>CM077115.1:24937082-34937082 GCA_039619475.1 Icerya purchasi
ACACTAGATCGCGTGTTTATAAGCCAAGCAGAGCATGGCATTCATCAAAAACGCCACATTTACAATGTTCTTCGATGAGTCATCACTTGAAAAATCCTTCATTATTTCCCTGTCGGGAAGAAACATTTATGGCACGCGATATATTCACGATAATATCTCAAAAACCGAGAGCTCGCATATATATTTTAACGGTATATGCTAAACTTATACTAATGTAACTTAACGAAAAGTCTGAATTGTTGAGTGATTTAGACTATGGATTCGTTAATATGGATAAAGTCTTTCGACTACATAGTATTGAGAATCTACATGAAGAGTATTTTGATATAAGCAATTTGATAACCTGTAAACATCATAATGAGAATGATAGTTTTCATTGTGCAGCGAAAAACGTTATGGTAATGAAGGCCTGGTACGATCATGTTTTCCATCCGCTGAAGCTTATGAATAATCTCAATATAAATGATTTAAGTCAGTTGTTCATTACAGCCACCAAAGAAATGATAATTACATTATTTCCAAGTTGTGTTGGAGACATTTATGCATTTCCACAGATAGATTAAAACCGGATGATATGATAAAATCACTTCTACCATGTTACGAGCATGAGCATGATGAAGAATTCGTCTATGAGGTGTGTTGATCAATAGAGCAACAGGTAGAAAACCTAGTAGTTTACGAGACACAGCATGTTCAAAGAAAAAAAACGAACTAGCACAAGCAGATCAGAGTTGCAACATACGAGTGGGAGATATATTCTCTAGAACAACAGCTTGATTATAAAAAACGTCGAAGTTACATGTATCTATCTGTGAACAATTATCACATCAAACATAAAAAGGTTGACTAAAAGATTATTATTTTCTTTTTTCGTTCATTCTCGCCACTATTACCACTGGCGCCCCCACTGTCAAGACCTCTAAACATACATTACTAACCTCGCCAACACTATAATATTTTTTCTCTGTGTTACTAAATTAACCCAACTATATTTTTATTCATTTGTTACACAAACATTTGTTCAAATCTTTTGTAATATATCGTACATACATTTATAGCCCACAGACACTACTTGCTTCATTACCACGAATACATCTCTTTCATGGTCACTTATCGTAACATAGTTTTTCCTGAAATTGTAAAAAAATTCTCTTCGTTCCATTCTTCCAAGTTTTCCAAATTTCAAATCATGCATAATTATTTAAGAATCAAATTAAGTATATTTTATCATTTCCAAAAAAATTAATCATCTCTGTACAAGGCATTAACTCATTTTTCAAAACAAACATATTATTTTTTTAATCTATCATACATATCATTTTTATCATTCAAATTTTTTTCTGAATTCACAAATAGTTAACCTATAGAAAACATATTATTGTAAACATACATGACGAAGTCACTCCTCATAATTACATCATGAATTCATTTTTTTTTTTCATTTTTTTTTTTTTACCATCATGAAATTGTAGTAGTGTTTTTAATTTTTTTATTTTCCATACATGACAAAAGCAATACAATCACGACATCTATGAATACACACCATATGCTTCCAATAACCTATCATGCATTTTTTTAAATTAGTCCAAGCATACTATTTTTTCAATAACAAAGCCGATCATACATAATTTTTTCTTCTATATAATCACTAATCTATGAAAACACTTGATTCGTTTACTCATACTGTAGCAACCACTCCTTTTCCCTCATGCTAACAAACTTCAAAATTTAATAATATAACACGAAATTAATCTAAATATCTGTTCATGCTATTAAAATTAATATATCAATCTTTACATTCCTTTTGTACATTTCTGAAAAAATCCTACAACATGTTTTAAAATTAATCGAAGTATACTATTTTATTACCTAAAATCAATTATTCTCTCATACAGTTTTTTCCAATCATCCATAATGTTTTTTCTGTATTGTCATTATTACAAAGTCATACAAAACAACAACACATTTTTAATCATAATGAATCCTTCATTCCATTCCGTTCATGCTATATACCATTATCATTCAATTCAACGTTATGAAATTAGTCTAAATATACATTCATGCTAGCAAAGTTATTATCTCACCCTTTGCATTGTTCCAAGATGATTTATTTGACATTTTTTCTTTAATTTCCCTCATACTATTATTTTTGAAATGTAGGATGATGACTATGATTAGAATTCATGATTATGAAGAGAGAGATGCATGGTGAAATTGTATTGTCATTATATGCGAGATGATGTGTGTTTGTGGGTGAGTATGGATGCATGTAAAATATATGAGTGTGTTAGTAGAAAACATCCGTTCATGCATGAACACAGGTACAGATACAGTTATAGAATGAGAGAGGTAAAAATATATATTTTGTTATGTTTGATATGTGCATGATAAAGAAGTTAACAAAGAATAATCACATTACCCTCACAACTTAGACATTGAGTTTTACCTTTGCAATATTTTAGATGTAAAAGCAGTGACATTGACATGTGGTAAACGTTTTCATCACTTTTGACTAATTATAACCAATTTTCAAACATTTCTCTTCGTTTTTCCTACATTTTAATACTTTTACACCGTTTCAGTCAATTTTTGCTATTTAATGCCATTTTTTCCAGTGTTTTTACCACCTTTCTCACAATTTTCATCATTCTTTCATCATCTTTGTTAGGTTTTTTCTTACAACTCTTTAATATTTCGATCGTTGCTAGTGATAACCATCATTATTTATGCTTTCAATCCTTCCACTTCAGCAATGCACACATACAGCTTAGCAATCGCCGCAGCCATTGAACGTTGTAGGACTGCAATCGTGATCTCCATTTGATTATTGGGATTTAAAAGTCACATCTTTGAACGCTTGATCTAATGCATCAACATGATTTTTTTTTTGTATTCGCCCACCCGCTGCTGGAGGTTCCACTTAATATTCTCAACAGACTATCATACAGTCGTTTAACAAGAGAATCTGTAAGACCCGAGACATTTACTTAACGTTTTCCCAACACATTTACAGACATACCCTGTACACTAAGGAAATCTTTAAACATCTCTGTAACCATTCCTTTTAAGCTGGCGGGAGCAAGGAACTCCTATAAACGTTTATCAATCAGCACTTCATCGTTCATCGCCCTGGTTTCACTCGCCGTTGCACAGACATGTAATAAACATTTTCTTCTTTTACAATTTTCTTATGCTATAACACTATTACATCATTTTTCCTCGTTTCTAACTAATTGTAACCAGTTTTCCATTATTTCTTAGCATGTTCTTCTGTTTAGGACCTTTTGCGCTATTTTTTCATCAATTTATGTTATTTCACATCGTTTTTCTGGTGATTTTAGTGCCTTTCACACAATTTTACTAATTATTTTCGACTATTTCTTAGCATGTTCTTCTGTTTAGGACCTGTTGCGCTATTTTTTCATCAATTTATGTTATTTCACATCGTTTTTCTGGTGTTTTAGTGCCTTTCACACAATTTTACTAATTATTTTCGACTATTTCTTAACATGTTCTTCTGTTTTAGGTCCTTTTTTGCACTATTTTTTCATCAATTTATGTTATTTCACATCGTTTTTCTGGTGATTTTAGTGCCTTTCACACAATTTTACTAATTATTTTCGACTATTTCTTAACATGTTCTTCTGTTTTAGGTCCTTTTTGCACTATTTTTTCATCAATTTATGTTATTTCACATCGTTTTTCTAGTGTTTTACTACCTTTCACACAATTTTACTCAATTTTTCCCCATCTTTGAAGATTTTTTTTTTTCATTTATCTCATACATTATATCTCCGAATGTGACGATTAGCTATCCTTTTAAGTACATTTTTTTAATTCGATATAAGTGAGGAGTACTTTTCAGGTCGACATGTATACTTCATGATATGACATTCAATTCATTATTAATCTATGTTTCAACAGGTTTGTGGTCGGTTGTTGGAGGTTTACAGAACTTTCTGTTGCATTGCTTATAGTATAATGGTTCTTGTGTGCTAGTGAGATGATGGTGTTTTGTGGGGAATAATAAACATGGGAAAGAGAAGGAGTGCGCCCCATCAAGCAGGGGGGAGTGATGCTTCGTAATTAACTTGGGTATTGCGCGCATTGCATGGCAGTTATAATATGCTCGAGCAAAAATTAGTCGCTGTACTCGCATGGTGTTCATGTTATTCATTAAATGTTCACACTGAGAGATGCAATGGGCTCATCGACAGATGGATCCATGCTATCATTTCGATTTTTATAATTGTAATCTGCACTGAGCATGTATGTATTACAACGAACCCATCAACTCTGTTACAGATGGTAATGTTTGAGGATAGATAGTGAAACGTTCATTAGAACATGAATGTGTATACAAAGTGTTGTTACATCACATGTATGTCATCAAATTAACTAAAATGTTGCGTCTATAGTAAAAAAAGAAATGAGGGTTTTTCCCTAAGAGGACGACTATAATAAAATTGATGCGATTTTAGATGGAAATGGGAGTATTTTACAGTAAAAACGCTGTTTTGCACCTAAATGGTGAATATTCTGGAGGTTAAACGGCATTTTTCACACAAAATTTGATGTTTTTTTATAAATGTGGCTATTTTACTCCTACAAGGAGTAATTTCTGCATGAGGAGTACTTTTTGGACTGACATGTATACTTCTTGATGTGGTATTCATTTCATTCTGAAGCTATGTTTGAACAGCTTTGTAAATGGTTGGGGGGGAAGTTTACAGAACTTTTCTACTGCATCAGTTATAAGATAATAGTTTTTATATGCTAGTGAGATGAAGGTATTTGGTTAGGAATAATAAATATGGGTAAGAGGTGGAGTGCATCCCAATCAAGCATGGGAGAGTATTGTTTGGGAATTAACTCCATTATTTGCACACATTGCAATACAATTATAATCAGTTTGGTCAAAATTACTTGTTATATATCGTTCATGTTATACATTAAACATTCACACTGAGAAACGGACTGGACTCTTCGACATCAAGGTCCATGCGATCATTACACTTTTTTTCAACAATTTGTGACGTTTCATACTATTTTTTAATGTTTTGAACGGCTCTTATGATGTATTTCAGCACATTTTCACAGGTACAAAGTTCGTAATGCGAAATAATTTGAATTATTTCGACAGTCTTTACACACAAATAAAATACTATACCATTAACACACTCAACATGAAACAAATCATTACAAATAGAAATAAACAACGAAATTGCTCAGAAATTTTAATGAAATTCAAGAAGCATAGTGTATATGAAAATGAATATATTCTTTAAATCAACACTCCAAACTTGCAGTTTCAGAATTATATCAGAACCTGACTAAGAACTCCGTTGTTCCTTTTGCTGTATATATACATATATAATCATATATTATTAAATTATACATATAACTACATATGTACATATATATATCTAAATATATACATATATATCTACATATATACACATATATATCTACATATATACATATATATCTACATATATACACATATATATCTACATAAATACATATATATATCTACATATATACATACATATATCTACATATATACATACATATATCTACATATATACATACATATATCTACATATATACATACATATATCTACATATATACACATATATATCTACATAAATACATATATATATCTACATATATACACATATATATTTAAATAAATACATATATATATATCTACATATATATACATATATATGCAGCAAAAGGAACAACGGAGTTCTTAGTCAGGTTCTGATATAATTCTGAAACTGCAAGTTTGGAGTGTTGATTTAAAGAATATATTCATTTTCATATACACTATGCTTCTTGAATTTCATTAAAATTTCTGAGCAATTTCGTTGTTTATTTCTATTTGTAATGATTTGTTTCATGTTGAGTGTGTTAATGGTATAGTATTTTATTTGTGTGTAAAGACTGTCGAAATAATTCAAATTATTTCGCATTACGAACTTTGTACCTGTGAAAATGTGCTGAAATACATCATAAGAGCCGTTCAAAACATTAAAAAATAGTATGAAACGTCACAAATTGTTGAAAAAAAGTGTAATGATCGCATGGACCTTGATGTCGAAGAGTCCAGTCCGTTTCTCAGTGTGAATGTTTAATGTATAACATGAACGATATATAACAAGTAATTTTGACCAAACTGATTATAATTGTATTGCAATGTGTGCAAATAATGGAGTTAATTCCCAAACAATACTCTCCCATGCTTGATTGGGATGCACTCCACCTCTTACCCATATTTATTATTCCTAACCAAATACCTTCATCTCACTAGCATATAAAAACTATTATCTTATAACTGATGCAGTAGAAAAGTTCTGTAAACTTCCCCCCCAACCATTTACAAAGCTGTTCAAACATAGCTTCAGAATGAAATGAATACCACATCAAGAAGTATACATGTCAGTCCAAAAAGTACTCCTCATGCAGAAATTACTCCTTGTAGGAGTAAAATAGCCACATTTATAAAAAAACATCAAATTTTGTGTGAAAAATGCCGTTTAACCTCCAGAATATTCACCATTTAGGTGCAAAACAGCGTTTTTACTGTAAAATACTCCCATTTCCATCTAAAATCGCATCAATTTTATTATAGTCGTCCTCTTAGGGAAAAACCCTCATTTCTTTTTTTACTATAGACGCAACATTTTAGTTAATTTGATGACATACATGTGATGTAACAACACTTTGTATACACATTCATGTTCTAATGAACGTTTCACTATCTATCCTCAAACATTACCATCTGTAACAGAGTTGATGGGTTCGTTGTAATACATACATGCTCAGTGCAGATTACAATTATAAAAATCGAAATGATAGCATGGATCCATCTGTCGATGAGCCCATTGCATCTCTCAGTGTGAACATTTAATGAATAACATGAACACCATGCGAGTACAGCGACTAATTTTTGCTCGAGCATATTATAACTGCCATGCAATGCGCGCAATACCCAAGTTAATTACGAAGCATCACTCCCCCCTGCTTGATGGGGCGCACTCCTTCTCTTTCCCATGTTTATTATTCCCCACAAAACACCATCATCTCACTAGCACACAAGAACCATTATACTATAAGCAATGCAACAGAAAGTTCTGTAAACCTCCAACAACCGACCACAAACCTGTTGAAACATAGATTAATAATGAATTGAATGTCATATCATGAAGTATACATGTCGACCTGAAAAGTACTCCTCACTTATATCGAATTAAAAAAATGTACTTAAAAGGATAGCTAATCGTCACATTCGGAGATATAATGTATGAGATAAATGAAAAAAAAAAATCTTCAAAGATGGGGAAAAATTGAGTAAAATTGTGTGAAAGGTAGTAAAACACTAGAAAAACGATGTGAAATAACATAAATTGATGAAAAAATAGTGCAAAAAGGACCTAAAACAGAAGAACATGTTAAGAAATAGTCGAAAATAATTAGTAAAATTGTGTGAAAGGCACTAAAATCACCAGAAAAACGATGTGAAATAACATAAATTGATGAAAAAATAGTGCAAAAAAGGACCTAAAACAGAAGAACATGTTAAGAAATAGTCGAAAATAATTAGTAAAATTGTGTGAAAGGCACTAAAACACCAGAAAAACGATGTGAAATAACATAAATTGATGAAAAAATAGCGCAACAGGTCCTAAACAGAAGAACATGCTAAGAAATAGTCGAAAATAATTAGTAAAATTGTGTGAAAGGCACTAAAATCACCAGAAAAACGATGTGAAATAACATAAATTGATGAAAAAATAGCGCAAAAGGTCCTAAACAGAAGAACATGCTAAGAAATAATGGAAAACTGGTTACAATTAGTTAGAAACGAGGAAAAATGATGTAATAGTGTTATAGCATAAGAAAATTGTAAAAGAAGAAAATGTTTATTACATGTCTGTGCAACGGCGAGTGAAACCAGGGCGATGAACGATGAAGTGCTGATTGATAAACGTTTATAGGAGTTCCTTGCTCCCGCCAGCTTAAAAGGAATGGTTACAGAGATGTTTAAAGATTTCCTTAGTGTACAGGGTATGTCTGTAAATGTGTTGGGAAAACGTTAAGTAAATGTCTCGGGTCTTACAGATTCTCTTGTTAAACGACTGTATGATAGTCTGTTGAGAATATTAAGTGGAACCTCCAGCAGCGGGTGGGCGAATACAAAAAAAAAATCATGTTGATGCATTAGATCAAGCGTTCAAAGATGTGACTTTTAAATCCCAATAATCAAATGGAGATCACGATTGCAGTCCTACAACGTTCAATGGCTGCGGCGATTGCTAAGCTGTATGTGTGCATTGCTGAAGTGGAAGGATTGAAAGCATAAATAATGATGGTTATCACTAGCAACGATCGAAATATTAAAGAGTTGTAAGAAAAAACCTAACAAAGATGATGAAAGAATGATGAAAATTGTGAGAAAGGTGGTAAAAACACTGGAAAAAATGGCATTAAATAGCAAAAATTGACTGAAACGGTGTAAAAGTATTAAAATGTAGGAAAAACGAAGAGAAATGTTTGAAAATTGGTTATAATTAGTCAAAAGTGATGAAAACGTTTACCACATGTCAATGTCACTGCTTTTACATCTAAAATATTGCAAAGGTAAAACTCAATGTCTAAGTTGTGAGGGTAATGTGATTATTCTTTGTTAACTTCTTTATCATGCACATATCAAACATAACAAAATATATATTTTTACCTCTCTCATTCTATAACTGTATCTGTACCTGTGTTCATGCATGAACGGATGTTTTCTACTAACACACTCATATATTTTACATGCATCCATACTCACCCACAAACACACATCATCTCGCATATAATGACAATACAATTTCACCATGCATCTCTCTCTTCATAATCATGAATTCTAATCATAGTCATCATCCTACATTTCAAAAATAATAGTATGAGGGAAATTTAAAGAAAAAATGTCAAATAAATCATCTTGGAACAATGCAAAGGGTGAGATAATAACTTTGCTAGCATGAATGTATATTTAGACTAATTTCATAACGTTGAATTGAATGATAATGGTATATAGCATGAACGGAATGGAATGAAGGATTCATTATGATTAAAAATGTGTTGTTGTTTTGTATGACTTTGTAATAATGACAATACAGAAAAAACATTATGGATGATTGGAAAAAACTGTATGAGAGAATAATTGATTTTAGGTAATAAAATAGTATACTTCGATTAATTTTAAAACATGTTGTAGGATTTTTTCAGAAATGTACAAAAGGAATGTAAAGATTGATATATTAATTTTAATAGCATGAACAGATATTTAGATTAATTTCGTGTTATATTATTAAATTTTGAAGTTTGTTAGCATGAGGGAAAAGGAGTGGTTGCTACAGTATGAGTAAAACGAATCAAGTGTTTTCATAGATTAGTGATTATATAGAAGAAAAAATTATGTATGATCGGCTTTGTTATTGAAAAAATAGTATGCTTGGACTAATTTAAAAAAATGCATGATAGGTTATTGGAAGCATATGGTGTGTATTCATAGATGTCGTGATTGTATTGCTTTTGTCATGTATGGAAAATAAAAAAATTAAAAACACTACTACAATTTCATGATGGTAAAAAAAAAAAAATGAAAAAAAAAAATGAATTCATGATGTAATTATGAGGAGTGACTTCGTCATGTATGTTTACAATAATATGTTTTCTATAGGTTAACTATTTGTGAATTCAGAAAAAAATTTGAATGATAAAAATGATATGTATGATAGATTAAAAAAATAATATGTTTGTTTTGAAAAATGAGTTAATGCCTTGTACAGAGATGATTAATTTTTTTGGAAATGATAAAATATACTTAATTTGATTCTTAAATAATTATGCATGATTTGAAATTTGGAAAACTTGGAAGAATGGAACGAAGAGAATTTTTTTACAATTTCAGGAAAAACTATGTTACGATAAGTGACCATGAAAGAGATGTATTCGTGGTAATGAAGCAAGTAGTGTCTGTGGGCTATAAATGTATGTACGATATATTACAAAAGATTTGAACAAATGTTTGTGTAACAAATGAATAAAAATATAGTTGGGTTAATTTAGTAACACAGAGAAAAAATATTATAGTGTTGGCGAGGTTAGTAATGTATGTTTAGAGGTCTTGACAGTGGGGGCGCCAGTGGTAATAGTGGCGAGAATGAACGAAAAAAGAAAATAATAATCTTTTAGTCAACCTTTTTATGTTTGATGTGATAATTGTTCACAGATAGATACATGTAACTTCGACGTTTTTTATAATCAAGCTGTTGTTCTAGAGAATATATCTCCCACTCGTATGTTGCAACTCTGATCTGCTTGTGCTAGTTCGTTTTTTTTCTTTGAACATGCTGTGTCTCGTAAACTACTAGGTTTTCTACCTGTTGCTCTATTGATCAACACACCTCATAGACGAATTCTTCATCATGCTCATGCTCGTAACATGGTAGAAGTGATTTTATCATATCATCCGGTTTTAATCTATCTGTGGAAATGCATAAATGTCTCCAACACAACTTGGAAATAATGTAATTATCATTTCTTTGGTGGCTGTAATGAACAACTGACTTAAATCATTTATATTGAGATTATTCATAAGCTTCAGCGGATGGAAAACATGATCGTACCAGGCCTTCATTACCATAACGTTTTTCGCTGCACAATGAAAACTATCATTCTCATTATGATGTTTACAGGTTATCAAATTGCTTATATCAAAATACTCTTCATGTAGATTCTCAATACTATGTAGTCGAAAGACTTTATCCATATTAACGAATCCATAGTCTAAATCACTCAACAATTCAGACTTTTCGTTAAGTTACATTAGTATAAGTTTAGCATATACCGTTAAAATATATATGCGAGCTCTCGGTTTTTGAGATATTATCGTGAATATATCGCGTGCCATAAATGTTTCTTCCCGACAGGGAAATAATGAAGGATTTTTCAAGTGATGACTCATCGAAGAACATTGTAAATGTGGCGTTTTTGATGAATGCCATGCTCTGCTTGGCTTATACAGTGTATGCAAACACTTTCCGCCAGACATATCAATCATTGCTAGTTCGGTTACTCGAAAACCATAATCACAATCTATATGGATGCTGATATCTACAAAATATTCCGCTATATCTGCTTGTTCTGATAATAATACAGGACCAATGATATTATGTACAGAAGATGTTGATCCTTCTGCTGTATAACCATCATCTGATTGCTGTGATTGAGGTGATGAAGTTGTATGCGAGACACTATCACTCGAAAATGAATTCTGAATAAATTCGTCGACTTTAATATCAATCGAATCGGTATTGTTATTCATGTTTGAATAATATTTTTAACTTTTTACTAAGAATGTAGAAAATTATTACTTTTAATGTTAGAGCAAACTTTTATTAATGCGTGAAGAACACAGCTTCAACAAATTCTACACGTTTAATGTAACACTAATACTGACTGCCTGAACAGATCCTTTCGAGATTCTAGCTCGATGCATGTCTTTGAAGAGGGCGGGTTGCACCAGAAAAACCACATTCCTTTGGTGAAAGCTGGTTGCATACGCAAATGAACGAAATTTACAGGTGATCTTTAGGTTATGGGTGTTTGTGTGTAGGTGTGTACTTGTCAACCGGTTTTTCTACAAAAGATATGAAGGAGAAGATCCGGGCAGACTCGATGACCTTGACACAAGATCGAAATCAACGACATAGCAACATTCATGCAAGGAAATAAGCAGAGTACCTTTGAATTATGAGCGTATGCGGACATATTGGGGGAAAATATGGAAGATATTGAAAAAAAAAAAAAATATTTAGAGTTTGAAAAAAATGAAATAATCTTAAACTAACAGATTCGAAAAAAATTATTATGAATGAAGAGAAAATCATTGTTAGCAGATGGATGCGTGGGAATGAATGGTATGGATTCACTGTAGTTTCGGGGGGGGGGGGGATGTACTCATGAAAAATAATAGAAAAGAATTTAAATTTGTGTAGGGTGGATAGGGGAGAGGGAAAATATGAAACAGCGTTAAATAAAAATATACTCGAATTAATTTTTGAATACTTACGATTGGAAAAAGACTTTAGAGGGGAAAAAATATATTTTAGACTAATTCCATAATACATAGACATGAAAAATTATTATGAACAATATGAGGAATACCGTTAGAAGATGTTTACGCAATCATACTAGTGAAGATATCAATGGATTTATTTTTAGAACCTGAGAAAAAATAAAATAAGAAAATTATCAACGGACGGAGGAAATGATTGGAAGCGAAAAAAAATATAATTAGGCTGATTCTATAATATTAGACTTGAAAAAGTTATTATGAACGACAAGAGAACTACTGGTAGCAGATGAGTGCGAGGGAACATTATGTGCGAATGAAAGAGTGGCTAATACATTGACAGATTAATTTTTAGAATCGGAGAAACAAAACAGAAGAAATAAACAGAAGCGTAAAAGAAAAATATAGTTAGGCTAATTCTATAATATTTTGACTCGAAAATAAAATATGTACGAAGTGGTGGTGTGTATGTGTGTGTGTGTGTGTGTGATATCGCGGTGTTTATTTCGGTGGTGACGGAGCGTGCATGGAATAGTACAGTGTACCTTTGTACAGGTTAACTCAATGCTTGATATGTGTGCAAGAATGGACGGTGTGCTTTTGCAATGAACAGAGAATACGTAAAAATAAAAATAAAAAAATATCAATGGATTAAGTATAAGATCGGAAGCGGAAAAAGACGAAAAATATATATCAGGTGGCGGTGTATATGTGTGCGTGTGTGAACGTGTAGCGATCGTGAACAGGTTTCTATCGGTGGCGTGTGAGAGTGAGCATAGATGATCGGCTAGTTAATTTCAAAACGAACGACTGAAATTCACCTCACCTGGTGACAGTTTCAACTAGTTGCTGGAACATTTAAATATTTCCATTACAGCCGCGGTCGGGCTTACGTAATACATCTCATAGCAGCATACTCGCCCGCTCTCATTCGACTGATGGAACGATCAAATATTTTCTTTAAAAATAAAATTTAAAAAAAAAAAAATGTCGGAACGGAGCACGACTCGGAAAATTCCTTTAAAATTTGGGTTCTAAGTGTTGAGATTCAAACGTTTTTATCACTCTGGCAAAATTTTACCCCTCCCAACCTCGAAAAATGAAAATTAAAAAGTATGCTACATATATTACACGAAGAGTCATGTATAATACATACACATGATGATAGAAGGCGCGGGTATGGGAAAGCGAGTACACTTTCATGGCGGCTAAGGCTATGTTGAATATATGTGTGGAAACGGTGCGAGCACATTTACAGATAGCAGTATGAACGGGGAATCGTGAAAATTTGAAGAAATTTTGGGGAAACTTGGGTGAATTTTAACCATATGGATACAAATTGGGGTGAACTTTCAGCACCTGTACACTAATTGGGGTGGATTTTGTCTACCTTGATGGGAATTAGGGATCGAATTAGGGGAACTGTCCAGGAAAATGGGGGGGGGGGACTCGGAGGAAATCCTTAAAATCAGGGGAAACTTGGGGTAACTTTGGGCTCTAAAAGAGAAATTGGGGTTAATTTTTAGCACCTGGACATAAATTTGGGTGAATTTTGGACATCTGGACACAAATTGGGGTGAGTTTTGAGCACCTGGATGAGAATTTGGGGTGAAATTTCAGCAGCTGCCCTGGAAAATTGGGGGAAACCTGGACACTCGGGGTACCTACCCCCGGGGGAAATCGGGGGAAACTGGCCCAGCTCAAACATTTATACACTACTCACGGTGGTGCCTGGAGGCACGAATTCCTTATGTACGATACCTTGAGAATCGAAAAATGTGATGAGCATGGTCTTGGTTTTCGATTTTGTCGCGCGAACCTTCGTCGGCCGTGGCTCTCCACTGCTCACCCATTCACTCGATTGCTTCTTGGTGGTAGGGTCATACTGATAAACCCATGACTCATCACCGGTAATAATTTTATCGAGCAGCGAAGCGTCTTCATCGAGCAAATCAATGAAATTCTGCGACGAGTTCAGGCACCGTTCTTTTTGCTCCGGCATTAAAGAATGAGGAACGAATTTAGCACAGATCTTCCGCTTGTGTAAAACGTTTCGAATCAGCTCGTGAACGGTTGATTTGGGTATTCCCGACTCATCTTCAAGCATTCGGCATGATAGGTGGCGGTCTGCGGCGAGAAGGGTTCGGATTTTGCCGGCGTTATCATCGGTACTCGTCGTCGACGGCCGCCCACTTCTTGGCTCGTCTTGCACCGACTCTCTCCCCTCCCTGAATTGTTTATACCACTCGAATACCTTCGAACGGGCTAGACATTCATCACCATACACTTTTTTTAAATCGTTAAACGTTTGAGTAGCAGTTTTACCGAGTTTAAAGTAAAATTTAATTACCGATCGTTGTTCCGTTACGAAAAAAGTGACACGTTGAAAGAACACACAAATTACAAGACTGTACCTCACCAAGAAATAATCGCACTACTGGCCAACAAAAAATCATACGCTATGTCAAAACGTGGTACTACGTCACTGCAATAGGTTCCCACGGATAGCGCCACTCGTTTCTTCAGAAAAAAATCAGTCCCCTTACTTTTCGGACAAACGGTGTATATTATGACGTTTTAGCCACAACAGGGCATAACAGGAAATAATAATATCAATCATTTGTCAACGGTGTAAATAAATTTGTATACGTGAAATATACGAATAATTAAAAAGTTTCTGACTTATAATTTTCGATAATTTCTGGCTAGTCAGGGTTATACTTGAATGAGCTAATAAAATTTTATTCGGGATACGTTTTATTTAAAAAGAATCACTCTATTTTTCTATAAAAAAAAAAGAATTTGTTTTAACCAGTTTTTCAACTAAATCTATGTATTATGGTTGAGCGGTTTCTTGTAAAACGAAGTAATTATAACATTTATTAAAGTTAAAGAAAATATTCATATACGAAATAAGAAGAAATAAATCGGGACAAATCGAGGCCGCAAAAAAGAGTCAATTACGGTGGAGGAATTTTACAAAGATAATCCTAACAATAAGAACGATAGATTGTCACACGTCGTTTGACACTGTAATTCAACGATCAGTTATCCAAGCATCGACGAATACACAGATTATACTCCGGCAGGGGAGCGAAGAAATAGCACCTGCACGCAAGATCCGACAAGTGATTATTTTATATTTATATTTTACGTTCGTACGTGTGTGTATCGATCATTTGTATATATATATATATATATGTGTATTGTGAAAATGTTATAATTAGTATGCGTGCGGCGTTGCGAAAGGGCCCTCAATAAATTAATCGTCTTATTTGTAATTTAAGCATTTAAAGTCATTTGTGTTTTGTTTATATTTTATATAATAGCTGTCAGTATAAATTAAAACAAAATAGTAATTTTTTTATTAGAGACAACTCGCGAATATCGTGATATTGTTAAGAAAACCGCTGAGCCAGAATTTAAATTTCAAAGGGATATAAGATTTGTAAATTATAATAATATATTTATTACGTAATTATTCATTTGACTGGTTACGTGATAATTGGCGACCACAACGGGATGTAAAAATTTGTAAATTTTAGAATATAATTTATTACATAACTAGCCATTCGTTTGACTGGTTACGTAATAATATATATATACAAGTATATACGTAACTAGATTTAACGGTTCTAACGATTTTAATGAAATCCGCGAATTATTAGGGGTTTAAATAAATTGATTAGATGAGGTCTTATTTTCAAAAAAATTCTTCGAAACGAACAATTAAAAAAAACTAAAAACAGGTGCTTTATATGTAAGATGCGCTAAAAAGCCTTAATTTAATTTAAATTTTTTTACAATACTAATGTAAGAGTGAAGAGGTGGAAATTAAGAATTAATTTTAATTCAAAATTTAAGTTCCTTTACAATATTAACATAAGAGTGAAGCAGTGGACTGATTAACCCGTTCTTCATCCTTTGTTTCCATTCTGGTATTTAAATTATTTTCAGTTCACTGTTATTTATATCATATTTTGTCTTTTTAATTAATTCATGCGAAGCTTCTTTATCATTTTGGCTAATCAACCCTTTTTAGACGTTATACAATTATCGTATTTTTCAGATTGTATTAAAAGTTTATCAAAAACCTAGGACAACTTCTGTTGCTTCCATCGAGCCGCCACATCGTGGCGGCGGGAAACATAATGAGACCGGCTGAGCATGCTGAGGATGCTTCCGTCAAGACGCCCCATGTTTTCCCAGGAAATAAAAATTATCGCGTTTATAAATATTTACATTTTTTTAGTTTATTTATGGGTATAGGTGTTTTTTTTTTTCTGCATCATAATATTACCATCGGGTTCTGAGAATTATTAAACATTTCAAATCATTCGGAAAAATGGATTCCAAAATTCCGCTACATCGTTATATTTTTAGGGTTTATTAACACCGTGGTATAGAAAATCAAAAATTTATTTACCATTGTTAATTAAAATTAGATAACGGCATAATATCATTTTGGTAAACTGTTATATTCCGGGTACCAGTTCGTTTTGCGCTGTTATAGTTCATATGGATACGTACGTCGTCACTACCTTTTAGTTCATTTCAACTTATTTCATATTTCATTGCAAATTAAAGAAAAATATTAATTTATTTCAAAATAATTCAAATTAATTGTTTTTTATTTACTTTTATTTACTGGCTGCTACTTTCTACTACTCTCGTCTGACTGTTGGTTTGGTTTGGTTTGGTTTGGTGGCTTGTTTATTTTCGTTTTAATTATATTTCTATTTACTGGCTGCCACTTTCTACTGTTCTCGTCTGACTGCTTTTATATTCTCTCATTTGCATTTTCAATATCCTGGCTTATCATCGAATTCTTTAACACCGCCGCTGTGATGTATCCGGAGCCTTTTAAGGTATGTAATTTTATATATTAAGGTATATATCGCCTTTTTTACGATTACTACGATATTCATTCTATATAGTATTTTATACGACTTTTGTTTTTACATCACTATTTACAGTTACTTTTGAAATATTCCCTCCTCTCTTTAAAGTATTTCGCCTTTTCCGCGCCATTTTAAATATGTCCGTTACTAACTGATTATCTTTCCGGCAAGTTTCACATTTCGCGCTATTTTTCGTAGTTACGCTACTTCGCCGTTATATTCATTTTTGGTCGTAATTTTAGTTCGTTCATTTTCGCTGTTATTTGTGAGGTGTGTTAGTTACGTTACTTCGCCGTGATGTTTGCAATGTACACAAAAGTGCAACTTTTGCGTACATATTATTGCTGAATGTTTGACCGCTTGTGATTAATTCACTGACTGATTTCCTTTCCGAGAAAATTTCGGTTAAATATGAATAGTAGGTGTCGATGGATGTGTCGTTATATGGACAGGTATGAGACAATTGTGATTATACAAGTAAAATATGTACTGAGAGTGTATATGTATATGCGTATGTATGTGTGGGCCGCCATACAACATACACAGTACGTCCCATAAGTTGTGGGACTGCTTTTCTAAAGTCTATTTACTACTTGCGCCATTTTCACGAATTTTTGGAACTACTCTTTATAACCCTCTTCTCTTTCCAACCAAAGTTTCGGAACAATTGGATTATTTGTCGCGCCCGGTAACAGTTCGTGCAAGCTCTCTTGGTACACGCGCGGTCATAATTGTCACAGTCGTTTGAATCTCTTCAATTGAAGCAAAATGCTCCTCCTTTCAGCTCCATTTTCAACTTGGGTAATAGGAAATAGTCTAGAGAACTCGGATCTGGCGAGCCCGGTGGTTGAGCACCGGAACCATTTTTCTTGCCAAAAATTGTGTGTTAATTGCAACGGTGTGCGCCGGGGCGTTGTCGTACAACAACAAAAAATACGACCGATCCTTCCCGAATCGTTCTTAATAGTTCGTTGAACGATGCTTCTTCTTGGAATACCCCGGATCATCAGCTCTTCTACCAACCTGCAGCCTGCACTTTGATGTTTTTCCAAAATAGCTGCGACGCCAGCGATGTTTTCATCCGTTTTCGCTGCGTAAGGCCTCCCGCTTCTCTTTTTGTCTTCAAATGACTCTCTACGCGACGAAAATCGGTTATACCAGCGAAAAACATGCTAGTACGAGACATTATGGAATAAGCCACTTATAACATTTCAAATGTTTCGGTAGCATTTTTAACTGTCTTAAAAGAAAACAAAATGTTGTTCCAAATTTTTTTCCATATTAAAATTATGACCGCGTGTAGACGCTTGCACGAACTACTACTGCGCCGCTACAAATAATCCGGTTGTTCCGAAATTTCGGTCGCGGAGGGAAAAAGGTTGTACGAACTAGTTCCCGAACCTTCATGAAAACGGCGCAAGTAATATTGATTTCAGAAGGGTAGTCCCACAACTTATAGGACATATTGTGCCCATTAAATTTAAATATTACTGATAACTGTAACATGTCTCGGACTAGTTAAATATAGCAACAATTGTACGATATTAGCTAAATAAAAAATAGAGGCATGTGTTAATTTCAAGCATGCTGTCGGCAAGCTACACAGCTTGGCGGGATCTTCAAACTTAATGCACATAAGATATATATGAAAAAAAAAAAAAAAAAGAGTAAGCAGTATTACTCATATAGAACTATTTAATTATGTTATGTTTATATTTTACAATTTTTCAGTGCAACAGCTTACGCCAATTGGAGGCTATTCTCTATAGTTGCTGTATTTTTATGAAGAATCAAAATCTGCGGTCTGATTCGGTTTAGCAGTATTTTTTCAAGCACCTAAATTACCATTTTTAGTTAAAAAGATTGGCGGCTAATACCGCTGTTCACTAAAGAATACGTTTATCATAGGCGTTTGAAAATCACTATGTATGCTGTCGTTCCTAACATACCAGAGTGCTGACATAATATTTTTCGTAAGACCTTCGCCTGGAAATATTGGAATTACTAGTTGTTTTTCCAGATCTATAAATACCGTATATCTATATAGGTTTTAATATTTTGCTGTATAGCAGCCTTTTATTTTTCGCTGATAGCGTTGAATCAACAGCCAGCTCGTTTTTCGATATCAAGCTACTGTTTTTTGTTTTTTTTTGCGATTATGTGAAACTTCTGAGTTGACCGTTGGTTTAAATGTAACTTTTTAGATATTTTACTTCGTGTTTCTCGGGAATCATTTGTTCATTGAAGTATGTTTGTGTATTAGTTCCCCATTATTCAATATAAATAAAATTTGATTTGATTTTGACCTATTAATCTTAGTTTTTAACATTTTAAACCAGTTTGGTTTAGAAAATGTTCGGGACAGATCATGATAAGTCGATGATATAGATGTATCATCCGTAAACATGGGGGGCTATTGTACTGATGTTATCAGAGAAATCAGAAGTGTGTAGATCATAACTTGTGTACATTTATAAGTGAACATCGTTTACATTGACCTAATATGTGTCAGATATGACTTGAGGAGCGTGTACTACCGGTGGCGTAATTTTTGCTTTAGTTTATAAAGTAGGCCTCTAAAATTATTGAACGTTTTTTTTTTCGTTTTTTTTTTCCAGTGTCTATAAAATCCCATAGTGCACTAATTTTTTCCCTCGAAGATTCTATTTACAACAATCCTTCAATGAATCTGCTTTATAGTATTGTGACCATTTTGAAGGCCAAACTATCAATCTGGAATTATTTTACATTTATCCGGAGTTGATTTCAATCTTTTTAAGATAGACTTTTCAACCAATAAGTATTTTTGTCTTATTTTGATTGTCTCTAACCGAGTTACCGGTTCCTCATTATAATTTCGTTCGATTGCTTTTTTGTCGCTTTCCGTAAAAAGTAATCTTTGTAATTAATGTTAAGTTGACCGTATAATTTTGCAAATTTACATTTTTCGTATTAGATAGAGCGTTTTTTAATTCGATTTAAAGCGGTTTTATCCAGCGGAGTTTGTTGTTTTGCCAAATTTCCTTAATTGTCTTTATTTACCCTCTTATCAGAATGTTTTTGAATAGTTGCTAAACATGCTGTATTCTTATATACGATGTTCTACTATAGCTTCGATATTTTCTTTCGTTTTTAGTAAAAATTTCAAAGTGTTGTAATTTTTAATTGTTTTTTCTGAAATGCATTTTAATCAGTGCTGTCACTACTCAATGTAGGTCTTGTAAAATTTCGTATTATAGCGGCACTGGTGATTAATATTTCTGGTGAATGATTTAAGATACTAACCGCGAAAGATTTAACTAAGGTGTGGTTAACCCTATTAGTAATAAAAGGATCAAGTAAATCTGGGCGCTTCTGTTTATTTGTTGGCTAGTACACAGCTGGTCTAACCGATAATCTACGATATTTCTATTTTTGAAATAATTTTCTACGATATATGTTTGCGTTAAAGTTGTCACCAGATACAAATTTACTGCTGAGAGATTTTCGAAATAATAATAATGTAAAACGAACTATGAACAGGTCGAATGAAATGTATAAGTTAACATTATTAATTTTGTAAAATAATTATAGTGATTCATATAAATGATAAAAATATTTTGGCTTATTTTGTTCATATATTCGGATCAATCATTTTGAATTTCATGCATTCCAGTCAATATTAATACACGTAACATTAATAAAATATTCGATATATTCGTTCACTAAATAAAATTTTAAATTTTTTTATATCGACTTGTGAATAATATGCTTTGTTCAGCCACGGGGGTTATAGAAGCAATTCCATGTCGATTCTCGAAAAATCGCATTTTTAAAGAAAGCAATACTATTTTTAATATTTTCCTGATAAAATTTCAATGTATATTTTATATAATTATAAGTATTAATATAATATTTTATGCCTCATAAACATTTTCATGTTTTATCATATTTTATTATGAAAATATTGCATTAAGTGGGACGGATATATATGCACTAAAATATGCTACCGCCTTAAATACCAAAATTATTAAAATTGAACAAAATATTTTTTATAAAATAAATGTTTCGAAACTGATAAAACATTCGTAAATTAAAATAAAAAGGGAGCATACAATGATAAATTTATTGTTCGTATTTGTATACTTAAAAACATGTTATACAGTTTACAATGATATTCAATGTTCATTCGCTTATTCTGGTTTTAATGCTTAATCTCTCATTACTTTCACACATTCTATCTAACAATGTTTTATTCCTTACACAAACATCGCATTTTCCAACTAACACTTTAAATAAATCTTTTTACGAATATATATATATAGCGTTATCTGAAGTGATTCATTTAATTCGCAATACATTTGTCACGGCTGGTTCAATCTCTACCACTGCTTCTCTTTGATTACAAAAAAAAACAAAAACATGTTAAAATGTAAACATGTGTATTCCTGATTAGATTTAAATTTAATGTAAGTGATTTACATATCACTTATAATATTGTATGGTTATTTTAACTTACCATTTCTAGTCGGCGTTATGCCCGTGTATTTAATTCTGTTAAATAAACATTAATTATAACAAGATCCATTACTAATAATATACTTATTTTTTACTTCCGTTATACTTATTATCTTATGGATTGGTATATTGGTAAGCTTAAATGTGTAAGAATATGTGAATTGGAGTTGGAAGTAGGTTAAGTGAATTTAAATTAAATTATTAGATTTAAATATTTATGTACTTTTTGTGTTTTATTTAGTTTATTAAAAAATTAAATGTAATTATTATTATCCCGTATCCGGTTTACTATATTTGTTGTTCGTTCAGTATTCCACAAATATGATTAAATAGTTGTCAACGTCACCATACAAGCTTTCAAATTCATATTTGCCATTAAGGAAATATTTAAGTAGATGATCGTAGTTATGACTTTAACACAACAGTTATGATCGTTATAGGGTATACGTGATTTATAGAGGCTATATTTTGCACATACAATTTCATTTCTTAGTCTGTTTTCCAAAGATAGACAATTTCTGTTGGGCAGTGTTTCCGTCAAAGGGCATACCACTGATGTAAATTTTGTACACTACTTTCTGGAATTCCTTTAGACTTTGTGGAATTACTTTTAGACTTCCTGTAATTTCTTTGGATTTATTGGAATTCATTTGGACTTACTGGAATTCCTTTAGACTTCCTTGAATTCCTTTAGACTTCCTAGAATTCCTTTAGACCTTGTGGAATTCCTTTAGACTCTGTGGAATTACTTTTAGACTTCCTGGAATTTCTTTGGATTTATTGGAATTCATTTGGACTTACTGGAATTCTTTTAGACTTCGTGGAATTCATTTAGACTTTGTGGAATTCTTTTTAGACTTCCTGGAATTTCTTTAGACTTCCTGGAATTTCTTTAGACTTCCTGGAATTCCTTTAGACTTCCTGGAATTCCTTTAGACTTCTTGTAATTTCTTTGGACTTATTGGAATTCATTTGGACTTATTGGAATTCCTTTAGACTTCCTGGAATTTCTTTAGAATTGCTAGAATTTCTACAGAATTCCTATGGATTTCTGTGAAATTTCTGTGCAATTCTTACATGTTGTACACCAAACTTTCTTAACGTTTTACTTCTCGGTTTCCGTCCTTAGTCTGCCGTTTGTCTTTGTATTCCATATGCGAAGTCTCTCCTTTTCTGCAGCGTGTGTCAGATTATTGATATTTCACAGAAAGCTATGTCTGGATTTTAGTCTTATTTCAGGCAATCCTTTATGTTCATTTAACGCTTGTCATTAACCGATTTGAACCTTTCATTTTTCTAACCACCTCCCATTGTATTTCTAGAGGAGTGATACTGCTAGGTTCATAAAGTTCTGGTAAGAGATTAGTTTTAGACAGTCAGTTAATAATTAACCTGCATGTCTCATTCAGGGCCACTTTGATTTTTTTTCCATATTGAATATGCATATTCACCGGTGCGGTAAATTGAAACTTACTGGTTCCAGAAAGAAAACATGCTCGTCGAATTAAGTGAAGTAGTAGAAAATTGAAGTATACATAGAAAAATAATTGATACTGATTTTGTGGCGCATAAAATCAGGGTCCAAAAAAATTATCGGTTATAGAAAGATACTGCTTAATGAAATATGCAATAGATTTGTCAATTACCGGGTGCCAAAAAATGAAAAAAATCAATAAAAAAATAGCGCACTAATTAAAAAGGAAAGATTATTACGTTTGTTATATTTTTAAGAGAACAGCCTTATAACCTGATTGAAACTATTGTACATAGTTTTCTACCGTTTGCTTCAAGAACATTTTTCTTGTTACTAATAGTTTATTTCTTCTTTCGACCTTTCGGTATAATTATATTTGTAAAAATAACAGACACAAAATGAAAAAAAAGAAATAAAATGGTATTATATTTAACAGGTTTCTAAATGTAAATATAAAAGTATAATGATTAAATACTAATAGGAGGCGAAAAAAAACGGTATTTCGTACAATCACGCAGCAGTAATAAGGTGCGCAGAAAACTCTGCAATACCACGTGTTATCTCATCTACACGTGAAGACTGAGAGATGGTAATAAATTAGAGGCACGGGGTTTTCCAGGATCTTAAAGTTGTACGAATAGTAGATTGAAAAAATGTAATACATAAAGGTAGAAAAGATTCAGATAGAGAAGATAGTTAATGCGGGAAGTAGCAGGACAGCACTTCTTCTGAGAACGTAATAATCTGCATCGCGACGACGACAGTGATGAGGTGATGGTGCAGCTGCAAGGAGCTGGTAAAGATCTCGATGCCTTTGCTACCATCAGGCTGCGTTGAAAGGTAACTCGACCGGTCACTATTAGAAAAACTTCAAGTGACTGGAACATTGCTCGAACTCATATGACATACTTGACCGCTCCAGCGCTATATATGATTTCCTTCAGTACACGGTAGTAGTTGTAGACGATCAGGTACAAGTAATAATTTAGACCTGAAAAAGGAAAAATAAATCGTTATTACAGGTAAGTGTCAATACAGGCATAGTGCGTGAAAATTACTTTTCCGGTCCAATTGCGACCTGCTCCTACGCTGTTTTGAACACACTAAAAATGTGTGATATACGAGTATACATTGTAAATTCCACTATTCTAAATTACGATTCGGTACAAATTCAACAGTGTGGCGATACAGATCGTTCTTGTTGCAAAATGGTCTACTTTTCGAATATGAAGGTGTGTCCCCGTTATGCTGCTTGTTGCTTGAACCTTCATTTAGTTGCGAGTTACAATCTCATATTTAAAGCATACGCGACATAAGCCATTTTCCACAGTAGCACGATTGGTGTACACAGTAGTAATCCTGAGATTTTACAAATTTAGTTTATTTTTTATTTTACTGTAAATTCTGCTAAGCGCTATACTTAAAATCGATTACTGTCGATTTTATCGAGAGAATAAGCGGGTATCGATTCGCTGCCAATGAATCTCTAGGCTTTCTTAACCTTTGGATTGGATTAATATCATTTTCGGGTTTTCTCCTTTTTTATTTTTTACGTTTATTCTGCTTTGATTAGTAATGAACAGCGTTTCTAATCAAGATTAAGCGAATATATTAAAAGAGTATTTCGAAAGTTGCAGATTTAGCTGGTATATTTTCATTGATGAAGGTTATAAATTTGTGTCGCAATATAAGTAAATTCGGCAATTATTTTTTAATTGGTGATAATGAAATGGCATTCACTAAAACAAACATGAACTCTGATTGTAGCACAGTTAAAAAATATTATTTTCTGTTATTTTCAAAAAAGTGGCTGAAGACCAATGATAAAATTTCAAATATAAGTCGTACGGTAAAATTAAAAGAAAATTTTATTCAATATTTCCTATCTACGAAAGATATTCGTTTTTGCAGAAAATATGTGGATCATAAATATAAATGCGATGAAAGAAGAAAAATGAATCGAAAAGTTTGGAAATGAAGTTAAAGGAAAGCGGAAAAATTTACCTCTAAAATTCTGGTTATAAATTCAGGATATTTTCAACCGCGAATGAAAAGACTGTAAAATTGTTACTTCTGTCTGCAACAACTTATTTGATTGAAAGTGTGTATTTTCAATAATGATTGCTGTGAAAAATAACTTTAGAATCCGACTCCTCGATGTTATGTACAATAAGTTTTAATTGATTCTGTTTAGGTAAGAATCGATAAATTAATCGAAAACAAGCAGTAATAACTAAATCATTAAAAATCGCATTATACGTTGATTTTTTTTTTTTTTTTTTTAATAAACACAATTCAGCCTTAGACTGTTGCGGACAATCAATTTTATTACTTTTGCTAGCTTGCATAATTAGAACAACAAAATCGAACTATTTATATTTACAATTTTTCATACTTACCTTAAATAAAGTTCTAAATAAATTTTCATAATTTTTGGCCACATTTAACTACAGAAATAATTTCTTTGATGAAAAAAAAAGCAGAATAAAAAAAAAAGTTTTTTTTTTTTTTTGATAAATTAGGTTAAAATTTTTGAAGTTAAAACTATGCGTTTAACTACTACCTTATAAATTATTTGTTTATTATATATGTACTGTGAAATTGATCGGAGTAAATGCTGGACAGGGGTACTGATATTCTTTTTTATTTTATGTTATAAATTATAAAATATTGGGCTGCGATACGATTTTAAAGGAATAGATCCCAATTTCAAACAGATACGTGTTGGGTCGTGGTACAACTGCAAAGGAATATGACGGGTCGCGCAGCAAAATGGTTGAGAAACGTCGGTTTAGAGCGCTCGAATTGTTGAAACGTTGTTGAATTTTTGTTAAAGTTAATTTCGATTAATCAAATGCAGCTGGGCTCTATAAAGCTTTTGTTTATATTTCGAAATAATTTGCGATAAAATTAAAGATGAATGTTATTAAACAACGCGATTAATTTCGAAAAACAAATGACGTTTGCTACGGGTTATATCTCTCCAAAACGGACGTGTTTAACCGTTTGGATTAAAATATTCCAGTGCATGCTGCCCCTAACGTAATCAACCCGACAGGGCTATCTGGCACTAGGATGACCAGCTAGGCATATCCGTGAAATACCTAGCCGGATATGTTAGGTGTGAGATTTTTCAACTCTGTTAAGGTTCTCAAACGTGATCGAATACAAATGCCCAGGTTGCTCAAGCTTCGAAAGTTGATTTTTCGGCACTTTTTCATCGTCTGCTGTCTCTCTAACTGACTGTTTTATTTCTAAGAGGCACGATATAGCTCTTTACTGCCTTTAACTTTCTCTACGGAGGTAAATACGACTACTATCTGTTCGCACGTTTCATTTGCATCGATAAATAAGGTAGTTGATGATAAAGATAGAACTTATCAATGGCCAATTTTGATGATTGCGCCGAAACATTTTTATACAGATTTCATGAAAATATGCCTATCGTGGTTGTATACACTGAAATCGATTGGAATCATTTTTTTTTTCCCATTATTATACTGATATATGTCACTCATTGTTTCACGCTTATTTATGAAATATTTTAAAGTTACTCTATACGTGAAACAATCGTAAAATTATTTAAAATTAAAAACCCGATACGTTTCGAAATCAAAGCATCAAGATCGTGGAAGGTTTATGAATATTCCGTAATCATGAAGCTTTGAAACGCGCCGGTGTTCTTAATTTTAAATAATTACAATTGTTTCACATGTAGAGTAATTTTATTTGATTGTTTTTTCTACGTTTTTCCTATGTTTTAAAACTTTTATTCATTATACCAGAATTTCCCAACCTTTTTTTCATCGAGCCTCCCCAAATTATAAACAACATTTTTATGCCCCCCTTAATTTTTTCATTAAAAAAAAAAAAAAACGCACATTGTTTTAATGACATTTATTTTAATTCTAAGTTGTAGAAAATAAACTTTAACCAAATGTAAAACGTTTTTATCGAAATAATTTATTATAATTAAAGTATTAATGAGATACTTGAGCTTGCATGTTCTGCACCAGTTGGTTGATTCTAGGTTCAGTTTCTGTCAGAGCTATTGTCAGATCGCTATCAATGGCAAGACGATTTCGCTGCTTAGTTTTAATTAAAACCAGAGCTGAAACCCCTGTCTCACATAAGTAAGTCGAAGAAAAAGGAACAAGTATTCACAAAGCAAGAGAGGCAACTTTGGAATTAACAAGAAATCGTTTGATCCAAAATTTCTCCAATGTCAAGAGATGAAAGTCATCTTTCGTTGTCGAATCAACCTTCATTTCTAGAAATTCTTTCTGAACTTGTTCTGGTAATTATAAGACATCAACAACAAATGAATTTCTGGTCATGTGACATATTGGTGACTCTGAATTAATGTCTTAATAGTATCGGTGGAATTCGTTTTCTGGCGCTTGCAAATGAGTTTATATTTCAACTTTGGAATCTTCGTCCAGTTTTTTATTTTTAATTGCTTTGAATAGTCGAGAAAAAGATATTATTACATTTTCAACAGATACCATTTAATTCCAAAGCTGAAGCTTAGATATGTGAACCCTTGAATATGATCATAATTACTTTTACAGTGCCGTTTCTGCCTTGAAGCTTCAAGTTTAGCTGATTAAAGGCATCAAATATATCAGTTAAATAGGTCAACCTCCATTGAAATTGTTCATTGTTGAACATTTGCAAAAAATCTCTTTTTTTCTTTGAACTGAAGAAAGAGGATGACCTCTTCTTTCAATTCATAAAGGCGGGCCAACATATTGCCCTTAGACAACTACCGTACTTCTGTGTGAAATAGAAGGACTCTGTGATCAAAATCAAGATCCTCGCAAAGTAAACTAAATAATCGACTGTTCAAAGCGCTACGCTTGATATAGTTTACGAAAGTCCAATGAGTTTATTCCAATCCAAATCATTTTTTTTGATTAAATATATCTTCACAAATGTCTCCTACAAATTATCTGGTTTGGAAAGAGCGTTGGGTGCCACTTTTTTAATAGAGATGTAATATAATACAGTGCATATAATAAATAAATAAATAACACGTAATTTGAAAAACTGTTAAGAAATTGTTACATTGATTACGAATTCATTGGCGGCTGATCGGACAAGTTAAGTGATATTTATCCGGCGGACTTTTTAGTGCAGTAATTTGCAGATTACCAGCGTGTATGTATTTACATACGCTGGGTCATTTTTCATGATTGAACCATGGGCGATATTTTTGGCTCTGGAATTTCTGAGAAATCGACAAAATAGGAAAATTTTAATCCTGTCAGATTCTCAGGCTTGTCTATTAAAAGTGAAAACTACAAATCCAAAGAAAGCGTATAATAGTGAAATAAAGATTAGGAAATTATTACATAAACAAAGCAATAATCAAGTGGATTCCTCACACATGGAATAATCGAGGATAATGAAATAATAGATATCTTGCGTAGAACAGAAGGATATAGAAATAAGGATATTAAGCTAAACTGGAAAGAGGATTCACAACTCGTATTAGAAATTAGTTAAAAAGTGGAATGCAGAGTAGAAAGTAAAGGGAAAAGATATTACTCCATTAAGAGCAAGATCGAGAAGTATCCGTGGTTTAAAAGGTTTTTTGTAGCGAAATTATATCAGTAGAATCTGTCGAAGAAGGTTGAGCCATCATCATAAAGAGCATAACTGTACTGAATTTGGATTGGCTGGATCGATATCGAGCATACGGCAGTGTGACAGATATATATTAAGGAAAGAGAAAGACACTGGTGAAAGAAATTTTAAGCAAATTCTACACGTCATATCTGTATACCAAATTGTAAATGAGCCAGTAGTATCTTTAGAATGTAAGACGTTATATCTAAAAACAGCTGATGTCGAAATATGAGAAGGAACGGATAAATTTTTAGATTTGGTAGACTGGCCAAAGGGCGGAGTTAGGCCAAAAAAAAAAAAGGGAACTTTATAGTGATTTTTTTTTGATTTTTTTTGACCTGGCGAGGGAGTCGGCAGCAATTAAGTGGAACCATATTCAGTATACGTCACACAGTAAAAAAGATACAAGGGAAATTACGCTATTTATAATTCTCACCTTTTAAATGATACTTATATTATTTACGTATTACGTCCTTAAGGAACTATATATATATATATACCTATATATTTTATTTTTTTTTTTTTTTGGTCTGGAAAAAAAAACGTTCGGTTACCGCTATTCTTTTTTATAGTTCATTATTTTTAATCCAGACTCACATCATCACGTTTTGAAGGACTAACTTTACTTACGCACCGTGCTATTAAATTTTTTTTTTTTTTTTTGGAAACCACTTGGACCACATTTTGCTATATGTACATCGGAGGATCTGTTTTTAATCCCGTTATTTTTTCCAATAAATATTAAGTTTTTGTCCATACTCTTGTTCGCACGATTTAAAACCCATTAAAATAAACGGGTGAAATTTAATTACGACTTTTATCAGAAAATACGGCTGAATTTTCTTTACCCTTTTTTTTTTTTTTTTTCTTTTTGCACCTAAAAAATGGAGAAAGTAAAATTAATTTTTAAAACGCAAGAGCTTCGTAATCAATTCCAACTTAAGTTGAATCCCCGTGAAAGAATTTGTAACAAAATTTATTACCGCATCATCAAAGAATGACTTTCAAATTTCGGTAAATAATAATTTAAAACAACAAATGAAAACAGTTCACATTTATTTATCAACGTAGCGGTATTTAATTGTCCTCGAAGACGGTAACGCTTTACCTGTCGTCGCGAGGCATAAGAATCGATTAACTTACCATAAACTAATGCGGCGAACAGGAAGAATACGAAACATTTCGGAGCAATGAATACCAGTGCGCCTAATAAAATCACCATGATCCCGAAAATTCCAAAGTCGATCATCCTGACGAATAGGTAGGGTAGCATCAATAGCGGTTTATTCTGAAAATTATAAAAAAAAAAAATAAAATGGAAAACGGGGAACAGTTGCCAAAGCTGGCCATTAAAAAAGGATAATGATAATTTTCTGGCTTACCTCGTGTAGTCCGTAAACTGCTATCATCGTTACTACAATGGAAATTACGTTATTTAGCATTACCGACATGGCTGAAATTTTATCTAAAAATATATATTTTCCAATCAGAACTAATGCTGAGAAATAGTAAATATTTATAATTGCGGATACAAATAAATAATAAGTCTGGGTCGGGGTGGAAAAAAAGAAAATATTTAAATGATAAATATTCGTAGTAATTAGGAGTAAGATGTAATGAAAAGAACGATTTTATTAAATGTAAAATAGAGAATTTTCGAATAACTCTGGAAATAAAAATTAAAATATAATCATATTATTAATTTTTCTCTATCTTTTTTGTGTTTTCTTCATATTTTGGATTTATTATACATATTTCGCTTGCACATTATTATGTAGGGAAATCGAGGGTTTTATAACAATAATTATGTATATCGATTTGATTTGATTTGATTCATTTTTTGATTATTATCCTAGTAGTAATAATAATAAAATTGTAGTTCGACATCGCAGTTGTGTCACAAACGACCAATCAAATGTATATTAATTTTTGGGAAAGATAATTAAAAGACGAGTCAAGTGTTTTGTATGACACCGCTTTTAAATATAGATAAATCTTTAGTAACGGAACATATTACTCTATTAAAGGTATAAATTAAAAAATAATAAAATGTGTTGTTTTTTTTCTAAATACGGATACTTAAAGATTTATTATAAAAATTTAATGAAAATGTACTAAAAAGTAAAAAATAGTTATTCGATAAAAAATAACATCTTTTATACTAGTTGTAATTTTTCACTATATAATCTTCTAATATATAAAAATCTTGTGGTCGCACTCCTCCGAAATTTTATGAATTTTTTTTTTGTATATTTGGTAGGTATGAGAATAGGTGGTAAAGTATTTTTAACCCTCCTACCTCTAATCGCCATTTTTTAATCGCGCTTTTAGTATTTTTGTTTGAACATATTTTTAAAAGAACAATAGCCAAATAATTTATGAAGTTACATGAAGGGTCGTGTCATTTTGACATTTCATTCTGCATTTGTTATGCATATATATATATATATATATATATATATAATAATAATTTTTCGTAAAATAGAGAAATTAAAAAAAAAAAAAATATCACGCTAATAAATGTTTGAGCAAAAATCGAAAAAAAAAATCTTTCTTTTTTAAATTACTGGTTTGTTAATTCGTATATTTATTATATTTTATTAAGAAACTTAAAATTGTACGATTTTATTGAAATTAATTTATTAACAAAACAACTAATTACAATAATTAAGTAAGGATTTCAGTAACTATCCTCAACGGCGAATAAGTTGTGTCCACTGACGTCGTACTTGCGGTAACCGCCCCCCGGTACACCCGCAAATCGTGTGCCCGAAAAATTCATAGAACAGAACTGCGACACACAACAACAGCACACTTTCAGTTTCAAATTTAATATTTCACTTTCGATTTCTTACGTTCGATTTCTTTGATAATTTATATGGCAGAAAAACGTTTGCCGAGTCAGCTAGTTTAAGTATAAATTTTATTATCTAAGAATATTTGTGAACATGGGCTATGAGTACGTGTCAAGAAGATTTTGGTTCCTTTTCATACGCATTGTTTTTCTTCATAATTGTTGAATTTGACACATAACAGTAGCCCGTGTACGATTAATTTAATTTAATTTTACTTCATTTAATTTCATGTGCATATGATGTGGTTGATTGTCGAGGAACACAAATATACTAAATTATAAACATGGGCCATAAAATTATGTTATATTGGTTCACAGTAATTAGCATATAACAGTAGCCCATGTATACTCATTAATATTTTCGCGACTCGCGATAATTAAGATTTTCTGTATATACATATACTATTGTACATATTCCAAAATATATTGATTGATTGATTGAATATATGTATATCTGAAAGTTTATGATAATTCTTACATAACATTAAAACCTTAAGCAGAGTTTTGGTACGCCGAATTCAAATAACACAATACCTAGAAACAATTTAATGAATATTTAACGCAGTTTTTAATCATTATTGTAGTTTGAATTAATCTTGTTTACGAATAATCATAATATTCCCCCTCTTAAATTTAACACTAAAGTATATTATCTTCTTATCATATTGTACTTTTTAGCAGTGCACGTTTATCAAAATTTTTATTATCATTATTTTTTACTTTTTAGTGCACTTTTTATTAAATTCTTAACAGTAATTCTTCAAGTATCTGTGCAATTTTTTAAAAAACATTTTACTTGATAATTTTTTTGGCATAATACTTAAAAATTTTTGCCTCGCTAAAAATCAACCTTTTTTAAAAGTGATAAGCTCGTAAGCTGTGACCGTTAAAAATGCATTCTCTTTATTCGAATCTATATTTTAATCTAACATTGATAATACTTTAATTAATATTGATTATATTTTAAGTGTCATCGGCGTTTTTTGTATTAATAAAAAAAAAACTTAAAGGGACGAGATTTTAATTAAAAATTTATTTGAATGCCTCCTGAGTTTCATTGTTTTTTATCGATATTACCACCGCTGACTAGTACACTTTTAAACAGAACTTAATCATTAAAATCTGCCTATATGACAAACATACAAAAAAAAAACAAAAACATGCGGGACGAACACCGCCTCTTTTTTTCTTTTCGAAGTCGGTAAAAATACAAAAAAAAATTAAAAATATATTCACAACTTTAATTTGTTTAGCCGCTTCGAACTTCATTGTATTCGCGAATTTACAAAATAAGTTACAATAAAAAATACCCCGAATTATAGTATTATTGATATTTTTCAAGTGAGCTATTAATTCGGCGATATTTTCGACTTCCCTTATTTCATCAGATTTGTTTTCGTTGTTTTATGACAATATAAGAGATTGGCCACCACAATAAGAAGGGGTTGTGTTATAGAAGCTTAGGCGTTATGCCTAACAAATGATGATGCTTTTACGCGGCTATTTACAAAACGCGTACGTGGAAAATTACAAATGATATTAACGCGTGTAAATTTTATATAGTTCTAAAAAAAGGTTAAAAATAACATCGCTGCTTTTTCAAATGACGTTCGCAAACATTTTTTTAAGATAATGAATGAAGTGGTTCTAATGAAAACCCATTTAAAAAAAAAACCTCTTGTGGTAATTTTACAGTTGGGATTAAGATGAAATTTTTATTTTAGCGTCAAATTTAATCTATTCGCTTGCGTCGCCATTTTAATTTGCGGGGAATGTTCATTAACAGCATTCTGGGTTGAGCGAACCGGGCGAAAATATACGGAGCTCTATCACGGTGTAAGCTGGACACGTCGTGGTTTCAAAATGTAGGACAAATGTCGAGTGAACGGCATAATCGGAGTATCAACAGACAGGAGTAAAAAAACTGAACGAGTCAATTAATTAAATTTTGGACAATTTGCGAACTATGTTGCTTCGTAAATTACTCGTGAATTGGTCTCGCCGAAAACGAGTCGCTAAGTAGCGCACGAAATTCAAATTTAATGGAATAATTAACAACTTTAACCTTTCCGTTTCAGAGAACACCTTTAATTTTCCGCTATAATTGTGTTATGTTTAACCTTGATTTTTGTCTTCGTTCGCATCTGCCTCTATTCGCTTTCTATCTTGAATATTACTGACACACATGTTACGTATACATCAAAGTGAGCAGTTTATTCACGGTAATATTTCGCAAGCTGATTTCGAATACTTTTGTCGAATGTCGTTTTTCTTTTCCCCTCTTTTTCATTCACGTTCTCCTGCGTGAAATTCTACGAAAGTAAGGAAAAACAAACAATGAAAATAAAATTGTCGGTTGACTATTAGAACGATTTGATTTACTGGAAAACATTTTAAAGGAAATGTTTTTTATACGAATTTTTTGAATAAGTACTTTTTTGTACACATTCATATTTATCAATATTGATTTCGTGCATCAGAAAATTAACTACATCATCTTACAAAGTTCCAGTCGAGCATAACGCACTTACAGTCAGCTCTTGTCGTTATTAGGTCTCCCTACTCCCTATAACTCTTCCTTTATCCTCTCCTTTTCTTCATCTTCTGTGTTGTCCGCACTGCTGTACTTTGTTTGCGTCCATTTCGGACCGCTTAGTTATTTAGTTTTTTAGCTTAGTTTTTCCGTTGTTGGGTCAATGCCGCTGGCGCGCCCACAAAAAAAAAAAAAAAAACTTTTCTCTTTCTTTTCTATTTTTTCCCTTGTCTTCTCTTTATCTGTTTGCCTCTTTACCTAATTTTTTCATTGCCAAATACGGCTTACTTAAAACACGACACGATACTAACCGCAGAAGTTCAAAATTAACAGCGGTATTCGAATTTACAAAAACCACGGTAGGTACAAAAATTAAATGCCTCGCCCAAGATAAAAAAAAAAAAAATTAAATGCCTAGATTTTTCTTCTTTTTAAATGAAAAAATTTACTTACCTTAAGAAGAACACTGTCTTGGCTATTTCTTCCATTTCCCTTTTTAAATAAGTTTGGAGGGAAAACTTATATTCATTATTAGGGGAATCTATATAATTTTACGGGTGCTTTGTACTTTGTAACGAATCAAATGAGTTAATTTCTTAATTTAAATATTATTTGTATAAAAGTAAAATGTAGATGATAATAGGAATAATAATAGTAATAATTAACGAATGTAATCATGAAGGGGAAATAAAGAATTGTGAATAGTTTGCGTGTACGATGTATGTATGATGAGTTCGGAAATGTGGAATTTTGGTTGCGACATAATCAGTTTGCGTTAGAAAAAATTCCGAATAGTCTAGTCTAGCGAACTCGCTAATACGTAAGCTGGTGTGTGTGTGTGTTTGTGTTAGTAATAGAAGCGAGTGTGAATGACGTCGCGGTATTTGTCGAGGCTTGCGATCAAGTGTTCAAATGGGGGAAATTTCGCATTAGAAGCGATGTCTAGGCAATTGCTCTCGGCTATGCAAATTATTGACATAAATACACGCGTTTTTCGAACCCAGCGGCTTCTTCTTTTTCTCGTCGTCCGATCAACGTCGTGATCGATTGGTTATCGTTTGTGGCTAGTCATATGAATATTATTAGCTAGTCGAGTGTAGTGTAATCGCGATAGAGTAATATATGTATATTTTTCGTTTTATTTAATTTTGTATTTTTTGTTCTGATTTTATTTTTTGGTAGTCCTATCCTCGTGATTGGCACTCGGGTAATAGAGGATTGAGCAAGGGGCACTGTAGATTGCTCTGCGGTGAGTAGGAAGGGCTCTCCTCTCCCCTTTTTGTTTTCCGTGTTTTTTTTTCTTTCTATACATATTTTTTATTTTGAAGAAGTTTTTCTTCAATGGCGCCCGAACTTAATTGAAATATTGAAAAAGACAGAAGAAACCATAACAACTTGCACAAATGTAAATTGATGTTTTTCTTTTTTTTTAATTTTTCTAAAAAATTTTTGATGTCTGGGTTCAGCGGTTTAATGGTGTATTTTTGTAATATATGAAAGGCCTTCAGTTGTTCGGAATAGTCAGTTTTCTAGCGTAAAGCCGTTATAATACTGAATTCTTTTTTTTTCATTATTGCCGCTCCGGTTCCTTAGCAGTTTGGTCAGTCCAATAACCTTAATTAGTTTTAATTTTTTCCACTTCATTCCAAAGTGTTATATCAAATTTTGGACTACGAATAATTTCCTAGATGGTTTATTTATTTATTTATTTTTAATCTTTCCGTTTTCCCTTCAGTTACTGTGGCGTAGTTAGTTAGCAAGTGGTGTTTCGTTTGAATTGTAACTTGCAAAAACATCACTCGCGCCGGGGTTAATATCCTTAGTTGATGCGCTAACAAAAAAAAAAAAAAAACTTCTTTTTTCTACCGCACGATTATATTTTAACACTGTTTCCTCTTTCTGTTTTTTTTTTCTTCTTTCAATATTTCAACATCTGGTTCCGATCTGGTCTCGTTCTTTTTCCCAGCGTACTCCCTTTCCCGTGTACAATTTCTGTTTTCTGCAAAAAAAAACTCCTCGACGTTCACCAAAATTTTTACGGAACACGTTGCTACCGTACCACCTTGTGTATTTATTTAAAAAATTTATTTAAAAAATTATTTTCCTTATAGCGCGCATTTTTCGAATGGACTTACAAAAAAAATAAAAACGATTATAAAATACGAGTTTTCGGATTTCTTTATGCCCCTGTCGATGATAGTAAAATCCCTACTTTTTTTCTTTATCATTTATTTTTGATACATCATTACACCATCGATCCACAATGTCAGGTGCATTTATTGAAATGTATGCCATGCGCCAGGCGCTCAAACAATGTAAATGATTGCTCAGTTTGTTAAACACTCGATTCGATTAGCTGTTTATGCTGTTTTTGTATAATGCACATGCTGGTGTCAAAGTCGCACGGTGAACGAAAAGATGAGCAAATAATCGGAATTCAACGCTAACTCGACACTAACAAAGTCGTTTTACACAATAAGCATTTTTCTTTGTATCCTTATATAGTGACTTCTCAGGTATCTATTGGCAAACTAAAAATTATCCCTTTTAGTCAAGTTAATCTCTGCTGCTAGAGATGTACTGACAGATTTCTTTCTTTTTCAGTTTGATTTGGCACTAAAAATACCAGAGGATTTTCCACTGATACATACATATATATATATATATATATATATATATATATATACATATGTGTAGTGTCATGTTTTCATTAAAGGAGAGATTTTAGAACCTCCCATTAAGATTCCCATAAAATATTTGTAACATCATTTAAAAAGGCAGCAATCTTTTTTTTTGAATATTTTTAAAATAAAGTAGAATACCAAAAACATTGATATGTATCAGTGTTCTTATAATTCCGTATACATGTTTTACCACTGCGACTAAAACGATTTGGTTGATTTTGGGCATGAAAATATATATATATATATATAAGCAATTACTATGTAGTTTTTATGTCGAGGGTATAATCCTATTACGTTTTGGCGTCACTAAAGTACGTTAAGATAAAATATATTTACGGCAAAGTGATAAAATATATTATTTCTTTTTTGTGGATAACATGGTTAATTTATGACGATTCGCTTATCAGTATGAAAACTGACTCAAGAATTGAGAAAAAAAAGTGAGAACGTAGCTAACTGAAATTTACTTTTCTATTAGTTTTGTAGAAGAATAGGATGCCAGGGAGTCCCTCTATGTCAAGTTAGAATGATCGAGTGTATATATATGTATATTTTACATATATTGGAGGTGCAAATTAGTTCGGTGCGTTTTTTGGTGAAAAATATTTATTTTAGAGCAAAATGAAATGAACAGATTAATCAAAATGAAACGAATAAATTAATCAAAGTATTGCCAACCATCACTGGCTACTACTTTTCTCCATTTCTCAGGTAATTTTCGAATTCCATCTCGAAAAAATGTCTCATCTTTCGAGGCGATCCAAGTTAGGAGCCAATTTTCAAGAAGTGAACCACTTACCTGCAAATCGTGCTTCATCTGTCGGAACAACCAGTAATCAGAAGGAGCAATGTCCGGCGAATACGGCGGGTGCGGTAAAATATCCCACTTGAGCGTTTCCACATATTTTTTTACGACTTTTGCGACATGAGACCGATCGTTGTCACGCAAAAGATTAACTTTGTCATGTCTTTGCTCGTATTCCAGCCGTTTTTTCGTAATGCACGGCTCAAACGAATCAATTGTAGCCTATACCGATCGCCCGTAATGGAATCGCCAGGTTGTAGCAGCTCGTAGTGTACCACACCCTTTTGGTCCCACCAGATACACAGCATAACCTCCGAACTATGAATGTTCTGCTTCGGTGTAAATGTTGAGGTATATATATATTAATTACAACGTAATTCTTAGGCTACCCCCCATTCGAAAAAATGTCCCAATTTTATGTAATGCTAAATGTCCCAAAAAATGTCCCAATTTTATGTAACGCTAAATGTCCCAATTTTATGTAACGCTAAATGTCCCAATTTTATGTAACGCTAAATGTCCCAATTTTATGTAACGCTAAATGTCCCAATTTTATGTAACGCTAAGTGTCCCAATTTTATGTAACGCTAAATGTCCCAAAAAAATGTCCCAGAAAAATGTCCCAATTTTATGTAACGTTTGTTATATTTTGTAGAATTTTTGTTATTGTTATTTAATGTAACGAAAAATGTAACGAAAAAATGTCTTAATTTTATATAACGGAAGTTAAATGTTAGAATAGGATTTTTGTAGTTATGTTATTTTTTGTGTGTGTTGATGCCAGTAAGAATTACGTTGTAAATTTTGATCATTTTATACAAAGTATAGAAGAAAAAGAGACAGAAATGAAAGCAAGAGGGGTCAAGGGGCACAGCCCCTTGCGAGGCCAAAGTGGCCGAGTTTATATATATATATATATATATATATATACATTATATATATATACATTATATATATATACATTATATATATATACATTATATATATATATACATTATATATATATACACATTATATATATATATATATATATATTGTTTGTACATTTCAAACTTTTTCTTAATCGATTTCAAGGAACAGAAATCGCTCTCTCAATTTTTTTTTTTGTTTGCAATTATTTTCTAATGCATTCGTGAATCAATAGCAAAGGTATATTTGAGAATGGAATGCTTAAAAATGTGTGCGACTTGGCTTATAGTGTACTTCTAAGATTAATGATCCGATTTATAAAAGATCGGTCAAGTGGAATTTTCAATGCGAATGAAGGTTTTTTTTTGTGTGATGGTAGTGTATATATGCGTATTTGTGTATATACGTTACTCTTGAAGTATCTATGAATGTAAATGTAAACAACACGGAACAACGTTAAGTAAGTTGTTTATTGTCCTGCTTGTTAATACTTTTTTTTTTCATCGTAACAGAAAAAAATGTCGCCTGTCTCGACATAACCTTGGCGTTATTATAGACACTCTCTGCCGCATAAATCAATAGTAGAAAATGGAATAATACCAGTCTGCAACATTCCAAGTTATGCATATGATTGAAATAGGTGAACTGGAATTTCAAACGCGGAATATTCCCTGGAAACGGAAATGACAGATTTAATGGACACTAGAAACATAAACTGACAACGAAATAATCTCCCCCACAAAAAAAAAATCACAGTTCGCTCTGGTTCAGAAGTAACAAAATGACACTTAAGAGATGGTCAGACTTGTTGTAACTTTTCAAAATTTTTAATATAAAATAACTTCCAATTGAAAAGAACAAATTTAGAACAAAACATTTCCACGTTGATTCAATATATTCGCTGGCTTTAATTAATTCGCTACAAATGTTCTTTCAGTTTGCCGTAGTCCACATGACATTTCTGGCCGTAGGAGGAGTGCACGGTAAAGATAACACCGTTCTCGCATAGAGATAAACTTTAGTGTAATTTTGGGACAATCATAGTAATGTGTAAGAATTTAATTAGCAAGGAGTCTGATGCAAATTGCAACGCAGAACGGTTCATCATTGAGCTAATAGCTTTTTAATGCTTCAGTGAAATAAAATGGTAAATGGTAACTTTCAGATAGAGTACAGTTTGTTTGTCGAAATCCATGAGAACGACTACCCGCATACGGTGTTGCTGCCCCGAATTTTCTTAATAAGATAACAGGAATCCATCTTTATCCCCGGCTTTACAGGAATTATTTTGGTCAACTTTCCGGACACGAGAAAAATACCATGTAGATGGCTCTTTCAATTTAAACGTTTTAAGTTGGTTCCATTCTATCCCTTTCGTTCATCGCTCTTCTATTGTCTCCCTAATTCGTCTCCGGATCAATCATTCTCTCCTCCCCTCCTCTCGCTTTCGATTTGCTCTATCGCCTTCTCCTGATTGTTCTCTCCACGATTGTGATCCTCCTCGTACATGTGATGCTGATCACATTTTCTTTAAGTGTCCTGCTCTTCGTAACGAACGTTCCCTTTTATACTGTCAGCTCCTGTCATTAGGTCTCCCTACTTCCTATAACTCTTCCTTTATTCTCTCCTTTCCTTCAACTTCTGTGGTGTCCGCACTGCTGTCCTTTGTTGCGTCTATTTCGGGCCGCCTAGTCATTTAATTTCTTAGCTTAGTTTTCTTGTTGTTGAGTCAATGCCGCTGGCGCGCCCACAAAAAAAAAAAAAAAAAAAGTTCGACGCGACCGGAATTGTTGCTGATGTTTCTTTGAAATTGTTTTCATTTCTGAGAGATAACTGTGGTGTTGTAAATTCCGACGAAAAACGAATGTGTCCAGAGGTGACAGACACGCTCCATAGAAGAAGCTTTATAAGTATTTCGGTTAGCGTGCTTCACGATCTTCCTATTGTCTCGAGACTGGAAGATTAAACTGTTATTTATCATCGGTGGGGGGGGGGGGGGTTGTATTTTAACACTTTAGCGTGTTATTTTAAATCGTCCGGATATTAATTAATCTCGATTAAGTCTACTCGATCGCCACTTCGTACTTTTATGCATTATTAATGAAGACAATCCGAATACACCCAACTTTACTTCACAACTGAGAGATTATGCAAGAAACTCCGACATAGAATCAGTGTCTTATTATAATTTTAAAAAGGTCTACGAGGATTACGTTTAAATACTAAACTTAAAAAAATCGGGAGTAGTTTGTAATCGGTAGATAATAGCACTAGGTTTAATGTAAATTTAAAACTACCGCAGAGACAGGATACTTCTGCAACAAGATAGAATTTCATCTGGCTTTCTACCTTACGAAAGCCCTTCAATTTATTTTCCCTTTCCCGATCGTTTCTGTAATTTTATTATTCTCCGTATGCGTTCACTTATCCGCCAGTCTTTTTTCCTTCCATTCCGTTCACATTGATTTACCGCGGGGTTCATAATCCCATTCGAGAATCTTCGGATTATGAAGCGGCCGATTCTTTGACACTCGAGTTTTTGATTTTTCCCGTTTTTTTTTTCTTAAGGAAAATCCCATCCCCTACCATTCTGTAGCACTGTGTAAAAATTTCCATTTTAAATTTTTACAGGATATTTACGGCTCGTAGAGGAAGACGTGTTCGTTTTGACACGCCTATAATATTAAGTCAAATTTACTAAAACTTTGATAATTACGATAAAAAAAAAAATGTATATATATATATATATGTAAACTCTGCCCTTCGAGCCTAGCTAAAAGGGGCAAGCCCCTCGACTGACAATCTTTTTTTTTCTAAACTTTTTTTAGAATAATCATTTTCAGTTGATCACATTCTTATCCGTCTTTTATTTTAAAAAATCTTAGTAATTTTACCACACCACTCAACCTTTGATATCTTATATCAAGCGGAAGGTAGTCATGGGACAAAAAATGTAGCGTACCCTGAGCTGAGAATGACATAGTTATTAATATATATTAATCACAACGTAATCCTCAGGTTACCCCCACCCCCCATTAGAAAAAATGTCCCAATTTTATGTAACGTTGGTTATATTTTGTAGAATTTTTGTGATTATGTTATTATATTCATATGAACTGATTTAGGATTACGTTGTAAATTTTGATTATTTTATACAAAGTATAGAAGAGAAAGAGAGAGATATGTAAGCAGAAGGGGTGAAGGGGCATAGTATCCTTGCGAGGCCAAAATGACCGAGTTTATATTAATTACAACGTAATTTTTAGGCTACTCCTCATTAGAAAGAATGCCCTAATTTTATGTAATGAAAAATGTCTTAAAAATATGTCCCAATTTTATGTAACGTTTGTTATATTTTATATGATTTTTGTGATTATGTTATTATCTTCATATGGATCAATTTAGAATTACGTTGTAAATTTTGATCATTTAATACATTGCATAGAAGAGAAAGAGACAGAAATGCAAGCACGAAGGGTCAAGGGGCTGTGCCCCTTGACCCCTCTTGCTTTCATTTCTGTCTCTTTCTCTTCTATATTTTGTATAAAATGATCAAAATTTACAACGTAATTCTTACTGGCATCAACACACACAAAAAATAACATAACCACAAAAATCTTATTCTAACATTTAACTTCCATTAAATAAAATAAGACATTTTTTCGTTATATTTTTCGTTACATATTTCATTACATAAAATTGTGACATTTTTTAAATAACAATAACAAAAATCCTATAAAATATAACAAACGTTACATAAAATTGGGACATTTAGCGTTACATAAAATTTTGACATTTTTTTGGGACACTTTTTTTGGACATTTTTTCGAATGGGGGGTAGCCTAAGAATTACGTTGTAATTAATATATATATATATATGTGTGTGTATTTGTGTGTATATATACATATATATACACAAGGATATTTGTTGCAAAAAAAAAAAAAAAATGATTTTCATTTTGTAAAAAACATTGGCTTTTAGATCGTTATATGAGTTAGCTGCCGTCAAAGACCGAAACTTCTTTTACTCGTAATAAATAAACAACTCTCTTGAATACTAAGACTGGAAACGATGGAAGATGAAAAAAAAAAGAATGCTTGGAGAAAGTTACATTTTATTTTGTGTGCGGACCGTGACAAAGATGACAACTACGAATGAATTTATTAAAAACCAATAAAAAACAAAGAAACAGAGAAAGTGTAGCAAAAAATTGCTCAAAACGGGCATGTTTCGACAGATGATATGGACCGTTAAGATCTGGATGTTTAATTTTTAATGATTTAAGTATTCTCCTAATAAAAACTAATCAATGAAATAATTTTATTGGACGAAATTACAATTTAATTTGGATTGCACTTGTCCTTAAAAAAAAAATATAACCGAAAAAGTATTATAAAAGTAAAAAATGTTTAAATAATTGGCAATATGGAAGAAGATTAAAATTTATTTTACAGATATCTTAATTTATATGATGAAACCTTAAATAATATTTCTAATGTGTTTATTACTTACACTAGACCGTATTAATTGCTTCTTTTTTTCAAATTCAAAATTTCGTCAGTTTTTTTTTTTCCCTGTTTGGGTCTTTCTTTGGGCTTGCCAATAATAGACGATTACCCATAAACACGTGCAAATAGAAGTAATTAGGAGTTGTTACAAGGAATGGAATCTGACAAAGAACGTTATACCAAGGATGGAGAAACAATGACAATCAACGTCGATAAATGCCAAACATACATATACATTCTGAAAAGAGAAGGAATGACACAGCAGAAGATGAGAGCAAAAGAAGTTAGCTGTCCCATACCATGGTCACTTCTGCAATTACAGAGCCCACAGTACTAACGGATAAAGGAATAACAGACTGCCAATAATTAAGGAAAATGAAACACGAGATGTTTAAAAAGCAGTTGGAGCCATCAAGCACCAAACCTATATAGACCACAGTGCTTAGCGTGCTGTTTTTCATTTCTTTTTTATTCATTTTTTAACCTACCAAACTTACATAATAATAATTAACACTTTTTCTTTCTCAAATCCAAATGTTCTTTTTTAATTTGCCATTTCTTTATTTATTTTTTAATCTACCAAACTTATACCAATAAAATTAGAGATCATTATTTCGACTCGGACAGAATTAAAATATTTCAAATTTCTTATAAGCAATGTAATTTGGGTCGTATTTTTATCCTATCACCGCGCGGCTGGTACTGAGAAAAAGCAAAAAAAAAAACAGTTTCGTAATTTTAATAAGAAAATCCCCCGCTAGGTATTTCGTGGAAAACGAAAGTTATAAAATTTAAAAAACGGAACAAAGGACAGAAACGCGATTAAATCGAGAATGTAAGTAGTTGGATATATAGATCCATTTGAAATGCGAATTAGTCTTTTATAGAGCGATAAGAAGTAGAGAATGGGATTTTAGTAAGTTAATTAAAAGGTAACTAGCCGTTTCACCCGATCGTAAAAAACCGATTAATATTGTCACTAATTGTGTTCAAAGTACGAAACAAAAAAAAAAAAAATAATAATAATAATAGAAAACAAGCGCATACAGTCGGAGCGAAGAGCCGAAATGCGATGAAAGAAACTATGTTAATTTGCTGCCTAAAGGGAAATAAATATATCGAATATTTTATTGAACTTAATTTTTAAGAAACAATTAATATTTATCTTTTCTGACTAATGGAAAGTTTAACTTTTCCGGCCTAATTGGCAGTCAGATTATTAATTTTTTAATTATATAAACATACTCACTTCGGTTTAATGATTTTTTTCGCTAACTTCACTTCGATAGTACATCGGCAGCTCGTGATTATGGTAATAGGCATGCCGCGGTAAAGTCAGTGACCTAAGAAGCATGGTTTTATTTTTCAGTGACAATGAATGAAAACGTGAGTATACACGAATTTATCGTTTGCCTGTTCATTATGATTTCCTGACATTTCCGGTATGAAGTGTGCTGCTCCGCCAACAATGTATCTCGGTAGTGACCGGTGTCGTACATTTAATCTTCAACAGCATTTATCACGGCCAGACAAGTAGTCATACTGCACGAAAATACATCACTATAGTCGGGGATTTCTGTTATATGTTAGTTTGCGAACATTGTAAAACTGTGACACATTTTAATTGCAATATTGCCCTTCATATCAGCAGTGATAGTTTATTTTTATACAATCATTTTCCAAGCGCGATCGGTTTGCTTGGCCTTTAGCGGAGAGCAACACTGTACCGGAAACATCCTTTCAAACTCCTTGGAAATTCCTCAGCCACAGTTATCAAGGTCTCCTGGCTTATATCGAGTCTAACAACATAGGCCGAGAAAAAATGATTTCAAGAATACACCATTAACGAAATTTTACAATGCAACATGTAAGATTACATTAAACCATTAGGACCACGGAATATTAGTTTCATTAAAAAAATTAAATATAATATAGTTTTTAATTTTCGCAAGAAATTTACAGTAACGAATAATATTAGGGCAGTCTTCTTATATTATAAAAATATTGATTTTTTTTTTTTTTCATTTAAAGATCATCGTGTTTTAGTTTTTTTTTTTTTTTTTCGTCCTGAACTGTCATTCATTTAGCCATCCATTGTACTTTAGAAATTAAGCCGTTATGTTGTTATTAATTATAAAGCGCACCAAAGCAAAGATTGCAGTATGGACAGAACACAGTAAATAATGAAATATACGAAGAGGAAAATCTGCATAAAATTAATTCTTCATAAAACCTTTTTCTACAGTGTTCGTATTTGTCGCTGCTGCTGGACAGAAAATGATTAATACCATTAAATAAAAAATGGGGAACAGAATTAACAAAAATACCGAAAGAAATAATAAAACAAGTGAAAAGGAAAACACTAGAGATCTGGCAAGAACAATGGAAAAAAGATACTCTACTGACAGACGAACAGAGGCTCTACTGCTACTCGATATATTGAAGCAAGATTAAAGATTGGAAATTTCACCACTAACTTCTTCCTAACACAGTACTTGTGTCACGGTAATTTTGCAGCTTACCTAAAAAGATTTAATATCATTAGCCTCCGCAGAGAATGTAAAGAATCAAAAGACATCCCTGACCATTAAAAAAATTCATTAATTCTGATACTTTTCCGTATAATTAGCGATTTTCTTTTTCGGAAAAATTGCAATTCGGTGCATATTTTTTATTTATTATTTTTTTATTTTTATTTTTAAATAACATATGGAGAACCCACAAGGCAACCGCCCATCTGTAGGTTCTCATCACAGTTACAACGTTTATTTCTAATAAAGTTACAATATCGATCATATACAATTAACCGCTTAACTAACAAATGTGTCACAAAAAACAAAGTAAAAACATAAATTTCCACTAAAAATAACAGCATAACGCATAATTCAAAATCTAAACAAAACAAGTCAAAAACATAATAGCAATTCGTATATAGAAACCCAATAATGCAAGAAAGATGTAAAATAAAAAAAACAAACATATATATAATTAACTAAGAAAAGATAAAGAGAAAAAAATTTTTAAAAAAAATTTAAAAAAAATCACTTATCAGATACTCCTTCCACCTCTTTCAGCTGCAATCATTGTAGTTGCTCAACAGTTAATTTTTAATTTCTAAGAGGCAATTTTTTTTATTCTTTATTTTTATAATATCCGTTTGAATTTTCCCTGACAAGTCAATCAGTACAGAGCGTCCTTTGTTTTATCAATATAATTATTTATACCTTTAGGTTTAATATATGTAATTTTTGACGAAGCTCTAGTTATCTTCACTATATTCCTAGTCTTAAGGTCGGGAAGATCCAGCTTATAATTATATAAAATAAATAAATAATACCTTAGTTTAGCCGGTAATTCTTCCATTTCCTTTCACAAATTAAGATTACCCCTTCTTTGACATAAATCCATTTTTTTGCTATGAGTTTTAAATTATTTTTATGAATAGCGTTTATTTTTTTATGTTCAGATTTATTTGCTCCTTCCCATGCTTGTATAGCGTAAGATATCCTTGATGTTATCAGAGCATTATAGTATTGTCTTAGAATTTTTGAAGGTAACAATGGCCTAAGTCTATAAATCGCAGGTAAAGATTGCTTGATCTTTTTTATTATTTCCAATACGAGTATATGTTGTTTCCAACTTACCGTACTATCAATCGTTACCCCGAAGTATTTGATTTTTTGCACATTTTGTAATATCATACACAATCATCACTACAATAATTAAAGTTATTCGCATGACTACAATTGTGATATTTGATTAGAACTTGTGGAATGAAAGTCCTATAACGGCTCGATGTTCTTATGTACATCATTTAGGATTTATCCGTATTAATGGGTAAAAGCCTTGACTATGCGCGCCCAAATTACAAAAGAGTTTAAATCTTTTTGCAGTAAGTCCTCCGCTTTTTGTATATCAGAATTTTCCATCACCAACGCAAAATCATCAGCAAAAGCAAATACTTTCGCGTATTTTATATATATCTATAGAGTGAATTTGTATATATCAGAAATAATAAAGGTGCCAGTATTGTTCCTTGCCCTACACCCGCCGTTAAATCCCCCTCAGTACTGAGACTATCATTTATTTTTACCCTTAACTTCCGATTTTTTAGGTAGCCCGCAAACCACTTGTTTTGATTGTTAGCAGTGCCGATGTTCCGCAGTTCACTTATTAATTTATCATGGCTAACAGTATTAAAAGCTTTATTTAGATCGATAAAAAACACTAGAAATTGATTACCTTTGGCCTAGACCTTCGTATATATTGTTAACGAAATTTTTTAGTAACTCTGCTGTCGATTTCTTTCTCCTGAAGCCAAATTGCAGTGGGTATAGAATTTCATTTCTCTCTAGGTAATCTCTTAAATGGTTGGCAATATAGTGTTCCATTATTTTAGCAATTACCGAGATGATAGTAATTAGCCTATAGTTGGAGCAATCAATACAGTTCCCTATTTTGTATTTTGGCCGCACTATGCCTACTTTAAGCAAGTCTGGCACTTTCGCTCTTTTTACTGATTGATTTATTAAATTAACTAATAAAGGTCCTATCGATCCAATATGCCTTTTAATATCTACATACAATCCTAATCCCATCGTATCCCGGTGCTTTATTGTCTTTGTCTTTTATTTTATTTACTACTTCTCTAATCTCGTTTTCACTAACTTCCGGAATAAAAAAAGGTCACCTTGTGTAAATAGTTAGCTCGTATCTCATTTGTTATTAAATTACATCTGTGACAGCATGTAACAGGATTCGATATATATATATTGGGTTAAGAATTTATCTAGAATGTCTTTCGACTTACCAAAATGTTTATTAATGTCATCTATTGAACTACTATTACAACCTTTAATAAAATAGAATTTATTACTCTCCATGTTTTTTTAGTGTTTGCAGCATCATGTAGAATAAATGACTTATAATACTTACCTTTCGCCTCTCTAATTTCTTTTTTAACATAATTCCTGTATATTACATATCTAGTTCTATATTTATTATTAGATCTTTGATTCTTCCACTTTTTATAATACCTATCTCTCTCCTTAATTCTTTTTAATATCTCCATATTCATCCATTTTTTTATTGGCAACTCCCGTGTTTTATTTCTCTCAAGAAATATAGACAACGAATTCCTATAAAATTCCGTAATGTGGGAAATTTCACTATCCTTTGTTTTTACAATCCAGGTCTTTTTTAACTCTTCTTTTCCATCGCACGTTAACCTTTGTTTTATACTTTTCTTAATACTTGCATGTCTTCCATTCACGATATTAATAAATTACTAATAATTGTCATGTGTGTACATTTTTATCTTTTCTCCGCACTGTTCCCTGTCTTTTGTAAAATTGTTTGCTTTCGATTCGCTGTTTCTAACCTACTTGGATTTTCATCTTTTCAAACAGACTTCTTCCCCGTTGCATACTCGGTTGTTCTGGGGATAGGAGGGGAATCGAAAAGTCGATTGAATGGGGGCGATCGGATATTTGTCCAGCCAGTTTATCTTTTCAAAAAGTTACACTTTCAACTTTGCTCTGATAATTTTCATCATTTACCAATTTACATTTTATCTTTCTATTCAACTTTCTCTCTTGTCCGTTGCTCTCTTTGTGTCGCCATTGATTTAATACTATCTTTTGCTTTCTACTTTTCGATATCATCTACCTTCCTCCGTCTCCATTCTACTTCCTTCGCACGTCAGCTAATAGGTTTTTATGTGTAATACTAGCCATGTATTTTTCGAATCCTTTTCTTCCCGTGTACGTTTCCTAATAATCTAATTCATTCAGCTCGATTACTTCTCACAATGTCTCATGATTTGTCCTATACTTATTTTCTTTATTCAATATGTAAGAAAACTGCAATTTAAATTACTCTAAAACTACCATTCGTTATGGACCAACGCCCCCTTTGCTGGCCGAGTCTTCTCCCCATTCAAAAACAAAAAAAAATCTGATAGTAACACTTTTACCGTGTTCTGTTTTACAATAGCGGGTTGATGCAGAAATTTCCCCTCCACACTGCAAAAAGATTTTTCTTTTTCATGCGTTGTAAAGATCAAATCAATTTCAATAAGTGCATATTAAAAATATAGAACAATAGAGAGTTGGTAACATTACGCGTTGCACTGATATACCCGAAGATAAAATAACAAAATCTATTCTAAATTATAGAAAGGCTAAACTTTTTCTGGTGAAGATAAAAATTCTTATTACTATTTTAAATTTATCTTTTATGTGTGTTTTTTTTTTTAAGTTGTACCGTGAATTTTAACTAGGTTAAAATTTATGATTTTGTATATATGAATAAATTGTTTGGGACTAGAATGTTTTTCATTTAATTCAGTAACATCTCGCATATTTCGGCATTATGATATTTAAATCCGTTGTGTAAAGCGAAATGAATATATCCTCAGCAAGAAACGAAGATATTACACCTTTACCTATTTTTAATTAACAATGGTAAATAAATGTATTACTTTTTACACCATGATGTAAATAGGTATATCGCTTACTTTTTTACGATGATCAATTAAACATCGGTCGCCTATCTTTTAAAATTGCTTGTTTTGTAGAATTTTCTTAACGATAAAACCTGAACCGATCGATTTATCCGAATCCGTAAAAAATCCTAATTTGCGAATTTCATAAAAATCATCAAAGCCGTTTTCAAGAACTCATATGTGCGTATGCATATATAATTGTTACCGGTGGCTTCGCCTGCACGTTTATCATTTTTTTGTGTACATTTTCTTTGATTACTGCCTTCATCTTTTAATTTACTTTTTAGCATTTCGTCAGTCTGCTATTATTTATCCACTCAATAAAACTTATCCGATCACTTTTTTGGGTTTAAAATGTAAACTATTATTATTATTACGTTTATTATTATTTTTCTGTTTTTAATTAAAATTTGAAAAAAAAACATGAACAAAGTTTTTTTTTCTTCCTAAATTTTTATTCGTATTTGTAATTTTTTTATTCTATTTATTATAGCCTTTTATTTAACTCGCTTTATCAGTCTGTCAGTCATTCGTCTGTCATTCTGCCTGTCATTCTGTCTGTCTGTGGGGAATCTTGCGAACGATTTTTCACCTACTTCCCGATGAATTAATAAAGTGTTCTTTGGCAGAAATGCTTGTTACAGATGACAATATAATAATATGTAACACCCGGGTTTCCAACTTTAAAATTAGACCTTCGGGGCGCCGGAAGCTCGAAATTTTGGAAAAAAATATTATATATTTTTTTTTGGGGCATGTATCGTTGGAAAGATCGCGCTATTTGTCGAGAACAAAACCATATTTTATTTCTTTAATGAAACTTTCGAAGTTTACGAAAAGTTCAAAAAAGCGCTAATGTCTTTGCGGCGCGAGTACTATAGCTAAAAATTTTGAACAAGGTTGAAAATATGCACATGCACGTATATTTCTTTGGTTTATAGCAGCTAGGTTTCCAACTTCAAAATTAGCCCCTCCTCGGGGCTTCGAAAGCTCGAACTTTTGGAAAAAAATATTTCTTTTCCGGGCATATGATATATACTGTCGGACGGAGCGCTATTTGTCGGGAGCAAATTCGTATTTCATTTTCTTAATGAAACATTGGAAGTTTACTAAAAGTTTTCAGAAGCACAAAAAAAGGTCGTGTAGCCTCGGCTTGTGGCTCGGCTTTATAGCTAAAAATTTTGAACAAGATTAAAAAAATGCGCATCCTTGTGTATTTCTTTACTTTGGAATATCTGGGTTTCCAACTTTAAAATCGGATTCCCGGGGCGCCGAAAGCTCGAAAGTTCCAAAAAAATATTCTGTTTTCTGGTCATGTGATATATCAACGGGAAGATCGCTCTATTAGTCAAACATTGTGTTTCATGTGCTGAGGATTCCGTATGTATTGTATGAAAAACAAAAGATAATATAATTGAAAGAATGCAATCCATTATTTAATAATAAAATGTAACACAAATTTGTCCTATAATCAAGATATTGAAATAAAATAAAGCAAAATAAAATACAATTCTAAATTTATTGTTTTTTATTGAAATACATAGTGAAAAGTCCAGACTAAAAAATAAAAAAAAAAAACGGAAAACTTATTAAAAATAGCCTTTAACTTGTGCACTAAAAAGAAGTACAAAATAACTTTATTAGTGTGCGACTACCAAATAACATTAAAATCTAAAACAAAAAAAAATATTCCGAAAAATAAAAGCGGTGACCGCAGTTACAAAAATATTCAGCGTGTGTGCTATTGTGATGCACAACAATGGAACAACATTAAATAGTGATTATAGTTTTGGCTTAGGGTGTATTATAATATTAGTATTTAATTATTGATATTTTTCAGAATATTTTTTGTAGTTTTAGATTTTAATGTAAAGATGGCTATCTGGTAGTTGCACACTAATAAAGTTATTTTGTACTTCTTTTTAGTGCATAAGTAAAAGGCTATTTTTAGAAAGTTTTTTTTTATTTTTTTTATTTTTCTTCATTGTTACATTGACATTCACAAATTAAATACGTTACAGAATTTATTTAAATATATAAAGATTAGCAAATGTCTAGTATTTCATATATCTGGTAAATATTCTATTTTCTTTTTATATGGAAGTCCAACGGATATATGGTTTATGGTCTAGTCAAATTGTTAAATTTTAGATCGATTTTTAAAAAGGCGGGTAATCAGAATTTTTCACCGCGACAATTTATAAAAAAATGTCATCAGGAATAAAATTATTATTGAATGGACAACAAATTTTATGGGATTTGCCTTTCGTAATTTTTTTTTTTTTTTTTTTTTTTTTTTTTAAATAAGTTGTGGGTAGCCGGTATTTTTCCACACTGTTTATTTGTTGTTTTTTTTTTTTTTTTTGGCCTGGCAATATGCCATTTGGCCACTATATTTTCCACATTGTTCTTCTAAAAGGGCGTCGCTAACAAAAATTTATAATTATGCGGAATTATGCGAATTTTTAAATCTCTTCGCGTAGCAGAGAGCGTAGACCGGCATGATGATTACTCGAATGTCACGGTAAGAAACCTGAATGTGTGTACGAGCAACATTGGTGGTTTACGACGTTCGCGCTGGAGCGACTTAACAGAGGACAACGTTTTAATAATTGAGCCGGCTTTACACGTTAAGTACGTACTAAGCGGGTCATTGATGATTCCTTGATTAACGGTAGTACTGAAGCGGCAGGTCATTTTGCAAATTACAATGCATCGCCAGAGTGGGTGGAAGAAATTTTATTTATTTTCGAAGACGCACACACAGGCACACAGCGAAAGGAGACGTAACTTACCATTCAATTGGCCCGGTAACTCGGGTAGAGATGTAATAATAACTGGTTGTTCAATGTTTTTTTCTTTCCCTATAGTTGTTTCAGCTGAAACTAAGTGACAGCGTGTTGCACAATAGCATACTTCCACACTTTGTACGATAGAACGTTGTTGTCGGGTCGAAGGTCGTGTAGTAATGTAATTTGGAGTAAGGCCACTGAGAACAAACAGGTAACCGATGAGAGCTGTTATTCAGAACGCGCATATACATAATATGGATTTAATACTTTTTTAATTTCGACTAGATTCGTTCGCGTGAGAATGCGGGACCAGACGCATTCTGCAATCGAATTGTAAAATGAAAAAGTGATTAGCTATTTCACGAATATCGCCCTAATTTCTTTAGCTCGTCGCAGTAAATGCCCCATTTTTTTTCCTTCAGATTAGCGCAGTCTAAATTACTCAACTGGTTCAAGGTGAACATTATTATTTTGATTTTTGCTTAGAAAGCATTTTGCTCGTAAAGGTCTTTCTTTTATTTAGAAAATAAATAAATAAATTTAATTAACCAGATTCGCGAATTTTTAAAAGGTCGCGCTAAAATCAAACATTATCAGATAGGTCACTCTGAGTGGTCGAATGATATGCTCTAGACATCGGGTTTCTTTCAGGTGTCCGTAGTTATATTGCTTTTCGGCTCCATTAACAATTTTACGCTTATATCACCATTACTTTCACATCCTGCTAGAACGTGGCTAATGCTGTTATCAACCTCCTCGGTGTAAACATTTATCTAATAATTATAATGCTTAATCCATATCCTTCCTTTTGTGTGTCCTTCTGCGATGGTATTAGTAAATATTAATTATTTTTTTACCCTATTGTCATCGTACTTTATCTTAGCATATTATTCCTGCCATTTTAGCTGAACCGTAGTCTATCGGTGTGGTTCCTTGTGTCAGTATAAACGTCTTCTTTCTCTTCCATGATATCTCATTTTTATTTTCGTTTTTCCCCCATCAAGAATCGTTTCCTCTATCACACAGAGCTTCTAACCTCCACAGGTTTTCTTCTTTTATCTTTTGTTTCGATAGGACAATTCCTTTTTCAGTTACTACACTAAATACCCAACTTATCCTTTCTTCCACTTCATACTAAACATACTCTTCATAATATCTAAGAATAATTTTAGGAACTCTTGTTTTTCAATACAAATTCATCGTTCGATTAATCCCCTTGGTCTTCTCTTATATTTCTTCTATTGGTAGATCTCTTCCATCTTCTTACCTGCAAACACAAAACTATAGACTTTCTCCTCAGTTACGATGGTATTTACAACAATTTATTAAGACCTTCCCATTCCGTGCAATTTCTCCTTTCCCCGTGCCTTCTCGACCAAGCTTCTTTTATACACTCCATCACTGCTAAATAACACTATATTTCCTTCATATTTAACCTTGTATCGATATTTTTCTCAGTGCGCGCCCATAGAAAAAAAAAAGAAAAAAAAAGGAAAATATTTATTAAAAAGATTTGAACCGGTTATGATTTTTCTCCTTTTTTTTATTTTTATGACTATGCGAAGAGCAACAGCCAAATCAACCTAGGTACATAGAGATCAGATTAACAACAGGTATTAAGGTTTAATTTGGCGTGAGACAGGGAGGAGCGAAGGAGGATAAACCAAAGAAGGGAGCATAAGTTCCAAATTAAAAATTTCCAAGCTACGTTGAATGTGAGACGAGTGGCAGGTGTAATATGTGCTGCAGGTAGACAGAATACTTCCGCGTACCTAACCAACTGATGTGGTGGAACATAGGCGAAAGAATTATCCAAAACAGGAGATTACGCGTTCAATTAAGTGACCACCAGAAGTTGCAGACGCGTTAGGTCAATCAATCATCGCTTTGGTAAGGCGTCAAAGGTATATATAGCAGTGGGCATCGGAATAAAACGTCGGTTTTGTTCGGTGCGTCACAGCTTATCGACTACGTTGACGCCGGGTTAATGTCCGTAAAAAAGGGTACCGGATCTACGTGTCGGGCCGAACATAACGCATGTAAAACTTCGACTTTAATTTTCAACCAGTCGAAATTACCTGCACATTGGTTGCTCAAGATACGCTTTCGTCATTTACGACTAATTGAGTTTCCTTCCAGCATTGTGAGATTCAATTCTAGGTCTTGTTCGCGTTCGTCGGTGAACATTGTTTTGAAAATATAAAATACAACAATCGATGCTTCACTATCGAAATACATTGATTACGTCTGCTTAGCTAAGCATTCAGTACCGTTCGACTTTGCCCCCCGTTGAACAAAATACGTAGGGCATTTCAAAAGTAATGTATACTATGAAGTTTTGTCAACACGGTAATAATGTGCACTGTAATTGGTTTCGAGTGAGTTGTGTGCGTGCGTAAAAACGTGTTTTTGTAATGATGGAAGACCGCTCGGGTCACGTTACAAATCTGGACCAGCGATCGTATGTGAAAATCGAACCTACAGAAATTCATTTTGCTTTTGAAGTGATACCGCGGATTGTGCCGGTAGTTTACGCTAGGCAAAAAAATTTAAATAAGGCTGTTTGTCGGTTGAGGATACGCCTCATACTGATCGTCCAAGAATTTCGCGTGACAATACAAATATCGCTATAGCGGCAACACTGATCGATGAAGATCGCCGTACAATGTACAAAGACATAAGTCATACAGCTGGAATATCGAAAACCTCTCAGTCACCGGTGCCAAAAATCCGAAAATTGCGTCCATCACTACCTAATCGCGGCGTTCTCATCTTGCATGATAATGCACGTCCTCATAACAATGATGAAATTTGAGCAATTGTTACCACATCCACCACTCTGTTCGGGCTCTTCGTGATTATGACCTGTTCTGCAAACTCAAGAGAGTCCGTTTTCTACATTTAGAGGCCTTAAATAGTGCTATGACCCGACGGATTCTCATGAAATAAACCACAAAGGGGCTTCCTGGACGGTATCCAGAACCTCCCCCGACGCTAGGAACGTATCATTGAGGAGGGGAGTGATTATATCGAAACATTATAATATTTATATGACTTTGTCAAATGCATCTTTTTTTTTTTTTTGTACCAACATGTATGCATTACTTTTGAAATGCCCTCGTACATGTAGGAAAAAATGCATTTCGAACAGCTTTACGCCATGTGTCATCAAAAATAAAAGCAAGCGTATGCTAACGTGAAAAGAATTTTCCTTCGGTTCCACGCAGAGGGGTTGTTGTTGATACTTCAACAGCCCGATGTAATAACCTACTTTTAACCGACGCGTTCAGAATTCGGTTGTACGATTTTTTCGTATCAACAGAGGCAAGGAATACACTAAATTATCTCTACGAACAGGTGCGAAATCGCAATTTCCCCGCAAGGTTCCGCTTCGTCATCATTTTTTAGACACTTATTGCCACAACTACATGTCGTCGATAAGCCTTTCTTATGCGCACGCGATTTGTGCTGATTTTTCTCGGTAATTTCTGAGAGAACAACAAAAGAACCACCGCTATACTGGCCAGAACATCTGTGCATTATGGCTATCAAGTTCACCCATTATGTAAGAATAGGTACCCTCATAGGCATAACATCTGGGACAAAAACAGGAACTATTTAAGAGTGTGTGAAATCATTGACTCCCGAAATATCCGTGCTATCTGGTGATGGAGTAGATTTAAGGAAAGCTATGAGAATCCGTTTTACTAGGAGTATGCTTTTCTTTCTACAACCTCTTATATATATATATATATATATATAGCAGGTGATAATTCTGAATAGAATAGTGAAGGTCACATTAATTGGTTAATTTCTTAAGCGTATGTAGTTGGAGATTCGTTTGCTTCTTTAAATTTATTAGCCTATGAACTAGAGAAATCAGATCTGTTTGAAGAAGGAAAAGGGAGGATGAAAGACACGCTATGATAAGCGGGCGGATTCGTTTGTGAAAAAAAATAAACGTGCAACAACGGGGCAGGGGCGTTCTAATAAGGTATGATCAGCGTTACATACGGAAATGAAAACAGATGATGGAATGAAGATGTGAGAAAAAGCGATAAGAGTAGCGGATTTAATCCAATACGTGATAGATCGTTGAACGCCGCAAAGTATTTAAAAAACCAAGGATGAGGATCCGGTCGAATAGAGGTAACACAGGACTTGAGGATGAAGAGTTGGAGTTACGGGGGCTACTGATAGCTCGATTTTAATTATCTTGCGGAAGAGGTAGCGGATTGTTATCTTTAAACGTTAGATAGGGGTGTAAAAAAATAAAGAAAGAAATAAAGAAATAAAAAAATAGCTTCTTTAATCTTTATCATCTCAAAAATATTATTAAAAGCGCGCTCCAATTAAGATCGTCATAATAGGAAGGAAGATTGTGGGAGATAATTTAAAGAAATAAAGTAAAACAAAACTTAGTCAGTTTGTTTATTTTTGTATTTTGTATCACCCCCCTTTTTTTTATTGAAATTGTTACTACCTTATTTTGCTTTCAGTTAACAGTACACCTGCGTTGCATATAATAATTGCCTAGTACACAACCTACATCGGTATAGCTAAAAAATGTACGAATAGGTTGCCCACCAACCGAAAGGTTGAAGAGATAATGATGATGATGATGATGATGAAGCGGAATATCCAGGATTTGAGAATTCCTTCCACAGAGGAGACCAACAAAAGTAATCCTGAGTATCAGACAATAAAAATATCTCTTCCACTGAAAATTGCAACATTTTCTATTTTGTTTTTTGTTTTATTATTTGCCGTTATCTTTTTCAGAGAAAAAAGTGATCTCAAATAAAAGTACCTACTGCTTACGCATGCTAAATTACCTTAAGAAATTTTACCTGATTAAGAGTTTTATATGCGCTTTTGTGAAATACAAATTTGCTTCAATTATAGCCCTCCGGGTTACGCAAATTAGCTTCCGATTTATTAAACCGGCTAAAAGAAAAACGAAAAAGAAATCAGTTAACGGGCGAGAAAACTTCCGATTTATCTGTTTAATGCGATATAATAATAATATCATGCTTTAGCTTCATTAACGCATATTAACTGATAATGAAAAATAATTCTAGTCAGCTGTAATTAGAATTATAAAAAAAAAAATGAATACTCGTAAGGTTTTATTAAATTTTCATCTAATCAACTCGTTGTTCCTTTTTTTTTTTTTTTATTACCTTTTAAGGATTCTTCGACTTGCGAACAAGGGAGATTCATTATCTAAGACAGGAGAAAGGTATTATAAGATGACAAAAACGGTAACGGATGCGAAGAGGCAGTTTTGATTTCTAATCAAGCTAATTCATCATTAATTAGACGTTTCGTTATCAATATAATAAGTGTAGCCGATCAGGGTTCAGATGCTTATTACTCACCGTGATGATAAAGGAAAGTTTAAAAATGTCTTACTTACCCCTTTCCGTCCCACGGCTCCTCTACGATGTATACTGTTCACTTCAGTCTATTCTAATCCCTCTTCGTGGACTTATTGCGCGTAATTCGGATGTAATTCCAACCAAATTTTACATAGAGCCACCCGTCCTTTTGTGAATCTTGCAAAATTCGGTTTTACAATTAGCGTCGCAAATATTAAAACGAAATTCAATCGTGGAGCTTCCGAGCAGAATTCAAACTTTTGTGTAACACTTTGCAGTATTATGTCTTCTAGTTGAACTGTTTGAAAAAAGATTATTCGAAAGCAATACGGAAGAGATCATTCGAAAGAGAATATTCCGTACATTCAGAGAACCGACAGATTTTCGAAAGCTTTGGGAAAGTTGCGACACTTTTGAGATGACAAATCTCTCTGTTAGAGTGGTCTCAATTGCTTACTAACATAATAAAGTGCTTCGCAGATGACGGTTAATACACTTTAGACTTGAGTGAAATCATTCAGCTGCGTACTTATTAGCGATTTAGGTGAGTACAGATCCCGTGCTAGTTAATGCTTATCTACACACGTGTGCTTTCGGTAGAGACTATGTCAAAACTTGTTCGGAACGTTAGAGTTTAAGACGAATTGTCTTGACGTGTTTTGTTTTTCAGGTTTTTGACCGGGTCTAACGCAGAACTCGGTTAGGCTAACAAAAAAATCATAAGAATAAACTACAAACAAACAAAAATAACGTTGCAGAGTTTAAAGGGGGGTGGGGGGGGAGAAAACGAAAATGCTTTAGTTAAATTAATTATATCGTCGCTTGAAATAAAATTAGTAAATTAGTGTGCCCTGCTGCGGTAGCGAATGTGATGGAGAAACCTTCGTATCCGGAGTAATTTATTGTGTAATCCCGCTGTTTACATATTCATTACAGCTAAACAACAATTAGTTAGTTCTCCACAAACTTCAAGATAAGTCTGTCGTGCTGCACACTCCCGTTTATAAAATTAAGAGCTACGCACGTGTACGTAATCGACACATAGAGTTGTAGCAAATTTAGCACCGGCAGACATCAATGGTCTTTTTTTTTCTTTTTTTTGGGCTTGTCAACCGCAGAAACAATTAGAATAGAAAGTAATCACTTATATCTTGATACGGTCAGATATTGTTAGGAGAAAGGAACAAATAATAGGAACAATCTGTGGAGAGGGAAGAGATAAATCATAAGAGGCGTAATATGGAGTATGATGTCATGGACAACATACACGTAAGGGCGATTGTAGTCAGTTTTTTCGGAAAAGTTTCATTCACGGTGCTAACATAAAGTTTCATACATATAATATATATATTAATTACAACGTAATTCTTAGGCTACCCCCCATTCGAAAAAATGTCCCAAAAAAATGTCCCAATTTTACGTAACGGAAAATGTCCCAATTTTACGTAACGGAAAATGTCCCAATTTTACGTAACGGAAAATGTCCCAATTTTATATAACGCGAAAAATGTCCCAATTTTATGTAACGTTTGTTATATTTTATAGAATTTTTGTAATTGTTATTTTACAAATGTCACAATATTATGTAACGAAATATGTAACGAAAATGTAACGAAAAAATGAATTAATTTTATATAATGAAAGTTAAATGTTGGGATATCTGCTGCAAAGGACTCCGGCTCCAATCTGCAATATTTGTAACACTAATCTAACTGTTCTCCATGTCCTCATAGAATGTCCTCAGTTCTCCTCCCTCAGATTTTCACATAACCTTCCCTCCTCCTTATCTACCATTCTCTCTGATGACCCCATAATCCTTTCGAACTTAATCCGCTTCCTACATCAAGCAAATCTATATCATACAATATAACCTCACTCCTCGTTAAATTATTATATTCGCTTGTAATTATCCGTGCCTCTAGCCAATAGTTGCTGAACACGGCACGCTAATTCAAATAATAAATAAATAAATAAATAAATGTTGGGATAGGATTTCTGTGATAATGTTATTTTTTTTTGTGTTGATGCCAGTAAGAATTACGTTGTAAATTTTGATCATTTTATACAAAGTATAGAAGAGAAAGAGACAGAAATGAAAGCAAGAGGGGTCAACGGGCACAGCCCCTTGCGAGGCCAAAATGGCTGAGTTTATATATATATATGTATAATATTGTTGCACACATTATTGATTTATTACGAATATAGCGAACAATTACATATACGATAATACTTTAATTTATAGCAACATTTTCCGGTCCAATCCATCATCTTCTAAGAGTAAACTGACGATGGACTGAACCAGAAAACGTGTTACATTAGATTAAAGTATAAAAGTATAAAAGTATATTACACTATATTATTATCATCATCATTATCATAATGCCATGGACTTGCAAGCATCAACGACTACCTCGTACATTCCGGTGTAGACATGGGAATATAGTGTTCTAGGCAACCGTTATATGCAACATGAGTGTGTACACGCAAAAGACTACACTTGTAATTGACATTGTGATTGTCTGATTCATCGATGTACAAATGCAATAGCGCGTCTGTCGTCTGCCTACTACACATCAATCAGCGCGCATATACATGTTTGTTATTGCTTTCGACATGATTCTATTTTTAGAGGTTAATTTATTTATCGCAAGGGATTGAACTCAACACTTCTGTAACGGAAGTTCAATACTTTGGCAACTAGGCGCTATCGCGACGATCACATATTATTATATATGTAATTTGTAGTTTTTTGTTATATTCGTCATTATATTTATTTTAATAATTTGTAATTTTAGTGTAAACAGAACGATCCAGATCGTTCTACTATTATGATTGTGTACTATCTGTGTAAGTGCGCTCTTTCGAATTTTACAGCTTGTTTTATTACGCTCATTCGCAACGAAAAAGAACAATCGGCAAAAAAAAAAAATCTATCGAACCGAAAAAAATTAACTCGCTCGAAATTGTAGGATCTACAGCTAAAATTGACGGACGTTGTGAGAGTTGAAAAAAAAAACATCGTAATATAGTACACTATACATGCTGATTTCTTATATTTCAGTTCGTTTCACGCAAAAACTGATACACTCTTTGTACCATTTACAGCATACTGTCTGCCAGCAACTAGTATCAAGATGGATCAGAATTAGGGACTAGATGAAAAAAGATAGCGTAAAAAAAAAAATGTATACATTATAATGGAATGGTGGCTGCGAGAGAGTGTACTCCAGTCGTGTCATTTTTATTACCGTTCAGCCTTTTTATTTATTTCTCGGCTCGTAAAAAAGCTGAAGGCCTGGGGCGCTAAAGATTTTTAAATACACGTGTAATTTAATTTTCGTTTTAAAATGCGGAGTGGAGACTGATGGGGGACGGGGGCTTCCTTACACAGGGTCTTGAGAGCACTTTTCCTGTAGAGCGACGGCAGGGATTTTGACTTCATTACTGTCTCAAGTTGCTATGCAAAGAAGAGTCCTCTACCTTTACTATAACGCGATTGCGTGGAACGTTCAAAGTCAAAGTCATTCAAGACGTATACAGATGAGGAATTGCGCGTGTATTTAATTCAGTCGGGTTAGATTACGGTTTTTCGATTAAAAACCGTCTTGCCTCGCGACTTCTAAATAATGCTAGTATTTAGAACAATAACGCGCGTGATTATTTCCGGCTAAATCGTTACGGTACAGTGAGTTTACGGTACACATCAAAAAGAAGTGAAGATAAAACAAATGTAACGTCTAGATAGTTAATTTCCGCGTACATACACATACATATAAAACAATTGATCCTTCGGATTTTATCATGAGGATAACCCCCGGGGATCCGCGGATGATAATACCTCTGTAACACATTGTAGCAGAGTAAATTTAAATTGCTACGTCATTCTTAGAAGAAAAAAAAATTAAAGTTGGCGCAACGATTTCTATTACAACTTCCGTAACTGAAAAAAGTGTCACAATATTTTTTTCCACCACACCCTTATGACTTTGTCGTTAATAAATTTTTAAAAATAGAAAACTATCGTGAGTTAAATTTTTCCCCTCGAACTGATTAAAGTCGAAAGTATCTTACGCATAAATAATAAAAAATAATAATAATAGTTATAAGAAACAATTTAAATTTCCAATCATTAGGTTATATAAGTGTATCATGACGTATTTCGAAATTCGGATTGAATATATAGTTAAAATGGTTTAATGGATTTCGTTCAGAACACTAGAGGTAAATATTTAACGCCTCCCATTACCACCGCCGTTATATCATATAAATGTATCTTATGTAATTCAGTCTGGTGTATGTTTATTATTAAAAAGAAGGAATTACTAACATCGAAAAAGTATTATATTAATAGACAAATAAAGAAAAAATTCGTTGAAATATTCCTGGGAGCGTACTACTTACTTTACAGTTTGCGAACACAGACAATAGATGAAAAGTGCAAATCCGTCTCTATGCTCTTGAAGCCAGGTGCTAGAGAAGAATGGTGAGAATGACATAGACGGAAAAACTAAAAAAAACGAAGAAGTCGGAGAACAAAGAAGCCTATACTAAAAAAGATTAAAAGAAAGAAGATACAAGTAGAGACTGGTTACATACACAGGCACACTGATTATCTAACAAAAATGATTGAGAGAGCCAAGAAAGGGAAAGATTAACATCGAGACAGAATTACATATTAAACAAATATATGGGGATAAAGGGATATGGAAGTACGAAGAAAATAGCGCTGTTGAGAGAATTCTAACGTAGCAAGAACAAACTGCTGTCTGTCCGTCTTAGCGGCAGATTAGCATTTACGATGTGGTTTTTGTAGTCAACCTTTATTTTGTCTTGATAATGAGTTATTTAGAATTTTCTCAAGTAGAATTGGGGTTGATTTCAAATAAAAATTAAATAAGTTTTTATAAATAAAAATTAATTAGGATATTTAAATTTGATAGTCAATATATAATAAATACTAGGGGCCCTGTCTCCTGTTGGCTTCATCACCCAACCTTCATCGTAGAAAATGACAAAATGGACAAATGATACACAGTAGTGCCTCATAGATTTACATAGTCGTCTGTAATATTTTGTTTAAGTTTAGAAATCAATTTGCTCTTAAATAAATTTAATTTTTTTAATTTTTGTGAAATTTAAGAAAAGAAGTGGCATCCTAATTTATTTTTATTTGTGTTATATATATATATATATATATGTACTAGCTGACCCGGCGAACTTCGTACCGGCTTAAAAAATAAATGTTGTGTTAACTTATTAGCCGAATTAAATTCAGTTTTTTATTAAGATAAAATTAATACTCAATTAAGTTCCATAAATGTACAAAAATCAAAATGAAAAGAGAATTTTAATTACATTGAAAAGTATTTTAATTACATATGACAGCAAGGCATTATTCTCCTTAATAACAAAAATCAGTATAACCTAATAAGAGATGGTTCACAAACGACAAAAATATTCAATTATACACTTATCAGAATTGGATCATAAATTACAATTAAACTTCTATGATAATTTACAACTTTAAGCAGAACGATAAGAAACTGTCTCGAATATGTAATATGGAATTTAGAACGACCTCAAAAATCACCTTTAAAAAATTCATAACTCATCACCAGATAACCCTTTGAAAGCGAAATTCAAAATATAAAACAAAACACAGAAGCCCTTTCATAAAATCCAAAAATTACGGTTAAACAATTATTTAAACCCCAAAAACAGCAAAAAAAAAAGAATTTTCTTCATAAATATTGTTTTAAATTGCGTATTCCGCTATTCAGGATGGAGACAAATCCAACAAATTAAATATCATAAAAATCGGTCCAGCCGTTCTTGAGTTATAAATCTTTGGGTTTTTTATATATAAAAAAAAAAAAAATTATCGAAAAATTTTCTTTAAATTCCGTATTCTGCTATTCGGGGTGGAAACATATACAACAAATCAAAGATCATGAAAATCGGTCCAGTTGTTCTTGAGTTATAAGTGGTGTAACTAACACCACTTTCTTTTATATATATGTACATATACATATGTCATTAATCCTGATTTTTTCCATGGTATTTCTCTAAGGGAGAAAATTGTTAAAATGGAATTCATTATGCAATTGCATAAACGACTCAAACAAAACCAAATTAAGAAGCTACGTTTTTTACAAATTTCATAAAATAAAAAATTAAATATATTTAACAGAAAAGTGAAGTACAAATTTAGATAAAGAAAATTAAAAAATATTTTCTAAATAATAAATCATTTAAATTTTTTTTTTAAATTCGCTACGAGTAAAAGAAAAGACCCGACAAAAAATCTAGTGCTTTAAAATTTTAACTTGGTCATACTTGTGAATAATTTTAATTTATTTTAAGTAAAACTACATTGTGAACGTTATCTGTACAATTTTCAACAACAACGCCCTGTTAAAGGTACCCCGGGCGTTACTTTACCATTTTTTTATATTATGCTAGGAAGAATAATAGTCCTGAAAATAATAAGACGTTGAAAATCGAGCTAATTTTTTTTATATGTTGACAAATTACGAACAACTGCGTAAGTCTCGAATATGTTATAGTTGAAATAACATTTCACTGTTCGCTGTTCGTCCCATCTCTCGCAGTATTAGATATTGAGTGCTCTTTTTATCTCCCCACCTGATGGTGCCGTGATGGTAACAGATCGAGTCTAATACAACGCTATCGGCTAGATCAAAAAAATCTGCCATGCATAATGCGCGCACTCGGTCGAAATGAAGAAGTACCTAAACGCTTGATATTCTGCTGCGTACGCTGTTATTGTATGTTTTTATGCTTTCCAATGCGCTCTCAGTGACTCGCTAACGTCATAGAACTACTCACGCGGCGCTATTAAAACACGAAAAACTAAAAAATCATCGAATTGGAAAATCAATTTAACACTGGTAGAGACATTTTATACATTAAGCATTTTTTTTCCACGCTCAAATAGCGATTTCCGAGATGCCAGCAAGCTAAAGACAGTAGCTTTAGTTAATCTTTGCTGCTAGAGAAGTACTGGCAGATTTTTTTCTTTATCAATTTGCTTTGAGTTTTCACCGGATGACCAGACCGAGGGATTAGAAACCAGGGGTGGATCCAGAAGGACATGTCGGGAATTATATAATTACATAAAATCTTCTACGGTAGGCAGTAGATTTGAGAAATAGCTCTTGTTTCATAAAGAAAATCAAATAGCGTCACCACCTCTTTAGAAATTTTTTAAAAATACATAATAATTAAAATTCGATTTAAATTCTGTTTTACTTTTAGGGTTGAAAAATAAAAGGAAATTATAAAATTATACCTTAAATATGGTAGTTTAGAAATAGTAAGATAGTATTTTTATTAGACACTTTACTTCTTGTTTATTTTTGTTAGTAGTTCGATCCGAGAATTCTTTGTTCGTGAGCAAGTTTAAATACATATATATATATATATATATATATTTCTCATTGTAATTAAAATTGCAAAATAAAAATTAATAATAAATAAAAATGGCCAAAGATCGACAGCAGTATTGTTGTGTTTAAAACAGAATAAAAACGTAACATTAATCGTTTTACTAAAAAACAGTAATAAGTATTAATTATTAAATCCATATGTCGTAACGCAAATCTTTTATAACATAAATTAAGTTTCTCTGTTATAACAACAAATTTTTTCATAGAGGCTTTGGTTCTTTATGTCCCCTAACCCCACTGGATCCGCTACTGTTAGAGACAGATAGAATATATATGAAAAATCGTTGTAAAGTCGCTAAAAATTACTTACACCAATAAACCCATTGGACCGCTCTAATTTCCGCTTCGTCCTCTTCTACTCCAAATGCCGTGAAACCATCCGCAACTATAAATATAAATAAAAAGTAAATATAAGTGTAGCAAACTCTATATTACACTAATAGAATGCGCTGCGTTGAAACCTTCCAAAATTTAAGAAATAAAACTTGCTTTAGATATTATTGTCATTTTTTTTTGCGAACAATTATTATTTTCTTTTTTCTTCCGTAATACAATCAAAAAGGATAATCATCCGGTTACGGTTAATTGGCCTACTTATTCTTCGCATATTTTTATCGCCGAAATCATTAGGGCATACCTAAATATCTCTGCACATCGCTGTACTGATAACAGCTACATTTCAATTTTTTCTATTATTTCAAGATTTTTCGGATGTAATAATTAAATCAAATTAGCTTTATCATTACGATTATTTTTATTCATATCGATTTCTAAAGAGTAATATATATATATATTTTTTTTTTTTTTTTCTTTCATTATTATTATTAAATGAGCTCGATGTCAGCACTGACCCAACTACATGAGCTTAGATCACCTACTCAGATTCTGAGGCGAGATCAGAGACAGAGAGTATAAAGGAGATTAGGAGGGGAATAACGGCTAGAGACGCGAAGGGAAGGATAAAGGAAGCATTGAAAGAGGTAGGGAGATCCAACGCCAAGAGTTCGGCGTATAGATGAGAGCACTCGGGAAAAAGATTAGGGCATTCAAAAAGGATATGGTTGGGGTCGCATATAAAGGGATGATCAGTAAAGTGGAGAGGACAAAAAGGGGATAAGGTGAAAGAAACAAAGAAAAACGAGAAGAGGGAAGGAGGGAATGACCAAGTCTTAGTCTGATTAAAGAAACAATAGCCGGAGCGATTGGAATAAAAAGAAGAGGGTAGATGCCAATCCATAGTCTGGCATAGAGACTTGCGGAGAGAAAAAGGATGTCTGAGGCAGGAAAATGGGGGAGGAATGTGAACCATGGAGAGACACCGAGCGAACTAGGAAGTCAGCTGCTTCGTTGCCCTCAATGCCAGAGTGGCCAGGAACCCATAAAAAGTCAATAAGGATAGAACGTGCTAAGCGCAAGTTGGAAATAGAAGCACGAACAGAAAGAATAATATCATTAGACGAGTGGAAAGGAGGAGAAGAGATAGCTTGCAGCACAGATTTGGAATCAGTAACAATGAGAAATTTACAGATCCCTCTTGAAAAGGAAATAAGAGTAATATATTGTGATAGTAGCAAAATTTATAAATTATTAAAAAAAAACGACATTTTTCGAAGTCGAAATATGGAAATTACTTAAAATTTGACCTGTCAAAAGCGATATCTGTTTGGTCGGCAGTCTTTGCTCGGCGAAGCTGTTTCTCCGAACTAGGTAGCGGGTAATTGGCGCATTCCTTAATGTTAGCATCAGAATGTTCTTTGTTCGATTTTTCTCTCAAATCGAATAATAATAGCACACTAAAATCTAGGGGAAAACAACGTCTTTCCTATTTATTGTTGTTATTAAATGATTTCGTCTTATCTGGTTGTTACTCATCAACTGCTGAACACGAAGATGTTACATTGACAGTTTCATCTGTTTTTGTATTTCTCTAAATCATTAGCCTTCTTTCTAATTCCTTTTTTGTCAATATTTTATCGGTCTATATTTTTTTTCCGTTATGCTTAAGTTCTCCTCTTTACTAGTTGGTTTTTTAATCTTTTCCGGGGGCAAAATACATATAGTCAAGGTTTACACAATCAATATGACTAGCCTCTAAAAAATATGATAAATACCACTAATATGTGAAAACGATTACTTTTTCCATAGTAAGGTGAAGTGGTTAAAGATTAAACTGTAACGCTCATTGAAACTGAAACGTTTCATGAGTCGAGTTCAACAGTTTTGGTTCAACAGTTTGTTCGAATGTATTGAATACTAAATGTAGAGAGCTATTCAATTCTCCCTTCGTAATTACACCACTGAGATTTTGATCATTTTTGCTCTGTCATCAATTTTTTTTCTTCCGGTCATTATTCCGTTCGTGTTAACCTACTGCAAGTGATTGTCAACCGTAGCGCGTCACTGAGGGCAGCGAAACGATTTTTTGGCTCGGGTTGGTGCTTCTTCTCAAATCTTTTTTGCAGAAAATCTCATCTAATATAATTATAATTATCTTTTTTTTTTTTTTTTCGTATGTAATTATCTTGTCTGCTTTCTCGCCTATCCGTACCGCTGTTGTTTCTAATATTCGCCTACGCTATTTTCATGATCACTCTTCGTTTATGTAATGTTGGGGGGGGGATGTAAGCGATCCTCCCCTATTATTGCATCCGGATTGATTTCGAGCCACGATTCATCCAATTCACCTTGACTACTTTGCGTGCGTCAGCCAATCACCTAGTGCGCACGACCGTCCGCGATGTCTTTGTCCGTTCTTCCGAGTTTTTTCTTCATCTATTCTTCGAGCAGCCGCGTGCCCAGCCTAGTTCTATTTCAGCTGTGCTGTGTTTCCTACCTAATAACTTAATGCCCAATATTAACTGTTCCTGGGCTTTCACCGTGACCGACGCAACATATTTAGTAAGACACCATGTTTTTTTCTCGGTAGAATGTAAAACTTTCTTCTTTAGCGCGTTGGGTACGTCTTTTCGCATTATTGAGCTTTCTGGAAGCTCTAGCCACGATAGCTTTGTATTCATCTTTTAATTTTTTTTCGCATTCTTTATCCGTGCGATAATCACCGGACTCGGGTAAATGTATTACACTCGTTAACCCGTTCTAATATTTTCCCGTCTACCTTGATTTCCAGCTCATAAGAGATTTATTTGTCGCAGTAATGATTTTATAAATGTTCATCATCACCCCTATCGCAGCGGAGCGCTTCGTATAAAGGACGGTCCCGCGTTTTGTTAGGCATTATCACTGATTAGCATAATATATCATCAACGAAAAGCGAGCGATAATTTTTTCTCCGTCTATAATACATCACTTGCTTCCTAATGCAATTTTTTGAAAACGCTATTTTACGCTTTTCTATTATTTTCTCCTTTAGCATTGCCACATCTCTATTCAAATGAAGCAGTAACTGATCACATCTTCGAATGTCCTTTCTGCTGAGACTTCTGTATTCTCTCATTTATTGCAACATAGGCTTCCTTTTCTGTTCTCTTATACATCCTGTATTTCCGTTTATATCTGACCAAATTAAAATTTCCTTCTATTATCTCAAGAAAAAACAAAAAAAAAAAAAAAATTACGAACTAATGTGTTTAATGTTGTTAAACCCTAATAATGACTGATGTGATAATTAAACATTCAAAATACAATGTGTTGACTGTGACAATTCGAGAACATGGAAGGGTCAACAGCAAGAAACAGGAGAAAATACTTAAGCACAGACACTTGTCAATCGAAATAAACCGGTTGTGGAAAAAGCATACGCATAGAGTCATCTGGGAACAACAATAGTGTAGAATAATTCCGAAAATTTATAAGAATCTTAAAATTTTCGGATTCAATATCGTTACAAGGGCAAAAAGCAGCGTAGTGTGGAAGCAATATTTAAGTTTTTGGTTGGAACTTGTATTACCAGAAACAAAAAAATAAATAAAAAAAATTACCTCCGAAGCTGATATCAAAATATAGCTAATAATAATAATAATAATAATAATAATAACGATAACAATATAACAAATCAAATAAAAAAAAAATCTCCGTGTATAGGATAGGTGTTAGAGGGGAAAAAAAACGTAGTACTTCATCAGAAGCTCTAAATGTTCTATTTTTAATAATTTTCAGTATTTCTCGTGAAATTATAGGAAAAAAATACGCAACAGCGGATGGTTATGTTATTGAAAAGGAGTCTGTAATTATTTTGTGCAGCGATTGAAACCAATTACCGTATATCATTGGTACCGGAAAAACGCGGCAACATACAAAAAATATAAAAAAGTGTTCATTATTGTAATTACCGGAATTCTGCAGATAGGTCAACTTTTCTGGACTGGTAGGTGATGAATACACATTGCCGATTAAATGCGCGAAAGATAATGCCTGAAATGAAAAAAAAAAAAAAAAAAGTATAATTAATTAAACCGCTTTTTTTATGGAAATATAAACGTCCAGTTCGTTTTTTTGTTTTTCTCTTGTTAATTTTTAACAGCTAGAGAGTTTTTTAAATATCGTTCGGGCCACCTCAAGGTGTAGTTTATTAGATTGCGACAAAGGAATTCAACTTCTTAAAGATACTGTACCGATAACGGTAGGTTTCTTTAAAGTTCCGTACACCTATGACGGAATCCCAATAAGATGGTTCGGAAACGACAAAAATATCAAAATATGCAATAGCTCGCGAATAGTTTGATTTTTAAGAACTTCAAAATTGGGTCATAAATTACAATTAAATCTATACCGAGGCGCAAAGGGAAATACTTGAAAGTAATCGGAAAAAAAATTTTGAGGACTGCAAAAATCCTTCCTCACTCTTAGCAAAATTACTTTTTCGTGAATTCTAACACTGCGGCAGCCGTAAAGTGAAAAATATTTGTTGCGGAAAAATAAATGAAACGAACGCTTTAAAAATTGTAAATTAGCGAGAATCTTTTATTTTTCTAAAGCTTTTTTTTTTTTGATCGGTTTTGTTTCTTATTTTTATTTTTTAGTCCGGTTATTAGCCAGTTTACCTAACGAATGGATTTTTAATATTTTCTATATTTGTAAACACTTTTTTTCTTTTGGGCTCGTCAACCAGGGACATCGCCTAAAAACAATAAGAAGGAAAGTCAACTATGTAATTAGAACTTAACTCAAGCGGAAATAGCTGATTCTTTTTTTTTCTTTTTGGCGCGTCAATCCAAGACATTTATCTAACGAAACGTAAGAACTGGGGTAGGTTATTATATCAGGAAGCGATTAGAGATAGCAGAAATGAAGATAGCCAACACAGGAACAACAGAAGGATGTGGAAGAGCAAGAATGTAAATGGGCACAGTAAGGAGTCCGGAAGCCAAGACCAAGCAAATTGGAATAAAGGACTGCGCATTCCGAGCATATGTAGATTTATTATCAATATATTTTACATGATTAAATTTTCATGTGCTACATCAATGTTGTTTTTCGTTAAAATTAAAATTAATATGTTTACGTATTTCTCTCTATAGAAGTGCAATTCCTGCTATTGTTATTAATGCCAAATAGCTCGTTGTTTTGTATATGCCTTAATCATTATAATAATGGCAATGATTCTTTGAAATGATCTTAATAATATTGTAAATGTTTTACATTTTAACATTTCATTATAAAGAAATTAGTGCGACGTTCGGTTATTATAAATTTCGGCTTACAAATTACGGACGCTCGAATTAAGTTCCCAATCTTAACCGGCGATGATGATGTTCCGGTGACATAATCTTAAAAATAATTAAACATACTACTTTAAGCGGCAACGAAATAAATAGTAGTCCCGCAATTTTCCTTTTTGGAGAATTCCACTTGTCTCGACTGCTAACCCCCCCCTCCACGGTGGAAAATTTGGCTGAAAATAAGATGCATAATCGTTACTATAAAAAAATACTCAGAGTACACGACAAAAAAATCCGGGGAACAATTTCGTTCGGCTTTCGCAAATTAAAACTTTAAATATTTTTTCCACTACTCGCGCCATGCAGCCTATTTGTGGATGTTTTTTGTTTTTTTTTTTGTTGCAATAGTAATATAATATATAATTTATATTCATTTATAACGATGTACTGCAAGATATTTTACGGATGAAGATGTGTTTGTATTTTTGTTTGTTATTTATAGATGTATGTGATATTTGTTACGTACAATTTTTCTTTTTGTAAAAATAATGTGGCTACTTTTATTTTCATTTATTACTATTTTCCATTTATTCAGCCAATCAATGATTTTATTTAGCACATTTTGTAAATTTTCTGTGGACTTTTCTGGGTTCTCGTGCGTTGTCATAATTGCCATGTCGTCAGCGAAATCTGTCTCTGGTATATCATAAGTAAACAATAAATACAAGAGAGGACGACCAAGTACACTTCCCTGACTGTCTCAATTTTATATATGGATGATTCTGTCCCATTTACTACAACTCGGAAATACCTGTCTTGTAAGTAGGATTTCAAAATATTGTAATACTGAATTGGTAGTAGTTTTTTTGAAATTTGTAAAGTATTCCCATAATTTTGGAGGAAAAAATGTTTTTATTTACCGACAAGCATGCGCATTAAAAAAATCAAATACAATTATTCGTTTTTTGCTTAAACGAATCGAGCATACATTTCTCTAGTACCTTCCTGAACCTATCCAAAAATATGAACTTTTGTTCAAAGACTATATAGAAGATGGATGAACACAATATAGTAGTGGGTCGTCAAAATGAAAAGCACCATGATGTGATTAAAGACGAGCGAGATGGCAATTAATCTCACGCTAAAATCTTTTAAATGTTATATTTTTGATAAATAATTCGGAACACGGTTAACCTACGCAGTGAAAATCCGTAAATAATTTTAAACATTTACACATAAAAAAATAGCGTCATTGCGTTTCAATGTTAAAGAGAGCACAAAGCGTTCTTGGAATGTTCCACGTATTTTACGTTCGCCGAGAAGAAAAGTAGTTTTTGAAAAATACGCATTTAGAGTTTGCGCGAACTAATACCACCATAACATACTATATGCTGTACCGTGCATGCCTGTATGTAACGTGCTGTCAACTCAATAGGGCATCATTTTCAAGTTTTGGCCCTCAGTTAAATTAGAATTTCGTATAAAAATTACATATTGCATCTTATTCTACACACTTTCAAGTGTATCAGAATCCGTCTTTAACTCAAAACCCATATTTTCGCACCACGTTTTCTCGGAAAACCTCACATATGCTTTTGCGAAAAAATAAGTCACGCGTTTCTTCGACGAACGTGCAGACAATTAGCTCTGCTACGTATCAACTAACATTGAGATAGAATTAAAAAAAAACCAAAAGGGAAATTATCTCTCCCAATTTTAGTACAATATTTAGGTGATCGTTATTTATTAATTTATGCATGATAATAAAGAAATAAATGCGCATTTTTGTAATTCCTTTTGAGTTCTGCAAAAAAATACAATTACGCGACGGCAGAATAACAATATATATAAATACAGTGGAAATTGTTTAACACGAAACCGGTTAACCTGAAAAATCGCTTAATACGAAACAACACTACGGTCCCGACAAAATGCCATATAATTACATACATTTTTTTTCTTTTATCACGAAACAACCCGAAACAAAAATCGCTTAACACGAAAAGATTTTGCTTCTCAGAAGGACAAATATACCTGTGCTTTTCCAGTCGCATCCGTTAACAGATAAATAAAATTAACAATGGTTACTATTATTTACCCCCTGGGAATGCAATACTACTTAATTTCAGTCGATAAGTTTCCCAAAAAACAATAGTTTTTTATGCTTTTTTTTTTATAATGTAATTATTTGAAGTGTATATATGTACTACCTACAAATGCTAATGTTAGCGGAAAATCGAATTGATACATCTTACCGACATTAAAAATATTGGTGAGTTTTTAATTTTTTATTTTCGCTTTTTTTTTTTTGCATGTTTCGGTTAACACGAAGAAATATTTCGGTCCCTTCAGTTTCGTGTTAAACGGTTTCCACTGTATATATATATATATATACATATATATATATATATATATATATATATATAAAAACTCGGTCATTTTGGCCTCGTGAGGGACTGTGTTCCTTGACCCCTATTGCTTTCATTTCTGTCTCTTTCTCTTCTATACTTTGTATAAAATTATCAAAATTTACAACGTAATTCTTACTGGCATCAACACAAAAAAAATAACATAACCATAAAAATCTTATCCTAAAAGAATCATTGCCATTAATAAAATGATTAAGGCATATACAAAACAACGAGCTATTTGACATTAATAACAATAGCAGGAATTTGCACTTCTATAGAAACATATTAATTTATTTTTAACGAAAAACAACATTGATGTAGCACATGAGAAGTTAATCACGTAAAATATATTGATAATAAATCTACATATGCTCGGAATGCGCAGTCCTTTATTCCAATTTGCTTGGTCTTGGCTTCCCGACTTCTTATTACATTCTTGCTCTTCCATCTCCTTCTGTTGTTCCTGAGTTGGCTACCTTCATTTCTGCTACCTCTAATCGCTTCCTGATATAATAACCTGCCCCAGTTCTTACGTTTCGTTAGGTAAATGTCTTGGGTTGACGCGCCAAAAAGAAAGATAATTTTTGCTTGATTAATGTTTTTTTTTTTTTTTTTTGTTCTTTTGGAAAGAGTTTTCGAAGTTTTTACTTTCGGTAACCCGAACGCGCTGGAAACTTTCATTATATAAAATTAATACATTTTTTCGTTACATTTTTCGTTACATATTTCATTACATAAAATTGTGACATTTTTTAAATAACAATAACAACAATCCTATAAAATATAACAAACGTTACATCAAATTCGGACATTTTTTCTAATGGGGGTAGCCTAAGAATTACGTTGTAATTAATATATACGAGGAAAATATAATTAAAAAGACTCAACTGATTGTGAGACATATTGGTACTATGATCATGCATTTGTTAAGAGTAACTATTCTGTGAAGTGATCCTGTGAGATAAATTTTTGTACAAACGGCATTACTGTTCACATTCAAATTAATTTATGCCTAGCGGCCATTACGACAAGAGCCGTTTAAATATCGAAATATTATGAATGAATTGAAATGCGGAAGAGAGATCCACAGGCTTATATGCCCGAGAAGAGGTGAGACCGATGAACGGGCCAGCAAATCATTAAATCAGCGTAAATTAGCGATAGTAATGAAATATGAATAATAATCGCTACTCCATTCATTCATTCTCAGACAAGGTTATGGGCATTGACCGTAGACGAGTAAAGGTGCACCACTAGTATTTCACGGCGACCGTTCATGTAAATGCAATAGTCGTTTATGTGGTAATAATTAAGGCGCTGGTTAAAATTATCATTGCCGCTCCGTTCTGATTCATTAGCCAGCTCGCGTAGTCGACGCCCGCGCTTCATCATTAGGCGTTAAAAAAATTAACACGGCTCGCGAATCTTCTTTACGGACTCGCCGACCCCATCTGACCCGTTTCGACCCCACTCGACCCGAAACTGGATCGTCCGGACTCCTTTAATTTACACATCACTAATCAAGATGTTTGCCGTTTCGTTCGAGTTTTTCAAGTGTGATTTTATCGATTTCCCTACATATTCCTCAAGTCTGTGTTACCTTGAAACTGTTTTTAAATTCCTTCCAACAATACTAGACCGGATGAAAATCGATTTCCTAAATTATGGTCCCCTTACCCATCTACCGACGAACCGATAAGAAAATGACCTGACTCAGTCAGCACTGCGGATGTATATATGTATCTACATAATTAACGAGAATTTTATAATTTGCATCAAAAATTTATTTCCGTCAACAACCCGTTACTAAGAATTCCGGTTTTAAGGTGCCTATCAGCAGAGATGCCACAGATTTTCGGGCTCCAAAAAAAAAAAAACACTATCCTAGTGATGTATACCAAATCCTCAATGAAATATTTCGATTGCGCCAGTAAAACATGAGAAAGTAAAGGTAATTAAAAAGGGTTCTTTTCAGATCCAATAGGTATTTTTGTTTCGCGACATCGCCGTTGCATGTTTCGGATTTTTATTTTATATAGTATATCCATCTCCATCTCAATATTCTTCTTTCTCTGACGAAAGTATTTTTCAACCAGCGACCATTGCTAGCAATTATCCTTCTCTGCTCATTTCAACAGCCGATTTTTTCGATTTTTGAACGGCTTCTCATTGACTAGATCGGAAGGTTTTCTTTTGCGACACGTGGCTTTAATATGCTTTCACAGAAAGACATATAAATTTGACATCACTAAAACAACCGCGTTCGCTAAAAAGCAACTAATCGGGAGGGGGAGTTTCTTTATTATGTTTTCCATGTTGTTTTTATGCGCCTCACGATTATTTTCCTTGACGGATGTCACTGACGTGTCTTTTACGTGTCCAACTGCTCGTAAAAAAGTTTAGATTTCGCTTATTTACAATATAAAAAAAAAAAAGCAAAAAAAACCGATAAAATCCGAAGGTTAAATTAAAATTTCACTCTCACTTTAAATTGAAACAAAACTCTTCTTCGGCGTGAATCGAGTGGACATGATAAAAATTGAAAAGAAATGTTAGAAGCAACTTTAATTTTTATAAATATAAAATCAATTTCCCCCCCCTTAATAACAAACAAAAATAAATATAAATTGACTTTAATAAGTTAAAATCACTTTATTAAAAATATTATAAAAAACGCGAACTTCAGAAAATTGTATTTTTAAAAAATGTTAAAAAGAGCCGACATGTTAAAGGTGTTACCTATTAGACACGTTTTTAGCCATAATAGTCCACCATTAATTAACAATACAGAGTACACCTAAAAATAACTAAAAACTTTAGTTCTCATTTTTAAGTGTACTAAAATTAATGATGGGCTAAATTTTAATTTATTAAAGTCAGTTTATACTTATTTTTGTTTGTTACTAAGAGTAATTTATTTATTTTATATTTACAAATTTGAACAATCAGCTGACGGATTTGTCTACATTTAACTTAAATTTTTGTCACATATACTCGTATATGTATATATATTAATCATCTGTCTGAAGGTTCTCTACGTCGAAGGAAAGTTTTGTTCCAGTTTAAAATCTACTGTAATGTACCATTTGTTTTGATTACGTTTATTTCCTAACATTTTTTTCGAGTCCAATTACGCGTTTTTACCAAAGTCAAAAAAAAAAAAAAAAAGTATACTATTAGTTGCTGTTTTTTTAAATTGCTATTCTTAACCTGGGATTTCCAGTTCGACATACTAGAAAATCTCTGATATCGTCGCGCTATTCGAAAGATTAAGGTCGTGCATCCCGCGGGCAAGACTACATTAGAATCGTTTGGCTGCGTGTGACGTAATAACTGAAGCGATTATATATATCGAGCGACACATATTCAATCTAATACGATAAAAATTGCTTCTTTCCGTAAAGTTTGCAAAATTTCTCGTTCATTCAACTTGTAACGATAGCGTGACCGAAAATCCTTATCAATTCCCCGCTTTATAGCGACATTTCTTCTCAAAAGTATTTCTTTTTTTTTTTTTTTTTTTTTTTTCCCTACCCTGGGCGCGCCAGCGGCCTTGACCCAACAACATGAAAAATTAACAGTTATAACTAAATAACCAGGCGGTCAGAAATGGAGAGGACAAAGGACAGTAGCAATGGGATAACTGAAGGCAATGGGAAGGAAAGAATATAGGTAGCGTTAAAGGGAGTAGGAAGACCCAAAACTAGAAGTTGGGTGTAAAGAATAGAGCGTTCGTTAGAGAGTGCTGAACATTCGAATAGGATGTGATTTGAATCACAAATACAAGAAGGCTCAGAAGCGTGAAGAGAGCAGAAAGGAGAAGGGGACAAAGCGAATCGAAAGCGAGAAGAGGGGAGAAGAGAATGATTGATTCTAAGCCTTCAAAAGTATTTCTAGCTGTGCAATCGTTACAAGCAATTTTTTTTTTGCCCCCAACCTTCTTTCTTCCCATCATCACCTCCTAATACACTACCGGATATTTGTTTAGATTATTCGTGCCTTTTTCCTATGATTGTTCAAAATTGTAAAAACCTTTACTTTATGAGAAAATATATTAAAAATATTTATATAAATAGCGACGTGTTTGGGAGATACAGTCTTAATCGTGGTATATCGCAAATTAAAAATATAAAGTTTAAAGAAATATAAAAAGGTCAATAAATAAAAATTGTTGATCAAGCGATATTGAAAATATTTATCATGTTTGGGTAGTACAGTCTCGCAGTCATGATATATTACGAATTAAAATACGGCGAACAGTTAAATATAACATTTACAGAAATATGGAAAAATAGATGTATAAAAATTGTTGATTAATGTTTTTTTTGGGTAACAAAACGTTGACTAATAACTATATAACAATAATAAATAAATAAAAAAAAAATCAATACAAACAATAAAGTAATAAATTTTGAGAATTTAAAAAATTTTTATAAGATAATATTTAATAACGAACTATTAAGAGCGTATTAGAATTAATAATATTATTTTTTAATTCATTTATATAAGTAATTAGCAAAATTTAATGTATTATGGTCAGTAATTATTTTTAATATTTTCATAGCCTGTTCACTATTTGAATCATCAAAAACCATCATATTACTTAAAATATTGAACAATATATGAAAATATTAAAATTTGATCACTGACTATAATACATTCAATTTTGCTGGTTACTTATATAAATGAATTTAAAAATAATACTATTAATACACTAATGTCCTCCGTGTAATAATCCATTATTATTAAATATTAACTAATAAAATTTTTTTAAATTTTCAAAATTTAATAATATTTTATTGTTCACATTTCTATTTGATATTGTTAAGAATTCGTTATTTCCCTGTTCTTTGGCGACATTTGTAACTGACCATTTTCTTCGATGATAGAAAAAAAAAAAAAAAGTACAAAAATAAAAAAGTTCCGGGCGCCAACGTTACTTCATTGGGTGTAACGTAACCGTTAGCTCGTTCGGGCAGAGCTTTAGGCCTTCCTAAGGTTTAACGAAAAAAAGAAAGGTCTCCGCGGCGGAGATGTCACGAAAACGTGTCCTTGCAACGAAATAACGAATAATTCTTTTAAGAGGAGTAAATCCAATTATATTTTTTTTATGAAAATAATATGAAAACCGATCATAAAACAAAATGAAAAAATGACAACGAATATCCCAAACGGGACGAATTGCCTCAAGCGGCCAAAGCAGTGAAAAAATACAAATTTTGCCTCGAACGGCGTTGTGAAAAAATACAAAAATGCCTTCTGGCCAAAGCAGTCGAGATCTGCTTGCGATGAGCAGCAAGCGAGAACTGATCGGCCCGAATTCACAGTGATGAGTGAATTCGACCACGATCTTATTGCACGGCCATTTTGCCTAATAATAAAAAATATATATATAAAAATGAATACGCCACCGATTTTTCTAGAACATCCTCAAAATCAGTGGAACGGCGGGTACCCTGCGTCGGTTTTTTCGGGTTCTAAGAAAAAACTTCTCACGCCTCGACGTAGCTCGAATCGCATCTCCGACGCACACAACGCCAGATCGGACAAACATCGGACGAACCACCCTCATATAATTAACACACACATGTGCACAGATCGCCAAATTGGCGCCGTGCACATTGGCAATTCCCACGAAATTTGTCGATCTAGCATTACGGTCGGAGAATGCTCAGTTTGCACGCTGCCCGAAGAAATCGGAGGCCTGAGAAACTGTCAAAACGCGGAGAAATGGGGAATTTAGAATTTGGAAAAGAGTAATCATTATCATTTTTTAATTCGGTACAGCGTGATAAATATCGAAAGTCATGACAGCCGAATCCGTCGCAATATTTATATATATATATATATATATATATATACTAGCTGTGTCCACGGCTTTGCCCGTGTATTAATGTCCGTTTAAATCTGTACTTGGAAATTCATAAAAAAATTTTTACTTTATCTGGAATTGTATCTATGTTAAGATGTTTCCCTTCCTCAGACATTCTTTCTCTGTCACGCTCTAATCATTCTAGACTTTGGACTGACATGTATCCATCTTTATTCTCAAATCGCTTTTCACAGTACCGTCTTATTCAACCGGTTCCTAGTTTCCTGCCTTGGTTTCAATCTATTCCTACCTGTCGTCGTTCCACTGTTGTTTCCTTAATTAGGCTTAGAATCAATCATTCTCTACTCCCCTCTTCTCGCTTTCGATTCGCTTTGTCCCCTTCTCCTTTCTGCACGCTTCACGCTTCTGAGCCTTCTTGTGTTTGTGACTCAAATCACATCCTATTCGAATGTTCTACACTCTCTAACGAACGCTCCTTTCTTTACGCCCAACTTCTAGTTTTGGGTCTTCCTACTCCCTTTAACGATACCTATATTCTTTCCTTCCCATTGCCTTCAGTTATTCTATTGCTGCTGTCCTTTGTCTTTTCCATTTCTGGCCGCTTGGCTATTTAGTTATAACTCTTAACTTTTCATGTTGTTGGGTCAAGGCCGCTGGCGCGCCCAGGGTAGGGGAAAAAAAAAAAAAAAGATTTTTTCTCTATTTGGAAAACATATTTATTACCGTCCAACAGAAAATAGTCTTCACGTTCCACGTTTAGCTGAAGATTATCGATCTTTCTTTAACCTGTCGGTCTTGATCTAACAAAAAGTTTTGCTCAACTAAACAGCATACACAGCCATCGGTTTGGAGTTATTCACACGTGATCTCCCATAATTACACATTTAAGAGAACATCTTCTTCACTCAAATCTTTCAACCAGTCTGTCTCAAGCTTTTTATTAAAATTAAATTACCGCAACAACAAACTGCAGTAGTTGAGTAAGAATTTTAATACTCCTGGTAGTAAATTATTAAAAAGAAAGTTAAACAGTTAATTTAAAAAATTTATACAGCGGTTTTGGCCCAAAAGTTCGAATATTTGACATATCAGTTAAATACTCTATTTATTTTTATATATTATCCATCAAGTGCAATAGTGTATATGGCTTAAACCTCTTCCAGTTTTTATAAACATATTGTACAATACATTTTTATATTTCGGCTCCTAATCATTCATTATTATACAATAAATAAGGTAGAGATGAAAACAAACATGTACCATCCTTATCTATGTATTTAACGTAATGGGCAACTATTGTATCCTTAACACAAATTAATTCTACATTCGTAATTACAGTGAGTATTTATATATTAAAATACTCACTTCAATACCGCACCGAATTTGCACAAACTGAAAGTAAAATGAAATAATTTTTGAATATTAGACACCGCGATCGCACCACCGCTCTCTGCCATTCCAACATCAACAACAACTTTTCTTCCGACCTCCCTGTCTTCAGCATTTCATTAAAATTAATTGATTACCACAACAGCAAACTATACGTAGTTGAGTAAAGATTTCAAATTTGAATATAAATAACGTTCCCGGTAGCAAATTCCGTTGCAGGATATTTTAGAAAACACCACTTTTTTTTTAACTATCCGTAATGAGTACAGCAATTAAATAGGAACGCGCGACTTGGAAGTTTAATGATTTCAATAACGCAAAAAGTGAAGTAACAGAAGCGGCGTATTTACTTACACCAGAAACTAATAAAATAACCATAGTAATTATTTTATTTAAATTTTTAGGTTTAGTTTATTTTTATCGTGGTAATCATTTTATTTAAAAATTAATTCTTTGTTAATTTCTTTTTATTCGTCCCATATACATTTCTGTGCCCCTGGTCTCATCTCAACTATTTAAAATCCTCATATTTCATGCAGTGGACCGAATTGTGAATCTAAACCATTCTTGAATACACTTGAACACACACAAAAAATTTCATCAAAATCGGTCCAGCCGTTTAGGAGGAGTTCAGTCACAAACACACGCACAGAAGAATTATATATATAAGATATATATATTTTTTTTTTAACTAAATTTCTTTGGGCTCGCCTTTATTTATTAATTATTGCGGTATAATACTGTTCGTTCAACGAAAATGTGCCGATGGAAAAGGTCGATATAAATCGATATTTATAGTATCCACTTACAGGGGGCTTTTTCCATCGGCACATTTTCGTTGAACGGACTATAATCAATATTTTGTTAACTATTTAATCAACAATTTTTATATATCGACTTTAAGATTATTTAATCTTTACGTTAAAAATACGTTTGCAATTCTTGCCATGATTATAAAACTGCGCTTCTCAAAACGTTTCGGTGTTTTTATAAATATTTTTAATACATGTTCTCATTCAAGTTTAATTAAAAGTTTTCACAATTTATTGTAGGTGAATGATATTTTTAATGTTTTAGTCCGATGCAAAGGAATTAAAAATAAAAAAAAATACAAATTTAAACAAAAAATATACTATAACGTTTTGTAGTTTCTTGCCAAAAAATGTGAATAAGGGAAATATATTTTTAGGCGATATAGAAAAAATTATAGACTGCTTTACACTGTGTTACGCATATCACGCATCACGCGAAAATGAAATATTTACTCCTAAGGAAAGGAGCGTGTCTTTAACGTTACAACTACATAAATAAAAAAAATGTGTAAACCAACACTGCCTGCCCTTTCCTTCGCAGTGTTACAAGTCATTGCGAAACTCGATCAGAAAAAAAAATTCGTGAAATCTATCAAATTTTTGTATAAATTTGCATTTATTAAATTTCGCCCGTTATTGCATTTCTTTCCGCGGTAGACCACAACAAACGTAAATTTATCTTTTTTGGCCATCTCAGAACCAGTTTCGCTAAATTTCTAGGAAAATTCAAGGACAAGTTTTACAGCTGATTGCACGTAATCCTGTAATATATTGTAGTTAATTTTCTGTATAATTATTTTCAGCGCACTCAATGCTTAAACATCGCGCACGTAACCGATTGAAGCTGTCCGTTACGATCGATTTTAAACATAGAAGCTATTTCGTACTATAGGCCGTACATTGAAAATGCCAATAATAAATAAATAAATAAATAAATAAATAAATAAATAAATAAATTAATTAATTAATAAGTAAATAAGTAAATAAGGAAATAAGGAAATAAATAAGTAAATAAATATGTGGTGTATTTAATAAAGTAATAAGAATAAAAACATATATGTGACAAATATGGCGTATCGAGCCAGAGGGGCTCTTATCAACGATCGATCAAGAATAAACAAATAGAAAAAAAAAAAAAAAGATTAAGTAGGCCCAGAATGATTCTATTCTGAAACGGGTAGTAGTCTGGGATAATGATTAGACACCGTCTAAAAATGTAGAAAGCCTTCCTCTGGACAACATGAAAAACCCGTTAGTTTTTGGATTTAAAACAAATCAATGAATTTAATTAATTAATGATCAAGAAAAATGAATGATTAAAAACGAGAAAACAATCGTCAAACTTTTTGAAATAAATCGAAAACAATCAAAACAAAACAGTATGAAAGGGAGGAAAAAGATCAAACGGGACTATTGCTTTTTTTGGAACTATTAAATAAGAAAGATGTTTTATTTTAATCCCCCCCCCCCCCCGCCTAGTACTAAATACTATCTGGCCAATTACTATCGACCAAATCACGATACTATATAAACAGCTAGTTAGTGTTGGAGAAACGAAAATAAAAACAACGTATAAAATGTTGCAATAAAAAAATTTCCGTTTCTAACGACCGACTGCGATGTTAATGTCTTTATGAATCACGATGCTGGTAATAAAAAAAACCAAAAAAACCAATAAAATAATTGTGCAACGCAAAAAGCTCCTTTACTAGTTCTTCTTCGATTATTTCATAGTCTGGAATTTAAAAAATAAATCACCGGAATATGAACAACCAGCTGAATTGATTGAATTGCGCATGACCCACAAATGTATTGCACACATTAATGTGTTGAAAATGAGAAACATTACGACGTGCGTACGTTTCAAGAAAAACTAACGAAACACACTATAAAGGAATACTAAAATAAATAATTTATTCATTATCGTTGCCAGAATATAATCGATTTGACGTGCGACTAATAACCTAAATTAATTCAAAACTTGGATCAAAATTAAATCGGTATTTTAAAATTTTCTCAAAGTGCTAATTGGAAATCACACTTGGGCCCGTTGCCCACTGCAGCGAGAAATGTGAAATACATTTTTTTCGACTGTTTATTAAGCGAGGAAATAATAGTTCGCAATTAAATTATCGAATTTTTATTAAAACTTTGTTTACTCTTTTCTTTGTTTTCATTGTGATACGGATTTTCGTATGAAATATAATCAGGGCAACCAGTTAATTACTTCGGGTATTAATATAAACTAAAAATCAAACTCTGTTTACCTGTTATAGCACACATCTCCTTGGAAGATCGACATTTTCTCGATTAATATATTAATAAGTATCTTTTTTTTTTTCCCCGTTATTAATTTCTTGTAAAACTAATTGAAATTATTTTATATTCTGATTTGTTTTTGTAATTTAATAACCGTTCGTAATTTATGTAAAATTTTGAAACGAGAGTCATCCTTTGTTTTCTAATTAAATTAATTATTATAAGAATAACGCGAATAAAATTCCCGCTTTAAATGGCGTGTTTTCGTACATATTACACGCTAACCAGGGGAGAAAAAGAAAAAAAGACGCGCTATCGCCACCCGTCACACAAAATCGGATCAAGTTGGTGCCGATTGTATTCTAAGGCATTGTTACCGAACCTTGTTATAATAAATTTTCTTTATTAAGTGAAGTTTTATTTATTTACTTCTAGCTCCAATGAAAAAGTCTACAATATTATAGATAAAATACTTTTTTACAAAAAATAAATACCGACACACTTAAAGATTTATTATAAAAATTGAATAAAAAAATGCACTAAAAAGTAACGAAATAATTACTCCCGATAAAAAAATATATATCAGAGTGTGATATACCCTTAAAGGTGATATTATCGTAATTCTTATACAACATTAGTACCTTAATTAGAGTCGGCATCCATATTACAATATTTAGGAATAATTTAAGGAACATTTAATGCAGATTTTAATTATTACTTTAATATGAATTTAATGCCGACTCTAATTAAGGTGCTAATGTTGTATAAGAATTACAATCTTAAGTGTTATATCACTCTGATATATATATATATATATATTTTCTTATCGGGAGTAATCATTTTTGACTTTTTAGTGCATTTTTAAATTTTCATAATAAACCTTGAAGTCGGTATTTATTTTTTGTAAAAAAGCATTTCATTTTACAATTTTTAGCGTTACGCTTGAATTTTTTTCTTCTTAAAAATCAATTTTTTTTCACATTATTCTCCATACTTTATACTTGAAAAAAAATCGATTTCTTTATTTTGAACTGCATTTCCATGGTGTGAAAACATCAAAAGCTATATTTCCATGGCAATTTGGCAAATTTATAGTATTTTAAGTCAATAAATCTAACTTGACGGTGAAACCAATCATGAATGAAAAGGATATCCAAAAAGCTTCAACTCTCGCATTATTAAGGATAACTCAAAAACTACCGATCAGATCTTGATCAAATTTAAATGGGACCACATGAGAAGCATCGCCTTTTAAATAAAAGAAGAATCGTCAAAATCGGTTCACCTAGAAGAAAGTTCTGAGGTAACACACATAAAAAAAAAAAAAGTAAAATAAAATAAAATAAATAAATAAATAATAAAAAATATACAGTCGAATTGAATAACTTCTCCTTTTTTGAAGTCGGTTAAAAATAAATAAATAAATAATAGTAGTAAAGACAAATTTATCTATACTGTTTTATCATGAACTATAAATTAATAATATTTTTAGGTAAAATATATTTCTGAAAATAAGAAGTATATAGGAGATCCGATTTTGCAATAATTTATAGATAAAATAAATTTCTGAGATATGTGAAGAAAAGGCGAAAGCTAAAAGTAAACGTATTTTATGTATGTAGCTATTAGTTTAGCTTGAACTCTCACCTTTTCGTCACATATTTCAAAAATTTATTTCATCTATGAATTTATACAGAACTCGGTCGGATTCTACATAGTTCGTTGCACTCTTTACCTAGAGTGACTCACTTAAATATTCCACTCCCTCAAGTTCAATAGATTTTCACCGGTGAACTGTCGGCAATATTGTCAAATCGACTACTCATTTGTCTAGGCGCAATGAGCTACGTAAAATTCCTAATAGTGAGACGTGTTTGCTGTTGGAGTTGGCTGGATTTAATTCGTATCAACGGGCAAACACTTATTCGTGCTATCCCAACATCAGGAGAGACAGCGTCCTGTAGACGAGATGTTAGAAAACGAACGACGACTAGCGTGACCGGAATTGTAAAATCACGGACGATGACGTTAAAACTCTTCACTAGCACGGGGAATTTTAGGGGAAATGACTAGAATGGAGATTGCGCGCAGTTCTAACGCTCCGTATGGATCTTTTTGCCGCCTTCGAGCTCGTCAGTCTCTTCCAACTGTGCATAGACATAGGCAGAGTATTCGCTAACTGTCAGAAGGATTTCTTTTCTAATCGCTTTGAAGAGAGCTGTTGAAGACTTTTGAACGTCAATGTAAACACACGAACCGGTCATCTCTCGGTCAAGTGAATTCGTGACACGAATAACAGGTGAGCACAGTCGAAAAATCGTCATCGTTGTCGGCGAACAATTGCCGGCAATATGTGAAAACGGTAAAACTTGCGCGTCAGAGCAGTCCTAGAACTATGTTTCTCTGCAATTTCCGCTCTGGTCGCAGACTAGAGTCGGAAGAGCATGTCTCCGCTGTTGATAGGATGAGCTCAGCTCAGGGTGGATTTCGGTCAACGAGTTTGCGACAGATGATAGGGCCCGGCGCGGGTAGGGTTCAATTGCATTTCATCCGCGCCGATTAACAGTCTCGCATCTCATTATGAGTCAATCGATCGACCGAACGAAACGTTAAATAATATTTCGCTGTTATTATATGCCAAAATTCGGAATCTGATCCTAGGCAGAAATTTGCGATTCTCATTCCTCGTCAGTCTTATTGCGGTTACTTTTTGTTACACCTCCGAAATTTTATCAGTATCGAAAAGTAGAGCTTCATCTCGCTAAGGTCGTTTATCTAATGTGATTTTCTAAACGTACGTTCTCGACATTCCCTTCTTGCTGAGACTCTAGATTAGGAATAAAATAGATTTAAATATAAAAAAAAGTAATACCGATACTTGAAGATTCACTATAAAAATTTAATAAAAACGCCCTAAAAAGTGAAAAATAATTATCACTCGATAAAACAGTCATAAAGATATTATTATTATTATTATTATTACCATTATTACGTAGACAAAATAGCCCGATGGTTGAATAACAATAAATTAGTTTTAAATGAGAACGAAACGAAACTGATGACACTCATCAAAAAGGAGAATTATGGGAGAATTTTGAGATTTTTTGTGGAAACGGAGTAAAAATAAATAGAGTGCATGAAATTAAATACTTAGGCCTAATAATTGACAGTAAATTAATCTGGAATAAACAAGCAATATTGGTTGAACAGAAATTAAGATAGTTAAACTATATTTTCTATTATCTAAATAACTTCTTTTCTCCAACACAATTACGACAACTGTATCTAGCCTTATATCAACCTGTTTTGGGATATGGCATCATACACTGGGGTGGAATAGCCGACTACCACTTAAAATCTATTACAGCTTCACACGAGGAAGAATGCACTTATCGGGCAAGTTGCTAATAAAGATTTATTGAGAATACAAGAATTATATAAACTACAACTTCTAAACTTTGTCTACAAAAATAAAATGAAATTTAATGTAACACAGCCAGAAGGAATTACAAGATGTTCAACCTCAGAACGAGCAAATACTCCTCCTTTTAATAAATATCATACACGCATACAATCCCCTTGTATATAAAGAGGTGCAGTCTTATACTAAAAGTTCAATTAAGAAACTATAAAAAAAGACGAAAAATCTTGACTGATTACCTTCTCTATTCGTGAAAACTTAAATCCGGATGTCTATGTTTAAGACTAAATCATTATTATCACTACTTCTTCTTCTTCTTCTTCGGGTGCCATGTTCGTTGGCGAACTTAGGCGATCATCTGGATGACATTTCTATAGGCCTCCCTGTCGCCGGCGAGTCGAAAAAGTTCCTCGACGCTCCTAGCGGCCCACTGCCGTATATTGCACAGTCATGATAATCTTTTACGGCCGATGCGGCGTTTCCTTTCAATTTTACCACCCTGTATGATCGTTTGCGCCATTCTGTACTTTGCTCCTCTCAGTATGTGTCCGAAATATTCTAATTTTCGTTTTCAAGATTTCCCGTTTTTTTTTGGAACTCTTGTAGTACTGTTTCGTTGGTAATGTGCGCAGTATATGGGATTTTTAGCATTCTTCGTAAACACCACACTAGTCAAATCTTGTTCTTCATTTTGTCGTATCGGTTCGGTTCACATATCATTAAAAAGCTCTTCGATATATTTCGTCCATTCTTTGCACCTATCTTCCTTTTCTAATAGAAGTCTTCCATTCTTATCCCGTAGAAGCTGATGCCCTCGTTGTTCGGGAAAAATACCGCTTGTTGATTTAATCACTACTATTATTACTATTTTATATATATATATATATATATATGTGTGTGTGTCTAAAAAATAAAAAAAATAAAATAAAAAAAAAATTAAAGAATTATTTTATGAAAACGCTATTATTAATTAATAGAAATATAATTAGTACTTGCACATATTGCCAAATTACGGTAAATTGTTTTACACGTATGTAAATATCGTTACTATCGTAAAAATCGATTACTTTAATAAATGCTAATTATGAGACTGCAGTCGTATTACACCTCGTTTCTTACTATATTTTCAGTGCTAAGTTTATGTCATTTCCTTTTATTCTTTATTTTTACTTTATTTTGTCATCTTTTGTTTGTCTTACTTTTATTTTACGTACATTAATGTGTATTCTAATTCGAAAAATTTAATTATATCACCGTATGAATCCACTACTCGCGAGAAAACTACGCATTTGTGGAAATCTTGTAAAATAATAATGATAATAAATAATAAAGTTTGATTTGATTTGATTATTACGATAATTCATAAACAATATTATAATCGGCAGGCACCGAATTCTAATTACAACAATATTTAGAAATAAACAGTCATCATAAGGATATTATTATTATTACAATAATTCATAAGTAATATTATAGTCGGCACCTAATTCTAATTAGAACAATATTTAGAAATAAACAGTAGTCGTAAAGATATTATTATTATTATTATTATTATTATTATTATTATTATTATTATTATTATTATTATTATTATTATTACGATATAATTTATGAGCAATATTATACCTAGTCGGATTCGAACTGGAACAATATTTAGAAACAACTAAACGAGCACAATCGCCCTTTTTTTATATTGGGAACGCCACGAATAATTAATGCGATTTTTAATTATTATCGCGAATTTCCGTGTCGACTAAAAAACAGAAGTTTACGTTGTTTAAGCATTATCGTAATATGCCGGGATATGATGGGTGTAATACCGTTAAAGATGTATTATTTTTCGCATCGAGTGTAATTATGTCTTATTACTCTTTGGTGCATCTTTATTACATTTTTTTAGTAAATCTTGAAGTCGGTGTTTTTTTGTTCTTTTTAAATATCTTTCATATTTCCGAAATACGGGAAATAATCGCCATTTTAAAGTGATGCGCTACGTTCTTCTGCAAAGCCGAATATTCAAATTTTGTCAGTCGTGTAAATCGCGATTCAGCAGTTCCAAATTAATCATCTTTCTATTCGAATCGACATTTCCTTAAGAAATCAACGTCACAATTAAGTCACTCTAGTTCGGTAATTTTAAAATTTCGAGCGTTTATATCTTAAATCTGACTACTCGGTTAAACGAAAAAAGTACATCTCTAAGGGGTGTGGGGGGACTCATTCTCTTAACGTTTATTTTAACGACCCTATTTTAGTACCTACTCGCCGATTCTCATCGGTAATTGTACGGCGACCTTGACAGATCTAATGAAAAATGAAAAAATTCCAGTCGGCGGAAAGCTTTTCAATTTGCACTAAAAAAAAAAAAAGGTAAAGTCAGTTTCATACCCACCGATGGAGAAACTTCCTATTTTTAACGTCTAATTTAATGACTACCTGAGTATATTACTGATATACTCACATGAGACTATCACTGACCGGTGGTCCAATTTTTAATAAACCAAGGCGATCATCTCATTCGAATCATTCCATATGTACATGTATATATATGTATATAGTGTCAAAAGTTATACGCACTAATGTTAAAATACGCGAAATTTCCATCAATGGTGATTTTTGTATTTTGCCCAATGGCGGTTTCGATTTTTCGATAATATTTCAGTTCGGCCCTGTACTTCCGCTGGCTTAGGCTTCTTCCTGCTCCTTTTTGTGATATCCTGTCTTTTCCTTCTACACTTATTAGCCCTCTCATTGGTACACCTTCCTATTAACGATATCTGATCGTCTTATTATAATATAACTTTCCTTTTCCATTTCTAATTGTTTCTGGGTGGAGGTTCCCTTGGTTGACAAGCCCAATTTTATTCGGTTTTTTTTCTTTAACAAAAAAATTTTTTAAAAATTTCAATTTACTAAAAATTTCAATTTACTAAAAATTTTAATTTACTAAAAATTTTAATTTACTAAAAACTTCAATTTACTAAAAATTTTAATTTACTAAAAATTTTAATTTACTAAAAATTTTAATTTACTAAAAATTTTAATTTACTAAAAACTTCAATTTACTAAAAATTTTAATTTACTAAAAATTTCAATTTACTAAAAATTAGCTTTTTCTCAAATTACGTTTCTACGCTTAATTTTAAGTGTGTATCATTGCCGTTTGTTATACTAATAAAAATAAGTGTGTTTTCTCCGATACTCGTCGGTGTCATAATCGGCGACTAGTTCGATTTCGAATGAAGAGAAAAAATCATTAACATTAACGAAAGGGAGGGGTCGATTCGAGTCCGCATGGACAAAAAGGATAGTCGGAGGAAAACAATCGGCCCCCGAATAAGCGGTTTATCCTAAAAGAAAAAATAAATAAATAAATAAATAAATAAATAAATAAATAAAAATTCGTAGCGGTTGGTAGGCTAAACCTTTACTCGGTGACCCGATAAAACCGTTTCAGCCGAAACTGTTGCTCGACACTAAAAGTACGATGCAATTCAGAAAAAAAGAGGGAAGCGGCGTTGATTGATTCAATTAATCTGAAAGAGCCTTTAGAGTTTCCTTTAAAATATGCAATCGGAGACGACGATGACATTCGCCGTATCGACGGAAACAAAGATTGTGTGGAGGAAAGCTAATTCTGAATTTGAGCGCATAAATGTTCCGCGAAACATGCAGGTAGTTTTTGTCGTATAATAGATTTTTTTGAAAATCTCAGGAACAAAGTGTTGTTGGAAAATTATTCACCTTACACAATTTATTAAATCTGACATCTCGGCAACCGACCGATTAATGGGAAATTTCACATTAACTCGTTTTCGTTCCGTTAACTCCACTGACATATCACCGAAGTAGCGCTAGTCGGATTTTGATTAGCTTTTCTTAATTGCGAACGAGCCATTAAAAATTTCAGCGACTTTCCGAAATGCGAATAGTTTGATGTGAGAATTGGCTCAGTTCGTTATATTACAAAATTAAACAAAAAGATCGAAAAAAAAATTATCCTAAAAGTCATTATTTCGAGAGCTTAAAAAAACCTTCAAAATGTGCGTCCCCTTTTTTCAGTGATCGACACTATCTAGTCTTCGTATTTAATGTGAAATGCAGTTGAAGCGCGACTTGTATAGCAAAAATCGGGAATTTTTCCTCCCCGCTTCGGCTAACTTCGGCAGACCTGCCTGGGGAGCGTTAATTTACGTACTTGACGATAACGTTGGGGGTGGGGGGGGTGATAATTTAACGTGGGAGCGGAATTTTAATGTTTCTTAAAGCTGACAGTAAAATTTATCGTTCGAAATGTGCAAAATAAAATTTAGTGACAGAATTTGGCGACAACACTACGTGCTGTAATGAATTTCCCGATCGTATTTATACATTTATGCGCAAGCATGTCTTTGTGCGTGATTCGCATCATAGCATCTCAAGAGAGGTTCCGCTACGAGTGTCTTAAATTTCCGGAACGTTATATGGGATAATATCATCGAAAATTGCAAGTCTATTAGTCATCTCAGTCGATTAACATGCAGTATTCGATTCGTAGTAATCTATTGTGCCTGTGGGTTCGCAGAGTCCTTTTATTTTCTCCTCTTTCCAATTCTTACGATTTCTCTCTTTTTTCTATATATCTATGACATTATTTACATCTTTTGCAATTTTTACGATAGCTCTTCAATTGTTTATTGTTTCCGATTTCTAAAAAAAAAAACACTGACAAAACAGTTCTTCGAACTCGGTTCTTTATTAATTTTTTTTGTCGGCGGCGACCCATATTAAAAATGTTTTTTTTTTTTTTTCTATTCGGCAAATTTGGCCACAAAAAAAAAAATAAAATCAAAAAAAGAAAACAACTTCGCAACGTTTAAAATGACTGGGAATAATTTTTAAATAATAATAATAGTTTCGCACTTTTTATTACGATTTCTGACGCATGAGAAAATCCTGTTGCCGTCGTCCGTTGCGCAATAAATCATAAAATAAATACCCCACTAACAAACAAAAAGAGAAGTATAAAATAATTTATTCTAATAAATTAAAATAAAAATATTTTAGAAACGTTTTCTCAAACGTAATAGCCCACTCTGTTAATTAACGATACAGAGTGCACTCGAATAAAATTTAAAAAACTTAACATTCGAAAAGGATATGATTTGAGTCACAAATAAAAGAAGGCTCAGAAGCGTGAAAAGAGCAGAAAGGAGAAGGGGATGAAGCGAATCGAAAGCGAGAAGAAGGGACTAGAGAGTGATTGATTTTGAATCTAATTAAGGAAACAACAGTGGAACGAAGTCAAACAGGAATAAGATGAAATCAAGGCAGGAAACGAGGAACCGGAGTATGAATAATGATTAGAGAATAAACACGTCCAAGAAAGTGTCTGAAATGATTAGAGCGTGATAGAGAAAGAATTTCTGAAGAAGGGAAATAGTCGAGGAAAGGACCATTGCGGGCGGCTGAGCGAGCTAAAGAGTCAGTTGAGTCATTGTTCTCAATATTGGAATGTACTGTTAATTAATTTTAGGTGTCCTATTATGCCTGGAATCGTTTCTAAAGTAAGTTTGTTTTAATTTTAATTTATTATACTTGTTTTCGTTTATTATTGAGGTATTTATTTATTTTCTATTTATCGATGTATTAACAAACAGGTAAGAATTTATCTACATTTAAAATACGCCCGAAGTGTGTTTTCGAATTTGAACATTTTGATAATTCTCACGGAAAAAAGAAAATAAGCATTTGCGCGATATGAGCGAAATTAGTGAATTATTAGAAGTATAAACAAACGGCTATGATGGAAGCGCAAACAATACGATACGAATAATACGAACGCTGTAAACGATGTCTCGCCGGTGTAAGTTTACTAATTTTGTTACAAGTCCAAAAAAGTAAAGATTAAAAAAATGGGTCTGGTACCATTTCGCCTAATTCCCATTTCGCCTAAATTTAGGGTCGGGTTACTCAGGTAATAAAAAAAAAGGTCAGACAAACATACGAATGATTTCGTGTTGGCAACAGCGCGTCATCATTATCGAATTTTAAGCAGACTAAACGCATCATTTTTTTTCCTATTTGATTCCAATGTTAATCTTTTCTTTCCGAAATACAACAAAAAGGTTTATATGAAAATCAGAAGTGAAAAAATACCGCTAAAAATGTTTGATGTAAATATACGCGAAACGACCACTCCGATTAATATTTGCGAGTTATTTTATTGGATGTCCAGTGCTGTATAAATCCCACCCGCCTTATCAGTCAGTATGTAAAAGCCTTATTGATATTTAGTGTGACAAGAACATTAAGGTTCGGAGTTGCAGAACAAATAATAAAAAAGCTAAATTATAATTAGGTGTAGTTTCGAAGTGGTCGCGTTTATGTAAGAAAAAAGGGAATAAAAATCGAATAGAATTAACAATAATGACATGACATCGAATGATTATTACAGCGGTAATTTTATTATTGATTATTAAAATTACAATTATAAGTACATAGAAAAAGTAAATGTTAAAATTAGGAAAACAGTTGTTTCTTTTTTTTTAACAAAAGTTCCTGAACCTAATTTCATTTTTCTTTAATTCAAAAAAAGTGAATTTGCAGAAAGCAGTGAAAATAAGGACAATTGATTAAAAAATGGCGAAAGATTGGTAGTAATAAGGGGTTATTACATTTTTAGATGTGTCGCACGGTATAAAAAAAATTTTAGAAGATACAGTCATGATTTTTTTCCCCATTCTACAAGATGAAACGGTAAAACTTGGCGTATGTTGTTAAAAATACTTCTAAAATTGAATTTTAAGGTATAAATAACTTCTCCAGAAGCCTAAATGGTTGCTGTTGGACTTTGAAAAATTCCTCTTCAAATTAGTCACGTTTATTATAATGACGATGTTTTTCAAGTAATTTCAATAATTGAAATGAAAAAAATAAATAACACGCAAAAAATGTTGTTATTAGAGTTCCTGACAAAGTAAAAAAAAATTTTTTTTTTTTCATTTTTTTGGGCACGTCAGCAGTAGAACTTACCCAACGCAGAGAACTGTACATTATATAAGGAAAAGATTAAAAATTGAGGAGATAAAGAAAGCTAACAAAGGAACTATATTGAGAGAGGAGAAAGCAAGAATGGCTTTGGCACTGTAAGGAGTGGCGAGGCCAAAGCGCAGAAGATTGGAATAAAGGGGCACTGCCCTCCTTACTCTTGTTTCTTCTATTTCCCCAGTGTCCAATCGAATTAGATTATAATATTTTTCTTCTTTCTTTTATAATCTGTTAAGCCTGCCAGATTTTTTGGCAAATCCAAAAAAAGTCAAAGAAAAAAAACCTTCTATCTTACTATTTAAAATGCTTCATTCAATAAATTGCCAAAAGATTACGATTTAACATTACAAAAAGAAAAAAGAAAGAGAATATAAAAAGACGCTATTCAATTAACCAAATATTTTACCATACACTTTTGACGTACAAAATAAAAATTTATAGCAATTAAGCGAAAATAATTTTTTAATGGATGATAATTTTTTTTATTCTCTGTTGTCAAAATCTAATTGAATACCATTTCATTTAAAATGTAATTTGCAATAAATATTTCAATATACAAATATTAGATATATGTATATATATATATATTATTTACCTGCTCGATTTGTTTTTATAAATGATATACCCATTGCTATATTAGCCTGACTCTAAATTTTTGGTTTATTCACAAGCGAAAATTTAAATATTCAAGATAGAAGAATAGTTTCCTTCAGAACGTTGATACACATAACACTCAACCCAGAACAAATTGTGACCTCATAGCGTAAAACAGTCAGTATGCGGTGATTTTCCGCATATTGAAATGGATTTGGCATTTCTTACGACCTTTGAAAATATTAAAATTTTGGTAATAATCATTCAATTTCTCGGAAGGTCTCGGCAGCGGACAAACACGGCATTGTTTGTCAAAGACGCATTCTCGGTTAAAAAATCGAAGGATCTGACCGCTATGCAGGGGTAGCGAACTAGTTTCGTTGTTCGTGGCCGAGAAGCGGAAATAGAGCATTTCCTGACAGTATAGGCGTTTGAAATGCGTACCGAGCTACGTTGAGCCGGAAGAAGTTATTTTGATAAAAAGCCTAGAAAAAGCAAAAAGGCAGGGTGAACTAAATAGAGCTTTATTTATGTTTTCCTAATTTAAACATTTACTTTTTGTATGTACTTATAATTGTAATTTTAACAATCAATAATAAAATTACCGCTGTAATAATCATTCGATGTCATGTCATTATTGTTAATTCTATTCGATTTTTATTCCCTTTTTTCTTACATAAACGCGACCACTTCGAAACTACTCCTAATTATAATTTAGCTTTTTTATTATTTGTTCTGCAACTCCGAACTTTAATGTTCTTGTCACACTAAATATCAATAAGGCTTTTACATACTGACTGATAAGGCGGGTGGGATTTATACAGCACTGGACATCCAATAAAATAACTTGCAAATATTAATCGGAGTGGTCGTTTCGCGTATATTTACATCAAACATTTTTAGCGGTATTTTTTCACTTCTGATTTTCATATAAACCTTTTTGTTGTATTTCGGAAAGAAAAAAAAACCTTAACACAGTGGAATCAAATAGAAAAAAAAATGATGCGTTTAGTCTGCTTAAAATTCGATAATGATGACGCGCTGTTGCCAACACGAAATCATTCGTATGTTTGTCTGACCTTTTTTTTTATTACCTGAGTAACCCGACCCTAAATTTAGGCGAAATGGGAATTAGGCGAATTGAGAATTAGGCGAAATGGGAATTAGGCGAATTGAGAATTAGGCGAAATGGGAATTCACCAAAAAATGCGCCAACGATTTTCCTTTTCTGAAAATTTATGCTCTTCTCGAACGTTTCGGATACTTAAATGCAAGATATCGCTGATTTGATCTATTCAAAGAAATTCTGATTTGTTGCCGAGTATGTTAGGATCGCAATGTTGTGCGCGTCATAAATTGTCTACAATTGAACTAATCTAGCTGATATTCAAAGCCAATCGCTGTTTCTCAAATATTTTACATTAATTTTACATTTTAATCACAACTTTTTCGAAATATAGTTGAGAAGGATAGTCATCCCGTTCTATTCTCATTGATTTTTTATGGGTCCCCAGTCGTTCCGGAATTGATGGCAATGATGCAGCCGATTCTTTGGCTCGTTCTGCTGGTCGCCTTGATTCATTCCTCAACCATTTCCCTTCTTCAGATACCCTTTCCTTATCCACCTCCAATTACGCCAGACTTCGCCAGGATATTTATCCCTCCCTATTTTCTAATCGTCATTCTCATTACCGCTCCATTCAGCCAATTCCTCGTTCCCTGTCTTGGTCCCATTCTATTCCTTTCAGTCGTCGCTCTTCTATTGTCTCCCTAATTCGTCTCCGGATCAAACATTCTCTCCTCCTTTCCTCTCGCTTTCGATTTGCTCTATCGCCTTCTCCTGATTGTTCTCTCCACGATTGTGATCCTCCTTGTACATGCGATGCTAATCACATTTTCTTTGAGTGTCCTGCTCTTCGTAACGAACGCTCCCTCTTATACAGTCAGCTCCTGTCATTAGGTCTCCCTACTCCCTATAACTCTTCCTTTATCCTCTCCGTTCCTTCATCTTCTGTGGTGTCCGTACTGCTGTTTTTTGTTGCGTCCATTTCGGACCGCTTAGTTATTTAATTTCTTAGCTTAGTTTTCTTGTTGAACGTGTACATTAATTTCACGTTACAAGATTATATTATTATCAACTCGCGATAGCTCTTCTGTTTTTTTTTTTATAGGTTGTACATCAAGATTTGCAATGGCATGATCCGACGATAAATCGACGCTAGTTGTGCATAACTTATAATATCCTTGTAGACCTTTGCAAATGTAAAAATATAGTATGTTCGGCATTCTACTGTAATGTTGCAGGGCCAGTAAGTGGGCATCATTGGTGATAGAATGGATAAAGAACTTGATTGTATTTTGCTGTATATAATATCCGGCCCCGTTTATTTGCGAACCACGAGAGTGATGTTTGGAGTTGTAATCGCCACCATGTTACCTAGGTTTTTAAACATCAGGGTATATTCACCTAATACTATATGGATTCATTAAATGTGCAAGATAACTCCTTATGGATAGCTGCAAAAAAACTACTTCGGGATACGCATACGCCGTATAATATTAAACTTAGTGATAACGAGTGGGCCAAAAGAGATTATCAGAAGGCGGAAGTTTTTTTTGGTTCCCCCAGAAAGTACCTTTACTTCATACAAATGAATCGGTTTCGGAATATATGTAATGAGCTCATTGGAACAACCGTTTTGCCTAGAGCTTCCAAATAAACCATTCTCCCCCAAAATAGGTATACACATGTCTCAGAAGGACTCCTAAGAAAAAGGCACCGCGTGCTGGTAAACTAACGGGAGGGATTTTGTCCCAACTCCTAATAAAAGCTGAAATCACGATTTGTTACATATTTAATATAATCATTCGAAGTGGATATTACTCGGGGAGTCGTGGAAGAAAGCAATTATTCTAATTATACATAAACCAAACAAACCTGAGTCAAATATTTCCTCCCCTATAAGTCCATCAGTCTGCTTAGTACATTGTTAAAGGTCATGGAAAAACTCGCTATGGGTATAATGTTTCCAATCCTAGAAAAAAGGAACATAATCCTATTTCGCTAATCTGGATTTCGAGCTCATCACTGAACAGAGTTCATCAATGCCGTAGGATTGCGGATGTAATATCAACGGTGTTGGAAATAAAATAAGTTTGCTCAGCAGCGTTCCTGCATATGGTTCAGGCATTCGATCATGTCTCTGGACTTCTTTTCAAACTAAAAAGAATTCTTCCATCGGATTTGTACTTATTCTTTGTTTCATATTTGAATAATCGGAAATTTATAGTTAACGACTCAAACTCGGGAGAAAGAATAATTCGTCCATCCGTTCCGCAGGGCAGCCTACTTGGTCCGAATGCTGTATACTATTTACACAGCTGATATGCCTACATCGAACCAAATAACATTAGCTACGTTTGCTGATGATGTGGCCACCTTATCCTCTGATGTCGATCCAATGTTCGCGACTATGGCAGTACAGTAACAAGTAAACAGGATTCAGGAAAGGCGGTTTACATGGCGATATCATATAGCACATGTGTGAACGAAGATGATGGTTCGTACCAGAACATTATATGCACTACTAAGTGTCGTTACTCAGCACTAAGTTTGAAGTTAAAAAGGCAAATATATTTAACCTACATCGCACCGACATGGATATACAGAATTGAGCCGTATGGTAGTCCTATCAGATCAAACCTGCAGCGGATACAACGACAACAGTCTAAAATTTTGCGAACGTTGACAGCAATCCCAAAGTATGTATCTAACGAGACCTTGCTGCACAATGATCGAAGGATATACCACCCATAAAGAACAGTATAAAAAATTTTTCAACAGATTTTCACAGCACTGTAACCCAAACATTAGAAAAATATATAGAAGTACTCTGCCGGGAAATCCAGCCAGGAGGATAAAAAGAAAACAGTACCGAGATGCGATTCCAATTACGTAACTTTCCTTTTCATTAGACGTAATAAGCAAGAGAGAAATGAATCTCATTGCATGTCCAAGTCTCTCAATGGATAGATTGGGCTGTACTCCAGTTGTCCAAAATTGTTCTCTATAATATATTACCAGCACCGCTGTTTGTAGTATGAATACATACCAGTACAGGGTAAAAAAAAAAAAAAAAAAACTCGCGATAACAGTAAAACTCCTCTCAAAAGTATATATTATTCCTTACTTATTATTTTTCGTGTTAAATTTTAATCAACCAGTACTTTTTAGAAAGTGGAAAGATGCTCGCAAATAGAATATTGCCTTTTTCCTTACTTTCTCGCGTAACTCTGATCTAAGATTAGTTTTAAGAGGGGTTCCACGAGTAACTATTTACTTTTCCATAACTAGTTATGAGCATTTTTCTTTGGTGTAATCAAAATGAAATGCGGAACCAGCAATTAGTATGTGTGAGGAGAAGCTCCATTAGGATAATACCGATGTAAATAAAAATAAATTTAAAAAAAAATGCAAAAAGGAAAAAAACTGAGAATGTTATTATATATAAAAAAAAAAAAATCGTTTTTATTTTACAAGCTATAATTTGCAACCGGAATTGAAAATACTTTTTTTAAATGCTTTTACTCAACTGGACCACACCGGATTGCTTCGAATGTTCAGACCGATTTTTTACCCACTTCCAATCGAGGAGATACACAGCTTGATATTTAACATAGTGTTAAATATTATGCAAAAAATTTGAATCTATTATACCTATTTTAAACCTAATAAAGAGCGATATTTAGCCCCCTATAAAGTGAATACACTATACGCTCTTAATATATAAACAAGTTCAGTCAAGCATGATGTTTCATGCGCTGAGGATTCCGTATATAAGTTAACGATAACTATAATTTACATTTACATAATACTAAATTCAAAAAAAAAAAGGAGTTTGATTTATGCGCTGCAAAGAAGAAGAGGAACACAATTTTTTGCGATTTTTTGAAATTATCGCCACCCCGCAAATTTCGTTAAAAAAATAAAATACGGATTCGTTCCCGAAAAATAGCGATTTCTCGACCGATATATTTTTAAAATTTTCGAGTATTCCGCGCACCTCGGGCCTAATTTTGACGTTTGAAACCCGGATGCTCCAAATTAGAAAAATATATATAGGAATGATACATATCTGTACCCTTGTTCAAAATTTTTAACTATGATACTCGCGTCGTCAGGAAACTAACGTATCTTTTGCGCTTTTTTGAACTTTTCGTTAACTTTAAAATTTTCGATAAGGAAATGACTTATGGGGGTTCGTTCCCGTCAAATAGCGATCTTTCCAAAAATATATCACACGCCCGGATAAAAAAATATATTTTTTTTCAAAATCTTCGAACTTTCGACGTCCCGAGCGCCGAATTTTAAAGTTGGAAACCCGGATGTTCCAAAGTAAAGAAATATACAGGGATGCGTATTTTTTTAATCTTGTTCAGAATCTTTAGCTGCAATATCTGAGCCACAAGCGGGGCTACACGACATTTTTTGCGATTTTTTCAACTTTTAGAAAACTTTCAATATTTCGTTAAGAAAATGAAAAGCGTTCTTTCCAACAATATATAATACGTTCGAAAAAAAAAAAATATATTTTTTAAAAATTTTCGATGTTTCGGAGCCCCAAGGGGTAATTTTAAAGTTGGAAATATATTTTCTATTTTGTTCAAAATTTTTAGCTATAATACTCCCGTCGCAAAAATAAGAAGCAACATATCAGTTCCCACGCTTTTTTGGGCTTTCCAGCAACTTTGAAAGTTTCTTTAAGAAAATAAAATACGGTTTCGTCCCGCGATCTTTCCAACAATATATCATATGCCTGGGAAAAAAATATTTTTTTCCAAAATTTCGAGCTTTCGACGCCCCGAGGGTCTAATTTTAAAACAGGAAATCGGGATGTTCCAAACGAGAAAAATTCACGGGGATACGCACATTTTTAACCGCGTTCAAAATTTTTAGCTGTAATACTCGCTGCGGTAGTGGTAGGGGCGTAATTTTTTAAACTTTTTTAACTTTTAGGCAACTTTGAAAGTTTCGTTAAGAAAATGAAATACAGTTTTGTTTCCGACGTATAGCAATCTTTTCAATAATACATCACATGCCCGGGAAAAAAATATTTTTTTCCAAAATTTCAAGCTTTCAGCGCACCGAAGGTCTAATTTTAAAGCAGGAAATCGGGATGTTCCAAACTCGAGAAATATACTGGGATATGCACCTTTCTAACCACGTTCAAAATTATTACCTGTAATACTTGCGTCGCTAGTGGCGGAGGACACGTCATTTTTTAACTTTGCGGCTAGTTCGCATAACTTTTGTACCGTACTTTTTTGATTTTATGAAATGACTCCTGCATTTTATTTTATATTTTAAATTTCACCATTATAGGTTTATCGGGTGATGAGTTATGATTTTTTTAAGAATAGTTTTTGAGGTCATTTTAAATACCATATTATATATTTTTGACGGTTTTTTGAGTTTTTTGCAGCCCAGAGTGATCGATCATCTTGAAGTTATCGATCGTTTTAAAGAGAATTTTAATTGTAATTTATGGTCCGAGTTTGTAGTTTACAAGGCAAGCCGTTCGTGAGCTGTTGCATATTTTAATTGAATATTTTTGTGGTTTCTGAACCATCTTATTAGGATTCCATACATTGTATGTGTGTACGGAATGCTAAAAATCGATAAGCTAGAAATTAACCAGAGGTAATTAAAATACGTGAAATAATTTTCATATCTCAAGCTGGATGGCTTTAGTTGGTAATGAAATAAATAATTCAACTGGTTAATAAATTTTCAGTTTGACCTTAATTAGGTCAGCGAGAGAATGATTTTAAAACCATTAATTAATTTCATCGGTGGGAAAATCTTTATTTATTTTGTAAGGTAAGTGTTTTTATTCAAAATGTACTCGAAATGAGAAATAGAGTATAATTTCCTAAAAATAAACTTAGAGATGAAAAATAATTTTTCCGTTGTGTATAATTTTAGTTTTACCAAAACACAACACCGGCAATGTAAAAAAAAATTCGCATTGCAATAAAATGCGTAGTTCCAAAAAAAACCTTCAGCGTAACAAATTATAAAACGGGCTATATTTTTCCGCACACACACACACACATACACACATATATACATATATATATAAATCGGCCATTTAGGCCACGCAAGGGGCTATGCCCCTTGACCGCTCTTGCTTTCGTTTCTGTCTCTTTCTCTTCTATACTTTGTATAAAATTATCAAAATTTACAACGTAATTCTTACTGGCATCAACAAAAAAAAAATAACACAATCACAAAAATCTTACCCTAACATTTAACTTTCATTATATAAAATTAAGACATTTTTTTGTCACATTTTTCGTTACATATTTCGTTACCCAAAATTGGGACATTTTTTCTAATGTTAATTACAACTAATTCTTGGGCCACCCCACCATTAGGAAAAATGTCACAATTTTATGTAAAGTTTGTTATATTTTAATTTTTACCGACTTCAACGTAATTTGTAGGCCACCCCCCATTAGAATATATATATATATGTACATATTAATCACATTGTAATTGTTAGGCCAGCCCCTATTAGATTTTGTAACGAAAAATGTCACAATTTTATGTGACGAAAAAATGCCCTAATTTTATGTAATGAAAGTTAAATGTTAGGATGGGATTTTTGGGATTATATTATATTCATATGGACCGATTTAGAATTACGTTGTAAATTTGATCATTTTATACAACGTATAATAGAAGAGAAATAGATAGAAATGTAAGCAAGAGGGGTACGAGACCAAAATGGCCGAGTTTATTTATTTTTATATATATATATATATAATATGTGTGTATACCGTTAAACGAATACCCCGCGTTTTTACTTGGAATGCGTTTTATAGTAAATCGATTTTTTTTTTTTTTGTACTGCTATTGGAATATTATAAAAGTAAAATTATGTGCACTCATTAAATTTTATAACATAATAATTATTGAATCATTTTTACGAAATTATGATGTGTAATATATTTTTTAATTTTAGAGAGTATTTTGAATAAAAGCGTTTACCTAAAAAAATAATTATTTCTTTTATTATATTTTTCGTTTTTTTTCCCCAAATTTTTTTTATGATAAATAAAAATACTGAAAAGAGATGAGAAATTCTCGAATATTTAATAAATAAGATCAACAGAATGTACAGTGAGAATCAGTTATAACGACAATAGGAACTAGTTCGGCGTTATATCATCATTCGTTTTCAAAGCGAGTTCTATCATTTTTCAATGTCTCCGAGGTTTACACTGAAACTCGATTATAAAAGTTTTGTAATATATTTTGTTTTCTTAATATCTAGTTATAATAATTAGCTACACATTTCTTTTCCTGCATCGGAAGCGCGGGCGCTAATTTTTTTCCCCCTTTATACATCTAAGAACGCCAAAAACTGATCAATCATGACGCACACTGTAGTTTAAGTGATGAATTAAAAGTAACAATATCTGTTTAATATCGGGAAATGAATAAGCCAAATAATTGAAAAAAAAAACAACAAAAAAACTGGCCTTTAATATTTTCCCAACTCTTCTTACACGTGTTATTAAAGTTTAAAGAAAAAAGCCAATAAATGAATAAATATTAAAATTACTTCGCGATAAAGAAACTAGATATTTTGGGAATTTTAGAATTAAACGATTTGTTTTTTCTATCTGAAAACATTACATATATCCTGATTAAGCGGTAAAAGAAAAAAATACGCACAAAAATAAAACAAAATCAATGGAACAATAATAAAATTTGAATTTGATTCGATCTGAATAGTATATAATAAATGGTCTGATAGAGTCACAAGACGAAAAAAATACAAAAACGACCCCTTTTTTCGACTGAATTAAAAAATAAAAAAGCGCGTAATTGCGCGTTATACATTACCAGACTGACGTAAAGAATGAACTGCGAAACGGTCCGTAAACTGCAACCACAAAATGCTTCGTCGAATTTGCAAAAGCAGAACATTTTTCCCGGTGTTTTAGTTGATTTTTTATGAATTAACTGTAGACTTGAGAAAAAAAGAATTAAGCGATGCGAAGCGATTAGCAAGCGAATTAGTAGCACATCCGAGAAACTCCCGCTGATTGGTGACCAAGTCGGCTGCAGTTCAGGTTAATTACGGTTCCGAAACTCGATGCATTCTGACGCGAACGCTCAGAAGTAGGGAAATATCGAGAAGATCGTGAGAAGAATGCGGAGAACAATTCGGTCGGGGCGGTGCGCGGGCGTACTTTCCGAATTTTGGTCCCGAGGAAGGTTCCTAAACGACGATGTGGGCTCCGCCGAGTATATCGAAGCGAACCGATTTCGGGTAATAGTACCGAGACGCGTACATGCACTGACACAGCTACCTGAACTGCACTTGAATCGTGGCAGACTCGTGCTACTGTCCAAGATCTGTTATCTGTTTCTTTTATCGGTGGAATACACCGGTTTCCCCACCCCCGCTGATAGGCCGTTTACCGCATACACACACACATATATATATATATATGTATTATATGTATGTATATATCGCACAGCTCATATAGCGATGGTCAAACGTAAAATATTCCGTATTTTCCGATCGAGATTCGTTCTTGTTATTTTTCATCTTTTTTGTAAACTCAAACGCGGACTTATATTCATTTTTGTCCTTCTACTTTTCCCGTTCCTCGTCTGCGCTCTCTCGATCCAAAAATCCCTAAAGCGGACACACATTAAGAAGGCGTATGTTTCTACAAGTCAATGTAGATTCGTTGGCGAACTTTTCCAGGTGTTTTTTTTTTTTTTTTTTTTGTCATTCCGGCCTATAACGAGATCACCTTCGACATTCATCGTGGCCAACCACTGCCTTTATCCGTAGCTCCATGTCTCCCTGTCCCGCTGTAAAACATGAAATTGACAAAACACAATCGACGACGATATTAATTACCCGTGGACGATATTTTCGGTATTCCTTAGCGGTGTAATTGTTGCAAAACTGTGTCGTTTCCCGAATAAACAGATACTAGGTCATGGATAATCGCGCAGAAGCCTTCTATCTACTAGGTTGGAAGAGTGTTGATTAATGTATTTTTAGTACAATTTAAAGTAGCGTGCATTAAGTATTTTTTGTGGTGAACGAAATTGCATTGTTCTTTAACTGTTATATCATTCGAGGGAAAATTATATCGAACAAATAAAATAATCAATGAACATGGCAGACACGTTCCTCATAGCACTACTACGCACAAATTCACACACACACACACACTCACGATTGTCATACCGAAATCTAAAACGTTCAGTATAGTATAACCGATTGATTGGAACGAAAATATCATAAATGGTGGATTAGTATATTAATAGTTGTATTATTCAAAGTGTCTCTTGATATGTTCTCTTCCCACTCACTCTACGGACTATGTAATTCTTGTCACGCTTGTTCTCGTTATTTATAACCTTTCCTTCGTCACTCTCTCTCTCTCTCTCTAAATTGCTTTCTTACGAAGAATCCTGACACCCTGAGATTGAAAACAATGACTTCTAGCTCGATTAGCTTCTTCTGCCAAAGGATTTTTTATTATCTTTAAATCGCACAGACTAAATTATGGAATAACTATTATTCCTCTTCATTTTCAAATCTGGATATCTATTCATCCAGAACTTCTTCAACTTTCCTTCTTTGCAACGTTCACCTCTGTTCCGCAATTTGCCGTCTATGTTTTGCACACATTTTTCTCATTTATATCTTTTCCATTTTGTTCTCCCCACCCTTCTACTTTTCTTTTTATACGCGATGTTGACTCTCTTTCATTACTCGTCACTTTTATTAATAGATCTGCTGCTCATGGCGCGTCCTTCATCGTCTCCTTTCCTTCTTTTTCCGTTATACTCCTGTTCTAATACTCCTTCGGTCTGCTATCTCTGATCGGGTAAAAATCTACACTCTTTTTTCCTTCCACAGTTTTTGGACTGATGTCGACGAAGCCTACAAAAAAAAAAAAAAAAAAAAGAAAGCTATCTTAGTGTATTTCTTAATAGTCGGGCGTACTTTTCTATTAACCCACCATTCTAGCTGAAAACCCTTTCTCCTACTAAATGGGGTGGCGACCCACCCATTATCCGCTTTAAATTTTTGTAGCTGTGCCTTTATTTATGATAAGGCCGTGTAATCTCTTCTTTATAAACTAAATATAATAATCTAAAAGTGAGTCCTCTTCAATTCTAGCATCGATTAAATACGACGAATCATTTAGGATATGGTTTTCTTTCAGAACATTGACGTTTTCTAAATTTCTTTCATCCTGCCAATTTATTAAGAAGAAATGGATTTGTGAATCAAAGAAAATTCCTATCCTTTCAAAAACCCTTAACGTCTTATTTCCTAATTGCCCGATGTAATCATTTCCTATAATCTTCTCTTCTTTCAATTTTAAAACCTTACGTGTAAAATTATTTTCCTGTCTTTATGTTCCAAATCTCTTTCACAAGGGCTATGCAAGAATTTCACAATCAATTCCCCTCATGCCTTTCATACATGTGTATTTTTAGTGATGCTCCTCGAAGTTCTGGCTGAAAGTTCATTTCTCTAAATATCTATCACACATCATTCTTTCTGGTCAATAGCCAAACTGAATAGCTATCCCGTTTTCTATTATTTATCCATTATTTTTTCTCCAATTATTTGTTTATTTTTGACTCCCTTCAAGCTATATATGTTCTTTTCTTCTCACTCATTTCTGCAACTTAATCATTCTTCATATACTGTCATTCATATCTGCATTCGATTTTCATTGATATTTGTTATCGAGTTCCTAGTCTTCGGTAGGTATTAATAAAACGGCGGATTCTCAGGCTCGTGATTCTTTGCGTGTTTTCTTTTTTAAAATGAACCTCCTTTCTCTTTGTAAAAAGGTCCAATTTATAGATTCTGGTCTGATGTAAAATCAATTTTTCTACCTCTTTGTCCAACCTGATCTCCCTTCTAAACTATGCTTTTATGTTTTTCGTTTACTTCGACTTTTTCTGCTGTCGTTTCTACATTCGCTTACGCCTTGTTCTATCAACTTCTTCTCGTTTTCGTTTTTCTGCTTCATACGTTCACACTGCGATATCCTCTTCATTCGAAGGATGAAGTTTTCTATGACTTCAACCGGAGCCTTTTTGAGTGTCTATCTCAATTCTAGTTTTTATTCTCATATACTAGCGTTTAGACTTCCCCTACTCCTTCTAGTGCCTACTTTATTTTGTATCATTTCCTTTTTTGTCCATTATTCTCCTCTTGGTTTTTTTCAGTTTTCTCAATTGCTGTATAACTGATTCTCTCTCCTTGCGCAATATTTCTAGACAACGGTTCTACATATCGGAAAAAGTTTAGGTATTTTGAATTCTGTTGCCGCATCGAAATTGTCATTATGCTGAGGATATATGAAAAAAAGGATAAAAATTGATTTAATTAATCTCGGGAAAATAAATACCCTAGTGCACACTGAACTAATTTCAAAGAGGTCACGTCAGTTCTCGGTACTTTAAAAAAAACGCCGGGTGCAATTTATGTCGGTATTTAAAAACCGGTTTCAATTATAATGAACTTATCATTTTTCTTGTTTTGGTTTTAATTGTTTTCTTTTTTTTAAATCTTTGCATTACATCATTATAATATATGTATATTGTACGTGAGTGTATAATAAAAAAATAAATTAATTAAAAAATTGAAGAGAACTGACAAAATAAGTATATCTGAAAACTTCTTCATATTTAATATAATAGAGTTTTTACGAATTGTTTCCGAAGCCTCAATAATCGCCAAAAATTAAATTTATTCGATGAAAAAAAAAAGGAGATAAAGAAAGAAGTATAATAGTTGTTTTACTAATATTTATTAAACTGTCAAAAAAAAAAAAAAAAAAAAACAAATAAAATTATTAATTTTCATGTATATAAAAAAAATAACGAATGACGGCAAAGAAATCATACCGAGTTTATTGCAGTACGCGGATTTGCAATTAATACTTCGAGCCAATTAATTAATTTAGAGTAAATATAATACAATTAAAGGACGGATACAGTCGCTGTTAGGAAATTAGCCGGAACACTAATGACAGCGTTATTTCGAGGAGGATTGATAGGCTGAGAGTGTGTGGGTACTCGCAAACTATGTGGAAAATAAAAGAGAAAATGTTCTAAAAGCTGAAAGAGCAAAAAAAAAAAAAAAAAAATCAATATTTTTATTAAATAAATGTACCCTACCCGAAGTTTCGGGAATAGGGGAAAAAAAAAGGGCAATTTGTAGCAGAACTGTTCTTTTGGAATATAACAAATTATGAGACAAGGCTGTGAATGCTGAACCCCGGCAGCTAAGGGCGTAGTAATCTCTATGGGAAACGTTTTCCTCTGGTCACCACGGCGTTTAATTATGGATTTAACGGAAACCAAAAAGGTTTTGCAAGGAACCATATTCCTTTTTCCACAAAGTCGCGATCATTTGTTCGGGAGCAACGCCATTAAACATAGCAGCGGAAAGATATCATTAGGCGCAGGCGAGAACGTTGCTGAACAAACAGATATATCGACTTGATTCAGTTCCGAACCGTATTGAATTAACCGCTCTTCACTCCCACTGTTTTAGGGTAAAAGGTGTTTTCTTAATTTTTTTTCGTAACATATTACTGTTTAAGTTGACTTTTTTTTTTTTTTTTTCGAACTCTACTAATACCATTCTAATTGTGAAATATTAACTTTTTAACGATTTGTTCACCGAATTATTCACCGAATTGTTCGCTGAATTGTTTGCCGAATTGTTCGTTGAATTGTTCGCTGAATTGTTCGCTGAATTGTTCGCTGAATTGTTCGCTGAATTGTTCGCTGAATTGTTCATATTTCCATAAAAGTGAACGAGATGGATTCTTTAATGGTGGATGTGACGTAAAGTTTCAAAGTTTTGGAGTTTAGAAATTTAGTGGTTCCGATATACAAATATTTTCTCGACAACTTTACACTAAAATCGTTAGAATTCGCTAAAACAGTAGCAAACCTTAATTCCGCATTTCTATTTTTCGGCGCTAATTTTGTAAATCGTTCCTCGTTCTACGGCGTCTGATGTAGGGAGTGAGAGACGATTTTTGGACCGTTTGTCAACAGCGATAATGGCGATTAATTGAACGCAGTCGGCTTATTTGTAGAGTGAATGAACACACGTAGCATTAGAAAATACCATCTTAAGATTCATAATCTCGAAGATTCAGGATGCATTTGGAACGTGTTCCCCATCTTTAATATAATAATCGGAAGAAATTTACCCGGTGGCGCTTATTTCAGTTTGTATCATATAGCCTCCTTGGTGTCAGACTTTATATTGAAGACCTGTTCAGCGTCAAAGAAGATAAGCGAACCAGCGTGAACAGAATATAATTCGGTGGTAGCGCTGATGAATATGATGCGGTGTGTTGGTGTTACAGAAGCTGGACTAGTGGATGAAATTTCAACTTGTTCCGTAGAGTCTATCGCAAAAAGGCTTCTTTATAATATTGCCTGTCTATCGCGTATCTCCCAATTTGCCCGGCAAGCGCGGGAGATAAAGCCAACTGATTCCACCGGGGAATGTCTACATCTAGCAGTGAACCGGCATAGGCTTAATGATAACGATATACGCGCGACGTTCGCCGATATAATTTGAGGAAAACACATTTAAAGTTTGTGCAAAGTAGTACTACCGTAATATACTACGGTGCGGTACAGTGTCTATGTAACGTGCTGCAAACTGAATAGAGAATCGCTGCCAATTTTTAGCCTAGTTAAATTAGAATTTGGTCGCTCACAGGTTGATTTAAAAAATTTAACGATACCGTGAATGCAAGCAAAATCGAATGACGATGGTGGGTACACAAAATTTCAAAATATTTATTAACAATTATCACAGGTGTATTGTCGCGATTCGGTATTTTCATTTCAGTCAGTTTTGAACGTTTTAAGATAAACGTTTTCGAAAAAGAAAAAGTTACATATTGCATCTTGTTCTACACACTTTCAAGTATCCGAATCGGTGTTTAACTCAAAATTCATATTTTAGCACCACCGCGGGTCCCTTTTCTCGCCCAATGTCATGTGCATATGTGCGTGTATGTTATTCTTACACTAGAGCTAATTTCCCAAAAACGCCTTCTTACAACGTTTATGAGACATTTATTTTTTGCATATAAAGTGGAATGTCTCACGAGAATTCGAAATGAAATCCACGAATTGTGTCATAAAGCGTCGTAAACTTAAAAATTACTACGCAAACCATATGTGAAAGAAGGAAAAACACGGTCTATCATCTAGACCAGTGATGGCGAACCTATGATCCGTGGGTCAGACACTGATCCAGGCAGGCTTTTTAAGTGACCCACGAGTAGATTTTTATTAATTTAAAAAAAAAGGTAAAGTATACAAAATGCAAATGTGGAATTTATAAAAAAATATTTCTAAGTAGCCATAGAGCTAGCTGATTTTCTATTGTCATTGCATTTGTGTTATAAAACGTCGTGTTTTGTTGTTTTTTTTATCGCGAAGCGTGTATGACACATTGAAGTTAGTTAAACTTGACGCACATGTATGTTCTTTGCATCGTAGAACAGGGAGAGGTACCAGTGCTGAACTAAATGGCAGCCTTTTCTTGCGCATCTAGAAGTGTTTAATAATTCAACATTACTATTATTACTTTTTCGACATTAAAGTTTCTCATCTATACATACATATGTATGTGTATCAGGGGTACGTTAATAAGGAATTTCTCTCAAATTATTGCATTCTAAATATTAATATTTGTGGTTGTAATCCCGTACTATGTCGGCGGTTAAAAAAATTAAAAACAAACAGTACAAGTGCCATATCAAACGACAACCTATTAAAATGAACAATAAAACAATACCGTTGAAGCCTTGATTGCAGACTGACATGGCGCAAGCATATCGTGACAAAAAGAAACGAATTAAATATTAGAACAAGGAAGATATACTGGTTACTAGGCAGAAACTCGCAGCTCTCTGTAGATAATAAAATATTACTCTACAGGCAGATTCTTGCTGCAATATGGGGAGGTACGGTTGCGAACTCTGGGGCTGCAGCGCAGATTCAAACATAAATATAATACAGAGATATCAAAATAAGACGTTGTTGAGAATAATTAATGCTCCGTGGTACGTACAAAATAAGACTCTCCACCAAGATCTTAACACTCCTTATATAAGGGAGGTTATTGCGAAATCAGTCTCGTAAGGCACATCGGAAGGCTTCAAATTCATACGAACGTACTATAGCGTTATTGAATAATCCAACGGAGACACGTCGACTGCGCAGAAAGAAGCCATTCGATTTAAGTGCTTAAAATAAGGTTGGGTCCTACGTCAGTGGACCGGGATCGTTCAAGTGTTTAGACTATACAACAGAATCTAGTGATAGCCTAACGGGCTAAGTATAGATCAGCAAAAAAAAAAAAAAAAATCAAACGGAATGGTTTAATAAATATGGTGTGATTGAAAATAATAAAACGACTGTGTGTGTGTGTAATTTGTAACGAAAAAGTCACTTCACGTACATACAACGTAAGAAGGCATTTTGAAAAGCTACATTCTAATCTCCGCTTTTCAACAGCTGAAGAAAGAAGAACGTATATTTTTTACAAAAGAAAAAAGAGAACCAATCACAAACCAGTGTTTTAAAAAGTTTTTTTGATTCTAAAAAATAACATTACAGCTGCTAGTTTTCAAATTGCCCAACTGCATTGCTTGCCACGGGAAACCTTTTTCAGGTTTATAAAGCAAGTATTTTCAAAATGTAGTACGACTTTGTTTTCGGCTTTTTAAAAGAAAAAAACTCGATCACGAAGCATATAAATGAACTACCAATAAGTTGCAATACAATTAAAAATCGAGTAATAGAATTAGAAAGAAATATTTGTTTGCAAATGCACGACGACTTAAATTATGCAGAAATGTATTCAATTGCTTCAGATGAGAGCAATGATTTAAATGGTTATGCACAATTAGCTATATATTTATATCTATTTATATTTATTTATATCTACAATTTATATCTATTTATATTTACTTATATCTATTTATATCTATTTATACTCGATATAAATCAGGCAATGTAATGAAAGAAAAGCTAATGAAATAATTAACGTTGAAAGGGAATTGTTCTACCGGTCTTGATATTTTTAAAGAATTTGACATTGCATTTAAAGAAATGGATATTAACCTACAGAAAATTGTTTCCGTGACAACAGATGGTGCACCCAATATGGTGGGAATAAAAACATCGGTTTTATCCAGTATCTTAAGCAAAATATTACACATTCTTTGATTGAATTTCATTGTATAATACACCAGCACAAGTTGTGTGTGCTAAGCAATGTTTAAAAACATTTTTCAATGTAATGCCAGTTGTAATAAAAGTCATCAACTTTATAAATACAAGAGGTCTTAATAAACGACAATTTGCACAATTATTAGAGGAAATTGAGTGTCAATATTCAGGGATTTTGACATACAATAATGTTTGATGGTTTAGTTGCCGTGAGAAGTTCTTAATCGATTTGTTACACTTTATTAGAAGAAATTAGGTTTTTTTCGAATGAAAAAAATAATACTTTTGACGAATTTTCAAATATAATAGATTGGTTAAATGATTTAATGTTTTTATGCGACATCACTCAGCATTTTAATGAACTGAATAAAAAACTTCGAGGAAATGGACAAATTGTTTTAATGATGTTTGAAAATATTAAAATATTTTTAAGGCGAAACTTAGTACCTTTACTAAAGATTTGGAAGTAAACATTATTAAAATATTTTCCTCAGTTACAAAAACATTTTCAAAACACAATAATTTTTGAAAATACGCTCAACGTTCAAGAAAATGCAATTAAAAAATATTTAACGATTATAAAGGAAATAAATCAAGCTTTCGAAGAGAAATTTAATCGATTTAAAATTTTTTTGAGAAATACGTTTCATTTTACTTTAAACGAAATTCGAAACAATGGAGTTGACCGAATTTATGACACTAGGTATCCATGATTTAGAAATGGAATTAGTTAAATTTCAAAGCAGCATAGTGTGGAAAAATAAATTTGAAAACATGATTTCCGAAGTAGAAGGGAAAAATGTCTGAAAGTAATACAGGTAATAATGATCCCGTACTAAAAATTGAAAATATTATATTAAACGTATGCGGGGATTCTTTACCGAATTTTTTTTATTATATCAATGAAGAAACTTGCTAATGCTCTTTTAACAATGTTTGGCTCCACATATTCGTGTGAAAAATTGTTTTCTTCGATGAATTTTGTAAAATCTATCAACAGAAATATAAACATGTATATGAATTGACTGCGCAATGCGTTAAACTAATGAATACGGAATATGAACCTAATATTAAGAAACTATCTGAAAATAAACAACAGATATCTCATTAAATACACTTCAAAACTTTACTATCAACTTTAATGTTTACACATACACAGCATAGCTTCTATATCTATTAATAAATAATATTTCATAATATCTATGTGATTTTCTTTATTCCTTATTCATTCGGATATTCAATGTATGCTGACTGTCGCCGGGGCATGGCGTCACCTGGTGCGGTAATTTATCGTATCGCCCTATTTATCCTAATGTTTTCACGCTCATCTTCATTTTTTGCTGTTCACTTGCAAAAGTAAAAGTTACAAAACAAAAAGAGAGCGTAAACTTTTTAAGGAATTTTAAAAATTAGAACCAAAAAAGGAGTAATTTTTAGTAATCCCCCTCCCCCTTTATATGTGACCCACCGGGTAGTTCTAAAAAAAATTATGAACAAAATTTGACCCACTTCTCAAAAAGGTTCGCCATCACTGATCTAGACGATGGCGTGAATTGACCAGTCGGATATGCTGACAAATGTCGGCAATGTATTATGTTTTATGGCCGAGCTGAGTCTAAAATTTTATTCGTCACGAAGAAGTATTCACGCAGACGTGTCACGAAATTTTATAATAATTTTCACTTATAATCAGGAAAGTGTATATTCATTTCACCACTCGTTGAAAAACTTTTAATTTTTTAGGCATCACAGCGCCCCCCCACCCCCTCCTCCGTAAGCATTTTATTTGATTTGTGATTAATTGTTGAGTTCGCGTGTTTACTAAAACGAAACACGTAGTTAGTTGTATCATCTTTTAAGCACTATCCGGAAGATTTATCCGACATACAAAAGGTACGAAAGTACACTGGTTAAAGGGTCTAGCCGGGTAAAATAGGCGAATCGGCCCCCGAAGCATATCGAAAAAGTGATGGTGCCATCATGTTGTATATGAAAAAGTATACCTCTGTGTAGATTTTCAGCCCCCTAAACCTAAACCTACCATCAAAAAAAAATGTTTTACATTTTGGGGATTTTTACGTCTAGCTCTCTTCAATTTTTGACCAAGAACACTCTTTTTTTTTTTAATGTAGGTTTTTTTAAGCCCTACAAAATGGTCAAGGCGGATTTTTTTTTGCGCAAAATTCAAATTTTTAGGCGCGTTCGAAAATTTCATTTTAAAATAGTTTTAAAACAAAGATAGACGACACTCCGAAAAAAATATATGTTGTGTAAATTAGCGCCAAAAATATGTATGAATTTTTTCAGATTTTTAAAAGTGGTGGAACGAGGTCAAAAAATATAAAAACCGTTTTTTTTCGAATTTTCGCCTATATACTTTCGCATCCAACACTTTCGTATGCAATAATTTTAGGCAGAAAATTAACTTTGGAAGCATTTTATGGATTGTAACATATCGAAAATAAGTCAGAAGTTTCCAATTTTTACTCTCAAGTGCCAGAGACCGTAAAAAGCCCATTATACTGATGACAATCACGCATATACGCATATATTCTTCTACAGTATGTGTAAATATGCACATTATATAGTTTTTGAAAAGGAAGATACAAATATACTGAATGCATTGTTTCGGGTTGTCTATTAAAAGGAAAATGATACAGAAAAAATTACGTGAGAGCGCTATGAGCAGGCAGATGCTAAATTGCGAGAAAAACAGTTATTATTTAACTTACCTTGTTGCAGCTCTTTCAATAATCAAAAATATCGTACCCACTTTCTAGGCATTATTTCATATAATATATAGTTCCTAGAATTCTGTAAATATACCGGGGTTACACGTTACTGTATGAAGAAATACAGTACCCGTCAGTTCGGGCGTATTGTGAAGAATCGGGATGATTGCTCCCGCTAGGTGGCTTTTAATAGACAACCCGAAACAATGCATTCAGTACATCTGTCTCTTCCTTTTCACAAAAAGTATATAATGTGCATATTTACACATACTACTGTAGAAGAATATATGCGTATATGCGTGATTGTCATCAGTATAATGGGCTTTTTAAGGTCTCTGGCACTTGAGAGTAAAAATTGGAAACTTCTGACTTATTTTCGATATGTTACAATCCATAAAATGCTTCCAAAGTTAATTTTCTGCCTAAAATTATTGCATACGAAAGTGTTGGATGCGAAAGTATATAGGCGAAAATTCGAAAAAAAACGGTTTTTATATTTTTTGACCTCGTTCCACCACTTTTAAAAATCTGAAAAAATTCATACATATTTTTGGCGCTAATTTACACAACATATATTTTTTCCGGAGCGTCGTCTATATTTGTTTTAAAACTATTTTAAAATGAAATTTTCGAACGCGCCTAAAAATTTGAATTTCGCGCAAAAAAAAATCGACCTTGACCACTTTGTAGGGCTTAAAAAAACCTACATTTTTTTAAAAAAAAGAGCGTTCTAGGTCAAAAATTGACGAAGCTAGACATAAAAATCCCCAAAATGGAAAACATTTTTTTTTTTGAGGGTAGGTTTAGGTTTAGGGGGCTGAAAATCTACACAGTGGTATACTTTTTCATATACAACATGATGGCACCATCACTTTTTCGATATGCTTCGGGGGCCGATTGGCCTATTTTACCCGGCTAGACCCTTTGTTTTTATATTTGTGCGCTTGTTAGCTAAATAACACATAAATGCAAATGATCATGCTATATTTTCAATATGATTCGACTGGAATGTCAGCTGGCCGGAAACAAATTTCGACTATTAAATAGAATTTAGTGGGATTTGTCGAAATTTTTTTCGGTCGCAGTACGTATGCGAAAACATAATTTTTGTAAGGAATAAAGAGAAATAACTCGAAAGAAGCCCCAAAAAATATAATGTAAGAAAAATCAGAGAATAGTTGTTGTTAAAATTGTCCTGATGATATCATGGATAAAAAGGATAACCGCAAAACAGTGCGCGCCACAATTACTTCGATTACCGAAATTACGACGGTCACGACATCTGCAAAAATCATTAGATCAGAAGAGTACAACATCGTGATTAACCTTTACGAATATCAAATGAAATTATACCTTCCATCATTGAAACATTTCAACGTCTTTTTTTTTCATTATTCGATTTCGGAAGTGACAGGCCGCGTCATTTCGTCCGGCGACTTCGAATTAACGAAAAAATGAGAAACAAACAAATAACCGAGCAAAATTTCAAAATTGTTTACACCGAATCGCTTTACTGACACGTTGTCGGATTTTCTCAGCGGAATAGAATGTGATGTGAACATTGAATTCATTCAAAGACGACGGCCATTAATTGATTCACGAGCGTAATTGTTTGTTCTAAAGATTTTTAATTCTTCTATTTACTTTTACCACGCCGAAAACGACATCAAATAGTCTTTCGATAATCACCGTAAGAACAGCAATTTGCAAAACATTAGCAAAAAAGAATAACACCTATTTCGATATGTATATATATCAATTTAAGCTGTACTAAATAACAAAATTTTCTTTTCACCTAATCATTTACGAATTCACCAATGACAAGGTCGTTCTCTCGAAGCAATATTAAAACACGTTGCGGGTAAAATCGTTTTTAGCATTCCGTACACATACACCTATATAATGTACGGAATGCCCTAATAAGATAGTTCAGAAACGATAAAAAAAAGTATTCAATTAAAATATGCAAAATAGCTCATGAACAGTTTGACACTTATAAAGTTCAAAATTGGATCATAAATTACAATTAAAATTCTCTTTAAAACGATCGACAACTTCAAGATGACCGATTACTCTGGGCGGCAAAAAACCCAAAAAAAAACCATCAAGAATTATTTAAAATAATGACCTCAAAAATCATTCTTAAAAAAATCATAACTCATCACCCGATAAACCTATATTGGTGAACTTCAAAATATAAAATAAAATGCAGGAGTCCTTTCATAAAATCAAAACAGTATGGTACAAAAGTTATGTAAACAAAAAGCACAAAAAAAGAGGTCGCGAGTCACGTATTATAGCTAAAGGCTTTGAACGCGGTTAAAAAATTGCGCATTACTGTGTATTTCTTTACTTTAGAACATCTGGCTTTCCAGCTTTAAAATCAGACCCTTGGAGCGCCGAAAGCTCGAAAATTTCAAAAGAATAATATTTTTTTCCGGCCATGTGATATATAATAGTGGAAAGATCGCTATTTGTTAAAAACAAAATCGTATTTCACTTTCTTAACGAAACTTTCAAAGTTACCGAAAAGTTCAAAAAAGCGCGAGAAGTGATATGTAACCTCTCCTAAAATTTCGAACAAGGTTAAAAAAATGGGCGCATCCCTGTATACTTCTCTAGTTTAGAATATCCCAATTTCTAATTTAAAAATTCAGCATTCGGCGGGGCGTCGAAGCTGGAAAATTTTGAAAAAAATATTTCTTCTTTTTCAAGCATGTGGTGTATTGTTGGAAAAATCGCGCTATTTGACGGGGACGAATCCATCAGTCATTTCCTTAACGGAACTTTTGAAGTTGACGAAAAGTTCAAATAAGCGCGAAAGATTACGTACGACCGTTTTTGGACGACGCGAGTACCATAGTTAAAAATTTTGAACCAGGTTAAAAATATGTAAATTCTCTTATATTTTTCTAGTTTGGCAACGTCAAAATTTAATACTCCCGGAATGCTCGAAATTTTTGAAAAAAAAATTTTTTTTTTCGATCACGCGGTACATCAATTGAGAGATCACTATTTGTCGGGAACGAAACTTCTGCTCTGTGCCGCGAGGCATATTCTTTTTTTTTTCTTTTTTTTTTTTTTTTTTTTTTTGCGGGGGGCTTTTGCTTTTTGGCCAGTTTAATCGTAATATTTGAAATTATTGTCGATTATAAACTATGTTTGAATTCCGATTGTCCCCGATCGGGTTAATATACAGTCGACTCCACTTGCATAAGTACAGGGGGACTCGAAACAATTTGACTTTTACTGGTAGATAATTCTGTTCAATACTTCCTTTTCAAAATTACATCTACCGACTCTGTAGAATTTGTATTATCAGACCGGACGATCTATAAAGCCTTATAATGCACATTTAGAGCCGGTCCCGTTACTATATTTAGTTTGGCCAAATGTTCTGGGACTCGACAATATCCGCAGTCTTACCATTGTGTCCTAATATAATCTCTATCGAGGTGTGTTCCTCTAAACTAATCAGTTTTACGCACTGCGCGACCTTACTATCTGAAAGTATTGCTTCACTTTAGAATTACTAAGAGTAAGAAATTCATTGTTCCATTCCCCGTATATATCTAACCATAGTAACAAAATCTTTCCAGTTCAGTTTTGAATATTACCTATATTCTCCCACTTGCTCTACGAGCCCTTTTCATGTCCGGCTCGTTTCTTACAATTGCATAGCGCGAAGGAATCACTTCGATTATTTGGTCTTAAATTATCATCATTTTATTTAACATTGAAACCTAGATATCAAGTAAGAATGTGATTAATGTCTCGCAATATTTTTCTTACTTACATCATGAGCTAGAGCGGTTGTAGTTTTTCAAATATTTTTATTCAAACTTCGCTTTTTTATCGAAGTTTTTATATTTCTTTTGAGAAAAAAATAATCATCACTATTCGGACACCGCGGTACTCCTCTGTTTTGAAAATTCACGAATTAAATAAAAAATCTGAGCCCGGCTTAATGATAACACATTTCGTACTACATTAAATACGGCATACTTAACTTTTTGGTTTTTTAGTCTTTGAGAATAATATTGTTGCATTTATTATAGCATAAATATAATAAAACTCGGTCGAATTTCTTGAATTTTAATTCATTAAGCCATCAATAGTCACTAGAGCGGATTCACAATTAATGATAAATTATCTATAGCGAATGTAAAAAAATAAAAATCGTATAATTTATATAAAATTCGTTCAAATGAATCATCAGAAAAACAAAAAAAAAAAAAAAACAAATCGACTTTGCATTAACGACTGCAGAGCTACTTTTGTTTCTATGTTTAGTGACTATTTGACCTGCAAATATGATGATCGTTTTTGTTTCTGCCACGATCATTTTTAACACAGCGTACGTTGTTTTTTCGTCGCACTTTTTTATCTAGAAAAACCGAATACATCGGCTACCGGGTAAGGCGTTAATTTTTTGACCTTTTTTTATGACCCTGCGAAACAGGACGTAATCGTTTATTTGATACACGGATATGACGATGAACAGAAGCTTATCCCCGTCAATGTCGTTGTTGCGATCAGTTTTCATCGCGCGTACGTGTACAAAAAGCTTATTTTTCGTAATTTTGTTAAATTATTAATTTCCTCGAAAAAGTTATACACTCTTCATCAACATACACATTCAAGACATCAAGATAAATAGGCCAATAATATTATAGCTATACACAAAACACTGAATACATTAAACTAATTATGTATATAAATTTCCGCTTGATAATACGTTCAATGTTTCGTTATATTTGTCCACTTATTTTAACGTTATTAATTTCCCTTAAATATTTTTTATTTGCATTTTTTTGAACTAGCTGTGTTGTTGGCGCGAATACACTTAGTGATCATAATCGAAATTGAAAAATTTATACAATGAAATTAAGGAAAAGAGGAGACTGTCTCCTCATTTTGTTGGAAAAAGAACTTTCAACAGGTTCAGTCTTTTAGGGGGCAGAAAAGGAAAAGAAATTAACCTGTTCGTAAAAGGACAGACGAGATTGTTAAGGTATACATCAAGATAGCGAATGCGCAATCTTTATGAGCGATAAGTATGGCGTTTAACCCGGCATAAAAAAATAGTGCCATACTTAATTCCTGAGCGTCGGCGACTACCTACCTATTCGTACATTTTTAGCCGTACAGATACAGGCATAGTGTTACTAGGCAATTATTATATGTACAACGCAGTTTGTGTACACAACACGCAAGACTACATTCGGAACTGATTAGTGTAATCGTTTGATTTATATCGCGGCATATACACAAGTGCAGTCCCCTATTTATGTCTGCTGTGTGTACTGAACTAGCGCGCGCATATGATATGTTGTACGTGCTGGTTTGCCATTATTGCCTTCCTCCACGTGTGATTATTAGTAGAGTATTTATTTTATTTAATCTTTTTGTAATAAGAAGTTCGTCGTCGCTCGGGATCGAACCCGTGACCTCCATCTCGGAAGTGAAGCGCTCTAGCAACTAGGCTATCGCGACAACTCCACAACGCGGTATATTTTGTATTAAGTATTGGTAATTTCACACTACTGATTTTTATTAACTTCTATGTTTGTTCCTCCTGTGCATCTACTATATTATATACACATGTCTTATATTCATTCTAGTGTGTTCAAGTTTCTATTAAGTTTTAGCTGATGACGGGTTATGCCCGAAAACGTTCCTAAAAATAAGAAGGGGTATTTATCTAATTTATACTATATAAATTATTTTTACCGCCTTATTATTATATCGTTTTCTTATTACTAGTTTGTTTTATTATACAGTTTCATACTCGGTTGTTCTATTTTTAACGGCCAGACATTTTAACTGAAATCTGAAAATAATAAAATATTAACAACAATTATGACCAACAGATAGCGCGCTATATATATATATCAGAAATCTTATTTCCGATGTTTAATTTTAGCCAAATTAATTGTTACTATTCTTCCTTTTTAATGACTACAAAATTAAACAATTTAAATAAAGAAACGTATCTAAATTAATTAATTTTAGTAACATATTTCGATAGCTGTGATTTTTGTTAGGCGTTTTGAATCGATGTAACCGTGATTTTGCTTGAAGGATATGCTGGGAAGGAGCGGATGATTGCCGCAGGAGAAACTACAAAAGCCTTTGCTGACTACAGCGCTGACCAGTTTTCGAAGTTATACAATGTGTTTACATTTTACTTGTTTTTTTTTTTAGTAATCGTTATGATACAAAACAAAAACTTTAATTACACTCTACGTTACAGAGTTTTTGTATGTTTTCTGTTAATGGTGGAAATTATACTTAATATTTATGATTATTCCATAACGGAAATGATATATAGTTATTTTCATATTGAAAACAAAACTTTCATTTACGCATTGGTGTAAAGCGAATGTGATCTGTGTGTTCGATCCGTGTTAATTATCATTGTACGGTTATTAGGAAAGCAATCTAAACTGTGCAGTGTATATAATACAATGTAAAAAATACTAATTTATTATTTAATGTTTATACAATACCTAAAAAATTTATGTAATATAAGATTGTAATAAAAAAATTTAATTCGTGACTTTAAATCGAAATCCTAAAGATTGTGGAAAAAAAACGAATTTCTACATACTTCTAATAATTTCGCATAACGCCAAAAAGAGAGCGGTGATCTATGAAATTTAAATTTACATTCAAGTTTATTAATATTTATTTTAGATATGTAAATATCCTTAAATTCTGCTTAGTTATAAAGATTTAATCAATGTATGTTGTTTAACCTTCGTCGGGCGCCACAGGTATGATTGTAACTTTTGAGTTTTTAAATTGCCATAAATTTTTTTTTATAAGACTTTGAAACCTGCACTTTTATGATATCTCTACATTTATCCATTAGATTATGTGCACCAAATTTTATAAAATGTAGACTTAAATTGTTTTGATCCCCGTAAACGTCGAGGCACAATTGTACCTTGTATATTTTTTATATGTAAATGATATAAAAAACAACATATTTTTTTTTTTCAAATGGTATTTTATTTTATGCATATTATATGCGATCAATTATAATATATATATAAAAAAAAAAAATGGTTATCAATAAAAAAATGAATTTTATTGTACATTTACACAAGAAATACGTGTTATTTTAAATACAGAATGTTCGCCACACACATGATTGATACATATTATAATTCTTTTGTCTTGTCTTACGCTGTTTTTTCTTTTGTTTACGGCAAACAGCAACTTCCGACTACCGGAATTGGTCCACGACTGTCATGAGGCATTTGAGGAGGATCAACTGCTGTTATACCTATGCTTCGGTCAAGCACCATTTTCATAGTACTTCGAAGAAATTGACATTTCATCAGTATGCGGTTTGTACTGCGAGCTTGAATTGAAGATTTGCATATAGGTCTTTAGCAAGATCCTTCAAAAATTTCCTACGTTGATCCTTTGACTTCAGCAATGGGTTGAGTTCGCGGTACATAATATACAATGCTTAGCCAGTGACATCAATCATGTTATGAAAAAGTGCCAAGGGCCAACGTAATGTTCGACGTTTCACTGTGTACTCGCTCAGCATCTATAGTGTCAACCCCACCTTTGGTCTTCTTATAATACTGAATAATTTCTGGTTTCGTTACTTCGGTTGCCTACACTTCTCTTGACATATGCATGGATGAGAGTAGTATGACTGCTTTGTTTTCAGCATAAAAAACAAACCGTTCCATTGCGAGCGAAGGACATTCAAAAAGGACGTGGTTAAAATCATACAGGGCTTCATCGTTCGGATGAAGAGAGGGCAACACGAAGAAGATGCAAAGGCGAAACGAAAGCGAGACGAAGGCAATAGAGGATGATTGGAACGCAAACGAATAATCGAAATGATAACAGAACGACAAACCAAAGGAAAATCACGGAACCACGGGTAGGAAGGAAGATTGAGTTATGCAGAGAGGTAGAAGGATCGTGTGTTGGAAAAGGATGGAACATAAAAGTCAGACCAGACTCTAAAATGGTATTTTCTGCAAAGAAGAAGGAGGGAAGCAGCAACTACTCGGGCTAGAGAATCAGCCATTTTATTTCCCACTAACCCTATATAACTAGTAACCGATAACAAAACAGTATTAATTTAGTACAGAGAGAAAAAAACGTGGATAAGGGAACGGATACGTAGAATAATACAATCACACGAGTGAGTGGGAAGAGGAGAGGAGAGATGACTTGAAGGGCACTCTTGGAGTCAGAAATAACTAAATAATCGGAGAAAGTTCGATGGGATAAAATTTGTACATACAAAATATCGATGTGTTAGGTTTTTTTTTGCTGTGGATTACGGTTTCGTACTTTCTTACAAAGAACTGTTAAGAAACAGTTCAGTACGTATCAACTCGATTCCATGGAACTCGTCATGGAAAGACCACAAGGACCCGCAACCACACTAACCTTCTATCATGTTTACAGAATGATTTCATGCAGCAAAAGCAAATTGTAATTTTTAAAATCCCGAAAATCATACTTTAAAATAATCTTTGTTTCCTTCACTTCGTCATTCTGTTGTCTCCGTTATTTGTTTGCGTTCTTAAGCCATATTCTATTATCTTTCTTCCGTCTTTTTTCGTTTTTCGTTGGTTACCTATCCATACTGTCCTATGTCCTCTCTACTCAAACCGAGAGCGATGTGTTTATTAAGTGTTTATTTTTTTCTGCTGAGTGCTCTGCTTTCTCCCTCAATTGTCTGAGACTTGGTCTTCCTACTCCGTATTGCGCTTTTTATATCTTATCTTTTCCCTCTCCACACATTGTTCCTTTCTCCTAACAATATCTGACTGTATCAAGATATAATTGAATTCTTCCTTTTCTAATTATTTCTAGGTAAAGGTCCCCAGTTGACGAGCCCCAAAAAAAAAAAAATGAAAAAAAAAGAAAAAACTAATTTACATAATTCATCCGTAATTAATAATTACTGCACGTGTTCTTTTTACTATTCACTGATTTTAATTTTGTTTCTTTTCATTTATTAAAATGAATGAAAGTAATTTATTGCAGACCAACTATCAATCATGAAAGATTACTGAATTTGCTTATTATCTTTATAAAATTATCTACTGATATCGTACGTTTATAGCCCGATTTTCTTGTTAATTTATTTCTAGTTAAACTGCATCAAATAACCAGTGTTCCTCTTTTTCGCTCAGTTCATTTTCATAATTAGGCTTTAATAGTTTTTCATAATTTCATCATTGCATAAACTCTAAATTACATTTATTAATTCTAAAACTTGTCTTAAACCCTGTAAAAAAAAAAAAAAAAAAAAATTGTTATTTTACAAAAAATGGCTTGGTTAATTGAAACCGACTGTTCCGTAAGAATTTGAGGAGACCATCATCGCGTATAGGTTTAAGGGTGTACCCATGATGTGGACCGAAATCCATGTTGCAAATTTGTATTGTACGTGTATAAAAACACGGTAGATGCGTTTTTCGAAGATTTCGAATTCTCGCAGTCTATTTTAATCAATTTAGAAAACAAAAAATAAATTGAATAAGCCAGTAAAAAGTCCAGGCTCGAAACAAGTAGGCGGGGTCTTTGTTTTCGGGAATGCCATAAAACATGTTGTACTCATGGGTATTATTAACGACGACCCGGCTCAATGCTTATTAAATGGTGAACAAATAATGAAAGCGATTGTACTCAAGAAATACAATTTTCTATATAGGAGTATCCAAGCAAATTTTTGAATCCGAATGTTTAGAGCTCAAAACGCGAGTACGTGCCCACAATTCAGCTCTGGTGCTGATAACGTTACTTGTTTTCCTTACGATTAAACCAATTCGCAACATGCAGTACCTGTTTGTTAACGTTGTTGCGTGCAATAATTTTTCGGGATTTAATATAATTTAGTAATTTACCAAGATTTCGTTAAAATCACCGCGCATAGATATTTATTTGTTTTCCTTCTCAGGTGATTAATCCCTGCAATTTCCAGATTATACAGTTTTCTGCATCTATTTAAACAGAGTATGCTGCAATTTAGAAAATTCAGTGCGCTATTACATTTATAATTAAATAAGTTAAAAAGCAATAATAAATATGCCGATCGCAAAACATAAAAAATATACATATGTATGTATGTATGTATATAAGAAAATAATTAAAATGCCAAAGTTTCGATGTAAATACATTATCCAGGCTAGTCTGGTTAATGATGTATTTATATCGAAAATTTTGAATATTTTTATATTTTTCACAATATATGTATATATATATGTATATATATTTATGTGCTGCTGAATCGGTATTCTTCTTCTTCTCTCCGAATTTGGCCATCTATGGACCGCGTGAAAACATTAAAATAAATTAATTGTTTTTTAACTTATTTTGTTATATACCGTTTGAACTGTATTTGTTTTAAATTCGAATTACTATTACATTTAGTTAAGGTTTTCGCCAATTTAGTTGATTAAATTGCTGTGTCAACTTTTCGATTTCTGGAGATTCCGACTTGGTATGGGATTCATAGTACAATTACATTATGGGAATTTGTTCGTTATTGCATATTGAGCGTTAAAATTCTGTTTATTAAAACACGGTTCAACTGCTGTTAACGGAATCTCTGCAACTCGAAATATATTTCAGATTAGTACTTTTGAAGGTAAAACATTTTTCATGCTGAAGATTATTACATACAATTCAGTATATAGGCCGGATCATTAATCGTAAAGACTGTGACAGTGGTTATTACATTGTTCATTTCAAAGGCGCGGACAGTACGTAATGCGAGCCTTTGAAGGGGATCGCTGCCGTTTCATCAGTATAATAATGAAAGGATGCCTTGTTACTCCACATATGCGTTCTGGATCAGCTCCTCTGTGTCATACCTTGCTACTTTACTTTTGTAGAATCGTAAACTGTTACAGGCCTAAGTTTCCATAAATGGAAGTTATTATTAAGCACTTGCCTCATCTTTGCAGAAACAATAATATTGACAGGATGAATATAGGGGGGAGCAAATTGTTATTAAAAGCCAAATGGAATGGGATTTCAGAAGAACGTTTCAGAAGAGGGATATTGTTCTCAAGAGAGAACAGGGATCAGTAGAGAACTTTATCGATGGAAAAACACCAGTTAAATTACGGATACTGCCGCTGATGTTTTCGAAATAATTCTTGATGGAGAGTAGTAGGTGACATTAACAAAATTCTTCGATATGTGCTGAATAGTAAATTTGGTATCTGTTGTTCATTTCTTTTTTTTTTTTTGGACACTAATTTTGGATCTTAATTTGATGATTAAAAATAATTTGGAGCAACTTTAAAGATAGAGATTTTAGGACAGAAATATGTATATCGATACCATGTTAATATCTAAAACACCAGCTGGTCGACAAATGTCGATTTATATGCTTGGTGCATCTCTTTTTGCTCCCATCCCAACAAAGTTTATATATGTATATTAATAGCCATGCCATTTGTACGCCAGAGGTCATCAGGAAAAGTGTCCTGTCACGAAATTTGTCCCCAAAAAATGTCACAATTTTATGTAACGAAATATGTAACGAAGAAATGTCTTAATCTTATGTAATGAAAGTTAAATGTTAGGACGGCTATGCCATTTTTATGCCAGGGGTCGTCAGGAAAAGTGTCCTGTCACGAAATTTGTCCCATATATATATATATATATATATATATATATATATATATATATATATATATAAGACACTAGTTTTTATAACTGATAAAATGGTTTGCCCAGGTCCGGATTGCCCTGCTACAACTTCGAATGGAAAATGTCTCGTCGACGAGACTGGACTGACTGGCCGTTTCGCGACCGGAGCCTTCGGAACGACGAACGCGTCGACATCCAAGAGGATATCGATGCATCGCGCAATTCAAACGACACGAAGTTCGCGCCGGAAGAATCACGATGTTTGAAAAAGAAGATCGTATGTTGTTTTCGACGCCGCATATACTAATGAAATTCAAGACTTTATTAGGATTAAAACTTTGACGTAGTGTAGCAGTGAGCGAAGAGTATGGCGACATTTGTGCGGTCGACAGTTCAATTACTGGGCAAAAGTGTTTATTAGTTACTGTGTACGTTACGCCAAACTCGCCAATGAAAGACGCCGAATTGTTCTTCCTCATAAATTTATTAATGTACACACCAAAAGTTTCTGGAATGTTTCCACAAATCGAAGAGGCTGGATTTGCTGAAATACCGATAATTTTAGCTGGTGATTTCAATATCAATTTGTCGGATTCCAAACACCAATAGTTTATAGATTTCACGAAAGGCATAATTTACAGTTAACTACTAATCCTAACGCGCCACTACTCGTGCAGGTTCCTGCATCGATGCAATATTTTCCAGGTATATCGAACGAGTGCATACCAAAAATGACATCAGTTATTTCAGTTACCACAGACCATTAATCACTATAGCAAAAAAATAACAGCAAGCATTGATGCTTTCTTCGCCTGAAATAAATGTGATTCGATTATATTGTATCGTTGTTGCAAATAAAGATTTTCTTTTTTTGTCGAACGGCGTAGCCAATAAAAAAAGTTGTTCACTCTTCTATTAGGATCCATCTCACGAAACGTAATGTAGTATATATGTAAAATACGAATTCTATTACATGTTTATACATTTTCTTTGTGTTATTTGTTGGATTTAATAAATCTTTTTGGATCAATACTTATATATCGTATATACAACCGTTGAGTATTTAAGAATAAATAAATAAATCATTTTTTGGGAATTTCTCACGGAGAAGTACATTTGATATGTTAAAGAGAAAAAATAACATTGAACTATCTTATTAGCTCTGGCACGCAGACAATTTTAATACAGTCCGAAGGGAAATAAATGTGTAGACGAAGAAAAAATATAAAGGATACCTAAAAGGAAAGCTCTAATGTCTTGTTAGCCGTTATACCGGATTATAATATATTATATCTATTTAAACTAAATGCGCGATGTAACCAGCGTAAAAAGAAAAGTATTTTTATCCATGTCTGCGATTGCTGGGCAGCGCCCACAAAAAGATCTTCATCAACAATATGGGAGTGCCCGATGAGGCAAGAGACAAGACATCGCTATTCGCCTACGGTTGCGACTGCAAAGCAGTGCTCGAAATTCCTGTCCAGAAAAGTAAAATGATTGATTATCCATTATTCAAACGGCATCTTCGGACGATATTAAGGATAAAAAGGAAAGTGATTCTACATCGGAAGAGGCCAGCATGATCGCCAAATAGCGTAGCGTTCATACTGAGCCAGGAAGATACGAAACCACCTTGACCCAGTACTACTATGGCCGCTATCCGAACAAAGAGACCCATAATGCACTAGGTGAAAATATTAAGATAAGAAAAGGATGAGGGATTTACTTAAATGTTTATACGGTCGCGGATTAAAGACAAGAATTTAGCAATAGCAGGAACAACAGACAGTGAGGGAAAGGCAAGAATAAAGGATGCACAATAGGGCGTGGGGATATTAAGGGATAGTAGATCTAAGTGTAGTACCCATCTTTCGGAAGACAAAGATGCACACTCAAAGAAAATGTGATCAGCGTCACAATCGAGTGTGTCATCTACGCATAAAGGACAGGGGGGGGGAGTAATAGAAAACCGATAAAGAGAAGCAGGGAGACAGCTGTAACCAAAGCGAAGGCGACAAAGAGAGGATATAGTAGAACGACGATGGTATGGGAAGTCTAAGGGTGTGAGGGTGGAAACGATTGAATAGAAAAATATATTAGGACCGCGGATTTGTAAAGGAAGAACCATATACATAGATTTCCAATTTTCAAATTGAATTTTTTTTGCAGTAGTTAGCAATTCGGAGGAGGGAAATGGTCGGACAAGACGCCCGCAAAACGACTCTGCGTAGTAAATATAGCAGAATGATGGTAATTTAAATACATTTGAGTGGTTAAGCCGAGGAATGAAGATCGATGCACCCACCCCGTGAGCCATTTTAGATCCATCAGTATAGACGAGTATATGGTCGGGGAACGCAGATGTTACTAACTGGTTAAATTCGTTAATAGATGATGAAGGGGGAAGAGAATTTAAACCAGGAGGCAAGAAGAACAGAGTCGGAGAATGAATAAGATTAAAAAAATTGAAGTGAAAATATGGGAGTTTATCAAAAAAAATAACAAACGGAGCAAACTTAAATAGACGAGCGGAAACCTGGGAGAGAATGGGAATTTTACTAGAGGCACAACGCGAATCCTGTAGTAGGGAATAGTATGAATAAACAAGATTATTTGAGGAGATAGGAAGGCGCGTAATAAGGAACCAGTAGGCAAGATAGTATCTACGAAGGGAGAGGGGAGGAACACCATACTCAGCCAGGATCGCCGGAATAGGGCTGGAATTTAAAACACCCTTTTAAATGTAGATAAATCCATAACCAGTTTATTAATATTTGTAAATATAAAATAAATAAATACCTCAATAACAAACAAAAGTAAGCATAAAATAATTTATTTCGATTGAAATAAGTACCTTAATTTAATTAAACATTTTTGGACATGGCTCCTCATCAGCTGACGACACAGAGCACAGTCAAATAAAACCAAAAACGCGTTGCACAGAAATAATACATATGTAATATAGGTAAATAGTATACGAATGATGGCATAACTACAATCAAATATGGAAAAATTTTTACAAATAAATCAAAGACGGTAAAATATGTAAAAAATTAAGGGCGGAATTTTATCTCAAAAAATAATTACGAATTTAACTGGCAAAATTTCAAATGAAATATTAAGAATATTTACAGAACCAAAATCGAAATGTAGTTGAATTTTTATATTAAAAACAGGGTTGTTATCGTCAAGTATTTGATCGTTTAAGAGTAATTATGTTTATATTTATTTATATAATAATTTCTAGCTATATTCATTAAGTTTTCGTTCTTATGCGAAGACAACACTATTACTGTTTTTTCAAGTGCATTAGGTTGGTGCTTATTTTTTGTTACATGTTCAGCGTATTATGTAGATTTTTTAACTTCATTATTATCGAATGATTTTATATGTTCCTCGTATCTTGTTTGACCAAAAATTATTATATGAATTAATATAGAAATAATCTCTTAAATGATCAAATACCTAATAATAATAACTCTCTTTTTAATATAAAAATTTAATTCCTTTTAAATTTCTGTTGTTTATTTATTTATTTATTTATTTATTTATTTATTTATTTATTTATTATTATTTAACGACGCTCAAAGACTTGGCCTCATTTGTGTCATCCCTGTAAACTATAATTTGTTAACATGATTTTAGGAAGTTTAATAAATTATTCGCATTATTGGCTAATATATAATTAATATTTAAATTATTGTTATTGTAATAAGTCGGTCTTTCTACTGATATTTCGCATATAATCAATATTTATTTTGAAATTTTTTCCGTTAAATTTGTTTTCATTTTATAAACAAAATCCCGCCTTTGATTTATTTATCAATAACTTTTCCACATTTGATTGTAGTGTCATACCGTCATATCATTTACCTATATATACGCATGTAGTTCCATTATTTCTTTGCAGTGCGCTTTTAGTTTTAATTGAGCGTACCCTGTATTGTTAGTTGGTAATGGGCTATGTCCAAAAATGTTTCCTTTAATTAAGGTATTTATTTTAATATTTATTAAAATAAATTATTTTATACCTACTTTTGTTTGTTATCGAGGTATTTATTTAAGTTAAATATTTATAGCGTTGTCTTTTCCACGCTTTTCCGAATTATTTATCAATCTCAGAGCGTCACCGAAAACCTTTACGTGAATCACAGCTATTTTCACTTTTATAGGGTGATTTTGCTAAAAATTCGGCGAATAAAAATTGAAATGAAATTAATTAATTAACAGCGTTATTAATGATAAATTTGAACCGGACTGCAGCAGTAGCGTGTGTACGAAGTAACAACAAAGGTACATTGTATGTGGAAAAAATTCGCAAAAATATTTAATTGTTAAAGAAGCAACTCCTTCGTGTATTTAATACCTCTAAACGACAAAGTTAGAAAAATTATGTACGCACCACAATAAACACGAAAGTTTAGGCAACAAAATTGAATTATGTTAAGGCCTGCCCCGTATATAAAAGGACATAGTAGGTACAAGTCTTTATTTCGTATGGTCCGAATGTCAGTGTCACAGTATCTTTCGATAGTTTAAATGTAAATTTAATCTAATGTTCCGATATGAAACGAAACAATCGTAGACTTATGTATGAACTTTAAGCTTGATAATAAATAAAGTAAGGGACTCATTTAAAAAAAAGTAATCGAATAGTTTAGCTAAAATCTTCATTAATATATTAAATCGTTATTTTAATGCTAAACATATTTTTAATATTCAAGTAATACCACAAAAAAAAAAAAAAAAAAAAAAAAAAAAATTAGACTAGTACAGAATATTTTCGATTATTTTTATGAAATTTGGTGTAGATTTTTCAGATTATTAACAGTAATCTTTTTGGATGATATAATTATTGCAGATAAATCTGTAAACCGGTTAAAATATAAATGTTATCAAGTACGGACTGGAAATAGAAAAAAAAAATCACTAGTTCAAAAAACTAATACTTAAAGACATCTAACGTAAAAATAAAAGTATCGAATGATAAAGTATAATTTACAGGGCTGGAAGAGTAGCACGGATATGCTGGAAGTTTCATTAAGAATACGAACATAAAGGCTGTAGCGGAATTTTGACAAAAGTATTCGTTTTGCTGGCTGATAGTTGATACAGGTGTTGAACGTTTCCTAGTAAAGAATAAAACTGTCAGTCATTTCGCGGGAGTTTATCTGCCCATTCTGTTCGTAGGGCGACTATGCTTAAAACTGAATGAACGATTCAAAAGCAAGGAGAATGTTCGAGTGACCACTGTCCTAGTTATAGTTGTACTATTTTCGAGTTAAGTATATTACTCTATTCGAATGAAAATATCGAGCACCCGGGGGGTCTCGGTAATAGTATTAAGAAATGTGTCGGTCGACGATGTTGTTTGCAGAACGTGGGGCTCATCTGGACAATTGACCCGAAAAGGGTAGTAGTGTAGAAGATTATCGAAGATATCTCAGTAATATTTCATGAATTTATTATCGGGCAAAATGTTGAGATCAATCGGTGATGTGTATCTTTCGTTTGTTTTGATTGAAGTCCTGGTTAAACTGTGCTGATCTGATGTTTCTATTGTAAATCTGCGTGTTCACGTTAGCTCGTGACAAGCCTTCCACCCTCCTTTCATAACCCTTCAGTGTAGCGGGGGTGATCTCTATTATCATCTGCACGCTACTAGTGCAGTTTATACGATTTATTGTTATTTCTAAAACTGGCAATATTTATTCTTTTCTGAAATTCCACTTATAGTTTCCAGTTCGGCAGCTCGTTTTTATTTGAATGAAATATGTTCTACAATGAAATATTTTTAAATGTTATTATTATTATTATTATTATTATTATTACAACTATTATTATGGTTATTTTTTTTTTATATAAAAATTTTAAACATTCATCGAGTGCACGAAGTTATCCTTTAACATTGTATTAGTTTTGCCATCTGTCAAAGGACCAAATTATTGCCTTAAAATCGCAATTTAAATACAGCCAAATAAATCTTTATTATTTTTTTTTTTTTAAATTTCTATGGTCTCTAACAAGTCCAATATTTTCTTTTCAAACAAGAAGTACCTTTTTCAAGTATGAAAATATTACCTATGAACTAATTAAGCGCGTTGAACATGTCAAATAGTATTCTTCATTAAAAAATTGCAGGTAATCTCAGTACGAACAAGATTACATAAATAAGATAAATATTTAAGGACCCGGATGATAATAATTTTAATCTTTCACTAGTTTGCATTGTTTAAAGGTATGTCTTTGCATAAAAAATAATAAATAATGCATGAATAAATGAAAAAGAAACAAAAGAAAATAAACCAACCACACTCTTACTTTTATTATCCGTATAGTATGAAAAAAATTAAAATTATTATACAAATGTTTACGTATTGCAAGTACTACACATATATATATATAACTCGGCCATTTTGGCCTCGCAAGGGGCTATGCCCCTTGGCCCCTCTTGACTTCATTTCTGTCTCTTTCTCTTCTATACTTTGTATAAAATGATCAAAATTTACAACGTAATTCTTACTGGCATCAACATAAAAAAAAATAACATAACCACAAAAGTCCTATTCTAACATTTAACTTTCATTATATAAAATTAAGAAATTTTTTCGTTACATTTTCCGTTACATATTTCATTACATAAAATTGTGACATATTTTAAATAACAATAACAAAAATCCTATAAAATATAACAAACGTTACACAAAATTGGGACATTTTTCTGGGACATTTTTTCGAATGGGGGGTAGCCTAAGAATTACGTTGTAATTAATACATACATACATATTTATATATATACGAGTATATATTCATCTAACTATCGGTACTAAGATTATTTAGAAACAAATCCCCGGTTACAGATTTTGTAATTATTCATTGTAATTATTTAATAATTACTAAAGTGTATAATCGATTACTGAATAATATCAATTAGCACTTGCGTAATTAATTATCCAAAAAAGGAATCAATTAGTGTACCCTTCTGGTCTAGAATCGGATTACATGTAGTCTTATATAATCGTAATTATACACCCATCAGATGTTTACACGATCAGATATGGAGGATAAAAAGAAGACAAGGCCCGAAATAACCGAAGGAGAAGGTGAAAAAAGAATAAAAGATGCATAATAAGTCGCTGGAATATCAATTAGTAAAAGCAAAGAATAGAAAGAGAGGAGACCGCTTGGTAGCGATGTCGGAACGTCCAAATAGAACGTGATCAATGTTAATTATAAAATTGCGAATGACAAGGTGGAAGGGCAGAGTGGAGAGGAAACAAGTGATAAGCGGAAAGGAAACTATGTCCAAAGCGTAGACGGAGGTTGTTGAATGCTGTAAAAAGAGAAAATTAAAAAACCATAGATAATATAAGACAGAGTAGATTATAATAAAGAATCTTTTAACATCCTGTTTGTTAATTATAGAATATAGTAAGTTATAACAACTATCAAAATATAACAAACAAATTTTGAGAATAAAATGATTGCTTACTTAGAAACGTTTTAGGGTATAACCCCGTATCAGCTAAAAACACAACTTAATATATGCGGTCAGAAACAAATTTGGATTATGTTAAATAGAGAAATAAAACAAAAAATCATGATTTGATAGTGAAGAGGAGTAAGAGTTTGATTGTAGTTTAGAGTGATTAGCTGTGAAGAGGATAGTAATATTATGGGATAAAAATACATTGAGAAATTTACCGGTAGAAGAAGATAAACAAGGATTCCAGACTGTCCAGCAACCCATATAATAGGTTAATTCGGATAGAGTGAGAAAAGAAGATATTGTGGATGGTACAAAATCAGCAGAAAAAGAAGAAAGAGGAGATAAAATAAGGACAGCGTGAGAATCTGATATAATGAAGACTTTATGGGAAACTAGGAAGAAGAAGTAATAAAGAAGACGACACGATAGCAGTAGATTCGGTATAGGAAATTGAATAAAAGAAAAGAAGTTTAAATGTTTTAAAATAATTTAAAAGAACAGAAGAAGGCTGAATTAACTCCGTTGAGTCCCTTTGGAGCTGTCAATAAAAATCGTCAAATGACTGAGTAAAAGGGAGATCAAGGTGTTAAAAAATTCCGATTTAATAAAATTTTGTTATAGCTGTTTAAAGATAACTAATAGGATGCAGGCGGGTAGAAAAACTGAAAAAATATAGCGGCTTCTCGTGAAAATAAGAATATGATGTGAAAACTGCCTGAGACGAGTGAAAATTACATTATTGGAGTTTTATTGACAAAAAATCCACTTATACGGTAGATGGAAGATTGGGGGTTAACAAAAGCAGAAGAAGAAATAAGTATGCGTTTGATTAGAGAATCAAACATAAAACTTTCGGACGAAAAAAAAAAGAAATGCGAGATTATGTACGCAGGGATTGAAGTCGATTTTCTGGTTCCTAGACACAAAGATGCAGGCAAGTGTTCTGGACACGATTGAGTTTAAAGAGTAGGGATCTGGAATAATAAAATTCTGGCGTACTTGGAAGGTCTCGTTGATCTACTATAAAACTAGAACACATTATCGAAATTCCTACTGTATCCTAATTTATCATTTCTTCTGACTAGCCATTATTTGATCGGCAACTCATACGCTTAAAAGACTTTCGTGTAAAATAGATAAACTAGATATTAAATATAAGAAAAGTAATTTCTCTTTGAATCGTTTTCTATGCATTTTTTAATTGTTTCGGTGCAGCTCCATATGTAGTACTTTCGGGTTGAAGTGGTTCCAGCTCATCACCATTGAAGTACGGTTAACTGTTATTTCTTTCTCTTCATTGTTTTTTTTTTGTATAATTTTTAGTTCCTTATCTGTCAAATTTTTTTCGGCTATTATGTGATACTTCTGTAGACTTTTTCAAAAATTCTATTTTTATAAGTGTACAATATTTCGTTAACGTAAACCGTAAATTTTGCCAAATATTTTTCTAAAATGAAATAAGCCGAAAAGAAACTGTACTTGTAATAAAAGCAACTAAATTATCAGCTTCAGAATCACGAAAATCTCGGATGCAAGAACTATGACCATATTTTTATGAAGTTGCACTGGGATTACAAAGGTTTAAACATAAATGGAAAAAGAATTTCCAATTTAAGATTTGCGGATGACGTGGTTCTCTTGTCAAATTCCTTGGAGGAACTAAAAACTGTGATACGATACAGGAAAAATGCCGGGCCTTCCATAAATATCGGAGAAACGAAAATATTTACAAAAAACCGAACCGCTGAAATAATACAAGTAAACGGAATGGAAATAGTAAATCAAGTGACGTACCTAGGTCAGCAATTATCTTTCGAAAATCGTACTGAAAAGGAGGTAAATACTAGAATAACAAAAGCTTGGAACAAATATTGGGCACTAAAATATATTTTTAAAGGCCCTTTTAACAATTACCACAACAATCTAATTTCCAACGCCATTATTATACCCATTTTAACATACGGTAGTCAAACCTAGTGTCTGACTTCAAAAATTATTAATAAAATAAAGGTGACCCAAAATACAATCGAACGGTCTATTTTAAATATTAAGAAAAAAGATAAAGTACCAAACTGATAAAACAAAAATTAATAAATAATATAGATGCAGTCAGATATACTAGAAGACAAAAATGGGCTTGGGCTGGTCATGTAGCAAGAATGCAGGATGACAGATGGACATATAGAGCTACTTTCTTGCACATTATAAAAGGAGAAGGGGGCATCACTTGACAAGATAGGGGGATGATTTTAGTAATTTTTATTGAACAAAAATTTTCCAAATGTAGCCATAGATAGGATTGAATGGGGGAGATCTCAGGAAACCTTTTCTAATCATGGACCGAGAAAAATTAATATTTAGTTTTTCTTTATCAAATTTATATTATTCGTGTTTGTTATATAGTGTAGGAATTTCCTCAATAAAAGTTTATTTATTATATTTTATTTTATATATATATATATATATATATATATATATATATCAGTGGCGGCTCGTGAGTAACAGAAATGGAGGTTCACAATTAAATATATTAAATATTACACAAATATTTATTGAAAACAATTTATCGAAAACTATATATATATATATATATATATATATATATGTATGTATGTGTCTGTGTGTATGTGCGCATATTAATAATTTTCAGTTAAAAGTCTTGTAAACTAAATCTATTCTTCTATCTTTCTTTAAAGAAAAAAAATCTATAACAGTTTCATGAAAGTTAGGAATATTGTGGAACATTTGTTTTTCAATTGATAACATAGCTAAAGCATTTAACCTGTCTTCCCACATTGTGCTACATAAAAATGTTTTAATTCGTTTTAGTGTCGAAAAACTTAGTAAGAATATAATTAGCACTTTTTAACCTTAAGTAAAATTACAATTTTAGGTAGAAACTACGTCACTATTGAAAATATTCGAAAAAAACTAAACTGTGTTCCCAATGATCGACTGTGTATACATATTCAAAACGTTATTAGTATTTTTAAAAGTGATGTGGTTTCTACCAAATATTTTAATTTTAATAATATGAACTGTGAAAACTCGTTACATATTTTTATTTAAGTACATTAAAAACAAACAAAAGTTAAAATTTTTCAAAATGTTGGTTGTTATTGTTTTTTAAGTCTATGTAATATTTATATTTTATCATTATTTTAATTTATCAATTATTACAATTATTTTGAATTTGCTTAAAAAGAAAAACAATTAAATTTTTATGCTAAAATATCCAGCCAACATCATGAACAGTATCAGTTTTACATAATGCATGTCTCACCAACAAGAGTATAATAAAATGACAAATTATAAGATACGGTAGAAATTAGTTATAAAAACATTCAAAAAGCTGAATAATCTGGTCGTTATATCCCATATCAAATAAAGCATTATAATTTTTTAATGTTCAAAATTTACTACTAATGAACAGTTCGTTACGAAAATGACACGAAATATTTTATGGCATAAATTACGCTAAATAAGCAATCATTTATTTATAATTATAACTACACATATTTCTTAGTCAAAAACACAAACAACATACTTTCTTTTTTGTGCATAAAAGTATGATAATAAAAAAACTTAAATCAGCATAAAGCAAGAGTAAGAGAAAAGAAACTACCAAAACGGAAGTGGTTTGATATTTTCTTACTTTTGAAGAAATTTGTAATTTTTCGATTTTTTATTATAATAAAATAACCATAGTAATCTTTTTTTAATATTTTTTACAATGGTCTTACCACAGGTTTTCATCAATGTTATATTTATAATAAGCATTTTACATGTTGACACTAACAAAATAAAGAGAACAAAAAATAACGGTATATCTGTTCTGTTTATATAAATTTCATTTCTTCATTGAAAAAGATTAAGGATAATGCTTTTGTTAAATTCATCTGCATAAATCTTTCAAAGCTAAAAGCTAATTGGTATGCCGTTATAACCAATTTTTACTGTATTTCAATATTTGGAAATTATAATGTTGACAAATAGAATCACGGTAATTTTAAACACATAACTGTTTTTAAATGTACAATATTGTACTAACTTGTATATGTATGCAACACAATAACACAATCGATATAATATAGATGCAATTATATACTTTTCTTATAAAATAAAAGTAAAAATAAGCACATAAATATGCTCCAATCAAACTTTATTTCCTTCAAAATTCAAATATGGTTATAAACAGTAAAAAAATATAAACATATAATCGATTAATTCTGTTTATAATCAAATTCACTTCATTAAAGTACTGCTCACCTACAAAATATAATCTTGCAAGAACAACGCCTATCGTTTGGTTCACAATTCGAGTGTGCTCCATCAAGCCTATGTAACACATGCACTAACACAACATCATTTTTATCTTTCTTACACACTACTACATTGTACTTACACGGTTTTCGATCGCACGTGCTACAAGTAGCCTTTACACTAAAAGAATTCCGGACAAAACTTAATTACTTTTTAAAAATTTTAAAAATGTAAAATAAATTTATTTTTAACATTAATTTTACTAATAGTGATATATAAATAATAAATATAAATAAAAATATTGGATTCTACTTTTTTAAAGTTGAATACAGGGTGTTCACGTGCGAATGTGAACATATGCACGAGCCGCCACTGATATATATATATATATATATATATATATATATATATATATATCATATGTATATGTATAATAGGAATTGCTCATTTGAATAATATATTTATTTGCATTAGTACGAAATTATCCGTAGCGCCATCTATTAAGTTTGAAATGAATTATTTTTTATATATCGCATATCGCATAGACAATTGTGGCGCTATCTTTAGGACAGAGCTAACAACGTTTGTTGCCGAATTAATGTTTATCCCACGTTCTCTATTGTTTTCATTTCCTCCAATAAACTTTTCTCTAAATTTTTCGATTATATCTGACTCCATGACCGATTTTCAGGCCATTCGTTGTCACCTACCTGATCATTTCTGTAATTTTATTATTCTCCGTATACGTTCACCTATCTACGATCTTTCTTCCCGCTATTCCATTCAAATTGATTTGCTGTGAGTTCCTAGCCATTCGTTCATCTTTGGCAATGAAGGGGCGGACCATTTGCATATGAGAAAAACCTTACATTAGTGTCACTAGTTCATTTTGCTTTTTTCGTTCGTATTAGTGCTAGTTCATACATTGTTTTCAGTTTAATATCGATATGTCTTCTTTTTAAAAGACATATCGATATTAAAAAGACTCTTTTAGTAATATATTAGTCTAGCAAATATTATATTAATAAATATAAATTTGTAATTTAAAATGTTTAAACACATTACAATTATCATCTATGTATTTCAATTAGATCGATGTGTGTAACTTAAAAATTATTACCACACCTTCTTTTAATAAATGTTTTTATTCTTACCGCGCGGTAAATAAGTTACTTCTTAATAAACCCTAAAAAAAAACAATCTTAAAGTCGAACATGGAAAGTGGATTTTCCTCGTTTCTTAGAACTTTCGCGAACAGCAATCGATTTTCAAAACCCTAACAAACCGAACTCGTGAATTTCGTTAAGATTGTTAGAGCCGTTTCTCAAAAAACCAATAAACGTGTATGTAGAGGAATTTCTTATTTTTAAATTGCTTATCTAATAGGGATTAAATGCGATATTTACTTCTAGCGGTTAGTGCGAAGTACGAAATAAAGATAAATATAAGAAATATTGAAGTTGCGTAAATGCCGTCAATCGGATAGACATATATTATTATGTCATGCATTTCCATAGATGGCTTCAGAAGACCAAAGTAGGCGGAGACAAGAATTACAAACGTTGGGAGCGATGTGAAAGAGAAGCTGGAGAGAACAGTAGTGATTAGAAACACCCTTAAAACTCGAACATACAGAATATACCAAAATCCGAATGTAATCTACAAACATTAACTAATGCACTACGGGTAAAAAGTTAATGGCAGTTTTCTAGGCGTTATAAGTAACAGAGAAAAATAGTAGTCGCATTTGGATGTAGCTAGCGGAACATACATCGTTTCAAATGGTTAGAGAAGCAAACAAATACGGAGATTCTTAACGCTGGAAATACTACTCCTCAAAACGAAAACGGATGCGAACGATATTCGTCTAGAAGAAAATGTTAGATGGACCGAGAAACCATACAGTACTTTAGGGTCGAAAAATTGTCCAGCCGCGTGAGTGCAGAATGTCACTGTGCATTTTTGGGCCGGAACGACGAATGAATCACCGTGTCCATTATTACAATCAGCTTTAATGGATCAATCGGTGGTGGATGTGTTTAGAATACCTGCGTTCGAACCGTGGCTCGGATATTTGCATTTTCGTTTACAAAGTCTCCGATACGGACTAATAACGTCGGGCATTCTCTTGATGGACGTCTGTCATTCGACCTATTATTGAATTTCTATTCGTCCGCTTCGATACTTTCAGAAGCGTTACACTTACAATATACATATATGCATATATATATATCATGGCTGGTATATTAAAAACAGAGAATACAAGAAAAGGAAAATATCGGCGGTTAAAATTAACAAGAAAGGCGGTCGGGGGATATATCGCGATAAGGACCGCTCTGTAATTATTTTTCAAAGCGCCACACCATTAACGACAATGCCGCCGCCCCGGCAGCAGCAGCGTGCACGGCCAGACCGGCACAGTTGAAGAGTGGAAATGTGCCGTTGAATGACACATGATGCCGCTCGACCCCGCGGCGTGATTAAGCAAAAATGTAAACACATAGCTAAGTCGCCTGTACCTTCTGATCATCGTAGCCGCTGTGCGAGCAGCCGGAACACAAAGAGAATCTTCCCGGCTCTCTGTGTACCAATTGTTGTTGTTTTGGCTAGACGAAGATCTTGTAATAAACATCCGCGCTGCTCGAAGAATAAGAAGTAATTGGTATTATGAATAATTGAGCTTCGGCCGGTTTCGGTATGGACGGCAACGGAATCGCGCCGCGCAGGTTACCGCTTCTAGAGAGCAATGGATAATTAGAGAAATGAACAATGTGCTAAGCGCTATGTGAGTGTCTCAGAACAGGAAGTGAGATTTTAGTGCAGATTTTAAAGAGAATGCGTGAGCTGATTCGCCGTCCAATCGGAAAACCTCCTCGCGTACTTAATAAATCCTGTGCTAGAATCAAACTTGAGAAATTTCTATATCGAAAGGCCGCACGATATTTATACACGCGCCATATACGGCTTAAAAGAGGGGTCTTTGTACTTGCAGATTTAAAGAACTGTTTTTATCAACTTATATTACCGTAAAAGTTAACCTCAAAAACACGAGATTACCACCTCATTTAATCTGTTTTTAGTGAGTTCGGGATGATTAGGAAAATTCAAACTTCCGTTTTTCTTGTCCTATACTTACTGTAGTACTCAAAATCATCAAAGTAAAGTAATTAAAGTGAAAAACCCTTACGAGGGTGTTGAGGATCGCGTGAGATCTCTTTTCTTTCTCCTTCTCGGATGATCTTACTTTTGTCGAAATGATTTCTTCCGTATAATATACCCCGGATTTCAGATCACCACTGATTGCGTACCGAATGGGAAAACTGGCGAAAATCCAGTCTCATTTGAGAGGCATCTTTTAGAACTACTAAACCGCTGCGCTATCCTAAAACGAAAAAAAGAGAATGAAAAAATTCTAAAGTAATGAAATTATTTCCTGAATTTTAACTTTATATTTAATTTCCGAAAAGTAATCATAAAAAAATGAATCTAAACAAAAACAAAAGTTAAATGTTTTCTAGCAGAAATTAGAACATTTTATTCAAAATTCGCGCGAAAGTAATACACATAAGTACAGACGGATGTACAGAAAAACAATAATCTTTCCTTTTTAAAGGTCAGCTGCTTCACGCGTTAATGTTTAAAAAAATAACTAAATAAATTAATCGGCGGCGTTATGACACGCGATTCTAATTCCGAGCCTGACTTTTGATCCCGGCATAATAGGGTCTTCACATACGCGACTTTAAATGAAGATTTTTCTTTCAAACGTCTCCATCTATAAAATACAATGTTATCCCCCGGCTAAACCATTGCCCGATATGTTTGCAACAGATAAACTTTGAGACTAAACTTTAATAGTCATACAGTTTTTTTTTGTTTTTTTTTTTTTTTTAGGTTTTCTGTTTCTTGTAGACTGCACTTGGAACACAATAACCAATTGCCATAAAATTTATTACTTTCATAATGAGTAATATAAAGATGATAGAGATGATTCGTAAAAAAAGGTTTGGATGGTATAGTTTTTTTTATGTACATGATAAAATTTCGGTTTCGGTGAAAAAATTAAAAGTATACACAATTTACACTGTATTTATTATTTAAACTCATTGTTAAATATATTTATGACAAAAATAAATTTTTAACATTCAATTAACAATTATATATATACATATATATATATAATTTTTATATCCCCGACACGTTTCGAAGCAAACATTTAATGTTGACGGAAGTAATTGTAAATATATACAATTTGGTTATATTTAAGATCGAGCCAGCGAATTTTCTCCGGGCTGCTGCTACCTTTTTATTAATTTCCTCAGCTCCTAAAAACTAGAACAACCGGCTAAGGGAGCACACCCTAACAGAAAAGCCTGCGGAAGAGGATTGGGGACTCTCCGCAGTATCACCTCCTAGTTATCGACATGAGTACACAAAAAAACACCAAAGCCCCAAGTCTCCGTCAGGTTGTTCACAAGCCGCCAGTGACACCGAGTGGGGTGCTACGAATACACGGAGTCAAAACATCATAAGTTAAGTATGTGGTCTTAGTGGAAATAAGATGTATACATTGTCGATTGCAACTTCCTGCAAGGGAGACGCATACAAAATACAATACGTTCTTTCATGTTACAGAACTTAAGAGGCTTGCGGCAACCGCTTCTTAGCGGTTGCGCAAGAATAAATTTAAGAAAAAAGAGGAAAAAATGAAACGATTGGGCAACAAATCGTACAACACTTTGAAGAAGTACGTTTAGGATAGCGGACTATATTGGTCTTTAAGTAGTAGTCTAGGCAGTCTAGTAGGCATGAGTAACTCCGGACACGGTTATTATATATCCTCGGAAATATATTCGTGGTCGGACACAACCCCGGATACATCTCCGACGACATGATTTAATTGTAACTATTCCGGATACAGTTGAATTCATCTCTGGCGGAGTGATCTGATTTATCCCATTCCGAAAGGTGTCAACTACGCGCGTAACTGTCAAAATTTGCCTTATCATAATTGTTTCACGAGATTATGTCTGTTTGTAGATTGTAGTACAGTAATAGCGACGGTGGGATTTAACATTTTCAAATCTAAATGAGTAATCTAATACACGAATTTAATATGCTAGGTGTTAAACATGCGAACTAGCGATTTTATCAAAAAAAAAAAGAAAAAAAGAGTGCTAGTAAATTGGAATTGCATGAAGAAAATGCGCACTGTTGCTTTGTGCGTTCGGAGTGCTACGCGGAGTTGGAGATGAATACGCAGACTAATATTACGATTATACATACTAGATATGAAGTAGATAACTCGATCGGAATTGGAGTTGAAAAGCGGATATGTATCCGCAGTTTTAGAACACATGTACCCAAAACTGCTTTAGCAGAGGTGATTCATCTCTACTAGGCAGCTCTCACCGTGATAACCCTAGTAGAGTTAAAAACGGTAATTTGATGTAAAAAAATAATTCGCCGAGAAATTTATAATTGTAATTGTAAAAAGTTGAAAAATTATTAATTTTTCGTACCGTTTTTGCTTTTTTTTTCACAATACGGATGCTGTCTTAGCCTGTGCGGAGAAATTTAAAGCCTAGAATTTTTTTTTCCCATCACGATAGCCTAATTACCGAAGCGCTTGACTTCCGTTACGGAAGTCTCGGGTTTGACCGTGGGCAATGACAAAAATTATCGCGAAAAATTAAATTAAATACTCGCTGATAAAATTATATGGAAGGCAATGGCAAGCCACCACTTATACCATACGCGCTTTAGTTGATATATAGTAGATGGACTGCATTGTAAAAACAAGCAATTGCGATCAGCTGGGAACGGTAGTCTTGCGTCTTCGTTAGCGTCGCATATTAACTATGAGAACCTGATAGCAGCAGGTATGAAATGCATCTCTTAACTTCCCTGCCCAGCACGGGAGATTAGGCCAACTTATGCCGCCAGGGAGTGCCTACACCCTGCAGTGGGTTTGTTTGATATAGGCACATCGTGATCGTGAATTTTTCTTTTATTTTCGTTACAAATATAGTTTTAAAATTAAACACACACAGAAAGGGAAAAAAAAACAAAAAAAAAAAAGCGTTAAATAATCCATACAACGAAAAGAAAAAAAAATTAAAAACAACAATAATAATAATGAGAACTACAAAATAAAGTCGAAATAATAAGCGGAAGTTAAAGAGGAAAAGATGTAGAAACGAGGAATTGGGGAGTGGAAAAATTTCGAGCGTACAAGGCGACGACCGAAATAGGGATATGATTTTGGAGGCGCGCATGCAAAGTATACAGTTGTATATGGAGCGTATTTTTGTTTGAGGAAGGGGTCACGGTGTAAAAGTCGGAACCGGGGGAAATGTTTAACGGCGCTGGGAGATGTTTCCTGTAATTTTGCTCCATTAACGGAGGTTCGTTCAATTTTTGATTACGTATGCTTCAGTTACTTTCAAAAACTCTTCTCAGCAATTCGACTAAATGCAAACCCATTATAAAGACGTCTTCTTCCGTATTCAAAAGAGCAGATATCGCGAATTCTGCCGATCGCCTGGAAACAAAAGGATGCGCCGCTGAGTGTGCCCTAAAGCTGTCTCGCTTCTTCTCGCAAAATCGGTCAATCGAACCGTTCCAACGATAACTTGGACCGGTGAAACAGAAGAACAGTTAACAATACCACCGGCTCTGTTCGCTGTTCTTGTCCCCGTTGCTGGTGCTTCGTGTAACTGTATTCGAAAGTTTACGGTCTCATGCATTATAATAATTAGCCAGTCACTTATACTACAATGTCGGGACGAGTACACTAGATCGGAAAATAATGATAATAAAAACCGCGATGATTAAACGGCTTTTAACAATCGCAATAATTTCGAATTTTACTTTCCCTTCGGGTTTTTTCTTTTTTTTATTTTGAGTATTTTTAATTTGGAATATTCTTTAGTACACTGATTCGCTGAGGTGAAATAAAAAGAAACTAGTACAGTTACACGTGTGGAACTTCGAGTGTTCTACAGGTTTAATTTACAAATATTCCGTACGCGACAACACACTTATATCTCGACATATTGAAAAATATTTAACCGAACTACATTTAACCGACACGTAACTAACTTTAAGCGCATCTTGCATTTGAAGCTGGTTTCTAAATGTATTTTTAATATTTATAATTAGACTACAAATGACGAAGTTACGAAAACGAAAGATGAATTGCAGACAAAAAAGAATTGAGCAATTTCAATATGTGTAACACGTATTGAAAAACTTGTAAAACTATTTATTTACAAATAAGCGGGAATTTATTCAGATTAGCATTACTCAAAATTCATTATACATTTAATTGTAAACATTACTACCGGTGAAATCATCCCAATTGTATTTAACCGTACTTTATTACTTTATATATATATATATATCCATTGAATTCATTCTGAACAACTTATAATAATCGAGCACGAATTCAGATATTTTTTGAAGGGCTTCTATTTTACGTTTGCTCAAAGTTATATTCGAACTTTTTTCTTCGGATAGAGTATAATTTGAAATTAAATGACGCTAGTGAGTATATTTGTTGTCGAAAAATTAGGCGTTTATCGGTTATTTTGAAAGAAAAAAAAAATTATGTTTTTTACTAACATTATTAACTTCTTCATAGTGGGTATTACCGCAACCGCAGTGAACTGAAAAATTTAAGAAATTTTCACGCTTTTGAGTATGGAGAAAAAAAGAAACCTCTTTAAAATTTGCGCCTACGATGAAGTATCACTACGTATAGTAAATTTTGTAAAATTTAATTATGTAGCACATACCGCTCTGTTTTATATTTTACTTTTTCTTCGAGGCTTGTCGTCAACTTTGGACATTAATCGAATGCAAGTTGTGCTAATTTCTTATAATTCATTCTTACTCTGAACTGAATATCGCTGGAACGAAAAATCGCTGCCTACAGAGTAATTGTTTTTTTTGTTTTTTTTTTGGAATTAATTTCTATATATATTTTTTTTAGTCTTCATTTACTTTCTTTTAAATGTTACACTTTGTGTATCACGTGATTGAAGATGTCGGTAAATTAGAGTTATCCGATCAACGGAGAATCACTGAAAATTGGAATAGGCCGCACAAAGTGTAAAAATTACAGGTATACCATTGTTATCTAAGAAATATACAAAAAAAGCAAATGAACTTAATTCCAAAGTTTGTCCGTCTTCTTTCTCATTGAAAATAAATTTACAGGGCCGAGAGAGGAGCGATTGATATTAATAGACACTTACAATCGAAATCAGAATGTGAAATGAAATGGAGTGACTGGTAATACGATATTAAAGCATCTTCATCCAGGGACTTTGAAAGTATTTTTACAAGAATAAATGAAAAGATGCAAAAGCTAATTTTACGGAACAATTTAATTTCCGATGATAACTGCACTCGGCGTATGACGTAATCTAGAAATTCTTGAACGATCCTTTCATTCATCTCCTTTTCCCCTAATATTTTATTAATTACAATGTTCGGGCTATATGTGTCGTAATAGGCACACACACACACTAGTTAAAGCCGGCACATGCATCAGAAATATATATTAAAATATCAAACTGAATTGGGGAGGTATATTTAATATAACATTTTAAGTCCTCTAGCTGTTGTTTACTACTTCAATGTTGCACACTGATGTAAAAAAAAACGGCGTGTTAAAAATATTTCTGTTTAATGTTTAGAGCTGGCGAGACGCTTTTGTGGGCAGACATAAATAATTTAATCCGAAACGGGTATTTTTTATAAACCGATTAATTTCTATTAAACATTCCGGCGATTCAGTGATCTACGTGTTTATTTATTAATATTACAACGGGGGTCAGTGTGAAATATGTTCTGAACATATACATTTATATTAGCCAAACTCTGAAAATTGGACAGTACAAATAAATAGATTCCGGAAAAAAAAGAAGAATATTTTGGGCGAGAACATTTTTACCCATAAATTGAAAAGTAACAGGCGACTTTTTTTTCTCTTTAATTTCTACTTACTGAGTAAAATATTCCATATGCGACTAAAATCCAGACTGGGGAAAAAAAAAAATTAGTTGTTTAATTATACTTCTAAATCACTGCATGTCCAAGAGATTCAACTACTAGTACGCGAAGTGATTAAAATTTACAAAAAAACTGATGTGGACTTTTAGATGCGTTCTTTTTATCCATTCGAACGCTAATCGCTAAATGCTAAACGGTTGCTTTTTGATTCCCCCCGGCAGAAACATGCCGCGCCAAGTTTTCCAACAGCGTCTGCTGTATTTATTAAATGACCCTATTCGTCATTTGATAATTCAGGATGAACGATGACATCTCTAAAAAGCGACAATTGATAATTGAAATTGTTATAGCACGCGAATAACAAATTATCTAGCCGTGCACGGTCCGAACACGTCGAAGCCAAACTATTACACGATCGAACAGGCCGATTCGCGGTAGTCGAACGTACGAAATTTAACACAGACGTGCTTTTGCGGCTCTGCCGTGAGAGGGTCGTCGCCGGCTCCCCATCCCTGGAGAAATTAGTTAAACCGTAGAAAAGTTTTCTGGGCTGATTATGTGATTCCTCGGAGCAGACGAAACGAGTGCAATCAGCAAGATGATCCTGTTCGTGCTGACAGAATGCAAGGGCTTTGACGGCGGTTTTCGCAGAACGCGGTCTGCTGTCTGCAGCGAGCTTATTCTTCATTTAATAATCTCCGAGCGACGGATTACACGCAGTTGACTACCAGTTCGCTCGGGGTAGCTGCAGAGTCGAGGGCCCTCTTGAAGACCTCTCCGACCGCATCGCGCTCTCATTCCAGTCTATTAACATATCACGCAATCAATCCCTAAATAATTTTCCAGTTCTGCGCCCGCTATTTCACATTCCCGTCGTCGTCGTTGTCGTCGTCGTCGTCCCTTCTATAGTATCTGTTTTGGCCCTAACGAAGCGGAATTCAATTTTTCGTCCTTCTTTAATAACCGATTACGTGCCTTTTTGTATTCTAAACGAATTGTTCTACACGATTCAACCTATTCTCCGCATTTCAATACATCGATTGACACGAATACTTGTATATATTTTTGTATATGTATATAAATATATACAAATATATACAAATATATACAAATATATACAAATATGTACAAATGTATATATTTAGGATGAATAAAAATGTATTTGCTTACTAGAGAGAATTACGTAAAACTAAACACGTTTTCAAAAGTCATCGGTACTATGAAAATGTAAATAAAATTTGAATCTAAGGTTTAAATATGTTCAATAAATTATACAATAATAAAAATAACGCTATTTATGAGAAAAATATTATATAAATTTAAAGCTTTTACCTTATGTCTTATATAGTGCTGTTATATACATACACATATATTTTTATACGAAAAAGATGTGGTACAGTGTTAAAAATCTGGCAGAAAATTTTCGCAATAAAATTAAACAAATCTGTTTGTCATCATCATTGGTTATTGTTGGTACAGTATCATTAGGATGTAAAATACGAAAACAAGTTAGTTTATTCACAATTAGAATATTATTGAAAAATATAATTTCGCTAATGTAAAACAGCGCGCATAATTTTTTGTAAACGACCATAAGTTACGGAAAATAAAACGATTTATAAAAGGTCATGAGTAGAGCGGTTTACATATATAAACGGTTTTCCGAGAAATATGGAACAACGTATAGAATATCAGTATTCTCCTGGTAAAAATGATATAAAAAGTTATAAAGAATTCACAGCTAATTTCTTTAACACACCTAATTTATGCCAATAGATTTACATATTAAAAAAAGATCTATTATATTTAAGAGTAAAGTAACTCAATATGGCAAAATAGATAATCGACAAGCTTAAAGTAATTAACGATCTTGTTTTTACAGAATTTAAATCTAGATGCGATCAAGAGGCAAATGGTAAATTAATTAAAATCTTTTTTCCTAATATTACAACGCCCTTTTTTTTAAAGATAAAAATTTTAATGTGACGCCAAATACTGGACATGGTTCCATTGATTATTATTTGCATAAATTAAAGATAATTAAAAACAATATATGCTGTAATTGCGGTACTAATAATGAAACGGAAATATCACATAATATATAAACGTCCTAAATACTAAATGTAATGAAAATCAAGATTACGATACAATATAGACTGATCATATAGTTCTATTGAAACGTTTTCCAACATTCGTATACAAATTATATTTAAGGTTAAACATATATAACCACTACCAGTAACCATAAGCCATCTAATTGGTTACTTCAATTTTTATAAATTCTTATAGTTCAGATAGAAAAAAATAAATAAATAAAAAAAAAAAAAAATATATATATATATATGTAAATATATATAATACATATTTTCATAAACTCAACGGCGAAGACAGGAAGTATCCGATAGATTTTACTGAGGCGGAAAATACGTTTTCTAGCCTGATTAAAAAGATTGTTTGATGATAATAATGCAAAAAAAAATTAACAGAGATCAAAAAGTCACACCTTCGATGATGTAGCTATCAAACCATTCGAACTAATTTTAGCGAGAAAAATAACATAACAATTTACGAAAAAAAGTATAATATTCTAATCCTGAAAATGATTTTAACCAGTAATAAAAACGCTCGCACGCGAACGCTTTTTAGCATAGACCCTCTCTGCGTGCTGAGACATGAATTCGAAATTTTCGGCGATGTTCGTAGATTAAATTCGCACATCGATTTTACCGAATGTATGTAAAATGTTCCTGCATGTACGACATACATCTGTTCCTATCGAGTAGTCCCTTCGCGCATCCATTCACACTTTGGCATTAATTTTAGTTTAAGTAAATGCTCCATTGTTTCTGAAGTACTCTAATTTAAAATACGTTTATTTATTTTTCGAGTTTTACGTCAGATAATTATAATGAAGAGCCACACTATTTTCGAAATACAAAGAATCGCGACGTATCGGTTTACGTTAAATAATTTTAATTTCCCACGACGTAGAAAAACTAGAATACATTAAATATATATCGAAAATTTATATTACATTACTCGTCGGCCAAAGTGGGGTCATCGCGATAAGAGGTGTCATGGATTATCGATACTTATCTCGTTCCGGATCTAAGTCACTCCAGGGCTTATCCAGCTTGAAATAATTGAGTACCAGAGAATTATCTGGGGGAAGGTAAAGGCGGATAATCCAAAAGTCGAAAGGAACTGGCCCCAGTATTCTCCTTAGATCCATTAGGTGCTTAAGTACCATTATGGAAAGCTTAACTTCACAATCCACGATACCCTAACAAGGATATTTGGGAATTAGTTTACTTTACTACTATACACATATTGTAGTTTAATACCACTTTAACGAGTATTTGTTCTAGAAATTGAATTTAAATTACTGATATTATTTTATTTTTTATCGCGCAATATATTATTATTTGTTCTATGCAACAAAAGAATGAATTATGAACCTATTTACTAATTATAATATGTTGATAAGAACTTTGGATATAATCACACACAAAATAAAACAATAATTATTCATTACGTATACAGGAAGGTCCTGGCGATTGGCACAGACACAGACATACGTTTCTTTACATGTCTTTCGTATTTCATAAATGGATATCAAAAGTTATGTTACGATAAATAATATATATATGAATATGTTTATACATAAATGCATAAGATGAAAATAGTTAATAAAATTAATTTCATATTAGCTACTAAATTCTTTTCGATGATATTTTCTGGTCTTCAGCTACCATTGAACTTAGATGAGTTTTTTGGCCGATTAGGTTTGTACTCATATGTTTGCTGTTCGTTCTTTAAATAATCGCTTTCAGGTCTTGTGTAAACCAAATTTTTGTTTGGGCTAGTGTTACTGTTTATTTAATGATCTATTGAACATGATTAAAATTAATGCAATTTAATTTTTTCAGTGAATCTGTAAAATATGAAATTAAAAATTTGACAATGGTCCGCTAGCGCGAATCTTTTATACCTAATAAAAACACAATACATAATATAACTTCAATTTGCGCCCTCCCCATTCATCAACAAAAGACATATATATCTCTACACGTAGTTTCCATATAAATACGTCGAAAACTTATCTTTCAACCGGTAATAATATAACCAAGACGATTATCTCGCCAGCAGCGCTTCGATCTAGCCCCTTTATCACTTAATATTATTATTTATGTTACCTGTGTGTATGGATTACGACTACATATATATATATATATATATATATTTATATGCATATACATATATAAAAAATTAGTAAATAGATATATTTAGCCTGCGGGCCAGTACTAATTTCAATATTTCTTCATAATCTTCAACAATTAGGTAAAACTTCTTCGATAATGCTGCTCCGCATTAGTTCTAACTGTTTTTTTCACTTCTTTTGACTGCCGCTTCTTCCTTTTCTTTATTATTTAAAGTAAATGTATTTTTTTTTTTTTTAATTTACCGGGTACTTGCGCGTAGACGATCCGTGGTATTTCTAATTTACAAATTTTTCGCCCTTCTGCAGCCTTCATTAGATCTTCCACTGATTTTATCCCAGTCCATTGATGTATGTTATTTAACCATGACATCTTCCTTCTCCCTGGACCTCTTCGACCTTCAATTTGTTCTTGTATAATCAGTTTTAATAATTTGTATTTCTTTCCTCGTATAACGTGCGCGAAGTATTTTATCTTGCGTTTCTGTATTGTTTCGACTACATTTCGTTCAGTCTTGGCCCATACTTTTTTGTTGTTTAACTTTCACGTCCATGGGATACGAAACATTCTTCTGTGGAACCACATCTCACAAGCTTTCAAATGATTAATCATTTTAGCTGTGTATGTTATCGTTTCCGCACCATATAACAGAACTGAATATACGTAGCATACGAGCATCCTTTGCCTGGTTTTCAAATTAATCGAACGATTCGTCAATAAATTTCCCAGCTTCTTCAGAATTGTTTTAGCATATCCGATTCTACGTCTGACTTCAACTTCAGGTTCTAAATTCTCTGTTATAAAACATCCGAGATATTTGAATTCTCGTACTCGCTCTATTTCCTGACCGTTGATTAAGATTCTTGTATTTGGATATGCTTCCCGGCTTATCACCATAAATTTGGTTTTCTTCACATTTATGTTAAGCCCGTATCTTATACCCACGTCATTCGTATTATCGATTATTTCTTGTAGGTCTTCTATCAAATCAGCAAATAGTACCGTGTCATCCGCATACTTTATATTATTTAACGGGTATTGAAAACAAAATTTTTTAGTAACAATTATGAGAAAATAACGTTCTTTTCAATTTGCATTTCTATGGCCTATGAAGCATAAAAAAAAAAAAACTGTGCAACTTTTTAATGTAGCAACATAAAAGAAAGAATAAGCGACCATCACGCAACGTAGACGATAAAAGTTACTCCTTCCAGCAGATCACACGGATAAGCCTCTATAAACTGTTATAGCAGGATACCGAACAATCGATCAACAAATTCCCGAATAATTTCAAAATTTGCGTTCAGAAATGGAATAATTAACATAAATATATAAATAACAATATATTGTAAAATGAGGCTGGGGAAACATACTAAGAACTTCACTGGGACAAAAAAAGCTGCGAAATCTACGAAAATGTTACCTACATTTTTTTCTGAAATCGATTAAAAGAATTTTTCCTTTTATTTTTCTTTTACGTGAAACACATTTTTAGGCTGAGGTTGAATATTCAATCTTCGCGATGATGCGCGTGATACATGTAATTACATATAATTTAGGTTTCGCAAATCTACTTATAATAATAATCGTTTTTTACTTGCATCTTTTTTTTTTTTTTTTTTTTTTTTTGATACATTTTAGTGGGTTTTTTTTAAATTTCCAAGACCATTGCTTTAGGAAATGGTCATTAATTCAGGAAGTGAAAAGTCCTATTATAAAGTGTGTTTATTCCCGTTTTTTCGATTATCTCCGATGCATATTTATCTGATACGCAGATTAAAAGGCGTGTTGCTATAGATTGCAGTACCCAGAACTTTAATGTTTACTTTATGTTTCTCTTTTTTATTTTATAGGCTTTAATTCTATATAGGGTTACACAACGTTCACGGTCTAAAGAAGAAGGTGTAAACTTTTATTTTAGAATATCGGAGAAAGATGAATTAGAAGAGAATTAACGGAAGAATCTATCTGAAGGAAAAGAAGCAAGGTTACTAAACGAGAAACGATAGTATTGGAAATACATACCTTATTGCACCGCCGGTAATTTCACTTAAAAAAAGCAGATTGGTGAATTTCGTTCAAGAATATCGGCGAAAGCTACATAAATTTCATCTGTGTGCTTGTTTGTGTTTGTGTGTGTGTGTGTTTGTGCGTGAGCATGTGGCAGTGTGTGGATATATTTTGGTACTGATTTGTATTTTTCATGTCACATATTACATATATACAACATTACTACTTTATATTAATTTTTTTCCGTACGTGTATGTGAGTATATTTATTACGTTTAGCTATGAATTGTTAATTGTATTTTATTTTCTTTTTTATAATATTGTGCTACACAAGTAATTGGCGTAAGCTGTTGCACTGGCAAATTGTAAAATAAAATAATATAAAAATAACTTAGGCAAGCGATATGTCTGAAATTTTCGATCATTTTGCCTCAGGGGTCAGTAATGAAAAAAAGTGTCCTTGGCAGAGGAATATTTCGAGGGAGGATTGTTGTTAGAAATATATTGATTTTCATATTGCAAAGGCTTTTTGCAGATGTATACTAAACGTAAAATAACGCTTACCATTTTCGTAATTCTTCATTTAGTCTTAAAGGAATAATAAATACTAAAATTGACACTAGGCAGACGAATTAATGATTGAAACCGTTGGAAAATATTCTCGCATAGAATACAGGTAAAAGAAAACTATGTATATACCGGTAGCGCGCTGATCGATCAATTGTCGGTTTTGTGAGAAAACATTTAAAAATACAACAATAACACACGTAAAGTTTCTTCAATTGCACTGCCCCACTTTTTCCCACTATTAAGTGTGTATTTCGGTTTCTGTACTACTTCTTTTATAAATGAACTAATGAACTTTCAATATTTCCTATTTAACGCGATAAAAAAGTGAGTTGTTAAATTTAATTTTTATTAAACCACTTAAATACCAGAGTTTGATCACTAGAACGACTTTAGACCAGTCGATTTCTACAGAATCTCATCTAAACCGTTACATAACCCATACGAGAATTATATATACGTTTAATAACATACATATTTACCGAACATTACTTGGGGTGGAACAAAAATAACGAAATGTCACCAAAAACGCTTTATATTATTACAGCAAATTACTGAGTATGTTAAACTCGAAGATAGGCTGTTACCAACTAGAACAAGAACGTATAGAAATTGCGATTAATTCTTGCTATGTACGATCTAGGGGGATTAGCAGTAAAATAGACACAATGCAGAGGAAGAGGTATTAATAAAATTAATGGGGAACATACCAAAGGAAATTCGAAATGAAAAAAAATCTGGAAAGATGGAAAAAAAAGGTTAAAACTTGGTTGATAGAATGGTGTAAAAAGCAATAGAAATAATTAAGAAAAAAAAAAATAAAGTATCGTAATACTAGTAATAATCACTTATTGACGCTACGTTGACATGAGACTTATTATTTTCAGTTTTAAGTTGCTAATGAGAGAGTGGTAGTTGCATAAAAATTATATTGTATTACTGTAATATATAAGTGTTATCATATTAAGGTATTGTAATAGGAAATATTATTATTATAGATGATGGTATAATTGTAATATAAGTGATAAATAATGTGTAGTATAGTAATATATAAGTTAACACTTTTTATGCTGTAACAGAAAGTAGTACTTCAGTTGATATTATATTGTACAAATAAATGATATAATTATGCTGGGAACCCACAGACGGGCTAGTGCCCCCTTGTGGGACCCGCAAATTATTATTATGAAAAAAAAAAAGCTTCGGATCTGAACCTGCAAATTAATCAGTGGATTAAAAGAAAGTCTTCACAAGCAGTCAAACAGGTAGCAGTAATATCTACATTTTTGTATACATCGCATTATTCGTTTTTTACGTTGAAGTATTCTCGAATTAGACAAATAATCATAAGGAAAGAATACAATATTATAAATTATCGTCCGTACAATAGCTTTATAAACGATGTCCTACATATTCGGAAATTAGCATAATACTTATATATTTTTTTAATTTTAATTTAAATAAATTTCTTATTTTTTACACTGCGGTATTAAGTTATTTAATTTTTAATAAACCCTAAAAATGCGACCACCGTTTATACATTGGTCACTTCTATTTAAAAATTGCTCGTTTCGTAGGATTTTTCAAACCTCTACTACTGTCGAATTATCTATACACTTAAAAAAATTCCATCAAAATTATTTAAAAAACCGTTTCTGTGAACCCACACTTACACATACATATATATATATATATATATATATATATATATATATATGTATGTATATATGTACAATTTTTGTTTATAAGATATGTGAAAGAAATACAATGGCTTGTCGCGCGGTAAAATTCATTCAAAAATATCCTAAACTAGAACGCAACTTCGAAATATGGTAGCAGCAGCGTTGTTTGGAATCACGGAGTCCCCCGAAGATAGGCAAGTTTAGATAATTCGGAATATCCTCTAAACGGGCGGTTTGATTTTAACTGACACTAGCGGAAATACGACACGAAGGACCTAATCGAATTTGTTCTGCCGATGCCTCGCCAGGTCATTGCAGGGACCATCGTGCAACTTCAAACGAGTGCACCAACAACGACCGGAGAGTTACAACAATCGGCCAAAGACAGAGCATGCGGCTGCCGGAAGATAAAGAACTAGCGCGACAGGACACGTAATGACGATGATAAATAATAATAAGCAGTCCGAGGATAATTTATGCGGCAGGGGGAGCGAGGGGCGGGTTCAGGGGATAAATAAATATTGTCGTCGTTTTCGAAATAGCCGTCTAATAGTTTCCGATTGCTTGTCGTTCCTCATAAACCGTTTATTATTATTCGCAAGCAGCGACCCACAAATTAAATACTGCAGCCGAACATTTGCGCAAGCGTCCCCACTCGGCTCGCCGTCCACACTGTTCCCTATAGCCTTCAACCACCAATTATACTATTATCTCCTCTCATGCACCGAACTAGTTCTCCTACTGAGCAGTTTTCCTTTTTCACTTTTTACTTTTATTCAGAGTTAAAAAAGAAGAAAACTTCTTTTTTTGGTTTTTTTTTTTTTTTTTTGTGACGCTCTCGCTTCAATCTCGCTAACATATTGTGCCCAAACCCTTCCTAATATACGCACACAGGCACACTCGAGTATACTCTTGTACGGTTCGAACCGAGAGCCGGCAGCGAAGCTTGAACAGTGGTGGTTGTCGTTGCAGAGAGAAAGGTCCTACGGGGGCTTATCATTAGCCCCGCTCTCTTGATAATTCGTATGTCCGTATCAATTTTGGTTTGTAACGTTGCGTGTCTAGTGCGTGTTATTTATCAGTCATTACGTCGTTGTGAAAAGGGTTATAAACACAGAGACGCGCACCAGGAGAGAAATTTGACAAAAAATTCTTTCGAAAGGGCCGTTAATGGGAGCGAAATTACTTTTAAAATTACCGTTTTCGTTTGCCCCTCTCCGTGCGAAACCATTTTCCCGGACCAGTTTTATACTTGCAATTTACCGAAGTAAGCCAAACAAGAAACCGCTCGCGCTAGATCTTTAAAGCGCAAATCGCTTATAAAGCGTCCTGCTCTTTAAGAAAATTAAAGCTTCGGAAATATTTTCAACATCATCGTCACCACGGCGAACGACCGATGTCTTTGTTTAGGAGCTGTTAAAAAGAGCCGCGGTTATGAATAAGAACCGTTATTGGGAACCGCTTCTGTTCAACAGGGCATCGATTGTAATTGTATTTATCTTTCGATTAATGTGTTAAATTAGCGCCTGTTCTGCATATTTGACGTTACTAATTGTGAAAATAGTAACTAGAGATCGAACAGAATGAAAAATATCGATAAAAACTATTAATAATTTCGAACTAATTTTAAGAAAATAGTCGATTTTGTTGAAAAATTGTTATTTGTTTCGACTGCTAATGCTAAGATTGTAAGAATTATATTTATTATTACATATTTAAGCGTTTGTTAAATACAACAAAAGTAATTTTAAATCGCTCGGGGAATGTTAAATACTATTTGTATATTAATTACAACGTAATTCTTAGGCTACCTACCTACCCCCATTAGAAAAAATGTCTCAATTTTATGTAACGTTTGTTATATTTTATATGATTTCTGTGATTATTCATATGGACCGATTTAGAATTAGGTTGTAAATTTTGATAATTTTATACAAAGTATAGAAGAGAAAGAGACAGAAATGTAAGCAAGAGAGGTCAAAGAGCACAGCCCCTTGCGCGACCATTATAGCCGAGTTAATATATATATATATATATGTATTAATTACAACGTAATCTTAGGCTACCCCCATTAGAAAAAAATTCCCAATTTTATGTAACGTTTATTATATTTTATAGGATTTTTGTGATTATGGTATTATATTCATATGGACCGATTTAGAATTATGTATTTTTTGATAATTTTATACAAAGTATAGAAGAAAATGAGCCAGAAATGTAAGTAAGAGGGGTCAAGGGGCACAGCCCCTTGCGAGGCTAAAATGATCGAGTTATATATATATATGTGTGTGTGTGTGTGTCGTCGCGATAACCTAATTGCCAGCTTGGCTTCCGTTATGGAAGTTTTGGATTCGATCCCGGGCGACGACAGAAATTATTACGGAAAATTAAATTAAAATAATCGCTAATAATAATCACGTGGAAGGCAATGGCAAACCACCACGTAGAACATCATACGCGCGCTAGATCGGTACGTAGCAGACACACACGGGACTGCACTTGTACAACGATAACAAGCGGATACAATCAGTTCCGAATGTAGTTTTGCGTATGTACACATTCGTTACGGATAATAATTGCCTAGTACACAACCTATATCTGTACAGCTGAAACATACGAATAGTTGAGGAAATAATGATGATGATGATGATGATGATGATGATATATATATATATTATATATTGTTACGGTCTAGTTTCTAGGGTTTATTTCACAAATCAAGTCCCTTATGTGAAAAAGGGCCGCCATAGTACTCGCACTAAGATCAGAGTTTACTCTGGAGTGAAGAATCCATCGCACATGAAATGATACAGAAAATTATTGTAAAAAAAATTCAGGGTAATGTACAAAAAACTAAATAAAATAACGAAGAGAGACTGGAAAAACAAAAGAGAAATGATAAAGATGAAAAATGCGGAACAATAGAAAATTTCATGAATAAAAACAGATGTGATTTAGTATATGCAAAAAACCATAAAAAAAAAAAAGGGGCTAATAAAGGAAAGAGTAATAAAAATGGCTTTGCTGAAATAGAGGGTAAGAATATTAATGAAAGGAAGATATCTAGAAAACGAAAGGAATTTATAAAACTATCATCAACATCAACATCATCATCATCATCAGTCGTAATCTGTACTAATTTTCGCCACCGATTTCGATCATCGGGTTCTCGCACGTATAAACACAAGTGATTTCTCCGCGGCTTCCCGTATCGCATCAGTTCACCTGGTGAATACTCGTCCCCGAGATCGTTTCTCTTCCGTTTTCCCTCGAATGATTAGCTGTGTGCAATGGAGTTCTTACGTAGCATTTCCAAAAAATTTCATGATTCTCGTCAGGACTTGATTGGTCAATTTGCTTGCAGTCTGCAGCCTATTTAGAATCGATGTATTCGTTTATTTTTGGTTTTCCAGGATATTCTTAGCATTCGTCGCCATATTCACATTTCGAAACTATTTATTACGTTTTTCATCGGCGGCTTATACTATACGGATGGATTAAAAAATAGACGAACCATACTAGAAATTAAACGAAAAAAGAGAAATTTGGGGACTTAAGGCTTGAAAGATGAAGCATGAAATAGGAAAAGTTGCTACTGAACTAAGAAAGTTCATCAGTAGTATCAATCTATTGATTGGTTAATTGATAGAAGCAGATCAAATCGGCAATCTTTTTTCTATTCCTTCCTTCTTCTGCTTAGTTCATTTAATTCTTGATAGTTCCTTGCTCCTATATCCTCCATAACTTGTTCTATGAATTTTCTTCTCGGTCTTCCTCTTACACGTTTACCTTCTAATTTTCCTTCCGTTAATTCTGTTAGTAACTCATTATGTCCTAGAGCATGATCGATTTGTCTCTCTTCGTTGGGAGATAGTTTTAATAATACGTTTTTCTTCCTTAATCCGGTTATAAACTTCTTCCTTTGTAATCTTCTCCGTCCATTTTATTTCAAGCATTCTTCTCCAACACCAGGTTAGCTTCCAGCTTTGCGATGTCTACCTTTCGTAATGTCCGAGTTTCAGCACCATATAGACAAACCGACCACACAAACGTTTTTAAAAATTCCTAAGGTTAGATCGAGTTTTTTTGATGTTAGTAATTTTCTTTTCTCATTAAATGTTGCTTTTGCTTGCGCTATTCGACACCTTACCTCTGTTGAATATCTTCCATCGTAGCGAATTCTGCCGCCAAAATATATGTAAGACTCTCCGCTTGATCTATTTTTTCTGAGTTTATGGTAATTCCCGTGTCAAGTTTTTTCTTTTGTAGCACACCGTAATTTTTGTTTTCCCATTTATTAATCTTCAAGATTTTCCATTACATTTAAGATATGTTTTAATTTATTTTCATTTTCTGCTACTGTAGCGATGTCATCAGCGTACCTTATCATATTTATGATCTTAATTCCTTTATAACCCGTATTATATAATTCTCTAATAGCATGTTCTATATAGAAATTAAACCTCCTTGATGCACTCCTTTCCTTATTATCGCTTCGGCTTGTATATTATTCGATTTAATAGTTGCAGTTTGGTTTTTATATAAATTATAGATTACTCGTCTGTCTCTGCAATCGACTTCTATTTTCTTAGCGTATCGAACATTTTTTTCCAGTTTACTCTATCGAGAAGGCCTTTTCCAGATCGACGAATGCAACGTACACGTTGGTTTGTTTAGTTCCATCCTTTTTTCAATTAGGTAAACTATATAAAAACGTTTCTTAAACATGTCTTTTTATTATCATTATTATTCTTGCAGTACCTTATTCTAATTGTATCTATTTTCAATCAACAATTGTTTGGCCATTGCATTGTTAGTGTACCGCGTTTTTTTGTTTTTTTGTTTTATTTTCCGGCATTGTTTTTATAGTTTTTATTATATTAATTTTATTTTATTATTTAATTTGATTAATTGTGTTCGGACTTACCGTCAAAGTATAATCAATTTTCTTTTTATAATAATAATTCTACCACTTGCGCAGCTATATTTGTGGTCTTTATATTTTTTTTTCTTGTATTTTTATATTAATTTTGTTAAAGCAATAAAATTTGATTTGATTTGATTATTATTATTATTATTAATAATAATAATACTACTTTTATTTTCTTTATATTATGAACTTATTCTAAAATGAAATTATTTCATTTTCGAACCAGGCCTAATAATAGCGGCTCTCTATATAACTGTATGCTTTGCGTACCGGTTTGTTGGCGAATTATTTCTTTTTTCAGGGAAATACATATTGACGGTTTCTCGAGTGTTTCCAGAACATTTAACCTGCTCCCGTTATAGGAGAGAAGAAAAGGAGGGTGGTACGAGTAAAAACGATAATTTATAAATATTTCTATTTTTCGCTGTTATTATTATATTTACGAATACCGTGCCGGGAAATAGACATGCGGCTAATCATATTAGTCGAGAGAATTCCGGTAGCGAAATAACGGTGCTTTTTATACCGTTAGGTACTTTTATGCGTTCACCTTTGCAGCGCAAAGACTTCCTTTCCTGACCCGGTCGAAAGGGTTTAGTAGACGGAACGTTTTATTTGCAGTCGGACAATGGGAGTAGGAGCACGTAAAAAGTCAACTGCTGACAAATACACTGGAACATCCTTTCGATTCTCTCTGTTGGCATCTTCCGAACGCTATTCAACCCTCTTCTTCGCCTAGACACTTGTCACCTGTTGGTCATTTTTATTATACGCCGCTATCGTCCATTTCTGTAACGATTGACAAACGTGTGTCTGAAATATCACTTTTAGCTATGTAAAAACACAGATTTAAACTATTCGCGAACGAAGAAAATCGATAATATCGCGATTTTCGAGCAACTATATTATATAACAGAACGATAATTTACATGTTGAAATGTAGAATGTTTCGTAAGGAGATAAGAACAGTTAAATTCATAGACTTAGATAAAGTTTGCAAATAGTATGCGCTCAAGAAACTGTTGATTTTAGAGCATGTTTAATGGAGTAAAAAAAGCGAAAAAAATTAAAAATCGTTTTCGAAATAATACGAGAACGATTTTTACTTTTTTGTTCTCTTTTTTTTTTTAGGTATTTTTAAGACCTAGATTCTGTACTGAAGCATTTACGGAAAATTATTTGTTTTGCGCGAAATTCCCTATCATATGCGTCGCCAGCGGGTGGCAGGGGGCAGCTGCCCCCCCCCCCTGGAGCCTTGAAACTTTTTAATCAACTAGCCATGATGAGTATTCATAGGTGCGTAATCATGGACAATTTGGGGAAGACTTTTCGAATAAAGTAGTAGAACAATTTGCCAGAAACCCACGAAAATTATGTTTTAATTAAGATTTAATTCTTGTTTAATAAAATATTAAGCCTTTACGACTTATACATATTTTATTTTTCCTATAACTCATATCCTCTTTCGATCATCTTGCCCCCTTCCTCCTGGCTTATCGGCTGGCGACACCCTTGTTCCCTATTAGAACTTTGCATATAACTATCATCTCCCTGGATAGTAATTAAGTATATCATGTAAAATTTAACCATTTCCACCATAACTCGTCGGAACACTTCCTGGGCCCCAGAAAATACTTCTTCCATAATAACTTTCAGTTGACCGTGTTTTTCTTAAAAAAAAAAATTTACAGTTTACTTTAACAGTAGTTTATTTCGAAACGTTAAGGAAAAAATTTATTTTTTGTAATGGTTTTTTATAATGGGCTTTTATAATTTTTCGTTCATATTATTATTACTGGCGGCGCAAGATAGACGTTGTTATTAAATGCTTGGTCATTCTGTTTTTTCGGCAGCTTTCGACAGACGCTCTTCCATTACTACGTCTGAATTATCAGAGCTACGTTGAGCATTTTACACGGTTGACTAACGTATCATTAGTGTCTATATCAGAAACCATCTACCACTCTTCGGCAACCGCCTCTTTATATACTTCTATTATTAATTTTGCCTCCTCAATTTAACCAAACGTAATTGAAACGATTAAACAAATTCCAGCGGAGAATGTGAAATTAACAGGAGCTCTCTTTCACTGAGCGGAGCGAAGAATTAAATGATTTCTACAAATTTTGTTGCGATCGCCTGAGCTCGCTAATAAAGACTATTTTTACCGTTAGTGTGTTCGGTCACCGTATAGTTCGACAGAAGTATTCGGTTCGAAATAAAAGAAGTTACATATTGCAACGGAGATCGCGGGTTGTACCATATGCCAATGTAGCTGGAAATAGTTAGTGATTCATTATTGTACAGAAAAATTACTCTAAACGTGACAAAGTACAGCGTTTCTACAGAAAAATTTGTCTACTAGTTTCATTATTAATAACATTACTAATAGCAATAACCGATTACACCCTAGTTAAAGCATATTAAAAATGCAAACCGATGATATTGCCTTATTAATGGAGCATAAAAATTTAAAGATGTCGCAATGATTATCACAAGAGGATATAGATAATTTCAGTAAATGGGCACATGACAGGAGGTTAAGTCTAAAAATAAATCTAAATTACTACACATTCGGAACAGTATTAAACATATGATACACGATAATTATCCTCCATAATAATGATTGCATATACGAACTTTGTACAAATAACAATACTCATTTATGTTTTTGTCCACTGTTAGAGAACGTAAAATTTTTTAAATATCTAGAGGTATATATATATATATATATATACATATATATATCGACGAATCCTTGAACTGGAAAAAACACATTCAAAGTTTAAATTCGAAAATAAGACAGTCAATTCCAGCTTTATATAAAATAAAACAGGTTCTATAGCATATCGCACATTACCGTATATATATACTATAATTCAATAATAATGTCTAGAATTTTATATGGAATTCAAATAAAAGGTAAATAAATAAAATAAGCAAAATGCAGAAAAGGTGTTTGAAACTTATACTCCCCCGCTGGAAGTAAAACGATTCTGGATGAATTATGTGTGAAAGGAAAACAACGAAATATGTTGTATTCTGAATAATCGTTAATAAAAGTGTCGGGCACTCACACAATGGGCATCTGTGGAACCCGTTACTTATTTTTAATATAAAAACAAAAAAAATTACAATGATTATTACTGAACACGCTGAAAATAAAATGTCCCAGTAACCTCCCTTTCCAAACTGATGGAAACTGAAAAAACATCATCTTAAAACGAATTCCAAATTACCGTTCAATATGCTGTAATTATGAATGTATTTGAATTGTAATACACACTGAAATCACTGTTTCTGTTAATTTACTGTTAATAGCGAGAAAGAGCTACTTTACTGCCGTCGATGTAGAATAATTTTGAAACATAGGAACTCTATTATATATATATATATATATATATAACTTGATCATTTTAGCCTCGCACTTGACCCCTCTTGCTTTCATTCCTGTCTCTTTCTCTTCTATATTTTGTATAAAATGATCAAAATTTACAACGTAATTCTTACTGGCATTAACACAAAAAGAAAAATAACATAATCACAAAAATCCTATCCTAACATTTAACTTTCATTATATAAAATTAAGATATTGTTTCGTTACATTTTTCGTTACATAAAATGGTGACATTTTTAAAATAACAATAACAAAATTCCTATAAAATATAACAAACGTTACATAAAATTGGGACATTCTACGTTACATAAAATTGAGACATTTTTTCGAAGGGGAGGTAGCCTAAGAATTACGTTGTAGTTAATATATATTAAGCTTCGCTACTAAGTCAGAGGTCACGGGTTCGAGACTTGTCTCGTCCCGGATCCAAATCGCTCCCAAGCCTACCCAGCCTGAAATAATTGGGTACCAGAGAAATCTGGGAAAGTAAAGGCGGCCGAGAGAAAGGAACTGGCCCCCCTACTCTCATTAGTGCCGTTGGACATAGTACATTGTGAACCTTAACTTCGCAATCCCAACGCCCTGACAAGGGTATGGAACTCACTTTACTTTACTTTAATATTCGAAAAAATGTCCCAATTTTATGTAACGCAAAATGTCCCAAATTTATATAACGTTTGTTATATTTTACTTTTTACCGACTTTATTTATATACGAGTATATTAATTACACCTTCCTTTGGAAAAAATGTCAAAAACATGAAAAAATGTGATCCTTTTGGATAATTTTTTTTTCTTATTCTTTATGAGTATAACAGAGGCGGTTGACTTAAAATGCTATCAATTCGCAAAATCACCATGGAAATGTAACTTGTTACCGACTTCCAAAAAGAAGGAGGTTACACGTTCGTCACTTTTTTTTTTTTTTTTTTTTTTTTTTTTACGTTTGAGTCCCGATTGTATAATCGTTTATATTTTTCGTACGTTTTAGTTTTAATCATTTAAATTTTGCTGGCTATTGAAATGTTTTACTTCGTATTTTTTTTATTATTATTTATTTGGATTTTACAAGAATGAGTTTAGTAAAATGTTTTTATGAATGTTATTGTTTAATCCCGCTTTATTTTTTTTACGTTTGTTCACGCATAACTTATACTTATATGAACCGATTTTACTGGTAGATTTTTCTTAAATTTTAATTTTAATCATTTAAATTTTACTGGCTATGTAAAATGTTTTACTTGGAATTTTTTTTTTATTATTTATTTGTGTTTTACAAGAAAGAGTTTAGTAAAAAATTTTTATTATTTAAAAATGAAGGTTATTGTTTAGTGTGAAAGGTTTCTTTCTTTCTTTGTTTAAAAATTGTATTGCTTTTGTATAAAGCTATAGGTAAGCGACGAAATTTATTTTATTTAGTCCGGACTGATTGGCGAACCTATTACACGGCCATTTTGGTCTCGCAAAAAATAAATTTGTCTTATATACATAAAATATCTTCTCAGTATTAATTACAACGTAATTCTTAGGCTACCCCCCATTTGAAAAAATGTCCCAAAAAATGTCCAAAAAAAATTTCCCAATTTTATGTAACGTTTGTTATATTTTATAAGATTTTTGTTATTGTTGTTTAAAAATTGTCACAATTTTATGTAATGAAATATGTAATGAAAAATATAACAAAAATATGTGTTAATTTTATATAATGAAAGTTAAATGTTAGAATAGGATTTTTGTGGTTATGTTATTTTTCTTTTTGTGTTGATGCTAGTAAGAATTACGTTGTAAATTTTGATCATTTTATACAAAGTATAGAAGAGAAAGAGACAGAAATGGAAACAATAAATCATTGAAAATCGTTTTGTTATATTTTAAATTGTTTTTTATCTCGGTCAAAAATACGAATTTATGTTTTTTTCAAATTATTTTAACTACGGAGGAGGTTGAGTTCGTATGAAAATGAAAAATGTCTAATGTTTTTTGATTTAATTGTTTTTTTTTGATAATTAACTGCTTTTGATTAATTATGATCGGTTTCCTGTCATTCACGTCTTTTTGCCATGTTTCTCTACTACTTGATATAGAGCTTAATAAAGAGCGATGAATTTGGAAAAATAATTAATTTCCGTTATATATGTAAAACAAGAATTTCGCGGTTCAGATGTTTTAGAATTTTTTTATTTTTTATATTTTATTCGAATTGATTTCTAACATTGTACAATTATAAGAAAGTCGGATATGCACACGAGCAAAATTTAAATGTAGCGCAACTATACCGTTTGTTAATTTACTATAATCAAATAATAACGATAAACATTAATAAACATCTAGAGATTATTGGCCAGAAGGACGTTTTAATTTGGTTCAAGCCAAAAAAGAACAAAAAAAAAAAAATACCTAGAGAATCAAACATTAAATAGAGTACTTATAGCAATTCGCGAGTATCTTACATATGGACCGAGAAAATTTAAATATCGGTGATATGTACATAATAGTCCGTATTAATATTAACAAAAAAATAAAAAAACCACAAATTTGGAAGAATTTAAAAGTCACGGAATATATGTAGTAATAGATGTCGACTAATTTCCCGGCGGTATTTATTATATTCGATTATGTTTAAATAAAGTCCTACGAGTTTGTGTTTTTATTTTGGTTTATGTTAATACGACAGTAATACAACATTGTGGGACGGTATAGGAATCTATATGATTTATTTATCGTCTGATTTGTATTTGTTTCCAAGGATTTTATCGAATTATTGGTTTATAAAGCAATAATCTACATCTCTTGGATAAACCCGTTTGAGGAGGCCTTTGATCAGGGCTGAATAATAATTATAATTATAAGTAATTTATATATATATATATATATGTATATGTATATGTATATGTATATATGTGACGTGTTCTGAGAAATCATACCTTAGAGTGGCCGAGATCAAAATTGAGATTTTTATTGATTCTGATAGTAAAAAGTACGAGAAATTCAATGAAATTTGCCGCAAGTCTCTAGTTTGTTCCATTCACGAGATATAGCATATCAAAGTTGAAAAATATGGTAAACTACTTTTCGAGAAAAACGAGCTTAAAGTTTGGCAACTTAGAAATGTCTCCTACGGATGGTAAAACACCTGAATGTAGTATTTATTTGACCGATTCTTATAGAAAAAGGTACGTGGAATTCAATGAAACTTACTGCAAGTCTCTAGATCCTTTCAATAGCGAGAGACAGCATGTTGAAGATGACTCATTTTAAAACATTGTTGTCGAAAAAAATGATTTCAAAGATTATCTTGTACGAACGATAAATTACCTTTCTGCGCTTCAATTAGACAGCTTCTCATTATACGAAAAAACGAAGAATTCAATAAAATTTGGAGAAAATGAGGGAAAAATATAATAAGAAATAATGGAAAACGAAATTACAAAAATACAAAGGCATAATAATACTATAGACAAGTACATAGTATTATTATTACGAAATGATATTATTCAAATAGTCTTGCGATACCCGAACCTTCTTTACAATATTCGCGAATTTTTTCCCGCAAATCTTTCATTCGGGCTCCTGAAAGCCCCGCAGGTACTATTTTCTTCGGCCACCTTCTAAGTAGCAATCGTTTTACTGGAATGATATTCATTAATTTCAGTCGTACGCCGTCGTCATCGAAGCTTTTTTGACATAATATACTTGGCGTCGGATGTGAAGTAGTCTAGTTACTACCTTATGTGGGGAATCTTCTTCCAGTTTTTCTTCGCGAAGAATTCTGTCCAATCATAGATGTCAATGTAAACTTTTCCCTCCTCGATGCTAGTTCGTATCGCTTCATTAACTTTTGATTGTGGCGTTGACTCATTCACAACTTTACATAAATCGTCCATATCGTGTACTTTTTCTTGACGGAACTTTTTCTTAGTGAGGCTAAAAGCCCAGTCAAACGAAAATTCGGCATGGCCTACTGGAAGGAACATGAATTTAATTTTTGTATTCAATTTGAGAAGTACACGAAAGAGAGATAATACAAATCATCGAATGATTTTTATTCTGAGCGCAGCAGTTATCAGAGTATGCAGTATCATTTCTTTCTCGCCTATGCTATTTCTTTCAATGAAATCGTGTCGGAAGCTGATGACACAATTAGAGCCTTTACTGGTGACGACACTCTCGGGAATTAAATAATTTCCTTGATGATTAATACCAAACAATCGCATTTTATAAGGGCACAAGAAATATAGCGGCCCAGGTTGTTCGTTCGTTTGTAGCGATTCATTGAATCTCTTCTCTTCTCTCCATTGTGTAAAAAACAGCTGTTCCAAACCTGCTTCGATTACACGCCTTCCCATGTACCTACGGCTACGAAGCTTCGCCACACTGTAGTCATGATAGAATAACTTCCCACTAAAATCTCAACTTCGATAAAAATCAACCTTTTTGACTGTTTTTTGCGTCTAAGGTATGATTTCTCAGAACCTGTCACATATATATATATATATATTATAACGTAAGATAAAGTATTAGTAGTTATTATACATCTTCATGACTAATAATAATAATAATAATAATCTACATCTATGCGTGCTGCCCGAGAAAAGCCCCAGCTTAAATTTGCGGCGGGTTTTACTTTCCGTGACACGCGTACTTTAATTAAATATCTTCTCCCCCCCCCTATTCTTTCGTTTCGCAGATGTACGCAGACTCTCATAATGGAAGACGAAACAATTACGACTTACCGTACGGTTTTCAATGTTTTCGATTAACCAAAAGGTTAAAAAGATCAGGTAAAAAATGCTTCCAACATCTGATTAAAAAAAGAAACAAAAAGAAACGATATTATTTTTAACATTCCGTTTTAAACAAAATTCCAATACGCAAATTGTTTAATATGTTTTGTATAACGTACACACACATTCAAGCATCTTCGTATTTTCAATTATTATTTTGTCGATTTCACCAATCAGCAGAGCCGGGAGTTGAAGAAGACGACGCAAAATCACACAGGTAAGTACATTTTCTCTTGCATAACACTAAAGCGCCGTATCGTTAGATACCGATCGGTCAAGAACGTATCGGCTGAAGTGTCGACGGCAACCTAAAGCGCATTCGCAGTAAGTTTAATTATAACAGCAGCGGCTGTAATAAATTTCTAGGACAATTCGAGGCAGCCAACAAACGAGCACGATGAAAAGAGATACTCGGGATATGATGTTGATAAGACGATGTTGCAGATAAGCGGATTACAGGAGTTTGTATACGAGAGAGCTAATAATGAAAAGAAGACTAACGCTGTAGCGGGAAAGGGACCGGCGATGTCGCGGAGAGATGAGAGTCTTACGAGGAGAGGTGAAAGAGGACATTAAAAAACAGGAGAGGGCCGAATAGGCGGCGCGGTAGCGTGCAGAGCGTGTTTACCGGGCAACATAATAGCGATTTTCGACGAAACAAAATTACTTGGAGTTTTAGGCCCATTCAGGCACAATTTGAAAGAGTCGAAATTAGAGAGTCCGTCATCCGAGAGTCTGTTCCGTGTAGAGGGATGGCAGTGGTCGGGACACATGTCGGATGTGTGCGTGCCAAGCAGTTTTTCTCTCGTTGTATACAAACTTTGTAAGGTTTCCACTAGCGCAGACTAGGCCGCTTCCTTTGTGGCCACAGATCAGAGTTCGCGCGTACCGCCATCGCCCCTTCCGCGGTCGTTGAGCAGCAGCGGGTTAACCTCGTTTCGCGCTGGTAAGAAAAGACGGATTTAGTCGCGCAGGGCCGATGTAGCGCGGAGGTTATTTTTCGTTGATTAAATTTTTCGCCGAAAGGAAAACTTCACTCGGTGACGGAAAAGCTAGAAAGAAAAATTGTAAAACCGACCTATAAGCTCTTCCCGGAAAACGATTCCCAAGAAGGATTTTTCTTTTTCTTTTCCATTTGGTTTTTTTCTCTCTCTCTCTCTCTCTCTCATTTTTTCTTCTTTTTTTGTAGACCTTTACAGCGTTTATCTACTACGGTCGCCGGTACGCCGTTATCTCTTCAATAGCTCGCGCAGTTTGTAAACGAAATTAGTAATGAAGACCGCCGCCGAGGGCTTCGATGCGAACAAAAGATTGTGTTGTAATGGTCGTTTTTCGGCAAATAGCAAATCGTCGTACATTTTCTCTTTTTTTATCTGATCCGATTAATCGGTGGAGTCACAATTCGATTTACGGTTCGAGATGAGAGAAAACAATCTCGGATGCTAGCGATCAAATTTTGTAGGAAGAAAATTTATTCTTCGTCGCTTACTCGGCCAATTTTTACATGTAAATCTGACACTTAATGTCGCATTCAACAATTTCCACACATCGGATACTACTTACATTCAGTGGCGCAATCGTTTCCCCATTATCGTTACTAAATCTACCGATTAAAGGTAAAACCGCAACAGGTGAAATATCTTATAAACGATTACGGCAAAGTTACTTAAACAGCTATCTCACGAAACTCTTATGTTGCTTAAACATTTCTATGTAAGGCTGGTCTTCACTTACCGTTATAAAGTCCGAAAAAGAATCACACATATCGTATTAGCGATATATTGTGTTTATAGCTAAATACTCCTAATATAATTCCAAATCATATCAGTTCGGTTATGTTAAGCACTCTGTAGTAGCAGATACGCAGAATAGTAGATATTGAAAAGCGTACGGATGCAAGGCTAGTCGCGTTTTTTTATGTTGCTCGATCCAGTAACGAGGGTTTATTAGTTTAAAAAAGTCTACTTTCAACCAATTTATTGTGTTACTAATACTTAGTCGATGACCGGCATTTTTACGAAAATTTTAAATATGAACTTTCTAAGTTAAGCTCGGTCAAAGAACGTAAGCTATCTGGGTCACGTAATGAGAAGCCCTAAGTACGAGATACTGCGAGTCATCCTAGAAATAGCGGGGGCAAATGATCTATTGAACGCCGGCAGAACTCCTGCATGAAAGATATTCGCCGATGGCTTGGCTGCACATCAATTGAGTTGTTCCGCTCCTCCGTTGATTCAAAGGTCGTGCTGACAACGTGGATCGCCAACTTCCGAGGCGGAGATGGCGCGTGAAGAAGAAGATTCATCCGGGCTATAAAGTCACTTAGGACACCCATGTTGTATTTACATCGCTGATTCCCCGGTAAAGGTGTGTACATGCGCGGCTGCATTCGCTGATGATACGGTTCTACTTTCGTGTAACTTAATACTGTCAGCGCTAACCTGCAGAATGCTCTAAACAAAGCAGAAGATGGTTTTAGAACATAAAAGTAAACGAAAATAAATCTGTTAGTGTTCAATTTACTGATAGCAAAGTTACACGGTATCAAGTAAAGCAGTAATGTCTCTATTCGAACAAGTATTAAATGTTTATGTACTTGGATAGCGACTGACATGGACTAATGACAAGAAGAAAAGCAACTTAATATTCGAATTAAAAGAATGAACTAACTTATAAGCAGATATAGCTTACCATTGAATAACAAACGCTTGCGCTACATACCGCTGCCATTAGACCAATTTGGACTTACCAGATGCAATTTTGGGACTAGGCATGGGTAACTCCCCGGACACAGTTATATCCTCGGAAATATATCCGCGTTCGGACTCGGCCGGATTTATCTCCAACCATGTGGTTTAATATATGTCAACTAAATGACATTTTTTTTTTTGACATTCCAGACACACAGTCTAATTTACCTCTGGCGCAGTATTTCAATATATCTCAACTCTGAAAAGCGTTAATTGCGCGAATGCGCACCGTGTTCAAAGACGTTTATTTACTTTATGCGTTTGGAGTGACATACGGAATTGGAGTACGGTAGCCTAATATTGCGATTATAAATTAGACATGAAACGGATAACTCGATCGGAGTTGGAGTTGAGAAGCAGATATATGTATATCTGCAGTCGGAAAGGAGACACATATATATGTATGTATGTACCTAAAATTCCTGTAGCAGAGTTGATTCATCTGGATTTGGAATTGCGCTAAACCAATAAAAAATAATCCAAACAGTGCAGAAAAATATTTCGTAGATGTCACAGATGCACCCTGGTGTCTAGCCAATGATGATGCCTTGCGTAAAGATTCGAGCTTTTCGAACGTAGCTAATATTGTGAAACAATATGCTCGAAGACATACAGACCGAAAGGTCACCCGAACACAATTTTACAATTGGTGGACACTACCTGTGATGCGCGCAGATTAAAACTTAGAGTAAACAAACCTCCTCTCAACGGTATATCAGATGAGTGCCAGTGGGTGTTTTTCCCTTTTTTTTTTTGTCTTTTTAAGCGCGCCTGATTTTCCTTTCACGAAAGTCCATAATTAAAAATGACTGTGAATGATCTGGTTGAATTGCGACGTAAAGTAAAATTTAAAAAAAAAAGAGGGAGGGATATTGTTTTCCACTGGCTCCGACAAAATATCTACAAAAAACTTTTTTCTCGTATTGGGGGTAAAGTCATATAGTCTGTCACATTATTATTATTTTATATTGCTTTTCATTTTGCAACGTTACGCTGATTATAAAATATGCATAAAAAAAAAAAAACACTATATTGCCACACACACATATAACATTATATATGAATATATTTGTTAACCAATCTCTTGGCGGTCAGACACCTCAGATGATAGTCTTCCTTAATTCTGAATTGACTATTTAATTTTTCAAATGTTATATTTGTAATAGAAACATTACACATATAATCAATAGGAAAATCGCGTAAAAATATTTTTGTGTAATGCCTGAGGTGTGGACTTTACAAGAGCCCCGTGTGGTATATTTTCTGAGATTTATTTAATGATGGCAACAAAAAATTCGTGGTTCCGTGCTTTTTATTGCCCGATCTATTTCCTTCTTAAAAATTAGCCATTGCTTTTTTTGAAATTACACCATAACCATGGTTTCTCTACAATTTCGGTATTACAGCATTTATCTCGCGGATTATAGATACCTACGTTGAATGTGTGGAATGGGTTGTTTAGCTATACTTGTTTTGCACACATACATACATACATACATACAATATATATATATATATATAATATCTTTTTCATGACAGATATGTGTATCACATTCACCTTTCATAATATCGTTATTACATAACGCGATGGTAACTTTGAATTATCAGTCTCAGATTATTTTTCTCAACCTTCGAGTATTCTATGGGATCTCCATTTTCATCTTCGTATGTTCGACTAACTCAATGACTGTTGAAAGCATGAATAATAGCGCGATTCTAACGTTTCGTTTTAATCATAATCGGAAGTAAATTCGAATTTCTCCTGCGCGAATGGTTGTAGACTGACATTATTGAACTTGTTCCGATTTCAGGTGTAAGTGTATTCGATATTATTATTTTATTCTTGCGTGTCTGACTGTGTTGTGACTATTTCATTTTTAAGGACATTTATATGTTTTTTATGGCCTCTAACTACCACAACCAGTTTCGTTGCTTTTGGTTTTTGGTTTGTTAGTGGTTCTGTTAATTGTAACTATGCCGATAATACTTCCTATATCGATGTTGTTATATTTATACTTGTAGTAATTTGAAATGTTTTCGTTATCTTCGTCGATGATGGGGCTTTGAAAACCTTTATTAGCCCCCGGCTATAGGTTAACAATACGACCGCGGTTCGGATGATTTGCCCCGGTAGCGTAACTTGAATTTTTATTCGTGTTTCGTTATAGCTACCGTTACCAGGGGGCTGCCTCAGCTGTATATTTTTATTCGTCAATCGTGTTTAACTGCTTTCACGGAGGCTCATCCCGGTAGTGCAGTGAGAGAACCCGTAGTACAGCCAACAATATTATTGAAAAAAGAAAAAAAACCCCGTAAAACCCAAAATGAGCTAAATGGGCATAGGACGTTTGTTAGAAAGGGACAAAATAGTGTAACTAGATGAAATATTTCACTCGATACTTCCACTAGTGCAGGAAATTGGGCTTTGTAAGTCCAATGAATACAGAACAGGATGATGGGGAATCAATGATAAGTAAATGATGAGATTGATACAGCGCTTTCAGTGTCGTAGATAATCGCGAATTCATCGTTATCGTGGGAATTCCAGAAGAAATCCTATACACTGAACGATTTAAATTAAATGTTTTAAAATTAATATCGTTTATCGTATAATTTAACCAAAATGGGTATATATATATGTAAAATACCTTTTTATATGAAGTTTGTTTTAATTTGAGATGTTTTTTCACGTTTTTCCAGTAAAAGAAAATTTAAATATTGCTGAAGATAACATGACCGTTATGAAACACGTATAACGTGTGCGATTAAGATGAGTCCCGTGCTCGTAGATACATACATTCACTATTGGGCGGATTCGTGATTTTAATGCATGAGCAGGATAAAGCGTTATCGCCTCACGTAAATTAATATCACAGAAAATTACGGAGATTCATGTAATTGTCATTAGAAACTTTCCAATTCTCTGAATTGCCGGAATCTCTCGGAGTTTGTTCAGATGCGGCAGAATTTTTTAGTATTTTCGCTGGAATCCCGGAGTTCTAAGAGGGTCGCGTCGTCTATTGCACGTAACATCGTCGTCAACCTATTTTTCAGTAGAAAAATTTCTTCGGCGTCCGTAAAATTCTTCATATGCATAATTTTGATACGTACTAAAGACCATTTTTCTCTTAATGTAATTTCAATTGATTTCGAGTTTTCCCATATTTCTGTTCTATTTATAAAAAAAAAAGCAATATAATCACGATTTCATACGTGACCTTAACCTAATTCGAATCCCGCTGTTGCACATAACAATATAAATTCCCCTTGCCCTCAGATTTTGCCCACAGTGTTGGCAAGCCCCGAAACAAAAAAAAAAAATCAATTATTTTTTTGTAGCGTATAAAAATATACCACGCCATCTTAATATCCAAACAAAACCAAATTCGTCTTATAGCTGAGTTCTAATTAACCCTCGCGTGCGGGTAGAAATTTCGAAATTCCTCGCAACAGTTTACAAACTTATTTCTGTCCATTCTGTTTTACAGTCTCTGCGGCAAAGTACGTCGTTTTTTGTTGTTTTTTTCGTTTTTGTTTTTTAATTGATTTCAGTTGCTCCACTAATTAACCCCGCGGGGGTCAAATAATGATAATTATCAATATTTACAATTTACGATGGTGCGATTGAAATTGCGCATAGACAAATGAAATATCGCTGCTTAGCCAAAACTTATAAATTTCATTGAAAACGGAGGCATATAAATGACGTAATACATTACAATGGATTTTTAATCCTTTTGAGAACCATCTTAAATGCTGAACGTGGGACGATGGAGATCTTCTGCCTCAACACATATATTCCCACAGGCTGATAAAGAGTGACGTTTGATTATTTCTATTATTTCAGAATAAAAACGAAGCAAATATTTTCTTTTTATAACTGACGTATTGCGAAATAACAACGGGTAATAATAGGGAAAATGAAGCCTAAAGCGTTAGCCGATAGAGGAGTAACTAGAGATTATTATTATAATTCGACTGTATTACAAGAGTATTGGCACTGCAGTGACGCCTTCCATTGTGTGCATTTAATTTCGGGACCTTCCTTTCAGCAGACACGGTCCTAATGCGAATATTTTAAATGTTGTTTAAAGCGATTTTCAGATGGTAAACTCTACCAGCGTTTTATTCAAAGTTCCGAGACGGACGCTACAACCCCGATCGTCACAACGAATTAAATGTTACGCAGCGAGTAAACGCCCATCACTCTCGGTATCGCAAAACATGTCGACAACCGTTCGAACACACTCGCTACGGTCTGCTTATCCTGCCTTGTTTAGGTACATTTTCAAAAAGTCAGTTCCCATTATCGAAAGGTGGAACCCCCTCTTTTCTCGGCATCTTAAGCTGCACTATTTTTATTACGGGTTTTTCCATCATATACTGTCGATTTTAATTTCTACAATCTACATTAACATTTTCTCCAGCTAAATTACAGCGCGGGTTTCTAATAAAAAAAAAAAAGATGTATATATACATATATATATATATATATAAAATATATATTATATTATATATATATATTATATTATATATATATATAAAAAATATATATTATATTATATATATATATTTGTGTATATTCATATTATAACAATTTATTTGACAAACTCATACGGTTTAGCGCGTTTAAAGCGTCTTAAATCGTTTTGATGAATATCGGCAACAAGGACTGCGAATTTAGGTGCTTGTAAAATCGTATGCGCTTTCATCGACCACGAAACCTCCCAATCCCAAAGGAATTTTCTCTTCACGCTGATAAAGCTGCAGGAACTTTCCGCACATTGTGGATTCTTTCGAATAACTACACAGTAGAATGCTATACACCCATATCGGCCTGTTGATCTGACAACAACAAAAAGATTAGGTTCAGAATCAGAAGTTCTTCAGCCAATAAATATCCGTATTCGCTATCGAATAGCTTTAAAAAAAAATCCTCACACACATAAAAAGCATCAACTTCAAAATAAAAAGGACGCAGTAAAAAGTGAAAAACAATCATTTGATAAAAGAAAATTTAGAATATAACACTTAAAATGTTATTATCATTCCTAAGCAACATTTACTTTCCATGGTCGCAAAGATAATGGATTTAATGAGTGCAATTTTATTAAAAATTTCTGATATTTTCAATATTTGGCTTACAGAAAATCAGAACGTTAACGTAATTGTAAATTCGAATTTATTTCCGAAAATCCGATTAAATTATTAGGGGATATTAAAAAAAAAAGAAAAAAACTAATTTATACCGGAGGAGTGAATATATTTTTCGCAACGGTCTAATCTTGGCGTGAAATTTAAAAAAGTATCATTTTAACGATTTCCTCTATTTTAATCCATTTTGTTTTTTATCCTAACAACTAAGTGTGATTATAATTAAAGTTCAAGTTTTAAAACGCTATAAAAAAAAGAACAACTGGTCAGAATGATGTCAAATTTGAACGGAATATTATTGAAGGGAGAACGCAAATAACATAAAAAAAAAAAAAATATATAGTTTCTTTTTTTTCTTTTTTTGGCCCGGCATATAATTTTAGCAACAGATTGCACTATCAGTACCGCTTCATTCTGCAAAGGTCACCGTGTGGTGCGGGTTTACAACATCATTTATCATACGGCCATATTTCGTCCAGGAGACCGGGTGTTTTCTCGGTCTTGTTACCTGTACCGTCGCTGGTAGTAAGCGCTATGATATGTCTTTTGCGCAATCACATTATTCCAGCTCTTCAACAGCGTGGATGTGTGGATGGGATCGTTAACATGGTGCTCCTCCGTACATTGCAAATCCAGTGAAGCAGCGTTTCGGAAATGCTAGAATTATCTGCCATCATTTCCCTACAGCCAGGCCGTACCGATCACCCGATCTTAATTCGTGTGGATTCTGGCTGTGGGGCTATCTGTTGTGTTCAGTGCTCCAATTGTACAAACTTAGCTGAATTGAAAGCACGCATTGCGCAACACATTCTGAACGTGACCGCGGGGACACCTCGATCAGTTGTGGAACACGCTGTTTGTCGATTTCAACTTGTTGCAGAAATCTGTGACAGCATATTTAACATATTTTGCGTCAGTCTCACGAAATTTAAAAACCGATTTGATGGATTCCCTTTATGCGGTTTTTGGCCTCGGGACAATTAAAACCCGATATCTCGCACAAAAATGATCCCATCCACACATCCACGCTGTTGAAGAGCTGGAATGACGTGGTCGCGTAAAAGACACATAGCGCTTACCAGTGACAGTACAAGTAACAAGACTGAGAAAGCACCCGTCTGTTGGAAAAAATACGGCCGTACGAGATAAATGATGCTGTAAACCCGCACCACACGGTAACCTTTGCAGGATGAAGCAGTACTGATAGCGTAATCTGTTGCTAAAATTGGATGCCGGACCAAAAAAAAAAAAAAAAAAAAAAAATTGGAACTATGTTTTTTTTTATGCCATCTGCTTTTCATTTAACTATTTCAAATTTGACGTCATTCTGACCAGTGGATCTTTTTTTTATAGCGTTTTGAAACTCGAACTTTAATTATAATCACCCTGTATATTCGGAATAGAACGTCAAAGAATAAAAAAATTTCAAAATTTATTTACTTCCAGAACCAGAATGCTCTAAACATCTTTTATATAGGTATAAACCGCGTTAGGTCTTGCAAAAGTAGTAAAACCTAGGTAGGAGCGTTTTGAAAAGCATATTTTTGCTGTGAAAGAGGAATAAAATTGATAAACGTTGATTACAAATATTGTGTGTTTTTTTCCCCCAATTTGCCGACTCAGTAAAACTCATAACCTACATAATACACTCTTTACCAATACAAAACTTAGGAAAATATTGTACAATTTATCAAAAGTACAAAATTAAAAAGCAACGTTATCCAACAACTCGGTTTATTATATTATCCCAGACAGCACAAAGATGTGTCTATAATAAACGGCCGGATGTTTTAAAGTGAGCCGTCTTTAAGAGGTGGCTGTTTTTATAAGACATAAAGTCGTCTCAGAGACGTTTTAAAGATATCACAGATGGTCTCTTGAAAAAGATGTCTTAGAAGCGTCCGTATGCAGTGATCGTCAGCGTTGAGACCAAAACAAAACAAGACGTCTACGTCTTGTGCTATGTAGAGGATGCACTCTGTCCAACAATTGAAAAATGTGTTACGCCTAAATGTATCGAAACTCATACAATAATCTATTCAGCATGTTGTAATTCACAATTTCGATAGAGGAAAAGACTACGCACTATTAGAAGTCTGTAATGATAAGAAAAAAAGATCACCCTCAAAATCATGACACCGGCAAAAACCGATAAAATGTAAACACATCTAATTTGCAAAACTGAGATCACCGGATCTACAGTTTCGACCCCCCAGGGGGTGGCTCGTTAAAAGACGAATTAAACACGACGTCAGTGGACGTCTCGGAGGTACTATCTACAGAAAAATGTTTTGAAGCAATTTTTTTCTAGTGGTCGTCAGATATTCCGACGAAACGTTTTGGCTTTTGTGGTAAGTTTTTCGGCCGAAACCGGAATTTCGATACAAGTCTCAAAAGAACAGGAAGTGATTCAAAACTCTGATAATTATATTTGTAATGGAAAAATTTTCTTCCAAATGCCTACTAAAAAAATCGTTTGAATGGTGGGGCTTAACCTCAAAAAATCCTCCTATATCGATATGTTTCTCAGTCTAGACTACTGATTTTTCTCAAAAAAAGAAAGAAAAAAAAAAGTTAGTGTTATTCCACAAGATTTTTTTAGCTCTAGCTTTGCTTTGTCAGCTGTTAAGTTAACGGGAAAGATAAAAATAATATTTATTAAAAAATAATATTATTAAAAAAAATTGAGTGTGAAAAAAGCGTAGTGAAACAAATTTTTAAAATGATACATAGTTTTTTTTGTTTTTTTTTTGTTTTTTTTTACGAACGCCGAACAAGGCCAAAACACTTATCATCTAAAAATTACGAACAAGGATTAAATTTTAACATTTAGAGAAATAGAGGAAATGAACTCTGCTAAAGCTGTAATAACATCTGGTGAAGGAAAAGAAAGTTTGTAGAAGGCACAAAAAGGAGTAGGCAGTTTAAGGTGTAAGAACTTAGGATAGAGAAAGGAGCACTCCTGCACAAGAAGAGAACATTCAAAAAGAATATGATCCGCATCACAAACGCGGTCGTGATCCGAGGGATGAAAAATACGATGTAGAGAAGAAACAATAGAAAAACGAAAAAGAGTTGGAATAAGACAATTATGGTTGAAACGAAGACGTGTTATGGAGGAAATAATGAAGCGACTGAGGCCAGGAAAATCAGCAAATCGAGACCGTGATGAAGGAGTAGAGGCTGTATTTGTTTTAGAAAAGGAGACCATGATTTGTGCTTAGATGGGAAATAGATATTGTTATATCAGGAAACTTATTGATAAATTAGCCGTTAGAGGAAGTAAAGCGAGCAAACCAGTCAACTAGGTTGATGTTGCGTGTTAAAAGTTTTTTAGGTATTTTTTTTTTTTTTTATTTACTAATCGGATACGTAATTTTTTGCATCTCTATAAATAACTCTCGGATAGAGACTGTTGTTTTAAAAATCACCGTTCAAATTTGAAAACCACAAACGCAACTGTCTCCCTATCGTCGAAATTGATTTTTCCTTTATAATTATTAATACTATCATACCGTTGAATTGAGTAACGTCCTTAGCTGACATGCTCAAAACAAAAAAAAAAAAAAATTGTCGAAACCAATTTTAAATCCCGAAAATAATTTCCGTCTCAATCTATCTTGAATAATAAATTCGGTGCAAATGTCACGTTTACGAGAGTCGGCTACTCTAACATAGATCGGAACTGTTAAATCGCACACCATCATGACGTCATGCAAGTTAATCGGAGCTAATAAGACGGTGTATTACCCGAGCTTGTAAAATTGCACGAATACAGTATCTTTGCGTAGTTGCTAAGTGCATTTTATAATACCGGCGATGTCAAAAAAAAAAAATTTAACCAGTTTTTAAATTTTTGAAATTATCTGGGTAATATTTGTACGATAAAAATGCTAATATTTCATAAAATAAAATCGAGATGTTCGAGCGTGTTTTTTTTTTTTTTTTTAATGCGGTGAGCTCGTCAACTATGAATACTAACCCAGAGTCTCCAAGAGGGTTTTATTAACCGTCTTCAAAAAAAGAGGAGGTATTCAATTCGACTGTATTTTTTTTATTTTTATTTATTTTTTTTTTTTTTTATTTATTTATTTTTTTTTATTTATTTATTTATTTTTTTTATTTATTTATTTTTTTTTATTTATTTTTTTTTTTTTATTTATTTATTTTTTTTTATTTATTTATTTTTTTTTATTTATTTATTTATTTTTTTTATGTGTGTTGTTACCACAGAACTTTCTTCTAGATGAACCGATTTTGATGATTCTTCTTTTATTTGAAAGGTGGTGTTTGTCATGTGGTCCCATTTAAATTTGATCAAGGTCTGACCGATAATTTTTGAGTTATTCTTAATAGTAATGCGGGAGATTGAAGCTTTTTGGATGCTTTTCATTCATGATTGTTTTCACCGTCGGATTAGATTTTTTTGACTTAAAATACTATAAATTTTCCAAATTACCATGGAAATGTATCTTTTGGTGTTTTTACCGTGGAAATAAATGTTTTAATTTAATTGAATAAAAATGCACTAAAAAGTAAAAAATAAAATGCTTTTTTACAAAAAATAAATACCGACTTCAGGGTTTATTATAAAAATTTAAAAATGCACTAAAAAGTAAAAAATAATTACTCCCGATAAAATATATATATATCAGAGTGATATAACACTTAAGTGGTGATATCGTAATTCTTATACAACATTAATTTTTTGGAGTTGGCATCAAATTCATATTAAAAGAATAATTAAAAACTGCATTAAATGTTGATTAAATTGTTCCTAACATGAATTTAATTCCAACTCCAAAAAATTAATGTTGTATAAGAATTACGATATCACCTTAAGTTATATCACTCTGATATATACATATATATTTTATCGGGAGTAATTATTTTTTACTTTTTAGTGCATTTTTAAATTTTTATAATAAACCCTGAAGTCGGTATTTATTTTTTGTAAAAAAGCATTTTTTTCATGACCAGTAGGAGCGGGATTCGAAACAGGACTAACGTTATCGTGGCGTTTCACCATTATAACCAAGTACACTATTTTATAAAAATGTTTGTTCGCGCATTGTGAACCGATTACACTGGTATCGTTCATTCGAAAATGTAATGACCCCCCTTACCCTTATTTAACTTTGCAATCCCCGACATCCTGTCAAGGGTATGGGACTTAACCGGTCAACGACGGCACCGTATAAGTATATCATCGGTGATTATAAATGAACACTCGGTAGTAATGTGGATATAACAAAAACACGATTGATCTAAAATAATGTTATCAGTATTAAGCACGGAAACGTAATTTAGAAAAAATTTAATTTTTAGCAAGGCAAACGGTACTTTCATAATTACCGCAGATAAAGATTCTAATGAAGAAAATTGAAACCGCCATAGCGCGCCATTCTTCAATACATAAGGGAATTTCTTAAACAGCATTATAAGTAAACGTTAATTAGAATTTTGATATAGCAAAACTGAATTTGCCGAACCGTATTATAACAACGTAGTCGTCATTCGTTTTCTTCATAAGTTAAATAATTGGAAACATCAGAAATATTTTAAAGACGATTTTTGAATTCGGTGTAACGAAACTTTAATTAAGGTAATTATCGTCGTTGTTTGGTACTCTAATAATTAAAGAAAAGCGAAAGCGAAATGCGATATTGCTTAATGGATAGTTTTGCTTCCTTGTCAATATCGATAATCTATATCAAATTTTAAGTCGTAGCAGAGTAATATATGTATATATGTATGTATGTGTATGTCGTGTTTTTTTCGTTTTATTGATTTTGTCGTTTACTCGTTATCATCGCTTACTTCGTTTTTATTAATTTCCTTCTTTTATTTTTAATTCTTATTCTCGTCGTCTAATTAATTCGTTTTTAACTCCTTCATCTTTATTGTCTTTTACTTATTCGAAATAACCCTTTTCAGGGCTTCCGTTCGATGTTATTGCGTAATAGCGTATTGAATTGTCTAAATAACGCCCCTTTTGGGAATCGCTAAATTTAGTTAATTTTTCGTATTTATTGTTACTTGCGTAGTTTAAACTGTATGAACCTACTTTTTCGTATCGCGAACTTCCGGTTTGTTCGTTTTGTCAAAATAAAAACAATTTTATTCAACGAATACCCTCGCGTTCAAACAACAACAACTATCGTAAAGTCCTTTTTTACAATATATGTTACACCTAAATAAAAATACTTGCTAATAAAAACGCTGTTAGCAATTTCAAATTATTTTCTCCGAATGCGACAAAAAACCTCCTTTTTCAAGTATCCTATAGGTACAGATTTTGTACAAATAACAAGCTCGAAAATATCTATCTTTAATGAACAAAAAGAAACTTCGTTCATAGCTGAAACAAAAAAAAAAAAAGGTCTGCACCGAGAAGGATTAAAATTTAATCGTTCTGGTTTACTTTAGGGAGCAAACAGATTATTACTCGAAAAACACAGAGAATGTTGTCATCATTTATGAAGAGTTGCGCGAGTCTTTGGATGATGGTCGACCGGAGCTGGAAAAACAAAAAACAAAAGCGGTAATAGTACGAATTCTAGATTTTTCGGAAAGGTGTCGAAGACAGAGGCCGCGGAAAATGATGCCGTCGGTGAACTCCGTCCCTGGTCCTTTATGTATATATATATATATGTACTTTTTTTATGTCGAAATACGCGCGCTGTCTTATCTTTGAGCTGTTTTTGATCCCAGTAAAAAAAAAAAAAAAAAAGAAAAAGTTCATCGTCAGAGGAGGAAGGAAACGCAAATCCTTTAGAGCATTTTATAAAACTTTTCCTTGCGCACCCACCTATCGAATGGGACGGCAGGAGTAGACCGGAACGACGTGCTATCGTCGTTGTCGCGGCCCGGGACTCGGAAAGGGATTTGAAAAATCAGCAACGGCAAAAGCCGAATTCGCCGAGCGCGCCAGCTACTTACACTTATTTTCGCCTTAAGCCGTTATGCTATGCAGAAATTGGTAGCGATTTGACGGGCCAACAGCCGGAAACATCGCATAAAGAGATTTCTGGAGTGGCTTGATTTTCGGCGCGCGCGCGGGCGCGCGCTCTCGCGCGTGCGCCTACCGGTGCGAGAAATAAAAACAGGCGCCGCTATCATTTTGTATCGGGTGTTATGTAAAAATAAAAATAATAATAACGAAGAGATAATCGTGAACCGATTAAATAATGAATATGTAATGCGCGCGAGCGCGGCCTATGCTTTCCCGTCATTTACTGGCTCGGCTGCGACGCTACGCGCACATTGGCTGAGCCGGGCGAGTTCCGTGGCCGTCGAACCGCTGTTCGCGCCGGGCATTCCAAGAAAAACACACCGAATAACAGTTTCCACCAATCGGCGATCACTTCCTTTTCTCTTACTCCTCCCACTGCCGTTCCCCCGCCCCTCCGGATAGCCTGATTGCCGCGACGCCGTCCGAGTCGCATCGTCCCGGATAAAATCTCGCCGGCAAAATATGCGCGCGTATACGGCAAAAGGGCGGGGTTTTAAACGGTCGACAAAGAGTCGGTCAACGCGACAACCAGAGAGATACACAATCTGCAGCAGCCGGTAAACAAACTTATCACAGTTTGTTTGTCTGCTTAGAGCAGGGCGCGTTGTGATTTTGATTTAAATCGGCCGATTTTCTTGCGCGCCGATTTTGAAATTTTCGATTTTTTCCGCGTGGCCCCTAAATTCCGATCATCCGGAGTCTCTCCGCCGAGAAATATCCTCGCTCTACCGCTTGTTCTTCATCATTCGAGGGAAATTTTTTAATAACTTTCAAAAAAAAATTGAAACGAAAACGCATTTTTGTCGTTTTCGGTCCTTCCACAGCGCGAAATAGGCACAAAAAATATCTTTTTCTCTTCTATTTTGCAAATTTCCGTAAGTTTATAGACAAAAAAGAATAGTCTTTTTTTCTTTTTTTCTTTTTTTCTTTCTTTTTTTTTTTTTTTTTTTTTTGGTGTTCCTATTATCCGAAGACGCTTCCTTCGGATTTTAATTGTTTCCGCGCGTACGTTGTTGTAATTCAAACATTAGCCGTACTATAGTAAACACCGTTAGAGCGTGCATGTGTCGAAATTATGTGCAGTAACGATATTCAGTCGGAATTTCCCAGCCAGATTCCGTACGGAATTACGTTGACGACCAATTCCAAGTTGACCATTTCGTCGTCGACGTCGCCATCGGCGAACGAGTTGGCAGCTATTAATAACGACGACAATTCCTCCGCGTCGCTAGCCGGTAACGGCGCTAACGGTAATTCGTTCATTCAGCCGTTCGATCAGTACCGGCTGCAACTGTACAATTACGCTTTGCAAGCGGAGCGACTGCGACTGGTGCAGAATTATTCCGGGCCGTCCATGGGCTTGTGCCCGTCGGCCACGGCCCTGACGCCGTACACGCCGCGCTGGGCATTCCCGATGTCGCTGCTGCATCATCGCCTGCAGCCGGACGAGCCGAAACCGCAGCACAGCTACATCGGTCTGATCGCCATGGCCATCCTCAGCTCGCCCGAAACCAAGCTAGTTCTGTCCGACATCTACCAGTACATACTGGACAATTATCCGTACTTCCGAACCAGAGGGCCCGGCTGGCGCAATTCCATACGGCACAACTTGTCGCTGAACGACTGTTTCGTCAAGGCCGGTCGTAGCGCGAACGGCAAAGGTCACTACTGGGCCATTCACCCGGCCAACGTGGACGACTTCAAGAAGGGCGACTTCCGACGTCGGAAAGCGCAGCGCAAAGTGCGAAAGCACATGGGTTTGGCGGTTGACGACGACGGCAACGATTCGCCCAGTCCGCCGCCAATCAGCCCGCCGCCGACTCCGACCGCAGCTGCGGCCGCTACCCTTTGGCCGCCAACGGCGGCCTCCGCGACTCCGTTTATTTTCCCGACGGCTTTCCAGTGTCATCAAGCGGCGGCGGCCGCCGCCGCAGCCGCAGCCGCCGCTACCGCAACAACCTCCTCGACCGCCACCATATCGAGGAAGAGGCAGTTCGACGTCGCCTCGTTGCTGGAACCGGACGACGACGATCGATCGACGGCCAGAAAGTTCCATCGCCGATACTCCGGCAGCGACGAAGGCGAGGACGAAACCAACGTGGACGTAGTTACCAGCAGCAGTAGCAGTAGTTCGGTCGGCGTGGCGAAACTGGACGTCAACAACCAGTCGCCGCCGATCATCCTTGTCACAAATTCCAGTAACAACAATTCCTCGTGGAGCTGCTCGTCTCCGACGTCGACCAACCAACAGCTGACGATGCTGGAACAACAGCAGCACCAACAGCAATTAATGGCCAAAGCCTACTACGAACATTTGTCGCAAGCTAGAACGATACAAATTGGATTGTACCAGCAGTGGCAGTTGCACAAGCAATCTGTGCTACCGGCTAATCAGCATAGCATATCGCCGCAGCTTGAAGAGCATCGGATCGTCTAGTGAACTTACCTCGGCATTTTTTACATTTGTAAGCTGTTTCTTGTATTATTTATTAAATATACACATGTATATACTTATATAAAAGTATATATAAACTTTTTTTCTTTTTTTCGTTTTTTTTCTTTTTTTTTTTAGTGTTATTTTTCGGCTTCCTACGCGTGTCTGTGTGTGTAAAATACATCAGAGCAGACCCAACTTTCAACATTCGTTCTTTAGACTAGCGCTTTGTATGTTTGCTACAAATTACGATAGTTTGTTTCAATTTTGAAATTTACCAATTTTCCTACTACTACTAAGCAATGCCGATCGTAATAATTTCATACCACTTTTAAAGTATAATTCTGGGGTTAGTTATAACTACACATTGTGACATTTTTCATTTCCACTCGGAAAATATAATTATTTATTTTGTTTCTTTTTTTAATTCCAAATCGTGCTGTTCCAAGGCAGTTTTTATTAGAGATTTACACCTAATCAGAGCAAGTTGAAATACTGGCGACAATTTATAGGTTCAATATCCGGATAAAGTTGTATTTTTCGGACGAATCTATTAATAGGAAAACTCTTTTATCAAATTTATCTTCTCAACGTAATAATTCCGACAAAAAAAACACATAATTATTGTTTTGTATATATACATATGTATATACACACTTATATGTAGGGGAAAGATATATTTTTTTAATATAACTTTTTGACGCTAAAACGTTTAACGTAGATTTTGTTAATTAACCGAGGCAACGTTTAAAATTTCGATAATTACTTTCGTATTTGTTATAATACTATAGTCCAAAAAGGTTATATTGATACATCACTAAGTGAAATTTATATCATTTTCTTCTTCCGGGTGTTGTTAATTTTCTTCAAGTTCCGATATATTTTCCGTAAATTTATGGCTAATTTGAATATATGTTTTTCTACTTTGCTATGCTTCCTAATTTCCGTTTAATCGCTTGCAATATTTGTAGATTTTGATGGTTCCAGTGAAATATGAAAATTTTCAAATTAACTTTTAGTATAGATATTTTATGTTTAATTAAGTACATTAAAAGTTGCAAAATTATTATTCGAAAGGTTCAGTCCTAGACGCTAAAACAAACGTATCTATAGAATACTTTCAAAAACGTTAGTTGACCTGATTACGGAAAAACCTAGCAGTACTTTAGGTGAAAATCCCACGAATTGCAAGCGATTACTTATTACCTTTCTGTTGTTTTTTTTTTTCGCGGAAATAACTTTTCGAAATGTTTTCGCTTAAATTACAAAAATTTCGTATTCTCTGCATTCTCTACTGATAAAGGAATTTTTTTTTTTTTTTTTTTTTTTTTTTGGTATTAGAAGTCTAAGAAACCTAAACGTAATAATACTTTTCGCACTTAATTCAAAACCGGCAACTTTAATTTTTTTCTTTCGATCACGCAAAGATCAATTAGCAAGCGATTTACGTTTTCAACTATGACAAAATATACCTGTCTATCTAAAACACGTAGGTGTTGTGCCACTTTTCTTGCTACATTTTTCGTTTTCTGTTTTATTCTGCTTCGGGAACAGCACTTCTTTTAAGGGTAGAGAATCCAAAGGTAATCTGCAAGAATGCTTGGATTCAGCTCCGACATCTTTTCTCTGTTATCGAAATATCTTGCGGGAACCATTCGGCAGCACGTTCATCGTTTATTGCCGCGAGATTTTTTGAGAAAAATTCAGTTAGAATTCAAAATGGATTTTCCGAGGAATATTACGAAGTCATAGACGATTTTAAAAACTCAAAAAAGAGAGCATAAAAATTCGCAAATACTCTCGAATATCTTGGCAAATTTTGGCCTCGTGTAGCTTTCAAAGATTACCGACCCTCATTAGTAATTCTCTTATCTTCTTTAAGAGATTTTTTCTTTCATTTTCGCATCACTGATCTTTCTTAAAATTTGTAAATCCATTTCGATTGCTTCTAGAATTGTTCACGAAATCGCGTTTGATATAATAAGATTATTTATTTTTGAGATTTTCAATCAGATTTAGTGATGGTATTTATCACATTCTTCATAACCGCGAGTTTGCTCTTTTTTTCCACCACTCCGTATTTAGAAGCGCTCAGATTTATCTCTACTGCCTCATGCACAAACAAAGCGACCATACTTCGAGTTACAGACCTGCGAAAGTAGTCACCGCGCAGACATTCCATTGAAAATTTAAAAAGTCGTAAGTTTATTTTCATACTGGGAATCAAATGTGAAACAGATGAAAATTCATTACCAATGTTGAGAACCACAACACACAATTTTTATGCATAAAGAAACGCCATCATTTTTCTACTTTTCGTAGACAAGTTATTCTTCTGTATAGAACAATTAATTGCAAAATTTCCAATTTTATTTCGTTGCATTTCAATCTTTCAGTTTAAACAGTCTAAAAGAAGCTCCACCTGATTTTCGGAAAAATTCAAACGTCGAACAAGGTTATTTCGAGTAAATAAATGTGGTTTAGAATTTCGGAAGCTTCAAATGAAGGATCGAATCGGTAGATCTATTTTCTGTTCCATCGATACTCAGGTATTACATTTTAAGGAACTTTTGAAACCGACAGTTTATTATTGTGAGGAACATATGAGAGAGAGAGAGAGAGTTGTGGCATTTTACTACTCCGTATTATTTTGATGCCAGAATATTGACAGATAAAGAAAAAAATATTGAAATAACTAATGGTAAGTAGGGCGCAAAAGTAAATTCGAAAGTGTTGGAAAAATTCTGAGACCACTTACCCGATTGGCGAAAAAAAGGCGCGTAAAAAATCATTTCAGTCGCCTTTTGTGCCGAAATATTTTTAACAGTATTAAAATAAATATCTCGAAAATATCCGAAATAACAAAGTTTTGTCGAACAAACGAAAGAGGGTAATTGGCCAATTGGTAATTAAATATCAAAGGTAATTAAGGGAGACACGCCAAGTCGTAACCGAAAAAAAGATCATCACGACGACAGCAGGCGTTCATTTCTTCAGACCACAATGCTTCTCAACATTTTTTTTATCATGCTCCGGCTATGTAAAAACTTGATCATTTCATTCTCCAACGGTAAAAATCAATAACTCACTTACGAACACCTGTGTATTAATTTAAAAAAATAAGAATACACGACAAAAGTAATTTTACAATGTAATGGCTCATATTGTTGTCCAACAACATTTTTTTTTAATTTTTTGCAATCGCATTAAAATGTTGAAAAAATAAAAAATTAATATTAGACGGTATTTTTTTATTTTTGCGTGCGTCATGATAGATGTTAATGTAGCGAGTGAAGATTTAATTTTAAAAGGAACGGAAGATGTAAAGGAAGCCCCCATCTCTTCATATCTGGATCAGAATCCAGTATGACCTCTGTAGCTTTTTCAATTAACAGATTAATGGTTTCTTATTTTATTTTTCTTCGTCCAGTTCGGCGTTAAAAGTCATTTTGTTTCACACAAATATTTTACTGACAAATAATCCGCAAGTATTTGTTTGTTAACTAGTACAATATCAAGACCGCGATATTCAGCCGAATTTCATTTTATTTGAAGTCCGGTTTGCTTCTCTGTTAAACACCCTCTCTGTTCAAAAAAAGAAGGAATGAGTACAGAGACCTTTCTTCACACTTTTTTAGAAAAAAAGTGAAAAAAAAACCAATCGAAACCACAAAAAAAAAATTGGCCCTTGCTTTAACATTTTTCGTTAAAAATATACAGATAGCTTGAAAATCCTACAGATATAACTTCCACGGTGTGAAATTCAAGGGTTTTTTCTTTTTTATTTTCATTCTCAATATTTTCTGAAACATTCGAGCAATACTGTTTATCCTACGTTTACGATAGATCTAAAGGTCTTTTTTATTCTATTTTATTAAATAGGGAATTGTTTAGTTTTTTAACATTAAAGTTATATTTTTTATTTATTTAGCAATTACAGTTTATAAATTAATACGGCCTAACACTGGATAGCTTCCTCTTGAGCGATAATTAACAGGTTCGCTAACAGATCTTTCGATGTTCATAATTTTTATAATTATCGCAGCTAAAAATTTACATTTTTGAATTTTTATTTAATAATTTTTCTAAAAAAAAAAAAAGCAACTGCAAATTATATACAAATACGCTTTAAAATAAATATTTTTAGTCTATTTCTTGTAATACAAAATTTTTGTTTAATGAGAAAATATTTTTTGTTTTCATATTTTTAATATTTATATTACCACATATATATATACATATATATATATATATGTAAAACACCGATATGTAGTTAACATCCATTTGTCAATTTGTAAAAGCTAAAAATAAAATGAGACGAAGGTCTAAAAGCTAAACTAACTTGAAATGGGATAGTTACAAATACAAACTATACATCATCGTGGCGATTTTTCCTCTTTGTGGAATTTTTTTTTTAGGAAGAGGACGATCTGAATTTCAAATACTGAGTGGAGACATTTTTTTTTTTTTTTGGGGCTCGCTGACAAAGCGCATTGGTTTGACAAGAAAGAAAAGCATCGCTGAATTAATTATTTAGATTCGTATGCAGTCAGCTATAGCATCAATAAAGGAAACAAGGGGAACGACAAAAGAAAGGAGAAAGCAGATGCAGCACTATTGGGAGGAGGAGGAGGAGTCTCAGAAGTTAAGAGTAGAGAAGGAAACGTTCAGACGACAGAACATTCGAAAAGAATGTGGTTAGAATTACATTCGTGGATATCATTGGGAGGATGTGGCGGACAGTAAGGAGAGTCTGAAACTCGATAGCGAGATGTAGCAAGCTATGATCGAAGAGCGCAACCGACATAAAGAGGAAATAAAATAATGTTACAACGACGGAAATTCATGAAACTAAGGATTAATTGGAAGATACGGCTGAATAGAAAAATTTAAGGGGGAAATTGGTTAGAAAAGGGGGAAAGGTACGAGTCCGACCGAAACCTATAATGGAATTTTTTAGACAATGCAAGTAAATTATTAGCAATGTAATTATTAATGGGGAATCCATCAACGCCGACACCTCGAGACAACTGATCGACTCTTTCATTTCCTTCTATATTAACATGGCCTGGAATCCAAAGGAACTCAGTCTGAATGTGATAAGTTTGGATAAGGTTAATCGAACGAATACGAAGAATGATAGGATCACAAGAAGGATGAGGAAAAACAGATGAGATAGTTTGTAACACACACGTAGCATAGACTTTCTGAGTTTTAAAAAATTTCGGAAGAATGAGGCAAACATTTTTAAGCACTCGTATATGTTACGTTTACGGGAATGCTGCGGGAAAAACATATCATCATCATGATATTCTAAAAATGGGAATGTTTTGAATTTATCATTAGGCAAATGTAAATTTTTAATTGATCTTGTTAGATTTAATTTGCTTAATTTTTATTTCTATTTCTTACTAATTTAATTTCTTATCGATAAATTAAATTTACAAATGTTCTCTTATAAAAACAATAAACGCGCATTCTCAGTTAAATAAAATAGCTGCGATGATGCGGTTAATAATTTAATATTTTTGCCTGTGTAAATGAGTAATAATTTGTATTTTTTGACACGGTCGAATGAAATTCAAACTGTCATCTGGTGTTCGGCACTTATTCAGAGTTTTTACCGGTCGGAAGAAAATAAACAAGTTTACATCTGTCTAGCCGGTCCAATATGGGGTAGAGAAAACGTTGACAAACATACTGCTATCGAAATTATTTACTTTTACAAGATTTGCTGGCTATCTTGGTGGCCGGCTATTAGTTACACCTTAGCCAGTGTCGTTTGGGTTCCGATTCCGAGTTGGGGCTAATTAGTCGGAGACGCATTTTCGTACGTACACTAAAATAGTTACGAGTTGGTGTCCGCCCACGAAAGAGACATCCACTCAGGTTCCAATAAATTTCTTTTTCGAACTAAACGTGCTTTTTAAGAAACTAACTCTCTTTTGGTAAATTTTGGATTATTTCAAAGTTAATTTAATTAAATAAATGTTGCTAATTACTATCAAAGAAGAAGACAATGTGGAACATTTAAAATATTTAATTAATTAGGTTTTTTATATTTAATTTCAAAGATTTAACGGGATCCAAGTTGGACGTTTTTTGTTTCTCGCATAATTCTTTGCTTGTTTTTTTGTTGGTATTTTTAAAGTAATAAAAAAATAAAAGTGAATAAATATCTTATTCTAACAACAGATAAGGTCAAATAAGTTCTGTGAAATATATTTTTGCAAGAAAAATAAAAGATAATACATAAATGAAAACAGTATGAGTAAACCCAATATTTATTATACGCACACTATTGAAAGATTAAATCTTTTATTTAGTTATATCTGTATTCATGTAATTATCCGTACTGGTTAATTTTTTGTAATTTGATTCCTTTGACCAATAGTTCGTAATTATGCACTATAATTATCATTAATTATAATTCGTTTAACATATATAATCAATTACTAAATAGTCGCAATTACGGGAACCATTTTTGTAATTAATTACCAAAAGTAATCGATTACTTCCAACTTTAGAATAGAACTGCACGTAGTTTTGTGGTCATAAATGATTATGACTACAAAACTACGTGTAGTCCGATCCTAAATGGTTAGCTCTGCTCTGGGGATCCTTAAGTTTTAATAAATCATTTAGTTTTCGTCGTTTTAGCATTACCATTTTATTTGCTTCTTTTTTTTGGGGTGGAATGGGGGGGGGGTATTCACCCATCAACCCTATATTCAGTGGGTAGGGTCACATATTTATCTAAGTACACATAAAAATTGAATATGGTCCAGGAGTGAAAAGAGCATATAAAGTTACTTTAACTATAAATTAACTTAACCTGAGTTTAAAAAAAATAAATAAATGTACATATATTAAAAGCTCTCCTTAATTAAATTATTCTTCACAAGCCCGTGCCTAGAATTTTGAAAGGAGGGGTTTTTGAAAATTTTCTTCACATATTGATTTTATAAATAACAATACATTTTTCACTAATATTCATACTATTAATGATTTCCATCATTTTGATGTATATATTAATAATTTACATAAATAAATTACCCCGTATATAAATATTAATAAAAATGACATATGTTATTGATTATACTCGTAATAAAAAGTTTTTCCTTAAGATATTAATGAAGTACCTAAAAATATGAAGCATATATGTTCGTTTTTCTTTTAAAGGTAAGAACACCCTAAAAAATCATCAATATTTATTTTACATTTTGGAATTTTTTCAGATTGTTGTGTAATTATAATAACTATTTCAGTTCTCATGGGGGGGGGGGTTAACCCCCAAAACCCACTCCGTGGACACAGCCTTGATTCTTCATTACTTTCGTTTAATATGGCGAATAACTTTACAATCTGCTATGGTAGTTACGCGTGAACTAGCGATAGATTGAAGTGAGCCTGAGACATTATCTTTTCTGAGTCCTTTCTAAACGTGCAATTTATAAATAATCCGGACAAATATTATTTCCGAAAATTGCCTTTTAAACTTATACAATGTTCGATTCGGGTTTTAAATTAAAAAACAAAATATATTTAGAAATATTCTATTGAATTATAAAAATTCAGATTTATAACCTCTCCGTGTTATAGTGGCGAATACGAAAAATGTTTAAAAGCTGAATTTATTACATTTGTCGCAGAAGTCGCAATAAATGTTACAACAAAGCGCTAATAAATTTAATTATAAAATATGAAAGATACGAAATTATAACATTTTTATATAAATTATGAACGTAATACAAAAGAACGAAAAAAAAATAACAAAATTATGAGAGTAATGGATTATTTTCCGATTTAATGGTAATAACTTTACTTGAAAATTTACCGATGAGGAAAATTTTGCGCTTTTTATATTATAATTATTAATCTTTTTCGAAAATAATTTTGGGGTTTTATGTAATATTATTTTTTAATCTTTTTTCTGTTTATTTTCGATAAAATCAGTGGCAATAAATTTTTCGACGCACTCATATATAACTGTGTATCTTTTTTCTCTTAAATTTATACACCGATACCTACTCGCACGCCTATATAACTGTCCAGGTGTTATGCTTCGAGAAACTGGTCTGAAAGATCAGATAATTTAATAGAGAATGTACTGAAATGTACTGTCACCGATTGTTTTATTAAAAATGAACGCGAACAATTAAAAATATTATTATAAAAAATCTAAAACCTTAAGAAAAGATTTATGACGTGTTAAATTTTGTGAAATCGTACTTTGCCAATAAATGAATTAATATCGAAAAAAAAAATTAATTAATTTTTCGGTATTGTCATTGCCGTCATATTTACAACTTTTCATTAATTCTATAATTTAGTTATTTTTTACTCTTGCCGTAGTTTATAATGGAATCGATTACTGTTTGTCGGTTTTCTTTGAAATTATCAAATGTTGCTTTATGCACAACTTTTAATTTCATACGTCTGTTTACGTTTCTTTTAAATTTAAATTGTTAAAATACACAATGATAAAACAAAAATATAAATTACGTTTAAAAAAAAAGGAAAATAAACTTAAATGCGATATAACTTTACCTTAAACGTATTCTCTTTCGCATTTATTAGTATGAAATACATATATACAATATACATATGTATACGTTAATAAAAATATAATTACAAACATTAAAATTTTAATCAGACATATTTCAGAAATTACAACTTTATGTTTATTAGGAAGTACGAATATCGTCATAACAGGTCTAATTAAAATATCGTTTAAAATATTTCCGACATAATGAATAACGGAACAATGTAAAATTGGAAAAATCAAATAAATAAAAAAATATAGCAATACGATAAATTATCACTATGTGGGAAGCCTTTCTGTTCAACTGTTCGTGAAGTACCCCTCTTAAAAATGCATTCGTTTTACATCCGTCTCAGTTTTAATTTGCCGTCTGTTCGATGTTCTCTTTCCGATACATTTTGATCTTTTAACTTAATTTCTTACGAAATCAATGCGCCTCATTGTATAACTGATTTATTTTATTCTTGGAATATTCCGAAACGATTCTTTTATTTCCATCTCCACTTTTTCAATGAACTTCCTTTATTTCGCTCTCGGTCGACATTTCTATAATATGCAACATTCCAGCTTTTGTTTTTCCAATACTTTCCAAATGGTGTATAGACGTTTTTACACGAATCGTTTATACTTTTTATTTTTAAATAATACCCTGTTATTTGTTATTTATTTGTCGAATTTTGAATATTAGTACCATTTTAAGTTGAAATAGTCGATGTGGTTATCAATTATTACACAATTCCAATTAATAAGTAAACGCGTAAATGGAAAATACGTATGCTTTATAAATTAGAACACCGAAGCGTTTCGTAGTAACGTTACATCACAACGAGACGCGTCGGTATTTTAATTTAAATAATACATTTCCGTTTTTTCAAAACTTCGACTTTTATACCTCAATTAGCGTGTGCAAAATAATTCGACAACTGGAAAAGAAAAATCGTTCACTTTTTATATTATTAATATGTTTGTTTTTTAAAGCGTCGTTTTGCAAAGTTCGTACATCAGGCAACAATGCGCAATTCAAACGTGATATTACCCCCTTATTTACATTTACATGATGGTGTGTAAATATTTTATTTAATTTCTGATCATCGACTGTGTCCGAATTCATGTTTTTACTAAAATAAAATAATCACACTTCATACTATCCGAAAAACATATTCATACGTCAAAATGTACTTCTATACCAAAGGGGGTACTTTAATTTTCCATTCAACGCTACTTTCAGTTAATGTTCGTTGTAAAATTATTTATCTATTCAATAGTAGTACGTTTTATCTGAAAAATATGTAATGTCATCAGCAATTTCTTTTTATTTTTTCTACTATAATTTTATTTTTTTTTTGTTTTTATTTTATTTTTTTTTTTGGACACACGAAATACGGGAACACCTCTACCTATATACGATACGAATCGGTAGTCAATTAGATTTTAATTCGATCATCGTGATTAATATAAGAAAAAAACCTAATAATAGCGAGAATAATTAAACGAAAACAAAGAAAAGGTACGTAGGCAAAACAATATCAAATGTGAAAGGAAAACACAGAACGTTCAACAGAAAGAAAACATTTAGGATCGTAGGCAAAATTTTATTATTGGGGTTAGAGAAAGATTAAAAATGGCGGCGAGACGAATGCAACGTGTATGATTAAGGGGTAGACGAATGGTAAAGACAACAACAGGCGAAGACGAAAAGAATCTTAAGAAACAAAAATCAGGAGAATTAGGTTAAACGTAGAAATAGAGGAAACGAAATTATTAGTAATATCCGAGCGAACTTTGAAGTGCGATTTTTGGCAGAGGGGAATTTTCTTAAAATAAGGGCCGGAGCGCCAATTAACTTAGGCCAAAGCATCAGAGGCGTTTCACTTCCTTCGATGTTTCCACGACCGGAAACCCGTAACGAGTCGATGAAAATGGAGTAATGAAGAAAAAAATTACGAACAAAGGATAAAATTGCAGAAGCACGGAGGAAAAGCTGAATAGAAGGCCCGAAAGGACACTTATTTAGCGGTAATGTAAATAACAGCGCATGACCATCGGTTCGGCCGAAAAAGTAGAACAGAATAGATTCAGGAAAAATTATAATCTGGGATAATATAAGAAACTCCAACGCTACCGGGCTTCGCTGCAATAAAAGTGGTCACATGCGAGGGAAACATGGAATTGATAATATTGTGAAATTCCTGTTTAGTTACAGTTTTTGTGAGAGGGAAATTTTCAAGAGTTTAGAGGATTTACGAAGCAGAGTCCGATGCGGGAATTTTGTATGATATGCAATTTAGAAAGAGAGGTTTCACAACTATGGAATGTAATAGACTTCGAACGAATAAACGGTCTTATAATGGAAATAGGATTTTAGTCTTTAAATGGCGGAACAAGAAAGATAACATTTAAATGACTATTGAAAAAAAGGACCGAGATAGCAGAAGCAATTAAAACGCGACGATATAAGGATAAGTTAGAAATGTGTTAGTTTAAAGAAATTGAAAATGAGAGATTAAAAATTCTGGGATTTAAGAGTGGTTAGAAATTAATTGAAATATTAAACAACAAATAATCGTATAAAACTTTGAAAAACTACATTCAGGATGGTGGAGGTCTTTCAGTAGCCTAGGCAGCTCTCACTGTAATAACCCCAATAGTTAAAAATGGCAATTCAATGGGGGAAAAAAAAATAAAATAAAACTAAAATATAAACATTACTGCGGAAGGAACGAAATTAGATAAGTAGCATAATAGACAAGAGTGTTTAGCTGCAATTGTTTTTCGATTTGCTTAAAGCCCGGGTGAAAAAGAAAAGAATCCTTTTTTGGTTTTTAATTATAGCGTTTTTCGTTTTTTGATTATAATAATATGAGGAAAAAATATTTTCGCCTCGATTTCGTATATTTATCAGCGCGTTCATTGATTAATTAAAATAGTTTTATTATTATTATTATTATTACTAATAATAATTTTTGAACTGTCATTTTTAAACTGAATCGGCTGAATAGTTCTATTTATCGTGTATTCATTGCGTACGAATCCTCGAACGAGTGCATTGCGTAATAGGGTGGCTGAATTAAATTTCGATTTTCTCGGACAGTTGGAAAAATTTTTTAATATTTTCCAAAATCTAAATCTTGAATTTTCAACATAAAATAGAGCGAGAAAGAGAGAGACGTCGGAAAATTTCCGTGTTCTTATTAAACTTTATGATCCGGTATATAGTTTTTCGCTCTCTTTTTAAACTGATTAAAATTGCTCATAGCTCTGGTGGAATTTCCCAAAATAATCTCTTTATAATATTTCCGAACATGACAAAATATCACGCAATGTTGTAAAAAAATAATATATTTTCTTTTTCAATTATTGAAATTGTAAAACCGACGGTTTTTTACCTATGTTCTCGTCATTTTCGTATTACTTTCTAAAATTCATCGTTTGATCAGCTCGTGGAATTTGACCGCTGTAAAATTTACCGAGATCATCGGTTGATCAAAATCGCGGTTCGCATTGCGCTTTTAACATTTCATTAAGAATCGAAATTTAATTGCAAATAATCATGGGAAAAAATTAACATTACATTTGAAATAATTCAAATTTAATTTTTTTCCGTAGAGTTCCTTTTTTCGCTATTGTGATTATTTTTTGCCCGTCGAACTGCACAAGCGTGTCTTTGTTATATAAATATCGAGAATTCTTTCGCTTTGTAGAATTTTCGATATTTATTGTAATTTTGGCGATTGGCAGAAAGAAATACAGTGTCGTAGGGATTAATACATTATGAATCTTAACAAATCCCCGGTCAAGGGTATGGGATTTAATTTAATTTTTACTTTAAATTTAACCAAATAGGAACCTGATTAAGTGTGCAGACCATGAACACTCTACACCATTCACGATAAATATAAGTATGTAATACTTTTTTAGCTTTTTTGTGTACCACTGTCTATGAACTTCTCTGTGGCTATCACGGTTGATACACATTCTTGTCAAGAGTTTCATAGTGAATGATGTCATAATTCTGTAGTGCGACCGACCACAGATTGCTTAGAAGATGTTACGACCCGACGAATGATTACAGTAGCTTCGTAATCTGTCAACACCGATAACTTTTGAAGACATAAAAATCGGACACGTGATTGTTGCTTTTCTCTTTTGGAAGCCAGGTAGAGCATCCGGAGCAAAACCAGTTCCTTCGCTTTACTTCTTCTTGGCGGCCGCTATCTCGTGGACGACATTATCTGGTGCGTGAATGTCCCGCTGCTCTTATTTTTATTTTCAGTGCGTATCTCTGGCTAGATCTTACTAACCCAATTCATAGGCCTTAAACTATTTTTATTTTTATTTATAGCGCCCTGTACAGTCTTTTGGCTAGAAGCATAAGAACTGCGATTGTGTTAAATCAGGTTATTAACTTTTATCAGCTTTGAAGTATGAAAATATCTTGAGGTTTTGACTACAATTGTCGGATAGTACAGATTCAAGAGTTTCATTTGGAATATGCGATTTTATTTGACCGTAAAATTTCGTGTATTCGCGGTGATTATTATTGGGACATTGCCGATGTCACATGTTGCTTATTTAAGATGTATCCATGTGTTAAGGCGGAGTGACTTTAGGCGGACAAGTGTTACTTCGTCCTTTCTCGATTTTCCACAGAAGAACGACTGTTTTCTTAATTGATTTTAGTCTATTTGTATCTGGCAGTAAATCCCAGAATCGTCGGAAGGCTTTTTTAGTGCGGAGGATTTACTAAAAAAAAAAAAAACTAAAATTTCATGCGTTAAATCCGCATATTTTTTTTAACTTTTAGGTATATAGAGACCCAATTTTATTTTTTTCAAAAAACTGAATTACTAATAAAATCAGATCATTATGCAAAAAAAAAAAAACAAAAAAAAAGACTTTTTTTTTCAGTATTAGGGAAATACGTAAGGCTAGTTTTGCAGTTCCATCGGCTTGTTTATTCTGACGAATGTTGAAGTGAGATGGGATTCAACAGAAGATAATTTCTTTGCTTGATGACGATAGCGATTGGATTATTTCCCGGGGCATATCCCAAGTTGTTTCTTTTTGTGAAACATTTTGATGGAAAGGATCGCAGATAGTGATTCAGTTAGTATCAGAATGTGGCTGGATACGAATTCTATGTGCCATAGTTGATTGCTAGTTTGAGAGCATGGAGTTCGCTTAACTGGACGGCGAATTCCGGCGGTAGTGGATAGGGAAACATACAAATTTAAAACGTAGCTTTTTATTTAATTTTTCCTCTCATGGGAAAAGAAACGGTTTAGAACAACGTCTCTGTTCATGTAGTAAACATTTTTAAATTGAATTTGGGTCGAAGGGAATTTTTCTCGCTCGATACGCGTATTTTGATACTATATATAAAAAAGAAACTGTTTAATAAACTTTCTATTCGAGGAATGCGCCGCCCTTCCGCCGATAAGATAATCGAACGAGCTAATATGTAAAAAGAAACAAAGTGATCACGTTGAAAGGCCACCATTACGATTTTTTTTTTTAAATTCAACCAACATAAATAATCTTATACCGCCGTACCTGACCATCTGTGTGATTTTTTTCTAATGAAACACAAGCTTCGTTACCTAAATTTCACGCAACTAGGCTGCAATTCCAAAAATATCCCAACCGTTTAATATTCTGCATAGACGCAGCAAAAGTTCACCCAGCTGATCGGTCATCGCCAAATGCGGTTAGGCGTGTAATTTATCACACGCAGTGAAACTTGATGTGACAGTTGTGCGATCGCGCATGTGAAGATCGCGCAGTATTCTTCTATCGTCAGTATTTTCTTTTACCGGAACCTATGTCTGAAAAAGCGCTATTGGTAACGGACTCACCGGTCTCTCAGATTCTCATATCAGACATTCGCAGCGTGATCCAAAACAAACAAATGTTATATGGGCTTTTCAAGAGACATTGCTTAATTTTCGTGGTAATGAGTGCTTAGGCATGCTAGGATTTCGGGATACAAGCGAAGAATATTGTAGTCTTACTGCAGACTTTTCTGGAATGGTCCAAAAACCCACAAGTGAATCATTCGAGTCTGGAGGAAAGTATTTCCCATAGAGAGTTTTGCATTCTTAGCCGATAGCGTACAAGAGCCTTTTCCCGCGATTTTATATTTGGAGGAGCTCCAGCCCCTACAAGTTTTCCATTCTGACTCTAAAACATCGCTCTTTCTACATACCTTGCGAATGCTCACCATTTTCAGTTCACCGAGCTTCTTGTAACATACGCGAGTATTTTGCTAACTTCTCGACAGTGACTGGATTCGCCCTTCAGTTTATAGGAGCTACTAAATTTATATATCTTTAAATACCGGTCTCATGATCCACGTAATAACCCTGGCAATTAAAAACAGCGCGTTGGATGGTCTACTATGTGTAAAATCGTACAGTTAATGTACCTCAATAAAATACTTCTATAAAAAAATCATATAATAGTATACTACAAAAGAAAAGTAAACCCAACTGCAGGAAATCACTGTTAATAATAAAAAAAATAAATAAACTGAGAAAAAAGAGAAAAATAAATAAAACTACATAAACGAATAAGTAAAAAAACAATAAAAGAAAACAACTAAAGTCTGTAATTAATAAGCGGATTATCACAATAGAACACGTAGTAGTTTGAGTATGCTCCACAAGAAATATCGAAATGCTTCAGAGAGAATTTTACTTCTACGTTTGTATCTTTTATATTATCTGTTCAGCTCACTCTTCCTCCCGATTCATGATTTCTTTTGTACTCCTCTGTTCGATGTTCTGATGCTGTTTCCGTTGTTCGTGTGCGTTATGGCCATTCTCTGCTGCTGTCTTTCTCCAGATTTCGCTTTTCCCTGATTTCCTCCCCACATTGTGCTCTCCATCCTGAATGATGCATTGCGACGCCGATCATATGTTCTTTGGGTGATCATTTCTTTCTGTGGAGCGTTTTATATTCCTATTTGTGTTGAGGCTCGGGCTTCCTACTCCTTATTGTGCTTCTTGTATCCTGTCTTTTCCTTCCCGAATCAATTATTCCTATCGTTTGTTCCTTTTTATCAAAGATTTCTAATCGGATTAAAATATAACCGACTTTTTTCCTTTCTATTTGTTTCTGGGTAAAGGTCCGTGACGAGTCCGAAATGGGAAAAAAAATCTTTTATATGTTCGTTCGAGCGATGTTCTTATGTATTCGACGTTTTTTTTTTTCTTTTTTCTTTTGTAAACGGATGCTCGGTGGCTGAATATTAAGCGAAAAGAACTTGGTTGAACGTTTAAACTTACAATTAGTAAGAGGGAAGTTTGTGTATTTATGCAATTTTAAGGTATTAGTAAATAGTGAAGCATTGAGCATTATTTCGCCAACGATTTTGCATAATCTGCAATTTTTTGATGTTAGATTCAGAATATATGAGCAGAGTGGACAAGAATAAAATAAAATAGGTGTAATTAAGCTCTCGTAGACGATAAGTTTACTCCTACACTTTTTTTATTAAAAATAAGATGAAGTGGAAAAACATTCCCTCTGTAAAACAAAACACCTAATCCAAAAATTAATATAATCATTAGTCATTGTTCGGGCGTGTTTTAGTGAATATAATGGCTCCCGTTGTATTCAAAAATATGCTACATTACAGTGCCTTTTTTTTTTGGTAAGTTGATTTTTTGAAGGAAATAGAATCATCATAATGTATGCCCGCTTTTAACGGCTATTAAATAACCTCTCTGATTTTTCTGGGGAGAAAAAAACGGTCTACGTTTAGCCATAGGGCGAAACAATTATAACGTGAATTGTATCGAGTCGCACGCATCTCGAAAATTAAATATTTACCCGGAGCTAAACAAGAATAATGTTCTAAAAACCCCGTAGTAATATTATGCATGTTCTAGAACTGACCTTTCTGAAATACCGGAAAAGTAAAATAAAGCAATTTAATAATAAAGGCAATGTGATCCTTTGTTATTAAACAACAGTAGCGTAGCTGGAAATATTTAAATATCGTAAACGTTCTTTATGAAAAACGTTTGTAAAATGAAATTATTTTGTGTAACAAGGATAGTATTGTTACGCATTTTACATCACCCATCACAAAAATTAAATATTTAACTCCACCCGAAAAACATGTTTTATATATAACAATTTTATTTTTTTTGCTTGTTTTTGACTTTGCATTTTTTTTTTTTTTTTAAACTAAAAGTGTGTATGAGGATTTCCATGCACCATAATTAACTACTGGGGCTATTACAACACATGGAGTCTACTTAGGAGGATCGAACGCGATAGAACAGACCGCTGCTCCGCGTAATAGCTAATACAGCTGCGACCGTGGACGGAGCATTTGATAGCATCTTAGAAACAGAGGAGGTGGTAAAGTGAATGGATCGTGGTACTGCAGTGGAGGAACATTTGAGGGGTGTAGGTGAAAGGTGGATGGGGCGCTTGGTTGACCACAAAAGGGGCAGACATTTGGGGGTGCCTGGCCCGTGAAGATGTAACTGTGCGAGAGGGTTGTATGACCTATCCGGAGACGATTTAGGACAGAAAAATCTCTACAGGAAACTCCGTCTGTGGGCCACCAGGGCTCCGTGGTTGTTTTTACGCTTTGGATAAACGTACTTGAGGATCTCCATTCCTGCTGTTATTCTTCTCCGGTTTGGTGCATAAAAAAATGGGCCAATGTGGAGGGAAGAGGAGGGTTGTATTACATTGGAGAGAACAATGTCGCCTGAGCTGCTCGATTGACACGCTCATTGCCTGGAACAACCCCAACATGATATCCGGCACCTATAGGAAAGATGTTTCAGAGTTAAGATTTGATAGCCTGTATAATCTTATCAACGAGTTGTTAGATTTAATCTCTGAGATGAGTTGAAGGGAGTTTAGGTTATGAGTAGGGCCTTTTGGGACTGGGGGGTGCTATCGGGGTGTAGTGTTGAATGTAAAAAACCATCGCGTATATTTCAGCGTCCGGTACTATACAGCAACCGTGCAGTTTAACTGACTCTGCTGCCTCTGAGACTTCAAAGGAGCATGTCGCCGATGACTAATAATCTTTTGCCTTCGCTCCATTTGTGTAAAGTCGTTAGTGGTCTGTGTAGCTCGCTATGGTATTTTTTGCTATTTGTGCTTTGTGAAATTTTGTTAGCAATATTTGAGAGATACTTTAACATGTACGGCTGGATACAGTCGGGACCAGGTGCAGTGTTGGATATATGGTAGTTGAGTTGGAAATCTAACTCTGAGATGGTAAAGCCACTGTTGTATGATTCATTTAATTCGGGTGGGAGTGCACTGGCTGTTGCACCGCATGGATGTTGCGGCAAAGTAGCTGCAAACGCTTTGGCGACGTCAGATTCATCAGTTATCAGGCTACCGTGTTGATCTTGGGAAGGGCGCGTTTTGGGACACTGCTGATTCCGCTGATGGATTTTATTTTGTTCCACATGGTCCTGTTTGGCGTTGACGGGGAGATGGATGAGATGAATTGTTTCCTAGATTTTTGTTTTTTGCTGCGAATAAGAGCACGGGAAACAGCTTGGGTCTTTTTTTAAAGGCTATTAAGTCAGATAGCGACCGAGACGATTTATACTTTCCAAGTGCTCGTTTGCACTGTTGGATTACGGTATGGATCTCTCTTTGCACCGTCATGGTGGTACACTCTTAGCTCGGAATTGTGAGAGCTGGGTATCGATAAGCAGGCGGCGTGTAGTATAAGTCAATAGTTGAGAAAGTGTTATGGGAAAGGTTGAAATATGTACGTGGTCAGGTGGGGAGAGGATGCACAAATTGTGCTCTATTAATATATTGGTGATGATCGATCGATGTCTGTTGGTTGACTCCACTCCCCACAGTGGGGAGCGAACGTTGAAGTCCCCGAGTATAATCATTGGGCTTTCTATTTGGAATATCTGAATGACTACCGAGTGTACTATATTGTTGGGGAGGAGGGAAGTAGCGGTTGCAGATTATTAATGAAAGTCTCGGTAGATCGTGTAATAAAACAGATATCGCTACAATCTAAAGGGGTGTATCTATTCTGACTGATACAGCTAAGACCGACGTATGTACTAGGGTTACTACTCCTCCGCTTGTTTGGTCGGTATTGTCACATCAGAATAGGCTGTAGTCTTTTACTTTTGGCTTGTCTCTAGGCTGTAAATGCATCTCCTGCAATCAGGCTACCGGTGGGGAATTTGCGGCTAATAGGTGTTCCAATTCGGCTTGGTGATTAATAAAACCTCAGCAGTTCCACTGCATAATTATATATTGTTGCTCGCCATGCTGAGTGTTTCTGCGTTATCTCGTGAAGCCAGTGGCTGTTGTTAGTCGAGCTTTGATGTTGGGTTTGTCGTAGTGTTTCTGTGTTAGTGGGTAAAACTTCCTTCTGACGTATTGTCATCTATGGATAGGTTGCTCAGGCTTTTTAGTATGCGGGCGCATCTATTTTTTAAACTCGTGTTCTTAAGACATGGTTTGGTTGCTGCAATCAAGTGAATCAGTTCATCTTATCCTGTGTAAAGTTGCGCGCATAGGTTATATAGTCAGATTTGGAGGCTATGTTTCTCACGAAAGTTTTGAAACCCTCAAAGTTAATGATGAAGTTGGATTGATCGTTATCAAACATCGTCTTGACTTTCTCAACTGTTTCGTGGATATTTGTGATTTTTTTCTATTTTGACTTCCGATTAGCTGACTCAATGATGTGCTACACGTGTTTGGTGGTGTTTTGAAATCGGTTTTCTGTTGTAGCTGTTATTGTAAACCGTCCTTCTCTTTTGGCTGTGGTTTCGAAGTATTTCTGAGCTCTAACTGGATTGGTAGGCTATCTGTTTAGTTCAGTGGTGCTGTATGTCCTCTGGTAGCGGGATATTAATTTTCTTTGTTGATGTGGAATCGTCGGGGGCAAAAAATCTGGTGTTGCTGGGTGGGGGCGTTTCGTATTTAGAATTATTTGATCGACTTACATTGCTGCTCTATCGATGTCTAGATGTTGTGGGGGGAGTAGGTAACGTGGTTAGTTGACTAGCTTTTTCCCTTTTTTATTTGTACAGCTGTGGCATGAGTGACCATCTAAGTGGAGGAATATGAGGTGTTCACGTTTATTGTGGGTTAGTATAAAGGACTCAGGGATGTTAGAACAATTGGTCTGCTCGATGTAAACTTGTCTACGCCGGTTGACAATATGTTCGAATTCAGCGTCGTTTGGGTTTACCCTAAGGATAGCTATGCGGGTGATTAATTTCAGTTAAAACACTGAGGCAAGGTGCGAGAGTATGAACTGATTCGCGATGTAAGTGGGAGAGTGACTTGATTAGTTTATTGGATGGATTTTTTAAAGGTCGGGTAATGATTACTCGCAAGCCTATTTTAATTCTGCCTCCATGTTTGAATAGTAGTTCGACATTAGATTTTGACTTTAAAAATATTGCAACTCGATCTCTGCTGATTCTCGAGCCTGCTATTATGTTAGATGGACCGCCAACTAGATCTTTCAATACCAGGGAGTAATCTCGATTGCTGCTTGTCGGAACATATGGAAATATTATAACTTGTTCCTCTGTTGGGTAATTAATATCGGTTAGCGGGGCTATTTTCTTTATGGTTTTTAATTTTTCGGAGAAGGATAACACTCGGCGTGGTTGGGGGGGGGGGTTATATCGGAGACGCCGTTTTGGATTTTGAGTCATTTACGCCTTTGGTTCTGGAGCTATCAAAAGCGGTAGACGGCTGGCTGCGCGAGCTTTTATCGCGAGAGATGAATCGGCTGAACGCTGCCGGTTTATTTGTGCGGTAAACTGGTTTTTGTCGGAGTTTGTGTCATGCGTTGGTGTTTTATGTGCTGTTGTTCCCGTCGCGTTTAGACGGCGCTTTTGGATTACCAGCCAGGATGTTCTTATCACTATATTAATATTACCTGGTTTGAAAAGGCGAACGCGAGAAAGCGATATCTTTAAGCAAATTCTTGATCACAAAAATCACTTTTATTGCCCTTTCTTTCTTTTTTCGAAAAAGAAGGAAAATATATTTCGTTTTTTCTAATCTGTTTCTAAACTGACTTATTTCACTGGGGAAATGAATGTAACAGATGCTGACTGTTGACTGCACAGCGTGTCAGTAACGTTTCATGTACTGACAAGTCAAAACTAGATATTTAATCGTCTCGGCGGGTCTAAATTACATAGAGTTGGTTTATTCTGCAATTTGACACAGTTAAAGTAAGTTGATGTTTTTATTGAAAAAATTGGTATTTCTAGAACTGTACTATATAGCGGAAACCTGCCGATTAAATGTGACCTAAATAATATTTCTAGCGGAAAATTAGGATTGTAGTCTTCTGATAAGTATTGACGGATATTTTTAAGGATGTAAGCCGGCACCTACGTTAAATGGTGTGAAACTTACGGGCCCTGTGAGAGTTTAGAAAAGTTTCCAACATTTTAAACAGAAGAAAAGATCTGTTTAAATGCGTATGAATTTTTCATTTTACAATATTTCATAGTGCTTTTTATATCATGTAACAATTCGCTATTTTACAAAATGTCAGTTTTCCATATTTTCACCATTTCAATATTTTTCATGTTTTCGTGATTTTAATTTTTTACAACTTTATTTATCGGCACAAAACGCGTACTTGTTAATTTACATATTCAAATTAGCATCTCTCTGCACATTACACTTAGTAATTTCTTTAACGCGTCGTTATTCGTTGCTTTAAGAATTTTATCAAAGATGCGGAAATATCTTATAAACTTATACAATTAATAATATTTAATGTTCTGGAAATGCGATCAGTCTTATATGCAACAATAAAAAAATCCTTAAAATCCTCGTTTAGTCTCGATTCCAAGAATGGTTTGAAATTCATATTTTTGTGAAATTTTCACTATCTTGAAAATGTCACACTGTATCTTCCGATGATACTTTTTTTTCCCCTATATACTTCAACGTTAGAGAGTGTATTGTAAACCTTAAATTTAGAATCTTCGATGTCTTTTTATTGCACCCGATTACCAATTGTTATTTTTATTTATTATTAAAATTCATTTTTTTTCTTTTTCTTTTTTAAGCAGTACAAAATTGATAATTGCGTTTTTTAAAAAAAAAATCTAAAAATAAGGAAACTTTTATATTCGTTTGTCAAAAGTACGCGCATATTGGTAGCATCTAAAGAGGCAAACTAAGAAAGATTTTAATGTAGCGGTACCTATTTATTTATGAAGGTAAAACGGAAATAGAGAGCTTATCAAAGTGGTAGATAACGGTGAAAGCAATAAAAAAAAAAACAAAACAAACAAACGTATGTTGCTATTAGTTCATTTTCGAGTAACCGACACATATTTTCATACAAGTATTACAGAAGAATATCCACAAAATTCATAAAATTAGACCGACTTGTTTTTCGGAGAAACGTACATTTGTAGTGAATTTTTCCTACTGATCATGATTATGATCTAGTTTTTGTTATATAGGGTGATTTTTTAAGAGTTAAGTTTTTCAGGTTGGCAGCACTGGTTGGTATTGGCGTCCAAACGTCATCTGTCAAAGTGAAAAGTTTTCAGTATACTCTGCCATTTCATCATGGAAAGACTTACACAAACGAGCAACGATTGTGATATGGTTGAAATTTATTATCAAAAACCAGTGCTCTGTGAAAAATGTGCATCGTTTGTTACGACCTGGTGAATCAACAATTCGTGCTGTTATCACCAAATTTGGTGTGGACACAGTGCGATGTCAACTGATCGAATAGAACACCCATAACCAGGGGCGCATGGGCACCCCCTGCGAAGGCTAACGTTTTAATTTAACACCTATTGACTCTGCGTAATCAAATTATCGTAAGGTCCTATTTGTATAGTTTAAAAACTAATGAAAATTGAACAATTATATAAATTAATAAAAAATAAATACATTTAAAACTGGGGTCCTTTTTTTTTTTTTTTTTATATTTTAGTCAGTTAGGTTTGTAAGAGTTATATTTATTAAATATTTATGAATATAAAACATAAACGCTACTGTATCGTTTAGGGAATGTTGACATATGTAAGTTCAAGACGGTTGATTGAGTTGTATGATTAATTTTCGCGAAAGAAAAATACGGAATGTTTTCCATAATTTTGACATTAGACAAAAAATTATTTTTTCTTCAATATAAAATTACATAAAATTCTTCTTCGCACAGACAGGTAGGTAGGTTCGAAAACAGTAAATAGCCCTTTTCGCTATTTTTTGTAGCGGCTATTCTCAAAAAGAAGTCGTTTGCCGACGCAACTGCGGATGATTTACTTATTTGCTATTTTTTCCCCTATCTCATAATGGAGTTTTATATCTTTATTTAATTATTATTTTATATTAATGCAGCGTGGAGGAAACTATCCAATTAAGTTTTGGAATCCTCTCCACCTCATTGTACAATTTTTAACATTTCTAAAGTGTATGCTTAAAGTGGATTAGTTTTCCGACAATCCAATTCCTTTTTGACAAATTCATTAAACATACTTTCTCCGTCACTAGTTTACTCTTTTTCCGATATTACAACTACTCAAAATTGATTGTTCATTACATCTAACGCCATTTCCCGTTTCCGCAATATTAAATTTTTTGAGGTCAATTACAAAAGTTCCTTAATATAAACTATGTTAGTTTGGTGCTTGAGATCTGCTATTGTATCTATCTTTAATTGTTGGAAAGAAACTATTAGTTATTCTATTTTGGTTTACGCAAACGCTTTAAAATTTTTCCCACGCATATATTAATTATCGATAAATTTATTAAATTGTATTGCTGTGTTACACTTTTACTCATTATTATTTTAAAATAGCATTGTCTCGAATGTTGCTTAGTTTATTTTTGATCGAAACTATTATACTTTTCTATTTCTAAGATTAATCATCAGTACACGTCAATGTGAGGGATAAGCAAGCAACCTCTTTAAAAACATGATTATTCTGCAATCGCTATCGACCTTATCGCTTTTTCATCAACTTCAGCAACAAGTATTATTGGTCAGATCGTGCTGAATGACACACATGCTCGCCACTTAAAATTCAAATAAGAAATGTTGTTTGTTTTTTTTTAAATTTCCAACAACTTTCTATCATTGTTGCGAACAAACACCTAAGATCATCGTGCTTGCAATAGATGACGATCCTAAACATTACTGATTTCAGCTAAAGCTTGAAGTAACCATCCTGAAAATAGATGAGCAGCTCTATACTTTTATCATTGATACTTTTTATTTCCATATTAAGTCACATCAGGGCTACTCCATATTTTCCATGTACTACTGCGATTTGCTGCCGTTGCGCGTGCCCTCGAACAGTCCACTTCCGGATTAAACGTTGATTTATGTCTGTCTAATATGCACCCTCTTCTACCGGGACTTTGCATCATGATTTTTCTAGGTAAAATTTAGAACTGCGATGACTGCAAAACCAACGTTGAATTGTCGATAGAAGTCTCTTTAATTTCCAAACGTTGTAAAATAGACATATTCTAGAGTACGTAAAGCATAGATGAATACTTCGATTCTTCCGCGTTTAATGTTCGTGTTTCTTTAACGTCTGCGAGGGAGAACACCGGAACATTTTAATTATTCTCATCTCCGTGAGCGCTTGGAGATTTGTCTATCTTTACAAAAGCTTGTTAACCTTAACAGTGTCCAATTTTTTTATCTCTATAGTACAATCGCCCCCCTTGCTCTGCGTTCCAAGTAGATAATTTCATCGTCAACTGCAACAATGCAGATTTAGTTTATCGTTCGATTTCGATAAGCTTTAACGCTTATACTCTTAACTCTATCCAACATAGCTCACCTGTTTCCCCGTGCCATGATGCCGGACATTGTCGTCTAAGTAGCGTTTTTGTTCTATACCATTTTCACGCCAGCCGTGATTCCAAAACCGATCGATACCCATCGGGAAATCCATTCGTCGCTGATATTTAATAATAGCGATGCACCCTTAACGTGCACCTTTGCCGGTATTAAATGATGTTGTGAATTCTCATGCGAACCATGGTCGAGATTTCATCGTACGGAGACAACGGACAAGGCGGTGCACATTTCTTTCATTTTTTGGCATTTTGTACGTAAAAAAAGGATCGAGGTTTCCTTTTGAGTTGGCATTAACCAAGAGCGGTGTGTGTTTTCTTAATTGCTGCTTGACCATGCGCTATAGTGGACGGCTTTCTTTTTTAAAACCTTCTTTAAACATCCGGTTTATCTGCAGAAGCTGAAGGGTTGAACGAAGTTCAAAAAATGCTAAACTGTACATTAGGCCCTCGATTTGGAGTTACATCGCTCCGCATTAGGTTGAAAACCGCATTAGCCCAATTAAAAATAAAATGTACTTTTTCTAGTCAGACATTGTAATTATGCGTACGTCAATTTTTTATTTCATAAAAAAACAAAAAACATCAACAAAAAAGGACACTTAACGAAAATAAAATATTTCTAATATTTTAAACTGATTACACACGCTACAGCTTTGTATCTAGCGTGGCGATTGTTCCTTTTATTTCATTTCATTTAAATTATTTAATCTGTAATTAAATGTTCAGCGGCAAATTGAGTTTGTTGCTCTGGTAACAAATCAACTCTGTTACTGTATATATACAGATATATATATATATATATATATATATATATATATGCGTTATAATTATTTTTACATCGGCAATGGTATTTTTTAATGTAAGACCTATTGTTTTCTTCCAGTTTAATTTTTTTTATAACCTGCGCTGAAAATATTGAATTGTGATAATGTGTCGTTATTAAAAGTTCTTTCTAAAAAAAGGAAAAATCACGCGGTTGGGTTTAACCCCTTCGGTTAATAAATGAGCCCCCTTTAGAGTGAAAAAATTAAAGTAACGAAATTAATTGTTGCGAATTGTTCGGCTTTTCCTTTCATCGTAGTGGGGCTGCGCCCTCACGTGCAGACTTTCGAATATAGAACGGATTAATAGAAATGAGCCGTGTTTAACCATTTTTTGTTTTGTTTATTAATGCCTACAAAGAATTATAATTTTATTCCACTTTTTACTTATCTCTTCCGTCGACTACGAACAAAAATATTAAAATACTGCCGAATAAAAATTTTAGCCTAAATTTCAGATACAATAGAATTTTAGAAAAGTAGTCACGAACAACCAAAAAAAAAACCTTCATTCACTTTTAATAAAGATTACAGATCGCAAAAATAAAATCGTGTCCGTCAATTTTTTGTACGCGTATGTAACGTGCACAAAATGAAGTCGCGTTATATTAATCGGACTGATGATGGAGGATTAATGGGAGATCATTAAGGGGATTTTTATTTTTATCTTTTCGAGGGCTCTTGTTAACCGTGTGGGAGTATTGAATCGACGCGCGTAATTTTTTTCAGTGCTATTTTATTTTCAATGTGCAGTAACAATTTCAAACTGAACTTCGGTTAAATCTCTCGGCAAACGCGTCATCTCAGACGTTATAAGCGTAGCTGCTACTACGCCTTCGATCGTTCCAAACTTTTTCCGTTACTGTAAGCGAACGTTAAAACTGAACACCGCTATGTATACCGTATGCGTCACACGCGTAAAATTTTTTTTCTTTGTTAGGAATATTTTCAGGTCGTAGCTGGAGGTGTGCCTAGCCCCCCGTCGACAGGTAAACGAGGTTTTAGGGGAAAAGGACAGAGGTAGCGTAGAGAAATTAATAATTTTAGCGGAGAAATGAAACCAAAAAAAGGAATTTTTTATTTACTATTTGTTTCACTATTTATTATTTATTTAACTCGTGAAAACTAATATAACAATTGCCCCTACACATTTTGAATGTACGGCAGCGCGATTCGAATCAAGTTTGCTAGTGAACGTGAACATCGCTGCTGAGTTTTACCGGGGATACGCAATTACGCCATTACAAAATTATTAAATGACACTAGATAATTAAAAACGATCGATAATCTCATAATCGAATAATCGTTTATTCCAACAGTGTTATTTATATAGTTATGTTCAAATATATCGCGAGCAGCAAACATAAAATACGCGCCTACTTTTAATTGTGCAAAAACATTTTTAGCTACGGCCTCAAAATATTATCATCAAAATGTGCCTCCCCTATTATTCGATAATTTTACGTATAACATAGACTACTTTTTGTTATATACACGCGATAGTTACATAAATTTAAAAAAAAGTAAATAAAATTGTATTTTGTTATATTACATTATGTTATAAATTGTAGAATTTTTTTTACCGTTTATTAATAATTTTGTTTATTTCGGAAATTTGATTTACGGACAATTTTTTTTTTTACTTTCCCGGTAAAAATATAATTCTAGTAATAATTATTCACTTCCTTGGACCAGATTTCCTTATTGAATTTCGAATTTTATTACGTATTAAAAAATAATTCTTTTCGGGTCATCGTTCACCAAAAACAAAAAGTAATAATAGCGTACTTTCTTTCTTAATGTTTCTTTTAAAGACATTTTGCCTATCATTTAAACAAGTACACATATTCTTGTCTATCGAGGAAAATTTAATATATAGCGGATCTACAACCAATGAACTTTTCGCGCTTTAAAATATTCAAATAAAAAGCCGATTACGCTTATATTTTGTAGCAGACAGAAACAACGGAGAACAAGAATAGACATGGCATAACATCGAAGTGGTCCAAATTCAGTAAACGTTTAATTCGTTCGGACACTCTTAAAAATAGAATTACTCACTGAAAGCGAAAATTAAATATAAGACTGTCTATTAAGCAGGTACCTCCCGCTCGGTCTGCGAACGAAGAACACCATCTGTAAAGCAGATGATACAGTTACTAAACCTGGGGAGGATGTTTTCATATATTTATTAGGACCTAAGTAAAGATAGGACACAAGATCCTTCTACTGAGGAATTTTGATTAGGTACTACTAATCAAAATCTGTTCCTAGTTTTATAACTCATTAGTTGGACCTACGGTGAATTTGGCTATATTAGGTCTAATCGGAAATTGTTGATATATATTTTGTAATTTGACATTAATTAAATGATGGCTCTTCGGATACACACATATGTATATGTAGATCTTATATGTGCGTTTTAAACATATAGAATCATTGGAATGCAAGCCCAAACCGCTACATTATGTAACAAATCGGATAATTGCAGTGAGCAGACCTATCTCGAAAGCAAGGTATATTCTAAGCGAAAATAAGCTCGATTTTTAGAATATTTGAAGAATGGGTGCGCAAGCTTTTAAAGTGATTGGTCCAAATGTATGGTTAAAGATTACGCTTAGAATTGTAATCGTTCGGAAAATATTTAATACTAGTTAACGCAAAGATACTCCTTTTTTCTTTTTTTTTTCGAGTGAACGATCGGAAGTCAAAAGCTTAAAAAGACACTATTTATGCAAAATTCTAGAAGTTTTCGGAGGCAACCTTTAAGAATCGTTAACAAATAGACTATGATTAAAACCGGTTCAAGAATACACCCTGTAATATCACTAAGAGCAAACTTAAAATGTACCGCCTTGAACCTCGTTCCGTTCTGTATTCCTCGGGGAGAGGGTGTTTTTCAATTCTCATTCGACGAACGCTTTTGCCACAAGGAATTTTTAGTGAAATCAATTTCCCTCCTCCGACCTCCGATACTAACTGCTAATCTAGTCTTTTCATAATTTAGTGTTTCCGAATCGTATTGTATATATATATACTTTTGCAATATCAAACGATAATGCACGGACCACTGGGCATATCTGCATATTCTAATTTATTCACATTTGTCTAAATTTCAAGTCGAGATCAATCTCAACCGAATCAAGAAAATTCGCTATCCGAGTCACCTCATTCTCTCTAGCTTCTTTCCGAAGACTCCCCACACCATTTATAACTATATTTTCCGATGAATCGATTTTTCGGTTAATGAAAACTACTCGAGATGATTTTCCCTCATTGATCTTTATCCTCCATAATTTGCAACATGGTGATACTTTATTAACTGTTGTCTGCAGATTTTTGGACGCAACTTTCGGATATTTATTTGAACACAAGATCGCCGTCAGCAAAAGTCGTTATATCAATGTGCGATGAAGCAGGAAGATCGGCTGCGTAGATAAGGTAGAGAAACGGTCCAAGTACACTTCCCTGAGGAACTCCTGCCCGCACGGGATATATACTTGATTTGTCGTCTCCATATTTAACGTAAAAATATCTTTCATTTAAATAGGACTGGAATAATTCGGTCAGTTGATAGGGAAAATGACGTCGAAATTTTTACCATCTTGACAAATTTGATCGAATGCTTGACTTAAATCTGAAAATACTGTATCGCAGACCAATTTCTTATCCCCAGGGATTTTTTTCAGTTTCATGAACAGTTCGATGTTCTATCGTACCATGTTTTGCTCGGAAGCCAAACTGGTGTTCAGGATGATTGGTGGAAAACGTTTGAATATCTTTAACCGGTACCCAGTTTTATAGAGTACGGAAAGGTAGTCGAATTTTTGGTTGGTCTAGGCCGAATCATTGCTTAAAAATACTTTTATTAAAATTTGTGAATTTTTTTCTTTTTTTTTCTAACTAACAACTTGAAAATCATTCTTAAAATAACATTAGTACTTATTAGAGTCTTAGTACACCAAATTCGAATCACATACTGGCTTTATGGAAAATGAATTATTATGCTCATTTAATATAGTTTTCTAACTGTTCAAATTTATGAATTTGGTGAAACAAAGACTGAGTATTAATGGTGTTTTAAGAATGATCATAATATCTTTTTAATTGTATTATTTCGAAATATGTCTTTTTATCGGGCAATTTGAAGTGAAACTTCTTTAGGCGCGCTTTATATATAAATAAATTTATGGGGAGTTAGCTAGCGTACGTTATGATACATCTAAAGCATTAATACATTTAAAAATTCGTTATAGACACATTGAATTAAAATTTATGTTGCATATTAATGCATTTTATACCATTTTGAGAGATACATATATTATATATAAGAAAAAAAAATAAAAAATAAATTTATTAAAAATAGAATTGGAAAAAGAAAAGCATCGAGCATATAGAGAGAAAGAGAGAAAAAAATGAAAAAGAAAATGAAGGTTCTCAAAGCGGATATAAAGGGTGACTTCTCATTTCGCCTAAATTTAAGGTTTCGGTTACTCAGGTAATAAAAAAAATGTCAGACAAACATACGAATGATTTCGTGTTGGCAACAGCGCGTCATCATTGTCGAATTTTAAACAGACTAAACGCATAATTTTTTTTCTATTTGATTCTGCTGTTAATCTTTTCTTTTCGAAAAACAACGAAAAAGGTTCATATGAAAATCGGAAGTGAAAAAATACGGCTAAAATGTTTAATATAAATGTACGCGAAATGACGACTCCGATTAATATTTGCGAGTTATTCCATTCTAAGTCCAGTGCTGTATAAATCCCACCCGCCTTATCAGTCAGTATATAGGAAGCCCCTTATTGCTGCCTAGTGTGACATGAAAAATTAAGGCTTCCGGAGTTCCCGGGAAAAAAGAAAGAAAAATAATCTAAATAAAGAGTTGTAAACGGATAAATGCTTTATTACAAATTGAAAACAATGCACATTCATGCTAGTTTTATCTAAGTTCTTCGTTAAAAAACAAACAGAATAATTTTTTTCGCTTTCTTAATTCTGTTTTTGGACAGAAATTTGTTTCTACTATTTTCTTTTTAAATCTTAAGAAAGAGACAGAAAGTGTATTTATTTGTTTTTTCTTTATTGCGTTAGACTTGTCAACAGCGGACGATTACCCATCAAAAAGAAGGTGTACTTAAAAAGTTAATAATCGAAAGTTAAAGTTAATATTAAGCAAAAATTACTTATTGATGTAATAGTATACTTTAAATTTTTTATGTCAATAAACTTGTCTTTAATTTTCAATTTCTTCCGACTTATAAAAAGAAAGAGGTTATATGTATGTTCGTCGTGTATGGTTTTTTTTTATGTTTGTTCGCGCATAACTCATATTCATGTGAATCGACCATTTTACTGGTTCAGACGCCATTTTTCGGCAAATCCAAAAGAAGATAAAGAAAAAAAACCTTCTATTTTACTATTTAAAATGTCTTAATTCAATAAATTACCAAAAGATTACGATTTAACATTACAAAAAGGAAAAATAAAGAGAATATAAAAAGACGCTATTCAATTAACCAAATATTTTATAATGTACTTCTGACGTACGAAACAAAAATTTATAGCAATTAAGCGAAAATAACTTTTTTTAATGGATGACAATTTCTGTTATTCTCTGTTGCCGAACTCTAATTGAATACTATTTCATTTAAAGCGTAATTTGCAATAAATATTTCAGTATACAAATATTAGATATATATATATATATTATTTACCTGCTCGATTTGTTTTTATAAATAATACATCCATTACTATATTAGACTGACTCAAAATTGTTGTTTTATTCACAAGCGACAACTTATAATATTCAAGATAAAAGAATAGTTTCCTTCAGAATACGCATAACACCCAAGCCAGAACAAATTGCGACTTCATAGCGTAAAGCAGTCAGTATGCGGTGATTTTCCGCATATTGAGACGGATTTAGCATTTCTTACGACCTTTAATGACGCTGTCCGAGCTAGCAAAATAATAAAATTTGGATAACAATCATTCAATTTCTCGGACGGTCTCGGCAGCCGGCAAACGCGGCATTGTTTGTCAAAGACGCTTTCTTGGTTAAAAAATCGAGGGATCCCCCGCTGCGCTAGGGTAATCTTTTTTTCTGCCTACCAAACGTGATGCGAAGTTGATTTTTTCAAATTATTATTATTATTATTTTTTTATGGGTCATTCCATTTTTAGGCGAAATGGGAATTAGGCGAAATAGTACCAGACCATATAAAGAATGGGGAAAAAAAGGCATCATAGAGATTGTCGATGATATCAAAGAAACTGAAACTGATGTAAATTCTTTCACGGTAGCTTATGGTTTGCTTTCGTAAGCAGTACTTAAAGTTTCTTTTGATTATTAGTAACACGGGTCACAGAAGAATTGGAAACTGACAGAGGAAATAAATATTCAATAAAAATATATGTAGTTGTTTTTTTGACATGGATATCTCACTTCTGGCTGGCACAGTGACTAAAATTTTATCCTTTATGAAAAAAGTCTTACGAAGAAAGTGTAATGAAGCAATGTCACAAAATCTATATTTAAATCAATTTAATTTTGCCTGTTAAGGAAAATTGTAAGGGAGAAATGTTGACGAAGAAATGTCACAAAATTTTATAAATGATTTGTACAACTAACCAGTAGTTCGTCCCCTTTATTTTTCAGCATAAAAAAAAAAATCAATGACTATCTCATTTTTACACTAAGAAGGGGGTAATAAGAAATCGCGTTACGTTCTTAACTTTTCAATGTTTATAAGATATTTTTATTTTTTGCATAAAACGAAAGTGTCTCCTCTCGTGAAAGCTCTTAATGAAATCCTCGAATTGTAGCATTAAGTGTGCGGTATAATTAAAATTCGCTATGCACACTATAAAGCGACCATCATTTTTGCAATATAAACAAACTCACTTCGTCATTTACTCAACAAAAATGTATCGAATGATTTACGTTCATGGAAAATAATTACTCGAATTTTATACTTAGTGTGATGTTTCTTTTAATATTGTTCAAATGTATATAAAAAAAAAATTATTAGAACCTAATGTTTGCATATTTCGTTATTTTATGCGTCAAATATTCACGCTGTAAAACACGTGTATACATGTTTTCCTAGGTACTTCTGCACAGCGAAGATAATTATGGATTTTTTTTCACTCGGCATGTCTGGCTATTTTTGAAACGTAACACTCTCTTAATCGTGCACAAATAAAATAAAAAACAATAAAAATAAACGAAATAAATCAAATAAAAAAACAAAAACAAATACTCAACTTTAAAATACTGCAATCTGGACCATAACGTTGCACTATGAACGTTAAGTTCGCACCTTGGTTCGATGCGCATAGCAAGGCAAATATTAAATAAGTAGTAAAAACTGATGAATAAATTAGGCCCGTGATAAATAATATCCCTAAGATAATCAAATTTTTTAAAATAAAATGATCTTTTCAGAGTAACTAATACTATTAACAAATCTGCGCACAAGCATCCGGGAATAGAGAGGAAGATGCATGATAATATCGTAGTTTTGATGTACCGATTGGCTGCATTATATTTCCAGTTACTTTTAATAATTGGCTAATTTTGACAGCGATCCCTTTAATTTTCGGAAATAAATCCGATAATCGGATATGGTATGCCCCTAGTTTGTCTAATGAATCGATGTTATTCATTTCTGTTCCACAATCACTCGAAATTCAATAAAACTTTGAATTAGTTCCTTTGTCTATAAAATGAAGATAGTAATTATCGCTCCTATATTTCATAAGCAAACGGATGTAACCGATAAGTCTAAAAGCGTCACACTATATCGCCGCCAGTAAACTTAGGCTATCACTGCAAACTAGACACATTTTTTATCGATATCAGGTGAGACGAAAATTCTAAAACTTTATAGTTCGGCAGTAAGACGATTAACTCCGGTAGCAACTTAACCTTCTGTGGTATCGTTATTCCGTTAGTAATGAACGCTGAACCACTGAGCTGTTACGTTATTTAGAACCGTCAGTAAAGATTATAGTAAAATTACAATAAATTAAGTGGCGAAAGATTTTAGTTTTTTAGTTCATTAAATATGTCGATATCAATATCTACGTGTAAGAAATTTATATCATAGTGAAATGCAAAATAAAGACACGAATAGTTTAGCGCAAGACTATATATATCTGCCATATAAAGCTATCCTTCGAGAAGGCTTCTCCGAGTCTTTAAACGTCCGCTCAGTATTCGCTATAGAAATGCCTTCAGGTAAACAGGAAAACTACAAATCTATCATACAAAATCTTATAAATAAGGGGGTGAGATGTATTTCTGCATGTAGACATTATCTCGGAGCAATTTGAACGTTGCGTGTAACAACAGGCCTGTGATACTCAGGCAGTTTCGAAGTTTCTCCAGTTTATTCAGATTCATCTTAGAAACCTATCCAGAAAAAACGGATCGATAATCCAACTTCGAGCAGAATGATTTATAGAATAAATTCAATAAATCCGCGCAACGCAGAAATTTAAAGAGAATCCGCTGCTTTTTTGTCTATTCTCTTTTATAAAATAAACGAGAACGTTGATTTTCGATGAAGATAAAATTATTCGCAACTAATTTTAGGTAAATCGCGACAATATTTGAGTTTCAATTTTTTTTATTTTATTGCAAGTTTTATGTTTAGCATTTTTTTTTAAATATTAAAAAACCTAAATTCCCAGTTTTATTGCAATAACAGTGGCGGATCTGCACATCCGGATGTTAGAGATTTTTTAAACAATGTTTTACTATTTGAAAGATTAAATTACTGCTATGAAAAAGATATGTGTCTAAATGTATCTACTGTTCAGAAAATATAAAAACGACAATTTAAACAGCTGAAAAATTATGGAAAATTTTATAACAAATTATTTACTCAAAAAATTAAGCCGCATAAAGGTAAATTTTAATAAAAACAGACATATACAAATATATTCATTACATTATACACACATATTGAAATGTGAAGTTTTATTAATCCTTTATTGATTAACGAATTCACACGGTATTTTTCGTTTACTTTTATTCGATATAAGCAGATTATAACGCCGATTATTCTACCTTTTTCTACACCGAACTTGTCTACATAACTTTGTCGATTAATTTTGTAAGAAAATTTTTATACTATCCTTACTTCTGCCGTCATAATTGGAATAATTAATATTATTTTTAGTAATCTCATAGATTCAGCACCTACATTATTGAATATCGATAATATTAGAATTTCGTAATATCAAACTCAAATGTAAGAGACATATTTTCTTATACTCACTTATCTCATTATTTATGTATTTTAAATGTTATAGTTTTGTTTTAAAACAGTATTCTTTAGAATTCAAAAAAAAAAAAAATATATTAATTTTCTGTTTGATAATTAAGTACGCTCTAGCAAGGCGTGTTTTGTAAATATTACAATACAATTTCACACATTGATCTCTGACATTAGACAAAGACAGATGATTTGTGTTCCTAGAAAAAAATACACATAGCTCCAAATATACCGGGTATAATGTTGATGCGGGCCTTATGCAACACTCTGATTTTTAAGTGTTGCTAAAAAAAATAATTTTTACAATTCATATTTATTCCGGCACAAATTTACGAAATAATTTTTAAAAAATAGTAATTTTTACTTGTTATTTAAAGTAAGTATAGATTTACTTAATCATTAATTTATTTTCAAAACACTAAATAGCGGAGTTCTTTTATAAGAATTTTTTCCAAAATTCCTAGGCGCTGTGCATCATTGTAACACTAGAAATAATGGTAATGCGTTTTTTATATAGTTAACAGTCTTCTTGTTACCCCCACGAAAAATCCTGTGAGCGTCCACGGTACTTTTTAAAATAAAACTGGGGCATTTATGCGCATTAAATTTTAAAGTTAAACGGTCGAATTACAGTTATTATAATATTCGTATATAAAATATTTGAATTAGAAAATATCAATTACGGTTATTATCAACGAAAAATTACGTTCGATCAAATATATAATGTACCGTTTATTCAAATCGTAGATATTAAACATTCTAATTATGCCACTGTAAATATAACAATAATGTAAAATACACATAATTTTATATTGCTGTTATATATATATATATATATATATATACATATATGTATATACCGTGATTATAGACGTTAACATTTCATACTAATGCTGTTTTGCAAACTGCGTACTACATAACGTTAGTTCATTACTTCATTAGTTATAAAAAGCGACATGGGAAGAAATCAAAATATTACATCATTACAATTATAACATCCGCGTGTAAAAAATTTAAAAAAATTTTTTGCTTCATTCCCGTATTTGTGTAACGCACGTATTCTTGTTAATGCTAACGAATTTTACACTTTTCAAAGTCGACTATAATACTTGAATTCCCGAATGGTTAAAGTCAACCGTACTGTTTTAAATTAAGGTCGCCGGAAAAAAATAAATATATATTTGTATATATATATATACATATATACCTATTAATTAGGAAAAATCTGATGCAGGCAACACATGATTTCTCCTTGTAAAACTATTAAACATTAAAAAGAGTGAGTTATAAATAAATTTTTTTTCGTAACAATCAAATTTGATAGTACATTTAATGAAATTGAAATAATTTTCGCCTCAACCATCAGAGTTAATGTAAAATGGAAGTGAAGAAAATATTTCTTAGTGACGAAGGGAAAATGTTATTCAGCCATGTCTGAACAGACGTTAAGACAGCATATCTGCACGGAATGAAGAAAAAAAAGAGAAGGAAAATAATGACAATACAATGAGGTGGTTAGAATCCGCCGGTTTTGCAATACTTTAAGAATAACTCATTCAGATAATTGATCCTCATTTGCAATGGATGCATTCACAATGTGGATGCTGTTGCACTCGAGGAAGTAACGGATTCCATGAGGACATCACTGACATTATCTTAGTATATCATAAATGTAATTAATTTTGTAGTACAGCGGACTCCGCTTAATTTCGTGTTCTTTGCTACAAATGTAAATTCTTACATTATTTTGTAAACCATGAATCAGTACAGCGGTAATTGTAAAATTTCATTTCATCTTACATTATTGTAAACTACACTTAACTAAAATCACGTTACAGCTGCAATTTTAATAAAATATTGCCGACTATATTATTAAAGATAGTCGACGACCGTATGATTTCAATATTAAATCTGTTTTGTTAATTTCGACATTCATAGTTTCAGAAATAGCCACGATTGTTCAATACTACAAAACTTGGGTATGTGTTTATCAATTAAAATGATTGTTAATATTACTCCGATTTTTAGTTTATATACAAATTTTAAATGAACAAGAATAATTTTAAAAAACTTCCTTTAAAGCCTGACGAAGTGAACAGATAAACGGTATTTTTTGAGGAGGCAGGCTCACTAACTAGGCACGTTAGGAAATTAACCTTGTGCAAGGGGAATTTATATAACATTTTCAGTATGCAGCAGCGAGTTGAACCAGGTCCGATAGATGGATTGTAAAATACGGCATGAGGAAAACGGAATGATAAAAAAGGGGAATAAAAAAGAAATAACTGGACACTTTCAAAAGTGATGCTGAATTTAGTTTGTTAATGAAGGTATAAATTTACAGTCGAAGTCACGAGAAACAGCTCTATAACATAGACATAATAACGAATTTGTAAATTTCTATTTTTCATATTTAAACAAATTGTGTGACTTTTACAATAGTTTTAATTATTAAAATGTAAAATATAAAATCGCAATTTATACAATTAACAAATAGAAAATAATATTTAATTTCGGTTACACAGAACCATAATACTCGTAGCATCCTAAAACTGCTGTAAATGTTAAATTGCTGAATAATCGTGTCGTTTATGTAAAAATGTTATGTTATAAATAATTCTCGGTAATGATATTTATTAAACTTTTTTTAAAACATTTCTCTACGCAGTTTTCTAGTAACGTTCCATAAAAAAATTAATTTCATTATATTATTTAAAAAATTTTAATTACAAAAAAATTGTTAAAGGATCCTGCAATGGGAGTTTTGCTGCACACAAATCTTAAATCTTCGCCAACTATTATAGTTTGCTTCGTGGACTAATTTGTTTCACTTATTACAAGAACAAGAAAATGTCTTTTGAATATTAATACGTTGTTACAACTGCATCAATTTGTTACAAATGGCTTCTCGGAACGGTGACATTGAATGAACAACAATGAATATTAGCATATTACTTACAGTTGGCAAGTCGAAAAAAAATTTAATTATTAATAGATTTATATATATATATATAAACTCGGCCGTTTTGGCCTCACAAGGAGCTGTGCCCCTTGACCTCTCTTGCTTACATTTCCGTCTCTTTCTCTTCTATACTTTGTATAAAATGATCAAAATTTTCAACGTAATTCTTACCGATCGACACAAAAAAAAAGTAACGTAATCACAAAAATCCTATACTAACATTTATCGATAAAAATTAAAATATAACAAATATTACATAAAATTGGGACATTTTTTCTAATGGAGAGTGGCCTAAGAATTACGTAGTAATTAATTTATATATATATATATATATGTATATATATATATGTATATATATAACTCGGTCATTTTGGCCTCGCAAGGAGCTGCGCTCCTTGACCTCTCTTGATTTCATTTCTGTCTCTTAAAAAAATAACATAATCACAAAAATCCTATCTTAACATTTAACTTTCATTATATAAAATTAAAACATTTTTTCATTACTTTTTAAATAACAATCACAAAAATCCTATAAAATATAACAAACGTTACATAAAATTGGGACATTTTTTCTAATGGGGGGTAGCCTAAGGATTACGTTGTAATTAATATATATATACAGTGAAACTTATGAATAACGGACAGTCACGGGATCAAAAAATTGGTCCGGTATTAAGAAGTGTCCACTAATGAGAAATAATAATGTATTTACAGTTTACTGAAATTTACATTATTGTGTATTGTAACGTATTTTTAACATAAATATAAAAGATAATACGTAATATGAAAAATACAGTACATATTTACTTAAGACATACATGCGCCTAAAATATAAAAAAAAAAATGTTCGTATAATATAAAAACATGCATGTATGTACAGTATTACTACAGTATTTACTTATGTTTATATTCCAGGATTAGTTGATAAACAAGTTAGGCAGTAGTGTATAAATCACTTTTTGTTTTTAAGAATGCAAGATAATCTATAATTTTAATCACTTATGTTCAAAATACTTTTTTTTCTTTTTTAGTACGTACTGCAAATCCTAGCGTATCGAACACATTTCAGTTTTGTTTGAAAAAAAATCGGTAATTTTACTGTGTTTCTTTCACTTAAAATCCGCGATTCGACATGCCCTTGCAGCTCGAATATCATCATTTTTAATAAACCTTCCAGCATCAGCTATATGAATGAAATACGATTTTTTTAGTTTTCCAGTTAACGAGTCAACATTACTTAAAGTTTCACCATCAACTTCAGTAGTTGTGTCTTCTTCGCCATCATAAACATTATTATTGTCATCACAGTCTACTTCATCATGCACATCGGATGGATTTTGTGGTTACATGAATTCAGCTGCTAATTCATATTTATGCCGGTACACGGATCTTCCACATGCAATCCCCCGTCTATTAAACAATAATCTAGGGCACTAATTGAACTTCTTTTTTTGACAAACTTTGTCCGTTTAACAGAAATCGAATTTCCAAAATCATACCTATTAAAGTGTCCGCGTCGGTAATTGGCAAGGTCCGTTATTGGGAAATATTTTTATATTGTGTCTTATGGAAAAATGCCGGGGATTTTAAAATTGTCCGCTATTTAGAAGTGTCCGTTAGTAGAAGTTTTACTGTATATGTGTATATCTATGCATATATATATATATATATATATATATATATATATATATATAAGTATATATGGAAATTTTTAAACAGGCTTATTGTGAGGTAATTCATCATTTCTCTTTAAAAATCTTTCCTGGTGATAAAGAAAATGTGCGCCTGCTACCGGGTTTTCAGCAACAATACTGAAGCATGACGATAACACGTGGAAGCGGAGTTCGATTTTCAGACAGGAATTGCAGTCTAGTCTTGCACGATTCGGAATGAGCGAACGGTGACGGTTGAGGAGATCCGGAGGCGCGATAAAAGTTACTTTTCGCGATGAAAGCGTCTAATTTGGAAGGTAAAATATGATATTTCTTTCCTGATTGCCTGCTTATCGAGAGGAACTTGAATAGGGGCATTACGTATGTTTACATAGGCGAACGGTGGTCAGTGAGATTTAGCAGTAGTCGTTCCGTTGTCGAGAAGTGGAAAGTATCCAATTCGAAAATTTACCAAACAAGAAACGGATGAATTGGAATGAGAACGGAGAGACAGGTAATATTTTGTCGTTTTTATCGTCCGCGCTAAGTGGCGTCGTTACCTGATATTATTAAAATGCCATCACGTCAAATCGCGTCATTCTTCAGTAGCGGCAAATAGGCCGGCATTATTATTATTAGGACGGCTAGATGCCTATTTTCGCACCTTCGCAACAAAAACTGAAGAAACGAAATATGCTCTCCGAAGACGACCAACAATCCCGAAAACACCTTTTTCTTTCTCCATTATTTATTACCTTCTTCAAAAGATGACAAAACGCGCAGCCCGGTCTGAAATTTTACCCGGAAAACCGAATAGTTCCCATTCTATTCAAAGCCGGCTCGCAATCTTCGCAGATCCGCTGCTACTCGCAGCTAGATAAAATGCGCACCACAATTAAACCGGGCCATCATCTCCAATTACTTCGAACAGCAGACGCTACACATCCCATTCTCTTCATCCCAAACACCGTGTCAGCAGCGTTTAGCGTCACTTCTAAATCCGAACCGATTAAATCGATTCTCCTCATTTTCGGCATCGTTTTTTCAACCGGTATATTGAACAATTTTCACTGCATCGCTCCCGAAGTTGTTACACATCTTTTAGTTCGCACACTTCATTATGCCTGATTGTGTACTAAATATAGTAGTACATAATCCCGGAACTTGGTGCACCGCGTGGATTTTCAATATTCTTAACTTCTATTGCGCAGAAAATTATTTTTCGCTGATTTACCTACGGATATTTTTTTGTTTTTTTCATTTCCTAGGAGTCAAAAATCATTTCATTTTCTTTTATTACCGTTAGATGTTCCGCGATCGTGACCGTCTTACAGGTAATCAGAGTTAATATTGGTTGTAGTAATATCCGGCCTTGCCCTGGCGGAACAAATGGTGTAATGAAATGAAATAATTACATTCAAATCAAATCAAAATTACATCCAACCAAATCAAATCAAATCAAATCAAATCCAACCAAATAAAATCAAATCAAATCCAACCAAATCTTTATTACTATTGTTATTGATACAAAAATCCACAAGTGTGCTTCTTAGCGTGAATCGTCTTCTTCTTCTTAATTCCTCAATCTATATGATAGATTGGTGGACAGCCATGTTCTAAAAGTTCCTGGATAAAGCCATTTTCTTCATTTCTCAGTATTCGTTTGCTTTCACGTCTTCCTTTATTTGTTTTATGTATTTCTGTCTTGGCCTTCCTCTTGGTCTTTTCCCTTCCATGGTTCTTTCTATTATTTGTGTTAGATATTCATTATTTCCATATATATGTCCAATCCATTTAGATCTTCTTTCCTTTAATTTCCTTAATAGACTTCTTTTCTCTTTAACTTTATCTAATACTTCTTCATTTCTTATTTTTTCTGTCCATGATATTCTCTCCATTTTTCTCCAGCACCACATTTCGAATGCTTCCAGTTGATTGCTCAACCGTTGATTCAAATTCCAAGTTTCTGAACCATATAGTACTATACTCCATACGAATACTTTAATAAATTTTTTCTTTATTTCTCTTTGAATATTTCTAGATGTCAGGAAGTTTCTTTTTTTCTTGAATGCTAATTTTGCCATTACTATTCTTTCCTTTATATCTTGGTCATTTCTTCCATCTTCTGTTATTATACTTTCCAGATATCTTTGCCTTTTTACCTGTTTTAATTTTTCTCCGTCTATTTTTATTTATATTTCTTTACTATCTTTTTCTTTACTACATCTCATTATTGTTGTTTTTTTTTTTTATTTATTTTCATATTATATGTTTTACATATTTGATTCATCTGATCTAGTGAGCACCTTAGTTCTTGTTCGCTGTCTGCTATTATTGCGATATCATCTACGAATCTAAACATACTTATTTTTATAACATGAATAGTGGAACCAAAATAAAGGTAAATAAATGAACAAATAAAATATAAATAAAATCTTCTATGGTAATACAATCATAAGATATCAAATAAATATACAATAATAGATTACATGTAAACTGCACAAGTAGTTTCAAACGAGTTTTTTTATCAATTATTATTCATATTAATATTAAATTAGTTTGAAATTTTAGGCTTTATGAAATTACTATCAAAAAATACCTAAAAAAAAATACCTACCAAAAAATACCTAACAAAAAAAACCTAACAAAAAAAAACCTAACAAAAAAAAACCTAACAAAAAAAACCTAACAAAAAAAAACCTAACAAAAAAAAACCTAACAAAAAATCTCAACGTTACTAATGATAATCAGGAAAACGCTGATTTTTCTTAGGCTTAACCTAGATTTTAAAAGGCAAGCTACAATGAATTCGGCCTGTGATTCATTACTTCTATTTCTAATCGCTTCCTGATATAACTTATAAATTCCTACATTTCATCATTCTGCCAGTCCTCTATATTCGGTAAATGCCCTGTGTTAACGCGTCCAAGGGGGAAAAAAAAAATCGGCCTGTGCTCCATATACATATAGAGTTGGCCGTTTTGGCCTCGCAAGATGCTGTGCCCTTTGACTCCTCTCGCATTGATTTCTGTCTATTTCTCTTCTATACTTTGTATAAAATGATCAAAATTTTCAACGTCATTCGGCATCGACACAAAAAAATAACATAATATCCTAACATTTAACTTTCATTACATAAAATTAAGACATTTTTCCGTTACATTTTTCGTTACATATTTCGTTACATAAAATTGTGACATTTTTTAAATAACAATCACAAAAATCCTATAAAATATAACAAACGTTACATAAAATTGGGACATTTTTTCTAATGGGGGCTAGTCTAAGAATTACGTGTTGTAATTAATATATACATATATGTATATTGTTATGTTTCGGTTAGTTTAAAAGATGATAAGAATGTTAATCACAGGTAGCAACCTCGTACATAGTTTGCCAGCAGATGTATAACTCAATAAATACTGGCAGAGCGTTATTGAGGAAAACAGAAAAGTTATTGAGTCGATTATATCGTGCATTATACTTTGTGGTTACCATGACGCTTGGTGCTGCGAGGCGAAATCTCTTCCGAAGGAATTCTTGAAGTCGTATACCGGCTACAAGTTGAGACGATCAGTTCTGAGGAAACACTTTGAACGTGGAGAAAAACATTCAAACTATCAACCTATTAATCTACAAAATTAAATCATCAGCAATTGTTGTGGTCGTGTGCTTAACACAGATATTGCGACAAAAGTAAAAAAAGCAGAGGCACATAGTGTATTGGCCGACGTAACAGCTGATATTTCCCGGAAAAGAGCAATTATCAATTGGAATAGGTTATTTCGATGACGAGAAGAGTGAAGTCCAAAATGTCTTTATAAGATTATTTGTTGAGCTGAAATGTTTGGATGCAGATTCTATATTGCAATAGTCGTTGATGATTTTTTGATAGCAGAAGAACGTAATCCAGATAAATGCGTTGTATTGGGATTCGACAATGCCCGGAATAAGCGGTGACGTATAGGCAGTCTTGCGTAAGAAACATACCAAACCTCTATACTTTCATTATTCTTCACATAAATTGAATTTGGTAATAAATGATCTCGAATGTTCTACTTGAAATTAAAAACATAATAGGAACAATCAACGGAATTATAACATTTTTTGTGACATTTTTTCGGGAATCATTCCAGTTCCGCATACAGCCAGAGCTTCATTTATTTTGCGTCTATGATAGAGAACTTATGGTAAATGTTCTCCAATCTATAACATTGAATATTGTCTAATTAAACGCATTTTAAATTTGCTAAAAAGTTGTCGTAAAGATCGCGTAAGCGTCACGGATAAAATTATTAGAGATGCCACTGCTGCGGCAAAAGAGCTCGGGTTTGAAGAGAACTTGACATCAATGTCACGTATTAGAAACGGTACGTAAACAATCAGCCAGCTGGAAAACCTTGGAGTTCTGTAAAAGGTCTTTGAATATATACTATACTTGGAGACTCAATTATTACTTCCGTTCAAGAGCGGTTTGCTGAAGAAAACACCACATCACTCCCGTTGTCTAAATTACAACTGGTGCACATGCGGGACATCGGTGCCTTGGAAAATCTTAGGAAAGTTTATGCAACCTTTTTAAAGTTTTACAATTTGCTGAATATGAACAACGAAATCGAACTTTGGCAAAAATTGTGCCAGTACAAGATGAACCAAACTGATTTTAGCATTGTCGAAGTTATAAAAGAGACAAAATACTTCTTTCTTGTTATGGGAAAAGCATTAAGGATTTTTGGGGTCGCTGTACCGTGCACGACATAAGCACTGTAGAGAGATCATTCAGCAGCCTGAAGCAGATTAAAAGCTGGCTAAGAAGTACAATTATATATAGAAAGCAGTTTCAATGGTCTCTTACAATGATAAGTGTGTCCATTAAAAAATCATCTCCGAGGATACCTAGAAGATTTCATAAATGAAAGATCTAAAATGAATCCTATATAGAAGATTATGTTTTAATTAAGATTATCGAATTTTCGAATTTATTTCTAAAATTATAATAAACTTTTAAAAGTTGCGTTTATTTCACAATTCACCTATAGTTTATATTTTATTTAAATAAAGGATTTATTTTTACACAAAACGGTGAGAACTCATTCTGCCCCCCCAGCCCAGCTTACCGGCTGGCGACGACCTTGCATACGTACAATATATACATCTTCGAAATGCGCTAATAACGCTTCAAACATCCCTAGGATGAGAGATTACAAAAAATAGAAAAAAAAATGGAAAAATCAGAAAAATACCATTTCCTAGGAATAAAGTTATAATACTTTGTTGTTGGAACGTAGGTTAAAATAAAAACAAAAAAACCGGTCAAAACTGAAATCGTAACTCAAGAATAAAATACCATTCGGCAGCGGTTGAAGAGTTACGTAGAAGATGAATAATAACATTCTTCTTTTTCGATACGGCTTCAAGGAGGATGCGTGCGGTACGAAGATTTTAGTGCAACTTAACGAACTAGCCATTCTTTATTTATTCTTTTTCCTGATCATCGCGATTTTTCTGCTGTTTTTAGCCTGTAACAGCAACCCTGAAGAGGAAGACATTTAACAGAGCACACTGGAGCAGTGCTACTAAGAGCGCTGCTTTTCGATTTTTTCATCTTTCATTATCTACGACGCCTAGTAATGACCCCGGCATAGCAGCTGAAGACACGCGAAAAATTAAACCAAATTCCAACAAGACATACATGTATGCATTTATGTCGAGCTTTTTAATTGTAAATTAACTTTTAAGAATAAAGCCCTAAAAAATTAAACAGCGTTGCCTCATTTTTATCAATAAGAGATGAAAACATAGTTATTTTAAAATGAAAATGCCGAAATTGTATAGAATGGAAGCAGGGTTAAATCGCAAATCCGAATACTCAAATATACGCATCACCGATGAAATACTCTAATCGGTACCTCATAAAAAACCTTGCTTATGACATACAGGAATGTTATCCGATAATTGGAAAAGGGCACAATTACTATTCTTCTCATTAAATGGTACGAGCCAGCACATCTGTTTTAGAGATGTGTGCTAATTTTGCATAGGATTACGGAATGAATGATCTCAATGACAGACTTGTAGCGCGAAATCTGCCGGTTACGTAACAGGAACAGGTCTTTATATCGTTCGTCAGAGAAACAGCTTTAGCGTTTCCGTCTAACGACATTTCTGGAGCCTTTAGATATATGTTGGCAGTGCTATTCGATATTATGAAAGAATTCGACTCTCCAACTGAAAGTCCGTTGAATGGAATTACGTGTAATTGGGGTTTAAACGAGAGACCCTTTATTCCCTTCTTTATACAACCCGATTCGGGTAAAGCTTAACCGCTTTTCATGGATTCAACCATTTGACGAAACGCTTCTCGATCTCTTGCAATCTGGAACAATTCGCCTACTTTTGTAACTCCAGTTCGTTTCTTAATATTTTGCAGCCAAGAAATCCTTCTCCTTCCTCGTCCCCTTTTCCCTTCTACCGCTCCCATCGTAATTATGTAAGGAAGGTGGTATGTTGGTCCTTTCATGAAGTGTCCAAAGTAATTAGTGTTTTTTTGATTATGTCCATTAGTACCGGATCCGTTTTTATCAATTGTAACACCTCCGCATCTTTTTTCAGATCCGGCGATAACACCACTTTTCAAATGATGAAATACGCTTTTTTCCATATGTCCTTTTATTGTCCACGTCTCGCACCCATATAAGAGTGCGGACCATACATAACATTTTAGCACCTTCTTCTTGACTTCCAAATTTAATCTTTTGTCGCAAAGTGCATTCGTCATCTTCATAAATACACCCGGGCTATCTCGATGCGCGTTCTTATTTCTATGTCGGGGTCATTATCTTCCGTCATCCAATAATCTAGATACTTGTATTTTCCTATCCGTTCAATTTCCCTACCGTTAATAAACTTGGTTTCTTCATGTTTATGCTGAGCCCTTTTTTTCCATTTTCAAGGACAACTGAATTCAGTAGTCCCTGTAGGTCCTCCATACTCCCCGCCAGCAATGCATTACCATCAGCAAAACGTATCACTGCAATTTTTTCCCCTTCAGTTCTTATTCCTTTGCCCCGTTCTTCTAAACCCTGTTCCATCGTCACCTCCGAATACAAATTAAATAACATTGAGCACACAGCCATGCCAACACCTCTCTCCGTATTGGTATTACTCTAGTCAGTTGATCGTCTATTAGTACTGTTGCATGCTGATTTTTGTAGAGGGACTGTAAAACTCTTAAATCTGCATCACCGACACCGATGCTTTTTAATGTTTTCACTTATTCTGTATGTTGTACTTTGTCGAATGCCTTATTAAAATCAATATGATATAGACTGATTTTAATAAGGCATTCGACAAAGTACAACACGCAGAGTTAATGAAAACATTAAAAAGTATTGGTGTCGATGATGCAGATTTAAGAGTTTTACAGTACCTCTACAAAAATCAGCTTACAACAGTACTAATAGACGATTAGTACTGTCTAGAGTAATACCAATACGGAGAGAGGTGTTGGCAAGGCTGTGTGCTTTTGCCGATGTTATTTTATTTGTATTCGGAGGTGATATCTGCACAGGCTTTAGAATTATTTACACGGATTAAAAAAGATAAAAATTGCTGTTCGATACAGATCATCAATATTTTTAATAATTCTTCGTTAGTGATGTTCGTTAAGGTTTGTAGATCTTCGTCACTTCCCCGTTTCTACATTTTTCTCATCTATCTCGCAACCGTTTATTATCGGCGGCGATTGGAATGCTCATTCCCCTATGTGGGGCTGCACATCCTACAATAGCAATGGTTCCATCCTTGAGAATACTATCCTTTCTGATAACTTGGTGCTCCTTAATGATCTTTCCCCAACCTATTTTAGGAATGCTTTTGTCTCCAGTTCTCTTGATCTAACTCTTTCTTCCCCTTCAATTGGTCTTAGCTTTACCTGGAGAACCCTTTCGGGTTCTTTCGGCAGTGACCATGTTCCCATAATAATTACTACTGATATTTTTCCTTCTGCAACTTATCCCAGGCATCTCCATTCTCCTCGATGGAATCTCAGCAAAACTAATTGGACTCTTTTCCGCTCTTCTGTTGATTCATCACTTCCTGATCCACAGATTAATTGTGATCCCATTTCTCTCTATAATTTCTTTTCCCATTCTATCAGGTCTGCTCTTTCTCTATCTTCTCCCCCTCGTCGTTCTCCTGCATCCACTCATCGTTGTGCGGCCTCATCTCTTTAGTGGAATGAGGAGTGTAACGCTGCATTTAACCATTGTCGTTCGACTTTCAGATCCTATCGCTCTAATCCTACAACCCAAAACTTTCTGGCTCATAAACAAGCCAACGCCAGGGCTAGGTTTATTCTTAAAGCCGTGAAAAAGGCCTCTTGGAAAAAATTCTGTTCTTCCTTTTCTAGAAATACCTCTCTCTCACATATTTGGAGGTTAGCTAGAGCTTTTAAATCTCCATCCTCTGAACGTCCTTCTCTTTCTAATGTATCTGAGGATAGCCTAATATCCTTCATTGATTCTGTCGCTCCTGCCTACGTTCCTTCCTTTGACGACTGTATTCCAACACCTCTCCGCAAATCTCGTCCCCTCCTTCTCACTTCCTCACTTCGGCTTTCAATCTTAATGAATTATTAGCTGTTTTATCTAAATCTTCCAGCCCTACTCCAGGCCTTGATGGTATACCTTATCTTGCTCTTAAAAATCTATCTGAACTATCCCTTAACTTTTTTCACAATCTTTTCAATTCTTTCCTTTCCAGGGGTTCAATCCCCCCCCCCCCCCTCTTGGAATTCGTTCATCATTTTCCGTATTCCTAAGAAAAGTTATTCCTTACGCCCCATCTCCTTGTCATCCTGCATCAGAAAATTGTTTGAGGGTATGCTAAACAAGCGTCTTGTCTGGTGGTTGGAACACCATAATGTGCTTCCTAACAATTTGTTCGGCTTTCGGCCTGGTATCGGCCCTCCTGATTGTGTCAGTCTTTTTGTGTCTCATTTATATAAGTCCTTTATCCAAAAACATTATACTCTGGCTTCCTTCATCGATGTTTCCTGTGCTTTCGACAATGTTCATCTCCCAACTTTAAGAGATAAAATGACAGCAATTAACATTCCAGTGAATTTCACTTCCCTTGTTATTAAGCTCATGTCCAATCGTTCTATCCACCTCTCTCCTCCATTATTTGACACTTCTAGAAAGGTTTTCTGCGGTCTTCCTCAAGGTTCCTCCCTCAGTCCTACTCTTTTTAACATTTATACTGCTAGTATCGCTTCCCTTCCTTTAAATTCCCACTCTTTATTCTTTGCCGATGATATTTTGCTTTTTTCCTCTTCCCACGATATTGACGCAGCTAATGATGCTCTCAAATCGTCCCTCAATTTCCTTGAAAGTGCTCTTGCCTCAATTAACCTTTCGATTTCTCCTTCTAAGTCCTCCTGCGTTGTATTTACCCTTCGCCCTTATAACCCTGCTTCTGTTAATTTATCCTTAAATAGCACAGCTATTGCTCGTGTTAATTGCTTTCGTTATCTCGGTATCTTTCTCGATAGTCGTCTGACTTTTTCCGAACATATTAAATATCTTTCCTCCTCCTCTACTAAACGGTTGAACCTGCTGAAGGCCCTGTCTCCGACTAAATGGGGTGGTAACCCTTTCATTCTTATTCTTCTATATAAATCCATCGTCCGCTCCAAGCTTGATTACTGTTCGTTCATTTATGCCTGCGCTTCCAAATCCCGTCTCTCTAAACTTGATGTGATCCAAAATTCTTGTCTTAGACTCTGTCTCGGTGCTCTTAAATCCTCTCCTATTCCAGCACTGCTTACTGAATCGAATGTTCCTCCCCTGCCTATTCGCAGATCTTATTTGGGCTATCGCTTCCTTGCTAAACGGCTTTCTCTCTCATCTTCTTCTCTCATTTTTTCCTACCTTTCAATTTCTCGGAATTGGCGCTTCGGAAAATTCCTATCCTGTCCCTTATTTCTCTCCGTCTTAGTTCATTTTGGCCGTATACAATTTCCTTTAATAGTCTGCCTCATTTTTCCTTTAACTTCAGCGATCTCTGCCATCCTCCCAGAGTATTTATTTCGCCTACACTTACAAAATCTCTCCCTCCAGCTGTAATTAAACAGGAATTCCACAGTATTGTCAATTCTCTCTTCCCTTCTCATGTTACCATTTTCACTGATGGTTCTAAGGGGCCTGATGGGGTTGGTGCTTCTTTTATTCTTCCAGACTATAACTTCTCTGAATCCTTCTGTCTTCCTTCTTTCTGTTCCATATTTACAGCCGAGCTAATGGCTATTTTACGTTCCATTATTTTTATCTCCTCCAATCGTCTTTCTTCCCAGTTTCTGATCATATCCGACTCCATGAGTGCTCTTCAAGCCATCTCTTCTCCTCTTCCTAATTATTCCTGTGATTTTTCTATTCTCCGCATACGTTCTCTCATTTGGACTCTCTCTTCTCTCCATGGAATCCATGTTGACTTGCTGTGTGTTCCTGGTCATTCTGGCATCTCAGGTAATGAGATGGCTGATTCTTTGGCTCGGGTTGCTGCTTCTTCTTCTACATTCTTCTTCAAAAAAATCCCATCCTCTAATCTCTTGCCTTTGTGTAAACATTTTCATCTCAGATTTTGGTCGAATATGTACCCTTCCTCCTTTTCTAATTGTCGCTCCTTTTATCTGTCAGTTCAGCCTAATCTTCCTTCAAATCCTTGGTTCCTTCTGTTTCCTTCACTTCCTCGCTCTGTTGTTGTCTCCATTGTGCGTTTGCGCTTAAACCATTCCTTGCTACCTTCCTCACGCTTTCGCCTCTCGTTGACCTCTTCCCCATGCTGTCCTCTCCATTCAAACGATGCGGTTGTTTGTGACACCGATCACGTGTTCTTTGAGTGCTCTGCTCTTTCGGTGGAGCGCTCGGCTCTATATTCCCACTTGCTTGGGCTGGGGCTTCCTGCTCCTTTTTGTGCTCGTTATATCCTGTCTTTTCCTTCTACACTTATTATCCCCTCCATTGTTTCCTTCTTATTAGCGATAGCTGATCGCCTCACTGTATAACTTTCGTTTTCCCTTAATTGTTTCTGGGTGAAGGTCCTCGGCTGACGAGCCCAATTAAAAAAAAAAAAAAAAAAAAAAAAAAAAAGGTTTGTAGTAATTATAAATTAAAGAAATTCACCTGTTAAACTATTCGCGAATGATTTAGTCGTGCGGTACTGCATCACTCGATGAAGAAACATTATCAGAAACCGTTTCTTGATGATCCAAAAGTGGACGGAATGGAAGTTCTCCGCGATAAAATCAAAATCTATTTTTGCAAGCACCGAAAGTTAATTGAGAAATAAACATTCTTATCAGTGTAAGTCTATCGTTGTTCCAAACGCTTTAGAGGCAGTGAAGTATATATTACGGGTTCATATTCGGTCAACTGCTCACTTGAAAGAAATAAGGAATTTGCTGCTACGGGAAAGAGGCGAAATGAAAAAAAAAAACTGCTCGAAAAATTTGCGTTAGATTCAGCTGTAAAAATTGAGTAAAAGGAAAGAAGTTTAAAGCTTTTAGAGTAAGAATACTGAGGGGGGAACGTGATGACAGAAATAAAAAGAATTTCATAGAACAGAAAATATAATAATTCACAAAATATATGTTAAGGATTTAAAAAATTATTTTAAGAAAACGACATGTTTTGGAGTTAACTTCATATTTACACATAAATAAAGTTAAAGTTAAAAATAAGCGATATACTACGAGATAAAATACGAGTATATCATTTATTTTTAACTTTAACTCTTAGTATATCGCTTATTTTTAACTTTAACTCTTAGTATATCGCTTATTTTTAACTTTAACTCTTAGTATATCGCTTATTTTTAACTTTAACTCTTAGTATATCGCTTATTTTTAACTTTAACTCTTAGTATATCGCTTATTTTTAACTTTAACTTTGTCCATATAACCACGATTATGGAGTTAACTTCGAAACACGTCGCCTTCTTAAATTTTTAACAGGGACGAGTACATTTTGTGGATTATTATATTTTCTGTTTCACACATAATATGTTGTTTTACAGAAATATTTTCAACATTCACTTACTTTTTTTTTTTTTTTCAAGGTGTACGGGAAGAATATTACGCGCCTTTCTTAAGAGAAAAAGAAAATGTTTCTTTAAGGCTATATTTTTGAGTAAGTTTCGAACGTTAAGCATTAATTTCAGAAACAGCGAAAGCTAATTACGCCCTCAACGGTATAAATAAGTCGTTCGGGAATAATATTCGACAAAATTCTTTTTTTTTTTTTTTTTTTTTGTAATAGGGTCTCAGTGGAATGATCGCAGGACATTTCGGACGTGGTGGCGCAGTAGCTAAATTTTGGAAATAGCGATTTTTTAAAGTACGAAAGGTCTCTTTCTTCCTCTTTAACAAACGTTTTTTCATTCAAGAAAGCCTTCTTAAGTCGGCGTAACTTTCTAGTTCGGTGGTATATTCTCAGAATAGAGAACGATATTTCACCTACTACACATATTTTTTTAACGTAAAAAAGTTCATTAGATAAAATTCCTTTATTCTCAGTATGCCCTCCTGGAATTTAAATTTTTGAAGGGAAAAAAAGGCTATTATCGAGTTTGCGAACTACAGTCAAGTTTCCGTTACGCAATCCGAACAGGAAGCAAAAAGTTATCGTATTTTAAATTTCTCGCAACTTTTTCGCTTCTCAAGTTCGAAATTTTTTACAAAGCTGAAATGTTCTAAATCTTTTTTCGGCAAAATTTTAATCGGCTGTGAACTTTCAGATTTGTCGATCAACAAAAACCACTTCCGCTGCATAAAAACTTTCGCAAAAACTTTTGTATAACTTCATTAGTGCGCAATATTATCCGCGCGAGAAATTTTTGAAGTAAGCATACTTTTTTGGTTTTTTTTTCCTGTCGTACTCTCGTAAAGTCTGAATTTTTACAAAAGCTTTCTTTTATTTTGTTCGCGAATTGCCTTTTTCCCTTTTCTTTCTAGTTCATTGAAATCCCGAAAAGCATACCCCCCTACACAAGATCTTTAAAAGTAAATAAAACCAACGAACCTAAACGTCTAGCTTGATAATGACACGCCGCTTCTTTAAGAAAACTTAATTAAATTCAAAAGTGGAAAGAATTTCATCATTATTCGATAATTCGAAAAGGTTTTTTTTTTTTTTTTTTTTTTTTTTTGTGAATCGAGATAAGCCATTTAAAGTCTGAGTTAAATTTTAAAGAGAAAAAAAAGGTTCTTCTTTGTCATCGTAACGCGGACCTCAAAAGCATATTCCATATTCAGATTCAAAGAAGGAGTGCTGCTAATTTAAAGCAGCAAAATATAAAAAAGCTGAGTAATAAATTTACACTCGCGATGAATTATCACAATATCCAGACAAGATAATAAATGAAGACATACTGCAAAATTCCAGAATTTTCTTATAAACGAGCCTACGAAAGTTGTTTGAAAATAATTAACATTTAGCATTTCTCGATTTAAAAGAACAAACGCATAAATAACAGGTATTTATTGCCTAGTATGTGTATTTTCTCTTTCTCTTTTTAATAAAACGGATTTCCGTTAAGGCTACAGAGGACGTGTACACTAGATTATCAACTTCATATAGGTAGATCTTAATCCGTTGTGTTCCCCCTATAACTATTGAGTTTAGGTTCCCCACTGAATTTTAGAGTGCAGAAGACAGGAATCACTAACGAAAAATAAGTTCGATAAAAGCATTTCGGCGTTGCAGCAAAATGTTTAAGCCATTGGGGGGGGATCACCGCTTTTTAACAGATTAGCGTGTTATTACCGACAAACAAAATATGTATACTGTAAAGAAAATTCTCTAATTCAGAAATACGCCGTCTTGATTACAAAAAAAAAAAACCTTTGAAACAGTTATGATCCGAGATAAAAAAGATGATATCGTAATCGCAAACGGTAAATGAACGTAAACAAATATTTCTAAAAATTATTAAACATTCGCAAAATTGAAAATATCTTAAAAATGAAAGGAGTTAGATAAAAATTGAAAACTAGTCTAAAAAAGTGGCCAAATGGTTTAGATGCCGGGCTATAAAAAAAAAAGTAAAAAATAGTGGTACGGTACAAACATCTCACCACATATATACACTACAAACATTTAAACATAAAAATATTTTTAAGATAATCGTATTATTACATCTATTATTTCCTAACACGTGAAGTCTATCTGATTTTAAAAATTTTTCATTATTCCAAAAAGAAATGTGCATAAAACAAAAAGACGGTAAAAATGATTGTTAGAATCTTTTAACTGTCGGCAAAAAAAGCACTAGCTAGAATATAATCGCTATCATCGTTCGGCAAAAAGCTACTACCCGAATAACTTTTTTTTTTCTTTTTTTTGGCTTGCATTTGGCCACTAACTCTAATCATTAAATTAACCTTTTTTCTATTATTATTATTATTAAATTAGATTTACGAGCCATGTGCTAGAGGCACGGGAGGAGAAGGAAGTTTAGATTAGTAAATAGAGTCCGGATTTATGAAGGAAAAGAATTAAGTTGGACAGTTGTCTTTAAGGATGAGGGGAAAAGAAGAAGGCAGGTTGAAAAATTTCTTTACTAAGGAGTATGAAGGGCATTCAGTGAGGATAAGGATAACACTGCACACGTCATATCGAGAAGCTTCAGTTCCATTTAGTAAATGTTTGTTGGTGAGCCGTGTGTAACGCAGTCGGTGATGATGACTACATCATCTCTTCGATTTGGAAGTGATATGTTCCACGGTGATACTGACGACTTGATCGAGCGAAGCTTATTCGTTTGTGATGTTTGCTGCCATTTCCTCTGCCATAGAGCCTTTAAACCACATTTTATATAAATCTTGAGATCGGTTGCTGGAACAGGAACGTTTGGCACCGGCAGAGTCACAGCAGCCTCCTTTGCAGTCATGTCTACCAATTCATTCCCTTGAATACCGGCGTGGGCAGGAATGCACATGAACGTAACTGTGCGATCTGATCTCAACGATAATAATTTGAGAATTTCTTTCGCTACCGGATGTTGATCGTGGCCGAAGACGTTGGACGAGGTATCAAGTGCTGAGAGAGGATCTGAACACACTACGGACGATTGGTGTGAGTCAGATTTCATGAGAGCGAGATACCATATAGTTCGGCCGATAGGATGGAAAACGGTTCCGGAAGTAAATAACGGATTATAGCGACATCATCGGGGGTACTACTGAGCAGCCAGTAAACGTATCGAATTTAGACGCGTCGGTGTGGAAAAGAGAAGAGCCAGAGGTTCGTGTACGAATGTTTTTCTCTATTTGTTCCATGGATGCGCAATCGATTCTCAAAGTGAGCATTGAGAGATCTATCTTGATTGGATTGTCATCCTACGGTGGAATTAATGTATTCGGGAACCCAAGTACCGATATATATGGAATGACGAGACGGTATTAGAAATGTCCGAAACTGACGGCGACTGTCCTGAAGAAGGCGGGGTCGATGATGGGACCGACGGTGGTGACGAAAAACTGGAAGCATCAGATTGTACTGCAAAGTTAGCCAAGAGAAACCAGCGGCGAATATCTAAAGGCCATTCTGATGATTCAGAGTGCAGACTGCCAATCGGCGTAGTGCGAAATGCTCCAGTAGCCAAGCGGAGAGCTGAATTCTGAACAACGTTTAGAAATTTGAGAATAGAAGGGTTCGCTGTGGAATATAGCGCAGCTCCGTACTCGCTTTTAGACCAGATCAAACAACGATAGATTAAGTTCGGTCAGCACCACAGTAGGTGTGAGCCAATTTCTTTAGAATGTTAATTTTCTGGACACAGTTTTTTTTTTTTTAATATAGTTCAAGTGAGGCTTCCAAGAGAGCTTTTTATCTAAAAGCAAGCCAAGGTATCGGACTGATGATTCGTTTGAAAGAAACGTGCTCTGAAGATTGATACGTATTTCATGTGCGCAGTTGCGAACGCGGCAGAAGTGTATTGTGGAAGTTTTGTTACTTGAAAAGCATAATCAATTTCTAGAGCACCAAGTAACCAGACGGTCCGTGCATTCTTGAAGTAAATGTTCGCCAGTGGATATACAAGTTCGACGATGTACGAAGATTGTCAGATTATCAGCGAACAGTAAGCTTCTGACTGAAGAATGAATAGCATCTGCCAATCGCAATATTGAAAAGTACCGGGCTCAACTCTGAACCCTGTGAAATACCAGTTATCGAAAGGCGTAAAGAAGATGAATTTTTCTCAGTACACACAAAGAAATTCCAGTTGGTAAGAAAATTCGAAATAAATGTTGTTAAGTTTCCAGAGAAACTCCAGTGGAAGAGTTGACTCACGATATCCATGCCTTGGTATTAATTTCTAAGGAAGGTGTCCCGCAAGCCGTGTTGTCCAAGAAAGTGTACCTTCGACAGGACACGGATCGTTTTTTTTTCTTCTTTTTTTTGTATAAATTTTATTACATCTCTATGTTCCGTCTTTAACTGCTGAGGCTATTACAGAACATAGAGAGCTGTGTGAAATCTACACGTGCAAATGCAATCTGGTTTCCTTAGCAAAAGCCAGAATTTTGACTGTGGCGCCAAGAGTGCTGAAGATGATCTCGTGCACAGGAGTATCCATATTACGCGCCCTCCGGTGTTGCGCAAGCTTCTTGCACTTATAAATGAAATTCGTCACAGTTGGTTCGTTTAGCAGCCCACATATGTATAAGACAGCTCGTTGGCGGGAGGCTGTTGGTATAAAGATAGTTGTGTGACGCGGTAGTATAGTCAGTGGTTCGTTTAATGTTTCTCATTTTTGTGTCATCCACTCAGAACTCCACTCCTATTTGCACATGCTCATAAATATAAGGCGATAGTGAAGGAGGTAGGGAAATTCTCTGGCATTGGTGCGTGTATTGCAGAGCGTGTTGCGAGGTCAACTTCGTCGCTTTTACGTACTCCCCGACATGACTCGGAATTCATAGGAACGACACTTCGCATCCCCTCCTTTGCAGTTTATATAAATCGCTTTGGATCCATGCAATTACCGGGATTTTACTATCTCGGCGGCATATTAGACGTAAAGAGGTTAGCGAATCTGTAATGAGCAGTATTCGCCGGTAATGGTGTCTGAATAATATTTGAAGGAAAACTACTCTAATTCTACCAAGATTGGTGGATCTGCGCGACCTAGATTTTCATTATGCATTTGAAAATTTCGTTCAATCAAAGATCACCCACGAATAGTAGCGAAAGAATGCGGATTTTCTAGCTGAAAAAATATAAAACTGAACAGTTGGAAAACTTTCGTAACAAAACGTCTTCATTAAATATGGGAAGATTTTTCCGCCATATTCTCTTCTTTATTTACTTTCTTAAGGTGAAAACACTATGCAGTTAGTCGTCAGTTTTATGCTAAACGGTAATATACTCGTAATTATTTATTTTTTGCTTTTATTTTGTTGGTGCTACTTCGGTTTTATGATTTTCTTTTACCGTCTCTTTGGTAAATTATTGAAATTGACAGTTTTATTTGTAAATGAATATGCGCAGTCGATGGTTTAACATGGCAATCAGTTTGGGAAGCAGGAAATTTTTTGTTTCGTTTATATATATATATATATATATATGTATATATATATATGGCCTGGACTTCAGAAATCCATCACTTGTTAGAAATTAAACCAATATGTTATTATTAGTTATAAAGCGGACCATAGCAAAATTTCAGTATGGCCAGAACAAAGTAAATAATGTACACAATTTGTGGAGGGAAAAATCACTGTGAAATTATCCGAATGATTAATGTCATTAATAAAGCTACATCTACTATAATGCTACACGGGAGTGCCTCATACGCAATCTATAAACCACCGTAACATATCTAGAATAAGGCGACTGGGAATAAACGATGAAACATCAAAGTACCGAGAAAACGAAGGGACAGAAAATTAAGTTATGACCTCTGTCTATCGTTTAGTTTATGCGCATCGTGAAGCGTATGGGAGGGGGGTTAAAAAATTACCTAAAAAAGAGGGGAGTACTTCTCATCTAATCTTGTGCACTGTCGGTAGAATTGTAAAAAGAAAAAAAAAAATTATGACGTAGCCTTTTGCGAATTAAAATTTAAAAAAAGAAACGAAATCTGAAAAAATCCTCCGCGTAAATTATTTAGCTGAGGAAATTCCGAAAAAATCAACGATACTCGTGAAATGGGGCGGATAATGTAACAGATCGAACGAAATCAATTAAAATTCAGTCGGAAATAGATAAAACGTTTCTAAAGAGGAAGAATCGAAACGTGATTGGACAAAGGCTGAAAATAAAAAAAATAAATAGAAAGAGAAAAAAACGAGAACAATAAATGACGGCTAATTACTGATTTTTAACAAAGGCTTTGTCCACCGCTACAAAATAGCGAATAAACAAACGCCGCTGATGATGATGGTGTGTGTGTGCGTGTTTGATGAAGCGTGAGCAAAAGAGCGTGATGCATGTGTGGTTCACATATTAGCGTGTACGAAATCGTTCACGCACACATATAGAACACCGGTAAATGTGGCAGCGCTCGCGACGTAGATGTGTATTTACGGATGAACGAATCTGTAACGACTCTCCATTAAACGAACTGAAAATTGCGTTCAACGGGAGCGGACGTCTGAATTCAGGGAAATTCAACGAGCGAACATCATCGGGGGTAGTTTAATTGGTACAAGTTGTCATTTATCCCCGTAGGGGGTCTACGACGAGGCGTATAACAATTGCCATCGTTTCCCATACACAAAAAGAAGTCGTCATACAAATAATGTACTTCGCTGAAGAACACGCACAGCAGCACCAGTATCGACTTTACGCAACCTATTATGAAATAAAGACCGTTGTTGTGGTAAATCGTCATTGATTGATGGTATTTTTCCCCGAATAAAATAGACTTTTAATTTGCGAATCCGAAATTAGCCAAGCGGAATTGACTTTTTATTAGGGAACCGAAAAAAAGTGCAATTCTACCAGCGATAAATTTGCCAGCACTAAAGGGGAATTAGTGATGAATGATTAACATTATTTTGCGGATGAACGGTTCAAAATTTACGATGGGATACATCAATTAAAAAATTTGGTATTTCCCCCCCCCCCCCCCCCCCTTTTTTTTAATGGTCGCCTTTTCCTGCACAACTCGAAGAAAAACTTTTAAATTTTACAAAAATTGAGGAACACCGAAAATCGTTCTTTAATAATCCGCTATTGTTGTGTCGCTTTCCGTTATAGATAAACCAGACCGCAGTTAGAATTATCGTATACACTAATGACTTGAAGGAGATGATAATTATGATCCTTCAAATTCGGTAAGATGTTAGTTCTAAACAAATATTACCATTTATTTTATTGTTAAAAATAATTCAACAATTAACTATTAAAGGGAATGACGGAGATTTTTTTATGCTCTAGTCCATTCATTTATTTTTACAAAAACAATAATCTATAAATCCAACGTATTATCTGTCCTAAATGAATAATACGCGGGAAATGGATCTTCAAATGTCTCGTAATGTCTTGTTATTAATTCTATACGGTATAAATCGGTTTTAGTTTACTTCAGGAAATATTTCGAGAAAGTTTTCTTGGCCACTAATGTACTAATATTTATATACATATATATATATATATATATATATGCGGTGTGTACACATTGGTAGCTTTGCATATAAAGTAAAGTAAGTCCCATATATGTATATCCTTGATAAAACTGTCCTAAATGAATAATACGCGGGAAATGGATCTTCAAATGTCTCGTAATGTCTTGTTATTAATTCTATACGGTATAAATCGGTTTTAGTTTACTTCAGGAAATATTTCGAGAAAGTTTTCTTGGCCACTAATGTACTAATATTTATATACATATATATATATATATATATATGCGGTGTGTACACATTGGTAGCTTTGCATATAAAGTAAAGTAAGTCCCATATATGTATATCCTTGATAAAAGGTGTATCATGGATTGTGAAATTAAGCTTTTCATAATGTACTAAGCCTAGTGGATCTGATGAGAATATTAGGGCCGGTTCCTTCTTAGTCGGGATCCGCCTTTACTTTCCCGGATTTCTCTGGTATAACCAATTCAATTTCAGATTGCATATATACCTCGGAACGATTCGGATCTGGAACGAGACAAGTCTCGATAACCTATGACACCTCTGATTTGGTGGCCAAGCACCTTAACCACTAGGCTACCACGCTGCCAAGCTTTATATATAAAAACGATTTTTTAAATATTTCAACGGTATCAATACAAAATGGTACCACTGCGAATGTGAGCCACGCAATCACCGACACTGTCATTATGAGGCTCATTTTATTTTTGGCCAAATGGTTTTACGCCGGGCCAGAAAAGAAAAAAAAGTTGCGTGATTTTCATTACACAAATCGCACCAATAGCATTGTGTAAAGAAGCGTGTTGTAGTTATTATTATACGCCTCTAAAATATAACATGTATAATATCACCTGAAACTGAAAATTTCTATATACAACATTTAAAATGTGTCTTACGAAGGAAAATATGATAAGTCGAAGTAATATGCAAGCTGTTCGGTGGAACAATATTTAAAAAGTGAACATAACGAAAATCGTGTATATATACATATATACATATATACATATATACATATATACATATATACATATATACATATAAACTCAGCCATTTTGGCCTCGCAAGGGGCTGTGCCTCTTGACCCCTCTTGCTTTCATTTATGTCTCTTTCTCTTCTATACTTTGTATAAAATGATCAAAATTTACAACGTAATTCTTACTGGCATCAACACACACAAAAAATAACATAACCACAAAAATCCTATCCTAACATTTAACTTTCATTATATAAAATTAAGATATTGTTTCGTTACACTTTTTAATTAAATATTTCACATTACATAAAATTGTGACATTTTTTAAATAACAATAACAAAAATCCTATAAAATATAACGAACATTACATAAAATTGGGAAATTTTTTCGAATGGGGGGGGGAGCCTAAGAATTACGTTGTAATTAATATATATATATAGATATAATTATGCGTATATTACCATATATGTCGAAAGCTGAAATGGAAGAGAATAACATTTTATGAACCTCGCTGCAAAACACGACAGCCAAAGGTGGATGATCAGATGTGGTTGTATAGAAGTGCAAAGTTTCTGCGATGTTGTACCGATGGATTATGGAAAAGGGCAAAAAAATGAACTCTGTTCTTCAAACCTCCTCATGGGAAAACCTCCCTCTTCTATAATAAGATGAGTAAACTTCAACTTATTGTTAACAATGGAAAGAAGAATTTATTTACAGTTTATATAGCAATTTTTCTATTGTAACTTCCGCTACACATTTCATATCATTTTTTCATTGCATTTTCTCCATATTACTTCTGGCACAAGAATGACCTCCTTATTAAAAGCAATTCAACAAAATATTTATTTGTAAATGTTAACAGAGTCGCACTTTACACTCCGGGCTTTCTCTGATCACTTTGAAATTGTAATTCTCATCTCATTCGTGGCTTGGCTAATGCTATTTTTAAGGTGCCCCTCCCAGCTCTCCCAGGAAAAAAAAAATATCCGATTTAAAATAGTTACAATAGCAAAGATAGTTCTTTGTGAAAAGAGTGCTTCGAATGTAATTAATAACGCGAGGCAAATCCTTCATCGTATTAAAAATTTTCGGGCGTTGTTAATCCCTGTGAAATACAGTAGATGTGAAATCGAAGATATACCGGAGAAGTCATCCGAGTGAAAGTAAAGGCGACAGAAAATACCATACTGGCTTACCTCAGTTTTATCAGGCGCTTAAGTACATCACGAGCAACTTAATTCCAAAATGCAAGATATTTCACCGACGCACGATTTAAACTGAATTATAGATCAATCCGAAGCCGTACAGCTCTCTTTTTTTCTCGCTTGCCAATGCAATTATTTCAACTAAAGATACTGCAATAACCATGGACGGCTGAACCATACTTCTTAGTTGACAATACAATCGAAGAACAATTATTTTTTTTTTTAATTTTTCAGAAACCGCACTTTTCTTTTAAAAATTAAAAAATAATACTTCAAAGATGTAACTTGTGACTATGTTCTTATTTATGAACAACTAGAATATGGTACACACATTCATGACAAGGTTCTCGCTGGTTGGATAGATTATATGTACCTAAATAAATTCTTCTTTTAAATTTTTTATATTGATACATAATAAAGTATGATTGATATCTCATTTTAATATGGCTACCATCATCACTGCAATCGTCGCTACCGTTTCAAGGATCTTCTCTTCCTTCAAGACTTGAATAATTCATTGAAATGATCGCGCATATAAGTGCGGGCGTTATGCAATTATTCACGTATCTTGTAAATGGCGCGATATCATTATTTGTGCATAATACGTAATACACATATCCTTAAATATTTGCATCACGCCGAAAAATTGTCAGTACTAACTATAATAAATTACGATTTATGCAAAACAGTTTCCCTATAAAGGGTGTATACTATATGTGCTTCTCGAGTTGGAAAAGATTCATATTTAGAAATATCGCCAACAACTGTTACAAATTAAGTAATAATAACACACACTGTTTACAGGAAACATATATATTACTAAAAATTTAATTATACACGATATGTCTCTGAGTCATAGCGCCATAATCATAAAATACAATTATTGCATTTCATGATTATGGCGCTTTGACGCCGAAACATGTCGCGTGTAATTAAATTAATATATATTTCTTGTAAAAACATTATATGTTATTATTACCTAATGAAAAATAACGAAATGGATTTATCAGATACTGTTAATTGTTACAAAGTTGTTCAGCGCAGGCTACTCGGAATAAAATTATGGATATCTGAAATAATTACATTACATCTAGAGAAATCTCATATTTCGCGAAATCCAGATATTGTTAAATTCCTTCAGAGATCGCAGTTCTGTACTACTGATATTAATTTTCAACAAACGCAGATATGACTATCGTCGTATAGAATATATATGTATATTAATTACAACGTAATTCTTAGGCTACCCCCCATTAGAAAAATTGTCCCAATTTTATGTAACGTTTATTATATTTTATAGGATTTTTGTTATTGTTATTTAAAAAATGTCACAATTTTATGTAATGTGAAATATTTAATTAAAAAGTGTAACGAAACAATATCTTAATTTTATATAATGAAAGTTAAATGTTAGGATAGGATTTTTGTGGTTATGTTATTTTTTGTGTGTGTTGATGCCAGTAAGAATTACGTTGTAAATTTTGATCATTTTATACAAAGTATAGAAAAGAAAGAGACAGAAATGAAAGCAAGAGGGGTCAAGGTGCTCAGCTTCTTTCGAGCCCAAAATGGCCGAGTTTATATATATATATATATATATATATATATATATCTTCAATTAATTAAAGAAGCCAATTCTAAAAGTTGCGTTAAAATCTACCGATGATATATCGATATGAAGAAACTGATGTCATATTTTAAGAGAAACCTTTTAGCCAGAATCCCAATAGCGAAATAATATACTTAGTCCGAAAAATGTTCAGCCATAGAAAATCTCCGTCCAAAAATTCTCTACGAACAATGAAGATCTCATAGTTCGATCGGCCTACCCGTATTGACTAGGAGGAGCTAAATCATATTCGAAAAATGTTGACACACATGCGTGACTTATGCAGACATGTTCATTAAAATCGCGCTTCGGTCACGATTTCTTGAAGACCGTGCGATATTGCCTAGACTTTAGTCAGACAAGCAAACACGGATTTATTTCGTCCAATGTAGTTATTCAAGAAAGTAAACACGCGAATTTATTTCTCGAGAAAGTAGTTGGAGAAAGTTAACACGGATTTATCGTTCGAGAAAGTTCTAGGTTTCAATCTTACCCTTAAACATTGTAGTTAATAACAAACATTTTTAATGCTAAAGCAACTTTTCACCTTTGTAAAAGTTTTCTTTATAACCCGCTTAATAAACAGTCTCGTATTTTATCGGCCCTTCATAGCGCTTAAAAAATTGTGGCGAGTATCTGGAGAACGGTAGCAGCGTGGTTCTTGTGTCCAATCAACTTTTATCCTAGAAAGAGTTCATTCATTATTGCTACTCAATCGAGAACTTTTATTGCTGACCTTGATCTGACGTATCATTTGATGGGGAAAAAAATAAATGATTTTAACCCCTTAGTAATGCTCAAAACAAGTTTGAATCGAAAAACTATATTCACCTGTTAGATATCGATCATCATTCGATCTTTAACGATATGGTTCTGTAATAGTACCCCGGGATTGTTTATCAGTTCCACATATTCTTGACACATTTAATGATGTACAATCGACCGGAGCTACTTATACGCTCTTTACTAATTACAAACCGGTTCAAGCTTACACGCTACATAAAAACAGAATTACCTGGCTGTTTAATTCCGTGCGAAAGTTCAACATCAGAAATGTACGTGTCGCGCTTATTGTTCTCATCGAGTATGACATGTGCATCAGATTTCAGTAAGCATATCTGGGGTCGTGTATTTTGTCTAATTTTTTAGCTAACGTAACGGAAAACCCCAGGAACAGCCGAATTAATAGAAAAAAAATGTACCGGATGATAATTTAACTTTAATCCAGCTGACTCGAACTTTTTAAACATCTTTGCTAGATCTGCCGTTCTAATTGACGTTCCATTACACGGTTCTATCGTCAATTATTCATTCTTCTCTCAATTACACTTTCCTCTGTATTCCTTTTATTTCCTTCTTAGTCCTTGTTGCTCGATCTCTTTAAAACTGTCCTCGAGAGTGTCGTGTTTTTTTTATTTTTTTTTGTAAAGACGACTGGTGTTCCTCGACCCTTTTTGTAATAGGCCTTGATTAATTCTACCATGTTTATGGCAAAGATAATCTATTTTTTGAGTGTTCCCGCGAACGTAATTTATTTCATTCTCTAAACTCAATGTTTTTGTACAACGCCTTCTATATTCTTTACCTGCTTGCCCTCCTCCCGTTGTTACCGTTATAGAAAAGTTTTCATTAGTCCCCTATCTGATAAAATAAGAAGAACACGATCCTTATCCTGCTCTAACAATTTCCTTCACATCGCTAGGCCAATTTTCTGCATCGGTAAATTGTAAAAAAGAACACCTACTGCAATAGGATATTGGATAAGGAGCCACAGTTTGCAGTGATAAGTCATCACTTTTTATTTTTGAAGTGCTATTAAATAAAATTACTCGGCGCAACTCAAATTCACTTATTTCGGACAATACTCTGTGCATGCGAGAATGTTTTCGTTAATATTAAGAACCGTTACTGTTATAGGTATTTTATTAATAATGTGATATGTTACTTCATGCTCCGTGTAATTGAGTTAACGCCTGTATGGAGTATACCAATAATATTTAAATAAATAAATAAATACGTGATAAATATTTGTTAGTATATTTGGTTTACAATTCCGAAGCGTTTCGAAGCTTCTTCGTCAGTATTTCATATTATCATGAAACCTTAAGCTTCGAATCGAAATGATCATATATTAAAGATATTATTTTAATGATTATTGTTTATTCGAGACTATAAATGGCGAAAATAATGAGTATTATTCGAGATGATTTTGTAATTAACGTTTCCCCCCAATTACAGCTAACATTTAATTTTTGATTATTAGCACGCGGATAAACAAACATCCGATGATCCGGTTGTAATCTGAATATGTCCTTTTCGACGCCATTTGTTATCTTTCATCACCTACTACAGATTATATAAATGAAAATATCCCACACCTTCGATAAGGTATCATGGAGTTGAGCGTAATAAGACTAGTGGATCTGAAAAGTATACATTTAGGAGTCGGTTGTATGTTTTTTTTTTCGGCTGCTTCTACTTTCACCCAAATGTCCCCGATATAATAATATCTCCTCTATATTTAATTTCGGGTTAGACATATGTATAGCACTGAGAGGGTGATAGGCGAGCTCCGAAAGCATAATCAAGCATCTGAACTATCAGGCTGCGCGTTAGATTGTGTAGAAAATAAAAAGTAACTTTGTTTTTTTATATTTTTATTTATTTTATTTTTATTTATTTTATTTTTATTTATTTTATTTTTATTTATTTTATTTTTATTTAGTTTATTTTTATTTAGTTTATTTTTATTTAGTTTATTTGTATTTATTTATTTTTTTAATAGCGGAAAAATAGAGAGTAAGCTAATAAATATTTTATTCGATTCGGTCTGCTGACTGACAGATCCCTGGAATTAACTTCTTGCAAATTCTTTTAGAAAGAATGGGCTGTCGATTTCGAAGAGTACGCAATAGAAATGTATAATATTACACTTGTCGCTTTGCATGACGTACAAAAGGAGAACAACAATTACAAAATTTGCTTGTTCCTTTTCTTTTCTCAGTTTCACCGTGTAACTGCAGAAGCTAAAGACGGTCATGATTTATTTATATTTCAGTGATTTCAAACATTTGTTAGCGTGAAGGGCGGCAGCTATGAAATGCGAACACATTAAGTATGCAGTTATGACTTTGATACAAAAATGGCCGAACAAGTAGACAATCAAGAAACTCAAAGTTACAAAAATACATCCCAACGTTTTTTTTATTTCGTTTTAATTTTTGAACTGGGTTCATCAGTAAGGACATTAGTCCAAAATTTAAAATTTGTGTTCTTATGCGTTTAAGGATAAAGGATGAAAATAATTCGAGGACAGGAATAACCGAAACAGATGGAAATGAGAGATTACAAGCAACGCTATAATAAGGAGTAGGGATATCAAGTTTTAATATATCCCAACTAGGTATTGCCCTGTATATTAATATCGCCCATTAGATCTGAAATTAATAAAAAAAAAAAAAAAAAACTGTCTGGGTTTTACAAAATCCTTTTCCCCCACGAATACTTGTTTCTTTCTTTCCCCCCCGTATAATAGAGTAGTGTCCCCGCAACCGCGGTAATACGCTCCAAAATATACCGTGTTAATGTGTTCTTCGGAGAATTCTCGAAACTCATTTTTATACGTAAAAAAAAAGTTTTCATATTCGAATGAAACTATTAAAACAGGCATGTATTCTCACATACATATTAATTCTTCTGACAAAGATCAATTTACTATAATAAGCCCCGAGTGTTGAATTAAATCGATAAAATTCCTTTGCAGTTTCAAATGGAATAATATGTGTTTGTTAGTTGAATCGTCTAAATTATAGTCAGAGAGGTTTCCTTTTTCGCGATAGTTACTACACCGATGAAATTGGACGCACTAAAATTTATAGGCCAAGAGTTCAGTCGGTGTCAAATTAACTTTGAATGTCTCAACATAAGCCTTATAGAGTCGGCACATATAGAGGCAGTCGTCAGGGTTTTGTACTTTCTGAAAAACTTTCATTTAACGCTTGACTAGCGGTGAATTTCATGAACAAAACGTTAATCTTACTGATTTTTCGGGCATGTTAGCTTAGAGGACGGAGGTTGCGTATTTTAGGGAGGTTAGAAATTGAAGAAATGAAAAAAAATAATCGAAAGAAAAACAAAAAAGAGAAGCAACGAGCACTATATTTTGATTTTCTTTCCTATATCACCATTAAACGACTAAACTTGTCAAAATCCTTACCATCGAGACCAAATAAGAAGATGACCTTTACGTACTCATTTCCCCTCACATCGGTCCGTTATTCGCCCCAAGACTACTGTTACGGTTCCAAATCCTTTCTTTCCAGATTGAATATATAATACTGAATTCCTTGTCTCGGGGTACCCTTAAATCCTCTCCTATTCCAGAAATATCAACTGAATTCAACCTTCTTCAAAGTCTTATTTAGGCTATCTTTTTCTCTCTAAACGTATACCTTTCATTTCTTCCTACATTTCTGTCGCCAGAAACTGGAGAGTCCTTTGTTCGTAATGGAACTCCCTATTTTAACTCTTATCTCTCTTCGTCTTAGTTGATATTTTCATCTCCTTAATCAGCCTTACTTTTGCTTCAATTATCTGGATCGTATTTTTCTTTCTAACAACTCGTTCAAATTTTTATCTCCTAAGCTGTTATTAAACAGCGATTTCGCAACACCGCCGGTTGCTGATAGATGCGCGCCATTATTTATATCTCTAATGATAACTTCTCTGATTATCTGATGACTCCATCAGTAGGGTTCTTCAATTTGGCTTTTCTTTCTCCTAACACGCAAATGAACCCTCATTCATAATCTCTATGTTCATCACCTCCATATTCACTGATTTGCTGCGGATTCTCGGTCGTAGAGACATCGACGGTAATATGAAATATGGCGGATGCTTCAAATTGCTGCTTGTTCCCCTATCTAATTTTCTAAACAAAAATTTCAAAATCCAATATTATATAAACAACTTCATTCTAGGTTTTTTGTCGGATATGTATCCGTTCTTCTCTACGAATAATCGTTCCTTCTGTCTTCCAATTCAATCTAATCTTCCCTCTAATTTTTTTGGTTCCTAAAGTCAACGTCGTTTCATTGGAATTTATAAAGATTTGAGAATACTTCTGAACCAAAAATTCCTCTTTGCGGCACGATGCTTGTAGTTTTCTCAATTCGAACGCTAGTTGTACTGATTTACGACAGCCGTACTCCGACTGATTAACGAACCGATGTCTCTTAAAAAAGTTTTCCATCACGTACAACATTAGGCTTTTTTCGAAATTTTAAAGTTATCGCAGACGAAGCTATGGCGCCTGTCGCAGAAAAGTGGCCACTTATCTCCCTAACAGGTAGCAATCGCGGTACACGACAGAATAAAAAAAAGTAACCTCATTCTTCTTCGGTGATCATACATGTTCAGATATCATATTTTGAGAACGATATTGCCAACGAAAAAAGTTTATAAAGATCAAATTTTTTACGATGGGATTAAACATAACGTTTTATTATTACAGGACGACGACTCGCTACTAACTAGAAGAACGCGTGTCGCTGGACGACCATTAATTTAATAACGATACGCGCTAGAAATATATATTTGTCAGAGATTACTGCTCGAATCGAGAATAAACATTTCCGGTAGTTTTTCTCGGGGAAATTAAAAAAATAATTCTCGCCCATTTCGTTATCTGAATGTGCAATTGTTTTCGTGCGCGCAAAACTCAGCCCAGGTGTACCTCTGCTGGCTGAGTCGGCTCGACTGTCTCAAACTTAATACGCAACACCTGTATTCATTATCTGCAAGCATCGGTATGATCAGATTTTACCGAACGGCGATTCAACCGCGACATCTATCAACGTCCAACGACCTTTTGTTCATGAAATATAGCCCCATATATAAAACATAGGAAGTGAAGAAGATATGGATGATAAAAGAACCGGGGATAAGAAAAGGTATAGAAATAAACCGCAGTCCGTGTTTTAAAGTGTTGTAATAAGGATGTTCATTGGCGCACTCAAGGGGGGTGCCACGGGGCCATTGCTCCCCCCAAAAAATCTCCGAAATTTTTTCCAAAATTAATTTTGTACTGTAATGCGGGATAGTACAGAAAAAATAAATGATATTCGATGTTTGTGTATAGTAGTGACGAGTAAGTTCGTTATTTCTTCGGATACGGATCCGGAACTGCATCCCGGGTACGTATCCAGCGAACCCAAATGGATCTGACATTTTACACTCAACACTAACACTAGTTTGCGCTCTTAAATATACACCATGAAATAAGTATAATTGCCGACATCTTTATAAAAAATCCTCGAAAACTTAATTTCGTTTTGTAATGTACCTTTACCTAATTTTTTTAAAAAAACATACATATTTACTTTTTGCTTAATGTTATATACCTTTACCTAATTTTTTTTAAATTAAATTCTACGCTTACCTAGTTTATGATTATTGCAAACATAATGTTATGTTTTTATTATTATTATTATTTTTCTTTTTGATAAAATTCGTTAATTTTGTATTTTGTGTTTTTTTTTTTTTTTTGATAAAGTTCATTATTGGTTTTGTAATTATTTATTTTTTACTTTTTTATTTTAATTTACAGACCACGGAAATAGATAGGTACCTAGTCGAGTTATCGAGTTACCAGTGTTACCACTCTCTAACTCATCTTCTAAATTCTAGCCCCGACCAAAAAAAAATCCTGAGTGCGCCTTTGAGGATGTTCTAAATCGGCCGTTGCCCCCCGATGTGTCTGCCTTTAGCGCGTCAATATAAAACAATAAAAAAACACGCCAGCTCTGGTATTTTTACTACATACACTCATGCGCGTGTCCCTCTCTTGCTGCAGAGACAAACATATTGGATCCGTGCATCGCATTTAAACAGAATTTCAAAAGATTTGTTAAATAGCAATATAAAACTTAATAATTAAAGGTTTTTATCCATCAAAACAAGTACGCCCCAATTTCTTAAATACGATGCTGGTTAATGCGTGTGTAATAGATATCAGATAAATTACAAAATAATTTAGAATATAGAATTATACTAATAATAGAATTTTCAATTTGAGTGAAACGTTACAAAGTATCGCCATTTTTTATTTTTTTAAAAAATGGTCCTTTTCAGAATTACATAAGGTGCATGCAGAATGAATAATTGTTTTATTTAAAATAACAATTTTTAATAAATGGCGATACTCAGGGCGCCTTTTTAATTGGACTTGCTATTTCACTCAAAATTCAGTAAATTATTCTAATTCTAGGTGTAGTTTTCGCACGTAAATAAAACTAAAGGCCCCGTAGTTTCTCATCAGAAAGAAACTTCTTATAGTGCGTATACAGATGTATTTTTAAACTTTTGTTACGCAATATTTTCCCAAGTAGAAATTTCTGATAAATTAAAAATCAAAACAGAAAAAAAATAAATCTAAAATTACAAAATTAGCGTACTTTGTGAAACACAATATAAAATACGGATACTTCAGTGAAAGGCAGAATAATTTAAAATTAAAACATTTTATTTTGAGTATAAACGTTGTTTTTATTTCTTTTACATGGTTTTAATTCGATCGAAAATATTTGTAATTATTAAACGGATCTAAAAATATTTATGGTTAATGGACGAACAAGTTCAAAAAAACAGCGGAGGCGAAGAATAAAATTGTACTGTCATTTTTTTTGCTTTTATTAATTTTTCATTCTTTTTCTTCGTTTCGTATTTATTCATTTACAATACATCAGTAATTTACTTTTTTGTAATTTACTGTATCCGGGATCCACCTTATCTAGGATTTACTTTTGTTTAAATCGGCTACCGTGGTGTAGTTGTTTAGGCGCTAATGTTTCTTTTGAATAGCCCGCGGCCGCAGATTGACACATCCAAAAAAATTTCACTTGCGCTAGATTAATGTTCATAGCCGACGTGCCTAAAAACCAAAAAAAACCAAAAAAAAACCCCCAAAAAACCCCCAAAAAAAACAAAAAAAAAACAAAAAAAAAAACAAAAAAACTTTTGTTTTCAAAAAGTATCCGAGTTGCCCAAAATTCTGTAAAGTTGCTGAATGAAAACTGTGTCCTAACTCGTATCCGCATTGGACACACAAACTTGACCCATTCGTTCCTCATATCTAAAAAACCGCCCAACCTGTGTCAACGCTGCAACGTGCCTATATCGGTGAGGCATCTTTTGATCGAGTCTAATCACTACCAGCAGGCCGGACAACAAGCGGGTATTACCAACGGCCTTCCAGAGATGTTTTCGGACGCCGAGAAGTGTAAAAAAATCGTAGCCTTCCTCAAAGACATCTCTGTATTCCAACTGATCTAACTTCCCCAGCCTTTAGCTAATTTTTTGATTTTTTTTTTTTTGTTCCGCTCATTTTCAAATATTCAATATAAAATTTTATAATTATCTGTAAAACCGTAGTCGCTAATGACCTTGTAGTCCAGCGACTTGTAAATATAATAAATAAAAAAAAAAAAAAAAAAAAAAAAAAAGAAAATATCTCTCTTGTTGTTTTAAACATATATATATATATATATATACATAGAAAAAGAGAGAGAGGTTTTTAGTGGTAACAATATTTAGAAATATACGAGCGCAAAGTTAAATGAAATGTTGATTTTTTTTTTTTTTTTTTTTGAGCCATTATTACAATCTTAAAAAAAAATCTTAAATAAGTAATAAATATAACAACTAGGAAAGGAACGTGAAATAAAAATTTAGCCTAAAGTTTTTAAGTATACAGCAATATACACGTGAACAGTTTACACGAGATTTGCAGGTTTACAACGTTTAAGCCTACATGATTTGAGTTCCTCCGTCAGCAATTGTTGAATTACTGGATTATTCCTATGAACCTAAAGCCGTTCGTAGTACGCACTTACGATTTCTGGAATGACCTCATCCACACACTTCAGATCTAAATCTCTGTGCAAGTCTGTATTGAAACCATGCACAGCTTCGCCATCATCCGTATAATTTTATTTTGAGCCCGTTGTATGATATTACGGTTGCTCGTTTTGGCACATCCCCATAATTCAGTAAGTTCAGATTGGCTTGATGATTACTTTATAGATTAGGCACTTGTGATATAAGCTTAGCTTCGAATGACGACCCAATAACCAGTAAAGTTGCCTAACCTTTGCCTTTAATTGCTCTTTTTTAGCCGTTGAATATTAAAAAAAAATAGAGGTTTAAAAAAATGAATTATGAATGGCGACCATTCTGATCTAAATATTACAATGAACGTCGATTTTTTTTTTTTTCTTCCCCGTTATTATTACCAATATTTTTAGGGTAATTTTTAACCGTCAGAACTATTAGAGCAACGCCGGGGCAGTTAATTATATTATTGGTCTGTTAAGAGAAGTTTTATTAGAAACGCGTATTAAGAAATAAATTTAGATCAGGATTATTGGAGACGTTTCACTTCTTCGAGGATGGTCAACAATAAGAACAACAGTTGTAAAAGAGTACCTTTACCACTTTTCGAATAAAAAGGATTTGACGCATCAACAGAACAGTTGAAAATTCCGATGTGGTTAACTAATGTAACACGTTCTACAGCGCACCCGGTTAATACTCCCCAGGTGGACTTCGTAGGCAAAGGGCAGTGAGATATTACGTCAATTTTTCTATACTTATCGATGGAGGATTTTTCACGGACAGTTCCAGCGTGGTATTACGAGAACGAAGTTTTGCACTAATAAACGTGTGTCATCACGAGACCAAACTCTACCCGCACTAATCCGATTATTCGGATAAGGAACACGCTGCTAGCGCGGACAAGTATCTAGGTAAGAATAACTTTTAGACACCGCAATTTGCCAACTTCTCCGAGTGGCCGGCCAATCGGAGGACGAAGAGAAGCTGGAAAAGACGATGTAATCCATTTATCGGAGCGTATGTTTCGAGACAACGCGCGGTCGAGGCGTATTATTAGCCATTTCTCCGGCGGTGCACGGAGAGTTGTTCTCTCACCTTTCATCGGCGGCCTCAGCACGTTTAGTCGAGAAGTAGAATTCAGCGGCGATTATGTTATTATCAGCGTTAGTCGCAGGCTGCATACACCACTCCGAAGGGACCAAACGCGCGCGCCTTCCTACGTTTCCGTGTTCAGACAAAACACATATGCAAAAAGAATGGAATGTGTCTCTAGGAAAAGGGACGGATTGTCCGGGTGCGCTGGTGTGAGTCTGCGAAAGGCGTTCAAGGGTCGATAATTCAATAATCTCGCATCGATACCTCTCAATAAAATCTCTCGGCAACAACCGTAGCTTAGCCGCACTCGGTAACGGTGCTCCCCCTCGTTAACACCTTTATTGCGAGAGCCTTCTTACGGCGAAGCCGGGGAGAGCGGGGTAAGAAGAAAAAAACCCCTGCAAAACCGACTCAATGCTCAATCAACTCGATAATGTAGTACAAATAGTAATAATGGAACCGCCGAGCAGATAAGAATAATAACAATTCAGTTCTAGTGTACACTTCAGTTCGCGTCGTCCGTCGAGAGGAGACTCTCTGCTCGCACTCTAAAATAATAATTACAATTGCGCATAATGTTTTCCACGAACGTACACATCGCGTTCGCTGCTACATATTTATGCAGTCGCGTTGAAGGCTACATGCGGACACACGCAGACTGACGCAGATATTCGCCTATACATTTGTTTGCATTCTTTATTTTTATTTGCGGAGAGAGACAAAAAGTGCGATACAATCAAGTTGATTCGGTCCTGAAAAGGCCGCTCTCTTCGTTTAGGCTCTAGTTTTTTAATGGGGGGCCTTTATGTTTGGCCGAATAAACATCTACAATTAAACAAGCGGCAGCGGCGGCGGTGGCGGTACCGTTTACACGCTGCCGGTGCAGTCAGCGCTGCTCACGAACCTTTCAGTGAACCCATCGGACCAGAACAAGCCAACCAGATTAACCATCATTCGGTGCCCAGAGGACGACCTGTTTATTTTCTTACCTATTGTACTCATTTTCACGCTATTTTTAATAATGCTTAAACAAATTGTATACAATTTTTCCGCATACTGGACACGTTTTGTGTTCCTCGTCCATTCGTTAGATCTACTTTTTCTCGACACAACTGCTTCTTGTTTATTTGTTTCACATTATTTTGACGCTACACGCTCGAATAATAATAGTAACAGTTATTGATAATAGTAACAGTTATTAGTAATAGTTATTAATAATGAATAATAACAATGTAAGAGTGCAAATAGTTAATTTAACTCAACGGCTGACTTTTCCGATTCCTTCGCGTGCAATAATGACCATGTTCACAACGATTTCGTATACAATAAACTGTTGTATTAACGTAGGGCTTTGTTTTCAGTTGCGCTCTTCGTTATTTCCGATCGACAGCTTTATCATCGATGCCTGAACAATTTAATCGCGAAGAAAAAATCTTCACACTCTATGAAATTCGGCTAATTTTTTCGCCGCTACGTTTTATAAACTCTTCGTCGCCAACTAAACCAGCGAAATCCTATAAAATTTTCGATGTTTTTTTTAACGTTATTCATCACCATCTTTTATCATCAATTTTAAACTCGTCAAAAACACAATGAAACCGTCGTACTTCGATCTCTTTATCAATCACTAAGAATCTGAGTTTATTCTTCCAAATTTTAGCATAACTCTTACAGGTTTGTCAGTGGCCAAATACTTCATTGCAGGGTAAGAAAAAAAAAAAAAAAAGGGAAGATATGTGACAACCTGGTAGTATCAGATAATTTTATTTCAATTTATTTTAGCTCGATATATTACACATCGACCGTACTTTTCGACAAAAAGTACCCGCTGCCTAATACACTTTGGAAGAGCTCTGGCTAATTTAGTTGTATCCATATGATAACATCGTTTTTTTTGTTTGTTTTTTAATTTCATCATTAAGACGTTTGTATGTCAGCTTAGGTATACATCAAATTACAGTTTTGTGAAATCGATAGATTTTTTAATTTTTTTTATTTATTTTCATTTTTTTTTAAGGCACGTTAGCTGGGGACCTACTTCCAGGAACAAAGAAAATTAGACTTCAGTTATTGACCATAAATATCAAGGGAAACCAATAGCTGGAATTATGGTGATAAGCAATGTGATATAGGGAGCTAGGAGATAGAACAGAACGCTCTACGGAAAGGGACAGTCGAAGAAGATATAATCAGTATTACAGGTACGCTTCATGAAGAGGGTAATTTGGAAAGAAAACAAGGAAAAGACGAAAACGAACGGAAGATAATAGAGCATGATTAAAATAGCGCGGGCGAATAACAGAAATAATAACAGAAAAGGGAGGAAACTCGAAGGCGAATCAGGAAGATTAGACTAAACAGGTAAAAGAATGATTATACCGAAAAATGATAAAGAGTAAAATATCATGGCTCCTCGCAGAAAAACACGAGGTTAGAGAATATGATTTTTTTTTTTTTTTTTTTTTTTTTTTAGAGAAAACAGCAACCCGAGGAATGGTTTATTTAATTTTCTCAATGACATCTTCTGTGAACCTGCAGCACATCAACATAGAGATGGCTTTGAGCGAGAAAACGGATAAGACAGCGTGCGCGAGGAATGATGATAAAATCGGAAAAGCGATCAAGAGGGGGAAACAAGTCGCTTGGAGGGCACTCGTGGAGTCGGAAATAATTAAATAATTAGAAAAGAAAAGCAGTTGGAAGAAATAAAAACAATAGAACGCGGGGAATGGCTATTGATGAAGTTAGAATAGAAAGAAGAAAGACGAAACGATTCCGATAAGGATTAAGATCTGATAGAATAGAGGTCCGTTAAGATCTAGACGGATAAGCTGAAACAAGTCTACCGGAACCGTTAGTGAATTGCATGCTAAGGGAATTTGGAATTAACAATGCTGTAGAATTCCTGTTTAACTAACATTTGCGGAACGAATGGCAGTTTGGAAGTAAAGGGAGAAAAAATACATTCAGGAGGTGCAAAAATAGATATTTTCATACAATGGTAATGTTGTTGACACTGTTTCGTGTTTTTGATTGAAATTCATCATTGTGAGGGTGTGAAAGAAATTAGTGGAGGTCAGCGAGATGTTTGTTACCCCTCATTTGATTGAAATACTCGTTATATTTTATCATTTTAGATTAATCGTTCGTAATCGTTCTCTCCATGCAGGGAATATTGAGGCTCTCTAGTTTTCTTTATTTCGGTTATTAATAAAATCACGGTCGATAGGCTAGAAAAATGGATACGAGGTTTTCCTTACAAATTGCAAAAAGAAACTAAAAGTTTCGTTTAGTCTTATCTAGTCTGATTGTATTACGGTGCTTGATAAATAAAGTATTTGAAGGATTATAAATTCATCTAAGAAAATCAGCATCATTGTCCTGTTTTCAATCGGTAAATCTTACGCCTATATCCGATCAAATGAAATAAACTAGTTCTTTATAATAAAAGATTTATTCCTTTAGTTCTATGTTTGAAATAGTTCAACATAATACGGCCCGGGGTCTAACCACGGTTTGAAAATTTTAATAAAAAAAAAAAAAAAAAAAAAAAACATAATTTGTTAAAGGAAATAGATAGTTTTCGATATTTCCAGAATGTTAATTATTTATTTGTCTATTATTGTTTCTTTTGGGCGTTTTTTTTCTTTTTTTTTTTCGCGTTCAATTAAGAAAAAAATTTAATATATTAAAATGTTTTTCACGAAACGAAAAGTAAATGATACCTAAAATTGAAGTACGTTTTTAAATTACGGCAGAATTGCGTACGCATATAAAATCTTAAATCTCTTATCTGTTTCACAGCAGAGGAAGTCGAAAATCCTTTTTAGTAATATTGCACGAACTAATCGGCCAATAAGGAATGTTACTATCAGGTATATGAAATATAAACGCGGGAACGCTTTTTATAATATACTGTAAAATATTAATTATTTAATTATTTGTTTTACTCGTTTCTCTTTTTTGAACTGTTTCTTTTTTTTCCTCTCTGCCATATGATAACTCTGGAAGTTCGGAAATTGTTTATTTCTAAGGTTTTTTTTAATTCTTTTTCCTACTATGTATCCCGAACAAATTCAGCTAAATACGCATTAATATCGTCGTATTTATTTGTAATTAACTAATTGCCAAATACGGGTGTTTATATTCTTTGTTTAAACTAGAGTATATTTTTATTTCATGTAATTTATGTATTTGTGATTTTTCGATTTTTGTCCGGCATCTGTACACTACAGAGATATAGTCTCATTTCTCTATTCTTTCAAATCAGGTTTTTTTTTTGAATATATTTTTTAGGGTGGCCTACGATTAAGAAAGCACACGAATATTATATTAATGAGACTGTGTGCGCGTCTTATCTGATGAAAAATTGACTGAAATACTGATTAACAATTGACTAAGTGAAATTTTAACTCGAATAACTTAAAATCGGCAAACTGTCGCCTAAGAAAAAAATTGAAAAACTAGAATTGTACATGTTTTTACGATAATCAAAATTAATCACATTTACGAACTTTTTCATTTTTTTTTTTAAATCGATTTTATAGTACATTTAATAAAATAGCGTATGTTACGCAGATAATGCTGCCTTATTGGCGACATCCCAAAAAGACCTACAACAATTCGTTGATAATACCAATGAAAACGGAAGGAAATGCGGTCTAAATATTAACAAAAATAAAACGAAGTACATTTTAGTAAGGATAGGAAGACATCATCGAAATGCTGAAATCAAAAAATTAATGGTGAAAAAATTGAACGAGTTAAAGAATTCAAATGCCTGGGATGTTATATTACAGAAAATCTGATTGCAAATGAAGCGATCGACAGAAGAGCGCTCAAGCTAGACAGCTTTCAAAAGGATGAGCAACTTACAGATAGATCTCTGAATTTGAAAATTAGACAGGATTTTATCAAATATTATATTTACCCCATACATCCTGTTATATGGGGAGCGGAGGCAGCGACATACACGGTAAAAACACTGAAATATTTCGAGTCGTGTGAAATGTGGCTGCATAGAAGAAGCATGAAGATATCACGGACACAAAAGATGAGGAAATGAGAGATGGTGCTAAAGAAAGGCAATACAACAAGGGGAAATTTTAGACATAATCAAAAAATGGAAAGCAAGCTATTTCAGACATACATTAGAGGAATGAGCTAAAAAGGAACAATTATTCAAGGGAAAATTTATGGAAAAAGAGGTAGAGGATGAAAAAAACATCATGAACGGAAAACATATACGTCAATGGACGGGGAGACAAACGATAGCCGAACTGGTCGAAGCGGCGATGAAACGAGAGATTTACGCCAAAATGATCGCTTGCGGGCAGCAAATGCATACAGCACTATGATGATGATGATGATATTTAATAACTTTAGTCAAAACACGGTTTAGCGCCTCGGAGCGCTTGTGCTGAGCTTGATGGTAATCAAAACACACTGTAACAATAATGAGACAATAAATCGAACTACTGGTCAATATGTAAAAAGTTCCTTAAAGAATTTCATGCGTTTTTGTTTTTTTGTTGGATATGTTTATTTTTTTGTGTCTTTCCAATCTATAGATTCATTAATAGCCGCTTTCAATTAGAGATTCGCGTTTTCTTAATGGTATCATTTAGTCTAGCAAAATCGCTCCGATCAGTTAAGCAACGCTAAATATTTTTACACGCTTTGTTGGATGTGTGTTTTAATTTTTGGAAATAACTTTGAAAATCACGCATTCATTTACATTCGTCTGTTAATAAATTTCATTTGACCTCAACTAATCGTACGTTAATTTTTTGTCGATAATAAAGGTCTTTCGATGATGTGTAAGAACAAATTCGACCCTTTTAAACAGCGACATCTACAAAATGCGCTAATAGCGTTAATAAAAATTTCGTCATTGGTAAAATTTTGAAAAAATTGTCAAAGAGGAATTTTGTGTACTTTTAAAAAAGTGGGGAAGAACGTTCTTTAGTACTACTTTTGTCCGTATTATTTTAAAATATTTACTTTCGGTAATTTTTTTGTTTCGTTCTGTTGGTTCTGCTATTTACTAGAAAGCTCTGTCACCTGCTCGCTTCATTCAGCCATCCCCCACACCCTTGACCATCCACGATGGAATTGCAAAATCAAATTTAACCAAATGATTTGAGCTCGTTTTATGCCGAATTGTGTTGACAAAAGAATTTTGTGCCGCCGCGCTATAACACATTGTATTAACAAAATTTAGATAGGAGCTAACTGCTAACTTGGTTGACAAATCCCCCCCACCCCCTAATTTGGAGATTTCAAAAAAAAAATGATTGTATCCGCAGAAAGCAATCGTTTTTTGTCCGAACTGCGCTTTAATAAAAAATTCTGCGCCATTACCTTCCCGACTGGATAATTGCTACAATTTGTCATTTGATTTTTGAGCGCACGTTTTATCCTGCATGCCCTCAGCAGATGAACTTCATTAACAATCCTCATTATTCATTGCATCATACTGATGATTTAATAAGAGCTCAAAATGCCTTTCGCTTTAACTAGGAATCCCCCTTCGAACTATAAAGGTTGTGAAATTTATAAAAAAACTACAAGAAATCAGACACAAACGACGAACTGAAATGAAGAATGCTAAAACCAATACTAGTTATCAATTATCGTTCGAGTATTGGCCTCCTCTAACTCCCAATTATCAAACAGAAACAAAACAAAATACAAATCATCAGTCAACGAGTGTAGCTGCGCGCAAACATTAGCTACACGACAGATTCAAGAAGAACCTCAGACCTCTACTATCACTGATAATATAATGCAAGCGTTAATAACATTGGCAGCATTGTTACAAACATTCATAATTGAAATCAATTCGCTTTTTCTCAGTGTGATGGAACAATAAGGTCAACTATTCAGTGCCATCATTGCTACGTTAAATAGGAAATGAGAAACTTAAAAATTGTAACATGGAGCGTAAATGGTATCTTAAATTGTATAGCTGAAGTACAGATGTAGATTATAGGAAATTACATTGATATTCTCATTTCGTCGGAAACGCACCTTACAACCACCAGGTTCGTTAATTTTAAGGAATACAATTCATATTTTACTAATCACCCGGATGGCACAGCACATGTAATATCATAATAAAAAGCAGCATAAAACATTACGAACTAGAAAAATATAACCTGAATTATCTACAAGCAACCAGCGTAGTAACTAATGAAGGGTCAAATATTAGTGTCTCAGCAGTTTACTGTCCTCGCGGCACAATATAAAAAGGGGACACTTTGCTGATTTTTTCAAAACTTTGGGCTGTGTAGATACACTGTAGGAGGCGACTACAATGCGAAAAATTGATATTTCGGATCAAGACTGGCAATACCTAGAGGCCAGGGACGGATCCAGAAAGTCATTTTGGGGAAGGAAATGTTATATAATTATGTAATATCTTATATACGGTAGGCAGTAGATTTGAGAAGTACCTTGTTTCATAAAGAAAATCAAATTTTTCAGGAATTTAAAAATGTTTTAAAAATACATAATTAATACAATTTAAATTTTGTTTTACTATTAGGTGAAAAATAAAACGTAATTATAAAATAATACCGTAAATATGGTAGTTTAGAATTCGAATAGTAAATTAGTAGAAATAGTAGAAAGATAGTATTTTTATTCGACTTTCTTTTTTATTTTTGTTAGTAATCCGATCCGAGAATTCTTTATTCGTGAGCAAGTTTAAATATATATATATATTTCTCATTCTAATTAAAATTACAAAATAAAAATTAAAAATAAATAAAAAAAGCAAAAGATCGACAACAGTATTGTGTTTAAAACAGAATAAAAACGTAACATTAATAGTTTTACTAGTAAACAGTATATTAAATATTAGTTATATAATTATAAATTTTTTATAGTATAAATTAAGTTTCTCTGTTGTAACGAGGTTTTGGTTCTTTGTAGGTGGGGGGGGGTGTTCGCTATTTCTCCCCCCGTGGATCCGTCACTGCTAGAGGCAAAGAACTAAAATCGATTATCGATGAAACATGCAACATCATTTGCTCATCGGGAACACCTACTTACTGAGGCCAACTGATCCCAATAAAATACACCAGACCTTCTGGATTTCTATATAATAAAATAGATTTCGTCAGCATTTGTCGATGTCAGGACCGATGAAATTTTGCGACCAGATCATTTATCAGTTACGCTCCTGGTTAGTCAGAATGTAGTCGAGAAAATGCGTAAATCGAAATTACATAATAAATTCGCAAAAAATGAAATGCATTTTGAGATCAACTTGAACGCACAATAAATCTCAAAGTACCATTAAAAACCGCGACAAGCGAATAGAGGAAGCGATAGAAAATTTTATTACACTTACACACCAGGCATCCACGCCAACAAAAAACACAATTATAAGCCTGTTATCTTATTATCCGGATAAAATTAAAAAAGCGGTCCAGTTGAAATCAATGGCAAACATCGAGAAATCCCACTCATAAGACAGCATTAAACAAACAGACCGAGATTTTTTAAAAAAGAGCTACTACAAGATTTAAAAAATAAATCATTAAAAGAAAGGCTAATAAATCTGTCACCTTTGGCACAGCATGGCTACTCGTTGTGGAAGGCAACAAGGAACCTAAAAAGGCCAATACAAGCGGTACATCCGATAAGAAAATCGGACCGAACCTGGGCTAAAACGGACCACCTAGAAAAAGCGGAGGTATTCGGAAAACATTTCGCAAAGATATTCCAGCCGCATCCTGAAAACGCAACGTTCAACTATGAAACTTATTGTTATGATGTTTGCTCGGCAATAAAACCTCCTTTCTTTCAACTTTCATAATTTTGTAATTTCTTGCCGTGTCTCTAGCCTAAGTTGCTGTATACGACACGTAAAATAAATAAATAAAACAAAATAAAATAAATAAATAAAACAAAATAAAATAAAAACCTACGTCTCCTCCCGTGAAATCAATACTTTAGTAAAAACCTTAAAAAATCACCGGGCCATGATTTAATTACCGCACTAATCTTACAGAAATTGCCGAGAAAATGTTTCACACTACTGACAATACGATGGTCCGGCTGCGTTATTTTCCTTTACGACTAAAACTCTCGCAGATTGTCGTTATTAAAAAACCGCAGACCTGTAATCTCTAAACTTCATGAAATGCTGCTACTAAAACGGATGATGCCAGTCATCAACGATAAAGGTGTCTAATACCAGACCGTTTGGATTCAGAGTCAAACAAAATAGAACAAAATTGAAACATCTTTCGAAAAGAAAAAGTACTACGACAACGCTGTATTTCTGGACATAAACCAGGTTTTCAACAACTAAGGCCATTACTCTATCTCATTTACACATCAGATATTCCTACACCTCCCAATGTAGCAACCTTTGCTGACGACACTGTGGTTTTATAATCAGACGCATGTGCTGTTAAAACACGGAATACCATCCAAACAGCGGTTACCGAAATTTCGTCATGGCTTAAATAAAACTAATGAAAGTAAATCAGAGTGAGTAATCTTCACTGAAACAGAAAACTTGGTCCGACGGAAGATGTACTCCTGAACAATGTTGCAATTCGACGAAAGGAGATGTGAAATATTTGGAGGTGTCTTGTGATCAACGCCTAACATCGAAGAAGAAACATATAACAGCAAAGCGAACCGAATTAAATATAAAGTTAAGATTAGCTACTAAAAATAGGAAGTCGGAATTATCTGCTGAAAATAAACTCTACTAGTTTATAATCAGATTTTAAAGCCAGTTTGGCGTTATGGCTGACGGCTATGTTCTAAAAGGAGTAACGTAGAAATCATACAATGGATGATCCAAAACCAGATCCCCCGTATGCTTTTAAACGTTCCGTGGTACATTAAAAAGTTTAACGCTTCATAAAGACCTCGGAATAAAGTTTGTTCAAGAAGTAGTATTCGATGACGCAAAGAAGTTTGCCTACAGATTAGAAACGGGAACAACATGTCACTTGGGTTGCTGGACAATTCACTAGAAATTCGGCGGCTTGATAGAATCAAGTTGATGGATCTAGTCTGAATTAAAAGTTTTAATAAAATTTCTTTTTTAGCACCTACTATCGCTGGATATATTCAAGCTATGTGTGCAACATATTAAAAATAATTGCTAAATAGCTATTCTCATCGGCTAAGTGCAATTTAGCTATTAAAGAATTTAAAAAAAAAAAAAAAATTGAATTCACGAATTGTATTAAATTGTTTTGTAATTAGACTAAAAGACTCTTTAAAAACATCCTCTGGAAGTTCGATAGAAGGCATACGAACTCTCTATGATTTCCTATTAAACGTAAACAATGTTTTTTTGAGAAGAACTTATGCTCGTTTACGGTCATCTCAAAACTAAATAGTAGTTATATATGTTCATATGTATATATTTAATATGTTGTATACAAAACAAAAACTTGAGTGTGAGTATTCGACTCGCAAATTATTAACACGGAGAAAAAATAAAAAAAGGAAATGGAAAGAACAACGCGAATCCATTAAATTTATACCGAAAAAATAATTAAAACAAACAGCATCGACAAGACATAAGCAACATATAAATAAAACTATTAAGAAAAATCCGCTGTCGTTTGATGATTAACACAGTTAGCCTTTGATAATATAATTTTTATTTTAATATAAACGGTCATTATCGGCACAAACTATCTTATTATTGCTTCACGATATCTTATTTCGAAATAAAATTTTGGTAGACTTTTAACAATTTCGGGCAAATTGGAAAACACAGGCAGACGAGACGAACAGAACAACTTGATATGAATTGACCGCGACTTTAAGATGGCTTTACGAAAATTTTAAAATTTCCGAAAAGCTTTTGTTGAAACAAAACTCCCCTTATTATTAGCGCATTTCGGCATTATCGCTACCTGAGGATATAATCATTTTTTAAAAATCTTCAGATTTCCGGGACTATCGTCAAGTTAGCTGCCTAGCTCTCAATTTTTTCTAATATTCCGTGTTATGGTTCGACTCGAAAAATTTTTAACTATCAGCCCAATTCGTCACAAAACTCAATCTGCGTTCATTCCATTTTTTTTTTTTTAAAACTTTAAATTTTGTTAGCCTTCTCGCTCAATTTTTTTTAATACTCCGTGTTATGGTTCAACTCCGAAAATATTAATTAGCAACACAATTCAGCAATAAGACGAGTACGAAATTTGATTAATTCCGTCGTGGAAGGCTAACTTGAGACGCAGCCCCCTTAGCTATACTGTTCCAATAATAGAGGGAAATCACAATTTAAATGAGGTCATTATTACCAGGAGTGGCTATTTAAAATTAAAAAAGAATCCATTCCGTATTTGTGTTAAATAAAGATACACTTAAAATATACGCTGGGAATAAATTAAAATCCAACCGATTATATTATTACTGGCTATTAAGCAAATCACGTTATTTAAAATTAAAATCGTTATACGAAAAATGTCATTCTCTTTTGCTTTCTTATGTACGCATTTCGTACAGATAATTTATTTTCATTTCTCTTTTACGCTCTCATCCTTTTTTCTCCCAATAACACAAAACGGCAAAATCATTTTATTTATTTACTTTTTCTCAAGTATTATTCCGTTTATTTTATTATATTTGAAACGTTGAACTTTTATTATTCTCTTTCAATCGCGTTATTTAAAATATCTGATAATTAACATGTTCGTGTAGTTACCGCTCGAGAACGGCTTTATCTGTGATTCGTAAAGTTCGTTAGTTACTGCAAGATGATTGTTATTGCGTTACGTCGTTCGTCAAATTTTTCCGATTTGTTAGGTGATGTTTTTTCATTATTTTTTCCCCTCTTTTTCGTTTGTTTTCACTGATTATTCCTCTTTTATTTCTTTTAATCATATTTCCTCGCGGCATTTCCTTCTCCTTCCGATTCACTGTCGTCCCGTTTTTATTAGTTTCCTACTTCCTAACGTATATTTCGATTTGCTTCAGAAGCAGCCCGTTTCGAGGTTACTTTTCATTACATTGACCGCAGTATAATACATTTTTTGGTTCTCCGAAATCCTTTCTATCTCCATTTTGTTTTTTTCTTCTTATTAAAAAATTATAATTAACCCAGTTTTACTCGAAATATACCTTCTGTTTAATTTCTCTAATTCAACGAACTAATGAAACCTCTGACGAGGAAATTCCTTCCCGGTGTTAAGTTTGTTTTTGTCCTATCTCGTAACATAAGAGCTTAGAAAACTGTGTGCATACTTTTAATTTCGAAATGAACAAAGCTCCCTACAATTCTCGCAGTTCTTTACGGCTAATTAAATCAAAGAATGCATTCTGAACTGAAACTCACTTAAAATGGTACTTGTCGACTTCATGAATTACTACCGTAACGAGTACCAGAAAAACGGTCTTACTTAGTTTGAAACATAGTTCGATTAATCTTTTTTCGAAGCCTTCCCCGAAACATTTAACCATGCCAAAATCCCTTTCATTATAAAATATCTCAAAAATTTCCTTAAACTCCCCAACTTCTAAAAATGATATTATTCGATAAAATTAAATGTTTTCTGTTAACCTATTGTGTTACCTTACGTTTAACTGAAAAAAAAAAAAAAAAAAAAGAAAAGTTCTGTAGCATTGATATAAATAAAAAAATTTGCCACAAACACAGAATGTACCGTTTATGAAAATGTTTTTATAAAAACAGCGAGCAAAATTATAAATATAATTGAACATTTAAATATCGAATATAAATGAACATTTTAGAAAAACATTTTCCGTAATATCTCAACTTCAGTTAAAAAAGATAAAAGAAATATAAAGATAAAAGTAACATTAAATGTCTGAGTATCTCAACGGAACCTGAAATTATCGCCTGTCTTTAATTCAGGGAAAAAATCAATGAAATATTAGCAACAGACGAACGCCGACTGAATCTGAAATAAAACCTTCAGATATATTAAACACTCTGTCAGAATATGTGTTTTCCTCATTTCCGGATAAAGATATTTCCCCGAAAAGCCATTACCCAGGAATGTTCATAATCATTTTATTGGCTATTTATGTTGATTTTTCATCAACTAATCAACACTACGAAGGCGGAATTCTTCGGAGATCACTTCGAAATCCCATTTTCAATTCGAAGCAAGTAGATAATTTTTGTCTTCGGTATTTTCTATGTTCCTCTTTTAATGATATTACGTATCAATAATACCACAAAAAAAAAAAATTCATAAATTTACAGGACGACGCGATAAGTTTTTAAAATACTCCTTTCTTCTCGCTTTCGTTTTTCTTTAGCTCTTTCTTCTTTCTGCTCCCTTCACGCTTCTGAGCCTTCTTTCATTTGTGATTCACATCATATCCTTTTCGAATGTTCTACACTCCTTAACGAACGCTCCCTTCTTTACGCTTAATTTTCGGCTTTGGGCCTTCCTACTCCCTTTAACGCTACCTATATCCTTTCCATCCCGTTACCTTCAGTTATTCCGTTACTGCTGTCCTTTGTTCTTTCCGTTTCTGACCGCCCAGCTATTTAGTTCTATCTCTTGAATTATCATGTTGTTTGGTCAAGGCCGCTGGTGCGCTCAGGCAGGGGAAAAAAAAGTTTTTAAAATAGTTATTAGATAAGCAAGATGTATTCAAATATTTCTACGCTTTTTGATTACAAAAAAAAACAAAAAAAAAACGAAATTACGCTGTGTTTCAAAAAAAAAAACAACAACAACGAAAAAACCGAGATAACAATTTCCCACGAAAGCATTTTTACCTTGTCCCAAATCGTCTAAAAAAACATTCACCTACGATCTCGCCGATAACATCAGATTCCGGCCCAACTAGCAGCAAGTTGGATATCGCGGAAAGCCTGGCCGATCACTTCCATAAATCATCCGTCACTGAATCGTATGCAGAATCGTTCAAAGTTATTAAAAAGAACTGCGAACGCCAAGTAGTACGTGTTCCTCTACCTCATCTATGCAAGAGTTTAATGTTCTTTTTATCAATGATGAATTAATAGATGTCTTGAATCACATGAGATCCTCAGCTCCCGGGCCGGATGGCATCTATATCGATACGATCAAAAAGCTCCCTGCGGAATCCCTTAACACGATTCACCAATTCTACAGTCTAATTTCGGCATCGGGAAAAATTCCGAATACTTGGAAAATGGCTCACGTAGTTCCAATTTTAAAGCCCGGCAAAAAAACCCACCTCCCTGACAGTTACCGCCCCATTTCCCTGACCAACTCTTTATGCAAATGTCTGGAGAAAACGATAAACGCTCGTCTTATAATTATATGAATTCTGGAACAAAAGCAACTTCTTGATCCAACGCAGTTCGGGTTAAGATCGCAGAGATACACGATGGACCTTCTAGTAAAACTCCAGCAGCAAATTTGTGTGACCGCTTTGTTTCGAATCAGTTCATAATGCTCATAAGTTTTGACCTATGGTATTTGGCGTCATAAAATTATTTAAACCCTGGTAAACTGGGACGGCTCAGGGAACATGCTTAATTTCGTGAAGGTATTCTTGGCAGACTGCACGTTTCAGCTTCGGATAATTTTGTCGCCCCTAGAAATCAAGAAAACGGCACGCCTCAGGGCTCGATAATATTAGCCCGACCTTATTCGTAGTAGTCATTTCCGACCTGACCAAAATCACTGAGCCGCCCGTAAAATATAACCTTTTCGCTGACGATCTCGCAATATACGTGACATCTGCAAATCTGGAAAGTTTAAGCGTTCGCCTTCAAAACACGACCGATAGATTACAAGAGTGGTCTGCACGCCAGGGCTTAGCCTTCTCAGCGGAAAAAACAGCTAGCATTATTTTCAGTAATAAGCGGAAATTCCCTCCCGACAACAAAATAACTCTGGGCAACAGCCCCGCTAGATCAGCCCAAACTGTCAAAATCCTTGGATCGATAAACTTAGAGCGAAATGTCAAAAATCTCTCAACGTTCTTAAAATGGGGCAGGGATAGGAAATGTCTGCAGAGTACTCCGCTCTTACGATGTCTAAAATGGATTACGGGTCAATCATATACGGATCTGATAAACCTATAATGTGCTGAATTCCGCCTTAAGACTAATCTCAGGCGCATTGCACTCTGCACAACAATTGACAGACTTCATGCAGAAACTAATGTTCTGTCACTCAAATTTCTGTCTCTAAAATATTACTTCAATCTGACCTAAAATCCATCTAACCCTTCACATCAAAAGACGTTTGCCCCGAATTATATACAGTTATACGAAAAAAATCCAAAAAGTCCAAAGTCCCTGGGGGTCGAGTGTTGGAATGCTCTTAGCAGTCTTCAATGGACGGCGAAACGGTCGAGCTACGTACGATTGAAGCCCCTCCGTGGAACGCCAGTATGCAGCAGTTATCAAAATTTAAAATCCAGATTAGAAAAAAAAAAGCCAAAATTTGAAGACCCATTTAAAAAAACACGTATACTCTGTCTGGCAACATGAATGGGAGCAAAACTGCCTCTCACAGAAGCTGTACAAAGTCAAGGGAAGCCTTCGGCGATGGAGCACTTCACACAGACAGGACCGACATGAGGAAACAATGTTAGCTCATCTGCGCATCTGCCGCTACACGCATAGTTTATCAAAAACAACCTAAACCCAGATGTGAAATTTATGGAGTGCCGGTTACGGTGAGGAGCAACAGATCAACTCGTGCCACAAATTTCGAAAAGATAGAGCCGCGTGTTTCGAGGAGGATGCTGGTTTGGCCGAAATCCTGGCGGACAATAAAACGGCGTGTGGAAACATTTTTGAAGCTTACCAGGCGGCTTTTCCGTTGCATACGTAGTTTTGATATACAGCAGCGTTCGTCTTCTTTCTTTTCCTTTCTTTTCTTTTTTCTCTTTCTTTTGTTTATTTTAATTTCCTCTTTTGTGCTCTTCATTTGTTTACTACTTGTACTTATAACTTCTCGGCGTCGCAAATGGCCCCGGCTACCGACCGACTTTAAATAAATTACATATAACAATTGCCCTCAGAAAACCATTTCAAGTTTTTTTTCGAAATCTTTTGTTTTGGTTGTATTTTTTTTGTTAAATAATCTGTAGAGGTTTTTTTTAATACTGTATAATCGAAATGAAGGCGACATATGGCAGTGATCAGGGAACGACAAAGAAAAGGAAACTTGTCAAACCAGCTAATGAGAGAAGGTAAAGGCTGGACGGAAAGATAAAAGAAATTCGGATTGGGAAAAGAGAAAAATAAATATCTATTCCATAATCTAAGGTGAAACTGTCTGGAAATATGTTTAATATTGTGAGCAAAAAATTTTACAAGTTAGACAACGCGATGTTCCATACGTTAGAATCCCTGAAAGTATGGAAAATTATGTAAATAATCCTTTTCCCTTTCTTCCCCTCTTTAACTTAAGCTCTTTAGCAACGGATAACTCAACTCGAGGGATTAGAAAAGTAATATAACTTATAAGAAGCGACAATTAGAGGAAATAGTTAAGGATTGAAGAAATTAAAGCGGCTAACAAAGAATTAACAAATATAAATGGAAGAGCAAAAACATATTAGGCTTCGCAAGATGTACGGAAACTTTCAGTAGATTGAAGTAAAGGGCAACATGATCCAATGAAGGGGAACCTTGAAATAGAACGTAGTTATCCCTGCGTCGCTGATATGTGTCTGTAGCTGACGAGTTCAAATAAATAAGCGAATAATAATAAAAAAATTATTTTTGAAACTTCGTCAAATTATAATGCCACTGGAAAAAAATTGTTCGCTCACGATTATTGTAAATATTCTTCGCAGATATGAAATTGAACCTCATTGACTGATATTTTTGGTGTTCGCTCGAACACCATGGAGAATCACAACTCCTTTTGCTCTCATTTTTCTCTTTACTCGATGAATCTTCTTTATAAGCGATTTTTTCTTTTTTAAACTACTCCCTTTTTTTTATTTTTTTTTCATGTAATTTCCTATTAGGCATGTTTCTTTTCATTCCCGGGTACCTTATTTCTTCAGACTTTAATTTTTTCCTCATGATGACGTGTAAACGTCCGACATTGAATAGCTTAATAAAAAGTTTAAAAAATTAATAAGTTCTTATTTCCACAATCCCTTCTGGGTGGTTGCTCAGTAGTCAATCAAAAGCCAGAGCATCACCTACTCGCTTGCAGACGAACCTGCTAGTGGTACCATGTATATACACGTAATATATCTTCATATGTGTACATGTAAAGAGTTGTAAGAAAAGGAAAGAAATCTATATACTCCATATATGTGTTATCTTGTAAAAAAACTATATACTATACATAAAAAACCACGTACGAAATTTCTCTTCTTCTTTTAGTGTAATGAAATCTCTATAATAACTATATATATATATATATATATATATATATATATATATATATATATGTATATGTATATGTACATGTATATGTATGTATGAAAAAAATGTGTCTGTCCAGGTAAAAAAGTTTTGTTAACAACCCATTCAGCGGAGACACGTTCGAAGACATTTTATAACAACAACAATGACGGTGGTTCAGAGATCGGGAGAGCAGCAGATAACTTCGGTTGAGCATCATGATAGCGTCGAATTGAAAAGCTGACTAGGCAAACAAGAGGCTTCGAGAAATTCGACAAGTCATTTAATCCAACGCATGCTCCGCCGACCGGCTACATAACGGGTTCGCGATCAGCGTTATAATATCAACAAGTCTCTCGACGAAAAAGGAAAAAAACCGTACGGGCCGCAAGTCTCGCTTGCAGAAAGATAAATACCAGACCGTTTAATTCTGTACCGTGTGTCCTGAGCGCTGCGTTCTCAGATGCTGCTGATCGTCTCCGCTTCGTTAGCCTCTTTGAAACACAGAACAAATATTACTGCTATCAGAATCAACAAAAACCCATCCTTCCGACTTGATCGTTTCCCTCTGACCGCCACCCGTCTAGTCACGTCGCATCCCCTTTGCGGTGCCTTGTTTATTTTACTGATTTCCTCTCTTTGTCCAATTCGCTCAACAGTCCGTAGTCCATCCTAGGCGCTGCCGGTATTATTCCGAAAGTTTGTACAAATCATAGAACGATTATTCCGGCTGGAAATATAAACCACCAACTCTGCGCTAGATAGACATACATATCTGTCTGTGGCTGCGCGTGTGTGTGTGTAGGCAAAGAGATAGGTGCGCGTTGTAAGCACTTGAAGTGGACATCAACTCTCAATTTGGATCGGTCCGAGGAAGTCGATTCGCGTTCCGTTCTTCAGATGAAACACGAAAGACAGATGTTTCATCGACGTGCTGCATCTTATAACAAACCTCTTCACATCATCATCGGAGGTGGATGCATATATATAAAAGTGTTATTGTGCATTTTACTTGGATTTCGTTTTTTTTTTTTGTTTTTGTTGCTGTCCTTATCGTTTTCTGGAATTTCCATTATCATCTTGTGTAAACTTGTGCTCCAGCCAGCTACCTAAAAACCGTATCAATGCATCGTGGTGCCGTAATTGAGCAAACACGAATCTCCGAATGAAACGGGATAACATTGCGTTTTTTTTTTCTTTTTCTATTTGTTGTTTTAACCGGAATGCGCTGGTCCGACTTTTCCAGTTGGAAATTTCGTAAGCTATCGCTGGACAACTGTTAGGGAGATAACTTTTTCGCCCCGTCAATTTTTGCGCTTCGCTTATTGCCCGCATGAAATTCGACGACATGTAAATACAAATGCGCCGGCGACCGTTGCTACTAACTTCCTGCGCGTGCTCGATGCGTATTTGATTATGAGCAGTGGGGTTCTCCGAGTACGTCTGCATCGAACAGAGATTATGCTTTTGTCGCGCGCATATGCGCGCATATACGCGCACAACTATGTTTCGATTTTTCGCTCGTTAAATATAAAGAAACAACATCAAAAGAACTAGTGAGTTTCATCTTCTTTTGTTTGTTTTTTTGTTGTTTTTTTTGGATCCACTGCAAGTAGCACTTGTATGCATTATAGAAGATTATTAATTCGATCAAGAATAGTAAAAGAGCTAACAACCACTAAAAGGTGTTGGGGGAAGATGAAAAGCAACATTGGCCAGGAGCGGAAAGGTAAAGGAATTAGAAGTAGGAAATGTGCAGCGAGACATACAAAAAGAATAGGCTAGAGGTACATTCTTGATTATCAATAGGGAAGTAGTGTAACATGCAATAAGGAGAGAATTTACAAGTGAAAAATTATAGCGTAACAAAGGAAATAAACTGTTATCAACAAAAAGGGACTATGTGCAAAGAAGGTATTGAACAGCGTCGTAAAGAAGGAAAGTAAGAAAACCAGGAACGAATAGGAGGAATGGGATGAATAAAGAGATAAAAAGAACATTGTCCAGAGAATGCAAGTGATTTAGGAGTCCATCCAAAAACTTTAAGTGAAATTTTCTAGATAGAAGGAGCGGATTATTGGCAAGGTATTTGCTAATAGGGAACCCACGCTAATCACGACTCGGAAGATCAACTCTTTAATTTTCCTTGATACCAACAACGTCTTCCTTAAGAAAGAAAATCTACGACTTTTGGCCATGACGGAGTGCGGAAATTTCGTACCAACGTTCAGTTCGTTGATATTTAGAATTTCGAATAGTTTCGCGAGCGTTTTGTAATTTCTAACCTCTACAATATCTCCAAATCTATGCGGTATTTGATAATTACACAGCATGGTGGACAACGAAAAAAAAAAAAAAAAAAGTATTTAAATACTCATTTCTTTTCTAACAACTCTACCTATCCTGTCTAGCTGAGTTTTCCTACCCTTCCCTGGTTTTACGATTTCCATTCACTTCGTCGTTCCGCTATCGTGTGTTCGTATGCGCCTTGTGTCTTCTGCCCCCTCGTGTTTTCGTTTTTTTAACACCCTGACCGAACTGTCCGCGAAGCTGTTCGTGATCCTAATCACTTTTTTTCGAATGACCATCTATTTTGACATTTACTGCGTCATCCTTTATTCCGATTTATTATCTCTCGCGCTTCCTAGTCCTTATTGCGCCTCTTATATCTTGTCACCTCATTCTCTGTCCATCATTCTCCAGTTCTTTCTTTCTTCATCCTATCAGTTTCTAACCGTATCAATATCTAACTATTCCTTTTTTTCTTTTTTAAACGTTTCCGAGCGGAGGTTCTTTATGGACGTGCTCAATTAAATACAGAAAAAAAACAAAAAGAATTTCCATCGCAACGTAAGTTTGAATCGTGCTTTCGCGAATTCGGTTTCTCAGATACTTCTCTGCGCTTATACCGAAGTAGATTTTAGGCGCCCTTGTATAACTCGATACTCCGACTGCGCATGCGTACCTTTCAAGTCGTTACACGCCAGCTCTCTACGTCAAGTGATACCCGTTTTATGTAGCGGCGTGACTGCTGGTTGTAGTTTTTTTGCTCTAGAGTTTCAGCTTTATGTGTAACATTCGTCACGGTAGCCTATTGGCTTCCATTACGGAAGTCACGGAATCGATCTCAAGCGGCAACAGAAATTATTACAAAAATGAATTAATAAAATAATCGCTAAAAGTCACGTGGAAGGCAATGGAAAACCACCGCGTATACCATCATATATGTGCGCTAAGTGATGTATAATAGCCGGGGAATGCATTCGTACGTCGACAAAAGTTAAACAATCACAATATCAGTTCCAAGTGTAGTCTTGCGTCCACGCCAGCGTTACATGTATCACAACTGCCATGAAAACCTGGCAGTAAGTACAAAATGCATCTCCAGATTTCTTGGCCAGCATGGGAAATTAGGTCAACACTTATCCTACCTCAGGGAATGGCTACATCCATAGTGAAAAACAGGCATAACTTAATAGCGTGAATTTTAACTGGTGAACGTAACAAAAGGAGAACGTTACTTCCAGATCATAACTCATGGAAAATACCGCGATTTCAGGAATCATCTGTGCTCCACTCCATAAAATTTAATTTTTCGCCTCTTTTAGATATATCTGCTTTTGGTCATCTGTTCATCATTTCCCTTGTAGGCAGCATCAAATTAAATATTTTTCGGGCCTAGTAGTAATAGTTCAGTAGAACAGTCCACGTGAATTTTTGAGATTTAAAATTTGCTTAATCTGTATTAATTTGTTTTTGTATATTATTATTACAAAGAAAGAAAAAAAAAACATGGAAAGCGGAACAAGCGATTTATTTCATTTCAGCCGAAAATCCGAGAAAAACTTATATAAATTATTAAATCTATACAGTTGTTTTTTTCCGACAAGTTGACGAAGATTCTCATGTTTAAAATATTATTTACCCAGTTTTCGACCATGTTTACAACTAGAGATAAAACTGAAAAAAATCAGCGGATAATAATGTGTTATGTTAAAACACTGTCGATTAGCCGAACTAAACGAACGCACAAAACACACCGAACAAAACCCGGAATATACAACGATATAGAGAAGGGGCACCGTATGTTTTTACTGCTTACGTCATGCGCACAGTTATCAACGTCGTCGTAGTCACTTCAGTTCTACTTTAACTATAAAAATGTACATCTTCATTTCCAGTTGAAAGCCAGGCATCAGTGCGTTTTGGTTTTTTTTTGGGGGGGGGGATTCTGAAGGTGCAATTAGTCTTGTCAGCTGTAAGTACAGTGTGCAGAGACACATTATAGCAGCACCCTACTCGTGTAATTTTCTACAACTGCCGTGATATATTACTGTTGTATTCCTCCATTCCCGGTCGAACGGAAACGAATGAAAGATCAAAAAGATCAACTTTAAAAATAATCAATGCCTTTTTCTAGTGGTCCGTAGTTTTTTATTTATTATTAAATCGAAATAAAATAATAATCGCGTGTTCTACGAGACGAGTCGAAAAATAGCCAACGGCTCGGTTGAAAGTTGCAACTTGGAACTACCCCGTACGTAGAAAAACACTCCGAAGATCCGGGAAAACCGATAAGATTGGAACCGAATAAGATACAGACGCAACACTAATAATTAAAGAAAGATAAAATAGACGATAATTGTGTTATAAAAATAAAAAATACACTAATTGGATCGTTTATGAGGATGGACGAAAAAGAACTTTAAAGGTATCAGCAAAGGTCGACAAGTATAAGAAGTTTCGTTTTATATACACAGGTTAACAAAAGAATGGAAATGCGGTAAACGGAAATTATGCGAAGATAAGATGTAAAAAAACAGTGTAAAAATAGAGACTTCTGTTTTCGGAGTTAAATAATTAAGCAGTGGACAACGTTAGAATAATGAAGATAAAATTATCGAAATTAGTGACGGAAAGTTAAGAATAGCAAGAAAACATGTTTAGATATAGAGTTTAAAAATCGTAATAATTAATAATAATAATATTTATAATAATAATAGTAATAGTAAAAACTAATAATATGAAAGTAAAACGAAAAAATTGCTTAGTAGTACAACATCATATATCACTGTATTTCGCAGGCAAAATTATTTAAAATTGCACGGTTAGAAAATACTTGACGGGGCAAAGTCCCGTAAACCTCCTGCTAAACACCGCAAGCGTGAAAAATTAAAATTTTGTGATTCTAAATGATGAGTACCCTACATTTTTAACTTATCCCCGCGGGTCTTGCCTGGTGCGGTCGACTTAACCTTTTTAGTCTTTTACTAATAACTCATTGCGCTCATCGTGTCATCGATATATCATTGAGAAATGTAGATAAATCCCCGTAATAATAATCGGTTTGTTAACAATTTTTATTAGATATGTTGTTGACTGATTGATATAATTTTAGTTTAAGATAATATAATTCATTGAATGTACGTATTCCCACATCGGCATAATTAAATGTAGAGATGAATAACCTGTTTTATTTTTGCATGTTATTAAGGAATTCATTTGTTGCATATTTATTCCTGGCGGCCCAGCGGGGCACGGGTTGTTGTAACTAAAGCTCAATTCTCTGGGGTAAGTAGTCAGTCGACTGGGAACATGGTTCTAGTCTCACCGTGGCAGGGAAACGAAACGACAGCCGGTGAACTCTACGCGTCCACGTCGTGCGGGGTGGTAATTTTTCTTTTCGGCTGGCTTAGCGTTGATGAAAAAATCTAAAGTAGGGATCACATATATGTACACACCGTTGACAATAAAACCGGGAAAGTTCACTTGCCGAAAGTGTTCCTATCATAAATGCCGTTAAGCTATAACCCCGCATCTCTAACAAGCGGACTAACTCGCTGGTGAAAGTGTGCCACAGTCGGACTGATGAATATCAATCTAAAACAAGATTAAAAACCGGTTCCTTCAGCTAAAGGAATAAACTCTGACTGAAAATCATGCTGAAGGAAACGGAAAACCACCGCATTAACTATTCCTTAGTACAGACACGGCACGTGAAGAATTTCGTAGAAATACTGTATACATGAAATGCTTCCCTAAACGAAAGTATTAAGTAATGGGGTTACCTGCAGCAACGCGGATTAATTCAAGTCCTCCCGTGCCCTTGTTGGTACGGAACTCTCTGCAGCAGGAAACGCTATAAAGAGAAAGTTCAAGCCAAAAAGGAATACACCCCCAATAAAGTATATAAAATCGAAACTTGGAATGTTAGATCTTTAAAACAATGTGGAAAATTAGAAAATCTAGAAACGGAAATGATAAAAACGAAGATCGTTATGTAGGGCATCAGTGAAACCAGATCGAGGGAAAATGCTGATTTCTGGAGTGGAGTATACAGGTTTATACATAGTAGATCTGAAAACGGAGATGCAGGAGTTGAATTCCTTCTTTCAAGAGAAATGAGAAATAATGTCAAAAGTATATAGGCATATAGAGCGATAGAATAATAATGGATAATCCGACAGATTTGATACTTATTCAGATTTACATGCCAACAACTAGCAGTGACGACGAAGATATAGAAGAACTGTACGAGCAAAAATAGATTAAAAGTGAACGATGGAGAAAATTTAATATATACTACTCGGGGAGATTGGAACGCTGTAGTTTGAGAAGAAAAGTTGGACAATATTGCAGGAAGATTTGGATTGGACAAAAGAAATGTAAGAGGCGAACGGCTAATTGAATTTTGTACAAGTTATATATGATCAGCCAAAAGGAAGGAGATATATGTGAATTTCTCCGGAAGGTGTAGTACCGATTAGATTATATTTTAGTTCGGCACAAATATACAAATCAGATCAAGTTATGCAAGAGAACTACCCCCGGGAGCAGATCTTGATTCTGACCATATTCCAATCATAATAACCAGCAGACTTAAAGATTAATAACCGAAACAATAAATGGAATCTATCCAAGATCAAAAAAAAGTAAGACGGCTTTTGAAAAAGAGAAAAGAATTAATATCAGTAGTATAGAAAGAAAAAATAATATTAGTGATAAATGGGAATATTACGAAAAAGAAATAAATGAAGCAGCACTAAAGAATTTTGGAAAAGACGAGAAGCCAATTTACAAACCCTGAATAACGGAAGAATCAGTACGACTAATGGATCAGATTTTAGATTTAGAAAGATTTATTTGCATAAACAATAACATTGCACTCATGATATAGTTATTAATATGTGTACCGACACGAGTCTTACCACATAACGAAATTAATGAATATACATATAAATAAGACATGATATGCGACGTTTAAGTTAGTAGGAAAAGAACCAAAAACCTACTACAGGAGGGGAGGACTAGGTGGCTAGTGCCACATTACATAGATATTTACACAGTGATTATCAAATAGAATAATTTTAAAATAAAACTAAAACTAAATACTAGTACTAACGTTAAATAATTCAGAATAATATATTATGCTTAAGTCTACGATGTTTGTACTTAGTATACAAAGTGCGTAGTTGCCTGGAATCATCAATAGAGCTGATAAGTAAGTTCTCGTGCCCTATACATTTATCACAGAACTTAGTAGTTGCACTCAAAACATAATCTCTGATTTGCGGTAACTCTAAAATGTTATGCATAGATGCTACTCTTGTGTATATCTATATTAGCCGTAAGAATGCATCTTAAACACATCGATTTTGGATTACCTGTAGCTTGTTATAATGTGCCCTACTAACAGAAGACCACACTGGACAAGAATATGTGATAATAGGCCTTATAAGTGATTCGTAGATGACAAATTTGTTATTTGCACTTAAATAGGATTTGCGATTGAGCAAGGGATATACTAGCGAGATAGCTCTGTTTGTTTTAACCGAGATGTACTCGATATGTTTGCTGTAAGTTAATTTGCTGTCTAATATTAAGCCAAGATATTTGATGTGATTAGACCAGGCAATGTCATTTCCGGAAATGATTAGTTTTCTTGGCAATTGGGGTCGCCGACGGGTGAAGAATATCGCTTGGGTCTTTGATGGATTAATATTAATCTGCCATCGGTATTTTAAAACGCGTGTCGAGGCTCTCTGAAGTCTGTTACTTATGGTACTAGGTCTATAAGGACTACAATAGAGGGCAACATCGTCAGCATATAAAGCGACCTCAGTGTTAGAAATTTTAGGAAAGTCGCTGAGAAACACTATAAAAAGGAAGGGCCCGAGGACACTACCTTGCGGTACGCCTGCAAGGACAGTTTTCCTTTTGGATTGATAGTTATTAAGAGTTACGTGAAATGGTCTATTGTTAAGATGGTTTATAATTATTTTAATTAAGTAAGTGGGAAATTTAGTATTTATTAGTTTGTATACAAGTCCTCGAAGTCGGCGAGTATCGAAAGCTTTAGCCACATCAAAGAGTACTAACCCAGAATGTTTATTTCGATTAAAATTGTCCGTGATGAATTCGGTTATTCTGGCAACTTGCTGAGTAGTAGAGTGACGAGGTTGGAACCAAAATTGACTTATTGGGATTAAATTATTAATATTCGAGTGTTCCCTTAATCTCTTGAGCAATACTCTTTCAGCAATTTTACTCATATTGCACAAAAGACTAATGGGTCTAATATTAGCAATATTTGACGCATCTTTACCAAGCTTGGGTATTGGAACTACTTTTGCAATTTTCCATGCTTGAGGAAAGTATCCAGTTTTTAGAATGCCATTTATTATATTATTTAACTCTACGATACCTTTATTTGGGATATTTTTTAAAACAATGTTGGGAATATTATCGTTCCCGACGGACATGCTGGAATTAAGTTTTTTGATATAATTACGAATTTCTTTGGGCGTAGAAAGTTTCACCTGGGTTAGGCTAATACTAGCATTCTCTAAAAAACGAGCGACATGATCTCTGATTTTATTTCGTTGGTAATTAGTTGCAAGATGAGAATTTTGACCGTGTACTGAAAAGTAATGCGCTGAAAGCAATTCAGCTTTATTTCGGTCTTGATACACCTAGCAGTTGGAGTTCAAGTCGAGCAGCGGAGGAATGGAACAAGGCTGTCTATTATACTGTTTACATGCGTTCCACAAGCTCTTATTTTTATGTTAAGAGTAGAAAGGAATTATTGAAAGCAATTATTTCTGTGATTGCGAAGCATATAGCGCACCAGTTTAGATGTAAAGTTATATAGAGTTCTAATATGTTTAGCATTGCTATGTGATCTATTATTATTGAGAAATCTTCTGACGTAATTTTTAAATTTTATAGCCGTTAAGATAGTAGTGGGTAGAGGTGTTTTTTCAGAATGGGTACGAGTATTAGTTGGAACAGAAAGAGTAGTAGCATCATTGATTAATTTTGTGAAAGATGCAAGTCGAGACTCTACGTTAGAAGAATCGACTTAAGGATCGTTTAGGTTAACGTTATATGAAATATACTGTTTGAAGTAATCCCAATTAGCCCTACTATAGTTAAAATAGGATACATTCGATATATACTGTCGATTATCAGTAATAGCAGTGTAGATGGGATTGTGGTCTGAAGATAGACAGTTTAGAGAGATGGGAGAGCTTAAGTTTTTTACGACAGTAATGTTTAAGACGCTCGGCCTTAACTGAAGCATCGTTGGGAAATACGTTGGTTCTCTAGAAGCAAGAATTTGTAGGCTTTCGCGTATGGATAGTTGGTATAACATATTACCAGCTGCATTGTTGGAAAAACAGTTCCAGATTTTGTTTTTACAATTGAGATCACCGATTAGAAGCACGTGATTATTAGATCTGGTTAGTGAAAGGATATCATTACAGAAATTATGCATTGATCTAGGCGGTTTGTAAACAGCATAAATAAATACGCTGCTTCGAGCGTTATAATTTTGTGATGCGCTATTATAGACTTGAACTCCAACAGCTTGTAAACAACCTAACGGTGGTAAGTAAACGGTATTATGCTTTATTCTTTTATCAATTAGTATAGCGACTTCTCCGCCCCTACGAAAAATGTCATTCCTGTAAATATAATAACCAGGAGATACAGTTTTACAGGTAATATCCAGTCTGGTCTCTGATAGGGCAGCTACGTGTATTTTGTTCGAAATTAAGAAATTATGGAACTGGTTATGTTTGTTAGCTATAGAACAACAATTCCAGGCAACTATATACATATAAGTTATTCATAACAATAGTTCAATACATGTTTCAAAAATAATAATTAGCTTAGACATAACATCGTTATTTACATTAATTTTAAGTTTATTACTGATTATTTGAATAACTTTTAAAATCTTGGGCAGATTGAATTCTTTTAAGAATGAAAGCATAGAAAGAAGGGAAGAATTATCTGACGTGGTATTAATTTTAGGGGAGGTATTATGAACACCACCAGCCACCTGAGCATAAGTAATGTGATCCTGCTTCTTTAGGTAAATCAGTAGTAAGGTTATGCGTCAGCAAGGGTGAACTATATCTAGTATCAGATAATTTTCTGCTCGGACGTAGCTGAAGCAGTCATTTGTAGACTGAGCAATCACTGGAATTAGCGACATGAGACCCCTCGCAGTTGGCGCATTTAGGCATATTTAACTTTTTACAAGGTTCATTAGGGTGGTACAGGCCACATGAAACACATCTTGGTGGAAGGTTACAATTTTGAGATACATGTCCAAATTTTTGACAATTATAACATTGTACTAAGACACTTTTACGGACATATTTATCCCAGTGAACTACGCAGTGAAATAAGTGTTTAATTTTTAATACATCGGCAATTTTGGTAGCATGAGGAAAGGTAACTAAGAAGATCGGTAGTAAGGTATGCTGATTAGATAGGTTTTGTTTCTTGGTAAATTGTCTAATAGACTCAAGATTGCAAATTGTTTTTAATTCGCTCTCAATCTCAGCTACTGAGAATGAAAGAGGAAGTCCTTTTAGTACCATTTTTAGCTGCTTTCGCTCGCGTGGCAAGTTTGTAAAAAAGGGAACTTTGTTATTTTTCAAAAAATTAATTACGTTATCGAAATTACTCGAGGATTTAACCAGAATCAGAGTTTTATTCCTAAAACTCCGAATATTAAACTCTATGCTAACAGTGCTTTTAAGTGTATAAATTAGCGATTTTACATCGATATTATTATTATCGTGAACAATTGTGATCGGAGGGTATTTACCGACTTTGTTATTAGAATCTTCGCCGAATAACGTCTGCTTGATGATGTTTTCTTCAACTCGCAGCGGGGCGAAGCGATTACTCGTAGCTATTGTAGATGGTGAAGTTCTCAGTCGTTTGGTAGAGCTTCCGCCTTTGCGTCGTTCCGCTACCGTCCAGCTAGATGACTGATGAGCTTCTGTAGTGGAATGGTTAGTGTTGGTGTTAGCGGCAGGAACGAAATCGGAATCTAATTCCTCCGTAGCGCTAGAGCAGCTAGACAGAGATAAATCCTCCGTAATATTTGTTTGCTCATGTCGATGAGCAGCAGCCGACGAATCCTGATTATCGATAATTAGAGGTGGAGGTGGTGTGCGGCAGAACATGCTGTTCCCCTTGTGCACACACACCGTGCAGAAACCGTAGCCTTATATCGGCCGTCCGATACGAATAGCCGATTTAGAAATTCGATAGAAACAAAGACACGATAAAGAATCAGCGCAATTAAGTAATAATTACCTCTGAAACGAAATGAACGCGTACAGCACGATATTCATTAAATCAGATCACTATAATGGATCAGAGAAGGAAAGCGAAACTAGGAGGAAAATTAAATGAACATGGAAAGTACAGAAATCGAATAAATAGAAAAGCGATTAAAGCTAAAGAAGAGTGGATACAAGATAAATGTAAGAATATTGACAAAAACATAAAAAAATGGAAATGCGGAAAAAGCATACAGGAAAATAAAGGAGCAATTCAACCCAAGATTCAAAAAACTACGTAATATCAAAAACAGTAATGGATACACCATTATGGAGAAAAAGATGAAATACAAAACCGATGGAAAGAATATATTGAACAACTCTATGATGTAAAGGCAATAGACCGTGTGCGGTTGGTAGATGACGAGACAGTTGTAGAAGATGAGAAAGGACCAAGCATCTTGAAACACGAATTTGAATCTGCGGTAGACAAATTCCGAAAATCCCCAGGAATGGGGATACCCAGTAAATTCATTAAAATACTAGGAGATAAAGCAAAAAATGCATTATAAATAACATTTACGAATCTGGAAAAATTCCTAATGATTTCGAAAAATATCTGTTAATTGCTATATCCGGAAAAAGAAAAAAAAAGCTTAATTATGTGAACAACATCGCACTCTCAGCTTATTATCTCACACTCAGAAAATTTTAACTAAAACAATATACGAGCAAATCCAAAAGAAAATAGAAGAAAACCTACCAGAAGATCAATTCGGTTTTCAGAAAGAAGAAAGTAAAACAAGGGAAACTATGTTGTCTCTTACATTACTGATGGAAAAAGCGCTGGAATTGAATAAAACAATGTATATTTGACATAGGAAAAACTTTCAATAATGTTAACTGCGACATTATGTTTAGATGTTTAAGAGAAGTGATTATCCAGACAGGCCGAAGGATATTATTCGATTTCTATGAAAATAAGAAAACTATCATAAACGAAAAAATCAGTGCGAAAGTAAGGAAGAAGTACGGCAAGAAGGATGTTTTGCCTATCACCATTGCGCTAACGTTTATGTTGAAAAGGCGTTAAAAAATTTCTCAGACATCGAGCATGGTGGAATAAAAATAAATGGCGTGAGATATAGAAACAGTTAGATACGCAGATGATGTAGCACTGACGGCAGAAAACGAATTTTCAGAAATAAATTAACGATTTAAACAGGCTGTATCGAAAACGTCAAATGGAAATTAACGAAAACAAAACCAAAGTGGCAAGGTGTAGTAAAAATTGGGGGGGGGGCAGTTAAAGATATCCCTTTAAATGGACAAACGCTAGAACAAGTAAATGAATTCGTGTATCTCGGTAACTTAATAACAAACGATGGTAGAGAATCGAACGGAAAATAAGGAAAAGAATAGCCCATTGATTAAAAGAAGGCAACCGTTTTTGCTGAAGACATTGTTATGTTAACAATGTCTTCAGCAAAAACGGTTGCCTTCTTTTAATCAAAAAATATATTATATAGGAGGGGTGTTTTTATATAAAGACTGTCCTCACTACCGCTCCTATCGGCTGAGAAGTGGTCCTACGAGTGTGAACACCATTCGATTCCGCGTTTCAGTTTACATTATAATACTAGGTTTCAAGTTCTTATCTCAATTAGTTTAGTTGATACGAAGTGTAACATATGATATGAAATTTACCTCTAAGTTTTTAACTGCGGCAGTGGAAACGTCGTCCTTTCAAATGTTTTTTCGCATTGGGGTATAGGAAGAAGTCGTTCAGTGCCAAATCCGGACTGTATGGCAGATGCGGTACCGTTTCGATGTTTTCTTTTTTGGCTAAGAAAGCGAGTGCCGCACCTGCGACATGAGCGTTGTCTCGATGCAGTTTCCAGTTGTTCTTGAGGTCCCCAGACGCGCTTCTTTGAGATGTGATCTTTCAACAGTTGTTTCAAAACGGAGATGTAGTAGGAGGTCGCAGTGACCGTCTGGTGTAGTGGGACTGTATGTAGGTAGACCGTACCGCGATAATCAAAGAAAGTAATGACCATCAGGAGCGCCGTCCTTCAGTTCACAGCTCTCTCTGCCGGTCCTGAAGGCTTCATGCCAGTGGAAACACGACCGACTTGTTATCAAACACATCTTTCAACATTTGAAAAGCTTCAGCCGGCGTTTTATTCAACCGAACAGAAAATTTAATTGCATAACGTTGCTCGCGATAATCAGACACAGTAAAAGTTTAGAGGCGAATTTCATGCATATATTACTACACTTCGTATCGTCCAAACTAAACTAATTGAGATAAGAACTTGAAACCTGCTATTCTAATGTAAACTGGAACATGGAATCGAAGGGTGTAGGTTTCACACCTGTAGGGCAACACTTTTCGGCGGACGATAGGAGCGCTAGTGACCGTCTTTATTGAACATCCCCCGTATATCAACAGACACCCTGGAAAGCAATTTATAGAGTTTATGCGAAATTTGGACGCTGTCGAAAAAGGACAAATGCAAATTGGAGTCGTTTGAAATTTAGTGTTGGCGACGAATGCTGAAAACAAGATGGACCGATAAAATATCGAACAAGGAAGTATTCACCAGAGTCCAAGAAAAATGAGATTAATGAAGAACAGTGGAAAGAAGAAAAACACCGTAATAGGACACATTATACACGACACTGAACATAGAAAAGATTAGATCTTACACGAAGACATGTTTCAACCTATGAGTTGAGGAGAAGACGGCGATGATGATTTGTTCTTGACAAGACCATAATCCAGTTACTATTGAAGTCCTAATTGAGTAAGTTATTCAAAGCTAAATTTCCGACAAAATACACGTTTGAAAGGAACGTTCATTTTTTTAGCCGATAACAGGAGCTGCGCATTTATCAAATTCACAACATGTAGGATATGAGAAAATATTACCTACACAGAAAGCTTTTTTATATTTATGATATAATGAGGGCACATTTGAGTCGGAAAGCGTACGAATTTCAAAACAAAAACGCCGCTTAGTCCCATCAGAGACTTTCAGTGCTGTTATTATATATTTGACTTACTTGTTCGGCATTCCGGTTCGGGAAAAACTCGAAATTTTCAGATGACCGCGTTTATAATACCGTTAAATAGTCGCCATTCCGGTACAGACAGCTTCTTTCCGTACTATTAGGAGTTTGTGCGTCGAGTTTGGCGGTTTAAGCGGTGGTCGTGCGGACTTGAGTTTTTACCGTACCGGTTTTCATCTCGAACGCAGTTTGATCTTGTAATGTTAATCCCCTGTTGTTGATCTTAATGTTGATCTTAATGTTGATCTTAATGTTGATTTTAGAGGTCCGTGACCTCCGGAACGGTAGGCCATGTCTTGTACAATCAGCGATTCTCGCTTGATATTACGTAAACGAATTTCAGGCGTCAATTATTTAATTTACGAATGTGTGCGCCCCGGGTGTTTTTTTTTCTTCTGCTTCTGCTACGATTACCGTTGAGTGTCATAATTTAAACTGATTAGAGTGCAGTTCGTTATCGTTTCTGACCCGTTAGTTTTCATTCTTGTCTGCGTCCCCGCTCGCACAGCATTTATCTGTGGTTTTGAACATTTTTTCCGCTTAATTTACGGCCTTGATTTCAATATTTCCTTTTTTCGCACCGGCATTCACACCTATCATTATTGCTGTTACAGATGAAGAAGTTCTCCGATGCCAATTCACGACGCTATACGTCTATCAAAATGATACGTATCCTCCGTGTTACAAATAGGACCACTAAAAGTCCTACACGTCATTACTGGCGTCATAACTGTTAAAACTCGAAATATTTCACATTGGTGCTATCATCTTCAAATTTAATTTTTCAAATACTATAATTCGATTTCTCTCGAAAAGTCGATTTTATTTTAACGCAATATTTATTTTTCGTACGTACCATTATTGTCATCTTAAATTGCTTTCGTGTTAGAGAATTAAAACGAAAAAAACTTACGCGCAAACATTTTATCAAAAACACAACAACAAAACTAAAAGAAATAATGTAAATAGGATGACGATCATCAGTCGAGTGTTTTTGGTGACGCGCGACTTTTAGTGGTTCTATTTGTAACAGGAAAGATCGGCGTTATTGTAACTCATTCGAAAGATGTGAAACTTCTACGGTCAAATTGTATCCATCACTCCTGTTGGTTTAGCTTTTTCTTGCCGATCAATCTTTCACCATCGTACCAATTCTCGAATTCCATTTTTTTTATTTATTCCGAAATTTTTTGCAGATCGCTCGTTAGATCAACTCCCTCATTTTGCTCTCTACATCCTAGGAATTTTCCTTCCGATCCTAATCTCATATTCCGTTATCTCGACGAAGTAGAGATGCGCAAATCAACTCCGCTAGAGGAGTTTAGGGTACATCTATGTGCCCGTTCCGACTGCGGATATACATATATCCGCTTCTCCATTCCAACTTCGATCCAGTTATCTCATAATACCTAGTGTATAATCGCACTCTTCGCTGCGTATTCAACTCCAACCCCGATCGAATAATCTACCATAAAATAGCTAGTTCGCATCGCGTCAAATAACACCGAGCATTAAATTCGTGTATCACATTACTCATTTTGAGTTGAACATTTTAAATCACACCGTCGCTATTGCAGTCTGTGAACACGACGTAATTCTGTGAAACAGTAATGATAAGACAAATTTTGACAGTTGCGCGCGCAGCTGTCGCCTTTCGGAGTGGTAATATAATCAAATCACTCCGCTAAATGTGAATTCAACTATGTCCGGAATGATAATATTCGTTTGTTGTGTGCGCTTTTTCGGAGTTGAGATATGTCATCGGATATATATGTATTTCCGACTGTGTCCGACCGCGGATAAGTTTCCGAATATATAACTGTGTCCGAAGTTACCCATGCCTACCGCGAAGCTCCGGTTGTATATCTCCCTCTCGCTTAGGATATTATAATAACTCCTTCGCACTTGACTTTGCCGAATCCGGAACACAATAAAGAAGACATTGTGTACACTCCCCGGTAGGGTAACCAAATTAAGTGTGTAAAACCGGTTGTTTTTTTTGTGACATTCAAAGAAAAGATACAGAACAAATTAGCGATAAAAGAAGTTGAAAATATGAGGAATACCACACAAGACTTTCGAATAATATTTCATTCATGTGCAGCATCGAGATATGTTATTGTTACTTTTATGCTTTTTCTTGCGTGTGTGTGTGTGTTTTTTTTTTTTCTTACGGGAAAGGACACAAAAAGCGCTACTACTAAATGCCGATATGGGTTTGACGGAGAACAAATCGAATACTGCTGCATCCGCGGCCGTGGACCGAGGCGAGCAAAACAGAACCGGAGAAAGTGGCCTGGAAATCAAAAAAGAAGATGAGAAAATAGATTTTACCGGAAAAGAAATCTTTTCATTCTGCCCGATAACGCTACAGGAGAGAGGTGCAATGAAATGTTTCCCGCGTCAAAAAGAAGAAAAAAAACGTAAACCCTGCAAGAGAGCTGCCAGGAAAATAGAATAAGTAACGCGGAACGCGATCGTGCAAAAGTTAAAAGTTAAAAATAACGCTGTAACGGAAAAGGAAAAAGAAAGAAAAAAAAACACCAGCGTTGTGGATGCGCCTTGGAACGGTGTGGCTCGACGGAAGGGGCGGTTTCGTTGTTTTTGCACGAACTAGCCGGCGGCACGGAGATTCGGTTCGACAGCAGGAGCGAATGAAATGCAAATTAACCGTAGCGAAGCCGAGTCCATTGGGGGAATTTAGAAAAGAAAGCGAAGGCAGAGGCAGAAGCAGAAGCAGAAGCAGAAGTAGAAGAAGAAAAAGAAGAGAGGTTAGTTTTCATGTCGGTTGGCACAAATAAAACCAAATGAAACGAAATAAAACGAAATGGAATAAAGTGTAACGCGCAAGGCAGGCGGCAACGGAACGAAGAGGGAAGATGTGGCGCGCAGAAAAGTTTCTGAGTTTTGCGTTTGTTTCCCCAACTTGAGCAAGTGGCAAGGCGCGGCCGGTTACAATTGGACCGGGAAAAGCGGCGACTTTTTTGACTTTTGCCGGGAACGCAAAGGAAAGTACGGCGGCTGACTGCCGAAAGCTGCTCTGCAGCTCGCTCGTCTGCTCATCTGAATAATTCGATAAATTGCCGCTGTGTTGTTGCCGGCAAAATGGCGTCTACGTCTCCGTCGGGCGCTTTATGTCTCTTGCCGGCTTCTCTCTGTCTTGCCGCTCCGCGGAATGTCCTCTTCGCAGTCGAACGTTTATCATCATCCTCTCTGTATTTACGTACGTGCGTATAAATAAATATTTATCGGCGACACACACAGCGTTCGACGGCAACGGCACAATTTGCGATACATCGTCGAGCTTTCCAGTCGAGAGCGGGACGACCCGTTTAAACGTCAACTCTAATGACTCAGAACAAGCCGCTAACTGTCGCCGATAATAATAATAATGCCGCCGCAGCGCCCATGCTCCTTCGTCCGAAACAACAACCGAGCTTTTTGTTTAACCTCGTGCTGCTTTTGCAAATTAGCTTCACCGCGTTCGGCTCCTTTTTTTTTTTTTCTTTCTCCGTTCGCCGATCCCGAGGAAAACCCGCTCCGCACTCGAATTGCCATTCTAAATGAGCGCTCCTCGGTCGGTCCCGGTGCTGTTTGAATGTTTGAATATGTTTGAATGTTTGAATGTTTTTGAAGTTCTCGTCTGATTAGATTCAATTCGCTCGCCGTATGACGATTCTGTTTAGTTTTCTCGCTCACAATGCGCCACGATTAGCTGAAAAGTTCTTTTCTCCCTTTGAGTTCTTTTTCGCGCAGCTGGACATTGCGGAGAGTAGCACGGAGCGTGTGCTGAATGTGAGTTGACCGGGGAGTTTCTGACTTCCCAATAATATAATGGCGACACAGCTAATATTCTCTACTAGCCGACATGTTATCCAAGTCCAGAAAAAAAAAAAAAAACAAACAAAAAGAGAAAAAAAAAAAAGAAATCTCTTCTCTATAAGCACTCGGTAACTTTTCATTCCTAATCTGTTGCCGGCGCTCACTTCCAGTATCGGGACCACCGAGTACCAGAGGAATTTCGGCCGTCATTTTCCTTTATTTTTTCCCAAATGATTACTTACTTCCGTCACTTTGTTAACCGCGATTAATGAACACATCCTCCCGATTCTCCGCTTCACGCTATTTTTTCGGCGCAACTTAGTCTTTGTTAAATATTAAAAACTGCATAAAAAAAAACTTGCGCTGAATTTGTAGAAACATCGCCGGAACCTTTCAAAAATTATATTTCGCAAATAATTTTTAGGTGTATGTATGTGTGTGTCTGTAATGGACAATAACCCAAGCACTGCGGTAAAGAGGGGAAGAAGACTCGGATTTTTACACGATCAGAGATGACAAAAATTAAATTAAGGGAATAACACAAGGAGAAGGAAGGGAGAGAATGAACGAAACATTGTGTATGACGTTTGATAAGAGGTGTAAATAAAAGTTTGTGCATAATAAATATCTTTTTAAAAACACTGTTGTTACTGAAAATTATTTATTATGAGTAATCACTGTGAAAGCTTTAAATATTTAAAAGTTTGTGCGGTTAAAAGTGATACGAACAATCAAACGCTATGTGTGATCGAGACTACAAATAAAAATAAGGAGAACGAGGGAAAAACGGAAAAGCAATGAAGTGAGTAAACCGTGCCCGGAATGTAGGCGGCGCCGTTGCAGAGAGATTAGGCATGCGAGGAAAGTCAAAAAACCGCAGGAATATGTAGGCAGCACCGTTGCAGAGAGATTAGAGCGACGCATGGGAGGAAAGTCAAAAAATCGCAGGAATATGTAGGTAGCGCCGTTGCAGAGAGATTAGAGCGACGCATGGGAGGAAAGTCCAAAAATCGTAAGAAGCGCGAAAGGGAAGGTACGAGAAAAAGGAATTCGTGTTAAAGAATGAGGAGGTGTAAGGGTTAAACCAAAGCTTGGAATGTAGACGGAAGAGTATAATATTGGAGGATGAGAAAACCGGAAGAAACTTACCGGAAGAGGAAGATAACCGAGCGAATGAGTCAACCAACTCAATTCCGTCGATTCCGGCATGACCGGGAATCCGAAAGAGATCAGTTTGGAATTAAGATAAGAAGAATAATTTTCGGGCATACAAAAACGGCGGAATGACTATACTTGCGTGTGCGGTACAAAAAAAGCTTTATGCCAATACCATGATGGCTGTGAAAACAATTAACGATCTCTTGTATGTGACATATTCGGCCGAAAAAGAAATGATCAAAATATTTTCATAAAACATGGAGCCAGTAGATAAGTCAACGATGAAAACGATACAAAATATAATGGAATTAAGATATAACAATAACGTACGGCTAATTCGGATTCTAAAAGTCTGCTGACCAAGGCCAGAAATAAAGTATGTAAATAGTAACTGGTGTAGTGAGTTTTGTTCAGAATAAATCCGAGCGCGATAATACATACATATATTTACACATCTTTAGAATAGCACAAGGAGAAGGTAAGAATGAACGAAGCATTGTACGGAGTGGCGTTTGATGAGGGCTGTAAAAAGAAGTTTGTTCAGTTAAAAGTGATACGAACAATCAAACACTATGTGTGACCGAGACCACAAATAAAAATAAAAAGAACAAAAAAAAAGAAAAGGAAAAAGCGATGAAGGGAGTAAACTGTGCCCAGAAATATATGATGAATTCTCATTTTTTCCTTGGTAAAAATGTTGAAATAGAATTAACTCGACATACAAAATACCGCAAAATAAAAACAAATTAAGAAGCCATATTTATTAAAAAATTGAACGCTTCTATAAAAGAAAGCAGATATTCAAATTGCGGTAAAAGAAATTACAGGATGATCTACCGTAAACAACTTATGTGAACAATAAAAAGCAATAATGCAAAATGAATTTTAAAAAAAAATTAAAATAAATAAATAATTAAAAAGGATCATTAAGAAGAGGCGTCTTTGTCTTATAATAAAAAGAATTCAAATAAGTATATTATTTAAAGAAATATTACAAGAACACATTAACAGATTTTTCTAAATTATCGATCTGATTTCGCTACACTGCCGCTTTTTATTTGTCGAAGTCGACACATTTTCGCCAGCGGTATATTTCGCCAAAAGTATTGATAAATTAAGCGGCCAAAAATTGTGCAGTATACAACACGCTGGTGGTCATCCTGTCAAAGTAGAAAAGTACTTGATTAGTTAAATGCTCCATCTGATTGACTGCTTATGCTGTTGTTTGTGTGTGCGTGTATGATTCTCAATGCGTTCTTAGTGATCCGCTAATGTCAGAGAAGTACTCACAGTGCCTGACGAATACAACGCGAATTCGAACAGATCATCAAATCGGAATTCAACTACTACTTGACACGGACGGATTAGCGTCTTATATATTAAACAGTTTTCTTCTTATGCTCATGCAACGACTTCCCATATATCTGCTGGTAAGCTAAAAACTTTCTCTTTAGCCAGGTTAATTTCTACTATCAGAGAAGTACTGGTAATTTTTTTTTTTTTCAATTCTGCTTTGGTACTTTTAATCATGCGGTGAAGTGCCATAATATTCACCATTGATACCTACATACATACATATATGTATGTATATATATATATATATATGGTCACAATATCAGGATATTACAATATCAGGATATCACGATATGCCTTTGTCAATCCACTCCTGGATGAAGGCTTTCCTCAACATCTTCCATCTACTTCTGTTCTGTGCATTCCTCATCCAGTTCTTTCCAGTTACCTTTACTATATCATCCTGCTAACACGTCATTGGTCTTCCTTGGTTTCTTCTTTTTTTACCTATTGGCCACCATTGACACGCTTCGACCGTCTATTGTCGCTTCTTCTAGCTACGTGATTAGCCCAATTCCATTTCATTCTGGCCATATGTTCCACTGCGTCGTCTAGCCCTGTTTGTTCGCGTATCTATGTATTACGAATACGATCCATCTGCCCTGTATTAAGCATTTTCCTTTCATGCGCAGTTTAGGTTTTTCTGATCCTTTTTATAACAGTTTTTGTGAATGGCCACGTTTCCGCACTGTATGTCGGGACCGGAAATACACATTGCTTATACAGTTTCCTTTGCAAATTAATCGGTATTTGTTCATTCTGGAACACACTGCTTAATTTTCCAAACGCAACCCACGACAGTGATATGGAGAATTTCGTTATGTTCTTTTTATTCGTCGTGATTTTCTGACCTAAATAAATGTAACTCTATCCATCTGTTCTATTTCTTCCGAATTTATTGTTATTCTTATTCGTCTTTCGGTGTTTGTCATTATTTTTGTTTTGTCTAGGTTTATTTTTAATCCTATTTTGTTAGAATGCAGATTCAAGTCTGTTATCATCGTCTGTAGTTCTTCTGCGCTTGTGCTCACTAATACTAGGTCATCCGCGAAACTGAGGCTTGATTTAGATATTCGCCGTCTACTTTGATACCTTTCGTATCTCATTTTAAATTCTTCAATATAATTTCCAATGCGCAGATAAATAATTTCGGCGAGATGGTATCACCTTGTCTAACTGCTCGTTTTACACTGGGATTTTTTCCGTTTTGTTCCATAGACTTATTCGCATTGTAGCGGAGTTGTAAATGTTCCTAATGATGTTAATATATATTGATCCTAGTGAGATTTAACGAATTTAGTATTGCCCAGACCTTTACTGAATCGACCGCCTTCTCATGATCTATGAAGGCCATGTATAATTTCATATTGTGTTCACTCATGTGTATCAATGTTGTAATTGTTAATAGGTAGTGTCGTACTAAATCCTCACCTGAAGCCAACCTGCTCTCTCGGTTGATTAAGGTCAATTTGTTGTGTTAGTCGGTTCGTTATTACACGAGTAAATAATTTTTGTATATTTGCGACAATTAATTAATCGCTCCATAATTATTCAAATTTTGCGCATCTCCTTTTTTATGTTTGAGCACTACTTCCGTTTCAGTCCATGTTGTGGCGGGAAAGTGTTTCTTTCCATGACAAATAGCATTTAGCAGCATATTTCCACCATGTTTAATCATCTCTGCCAAGATCCCGTCTGGTCCCGGTGCTTTGTTATTTTTTAATACTCGCAGCGCATTCCTTACTTCTTCTTTATTTATCTCAGGGGTATATTTTCAATGTTTCCATTCTGACTTTATGTATATTTATCATTATATTTGGTTGAATTCTTGCACTGTACAGATTTGTAAAGTAGTTTTCCACTTCTTCTGTTATTTTACATTTGTCCATTGTAACCTTTCCAGTAACGCTCTTTATCTTTGTTAATGTTTCGTTACCGCACGGCAATGCTTTTCTAAATATTTTCATATATCATATATATATATATTATGTATTACGTTCATATATGGACGATTATTGCTGATATTCTAAATGTATATGTACTTCTTTTTTTTTGGACACGTTAAACTTTTATCCAGAAACAATGGGAGAGAATCAGCAGTTTGATCAGAAATTAATAAAATACTAAGAAGATGAATGATAGACAAAGAAGGAGATGATACAAAATACGAGGTCATAATAAATAGAGAGTAAAGCCCCATATCTTCGACAGGGTGTCGGGGATTGTGAAGTTAAGCTTTCCATAATGGTATTAAGCCTAATGGATCTTAAGAGAATACTGGGGACGTCACTTTTGCTTTCCAAGATTTCTCTGGTACAAAATTATTTCGGGCTGGGTAAAAACTTGAATCCGGAACGAGACAAGCCCCGAGACCTCCATTAGAAAATCTAAATATTATCGTACAAGAATAAAAAATAAAATAAGTTAATTTAAGATAGACATCCAAAGGGGATGCGGTTAAAGTCATAGAGAACTTCATTGTTCAGATGAAGAGAATGTGAAGACAGCAGTGAATAATATAAAAAACAGCAGTACATCGTAGTAAAAAAAAATTATGGTTTAAAGCATGTATAGAACAAATTTTCTAACACAAAATACGTAAACAGTTCGCTCTCTACGGGCCCACATGTACAACTGCCCCTCTGTTCCATTGTTCTTGGGCCAATGTCCATATTGACGAACCCATAAAAAGAAGAAAAAAAATACCATATCAAGAAAAATGGTAATTTATTGTGAAAAAATTTATAAAAAAAAAAAAAAATGGTTTGATATAAAATTTATATTTGAAATGAAATAAACAAAAACCAATAAATTTACTGTTAATAACAGTTGCGCGAACAATTGAAATTCATTTCCTTGAGAAAATAAATTCGAAAGAAAAATAAACAGGCAACACACTGTAAAAAAATAAAGTAGCATTTATGCAACGCCCCCCCCCCCCTCTTTATAATAAATAACTGAATTTGGAAGGAAAAATACGAGACAGTATCATTAACGAATGCTGTAGTAGCAGTAATAGAAGCGGCATTGTTCACAGAGCCGCTGAATGATTTCGATACCTTAAATTCAAACTCGCTGATAACCTCGTAAAGTGTATTAAGTTGCTGATTTATTAACGGATTCGGAATATTCCCGCTGAAAGTAAATATACAGTTCATTTATTTTTCGGCTACTCCAGGTGAAAAAATTCTTCATATAAATTCGTCAGGACGCCGAGAAAAGCCATAATAAGAATGATAAATTTACCCTGCACAGCTAATGAGTACCACCAAGGAACATTCGTGACAGAAGTTTCAAATCCCTCACTCCCCTTGGTTTTTGAGAAACCTACATTTTGCTGAAATGCAGTTAATTTTTTTTTCTCAAGCGCAAGCTGACTGATTTTTAAACTTTTTCAGTATGTTGCAGACCGGTGAGAGGGGCATCTCGGAAAAAATTGACAACCGCCTCCCATCATATTTCACCCTCCAAATGACACTTTCTAACACATTGTTCACGTTTTTTACCAGTGAAAATACAGGAGGGAACAAAAATGAAATTGTCATTTTTACATGTATTTTAAACCCTTAAATAACATATGTTTTGGTCAAAAGTAGTAAAAACGTAGAGTAAGTGAAAATTTCATTGAACAAAAAAAGCTGTTTATGATACAATATTTATATTTCATCTATATGCTGCTTATTTCAAATCAAATCAAACTTCATTACTTAAATTTACAATAAAAATAAATCAAATTAAAATAATCGTTTTAAGCTGCCAATGCGCTCAGTTAGCGCGAGTAGCGGAACTATTATTTATTTCAATACAAGACCATAGACAAGAAGCACCGACTCCCCTGGGCCCTCTCATGATAACACCCCAACCCCCTGAAATTGAGTCAAAACAAAGTAATATAAATGTTGATAATTTTGACCATGACCCACCAAAAATTATTTTTTGACCAAAATATATGTATGTTGTTATTTAGGGATCTAAAATATATCTAAAAATGACAATTTCATTTTTGTTCCCTCGTGTATTTTCACTGGTATAAAGCATGAACAATGATAGAAACTGTCATTTGAGAGGGGGGTGAAATATGATGGGAAGGAATTGTTAATTTTTTCTAAGATGCCCCTCCTATGTGTCTACAACATGCTGAAAAATTTTGAAAATCGGTCAGCTTGCGCTTGAGAAAAAAAAATTAACTGCATTCCAGCAAAAAGTGAGTTTTTCAAAAACTAGGGCAGTGTGATATCTGAAACTCCTGTCATGAGTGTTCCTTGGTGGTACCCACTTAAATATCAATCCGATAGCACTCTGTAGGGCAAATTTACAACTCTTATCCAGCTTTGGTCTTTTTCATTTATAGGCAAAGTTCAATTTTCGTTTGTTTAATTAAACGAAAAAAATTGCAACATTTTTATCGATGCAAATCTTTCCCTTTCACCTTTAATATGATCGATAATATGAAAACAAGGATCAGCGTCGCTCGTGTTTTTTCAAAGATTATCAAATCGGTGCGAGTCTCTTTTCTTCTAAATCATTTTTAAATTCCTTAATATTTTTAACATGCACGTTTTTCTGTTTTAGTAAATACACATATGTATGTGTAAGAACGCGATGCAAACAGTTTCCGTAAAAAGATCATTTCTAATTTTTAATAAAAATTCTGAATATCCTTCGGGCAGCATACATCTTATCCTTAATGTGCTACAGCGGCAGGTTTTTTAAAATCTATTCAATTATTCCTATGCCTCCTACTGTGCTCTTAGTGGATGTCAGAGAAGTGTACCATCAACAATTAGCAAACAAAACACGAAAGCGAACAGATCATCAGAAATCCAACCACTTGTCCATACCATCAAGCTGGTGACTAGCACACCTTTCGGTTACACATTTTTCTCTGCGCGCTCAAATAGCGGCTAATCCGATTTCCAGCGGCAACATAAAAATCGTCTTTCTACCGTGACCATGTTAATTTCCGCTTCGAAAAAGTATTGATAAATTTATTTCTTTTGCAGTACTCCCATCTATGACTTACCGAAAGTTTCGCTACCGATACATATATATATATATATATACATATCTGGTGATGGTTTGTTACACATAACAACGGTATGTTCCTGGTACGAAAAAATACCGGGTACTGAATAAACTGTTCCAAAATGTTACTTCTTACAAATGCGCTTTTCGTTCCGAGTACATTCCCACGTTCAATTCTGACGCACCGTTAGTGTTGTACGGCCCAAATTGCGTTACATTATAATTATAACGACTATTTCTCAATATTACGTTTTCCTAGTGAAACAACAACAGAATTATTTCCGTTTTATGTACTTATTTGTTACGGTGAAATAATAAATACGCGCACGTGTTAATCATAAACGAATTTTTTGTCGCCCAGTATATTTTGTTTGTTGTAAGTTGTAAACAAAAAATGCTACACATCCGGTGAAAGTTCTACTGCGTGGAAAAATTTTGTTGTACGGTCTGAGAAAATGTAAGATGCGCAATACGCGTGAAAAAGCTAGAGCCTTTATAAAACCAGTATCGCAAATTTGAAAAACGATAAAAAAATGATAAAGTCTGCGCACTAAATTTTAGAAAAATTTTCGTGAAAATAAGGATTTTAAATCATTTTTTGTAATAAAAATATTAGATTCTTGCGAAACAAAAATATAATAAAAACACCCGAAAGATATCTACTTTTGGATAATGATTTTTATTACTCGCAAAATATCTGTACATCTTTGCAAAAAACGGTACACAGTTCTGCAATTTAAGTTAGAACGATCGTAACAGGTTGGAACGGATTATAGCAAGATGTAATACGTCACTGTCGTATTTAACGGAAGTTAAGGCGCATAAAGTTAATTACAAAAACGTATATATATATTATCCGGTTATACTGGTGACTAGGAGAAATTTTATCCTTTGAATTTAGATAATTTTCCAACTACAAAACTTACGTGTAAAATTTCTTTTCCTTTTCTAAAAAACATGCTTTTGCTTTCGAAAATTATTTAATGAAGATTTTAAATTAATAATTTCATTACTATTTGACCCCATTCTCTTGTGACATAAAATTTACATCCAAAACTAAGAAATGCGCGCTTGTCTCCCATTTAAATATATCACCGATTTCATGAAATAAAACTATTTCCTTTAAAAGCGGGAATATTAATTCTCTCAGAAAGAAATAAAATTAATCGAGTACGTTAATTATATCGAATTACTCTACATTCGTTGATTAATAAATAATAAGACTTGATTAAGTAAAGGTAGAAAGATTGCCTTGCGAAGTTCTTGGACGACCAGTACGACGAGGCGCATCCTCAACCGACAAGCAGCCTCCTTTAAATTATTTTGCCTAGCGGGAAATACTGGTACAATCTACGGTGTCACGGCCACACACTTCTTCAAATGCAGAATGATCGATGAAGATCGCCGTATGATGTGCGAAGAGAGATAGGTCATACAGCTGGTATCGAAAAAAATCAGAAAATTTCGTCCATCACCAGTTGATCGCGGCGTTCTCATCTTGCATCATGTGAAATTCGAGCAATTTTTGTGGAATTCGGCTAGGAGTTGTTACCACATCCATCCTATTCGCCGGAGATGGCTCCTTGTGATTGTGACCTGCTCTGCAAACTCAAGAGCCGATGCGAGGAATCCGTTTTCCGGATTTAGAGGCCTTAAATAGTGCCGTGACCCGACGGATTCGTGAACTATCCTTCAAAGGACTCCTGGACGGTATCCAGAACCTCTCCTGACGCTGGGAACGTATTATTAAGGAGGAGGGTAACTATATTGAAAGATTATCGTATTTATATGACTTTGTCAAATAAACTTTTTTGTATATCGACACGTGTGCATTACTTTTGAAATGCCCTATATATATATATATATACTTTGATAGGCCTCGCAATGGGACAAGCCTCCTTGATCACCAATCTTTTTTTTTTTATAAAATTCTTTTCGAAAAATCATTTTCAGTTGACTAAGTCATTCTTCTCCGTCTTTTATTTTAAAAAATTCTTAGCAGTTATACAACATAGCATTCAACCTTTGCCATTTGATAAAAATAACGGGATGGGGCAAAAAATGTAGTGTATTCCTAACGGGAAATAAACTGTAAGACAAGATATGTACCCCGAGTTCTTGAAAATGACTCTATTGATTTCGATCGAATTAACGGTTTTTAGATACTTAGATAAATCGATTGGTCGAAATCTTATCTACGAAAAGTCTTAAAAGGCAGGCGACAAGTGTCGAAGCGATTATTACTATATTTTCAGGGTTTATTAAAAAGTAAATAATTCGATTATTTACACCATTATTAATTAAAAATAGATAATATCGTCTTTATCGTTTTACACGACGACAGATCGTCATTATAGAGTTATTCAGCTGATGATAGTTGTTACTATTTATGCGAATGTAAGTATTACGTCATGTTTATATTATTGCTCTTAAAACCATTAATTAATTTGCAACAATAGACGTAAGAAAACCTCGGGCACCAGGTGAATTATTAAATTCTCGTTTACATATAGCATATGCATTTGTTTTTCAGCAAAAAGGTAAAATTTAATAAAACTACACTCGGGTCGTGCTTAATAATATTTCTGATTTTTTATCTTTATTTCCTTTTAGTATCGTCGATACACATGTTTGTGACTTTCGCAGTTGCTTGTTTCTATTCGAAAAATTGTTTTTAATTGTCGCATTTTTTTTTTTTTTTGTTATTCCATTACAAAAAAAATAATAATTCTTATAATAAACGCGATTCTTTTTCCATATCGTTCTGCCTCGCGTTTATTATACGTTATTAAATGTAAATTTTACGTGTTGTTATTTTCAAATGTTTTTGAAATTCCATTGATAAATTATTGTCAAAACTCGGAATAAATCCGAGCAAAACCGGAGGGTGCTTTAATATAAAACTGTAGTACTTTCGTTTTTGTACTGTGTAAAAGGTTTAACATTCGTTTAAAATTACAAAATTAAAAATCCTACTGCGAAGACTAAACAACCGGCAAAATACCTATATAGCGATTCACGAATTTGATTTATTCCGAACACATACTTAAATTTAGTTAAAAATAAAAAAAGAAAAAAAAATAGAAACTTATAATACATTCACAAAATCTGTGAATTCCTTATATTTTGGTTTAATTTATTTTATTTTTTTGTGATTATTTATTTATACTTAAAATCGTACGCAGAAAATGAACTAATATCAACGTTAACTTAATATATATATATATATATATACGCATATATCTGTAATATTATCATCATCACAGTTGAGTTACCAGTAGCACGGTCGCGAGATGTTCACGAAAACTTACACAAAACCATTATTTTGATAAACGAAAAAATTTGAAAAAATCATCCCTCTGCGACATAAAGGAATCAAAACCTTTTCCCGGGGTGAAGAATAGGCGGTGAAAACAACACAATTATCGCTGGTTACCAAATCCTGTAATGCCCATTTCGAGATCTAACCAAACAGTCATTTTTCGTGAAATACTTGAGAATGTATTCGAATCGGAGACTCACCTAGACTTCCTTCCATGTTACTCAGACCGGCCAAAAAACTACTACTCGTGTAAAGCTATCAGTTATGAGGTGGAAGGTCTCCTCTAAGCCTTAGCCTGAAAATATCCTTCTACATATCACATCTCCAATATGGGGAAGTATACTGCAGATATGCGGATGTAGCCGTAATCTATTAAAAATTCAAAGCCAGCAGTCCAAGATTCTCCCGGCAATCGCAGTGTAGCCCCAAGCTAAGTTTTTTAAACTCGACGTTACACAGTGATCTAAACATATTCGTTTTGTCAAGTTCAATCACACGATATAAATTGTTTTTTCTTCAGAAATTAAAATCAAATAAAATGTATATTAAAACACTTCCGGGTAATCCTAAAAGACGATTAAAAAGAAGAAATGTAACGGCACTTTTTTAATAACATGGTGACTATTCGTTGCTGAATGCAACATAAAGAGACATATATAAAACATGTTCATAACACAATTTGGGCGATATTTAAATTGGTTGGCATGTTACTCTTGCTGTCGAACTGTATCGAAATGTTATCTAACATTTTCCTTAAATTTTCTTAATAGTATTTTGGCAGAATTCTTCGGGAAACAATTTATCAGTTCCCATGCATATTCATCGCCCTTCCTAATTGTTTCTGGTAAAGGTCCCTCGGGTTGACAAGCCCAATAAAAATCGAAATGACAAAAAAAAAAAAACCTCCGTGAGGGAAACGATGCGCGAAGAGACTTTGAAGACTCTTCTGTTTTTTAATTTTTCTTTTTTTTCTTTTTTTTCTTTTTTCTTTCTTTTTTTTTTTTTTTCTTGTCGGCGGAAACATTAGTAATTACGGATTATTCAGAAGAATCAGAAAATTGAACGATACAAGTCGATGACTCCTCCGAATGAGCAAAACCATCAAGGCGAGTTTTGTTGTTGCTCAAGCATCGATACTGTCTTCCTCTCTGGGTTTGTCTCATCTACAAATAATTCCGGCGGTCACCTCTTTCAGTTTAAATCACAATCGATTGTAATTAAAAACTGAAAATGAAAAAAAAAAGAAAAAAAGAAGACAAAAAAATTGACTACCAACGGCACTGCCGAAACATAAAAGACTCTGGAACATTTTTTTTTAGCTCGAAACTGTATAGGCAGCACAGAATTTAACTTTACCCGCAGTCGATGGCAATCAATGTTGCCACTGACTGGTTTGCCCTACCGGCGCTGTGTAATGTCATTAGATAAGCACAGTGTACCAAAACTGACTTGGACAACTTCTTCTATTAGTCGAAATATTACACCCTCTTCATGCGACCGGGACAAAAAAGAAAAAAAAGCCGAAAGACAACCGAGCTAAAAAAGAAGAGAAAAGAAGAGAAAAAAAAAGGTGAAAATAAGGAGGTGTTTGCCTGACGTAAAAGCGCCGATGAAGTTTAGAAGAGCGCGTAAGTGTGTTAAAGGTATCGTCGGCAACCGGCCTCTAATGGAAAATGGGAAACTGATTAAAGTGGTTTTCGCTATATACTTCTCGGTAGTATCATGAGAGATGATATTATCTCGAGTAGGCACCGAGCTGTGCTGCAACTTAAAGGAAAGAAGTTAGCCGTTACTCGTAAAATTTTGTACACACGTGCAAGTGTGTGTGCGTGTGTGTGCTTTGCGACGTAAGTGTGTTCGGAGAGCGGCGAAGGAAGTAAGAGAAGAGAGCAGATAGAAGACACACCTCTGGCGTGTTATATTAACTTTATTTTGCTGGTTGTTGCTGCATTTCCATCATCGCGCCCGGCAATTTAATAAATAGCGGCATCGGCCTGCGATGGAGCAAATGTTCCGCTATTTGTAGCCTAGTTGTTTTAGATATTAGTAGTAATAGGTGAGCAGCCGTTGTCGGAGGTGTTAATTCGCTGCTGCGAGGCGCGGAGACGCTGCCTCGACGTTTGCGTTTGTTGTACAACACTTGCTGGAAACTGCGGCCATCGTGTTCAAAGCGATTCCGCCGACGTTATTGCATTATCTTTTCGAATCTACTCTGCAAAGTGCTGCTTTTAGTACCGCCTTGTTAGCTCCCCATCAGCCGCCCCGACCTCTCCGCCCCTGCTCCAGCTAATTTCTTCCAGTCTCTCTGTTTTCTGCAAAACAGTTTCAAAGCTTTTTCCCCGGACAAGCGAGGCCAACTCGGAAACTTTTTGCCCTATATTTAAGCGGCTCGCAGATGCGATTAATCTTCCGACGGATATTTTAACGGAACCGAAACCGTAATAATTAGTCGAGGAAAATATGCCTTTGTTCCGGTCCGCTGCCGCGCTGCACCCCCCCCCCCCCCCCCAACGAACTGTGCTACAATAGTACTGTCGCGGCCGCATTCGACAAAATTAAGTTCATTCGCTTCCTTTTCCGCTAAGTCGAATCGGAATCGCGCTTCAATCTATTCGTCGGTCAACTCGCACGTCCTCCAGCTATCGTCAAGAAGCAAATGTCAGATTCTGCTCGCGCTTCCGATCCAGTTCATTAAGAGCCACGATAATCATTGGAAATCGTCGACGATTTTGTTTTTTTCATATCGAGCGCATTTTTACCATGCATCTATTTCAATAAAATTCCTACTTTGCTCCCTAAAGGTAAAATTCCCCGTATTAAACATCTCTTTTTTCTTTTCCAATAAACTTCCTATCAGTTCGCGTAGCTGAATCTTCCTACTCAGCCCTACTCGTTCTATGACTTTCCTACCCCATCGTCTCTTTTATTCATTTACGCCTTAATCCTACTACCCTTCTCACTTTTTCGGTTTTTTTCTAACATCCTGTCCAAACTCTGTCGTCTTTATCCTAAAATCACAAAGCGCCGTCCGTGATTATCTTCTTGAAATATCCTTCTGAACGCGTGTCATTTTTTATTCTAAGTTTTCATCTCTCCGGATATATTGATACGGTTTCGGGACGCGTGTTATCTTTTGTTCTGTAACGATTTAGCCGACTAGCATTGAACCGAGAGAAAAATATAAAGTCCCGTATGATCCGAATAATACAACAATAAAAAATCCAGTGAATTAATTTTGTCTCTTAGACGGAGAAGGAGATTTATTATAATTAGACTGGTCATTTTGTTCTTCGACGTATCGAATATATCTTGGTTCTAAGTTTTCCTCTTGCTCGTCGCGTTATTGAATAAAATAGTATTATATTATATCTTTTTTTTTTGTCCACTCATTTTATTTTTATTTCTGTCTACTTTTTTTTTTTTTTTTGGTTTTCGATTCACGGACAGTAGTAAATCTGTAAATTTACTGTGTGCTTATAGACACGGTGAGCAGCAGGTTTCATTCTGCTTGTGTATTTTTTCTTTTTTTAATTGTTCCCCGTATCCGAAAAGAGCGAATCCGTCATAACTTTCATTTAGTTTTTAAGTCTCTAACAAAGACTAAAATTGTAACAATATATATATATATATATATATGTGTGTGTGTGTGTGTGTAAAAAAACTCGGTTCTTCGAATCTCACCGAAAGAACAGATATTCTTCTATAATTCATATAGATGTATCGGTTGTTTTAACTGAATAATTTTTCACGCAATGAAATAAATGTTCTTTTATTCGCGATTTAAAAAAGAAATAAACTACGTATTTAAAGCTAAAAATTTGGTTACTGAATATAGAAAACCGTTAAAGAATAAACGTTACAGGATTTTCATGTGACCCTTGAGGGTAAAAATGACGCGCAGTCATTAATAAAATAAATTTTCTAAATTAAACTTATCCTAACGGGTTGAAATTCTTTCGGGTTTACGAAAATATCATTGAACGATCGACGCAAACGTCAAATTTTCTTACCTTCCACTATATTGTGTTTCGGTAAATATTCCTCATTATGATATTTTGCGGGCAGATTTTCTAATTAATTACGATTTGTAGTCTATTCTGAATCAAAATTAGGTGTAGTCGATTACCTTTTGGTAATTAATTACAAAAATAATTCTTGCACACTGCGATTATTTAATGTAATCGATTATATTTTTAACTAATAATAATAATTATAATGCATAATTGCTGAGTACTGATCGAGGATTTGCCAGTCCAATTCTTCATTAAGTGTTACATACATATATTATTTAGCTCTCTCGAACTTGTTTTAATGTCGATCTGAGTGTAACTGATCGTTAAGTTACACTCGCAGTTTTATTAAGTATGAATAATGTAACCTATATTGATATTTGGATTGTTGTTATGCGCTTTTTACAATGATATACCTTTGGTCCTTTTCGTTATATTATGAACTATCGTGTTAATTAGAACGTTATAAATTACGTAGATATTCTTATGAAGAAAATACAACAGGTTATGGGTCCACCACACGGCGCAATATGGTTTTATGACGATGTATTGATATTATTGTGATTGAACATATTGTATAACTCTAATTCATTTGTAGTTCGTTTATTAAAGTAATCGAATAATAGCTATGGATCGAAAATTCGCTGGTTTAACTGGAATATTACCATTTGCTGGTACGAATTACGATAATTGGAACTACAGAATGGAATGCTTATTAGAATTACATGAGATTGCTAAACATGTACATAAAAGAAGAAGTCAAAGTATAAGAAAAGGATCCGGAAATGTTAAAGAAGTAATAAAAAAGCCGAAAAGTGTAATTGCACAAAATATTTCCGACAGTCATTTGGAATATATAAGAGAAAGAACACAGCAAAAGAAATGTGGGCGATGCACTAAAAGAAACATTCCAACGAAAAGGTATAGAGTTTTTCAGCTACGTTTAAGTAGAATGAAAATGAAACATCGGAAAATTCTTTTTACCGTTTGTTGAAATGGTCAGAGAGCTCTTCAATCGATAGGAGTTGAGATGAGAACCCGTTAACGTTGATTAATCATTTATTATTAACGTTGCTGTTTTCTTTCGATCCGCTTATTACGACACGATGGAAGATGAGAAGCTTACCATTAACTTTGTTAACGGTAATTTTTTACATTATCAACTAAAAAAAAAAAAAATGAAAGAATCGTCAGCATTTCAAATTAAATTGCAGAGTTCCGATAAGAACAATGGATTACATTAAAGGAAAGTTCTCTCGATATTATAATTGTTTTATAACCATGGAAGGTAGGGACATAAGGGGAAATCTGAATGCAAGTTCAGAGTGAAGAAATTTTTAAATAGTGCCAACACGGCTGAGATGGATCAGAAAAGTAACATATCGGTGTATGTAAGTACTTATTGCATGGAATCTCAAAACACTAAGAAATTGTCTATATATATATATTGACGATGATAAGCGACCTATCATATTTTTACGATAAGAGTACCTTGAAAAATCAATTAAGAATATCATCAGCAAAAAAGGATGAAGATTTATGTTGGAACAGTTAATACTGTTGCATGGGAACAGAGTAGTTAGTGCGGAGAATGTGTATTGTACGTTCCAAATATACGACATAATTTGACATTTCAAAGCACCGCAGCAAAATGGCGTAGCGAAAAGATGTAATCGAACAATAACCGAAAAAAACTAGAATTTTACTAAAAGATAGCGATTTACCAAGGAACTTTTGAGGAATATGCAGCGACAGCAACATATTTAATTAATAGGATACCAACAACGATTACAAAAAATTTACAAAACACCAATGGAAATGTTTGGTGGCAAAAAACCTAATTTAGGACAATTACAAATCTTTGGATCATGCGTATATAAGTATACATTAAAAGGTAATAGGAAGAAATTTTATAATAAAAATGAATTGTGTATACAAATTGGTTACACACATTCGCATTATTTATTATACGGAACCCAGACCAGAATAAAATTATAGTAGCAGTGTAATATTTGACGAGGACAAAAATTATAAATATTGACATGGAAAACAAGATAGAATCGGTAAACAGATCTGGAATCATTATGAAAACATATGAAGAAAAAAGGAGTTAACAAGCATTAAAAAAGAATCAGAAAATTCACCAAATTCTAATTTAGAAGTAAAAATCATGAACAGAGTCAGAGTTCCCGGAAACTACCAGAATATTTAAAGCATTACGAGATTTATCGATAATGTTAACCACATTAGAAGACGTGCCATATAATGTGATACAAAAGACGGAGAAAAAAACTGGACTATTAAAGAAGAGACAGATAATATGGAACGCAGTGGAACATGGACTTTCTGTGAAAAACCGGACAATGTAAACATTATTGATAGCCGATGATGGGGTACTTAATGGCAATGAGAACTTTGACGGTTTCGAGAAGTATAAAGTTAGGTTAGTAGCTCGTGGATTCCAACAAGAAAATGTGTTAGAAGTATGTAAAACATATTCACCTATGGCGCGAATATGTACATTACGGGTAATGTGGTCTATTGCAAATCGATTTGACTACGATATCATTTAAATGGATGTTAAGTCCGCTTTTTTAAATGGTGAAATAAAAGTCGCTCGTTTACATGGAACAACAACCGGAAGGTTATAAAATGATGGTACAGATAAGGTTTGTCGTTTAAATAAAACTATTTACGGATTAAGAGAATCATCAAAGCGTTAGAACGAAAAATTGAATAATGTTTTGCGTTAAGAACGGGTTTATTCGTTCAAACTTTTGATAAATGTTTATTTTTTAAACAAGTGTTAACGATAAAATGGTTTATGTGTTGCTACCCTATACGTAGACAATTTATTAATTATCGATAATTGCGATACAATTGAATTTATAAAAAAAGCTGTTATGTGAAAATTTCGAAATATCCCCGACGTTGATAAACTAAAGAAATTTTTAGTCGTAAAACGCGATAATGGTAAACTAATATTACATTTTTTTTTTTTTTTTTTTGAAAAATATGTATTTATAATTTTTTACATACAAAAATTTTCGTCAAGCTAAAACGCTTGTCGACGAATTATCCTATTTGACATTTTGCCATCTTAAATTAACTTATACATATACATGATCGTGTAATATTTACTTAACCTATCTATTTTACTTATCAATAATTACTAATCTATTTCTATTTTCTATATTCAGTTTTTTTTTGTTTTTTTTTCCTAGATTTTTTTTGTTGCGCTTTGTCTTTTTATTTTATGTTTATTATTTTTTTTATATTTTCATCTTCCTGAAGCCATTCCTTTATTTTCCTTTTTCTTTCCCCTGTTTTTTCCTTCTCTATTATTTCTTTGGGTATTTTATTCAACATCTGAGTTATAATATATTTATCCGTTTGCTCCCCCATCTTTGTTCTTGCTAACGGCAATTGGTACGAAAGTTTTTCCCTCAACTCGTATTCTGTGTTTATTCTTTCCTCCAATTCAATTTTCTTTTCTGCTGATATGTACTCCCATATCTTCAGTAACAAGTACATTCCTCTTATGCTCATTAAATGGATTATATTGAGAAAATGTCGAAGAGATTCGCAAAACCTGCAGCAACACCTTTAGAATCATCGAACGTTTCTATTAATAACCCAGGTGTAAGTGAAATTAAGTTTCCTTTCAGAGAAGCTTTAGGCTGTATACATTATTTAATGTTTACCACAAGACCAGATTTAAGTTTTTAACTAGATTTCAAGATAAACCCATCGTAGAATTAATTAAAACATTTGAAACATATACTTCCAGTAAACATACTAAAACTTTGTCTTTAATATATAAAAAATGTAATAGTGAAAGTAACGTAATACAAGAGGGGGTTCGCTGACGAAGATTTTGCAACCGATAAATTTGATAGAAAATCAGCTGGTGGATTTTTATTTTAAATATGTAATAATATATGTCGGTATACTAAAAAGCAGTCAATAACCGCGTTATCGTCAGCTGAATCTGAATATATTTATGTATATCTTTGGCCTTAGTAACACAAGAAGGTATTTGGCTCAAGAATCCATGAAGTGTTATTAAAAGAAATAACTAATATATAACGATATAATCAAAGTACCATACAAATTAGTAAGAATGTAGAAAGTACTAAGAAAAGTATAAACACTTCGATGTTAAATATTATTTCCCTTAAAGGAAAAAGTTAACTTGGGGGAAGTTATAATTAAGTATATATCTACAAAAGATCAAATAGCCAGATATTTTAACGAAGAGTGTTAATATTTAAGAAATATTATACATCGTTATGTTTATATAACGCTAAATTGTAATGTTTATTTACTTTGTTCTTTCGTTTGTTCCTCTGCTATATTATTCTTCAATAACATTGAGAGAAGTGTTATATATTTATATATTTAGCTCTCTCAAACTTGTTTATCGATAATGTCGATCTATCTGTGTCGGTTGTTAAATTACTTACGCAGTTTTATTAAATATAAATTATATATCGATATACGGATCTTTGTTATGCTGTTTAAATAATATTCGTTTGGTCTTTTTCGTCGTACTAAAAACAATTGCGTTAATTGTAAACTACGCAGATATTCTTATAAAGAAAATACATTAGGCAATTCTGAATAATCTCATTACGGTTACAGAGTAATTTTAATATTTCAAAATTCGGATTTTTTTTTGATTGTATGCGATCGCAATAATAAGCACAATAAGTTTTATTTATTTTTTTTTTTATTCATTTTTTTAATTGTATTATCATTTAATTATTTTCCGTGTAAATACATTCACAGTAATATGCCCGCGCACTATTCCAAGATTAAAAAACTTCACTATGCAAATATTTAAATATTAAAGTATAAACGTATTCACGCAATCGTCGTACTGTGATTAATCTTAATAGGAAAGTAATTCAGTTCGAACAAATACCGGGATTATCCCTTTGTCTAAACAAATGTGATTTTAGCTTTACAATTAATTTACTAAATATATAGTCGCAATTGCAAGAATAATTTTTGTGATTAAATAATCGCTTATGACGAACTATGTAAGTATAGACAAAAATGAAAGAAAAACAAAAAAAATTACACACGGAAAGACTTCCTCGCCATTAGATTGAAAACTTAAAGTAATATTCAACGCAGTATTCGTAGAAATTATAATTTGAGCTTTATGATAATCGAATAAATCCTCTACGCGATACGGCCCGTGTAGACTGAAATGATTTAGTTTCTAGTACACGATACTCTTATGTATGAAAGTTTTTACCATCGATAAAATTGTCGAGGCGTCGTTTGAAGCGATAGGGAGTAATTTTCCGGTAATTTCCTAAATTAAAAGAAGGAGCGGAACTTATATTTTATCTCGGGGCATTACATTTATAATCTCCCTTCTATCTTTTGAAGATAGCGAATTTATGAAACATTCGACAGAATTTCTCTTGTTGGGTATCGATAAAGATTTTTAAAAAAAATAAAAACAGAAAAAATTTCAGCCTTTAGAAATCTTTTAGTTTCTCTGACTCAATCAAAATTTGAAACGTCTGACCGGAATAAATAAAACGATACGAGTTTCTCGTTACTTAACTTTTACACCCCCTGTTTTATTTTTTCTGATGATCCCGTTTTCAATTTCCTTGCTTTTCTTTTCTTCTCCTTTTTTTTTTTTTTTTGTTCTTTTTAAAGTATCGAGAGTTGAAAAGTAATTTTGTCAGCGGTTAAAATTTTAAAATTACCCGGAGAAAACCGAGGCTGCTCAATGCCAGTCCGCATAAAGAAGCCGAGGCTTTTTGGAACAATCGAAAACTTTGATTTTTTCCTTCCGTTTCTTTTTAAATTATAGCACGCGCACGCTAAATAATAATAATAATAATAACAATAATAATGATGATGATGATAATGATAATAATAATAATAATAATAATAATAACGCGAGTTTTTACTTTTAGAAAACAAAAGCAAACAAAAAGTTTTTTTTTATTTTTTTTTATTTTTTTGGGTTCGCCAGCCGAAGGTATTAACCAGCAAAACGAATTCTTAGAAATACAGGTGCGCTGAAAATGATTGTCGTCGCAGTAGTGTGGCGGTCGGACGTGATATTATTTTCGCATTAGACCTCCGGTGGTATGTACATATCTTCGTCTTCTCGCACTACGCATAATAATTCGCACGGACGTTTTTTGGACCCTTATAATATGCGGAAGGATCATACCGAGTAGTCCCATTCTGTTGCTCAAATTGTTTCAATCGGTTTCGTTACTTCTGGAGCCGCAGCGGTAAATCATCTGTTATGAAATTAGCCGGCAATGTCCTTCTCCAATAGTAGTACTCTATTTTCATTAGCGAGGGAGTTCACCAAAGCAGCACAATAATACGATAACAAAATAATTACCATATTACACGCATGCTACTTTTAAAAAGCTTTTATCGAACGGATTCCGCATTTACTTTTATTTTAAAGTTATACATAAAAACAGAATAAATGAAAATCACAAACTAAATTTTCCAGTTTCTACAATTGGAACATTTACTTTATTACATATCGGGGGGAAGGGGGGCCTTTTTTTTCCATTTTCTATTAATTTCCTATTCATCCTTATATTAATAAGTAAGTTCACGCAACAAAACGTGTAACTCTTGCGACAGCGATACCATTAGTGCTAATTGATATGTCGATTCATCAGTGACTTGGTTTAATTTCTGAACTACACATCTTATTCGTGTAGGAACCGTATTACTTTAGACCCCCACCCAACCACCTACACTCACACCCTTCTAAAGTCTGTTTTTTCGAATTTGTATCATCTCGTGTGTGCATGTCCGATGATCGAAGTACACCGTTTTAATTGTATCGCCGTTTTTTTCCGATAATTTCTTTGACACTGTTTCTACAGATCGTTCTTTAATTAGTCAATTGTTCGTTGCAGATTTCATCGTCATCTATTGTATTGCAGTGTTATTTTTCGAGCTATAGAAAAGTTAACCTCTTAAAATCGCATCAACGACCGCGCGCAATCTCATGTTCGCTAGATTTCCGTTTGTTATAAATCTACTGTAAGTCCGCAGCAAATTAATACTGTATCGAGCGTGAAATTGTTGACACTCTTGAAAATAGAATTTTTCAAAAGCCGAACACTTTTAAGTAATTACCACCGCGTTGTTGTAGTACACATTACCCGTTGCGATTTCCCAGCATTATATTTAGACTTGCAGAAATAGCCCCGGTCTCAAATGGATTATTTTGGACATGTAGCAGAAATGGCAGGTGGACCAAATTTTCACTAGAACGTTAAGACCGCGATAATGGCGTGATGATAGAGGAAAAATTGAAGGAGTCACACAAAACGAGAAGAATTTGCTATTAACATGGACGTAACGCGATAAGGTTTCTTTTCGAAAAGCACCCTTTATAGTTTTTTAAATATGGTTAGTTTAAGGGGGAAGATTCTTCTAGAGATCCTTTTCATATGCGTGCGGAGTGTACAGCTCAATGTCGCAAATTCCATTTAATTACAAAGCGACCGTATAGGATACGCCGCATTGAATACCGCCAGTGGTTCACCAAACCTGCAGCATACAATAATAATCGCCACACTTGTAGAGCAAAGTTACCAAGTCGAACGGAAGTAGATCTGATGAATTAGAAAAGGAACGGGGTAGGAAAGGAAATGTGCGGTAGAAAAAGAGCAATACGGAGGAGAACCGCGTTGCAAAGCACTAGAATGGTCAGAAATTTTCTTTAGGAGTCTCTACCGATCGACTGTTGGCAGCGTGCAAAAAATTTCAAATTTTCGCACTGTGCAGAGTTACCAAACTGCTGCCAGCTCTCTTTGTTTCTAAAATTTCGACGTTACTCGCCGTAGGAGGGGACTACATACAATTTCCGTCCGCTACGATGTTGCATTTTAATATTTACGAAATATTATTTCTCGAACGACAAATGTAGAAATATTTCTATAACTAAGAAAATTTACCGGGGTCATATTGGACTTCCCCGGCTATGTCATCGTTTCTAATAACCCTATTCACTAGCGGTGCAGCGGTACAATCGCCTTGTGGCGCGACTAAGCAATTAAATTATACTATTAGTGAATGTGAGAGGAGACAGAACAGAAGGGGACAAAGGCATGACTAATTTTTTAAAGTGAAGCCCTTTGGGCTTTTTCGGCAAAACCCCGCGCGAATCAATCGCGAGGAAGACGTTCCACAACGGTCTATATTCGGTAGAGTTATCTTCATGCGATCATCTGCTCAAGACCTTTTTTTTCCAGCAACTGCTTTTTTCCCATTTCGTACGGCTTGTAATCTCCGATGTCGCCCGAAATATTTACGGAGTTCCGCCATAATGAAAACCGGTTCGTTAGATTTACTACTTTGCCGACTCAGTTCTATTGCAAGTTGTCCAGCAGGTCTTCTGGCAGAGTAGTTTCATGCGAAAAAATTTGGGATATGTGGTTTTATTCATTTTTCTTTTTTTTTTTGAAAAATCGCCGAAAATTTTATCTGCCACGGAGTAATTTATTTATTTATCTATATAACGGTGCACACCACAGAGCCCCAAGAAGAATCAATGTATATTACATATTTTGTTTTTATATGTGCATTTACGGGCACACCGAAACCTTCGTTACATTTTCTACTTTACATTACATTGAACAAAAGAAATTCCTACGCTATAATAGATTATAAGCAAAAATAAAACGGAAAAATAAAAAAGATTATCACAATAATGCACTGACAAATTTCGAAATAAAAAATGTCCATCGGATCCTCGAATTCATATCTATACAAGACTAATAATATACGATATCGAAATGAATTTTAACATACAAGAAGTAGAAAAAAAAAAAAAAAAAACAACTTAAAAATGTAATCTTAAAAAGAATATACGTACTTATTTATTAGTTTTAAACTGTTTGAGTTCACGGAATTGTTAAAGAATTAATAAAAGAATGCATTCCGATAAAGAATCTAATCGGATTGTAGCAATATCGCGCAAAAAGAAATGAGTACGTTAATGTTGCGCAGTGTGCAGTAACTGACTTCTGTCGATATTCAGCAGAGATAATTATGTACGTAAAGTTTCCAGTCAGGAATGAGATAAATTTTTTAAGACCGAAATGGAACATGCAGAAGTAGAAATTTGAAGTAAACAAGAAAGAACGCTGAAACAAGGGTCCGGTTGTAGATGTAAATTTCTGTTTCCAAATCGTGCTATCGAAATCGCGGACAGGTAAAAATTTAAAAATATGCCGCACCGTTGAAACACCTTAACATAGCTTTGTCCCGCCGAGTTGTATAGCGTATAGTTTTTTATTTCGATCAATTGAAAATATTATAACCGTCCAAACGGACAAAATGCTCAGTAATAACTGATTAAAGATGAATAATAAAACACCGATGAATGCGACAAAATACGTGCACTCATTATACCAAAAAGACGTTAATTAGATCAGATGAACAGTTTCGAGCTAGCCAAAATACATATATATGTACAATATTAACGACTATGTCATTTTTACGCCAGGGGTCATCAAGAAAAGTGTCCTGTCACGAAATTTGTCCCATATATAAGACTTTAATGCGATATTAGCACTTCTACATCCCCCCCGGTAGTGAAAATTGGAACTTATCAGGAAAAGTGTCCTGTCACAAAAACTGATAAAAGGATTTTAATGCGATAGTAGCGCGCCTACGTCCCCTGGTGGTGAAAACTGGAACGGGAAGATTTTTTTCTGTCGAACGGCGTAGCCAATGAAAAAGTTTACATTTTATAAGAATTATAGAAGAACTAGACCTGGGGGTGAAGGGGGATTACCCCATTCCGAGGCCCGAAGGGGCGAGTATATATATATATATATATATGTACATATATATTTATATATGTATATAATTTTTTTCTTCTTTTACTTTGCGAATACATATTTGGTTGTACTACAGCAGACTCCACCTGGGATTATTCCATTTCTCCGGATTAACATCGCATCCCACGCAGCCATTCGTTGATTTCTTAAAGAATTCGTACTTCGAGTCAAGGAATTTTTGAAAGACAGCTTCCTCAAAAAACCAATTTCATGTTGATTCGCTTCGCATCCTCCAATTCAATCGGTATAATGCGAAGGTATTAGTGTTAAATCTTTACCTTCAAACATAACAAAAAACATTATTCAGTCCGTGAACTAAATCTTGCATAAAAAACCTTTTTTTCTAGAAATTTTATCGAACTCTCGATTAAATTATATTCACTTGGCGAAATGTTTGAAGAAAATTACGATGCAGAATGTCGTTCTCTGGGCAGAAAATAGTGCCGTTACAATTACCTTTCATAAAGTTTAGTGTACACTACCTGGATATCGACTGTAGACCAACAGAAAAAGATGATATGAAATTGAAAAAAAGTTTGGAGAAAGTAACCGGATGTAAAGAGGTGACGCTTGACGATGCTGAAAAATAGGTCTGAATTAATGTTGAACGATAACGAGATAGTGGAAAGCCATTCTATCTTTAGATAACTGCATATTGCAAGATGATCAAGAAAAGAAAACGAAAGAAAGATTTCTCCTGGTGAAGCTTATTCAGCGTTGCTACCGTGAGACAGCCAAGCGTTAAAGTTCAGGACATTTTGATCTTTCATAAATAATGGGATTTGGCTGCTTATCAGCAATTCATGCAATAAACACAGAGTTCGGTAAACGTTTATTTAAAAAAAAAAAAAAAAAAGTGATTGTTCTCTGTTTTTGTTCTCATAAAAATTAATATATCGCACACCGCTGATAATTTTAAGAAATTTTTCGTGTCAATCTTTATATGAAAAATAAACGTTATACATACGGTAAGTTATTTTTTGCCAATGAATGTCCCTATTAAACATTACTATTGCATACTTTCTTGCGGTTTTTCGTTATAAAAATACAAATTTATTGACTTTTTGCGTTATCCGAGCTTCTCCGTCCTAATTCACTCAGCTAATCGGAAGCCTAAGGTGCTTGGCTACCAAATCAGAGGTGTCATAGATTATCGAAACTTATTTCGTCCCGGAATCAAGTCGCTCCCAAGTTTACCTAACCTAAAATAATTGGGTACTAGAGAAATCTGGGAAAGTAAAGGCGGTCGAAAGGAACTAGCCTCAGTATTCCAGATCCATCAGGGTTTTTTTTATTTTTTATTACATGTGATCCATGCACTGTGTGTAATTGCTGAGATTATTACAGCTCATAGATCAGTGTGGGCTTAGAGGTATTTTAATAGCCTAGCCGCTCTCATGTGGTGCAGCATATCCTGGACTTGTTTCGGCTCGTTTGACAATGCAACCGCCGATAAGTTCTAGATGATCGCCTAAGTTTAGAACATTGTTTAACTTCATAATCCAGGATATCTTATCAAGGGTATAGGACTTGATGTACTTTTTCTCGGGAGGGACCTTGTCGATACTGGACATCAGTCGAGTGCGAGTAATAATTTTTCTGTAATTTCAATATGCGACAGCAGCATTCGAACCAGGTTCTATTCCGATAAAACATCACTGTTCATGCAGTATGCGCAACAGTTGCAAATAATTCTCTTAATAATATTAGTGATCCGCCCAAAGGAAGTAGGGTTACGTGAGATAGATTCCATTTCAGTTCTTAAAAGCAGTAACGTCATTTAAAAAGGTAACAATATAATTTTCAATATTTTTGAATAAAATTTCAATATAAAATGTAATTTATTTAACATTTTATTGGTAAAATAAAACTAGTACTAATTGTTTTAGATGTTCGCTTGTTTTTTGATTAACTGCGTCTAAATCATCTATTTCGTCGCTATTAATAATAATAATTCTCACGCAATCTATTTTTTCTGTACAAAAACACACTAAATCACTTCCTCAGCGCAAATTACGTTTTATGGAAACACAAACGTTGGAAATTTTTTCTTAACAGTTTCAATATTTCAGTCATGGGCTTCGCCAGGGAGGGTAAGGGGACAACTGCCCCCCCCCCCCGAGCCTTGCAATTTTTTAATCAACTGGCCATGATAAGTATTCGTAGGCGCATAATCATGGACAATTTGGAAGACTTTTATAATTTTATTATACAAATTTGCCAGAAACCCACGAAAATTATGTTTTAATTAAGATTTTATTCTTGTTTAATAAAATATTAAGCCTTTACAACTTATAAATTTTATTTTTCCTCTATAACCCTCATATCCTCTTTCTATCATCTTGCCCCCCTGGGCTCATCGGCTGGCAACGCCCTTGATTTCAACGAAATTCATTTTAATAAGGATTAAAAAACAATTTTCTATTTCAGAATTGAACTTTTATTGATACTACTAGACATTTAACATTACTTTAAAACACAAAGAATGAACTTTTCATAGCTCGATACAAATAGTAATAATTTAAAACTAACATATTTTATTCGACGTCTCGTTGGATAAAGATCAGTATACGCTGTCTTTATAGTAACTTTTTTTTTTTTTTTTGGAGGAGGCTCGACAACTACGAACATTAACCCAGCACAAGAAGAATTTCTGTTGTATATCTTTAATTTACAGAATCGGAATTCCAGTCAGGTCCTACCTGAACGAAACACCATTGCCTAGTTGGCTTAGCAACAAATAACATCGGATGTGGTTGTTTTCGATCTGCAACCGCCTTATACCTATACCAGACAATCATGAACTTGCACCTTCATTTTGTAATTCACGTTTAGTTTCCATGTGGTTATGTGGTGATACATGAAAAGTTGCAATTACAAGATCGCGGTAACACCAAAATGTACGGTTTTTAGTTTTTCTGTGTAAACAAATTTTCATAGAGAGCGCTATATTCGATTTACGTTCAACGAATTAAAATAACGTCTTCTTTAACCGGAATGCAACACTAATTTCATTACTTCTATTAATAACTTTACAAAAAGTTAAATGGGATTCAAGCGGTTGTACAACCTGCAACCTACAGCATCACTGCCTCAATGTAACTAGCACATTACGATTACATGAGTAGAAAAAGAAATATCGAGCGCCATCTACTGTCAACCGAAAAAAAAAAAAAAAAAACTGGCACGGATGAATCGGAAATATTTTAAATATTAAATTTGTCATTTCCTCTCGTTCTGGTGTATTAATATTTTTTTTACTACCTCCTAAATAACTGAAGTCTGAAACTAATTGCTGTGCTTAACTGTTACAGTTTGCATGTATATTAAACTCGCAGTTCATGCGATATAAACTCTATGGCAAAGATTTGATTTTATTAAAGAACTATCTTATAAATGGATTTAAAATTGATCAAATGAGAACGAGAAAGATTTATTCTCTACTAAAGAAAAGAAACAAACTTAAATGCATGGGTGTCGCCAGCCGGGGCAGGGGGTAGCTGCCCCCCTGACACCTTGAAACTTTTTAATCAACTAGCAATAATGAGTATTCATAGGCGCGTAATCGTGGACAGTTTGGAAGGTCTTTATAATTTTATTATAAAAATTTGCCAGAAACCCACGAAAATTATGTTTTAATTAAGATTTTATTCTTGTTTAATAAAATATTAAGCCTTTACAACTTATAAATTTTATTTTTCCTCTATAACCCTCATATCCTCTTTCTATCATCTTGCCCCCCTGAGCTCATCGGCTGGCGACGCCCTTGCTGAAATGTCTCTACATATTTTACTAAAAGCCAACTTTTTTTTTCTTCTATGTTATATTGGTAATTTATCAACATCGCGATATTTAGAACTTTATTACGTATAAATTTTCAGCTACAAAATATTAAACAAGTATTTCAATAAAGTAAACAATACATAAATATAGACGTTTATTAAAAGTAATTACAAAAAAACTTTTTGGTTCAGTTAAAAACTATTTAATTATTAATGGCGTTATTTTGTTTGCGCAAATCTTTTTTTTTTTTTTTTATAATTGCCTAGATGAGAAATTATCATCATTACGCTCTAAGGCAAGTGAAGCTATCCCTTTCCGTATGACTATCAAGTGTTTTTTCCGAACTTTTCGCTGCCTTCAATTCTTCATGTGATCTTCCTTTCTTTTTTCACATTTCACCTATCCAACTTTAATCGTCTTTTTTCAATCGGTAGCTCCAAAATTCCTCGCTCTCTTTTTCGGGGATTTTACATGCTGACGATTGGTATAGTCTCGATGATATACTCCCTACAACAACCAGTCAACCGGTATTTTTAATACCCCTTTTACCACATATTTTGAGGGCTGCGTCTTTATTTCCATTATTCTTAGTCAAATAGTTTTTCGTGTGCATATTTGTGTATATAAAGTTGTTTCAATATATATATATATATATATATGTGCGTACAGGTATATGCATATTATTGTATGTTATGTGTTTATGATTTGTATGTAAATATGTGTACCTCCGCATAGTGGTTTTTCGTTACCTTTCATCCTACGGATTTTGTTTGTTGCAGGTAGTCAAAAAACAGAAAGTGTGCTGTTCGTCATAATTGTCTTAGCAGAACAAATTTTTTCCGAACTTGCACTGATCAAACGAAATATTTCATGTCCTGAAGAATAAGTTGATTAATTTGCCATTAATTAGATGAATTTCAATGATAAACTTGGCCGAAAGAATATGTTTGCGTTTATTGTATAAAATTACGTTGTAAGTTTTATTTTTGAATACATTCGAAAACTATTTATCTTATAAATAATTAACACTGTAAAGTATCGAAGTAGTTACTTCATTTTGACTACTTAACACAAAAGTAAATGAGTTAAAAATGCAATACCAAATTAATGTATAATAAAATAGTTTAATGTCTTAATAAGAAAAAGTAACCTTAATATTTAAATTAAAAGGATATTTTATTTAATTTTTTTTTTTTGGAAGAGAATCGAAAAAAACATTTTGCACGAATAAAAATTTTATCGCGAACCACCTGTGTGAATGTGTGTACAAATAAAACGTACTCCATTTACAAATTTAAGAAATGAGTAAATTTTTTTCAAACGAATTTCGAAATGTTTGATGTAATATTACATTAAATAAGGAAATTACCTAAGAGTAAAAGCAATTAACAAATCACAATTGGTAAACACAAATAATTTACAACGTATGAGAATGTCTAAATAACAATCACAAAATATCTACTACAACAATGGATATCAAGAAGTTTCGCTGATATATAACATTTTTCAAAAATCGCATGTAACGAAAAAACGTACTAGAAAATTCCTGAATAGCACCAGGAGGCATCAGTTTTGATCCCATAAAGGAATTAAGTGTCGATGGCAAAATATTTTTATGTGATCCCCGCTCGCTATTAGTATCAAACTGTGCGCGATTATTACGGTGCCTAGCGAAGATCTGTAACATATCAGTTGATCGACTTCATCGGCAGAAATTGCCCATTCCCGCGTATTATATTTAGTCTCGTACGCTAAACCACACCTAAACGTCACAAGTACCTACATCATAGTCGTTACAGAATACGATGGTGTTTCTAAATAAGTAAACGGAAAAAGTGATGTAGAGAAGGAACAAAACCGGCTACTGCGATGAAAGTGGTATTGTGTTCCATTAGCACGTGCTTTGACTACGCATGCGATCGGCCATTTCCAGGTATGGCTCGTCGGTTGTGTTTTAATGACCACCCCAAACCTACGGAGGAACCACCACTGCTCAATTCCGCACACATAAAGTAGCGCGCTTTGATACATTTTTGTTGCTTTCAAAAAACATTAAACCTTGCAAAATATATCGGAAAACGCAAGCGCAGTATGATAGTTTATGTATGAATTCCTTAAGTTTCTATTCGTAGGTAAAGCAGTTCAAAAATAGGCGTCAAAGTGTAAAGACAGAAGAACGCAGCGGATGATTAGTTAAAGTTTCGACGCCGGCGCTGATACAAATGTTGAACGGCTGATTTTGGGAAACAAGCGGATTTCACTCGAAGAGATATCATTTTTGAGTTTCAGTATCGGTACGATACATATAAAATCATTCACGAGAAGCTAAATTTTTGAAAAACCTGCGCCAAATGGGTTCCCCGGAAGTATTGACACCTGTTCACAAATAAATTCGTTTAAAAACCCGTTCAGAGCTCAAAAAAAAAAAAGGCTCGATAAAGAAGTAAGTTTTTTATTTTTAAAGAGAGAGAATTATAACCATAACCAGAGTGATATGGGAGCATTATTACGAACCAGAACGGAAAAGACAAAACATAGTTTGGAAGCATCCCGACTCACCTGCGGCAAAGAAATTCAAGTCGGTTCCATCTGCAAACAAAGTGCTTTTGACTGAGTTTAAAGGCATGCGTAGTTCAATTTCGTTTTCATTACTTGGAGGACGGACGTTAATGCCCAGTCATATACCGAGGTCCTGGATAAGCAACTGAGACCAGCCATCAGGCAAAAACGTCGAGGATTAATAACGAGAGAGGTAATTATCCATCAAAAGCATGTCCCCCGCTCATAACGCCCATGTAACGCAGAAAGTTTTGACAAAAAAATTAGTTAGGACCTTCCCCAACACCCGCGCCATATAGTTCTGATTTAGCATCGTGCGAATATCATCTACCTTTTCGGACGTTTTTACGAGAGAAAAATTTCGCAGACAATAAAAATGTTAAAACGGATATGGAAAGCTGACTCCGTAGTCAGTCTAAAGAGTTCTACGAACGAAAAGTATACGCAATCAAATAACGAGGTGGGAAACATACGATATAGCGTAAAGGGAGATCGTGTCGAGAAGTAAGATGTATTTTTTTTTTAAATATATGAATAATTTTTACGATTTTTATGTCACTTCTTTTGTTGATTTATCGAAACATCCTCGTACATTCTCAAAGGAAAAGACTGGGGTTACACGTGATAAATAGTTCCTTGAAAGAATGGTAAATCTTCTTGCACAAATAGAAAAAAACAAGTGAAATCATTTTATTTATTAAAAAAAAAAGGGCAAATGAATTTTCTAATCGATCGGGTAAACTAAGTTCAGTTGCTTCTTGCTCAGAAATCGTTAAAAAAGGCTTTAAGGCAAACAGCCGGTTCTAAATAAAACCCTGCAATTCCACTGATACTCACTAGACAACATCGTTCTGTTAGACGTTCACAATATGTGCTGTATTTACACGCACGAGTGTAATAAAAAACGTAAAAAACACACGCGCACTTACACATCCGTTGTTACTTACATTCTTGTTTCATCTTTGTGATACGACCAGCCGAGAACGCAGAAAATTGAAATGATATACCCGCTTTGCCCAATTTCCATTTACGAGATCTTTCTCGTCCAGCGGCTTAAAAAGCAGTCAGGTGTACGGATATGGTTTCGTCATAAACGCAGCGCTTCTCAAAATTGCTTTTTATGCGTATGACATTTATTATATCCCTAACGAGCATCATAAGAACGCAACACAGTGCATCGAAATTAAAAAGATTAAATGAAATTTTAAATGTTAAGTACCACTTGGATATTATAATTTACAAACATTTGTCAGACGAAAAAGAAAAAAATGAACTTACAAACTTTACATATGCAAAGGGATAATTAAAAATTCCGCAGACTCCGTAACCAAATTAATCTTACAGTATAATGAAAATAAAAAAATTTAGTCACGCACACAGTGTACATTTATTATAAAGATGACCAAAATTAAGTTTTAATTAAGAATGATAAAGTTGCTTACATCGCTAAATTTTAAAAATATATTTATACGTCACAAATTAAATTTGTTTCATTAGTATGTAATAAACTTAGTGTAAATAATTTTTTATATTTTTATATATTGAATTTATATTTACGTATAAATGTAAGAAACAATATTAAATAGATGAAACACGCAAAAGAGACGAGCGCGTAGTACTTAAGGATAGAAAAAAATTTGCGGGAGTAAGCTTTCGGTTCTAGCGGGACTTTTACCTGATCAACTAAAACAACAATTTGGCGGTCTGCTTCCTTAACAGGAATCGATGATGATTTAATCAAAAACGATTTTACAACATACTACAAGTAATTTCAAATAGTCATAAAATCGATTTGATTAAATTTGATAACTTCCCTATACGAAAAACTGGAAGATTCCTTCAGTATTGAAAATTGCAAGATTTCTCGTGAAAATGTAACACAAAACGAAGACAATAATAAAAATGATAGGCTTACAGAGTTTCTTGTTTCATTGAATTCGCTCATTTCGAACACGAGCGGAAGTACCACGAAGAAGAAAAAAAGTTAAAGTTATTTTCATCGGATGTAGTAGAACTTCTTATTCCCACTAAGATGGACGAATCAAATAAGTACTTCGTAGTATTTCTAACTGATGAAGAATCAACTGACAGCAAATTAAGCGACACTGATAGGGCAAAATATGGCAAATAACTTACAAAATAAACTAAATACGTTTTATTTTAACAACTTAATGAATTAATTTATCATAAATATACGCATTAAAACTTCCATTTTTTGAGCTTAAATTTTCAATAAACAACCTCAACTTCATACTAAGAAACTTCTTTTCAGGATTTTGACTAGGGTAACTCAGTTATATCCTCGGAAATATATCCGCGATCGGCGAACACGGTCGGATATATCTCCGACGACATGATTTAATCGTAACTCCAGAAGACGCCACACAACGAACAAATGTTGTCATTCCGGACACAGTTGAATTCACCTTCGGTGGAATAATTTGATATATCTCCACTCCAGCTGCGTGCAACTGTCAAAATTTACCTTATCATTACTGTTTCACGGAATAATTACGTTGTGTTCATAGATTGCAATATAGTAATAGCGACGGTGAGATTTAATATTTTTAAATCTGGATGAATAAAATGCTATGTATTATTTAACGCAGTGCGAACTAGCTATTTTATCAAAAAAAAAAAAAAAAAAAAGTGCTGATAAATCGGAATTGCGTGAAGAAAATGTGCATCGTGTTCAAGGACGTTTTGTTGCTTTGGGCGTTCGAAATGCTACGCGGAGTTGGAGTTAAATACGCAGCGAAGAGTGCGATAAAACACTAGATAAGAGATAAATAACTCGATCGGAATTGGAGTTAGAAGCGGATATATATCCGCAGTCGGAAAGGACACATATATGTACCCAAAACTGCTTTAGCGGAATTGATTTGCGCATCTCTACAGTATACGCTGTGTTAAAAAATGTATCGCGGCGGCATAAAATTAATCGCAATGCGTTTTCCGAAGAGATAAAAAAGATGATTTTTTTTCCCCTTAATTTATTATAATAAACATCTCTACATTTAAAATATTAAAAGCTTTAATAGTAATAAGACAAAAAAATTTTAATCTTTATTAACCCCATAAAAAATACAAAAGAGCGTAATTATACGTACGTATGTATCTGTTATAATTTCCTGCAATACATCAAATATATAAACATTTTCGGAAAGACTCTAACACTACAACAAATTGAGTTGACTTATAATGTCGCTAATGTTTTGGCAGCGATTACGTCAAACCATACCTGCACCTTTTTCTGAGTACTTAAATTTTCTTCAAAACGCTTGCTATTCAACTTTATCTGCATTAATGGGTGGTCGCGCCTTTCGCAGTGATTATGGAAAAATTTCTGGGAATCGCCGGAAATGAGTTACAGACTATAGGATGCCTTTCAGTTTCCCCCAAAACAGCATGCAAGGTGTCACGCATTAATTCTAATATTAATATTATTTTTTAACACCCTGTCATAAATGAAATATTTTTTAAAACTACGATTTACCTGAAGATTTTTTTTTCTTTCAATTAGGTATTTGAATATCTCATACTCTATTAAAATTTAATAAAAAAAAAAAATAATAAATACATTAAGTTTTTACCTTTTTAGGTGCTTATTTATTACGGGTTTGTTTACATAAAATGTCACTATTATATAGAGTTTAAAAAATTAGAAATACACCCGGAATCTAAAAGTGTTATTCAATTTAAACCTGTAGATAAAATTTTATACAACAGTCGCTACTCATTCAAAGCTAAAGACTATAAAATTCATCTTCTGACGCATCAAAATTTCACTTAAAAATCGTTAGAGAGGAAGGAATCCCTAGTGCTCACCACTACTTTAGATCACAGCGACATACTTTTCAACACACAGCTGTGAATTTCACTACCGTTTGCACTGAAACAACACCGCTGCTCACTATGCAATTGAGGAACGTAATGTTTAGTGCGGTCGCGCAACAAACAATACAATAAAAACGATTATAACATTTGATGTGTTAATGGCTCACTTAATTTTCATTCGAGAAATCGAAAATTCGCTTTTTTTTTTGCTTTTTTTTTTTTTTTAAGAAAATAAGTTTTTCTGCATTTGAAATAAGAGTTTTCATTAAAAAAAAAAAAAACTTGAGAATTTTAGATTAACAGAGTTAAAAACACCCGCACTGATATGTTTCCATCACTTTCACAAATAGTTGAAGATCATATCATTTACCAAAATTAAAAGTTTATTTAATACTTTCCACTTATTACAGGGGAGAGTTTCATTTGGAAAATATATAAATTGTAAGTTCTTTTCAAATACTCGTATAATTTAAATACATTCGAAGTAAAATGAATTGAATTATAGGTGGACGAATGTTTGAAAATAAAGTTTAAAGAAAGTCTTACTTAAAAAAAAAAAAATACTTTTCGGCAATTGACATTAAAAATTCGTGTTTAACTTAATTTTTGACTTATAAATTATTTGTCTTCATTATAAGTGCCACCGAGTTTACCTGAGTTAATACAGAGTATCACACTGATATAAGAATACCCTTTTAAATTTTATATAAATAAATTATAAAGTAACTAGAATGTAGTATGACTTTAAAGAAATATGTTGAGTCACGCGGCGCAAAGAAGTTTGAAAACACGTTCTAATGTTTTTCCTACATTTTTGACACGGGTATTGCTTTAAAATGACATTAAAATGTCTGGGACTAATTTTTCATTTTATTTGTTGTTTAACAATCAGGTAGCGCGACTTTAGAACTATTGCTTTAAAGCTAACAGAAATACACGCAAGTTAGTACGAAATCACTAAAAGTGCGCCTTTGTAAATATTTATCAGCGTGAAAAACTGCGATCAGCCGCCAAATCGGAGGTAGCATGGGTTTTTGAGAGTTGTCTCGTCCTAGATCCAAGTTGCTCTAACATTTACATCTAATCTGTAATTCCATCGGGTAGCAGAGAAATCTGGGAAAGTAAATAGGAACTGGCCTCAATATTCTCTTCAGATCCATTAAATCCTTAAGTGCATTGCTTAACTACATAATCCATAATACCTTATCAAGGATATGCTTACTTTACTTTAGGGGACTTGTGTCAATTATAGACATTAGTGAAACGTGAGTAATAATTTTTCTCTAATTTCAATGTGCGGCAGAAGCATTTGAATTAGGTTCTACTCTGATAAAAAGCGTCATTATCCAAACAGTATGCACAACGATTGCAAATAATTCTTTTAGCTTACGAGAACATTAGTGACGCGCCCAACGGGAGTAGAGTTACGCGGGATAGATTCCATTTGGATTTTTAAAAGCGGTGACGTCATACAAAAAGTGTCTATTATTTTTGAATAAAATTGCAATAAAAAGCAGCAAAAAGAAAGAAACTGGCCTTTCTTCTCACATCAGTGCTGTAAGGCTTACTACATTGTGAACTTTAATACAATCCCCGGCGCCCAGCTAAAAGTATGGAACTTACCTTTAACCTATGCTCAAATAGAGCGTACATCATTTGTTGTTATGAAATGAGACAGGTGAAAACAAGGAACCAAGGATTAAATGATAGAACATCAAACTGTTTACGGAAAGGTGGAACAACAACTAGGGAAACACTAAGTGCAGATTTCTAACCAAAATCTAGAATGGTTTTTCTTACATAGCAGTAAAATATTAGAAGCTGGAATTTTCCTAACATAAGCGATCAAAAAAAATAGCAGCCCGCATAAAGAACCAGTTTTCTCATTACTTGATATACTTTCGTGACCAGGAACCCAAGAAAAAAATCAACGCGAACAGAATCGATTAAGAGAATATTAAAAATAACAGACATATTCAAAGTACAACGAAGTCACAAGAGATATGAAAAAATAGAGGACAAGATTGAAGTACGCTTTCAGAGTGAAAAACAATTAAAATGGAGATTACAGGAAATAAAGATAAAAGTACTCGTATCAAAAACTGTTATCGATTAAGAGAATATTAAAAATAACAGACATATTCAAAGTACAACGAAGTCACAAGAGATATGAAAAAAATAGAGGACAAGATTGAAGTACGCTTTCAGAGTGAAAAACAATTAAAATGGAGATTACAGGAAATAAAGATAAAAGTACTCGTATCAAAAACTGTTATAAATTCAATTGGAAAGATGGAAGAAGGAAGCAAAAATAATTCGAGGAAATTATGTAAGGAACGTATGAACGAAACACAAACATCATATTATTAATAAATAAAAATAAAAAAAAAAACAACAAAGAAACGAGGCGGAGTAAACATAAAGAACCATTAATGTCGAGGAATTCTTATTTGACATAACTTGACGGAAAGAGAGAACGGAAAAGAAAATAATTTTAGATTATTGCGCGATATATCATGTAAAACAAGAAAGTGATAAGGTGAAAAAAAAAAGTATGAACTAGATTGAAGAAGAAACGTCAATTTCGAAAAACAAAGTGGCAGAAATAAGTAAGATTAGAAGAGGTGACTGAAAGCTATACTGATAGAAAGCGGTAATCTAAGAGATACCTACGAATAAAAAGGAAAAACGCACAGGTTCCTTTTCATCAGAGAAAAAAGGAAGATTTAAGAGCATCAAAATAAAGTTAAAGGACAAGAATTCCGGACATCTTATTTGAAAAAGGGAGCCACCTCTAAAAGCATTCCTGTAGGTTTTAAACAATAATCAAATTTGAAACGTATAATGAACTTATATCATGAAAGAAAAATGGAAGCATCAACTACTTCCATCCGACCGATAGGATCTAAAACAGATTAACCTCTTTACTCAACTGAAGAGGTAACACTAATATATTTGGAAAATGTCACACAGCTGTTAAAGAATATATCAAGATAATAGCAGCAAAAAATACGAGAAATAAGAAAATAATTTAAAATTAGACTGTGACTTCTGAACGAGATTATAAGGATGTGAAGTGAACACAACACAAGAGGATTTAGAGCCAAAGATGGGTAGATAAATAAAGAAATATTCCAACGCACCAAGCGAGATATTAAGTTCTTCGTTGGCCGCTACAATATCCTAGAAAGAAGAATAGAGTAGAAAATCATAATTAAAGAATAAGCGGACGAACTGATGGGAAGTGATGCGACAGATAAGTGAAACTTAGATAGGATACGTAAGATTAACTGAAATAATGGTAATTGTCGTCATTTTATCTTTCAACATTAGAAGACGAATATTATCAAAGACAAAGGTATTAGATAGATGAGAGGCTGCAGGGTACGGTTTATTACCGAAAGCTTAATAATATCAGAAGCAAACTAAACAGTCGGGAGGATTATCGAAGCCTGGACAAAGCTAAACATGTTCCACGGAATCAAGTGTTGGATTCTAATCACCAGACCAAGCGTTCGTTTAACACCCTTTCAAATAATTTTCTTAAACAAAATGTTTAGAACAAAGTATGAAAAAATATGTACTTTTTTTTTTTTTTTTTTGGAAGGGAGGTAATAATAAAAAAGTTCTAAGAAAGAGGAACTATTCCATCGTAAAAGAAAATTAGTTTACAGTTACGTAGTAGCAAGCGACGCGTTCATTTTAAACGTCGAAAACTATATAAATATAAGATTTAATATATACGTATAACTCATTTACTTCGACGGCTTTAAAACGCCCTGTTTGAAATGCCTTTAAGAATATTTCATTGTTATAAGTGCATTTAAATTATTAAAAATAAACAAAATTTTTAATATTGGCGTTTTTTGTTTTAAACTAAACTCAATTTTAAGCAGCGAACTGATTCAATTTGAAATATAAATAAATATGTAAGAATATAACAATGGTGTATTATTTCGGTACATCAAAATAATGTACAGATAGGTAAAATAAAAAAAAAAAAAAAAATTATAATTAAACAGCTAATTTAATTTGAACACCGGGTAATAGTGATGAAGAGAGAAATCAAAGTCCAATGGCTGCGATGGACCACGCTTATGTCCGCTCGCTAAGACTTTTAACACAACGAAATTCGTTTTAACGACTTTCAATAAACAATTGATCTGAAACAAAATAGCAATTCTGTAGATACACGTTAAATATTTCAATTATTAAACAAATAAATGTATTAATCGCGACGTATTTCCCTCACAAAAACACATCGCAATTTAGCGAAAGCGATTATCGATTTCATCAGCAAAATTTAGAAAAAAGAAATTAAAGCCAGTCTACAGCATATATACACGTAATCGTAATGCTGTAGACAAGATCTTTATATGGATTTTATATATGTATATGGCTTTCTTATTTTTCATCACGATCTTGCAGATATTTTTTAAATTAAAATACTGATTTTTCTTTTTTATAAATTCCTTACTTGAAACTTGAAAATAGGTAGACCGGTAATAAGCGAATAAGAGAAGAAAAGCTTCTTAATATAGGATAGAAGAGCGAAAAGCTTTGAAGATTTAACGCATGAAGATTATTAGTGAAAAGAAACACAAAGGAAAACTTTTAATGCTAAACAAAACGTACGCGTGAAATAATCAAATTGAAATAGTACTTTTGCGGAAATAAGTAAAATTTTAAGTGAAATTTCGACAATTGTAAGGTAAAAACAAAAAGACTCAAATATAATTAAGGACTTCGAAGTTCCTTGTGAATATGAGCCATATGAGCGAAAAGAGTTTTGTATCAAATTTGTAAACGTACTTAATGATCTTTATTGACGTACATAAGTAAAAGTACCAAAATATTTCGCGTTCAATCTAATTTTGAAAAAAGTACGATTAGAAAAATATTAATCCGCATACTGCTTTAGACGAGCACCGCTTTATAAAATGTAACAACGATATACACTATTTAAGAAAGGATTTTTAAAATTTTTAATAATGATTAGAAAATTGAATATCTAAGATAACAAAAGAAATTAATAATGAAGTGGAGTAGTAGAAGGGATGTGAGAGAAGATGTGATTATAAGTAGTTATTTTTCTTTTTAAGGGGTATGCGTTTAGCTTTTGTTCTTTTTTTTTCTTTTTCTAATAATGCCTAGATGGTAATAATCATTCCTTCATCACGAAAACATGAAAATTGGTATTTACAACCATTCGTCACAATAATTAAACAAGCATTATATTAACGTTTTCGTAAAAACATACGGCCTTATAAATAAATAAGTAGATAATAGTCCCGTAATTTTTATAAAAAAATAAGTAACTTTGATAATTTCCTTACTTCTTGACTAGGGTTCGGAATACTTTCCAGCAATGTTCTAGCTCGATGAAACTGTTTGCTGCTAGAAAAGTACAACGCATCGGTGCCAGACTTGTACAAAGTTGATACGGCTTCTTTAAATTCAGAATACTGAATTAAAGGCGGAGTTGCTAAAATACTGAAGGCTAAAAATCTGTGAATATATCTGACTTTTTCATTATCGAATTCTGAGTTCGGGAAACGTATTTTTCCATCTAAGTGAAATCCAACTACTGCCTAATGGTAATATAAATAAATGTATTAAATGTGACATTTTTTTCTTTTATAGTATACTCTTAAAAAGTACTATCAACGAGTTTTCAGTTTATTAAAATTAGTTATCTATAATATATACACGCAACAGAAACATTCACTTCCGGTTTTTCTAACTGAACCTCAAAAAAACAACACTGAGTATCGTAATAACTGCAGATTTAACTTGTACTTCTACTAACTTAATCAGGGCGCCTGTAACCGAAAAATTTGTAAGCACATTCTCTACTCGGAAAAGACTATCTTTTTTCTTATTTAAAACACATAAAGCGATGGGAAAATATTACTAGAATTAAATTTTTTCTGTTTCTAATAAATAAATAGTGTCTAAACTGCGGCAAGCTGCTTCTACTGCGCACCTATAACAAATCAATCTTCTAATATGTGTACAATTTAATCTATTCCTTTACTTTTAACGTTAACTACTAGTACAAATTTTCATTTAGACTTTTATTCGCTGTTCAACTGCACAACCAAACACTGTGTTTTTGTATAAAATACAACTTTACACCCATCTCCTTTCGCAAAGTATATTACTTTTTAAATGAGTTCCCGTCGGCCGTTAAAAAAAAAAAACATTAATGACATATTTAATGTAAAAAATTTTTAAAAACTGAAATAATAATAAAAAAAAAAAAACAATGAAAAAGAAGGATATTTATAAATCACACTTCCAATCCTAATGAATCTTCATTATACCTACAATTTTTATAAGTTCACATATTAATTTTTCCTTATAATCCTTTACTAGTTTTTTATGCATTATTTTATTATCACTAGTTGTTTTAGTTTTTTTTTTTTTTTATTTTATTACACACCGTTCGGAACAGACCTGAAGTTATTGTTACATGATTTGGGCGCATATGAAAAATTATTTTCTTGGATTTGATTAAAACGTTAATATTACAAAGTAATTACTCTAGCTCTACACGTAAAAACCAAAAATAAAAAATTGATATAGATTAAAATCGAAATAGCGCGCACTTTGCGGTTTTCATAGAAGCAATTCTCATTTATAAAAGACACTACTACAAATCGACTTAAATTTTTTTCGTAAAAATACTCTTTTACTGGAAGAACATTTGATGCATTTGATAATTTTCCCACAAAATTAATTTTTAAATAATAATTTTTTTCTAGAAAAAAGAAGAAAAATATCAACAAACTCGATTTTTTTCGGTGTATTAATTCGACATTTATAAAGCTCAGAAAAGTTACATTTAGTATACTAGCATAATGTTACGTGTTGTTTTGATCTTAAAAATTGTAATCAATTAATAATTAATATGCATTAAACGAAATACGGTTCTCTTTTATTGATTCGTTCGGCGAAATTGAAAAAATCCGAGTTACACGCGTTATTAAATACCTCATTAATATTTAACACCATAGGACGTATACACACACATATGTACAAACAAACATAAGAAGAAAAACAACGTTAAACACAAGCAGATAACAACCAAGCTGTCAGACAATTTAGCAGTATTTCAATGCTCTTTCCATTTTGAAACAAAATTCGGCAACAACATCGAATTTCAAAAGAAAAAAATAAGACAAATTAGGTTACCTCTCGAAAACAGATCATTGATAGCAAGCGGGAAAGCAGCGAGAAAGAAAATAAACATACTAGAGTGCAACAGTTCAGAACGGAAGGTGGGGTTATAAGTGGTTATATAATTTATTCATTACATACATGACTTCATTATAATTAATAAAAATACGCTCTCACGCAAAAAGGAGAAGGAACAAAAGAAAAGAAAATGATTGAAACATATTAAGATATTCTTAATTGAAAAATAAAAATCGAAAAGTTGTTTTAATAATTTCAGAGAGAGAGAGAGAGACTTTAGTCTGCATAGAAGTATTTTTGTACGCGTGAGATTATACAAAAATTATTTCTGATGCTTGTGACATGAAAATTCCAAAAAAATATTACGAAATATTTTTTACTCGTCAATATTTTCCGACTGATTACAGTGTGCGCGTAATTTCTCATACAATTCGGGCGACATTGTTCAACGTGTTCTAGGGGATTTCTGTACCTAAAAACGTCTTCCTCGTAATCACTAATCATATAGTTCATACGGTAACTAAAAACTTGAGATATTTTTTGTAAACATGTCAAATTTAGTTCTTCGCCCACCAACGTGCTCCCGAGAACATTACCGATTTCAAGCTATGATCAACCGCGTAAAATATTATTACTGACGATATAGCAACGCACAATCAACGTATTTTTTGGTTTCTCTTTTTCAAAAAAATAAGTCGGTATAACAGAAATATTTGAGGAACTTACTCGGTAGTAAGCGCCGGCCATATTTTGCAACGCTTGATAGAAAGTTATTTCATATTCGTTGGCACGATTCTTTTTTTTCTTGACCTTACTGCGCCGATTTCGGGCACCTTTCTGCTTCTCATCGCAATATTCCTGACTGTAAGTGATATTTTCCGCCCGACATAGCGAGGATATTATCCAGGGAAACAGGAATTCATTCAAATACCTGTAGCAAATCACGATTAAAACGAATGTCCGCTTCAAAATAGTTCGGTGGCACAACTTACCAGCGGAATTAAAACAAACCAAACAATACATTATAGACTTACCAGTAAATGTACGCGTATTCGTGACTGCTGTACAATTCGAGTTCGAAGCCGGAAAGCAAATACATCGCCATTATCTTCAAAACGTAATATAACACCCAAGTACTGAAACACGCCAAATGCGACCTCTGCGGATCTATCTTAACGGTTATCTCGTGTAAAAATGCGTCCACACGTTCCGCCTATTCAACAAGCGGTAAAATATAAATACGCATTGCAGACACGTTAAAAGATACAAAATATAGAAGCAGCATTGATGTATCCCCGTATATTAAATCACTGAAGTTCGAAACCACTACACCGCGGAACAACTGATTTTTGCTTAAAACGAATTAAAGTGCTGTATTCGAATGCCGTCATTTCATTTCTTGTCCCGGTATATAAAAATATTCTGGTCGAGTAAATCATTTCCTTTGTCAATCAGAAATGATGATATTTAAATAAATTTGAAAATAATCATCGAAAGAAAATATTCATCGCCGAGATTTCCCTGGAACACTTTAAACTGGTATAATGCGTAAATAAGATTTATATAAATTCATTTTAAACTCTCCGTACTTCAGTATTATTATTGTTAATTACTTATTTTGCGAATGATCCTTTAACGAAAGACACATTGTAAACCAGTATATATATATATATATATATATATATATGTGTGTGTGTGTGTGTGTGTGTGTGTGTGTGTATAACACTAAAAACATTAAATAATTTTTAATAATATTGAAAAAATACATATATATACACGCTATCAAAATAGAATACATTAAGTTCAATTTGATATTAAGTAGCGTTATATTTTTGATATCTCTTAGTAAGGACGGAGAATTTAATAAACTTTACACTATGGAAGTCAGCAGTTTTCGAAGTTTTTTGGTAATAGAAGCCTTTAAAAGCTATTTATTTTTAGTGGCTAATTTCAAGCTTACGTTTTTTTTTTTTTTACTGTAAATTAATAGAAAAAGAAACCTAAGTACTCTCGATAATAAGGTTTATTCGAAAATAAACATCATTTGAAAACTGAATATTTCATTGTTTATTGCATAAATTATTATGATTTAAATCCAAGGGGAAATAATTTCTTTATTACAGCCATTATGCGACGAACCCATTTTCTATTTTTTTTTTTTTTTTTTTTTTATTAATAGTTTTCGGAACAAATTTTATAAGTGCGCATTAAAAAAATTTTCCAATAATAAAAACTTTAAGATCATCATAATAACCAAAGCAATCAAAAGCCAAGCAAAAAAATGGACTAACAAACGAAACAGATTAGTTTACCTAAAATAATAGCACTGACAATTTTCGATTACCGTAAAATGTGATTTTAATTCTGTTAAAATTTTATATGAAATTCGTATTACATTAATATTGTTGGTATATAATCATAAGGAAGAAGAAATAAAAGAAAGGTGTTGACAAAAAAAATATGAAGAGTAAAAATATCTTACATATTACAAACCTCATCTTGCAAAGCGGAAAAATCTTCTAGCAAGTGAGCTAATTTATCTCTCTGTCTAGCCCGATTGTGGCCACAAATTTGTATGAAATTTGTAAACGGCCTAACGCAGTGAGAAAAGAATGATTCAACGCATTCTTTAGCCTGAAATAAAAAATAATTAACGATAATAAAAATACAAATACGCTTATCAATAAAAAATTAACTATAAAATCTAGTTTTTCTAATAATTTTTAAAACATTTACTTATTGGCTGCACTCTCATTATAGGTATTTAAACTAAAAAATTCATAAGTAATAAATTTGTTATACATTATGCATTAACAGTTTTAATAAAAATACCGAATTATTAAACGAAGTTAGTAATTTGTTAAAGAGAAGTTTCACTGCGGCGACAGATTTTTACTTACGCTTAACCTTACAATTTCCCTGCAGCAGAGCTCCCCCTTAACGGCAAATTTCGCGTCTCTGTAAAGAATTTTTGCTACATATGAAAATGAATTAATCCGGTCATTTAAAATTCAAATCAATCAATACTGAACATAAACTCTTTCAGTTTTATCTCGCACATAAAAAGACGACACGAAATATTAGCCCAGATATTCACTGAAACGCTACATCGGTGATGTTACGTACATTATGCCTCGCAGATATCTCAATGATGTAATGTTTGAACCTCTTCTCACACTTGCAAACACCTGAAGCCATTTACTATTTATTCAATGTACAGAGGCGCACTTATCTTATCCCATACATCATACATATCCGACTTATTCTATTTTCCCGTCGGGTTAAATCCCGGGGGGAATTGTTTTGTACGATATGTCATCGTGTTCACCGTTCATTTCTTCATCTTTTTCTTCCAGCTTCTTAGTATATTTTCAATACATATTGCCGCTCGCCCGAGTAGCTTTCTAGATTTGAATTTTCTAATTGAATCATAATTCCTATCTTTGCACATCAAACAATTATCTGTAAACATAAAATTATTTCAGAGTTTCCGGACGGCATTTTTTCGCCGAGTTTGTGAGGAAACGGTGTTACCGGTAGCTAGAACTTACTTGTCAATCTTAATATCCCACTAATTATCCTCATTGCATCCCGCACCTGAATATTTATTTTATCGGTGTGCGCACTTCTCATCTAGACCGACGCACAGCATTTTGCTAACGAGTAAGAAAGTACTGGGGTCATTGTTCGTAGTATCTTTACTGTTTTCCAGCAGCTTGCATCCGGTAAGTGTCCCTTGATGTCTTGCCTTCACTTTTAACGCAAGCTTTTGAATGTAGACACATTCAGAGACACGGTAGTAGAATTGGTAAGTTCACGAGACGTTTCGTATAAACTGTAAATTTTAGTTTACAACTATTTCACGCAATATTTTTACGTATAAAAATCAATATAGCATCATGGATTATACATTACCTCGATACTGTTTAAATACATTGATCGTTGGGAAAGAGATGGAGGTGAAGTAAAATTTCGTGCTGCTTCGCGTAAAACATCGGTCATGTTCGATGTTCCAAAGATCAGAGGAGGTTCTGATCGCATGTATAACAGTTGCATCGCAGATCTTGATACTATACACGGATTAGCTTGACTGATTTCGATGAAGTAATTCTAAATACCGGTCAAAAAATATATTTAAAACACAAATTACTCACACGTTCGAAGATTGTAAAAAGTCAATGTCGAAAAAAGTGAAAAAAATCGATATTTTACTATTAACATGGTCTCTTTTACTCTTCCCCTTTGTTGTTCGTAATTCCGAAACTTTAATTACAGCATTTTTTATTTTTTAAACAAAATTATAAAATGTATTTTTATTAAATCTGAACGTCTCGAAAAAATATATCACCCGCAGGTCAATTTTATAATAAATAAATTGTAAACATTATCTAATGCCGATCGAATGTTTTTTACGATCTTTCTTCACTTCAATCGAAACGAACTTTATATGCAAGGAGTTCTTTTTTTTTTTTTATATTAAAAGTTCGATTAAAACGTCAAAATGAGGAAAAAACGCCGAAAAATGTCTAAATGGAAATCATTAATAAAATGTAAACTAAAAAAAAATTAAAATATAACTACTGAAATAACACTACATTTACCAAATAATATCTCACAAATACTCCGATTACCGTTAAAAAAGCGTGTAAACAGCTTATTTAATATTATTTTTATATAAATTTGTGAAATTTTATACAGTTTAGTAACTAAATGTATTTTAAAACACTATATCTGTAACTCGTTGTTCATTTTGACTAAAGTTCGATCATAACGTGAAATGTTTTGGTCAAAAATTAAAATAAAAGCTCGATTTTTCTAGCTACCGTCAAACTTAATAGTAACAAAAAATGCTTTTTTACAAAAAATAAATACCGACTTCAAGGTTTATTATAAAAATTTAAAAATGCACTAAAAAGTAAAAAATAATTACTCCCGATAAAATATATATATCAGAGTGATATAACTTAAGGTGATATCGTAATTCTTATACAACATTAACTTTTTGGAGTTGGAATTAAATTCATGTTAGGAACAATTTAATCAACATTTAATGCAGTTTTTAATTATTCTTTTAATATGAATTTGATGCCAACTCCAAAAAATTAATGTTGTATAAGAATTACGATATCACCTTAAGTTATATCACTCTGATATATATATTTTATCGGGAGTAATTATTTTTTACTTTTTAGTGCATTTTTAAATTTTTATAATAAACCTTGAAGTCGGTATTTATTTTTTGTAAAAAAGCATTTTATTTTTTTACTTTTTAGTGCATTTTTATTCAATTAAATTAAAACATTTTAATAAGAACAGATATTTCCACGGTAAAAACACCAAAAGCTAGATTTCCATGGTAATTTGGCAAATTTATAGTATTTTAAGTCAAAAATCTAATCCGACGGTGAAAACAATCATGAATGAAAAGCATCCAAAAAGCTTCAATCTCCCGCATTATTAAGGATAACTCAAAAACTATCGGTCAGACCTTGATCAAATTTAAATGGGACCACATGACAAACACCACTTTTCAAATAAAAGAAGAATCATCAAAATCGGTTCATCTAGAAGAAAGTTCTGTGGTAACACACATAAAAAAAAAAAAAAAAAATACAGTCGAATTGAATACCTCCTCCTTTTTTGAAGTCGGTTAAAAATAACTACACCATAACTGCAATTAATTTGTTTTCAAAATTTAAATTTAATTTTTTTTTGCGTTTATTTCTAATTATTCCTTTTATAATTAATAATAAAAATGAAGTAATCGTATATTATAAGCAGAAAACGATAACATTTATTCTCCAAGTGAACCAATTTTTCCGCGCCGGAAATTTACTCACTTCATCAAAGAAAGTAATGAAAATATTTTTATACTTTTTTTTTTTTTTTTTTTTTTTGGCAGATGTAAAATAACTCGAGTGTCATATTCCCTGCCACCCCGTTACGTACTTGTTTAATCATCTTCGACCAAAAGCAATGAAAATGTGTTTTTTTAAATATAGATACAGTAGAGACGGAGGATTCGACTGAAATATTTTAATGATCTTTAAAAGCTTAATTTATGATATATTTCAAAAAAAAAAAAAAAAACACGAGAAAAAACTATTTTTTGATAAATAAATTAATACGGCGAGGGTCGTTCGGAAAATAATGTACAATTTTACAAAACGTAGCAACAACATTGACTGCGAAATAAATTAATAATGCGGGAAATATAGTATTTCAGTGTAGGAATACACTGGCAAAACGGAATGACAATACTCTCATAAGCAATAAGCGCAGCAATAATTAGTCATGAAGTTACCAGTGAAGGTATACAGACAAGGTGAAATTCGTGCGCTTTCCACCTCGTATTATAGCAATAGTGAAAAAAACATACGATGAACACCGTGTGAATGATTCAACTGTACGCAAATGTATGAAACAGTTTCGAGAAGGACAAACGAGTGGCAATCCGCTTCCCATAGAAGCAAAAGAAGTTGAACACTCTGTAGGGACGTTAATTACTACCGGAATTGAAGTTGTTAAGATTGGAAATCATTTAAATTTTTTCATAACTTACTACTACAGAAGTGGTCCGTGGTAAAAAAAAAAAAAAATTAGTCGAGTAGTCCTTTTTCAATAAGAAGTTAAGAAGCACTGATCTAAAGGGACATACTCAAAGATTCTGATTGTTTAAAGATTATAGCTGCTCGAAAAATCATGCGTACTGCTACTGACAGCGTAAATGTGGTCTCAAATCGAAAATAGGCGAGTTAGTAAGTAACGACTGTTTTATAATTTTATACTACTTTTTTTTTTTTTTATATATAATTTTCATTTTTTTAAGAAATTGTATTTATGAAGTAAACGGCAAGTTCATTTTTTTTTATACAAATTAAACCAAATAAAAAAAAAAAAGAGGGGTATTAAAAAATACGTCTTACCAAAGCATCCTGAAACGAAAGGTAATTTGTAATTTTGAACACCTGCTTTAATCTGTACAATAGCTGTTCAAAGTACTGGTAGGTTTCAATCGTGCTTTTTATTCTTGTGTATCGCGGAAACGTAGGTGGTAGAAGAAGCTGATTAGCCATTGGTTCGAAACCCATAATTTTCGTCTGACGAGCTAGTTCAATATGAAAGTCGCAATAGGTAATAACAAAACGTTAGAACAAAATTTCATACGTTTAAGAAAATATCGAACAGTAATTCTTCGGAATTTAAAATTTTTTTTTTTCATTTTTCCATAAATGGCGTTTTACGAAAGTTGAATGAAAAATAATTTTTAAAAAACGGTATTACATAACGGACGAGTAAAGACTATTCTACGTAAAAATATTACATCGCGAGAGTGTGTTTGAAATGAGTGTCACATTTTCTCACTCCGGAGCTGATACAGACATTCATTGTTCGGTATCACGAATGGACAGAAATATTACAAACTAACTTAGATTTTTCGAATTACCGGTGACGAGGCATGCGACTATTACCGGGATACGAACACGAAAATCTAATCGTCCACCTGGAAGCACACCGATCCTCCGTGTGTATCGAAATTGCGTTAATCGATAATCACACTCTTCGATTACACGGTCTCGTGTACACCACTACCAGGTGGTATCTCCGAAAACAATTGTAAATGTTTTCGTTGAAAACTTTGCATCAACACATCCAAAAGAAGTTCCAGAGTTGTACATGAACCGCCGAGGCACAGAGATATTCTACGAGATGTCGTAAATAACATATTTCCAATTTGAAATTAAAGTGAAAAATAATCATAACTTTACAAAATAAAAATATCCATATTGACTCTATCCCTTAAGCCTATAAGCCTAACCATGGAAACATCCCTTGACCTCTAGATGATTTATGACTTCTACAAAAGTTGAATTAATCGACTATGAAATTTTTTTGCAAATTAAATAATTGCCTTATAAGCGTGATAAAAACGATTAAAAATTAAACATTGCGGCATTTTCATATCACTCCTGGCGCAAAAATGACATAGCCACTCACTTTAGCATATTTAAAATTAAACGAATTATTTAAGACCTAACGATAAATTATTAAATGCCGCCAAATGAATGAATAGAACCGTTCGATTGAAACTTGATTTAAATGAACTTCCTTTTTCTTTTTTTCCGTGTTTATTCAATGTGATTTAAAAAAGCGTTATAAACGGCATTCGCGGATGATAATTTATCCAAAATTTACAGAAATATATATATATATCGTGGAAAAAATGCTTCTTAAGAGTAACGTTATTTGAATGCTCTAAGATCATCGTAAATTAAATATATAAATTAACTAGAGTCGTTCGGTGAAAAAAATAAGCATAAATTTCACAATAATGCCCTTCCGCTTCGAAACACAATTCCCACCGCGTCTATCACTGGAACGTCGAAGTTTTCATCGAGTTCCTTGAAGATCACTTCCGCTGCTATAACAACCGTTATACCTTCGGTAAGACGATATCCTCGGAGCTGTTTTTTCAGAGCAGGAAATGAAGGCAAATCACGTGGGACATAGGCCGATAAACAGGAAGTGAGCCATAACAATAATGTTTTTATAAGAAATCGAGCAGAATGCGCGCGGTATATATAATGTGTTGCTTTATTGTAATGCAGAATCTAATTGTACGCGATATTTGGAGCTTCTTTTGCATGGTTTTCGGAGATACCACCTGGTAGTGGTACACGAGACCGTGTAATCGAAGAGTGTGATTATCGATTGACGCAATTTCGATACACGCGAAGGATCAGTGTGCTTCCAGGTGGGCAATTAGATTTTCGTATTCGTATCCTAATAATAGTCGCATGCCTCGTCACCGGTAATTCGAAAAATCTAAGTTAGTTTGCAATATTTCTGTCCATTCGTGATACCGAATAATGAGTGTCTGTATCAGCTCCGGAGTGAGAAAATGTGGCACTCATTTCAAACACACTCAGTTAAGCTTTAATTCATCGGATAAAATCTTTCTACAGAAATTTGCATAATATCGGCTAATCATTTTACTATAATTGATCTGTCCTCCCGCATAGTATCCCATATTAACCCAACGAATTACAAAAAAAAAAAAAATCAACCTTGAAAACGCTAGATTTTACAGAATCAGAGAAAACTTTGAAATAGGCAATAAAGTATTAGTAACACACATAGATCTACCAAAAACATTTAACATAGTAAATCATGAGAAACTTTTAAAAAAATTAAAGAATATAAGGATGGTAGGTAAAATAAAGCTATGGTTTGCAGGTTATTTACAAAACAGAAAAACGATAGTTTATATATTAGGCGAACAAAGTGGAGAAATAAAAGGAAATAAAAGCATGCCTTAAGGATTTGTCCCCATTATTTATTCTACATATAAATGAACTAAATAAAATATTACAACACCGCGAGTTATTTGATTTCATGGACCATCCGAAACGCAACAAGATTTTAAGACACTAGAAACCGAAACGCAACAGGACAATAAATTAATGGACTTATGATAACAATCTAAGAATAAACATAACAAAGCAGTGCTACTTAAAACGAAAGAATCAGAAGACAATCCAAAGTTGATAATTATAATGCATTCCAGTGAAAGCACAAATCATACGGGAAAAGAAAAAAAGTGTAAAATCATAAATTATCGAAAAGTTTCAGAGTTATAAATATTTAGGAGTTATAGTAAATTGGCATTTAAAATCAGATAGGCACGCAGATCATGTAACAAATTAGAACTATAATACCACTGTTGTATATATATGTATTATAAAATGTTTAACTAGTAAAACATTAAAAACAATTTACCACGTACCAACAGAATGGCGTTTAACATACTAAATTCAAGCGGCCGAAATATCCTGGAAAACTTAAATGAATAAAATAAATTGATTGCGGATGAAACGCATAAAATTAATTCTAAAAGAAGTAAGTAGAAATTGTAGACGAGAGACACTGAAAGAATAAAATTTACTAAATATAAGAAGTCTATATATAAGTATAAATATTTGAAAACACTTAAAAATTACAAAAATACAAATTTGGAAGAAAAATAAATAAAAACTTAATGGAAAAACAGAGGTACAAACTTTCAATTACTAAAACGGAATATGGAGAGCAAACGGACAAATATGTATCGATGCAAATGTTACATAAAATATCGAAAGAAATAATAAATGAAAAAACGAAAAGGTAATTGAAAGAAGAATTTAAAACACGAATACAAATAGAAGATACGATTAAAATAAATTAAAAAACAAAAACAGAGGGAAATGTGGATGAATACATGTGCTCTATTTCAATATACTCATATAACGTATAAATTGTAAAATAAATATAAAAGAAGAAATCCATCGACAAGCGTAAGCTTAACGGATTTTAACTTAAAATTGTAATTATACTTATAAGCAATTTGCAACCAAAAAAAACAAAAAAAACAACAAAACAAATTTTATATATATATTTAAAATTTTTTCATGATCATAAAAAGAAAAAAAAAAAAAATACTCTTAAACGAAAACTTACAATCGTCGATATTGTATTTGTTTATGGTTTTCAGTATTGATGAGATCAATTCATTACAAGTTGACAGCACGTTAAAACAATCTCCGATCTTTCCAGATTCCAAATCGTTATTATTAATATAAGATAAGGTTTGATAAAACAAACGGGTAAATTTCATCCTTGTATTAAGAGCAACGCCATCATCCTGCAATAATAGATAATTTTCGAAAAACGTAGTTAAATCATTACCTACTTCACCGAACTTCCTTCATTAAATATACGTATATTCAACATTTATACTCTGCTTTCATATTTGGATACTAAACTTAAACAAATCAGTAGGATAGTATTTTATTTCATGAATTTGATATATTTCTGTTTTTATGGTTATTTATCTATGTTTAAGTTTAGCGCTTTTTTAAGAATTTAAAAAGAACGGATTTAAATACATTAAACAATGCATCGGTTTTTACAGTTTTTATGAACCAGCTGATTTCTCATCACGAAACAGATGTAAAATTTTACAAGTTTTATTCAAAAACTGAGTGGAATGTTTTACAATAATAAAATGAATAAAAAACATAATCAAAAACTACTCTCGAAAACAACTCGAAATATCGCGAATGAATATGATTATAATATGTTTAACGCAAACATTTAAAATCGTTTTTCTCGATAAAGTCATCACATTTTCGTCGATTAAACAAATAATCACTTATTTATAATTATAGGTGCACACGTTTTTTTTCTTACTGAATTTAAAAATACAAATACTACTTTTTTTTGTTTATATATGATAGTATAATGATAAAAAATAAAAACTAAATTAATTTAAAACGATAATAATAAAAAAAGGAAAAAAAACACTCAGTATATTTTCAGCGTTTTTTACTTTTAAGGAAATTTTTGTAACTTTTGATTTTCTGTTGTAATAGGATGAATAACAGGTTTTCATCAATTTTATTAAGGTTACAAGAAGTATTTAACATCTAATGCTTGGTAATTCCCTCGGCTGGCGATCCCAAAAAGAAAAAAAAAAATCAACATGTACGCTCACGTACAAACTTTTATTTTTTCAAAGAAAAAGGTCAAGGGACGATTTTTTTTTTTTTTTGTTAAATTCAGCGGCAAAAACCTTTTAAATTTGAATGTTGTGCCGCCACATCATTAAAAGTGATATCTTCGAACTAAATTTTGGCCATAGCAATTGATTTGTAGCTATAGCCAATGCCGTTTTCACTGGTAGAGTATGTTCATGATGTTCCGCCAGTTCCAATAATATTCGTCTCTATAACCGGTATTTCGTTTTAATTGATTTTCATTGTATTTTGTTTATTATTATAATACTATTTGAAAATCAAACATAATTTAGAAATACATGTGCTCTATTAAACAAAAAATTAATATTTTATCCGGATATACCTTTTACAGTTATCAAAAAAGAATACAACACAATCAAACATATATACGGGCATATATATATATATAACTAGATGAGAGAAAAAAATGGAAAGTTACAAACTTGAAATCTGGTATGTAAGTTCCCCAGATTGTTAGGTGTTCGCTACGAAACGGGTTGAATAATTCCTGTCTAACACTGGAAATCTCAAAAAACCAAAAGGGCGAAAAAAACGAAAAATCTAATCTTGTATCAGATTTTTTCTCATAGATCCGCCACTAAATTGTAAAGAAATAAGAAAGAAGTAATTACAGTGATCGAAGCAAAGAGACCTTCGAAAATGGTATTGACTTTAGTAAGTATTTGGTTAAGAGAGTACAAACGTATGGTTGACGGCATGCGAAATAGCCGTAAAACATAGACACTGTACTGAATAGCTGAATAATGGTAAGTGATTTTTGGTAATTTTATTTTTTTTAAACATGTAGCCATGCAGTTTAGTAATTATGCCGTGTATTAGTAATATTTGATAAAAGAACAGATTTTTATTTTAGAATATTTTAAAAGTTCTAATTGTAGAGAAATTATTAAAATTCCGCAACAAAAATTTCAATACATATAAATCGAAAATCCTCGCCGATTACTGCGGTATGCTGTCGTGGACTGTTCTCAGAGTTTATTTTAATTATTAAAACGGCAATGAATAGGAGAAATAAAGAAAATACGAAATGATGAAGAACAGGAATCTTTAGTAGAAATACAGATTACTCACGAAACATACACTTGTTTTTGAAAGAAATTCTATTCATTATTACAAAGTTTTTTTATATTGCGATCTAATACTACTCTTAAATAATCTAATAAGCAATTATTCATTTTGTATTTACCGTATGTCACTGCGATAGTACACACCCGTGTCCACTCCAGCCACTTCTTTTTTGGTGATCTTTCACCCTTTTTGTTGAACTTCGTTACACTTATCTTGGTGTTCACTTCCTCTTTTTATAATTCATTCAAGAACGAGTACAAATCCGAACACGGTATCTACCAACGAACAGCAAGATTATGCTAACCCTCGCTAACCTTTCTTACCTTACGAATGCCATTCAATCTTGCTTTATACCGGTTTCATCACGAAAGTGGCCTTTAAAGGAGCATTTCCTACGCGTGAAAAACGTTCATTATCTTTCGTGCAAAGGATTCATTATTGCACACTTAAAAGAAATTCCCCCCCCCCTCGGTTCTCGCTATTAAAGATAAATTCTCGTTGCACATACCGGTTCAAGAAGTTCAACAATAGCTGAGTCGACTTTCAAGATCAGCTGCGTTCGGGTTGACTTACAAAAATTCTTTCCAGTTATCTATGAAGTCAACGAAACCAGTCTATCACTAGCACTCGTAAATTATTCAACGAATATGGCATTTCACAAGACTCAGTAATCTGACATTTCCACGCTCTCGGTAAAGCCAACGCAGGCATCGAGAAATGTCACGTGATTTAATGGAAATTCGAATGTACCAACAACACGTTGAAACTTGCTTCGAAAGGCGCATTTTCATTCATTTGAATTATGGCACGAAATAAGAAACTAATTCAAAAATTTCCAAAAACTAAAACAACATTAGCGGTTAAATAACAAAACGTGTTCTCCGAAAAGGCAATACAAACGCATATAATGAAAAGTTAAGGATCTAATCATTTTAATTTGAAGAAAAAAAAAACCAAAAAACATACTGACTGCATTTAATATAGTTATTAAGTGCAAATTTGACTACTAGAAGAAAAAAAATTCTTGATTTTTATCGGCTACGAGTTATTCCGCCAGAAGGTAAAGTCCACTTGCCCGTACTGCGAACAGACTAACGAAAAAACTTGACGTAATTAAATTTCGGTCACAGTCGGTATACAACTGTCAAATTTCGGCCATCCAACTAATGTTTTTTTGCTTAATCTGACACATTTTCCTCAAGAACACAGCTTCAATGATCTGAGCGAAACTAAGCGAAGGTGGGTTTTCTGTTTCTTTAAAGTACTGAAGAAAAACCAAACAACTTATTGATAAGTGGTTTTAAAACGCTGACGACCCAAATGAGCTTTACTTCGATAATTTATTTGTTTCGTTTTTTTTTGTTTTTTTTTTTTTTGTTAAAAAAAACGAAGAAACCTAAATTCATACTAATATTATATTCTTCTCTTCCAAATTTATTAATATCGTACCTCTTTTTTATTCTGCTATACTTACATTTTAAAAAATACTTTCTTCTCATCTTTCTCTTTCAGGAATTTATCTCGTAGAGGGTATCTCAAAATCTGAAACTGTCCTAGCCAAAAACTTACATCGATTACAACAAATCCGCGATCTCTGTAAAATCTTTAAATGTATTTTTCGCAAAACATTAAAATAGGACGTTCTAAAATACGTAGAAGAAAAAAAACATTAAAATATACAATATCCGTATATACTTCGTTTGACGAGTTATCTTCGCCGTGATGAATAATGCCGCTCAGCTCGCTTTCCACTTCTCGTAGCATTCCGACTACTCGATAATCCGAAAGATCCGGAGTCAATTTGTAACCGTACATTGATGGCTGAAAATCTTCTTCTTCGAAAACTCCCCCTCTAACGCAAGATCACAAAGTTTTCATTATATTAAAATGCCTGCATTTAAATATGAATGATTTATTAAATGACGGTAAATCCGATCAATTTATAACGCTCGCAATATTGTTAGATGCAACATTAATTACTACTGTTCGATAAAAATAAATAAATACAGTTAAAAAGCGCGATAAAGATTTATTCGTTCAAAGCGACTCAATTTACATTTAAACTGATTCGACGGTACAACTGAAAATACTGCCTAGTCGTGCTTAACCGGTTCTCTTGTAAAGCCATCACCGCTGTTGTATAGAATTTTAAATGATTTCATTTACTTACATTCAAGACGAATCCGGCGAACCTTACACATTAAAATCTAACAAGCCATTTTAGACTAGCGGAAAACGGTAGAGAATTATAGTTCAATTCCTCAACCCATTTGCATAGATAGCGGTCATCCCTTAGGTTTTAAGTAATACTTCACACATCATGCTCATAATGGCACTCGTGAAGAAATTGAAAAGAACCGAGCACGCATTTAAATACATATACGAACGTGTAAGGGTATTTGAAAAACATAATCTTCATCTGCTCCACGTGTAAAAATGACTGTTTCCGATTTTACTGAATCATACGAATCGTCTTCTAATCAGAATTCCACAATTTACAGGCACATATCATTATCATAAACGACACAAAGTTAATTTACATAATACAAACCTACCTTATAACTATATTTCGAATGAGCTCGACGATTTTCAGTGTACATATAGAAAATACTTTTAATGGTCTGCTTTGAATCATGTACGGTTTTTGTAGGTATAAATTCGTAAAGACCGTTTGAGCTAGCAAATGGCCTTCCAACCAGGATACCATGCAGGCGAACGTTCTGTCTATTACAGTTATCTGCTCTTTCGGCGTCAGATTACTAACTTTAATGAGTCCCTCCTACAAAAACAAGTTTAATTGTAATAATATACTGAAGGGGCTTGATGCTGTTCTATTTAAATTAACTTGTACTCTGTTAATATGTTGTTTTTTTTAAATCTAGAATTCGCGCAATTACCATATTTCGGAAGGTAATAGTCTAAAAGACTTTTTAGTTTATTAACAGAAAACATTGTAATAACATAATCGCAATTAGAATTTTACATAAAAAACAGATGAACCGGTAAACATAAGTTTATTTCCCTTAAAGATACATGATTTAGGGAGGCAATATAAAAATTAAAAAAAAAAAAAAAACAACAAATGGCAATTATCTTATTAATTGCACGAAGCTCTTTAAATCATTAGCAATTCGAATTCATTATATATATATTTTTTTTTACTGAGAAATAATTGTAAGTTTTTTATCACACATCAGAAATCATTTGAAAACAAAAGGAAAAATTTAAAGGAGTCAACCGAACAATTAACTTTGAATTAAATTTGTTTTTAATTACGTTAATTTAGAAGTACACAAATAAAGTAAAAATCGATATTCTCGTATTTCAATGTAATCAGTGTAACAGCTTGGTAAACCTAACATATCAGTACTGAGGTGTTAAAAAAATCTGAGTCTAGTTAATGGAGAATTTAAAAAATAACAACTGCATTAAGCGATGATTATTTTTTTCTTTTTTAATTATCATTGAGAATATTAATTTATTAATTACAAATAAATATTGGTTTTCTTAAGTCGTATCTACATGGTGTCGTATCCTCTCGCGTTCCCTGTTTAATATATATATACATTATCAGAACTAACATAATGATATCAAATTTTAACGTGAAATACGTTTCATGAATAGGAGTTAATTTTTTATAAAATTTATTACTAAAAAATATCACTTTCTCTTATTAAGTTAACCACAAACAAGCATAACTGGATTAAACGCTTCATCAATAGTTGCAAAATTACGTTCTATACTTCTTTTGTTAGGTGTGACTAGGTAAACATTATATAATAAACACTATAACAAAATATATTGTTCTTTCAAATGACTACGAAAATGATACGTTTATTTACGTTTTACAGATAAAACCTCAAAAATAATTAAGAAATTAAAATATATACAAAAAAAAAAAAAAAAAAAGTATATAACGGAGAGCAACCGAACAACGAAAAAAAAAAAAAAGGAAAACACCGAAAACTCCGAACAAAACTTTCTGAAAATTTTAAAAATATAAAGCAACGAAAAAACGAAACTAAAAATTCCACCATTCTTAAAATTAAAAAAAAAGTCTGTAAACACGGTTCCAATCTTTAGATTAATTTTTCTAAACAGCTTCATAAACGTTACCATCACATATCAATGGGAGGTCTAGCCGATATTCAAAAAATCTTGTTTATACGAAAAACGGTGTGATCATATAGCATCAGACACCATTTAATGATCATATACATTATTATTACCTAATTTCTACAAAAATAAAAAGGTTAAACATATAAAAGAATATAAAAGCATCCAGATTAAAGGAAAATATCTCGTGTTTATAACAGCATAATGAGAGTTAGATATGTTTTACAAAAAAAAAAAAACCGTTATTACAACTAAACAATAATCCTGCCATTTTTGATATTCGGAAACAAGGTGGTCACTTTTTTTTCAAAATAAATTACCCTGATTTTTTTCCCCGGATTTCCATCTTTCTTATTTGCAGCCTTTTTCACTGACTCATAAAACAAAGATCACGCAGAAAAAATCGCATATAACTTCTAAATGTTTCGCAATATATTTTTTATCATACCCCGATACGGTTTAATTTCGATTAAAAAAAATCTCAAAGCACTAAATACAATTTTTACTTCTTATCAAGCATACATCAAATTCGTTACTACATCTTTACGTCCGATTTTTTTAATCACTAGCAAAATCCAATTAGATTTTTTACTTACATAAAATAAATGTAAACACTAGTTTTGCAAATTATTTCCAATACTTTCAAGTTTTATACATTATAATAACACCCAGGTATTTCTGTATGAATTCCCTCACTCCATGATCGACTTTTCCTGGTTTTCCAAAATGTTCTGGAAAAGATACTTATATCATTTCACAAATACATCTCTTTCTTTTTGTTATCGTAAGCCGTTATTAAGTACAACAGCGAATCAGGTTTCTTCTAATTGAAAAATTTCAAATTAACTATTTCCTTTTCGCATACTGTCTTTACTTTTCATACTTGAAATTTTTTTATAACAAGTGTTCTAAGATACTAAAAACATACATACAAATCGTACATCAGTTAAAACTTATAAATTGTATCTTTCTTATTAAATTATTAATCATATTTATATTTCCAAAAAATTTGTTTAATTTTGAAAAATTTTACATTGGTCACTTAATTCTTTACATTCGACATTTACTTCATTCTTACGGATTTTGTATAGTGTTATTAAAAATGCATGTGAAATCTGCGTATCAGTTAAGTCATAAACGTATTTTACGCTTCAACACTTTCAACAAAATCCCCAACAAAACTTACTAGAATCTATTTAAAAACACGGATTCTATACTAGATTTTCTTCGCAGCTAGCCACAAAATTATTTTAAAAGTTAGTCGCTAACAGTTACTGGTAAAAATCAAAAATAATCTATAAAACATACTGCGAAAGCCTGATCGAAACTAATTACGCTTCTGTTTCCTCTGTTACACAACATGCCAGCATCCATTTTCGGATCCATCATTTCGATCGCCGACATTGCTTCAAATAATCCGAATATGTCATCGTGAAACAATTCACCGAGTTCTAAACCTGCGCATATTTCGTCCATTTAGTTCACGACAAACACGGAGAATACTGAACGAACGAAAAGTCGACAAATCATCTTAATGTAAGCGCATACGTTAACGCAAATTAAACATTAACTTACAAGTTACTGCCCGGAAAAAGTCTTTCGTTATATCCACCCATTTTGATTGAGGTTCTTTTAATCCGAAATAATCTACGCTATAGAACAAATAATAATTAGTTTCGAAGTGTGTAACAAAACCGTTCTAACATTGTAATCTTGTATAGTATACGCGTATAAAAATTACTATTACACAAAATGAAGTGCTTACTCTGTATATAGGTCGTAGCATGTTGCTGGCAATTAACACGGATACATTTAGATAGAACACTTTAATAAAAGATAGTATCGAAATTTGTAAACAACGTATAAACGTGTCATATTACTGTAAAAATAGCTGATTTGTCGTTTTTAATAAAGGAAATAAGAATACCAATTGTAACACGATGAATACCGTTTAAAAACGAAATATTACCAATTATTTCGATTAACAAGACCGTTTCATTGTCCTTAAACATACGTTTATATTTAAACGGATGCTTTTAGTGATCTCTTAATTCTTTTAAAAAAAAAAAAAAAAAATTTATTTAAAATAATTTTTAATGAGGCCTAAGTGTGTCTGATAAATAACTGTCATATTAAATTTCAAATTGCTTTTCAAGTCCATTTCTACTCGTTATTATCAAGATTTTTCTATATGCTTCTGCTTAGCGCTGATTTAAGTTTCTAGGATAAATGTAATGTTAAATTCCATATTCTGATATGATTTAGTTTGATACATTTTATACTACCAAACTTCTAAGATACATATAATACATTCTCAAATTTTGAATCCGCAATGTGTATATAAACTGCTGAATTTGACGGCGTAAACTGTCGGTAATGGAAGGTACTAAAGCAATTCAACATTATCCGAACGGTTTTTCATAAATTGTAGATCCGGATGTGTATCATGAATTATAACTGTTTATTAGAACTTGGAAGTTACCGAATAGAATGCAAACATAATCAACAGATAATTAATGTTTATAAAACCGCAATTCGAATAGTAATTTCTAACTATTTTTTTCATACAGAAAACGTATACTAAAACCTGCCTAATGTATCTACAATGTATTAAAAAAAGAACACCTCAATTTTAATCTGAAATTTTCAAGTTATTTTCGCATTAACAGATCAACAAAAAGAATTTATATGTATTTACTAGTTCGTTCGTTTTGTTTATACAAATTAGTTATCCAATTATTGTTAACTTTAGTTTAGAATAATTTCTTATATCAAAAAAAAAATATACGCTCCTTGAGTTGTTATATATCTCTATATGCTGAGTGCCAAATCTACTATTTTAAGGGAATTTCTCCTTGGTTTAGAACTATATATGTCTTGTTTTAATACGCGGAACTTTCATTGAACCTTGCATTTATTTAAGGAAATACTTAGTTCTTTTAGAGCATTAGTTTCATTTCTTAAACATATTAATTATACAGTTGGGAAAGTGGATTTCTTTTTTTGTTTGTTGTTACAATCCATTGAAGAGACATTTTTTATTAATTTTCATTAAAAATAAAAATACATTTATAGTACTCTTAGAGTAGATTTTAATTTTTAAATTAGCATTAATTAGTCTCGGTTGTACAATAATTTATATTTTATCTACGCAATTAATTCGTATTTTAATTTATATTACTGAACCTTTGAAAAGTAACTTTTATAATTATATCCAACCGGAACAGCAAAATTATTTCTAAATTACTGAACCTTTGAAAAGTAACTTTTATAATTATATCCAACCGGAACAGCAAAATTATTTCTAAAATGAAATTTTTCTATATATGTCAAGTATACACAAAAAACCTAACTTCTGTTATAGATCGCTCGAATGATCAAGACTAAAATAAATCCCAATAAAAATTTGATATTTCATTCATTCTAAAAGTTATAGTCACTGCATTTTATCTTTCTCATTTACATCATTAATATTACACTTAAGCAAAGTTACTTTTCATGTAATTAATCGCATTTTAAATATTATACAGACTATGGTTTGGCGTTAAATTAATTGAAAAAAGTAGGGATCATTAAAATTATTTTTGCAGGTTACCTTACTCGGGATTACTTTTATTCGTAACAAAAATCCTACTTATATAAACTAACAACGTTTTTAGTTCATAGAGAGAAATATACATTACTTGGCAAATTTTCAATTTTAGCGATAACAATTTACGCTATAGAAATAGAAATATTTCACTAACACATTGAAAAACCCCACTTCAGAACAAAAAGAATAAAAACAATTTTTTCAGTTTCAATCTATTATTACAGTTTATAATTCATACAAGTTGGCAAATCGCATTAATTTATCAAATACAATGGAATGAACATCATACATTTCAGAATATAACTAATTAATAGTCCTCATAAAATACTTACTAAACAGGATTTTCTGATTCTGCCATTTTTCTCCGAAAATGAATGTTAAAATATCATACCCCAAGCGAATATTTCTACATAAAATTAAAGTTCACTTTAATATTAATCGACATAAACTTATTATACTTATAAATTAAAACATTTATATAAATAATAATTACTTCTTCTTATTAAAAATAAGCTCTGGACAACTTGACTATAAATTTTAAAACTAATAAACAAACAACCTCATTTCCGTATCATAGTCGAAAATGCCGATTGAAACTAAATTCGGATTTGACGAAATCGATAATTTAACACATTTCTCCGTCTCGACATTTCGATATGTTTTTATATATTTCAATTACGAATATTTAATTTTAAATTTTGACTTATATTAAATTAATTTTTTTTAAGCGACGCTATTATAAAAAACTATTGCAAATATATACAATATTACTAAAATGCAGACAGATCTGAATAAAAAGAGCGTGAGAAAAACAACGAGACAGCAAAAATCTAAACATCATTGACGCAGACCGTTTCTGACATACCGGAATCAAAATATTAGTTTACTGCTTCAATGCAAGAAGTATCAAACAGACTATCAACAAAACAACTCACTGAACAATTTTTGTTGATCTTCTTTCAGAATAACAATGAAAATGATGCCTACTAGACTACAGACTACTAACCAACTACTCATTTATTTTCAATTCATTTATATTCACTTATATTATTTTTGTGAAAAAAAGTTAATATATTACTGTGAACATTTTCCATTGTAATATGATATCCTACATTTGTTCTACTACAACAATAATCATTAACAACTAAAACAGAAAGAACTGTACTCTTTATTTAATAGTTGAGACTTTACTAAACATTGATGCGACAGTTACTCATTTTCGAACTAATCCATTTCTTTCCAAACGACAGTGATGTAATTACCTTGCAAACATTTTTGATTCTATATCGCACGTCTTTTTATTCGGTTATTTACAAGATGCAGCATGAGAACCCAATATATTTCAATTCACGACTGTAGCTAAACTAATGGAGTAAGGGAAGCGAAGTTTTGGCTGGTAGTAGCCTGGTATGCCACATTTTGTTTAGCAGTGGTGTCTCATCATGACAAGTAAATAAAGTATGGAACACTACTGCATATTTGTGGACAGGGCCGTATCTAGACCAAAATTTCGGGAGAGGTTATGAAAATATTTTTATAAATATATATACATATATTATATATGCGTAGGCGTCGCCAGCTATGGGCAGAGGGAGCAGCTGCCCCCCCCTGAAGTTTTGAAACTTTTTAATCAACTGGCCACGATGAGTATTCACAGGCGCGTAATCATGGACAATTTGGAAGACTTTTATAATAAAATAGTAGAACAATTTGCCAGAAACCCACGAAGATTATGTTTTAATTAAGATTTTATTCTTTATTAATAAAATATTAAGCTTTTACAACTTATACATTTTATTTTTCCTATAACTTATATCCTCTTTCTATCAGCTTGCCCCCCTTGGCTCATCGGCTGGCGACGCCCTTGTATATATGTGTGTGTGCGTATCATAAAATATATTTATTTATAAATAGTACATTAAAGCCTTGTAATTAATTATTGTATATGCAATATTTGAACTCTACAATAAGAACAAATAAAAAATAGTCGTTTCCATAGAATTCATAAAAATTTCAATTTTCTTTTCTTTTGTCAAAAATTGAAAAGAAATAAATTTATTCTGAATTTCGGTCCATTTAATTCAAGCAGTTATTATTTTGTAAACATTTCGGGGAGGTTCTCTCTCAGATACGGCCCTGTTAGTGGCAGAGACGTTTTTCAAGAATCAGGAATCATATGTAACTACCATTCACACTATTCAAAACATTTCTTAATTCAGCCGATAAATCCGTACCAATCGATACAATTGTGCGTCTATAGGTGAAGAACGTTGGCAAAAAACGGATCTACTAATAAATCAAAACTTCTAGGATCTGAAAAATCGGTTTGAACGCCAAAAACATTGAGCACGTGCATGTCGCCTTGAAATCTGCAGAGATCAATTTGAAAACATGCGCCAGTCTGTATTTGAATAAAAAATCGGTATAATGTATTCTCCATGAAGATTTACACTTTCATCCATACAAAATTTTAATGACGCAACAACTACTGGTTACTAATTACACCACTGAATCCGAGTTTTGTGAACGCATGTTCTATGAAGTTGAAAACAATCAGTTTCCAATAGATAAAATTCGGTTTATGGACAAGGCTCATTTTTATCTGCATGGTGATGTCAACACTCAAAATATGCACTACTGGAACGATGAAAATCTGTGAATCGTTCAAGAGAACTCTACGTTGATTGTTTGGATGGGTATTTCATTGTTCCTTACCTTTTTGAAAAGACAGTTAACAGATGTTGCAGGAGTTTGTTGTACCTGAGCTGAAGAGAAGGAGGAAACTGCGAATGCGTAGTTTCAGCAGGATTGCGAATAAGTTTGTTTCTTTTTAATTTTTGACAAAACAAAAGAAGATTGAAATTTTCATGAATTCTATAGAAACGACTATTTTTTTACTTGTTTTATTGTAGTTTGTTCAAATATTGCATCTGTAATAATTGACTACAAGTCTTTGGTATACTATTTATAAATAAATATATTTTATGATAATATAGGTATATATCAGTGTTGGGCATTATTCGAATAATAAAGTCGGAACGGAAGATTGCACAGCTACCGAATATCCCGAAAAGTCATGACGTTCTTCATCGCTTCAAAAGGGAAAATCGCATCGACTGGAAATATCAAAAAGCGAAGCCAAAAAAGCTAACAAAATACGATATGCGTTTTATCCGGCGAGAAATGGAAAGAAGCCCCTTAAGGGAAGTGCGCCGAAACTAACTACGGCACTGAGAGAGAGCAAAATGATAGAAATTTCAGTTGGACCAGTACTTCAAGCCATAAAAAAAATGAGGTACTTTTCCTGCACTGTCCGCAGAAAACCCTATATTACTTCTGCAAATATAAAAAAAAACGACTCGCGTTCGCAGAACAATATTTAATTCGGAGAAGTTCTGGAAGAACGTCATTTTTATTGATGAGTCCAAGTTTAACGTCTTTGGGAGTGATAGAGAACCGAAAGTATGGCGTAAAACGAATACTGCATATGAATTAAAAACTCTGACTGCATTAATTAAACGCGGCGGAGGAAATGTACAGGTGTAGGGATGTTTCGCGGCGAGTGGTGTGAGACCTTTAGTCATCATTGATGGTACTATGAATAGCGATCTATATGTCCACATTTTACGACACAATTTATGCCAAAGAGCTGAAAAATTGGGCATCTTGGAGTCATTTTACTTGTATCAAGATAATGATCCAAAACACAGCGTAAAAACTCGAGAGTAGATTCTCTACAATTGTCCCACAGTCTCCGGATTGCAATCCCATAGAGAACCTATGGGGGGACTGCCTCGATAAGAGGATTTGTGAAAAGCCGATCTCCAGCTGTAATGAGTTAAGAAATCGTCTAAAAGAGGAATGGTAGAAAATTCCCCTTGATTATCTACAAAAATTAGTTTGTTCAATGCTGCGCAGGTTGAAAGCGGTCGTGGATCCCAAAGGTCGTCATACGAAGTATTAATTTTTCCAGGGTGTAGATATTCAGTTATTTGGAGAGCTCCTTTATTTTATATTTTCGTTTGCCCGGATATTAATGTGGCGTTTAAAATTCGTAATTTTTGTGTTTTTTATATCATAAGCTGTTTTTCTAATGTTTGTTTTTTTTTTTTTTTTGAGAATATATTAAGGAGATATTTATTTTTCTATTTTCGTTACTTGTTTCAACAGTAAAGCATTTTTTTTCTTTGTTTTTGGCTTATGACATTGGGTACATCAGTGTCCGGATATTATTATGGCATTTTTGTAACCCCTCTCGAAATTTTAGTTTACATACTGCTCTAGTTAGCTTATTTGTCTTCTTATGTTCTAGCAAGGAATAATTGAAGCAGAGGTTTTTTTTAAACTAATATTTCATACCTATTTTTTGTTGATAACACTTTTCTGCGTCTTCGTCAACGGATAAATTCTTTTTTTTACTTATTACGTCTTATTCTTTATTAATCATTTAAAATTAGTTTAAAAAACTTCATCTTTAACTTCTTTACAGTTAATAAATTGCGTACTTGAGAAATGCTTTAAAACGATTTTTAATGTACAAAAAATAAGTTGGTGAGTATTTGATAACATAATTTATTTATAATTAATACCTCTTATATAAAATAAATTACTGTTATTAAGGGGACATCTATTAATTACGTGAGCTTTAGGGGGGGGGGAGCAGCGAAATATCATCAAATCTCATTTAAACTGAAGGGGGGATTTGACTTGCATCAATGTTGTCTTTTCCCGGCACATCGATGGGCTTGAAACCCGCGAATACATTTCCTATATCAATACCGAACGGTATTTCGTTATCTATGATTTCCTTTGCAAATGGTGTAAATACTGTCCCCGTTTTTCGAGAACTGCTGTCTATACAAAAAATACACACATTGCCTTCGATACTTGTTTCTTTTTTTACACGTAACAATCGATTTAGCGTATCTTTTCCTTGGGCTAGATTCGGTCGACGTCGACATTCCTATGTCGAATGAATGGGTGAAACGTGTTCGGTAGCTATAAGATATGTCCATGTACTAATGTTTGTGCATGCAGCGTAGATATTCGTCACCAGTTTACCGATGATAAACTACTAGTAGATACGAGATTTAAATAAAGGATTTTTTTAAATATATTTTTGTATATATTTTAATTAGATTTGGATTATATAAATACGTTTAAAAAGTTTAAAAGTCACGATTTAGAAGTAATAGTGTTAATACGATTTTTTATTTCAATTCTATTAGTTTTCACTTGAAAAACAAAATATCAAAAATGTATACGTAATGAAATAAACAATTTAAAGACAAAAAAAGTATAAATCAATTATAACATATTAATTTGGCGAATAATTCTGAATATTATTCATCCATAATGAAGGTATTATTTGTAATGTAAAAACATATAATGCACGTATGCTATTAATCGCGACACAATTATGCATAAATAATATCCAAAAGTAGTTGGGAAATTAATATCTTATAATTTATTTACAAAAATCTTCTTATGTTTAAAGTGTTCTTCATTCAATTAAGACTATATCAAAATGGAAACGATGTATTTTTTCCCTTAAATTTAGTTTGATACGTATAAAAAAGTATATAAATGATAAACAAAATTTCAGTACACATTAAAAACGCATCAACAACAATGTAAATAAAAAAATCGTTCCGGGTTTATGAAAAAATTAAAACAAAATATATCTTCCGGATACCATTGCCATCAACACAAAAAGTTATCAGGGATTTTTTGCTACTAAGAAATGCAGTTTGAAAATTATTGCTTATACAAACTGCTATTTCTTTTAAATGCCAATTTTTTTCTAATGAGGAACAATTTTTTCCCACAATCGGAGGATTTAACCCGTTATTTCTTCAAAATATGAAACAAAATCGCACTTTTAGTAACACCAACTTTGCAACTACTCGTTTTCCCCCCTTTCACCAAATTATATATATATATATATAAAAAAAAAAACACAAAAATAAGTAATTCATTATAAAACTAAGCATAGTAAAAATATATAATAGAATTCGAAGTTATTGCGAAAATTATTTCATTTACCAACCAAATATTGCTTGAAAATAAAAATGTATTTATAAGTCAGTGCGTATCTACAATATGTATCGAATAAACGAACAATTCTTAAACAGAGGCATTGATCAGTAGCATGTTTAAATTTAATATAAGTAATACGTTTAGTTACCGTGCTAAATATGAAATTAAAAGTAGACAATACCTTTGTTTCACAATACAATAAATTCTCTTTCCATTTACATTGTTATTTTAAATGCGCCAGTTAACACATAAGTCATTGTAGAGTTAAACGAAGATAGTAATTCTAATAATATCTCTGGTTATGAATATTTAGTTTTACTTCGTGTAGTTCGAAAATACTTCAAAATAGATAGTATAGGGTGCGGCAGAGAAACCTACCACATTTCAAAAAATTATAGCGCCTGTCCTATTAAAGATAGCGAAATGATTTTTTTTTTATTGAAAAGAGAAAGAATGCCAGTTTTTTTTTTTTAATATAAAAATTTATTTTGACAGCTTTTTTGTTTTAAAAATTATGTAACTTAAATGACGACCTTGATTTTCGATGCAATTACGCATACGTAAAACAAAATTATCGTAAACTTTTTTCAACATAGTCGTCGGAATAGCCGCAACATGACGTTGAATCTCTGCTCTCAACTCTTCCAGGTCTCGAGGTTTGCGTTCATAAACTTTTGACTTTAAATACCCTCACAAAAAAAAAATCACAAACAGAAAGATCGGGTGAGCGCGGTAGCCTCACAAAACGCTTTTCTGCTTGCAAAATCGGCGGCTAAAAGCTGTTGGCTATAGAGTATCTTGTAGGGATGGAAATTCAGATTTTCGTGAAGAATTATTCTTACAGTTCGATCAGACACACATTCAAGTCTTATGCGTGCATACGGGCGGAGCGACTTGGACTCGACTGAATGGCTTCACGAACACGCACGATCATCGGCGAGGTTCTTACCGTCTTAGGAACTCCAGAAGGTTTTTTTTTACACACAGAGCCGGTCTCAAGAAAGTTTTTAACCCACAAATGTAAAGTTTTGTTAGAAAACACAGGTTTCTTCCCATCTAACCCGAAACGTTTTCGAAATTCGCGAACTGTAGTAGTGTAAGAATCTTGATTGCGAAAAAACTGCTCTACAGCAGATGCGCGCTCAACAGCAGACCAGTCACCCATGGTGGTTCGTAATAGTACTGAAAAAATTCGGCACTCTTCCTCTTTCGAATGCGACTAGTTTTATTTCGCTACCTTGCCTACAGAGGGCGCTATAATTTTCTGAAATGTGGTAGGTTTCTCTGCCGCACCCTGTATAATGTAAGCTAATGTAACCTAATTTCTTGTTCTGTATATCTGGCAATTTTATGACACTTTGCATTAGTTGGTTTCAATTTTTTGTAACGAATTCTTCATTCATTCTTTTGTTTATTTTATTGCGTCTTTTTCTTTTTTGGTTTTCATCAACGATCCGCATATTTTTTCCCCTTCAGGCTGCATATCATATTTAACCTCATCTGCGCCACATATCATCCAATACTACTTTTATACCTATTCTCTTGTATATTTTTCTTTTAGGAGATGATGCTGACCATCAACCGCTTCAACTTACACATTGTTAATCAAATTCCCGTTTATTTTGAATTACATTCATTCATTCGAAAAGTAATAGCACTATGTTGACTAGTAATCGAACCAACATACGGAAAGAAAGATGGAAGGTTAGTAATATAAGGCCTGTATCTCCAACGGAAAGTATACGACTAAAAAACACGCACTAAACTGGCTACAATGGAGAACATTAAACAGAATACGTAGAGGTTGCGGCCGTACACAAGTAAATCGGGTTATGTGGAAAACAGACACCAATGACAGATGTCAATGCGGTGAATGGCAAGATCACAAGCATTTGTTTAAATTTACGCGCGTGGCGTCAACAGTCAGTATGGAAGACCTGTGGAATACAACTATACTATCAATGACGATGTTATCAAACTAATAGATGCATGGATTTTGTACATAAATATAGAACGTCTCGGACACGAAAAGTAATCGAGTAAATTAAATTTGTATTAGAAAATGATAGCGAATGAACAGCTTTTCAGTGTATTTCATTTATCGAAATATATTTAATGAACGGATAATAATGACACTTAAAAATTCTTAGCTAAACGTAAAGTGAGGTTAAAGAAAATTAGGAAATTTCTGAATACAGCAAACTATTTCGAAGTTTATTCGTGAAAGTTTTGTTTTATTAAAACTAAAGAGAATTATTATAATACATCCGTAAACTTTCAATACACCGGCGAGTATATTTCTACTACCAACGAATATACTTAACGGGACTGTATGTAAATTGCAACGGTATCTAGGTACGGCGATAGAACGTTCGAGTCAATTTAAATTTTGTTGCATAGTTACATGGGAAGTGCGAATTTCTAATTACTGCTTATCGTTGATGGTTTTAGTGAAATACAAATATTTCTCGTCTAAAACCAAAGGAAATGAAACAATTTTATTACCTTCGTGGTGCTTTTAGTAGAGATCATAAGAACTGTATATCATAATACAAATATCTGAAACACAATAAACCGATGTAACAGTTCTCATACCCAGGACCGAGGTGACAAATAACTCTAACCCTCGACCGACTGACATATATACTAAAAATTTCGTTGCACCGGTATATATATATATATAGTATACGATCGCGATTTATTTAAAAATAAAGATAAAAATTACGCTATCTCGGAAATATTTTTAATTTAGGGTCGAAAGTAAATAATAATCAGATTTAATTTAAAAACCGCAGATGAATTCTGAAAACCGGAAATCGCACACAAAAGCAATGAAACAAATCTTAATTTACCAACCAGCAGAGCCCCATAAATGATGTAACTTAATTCTTAATTAAACTACGGATTGTATTTTTTCGAAATAAGTTTCGCGTTCTTCATCATTGTTAATGCAAGTTACCAAAATTATTTTTTATAATTTGGTACCGTTGCTGACTTTCTCGATTTTTCTTTGCACGTTTAATTTTTAATTTCATCATTTTTAAAATTTTTCAATTATTCCAATTTTTAATTTTTTTTATTACAATTATTTCTAAATATTTTTAAAATATTTGTACTTTTTTTAAATTTCAATTTAAGTTCTATTTTCGCCTTTTCTTGAAAATTACGTCTTTTAAAGTAAATATGGTAGTGTCTCACATGCCAGACGTAATTTTAAAGCGCATTTCAATGCTCATCGATTACAGAAGTTAAACGTTTTTATCGCATATGTAAGTTCTAAATGTTATAATGGCTGCTGAAATGTTCATAATCCGTAGCTTAATTCGAAATTATTAGAATTTATAGCAACAAGAAAAATCGATGTATCATCGAAGGTGAGAACGTGACCAATGTCCAATAAGCCATGTGTAGGTTTCATTCAGCCATCATAGAGAAGAACAACCTTACGCACGTAGTGACGAATAATGAAGAATTTTGAGTCGGTCATAGACAATATCGTTCGTAATTTATGCCTCAATAATTTTTATAATAGATGCCCCCCCCCCCGAGTTGATCTACACCAGTTACCGAAAAATCAGACAAAGCGGCGCATAGTTTGATGATATAAACCGATAAGAAGTCAAAAACGTTTATCGGCTAATAATTTTTATTTAATATAAAAAAGTGCAAATCTCGTTATATTTTAAAAAACTACAAACCTTGCCGAAAAATTCTGAAGTGTAACCAAAAATTCATAATCTCTTAAAAAATTTCACTTTGTTAAATATTGTATGATTATAAAAATTTCTCGGCAAATTATTACAATTTTCTCACTTTTTTATAATGTAGTCTTTGGATATTCTTCTGCACTATGTTTCTTTCTTTTTTTTTTTTTAGTCCGAATGTGTAATGAAAATTTTTACACATTAGACGACAGTCTCGACTACAAAACCTTCCTCAATTTTTGTTGTTCACTTAAAAAGTTCATAACTAAAATTAACCCTAATGTCAGGCGAAACATGCGTTAATATATACTATTAACCTTTCGTTGGTTACGCTATGAAGGAATCTCCGCCTTTTTTTTTAATGTAAATATTTAACAAACTACTTATAATTTACATAAAATAGTTTAGCTATTTATGTATTGAAATGTCATAAGTCGATCTAAAATATTTATATTATTGTAATTACTTTAGTTGTTTTTTTTTATAATAATTTTTTATTGCGAGTAGACTGTGAAATCGCGGGGATTCCCTCACTGTGCGACCACAATCGTAGATAAAATTTAGTTCGTAACGTAGCCAAATATGTAGAAAAATAATTAGAATAATAAGAACTTTTTAATATTTATTAATTAATAATTTTAAAAATGATAATATAACATCTCGTTAAATAAAGAAATTTTAATTTAATAACATAACTGATTTTTAATTTATTATGTTGCCAGCTCTAACTATCTTTTAAAAAGTTATAACTGTTACAAAATTCCGCGCGTAAACTGACAACGTCGCAGTAAATTTTACATGGCGGGGACTCGCTCACCGAGCGACCAACGACGTTTGGAAAGTAGTGCGCGTGACCAACGAAAGGTTAACGAAATGTCATTTCAGTTTATATACTTCTTCCGAACAATATGAACATATATATTAGAGGTTAACGAATAAATGAATATTTTTAAGTTTGCAAGAAAGTGTTGTATCAGCTGTAAAACTATATATATGTGCTTTAGAAATCTATTTGACAGACATGTTCACGATACTAAGATGGCATACAAAAATTTTTTTTATATCAAATTTGTAAATTGCTACTAACATTTATTAACTATTAGTTTATTTCGTCATAAATAATAATAATAATAGTATACGGCGGAGGGGGGAGGGGCAAATTTTCTGGAGCAGTAAGTGAATATCGCTGAATGGCAAAGAAAATGTTTTCATTAAAACAAAATTTTACAGACTCCGGTAAACTATTGTTTACGGTGAATAAAATAATTTAATAGTATTAATGCGATCCAACTATAAAACTAGACAAGGGTGAAAAATAAAGTATTACACATTTCGCAAGCGGTTTGTGAAATAAAACTAGTTCTTAGTTTTAAAAAAAAATGTATTTCAATATACACCGAATATATAAAAACGCGATATTCGGCATCAGCTCTGTTATTAAAATAAGGAACATTACTCTTTTGATAACCGGATGAAAATAACAATGAAAACTCGTCATATACAAGTAAAACACGTACGTTTCAATTGGACTATTTTATTAAGTACATTAATGCTTAAGGGCTATAGACAAAAATGCTGTGTTTGTTTTTAACATTAAATTGAACTACATTATGTCTTCTTCTGATACTCGTGTCGTAGCAAAAACAAAAGAAAATTGTTATTAATAATAATAATAATAATAGTAATAATAATAATAATACAGCGTAATAACGGGGATATTTCGGTAACACACAGTACAACTATTGTCCGTTACTTCAGTCTACTGTTAAATATATTTATAAGACGACCTTTTCTTTCAAAAATATACATATAGACTAATAATAGACTGTTAATAATTTTGCGGAGCAATTTTAATCGGAAAGAGTGGAATTGAAGACATTTGCTTAGTTTTGATTTTTTTAATTACAAAAAGTGTAATCCACTTTAAAAAAAAAAAGAAAAAGAAAAAAAAAAGATATTTTATTCATTTGTGTCATGTTAAAACGTAATTATAATAAACCAAAATTTTCTGTTTCCTCGTATTTCATGGCTTTAGACTTTTTTAGAATTTTACCGAATGTAATGAGGCGCAGGCTGTGGAATAGTCTAAAAATTGTAGCAACTGATTCGTCCAAAAACTGTAAAAATACATATAAAAAACGAGAAAGAGAGAATAAAAGAGAGAAAAGAGAGAGAGAGAGAGAGAGAGAAAATAGAGAGGAAAAATAGTTTATTAACGTATAAAATTATATAAAGCCTCGCTTCTTCTTGTATTCTTCTAAGTTCAGCGTTCTCTTGCCGGTCGAGTTAACTGATCGATAATTGGACACCGCAGTTTCCGATGATGCATTTGGTGTGACAGCTTTTAAGAAAAACAGACACATACGTGATAAAACTAAATAACTAAAAAGCTGTAATAACCGCTTAAATAGTAACTTTTTTTGGAATTATTTAAACAAGATGAAATGCAATAATTAGCAGAATTAACGAAAAAATTAAATAAATTACGATTATTATTGGAATTTAACCTTTGCGCTATCCTAATTTTGCAAAAGCATCAGAGGTTCAGCTCAAAAATCGAAATACTTTAATCGAATTTTAAAATGAAATCTTGCATAACTTTTGGTGTTTAGGCAGCAAATAAGGGAAAATGTGCTGGATGCTCGTTTTTTCTTCTTCTTCTTCTACAAATTACTGTACTCAATATGATTACAGTTCGACACGCATTAGTAAAAACCCAAAAGAAACTTCACGACAGGAAAAAACTATACATTTCGAAAACTTTCGCAACTAAAAATGTTCGAAAATTTACACCAATCTTTTTTAGAACCTTTAATATTTCGAATATTCTCACGGTTTAATAACTTACCGCTTTATACAGAGAAATGCGAAATACACACAACAGGCACAAAATTTGACTTCACTATTAAAAATCTTGTTTTTCTACCAATGATCTTTTCAGCTCCTTGGCAATTCCTTAAATTTTTCTATTTACTTGATCGTTTGTTCTTTTCTTTATTACCGCATCTTTTTTTTTTTGTTTTCTAACCCGGTCTCTTCCATTGTTTTGTACCATAATCACAACGTTACTAATAAATATAAAGCGATTTTTTATCAATGGATTTTCTCTCATTCATATGTATGCACTTTGGAAAGTTGATAACAATCGGTATTTTTATTTATATCCTTCACTTCGTCTTACTAAAGCGATGCTCTTCTATACATTTAACCCCGGCACTTGGACAGTTTTACAATTAGATTAAGTAATTGAATACTTTAATTTGCAGTATATTAACTAGGGTAACTTTTATCTCCATCCGAAACGTACACATACCGATCGTACAAAGCAGATTTGACTACATATTTAATTACCTGGTGCCGATATAGGTACATCTAATTCGATAGTAATATCGAAATCGTGAGCTGAATATAAATCGATTTTTGAGGAATTATTTTTCGTTAACACAGATTCATCTTCATTGTCGTTATTCCGTTCAACGACATCGAGCGAATTTTCTATAGCTGCAAGATTTTCCGATGTTGGTTCAATGCCAGCAGCGATCTACAGAAAAATTAAAAATAATGAAACTTTTATCACAAATTAATGAGAAATATAAGCCAACAATGTTAAAATTAAAAATGTTATAATTAAGTTTCTTACGGTATTTCTATTTACTTCGAAATCTGTGTACGAATTTTATACAAAGACAAAATTAAAATACGAAAAACAAAAAAATAATTATTATATAAAGCCATCTATTATTATTATTCCGAGAGGTATTTTCCCGCTAGCTAAAATATAAAGTTGAACGAGGCTTTCACGGCAATCATTGTGAAATTATAAGAGATCGTTTCGGCATCATCGTACTGTATTATTTCCTTATTTTTTGGTCCTAAATATTCCTAAAATTAATATCGGCGACGTAAAAAATTTAGTAATTCGTTTTTGACAAAATGTGTCGAGTTAGTTTAGTAAAGATGCAATTTGATAATACGATTTTTATATTTTGAAATTGAGTTATCTACGATATTTCTTTCATCAGCGAAATTTTCTGATTTTTCCCGGTTTTCAACGAATAAGAGCCACCACCCTAAAAATATACTCACTGCATAACATGTAAATATACATTAAGTTAATATAATAGTTGAAGTCAAATTTAAATACTTCTTTATAAAATTTAGGATCATGAAAAAATATATTTTTTTTAAAGATCAATAAAAAGAGCAATTCGAATGTAAACACACGTATAGCCACACCTTTAAAATATTGATTTTAATCGAATTTTTTCGATCAGTACATTTTCGGTTAACACAATTAAGTGTTTTTTTTATCGACACATTTTATTTATTTTGGTTTTTATTTTCAGCTCCTTCTTTTCCTTCAGTGCATCAGCAGCCAATATTAGCCGTATAGCAGATCGATAATTTTACTAAATAATATATAATATACACATGAAACTGCGCGATATAGAAAACCCAAATCGGTTATAAATTCACTTAATAATAGCGAGCGAATCGAGACCTAAAGACTCTATTTTTGTTTTTGTTTCAGATTTCATAGGTATAAAAGAACTCGTTTCATTGAATTTTGAATTTTCTAAAACACTAATGTATTTTATAAATATATAAACACAGTTAGTGTTTTTGACTTTTGTTTTACTATAACGTGCGTCCTTTTTTTTTTATTTCTAAAATGAAGTTTTTTACATATAAACACGTAAAGTGAATTTTAATAAAAATGAAAGTGCTAATACATCTTGTAACACAAAAAAAGATTAAATTAACCTTAATGTGTAGAATGTTTTTGCCAAGAAAAAAAGAGTACTCGTAAGTCATAAATATATTTGCTTATTTTTATGTGTATTAATAAATTGACGGGGAAAAAATCATGTTTTCAAAGTTATTTTTTTACTGAAAAATAACCCTATATAACGTCAATAAAATAATTATTTACTTCAATAAAAAAAAAAAAAAAAAACTATTATAAAAATAGCCTTTATTTATGCACTAAAAAGTACAAAATAACTTTATTAGTGTGCGATTACCAGATACGCATCTTAACATTAAAATCTGAAACTAGAAAATATTCTGAAAAATAAAAGCGGGGACTGCAGTTATAAAAATATTCAGTGTGTGTGTGGTATTATGATGCTCAATGATGGAACAACATTAAATAGTGATTGTAGTTTTGGCTTAAGATGTATTATAATATTAATATTTAATTATTAATCTGCAGCCCCCGCTTTTATTTTTCAGAATATTTTCTAGTTTCAGATTTTAATGTTAAGATGCGTATCTGGTAGTCGCACACTAATAAAGTTATTTTATGCTTCTTTTTAGTGCATAAATAAAAGGCTATTTTTAAAGTTTTTTTTTTTTTTTTTGTTTTTTAGTATGGACTTTTTACTATGAATTTCAATAAAAAACAATAAATTTAGAATTATATTTTGCTTTATTTTATTCAATATCTCGATTATACGAAATTTATCGAAATTTGTGTTACATTTTATTATTAAACAATGGGGATCACATTCTTTCAATTATATTGTCTTTTGTTTTTCATACAATACATACGGAATAATCCTCAGCACGTGAAACACAATGTTTCACTAATATCGATCTTTCCATTGATAATCATATGATTGAAAAATAAAGAATATTTTTTTGGAACTTTCGAGCTTTCGACGCCCCAAGGGTCCGATTTTAAAGTTGGAAACCCAAATGTTCCAATGTAAAGAAATACACAAGAATGCGCATTTTTTTAACTTTGTTCAATATTTTTAGCTATAAAGCTGAGACACGTAGTTTTTTGTGCTTTTTTAAACTTTTGGTAAACTTCCCCAATGTTTCGTTAAGAAAATGAAATACGAGTTTGCTCTCGACAAATAGCGCTCTTTCCAACAGTGTATCATATGCCCGGGAAAAAAAATATTTTTTTCCAAAAGTTCGAGCTTTCGAAGACCCGAGAGGCTAATTTTAAAGTTGGAAACCTAGATGTTCCAAACCAAAGAAATATACATGCATGGGCATATTTTCAACCTTGTTTAAAATTTTTAGCTATAATATTCGTGTCGCAAAAAGGGAGCTACATATTAGATTTCGCGTTTTATTGAACTTTTCGTAAACGTCGAAAGTTTCATTAAGGAAACAAAATATTGTTTTTCCAACAATATACCACATACCCGAAAGAAAAAAATATTTTTTCCAAAATTTCGAGTTTTCGGCAACCCGAGAGTCTAATTTTAAAGCTGGAAACCCAGATGTTGCATAATATTGTATTGTCATCTATAACAAGCATTTTCTACAAAAGGACACTTTTTTAATTCATCGGGAAGTAGGTGAAAAATCGTCCACAAGATTCCCCCCAGACAGACAAAATGACAAACAGACAGAAGGACAAACCGAATTAAATAAAAGGCTATAAAAATATCGATACTTTTAGAATATTTTTTTGATAAAATAAAGTTTAAAAAATTTATGTTGCGGTAGTTCATTTCATTTTTGATAGTATAAGAGGGGTCCACTAGTTTAAGTCTGAACCACCGGCAACATATGATGATTTTCACAATAGAATAATTAATATTTTTTACCCAAATTTACTTAAATATTATTTTTATTCATCTTGGGAACTGTGGACATTGCAAATGTTAACCGAGCCCCCTACTATAAACGCGAGAGTCGACCTAATAAAAATATTTTAATTACTTTATTTATTTCGAATAGATATACACACATTATTTTAATTCGATTTCATTAATATGCTACAAAGATCGTTTAATGTTAACATTTTCAATCGCCCTCCCTGTAGAAGGCAACAGAAAAAAAGCTAATTAAAACCATCATTATTTCGATAAAATACTGTATTATAGATAGAGCAAAAAGTTTTCAATTTATGCTTGTAATTTATACGTTACCAATCTTTCTACGGCTCCATTTTCAACTAAATCATTTTCGCTATGCTTTTTAAATACCATACTCGGCTTCGTATGACGTCTAGTAAATGGATCGTCTACTTTTTTACCCTTGGTAGCACGTATTTCTGCCTACAAAAATATTTAAATCTTAAATGTAGTAAAAATACCTGATTTTAATCAAAAGCTCAATTACGTATCGCTGATTAACAAGAACGATTCAAAGGAGAGATAATGATGCGATTCGCACACTCATTTATCATCCACAATTTTAAAAAATGTTTTCTCTCACAAATTTTCTCTTTTTTTTTTTTTTTTTTTTTGTAATAACTAATACTCTAATTAATGAATTAAGCAGTTTACTTTTTTTTCTTCTTAAATTCTATCATATTGAAAGCTATGATAATACAGATTACCGTTAAACATGTATATTCAAATTTTTTTTGAATTGCTTGCGATATTTCTTTCTTACTTTTTCGTCTTTCTTTTTAATTTTTTTTTGCCGCATAAATTAATTTATACTCGCTATAAAATAAAGCTGGTCGCATATCTTGGGCGAGGCGTGAAGGATCTTCGAAGTTAAAGCTCCCAATGTACTGAATCGAACGGCACCGCTTAGAGTAGCAGGATATTTATGCTAAATTAATTTTTTATTTTCCAACTTAAAACTTTTTTAATATCAATTCAAATAATTCCCGTAAATATCTATATTTCAATATTCATTTAATAAATAAATATTCACATAGATTACAAATGGTTTATCAGTTTCTGCTAGAGTTGTAAACCACATTAGGAGATGCAGTAGTGTTTAAAATAACAGCTTCTCTTTCATTGGTGCACAAAATAACGGAGTACAGGAACATTCAAATTCCCTAGGACAGCTTTTTGTCATCATTTACATAGGAAAAAAGGCAATCACAGTCCTCAGTTCCGCGCAACCCGTACATTTTGGAAAGGTATTGGTAGGAATCCTCAGGCTCTGACCAAAAAATAACTCGAGTAATAACACTAAAAAGCTAATAAGATTAATAAAATCAAAAGGACAGAAATATATATATATATATATATATATATATCTTTTTGTAATTTTGCAACCAGCTCTGTGCTATCTAGCAATTTTATTAACATAGTATGGATGATTTGTGGAGCTCCTTATCCAGCGACAAAGATTTCCGCTACCTGTATTTTAATATTTTTTAATTATCACTGTTCATTTATAATAAATCTGTCGGCTTTTTTAATCGTCTGATTTCTGCTGAATTGTCTAGTAAACCAATGGCTAAGATATTTTTGTAATGACCTAGTTTAATGCCATATTCCCGAGCTATTTCTTGTATTTGTTCTTTGACAGCTTTAACCGCCAAATCCGTGTGCAGTGTAAGCTTACTTACCATGGGCCGTCTGCAATTGTTCTTAGTGCTTTACTTTAAAAACGCTGTATTATCGCTATATTACTCCGTTTAGCACAGCCCCACAGTGGACTTCCGTACGCCCATATAGGTTTTAGAATTTGACTATACAACAGTAATTTATTATCCAGCGATAATTCGGATTTTCTTCCTATAAGCCATAACATGTTCCTATACTTTATATTCAATTCGTTCCGTTTTTTAACTATATGGCTTTTCCATGTTAGTTGTTTGTCCAAATGGATTCCGAGATATTTTGCTGATGCTTTAACCGGAATTATTTGATTGTTAATATAAATATTTTTAATATTGCAGATTTTTTTATTTGTAAATATTACACGGGCAGATATTTTTTCCCGTTGATTACTATTCGCCACCGCTTGAACCATATCGAGAGTGTATTAACAGTTGATTGTAAGTTTATTGCGACATTTTCTAGCGACGAATCTGAACAAATCACTGCTGTTTCATCCGCGAAAGTGGCTATTTCCGCGTTATTTGGTACAGGTATATCCGCTGTATAATTTAAGTAAAGAACCGGTCCTAGTATGCTACCTTGAGCTACATCAGCTTTTATCGGATGCAATCGAGATTCTTCATCTCCATGCTTAACCACGAAATATCGTTCACTAAGGTAAGATTTAAATAATTCGAAAAACTGATATGGAAGGTGGCAGCGGATTTTATAGAGCAGCCCTTCGAGCCATATTCTATCAAACGCCTGTTTAACATCAAGGAAAACGGCGTCGTAATGTCGGGGACTTATAGGAAGACATGGAATCTCAGAGTTTAATAAAAGAAGTAGTTACAAAAAAAAAAAAAAAAAAAAAACTAAAAAAATCTGACATAATATACATTCATGATCGGTTTTACTTAGAATCTACGATAAAAAAAAAAAATACTCATTGTATGATTTAACCCCTGGTTAGAGAGTTTCCTTCACTTCCCCGTTCCGTTGTCATTTCTATGATTCGCTTGCGTTTTGGCCATTCTGCTCTTCCTTCCTCTCGTTTTCGCTTTTCCCTTGTTTCTTCTCCAAATTGTCCTCTTCACCTTAATGAGGCGGCGAATTGCGACGCCAATCACATCTTTTTTGAATGTCCATCTCTTTCTGTTGAAGAACGCGGTATCCTATATTCTTGTTTGCTGAAACTCAAGCTCCCCGCTCCTTATTGTGCATCATATATTCTGTCCTTCTCTTCACCATCTATTATCTCATCCGTTAGTTCCTTTATATTGTCCATATCTGACCGAATAAAAATTTAACTGACGGCTCCTAAACAGAAATTGATAACTTGGAATCAAAAAATCAGTCAAGAGCTTTATACCAATGATATCAAACAGAGTTACGATGCTGCGCTTAAATACAAACCCGATTAATTTAAATCTCCTACAAATAGCCATTTCACTCAGACGAATAGGTAAAATCATTTATTTTTATAAAGATGTCGAAAACCTACCAAAGATCTTAAAGAAAGAAGCGATTCCGATATTGTGATGTGAGGTTAAAACATAGAAATAGGTTGCGTCTATGTAACAGACATTGTAATCTCCTTTAGTACCACGAACTGAAAACGGAGATAAACAAACTGATATTAGTTTCATAATTACGAATATAAAGTATCAGCTCCGACTAAACATCTGCATAGACAGAAACAACCACAGAATAAACATAATTTACGAGAAATTAGCTCGATTTTATATTCAAAATTTAAAAAATTTCGTATTATATCTCAATGATTACTACTCATCCAGTTGCCGACACAACTGCATCTCACTAAAATTAGAAGCTTAAATAAGATAAATAATAATTAGTATTCGGAAATAAAAATGCAATAACTCGATGTGAACGGAGTACGCTGAAACCATTAATAATAATAACATTAAGAGTTGTTTATCGGATGTGCGCGCAGCTCAAATAATTTACGGCTCACAACTAAAAACGCACCGACCTCTCCCTCCTTTCTGATAACTCATCCGATTTTATCATTCTTCGCATACGCTGCCCTGTCCATTTTCTTTCTTCCCGTACTACACCTGCTTAATTTGCAGCGGGTTCCCAGTCACATGGACATTGAAGGAAATGAGACTGCAGATTCTTTCGCTCGAGTTCCTAATTCCTCTCGCTCCCCATCTTTAAAAAAATTCAACTCTCTAATCTCGCGTGTCTTTGTGTAAAAAATTCCATTTTAAATTTTGGTCAGATATTTGCCTTTTCCTCTTTCGTAACGAGCGTTCTTCTTACCTATTTATTCAAACCTAATTTTCGTTCTGTTTCTGGTTCCTTGAGTTTTCTTCGATTCCTCGTTCTGTTGTTATTTATATTATTCGCTTGTCTCGGTTTCATGTTTCTCTTGTTTTCTCTCTAAATAGCGTTTTTCACCGACATCAAGTAGTGGTCTGCGATGCTAATCACCTTTTCTTTGACTATTCATGCCTTTTTGTCAAGCGTTATGTTTTGTATTTTCATTCGTCAGAAACTCAAACTTCCTACTCCTTATTGCGCATCTTATATTGTCTTTCCCCTCACTATTGGTTCGCTTATGTTGTCAATAAATGAACGAATCGAAATTTAACTCACGGCTCTTACCCTTCTCCTCTTTGTTTCTAGATGTAGGCTCCTAGCAGAAATACTACTCCCAGAAAAACAAAAACTAACTCGAAAGTTATCAAAATTATAAATAATGAAAAGAAAAAAAAAACTTAAAGAACAAGATCAGAATGAGATTTTAGAAGTAACAGAAAAGAACGAAGAATATACACGAAAACCTAGAAAAACAGAAAAAATATAAGAATATTCATGAAAACATCTGACCTGAAATAAAATAGGCCAAAAGAAAAAATTAATGGATGAATGTGTTCTGAATTAAAATACCTTTTCACAATCCACACAAAAAATCCAGTAACAACAGATTAAATTTTTACTTTTCGAATACGCATTCTATTCTTAGTTGTAGCAGTTAAATTAAAGAATTTTTAAAACTAAACACAAAATTAAACTTTGACATATTTATAGAAAAATTTAAAACTGTCTCTCATTTGAAAATAAACAAATTCCAATGTTCTTCTTACCAGCAACGATATACTGATTACTTGTACATTTGCAATACTAAAAAAAATCTTACCATAATAGCTTTCTCAGCTTCTTCAATATTTTTCCGACGATTCCTGTCGTTGATGTAACTGATACTACATATGGTAGCCGTACGTCGCTTATCCAGTTCATTTGCTCTTTCTTCTAATTCATTTAATTCATCTTGTACCCTGTTTGCCTCCACGATTTCGCCTCTATTTGAAGTGCAAAGTAAAAATACATCCTTCACATATTATTTTACTTTTTTTACCCAATAAGTATTACTGTACAAATGACATTAACAGAATGTTCCGAATAAACTAAACAATTAAAAAAATTCAGCGAAGTTTAATGTCCCACAAAAAATATAAAATAAACACGTGTTCGGAAATAATTTATCATACTTGCAGAATAATTTTTAATTTGACATATGAGTAGATAATTACCATCTGTTTTATTTTTTAAATTACGACTGAGTTTTGGTAGTAGATCTTTTATTAATTAATTTTCGAGTAACACTGTAAACTTCACAATTTAGCCTTTTACTCTTTTCAGATACTACAATATACCTCGTAATTCTATTTAAAATCTACTATTATACTGGTAGGTAAACGAACTGCCGTCGCCAGAATCATCTTTCCGGGGTTAAATAAAAATCGTAAAATATAAACGCTATATTATATAATACACAAAAACTGAAAGAGCAATTTGAGATTACTATTATAAAGAGGTTTAACGATGGTACTAAATTAAACACGGCCAAGAAACTAACAAGGGCCTCGCCGGATAAATTGGTCAAAAGTGCTCCCAGACCGATAGCTGCAAACGATACATCATCTCGCAGAGCATAAAAAAAGTAATTGATCCTGAAACTTTTAGACTCCTAGACCCATAATAGGGGTCCGCTGTAGAGCCCATTTTGTGAATTACGGGTTTTTTCGAGATATCTCAGCCGTTTTTAACGGATTTATAAAATTCTTTCTGAAGATTGAAGAGAACTAAAAGTTCTATATATAGAAATTTTTTCAGAATTTTTAGCGGCAAATACAAATTTTTAAAGATATTCGAAATTTTTAGAAAATCGTAAAAAAAAATTTGAAGGTGGTATCATGAAAAAAATAAGTTTTGTAACATAATATTTTAGATCATTAGGAATTATTTCAGATTTTTTGAGTTGCTGGAACATAGTCAAAAAAATTAAAAACCCGTTTTTTGATAGTTGTTGTGCTATTTTTTGGTGTTAATTTAATATGCTTACATTCTAGATAAAAGCTAATGTTTTTTTTTTTTTCGAATTCTACGGGGAAAAAAACGTTGAACAAATTATTTTTTCTCAGAGAAACAAGTCGAAAATTAAAAATTAATAAAAATAAAAAAATTGCGAAAATTAAAAAATTTTTTTTTTGCAAGTGTGACATGTTTTTGAACGTATTTTTCCCAGTAGAATTAAAAAAAAAAAAAAAAAACATTTTTCTTAAAAAACGTAATTTTATTGACATAAACGATCGTGTACACCAAATAGTTTGTTTTCCAGGTGAGTTTACGGATCTTAAACTGAATAAACGCATTACGAAAAGCTTGAAAAAAATATATACAGTTATACAAGTAGTTAAAATAATTGCAATTTGAAAGCAATCCAGTAAGTACACTGCATCGTAAATAAACTATCGTAGCTACATAAGAGCAACAACCCTACGGTTCTTATATCGTTAGCGCATTTCACAGTAGTAACGTATAATACCACTATGACCCCAACTGCTGATTGAGCCTCATAATGAATATAACAATGATAAACTTCGTTTCTAATGTTTTGGGATTTTATTTTAATTTTAATTATATCAATTTTCTCTTTTAGATATTTTATATCAATTCTTCCATCTTCATTTGTTAATTCTGCTAAATAAGAAATAGCTTGCGAGAAAATTTTTTTTTAAAGAAAATCCTGCTCTGTCATTTCTGGAGAATCAAGTATATCGGAAGATGTAAATTTATTAAATAAGGTTTTTTTTCTGCTCTATCTTTTTGTCTCTACCTCTAAAAAGCAATGGTATTTTCATCATTGTGTTGTTGAAACTGACTGAGAATCTCTTCATTAGCATTTCTAGTGTCAATTCGTTTCCCAAAAGTAATTATTAAAAAAATTTGCGATGCTACAATATAGCGAAGCATGTAGAAGTGTAGTCGATTATCAAGTTGGTAATGAAGTATATAGTTAATATTTTTAAGCTACTATACCACGCACTGCTTCAACGACCCATCGAAGAATTGTCACATACGCTGCGAATGGTTAGATTCTGCTGGTGTTAGTTGTTTTCTTTGTCCTTTCGAAGAAGGGCATACGGAATTTTCTATTTTCTATTTCCGCCACCACATCTCGAAATCTCCTCGGTCCGAAACAAAAACATAATTTTCTCTTAATAAATCTTTCAGCCCACTATCATTAGTAAGAAGTTCTTTTAGTATTTTTGTGTCATTCCCATTAGCATAATATGCTCCTAAAACATCAATGACCTAATCATCAGTCGTGCAAATACTAAATGACTTACAGAGAGGAATTCTCTTTTGCCCTGAGTATGATTTTCGCTGATATCCATTATTTGCACTATTCCGATGTCGAAGATAGGTGTACCATCAGCAATTAAAATCAACTGATTTTCCGTGATGTTATGTAATTTTCTGGCGAAATCTGTTGTATGATTTATGCACAAGTCTTCTCGTTTTATAGCTTTTAATCCAAATCTTGATGATAACACATCTATTTCAAAAGCTTTTAAAATTGCTACCGAAAAGTCTGAAAGCTGTGGACGATCAAGTCCCAGTACAGCACAGATCATTTCATTTGGAGTTACCACTTCGGAGTTCTCAATGAAAGCATCATTTCTCGTAATTTTATCAAATTTTCCCAGTCAAGTCCAGAGTGAAAATTTGAAGGCGTTCTTCTGATAAAATCGCCAACTTTATCTGTAAGTTCTGAGTCACATGATACAGTAAAAACTTCAAAACTTCTACTACAAGTACGGTACTTGAATGAGATATTACAGATATGTTTGCAATTTGATCTAAGTAAAATCTGTTTTTTATCCAGTGGCTCTTACAGCAACGATTACCACAAGATGTGAAAATGTTTTTTTTCAGTCAGTAGATTCTTTATAAAGAAAGCAATATTTATGAGCCGAAATTTAAAATTCAATTCTACTGTCAGTTTCTTGAATTCTATTTTTATGTACCGCAAATGATGGATCAACACCAGAATTTTGTGAAAAAGCCATAGAATTAATCATTGTCATTGACGATTCTTGGCTTGAAACTTGAGATGATGATGAGTTTTGATCTGTTTCTACTTTCTGCCTTTTACTTAACATTAAATGTATGTAGTTATAACATTTTTGGCACAATATATCACCAACAATCACCAGATTTATCTAAAAATTCAGAAACATAACTGGCAAAATCAACTGTATCGACTATTTTCTTCCAACCACCAAATTTTCTTAAATATATCTTACAATCCATTATCTATCCGAACTATTATCAGTTGTTTTATTAGTAATATTTGCTTTTTATTTACTTTGCTTAGTATTTTTCCATTTTTTAAACTGTTTCTATTTATTTAATTTTCAACATTTTTTTTCACAAGCACATATGCGCTTTATAACCTTTTAAATTATTTCCATCTAATGAGTCATGCTAAAAAGATTTTAAAGTGAATTTATGCTTTTTTGAACCTTACAAACCGTCGCAATAGCCTAGTTCCCAGATCATTTGACTTTCGTCACAGAGGTCTAAGAAGTTTGATCACAGGCACGACAACAGAAATTACAGAAATTATTATAATTAGACAGCCACTAATAGTTACGTGGTAGACAATGGCAAATCACACACGCGCGCTAGTTAATGCATGGGTGGGCACACTTAGAATTGCATCCGTATTGTGATAATAAATGATTACAATCAATTCTAATTGTAGTTTTTCATAAACACTTGTATTGCATCTAAAAAGCGACTTTTTTTTTTTTTTTTTTTTTTTATACCTCCAATTTCTACTACGCGAATCTAAGACTATTTTTGCTTCATATTCTTATAAACTACAGTAATTAATTTTTAAAATAATTATAATTTTCCGATACATAACTTGCGTAGTAGTAAAGAATTACTAAGATTTTAGTGAAAGAAACTGCACTTACAAAGCTTTGAACATATCGCGCTGTTTCATTAGCTGTGTTTTCTTGAAAGCATAATTACAAGGTCCCAATTTAAAACGTTCTTTTTCCTTAAGCATCTGAAATAGAACAAAAATACATTATTATAAATTAAGGAAGTAGTTTTTTAAAAATTACGTTGATACAAGAGGGACAAAAAAAAACACAAAGTTGTTGCAATTTTATATTTCGACCTAAGTTGTTAGGCTCGTATTTTTATTTACTAATATTTAAAATGAATTTTGAGCAAAATAGCTGGAATATTTAACTTAAGACGCTGAGCACCTTATTTGTACAAACGGCACACGATTGCAGAAAATTAAGAGAATAAAAAAGTTTACAAAATGTATTGAGTTTTAAGGAACACATTTTAAAGAGCACCATTATCGCCGATTAAGCAAAATAAATACCCCGAAAACTTAAAAGAATTCATAAGAGCGCGATGTTACCTGATTTATGTCTTCTTCTTTAAATTCGTATACCAGAGCCTCTTTAATGTCTTTCACTTTCTGATTTATTCTATCAACGGTCGGCATTGGAACGTTTTGAATACTGCATGACTCCTGATACTTGAGAAATTCCGACTCTGTAAATTCTTGATTGCTAATAAATTCTAATCTAAATACCTTCTCATTGGCGCCATGTCTTTTTAAAAATACATTCATCATCAATACTAAAAATATTAAAGCTATAGAACTATACATGCAGTGGAATTTTTAAAATTTGCAAAAAAAATTGTTTTATCTCACGTTTTACAAATACGTTTATTTAAAACGGTATCTAAGGACATTTGAAAATAGTCGCATATTACTTATAAATTCTAACAAACAAGTATATATTTATAATTCTACAAAAAATTAAATGATATAGATTATTACAATGTATTTTTATCATAGAATAAAAAGTAATATGAAAAAATTCCATCAGACGGTTCGCAATGTAAAAGAATAAACATTATACCGGGAAATGGGAATCATTTTAAATCTACAATGAAAAAATTACTCGAAAGCCGGATAAATTCGGAAAATTACATTAATCCGAAGAAATCTCAAGTCTAAACCGCTTAAACTGCGCTGAATGATCACGATGATTTTGGAAAAAAAATCAAGAGATATGATTAAAAGTTCAGTAAAATAACGAATTCAAAAATTTCGTAAAAATTAATACGTCTTTGATAAAATTTAAAATTTCTATAAACAGACAGTGTTTTGAAAAATCATCAAAAATATGTATAAAATGGAAACCAAAATACCACCTATAAAATCGTTTTTAAACATCACACAGCTTTGAAACTGTGTTCATTCGTACAAAATATAAAATTTAAAATATACAAAGATTGTAAAATACGGTTTCTTAAAATCTAGCATTACCGATAACAGAATCTCTTAAAAAAAATACATCGCACGCACACGCTCGGGATGCAAAAATAATTACTACATCTTTTATGTTACCCCAAAGTAACAGGAATTTAAAAAATTCTTGTATATTGATACTTTCAAAAAAATGCGACTAAAAAAGACTTGAGGCCATATAAACGACACTTCAATCGAGTTAGAGATAATTTCGTAAGAAAACAATAAAGATTACAATAAAACAAAAATACGCGCTAAAAATAAAATTTTAGTAAAAATATGTTGATTTTAAAAAATTTGAATACTGAAAATTTTGAATCTGTACAAAAATGCATAGCAATTTATGATTTTTCCATGGATTATGCCAAATGTATTATATGCTGTTTGAAATTCTAAATTTTGCAACAAAAATTAAAAAACACAAAAAAAAAAAAACGATTTGCATTCAGTATTTTGATTTATGTTACATTATTCTTTGACGAGTGTACTAAATGTATGTAATCTAGAGAGGAACCTACTACATCATATTGTGTAACACTTACCTCACTCGTATCCCTTTGTTCGTCCTTGTCTTTTCCAATTGGTAAATTTTTGCAGTTTCACAAACATCTATAATTTCTGCCGCCTAATAAAATTTGATAAAAAAACAACGTGAGAATTAAACATTAATTATATACGCAAACGTACATATATACGTTTTTTTTGTTATTGTTATTTTTAGCAAGACAGGAGCATAACAGCATGGTTGCACCGTAAAAAAAGGACAGTTTACTGTCGGTATAATATATACATATACATAAACGGGCTAATTATGAACTGATTATGCAACATTATAAAGCAAACTTATTAACGTACGCTTCCTCTAACCCGTTTACGTATAGGATGGTATTCGCAACCGTCTTCCATACACTTCAACTGCCATTATTTCTTAATAAATATTCTTAAGATTATAAGCACAGCTTACCTCGATTACTCATTCATATAGTAAAATTAATAACATGTATGTAGTAGTAATACGAGTAGTTTTTAGAGTTTGTTTTGATCACATACTTTGTGTGGTTTTATTAATTTTTAGCTGATGGATAGGCCATGCACGAAAACGTTTCGAAGTATTATGTATCGGTTGTACATTTAAATTCTTTTGTTATATTTATATTTGTTCCAGTTACTATAATAATACTTCAATTTTAAATAAATTGAAAGATCTAATTTTATTATTTAAATAATTTCGAATATATTATTGTATCAATATACAAACTTGTGGCATGCGGTAATTTTAGAGCAGTAAGAATATAAAAGTTAAGTTATACATTATGACTACTTTACTTTTCGTTATTTAAATTTTTATAACTACTTTATATGAAAAAACTGTTTTTATAATAGTGCGATAAGTTTGAAAAATCTTAATATATAAATATATAATTATCACCGCTCGACACAATTACGAAAATTTCAATTATGATTTATTTGTATATCTTTTTACTTATTTATCACTATTTACTTAAATATGTATTAAAAATATTCAATATGTTTCGTTGCCTTCTTTTGGTATGTCCGCAGACATACGATTAATGATAATAATCTATTTTATCACGTTATATGCATGCGCTCACCCATATAAACGATAATTAATTTTTAGTTAAGTTCTATATCATTTGCACAAATTAATTAATGCGAATTCTACAAGTCCAAAAGGATTTGGCAGAAGTTTAATCAAACTATACATGAAAAAAAAAAGTAAATAAATAAACCTTTTTTTTCTTAATTTCCTGGTAATAAACTATTTGGTCACTATCAAAAATAAACTTATTACAATACAATAATTAATAATACCGTGTATATATAATATACACACACGCACACATATATTTATATGTATGTATATATAAAATTAAGTGAAATAAGTTTACTTAAAATTAAATTTATATTCTCATATCTTCAAGTAATTAATCCTACAGTCAAATCGCGAGGACGTCTATACTATCTCATTATATTAGTTTGTTTTTTTTCAATCTTATTAAGTAGTGATTTTATTTCTTTTAGCACGTTATCACATAATTTAATCAGCACAGTAATTTCCGATTACTAGATTTATTACTGATCTTTTTTTTTCTAAACTTATTTCTCTTTTATTCATCCAATTGGCGAAACTTCCTATTCTTAGTGTTGCCAACTGAACCTTATTCCATTTTTATTCGCACCACATTGAGCAATTTCTTATAATTATTTTTTACTTCGATATTTTATTTTATTAATTAAAAAAATAAATAAGTAAGTAAAAGTCTCGCTGTTTTACATATAGAATTAGTCTATTTCTTTTTTGAATTAAAAGCAGAACATCTGAAAGCAAAACACACATTATACTTTCTCAATCTAGTACGAATTAAAAATATAAAAAATCTTAAGTGCATATCAACAAAGATTGCAAAAAGGCATTGGTGATAATTTTAGAATCGAAATTCCTGTTTTATTTATTTGTAATGATAATAGTGAAATACAGAGAATCAATTTAGTCTTGGACAATGAATAATTAAAAGATTTTATTTATTTACAGTTTTAATTCGGAAATTCTTGTGAGTCGCGCTATTTCGGGCTGCAAATAAATATAAATACCTACATGGTTACAAGATTTATAAGAATGTAATTTACGTCATGCAAACATGACTTTATATTTTATTTATTTATGTAAACGGTACTGTGTAATAGGAATATAATAGTTTTTTTTTTGTTGTTTCTTTTTTAAATCATTGTATTCTTTAATATACATTTGTTTTCTAAAAAATTTTAATTTGTTTTTATTACAAAACATTATATTTACAATGTTAGAAAAAGTAAACTCTTAAACTCTATTTGAAAACTATTATTAATACAATACTTGCAACACTTGCTGTAATCTACAAGGTTAACATTCAATATATTTTGGTAAATATTATAATTGATGTAAATGGAGGCATGGAATGTTTAGCATACGTACAAATAAAACCTACACTATACTGCAACGATTAAAAAATAATAACATAGTATTGTGTATAACGATATGGGAAAAAATCATATGGCCGATAAAGCGGCAAAAAAAAATAAATAAAATAAAAATAACTATAAAATAGATAAAATAAAAAACTTTTGGATAGAATACATATTCTGTATAGAAGAAGAAAAACAACAAAACAATAGCAATTGAACTACGAAAAAAACCAAAAAAAAAACCAGCAAAAATTGTGGGAAAAATACTTTGAAATACGAAAAAGTATATGAAACAACCGTACACAAATGAAATGAGTAGAGAATATTTACGTTATATATGTCTAATGTAAACGAATCACCAATCGAAAACATACGGCAATGTGTATCATGGGAAAATTATTGTGTAACATTTGTTAATGAATTGATTCCCTTCTCTACCGCACTGTAGTATATAACAGATGGTACGGAAACCGAACCAAAAATTTGCGTACTTTTTGTATGAATTTATTACAAACAACAATATAATAATTTTAAAGCAAATAATAAAGTGTCCAAAAATTCAAATAAAAGAAGTGGTCAGATAACAGAAGCTAAATCAAAAAAAATAATAAAGATTGCAGTTCATTCTATTATCATTATTATTCGAGCGAATTAATAAATAAGTTACTGAAATAAACTTGCAACCAAATGAGTTAGAGCAACGATACATTAACATTTTATTGATAAAGAATGAAAAAATCTATTCTGTTGTACGGTTGTTTTTTAAAAACACCAACTAAAACAACAGTGCTCTCATCTTCGATGTAAGTTCACATTTTAAAATAATTTTCTGAATTTTTTTATAACGATTTCTTCTATATAATATATAGGCAAACACTTACTCTGTAGACTGCTTTGCCATTTGAGTTGCCTATACCGATTCGCACAAAACAGCCCACAACCACTTTCTTAAAGAACGGTAAGTGAACAAATCTGTAAAAGAAAAATATAAAAATAAGTTGTCAGATGGAAAATGATTTTTTAGTAGTTCCCTTACACAATTTTTATGAAAGTTAAATTTTTAGAGTACAATAAAATTTTACTAATTCAAAAACTAATCACACTCTTAAATTAACGCTATATATTAATACGACGGGACTGAAAAAATGTACCGCTTAAAATTTAAATCATCACATAACGTGAAAAATACGTGTAAAGTTCGCATTTTATAATTTTCTATTTATAAAAATTTTTAAAATCAGTTAACGAAATAACGAAATTCCAGCGGAAGTGTTTTACTTCAAAAGTTAAAACAAAATTAGCGATGAGGATAAATATAATAATACCGAAAGTTCCAGAGAAATAATTTCACAAGAACAAAAAAAAAAAAAAAAAAAACACAATATGATAGGAAAAAATTAAATAGTCGGTTGAAAAAAAAGGCTGTAGCAAATTATATATGTATATTTAAACTTCAGAACGCAGAACCGAAATATTATTTAATAAACGGCTGTTTACGAATATCTTAATTGATCGTTTTTACAGTATAAATGCGAAATACGAAATACGAAAAAGAAACAAGAAAGAAAAAAAAAACACACGTGCATCAAATTAACTTTAGTTAATAACTACTTATCTAACATTATACAACATGTTATTTCAACAACATTATTCTCGATTACACTACAATTTTATTGAAAACGTGATTAGGCAACGTACATTAAATAGCTAAAACTCACACTCTTTAGGTAACCTCTACTACTACAGCGAAGAAGAAGAATATTGTCATTTTATAGAATAAGTGATGTTCATTAACTAATATCTTACGTTTTCCACAAGATCGCAATAAATTCCACGAATGAATACTGTAAAAACATAGAATCTATTTTACAAACGCAAAAGAACACCTACAAAATTGTACTCTAATTACTCTCCTCTTCATTATTTTTTTATCTCTCTTTCATCTTCCTTTGTTTCGGAATGAGTTGTTTTAAGCGTAAAATATTATCGTGCGTATTTCGTTTGACCATAAACTAAGTAAGCCTCTGTAAAAGACCTTAACGACAAGCACTGGCTCGACCATATCTGAGAAAAATAAATAAAGCTCATTCCATTAGACTAATGACGTACTCTTTTATGATTTAAAAATCGTACTCCTAGAATATGAAATAATACCATCCGCATATCACGCGTAAATGGAATAAAAAGAAAACAACACGTACTTTGACAATTTATGCCTTGATAAACGTATCTTATTTAATTCTTCTCTTGTCGTAATGTACGTTTCTTTTTTGCCAACACGCGCCACAGACCTGAAATGAAATTTTGATTAAAAAAATTGTAAACGTAATCGGTAAAGATCATTTTCGATATGTTGACATTAGAGGTTAGTGGAACCGTAATGTAAATGTACATTGTTTCAAAACATTACCGGGAATCAATTGTTTCGAAACAGCAACTTTATGTAATAACGAAACATTTGGATCGCTGAAGCAGTGAAATCATTTTGAAACAGCAATTTTTACACAATAATGAAACATTCGGAACATTTAAAAAGTGAAATAAATTTATTTTGCAGTTTTTGAAAGCGTGTTTCTCAATGATAATAAACCGTATTAAGATTTATTTTCATCGATGCTCGCTGATCACTTTGTGATCAAACGCTTTACTAAATGCATATTCTGGTCGTTACTATTTATAAAGCAATTACCAGTGCAATTAATTTAAACTTAACGAATAATTATTTTGGGTATTTGATTGTTTACTTATAATTTTATAACACAGATAATATAAAGAATAGGTTATTTTTGTTTTTCAGATTTATTTAACGTACGTAAAAACTGTGATATCACGATCGCGAAATATATGAGGTATTTCAAAGGTTGACTAACAATTTTTTATATTTTAAAATTTTTCCTTAACATTTTCTGATGTAATTTAAACTAATATTTACTATTATTTTTACTAACGTGTAAAGTGTTGAAAATTGAAATTGTAAAAGTGAATTTTATTGTAATGGTTAAGAAAGCTAAATAGTAAAATGACACAACTAGAAACAGTTTATAATTAATCCGTACCTGTCCTCATTAGTTGAATTGAATTTCATGAAGAACATTACTTGTTTAATAAAATCGTAACAAGCAGTTTAAAAACTACGCATAATTATTTAATGTCCCTAATCAAACACTGTTCATACGAGAATACTTTAAAAATTATACAACAGTGCTAGCACCTGTTCTTTATTTAAAACAATAAATTAAAATTATATAGTTTTGCGTTGAAAATTAATAAATTAAATAGCTATAAAATTTTCAAAAAAAAAAAAAAAACAAAAAAAAACAAAAAAAAACAAAAAAAAAAGCTCTAGCAATAATTATATAATTATTGTTTATATTATAAAATAGGGAATTGAGCCCAGCGAACGCTTTACAGTCCAATTCTTCGAATTTATAATCGTTTTAGTTCGTGAATTTTTTTTAAAAATAGAAAGGCACTGCAGCGTTCGTGTATTATTTATTTATTTATTTTTTTAACGATACGAATATTTTGATTGGACACCTCAATGCTCTCTATTTAGAGTCTGCGGTTAAAATTCAAAAAGCATGGAACATACTTTAGTCGTTCGCTGTCTGAAACGTCTTGAATTCAAAACAAAAAATGTTAACGATTTTATTTAAATTTTTGTTTATTCTTGTGTCACGTGTTCCTTAGAAGTAATAGACAATATATGGGTTTTGACGTAACTTATGTAATTTTTAGAATCAATTTTGTCGATGTGACGAGCGAAGACCAAATCGATGCACAATCCTTTTTTACGAATAGTTGGTAGAGCTGGGTTCGTTTTGAGTTACAATCCAAAAGTTTCCTCCATGAACCGAAATAACCGCCCATTTTCAGGTTTCTTGAAATCGACATTGATATCCCCTGATAGAAGTATAGGTATTGTGTCGTATTCTCTCTTCTTGATTACGTTAACAATTTCTCCTACTTTAGGTGTGTACGCTAATAAATTTTCGAATGCTAAACATATTGCTGGAAAACATTATTACGACCAAACAAGGCACCTTTTCTTTCATTCGTTCCGGCAACAATTTTAGGTCGTTTTTTTTTTTTTTTTTTTTTTTGTAGATGCACCATTATAGATGTCAATGACGGACGATCAGGACCGGGACAGACGAACATCATCGGAGTACGGTCCGAACACGACAGACTTAAGATAACTAAAAGAAAAGACTGTATTCTTATTTAGCTCCCGCGTACCACCCTCGCGTTCCACTTTAGTGTAACATTTTCTTCATGTTAGTTCACGGCTCAAGCAGGTTCCATGCTAAAAATTAAAATATACTGAATAACAAATATGAAAGAAATATTTGAAATTTAACGCTCACTATACTTATTTCTTCAAATGTATATTTGTACTGCATGTCCACATTTAAAGAAATGATACGAGTACATCCATCAAGAAACCAAAGTTTGGATTAAAATATCTCAAATACTAAAACAATTAGAAGGATAATATACGGGGGAGAAATATTTTAAATTTAATACTATTTAAGTGAGATATTAACCATGTTTATTCCTTCAAATGTATGTTTCAATAATAGCTAACGTTCGTAATATTTTTTATTTATTTCTTTTCTTAGAATAAAAAATAGATAATAAATTTAATTGCTGTTACCGCACCCGCTTTAGACACTAAATTGATTGTAAAAAGGATTTCATGATTTGCAGGCTCATAATTTCAATAAAACTTTACAATAAACTACACTATACATTTATACGTAATGAATAAATAGTAGGAGCGAACACGGGTTATCACTAAATTATACGAATAAGAAGTTAATAAAAAGAAATTTAATAAACGTAGAAATTATAGAGTACGATAGTTTTTACGTGGCTAAGTAATTTACAATAGTTATACCAAATGCAAGGTTTTAAATGATCAAAAACCGCTGTGACTTAGCAAATAAAACTTATCGAAAACAAAATACTCTTCACATTTAAATGACATGAAACGAATTTGTAGATCTAAACAACGTTGAACCTAAAAGCAACATATTCAGAAAAGAAATGAAGGTTTATTTTTAGATGGCCTACTAATTAAAAAAAGAAAAAATATTCTAGTCGTGTTAATTTAACAAGAAGTACTGACTAAAATTACATATCTATTTTTGATTGGTTCCTTAAATAAATTTTTTGGGAAATTCTGCATTTTCCTATATTCTTGCGAAGAAAATACCCCGAATAAAAATAAAATTAACATTCAAGCAAGTATAGAGAACGGCCTGTGAAATTTTTTATAATTCTTTTGCTTGCAGCTTGATATATTCATTTCTCAAAATTAAAATTCTTTACAACTTTGAGGGTTTCATAGTTTTTCTGTAACAAAAATTCGTCTATTAAAAAAAAAAAACCAATTATCGAACTAATACAAACGGATTGTTGACTTTTTTTCATCTTTCAGCTATATAAAATAGGTGCATAACTATTACATCAAACTGTTTAAGAACACAACATACGAAATTTCATAATGTTTATCGTATAACTATTTCATTTTACATTTACATTTTAACGTTCCAAATGTATTAATACATTGTTTTTCGGAACACTTAAATGTTTCATTAGAAATTTTCCGAACATTGAGTATATAAATTTTTCATCTCTATCTAACACATCTGTGTCCGCTACACAGTTATATGTAAAAATAAATAATTAAATGACGGTTTTAATCATCGTTTTAAAAATCAGTAAACCTTGTATCCGAGTCGCTTGAGGAATCTGAGGATGACGATGATTTTTGTAAACTCGTTGGAGACTTTTTTTTCGTCTTTTCAGTATCCTCATCGGAGCTACTGTCGCTTTCGTCTGAGTAAATATCGGACATACGCAATTTCGTCTTATTCGCACTGGTTGACTTTTCCTCCTCATCATCATCATCGTCTTCATCTTTATCCTGTTCTTTTTTCTTTTCTTCTTCTATTTTTTGTTTTTTCTCTTTTTCCTCTGTATTGTAAAAACAAAAATTATCGTTTAATCTATATTTAATGCTACGTCTATACTACAATTTATGGGAAGCAAATTTTTCATTACGCTTTAAGCTGCAAACAATCAAATCAATAAAAAAAAGTAATTTAATCTGAAACTCAAAATTTAAAACATTGTAAAAATTTTAAATCAACAGATATGCAAAGAAAACGCGTTTTTGAAATTTAAAAATTTTTTTTTCTTTCTTTACTACATTATAAAATTATAATTGATCACACGTAATCCCGGAAGTTCTATTTCGTTCAGTCTTGTAACCGCTATTAAGAGTTATTTCATCGCAAACTTACACTCGACTTAATACAAAAATGCTATACGAAGCTGGATTTTAGTGATTGCTTTAAAACCTAAAGAGAGAATGAAACGAAGACTAATATCAAGATGAGTGAAAAAGCAAAATTAAAAGAAAATATTTTAGACAAACTTTACGAACTTCAGAATACACTCATTAATGTTTAAAGTAAAGAAAGAGTTGGAGGAGTATACATCGCCTATTGGAGAATTGTAGATTGTCGAATTAAAAGAATACTATAAACTCAATTCAAAAAAAAAAAAGAAATAATCCAAAACGTCACTGTAAAAAAATACAAAATCAACCCGTCAGTACTGTTATCAGGAAAAAGAAAATAATTATAATTTACTAATGTAAAGTAGTTTTAAGAATTCTGATAATTGTTATTTTAATCATCATGTTCGGATCTCAAAATAAGTCTAGACGAACCCCTAAAACTTTCAGTACATATGAATGTACAAAGTAAATAATTTCGGTATAAGCAAACACAAATATTTAAAAAATTTTTAACTTCAGTTTTTAATGTTAGGCGAGGGTAGGAGTTAAGATTGGAAGGGACCATTAAAATTAGAGAAGAAAATCACGAACAATTCGTAAAATTTGTATAAATTATCTATAAAATTGCATGTAATGAGAAATTCTTTTTGAGTATTTAGTTAAAAAAATAAAACACATTATACAGTAAAATCTGAAAAAGGTTTATACTTATAAATTTTACAATTATTAATGATTTACCTCGTTCCTTCCTTTCTTCACGTCTGGCTTTTAATAAATTCATAGCGTGCGCCTTTTTATCGACTTTTCCACGGTTTTCCGCGGCTGACTTCTTCCGTTCTTGTACTCGTTCTTTTAAATCTAACGGCGGATTATCTTTATCTTTTTTTTTCGTCATCTTCTGCTTCATGTCTCTTTTAGCTTGTTTTAGTTTTTTCTCGATGTTAAATCTACAAAATAAAATGAACATTAATTTGAATTTTCAATTTAAAATTTATTGAAACTTAGTGCAATTATTAAAAAATAAATAACCGCCTAAAACACTATATAAATACGCCCCTACCCAATATTCCAAATTTTATAACTGAATCAAAGATTTTGTAAAAAACAAAAAAAAAAAAAAATTAAATCCAAATTGCAAACCATAAATTAGATTGCAATAACTTCCACTAGAACATTTTAAATAAATAAAAACCCGGGCTCGACTGATTATATTTTTTAATTTCAATTCGACTGAAAAAAATGTACAAAATTCAATTTCAGCGCTTGTCCCCAGTAGAAATAACATTTTATTTCTTTCTGTTTTCGGTTTAGATACGATTATTATTAACTGTGCAATAAAAATTCTGAATGTTTATCACTAAAACATCCTTCACCGAAAATTCGAAATGAACGATGTAAATTGAATAGAGAATTATATTTCATATGCTAATAGACACCGAAAATATTGCCTTTTCCACCCTAAATAATAGCTCAATTTGTTCATCTCCAGATCCAGGCCTTTTAGAGAATAAAATTACTCCGCCATCGGTATTATCAATTCTTTAATGATATATGTGTAACTGAATAATTTACGGATATTTTATTTCGAGACTACATATTACTAATGAAAATCGATTTAATATAAACAATGTAACAAAATCAATTAAAACATTCTTGTATGATAGAAATGAATGAGAGGTTAATAATATTTTTGATGAAAAATCGAAAAACACGGTGAAAAAATGTACATTTCGATACAGACGCGATGCGCAGTGTCATGTATAATTTTGTGGCAGGTATGCAGCAAGAAGACATCTTCTTTTCCTTTCCCTCGCGAAATAGATTTAAAAAAAAAAAAACAAAACAAAAGGTTTCGGTCCACTTTCGGTTTATATTTCAAGAAAAATTACGGTTTGTTGCTGTTTCGGTTCGAAGACCTAATAAAAATCGATTAATACGCTGATCCGTGATGCAAACTGTATTATACAATTGAAGGTTATAATTAATAGAAATATACAAAAAACAAATTCACAAAACACGATTAATTATAAATAAAATAATGTCAACTAGTTTCAATTAACCATAATAAACCATTTCTTAAAAACATCGCAATTTAAAATTAATAGAATTATATAAAAATCTGTAAAATACAATTGATTATAAATAAAATTGCCGACTAGTTTGGGTTATACGGAATCATAATTATGGCATGATAGTGTTTTGGTTTATACCATAATTATGGTTAATTGAAACTAGTTGACATTATTTTATTTATAATTAATCGTGTTTTGTGAATTTGTTTTTTGTATATTTCTATTAATTATAACCTTCAATTGTATAATACAGTTTGCATCACGGATCAGCGTATTAATCGATTTTTATAAAAGTCTTCGAGCCGAAACAGCAACAAACCGTAATTTTTCTTGAAATATAAACCGAAAGTGGACCGAAACCTTTTGTTTTGTTTTTTTTTTTAAAATCTATTTCGCGAGGGAAAGGAAAAGAAGATGTCTTCTTGCTGCATACCTGCCACAAAATTATACATGACACTGCGCATCGCGTCTGTATCGAAATGTACATTTTTTCACCGTGTTTTTCGATTTTTCATCAAAAATATTATTAACCTCTCATTCATTTCTATCATACAAGAATTTTTAAATTGATTTTGTTACATTGTTTATATTAAATCGATTTTCATTAGTAATATGTAGTCTCGAAATAAAATATCCGTAAATTATTCAGTTACACATATATCATTAAAGAATTGATAATACCAATGGCGGAGTAATTTTATTCTCTAAAAGGCCTGGATCTGGAGATGAATAAATATAAATTTTAAATCAGCTTGTAATTATCCGCATGTTTTGGTTTGACGATTACCTACTGACGGCTGAACAGAAAAACCGGAAAATAATTTAGTATCTTAAGATCACACAAAAGCTGAAAATTTTTAACTAAATTTACCTACGATAAAGTTCATTCTTTTTACATTTGACTAGTCCAAAAAAGACGCGCAAAATTTAAATATATAATAAAACTAGGAAAATAAGTTGTCGGTATCATCTTCAGCGATTCCAATGAATTTCACGGATTCAACGAAATTTTCCTTAAACAAAATTCTTTACATCGTTCGCTTCAAACGGTAAAAATTTTTAAAGCGAGCCCACTTCAATACAATTACCTCCGAAATTTAGTTGTAACATACATTTAATAACTGAACGTTTTAACTTTAGTCTACGTATTTACTCCTATTTTACATACCGTAGTTCTCGAATACGGTCTAGCTGTGATAATTTTAAACTTTCTTTCAACCGCTAACACGCATAAATTAATGAACGATAATAGCCACACGGTCTGAAAAAGCTGACAATGAAAGCCTTATAATACGAGTACAAACCAAAAACGCTTTTTATATAGTGGATGATCTCAGAGTTTTATTTGTCTCAACTCACACCGAAATTGCTGATAAAATTCACTTGCCGCTGAAAGTTGCCTGCGAATACAACTTCGTTTATCAGACAACATGATCGAACAATATTATAGCTGCTTGCATTTTAATAGTTTTTCTCCTTTTTTTCTTCTTACAAGTAACCGCTAAAGTTCTGTTGATGCTTCAATGATAATGTAACTATGACTATAGATTTTTAAACTATTGTCACACGGAGCGAAGTTTTCATCACTATACCATATATTCGTTCAATTATTAAAAACTTAAAATTGTACTACGTAAAAACCTTTCCTAATCTACTATTTAAATTTTAGTCAAACAGATTAATATTCGTTATTTAAAAATCTCAGCTGAGAAGAAAAAATAAACGAATTCCGCTTACTCGGAAGTACGCATTGAAGTTAAAATTCTACATGATATAATTTATATAATTCTAATTCACAGGTAAAATTATAGCAGTGAATCATTGAAATTAATACAAAAAAAAGGAGAAAAAGGCTTGTTAAAATGATATACAAGTAAGAAATTTTTTCATTTTTTAAAGTTTAATTTGCATTAGTGTAACATATCATTGAAGATGCTACCTGGTTCTCATGACTTCTCTTGCTTCGATCCGTTTAAATATTTCCAATTCCCTTTCTTTTTCCGTCATCCCCGCTAACCTAGCCCTATCTTCTTCATCGCCCATCAAGTCATCGTCGTATCCATCGTTAAATTCTTCTTCGCTGATATCAGAGCTATCTGTATCTGACAATTCACCTAAAAAATCAATAAACGAATTAATATCGGGGAGTCTCAAATATTATTATACACCTATAATTTAGGTGTATTACTTTCGTAGCTCTGTGATCCTTCTTTCAATTAATAAATATTGAATATTCCCTGTGATTTTGATTTTATCAAATCAGTACTTGATAAAACCTTAAAAATTGATACTACAATTCAAAAAGTTTTTAAAATATGTGTGACGTCATTATCTCTTCTGGATCATAATCTAGAAGGCATCTACTAAAAATCCTCTTAAGGTTTTCTTTAAATTTATTTTAGAAGTTAATTTTAGATATTACATAAAATATCGTACTTTTTTCGTTACGCATATTGTCACTACATCTTGCACGTGTATATTGAAATTATATAAAAGTAAAAACTTAAATTTAGCTTTATGGAACCAAATAAAGATCAATTAATTTTGCTTCATGAAACTTTTATTTAGTATAACTTACAGTAAAAAAAAAAAAAAAAAAAAAGCATCGTAGTACGCTCGAAATACAAATATAACGAACAATTACCGTAATTATTAGTTTCGTACCTTCTTCCAAATCAGAATCATTTTTTCTATGCTTGGAATCATTTTTATCGTTCCTATCACTTCCCGAATCTTGTTTCGATATTCGTTTAGAATTCGACTTGGTTAACTTAGATTTTTTCTTTGGAGGTTTTTTACCCCACTCGTCATCGGATTCTGTAGTATCAGAATCATGTTTCTCAAAAGGAACAGATGGAGCCGGTGGCTTTCGTAATCGTTCTCCAATTGGGGTTTCAGGGGAACTGCTTCCACTTCCAGATTTTTTCTTCCTGTTGGATAAACTTAAAAATTCCTATACAAACAAAAATGTGAATCAAATCAATTACATCACATGACCCTATAAGTATTATTAAATGAAATATTAATGAGGAATCAATATTAGTATTTACATATATACATAGTTCAAAAATATTATCCGGTTTTAATGATAAATCGAAACATAATTTAAAATTTAAAGTACTTCAAAAAGTATTCATAACACAAACGACGTTTAAAGTGTAAGAAGATTTATTTTATATCATTAATTACTGCAACATATGCTGCGATTATGCTGCTACTATTAAAAAAATATTACTACCGAAAAAAAGTTAACACCAATTACGTAAACAGAGTACGTTTCAATCTGAAAAATATAACTATTACAATTTTTCAAAAAAATAAATGAATACATACTGATTCCAAATCAGGACTGTCACTGTCGCTGCTATCCGAAACCAAAGTATCCCGTTTCTTTTTAGTCATATTTGTAAGTTTCACTACAAAATTTGGTATTTACTGGGATGCGCGTTAAAAACTGAAAATATTCCCCATATATAAAAATATCGATAGTTACTTTTTTGCTTCTGTTAAAATACCATGATCTATGGCTGTGAACCTTAAATTAAAAGAAAAAGAAATGTATTCCATTTTTTTTTCTTCACAAGGAAATTAATAAATAATTAACATATTCATTTTTTATTGTAGATGATACTGGTATAAAAAGTTGTATAAAATAAGTGCAAATAGCTTTATAGTTATACAACGTAAATCTTGAAGTTTGTTTAAATGTTTAGAGAATTTTCATTATATTTCATATTTATATTTAGCTAATTTTGTAAAACTTTTTAAAACTTAAAACTGAAATATTCGGAAAATATTTAAAAAACATATATAATTATTCAAAAAGTGCTATTAAATTATTTATGTTCTAAAATACAATATTTGATTACAAAAAAATATTTTTAAAACAACAAACAACGAAAATTAGTTTATAATTTATAAAAAATCTTAAAAATTCTTTGTAGAAAAAAAAATTAAATCACAGAAATAATTTAAGTGTTATCATATTCTCATGGTTTTTATTAGTGATAAAGTTATCTACATAAACTGGAAAAGTATTTTTCTAGCAAAGCGTGTAAAATCGATTAAAGATAAATACCAAGGGACCAAAAGCTATAAGCCAAAAGCCAATAATTTTTGAATGTCATAACAGGGCTTGAAAGCCGAATAATAATAGAGCTTAAACTTAATACAACATATATCTTTGAAAAATATAGCTTAAGCTTTCAGCTTTCAGCTTATGAAATTAATTTTAATAGATTATTATATTCTGTTTATTATGCAATAAACTATGAAGCATTACAATTAAAACTTCAGTTCTTTTTAGCACATATAAGTTTTATGGCTGGAAGTCATTCCAAAAATTTGTCCCACAAAATCATCTCACACAAAATGTTGCCGCAATGTTATCATACGCACACACACACACACACGCCCACCTGGATATATATAATGTCAGTGAATACTAGCTGCACCCAGCCGTGTGTTTTGATGGCCCAGTCTTGTTAAATTGCAAAAAGAAAAAACTTGCGTTTTTAATATGTTTAATTTCACAATACTTATGGATATAGAATATTTTTTGCTGTTCTATTGTCTGTGCAGATATAGGGATTGCCTAGTTTTCCTGATTCTTGGATATACAACATATAACTTCTGATATAAGAAGTAGTTTGTGATCTGAACCACACAATTATGACAATTAGTCTTAAGCTTTATTGGTGGTGATTACAAATGTCAGTCAAATTGTGAATTGCAATCTTCTAAATTGAAGTGGCATATCTGTTGGAATCACAGGAATCCACAAAATGAGGATATCTTTACCTTCGAATGGACCTGTCAAAATGGTTAGTTCTATAGTGTTGCTCATTAATCTTTTTACTATAAGCTGTGTGCTATTGTGAAGGTTAAGCCAGGTTGATATTTCTCAAGATGATAATTCGTACACCAATTTTTATTTGCAATATGTGCAATGTAATCCCTATCAGATCGAGTGAATTCAAAAATTCTGTTGAATAATTAACTCCTTCATCTGCTTCCACAACAGTGTTTATGGGCTTGTTTGTAACAGTTTCATTTTGAATGTTGGACTAAATAATGTTAAGTTTGTAAACATCTTTGTTCTCAGCAGCAAGAATAGCTCGATCACCCAGCCAGTTGTGATTCTTATAATTGATTTGAGTGTTTGGAAATAATTCTTCAACTATTTCTTCTTTTGACGTCAATAACTTGTAAAAGTTATGAGGTAATGAAATTCGTCCTAAGGTTAGATGAGCTGGCTTCTTTCCATTCCTAATTTCCAGCGATTGATATTAGAATATCTTAGCTGACTGATCATTTTGCAGTTGGACATGCATATTTGTAGTTAATTTCGATGTCTTTGTATGTTGCCACAAAGTAGAGTAATTTCAGGTAAGCATTTATTTTGTCTACTAGTACTGATTGAGGAATTACAGGTAATGTTTGCCTGCAATATTAATGTGCTTCCAAATGGTCCAATGTTTCCACGCACATCTTGCACTGATCGATCAAGAGTCTCAAGTGATTTGTTGTGTGTCATTGAGAATTCATCCCAAACAATAAGTTTGCACTTCTGGAATACTTTTCCTATGCCTGAAGTTTTGGAAATGTTGCATGTGGGAGTTATTACAAGTTCAATGGCAATTTATGAGCAGTTATTTTGCCTGTTAATAATGTCACAGCTATTTCAGACAATGTAAGAGCTAAGGCTATGTCATTCTAAGGTTTAATTGCTGTCAGAATCAATCTAATTAGGAACGTTTTATCAGTTCTTCCTAGTGCATCTTAGAAGAAGATATCTCCAATCCCATTATTGACAATTTGCATTATTTGATCGTAAACTTATTCTTTCTCAAGTGTTAGCTTGGGAATATTTGACTACACATACAACAAAAAAATCATCTGTATTGTAAATTTTGTTCATGATGCAATTCTACAGCAAATAAAACAGCATAATACCGATTCAGTAATGATATTCCCAATTGATTGAGAACTTTGTTCACGATTTCTAAGCACAAATCTGCAATAATTATCAATGGTTCATTGTATATTTCTGCTGTGAAATTCATGTTTGTGTTTGAATTTTCTTCTTGTATTTGACAGACAATATCTTCAGTCATGTGTGATTTATATTTCTTCCATAACTCTGTTGGTGATTAAGAAGAGCAAGCGGTCAATGTGATTACAAACAATGTATGAATTTGATTTGGGTGCGATGTGATGCACACATCATTAATGCTTACATCCTAGTGTCGGTTGTTCTCCAATAAATTCAGAGTTTGAAATGCACCGTGGAAAGTGGCATATGTAACACTGTTAACATACAGTAGCTGTCAAAAAGCATGGTGTTCGGCATGATCAATGTTTATGGTGCTTCCATATTTAAAGCTAACATGTTCTCTAATGTTATATGGAAACACTTTTGTGCACAAGGAAAATGGAATATGTAGCAAAATTGTGCAAAGGTGTGTGAGAGCTAACACAGTGTGTGTTGCTTTTACATCCAGCAGTTGGCGCTGTAGTAGGCTAAGCAGAATATTAACTGAAAATAATCCCACTCTAATTATTTTTAAGTATGTTACCAATAGGTAAAAATTATATAAAAACATGTGCATAAACAAATGCAATGTTATGTCAACATTTCAAAACTAAGATTTTCAACAAAAGAACATTTATATTTTTATGCATGAAAATAAAGGTTTTTAAAAATAATTTTTTATGCAAAATCTAGCAATTTTAAATTTATGAAACATCAACATCAAAATTATTTTGATTCTTTAATAAATTTTTAATATGTAAGTAGTATGCCACTAAACGTTCCTAAAAATCAATACTTTCATTCGTCATCGCCATCATAGTGCCATACTCAGCTTCTGAATATTAGTGACTACCACCTACTTTCAGCTATACAGATATAGTAGTGTACTAGGCAATAGTTATATGCAACACTAGTGTACACATGCAAGACTATATTTGGAATTGATTAGTAATCATTTGTTATCATACTACAAATGCAGTCCTGTGTGTGCTTGCTGTGTACTATCTAGCTGGCAGGGGCGTAGTGTCAATGGAAGCGATAGAAGCGCCGCTTTCCCTAACAAATTAGTACAAAATTGTTTTTTTAGAATATCCACGTAAACCCTACGAGCCTCAGAAAAAAAATGAATTAACCTGTTGAATTTAAGTGCCAAAATTGAAAATTACTAGTAAAAAGGAGCGCTAGATGAAAGAGCTTCTGCAAGCGCGAGTGACCGAAATAGCTACACTCTTACTATTTTACATTACTACTGCCTAGAGTTGTCTCTGAACGATCCGCTGCATACCGATGATAGAAAAAGGTTGCGCGCGCATGTGTCGCTTCAAAATTGCATCATTTTCGCGAATTTTTATCCGTACGATTTCAGAGTAACATGTATCGTGAGTGCAGAAAAAATATGCACGCATCTTCAGTCTGGAAGCGCCGAGTCAAATCGCTTTACGGTCACATACGCCGATCAACAGCGCGATTTTACAAGCATAGGGTAGTGCGGTATTTGCAGTACATTTTCTTTGGATCTTTTTAGATACGCTGTCGTTTACTAACAATAGAACTGGAAGCAATGGTCGGTCGCGCTTTTCAGTCTATAGTAGAAGCTATACTGACTAGTTTATTTTATTTCCGTCACAAATGCTAATGTTTCAGTCGGTTAAAATGCAGACACTTTCGAAATTGGGGCTACATACATGTTGTATTACTGAAAAACTCCTACTGATTAGTTTTAGTTCATTCGGTTTTAAAGGAAAAATTAATAATATTCAAAATGATTTAGAAAATTTGGTCACAAAATCAAAAGGTATGGAAAATATTCTCTTCTATAATTTATCAAACTGCTCTATGTATGTAAAATATTTAACCAACATTTTCAAATAAATTTATACAAAACAATGCCATGGTTATGTGGTTGTGATAAGATAAAAAATTGGTTCTGTCGGGCTTGCCTTTTATTTAAGTAAAAAAAAAAAATGTATCAAATGCAAATGGCTTTGACTTGATTCAGTCTTTGGAGAAGACAGAAAGCTATGAAGGAAAAGGATGTTTTTAAAAATTATCGACGTTACGCAAACCAATATGTCTGAAAATAGGTTTAATGAGGTAACAAAGTTAAAATTTTTAAATCTCTTAAATACAAAAAATGATTTAAATTCTCAATAAAATTTTCTGGAAGAAGACTTTTTAAATTTCAAACAGAATTATGGAATCTTTTTCGATCTTGCAAATTTGAAAAGTGTAATTTTAAGATTCTAACATATAATATAAAGACAACTGCGGTGCATCTTAAACTTGACCACTTCAGATCTACCAGATGTTTTTCCAGAAGTGTGTACAAGCTTTCTCATTTAATGACCACAATTCCGGCAACCATTTCGTCTGCAGAAAGATCGTTCTCAGCAGTGAGACGAATAAATCGTATTTAAGAAATACATAAGATCGGGAGTGACTATTTTCATTAGCTTTTTTTAGTATTGAAAAAGAATTATTATCAAACACATTAGGGGAAACGACCATCTTTTCGTGATGATGTAATAGACACTTTCGTAAACAAGATCTGAAAATCAAATTAATTTACAAAAATATGAGACATTTCGTTCCTCTTAATTCATTCTTATTTCTGTTCTGTATTTAACTGAATTTTACGCATGTTTATTTTTATGAAAAAAAAAAATTTGATTGTAGAGCTTTGTCAGTTCTGTAATTCTCGCTGCGCCACTGCTAGCTAGTATATGCGATGGTTGCCATTGCCTTCCACACGAAATAGTGAGGGTTTAATTAAATTTTTTGTAATAATTTCTATCATCACCCAGGATCGAACACAAAACTTTCATAACAAAAGCCAAGGGAATTAGGCTAGCACAACAAAAAATTTGATTTATTGCACCCGTCAGTGGCATTTTAGAAATTTAATTTCAAATTAAGGTATATTAATATATTTAACTCGTAAAAACTACTTCTATCATATTTATATATTTAAATAATATTTAGTATTAATAATTATAAAAGATTACATTGACATATGATTTAAAATATGTTGAATGATTTTTGTTTTTTAAATAATAAATTTATGATATTTTACTTTTTATAATTTATTATATTACACATTCACCTTATGGATCACCAGTCATTAATGATTGCAAGGGACTAAAAGAGACCGAACTGCTCTTCATAACTAACTCATACATTTGATATAACAAGTTACCATAAAATTGTCAATTCTCTGTAAAATTTCAAAACATGAAGTGGAGCCTAAAACTTATTATCAATCATATATATACTTCAATATAAAAATCAATTTGTAGACAAATAATGAAAAAAATCGTTATTTAAGCAATAAACATCTTCCAGCTTTTAAATGATCAGAGAAATGGCACCAGAAACTACAATCTTTACTCTATTTGTTATCTATTGTTCGTTCGACATCGTCATCGTGTCGTGTCGTGTCAAGTTGCTTTCCGTTGAATTCGTGTTTTTGCACAGTTAGCGTGTGGAACAGTTCTCATACATTCGTCTCGTTATTTCTATGAAAATAAAAAAAAATAAAAAAACCTGTTCAGCTGTATTTAAATATTCTCACGGCTTCCGTTAAAATTCTGTTCCGGTCGGTGAGAATATTTTCATTTCTTCTCCCTCTCTCTTTCTTCCTAACTTCGCTTATTTTGTCATTTCAGCAATAATTGTCATCTTGATGTCGTATGCTAAACCAAACCTATTTCGATCGGAACCAGCGGTGTTACCACTTAACCATTATTATTAGAAATTCGTATCGTACCTGTCTTGAATATTATAATTCAATCATGCGATATGAATACAGTTGAAGAGCTGTCAAAGAAAGTCGAGGAGCTGTTAGCAGGAGTTGCTCTGCTGAGGGAAGAAAATTCTCTACTTCGTTTAAGCTAACTTTTGCCTTTATTCCGATCAAGGAGATAAAAATATCCAATCCAAGAATAAACGAAAGCAAGGAAAATCTCCGTCCTTTAAACCCCCACCTACCTTTACTAATGGTACTCAAAACATTTCTGCATTCGATAATCTTTTGAAGGAAAATTGTTTTGAATGAACGAAAAGCACTTGCAATTAACGTGTTAAAAATTCAACCTAAATCTCCTGATGAGTATCGTACGCTCAGAAAGCTGCTTGATTAGTGATCTAACTCCGATTCTCATGTTCAAGTAGGAAAAATATTCTATCATACTTACCAGTTGAAAGAAGAAAAACCTTTCGTGTTCTTCATTCGTTATTTACACCCGACAACTAATGTCGACGACATCGCTTCTGAATTATTGAAAGTTGGACATGAAGTCAGACGTATTACTAACATTCAAATAAAGAAAAAGGATGGAGTTTTATATTCACTAGTGAACCTTCCGTTCAAGGACATCGCCAGCCGATGAGCCAGGGAGGGGCAAGATGATGGAAAGAGGATATGGGTTATAGGAAAAATAAAATAAAATTTATAAGTTGTAAAGGCTTAATATTTTATTAAACAAGAATAAAATCTTAATTAAAACATGTTTTCCAAATTGTCTATGATTACGCGCCTATAAATACTCATCAATGCCCGTTGATTAAAAAGTTTCAAGGCTCCGGGGGGGGGCAGCTGCCCCTCCCTGCCCCCCGCTGGCGACGCCCATGCTTCCGTTATTTCAAGTGGAACTCGAGCCGCCTGAAAACAACAGAGAAGCACTGGACATCACTCATATGCTGTACGTCAAAATTAAGACCGAGCTTCCTAGGAAAATATACGACGTCCCTCAGTGTAAGCGCTGCCAGGCCATCGGCCATTTTAAAAACTATTGTTCGAAAACACCAAGGTGCGTCAAATGCGTCAAAAATCATTTAACTTCCGCATGCATTAAACCTAAATCGTCAATACAAAAGAAGATACTTGTAGATTAAGGCAGACCAAACCACATGAGTTACTATAACTTGTTACTTTTATCTTATGTATCCGTATTTATATTTAGGTTTATCTAAATTTAAACGTTATTTTAGCTATAGCTCTAAGACAAGGCAGTGGCCAGATCTTTATCTTCGTTAGTTATTTCATTATTATTAAAATTATTGTGTACGCCTTTGGGCAGTTTAATATAGCAAATTAACAAAAAAAAAAAAAAAAAAAAAGTTATTTATTGTTAAGAAAGCTTAATTTGGCTTTTTAAAAATACAGATTAAGCTATCGTCTTTTGACTGTTTAAATTTTGAATACAGCTTAAGCTTTAGGCTTTTAGCTTATGGAAACTTTAACATGGCTTTCAGATTAAGCTTATGACATCTAAGAAATGATTGGCTTTCAGCTATTAACTTTTATTTCGCCTGGCTTTTAGGTTCTACTCAATAGTCATAAACTCAATCTAAAAGCTATATTTTCGTTTCTATAACATAATCTTTTAGATTATTAAATGTTAGAAAATATTTATTGTCTAAATAAAGATCTTTTTGTTCATTTACCACAAATTAATCTGCATTAAGCATAAAACTGAAAGCCTAAGCCATATTCGGAATTTAAACAGCGGACAGTTGACAAATTAAAAGCCTAAGTTGTATTCTCCAAAGATACGTTTTATTATGCTTAAGCCATTTTATTATTCGGCTTTTAATTTCTCATGTTTAGAAATACATCATCATTACGTTTTAATATACATTCATTTGCTAAAGTACAATTTAAAAAATTTACGCAAAAATTAGAAAAATTTCACAACCCATTGTATATTACCTACAGAATTTATATTTGTTTTAAATCCGTGAATTTTAATAATTAAAGTATAAAAAAAAGTACGAAACGCAAATTTTAAGGAGCTTAAATTTTAAAATAAAAGGAACGATGAACCGAGCGACTTTAAATATTAAAATGTAGATCCTACGAAAGAAAATGAATTTGAAATATTATCAAAATATTTATTGTGGAAACGTAAATTTAAAAATGAAACAAGTGTGATTAATATATTACTTTACAGGGTATTAAATTTAAAATGTTTCTCTTACATAAATTACCCTACCCAGGGCCGCGTTTACGCATAGGCTATATAGGCTGCAGCCTATGGGCCCGCACCACAAAAAAAAAAAATATTCAAATATTTTAATTTTGAATAGATTAAAATAAAAATGTCTTTCTTTTAATACTGTGGCGAGGGTCCTCTTATAATCATAAAATACGTCATCTTAGCTATATTTTGTGTGCACTATTTTGGCTGAACTTTTCAGTGGACAACTGATATGAGTTGAGTTAACATTCAGAAATCTCGATCGCTAGGGATGTGGCGAATGGTGATGGTGTGGGAGAGCGGGCGGCTCTGACGAGTCGAACGTTGTCTAAAAATGGGACGTTCATGGCTCTGTTTTTCACCTAGTAATGGACATGTCTATTGCTATGTACGCAAACTTTTCTCCCAAACATGCTCACAGTTTACACATGGTGGTTATTGTGATTGGAAAAATGCTGTTATATGTCTGGTTGAACATGAAACATCTAAAAACCATCTGAATGCTGTCATTGACTTTTGAGGACGCTCTAAAGAAGTGGGGCGTATTGATGAAGAACTGACATGGAAAGCAGATGTAGCAAAATGCTGGAAAGAAGTTCTCAGGAGATTGATAAGTGTAATAGTTTTTATCAACGAAAGAGGTCTACAATTCAGAGGAGAAAATTAGACACTTGGGTCACACCAAGAAACGGTAACTACCTAGGACTATTGGAGCTTATAGCACAATATGACGACTTTCTAAGCAATCACATAAAGAACCGAAGAAACCGTGGAAGTAGTCACACCAACTACCTATCGTCGATAATTTGCGACGAAGTTGTTCAACTACTTGGCAAACGAGTTTTCAATGAAGTTATCCCTCAAATCAAGAAGTCAAAGTACTATTCAATATCAGTAGACTCAACGCCAGATGAAGGTCACGTTGATCAGCTTATTGTTATATTCAGATATTTAGAGGAACATATCCCTGTTGAAAGATTTGTAACATTCATAGTTAAAGATATGTTTCAAGGTTTGAACAAGTTTTAGTTGTATCAGATGTGTTAACGAAAAAAAACGCGCAATTTTGCAGAATTTTATTTTTTTTTTTTTTTTTTAAAACTAAACGTGCGATGGGAACGTAAAATTAAACGATAGTACCTAATACAATGGCTTTTTATTGTAAAAAAAAAAAGTCATTTCTATAAAATTCATGAGAATTTAGTTTCTTTTTTTTGTATAAAATTAAAAAGATTTCAATAAGTTTTATCGGATAAACATACTTCGAATTTCGGCCCATTTAATCCAACATCTATTATTTCGCAGGCATTCCGGGGGGGGGGGGGGGCTTAAAACCCCCCTCAGATACGGTCCGGTTTAATTGAAGCATTCAATAATAACTGCAAGAAAATTCGAAATGTAGTAAAGCTCAGCATGATCTTCAAGTAGGCCATCAACAGTCATTGAATCAGGATAATCATTTTTTTTTTTTTTTTTTTGATTTTATTTTTTACTTTTTAAATATAAAACGAGTATATTAAACAAAAATATTACTTTAAATTCATGTTTTTCAAAATGGTGGATTAAGAAACAGTATCATAAATTATTAAAGCTTATGAAATTGAAGTACGATTACACACTTTCAATAATTTATATTATTTCTATATTTTCGTATTTTCTATTGTACAACGCACGCTCCGATCAGTTCAATTAAATCACCATACGAATCTCAGTCGGAAGGTCTTTCAACTGTTTCAAGTGACGAGTTATTGAAATTAAAAAACTGTATAGTGTTAGCAGATACTTTTTTTTTTTCTTTTTCGGAATATTCCCTGCTGAATTTGTATAAATCAGTTAATTTTCATTTTCACGTGATAAATTTTATCAATTTTTACTTGTGACATGTGCTGTTTTTTCCTTCTGTAAATACTTAATGTAATACATAAATGTCTGTATTTTTTTTTGCTTTATATTTATGTATACGACATTTAGGGAAAATATTCCATTACCAGTTGAGGAAATTTATAAAAATTTGAACATTTCTTTTTTAATCTGATTCTACCAAAACATAACTAGATAATAATTCATTTAAATAAATGCGATGGTCAGAGTTACGTTTTATTATTAATTTTGTGATTACAATCGTTTTCTTTTAATTTTCCGCTTCTTCAATATTTACATTCATTGATACAGAACGTATGGATGACTCACTCAATGTAATTACAATTAATAAAAAAATCGAAGATTTTCTCGGAAAATAAGTAAAAGCGGTACAGTTAAAGTGTGTAAAGATTGATTCTTCCTACTTTTGATTAATATTTTTCGTAAATGTCATACGGTGAAAGGTTCAATCAGACCGTAACGAAAGTCTAACACCGGAATATTAAATTTCAGTTCGGAGTACCTCGAAGACTCCGTACAATAATTGCGAATATTGTCTTTTTTTCCCTACCGCAATAAAATTCAAAATTTACAACAGCTCTACCGTATCGTTAGATTAGATAACGATGTTTCATCCCAGTATATCAGTTCGAATCCTGTTGCCGTGTAAGTTCAAAACATCATCACTATCTGAGGGGGGGTTTTAGTCAATGAGTTGAAATAAATAAATTTAAAAAAAAAGATCAAAATCGTGAAAATTAAAGTAAACAAACGGTATTTAAATTGTCCGTTTTTGATGAATTCGCTGCATGCATCGATTTTATCTATCAAGGAATTTTTCTATTTTCATATTTTATATACATGAAGGGGGAATATCTAAAGAAACACTGAAAAAGACACCCGATTTATTTGCAATTGTGCTATTTATTTTGAAGTTATACTTCTGAAGGTAAAATATTGCGCACGCATTTGACGAAAATACGACACCTTGAAGTTTTAAACGACAATCGGCCAGATATATCTTTTGTAAAAAGTTGTAATGTAAATAATTGTATAATTAAAAATACATTTATGATATCGCCGTAATTTTTGTACTTTCAGCATTTCATATTAAACCTTTTAAATCTTTCATTGCGTTTATTATTTTAAATGATAGTAAAAAAAGTAGAATTCCGGTGGTAATTTTTAAGTTTTTAAATAAATAAATAAAATAATTATTAAAAGAAAAATGCCAGAAGGTGTATGCTTGAAAATGCGATACCATAAAGTTAATTAAAACTAGTAGTAAAATAGTTCAGTGAGTATATATATTTTTTTATAAAAATATCTAATGAAAATAAATTAAAAATATATATTTATACGGTCACGTTAGACATTGTCTAAGCATATAGCGCAATCTTTTTTATATTGACTTTTAATATTAAGTTCAATCGGGCGTACATTTGGTTTTATTCATATTTTAGTTTGCTGTATGTAATGTTTTTAAGTGACAAAAAAAAAAAAAAACAAACCATTTTCATCTTTATTTAATTAAAATTTTATCGATCTTGTTTTCTATTTCCCTTCAATTTTTTTAGTCTGCTCAACTTTTCATTTCGTCAAAGAAGCATAATTTTTAACACACGCACGTAAGCGTACGTGTATCTTTTTTTTTTTTTTTCTTTTCTAAATTTAATGGACTGTTATTTATTTATTTATTCGTATGTCTACGGGTATCAAAAATGGGTTAAAATCAGCGGAAAAATTACTATTTCGTCTTTTAACTTTTTCATCATTTTCATTATTTTGATACCCTATATAACGAGAGGTACGTTGACATGTTCGCTGACGCATCCGGAAAAACAAAAATTAATAGTATCTTAATTCTTTGTTTATATTTTACCGGAACATTTTAATACGAGCATTTTATGTTTAAATTTTTGTAAATTAGACAACAAATAGCTAAATAACTTTTTTACGTGTTTTAAAAAATTTCTTTTGCGTCTCTCAATGTGCTTTTTTTAAAAAATAAAAAATAAAAAAAGTAATGTACAATAACAAAGGATAATAATATCATAAGGACGAACATAACAGTTTACAATTTTGGTCGTATTTTACGATTATTATCATTTGATCGATGGGTAAAATGTCACGATCGTAATAATTCTATACTTGAATTAGTAGTTGCAATTACTTCTGCATTTTACGAACTCAGTGGTGGTAAAATGATAATTTCGTAGCGTTATGTTTAACTTTTAAAAATTACGCAAAAAAAAATCTGAACATATTTTTACAATGTTGTAAAACACTTTAAAATATCAATTAATTTCCACGAACACTAACCTATATTTGTAGAAAGAAAAAAAAAATGTACAAATAGGCAATTAAGACACTCGAAATCAAATAGTACGACTAATGAAAATGTTGCAATGATTTTCGCTTACAATAATTTTCTCGATAAAATAACCGCTTCAAGAAATAGCAATTATAGTATATTTACTTAAATACATGTTTTCTTATTTAAATTAAATTCACACACACACACACACACATTCCCACAACATCTAATAAAAATACTGTTTAAAATAAAATGTACACAACACGTACGTAAATTCAAAGATATAATTTTGATATTTTAAATTATCGCGTACATGTCTACTTAAATTTATTTATACAATAAGATAAAAGAAAGAGAGAGATAGAGAAAGAGACAAACAAAACAGTAACTTAAGCTTAAAAAAAGTTGCACTCATGAGGAGCTCGGTCGATGAATAAAACTTTTCATTATGCAAAAAAACAAAAAAAAAACCTACCGATTAGCTCATAAAAAAACTGTAAATGTAACTATACTTATGAATGCATACTTAAACATCGGGGGGCGATAGTCCAACTCGCCACCATAGTTGAGTGTCGAGTTCTTAAAGTGACTAAGTGTACATCACCTCACACAGCAGCATGTTTTAATTCTCATATACATTCATTTTAATGTATATTGTATAAATCAAAGAATACCATTTGTATATATATATATATATATATAAAAGATAAAAAAAATCTTAGTTGAAAAAAAAAAAGGGGGAAAACGTAAAATTTTGGTTTCTAAATTTTCTGTTAAAATAAATTAACGTGAAATAGCATGAGTTACACTCTTAAGAAACTGTTTTGCATAAATTACATAATAAATGAAAAAAAAAAAAAAAAAAAAAGGAAAAGGAAGACAATAAATGCAACAAAGTCGGCATTTTTTTTTAAATTTACTTTCGGGAATGTTGGTCGTCGAGACATAATTTTAAAGAGAACATACAGCGTTTGTAAAAGAATAAAGAGAACATTATCAATAAATTATTATTATCACAAGACTAAATTTCGTAAATTGCGCAACTACATATTTTACACGCACACATACATACATATACATATACATATATATATATAAAAACAAATGTTCAAAATAAAACTGATATGAATTCAAATGCACTGTAAGTATGGATTTTATTTCTTTTTTTTTTCTTTCGTTTCATTAAGTAGCTTACGATAAGATCATAAATATTGTTCGCGAAGTAGTAAGAGTATCTCAGTTTCGTACGGTACGAGCATTCGTCACGAATAATATACTAGTACAGCTGTTAACGCGGAAGTACAGTAAATCACTTACGCATCTAAAGGAATATTATGTACAACAGAAATAAAAAATAACAAATAATAAAAAAAAAAAAAAAAAAAAAGAAGCGTAAACAAGTATATAAATAGGAATGATTAAAAATAGTGGGAATAATAATTTTTTAGTACAAGAGATTTATGCAAAAAATGGGGCATCGTAAGACAGTTTTAAAATTTAATAGCGAACAAATAAATAAAATACAATAATAATAGTCCGTCGCTTTACTTAACTCAACAATACACGTATTACTATGTAACGGAGTATAAAAATAATTACTCGAAAACAAGAAATCAAAAATTAAACAAAAAACGGTAAAGGAGCTAACCTATATTTCCAATTTGTTCTAAAGTGTATTTCTGTTAAAAAAAAAAAAAAAAAAAAAAAAAAGAAAGTGGCCTAAGTATTTGTCCTTTTTTTTCTTTTTCTGACGATCGCGTATACATACTCGAAACTTCTTAGTAACCAATTACATCGAGATTTTCTTCCAGCCGATAATTTAACATGAGCGTAAACAAGCGCGCGGGATGAATTTGTTTCAAGCAATGACTGTTTTTTAAGAAATGATTTAAAACGAAAAGAAAAGAAAAATATCTTTTCGAATAACTCTTTCCGCTCATCATTATGCTAAAATAGGAAAAATACGTTTTTTCCCGTAAAATTCTCTATACAACATATGAGCGTATAAATGACGCCTTGTTTTTTTTTGTTTTTTTTTTTTTTTTTATAACTTTCGAAAGACGCTCGTTATAAGTAACTCGAATAACGACGACAGTTTGTTATTCTTTTTTGTAATCGAATTTGTAGCAACAATAATAAAAAAATCGAAATAAACGAGGCGAAAAAGAGGCTACAGCGTATAGTTAATTTTCGTATAGTTATTTTTAATAGGAAAGATGGCCGACCGAATCAGGTATTTTCAAATTCTGGTAAAGGATGATTTCCTGATAACGTTGTTGCTGGTACGATGAAAATCGCCGGCAATATCTTCTTCATCGTCATCGCACATGAGCGATATTTTGTTCAACAGGTTGCTGCATTTGTCCTTGCTTAATGGTAACTTAATGTAGCCCTCGTGAACGTTTCTGTTTTTTGCCTGTATTCAACACACAATACTACTAGATAAATGTAAAATGTTTTCAACTAATTCGTTATTTCGATTCGGTAACGAGTCAGTAAATTGTACGAAGAATAACCTCTTTTCATTACACATCTGATGACTCGGGTATAATCAACGAATGCACAATTTTAGCAGCTATACGTAACCTATCGCGGAGTAGTTGATTAGGCGCAATGGTGTTTCGTTTAGTCGTCGCGATAGCCTAGTTGCTAGAGCGCTTGACTTCCGTTACGGAGGTCACGGGTTCGATCCCGAGCGACGACAGAACTTATTACAAGAATTAAATAAATAATCGCTAATAATCACGTGGAAGGCAATGGCAAACTACCACGTACAACATCATGCGCGCTCTAGGTCAGTACATAGCAGACACACACGGGACTGCACTTGTAGCGCGATTACTAACAATTACAATCAGTCCCGAATGAAGTCTTGCGCGTGTACACTCGCGTTGCATATAACAATAGCCTAGTACACTATGCCTGTGTGTCGGTATAGCTGAGATGTACGAATAGGTAGTCGCCGACGCTCAGGAATTAAGTATGGCACTATAAAGAAGAAAGGTGTTTCGTTTAAGTAGCACCTGGATCTCGAATCCTGATTCTGTAAATTAAGACTATAGATAAAATTTTACTTTGTCTGTAGTTGATGATGCCCCCCCCCCCCACAAAAAAAACACAACTTTATTGCAGTTAATGTGAAATATTCGAAAGTGCAATGAAATTCAAGGCGAACTCGCTGCTGCGTAGTTAGCTCATTAGTGTCTAGCGTCCTTATTTGGCGACAATTTGTTTTACAGTAAAATTTCAGAAATTTCTTCGATTAAATTTGATTGTTTATTATTTACAACGCACGTTATCCGTAAGAGCATTAAATCAAGGAAATTCCTGGAATTACGTAAAACAAAACTGTCGCTGAGTGAGGACGCCGCATGCTAATTAAAACGGGAATAAAAAAAAATAACAATTTTTTAAAAATAGCCTTCTATTTATGCACCAAAAAGTACAATATAACTTTATTAGTGTGCGACTACCGGATACACATCTTAACATTAAAATCTGAAACTAGAAAATATTCTGAAAAATAAAAGCGGGGACTGCAGTTACAAAAATATTCAGTGTGTGTGTGTGGTATTATGATGCACAATGATGGAACAACATTAAATAGTGATTGTAGTTTTGGCTTAAGATGTATTATAATATTAATATTTAATTATTAATCTGCAGCCCCCGCTTTTATTTTTCAGAATATTTTCTAGTTTCAGATTTTAATGTTAAGATGCGTATCTGGTAGTCGCACACTAATAAAGTTATTTTATGCTTCTTTTTAGTGCATAAATAAAAGGCTATTTTTAAAGTTTTTTTTTTTTTTTTGTTTTTTAGTATGGACTTTTTACTATGAATTTCAATAAAAAACAATAAATTTAGAATTATATTTTGCTTTATTTTATTCAATATCTCGATTATACGACATTTATCGAAATTTGTGTTACATTTTATTATTAAATAATGGGGATCACATTCTTTCAATTATATTGTCCTTTGTTTTTCATACAATACATACGGAATAATCCTCAGCACGTGAAACACAATGTTTCACTAATATCGATCTTTCCATTGATAATAATCATATGATTGAAAAATAAAGAATATTTTTTTGAAACTTTCGAGCTTTCGGCGCCCCAAGGGTCCGATTTTAAAGTTGGAAACCCAAATGTTCCAATGTAAAGAAATACACAAGAATGCGCATTTTTTTTACTTTGTTCAATATTTTTAGCTATAAAGCTGAGACACGTAGTTTTTTGTGCTTTTTTAAACTTTTGGTAAACTTCCCCAATGTTTCGTTAAGAAAATGAAATACGAGTTTGCTCTCGACAAATAGCGCTCTTTCCAATAGTATATCATATGCCTAGGGAAAAAAATATTTTTTCCAAAAGTTCGAGCTTTCGAAAACCCGAGAGGCTAATTTTAAAGTTGAAAACCTAGATATTCCAAACCAAAGAAATATACATGCATGGGCATATTTTCAACCTTGTTTAAAATTTTTAGCTATAATACTCGCGTCGCAAACATATTAGATCTCGCGCGCTTTTTTAAATTTTTCGTAAACTTTGAAAGTTTCATTAAAGAAATGAAATACGGGCTTGTTCTCGACAAATAGCGATCTTTCCAACGATATATCACAGGTCCGAAAAAAAAAAAAAAAATTCGGCGCCTTGAGGATCTAATTTTGAAGTTGGAAACCCAGATGTTGCATAATATTGTATTGTCATCTATAACAAGCATTTCTGCAAAAAGACACATTTTTAATTCACCGGGAAGTAGGTGAAAAATATTTCGCAAGATTCCCCCCAGATAGACTGTCCACAGTCGGATGACAGACAGAATGGACAAACCGAGTTAAATAAAAGCCTACAATAAAAAGAAGAAAATTCGAAAACCTTCTTTTCACTGGCTTGTTATTACTACATTGTCAATATGTTTGCTCAGTGAGTAAGTTGTATACTTTTTTTGATAAGATTTTAAAGCTCGCCGTATATTACAAATTTTTCGGTGAACTCATTATATCGCGGAATAACTAAAATCGAACAACCTATATCTAAACAACGATAAAGGCGGGCATATTCTACGGCTTCTCTAAAACAATCCGCATCTGCCGTTGAAAGGGCAGCTCCATTGCTGTCAACTTGTGCTGCTTTTTTAGATTTTTTAATATCGCTCAGTATGAAACCCGCCGCGAGAAAATCTACATCCTGACGACAGCTATTACTTTTTGTTGTTGGTTGCGACTGCTTTCTGGTTTGATGGTCTCGGTAAGGTTAGCAGGAACAATTCGTAGCTAATTTTTTTGGTTTTTTTTTTTTTTAAAGAAATTTAGGCTGCAATTCTGTTAAACTCCGTAAGCACATCTATTATAGTAGATGGATAAACAGATTTTTTTAAATTTTGTCTTCCGATAAATTCAAGCGTTTCTAAACTAGTTTACACAGACACACATCTAAAACTAGTAAATTAATTTCCCCATCAATTACCGGTGCCAGCGAAAATAAACCATTACGAAAAATTCGTCGTTTCTTACTTCAGAAATTGCCTATTACATACAACGCGTAATTCGTTCTTTAACCGAGCGATTGAATTACCTTTTTTTCGGTCTTTTAACTATTTGAAAATATTACACGTTTTTATTTCACATTATTGTTTATATTTAAAAGTTAAATACCTCGTTTTGGCCAATGATCTCATAGTTTATCGCATTGTACATTTTTACATTTCGTAAACGGTGATAATACACGTTAACACAGAGTTCAGTATTAAAAGTTTCAAAAAAAAAACGCCATTTTGAAGGCCAAAAGTGTAAATTTTCAATAACAACGAGAGTTCTTAATGTATTTTATTAATACGATTAATAACTCGTTGATCGTTACAAATTTATCATAAACGTTATGAGACTTTGCACTAGGGACACTGGGTTATTTGAAAAATTTAAACAGCGCGCAAAAATTCTATTTCACTGAAATAATATTTGTAAGAATAGTAATTTTTTTGCATTTTTAGTAAATACTTAATACGTAACCACGAAAATAATAATATGACTTACTTGCAGCACAATAAATGTAACTAAAGACAAAATGATGGCACCAATGCAACTAATTATAATTATACCCGGAATGCCGCCTAACAGGTTTACCGGTTTGTCATTAACAACGATAACGTCTTGGTACGATATTATTCTTCGCTTTTCGGCAGCTGAGGATGCGTGACACTCGCCTATGTAAATAATATAGTATTTTTTAAAATCGTTATCGAAAAATGGCCGAATTAACGGTCCATGGTGTGCATTAAAAAAAAAAACAAAAAAAAAACAGAACAATTAAAAGCAAAAAACACTGTTTTACCTACAAGTTCTTGTCATTCTTTCTTTCTCTCTCTCTCTCTCTCTACGCTGTTTTAAAATTATTGTTTATTTAACAAACACACAAAATTCCTTCTTTTTGGCGGACGTCAATGGTTTTTTTGAAACGCGCGGAAGGAGAAATAAGCGCCATGTTCTAGATTAGAGGTCGGCAAACTCGGTCCACCGTTTATTTTCAACCCGGCGGGCCGTTGATCGATATATTCTATCGTAAAGGCGTATCACCGAAAATTTATAATATTAAACAAATTTGACCATTTTCCGTGCTGTGAAAAATTTCAAATATAAGCAAAATCCCCATTCCTAAAAAAATTCGCACAGGATATATGTAGTATTTTCTGAACTTGTACACTATAGTTACAATAGCGTTTCGCGGATCTTGATGCAAATGACAAAAAATCTATTTTCATGTTTCAAATTGACTGTAAAACCTTCAACTCTGGAAGTGATTGATTTGCAAAATGATGATATGTTAAAAATAATTTTTAACGAAGCGGATCTAACTGAATTTTACAAATATCTTTCGGAAGTTAAATATGCTCAATTAAAATCAAAGTGAAAAGAGACATTTAAAAAAGATAAACAATGTAAAATCGCAATTCAGATTATTATTAACGTAGGTGGGGGATCATTTGCAAACAACTTTAATGGTAGAAAATACTGATTTCGAACACCGGTATGATGAAATATTATCATCTCAGAAAAAACTATTACATTCTTCAAATTAGAAATTCTAATCTATTTTATAATAACATTTTTTCAATATGTAAATTAAATTTTTTATCCGTTCTTTTTTGTAAGTGGTAGTAAAATACGTATAATAATAACGTATGTATATATTATGCAAAAGTATCACTTCACAATGAAAAAAATTAAAGCCTTTTTTTGCTCTATGAGAAAATTATCCAATTTATATCATCATGTTTGCTACTTGGCTCGCCCTGAGCCTAAAAATTTTTACAATCTAAAAGTTTACCGACCCCTGTTCTAGACCATCATCCGCTATCCTGAAATTCGCAGCAACTTGTGGATTCAGACGCCGCGAACGCGTTAATAATATTTCGGAAATATTAAAATATTCCCGTTATTAATAATAGAATAAAAAGTAAATTAGAGACGAAAAATTTAAGATTAGAACGACGTAGAGAGGGCAACAATCCGGAAAGGTCAGGTAATTTTAGTTGTTAAACATTTATTTCGATTCGGTAAGGCATTACTACGCCAGTTCATAATCCGTTCGCGTTTAATTATTAACTGAATAAGACAACGATGCCGTTAGTGACTACTACATGTTTTTAAAGTAACTGCGAATTATAATAATACGAATTCATTTCAGGCAGCTTACACGCATTTATTCTTTGAATAATTGTATTCGAAAGGCGCTTCACTTTAAACACACTTGCAAAAGGTAACACAATTTTAACAGCAGCTCGTTACTTGCGTTCTCAGTTTACGTTCGAGTAATTTTATTCGTGAAGTGTCCGGAACACTGGTAATGAATAAAGCATTCACGGAGTAAATGAAACTAGATGATTTGACTTGAAACGGCTTCAAATGTTAACTATAGTTATTTCTCGGTGTAAAAATCGTATCAATTCTATCATCATCCTTACGGTGCCCCACGTCCGCTATCGAACGTTGGCTAACATTTGAGCAACCTTTCGTCTGAGTCTGGTACATTCCGGAACAGTTCAATGGTGGACACCTGATATATTGTTGAGTCAAATTTGGCATCTACGTTCTCTTCTTCTTCCCGATGGTCTTTTTCCAGCAATCTTTCCTTGCATCAGAAGTTGGAGTGTATACACTATATTGCCTTGGATGGATGTGTCTGAAGTATTTTAATTTTCTCTGTTTAATTTTTCTTTTATTATTTCTTTAGTCTTACTTTTAATAACACTTCGGAGTTTCGTACCCTGTCCGTCCATTTTATTTTAACTATCTTTCGATATATCGACATCTCGATGGCATCGAGTTTTCGTTCTGTTTCACCACACCATATATGTATGTAGTAACACCGAAAATATATGACATATTTTACCGGCCTAATTTTTTTATTCCGCATTTATATTCTTGCTGCGCAGTATTGTTTTTAATTTAAAAAATGCATTTCTATATTTATCGTAATCTTAAAAGATTTTTAAAAAAAAAAACTTATTACTAAGAAAAATGATAAAGATTTTTGACGGGTTTAAAAGATGGGGTCTTTTCTCATTTTCTGTTAGAAGACAGTACTCGATTGTTTTAAAATAAATTTATAGCAGATAAACAACGTTCACGTAAGTTAGGCGGGTCTCAAATACCTTTAATAATAAGTTAGGTAAAACGAATTAGTTTTTGCGTATTGTCGTGGAATCTATTGAGTCCGTTGCTCATGGGATTTGCCGTTACTTTCTCAGATAACTACTTTTGTGTTATCTGCAAAACGAATTAGGCTGTAAATGTATTTTTCGAATACTATAGATAATAATACGTGGAAAGATAACCTGAAGTGAAACAATTTTCATTAGTTGATACTTTTACTCGAGAACACTTATTAGAATCGGCTAATTTCGTAATAATCAATTGCCGGTAATAAATTAGCCGTATTTATATATATTAATGGCTGTACTATTTTTACAGCGAAGGTTAAAATGGAAAATCACGCATTATTTTTATGTTTATTGCGCTGATTTTCGTATGAAACTGTTTTGCATCCAATATCTCGTAACGCTTTATCCGTAATCTCTTATTTCGTTTTGCGGCAAATGACACATAGTCCATTAGAACCCCGATTCTCTTCGTTAAAAATCATAGAAGACTGCACACCCTCATGGTAGAGGGTTCGAAGAATCGAGGTTTATAATAATATATGCGCAGACTAATTTCCGAAATTAATTTGAACACTTTTTTAAAATCCTAAATTCTAATTTTAAAAAAAAATTAATTTTAAGATGCATTTGAACTTACTTTGTAATATAACATACGAGAACTCGTGCACTAATGCGGATAATTTTCTACACGCTTTTAATAACAGACAGTGAATTGACGCAGCACCGGTCTCGCTTATTCCCTCTCTCTCTCGCTCTCATTTTCTTTTTACCGTTAAAAATTTCTCGTTAAAATACTTTCCATTTCGATTCTGCAGTGCAAGAAAGTCGTATGTTCTGGCCTAAATTTTTAGATTTCTGTTCAATGACAGCCAATGCTATAAGTTCCCCTTAACGAAGAGTAAACACTACGTCATGCTGTAACTTTAATGTTAAGCAGAAATCCGTTTATCCTTTTTTTTTCAGTTCAATTTTTATTTAAATTATTATTATTCTAGAAAAAAATCCACACGCATACTTTTATAGGGAAAAGAGCGAGAAGGCTACGGAAAAAAAATTTCACGCAAGCTACAGCATTTTTAGCGACATAAGAGGATGATATCTTTTTTAACAGAAACAAAAAAATATTGCACCAAACTACTTTTATACCTTTCGATAAAAAGCTCTATTATTTTCGTACCGAATTAAAATACAACTAAAAGTACTAATTTCAACTAATCCTCTCTCTCTCACGTAAGTCTGCAATTTGAAAGTGGTAAAATAATAATTATCCGCCTAATTAATTATCTACCCTTTTTACATATATATAGTTTCGAAAAGCATCAAATTAATTTTTTACCTGATTATTTTTCGTTCAGCGCAAAAACTTAAACGAAATATCGACATTTTAACTTGTTTTATTCGTTATTATTATTTAACTGTATTTATCGAATATAAGTAAATACTGACGCTTAAAAACCCGTATTGCGATAATTTAAAGCAGCCGGCACGTTTATTTTCTTTTAGTAAAGTATTTGCGATGTACCTGTATATTCATCACAGATGCAACAAGTTTCTGACTTATTTTTGCCTGTGCAACAAGGAACGCACTGTTTTTTCTGTTTATCTAATTGTAACGAATCGGGGCAGGCTATACAACTAAGTGGACCGGGTCCGTCGCAAGCTTTGCAGGCACTATGACACGGTTTGCATAGCTGCGTTGGTGGATCGTAATACTGACTGCCTAAACATTCCACACAAAGGCCACCTTCTAACATGAATTGTTCCGGGCAAGAAGTACACTGTAAAGGACCTTCTCCTGTAAAAAAACAAAACGTATAATAATATGAATATTCGTAATTGAAAATAAACCCCCTCCCATTTTTTTTTTGTTTTTTTTTTTTTTTTTTTATTATATCACATATAAAAACTTCCTTGTTTTGTATCGATAATTATTATCGATGTTAATAAATGAAAAATTTTACCACATTATCGAACGAATTTTTCAGGAAGTCATCGCAAAAATAACGCAAACTTTTACGAGGTAAAAAAAAATTGTTCAGTTTAACAATAGCGACGAAGTATAAACCTTTGCATGTTCGGCAGTAATGATGGCATTTCTGACATCCGAAATCGGACATGAAAAATCCTTGAGGACATTCCGGATGGCATTCACCAGCAGCAAGTTGCCATCCTCTAGGGCATGTAACGCACTGATCACGCCTGGGACCACTGCAGGTCATGCAACTTAAGAAGCATTTTGAGCATACGCCTGCATCATTGAAGTACCTAAAATTTAAATAAAGTATTACAGGCTATTATTATATTTTATCAATAAAGATCGACAGTTCGGTAAATACATTATTTTAGAAACTTTCAATCGACTTATCTTTTGTTTTCTTAAAGTAAATATTCTAATATATTTGAAAATTTTTTGTCAATTTATGCTAGTGGTGGTCCAAAAATCGCAGCACTGCTTTTTTGTTACTGCTCCAACAAATGAGAGCAGTTGCGATCCGGAACAATAATCAGATGCTCACTGTGCTCCGACTATTGCTCTAGCGATAATTACTCCGGAGTTGTGAGAAGGAAAACGGTGTTGTCTCTTCTGCCGATTGTTCCACTGCTTCTACTCATCTAGACGTACTACACACGCGCACACACATCAGAACACATAGCCAGACGAAATATGCGCCACTGTTAGGTGTTTTTCTGTCACACAATTTACCTCGAAAGCGTGTTTCATGTTATTTTCTGGGAATTAACATGAACGATATAAGAACAAAATTTGGAATTTTTGGACACGTTGTAAATAAAATATCATGCCGTCGGGTGCAATAAATAAAAGAAAAGAAACGCGATAGTTTTTTTAAATTAAAAGTAACGCGGTATTTTTTTTTTTTTAAATATAATCACAATTAATATATAAAAAGCTAAATTAAAAAAATTGAGCACCGAATTATGATTTTAAAAACACTGAAATTGAATTGAAAACGCATTTTAGAAAGGGAAAGTAGAGACTACATAAAAAAAAAAAAAAAAGAAGTCACGATTCATCATAATTATATACTTAAATCGATATTTTCGTGCATACAATGTGGTATGCGTATTTGTCATTGCTTTCCATATGGATTATTAATGCAATTATTTCGTTTTTGATTATTTTTACTTGTCGACGCTAGTTAACATAGGACTCGACCACAGCAATTTCTGACAATTCGACTAGCACTGAAAATAATTATATAAAAAATAGAACAATACGCTTATTCTGTAAACCGTTAATTGCTTCGTTTTTCGTGTAAAACATTCTGACAACAGTTTTTCAACAAATTTTAGACATATCAAATGACGTGATGGGTCCAGCAGGTTTCCATTCAACTTTGCAGAAAAACAATTTTAAATGTAAAACAGCACTAAAAATGTACGCGTCATCAGTACTATACTCTTACATAGTACTAATTTTATTCCGGATGTGACATCGTTGCGCTCGGCAGCTTTCTTTAAATTTAAGTCACGAGCGAATACATACTCACTTAAGGTTAAAAAATAAGAACAAGGCGACGAACGTTATAATTTAAATCTGCACTAATTTCTGATGTAACGTTTTCCACTACAAAAGCGTCTACTGAATTTTCAGCAGAAATTATTATTTCGACTTTTTCTTTCTTTTCGAGTCTGCTGACTTTCCTCTTTCCACTTTTCACTTTTCACTTTTCTTGATATGTTTACTTCTACACGCCGTGATCTTACAGAATTCAAACGTTCTCCCGAATTCGAAAAGAATAGGATTCGTAGCAGCTGGTTTTCAAGTTAAATGTGATTTTCCAAAGCGAATGATTCGAACTATTGTAAAATAATAATTTTAGATTACCGCAGTTCATTAAAAAAGGTTTACAGTTGGAAATTAAGTCGTGGACCGAATCGCTAAAGAACACGAGTTCAACATCACGTGAATGTGGCAACGACATTCCATACCGGTTTCGAAATTGGGCGACTAAGATGTTTAGTTTCTATAATAAAGGATTGTTTTGGTAATACGGTGAACAGCCAATTGCTACAACGATGAATGTGTGTTACATTTGACTGCTGCGTTGGAATGCCCGTTTTTTTTTTCTTTTTATTTTTTTTTAAAGTATGCCTGATTCTAATAGAAGAGAAAAAAGTTTCGTATATAAATTTTTCTTTAATTCTGCGCGACGTAATGATAATAATGTATGCAAATTTATGGAATATTTCCGGTGTCCCTGTTTCATCGTATTTAGTGGTCATCTTTCTAAGAGTTTACGCCTCTCAAAAGTTAGATAACCGCTTAAGAGAATTACACAGTATGCCAGATGCGAAATTTTAAGTTTCAGTATATTGGTTCAAACTTTACAAATCATCAATACAGATTATTGTTACGTCACTTAATTATTTCCATCTCGATTTTTAATTTTCAAATTTCTGTAGAGTGTTATTCTTAACAGCGTGTTAAAAATTAATTCTTTTATAGAGGTTTAAAAAGAATATTAAATTAAAAAAAAAAAAAAAAAAAAAGAATGATTATAATTTGTTTTAATTGCCAATTTTTTAAACTTTTTCCAAATTAAAATATTTACCCGTTAGAACAGCTTGATCTGCATTCGCCGGTTTGTAATACAAGCGTTGATTGGCATGCTGAACAATTTGAACGGGACGAACAATCTGCACAGGTATGCAAACATGGCAAACAAGTACTTGCTTCCTTGAAATATCCCTTGGAACAACTTTGAACGCAAGTATTATGTTGAAGTAACAACGAAGAGCGACATGTTAGGCAGCTGTTTTCTGTAGCATCATTACACGTTTCACAAACATCATGACAAACCATGCAACTGTCATTTACGGAAAATTCACCTATTCAAAAATAAACATAACTAAAAATCAAAATACGGTAATCATTGTTACATTTAAAAAAAAAAAAAAATTATTTCTACTTTTAAAATTACTTTTAATCAAATTTAAGGACACAGACAAGAATTTGTTTTACGTAAATGTTTTGACTAAAAAATTTTAAACAGTATAAAATCTTGTCGATTATCCAAATATGTTCGTTTCTGAAATATCGCTGGGAAACTTTATCTTTAGGGTAAATTGGAGAAACTACGAGAGAGAATCAATAAGTTCACAATAAAAAAAAAAAAAAAAAATCGTAAAAAATATGTAAATACATTTTTGAAATCTACAAACCTTTCTCTATTTTTCGACGTATTCACCTAAAACATTCAAGCACTTGTAACGTGGTACCAATTTTTTGATGCCTTGTTTGAAAAACGTCCGTCAAACTTCGGCTAACCAATTCATGACGAAATTCTTCATTTCTTCGTCGTCCGCAAAACGCTTTCCTCCCATTTTTCAACGGGCCAAACACGTAAGTTGGATGTGGTCATAATTCCCATTTTAATTTTTTTATCAGCTCTCCTGTGTTATCCGAGCAGTATATGCGGCGTGGCGTTATCATGGATGAGAACGATTCTTTTGCTCAATTTTCCCGGCTTGCGATTTTTTATCGTCTTTCGAAGGTTCATCGAGGTTTTACAATATGCCTCGGCATGAATTGTGGTTCCTTTCGGTGTAAATTCTGTGTAAACGACGCCCTGAGAATCGAAAAAAACCGTCAACATGACTTTACGCGCGCCGATCGTGGTTTTTCCTTTTTTTCGGGCGCGGAGATCCCCCGTATGTTTCCATTCGTTCGAACTTCTCTTCGTTTCCGGGGTATAATGATGAACCCACGTCTCATCGCCCGTGATTATTTGGTGCAAAAATTGCGAACCTTCTCGTGCATACCGCTCAGGAACCACCAAGGCGGTTTGGAAACGTTGAGTTTTGTGTTCATCAGACAGTAAACGAGGGACCCAACGTGAGCACACTTTGCGGAATTCTTCATGAATAATTACGCTCACCGTACCGTAAGAAATGTCCAGTTCTGCTGCAATATCTCGAATTTTAACAACATTTACAGCTGTGTGCGAAGTTGACGGTCGACGCTTCATCCTCCACATAATCTCGTCCTTCCTCGTACATACGGGGCACCATTTGGACACCATGTGGGTCTGGAAATTTCTTTATCACCGCGTACACTTCACATATTTGTCGGTGGATTTTAGCGGGATTATGATTTTTTGCCCACAAAAACCGCGCTACACTTCGCCCCTCAATATTGGACGACCGATTCACACGGCGCTCCATTTCAGACATTGTAAACGAACCAAACGAGATACCGGTTTCATTCCTTCGTGAGGGGATAGAGGATGAAAATCGGTTTCGTTTAAACCGGACTGGGGGGGGGGGGGGGGTTATACGTTAATTTCGGTAGAAACTGCGCAACTTACTGATCCTCCCTCGTATTATAATTCCACATTATTTACAATTATCTCTTCATAAGTGTATAAAACTTCAAAATGTTGGAGGAACATGTCCTGATTTTGACAACAGTTCCTTTTCTAATTTTGTTTGTTTCTTCTATATTCCATGTTTTCTTGTACCCATCCTTATCTTATCCATCAGTTTATTGCCATTTCGAGCAAAAACTGCTTTTTCTTCTTACACCGTGCTAGGCGTAACGTCATTTGCTCTTTTAAATCGCCAATTCATTTTCTTTCTTCTTCTTCTTTTCTTCCTAATCTTTATGTCTTTCTAATACCGGTTTGTCAATATCGTTGCACCATCTACATTTTGCAAGTCCGCTATTTTCCGATTATTAAAAAAAAGGTATTTTCATAATTCGTTCATTAATTGTTCAGCAATTTTTCGAATCTAAATGCGGCTAGTGCAAGTTTTCAGCTTTGTTAACGATGATCCGCATGTACTGAAGTTAACGCAACATTATTAAAACAGCGAATTACACGGTTTTTTGTAGTTGGAAAAAAATTTAAACATTCATTAGATTATTTTTGCGGGAGATTAAAGATTTGTTATTTACTTTTGTTTAAAGTTTTCTTTTTCTTTTCTAACAATCCATGCGTGCGAAATCAGAATGTAAAGAATTTTGATAATACGAATAGATGCGTGTTAATTTACGCATTTCGTGTTTTTACAAAAAAAACTTACCGTTTCGAACATGCATATTAAAAATTTTAAATGTATTTTCATTATTTTTGAATTTTTAAACACTGCCAGAACACAAGATCGACCGTTATGCAGCATTCCGTTAAGTTAAATACAATTTTCGGTAATTAAAAAATTATGCGAGAAAACATATTTACCAGGAGCGCAAGGCTGACTGCCGGCGCTGATACATCTTCCTTTACGATTGAGTACATAATTGTGCAAACAAGATGTGCAATTCCCGTTCGCATCGCAAGTCTTACATCCTGGAGCACACGGTAAACATTCGCGCCGTTTAACGTCACCGTAATGGCCGTCCGGACAGGTTGCTAAACAAGAGTCTAAATATTCATAAAAGCCAGATTTACACGTGACGCACTGATTGGCAGCGGGACCGAAACACGTTTCACAAGATGAATAGCAATCTCCGCACCTTTATCATTAGAAAAAATGTACCGTTAATCGAAAATTGTGTACCTTTTAAGAACCCCCCGCTGTAATATTGAAACCCGATTATAAAGATCGTACAAAAGAATAAAATTATTGTCAAAAATTAAATTTTAAATCGAGCAATCTTTTAGATTTATATTTTTATAGACAAAAGAAAAATATATTTGTAAGTCTCGATCGTTTATAATATTTTTTATTATGTTTTATGCACATATAAAATCGTATCGATATATTAAAAATTCAAAAAAGTTTAAAAATTACTAAATTATAATTCGTTGCGCAACGGGCTTATTATCAAAAATACTATTACGATTTAACAAAATAGGCTCCGAAATAACATTTCTTTTATAGCTTTTACGGAAATCCCTATTAAAAAACATAACTCCGCAAGTGTGGCAATATAAATTTCTAATAGTAATAATAATAATATTAATAATAAATATACTATTTAGTTTCTTTTCAATGTTTAACTTATACTTCATTTCGATTACAGCACCACACCCATAAACTGACAATACCATATGTAATAATCTTTCTTGTTCTTTCTTGATTTCATTTCCTATTTTAACCTTTTAATCTGCTGTTAGTTTAACTTTTTTAACGTTCCTGATTCTAACCTTCTTTTCGGTTCACAAATCCATAACGGGACAGTTTTTAACACAGTATCTATATTATGTCTCGTGATTCACCATTCCCCTTCTTTTGTGCGAATGTGTGGTGGTGGGAAGGGGTACTTTCATGTATATCCATGATAAAGTTATTTCACTACCCTATAATATTTTCAGCATTGTCGCATTTGACATCCCCCCCCACATTTCTTTTTCTTCTTTACGTTAATTTCATAATTTGCTTCCATATCTATAAACCAACTTTTCATTAATCTCTTTTCGTGCTTTTTCAAATTTCAGCTGTACTTCCGTAGTAATCACAAAATCGGCAATATCATAACTGTCCCCAATTGATTGCAATAAGAAATAAAACGTTTTTTTAACTTTTTCATCAAAAATATTAACAAAAAATTAAAAAGGTTCAGTTAAAGAAATAAGTTTCTTTTCTTCTTCATTAATAGTTTCACTTTTTTCGGTTCGTCAGTATAAGTTTATTTTTGAGATTATTTAACTTTGTAGAAAAAACTAAGATAGAAAACAAAACAAGCGAACTATGATAATACCTGTAATCATCTGTTTCATAAGTATTCACTGGACAAGACGCGTAGCACTGGTTATTGAATAAAACTAAATTATGATCGCAAGATGTGCAGTGATCTGGTCTGTCTTGACAACTGGCGCAATTTAACTCACACGGGACGCAAGTACCTTCTTTAGTATCTGTATAAAAATTTACAATTATTGTATACCTTTTAAATTAAGCATAAATATATCGATTAAACGTTTCATAGCCATTCAGCCTATCAGTCTTAATTTTTCGATCACAGAAATATCGGCAAAATTGTTTTTTAAAAATGGATTAATATTTTCACATAAGTTAATCTTACCTCCCTTTTTTTTAAAACCACTTCGAAAATTTTTCACCGTAATACGCATTTATGAACTCTTGTTGAAACCATTTATGCCCATATATAAATAAATAGTGAAAGAAAACCTTATTTGCAGGTGTATTATTTTTATTTATTAATTAACTCACAGATTATCGAGAATGTTTTGTAAAAATAAAATGTAAACTTTAAAATGTTAAAATAAAGTTGTTCATATTTTTCAGACTTGAAATATAAAGTTTTTACGATTTGACGGATAATTACGTTTTCTATCATTTCAGAAAAGCATACGTATACGAAATAAATGCAAAGGAGCGTTACATTAATCCAAAATATATTTTACGTATTAGTACAGTACACATCTGCTCCACGTTATAGCACTAATTTCATTACCAGTGTCCCGAAATGTTGTCATAATTATTATTTTACAGAATTGATGAATTATGTAAGTTAAAAAGTATTTATTACGTTGTAATTTTAAACTTTCATGATTCATTGATACAACCGTGTTAACCGTGGAGTAGTTGATTAGACAGTGGCGTTTCGTTCGGGTATAATATTCCGCTGTTGCACATTCAAACTTACAAAAATTTCACTGACGCTGAGTAAATGTCTATAATTGATGCGCCAAAAAAAAAAAAAAACGTGCTAATATTTTTGATAAAATCAACGTCAGATACGTTACGTGTTAACGTTCCGACCAAATGCGCACTGTCCATCTTTAGAGAATTGTTGTTCTAAAGATGGACAGTACACTTATCTGTTCGAAACGTTAATACGTAATATGTCTGACATGGGTTTTAACGAAAATATTAGCGCGGTTGTAAATGTTGATTACGAAATAGTACAGTGTACATAAGTATTCTGTACGAATATCCTAAACGACATTTGTTCCTACATTTTTTAGGACGGATGGAGGTTCGTCAATTATAGACATTAGCTCAACGCGAGAGGAATCCATCTATATCTTAAAGCGCAGTAGCGAGATTCGAATTAGGTTCTATACACAATTATTTGCTATGGTATGTTTTATTGAAATCAATTCTTATCTAAAAGAAAATGTAAAAAATCTAAAAAAAAAATTTATTAAATTTTCAGATTTGTATGTATTGTTGTTTAAACTTAAAAAAAAAAAAAAAAGACATTTCCAATGCGGGCGTATTAAATCATTTGCACTTTTCTTCTATTAACCGATAATACACTTGCATTTCAAGAATTATAAAATTATCTTCAATTTTTGATTCATCGAAAATAATCGGTGAGCATGAAGTAAAAAATTGTTTCCCCCATAATATGTACAAATACCAAATTCCACGATATACAGTGAAAATTAGGCCTGTAAAGTAAACTGTCTGTTATTTCTGACAAAATTATTTACGCAATGCGTAACGCCAATTTTATTAAATCGTCAGCAGAAATTGTAATTATTCGTTTTTACATGCTGATTTAATAAATAAATAAAAAAATCTAGTTAAATACAAATACACAACAATGGTTTGTAATAATAACACAAAATATCTTCACTCGACTTAAGTTTTAACTCAAAAGAGAAAAGATCTAAAATGCAGCCGTCAACAAATTACTTTATCGAAATAAACGATTAACAGGCAACAATCGGTATGAAATAAAAATTTGTGGAAGTTAAAAGGAGGAGAGGCTTCATCACCTACAGTGGATAGATTACGATTAGAGAAGGAGGAAAGAAGAAAAAAAAGTATACCAGCGCGGAAAAATGAACGAATATACGTACTTTCGAAATATCCCTCCGGACACTGTTGCAGACAGACGGCAAGATCTGTCACTCTAAGATGGCCAGAGGCACAAGCTAGACAACTATCTTGACCAGCTCCGGCACAAGTATCGCACGATTCATGACACGGCCAACAAATTCCAATTCTTTGTGTAAAACTACGAGGTGGACAGCGACTAACGCAAGTGCTGAAATAAAACGAATAAATTAATAACGTAAATACCGATTGAAATATCGGGAAAATATTGTAGTCCCATACCCTTGACAGGGCGTTGGGGATTCTGAAGTTAAGGTTCACAGTGTACTGAACCTGATGGAACTAAAGAGAATATTAGGGCCAGTTCCTTTCTTTCGGCCGCCTTTACCTTTCCAGATTTCTCTGGTACCCAATTATTTCAGGCTGGGTAAACCTGGGAGCGACTTCGATCCGGAACGAGACAAGTCTCGAATCCGTGACCTCTGGTTTGGTAGCCAAACGCCTTAACCACTGGGCTACCGCGATATTTAGTATAGAAATGTAAAATTAAAAAAACAAAACAAAAACAAAAACATATAATAACGTACTTATTCTTAGATTTTCATAACATGTATAAAACTGATTTTATTTACATAGTTGATTCCAACGACGATTTTTTCGAAAATGAACATCTATTCTTTTTTATATATTTATTTATTTTTTAATTTCTCTTCTTTTTGCTTATTGCCGTTTACATATAATCCATTTTTAAAACATCCACTCATCTTTAATAAAATAATCAAACATAAATAAAAATAACAGATCTCTTCCAGAATACAAAATTCACGAAATTCTAATTAAATAAATATAAAGATTAAATTAAATTTGTTTCAAAGTAACAATATTGTAAGCGAATAATTAATATTTCTGGGTAACAACTTAAACGCAAATCTTTCAGTTAAAAAAAAAAAAAAAAAATATCCTACGAAGTATACTACCAATCTGTTATTTCTTAAGGTTTACCATAATTGTTATATGCAACATTAACTAGCGCGCACATTATGATACACATGGTACTTTGCTATTGCACGCCACGTGACTACCAGCGATTATTTTTATTTTTTTTTAATCAATCAATTAATGTTTATTATTATCATTATCATTATTGTTATAATTTAATTTTTGTAATAATTTCTTTCGTTGCCTGGGAACGAAATTTCGGTAACAAAAGCCAAGCGCTGGATAATTCCAGAAATCATAGAAGTTTAAGTGATTTAAAAATCGGCAATTTAATTATAACTCCTAATTTAAACAGCATGGCTCTTTCGAGATATCAGAAGAATTCAACTGTCTTTCTTGGTTTAATTACAGGTAATTTTATATTTATTTTAATTTTAATCGGCATAAAGGTAAACGTTAAATATGAATAACGTGCAATCGAAAACATTAACTTGAGAATATTAAAACGATACTTGCAAAATCTTTTTCAATAACAACTAACGACCTACATTTTTTTTCGAAGTGATTACTGCCATATAATTTTCTATGTACGTTTTTGTATTACATCGTCACTTAATTTCTCCTTGTGCCGAGCTCAAATTATCAAACTACATAAAACTTAAAAAATACAGTAGCTACGCTACGTCGCCTTAGCTACTGCATGCGATATAGCTCATAATTAATGCAATCTTAATTAGTTGTACACAAAATTGTTTACGAATTTGAACAATTACAATGTATTAAACGGAATTATTCTAAATGTATAATATTTACACACACACACACACACGCACACGCACACACACACATACATATGGAATAAAACCATTAGGCGTCAATTATTAAACAAGTTTCGCCTTACTCACATATTTCAAAGTCCGGTAAACAATATTCAATAAAGTGAGAATACATTTGTTCACTTACTTGTCTAATTTATAGTGCTTACAAGCGACACACTTCGTCGGTCCTTTCCCGTAACAACCTTGGGCGTCGCACTCGGAGTCACAATCATGCAAAATTTTCTGAACATCCATAGAACGAACATTTTGAATCGGATTATTTGATCTCTCGTTGGTAATTGAAGTAATTGACGCCTACGTATATACGAATATTATTTTAATTCGTCACATGCCATTTAATGTTTCGTTAAATTTTAATATAAACGTCTTTTGTACGAAGAATCGATGCATAAACTTTTGAAAATAATAAGTATTGTACATTTTCACTGTAAAGAAAACTTTAAATATGTTACATGATGACATTTTAAAAATGGAAATTTTTCACAATGTTTAAGCTAGTAGTTCCTAGAGAATACGTTTAACCGATTAACTGAAATTCGATTAAAGTGATTTAAAATTTAAACATGCGGAAATATTTCTTCACTGTGCAATCGTTCTACAGGTGCGTAATTTTCCGGTAATGATTCCGAATCATTCCGCTAACAATAGTATATATAAATATTAATTTTTTAAAGTTCTATTGATCTGTTTTTTCCCCAAAATATTGCGTTTTTATTCCATTTATTTTCGATTTTATTCGGGCGCTATCGAGTAGATTAATAAGGCGTATGAACTAATTTAAAATTTTAAAATTGTGTGAAATAAATGTTAAAAACTGTGAATAAAACGAAAATAAAAATAAATCGAAACTAATCGATATATAAAATTAACTAGCTAATTATACTGTTGTTTTAACGTGAACAGCGGTAAATGATCACAACATTTATACGTATTGGAGATCTTCTTTTAAGTACAGTAGACTCGCGGTTATCCGGATTCCGAATCGATTTTCAAAAAAAAAAACCAAAAAAAACCAAAGCGCTTTTATAAAATCTACAGCTGTATGCAGTACGTATTTGAATATTTGCTTGTATTCGCTGCAAATGAAGATGCTGTCTGCGGCCATAATGTACTGTGACTCATAGTGATTGTAATGTTCTTTCGTTTATCAGCCTTTTCGCACCGTGCTGCTGGCTGGTACTGTGGCGCCTAGGATCAGCTGTCTCGCGCTCGATATTATTCATCTCTTCTCATAAGCTGCAACGTTGTTTTTACATTAATTCTTAGTTGTGAGTGAGAGCCGTTGATGTAGTCTTGTCCATTTTAGTTGTGCCGTTAAGTATGTACCATCATTTTAATATGATTAATTTGTTTTGGTTTTTTAAGTTTTGTTGCCGTGACCTTAGAAGAAAAATTACGTGCCATTAAAAGGTTAGATTGTGGTGACCCTGCAAAAAAAAAAAAATCGCTTTAGAGTTACAAGTGGGAACAAGCACTGTCAGTGACTGGGAAAAAAACGATGCGAGATTGAAAGGTGGTGAAGCAAGTGGGAGTGACATTAAAATAAGAAAGAAAATGCATACAGGTAAACATTCTTAGTTGAAGAAGCTTCATATCTGTGGCATGAGTTTATGAGGGGAAAAGACCTACCTATTTCTGGTCCATTACTTCAAGAAAAAACCATTCAATTTAAAAACAAAATTGAACGAGAAGACAACGCGCATTTACGGCGAGTGGCGGTTGGGTAGACCGATGGAAAAAGCGTTTCGGCATAAGACAGATGACAGTTAGTGGTGAAGCATTATCAGCGGATAAAAATGCTGTTCCCGAGTTCAAGGTTCGTCTTTTCAGCTTGTTAGATAAGGAAGGTATATCTGGTGATCAGATATACAGTTGTGATGAGACTGGTGTAAACTACCATCAAAAACTTTTGCATCCAAAAAAGAAGAAGTGACACCTGGTTATAAAAGAAGCAAAGATCGTGTAACGGTTTTAGCATGCAGTAACGCAACTGGAACCCACAAATTGAGGTTAACGTTGGTTGGGAAATCTAAAAAGCCGAGAGCGTTTAAAAATCTTAAAAACATGGATTCCTTGTCCTTATGGTATGCTAATCAAAAAAAGGCATGGATAAATGGAGAAAGTTTTAATACTTGGTTTCGCAAAGAGTTTGTGCCCGCAGTTGCGAAACATTTGTCTGATAAACAGTTACCGAGAAAAGCAATCCCTATTCTCGACAATGCACCTTTCCATCCGGCAAATGAGGAGTTACAAAATGGTGATATAAAGGCAATGTTTCTACCAGCGCAAACGTTACAACCGATGTTTGTCAACCGATGGATCGAAGAATCCTAGATGCCTTAAAAAATATATCGACACCGCCTTCTCACCAGACTAATATCAAGCGTTGAAAATGATGAGGACTGTCAGGTTGCTTTAAAATCAGTTGATATGCTTGATGTTATCATCACTTGGGGTTATTTGAGAGATAGGAAGAGATTAGTTCTATAGCATTGTGCGGTCGTGGAAAATATTATTAGATCATAAAGTCAGTTATAAATGGGATTAAATTGACAAACGATGTGATCTGGACAGTTCAAAAGACAACGAGGAGCTTGTTTCTCTAATAAAAAATATTCCAGGATGTGAAACGGGTAGTAATATTGATGACGTTACAGAATGAATGGGCAGCGACGAGATCGAAGAAACGGCACATGAGGATATTATGGTACTCAACGAAAAATCCAGTTGAAGAAAATATGGATAACGAGCTCCGTCAAAGTGTTAGGCGATCGAAGTAGCGCTGAAGTACATTACTCAACAGGAAGAAGCGTCACCAGCTGATATCATTTGTTTACGCAAGTGGCGAGATATATCGGTAAGAAAGAGAATGCAGCGAAAGACACCTTAGTCACAGACTTCTTTAAAAACTAGTTAATGTACACCGTAAGTTAATTTTCATGTTTACTTTTTTATAGGATAAGTTAATTTTCATTTTTTCATTTAATTTGCAGTATTTACTCTTGAACTCCAGCGTATCCGGATTTTTTGTTATCCGGACCGGCTGGCCGCCCAATTAATCCGGATAACCGCGAGTCGACTGTATATAATTGATAATATAAAAGTGAACTGATACGAACTGTGCCTAATGAAACGTAACTTAGTATGTCCGCCAAAGAATTCAAGTTTTGATGGAGTTTTAGAGATAACGTTTTTAAAGCGGAAGGAACCGCATTTTCGAACGCCTTAAGTGAAATGTTAAATATCACAATACAATACAATTATATATGTACTTCGATAAACTTACATTAATACTAAACGAAATATTATACACATTAACTCGTAGGAAATTTATTTTAATTATAAAAATATAATAAACATTATTATGTTTTTATAATTTAAATAAATTCCTATCCGTATGTTTTATTTCGTTTAGTATTAATATTCACTTAGGGTATTTCGAAAAATTGTACGACTATACTTTTAAATTTTTCATCGGCTCTACATTTCTTTTAAAAGGTAACACAATATTTCAGTAGATATTACGATTTGTGTTTTATTTTATCACGAATAATTTGTCAACATTTTCTGACAAAAATGTTCTTATACACCCTTATGTTTATAAGATATAAACTGAACGTAGTACAGTCTCGAGTTGCGTGCACATATGTACGGAGATGAGTTTATGCATCCGTAAAAATAGTTTTAGAAAATAGTCGAAGTCACGACAAGCAATAACTGAAACATTTTTTATTTTTATTTTTTTTTTTTCTATCAGCTCAGTTTAAAATCATTTGGGTCGGTATAAATCGCAAACATTCCATTATACAGTTCATTTTAAGAATGCGTAAGAAACGCGCGTTAACACACACTGAAATGAAATAAAAGCTATTTTGCGCAAAATTTTTTGTATTATCATCCATTACTGAACAGAGTAGTGAAATAATTATCCCGGATATGATATACCGTTATCGTAAAACCAAGACGATTGAATATATAACCATGGTGGCTACTCAAATATAATTTTTAAATTTCCAGTTTGTTCCCGGTCTAAAAATCCTCCCAATTTCCGACTTATTGGAATTGTACAAAAAGAAGAATGAAATTTTTTTATTACTATTGGTATAATATTTGACCACCGCAGCATATTTTGCATGAATAAAATAGAACTTGGTAATTTATTTTGAGTAAGTGCATCAAAAAAATGCATTCATTTTTCGCTTCAAATGATTTTTTTTTTTTTTATTTAAAACTATCGTTTGGCTATTTTTACCTTTTTTCTCGGTTTTATAACAAAATTCCGTGGCTACCCTCCTAATAGCTATGAAGTTCAGTCAGTGATTTTTTTGTTAAGGAATTAATCATTACAAAAATTATATGTGGTGAATTATACGCTAAAAATAGTATTTCAGAATTATGCCATTTAAGCTTATTTCGAGCGAAAAATTAATAGATAAAATTCATCGAGAGTTTTTGCTGGAATGATTCGAAAAAAATTATTATTTTTATTCAATTAATTTACATAAACTGGTGAAATAAATGATAATATTCAACAAATAAATATGAATAAAAAATAGTTAATTTTTTTTCGTAAGAACATTTTTTCATGGTAGCCAACAAATTCACGTTAAAAAAAAAAAAAAAAAATTAACAAATTACTGATATTTTTAACAGACATAGATTTAAATTACGCGTTTTAGCTCCTGCCTTTTCCTTCTAACTTATTCTTTAATCATCGTGGAACGTATAATATTTTCTTTTTGTATGTAAGATTTTAGTACAGGGAAAAATATGAAAAAAAAACCTGGAGCGTAAATTATTATAAAAATTCATAAAATATAATAAACGGTAATTTAAAAATGCGAAACAACTAATGTTTTATATATTTTTTAAATTACGGTAAAATTAAACAATTTCTTACTCTTTTGCAACTGCTTCTTTACAAGCAATATTAACATACTACGAAAGCATTTCTATTGATTATTTTTAAATTACTAAATCAAACCATCCGTACATTCGTATATACATACTTAATGACATAAAATATACTAAAATCAGCGATATTCCGATAGAAACGTAAAGTTGTAAAAATTTCAAGCAAATTTATCGGCGCATTCATTTAAACAATATTTTATTTATCCACTTCTTTTTTTCTTGTATTCGTATACGTTCAAATTTGCATGTATTCGACGCAATAATTATGCATACAGAAAAATAATAATACCTCGGGTTCACTTCCGGCTGCGGTAAATACATCGGGTATATTTCTAAAACCGGTTGGTTGAAGTATATCTCCGAGGTTAGGATCGCCAAAAAAAGGACCTGGAAAAACATAGGTATTGCGGGCTTGCGACTGCTGAGATATAGCGAATGGAACAGGGGGCGGTGACTGGGCAGTTCTCAGTCGAATTGGATTTGTTGCTGTTCCGTAAAATATCAGTTGCCACTTTTTCAAAATACCTAAACAGTTCAAAATTACAACTCTTGATAAACAGATAGATAAAAAAAGGTATATACATATAATATATACGAAATAGATAATAGACGTGTAATTTCATCGTACAGATGAAGTAGTTTGGAAATTCACATCGAATTGCAAAATATAAATATTGTAAAATTAACACACTCTGAACGAATTGTTATTTTATTACAAACATTTTAACTTTACGGCATCCGAATTGTGTAATTCATTAAAGTAAAACATTACTGGCTAGTTGTTATTAACTTATTTAAAAGTGGCGATCTCTCTACAAGTTTCCGAAGAACTATTCTTTATTTATTGATTATTTAAACATCTTCATTTTCTTTTAAAATTCACCTTCTTTCTGCCGCCACTAACTTTGAATACGAGAAGACTGAACTAAAAACCACGATAATCTATTGTTTAGACGACAGTTTAGTTTAATACACTTTGTTTCAATGAAAAATGACTGTTGAAAACCTATGTTGTTGTTAAAACTGAATACGAGAATATAACTTCGTTGAATAAAGTTGTTTATTTGACAAAACGAACAAACGAAAGCGGAAGTTCGCGATACGAAAAAATAGGTTCACCGCTTCGATTAAGCAAATAATACTAAATTCGAAAAATGGAGTTAAATAAATTTAGTGATTCCCAAATTGGGTAATTTAGACAATTTAACACGCGATTACGCAACAAAATCGAACGGAAGCTCTAAAAAGGGCTATTTCAAATAAGTAAAAGCGAATAAGGAGGAAGGAGTTAAAACGAATTAATTAGAGGAAATAACGAAAATAAGAACTGGATGAATTTGATAGAAGAAAAATAAAAGAAGGAAATCAATAAAAATGAAGTAAACGATAACGAATAAAAGTCAAAAACTATAAAGCAAACAAAACCAGCGAAAATAAAACACCGACATATATAGTCTTACTCTGCTACGACTTAAAACTTTATTTGTACAGATCATCAATATTGAAAAGAAAGCGAAACTATTCATTAAGCAATATCGCATTTCGCTTACGCTTTTCTTTAATTATTAGTTCCAAACAACCTTATTTAATTTATATCGCTATCGGTGACTTTCGATTGTTCTCTTTTATTTTGTACGGTAACCGCCTTAAGAAACAAATCAGAGAAGAAATATTATTCAGGGTTTATTAATAGCAGAACTATGAAGCATATGGTTGGAGCACTTTATTATGTCACGATACACACACACACATGCAAGAAAACAGTAAAATCGATGCAGCTTATTTCTATGCGATCGTTTAAAATAATTTATACTGAAATCATTGCATAAAAAAAAAGGAAAAAAGACTGAAGAATCGAACTAAAATTCTTATATACTGAAGGATCACTCTCTCTCGATACTAAAATAACAAGGATTTGAGTGACAATTATTAAAGCGATAATGTCTGGGGAAATTTTGGTCTATTTAAATGCATGAAAATACGTTTAAATGTGGAGTCGAAATTTCACTTCAACGTTACAGGAAGAAATCATAAATGTCACACATGATATGTGACGGATTTATAGATTCCTTTTGCTTTATAAAATTTGTAAGTTATAGCCGTCTTTTCATATTATGCCTGTGTGTCGCTATCACGTTAATTTTTAAGTTTAATTTTCAAAATTTAAGACTTAGTAATAAAATAATCTTTAGATTTTTTTTTTTTTTTGGTGGAGGGGCATATAGACATTAATCTGATGTAAATAAAAATTTTTGAAGTTACAGTGTGCGGCAGTGGGATTCAAACCGGGTTTCCACTTGAACGAAACACCACTGTCTAATCAACTAGCCAAGTTTGCTTTTTATACGAGAGAAGATATCTTCAAAACTATTAATTAAACAAATTTAAGATTTTCGAACTTTGAAGAGTACCTAAAGAATTTACTGAATATATTATTTCTTTACATAAATAAGTCAACGTGTTCTTATTTTTATTTATTATATAAACTCAATCAGATCTGTTTAAAACAGTTCTGTAAATGCACCTTTGAACAAAGTTTCGTTAAGCAGAGGATAGAAATAATTTTTGCGAGCATTCATCTTACTGTTTACGTTTCAATTTATGTTACTTTTGAGATTTGCTTTATTTCTTCTAAGATGGTTTGAACGTCTTATTTCAGTTTGGTGCAGTTTTTATAAATTACTTAATATATATATATATATATATATATATCCTATGCAAAGTATTACTATATAATTAAATGGATTTTAGGAAGACATTAATGTTGATAAAATTCAAAAGACGGCGATAATTATAGAACGGCTTTTTCATATTCATTTATTATTTTTCAACGAAAACTGTGTTTTTTACGTTCATTTTAAAATACATTTTTTAAAAATAAGGACGCAAAAAGGGTATTAAAAAAGAGTTGTTTTATTTTATTTTTAGGACGTACGTGATGCAGCGGAGTATTTGAAAATGAGTACATGGAAAAACTATTAAATGGTAGGTTATAAAAATTGCTTTTTGTACTTTAGTAATTATAATTAATTTAAAAACATTTTATATCGATAGAAAAATATATGAAAATGCTTTTAAAGCCGAGGCTTTGCTTTCATGAACACTGTAAAATGCAACCAAAACATTTCACAAAACATACATGATAAACCCAAAAAATGCAATTGAAATACGTCAGTTTTTAGTAACACTAATTTTAACGTACATAGAAATGTTTTCTGAAATACCGGATAAAACACTAAAAATTGAAGAAGATTATTTCAATTAAATTAAAAAATAAATAAATTTAATCTACACATTATAATTGTTACTTTAAAAATTAGTTTTACACGAAAAAGTGTTTAACGAAACTTCTACGTGCCTTATTACTCTTTATATAATCAATTGCTGTATATATGTGTTTCCTTTCCTTTTCCTCATACCAATCAGTAAATAAATGAATTATTGTTCTTTTCTTTTTCTTCCGTTGAATCATTCTCTTGCATTTATCTCTTCAATTTCGCCTTTTCTTGTTCATTTAGCGCCGCTTGTCTCTTTCCTCTTTTTTCTCTTCATCAAGGTTGTTTTTCCATCTTACTACTCTCTCTTCTCCTTTTATTATCCGAATTTTGCGAATGTTTGTTGGGTAATTTTGTTCGACGCTAATGAAAAGTCCATAAAATAAAGATTATAATAGTCAATTACACCAAACACTCACACACACGCACAATGGAAAAGCACTTTTCGTACATGGTTATTTACAATTTTCAATACAGCGATTTAACACATAAAGTGCCTTCCGCGAATATTTATTCCTTTTGGAAAAGCCTACATTATAAAACTGTCAATTCCACCACCAAATCAATATACTTTTAGGAATGACGGAAATGGTTTAAATACGTTTCATTTCGGTTAACGCATAATCTTCACGTAAAATAATTTTATCACGTTTTTATTAAATTCACCGTTTGAACTGTTTAACTTGTTCTCGTTAAAAGGTTATTTATTAAACGATAACACACATTAGTGAAAAAGCCGAAATTATTACCTGCTTGATTAACGTGACGATTTCCGGTATTGTAAATTCGTAAAGTCCACCTGCCCTCCGCTTTTTCACCCCAATAGTGAACGCTGAGAAACGGCCAATCATCGAAATTGGAACTGACAATATCGCGAGGTCTTTCGAATAGTAGCGTGGATGTCGTTCCCATTGGCGACGTTAAGTCTAACTTTAAATTACCTCGCGGAAAGAATCTTAATGAAATTTTGCATTGGATATGCTCTAGGAAACGAACTTCATTTAAAGAACCGGGACAAGCACTTACATCCATATAGACAGTTAATACGCTATTCAATGTTGGATCTATCGACCTAGGAAAAAGATGGCGGTTTTGTTTGAGTTGAAATTATTAGGAGAATGAAAAGATATGAAAGATACGAAAAAGGAAACTTTTGTTACTTTACCTTTCTTCTAGAATTTCTTGCGATTTACAAATATGCTGATGCGGTACTGTGGTCCATTGCTCGGCTAAGGTAACCATTGCTTCAGCATCCATCAATCCGTAACCAAATTTATGATTAACTGTTGAGCAAAAAGTTAATGATAACTTTGTTTCTTTAATTTTCATTACGGCTTTTTTTATTATATAATGAATTGTACACTATACGCAGTCAGAGTTTAAGTTTACTAATATAGTCCTAAAAATAAAAAATGAGGATTCGTATTTCATTTCAGAAGGAAACTGAAATTATTGCAATCATTTTATAAACAGAAGAGGAATTAAAAACCGATTTTTTGTTTAGCGCACCGCTGCATAGAACGGGGAAATAAAAATGTCTAGTTATTCATTTCGTATTGTCAGCCCTATCACTATGTTCTTAAGTACATTTTTAGTTATTACTAACAGACTTGATGTTTTTTTGCGGATAAGTATTATTAAGAGCAATCAAAACAGTGGCGACATGTTGAATACTTTTAATTAATTATTAATTAAGAAATACTCAAAAATAATCAAATAATTACAGCAAAAGTTAAAACGTACTTTTTAATGTTTAATAAAATTTACTCGATGATAAAACCTCGACCAATTGGGACCTTCAAAAACCTCTAAATCGTGAATTTCATCAAAATCGTTAGAGCCGTTTCCGAGAACCCAATTACATACATGTATATATATATATATATATATATAAATACATTCATACATACATACATACACCCCCCCACCCATATATATATATATATATATCATTTTTGCTCATATTATAATGTAATATGTAATTTTAAAATTTTTCCCGCTCCACTTTTTTTGATAACGTTAAGTATTCCTACGAAAATATACAAAATAAAAAGTCATCGGATGAACAAATAAAAATGTCAAGTATAATAACAAAATAGTGAAATCTAAAAATTTTTCCCCGACTTAGGAACAAACACCTGTTTGTTGTAAAACTGGCGGCGAAATGTGATTTCAGCAAATCGTGCTCACAGCGAAACGTGGTGGTGAATCTACTTAAAACATTTCTAGCAGTTGATATGAAATTTATTATAAATTTTAAAATATAGCTGCCCGCTGAAGAAAGGTTTACAGAAAATGCGTAAAACTAGTACAAACAGAAACTACTACGATTTGTAGCCTGAAACTTAATATATCATTTTCCAAATTTGGGTGTTCATTAAAAACGAGTTTAAACAAATTCACACATTTTAGAAATATGAAAAAAATAGTTTAATAAGAAACTTCTATAATTATTTATGTACAGGATACTATGAAGTGGGTATTGCTAGTAAATGTAAATAAGCACGTGAAAGCTTATTTACTTAAATATAAATAATTATAGAAGTATTATATATGTATCTTATTTTTCAAAAAATATTTTTAAAATATTGTTAAAATTTTTCATAAATACGTTTTTACTTGAAAAAGGGAATTACTTTTACTGAATGTTAGAACTGATAAATGCGCGAAAGTGATGAATTTAAGTAAACTTTAATGTCTTTGTAGTACTTTAACAAAAGAAAAAGCAAAAAAAAAAAAAAAAAAGAACTAGTAGTTACTAATTTCGTGAACTATGAAGAAAGTTGCTTCTTGTTGCAGCGGTGCAAGGTAAAATTCCAAAAATTTTTAAATGCAGAAACTTCATGTTTTCAATAATCTCATCAAAGGGCGAATGGAACTTTCCGGAATTATTTAGCTGTAAGTTTTGTTCCAAAAAAATTCCATTAGTTGGAGCATTTGAACAATTTATTTTTCCTTCTCAAGTTGCAGCTCCTATACTGATATCTGTGTCAATCTTAAATGAGATCGGATCATTAGTGTTTGTCAGCTGTTTACAACACACAAGTTCTCGTGTATCGTTACATTTTAACATGAATAATTCTATTGAACAAAGAGTTTGCTTGAAATTTTGTGTTTTCAACGAAATTTCCTGTGCCGAATCTTTGAAAATGTTGCAGAAAGCCTTCGGTGAGTCTGCTCTATCAAAAACCGGAGCATACGAATGTTATACAAGAGTTCCGAAGAAGTCGTGAAGTGGTTGAAGACTTGCCTCGTTCTGGACGCCCTTCCGCACCGAATACTGGCAACAACGTCGAAGTCGTGAAGAAAACTGTACTTGAAAATCGTCATGTGAACCTTAGATGAACTAGTGTTCTCAACATCTCATACGGATGTTGTCGATATTTTAGACATGCGGCGACGCGCGTTGCCCCATGGCTTGTGCCAAAGGAGCTGAATTGCCTGTAAAAAGACCATTGAAAGAAAGTTGCTGAAGAGATGATTTCAGAGGCTCAAAGTGATGCAAACATCATGAAACGGATAATTACGGGAGACGAGACACGGATCTATGAGTACGATGTGCAAACAGCTCAACAATCATCCGAATGGCGCCTCAAGGACGAGTTACTCGAAAATTACGGTTACGCTAACAATTTTCCCTCGATTGCTGAGGTGTTGTCGACTGACGAGTTCTTGCCACCGGCTAAAACGGTCAACAAAAAGTATTACGTTGCTGTTTTGAAGCGTTTGAGAGATGCGGCGCGTTGCAAACGGCCAGATTTGTGCGCCGACAACAGTTGGATTTTGCACCGTGATAATGCGCCGTCACACAAAGGGCGAATTGTAATGGGTTCTTTGACCAAACACAGCGTAAATATCCTCCAGCAGGCACCGTATTCGCCAGACGTGGCCCCGTGTGACTTTTTTCTCTTCCATCGGCTTAAACTACTACTTTGTGAAAAAAAAAATTCGACTCTCCGGAAGTGATAAAACAGAATGCGCCGAAGGTGTTGAAAAACATCCCTGTATCGGCCTACCAAAAATATACGGATGATTAGGTCAAGTGTTGGCTTATGCATGTTGCTTCAGATGGAAGTTATTTTGAAGGAGATAAAATAAATTTGCCCGAAAGGTAACCCCAAACTTGTTTTATTTACAAATTCCCGGTACTTATTGAACATAGTGTATAGGAACAAAAATAAAGCTTACCACGACGTTTGACTCCATTTGTAATCCAGCCGGATTCACGTTCTAGCGGAGCCGACTTTGACGTTAATACAACTATATATTGCATATCACGCCAGGTTAAATTCGGATTAGCTTCCAACGCTAATGCTACCATACCAGCAGCGATTGGTGCCGAAGCAGACGTGCCTGCAAACATAAACATACATATGCGTTTCTTAATTATGTAACCGACAAAATAATGAAAAGTGAAACACTGGTTGAAATTCAGTAAAATTATCTTTAATAGCAGTGAGCGTATCGGGGAAAGGAGATTTTGTATTACACTCATCTATTTCAAATGACAGGAAGAAAGTAATCAGATAAATTGAAAATTACGATAGATAAAACAATTAATAAGTAATCGTTATTGCTGTGTCATTATCACTTTTTCGTACGCAATATGTACTCATAATGATAATGGTAATTTGGCGATAATTAAATTTCGCTTCTATTGTTACGATTTTTTTTGAATCGCGTATTATTATTATAAAGGATTTAATGACATTCGGAAGTAGTAATTACATAGAATGACGATATTTAGGTATCGCCTCTCACTATGTTGATGAAAACAGAAGGATAATGATTGTTGAGTTAGTATAAGGTCGTTACACCACTACCGAATAGGTCAAGGTACATCGTTTTGTACATTAAAAAAAAAAAAAAAAAACACAATTTTCATGAGGTCATTATTGTCGCACCATTCAAGTATTTTTCGTTTACTCCGCAAGTTTTTATTAATGCAGGGATATTAATTTTGAACAAAAAACCAAACATTTTTAAGATACCAATTCTTCCATTCGTTATGTAACAAGTTTTTACGCTCAACTGTACCTCGTCGAAGAATTAAATTAATGGATTAATGCCAAGATCAGCAGCGAATAACGAAGAAAATAGTCGATCAAATTTCATCGTCGATTCATGCATTTCAAAAAGAATTTAATTTGAGTGCAAAATCGAAAAATAATGAACGATCTTTTTAGGTTACATTTACTAGTGGCATATAGTATCTCTAATGACGCTTTCTATAAATTAAAGCTTCAATTAAGAAAAAACAATTTCGTTGAAATACGACATTTGCTATAGAATACGTTGGTATTTTTTTTTTTTCAATAAATAAAAATACGTTATGTAAAAGTCTAACATTTTTTAAATTTTCAATTATTATTTTTTCTGAGTATCACTTTCTCTTCTTTTTTTTTTTTGATTAAAACGTTTATTTGCCTAATTTTATTTAATACTTATTTTTATTACAGTTTATGAAAGGGTACTATGGTCACTAAACTTGATTTGAACTAAAAATTCTCCTACAGTTTTACTACCATATATTATTATACGGCTAGTTTAGAGACATTACCTGTAATTTTTAGTGCAAAAAAATAGTTTTATCAGTAATATACTCTTTCCCAGGTGGGTTATACGCAAAATAAAAATAATAAGAGTAGAATAAAATAATAGCAATGTTGTTGGTAATAATGATAATAACAATAATAACTATAATGAGGAGCATCTTAAAAAAAAAAAACTTAGCGGTGCTGCCAATTATTTATAACAATAAACCTAAGAAGCCTTACAATGCAGCGACATTATCCAAAATATGAAAACACAGACTAATCAGGTAAATTAAAGGATTCTACTATCTTTTTCTACGAACTGCGCATAGGTTATGTTCGAATTAATCAAAACTAAAAATTGTATTAATCCCTAAAGAAGGTGAATAAAAAAAAAAACAGACGTACCAGTCCAATGTGGTTTTTAGGAAATTCTTTTCTAGAGGAGAAAAACTTTTATATAATATACAATACAGCGATGTGTAATTATTGTGATTTTTAAAATCGAATAATTTGATTATTTACACGCTACATACAATTAAAACGTATTTATGTTAAATTCAAACTTTTTTTTTTTTTTTTTTTTATTAGTTTGCTTAATACGTACTGAATAAATTTAAATAAAAATTATTAACCAAAACAGTTAAATACTTTTCAATACCAGATTTTAGAAAGAGATTTAACACCCAAATCTGCCTGCTTTGATGGTATCATTATTTATAATGGAACGAAGAAATTCATTTCCAAATAATTTTTTAAACAACGAATAATAATTATATATTCTGTACTAAATTCACATCCCATTAGCAAAAAATTCTCCCTTTTTACTCATTACAAAACACTAATTTCGGCAAAAACAGCTAAAATCTTTATCATCGTCCGAACATCTAATCGAAAAACTTCAATATAATCTAATACCATTTTCGGTTTTAACATATCTTATTTTGCAAGTCCAAATATTGAAGTATTACGGTATTTTTGATTTGGATCAGAAATAAAATCACCAACGGAGGTTCCATAGAGAACAGAATAACGGTAACCAGGAGCGGTGGCGCAGAATTTAATGAATTTTTAACGTGAAGTCACAATGCTTCGAATTTTACACATATTTATACACATACAGCCGCGTTAATCTTTAATTATAAACAGTTTAGCGTAGAGATTAGTCTAGAAAGATTATACCTGTATGTTCAACTGTGCAAATGTGATCTGGTCTAAGTCTTCCGTCCATATCCACCGTAGCAACGCTCTTATCATGAGCCGGCGTACCAGAGCTGTATGTGGTGGCAAGTGTTGACGCGCATTCTTCCAAATACCACGGCTTGAACCTGTTTACATATTTTTCAATTAACAAAATTCTCAATCTTCTTTCGATTTAAAGCTAGCCACGATGCGGCTACGCGTAAAAGTATATAAATCAGTTCTGTTTATTTTGCTACTAAAGAACGCCATTTTGCGCGAAATTCATTACATATAATAAATCCAAATTTACAATTATTACCGGATTAATAAATTAACGAAATTATTATTATTCTATATAAACTAATAACACCGTTGCAAAACGAGCCCCGCTAATGTTACCGGTTTCTTAATTATTTCATGAAGACCGTACAACAAAACATTCATTCTCAGCAATATTTACACATGGTTGCTACGATTTTATCATTAACCGAATAACACTTTTTTTTCATAATTTTCAACTGACGTGTTCAAATACCCTCGTCGCTAGTGTTATATTATCTACATTTAATAATTGCATAAAAAATATAATTTTTTATTTTTAGCTTTTTCAAAGACTAAAGTAAAATAATTATTGATTTTAGCCTGTAAAAGCAGCAAAACTTATTTATATCGTTAAAGTATTTTTAAAGAAAACAAAAAAAAATAAACAAAAAACAACAGAAAACACATATTTTTTTCGCTTGTTTTACTCTAACTGTTTCGTATTTCTATTTTCGCTGATTTTATAAAGAAGTTATCTAAACATTTACATTCATACAACAAGGGATAGTCAATTTAACAGAGTTAATGTATCTTCGGTAATCTTAATAAGAACCCGTTTTTTCACTTTTGTATTTGTTGCACGGCTACATGCTTTAGATTACTAATTCCCCCGGAATCATTACTTAATCCATTATCCATGTGATACCTAATCGAAACAATTTATCTGGGGTGCGATGATGATTCGTTTTTGTTCTACTTATCTTTGTTATGTAATCTCTCTGTACATGGTCACTGAGGAACCACGGGTGTGGTGGTGTTCCATAGACTTTTTCGACAGATATTATATTTTTCTTTTCTGTCGATTTGTTTCTTTATACACCGATTCATTACATTTTTTATTTCCATCATCTATTCTTCCTAATTCAATTTAACATACTGCATTCTACCGCTTTTCCTGATCTAGCTATTAAGTGTTAGCTATTTCATTTCCACGGTTACGAAAATTACATCAGCATTTAAAATACACTATAACATTTTGAATGATTTGTTAATTTCCTAATTTTGACTTCTTTATTTTATTCTTCTTGGGATTCAGTGTACTTAATTTAGTTAATACTGGTAATACTAGTCTAACTCTATCGAGATTTTTTTATTATCTAGTATATATCTCATTTCTTCCATCCAGTCTATTTTATTATCAAATATTACTCTCGAATAAAATTATATGAAGTTTTGAACTGTACAGATTTATTAAATTTATTCTTACTATCGATGAAAGCAATAATACTTTCCTGATAAATAATAATCTTGCGACAAATAATAATTATAAAGTGATAAAAAGAATATTGTCCACACAATGAAATAATCGCTTACATTCTGTGGTTTAAAGCGGTTTCCGAAATTTTTCGATGATCTATAACAAAATTAGAACAGCAAGAAAACGGAAATTTTAATTTTTGCCTCCATTTTTTATTCACAAGTGTGTTTTTTTTTTTTTATTATTATTCTTTAATTTTCATTTGCAAAATGAACTAATACACTGTTTTCTGCTGCAAATTTTTATTTAAAAAATATATATTTACTGAATCCCTATTACTTTGTCGTATTTTAGCATAATTGTTCCATTATCTTCATTTATTTAAAGTATTCATTATACCGGTAAATTTTTTATAAATTATTTTTTGTAAATTTTATTTCGACATAACCTAAAAACAAGTTTAACTTATAGAGTTTATGGAGCTTTCAAGTACAAATTTTTACGCTTTTGAGTGTTTATATAATTTACAAACTAACTGTAATATTACGATTTTCTAATATGATATACAGGACGGACGATTATGTGTTATTTGTATGAACATACGGGGATTATATAAAATCTACCTTAAGTTTTGCAACGTAACGTTCGATTTCTAAAATAATTTTTACATAAATTAATAAAAAAGAAAAAAAACAAAAACAAATCGGATTGAAGTCAAAATATCAAAGCCAAAATCATCGCGATATAGTTAAAATTCTCGCTGTATAGAACTTTAAGGCAAGAATTAAAATTACAGTCAAAATTCTAAAATTGACCGGGGCTCAAGTAATCTAGGTGCACAACATAATGCAAATTGCTTGATTAAGCAACCATCTAAAAAATACAGAAAAACTAATGGTAAAAAGGCAGTTTGCAAGCTGCACTTACCCTCCTTGCGTTGCGCTTGAAATAGAAAGCGTGAAAATACTGTTCGTATATCCGTCGCAGTTGCAACAGTCGGTGTGTCTTCCGCCATTTCCGGATGCCCAAACAAAAATGCTTCCTTTACCACTTCGACCCTTCAAAAAAAGTAGGACAATAAATGAGGGATAATTATAGAACTTAAAAGTGTACAAACATATTAATCGAATTAGCTTTTAATTATAAATAATCGGAAATATTATATTTACAAATACGTACAGATGTTACACCGTATATAAAAGCTCTTCGCGCTAAAGGACCGGGACCATCTACCGTTTTCCCGTCATCTTCCGGACCCCACGAAGCGCTGTAGATATCAATGTGGTTAATATTTAAACTCAACGCTCTAGCTTCAACAGCATCGTTTACCGTGCCGTCTAACATTCGAACACCTAAAATGTGCATGCATTCATATTTATTTCCAGGCGGTTATAAAAAATAATAAAAATTTTATAAATGATATTTATATTTTAATTTGAAATCATATTTAATACATGGAAAACAACAAAAGAGAGGGAAAGAGAAGCGAAAGGTTGAATATTTCAAGTTATAATAATTAATCACATTTTCGCATATTTTAACATCCTCAGCAATGTCACTGTAGTCTCGTATTTATTGTAGATGTAAATATTTATACGTTATTTATTTATAATTATTATTTTTATTAAAGAAATTGTCTATTACATTTTTAATTCTATATTAACGAATTACTTTTACCAGCAAACCAAATTTTTGGAATATCTTAATATGTTGACCTTACAGTATAAAAACAGTAACTTGCGTATAACATAAAGAAGATAAATTTGATTAGCCAAATATGAGATAACTTGTATGTGAAAACTAGCCATAAGTGAAATCGTAAGCTGTAATTTATCCTAAATTATCTGCTTTGTATAAATAATTCGACAGTTCAAATTTAAGATATTATATATTTTTAAATAGCAAAAACATTGCTGTCTATGAAAAAAACGAGAAATTGTGTTTTAATTTTAGAATGTTGTATGTTCTTATAAACAAAATTTCGGGATTAACTTTAGAACTTGGCACCCACTTATATCTCAATTCTTTTGTTGGTGAAGTCGAAAACCACGCATATTCTTAATATTGAACAATTGGTTCTTACTTTTAAAATTAATGTTTTTGATGGGATTATAGATTATCGCAAAGGGAAATTCTTATTTACAATCCAATTTTGAAGTTTACATAAGTTAAACCATCGCTAAGTTATTGAATTTTATTTGATACTTTTGTTGTTTCTGAACCGCAATTATAAAATTATTCAAGAGTAACAAAAATATTTTATATAAAACTAATAATTCATTATTTTCAAAATTAATAAACAGGAATAAATTTAACTCCATAATTAACAAATATGGTAAGTCTAGTACATACAAAATCATTTGTTCATCACGTAAAAAAAGATATGTATATATACATACACACACACACACATATATATATACATAACTGGTTAAAAACGGCGTATATTCACTTTACGTTATGAAGAATATATATCAGCAAGAAAACATTGTCACATAAATATAAACCTTCGGTTGCAAAACACATTATACAATTAAAACCCAAACTACCATTTAATATTACCAAGAATAAAAAAATTTTTAAATTTAGAAGTAACTCAAATTTACTAAATTATGCGGAAATATATTAGTAAACATAAAGACAATATTTTCAATAATGTTCCAATTAACTAATTTTTTAAAATTAAATATCAATTTGTGTTATTCTTTTGTTTTTATTACTTATTTATTTATTTTTTAAAATAATTTGTTTCAAATTTACGACTTTATTATTGACTTTTGTTTATTTGACACATCGTTTTACGATTATTTTAAATTATTATACATAATACCATTATTATTTATTTATATCACTAAGAAATGTGCGTTTTTTATTTTTAAAGAATACATTTCTGGTTTGCAATATTTTATTTAACAAAGTTGTATATATTTAATAATAAAGTTGTTTTGTAGCGTTTGTGTAAGTAATAACGATACTGCCTGCTGCATTAACGTTAGCCTTGTTGAAAATTGGAGATTAAAAGAGCCGTCTCTTTTAAAAAGACAGCGTGTTTTTACTGGTTCATTACCGAAAAACAAGTCGTTTTAATTTAAAGAAAACTTTGCTAAACGTTCGACGTAAAGATTAGTTTTGACAGCTTTGTCATAAATCATCGCTCCACTTCCTCTCTTAAAACCCCGTCGCCCCTTTTTGGGGTTCATGTATTTTATTTGTCTTTATTTTAATTCATATTTTATCGTTAATTCTTGCGTATATATTTTCACGATCGTTTTTTCCCCGTCAGAGCGAAGAGTTTCTTGTTTTGTTTTTATTCAAGCGCTGCAACCTAATTTCATAATGCAAGAGTCGGGTTTTTTAACGCTGCGAGGACCAAAAACGAGTCCAAAACTTCTAAAACCATTTGAAATAAAAAGATACCGTACACGGAAAAGTAGATACAGAACGCGAACAGTAGCTTCAAAAGCAAGCTAAATTACCTCCAATGCTCGCGTTGTAAGCGACCCCAACACCGCAATATTGATTGAACGCAACTCCGGCTACTTCACCGGCACACCGAGTACCATGTTTATTATCGCCGTTATCGCGTGGCATAGGATCATCATCATTATCGTTAATATCTGTACTGGCTAACGGATCCTAGGCAATAAATTCGGGATAATTATAAAACTTAAAAGCGTATAAACAAACTAGTGACTCTATATCAAAGATCGTAAAATTGTTTTATATGAAATTCCAATTCCGTTTTGAATTAATGACGTTACTTATACAACTTTCGAAAAATGTAAAACGAATATTCCGATAAAGTAAATTAGACATTTTTTTGATATATATATATATACCGAATGAATATTGCGCAGCACACGTAACTTTATTATATAGACGTATTTCTTAGTTATTTTTCCCCCCAATTTTATATAAGGCACAAACTGGGAAAAGAATAATTAATTTACTCATTCATACCCACTACGAATTGAGTACTGTGGACGCGTTTTTCATGCCGGCAAGCATTTCATCCAGAAACAAACCATTTAATGTGGCTTATAAAATTAGCTGGCACAATCGTGATTTGAACAGTTTTACAGTAAACAAAGCTGCTGTTGACAAGTCGCAAATTGGAAAATCTCAAATTACTTACCTGCATGAGGAAATTATGTCTGTTCCGAGCTGGCGATTCTAATAAGCACTACTACAAAATCGACAAATTGAAATAGCTATAAACTAACATAGATGCCAAAACGGTTTTCGGGTGATGCACAAGACTCGCACATCCACCCTGTTCTGTTTTAACAGAAAATTCTCTAATCTTCGTTCACAAAAGAAACACGCGCTAATTGGAAATTCGACTAGGGAACAACGGTAAAGACTGCAGTGCGGTTATACAAATTACTAGAGTTTGAAGGTGTCAGCAGTTACGAAATATAGATTTCAAAAAAAAAAACTAACAAGTAAATAATATTAAAAATTTTGATTTTTTCCTCTTTTTACCTAATTATCGAAGAAATGCTAAAAGAAAAAGAGAAAAGGACGATGTAATTAACATAAAAATTTAGCGATCTGAACCTAACACGTAAAAGATACGGTAAGCTGAAAATTCAGTATCGGAAAATTTGATATGAGGCAGCATAAAAATAAAAGGGAAAAGCAAGGCGCAAATCGCAGAGCATTCGGAGAAGACAGATGAATAGAAATTCAACGTTTGCAAGAACTGACCAAAATCTACTACTACGCAAGTTACTAACGATTATGTATAATAATATATTGGTGTGCGTTTCATGTTGCAGATTTTGCGCGATTGAAGCGCATGAATTATCATTCGGGAATTTTTCCGAATCATTTATCTTGCACGTCACTCTGATTTTTATTAAAGTCCCTCACAATGGTGATCAAATAATGCGCCGAAAGGATTATTAGATAAAAAATTAAATAATTCGAATTACCAGTTAATCATTTAATCAATTAATCAATTAAACACTTAATCAATTAATCAATCAGAAAATATTTATTCTGATGACAAGTACATGTACATATACATATACACATACATATATATATATATATATATATATATATATATATATATATATATATATATATATATATATATGTGCACATAATAAAATATTTTTCCGATGCACGTTGTTGTATTAGGAGCAGAAAAATAAAACAAAACATAATAAATAAAACTAGTTAATAAGATGAGAAAAGATACGCATGTCGAGGGAAAATCATCTGACTCGCTCGAACGTACCTTGAATCAAATACATTAAAAAAGAAAAAGGAATATTAATTTTTGCCGGAATCGGCAGTTGTAAACTATTATCACACAGCGTCCATAGTATGGAATCGGATCAATTATCGCAGCCTACACCTCCGGCAATAGAAATACGAAATAAATTTTAATATTTTATTTTACATCCGCCCCACGAATGGCCCTTTTCGACTGCCAAGCCTCCGCAAAGAGAAATTTGTGTATAAAAAAGTAAAATTATATAAACCAAATCTTGAAGTAAGTCGTAAAAAAAATTTAAAAACATGAAATTCCGTAATCATTAGCATTCGGCTAACATCCCTGTGAATACCAGTATTAATCTCTCGCTTTCATTTTAATCAGAAATTCGTGTCTTTCATAAATGTAAGAATAGCTCTTTCGACCACATGACATTGTTTTTTTCCCTCTTGTTAAATCGCAAACTGCATACATCTCTAATGTCAGAACTGCGTTTGTACGTATGCCAGTAACGTGCTCCGCTAACACGTGAAAAACATATTTCACTCAGAGGTAATTAGATATAGGTGTATCGTAATAGTGATGAAGAATTATTATACTTCTATTAGTATTTCATCAAACTTTATTTTTCAAATACTTCAAATGATGAATGACATCTGTTTCGTGTAACGTTTACTGGAGTGTTGTCCGGCTTATACTTTCCTTTGGAAAAAAAAAAAAAAAAAAAGGACTAAATGAACGGTAACCTAACTTGCCTCCCAAGGACGCCTTTACAAACTATACAGCTTCATGGAACCATTAATAGACCTGCAATGCTTCATTGTTACTAATTAATTGAATATTTTTATTTTATTACTACCATTATTATTATTTCTTCATTTTTTAAAAAATTAACGATTCAAATTTTTTGTTTTTTATAATTTCTATTAATTAAATTTCTTACGAGTATCTCTAGCACGATCGGTCAACCACCAGAAACAGAATTAATTAATCTATATAAAATACCAATAAACAATGATCAGTAAAAATAAATTAATATTGCACTTAAGTTGTTAGCTATAAAAAACAAACAAAATGATTATCTTACATAATTGATAGCTAGGTCTGGATGATTCGTTTGTATGCCATCGTCTAGGATTGAAACTACAATTCCCTTTCCGGTGTAGCCTTTCTGCCACGCTGGACCTACATTCATATCGAAACCGTCTTTTGCACCGCCATTCTGCGCACAATAAAACAAACAGGTTAGTTATAATTAGATCATTAAACTTCATGTCCTAAATACACATAAAAACACACACACCACCAAAAAAAAAAAAAAACGCGCGCAATAACTCAGTTTAAATCTAAATTAAAAATAATTTTAAAACCGTTCTAAAAACCGTTTCCCGACAATTAGAGGAGATGGGTGTTGCCAGATTTTTTTATTATTTCATATTAAAATCTTTGTAATTCAAAATACGCGGAATACGAACTAATACTGGGAGTTGAAACTCACTTTTCACACACTTCAATTTGGAAAATTTGTAATGTGCAATAAGCGCACCGACTGATTTTTTTCTTTTCTTTTCTTTTTTATTTGTTCACGGAATAACAGAAACAATTACCATTCTAATCAAGAACTCCAATCCGAGAAGGAATAATCGGGGTTATTATAATCGATTCAGCAGACATTGAGAGAACCGTTAACGAGCAAAGTGGTAATTAAAAATTGATCCACAGAAAAGGCTTAAATTGGGTACAGTTTGCCGCATACAACGGTAAAAGGTAACCGCGAAACGATAGCAGGTGACCAAGTTGCAACTAAAATGTACGTCCTCTGTAGAGCTCTAGGTATATCGAGAAATTAAATAAATGGCAATCGGATGCGGGATTTTTCTTACACTTCTGTTCGTGTTCAAAGCAATATAATAATAAGTTACGTAGCACAGGGGAACCACCGTCAATTTATGTTTCGATCGATCAATGTCAAAATCGAAGGTCGTAAAATTTAAAAAAAAATCTTTTCAACCGAGGAATAATAATATCAACAAATTTATATTTTTATGCGTGATGGCCCAGCTACCACAATGTTCGCGTGAAATGGAACTATATAGAAGCTTGGTCACAAACTGAAAATCGTATATTCGAAAGATTTCCTAATTCACGTAACTACTTAATTTTTGGTACATGTTTACGCTACAGCAATTAATAACGAAAATCCAAAATAGGGAAGTTCAAATTCAGAAATGGCGTTAATATCGAGAAATCATAAACTGAAATTATTTCCTATTATTAATTAACGCCGGTGCCAGAGTAATTCACAGTTTTTTACAAATACGCGTCATTTCGTATGAACTTGTTTAAATGATAATCGAATATGAGGTTTCGATTTCTCATTCAAATGTTCCAAACACAAAAATATCTCAAATATAGCTGTGCGTCCTAATTATAGGCTTATACATTATTAACACAGAATTAAAATAATAATTTTTTTTCTTTTTAATTTTCTTTTTTAATTCGGCTATTTGTTATCAATACTGCGCTGTTTATATTTTCGGATACTTTTTAAATTACACTAAACTGTATTATTTTAAATTCGCATCTTATAGCATCATGGATTACCGATAATTAATTAAAAGTATATTATCTCGAGCATATATAGTGAATTTTACTTTGATGGGGTCATAGACAAGCTGGACATTTTTTTTTTTTTTTTTTTTTTTTTTTTCGAGGATAAGTTGCAACTCACTGCTTTTTCTACTGACAAAACTGTTCACATATTTGGAACAAAAGGTCACAAATTTCAAAACCACGGCCATTTCCTGAATATTCTTATGTATCTGTAAGAACACAAATACAAAGCGTCCATTTAGGAAATTTCCTCAAAATGATCTTTACCTAGAAACAATTAGAAAAGGAAGAAATCAATTGTATCCTGATAAAGTCAGATATTGTTAATAGGAACGATGTGTGGAGAAGGAAAATAACAGGATATAAAGGCCAATTATTATTATATAGTCGTTCATTTCTGTTTCTTGTCGTTGTTTGTATATTATTGTTTGGCCTTATTAAATCGATAAGTTTTTTTCTTTTCCTCGTGATTTATTTATTTCTTTACTTTTTATCTTGTAATTAATTCTTTTATATCTCCCTCGTTTCATTCCTTCGAATTTCAATTTTTAGAAACAGAGTCAAAGGCTCCCCTTCCGATGAATAATAACTCTCTTAAGGTTAAATTCATTTCAAAATACAGGACCGCAACAGTAACATTAATTACATTTTCTACATATCAGTTCTTTACGATCCCTACAAGAAGTATGCTTTAGTAAAATGTTTCGCACTGAGGCAGTCCCAAATGCTATTACAAAATCCTCAATTTAATATGACAAATGTACTATGTATACAGCCGAGCTCTATGTTACTTTTTGATCAAATAAAAAACCGTATATATACACGCGCGCACGAACATAATGTATATGTATGATTTTAAAAAAAATATTAAGAAAACAATTTCGAATACTTACCAAATACCACTGTTCCTTAAAAAGCGGATCCGGGAAAACGTTTGGGTGACTAACCCCTCGGTACTGTGTTGAATGGCCCGTATGACCCGTCTGACGTCCTAGCAAACTGCTCGCGTCATAAAAATTTGCGTACTGAGAATTATCAACTCCAAAGGAAGAATAAGCGGCATTACTGAAATCACGTTTTTTTCTAACTTTCTCATGTTGCTGTTGAACCCAATGAACCTGTTTCATTAAACAGTAAATAAAATTAATTTATACAAAAAAACAAATGAAAATTTGTTAACACATATATTAAAAATACGAAATATAAGAGAGTTGCCCATTATAAGTTACTAAAAAAAAAAAAAAAAAAAAAAAGGAAACATTTTAATTAAGCCCAATAAGATTTAAAAAAACATACGATTTTTAAAAAAGTCTACTTCGCAAAAATTAAAGCTTCCGTAAGAGCAACAATCTCCAAATGCGAAAACACTTGACTGAAATATATCTTACGTTTGTAACCGGAAAAATATTTTCTTATATAACTCTCCTGGAAGGGCCGTCGCGTTAGCCTAGTGGCGTGAACGCTTGATTACTAATATAGTAGTCACGGGTTCGATTCTCAGCAACAGCCGAAATAGTACAGATTGATTTAGAAACAAAAACTGAAAGATTAATTTAAATGAAAAATGATTAGTTAGTGGCTAAATAACGTTTAATGCTAGGCCAAAAAAAAAAAAAAAAAAAAAACTCCTAGAAGTTTTTGATGTCCGACATTCGAATTTTTTAAACCGACATTTAAGACCATCCAAAGATTGCTACCTGAAATGATTTAGCGGTGCAAACATAAACCCGACACAACCGAGAGTACCAAGCAGCTCGTGCTTATTACTCGATCCTTTGTGGATTCCTGGTTATTTAGGCATTGAGGACAATGAGGAATTCATTAGTCTGTTCTTCCGTTTCCAGTTGCAGATTTTAGACGCATTTTTAGCTCATAATATTGCTCTCTTCATTCCTTAAATGACTCATTTTAGACTGTGGCTCAACTTCCATTCTTCTTCACTTTGTAATTCCGGTTCCTTTTACCGCACTATTCAGTCATCTTTTCCTACACTTCCCCTCTCTTAAACGCTCCCCAATCATAGCTATCTATCACCTTTCATTGTAATCATAGTCTCCTTCCTACTTCGCTTTTTCAGTTTTCATCTGCATCTACTCCATTTGATCCTTTTCATTCTCCTTTCACATATGTTCTTTATAATGCTGGTCACATTTTGTTTGAATGCTCAACCTTTTCTGCTGAACAATCGTCCTTCTGCTATTTTCTACTAAAACTTGGTGTCTTTTTTTCCTGTAATGTTGATTATATTTCTTCTGCTTCTGTTGTTCTCTTGCCATCGAATTATCTTTATCCACTATTCTTAAACGTTTAAGAATATAACTCCTTCTTCCCATTTCTAGGGCCAATGTCCTCGCTGACAAACCTATCATAAAAACCCTCAAATTTCCACGTTACTCGCAGAAGTATCAGTGCATATATATGTCTTTGAGATTTAATATATTCAAAAAGGAAATAGCTACCGTGTAGAATTGTTTTTGTAAATAAAAAAGAATAAATCTACAAAACGTCCCGTTAATTTTTAAATTTTATTTTTATTTTGTATTATCTATCATCATTTACAACATTCGAATTAACAGAATTGCAAGTTATAGATAATAATGGACGATGGCTACTGTAATATGTTACATATTCACGTGTTTCGAGATGATCGATTACAGAATCAATTATTTTTCTACTTCGTGAAGTAGATATGGCGGGATCGTTGTTTAGTTGTAATCCTAACTCGGTGTGCATAAATCCAATAAATTCCGGTCTGTGCGGTCCTCTTAAATCCAAATTAAAGTCTCCACTAACGAGCATCGGTATATCGTGATAATTATGTTTTTCAGGTACCTTTAATTTAGGACTGTACGCTATAAGATTTAAGACGATGAATTGCTGAATTTTCTCAAACGATGTATTCGCTGAGAAACTGATGCGAGTATAGTTTTTTTAGCATTGATTGTTGTCTTGACCGAGCAAAAGTCGCCTACACCGTCATGACATGTCGCGAGTTGATCTACGCTCATATTATTTTGATCAAACTTCCGCAAAATCGTTTTTGATATTGTTAGACTGCAATTTATTCGGAAACAGTTATATTTTTGCAAATGGCGACACCACCAGAACGAATCGCATTCCTTTTAAATTGAGTGCGAAATCCTAGTATTTCAATAGAACAATCGTTTTCAATCCACGTTTCAGACAAGGCAAGAAATTTACATCGCGGATTAATCGCTAGTTAAATCGAGCAAGTGTGCGTTTAGCGATTGAGTGTTGAATGTACACAACGAGAACGACGTGGAATCCGTCTGCGTAGAACGATTCAGAAAATTCCGGCACTGATCACCTACCGTTTGTAAATGATGCCGGTCGAGACGAGTAAACTCTTCCCTTTAAGGATATCGATTCAGCTCTCCGCGATGGTGATAAAATGTGTGATCACACCATCGTGATTCGTTAGGAATAGTCCAGCAAAGAGACGCGAGAAAGGGCTACACAAACGAGCTGCTGTCCAGGACACTTACCGTACTTGTAAATGATCGAGTGTAAGTAGTGGTAAAAGGACAGTTCACGGCCAAAGGATGCCGCCACCGCTAATTAAGGCCTTCCAGAGCCGTTTCCGGAGCGTCTCGGACCGCGGAACCGCATTCCATTTGATTGTCGATCCCTTAATTAATACACACACATGTAAATGTACGTGTTTATACGTCTGTACACACATGTAAAAATCACCATCATCATCACTTTCGCGGTAAATTCGTACGCATGCCATCGCAAGTGACCTTGTACCTGTCAATCAATTGACCGATGCATGCCTTTGCTTGTATGTAAATTACCGTTATTCGGTAGCGACTGGTTTTGGAGGATTACGCACACACACACAATGATGTATATACGGTTACGAGCGTCTGTACACATATGTAAAATTAGTTATTATCATTATTGGATTTTGTTGTTATCAATATTATTAGTGGTCAGTCTGCAGGAATCGCGGTGAAATACAGGTTTTCGCCGTTCCGGTATTTCTAGGAATCGCGAAGATTTTCGTTCGGTCAGTTGCGTAAAACTTTTCTTTGTCCGATACATTATGTACGGGAGGGGTAAGTCTCTATCTCACACATCGCAAAAGCGAAAATGCTTCTCTCATAGCGCTACACGTAAATGCTAACGCAACCGTTGAAACCAGATCTTAACGTTCTTATACTTTCTATTCCAGTCTATGCCTTATTACGGAACCACACCCTACATGTACACACTAACACAAACATACACTCATACTCAAAGCCCATGACTACTTTATTCAATGCGCATATGTAACCAACTATTCCTGACGGAATGACATTTTTCTGACGTAATATTTCCACTGCAACAACTGATTTAAACCAAGTAAAAGCGCATGCATCGTTCTCACACACATGTCGATCGTTAGCGATATCGTAATTTTTTTTTTTAAATTAACCAAAGTATAATATTTAAAGCATAAAACTAACGTGAGCTCCCTATTCCCTGCTTTATACCATTCAAATGTATTTTTTAATTTTTTTATTTTTTCCATGCCTAAGCATTATAAAAATTGGTCTAAGTATATTTCTCATTTTCTACGGTTCCGAAAATTTTTCCTTATTCTCCGATCGTTACAAAAACGTACTGACTAGTGATGGGAAACTTCGAAATGTTTCATTCGAATTATTCGATTGTTCGATAACTTCGAATGCATTCGATTGTTCCACAGTTGCATTCGAAATGTTATTTCATTCGTATAATTTATTCGTATTCACATCAATCATTCGAATTAAAATCATTCGAATCAAAATCATTCGAATCAAAATCATTCGAATTAAAATCATTCGAATCAAAAATCATTCTAATCAAAATCATTCGAATTAAAATCATTCGAATCAAAATCATTCAAATTAAAATCATTTGAATCAAAATCATTCGATTGTTTTTTGTTTTTTTTTTGACGATTGTTGATTGTTTCGATTGTAAAAACATTTCGAAATCGCACATCACTAGCACTGATAGATCACATGCTTATATCTACCATAGTGTTAGCCACCACGAAAGCGAACCATTCGATCCCGTGCACACTCTGCTCTCGATAGTTTCCCTATCATTCATAATAATTTTTCAAAGCCTAAGTATCATAGAATTAGTGCAAGTATATTTATTATTTTTTCTCACTTACGATTATTTTTCCGTCCGTAAATATTATAAAATTAGTCTAAGTATATTTCTCATTTTCTACGGTTCCAAAAATTTTTCCTTATTCTCCGATCGTTACAAAAGCGCACTGACTAGTGATGGGCAACTTCGAAATGATTCATTCGAATTATTCGATTGTTCGATAACTTCGAATACATTCGATTGTTCCACAGTTACATTCGAAATGTTATTTCATTCGAATAATTCATTTGTATTCACAACAATCATTCGAATTAAAATCATTCGAATCAAAATCATTTGAATTAAAATCATTCAAATTAAAATCATTCGAATCAAATCATTCGAATGAAAATCATTTGATTGTTTTTTGTTTTTTTTTTGACGATTGTTGATTATTTCGATTGTAAAAACATTTCGACGGACATCACTAGCACTGGCAGATCACATGCTTATATCCACCATAGCGTTAGCCACCGTGAAAGCGAACCATTCGATCCCGTGCACACTCTACTCTCAATAGTTTCCCTATCGTTCATAATAATTTTTCCAAGCCTAAGTATTATAGAATTAGTCTAAGTATATTTATTATTTTTTCTCACTTACGATTACTTTTCCATCCGTAAGTATTTATGTATGTTTTCCCTGGTTCTAAAAATAAATCTATCGATGTCTCGCCTCTCAATGAATGCGCACGCATCATTCTCGCGCATGTGTCATTCGTTCGTGTTACCACTTTTTTTTTTTTTTCAAAATTAGTCCAAGTATATTTTATTATTTTTCTCATTACGATTATTTTCAGTCCGTAAGTATTTCTGTATGTTTTCCGAGGTTTTAAAAATTAATCCGAACAGACATCCAGACTGTTGTGAAAGCATACTATCTATCCACCGCACAGATTCTACATTATACGTTACTCTATTACGAGTTCTTCAAAAAATTGATTCGAATATGTTTTTCATTTTTTTTTTTTCAATCCTAAAAATTCATTCTTTCTACCCCCGCCCCCTCACATCTAAAATTGCTGATCTTTCGTAATCTTTATTTATTTTATCGATTCTAAAAATTAATCAATGGTTCACTCGAAAGCATACCGTACATTCCCACACACATATCTTTTATCACGAATTTCCCTATTGATCATGAACTTTTTTCAGCGTTAGCCACAATAGCATATCACATTGGTCTCGCATACACACCACATGCAGTTCTATATGTCTAATTTTTATTAACGATCTTTATTTTTTTTGTATTGGTATTACTTTTTCCTACACAGTCATGTCATCATATACACTTAACATTGTCAAAAATAATTTTAACCTTTCGAGAAAGAAAAATCTCCGATCAATAAAAAATATTTATTAACTTCACAATTATTTTTAATATTATTCGTTTCACTATAAACATATTTTTTTATTTAATAAACTCATCCGCATCATCAATCGTTTCAAGACATTATTGTTTCGAACGTCAATACCTGTTTTCCAAGAATCGATAACCTCTGCAGGTATATATCTCGCCGTCGCAACAACCTTTACCTGCATGACTCACATACCTTCAAGACCACTTGTACATTGCTCGCACGCTATTTACCATTATTCGGTACAAGAATATTTTTCACACTCCCTCACATATGCGCATACACTCAAAGTCCTCGATTACTTTGTTTGTATACAAATATATTCAGCTTTCTTCGACGGAACAACATTTTTTTGACGTAACATTTCCACTGCCACAACCGATTCAAAGGTAGCTAATGAGATAGACTATCGAACGGAATCATTCAAGCGGTCAGTATTAGTTTTATGTTAAACATGTGTATTTTGTCGAATCTGTGTTCACGCATTATTAAAAAATTTACGTCAACGTTAAAGAAAATAATTTCCTATGTTTTTTCTCTTTTTTTCTCTATCATTTATTTTTGTCTTTTATCTTTCCTTTTTCTCTTTCTTTTTCTCTGTATTTTTTTTAGTGAAAAGTTTGAAATACATATTATTAAATCATGAACGCTAATATAGTTAACATAAGCAGCAACTCAAAATCAATTAAGGACGCCGAATTTATTCAGAATTTATTTGCGAGTGATAGCGACTCGCATACGTCTTCGTCACTTCAATTACCGCAATCAGATGGTGGTTATTCTTCAACAGAATCAACATCTTCTACACATAAAATCGTTGGTCCAGTATTATTGTCAGATCAGATGGATATAGCGGAATATTTTGTAGATTTCAGCTTCCATAAGGATTCTGATTATGGTTTTCTAGTAACCGAACTAGCGATGATTGATATGTCTGGCGGGAGGTGTTTACATACGCTATACAAGCCAAGCAGAGCATGGTCTGCATCAAAAATGTCTCATTTACAATGCTCTTCCGTGAGTCATTACTTGAAAACCCCCTCATTATTTCCCTGTCGGGAAGAAATATTCATGGCACGTGATGTATTCACAATACTGTCTGAAAAACCGAAGGTTCGCGTATATATTTTAACCACTTATGCAAAACTTATATTATGGGAACTTAACGAAAAGTCTGAATTGTTGCGTGACTTGGACTACGAACTCGTTAATATGGAGAAAGTCTTTCGAGTGCCTAGTATTGATGATTTATATCAAGAATACTCTGGTATAAGCAATCTGGTAACTTGTAAGCACCATTATGAGAATGATATTTTTCATTGTGCGATGAAAAATGTTATGGTGACGAATACGTGGCACGATCACGTTATCCGCCCGCTGAAGCTTATGAACAATCTCAATATAAATGATTTAAGCCAGTTATTCATTACAGCCACCAAAGAAATGATAATTACATTATTTCCAAGTTGCATCGGGGACATTTATATATTTTTACCGGACAGATTAAAACAGGATGATACGATAAAATCATTTCTACCATGCTACGATCACGAACATGATAAAGAATATTATATCGATGGTGATACATTACACAGGAGTACTCGAAATTGTGTCAAAGTAAAAGATTGCGACGACTGTCAACATTCAATTCATACGGATTAAAAATTCAATAAAAGACGTGGAATTTGAAAGCTGGAGTTGTCTAGATCCTACGAAAGTTGAATATGAACATAACAATTACCTTTCAATGTACCAAAGTCAGTTGTCGCAGTATGTATAATATGTGAAATAAAACCATATTTTTTTCTTTTACTCGCATTTTTTATTTTTATTATTTCAAATTCTTTTACATTGTTTCACATAAATTATAATGTATGTATGTATATATGTATGGAATTTTAATATGTAATAATATACATTTCATACATTTTATTTTATTTCATGGTCATATAATTACTTTAAAATTATTTAGATACACCGCAGATATTATAGTACCGAACACATCATTTATTATTTCATTCTATTTCAATTAATATGTTGTATGGATGAAATCGAATCAATTTATGTAACTGTTTATTTAAATTTAAATAATCTTTTTCTTTTTTTTTTTTTTTTTATCTCTCAGCATATGCATGCGTGTATATGCTTACATATACAAGTATGAAAAAAATTATTTTTTTATTTTTTCCTCGATATGAATGGTAAATCTACGACTTTATTTGAAAAACGGTCAAAACCTAATACATAGATTTCAAACTTTGATGGAAATTTCCATAAAACGTTCAATTTACACTTATTATCTTTAAAAAAAAAAATTTTCATTATTATTATTCATATCATTTAAATAGACTGATACGACAGAGAGAGAAAATAAAAAGCTAAATTTTTACACGTGAGGGAGGGAGCTGATGAAAACGTACGAGTCTTATTATTTGGAATACAGATTATGAAGGAAATTTTTATTCAATGTTTCGTTCTAAGATTTTTCATTTTTTACATTTAAAATTTTTCAATACGAAAATATTTCGAAATCTACAGGAACGTCTACGAATAGTCTTCGTCATTATAGAAGCACCTGCAGATCATGTATCGACACTGCAGGCGCGTAAGGGTGAGTAAATATGTGTGAACATGTGTGTGTATGTATGCTTGAAATGTGCGAAATGGCTAATAAGAAACAACCGTTGAATCGCAACGACAGGTAGAGATCCGCTTATAGAATAAGAGAGTGAGAGTGAGATAAATTATGTACCTTTATTATTGCAGAACTGCACTGCAGTGGCAGACATGAAATATCCGTTAGCATCCTTTTCGAGGCAGTTTTATAAAAAAGGCCGAAAATTAGCTTTAAAACTGGATGAATGAGATAGTTGATAATAAACATACCATTAAGACCGGTATACATGTATGTGGGCATGTGTGTGAGCGCACGGTTAAATGAATGACAAAAGATTATTAACTGCATAGGCATTGTTAAATACAACTATACTGATTTATCCGTAAAACTAACAAATTTTACCGTTGTTTTCTTTCCTTTTTTTTCTTTCGTGTTTTACAAAAAATTCATGTTAGTTCTAAAAATATTGCTAAATTCAAATTAAATCGATCATGTTATTTTATTTTTTATTTTTGTTTCTTTAAACAATGTGTTACGATCGTATTTATCTTACTCAATCTTTTACCTAATATTCTAACGGTTTTAGACAACAGCAGAAATATGCAAGTTACCTTGGATGTATTATATTTTACTCGTGTATATGTGTATACACGCTTTCTATACAAGCACATGCAAACATCGGATGCCGGAAATGTATGATAATATAATTTTTAAATCAATGATTAACGTATTATTATTTTTTTTTTTTTTCACCCTGTGATATACAAAATAACATCATACTTGCTTTTACAACAATATTTAAATTCTACAAAAATAAATGTCCCCAGGGTGGGGAGTAAAAATATCATGAAGAATCACTGTTTTTTGTTTTTTTTCTTTCTTTGCTTCACAATCTTTTTTCTTTATATTATTTTTTATTTCAGAGATTTTTTAAAATAGTTTTCTTTACACTCCAATATGGAATCTGTTAATTTATTGTACATGTCATATAATATGATAAATGCTAAAATTCGGAAAGTTTTTTTAAAGAAGTAATTGACAGAAGAGTATACTTTTGAAAACAAGAGAGTGAAGAGGCTATACATAAAAAGCAATATGATGCATTAAACATAACGAAAAAAAAAACAAAAAAAAAAAAACAGAAGAAACGTAAACACAAAGACTATTATGTTTTTTCATTAATCTATTCAATTACAACTTTTTTTTTATTCATCTATATTCTAAGTTCCATCATAAGTTTTAATTTTTTATATGATGCCTACTAATTTCTATGTTTACATAATTTATTTACTTTTCCACGAATGTTTTTAGAATTAAATTTTGAAAAAATTAAACATATTTTCGCACCTGTGTCAACTATCACATTAAATACATGTAGAAATTTTCATTTCAAACACCGCCCGAAAATAACATGGGTTTTTTTTTTTTGATATTGTTTAAAAATTTATTCATACTCTCTCTAATTATAGCTATTTTTACTTATTTTTATATTCTACATACAATGCTTGAGGTATTAGATGATGCAAATTCTAAATACACCATATTGCTATCAGTCTGTTTATTATTTTTTTATTTGTTACTCGTTTTTTTATTATTTTCTTATGTATATGTATTAGAATTAGTGATGTGCGATTTCGAAATGTTTTTACAATCGAAACAACCGATAATCGTCAAAAAAAAAAACAATTGAATGATTTTTGTGAATACGAATGAATTATTCAAATAAAAACCGGAACCATCCGAACACAAACGAATGAAGTATTCGTTAAACATCGCCTAGATTCTTTCGAGAGAAATAACATTTCGAATGATTGTTGCAAATAGGAATGAATTATTCGAATAAAAACCGAAACTATCCGAACACAAACGAATGAAGTATTCGTTAAACATTGACTAGATTCTTCCGAGAGAAATAGCATTTCGAATGATTGTTGTGAATACGAATGAATTATTCGAATGAAATAACATTTCGAATGCAACCACGGAACAATCGAATGCATTCAAAGTCATCGAACAATCAAATAATTCGAATGAATCATTTCGAAGTTGCCCATCACTAATTAGAACCCATATGATTTTACAATAAAAAAAGTGTTTATACTCATTATTGAAGTTGAATATAGATAATATTTACATTTAAAGGAAAAAGAAAAAGTTATTTTTATTATTCCATTCGCACGCGAAAAAAATTATGAAATGTAAAATATATATATAATTCATGTAATATATTTACAAACGATTAACAAGAATAAAAGAAAATTAATTTAAAAAATAAATAAATATCACAAAAAATTTAAAGATGGAAAAATTACAAGATTATGATTCGTACAATGCTCACAAATTGACTCCTTTGATCGGGTTATGTTGGAATTCGAACAAACTTGCATGGTTGCATTGCGGACAATCTTTGATTAAGGTGGGATGTACTGCACTGAGTGGAAAAGAATCTGGAATATCATAGCTATGATGTTTAAAACACGGTAAGAAGCGTTTGATACGTCGATCATTCTTCAGTGCTACAGGTAATTTATTGTAAAAATCGCAAATTTTTTAAGGGCATACATTAATTAATATCTCTGCAGTAATATTTTGCATCAAGTCGCACGTAGAATATTTTACTAATGATAATATAGGTCTAACATTTACATCGTATCATTTCATCATCACATATACATTCTGCAATGAACACCTATGTATGTTTTTATCCGTGTATGCATCACATTTTACAACTCTTGATATTCCTTTATACATATTATTTAATTTCCTTAAATTGGGTATACCGAATTCTTTTTCTAAATTAATAATCTTGAATCTTGAAAGTGATGTTTCAAATAGTTTTATCCATATAGTGGTAATTTTTTCATTTCCTTTAACGTAAATATTCAATGGTTCCAAATCTTCCAACACATTTTCTATATCACTAGCAATAGATTCGTAATTGTAATCTCCTGCATTCCACGGAATTGAATGACAGTTTTGAATTATCCTCATGTTTTCTTGTTTTTTATTATTGGATAATACATCCTATTCGAATGGAGGCTTGTAAATTCTATGAAATTGAATTTCACCATCGATACTTATTATTGAAAGTTCCTTAATGATGTACGTATCATTATCATATTTAAAACATTGAATATCGATAATTACCTCACGTGCTACTATCATTGTTACAGTTGTTATTAAAGAGAAAAGAAAAAAAAAACTAAAACTTTTAATAGTAACTAAAATTTAAACGTGTGAAGAACACTAATTCGTGAAACTAATAACAAGCGAGCGAATACAGTTATTCAGAGAGTTGACATAATGTCTACCTTTGAATTAGATGCATTCGATGAAATGTTGCATCAGAAAAATGCCCTTCAAACGGAGAAAGTTGATTGCATACATTGATGAATGAAGTTGTTAAGAACTTGTACATACATATACATTTTGTTTGCGGTAGTGTATGCATGTACACATGAGATCTTACATATAAGTAAGGGTCAAGATCCGGTTTTAACAGCTGTATCAGACGATCTTAACATGCAGCTATGTACATGCAGGGATAGACTTTAATATAATCATTATCGATGGTAAACGAGAACATTAATTCATTTTTAAATTTTAATATATCGTCTTCCATCACTAATAAGATAACATAAAAAACTACTAACTTAACTGAATATATCCTTCTTCAACCAACTTTTCCTCAATCATTCGAATTTCATCATCTACACCAGCATTTCACACTTTTTTAGATGTATGCGATAACAATAATCACTCAACCAATTCATTAGGATCGTCTGAATAATCGATCGGTGTATCCTCATGACATACTCCACCATCAGCACAATGCTTAGTCTTTGCTCCATCATAGTAAATTTTTACACTTGATCTATTAGACTGAAACATCGGACGTATTATTTTTCTATATTTAGGAAATGTAGTACCCTTTAATACACCAGTAGCACGTAAATGAGCTCTAGTACACTCAAGTATTTATTTATATAGATCTAAATCATTATTTTGTATATTTATTCTCATCTATATGCGATACCATTAGTAAATGAAAGAGTCCGGGTATGTAAGGAAATTTTTATTTGCTTACTTCCTTTTCCTAAATAAATTTCACCATATTTGCAGTCCCAAGAAATCAATGTCGATCCTATCAGATACTCATCAATGTTTGTATCATAGTGTATTCCATATACTTGATCATTCGGAACAAGTTCATCAAAATCTGTATGAAATGAATCTACTTCACTTATGTTAAACGACTTAGCTTTGAGTTTGTTTTTTAATATTTTCATCTTTAATTTCAGACTCAGCGTCACTTCTCTGTTTACTATTAGACCGTTTTTGACGTTTTTACCATTGATGTATCATTTATTCCATAAGAATCCATTTTAATCTTTCAGATTTTTGTAATGCTCCATGAATTTCCAATAATGGTTTCATAATAGGTTCCAATATGGCGGCTGAAGTACTTGTAATTGGTTTCCACTCGGACTTCAATAGGTTATATTTTTACATTATATCGCTACATATCCTGTCTAGTTCATTTTTTCAGTCTTGCTTCCTTATTCATTCCATTATTGTTGTTATCAGTATTAACCAATGATTTACTCTTTGATAACAACATTTTAAATAACTAGAATTTCATCAAAACTTGTGAGTAATTCTTCCTTTATACATACATTTCACCATATATATCAGTCACTGTGAATTTCATATTATTTTAAATACTTAAAATATACTTCATGTTATATATAAGTTATTAAAATTCAATATAAGTAGATAGAGCAGATTTTCTCTAAACGTAACATTGGCCTAACAAATTTCTGGACTGAAAGTAAATCTAACCCAATACTCCTGCTACAGTTGTTATGCCAACGAAGGAGAATAAAATATCGAGATTTCAACAACATAAACAGCAAGAATTTGTATCATTTGTTATATTTGATGATTTCGAGTGTATCCTACAGCCCCTTAACAATGAATCATGCACTAGTGATTCATTGTTAAGGGGCTGTAGGATACACTCGAAATCATCAAATATAACAAATGATACAAATTCTTGCTGTTTATGTTGTTGAAATCTCGATATTTTATTCTCCTTCGTTGGCATAACAACTGTAGCAGGAGTATTGGGTTAGATTTACTTTCAGTCCAGAAATTTGTTAGGCCAATGTTACGTTTAGAGAAAATCTGCTCTATCTACTTATATTGAATTTTAATAACTTATATATAACATGAAGTATATTTTAAGTATTTAAAATAATATGAAATTCACAGTGACTGATATATATGGTGAAATGTATGTATAAAGGAAGAATTACTCACAAGTTTTGATGAAATTCTAGTTATTTAAAATGTTGTTATCAAAGAGTAAATCATTGGTTAATACTGATAACAACAATAATGGAATGAATAAGGAAGCAAGACTGAAAAAATGAACTAGACAGGATATGTAGCGATATAATGTAAAAATATAACCTATTGAAGTCCGAGTGGAAACCAATTACAAGTACTTCAGCCGCCATATTGGAACCTATTATGAAACCATTATTGGAAATTCATGGAGCATTACAAAAATCTGAAAGATTAAAATGGATTCTTATGGAATAAATGATACATCAATGGTAAAAACGTCAAAAACGGTCTAATAGTAAACAGAGAAGTGACGCTGAGTCTGAAATTAAAGATGAAAATATTAAAAAACAAACTCAAAGCTAAGTCGTTTAACATAAGTGAAGTAGATTCATTTCATACAGATTTTGATGAACTTGTTCCGAATGATCAAGTATATGGAATACACTATGATACAAACATTGATGAGTATCTGATAGGATCGACATTGATTTCTTGGGACTGCAAATATGGTGAAATTTATTTAGGAAAAGGAAGTAAGCAAATAAAAATTTCCTTACATACCCGGACTCTTTCATTTACTAATGGTATCGCATATAGATGAGAATAAATATACAAAATAATGATTTAGATCTATATAAATAAATACTTGAGTGTACTAGAGCTCATTTACGTGCTACTGGTGTATTAAAGGGTACTACATTTCCTAAATATAGAAAAATAATACGTCCGATGTTTCAGTCTAATAGATCAAGTGTAAAAATTTACTATGATGGAGCAAAGACTAAGCATTGTGCTGATGGCGGAGTATGTCATGAGGATACACCGATCGATTATTCAGACGATCCTAATGAATTGGTTGAGTGATTATTGTTATCGCATACATCTAAAAAAGTGTGAAATGCTGGTGTAGATGATGAAATTCGAATGATTGAGGAAAAGTTGGTTGAAGAAGGATATATTCAGTTAAGTTAGTAGTTTTTTATGTTATCTTATTAGTGATGGAAGACGATATATTAAAATTTAAAAATGAATTAATGTTCTCGTTTACCATCGATAATGATTATATTAAAGTCTATCCCTGCATGTACATAGCTGCATGTTAAGATCGTCTGATACAGCTGTTAAAACCGGATCTTGACCCTTACTTATATGTAAGATCTCATGTGTACATGCATACACTACCGCAAACAAAATGTATATGTATGTACAAGTTCTTAACAACTTCATTCATCAATGTATGCAATCAACTTTCTCCGTTTGAAGGGCATTTTTCTGATGCAACATTTCATCGAATGCATCTAATTCAAAGGTAGACATTATGTCAACTCTCTGAATAACTGTATTCGCTCGCTTGTTATTAGTTTCACGAATTAGTGTTCTTCACACGTTTAAATTTTAGTTACTATTAAAAGTTTTAGTTTTTTTTTTCTTTTCTCTTTAATAACAACTGTAACAATGATAGTAGCACGTGAGGTAATTATCGATATTCAATGTTTTAAATATGATAATGATACGTACATCATTAAGGAACTTTCAATAATAAGTATCGATGGTGAAATTCAATTTCATAGAATTTACAAGCCTCCATTCGAATAGGATGTATTATCCAATAATAAAAAACAAGAAAACATGAGGATAATTCAAAACTGTCATTCAATTCCGTGGAATGCAGGAGATTACAATTACGAATCTATTGCTAGTGATATAGAAAATGTGTTGGAAGATTTGGAACCATTGAATATTTACGTTAAAGGAAATGAAAAAATTACCACTATATGGATAAAACTATTTGAAACATCACTTTCAAGATTCAAGATTATTAATTTAGAAAAAGAATTCGGTATACCCAATTTAAGGAAATTAAATAATATGTATAAAGGAATATCAAGAGTTGTAAAATGTGATGCATACACGGATAAAAACATACATAGGTGTTCATTGCAGAATGTATATGTGATGATGAAATGATACGATGTAAATGTTAGACCTATATTATCATTAGTAAAATATTCTACGTGCGACTTGATGCAAAATATTACTGCAGAGATATTAATTAATGTATGCCCTTAAAAAATTTGCGATTTTTACAATAAATTACCTGTAGCACTGAAGAATGATCGACGTATCAAACGCTTCTTACCGTGTTTTAAACATCATAGCTATGATATTCCAGATTCTTTTCCACTCAGTGCAGTACATCCCACCTTAATCAAAGATTGTCCGCAATGCAACCATGCAAGTTTGTTCGAATTCCAACATAACCCGATCAAAGGAGTCAATTTGTGAGCATTGTACGAATCATAATCTTGTAATTTTTCCATCTTTAAATTTTTTGTGATATTTATTTATTTTTTAAATTAATTTTCTTTTATTCTTGTTAATCGTTTGTAAATATATTACATGAATTATATATATATTTTACATTTCATAATTTTTTTCGCGTGCGAATGGAATAATAAAAATAACTTTTTCTTTTTCCTTTAAATGTAAATATTATCTATATTCAACTTCAATAATGAGTATAAACACTTTTTTTATTGTAAAATCATATGGGTTCTAATTAGTGATGGGCAACTTCGAAATGATTCATTCGAATTATTTGATTGTTCGATGACTTTGAATGCATTCGATTGTTCCGTGGTTGCATTCGAAATGTTATTTCATTCGAATAATTCATTCGTATTCACAACAATCATTCGAAATGCTATTTCTCTCGGAAGAATCTAGTCAATGTTTAACGAATACTTCATTCGTTTGTGTTCGGATAGTTTCGGTTTTTATTCGAATAATTCATTCCTATTTGCAACAATCATTCGAAATGTTATTTCTCTCGAAAGAATCTAGGCGATGTTTAACGAATACTTCATTCGTTTGTGTTCGGATGGTTCCGGTTTTTATTTGAATAATTCATTCGTATTCACAAAAATCATTCAATTGTTTTTTTTTTTGACGATTATCGGTTGTTTCGATTGTAAAAACATTTCGAAATCGCACATCACTAATTCTAATACATATACATAAGAAAATAATAAAAAAACGAGTAACAAATAAAAAAATAATAAACAGACTGATAGCAATATGGTGTATTTAGAATTTGCATCATCTAATACCTCAAGCATTGTATGTAGAATATAAAAATAAGTAAAAATAGCTATAATTAGAGAGAGTATGAATAAATTTTTAAACAATATCAAAAAAAAAAAACCCATGTTATTTTCGGGCGGTGTTTGAAATGAAAATTTCTACATGTATTTAATGTGATAGTTGACACAGGTGCGAAAATATGTTTAATTTTTTCAAAATTTAATTCTAAAAACATTCGTGGAAAAGTAAATAAATTATGTAAACATAGAAATTAGTAGGCATCATATAAAAAATTAAAACTTATGATGGAACTTAGAATATAGATGAATAAAAAAAAAGTTGTAATTGAATAGATTAATGAAAAAACATAATAGTCTTTGTGTTTACGTTTCTTCTGTTTTTTTTTTTTTTGTTTTTTTTTTCGTTATGTTTAATGCATCATATTGCTTTTTATGTATAGCCTCTTCACTCTCTTGTTTTCAAAAGTATACTCTTCTGTCAATTACTTCTTTAAAAAAACTTTCCGAATTTTAGCATTTATCATATTATATGACATGTACAATAAATTAACAGATTCCATATTGGAGTGTAAAGAAAACTATTTTAAAAAATCTCTGAAATAAAAAATAATATAAAGAAAAAAGATTGTGAAGCAAAGAAAGAAAAAAAACAAAAAACAGTGATTCTTCATGATATTTTTACTCCCCACCCTGGGGACATTTATTTTTGTAGAATTTAAATATTGTTGTAAAAGCAAGTATGATGTTATTTTGTATATCACAGGGTGAAAAAAAAAAAAAAATAATAATACGTTAATCATTGATTTAAAAATTATATTATCATACATTTCCGGCATCCGATGTTTGCATGTGCTTGTATAGAAAGCGTGTATACACATATACACGAGTAAAATATAATACATCCAAGGTAACTTGCATATTTCTGCTGTTGTCTAAAACCGTTAGAATATTAGGTAAAAGATTGAGTAAGATAAATACGATCGTAACACATTGTTTAAAGAAACAAAAATAAAAAATAAAATAACATGATCGATTTAATTTGAATTTAGCAATATTTTTAGAACTAACATGAATTTTTTGTAAAACACGAAAGAAAAAAAAGGAAAGAAAACAACGGTAAAATTTGTTAGTTTTACGGATAAATCAGTATAGTTGTATTTAACAATGCCTATGCAGTTAATAATCTTTTGTCATTCATTTAACCGTGCGCTCACACACATGCCCACATACATGTATACCGGTCTTAATGGTATGTTTATTATCAACTATCTCATTCATCCAGTTTTAAAGCTAATTTTCGGCCTTTTTTATAAAACTGCCTCGAAAAGGATGCTAACGGATATTTCATGTCTGCCACTGCAGTGCAGTTCTGCAATAATAAAGGTACATAATTTATCTCACTCTCACTCTCTTATTCTATAAGCGGATCTCTACCTGTCGTTGCGATTCAACGGTTGTTTCTTATTAGCCATTTCGCACATTTCAAGCATACATACACACACATGTTCACACATATTTACTCACCCTTACGCGCCTGCAGTGTCGATACATGATCTGCAGGTGCTTCTATAATGACGAAGACTATTCGTAGACGTTCCTGTAGATTTCGAAATATTTTCGTATTGAAAAATTTTAAATGTAAAAAATGAAAAATCTTAGAACGAAACATTGAATAAAAATTTCCTTCATAATCTGTATTCCAAATAATAAGACTCGTACGTTTTCATCAGCTCCCTCCCTCACGTGTAAAAATTTAGCTTTTTATTTTCTCTCTCTGTCGTATCAGTCTATTTAAATGATATGAATAATAATAATGAAAATTTTTTTTTTTAAAGATAATAAGTGTAAATTGAACGTTTTATGGAAATTTCCATCAAAGTTTGAAATCTATGTATTAGGTTTTGACCGTTTTTCAAATAAAGTCGTAGATTTACCATTCATATCGAGGAAAAAATAAAAAAATAATTTTTTTCATACTTGTATATGTAAGCATATACACGCATGCATATGCTGAGAGATAAAAAAAAAAAAAAAAAGAAAAAGATTATTTAAATTTAAATAAACAGTTACATAAATTGATTCGATTTCATCCATACAACATATTAATTGAAATAGAATGAAATAATAAATGATGTGTTCGGTACTATAATATCTGCGGTGTATCTAAATAATTTTAAAGTAATTATATGACCATGAAATAAAATAAAATGTATGAAATGTATATTATTACATATTAAAATTCCATACATATATACATACATACATTATAATTTATGTGAAACAATGTAAAAGAATTTGAAATAATAAAAATAAAAAATGCGAGTAAAAGAAAAAAATATGGTTTTATTTCACATATTATACATACTGCGACAACTGACTTTGGTACATTGAAAGGTAATTGTTATGTTCATATTCAACTTTCGTAGGATCTAGACAACTCCAGCTTTCAAATTCCACGTCTTTTATTGAATTTTTAATCCGTATGAATTGAATGTTGACAGTCGTCGCAATCTTTTACTTTGACACAATTTCGAGTACTCCTGTGTAATGTATCACCATCGATATAATATTCTTTATCATGTTCGTGATCGTAGCATGGTAGAAATGATTTTATCGTATCATCCTGTTTTAATCTGTCCGGTAAAAATATATAAATGTCCCCGATGCAACTTGGAAATAATGTAATTATCATTTCTTTGGTGGCTGTAATGAATAACTGGCTTAAATCATTTATATTGAGATTGTTCATAAGCTTCAGCGGGCGGATAACGTGATCGTGCCACGTATTCGTCACCATAACATTTTTCATCGCACAATGAAAAATATCATTCTCATAATGGTGCTTACAAGTTACCAGATTGCTTATACCAGAGTATTCTTGATATAAATCATCAATACTAGGCACTCGAAAGACTTTCTCCATATTAACGAGTTCGTAGTCCAAGTCACGCAACAATTCAGACTTTTCGTTAAGTTCCCATAATATAAGTTTTGCATAAGTGGTTAAAATATATACGCGAACCTTCGGTTTTTCAGACAGTATTGTGAATACATCACGTGCCATGAATATTTCTTCCCGACAGGGAAATAATGAGGGGGTTTTCAAGTAATGACTCACGGAAGAGCATTGTAAATGAGACATTTTTGATGCAGACCATGCTCTGCTTGGCTTGTATAGCGTATGTAAACACCTCCCGCCAGACATATCAATCATCGCTAGTTCGGTTACTAGAAAACCATAATCAGAATCCTTATGGAAGCTGAAATCTACAAAATATTCCGCTATATCCATCTGATCTGACAATAATACTGGACCAACGATTTTATGTGTAGAAGATGTTGATTCTGTTGAAGAATAACCACCATCTGATTGCGGTAATTGAAGTGACGAAGACGTATGCGAGTCGCTATCACTCGCAAATAAATTCTGAATAAATTCGGCGTCCTTAATTGATTTTGAGTTGCTGCTTATGTTAACTATATTAGCGTTCATGATTTAATAATATGTATTTCAAACTTTTCACTAAAAAAAATACAGAGAAAAAGAAAGAGAAAAAGGAAAGATAAAAGACAAAAATAAATGATAGAGAAAAAAAGAGAAAAAACATAGGAAATTATTTTCTTTAACGTTGACGTAAATTTTTTAATAATGCGTGAACACAGATTCGACAAAATACACATGTTTAACATAAAACTAATACTGACCGCTTGAATGATTCCGTTCGATAGTCTATCTCATTAGCTACCTTTGAATCGGTTGTGGCAGTGGAAATGTTACGTCAAAAAAATGTTGTTCCGTCGAAGAAAGCTGAATATATTTGTATACAAACAAAGTAATCGAGGACTTTGAGTGTATGCGCATATGTGAGGGAGTGTGAAAAATATTCTTGTACCGAATAATGGTAAATAGCGTGCGAGCAATGTACAAGTGGTCTTGAAGGTATGTGAGTCATGCAGGTAAAGGTTGTTGCGACGGCGAGATATATACCTGCAGAGGTTATCGATTCTTGGAAAACAGGTATTGACGTTCGAAACAATAATGTCTTGAAACGATTGATGATGCGGATGAGTTTATTAAATAAAAAAATATGTTTATAGTGAAACGAATAATATTAAAAATAATTGTGAAGTTAATAAATATTTTTTATTGATCGGAGATTTTTCTTTCTCGAAAGGTTAAAATTATTTTTGACAATGTTAAGTGTATATGATGACATGACTGTGTAGGAAAAAGTAATACCAATACAAAAAAAATAAAGATCGTTAATAAAAATTAGACATATAGAACTGCATGTGGTGTGTATGCGAGACCAATGTGATATGCTATTGTGGCTAACGCTGAAAAAAGTTCATGATCAATAGGGAAATTCGTGATAAAAGATATGTGTGTGGGAATGTACGGTATGCTTTCGAGTGAACCATTGATTAATTTTTAGAATCGATAAAATAAATAAAGATTACGAAAGATCAGCAATTTTAGATGTGAGGGGGCGGGGGTAGAAAGAATGAATTTTTAGGATTGAAAAAAAAAAAATGAAAAACATATTCGAATCAATTTTTTGAAGAACTCGTAATAGAGTAACGTATAATGTAGAATCTGTGCGGTGGATAGATAGTATGCTTTCACAACAGTCTGGATGTCTGTTCGGATTAATTTTTAAAACCTCGGAAAACATACAGAAATACTTACGGACTGAAAATAATCGTAATGAGAAAAATAATAAAATATACTTGGACTAATTTTGAAAAAAAAAAAAAGTGGTAACACGAACGAATGACACATGCGCGAGAATGATGCGTGCGCATTCATTGAGAGGCGAGACATCGATAGATTTATTTTTAGAACCAGGGAAAACATACATAAATACTTACGGATGGAAAAGTAATCGTAAGTGAGAAAAAATAATAAATATACTTAGACTAATTCTATAATACTTAGGCTTGGAAAAATTATTATGAACGATAGGGAAACTATTGAGAGTAGAGTGTGCACGGGATCGAATGGTTCGCTTTCACGGTGGCTAACGCTATGGTGGATATAAGCATGTGATCTGCCAGTGCTAGTGATGTCCGTCGAAATGTTTTTACAATCGAAATAATCAACAATCGTCAAAAAAAAAACAAAAAACAATCAAATGATTTTCATTCGAATGATTTGATTCGAATGATTTTAATTTGAATGATTTTAATTCAAATGATTTTGATTCGAATGATTTTAATTCGAATGATTGTTGTGAATACAAATGAATTATTCGAATGAAATAACATTTCGAATGTAACTGTGGAACAATCGAATGTATTCGAAGTTATCGAACAATCGAATAATTCGAATGAATCATTTCGAAGTTGCCCATCACTAGTCAGTGCGCTTTTGTAACGATCGGAGAATAAGGAAAAATTTTTGGAACCGTAGAAAATGAGAAATATACTTAGACTAATTTTATAATATTTACGGACGGAAAAATAATCGTAAGTGAGAAAAAATAATAAATATACTTGCACTAATTCTATGATACTTAGGCTTTGAAAAATTATTATGAATGATAGGGAAACTATCGAGAGCAGAGTGTGCACGGGATCGAATGGTTCGCTTTCGTGGTGGCTAACACTATGGTAGATATAAGCATGTGATCTATCAGTGCTAGTGATGTGCGATTTCGAAATGTTTTTACAATCGAAACAATCAACAATCGTCAAAAAAAAAACAAAAAACAATCGAATGATTTTGATTCAAATGATTTTAATTTGAATGATTTTGATTCGAATGATTTTAATTCGAATGATTTTGATTAGAATGATTTTTGATTCGAATGATTTTAATTCGAATGATTTTGATTCGAATGATTTTGATTCGAATGATTTTAATTCGAATGATTGATGTGAATACGAATAAATTATACGAATGAAATAACATTTCGAATGCAACTGTGGAACAATCGAATGCATTCGAAGTTATCGAACAATCGAATAATTCGAATGAAACATTTCGAAGTTTCCCATCACTAGTCAGTACGTTTTTGTAACGATCGGAGAATAAGGAAAAATTTTCGGAACCGTAGAAAATGAGAAATATACTTAGACCAATTTTTATAATGCTTAGGCATGGAAAAAATAAAAAAATTAAAAAATACATTTGAATGGTATAAAGCAGGGAATAGGGAGCTCACGTTAGTTTTATGCTTTAAATATTATACTTTGGTTAATTTAAAAAAAAAAATTACGATATCGCTAACGATCGACATGTGTGTGAGAACGATGCATGCGCTTTTACTTGGTTTAAATCAGTTGTTGCAGTGGAAATATTACGTCAGAAAAATGTCATTCCGTCAGGAATAGTTGGTTACATATGCGCATTGAATAAAGTAGTCATGGGCTTTGAGTATGAGTGTATGTTTGTGTTAGTGTGTACATGTAGGGTGTGGTTCCGTAATAAGGCATAGACTGGAATAGAAAGTATAAGAACGTTAAGATCTGGTTTCAACGGTTGCGTTAGCATTTACGTGTAGCGCTATGAGAGAAGCATTTTCGCTTTTGCGATGTGTGAGATAGAGACTTACCCCTCCCGTACATAATGTATCGGACAAAGAAAAGTTTTACGCAACTGACCGAACGAAAATCTTCGCGATTCCTAGAAATACCGGAACGGCGAAAACCTGTATTTCACCGCGATTCCTGCAGACTGACCACTAATAATATTGATAACAACAAAATCCAATAATGATAATAACTAATTTTACATATGTGTACAGACGCTCGTAACCGTATATACATCATTGTGTGTGTGTGCGTAATCCTCCAAAACCAGTCGCTACCGAATAACGGTAATTTACATACAAGCAAAGGCATGCATCGGTCAATTGATTGACAGGTACAAGGTCACTTGCGATGGCATGCGTACGAATTTACCGCGAAAGTGATGATGATGGTGATTTTTACATGTGTGTACAGACGTATAAACACGTACATTTACATGTGTGTGTATTAATTAAGGGATCGACAATCAAATGGAATGCGGTTCCGCGGTCCGAGACGCTCCGGAAACGGCTCTGGAAGGCCTTAATTAGCGGTGGCGGCATCCTTTGGCCGTGAACTGTCCTTTTACCACTACTAGTGTAGCGCCTTGTGATTTGTGTATAGTAATTGCACGGGCTGCAACAAGGGGGACTTTTACAAGTAACGATTTTACTGTTTGTTTGCACGATGCAAGTACGTTGAGTTATCGATATCCACGAATGATCGATGTTCGGATTTGCAAGTACGTGTCCCTGGGCTTTTGAGCGCAGTGAACGGCCGATTTTTGAATGGTCAAAAGACAGCCAGAATCGTTTTATCACACTTGTTTCGATGTAGCGTAAAGTGCCGACTGAGCCGTTGACGAGACCATCTAGCACGTCAATATTCGCTCTGATCATATAAGGTTTACCAATTTGAAGGCGATCGATCTTGCGTTTATGTGATTCCTGCGGCGAATCGGCCATTAATTTTGGTTCTACATTGCAAACTTTTTGTTTTTTATTCATTTGCCGTTGTAGCCACTCACGGCTTCGTTCGGCACCACTCTTTAAAGCCGGTTTATTCAAATCGATGGATCGAAAGAAACGCTTCAAACTTCTCATTTTCGGTAGTATTGGAACCGAAAGGTGTTTCCTTCATGAACTGAAGGAATTCATGGCTGTTCTGAAATTCCTCGTCCCTCTTGCTTTCACTTGATTCCAGCGTCGATCGGCCATTGATTTTGGTTTTCTATTATTATTTTTTATTTTTTACGAGTCACGAAGTTGAATATAATTTACATATAAATTAAATCGAGTGAACAGGCAATTACGTGAAAATTACGTATCGAATTACCTAGCAAAAATTAAATCGCCACATACCATTCCAAGTGCTGGGTTTTTAATTCTGAATTTCGAGAATTGTCGCGCAAAACCTTCAGAGGACAAGAAAAAAGTTATACGAAATTATCTGCGGAATGTTAAAATGTTTTACGAAATTAGAAAGAGAACGTTGCGTTTCGTTGCGTTTTTCGTTGCGTTGCGTTTTGCGTTGCGTTACATGATTTTAAGTTGACCCCCAGCCTAAAGACATATATATGTCAAAAAAAAAAAAAAAACTAAAAAAAAGCCAACTAATCCAGTACAAATTTAAACATCCGCCGAGCTATACAATAGTATTTGTATTTTATTTAGTAGATGCATGTAATAACTCTCTTTTAATTTTGATATTAGCAATAGTCAAAATAAAACGTAACAACCGTTCGAACAAAATTCACCTTCTTCTTAAACGTTCATTCAGAATTATTATCATTTATCGATATTTTTGTTTATTGCCCTCGATATTCGATAAGCAGACACTGTATTATTTTCACCATTGATGCCGTTAAATGCGTGGAACCTGTGTGAATTTAACCCAACCCCATAAAAGAAATAAAAAACAATTTATAACGTGGTATTTTTTTGCTTTTCTGACTTTGTCACTAAGTCCTTGCTCTAGTTCGTGAACCTTAATTTCACGACCCTGGACACGCAGTGTCAACGTTATCGGAACTGCGTAAGTAAAAGACTAATAACATAAATATAATATAATAAAGCGCTAAATAACCATAAATGAGTATTCAGTATAATTACGTTACAGTTAACAGTAAGATATATTTCACTTTGGACATTCAGTCACGTCAGAATTGGATATAACAAAGATGCTGAATATAATAATCGGAAAAATATTTTAAATCTGTATAATTCGAATTTTTCTTTTTTTTTTTTTTTTTTTTTGGTTTTCGAAAAAGTTCGTTTTTGTTTTACTCGTTTTTTTTTAATTTTTTTTTGTCTACACTAAAAAATCATGCAGCGAGATTCATATATCGGTGGTAGTAGTTCTGATTATAATTTTATTGGTTGTAAAAATATCAGGAAAAAAAAAAAAAGAAAATACATTAAAACGTTTGTAAAGGAAAATGAAGGAAAATGAAGGAAAATCAGCACGACAAAGAACTCCTTAACGGGGCAACGAAAATGGGAAAAGTATAAATTGATGGGGAGGAAGCCTGTAGTTGCTGTAGAAAAAAAATGATGAAAACATCTTCGTCAAAAGAATGACTAATTATGATTAATAGTTTTTCATCAGCTGCGAAGAAGAGGAATTAAAACTGTTTACATCTGACCGCAATGGGGAAATTTCGCTCACACAAGAATAATCGAAATTTAAAGTGCACTTTTCTGAACAATGAAACTATATAAAGTAAAAACAGTCAATGTGCAAAAGACCAGTGGCGGATCCATGGGTGGGATAAAGGACATTTTCCCCCTCTTCCAAAGAACCAAAGCCTCTATGAAAAAATTTGTTATAACAGAGAAACTTAATTTATGCTATAAAAGATTTGTATAAATTTTACCTACGGATTTTAATAATTAATATTTAGTACTATTTTCTAGTAAAACTATTAATGTTTTATTCCATTTCAAATCCAACCTGTCATCGATCTTTTGTCATTTTTATTTATTTTTAATTTTTTTTTTGTAATTATAATTAAAAATAGAGTTCAATGAGAAATATATATATTTAAACTTGCTCACGAACAAAGAGAAATCGGGATCGGATTACTAACAAAAATAAAAAAGAAGTAAAGTGTCTAATAAAAATACTATCTTACTATATCTGAACTACCATATTTAAGGTATAATTTTATAATTTCGTTTTATTTTTCACTCCCAAATATAAGACAAAATTTAAATTAAAAATTGTAATAATTATGTATTTTTAAAACCCCTTTTTATAAATTTCTATAATTTGATTTTCTTTATGAAACAAGGGCCATTTCTCACGATTTTACGTAATTATATAATTTCCACCCCAAAATGTCTTTCTTATAATTTTCCTTCTGGATCCGCTCCTGGCAAAAGATTGACCCTTTTACGGGCAAAATCGCTCTGGGAAAGAGACATTCCATACAATTCTTCTAGCTAGTATTGAAACGAAATATATTTTTCCGGCGAACCAGTATTGACCTGATTGTAGAGATTTTCAATAAATATGGGATAATTATTCTTTCTTTTAAAAAAAACGTGCAGTGAACTATTTAAAAATCGATCAAGATTAAGAAATAAATTTATTCGATTTATTTTCGGAAAAAAAAAAAAAAAAAAAAACCTCTACGTATACATATATTTAATGTGTATTCACGGAGACGGCGACCGATCTTTTTTTTTCAGAATAAATTTCCCGGACTATTTCTGGTTTTCCAGATCTTTTTAGCTTTTTTCCCGTTATAGGAAAACAATAGCCATGCAGGAGGAAGACCGTGCATAATTTTCAAATATTTCCGCAGTTATTTTTTTTTTTTATCACACCCCGCTACAGATTAATCCCGATAATAAAATTTCAAATCACTATGTAATTTTTATTTCCGGTTAAAAATTAATAAAATTTATCACCAACTTTTTTTAATCGTTCTGAATACTAGCAAAATCCAATGCGAGATATTTTATTAAATACTACAGTTTTGCGATAATTTACTTGTAAGTTCCACACGTAACACGCAGGGATTTCTATATCGTCAAATTTCTCGCTGGAATTTCCCGACTTTTCTAAGTATCCCAGAAAATGGCCACCGTGATACTTAAAAAATGCGTGAAAATTTTCGCAGATATCGACCTTTTTGTCTTCGATATGTTAACACACGTCCGCACTGCCCAGAGCACAGCCCTCATATTTGCAGACCACTACAGCGAGTATGCATATACGCGAGCGACACGGGTATTACCTTTTTCGGATACAGATCCGGAACTGAATAAAAGAAAATAAATATTTTAAAATCAGAAAACTTAATATTTCGTTAAATTTTTAAAACCGATCAAGTCGAGATTACCTATATATTATGAAATGTGTCTATTACGCGGCGAAAAAAAAAATAGAATAAAATAAAGAAATAAAAAATGAGTTATAACATAATGATTGGAGAGCGGGATGGTTTCTGGCTGGGAGTTGTCGTATCATCGAAATCGATTTCGCCTATGCGCGCGGTGATGGATCAACAAAGGAATGGATCGGCACATCAGCGGTGGGAGGAGAGATAGATAGAAAGAAAAAAACGGAATGACATAAAAATCGTAAAAGAAGAAAAAAGTCAGTGTTGTTCAAGTCTTCGACAAGTTTGGCTAAAGAATCGGATCGTCTCGCAACCGAAATAAATATTCCAAAAAATCCTAATGATCGCTTCGAAACTCGATTTTGAAATTAATAAAGTCCGTAAATAACTGTAAAAGATATTAATTTCGATTGCCCGTGTTCAACAGGAATACTGAACCAGCAACGTACTGCCAACAAGGACCAACGATCGCTCAGCACAGTATTTCGTACAATTTATATCAATTTAATTAATTTATTTCCGTTTATATATAATTAATCATTGTGTTTTCCCGTAGTCAGCCGTTTAAGAAATATAGGTGATAGGAAATTAATAAAAAATACATAAATTCAATTTAATAATAATAATAATACGATAATAATAAAATAAAAATTTTAAAACAAGTTCAAATCCACGAGTTCTCCAAGATCTCGTAGTTGGGGCATCGCTGAGAATAACGATACAAAAGTATCTAATAAATAATAAAATCACAATGAGTGCTATTGCACAATTAATTTACTTGTTACAAAAAATAAATAGTGTCTAATTTGGCGTAAAAAACTCGTTTATTTACGCCAAATTAGACACCGGAAAAAATATATCCAAAAAAGGCAGGAAAAATTACGTGTAGAATTAATGCTTTGTTTTAAGGTTAGTATTTTGGCTTCTATATATCGGAATGTTACCGCTGCTGGGTCGCAGTGTATCTGGAGTCAAAATTAAGATACAGATCCCCGCGCGGATACGTCTGGTCTCGGACTTACTCATTAAACCCGCGAGCTGTAGAATTTTTACCGATTCAATTGTACCTTTAGTTTATTTTCAGTTTCGTGCATTTTCTTTGACTCCTCTATTATGCCGATCTGTTAGAGTGGTTTCGGTCGGTAAAAGTGGTAGGGGAAATTACTAATATAATCCTCCTGTCGGTGCAGACGTATACAGGTTAAAAGTATATACGGGAGGAGGATGCATGGAGTCGTACGGTAATTTCATTGCGTGTGCAGTTGAACGAGATTAACGTAATTCTGGCGGGAAGCTACTCGCTGAATCTTGAATGTAGTTCGGAACAGTTGATATACATGATAAATGGCGTGTATTTTTTCCGAGTTTTCTTTTCGTATATATATATATATATATATATATATAATCGTAGGCTCAAGCTAAATATAATTCTCTACAGTAAACTCGTTATTGGAATTAAGAATTCGTCTTTTCGATGTCAAAAGTTAACTACTTTAAATGTCTCGCGCCCTTTACAATCTTCAACAATCAGTCGGACGGATTTCTCACAGCCTAAAGAACTGTATACGAAACGACAAAGTCAAATCGCAACAAATCTTTCCGCGTTTAGTGCATATCTGTGCAGTGTCAGAGCACTAACGGGGAAGTACTAGTTCTCGGTGTAATGAATTGAAGCGTGACTGGATCATCGGTTACTCTAGCTGGCCTATTATCTAAGAGTACACTATATCTGCTTGCGCGCTACGATCCTCATTAAAACTTTCGGTATTTTTCATAGAAAGCGGATTACACATTATCAGAACTATTCAATAGGCAGTGTGTGTCCATAGTTCTCTATGTGCAATGAAAAATATGTACGCGAGATGATTACATGTCGTAATCGCACTGGTGCAGTTGTGATCGACGTCTCTACGCGACGGTTTATTATTTGTATTTTCTTTGATAATGCTCAGTTATCGCATTGCAAAGAACTTCGGACTACGACTTTATACTACGTACACACTTTCACTATCACTCGGTGATGTATCGCAAGAGTCTATTTGAAATCGATTTCATCGATTTTTCTGAATTACTCCGTACGGTTCACCCCCGCCGGCGTGCGGGGGACTGCTTCGTTTCGCGCCGATAGATACACATTCACACTAGGAAATTCGACGCCGCACTTGCGTAGAGTGAAATCGAATAAAACTCTATTTGCGTTTATTTTACGTTTTGTCCTACTGAAGAAATGTCCTAGCGGCTGTGGATCTGACGAAAACAACCGAAACGGATATCATAAGAAGAAGGATTTGCACGGAGTTCTAAAAATGGAGTGAGCAGACTATTACTTGACGCTGGTTCGCCGCCGTAGAACTTGAGAAAAGAACTCGAATATTCGACTGGTCTTAATTTTTCGCAAGTGTGATTTCAATGTGCCCGTCTGCTGGCGGGCAATAATGATAATTTGGATGCACAGGATGGCCGCCTTTTTTTAGTAATAAGCTGTACTAGAAAAATGAAGGTCATATAGTCGAAAACAAAGTAAGCGATAATATAGCGTCACAGTGTTTCCGGATCAAACTGTCTCCCCTTCGATATAGTTTTTATTAATTAATTAATTAATTAATTAATTTACTTATTTATTTTTTTCGGGAAAATAAAAGCGATATTTACCTTTTCCTATTCGAGTACTTGTAAAAATAGATTTACTCGATTTAACTGATTGCGTCATAGGTTCGATTCCACGAGTTAAACTCCGGTCGAATAAAAAAGGTCTCATAGAGTTAACACAGTTTTTGTATTAATAAAAAACGGAATATATTTTTAAAAGGAAAAATTCTATCGCGAAAGTATTCTCAAAAACCAATTCCATAAAATATAGCGCGGAAAAAGTTTCGATTATCGAAAGAAATAAAATACAGAATTCAGCGAAGGGAACTGCACATTTTTGTCCCGAATCTGCCGCACTCGTTTAAGCTACGAACGGCAAAGACTAAAGTCAGATTCCGGTCATCCAAACGTACACGCTAAGCTGTTTCAAAGTAAAACACTCAAATTCAAGAGGTTCTTAGTTGAAATTTTCATTTTGTAAAAGCGGTTCTAATTCGTGTCACGCAGAATGGCGGACTGTACGGCTGATTACCGAAATACAATATATACCCCCTTTTTTCATTATATATTTTTAATCTGTTACACAAGCTGTAGAATTCCTCTTCTCTCGTATCTGTCGTAATTCGTAGATGGTAGAGCTGTTTCTTCGTAAATTGGTATTAAATTGCTTTTTTTTCTTTTTTTTTTTTTTTGATTTTTATATTTCAATTTCGGGGGGGGGGGGATGATGTTGCAGGAGGGAACTCTTCACTAAAATAACTGGGGGTTTTTGAAAAACTAAAAATTTTTCGCTCAAATATGTTCAACAAACATTCCATTATACTAAAAATGATAATAATATAGAGAAACCGTTAATATTATGTGCGTAACATCGGAGCTGTTAAGAAACTCTTCTTACATGACACGAAGAAGGAGTAATTTAAACACGCGGTGCAAAAAATCCTGGCATCTTGTGTCGTTAAATGTCTGTGTATAATTTCTGAAAGTAGAAATAATAAATTTTGTATCAGGGGAAAAAAAAAACGAAATTGAGGTTTTAGGAACGCGTTATGTGTGTCAACGTGAAATTCGATGTCTAAAAATATTTTTCTACATTACCAGGTAACGCGTATAACTAAAATTGTAACACTAATTAAGGCTCTCAGAATGAGCGTTACAAATTTCACAGAGTCTTTAATTTAAAAACGAAATTTGTCAAATGGAGGAGAACAACAACACGGAAATTCGACAATTACAAACGAATCAGTTCGGTTCGTTTTGTTTCACGCTAAACGATGAAAATAATCACAACGAGCCGTACGTAGCGCTAATACTGAGGGCATCCGACATCATAGGGGCGTGCGAGCGTAGTACTCGGAAACCGTTAATGAACGCTTCTCGATCAACAGCGAACAACGCTTCGACCGCGTGCGAACAATTACCGAAAAGTTACCACCACAACAATAGTGCAAGTTACGCGCTTCATCCGTACGATCAGAAAGCGTCACTAATAATTCAGCAGCCGAGAATGCACGAGATGCTATCGTATCCAACCGTCGGTGCGACATCGACATACTGTCCAATTAAAAATCCCAAGTGCACTAGAGTAACCGCCACCGATTTTGCAGCTAACATTGAAAATGATCAGCGCCTTCCGGTAAGCAGCCCAACTAGCTTTCTACACGGAGCTTGCTGCTACAAGAATGAAGCGGCTTCTGACAATTTCTGCCGCTGCTGCTGCTGGTCATCAGGGAGTAACAGGAATAGACGTGACCGAATCAAGCCAAAGTTTAATAACTGTTCTCTGTCCGAAACGAAAACTCCCCCCCGACAAAATTCCTTCGACGGTATGAGCGGAAATTGCAGAAAGTACACTGAACTATTGTATCAAGATGAAATCGAGCATAATGATGATATGTGGGAAACGGAATACAGGGCGACCATCGACAGATGCGCCCGACAAATAATGAAAAACCGACGAAGAAAGCCTTCATTTTATCACAGTGTCGGCAATGAAGAAGAGCATTATCACGGACTAGCAGAGGTATTGTGAATGAACGCGACTGTTCTTCTTCAATGACAAAAAGTCGCTGAAAGGAAGTTTTGTGTACAAAATGCGGTAAGAAGAAAGTGAAAAAGGCGTTCTTTATCGGCAGAGAACTCGGCGTTATTTTATTGTTTTAATCGATGTCTCTTTTTTTTTTTAAATAGAATTTTATTGTTATTAGCGTTTTTGTTGGTTACTTATATAATTCATAAATTTTCATGGTATTTAAAGTTTATTTTTCGACTAATGTTTTTGTAACTTTAAACTAATTTTATTTTAATAAAATCGCTACGTACCACGACAAGTCAGGCAATTATCTTTCTGCGTTGTCGATGTTTTTTTTTAAAAACATTCGCTTAATTATACAACATGATGATAAAAACAAACAAATCGATGTACGATAATCATAGAAAAAGTACGGAGATTACAATCTGTCGAAATACTTTTAATTTACGTACCGGTCGGGCATGTGGTTCATTAGTAATTTTTTTTTTTTTTTTTTTTTGGAATACGTATTCTTCATTGTTTCTTTTTATTATTATTATTATTATTATTATTATTATTATTATTATTATTATTATTATTATTATTATTATTTTTGAGAACGTCAACTACAGACATTAACCTAGCGCAAGTGAAATTTTTGGGCATTCAGCGAACTCTTCACAAAAATAACTGGGGTTTTTGAAAAACTAAAAATTTTTCGCGCAAATATCACTAGTAAAGAGTTCAACAAAAATTCCATTATACTAAAAATGATAATAATATAGAGAGACCGTTAATATTATGTGCATAATATCTGAGCTGTTAAGAAACTCTTCTTACATGACACGAAGAAGGAGTAATCTAAAACACGCGGTGCAAAACAATCCTGACATCTTGTGTTGTTAAATGTCTGTATAATTTCTGAAAGTAGAAATAATAAATTTTGTATCAGGGGAGAAAAAAAAAACGAAATTGAGTTGGGACAAATGTTTTAGGAACGCGTTACGTGTGTCAACGTGAAATTCGATGTCGAAAAATATTTTTCTACCCGAACGAAACACCGCTGTGCCTAACCAACTACGCCACGATATTAAAATGGCAGTGTCATATTGTAGAAACAATACTGGTCAACATGTGATTGGGTAATTGCGATTTCCAAACCATACCGCCATCTATCCGGGAATGGACATACTGGACAATTGACAAGAGTTTTTCCCGCGGTACACTAATAATGTTCCAGGTCGATAAAAAATAAACACCCACTAGAAGCTACGTCTCTGGCTGCATCGAAAATCAAAGCTTATTATTCGTCTCAAAAGAAAAAACGAAAAATGCAAATGTTCGTTCGCGCATAACTTTTGACCATGTGAATCGATTATAATTTTTCGTTTAACCGCGGTCGGTGGTTTCGTAGCCGATTGATATATTGGTGAGTACTACATATTCATATCAGATAATACTAAAAAAAAAAAAAAAAAAAAAAAAAAGAAGTTACAAACAATTTTTTCTTTTTTTTGATGTAGTATAAGTATACAAAAATTAGACAGAAAAATTTAATTAGAATATAAGGAAAATACGAATATGTAAATTTTTAAAATTAAATTGACGATAAATGAAGTATTATCAACATTAACTTCTCCTGAAAACGTAGATTTCAATAAGGATAATGAATTTGAAACCCACCATATCGCAATTTACAAACTTATTATCGACGGAAATATTACGTTTAAACATATTTTATGTATATACAATATTTGCAATATCCTGAATAGATAAGAAATAAAAAAATAATTCCCGATGCCGAATGGAATATTTTTATATTCTAGTATTCAGCCGCGAATCTAGAGTTAAAGTTTGGGGGAGGTCAGAGATTGAAGTTTCTCAAAGCCCCTACTACTCTGAACATATTATAAGTAATAAGAAGAGAAATATATTTTTTTACGATAATTGAAAAGTAGACTATAGGGTACAATAAATTGAAAGACAATTATATAGCTTAGAAAAAAAAAAATATATATACACATTAAAAGCTTTATATAATTTCAAATGACAAATTCTGATGTATTTATCTTTGTTTTTGCGGATTACAAAAATTTTTTTAACTTTCCTGAATTAGTAAAAAAATTGATTTTCTTAAAATTTGTAATGAATTATAAATGAAAAAAATATTTCTAGTTATGAAATTCGGATTATTTCACAATTACGTAATTATAAAAAATTATTAATCTTGAAAGAAAAAAAAATTATAATTATTCTTGAAAAACTTTCAAATTAAGAATTTTGAATGAACGAAACCAGATTTCATAATTAATTAAATACTATAATGATCAATTTTTACAACTGGAAATAAAATATTTGCGCTACAAAAAAAAAAAAATAAAAATAAATAAATGTAACAAAAACAAAAGTTAATAAAGAACTTTAAGAAATCAAAATTGTTAATTATTTGAACAACTGCTAAACATAATTTTATTCAGTTGACAATTGAATTAATTTTCTTCAAATATTTATTTTTATTCTTAATCAAAAAATAATATCATTCAAAATTATGTTGAATAATTGCTTATGAAATAAGTTATGATTATGAATAACAAATTGAAGAATACTTGCGTTTTAATTGATAAAGATTAATTAAACAATATATTTTCAGAAGTAACAAGTTACATAAACTCTAGAGTCTTTCATTCACACTATTCTTTCATCTCAGTGTAAGATTTGAGTAAAAAGAAAAGTTATAATTTAAACTCAGTTTAGGGGGCTCATAGTATTTCATTAAAATAAAACTTTTTCGCCATAAATTTTTAAAATAATCCTTAAAGCTATTTCAACTCGAAATAGGATCACTTGTGTGGTTAATTACAATTAAAAACAGCTCGTCTTGGCGGATGTCAAGCAACACGCTTTTGTGGACGTCGAGTCACATCGGAATCCCTGCTAATGAACGAATCGATTTGGTGGCCAGGTCAGCACCACTCTCACTCAGAACCTTTAGAACTCCACGAGTTTATCACATGAGGGCGTACTTCCTATAAGATCGCATAAAGGCCGATTAGAGTGAACATAAAAAAAAAAAAAAAAAAAAATTGTTTGAAAAACATAAAAAATTAACAATTAGCGATGATAGTTTTCTCCCCTTTACATAATACGCAAGAAATAACGCATTCGCCTGCGGATTAAGATAAGTAATAAAACGTGAAAATATTAGCCGCATTAAAACATACCACTGCCGTTACAATCTTCGATGTTTTCCCTTCATTCGTCTCTGCGCATTCTATCTTTTTCTTGCCGCTTATGCTTCTCGATCCGAATAAAAAATGACCCCAACTTTAGGCTTAGAAATAGTTTAAATTGGGATTTTGTTCACGCTGCGTACCCCTACTTTGGATTCTTAACAGCGATAAAGACTACGATAAAAGTATTAATACGATGTAAATTACGCGATTACAATAGAACGTTGATATCGATCAACGGTTGCTGTTCTCAAATGTTCGATTAGTAAATAAAAAATTGACCGTCTCTATAATGCAAACATTTATTCTCAACACGCAAGTACATAATAGACTACTCGGATATAATTACGAGGCCGCAAGATCATATGCAATCCACAAGAATTGCTCTTCTTTTGAGGGCTAATTTGCGATTATTTAATGCAATCGAGATATAAAACCTCTAGGACAGTTTTTCGTAATTAGTAATTATAAAGCACGACTATAGTAATCGAAGATTTACACATATTGAACAATGTTTTTTATTAAGATTAGTCAGTCCGGATGGCGGAATGCGACAAGATACGTTAACACGTTTCTAAATGTTCGAATGATTATTAATAGAGTTTTAAGCTTTCAATGGTGTACGAGTATTACTATTCAAAAATATTTCTTTCCACGAAAAACAATAAATAATATATTCGTTTAAAAAAAATAAATCTACCACATCGTTCTATACGCATAATACAGAAGGGCTAAAACAATATTACCTAGATTTTTAAATATCAAAATTACTCTGTATTCGTGTATTTATACTGGGATTACTCCTTAGGAAGAGTATTATTTGAAAATCCTTGATTATAGATTACTTTATTTTAATTACGATTACTAAATAGTTGCAATTGCGGGTATTTTTTTTTTTTTTTTTTTTGGCCTGGCTTTAAATACCAATTAATTTTTCCAGGGCGTAATCGACTATAATTGCAATTAAGTACAAAATGGCCAATTCCGATTCGGTACAAATTTATTGTGTTTAATGGAAACAGGTATCTGTCATAGGCATAATCAGCGAGTCGGTTAAGCGAAAAAAAAAAAAAAAAAGAAAAAAGAAAAATTCTTAAATTTATTTGGGCCGGCCGTAAAACTTGCATTAAGCAAAAGTTTCTTTTGATATTTAAAGTTCGATTCGAACGAAACATCGCCATAAGCTGTGACGGTTCATAATTTTCACCACAATATCTAATGCTTTCTTCCAGTCGGGGATTGCATTTTCTCTACAGCCGTTCGAAAGATACATTCAATGTGCAATTTTTCAACAAAATGAAATGTAAAAATTAAAACCCGGATTACGAAAATTTACAGACATACCGTTAAACCGCATCAGAATTATTGAAAAATTATTATTGATACGATCAGTGAAAAAAGAATAACGTTAAAAAATATTCCAAAAAAAGTACGGTAAGAATTGTGATTTCAAAAAATGGTCGTCCTTTCGTCGAAAAATTGCTAAATAAATTATAGAGTGATGGTGGCCAATCGGTTCAGTTTTGCAGTGAAGCTGATCAGTATTAATTCTGGTAGAAAGATAAACAGACATCACGATAACTCTGGCGTTATAAATCATTATAGATGATCAAATAAAGCCGGACCTAACATATGGCGTCACCGAGATGTTTGGATGACTGTACGTCCTCCCAAGCGTTACGATCAACGTGCTCCGGCCATATATAATAACTAATACACGAAAGTTTTAATTTCCCCGGTTTGGCTGTTTTATTGTACGAATTATTGAAAAATTTTGTATGCAACCGTAAATGTCAAAATTTAATCTCTTAAAATAAAATATAGCATCTGTTTTCGACAGTTTTTGATGGGCCGGTTTTTCAGATGATTGTTTATGATGTCGACTGTAAATTCAATGGCTTCGCGCAAAAAAAAAAAAAAAAAAAAAAAAAAAGTTCTTTTGGCGAAACAGCACGATTAAAAATTTTGGATTTTCGGTTAATGCAAAACTACAAAGGACATACTTTTTATTTAAATCTCGATGTTTTTTTTTATAGATAATACGGACATAAATAGCACGCGAGAGTGAACATAACTCTGCTTGGTTCCATTAAGTTCTCCCGAATGGAAAATACAAAATTACATTTAATTGGAAACAATTCCCGATCGTTGCAGATTCCCAATAGATCCGCGAGAGTCGTACTTATATATTAAACTCATTTCGACAATGCTCCTAGCGTACCCTTATTTTTTTCCGGTAAAAAGATTCTGATTTTAATTGTACCATCTTGATATTACTACATTCTTTTCAATAAAAGGAGCCCAAAACTTTTTTAGGTTCTATATCGTCGAGTTTTAAGTGGAGTGAATTTTTCGAAATGTAAACTCTAAACAAAGATATATATATATATATATATATATAAACTCGGCCATTTTGGCCTCGCAAGGGGCTGTGTGACCCCTCTTGCTTTTATTTATGTCTCTTTCTATTCTATACTTTGTATAAAATGATCAAAATTTACAACGTAATTCTTACTGGCACCAACACACACAAAAAATAACATAACCACAAAAATCCTATTCTAACATTTAACTTCCGTTATATAAAATTAAGACATTTTTTCGTTATATTTTTCATTACATAAAATTATGACATTTTTTAAATAACAATAAGAAAAATCCTACAAAATATAACAAACGTTACATAAAATTGGGACATTTTTTTGGGACATTTAGCGTTACATAAAATTGGGACATTTTTCTGGGACATTTTTTTGGGACATTTAGCGTTACATAAAATTGGGACATTTTTTCGAATGGGGGGTAGCCTAAGAATTACGTTGTAATTAATATATATATATATATATATATATATATAATACAGGCCGAGACAATATTAATCTTTATATCTGATTATCTCCAATTCGAGAACGCTTGCAATAAAAATTTATTACACATTTTCATTTTATTCCTAAAAGTGATTGCTAATCAAAACTGTGTTTAATTATATTTACCTTTCCCGGAGAATAAAGCAATATTACACCTCTTATTAAATTATTACCGCAATATTAATGGAACGCAACAGGCTATTTTAAAATTAGCAAAAATATTAATTTTTATTAAAAGTAAAATGTAATTTTTGAATTTCTTCCGTAATTACGAAATAACACAGACAATTTCTAGAAATTTCCCTCGCCAGATCAAAACAAAATATAATGAATGACGGCGAACGGGGTAGTGACAGAAAACTGAAACACAAAAAAGTTTTTTCTAAAATCAAATATCTGCTTCGGTGAAAACGATAATAAAATCATATAAACAGTAGGAATGTGCGAGATACCGAAATTTCGTGACGGGACGATTCGCGGGATTCTCGATTATTCCGGGATTTCTCCATTTTTTCTAGATCTTTTAAAACTAAATTAAATGTATAGAAACATCGACGCTAAGTAACTGTGCCGTTTTTTGTTTTTTGTTTTTTTTTTTAATTTTATACAAAAGTAAAAATAATAACGAATATGTGTAATTTTATAAATCAAAATAACATGATTATATTTACAAGGAAAGTGCACACAAGTTGTCAGACGCTGATTTTGATGAAGTTTTGATATGTTGTAGAGTATAAAAAAATATTAGACACGTATTTTTTTTTTTTTTATCGGCCCATATGCAGTTTCAAGGGGTGAGAAAGTTCATCCGCCCGAAAATCGTTATTCCTAAATATCATCTCGTCTTCAACTCTATATTTTTTTTTTGAAACAAAATGGAAATTATTTCTCGTGCAAAGGACAAGTAATCCACAGCGATTTCAAAAATACAGCCTGAATGCCTGTCTGGGTTTTAGGAGTTTGGGGCTGTATGATTATAAAGCCAGGATAATTTGAATTTTCAAAAATTGATAACAGATTCATAATCAGCGGCATCAAAAAAATCCTCGTGTACAATTTGTCATTGAAATTAAAACTTTTTTGACCTTTTTTTCCGCCATTTCGAATTAACAAAATCTGATGACGGATTCGTAATCACTCAAAAACCTTTACATACAAATTTTTTACGAAATTGGATTACTTGATACATGTATTTATTGATGTTTCTTATAAGGGCTACTTTACCCCATTTACGGGTGAAATTATTGAAAATGCCTAAACACGTCAACTTTATTTTTTAATCGTGTGTATGTGTTAAAAAATGTTTTTCTTTATTTTTAAGTGTTATTTTATACTTTTTTTATTCCATAACTATGACCAAAAAAAGGTATTTTCACCCCCTAGAAAATAGGGGATGCAACTCCACTGCTTAAATCACTGTGGATTGCTTGTCCTTTGCACGAGAAATAATTTCCATTTTGTTTCACAAAAAAAAATATAGAGTTGAAGACGAGATGATATTTAGGAAAAACGATTTTCGGGGGGATGAACTTTCTCACCCCTTGAAACAGCATATGGAACGATAAAAAAAAAAACAAAAAAAACGTGTCTAATATTTTTTTATACTCTACAACATATCAAAATTTCATCAAAATCAGCGTCTGACAACTTGCGTGCACTTTCCTTGTTAGTCATAACATATTAACAATTTTACAACGATAATGTAACAATTTTACACAAGTGTTATTTATAACGAATCTTTGAGTAAACAAAAGTAATAATGCTATAATAGCAACAAAAACAATTTACCTGGTATTTTTAAATAGTAAGTATCCAAGAGATATGCATTGCAATTTAAAACATACAACTTACTGTACAACCGCATACACCCAAAACACAATAACAATGTTCTATACATCTCAAATATTGTTTTATAAACAAATAACCTTCTTTTCATAGTCTATCTAAAAAAAATATATAACCTAATCCTCGCCTTAAAGCGAAAAAATACTTGGCTTCGTATTGAGAAAATTAACGTGTAAAAATGACAAAACTTACAATAGAGATAGGTCAAATGGCATTACATTACTTTTGAGTAGTTTTAAGTTTCAATCTAATGGATCTTTTTCAAAAATAGTTTATTGATTTAGTAATTTCCAGTAAAAATTATGGAACGGTAAAAGTTTCGCGAAATACCGGAAATCTCGAAAAATTGCGAAAATCTAAAGTCTCGACTCGTCCCGCGTCAGAGTCGGGAGCCCGAAAATTTCGTAATCCCACGCACCCCCCAATATAAATCCCGTCCAGAATTCAGCGTTTGACATATCTAATTGCACTTTATGAAAAGTAAAATCATTAATAATTCTCACGGTTTCCCGTGAGAGCTAATTTAAGCGTTCTTTTTAACAAAGAGAAATGTCGATCAAACCAATTTCCAGTGTTCTTAAATAGGTCCTGACTTAGTTCAATTATTTTAAGCACCTCTTTCGATTCTTTTCGGTACTGCTCATTTTTTTTCTGTTCACACTCGGGGAAACATTGATATATCGGGTCATTAAAAACGTAATAGCAGTGGATTATGTCAGTACCCGTTTATTATCGAATGCCGTAGTAATAATAATCGCACACTACTTTGTATTGGAAAATGCGGCGACTTTTTAAGACCACCTGTCGAAATTCAAAGATTATTATTATTTTACCGCTGCGTAAATCTTCACAATCAAATACGCATAAAAACAACCTATCAAACTGAGATTCTTTTTGAACTGCATTTTACGAACTTCGAAAAAGAATAAATTCTACGTATAAATCAAAGTGGTCCTAATTTTCGTAGCTTTTATCCCTTCTTCGGGAATGAACTTTATTCATTTTGAAAAGGTCGGGTTGCCTTTACTTCTTTGACGAATATTGCAGATACTATCGCAAGAATGTATCTCGTGAATGAATTTCCTTCTAAAGTCTGGTTCAATAAAATTTCGATTCGTTCCTCTTCTTATTGTTAGTAGCTTAACTTAATTGTTTCTGTCGCGTCGAACAAAGCACGTTTTCCAGGCTTGAAACCCGGAAACCTAAAATGTGTTTTTGAAAATAAAACTTACCCCAGGTTCATTTTCAAGCAGCGAATGATGTTCCGCACTGGTGTCAATAGAGCGTTTGTGAACGTGCTGATGTTCGAACAGATAATATCCCGGTAAACTTCCAATCTGAAAAAGATAATACAGGGTAAATAAGAAACTTATAAATGTGATGACTAAATAAAACAAACTTTTTAAGTACCGTTTTAAACGTACACGCGGCTCGCCTGCAACTATGCACGCCTTATCTTCTATTTCACACCTTTAAAAATAAACGTTTCCGAGATCTTCTTGAACTCGATTAAAAATTAACCTTCAGTTGTCCGTTTTTTGATTATTTTTTTTTTTTTTGTTTTTTTTTTCCCCGGGTTTCATCGGACTGCGCGAAAAATAATACCCGCCTTCATTTAGAAATTGCATTCATTTTTTTATTTACATTTTTAAAATTTCGCACGCTTACCGTAAACAATGGCAGAAATAATGAAAGAAATATAGCATAGCAGAACTGCCACTCATAATATTCTCTGTGACGACGACTATAAAGTATGATTAGACGGAAACTAGCATCAGCGAAGGAGGTAATGACGAGATTGTTTAAAAGGCAATACAACAAATGGGAGAAATTAAAATATTAATTATTAAAATTATACTAATTTAATAAAGAGCGCGCAATTCGTCACCAAAGGAAATCGAATACCAAAGTGTAACCGGCTATTTATCGCTCTGAATAACACAAGCCGGTTCCGGTTGATCGTAAACCGAAATTTGGTTATTCCCACTATGTACATATTCATCAAGGTGACGTTCCACACCTTCGTCGCCAGTCACGGAAAGTGTGATACATTCAAAACTATATTGTCGCGTTGTCATAAAAACAATAAATACGACATCGGGGATCTATCAGTCAATAAACCTTACTCAGGTCGGGAAACCAGAAACAGTTACCATTACACAATTTAAACGATTTCATCAACCATCTGTTACTTTCACACTCAGATGACAATTCGAACGCAGTATTTACCCGTGTCACACATGCATTACGGGGAACGCTCGACTGCCAAGTATCGTACATATGATTATAATAGTTGCACTACTACCTTACGGAGTTACTTTAATTTTGTAAGTTAGCAATGTGCCAAATTAGTTTCGGGTGATACATGTATCAATGGCAGCAGCCAATCACCATCGGATTTCTCACTCGTGAGCTACAGTCGACCACGTTCCTCCTCAAACAACAATAATAGCGGTTTACAGAAAAAAAAAAAAAAAAACAACTAATAACAAACCTTTAGAACACTTTCCGAGTTTGATGAAATTCACAAATAGGGAGAGTTTTGAAGTCAGAAATTACTCCTCGGTCACCTATCTCCGAAAAAACGACTACGCGAACGAGTTTAATTTTTAGGGTTTATTAAAAATAGCGCGCTTATTCATATCTTATCTACCAAAAAGTAAAAGTACATCCGGTGGCCACCCAAGTATAATTTTTTTAAAATTTCCGATTTTCCCGCGGTCCAAATCCTCGTCAAAACTATCATTTGGTTATTTTTACTTTTTTTCCCTAGTTTTACAACAAAACTGCGGCCTATTCCCGCGGGTTCCTCGCCTGGTTGACCACCCTGTAATAAGGTTTATTTACAGTAAATAGCAAACTGAAAACGGACAAAGGTACAATAATATCCTTATGTTGCGGTAATATACGTTTATGTACAATTTAAAAATACAAAAATCGTCGTTATACTGTAATATTTTCGCCTTAATCTACTTTGTGACTCTAATTCGACATTAAAATCATAATGTATAAAAAAATGTAACTTTTATAATTACGGCTACAATTAAACACTGAATGGAACTGCATCGACGCTAAAAACAATGCACATGATTTCGGTAGCCCCGAGGGCCGGAAAAAGAAAAATCAAGCAGAAAGGCTACAGCCCAAAATTTAGAAATCAGTCGACCTTTCCCCTCAAGTTACAGTTTGAATCGCTTCTCTTCCGATCGAGGAAAGCTATTAGTCGGAGTCAGCGGTAAAAAGCTATTCAGCATTTAAATCGCTGTTGTTAAAAAGTCCGTATTGGTGAAGATATTGTTCGCGATCATTAAACGTATTGTGCGCTAGCGGTTATAATTTAAATTTAAATGATAAACAAAAGAGTATCTCTCTTCCGTCGCTGGCAGTATTAACGGATGTGGACGAATTGGTTCCCGTAATAAACTGGAATTACTACATTAGCTGATCGAATTAGTTCTCGGGTTAAATCAGTCTTTAATTTAAAACGGTCGAATTGGTTCCCATTGCTACTAGAATGATTTCAATCAGTGGGTTTATGTACTTTATTAAAACGTGATATTTGACCAAAAAGAAATATATTTTTGATAGTAGTGGTGAATTTCGCATAAGAAATAGCATTAAGTTTAATTTACCCTTGATTATATTTGATTCGTTTTTATTTGAACATATAGACATGAAATATAAATCGTGAATAAGTACACAGAAAAGTTGAGCTGTGTGAACATTCATTCATTGGTAAAGTATTATAAAAGTGCTAAATTTAGTTTACAATTATTTATTTTCCATTTAAAAACAGATAACAATAATAAACAAATTAGCAAACATAGATGTGCGATATCGCTTGCTAAGTAACGAGGGAAAAGTGTTTTAAATATCTCCATAGTTAAAAGTAATAAAAAAGTTAATAGTGATGGAAAACGATTATAAATGATACAAAAATTAAACGAAAATGTACAATATCTTTCAGAATCTGAAATCACGATGAAAGTTCATGTAGCAGACAAGAACCTAAAGCTTAATTTTTAAAAAAATTCAACTCTTGTTATTTATCCCCTATGATGTTGCGTCATAGCTTTGGTTACAAATTGACTCGTTTATTTTTTGTTTATTCTCAGGTTTCCTTACGTTTATGTTGCGGAGCTTTATTATATACGTTTCACATTGAATGCCTTCTAGTACTTCGGTAAAATAAAAAATATTGGGAGGAGCGCTTTTAAATGATTGATTTAGTTTGGCAATGATTCGCAGCAGTTTGTAGTTCTACCGCACGCACCAGAAAAATTGGCCAACATATCTAGTGGAAAATTACAGCCGGGTGCCATGCAGATATTATGAACATAATCAAAAAACCCAAAATCCCCGAGTTTGTTAAAAACTATTTTATAGCTTGTACTCTTCGTATCAGGAAAAAAATTCTACCGGTAAATAAAAATTTCCCGATTTTGTAAATATCAAAACGCTCGATAAAAATATTTCGGATAACTTTTGAACGTACCGTCGACAAAAATTGTATCGGCTTTTTTCATCTTCTCCGCGTAATTCGTTTGACATGAAAATACGACGATATTATTTACAAAATCATTATGGTAAATTAAATTTTCACCGGTATTTGTTTTTAATTCATATTTGTTGACGGAATCGTGTAGTTCAGCTAAGCTTTTAGGTAACGTGGGCATTTCTCTTTGCTTAGCTGCACGCAGAATTCTCTCCATAACCTATCCAAATCATGCGCATTCAGTGACTCGCCATTGCCGTTGGAAACAATTTCGCTGCGAATAATTTTCGATTGTTTTTCACTAAGAACTTTTCCATCTATTTTTTTCACCTTTTTAGTGAATTACTCAGTTCCGGACGCGTTAAAGTATCTATTTTCTATTCCATGATTATGTCTAGAAACTTCTTCAATAATAATATTTTGTACGAAAGCTTTGCATCCTCGTTCGGTACAAATCCATCTTTTTAACCCATCTGCCAATTTTTTTTGGTAACCGAATTTATAATCGTACGTCACAAGTAGTTTTCTCGCTAAACATAAATTTCATTATAAATCGGAGTAAATACAGGTAATATTTTGATAACTGACACAACACAAACAGTACAACATGTTTTATATCAAAAGACCGAATGCTGATTAAGAATAAAATCGGAAAACAATCTCACCCGTAAACAAATGAGAAACAGTCGTTCTATTATGACTCATACGGAGTCATTTGTGAAGAATAAGAATGGTAGTAATAACATACAAACATCGATAACAATAGCCATAAAAAGACTTGGTCAGTTTCGTCTCAGGTAGAAAAGGACTCTTAAAAAGGACAGATTTGACACATCAATAGAACGGGAATCAATTCGACCAGCTAACTTGAAAATTAAGTTTATCTACAGGAACCAATTCGACCAGCAAAATCTTAGCCGGGAACCAATTCGACATCTCCCGTATTAACGTCGGAACAGCAACGAATTCAATCCTGCCGCCATACTTACAGTTTAATCATTTTTTTATTTATTAAATATTATTTTATTATATTTTGGGCGTATTTAGAATTGCGTCTTTTCAGCAATTGATCGGTGCAAAAAAATTGGTATAGGCAAATTTCAATGATACATAACTTGAAAAATAACAAAACAGTAATTCGTTCATAACTCATAATACTGAAAATAATAATAATATAAACCTCTAATAATAGTAGTACTAATAATTTCAAACAACAATTTAAATTACAATAAACAACTATCGATAGACGTGGTTGGCTTTCCTGATAGGAATCGAAACTACATAATAAGGTTTCAATAAATATATACGAGTATATATTTATGTTTGTATGAGTGAGAGAAAGCTAACTAATCGTAAGAATAATAATTAAAATGGCAATCTTATTATTTATTATATACAGCAAGTCATTTTTTGCGACTGTGTCTGTTTATTTGTCTACATCCATTGATGTCGGAAACTGCCAAACCGATTTTATTTTCTAATTTCTAAGGAAGATTTAAGGGCACCATTTATCAGTTTTTGGTGCAATTTAACCAATCTATGAGAAGATCTTTGTCAGTAAAGTGGGAGGGATATAAGATACACTGTATAAAGTAAGAAAAAAATTTAACTAAAATGCTTGTGACGCATATCATTTTTAGATTGTTTTTTTTTTTTTTTTATTTATTTATTTATTTATTTATTTTTAGGTAAAGATTTAAACGAGTATTAATATACGAGCGGAGCAGTGCGTAGCGATCAATATTATAGCATGTATAAAAGTATATTTAGAATAACAAATTATGTAACATTCGACTTAACACGATTTCGATTTCACCGCATTTAATATTCAGTTACTATTAGCGGTAGTAGTTTTATTTCCCACATAAACAATCAGGTTTTAAGAGTTCTATGTAACAAAAAATTCCCTACATAAATTTTCCTTTATAGACCGACCACTAAAAAGACACAATTAATAAATATATTGTAATGATCTCATGGGCCATACACAAAATAATAAAAAAAAAAAAAATAAATAAATAAATAAATTAATAAATAAATAAATTAATAAATAAATAAAAAAGGTTTAATAAAAGCAGAACGTGTTGAGAGTAAAAAGAAAAGAAAAAAAAGAGACAGAAGAATACAAAATAAATTCCCTATTTCATAATAAAATAATATTAATATAGCAGCTCAATATATTACGTTCACGGTATTGAAGAGCCCGCAGTAGCATCCGTATGAATTTAGTTAGACGGTTACTGCCGTTACAACATAGAAAAACATAAATTACACAATGGTGAATATAAATAAAACTGAATTCTGCGTATCACTATTGTCTGCGGTGATCCGATGTCCACTGAGTTAGTGGATGCAACGGACGAGGGGGTTGTTAATCATATTTAAATTTCCAGTAAAATTTTACGTAGAAAACGAATGGCGAAAACGTTTAATAACGTATCTAAGGGAATATCCGAAATTGTTACAACAACAGAAATGACAAGATCGGCGATTGACTGTGGGTCGGCATTAAACTAATGAGAGAAGAAAAACTAAGTATTAACTGAAAATAGAAGTAAAAATTCAACTAGCTGAACTAAATCCTTCGACCGTAACTATTCTTGGATCATTTTTTCCTTCCATCTCCCGTCACGATATCAATCGTTTCCAAGCGTCGACACCTGGCGGTGGCTATTTGGCTGACAACAGCATTTCATATTTTCTCCTTCACCACGTGTACAATAATATATTTTGTTCATTACTAAAATCTATCAAGTGTTATTTCATTTTTAATCTCATCCACGTAATTTAAACACAATATTAAAATTATTGAATGAAAACTTAAGTCCTCCGAATGTCTTTATAGTCGATACACTGAATTTGAAAATTTCATTAAAATGTTTAATTTTTTTACGGAATTTTATTCACTTTTTGATGTATTTATTTTTGTTAAATTTACACTATTCTGTTCATTCACAATTTTTCACATTTACAGTTATTTCGTATACGTAAAAATGATGATACCCATGAGAACGATAAATCTTTACAAAGACCTCCGACCACTGCTAATTAATGCAGCTACCATAAATGTATTAGCCTTATATGTATGCAAAAGCGTATATATGTGAATTTTATATTTCATTAGTCATTTTTATCTATATAATGAATAACTACAATTATCCGTATAAACTTTAAACAAAATGCTTTCGCTGGTGATATCTACTACACTGTGAAGATCCGCAGTGAGAAAGTTTCTTCTTGCGCGGCCTACGGAATTTACCAGGCTAATACAATCTAGTATTTTTCAAGCTTTCGTCGAGAACTGTTACTATTCAAATTTAATTAGTGAACTAGCAGCTTTAATAGGAAAAACTATTTCACCGGAAGTGTAACAATCGCATTCGACCTGGCAAAATACTGAATAATAACTTAATTTTAATAACATTATTTTCATTATTGTAATTACGCATCTATATTGAGAAGAAAAAAAAAATGGATCCGCCGACGGTTTAACGACCTTTATTGGCAATGATCCAGCGGCATTTTCTGCGAACACCATATGGTTCATCCGCCTTTCAGTGCATGTCGCCGACAGTACTTCCTTCTGCGTAGAGTTGACAACTCCCTTCTACGATCTTCCATCTCTTCTGATGCGATTACTAAGTATCCAGTATCGATATTTGCTCGACTATTCGGCGAAGAGAACCGTATGTTATGCGCCTACATCGACGTATCATAAAAAGAAACGTATGTAGATAATAATAATACGATTGCTGAGAGATTGATTTCAAGATCTCGCACAGGCCGCCAAATTATAAAGAAGGCGCATAATAAAAAACTGCCCGTAACGAGATTGGCAGCCGTTAAAAATGCGGAAGAAGTAAAGTTCTCCATATTAGCGACATCGACCGGCATACAAACCTGTGTGCGTGTGTGATGCACATACTGAATATTCACGCAACGTACTGAATTCTAACAAGTCATGAACTTCTCTGAGCCATTATTTACACCTAAATTTGTATTGGATATACACTTTATCTTGTAAATTCCATATAGAAGATACGGAAGTTTTTTTGTTTTTTGTTTTTTTTTTTTTTTTTTTTTTTTTGATCTAGCGTTTAGGCTTGTTTTATCCGCGTATTCCATATTCCTATGGATCTATTTTATCACTCTTGATGAACTTAATAATATTCGCATTTTGCTGTCAAGTGCGAACACCACCGATAAATATTAGCCGAAAGAGAAATCTAACTAATTTGTTTTCTTCGTTACATTTGGGTCTCGATCAAATATAACAAGAATACCCCATCTAAAAAGTAAAACAGTTTTATAGAAAATTTTTCGTACAATTCAATAAATAACTTTTAAACGGCCAATTCGATGAGATAAAATAGCTGTCAAAGTAATCGAAAAATGGGTTTTCCCATACAAAAATGGAACGAAATGACGTCAAATTTTTAAAAATATAATAGCTCGTGTAAACTGAGAAAATAAAACAATTTTTGGTAAAAAAGTTATTACCAAAAGAACCACAAAAATTGGTCCGTGAATCATCCATAGCTCTCTATATATGTTTAGAAAAATTATATATACCGTTGAAATTTTCTGAAAACATAGCACATTTAGTGAGGTTTGAAAAAATAGGGATCATCACAGGATGTACACATTTTTTTTTCGCTAAGAGCTGCACTACCATACAAAGAGAACTCTTAATTTAGGAAAATGCTCACGGAAAAATATGACTAGAGAGGTGAGGAATCACAAATACAAGAATGCGACATGTGTAAAAAGATCAAACCAACGGGAGGACGGAAATAAATAAATCTCAAATCAAAAATATTATTACACGAATCCGTCAGAAATACTCGTAGTTTCCATCGATATTACAGAATCGCGACCGACGGTTTACTTGTATTCTGTGAAATATTTACCAAATATGTTAAAATAACTCACTCGTATATTCGATCGGCAAGTCAAGGGGGGTGATCGTGATTATTCGAAAATTAAAATAAAACACGAAAAATGTAGGAAAACTGAGAGCGCTAATTTATGATATTTTCAGAGTAAAATATGGCAAGATTGCTGTGAAACCGAAAATATCAAGGTACGACGACACACGTCGATCTACTTCCCAAAATGCGATCCGATTGAAAGAATAAATCGAGAAATTACAAAATACTCGCGATTATTCCCACATAAAAACCTAAGATTTTAATAAAACATATAGACAGATTCGAGAAAATTACTAGCCCCCTTTATCTAATGAAGGAAAAGAAGTCTTATATAGATCTCCATTTACACAAAACTATTGAAATTATAATTATAAGTAAGCCTTTAGCACGCGAAAATTATGTAAAAGTCGTCGGATAAAAGAAGAGATGAAGCATTTAACTATCAAAGATGCAAAGTAGGAGAGCTGGTATACCTGAAAAAAAAACAACATATATTGTCCAATAAGTCAGAAATTAGATTTATTGTATGATGGCCTCCCGTTTTTATTAGACAGGTAATCACGAAAAATGCGTACGACGATATGAGGAACAGGTGTCAGCCAGGATTCACAAAGTCATGACAATTTGCGATCAGTAAGCAAATTTGTAAATTATATTTATAAAAATAGCACTCCTAAATTAATGGACAAATATAAATAATATTTAGATATCGAGTGGTACTGCGAGCTAGGAAATGTGAATAAAGTCATTAAGATCGTGTAAATAAGTTGTTATTAGAGATAGTCGATGGCTGAAATAACGCATTTAGTAGAATATTTATTGTTACAGTAACAGGATGTCGGCACGTTGGCAAATCGAACTCTGATGTTTACGAATATAACTAATGGGTCGTAAATCGTTAGTCACATGGCCGCAATAAAGAGGACACGAAGTCCAAAGTCATAAAATAAATAGTAAAAAAATGTTCTCATGCACGACGAATAGTTGATAGAGAATAATCAAAGACACAGGTTTGTAAAAAGCGGTTGACTGTAAAGAAAAACCATCATAAAAAAAGAAAAAGAAAAAAGAAACACGTAACAAATGGCGGACGTGATTTTGCCCGAAAAAACATCGGAAAAAAAGTAGACGTTTTTGCTCAATCGCACAACTTCAGGATAGATGCGACAAAAGGAAAATGTTCCTCGGCAATATTAGTGAAAGGCCATTGAGCCAATTTTTTTTTTTTTTTTTTGAAAGTACGCTAATTTGCGAGTACAATGTAAGACATAGTCCGCAACCTAAAACTAACGTAAATACTGTACGACCCGACTTAAATGAATACCTAGAGCGTGGGAAGAGAAGATCAAGCGAATGTGTTTTTTACATGGCCCGATGATCTACAAATTTATCAAATAAAGTCAGGCAAACCATACTAGGCATTATATAGATTAGCTCAGATGATGGTATCTTCGTGTATACTTTAACGCTATAATCTTGTTACGAATCTTATATGGAATATCAATTAAGCAAAGAGTACGATAATCAAAAAGGATTAGTAATCAGCAAAAGAGATGCTTAAAGATAATAATCCCTAATATAGATCAGGTTAGTAGTAACATTAGCTGGTGGAGAGAGAAAAAATAAATGTCTCCAAAGGTGTTATATTATTATCAGCGGCTACTTGAGTGTATAAGACTAATAATACTCCATTTGTTCTTCGACGAAAAGAGGTAGAACAACTAGAAATCATAGGGAAGTGTATACTATATACCGGACCAAAAGGTATAAATAGCAAGATAGAAAACACGGATGAGGCGGTATTAATTAAATTGCTGGTACGAATTCCAAAAGATTTAATGAACAGAGAGAGATAGGATTTTGGAAACTAAAAATTAGGTTGGTTGAGAACATAAATGAGGGACAATAAGTTGTTTTTAATTGTATATGGACAAATGGTGGAGAATCGATCATATGTATATAATTAAGAAATCGTATGCTACGTGTACTGTATATAATGTTAAGTAGGTATTAAGAAGCTTTGTAATTATATTTATGAACAAACGATAATAGTGTTAGGCACCCACAAAGTATGCTTCTTGTGGGACCCGCAACTTATTACATAAAAAAAATCGAAAAAAAAAAAAAAAAAATCAGGTTACGTAAAATAATTCAAAGAATAGTAGTTAATAAAGGAGAAATTTAACAGTCAAAACATTCTTGAGGTATAAACTAGCGACCAGTTAAAAAAAAGATCAATTATAAACCAGCTAAATAAACAACTTAAATCAGATAATATGAAATATTAAGGTCTCTTAACTGCGATCACCCTGATATAAGACGAACGCTCGACTTATTAGCGGATGAATGGGTAGGAAAAAATAGTACTTTCCATTCAGATTATAATCGGTAATTTTAATTTAATTAACGAGAATGCGTTCCAAAACCTCGCGTGTACTTAAAGCGATATAAAAATTACAAAACCCAACTGCATTTTCAGTAGCAATTGCGTTGTATTGTTTTTTTTTTTGTTTTTTTTTTTATTGAATATCGTTAAGAGTTTATAGTCGGGATTTTATTGTTCTATTTTTCTCGGAACATGCAAATTACTGCCTTCAAATCCTGTGCATAAAATTTCAATAAAAGTTATTACCGACTTCTAACGTCAAAAATATCGATTAAAAACAAAAAAAATTTCTTAATAATTTTACGCCGTTTGACTCGATTAACCCCCCCCCCCCCCCCACCAATTTACAATAGGACTGCGCAATTACATTTAACCGAAATGTTATGGAGGGGGTAAGTTGTTTCAATAACGGCAAAATTGTAAATTTAACGTTTAATTTCATTGTAATAATAGGTCGCATTGTCAGTTTAAATGTCGTAACTAATATGCTCGGTAGTTGAAGAAGTGATCATTTTATTACTAGATGCGGAACAGCATACAAAATTGAGATTTTTACAGCGAATCATTCAATTTGTTCTTCGCTTAAGTTTATACTATCTCCGCCGCCAGGAATGCCAACACAGACTCCACCGCGAACGATTATATTTCAATTACTATTATTATTACTATTATCACCAGTTTTATTTCGCTGATAGACAATCATTTTATGTTAAAAATTTCTGCGCAAATTTTCTAGAAAGACACGAGATTAGTATAAATATGCATACAAAAAGGTAAATTGCACAATGAACACAATGTAAATAGAATTCTACGTCGCTATTTTCGGCGACAATCTGATGTCTACTGCGTTAGCTTACCGTATTCGGAAATTACGACGAGGTCCAGGGCTGCATTTTAAAACTATCAATAATATTTTATACAGAAAGCGGTAACCCCGGACTTGGCGATAAAGTATTTAAGGGAATATCCGAAATTGTTAAGCAACAGAAATGGCAAGAGATAACGCCAAGTCCCATGCAATCGGCGATTGACTGTGGGTCGACATTAAACTAATGAGAGAAGAAAAACTAAGTATTAACTGAAAATAGAAGTAAAAATTCAACTAGCTGAACTAAATCCTTCGACCGTATCTATTCTTGGATCATTTTTTCCTTCCATCTCCCGTCACGATATCAATCGTTTCCAAGCGTCGACACCTGGCGGTGGCTATTTGGCTGACAACCGGATTTCATATTTTCTCCTTCACCACGTGTACAATAATATACTTTGTTTATTACTAAAATCTATCGAGTTTTATTTTCTTTTCCGATTTTATTCGATTTTGTTCCAATTCGTTGACTTTTTTTTTTTTTTTTTTTAATTACCCCGTATAATGTACATATATAATATTGTATACTAATCGGACCAAAATTAGCAAGTTTTAAATAAAGAACGAAAATAAAAAAATTTCAGTACTGTAAAATACTTGAAAGTTTTTAAATCGATCATGTGTTACAATAAAAATAAACCGATCATAATACGCGTAATAAAGATACAGAGATATAGATAAACAGTGGTTGTTTTGATTTCAGAATTCACAATTCAAACGGGTCCAGTGAGGTTGGTTTTTTGGGGATCTGGTCACACCCTTCCCCCGCGCATCATTATATAAAGTTAAAAAAACAAAATAGCATGTAAGATTTATAATTCAACCGACAAAACTTCCAGAACTAATATATGTACGTATGTACACCAAAATTGTAATAAGAAATTACAAATGAGTGTGTTTATCGAAAATTTTAACATTGTACCAATTACGGTGAAAAAAAATTGAGAAATTGTTGGAAATGTATAATTATTGGAAATTTTTCCTGTTCTGATAGGGGAATGACGTACGGGACTAGCGTTAATTATAATGAGACATTCTGATAAAGAGCGTATGTTTCCTAACAAATAAACCGATATTGCCAAAAGCGATCAAAGCGAAGGGGTTTAAATTGTACACAAGACAGCCTTTGTCGGTGTTTCTTTAGCTAGTGTTGTCGACATTCTAATAAATAAAAACAAACATTTAATGTAAATCCCCCGTTTACCGCTGACCGAACAGTTCTAAAAACTGGACACAATTTTCCCGGTTTTTTTTACCAGATATGTATATAGTTAATATACGACGACACTTGTTATCAGCAGAAGAGCGTGTAAGTATTGCTACATTTATTCAACATTTAAAGTGCGGGGTTCAGCGAAAATATGTATCGTGTAACGAAGTGTATTAAAAAAACACGCTATTTATCAAAAAGAAGGAAACTATGTGTTCGATGTTTTCGTTTTTTTTTTTGTTTTTTCTTTTTCATGTTTGCTCTCGCATATCTTACATCAATGTGGACCACCGATTTTAACAATTCTCTGTTCAATCCAAAGCGTACCACTACCAGTCAGCGGTGGTAACACATATGAGCACACTGTTGAGTCAGTAGTGATTGAAAAATGTGAAAAAATGTTACGGCCCCTTTAGATTAATTTTTAGTAATATAACAAACGCTAAAAATGTTTAACCTATTATCCGTTTACCATGGAGACACCGTGAACAAATACAGATTTGAATAAGGAAGACGAATTTGGAACTCCCATAGCGTCATTTAAAAGTTCATCGCTGACGGAAATTAGTGCGAATAACTTTTGACCGCACGATGTGATTCAAACGATTTCCTGCTCATTAGAAATTGAATCAGTCAGAGATACTCCCACATGAGAGTATATTCGTAGATATCGATGAATACTGATTGAGTAGCCAAGAAAAAAAAAAATTAATCTCCTTAGATTAATGTAATCGGACAGAAATTAGTCGAAAAATTGTCATTAGAATATAATAGGGGAAATACGAGCAGCCAAAATTTTGAAATTAAATAAGCGGTGAACAAGAGTGGCTTAAAATACTACAGCAGTTTCTACGGAAATGTAAATTCAAACGAAATTAATTCGAAACGCTCGAAGCTCGAAATCACTGATGCAATTTGAATATTCTTAAGCCATTTAGCTTTATACAGTACAGGAAGTAGTGGCATTTTAGGTTCATCTATCTCTATTATTACCGAAAATATTTACAGTAAAAATGGATTTACCCTAAAAATTTAATGAAAACGCACTAAAAAGTAAAAAATAATTATTCGATAAGAAGACAATACATATTTTACAGTGATGTGTATACCTTAAGGTGACATGATAATTCTTATACAACATTCGTTTTTTGCGGTAGGCATGAAATTCAAATAGCATTAATAATTAAAAGCCGCATTAAATATTACCGATGTTTTCAATTCTTGGCTTATAAAAAACGAGCGATTGTGTGTTGTTATATCCATTAGATATTGTAATTTGAAAAACAGATTAATGTTGTTTAAGAATTATCTAATATCTCTGTTTCTATATTACTCAAAAATATATATATATATATATAGGTGTATATATATTATTTTCTATGGAATAATTACTTTTTACTTTTTAATGCCTTTTTATTAAATTTTTAGCGTAAATCTTGAAACCGATATATATTTTTTTTTTAAAAACAATTTCTTAATCATTTGTACGAACTTACGCATGTATGTATCACACGAAGTCGATCTATACTGGACTTGTGATTTTATTAATTAACACTTACAAAACAATTAAAGGATGGCGTATTTCAGTGAGTTGTCTTCAAATAAAAACATTAAAAATTAATGTATATTTGCATTTTAAATTAAATTAATACCTCGAAATATTAAATCAAACACGATTTAAAAGCGAAAACAGAAAGAATTACGTATTCCTAACAGCAATAGTTGAGATCGGATAAGTAATATTTGAATTTGCCTTCGACAGAGTTCCCCCTCTTATAGAATCGAGTATAGTACATACATGTTAGCCGGAATGGCTAATAGAGTGTATTCTAACTTCGGTACATATTCTTCCATTCTTTTACCTCACGAGAGATTTAACACGGAAAATTTTGGTATTCCCGTGTTCGACATTTGATTCGTGTTTTTCCCCTCTTTTAATTATTGCTGAATCTTGTCTTTATTAATAAAAAATTTTATAGAATATATAATTAACGATATTTCGGAGCTCCAATTCGCATCGTGGATCGCAAGTAGTTTTAGTATGTCATATTTTATTTCGATACAGATACTATCAGGTGTACAAGTATGAAATGCGGATTTGAAAAACCAGATGTTCACCAATACAATGTGTATTATAAAAATTTGACGCATATGCAATTTTGTTGCGCTATCAATATGTGTCAAACGTACATCAGTAATAAATTGAAAAACTGTTTGCGTAGTATTGTTTTGGTGTGTTTAATATGACGACATTTGTGCCAAATAAAGAGCATTCGCGGACAGCATTAATTTTTTGTTTTCATTTGAAGAAGACTGCTGCTGAAGCATACCGATTGCTTCGAGAAGCTTATGGTGAACATGCTCTATCGCAGGATATGTGTGAACGATGGTTTCGGCGTTTCAAAAGTGGTAATTTCGATGTTGTAGACAAGGAACATGGAAAACCGCCAAAAAGATACAAAGATGCAGAATTGCAAGCATTATTAGATGAAGATGATGTGCAAACATAAAAACAACTTGCAGAGCAATTAAAAGTTAGTCAACAAGCTGTTTCTAAGCGCCTACGAGAAATTGGAAAGATTCAGAAGGTCGGCAGATGGGTACCACATGAGTTGAACGAGAGGCAGATGGAGAGGCGCAAAAACACATTTGAAATTTTGCTCGAACGATACAAAAGAAAGTCGTTTTTGCATCGTATAGTTACTGGGGATGAAAAGTGGATTTATTTTGAGAATCCCAAGCGCAAAAGATCATGGATAGATCCAGGCGCACGATCCACATCGACCGCAAAACCGAATCGCTTTGGCAGGAAGACGATGCTCTGTGTTTGGTGGGACCAGAAGGGTGTGGTTTATTATGAGCTGTTAAAACCTGGTGAAACGGTTAATACCAAACGCTACCAACAACAATTGATCGATTTGAACCGTTCGCTGCTGAAAAAACGACCAGAATATCAAAAAAGGCAACACAAGGTAATTTTTCTCCATGACAATGCTCCATCACATATGGCAAAACCGGTTCGCGACACGTTGGAAGCACTCAGCTGGGATGTGCTATCCCATGCGGCTTATTCACCAGACTTGGCTCCTTCCGATTACCACTTGTTTGCATCGATGGGTCACGCACTTGCTGAGCAGCGCTTTGGTTCGTACGAAAACGTGAAAAAATGGCTCGATGAATGGTTAGCGGCAAAAGGGGAAGATTTTTACTAGCGTGGTATCCACAAATTGCCCGAGAGATGGGAAAAATGTTTAACTAGCGATGGAGCATACTTTGAGTAAACCACTTTTTATCATTCGTCCAAATTTAACGTGTTTTTTTTCCAAAAAAAATCCGCATTTCATACTTGTACACCTGATACACACAAAAATGTTCATTATCAGTTAATAATGGTGTAAAAAAAAAAAAAAAAATTAGGCCAGCTTGAGACAAAGGGGCTGTTCCCTTAAGAAGAGCTCTGTTGCAGCACACTAGGAATATTATAATTTAACCATTGTACTAAAGGGTTGCGAAAATTGTGCGGTTCAATTATTACAACGGTTAAAGGTAATGAAGAATTCGCAATAAATGTTTCCATAACAAGAAGAAAAAAAAATAAAAAATTTTAGCATATCGAAAAATTTTCACGATTTTACTTGTTTAGACGTTATTCAGGCGTAGATTGATATAAATACAACATGTAAACGAATTCAAAATATATTAGTTACTTACACGCGAACGATATGCCCTGAAAAGGGCTATTTCAAATTGCTAACAACGAGAATAGGATAAGGGGAATCGCGAATAAGATGATAACGAGGACAAAAACAACTAAACCGGGGGATTTATATCAAAAAACATGACTTTTTCAACCAAAACACGCTAAACATTGGGCGAACGAGAACAATAACAACATTCAACTTTTAAAACTAAACTATTTACAAATCGAGATTATGCATCGAGCAACGAAAAATCATTAAAGCACTAAACTTCTCGACTGCACTTTACTAATAATAAAATTAGATATTAAACATATTTGGTGTATCTACACCAAAAAACATTCTCCCTCCCGAAGACCCGAAGGGTCTTGGGAGATTTAGCGGCTTGTGGCGTTTTGCATTCTTACTGATCCTCTGCGTTGGGAAGCGGGATGACATGGATTGCCGGAACTACCTTCGACTGCCCATCAGCTTCAATTCGGATGGTTCAAACTACTCCGGCTCCATCGGGGAAGCACTCGGCTATCTTATACAGCTGCCAATCATTGGGCGGTGAGGAGTGATCCTTCAGGATTACTATTTTTTCCCATTCTGCAAATTCTGGTTATTAATGGTGACATTATTAGCGGTTGAGGACGGTGGATGTGCGATTTAAGAGGTGATTTTTTAATCAAGTTAGACTTACTGTCAGTCGGCAATGAAGACGACAAAGATGATGAAGACGATATAGACGATTCGGGCAACGAAGATGGTACAGACGACGACGCTTTGAGCGACGAAGATGATGAAGACGATTCCGGCAACGAAGACGATATGGACGACAACAATTTGGACAACAACGATCTTGCCAACGTAAAGATGGCAAAGATAACGACACGGAAGCAGCTTTAACCAGCTGTTTATGCTGCAACGGTGAAGGCGGAAGCCTTTCCTTGGTAAACTTGACTTTAATGTCATTCGGTTTGACGTCTCGGCAGAATCACTTTGTTGAGACTTTTCGGCCGGCTGTGTCTGTTCATCATAGAGCGATTTTTTGACTCGCTGACCGGCCGCGTATTGCTTATTCGTGGCCTTAACCGATGGTACCCCAGTGAAGCATCTTTAGTAGCTGCAAAAGCAGTAGCAGAAGCAATGGAAACTGCAGCAATAGTAGCGGTGCCGTCAGTAGCGGGCCTACTAGAAATTACCATATTCAATTTTATGTCACGGTCTAGCTGCCCTTCAATGGCTGCGTTCGAACTGACCGACGATTTCGAGAATATCCGTTCCTGTTCTTTAAGCTTGTGCGGCGACCTTTGCATGACCAACTGCCCGGTGATCCGTTCTGAGGATTTCCTATTGTCCGAATTGTTTATAACGTTCTCATATATGCGTGATTCACACATCGTTGATGGATGCACTGAGCCATCTCTGAGGTTGCCATCTTCTCCACCTGCCATAACTTACGTAATACGCGCTTTACTTTTGTTGTTAGATTATAACGTTGCTTACCGGTTGACGGTTCTGGTGCCAACGGGCCTGCCGCCACCCATCCAAAGGAAGTTTTCTCAAGGCACAGATTCCCTATTAAGGACTTCTTGCGAAGCAATATCCTAATGTTGTCCACCAATAAGAATGCCAACTGCTGAAGAAGGCAATAAACATTCCGCCAATTTGAGATTATAGCCGGCATTTTCAATCTGTGTTATGCCGGCTGGGGAAACTTCATACGGAATCCGTCCTACCACATCTGCATTCACTAGCAAATTCACCTTCCGTCAATGAGCACAAAAACTAGCATACTAGGCAAAATAGTAATGGAGGATGCACCTGAGGCACCGGCTAATGATGTTTTTGCTTCTGGAAATCTTGGTTCGGTGTGATCGCTCGAATACACTGACAATTCGTTTCGATGCAACATTGTATGATGTGGGCCACCGCATGCCCTGCACCTTGATGACTTGCAATCGCGGGCGTAGTGATTTTGCCGAAGTCAATTGTTACACAGCCATCTATCCCTTACAAAAGTCATTCGCTCGGCTATAGTTTTTGCTATGAATTGCGGACAATTCGATATGCTACAGAGAACGCATTGTGGAGTTTCAGCTGCCCTTTATCTATGGTGCTGTAAATTTTCTGCCTTTTGCTTCCAATACGTCAAATTTATTGAACGATCGTTTACTATATCTGGCTGAATGTTCACACTCTCATGCGCAAAACAACGGTTCTGAAGAAAGGTGGCCAGCTGATTAAATGAAGGATATGTAGAATTATCAGATATTGAATTCTCCCAATCTTCACGCAGCTTCCCGGGAAGCTTGGATACCACAAGATAAGTTATAAGAGGCGACATCGCCTCTGTACTGCGATCGCATCTTATTATGGCATTCAATTTGTCCAATGATTCGCGTAGAGTTGGCACGGGAATTTTCGGGAATCTGATCAGATCTTGAAAATGGCTTGCAATAATTGCCCTTCTGTTATAATATCGGCTCTTCACAGCGGCCCATGTTTCTTCGTAAAGACCCTCCTGTAAGGCATAATCTTTTAACAGATTTTCTGCGGCACCGATCATCGCCTGTTTGAGGAAGTACAGTTTTTGTATGGGTCTCAGATTTTCTTCATTAGAGTAAATCATTGCTTCAAACAATACATACCACTCTGTAAATCTCTTTATGTCTCCCCCAAACTTTGGGGCCTGGAATATCTGGCAACCTTACCATTGAATTCGCCGGAGCAGACCTTGCTATAAATGAAGATTCCAGAGATTACCGAGAGTTCCCTTTAGTCGAGCAAAAATTGTATCCACCTCGCCTTTTGCCATTGCCCAGTCTAGCTCACTTTTTTGAAGCTCTTCAGCTATTTTAGCTTCTATAATTTCTACTTGTTCGGGAGTTTTTTGTTTCCTTTACATCAGTCGATTCTGTGATTTGCGCTACGACTTTTTTCAGTTCCTTCAAACTTGTTCTCCAGGTCTCTAGGAGCACTGCAATTTTGTACGCTTGTAGCTCCGTCGGCCTGCCCAGTAGCGCAGTGTCCGCAACACCTTTGGTTGCATTTATAATGCGCAATATTGCACTTTTATTGCGATTTAGTGCGTCTAATGAATTACCCTTTTCCGCCATGGTGCTCTAATTATTTTAAAGTTATAAACGCTATTAGAAACTCACGTAAACCTACAGAACAGCCAAGTAAACAAATCTAGCTAAAGCTAACTCAAAGAGGGATACTGCATTCAAAAAAAAAAAACTAAAAAAAAACAACAAAATAACCCCGATTGCGAATAGACGGCTTTACGAATTTTGAACGATAGTATTGCTATGACTAGTTGAAGCCAAAAATGAAAAAAAAATGCTTTTTAATACAAATTTATATCGCACACAGAAAACGCGAACCGGCTTTTAAATTAATGCAATTCAACGAATGAACAAAAAAAACCTAATAAGTCAGCGCAAATAAGCTACCGAACTTTAATTTAATTGACACGAACTAAACGAAAAAATTTTAAATTACAACAAACCGAATAAATACACGGAACTTTTTATTTCCACAAAATTTATTATACACACGAAAGTCAATGAATATACGAAATTCTTAATTCAATAGCGTGATAATTTATAAATTATTACAAAACAAATTATATTTTAAATTTAAATTATTCACCTACACTACTATATTTGCTCTCGACTTGCGATTAAAATTAAAATTTTTTAAATTCAAATTACGCGAAATGAATTATAAACTTTAAATCTAAATTAACCGACTGAAACACTAATTCGATTTGTAACAATAAAATTGTTGTTTCAATTTGCGCCACAGATCTTTTTCTGTATATATTCGGCCCGGAGGACCAAAATGTTTAAACGTTATTCACGCGCAGATTGATATAAACACAACATGTAAACGAATTCAAAATATATTAGTTACTTACACGCGAACGATATGCCCTGAAAAGGGCTATTTCAAATTGCTAACAACGAGAATAAGATAAGGGGAATCGCGAATAAGATAATAACGAGGATAAAAACAACTAAACCGGGGGGGGGGGGATTTATATCAAAAAACACGACTTTTTCAACCGAAAACACACTAAATATTGGGCGAACGAGAACAATAACAACATTCAACTTTTAAAACTAAACTATTTACAAATCGAGATTATGCATCGAGCAACGAAAAATCATTAAAGTACTAAACTTCTCGACTGCACTTTACTATAGTCCGTTCAACGAAAATGTGCCGATGGAAAAAGTCGATATAAATCGATATTTATTATCCACCTACGGGCAACGTCGAAGGAGCTACGTATGAAAAGATCAAGAAAAAGCCTTATCGAATGATTATTCGAAGAAAAATAGTTGGGATTCAAGAGCGAGAAAAGATGATTAGATTTCATTGTTCACCCAATTCTTCGTTAACCGTTGGCTTCGAGCAACAGTTCAATCTGCAGCGCCGAGGAAATCGCTAATTGTCCCGACTACCGACCACTCTATTTCGTTTTTGTAAATTAACCTTTGGCATTACCAACTACGTTCAAGTATCGCGTACATAATTACATTTTTTTTTTTTCGAATAAAATTTTGAGGACGATCCACTTTTAACATGACCGTTGCAATAAAATAGAAAAACAAAATAAAAATAAAAAATATCCAACAAGGATCTTGTATGCCTAATACAGAGTCCCTAATTCATTGGATCAGCCAAGAAAGAGTCATTAATTGCCCATCAGTAAGGTTGCCTTCTAAATAAGTAGAAATTTATTTTGTTTTATATTAATCGGTTATTATCGGCAGTATTTTTAACTATTAATTGTTTTTCAACGATAGGTCGTTAAAAAAAGATAAATGTGGGTCATTAAATAGATAGAATCCAAACCAATCAGTTTAATCTGAAATAATAATAACAATTAAATTAATATATAAAAATAAAAATTTATTTATTTTTAATCCCTTTTACTTTAAATGTGGTGTTCCTTACATTGTACATAATATACGAGGGGCGTTTCAAAATTCTCCGCCACGCTTTCAGATCTCAGCCTCTGATAACACTGACGAGATAAACAATACAACGTTATTACATTCGAGGACAATTATGAGAGTAACTGGTAACAAATTTTAAAGTCCTAACAGCACGCCGTCGGTATTCGTTTAGCCATGGAGCTACCATTACAGTGCGCGTCCAGTTGTGAACAACGTGTAGAGTTATTCGTTACCTAGCTCGTTACGAAAAACGTTTTTCGGGTAAAAAAAATACACGGCGAGTTGAAAAATGCGTATGATGGTAATGCAATGTCAAACTGATACGTTCGTAAATGAATTCAGCACTTTAAACCACGAAAATCGATGTGGAAACGGGTAAATACACCGTGGCCGAAAAACTGCAAAGCAGAGAAGTCTGTGAAGAAGCTTATGGTCACGGTCTTTCTCGACTGCTACGGGCCTCTTTTGATCGAATTTATGTCTCGAGGTACCACACCATAAACTTCGATAGCTATTGCCAAACGTTGGGTAATTTAGAAAAAAGCCATAAAAAGCAAGCGACCGGGCCTTTTGACGAAAAAAAAACCCATCTTGATTTCTCGCGCGACGCTCCAGCACATCGAAAAATCGAAATGGTTCGTCTTCAAACACCCAGTATACTCCCCGGACCGTGCGCCGTCTGATTTTCATCTGTTCCCCTCTTGTTGAAGAAACGGGTTTTGGGTATACATCAATGATGACAAACTCAAGAACAACGTGACAACCTGGTTACAAAAGTTGAACATGCAGCAGTACCACAGCTCGGCATAGAAAAACTGGGTTTATCGTTATGACAAATGTTTAAATAATAATGGCGATTATATCGAGAAATAAAGAATTTCTCGACGAATCAAAGGCTGAATTCTTTCTTTTTTTTTCCTTTTTTGTTGCTCAATTAGAGACTTATCCACGGAGTAATGGCGCAGACGTTTGAAACGCCCCTTGTAGAATAGATAAATTAAATAATAATAATAAAAAAAAAAAAAAAATAATAATTATAAGAGTAAAAGATGCAGGTCTGTGATCCTACAGTCGACTACGGTGAGTGAACTATCGTTCAACGACATAAAAAAGAGCGCGCCGATATAAATTAGATGCGGTGGATTTCGGAGAAAGGGGGATCAGGAATTCACGAAGGAAAGAAATAATCAGTTTCGGATCATCAGTTGTCACAGGACGGTCGGAATCGAAGTTGTTCGGTTTTTATTTTTTGTTTTTTTTTTAGGTTCAATTACATTTTACACAATTTTGTATAATTAATCAAATATTAATTGTTAAAATTGCATTTTAGATTTTTATCTGATACGATACATCACACAGTTTCGACGGTAGCTTGGCAAAATCTTTAAAGTAAAAATTAATAACAACCACACTTCATTGTACTACTAAATTAACTAACAGAGAGTTACCTTTTTACGAACGTTTCAAGAACAGAGATAAACGAAGAGGCGAGTTCACTGAATTATTTATCACAGTGTAGTTTTCGCTTTAAAAGATTTTGATATTGCTACGAAGTATTATTTCTTGCAATATGTAATTCTCGCCACTTTTAAATTAATAATTTATAAACGCAATCGGTTGTAACTGCTAAATAACAGTTCGTTTTTCAACCATAAATGTTATTGATAAGAAACGGGTAACCCGATCGCGGCCGTCTACTAGTTCAGTTGTCGAGGTCGCCAAGGAAAAAGAGATCGACTCTTATCACTCGTGCTGTAACGGTTAACTGGAACCCAGAGAACTGCCGCCATCAAAAGGCTATCTTGTTTTCCGCGTATTTATTTAATTTTTGTGTAAAAAGGAGTAGGGGCGAACAGTATACATCGCGATCGTAATTATTTCAATGCTAAGTTAACATTTTTTCGCTACCGAACGATATTCAACTCTGTACGCATCAGGCATATTTGGTGCAATACCCGGTCGAACCGTTATTTATATTATTTAGTGTATTGTGTGTTCGTCACTGCACTTGTGTCACTATTTTTATTATGGTTGACTGATGCAGTAGAACTGTGAGCGTTTTATTGATGTAATACTAAACGTAACTTCTTATTCGTCGGTCTCATTCATACGTACTGATAAAAATGATAAAATTTAATCAAACCAATAATAATAATAACACTAAATGATTAAAAAAGTAAATAAATAGAAATGAAATAAATCGTATTTTGAGACCGTGAAGGCCTAAATAAATGTAACCGGTTTCATTCGGCAGCGCCGCTGCAAGGGAAACGAACTAACGGTAAGCGTCGTAACTTTTACGTATGAAAGAAATTCTTAACGGGCGCCACTTCAATGTGCGCGAGGTAAAATTTATTTCAATATCACAATATATGTAATAATTATTCATAAATGAGCGTTATCCGAAATTGAAGTGACTAATTTTCGCCTATTGTCGTATAAAATGCAAATAGAACCGGCAAATGAGTGCACATTTAAAAAAGATCAATTTTAAATTCATTTACACGTAATTGATAGAACAAATTGTTCGAATACTTTTATTAGTACTCTCAGTGTGCATATATTAGGGTAAATTAGTCGGCTAACCAGCATCTTTGTGTAATCTTAAAGTTTTAATAGTGTACACAGCTAAACTGACTGAACTGCACTGTGTTGGACAAGTCAGTTCAGTTTACACAGTTTAACTAAACATTTTAAAGTACAATAAGTAAACTGAAGTGGGCGCTTTTAACTTAGAAACATGTTTAAACTATTAACCGTATTCCAAAAATGCCTTCTACGTGTTTAAACTTCCTTTTCCCCTTTAATAATACATACATCTGCTATAAATCCTATTATAGTGTGCTTCCACTTTTATATTTGGAATGTTGCTAAGGTGATTATATATCGTTAACGTTAAATTCCCAACGGTGTCGCGTTCTCGCAATTACCTTGGCCATAAAAATTATGTTATTACTTATTTTTTTCTTTTTTTATTTGATTATTAATTTCATAATTACCATAGGCAATTGTGTGTTTTAAATTTTACATTACAAAGTTACCCACACAACATTTTTTCGAATCGACAAGCCGCTGAAAATACGCAGTTAGTAAATTTACCAAAATTACGACGGAATAACAATGATTAACTACATATATGTATTACAAAAAATATACATATCATCACTGGTGTCGGCGATCTGTCGGGTTCTCGATCCACTTTCAGACGGCCGCGATTACGATCGACGTAGGGTGGGGGGGGGGAATTCTTCAAAGCTATTTGGATAATTATCTTCTGAAGAAAATTTGCAAACAAAGCGCTTGCACAGGACCTCGTCGTAAGTGTCAAGGTTGCTTTTTTTTTTTTTTTTAAATCAAACTAGTTAAATGGCGAAGCAACCGTATAATATACAATCGGTGACTTTTTTTTAGTCGTAAGTTCAGCATCAACGGGGAGAAGTAAGCGACTAATAACCCGGGTAAAGGTAAAACAGCGACAAACTTCTTATTTAACCGTTTTTTTCCTTTTTTTCCTTTCTTCAATCTTTTCCGACTCCTACCTCTTAGAATGCACCGCCGAAAATGCGCGCCTCTCGCTGCGATGGTCTCTTGAGGGTGCTATTCACCGTTGGTCGACATCAGGATTTCTCAGACACCCACACACACATCCTCGCTCACACCACTTTTCTCATCTTTTTATTTTATTTATTTAAGCGTAATGTACACACATTACAATGTATAATAGAACAGATCGCGTGTTCTCTTTTATTTTTGTAATTTTTTAGCAACAGATTTACATTTGTTAAGCATTGTATTTGAATTGAGCAATAAGTTTACAAAACAAAAGCGTCTTAACATATGGATATTTCTTGAAACGAAAACATCAAAATTTGTAATCTCTACTAGGGATGCCACTGAGAAACGTTGGATTCTATTTACGATTAAATTCTCTCAGGAATGCCATTATCCATGTATTTAAGAGATTTGCTCTTGTCGTTGTAGCTAGCCAATCATCCTCTTCCATTTCTTCCTGTTGCCTGCTCTGTTCTTGATCTCTTTATAAGTCATTTGCGTTTTTCTTTTTTGCCACCACGGACTTAAATTTACTGTGAACGTATTTTCATTTTGATTATATTATTACTATTATTACTATTATTATTATTCGGTTAATTTAAATTCGTTCAAAGACTTTTTATAATTTACATTAATGGAAAATATGTAGTATAGAAATCTTATGTAGGTCGACCTTAAAAAAGGCAATTTTTAAATATATACAAAAAAAAAAAAAAGTGAATTTCAAAATTTAAAAAATATAATTAGTACGTATCACTCTGTTGCAACTTAGTTAATTAAACTTTCTCGTTGGCTGATGGGTATACGATAATATTTCAAACTGACTTCCTAACGACAGCTGGAAGGAAGATGCGGTAATTGAACTTCAACTCATCCGGAACTTTACAAGAAACAAATTCGAATTTCTTAGCGATCTAGTAATTTGGACGCTACTGGGTCCTGCATTACTTTGGATATCCTGACACTAAGTACTGGCACCGAAACTGGGTGAATATTGCTCAGGGACTTTTGGCAATAGTGACCCTGCTCGTCAACCATCTTATTTTAATTTGCTGTTTTTACCTACTACATCCCTTCTGCCACTAACGACGAGTCAATCGGTTCATAAGCTGAACAATTACCGTGCGTATCCGTCAAAGGCGAAGTATCGGTCCGTAGCAACGGGTTTCGCACACTCACTCTCTCAATACGCTCTAGACCGCTTCAATTTTTTAAATTTTATTTTTTCTCTATTTCATGTACATATCTCAATTTAATATATACATCACATTGTATATATTCATAATTATACGAATTCACGTTCGGCGAATACAGTTTGAATTATAATATATTTGATGTACGTGATAAACTTGTGTACTCATTTTAATATCGAATGCGGTAAATTTACGTTTAAGTAACTTATATGTATTGCATCGGAAATTATATTATAGTGCGAAATGATAGAAATAATCCGCCTCTTAATATATTTACGTTTTCGTGTTACTATAACAAATCAGAAATTTTTACATCTCTATTATATTGGCACTATTTCAGTTGGGTACTATATAATTTGTGAATAGATAGCGGAAATCGATAATTATAATATTTAGATATATTTTATTTTGCAGATATTCCAGTAGCATCTATTCAGAACGAACCCGAAACACATCTAACCTAAAAATAACTGAAAAATTGCGAAACCGGAAAAATTTATAATACCGATCTTTAATGGACTCAAATTTCATATACTTTTAAATATTTCTGTGAAAAGCTAAATACACAGAAATAATTGCGAAAGGCAGAGAGATAAAATTTGGTGTACTCTAAAACACGGTTCTAATCTATAAAAACAACAGGAAAATTATGGAAGCTAAAAATTGTGTAACAGGAAACTTTAAATGAGTCAAAATTTCAAAATTTTAATAAAAAAGTAGAAAATTAAAATTTGATATACATCGACCAATTTCATCACACTTGTTTTTTTAATTTTTAAATATACGAAGCAATACAGATAATTGTGACAACATTCACAATAAAAATTAATGATATCCCAACAAAAACAAAATGTTATAAAAACTACGGTCCAGTTTATCAGCTTTCACATTAAAAAGCGCTAATATTACGCAAAAGTATTCCACGATTAGCTCTATTGTCAACCTTCTAAAAAATTCCTGATATGAAAAGAAAGCGCCAAGTTCTCTGCAAATCACGTGGTCGTCTTGAATTCATTATTCATATTTCCTACTCGTTCGTAAAATCAACAACTAATATATTAATTACAACGTAATGCTTAGGCTACCCCCCATTCGAAAAAATGTCTTAATTTTATATAATGAATGTTAAATGTTAGGATAGGATTTTTGTGATTATGTTATTTTTTTTTGTGTTGATGACAGTAAGAATTACGTTGTAAATTTTTATCATTTTATACAACTGCGAGGCCAAAATGGCCGAATTATATATATATATACACACACGTATATATGTGTATGTAATAATTAATATATTGGCACTGGAAAAAATAAATAAATAAATAAAAAAAAAAAAATTATTTATATATTCTTTTACTTTATTAATCTTGGCGGTGTCGATTAAATCACTATTTTTATAAGGTGTATGTTCACTAAGATCAATAAAGTAAAAGAATATGTGAATAATTTTTTTTAGTATTAATATATTAATTAATTTTACATATATATATATATATATATATATATACATATATATATTTAGTTGTTGATTTTATGAATGTATAAAAATCCAATATGGATCTAAGAAGTATAACAATTATAAAGTGAGGGGAATAATGAACGCAAGACGGCCGTGTAGTAATTTTTAAAGAACATGTGCCATTCTCTTTTAATATCACGAACTTTTAAGACTGAAAGAAACCCAATCGTTGAATATTTTTGCGTAATTTTAATATTTTTTAAGGTGGAAGCTGATAAACTTGAATGTAGTTTTTACAACATTTGGTTTTTGTCCAGATAAAAATACACGACACGATTACACAACTTTTCAGATAACGTTTTGTTATGACTGCACACCATAAATATAGATATAATATAATAATGTACTGAAACGAATTTGCATACTCGATTAGGGAGGAAGAAATGAATGTGAAATGAAAAAATGTCAGAAGTTAGAGAAATAGTAACTCAGTATAAACATTTTTGGGGAGTAATGATGGACCAACACTTAAGATGGGACATACATATGGAATACATTGCAAAGAAAATAAGAGCAGTTTTACATACACTAAAGAAATATGCAACACATGAAGCATTAAAAGTAATTTATTGTGCGTTAGTAGAGTCGAGGATCAGATATGGGATTCAGGCATAATGATGAGAAAAGGTATACTTGGGGAAAATAAATATACTGCAAATTAAATGCTTGAAATTAATACCAAATCCTTAAAAGGAGAAACCGAAAGTGAAATAATTAAAAAAGAAAACATAATGAGTATAGGAGGAATGTACTTATTACTGAAGATATGGAAGTACATATCAGCAGAAAAGAAAATTGAATTGGAGGTAAGAATAAACACAGAATACGAGTTGAGGGGAAAACTTTCGTCCCAAATGCCATTAGCAAGAACATAGATTAGCAAACGGATAAATATATTATAACTCACGATGCTGAATAAAATACCCAAAGAAATAATAGAGAAGGAAAAAATAGGAGAAAGAAAAAGGAAAATAAAGGAATGGCTTCAGGAAGAAGAAAATATATATAAAAAAAAAAAACATAAAATAAAATGACAAGGCGCAACAAAAAAACTGAAAAAAAAACAAAAAAACATCGAATGAAAAAGATAGAAATAGATTATTAATTGTACTGATAAGTGAAAAGATAGATTAAGATTAGTAAATATTACACGATTATGTATTAAGTTAATTTAAAATGGTAAAGTGTTTAATAGAATAATTCGTCGACAAGCGTTTTAGCTTGACAAAAGTTTTGTATGTAAAAAATAATAAATACATATTTTTCAAAAAAAAAAAAAAAATATATCGTTTATTCCGAAACTGTTCGATTTTCTGATTTTTTAAAATTTAATAATATTTACAAAGTTCAGTGAATATCTCAAAACGTAGTAGGATCTAGTTTATTTTTTATAATTTTACGTAAGATAATTAGTTATCCATAATGAAATTTACAGAAAAAAAGCATTAAACAAAATCGAAGTTGACTTTTTGTCAGAAAATTCGCTCAACTACATCTCCTGTTTACATTAAGCAGCAGATTCAACGGATGAACTAGTTAACAAACACAACGTGTGTATACAGCTGAAAACAAAATTCAGCTATTTTGATAAATCGGTTTTTCGAGCTAAACAAACTTGTTTTCCATCAGGCTTTAAAAACATTACTACGTATACGCCTTTTTATGGAAGTTTTTCATCTAGGGGAACGACAATGGCAAAGGCAAAAAGAAGGAAGAGAGATTTTAAGAAGAGGAAAAATGAACCGAAAAAATGGAAGGATCCTAAATATGCAAGAAATTAAAAATAATGCGAAATTCGAAAAAAATAAACACACGATTGAAACGACTACCGCATAGCTGAACAGTAATAATACTATATATATGTTGGCTGTCACCGCACTCATCGATAGGTTACCAACCGATTGCTATACAGAATTGTAAGGAATTCAGTAACGTTATTTCAATAATTCAACGAAAAATTTAATAGAAGATCGCCGTAATCATATATACGGCGATCACATAAATCAATTAAACAAAAAATAGATAAAAACAAAAAAGAATTATAGCGCGCATTACATCTCCGTAATCAAAGAGTCGCGACGTTTGCAAGCACACAACGAATATATATGTACATAGAAGAATAAAACATTTAAGGAAGTCCACTGTTAAACGCTAATTTTTATTTGTACATACACAAAACAGATTATTCTACACAGAAATCGTATTTTTCTTTGTATTTGAAGATATTTAGCTGCCGCCTCATGTATATCCAGATGAATATTTACGCGGTGTGTATACGTATTTTGTATTATGTTATAATTTATATAATCTTAAAGTGATTAATATTATGGTATGTATAGGATAAGCAAGAATAGTTGTAATTTTGTATATTTAAAATAAACGTTAATAAGAGTGTCGGGCACTCACACAACACGGGTATACTTACCCTATGAGGCCCACAACTTATTTTAAATAAGAAAAAAAAAAATCAATACAAAAGCGCGCCCGCCGATTTCCCGCATTTCAAAATTACCGCGCCTATCAGTGATGGTTAAAATGCTTCGAATTCGCAATTACAATGTCGTCGGGCCAATCGTTTTCATGTTTCGCTTGTTAATGTTTTATGTACACCTGCGCTAAATGATTTCGACCTGTTGTTGTTGATCGTTTGACCTGAGACATTGTTGGGTGATTGCTGTCGAAACTACTGAATTTCGATCCGAAAAAATTACGATGCAAACGGAGAGAATCGGTCTATCGCGCTTGACAGAATCAGAAATATTTTCATGAGTTCAACTCCGCTCCTCCCCGTAAAACGAGAGCTCTACTACGTCAATTGAGACGAATTTTTCGTTCCCAATTTAACCGTGTTGAAGAATTGAATAAATTTCATTCGACATCCTTACGTTGCAAAAAAGTGAATGTCGATCTAAAAACTAGTCGAAATTCCCTCGAAATTATTTTTCTACTTTAATTTTTGTTTACACAACTCCTCTCCTCTCATGTGCATCTTTTTATACTCGTATATGTTCAAATGTTCGACGAACAAAAGCTTGTGCGCATTCTGATAATACTTCAATAGTCTTCCCTCTTCAAAAATAATCCTGCACCCGATGGAAGCACCAAAATGTGAATTGAACTTCATCAGATTCTTTCGCGTCCAGCAAAATTCTTTCTAGGTCCATTTCGTTGGCTTCAAAATCTCGCGCGTTCTCTTTCGAACACTTTTCAATTTTACACATCAAGTCATTTATTTTTCTATCACGCGGGGCTTCCAATGATATTATCATAAAAGCTCGGTGTGTCTGCCGGATGGCTGAGATGCAAAACGAACACTTCCGCTATGCAAAACTCACGACAATTTATAACGCGAAATTGCAAACTCCTTACGATACAATGCGTTTCGTAGTGTACAGTGGGACCGAGGGAAAATGTGAATATTAATGAGAAATGCATGTATTGGAGAATATTTCATTGTATTATATAATTTTTGTTACTCTCCAGCCACATGCGCACTTATTTCCATTCAATCCCTCTTTCAATTAAAATACAGATCCCCATCGTAAAATGCAATTTCCTTATTGCGTAAATCTCGGCCGCACATTTTCGCTCATTAATTTAATAAATCTTAGCGACGGCTCGCTAATTAACACCTCGCCGCCGTTGCCCGACAAAGAGATAATTAATCCGAACTATGCGCGCACACAATTGATAATACGCTAGCCGTTATTCGTACTACAAGTCTCGACTGCAGATGAAAGGAATTGTGGCTTTTGAAACTGTGTCGACGAGTGTTTGTTCCGCTGGAAGAGATTGACCACGATATTCCATTTGGGGGGTAGTGTCATATATATCTTTAAACAAGATAACATATATTATAGATGTTGATTAAATCTCAACGAACTTCAATCGCCAAGATGTGGCCAATAAATCAGTGGACCCGAGTTAAATATTTATTCAAATACGCGTTAGATAATGAAATCCGCGTATGTAATTATGATACAACACGTATTAAGATAAACAAACGGGCATCCCTTTAGTCAGCATCACACAATATTATTGTGTCAGGTGAAAGTAAGTGTAGCGTTACATTTTAGAAATTGCTTATCATTACTAATATCACGACAATTACCGATCTCGTAAGCTCTGGACGTGTCTAATACGTCGTTGAGATAAATTGGCAAGCGCATTTTCCAACTTTAATTCTCGTCGGAGAGTGTTCTTCGTTCTCTTACGCTAGTTATGTCCGATAAATCGTTTTCCCCTTTCATCGCCCCCCCCCGTTTTGATAAGAACGTAAAACCAATACACAATCATCACGAAAATCGGAAGAAACAAAACGTGCGGTTTATCAAAAATTCGTTTTCCCTTTTCTCAGTCAACTTACATTATTTTTTGTTTACAGCAAATGAGAATAGTATATTAATAATTTAATTTTTAACTTAAAATACAACGAAACTTTCATAAGTACAATGTCATTTAGAGAGCCGGTTAAAAAATCCGATTAATACAAACTCGAATAGAGCTAATTAATTTCCAATCTAGTAATTAAAACGCAATAGATTAAAGAAATTTTACAAAAATTCCCTACTACTATAGTATTGTCTTTTGAATGTCACTTATAGTAGTTTATGCCATGAAGATTCTCCTGGACCCAAAAATCACTATCAATTCTATCACTGTTTAAAACATAACGAAGTACTAACAAATTTAAAAAAGAAACTGAAATGGAGTAAAGCGAGCGCATAAAACGGATTAGTTGATTCTGTCGGGAGAGAAGCAAGATCATGCTTTTCTGGGCATCAAATACCCGAAAATCCACTTAATAAAAACCATTCTGACAAATAATTCGAATTTCATCAAAAACCGCTCTAACGCGCATAAAAAAAAAAAAAAAAAAAAAAAAATACTAATGAAAAAAGAATAGGCGTCGCTTGCACGCTACACTATACCTCTCAAAACTAAATCTTTCCGACTTCCCATGAAACCTATATCTTACCTGCAACATATTTTCAATTAATTCTGTCTGCAAAAACTAACTTACAATCGCCATCAATAAAGGAATTTTGTGATCGATAAATTTCCTTCAAAAAAGAAAAAAAAAAAAAATTGGAATTTATTCGGCTTTTACATTAATTACCGTAAAAAAGCTCCAAAGGTCATTAGATATATCTTAAAACACACCTTGGAACTTTTTTACCTGACATAATACGCAATCCATTTTCAGTGTAAAATCATAATGTGGAAGCAGCCGAACAAGATCTGTCGGGAAACAACTGCATGACAATGATTGCGGACAATAGCAAAAGAGTCGGCTCCTCGCAATCGTACGTATATTCTCATTTATTTTCCATGGATAACATTAGGGTATCGGAAATTTCTTATGATTAAATTTTGAAAAATACTTTCCGAACGTGAGAACCACATTCTATCAAAGCCGACTTTACATCTCAAATTTCCCTTTCAATCTAGGAAAAAAGTATAATACTCACTTGAAACATGATACACCGTTCCTCGTTTAAACCGTCCGAACGTAAAAATCACGTTATTATTTTATTATACTTGATTAAAAGAATAGATTTTAATATCGTGTTTTAAATTTTATATTAAAGCAATCTGGATAATTATCTTCTAAAGAAAATTTGCAAAGCGCTTGCATAGGACCTCGTGGTAAGTATCAAGGTTGTGTTTTTTTTTAATCAAACTAGTTAAATGGCAATGCAACCTTTTAATCGTAAGTTCGGCATCAATGAGGAAAGGCAAGCGACTAATAACCCGGGTAAAGGTAAAACAGTGACTAACTTTTTATCTAGCCATTTTTTCTTTTCCTCTTTCCTTTCTCTTCAATCCTTCCTTTCCGATTCCTACCTCCCAAAGTGGACCACCGAAGATGCGCGGCGCGTCTCTCTCGACGATGGTACTTGAGGGAGCTATTCACCCACTCTTGGTCGACACCAGTTTTTCTCAGACACGCGTACATTCTCACTCACACCATCGCTTTCCATACTGTAATGTGTACATTACATGCAGGACATATATAATAAACAAATTAGTAAATAACATAGAATCTAAGGCGTGCGGGAGTGTAAATGTGTGTGTAGGTCGGCGAATGATCGGGGTTGATGATGCCTGGAGTGATGTTACGTCACGTCTGACGTAATGGAAATAGTGCTGGAGAAAACGCCGTCCGACGGTGGAGGGATCTTCGATTTGGTTCGGAGATCGGAAATAGGTTGACGAACGATCGGCAGTTCAAGAGTGGAATTCAGATTTTAGAGTCGGAAAAAGACGGTTTAAATAAAAGCTGCGTGGGAGTCCGCGCCGGTGGCCCACGATATTGACCAGACGCTTTCCGTGGTTGTCATATTCGGCCATATAAAATAATAATTATGTTATCGCGTTTATAAAAAAAATATCAGTGAATTAATTTAATTAAAATAAAACGAAAGAAAAGATACGAATACCAAAAGTCTTACATCGGAAAATATCAACGAAGAGGAACAACAAACAGCATCATCATATCATCGGCATCGACACCCCCGGAATTCGAGATATGTATATACTTTATATAAGTTTATATTAACCATTCGGTTGAAATTTATTATTTAAATTGTGTTATTTCATTATTTTTGATTTAAAATTTGAATATTCAAATTTTATTACGGTCGACCGTCCACGAAAGATTTATGTATGTGTTGATAATAAATAACTAAATAATAATTAACATTCTTGTGTACGTGAATAAAAATAAAAGAAAAAATATGTATATAAAAAGAAAATAATAAGCTAATTAAAAAATAAATAATAATATTAATAATTATTATAATGATTAGAAATTATAATAATTAATAAAAATCATTATAATAACAGCATAATAAAATAGGTCCGCGGGACTAAAACTCGCGGTGGCATCCCTGAGATAAGAAATAAAAAGCCAAATAAGATATAATAACACTTCAATACTTATTATTTTATTTCATTTATGTGACTGTAACGTACACTGTACACACTACAGACTTCCCTCTCAAACCTTACCCATTCATCCTGTAGCAACGTCTCAACCCTCCTAATAGTTTCTTTTGTCGAAAAGCACATCTTTCAATTCATCACTAATATTCAGAGCTCAGCACTGCCTTCCGTCGTCTGTAGCACAATTTCTATCCAATTATTCCCGCTATATTTACTTTACCTTCCAACTTTTGCCTACTCGTAGCCTTTTTAATCTAATTTAGCACCCCTTTCAAAATCCCCGACGCACAATGGCCCGTTTGTGCAAGCAGCGCCTCCATTTTATTGAACAATAGTAATTGTAAAAACGATCGATAAATAGTTTATTTTTTTTTTTTTTAATTATTACCTTTTGTTGAAAATTTATTTTTACCATTTTCAATTTTTAAGATAATCTCTCTCTCTCTCTCTCTCTGATTACTGTCTTTTTGGTTAAAATGTGAACGTCATTCAGTGAAACTACTAACCTTCGATGGTCGCGCTTATTAAACTCTCGTATGTTTCGTTTTATTTATATGAAAAAACATCGTCTCCATATAAACGAAAGACCTCTAATTTAAGGAAATCATTAAAAAAGAAAATATTTAATAAAAACACCATATAAAACAACATTTTTTTAAATTTATATTTTTGTCATCAAGAAACTAATGAGGACTCGCAGGGTTGGTTAAAGTAAGAGTAAAACAGAATCGGAACTACAGATAACCTCACGCAATTATTCGACATTAACTAATATCAACTAGTACGTTAATTTCTCATTATTATCTTTCCTCATAACTGACCACACTCCATTTCAAACCACTTAGTATACACGCTTCTCCCTAATTCATACTTTCTGTACTTTCAGTTCTGTTCACATTGATCTGCTGCGAGTTGAATCAATTATGTTTTCGTTTCCACTTTAAAAATATTCATCATTACTCAAATCTCTTTTGTTCTTACTTTCAAAAAATTTCGCATTAAATTATGGTTCGATATTTTACTTTTCCAATAGTCATTGTTGCCTTCATCGGGGGGACCTCGTCTTCCTTTTAAACCCGTATCTTCTAGAATTTCCTTCGCTTTATCGTCCTATTATTTGTCCCCGTGTTCGCCCTTTCTTGTTTCCTTCTCCTATTACCTTCTACGCCTCAATGATGCGGGCATATATGACGCTGGCGACAATTTTTTGAGTATCTTCCATTTTTTATTGAACAAATTTTTTTTTCTATTCCCCTTTGTTGAATTCTTCTAAAATCCCTTACTACGCATTTGCCTATTTCCATTATTACCTCTTTCATACTATCGATATCCGAATTAAGATTTAATCAAATTTTCTTCCCTTTTACAGAACTAATTTCCTTAGTTGACGACAAAAAAGAAATAATTATTACTTATTTACTAGTTTTGAAAGCTAAGAGTGGGAATAACGAACGAAGAAAAAAAGAAAAAAAAAATCACCGGACGAACAATAATACAACGGTTACATACACCAATCCAGCCCCAGATTCCAAATTATAAATATTCGGAAAAGGCGTTTTTCTTTTTTTAAATTATAAAAGTGGAAAATAAAAATTAATTCAACAAAATCAGCCAGTATAACTTTCTCTCTACGCAAAGGAGTGTGTCCACCAGTTCTATATGAACTTGAACCAATTCCACAGTTAAATTCAATTAAATACTTGGGCATAATCTTAGACAGAAAGCTCACTTGGCTACCGCATATATTGCATTTACGTAAAAACCTCGATGCATGTACAAGAGCCTTATACTACTTAATTGGAAGAAAATCTAACTTATCTTTGGAAAACAAAGTCCTAATATATAATACAATTCTGGCCTCAAAGTGGAAATACGGAATCGAACTGTGGGGCACTTCCGCAAAAACTAACTGTAAACGTATTCAACAATTCCAGTCGAAAACATTGAGGTCAATGTGTAATGCTCCATATTACGTAAGCAATGAACAAATACATCATGACTTGAACGTGAAAACAGTAGCAGAAATTTATCAACAAAATTATCAAAACTTTTATCAGGCGTTACAGATGCATGAAAACCCGTTAATTCGAAGAATGTTCACAACAACGCTACCGGACAGACCGCGCAGAAGGCTAGGAAGGAGGTTGTGCCGTGATATCCTCAGTATATCAGTAACCTGAACAACTTAGCACACAGCTGACTGCTCAAAGGAGCTACTGCTGAATAACGTATTAATTCCAGTTAATAGGCTCCCGCACATGTGCTAATTGTTAATACATTACAGGTGCACATTGGAAAAAAAAAAAAAAAAAAAAAAAAAAAAAAAAATTATACAACCGCGATAATAAATATTATATTTATAAAAAAAAAAAAATGGATGATACAAAAGGCTTGAAAAGTCTTGTGTGTGGCGTGGGTATACCGTTAGTCTAATTTACGCAGTTATGGGTTCAATACGGTCCAAGAAGAATGCTTGGAAAAACGGCGATTTTTTGTCCGTCTAAACACTGTACACCTTAGTATACTAGTAGGATCACTTTTTTCCCTCCTTTTTTATCCTTTCTCCTCTCCATCATTGTTACAAAAGATAATAATGAAATTTATAACAGGGGGGGATATACCCATTGAAATAGTTCTAACATAAAATTTATTTGACGTCTAATATTTTACATAATTGTTTTGTTTTTTTGTTTTTTTTAAATGGGCTGGGTGTTAACACTGATCCAACTACATGGACTTAGATCACCTACTCAGATTCAGAGGCGATCGGAGATAGAAAGTATAAAGGAAAGAAGGAGGGGAATACCAGCTGGAGATGGGAACGAAAGGATACAGGAAGCATTGAAATGGGTAGGAAGATCCAACGCCAAAATTATACACGCTGACTTCAAGGGATTTTTCGGAACACAAACCGCTCCACCAAAGATTTTACCAAGAAGGTTTTTTAAGCGAAAAAAAAAAAAAAAAAATACGGGACAAATTATAAAAGAATGGAATTTTTTTTGTTACTTTTAAGGGGCACACCTAGTGTGAGATTTCAAAAAAATCGATTTTTTTCTTTTTTCATATTTTGATAGATTACACCTTTAAAAATAACATATTAAAATTTCAAATCGATATTTCAAATAGTTTTTGAGTTATAGCCATTTAAAGAGCAGCCGCTCGGCAGCTAGAGAGTTTCATTAGCTACGGGACGTACTTGAGGTATTGTTCGGAGTCTACTGTCCCTTCCAACCCTTATAACACGATTCCGGTTTCCATTGTTGGTTTTCCGGTATATAGAAATATATCATTATAATAATTTCTAGAAATTTCTAGAAATTTCGAGAAATTTTTCGTTTACTGCCACGTAAAGTATTTTCGGAGCCAGACACATTTAGTCTTATTGTGACCGTTGTATCGAGCGCTTCATAATTTTGCACGTGTTATTTTCCTGAAAATGAGTGATCAATCTTCATATTCAAATCAAAAAGGAACTCACGATGTTCCCAGACTCCGATCAACCGCAAAAAAATGCAAGTTTATCGGAAATCGATTTACGTTTGAGCAATCTACTGCGAATACCAGTACGTCCGCAGAAAAGTTATTACATAATAATGACAATAATGTTGTGATTGACCCATCTCATGAATATTGTATTTTACAATTTATATCAGTTTTCAGTGCAATTAGTAATTTAGTGGTGTGTAAAACCTATCAAAAAAAAGTTACTTTTAATCAAGCAAGTCCAAGAGGCCTAGGGTTCAAAATAGCTATTATTTGTGAATGTGGCAATTCGTATATCAATTCTGGACCAATGATTGATAACGCATTTGAAGTAAATAGACGTATTGTGGCTGTGATGCGTCTTTTGGGCGTCGGAATAAATGGGATAAATATTTTCTGTGGATTAATGGATCTAGCATGCAAATTTTACCACCAAACTTTTGCGGGATGTTTTACGAATTTACGGACTGTAGCCGAAACCGTTTGTAAGCTCAGTATGCAGCAATCTGTAAATGAAGAAAAAGAGCTTACATCAAAGGAAGAAAATTCGGAGACTATTTTGACTGTTAGCGGCGATGGTACCTGGAAAAAACGTGGTCATACTTTCCGTTTTGGAATAGTTACGCTGGCAGGAAAATTCTTGATTCATGCGTAAAATCTACATATTGTCAGAGTTGTGTTTTTTGGAAGAAAAAAAAAGAGAGCAAACCTGAAGCTCATGAGGAATGGCTATCATTACACGAAGAAGAATGTGATGTCAATCATAAAGGATCTGCCTCAAAAATGGAAGTGGATAGTGTAAAAGACATGTTTGGTCGTTCCATTAGTAAATATGGTGTAAAATATTCCCGCTACATTGGTGATGGTGACAGTGCCACCCATAAAGGACTTATACATTTGAATCCGTATGATATACCTGTTGCCAAATTGGAGTGCTATTTACATGTGAAAAAAAGAATAAAACAAATTTCTCGATAAACTAGAAGATATTGTCCGTACAATGACCTACGATCAAAAAAATAAATCAAAAATCGACAAAATGGCGTCGTTTTAAAAAAAAGTCGAATTTCACCCAAAATTTTGGTCGTTTTTGGCCTGTCAAAATTCGATTTTTGATCAGATGAAAAAATCGATAGGTCATAGTATGGAGAACTATATAAAGAACATGTAGAAAAAAATTCGGTAATGATCGGATCATTTGTCTTTGAGTAATCACTGCAGCAAATTCGGAAAATGCTGTTTCGAGAAAAACACGTCTAAAGATAAAATGATTATTTTCATTGTTATAAATCGTTTAAAATCATACTTACAGCTAATCTGCTATTCCAGGCCCGTATAATTCACCTTCCTCTTCTTCGAAAAGATTATGCGGCTCTTAAGGACGAAACGAGACTACGAATCGCTGATCATCGCCAAAGGGCTCCTTCAAAAGAGGGTCGATCATCTAGAAGAAGAGCTTCTTCAGCTCAACAAGCCCTTTTCGAAGAAGAGGAATGTGAATTATATGGGCCTGGAATAGCAGATTAGCTGTAAGTATGATTTTAAACCATTTATAACAGTGAAAATGATCATTTTATCTTTAAACGCGTTTTTCTCGAAACAGCATTTTCCGAATTTACTGCAGTGATTACTCAAAGACAAATGATCCGATCACTCCCAAATTTTTTCTACATGTTCTTTATATAGTCCTCCATACAATGACCTATCGATTTTTTGATCTGATCAAAAATCGAATTTTGGCAGGCCAAAAACAACCAAAATTTTGGGTGAAATTCGACTTTTTTTTTTTAAACGCCGCCATTTTGTCAATTTTTGATTTTTTTCTTGGATCGTAGGTCATTGTACGAACAATATCTTCTAGTTTAACGAGAAATTGTTTTTTTTAGATTTCATCCACGGAGAAGGCCGGAATTACTGCAGCAGTGGAGGACATTTTTTTTTTCGCGCCGTCGGAGATTGTGTATAACTTAAAAAATATTTAATTTTTTTTTTCAAAAATTTCGCTGTGTATTCTTAAAACATGTATAAATATACTCTTAAAACTTTGAAACAATTAATAAAGTAGTTTTTTTAATAAAAATTCCCAAAAATCACCTTTTTTGTAGGCCGTTACACTAGGTGTGCCCCTTTAATAATTTTTAACGGCCGCTGCATATTTTATACCGATATAAAAGAATTTTGTAATTTATTACCGAGTAAAGTAATTAAAAAGTGTATTCATTTTTAGCTTCCAAGAGTTTTTGTCTTATGAAAACACTATCACTTGAATACGAGGGTTGTTCAAATATAAACCGGAATTTTTAAATAAACGTGCGAAAAATTTATTGTGGAAAAAGTGGTTGCACTGGCAGTTAGACCGGTTTGTTACGAAGCGTGTAGAGCAATTAGAACCGCGTAATCTCACTTTTTAGTGTAGTTAGAGCCATGAGTGAAAAAGAAGTACCAGTGTCTGTTGCGCAACGCATCATTATTCGTTTTTTAGTCAAAGACGACGTAAAATCCGTGGAAATTTACCGAAAATTACGCGAACAGTTCGGGGATGAGTGTCTCTGCAAAACTCAAGTGTACGAGTGGTGTTCCGCGTTTCGAAAAGGACGTGAAGTGGTGTCAAACATAGCACATGCGCGGCGCCCAAAAACCAGCATTACAGATGAACACGTCAAAGCCATCGAACAACTCATTTTGGCTGACCGACGCGTCCGTGTACGCGATATGACCGACGAATTGGGCATCAGCATAGGTAGTATTGAGACAATAATTCATGATCGGCTAGGTTATCGCAAAATTGCAGCCAGGTGGGTGCCAAGACTTCTGAATTTTGAACAGAAATTCACTCGTTGGGAAGTTTGTACGCGTCTCCTGCAGCGGTATGAAGAGGAAGGAGAGAATTTATTGCGGCGAATATTCACCACGGACGAAACTTGGGTGGTACACTACTATACGCCGGAGAGTAAATGCTCGTCTATGGAGTAGCGGAAGAAAAAAGAGGGAGCGCCAGTCAAAGCGAAGGTTACACAGTCAGCTGGGAAGGTGTTGTGTACCGTGTTTTGGGACATGAAGGGAGTGATCGCAGTCGATTTCCTAACTGAACAACGTACTGTGACGGCGCAGTATTACAGTAACCTCCTAAAAAACACAGTCAAACCGGCCTATCGAACAAAAAGGCGCGAAATTCCGATCCGTAGTGCGATACTGCTTCAAGACAACACCAGGCCACATACCGCTCGGCTCACGATGGAGACATTGGCCGAATTGGGCTGGGAAACACTTGAACATCCTCCTTACAGTCCAGATTTGTCGCCTTGTGATTATTATTTGTTTGGCCCGTTGAAAGAAGCACTTGGTGGACAACGTTTCGACAGCAACGATGAGGTGGAATTGTTCATGCGCAAATGGCTATGTGACAAGCCGCGAGATTTTTACGAAAAAGGAATAAAAAAATTGCCGGAGAGATGGAAAAAGTGCGTAGCGTGCGAGGGGGGTTATCTCGAAAAATTGTAAAAAATATGAGCACTGTAAGTATAAAATAAAAATTTTTATGACGAAATTCCGGTTTATATTTGAACCACCCTCGTATTTTTACCTTTTTCTTCGATTTAACAACAAAATTTTCGGCTTAATCCCGATTTTTACCAATTGTGGGTGTCCAAAATGCTCGTCTTTATCGTTGCGGCTTTGCCCTATAATCATCAGCATGTCTTTGTGAGAGAAAATAATTTTTCAAGCGATATATGAATGAAAAAAACTGATTTATTTTCTAAGCAAATTAATTACTAATTTCGCTGGTGTTTTTTATTTTGATTCAATGATTATTTTACGCTTTAAATATGATATTAATTTTAGGGAAAAATAATTAAAATTCAATAAAACTAAACCCCGGATCTTCTCGGAAAAAGGACGAGGCCGAAACGATATGGTCCGTAAAACGTCGCATCATTTCTCGTTCTTCTTAATTCAATAAATTATTTTTCTTCTCTGTACTACTTTACACAATTGAGAGAATTCATTAATATCTATCCCCCCCCCCACCAGGTGTTTTAATTCTACCTATCTAAACATGTATATGTGTATATTTTTGGTCCGTAATACATGGTAAAGAAATTTCTAGTACACAGATTTTGAAGTTTGTGATGACATTACTTACTTTTGAACATACATATATATCCTTCTTCGTGTTCTTTTCTCCCTTTATTCAGCTTATTCAACTATCCATTGTTACATTAAATACACGGTAACAGTTACTTTTTAAAGATAGTGACGTAATGCAAAAATTTTAGCGGACTACTTGCAATTCGTTTATCTTAATAATATATAAATGTTACTACTGCGGTGCGTTACTTTTAATTATGAAAAAGTTTAAATGGAAGAATATAATACACGTTATTCACTTTAATTAACCTTTTACGAAATAAAAACATAAAATGTTGTTCAAATAAACCGCAACTTTCTAATGTAATTAAAATAACGAAAAAAAAAAAAAATATATATATATATATAATATACACATACATATTATACACATAAATTTTTTTACATCCGACTACTTAAGAAGAAAAACACAAATGTCTTCCGACCCCCTTCCTCTCCCAAACCGCCATATACGACGGGGAAATCCAACAGATTTCAAACTAATTCCTACAGATATTCTCTCCTACTACAGAACAAAGGTTTTCCGGTATTCATTACGGGTTTGATCGCGTGAAGGGAGGCGAATAAATGGGCATATTCACAAAATATTAGACTAAACAAGCGCTCCAGATGCATCAAATAACGATCGAATAGCGTGATAAATATAAATAACGAAAAAAACGCTATCTTGAGGTGTATAATTAAAACGGTGTTACCGCCCCTGGTGTGAGAAAAAATATTTCACGGCAATTATTAATACACATTCACCGAAGAGAGATAGATAATAACGCATGTACACACTTACAACCGATTTCACCAGTTTATGTTTTTCTTACAGAATTTTAACACGCACGCGCGATCTCATTAAATGATGTACATCCGAAGGTATTACACGTAGATACATTTACCGAAAAAAAAAAAAAAAAAAGAAAAGAAAAATGAATCAGAGCGAACAATTATTCTCAGTATCCAAGTAAAAACTAGGCAGAATAATAGTACTACCCAGACAGAATAAAACAAACCGAATAAATTAGAAGCAGCATAAAAAAAACTATTGTCGATTCTATTTTTCGGTTGGTGCACTCGAATTATTAACAGTACTTGGATGGAAATAATAACGAGGCAAAAAATAATGCGCCAAAAATCTTTCTTCAAAACTGGAAAAATTTCATAAATTTTTATATTTTTATTTATTTATTTATTTATCTATATTCGTTGACTACTCGTATAAATATATGTTTTTGGTTTATGTTATTATTATCTTATTATCAGAGTCGTACGTAAATATAAAAATAAAATAGCCAACAATGTATATACACCTCTGCCGTATTTTTAACTCTTTTTTTTTTTTGCATACTGCCATATTCTTCGGTGGCGGTGAGAACTCTCTATTTTCCATTTAACGACCATCCCCAACATGATCACTATCTATTTAAAAAGTTCTCTCAAGCGTTCAGCTCGTGATTTTTCCTACGCTTTTTCTGTTACACCGTTTTAAAGTGGCGTGTGTCTGAAAAGCGGAGGATGACATACCGTTCTGACGGTTATTCCAATTATTCTTTCCACCGATAACGTCATATTTTCCAACTTGCAATCATTATTCTTTGCAGCACCCTCCCAATTACGGACACATCTTAATTTCGCTCCTACGCCGATTCTATTTTTTTCCACATCAAAAGTGACCAAAATTTCTTTCATACAATTCGCTTCCGAACTCTCAGCTTTCTTCTTTTATTCTTCTATTATTCACTACCTTCCCGAATTTCTTCCAATAATAGGCTCCTTTAGCGAATACAAACCTGCTAAAAGTAATTCCACCTTTAAAACATTTTCTTTCTTTGTCTCGCCAGTTAAATTATCCAGAAAAAGTGATTATAAGTTTATCCTAAAGTTAGCAGAACAAAAAAAAAAAAAAAAAAAAAAAAAAAATGTACGCTACTCTTATTCTCTTGTTGTATTCTCCCATTCAGCACAATCAGGAAATGGTAATTTGACCAAAAATAGCAAAAATATTTGATCATCTCTTATTTGCTTCACGAATTCTGTTGCTGTTTTTTGCGTAGCTTCCTCAACAAGTAGATCTCGCGCCCCTCATTTCTTCTTCACCACGACCATTGTTACGTCATTTTCCAATCTCTTCCGATCGCGCCAACGAGATGCCCAGTTAAGTAGAACTTTCAGTTTTTCTCTTATCACATTTCGGTTTTATTTCACACTAGCTTTTCTGTTTAATATTTGTTGAACTCTAAACTCCTCCCACCTACATTTCCCGGTGGAGACTTCTTTCTATCATAATTCGTATCCCAAAAAGCATTCTGGCCCTTAACCCTATACCTTTTATTCTTCGTTTAATAAAGTCATTCATGGCGTTTTTCCAGTTTAGTGCTTACAGAATATCATTATAATTTCCAGCCCGAGAATCAGTTCTTTCGATTTTCGATTTCCGATTACTTTTTTTCCGCCCAGGAGACATCGATATTCATAAACAAAAAAACAATTAAGTGTATCTGTTTCGTCAGCGGCGCCTTTTGCAATATTCATCTAGCCTTCAAAAGAAGATGACACACACTTTCTATAAATACTCTTTTTCACTTTAATTGAATTATACGATCTAATATTTAACGGAAAAAATTTAAATACGATCTGTTCAACGATTCTTTTGTAACGGCAAAATGGTTCTTTTTTCTCGCCGCTGAATACCGAATCTAAAAAGACTGATGCAAAATTAAATAGTTTGAATTTTAAAAAAAAAGGGGGGGGGGGAGTTGAGCTATCACTCAGATTATAAGTGTGCTGGTGGCTTTTTCCTCGACAAAATGAAGTGAAACAGCAATAGAAAATCAACGGCAATCACTCGTTTCTAGTGTACTGTGATGATACAGAGACCTCAAAAAAAAAAAAAAAAAAAGACCCGCCTTCGCAACAGAGCGATTTAGGAAATTTTAATGCGCATAAAAACAAAGAAAGCACTAATAATCTTAGCGCACATTGGCAGGGAACGGGTTTAAATAATTTTGATGCCCATTTTCTTCCACCGCGTGAATATTAAATATTCCGCGTACGTTTTCCATTAAACAATTGTCAGCGGATCCGGAAATGAGACCGGTCAACAAACCCTACGAAATTATTATAAATTTACGTGATCGGTATAATAAATCGCTTTTTTATTGCACGACGACACAATGATATCTTCCTTATCGTCGTCGAACGAAACGAATGCGAACGCAAGCAAACCGAATCCCGAGACAAGTTAAAGCAAGAAATTACGTTATTTACGATCGGAAATTAAAACCCTTCACGGTGCCAAGATTTTGAGATCATCAACGGAGAGCAGGCGAGATTAAAACATTCGGCTAAATCAAAATGCCACAAGTATGTGAAAACGGTTGTTCGGAGTACTAGCGAACGCGCGGACTTCTAAACAGTCTAGCGAAGGTCACGCACGTGTCTCAAGTCCATCACAGTATATCGGAAAAAGTAATAGTCGGGGGTGGACCAACGTGCAGAGAACCAGAAAAAACCGGTTTCGTTAACTCTAGGAGATGGATTGCGGCAAGAATAAACGTACGATTCGAGAAGAAACACGTAATCCGTCGTCGGAGCTGATCTTTCGAAGTTTATCGTTCGATTTTTTGGAAAATTCTCGCAAACAATTATCTCTATCGCGGCGGAAAAATTGGGGCAGCCTCGTCATTTTACACTTTCACGCGGAAATCAAAGTAGCCCGAATCTGTAGAAGCGGGAATGTACACATTAAAGCAGTATGTGCTACCAACAATAGTATCGAATACACGAAGAAGGCCACTGCTAAAGAATGACCATTTACGAAGATAATCAATCATCAGGGACGTATACAGCGTCGTATCAATACTTTTTTTTTATTATACGTTTATTTTTGGTGCGATAAAAGTACAAAAAAATAGAGAGTAGATTTCTAGTGCGACAGAGAATGGAGGCAAAGACTAGTCGATAAAATTATCACTGTAAAAACAGCTTTACCGAAATATCAAAAGTGATTAATGAAAAAATGAAAAGGAAAAAAAAACCCCAAAAGTCGAGAATGGGAATCGTAAAATTTCAATAATCGAAAATTATAAAAATCCGTTCTGTCGCCAATCCTTACGACACGTGTTCGATGGAATGAGTGTGGCTCGGATTCCTCTATATTTGATGTTTATCAACCACCTAGCTCTAGGTAGTCTCAGGGTTAGCGCGATTATTTGAACAGAATCTGAATATACCGTGTTACCGTAACCGGATAAGTATAGAAAATTACCGAGTTAGTGTTCGTATTTGAAAAGCGAGACCGAGGAGACTTATTTCATCGGATAACCCAAAATCCGTGCAACAGCCGAATCCGATGGCACTAGAAAAATAAGTTGAAAAGCATAAATACATAAATTAAATTAAAAATAATAACTACAGTAGATAATATAATTGATAAATAACCTATTAGAAATTTTTTCTAAATAAAAGACTAAATAAAAAGCTATCGAATATCTCGACCATAGGTTTATAACAATCAAGAAAACTTTACATGTATATATATATTACACATGAATTTACCGAATCTGTATTATGCGTTTTTTATGAAAAATCTCTCTCCAAAACAGTTGAAAAAACATTGTCTGGCAAGAACTGGAAATATTTCTAAATTTCGAATGTTCCTCTCCGCTGAAGGATCTTGGAGATTATGAAAAATCGAATTATTAGACAAAAATAATCGTACAACAAAAAGGAATACACTCTGCTCTAGTATTGTTGATAATTGTTCAGAACGTCCTGTTATATACCGGGGAATAAAATAATAGCGAATGTGAAACTGTCTTTCTCTTTTGTTTTTCTTAATTAAAGAATATTAAAAATCTTCATCAGAAATTCGTGTTTGCTCCTATTGGAAAATAACTAAATTACCTACCCTCGGATAATAGACGATTATAATATTATAATCGGAGGATTATAATCGCACGAAAATAAGCAGCACAGCCATATAAATAGGCAGAGGCAAATATAGGAGAGACAGACTTACCGGCAAACGGTAACTAAACTAATGAACGACAAAAATATCTTACAAATAACGACGCGATCTTAATGAAGTACGATATATATAAATTATTATTATATATCGTAAGGGGATGGCTGAAAATCGACATATTTATGATCACTGTCAAAACAAAAAAAAAAAAAAAAGTATCCATGCGTAGGTAATCATTACAGAATAATCCAAAGTTTCGTCATAAGAGTTTTATACCTTTATAAAATCTCAATACGACGTAAAAGAATATGTAATTTACATGTAAACGAAAATGCCACTTTAGATTCAAAGACGGTACACGCGGAAGCACTAAATATTTTCTTCCAGAAACATATAAAGCTATCTCTAGCACTTAATTCATATTAAAAAGTCAGTAGCCCGATGCGATTACCTCCGCTGTAAGGAACTATAGGAACTATAGGAACTGCCACAAAGTCCTAAAATTTCGTGACACTTCTTCGTAACACAGAAAAAATTTCAGATTGATAAACATACTGAAAATGTCTCAGAGAAAATACCTATTTTTATATGCTTTCCGGATTACAAGAATATTTAATCGGATATACGTTCACCTTTAATAGGGATAGTGGAAAAGAAATTTTTTTTAACATTTACGACGGAACATTTAAACTGAAAGTAAACATACTGCGAATCAAAATGTCAAAATCTAGAGAACTTAATCAGAATAATGCGTTCCCATTCAATACGTGAAATTATTGTTGTCTTATTTTTTCCAAAAATATATATTCTATACCTAGAGACTTACTTAATAACGGAAAACGCATACGTTTAACGTTGGCAAATTCACCGTGCAAAGATTTACAACACAAGTGTAGTGCCATCAGCAAAATCGATGACGTCAGGAAAAAGTACAAGTTGCGACGAAAATCAGAAAAATAATCAGAGGAAAAAACCTCAATTAGATAATATAAAAATCGATGGTAGAAAAATATTAAAGCCGAGTAGTTAAATACATTGCGGCGAATTTAGAGATCGGTCACAGACGGCTCGTTAAAATTTAGACTAAAAATTTCATGACATGTGTATTATTCTATTATTGTATGGTGTAGAAACAGCAACAGTACGACGTTAAAATATTTCGGATTGTTAAAATGTGGCTACGCGAAAGAAATATGTAAACATATATATATATATATATATATACATGCCGAAAGTGAGGAGAATGAGGAAATGCTGAAGAATGATAATAAGGTAATACGGAAAGAAAAATTGTGAATATAATTTTAAAATAATAGGTAATGCAAACTATTATTCTAGACGTGTTAGTAAAGGAAACGAATAATTACATAATTACAGGAGGCAAGATTGAAGGTAGAAGAGAACGATGCGAAAGAAGAAAAACATCACGGACCGTAAAATGCCAGTGGACTGGAAAACAGACGACTATTAAATGTGAGCGGTGATAAAACATAACATCTGGGCCAGGAATAATAGGACTGCGCGCAGATTATGATACCACGAAGAAGAAAAATGGCATAGAACGAAATCGCGGAAGCAATAGAAAACTCCGACAAACGAAGAACACTTTTCCGACACAACGCTCCAGAGTTGGCCACAAGTTGTGTACGAGAGATAAATCTTTGGCGGTCAAGAGGAAATTTTTTATCGTCTATCGGAATTTCTCCGTATTTTTTTAAGCTAAAACGATTAATTTACAGTACCGCTGCTCCCGCCGAATAATAATTTTTTGACGTTGTTCGTGTGTATTTTCCAACTTCGAGAAATAGTCGCAACGAATTTCTTCTAAAATGACGCCGTCGATAATAGAATTACTCTCCGATCACCGTTTGTTTTGTTCTTTATTCGTTTATTCATCGATTGCGATTATCTTCCGTTTCCGCTGTAATCGATAATCCTCGCGATAATGACGCAATATTTAATTATTAATTTCGGTGCTACGTTAAAGTTCCGAAACTGGTAATCGTTGGCAATTTTATATTTAGAAGAACGGCGGGGGTGCAGGGCTCATTCCAGCTTTCCGAAAAGTACGCTGCTGATGGAAAATGAAAATTTTTCGATTTTCATGTTTTCTTGTTTCTTTTTCTTTTTTTTTAAGGAAAAACGAAATCTCTCGAAATAAATGTTGAAACTTTTTCGAATTGCCGGGGTTTTATAAACGAAATTAAAAGAATATCGTTCTCATCTCAAATGTGTCGTCCGGTTCATAAGATAAACATTAGTATCGCGAAAATATCACACTAGCAGTCGAAATTAAATCGAAAAACTGAATGGGTACTTTTACTCAATCGAAACGGATCGAAAGACATATATTATTATATTGCAAGCGGATCTAGAGATTTTCGGTTCGTGTTCGCAAATTTTCAGTTAACAACGAGCACATATTATTATAAAGTTAATATACATAAGCGATTTGAGAAACATTATTTGTAACATTGTACTAAAAAATTTCTCTCATAAACTTTCATACGACCTGAGGAACCCCTATGGGGTGAAATTTCAGCCCTAGCACGCTGTTTTTAATTTATTATCATCTCTTCCAGTTACAGAATTTCTCGGATCTTAATAACCTTATTTATCTTGAAAAATTTCAACATCTCGCCATGATACGCATTATTTCAACTACGAGCAAAAAAGAATAATTTTTAAATGCAGCCGAATCCATACGCATTATTTCAACTACGAGCAAAAAAGAATAATTTTTAAATGCAGCCGAATCCATCTTGTTGTATATATTTAAAAAAAAAAAGAAAAAAGGAGAAAAGTGGAACGCGGCAAATAAATGCTCAAATAACGAAATTTTTCCGCGCCATATCGAGAAATGGGCGTATTTTAAAAAATTTTCCGAAATTTCTGATAGAATTACGCCGCTTTAAAAGGTAAATAAATCGTAACATTTTTTAAGTGTAACATATTCCGGGACTGCACTAACGTCGTTTCCTTGAACCGTTTATATTTTTTCGTTCGAGCGATATAGACCGATTAAAAGTGGATACAACAATAACGACAATAATAATAATTATATAAATTATTTCATTGTTCCAATTACACGGGCGGTTTTTAATGTCGGTTTCAATGGCAAATAATAAAGAATTCCATTGTAACCATAAATGTGCAAAGACTGCGCCGTGTTAATGAGAGATGGAATCGTTCAAGGCGACCTGATTTTTCTTTTGTACAAGGTTAAAATTGAGAAGAAAATACGTAAAGTTACCACGTTGTTACTGATAGGTCTACTCCGTTTGCCATATAGCAATGATTAAACAACTCGCCACAGCTTTGTCGTTAATAGCAATCGCATTATTTCATTGTCGTGCCGTATTTCTTTACATAATATTTTCCCAATATCATCACGACGGCTGTGTGTAATATACGAGAAATGAGAAATTCTAATGAGCAGTCGTCGCGTATCTTAAGTTTCAATCATTTATTTGATGTAATCTCGAGCTTATTACGTCGTGTAATAATAATTACATTGTAACACACACGCGCTTTGTGTACACACGCATGCATGCTGACCCCAAAATTTAAGATGGGCTGTTTTTCTCTTACGTAGGAGATCACATTAGAAGATGGAATAAGAAAAAAAAACAAAACAGAACTAGCGGAAATCAGAAAACCAAGAAAACCCGTTCACTTCATCGCACTTAATACACCCGTATGACTGGAAGAGCACAGCAAATCAACTCGGACGGTATGCGCCATAAATTACAAAATCCTGAGTTCCCCGCTTAGAAATATAGTTGTATCATTATTGTTTTAATCTTTTCTTTAAGAATATTTAATTAGTTACAAGAAACCCGCATCAAAGTCGATTTTGTGGCTTTCGTGATTATTTCTGTGCCGAACACCTGTACTCTGGTTTTGAAATATTTACAGAAAAATAAGAAGAAAAAGCCTCTTCGTAAGTTGCTCGCAGAGATTGTGAATCTACACGAATATGCTCCTATTTAAATCACGGAGTGTAGGAAAAATTTATTAATACTCCATCGGTCCCTCTGCGCCGCATTTCACACATTAAAATTGATCTTCCTGCCGACATCATACCGTTTTTTTACTATAATGTGATTGAAAAATCGTTTCGATCATCAGAGATTGTAATCATCAACGTGTAGATTCCAAACGATCAAGCAGTTCAATGCGCAGACCGAGCTGCATCTCTAGCAGCTTTTATCTGACGCAGCACATCTCGAAAGCACTGAAGATTCCGTGTATATTCAGATTCGTACATTCGCGAACAAACGTAATGAGATCGGTTTTAACGTTAGCTAAAATTGTTTTTTCATATTTAACCATCGGCAAAAGTAACGACTGGAAGAATTTTTGAATATGCTCGAATTGGGCGCATAGTAAAAATTTCATATAATATTAGCGGCGAAGAAGATGTTAAAGATGAAGCAGGAAATGACGAAAACGATTTCAGGCTTTCAAATGACGATTTTATAATGATTATTAAAAAACAAAAGTTCTTTAATTATAGAAAAAGGCGAGTAAGCGAATATCAAAGCGAAAAAGAGTTTACACGGGTCAAACGACGTTAAATGTTGAAAGATATTTAATATTCGAAAAAGGTATCGAACTTGCAAGTCTTTGCGGGGGGAAGTGCAAAAAAAAAAGTAACTCGCTGTTTTTAAAAAGGTTAACGATTATTTTAAATTTATTTTTAAGCGTGTTTTTAACTTATCTGCGGTGTTCGCATAAGAAGAAAATGTGTTTAGTACTTTTTCTTAGAAAGTTAGAAATCGGTTAAAGTATTTTTTTTTTTTTCCTCGTCATCTCGGTCCTTACATAGTAATGACACCTATATAAACTAGTAAATTTGTTATTCGCGAAGAAATTTAAGAACGTATCCTTACGAATTTTAAAGGTTATTGAAAAACTGACATTCTTTATTTCTTTTGAATTCCATTGCATTTTTTTTTTTTTTTTTCGTTTTCTAGTTCAATGCGATCACTTTATGTAAAATATGAAATATGAAATTCTCATCGAGTAATTAGAAAGTGTGATGAACTAAAAATATAAACAATTCGAGAGTACCTTCAATCAAGCGTAATTTTGATTATTGATTTTTTCTCTAATAATCGCGCTCATATATTTTTATTTCATACGAAACATTTAAAAAAAAAAAAAACAAAAAAAAACACACTTTATCGGTATTAAATGCGGAATCTAAAAATATAATAATACTTTTTAAAGCGCGATTTAGAATTGGACAACTTTTTAAAATATTTCAAAACGCAAATTTATCCTTTTTTCCTTTTCTGTTGTTTTCTCACTTCCGCTTTTAAACTGTGCCGCCGCCGCTACCGTCATCTGATGAAGGAATAATTCCTCTCCCCCGCCCCTCCATTGTGAGTTTGAGCAGTCCGAAGCATTCCCCGGTGCCTTTAAATTCAACTGCACTGTCTGAGCGTAAATTATTACAGCTTACCAGCTGGGACTGCGATTATACGCATGAGAGCCCGATTGAGAAAAAATCTCTCACGACCGCGCGGCAACAAGTGCAATTGAACATGCCCAGTTGGAAAAATGTTTAAAACTTAACACCAGACAGCACGACAGAAACGTAGGAGGAGCCTGATTAAAACTCTTTTCAAGAACTGACATTGATATAAAGCGTACTGTTCATGATGTAAAGAAAAACGATAATTTATTATAAAGTAACAAGTGTGTTTAGTAGTACTGACAATCGAATATACCGAAAACGATTTTTCTTTTTGGTCTTCTTGCATTTCGAAGAGAACCCACTCGTCGCTAATGCCGGAAATGCATTAAAATAATTAAAAACACACCTAGATCGGTTTAGATAGGAAGAACAACTGTTTGAATCTGTGCGCTGTCTATTACACTACGTCCTCTTTCGGTTAGTGTGTTTTGCTCAATGTATCGGAGTACTACTAAGACGTCATTTATTACCGGAGAACGGTTAAATGTCTATTAAACACAAACGCGAACAGAAATATATTATTAAAATTACTTAATGGCAGAAATAATTGTTTGAATTTAAAAAAAAAAAAAAAAAAGCAAAACTAGTTCTGTAAATGGACGAAATTCTTTATTTTTATACCATATATCTTAATTTGTTCCGAATGAGCTCTCCGATCCATAACATCAAATAATGGGCGAGAAATTATGAAAAACAAAAAGCCCGATTAGTTAACAAAAAGAAAAAGAAGCGAATTTCGCGTTAAATCGCGACAGGAAATGATGAGAGAATTGCAAGTGTTTAAACGATAACAACACTTTACACTAAAGTACTGCATTATTTAGAGGCGCGATAAGTATAAAATCTCAAGTTTAGCGAAAGCATTGAGCATCGCACCGTCGCCAAAAGTTTGTCACACTGCTGGTCATAAAATCAGAGGTCAACTTAACGTTCATTAATCAAGTCGAATTAAAAATCAAAAATATTGTCAATCGGTGAAAATATTTAATAAGCGAGAAAAAATCATATAAGTAATAACCTGTGAACACACTATCGTAATAATCACGATGATCTGCAACGAAACGGAACTATTTAGAGCGCGTCTACGTACTTATCACTCACTGATTTTTTTCATGTTTATCGATTTATCAAGAGTATTCCGTGAAATCGCGGAAAAGCGCGTGCCCGCAACTTTCCACAAATGGGCGGTGGGCGAATTTGAAGAAATCGCAAAAAACAAAAAAAAAAAAAGTAAATAGCGATCAATTCCTAGTCCGATGCTGATTTTTTAATTTTTTTTCCTTTCCATAATTTGAAATAGATTTTAAAAAATCCACACTCTCTATAGTATGGACTCTGTGCGAACTTTACATGAAAGTTGTACTTGGCGGGAAATGATGATCCGAAGTGAATTTCGAATAAAACGACTGAAAGTAGTTTTATCTTTCCGCATAGATTTCTACCGGTAAGAATGAGACGCACAAGAAAGCATCGGTCGTTGAATTTCAGAAATTTGCCCCGCCGCGCCATAGGGGATTAAAAAACCGGAAATGAAAAATGTATTAATACATCCGTCGGAAGGAAATAAACAAAATTAACGAAACTTCGTCGATAAAACGAATCCGCGGCGGTACTTTTTTTAACCGTATCTTCTCTAGGCGGGAGCCTTGTCAGCAAACGTAGAGCAATCGCAAAAAATAAAAAAGAAGCGAAAAAAGGTCGATAATAAAGGTAAACACACAGATGCGATATCGGAGAGCTGAGAGTAAATGCTAGTCAAAGGAGAAAAAACACGCTGCTGCTTATACCGCATAAAAATAGAAGATTAGAAGAGCTTAAAGGAAAATGAATGAAAAAAACAGAATGGCTTTTAATAGTAGCGAGAAGAAAAAGCTAATAACAGATTGCAACAGTAGCAAGTTATCAAAGTGGATGAGGAATACGAGTAAGAAAGAAAGTGAAATTCTCATTTTTTATGCCAGTCAATCCGCGTTGAGCCGAAAATACATCAGAAATATTATAGCATATGGGGGGGGGGGGGGGGGGGAATGAAAAAAATGTAAATAAAACGGAATACGAACTGTGATAAAATACGGCCGTACTAATGTCACTCCTAGAGTGGTATTTTTCTTAATTCAATGGGATCGCGGCTACCGGAAGTGTTGAACGAGAGGGCAGGACGGAAAATACGGCTAAAAATTTGACTCGAAGATTGAAAGAGAAAATATCGAAAGAGAGTCCCAATACGGTAAAAGAAGAATTAAGCTAACACGAAGGTAAAAAAAAAAAAACGTCAAAGTTCTTACACCGATTAAAATGCTAGCACCGTATTCTTTACGACACTTTCTTCATCTAGATCTCTTCTCATCATCCTTTAGACTTTTCCGGCGAGAAATGAACTGCTGGACATCAGGCCCGTGCCCAGAATTTTAGAGGGGGGGATTTTCTTTGCATATTTATTTTATAAATAAAAATACATTTTTCACTAATATTCATGCTATTAATAATTTCCATCATTTTGATTTATATATTAATAATTTAAATAAACGAATTACTGCATAAACACATTAATAAAAATTACATATGTTATTGATTATACTCGTAACACAAAATTTTGCATAAAATATTAATGAAGTACCTAAGCTATTTCAGTTCTCATGGGGGGGGGGGTTAACCCCCAAAACCCACCCTGTGGACACGGCCTTGCTGGTGGACATTATAATTCCTTTTAATTAATATTCATTTTACAACACTGTCTTGTGGCTCGATCGTATTTGTATCTAAAAATAACTTAGTCTCTGTCGAACATGGTGCAATCCTTCTTGGTGATGAGCCCAAAGTAGAACAAAAACGTAAAACCTCTTTCAAATAATTTCTTTCCTCATCATCAGATTAAATGTATGTCAGGTATTCTTTTCTGTAAACGTTAATGAAAATGACGATTTCGATATAATTAACGTAGAATTGATTGCCAGGTTTACACCGATTTACAAAGTTATAAAACAGCAGCGACGCTGCTGAATAATTTAGGCAAATCTCGTTATATCAACAGCACATTTAAAACAAAGGCAATATTCAAAAAGTAGAATTTATATACACACAAACATATATATATATATATATATATATATATCGATAGTTGCTTTTTCGTCAGTGTACTTATCCCCTAATTACTACAATATACCGAGAGGAGGGATTTTATCCTAAACCGTAAAAAATAGTTTATTATCTACTACTAAAAGCGGACCACCCGATAACAGTGGCAGTGTTTACTTTCCTACTTACCGCGTATAGAAAAGTTTCACACGATTCACAGAGTCCTTTAGAGAAATTCACTTGATAATGTCGCTTTTATATATAGCTAAATGTTTGTAATATCCCTTGATCAGAAACGGAAGAAGAAAAGAAACGAATGTAATTTTAATCGCACGAATGGAAGTGTGAAATGAATAAACTCAAAAATAGGTGCATGCGCGTTGTGTAGAAAAAGATTTAAAATTCTACATTAAACTATGGACTTTTTATGATACAAATTACGTGCCATCATCATGGGATATAGCGAAATATCGACTTTCCGAAGATGGTACACATGTCACCTTTTCCATTTTCATTACAATCGTCAGATTGACAAAGGAACTGCTTATTTGAAATCATCGCGCCAATTTCAGAAGAATAACACTGTTCTCCGAAGTCCTACGTCTCCAACAGATCACTTCCTTCATAGAATTTTTGTTCTTTTTACGTGTTAACTTTCTAAAAAATCTAATTTTTCAATCTGTCCGTCGACAATCAAAGTTTTGTGCTCGAACTATCTTCCCTTCGATCATAGATTTCCGGCGTCTCGCCGCGTTTTTTCATTCGAATGATTCAGATCTGATTAGCGGTGCTTGCCGTATTTTCTCCGATTGTTCTTCCCCCATGAAACGTTTTCATTTATAAACTAGAAGTTACCCACGGCTTCGCCTGTGTAATTAGTTTTTTTTTTAATACGTAATCTATGTCACTGCTATATATATATACACCCTGTCAAGAAAGTATCGGGAATTGTCAATTTAAATCTCCCGGGTAATAGCTAGGCAGATAATTTTTTTTTTCCAGGTTGGTACAACTGTTTTGTATTATGATGCCTATTTTTAGCGCGATCTGTCAACCAGTGTGTTTACAGCAGCTGTTAAAATCAGTCGACCTTGAAATGTTTTGTCGAAGTTTTACAATGAGTGAAAATATTGAACAACGTACTTGTGTTAAATTCTGTGTTTCGAACGAAATTTCTTGTGCCGATACACTGAAAATGTTACAGAAGGCTTTTGGTGAATCTGCTTTATCAAAAACGCGGGTTTACGAGTGGTACAGAGCGTTCAAGGATGGTCGGGAGACGGTCGAAGACATGCCTCGCTCTGGACGGCCTTCAACGAGTGTGACCGATGATAACGTCGATAAAATCAAGGAAATCGTTGCTGAAAATTGTCATATGAGCTTGAGAGAGATGGCTCATGGATTGGGCATGTCACACGAGAGCGTACGTACGATTGTGCACGAAAAATTGGGTATGCAACGCGTTGCGGCTCGGCTTGTTCCGAAAGACCTGAATTTCTTTCAAAAAAAGTACCGAGAACAGGTAGCTGCAGACATGCTGGATCGAGCCAATTTGGATCCTACCTTCTTGGAAAAGATAATTACTGGTGACGAGACATGGGTGTACGAGTACGACACGCTTACGAACCAGCAATCGTCCGAATGGCGGCCAATTGGCGCGCCAAAGCCGAAAAAACCTCGCCAAAGCCGATCGAAAGTGAAGATCATGTTGATTGTTTTCTTCGATATTCGAGGCGTGGTACACTATGAATATGTGCCAGCCGGACAGACAGTCACCAAAGAGTTTTACTTAAGTGTTTTGAGACGTTTGAGAGAGGCTATCCGTCGTAAACGTAACGATTTGTGGGTCGACAATTCTTGGATTCTCCATCACGATAATGCGCCGTCTCACAAAGCCATAATTGTGAATGAGTTTTTGGCCAAACACTCGGTAAATATCATCGAACAACCGCCGTATTCACCAGATTTAGCACCCTGCGACTTCTTCCTATTCTCAAAACTCAAATTTCCGCTACGGGGAATGCGCTTCGAATCGATTGATGACATCAAGACGAATGCGACGCGAGAGCTAAAGGCCATCCCGGAAACCGCCTATCAGAAGTGCTTTGCCGAGTGGAAAAAGCGTTGGCATATGTGCATCGCTTCGAATGGATGTTATTTTGAAGGTGACAAAATAAATTTGGATGAAAATTAAAAATTGTTCGTTTTATTTAACAATTCCCGATACTTTCTTGACAGGGTGTATATATGTAAATAGAACATTCACACACACAAATTATACATCAAAAACCTATGTTAGTAATAATTAGGGAAATTCTGTTTACCCAGCTACCGATTTTAGCCGGCTGTTAAAATTTTTAAACGATTTGACAAATATATCGCTGTCTCTTTCATTTTTAAACTCTAAATTGTTGCAATTTCTGTCCTAAAGTTCAGAACAAATCCGGTAATTTATATAGGCTGTGTGAATTTCATCACTATTTCTGTAATACCGTTTTTGAGTTAAATCAAAACAGACAGACAAAAATTTTTAAAAACAAATTTTCTGTTTACGTGCGATAAATGATTATAATGAAAATATTCGCAAATCACACACACTACGGTTTTATATATTAGCGAGCGACCCCTGATTTTCTATTAATACTTTGTTATTTTTACGCAATATCCCCGCTTTCATCTCCATTTTCAGATGTATCAGAATACACATTTTTGTCCTTCTTACCGTGTTATTAAGTAAAGCTTTCTATCCAGCCCTATCGGAAAAAACTAGAAAAAAAAAAAAAAAAAACGTAATTATGAACCAATGTACACGAATTACGCGGTAAAATATTATTGCTGTAACACCTTTTCAAGAAAGGGTTACCTGGAACAGGTGGCCACTACAACAAGGGGTATGTATGTATATAAAACGGATCACCACCGCTAATAATCTATACCTTTACGTCGCGTAGTCTGGCCGATTAGATACGCAATATTAAGCAAATGAGAACAATAGAAAAACAAGCGCTACAAAGAATAGACGTTCACGGCGCATTTAGTGTACGACTACCGCAAGCTGGATGGAGCAAGCTGACTCTCGGTAATTCCCGACAAGTGCACATTATCGGAGAAGATGAGTCCCGAAATCGAGACTGCGTGTCTATCTATAATTCTCCCCATGAGAATCGTTTAAAAATATTCATTCCAATTGATGATTGCATTCGGATTTAGGATTTAAAACGAAGTTATTTAATCGCGGCCATTTAGTTAACAATTGGAATTCTTCGCTGATTTGATAAACATAACCAAAAGTTACCATACCGATAAAACAAATACTTCAAAAAATTCGATTTAAAATTTCAGTTTCGGAAAAAATTTATATAATCGTGCCACTAACAGTTTAAAAGATTTCGAGTAAGACCGTAATGAAAAATGGGAGGAAAAAAAAAATCGCATCTAAAGTGAATTTCTACGTGGATGGTTAATGTAATATTGTGTTCGTTTTACATTTGAAGATTTTCAAACGTAAATTTTACGTGCAGGGATTTATTTATTTTGTTTTTATTTCCGCAAAAGGCTTATTTCATCTATCGCATTAATTGACAGTAATATTTTGTACGCTTTTCCATTGGCCTAGCGAGAAGTTATAAATACAAAGAGAATAGCGATTAAGAAATTTATTGTAATTAGGCCAGCGAAAAATTAGATTAAAAAAATTTGAAATTCGCGAATTACTCAATTGACTTTTATTAAACTACAGGCGTGAATAATGAGATTTTATAATACGTAATGCAATACGGTCAACGTACAAAACCCGCATTTTAACAGTTTAAATATCCCCTTTTTCATTACCGTAACGCGGGTTTACGCGAATGGAAAACAACCTAAATGTATCGAAAAAAATTAGAAAAATACTACTGATCAAAGCTTAGATGAAACCAGCCGAGGCAAATTCTCCGTTATTTTTCCGGCACGATTCGCGCCGATGACGCGGAAGCGGTAGCAAGAAGTGCGGAAAAGTCGATGGCAAAATCGGAAGAAACAACATTCCAGTTTGGCGGATGTGATAATAGACTTCGGGGGGGATGTTCTTCTAAAGAATACGTCAGAATTGCGTGAATAATACACACCGGATATCGCACACGATCGCGCGACATTTCTATGAAGAGGCTATTAGCACGATTAAATGATGATGGTGATATTTCAATGCGATAATTACGTGTCGGGAATTGTGCGGTTTAGGTACGCTAACAGAAAATAAGTAATTTGCAGAAATGTTTGCAATAATTTCTACACAGTGATTTAACAAGACGGAAAATTGAGTATCGACTGCTAAAATATCAAGATACACGTATATTCCTCAATTTACAAAAACAGGATGAATCGTAATAAAACATATCACACATCCGTCGTGCATTAATTACCGAAGGAACTATTCTCCTATTCCTTTTCTCGCTCTCACGTATGTGTCAATATACACATGGGGAAGTATATATTTACATTATAAGAATTGTTTCGGTAAATCGAATAAAATTAGAACATATGTCACATGCGGCGTCAAATTAATAGGAAAAAAAAGAACAGAATTTCTCAAAAGAGCACTTCGAATACCGCAATAAAAGCAGCAGTACCGTGGCCAACACTGGAAAATATTACTAAAAACACAAAAACCAACTTCGCGATCCGTATTTAACATTCTGTATAAATTTCAACAACCGATTATGACAGAGTCTTTCGTCTCCGCGCAACACATACTTAACTCATCCATCAGCTGATTCGATCAAAAGATTAGCATCGCATTATCCTTCACCAAATACTCCGCATATTACTCTCTTCCACCGAAACCTCTTAACTAATATTATAGTCTAACATTATTTCACAAATTCTCCAAATGAATTATCCACGTTAAGAGCTACATTTTTATCCTCGCAACCAAAAATGATTACACTTTTACAATAACCGTTAGAAGTATCAGTCCAGTTAATGGTTATGTTTAAAAAAAAAAAAGAAAGTGATAATATTAATCAAAAAAATTAAAAAATATGTACAACGGAAGACATGTTTTTATGACAGCCGGTGAAAAACAAGCAAAGAGCAGGATGAGTGAAACGTAAAGATGACCGCTGGGGATAGAGGTAATAATGTAAAGCAATAGTTAAAATCCCATGAACGGTGAGTGATAAGGGCATATTGAAGGAGCTGGGGACTGTGAAAAGAAAGAAATAATGGGTCAGACAAATGCGTGCTCGAAAAGGATTAGCACTTAATTAATAAATAAACGAATAACGATTTGATTTGATTTGGGCAATTTCACACCGGTACGGATAATAGTGTGACTAATTTAAGCTGGGCGCAGAATTATTAAAAAAAAAAACAAAAAAAAAAAAAACGAAAGTCCTTAAGGTCGATTTTTTTTTCTTTAAAAATACACATTTGTAGGTTTTTAGCGAGCACTGAAATAATCAGTCACTTAAATAACAATGACGTCATATCATTTTACTGAAGAAAAAGGAAAGTAATAAGTTACGTTCGCATGCAATGGAGCGAAAGAGAGACATTGCCTGAACCATTCGTTAACAATTTTCATCTCTTACTAATCGAACATCAAACAGTGAACGTTTAAAGGGAGCACTCACGATTATCAGGGAAGAGACAACCGTCACAGCCGGGTAATAAGTTCGAAAGAGATGTAAATGATGGTCGTAACTAGAATGGCCAAGGAAACCAATACCATGGCGTGAAATTGTAGAAAAATGAAAATACACCGTACGAACAGGAAGTATCTGCTAAGCAAAGTATACTGAGGTTGAAATTGCTCTATAGAAAGCCTTTACCGCCCGCTAAGAGTTGGGAACTAAAATTACAAGCTTTCACCAATCTCCTCTTTATTTTGTGAATAGATCAGAGGAATCGCAAATCCGATTACGGCGCATGAGCAATTATTACCGCCAACTGTACGTAGACGTTTAAAAGCTATCATCACACTCTGGATATCTCAGAATCAATTAATTAATCGCTAATAAAGTTTCTTCTTCCGTATTAGAGGGAATAAAATTTGTTTACTATAATTTAATCTCTCATTTTGTACAAAAAAAAAAAAAAAAAATAATCAAAATTGACAACAAAATTTGGTGAAATCACAAGCACTACATCATTAAGACAACGAGATTTTTTTCGGCAAAAACTTATTCTCACGCTAGAGACTGCTACCGTAAGATTATCGGATGGAATTTTTAAAAAAAATTCTTATTACAATTTATCGTCGACAAATAAAAGCAATTTTATTATTTAAGCAGATTTTCATTCGGCGTTGAAAACAGCCGCTAACGAAATCATTTCTTCATGAACGTCTGGATCGATCAAAATACGAGAAATTAAGAATGACGTAAAATTACGTACTACAGTTAGTAAAAAATTAACCGGTAAATGGTTCCTGAACGAAAAAAATTAACAGATAAATCGCATCAAAATCGCTGGGGCTTTCGAGACACCGTTATTGTCGTTATTAATTTTTTTATTATCGCTGCTACCGTTATACTTTATTAGTTCTAACGACGATTATTGATTTATGCGTGTTAAAGAGGCAAAAAATTGAAACTTGACAGCGCTTACCACTGAAATATTACAATCAAACCGGCTCATTAATATACAGTCCCCCGCACTAATGCACCCCAGAATGCCAATTACCGTAGCACTTGAAAAATTCACAATGACAACGCAAATGATTAAATTTAATATTTTCCCTGTATCCATGTTAATATGTAGGATGTATTTTTCTCTCAAAAACAAACAATTCTCTTCGGTTTAAAGCTCTTGAGATTTTTTAAAACGAAAACAGTCGGACATGAAAAAACGTTAAATTTTTTACCGTGTAAACAGAATAAATAAGATATTTCGTAAAAATATTTTATTCGCAATTTCTAATAATTAGGCACAGTCAGGGAGGCCTTTTTCAGGGTTAAAAATTAAATTTAGGAAATTTTCTTTCATACATATTATTATACTTCGATTATGTTTATGGCTGATGATAATAATAATAATAATATTAATATCAAAAGCACTTCATGGGAAACATTACAAACAAGAAGTAAAACATAAAAATGTTAATAAAATAGTCGATACGTGCCGAATCATTTCCAGAAACAGAAGGATTTTTAATAGCAATCCAAGATCAAGTGATAATAACAAGAAATTACAGGAGATATATTATTTAAGACTCTAATATCGCGGATAAATGTAAAAAATGTGGGAAAGAGAATGAAACAATGAAGTATATCTTAAACAGTTAGCAGCGCGACTTTTTTTATGAAAAGACATAACACGATGTAGCTGCTATAGTCCAACGAGAAATTGGATTTAAATACGGCCTAATTAAATCTAAACGACCATTTTACAAATATGTACCTGAAATAATTTTAGATAAAAAAGCATAAATTATATTGTGAAAGAACTATGCTGACGAATAAAACAGTGGAATATAATAATAGGCCGCGGATATTATAGTAATTGATAAAAAGAAGAAATCAATAGATATCGCGCTATGCCAGATAGCAGAAATATAGATAAAGTATTCGAGAACAAAATAAATATGAAAAACTTCGGAAACAACAGATGAAGCACATACTGAAGCTTAGTACTAGTACAGTTAAAATAACACCGCTAATTGTTGGAAATAATCGTACAATACCGAATAGTTTAGTTAAGAATATATATAAATTATAATTGACGACGCCATATATAGTAGATCTTATACAAAAATTAATTTTATTAAACACCGACACAAATTATAAGGGAACCTCCTTTACAAGATGGAGAAAATTTGTAGTACTTGTTAAATACATTAGCCGTATTACAAATATAACCAGCACAGCTGTGATTCTTCTTCTGATAATAATAATAATAATAATAATAATATAAAATAAAGTAAAAGATGATCTTTAAATGTGACTTTAAAAATGTTATCAATATACTTCTAAAAAAATCAGTGTTTTTACATTTTATTTCTACAAATAAAAAAATATTGGAAAAACAACAAAATTGCAAATGTCAGGCACCTTAATCTTTTACATGTATTTTAAAAAATTGGCATATTAACTATATCGATTAAAATATCGACTTTGTACTTCGATTATGACGTTCACATGGGTTTTATCAACTTTTACAAAACGGTGAGGTCACTGTGATCAATAAATTAAATTGGAAATTTTATGATAAATTTCTTTTCGAGTTTGAAGAATTCTAAAAAATATTTTTTAATAAAATATAAATGTTCTCTTATCCTCTCTCTTGCACGCATATATATATATACATATATATATGTATATATGTATATGTATATGTATACATAATGCTATATATGCTTGTGCATACACGCACCGCACACGTGGGCCACAATCGAAATATTTTGACACAACTGTTCTTCAAATATGATATTTACTTCTGGTTCATGTCATCCTTTGTGCATCTAGACTGGGATCGCATAAGATTTTGAACAAATTTTGGGACAGAAGATTTTAAGAATTTTAGGGAAATGCGAAAAAGATAATTTAATATTTCGTAACAATAATAGCGTAAAAGTATGATGTCACTCGACTAGTTTTGATGCAGGGTATGACATAGGGTTCAATTATGAAAAAAGAAAAGGGAACAATGCGGTTTTTATTAAAAAAAAAAAAAAAAAAGAACTCTTTAAACAGCTATTTCTATCAATTGCGGGTGTATGACGACAAATGCATGATGTATTTCCGGTGCAAATAGAAATTTATGACAAATATACTTATCTATTTAGAAAGTTCTCGAGTGTGGCCTTTGGCGAACACATTTTCAGCTTTTATTTTTAATTTCTATACTCTTACATTCATATGAAACCCTTTTAAAATATAAATCAATCCGAAACTAACCGGATTTCAGTGACTGGAATGAAGTCCAAATTTTATTAATTGCAGTGTTGTACATTTTACAGTTATTTCAATTATTTGATGAATAAATATATTCAGCTAATTTATCATATTGGCCAAGTGTAAAATTCTGCAAATGTGTATATGCCTAATTTAGCGAAATGTATAAATATTTGGAATTCGAGAAAAATGTTAATAAACCCTAATACTCGCTTAAAATATCCAGTTTGCTTTTTGTTAACGAAATGACAAGACCGGAGTATTATGTAACGCCCAGGTATTCTACGAGTACTTAAATAGCCAAGTTTCCTGTTTATTTTTATTCAAATATGATTATTTTGAATTAATTTTTAAATATACTTTTAATCATTTGTTATCCACGTCATAAACGCAATAATTTGATATTATTTTCATAGACTTGAACATTCGTGGACTTTGAAGCGCCTCTAAATGTTTTAGTGTATTTGAAAAAAATATCTTCTTAACAGGCGTAAAAGATTTTGGAACAGATCGTTTTTATCAAAAGGTGATTAAACAAAAACAAAAACAAAAAAAAAAAAAAAAAGAATGTTCTTTTATTTTTTGCGGTTCTATTTTAGTCAAATTTTAATGTTTCCTGTTCGTTGGCTGACGGTGGAAGCTGGACACAAGCGATAAAAATCCGGGTTTGAATCCTAAAACGGATAAAAAGTTGTTGCGCGATTTCTAAATATCATTTTTTCACAAGACTCTCAAAGAAATCTGGATAAATTTACCTTATATACAAAAATCTCAAAATTATAAATCAAGAATAAATTAAAAGAAGAAATGAAAACAACTGAAATCGGAGCGAAATTTCATTTTGAATCGTCCTTTTGTAATTTCCCGTGTATTTACGAAAATAATTTCCCGCTTATAAATAAATAAAATCCCATCCGATTAAAATATTTTACTTTCAAGCTTATTTACACCGCTCTTCCTTGAAGAGCCAATTATGTATCCTCATCGAATAACACAAACTTCTGTCCAAACGAGCTGTCAAATAACTAGAGAAGTATTGTAATAAACATCGTCACTTCTCCGGGGCATCTTGTACTAGAAAACCATAGGGTAGTAGCGTGTAAAATAATTTTAAGGAATACAGGCGACATTTGTAGTAAACATATTTTTCACTGACTAAAACGCACTTCCAAATAAACGTGTCAAATTGAATCGTCGTCGGATAGCTGGTGACAGGAAAGAACTTTTAAAGCATGACTCTCCCTCCCCGTCTAGACCAATGAACTATAGGTTTCAAAATAGGGTGAATTTCAAGCAAAAGGTTTCGACAGGTTCGACTAGAAAAACTGGAACGTTACAGAACTTTTTTATAATAGCACTTCATTTCTAATAAGGCAAAAGACTCGATAATACACCTCTGATAGTCGATTTCCTTCAGTACTAGTTTTTTTTTTTGGTTTTTTTTTCTGCTAATCGTTCCAAAACATTCATTTAGTTTTATGGTTGAAAAACACGCAACGTTTAAATACAATTTTACAGGTCTATTTAAACGATTTCACTGAAAATCCATTTTTTTGCGTGCGCCAACTCATCAGTTCCGTTATAAAAACTGGAAAAAGAAATTTAAATCTGTTGCTTATGCAGTTTAAATGAAAAAAACAACGCAAGCTAAATCCAAATGTTAAGGTATTTTTTGTCTCCTTCTTTTTGTATAATGCTTTAACCTTTCCCACTCGATCACTATTATTACACAGAAATACAAATAGTATCCGGAGAAGATGAAAAAATTGACAAAATGAATACCATCTCGCGGATCTTGAGTATCCCCACAATTACGTTTATCAAATACGGTGGAACGTTTAATTCTTATACACAGTGTACATGTGTGTGAATTCGTTGAGTTTTGATCTAGGACCCCACACACACACACCCCGGGACTGGATAAAACATTATCTCTGTCAAGCACAAAACGAGAACTACAGACGCCGAAGCTAATTCTGAAAATTACTTACCGATACCACCGAGTTAAGGAACTTTGAATTAAAAATCGAGCGCGCTTACCTGTAAAAATTATAACGAAAAAAATTAGTATTACGTACAATTTAAGTTTTTCATTAGTAAAATGATAACGCAATAAATCGTTGAAATGAGTTCTCAATACGTATATACACATACATCCATAAAAATACACACGTGTAAAAAAAGTTACATATTTTTTAACAGTTTAAAACGTATAAAAATGTTCGCTTTTTTTTAATATTACCCATAGCGTAAGAATAGCGTTGTCATTAATATTCGAGGAGTAATAAAAATTTAATTTGAATGCAGTTTACGTTTTCGACGTTGTGATTTGCGGGATTCAATTTCAAATTTTGACCGCAATAACACGCCCGAGTCAAGACTAGTAATAAATAAGTGCTCGTATCGTCGTTTGTTAGTCGTTAATTATCGTAAATACCAAAATTAACTGTTCTCGAAATGTGCACGGAGCAGTAAAACTAGAGTACGGTCTAGCGGTGGCAATGACGAATAATATTGCAAATCGATCGAATTTAAATGCAATGAATTTCGCAAATAGGCCTAATAATAACAAATAAGTGATATGGTTCATTAATGATTACTGATGGTCGTTAAACATTCCCATTTGCAACAACACAGTCTTCCATCGAAGCCGTCACAGTCACCAATGGTTCGTGTTTCGCAGGGACTACCTGCAATAAGTACGCACTAGATGAATTTTCCAAGTAAAGATGTCGACCGGTTTTTATGAACCAAAGTGAAAAGTTAAAAAATCTCTCGCCATTTCGAAACTCATTCAATAACGAAATTTAGTATTGCAAAGAAATGCGACTAATTTTCAGAAGTTTTAACCGCAAACGGTGAAATTTTAGTGAATACTTAATCTGATATAATACAGTTTGTCAGTCAAAACTCCTTCGCTTGTAAAACAGGTCATAGAAATATACTACCTTGCTGCAGAAAATGCAAACGTACATCTGTAATTCAAATAAAATAAGCGATTTAAACGGATTTCGTTAAATTCAGGTGAAAATTTACTTTAACTTGCCGAGTAAACAAAAACCCCGGTTCTGGGCGAGTACTACCAGAGGTAATGTTTAAAATTTTGAAAAATAATTAACATATATATATTTTCTTTTCTTCAGGTGCCGTACGCTACATAGCGCGTTGGCGCAAACTATTCGTACACTTTTAGCTGTACCGATATAGGCTAGTGTTCATAGCAATTGTTTATACACAGTACCAATGTGTACACACGCAAGACTACATTCCGAACTAATTAGTGTAATCGTTTGATTTATATCGGCATATACAAGTGTGCAGTTACACCTGTGTGTGTCTGCTGTGTACTAACTAGCGTGCATATGATGGTATGCATGTTTGCCATTGCCTTCCACGCGAAACACACATATATATATATATATATATATATATAAATAAAAAGATAAGTCCCTGGACCCGCAGATAGTAGATTTTCTATAACGCTTACAAGAGTTGTTTCAATTGATTATGTCATTCTCATCTTTTTTATTTTGCGCCTGTCAAAAAAAAAAAAAAAATACTACTGTACACTGCATTTGTGGTAACGATTAGTTTACTGTCTCAAAATATTTTCTTTAACCATTAGTAGTAATTTATATTATATTATAGAAATATAAAATATAGTCTTTTTAAAATATAACAAAAAAAAGTATCCATTGAATAGTTCATTAACATATTTTAGTGTCGTATATACATATACATATATATATATATGTGTGTGTGTGTAAATTGTGCAAGTTGAATCAACGAAAAAGGTGAAGTGTTTCCGTTTACTTTTACCGATTGTATTAATTTATAAAATTAGACCTAGACACGCGAAATACACGACAAACGCTTGCGGGCCAAGATAAAAATTTCCGTAGTGACAACATCATAATGACAGTTCACCGAATAGAAGAACCTTTTGTATCACCGCGATTCAATTAAATGGAATGATTTCACTTGACGTTTGATTTAATTTTAGTTTAGTTTTTTTGCATTGATCTTTTTATAATGCGGTCGAAATTTGTAATGATCTGAAATTCTGCAAAAATTTTTTAGGAAGTTTCATGTAAAAATGCTTATTGACCGGGTTGTAGAGAGAATGTCAGATAGTGGCTTTCCTAACAGATATTAATAACCTATATTGAATTTACCTTCCAATGATTTTTAACTCAGTTCTATCATCACTTGTACTTGGTAACAGCCGGTGGCCCCTTTTCCATGCTAAACCGGTTTCAATATTTTAAAGTATAAAAAAAAAAAAAAAGATTTAAATACCGCGCGTATATTTTCATTATTAAAATTTCTTAGAACAGAAAGAAGAAAAAGAACTCCCAAAGAGAACTAATTATTAAGTGTTAATTTGGCCACTAATTAAAAACATTACTAACAGGTATACCCCCAATTACAAATGAAAAAAAAAACAATAACAGCCTAATTCGGCTCTTAAGCCTTTTTTTTCTTTTTTTTTTTTTTTGCCGGCAGGACAAGATTTAACCGGTTATCATCTCTATTGTCAAATTTCAGAACCAAAAAATAAGGTGAAATTTTCAATTAGAAAATATGCCGCAAAAATTGTATTGCTACAGTAAAATTCTTTTTTTTTTTTTTTTTTCATATTTCTGCAATCTCCGGTGTATTTAAAGTTTGTGTGACAAAAAGTTTACACAAAACGTTCAGACAGAAAAAAAAAAAAAAAAAAAAAAAACGTTGGCTTCCGTAACACATGTTTTAGACAACATCCTAGATATAATTGAAATAATTACCGAAAAAATTTCCGAGAGTTGCAGCAGCTAAAATAAGAAAATTCGAACTTGGACATAACGAAAAGGATCGCCAGCATTTCTGGTAAGAAAGTTTTCGAATTAAACACTGAGCAGTTAAAGTTAGTTTTTAAATGTTCTAAACTTTTTATTTATTAATTTTTTTTTTTTTTGTTATTTTAACGAATCCCTCATTCGAGTAATTAAACATTTTTCGTAGTCCGACGAGCTGCGAAAGAGAAATCTTAATCTTATTAATTATGTTTTAGTAGAAAATTTAAGTTTCCAGATAAACGTTTCAAGCAACTGAGATTAGACGGATTTTTAATTACACCATTAATAACCTAAAATATTTCTTCGACATCGAGTTAAACTGAAAAGTTCCAAGATGGCGCAAAAATTTCTTTCTAAAGAGAAATATAATTAAATAACGAGAAATTAACATCATACTCCTCTTATTGGTACAACACTATAAAAACACTGAAAAAACTGTGATATTTTTCTCCAAAATTTAAAAAAAAAAAAAAAAAAAAAAAAATCGGTGGTATTATTAAAATATTTGCCAACTCTCTAGCGCTATCTGTAACTAATGCGCGCCACTTTACGAAAAAGGTTTCCGAATCGGTATGTCACTCGATGATGAGCAGTTTCTCTTTCTTTCTGCGACAAAATGCAATTTACCGCCGTAACTCAACTAATTGCTATTACATTCATTAATGAATACAGCTCTCTACATAACTGCTTGCAACTTACCATTACGATGGCAGATTTCATCTTTCCGTCATCATTAATTCACTACTCTCTTCTAGCTTGTTCGTTCGCTAGATGATGACGCAAATGTGCTAACGGTGAAAATTATTCCCGAAAATTATCTTCATTCATTGCGAAGTTGATAGCACAAATTGCACATTAGCGTTTGAAACTCGACGACGAAGAATTATCACTTCCAGGAGAACAATGAAAAAGAATCAGGTAGGAAGAATTAGAAAAGTAAAACTTTGCGCTGACCTATTAGGTTAGCAATTGACGAAAAATCTCCCATCTTGGCCCGTACAACTTAATAATACTGACTCCACGTCGACCAAAATATGTATATCGTTTAGTGGCTTAAGAAGGATACTTTATAAGTAAGAATCGGTGAGAATGAATTAAAATACCGCAGTCTTTTCAACTATAAAGCGGGGAAATTCCTTTTTTTTTACACTTAATTCAGCGAGTATAACAATTTAATAAAGATGTATGGCGCCTGCACAAATGCAACATGCTATTCTGTAAGTAAATATTACATATTACATGTTTTAGATAATCTGCAGCCAATAACATTTTTGAATCCTCCGAAACGGATTTTGACAAGGTTTTATGAGCCGTACTTAATTATATCGGTTGCCATGATAGCCCCTTGCTGCTCTATACAATCAACTATCATCACTGACCCCCAGAGTCCATTAGTAGACGGTAGTAGTCGTCCCTAGGTAATTATAATATATCTCCCCCCACCCACCCCAGGTTAATAATATATAATTAACATATGGTCGAGGTTACGAACACTGTTCAGTACAGTGGAGAGGGGAGTAAATAATAGCTTAATAATTTACAATGTGCAGATATCAACAAAAAGAATAAAACGCGTTTTCGCCGCATAAGAGAGTATTATTTGGATATTTTTTATTAATTTTTTGATTTGGCTTTCGTTAATTAACCAAAACTCACATAAAAATTAATCGAAATGCCTCCCGTAACCTTCCGACTATATATATATATATATATATATATATATATATATATATATATATATGTACATAAGCATCATTCAGATAATCGGAGGATCTATAACGAGCTAGGCATATCCTTGGGTTACGGACGGTGCCACTACCTTCAGATATAGAGAGGTTAGCTGCAAATAAGCAGTTGCGAACCAACGGTGTTTCAAAGTGCAGTAGGGAAATGGGGAAAAAGCTCTCTTTAAAAAAATTCTGCATACACCCGCTAAAGATTGTCGAAGCGCAGCTAGACTGTTATAAGTCCATTTCCCCGTGGTGTACAGGAGTAGGTATGTATGCATCAGTACCAGAACCCAGCGACAGGACATATTTCATAAAAAACGGTTGCTTACGGGATGGTATCAGACGCAGTTAATCCAGCTGTACGACTAAGACGCTACTACAATCTGGAAGAGAAGGAAAAGCCACCTGCTGATTATATCTTTCCAAAGAGCATACCCGTAACAACCGAATAGCGACCGGCGACACTGATTTCCAGTCAATAAATGCGCAATATGCTGCCGGGTACACTAATGTAGATGACCCGGGACACTGTACTATGTGAAAAATCGATGACCGCAAAAAAATAAACATTAACTTAGGAAACAAAAATATAGCTACATAGAGAGAATGAGCCGAGAGAAAAAAATATAGACATGTGTAGTATACGTGAAATCCACTGGAAAGATTTTAGTACCGACTGAAGCACTTACCTCCGGATCAGATAAAGTCAAAACCAAAGGGGTTGCTTTCGTTGTATCTAAGCGAACGGTCCATCCAATATTTTTATACAACATTAATACCAGGCTAAACAGATATCATATGATACAAGTATACATGCTTACAACTGCTGCAGACTCAGAACATACCGGAGGCCGCAATGATAAAATTTCTCTAAAAGAACCAATTAGGGGAGAATTCTCTATAAATCGCTTAAAAACACACGCAAGTCTAGAAACATAGAGATTGGCGATCTAAATAAAGTTAAAAGACAAGGAAATTAAGTCGCTGAAAAATATATATCTCTACGTTCGTCAAATTATTTACAAGAAAATTAGAAGATGACTGATGCCCTCCGAGTAATTAATCATATCATGCATGACCGCTGTAAATCAGATTTGACGTTTGACTTTGAAAATTTTGTGAAACTTCCATATGTTCCATATCAAGACGACAAAGCAAGGTAACAAATTTCCTAATAAGTCTTTCAGGGATAGTTCACATGTTAATATGATGGTATTGACGGGATGGTTGGTTAGACTGACTTATAGGAGATCTACCGCTACTAGGTTTGAGTTATTCTTTATATTTATGCGCACAGTGTTCGTAGTCAACATCAACAACACCTGCGACAATCATTTTCCCCAACTGCTGAAGTGTTGTGGTGGTTCAGCATTATTTTAATAAATTACGTTAGATGAAAAACATTTTAAATCACGGCGCATGTTTGACCTAAAATTTAATTTGACTGTTAAACAGTTTAGAAAGACATCCTATCGGATATTATGTCTTTACTTGACTATCAAGAACTTTAAAGTTAAAAGCGCAAACGAAAATTAGATATTTTCAAAAAGCCATTATCCTGATTTACCTTAATTGTAACATGTCTTCTAATTGAGGCAGAAATTCAAATTATTCATTTACACTTTGCGTGAAATATTTGTAAAAGCAATTGCAACTTATAGCTCTTACGTTGAAAACCAGAAATATACATAGCGCATTTGCCGCTAATTGAAGTACAATTATTCGAATGTTTTTAGTTTTGGTTAAAATATGGCTTTACATTTTGATTTTTAATAGTTTTAATACCCTAAAACTTGCATTACTCCAAAAGTTAAAAATTTCGTAGGTACGCCTTCTTATATGCATCTATTATCGGAGTAAACTTCGTACAATTAGAATCTCGTCACTATCAACACCAGGCCGCTATCTAGCAATATTACTACTGCGCAGTTCATAAAGCGGTCGATCGAACGGCGAAGATACATGCCAATCGAGGAATGAGAATTATAGTCGAACAAATTTTTTCTTTGAGGTTGAAAACTAACATTTTTTTTATTTATTTTTTCCTTTGTTTTACTTTATTTTACTTTATTTTTTGTGCTTTCGAACACCTTGAACATTAGGAAATCACTGCATAGGTTCGACTGCAGCGGCGAATTTATGCAATTAAAAAAGTATCCGGTAACCCTGTAGAAAACGATTATAACGTTAATTTCCCAACGGAATTAACAACCATTGAAGGCATACGTTACACTCCCTCCCTTTTCCACACTAGCACTGAGGGGTCCGTCGTAAGCAATTCAATTTTAAAAACGTTAAATTATTAATCGCGCGCAGATAAATCGATTCCAGTTTCCAACTAATGCGCTGGGGAAACACGTAACGAATTAAAGCGCACAATAACACGCTGCGAAAAGATAAAGTTCGAGCACGAGCCAACTCTACACACACCTTATAAGAAAATTAAATTTATCATTCGGCAGATTTCGAATGGGAGTACAGAGTCGGGGGTCGCGATAAAATAGGCAGCTAATGCCGGGCGATCCTTTTTATGCGCCTGAGCGATTCGCAAATATGTTCGGGCATCTAAGAATAATAAATATTTCGAGTGGCTCATCTCGATTTGGCCATTGTTATTTCCCATTCGTGCTGTAGTGCGTCATCGTGCTTTCTGCAAAGCGACCGAACCAGATCTAGAAGTGGAAATGTGGAAATGGGGTAGGAGAACATGCGCATTCGGAGGTGAATAATAATAAGGGTGAAACAAACCCCAACTTGTCGAAATTGAAAATTCCGCTCACTGCAGCAATGCACATGACAACTTAGAGGGTGCGTTTTTCGATAACCCCACATGCACCATCGCTTAGAGACATCGCCGGCAAGGTCTACGCGAATGGACTAGTGCAATAACAGTGGGAGTTTCGCAGTTATACATTCAATTTTCGAAATGTATTTTTGTTTGTTCGAAGCGAAATATAATTCACGCTCAAGAAGAAATCGTGTCTAATAATCCCGAAATAGTTCCCACATTTGCCTGCATTCCATAGTAACCCAGAATTCTGCCGTTAAATAAAACTAACAGGAACGACCGCCACCGCATCATCATCTCGATAGAGCGCACAGATCATATGCCGATGTCGTAAAATAAATGCGCTAATTACGAATTTGTACATTCACACGAACTAAACGTCGAGGGTTACAAGTTCATTAGTTCAAAACCGATCCATTAAAATGAAACGAACACGACCGTGTAAAAATACCTTTTGGAATACTAAAGAAATTGTGAACATCGACATTGCAGTAGGACTGTTCTCAATTCTACGAACGAATTTGCAAGCTGGTTAAAAAAGAACAAAATCGAATAGTATATTCCACACTTCACCTATTTCGCAGTTTACAGTATAAGCGTATTATTATAATTCTTATAGCACAGCGCGGACACTGGATAAGAAAACAAACAAAGTTAATTATACCGCTAAATTAAGATTAATTACGCGAAAAATGTACACAAAATTATACTATATTCTTTTCGATGTAATGGCCCGCGAAGCAACCTTGTCCCTAATTCGCTTTTAAATAAAGCGATAGAATAATTACGTAATTACACGTGAATTATTGAAATTATGCGAAAATAACCAGTCACTCTTTAGCGTTTAAAAAAAAAAAATCTCCATCATCCCTCGCCAACATTTAAAATGTTCTGGAACGTGCTCATCAAATCGAAACAGGTTTTTCACCGTCGAATAATTCCGTTGTGCGTATTGCGATAAATTAAAGCCCCCCAACGAGGAAAAATTCTCTAATAAAATTCCTAGATGCCGACGATTTATTAGCAACTTCCATCGAATGCGCTCTGTCCAAACTGTTGCCGAAAATCATATCCTTAAATTTCTTTTTCATTCTTCGAGTACTGCTAAATATCTCTCTACAGAAAAAGGAAATTTCAGTGCCAGAAAATTTTTCTTAATTAAACTTACAACGATATTATAGCGGTATGAAATTCAATAATACGAATATTTTCAATAGTATTACCCTACACTTTTGTTAATAACGCAGAGTTCGAATTGCGAATATATCGTAGTATTAAAACAACACTAGTGAACTCTTCAAAAGGATATTCTATTTTTTTTTTTTTTTTTGTTACAAAAAACCAAATACAAAACTGCCTAAATAATGAATGCTGAGATTCGAAATTTGTATAAACATTTCATCTGCCTAATGTGTCTGAGCAACAGCTAACGACATGAAGGATAACGAATCTCACGTAGCGTATAAAATCAGCAACACAAGAGAGAATTCCTCTTTAGTCAGTACGAGAATCTAGGGAGGGTGGGGGGAGTGAAGAGACGCTAGGAACAAAGTGTATAATAAACTTGTGCATAGAAAAGAAGCATAATGATAATGGATGGGTAAGAAGTTTGATGCATAATTTTTGTCGCAAACGGTAAAGAAAAACACACTATGACGAAACAGTTAAATCGAGGTCATTTTCATTTCTGCGGCTACTTTTGTTGAATAAAAATATTTTAATTATCGAATTTACTCGGCTGTCGCCCGGCAACATGCTGATCATAATGAATTTTACAAAGAATAAGAGTTAATTGGTTAAGTCATAGGATGGTGCAACGGGAGCTAAAAAAACATATAAACAATGTACAAAAATAACTTAAACTATTGCAGAACGACCAGTTTCGCCAGTTAGCAACATAGAAAGGAAGCATGTGATGCAAGCGACATCGAAACTAGTCACTCTGCAGTAGTTCAAGATACGTTTAGATGCTTTGCGTACGCGCTGTTCTTATACCGACCTTTTTTTTTATTATATAGATGTAACTTGTAAATATAAAATTAATAAATACCCCAATAGCAAACAAAATCAAGTATAAAATTATTTACTTTAGAAATGTTTTCAGACATTATCATCAATTAACAACGCAGAGTATACTCAATTAAAACTAAACAATGGGCTATTACGTATCAAAACGCGCCTAAAGTAAGCTTTCTATTTTATTAAAATAAACTATTTTATACTTGATTTTGTTTGTTATCGAGGTATTTATTTATTTTATATTTATAAATATTAACAAACCGGTATGGATATTTATCCACGTATAGGTCAATTATTCCAAAAATAATAACACGAATAAAATCATAAATTTACTAGCAATATAATAAAAATATATTTAGATTTACAACGATTCAAACACCAAAAAATTTTATTATAATCTAAAAAATTGGCACACAAATGTAATAATGCAATTTTTAATAAACGAATTCAATATACAAAACTACTAAAACAAAAATTACAAAAGTCGATTTTGTGAATTCTACCACAAAGCATAGAGGAATAATAAATAGCATATGCCTTTTTTCGCAAAATGATTCTTCTATTGGCTCTTTTATTTCATCAATCTCCGATCAAATCGCCATTTAACTGATTCCCTTTCTTTCGCATTATTTCTAAACAAGTGTTGCATGTTGATGCGTCAAAAAAAAAAAAAAAAAAAAAAAAAAAAAAAAAGTTTAAAATTAAATATTAAACGCCTTTTTATGTTAACTTTAGCACAAAAATGACGTAGACCTGTATATATTAATGGCTATGCCATTTTTACGCCAGGGGTCATCAGGAAAAGTGTCTTGTCACGAAATTTGTCTCATATATAATACGACTTTAATTCGATATTAGCGCTCCTACATTCTCTGATGGTGAAAATTGGAACTTATCAGAGAAAAGTGTCTTGTCACAAAAACCGATAAAATGGTTTTACTGCGATATTGGCGCTCCTATACCCCCCGGGTGGTGAAAATTGGAACTGAAAGATTTTTTCTGTCGTGCAGCGTAGCCAATGAAAAAGTTTACATTTCTATAAGAATTATAAAAGAACTAGACCTGGGAGTGAAGGAGGCATGCCCCATTCCGAGGCCCGAAGGGGCGAGTTTCATATATATATATAAAAAAAAATGCGCGTGTAAAATAGGGGAAAAAGATAAAATAATTTATTTGTCACGAATTAAAATTTTTTGAACCTTGAAAAAATTAGATCGTGGTTAACAACTACCATAGTAGAATTTAATTCTTTTAAAGTTTAATTGTTTTTTAATTTTTATATATATATATATATACACACATATTACATTTTATTTGTTAAATAGTTCACTCTCAGGAATGCCGTAGTGTATAAACACCAAAGACACATATTTTTATTCTAGCAGTTTATAATTGCTTCAATGATTATTATTATCGTTATTTACGAATAAGACCGAATTCATTCATTATATATTACTTAAGGACAACACCAATCTTTCTGGATCGGTCGACTGTAACAAAAGCAATATCTAAACATAAATGGTGAACAAATAATACAAAATAATATAAATGCTAAATAATGTAAACGGTACATATCATACTGGGTTGAAGAGTTATTCCGCCGGATATATAGCTGGATGATGCAGTTCAAATTCCCTCTGGATCGCACCCTCGCGGGATCGAAAAAGAGACAATTTTTGATTCATATAATTGAGTTCGCAATATCCTATCGCGAGGTTCATGTTTGCGCGAAATTAAATAAAGTTTGAAAATTTATTTCTAGATAGCCATTAATTGACCAGAGGTATAAGATTCAATCTTGTTTCTTGACAATTGATGATCTGAAACTACTTTCTCATTCCGTGCTTTTTTTCTTTCATCGAGTTCTATTTTCACGTCTCCCACTACTGAAATCAATCATTTTTAACTTATATTGGCACGCACTTCTTTTTGCATCGATAAACAATAATCCAACCATCTCAGACAACTGATCAATCTCAGAGTCATGCACATATTCACGTTCTCAACACTTGACCTCTATTTTAAATTCTCAATATTTCATTTATATATATTGTAAAAGTTAACCAAAGTCAGTTACTTGATTTTCAAAACATAAAAAAATGTAATACAAAACTGGTGGGTTAGACCACTTTGAAACCTGAATTCAGCTTTGAGCTTGAAATAATCTGGCAACGTTAACAGCAGTACCTGTCTTACTCACTTTTTTATTTAATTATATATATATATATATGTCTGTGTGTGTGCGTGTGTTGTTGTGCGTGTATGGATAAATTTGATCATTCGGTCCTCGCCATAGGAACACCCCCTGTACCCCCAAATAATAGGTTTTTTTTTTAGTAATACTTTTATAGGTATAAATCCTTGGTTCTTTCTGTTTCCTTCACTTCCTCGTTCTGTTGTTGTCGCCAATGTGCGTTTGCGTTTTAACCATTCCTTGCTACCTTCCTCCCGCTGGCCCCTTCCCCATATTGTCTTCTGCATTCAAATGATGCGGTTGTTTGTGACGCCGATCACGTGTTCTTTGAGTGCTCTACTCTTTAGGTGGAGCGTTCGCCTCTGTATTCCCACTTGCTTAGGCTGGGGCTTTCTGCTCCTTTTTGTGTCCATTATATCCTGTCTTTTCCTTCCACACTTATTATCTATCTCATTGTTTCCTTCTTATTAACGATATCTGATCGTTTCACCGTATAACTTTCGTTTTCCTCTAATTGTTTCTGGGTGAAGGTCCTTGGTTGACGAGCCCTATCTTATTTTCCCCCTTTTTTTTTATTAAAAAAAAAAAAAAAAAAAAGTATAAATTTCAACTGACCAGGTCATTTTTTTAAAAAAAAAGTCTTCATCGTTCGCGATAACATTTCCCTTAGAACTTTGGTTACATACTTCATAACGGTTTTTTACAAGGTATTTTTCATATTGGCCTAAGAATAACATTGTTTGTGATATATACACCTATCAACCGTGCTTTGCTCGAATTTATCTAAATTTTAAAATAATTAATTTCAAAATCAAATCTTTTTGAATATTTGTTGGAAGAATAGTCAAAAACAAAATAAAAAAAAAAAAAAAAAAAATCAAAGCTCACAAGCCAGAAATATGTTTTATTACAATTATTACGATTCTCGTATTTTAAATAAATCATTCTATAAATCGCGCATTGTACCTCTTTATCTTCTTCCAACAAACGCATTACAACCATTTAGGTAAGTTATTTTTAAATAAACCCAAAAAAAGCAGTCAAATCGAAGTCCAACGCCTCCCCCCTTTTACAGTTGCCCGTTTCGTAGAATTTTGTGGAACATAAGACCTTGACCAATCGACTTATCTAAACCCTTTAAAACCCCTAGTTCAGGAATTTCACCAAAATCATTAAAGCCGTTTCCAAGAGCTCAATTACATATACATACATATTAAATATATATATCCACACACACACACACACATATATATATATATCTACATATTATGTAATTGTGAATTTTTTTTATCATTTTAAAAATGATAATTAAATAAATAAATATATTTTTTTGCAGCAGCGTTTGATAATTTAAAAGAAAAGAATTATTCCTTAAATATTACAACCTTTAAAATTCGAATAAATTTTCGGTCTCTTTTAAAAAACTACTTTTATTAAATACTAACAGCATACGTACCCGGGGCAACGGTTTATTTATAGAGTAGCTTTTTTTGATTTTTTACGTGTCTTTTATTAATGATAAAAGGAAGTGTAAGAAGTGCTCAATTAGTTAACTGTACTCATTCAATTTGAAGAATCTATTCATACTGCTGCAACATCAAAAAGCCTCTTAAAAGATGTAGTATCTCTTATTTGAAGAGATGACGTTATTTACATTTTCGTTATCTGTAATTATTAAAAATTCAATTTAACGATTATTATTTATTATTAATTGCTTACAGTCTTATTGTACGTTTTTTTTTTTAAATTTCTGCGTTTTATTATTAATCCAGTTCACACGTTGCTAGTATCCTATTTCGAACTTTTCCAATTATTTCAATATCGTCCTTTGCGCCCATAACTGATGACTATACTGATTAAATAACAAACATATAAAAACATACGACGTATATTACGGTAATTGAAAAACCAAATATAAAAAAAATATAAACACCGATTAGTTTTGAACTACTTACGCGCTGTGATCGTAAACAATATAGTTCGAAATTAGTCGGTGTTTATATTTTTTATATTTGTTTTTTTAATTACCATAATATATGTCGTATGTTTTTATATGTTTGTTATTAATTGAGTGGCTATATTATATGTTGTTAAAATGATTACGACTACGCTGGTCACAAAACTGTTTTTTATTTTTAACGAACGTACTTCAAAAACAACTTCAAAGCATATCTAAATAACCTTTTTGCCTTGTTCTCTCAATATTTCGTCATTCGAATATATTCCCCCGATGATGGGAAACTTGTGTATTTAGCCTCTTATTTACTTTATCAATTAAATATAGAAATTATTAAAAAACATATTGCGATGTATTTTTGTCTTTTTTTTTTTTTTTTGCCAACATACACTAAATCGGAAATAGTTCAGTGACCCAAACGTCGGAAGATCTTCTTTTGTAAGATGGCCGCGGTAATTAGCGGTGCATTCTTAAATATATAGTACATATTAGCATCGTTACGGCTATTCCATCAGCGTATGCCCTGTCATATTCAATCACTAATAAAGAAAAGAACAATAACCTTTCGATGTCGAACCATTTATTTGCAAAGGAAGAAATATACTCGTAGGAAAGCTTAGATAGAAAAACCTTGCATGTACACTGAAAATATACATAAGCAGAACCTTAAGTCTCTCCCCGAATTCCACATTCTATCCCTTATCGATTACCAATTGAGTGTATTGCCAAATCTTCTTCTAGAAGTAACGATCCTTCCATTATTTCTTCCATTCTAATTCCACAAAAATGACATTTTTCATTCAGCGGATATTCGGTTTTCTTATATTCCCTTCTGTCATCATGATCACTAGAAATTCTGTAACATCACAAATTCTTTTCTCGCATTATTTTCATAGAGAGTTCCAATTCCTTCGTTTTATTTGCTCTAAACGACTCTTTATTTACTCGCATTTTTCTCACAACGGGGTTTTCCATCTTTCGCGCAGTCAACTTTTTTTTTTTTTTTCTACGGATTTCCGGCATTCTCTAAAAGTGTTTCACAACTCATTTTACCTACTGCTCATATCTTTTGCATACAAGATCTTCGGGATACGAGGACCTTGTTGCAATAGAAATGTATGAAAAGTAAGAAAATCACGAACAATCTACCATCCAAGAAGTTTGTTCCATATATGTACTACGATTTAGTCAGGGGTAAAAGCAAATTGACGTTTGACGGAAAAATAAAAATAACAGCAACGTAACGACACAGTCGGAAAAAAACGCGTCATGAATTCCACAGATTTAGATTTGATCGGCGTATGACGAACTCGCTGTTGGTAATATTGATTGTGTTAAAAAATTTCTAAAGCGTACAAGAACATTGAGGCAGGTGTTATCAAATACGAAAGATTATCATTAGCACTAAATAAAACATGGTAACAATTATTTGTTTTTTTTGTTTTTTTTTTGATTTTTGGGCGCGCCGGTGGCTTTGACCCGACAACCGTTCGTTGAAGGAACTTAAATCAGCTTAATCTTCTAAAGAAAATAAAATGCAACCGAGCAATAAAGTAATTTTAAAATCAGAAAACTTAATTTTTCGTTATATTTTTGAAATCGATTAAGCCAAGCCAACTACCCCCATTATAATACGAGTATTTATTAAAAAACAGGTATTTATTAAAAAACAGGTATTTATTAAAAAACAGGTATTTATTAAAAAACAGGTATTTATTAAAAAACAGGTATTTATTAAAAAACAAGTATTTATTAAAAAACAAGTATTATTGCACAATTTACTTGAAACAAAAAAAAAAGTCCAAATGTCCGAAAACTCGTTTTTTTAGTTTTTTTTTTTTTGCTAAATTTATCCCGAGAAAAAAAAGTATACGGGAAAGAAAGGAAAAATTACGTCGAATTTAATGCCTCTGTTCAGATCACTTTCTTTGGATTCCGGGACATTCAGGCATTGATGGAAATGTAGCCGTCGACCTCTTTGCTAAAGCTGCTGTTTCCAATGGGAATTTTATTAGTAGGGTTCCAGCACACAATATTCTTCTTCCAACTAAATCCCGCCATCTTAGGCATTCTATTTATGTTTCTCTTTTCGCTAATCCGAATTCCTTTTATCTCTTGATCAATCCTGTTCCTCCTCCTCGTCCATAGTTCTATGAGTTTCCCAGTTTGCGTCGGTCCATAATTACTAAATTATCTCGCCTCCGTTTCTCGCATAGTCTCCTTCCTTCTTCACTAAATCGCTTTCCTTGGCTGCATTTCATAATTATCCATTGGATCCTGAAGGTTCCCAGTATGTTTGTGATGCGAATCACGTGCTCTTCGAGTGCTCCGGCTTCTCGCGAGCGTGAGTTACTTTATTATCATCTTTTAAAGCTTGGTCTTCCTGCTCCTTTCAACGGCTCTTATGTTCTTTTTCTACCTATTTTCTCTGTTGTTCCTGTCCTAGGGGTGTTCCTTGATTCCATTGTCGACAGAATAAAAATATAATTTCTATTCTATTCCATGTATCTATATTCCTTTTTCATGCTCTTTTTAGTAGCAAATCCAAGGGGGGTTAAAAAAAATAAATATATATATATATATATTTTAGCTTCCACAGTGAAACCGTGCATGAACCTAGGTCTTGTCACTACTGCGTGTCGGAGTTGCGGTTAGTTACATTATCAACTGCGCTGTGGAATAATACGTGTATACATACCCTCCCGGTCCGATTCATCACTATTATGGACCAATACAGGAAGAGGTGGGGCGCAGATTTGATTTTTTCGTTGCTAATATAAACTTATATATAAAGCGGTATCCCTTTCCTCCGTCGCTTTTCCACCTTGGTCTGTTAGCGAAAGAGTGCGTTCTTCTCTTTCTGGATTTTTTCTTTCGTATCTGTTGCTTATTTCGAGCGACTACTATCGAAGGAATAAATGCTTCCTCCTCCTTCACGCATAATAGCAGGCCCACACACCAGGAAACCCGGACTGCCGATCGTTTAAAGTGTTTGACGCTATTAGAGCATTATTCGAATTTGTACAGAGACGGGAATAATTTAAGCCATTAGGCCGCGATGGAATTATTCGCATTCGTTGGGATTACCCACAATTCTGTGTGAGCGGGAATAAATCGAGACGGTTGCAATATTTAAGTTGTCCGCACCACTGTGCCTTCAGCCGCATTACTTTCAATAACTAGGTCTGTCATGCAACGATGGGTGTGTAGACGTAGTTAATATCGTCGCCTTAGGCGGCAACAGCAATAGCACGTCTGTGCGCGCCTGTCTTAAACATAATTAAATGAAATGAGAACGAACATTAAAATATGATAAGGGCATTAAATAGGTAAACGGATTTCTACCGTATATGCGCGCTCGTAGTAGATAATTACACGATAAATACTACTAATAATAAGAATAAACACGAATTAACACGACTAGTCGTGTATAGACGGACGAGATAATTTCCAAAGACTAGAGATTGAACCAAAATTTGATTGACCGCAAAAAATCCAAAAATTAACAATACCACACTGGATGAAAAAATTGTCACAGACGATCGCGCGGGGTAATTCATACATTTTGGTGCGCTCAAAATTGTTCATACCTTTATTAATTAATAATTTGTTAACCTATCAACGTAATTTTTACAACAGCTCGCCCACTCGATGTATTTTAATTCAAGCGAAATTCTTATAGAGAGTGAAATAAAATAGTCGGCACCAAGCCGACAGCCTGCTGTATCAACTACTGCTACCACTACTCGTATGTAATATCCATGTAGGTTCGGGAATGAACAAATACATTCGATAATTCTCATTCGGTGTCTCGCGCGATCAGATTACGCTTGACTAAATAATTCGTTAATTAAAAACACGCCCGATAAATAATATATTCGGTGTCATGTTATATCGGGAATTAACGAAAATGAAGTTTCACTCGAATATTCCTTCTCCGTCTTTAAAAACAATGAAATATTCGAAACTTTTGATTTCTTTTTTTTTTCTTTTCTTTTTTACGCACTTAATAATATTCATCTTCTTAATGATCAAAAAAATTTCAAATGTTTAGCCGTGATGTCTGTTCAAAAAAAATTAAATAAAATAAAATAAATGAATAAATAAATAAAAAGAGAGTATGTAAATAATTTGATTATATATATGTATATATATATATGAGGTGACATGATCCTCTTTGAAGAACCATTGCTTTAAATTCTGAATTACATCTACGGTTATTCCTTCTATTACCATATCTTAGTGCCGTATCAGCTTAACCGTGATTATTTTAATTCATATACATGTATGTTTTGTTTTTTTTAAATATAGCCTTTTTTACAGTAGTTGCGACAGAAGTAAAAATCAATATCACGGGAAAGCTAAAAATTCAAAAGGAAACAACTGACCATAAAATAACTAATGTAAAAATGTAAACTCGGCATTAATTGGACTAATCTAATAATTGGTGAGAACGATCTCGCTGAAAAATACGCCAATCGCGAGCAAGTTTGAATTTTCGTTCGATTCAGCAAAAAAAAAAAAAAGAAACCTTAAACTGCAATCGAAACACGCAAACAGCTGACAAAAATCCAAAAATTTTCCTGCTCTTGGAGCTAAGAGGTATATGAAAACAAAAAAAATTCCTTCGTCGAAGCACCTAGTAGTTATAGGAAAATTCTTAGTGGAATATAAATTGCGTCTACCTTTTACCATTCTTACGCAAGGTGTGTTGTAGCAGTATATAACACAAGGCATTTTTTACCCGGTTCACAAATATATTTGTTTATAGCCACAAGTATTTATTTTTAATGAAAATTTTAGTAATATACATTTTGGGCACCATCAAAACATCAAACTTTCTCGCATTGTATGACCACCCTCTCCACCAAAAAAAAAAAAAAACATATACGAAAATGTATAACAAAAAAAATTAACACATAATATATTCGGTAGATAGCAGGTTTTAATAAATCTTACATGTCCCAAAATTTAAGAATAACCCAAAATTAAACTAGAAATTTAACAAAATTCATTAAAATCGATAAAGTCATAATATAATGGGGATTATTATACACTTTATATTTCTAAATTTGAAATACAAGCAATATGAATGTTCTTTGTACATTGATCTGTTGAAATAATGGCACGATTTATCTGCTTTACCTTTACTACAAAAATCACATCTTCGGTTCGTTTCTTTTCTAAAAACTGATTTATACAAATCCGAAGCTGTGTGGTTTTGAGCACCGCCATGAGGTTCTACGAAAGTTTTCGCGAGAATTTTTAGAAATGAATTTCTCGCAACTAACTAGACATTTTCTTTTGCTGAATTGACGTGCAGGAAAAATCGAACACACCGTAAAAAAAAATCGAAGTGGCCAACGTCTCCTGTTTGTCGTCTGGTCGATTTTTCATGATAAAATTGATCAAAGGAAGCTCTACCATTCATATTGTTGTAAAACAATATTACATCCGGATTTTGAGTTGTGAATGCATGGTTGACAGTAGAATAACATTTTTATTTTTTCTCAGAGTGAATGAAACCATAGTTTTTTGTCTGAAGACGCATCTTCTTCAGAGGATGATTCTTCTAAATCGGATTCAGTATGCTGTAGTTCTAATTCCTTCAGAATATTTTCCGATGTGCTACGTAGAAAATTTAAATTCATAACGAGACCGACTTACATAAGAAACACCTGAAATCTCCGTGAAATAAAACTGAACGTTTGAAAAATATTTTATATATCATTATACAAAACGCGGGTGTATTTTTTACCCGACTGCTAGACACTACTATGTACAAACAAATAGGATTTTTTTGTAAACAAAGCGATTTTTTCCGGATGTGGGGTGATTAGTATCAACATAAAGAATGTCACGAAAGACCCCTACTAAACGGCCCAGGCCAAATTCCAGCGCAATGCGAAGATTGATCCGGTCATTTTTACCCGGACCTTGTGTAAGAGAAAGGTTAAATATTAAGAATAAGAATTCCCTAACCCAGAATGTATAATCGAATAATTTTTAAATAGACATCTTAAATTTTTATAAAGACGATCTTTCGGTTTAATCTGAAACACGTGTGAAAATAGAACTAGAGTCCTCCTCGCCTTTTAAAGTTAACCAACACAAAATATCAAAAGGAAATCTCATTTAATAATAATAATAATAATAATAATAATAATAATAATAATAATAATAATAATAATAATAATAATAATAATAATAATAATAATAATAATAATAATAATAATAATAATAATAATAATAATAATAATAATAATAATAATAATAATAATAATAATAATAATAATAATAATAATAATAATAATAATAATAATAATAATAATAATAATAATAATAATAATAATAATAATAATAATAATAATAATAATAATAATAATAATAATAATAATAATAATAATAATAATAATAATAATAATAATAATAATAATAATAATAATAATAATAATAATAATAATAATAATAATAATAATAATAATAATAATAATAATAATAATAATAATAATAATAATAATAATAATAATAATAATAATAATAATAATAATAATAATAATAATAATAATAATAATAATAATAATAATAATAATAATAATAATAATAATAATAATAATAATAATAATAATAATAATAATAATAATAATAATAATAATAATAATAATAATAATAATAATAATAATAATAATAATAATAATAATAATAATAATAATAATAATAATAATAATAATAATAATAATAATAATAATAATAATAATAATAATAATAATAATAATAATAATAATAATAATAATAATAATAATAATAATAATAATAATAATAATAATAATAATAATAATAATAATAATAATAATAATAATAATAATAATAATAACAATAATAGTAAAAAGTAGCGTTTAATGGAACAAGAACGGAAGGGGGTAAGTTTGAAATACACGTACTGAACACTTCGAATTAGTCACGTATTATCAAACGTACGTGATTAAATGTAGAAATGAACGATTTTAAAACGAACCAGCGGTGATGGAAATGGAGAAGAAAAAACGGAATGGGATCCGAGTAGACGACGATGAAAGCAAAAATAAATAACAATGAAAAGACGGAACAACTAGAATGTTTCGAGACACTTACTAACTGGAAGCAAACGTTAAGTGTGTCCCTCGATATCTTCTTCATAGACAACGTGATAGCACAAAGAGTAATATCGGAAGATATTTAAATTTTAAAAACATATAGATTTCAGATTAAAATATTTAAAATAGAGTAATGTACACATTGCGCGTTAAAGTTGTCGGTCAGAAGTTTGGTACAGAATAAATTCTTGACTCCATTAATATTATAAGTCAAATATAAAAAAAAAATATAACACTTCGTTTGATGACAGCCGCTTGAATACGGTCGAATTAGTTACGAAACGAAATAAAGACGGCACTTAGTTATAATTCGACCGTATTATGTGGAATGACCATTGCGGATAATTCGGATGAAACATGAAGAACCAGGGCCGTGCCAGGAATTATGAAACGATATTGGGGCGGTAGGGTCATTTTCTTCGCATATTTATTTTATAAATAACAATGCGTGTTTCACTAATATTCGTACTATTAATAATTTCCATCGTTTTGATTTATATATTAATATAAATAAATTAGCCCGTATATAAATATTAATAAAAATTACATTATACCGGTACTAAAAAATTTTGCATAAAATATTATAATAAACTACCTAAAAATATGAAGCATATTTTTTTTTTTGAATGAAAGAACGTCTATCGATATTTATTTTAAATTTTTGTTTTTTTCATATTTTTGTTTATTTATAATAACTAGTTCTTGGGGCCCTGAACGGATTGTGAAGAGAACATTTAGAACAAGTTGAAAATTTTATATCGCTTCGTTTTTCAATGAAAATCCAGAAACAACGCGATGCAACTCGGGGAAGAGTATAAAGAGCATTGCTTTCAATTCGAGGAAATTACGAGAACAATAATAACAATCGGAATTAGGTAAAAATAAATAGACGCCATATCGCCCTGCCGACTTGTAATTTCATGCAAGATGACCAACGAAAATAACACGAGTAAGATATAATGTCTTAAGAATGGTAGCTGCGGACTTGATAAATTTTTGTAAAACATTAAAACCCAGCTACGCGTTATATAATTACACCGGTTCATCATCCACAGTATACATAAATTGTAAGAGCAATGAAAATCGAACAACGTAATAACAACTATGCTAAAACTAATTAGGCGTTAAATAGGTAAACAGACGCTGATTTAGATAAAAGTGCAGCAATTCACGCTAATGAATACGTATATATTGCACAGATATTCTGATACTATTCTCGATCGGTTTATGTGTTCTACTATTTCGTCGTCATTAATAGCGAATTGAAATTCATTCTTCCTCTGCTATAGAATTGTAACGCAACCGGAGCGGCGTGCTAGAATTCGTTTTAATTTGCCCCTTGAAAAGTGAAATGTCATCGTAAACTTTTTTAGTAGCCCTCCGTCAAAAATAAAAAAAATTAATCTTTAAAACTTCAATATCGTTATTTTTTTTTTTTTTTTTTGTATTTTTAATCGAATAGAAAGTTTTTTAAGTATGAATAGAAAAGTCAAAATTTGACATTACAAAAATAAAATGCCATAAATTGCTACGGATTTTTCCACAATAATTTGAACACCGGTTACTATGGAAAATTGATGCACATTTTGGGGCAATTTACACGAAATGTGAAACACGCAGCTTCGCTATTTCCTGTTTGTTAATTTTTTTTTTTAAATTTATGTAATAAAATTCATCCCCATTCACTTGACAAACCAGTATGGCCAAATATTAAAGATACACATTCAAAAAAATACAAGAAAAACAAGAATGCAAATGGAAATAATGGCAGTGTGTAAATGCCATTTCGATGCTTTTTTATACGTGTATCTCTTTCAATGCACAAGGTGCTCCCTGTCCGTTTGATGATTAATTTATTTTTCACCGGCGGTAATCAAAAAACCGAAGCAGATCACGCTTACCGCGGTGGTCTCATTTCCTTATTTCGCATTGCGGTTTGCGTGCAAATCTGCATTATTACTAATGTACTTTGCATGTAACATCATCAGCGGAAGGCTCTTTTCTTACCGATGTTTACCTTTTTTCCAGGTAAACAGTCATTGTGTTTAAACTACCGCACGAAAATTCACATAATTCGCCAAGACAATAGCAATCATTGTTCGCTCTATTCAGGTAATTTAATTAAAATCCGGAATAAACAAAGCCGGAAAATCGGTTGCCCGTCTTTTATACCGCTTAAAACAGATTTTTCGCGACTGCATTACCCCTCTGCCTGCGTGACTACTTTAATTCGATACTTCCTCGATTATAATATCCTCCTCTCCGAACCAGCAAAGCGAGTTAAAATTTCACGCATACGCACACACATACAAAATATCTAAGATGGAAGTTTCATTGTGAAGAACAAACGAGTTTCGGTCGTCGCATGAAAAATCAAAAACGCATTGTGTCAAATGAACTAAAAGATATCAGTCGACAACAAATAGGGCGGCGGTCCCATAATATCCTCGCAGCACAGTGTGGTCACTTAAAATTTAGCTTTCTTAGAGGCCTATAGAACCATCCTATCAGCAGCAGCAAACTACGCAAATCCAAAACAAGCTCAGTTAAAACTCATAATATGTATGTTTTCGACAGTCTTGACCGGTGTTCCTGCGACTAGTAGTTTAATCACTGCGTTGGCTTCTACTATAAAATTGGGCCAACTACTTAATTTCGCCTACAGTGGTATTAAATTTACGACACGGTTTTTAGATTAGCTTTTTAACTCTCATAATAACGGTACATAAACTTACATCGCAAAATAACGTTGGCTTCTATCTCTATAACACTTCCAGTGATGATCTTCTTCTCGTGCCACCCGATTATTCAGGTATTGCTTAATCACCTTGAATGGGGGGATTGGACTATCTAATGAAATAAGTCCCGCTCTGTTGTTATTCCGAAGAGAAATTTGTTTAATTTTTTGGAACTACCACAAATCGGCGAAAAATTAAAAAATAAAATGGTGCGGATTCGGACTAAAAATAAGAACGGGCCGAAAGCAGCAACATTAAAAACAAATAGGAGAGTAGACGGAGCTCATCTATGTAATCGTTGCCAAAACCGTGACTGATAATTGGCGTCTCTTCACTGGCATTAGTACGAAGAAAATCGAACACAACCGAGCCTGGCGATGTTGCACGAAAAACGCCTTACAAAAACAAATCAGAACTCCGTACAGCCTTTTCGAACTACTCGATCTCGATACTAGGTGGCATGTAATATTGATCAGGGAAAAATAGTCGGAACTGACACATTCTATTAAGTACTCCAGCGGCACTACTATGTACTGCCCAAAAAACAATTACCCGTTCGCAGATTGTTACAAGAGTCTTCATACAATATCTCATCTCCATGACGCGTCACCACTCGTGTATGACACGAATACAATTTTACCTTTCGCTTTATTATTTAACAGCGTACTCAATATACACGCTTCCCATATATTCGCCGCACATCCATTTTAACAAAGAGGCAAAACCAAATTCGAAAATCTGAACGAAACCTCGAACGTCCACCACAGGCTGTTAATTTCGTCTGAGTGCGACTCTGTCTCAACTTCGCCGCTGTATTTATCGGGGTAATTTCTTCTCGGCTCTCCTATGTAAGCCGATATTATTATTTAATCATCGATAAAGCTTGTCAAACCGGAAAATCATTAAAAAATCTCACAAGTATTTTCTCGTATTAAAAGTGAAAAGCCATGCTCGACAAGGTACATATATCGTGGATTGCAGAATTAAGCTTTTCGTAATGCAGCAAGAAAGAAAATATCGGAGTCGGCTCCTTTCCAATTAAATCCGCTTTTACCATCCTAGATTCCTCTGGTATATACGCAATATTCGATATATACCGTTGGGAGCGATTACAGTGAGGCAAATGTATCGAAACGATACTTATGGGGTTTAGTAGCCGAGCTTAACTATTAGCATGCAGCGCGCTAACGACACAAATAATTATTATGCATGTATTAAAAGGAACCTTTACAATTTCCAAATTTCTCTCAAAAAGCTATAAGAAAAAAATGAGTTCGCCGACCAAGATTTTTTCCATTCAGATCTTAAGAGTCCCCCCGGACGATACGAATACCACTTCAGCTGTCATTCGCCCAGAGTACCCTCTGCATTTTCATTAATTTGGATGTAGGATCTCCCGTAGCAGAAAGTCTGTACATTTAAGAAAGACCGTATTTTACAGAGGCGCCAAGAAGCCAAAGCCGGAAAATGGAATAATATATATTCTCTAGAGCAGTTCTGCATTCTGTAATGAACGTTGAATTATTAGGAAGAAACGTGTGGGTCATTTTTTGAATGTCAATGAAGCAAGCTGTTGCGAGACATCCGAGTTCCGACGGCCTTGGGACCAACAACATATAATAGATACGGTATAATAATAAGACCACTTGCGAGTATGTTCCAACACGCTAACTTATAGCACTACTGAATTAAAGTGAACACTTAATTGTCGTAATAGGTATCAAGTTGAAATTTGTTTTCGGCGCAGTGAAAATGAAAAAAAAAAAAAAAAAAATCGCAAGTTTTCTTTTGCTGCGATATTACTCGAATTAATTAACGAAACTGAGCCATCTTTTTCTTAATTTTAGCAATTTAGTAATAATCACTAGGTTTAATGAAGGGTTTTTTAAAAAATGCTTTAACACGAAGGGTTTAAAAATGTTTCAAGTACCATTTGCTATAAGTACCAAATAAACGCTGTAAACGAAATTAATACGTAAAAACCGTAAATTTATTACAAAAAAAATAAAAAAATAAAATCTTCATTGAACATTTACATTTTTAAGGAAAACTACAATTTTTAAAGATAAAAACGAATACTTAAAAAAAAAAATGCGTATTTTAAATGCACAACTTAAAAATAATAATTTACCCTAAATTACTCTACGTTTGGCCTCCGCGCTAAAGAAAAATTTATTTTTTAGAGAATTTAAAAGATAAATATTTTTTTTTTAAATATTCGTTTAAATTAATCACAGCGTATTATTAAAAATTGCAGTCGCTTTTTCGTAAATAATAAAATATTGTAAAATTTGAAAAAACATTTTTTTTTTTTTTTAATGTTTGTATTTATTATCCTACTGTTCAACCTTTCATTTAACTTTATCTTCTTGTTTTTATGCGCGTATTCTTACGAATCTTGGAACGTTAGGAACTCGAAAACAAGAAGTCCAATTTTTATGAAAATTGACAACTAAATAGATCTGGGACGGGCTCGTAAAATGCCTTCCAAAAACAAAAAAATATTTGCCATGTCATATTCGAGCTCGTTAGTATTGAAATGCTAACGGCTAGTATCTCGAAAACGTTAACATCAATTTTAATGAAAATTGCTATCTAGACAAATTTAGAAGAAAATTTGCGAAAATACTAAAAAAAATAATCAAGAACACGTTGCTTCTGATCATTTTGCGGCAAATGCATATAAGGTTTTTAATTGAAAAAAAAAAAAAAAACTGATAAAAAAGTGCAAATAAAAAATTAAAATCCAATCAATTATTTTTGGCTATTAAGCAAATATGTACCTCGCTTATAACTGCAAATCGCTTTTATTTTCTTATTCATATAAAATTCGTACTACTGTTAAGACAAATTTTTTTTATTTCTCTATTTAAGTAAAAATTGTAAAATAAAATAATATGAAAAATTTTAAAAAAAGGCTTTTATTTAATGCAATTTAAGGAAACTCATTTTTACAGATTCAGCAAATTGGGATATTTTAAAAGAATGAAATAAAAACGTTGGTCTAAAAAATAACATTTCATATATCGATCAACACTTTTACCTTGTTGTTTTATTATGATGGACCTGCAAAAACTATTTTCCTTACTTTTATAACATTAATAAATACAAACCTTTCTTCAGGTCTTTGTTATATTATTTTATAAAAATATCATTATTGTTAAAAGAATTAATCCTTTTTGTTTATATATATTTTTTTAAAAACACTATAGCGAACTGAAGACAAAGTCAATTTTGTCGAGCGCTATCGATCGCTGTAAACTACCGAAACAAAATATTTATCCATTAAAAACTGAAGACATAATTTTAACATATTCTTATCGTAGCAGACAAATCGATTGAAGAAAAAGAAAAAATAGCTTTCTATCCTATCGAAAAGTACCTCAAATTTCATCCGAAAGATCTGATTAGATAGACCCGAACTAAATTAAAGCATTCAAAAACAAACATATCTATACTTAAACGAAGTCAGAATTTCTATAACTCCACCTCATCAGTAGTTTATTATTTGATAAAGTTATTACAAAGTAGACGGCGATATATATATATAATGAATATACATTCAAAATATACTATATATATATATATATATATATATATATATATATATATGTATGTACAAATATAGAGAAATATACAGAGTACGTAATGTATTTCAGGACATTCACATATCATTTCATACACAGTAACAGGTTTTCTAGTTCTTTTCAGATTAAAATTGGAGGAAAATAACCTAACGCAGGAAATTTAAAAAAAAACGCTGTTATCATTGCTTTACACGCAAATCACAGCGATATTGAAATCTCTTGAATTTTAAAAATCGCCCGATCATCTGTACATAAAGTTTGTCAAAAATTGGAAGCATTTGGTGGCGATATGGAAAGGGTTGCTAAAAAAAAGCATAAAGCACGTTCAAAAAATAGTAAAACACCACAGTTTGTTCAAAAAGTTTAGAACATTATTGACCAAGATCCTTCAAAGAAGTCCACAAGGGCCCTTGCAAGAAGCTTTAATGTTTCTTTTGAGGGCACAATACGTAATATTGTACACGAAGAGACCTGTTATACAAGTCGTATGTGAAGTGAAACATATTAGGTCGGCACAAGTGCGCGGAATCGGCGATTAATCTGGACGAAACGGCTTTTAAACTAGTTAAAACATCCTGAAAATCCGGATTTGCTCTGTTTTTTTTTTTTTAAATTCAGAAAACAAACCGACGAAATAACAGATATGTTCGGATCCTTCCGATGTTACTCGCGTTATATAGACAAAGTTTTCTGCAACTCAATGCCATGCCGCCCTACTTCTTTCCTCAGAGACTTGGAGTGAATGCTACCGTCTACACCGAGGTTTTATAAACAGTTGTGAAACCGTGGATAGATAGCGTGCGCAGTGAGAGGACATATGTATTCCGACAGGACTTTGTGCCATCACACAAAGCCATGACAACGCAAGATTGGATGTCCGAAAATCTACACGACCACATCACCCCAAATTTGTGGCCGCCTAGCTCGCAAGACCTTAATCCTCTGGATTACTACGTATAAAGCGCTGCTGAACGGGACATTAATAAACATCCCTATAACACGCTTCAGCCGCTTACTATTACCATAGTTATGACCCGATTGACCAAAGATTATTTGATCTGACAAAAAAAAACAACAAAAAAACGCGAGAAATTACTTATATTGGCAATTAGTAATCGGATGACAATCACGATTATTTATTGTGCATATCAAATTTCCCTACTACGATTTAACGAACGTGTTTTGTTTTCTGTCACTAATCAAAGCTAATATGTTAAAAGACGAGCATGCTATAAAACTCGCGCGAATTTAAAATCATGACATACCTCCTCTTCTTTTTATAAAAATTAAATTTCCAAGTTAATAATTTCGATTTCACAGATTTCAAAAATATCACTCAACTGGAACGTGTGGTAAAGAGGAAATAAACGATCAACAAAATGGTTTTCAGAAACATCAAATAGAATGGTGAAGTTATATTACACAGGTGCGTAGAGAACTACCCAACTGAATAAATAAAAGTTCGAATCCGCTGCCACACATTTACACTTCAAAAATTTCACTTACGCAGCGGTCAAGGACCATATAGCTCACAAGCCAAAGGAAAAAATTAAATAGAATAGTAATAAAAGTTGAAAACAAAACAATAATAATCGTAAAAATCAGATGGCTGAAAAATCGAGGACAAAAATTAAACCTGCCCAAAAATTCAAAAATAAACGCGAAAAATCGTAGGGCGGATGATAATGCGGATTATTATTATTTTAACATTTCTAAAGACTTTGAGATTATTCAGAATTTTCGTATCAGACCTCCTAATTGATGCTAGACAACTGGCTGAATAAAAAAAAAAAAAAAAAAAAAAAACAATGTAATTTTACCGTTAATTACGAAAAATTATTATTGACCGAAAAACTAAATTGATAAATACGGTTACGTAAAAAAAAGTTCAATTGCAACCAGAAGCAGTAGATAACGCGATACGGAGGTGAAATTAACGAGAACTCAAATTACGACAACATATTTGAAGTACAGACAAAAATTATAACCTCATTACAGTGAATAAATTCATAAAAATGTGCGAAAAAAGAGTAACAACGAATCGATAATAATCACATTAGTTTATTATCGAAGACGAGTCAACATAATATCGTGATAAAATGGACAAATACTGAAGTTCACCAAGCGCATCAACTGTACACATTATTCCCGAATAAATTACACGCCTCTTACATTACATCGAATGATTTGAATAAAGATTAAATGAACGTTCCGTTATAAGAATATAGATCATTTCTTTCACTTTACCGCTACTAAAATGATTACAACAGTTAAAAAAACACTTACTACTCTGTGTGTTCATTCTATCTCTGTTTCTCAGCAAACGAAGCGTGTTTTTTATATAAATATATATTACATGTACGTATGCAGGCGTTACATATATTATATTTTTGTAACGATTTTCAACTACCAAACATAATGCTATTTCCAACTTTGACGTATTATAACGATATCGTAACAACGAGATGTCGTCGTATTCGATGTAAATAACAACTGTCTATTTAATAATAATTTTGGAAAAACCGATAAAAAGAAAACGGGAAAAAAACAAACAGTACTACCGAATAAAGAAAGCCTCGGAACACAAATAAAATTTGACGCTCGTTAAATAGAAGGCTAAAAACAATCTGGTTAAAAAAAGACACAATAGGGAGGAAAAACTGTAGTTGCCGACGGAATATGCTAAATACAAGTTGAAATAGTGGCGATTAACCGACCAACGATATTAAACGTTACATCCAATATACACACAGATGTAGTGACAACAACAAAAAATGTCAAGGCATAGAGAGTTATGCCGTTAGTCCAGTACGAATCAAAACCTCACGAGGAGAGCTGAACTGTTCGACAACTGGTGGAACGGGTACCAAAAATAAATCAACTTTTCGAGGAACAATCTAATATGCGGAAAGAGATTAAGCTTTGAATCTTCCGGCTGAACATGTAGTCTCCGAAAGTATAACAATATCCCGCCAAAATGTTTACAACATCGAACAATTATTGCACCAATTAGATGTAAGCGGAAAATAATGGGAAACCACCACATTGAAAAGAAATGTGCCTTCAGACATTTATATACAAATTCGCTTCTGTTTGAAGAATTTAGCTCAAGTTCAAATTTCAAACAGCGAAGAAAATATCAAGACATGCACGTAAAAGTGTCCGCTTACAGAATTACGATGCCAAAAGAAACGTTGTTATTAATTCGGTCCTAAAACCGTTTAGGCGCAAAAACATGTTAATATTGATCGTTTTGACATTCTGACATTGGGCTTTTTTTAACCAAGTTATTCTCTTCTGGAGTCCATTCTAGATTCCGGCCACTGCATCTTGTGAGATTTTGTAGTGGGCGTATTTCAGATTTCCCTCTATGCCGATCTTACTATTTCCCGCCATCTTCGATCCTTCTACATTGCACTCCATTTACTCTAGAAATGTATAAATCTCTATAACGACGTGTTTTTGGGAACAGTATCGTTTCCAGACATATGCCTGCAGCAGTTCTACGATCGGACTGGATTAGCCAATTATTACATTACCAATGCGAGCGTGCAAGTTTTTAAAATAATCGATCAGAAATTGGACATTTAGATACTCAGAATTTACACACATACACTTAGTATCGGTAATAATCGCTAATCAGTTTCAACTGCAGACGACGGTAGTAGTTTGTGTCGAGCTAAAAAAAAGAGGAAAAAAATTCGGGCGATAGTGCGCTATTTTTTTTTATACAGATTGTTTGATTACGATTTTTTAAAATGTAATGCAGACTCTATCGTAAAAAGCACTACGATTGCATCTGCGTAAAAATTATCAAAACTCGTAAATAAAAATAATTAAAAAGAAAAGAATCCATTACGTCGCGCAAGAAAATGATAATGAGAATGCAAATTAGTAACTAATTATACCGCGATAAACCTTCCGCGAATGATAACTCTGTTGCACCGAAAATTATCATAAAACCAAAGGAGCCGATTTGTGACCTTTGATTAACTTTTTTCTTCGAATTCTCCACAAAAAAGTTTTCTTTACAAAATTCTACAGATTACCCTAGATGCCAAGAGATCAATCTCGGTAAAGTGAAATAAGCAAAAGTGTCGAACAAATCATGAGAAATTACCCGTTCTAGCAGCTCCCGATATCGGATTTGTCAAAGATTAGTTTACTGCAGAATGCTACTATTAAATGTGAACAACGCCATCCAGAAGAAGTAATTATAAATTCTAACCGGCATACATAGATAATAATATTCACATTCGGTACATTAAAACTTCGGAACATCGCACAAGAAAACCGCTGAATTTGCGTCAAATATTCAACGGGAGCGCGGAAATATAATGGTCGTAAATTCCTAATCTTGGTCATAGATCATCACCGACGCCGTCATGTGGACGAAAACTGGCCGTCAATAAATGGGACTAAGTGTCGAAGAAATGAGAAAATTGGAGCTGTCGACAAATTCGGAAGTCGGCCGTAGAAAAAACCTTTTTTCAAGAGTGGACTTCACTTACAACCACGACAACGGTTGGAATGATTGATTTTGGTGTTTTTAAAATTGACGTTCAAATCAGAGAAACAATTATTATTATTAAAAATACGTAACACTAACGCTTACAATCAGGCGAAAGTTGAAAAACAGAATTTTTCTAACGTCGAAATTGGTAAAATAGGTATCGGACTTTGTGTCGCAGGAATGCCTAATTTTTGTAAATGACTGAACCACTTGAATATATTATGCTACGAACTGTCCTCTCCATTTTGATGATACAGTAATTTACGACGCCGATCGTGTGTTCTTCCAGTATTCAGCTCCTTCTGTGCAGCGTTCTGCTTTGTATTTCTACTTGTTGAGCCTTCTTGGGCTTCCTACTCCTTATTGTGCTTCTTATATCCTGTTTTTTTCTTCCCCACTAGTTATTCTTGCTATTCGCGCCTTTTTATCAAAGATTTCTGATCGGATTAAAATATAACCGACTTCTTTCCTTTCTATTTGTTTCTGGGAGAAAGTCCTCAGTTGACGAGCCCAAGAGGATTGGGGGGGTGCGAAAAAAAGCAAATTCTGAGGCAATAAGAGATGGAAAGAATAACGAATTGCAGTAAAAGAATTATTGATACAGATGGGAAAGAAAGGATAAAGGAAAAAAGCCGGAGGGCCAACGGCCAAGATTTTCGAATAGAAAAGGGAACGTTCACTAATAAGAGCCGAACATTTGAAAAAAACATGGTTTGCGTCGCATTCAAAAGGAGAATCAGAGTTGGGGAGGAGACAGAAAGAAAAAGAAAACAAAAAGAAGAGAACGATTAATTATTAATCTGATTAAGGAGACATTAATAGAACGACAACTGAACAGAATGGAAAAAAACCAAAACTGAAGACTCTGAGATCAAACGGGATTAGCGAATAAGGTAGGATCAGTTATAAAAATAAAATTAAGTAAAATTTTCCTGTTACAATTTAAATCGATCGTGTTAAATCAAAATAAGTCGTATAAAAGAAGTTCATCGACATCCCCGGAACCCCAGCTCTTTCACTTCTGTACATCGTATAGAATGAGGAAAATGGACGTCATTCTTTACGAATGCACGACAAAAAAAAAAGTAAATCTTTATTTAATGTCACATTTTGAGACAAATTTTTGCAACAGGAAAAACATTTTCGTGACATAAATTTTGTGACAAATTTCAGGATAAAAATAACGTCATTAATATATATATATATCGTGAGAACTGTCAGTATGCTAATTTTAGATGTAGAACAAAAAGGAAGTACACTGACTGAGCGGTTAAATCGTAAAAAACATTTTATAGTATTCCCTTACAAAATATACATACATATATATGGAGTTAGAAGAATTGATGTTGATAACAGCATGACACGACATAGAAGAGTTTGCCGAGTGTTTCTAAGAACGCTATTAAATTTTTTATCGCGAACAGAACAGAGCATTCTGATTTAGCTGTAGTTCGGAACTAACGATCCTGAGTAAGAAATTGTTGCTCACATAAGCCAATCTTCGAAAATATCTAAGTTCCGATAATGCTTTTGCAAGATTACCTCGATGAAAATGTACATCTAATTATGTGAAAATTTAGCCAAAAAGAAAGCCGTACGTAAGGTAAAATTCAAATGCCGTTGAAGTGTTGGCGCGCAGATGGCTGCAACAATACTACGGCTGGGAACGTAAAGCTAAGCTTCAAGGAGAACTGGTTTTTAATATTTTCTTCGGGCGGGTTTTAGGTACATTTTAGAAAGCCGGATTATACAATATCTGTTATAAACTGAGATCAAGGATATGTAGGACTGGCTTTTACTTAAAAGGATTGTTTCGACCGAATGAATTTTTCAGCCAATCCGAATGAAGGCGCCAATGTTATATTACTCTACTTTATTAAGTGTGTCTATTTAATGTTAGGTTTTCTCGCTTTTCAATACCGGACATTATCGGCCAACTTGTGGGAAAGAAAAACAAGTTTTCAGTCAAGCATGATGTTCCATGCGCTGAGGATTCCGTATGTGTCAAGTTAACGATAACTATAATTTACACTTATATAATATTTATATACGACTTCTTTATATTTGAGTTCGTATATAAATTTTATAACTTTAAAATTATACAAATACAAAACGATCGCGAATATTTACTTCAACAAACTTACATAATACTAAATAGAAATCTGATCTTTCGCGCCGCAAACAGGGATAGGTAACTTTTTGAAATTGTCACAACCTTCGAAAATTTAGTTAAAAAAATGAAATACAATTTCGTTCTCGACAAATAACAACAATATTTCAATCAATACATCACATGGCTGGGGAAAAAAATATTTTTTTTCCAAAATTTCGGCTTTCGGCGTCCCGAGGGACAAATTTTTTAAAGTTGGAAACCCGGACGTTCCAAACTAGAGAAATATTTGGGGAGGATGCGCATATTTTTAACCTTTTTTAAAATTTTCAGCTATAATACTCGCGCGCCGCAAGGGGGGATACATCATTCTTCGTGTGTTTTCGAATTTTTCTCCAACTTCCGAAAGTTTTGTTAAGGAACTGAAATACGGTTTCCTTCCCGACAAAAGGCAATCTTTCCGACGATTTTTTTTTTTCACAAACATCCGAGCTTTCGGCGCTCCGAGGGGTGCTAAATGTAAAGTTGTAAGTTAAGCTATAAATTTTCCTATAAGGCGGTCCTCCTTTGAGCTTGAGATACGTTTTGGTTTTCTCTACTCTTTTACTCGAGCTATTATTTACGTGAACATCTTTCTGTTTCTGTTTTTGGATCCAACAAAGGGAGCTCGGTCTATATAATTTTTTAACCAAAATTTTTTTCTTTTATGAAAGAGCAGACTACATTCTGTTTTACATTTCGAATTTCACTTTTAAAGGTTTATCTTTGAGTGATTTTTGAGATCGTTCTATATTCCATATTACATATTCTTGACGGTTTTTTGGGTTTCTTAGCGCGCAGGGTAATCGGTTGGCTTGAAGTTATAGAGGTATATGGTTTTAAAGAGAATTTTAATTGTATAATGTATGATCCAATTCTGAAGTTTATAAGTAAAACCGTTCCGGAGCTATTGCATATTTTAATTCGATATTTTTGTCGTTCCTGAACTATCTTATTTCTACCCTCTTCACGTTTTCGTTTTTCCCTGTCCTCCTCTCCCGATAGTCCTCTTCATAGTTCCATCTCTCTCCTCTCGTATGTGATGCAAACCACATCTTCTTTGAATGCCCTGGCCCTTTATTCTGAGCGCTCTGTTTTGTACTCCGAAATCTTGGCACTTGGACTTCCTGCTCCGTATAATTCTTCCTTTGTCTTTTTCTTTCCATCTCCACATATAATAATCCCTGTACTCCAATCTTTCCTAAGCTCTATTTCTAATCGTCTCTCTATTTAACCCTTTCCATAGTTTCTGTAGTTGTCGGGTCAAATCCGTTGGCGCGCCCAAAAGATAAGGAAAAAAAACCCATCTTATTAAGATTGCCCGTACATTATATCCTAATAAAAGCATACAATTCAATGATCAGTACACTTCAGCGAGATACACATCTATAGAGGAGAGATCAGAAGCTTTTAATGAAAACAAAATCTGAGAAGAAAAGTTGAAATCAATTCTATTGCAGACGACAATCTGAAGAATTTATTATATGAGGCGACCAGATAAAAAATATGACGTAATTATTCGTTTCATATACACGACGTTTATAATCATTGTGTACGTATGTGAATCCATACTTGTCCCGGTACACCGGAAGAAACAGTTGTACGACCGTCAATCACAGCGCTCGGCTAAAAAGAAATGTCATCTTGTATATTCGTCTCTCTTGTTTTCACACATTTCCACTTTTAAGACATTCGATCACTCGCGTACACTCCATTATCTATGCGCGCAACAACACTATGGTAACGACAAAAGTAACGTTTCATCTGCTGCGCGCTACCGACACTTAGTAAAATATTTAAAACGCACCCAAAGATGTTTTACTTGGAGAAGAAAAAAAAAGTAATTAAATAAACACCTTGATGCAAAAACCTTAGAAGTGTAGAAAGCATGTTTTCAAGATAATACATACAATTATAAACTGCTTTGATAAAAACAAATTACTACAGCATCGCAGGCTCGGGGATTAAGTGTATGATAGGCCCGGGGCTACGAAAATATTAGGGGCCCCCCTTTTCGGAAGTGACAAAATTATCATTTTTATAGAATAACGTAATTTTCTTCAATTTAATTTAATTATATTATTTCGAATTCACGAATTAACATATATAATTATTAATGTAAACAAAACTAAATATCATACAGACGCAATGGTTAGAATTTTCGATGACAAAAAAAATATATATACATATATAACTTTAGGCAATGAATTTTTTTCTTAGTTTTTTTTTTTTTTTTTTTTGCAAATTCTTGTATAATATAGTTAAAATCTATTGAACGGAGAAAATCTGTTTCGACCGTTAACCTTGATAATGCCGATAATCTAACATCTAGCATGGTTGATTTGTACATATTTTTTTGTTCTTTTTAATATCGAAAAAAGATCTTTCCGCCTCACAATTTGTAATCGATGTAGTTACAAATATTCTATATTCAATATAAATGTTTGAAAAAACATCTATTATGCCACCTGGGGGCCCGGGTCTGTAGCCCCCTAGCCCTCCCCTTAATCTAAGCCTGCAGCGTTTGCATCGCGAAAATTACAATATTTACCATCCTACGCCTAAAAACGTACTTCATGTTAAAAAAAAAAGAGACTAGACCAGAAAATATTCAGCTTCCTCTTTAGTGCAAAGTACGAGATCGAAGATTACGAAGATGCTTTTAAATAATTTTCGCATTTGAAATATTTCTACTTCAACATTTACATATTGTAATGTGACCATTACATGGTTCGACAAAAAATTAACAAAATAAAACCAAAATAACTTAACAAATAAATAAAATATTAAAAATTTAATTTAATAGAATATCGGGCTAATGGTGTGAGCGTAAGTGTGCGTATATGTATAATCCTGTTGTCGGCAAGGGAGAAAGGAATTTTGCATCGCCACCCACGGAGGACTATTCGGAAAAAATGAGAATTACGAATCATAAAAAATAAAGCCCGAAAACATCGCAGGTTGTAAAGATTCCGGGAAGGCACGACCTTTTTGAATACGTCAAAGGATCTCCGCGACCATTGGCTTCGTTTGTCGCGATTCCGACGAGTCCGGCGGTCAGGTTGTAAAAAACATGCCGACGAGAAATAACGACTGGAATGAGCCGGAGTCGAGGGCAAGAGAACCGTCTAAAAAAGGTCGAAGTCTCTCTAATTTTTGTCACGGTCGAAGTCGGCACGTTATAGTTTTCGGTCTTGGTCATCGGACCAGTAAAAAAGTGAAGAATCCGCTCAAGTTGGCCCCTGGCTGTAATTCGACTGTTAAAAAACGCGAACGCTCGTAATTCCGATTGTTATAATTAAAAAGGTGTACGGAGTACAATTCGTTAATTGTTCTTAAAATACCGCGGACCGAATTTCCTCTGCATGCCAACCGATTTAAAGGACCAACGAGACACCGTCATTCAGGATCTTGCACCACCCGGCCGACAACAGAGATACGTATTGAATTATTTTATATTTATTAATCGTCGTAATATTATGTTCGTATCTAGTTTAATTAACGTGTGTTTTTAGCGGTATACCGTCCCAGTAAAATAGTTGTAGATAAATTTTAAAATACAAACCGTTAAAACGAAACCCATTTCTTGGCTAATCTAATAATTAATAATAATAATAACTATCATAATAATAATTAATAAAATAATAATTAATAATTCCGCGGACTAAATCCGTGGTGGCATCCCTGGACGCGAGTCAGACGCTTTGCAGCATAGTACCGTTTCAATATTTAATGCATGTTTCCTTTTTTTTTTTTTTTTTTCAAAATATGCATTCAGTAAATTTTAATAAAAATTACAAAACTTATAAATCATTTAAAAATCATAATACCTATATATCAGGAGAAAAAAAAACGGACAAATACAAAATTTAGGCATTTTTAAATATATGTATATACAGTTATGCGTTAAAGTGAAATGTTATTTTAAATTCAATTTATGAAATGTAATTTGAACGACTCTACTAATGCACAATTTTTCACGCTAGAAGTAAATTCGGAAAAATGGGAGCAGTTATACATCTGCAAAAAACACGATTCGACGCTGTTTTTCATCTCTTACTGTCGCTACACTTTTTTCTTTCTAATCTCGTTAAAATGATGATAAAAATTCGCGTGAAAAACAGATACGGATAGCGCGACGAAAAAACCAAAAAAAAACCCCAAAAAAAAAAACAATGTTTCACAGTAATGTAATAAAATGGAGCATGGCTACCGCCGGAGGGTGGAAGTAAAAGATGTCATCCGATGAAAAACTGCTACTATCATCTGGAACGTTATAGAATGCCGCGCGCAAGATTATCCAAGCATAACGTTCGTCAATTCAAAATTCTCATCGTCGCTCTGTTGCCGGCTCAGAATATTCCTACTCCTTTTCTGTATCAGTTAATTAACTTCAACGACGCGCAAACTCCATCGCCGCCGTCACACCAATCCAGCGCACGTATAATAAATGCTCCAATTCCCTCGGGCAATGAAAAAAAAATAGTAAAAAAAAACCCGAAAAATCGTTTACTATTAGAAGAGAAGCGGCATAATCCGAGACCTCTTTTTCATATTTTCAAAACGCTATGGACCACGTTCAAAAGTTTCATAACTGCGCGTCGTCAACCAATTCAAATTACAAATCACGATGGCCACTCAAATATAATTTTTAAATTCCCGGTTCAAATCCTACCGATTTCCCGATTACCAGAATTGTACAAAAAGAAGAATGGATGATTTTTTGTTACTATCGATAGTATTTAACTGCCGCGGCATATTTTACGCCAATAAAATAGAACTTCGTAATTTATTTCGAGCAAAGTACATTAAAATGTTTTGTTTTTTTTAACAAAAAAATCGTTTGGCTATTTTTATTTTTTCCCCCGAATTTACAACGAAATTACCGGTTTTTTCCCGGTTTGTAAAATTCCCAGCTTATTCCCGGTTTGTAAAATTCCCAGCTTATTCCCGGTTTGTAAAATTCCCAGCTTATTCCCGGTTTGTAAAATTCCCAGCTTATTCCCGGTTTGTAAAATTCCCAGCTTATTCCCGGTTTGTAAAATTCCCAGCTTATTCCCGGTTTGTAAAATTCCCAGCTTATTCCCGGTTTGTAAAATTCCCAGCTTATTCCCGGTTTGTAAAATTCCCAGCTTATTCCCGGTTTGTAAAATTCCCAGCTTATTCCCGGTTTGTAAAATTCCCAGCTTATTCCCGGTCGGGTGCCAACCTTGCAAATTCACACAATAGAAACAGAAGCTTCCGAATTCGTAAAGAAACTGTCCTATAACCAAACTTAAAGTGTAGAGCCGCAAGACGGGATCGAGGTTGTTCTTTTTTTTTTCATTACAGCTGAAAAGCAGTTTTACGCATAATTTTGTATAATTAATCAAATATTAACACTATTATTAATTGTTAAAATTACACACCAAATTTTGTTCGATGTGCGCTACATAAGCAAACGGCTGATTTGTAAAAACTTTAAAGAAAATTAACAGCAGCGATAATAATATGTGCAACTAAATAACAGTTATTTTTTGCAAATAGTTTAAGGAACAGCAATATTGACAACCCGAGTCTTCACCATATTAAACAACACTCTGGAAAACGCACGGTGTGCTCGTTCGAGCAAAAATCAAATCTCACTGATGCCCGTAAAATTAAACAATTTTTTTTTATTGTTGATACTTTTTTTCCCTGTTTTTTTTCCCCTTTTAGTTACCGAAGAAAAATTACCACTCGTAAGTTTTGAGAAAAGCTAAACCAATTGGATGTTGCGAAACTTTACAATCAATATTGAAAACTTTCTAAAGCCCGTTGAAAATACACATCGTGCGCTGGCTGCGTAGAATGCTGAGCTAAATTCTAAAGTACTTCCAAAACGATTCCCGGGGACATGCTTCACCGGCGCAAGATGTTGTTCATATCCATTTTGTCACTGAAGCGGAAGCTTCGAAAGTTGCATCGAGCTGACATTCACGACCATTAATAAATCAAGCGACGACGAGCAGTTAATGAATTAACCGCACATAAATAATGTCCTCGACGTCTCTCGCCAACTATATCCAACTTCTTCGCAGTGCAGCAATATTCCCGCGCAACCTTCATCGCGGTCATTTAAAATTTATCTCAGCTAATCCCGATGATCGCGCGGTCCCTCTTTTCCGGATGGAATCCTTCTGAAGCACGGTCCATCCGCCCTCTTTCAAACGAGCATTCGAAATTCTATCTGCAGTCGGTTTTTTGTTATTAATAAAGCCCGCCGCACTCTTTCCGTGCAAGATAAATTACTCGTTCTTGTCTGATAAGATAATGTATAGGCGCGACGCTGGGAAAACGGATACGGAAACGTCCCACTATTCCGAACAACAGCGGAACCCGCCGAAAAAAGGTTTCCAAGAAACTAGAACAAGCGTAATCGTTCAGAAAAATTGTTTTCTCGGTATTAAAAGGAGGAACTTTACTTAAACCGGGAATTGTGGTCACTAAAAAATAACACCGCGGAATAAAACGGAATAGATGACTCTACGTAGGAATACTGTGCGAAGAATCAGCATAAGTGGTAAAAAAAAATCAGATGCATACACTAAAATACATATATATATATATATATATATATATATATACAGTAGAAATCCTATTATCCGAATAAACTGGAGATCAGGATAATCGGATATAGCTCAGAAATGAAGCAAAACAGTGTAGTACAATCATACGTTGAAATAAACGTAATTTTATTGATAAAAGTAGAGTGTAATACATAAGCAACTACATATGTATTGCAAATGAAGTACATAACATGTGTATCTGCCTGGATCAGTGGTTCTCGCTCTAAAATTGTATTTTCTTGATTTCGATTCGGATAATTGGGGTTCGGTTAATTGGGATTCCGTTAATTGGGATTCGGATAATCCGATTTCTACTGTATATGCGAATTACGTACTCAGTCGTTGTCCCACGAACAGAGGTAGAGTGACAGCCGCACTGCAACCGTTACGACGGTTCCACATTAACTGCCAGGTCAGCCTAGCGGGCTGCTTGGAAATTTTATGATGCCTGTCAGTGGTTGTCTTCCGTTTGTTGTATTTCCTCGTAGACGAGTCCTATTTTTTTCCTTTTTTTTTTTTTTCTAATTACGCGACGAGCAAAATATTTCATTATTTTCATTATAAATGTTCTCGCGATCCATAATTTGTCCGAGGGGCATTCTGGTTCTCTAAAGCATACACACTTCAGCAGCCACATTTCGAAACAATCAATAAGAGTTTGGGTTAAATTAGCTCGTTTTGATATTCGCAATAAATAAACTGATGTTATCTTCATTTCTAGACTATTTGTTTTTCTTCCGCTAACACTTGCCTATTATCGCTGGCATAGTGCGAAAAACAATCGGGGATAAAGAAAAATTTGTAACACTCGGATGACACACGGTTAATAAAATAAACATGAAAATACCTCAAGTTCTCTTTACGCGGTAGAATAAAAATTGGATTACGTTCGGTAATGCGAAATAAATATAATCTAAAATACCCACATAAATAAAGAGTACTCAAATTATTCTAGATATTTAGCGAGTCTTTTAAAAAATAATAATCAATGATGGCGGCAATGGTAATAATTATTGTAAAGAAATAAATGCACTAAATAGAGGGTCGCGGTAAAGTTAAAAAAGTAGTCAAAAGTTAAACACCAAAGAGGTGCGGCAAAATACAGAAAATATACTCATTAAAAAACATACCTATTATCAAAATTGTTAACGAATGCAATTTAAAGCTAACAATAGTCATTTCGGATCAATAAGCTCCTTGAACAGATCCGTGCGAAAGAAACTTCAAAATTTCGAATCAATATCGTTCTTCGTTCTTGCAGGCATTCATCTTAAAGAGCATTGGCAGCCGTTTCCAGATGGCTAAAAAAATGAATTAAAGAGCGAGTGGAAAAAAAAACTTAAGCAGCAGAAGCGACAGAAACAATAGCACAAGAACAGAAAATTAATGATACCGAACAGCAGCTCCCGTATACAAAACTCAAACTTATACATGCGGGAGTTTCAAAAATTGACGGCTTCACATACTCAAAAAGAATGAACACTACTAAAGGCACTAAATTATTTAAACATTGAAAATTAAGGATGGAAACCTACTTCATTAAGAAAATGAAATCTGAGTTTGCTACCGACAAATAGCTTTCCAACAGTATATCATCATATGCCCGGGAGAAAAAAAAAAATTTCAAAAGTTCGAGCTATTGAAGCCCCAAGGGTCTAATTTTAAAGCTCTGGAAACCCGGATGATGCATAATATTGTATTGTCATCTGTAACAAACATTTCTGCAAAAGGACACTTTTTTAATTCATCGGGAAGTAGGTGAAAAATCGTTCGCAAGATTTCACCCACACAGACAGAATAACAAAGCGAGTTAAATAAAAGCCTATAAAAATGACACAATATATAAATCCCGTATGAATTAATTAAAGCAAAAACAATAAATAAATCATCAGACTGGTTGAAGTGCGCTAACGTCTCACAAAAAAACAGCCCCAATTTTCAAATTCAATGAAATTTAGAATTGAGCTTATACAGCTAAGAGCGTACGATGCTTGCTGCTCGAATCTCGATACTCGCTCGCTCGCTCGCACGCACACACACACACACACACCCGTATATAATAAAAAAGGACAGAGAATGAAGATCGCCTGCCGGACGACGCATAACGCGATTTTCGTGACCTCGCCTTTTCTGTCAGTTTACTCTTACCGAAAAGCCGCGTAAAAGAACTTCGTTCCAAAAAAATTGTATACATGTATATACATATATCATGCTTGCGTGTGTAAATGTGCATCAAATCTTCAATATCATCGTGAGGCATCCTTGAAAATAGGCCTTCTAGAATATTTATAGAAGAGAGTAAACTTCAGTTGACTATGTTATTCTTAGGAAATAAATAATAATTTACAGTTTGCACTTTAAAATTATTAAATGTAATACATGAAGTTAGTATATGCGCAAACACGTGCACACACACACAGACACGTACATATATATATATATATATATATATATATATATACACATTAGCGAATCAATAAAACGATTCATAGTTTTTTTTGTAGACTATATTATGCTTTTTATCTTAAATAATTTCCCGGGGAAAAAAAAAAAGAAAACAAAACAATAACAACATTCATCACAGAGACGAAGCCTTCCTATCTTTCGTGGAAAAACTATAAATTCACTAAGTAATAAACAAAAAACAAAAACAAACTGACTCAATAAAACAAGTTTTATTCAACGAACTAACTAGATTTATGGAAAACTATAAACAAAAAGTAGCTATCATTCTTCAGAATTCCCGCAATGCGATTTCATCTGTCACGCAGTTTATTAAAATTAGTAGAATAGGCAGTTTTCTATAAGAAAAAACCGTACATCCTCGTACTGTAATAGTCACAGCGGTTAAACACAATACAAAGTTTTGTCTATAGATGCGGTAATATTATGTAACGACAACAGAATACGAAGTAAACAACGACCAGAGAGTATACAATTTTTAATCTACACGATCGAAATATAGAAGCAGCGACGATCGAAAACATTTACATGAAATGAGCGGGGAATTGCAATTAACTGAATTAGAATAACTCTATCCCGGCAATACTGCATTTTAGACAAACCGCTCGACGATCGATACCGCTTGATCTAGTCGGCACGCATCCGCTACAGATAAACCGAACAAAAGACGATCTCCTAGATAACCGGAACAAAATGAATATCACCGAAAATTAATTTCAAATTCAGACATCATCGTAATGTGACCGTGCACATGCCGAGAATCCATATTAATATGAATATATATTATATATATTTATGAGAACTATTCAAAAATATATCAACGCGTATGTTTAGTTAGTGTCTCTTATAGTATTATCGATGTTTTAGTTGCTCTGAAAATAACAATTTCCCCTGACAAACATAGCACGAACCAAAAATACATTAAATAATTTTTTTTTGAAATAGTAACGATCTTATTATTTAAAATTGCTATAGATTAATTCACCGAAATTACGATGTATTGTCAAGCACTCATCATGCGGCATAATTACACGTATATTATATTAGTTGAATAATCTATTTAGAATGCCCCACCTAATTTGACCAACTTATTATCGAGTCCTGGACAAGTAATTAATGAACTAACTGCATTCATACACGCTTTTCATTCATTGTACACAGTTGATAATCTCACGAAGTGAAAAATAAAAAAGCAAACAAGATTCTGTTAAGCAACTGTAAAAGACGTCTCACAAAACCTTTGCTTGCTTTTAAACTTAATGTTTCTTTGTTCTCCTTTTATATATTTGGACTCGCGTCTACTGTACACATATACCATTACCCAAGCGAAATAATAATTTTCAATATATAACAGCGAGGTTCAAATTTCCGCTCGAACAAAACACTGTTACCTAATAAACACTCTATAATAACTAATACTGAAGAGCCTTTTAAAAACAAACTAATAAGTAATAAAAACAAACTAATAAGTAATAAAAATAACAATAATAATAACAATAATGCGCGTGACGGTCATATTGAAAATACTGTCCAAGAGTCCAAACTGGAGAGCGAAAATAATTCAATTTTAAAAATGCCGATCAAAAAACCCTCGGAGAAAAGCTAATAATATCAGAAAGAGATCGAATCAAAAATGAAACAAATTAAGCAGTCATCTGAATGCAGAAAAAAGGAAGCAAAACGTGTTAGAAAAAGAATATACAGAAATTTTTTGAAAACGAAAGTTGGATCCGGTAATCTTATCAAAAAAAAAATCAACCGAATGAAAGCGATGATCGATTTTTCCTAACAGAAAGATTCCAGATTACCATGAACGAAATAACAGTATATATGTATATATATATTTATTGAAAATAATAACGAGCAAAAGGGGACAGATAAGAATATAGTTACGTATGTCTGTAACACTGTGAAATGTAATGGAGCAACCGATGATACCAGGCACTGCATAACAACTTAGATGATATTAATTACACAACACACCTCTATGCGGAGTAGCATACTGTATAAAACAAGCAGAAAACCGAATCCTACTCCGAATAATTGCATAATACGCTTTATTGACAAATATGAGATATCCTTGAACCAGCAAAGCTCTTTCTCAACGACGTGCTACCAATTCGCGCTGTACTTTCTATGCCGGACTACACCAAGTAGTAATTGTCAACCAGATCAACGGTTATCGACAATACAACTACATAAATCGCCCCGAATCCTAATACTAACACAACACTATTATCATCGTCGGCGATAGATCGGAGTTACCTATCGATTAAGATGCAAATCAAATAGCTCTCCTTAACTTGTTTTAACAACTTATATTTAAAAAAACAAAAACAAAAAACACTCGACTGGAATTTCGGGAAAAAAAGAATCAAATAAACCACTAGACAATAGTGCGCTCGTGTGTCTACCGAAAAATAACGGACTGCATCGAACGATCTCTTTTAAGACTAAACACTACTCAACGAGAATATAATTGTGCCGATAGAAAGAAACGTTAATAATCTTCGCGCAATTAACGACACTCTTCCGGTTATAGATAACAGAACGAAAAGAAGTGTGACTGTTTTAATTACAGTCATTCGCGAACGCAAGAAAAAATAGCGTAATTTTATAATTAGGCATTTTCTGGCAACTGTTATTTAATATATTTAATAAAACCCCCACCACGAACTATACAAACACGGAAATTAATTAATAATTAATTATTTTTCTGCTCCGCGTATTTTATTATATGTTTTATTAAATATATCGAATAAAACGAAATGCAGGAGAATACCTGACGAGGAAAGAGGTTACTAGAAGAGAACGATCAGTTTACATTAACGGTAAAAAGTAACTATTACTTGTGACTTTGGCTGCCGTATTAAATAAAGACGACACGGTTACTACAAAAGCGAGGCAATTTATTTTAACCGCATTATAATATTTTGTAAAAGAAGGGGGAAAACCAATAAGTTGTAATATTAGTAATAGTTATATATATATATATAAAAAAAAAAAAAAAAAAAAAATCATATAATATATGTTTATTTTTTTCTTTCTTTTTGGACGCACCAACACGAACATTTTATAGTATCAACGTGCGGATATCGGGTTCTATCTAAACGAAACATCATTGCCTTGGCAGCTGGTTATACCTTTTTTCTTACTTCAAAGAAGGTACATTTTTAAAAACTTTTACAATTTTACCACTTGGCCCAATTCCAGCTACTTTGAATTTAAAAAATTTCATTTACAGTCAAATCAAACGATAGTAATAATAATATTAAGCGATACGAGTAATAGAAATAAAAATACCGCATTGCAAATATTTTCTCGTTAATTTATTATGAATAAACACGAGCCAATTAAAAAGGTGAGAAATACAATATAAAAGAGCAGTTTTTAATTTTGAACACGTAATTTTATTATACATCCGCGCGTCGTAGTGCTGACGAAATTACACAAAAGAAATGAAAAAACTTTTACACATACATATAGGCATTTTCTTTGAATAAGCTAACCAGAGAAGCCAGAACAAATGAAAAGCAAAAATCACGATGTACTTGTTTAGTTAAACCACTTTTCTCATCATCGGACTGTCGTTAAACGGAGACTAGTTAATCAGGTCCAATGCAAGGGGGTAGCACCTACTGAGGGCCACAGCCAAAGTTGCTGATTCCCTCTTCCAACCGGAAGTGCGGTTAGTCGAGTCTAGAAAGTTGCAACCACATTCACATATGCAGCTGAAAAATAAGGGAAATCTTTACCCTAAACTGGCCCTTGTCGCAGTCGCACTTCTGGCTACACTGATGCAAATTAATTTTGGGTTGTGTGACTGGCCAATTACATCAATCGTCTCCCAGCTTTCCGCCAAGCACACTTGTTTACCGCCGCATTTTAACTTCTAATACACACCGATCATTTAAAGTAACTGTACGGATTTATTAAAGATTACAGTTTTAGGGTTTAAAAAAGAAACAACTTACAATTTTTCTATTTCATTTGACAAGAAAATAACACTAGAAAATTTGATGATGTGCTTTAATCATTTTATTATGTAGCATATTTTCGATTTTTTTTAAATTTCGATTTTTTTTTAAATTTCGATTTTTTTTTTTTTTTTTTTATATATATAATATAATAAAGAAAATGGGGAAGCTCAGAAATCTATTGCATATTCTCGTCGTCGGAAGTCGTTAACAACTGTTGCATAATTTAAGAAAAAAAAAACAAAAAACGGCGATGTAAAAAATATTAAACCACGATGAACATAATGAAATTAAAGAAAACCCATGTACGGGAAACCGTGGTTGTTATAGTCTGAAAAGTATGAAAAATCGCTTTTTAATATGGGGGTAATAAGTAATAAGACAAACTATTATTTATTATATTATTTTTAAATTCCCGGTCCAAATCCTCCCGATTTCCTAAACTTGTACACGAACACACGTTCTTCAACTTGTATACTAACAAAGCCAACAAGACATGTAAAATATCAACATTAAATTTTTTAACTTTTTGAAATGGTTTTATTCACATTTTAAATATGTTACCGTTATATAATGACCGCCCACTAACTCAAGCGATATGTGCTCGCATTTTAAATAATGAAGTTTATAATAGGCTAATCTACCCCTTCACCATTTAAATAGTTCTGACTTATTTATCTGACGTCTAATATTTACATTTATAACCATACGCGCTAACTTTAAGGGATTTAGCTCAAGCCCCTTCATTAACTTAAGGGGTGGTTTAAGTAAAAATCGAAATGTATAATAAAATTTTCTTTTTATGCGTTTCCTTAAAACTTTAACTAAAGTGCACTCTGGTAATAAATATAAATATTACTCGCCATAAAAATAGACCTGACGTTATAGAAAATGTCTTTCAATCGAAAAAAATTAGAGGCAACTTGTAGAAGAAGAATGGAAATGTCATTCCTTTTCTTTTCAGGATGTATACGTTTGGCATTTTTCGACGTTAATTGTTATTGTTTCTCCATCCTTGGTATAGCATTCTTTGTCAGATTCCATTCCTTGTTACTCCTAATTGCTGCTATCATGTACACATGTTGATGGGTAATCGTCCGTTGCTGACAAGTCCAGGGAAAAACCCTAACAAGAAAAAAAAAAAAAAGAAGAAGAAGAATGGAGATGTTTGTTTTTGTTTTTTTTGGTTACTATTGATAATGTTTGACGGCCGCAGCATATTTTATACATATAAAAAAGAAAACGTCCCGAGTAATTTTTTGCTCTGAATAATTTTTTCTTATCAAAACTATCGTTTAGCTTGTTTTTTTTCTGGTTTTACAACATAATTCTCGGCTTATTACGGATGAGTGGTCACGCCGAAATCATTGTTAAAATCACAAAAATTCATCAAATAAAACGCTTTTCAGTTTGTAAACAGCACATTTAGTAATATTGAGGCTCTAGGCTTTATGATTATCTCGTTATCTCTATTCCTTTTGGCAGTGTATGTCGATTTCTCGGAGCAAAGAAGCAAATCAGTAGAAATTGTTAATGTCACCTCGCGACTATAAATCACCAATAAACCATTGCGGACCTGTACAATCACTGTTAAATATACTATAGGCGATCGAAGTGATAGAACGATCAGCGGCAGATAATTCTAAATATTTACAGGGAAAATCGTCGACGAGTTGATCTTCTAAAAAGGTAACAACTAGAAACAGTTCATGACTCGGACAAATTCTGGTCCCATTATGGTCAACGGTATGAATGAGCGCGTAAATACCATAATACAAACGGTGGCGGTGTACAACAGATGTACCCTAAAGAGTTTTATGAATGAGGTCGCAATATTTTTCGCATCTTTAAATTCGTTTTATACAATAGTGATTTTTTATTTTGCTTTTTAAAATCATAATCCGATGATAGTGTAAATTTTGATAATGATAAGCGAGCAAAAAACGAATTTTGAATGAAATAAACAATTATTCTGACACGGTTCGTAAAACCACGTTTCTCCGTTACGTATAGACACGTTCAAAAATCATATAAATACTATCTAACTGAATGCAATATTTAAATGCGCGCAATTGATAAAGCGATGATAAAAATATTATAATAATCGGTGATGACGATGCAAATTAAATTTTATCATTTTTCATTAACTTAAAACTCGGTTACAGTTAATTTATCTTCGAGACCGACCACCACTAAACGTACCGAAACAACAACTGGGGTCAGCATGATGACAAAGTGCGTGACGCAGGGATGGGAGTTACGACAATTTAATCACAACAATCACACTACTAAGTATATGGAAAATGCAGACTTTTTCCACGCCCCATAAACATTGCGATAATGCAGTTTCGTATTTACACGCAACAGTTCGAAAGACTAAAAATATAGGCGATAATTAAAAGTTATTTTTAAGTTTATCTTACCAATTTCGAAATTGTACACGCAGTGGTGATGGCCATCACAGTGTGTTTCTATACAAAGTGTTAAACTTTGGTACTTAGAGAATTCGACGGCATAGTACTAATGCGATTGTCTGGTTGTTGAAAATTGTACCAGATATTTAAGCTTGTGAAAAACAGACTAGACAAGTTTCCAGGATGCAACTTATATTAGTTAACGCACTCGCGAATGATTTTAACGGCAAACACACGTAAAGTTCAAAATCGTTATTTCACTGCGAACAGAAAGAGAAAACTAAAAGACATTGTATAACGAGAGAAAAATTAAAGAGACAACAACAGAACAACGAAGTGATGGAAACTCTAAAAACCTAAAGAATTAAGAAAATTAAGTTGAAAAGTTAAAAAACGTAAAGGAGAAATTTTTAACTAGTAAAATTTTTTGCGTACATCGGGGGATAGAAAATAACGTGATTGGGCTGGTGGAAAGAAAGATTATGAATGAAGGAAGAGTGAACAGATTAACGAGTACTAATGGAGTGTCAGAAACAACGAGATAATCGGAGAAATAGCGATTACATTGATCTACGTAGGATGGTCATTAATTTTCATTTGTAAAGATAAAACGAAAAGGAAGAAGATGAAAAGATTCGGGAAAATTAAAATCAGTAAGAATAAAAAAAGCTAACGACACATCATTGGGCATTTTGAACAATCGTAAACAAATCGTGTCAGATGAAAGGGGGGACAAGGAATTAATGATGCCGTGAAATTTTTGTTTAGTCACGGCATGGCAAAGAAACTTTGAAAAATAAGTAACAAAAAAAAAAAAAAAATGGTTTAGAAGAGTGAAAGAAATAGGAAAAACTAGGAAAATTGCAGTTCAGATAAAGGTTTCTATCCTAATACGATTATTATTTTTTTTTTTTTTTTTATTAAATACCATCCTTTTTACTTTGATCATTTTGTACCGTAGACGTAAGTTTTTATTTACTTATTACGTCAGATTATCTAAATTTTTCAAACTTTCCCCCTCTTTGCTATATATATATATTCATAATCTCACTTTGTTCGCTATTCTATGCGCTGTTCCTTTCATTTTCTCTACAAGTGGAATAAATTCCTCATTGTGTTGGGCCATTTCATTTCCTTCCGCACATTCCTCCAACAGCATTATTCTTTCAATTCATTCCAAAATAACTTCTTTTCGTTCCATCGTTATTCATTTCTTGATGATTCCCGCAGTCGGTCGCTCGATATTGAGGGCATCGGCGACTCTCTTACTCGCTCGGCCAATTTCAATGGCCATTTTCTAGATAAATTCCCGGTGCCCAAGACCTTCACAATTTTTATCTTTAACCATGCCAGACGGTAAATTGAAACTTATCATTCCTTGTTTTCTAATCTCCGCCGCTCGCATTACCTTCTTAATCCAACCACTTCCTAGTTCTGTAGTTTCAAATTTTTCCATTAAGAATCGATCACTCTTTCTACTCCTCATTACGTTTCCACTTTTCTCTATTCTCATCACCCTCTACTTCCCTTTGTATAACTATAGTTAGCTTCTTTTTCAGCTGAATTTCCTCTTCTTTATCATCAGTTTTTAGTTCTCGATGGTTCCACTTCCTATGACGCTTTCAATATAATTTACCACTTTTCTTTTTTACACTTTACTAGCATACTCAAAAAAAAAAAAGTAAAAAAAAAAGATATTTTTATTTTTTCTCGAATATCCACTTTATACCGTATCGATGCATACCTAAATTAATTCAAAAGTTGGCTCGATATTTTCCTTTCCCTTATTTCCCCTTTGTTACTTGTAAAATTTTCTAGGAATTATTATAAACCACCTTTCATTCACATTCGTTTATCATTTAGCTCAGGTGCGACCTGTTGCGCACAATAACGTTGAATGAATTTTATAACTACTAACCGTTCTGTGGTAACTAAAAAAAATATATATAATAATATTGATACGATATACATATACATAAAAAATACGGATTCTCGGGCATAATGGAAGTAAAGGTTGTTGTTGTAGCCGATGATAAAGTGGCGAAAAAAGTAAATTTTTTTGAAATAGATAAAATAAAAATCCTTCAGAAAATATATACATATCCCACATAGACAAAATAATTAATAAGCGATATTGGGCTATAGAAAAAACAAACAAACAAAACGGGAAAAAAAACCCAGAAAAAACGTTTAAAACTGTCGAAATATTATACTTAAATTGTGAAAACGATTCCCATATAAATACGGAGGGTAAATCGAATACACACTATCGGACAATGTAGGAAAAATATCGCGGACATCCGTCGATGCACAAAGATTGATTCCTATTGTTCTACCTCGCCGATTACCACAGACCGTACGGGAACCGGAAGATAAATATAACGTGTATTTTTTGTATACGAATTTATGAAAAGCAACACATACTCATCTGAAAGAGCATAATAACAAATTTCTAAAAATTAATTCACAAAGAATGGTCAAATGGCGGAAGCTAGACCGAGAAAAATTATCACAAAAAACCCGAATTGTCCGATAATACCAATGAATAATCATAATAATAATAATAATACATTTAGATACGTGGCAGTTAGATTTAAATTTGTAAGGAAATTCTGAAAATCTGGCATTGTTTTTCGGGAACATATAGATAAAAATATATTCGGTTGCACAACAGTTACGGTGTAAACAATAATATTCAGTCCGAAATTATCAGACTCTCTTGCAAAGCTTAAAACACCACTCGGACAGCCTACAGTGTATGTTCGAGGGAAGTTACGATGTTTCGAAGAACAAAAATAAAAATACACATTTCTTTAGCCGATGCTGCTACCAGAAGTTGTTACAAAGTTTGTAAATACGTTTAAACGGCACAGAAAGTAAATCTTCGATAACAGTTCTCGACAGAACAGCGATGTCGCGATATCGCGCGGAAACCATACACATTGGAAGAAGACTAATGTTTTGTAAACAAGTTCAACCTCTGCCTGTTAACACAATATTATTACCTCACCACTTCGCTGCGACAAAGTAAACTAAACCCTTTTCAAGCCCTTGGCGAACGCATATAATTTGATTACGCAAAACGAAGAAGGCCATCTCGCTAATGATATCGATAAAAACCCGAAAAATCTTTCAAGAACATTCTCCATCTCATTCTATACTTGATTATCACCGTTGAACTACTTAATAATGTCTCGACACTCATTACAAAACATAGACGATTCTACTTTTTCTCCGTGAAAGTCCTTAACTGACGCGCTCAAAATTGGAGAAAAAAAAACTTGATCAAAAAAAAAAAAAAAAAGATTGTTTAACCCATTTCTAATTCCGTAACTTGAATGCGACAGAAAATGAAAACAGCACAAAATATTCGGGTATCGGCGAAAGTTTTTTTTTTTTTTTTTTAAAGATATTTTATTGTGACCTCAACTTTTTTGCCGGTTTAACGTCGCTAAATATCCATAACAAACATTGTAATTCATATTAAATGATTTTTGCGGAAACAACTTTAAACAAAGTTGTTTCCGAAAATCATTTACTATCAGTATTCACTGTGAAAGCTTGAAATATTTATAAACATTGTAATTTCAAAAATTAAAAATCAGCATAAACTATTAGTAGCGATTTTATATGACGCCAAACCGAAAACTACTTGCATTGCAGATTAATTTTTTTCCTTTTTGGTATAATACCAGTATTATTATTATTTTGAACATAATCATTGAGATTATTTCAAATGTATATTGAAAGCTTCGACATAAGTCTGCTCTCTTTCAGTTTACCTTTTCTTCATACATTCTATTAATATTTTTTTTTTTTCAATTTCAATTTCAATTTCAATTTCGATTTCAATTTATTTAATTCATTTATTATTACTATCGAAAAAAAGAAAATCCACAAATGCGCTGCGAGTAGTGGAAAACGTTAAATTTAAACGAATTTCTCGGTGAAAATAGAAACAAAACGGATACTAAGAAATAAAATATAGCTGCATCTGTTACGGCGATATCCATTAAAGTACTCAATTTCTTCTTATTGTCTACGTATATTAATAAAATATGCGGTCTATTCCAGATCAGTCCATTGTTCCACACTACTCTTTTTTTTAACAGTTAAAAGAATTGTATCCCAATATAATCTACCTCTCATACAGAGTTATTTGTCTTTAATTAATCCACATTTTATACCAATTTCTTGACGGACTAAAGCAGCCGAATCATTGTATTTTTTCAAATAAAATCGCGTTATTAACTCTGGTCGCATCCACCTTAAATATACATTGTATTATTTTTACACTCTTTCCCACATCTCTTGCATTTATCTGGAGTATTTTTCAATGACATGTATATATTCTTTTTACAATTCCATGTTGCTATTATCCGTAACTACCTTAAAAAACCGAGATTTATGGAATAAAATAACTAACCATCTGTTAGAACTTATCTATGGGAATTTAGCAAAGTTCTCTTTCGCCTTTTATATTTCTTTAAACTTTGTCTATTTGTTACCAGAGTTTGTTGCAGAAAAAAAAAAAAATTAATATATAAGAGAAACAAACGAGTACGTAGTGAGGAAGAAAGTGTGTATGTGTGATGTGTGTGGGGTGTGCTATTGTCGCTGGCTCATCAAGATAGTTGCTGAATGCGCGTCCGTAAGATCAAGCAAAAGATTCGCCTCGAAAGATTCTTCGGACGGAATCAGTTTGTCTCCGCCGATAATTGTGACTGCTCATCTAGTTACCAGTTAACCTTTTCCTTCGCTCATCAGTTCAACAGTTACCTACACAGTCAGCAAGATGGTGCAGGTCATCTCGAGAAATAACCGCTTTACCTGGTTTGTTGATTAACTATTTTAATATATTAGCAGGGCTGAAAAAAATATCGCATTACAAAATTCGTTCTTTCCAGTAAATTATTAAAACGAAATCCTTAATTCATCGGATCAGCCGAGATGGGGATTACTCATCGATATAGAGCTTCTTACTACATTAATATATCAATTATTGAGACCAAGAATTAATAAAGGGAAAAAAATAATAAAAAAAAAAAGGAAAAAAAACACCGAAAGGTATAAAATTTAGAGTACAGGGCAAAAATGGGAAATAAATTTTAAAAAATCAACCCAAATTATTATTAGAGAAAAAAAAAGAAAACGAAAGGGAAAGGAGGAAGTAGGCTCTTCTGAAAACGTGTGAACGTTCATCACTCCGGGCAAGGTAAAATGCGTAAATTTTTAAAGAGTGATTGTGTGTAATCGTCTGCAGAAAAAAAAAAAGAGTACCAAATCCATAACTTTAAGCAGCACCCCCCCCCCCCCCCCGCTTTCAGACCACCTGTTAGTTATAGCGACTTAAATTTAAATTTTCAAGAAGGTCAATTACTAAGCCAAACGGGTTTCTGGCTAAAATGGACTCCGGTACATTACGGAGTAATTAGAAGTGGGAAACTGACAAAATCCGTGTTATAGTAATAGTTGCAAAGTAATTTATATTTATTATATCGTATACGAAAGGCAGAAACCTATAATTACAATGGAATGAAAAATACTCTTAAAAATGAATAAAATTAAAGGAAAAATATATATCGTTTATTCAGAAGGAAATATTAAACAGACACAGTACATCATTTTACGTAAATAAGGATCACAGAGAATACATTTTTCAAGTTAACACGAAACAAAACAGAAAACCCCCCATTTCCATTTAGGCTTAATATAAAGAACGATACGTATAAGAAAAACGCAACATGGCGGAAGGATTAACATTATCAGATCGTTTAATACAAAATTACGTTTTTCGATAGAACTCGCCGCTAATAATACCAAATCGGTGAAGACCCTTTTAATTTTTCGTAATAATTAATCGGGGGAAACATTTTTAACGAAGGTCGGCCAAAAATAAAAATAAAAAATGTCAATATATATATAAAAAAAAAAAACAAACAAAAACAGCTATTTTTTTTTTTTTGAAAATCAGAAATATCGATTTTTAAAAAACGAAATAAATGAAAAGCTTATTTTTTGCAAAAAAATTAACAGATCCGCCATAATCATGTAAAATACACGCAATTACCGGGGACAATTCCCCGGGGCTTCATATTTTCAGTCTATGAAAACCAATTTTAGCGAGAAAAAAATCGAGTACGATTAAAGTAAAAAATCAACTATACGAACGCGCACTGTAGAAGCCGAATAAAAATAATTAAAAACAATATAAGAGATAAAAACAAACGAACAATCGTTACACAACTTAGCATTCGAAAAATTTTACCGGCGGTCAATTTTAAACTTATAGAAAGTGCACACAACTCGTTCGATAGAAGCGAACGCGCACGCGTCGCCTCAATTTGCCGCCGCCAATTCGAAATTAATTAAATTTCGTACGGCTGTCATTTTATATATTATTAGTTTTAAAAATATAATGAGACGACGGACTGGTGGTACATATCTCGCTTCCTGAATCGATTAAAAGCAACAATCGCTGTAATAACAGTTTAACTGGCAAACGAAACAAAAAAAAAAAAAAAAAAAAAAAAAAAACGCACGCACACACACACAAACAAGAAAGATACGACACAGTTTCACTTTTTATTCCATCGTATTTTTAAAGTGATGTATAGAACGTCTTCGCGACATCGCAGTCGGCTCATCGAACAAAACACCCCGCGATGAGATGCTTATTGGAAATAAAAGAGATGATTATGAAAAATTACTTCCGCAGCCGAGTCAAGAGCGCAACGATAGCCATTAGATAATTACAGGTGCTCCAGGGAGAGAGCGCTTTCCACACGCTTCGTTAGATACAAATAACAAGATAACAGCCCTAAAAACTGTTTTTCGCAATTGCCAACGACATAATACCATCCGGTTTACCGCCTGTACGAAAACAGTTTAATTATCGCGAATCTCGTGCGATAACCGTTTGTAGAGAGCTCTATACACTTCACTTTCTACCTGTGCGCCGGCAACTCTGGTAGATTGTTCAAGAAATAGTCAAAGTCGGATGTGACGTTTTAAAAAAGCGCGATACACAATTTACACGAGCCACCTCTGATAATAATGTGCAATGTCACTAACTTCGCTCGGTAAGAATACGATAAGTAGAGTTCCATTCGGCCATACTCCGAAATAAAACCGATTCGATTGTACCTTCAGCCGGGAGAGCGAATCGACAGTTTACAAAATGGAAACTATTAAAAGTTACCCGGTGAGAAGCAAATCGGGGAAAACGCCGAATTCTTAATATTTTTCCGTTTAAAAGTTTCACAGCCGTATAATTAACAATAGAGCAAAACCGCAATTATATACAAAAAATCGTTAATAAGCGGTTTCGGTAAAAAATTATATAATACCGCTGAAACAAAAATGTTCGATATGCACTTCCTACATACTGATCATTATCATCATCCGGTGCAGTGTGTGACACAATTTAACTCGGATAAAACATTTTTAATTCCGCCATACACATAGGTTGTACTGATTTTTAACGTACACACAATTTATTGTCTAAAACTTGCACTTTCCCAATTCCAGAATTACTCCCGATTACAAATCGGGTGACAAACATTCCAGCTCAAACTACAGATGCGCAGTATTCATAGCGTCCCTGAATCTCTATATACCTTATGTCGGAACTTAGCCGTAATATTTTATTAAATCTTCCGATTCGTTAGTTCACTTATTTACCTATCGGAGAACAATTTGTTAATTTCACGGGTATTTCTGTAGGACAGTTTGTTTTTATATGCTTCTGACGTTTCTTAAAATTCCAGTTACTCTTCTTACTGCTAATATAAATCATCGTGTAGCAAAATTTGTTAAAAAATCACAATTAGCTATTTGCGGCAATGATATTATACTATTATATCGTAATATTTTTTAAATTTAAAAATAATGGCTGCTCGAGTTTGTTAATGGTATAAATTTCGATATCGATAAATGTAATTTTATCTCGCTTATAAAAGAACACGCACCCCCGCGTTACTTTCATTATTCTATGAATGAAATAATTTTGAAGAAAATTAATAGTTCCAAATGTTTCGGTCTTGATTCGGCACTGAATTTTGATGATAAATAACTTTCAAAAAAATCGCATATTATCACTTACGATTAATTTAAATACATTATCAATTATTATTGTCGTGAAAGCGCGGTAATTGTCTTCTAATAAGAATCACTTATTCTTGAAAGGGTGCAAAAGCGTTTTGTTGAAAGTGGTGGCGCTACAAGTTTTTATAATCAACATTCAATCATAAACAACAGTTAAAACAGCTAAATATATTCACTTTGGGAGACGGAAGTAAAGTGTCTGCCGCTTTATAATTTTAAATCGTATTAATTTATTATCTAAAGTTAGTCTCCAAGTTCTCCCTGCGCGTACGATTTGCAAGAATAAAGTTGTGTACAAGTTCTCCCTTTTTACTGTGGTAAAAATAACGGGGGGGGGGGGGGCAAAAAAAAACAACTATTTCTTAACATGAACCGGAGGTTATGGCCTATTCTTTACTAACAGGAATTAAATGTACGACTGAGTCATTGTATTACTCAATAGAGTAATAGTATGCTGCTGTTCCACATATTAACAATATAACGAATAATTATTTCATTATAAGAACAATTATTAAGAAGGCGTTTGCATTTCAAATATTATAATAACGAATAGATTTAATATAACGAGAGAAAATTATTGAAAAGGTGTTTGCGTATGTAAAGAATATATTTGTTTTTACTCTAATTACAATTATTTTAGTTCATTAGTTGTCACGGTATATGTGCTATTATATATGTATAAGTGTATGTATTAGAATGTGTTTGCATAGGTGCACGAGTACGTATGCGTTGTATGTGTTTTACGTACATAAAACCTCCTGTGTTTATACATATATACACTATTTAAAATGTCTATATAAATTATAACTTCACGCCGCCGCATATACCGTTACTAAATTAACGAATAAAGTAAAACCAAACCATGAAGAAAGGAGTAATTGAAATTTTTTTCAATTGAAACTTTTACCCTCGTATTATACAAAAACATACGATAACATTATTACCCTGATGCGTGGAAAGAATCTATTATTATGATGATATCGAACAAAGAATTAGCCCAACCTACTTCTCACAGACCCACAAATTTGCTGAGTGTACTATCTAAGATGTTCGAAATGTTACTAAAAGATCGGTAACAAAACAATAAATTAATTCCGAACCACCAGTTTGGATTCCGTACTAAACACTCTACGATCCAGCAGATTCACCGAATAGTAGATCGAATATATATTCGAAAGGAAACGGTATTGTAATGCGGTTCTTCTGGACGTGGAGCAAGCATTTGATAAAGTGTGGCATGATGGCCTCCTATTTAAACTTAAAGATAGCATTAACAATAATGTCTATTCGCTACTCGTATCTGACAAATAGATTCTTTCGAATTGAAATTAACATTGTCAGATAAATTTATAATAGGAGCGCGTCTGTTCCGCAAGGAAGTATATTGGGGCCGCTGCTATATTCCATATATTCTGCGGATATACCTGCTATATGAACTCAACGGTTGTTGGAACATTTCCAGATGATACCTTTATTTTGGCTACACATGAAAACCCACAGTATACGCGCCTGCGCTCATTCAAGAACACCTAAATAAAATCTTTACACGGACAAAAAAATGGGAAATCAAGATTAATCAAAATTAAAGCCAACAAATAACTTTTACGTTAAATAAGAACACCTGCCCAGCTGTCAAGTTAAATGATCATCCTTTACCTCAAGTTGCAAGCATCAAGTACTTAGGATTGATCATGGACCGACACGCTTTACATGTGGAAGCCTCATATAACACACGTGAAGAAAAAGATCCTTATAAGAATGACTATATTAAAAAATATCATTAGTACACAATCCGCAGTGAGGCTTTCCTGCAAACGCCTCATATACCGAACGGTTTATAGAAGTTTATGGGTCGTCAGCCAGAAGTAATATTAATAAAATTCAACAGTTGCAGTCTAAGATCCTTCGTGGCATAGTTGGAACTCCTTACTACTTCGTTTCAAATAGCACGCTGCACAACGAATATCACGCTATGCAGTACAAAAAATTTTTCGAGAAGCTGTTAATTAATGGTAACACCAACGTGTCTAGAGCATGTACCACAATAATATCTTCCGGGAAATTCACAGAGAAAATTAAGAAGAAGAACATGGTGTCAAGATGCGCTAAATTATAGCTAACGATGGTGTATATATCAGAGCTGCTGTTTTAAGAATAATTGACGAATGTGGGTGTCATCAATTCGGTCATCAATAAAGCTATCGGTAGAAGTAGCTTCCGAGAGTTTAAGTTGCTCTGATTAATAACAAATTTTGATAAAATACTGTCATATTTTTCATTAATTTCATCGCTTTTATAATATATACGTATATTATAAAGGATATATTAGAATGGCATTAACATTGTTTAGTAAACATATTTTTATAAAATATGTTCCAATTCGTGTTAGTATTACATAATTGTAAATTTGAATAATTCGTCGAATTATCATCATCCTCGGCGCAAGATGCATCACGCTCTTCAGTTTATAATAAAACTTTGCTGGTTTTTTGCTAAATCAAGACGCTAGTATTATTTGCATTAAAAAAAAAAACTAAAATCTATAATACTTCGTTTGTCTACAAGTAGCACGTTAAATGAGAATAAATCAAAATATTGACTAAGTAAAATAACTATATAAATTAGCGTAATTATAGCGAAAAGGTAATAACATTTTTCAATAAAAATTCTAATGACATTTTTTATAAATTATACTGTCCATAATATAATAAAATATATTTCACGTTGAAACGCATTATTTCTATTAGTGTTTTTTTTTCTAATATAGTACAGAGATTTTATTAAAATATGTACGGAAGTGTACGAATATACACATTTTTACTAAATTTCCGTCGAAACAAAACAAAAACAAAAAAAAAAGAAAAAAAAAACATAAAAAAAACTTTCTCGTAATCAGTAAAAATATAATGCAGGAATGAAAGCGATACTATTTTGGTCTCGGAAACGTAGTTATGATATTTAATCAACACTGAACTTTTTATCGAGGCTGCGCATTAAAAGCTTCGATTGTTTAAAGAAGCAACTTTAATAGAGCGGTTCTTTTATTAAATCTCCTATAGAATATTCGCAGTGCCTTATCATTACACAGTCACGGTTCTGATACCACAGAAAATAAGAACGATTATTGGAAGAACAAAAATAACGGGGCAATTTAGACGGGAAAACTTCAAATTCCGTGAAAACGAAATGGAAAAAGAAACAAAAAAAACCAGCGCCAACCAGCTTGGAACATGGTAATTAAGAATAGTCGACGATCAACGAGATTACTCGCGCAATCCATTTAATTTCCTTTTATCTGATTACCGCTATCAAAGAAGCGTGTACTACTCGCCGCACTTTAAACGCTAAAAATAGAACAGACACTTTACAATTTCACCTGCGACAATTTCTTAAAAAATACTCGCCAAAAGAAAAAAAGAAAAAAAAACTGTATCCTTAAGAAACAAACTACCTGCATATAGACACGCCAGAAGTGAGATGTAACTTATCTGATTTAGAACCCGCGCATACGGAGTTATAAATAACCGGTGCTGCGTGTTATGCGACATATCTAAATTTATACCGTCGTTATGGACGAGGAGAAAGAGATGGCTGAATAAGATAAAAGAAGGAGTGATTATAAAATTAAGAAAAATAAACAATATTACGGGCTGAATATGATAGGACCCTGGAATAGAAGAACGAGCTAAGAAATCGACCATTTAATTACTTTCAATACCCGAATGATTCCACGAAAGATCGATTTCGATCGAAGAGGATTTATTTTCCTTGGCCAATTTTCAGTTTGACCATTTTTATGACCGAATACGAAATATAATTATTCATTTTTACGTAAACGAAAGAGCAAATATAGAAAAACATCAATCCAGGATTTCAATTAAATTACAAAACAGTGTGCAATCAAACACGCTCGACGATCGATGATAGATACCGGATGCGGTTTTTATTTTTTTTTGTCATTTTTAACAACTGGGGACGTTCCCTATTTACACGTGTAAAGGTTGCAGTTTCAGCAAAAAAAAATTAATCACCTCCACATGTGAAAAATCTGATAAAACCGAATACGACGGTCCAACGATAATAGTCCACACGGACCCTGATTAGCTGCAAACGAAAACTAACCGTAGAAACTTCGATTATCTTTGAACTAAAACACTTCAAGTCGGAGAGGATCGCGAAGACGATTGAACGCTGAATAACCGTTTAACTTCTAAGGTTAAGCTGAGTTGACCTCGACATAAATGAGATAATGCCGTCTCTACAGCATTAATGTTTAGCCTACTAACTCTTCACGATGCAAAGAAGAACAGTAAAACTGACAACGACACTGCACTACTGAGCCTACCGCTTACTTTCAGAATCCCCTGATAAAAAAGTTTCACAAGTATTTTTCTGCGCCTTATTACATAAAACGTAAAATCTCTTACAATTCATAAAAATCGCCAAAAAAATGTAATACCACTTTTATACACTAAAAAATATCGCGATTCTAAATTACTGTAAAATATAATAATAAGTATTCCAAAAAAAAGTCAACAATTTCATCTTCAAATAAATCTGTGCGCTTACATTTACTCATTACGCACATATATATATATATCAGGCCCGTGCCCAGAATTTTGAGGGGGGGGGGGTGAAATTTTTCTTTATATATTTATTCTATAAATAACAATACATTTTTCACTAATATTCGTACTATTAATAATTTCCATCATTTTAATTTATATATTAATAATTCACATAAATGAATTACCCCGTATATGAACATTAATAAAAATTACATACGTTATTAATTATACTCGTAATAAAAAATTTTGCATAACATATTAATGAAGTACCTAAAAATATGGAGCATATTTTTTTTTTTCTTTTAAAAGTAGGTAAGAACATTTTAAAAAATCATCAATATTTATTTTAAATTTGTGTTTTTTTTCAGATTTTTGTGTGTTTATATAACTATTTCAGTTCTCATGGGGGGGAGGTTAACCCCCCCCCGTGGACACGGCCTTGATATATATATATATATATTAAAGTTTATACAAATTCCGTATTTAGATCCCTACGAATATGCTTGGATATCTTCACACCTTTATGTTAATGACTGAACAAATTAAACATTACGAAAATTAAGCGAACAAAGAAAAGCAAATAAATAAAGAAACGATTTTTTTCCCGGATTTTTTTTTTTTTTTTTTTTTTTTTTTATCTGAACGGAAATAACCTGTATCCGAACTAAAGCAACTCCTTGCTGACAAATGATTATATTCATATTTTTTAAAAAAATCGAAAGAAGAACCGTAAAAAAACATCCAAATTAAGGAATCCGTAAAGAAATAATCGCATTCCGATCCTTGCATATTCTTGTAGAAAAAAAATCAAATACATCGCAAAACGAAAAAATAAAAACAAAAAAACTGATAATAGTCCGACTTATTTTGACCAGGTCAAATTTGCATACTAAGCGGAAAATTTTAGTCAATTAGTTGCGTGCGCCCAGCAGAAAATCAAATATCTAAACACGTGCAAACTGATTAGTTACTTAGCCACCACCGTGTTAAATTCAAACCATGTACGATGTTTTGGCTATCCGGAATCACCCAATGCATGGGATGTCTTAATCGAAGATTTTTAAGACTGTGGTTACATTAAATACGCCTGTGGAGGTGTATGAGACCACGCATGACACTGTTTGTAATTACAACACTGTTTCCGATCTGAACGTATTCAGCAGATGATAGTCACAAACAGTACTCAGTAGTTTTTTTTTGATTTTTTTGTTGTTTTTTTTTTTGGTACTGAAAAGGGGTGGTGTTGCTACTCAAGTTATGCCTATGTGACAATGTCATTCCTGCCCTAGAGGTCATATGAAAGAAGTGCTATTAAAAATCGTTATGAAACATGTAACGGAAGTTGCAATAGAAATTTCAATGTAAATCGTAAATTTTATTTTTTATTTTTAGAACAACCATTGTAGAACTATCATCCGCGGGTCCATGGGGAGTTTCCATGGCGAGCTCCGAAGTAGTTTCATATACATACATATATATAGATATAGATACATATACATATACATATATATATATATACATATACATATAGAGGAACGTTCTAAGAGTTCATAAAATCGGTATTAGGTACCTCAACATTATTTAGAAAGAAAAAAAGAATATCATATTTCGTTCGTCTCATTTTTAAACGTTCATTTCCATGCAGACATGCTCAACCATGACGCATCCAAAATGCCACATAATTTGACTCAGGGGTTTTTCTTATATTTCACACGTTTAGCCGTGCTAGTAGTAATAGTGTACGATAAGAAACGGAAAATGCGAACTAGTTTTTACCATGTATGTCTGCGGATCTACGTTACTCGGATTCATCTTCAAGTATCAATGTATAGTTCCAATTCGGAGGTATATATAATCATACACACGTAAACATACATGGTTTTTGAAAGTGTACTCTCATAATGACACGTGAGTGTCGAAAAGCACGTAGATAACCTGCAAGCAGCTGAGACATGAAACATCAATCCAACTATTTCTGACGAACAGCGACTTATTAATGCACTTTTATCGTACCAGTTCAACCACATAAACTGAGACGTAGCGCTATACAGTGGAGTCGCATGAAATAAATACGCGTCTAATTGTTCTAGTTCTAAAAACAATTTGTTGCGTAATAACTTGCGCATAATTCACCACGCTGCTGATACGGCTTTTTGTATTATACACCGATCGAGCAGAGCACTCTGCAGCGACCGTAATAGCACACTGACGATATTAGCGGGATTATCTATCTGGTGTTGTCGCGAGCACTGTCACATTACATAACTGTACAAACAACACGTGGGGGCCCAGCCAAAGTCGAGGACTGGTTTGTCCAATCTATATAGCAATGGTGAATGTTGTTCAACTATTCACGCAACGATCTCAAATCAAAAACAATTCCCAAAAATTTGAACTTAAACAAGTAACGTGCAAACTTTCACACAGGGCAGGTGTATTTGTAAACCACGACCCACGCTCGTGCAACCAAAGAACCTCCCGGAATACCACGCAAAATTATCATCTAAAACTTAATCGAGAAATGTATATTCTGAGATTTCTACTTTTGTGCCAAAAATGTATGTGTTTTTTTCAACAAAGCAAATAATCGCATCCTTTTTAGAAATGTTTTCTTTACACACTGTATGCGCTGTGATACGGTGGTGCACAGAAACACAAACTAAACCATAAAAACGAGCCGATAATATACATGATCAACTGGAAGTTTTCATATGAAAAGTATGATATATACATGATGTACATATATATACATATATATATATATATATATATATATAAAAATAAAACTCGATCTGTCAAACATATCCGTAGGAACATCACCTAAGCGATAGCCTTCTGTAATTCTCATACAATAATCGGCTGGAATTCACTATTTCATTCTTAAGCATTTCATGATCATTCATATCAGCCCCGGTGTAAAAATGAAAGTTATCAATATATATATATAAATCCCGTGTCTTTATGTTTGTGCAGGATAAACTCGGAATTTACTTAACCGATTTTTATAAAATTTTGAAAGTACATGCAATTTGGTCCAACTTAAGAGATAGGATACTTTTTGTTTTAATTATTTACATAAATATTTGTTATATTAAATAATTTAATCAATCAATTAAAAAAAACAAATTTGACAATTTTATTATTTTTTGGGCACCAACTACTTTTTGTGGCGACTTTTGTGTATCGTGCGATGTTAATCGAAATGCAACCATGTTTATCGCTGGCGCATGGCATTATTATCGATGAATGATAAAATAAACGTTTTCGCTCTGTTGTTTACAAAAAAGTTCGTGTTATATGTAATTATGAATGCAGAATTAATATGTGTTGATGATACAATAGTTCCCCATTATGTAAAATACATAGATAGGGATGGTGCATCTTTATTTTCGTCTCTATCTTATTTATTATATAATAATGAATTATTAGGAGCAGAAGAAAATGCATCGTACAATATGTTTGTAAAAACTGGAAGAGATTTAAGCAATATATTATTGGACTTAATGGGGAACATATAAAAATAAAATAGAGTATTTAACTGATATGTCAAATATTCGAACTTTTAGGCCAAAACCGCCGTATAAATTTTTTAAATTAACCGTTTAACTTTTTTTTTTTTAATAATCCGCTACCAGAAATATTAAAATCTTTACTCGACCACTGTTATTTTGATTTTATGATAATAAATTAATTATAATAAAACGCTCGAGACAGAGTGATTGAAAGATATGAGTGAAGATGTTCTCTTAAACCTGTAATTTTATGGGAGATCACCGTGTGAATATAACTTGATTTCTTCAAAACGATGGCTGTGTGTGCTGTTTAGTTGAGCAAAACTTTTTGTTAGATTACACGACGGACAGGTTATAGAAAAATCGACAATCTTCAGCTGTACGTGAAACATGAAGGCTATTTTTTTTTTAGACGGTGATAAACATCTTTCACCCAAAAGAGAGAGAAAGAATCTTTACGTAAATACAATTCCAGATAAAACAAAAAATTTTTAATGAATTTACAAGTACAGATTTACGCGGGCATTAATACACGGGCGAAGCCGTACGGCACAGCTAGTATATATACATACATATATATTGTCCCAGGTATTTTAGCTAGTTTTCTAATTCAAAATATTTTATCCAACTGTACAAATCTATTTCAAAAAATTAAATTTATATAATAATATTATTTATCATCTTAACGTGAATTGGATACGCTAATTCGCCGAATAATAATATGAATTGGTAGCGTATTGTTACGTTCGAATGATTTCTTTATGTAATTCTTCTCTTCCACTATTCCTTATTAACCCCGACCACATGTTCAATTGTTTTGTACATGCACATAAATCTTAAATAATTATATTAAATTCTTTCAACTTTTTTCAAGTTAGAGTACGTTCCGTCCGCAATGTTATCATTGTTTTAACGTAATCTCTTATTACCATTATGCCATTTTGCATAGCGCAATTATAAGATTTTTCTAGCTGTATTTATAAAACTTTTAAATCATAATTTACTTGCAAACACCTTCCATGGATATTTCATGTTGTTGATTATTAACCAACATGACGCTTATGTAACCTGGTCAACGATACAACTTCCTCGTATTCTTTTATGCTCCGGAATCCACTTACGCGCTATTTTATTATTATTCTAATTTACTACACATTCTTACGGGACATTCCATAAAATTCATCATATTTATCTGTTCTGCGCTGTTCGTGTTTTTCATTGCCGACAATTAATCAGTTAGGGTCGACACATTTATATTTCTTAATTCAATCTTATACGATAAAGCTTTCTGAATTGATAACACTTCCGCCGCGCCCAAGAGGAATATGACGGGGGAATTTTATATTTTCTTTTAATATTGCGAATTTATCTGAACATGTACAGTGATAGTCTAAGAATTGCTTAGTGTTACTTGCAAAATTGTATTGTTAATAAGAGTGCATCGTTCGTGCAGAAGACTTTTCCGGAAAAATCGATGTGCATCTTATTACAATACCACTTTATAATTTTGTGCTACAGTGTTATCGATGAATAGAAAAGTTTAAATGAGAAACAAAAAGAATTGGGTTCTACAAAATACCGCTTTTTCGCTTTTAATGAATTTTTTTTTAATGGTTTTACAATTTATTACGAATACAAAGGTCACGCACGCTTAATATGCAAAATTTCAGAAATAGACTTCTTTAAAAAAACTTTTGAAATTACAACAGCGGGATGCCTCGAGTGAAATTAACTTCTAAGTTTATTTCTAGGACTCACCCGAAATACTTTGAAATAATAACGGTAAATTATGTCGTATCATCTGTACTGAACTTTCTACACGTAACTAATCTGTCGATGTTTACTTCCGTGTGGACAGTGTGTACCAGGGCTATTTCTATAGACTTGCAATTTTACAATTTCGGAAAATTACCTTTCTAAGCATGAAAGAAAAAGAAAACTGGAAATATACATATACATATATATATAGTTATTTTATTTTCTGAATGGCGGCATTACAGCTTTAAGCTGAATTTTTCAAAATTTCAATCTCGTAATTTTCACCCTCTCTCCGAAAAAAAAAAAAAAAAAAAAAAAAAAACAAACAAACAAAAACACGAAACATTCAAACATTTTTCTCTTTTACTGGGCATATCACCTTACTGATAGTAAGATGAGAAATAAATTAGCCGTAAATACTATGGGTGCGGCACAGAATAAACTTTACAGTTTGGCAACACTGTAACTCTACGCAAATGCTGCAAACATGAAAACAAATAGACGGCCGAAAAGAGTGAAGAATGCCCCCCCCCCATTATAATAGACGGTCGAGTGCGTTCGGTGTTTAAACCTTTTTCGAAACCTGCGCGTTTCTGACCGTTCAGTGCTGCTTTAGAACTCGTTTTCATTTAGATCCTGTTCCGTCTCGCCCTTCCGACGACAGATCGATTAATCACAGTTCGAAACGACTGGTTCCGTGAGACATCCGAAGCCGAGAGATAAACCGAGAAGCGTTCGAAACGGAAACAATAAGGAGATGGTACGCTACTTTCGGTAAATATCTTCAAATACCTGTGCGAAAACGTACTCTTTAGATAAAAATTCATTTCGGTAAGGCGCGTTTTAACATATATACGAGAATTTTCTCGTCTTTATAAATTACAATTTGCACGAGAGAATCTGAAAACTTTAGAAGCAGGAAATTGTTTCTGGCCGAAAAATGTTGACGATTATTAAAGATTTTCCGGATGTTTTAAGCAATTTGTTTATGACCGGCGCATTTTAACGTTTCCGGATTTGCCAAAACATGAGGTATCGGTTAAATGAAAATTGCACAGAAATCGAACCGCTATGCAGTCCAAAAAGTTTTTGGTGCAATGCAAGTTTCCATCGAGTGATCGGACGTTATCTGTTTCGGAAAAGAAGGAGTTTAACAGCTACCGTAAATTCTGCCGGTTACATCGAAATGTTAAAAAATTGTGTGGCAAAGAATATTTAATGAAAAATTTACTTTTAACGATACAACGCGACGTTGAAAATTTCGATCGGGATGCTTGGAGACAGAATCATTTCCAAAAACGGTGTATCGTCGTGTTATGGTCAGCACAAATTCCTCGGATTTGAATTCCAGCGACGTCTTCTTGTAGGATTACCGGAGAAAGTTTTTTCCGCCAAGGTCAACGAAATCGACAATTTAAAATCCATAATTCGAAATTAAATTGCCGCCGTAGTTATTTTAAAACATGGCGTTTAAAAGTTTTCGAAAACAAGTTAAATTTTATTCGTTCGTTAAATCTGATGTTATTTTTAAAATTAGATAAATTTGAAACGGGATTCTTTGCTTCTTCTGGGCCTTGTATTTACGTGTTTGGAGTATTTGCATAGGAGTTATTACAATGTTACCAAACTGTAAGCCGCGTTCTGCATTACTTTGTTCGAAACCGCAATGCTAACGGCCACAATTAATAAAATATACATTTTCTGTGTGCATGTATATGCATAGAGGTATACGAACAGACACGCACATATATATATATATATACATATAGCTTTACTTGTGAGAATGCAAAATTACTCTGGGTAAACTACAAGCGTATTATTTAAATGAGCAAATATTTATAATCGCATTAGTTTCAGAATTAAAGTGAATTTATTTATTTACTTTTAACTGTAAACATGGATTTACTTTTATTCATTAATTAACAACTCGCTACCCGAGCAACAACGCGCACCGAGTAAAATGGAACAGTAATAAAGATTCGAATTATATTATAAAAATATATTTTTTGTAATTTTTACAAAGCTATGACGACATTCGGATGTGGCTACAAGCTGTTTGTTTATGTACGTAACATATTTTGATTGTTTCGACTGAAATAAAATGACTGTATGCCATCGGATGAAATGTTTCGGAGCTCCCTTATTGAATGAAATAAGTATTTCTAGATGTGCTAAAAAACCGTTAAGCCAGTGTCGAGTAACAGGCGTTTGACCGACAGTTTCAGCAAATTTCTAAACAGAATGAGCAACTTATCAGCGAGACGAAAACAGACGGTCGTAGGCGATATGACCCACGCGCAGCAAGCATCCAGGAATGCTTGGCGAGAGATTCTGGTGTGCATAACAAAGGCTCGAAAAATTCCCTGCAAATTCCTTGTCAGTTTGCTATTCAAGTTATTCGGTGAAAAGTAAATTATTAACGATAACAGCGCCGCGCGGTATCTTTTAGCGTAAGAAATTGCTTCGTCTTCAGGCTGCTTCTCCCCCCCCAGCTTTTCGCTCTTTTAATTTATTAATACTTTGTCTATTAAATACCCACTTCACTTCTTTTATGAATCCAATATAATTATCTTCGCTCAGTTAAAATTAGCTGAGTTTTTGTGCTTGTCGTGTATCGTTTTGATGCTATATCTGTAATTCAAGCCATTTTCTTTTCTACGTTACTCTTTCATCTCAAGCTGAGTTCCGCTGTTACCTTGATGTCCGCTGCTCCAGTCCTTTCAAGAACGAGTATCGCGATGCTGTTTACCAACGAGCATATACTGTGCCACCCCTCACTGGAATTATTTGTCTTGTTTGGGTGCCAGTTCATACTGGTGCCAGATAATATTCGTCCCATTCTACTGAGTATCGTGTGTCCAACAAACTGCGTAATTGTTTCTTAAATTCCAAGGAAAAATTTTAGAAACTGTTATCGACAAACATGTACTCGAAAAAAACCGGATTGGGAATATTTTCTTCGAAACAACAATAAGTTTAGGAAAAAATGTCGCTGGAAAAATGTCGCTGGAAAAATGTCTAAAAACTGTCAAAAATTATCAATTGGGAATTTCGTTCAGCTATCACACTGTCGACGGTAAAGTTCTCAAAAAATGGTAAGATCCTTTTTATGTTATATCGCCGCAAACTTTCCCTTACCATGTCAATATAAGTGAAATAATTTGCTACACCGTCAGAGTCAACGGCTCCATCTCTTTATTTCCCCCGAACGCGCCTGAAATTATAAAAATGTAATGTCGACCCCCCCCCCACCCCTTGATAATGATTTTCACGAATTTACTTGTCGTTCTACAATTTAATGCGAAAATAAGAAAAAATATAATTATAAACAGTTTATTCTTCCCTCCGAGTCAATGTTAACTGAAAAAAGGGAGGTATGAACATATAGTAATTTCGAAAGAATGATAAAACAGTTGCGGAATTAAAAATTTTTGGAAAATGCTTAACTGAGGGAAATAACTACATACATATATATATGTGTATGTAATATGTAAAAAAAAAGCACACTAATAGTAAAATAAAAATTAACTTACTCACTGGACGTCATTTGCATAGTTAAGCAGCGTACGAGGAGTTGGCCGAAGAATAAGGAGAAATAATTAGGAAAGAAGCTAAATAACAATAGATAGCGGCGGGCTATTTAACTTGACCTAGTTCGCGCACTTTGAAAAAGCTCTTTCAGCCATAGCTAATTCAATGACGCAAATTAAAAAGCATCGAGAAGAAAAATTCCATTAAACCTGCACATCGAAATGCCGCTCGCAATTTAATTACCGTAATAAGCCTCTTACATAAGAACACGCGAATCGCTTACTGCCGCCTCCGACCGATCAGGCCAAACATCGATGTCTGCGCTAGAGTGAAAAATAAAAACATCGCTGATCCGTGCGTGCCCATTATTTCCTTTCATTTTACTACAGCCAGACGAATAAAGACCCTTTTTTGTTTAATCCCTCCGAACGCATAATTAGAGCATTTCATTCGCGCAACAAGTATACCATCTCTCTCCCTTATACGACTACACCACCGTGATGCGGTAAGTCTTTTTGCTACCAGAACCGAGAATGTTTTTAAAATAATGTACGTCTAATGAAAAAAATGCAAACAAAAAAAAGAAAAAAACATAATATAAATACATAAAGCAGCCTATTTCGAAACGAGAAAGAAAAAAACCCGTATGTAATAATCTTGCAGAATTTTTTTGGAAAATAGTTCATATTGTTCCTCTACTACTCTATGCACTGAGTCTTTTACGTTTCAAGTGTCGGGATTTTGAAGTACCGTTTTACAAAATAAAACGAACTAGAACTATTACGTTCGAAAAACGTTTTTCACTTGAAAAATGAAAAATAACTCAACCATTGAATATAATTCTATAGGCGTACTCAGTTTTCTACTCGAAACAGACGAAATTCGAAAAAAATAAATAAATAATCGGCACCCATTGTTTAGACGGAAGAAAAAATCTCGATCATCTAAGGGACAACATCGAATCGGCAATGAACAAAGTTTTATGAAAAAACCCGTAGAAATGATTTCAAAGAAGGAATTAAATTCTTTCAGCAACACATCATCGTTGATTCGCAATATGAAATATTACAAAAATTTCAAATGCCATTCAGTTCCCGCCAGTGATAAATTTCTCGTCGACATTACCGTATTTTATCGTTTTTTAATTAGTAAAAATCTTAACAGTATTCAGATGGAAAGGGGGGAAGAAACAAAAAAATCCTAAAATAAGAAGAATGAACACAAGCAATGACAACAACATTCAGAATGAGCCGCAAAAGAAAAATTTTTATATTACACGGTATAGTAATATCTAAACAGTTGTGCGCTCTTCTATAAGGAAGTTTCTGTTCCAGCAAATATCACACAAAATCGCACCAAAAAGGGAGGAGGGTTCCAAATTGAAAAAAAACAGCTCACGTAATTAATGGATGGCCCCTAACCAGATCACATCGAAATTGGATTTTGTAATTAGCAAACTCCGTCAATAATTGGTAAAACATAATGCGATTTTGATTACCGCACCTCCTGCTTCCGGAATCCTAACTGAACCACGAACGTACGACCCGTCCGCCAGCAAGGAACAAGCCCAGCAGTCGAGGCAGAGTGATACGTACAATTTATATAATACTTAATTAATCGTTATTCTCGTGTATATATATATATATATATATATATATATATTAAGTTTTATTTATTGTGTCTTTTCAAGTAAAGTGTGTAACATAAAATTTTTTAAATAAAAATAATAATGGTAATTTAATAATATAACTTTACGTCCACGATATTTACGGGACCATAGTGGTGGCATCCCTGAGGGTCTAGGAAAAGAACGCTTTAACGTTACATTAGATAGCAGCAGTAATTAAATTACAATCAAAACGCGTGTTTATCACGCACAAAACAAAATATAACAGAGTTTGCGGAAATGAATTACGGATTTAAAAGAATAATCCGGTCTCGTGGGGCACATTACGGCGCAAACGGAACAAAATAAATTAAACGTTTATGATTAAAGATTTAAACGTATTTTAACCGTTCCGAACTTATTAAAAATAAGTTATCGTCCGCGTTATGCGAAATGTGCTTTCTACTCACACACATCGTACTGAAACCCCAGTGCTTTGATTAGAAGCTCATTAGTTCTATATAAATTGTCGACGATTTGCTGTTTTCGTGAGAGCGTCAAAGGTTTTAAAATATCGAGATGATTAATAATAATCGTACGTGATTAAGGAGTGTTCCCGCGCATTTTGTAAGAAATTATCGAGATTAATTGCACTACAACGAGAATGATCAAACAAACTCTACTGCAGTTGCTTGGATGTGTTTCTTTCTTTGGGACCTAGTTCGAACTCTGTAAATGAAGTACACACAAAAATCCACAGCAAACGAGCCTGGAAAAAAAAACAAGCAAAAAAACATGGCAACTTTATGACTAAATCGCGCCCTCTATAATTGTCACAAATCTGAAAGTTAATCGATTACTTTAAATCGATTAATCGAATTAAGAAACTGCGACCAATTTGTTGCAAGTCAAAATGTTTAAACATTTTTTAGGCTACGCGCTAAAACCGAAAGTTATTATTGCCCATCTTCCTAACCGGGTTGACTGCCAGCATCCCCCATATCGAAATGTAGACGCTATTCCTAAATATCTGCACTCGCTGCAATAATCAATCAGCGGCGAAACGTAGACGTATACGATTTTAAGAGAAAGATCAAGAGAGAGCGATATGCGTTTATGCCGGTATGGAATGGTGACCACAATTTGGATCAGATAAACATACGTTACATGCACACCTATTGTAGCGGGCAAAACATAACGAGATGTTGAAATTCGTCCTTCGAAGGTACGTACACACGCTTACGCGACTATTAATTACTAGCTCTGCGGCCCACATCGTAGTAGAGGACGCAGTAATGAACGGTAATTACAAGCAATGTCTCCACACTTTGAGATCGCGAGCCGACATATCCTTCCGCTGGCTGCTACAACTTCAGTTGGCAAATATCATCGCACCTTCATCTCCTACTTCGTTGCGCGCAGCCGAAAACACGCTGAGAAGAGCCTGCATGGCCGCCAATAATGAAAAATCGCTCTGTCTCCACCAAAAAACGTAGTCGCAATGAAAATCGACAACACGCAATGCTATAGAGAGATGGTCGATTATTTTATCACTTTCGCACCATTAACAAAATCGGCTTTTGATGATACTCTATTTTTTTCTGAGCGCTCCTAAATACGGTTCTACAAAAAAAAAAAAATCATCGAGAGAAAAACTTTCGACAATTTTAAAATAGTGTGGTTTTTTTTTCTTTTGCCTTTTTGAAAGTCTCTATTTAACATTACGGCAGTGATGCGGGATATTATAACCCTTTTTAAATAATCACCGGAAAAGGGAGGTCATCTAATTGGAAATGTCATTAAATACAAGAAAATCGAAATCATAAAAACCCTAAACTTTAGGATTATATTTTTAAAAACGCTCATAATAAATAAATTCGGTAGCAAATTATACAAAAAAAACAACAAACAACATAAACACATCGAGTACTCGCAAAAACTTCTAATAACAAAGATGTTTCGATTTCATCGATTAGTATTTTACAAAACACACATCTTCTCTAAAAATGTGAAAACGTTAAAGAAAAAAAAAATACGCTTTAGACACTTGAAACTTTTTCGAACACTTACGGCATATGAATCACTAGAAAGAAAAAAATGAATCTCCAGAATGTTCTTCCCTTAAGAATGTTCTACTCTCTTATTCTAGCTCTTCTATTCTCTTATTACGCCATTTGTAGTCCATGTCTCTTTCCCATCACTATCAATCATCTCTACCACTGAATAATCCTTCGAATCGTCCATAAACTCTTGTCTTGTTTTTTTTTTCGACAGTTCCCGACTGATGTTTCTAGAAAGAAAGAAAAAAAAGACAAACAAAAATATATTAACAATTAATAATAAGCAAAGAAAACGGCATCATGAGTGACATCATTCCATCGCAGACCCCTACGAACAATTTTAACGTATTCCAGATTATGGTCCGAGCGGAGCAGATACCCGACCGACCTAATCGCGAAATCATTTTCATATTTTTCACGCGCGTAGTCTTCAGATTAATAAAATTAAAACCGAGCTTCTTACTGATAAGTTGGATAATTAAAAATTAGCAAATAGTGAAATATAAACAAAATTTGATGGCTCTCAAAAAAAATAAAAATAGAAGAAAAAAACAACGGCGGGCGAATAAAACGATATTTATACCGATCGAAGATACAAAGTTGAAAATTTAAGCGAGATGTAGCTTAAAAATTAAGAATAACATTCAGCTGTTCTGCAGACGATTTCATAGGTAAAATACCTTTTTTATTTCTTCTTTTTTCTATTTATACTATATTTTTTCATCATAAGCAGGTGTCCGTTACAATATCAGACTTTTTTTCTTTTTTTTTTTGTGGGCGCGCCAGCGGCATTGACCCAATAACAGGAAAACTAAGCTAAAAAACTAAACAACTAGGCGGTCCGAAATGGACGTAATGAAGGACAGCAATGCGGACACCACAGAAGATGAAAGAAAGGAGAGGATAAAGGAAGAATTATAGGGAGTAGAGAGATTTAGATGCATCAAATCATCAAAAAAAAAAAAAAAAAAAAAAATGGAAAAAACAGAAAAAGTGGTTAGAAAGTATTTTTAACTCCTTTGTTAGAACATATTATTTTACTACTTAATTTTGAAATTTATATAAGAAAACTTAAAAAACCATAGCGAATTAGCACTACTAAAACTGACGATGTGATGGTGGTGGTGGCGGCCGAACGATTAAGGGGACAAACTTAGATTTTTTCCGCAAACAATACAAAAAATTCGGACTGGTTATTAAATTAACTACTTTGGACGGAACTCTTTATAAGAATAATACAAATGCAGCTGTGACTTTTTAAAGCAAGGACAGAAAATACAACTCTATATTCGCATTTTAACTTTAAGATAATAAGCAAATGACAAAAACGCGATCCGATATCGCTCAAATTCCAATAACTTCGGCAAGAGTTTGCAAGGCGCCCCTTCCGGATTATTCGATGTATGTTCGAAAAAGTTTCCCTTACACAATTAAAATTAGTCTTCTTCTAATTTAAATTCACACTTTCCGTTTGAGATCACTTCAAACACAACCTCGCGTTAGAGATTGCAGATGGGGACTGTTCCGATATTCCTCACAGCAGAGTCGAGAAGATACTTCTCGACTCCATTGTGCACAAGATCAATTCTGACTCAAGAGTCGATTCTGAAGACACGTACGAAATATAAACCTGCTGCTGATATCCTAATTTCTTTTCGATTCGGGCGTGTACAGTAAACAAAACCGGTTCGGGATTATAAATCAGAGCCGATCCTGTACGGAGTCGATGTGCACTGAAGAAACGATAAACGTCGTCGTCCATCTGTAGCACAGATATGCGCGGTATTGTACCCTCAAAAAAGAGGATCTATTTCGATGACGATTTTCTACGTGATCATTAACGACCAACACGGCGGCGGTGCTACCAGAAGAGATTCTAAACACCATCTCGTCAACCAATCCATCTGGACGATGTTAACGCGTCTGCATCGCGATGATGAAGAAGACAGCTCTGGCATCGTCACAGCCGAAGAAGTCAGCCAGCGGAAAAAAATAGTTTTGCCCCTCCTAGTACACAATCACACCTTTTCAGCGTTATCTAGCGAATAAAAATAATAATGAAAAAGAACAATTTAAACGTAAAATAGTACCGAACGAATAACGTAAAAATTTAAATACGAACCAAATTCAATATTTTCTTGTACGAAAATAAATGGACAGTAACAGTCGCTCGTTTCTTTCCTCTTAGCAAACTTTTTTTCTTTATTATTTCGCTTCAGCAGTTGATGTAGCTTACAACTGCGAGTTGTTGATAAGCAAAAAAGAACGGATAATACAGGAGCGGAATATACGCCTATTATTTAATACAATTCGAAGCGAATAATAGAAAGCTCGCAATAAGGGACATCCAAACTAGAATAACGGCGTGCGAGATAAAATACACGAAAACTAGCCGATATGTTCGTGTGCGTGAACATTTTTGGACAATTAAATACATTTGGACACAGAAATAAACACGCATCCAACACGAGGAGATATCGCGAAGGCTTAAAGGCTTAAGGGCTTGGGGGCTTGGGTGCTTAGGGCGAAAAATTAAAAAAAAAAAAAAAAAAAAAAAGAGCGGGAAACACGGAACTATGAACATAGGTGGCAAAATAATTAAGGTGTTCGTCCGGGACCTGGAGAAAAAGGGGTAATACAAAATTCGTTTTTCGGAAATTCTCTCATTTCGTCGCAGGCGTGGGATGTGCAAACGCAACGATAAGATCCGGAGATGCCGTTCGCACATTAAACTAACGACTTCGCCTTTTTTGTGCGCCCGAACCACGCGCATTGGTCAATTCTTCAAGATATTCCTCTCTATCCCGTGTCAGGTAATTCCGACAAACCTGCCGTACGGTTGCCGTAGAGAATACCGCGGTATATTATTATGAAAATGCTGGTGGATTTAAATAAAACGAGCGATATTATGACGTAGTTCAGTTCCTGCCGCTGTTGCGCTGCGGCAGGCTGTTACGAAATTTGAAAGTAACCTAGCTCTGTCGGCCGACAACTGTTCAGAGGAGAAGGCCATTCGGTCGTGGGTACGCGAATTTCAAGTTGCCAGTTCTCTCGGACGGATCGGAGTGCGGATTAAATGAATCAGTCAACGAATAGCGCTGTTTCTTTATTCATTCCGTCGGATGACGGTCACGCTACTCCGCTGACAATACCGCATCATTACACTTCGGCACCGATTGGCTCGCATTCCCCGTCGCCATATTTTTCATTATCCGTTCGGACCAGGATGCCATCCACTGTGTCTACTCGTGCAAGTATTATTAATTCGCACAACAATAATAATACCAGTGTGTCTCGTCGACTATTCGTATCCACTGCTGACAATAGACTAGACGAAAAATAATCGTAGAACGAATAAAACCGTATAATAATAATAATAATAATAATAATATCGTTGTCAAACCGGGGGAGGGTTGGACAAGACGCTAGAAAATAAGTAAATCTCGTTTCGGGACTGCCGCAGAGATAAGGTATCACTAGAAAAAGACCTTTCTCCTCGCCCACAATGTAACATGCTTTGTTCCTGGCCGAAACAGAGACAGAGACAGAAACAATATCGAATAGTGATGGTTGACCCGATCCGCTAATTGCATTTTTAACGGGAAGCTAACCATATTTAACGGAAAAAGATCCGAAATGAAGAAAAATTAGCAGTTCTCTATGTTTTTACGTCAAATTTACAATTCGCCCGATTATCGGTTAAAAACAACCATAAAAAAAAAATTAAAAAAAAAAAAATCGTTCAAAGCGTTTAAATAAAAATTATTATGAAAAACACACTATACACTTTTCCTGCTCGCGTGTTCTAAGGCGACAGTCGTGAATAATTAGAATACAATATTAAATGTCATCGAAATATATTTCGAAATTAATTTTGTAAAGTCTAAAAGCTCCGAATCAGGAATTCTCGATACAATAAAATAAAAAAAGGTACCTTCCTGATTTTCGACTGCAAGCGAGCTCACTGACCCCGACTGTCCCGGTTTTTTTTTCTGACGCAAAATCTCCGTCCGATCTCTCGCATCCTCTTGTAACGCGTACGTTTCCATAGTTTAGGTCACGGGCAGGTAACATCGCCGACCGAAATCCTTTCAGGCACACACTTTGGCCGTTGGCTAGCATTCATCATAAGACTCGAGACTGTATAATTTAATAAACTGAGGTCCGCGTAAAAAGCCTAATATAATATATACATAGACGGTAGCAGTAGTGTCCACCTCCCGGCTATGAAAAATAATAATTTAATTTTACCTTTCCTTCACACCGATTAAAAGTTACATACACGATCGTAATATCACGAGTATTTGAGTGTAAACAAAACCCGTTGCAACTTTTGCACAAACTACTCAAAAAGAAAAAAAAAGAAGAAATTAAACAAATATGTAAATAAAATTATACGTAAATACATTAAAAATAATGAAATGTACTTTCAATTAAATAACAACGGTACAGTTTATGAAATAAAACGTAATTTTTTTGTGCTTCGAATAGATTTTTATTTTAAAAATACGTAATAATTTTAACTGTACAGCACGCTCGCAATTTATCACTCTGATGATTATAAAAACGATAATTATTCTTTTTAAAAAAGTCGCGCAATCTCCGGCAATAACGGGATTACATTTTTTTTTTTTTATTAATACGCTGTCAGCCAAGGATCTGAATCCCTCTTGCCCCTCTTTTCCTTTGTTCTAGGGCCAATGTCCATGCCAACGAACCCGTAAACAAATAAATAAATAAATAAATAAATAAATAAATAAATAAACAAATAAATAAATAAACAAATAAATAAATAAATAAATAAACAAATAAATAAATAAATAAATAAATAAATAAATAAATAAATAAATAAACAAATAAATAAATAAATAAACAAACAAACACCGTTTTTAGTAGAACAGGTGGCCAGCTTTGGCCTAAAGCGAAAATTTTCAATGGAAAGCCTCGGTGGACACTACTAAAATTCAAACATGCCGTTTCCATTGTAACATAGATTCGCATCATCGGCAAAACCCTATATAATGATTCGTCTCTTCAATGATTTTTTTTTTTTTAAAGTCGGGCAAAAAGAAAAAAAAAGATTTATTTTTTTATATACGCGGAAACAACACCACTAATTCAAAAAAAATTGGAATAATTTTTGAAACCGTCGGCGAAATAGGACAAAAAACTTTTCTTTGTTTTGAACTACGTCTCATTGTGCGAGAACGCTGCATTAAATCCGAATATCTTTCATTTCTAATAATCCGTTTTCGATTGCCTTAAGAAGCACAATTAACAACACGATCGCGTATAAAAAGCCGTTTCTATAGTAAATTTTTCCCTACTATACTTATGAAAATGGTATTTTACAAATTGCTGACATTACTTTACTACAGGGCGCGTTTACTGTATTTATAAAAGATTCAGCGCGCTAGCCCACTGAAGCACCGAATCTCGTATGTTTTCACCAATTTAATTTATTTACAGTCATTAAAATACATGTATATATTATTCGGTATGTCATAAATTATATTTTCCGCGCGTCGCATAACTATAGGCCAGCCGGAAAACATATCTCGTTAAGAAAATTAGAGATAGAACAATAGAAAAACGTTAGATAACGAATTCGGAATAATTCGAATTCTCCTAGAAATCTCTTGCACGACGACGCTTAGGCAAGATTAATCATCGTCTAAGAACACAGCCGGAGAAGAACACTTGCAACTGCTCCTCCAAGTTTCAGCGAAATCTTAACTGCTAAATCCGTATAAATTCACGCTAACAGGAAATTAAACAAAAATGATAAATGGTCTCCCGCCCCTCATTTTAAAGCGACCCCTCCCGCTCTTTCTGTCGCCTAGAAAGTCAAAATAGCAGAAATACGCTAAGCGTAAATTCTCATCGGTAAGCCCGCTCTGCTTTTACCTCCTTTTTTTTTTTTTTTGTTTCTTTATTTATGAGCAATGTGAAAAAAAAACCCAACTAAATCGGTCGTTTTTCACTTACAGACTCTCCCATCCTTCCCCGCTAATAATCGAAAATGTAATTTTGATCACATCCGTTATACGCTCTATCATCTGAGCGTTCCCTTCATTACTCCTAATTCCTTAAACTGAATAATCCTACACTCCTTATAACGCTGCATCAGTTCTATTTCCACCGCCTTTTCGGTTGTTCCTCCTCTCGCCTACTTCATTGTCGCCATACGAATTAAAATTGTCGTTATTTTGTTGATAGAACCTAAAAAAGTTATTAGATTAAAAAATTACAACGCAAGTAGACGACAAATAGTAAACACAAGTTATTAAACACTTTAATTTCAAGTTAGCCTCTCTAAATTCTAACTGTGTCAATAATTCGGCATTAGTAAAATTTTATTACACATCGATCAGCTTAAGATTATGGTAACCTAACCGCCACTGACAATAGATATCGATAATTCATAAAGAAAGATCGGAAAATTTATCGAAACTACGTTAAAACACACAGACAGTGATATCACCAAAAAGCTGAAAATTTAAAATTAAAAAAAAATAAATAAATAAAATAAAGAATGAAAATTGAAAATTTAATAAAGTCGACCAAAGTTATTAACCAAAAAGCGCGGTTTATAGACGGGCAAAATAGTCATAATAGAGACGAAAATAATAAAAAATTATCCTCGCAACAAGATCGGGCTAAACAAAAGTATTAGTATAGACAAAAAAGAAGATATACATATATATATATATATATATATATATATATATATATATATATATTCACGTACACATTTTTCGGTATCAACTTTGCATATTAACCCGCACAACCGCTAAATTTTAATATTCTCAGAGCGTGCGAGCGGGGTTTCATCCAGAACTTCAAAACTAGCGGCCTAACCAACAGCATATTATTAGACCTAGGGAGAAAAGGATTTCATTTCGGCGGTGTTCTATAAAAGCAAAGCCTACTTTATATTCCCCTTGACATATTTCGCTTATTTTTCAGCATCAAATTTTTCTGGAAAGTTTGCATTCTGTTTTCGGTTAACTGGACGCCCTTTTCTATGTAGTTTCTTTTTATTTATTTTCGTTTTTCGTACGCCGTGCTATATGCCGCTATTGCCGTTGAACATTAATCAGATAAACAGTTGAAATGATGTACATTAGATATTTCATCTCCATACCGCGATGCAAACCCGAAATGGTAGGTATCAGATATTTTATTCCTACCAGGGGGATGCAAATGAAACATTCGATTCTATTTACGATTAAACCCTCAGATGTATACCATACCGTCCCGTATTTGGACGTAAAATTCTGTTTTTCTTTTTATTATTATTTATTTCATTATATTATTATTATTGTTATTATTATTATTGTTATTATTATTATTGTTATTATTATTATTGTTATTATTATTATTGTTATTATTATTATTGGTATTATTATTATTGGTATTATTATTATTGGTATTATTATTATTGGTATTATTGGTATTCGGTTAATATTTAAATGAGTTCAAGCTTTTATTATATTACACGTAAAATGGTTACAGAAATCTGTTAATATCAACCAGGCTCAAATAAGACAATACCTGTAAACGTGCACACACACACACTAATATATATGAAAAAATATAATCGAATTTCGAGCTTTATAAAGTACAGAGTTAATACGTATCACCCAACTGTGGCTGGGTTGATCGGAATTCCTTGTAGGCAGGCGCTTGTACGTTCCGATTCGGTTCCCGATGAAAGCGGGGAGGAGAAAGCCAATCGTTTTTTCTTTCTTTTTTTTTTTTACTTCAAATTACTCGGACATCACAAACAAAATGCGAATTTGACTTCCTCAGCGATCTGGCTCGCGGACGCTTTTCTTGCGTTACTTCGGATATCCTGGCACCAACTACGTCAAATTCGGATTTCTCGAAATATCGACAGCTCATCTACTATCTTTTTTAATTTTACGTTTTTTTGTTCGATGTCTTCCCACACATGTCCATGTGTACTGACCGATCAGATCTCATTCCGTCAACGAATCGTTTTTTTTTTTTTTTTTTTCAATTTCATATATACATAAATTACAATGAATATACACATTGTATATTTGAACGCATGGTTAGGCTAAAATATATCTTTAAATTTATGTTCCATCGATTTCATAAATTAACATTTAAAAACCCCCACGTCAATGCGACAACATCCGATAAATATTTGCTTGTCGGATTAAATTCACGCGTGAAGTTAAATTTCCTGAATTTTTTTAAAATATAGCGCAATTTGAGTTAAATAAAAATAATCAATTACAACAGATACAAGAAACTTTTGCGACGTGTATGAAACGCAAGCAACAAGTGAAAAACTTCAAACGATTGCTGTCTAATGATTTAAAAGTTTATATTCCTTGGTAAAAACTGTAACATTAGAGTTTAAAATAATTTCAGAAAATTGATACGTAAAATAAGTTGGCAAAAGAGAAAGGAATAATTCACGGTTACTAAAAATCGGAAAAGGATAGAGAATCGATAAACAGTAATTTAATATATTCGCAAAAGATAAAATCCTACCAAGGCCGTAAATGCTAACGAAAAATCATAGTAGGTGAGGATTAACCGGTTGTTCGTGGAAAAACGTAAACTCATACGAACAAGTAACTTCTATAAGAAGATGTTGCTAGAGCAGGGTAGTAAAAATAGTACATATTTAAAACGGGGGGGGGGGGGGGAGAGACAAATTAAAGTTCGTAAAAAAAACGATTACGCGATTAGTTTTTTATGTCCTACTTGCAACCATTGAGGCCACACCTGTAGATTACAGGAAAATCGCATATACGTGAGAATAAGAAATGAAAAATGATCCAGTTTATAGAAAAAGTAATTGCACTTCAAATGATCGAATAATAGAAAAAAGCTGTTGCAACTCTAACGCTCCGTCCCCCATTGAGTCTCTGAATCTAGATATGAACGTTGTTTAAGACATAGCGGAAAGGAAGAAGTATTAACAGCACGTGAAATAAGAGAAGGGTGATTCACGCTTACTGTACAAGGAAAAATACAAGGAGAAAAAGATACGAGGAAGAAGAAGACTAGAGATGATGACAAGCAGCTTCAGAAAAAGAAAAATGGCAGAAATAATTAAATCAGCCAGAAAAAGAGAAATTTAGATCGATGTTGATGTATGCCATCTTCTGACAAGATGATGATGGTGTTGTATCATAGCAAACTTCGAAGGAGGTAAAATAAATACTTAATCCCTCTCTACACGAATGTCAATTACATACTCCGAGAGTACTGCAACTACCCGGAGAAATTAAGAAACGTACCATTTCCGAACAAATCATAGGCAACTAACGAAAACCTCTTTTTTACAGGTGAAACATAATCAAAAAATAAAACAAGAGAATAAAACATGTTTTTTTTTATAAAAATTAAACGTTAATATTTGATTGGTAAAATACCAATTTTCGCCTTCTTTAGACATTTAAACATCATCGATATTGTATAATTTTGCGATATCTTTAAATACTAAAAAAAACTCTTTTCCACTCCTGTCGAATTAAAAAAAAAAACATGATAATTAAACATTTTTCAACAAAAATTACAATAATTATTAATGAAACAACGACGGTACGCTGAAAAATAAATGCCTTCTGATTCCATTACGCATTTCATCGATTTAGGTGCATACACATTATTTTTCGGTTACACGTACAAAACTTGTGTACCATCCCGATACTATTATCTATTCGGTATTACTGTCTCTCTCTCTCACTCTTTCTTTTTTCGTAGTTTTTGTTTCGTTTCATTTATATCGAATACTATTTTAACATATTTTATAAACTTAATCACAATAAAACGTAAAATCTCGCTTTAGATTTCGTTTCTTTTTGTTACTTTTTTATTCATTCGTTTCATTCGAAGGTGGGGATATCAATTAAAAAATCACCGTCAGAGAAAGTAATACCGGACGGGAAAAGGCATGCATCAAACTTTTTTATACTCCGCCTTCGAGTTTAACAAAAGTTAAGTAAACTACAGATACGCAAAAAAAAAAAAAAAAAAAAAAAAAGAGCTCTGAAGTCGAGTCCGTTTTGAATTACGGAAGAAGCGACTACTTCCCCTAGCGAGGACAGGAATTCAGAGGTACCGATGCAACAGGGGCAGAGGCGATGCAGCGTATCATTTAAGAGAAAGTGAAATTCGAAACGAGAATCCTTGACAGGAACCATCAAGCTGATTCTGCGACGATGTTCGTCATGTAAAAATAATTGCTAGAAGGTCTTCTAACTAGTCACCGACAACTGCATCAATGCGCGTAAAAATTAACGGCCCCATCCGTAGTCAAGATTTCCATCCCGTTTACATTAAATTCACTACGACGACGTAAAGCCTTCCTCGTGGAACAGAGACGATCGCGCATCATCTCTCCGGATCGGCTGTCCTTGTGCCTGCCACATCACTTTATAGGTATGCAACAGAGCGCATTTACACGCACACTTTTGAGACAATGTCACGGGTAAATGATTCGCGAATTTGTCAGAGTACAGCCTTTCTCGGTGCATTATCACTGACCGAGTAGATCCGAGACGTTTCGCATAGTAGCAGCGGGAGAATAGTCAAATGTGTGATTTCCGAACTAGGAAATAAATGTTTTTTTACTTTTAATCGAGACTACAATTAAAACCTACATTTTACAGTCTCTATCGGAAGAACTTTATATCCTTTTGATCAAAGAGTAAAAAGAAAGCGTCGTCGTTTTCCACTAAAATCGGACATCTACTATTATCACGGACCATAATGCTTGGGCAATATTCTAGTGTTCCATGTTAGAGGTCTCCCAATATAAAGGCAAAGTTTAAGGATCTCATCTACCGGGAGAGGATCCGTGAAGTTCAGAACGAAAGATCTAGGTTAGACGAGACTGTATTACCAAAACGTAGAAAATAGCACCAAGATGAAAAATGGGAACGCGTGGAAGAGAGGAAGTGACGTTCTAGAGGCAATCTCATAAAGAGGCTGGTCGAAACGACAACTGAAACGGAGAATAGAAATGCGAAGACATTTACAATACGAACAGATCCGTTTGAAAATTTACAAGCAAAAGGGACTTATTTAAAATGTTCTCCTTCCAGCACTTTAGCTCCGGTACATGGATGATACACAACACTTTATTATTAGGCCATCTAGAATTAGACGCATTCGACATTCAACGGAAAAGGCGCAAATCGTAATTTAATAGAAAAAAATATAAAATAAAGCAAAAAACCAACTTACTCTAACACACCGAACACACTATGTAAATAACGTGATAATGAAAAGTGTAAAAACACATCACGTGTTTTAGTTACGAAAGAAGCTCTTTTTTTCGCTTTGTATGAGAAAAAAGAAGAAAAAAAGTCGTTTGTGTCGTGATGACGTGATCAAATAGCATTTTTAAGTTACAAATTTTCTGGAACCGCTAAAAAATATTTACTTTATTTCGCATTTTTTAAAAATTAACGTAAAGCCGATTTTTTTTACCCCGGTCCATTTTATATTTTAAAATAATTACGGAAAAACAATATTCCGAACATAGAAAACAGAAAAATGTTTAATCCTCACTAAAAGTTAATCACGGCGCTAAATTTTTTTCTCATCAAAAAATTCCCATCGAGCATTGCAGCGATTTTAAGTAAAATCCCCGCGACATCACACGCATATCACATGTTAATGTAACAAAAACTAAAACTTTCTCGCGAGTTAGGAATCCATTTCCCTAGCTCCCCGAAGGAAAAATTTATTATAAAATATAGTGTCAGATAATTGTGTATAATTTCTGCCCCCCTCCCGCCGCTATAATGAAAACAAATATAGCAAATGTAGGTTACAATAATTAATATTTAGCTTATCTCTCTCTCTCTCTCTCTCTCTCTATATATATATATATATATAATGGAAATACGGATGTTCACGCGTTTTTGACGAAATTAATAAATTATATACATACATATAAAATAGATCCCTCAGACCTCGCCATGGGAAACCCCTTGGACATTAGGACGATAGCATTCTATAATTCTTATAAAAGAGTAAGTTTCAATTGATTACGCGAGTTTTTAATTTAAGATTTGTGTAAGAATTTCTATTATAGCTCCCAAGTTACACAAAAACGTTATATGTACTCTATAAATTTTCATACTGCTTTCAGTGCACAAATAACACATCCATCGATGCATAAATAAAAGAACATAGTAATAAAAAAAAAATGGAAGTATCCAAGTATGGGAATAAAGAATTAAATATCAAATTAATTTTCCTAGCAGTAAATAATACCCAGCAAGCATCGTGTAAGTCTTTTCATTCGCATACTACACAATGTGTATGTTCGCTACAAAATTCAAATTTGTAATTTTATGGATGAACACGGTACAAAACGTATTTTGTTGTAGTGATAAAAGGTGAAAAGATATACACGGCTTCTTTAGTTTTGACGTCTTACGCTGAAAACTTACGTGTAAGCATAAATTACGAAGAGCTTAAATTATTTTTTTTGCCGAATTTGCTTTTATTATAACGTAAAGGAAAGTATATACACAAATATTAATACACAATGCACACATTTATATGTGCAATTATATGGCAGCACATTTTTTTCGTAAATTTCATATTGAACGGAAGGGGGCTACCAAATTTGTTTTTATTACAGCAGTGAAAAGGAGTGTAGTACAAAATTTCGGGGATACTGATACACAATTTGCACAAATTATACACAATTACATAATTTTTTCGTTAATTTCACTTCGGGAGGGCTAGCCGGTAAATTTATTCTTATCATAGCGGCGAAGGGGAGTGTACACAGATTTTTGAATATTGATATATAATTTACACAAATTGTACGCAATTATATGAGACCATATTTTTTTGTAATTACATCCCGTGGGGGCCTACCCATTTCTCCAGCCTCTACAAATTTGTTTTCATTATAGATTCGGGAATGTTGTGATACACAATTTACACAAATTATACACAATTATCTGACACGACCCTATATTTTGCCCTAAAATTTTTCCTTCGGGGAGCTGGTGAAATGGACCCGCGCGAGTTAGCCGGTTAATACGAGAGATTTCCTCAACTAGTGCGGGGGAACAGCAGAAATATGAAATCGCTTTCGCATCGAAAATGATCAACAACTCTCATTATTACAGTGTATTTTTGGCGTTTTCACGCGAACCATAACGCGGCTTCTACTTATACTAAAAATTACGGTTTTTAGGGGGGGAAATGACAGAAAAAATTTGAAATATATAAAACGGAACAGATAAGTAAAATAATGTTCAGCTTGTAAAACCCATCTCTCCCTTACACCGGTAATCTTTGTATTATTGAAATTCGACAAAATTACAGTTATCTGTGTCGTTGCCTTTGCAAGAAAACCCGCAGGTAGGCACTTTTTTAAAATACATCACGAACCTCTTTCCGGCACCATCGGAAATGTCACCAAAACTATCAATGAAAACGGTTAGCTGAAAATTTGACATGGAAACGTAACAGAATCGCGCTATTGCAAAATCCGTAACACGAAACGCGTGACGCAACGTATTGAAAACGAAATACATTCCCATCTAGGTTACACGGTCATGCCCCTCTGCCCGTCAAAAGTTTCAATTTTACGGACACTGTCTGTTGCAAAATTGCACGGTGCACACCCGCGGCCGCGTTTAACTTTCGATAGTATTCAATTAAACCGATCACGAATTTTACGAGAACCGTACAAAAATCCGCGATGATACTACTGCCAGGCAGACTCACCGGTCTCGAAAGCCTCGCAACAGTGGGCGTCTTCGTCATTGACTTCGTTTTTCCCGGCATACGCGATTATTTCAACAGACTCGCATACGGTTGAAAAACTCTATGATCCTATTCGCTTCAGCTCACTCCGAGTCGTCCGTAATCTGCGATATTCGCGTGCCAATATAGCCCCAACAACCGCCGTCCCCTGAATCCGAAACAATTTTCGAGGTCGCTTTAGTATGGTATACGAAAGATTGCCAGGCTCGGTAGAGATAACGAATTAGCACGAAAAGCAAACGAATACACCATTTGTTTATTCGGTTTTTGCGATAATAATCCCGCCTCTTAAGAAGCGTACGAAAATCAGGTTTGAACTAGACAACGACATTTTCGCACTCTGCCGAAAATTGCAAAATATAACGGAGGAGATCATCGCTTAGAAACTAAAAAGTCGCTTCGTTCAGAATTTTTATTTTTCTTTCCTTTGTTGAAAATCCTAATTCAAGCACTTTTTTCATAGAATTTCACACATCCGAGGAAGAAAAGATCCATGAAAATGTTACGATACTAGAAATAACTTGTACGCGCGTATTTAAGAAATAGGTCTTAGATCGGTGTGCAAATCGACCAAATTCCGAAACCAGGAAGTAAATCGAAGGCAGAAAAAACGAAAAAAAATTCTTTATTACCGCATTTTACAGGACAGGGGTCCTGAAAAAAATTGTAAATCAAGAACATGATATGTATAAATTAATTAATACCGCGCACGTTCGTAATAAGTTGAAGATGAACAGGCACGTGCATGTGAAATAGCAACTGCGATTTTATCGAACGTGTGTCGTTTGTCATATCGAACCAAAAAAATAAAAACGTACGAAGAATATTCTATTATAAAATTGATCTCTATTCCGATCGAACTCATATTTTGAACAAATAAATTTCCGCAGTTTAAATTGTATTTTTGTTTTCGTTTGTAAAGCGGAGAAGTTATGTAAGCACAGTATACGGCGCTCGAAATTGATAATAAAAGTGTAATATTATTTTGGTAAAATTTTCGATGCCTAAAAAACGAAAAAATTGCGAAATACTATTGTCATTACAATTGCTATTATTATTGCCGCTACAATGAAATCTCAAAGTACCGGCAATTCAATTCGGAAATTTTATAGATAGGTTGCGACGAAATTCCAGCATCGCTCTTCCTCCGGCCACATGCGAAATGAATTTATCAAATCAAAATGATGACGACGCCCCCGCCGCATCGTAACAGTTTCACTCTTCAAATACACCCTCCCTGATAACAATTTTTAGTTTCCCGAAATAGAACTTTGTCCACGCCCGCGTAATACGTCCTCAATAACAATTCCCTGGCGGCCACGACCATAATACAGAACAACCTATGCATGATACTCGCTACGAAGGAAATATTTAATTTAAAATTTTCCTTCGAACCACTTTTCATCGAATTCCTTTTCTCCGTATATTCGCGGGGTAAAAAGTTTTCCCGATGATAGAAAAATAAATTTTTCCTTTTTATCGAACGTAAACTAGGGGCGCTGAGGCAGACTAGTGACTTCGTGTTCCAGCCGAGCTACTATCGAATGAAAATTTAATCGTACCGTCGAATGTAGGGCGGTAAAAAAAAAACAGGAGTCAACTGAAAATTTTAAACATCAATCGGCAAGTTGAACCCCACAATTTTTCGAAAAATAAAAAAAAGAAAGAAAAGTGTAACTTTTAATTGAAAACAGTCGAGCACATTTAAAGCGCAATCAGAAGAAAAAAATACCAACCAAAAAAAAAAAAAAAGCACTTCAAAAATTGCAAATTCAAGCACTTTGTAGAAATTTAATTTAAAGAAAGGCGTCATTTCAACGCTTCTGTTTCACTAGCGCGTATGCGAACCTGACCAATAATAATAGGGTGGTAATAATCCAGTCTACAATGTTGAATCTGCTGCCAAGAACTTTCTCTATGTAGCAGTAAGTAAAAGCAGTTCTGCAAATTTTAAATGGGGGGAAAAAAAATTTTGAAAGTATAAAATTGAACTATTTATTTTAAGGTCACAAACCGTATCTGCATTAAAATAAAACATCGGTAAAACTCCTCAACACTGAATTTAACACATTAACCGGAACAAAATGAACCGGTTTTTAACTAATCTCCGCTAAACATCTGCCGCTACGCGGTACGGGATTTCTGTGATATCACATTTTTCACCGTATACGACAGTCCGCTTACGAATTCAACATCCGATAGCTGAATTTTAGTTTGCATTAAAAATGTCTCAATATCAACTTCTCTCAACGGCTTTTTTCGTTCACTTCAGTAAGAACGGGTCTTCTGCGCTCCTATAAATATGCGATGCCCGCTATAAAAACTTGCCCCCAGCCATCCTCCTAGAGAACTTCGTAAGCAAATCCTTCGGAGTAGTACAGCTCATCGGTAAACTTTTAGTCTTTTCCTCGCTGAGCATCTTCGTAAGCCGTGATGAAATGAAACGAAATCACACGTTCGTTTCGCGTCTGAATTATTCGTGAACTTGTTGTGTGCACCATTCGCGAAAAAAGTCCAGTAATACAACGACGCAAAACGTTGCCAAAATAGACGCGACAAAAATCGATTCAAAACGAGATCTGTCAAGCTCAGAGAACCGAATCTCGAGAGAGAGAAAAAAAAGCAGAAAACGCGGTAGGCATAAAAAAAAAAAAAAGGTAAATCTCAATTTCGGATAGATAATCTTAAAAATGATTTAAATATCAATTGTGAATAGTTATGAACTAGAACCGATAATGACAGTGAACTATGTGTATCATATACGAGGGTGGTTCAAATATAAACCGGAATTTCGTCATAAAAATTTTTATTTTATACTTACAGTGCTCATATTTTTTACAATTTTTCGAGGTAACCCCCCTCGCACGCTACGCACTTTTTCCACCTCTCCGGCAATTTTTTTATTCCTTTGTCGTAAAAATCTCGCGGCTTGTCACATAGCCATTTGCGCACGAACGATTCCACCTCATCGTTGCTGTCGAAACGTTGTCCACCAAGTGCTTCTTTCAACGGACCAAACAAATAATAATCACAAGGCGACAAATCTGGACTGTAAGGAGGTGGTTCAAGTGTTTCCCAGCCCAATTCGGCCAATGTCTCCATCGTGAGCCGAGCGGTACGTGGCCTGGCGTTGTCTTGAAGCAGTATCGCACTACGGATCGGAATTTCGCGCCTTTTTGTTCGATAGGCCGGTTTGACTGTGTTTTTTAGGAGGTTACTGTAATAGTGCGCCGTCACAGTACGTTGTTCAGTTAGGAAATCGACTGCGATCACTCCCTTCATGTCCCAAAACACGGTACACAACACCTTCCCAGCTGACTGTGTAACCTTCGCTTTGACTGGCGCTCCCTCTTTTTTCTTCCGCCACTCCATAGACGAGCGTTTACTCTCCGGCGTATAGTAGTGTACCACCAAAGTTTCGTCCGTGGTGAATATTCGCCGCAATAAATTCTCTCCTTCCTCTTCATAGCGCTGCAGGAGACGCGTACAAACTTCCCAACGAGTGAATTTCTGTTCAAAATTCAGAAGTCTTGGCACCCATCTGGCTGCAATTTTGCGATATCCTAGCCGATCGTGAATTATTGTCTCAATACTACCTATGCTGATGCCCAATTCGTCGGTCATATCGCGTACACGGACGCGTCGGTCAGCCAAAATGAGTTGTTCGATGGCTTTGACGTGTTCATCTGTAATGCTGGTTTTTGGGCGCCGCGCATGTGCTATGTTTGACACCACTTCACGTCCTTTTCGAAACGCGGAACACCACTCGTACACTTGAGTTTTGCAGAGACACTCATCCCCGAACTGTTCGCGTAATTTTCGGTAAATTTCCACGGATTTTACGTCGTCTTTGACTAAAAAACGAATAATGATGCGTTGCGCAACAGACACTGGTACTTCTTTTTCACTCATGGCTCTAACTACACTAAAAAGTGAGCTTACGCGGTTCTAATTGCTCTACATAACAAACCGGTCTAACTGCCAGTGCAACCACTTTTTCCACAATAAATTTTTCGCGCGTTTATTTAAAAATTCCGGTTTATATTTGAATCACCCTCGTATAAAGACAAATCAAGAAAATAAATTAAGAAATGAAAAAAAAAAACAAACAAATTGTGTATAACAAAAAGGTCAAACTCTACTCATGCGCCTTCCGCTGGTCACGAAAATTATACGGCACAACTATTATATTTCATTATCGCGAAATGTCGAATTATTTTGAGAACTTTTAAAACTTTTACTCGAATACAGACACAACCGGAATAATAAATTCCCTTTAAGCTATAATCTAAATCAATTCGAAAATTTGGTCTACTAAAATTACTCCTCCTCCTACGTGTAAACAATGTTATAATACATGTATATGTAAGAATTACAGATGACTTCACAATTAAATACACACGTATATGTTATAGCGGCGAATCCTCAGGCACTTCCAGTCATGCGGCAAAGCACCAAAGTAAATTGTGAAAGAAAGAAACCCGTCACTACTTCTCTGACACTTGACTAAAGAGGACATTTATTAGCTTGCTGGCCAAAATCTGAGAAGTCGATGCGAAAAAAAATCGTTAATGTGCAAAACGCCAGTCGCCCGTCAGCGTCTAGTAATGGTTGACTTCCGATTTGATGATGTTGTAGTCTTTCGTGTTTTGTTCGCCAGACGTTGTGAGTACACTGACACGTTAGCAAGTCACTAAGAGCGCACTGAGAAGCATATAAAAACATATAACAGACAGGCAAACAGATCGAAGCAAGAAGCATCTAAAACTTTTCGAAATATTCCTGAAATTTGTGGCGTTTATGATGATACACGATCAGGCCAGATCATATTTTTTTCGTTTTTACGGCAGCGAAGTTGTCAGCTTTTTAATCTAAATTCACCCGAAAAGTTCAAATTCATGTTTATTAAAATGTCGTTTGAAAAAACAGTTATGTTCTTAAAATATTTATCTTTAATTATAATCACACTATACACCTATTATAATTGTTTTCATATATTAATTAGAATGTAATTCTTAGGCTACACCCATCAGAAAAAATGTCCCAATTTTATGTAACGAAATAGGTCTCAATTTTATGTAACGTTTATTATATTTTATAGGATATCTGTGATTATGTTATTATATTCGTATGAATCGATTTAGAATTACGTTGTAAATTTTGATCATTTTATACAAAGTATAGAAGAGAAAGAGACGGAAATAAAAAAAAGAGTAGTCAAGGGGCCTAGCCCCTTGCGAGGCCAAAATGGCCGAGTTTACGTATATATATAACTATATAAATTTATAAAAATATCATTTTTCGCATTTATAACATTATTTTTAACATTTTCATAAATTCAGTACTGATTTATTTCACTAGCCAAGAAACACACAAATTTCAGGAATATTTCGAAATCGAATGGCTCTTCCTCGTCGGGAACATTTTGGACTACTGTGATCGAAGTGTTTAACCCCAGGTACTTCGCCACTTTGAGTGCACTACATTTGAGTTATAAACTGCATATTTTTCATTATGAAGCTCCGTGACTATGTCACCGCCAGTTTATCACAACGAAATGTTCACGCGCGTCTAATTTATAAATACGCCTGGTGGAATATACCGCTAGCGAGACTTGTGTTGGCTGTGACAAACGAAAAGCGATACAGAAACGGTAGTGCAGAGAACCAGCGACTATTAGAACGGGAATTTAAAACAGTTTGTTATTTTAGAAAAGTATATTCCTGGGAGCAGACCTATTCACTTTTAAATAGATTTCTTAATGTGTTCGTAATTTTCCGTTCGATGATATATTTCAATATTTTTTTATTACAAGGCAAAAGCGCGGTATAATTTTAAAATGTAGCTTTCGTTACTCACATAAATTATTTCCTTTATCGAAATTTAATATCAAGTTTCTTTTACGTAAATTTTATTTTTTGAAATTAAAAAAAAAAAAAAAAAAGCTACTTCTTAATTTGTTTTTATGTTGCATGTCGATTCCATTGTGACATTTTTTTGTCTCATAGAAGTACCGGAAATAAAGATTCGTCAGCGATGTATATATCAATATATAGCTCTTGCTTCTCTTCAGTTGCGAATATATGTATATATACATATATATATGCGAGTATATATATCGTAACGATTATCGTTGGCTTCAGGGATGCATGCGGTAACACGAGATAGATGAAAAGTATTGTTTTATTACTTCTTTTTGTTCACTATTATGATTATTATTATCATTATTAATTTGTAAACGGATTTCGGAGGTCACCTTTTTTTCTTCTTCATAAAAATTTTTCGATGTCATTCCTTCGGCAAAACAACAAATATCATTGATTGCCGAAACTGCCTACTGAACAGGTCGGCGCCTCGATTTCAAAGTTCAGAAGCCGTTTCGGACAATTAATTATATTCAGGCGGCTGGTTCAGATCCGATAAACCGAACTGATGTACAATGGTTTAATTCATTACTCTGTACGAAAACTCGCGTTGTTATTTTGGCTATTATATCGAAGCCGTAAACGGCATCAACTTATCCTTAAACAGTCCGGGGTGAATACCCTTCACCGCATAAAATCACCACTGTTCTTTTCTTTCGTCACTGTCTTCCGTCGCAGATCACCATATTTCTTTTATTATTACCGGGCATGATTTCGTGGGCATCATAGCATTCAGCCGAATAAACGCACCTTCTCCTCTCTCTCATAGTTCTTTAAAACTATGCAAATGACTTGTTTTACTAATTTTTTTTTTTATATTTCAGTATATGCGTGCATGTGATGTGAAGACAAATATAGACAGATAGATGGAGAGAGACAGAAACAGAGAGAATCCATGTGTGACCTAATTAACGGCTTCCGAGGTGCAGATACCTTTCAGACTGCTATGAACTAATGCAAGTTTTTGTTAACATTACAAAACACAATTGTGGAAATAAATTTCTTTTAAATTTTCCGTTAAAGAAGCACCGGTGTGAAAGTTTTTTTGTCAAGACAAAATCAGAAAAACATTGAAGAAAAAGTGGAAGCCAAATCCAGATTATAGTCACGAAACAATTACAAAAATTGGCCCGACCCTAACAATGTCCCACCAATAATCGAGCAAAGGCAATCGGATACCGAACGGTCAAACATCATATGGGAAGAAAAAGAAATAGGAAACACAATCTATGAGAACGGTTTTATTTTCAATTAAATGAACGTAATGTGTTAAATGATTTATATTACAGAACGCGATTCATATGTTTTATTAGAAATTAATCTAATGGTTCGAAGCAACTGGCCAATGGAAATCCTCCAAGCTTATCACACTTACCGAGCAGTTCGTTTTATCAATTTTAATCGAATCAGCTGAAATACGTATGACTTACGGTTTTATCGTAGAGGGCCGGTCTGGCTACTAAATAAGTTTTTCAATTGAAACTCTTTACAACCACTAATAAATTTGACAAACTTATCTATCACCTCTGCTGTGTTACTTGACGATTTAATAAATCTAGATTGAAATCCGATGAACAGGAATTTTCATTAACGCGCCATCTCTATGCCATCTCTATCAAATCAAGATAATAGATGTATTTTGACAAGTACGTAATAAGGGTTCTTTTATTGCATTGCTATCGTATTTAGCAGATTAATTTCCGATTAAACGCTGACTACAATGAAATAAAGTTCGTACCCTATTCTTTCTCTCTCGCTTCCTTTTATTATTATTATTATTATTACCATTAATATTATTCTGAAATTCAGATTTGCACCGCTCTACGTCGAATATCGTTCTATCAACACCGTTGAAAATTGATGAAATTAGACTATAGCAAAATTAAACAATATATGAACAATAGGTGAACAAAATATACGAAAACAATAAATGAACAATCCGTCAAAAATACTCTCTTGGTTCCCGTAGTAAGAGCATGTGATCGTGCGTTGCAATAATCTTGACGGTATAACACGCATGGATTAAAGAATAGAAAAAAAAAAAAGGTAAAGCAAAAAAAAAAAAAAAAATAAGCAATCATACGTAGGCAGTTAATATTTCGTCATCTATACTTCCATTAACACTTTTCTTGCTGTATGATAGCAAAACTTTTCAAACGATTTACGAATAAATACAATCAAATATAAACTATCTTCAAGAAAATAGGTAAACATCTAAACAATTTATTTTCCTTTAGACTATGCGTGACGTATCTTCTAATTACAGCTTCCCCCTCCTCATTATTGACAGTTTCACCATGTTTTATCCGTTTCACTGTGAATCCGCACTGAGCGCTTCTTGAACATGTTATAATAGTAGCATGTCACGTGCTTTTAATAATAATGCCAATAAAAATAATAAAAATAATAAAAATAATAAAAATAATAATATAATAATATAGTAGAAGTTAAAATGATAGTAATAATAATAAATTTATCACAATACGCCTCGTTAATAACATGCAAATCAATCGCGTTAAAAACTGCAACACAGATGGGAATAGTCGTAAATTAAATTAAAATTAATAATATACCGGTAAAAAATCGTAATTAAGATATAAATAATAATAATAAATGTAAAAAACAACCCTTTCACCTAAGTTCTTTTCTTCGGGGAAAAAAATTTAAACGACGTATCATCTTGCTTTTTTTCTTTCTTTTTGATCACGATGTTCACACATTTATAGTAATTATTTTCGATGTAACTTTTCCACAAAGTCACTCATCATCTTTGAGAATTGTTTTCAGTATGCACACAATTTTTCTAATTAATAGAATGCTTCCCAATGTAACCATCATTCCCTATTGGTGTAACCGGCTTTATGTACATCGTAGAGATACCACGTGTATGGCGCCATGAATACAAATTGTCTTCTTTACATTCGGCGATAAACTTTTTTTTTCTTTTTTAGCTCGGCGCTAAATCATTTAACCACAATAGAATACTCCACCGACAACATTGATTTGTTAAAGAGTGACTAAAATGTGTTTCGCGAAATTAAATATTCATTTGTTTTTCGTTTGGTGTTTACATTATTTCTTCCCTTAAATGATCGGTGTAAAAGGTTGTGAGGTCTTTTTTTGTAACAATTTAATTAACACCTTGACAATGACGGTGGTGCGTGTCGAAACTAGTCGATGTTTTTTCATGCTTTTTAATAATTTTAATATGTTTCGTGTATTATTTCTTGTAAGATAATTTTATTATTTATGTTCGGCATAATATTGTGAATTGATTACTTTTTTAAATATATCAAAGAATCAAAAACATATATATGTACATATAATATTACACTACATATTATATACACATATATTTTGCTTTCCTCTTTGTAGTGCCATACTCGCTAACTGAGCGTAGGCAACAACCTACTTGTACGATCTAGTTGTATACAAATGTAGTGTTCATGTACTATATGCAGCATTGGTATACATGCCAGACACTACATTTGGTATTATTTGTAATCGCTTGCTATCGCGATACAAATACAGTTCTAAACTAGCGCGCATATGATACATATACGTAATGGTTTGCCATTGCCTTCCACGTGACTATTAGCGATTATCTAACTATTTGTTATCATTTCTGTCGCCGCCTAAGATCAAAGTCAGGACCTCCGAACGGAAGTCAAGTACTCTAGCAAGCAGGCTATCAGCTCTAATATATATTATATATATATATATATTCACGACAATAATACATTTTTTACACTTAATTAAACAATTATATATGATAGAAATTTCAAGATATATCATCGTACTACATAAATATACATTCCAACGGTTCACCTGTGTTAAAATTCTATTTCGTGTAATTTTTTTCTTTTCTTTTTTTTTTTTTTTTATTTGTCCAAGGATGTGTTCTCGACTGCACACCACAGACGTAAAAATTTTAAGTTCTCATTTTAAATTACTTATTATTATTGATGTAGCGTAAAGTCTAGTAGGTTAAGGTGCTCGGCTACCAAACAAGAGGTCATTGCTTTGAAGCTTCTTTTATTCCGGATCCAAGTCGCTCCCCCAAATGTATACCTAATCTGAAATTGAATTATGTATCAGAGAAATCAGGAAAAGTAAAAACGGTCCAGAAAAAGGAATTGCTCCAATATTCTGTTCAGATCCATTAGGCACTTAATTTTATTGTCAATCTTAATTTCACAATCCATGATGATACCGTAGTATCATCGGACTCACTTTAGTATTTTATTATTATTATTAAATTCAAAGATTTTATATTAAACAGATTTTCCGAGACTAATTTTACTTTGGCGTCAAAACACAGTTAATAAAACGTTGTATACGTAAAATACGAAATTAAAGTGATTAATAAATTGAAATTTAATTCTACGTATCACTGTTGTCAACGAGGGGTCCGCAGTGTCTACGAAAAGTCGGTGCGCTACTAAACTTCCAGATTTCGAGATGACAATGAACGGGGTTTAGAATTACTAAAATTCGCCAATATTCATTTATTTCGGAACATAGAAAAAATACACAAAATATTGGTTCGTACTTGTTTAATTTTTTTCTTGGACTCGTGAAGCAGAGACCTATACTCGGAATCAGGTAGGAGAAGAAAGAGCCGGGATTCTATTTTAATCCGATCAGATATCGCGTTAATAGAAGTAATGAATACGATAGAAGGAAAGGAACGGGCAGCAGAGTGTTTAAAGAACAAACACAAAAAAAAAAAAACCGAGCGCTCCGCATAAAGAGATAAACATTTAATAAACACTTGGCAATCGTTTCAGACAACTACATTATTCGAATGAAGAAGGTAATGTGGGGAGAAAACTGAAAACCAGCAAAAACAAAAGGAAAATGAGAGAATATAGTGAAAACGCAGCCGAATAAGAGAGACAACAGAACAACAGGAGAAACTTTGGATTAGAAGGAAGAGTGAACACTGACAAGACACAGACAGAAGGAACGATTATTAGAAAACGAAGCAGAAATGTGTGGCCAAAATCTAAAATAAAAACTTTTATACAACCAAAAAAAATAATAATAAAGAATGCCATTTTTTCAGAAAGCAAGCAGCAGCTCAAGCCAAAAAATCAGCCGCTTCATTGCCAAAATTACCCGAATGGAACCTGTAGCCAATCGAATCGGAAGAGATGAAATTGGAAATAATCGAATAATTAGAAGAAAAGAGACAATGAAAATACGGACCCCATAGGATAGTCGTTAATTCATTTGCTAATAAAGATTCCAACAAGTTAAAATGTGAAAGGATAAAAGAAACAGCTCCGTCACCACTAGGGCTTCTTGAATGACTACATTAAAAAGAAATAAGGACTTCTCGACAGTGCTGTAGAATACCGGATTACTAATGGCTTGTGGAAGAAATTTTGAGAGCTTAGGTAAAATAAAAAGTCGAAGACAAGAATTTCGCATTATATCTAATTTTAAAAGTCGGGACTACAGGCACAACCACGCATAAAATAGAAGGTAGTTAAACTTAGAATAAATAATGGACTTCCCCGATTGCGTACTCTTAAATTCAAATTATTAACCGAAACGCAAGGAGGTTAATCGTATCGATCGAAAGACATTCACGTGCCGCTAACCGAAAATTACCTCTAACGACACTTGAAGACTAAGCAACTCGGAAATCTATGATCGTTTTGCGTCGAATGTGATGTTCTCCTGACCTTTACCAGACATCACGATCTCAGGAATAATGCTTACCAGTTTTTCTTTCACTCTTCACACAATTTATTAATAATCTAAGTCTTTTTTTATATTACTTTTTATAATGGAATATACACGTACAAATATATATGTATATATATGTATATATATATATATATATATATATGTGTATATATATATATATATATATATATATATATATATATATCTGTTTATGTATGTATTAAAACGTATTTATACAGATTTTCAAATGAAAGTTTTAAGACCTATGGAGCGCATTCACCTTTTGCCAAGACGTCGAAGTAGGGTTTTATCAGAAACAAACTTTGAGCATTTTACTTCAAAGTAGACAAAAGAGCTGCAGGTGGTCGATTTTCAATCTAAAAAAAAAGTAAATAAATAAAAAATCCATTGAACACAAATGAAAAAACGCGTTCTAATTTAAATTTTCATTTTATTTTGTTAATAAAAAAATAAAAATGAAAATTCATATATAAAAAAAAAAAAGAAAACTAACGCGGTACTACATTTACGCGCGTAAGGGTTTGAAAACTACCTGCGTGTTATTTTCAAAATCTAGTGCACGGGATACTTTGAGCCGGTTTGGGAAAATTTCAAACATAGCTGTTATTCACCGTTACTTATAATAGCGCGTACCGTAATAACTTGGTAAAAATTTATAAGGAGGCAAATTTCAAGCAAATCTTAAAGCGTTGCAGAACATACTCTCTTCCAATGTAGAATGCATTCTGTAAAATCGATTCAGATAATTAACTAAATTTTTCTTTTCCAATTCATTAAACGTATTATCTGTCGATTATCTCATTTACGCAATTAGTAATAAGGTCTTGTTGGTTCCGAGATTGAACGAGAAAAACGATTCTCTAACGGCACAACAGATGTGTATAATATGCACACTTTCACATGACGGTGATGATACTCTCGTCACAAAAAGAACTGCAACAGATCAAATGACATCCTGTTCTGGAGCCGGCAGCGTTCGTGGTAGAACTCTAGACGCAGCAAAGCCCGCGTGTTAAAACAATAAAAATAAAGTAAAAACGTTTCATATAAAAATATATCCGCGTGTGTGTGTGTGCGCGCGCGCATCTGTAAGGCAGCAAGATTAAACGGGGAATCCAATACACAGATAATTAAACAGTAAAATACAATAGCAACACGAGACTTCGATCACTGGCGTCACTAATACTATCGCGCATACGTACATGAAGTGTACTATTACAGGCACTACGCTACCCATACATTTAGTATTGCCAAACCCAGAAATATAACCTCAAATAACCGGTTCCATATTCTGTCCGATAATATTACATCACAATCACTACCGGGTTGTCTACTGCTCGAATTCGTTTACCAACTACTCTACAAGTAAGAAACTTTTCCATTGTTCCCCCCGCTCGCTCTAAGTGAACTTCGTGATACTTTTTCGATACCAAAAAAAAAACAACAAAACAAAAAAAAAGATGTATATATATATCTGAATGGGAATGTAGAGGGGATTGGCGACAGATCTTAGTAAAGAAACCATGAAAAATGATTTCACCGCCCCTTTCATAACGGAGTAGGAAAGTCGCAACATGTTTTATATTATAATACGACTACAAATTATTTAAAAGTGATCGATCTTAACAAATAAATACGCTATCATTACTAGTACAAACCGATCGCAAGCTAACCAATAGTGAATCGCTGTTTAGAAAATTCCTTAATCAAAAAAAAAACAAAGGTAAAAACGAAATTTTGTTTTCTTCTTGTACAATTTTTGGATACGCTTAACAACCATTTTTCATGCATTTTTGCAATATGAAAGTTCAAAGTTTTATTTATACATAAAAAAACTAAAAGTAATAGGCGCATAAATAGACTGATTATGACGAAAAGTCCGCCATTCTAGAATCTTAACGGGGAAACTGCGTGCATTACAAAATTAACCACACTTCACTTTCTTTTAAAATCACTATTATTATTTTAATTTTTCGATAAATTGTTTTCAATAATCGCTGTAGTTAAAAAAGCAACAAATTAAACAACAGTCTTCACACAATGCAGCGTTCATGAACAGTCACTATAAATAAACATGCACCCTACTACACTTTAATTAATATTTTCATTTACTTTCTTACCTAACGGTTGTTTAGTAAAATCAATAAAGGAGAATGAAAAAAAAAAAAAAAAAAAAAAAACGCCATGGCGCGATAAGAAAAGAATATAGAGATACCTGATTAACGGAAAAAAGGAATAATAATTAGAATTTGATTAATATTTTTTTCAGCAAGGTATATATGCGTGCCTTTACAATGATCCCACGCCAGTAGCCGATAAACGACATCACGAAATCGCGTCAGGTCCTAATCAAAAACTTGAAAGCTGGTCGCCGCGCAGTTTTCTCCGCAGACACACTGTAATGTCCGAAGTTCTCTCATGACGTGTGGTCAATTAGACTTATCAACAGCTCCGTTACAAATGTTGTAATCATTGACATTCAAGGATTAATATTTTCGACTCTTTAAATGTCTCGTGAATCTCGATTTTCGCGAGCGCGTACAGGTCGCGCAACTTTGAAAAATTAGTCTTTACAAATGAATACCAATGTGCCCCAGCTTGCTAATAATACAGTGTGTATTCTTATAAAACTCAACGGCACAACGTAAGAGCATGTACCGTATATGTTTTACACACTTTCAAATGTAGTCTGTAAATAACCATTGTCAAAGTTTTTTTTATAAATATAACTTATCTAAACTCCTTTTTTTTTTTTTTTTGTAAGTATTAACCGAATTTGAATGAACGTTTTTGTGTTATTTTTTTCATTTTAAATTTTTCCCCGCAGTTGAAGAAAAGGCAAAGTGAGATGATATCCTTGGGAGTTGGCGTTGCGGATTGTAAAGTTTTAAGTTCACAACGCGCACCAAGCGTCAAAATGGATTATTCGAACTTTTGCGTTACAATATCAAACCTAAATTTGAACGGATTATGAAACTTTTATACAAAACCATACCCACATAATTTTTGTACTTTCTTTAACTTTCCAACAGGATTTACAAGAAATGGTTTACAATTTTGATTAATAAACGAAACAAAAAAAAAAAAAAAAAAAAATGAACGAAGATTTTAAAATGGCTCAATATTTTATGTGAACTTTTTGGTTTTTCAATAAAAAAATGTGTCTATTGAAAGATAAGAATAAAAATCCGTATCTGTTTAAAAAAAAAGAATGAAAAAAAACATTTAAAAATCGATTATTCAAAACAGTGCAAATCTTATTCTGGATACGGATTAATTTTTTTTTTTTTGAACCGATATATTTATCATGTGCAACATAATAATCCCGCTCTGTCACTTTCACGTTTGTTTCCGGGCCGGCTTGCAGGGCAATATGTGATCTTTTACTATACTTATACGGAGAAGTTACCGATACAACCGTCCGTTTGACGCGGATTATGGCGAAAGTTGCAGAAGTGGCAATCTGCACACTTCGCTTCCGTAAACCCAACAATATATTAAGTAATAACATCTGTCAATTTTCTAGTGTGATAAAAATAATGAAAAGAATTATAAACGTAATCGAACATCGTGAAAATTTAAACTGAATACAGGATCTTTATACACATATATATATGTATATATATACATTGGCGCACTCAAGGGGGGTGCCACGGGGCCATTGCTCCCCCCAAAAAATCTTCGGAATCTTAATTTCGTTTTGTAATGTTTTGTTTTACTTAATTTTTTTTAAAAAACATACATATTTACTTTTTACTTATATTACAAGTATAATGTTATATACTTTTAGCTAATTTTAAAAAAAATAAAATTCGTATACTTATCTAATTTGTGCTTATTACAAACATAATGTTATCCATTATTATTATTTTTTTAAAAATAAAATTCGTCAGTTTTGTAATTTTGTTAAAAATAATCGTTAATTTTGTATTTTTTTTTTCCTTTTTTCATTTTAATTTACAAACCACGGAAATAGATAGGTACATAGTCGAGGTACCGAGTTACCACCCCCTAACTCATCTTCTAAATTCTAGCCCCGACCAACAAAAAATCCTGAATGCGCCTTTGTATATATATATGTATGATATATATAAACTCGGCCACTTTGGCCTCGCAAGGGGCTGTGCCCCTTGACCCCTCCTGCTTTCATTCCTGTCTCTTTCTCTTCTATACTTTGTATAAAATGATCAAAATTTACAACGTAATTCTTACTGGCAATAACACACATAAAAAATAACATAACCACAAAAATCCTATTCTAACATTTACCTTCCGTTATATAAAATTAAGACATTTTTTCGTTACATTTTTCGTTACATATTTCATTACATAAAATTGTGACATTTTTTAAATAACAATAACAATAACAAAAATCATACAAAATATAACAAACGTTACATAAAATTGGGACATTTTTCTGGGACATTTAGCGTTACATAAAATTGGGACATTTTTCTGGGACATTTTTTTGGGACATTTTTTCGAATGAGGGGTAGCCTAAGAATTACGTTGTAATTAATATATATATAAAATAGCATCTGAGTATCTGAGAGAGGAAACCTGAATTATTGCATACCTCTACCAATTCGGTTCTTCGGTCTTCTCTGTCCTAATTAAAGATGGGCGATAATTCTGGTCTCGTTCCGATTGTTACCTTTAGTTTTTCTTTCTGCCTTAAATTATTTATTGTTTATGTTTAAGACGTGTAGTTATGTTCGTAATCCTTTTCATTACTTTTATTAGAACAAACGAGATTGGTATGGGGACACTACGTTTTCCTAGTATAAATTCAACATCACTCGAGGCAGGCATTCTTCAATCGAATAATATAAATATTGTAAATTTTTTATATAGTTGTTAATAAACGCGACGAGCAAAACATTACGAATCTCTTAAATTCTGAGTTAACGCGATTTTTAAAAAACAAGATTCAACCGAGCTTTATTCGAATGCTGCAAGTGTACACCGACCAGATGGGGAACGCGCTGCTACCTACTTTCCACCGAAAATTCATCTCAATGGGCTCGTAGAAGTCGAAGTACCTCGCAAGTAGCAACTAATCCTTCTTTCGTCGTTGTAGAAATAAAATTAAGGCGAAGAATAACGAAACAACTATAAAAAGAAAAAGAAAAAAACAAATAAAAATCGTCGAAAACAGTGAGCCACTACCATTCGCAAGCAGGGTGAGAAGAAAGATACTGTCGTGTCTGTCAGTGATAAATTAGCCTTAAAATTACATATAATGCCAAATATTCACTGTATATTAATTACCGAGAAAATTTCAAGATGGATCGGTGAAAACCCTTAATTTCAATAGATTATTATTAAATGACGAAATAGTTTTTTTTTTTTTTGCAGAATTAATTATTCCTAGAAAACATACTGCAAACGAAAACTGGAAAATCCCCGTTTCACAAACAGAAAAATCTAATATTTTCACTATATCAAACTGTTTCCCCTCTTCCTCTACGTGACGATGGGGAAAATAATTTCAGACAAAACACACTTCCTCCGCTTCCCGATAATATTGTTTATAATTCCGTTATCCAGTAACTCGATCATAATTATTTTAAAGTTTAAAGATGTTTTATAGAAAAAAACAAACAGGTAAATCCATTAAAAGAAAAGATGCAAAATAGATACAGGCAAGATATTTCGCTAAAAAATTTCACTTGTCCTTCATTAATGCCTACAGCTGACACGGCAAAAAAAAAAAAACAACAAAAACACAAATTATATTTGTAGCAACAGGAGATCTTTTAAAAAAAAAAAAAAAACATACATACACAACTTATCGCGTAATTTTAATTGACTTCAAAATATCGGCGAGAAGTAAAATATATTATTTTACATTAAAACCGTACGCACAATTCAAAGCACTATTCAAAATATTTCAACAAAAATACTTCGCTCAATTTACAATCGCATAACATATCGTAAACTACTGTAAACAGGAAATCGAATAAAACAGTTTAACGACCCGCAACAAAAACACTTAAACAACGGATTTGTACTCCCGGACCGAGACTTTTCTCAGCATCTCTGTTTACCGGTATATCTGATATATGCATGCGGGAGAAAAACAATATCCGAGGAATTGACTAACTGAAAAAACAGCTCTAAGGATTAAACAAATACGTACCTGTCCGATGTTGACAAAGCCGTGTTTCGAAGCAATCCTATTGGCGGCCGATTTGTCACCTGGAATGTGAACGGCGAATTGATTCATGTAAATGACTGGTGACTTGTCGCATACTGACAATTGCACGTTAATCAAAGCGAACAGGATGGAAAAATAAAAACGAAAAAACAACGTGCTACTATTGGCGGTATTTTTTAAATTATTCGATTTAAACAGGTAACTTATTATAATAGCTGAGAGTCGGAATGATGAGAGCTGGAACATATCGAGCGAGACAAACTATTGGAGACCTTTTTTTTTTTCGCTCACTCTGAACGGACTACATACGTGTTGTATGCGAAGCACGAATTAAGTTCTTAACAGTAGGCGGAAAAATGAGTGAATAAAAAATTAAACTAGACAGAACACATTAGCGATAAAATGAACAAAGACGCAGATTTACGTACGACTGGGCAAGTTTCGAAGAAAGAGAATAACAATTGAATGTCGTAAGAACACTGAAACAAAAGAAAAAGTTATAATAAGTAAAATTTGGCACAAGTAATGACTGGAATATTAGGCAGAATTTGTTCGAATTGTTACGGTTAATGAAAATACATAAAATTTTGAACAGCAGCAATCAGCCGGAACAAAGGTAACGCAGAGTTAAAATACTATATCGCAAGCTTCCCGTTGCGTTTTGACTAATTTTAAGTAGATCGAGCCGCGTCTGAAACAAAATTGAATTAAACGAATCGTATTAAATATTGTCGAATGAAAAATAGAGAGATCTTTTAATTCGTTTTTAACGCTCTTTCGATGAGATTTTAAAGCAAACCGATTAAGCGGGCGCTACGACAAATTAAAAACAACGGTTTAAAATTTCACACACAGAGAACAGTTAGAATAAACATACTACTTCTTACAATGGGAATTTGGAACTTATAGGCTAATTAACAACATCCGTTGTATTACTAATGCAGGATTATTTAAAACTACGTTATTACGTATAAAAAGCGTTTACGCACATCGTTAAAACCGGTCAACTTTCTCTGTTCTTATCTAAAATTCGGATTAGTCTTTTTGAGATGTAAAATGTAATTTCTAAAATTAAAACCATATGTTTTCCTAAGTAAAATAGAAAGAAAAAGTAAGTAACAAGTACACTCAAAATCTGTAGTATATTCAAGTTAATGATTCCATTTTAACGCAGATATTTAACCTTAAATTATTAAATAAACATTAAATACATATGCAAAGAACAATTTCCCCGCATTCCGATATTTCATTAATACAAATTTTACTTACTTTTATACAATGTGACCAGTTCTTTAAGTATTCGAAAAATATAATTCTATCATCATCATGATTACTAAAAAAAAAAAAAAAAAAAAAAAAATTGAAAAGTTAAACTTTAAAATTTAAAATTCGAACGAACAAACTGGATAAACATAACCGCAACAAAACACACGAAACAACACTGAAAACATAAATAACACTATTATAATTCTTATCCAACTCCCTTCCAAATAAAAACCAGATTTCAATTCAGTGCAATCATTTAGTAGAAAAAAATATATCGTTTTATTATCGATCAATGCAAAACTTTTTTACCGATTTGTAAACATGTATATATATATATATAAGAAAAATTAACGATACGTTTTTACCAATTTTTAAACAATAAATGTTGATTTAAAACGTACAAACAAACTCCGCATATTGAACTAAATAAGAATTTAATTATTAATTATATCCATCATTAGCTTTCAGCTCTCAGCTGTTCAATTTCGGCTAGTGTTTTATAATCATGGTAGTTACACTTCATGACAGCTTTAAACTTAAAAATGTACAATCTTAATATTTTACATTTAATTGTATTAGCGTTTTAATCCATCTAAGAAGCAAGCAGTATACGAAATTTCTGCAATTTTGTCATTTTATTTTTATATACTATAAGTAAGTAGCTGAAAAAGTTCTAGCAGATATATAAATAGTCTGGTGCTTATATATCTATATATTGCAAGTCGATAGTCCAAATATGTAATTGACCTCGTTTTTCTTCAAATAATACTCAAAATCACCTTTTCTTAATTTTTACGTTTTATAAAATAAATTACAACTGTGTGAGCATAATTTTATACTTCTAAAAGATTAAAATCATTTTTAATAGAATTCTTTTTATAATCATTTCTGTCGCTAAAACTTAAAGCCTCTGAATTTAAAAACTTTGGTAAATTTTCTTAATTCACATATTAGTTTTATTGCATATATTAGATTCAAAGTTTACCATATAGACCAGGGGTTCCCAATTTTTTTCAGTCCGCGGCGCACCTACAAGTTTAATATTTTGTCTCGGCGTCCTAACCTAGCTAGCTAGTCGAAATAGATAGGTACAGTTAAAAGGTACAATAATACTATAGCTAGGTAGATAGGCACAAAAATTAAAACATCCGCAATATAAGGTTAAGTTTTTTATTTATTTATAAAAATACTAAATTAAAACAGAAACCATTTAAGAGGAACCTAAGAAAAATGAATATAAAATACAATAGCTACCTAGTCAATGTGACGGGTGAGCTTGGTGATCTCCGCGCATTTTTTCAAAGTGTGGGATAAGGCTTGACACCGATACTCTCATTTCTTGCTCCACATTGATCTTTGAACAATATTTGCTTTTGATTTCTGCCATGGGCGTCATCAGCGACGGGCAGGGGGGGCAGCTGCCCCCTCCACTAGAACCTTGAAACTTTTTAATCAGCTGGCCATGATGAGTATTCATAGGCGCGTAATCATGGACAATTTCGAAGACTTTTATAATAAAGTAGTAGAACAATTTTCCAAAAACCCACAAAAATTAAATGTTTAATTAAGATTTTGTTCATGTTTAATAAAATATTAAGCCTTTACAGCTTATAAATTTTATTTATCCTATAATTCATATCGTCTTTCTATCATCTTACCCTCCCCCTGGCTCAACGGCTGGCGACGCTCTGGATTTCTACTACAGCTGAAAATCCAGCTTCACGCGAAGGAAATGAAAATTCTTAAAGCTTTTGAAGTTAAAGATGGATATTCATTTTGAACACCGATATCCAAAACTCTATTAAATTGGAACACGTGAATCTATTTTTAAGGCTGCTGTCGCAAGAGAGTTTAATCAGACTTTCTTCTTCTTGCGATGTGAAATCTGGTGGAGCTTGGGCGTAGAAAGGATCTTGAATCCACGCAAATTTTTCGATATTGTCTTCAGCAAAGTTTTTTTTTCGAAAACCACTCAATAAACTTCAAAAAGTGGTCTGTGAAAAGGGTCATCAGATCTTGTGAGACAACAAGCTCATAAGATGTAGCATATTTATAGAAGTGCGGGAAACAATCTTGACCGCCCCATCTTCGTTTATCTTTTTTATCCACAACTACAGTTTCTTCCTAAACGTCGCAGTCTTCTACAATAATATCAGAATGTGCATGTTGTTGCCTTGCAAAGACAGATTTAATTTATTTAATTTGTCAAATTTATCGCACAAATTTGCTAGTTTTAGCAAAAAATCTGGTTCAGCAAAGTATTTGGAGTTCGCATGACGTCCTTGTTGTCAAAAAAGGGGGGAATTTCTTCATGTAATTCAAACACAAGAAATAAGATCGTGAATTGCAGTAATATAGCAGGGCCGTGTGTTCAGCTCCCATTTTTCTACATAGTTTTTTAAAAAGTCTTGCTTTTAGCGGCCTAGTTTTTATATAATTTACTACGCCAATGACAATTTCTAGTACTCGGTTCAATTCAGTGGTCATTGACTTTGACGCAAGCGCTTCCCCCTATGGATGATGCAGTGGGTCCACATAGCATGCGGTGCTATTTAAGGAATAAGCGCTTTTATTCTTCCATACCTGCCAGACATTGATCGAGCACCATCAGTACATACACCAATACACTTTTGCCAATCCAAACCATTTTCTGTAATAAACTTGTCAAGAATTTCAAACAAGTCTTGAGCCTTTGCACTTATGGTAATGCTTTTACGGAATAAACGTTCTTTGACGATAACTTTGTCACATGTAACAAATAAGATGTGCATCATTATTAATGTCCGTAGCCTCTCAACTTGCAGACCAAATTTCTTGTCTTTCATTTTTTCTATTAATTGGTAATTGAGATCCTCAGCTATATCATGGATTCTTCAATTGATAGTGTTATTAGATAAGGGTAGAAATTAATTTTTCCGCCGATTCTCCTACCATAATATTCACCATATCGAGAGCAGCCGGTAGAATAAGCTCTTCTGCAATAGTATGAGGTCTTTTGCATTTCGCCACCCTGTATGCCACCTTAAGTGACGCTAATAGTGCGTTGTTAGGTATTGAGGCTTGTTGAGTAATAACGTTTTTAGTTTTTGTTAAATTTTATAACCTCCTGTTAAAAAAATCACGCGATTTTTTAACCATAGTTGGGTGAACGGTTTCGAGATGTCACTTTAACTTACTTGGAAGCATACTTTCGGATGATAAAATTTTCAAATAAAGTACACACTGTGGTCTTTCTTCGTTGTTTACTTATATTGAAGTAAAACCAAAATCCAAATAACTATCATCGTATTTGCGATATTTCCGCTTTTTGGCGTTCCCCACCACTGCTAGATGGTTTTCTTTCTTTATCACTTGAACTACCGACTTGTTTATTTCATAAAAATCTGTCCATTTTGCGTAAGACTTTTGACGAAAGCGACACAATCAAAACAAAACAGGCGACAAAAACAAATCTTTACACAATTCTAATAAATGATATTGCGCTTAATAGAATTTATCAAAATTAATGTTATAAATTTATTATTACCTACGGTCAACAGGAAATTGTTTTGATCTAAATTTAACTATACTAAACTAAAAACTAAAACTAAATTAATTTGCTGCAAACAAGTCTTAAATAATATAATTGACGAGGACAAATCATAAAGCAGCTTTCTGAAAGTGACAAATAAATGAAGTAGATCTGGAATTTATAACCGCACTAAAAACAGTAAACAGTATCGCTTTTCGATAAAAACCGATATTGAAATTTTTGATGACCGTGTTAAATTCCAGAGTTGGTGCTACCGCTGCGGCGCCGATTGTTTGCGATCATGATCACCGCGTCGTATGGTACCGAAAATGTAATCTGCTCTGCTTATTAAAATGTACAGATTTAACGAATCGTCTCACGGCGTCCCTCTGCGTTTTGTACGGCACACACTTTGGCAGCCGCTGGTATAGACCGTTTTGAAGTTACTTTAACGGTTTACAACACATAATTTATATTGTTGTTTCAGTACATTTATTTGAACAGTTTTTATTTTGTAATCCGTTAATTTAATAGTATATTATAAAGAAAAACTACACTGAAAATCAACTTATGACATAGTATACTTTAGCTGTGGCAATCAGGGACGAGTGACTGAATTTTTATTTAAACACTTATATTCCTCTGTCGTCACAGAAAGCAGGTAAACACTGGTAAACTCAAAAAATTTGCGTATTATGCTGATGACGTCACAACTGTTCAAAATGACAAGAAGCATCTAAAATGCGAAGTCAATCGAGAGTATCGGGACAGACTTTAAGAAGCGAATAATGTAACGTCATAAGTTGGCTCATGATAAGTTAATACCACATTAACACAAAACAAAATATCGATGTATACTTATATTCTTCGCAATCAGCAATGAACAACGAGAAGCGAATTTAGGACGTCACAATTTTTGTTCCGCAAAGTCTATCCCAAAGGTCTCCCATAAAATCTTGCTTTGAGATCACCGATAACGGAGCCAAGCAGTGAGGTAGGTTTATGTGATATTGTTTCTACACCAAACGACGTCACATAACTTACCCTTTTCAATGCCAACAATAATAAATAGCAAAACTGACATACATTTCCTCCTTAAAGTACTTCTACATCTATATTTATTTTTCTATTATGTAAATTCTTTATACTCACTACTACTTTTCTATTTTGCAAATAATTCATAAACCATTTTAATATGCATAATTTCATTTTTATTTCACTTAATCTGTTTATTAGTTCATTAGGATTTACCGTATCAAAAGCATGTGTTTGATCAATATAAATCACAAGTACTTTAATTCCTGTTTTCGTATTACTTTTTACCTTTTTAACTAGTCAAGTAATACCTTTTCTATTGATTTACCTCTTTAAAAACTGTATTGTTCATTATCAAATAATTTTATTTTACTTTAAATAAAAAGTTAAGTAGCCACATACTTTTCAATAAATTTTATTGTTATCGAATTAATTGCTATTACTCTATTTCTCTTTCTCTCTTATGGATCACATGTTTACATAGGTAAATTGCATATTTTCCACCATTAGACTTTTATTCTTCACTTTTCCTCTTGCATACTGTTATTGTATACTTTCATTTATATTTTATCAAACAATACAACATATGAGATTATCTTGCTTCCACTCATATTCAAAAATGACAGTTTCTCCTGGTTAATTTTTATGTGATAATTCGATACATTTGCAATGAAATTTTCTCTTGTTTTAAAATGTGCGTTACATTCAAAACATTTTACATGGTAACCATCCAACCGGAAAAATCGGAAAACCGGGAATAGGCTGGGAATTTCATTGTAAAACTAGGAGAAAAATTAAAAATGGCCAAACGATGGTTTTAATAAAAAAAAAAACCGATTGCTGTTTTATTTTAGGCTCATGTGCATAGATCCATAATTCGGCACCTGTGCAGATGTTGTACACAGCCTTTGGTGCACCGTGGACGTATGTTTTTAACATTTTCGTGCACCAATCGACTCGAGCCTTCTTTTGAGCGTTTGTCAGATTATGCAGAATCCAACGCGAACAAATCTTTTTTACAGCCAAATAATCATGCAATATCTTATTGATTTTAGTCATACTAAACCCGAAAGATGCCTCAATCTCACGGTATGTCACATGACGATCTTGCTTTATCAGTTCACGCACAGCATCGATGTTTCTTGGCGCAACGACCGATTTTGGACGACCTTCACGGAAATCGTCCTAGAACGAACGTCGTTCACGATTAAATTCGTTATACCAGTTTTTTATAGTGCTGTAGGATGATGCTGTTAAAAGGAGTCAAACTTTCTAATAGAAACACCAGATGGCGCCTAAAACATTCAGCGTTTTCAAGGCCAGAAATATGAGTAGCAACCCTTGTGTATTGATTGAGTTAGTTGGTGGTCATTATAACGATAAAATATTTAAAATGTGAGTAAAACAACTTCAAAAAATAAATAAATAAAATATTTAATTTGTATTTTTTTGTTTCTACTGATTACTTGCCCTCGCTCCAATTTGTTGGGTTTGTTATTATATAGACGGAAGAGAGTATGTTTGCGTAAACTCTTGTACAATTCTAGTAACCACGAAATTGAGAGTATTTAGATCGGGAAAACTGGAAATAAACCAGGAATTTAAAAATTAAATTTGAAGAGACACCATGTTTTATTTCATACGATAGAGTCGCATGTTTATTTTCGATTGAACTTTTTTGTATATTTTACGTTACACACATCATACTTATAAATAACATAATCCTTAATATAAATGAGTTAATGCGCCTATTTAAATTAAATAATTTAGTAAAAGTTTTTTCACAAAATTCATCAAAAGTTTTCGTTTTCTCTGGTTCGTACATTTCATTAAAATCCTATTTTTCAATACTTCTACATAATCACTGTAATCGTGTCTATCAGAACACCTCCTTTTCTTTACCACCAACTTTACCAACTTATAACTTCTTTAATTTTTTTTTGTATATTTTTTAAATGTCAATAAACATCTTGAAAAAAAATGGATAGTAAAAATGTTTTTTGTTTTCTTTTTTTCATCGAGCTCCACAAAACGCCCAAAATGTATGCTCTAAACTAGAATACTCCCTTAAGTTAAGTATGATGTAGCCCCTAGAAATTTATTCTTCTTTAACTATTATAAAAGGATTACCTCATATGGTGGTCTAGAAGTTATTTTAAAGCGAGATCTGAATGATCGAAGCAAATATAATCATTCGACAATAGATTTATATCTTTTTTTTTTTTTTTTTGTAAATATACCATTATGATACATAGTACATTTACGTATAGATGTAGATGAACATTTACATATAGATGTAGATGAACGACAATCATCATCATGACAGACGAACATCATCGGAACACGGTCCCGAACACGACTAACTTAAGACAACTAGAAGAAAAGGCTGTATTCCTATTTACCTCCCGCGTATTTGCGTTCCACTTTAGTGTGACGTTTTCTGCTAGTTAGGTCACGACTAAAACATGTTCCATGCTGAAATATGTGTATATAAGTTTTTATTAAATTTCACTACAAAAAATATTCTGAAAAAAAAGCAACCAAAAACAAAACCCTTTACAGTATTATTCTTGTTTCCCATATTCAAAAATCTGTCTATCACTTCTTCTGGCTTCAAGTCAAGGTCATAATGAATGTGGAGCTAATCCTGTTAATCTTGTTTCTAACATTATTATTCTTGAGATTTAATTCGACGTAATGATGAAAACGATCGTTCAGGAAAAGCGTTTGTTATAGGAAATGTAGCTAGAATTTTAAGATTATAAATAGTTGGATATATGTTCTTATCGCAGTTTTCTGTAACTCCGGGAGTTACATAAGTTTCCATCTTTTTAAAGCAGCCATTTTTGTTGCCTATAAATTAGTTCGGCTTTTAATTTTACGTCTGGTGTGTTAAGTAAATTTTCGAATCTCTTTATTAAACAATCGACAAGTTCTGTAAATTCTAGTAAATTAAACACTTATACTCTCCGGAAATAAGAAAGATAATTTGAAGGCATCAAGAACGTGTTTCGAAACACGGATTTTTAAGTCTACTATTACTGAATCTAAAAACGGAATGTAAGTTATTACTCCATAGAAACCTTCACAGTCTTTTACTTGATGGTTATTATCTCGTTTTGTCTGTTGCTTACAAATTCTCTCGGCTTTTTAATTTCAACTTATATTTTATCAGCCATTTCTTTCACCGTTATAAAGATTTCCTGAAATTGTAAATCGGCTTCTTACCATCGACTACACCTAATGCTGCAATTAATATTTAAATTGTTTGCGACGCTTTCATTAAATCGATTGTTTTGTTTTGGAGAATTACTCTAAGCGAATATGTGAGTAATAAAATGTCGCTTAGACAGAACAGTCCAATACAAAAATCACAGTTACACATAATGTTGCAAGAAGAACGCACAGCAGTATCCTTATTTTCCTAATGACTTTTTGTCGCGAGGGTTTCAATAATTTTTGGTAAATTTATAGCGAACTGAAGAACGACATCGTGCCTTTCCACACATCTGGTTTCATAAAACTGCACTAAATTTTTTCCATGACATTTAACTAAAGCAAATTGACGTTTCTGACGAAAACATTAAAAAAACAAGTTACTTCTCTTTTTAAATTATGCTCGATGACTTTGAAATTGTTTAATTTATGTGAAAAACCGGGTGCCCTAAAAGCATTTTTAATCTCTAACTGTATTTCTCTTACTGTTCCGTTATTTTGTCCAATTATTACAGCGCATCCATCTGTGCTTTTGCCGACACAATATTTCAACTATAGTTTCATTTGATTTAATAGAATTTTTCCAAGTGAATATCCAGTTAATGAAAATTCTTCTATATTCGAACATTCCTTTGTATTAGTATTTTCTTCATCTTCAGAATATTTGTCTTTTCCTGTCAAATGCGTTTCTAAATCATCAAATGCATCAATGAATCCTATAAAGTCTCCTTGTATAATAGGTTCATTAGAACGTAAATTCGAAGTATCATACCGACTTGTGCTTTACCCCTGATAGATTTGGGAACTCACCATAATATAATAGTAGTACTCAGCAGAAGTACCCAAATTTCCAATAGACAACAATCTATCAACCCGTTTCCGTTTGTTTCACTTATGTATATATTGTGCTCTTGATGTTGAATTTTTTAAACGATTATATTATGTCACCTGCAACAACTCGAAATCAAAGCAGTTCTCTGAAATTACCTTCGTTTTTTGTATGAGGAGAATTTTTAATAGGATCCGTCATCTACATGACCACGTAACTAGAAAGAATAGAATGGTAGTATTTTGATTAGACTTTACTTCTTTTTTATTTTTGTTAGTAATCCAATTCGAATTCTTTGTTCGTGAGCAAGTTTAAATATATATATATTTCTCAAAGAACTGTTTTTAATTAAAATTACAAAATAAAAATTAAAAATAAATAAAAAAGGCAAAAGATCGACAAAAGTATTGTTTAAAACAGAATAAAAACGTAACATTAATAGTTTTACTAGAAAACAGTATTAAATATTAGTTATTAAAATCCGTAGGTAATATTTACAAATATTTTATAGTACAAATTAAGTTACTCAGTTGGAACAAATTTTTTTATCGAGGTTTTGGTTCTTTAGGAGAGGGGATGCCTCCCGTTGATCCACCATTGCTAAAATATTTATACACCTTCTATGATAAAAAACTACGGAGATTAGTTGTTTGATGTTCAAAGTGAAGAAAACACAAATATATACATTATAAAGTGGCCTACCTGTACTTGTAATGATTTTTCAAAACATCGTCTGCCATGTAAACATTTTATGTGCCAGGTCATGAATTTCGGAATTTACCTCATATATATGCAAATAACCCATTGTAAATAATTCCAATATGTTTTCTATTTCCCTTCATGAGACAAAACCTTTACTAAATGAAAACAGCGTTCAAATTAATGAGCAGCAATCGATATTACATTCCAAAGTACACGCTAATCTCACAATTTATTTTACGTGCAACAAACTATTTAAATAAGAAAAAAAAATGTAAAATGTTATATAACATTGCATTCAACTTTAAATCTGATTGTAATCAGTATGTGCTAACATAATGTGAAAAAATGTTAGATGATACTTTTGAGTTTATGCAAAAAGATTTAGAAGAAATAGAAGATGGATTAATCGTACACCCGAACAATTTTAAACAACTAAATCCGAATCAGCTAAAAAAAACTGCCGAAATAAAATTCTTTCTGCCTAATTTATATATATATATGTATTCATATATGTATGCTTGTTTATTTGCGTTTAGAAATTTATTTTACAAACTTTCCCAATCGCGATTTTTCCAAGCTATTTGTTTTTAAATTATTAGTTTTTAAGTTAAATCCTTATTAGTATGCGATATGTTTCGTCGTCAGGTACAGCAACTCGATTTTAACGTTTAATTTTTGTGTTTATTAGGAAACAAATATAAAATATTATTTTTACATTTATTCTTTATTTTATAACTTATTAGGATTTGATTATAACCTTACTTTATTGTTGTTCATTTCTGTATAGAACATGATATTTAGCAGTACTCTGAACTATTTTTTGCACGAGAATAAACGTATAAGGTTAATAATAAAATAAATGCTTACATATATATATATATAACGTAGCCGATTAAATCAGCAATCGTTATAATATTTTGGTTAACGTTAATGCGTATTTGTTTAATCAATAAAATTATCCGATCATCAGTCCGATTTTATAGAAAATGTTTGTTCTCTTTTTGTTCCATAAAATAATAAATTTTCATATTAAGGGAACTTTGTTCATTTTCTTTCTTTTATCATATTACAATAAATTACCGCATAAATGTATAAATTTAATTCCGAACCAAAGTTTGTGAAACGTATTTATATCGTTTGCGAGTTCAGAATATAGATCCGAGCAAAACTTAGTCACCAAGTCTATTATTAAATGGGTAATTTTTACGTTTACACATGCAATTGGATTTCACAAATAGCTCTAATAATTTGTATTAAAATCCACAAATTAAAGATGTTTCGTGTCTAAAAATCGATTGGCCAAGACTTTTGTCTTCAAGAAAATTCCAAGAAAAGAGACCAGCGCTCGTTTTAGTAATCATTATTTTTAAAGTTTATTAAAAAGTAATACACGTATTTATGAAAACAGATAAAAGTATAATATTTATTCAGTAATAACACATTTGTATTTCCTATGTACACACAATGATATTAAATATTTCAGCAATAAAAATATATAGGCCATTATTGTGTAAAGCTCCGTGAATGATAATTTTAATATTTCAGCGCGTGGAAAGATATCAAGACTTTTTCTCCAATTTATAATTATTTATTCAGATATTTCGAAGTTGTTAATTTAGTTATTTGACTATAAATTTAAAATATTGTTTCATCGGTTGCTTGATATCTTTGACAATTATATGAAATTGTTAGACAATGTATAGAAATGAAAAGTGAATTTCTAACACGTTGTTTCGAAATATTATTTCTGCAGAATTTTTTTTACAATAACACATTCCGGTCTGTTCTATTTCGTCTTTAGGAACTATTATTTGTGTATAGGTATTTTTATTATAATACGTTTGTTGGTGTCATCATCTCTCCGAAAGTGGAGTTATTGTAGTCGCTCGAAAAATCATAATTAAAAATTTTACGATGTTATTTATGCTTTCATTGTTCTCCCAAAATGAAAGACGTGAGACGATTTCTCAGCCCAACGAATCGAACTAGATCCGTGTAAATTCTTAGCATTCAGATTGACTTACCCACCAGATTTTTACACACGTATTTCGCCATTTTTTGTTTTTTTCCCGTCAACGTCATTTCTTTTTGATTAAAATTTTACACTTCACCATTAAACATTGAGACGACCTGTACGAATTTATAACAGTACCCGTACGACTGTGTTACTTCGATGAAAAATGGTAATTTTGATCCGACTACGATAAGACCCCTGCTTTCATTACCTAACCGTCCAGCCTGATCTTCCAATCTTCTTTTGGTTCTACGACTTCCCTCTTCTCAGTCGCTCCTTAATTTCGGCGATATGTCGTCTGCGGTTCGGCTACACTCAGCTTCCATTTTCCCGGTATCGTTTTTCTCTTGTCACAAATCTGTATTACCTGCTACATCCTTCTGATTTTTTTATTATAGGTGACCCCAACATATTTTGTTTGAGTGCTCTTCTCTACTTACCGAACGGAATACTTTGTATATGCATCTGTTGAGACTGGGGCTTCCTACTCCCTGTCGCGCTTCTTATTTGTTGATCTTTCCTTCTGCACAAATTATCCCAGTCCTTTCTTCCTTTATCATATCAATGCCCAATCGAATTAAATTCTAATTCCTTCAACTAATCTACATCTCGGTGTCTGGGTACTCGGCCTTGTTTATATATATAAAAAGAAAGAAAAAAGAAGCCCCTTTCCCTTTGAACAAATTCTTTTTTCGTTTAATATTTCACTTTTTGAATTTCTTGATTCAGTGAACGACATAGCTCTTTCAAGAAGAATAAAAAAAGAAAATAGCTCGAGATTAATAATCCCGAACTAACCCCAGGAATAAGAAGCGGAGGTTATAATTACTGAAATTAAACGAGATGACATTTCGGAAATTAAACGACAATAAATTCTCAAATGCATTTAATTCGTATAAAAAATTACATTTATCATAGAGACTACATTTAAAAACAAATACTAAATTAGTAATTCTTCGAATTAACACTTACCTGTACGAATAAATACAACAGAGAGAGATAGAAAGAGAGAGAGAGAGAAAGAGAGAGAGAAAGAGTGAGAGAGAAAGAGTGAGAGAATTTTTTATAATTTTTCTGTTCCTCAGGAATCGTTCAATCGAGATTCGAGTGGAATTTTTTCGAATGCGTTAAAGTAACATAGGGCACGTAGACTCTATTATTATCAGTACAGTTAAGGGAGTAGTTCTTCTAAATATGGTAATGCTACGACGAGTAGTGTAATATACTACAAAAAACTTTCGCTCGAGTTAAAACTCGCGTTGCTAACAGAATGAGACGGGCTAAACAAATTTTATGCCATACGGAAATCCCAATGATAGTACATACGACTAAAAAAATTGTTATTCCCGTGGAACAGAGGTTAAGTATTATAATAGGCGAATGCACCAGGCTCGCGGTGTTTACAATTAAAATAAATTAACGATATTATTATTTCATTTAAAATATTACCTAGCGGGAGAAAAACTCTATCGAAGTCTCCAAAACAGTAACATCGTTCCCGAAAAAACGTCAGTATTGTATTATTATTAATTACGTTTCGCATTGACAAAAAAGCGGAATATTAAAATGAAAAATTTTAACGCACCAGCTGTTTATAAAAAAACTTCTTACATTTCAAAACTGAACAATAACGCCGAGTTCTCTCTTAACCTAATATCGATAAAATACACGCGCGCAAATACATCTTATATATCTACACTTATGCGATAATAAGAAGAAAGTAATAAAAATACTATACATCCTAAACGCGCTACTAAACACGTTCTGCTTAGAATTGTTCCACTCTTAAGGAACAGATATAGACACGTACCTATACAAATAAATGAAATGCGTATGACTAAAAGTTAGACAGTTTTAAAAGCACGTCAACGGCGAATTCTTAATCGCATTGAAAAACGGACGAATAAGCGAACGAGAAAAATGTTAAAAAAAAAAAAAAAAAAAATAGAAAAACGGGAAAACAAAAAGCTTGGCGATCTTAAACATTCATCGAAAAAAGTACTTTAAGAGAGGATAGAGACAACGATTTGAAGATATCACCGCGCGATACAATATCATCGAGGAATTCAATAAAAAGCAATAATCGATTGAATTAAGATAAAATTAATGTAACTAAGTTACTACGATTTCCAGACGGTTATCATTTAATTAATAAACGGCATTTTTCTGTAAATGCCATAAAATTATACAACAAATACGCGAACTATAGATATCACAGACAAAAAATAGCTAACAGTTAAGAGGGGAGAAAACTGAAGAAAAAAAACTCAGCTGCGACTGTTAGTCGACAAACGGTTAATAATGTTCGTAGAGGAGAATTTTAAATTCACACCGATTTATAGACTAGCACCAATCGCTAGATACTGCACAGTCAATAGCGCTGAACAAAGTAGTAGAACGGAATGCATTTACACATAATTAATGAATTTACGTGATGTGACGGTTGAACTTTGTTCAATCTGCAAAAAAAAAAAAAGAAGAGAAAATAAGAAGAAAATTGAAATATCGCATAGGTAATAAATTCTTTACTTAGCGTAAGCAATATGCGCGCTTAAATATCGATTCGTAATTTTGTACGATACATTTTTGAAGCGCGCTTTTAGAATTGACCAATTTTCGAAATCTATCCGATTTAAGCCTTATTCTTTGCAAGCCGTATTGCCTTCTTATATAGCCAATTTAAAACTTAAAGATGTTTATTTTATATTACAAAAATGTATTTATTCGAGAAAAAAATAAAAGTTTTATATTTACAACTTTTTCAATGACCATTAACACTGCCTCAAAAACACATGACAAATTTTATTATGGAAAAAAAAAAAAACAAAAAAAAAATAGGATAATAATATTACATCATCGAAACCAAAAAATATTATTTAATTCAACTACACAACTTTACGTTCGGCTTAATTACGTTCATATATTACTTTAAATACAATAAACCCATTAAATTAACACACGTACGCAGTAATTGAAAATGTTTTTTCAAATTATCTATTAAAAAACTGTGTTGTTTGTTTGAAATTCTTTTACTGTCGGAAAAACGAACTTACGTAATTGAAGCACGTTTTAGTTTTTTTGCTCTAACTTAAGTAACTTCCGTTCAATTTCTCTTTTTTTAATTGTTACGTTACAAACAACATTATGTTTAAGAAAACTGGTTGAAGAAATGCAAGCGATAAAAAAACTGCCCTTCAATGAGTTATAAATCACAACTAAATGAGCTAATTAACCATGCAAGTAACTCACGCGTTTGCTGTTTTATACGGAAATATATCGTGAAATTTCTTAAAAATGTTTTAAACGCCTTTTATATGACTGCGTTAAAATCCCGAGAAATATAACATATAAGTTTTACGTAAAATTACGAATCACCGATACGCAATATTAATTTAGCAGTGTAAGTATACGAAATTATACAATTTGTCGCGAGTTTGATTCGAGAAACTTTTCATTCGTCGCACTGTCGATTTTGAGCGTCGAGGATTACCACAATGGTACTGTGTAATTTTGAGCTGCTTTTGTATCATGTAGTAAAAAATCCGAGAAATCAGCCACATAATAATAAATATGTATGTATTAGTAACGAGTGATTCCATTACAAAATTTTACGAAAGAAACAACGATCATAATTAAAACATGATTCGCTTAAAAAGGATTACACCACTGTTCGGAACCGGCTTATGGTTTCTGATACTATTCAAATTTTTACGTACCCGTGTATTTTTGTGAAATGCTACAATGAGATCATGAGCTGAATAATTTCGGCAATCTAACTTCTTTGCGAATATAAAACAATATATACGGTTTGCACTTTTCAACTGTCTCGCGAGAAATCGGCTCCACGCTGCTGTCGTTAAAATGGAACCATTCGCCTGCACAACGGTAAAATTTATGTTATTAACAATTTCAATTTATAGCGCACGTACACAATATCTTCGCACTACGAGCTCTATTTTAATAGCCGGTTATATTATACAGTAAGAAAATTTAATTGGGATTATGTCTACAGGGAATAAAGTATTAAAAAATAAATAAATAGATAAATAATGTACCGTATCACAGATAAGGAAATATGGAAAAACATGAATATCACTTTTTATATTTGCCACAAAATCAATTATTTACTACGAAATGAACAATTATCGGGGTAAGAATTATTACGATTCACAATTAAATGAAATGTAAAGATAACCGAAAAAGAGATGGCGTGGTGGTTCCTTAAATTTTAGTTAAAATCAATACAACAGTTCTTTATGAAAAATAATCAAAAAATTTTTAAAATGATATTATCTTTACTTGAAAATTCTATATACAATATCGTTTATATGAATCGACGCATGGATTAAGATCTGGATTTCAATATAACAAGTCAAAGATATAATTTCACCGATACCGCTTTTCTTGTTTTTCGTTACTAACTGTACATACATATTCATATGCACATACGATTAAAGCACATTAATTGCAAAAAATCTGCGTAATGAATCAATTATATGGAAATGCGGCCGCAGTTAGAAAACGGTATAATTTTTTTAAAAAACCGGGAAATAGAATCTTTAATTAAATTGTAGAAGTTAAATAATAAAAAGGAAAAAACTCACCATTGTGAACAGCAAATGCGGTATAATGACCAGAGCCAACTCTGAAATAATAGAATTTTTAATGTAAATTTTACAAAAATAAACTGTAGAAAACGGCATAATAATAAATAATAAAAATAAAAGATACAATAAGCAAAAAATGTTTCTTCTAAGCTGAAAAAAAATTACAATAATAAATTAAAAAATCGTCATCCTAATTCAGAAATTTTCGTTTTTTTTTGTTTTTTAAAGAACTAATATTATATTAAATTTTATTTGAGTCATTATTATTTTTGTACTACCATAAAATTAATAAGCTAGTTTTCGTTTATTTTTTCAACGGCCAATCGATAATCTCAATTTTTTGTTTTTTTCCTCTTTTAATAATTAACGGTAGTAGTAATTTATCAAGCATGTGCTGCAGATTTGATTTTTTTCTTTCGTAGCCTTTATTAGTTCATGATCTTTATTTAGCATTTGTAATATTATTCGAAATTTGTTTTTCATGATATTTTTACTTTTTTTCCCTACATCTGTATCTCATAAATACTTTTAATTGGTTTCCTAACGATGATTTTTTTGATATGGTCCATGACGCTAATGTATTAAAAAAAGGCATAATGTACTCGACTATTTTGAATAATTTATTAAATTACAAATACATCGTTTTTATTTAGCAATATTTTATAAGTAAGTTTTTTGTTTATTTTCAGGTTTTATTTAATTTTACGCCATTCATCGTTTCTGAACCAGACGTCTTTGTACTTGGAAATTAGAATAGTGCATTATCGCGATATATTTTATAATTCTTGTAATCATTGAAAAATTAAATAAGCAGCAAAACTAAGATCTTCAGTAACACAAACCCTGATCCATGATGTACAATAACCGCCGCTAAATCATATAAACAACATCCGATACCGGACTGACGAGTTCCCCTGATGTCCCGCAGCACAAAATCAGTCATGTCCAACGATTCAACAGGGAATACAACGGTCGTATCAATCTTTGTGCGGTAATAATTCGTCCAACGAAATCGTTTCAAATGTAAACAAAGCACCTGAAAAAATATATTTTTTTTAATACAGAATAAATTCAATATAACTTTGTAATAATTGCATTATTTATTACAATTTGGAAATGCTATTTAATTGAACACAGTTTAACGAAATATAAATAAATGTGATAAGTAATTATGTGAATAAAGTTATTACGGAACTAAAGAAACTTTTTATATTTCGTTATATTACATATCCCGACGAAATTGTGCCTTACACTTTGATTGACACTGTCCTCATGGTCTGACCTCGGTCCAATTACATTTTACAACACTTTTGGTTATTTGTGAGATGTTTACTTAAAAAACAAAAAAGCTGCATATATCCGAATTTAATTTATATAAAAAAAAAAAAATCATACGTCTCACGCCTGTTTTAATAAATATTCCTCTTCTTTCAAATACCACTAGTTTTTTATGTCCAGTTATAATTAAAATATCAATTTCATAACACAATATATATTACGCATCAAACGTATAGAGCATACATACTCATACCTACCTGCCCACCCACCAGCACATACATATATGTATATAAAAATAAATAAATAAAATAAAATAAAGATAGAAAGATACAGAAAAGGTATTGTATATTAATCCAGAAGTGCCATCGGGGTTCCATTGTTCCTGGAAATATTCTTTTATTTCATTTAAATTATTACTAGCAAGTGGAATAATAATATTGTATATTTTTCTGGAAAATTAAGAAAATTAAATTACTATTTGCAACGGTATTTCGCTCCGATTACACTTAATTCAATTATACTTGATACTTTACTAGTCGCGCAACTGACAATTATCATATAGATTTAATCAGAATTCTACAAAGGTCAATAAGAGAAAATAGGTATTAGATAACAGACGGTTGATTGAAAACTAACTGCACAAAGTTTCACCTTTAAATTCTGCATTCAAAAAATTAAAATAAAAACCTACAAGAAGATCGACCAATTCTGACATATAGAAAATATTCGGTTTCATTAAATCATATTCCAATATACCAACAATTTATTTCGGTAGTATATTATTTGATAAATTGCAAATAATCATGTTATACAAAAATCAATTTTCTTAAAATGATTTAAATATATCATACGCGCTATATTTTAAATAAACTTCCGCTAATTGACAACTAATATCGTATTACCTTAATACTTCGTCAACAATTTATGGCAATAATATTCTTCGAAATTCCTTACATGCTATACACTTTTTTATTTTAAATGTTATTCGCCTTTTCGTTTTACCAAACTCCAAATAAATGCTTCCTATTGTTTTTTTATAATTATATGAAATAGAATTTTAGTAATAAATATTTGTAAATAAATATTTGTAAATAAATATACTCAACATTCAATTTATAATAGGCTTTTGTTTACGAATTATACTTATATTTAATTATGCACATTTGCATATATAAGTACTTGTATATACAGTCTGTTTTATAAGAGCGTGTCCGACGAAACTCAAAAATTACAGGGGATAATGACTTGAAAAAAAATACACACTTACTACACGATATAGATCGTGATGCTTTATTATTAATAAGATGTCCAATCGTCTACATTATTAATAATTGACTGGCATCTCCGATGTACACTTTCTACTAAATGTTTGGCACAATCTTGAGGCATAGATCTCCACATCAATCGAAATTGTCGAAACAACTGCTTTACGTTCCAGATCTTCTTCCCTCGGAGCTTCAACTTCATGAGCGGCCACACATTTTCTATTGGATTTGCATCTGGCGATTGTGGCAGCCAATCCAGTACGTTAACATAATTTTCTTGTTTCCATGCAGTCCAAAGACGTCTTCGATGTTTTGGGTCATTGTCTTTTTGCAGTAGGCAATTTTCATTTTTCCGCGTAAACCACCTTTCAGCAGATGGAATAAAGCCCTCTGATATATTTTGACCATTTTGGCAACGGTCAAATTTTCTGTGAAGATGTGCAAATTGCGAAATCTCTGCTTTGAGAGACAGCTCTAGACATGTATATACCTTTACCGAGTGTTTAACGGCCCGTCGGATGAGTCTATTGCCGTAGGTAGACCAAGCATGAATGATAAAAGAATGTTCCCAAAAAGAGGCTTCATCCGAAAAAATTACGTTATCCCAATAGCATTCCAAATTTTCTTTCGCCTAATTAAGTCTTTTTTTGGCCTTTTTTTTTGGCCAGTAGCGGTTTTTTCACTGTACTTCGAAATTTCACTTCATGAGCAAGTAAACGTCTTCTTATAGTGGCACGTGACACATTTAGATCCTTTTTATGCAAAATCGCTTGCACACCACGCAGTGATAGACAAGGATTTTCCTCAAGCACTTGTAAAATCACTTTGTCCTCCCTTTTTCATTGTTTTTCATACAGCGCAACGATCCGGTAGGTCATCGACGTTTTATACTTCGGAATAACGTTTCACCCGCTTATTTACAAATGTCTTGTACTTAGCGGCAGCTCCGAGTGACATTTTCGGTCCTTTCGGATACAAACACAGAAACACGGCTTCGTAGCGTGGTGCATACGCGGCTGACATTGTAAAATATATTCTTCTATCACCAAGATCGAACACGACAACTGGGACATTTTGTACAAAGCATCCGAGAAGGGTATCGCCAGCTGCTCAGGTTCGATTTTCCCCTCTAACGATTTCAAAGAGAAAGTTTCGCCGTACACGCTCTTATGAAACAGACTGCAGTATATATACTCGTATATATATATATATATATATATATACACGTTTGAAGATACATGCGTGAGATGTATGCACGCGCGTTATATTGTAACAACTATGAACTTGTATGTTCACTTGCATAAATAAATTAAATTATAAATATAATGCAAATGTTCTTGTTTCATATATTTTAATTATATACTAATAGCTTTAAATTTATCCTTAAGTAGTCCATAACCGTTTTTTTCTTTTAATTCGAGAGAAGTGATTTTATTTTAGTCGTCTTCGACACAGTTTTATCGCTGCTTAAGCCATTTGGTATATTTGGAATTATAATTTTAATAATAATAATGATTTTAATTGATTTCATTTGATTATTATAACTTGACTTCAATCTTGTGTAATACATTAAGGGGAAAACTACAACTAGGCGGTAAAAAACGCATTTACATTTTTTTTTGTAGGAAAATTTTTATTTAATCAGAATGAAACTTTATACGTTTATTAACACACTGTTGAGGTATTTAAAACGTTTTTTTTTTTTTTTTTTTAAATGGCCGCTATACGTTAGCACAAAGAGAACCTTGCAAATAATCGGCGGGAATCTTGGACGCCGTAGTTTTGATCTAAAACAGTTAGCAAAAAAAAGTATGTTAATTACACGTGTAATTTGTCGCTAAACCTATAATAAGTGAAGAATAAAAAAATTTCAACGATTGCCAGATAAAGAACTGTTGACAATATTGTATTAATTTAATCGTAAACTGGGGACATCTATCAGCAATTATAACAGATGTGGTGCAGTTTTAATAGGATAATTGAAAAATCTGTTACTCAAAGAAAAAAAACAAAAAGAATAAACAAACTTTAATTGTCAGAAAGACTTGTGTTATTCTAATAAATAAATAATGCTTTGAACTTGGTTAAATTCAGAAAACTAATCATTGCGAATTGCAAGTTTCTCGCTGGATTCTGACAATGAATACAAAGGTTGTGTCTTTTTCTTTTTCTTTTTTTGGTTTTTAATGTTCAATGAACTTACCAAAAAAAAAAAAAATGTTAGAAAGGAAGTTTCAATTAAAGAAAGTTGTTTTTTTAAATATATAATAAAGGAAAAAAATTGTATGCATTTGAATGTGATCTTAAATGGCTGCAATGTATTGAGAGAATTTTTTGCCCTAGACATTATCGAACATTTCGATGACTTCGGAAGGAGAAATCAATTTGGCGTATAATTTTTACGACTACATCGGCGCCCATAAAAAAAGAAAAATGGAGATGTTAAACTTTTCAAACGTCTCGTTGTAAATAAACATGTTCCTCATTAATGCAAGTTTGAAACGTAAATTCATTGCTTGGAAAGTGGCAACAAACTCATCTGTTACGACTTCAATCGGTACCCGGAAATTTACAAATGCAACTAAAAGAAAAATTTAATTTAAGGGGAAAAAAATCCAGCGACAACAAAAATTTTTCAACTATTCGACAACATGCTTTGAAAATGTTATTCGGAAGTACTTATTCTGCTTATTTTTCGCCCGCCCGACTTGGGGGCATCGTAATTCATTTCACGTCGACGACGATGTGTTCCTCCATATTTTTCTGCAAGTTCTTCCTACTGCGAATTACGTCTGTGAGCTCTCCCTCTTCCTCCTGTCCCACGACTCTGTACCATGAATTTTTCAATGTTGTTCCGAAGTGTCAGACAGCCGAAATGTTTTAAAATGCGTCTTTTGACGATCACGTTGAAGTGTCCTTTGATTTCTCGATGCTGTAATTACATACAGATATAGATTTATGAGCTGCAATTTTATAAAATGAAACTTGCGTAAAATTGAAAACCAGATTCAAAATCACCTGGGTTATATTCTTGGAATCGCTACTTCGTAAAAGAAAGCTGATATTGGTCAAAAAACAAACAATGCAAAATATCACATACCGAAACATATAGCGAATGTATGCAATAGTTTTTCTAACCTCTTTATAAGCAGTTCAATTATTTAACAATTATAACGTAATCGCGAATAGTATTAATAATTTTAAGACGATCGGAGTTCGTATTAGCAACAATAATTTAAAACAAATTATGTAAAAAAGTTTAAATTATCAAATCAATAATTAACTGTTAACAATTTTCGGAAAGTTGGCAAGTGCTTCAGAAAAAAAAAAAAAAAAATGAGGAATACAAATTTTATCACTGTTTTATGGGCGGGCGATAAATAAGACCAGCAATATTTCAACTTTTTAATTATTAGAGATTCAAAATTTGGGTTTAAGTTTTTTATAATCCATCGAATGTGTTCGTCAAACCGGGCTTTTAGAAGATTGAAAAGGTGGTTACGAAAGTAGATGCTACACACTATTGTTTCATACACACAATACATAATATCGTCTTAATCATTGAATTTTAAATTACGAAACTGGTATTAATCATCTGGTCGCATCATAACATAACTTCAATATAAATATTGCAGGGGCAGATTGAGGGGGGGGGGGATTCCCCCAAGAAGCAAAGCATCCATGAAAAAATTTGTTATAACAGAGAAACTTAATTTATACTATAAAAGATTTATATAAACATTACCTACGGATTTAATAATTAATACTTAATACTGTTTTCTAGTAAAACTATTAATGTTACGTTTTTATTTTATTTTAAACCCAACTGTCATCGATCTTTTGCCTTCCTTATTTATTTTTAATTTTTATTTTTTAATGTAAATGAAAATAGTTCAATGAGAAATATATATATATATATATATATATATATATATATATATATATATATATTTTACTTGCACACGAACAAACAATTCGGATCGGATTACTAACAAAAATAAAAAAAAAGTAAAGTCTAATAAAAATACTATCTCTCTTACTATTTAAATTCCAAACTACCATTTTAACTAGAATTTTATAATTTTTTTTTATTTTTCGCATAAAAATAAAACAAAATTTTAATTAAATTGTAATAATTACGTATTTTTAAAACATTTTTAAATTTCTAAAGAGGTCGCTATTTGATTTTCTTTATGAAATAAGGTATTTCTCAAATCTACTATCTGCCGTAGAAGATTTTACGTAATTATGTAATCTCCCTCCCAAATGTCTCTCTAGATCCTGAGTATAGATATACATAGGTCGCTAGATTGAAACAAAAATCCAGCTTAGTGTCATTTCTCCTCACAACAGAGAGCAGCATTTGTTCAAAGTTAGATCTAAAAACTTGAAATGAAGAATGCAGGATGCAAAAAAAAAAGTGTATGTTTAAACTTAGTCCGCCTGAACAAGAATTAATTAAACTAAAAGCCTAGAGTTAAGCCAGTAAATTCATAGCGCTCATCAGATTGATCAAACAAATTTTTAAAAATACATCTCGTATTTTCCTTTTTCAGCAGCCACTTCATACAAAGATCGTTTTTTTTTCAATTAAAATTTATTCCGAAAAGACATATTTTAATTTCTTTTAGTAGGACTACGACTTTTGCTTAGTTGAAAGATGGTCTATTAACGTATTTACAAACGAACAAATAATGCATCTGACAATGAAAAGTCCAGCTTTTGCCCGATAAACCCTCTTTAGTAAATCGTTTTCATATTATTCACGGTGGCCAAAAGTATTTCTCACATCTCTCCTCAATCAACAACGGGTCTCTTAATTGAGTTCGAAATGTGTAATCGAAAGAAAATGTATCCTCACGAGTAAATCCGATTCATTGTAGAGGTCGATAAAATTTTTATTCATCGCATTCGGGTTAATGTCGGATATCAACGAATGATATACGTAGCAAAGAATAAGAAAAACTAGCGTTCTTGAATGCGGTCCCTCAGCATGCTGCAGTCGAGTCGTAGGGGAATAGATTCATTCAAAATTCAGTTAGTGTAAAAATTAACGTCTACATCAACTTATTGCATAAAACATCTTAAATAGCAAGTTTTCGAAATTGACCGTAACTTCTTTCACACATTTCCTAAACGATATCCATTTAAATCATTTGAACAAGCCTTGTTTGGATTTATTTAAAATTGCTATGTAAATATCATAAATAAATTTATTTCATCGCGAAATTACAATTTTTTATTTAACAGAGCAAACGAACGAATTATTTATTCTTTATTCTCTATTAAACCCGAAATTTAAAAAAATCAAAATTAATAAGCTAGAAATATTATGACAAATTAGTACTTTTCTATTAAATTTTTTTATTTTAAAAATATACAAAAAGTGATTATCTCAGAAATATAATAATTTGTAATATTTGTGGCTTACAAATTTTATTTATTTATTTATTTTTTTTTATCACTAAAACAAACATTTGTCGCCTCTCCTTTACAACTGTTCGTTTCGTAGAATTTTTTCGACGGTAAGGCCTCGACCAAATGATCCCTGAACCCTAAGAATACCTAATTAGTGAATTTCATCAAAATCGTTAGAGTCGTTTCCGAGAACCCAATTACGCACGCATACGTATATACACATATCTACACATACGCAATCAATTCGTATACATTGCACAACCTTTTTACACCAAAACATTCTTACCAAATAATTCGTAAGCCAGAAATGAAATGATCATTTTTACGCTGCATTATTAGACACTTCTGAAGAGTAAAATTAAAACGTTTTGCTCAACGAGGAGATGATAATACAAAATATTAAAAAACGTAAAAAGTATTTACAAATTAACGAAAAATACTTACATTCGGTAAACGACGAATCCAAAAGCGTTTAGTAGATCTCTGTTTACCCTTGCAGTTATTACAGTAGTATAGTTCAGTTTCAGCTAATTCTTCAATATCAATGAAACTTGACAAGCAATCTAGTTTAATTAAACAAAATAAAATAATTATTAATACCGCTATTACATTAGCTGAGTGTGTATTAGAAATAAGTTTGGTACATGAAATCAATTATTTTGTAATGTTTAAGGATGCAATATTTCGATTTAATGATTACACCGTTTTTATTTATTAAAAACCTTCTAATACTACTGTTTTTTTTATAATCGTTTTAAGAGGAAAAGGAAGAATCTATTATTACTCTCCATAAGCATGAAGCATTTCCTACAACAAATGATTTCGACAATTACTAAACCTCTTGAATTATGTTGCTTACTAATCTGAAATCTTATATTCATAAACATTTTCATCATTTTTTTAAGATCTAATCGGAATCAATCCAGTAAAATTCCCGGAGAATCGCTAATATTCACATTCAACAATATATAAAAAAGATTCAAACCGCTTAAATAAAATAAAATTAATCTAATAAATATGATCATACCGTGTATTCTACATGGTGCAGTATTTTCTTCTGCATTCTTCTGACGCTTCGATGGCAAATGCCTTTGTAAGTACTTATCTGGTATGTCTAATGATAAATCCAGAAATGGATCTTGTTTCTTTGAAACTGAAGAACAATTTAAACAAACAACCTATGGATAAACAAAATGAAGAACAAATATTGACTTAATTTAAAAAAAGAAAAGGCTGCCAGTGTACAAATCAAAATTGTAATATTCGTATTTCAAATTTATTTTTCATTCGTGATATATATACAACATTATGGAAGGAAAATAATGTTGATACCGTTGGCAAAATGAGAATACCTTTATTGGTAAACACTCGATCTTTGCACTTTTATATTATCTGCCTTTTGAAATGTCTAGGCTATTTTGTTATGAAATTTCAAAAAATATGTCCGAATATAAAATAACTTCCTCAATAATACTTGCTATATGGTTCGCGTGTCAAATTTTCTCCTTTTTGGTAATAGTCACCGGTGATTTTTCTTGTAAAATTATTCTATCAATAGGCGGTATAAACAGCAGTATCCTTTTATTGCGGGTATGTCCAATTCAAAAAGTAGTACTTTATAAAAGGTTTAGTGTAGGGTATAAACTATTTAAATTTACAACATATCACATAAAAAAATCTATTCACTTCGTAACTACAAACTGAAGTAATGAGCAGAAACTAACGATATGTGGCTTTTAACTCGAAATTAAAACGATAATAAGGATTTTAAAATAAATAGGAAGAAAATGTATTAAAATTTCCACGCTCATCCGCCTAGTTCACACTCGGAGCAAATCAAAAAATGACTGAACATGGAAACAACTTACAATCGCATTCAAATGGCCCAAGATAGAGGGGCACATGATGGAAAAATTCGTTATACAGTAGTGTCATTGCCAGTCACAATGCTTAACTGTACAAATGACGAGAGAGCGGGAGATAATGGTATAAAAAAAAGTTATTCTATATATTTCGGCATTAGTGGGCAAAAAACAGAGGTGAGCATTTTCATATGTAAAATTACTCCTTAAAAATTTACTGTAAATAATAGTGAACAATCATAAAAATATGTAAACATGTGTGAAAAAATGTGAAAAATTATACACTGAAGTTTATAAATTTGTTATGGGCTTAACAGAAGCGATAATTTTAATTACTTGTGTAAAAATTAAGTTTATTTTTGTACTTAATTTATTCTGACTTACTGTTTATTTTTAAAGAAATGTATGTCTTTTAATTTCCTATATTCATTTAATCTGTTGTATTTTATATTATTTTATTAACTAAAAACTTTTTAAAAATATCATATTGGTCGACCAACAAACGAGACTTGGTTTTCTATTAAATAATAATGGAATTTTAATGTTTACAATCTGTTGAATGTATGTAATTGTCGTTTCAATAAATTTTTAACCTTTTTACGCTTGATTTTTGTTACATAATAAAAATTATTTTTAAAAATTTTATTCATTTACATGTTTGACATCTTTACACAAGTTTACAGATTTTTACAAATATTTATACTTCACTGTGAACAATTCAATTGTTTACGCTTAATCATAATTGTTTATATGTCCATAATTGTTGATAAGTACTTGATTACACTATAAACAAATTAATTCTTTACATTGAATTATGCCCATCTCCGATAATAAATGCTTCACACAAAAGTCCCTGTTTAATAATTGCAGAGATGTTGCACAGAACAAAATAAACTGCTATATTGTCTGTACAAAATGAATTTGTAGTAAATTTTTCATTTTATGTTCATTTTAATGATTTCGCCTTTTGAACTCCGGACGTTCATACTCGTAACTATATTTTTCTAGAATGATCTTTATTATTCTATTATTTTCCCACACCGCTGGTTCCTTCTAATTTAATTTCTTTTTTTTTTTTTTTTGTTTCTATGATGTATAAAAGATTCACACAGAAGTGATCATATAACACGATTATTTGTAATTATTATAAGAAAATACTAATATTAATGCAATAGAGTCACTGGAGAATATAACGAGTAACGCAAAGGGATCTCAACAAGCCATGAATGACGTTTTATTTCTTTATTTTTATTGATTGATTTGCATACGTAAGAAAATCAAACGCTTGTGCATCATCGTAAAATTTACTATTACACTTTTTGTTTCAATAATTTAATTTTGGAACATAACATAGTCATAAAACAGAAAAATTTATTTATGTTAATCTCTTGTTTGCCTTTATGAACTGAAAAAGAAAAAGGCTTACAATTTTTCCTTATTTGTTTGTTAACTTCCTGTTTTTTTGTTGTTTTTTTTTTGTTGTTATTATACTGCAATTCCTATATTAATTTCTATTTCACATTTTTTTTCACCATATTTTATTACAACGTAAAAATATATCATTTTACTGTACAGCGATTATAAAATACCTGCCAGGTTCACAATTGAACTTAATCGCACCAGAGGAATAGTTGCAAACTTCAGCATTTTCTTAACTCAGCAAGGAAAATGGTATTATCAAACAGACATTATTTTGTGTTACATGAGCAGACGTGAATTGTCTTCAATTTAACAACTTTAAAGTAAAACAATGAGTTGAATGATCTAATTTCATTTCATTTTAAATATGGCAGTTTGTAAATTCGTGAAAATAAGAAAAAAAAAATAAAGCTTTTCGGTATTGTCATTAGTAACAAATAATTTCCGATCTTTTTTTTTTGCAAACAAATACTTCTGGTTTAATGAATCGTGGTTGACTATTTAAATTGATCTACAGATTTTTACATTGTATTTTTTTTAATTAAAAAATAAAATTAGTCTATAGAAAAGCTCGGGGCGATGAAGGGTGGTGTTTCGAGAATGTTGTGTAAATATTGTGAAAATTTATATTTCAACTTCTTTATGGATACGCAGAATACTCGCTAGACATCGCGCAGTATTCAGGAGAAAACGAGAAACTGGAAGAAGTGGCGAGAAGTATTCGAAAACGTATAAAATGAAACATTTACCTCACTCTGAAGAAGACCGCCGAAAACACAACTAACAATAGTCGATCGTCCTTTATAACCGATATTCAACGAAAACTCCGGTAATAAAAGCAACAACTCAGTATGTAATCTGTCCAACATATACCGTAAAAATTCATGTGCATCTTGTTGCTGATAACCTCTACGTGAAAAAAAATAACAGGAAATTAAATTTACGATAAATCTGAGAAGTACTAATGTGATAAACCAAAATGCTGTTAGTTAAATAATGATTATTTATAACACATTCGCGGTTGTTGTTCCTTACCATTTTGTACGCGGATAAAAAGAAATAACACATCCCTAAAATAATATCGACCGAATATCAACCGATAAATACGCAATTAAATTGAAATAAAAGCTAAAAGCTAAACGTAATATATACCAATTCTAATCGGTTTACTTTAGTTTGTATTTAGCAGTATTCGTATAAATTATTTTTCCTAACTGTAACAAATAGATCCGTAAAAACTGTATTGTAACCAGTTCACCACGAACGGTACGAATATCATTACAGTATTTATTATCTCAATACGCAGCATACACAACTTAAATATGTGCGCTGTCGTTGGTTAAACTTGGTATCGCGGTTTAGTATTTTCAAAATTACAGGCAATATATCTTTTCAATCTAAATGATTCAACCCAACACCATTACTTATAGGACAAAAGTTGAAATCTTTTAGATAAAAAAGATTTGTACAGAGATTTTTTTTATAACAAACAATATTTATCATAAATGATTGCAATTGCTATACGGTAAATAAGTAACACGAAAAAGATTGATAAGTAGCCGTTGTACCGGTCCAGGTTTGGAATACTACTGTCTCAAAGCGAATAGCCTACAAGTCAGTTTTTATTTCAACGTAGTTTACGTTAGTAGTGCGAAATGGCAGTTTATGATAGTTTTGATTAGTATCCTTTTGTGTCAATTGTATACAACTGATTCATTTGTGATTCACACATCCTTTATACCAAGAGGTTAAGTTCTTTATTTTTCAACATCAAAAATTGTAACTTACTTGAACACTGCAGTGCACGATAGCTACAAGATTTTAACGTCGTTGTAGCGAACTAACTGTGTAAAAAGTTAATAAGACATGAACCATCTCATTTTCGTATCAACTTGTCATCAGTTACTGCCCTTTTTAACGAAAACAAGGAGTAACAAATAAAATTCATATCGCATGTTATGTACCAACTTAAAATGAACTGAATTAAAATCCCCAAAAATGAACCGATTCAATAATCTTTACTGGAACTGTTTCGGAGTAAAAAATTTCTACAATAAAATCTAAAATACGGAACACGAGAAACAGTTTATCAATCATTACAACGAACAGTTTTACCTTTACCTAATTAAAAGGAGATATGGCTTCTTGAAATGTTTGAGAAAAATTTAATTAGCCAAAAATTAGATTTTATCTTTTTTTCATAAATTATTCTTTTTTTTTTTTTTAAATTAAATCATGTCAAATAATAACAATAATAATAAACTGACTCCCCGTGTAAAAATTAGACCAAAAGCTACATCATCGCGAGGTAAACTTTCATAATTTAATTAAAAATAAATGATGACCAATATAAATATAATATACAAAAAATAATTGCAACTTTTATTAAATTTAAAACAAAACCACATTAAAACTAAAGAATAACTAACACTAAAATTTGAATATTTTTTATTTTCTCAATATAAACCGAGACACGAGCCAGGTTTTTTACTATTTACAATTCTGCCCCGCTTTATAAAACGAATTTTTCTAAATTTTTTCTATGGTGTGTGAACTTTTAAATTTTTTTATAGGGTATTATTGTATTTCAAAAGCAAGAAAAAAAAAACCGGTAGTTAATCAAACTTTCGTGCAGTACACATTTACCTAATTCATTGTGTAGTAATTCGTATATTGTAGCCGTACAAAGTAAGCTGAAACTGCATCAGCAGTGCATTTTTAACCTTTGCAACAGCCACAATGAAAGAAGGGGTAATGAGTGAGTGAATCATTTCATAGTACATGTAACACTAATGGCGCTTTTTTTCCTGCTGCAAAGTCAACATTTTTGAACACCTAAATGATGACGTTAGATACACCAGCGACATATATTTTGACGCTCTACAGTATCTTAAGATTGTTAATTCAACGGAAGGAAATAAAAATGCAGTACAAAAAGATCAACACCTTTTAATGTAAAACATTCGGTTCAGCATGCATCAAATCAATTATTTCTTCTTCTGTATACATATTCTTTTTAAATATATGAAACGAAGCGCTTGCTACGGATTATCAGGGTTGTATTCTTCCGAATGATTATTACAATTTCAAAAATAATTTTTAATTCTAGTTTAAATACGTACATTTTTTTCGTGTAATCTACACGAATAATGTACGTATTTACTTTCAGTTTTCTGCAGTTGATAAATGAGCAATTTTTTAAATATACGAAATATTAGCACGAACATAGTTCTTTGTCGCATTTAACCGTCAATTAGTTAGATAAATAATTACCGACACACATGCAACAAACAGGGAACGCGAAAAAATTGAATAAAATATAGACACACGAAATCGGATGCGAAAAGAAAAATTAGAAAACGCAAAACAAAAAATATAAAGAGAAGAAATAGACTGGAAAGAATGTCTGTAATGAAAAATTAAAGAGGCGGAAAAAATTGCATGTACACAAAAGAAACTTCAGAAAAATTTTAGCGCAGAAGAATTAAAAACTTGAAAAGAGCACGAGTTTCATCCGCAAAAAAACAAAAAAAAAACAAATTAAAGAGCTTCAGTTTATTAGCAGTCGAGTTTTTTAATTGTAAACACAAAATGTGCAGAATATTCGCACAGGCATAACTGGTTTTCAATGATTTTACATTGTACGTCGAATATCGATCAGTACAGCGTAAATGAAACAGCGTTGAGATAAAGAAGTACATAGAGGACCCCCGTGTATAGTTCAGATCCTTTTGCCCTAACCAAACGTACATATGCATTAAAAGTGCCCTTACCTCGTAATAAAATACCCATCGAAAATAACATAATTAGAGTAAATTCCCTTGTAGGTTCACTTCAATTTAATCGAAAATACGATGACTAATAACCATCGATTAATACAGAAATGTCACCAAAAATCACAATTATTTATTTAGGCATTCTGCAGTAATCATAAACGAAATATTACCTAAATCTAGGAACAACCTTCCATATAACGAAAAATAGTGATTCTGGCGAAATAGCGTTTTTCCGAACACCTTCGTAAGCTTCGTTTAAGCTCAGCAAAATTTTCCGCAATTCTTCCGCCATCACGACATCATCAATATCTTTCGTATTACGTGTATGACGCACGTTGTTACACTTTTTTGTACTTGACGAATTAACATTTTCAAACGACGGCAATTTTTTAATGTACAAAGCAAAAGGATGAATATTGCTGTATAAACAATGCAACAATTTAAAATAAATAAAAAAGAAAACAAACAAGTATTTACGCATTCCGATCTAACAAATACAAACAACCCTCACGGACATAGCGTTATACGTTTCTTTGTCACATACATATATATACATATATATATATATATATATATATATATATATATATATATATATATATATATGTATGTATATGCTAAAATAAAAAATAAAAGTTCTTACTGAATTAAACACTGATACAGCGTGTTATTTGGATCATTTTCGTACTTTTCTAGCAATAAATAGTTTTTACGTTTCTTTTATTTTGATCGTATATTTATTACACGTTTTAACACTGCATAAAAACTAAATGAACAAATAAAAATGACTCGGAAGAATTTTCTAAAACGGCAAAAATAATAAAAATGAAACAAATTTATTTATGTCATAATTATGGACCTTAGTGTCCGAAACTAGTCAACATTTTATGAATTTTTTTTTTTTTTTTTTTTTTTTTTTATATTTGTGTTTAAGTGTTCATTATTGTTGATTTATTTAAAAGAAAAGAGTGAGTCATAATTCACTACAACACATCTACAATTTTTATATTTGTTTCCATAATAAGTACATTATATTTTTATACCCGTTCATTCTTAATAAACAGTAAGTTTTTATAGGAGTTTTGTTTTTTGTTTTGCTAAAATGCGAAGAATTCCACCAAAATCAGTAACTTTTTTGTATTTTCCAGACTTTTTAGTCTATTCACGCGTATAATTCATATAAAATACATGTTTTAAAAATAACTTGTACAAACTCCTCCTACTTTCGCTCTTTTAATAAATAGATAACACATTCTTATTTCCATCAAATTACAGAATGCTTTAAAACAAACGTTTGAACGAGCAAAAAAACTACTACTTTTTTTAAATATTTCATTGAATAAAATATATATATATATATAAGTTTTAGTATATGCCCTGGAATGTGTATATTAAAATTCTGAAAAATGCATATTTGGTTATTATTATACCCTGAGGCCTAATCAAAAAAAAAAAAAAAAAAAAAACGGGTACTAATAATATTGCAAGAGTCTTTATTTGAAACAAGTGTCACATACTTTACAGTGATGATAAAGGAAGAAAAAAAAGAGTTTTAGACGCAATTAATTTTTGAAAAATGGCAGCTGATAAAATGTCAGCTTTTCAGTCAAAACTTCATCTTAGTTTATAAAAAAAAAAAAAAACAAAAATTAAAAAACCGCTACAATTACTTTACAGTAGTTTAGAAATCAGTTTTACACAATTTCATTCAAATTGTCTGAGCGATTTCGAAAATATTTTTAGATACAACACTTTACATTTTTCCAGAAACGAGGTTTTTAAAGTTTCAAGCAATTGTTGTGTTACTAGTGTAGTCGATAAAAATCTTAATTTTATTATTTATTTTATTTCTTCTTTTTTAAAAATAGAGACTTACATTATATAACTATCCTTCCTTGGAAGCGGAAGTATTTTTCTTCGTTTTTTCTTTTATCGGATCGTAAAAATCGGGCTTCCTTTATCGAGTTCAAGGTAGCGCGCTTGGCAAGACTCAACGGTTGACCATCGCTTTTCTGCGCCCAACGACGAATATTACTATACACTCAATTTACACGGTTTGCATTATTTTCACGAGTGTACCAGATCTCTCATTGGATAAACATACGGCGATATTTGCGGCAATCTCAACAACAATAAGACCCGAATAAACTTCTTTCGGTGATATTTTCTACATTAAATTATTTAAACTTTCATTATTATTTTCAGTGTATCTACCAAGCAGTGTCCCAACAAAGTATTCACACTCAAGCCTTTAGTAAATAAAACGTTTCGAGAACATCCGTTGAAAGTATCATCAGAGGGGCGCCTTCTGTTTTTAAATTTTGCAATACACGTCGAAAATTACGTAATTTTTATTATGAATTATTTACATAAACCGAGAGAGAGAACGATAGCAGATTGTCTGCAAACTGCTTTTCGATAATTTCAGTAGAATCTTAATTTACACAAATAGCTAACAATCCGCAGTAAATTCTCAGTTTACAAATCTCATTTTTATTCTAATATTTTTTCTTTTCTTTTACCAGCTGACGAACCTACATCTCTATACTGTACGAGAGACATTAAAGCTATCTGCATGCGGGGATATTCGACTCTTTATAATTTCCTCAATTCAGCGAATTTCGCGAAGAAATTTTTGAACGTATCCTTCTTAAAGGATAACAGCATTTGTATGATAGACTGTAAATCATGTCTTTCACCCTCTAAAAACTGCACAAGAAACATGCGTCTCTTCGCGGAATTGGCACAATTTATTCCTAGTAAATTAGTCATTTTCCATTAGAGATACGCAAATCAACTCCGCTAGAGGAGTTGGATATACATATATGTGTTCTTTCCGACTCGGGATATATATCCCCTTCTCAACTTCAACTTCAACTTCAACTTCAACCTCAACTCCAACTCCAACTCCAACTTCAACTTCAACTTCAACTTCAACTTCAACTTCAACTTCAACTTCAACTTCAACCTCAACCTCAACTCCAACTTCAATTTCAACTCCAACTTCAATTTCAACTCCAACTTCAATTTCAACTCCAACTTCAATTTCAACTCCAACTCCAACTCCAACTCCGCCGAAGTTACGTACCTCATATCTACTGTATAATCGCAATCTTCGGCTGCGTATTTAACTCTAACTCAGCGTAGCACCTCCAACGCACGAAGCTACAGAACGTCCTTGAACACGGTACGCATGCACGCAGCTAACGCCTTTTACAGTTGAAATACATGAAATTACCCCTGCTGCCACAGGTAAATCCGACTGTGTCCGGAATGACAACATTTGTTCGTTGTGTGACGTCTTCCGGAGTTGAGATCTATTAAACCACATCGTTGGAGCTATTGTGGCCGCGAATACTCACGCCTACTTTCCATCTCTTTCGCTTTCTTCTTTTGTTTCCTAGTCCTTTATATTTCCTAAACTCTGTCCACCACCGTATTCCTTTTTAATTTGGATACACTATCATATGAAAAATTTTGGAATCATTTATCCACAATACACTCTAAACTTTAAAGGTTAAAACTTTAAAAGTTGCAAGCTCAATTTCTCGATAATTTTTTTTGTTTTGGACAACAAAAAAATTAAGACCCACCACTACTAAATCTTGTAATATTGAACTTTCCTTTTTAAATTTGTTAAATGTTTTTTCGCTCTACTTTAGCAATTGTTGAAAAGTTGCAGGGACAATTTAAACAAACACGTTTAATAAACTACTGAAAAAAAAAAAAAAATCATTCAAATTAAAACTACGTTAAAAATAAGGGAAAAAATATATTTGTATGTATTTAAATACGTACACGCAGTTCGACGTTTAAAATGCGTTCATTTATAATTCTCTAACAGTCATAATTACTATTTATCCGCAGACTTACGAGAATTGCAATTAAAATGAAAAAAATATTACACCTTATAAATTTTTATCGCAACCAATCAAAATCAAAACAGTAAAAGAAATAAAATTATCACAGTTACGTAATTTCCTTTACTCAATGAAACAGATAAATGTGATTTTTTTTATCAGTACGACCGTGTGTATACAATTGAAGGAGTAAAAATAACCGCGACGGAATTAATAAACAAATACGTCACAAGAAAGACTTACTTCAAAGACTGTAAGACGGCGTTCATAAAACACGTGTTTCCTAAATTTCTCAAACCAACCGCCTTTTTCACTTGATTCTTCTTAATTTCCTTGGTAGATTTCTTGCGGCGCTGTGTATTCCCCGTACGGTCAAAAGATTTATTCTCATCTTCCGAATTCAACCTATCCATCATTGATAAAATTTAATTAACATGTCGACAACAGCGCTAATTTTTTTTTTTTTAATTAATAAAATTTAACACTCATCATGATGCATCGGAACGTTTGGAAGTATATTTGATAATTCAATGCACTACTCTCTCTGTAAATTGATAATCGATTAATTAAGAAAACCTGAAAATAATTAATTCCGGAGCAATGTTAATTTTAAAAAGCTCCCTCTCCACGATGGAATGAAGATATTCAATTTCTCTTTCAAATTCCGAAATATCAACAAAAAAATCAAATTAAGAAACATCATCAATTACACGTAGATTTTTTTACGTATTTTGGAAAATGTATCAAAGTGTATATATAAGAGGCGGTTTATAAACATTTGGAAGGCTCTAACGTAAAATTATAATATGTAAAACAAAGAACCAAGATATATAAACTTAGTTTCTTGTGCTGTTAATGTTTTAAATTGAATAAAATTAGGTTAACAATAATTACTTTTAAAACCAAAAGAAAAAAAAGAAACATACTTGAATTATGCGCATAAAAAAAAAATTCCAGAAATATATAAAAATAATAAAATAACACGTAATATGATTAAAAATTCGAAAAATAATTATTTTGTGAAAAAAATTCTGATCTATTTTTCTTTGAAATGAAATTTTCATTGATTTTTTAGTAAAAATTTTCGAACATTAAATACTGAGTTTTTATTTACAGTGGTAAATCTAACTTCCCTCATTAAATTTCTAAAAAAATGATTTTATTCATTTAAAAATGAAAAAACATAGCTGCTTTGACTTTCCCGTTATCACTGGAGTTCCTAGAATAATTATAATTAATTCCATTAAACCTTTTTTTTTTTTTTGAACTCAACTAAGAACCTCTATCTCTAAACACAATTAAAAATTGGTAGTTCAATTTCAATTCGATCGAATATTAATAATATGAAGAAGAACCAGTTATAATGTATAGAAAAGGAGGAAAAAACAAGATAAAATGGGCCCAGTAGAAGGAACAGACATCCTGTCTTTGTAAAAGACCCTTCGAGTAAATCCAGAAAAACATATTCACCTACTGGATAATAACTTGTTTTTTTTTCTTCTTCTAATGTTGGATGTAACTAAATAACAAATTCAGAAGATAATGCCGGAACTACCTTAAAATATTATCAGTGTTTAGTTATAGAAATTACATACATATTATGAACTGCAATACTGTTCTTTTTTGAAAGTAATACCAAAAACGTTAAATCACGTTCGGAAATCTTTGGATTAATATGTAAAACTATGACGAGCCACAAAATGAATTCTAAAGAAATAGTTTATATATTTTAATGAACTATCACATGAAAATCGAAAAATTTACCTCTAGTAAAATCTCCTTTTTAATTTTGAACCAGTGTCTCTTTTTACTACTTTTTTTTTTATTTTACAATTTTCTATCTTCAGATAATTTTATTTATGTATTCGTAATATTTTATACTGTTCTTTTTGAAGTTTTAATAATTTACGTGTGTGCATAGTAGCCTAGGCATATAATTAGAGAGGTAATAAATTATCTAAAGTATAATATGGTACGACAGAAATTAATAATATAATTATTAAACTAGTGCTTTATGCATATACATTCTTTTCATACCGCATGCTTGTCAAACCTGCTTAGATGGATTAAAAAGGATTATACCTGTAGAGTCACTGTGTGCCATACTATTGGTTACTGCAATCATATGATCGCCAAACTAATCAGTTTAGGATGTTATCACTGTTTACAATTGTAATTATGACATAGCAAAATTAGTGTTGGATTTATAATTATGTTTTGCTGTAATAACATATTTATTACAATAAATTGAAAATACGCAATTTTTTTTTTAAACAAATTACTTCAAAATTCAAAACCATTTTACACGACTAAAAAATGTTCTTTTTTTTGTTGAATGATTTTTTTTTTTTTTTTTTTTTTTTTTTTATAAAACTGAGGAGCCAGAATCCTTACAATTTCTTAACAGCTACCGGCTTTGGTGCACATATATATATATTAATTACAACGTAATTCTTAGGCTACCCCTATTAGAAAAAATGTCCCAATTTTATGTAACGCAAATGTCCCATTTTATGTAACGTTTGTTATATTTTATAGGATTTTTGTTATTGTTATTTAAAAAATGTCACAATTTTATGTAACGAAAAATGTAACGAAACAATGTCTTAATTTTATAATATGAAAGTTAAATGTTAGGATAAGGTTTTTGTGATTATGTTATTTTTTTTGTGTTGATGCCAGTAAGAATTACGTTGTAAATTTGGATCGTTTTATACAAAGTATAGAAGAAAAAGAGACAGAAATTAAAGCAAGAGGGGTCAAGGGGCACAGCCCCTTGCGAGCCCAAAATGGCCGAGTTATATACATATATACACATAATATACATATATATATGTCATATAATTATCCTATACTTTAAACAAACATCTACATTCTTTAGCCGTCTATCATTAATAATTTTTCAACTGTAAATTCTAGAACAATTGGAAGTTAAAATCAGTCCTACTTTTTAACCACTGCAATCGTAATAAAATATTACAATGTAAATGTTAAAATGAAACACAAAATATAACAATTATTAATCAACAAAAGTCAATATTGGAAATGATTAAATGAAATAGATCATTAATTATTATACGTTTAGTAATATATTGATAAACGGGCAGCTGTAAAGTGCTGTTAACAAATCATCCAATAAAAAATAAAGGGATAAAGAAGATTTATTTTTTATTTAGGAAAATTTTCTTGAACTTCAATATTTTTAAGAAATGTGGTTAACCTTTTATTTTTAAATTGAACTAATTTAACATATTCTCACAATGATCATAAATTTTATCTTCTAAACCATCTCTTGTACTAATACACATCTCAACAATTTAAATCAAGCCATGTCTTGCCTTATTGAAATTAGTATATATAAACAACTACACATATACACACGCGCGTGCAAGCACATATATATGGCTTTTCTTCGCAATTTTTTTTTTGTTTTACTCGTAGAAAAAACTATTTAATGTTTACTATCGCGGAAAATCGAAAACAATAAACACATCAAAAATCGAAGTGAACATTTGTTTTACAAAATATATTTAGTTTAAAATTTATTTAGATTGAATACAATATTACATAGACAGAAATTTGTTTAATTACTTTCTGTTTACCATATCAAAACACACATACACAAAATATATATTATATAAAAAAACAAAGTAAGGTTAAAAAAAATACTAAACGTATCGTAAAATTAGATTTCTTACACTAGCGGTCATAATTATTCAGAATGTTTCATCGTAATAACCGATGTTGCTAAAAAAAACAAAGGTACACTAATCTTGAACTTCGATTTGAAATATTATTCAATTACAATTAATAGCGGCAAATGCTAGAAAAAACATTTACTTTTTGGTACATTAAGACTAAAATGATTTAAGTGAAGATAAACTAATACAATAACTAATGAAAAGTTTGTACATTAAATTAACTATCATTTCTATTAAATTTTATGCAATTAACAAGAAATAATTATAATTACCTTTTACGAGGTCTCAATCTTAAAATGCGTAATTCATTCTTTTCTTCCATTGAAACTGAAGATGTTTCACTATTCTTATCATTACCATTAACGATATCATTATTATTGTTTTCTTTAGCTTTATCAATGTGTCTTTCATATGCGGCAACAATATATCTTCGCAGCCAGTCTAAATAGTTGTTATGTCTATTTGGTTCAATATCATCATTGCATTTGTAACTGAAAAATATTCACATATTACCACAAACATTCGATGGTGTAACACTCAATACATATTTTTACGATAGTTATTTATTTCCTTATTTTCTTTCCAGCATTAATAAACACTGGCCCTTATTACTATAATACCTTATACATATGTTAATTAAAAAGAATTATAGTAACTGATGGTTTGCACCAACAATAATAGTAAATATTACGTGGTTTTATGCAGAAAAAATTGATATGTATATATATCAATTTTTTACATTTACTTTTCATTAAAGAATTAAAAGTATAATATTCGGGAAAAAACAAAAATAAATACATAAATTTTAATTTACACGGGTCGCATACAATCAAAGAACCTTTTTTCTCCTTTAAGGTAACGAAACTAATTTTAGGTTCTTATGTATATTAAAAAAGGCAAATATATAACAATGAAATCTAAATGTTTACACTCCGTTAATAATTTTTTCATTACATTAAAAAATTAAAATTATTTATTATATTGTATGGTAAATATAGTTTAAAATATATCAAAGATTTATTAAAAATTAAGCATTATCAAAAATTGTAAGCAACTTTATATACCAGTATAACGATGCTGTTTCAACACTCATTGATAAAATGTGATCTTTATTCATTTCGTAATGTTTCACCATATGCCCATTTACATATCTTCCACAACGTATTACACCACATGACATGCATAACCATAAACTTTGAGAAGTCCTACATTCTGTATTAAGTAACAAGTAAAATACACATTAAACTCCGGAAAATTACCATTCTAACTTATATTCTTAACGTCAAATCCATCTTTTTCACTTCTTTTTTTCTGCAAATTTTATACATTTTGGGAGATCGTATAATAACTACTTAAACAGACGAACGTGGTAATATATTTCAGATGACGTAATTTATTAATTACCTGCACATTGAAATTTAAAATCGGTCATTCTGACACGATCCAAAATAGAATTTATTTGATTTCCTATGTGAGTACATTCCATTCTTCGTTACTCCGAAAGTATTAATAAATATGACCTTCATTTATAAAAACACGACAGAAAAATTTCTAATTTAAATCAATTCTAGTACCTAATCAATTGAACATGCATCCTAACAATACGATACGCTTAATGCGCACAAACGTTGTTTCGCAGGTTAATTCTTTTTATGCACAGTGGTGGTTGTTTTGGTCGTTGTGACTCAATATTACCACCTAGAAATCTACAACTATCAGCTGATACGGAAACAGGAAAGTACTACGCAACAATGATAGGTTTGCTTTATTTTTCGGGAATAATAAAATAAACCACTCTTTGTTCCTTTAAGATCAATTTGTAAAATATGTTTTTATATTCTTTAGATAATTTCTGCTTTAACAAAATAAAAATGTTTTAAATAAAAACAAGAATAAAGGGAAATATACGTAAAAAAAAAGTTCATAAAAAGCGTTATTATTTATTTGGAGATTATTAATTTTTCTAATATTTACAAATTTAGTTTTACTGGATTTTATTTTAATAAGTAATTATTTTTTCAGTAATTTTATTTAATCAACCACAGAATTAAAAAGTAAACCAAGGAAGTGACACTATCAGAACTGCAGTTCTAGGGTATTTAATTGCAAAGGGCCTTTGATGCTAATTACTATGTCAAATTTAATTTATATGTATATGAGAAAAGGATGCATGCAGAATATAACAGAAGTATTACAACATTTAACATAATGATTAATATCAGTTTTAATGTATATTTCAAACTTTTACTTATGTTACCTAAAAAATATATTTTAATTTCTTGGTAAAATGATTTAATCACTAAAACGACATTTTATTTTATGACTGTTTTAGAAAAACCGAATAAAAATAAGTAATTATTGGTTTATTTGGATTGTTTTCATTACATCCTTTGAACGTTAGCCCAGAAAGTCACTAATTAAAGCTAAACTGATAATTATATAAAATATGTTATCAAGTTTGCAAATTTTATCCAGAATAGTATTCCAGCATTCTTTACAATAGCTGATACATCCATCTGGAGTATAAATTTTGATGTAGTATTGCTAAAGTTTAAATTCGTTTTTTTTTTAACTCAATAAAATATACAGTATACACTTGTATTAAACACCAAAATATATTCTAGTATTAGTACCGTCACAGCCAAATTATATATACACTTATTTATTTTGCAATTTAAGAAAATATGTGAAAAAATTGAACTTCAATTACTCTAACGTTGGAGAATTTTCCAAAAACATTATAAAAGATATTAAAATGCCGTCTTTGGTTTAAAAGGCATGTTTTTGAATGCAGTTAATGAAATATTGAAATATAATAAAGTTTCTAACATTACACTTTGATTTAGTTTATAAATCGGGGTTTTAGCTCCTTCATTGATGTAACTGGCTTTTTAAACACATGATTTTTAATAAAAAAGGGTGATCTTACAATTCTTTCCCAATGGTATGGCGCGCTACATAATGATTTTTTCCATGTGAAAAACTATTGCCTTGGTGAACGTGAAATGAATCTATTCTAGGTGATGAAATCATGCTTTGTAAAAAGTTGAAACGCTGAAATCATTTCCAGACGTTGCTAATGAGTTCTAAGTTACGTTTATTTCTAGTGAGTCTACATCATTTTATAAATTTTATACTAAATTTGGTACCCAAATAGAAACCATTACATCAGTTATTGATACAGATGGAAATGAACTAATATTGTTAAAAAATTTCAGCAGTATCTAAAATCGGAAATTACAAAGGGATAGAATTTTCATACATTATAATTTGAGTTGCTGTTAATTTTATCACATGCCTCAGAAAATAAAATTGATAAAGCTACAATAATTTCCTTCTGTTCGGCTCATTAGTGTTGTCTTGCAGGGCCGTATCTAGATCAAAATTTCGAAGGGGGGAGGGGGTTACAAAAATATTTTTATAATTATACCTACATATATATATATATGTGTGTGCTATCATGAAATACATTTATTTATAAATGGTACACTAAAGCCTTGTAGTCAATTATTGTATATGCAATATTTGAACACTACAATAATAACATAAAAAATAGTCGTTTCTATAGAATTTATAAAACTTTCAATTTTCTTTTCTTTTGTCAAAAATTGAAAAGAAATAAATTTGTTCTGAATTTCGGTTCATTCAATTCAAGCAGTTGATTTCGCAGACATTTCGGGGGGGACCCCCCGCAGATACAGCCCTGGTGTCCTGTACACTTACTAATGCAGAAAAAAGATATTCCACAATCGATTGAGAAGCTTTAGCTACTACTTTTGAAGTTGAAAAATTTTATTCATATTTACATGGTTACGATGTGTACCTGCATTTTGACCATAAACCGCTCAAAAGAACCTTTGGTGAAAAATCAGAAATACCTAAGCTTGCAGCTTCTTGTCTTGTCAAATGGGTTATACAGTTAAGCTCATTTGACTTTACTTTAATACATGCATCCAGATCCTGCAGCAGTATTGCTGATGTCATTTTTTTTTTTTTTTTTTAAATTAACTATATACGCCTGATTTTTATCACAATAGTCATAACAAGGAATTAAATGAAAATGCAATTCCCAGTTTTAAATGGCAATACAGCAAATCATGCGCAGGCATTATAAGCAAGCATCACCATTTGCAAATACTATTGTTTAATTATTGAAATTCAGAACGTAACATATTCAGGTCGCCATTCAGTCGACAAGTTTTTTGGACGCCGTTTACAAATTTCATTTGACCTATTATATCCAAATATAAACAGTGGTATCGACTACCGGCAGTTTAAAACTAATTATATTACAACTGCAACTGTAAATCATGGGAATTTGTAGAACAACCAGTATATATAATCGTCTAAATGATCCTGTGTATGAATTCCTGGAACTATTGATGACCGGACTGAACCTTTTATACATATATGGTTTTGACACAAAAGGATGCATGCTGATCGACCACATGAAGGCAGATGCTACTCTGGAAACAATGATAACGCAGAGGAATAGTCATTTTCATTATTTTTCAAATCTTCTAATGAGCCCCATTCTCTGCACAGGAATCTCGATGCATTTGATGAGCTCCACATTTTCATGATGAATTAGATTACTGAAAGCTTTTTCTTCCCTAGCGAATAATTACATCAATCACATCAGTCCATTTTCAGTTTTCATTTTAGTTCATTCATTTTTGGTATTGTTCATAGTACGTGAACTAACACAAACTATGAATAATAGCAAAAATGAGAGAACTAAAATTATGACCAAAAATAAATATGGCACGAAAAAAAAAGCAAGTATGTAAAGAGAAAATTTTAAAGATAGCGAACATATTGAAAATGGCGTGAAAAAAAGTGAAAGTAGAGAAAATTATAAAAATAACATAAAAATAATATAGAATAAATAAAAAGTGCAGTGACTTTAAAAAACATAGCATATTGAATAGACCAAATTTACATACCTCATAAACTGCATATTTTTATGGCGGCGTTGAAAAATTCATATATCTACTGGAAATATAGTACTCGCATTATAAAGTAAAATTGTGCAATGTAGTATAGGAAACTAATTTTCTTTAGTACCATATTTTGAAATTTTACTTCGGATTTCACACTATAAACGTTCGATGGTATTGGTATGAATCTGATAACCAAATTAATAGTTCTGAATCATCATGTCAAGATGTACAACAAATTAAATTCATTTTTAGATTTCTTCAACATGTTTCTTTCTTAAATTTATTTGTCATTTCTGCGTTATTTTTTTTTAATAAGCCTTTACTTTGTAACAAAACAAAATAAACGAACAAATTTAGGAAAAAAACATATAAAACAAAGAAATTCATGAAAAGTGAATTTAATTTGAAATACAGAAGAACATGACGTCGAATATAAAACTCGGTAATTTATTTTTTCACAAATCTGATCAGTTTGTAAAATGAGGGCCTACACAACTGGAATGCAAATGAGCAGAATATAGTAACAGTTGCATGATGGTAATAGAGGGCGGCCAGTAAATCAAAATATTTGTACAAACATCCAGTTTAAATAATTATATAATTTTAAGTAAAAACGAAAAAAAAAACCAAAAACCAAATCTATTATGTGATTTTCACTAAAAATAAAACAAAAAACAGGTTTTGAATTACAAATTCAAGTTTTATTTTTCAGTAAAATATAAAATGAACTTATCGATAATTATTCATCAGTCAAGTAAACTTGAAATAAACTATAAAGTAGCGGCATACATATCACTAAACTATAAAGAAGAGGAATGAACTGATGTAAGTAATGTAAATATTTACTCACGTTCCAGTTCATGGATAGTTTATGTATTCTAATATTCAATATACATTTATTTTTGTCGCTCGTGATTACAATACTACAGTCGTTAAAAAGCACGTTGCATATCCGAATGCCGTTCTGGCATACAAAGCTTGCAAACTACCTACAAAATTGTAAACAGCGCGCAGATTGGGTGCTTACAACTATTACACTACCGGAATGTGACCAACGTGTAATTCCAATGTTTTAAGACCATGCAATACATTTCAATTTGTAGTACGTATATAATTCAGTTGCGACTTTTTAGAAATTTCATTAGGATTTTTTGGTGTAAATATGGTTTTTGAGTGCATAATTTGTTTGAAAATTATCAACGATTTTCTTTATAGTATTCTTATTAGGTATCAAAAAATCAGGAAATTTAATATGATAATGTCCGATAACGACAGTATATGACTGGCTATAACAAAAATAAAGTTCAAAATAATCATGCATTTTTCGATGAATAGCACTACTATCAGCACACATATGATTGTGATGTCGCCAATTGCTTTGTTTCAAAAAGTGATTTTATACGCCTAGTGTACCCGCCTGACTGCGGTCACCCACATAGCTATGTGTACAATGTCGGAGGACACACTCAGTGTTTTTATAGCTGTAGGCTGCTACTTCACTCACATATTAATATTTATTTAAACCTTTATTTTTTTCTATTTTTTTATGTAATGAACTTACACTTCTAAATCCGTTTTCTTCATTCAGTGCATCCTTTCTTTACTTCCTCTGTTCAGTTTTTCTTTCTTTTGGCTATATCACTGATGTAATAATTGAAACAAACTTTAAGTACAGTAAAAGGCAGAAAAACAATCGTTAACGAGGATTTAAGACATGTCTTGAAACTTCAATGCAGAATTCTTCAATATTTTCTCTATAATTCAAATTTCTAAAATATTTTAATAAAACCGATTTTTAACCAAACATTACTAATGTACGGCACAATTACTAAATTGCATAACAAATTAATAAATATTATCACAAAGAATTATTTATAACATACTGATTATTCAACAAAAAAATATGTCAAAGTTATACGGTTATTTTCTCTATAAATTTTTACTCTACCGAAATGCTTATTAAAGTTAATCATTATTTTAAAAGGCATTTTTATTTTGAACACTACAATTGTTCTTTATTTTTCACCATTTCATTTTCCTCATATCATTCATTCTATAAACTATCCACCTACTTACCATTCTACTTCCTTAAGCTTTAAATGTTATTAATTTTTAATTATTATTTTTTAACATATGTATGTAAACAGAAGTTGAGTAATACGTGTTAGTGTTAGCATTCTAACATTTAACAAATAGTTGGTTTTTTTTCTCATTTTTGTTTTTGCAGTATTGGACTAACAATTGCTGCAGTTAGGATGATAGATACGTAATACTTTTAAACTAAAAAGATGTTTAATATCAAAAAATATATTCATGACTGTTTTTAATAATAGCTAACATAATTCTAACAGAATTACAGTTACAATGTAATTAGTAATAATAGTTACTGCTCGATTTGCAATAATTCAAGGTAAAATACATTTATTATATAGAAGTAATAGAGCACTGCTAACCACAATAATGTAAGAATTAAAATTTTTAATGGTGAAGTAATAAAACCTCCGCAATTACGCAGAGTCAACAGTGTATAGAACTAAAATACACTTTTTTCCTTCTATTCATTGCTACTAAATTTAATTTCTTACAAAACATCAATATTTAATATAGTTAGGCCTTTCGGTAAAGTATAAAAACAAACAGTTTACTTTTTATGTAATTTTTTCGTAACAAAATATATTATGAAAAATACTATGAGCACACAGTTATAAAAACTGAGTATATAAAACAAAAGAACCATTCAATTATAAAATACATATATTTATATTAAATAACATTTTTACGGTCTTCGGGCAAAGCTTTGCGCCGCTGGTTGAACAACTTGCAACTTTTGTATATTCGGGAAGTCCTTTAAAAACAAATACATTTTTATTTGGATTATAATAGCAGGTAATTTATAAATTAAAATTAATATCTACATTGTTTTCATACAGTAAAAATATGTAAAACGATAATATAATTTATTTACCCGTCAACGAAAATTAGACAAACAAAAAATGTTAATATATAAATAAAACATTCTATCACAATTGCTACAACTGTTACATATTAATTTACCCGCTGTTTATTTTTCTTTGATCAGCACTCCATAGTTAAATTTAGTAACGTATTTTAAATGTACGATATTTTTTGTTACACATTACTATTCTACGGCTGATTTTTATCAACCTTCAAAGCATTCAAAAATACACGCTCATCATAATTTAGTCACTATAGGTCACAATAACTCATTGGTAATATACACCATACAGGTAACTCTCACAAATGGTTGTTCTTAGTTTCACTTCACTAATAGAAAAGTATTTATAAAGAAATATTAATATAGAAGTTTAATGCCATTTTTTATTCGCAATTTTATATCATTACATATTTTGAATAGTTTGCAGCGATTTGATTTTATAAATTCCGAAACAAATACTATTATTTACACAGATTAGACTGAATTTATGAAAATCATAATGAAATGTTGAAATTATTTATATTATTATGAAGTTAAAATTTTTATAAAAGAAAATATGTTATATACCAGCATCTTCAGCATGTCCTTTGTGTCAGGATCAATATCAATCAAATCTTGTTCTAACGCTGAAACTTCTGGTACATAATTATCACGTCGTTCTCTTTCTTCTTCCTGTAATTTAATTGAAATACCACGAACTTGACTGTGGCGTAACCTCTTCATCAGATGCGTAACAAACCTAAATGAAAATTTTTCATGATCATTATTACACAAGTTTATTTTTGTAAACTCAAAAACTATAGCAGGCTACTTGTAATCTAATGATGCAATCAAATTAATATTAAAATTGTCCTCTACACCAGTTCACTTTGGCTCTTACTTAGAGTACGTGGACTAACATAAACTATGAATAGAGTAAAAATGAACGAACTAATATTTCGACTAAAAATGAAAGTGGTGCAAAAAAAAAAAAAAAGCAAATATTTAAAAAGCAAGAGATAAACGGCCGTACTAGCCTCGACAATTTACCACTATTTACATCTCGAATTCGTTAGTAGATAATGTTTAATAACTGAAATTTCAAATTGCAAACAATTGAAAATACCTTAAGTATTAAACAATTTTAAATTGTTCTAAGTGAATCTAAACAAAAACCTATAGAACCAAACCAGATACATTACGATATCGAATATTTCAGCAAATAATAAATATTTATTGCGGTTTAATTTCTTATGCGGATAACCTATGTATCTCCTATTTAATCTGTCACGCTTTACAAATGAAAACAAAATCGCTGGCAATAAATTGGAAAATGAAATAGCAGATTTAGGTCTGTCCTTTGCAACCGAACAATGCAAACCACAAATTAACAAATAAAATTTAAAAATAATTTCTGGTTGACAAATTCAAATGCAAGATATGCAAATGATACAGTCTTAATCTCTGATAATATAAATAAATTATAAAAAATGGTTGATCGAGTCACCGTAATAAGCAAAAAATATGGGCTAGAAATAAATGTCAATAAAACAAAATGGCTAATAGTTCACAGAAAGTGTGACTAGGACCATTTCAACCATGAAGCTAACAGTAAATGGTCAGATCATCGACAGATTTCCTAAATCCCAGAGTATCTTGAAGCCTGGTTCCACGAGGAGGCTGATCAATCAATCGAGATAAAATCACGCATAGAAAAACCCTTCTAAGTATGAAAAATCTATTGACCTGAAAAGACACTGACCTGCAATTACGATTACGACTAGTGCATTGTAAAGTATGGTCAATACTACTATGTGGTATGGAAAGCTGGATTCTTACATCCACGCTTGAGAAAAAGATAGAAGCATCGGAGATGTACATATACCGCCGCATGTTGAAGATTTCAGACAGAGACTATGTAACTAATATAGAAGTGCTGCGATGAATTTCGAAACAAACTGAAATATTATGGCTACATAAATAGACATCCAGAGAAGTATCATTTAATCCAACTTGTCCTGAATAGCACCATTGAAAGACAGTAAGCGTGGGAGAAGAAAGATGTCATGGACAGCAGATATGCGTTGGTGGTACAATCAGTCATTCGTAAAACTGACAGAGGCGCCCAAAGAGAAAAGCAGAGTAGCTGTGATGACCGTCCAACTCCAATTGAAGATGATGTAAAAAGAAGAAAGAAGGTCAACAAATTAAATTTGTTAATAGAATAAAATATCTGACTCTTCTAATTGATCATAAACTAATGTTTTCTTCCCATCTCGAAAATGTTAATATAAAATGCAATAAAATATTTAATAATGTCCCAGGTCTGATACCCAACAACCACGGACTGAGACATAAAGAATCATTCTCTGTAAAGGTGTAATACAAACCGTATATTATGGCCCTCCTATTTAATATCAATTATAAATTTTAAATCCGATTAATAAATATCAAAGAAAATTCATTTTAAATATTTCCTCTCTTTACAGAACTGCTCCCTCCACAGTAGTGTGCGTCATCGTCAATATTCTGCTTTTAGATATTTTGTTTATAGGAAAAGCAATAATACCTTAATTCAGTATTACAAAAAACCCCGAAGAAGTTAATTCGCCAAATATATGTTGACAATGAAGTTATAAAATATTTAGGTATTTCGCTCTTCATTAAGATTCTGAGAAGTTATATAAAATATAAATTGACTTGTATCAGGCAGTTACACTGAGAAGAAGAGACTACACGAAGGAAAGTAATTATATTTTTTCCGAATACACACGGAAAACTGATATTTCCCGATTTCAATATAACATTCTTCAATTCATAGGTACTATCTGGCCATGGTAACCTAAGAGAGTACCTACGTCGGTTTAAATTAACTGTTAGATCACACTGTCAATATTGTAGTATAATTTAAATTGATGACATCCATCATATCATCTTCGATTGTGCAACACTCAAAGATATAAGAGAACAATAAGATATTAACCCAAACACACCCATAGTTACAAATAAACAAAACTTCACAAAACTGATTCGGTACTTTTATGAAAAGAAAAAACAGTTCTTAAACCGTGTGTTCAACTGTCATAAATATTAATAGTAAATACAAACATATACTTATTTATACATAAATAAGTATATAATAAATTACTGGTGTAAACATGAGATATATATTTGTCCGGTTGATTTGAGCGTAAGTAAATAATTATTGGAATGCGTGTGGTGTAGTCATCCATTGTACACCGACTAAACAAGCATATATCAGTATTAAAAAAATGCAACAATATCATTTTAATCTTTGTTGCACATACAGACAATTATACTTTTACTCACTAAACATAAGCAATTTCTTTTTTTAATATTAATTATGCGTATGAGGCCTAAGTTGTTACACCATCATTGCAATTACTTAGAATTTATTACTGTTGTACCCATACTACAAAAAAAAAAAAAAAAAAAAAAAACGAACAAAAAAACACTGGTACATCCGGATGGAGGAATCAAAAAAAAAAAAAAAAAAAAGTCGTACAGCGATTAAACTGGAAATGAACTAAGCGCCGTACCAATATACAGAAACTAGAAGTGAACTGGTATGGGTGTTCTGAGTTCATTGTTCATTTTCTGTGTATTAATATAAATTAATGTAAAACAACATGAAACGGAAAATTTAATTTACTAAATATATGTTAAGATTTTCAAATCTTTTAAATTCTCAACATATATTTAGTGAATTATTATATTTTTGTTTCATACTAATTTATAATTATGCGAATATCTGCGTTATCTTTAATAAGCAATATTCTAACTTATACATTGCATCACACTAAACTTAAAGAATAAATTATTGGATTTTAATGTACATGTTAGGCTTGAACAATGTGGCCGGATAATTACTCCGCCGACCAATTAATTTTTTTGAATATATGTAGCTTGGTCAAACTACATCGACCGATTTGGGAAAACTGATTAACAAATTTTTTTCCCTGGACAATTCGTCCCACTTTATAACGATATTTAATATTTTGTTTACTTTGATAGGTTATGTTCGTAAATACATGATGGCCACTCAAATATAATTTTGAAATTTCTGGTTTATTCCCGGTCCAAATACAGCCGATTCTCTGAATACAGTAGACTCCGAATTATCCGACCTAATCGGGGCTGAAGGCTGGTCGGATAATCCGAAATGAATATTTTCAACGTAGAAATAACGTGCATAAAATTGATTTTTTTTTATTTATTTAGATAATTGAACTTTGGCGTAAAAAAGGAAAAAATAAGTGAAAAAACAATACGTACTTAATAATTACAAATCACAAATAATTTTTTAAAATACAGTAGACCCCGAATTATTCGACCTAATCGGTGCTGAAGATTGGTCGGATACCGAAAAAGTCGGATGATCGAGTCTACTGTACTAGAATTGTGCAAAAAGAAGAACGGAACTTTTTTTGTTATTAATGATAATATTTAACCGCTGCAGCATATTTTATATGAATAAAACAGAACTTCGTAATTTATTTTGAGTAAAGTACATTAAAAAATTATTCATTTTTCGCTTCAAATGAATTTTCTTATTAAAATATCATTTTTGGCTATTTTTACTCTTTTTCCCGATTTTACCACAAAATTCCGGGCTTATTCCCGGTTAGGTGGGCCACCCTGAATAGTTTGTTATTGCATAAATATTTTTATTTCATAACTATAACTGATAAAGTATAATGGATATTAGCTCAAACTGTTCTAAAACGTATCTGGATTAAAAATAAATTTGCCCGCAATAAGAAAATTACTTAATTAAATACCCGTTAAGTTAATATAAAGTAAGTAAAGTGGGTCCCACACCTTTGCCAACGTCGAGGATTGTGAAGTTAAGGTTCACAACGTATCAAGCCCAACGGCATTGAAGAGAAAGAACACCCAGTTCCTTTCTCTCGGTCACCTTTACTTTCCTAGATTTCTCTACTACCCAATTATTTCAAACTGGGTCAACCTGGAAGCAACTCGAGTCTAAAATGAAACTACTCCCGAAAACCGTTGACATTTCTGGTTTGGTGGTCAAACACCGAAACTACTAGACTACTGCGCTATCTAAAATGTATATAAGCAATTTTTTTTATGAAAGCTCAAATTCAGTATATCGAACAAATAATTTTCAATCATTTGCTTTTTGCATAATTTTTCCATTTTATTTTTCTAAAAGAACACTTATACATACGTATCCATATATTCTTTTTCGATTAAATACACAAAGAATATTCGTCATATGACATTTAAATACAACATTGCTCTAATTCAAGGTATGTATATTATTTATGGCGCGAACAATCTAATACTGTAAACATAAAAGCACTACGACTAAAAACAATAATTTCAGAACGTTTCAATATAAAACAACCAACTTCGTTTCATCTCCCAAATAAGAGAATTCCTAATCAGACGAAAATAAATTTTGGAAGTACTGCGACTGCATTCGTTAGTCGATCGTTTTCGTCTATAGTCAATAGAAAACTGTTCCACTGTGACTAAGGCCTCAAGCGTATATTGTCTCAAAATCTCTCACTTAGCCGAAAAGTCGACTGTAAAATATTACGAAACGTTCGAAACATCAAATTCTGAATTGTGATAACCAAAGAATCTTAAATAAAAACTACCGCATATAAAATCCGTGTCATGCCTTCTTAACGAACTATCACAACGTTTTCCACAAACATTTAACACCGAAAGTTTAATAAAATTATTCAAGAAACTCCATAATTTTTATCTATTTTTCACAGAACTAAAATGTGTTACATTCGAACTTTTGAATGATCATGAACTATTAGATATTTGAACATCTATTTAAAATACACTTAGTATTATGGCCTTTTGTTAAGAAATCACATGAATTGTGTTAATAGTTTTTTATTCGCTTAGAACGTTTAACGGTCGTTTTTAAATATGTCGCTTTTTGACCACTATAATGTCGTAGAATACAATTCGATCCTAATTTTTGTTTAATATACTTAACTTTAAGTGTCAGAAAATGCTTGAAATTTAACTACGAGTTAATCATACCATTTTCCATACTGTCCTACGTCAGCATATTAACATAAATCGAAATTTGAAAATTTAACTCGCAGAAAATGATTTAAATCATGAAAATATAGTAAATTAGCGATTAATTTCGGATTATCCGAAACTAATCTGTTTTATTATATTTTCGTAATATAAATAAATTCCCGTGTTTTAATATTATATTAATTTGATTGCAATAAAAATGTTTATTAAAAACTTATTCTTCGTGTACATGTAATTATTAAGTTAATTACAAACCCTGCGATTTTGTTTCTTAAAGGTTTTGATGGAATAATAGCAATTTCTTCGCATATTCTTTTATTTGTGTGAAAATCTAATGTCAACTTCGTATAGTATTTCTCGATTATTATCCGAGAAGCCTTTTTTATCGTCTTTGTACGTACTCTACCCTGCGAAAAATTAAATTACAAATATTAAAAATTACCATATTGAAAATATTAACGCTATCATTAGCGAAACTGATGCCAATTACGCTTTAAAATTAAACCACAATGTAAAAAAAATAATTAGAAAGAGTTTATTAAAAATTAAATTACGAATGTAAAACAGCAACAGCGTGCAATAATATTTCGGTAAAACTTACCATGATTTCTTTTAAATTCCAAATAAACTTCACAACTAAATCCACAAACTAAATGTATTTTCAATATAAAGGCATGATTCGTAAACGTAACCTCAATCAACTGCGGTAATAGAAAAATCGAACCATTGACAAACAATTTAAAATCCATTGACAAAAAAAAACAAATACAATTTATTTATCATTAAATATGTGGAAATATACTATTTAAACTTAATTAATTAATGTAATTTTAATGTAAAATATATTGTCAATCATTTGATTTTTTTTTTTTAAATTCGAAATGTTTGTCTAAGTAATTTTTTGGTAAAATTATATGGTAGTGTATAAATCCACGATAGACGCTTAAATAGTAAAACAACTAAAACCACGGAAATTTGTAGTTCAATTAAATTCCATTAAAGATGAGGAGGAATTAACTCAAAATGAAAAATTATCATAAGTAGTGAATTATTATTTTTATGATTTTGTATGCATCTTAATAAGATGGTTCAAAAACAACGAAAATATTAAATTAAAATATGCAATAATTCAGAAATAGCTTAAAAACTGTATTTTTCAGGTGTGTAATATACTGATGAAAGCTCGCTATTTACAAATAATGAAACCATATTTTGTTTCTTTAACAAAAAGTCTAGAAAACTATGAGAAATAACATCATCCCTTTGTGACTTGAATATTATATAGTTCAGAATTTTAAACCAGCTTATTTCATGGATATTGCTTTAGTTGGCAGGTGTAAAATGCGTTTGTGTTAAAATATCCACATATAGAAATCATTATTCATTTATACGTTTGTGCATATATTCGCTCATCCAGCCAAACCTTGCAGTTATACCTGAACGTTATCAGCCCTAGTACCAACAGACATTATCGTCCACTTCTACAGTTTGTAATGTTCATTTATCACTCAAGAATGTTAGTAGTGGCGCTGAACCACTCCAACATGTTTGCTGAAAGTAATATACTGTTTAATTTTAATAACCTGTTCAAGAGAGTACATTTTCTTTTTCTTTTTTTAATTTCACTTTTTTTTTTTTTTTATTTCTCATAAATTACTAAAGTAAATTTAAAGGTGTAATTATGGACTATTAAGAGCTAAACAAACCGACTGCATCGCTGCGGAGCGCAGTAGTTTAATTAAGTGAAACATTAAATATCTCAAGAGAGGAAAACAAATACCTCTGAAAACAAAATAAAAAACTAACGCTACAAACTGCGTGTCTGTCAGCTATCTAATAAGAGGAAAATAAATCTCTGTGCTCACAAAATGAAAATTTTGTGCAGCAAGTAGCACATAGGTCAAACACTCTGAATAAATATCTAAGAGAGACACTGCACACTGGTCATTGGAAGATATACACTAAAAACTCTTCTGTTAAATTAACCGACTCCTTAAACACCATATGTACTCAACTCTCCACTACATTAAAATGAATCATTCCAAACACACACACGTCAACACCACCTACTGGAATGCTGACAACATAAAGAGCAAGCTCCTAGACATTCGCCAATTCCTCCACCGCCATTCTATCGCCATTATGTTCTTAGGAGAAAATAACTCAGAGCAGGTGATTACCTTATATCCCCCAATTATATCACATATAGGAATGACTGTAAAACACAATCAGGAAGATGTCCAGGCATTCTCCCCAAGTCCATTAAACTCTACAACCAATTCTACTCCACCTAAACTCATTCAAATGTTAACTTTAAGCCCTACTCAAGTAATAAATCTAAACACCCGTTTAACCCTAAACTTCATGAACAGTTGACTTCCAACAGCAACATTTTACCATTTAAGATATCTTTCACTTAACCATTCACATCAACCTTAAATTTCATAAAAAAAGTCTCCACTGTTGCAGTCTTCTGGATATCCAAAAGGCTTTGACAAACCTAAATTGAAGGCCCCATACACAAAATAGCCCTCTCCAGTATCTCTCTGGCCGTTCTCAAATTTTACCTCTTCTTTCTCTAAAATAGGTTATTTCAAGACAAACAAGCTAACATCCTGTCCTCACTAACAATTCTAATAGAAGCTTAAGTTCTCCAAGGCTCTGCCTTTGTTCCCACTTTTTACAGCTTCTATAATCATGACATTTCCAAATTTCCCCTAACAGAACGCTTCCTATATGCCGATGATACCGCCATACTAACTACACTGCTCAGCATATCACTTGCCATCAAAAGACGACTGTGAGCCGCCCTAGAAGCTTGAGAGACTTACAATCTCTCTAAAAAAAATTGAGTAAACCTGAACAAAAGCCAAACTGCGCTTTTCTACAGACGATGCACCCTTCCACCGATCTAAATTATAACACTCTCATCCTTGGTAAACTTACAAACTACCAACTTCAGAATGGAGCCGTCAAGACGCCAAAAATGTAATTATTCAAACAAAAATTAAGCAGATTAATGAACAGATTTCATATAGATTCTCTAGTGTTTTGTAATTATCACAGAAAAGCTTTTAATGTTAAATTTTTACCTGCTTTTTTTTTTTTTTTTTTAGAATAAGTTAATGTAAATTATGTACAAATACATTAAACCAGTGGCGGCTCGTGACAAGTAAATCTGGGGGGCTCTAATGTAAAATTACAATAATTTAAAAAGTGTAATGACATAAACTTATCTTGCTTTTTTGTCTACATTTTAAACTAAATAAAACTGGTTTAATGCATTCAAGTTCTGATTTAATTTAAAAAAAGATGTGAATGCATTTTGTATTTAGATTGAAATTTATTAAACAATATTTTATAATTTTTGCCTTATATAATGTACAATCCTTTGCGTTGAGTAAGTTTCACTGTTGACGTGTCCACAAAAAAAAAAAAAAAAAAAAAAAAAAAATTACATGTGGCATAATTTTGTGAAATAAGGTAAGCCAAAATATAAAATCCGGGTCTTCTAAGGTTCTTCGTAAACTATATATGCTTCCTTGCACGTAATATTTTTATTACAGATTTCTTCTAGTTCTTCGAAATATTCTATTAATTTTTCTCGATTTTCGAAAACAATATTCACTGTACGCATATTATAGTTCCAACGTGTATTCTAGGTAATTTACGATTTACAATTTCTTGCAGTAGATCACATCTATGAGCAGAATTTGAAAAAAAGCTTGCTACAGCGGACAAACTTGAAAAAAAGATTTTAATTTTAGAATCCTGGCTTGTTGCTTTTTGCATAATTAAATTCAACTGGCGCGCATAACAATGAATAAAATGACAGTATTTATATTTTTGTTTTATCTTCGCCTATACGCCATTTGTAGAATCGCTCATTATGCTCCATCGTAAGTTTAAGTAATTATCTTAAAAGGTTAGTCTCTCCAATTAATTTATCTAATTCAATTTCTAAAATGTTGAAAGTTTGAAAAATCACCGTAAAACAAGTGTCGACAAAAAACAGTGCTTCTTGCATTCAAAAGGAACAAAATCTATATCGCAAAATGTATTATTTAAAGAAGAAAAGCAAGGATAGAAACAGAACAAAAAAAAACAGCAAATTAAAACAGTGTGCTTCACCGGATAAATGGACGACGCAGCGCGCGACGCGGATGTATATTGTTAAAACCGGCTATAATCACGTGTAAAATTGACGAGGACTCACTTTTCGAGAGCCCTCAGACGCCTTTAAGTTACGCTCGGGAAACTTCGGCTTTATTCGTTTTTCGTGTGTATTTTATATGCGGCTTGGAGGCTCAAATATTCTGAGCCCACGTACTATATTATTGGTTGTTAATATCATGTGATCAAAAAATCAGTTGTTAACGACCTTGACAGTATACTACACTACGAGTAGATCGTACAGTTCCAGCGCAGTAAGCATGAACCCGACAACTGTTATCGGATGTTTCAGCTGTTCGTTTAACAAATCGCGCAAAATGCTTATTTTGCAATTATTTTTAGAATGCACTCTTGCAAAAAAAATTATTTTGAAATAAAAAATTCGTAACACTGATTTTTTTTCTTGAAGTAATTAAATATTATGTATTTTTTGAAAACACACAGGGAGGCTCGCGCCTTTGAGCCCCCTAGGACGAGCCGCCCCTGCATTAAACATAAATATTTTTATCTTAATATTTCAGTATTTACTAACTGCTCCCTTTAAACCAGTATTTATGTTTTAATGCAGAATTTCAAGGAGATATTTGGGTTTCTAATATTTCTTCTTAACACTGTTCATCAGTACACTTACACACTGGGGTGCTAACACAGTGAAATTGACATTTTGTTCGTTGTTGACACACTATATCAATACAGTCACGCAATGATACATAGAATAATTTTCTTTATGATACTGTATGAGATGTTTCTAACAGTATTTGAATTTGTGGACAAATTATTTAAAATAAATTAACATTTAAAATTAGATTCTAAATATTAGCTTACAATTTTATTGATAAAATTAACAATCTGTGCAAATATTGTCAATGATAATTCATTTAATATATGAAAAAATATATAAAATTATAATCGCTTACAGCATGAACTTGGAAGTATTTTCTTATAAATTACGTTTTTTTTTTTTTTTTATTTTTTTTGTGTCGTATAATTTTTGTATATTTTCAATGTGCGGTAGTGGGATTCAAATCAGGTTTTAACTGAACGAAATACCACCGTCTAACCAACTATGCCACGGTAACTGGTTTATTATTGTCATTAACCCTGTGTGTACCACATTTAATACTTTTTTTTTGGGTACATCAACTATGGACATTAAGCCAGCACAAGTGAATTATTTTTTAAAGAAGTTTCATTGTGAGACAGCGGGACTCAAATCCAGTTCTACATGAATGAAACACTACTGCTCAACTAATTTCGCCACGGTAGCTGTTGCATTCAATACTTAAACAAAAAGCTCCATGTGCTATTGTAATATGCACCACTTAAAAAAAAGAATGTTTGTTACACGATGTATACTTTTTTGATTTTAAATTAAATGTTATCATTTAAATCATCTAAACGTATAATACTGTACTTATTTTTGAAAAAAAGAAGTTACTCCAAATTACATTATTTTATTATTTCTTTTAAATCGCATTTTCAATGCCTCATTTGTTTATGCAGCAAACTGGAGAAGAATGGCAACAGGAATGAGGAGATCTTCAAGTATGTTTTTCCGAAACATAAAAACAATCATGGAGGCTTGGTGGCCCACAGATGGAGTTTCCCGCAGAGATTTTTCTGTCCTGAATCGTCTCCGAATGAGACATACAACCCTCTCGCACAACTACATATTCACAAGCCAGGTACTCCCAAATGTCTGACCCTTTTGTAGTCAATCGAGCGCCCCATCCACCTATCACCTACTTCTCGAATGTTCCTCATTTGCAGTACCACGATCCATTCACTTTACCACTTCCTTTAGTTCTAAGATACTGTCAAATGCTCCGTCCGCGGTATCAGCTGTATTAGCTTTCATACGGTGCAGCGATCTGTACTATCGCGTTTAATCCCTTTACGTAGGCTCCATGTGCTGTAATAGCTCCAGTAGTTGAACACGGCACATGAAAACCCTCATACACACCTCAAAAAAAAAAAAAAAGTGAAGAAATAAATGCATTATTTGTAATCAAAACATTTCTGTTGTGTTTGCAATACCGTGTATATGAAATTAAAAGAACATTGATATAAATTTGTGCATTTTACCTGTACATTTTATGAAGTATTTTACGATACAGCCACATATCAAAGGCATCTAGTTTGTGTTCTGTTGTTTTTGTAATTACCCAGCTTTCCGCACCATACCGTAATGCCGAGAATAAATAGCATTTTATTAGTTTTATTTTCAGATTTAGTTTTGTTTCTGCTACTAATATTTACTTCAATGAATATGTATACGGTTTTACCAAACGGAAACACGGGTTTTACCATTTTTTAAATTACAAAAGAAAATGACGTCGCTTTCATATCACAAGCATATTTTAAGGATCGTGCTAATTTACAATTTAATGGTTACACAATGTACTATACTTCGCATCCTGGTGGAAGAGGATGGCGTAGATCTATCGTAATAATAAGAAATAACATTATGGATTACTGAAATGCAAATATAACCAGAAATAATACAAATATGCAAGTTCTAGCAGGCTACGGGAAACCACTGGAGTAATTTCCTATGCAAAACATATGAAATAGTTAATAAAGTTGATGTTTTGCCGTGTGATTCGGCTGGTTCCCGGCATCTTGAATCCCGGGCTCAAGATGTGAAATATGTGACTGGGGGTTCTGGTGGTCTTCAGGGCAAGGACGGTAAATTGGCGACTGGAGAAATCAATATGAAACTATGTAAAATTAATAGAATAGTAATGTGGAATGTATGTGGTCTGCTACAAGCGGATAAGAGATAGTGGAGGATGAACTGAATCAATACAAAATACCAATTTGCGGCATTTCTGAAACACATTATAACCAAAATGAACACTTTGAAGTTAGCAATTACATTATATACTGCGCTAGCCATGAAAGCAAAAGTGGACAAGGTGTTGGTTTCATGATTAAAAAGAATATGAGCCATTTAATTAAAAGCTATGAAGTCATTAGCGGACGTATAATCATACTATGAATAAAATCGAAGTCAATAAACCTTAATCTGATACAAGTATATGCTTTGATGGCTGACTCAGATGCAGAAGAAATCGACTACTTCCATGATGAATTAAATAGGGAATTTAAAAAGTTACCACGGAGGGAACTCTCAGTCATCAGTGGGGACTACAACGCAAAAGTAGGTGATACTTCAATGGATGATCATATTAGAGAAACTTGGTAGCTTTGGCACAGGGATCCGGAATGAGAGAGGTGAAGTGCTTATTCAGTTTATGCTTGATCATCAAATGTGTACTGCTAACATAATGTTTAAGCATCAGGTTCGCAGACTTATCACTTGGATTGCACCGGGAGACATGTCGTAATCAAATTGATTACATACTAATAAGTAATAGATGGCGGTGTTCATGTAAAAATATAAAAATTATGCCAGGGGCAGGGTACGGTTCCGACCACAGATTAATAATGATGGAATTGAAATTATGATTACATACTCAGGAAAAAATTAAGACTGCCAAATAATAACTATTACCAAGCCAGAAACTTTCAAAAGCGCAATCGAACAAAGATTAAATATGGCAAAAGGAATATCTGAAACAGCTTCGCCGGAACTATTGTGGAACAGTCTTAAACATCATATAAGAGAAGCATACATAATATCTCAACATAAAACACATCGAGAAAATGGAAATACTGGTTCTCGCAAGAGACAATAGATGCGATAGACAAACATAGATATTTGAATCGGGGGAGAAAAAATTATTCACAAGAAAAGGAATTTTAGAGCAAAAAAATAAAAAAACTACGTAGAAAAGATAAGAATAATTATATATCGCCTAATTGCTCTGAAATAGAAAACCACGCTGAGAAGAATGAAACAAATTATTCGTTTAAAAAAGTACGCCTTCTGGCCCGTGAAATCAAACAAGCAAACAATCAAGGACGATAACGGTGAACTGAAAACAAGTGCTGAGGATATAGCGGAGTATGGAAAAAATACTGTACTAAATTGTATACCGCAGGAATAGACACGGTGGATAGAACGAATATTGCAAATGTAAATAACCTATCAATAGTGCAGGAACTAGAGCCAGGAATATTACTTAGTGAAGTACAAAATGCAATGAAACATCTTAAGAATAATAAAACCCAAGGATCAGATGATATACCTGACGAATTATTGAAACTAGCAGGGGATGAAGCGATACGTGTCATGCATATGATTTGTAATACTGCAAACTGGAGAGTGGTCAACAGACTGGCGCCAGTCAATTTATGTAACAATTTACAAAAAAGGATCAGCGACCGAATGTGAGCTATATATCATTAATATAATATGCGAGCAAAGTAATGCTCAGAGGATAATTTATAACCGATTATATGCTCTAATGGAAAATCAGATTCCGCTAGAACAGGCTGATTTCATGAAGGGCAGAGGTACAATATCTACTCCTATGGATGTTAACTTTCCTTCTACGTTATTGATTAAATCTGAGTTTACTAGAGAAGTACCTTATCGGGAATTGGTAGAATCGTTATCATATATCGTTTGATGCACTGGACCAGATACTATGTACGCAGTAAATCTTCTTAGTAGATTTCAAGAAAATCCAGATGAATTAAAGTGGAAAGAACTGAAGCGAATTCTCAGATATTTGGCAGGTACAGTAGATCTAGGAATTGTTTATAATCGAGATTGTACAGATATAGCTTTATAAAGTTATGCTGACGTAGATAATGTTTCAGTAGTAACCGACAGAAAGTCAAATTCTGGTTATGTAATAGAAGTATTTGGTATTATAATTAGATGGAACACACCGAAACAAAATGCAGTAGCTCAAAGCTCCACGGAAGCAGAATATGTAGCTTTAGCAATAACTATTTCTGAGAGTATATTTGTAAAAGGTTTATTAAAAGATCTAGGGTATGACATTGTATCGTTGATGAATGTATATGAAGATAATATAAGCACTATGTTTTTAAGTAAATCCTCTGAAAATACTAAAAGGATTAAACACATTGATATACGTTATCATTTCATTCGTGATTTGATTAGTAAAGGTGAAATAAGCGTGTAGAGCATGTGGACACTAGAAATCAAAAAGCAGATATTTTTACAAAATCGTTACCTCGAGAAAAATTTATATTTCAAAGAGAAATGTTATATATATATAATGTAGTATTAGTAGTTTGCTAACATGTTATTAAATTTTAGTGTATAAAAGTTTGAAGGGGAGTGTTAAGGTAGCAAACTTTTATAATTCTATTCACATATCATTTTAGTTAACCGAAAGCTTTCTCTTGATTCTGAGTTAATTAATATCGATAGTCCTGAGTTACTTTGGGAATAAAAACTACTACTGATGTTTGACAATTTTAATTTCTCAAATTATTTGTAGGAAGTGTGACTTAAAACGTACTCTTCAATAACGTGATGAATATATTTTGACAAAATTTTTTAAAAAAATCTTCAAAAACAATTTAACAACTTTAAAATTTTCGTCATGTATCTTTTATGGTAGATGTTTCCAACTTATTAGAAATTAAGTAGAGCGTTCAAAAAATTAGTGACCGCGATAGATGAACAATGATGAATTTTATTTTTTTGCGTTTAGTTTTTTGTCGCAACTTATAATTTTAACTGAATTTTTCGTTTTATTTTTTGTAAATATAAATGTTAAAGTATGTCGAATATTAAATGGGTTCTCTTTACGTAAATATTAATTATTATATTTATTAAAAAAAAAAACATAAGTATTAATAAAAAATGTCTAAACATAACCACAAAATTAAATTATTCCCTAATAAAAGCATGATTACAAAAAATACACAATTCATAGAAACAACGCTGTATATTTTATAGTTATACATTTAAAAAAAAATTACAATATAATAAATGCATTGTTCATTCATTTTTATAAATAACAAATGTACTACTTAAATAGTTAAGCTGCTCATTATATGGTGAACGTAATATACGTGTAAATAAGTAAATGACATTTATTCTCAAAATTAAGGACTATTACTGAATCAGTTATTAGAAAATAATAAAATTTGTTCAAAAGTAATAATGTTAAACAGTTTTATAAAATATAATGCAGCCTAAAGTTGTAAACTCATTTTTTTTTCTTGACGATGTTGGCCCACATAAAGAACCTTATGTACAATTTTCTAATCGTCAGTAAAAGTTAACCGAATTAATAGAGTACATCATCGAGTTTAACTTCACAATTTTATTTTTTAATGATATAGTAAGGTTTACAACGAAATGAAAAATGCAGTATGATAAATATTATAAACAGTTTTATAAGATTCAAAATATTTTGCTCCATCCATTTACATTTAGGGGCAATTGAATTAAAGACCTCATTTCAAACATATATACATACGCAGTACATGTAAAAGTAAAAAAAAAAAAAAGAAAAAATGCGTACACATTTTGTAGCTGAACACAAAAACTGATTGTATAAATTCTAAAATCAAAGCGTAAATTTATAAATATAATTTTTATACGGTAAAACAATTAATTCCGTATTTTTCAAAAACACACGCACACGCACACAAAATAGAATTATAATAAATTGGTAAATGCAATATTTGACAATAAAATCAGTCTTTTTCTATTATAACAATTACGCTCTATTCTATGTTAAGATCTAATAAAAAACAAATTTAGCCAATTTAAATATAACTTTTGCTAATACGACACTTATGCATAATTACACTACAAGAAAAAAAAATTATTACTAAACACTTTAAAGATTTAATAGTCCATCCCGAAATTAATAATTTACAAGGAAAATATTTATTATAAGAGGTCAGAACAAATTATTAACAATAACGGATTTTTTTTGAAGATAAAAATTTTAATGAAAAAAAAAAAAGAGGTCTGTATGTAATATTTAATTATTATTTTATTTTTACGTCTGTTTGTTTAGAAACAACTTCTATTTTTAATTTTACAAAAAATTTTCAGAAGTTATGAAAATCCTCTTCAGAAAAACCAGTTATAATTTTATAAAAATTTATACAAGTTGCTGATTAGAATTTTATAACGTTTTGGTATATATATATATATATTTTTTTTTACGGGTTGTTCAGGAACAATTAGAACGGTTTTACCAAAATTATTAGCGGAATAACGAATTTGTTTTCACTTTTTTTTTTATGTGCTCTCGGGCATTTGTACTTTTTAGCCATTCAGGTAAATCTCTCAATTTCATTTTATTTTGGTCTGTACTAGAATCATTATTCTCTGAAGACTGCGCTGTCGCTAAAGAACTATTAACAATTTCGCTACTGTTATCATTACTATCGTTAGAGTCCTCACTATCAAAAACGATCATTGGCCTTTTGACGCTTACAGGCGGAGGCTGACTTTTTACAGAAGAATTGGTGTTTGAATAACAATCAATATCTTGACAAGTAATTTGACTGAAAATATCATCGTCCTCCGCATCACCCCATAAGTCATCGCTTTCCATTTTATGATCACCGTTCGCGGATGTTACGCTCTGATTCGGAATGGCATGATCTTTTGAAGTTGTATCTTGTATTAGCCTGTCAGATTCGCAATTTTGATTTGTAGAGTTGGAATGATCCTCAGGTGGTCCGTAAACAGCGCTGAAATTTAATATGTTATTTTAAAAAAATATTTTTGATCTGCGATTAATTAGTATTAAACATTCGTCGTATTCGATCAGCTACTACATTTACAGCTCTGGTGCACTCACATATCATGCGTAGTCTATATATATATATATATACACACCTCTCTCTCTCTCTCTCTCTCTCTCTCTCTCTCTCTATATATATATATATATATATATATATATATATATATATATATATATATACGTATATTAATTACAACGTAATACTTAGGCCGGCCCTCATTAGAAAAAATGTTCCAATTTTATGTAACGTTTGTAATATTTTAATTTTTACTGACTTCCAAAAAGAAAAAGGTCGTCACGTTTTTTTTTAAAATGTTTGTTCGCGCATAATTCATATTTATATAGACTGATTTTACCGATTCTTTGTCCATTAGAAAGAATACTATTCAGCTTAGGTACCTTGTGGGTAATTATGAAAATCGGTGAACATAAATTAAGTATTCGTCAGAAAACGTGAAAAAATGTGGTCTGTTTGGATAATTTTTTTTTGTTATTATTATTTTTTATTAGTACAACAGAGGCCGTTGATTTAAAATGCCATCAATTTGCAAAATTACAATGGAGATGTAGCTTTGTTACCGACTTCCAAATTTTTACGTTTATTCGCGAATAACTTATTTTTATGGGCCGATTTAGAATTACGTTGTAAATTTTGATAATTTTATACAATGTATAGAGGAGAAAGAGGTAGAAATGTAAGCAAGATGGGTTAAGGAACACAGCCTCTTGCGAGGCCAAAATGGTCGAGTTTATATTAATTACAACGTAATTCTTAGGCTACCCCCTATTCGAAAAAATGTCAAAATTTTATGTAATGAAATATGTAACAAAAAATGTAACGAAAAAATGTCTTAATTTTATATAATAAAAGTTAAATGTTAGAATAGGATTTTTGTGGTTATGCTATTTTTCTTTTTGTGTTGATGTCAGTAAGAATTACGTTGTAAATTCTGATCATTTTATACAAAGTATAGAAGAGAAAGAGACAGAAATGAAAGCAAGAGGGGTCAATGGGCACAGCCCCTTGCAAGGCCAAAATGGCCGAGTTTATATATATATATATAATTAATAAGTAAATATTAATCTAGTGGTACCATTTTTCATTAAACTGACTTTTTTGAAAAAACTAATTATTTTTCGAATAAAATGATAGCGTGTTTTTTCGAGTCTTAAGCTAATATTATAAACTGTTGACTCTGTGACATTGGTGACAAATAGTACTAACTAATGAAGACTTCCCTAGAGATTTAAATATTAAAAAGGCAGAAGTTCCATGAAGAAGTATGTTAACTTATGCAGTAAAAAAAAACAGTTGTCATCCAAATTGTAAAACAGAATTAATAATGAATTAAAGATTCAGATGATCACACAGAATAAAACCACATGATTCGCTGATATAATACGTATCTATACATTAATTTATTCAAATACCTACGAATATAATATAGTGTTTTACACGCGATATATATATATATATATATATATATACACATACACACACACCGAATAACAAAAAGAATACTAACTTTGAATTCATATCATCAGTTGATGATAAATCACCATCGATTGAGGGACGAGTGATTTCTTTCACTTTTTTTATAATTGCGTCACCGAATTTTTCGATTTTTGCCTCAGTAAACCCTTCGACTAAAATCAAATATAGAAAAAATGTTGTGAAAATAGTTTCATTTTCATTTTATTACTAAATATTTCATATGCGCATTTAATTTTTAGCTTTTTTCGTTAGAAAACAGTAATAGAAAGAGTATGAGCATAGAAACCATTAAGTTGGCCAGTTAATAAACTAACGTTTATATATTGTTACGAATGTTCCTTTTGATGGACCACTTGATAATTGCTTCTTTACGCTGATAAAAAAAAAAATCCAAATGCAAACGGGCGCCAGTGGTAAATTACGGCTTACCACGACTGAATCAGTTCGTCGCGCAGAGCTATCAGGCTTTTCAAAAAAAAAAAAAATAAATAAATAAAGCAAATATAAAATTTATAGCGGGAGAAGAACCTTGCTGATAAAAAAAAAATACATATAAGAAAAACAAATCCCGCTGCTCGCAGGCGGTAACGTCTCCGCAAGAAAATGTCACGATGACCCTACCACGTGTCCAATAATGAAGCCGTTCTTTTTTGAAAAACGTGTATATAACCAAAACAAAAACATTACAAAAAAAAAAATGAAACCGCGTAACAAATACATAAAATACATTTGGTACTGACTAGAAAAACGTTTCATTCGCGACGATGACGACGATGACTAGCACTGTAAAGCAACAGATCGAACAGTGTGCCTAGTGCGACGGTAACAAAGGCTACGCAGAAGTTTCTTGAAGAACACTTGTGCCTAGATCACCGCACACACTACCCTGCCTGATTTTAGCGGGATTTTTCAGTCTGCCTGCAACTCAACCTTACTCGACACACACAGTATCCCGCGCTTTCGGCGCAAGCACAAGTCACTGTCTCAGCTCTCGACCACTACCACCCAGACACTAATGCGTCTCTACCCCGATGCGACCGTTCAAATGACCGGACTCGCAATCGAGCATGGGGATTTTTGGTTTTGGCCGATCAAGCACTCTTGACACGACAAAGCGGCGATGCAACCTAGAACGACGTTTGAGAAATCGTGAATAGTTGAACAACCAGAGAATAATTTCTAACTTAAACGTCGACAAGAGATAGCGTTACGCGCACCGAATCCGATCAATATAAAATAAAATAAATGCGAGAAACCCGTTCGATCTGTAATACGTACGCGGCGATACGGAGACTAAAAAACTTAATCGGTGGCGATTTTCGATCGACTGACTAGCATATATATATATCAACAATGTGTATCTCTTAATCGGCGATAAGAGCAACAATTGCTTCGCCTAATTATTCTCTGATAATAGACAATCGTAAAATTTCTCTGCCGCTCGGTGTATTACCCCACGTGACATATGGTGTTCGTTGTGTGCGCGGTACCTGCACTACCCTAGCTAATACACAGTTCTGCTCGCTGAACAAGACGCAACTTTTCGGAATTAATATATACACCCGTACACAGTCACATTTATCATCCCCGAGTAATCGGTAATTTATCGAATTCCATCAAAGGGCTCGATCGCGAACACACACACACACACACACAAACACAAGCAGTGCAATAAACTTCCGAACCTGATAAAATCCGATACCGATATTCGGCACGTGTATATTAATTCCTTCTATAAATTAACCCAAAGATAGCGCCGCATATATCACTCGACGCAATAAAACAAATAATTTAGAATTTTGAAACTAGGTTGCGCACCAGTTTGTATCACTATGCAATAACAATAGACGGCAATCAGGGGGAATTGGAGTATAGAGACACCTTTTATCTTTATCGCTCATACCGTTTATCTATATTACTCACACTGATGGCTCTGTTATTGGTCACAACTGGCAGCTTATAATACGGCGATATGTCCAAAACACAGTAGGATCAGATGAATAACAAGCTGATTGTATTACAAAATAGTTCTGAGTTGTAAAATTTATTTGACGTCTAATATTTAATCATTCGCGCTGATTCCAAGAGGTTTATGGAGCTCAAGCCCCTCCAAAATTTAAACTTAAATGTATTAAAAAAATTTTTTTTATGCGTTTCACAAAATATATTTGCGCAGCACTTACTGTTAGCTAAATCCGATTTATTTAACGGCACTTTTTTCGCTACGTCGTATAACATTTTATTACTTGTAACCATGTACGGCATGCAGTCATATTTCGATGCCAACTCAGTTCGCAATTCTATTAGAGAGTTATACAATACTGCCTGTAAAGAAATACAAACTACATTTAGATTCTCGAATTAAATATTTAAAAGCAGAATGCGAATGTTAATATTTTAATTACATTATGGGGAAAAAGAAAAATTAGCGTAAATAAAATAAATGCATTTTGCAAACGGACCAAGTCCTAAACAACGAAGTAAAATAAAGTGGAAAAACATGTAAGAAATTGATATGATAAACAGAGAACGGTCCGCAACAACGATAAGTAAAGCGAAATAATGAAGTAAAGACTTAGTAGCAACGACGATAATTTGATTTCTATTAGTAGAAAAATGACGTATTACATCTAAATACCAATTACAATTTAGTTAAATAGCAGTATAAATTGCAGTATAATAACCTAAATTTATTAAATAACCAATAAAAGTAGTCATTTTAAATTCCTATTATCATTTATTACGTGCTGGAGGAGTATGCTTCGTAATGATATACAGTTATGATGAAATTGTTTGTATCGTTGTTGTGAGAACTAATTAATGCATCGGATTTATTAACATAAGATAAAGGTTAAACGATACAAAAGATGTATTTGTTTCGGCTTGTGAACAGACAAGTTGAAAATTTCTACTATCAAATATAACGATTAAAGTAACAAAGGATTATAGATTGGACTGAACGCACTGAGGGAGCAAGGGACGTTGTAATTAAAAAAGAAACGTTTATAAATGTAGTAAAAAAAAGAAAAATCTGTTAACTATATAATTATTAGCAATAATATAATTTGAGGAAATGCAATTATTGATTGTTTCGAGCCGTTGTCTGCAAAACTGACATCATTTAAGTGGATACATATCATTTTGAAATTTTCAAAAAATTGATTTTGCTCCTCATTGTAACGATTATTTTGGGTTTTAGAAATAATATACAGCCGGGGAAATTGGAAAATTTAATATCTATCTAAAAGAGGACGTGAGCAGTGGTATCAGTACATTTTATGAACGTGAACAAATTATAGTTATTAGCATTATTTTTATTGCATAAAAGTATTTATTTTGTTTTTTGTTCTTGTTTTTAATTTCGTTATTTATTTATTTTTACATATGTTCGCTTTTATTCTCTTATTTTAGGGTGTTTTGTTACATTTATTTTATTTTATTTTTAATTTTGGGTACTTCCGTTTGATGACGGCATTATCTGTGACTGATAAAATTCGTTAACGATGTTAATTGTTCATCGCGTAGTTCGTATCTTTTTCGATTATTTTTTAGGATATTTCTTCGTTTATATGTATTTTTGAAACTTTTTATTTTGTTTGTAGTGCATTCATATATGCCGCTTGTTAAATAGTTAATAAAATAATGAAATTATAAATATTATAAGAAACACTAGATAAATATAAATTAATATACTAGAAATGTTTCCTGGAATTTCCCATCTTCAGCTAGAAATAAAAAGAAAACAAACACTAAATTTAATATTTTGTTTCTAATAAAAGATGAGAAAATTTCGAAAAAGTTTTTAATGTACCATGTTTATTTAGCGTTTCTTATACTGCTTTATAATTTTATTATCTCCATTTATTTTCTTTTAAGTTACCTCTTATCCGCATTCAGTTCCTTATTGTAAATTTATCTCAGTATCCGTTTCTTATACGCTTTGTTCTGAAGTAGCCCTTTCCAAAGGGGCTACTTTAATTTTTTCGGTTAGATCACCCGGAGCAGTATTTTTTTTTTCAATACATCTTGGGTTATACGGGATTGATTTATATGTTCTCAATGCCTTTTCCCAACAATGTAAACATTGGTGCTCAAAAATATCTGGTGCGTCACGGTTTTCTTTTTTTTGTAAATAATTATATAGATTATAAATTATGTAATAAATAAAAAAAAAAAAAAATTATATACATTATGAAAAAACGTAAAAGAGTAAAGTTTTAACATGCAAACTGAATAAAATCATTAAAGTAACGAATAGCGCAGGTATTAGTGCCATCAGCAAGGAAGAAAAAACTTCCTGAAAATGATTATGAAATATCTATTAATATTTAATAGATTTTTACGCTATTTTCGACGGTTTTTTAATTAGTAGCATGTAAACTTGTGGAGGCAATGTACAATTTAGTGAAGCGAGCAATTGTGGCTTAGCTAACAAAATTGTCGTTTTACGTAAAAAATGTAAACCAACATACATAAATGCAGGTTCTATTATCGGACCTCATTCTTATAATATCAATCGCGTGTTATTTTAATAGTGCAGATTATTGGGTACAATGGGATAAAAAAGTTTTACGGATTTATGGATATGCCGCGTCCGATTTTTCAATCATTTTATGATGCAAACTATTTCAATCACCGAGTGAAAAACTGATAAAAAATAATGACTCTAGAAACGGAAATTACGAAAGGAATAACAATATCCGGTGATAGGACAAGAAGGAAAAGAGGATTTTCTTTGTTGCTTGGTATAACTATGCTTATTGAACAATCGGTGAATTTGGAGATATTTCCATTAAATGTAAATTTTGTAAACCACGTCGAGTTTTAAAAAACAAAGAAGAGAACTATAGAATATGAATTAGTACAACAGTCATAAAGATCATTGCGATTTTAAACATGAAGGGCCGGTAAATGTAAAATGAAATATATATATAAACACTTCATAAAATAATAATGATACATTTAAAAAATTAATGTTAACGCGTTTCGAAGCAATAGCTTCATGATCACAGCGTATATTAATTTTTTAAATATATCATTATTACTTCATAAAGTGTTTATATGTGTTTCATTTTATAAGTATTAGAAATAATATGTGTACTAAACTCCCCGGTAAATGTAGTTGTTGAAATGTTTATCCGCTCAGAATCTCTTCATAAAGTCAAGTATTGTTATTACATCAGTGATGAAGACAGCAAGGCTTTTATAAAGGCGTTACTGATAGTCCTATAATTATACGATAGTATATAAAGTAGAGTGCATCATAGGCCATGTACAGAAGATATTTATTCTTTCTATGAATATTAAGTAATGCGGGACTGTTCAATCGATTACAGATGATTTTAAATACGTTTTTAATCGGCGTAAAGTAGAAAATGATTTCTTATTTGCGTATTATTGGTAATACCGCTACTAACGTTTAAAAAACTTTGGAAATGCAACTTCTTAATTAAAACAAACAATTTTACAGCATTTTCCAAAGTAATTGTTTCTGTCTGTCTTCGCCGTAAATCAATTTCGCCAATCCCAACATAACAGGATCTGATATGTAAAAAGGTTCACAGTGTACTAAGCCCAACAACGGCACTAATGAGACTAGGACAGTCAATTCCTCTCTTTTGGCCGCTTTTACTTTCCCAGATTTCTTTGGTACCCAATTATTTCAGGCTGGGTAAACCTGTGCAGCAATTCGAATCTGGAATTAGATAAAGCTCGAACCCTAGTTTTCTGATTTAGTAGCCAGCGAACCATTAGATTACTGCGCTGCCAATCATCTTCTATATCATGATTAATTTGTTGTAAAGCGATTTTTAGTTGTTTAATTGTTACGTCATAATCGTTTCAGAACGATTTGATTTTTTCGAAATAAGTTAGCGATTTATTGACATAATTGCCACAAATTCTCAGGTTAAATCAAGACGAAATGTGAACTTGGTTATATGTCAAATTTTTCGTCTTTAGGTTTTTATTTTATATTACAAACGTTTAAACGAGTGCTAAATATCTTGAATAGTAACCGAGTTAAACGAGTTGACAAAAAATGTATTATAAACCTAGCTGTACTCGGATAATAAGTTAAAAGTATGCTCTCTTTTCTCGTAATTACGTAATGTATATCATAAATTCACGTGAAATTGTGTCATATACATATTATTAGGAAAAATACTGAGCTACGATTCACTCTTCTATTAATTATCGTTTTAATCATTTAATTCTTTTTTTTTCCCCCTAAGAATTGTCAACTTTATTTCCATAAGTTACTCTTTGCATTTAGAAAATATAATCGCAAAATATTAAAATTGTGATATTAAAATATACATATCTTATGCAGTTTCATTTTTTTTTTTTAAATGGAAGTGCGAGGAAACAATAGTTTGAGCCAAAGGATTGGCATAGATCAAAGTCAAAACATAAATACGACTTTTTAGAGAGAAAAAGTTTAAAATTAATAAGATTCGAAAAGTATTGTCGTAAATGGTAAAAATAAAAGTAATGAAATAAAAGCGAAAAATATTCCATAATATTGCTCTAAAATATATTATTTTTTATGAAGTTCTTTTTTTTTTTTTTACTTTTTAGTGCATTTTTATTAAACTTTCAAAGTAAATCTTAAAGATAGTATTCTTTTTTTTTAAATGGGAATTTTATTCCACAATTTTTATTGCAAGTATTTTTGAGTGACAATACCAACCTAAAACAAAGCCACTTTTGGTGTCGTATAAAGTTTGGTATTGGTTAAGGAATAAAGTTTAAATGCTGCGGATGTTTGACTAATTTTTGCTTTGTTATATTAAGTAAAGAACGTATATCATCTCCAGGAGACCTTTTTTTTTACTACTCAGTCAGTAGGGATCGATATACTCATATTGGACTACCACTGTGACTGGTAAAATTCATAATAAACAAAGGATATCATTGCAGTCACTTAAGTAATACTGATAATATCTGAAGTCATGATCTTTTTTTTTTATTTTTTTTTGTTGAACACTCAGTTTGTTTTACCGATTTTCATCGGTACGCACATTGCTTTATTTTAGTTACCTGGGCCCGGTATTCAGCATCTGGATCAATAATTTGCGACTGAGGTATTTGAATTATTTCAGAGATAGAATTATCCAGTTTCTCTTTTTCATTATTATCCGGAATATCTTGTTTGGAAATCGTTTCCGCATTTAACCGTGAATTCCTATACAATAAAGGAAAATTAAACAAAGATTTTTAAACATTGTAAATTATGAATCATAAATAAATTACGACCGCAGATGTAATATTTTTTAGATTAGCTTTCATCTTTTTAATGCAGAGATGGGGTTCGAATTTTTTTGTCATTTTCTATTCCCTTTTATTTTCTTTCTTGGATTATCTTCGACTTATACCTTCCTTCGCTTCTGTAAAGAGATTTGTATTAAATACGTATATTTAATTTTTTTGCTATTCCAAAGCAGTTATCTCTTCTTTCTAATCCATGACATTTAAAAATTGTTAGAAATTGAGACGGAAAGAAAAATAGTTCAAAACATTATTTTATATTAATTTACAACAGTACTATATCAAAAATTGTTACGATTTCGCGGTGGTATTTAGTAGCGATTATTGATAATATTTCCAGTTAAAAAGCGCCATCCAAAATATTGTCACAGTTTCAATAAGCGCTTGAAATAACGAACTGCTACTTTATATATTCAGGAACTGTTGCAATCATCTTATTGTTAATGTAAATATTTTTTCGAAAATTGTATAAGTTATAAAACTTATAAATTAAAATTGAAAAACTCCCTAGAATTAAAATTTACCTAGGTAAAAAGTAGCGAAATAATATGAGTTTTAAAGTAGACTAGTGCAACTTGTAACCCACGAGCCGCATGCGGCACACATAATATTTTTGTGCAATCCGCAGTATGAAAAATATGTGTACACAGAGCATTAATTTAATAATTGTGGTATTGGTGTTCTTTCTATAACTATACTTCAGATAATCTGTAACTTACAATTTCCTGAAATGTTCTACCCATACTACTATACACATAAATGATTAAAACCAAAAAAGAAACAGTACATAAATAAAATTAGGTAGAAGCAAAAAATTTAAAAATAAAAAAGGTAGAAAAATACTGGCTCAGTAATAAAAAAGATATTTTACCTACATATTTTTTCATTTTAACTTTATTAAAATATTTTTCGTTAGTGGAAGACTACAAAGTACTTTTTTTGAATTATCTTCGGCGAGGTTCTTCAACATTTCGAACAATCTTAAGATGGACTGTTAGCTTAAAACCTAACACAGGCCCGCTTTAAAGAATTCGAACAAAATAAAATATTTATAAAAAAAATTACGTATTAAAAATTATTAACAATTATGACCAATTAAATTACGTTGAATTATTTTATATTAATAAATTTGGGCAAATTTTTTATATTTATTTATTGTTTGTTTTATTATTATTTGGCTATATTAATCAATTTTTAAGTGTTACTTGGCACATTTTACCTTCATAATTTTTCATCAAAACTTCTTTATTATATGGGATAATAATTTCTAAAATCGGTAAATTATTTTATAATTTAAATTTTCGTATATTTTTCGTAATTGTGTGGGGTTATCTGGTTTGCGTTCAATACTTGACATTAATAAAACTGAAATATTAGACACTATTATACGCAGTATTAAAAAAAAACATGAAAATTTCGCGTTTAAATTGTTTACTGAGAATACGAAGGAATAGATTTGTCAGCATCGGACGAAAAATCGACGAACTTGTTTAAAAACTCGATATAATGTATAAAACACCAGGACAAACATAGAAACATAAAACAAGAATTAGAAAGAAGACTCTCTAAACACTTTACAATACACAAGTTTACATTTCAAAATTTTTCTCTTACGTAATTATGAACCGAAGCACAACTGCATAAAAAACTGATACACCCAGGTTTGGATAGACTTGATAGTTTGCAAAATTCCAAGAGTCAACTAAAAATGGGTGAATCGCATAATATATTGTAACATTTATAATTAATTCCGTTTCGCAGAAAAACCGTTGAAATTCTACATAATTGAATAAACATTGAATTAATATATATATATATATATATATATATATATATATATATATATATATATATATATATATATATTATATTTAAAATTACGTGTATCTATCAACGGCTGCTGAAAATTAAGTACGCAGAAAGAAGTGTTACAAAGTTTGCAAAAGAAGAAAAAACTAGTAACTACGATTAAAAAAAAAAGAAAGTCAATTATCTGGAACAAATTATGAGGAGAAAAATACGAAATACTGTGATGGTGTAGGAGAAAATAGAAAGAAAACGGTGATATGGGGGTTGATAATATAAAAATATCAATGATGTGAGGGAACTAGTACATACGGTACGAAACAGGCGATTATATAACAAATTGATTGCTAACATTCGTTAAGCAGGTAAGGCAAACAAAGAAGAAGAAATTATTATAACGTACTGTTAATGCCAGCGAAATGAGATGAGAGTATCCTATCAAATTTGTAATTGCTAACCAATTTCCGACAGCAAATTCTATGTTCCAACACCACCTAAGAAGACTAAAAGTATGGAAAGACTATTTATAAAAATCAAATTGATTATAAACATTACTATAAGAACGAAGTCGTCTATCCGTGAGCAGAATACAACAGTGATCATAAATTATTAATTGTGGCATTCTACAAAAGGTTAAAAAAAAAACAAAGTTAAGGATAAAAACGCAAGAAAGATTTACGGTGGTAAATGAAAACAAGAACAAATTTCTTAGGCATCGTAAAAGAAGAAACAATTAATGGAATCGGTTAAAACACATAAAGAATATAGTGCACAAAACGCAAGAAACAATACAAATAGAATGGCGAATGATTTGGTTCTTAGTGGGAACTTTGAAACTTATAAACGAACAGAGAAGAATGAAAGCAGGAGATCTGAAGACAGAAGAGTAAATAATGAGCACATAAAAAAGTGAAAACAGTTACATCGGCACTACATGCGATAAAGTACAAAAACATATTCATTATTTTTAAAAAAATAAATTTTTAGCGAAAGAATTTAAAACTAAGATAGATAAATACGGACGTGTAAGAGCAAACCTTTCGGAGATAAAGTCTTACCCATTTTCTTTCTTTTCGCTACTTCACACACACACACACACACACACACACACACACACACACATATATATATATATATATATACACGTGTGTGCACATTAAATATATCCCAAAGCAACAAAAATTCAAACTTTTTTAATTTTAAAAATTCCATTAAATTCCTAAAACCAACGACAATTAGGAAAATTTTAATTTGCTTACAACTTTTGTCTAATTTCTTTCTGCACATTTGAAAACTACTGTTTAAAATAAAGCGGAATTTCAATAATTTATAAAAAAAATATTTTGTAAGTGACACACAGAGCATTTCCAGAGCAAGTAATACAAAAACGATACATTAATTTCTTTATTCCGGGTTTATAAGAAAATAAAATTATATTAAGTAAAAATGTACTCGAGAATACGCTACCAATTACTCGCTTTGAGTTTCAAGCATAGATATTAAACAAATGAATAAGAAAAAGATATATAATTTCGTGTACGATTTTAAAATTACCATCATCGGAACTACGAATTAAAGTAAAATCACAATAGCGTGCAGTGTTAAAATCGATACAAAACAGAATGGAAAACAAACTAAGAACCACGAAATTAATCAGGATTGTATAATTAGAATCATAAAATTATAGGAAATAAAAATTTACCGGAATAGCCAGCAATAATGCGAGAACAGCAACAGAAGTAGCGAATAATAAAAACATAACCACGGTGGCCACTGGAATATAATTTTTAAATTCCCGGTCCAAATCCTCAGGATTTCCTAGTTACTAGAATTGTACAAGAGTTTACACGGACTTTCTTCTGCTTGTATAATAATAAACCCAAGAAATTGAAGCGAAGGCAAATGAAGTATAAACAAAACAATTGCAAATTTAATTTTTTTATTTTTTGAAGTTGTTTTATTCATATTTTAAATATTTTTCCGTTAAAACGATCACTAACTAATTCAAACGATATACACCCTGTCAAGAAAGTATCGGGAATTGTTAAATAAAACGAACAATTTTTAATTTTCATCCAAATTTATTTTGACACCTTCAAAATAACATCCATTCGAAGCGATGCACATATGCCAACGCTTTTTCCACTCGGCAAAGCACTTCTGATAGGCGGTTTCCGGGATGGCCTTTAGCTCTCGCGTCGCATTCGTCTTGATGTCATCAATCGATTCAAAGCGCATTCCCCGTAGCGGAAATTTGAGTTTTGAGAATAGGAAGAAGTCGCAGGGTGCTAAATCTGGTGAATACGGCGGTTGTTCGATGATATTTACCGAGTGTTTGGCCAAAAACTCATTCACAATTATGGCTTTGTGAGACGGCGCATTATCGTGATGGAGAATCCAAGAATTGTCGACCCACAAATCGTTACGTTTACGACGGATAGCCTCTCTCAAACGTCTCAAAACACTTAAGTAAAACTCTTTGGTGACTGTCTGTCCGGCTGGCACATATTCATAGTGTACCACGCCTCGAATATCGAAGAAAACAATCAACATGATCTTCACTTTCGATCGGCTTTGGCGAGGTTTTTTCGGCTTTGGCGCGCCAATTGGCCGCCATTCGGACGATTGCTGGTTCGTAAGCGTGTCGTACTCGTACACCCATGTCTCGTCACCAGTAATTATCTTTTCCAAGAAGGTAGGATCCAAATTGGCTCGATCCAGCATGTCTGCAGCTACCTGTTCTCGGTACTTTTTTTGAAAGAAATTCAGGTCTTTTGGAACAAGCCGAGCCGCAACGCGTTGCATACCCAATTTTTCGTGCACAATCGTACGTACGCTCTCGTGTGACATGCCCAATCCATGAGCCATCTCTCTCAAGCTCACATGACAATTTTCAGCAACGATTTCCTTGATTTTATCGACGTTATCATCGGTCACACTCGTTAAAGGCCGTCCAGAGCGAGGCATGTCTTCGACCGTCTCCCGACCATCCTTGAACGCTCTGTACCACTCGTAAACCCGCGTTTTTGATAAAGCAGATTCACCAAAAGCCTTCTGTAACATTTTCAGTGTATCGGCACAAGAAATTTCGTTCGAAACACAGAATTTAACACAAGTACGTTGTTCAATATTTTCACTCATTGTAAAACTTCGACAAAACCTTCAAGGTCGACTGATTTTAACAGCTGCTGTAAACACACTGGTTGACAGATCGCGCTAAAAATAGGCATCATAATACAAAACAGTTGTACCAACCTGGAAAAAAAAAATTATCTGCCTAGCTATTACCCGGGAGATTTAAATTGACAATTCCCGATACTTTCTTGACAGGGTGTATGCTTACTTTATTATTACAAACGTTTATTAAAGTTTATAACAGACTGATTTATCTCTTCATCATTTAAATAGTTCTGACATAAAATTTATTTGACGTCTAATATTTATATTTGTAATCATACGCGCTGACTTCAAGCTGTTTACGGAGATCAAGTCTCCCAAAAGTTTTACTGAAAGGATTTAATCCTTGAGAGGGTTCAACCCTCCCCCAATAAGCTGGAATTCTCGCGCTGCAGCATATTTTATACAAATGAAAATTAACTTTGTAATTTATTATTGAGTAAAGTACATTGAATGGCTATTTTTACTTTTTTCCCCGGCTTATTGCCGGTTGGGTGGCCACCTTGTTAATTAATATCATAAATAAACTCGACTGTCTTATTAAAACTATTTTACTCCGAATACCATCAATACATTTACAACATTACTTTTCAGTTCTATTTATAATTTTCGCTGTTCTTTTTATTTTTTTTCTTTTACTCCCTCCATTATTTTTCCTTAAATTGTTTCCATCAAAACGACCTAATTTTGAATTCGACACTATTAGTTACATTTCTTATATATTCACGATTATGATTACAATTAACGCTAATATTAAAAAACAATTTTTCTATACAATGTTTAATTAAGCGTACATTGTGATATCTTATCAAATGAAATTTATATTATGATAATTACCGAAAGCAGAAACAGAAGAATAAAACTTCAATTCATTGTCATGTTTGCCAACGAATGCCAGAATAATAACGAAAAAGAAAGAGAAAGAATTCGTACAATCTACTTCGGTGAAGAGAGGTTCATAAATTTGCACAGTGACATTACATTTATGCAAAATTAATTTAACTTTTAGTGAAAGATTGCGCTAATAACTATTTAATTTTGGAATCACTGAAACGGTTTATTTATTTTTAAATTTTATTCCATAAATTGTCGATTAAAACTAAACACGATAAATAATATCTAAAATCTGTTAACTGAAAATTTTCGACTAATTTCAGTCCTAAATAGTGAAGTATAATAATTTGCACGTTTTTTTTTTTTTTTTTTTTTTTTAAATTGTACTTTTCATACCTGTTAAATGTTAAAGTATTGAATCGCTAAAAAAAATAATTAATTTTTAATTTTTAGAAAAAATAAGTTTCATACATACATCAGTTGAGCTTTTGATCTAAATAGAGTTTCTACTTCTGCTGATAATATTAAGTCTACACCACAATCTGCTCCCCTAGAAACGAACAGAAACGTATTATTTATTAAGTCTCAATTTATTATATATAAAATTTTTATATACCGATAGAAAAATTTATTTAAGGATGCCATTTTTAAAAATTTTTGTTCTCTAAACTAACATATATTTCTTATTTATGTTTTATATATTTTCCTAAAAATTTGTTTACATATTTGATAAACGATTATTTCATAATTAAAAAAGTTTCAGACGAATCTGCACCGAAATTCTTAACTTTAATAATAAACAATTCAACGAAAAAGGATATTAAAAAGAATAAATTAATTATTTTTACATACATTTCAATAAACTGTTTTCCAGCAGTACTAATCACAACGGTTGATACGGGAAAGTAACCCGGTTGCTTGCCAAAATTGCCCGTAGAACATGATTTCTCTTCAAGCAGTGCTTCTCTTAAACATAGCCTACCTAAACGTTTAAAATCAAGTAATTATCACATTAATATATATATTTTAGTACAACTAAAAGAATTAGAATATTAAAAAATCAATTATAACGGTTTTTTTTCTTTTTTTTTTTTTAAAAATTATTATGTTTGTAGTTTGTGTTATCGCGATGGCCTAGTTGCTAGAGCGCTTGGCTCTCGTTTCGGAAGTCGTGGGTTCGATTCCAGGCGATGACAGAATATGCGCGCTAGTTCGTATACAGCAGCGGACACACTTGTATCAATAAATCAAACGTTTACAATCAGTTCTAGGTGTAGTCGTACGCATGTGCTAGCGTTACATAAATATTCAGCCGGCGAACAATTAGATCAACATGAGTAGGCCGGTCATCTTGGTTTACCTCTTTCTTACGTTGGCCAGTAAAGCACGGAAGCCAGGTTGCGCTTCGGTTTACGTGCTCCTCAGTGGTGCTGTTATCTGTCCTATAATTCTCCTATGAATTTAGAAGATAATCTCATACTCGTGAACGAGTGAGAATAGAATATATTTTAAATAATGAGCGAAATGATTTTAAAATATTAACGGATAACAATTTTGTTGCCCAGTTTCGATACAAACTGGACGCGTGCAGTTTTACAAAATATATTTCGATTTCATCAACATATCTAAAATTATTTATATAACAACGTATAGTAGGGTGAGAAAGGTGAGAAATTTATACAGTAATTTTTGGTTTACCCGTAGTACATTAATAAATAAAATAAAAACAAAAGATAATCAGCCAAAGATAATTTTATTTACGGTCGCAATAAAATATGTTTAGTTTTTACTTCACTACCAATCGATAAATAGACTTGTTTTATACATGATTAATGAAATTAAAAATCATATATTGCTTCGAGACGAAATATATTGAATTCCGCAAAATATGCGGCAGCAGTGAAGTAAATTCAGTGATTTTTGTACAAATTTTATTTTTTCTTCGACAATTTTGTAATCTTCATTCATTGTTACTCAAACTTCACTTTAAATGTGATTCCGCGACGGTATATAGAAGCTCGAATTTTCGTATCATATCGTTTAAGATATTTTTAAAGAATCAGTTGATGTCTAATTTTTCATTTTTGACTGAAAAAGAGCTTTCGAAAGCCCAGTCAATACGAGACAAGTTTAACATTATTATAAATTTCTAAATATAATGAACTGTCAAAACTGTTATCACACTATCGTATTCATTTCTGAGTACGGCATTAATAATGCAATTTAATGGGATAGCACGGAACTCAAACTGATGTTTATCTGTCCTAATGTTAATCCGTACATATATAAATTTCGATTAAAACAAGTAGTCTTTATGAATAATTGAACTTTAATGGAAATTAAACTTATTTATAGACGTGCTGCATTGTGCTTTAAAATTTAATTTATTAAAATACGCTTCATATTTTAATTTAAATTTAATTATGTTAAGCAATCAATACATCATGCTTAACGGTATGTAATGTTCTGAAGTTAAATTCTTCAGTCTAGCTTTCTCAGTCCCAACATTGAAACAAAATTAGTCGCGCTAGAAAGATCCGGAAATTCCTTTCAGCTACTAGTTCTTCCGAAAATGAATGATCCTTGAATTTACTAAATTGATGGGCATTAATCCACACTCGGATAAATAAACAGAAATCTTTGAAGGGAGGGAGGAAAAAAAAAAGCTTCATTCGCAGAATATTTAAAAACTTACGACGTCAGATATTTCGAGTTTCTGTTTAGCTACAGTTACTTAACGGTAGTTAGTAATGCTACTTTACAATGAGTATTTTCCTCTGTTTTTCAATCTTTTTGATAAATATTATCGTTGACTTGCAAAAATTCAAAGATAATCACAAATTTTACAGAGCTGTTTTGCTAATTTCAACTCATTAAATTTCAAGATTTCTGACGGAATACCATACATCTATGATTTCATAATCTGTGAAATAAATAATTTCTTTGATGGTACATTTACTTGAAAAAAGTAATCGATATATGAGATATTTTTATATTTTCCTCTTCATAAATGCGATAAAAACTTTAATCTTTAATCATTCAGATAAATCGCGAGAATTGATTTTTAAATTCATAAACATTTAATTAATATTTCATTTTTATAAAAAATATCCGAATTCGGAAGTAAACAGCAGCGGAATATTTAATTACATAAATTTAATTTCAATTTTGGTTTTTCCATAAATCAGGCGACACTTACCTAAAGCTTTCCAAGCAACTTCGCTGTACTTTTTACCGGCTCCATACAGCTCATGTGATTTCATCTGTGGTGTAATTTTAGGGTGCGTGGTACCTCGTAAAAATTTAATTGGAACTGTTAATCCGTAGCGACCGTTAAAATATTCCACCACTTTTAGCAGTAACTTCACTTCATCGATAACGTCGATTCTCGACTTGAAACACGTTTTTTGACCACTGAGTGCCCTACAATACATATAATTCATGAAATTACATCCCCTTGTTGTATATAAATGACATGGCTGCTTTCTTATTACTGCTACGATAAATCAATAATTGCAACTAAGAGCGGTAAGCGATGAAGCACTTTATGCAAATGTTTCGAAGAAGTCGACGACAAAATAGCGTTTTTCACTCTACTCCATGTTCTGAAGTAATGTGTGCATAGAAGCATCCACTAATAATACATATATATATATATATATAAATAAAAACTCTGACTATCGAGCCCTGCAATGGGGTAAGCCCTCTTACCCCCATTTTTTCGTCTTCTAAAATTCTTTAAAAAAAGTAATTTTCAATTGATTACGTCATTCTTACCTGTCTTTTATTTTTAAAAAATCTCAACAATTATATAACATAGCATTCAATCTTTATTATCTTGTACATATAACGTAACGGGACATAATTATGAGACGAAAAATGTATGTACCCCCGGGGCTAAGAATGACGCAGTATGTCGCGGAAAAATAAATTACATACGCTTGTAGTGTGGAATGTTTTACATTGATTTTAAAAATTTCAGCTCGACAGCTTCAAATGAACGTCTGTACGGGCCATCCGCGCAAAGTCGTATCGAAACCGGCTTGCAGGATTTCGTGTTAAAAAAAAAGAAAACCCAATTTTGTTACAAAATTATAATGTACATATCAGCTCCGTTTATACGTTTACCTTTCTTAAAATATCGTCCCTTATTTTTATAAATTTTGTTTTCTACCCGTTTCACCATTAAAGTTTTCTCAAACTCAACCTGAGGAACGCGTTTAAGGAAGTCCTTAGATGTGCGGGCTGCATCCCGATTCATCTTGAATTGTATGCCATTTAAGACCTATTTGAGTATTAGAAAGAGTCAAAAAACAAAGGGTGCGACTTCAGGGCCGTACGGAGGGTGTGTAAACACCTCAGTATTATTTCGTAATAACTCGGTCGTATTTTTTCCTTCGCTATATCGATTAGAAAACGGTACTGATTTTTTTATATTTTATTTTATTAAGTATGTACGTTTTGTATGCCATCTATCAAATTAAACATGATAATTCTATTACGAAGTAAGCTTCGACAAAGTAGTAAAAAGTCGTTGCTTACATTGAGACATTCTTTCGGAAAACGAGTAGCCAGGGGGCTCTTAATTAGAATAATATATAGAAAATTATATTAATATCGTTTTACGCAAAAATAGCTTACATCTTAGTGCAGTTATCGCAGCAATTTTGATTGACTTCAGTGGTGTCTTGTTTTAATTCTCCGAAATAGGACAGCAATAATTGCCGTCTACATTCTCTCGATTCTAAGAACTGTTGCATTCTCCGTGCCATTTTTTCTCTGTGCGCACGAAACTTTTCCGACGTCGAATTATTAATAAAATACCTAAGATAAAAAAAAATACACAAAAAAACAATATTATAAAATGTAATTTTCATATAATTTTCAATTTAATTTTATATAACGCTTAGGAAAAAAGTTCAAATTTTTATGTTCCAAAAAAACATTTCTTGAAAGATTAAGTATAGGGTCTTGTTTTCATATAGAGCCTTCTAAACGTATAAACATAGTCTAATTCAGATAAAGAGTATAAGTGCGCAATCTTCATTACGATGCGGTATCCTTAATACATAAATAGTGTTAGTTTTTCGTTGTTCCCGAATCAGTTACGCTCCTGAATTATTATATAGGACTTAGTTGTCAGATAAAGCAGGCCTATTTTCGAATTTCTGTTGATTTTTTAATAAGTTATTACAGGTATAATTTCTTTTTAAATTCTTTCAATTCATCGGAAACCGCTGAAGATAATGAAAGATGATTACAACAGTTTACTTAATTCCACTGAACTTCAAAAACAAGGGCGAAATTTTAAATCATTTATTAAGTTAAAATTGATTTAAAGTTTGATTAATGCATTTATACCAAATTATAATTAGCTGATTTCATTACTATTATGATGCAATACATACTGCTTATTTTACGTTGCTTTACTTGTCGATAAGTTTTTTATTTTAGAAAAACGCGTAAGATTATTTTATTTAATCGCGTACGATCCTAGAATGGATATTTCGGCCATAAAATAAAATAAATTAATTATAGCGAGAAAGGAGGTTTTATAACAGAAATTTATCGACAATCGATTTTGGAGATGTGTTACAATATTTTATAACCCTCTTACGAAGTAGTAACACCTCGCGCTACTGTTTGACCAAGCAAATTTCTAAAAAAAATTCTTCAGAGCTCTAGAAAGTTATGAGGACTTCTTCAGCAGACTTTTCGATACTTTTTTGATCTTTGTTTTCATTTGTCCCCTTCACGACTTATCACTCCTAGTAGTACGAGAAAAAATTTTACCTTCCTCCCTTAACTTAGTTAAAAAGTTTCGGATGGCAACTATTTGATTTGCGCTTCTCTAAGTTTTTTCAATACCTACCACGCGCGCACTTTGTGAATTTCAAGGTGTTTACTAGAATTGATTGTGCACTATCGTGCCAAATTTCAATGAATTTATCTTCTCTTAAGCGACGTCAAGTTTTTTCAAAAAGATAGGTCGCCCATCTTTGTTGAACAATGAACGAACTCTATTTGCATTAATGTCATTGATCGCATTACTTGACCAACTAATGCGTGACAAATCGTTTTGTTTCGTTTGTCTTCTAATCATTTTAGTGGTCAACATACTACATCTCAGTTATATTTTTATCTTCAGTACGAACTTTACACGCGGTATGATGACATAAAAACATTTTCATCTTCATATTACATTGATGTTCGCGTTATATTTACAATATCCGCGAAAAATTATTACAGCGTTATTAAATAAAAAATAAAATTCATTCTGTTTAAATCGAAGTACGTTGCACTGTGAAATAGTACTGATACTTTTAGACTACCCTTCAATATATATATATATACACACACACACACACACGTACACATACAAACACACACACTCATCTTAACGGACAGTCCCGAAGTTATAAAACAAATATTGATTTTGTTAAAATTATAAATGTGATGATAACTTGCGGTTTTGCAAACTAAATTATCCTTTCCACTTTTCCCATTCTGAATTCTTTTCCGGATTTTCAGATTTTTTTTACAGCTAAAAATGTACGAATAGGTTTCGCCAACGCGCTATGTAGCGTACGGCACCTTAAGAAGCACCATTAGTAAATATTTTAAAAATAAATAAATAAAAAATGTTAATAATTTAATAAAAATTTAAAAACTTGATTTTTACAAAACCTTTCGAGTTAAAACCTAATTCGATGAAAATTTCTGATGTTAAAAAATATATTTTACTTTAAAAGATTAAAGCGAAGAGAAAATATTTGCTCCGATAAAATTACGAGTAAATCATATTTTGTACATTATAAAACTTTGTCGTGGCGGGCGAGTGAAAAAAAAGGTAATCTGATTGATGGTGGAGCTGAAAGACATCATTTGTGATGAGATGAACAATCAAAAATTGTAACATTAACAAAACTGTACAAAAAATTCAAATACTATTTAATTTCGGAGGGAGGATTCTGCCGTAAGAAGTTTTGGAAAGTGATTGGTAAATTTTGGACATAGGCAGCTAGAAGCGTAATCGGTAGAGCCTAAAGGCTACGATATTAGGATGTAAAAAGCCGTGGGAAGCAGTTACGTTAAACATGAAAAATTACATTAGCAAAAACGGTTTCTAGAGAATAATCTGTCAAGTTTCCAAAAATTAAATAAACGATGACAGACATAAATAAAACATATTACTTGGTTGCCGAACCCCAAATTAGAGAGGATGGTACCAAAAGAAATATCTGTACTAAGTCAGCACTGTACGAAAAGTAACAATACATATCTAGTTCTTTATTGCCTTCAATACATAATCATAAAATTATTTGAAGATATATTCATTTTTCAAGGAAATTCAGATTATCCACTAATGTCCATTAATCATTTGTCGCAATCGGAATAATTTAATTTGGTAAAAAGAGGTAAATAATATATTAAAGAAGGCGAAACATTAGTTAAATTTAAGAATATAAATTTTTTTAAAAAAAGTTCTATCCCAAACAATTTGATAAAAAACTAATGTTTTACTTATTTGTTGCATAATCAGCCGATGAATAAAATACATGGCATGTGGCTTGTAAACCATCTCTGCCAGCTCGACCAACTTCTTGATAATATGATTCAATTTCTTTTGGAGCGCCATAATGTATTACTATACGAACATCTAAAAAAAAAAACAAAACAAAAACAGTAAATAAAAAATCCCGAAATATGCCTAAAGAATAGCTTCAATTTATAGAAAATAAGTATAAATTAGCTAAACATGAATTAAGTGCAATAATAATAACAAATTGTAAATATTTAAAAGTGACAAAATATACCGAGGAAATAGTGGTAACGAAATTTTCAAAATAAATATCGCAACAGTTGTGTGTTAAATAACTAAGAGCGTAAGTGAAATATTTTAATTAACAGAGATCAAAATGGTACAAAATATAGTCATGCATGGTATATTACGAAAACATAGAATTTCAAAAAAATAAAAATAAATAAATAAAATAAAAAAAAAAGCATTACAATTGCAGATGATATATTAAAATGTAAAATTAAATGGGTTTTAAATTGTTCGCGAGAAATCATGAAAGAAAAACGTCAAGTTACATCTAATTGATTAAATCAAAATACAGTAAAGATAATAAACAGAACAATTATAAGTATGTACAAGAAGTAACGTAGAACTTTACAGATAATAACAAGAACCTAAGAATATATCGAAAATTGCTGACTCAAAATATTTATAACTGTATAGAAATATTTTAGCTGTGATTTTTTGGTAGTAGAAAGTGAACAAGCTTTGTAATAAACGATAATTAAGAAAACAACTTATTTAATTCCTAAGAATAAAGATTTAAGAAAGAAACAAAATTATTAAACTATTATACGAGAATTCTCGATACTTTAGCAACATTAAAAAGTCGTGGTGGCCGCTCAAATATAATTTTTAAATTCCCAGTTTTCTTGGTCCAAATTCTCCCAGTTTCCCGTCCAAATACTCCCTATTTCTCCTGATTACTAGAATTGTACAAAAAGAAAAGTGGAATTTTTTTGTTACTATTTTGGTGTAATATTTGATCGCTACAGCATATTTCATATGAATAAAACAGAACTTTGTAATTTATTCTGGGTAATGTACATTAAAAAATACATTCACTTTTTAACATTTCAAATGATTTTTTCTTATTGAAAATATCATTTTTGGCTATTTTTATACCGGTTTTATAACAAAATTCCCGGCTTATTCCTGATTAGATGGCCGCCCTGAAAATGGTTTATATTCTGATAGATAAAGTAACGTTCCATTTGTATAACATAAAAAATCATAAAACACTAATGGTAGAGACCAAAAAGGATATAGATATATTGTCGGTAGAAAATCAGAAAGTTTTTGACCAGTTTATCACTATGCGGCTAACTGTATAATTTTTAATTATCACTTGAATTTTCCTAAACTTCTAATGTAATTTACAAAAGGCCAGATACATTTAAAATTAATAATAATGTTTAGGAAAATAGAAGTAAACGCGAAAGCGTGTGTGATGCGGCGTTTAGTTAAATGCACCGAGAGTAGTTTTTAATAAAATTTAAATATAAATTAAAAGTAAAATACTAAATTAGAAAATAAGACGATAACGCAATTGAAGTCAATATTCAGCAATATTCAGACATACTTACCTGATGAAATATTAAACATAATTATATTAAAGATCTACTTCACACACGTTTTGAAATGCGAACAAAAATCGCAGACCGCACTAAGAAATTGTAATTTCGATACTTCCATTAAATTTATATTAATTTAAATCAACAGGCAGATGTTAATGTGTTAAATCACGTGCAAGACGGTGGAAAATAAAGACGCAAAGTATCATATATGCGTGAGTTGGTGTACAGGTATACATACTTGAATTCAATTGTATCATAATTCAAATATTTGCAGTTTGAAGTTTAGGATACTTTAGCGTTGCAAAAATATGCCTACGTGTTGGTACAAGAAAAATGTACGTATAGAGAGGTAATCGGGACGCTCGAAATCAAACAGAGCGAGTAAAGGAACTCCATATACATACTTTTGGTCGAAATTACTTTAAAATAAACTTTTCTCTTAAAGTCGCGAACAGCATTTCTCTGTCCAACAACAGAATTGAAAAAATATATATTTTCAGTTTCGATAATAGAGCAATGCACTACTTCTTTCAACGCGTTTCCCACGCTGAATTTTAATGGGTAGAAAAGACTAAACTACATACGTTTGTAGCGTGGAATGTTTTACATTGCTTTTAGTCGTATTGAATTTCGTCTACGGGATTTCGCGTTAAAAAAAAAACAAAAAAAAACGCAATTTTATTATAAAATTTTAATATACGTTTTAGTCGTCATTTACACTTTGGTCTTTCTCAAAATACCGTTTCTTACGTTTTATACATTTATTCTACTTCTAAAGTTTCCTAAAATTCAGCCCGAGAAACGCGTTGTGAAAGAAATTCTTACAAGCGCGCGGGCTGCTTTCCGATTCATCTTGATTTGTATGTAGCGTAAGGCCTGTTTGAGTATTGGAAAGAGTCAAAACTGTATGAAAGGTGTGATTTTTGAAAATTTATTAAGCATTCATTTTAGAAGTCCAAAAAAGTTCAAGACAAATTTTTTTTTGAAAAAGAAAAGAAAAAAACCGCTAGTTTCAGCAATTGTTACCGAGATATTATATGATTTAAAATGATGATAAATTAATAAATAGCTTTTCACAAAAACATTCGTTACAAATAAAAAAACGAAACACTGAAAATTTTTTAATAAACCTAGCAGACAACTTAGATTTTTGACTGGCTTTTTTTCAAAATGATTTTATAAAATTTCATTAAAAATCGCTGTTAAGGGAACACTGAGATATTGCATTAAAATGTTTTAATCATTTAAAACTACCGGTTAGAGAATTATTATGGCATCACGAATAAATTGGTTTGACATTCAAGTTCTTTTGCAGTTGTTTATAAACCGACAACCTGACAAATTGAATTAATCTCACTTTTTCATACTTTTAAAAAAAAGGAATGAAATTTTAACTTTTCTGTAAAATAAAAAGCATTTGTAACATAAATACAGCGTTCTTCAACACGTTTAAATATCAAATGAAACAAACTGCACTACTGAAATACAACTAAAGCGCTTACACAGATGCAAGATCGCGAATTCACAGTGAAAGTGAAACAGCGAAATAACAACTATTGTTTTTTCATCATTATAAAAAATGAAGCAGCGTACACTTAAAATATATAGATAAAAAACACGAAACAAAACATAAAATACGTCTGGAATAATTTGTGTAAATTGTTAAGGAATTTTTTATCCTTCATTAGCACCAAACACATTCAAAATCTCACAGCAATCGGGCAGAGGAGAATAAAGTAGTTTTATTTACAAATATTTTCTATACTTCCAATTTAAGCTCGCCGTTACGTGGATATTCATGAAATCCTAATAAAATTCTTCGAATTTCTCGGTTCCCCGAAAACGCTCATCCTAGGCTTTCTTCACCATTCCGATTCTCAGCGACATTTGTAACAAGAGAGTCTTCTAGATAGTAGGAATAGTTATCGTTTCGCTTCCGAACGTTAATTTAAAATTTCATATTTTCGTTCACTTCACCGTAATAAATGAAGACTTTTAGCGCATTTATCCTCATTCCAAACTGCAAATGCTGTTTGGTTAAGTTTGTGTTTAGCATTTTCTGTACTTGTTTTTTCGCTTTTCCAATTATAATACTGCCGTCCACGTAACTTATTTCGTTTAGTTGTATTTACACACATTTGGCACTCGTTCAGTAGTATATATGTTTAAAGAGATAATTAGATCATTAAAACTATGAAGGTTAAGGTTACTGTACCTGGTTTATCAATTCCCATACCGAAAGCCACGGTAGCTACTACAACAGTTATGATATCTTTAACGAAATTTTGATGAACTTTTTCGCGTGTTTTCGGGTTTAGATCTCCGTGATACACTCCGCATTTCACACCGCGCGCTAATAACAATATTGGAAAGAAATTAACAAAAATTAATATTTTTTACGACAATGAAATATAGAGCATTTCAATTAAGCAACTAACTCTTAATTTAAAGCGTGCTAGTTTATGAAAAAAAGAAAAAAATGTAAATAAAAATGTAAAGTATACAAGCGGAAAGGAGAAAAATCGTATTAAAAAAATAAAAATATTGCGGAACTGGTAAGGAAAGTAAAAATTTGCTTATTTAAAGATCATTTCATAGAGAACGATACAGGGGTAAACTGGACCTAGTAACGCATATTTATAAATTAGCACGGAAAACAATTAAATATAATTCACGTACTTTTTTTTTTTCTTTCCTCGACACTTTTACCGTAAAAAAGTTCAAGTTAACAAAAATATTGGAAACTCGATGCAGCAAATTCCATTTGACGAAATTTCTCATGATCGCTACTTATTATCATTATGTACAGAGCTCTGTACTCCCAGACTTTTCGTGGGAGCACTTAAAAGTCGATTGACGTGTATATTATAGCGGTTTTGGTTTTACGTGATAATTTTCGACGTTATTTGTGACTATTTTCTGATTGCAGACCGCGAGAATTATACAAGTGCACAATAACTACACTTCCACTGTACAACTATATATGCAATTAATCTTTACATTAAGATGTAAAATTTATCCCCGGTTAAAACAAAAATTATAAAGGCTTTCCTTAATGACGTAAAATAATAAACTTTAATTCAAACATTGCTTTTTGTCTATTAGGGAAAATAAAAAAAAATCAGAACGAAATAATTAAGAAGCTAGTGTGCTATACACTATTTTGCAGGATGTCGAGGACTGCGAAGTCACATCGCGATTTTGTTACTGCACCGATAAATTAGCAGTTGCGTTTTAAGGCAGTGCTCCGAACCCATGTTCATTCAGTCACACCAAACCAACTACGTATAGAACACGCTTAGTCAAATGAAACACGAGACATTGCCGCCTGCGTATTTTTTTCTATTACATAATATTCATTGACCGAGTTGTTTCTCATTTAGCGAAAATTAAAATTACTTTTTCCCTAATCCCAAATGACGCGAACTATTAGAAATTGATTACAAACATTAATGACAGTATCCTTCCTTTTTTTCCCGCTCACTTATTAAGTACTGTTTGTTACACAAGTACACTAATTCCCCTTTTAACAAAAAAAAAAAAAAACAAAAAACAAAAAACAACAGAAAAAAAAGTTGATATTAATTAGCACTTTATTTTAAAAAGTTTCATTTCACTTTTTCCTTTAATATTCTTAAAATTTATCTGCATTCAACCGAGATACGTTTATTTATAATTATATTACAAATATTAACCTTTGTTATATGTTAGCTAAAAGTTCCGCGTACCAGTTATTGGAACAAAAATAATAATAATTTTGCTTCGAAGCAACTGCTCCAGCGCGGCAGCTAAAGAGTAAGTAATCCGGCATATCTCTAAATCATAGTTCTATTCTCCCTTCTTTTTCATGTTCTCTTTTTAGTTTAGTATAATTTGAATCTAATTTTCATTTTAATTTAAACGTGATATTTAATGCGCTATTTTTTTATTTTTAACTGGGTTAGAGCAAGGTTTTGTTATTTGAAATATTATTACAAGGCTAACATACATTTTTTTTTTTTTCATATAAAAAATCGTACGTGGAAGTAATAATTTTCATCACTATTTACGGCGCTTATATTTCTAATAAATGGAATACGATTCATTTTTAACTACATTAAATCGTTTGTAACTAAAACGGAGTTAAATGGGAATCTAAAATACAAGGTGGTTGTAACACTTACGGTACACAGTCTGCACACATGTTCCACGAAGAAAAAACAATAAATTAAATATTATCATCGTAAATTATTTATATAAAACCCGAAAACTATGATGTTATTTCTGAAGTTAAACGCTTCTCCAGATAGTATGGAACAATTGACAATAGCCGCAAGAGAACCACTGCACGTTCGCGTCTTCTTCGGTAAATTTAATACTAATTAAAGAATTAAGTAGACCTGTTGCAGGTATTTCGGTAAGCCGAATGAAGCATTCTAATAAATATCGTAAACGGATAGAGACTGCATTAGGATTGTGCGCAGGACACCAATACTTCATGTATAATCTGGCCCTGGCAAGACAATACTGCCGAAGAAATTATCATTCGGCAAACTCATCCCGGAATTATGCCTGAGAAAACGGAAAATGTTGAAATGAAAATGAACAGATCAAAGATGAAAATTGTTGATTGCAGTGAAGTTAAACAGTCATTCAGAAACATGATTTCGGTTCATCAAGAATGAAGTTGTGGCTATTTTAGTATTTCGAGATGTTGCAGAGTCGGCACGCAATTTAATTCCTTTAAATGATCGAACTATGTTAATAAAAATAATAAAACTATAACAATAACAAGTATAAAATACAGTTATTTTCCCTTTTTGTTCAACCTTTTCATTAATCCTTTAATGGTTTCTTAAGTTTTAATAATTAATCAGAATTTACACACAACGATATATATCCCACAAGATTTCAAAGGCGCTGCTATGTTAATCAATATTTACAAAAATAAAGGCGATAAAGCTGTCTGTGATAATTACAGAGGTATTTCTTTATTATGCTCGGCTGGAAAAATTCTTAGTAAGGTAATACAAACAAGACTACAAGCACTTTTAGATGCTCGCATGCCGGAAGAACAGTGTGGTTTCCGGCAGCAAAGAAGTACGACAGATATGATTTTCTCAATGCGGCAGGTTATTGAAAAAGCCAGGGAACAAAACACTAAATTGTACATAGCTTTTATAGATGTCAAAAAAGCTTTTGACTCAGTGAGTAGGGACGTATTATGGATGTGTTTAGAAAGCATTGGATGTCCACCAAAGATGCTAAGAATAATACAGTAGTTGCATAATGGCATGAAAACTTCTGCTGTTACCGATACCGGAATCTCAGATCCATTCGATATAAATACTGGAGTCAAACAGGGCGGTGTACTGGCACCAATGTTGTTTAATTTTTACATAAGTATAATCCACACTGCCTTCAGACAGCATAAATACTGGCGCAAGAATAAAGTTCCGCTTTGATGGTGGTCTATATAATTTGTCCAAATTCAATTCAAAAAAAGCGACTAAACATTTTACGATCGAAACCCTGCAGTACGCGGACGACTGTGCTTTAATATGTGAAAAGCCTGATATACTACAAAATGCCATACAACTTACTTGGAGAAAGCATATCGTAAATTCGGCCTAAGGGTAAATTGTGAAAAAACTGAGATTTTGCAAGTAAACATAAACGCTAACGATATAGCTGATCTATACAGGGTGCGGCAACGAAGTGGATCGTATTTCAAAAAATCATATCTCAGCTATAAATTACTCTAACGCGACCATTCCAGCGTTTTTAATTAATTCGATGAGACTTGTTTTTTTTTTAATATTCAACAGTTCGGCATAATGAGTGAGTGGACGTGTGAGCAACGTGTTTACATGATTGAGCGTTTTATTTTCCATGGTGATTCGTATGTATCCGCCGCGCGCGATTTTCGAAATAAATTTTCTGTAGGGTTCAAAAAACCGATTCCAACCGAAAAAACTATGCGTAAGTAGGTGAAAAACTTCAGAGAATCCGGATCAATCTTTAAAAAAAGACCAGGGTCCGTTAAAACAGTCAGAATTCCGGAAAATGTGGAACGAGTTCAGAAGTCGATTCAGAAAAGTCCATCACATTCTGCTCGCTTATACGCAAAAAATTTGAAATTATCCGAACGAACGGTTCGCCAAATACTTCACGAAGATCTTAACTTTCATCCATACAAAATGTTGTGTACCCATCAGATTTTACCCGGCGATTGCAGCCTACGATTAACGTTTAGTAAAGAAATGTTTGGAAAAATTCAGGGTGGCGAAATTCCACTGGATTTTATTATGATTACGGATGAAGCTCACTTTTACCTCAATGGCAACATTAACAAGCAAAATCTTCGTTACTGAAGTGATTCGAATTGTAACATTATCAACGAGAAGCCGTTACACTCGCCAAAAGAAACGGTTTGGATGGGAATCGCAGTATGGGGAGTAATTGGCCCATACTTTTTCGACGAGACGGCGAACGGGGAAAGGTACCGCAAAATGCTGTCAGAATTCGTTGGACCGGCCTCGAGACGTAAGAAAAAACTGTCAAAAACGTGGTTTCAGCAAGATGGTGCCACAGCGCACACAGCGAGCGAAACGATGACGGTTCTGCAATAGCTGTTTAGGAACCGTTTAAATATGCGAGGCGCGGAAATCGTTTGGCCGAGTCGTTCGCCAGATTTATCGGCGGCCGACTATTTCTTATGGGGGTATTTGAAGTCCAAAGTTTACGTCAATAAGCTGAAAGACCTGGCAGACCTCAGAAACGCAATACGTGATGTCACGGCCGTGATATCGAGGAGTATGTTAAAAAAACTATTTGAAAACTTCGTAAAACGGATGCAAGAATGCATCAAGCAAAAAGGCTGCCATTTTGAAGATATTATTTTTCAAAAATAATTTTAAAAAAACAAGTAAGTTCATATTTTAATAAAATAAAAAAAAAAAAATCCTAAAACACTTTCTCTTTGTATTATGATTTTTTAAAATACGATCCACTTCGTTGCCGCACCCTGTATATAGAAGACAAAAAACTGAGAAATGTAAACACCTTCAAGTATCTTGGAAGTTATGTAAGCAATGACGCGAACTTAGATGACGAAATTGCTTATCGAATTAGAAATGCAAATTCGGCGTATGGCAAGCTTTCGCAGAGGGTTTTCAAAAATAAAGACTTGAGTACAACAACTAAGGTTGCAGTATACAAAGCTATAATACTGCCAACATTATTATATGGAAGTGAAACATGGCCGATCATGAAAATCAAAAAGTTGGAAAGAAGAATACTGAAAATAAGCTAGAAATACCATGTCTCAAACAAAAGGGTGCTAGACCTAGCAATAGTTCAGTCTATTGAACAAATCTTGGCTGCAAGGCATCTGAGATGGGTTGGACATGTAATACGAATGAAGGATGACCGCATACCAAAGAAAGTGCTATATGGCGTATTAGAAGCTGGAAAGCGACAAGTTGGTAGACCTAAGTTGCGCTATAAAGATGTACTTGCAAACGATTTAAAAACTATGAAAATAAACCCAAGGAAAACCGAGTGGGAAACAATTGTACAAAACAGGAACGAATGGAGATCCATTTCGGAGAATATAATACAGGAGCTAGCAATGGCACGTAAAAAAAAGAAGAAAAAAGCAACGTCAATTAATCATGGAGCGTCCACAAGCAACCAACATCAGACAGTCTGTCACATATGGGGCTTTCGGGCAAATCATCGTATTGGCTTAGTGTCCCATCTTCGACACAAACATCAATAGCAGTAAAGCGGCACTCATACTCGGCAACGAGGGAGATATAATAATAATAATAATATATATATAACTCGGTCCTTCGGTACTCGGAAGAGGGAAGCCCCCTTCACCGCCAGGTCTAGTTTTTCTATAATCCTTATAGAAGAGTGAACTTTTTCATTTGCTACACCGTTCGACAAAATGTTTTCGTTACATAAAATTGTGACATTTTTTGGGACAAATTTCGTGACAGGACACTTTTCTTGATGATTCCTGGCGTAAAAATGGCATAGTCATCAATATATTAATTACAACGTAATTCTTAGGCCGGTCCCCATTAGAAAAAATGTCCCAATTTTATGTAACGAAAGTTAAATGTTAAATGAAAACGTCATTCTTAATCAAGCATCCATTAGATTTTGTAACAAAGAAATGTATTATGCCGGTAAGAATGACGTTGTAAATTTTGATAATTTTATACAAAGTATAGAAGAGAACTAGAAAATGTAAGCAAGAGGTGTTAAGGGGCAGAGCCCTTTGTGAGGCCAAAATGACCGAGTTTATAAATATATTATATACGCCTACACGCCACTACTACATACACACACACGCACACATTTCTGTATTTCCATATAAATCAGTGTTATTTAAAATTCCTTCAGATTCCGACAATATATATTGCATTTATTTCTACTAAATTATTTTTTTCCTTTTTCTAGTTGAAGATGGGATATTACCGAAAACGTTTCTAGAATATTCATTTATACTCAATTTAAATGTTAATTATTGTGTTTATAATTTGTTTTAACTAATTAGGGAGCCCGAATGTATAGGGACATTACATGTATGTTTCTTAGAGTGATGATGATGTATCGCATATTGTATAATGGACACATAGAGTCAGAAGAATTGACGGTGCACAAAGAAATGAAATAGGGCTGCGTTCTGATGTTACTCGATTTCTATGGCGAATAAGTTGTATGGAGGTACTAGAAAACTGGAATGAAAGAGTTTTGATTGAGACCACAAAAGTCTTTAATTTACGTTTTTCAAACGACACAACGCTCTTAGGCAGTAATCCTAAAGAAATGAAATGTCTCTTAGAATGACTCTGAGAAATAAGCATAAAAAATAAAAAATTAAGTTAACGGTGATTGACAAAAGAAATTCAACAGCTTAAATCGAAAAACATATAGATGGATACGAAACAGTACAGAAATATGTACATTTGGGATCACTTGTAAAAGATGTAAGGGGTTTAACAAACGAGATAAAAATGATTTCAGTAGCACGAAATGCTACGAGTAGATTACGCAAAAATGGACAAATACATCGGTTACAAATACAGTAAATATTGATTTTCTACATTCATGTACTCATCAGAAACGTCAACTGCAACAGTTATAGAAAAAAAACATCTATAGACAGCTTTGAAATGTAAAATGGCAGGGTATGTTAAAAATTTCCGTTGGATAAAACATAATTTGGATTTGGTAAAGGTATTTGCGTTTATGGGGCATTATTTATACAAAATTTATTAGTTTGACGCTACCGAAATATAAACCAATTTGTATGTATGACTGTTTCCTCTACTGTAGAAAAGAGTTTGGTGTCCAACTGCGTAAATCATAACTAATTAAAATTCTTAAAAGTAAGTAATCATAAGTTAGATTGTAATTATAAATCGTTACCGGAATCAGAAAAAAAAAAAAAAAAAGTGCAAATCGAAGGCTAAAAATAAGATTTCCTATTAAAGGTGCATTCTTACTGTATACTTTCTTCAGTTTTTTCCCTATAAAAGTATAATTTTTTGCGTTATCTCATTTTCTTCAGCTGCAATTAACTCAGTCGATCGGAAGGCTACTTATTTTGTTATAAGCATTGCCATTTTATCATTGTCTACTTTACAATGACCGAAGGGATGGAAAACACCAATGATATTATAGACACGTATGGCTTTGGAGTAACTAAAATTAAAAAAAAGAGAAAGATTAAATTTCTGTTTAAAATGATCCATGTTAGATATCATCAAAAGGGATGGAAGTCTACAAAATAAAGGGGAAAGATGTTAATTAATGAAATTGAAATTTAGTTACCGTTGAATGATTAATCCAGTGATTTCCAAAGTGTGTGCGTTTTTGCTTCGTAATTAATTAAACCAAGACCAAGTTATTTAGCCTAATTAAACGAAAAACAAAGTGAAAAGCTAAAAGTTGGTAAATATGCAGATTTTTTGTTGTGGTTTAATTTTTATTTGATCCCGTATAGAACTGTTTTATTTCATTTTCAAACTGGAATATTTTCGTTCTTTTTTTATTCGTGATTTTTTGAAAATAAAAATAGTTAAAATTTCTGCAGAAATATTATTGAATACTCTCGTGTCAAGGGTTTGAAAGCGAAATTTAGTGGCATGGAATTGACGTAATTTCGGATTTCAATTACATTTTCGAAATCGTATTTGTGCGATGCTGAGTTTTTGACGATTGTTATAATAAAGTGCAAAAATTGAGCAAAAATCAACGCGGAAAAGAAAATGAGAATGACTACGGTCAGCTAGATTCAACGTTTAAAGAAAATGTACAGAGTGATTTGCTGGTTCATCCATCTCGTTAATTATTAATTTGACGTTAATGAAATTAATAACAAAGAAATTAAACAATTTGTTCAATAATGCAGATACACGAATTTTATTTTTTTATTTTTCACCGATGATTAATCATACTTTCACTAAGGCTGCGGCGTCGTAGGAAAATCTTAATTCGAAAAAGCACCGCGGCTCACTAAAGTTTGAGAATCACTGGATTAATTTATAGATTTCCAATCGCAGAGAATGTAACCTAAATAATTAGTTTAAAGGAAAATGTAACAATTATTATACTTTTTATGGTAAGTTAAAAAATAACTTAAAAGCGTCAAAATAACTGAAACAATTTTAAAAAATTGATACGCCTTTATTTCAGTTCGTGACCGTGCTGAAAAACTTAGTTCTTACTAGTCGGTGAAAACGGTGAAGATTTCAAAGTGAATAAATATAATACGAAAAGAAAGGGAGAAAAAAAAATAGTTCGGATACAAAGGACAAACACTACACAATAATCCACTGAGAGGGTTGCGTGTCTTCATTAGACGACAAAACAACGCGTATTATTAATACATTCATAAAAGAATTATAAATAAAATTCCGACGTAAAAATGATTATTTTTAGGTAAAAATTAATTTAAATTTTAAAGAGAATAATTGCCATACCGTTCAAGATTTCTCCTATTCTTTCCGTCTGTTTTTTAGTAGGACAATATATAATTGTTGGTCCGGGAAATTTATAAATTAATCCATCATCTAACATTAAGCGTTGCATATCATAGTAAGGGTCTTCCGATTTTATCGATACCGAAAAGTACAGATTTGGTCGATCAAAACTAGTACATGTTATTAACGGAGACCTAAATACAATTTGGTTCATTAAACTCGTAATATACGAGATTTTATATAAATGTGATGTTTTTTAAATTAAACAGCGGAAAAATTATATATTTAACTACCTGCTATGTACTCGCGAATATTTCATACATTATTTCAAAAGTAAAAAATTAAATTAATATTTAGATACGAGGAACGTAATCATTGGAGTAATGATCACAAATTTTTATACAGATTTTAAATACACATACTTTATCATGAAATCGATATTTTTTTTCTAATTTTCTGCTTTAACAGTGCAGTCAGAGACTGCGATACAAATTTTAAAAATGTACCAAATTTATCTTAAAACTTTTGATAGTTTGGTTAACTTTGTACTAAATACACCACCCGATTTCAGATTTAATAGTAATATCTAACAACCAATGCTAAAACAGTGATTTAACAGTATTCAATATATAAAGTTTCATTCACTTTTTACAATGTATCACAATGTTCATGCACGAATACGCAGGTACTTAATATTTTGCTCGTTTATAATCATTAATATGGAACTTTTTAAAAAAAAAAAAACTTTTGTTAATCTGATTAAAAATCGTCACAGTAATAGTTTAATGCGCATTTATCGGTTACACACATTTTCCTTTCAGTTTATAATTAACTTGAATATACGCACAAATGGTACATTATAAAATAAATTTACCTTAAGTTTAAGGAGGTGCAAATATCAGTTCTAACCTGCGGTGTCGCGGTAGCTGTAACCGTTAAAAATGGTACTTTGTCAAGCACCTTGCGTAAAGTACCCAATTTCCTGTAATTATAAATACAACATTGAGAAAAATATTTCATTAAAAACCGTATAACATTTTGATGAACTTCTATTACGTAAAACATTTCCATACTTTTTACCTGTATGAATGTCGAAAATCAAATCCCCATTGGCTTACACAATGAGCTTCATCAATAGCGACTAAAACTACATTGACAGTTTTTGATATTTTATCAAGTGTTTGAAGGCCGTAATCGCCAGTACACCACTCTGGAGTAACATAAACTACCCTGCATGTTCCATTCAATACTTCGTTAATAGACTGAGTTTTCTGATTTTGCGCGCTCCCCAGGTAACATGCATGAATATTTGATACCTATTAAATATTTCATCTGTTTTTAAAATACGTCGTCAACATATATTATAATTATTATTTCGTTCATTTCGGTAATATTAATCTAAATGTGAAAAACTGAACAGATGTTGATAATTTATGTTTTTGATTCTTAACAATATAGTACAAGAGCGCACGCTAAGTTATTTCATAATTATAATACGGTCCAACAAAAACAAACATACTTGTAATGAAAGAACTTGATCCTGCATTAAGGATATAAGTGGTGATATAACTATGGAAAGGCCATCAGAATAAACAGCTGGATATTGATAGCAAAGACTTTTTCCATAACCCGTAGCCATCACTACACAATTGTCACGTTTTTTCTGTAAAAAAATTAATTTTTACTTATCACGGGTTTTAAAAAATTCTGCATTTACATAAACCATGCATTAATTATATCGTACCTCAATTATAGAATAAATAATTTTCCACTGCATCGGTCGAAATTGAGTGTGGCCAAAATATTTCTTTAGCACATCTATATGTTTTTGAGATGGCTCTGGTACATCTAATTTATCGTCCATCTGTGACATATCAAATAAGAAATTATAATTTTCTTTAAAATTAATTACTATTAAGAATAAATAAGTATTTAAAATTTTTACTACATATAAACCTTTTAAACTACATAATGTAAATTATAGTCTTTCGCTAAATAAATACATACGATTCTAAACAAAAATATATAATTGCTGGTACAAAATTGTTCAAACTTTAACACAAAAAAAGGAAAATAAACATTAGCGCGGGCATTCTGATATTTTTATTGACTTAAACGCGGTGGATAGTTTCTGCAGCAGTATTTTATTTATCCTTCATTATCAAAAGCAACCAAAACAACGAAACTTATCGGCTTTTTACAACGTACAATGATATTGAATACATTCCTGTATTTCTACACATGTGTACATTAGTAGAACTACTTTGTTTATAACCAATTGTATCATATTTTGTATATATTATTTCTAATCAGGGCTTGAAAGCTGAATAATAATACGGCTTAAACTTAATACGGCTTATGTCCTTGATAAATACAGCTTAAGCTTTCGGCTTTTGGCTGTTTGAATTTGAAATATGGCTTAGGCTTTCGGCTTTTGGCTGTTTAAATTTAAAATACGGCTTAAGCTTTCAGCTTTCGGCTTACGAAATGAATTTCAATACAAGATAATTAAAATTATTTACTAATTACCATGCATCAAACTATTTAGCATTACTATTGAAACTTCAACTTTTTTCTTTACGCACAATAATAAAAGTTTTCAAAAACAATTTCTTACGCGAATAATTATGTCAAAAATGCAAAATCAAGAAATTAAAAAAAAAAAGCTTAAGCCGAATATAAAGCTTAATTTAGCTTTTCTAGAAATACAGCTTAAGCTTTCAGCTTTCGACTGTTTAAATTTTGAATATAGCTTAAGCTTTAGGCTTTTAGCTTATGGAAATTTAAATATAGCTTTTGGATTAAGCTTATGACGTCTAAAAATGATTGGCTTTCAGCTTTTGGCTTTTGGCTTTCGGCTGGCTTTCAAGCCCTTTTTGTAATGTAAAATATAAGTGAAATTTTAAATTAATCATGTTCTAATTAAGTTATTTAATAGTAATAAATTGCGTGTATTAAAGTAACTATTTCTAACGAAATATTACAGTAAATTATAAAAAATATAAAAAATACTTTAGTTAATAACTTTTGATAAATAAATAACATGGAAGCAATTATTTGAAATATTTTAATGAAAATAGGTTCTGAAGAATTTCATTTTTCTTATTTATTATACACGGCAAATGATTAATAAAATTAAAAGGAAACATAGTGTATTTAACTTACTCTGCACTGCAATCCACAAACTAGGTAAAAATTTGGATAACATCTATGATATCAGATGGTACTATTGTGCTAAATCACTTGTAATGTTATAAAATAATTATCTAAATAATTAATAAAATTTATAATATTAGTTTACTACAAAGCAGGGGCGGATTAATGATTTATGGGGCCCGGGACTAATTCTAAATGAGAAGCCCTCCTTCGAAGAAAAAATGGTGAAAAAATTCATTATCATGTATGTGCAAACAAACAAGCAAAAAAAAACAAAAAACAACCTGCTGTGTACGTATAAATGACTAATAAAATTAAAATGATGTTCTCTTTAAATAATTAACTTTCTTATCCACAGCTACCCAGCAGTAGTATGAGCATTGTTCAATCAGAAAACTGATTACTATAGAGCTGGAGTCTGTTCATTCGATAGCCGAGATATTAGCAACGGAGTTATCTTCCGCTTTTGATGTATAATATTGATTGCTATAGAACAATTTTGTTGATTCGTTGGCTGAGATATTAGCGACGATGTTATCTACCGCATCTGACGCCTAAGGCGTTACCGGCCCATGTCCTTTTGAACCTCCTTGGCATATCCCAGCGACTGATGTTCGATATCTCTAGATTTTTATTGAGTTGAAATGTCTCATAAAAGTATTTGTATTGCTTCAAATATAAATTGTTTACATATGGAACATCCAAGTCTATATGTAGAGCAAAGGCGCACGCAGGATTTTTTTTTTGGTCGGGGCTAGAATTTAGAAGATGACTTAGGGGGTGGTAACTCGGTACCTCGACTAAGTACCCATCTATTTCCGTGGTTTGTAAATTAAAATAAAAAAAAATAAAAAAAAAAATACAAAATTAACGAATATTATTTTTAAAAAAGTTACAAAACTGACGAATTTTATTTAAAAAAAAAAAAAAAATAATAGAAACGTAACATTATGTTTGTAATAAGCACAAATTAGATAAGCATACGAATTTTATTTAAGTAAAACAAAACATTACAAAACAAAATTAAGATTTCGAAAATTTTTTTTTTGGGGGGGGAGTAATGGCCCTGTGGCACCCCCCTTGGGTGCGCCAATGATGTAGAGTGTGATTCGATACAAAGTACGGAGCGTCTATCAGTTGCCTGAACGTTTTCGACTGGAACTGTTGAACCTTATTTAGGTTACTCTTCGCAGCACCTCCATATACTTCTAATACATGTCTCCAGACTGGCGTTATGACTGAAAGATAAACAGCCTCTTGCATTTCAAACTCATTGGTGACTTATTGCCTAATATGTTGTTGAGGGCCTTAGTTCTTGAAGCAATGTTTTTCTGGATGAACAATATATGACTTCTCCATGTAAGTCTTCGATCTAATATCATACCCGGGTATTTAATGTGATTTTTTTGAATTATCTGCTGATTATTTATTGTATTAGGGGAGCAGTTTTGCACATTTAAAGTGAAAGTTACTTGTCTGGTTTTTTGGTGGTTTAGTTTGATCTTCCAGTTGAGCGCCCACTGCTGGGTAGTGGTTAAATGCTCTTCTCCTAACAAGGATGCGTACGCTGGGTTTTTGTGCCTAGCAAGGATGCAGATATCATCCGCAAAGGTAGCTATTATTGTCGACTTTAGTACTAGCACATCCGCTGTATAGATGGAATACAAGAGTGGGCCGAGTACACTACGTTGTGGCACTGATGCCTTTAAGTTATTTGACAAATGATAAGTTTATCTTGACATTGAAACTTCTGTTTGTTAAATATGAGACCATATCTGCTTATAAATCGTTTGGTAAAATTTGTTTTAGTTTATAAAGTAATCCTTGATGCCAAACGCGATCGAAGGCCTGTTCAATATCCAGGAAAATGGCGTTGCAGTATTCTCCTTTCTGTAATGTAGCTGTTATTCTGTCTGTTATTCTAAGTGAACAGTTGAGTGTTTTTCGCGGAAACCGAACTGATGATTCGGAATGATCCTATTTTCTGTTGTTATCGAAAGTATTCTATCGTATATTAGCATTTCAAACATTTTGAAAAGAACACTTGAAAAGCTGATCGGCTTATACGAGGATGGATATATTGTATTTTTTCCCGGTTTTAAGATTACCAAAATTATTAATATTTTTCAAGTTTCAGGGTAATATCTAATTCTCAGAATTGTGTTAAATATATGAGTAATTAAAGTGACCGTTTTCGATGGCAGCATTTTAATTATTCACCTGTTATTTTATCGAAACCTAGAGTTTTTTTGGTTCGCAGCATCTTAATTTTAGCTTGTACTTTTTTAAGTGCTATAAGCTTTATTGTCAGCATGGGCGGCGCCAGCGGGGGGTAGGGGGACAGCTGCCCCCCTGGAGCCTGGAAACTTTTTAATCAACTGGCCATGATGAGTATTCATAGGCGTGTAATCATGGCCATTTTTCCAGAAACCCACGAAATTATGTTTTAATTAAGATTTTATTCTTTTTTAATAAAATATTAAGCCTTTCTTATAAATTTTATTTTTCCTATAACTCATACCCTCTTTCTTCTGCCATCAGGGTGTGTTAAGCCATAACTAGTATAACCTGATACTCTAAAGCTGTGTGAGGATATTAAGTGAGTCTCACAGATGAGGGCAACATCTATTCTATGCCTATAAAGAAATAATTATAGTTCTTGTTTCTTCTGAATAAGCCCATTACAGCTCCATAGCATAATTAAAAGTGATTTATTCGTTATTGTTACAGTTCCTTGTATGTTACTTTGTCTCATTATAGTATGGTACATAGTTAATTTAATTTATCTAATAATTTGTTTAGTATGGTGAACAGTGGCGTAATTAATAATTTGAAATCATTAATCAACTTATCTAGTACATTTGTTATTTAAGTGTTTTCTTTTTAACCTGCACAATAAGGTCTCTAGAATAGAGAAAAAATAAAAAATTCGAAAAATTTTAATTTTTAGGAACCAAAATTTGGGAAGATACACCCTCAAAGCGGTATAACTGATAACTAAAAAAAATTCCATAGCTCTTCCTATGGTAGATGGAGAGTCACTATTTTCTTTAAATGACGTATTGTAATCGCTAGAATATAGGAAAAATATGAGACCTCTAAAATTTTAAAATTAAAGGGCCTAAATTTTGAAAAATGTGAAAATCAAGTTTTAAGAAAAAAATGTTTAAAATATTCCACGGACAATTCTATATGAGTGTTACGGTATCGATTATTTTTTTAATCCACATACTAGGGTCTCAAGAATACGCAGAAAATACAAAATTCGAAAAATTTTGATATTTAGGGACCAAAATTTGGAAAAATACACGCTTAAGACGGAAAGACTGGAAACTAAAAAGAAGTCCACTGCTTTTTCCATGGTAGCTAGAGGGTCAGTTTTTTTAAAATGATGTATTTCAATCGCTAGAACATAGGAAAAATACAAGACCCAAAATTTAAAAATTAAAGGGCCCAAATGTTGAAAAATAATTTAAGCGTACAAATTCTGAAATGATTGAAGTGATGGTCAACAGAGACTTAATAATATTATTGCTTAGATTCTAATAAAAAAAAAACAAATTTCATCATTGCATTTAAAAAAATAAATATTGTTAATGTCTTATTTTAAAAAGAATTAAATTTATCATATTCCTCTGACATATCCTGTTAGCGGTTTCAGATATTTTAATCTAAACTTCAATTTTTTGATTGACGTATTCAAAATATATGTGAACCCTGCAGTCTTTATGAAATTTAAAAAGTAAAATAATTTAATGTCCAAAGGAATGAGTCGCGAAGCGGCCAGCGAGATCCCCTAGTATTTAATATAATTAAAAATCTCAAAATTCATTTGAATAAAAATGATTATAATTTTTTAAATTTGTAGATTCAGAGAATCAAAGAAGAAAATGTCTTGCTTTTGCATTATTTGTAAAATTTCGGTTTATATAGAATGTACACGTTAATAGGACAATTTTACACTTTTGTGCTCTTTCACTTTATTACCTATCCACTCAAGGGGGGGGGGGGCATGGGATAACGGGTCTAAAAAAAGCACTTTTTTGAGAGTAATTTTTAAAGAGACTATTAAAGTTATTTCATTAAAGTTTTTTGCACATAGTTATATGACATTTCAAGAATATTCAGTAACTTTTTCGTCAAAAAATATTCATAAACAAGCCAGTGAGAGCGAATTGACGAAGGCCATTTCAAAAAAATACGTTTTGCGGTGTCCACGATAACTCGTTACAAAATCATCCGAAACACGAATAGTTGGAAAAAATGGTTAATTTAGAAGTAAATCTAGGTCGCAACGTTGTCCTTTTATTTTTAAAATTTTTTTTCAATTTTTGGCGGTCGGATGAAGTCAAAATCACGATATTTACCCTAAAAATGGCGCCATTTTGTAGCTGTAAAATCGGTCTCAAGCGAAAAAAAAAAAAAGAAGAACGTTGCGACCTAGTAAAATATGTATTATAAAACTGTGTTGAACATGAACCGGATCGGTACAGAAGTTTTTGAGATATCGTGTCCATCGACTTCAAAAAAGTAATTTCGAGAAAAACGCGTTTAAAGTTTTAAACTATGAAAATTGGAAGAAAAATTTTTTTTTTTCTCACTTAAACTGAATCGTCGATGCCAGCACCATAAAGCAAGGTACCTGCTGCACTTACAATGTCCAAGGCTTCCTTTTGCTCCATTCTTTCCATTATTCTAGCCTCTTTTGTCTGAAGCGCAGCGTTTTGTTGGGCTCTTTGAATTCGCGTTTCATCGGCTGTTTGAACGTAACTGATGAGCACTTGGGCCGCCCTGATTTTCATCTCTTGTAGGAAGATTAGTAATGCAAAATTACCTTCATTGGAAAACATTTGTTTCAATTTCTACTAAAATAGGGTTACTGGATAACATTTTTGGAGTGATCTTCCAAATAAGTTGATTTAGGCTTTCGTTATTGTTTTGAGTAAATCCACCAATACATCGCTCTAAAAGCTCGTCTTTGCTTAAATCTTCATAAATTAGCTCGATTGCTTTTGTTACATCATCCGGAAAAGGTTTATAATCGTGCTGGAAATTTTCTATTCCGGTGGCGGTCAAAGATTTTTGATAAGCGCACCACGCCGGACACTTACGATGCTGTGGATTTTTGTTCGTTGATTTATAATGGAAAAAGGTCGCTGAAATCGCATCTTTCATTTTTTACACTGAATCACAATTTCTTTCGATTGCTAATCCATAATACACCATTAATTGATCAATTGTTTTACCAGTGAGTTTTCCTTTTCCAGAGAGATTTCTGCTTCTTCTAACATAGTTTTTCCAGCCTTTTTTTCCGGTTTTTATTTCTGTCTCTCCTGTTGTGTTTTTTACAAGGTCACGTAGCCGTTTGCCGATCCTTTTTTGAACGTGGCCAACACATTTTTATTTATTTATTACAAAGTCTTCGCCATATGGATGGCATTGAATTACACCGGTGTACGTTTTACTATCACCGTCGCCCATGTAATTTTTATACTTGACGTCGTACTTTTCCACCGATCGTTGAAACATTTCTTTTATTACTGATATTTCCATGTTTCCTGCAGGTTCAATGTGATTTACTTCACATTCACCATGTTCCACGTACTTGGTATGCCATTTTTTAAATTCCATTATATTTAATTTTTTCTCTCAAGTTTTATACCTTTAACCGCGCCCACTTTTAAAGCAAATATCTATAACTTTTCCAGTGTAATATCCTATTAATGAAGAAACACCATATAACGAAAAGAAACCTCGTTTTTGCCAGGTACCATCACCGGCTAGGTCCTTTGAAAGAGAAGGAAGCAGCTGCTCCGGTTAACTGCCTGGCGCTTTCGACCGGCTCAAAAGGGGTGCAGCGCATAGCTTACTATCTTAATGAGTTTTACTCCAAATGACTTGAGGTTTTGGGAAAATATTTCTAAGAATTTGTACTTTTATATGAAAATTTTTCAGAAAAACGGATTTTTCAAAGTGGTTATCCCATACCCCCCCTTAAGCATTTTGCTGACTGGAAATTTTAAAATCCTGAAGAACATTTTAAGAAAATCATTTACATTCTGTTTTTAGATAACAATATAATTGACCTGAAAGACCAGTATTCTTCAAATGTAATAAATCTTTCTAATTTGAACGTCTTTTTGCTACAAAATTCTCATGGTTATGATGATATTAAAATCGTAAAAAGCCGAAAGTTATAAGGAACTTTTAGGAGCATCAATTTCATCCACTGTTTCTAAGTATCAACTGTGGATACGTAAGTGAAAATGAGTATCTCAAACGATTTTCTAAAAATATACTCTTCCGAGTTTATTGTAGACTACAAAAGAATGCAACAAAGATCCATACTTTTCAATTGGTTGTTTGTTTCATCTCTTCGTTACTCCACCTCTAAGCAAACCTCAAGGGTTTTTCAATTGTGCGACATATAAGAAGTTGGATTCAAGCACCTATGGGAGAAGAATATCTGATAGGGCTTGCCCTTCTAAATATTCAAAAAGATATCGAAATAGATGTAGAGATTGTAATTAACAGATCTGCAAAGCAATCAAAAAAAAAAAAAAAAAAAAAAAAAATAGAATTTATCCTATATTGGGAGTATAAATTAGTTCAGTCCGTTTTAAAAGACGGGGCTGGCTGTTATAAATGTTTTACAGTGACAGCTGATTTCGATGGTTTTAGAAAGTTAAGACATCCGTCAATAATGTAAAGTTTATATCGCTTTCAGTTTCGTACGGAAACCTTGTGTTTTACTGCGTTGAATATGTCAAATTTTGTGTTAACTAAGCAGCATTTGCGGGAAGTTTTAGTTTTCTTCTTTAATTGGAAGAAAAGTGCAGCTAAAGCGTATCGAATGCTTGTGGAAGTCTATGGTGACAATACTTTAACTGATAAATCATGTAGGGAATGGGTTCGACATTTCAAGAATAGTGATTTCAGCGTTGGAGACCTGGACAGCCAAAAAAAATTGAAGAGAAAGAATTGGAGGCATTACTCGATGAAAATCCGAGTCAAACGCAAGAGAAGCTTGTAGAATCATTCGGAATTACCCAACAAGTAGTTTCGATACGATTACAATCTCCATGGGAATGATTTAAAAGCAAGGCAATTGGGCGCTTCATGAATTGAAATCGAGAGATGTTAAAAGGCGATTTTTCACGTGTGAACAGCTAATTCAAAGGCAACAAAGAAAAGGTTTTTTACATCGGATTGTGATTGGGGATGAAAAATAGATATTCTACGACAGCCACAAGATGAAAAACTCTACGCAATGCCCGGTCAATCATTGCCATCGACCTCAACATCAACACCAAAGCTAAACACATTCATGGTTCGAAAGTCATGCTGTGTACCTGGTGGAACCAAAAGGGTGTGGTACACTATGAGCTGCTACAACCTGGCGATTCCATTACGGACGATCGGTATAGGCTACAATTGATTCGTTCGAACCGTGCATTACGAGAAAAACGGCCGGAATACGAGCAAAGACATGACAGAGTAACTTTTTTTGCATGACAACGCTCGGCTTCATGTCGCAAAAGTCGTAAAAGAATATGTGGAAACGCGCAAGTGGGATATTTTACCGCACCCGCTGTATTCACCGGACAGTGCTTCTTCTGATTACTGGTTGTTCCGATAGATGCAGTACGATTTAGCAGGTAAGCAGTTCACTTCTTTCGCAGAAATCGAAAATTGACTCCTAATTTAGATCGGTTCAAAAGATGAGACATTTTTTCGAGATGGAATTCGAAAATTACCTGAGAAGTGGAGAAAAGTAGTAGCCAGTAATGGGAAATACTTCAATTAATTTGTTCATTTCATTTTGTTCTAAAATAAGTGCATTTTTCACTAAAAAACGGACTGAACTAATTTATACTCCCAATAATTTAATCTAAAAACTGCGAAGGTCCTTCATTTGTTTATCAACAATATGATCCTATTAGTAATTCAACTTTCTTCACTTCCCATTGCGTCACATCGTGTTTTTGTAACCATCAGTCTCTGCATTTCCAAAAAATACTAACCTTATTCCACCTTCCACCTCATACAGTTGCAACATCGTCTTAACACCTTTACCTATATACCAATACTTCATACTATATTTTATGCTAATTACTATACCCCAATTTTGAGAAAAAATTTCATCAATTACAAAATAATTGTAAATTCTACTTCGCAATCACATATATAACATTACTTCCTACAATGTTAAAGGAACATGTAAAAATAACTTTTTATTCGGAAAATTTATAAATTTAAAAGATTAAGTGCTTGATTTTTTTTTTTCTTTTCACTGTACCGGTAAGAACCATAAACAGTGCTCGCTTGATTTAAAATGTACTGGAGGATATTATAATTTTAAGTTTAAAAATTTATGTAAAACCTTCTTTTTATAATATTCTCTTCTCGTGCGCATCTATTGTACTCCATTGCCTGCGCTTTTTTGCGCACATGTGGGGAATTTTATAATAAAAATATTTGATATTTGTTATTTGAAATAAGAATTATTTTCAGTAGTGTATCAGCTGTCTGTATATTTACAAGGCAAAAATGTTGATTTATTTTCAGCATTGGAGATGGCTGAAAATGTTCAAACTCTTTTGAAAAATATGCAAAAAACGGAAAATATTATTACGAAATTGCAGAATTTATTTTGTGAAGCTGAAAAACTTGCTCACGAAATTGAAGGAGAAACAGAAGTTCCGAAGATAATAAAAGATAAGAAAAATCGTGATAATTTTGATACTGATTCATCGGAAGAGTGTTACCGTCTATCAGTTCTTTCTCCCTTTTCAGAGCATTTTATCAGCCAGATCGAACCAAGATTTATTAAATATAAAGATGTTCTATCGAAAGTCGAAAATATTTTAACAACAATAATTATTTCGATACCCGAAGACAATGGTTAAGAGTACATCAACTGACCACACAATGACCAAATGATATCAAAACAATTTCGAATATTATTTTTATTTCGGAAATTAAACTATGGAAGACTAAAATCAGACACGTTGCCTAAAAAACTTTTATCGATAGCTTGATAAACTGTAACAGTGAGATACTTCCGAACGTATTTGAACTATTGAAAATTGGCGCTATCTTACCTGTTTCTGTTACATCAATGGAACGCTTCCTTTTTACGTTAAAACGACTAAAAAACTATTTGAGGAATAATATCGGTGAGAACCGTTTAAATGGATTGGCACATTTAAGCATTCACAGGGACATAGCGGTATCTGCAGAAAAAGTGATAGATATTTTTGCAGAGAAAAAAAGAAATATTGCTTTGTAAATTTAAAATATTTTGTAGACAAATGTTTGCTTTAATTGTGGTTGTGATAAGAACAGATACCAAGAAAAAAAGTGATTTCCATATTTTAAACTGCATTTTCACGGTAAAAACATCAAAACGTATCTACATTTCCATAGTAATTTGGCAAATTGATAGTATTTTAAGTCAATGGCCTTTGTTATACTAATAAAAAACAATAAGAAAAAAAAAAATTAAAAAATTGACGAATACTCAGTTTATGTTCATCGATTTTCATCAGTCCTCACATGGTACTGCCACTGAATGGTATACTTTCTAATGGTCAGAGAATCAGTAAAATCAGTCCATATCAATATAAATTATGCACGAACAAATGTAAAAAAAAAACAAAAAAAAAAAAACATACGCGACGAACTATATAACCTCCTACTTTTTGGAAGTCGGTAATAAACAGTCTGTTTCAAGTTCAAACATATTGCAAAAAAAATTTCATTCGAAGCTTTTATTAAACTGTTTGATAATAATAATCACGGTAGAAGTTATTTAAGTGGAACGCCGCAAACATCCGTGCAATTGCGCATTTAAAAAAAATATACATTCCTCAAAAAAAATATATATAATTTCTTCTACTACAGTTGTTTACAGTAGATTTTCTGCCATTTTTGATTGTTCAAGACGAAGGATTTACTAAATTTGCGAGGGGTTTAAATCCTTCACATGAGCTCCCAAATAGAAAAATCGTTTCAAAAAATTTTATTCCTGCTGCATGTATGAAAGCGCATTATTAAATGTTATAAAAAATGAGTCTTTCGAAATACATATGTTTGTTTAACAACCAACTGTTGGACGTCATCATGAAATAAAAGCTTTTTGCAATTACGGCGTATTATATTAACGATATATTTAATTTAGAGTCAACATTACTTCAATGTGTTCCCTTTCTAATTTATCCTGTATAAGCGGATGTTCATTATTGAAGGTAAAAAAAAAAAAAATAACTGAACAATTCAAGGGACAAAATTATATCAGCTGTAACGAATATCGTTGCCAATTGTAATAAAACGATTTTAAATAATTCCGAGTGAGAACATTTTGATGTTGTATATACACGTTTGACTTCATCGTACAAAATAATTAGTAATCTAATGGAAAAAATGAAAATCATAGATCATAGTTAAACGTATCTTTTTAGCGAACAAAAAATGAATGGACCATCAAAAAAATTTAGGAATTTATATATCGAAAAAATGAATTCAAGGATGCGTTACATGCTGAAGTTCAACATATATGACTAGCAGATTTTTTGACCTAAATATGCAGTATAAAGAACAGTAGGTTTAACCGATAAGGATCTTCGGCGTTTATTAGAGTGGGAGATCGTTGGAGAACTATGTACAAATTTAAAACATTAGAGGAAAGAAAAATTAAACGCAAAAAATACCGAGAAATAGTGTTATTATAGTATTTACCGGAGCTTTAATTTTAGTAGATTTTAAAAGAACCTTTTAATCAGGCAGTGTTAAAAATAACAGTTAAGAAAAAGGTTAGAGCATTTTTTATATCTACAATTATGTAAAAACATATTTATTCTTTAATTAGATGTTCACATATCAGTTATTAGGACATTGGGTAATGGTTTTGCTTTGGAGCAACCGGTTGGGCGAAGGAATAAAAGATAACTGTTCTTTTCGAAGCACTACTCCGGCAAATGATCGACAATCTCCCTATTTCTTACAGACATCGAATTTTACAACTGCATTAGCTGTTCTTTCAGAAAGCGATTTATTTGCTTCTGTGATTTATACTAGTTTTGTTTGTACACTTGAACAATTAAACGTTACAAATTATGTTAATTACCTTCATTGCAGATAACTTCTGTTTCTAACTGTTTTGGTTTTTTCACAATTCTGTTTTAACAGCCGCTCACAAAATATTGCATTCGATGCAAAATTCTCTCATTCTAATTCTCTGCTAGTACGTAAACTGCGAATAATGTTAGTTTACCGAAATTTGAATAAAATTTAAAACGTGCATTGTTTCGTTCGCGGAAACTTTTTTTTCCTTTTCACTTCGGTTTGGTCGTTGTCAAACGTTTACCCGTCATCAGGAAGGGGATAAGGTAACGATGAACAGTGAAGGAAAACAGATAGAATTTAATGAGAAAGAGAGATTTCCAAGAAAGAATAGAAGAAGCAAGAATAAAATTAGTACGGAAAGAAATAAGAGAAGGAAAATACCATCTGCAAGAATGGTAGAATGGGGGGCAGATGTAACAACAAAAAGGGAAAAGTGGAAGAAAAGAAGGGATCGGTATTCCGATTACCTATGACAATACTCGAAGGGCGACACCTCAGCGGGCGCCAAAAATATCAATCAGAATAGCCCGGCATCTTTTAACTATGCGAGCAAACTGCGAAAGACATTTATATAATGCACAGCAGAAGAAAGAATAGAATAAATCATTCACAGCGTGGCTAATATTCTGAAGGCAGAGCGGGAAGAGAAAAAATGAATATTCTACACTGTGGACTAACTCTGAAAGCAGAGCTCCCAATGTCGATGGAAAAAAGAAAAAAAAGAAGGGTTTGTTGCATCATGGTTGAAATGGTAGGCAGAAATTTTTACACAAAGAAAAGTGCAAACACTGAACGATACGAAATAAGAGATAAATATCTTAAGATAATTAACAAAGGAATGAATTTGAAATAGAGGGAAATGATAATGTCGATCTGTTGGCCAAAGAAGCTGCTTCCGGAGGCGTTCCATATCCTTTTATACCTTCTACTGATTTGTTTCGGAAAATTAAAAGAAATCATCCACAAAATTGGACAAACAAAAGAATAACTCAAACCTAGGTAGGTACTATAATACAGTCCAACCAATTATCCCGTCAGGACCATGGTATTGTCATATGCCGCTAACTATCCCTGAGAGGCTTATTAGGAAATCAGTTACCTTGCTCTGTCGTCTCGGAATGAGACATTCGCAAGTTTCACAAAAATTTTCAAAGTCAAATATGATTTGCAGCGGTCACGAGGGAGGGCATCAATCATCAGTTATTTTCTCGTAAATTATTTGACAGAAGCAGAGTTAAATTTTTCGAGGACCTAATTTCCTTGTCGGTTTTTTCTCCTTATAATATTCAGTATTTGCTTTGTTGTGAGGACCAGGCTTTGGTTGCCTTATTCAGGTTCATTGTCGATTGCAACATTGTGCTTTAGACGGCAGTTGTTCAGAGTTATTTTATTTATTTATTTATTTTTTTTATTTTATTTCATATGTTTAAAGTAAGAAGGTACTAGTTCAGGGTGAATTTGTGTTGGAAGTGGCCACACACAGAAATATTATGACGAAAAAAAAAATAATGAGGAAGATTAAATCTTAATATGACGCAATATCAAAGAGAGGAAAATTGTGGTCGAACTAAATATTTTGGCTCACGTTCATAAAGTTTATCACTGACTTGTGGTGGTCACAGCTCCCAATCTGACATAGGGAATTAATTCTCAGTTCTATCGAGTTTGCGGTTGGAACACACAGCATTATCACATGACTATGTTTTTGGAGAGGGTCCTTTTCATCTTCCCCTTACCAACTGTAAAGCATCTACTAAAATAATGCCAATATTTTGTCGTTTTATCAAGTATTATTGGGTTAACCAGACTTTGTGTGGTGCCCAGTGTTAAATTCTACGGCATATAATGGATTAAATCGCGTACTGTAACTTCTATTTCAAGGCACCGTAATAGCCCGGATAATTAATACGACACCTAAATTTATAAATAGAATTAAAAAGAAAAAGGATATGAATTTAGCAATAATTTGAATGATTAGTGACGAATGAAAAGAAACAATAAAGGATGCACAGATGGACCACAGATACTGCGTGGCCTAGTTGCTTGAGTGCTTGGCTTTCGTTGCAGAGGTCTCGGATTCGATCCCGGGCGACGACAGAACTTATTACGAGAAATTTAAATTTAAATAACCGCTAATAGAATCATATGGAAGGCAATGGCAAGCATGCATACCACTACATGCGCGTTAATTAATCTACAGTTGGCAGACACACGCGGGATCGCATTGTAATAGCAAGCGATTGCGATCAGTTTCGAGTGTAGTCTTGCGTCTACACTATCTTCTTCATTAGCGTCACATAAATTAACTATTAGCGTGTAAATTTAGCAGCAGGTATAAAATGAATCTCCCAATTTGCCCGGTCAGCACATTAAGCCAACTTATCTCGCCAGGGATGATTGATGATTTTTTAGGATGTTCTTACTTTTAAAAGAAAAAAGAAATAATTTGCTCCATATTTTTAGGCACTTCATTAATATTTTATACAAAATTTTTAGTTACAAATATAATCAATAACATGTGTAATTTTTATTAATGTGTTTATATGGTGTAATTCATTTATGTAAATTATTAATATATAAATTAAAATTATGGAAATTATTAATAGTATGCGGATATTACTGAAAAATGTATTGTTATTTATAAAATATGCAAAGAAAATCCCCCCACCCCCCCATTCAAAATTCTGGGCACGGGCCTGGTTCTTTATGATTTATATCATGAGCTATGTTTGAATGCAGTGATACGTGTAAGCGTATATGCACGTGTATGTATGTATTTAAGAGAGAGAATTTATCTGTTTATAAATCCACTATGAATGACACAAATGATGTTTTCTTTCAGGGTGGATGATGTTCCATTACTGACAACATATGTTGTTGCCGTTCATCATGCTGTGCACACTATAATTGACCTTTTGACAGTCGTGTGCATTATGTAAATAAATAAATGAAATTTGTACGCTTCTTCATGATAGCTATCGGAATTTTTTAATCTTTGTCTATAACGGATTTTTATTACAAAATATTTTATTATTTATTTTACAATTTTTTTTTGTATTATTATTTGTAGTTTCTGCTTGTGATATTTTTTTTTCGCTCGCCTTGTCTTATTTCCACTAAATTGATAATAATACACATCAATAACGGTAAGTACATGACTCTTTGGTAAATTATCAAAGTATTATTGTTTCAATCGATTGCGTACGGAAAATATAAGAAGAAAATAGAATTGAACGATAAACATCGAATAGTTTTTCAATTGTTGTTATTATTTTCATCTATGATATATTACCGTTTAGTTTACAGTGTAACGGTTACCGATTATGAAACGCTCTATGGCAATAATGTATTCGTTTTTTTTTCCCCATTTCTAATACATTTGTGTGAAGTTTGTTTTACCGATGTACTTTTTTTCTGTTTCTCTTTACAGCTCGTAGAGTTTATTATGCTGGATTAACTAATCGATATGGTGTGATTACTTAAAAACTAATAACATAATATCGTGTAACGTTTTACGAAACCGAGGATTTCTCTTTAATAGATATTATTAACAATAAAGTAATTCGGAGCAAAATATAGCAAACAAATAAAAACTATGTATACTACTCAGAAACGTTTTCAGGCAAAAAAGCCCATCTTCAGCTGGAAAATGTAATTTATAATATGAAACGCCAAACCGAATAATTAACAATATCTTTGAGAATTAAAATTGTAGTTTGTTCGCGCTAATTATATTAATCGTTTAATAGTGACCTACAAAATATTGAAAAGAATAATCTATAATTGCATAAAATTTATCATTGTAATGTCATACTCACAGAACAATCAGAATTCAGGAAATCCAGAAACAGTGTAGATCAAGTGAATACTTGGACAACACAAATAGAGCAATACGGGACTTCCAATATAATAAGAAAATATTTGTGGCGTTCGTAGATTTTTCCTCCACCTACGACGACACAGTATGGCGAACTGGACTATTGACTCCTGAAGTAATTCCATATAATAAAAGTATGCGTATAAGTTAATCAATGAGATGTTGAACAACTTTGGAACGGAACAAATAAACGAATAATTTTAAACAATGATTTTCCACAAGGTTCGGTGCTCTTCCCGCGTTGTTTTTTAATTTATACATATAATGCAAGCAGACAACTTGACATCAATAGCGCAGGACAACAAGAAGGATATCTAACAGTAGTTACGGTCGAAGAAGATCAGTGTACAATATAATCATACTGAAAACGATGGTACTTACGACTAAACAAAGAGAAAACCCTACATCATATTTTCACTCGAATAATCCAATGTCGAAAAAGAAATTCAATGTAACAGTTAATGGCTACAAAAGTATGAAAATACCCCAAAATACTTGAGCGTCGTGCTAGATCATCAGCTAACGTACTGTAAGTATAGCGAAAGCATAGCTGCTGATGTCCGTATAAGAGTAAATATAATTCTGAAAATCGCAAGATCAATCTCAGGAGCATCTACAACAACTTTACAAACTGATGCGTTAATCCTGGTCTTTTCAGCAGTCCGATGCACCACCACCCCTGTGTGGTTGAATAGTGTTCACGTCAACAAAATAAATATTGAACTAAATGTAGCTATGAGAATTGTAACAAGCCCTTTAAAATCAACCCCAAGAACGTAATTGCCAGTAGTGAGAAATATCGTGTTCTCAGATTTACGGCGAAAAGAAACTGTAGTCAAATAATGGCTAAAATATAGGAAAAATAAAAACTTGACGATACAGCGAGAGGCAGAACGAAGTGGATCGCTTAAAATCAAAAAAGCCCGTATACAAAATCACGTCTAAATTAATTGAGAAGAACTTTGATGGAATTCAGGTCTACCGAAAGAAACGGATCGTGGACAATTCAGATAAAGGAGGTAAGTAAAGTAGCTTAGTGGTTAAGATGCTTGGCTACCAAATCAGAGGTGTCAAGGTTATCGAGACTCGTCTCGTCCCGGAACCAAGTCGCTCCCAAGTTTACCCAGCCTGAAATAATTGAGAAATCTGGGAAAGTAAAGGCGGCTGAGAGAAAGGAACTGGCCCCAATATTCTCATCGGATCCATTAGATCCTTAAGTACATATGATAAGCTTAACTTCACAATCCCGACGCCCTACAAAAGGGGATCATTAACAATTCAGAGAAAAGCCACTAATTGTGAACTGTTTACGAGTAGAGCGCGGAAGATACGGAAAAATTAATATATACTATATGTGGGATTAAAAACGAAGCGACATGTGATTGAGGTAAGATGAAACGGGCAATGAATTACATTTTGCAAGAGTAGGGGTCGAACGCGGGTTTTAGAAGGCGGTTGAAATGAGATTATCAAATTGACTGATCGCGTGATGGAATGGCAATAAAAGTTTAATGTGAATATATAACGTATACACATAAAATTAGCGTTGATGACGTAATTATGTAAATTCGTATTTCGTTTGTGTACATTTTATTTAGCTGTGACTAATAATTTATATAGCACTACATATTATTTCACGTTATTTGAACTGATGTATAATTTGTGTTATTTAATTTATTTATATAATTAAATTTACTCGCTGTTTTTTATATATCCAAAAACATATGAATAATAATAATAATAATAATAATAATAATAATAATAATACATATATAAATATAGTTTAAAAAATTGAATTCAAGCAGGAAATGCTATTTCTAAATGAATAAGAATTTGTAATTGTATTAAAAGTGATACGCCATCAATACAGTATTAATAGAAAGATTCTACAAATAAATAAATAATAGATTTTTAAGTAACATACAATATAGTTCATCCGTTATCCCTTGTATTTCGTTGTTTACAACATATTCGTACTTACATTTACCTATTTTACAACTAGCTGATGCCAATAATTTTAGTTGTGTACGCATTTTATTTATAAGAAAAAAAAAAAAAAAACTAAAAAAAGTTGAACGTAAAAAATACTGTTTGTAACATTTCTTTTGTAAATAATAGAGAAGCTACTAGCAGAGCTGGTATCGTGGAAACTATCTTTAAATTTGACTGTATGACAAATTTAGATTGACAGCAGCGGTCTTTAGCGCCCACACATGTAATTTTCTAATCGCCATAGCGATATTTTACAGGTGTACCCGTTTAAACTGAAAAACGGAAAATTATTATGGATAAATAGTGTGCGACGTAGTATAAATTCTATTTCCTCTATGCTACATTCTGCTAGTATTTCTGCTACTTACCTGCAGTATCATTATTTTAATATTAATTTCTTTTCATAACTTTAAAATACTTTCAAGTGCGATTTAGTGTGATTATTCTAGTCTAATAAGATTTTCAGCTTCTGCTATGGAGGTAATACTGCGGACCACGTTTGGAATTTTAAGAAAATAAGAGTTGTGAAACCCCTTCTTCGGTAAGAAAATCAGAAAATAAGCAAATGTAAAAAATTTCACTATTTTCAATTAATAGATGGTTCTTTCAGGTTTCTTTCCAATGTGGCAGAAGGAATAGAATAAGAAGAAACTTAAGAATCGTTCGAATTACCGCTTTGCGCACCCGTCTTCTCAGTGATAAGGGAACACACATAGCTGGTAATTTAGCTACGAATAAAAACTTCAATATCGAACCCTCATAAGAGGATTCTAATTGGAGATAAATATGCTAAGTTTTTGAAGAATCAAATTGTAGAATTTTACCAAGATCTACCCTGCAGTTTCAGTGTAATGCACGCACATTAGGACTGACTATTTTATTTATACGATTTTTTTTTTTCAATTTTTAAAATAATCCTTATCTTTTTGGAGTTTCACCACTTCACCCGTCACCAAATATCCATACTTCATTACAAATTTATAGTTTGATTAAAATTCTGTGCATGCCTCAGTAGTGTCTAATGTGTGTACGCGCGCGCGCGTGTGTGTAGGTGTGTGCACATCTTGTGTGATCACATTCAATTTATGTATATGTGTGTAAAGTAGTTGTGTATAAAGTTTATTAACTAGTGGCGAAGCGAGGTGGCAAGGTGCTTTCATTTGTTAATTTTTAATTAATTACACTTTAATTTAAAAATAACTTTTTTTCTTAATAATTACATAATTTATGTAACTGTATTGTGTACGCAATCTATGAATAAACAGAATATATTACTTTCCGCATGATTTCTCTTGATTTACATTTTTTTTATTTTTTTTTCTGATTATTATGTTGAGATCAGAATTTCATGTAAACTTTTTTTATCTAATCATTTATTAGATGTCACGATAGCCTAGTTGCTAGAGTGCTTGGTTTCTGTTACGAGTTCGATCTCAGGCGACGACAAAAATTATTACGAAAAATTAAATTAAAACATAATCGCTAATAGTCACGGGGAAGGCAAATGACAAACTACCACGTACACCATCATATGCGCGCTAGTTAGTTCACAGCAGACATACACGGGGGACTGAACTTCAAATATTTACAATAAATTCCGAATGTAGTCTTACATGTGTACACTCGTGTTGCATATAACAATTGACTAGTATACTATGCCTATGTCTGTATAGCTGAAAGGTACGAATAGGTAGTCGCCGACACTCAAGAATTAAGTATGGCGCTATAAAGAAGAAGAATCATTTATTTTATTTTGGCCACCGTAGCCTAGTTGGTTAGGTAATGATTTATTCAAGTTGAATCTGGTTTGCATCGTGCTGATTGAAAAATATACAAAGATTTTATTATTTGCCTTGGGTTCATATCCGTAGTTGACGAATCCCCCCCCCCCCCAAAAAAACGAGCTAAGCTAGTAGATTTACTGGGTAATTGTTTTTGACTAGAATGTCCAGGTGTCCATAAGAGGTCAGTTTGGGTAAAGTGACAAAGGAAAAGTCTATGGATCAGAGAACGTATGTGAAAAAATACATAGTCAGTAGGAGAAGAAGGAAAAATAACTGAAAAGACCTGTAGGACATCTTGCAAATCTGATACGATAAGGACATTCTAGTTGAGCAGAAGGAAAGGAGTTTAAAAGATTCAGAATAGAATGGTGGAGGGCAGAAAAAGCTAAACTAACTAAACAGAGCACTTGAGAGCCATAAGTGAATCGTAAAGTAGTTGGAGTAAAGGAGCATGGAAGAATTGAAGAAAGTGAAGTATGGTGACTTTTCATGTGTGTAAGTACGTGGTGAAAACTAACTGAGAAACTGAGAGAGGCGGCCGACAGAGATGAAGGTTTTATTGTTAGCAAAATCGTAAGAAGGAACAAAAATTGGGAAGGAGGTAAACGTTTAATAAGAATTTTGTGGCTTAAACAAAATCTTCAAATGTAACATACATCTATGGGTGTGTAGTTTTTCAGAAACGCCTTTAACAATTTTCGTAAAATTCACGAATCAGGGGGTTTTGAAATTTACAAATCTTTTTTTTTTTTTTTTCTTGAGCTCATCAACCAAGGATCTTTAGCAAGAAACAAATAGAAGGAAAGAAGTCGGTTATATTTTAATCCGATCAGAAATCTTTGCTAAAAAGCAATCAATGTAGCAGGAATAACTAGTGGGAAAGGAAAGGACAGGATATAGGAAGCATAATAAGGAGCAGGATGCCCAAGCCTCAACAAATAGGAATACAAAGCAGAACGCTCCACAGAAAGAGGTAAGCACTGGAAGAACACATGATTGACGTCGAACATAACTGTATCATAAGGATGGAGGGGATAGTGTGGGGAGGAAATTAGAGAAAAGCGTAATCTGGAGGAAGGCAGCAAAGAATGGCCAAAGCGTATACGAACAATGGAAACAACATCAGAACGCCGAAGGGAGGGATATAAAAGAAACCATGAATATGCAGGAAGAGTAGGCTGAACAGAAAGATGAAATGAATAATTATTAAAAAAGGAGGCAGCATAAATATCCGATACCATGATCTGATACGGAAGCTTTTATATATCGATACGAGGTTAGCGGATGGATTTTTTTAAAAAAATAAGCGAGAAGAAGCAGCAGCCCGAGCCAAGAAACCAGCCGCTTCATTACAAAATATGCCTGAGTAGTTAGGTACCTACAGCAAATTAATATTAATTGAATGAAGAGAGGAAAGATTATGAATGAGTGAACGTATACGAAGGATAACAAAGTGTCATACGAATGATCAGGAAGAGGAGAATATATGGCCTGAAGGCCGCTCAAGGAGTCAGACATAATTAAAAAAATCGGGGAAGGTGATTCGAGGAAATGAAAATAAAAGAACGTAGGATAGTCAATAATTCGTTTATGAATATGGAACAGAAATAAGGAAGACGAAAAGATTCTGATAGGTTAAAATCAGGAAGGATGAAGGAAGTACCAACATCACCAGGCCCCCTCAAACCATTCGTGTAAATGGTAACATGAGAGGGAAATAGGAAATTAATAATGCTGTAGAATACCTGTTTAATTACGGCTTGGAGGAGGTTTTTAGAAAATGAGGGAAGAATAAATACTTTAGGAGGATGACAAAGATCGGTGAATTTTTGAAGGAGATAGTGTACAACCAAAATGAACTAAGACGATGTGAAATAAACGCCAGAATAGGGGTTTTGCTAGGAGTAAAGCGCCAGCTATTATAAATCGGAAGGAAGGACTGAAAAAGAATAGAGGACGCGAGTGGAAGACGATTAATAGGGAAGCGATAGCCTAAATAGGATCTACGAATAGACGGGGGCGACGAATTGGATTCAGCAAAAATAGCAGGGATTGGAGAGGATTTGAGCGCGTCAAGACAAAGACGAAGGCAATAGTTTTGAATTACATCTAGTTTAGAGAGACGGGTCTTGGACACACAACCGTAAATAAAAGAACAATAGGTTTTATCTTTTAGAAAATTATATATGTACTAGCTGTGCCCGCGGCGTTGCTCGCGTGAATTATGGTTCTAAAAAATTACTTTATTTGTTAAATTACACCCGCGTGGAATTCAGTTCATGACTGTGTAAGAGCATCGGTAAATGATTGTTTGTCAAAAGATTTTTTATTGGCTGTGGCGCCTCCTGAATATTGGGGAGACTAACTTTTACCATTAGGTTCATTGGCCCATTTTTTGGCAGAACACTTGGAGCAGATCTTATTCATAGCTCCGATTTGGATGGAAGACTGTTGAGCATAATCAGTCTGTGGATCGTATCTGAAAGCCGATCTGTTACTGTGAGCTAAAATTCGATTACGAACTCTAGTCGTTGACGTCTGTTGTCTTTCTCTCTGATCTCGAAGGCGTTTATGGCTCTATGTTGCATTATTTTTGTAATTTTTATTGCTACCTTTATTATTAAAATTCTGTTTTAAGTTTTTACTATTATTGTTTTTAATCGTCATTTGGTCAGAGTCTTTTTTATTAGTATTATTCGTGTTATTTTTAAGTATAGGTGGTCCAGTTTGGACACTTCAGTTTTCCTGAATACTGAGTTATTCGATTTGAAGAAGTTATTTTGACCGATAGGTTTTTTGGAGCCTTTTCTAATTGAATTCTTGTCTTCCTCGGAAGAAACAAAGGATATTGTGCGCTTTAAGGAAAAGTCATGACCGGGGGTTAGTTCATTTATATCGAAAAAACCTATTTTTCTTATAAGTTTAGGCTTAAATGGTGTTATTTTGCCATGTTCATTATCTTGGTTGTTATGAGGAAGAGGAGGAAAATTCTCTTGTTCCGTCAGCAGTGAAAATCTGTTTCTGCTTCTGGTTACCGTATTTGAATAAAGGGATTCTTGACGGTGTACGGGTGGTACTTCCAACGCCGCCTTCTGAAAATTAAGATTGTGCGAGGCCATTACCTCATTGATGTGACTTTGTCGTTTCCGTTCCGGACAAGAGCTGTCTGTAGCTTTATGATGACTTCAGCAAAAAATACATACTGGAGTTGGACTCGAACAGGATTCTTCTGTATGCTCAGAATTACCGCATCTGACAAGGAGAGGTCACGATCTGCGCCGATTTTGATGAAACTTTGCAGATCGATAAAAGATCATGAGTATATAAACTGTGTAAAATATTAGAGTGCAACGTTTTGATTTACGCGAGAAATTAAAATTTTTAAAAGCCGAATTTAACGAATGATATACATAGCCATTTAGACAAAAATATGCAATAAATTCCAGATCATGTTTATTTACCTTGTGCAAATAATTCGGAAGACTGATTATTCCAAAATGAAGTATATTAAATAAAAATATTATTAAAAAACAATAAAATAATTTAAAAAATTCAATTTTTAATTGAATAAAAATTTAAGCATGCCATTTATTACATTTATATACGATAAAAACAGAAATCACAGTGTACGTGTTTTGTGGTGTAGCGGTAAAAGTGACGTCTATTTGTACATAATGGAACCAAGGTGTTTGGGTTCGAATCCCCACGGCGCAGCAGAGAGTGTGTAATATAAAATTTTACAACTACATAAATATAATAAAGCGAAAGATAAATATGTTTTATACACAACGAATTCATTATATACATATGTATACAAATATAAATAAAAAAATATACTTATCTACGTATAAAATAAGAGAGTTGATGAATATCAGTTATAATTAAAATGCTACAAACTTAATTTTTATTTACATAATTTGGGGTGACATAGATCATAAAAACAAATAAAACAGCAATTTTTGCGACATTTACTGCAACATATAAATTAATTATTACCACAAGCGCAAAATTCTTTTTTCAACAAATTTCATTTACATTTAAAAATATTTCACGTTTATCTGGATGTTAAGAGGGAAGCCATGCACAAAAACAGTCGTTAAATAATTTAAATGTTTAAAAATTGTTATTATATTTATATAGGTTATGTATAAAGAATTGAAATAATTAGATAATAACAATTAATAATTTAAAATATAAGAATCAAAAATTTTACATCGACACCGCAGGGATTTCGAACCCATTATGTACAAATAGACGTCACTTTTACCGCTACACCGCAAAACACGTACACTGTAATTTCTGTTTTTATCGTATATAAATGTAATAAATGGCATGTTTCAATTTTTATTAAATTAAAAATTGAATTTTTTAAATTATTTTATTGTTTTTTAATAATATTTTTATTTAATATACTTCATTTTGGAATAATCAGTCTTCCGAATTATTTGCACAAGGTAAATAAATATGATCTGGAATTTATTGCATATTTTTGTCTAAATGGCTATGTATATCATCCGTTAAATTCGGCTTTTAAAAATTTTAATTTCTCGCGTAAATCAAAACGTTGCACTCTAATATTTTACACAGTTTATATACTCATGGTCTTCTATCGATCTGCAAAGTTTCATCAAAATCGGTGACCCGCAGATCGTGACCTCTCCTTGTGAGACATCTATTATTACCTTTACACTGTTTGGCAAACATCTGTAGCACTGGCGTATCCGCCGAACAAACGGAAATTTTACGTTTCATAAGTAAATGTAAGATGGCAAGGTTTATCCTTCAAAATGAATAAGATCAGAGGAACTTGCTACATACTTGACTTCATTGTTATAGATGACGCGTCCGTTGAAGCGTTTAATATTATTGATTTGAAAAGGATGACATTCTATCATTTCTAATAATTCTGTATCAGTATAGTCAGTATCCACTCCTTTGATCACACCTCGTCGAGTAATAAGAGTGTTGGGATATATGCATTATATCCGTTTGATGGAAAGATGGGGCTGGAAACGATATTATTAGCTGTGAAAGTTGAAGACAAATGAATGGTAACCCGATTACGGGCTACCTTTTTAATTTCGATGATATCCCTAGACATATTGTGTTTACGTAATATTTTCGCTACTTTTAATGCTCTAATTGAAACTCTAACTGTTTCTGAATAATATTTTTCTACGAATATTTTGAAACTGTCATTATTATTATTATAATTATTCTTAATCGGGTGTATAGATTGATTATTTCTCTGTTAGACTGATAATTAATGTTATGAATATTAGGTACGTTATTATGTGCCGTATTTAAATTTATTATGTTTTCATAGCTATTACCATTTTTACTACTGCTTTTGCGACTAGCATTATCATTGTAAGTACAGTTACGACCTTTATTATTATCGGCCATGTGTATATTGCCATCGTTACTTAAATCAATTACCATCGGATTGTTATCAGAAGAACAATCCGTAGAAAATACACCGTTACCATTATGTACAAAATCGGCGTGTGCACTTAGACCAGCTTTTAAATCATTATTTTATTTTATACCATTTTTTCTATTTGCATGTCACTTGCCAAAATATTTATGAGACCCAACTGAATGCTATTTCTGTTAGTCTATAGCTTTTATTATTGCAATCTTCTTCTGTTTTTCACGAAATTATAACTAAGTTGTAAATATCAGTTGTTTACTTATTTTTATTTTTTTAAACATATGTTCCTGTAATTGTAGAATTAACAAACAGAATCGGTAGTAAAATGTATTCATTAAAGCAGACGATGAAAGTTTATATAATACATAAATGTATGTATATACGTATACATGAATATATGAAAAAATTCATCTTCTAATCAGAATGACACCAAGTTACTGTCAAACGGAATGTTGCCCAACGTAATCGGTATACTGACTGAAGCGATCGAATAAAATGCGCTGGGTACAAGCTTAACCTTTGCAAAAAGTAACAACGTACTATTATTGAAACAGTTTTTACATTTAAAAATAGCTAAAAATCTGCAATTACAATTTTTTTGTTTTTTTTTTTAAATACCATTTTTCTGAAATTTTATGATATGACATTTCATTATTCTGCTATCTCTAAATGGATGTTACAATTAGCGAAAAAAATATCTAGGTCTAGGCAGTAAATAATTATTTCAAACTTGAAAAACAACTAGGCGATCTTTTTTCTGCCCAACAGTTCTTTCCACTTTCGAAGATTCGGAAAAATTAAAATCATGTATGATATAATGTCTAAATGAAACTTCTTAACGTTTGTTCGAAATAAATACATGGAACAACAAATTTAAGAAAGAGAAAATTTGTAAAAGAATAAGAGTTTAGTGATTTCCTAAAATAATTTAAAGATAATACGTTCTAGTTTTTTTTTTCATTTTTTTTGCTTTTTTGTGAAAAGGGACTCGATATTAAACCATTTACCGATGATAACCAATCGTTAAATTTTTTTCTATTAATTATAATTTAATTAATACTTCAGGAACCGAACCCGGAACCATCATTGGTAGTCATGTTAGCCACTGGGACTAGTCTCTCAGAACGGCTAAAATAAAATCAAAAAAAAAAAAAAAAAAATTACAGATGTTTTCTGTCGTGCTAGCAAAAGGATCATGTCATGTTTTTGCAAAAAAATTTATTACGTTTTTTTTTTTTTTTTTTATAAATAGATAATATCGAATCTGTTCAACTTAAGGACCGTGTGCAATTATTAAGGCTATTACGGGTTTAAAGTGTACTTTAAATTATAGGCCATTCTCCTTTACGCACAGCAATGCTGGTTATAAATGCGCCGCTGTATTCGAGGGCGCCGTCTGTCAAATTAGAGATGCCGAACTTGGTTCGGGAAAACAAAAATACCGGACATTGCAAAAGCATATGTTCGATAGATGGTGACATCTGGCTGCTGCAAAAATAGAAAGTGGATGGTGGATCCCTCCACCGAATACGTGATTATGGGACACACATGTGTTTGACCTAGGCGCATACGGCTAAGAACACAGTAGATCGCCTGCGGTGTTCTATTGAGGGACCACCGGTCTCGATCAACGTCTTAATGATCTGTTGCAAAATATTCTTGGGCATACTGGTATCTAATGAGAAGGGACAAAGTATCTGCTATCTTTGAAGTACTTGGAGGACTTTATAGACCGGGATTCATCATGATGGAGTGGGCTGCTGTGTTTATTATTGCGTTTCCAAGGATTCCAGCGTAACCGGGGATCCAAAGAGTTAGTTTACCGCCATTTTCATTCCGCTAACTGAGAGTCATTAAAGCACCTGTAACTAAAAGTACTTCCCAGCATGTTACTGTAGGCATCAGAAACGTATCCAAGCAACAAAAAGGATAATGCACAGTTCCACATCTAGGATACTACACATATCACGGAAATAGACTGTACAGATTTTATCATCCACTTTAAAAGAACCCGCTGTACGTAATGAGTCTTTGAAGGGAGCTGCTTTTACTTTATCGGTATAACAGTAGAAGGCGTTGGGATATTGACTATCAACTTCAGATTCTTATTGTAAAGTTGGTCTGATACATTTTGAGACTCGCATTTCTGTAAAATTGTGAAGTTCGCTATTGTTGACCTTAGTAACAGATGGAAGCAGGAACTACAATGTTAACTGAAGGAAGTAGGTCCGTGGGTACTGGATGCGGATCGTTTTTAAATTTGGGATGAAGGTGACTTGCTGAATATCTAACCCCAGAAAGGAAATACTGCATCGTAAAGTCAACAGGAATCGGTTGAGTGGAAGGGCGCCTGGAAAAGTACAAATACTGTCACAGGGGTATCTTAAAAATAGGTGTTAACTAACTAGTTGTGAACAGCGTAAGGGACAATGGTTGGGACCCTTTCCCAAGGCGGGGGTTTGGATTATTGATTGTGTACAGTGTTTTAGATTTTGGAAATTTTACTTGATTATTGAAATAGTTGAGCGCGAGGGGTTGAGGTTAGTTTTATGCCTCAGAGCAAAAAAGTAGGGTTAGATTATGGAAAAGGCCTTCTGAACTCTGGAATTAGGAATGATTTTTGTTTCTGCGCTTTGTGCATACTTTTTTAATTGTAACGTCAGAGTCGCTAGCTTCGATGGTTTCTACCGGTTTGTTTTTCCATATATTATTACTTTAAATTTTGGACTGATGATTCAAACCGTTCGTCAACCGGTCTCTACGACGTTGGTTGATACAGATTAACTTGAATATGAATAAAAAAAGTTCGGCTCGATCTAAGATCCTCTACGTTGTATCTGTTCCAAGGGCTGTGTTTTGTCAGCCCTGCCCATTTCCAGTTGGGAATCCAAAATAAGCTTATTCGTTTGTGCTACCAAACTTTTCGTTTATGCTCTTCCCCTTCATAGTTTTATTACAAAAGTTTTCGGGCGGTGCTGGCGAAATGCAGCCCAGCCCATGTAAAGGTAAGGGTTGAACATTGTGTTATTCGTTTGTGCTTGTTTGTACATCACTTATATTTGTTTGTACTCCTTCCATTGCGGAGTTGAAATGGACAAACTGGAGAAATAGCAGTGGATGTGACATAGAATAAGGTGAACTGCTCGCAAACAAAGAAGAAGTGGAGAAAGCATGAATCAAGTACGTCATAAAATTGTATGAAGATAATACACGGTCATGCACAGCCCCTGAAGTTGTCTCTGGGAATAAAGCTTCAGGTATTTCAATGTCTGAATTACGAGTACGCGATACAGAGAGCTAAAAAAAAATAAATAAAGAGGCAGTTGGCACAAACGGAATTCCGGTTGAATTAATAAAGCGCTTGTCGCATGAAAGTAGAAAGACATTATGCGTGATGTTGAACATGATATATTGGACCGGAGAAATACCCCGGAGGACTTCCCCGAGTGTGTCAATATTTATTCCTATTCGAAAGAAGAGTAGTCTTCGGAAATGCTCAGATTTTCGCACAATCAGCCTTATCAGCCACACTTTAATGTTGTTACTCACAATAATAAACCAGAGGATTAAAGATTGATAGACAGCCGAACAAGACTCAGTTCGGTTTTGTAACGCATAAAGAAACACGTGACGCTATCGCGTTGCTTAAGATGTTTATCCAAGAAGAGCCTTTTTCAGTAAACCGGACTATCTATGCATGCTTTGTCGATTATCAAAAAGCGCTCGATAATGTAAACCCCGAGAAAATGGTCAATGCTTTTCGCAAATGCAATGTCGATAAGGAGGATATGTATTTCATTGTAAATTTATATTGGCGAAAAAAATCAAATTTAGCAATAGGGTCATCGACAACGAAACAAATCTGCAATATACAAACAGGTGTACGACAGGGTTGTCCTTTAGCGCTCAGATTATTTAACCTATATGCTGAGATTAGATATGCTGATGACATAGTGCTGATGGCGGACAGCGAAGCAAAATTGCAAAAGGAGCTGAACGAACTAAACAGATTGTTAAACATCAAATGTAATATGAGAATCAATGAAACGAAAACTAAAGTACTAAGATGTGACAAAAAAGTAGATGATAAGGTGAACATAATAATAAATGGGAAACCGGTACAACAAGTAAAAGAATTTGAATATTTGGGCAGCCTGATAACAAAAGATGGAAGATCGGAGCGGGAAATAAGAAGGAGAATAGCCCAAGCACAGAATGCATTTAGTAAAAAGCTAAGCCTTCTCTCTTCTAGAAATATAGAGTTAGAAATCAGAAAACATTTCATAAAAAGCTTTATTTGGAGCGTTGCCCTTTATGGATGCGAAACGTGGACGCTGCTAAAGAAAGACAAGTACAAATTGGAAGCATTTGAAATGTGGTGCTAGCGACGCATGCTAAAGATAAAATGGACGGATAAAATTTCGAACCGCATTGTACTATCCAGAGTAAAGGAAAAACGAGAAATGCTAAATACAATAGAAAGAAGAAGAAATTCGACCATAGGACACGTGATACGCCACTCAATGTGAGTTACCAACTTATTAGAAGGAAAAACAATAGGGAAGACTCAAAGAGGAAGGCCTCGAAGGAGATTCATGGACGAAATAAAAGGAAGGAGGTCATACGCGGAAGTTAAAGAGTTAGCTAGAGCACGAGAAGATCTAACACGTGGCCATGTTACCCACCAACCCTTGGGTTGAGGATAAGAAGATGATGATGCTGAGAAGATGACAAAACACCGCACCTTTACAAATACCGGTTTCAAGGTGAATGATAAGAAAATTGGCAATATCAGTTATGAAGATGATAAGGTAATAATTGTTGAAACGCCGCAAAATGGTGTATAGGCTCGTAGCAGAAAGTGCGAAATACAATATGAAGATCAACACCGATAAAACAAAAGTTATGCGAATAGCAATGGTTACACTGAATAGAGTTTTTTACGTATTTTTGCGGAAGGAAGAGAACTTGAAGAAGTCAATAAATATAAGTATCCGGGGGTTATGGTAAAGATAACGATAAAATAAAATATCGGATAAACATCGTCAGAGGTGCCTTTAATAACCTTGAGCACATACTGAGAGATAAAAAAATAAATATGAAACTCCGGCTGAGAATATTGAAATGCTATGTGCGGTCTATAGTGGGTTATTTATCAGAGACATGGATATCGACGAAAGCAATACAGAATAAAATACATTCTCTAAGTCCTACTCTTTTTAACATTTACACTATTGCTATGGTATTTATTCCTTTAAATTCCCTTTCCTTATTTTTGCTGATGATATTCTTCTCTTTTCCTCTTCTTACGGTATTGTAGCTGTCAACGAAGCGTTTAATTCCTCTCTGTCCTTTGTTCATAGCTATTTCTCCTTCTAAATCTTCCTGCATGATTTTTACTAGTCGTTCTCATAATCTCGCTTTAGTTAATACATCCCTAAATCGGATATCTCTTCCTCGTGTTTATTGCTCCTGCTATCTCAATGTTTATCTTAGTAGTCGACTAACCTTTTCTAAGCATATCAACTATCTTTTTTGTTTCGCAATTAAAAGACTGAACTTGCTGAAACCTTTATCACCAACCTAATAAGGAGGAGGTGATCCCTCTCTTGTACTCATTACCTTACATTATTCGCTCCAATGATTATTGTTCATTTATCTACGGCTGTGGTTCAAAATCCCTTCTTTCCAAATTGGATAAAATACCGAATTTCTGTCTCTATCTATGCCTCGATGCTTTTAAATCCTCTCCTATTTCAGCAATGCTTGCTGAATCTAATACACCTGCTCTTTCAGTTTAAAGATCTTGTTTGGGCTATCGTTTTCTTTCTAAACTTGTAACTTAGCCTTCCCTCTTTACCAATAAACGTATTCCTTTTACCTCTCAATTCAACCTAACCTTGCTTCTAATGCTTGGTTCCCAAAGTTCTCTTCTCTTCACATTCTGTTATTGTCTCTATTATTCGCCTACGCTTTAATCACATTTTATTGCCCTCTTCCCGATTTCGTCTCTCTTTGATTTCCTCTCCTTCTTATCCTCTATATCCTAATAAAGCAGAGTTGTCTATTGCTGATCACATTTTCTTTGAATGTTCTGCTCTTTCTGCGAAACGTTCTTCTATTTATTTACTCCTCTTAAAGTTAAGGCTTCCTGCTCCCTATTGTGCTTCTTATCCCTCTCAGTCTATTGTCCTTGCGCCATTGGTTCCTTTATTTCAACTATTTCCGATCGAATTAAGTTCTAATTAGTTGACTCTTCTGCTTATCATTTCTGGGTAGAGGTCCCTGGTTGACAAACCCAAAGAAACAATAAACAAAAATACAATAAACGTTTTTCATAGGTTTTAAAAAGTTTTATATTTTCTAAAAATTTTAAAGTGATGAAATGATAAAAAATTGTAGAAAATTTAAAATTTGTTGCAAAATAGACAAAGAAAATTTTTCCACGATTTAAAAAAAAAAAAAAAAACTACACACGTAAAATTAAGAAAACACTATAAAATATATATGAAAATTGAAAAACTGAAGTTTTTACAATTAGAATCAAAATGACTCGTTGTTTCACTGCGGTATATTAATAGCATATGTGATTTTCCTAATGTATCGTCTTCAAATGGAATAAATTAAAAAAAGCTAGGCGGAAAAAACAAATGATTAAGCTAATTCTGATTTGTCTACCAATTAGAGGATTGATGGCTAAATTTTATTAAAGTACAAATTATACTGTTAGAATTTTTAAAACGTTCCATTTCACACTCTTAAGGTATTGTTTCTCCAGCTTCGTCCATTCCAACTCTGCAGTGGAAGGAGTGCAAATAAAAACACGTGGTGCATAAACAAGCGCAAATGAAGCACAAATTATTAATACTGTTCATAACCTTTAGGTCAACATCGGCAATACCAGATACTGTTTTCAAGCCTTATCTCAACATGGACAGAACTGCCCCCACCCTTACCAGATTGTAAAGGGGGTGAGCACAAACAAAAATAAATGGCGCACAAACAAGAATAAACGAAGTACAAACGAATACGCCTACTTCGGATTCCAAACTAAAAATGAGTTGGCCTGGCGAAACCCAGTCTGTTCCAATGATGAAATATATAGTCGGTCTTTAAACAAGTTTAAACGAATTCAGCAAGCGCGCCTGCAATCTTACTTGTAAATTTCTTTTTGTCAATGTCCACACCTAACACGTCATATCGCCAGACACGGGAGTTTGTACACAACGTTTCGAGGTTTCATATGATTCGCTTGTTGCGTAAATGAGTACACAAAGGTATAAAATATATTACCCGTAATTCATAATTAACTTCGATGATAGCGCAACCTTTAAGATTTGGTACTGGTACTTGAGGAACTATTAAATTAGCGTTGCAAAAACTAGATGGCTGTCTTCGGAGGCCGCTCAATTCTTTGCTGGCTAATGTTGCAACTACAGATTTTTCTTCTTCGAACGGAAACGACGCCTTCATTATCGTTTTCTGTATTTAAGAGAAACGGTAAAATTATCTCTTATCATACTGTGTTAGTTTGCAGAATCTGCTTGTTCGACACTTTAATAGTTTACTTAAAATTTAGTATATAAGTTAATGTTCCAGTGGTAGAGGTACCTAATCTGAAACTTAATATAAGTTATACCAGAGAAATCCGGGAAAGTAAAGGCAGCCAAGAGAAAGGAACTGGCCAATATTAGTGTCGTTGGACTATTCTTTACTTCATACGTTTATTAATCAGTTATTAAGCTCCAAATTACTGCCTGATTTTCAATATATGTTTCTCCTATATAAATGCGTATCACTGTATATTAAACACACGTAAATAAAACTATACTCGGATGACTAGTAATACGAAATTTTTCAATTAATTTTACCACACAATATTAGTAGAAAGTATAAATGGGAGAAACTTTTTATTTAAGCCAGATACATCTTGATTAGTTTTTTTTCTTCTCTTAAATAGACAAAAAGGGCATTTTATTCGCAAACGATGTCATTCACTTCTTTCAGTGCATTCATATTAATTTTTCTCGTTCCGGACTCAAGTCTCTGTGTACCAAATGATGGTTAGACCAGAAAAGTGATCTGGATAAATAAAGGCGGAGGTGAAATGAACTAATTTCAAATATTCACTTCAACTCCATTAGAAACTAAAATGCATTATGAAAAGCTTAATTTCACAATCCACGATACCTTACCGAGAGTATGAGATTCATTTCGCTGTTTATAAAATGTTTAAATCGATTCCCGTTATTTTGAGAATTAGAGTTAATAAAGTCTACATGTTAGATTCAAAAAATTTCTCTTTTTTCTCCTACATGGCTGAAATCGTTATCACTTTATTTTTTTCGTATTCTGCCACAATGAACTTTCATTCTTGCTCTTGATTTATTTATTTTCCCCTTCTCAATTAAATTCCTGCTCGACATTATTTTTAGTGGTGAATTTAACCTCACTTATCTTCGTTATTTCCTTCCGGTATTGTTATCCTTACCGACGGTGTTTGAAGTCTCCTGAATGGTACTGCCTTTCCACTGTTCCATTACTTAATTTTTCCAAATTCTCCAAATTGCATCCCTTTTATTTTCGCTAGAATTCGTAGTTATTTTGTATATATATATATATATATACAAGGTGTGGCTATTAAATAATGAGATTGCGCGCGCTATGGATGCCCTAGAGGAGTAAGGAGGGAAGAATGTACGGCAGAAGAGACCTTAAAGTGTCTACTAACACAGTTTCAAACCACGTTTTCGTAGCTATAGTAGTATTTTTTCTATAAGTACTTTTCTGTAAGGCCGTTCAAAGGTTGTGCTGATTCTGGTTTTACCTCTTCCATTGATTCAAAATTAGTTCTTTTTAAGGCAAACTTCATCTTCAGAAACAAAAAGAAGTCGTACGGACCCAAGTCTGGTAAATAGGGCGCGTGTTCGAGCACTGGAATGTTTTTATTAGCTAAAAACTGCTATGGGCAGGTGCGTTATCTTGATGCAGGACATCCACGACTTGTTTTGCCACAACTCCGGTCTTCTTCTACGAATTCGCTCTCGCAGAGTTGCCAACACTTGCAAATAATAATTTTGGTTCATAGTTTGACCCTCTGGAAGCTCAAACGCTGATCTGTGTGCACAATTTTATTGATTTTGCCAACGGTTGCGGGAGTTCGAGACACATCGACCTGGACGTTGGTCATCTTCAATACTCTCTCGACCTTCAGAAAATCGTCGGCACCAAAAAAAAAACAAAAAAACACTTGCACGTGACAGAGAATTTTCACTGTAAGCTTCTTTCAGTAATGCATAATACTCGGTTGAAGTTCTCTTCAATTTCATGAGAAATTTCAGCGTCTTTCCTCACATATTGTACCCAGCAGCCAATAAAAACACCTACTCTTCAACACTCGATAGAAAAAATACTACTATAGCTACAAAAACGTGGTTTGGAACTGTGCTAGTAGACACTTCACAAGGTCTTTTCTGCTGTACTTGTTTTTCTCCTTACTTCTCTAGGGCACCCATAGCGCGCGCAGTCTCGTTATTTAACAGTCACGCCTCGTATATATATATATTGTAATTAGTAAAGGCTGCGACGAAGAACTCGCCGCTTAAATCATCTGATATCCAGTATAAATATGGATTTTAATCTAAAATCTCATTGTATAAAGAATTTTTGTTTTTTTTATTATAGAAATTCCTTTTTTACATTAATATACAGTAGTATTACTAAAACTGTCAATATAGTGATTAAGAAAATTTTACGTACTTGTGTATTTGTGATACTAGAAGAAAAGCAAAATAATACACTTAATCAAGTAATTTTTAAGTTTTAATTTTGATTTTGAGGTTGTATTGTAAATTCATTTTTTTTTTTTTTACTTTTCAACCGGTCAATTATAACCGTGGTGTTCATACGACCGATAGCAATGAGATTCAAAACCATATTTTGTATAAACTTCATTTGTAGCCTTTTTCCATCTTTCGCGCGTAGAACTATGTAATTAAATATTTGCTTACTGTTCCTGTTTTCTCTGTAAAAATCAACATCGGGTCGGATTATTCCATTGAGCGGCAACTTGCCTGTTTTTTTTTGTTTTGGAGAGGGAGAGAGAAGAGATTAATAGTCTGCCAAATGCTGGAAAAGTCATGGGAAAAGTAAGGAAGCTTGGAATAAGAAAAGACATAACGCGAAAAATTGGAGACTCGAGCTGCTACAAGAGAAAGGATTGGGATTTTGTGAGGAACAAAATGCCATTGGTTTTTAATACTAAGATAGGAAGAGATAAGATTAGATGAGAACACAGAAAGCCGTTTAATTAAAAAATTATAACCAAGCTGCGATCTGCGGATAAAAAGTGGTTGCATAGCAGATTCAGAGAGGATAGCAGGAATGGGAGAAGGTTTTAGCGCTCCAATGCACAACCGAAGGCAGTAGTTTTGAACTTTGTCCAGTTTGGCGAGGAGAGATTTAGAGGAATTTCCATAGATGAAGGAGCAGTAATCGATCCTGGAACGAATTATAGCTTCGTAAAGGATTAGGAGAATGGAAGGGTCACCACCCCATTTGGATGGAGATAGGGCTTTCAGGAGATTGCCTGTTCTAAAATGCGTTGTTGTTAATGACTTTATAATTTGCTTTTTACAGTGAAGTATGGTATCGGCTACCACCATTGCGTTAAAAGCTTTGCTGATAATTCCTCAAGGGACTTTCACCCTTCTGGAGTGTTCCTTTATTTCAATTTACCTCTGGTTCAGACTGACCATTAAAAACTGGTTTTAGCCAGTTTTTTGGAATCGAATGAAACTTCTATCTTGTAAATAAAAACAAATTACCTGAATCAAAATCAGTTTTACAGATGCAATAAACAATCCGCTTGTATTTTGTAATTCAATATAAACAGGGATTTCATCGCCCGGTATAAAGCCAGTATTGTTTACGGAAACTATTAGTTCGATTAGTCCGGTTGTGTAACAACAATTCGAGTAACTAGTCACCGATTTATATACTTTTTCCTAGAATGCGAATATGCAAATGTTCAAATTAAATTTCTCTTAAAATTACATTTACTAATCGCTTAATAATATAGCTCTTAAGTGTGTTTAAAATAAATTCTTAAAAGTTCTTTATTACTAAACGATCACTAAACGGCGAATATTTATTTAAGAAAACAAAAAAAAATCACGCGCTAAGTATTCCGTATGCCAACTTAGTTGACTTATTTATGCAGAGTAATTCAATAGATGTCTAAGAGAAAAGGTGTTTACAAATTCTACACGAAAACATAAAAACGGTTCTTTCGTACTTATTTTTCGAATTTTTGAAATTGTTTATAACTCCACCAATAACCAAATTATCGAAAAATCTGCCAAAGATAAGCGGTTACTGACCAATTTCCTTTACCTCGGTTTTGTTTGAAGTTTTCGAAAAAATCTATTTTAGAAAACACTGATTACTACGGGAAATAGAATCTTCATATTCATCAGTAATCAATAACGTGAATTTTGTAAATCCAACATCTACGCGGCTAAACCTTCTGGAAACGGATTTGATTTGAAATCTGGCTAATCATTCCAGACCCAATTAGTAAAAAGTTTTATTTCCGGTTTTGAAAAATTCGTTCGGAATAATATCAATAAATATAGAAAAATTAACGTTGCGTAGAAAGATAATTTTATCATCTAATATTATTTAAAATAAAAACATCTTATCCCGCCAGGGAGATTGCACACCCAGCAGTGGGTTGATCGTATGGTCATATCGTGATCGTGATATGACAGTTAGATCGTGTTTATGGAAAAAATGAATAATGAAAATGTTACTAAACGATGGAGATACTACATAAAAATGATCGATATTGTATTTTTTTTTTTTTTTTTTTTTTTCGGATGGAGTTTTTGAATTGAATAGAATAGAATTTACAAAGAATGTACAATAGTTATATCGGTTACAGTAGTTCGCGCGGTAAACACAGTTTCGGAGAATAACCATATGTAATATTAAACAAGGGAACAACTTCGATGTTGACGATACAGTAGCGTCGCTTTAGTAGATGAGCAAAAGCAAAAACGTGCGCAGAATTACTTAAACGGAGCAGCGTTTTCTACTCTTTTTACCTACTGGCATAAATTTTATCAAGCAAAATGACGTGTGGTTTTGATAAAATTTTAATGTTTTTCGTTTCCTTTCTTTTCCTGTCGAATTATACGACTTAAAAATAGAACAGCGAAAGAAAAATAATAAGGAAAATCAAGTCCAAATTTTCTCGCATCATGTTACGAGTTTAGAAATATCTATCCATTCGTCACTAACATTATATAACTCATATTTTAGTTTTAATTCTGCATAAACACAGCAGTAATTGAATAATCATTACAAGTGCAAATGGAAAAAAATCTCCATGCTGAAGAGATGAAAGTACCAAACTAGCGCGTAATCGACACTCGAATACAATCAGTAAACTGTTTGAAAAATCAAGGTAATTAGAATTCAAACGAATAAAAATTAAGACGATTATTATAAACATAATAAACATCTTAATAGTGAATATTCGAGAAATGTTTTCGGCAATTGGAAACGTCAAGGAAAAAACATAGTAAAAATATTAATTTAGTATCATGCGTGCTTTGCAGTCAGATCACCCGGAATCACCAATGGTCCTAGAAGTTCTGGCTATCTTATACCAGCTGAGCCGAAGGGGATGCCGAGTTGTTTTTTTTTATGGGTCCCCAGTCATGCCGGTGTTCCGGGGAATGAGCCGGTTGATCTGGTCGCTCGGTCATTCATGATGTGCCCAATGCCGTTATTTGCTTTTGGTCCATTATCTTCGAAAGGTTTCCTGTCAGATACGGTCTTCGCACAGTGGAGTCATGACTGGATGTCTCAGTCGACCTTCCTCAGGTAACCGAAGCCTACGACGGAGCCATGGTGGCCTCTAGTCGGAACAGAACGCAAAGTGTTTTCGGCAATCAATCGCCTGAGAACGGGGCATACGTCTTTTCCCCACGACTATATCCTCAAACAAGCTCCAAAGCCAAATACCTGCCCACTTTGTTCTATCGATGAATACCCGTCAGTTTCGCATATCTTGCTGAAATGCACACGTCTAAATGGGTTACGGCGAGGCCAGATCACATCGATTGAAGACATCCTCTCAAATACCCCTACCGCTTTGAACAATCTTATGACTTTCGTTCAGGCTAGCGAGCTAAGGAGTCTGTTTTAAATGTGGGTCCACTCACTGCGATAACCTAGGTAGTTACATGCAGCGAGTGGTTTAGTACCCCTTCTTAAATTTAAAAAAAAAAAAAAAGTATATAATATTTTTGGAATCTGAATCGACCTCCCTTCAGCTAGAAAAACAAAAAACAAAAGTTAGTAGAGAGGAACACAAAATACGTGATCATGAAAGAGTTCTAAATCGCTTGAAATTATTATGAACAGAGTATTTTTAAGATAATCAATCAGGTATTTTGGTTACATTTAGTTTTGTGTGTAAATGGAAGATAAAATACTCTACAAAAGAAAATAAAAAAATTAAATTAAAAAAAAAAAGTAAATAAATTTTCGATTATGTTTTGATAAAAAAAAAAAAAAATGTTTTGATGTTTTTAAATCTTGTCCAACTCCAGCAGAGTTCTCGCTGTATCTAATACGTCGCCTTATTTAGACTACCGTTTCCTTCCTAAATGTATTTCCCTCTACTCTTATCCACTCCTACCTTTGCATCGATAGAAACTAGTGTTTTATACCTATCTTATTCATTATTTCTCTTCGTCTTAGTTCATTTTTTACACAATTTCCTTTAATAATCTCTCCGATTTTTCCTTCTTCAACTTCGTTAAACTCTGCCGTCTTTCTGAAATGTTTATTCCACTTTCACTTTCAAAATGTCTTCCTCAGTAAGTCTTAATTAAACAGGACTATCAATTCCCCTATTTTCTTCTCATGCAACTGTGCTTACTGAGTCCAGGTGGTGTCGATGCTTCCTTCACCCTCCTAGATTTTTTTAACTTCTCCCAGTGTTTTCGTTTTCTCCATTTTATTTTATACTCGTAGCCGAGTCAGCGGTCACATCCATCCTGCAGTCTTTTCACTTCCTCTGATCACTTTTCCTCTATTTTTTTGATTATTTCCGACTCCTCGAGTTCAGGCCAGGTTCGTTTCTGTAATTTTATTATTTGCCATACACACTCACTCATTCACATTTATTTTTTCCTCAAATTCATTCCTCATTGGTTTACTGTGGTTTTATAGCGCCATTTTCGGGCATTCTTTGACTCATTCCCACTTCCTTTCTTAAGAAAAATCCCATCCACTAATCTCTCTTTCTAACTGTGTAAAAGTTTTTATATCAGATTGTAGTCGGATAATTCCGTTTTTGCTTTTTCTAATAATCACTCTTTTTTGTCTGTCTGTTTATCCTTCTCACCTCGTTTTCTTATAAATTTTATATTAAAATTTTATTAATGTTTTTTTAGTTCTTTTAAATCGTTATGTGCAGCTCTAATCCCTCCAACTACCGGATGTCGCACTGGACCGTATCAATTGTTCTTATATAGGTTATTTAATTTTTGCTTGAAATCAGTGGAAAGTGTTATGACGGAGATTACAACTTGAAAGAGAATCTTTTTAGTTGAAATTCTATTCATTTTGTTTCAGGCTGGGGGAAAAAATCTGCTAATATATTATCAGTTGCTTCGGTGTTATCGAATGTGATTATTTTTCGATGTGTATTATTAGGTTGTTGTTATTTTCAAGCTATATTATAATTTCTCGTATGATATTAGAGTGAATGTGGGACGACATTCACTAACGCTGGAACCTGAATATCCTTAAAACAGTTCTTTGACACGATATTTCGGTGACAACATACAATTTAACTCTTCCGTGTTTGAATTAAGTAAGTGATATACGCTTGGGTGAATTTCGTTTGGTTTGAACGAAATCAGAGGAAATTGTGGTAAATTAATACGAAAATGTTAATTAATTTCACTTGTTCAATGTTAAAAATCATTATTTTTCACTTATAATTTCTTTTTTTTGTTCGATTTCTCCGTTTCGTAAACGGGATTGTAATACTTACTGGTAATACATGTTATCTTTGTATCTAAATGCAACACGTACATTAACGGACGGGTATAGATTAAGATTCAGCGAATTTATTACAATGAAAGGAACGCTACAAAATCGATTGTCACCGTTAAACATTAATAAAGCCTCCGCGTCGTATTCCACTGCCGCATATCTAGTTCGGTAAGTGCTCGGTAACGGATTTGGTAAACAGATTTGGAAATCGAACTTGTAATAACCAGCTTCGAACAAGCCTAAATGGAAGAAGAAAAATCGAGATTTATTATTCTGAGAAGAAGAAAGAGAGTAGAAGAATGAAAAAGAAGTGTACCGAGGGTAGCAGAAGAGATAGAAAAACGAACAAAAGGTTGTATTATAAAGAGGACATTTACATGAAACTAAAAATGAATAAAGTGTGTAGTAAAGTTGATAGAGAATGGAAAGCATAATATTACTTTTACAGGAATTAAAAGAAGTTTGGAATGGAGGTTACATAAATGGAGAAAACTATGAGATGATGGTCCAATTGTATTGCAGAATGGAGAGAAGAGTGTCGTAAATTGGAAATGAACGTGATAAAGCAAGAGATGAGGTAAAGTTACCTCAAGTGTAAAACTGGATTTGTAGATAAAAAGAACAAGGTGCAATTTAGTGAAAAACGGAATTTAAAATTTCAGAATAAACAAATGAGAGTATTGTTACAATAAACAACTCTTACAAGTTACTTCTATTCGTGCTGATGGTAAAAATTTTTAGCAACATATTCACTAGTGTTTGTTTCAAATTATTATTCGGTTATTAATGAAATACAAAAAATTATAACTAAAAAAGTAAATTGCATAAATTAAGATTTTCTGTAGAATCAGTTTTTTATACAAATTTTTAATTGTATCATTTTTAGGGGGAGGTAAAACTTCTCTTTTAAATCACTGTATATGTATAATATTTCACATATATATATGTGCCGATGCATTTCAACAAAATTCGTAAAAAGTGTTAGTCTTATATTTATATGTATACTTAAAATGTAATACAATGTATACATATAGCAGCAGCAGTGCTCAGCGCAAAAGATCAAATGATAATTTTCAGTAAAGTGGTGCGTTTTTACGTCGGTACTCAAATCTGTAACTAAGCGGCGGACATGTGGATGGTGTCAGACAGTTGCCGAAACTTTCCGAAAATATTTCACAGGATAAATGAAAAAAAAAAAAAAAAATAGAATTATATCGTATAAAATTAATAACAGATTATTATGAGAAACTTGAACATCCAATTCCCGTAAAATATATAATTTATAACAGGTGACACGATGAACCCGTAATTTTTTATGAATGGAATAGAGTATATAAAAGTCTTCGATTTATTAATTTTAATAGTAAACTGTTGGATTAATTAACAATAAAACAAATAACAATATTTGTGGAGTTGCTGTTTTATTGAATTTTTTATGTATATTTAGAAAACTATTTGACATTTGAGCCACTGGTGCATTGATTCTTCTGGAATATTTATTTTGACTATACACTTGTTGGTAATAATATTATAAGTCACATATAGCAGAGGAAATAAATGAAATTATTTAGTTACATATTTTCTCGAATAGGTGTGGGAAAATATTGTAAAATTCTGTGATATAATTTTACATCGAAAAATAGAGAGCAATACACATGTCCAGTAACAAACGCATTAATAAAAGCAAGAGATATTTGCATTAAAAGGGAAATACTAATCTACTTAGAAACTATAAATTAATTTAATAATGAAATAAAATACAATTACAATACAAATTATTCCATTAGCCTTAATTCGTATGTGTATATAAATGATCAAACAGCAGAAAATAAATATACACGTACCAACATGATTAATAGTCAGTTGCAATTACTGCATTACACGTAAAGCTGTACTACATACACGCTGTTACCATTAGTAAATACATAAAATACCGCAATTTCTTAATACAAAATAACAAGTAAATTAGTTTTGGTATATCCATATAGATATCCATTTCAATGCATTATCGTCTTTCATAAGTTATTAAGTTGATTAGTTTTAATTCTTCACACAACAAACTCATTCATGTAATGCCTTACACTATAAAATTATAGGTTTAATTTTTTCAAATTATCCTACTTGTTTACATATTATATAGAAACGCATTCAAAATACGCACCGAACATGTGAAATCCGAACGAAAGATGTCTGTTATTAATTAAATCGAGCTATTTTACTTTCAAACTGACTCATTTAGAACTACATTTGTTCAAATATAAATTTTTTTACCTGACACCATAAGATTTTAGCTAAAATTACTTGTCTTTGTTAATGCACTAGTATAAAAAGTTTCTGTATAACACAGTGTAAACGATTGATGATAATTAACACGAGTATTTGTATTGTTGTCGTCTGGTTCGCCCAGGTTAATTCTTTGGTTGCGATGTTTTGTTTTATTGTGGGCATCTGCGGTCCCTGGTGAATCTCGGGTGCTGTACAGATTTCTTGATTCAGATGTATAATCAGTTAGTTTAAACGCACGTTCCAATCGGTAAATGCAGACAGCAGTTCAGCATCCGTTTTGGTCAATTTCGAAGTATTTGGTTCCCTGTTCCAAGGAACTAAATGGACCTTCGTACAGTGTTTCTAGTAATTTCCGCATTTGGTCGATGCGCAAGTGTACAAACGAAATGTTAAAAAAAGTTCGTGGTGAATTAAAACGGTTTGTTTTGCTTTGCGAGTAGCAGGCACAGGACGGAAATGTCGAAACGTGTCGTGCAGCTTGTTGCAGTATCCCGAAAAGTTTACAGATAGGTTGTCGGATGCAACGAATAATTCTTCCGGTAACTGTAAAGCGCAACTAGACATTGCTTCGACCGACGAGGACAGATAGTCATCCTAGAGTGCGGCGCGAATTCCAAAAAGTACGAGAGTGCGTCCAACCACGATTTTTTGTGACGACTCTTGAGAGCTTCTTTAAATCGTCGATGCCGCCGCTCGATCATTCCATTTACCTATGGCTGGTATGCTGTTGTCCAAACATGATCCACTTCAAATAATCCCTTGAAATTTCGTGCGAATTCTCCCGTAAAAATCTCGCTATCCAGTTATTCATGAAAGCATCAGCGACGGTGGTGGCAGAAATATTTGCGATGGAGATGCATTCTATCCAGTGTAAAAATCTGTTAATTGCTGTTAAAAGATGGGTATAGCCTCGGCTTTCTGATAACGTCCCAACGATGCCGATGTTAACGTGGATTAATTTATTCGCTGGTGAAAAATTTCTAAATGCGGTTTTTGTGTACCTTGCAGAGATGAGAAAAAACAGTAATAGATGGTAGAATAGCAATACTATTTTGAAATAGCTTTAGCAGTTGCTATTCGTTTAATTACTAGTTCGTATTGCGCATGCGTCAGAGTTAGCATTGCTGTTCCGCTTAGCAACTGCTAGTGTAATTGATAGTTCTATTGGGTTTATCAACAGCTAGTGTAAATGCTACTGCGATTTCAACGCTATTATTTATTTAGTTTAACTAATTATTATTTAAAAGTGGAGAAATGAATTAAAGAAGCTGGAAATTATGAATTTTTATATAATAAAAAAAAACATTAACTTTTAGTATTTTGTACCGATATAACGAAAAAAAGATATATAGATAATACACGAGAAGTTATGTATATTGGATATTACGTCACTTGTTAACTAAATAAAAGAGAAATATTTTATTATGATTGTAGGAAATAATCATATCAGACTTTGATGTTATTTAAAAGTAAGAGACAAAAACAGGTGGCTCAAAAATAATTTATGTAAGCATCAGTAAAATTTAATACCTGGTTCCGTTAAGTGCTGTTTCACTGAAAGGTACGTTTCTCCACCGTGAAATATGGCTACTTGTCTGTCGCGTCGCAGTGAATATTTTTTCTTTCGCGCTTTCTTCCATAAGACAGTTCCTCTGCCTTCTATTTTTACTACTATTCCTGAAATTTTTATTACCCGATTAATTACAGTCGTATTTTATGCTTTTTATTAAACAATTTTTTTTTTTCTTAAAATTTATCATTGTGCAAAGATCTACAATCCCGATTTATCTACAATAAATAAAATTTTACTTGTACCGACCTACCTCCATCACTATGTCGTTTATTATCCTATTAGTAATCAATCTGCACCAGTTAGTTTCAATTTTATATTACACCTTCGTTCATTTAATTTTAATTACGTTTATATTCTGATTTAATTCCTCCCCTCCCTCATCAGACGAGCGCATCTAAAAAAGAGATTGCTCTGCTGCCTTCTCCCCAAATTCACCGAAGACTACTAAACCGTCTAACTTCCTATTAAATATGGGCGCAAATTTTAACTCAGAACGTAAATCTAGGAATCTCTCCTCTCATCCTGGACGGGTAAAACCATCTTAGACTAAACTTGATAATTTCTCGCCCATTCTAATTGGACAGATACGGTTCTGGAAAAAGAATCCTGTTAATACCATTTTTGTAAATTCTATCAACAGCAATAATAATAATAATAATGATAATAATAACAATAATAGAGCCTGGGTATATTATTTCTTTCTCATTATTCTCGAGATGCCTGGCAATATTTTTGTACTGACAATTGTGTTATTTTTTTGCTTTACAACCGTGAAATATGTTGGCTCGTATTTTCATCTCGTAACTTTAATTGCAGTAACTTAAATTCCATTGGCATTGTACTATTTATATTAATATTTATATTTTTTTCTTTCGTCACTAAAGGAGGGGTCGTTAATATGGCCACTTGCACAAGAACTATGGAAAAGAACGGAAGGGAACTCAGATTTTAATAGTCATAATAGTCGACAAAAATCAATTGAGAGCTTGAATGGCAGAAGGAGAAGGGGATAAAATAAACGAAGCATTGTAGGGGGCGGGAATATTGCTCGATAAAGGTGAGGAATAGAAAGAAATTTGTTCAACTAAAAGCGGCGAGCTTATGTGACCCAGGTCACATGTAGAAAGGTTGTTGGAGGAATGCAAAGGACAATATGGAGACGGCTCGAGAGGAAAACGGAAAAACAATGAAGAGAACAAATTATGCCTAAAGCACAGGCGGCATATTGCAGAGAGATTAAAGCGACACTTAGAAGGAAAGCCAAGAAGGAGGATAGATGAGTAAAAGAAATCTAGGTTAGAGAATGGGAGTAGAGCTAAATCACAGTTTGGAATGAGCAGCTGCAGACAGAAAATTAATATTGGTGGATGAGAATGTGGTGGCCGGAAGAAAAAGATAATTAAATTAATCAGAAAACTGATCCATTTTCTTCAATTTCGGAGTGATCGGAAAAACGCAAGAGATCTATTTAGATTAAATGAAAAATGAAAATACATCGAATCAAGGAATGTATAAGAAGGATTTCGTAGTCGTTAGAGTGGAAAAGACTAAATAAGATAGCCTGCAGTGCGCTTTAAGAATCTGGTAAAACAAAAGATATTGTGAGAAAAAAATGAAGATCTATATAGTATTATTTACCGTATTATTTGTTAAATATAAATATAGTAATTCGGATGGTTCGCGATAAATTTTCGTTTTCATGTTTGCGTTTTAAATTTTATTGATTCGGTTTTGTGTTTCATGTAAATTCTATTTTCCAGCTGAAGTTGGGCCTTGCCTGAAAACGTTTCCAAGTAGTATACACACGTATTTTATTTTGTTCCAAATTACTGAATAAAGATCTGATAAAGAGAAGGGCACGCGAGGTAGCAGTGAACTTAACGTAACTAATTAAACGGGAGAGTGAAGTTTAAAAAACTGCGAGTAATTTAAAAAAGAAGAAAAAAAGGCTGCGCTAAATTCTTCTATCGTCTAATCCACTACTGTGTTTGTTCTACCGTTTTCTTGTCTACAGGCTCTTTTCAAGCATCGTGCTTTATACGATTAATATTAATTAATATCTACTTTCTATCTATTTTTACACCTCATTTCCACTCCTAGTTCTTCACCTTTGGTTTTCTTTCTTTCTATACCTTTGATTTTTAATTCTATATTGATGACTTTATTTTTCAGCAGCTACTTCTTACATTTCATTCCATCGTTTGCTTCCATGTTTCTACTGATTTATGGCCTACCATATCATAAATGAAAAAGAACAATTTTGACGTATTAAATGTAGATAAATTCATAATCTGCCTGTTAAAATTTATAAATATAAAATAAATAAATTCCGTAATAACAAAAAAAGAAATAAGTATAAATTAATTCACTCGAATGGTAGCCTGCTAGTTAAGGGGTCGCTGGTTCGAGACATGTCTTGTTTCGGATCCAAGTCGCTCCCACGTTTACCCAGCCTGAAATAATTGGATACCAATGGAATCTGGGAAAGTAAAGATAATCGAGAGAAACGAATTAGCCCCTCACTCGCATCAGTGTGATTTTGAGTTTAGTTCGCTTTACTTACTTATATATTTTTTAAGTCGCTTATTTTAGCTGTTTTCTTGGCAAATTTCATATCTTTTTCTGTATTAGCCAATGAATACTGAATAAATGATTCTGATTGTGAAATAATAAAATGTAATTGTGCTAAAAATATGGTGCACTATGGCAATTTTTTATAATTTAACAAGTATAATATGTTCATAATTTATATTCCCATTATTTAACCTCAAAATTAGCCTGTGTTTATTTCTGTTTTAATTAATACCATTCTCAGCTTCGATCGAATTCATATATTGAAAGACTACACTTTAAACGGACTGTAAATGTTTTATTTAACACTATACTTTTACACGTATTTTATAAACGTTTATATTATAATATTTTGAAAAAATGTTGTTATCAGCATTCCTTTTTTCTTTCTTAATTTTTATGCGCATTTATGAAAGTGTCATCAATGCTAGGAATATTTCATTTTTCTATATTTAAAATTAAAGCTATTATATTTTTATACTATTAATGTGGTGCCATTGAAACTTGCTTAAAATCTAAAAAATTTTTATATGGAGAAAACAATGACGAATTGGAACATTTGCGAAGAATATCCTGTAGTGTGTTCTGATACGGTCTTGTGTTCGTGTTACAACTTGCTTTTATAGTGCGTCTCCATCTATAGGTTAACGATAAAGTAATATTCGGTTATGGCGGTGTTCCCCTTACCGTCGTCAAACAATAGAGCTAGATTCCGTTATCGGCCATCAACCGTTAGTAGCAGCAGAAACAGTAACAGACGATGTCAATTGTTCAGGTAACAAAAATACAATCAATAAATTGTCGATCGATCGCGCTATACGTACGCAGAGTGTACAAAAAACAAAATAGAACGTTTTTGATGATGTTAAAGAATATGGACTGTAATGTGTCCATTACATGGTTCCGAAGAAATTGTGTAAAAAATAAAAATAAAATAATAAAAACAGAATAATTGGTGAGAGTATGAATGTGTGAACGAATGACATCCTGTTGTCGGTGGGGTGGCCAATCATCATCCAGCGATAAAGAAAGGATCTACGTGATAGGGTCAGCTCCAGTGGTTCCGAGCGGAAAGGCGGGAGAAAAGGTCACTTGAGTTAACTTTGGAGTTGAGTTAAGACTTCAGTGAATACCTGAGTTTGGAGACAAGCGGTCAGTACGGTGGCTAGTAAGAAACGTTCGTCGAAGAAGTGTACCCGGTTGTCGGTAACGAACTAAGAAAATTTGTAAAAGTGTAAAAACGGAATTGTACGCGATAGCTCTAGTATAAGTTCGCAGTAATTCAGGTCGTCGTTAATTAAAATCTCCAATAAGGCAACGTCGATTTCTCCGCATCATCAATAGTCAACATGCCGTCAACTTACGGATCCTGGGAACCCACCGGCAACAGTGATACGTACAATTTTACCTAATTTAATTTGTCATACATATATGTGTATATATTTTCGAAATATTTGTCGTTTATGAATTTGTCTTTCCAGCGGTCGACCGTCCAAGAAAACCCGGTGTAAGTAATTTTAGAATACAACTTATAAATCTCAATCTGTTTCTTGGCTTGCTAATAATAATAATAATAACGATAATAATAACAAAAAAAACATAGATTTATATTCCACGGAGAAAAACCGCGGTGGCATCCCTGGACGCGAGGTAAAACGCATTGATTGCAACGTAATACCGCTTCAGGATCTAACCAATATCTATATGCTCTAAAAGTTCTCGTTAAAGGGGCATAAAATACTATAGCCGCTTCGAAAATAAGTAGGCAGAGAATTGCCATTTTTCTTAAAAGTCAACTGCTCGTCGATGAATTTATACAAACTCACAGCGGTATCACAATTAACTCACATCAATGCAAGAAAACTTAAATCAACTTTGCCTAAACTTATTTTGTCCAATGTTCCACCAACCGTACCAAACGAAGTATCAGAGGATATATTACAAAATCAATTAGGAAAACATTTAGTAGTTAAAATTTCATAACTTCGAATGAATCCCGCAGACGAACTTTTTTCACACGTAATAGGCTGGAGATGTCAACTATATACAAAGACAAACATTAATCGGCTATCGATACCAGGTTCCTTTGATTTGATCCAAAATGGCAAAATGCCAGGGGCGGCTCGTCCTAGGGGCTCAAGGGCGCGAGCCTCCCTGTGTGTTTTCAAAAAATACATAATATTTAATTACTTCAAGAAAAAAAATCAGTGTTACGAATTTTTTATTTCAAAATAATTTTTTTTGCAAGAGTGCATTTTAAAAATAATTGCAAAATAAGCATTTTGCGCGATTTGTTAAACGAACAGCTGAAACATCCGATAACAGTTGTCGGATTCATGCTTACTGCGCTGGAACTGTACGATCTACTCGTAGTGTAGTATACTGTCAAGGTCGTTAACAGCTGATTTTTTGATCACATGATATTAACAACCAATAATATAGTACGTGGGCTCAGAATATTTGAGCCTCCAAGCCGCATATAAAATACACACGAAAAACGAATAAAGCCGAAGTTTCCCGAGCGTAACTTAAAGGCGTCTGAGGGCTCTCGAAAAGTGAGTCCTCGTCAATTTTACACGTGATTATAGCCGGTTTTAACAATATACATCCCCGTCGCGCGCTGCGTCGTCCATTTATCCGGTGAAGCACACTGTTTTAATTTGCTGCTTTTTTTGTTCTGTTTCTATCCTTGCTTTTCTTCTTTAAATAATACATTTTGCGATATAGATTTTGTTCCTTTTGAATGCAAGAAGCACTGTTTTTTGTCGACACTTGTTTTACGGTGATTTTTCAAACGTTCAACATTTTAGAAATTGAATTAGATAAATTAATTGGAGAGACTAACCTTTTAAGCTAATTACTTAAACTTACGATGGAGCATAATGAGCGATTCTACAAATGGCGTATAGGCGAAGATAAAACAAAAATATAAATACTGTCATTTTATTCATTGTTATGCGCGCCAGTTGAATTTAATTATGTAAAAAGCAACAAGCCAGGATTCTAAAATTAAAATCTTTTTTTCAAGTTTGTCCGCTGTAGCAAGCTTTTTTTCAAATTCTGCTCATAGATGTGATCTACTGCAAGAAATTGTAAATCGTAAATTACCTAGAATACACGTTGGAACTATAATATGCGTACAGTGAATATTGTTTTCGAAAATCGAGAAAAATTAATAGAATATTTCGAAGAACTAGAAGAAATCTGTAATAAAAATATTACGTGCAAGGAAGCATATATAGTTTACGAAGAACCTTAGAAGACCCGGATTTTATATTTTGGCTTACCTTATTTCACAAAATTATGCCACATGTAATTTTTTTTTTTTTTTTTTTTTTTGTGGACACGTCAACAGTGAAACTTACTCAACGCAAAGGATTGTACATTATATAAGGCAAAAATTATAAAATATTATTTAATAAATTTCAATCTAAATACAAAATGCATTCACATCTTTTTTTAAATTAAATCAGAACTTGAATGCATTAAACCAGTTTTATTTAGTTTAAAATGTAGACAAAAAAGCAAGATAAGTTTATGTCATTCCATTTTTTAAATTATTGTAATTTTACATTAGAGCCCCCCAGATTTACTTGTCACGAGCCGCCACTGCAAAATGCATCACATATTTATCACACGAGATGAATTTATCTGCTTTAAATGTAGCCAACAAGAACACAAAGCTGATTATTGTGCAATGGGCGCACTCGAAAATGAAACAACTCGGATTAGTACTAATGAAGCAGCTCATCACTTAATTACTAATTTACCCATACAAATCAACACTCCAGATCTGGAGAATAAAAACACTCCCAGCTTAGTGATAAAAAAACAAATCCAATAAATACTATCCCTGCGGGACTCAAACAGCACACTGGAGCAGAGTAAAGCGTATCATCCGCTTACTAACATATCAACGTCGATTTCCCTTTATTCCGATAAAAATAGTAAACACTAAGTGAAAAGTTTGAAATAGACATGTTTCGTGTGTTAATTTTGTATTATTGTACATCTTCTTCTACCGCGAGTATAATTTGTAATCCATTCTTCTCATTCAAATCCTTGTTTCTTATCAGTCAACCTTCATTGTTGCCGGAATCGCTGTTATCATCACATCGGTCGGCATGGCCGACCGCGAAGCTTTACCGTCCCCATTAGTAGTCAGTAAATCTATGTTCTGGACGGTCTCACGTCACAACCCCAAACCGTGTGCAGAGGACAAAAAGTAACCTAAGTATTTGATTCGGAGGCAAAAATTCATCCAAGTTTCCCCCGATTTCCCCCAATTTTTCGCAATTTCCCCCGATTTTATGCAAATTTTTCGCGAATTTACCCCAAATTCCTCTATACAGGTTTCGCACATTTCCGATAGTTCGAACCGATTAAAAATTAACCCAAGTATAATATTTAATGCCTGAAACTAACCCAAGTCCCCGCCCACCCCTCCTGCCGACAGCGTTACCGCGATCTTTTTAATTAATTCAAAGTCTAAGTATATGTAATATAAAATTAACCTAAGTATATATTTTTTTTTATTATTTATAACCTTACGTATATAGCTGTATTCGTTCGTGCGTCAAGGTCATCGACTCCGACCGGATCTTCCCCCTCATATCTTTTGTAGTAAACATGTTCACATTTACACACACACACTTACCCAATCGTACTTAAGCCAATGAACACCTGCAATCATCATTCATCTGCATATGTAACCAACTATCCCCAAAGGAATAAGATTTTTCCGAGTCATCCCACATTTTTTTTTTTTATTTCTTTCGTATTATATTTTTATTTTAATCTCTAGCCCCAGCCGTACCGTTCGTAACCTTACGGACAATCAATTTAAATCTTTATTTTTTCTATTATTATATTATTTTTATAATATAACTTCTCTCTACATAAATATATATCTATATGTCGAGTTGATAGTAAAAAAGATCGTTAATTCACAGGTGTGTTATTTCATGATGAAATGAAAAAATAAACTATATCGTAATATATACATCGAATACACGTTTTATTCATTTTTTTTATTTCACAAGTATTTTTCGAGATATATACGAGATCGTCTATGAGGTGTGATGATCAATTGTATAGAGCGACAGGTAGAAATCCTAATAGAATACGAGACGCAGTATATTCAAAGAAAAACGCGTTAACATGCGTAGATCAGGGATTTAAACGTGCGAGTAAGAATGCGTGTGTGAGATAGACGATTATATTTCTCCGGTACAGTAACATAGTCGTAAAAATCAAAATCGTCGTTTGTTACCTCGAATCTTCTAACATTCCGCTTAAAAGCCCGAATTAGATATTACCTGACAACCCCATATGCTTAAAACGTTCAACGGAGATTACAGTCACAACCAAAATAATTCTATACTCCCAACCTCGAAGGATTTTAAATATCGAATTAGAAGGTGGCCGTTTGGTCCCCTTACATTGTCCGGCTAACGGATGTATACAATGCGGACATAAATCTTTTACGAAAACGGTCGAACCGACTTTTGTAGTTATATCTATCGAAGAAACCAGTTTTTATCAGCTGAAGTTCGAGGGTGTTTAGCTGGAGAAATCCGAATTCATCGTTCATTTGAATTTTCGTCTGTGTTCAGCGATCGTTGAAGATTTTCGTTTCAATTATTTAAATAATTTCAAAGTTTTTTCAAAGTATTTTATCAACCGTCAACGTTTCATTTAATTTGGTAAGTACAAACATGTATTTATTTACTTATTTAAATTATTTTTTTCCGTGATTATTATTATATACAATACGAAACAATATCATAGAAAAATTATCTTCGATTTAATAATACAAAGTCAAAGTTTATTCGAATGAATTCGTATACAAAAAAAAATCTCTTTTGTGAATTTCCTTTTTTTTGTTTTCCTACCATACATTATATTATCGATTTATTTTAAATTAGTTTCGTAACTTAAATAAAGTATACAATGAATAGTTTTTTCTTTTATCATTTTGTATAAGTATTGAATTTACCTGAGATAAAAGTATTGAACTTTTTTTGATTATGATAGAATTTCGTAAACTTTTATGTTACGCTATATTAATTTCTTCGTCTTTTTATCAATTTAAAGATTCTTATTCGCAGATTTATACGTTTCTCGCTATTTTTACGTTACTTCCAATCAATTTTCTCCATCTTTCAGATAATAGCACACGTTCCTTACACGCTTCAGATGGAACTCAATTACGATTGTACTACCGTAACATTTCTATCATTATTTATGTTGTTTTATGACTTATTATTTATATTATGCTGTAGGTATATGGATACTATTTCGATATATTTGATTTATAAAAAATTTTTTTTTCACTTGCGATTAATGAAATTTAGAAAAGAGTTTATTTAAAAATACAAAATGATACAATCATAATTTACTTTTTGTAATTACATTCGCTATACTAATCTCAATTTTTTTAATTACATTTCTTTAGCACAAGAATTGATTGAGCCATCAAATTTTTACGCGAAGAAAATACATCAATTAAAATAATAAAGCCAACCCGAGTAGTGAGGTATCGTAATATATACCAAGTATCCGAAAGGGAAGAGCAGAGGACCTTCGCGTCAATTTATTCATATCGTTTGTTGTTGGTGAGTACTCAAGTTATTTATTTACATTTAATATATATAACACATATGGAATCTACAAAATTTATTTATTTATTCAAATTTTACTAATCCGCAATTAATTCCTTTTTTTCATTCAAAAAACATATATTTCGAGTAGTAATTTTTACACAACTTTCGTGTTCATTTAATGGTGTTTTCGATTTTCTTTGCTAACTTATGGTTATATCAAATTAAACACAAATTTTTCAAATACTCTTTTCGTCAAATATTTTCATACCAAATCATTATTACTATTTTTGTGTCATCTCATATTATTCAAAAAATTCCGTATGTGGTATATATTTGTTTATTTACGTGTGTATATATTGTTGATATGTATTTTTGTTATTTTATTATGTGCTCTTTTATCTCTCTATATACTTTTTATTCATGAATATGAAACCAAATGGTAAAAAGAAAATTACGACTTAATACAAAATGAACGTCTATTTAAAAAAAAAAAAACTATATTATCTGTTAAAGTATATTCATCTCCTGTAAAAAAAAAGGGGGTAATAACAAAACTAAAGAAATATATACGATACTTTTTCAGGCTCAGAGTGTAAGAGTCATTATGAATAGCTATATAGGAGACCTATTTTATAGTTCGAAAAACCAGGAAGAATGTATATGTAAAAATATAGTTAATAATATTTATTATAATAAGTTTATCGTAGTAAAGAAATGTAAATGTAAAAATTATATTAATTATAAAGCCCTGTTGTGATCGAACTATCATATATTAAATAATATAGAACTACATAAGTATAATTACGACCATATTTTAATGGGGCTATTTCCTTTAGTTGATTTAGATAGTATTAGGGATCTATATTCTAAGGAGATAAATATTATGCTTACGTTATTAGAATTAGAGTTAAGATCGTATTACGAAACTATATTTAACATATGCCCCTCCCCACAGCACACTCATTATAAAAATAAGCTAAAAACTCGAACATATATTTATTTAAATTTAACCTATAATCAATTAATTAACCAGTTATTTAATAGAACAAAAATTTTAAGTTTAGACTTGACAAAGCATGAAACAAAATTAGATTTATTTATAAACAAATCCGTCAAAAAAGATCCTTACAGTATGATTCGAATGGATCTACATACAGTCTCAGACGGTGTAGGGATACTATTTTCGAATAGTATTCCGAAAGATGTAGAACATTTTGAAATATATTGTAAGAATTTCATTGATAATAAATTATTGTGTAATTATAAAAAAAAATCTATTAATTTTAACAATTACACTGATTTTAATTATGTTAATAAAATTAAATTAGCCTTAGTCAATGAATTTAGTCTTAATATTAAAAAAAATTATATATATATAATATCAGCTGTGAGGAGGAAGATTTTAAATTTATTATAAACTTAGTAAATAATGTTATTGATAATTTTAATTTTAAGAAAAATTGTTTTTATAACGATGATTTTATTTATACATATGATAATATGGATAGCCCCATTAATTATAATAACATCGACGATAAAGTTTTTTTCACCATTTTTTCTAAAATGGTTGAATACAAGTCGTCGTACAATTATAGAGTTAATCTATTATTTATATTTAATTTTAATTTAAACGATTTTAAAAAATCATTCAACAATTATGATCTAATTGTTGACCGATACAAATATATTACTAAAATAAAAAAAAAATCACAAAAATTGAAGATTCTAGATACACTAGATCTTATAATAACCAAAAAAAAATGTTATTTTTGAATTATAAATATAATATTTTTTTGTTTTTATTAATGACTTCTATTATTTCATAATATTATTTACATTATTCTATCTTAGATGTTTTTATCATAAATATGATTTTCTAACCAAATTTATATTCTGGTATATACGATCGCATAAAATAAAAAAAGAAAGAAAAAGTTATACGCTCATTTAGGGTTCATGCTTATTTTTCAAAAAGTTGTTTTAAAACTATGAAATAAAGACGGTCTATTTAGATCGTTTATATATCAAATTGATCCACTCAATTTCAAGTTAAAATAACATCACTAAATAAAGACTTATTCAGTCTTTTAAAAACCAGATGAGTATAACCTTGAAAGAAACATTAATAACGAATTAGAAAGTATCGTTTTAGGCACTGTTATGATACAAATACGTCGCTACAAACTATAACCTTGAAAGAAACATTAATATCGAATTAGAAAGTATCTTTTTAGACATTGTTATGATACAAATACGTCATTATAATAAATGCTCTTTTGTAAATTTGAATAAAAACCTGTTTTTTCATGATGCAAGTTAGAAATTCTAGTGGTATATAAGTGGAGAAATTTGAATTCCTTGATGATTTAGTTTTGTGTCTTGTGCTATTCAGTTCTGTGTTTTTCATTACATTCTAAAAATTTTTCAAAGTGATTTTTTAAAAATAGTAAAAGGTAGAAAATCGTTGGTTAAGTGGTTAGGATTCCCGAATTCAGATAATTCTTGGATCGGTAATAGTTTATTAGTAAACGTTTAGTTATGCCGCTTCATAAGAATGGAAAATATATACCTGATGGTGGAAATGGCGAGGGTGCTACTGTCGAATTGGATTCGAAAGGAAATTATAATTTTAAAGGAAAACGAATACTAAATGTTAGTACGATATATCACGATCCTGCAGAGTCTGAAGCGATATCTTACAAACGGATGAAATTTCTTCTATACACTGACATCTTTAAAGCAGCCATCATAAATGCGCTTATGGAAAAAATTAACTTATCCGGCGATCATGTCAACATTTTAGGAAGACGACTAATTAGTGTAGCTGAAGGTATTGAAACAAAAGATGTAGTCACCTCAGGTCAGTTGGGTGATATTCAAGGGTTTATACATGAAGTAATTATGAGTGAAGTTCAAACAAAGATTGATAATTTAAAACAGTTAATTACAGAGGAAACTAATTCAGCATTTTTGAAAAATAAATACGATCATGATATAATGAATGCATATATTAGTAATTTAACAGAACGAATTGAGACTAGTAAAAATGAATATCTCTCAAAATCTGGAAGTATAGATGATCGGGTGAAGATTCTTTCGAGTGAATTAGACTCCGTGAAAGAAACAGATAAAAAACTTGATAGCGAATTAAAAACCACAAAGACAACGATATATGAAGTTTTAAAAATACAGAATGCAAAGATTGATAATAATATACAACAATTTAGCGACAAAATAGCATCAGCAGATAAAAGGATTGACGAAGCTATTCAACGATTGGATACTGTGATAGATACAGCAACTAATAAGATTGATGATAGTATAAAACGTTTTGATGCTGTGCTTGTAAATAATAGAGAAGAACTCGATAGATTACAGAAAAGTTTTACTAGAGAACATGATTGGGTTGTAGATAGTCTTTACAATAGATTAAGTACTCTAGAAACACAATTGCAGCAGCATATTGCCTCAGAATCTGAGAAAAAAATGTGATTTTGTTATAAATATAGATTTTCTCGAGATTTTCTTTTGTTTTTTAGACTTTATTTAATTTAAAGTGATAAAATATTGTAAGTATATGATAATGCCGTTGCATAAAAGTGGAAAATATGTACCTGAAGGAGGAAATGTTGAGCCTGCTAATATTGAATTGGATTCGAGCGGAAATTATAATTTTAAAGGAAAACGATTGGTAAATGTGAGCACTGTGGATAATGACATGATTGAAACTGAAGTGATTTCGTATAAACGATTAAAATCTATTCTTGCAACATTAGAAAGTAGCGAGAAGATACAAAAATTATCTGATAAATTAAATACGGTTTCGAATGAACTTTCAAAGCAGGAAAATGATGTGAAAGGCACGATTGGTATACTTGGAGGTTTAATAAACGAATTAAGCGGAAAAGTGACCGTATTGTTGGATAAATATATTACTAAGGAAGTACTGGATAAACAGCGCGAAGAAATAGAAAAACATATTATGGAATTAATTGCTCAATACCGTGAAGAAATAGAAAAACGGTATAATAGGATGCTAGATAATCTTCGTGAAGAAATTAAAAAGGAAAAAGTACATCGTGTTGTAGATACGACACAACTAGTTGGTAAAACTACTAATTTAGATGAACATTTACGTAATATCGATTCGACTATTCAGCGTAAGGAACAAGAGGAAGCAGTACAAAAGGAAGTTGGGAATATTTTATCAACGATAGTACAATCGAAATTTTAAGTTTATGAAATAATAAATGTATATATATATGAATAATATTTATTATATTGTAATAAAGATTACATGCATTTTATATGAAACAATGTAAAAAAAAAGATTTTGAAAATAAATATATGTATAAATAAGAAAAAAATACGCGTTTCTTTACATACAATGCATATTACGCCAGCTGACTGCATCACATCTGTGAGTATTATTATGATCGTAATCTGTAATCATGGGATCGAGACATGACCAGCAAACAAATTTCGCTTTCGGCGTCTGGATCCGCAACAATCGACTAAAGCTTTTTATCCATGCGAATTGATAATTTCCATTAGATCCCCAATATAATATGTTCGTATGTTGTTTATGATTTAACAAACTGTGATTTTTTCGGAAGGCATACACAGCTTTTATTTTATATTTGCATGAACTTAGATCGGTATAATCGGTTTCTAACAGCTTGTATAGGTTGATTGATACAGTGTTTATTCTTTCGAACGTTTCAACATCTGCTAGCGAACGGATCGGTAAGTGAGTGAAGCTAAAATCGTATACTTTCTGCAGAATGTTATACTGCCACATCGATAATGGTTTTGTCGTAAATTTCGCTAAAACAGCATACATAAAACTATTTTTATTTTCTGGATCGTAAGGATTTTTAACGTAGACGACGGCTTTTCGGTTAAATATTTCTTTCGGTAATTCCACCGTTGTTGGACTATACTCTGTTTGATCCTGTAAAATCGGTACTTGCTTTAACGGCGGAGTCTGCAATTCTTGTGATGTTTCTGGTGGTGGTGGTGGTTGTGATGGTATATGTATATTTGGAAAATCGTCCGGAAACACTGCATTATCGTTTTCGTTTACGAAAAAATTTTGAATAAAATCAGCGACATTAATCTCATTCGATTCGGAAATGTTATTCATGTTTGATTATTATTGTAATATTTTTACTAAAAAAGAGAGAGAAAATAAGAACGAAAAAAATAACGAGCAATAAGAGAGAAAAAAGACACAAAATAAAGAGAGACAGAAAAAAAGAAAAAACGCGGGAAATTATTGACTTTAACGTTCTTGAGACTTTTTTAATAACGCGTGACGAACACAGCTTCAACAAATTCCATACGTTCAACATAGCACTAATACTGGCTGAGCGATTAGAACCGTTCGAGAATCTACCTCGTTGCAAGTCTTTGATGATGGTGGGTTGTACCAGAAAAACCACATTCCTTTGGGGATATTTGGTTACATACGCAGATGAACGATGATTGCAGGTGTTCATTGGCTTAAGTATGATTGGGTAGGTGTGTGTGTAAATGTGAACATGTTTACTACAAAAGATATGAGGGGGAAGATCCGGTCGGAGTCGATGACCTTGACGCACGAACGAATACAGCTATATACGTAAGGTTATAAATAATAAAAAAAAATATATACTTAGGTTAATTTTATATTACATATACTTAGACTTTGAATTAATTAAAAAGATCGCGGTAACGCTGTCGGCAGGAGGGGTGGGCGGGGACTTGGGTTAGTTTCAGGCATTAAATATTATACTTGGGTTAATTTTTAATCGGTTCGAACTATCGGAAATGTGCGAAACCTGTATAGAGGAATTTGGGGGAAATTCGCGAAAAATTTGCATAAAATTGGGGGAAATTGGGGGAAACTTGGGTGAATTTTTGCCTCCGAATCAAATACTTAGGTTACTTTTTGCCCTCTGCACACGGTTTGGGGTTGTGACGTCAGACCGTCCAGAACATAGATTTACTGACTACTCCCATTAGTGTCATTTTCTACCGAAATACTATTATCATCGTCAACAGGTAATGCCGTTTCATTTACTTCTGTTAATACCGAATTGTCTACCAAGAAATCTGCGACTTTTGACTAAACAAAAAAAGATATTACCAATTCAAAACTTTACACATCCTAGTGAGGAACAGGGCCTCATTTTTAACCACATTCTAGACTACAAAATTCTAGATTACCTCTCAGCTTTGAAAAACTTCGTCAATGGTGCAAAAAATATAATAGCCGCGTCTCGCGTTAGCGGCAACCGTGTTCTTCTTATCAAGTGCTCAATTAGTTCAGCATTTCGTAACTAATCATGGCGGCTTCAAAATTGATGACCATTTTTTCAAAGTACGCAAATTAAAATCACCAACAACGAAAATTACTCTTTCAAATGTATCTCCAACAATTACAAATGGTACACTCCAACGTTACCTGACAACCAACTTCAACATGAAATTAGCCTCTCAAATATCTCTCTTTCGAATAAATCCTATGGATGATGAATTTAGCCATATAGTCAGCTGGAGAGGGCCACTAAATTGGAGACTATCACCGAGACTAAAATTCCATACATCGATCTAAACAAATCAACACATCACAAAAAAAAGATCTACTGGAATGAGAGGTGGACCAACGATAGAAATAATAAAATAGCAGCTTGTCGGGACAATATATGGCAAATAACACCTCACCATAACAACAGAGCTTTACAAACAATAATCACTCGCCTAAGAATTGGGCACACTAATATAACACACAGATACCTAATCGAAAAAATACCACCCCAGATATGCACATTCTGTTCGAGACAATAAGCATCAATCTCTCATTGGTTCCTGGAATGTACACAGCTGGATCAACAAAGACTGCAGTGTAAAATCCCGGGCACACTCCATGAATGCCTAAACGACTCGGATGGAATAAATAAAGCAATCATGTTCCTAAAATCTATTGAAATATTAAAGTTAATATAAAATGTTAATATGAATTTGTATTCAAGTGTATAAGTAATTTTGTTGATAATTTCATATTTCTATTGTAAAATAATAATAATATAATTATGTACTGCGGTCGCTAATAACCTAGCTGTTGAAGCGACCTAAATTTAATATAAATAAATAAATAACGTCAAGTATACATCTCCAATTACGATGATATAAAAATACCGTCATCTTTCAGACTTAATTTTAATGAAAAAAGTTTCAGAATTTTCTTGTCAGTAGACGACCTTATTTGCTTTAAATGCAACTTTTCGGAGCGTAAAGCGGATGATTGCAAAGCATCTTCGGATTTTGATAACAGTGAAACTTTAATCCAACACCATCATCCTTTCCAGACTACTGATACTCATCCTCATGCAGACTCAGTGTTCCTCCTCATACTGATGAAGACCCCGTACAAGCAGTTTTTCCTCCTCTTCCAAATAAAGAGGATAACGTTGACATCAATACGCCCACTAATGCACAGCAAAATAAAAGGCCTCTGTCGCAAACTTCTTCCAGTTCCGCAGATGTTAATCCCAAAAAGTACAACAATCAACAAAGAACCCCTCGCAAACAAAAGAAGCCGAAGGAGGAAAATAAAAACCCGCCGGAGAAAACACCAATACCGATGCCTGAAGAGGAATCATCGTCAGACCAGGAATCTGAATTGCCTTTAAAAGCAATTTTCAAACTTTTAGAAGCATACTTTGAAACTAATAAAGATACGGTTCTCTCTTTATCTAATTTCTCTCTTTTCTATGATATGTACAACACTAAAGATAGCAATCCAGTAGAAATAGCAACCGGCTACACCTCAGACATTGTCCGTTTAATCGACTTACTTAACAAATGTTGCCCCCTACTACAATGGAGAAGTCTTAAAATAAAATTTACAAAAATCATTAAAGCTCTCTCAAATCACCTATAACTGTAAATGGATACATTAATTCTTAACTGGAACTGCAACGGTTTTTATACACGCTATGAAGAGTATTGCCACTTATCAACCAATGATAATCTCTCTTCGAGAGACTCGCCTAAGACCTGACCAAAAACCGCTCCTTCCGTCCTACAATTTTATTTATTCTACTCTCCCTACAGGTCGTCATGCTCACAGCGGCGTTCTATTAGCAATTCGCAAAAATATTCCTTTCCAACAAATCACGCTCAACTCAGATCTTCAACACGTATGCGCTCGCCTTCAAATGGAACAACCCTTCACCCTCTGTTTCTTTTATCTGCCTCCTGATGAAACCGTAGAAGAAAACCACTTCCTCAACATCATACAATCACTTAATTCACCTGTAATTCTAACCGGTGACTTCAACGCTCACTCTCCAACACTCGGAAGCAGCCGTACAAACCCTAAAGGCCGATTAATAGAAAAACTACTCGACAATCTCAAACTATGCCTATTAAATTCAAACGAACCTACTCACTTCAGCTTTGCTCATCATAGTTGGTCAACTCTGCATTTAATCATCTCTTCTTCGAAATTATCCAGCAATTTACAGATATTTCTTCTTAAAGACTTAGCCGATAGCGATCATGCCCCTGTGCTAGTTAAATTGATTAATCCGCCACATACCGCACATCCTACTGTGCCTCAATGGAACTATAGGAAAACGGACTGGGATAGATACTCTTCTGACTGCTCTGAACTATCAGTTGACATGGAAATGAATATAAACATCATCATTGATACTTTCACGTCTTCTCTAATTAAAAAGGCACAGTCATTTACTCCTTTGCCAAAAACAATAAATCGTAAAGTAGTTCCTTGGTGGACAAAGCAATGTGATGAAGCAATTAGAATGAGACGGAAGCTGCTGCGCAACTTGAAAACAACACCACCATTAACTAATCTCATGGAATTCAGAAGAGCTCGGGCCAAAGCCAGATGGACTATCAAGCAAGTTAAACGAAATTCCTGGTTTGAATTCACCTCAACGATCACAGCATCAACGCCGTCCAGCACTGTGTGGCCCAAAATCCGGTCCATTTAACAGTCCCGTTCCTTCTTATTTCCAACTACGCTTAATGTAGGTCAAAGGAACGTATTCGAACCGGACGAAATTGTTGCCACTTTTGTAGACCACTACCAGCAAACTTCAAGCTGTCCTAACATTTTTACCGACCTTCAATCGTTCAATTTTTCTACAAGAAGCTTAGACTTAGAACCTTACAGTAAAGAAATTACTTTAAGGGAACTAAAGCGTGCTGTCAAATCTACTAGAGAAGCAGCTCCTGGATGCGATGGCCTACATATTACTATGTTAAAACATGCTCCTGCATCAACATTAGCGATCTTACTTCAGATCTTTAACAGGATCTGGATGAGGAACGAATTTCCACAAATTTAGAAAAAGCTGTTATAATTCCAATTCTAAAACCTGCAAAAGATCCTTCAGCTACTGAGAAATATCGCCCCATTTCGTTTACATCAGTTCTAAGCAAGGTATTTGAACGAATTGTTTATTATCGTCTAAACTGGTTGCTCGAAACAAAAAATCTGCTTCATTCTTCCCAATGTGGCTTCCGTCGTAATCGATCGACCTTACACCAATTGCATGCAATTCAAAAAACGCTGTTTCGGAGGCTTTGGCAAAAAAAAATCATTTATTAGCTATCTTCTTTGACTTATCCAAGGCTTTTGATAAGATACCAAGGCACAAAATCATGAGTCAACTCTTCAGTTGGAATTTCTCCGGAAACTTAACAACATTTATTTATAATTTTCTTACCAACCGGAATTTCTTCGTACGGATGGGGAGAAATTCATCTTCCTTATGTCCTTTGGTAACTGGTATTCCATAGGGCTCAGTGTTAAGCCCGATACTTTTCAATATTGCGATCAACGACTTGGCAGATACTATTCATTCTCCAGTTAGAAATTTACTGTTCGCTGATGACTTGACAATTTTCATGCATTGTCGAACTGTATCCACTGGCGAACATGTACCACAAGAATGCATGGAACGCCTGGTTACTTGATGCTCTAGAAATGGACTATGCTTCTCAAGTAATAAAACTTTCGCAATGCACTTCTGCCGCATTCGCAACTGTGCACATGAAATACGTATCAATCTTCACGGTACGTTTCTCTTCGAAGCAAATCATCAGTCCGATACCTTGGCTTGCTTTTAGATAAAAAGCTCTCTTGGAAGCCTCACTTGAAGTATATTAAAAAAATCTGTACCCGGAAAATGAACATTTTAAACAAATTGACTCACACCTCTTATGGTGCTGACCAAATTTCTCTATTATTAATCTATCGTTGTTTCATCCGGTTTAAAAGCGAGTACGGAGCTGCGTTATATTCCACAGCGAACCCTTCTGTTCTCAACTCTCCAAACGTTGTTCAGAATTCAGTTCTCCGCCTGTCTACTGGAATATTTCGCACTACGCCGATTGACAGTCTCCACTCGGAATCATCAGAATGGCTTTTAGATATTCGTCGCTGGTTTCTCTTGGCTTACTTTGCAGTACAATCGAATGCTTCCGGTTTTTCATCACCACAGTTGGTCTCATCATCGACCCCGCTTTCTTCAACACAATCACAGTCAGTTTCTGACATTTTTAATACCGTCTTGACAAAGATAAACGATTCAGATATATCGGTACTTAGGTTCTAAAATGCTTTAATTCCACCGTGGGATCACAACCCAATCAAGATAGATTTCTCAATGCTCACTATAAGAAGGGATTGCGCATACATTGATGAAATAGGGGAAAACATTTGGACACTAACCTCCGGCTCGTCTCTTTTCTACATCGACGCTTCTAAATTTGATTCGTTTGCTGGCTGCTAAGTCGTCTCTGATGATATCGCTATAATCCGATATTCACTCCCTTTACCGTTTTCCATCCCATCCGCCGAATTATATGGTATTTGGCTCGCTGTCGATTTTCTCGTGAAATCTGACTCACACCAATCATCCGTAGTGTGTTCAGATTCTCTCTCAGCAATCAACGCTTTGTACAACGTGTTCAGCCACGATCAACATCCGATAGCCAAAGAAGTTCTCAAATTAATATCGTCGAGACCAAATCGATCAGTAACGTTCATGCGGATTCCTGACCACACTGGGATTCGAGGAAACGAACTGGCAGACACGGCTGCAAAGGAGGCTGCTGTTACTCTGCCGGTGCCAAGTATTCCTGTTCCAGCAACCGATTTCAAGATCTATATAAAATGTGGTTCAAAGGCCCTATGCCACAGAAAATGGCAGCAAACATTACAAACGAATAGGCTTCGCTCGATTAAATCGTCAGTATCACCGTGGAATATATCACTTCCAAATCGAAGGGATGATGTAGTCATCACCAGACTCCGATTGGGTCACACACGACTGACCCACGAACATTTCCTAAATGAAACGGAAGCTCCTCAATGTGCCGTGTGCAGTGTTATTCTCACCAACCAACATATCCTCACCGAATGCCCTTTATACTCCCTAGAAAAAAAATTCTTCAACCTCCTTTGTTCCCTTCCCCTCATCCTTAGTGGCAACTCCTCTTCACTTTCCAACTTAATTCTTTTCCTTTATAAGTCCAGAATCTACTCCTTAATCTAAACCTCATTCTCCTCTCATGCCTCTAGCCATAGTTGCTGCATATGGCACGTAAATTTAACTTAATAATAATAATAATGTTGTGCAACTATATAGATATTCATTACCAGTTATTTTCACCTTTTTTTAAAAAAAAAATATTATTTGGGTTCAACAACAAGGACATTAGCTCAAGAAATGGGAGTAAAGAAAAAATTAGATTTTTATGCGGCGTGAAACATTCAACAAGAATGTGTCAAGCGCCTGAACGATAGAAGGAGAAGAGGGAAAGAATAAATGCAGCGCAATAGGGAGTAGGAACATTGCTTGATAAGAGAGAGGAGTACAAGGAAGATTGTTCAGATGAAAGTGATGAACATTCGAACATTACGTGATCAGGATCACATACAAAGTGGCTGTTAGGAGAATGTAAAGGATAATATGGAGATGGCGCGAGAGAGAATCAGAAAATCGACGAGCTGTGCCCAAAGCAGAGGCGGCATATCGCCGAGATGCTGGGGCGACGCATAAAAGGGAAGTTAAGAAACCAGGAGCAGAGAGGAAGAGAAGGCTGGATGAACAAGTAAAAAAAATCCGGGTTAGAGAATGAGGAGTAGTAGGAGTTGAACCATAATTGGTAATGCGCCGCAGAAAACAAAAATTTAATATTGATAGATGGAAATGTAGTAAGGAACCTGCCGAAAGAAGAAGCTCGCCGGGCTGATGAGTCAACTAACTCATTTCCTTCTATTCCGGAGTGACTAGGGATTCAAAGGAAACCAATCTGGAATGCACAAAAAAGGAAGAGGTCATGGATCAAGGAACGTATAAAAAGGATTACGTAATCGGTAGAGTGGAAAGGCAGAGGAGATGCAACAGCCCGCAGCACGCTTTGAGAGTCTGATAGAATAAGGATATAACGAGAGACCTTCAAAGATCTGATGAAGAAAAGTGCATGGAGGATAGCAATAGACTCGGCATAGAAAGTTGAACAGAAGGAGGGAAGTTTAAAGGACTCAGAGTGATTTAAAGAAGGACAAAGAAAGGCTGCGTCAACTCCACTTGGGCTCTTGGAACCGTCCGTGTAGATTATAATGTGGTTAGAAAAGCGAATTTAAAGTTTGTAAAAATTCCGATCTAACGGCATGGTGCAGAACGGGTCTAGGGGGAACAGCAGAATAAAAATAATTAATTGGATGAAGGAAGTGGGAAAAATTGAAAGAAAAATATGGGAGCTTATCGTGAGTGTGAATGTGTGGTAAAAATTAAAGGAGTCGAGTAGAAATAAGAGACAGAATTGGTGTTTTATTGGCACTAAATCGCCAATCCTGTAGACTGAGGGAATAAGAAGGAATAAGTGAGGAACAGGAGATAGGCAGACGTTTAATGAGGAAGCGGTAATTTAAATAGGAACACCGAATAATAAGTGAAGGATCGTAGGTTTCCGCTTGAATAGCAGGGATAGGAGAAGATTTCCGAGCTCCAAGACAGAGGCGGAGACAAGTATTTTGGACGCGATCGAGCTTGAAGAACAAAGACCTGGAAGAGTTACCATAAAAAACGCAGCAATAATCCAGAATGGAGCGGATACAGGACTTGTAGAACATGAGCAAGATGCACGGATCACCTCCCCAGTTCGTATGTGAAAGGGACTTACTAAGGTTGAGCCTTTTTAGTAATGACACCTATATATGGTTAATATGCTTGCGGAACGAAAGACGACTATCCAAAAATACTCCCAAGTAACGGAAATGGTTATCAAGGGGGATCGGACTACTATTTAAGGAGAGACTAACTAAGGAAGGGTCAAAAGGACGAGGAGTAAAGACAACAGTAGAAGATTTGGTTGGAGAGATAGAAAGATGAATATTGGATAAAGCGCTTTCCAAAATTGTTAAGTAGTGTTGCAGCTGGGAATTAGCGGCGGAGATACTACGATGGGTGGAGTAAATGAGGATGTCGTCAGCAAAAAATAGGGAAGAAGAGTTTGTTAACAGAGAAGCAGTTTTAATAAGATAAATATAAAAAAGGGTTGGACTTAGACAAGAACCCTGCGGCAATCCACAAAAGACTAGTCTAGAAGTAGGTTCGAGCGGAGAAGAGAGAATGATAGACCTGGATTGGAAGAAGCTAATGGCAAGAGCAGAGAAGAAGGATGGAATATTCAAGGAGAGCATTGACAAGAAAGTACTGATACAATCGGGAGGACCGCGTCCAGGGCGAAAACCAAACATATTATTGGGCAATACCTTATTGTGCTCAAGCCACCAAATTAGCCGTCTATTAATTATACTTTCAAACAGCTTCCTGGCATAGGGAGCAAGAGAGATTGGACGAAAAGAGGATGAGTTAGGTTTTGGGATCGGGACAACAATGAAAGTATTTCAAGCAGATGATGTAGAACCAGACGAAAGAAATGAATTGAATAAATTTAAGAGGAGCCGAAGAGCGGTATCAGCGGGACTATTTAGAACGAGGAAGGGAATTCCGTCTTTACCAGGAGAGGAATTAGAATAATTACGTAAGACTGTTTTCAATTCAGTGTAAGTAAAAGGAGTGAGAGGAAATGAGAGGAGGTGAAGGAAGCCGGGATACGACAGAATTCTTGGAAGCTGGGAACGTAACTAGGAGCTAAGGAATTCATAAATGGAATTAATTTGTCCGGGGACAGGATATGATTTGAAAGATGTTGCGCTGAGGGAGATTTGAAAGTCCTCGCCATTTTCCAAATGCGAGTAAGAGGAGTGGAAAGAAATTTCTCCACGAGTTCTTTTTTTCCGTTTTAAGAGTATACTTAGCTTTGGCATTGGCACTTTTGTGAGCGAGAAAATTGGAGAGATTAGGACAGGAACGGAATGTTCTAAAGGTGGATAAACTTCGATCAAAGGCAGCTTTGCATTTTTGGTTCCACCACACAGAGGAAACAAATTTGGACCTTTTACGTGTTGGAGGCCGAGCAAGAGGAGAAGAAAGAGTTAAGGCGTTGGAAATAGATTCCATAAAGAGGTCGTATTGAGAAGATGGATTTAAATGCGAAGGAATTAGGGACAGTGAAGAGTCAGCGTAGGAGCGAAAGATGGGCCAGTCTATCTTAGAGAGAACCCATCTATGAGATTGAGTAGAATTGTTCAGAGTAGAATGAGAAAACTGATTTAAAGAAATGATGATGGGAACATGGTCGCTTCCAAAGGTGCCATCCAGAGTGTTCCATGAACAGCTGAAACCAAGACTGGGAGACGTAAGAGATAGATTAGTGGAACTAGGAGCTCGAGGGTTGGCGACACAGGTGGGTGCACCGTTATTAAGGAGAAATAGATCATTTTGAAGAATGAAATTTTCTAGGCCTGCACTATTATTATTGTAGTTAGTGCATCCCTAGAAAGGTGAGTGAGCGGTCCAGTCTCCGCCTATAATAAAAGGAGTCGAAAGAGAGTTAATGAAAGTAGGAAACGGGAAATCGCGCAGATCGAAATTAGGAGAGATATAAGCGGAGATGATATTAAGTGGGTTACCAGAATCATTAGGGATTGAAACGTGAACTAGATTGGGGAAATGAGGGTTGGGAGGAAAGGAAGGTTAGAAGTTGTTACGAGTAAGAAATAAGATGTCATTTCCAATTAGGATAGCTGCGCCTCCATAACCGTCCGTGCGGTTAGAACTAATAAGGGAGAATCCCTTAAAATGAAGGTCAGATGAGCTTTTAAGCCATGTTTCAGAAAGCAAAACAATATTAATATTATGTTGATCTAACAGCCTCTCAAGAGAGGGTTTGTTAGCCCTAAGGCTTCGGCAGTTCCACTGAAGTATTTTAAGTTTCGGAAACATTGTGAGAAATCAGGTTAGTAGCCATCGACTTGGGAAATAAAGTGGAAGAATGAAGAGAGGAGAGTGAGAAGGGAAAAAAGATCTTAAAAGGCTGAAACAGTAGGAAAGGAAGAGTGAGGCGAGGGGAAATGGGGAAAAGGAGAAGGTGTTCACCACAGAATAATGCAACTGAAGAAAGATTTATGGGAAATGTAGGCAAAGGTAAGAAGATCCATCGTTCATGTAAATTATAAGGAGGCTGGTGTCGTAGAAGGATATAACAATAGTAATGCCCGTAGGCGTAATATATCAGCACCAATCGCTCAAAGCAATCATTGCGTCTGGGACCTTGTATGCTGTCAACCAACTAAATTGAAAGAGGCAAGCAACACCAAAGGAACGCTGTGTAAAATTTTAGAAGAGGAACAAGAAGCTTCCATCGCTCAAATAAATCCTTGCGAATGGGTCCTGGTGTGCTATCAACCAACTTAGTTAAAAATGACAAGCAACATCCAAGGAAAGCTAAGAGAAATTTAAAAAAGGAAATAAAAATAGAAAGCTCCCATCGCTCAAATAAATCCTTGCAAATGGGTCCTGGTATGCTATTAAGCATCCTAGTTAAAGGAGACAAGCAACACCAAAGGAACGCTAGAAAAAAGTTGACAAGAAAATTGTAGGATAAGAAATATAACTCACATTATGAGTGGATAGCCGAGAAAGCGGTAAGCGACGAGGCGCACTATGAAAAATTGCGTTGAAACGGAAGTGAATGAAGAAATCAATAACATCATTTAAAAGGATGAAAATAGAAACAGGGCTTTTAAGGATGAAAAGACAGAAAGAGAAGCAAACAGTTCAAAGGATTGGAAGAGGTGGAAGTACTTCTGCTTTAATATCTATGATTGTAAAATCTGACATAAAGCCTCTAATTTATTTTCTAAATTGGGAATGTCTAGTCTGCCAAGGGCGGATCGTAATGTAGCAGCTATAGGGTTGAAAGGAGGAGGAGGGGTGGAGTCACTAAAGGAAACATTATTAGCAGTTGGAGCCTTTACATTGTTGACGAGAACAGAGGGAGATACTGTAGGAGGATTGGAGACCGTTGGAGCACTATGACGATACCCTTTAATGCCAGTACCGAGTGTTAAACTTGAATAATATTTGTTCAAGGGATTAGGAGACGTAGAGTTGGAAAAGTGCCTTTGCGCAGGAAGCCTGATATAGATGGAAGACGAACTGTTGAAGCCTTTATGCCGTTTCTTCTTAGGAATGGCAGAAGAGGAATTAGCCAAAGCGAGAAAGTTAGAAGAATTACAAATCTCGGCAAAAGAAAAGGCTGGAGATACTAACTTAGCTTGGCAGATATTTTTTGCCTTGGAATAAGAGACATTTTGTAAGCTCATAATGTTGTGAATTTTAACTTGTTCCTTGAAGACTTCATAGTTGGGGTCTAAATCGGAATGATTATCTCCACAGTGGATGCAAAGATAGGAAGAAGGCCCACTTTGTTGCGTAATGGTGCGTTACGAAGATGAATAACTACCCGCACACATAGAACAAATGGTTTTGCTACGACAAGAAGTGCTGAAATGCCGAAAGCGAAGGCAGTTGCGGCATAATTTGGGTCTACGGATCAAAGGCTCAACCTTAACACGATAAGAATCATAAAAATAGGTGTGGGGAGGAAGGAAAGAGCACTGAAACTTAACTTCAATTACGGGAATAGGAATAAAAGAATTATCGGAGGATGTTTTCTGCAACCTACGAATATTAGAGATAGGTACCTCCGGTGTACAATTGGACAATAGTTCGTCAACAGAAATATCGGATGGAACGTCGCGGATTATACTAAGTCGAAATAGCAGAGATTGCGGTATGAAAGATCGGATTTTTAACTCTTTATGTATTTCGTCCGAAAAGATAAAATTGTTGGCCTCGATAACAGACGTCAAAATTAATTTAAGTTATTTGCTGACCTAGAAATGGAGGAAAGACCATTCATTTTTCTACAAAACATTCTGGCCAAAAACATAGGATGGAGATAGGCAATATTCTTATTTTCCAGGCTCTCAACAAGAACAACGATTTAGCCTTTGTAGTTGTTTAGGAATGCGTTTAAAGAGGAGGTAGCCTTCATTTGCTTTTCTGTGTTAGTCAGGTTAGACGGAATGTTATGTGCAAATGTAGTGTCCATGACTGTTTGTTTAATAGTCGGGGACAATGTCTGCGAGTTATTATTAAGACAAGCAGTGGAAAGAGATTTAGAAGAAGACGGGAAAGAATGATTTACAGATGGTTTAATTTTATTCGAGAATTTTACTACATCGGAAACAGTTTTAGTAGTAGAGCGAGAATTATTCGCGGAGGTTTACCTCCCTCGTCGGACGCTTCCGGCATTGAATTTAACAACTGAGAAGAAAGTTAACGGTTAGCGATATCAGCGATGAAGCTAATACTACTAATAATAATAAAAGTAAAAACTGATAAGAATAATACGAATCCGCTTTATCGATATAACAAAATTGACGAAATTATAGACAATAGAGATAAAATGAACGATCTCGCCGATAAAATCAGCAAATATACGAACGCAGCACAGATAAACCTCTTTTAATAACAATGGTTTCTTCGACTACAGAAGATAATATGTGTACGATAATGAGCAGTTGGCTCGTATGACAAGCATGCAAAGTACAGAATATTTTCTCTGGCAAGCAAACGGGAATAAGAAAGATTGAACATTTTTAAATATTACGTTTTCCAGATTTGATATATAGGTTACATTAAAATATGCGCATAGCTAGTAGCGCATCTGACAATTAACAATTTGTAGCTGTATAGACATCATCGAAAATGATTTTTGGTAAGATCTGCAACGATGGTCTCGAGGTAATCTTTCTCTACTGACGCTGCTTACCTCATACCAAATCGATAGAAAGCAATTTGACAATATTCTACGATTCCTGTACATGTGTAAAATGGAAAGAGATAAAACAATCTTTAAAATATTACGATAATCAAATGCGATTGACTCAGTTCCCCGAATAAATAGGTTATGGCTATAAAAATATTGCTTACATCTGCATGCGTTGTAGCGCTTTATAAACACATTGTTTTTGATTTTTCTTTGACTTTGTTGCTGCATACGCTGAATTACAGTAAAATATTTAAACAATAGGCTCGTTGGTATGAATAATGGTAGAAAATATTTTTCTTGCTGGAGTAATGTGTATATTTCTCTCACTCACCAGTTGTGTACATATTCATTTGCGTTGTACTTTGCATACTGGCATGTATACGCACTTACATATACACTCATACAGATACGCATATCTTTTTACAATTTCAAATGCACTTCATAGATGACGTCGTATTTACGAAATGAGAAATAATAAAAATTTAAAAAAAAAATGTAAGAGCAGAATGCGTTCCTTCGAAAATTTCTTTAAAATTTGGGAATGCCAAGATTCGAACATTTTTAATACTCTTCAGGAATTTCATTATCCCCCATTAAGCCCCAACATCAAGCAGTCTTTCACTGTAATATATTACGGTATCTTTAAGTGGTGGATTTAAAAAATGAAATGTAATAACGGAACGTTGGAATCCAAGTATCGAGTTTTCAGTGTTTTCAATGGCATATAGAATTTTTAACCTCTCTCTCGTACTTTTTATCGATTTTATTTTATTCTCAGTCTGGTCTATACTAGCAAATAATTTGACACAAAAATTAAATAATAATAAAAATAATGCTTCGAGATTAAAAATTAAAAAATTATTTTCTCTTATAACTGCGAGGTCCTGCAAGGATGTATACAGGGGTCGGGCGTTCACTGCTCCGGCAAGTAAGGAAATAGTCAGAGGTTGCTTTCAGAGGCTAGAAAAGTATACTTAGGTCTATATTCGAAAATACTTATACTCGAGTTTTTCATCCTGTACAGCGTTAGGGGGAAGGGTTTTGGGTTAATTTTCAGTAACGGTATACTTAAATATTTTGAAAAACACGCGTCAGATTTTTGAACTAGACCGGTAAGGATTTAATTTTTGATATACAATTTAGGCTATATTTGAATACTTGCATTCATATTTTTAAATTTGTACAGCGAGAAAGGAAGAGAGAGTTAGAATTTATTTTTACTATTGGAATGGTATATTTAGGCCTCTTTGATAGCCAACTTCTGGAACTCTGCCTTGTAGTGCTTCTTGTATTTGTTCCTTTTGCTTCTTCATCCATTGTTCTTGTTCTAGTTTCCTTTATCTATTTGTCACCAAGTCGGACTTTAGTGTTTTGGTATTAGAGCTGAAATAATGTTGTATAACTGGCTATTGCACCTAGTGCAACTCCTCCGGAGTAATTTTAAGGTTTTGCCAGAAATGAGGCGCGACAATTAAGGACGAAATAATTTTACCAATACGAAGAAACGAGATATTTAGTTAAAATCAAAAAAAAAAAAAATCCTCTTTTTCACACGGAAACGTATATTTTCCGTGAACCTTTTTATGTTAAAACCGCGCGTCTATTACTAACGAATAAGCGTTGATTAAACGAAGGCGTAAATTAGTATAATACGATTCAGAAAATCATTTTTATTCTCCAAGTGAAATTCTATTTTCGAAATAAAACATAAAACTCTGAAGTGTAAAGTTGGTCAGTTTTTATATAATGAAAATAATTCTGCGGAAACGGATTTTGTACATCTACAATAGTCAATACTTTTTTTATTCATTTAGTTACCAAACATAGTTTCCTATTTTCAAAGGTATGTTATTGCGGGTAGTAGAAAATTCAAATCTAATTCGGAATGTTGTACATAAATTCAATAAGCTCCCAAATACAAAGTGCTCTTTCAGGGATCAAAGTTTAAATAAATTCAGTAAGCTGCTAAGTACAAAGTGTTCTCTTTCAGGGATCAAAGTTTAAATCACCTCCGAGAATAATCGAAATTAGTCGGTGTCAGGGAGGTCCAAACGATTCTGTTGATCAGAAAAATCTCGAATTCTTTTCATTTCCGTTCAGAAGGTTTACATTTTCTGTATTCTCTTATTGTTAGTGCTGACGAGGCGCTTCTGTTTTAGCGCTTCTTTTTCATGTTTCAAATAAAATGATTTTTATTCGCTTCCGCCTTTTTCGATCTCTTTACACTTCTTATATGCTTTTAATCGAGCTTGCTGTTGAAGAAAATGAGCTATTGATCAGGAAAATCTCGAAATTGGTCCAAAAAATGTTTATATCCCCCGTATTCGTCAACGTATCTAGTGTATTTTATTTAAGATATTGATAAATCGTGAACTTTCAAATCTGTGAAATAATTTGTAACAAGATAAATTGATGTGTTAATATTAGTAAAACTGTGGAAATTTTTTGAATTGAAGTTTCTGAAATAGTTCACAACATGACAACGCATTTTTTGTTAAGAAAACGATTTAAACAAAAAAAAAAACATCAGAAAAAATACATCTCCTCAGTTAATTTTTAATTGTAAGTCCGCAACGCTCTTTTGGTGTTAAAAGATTTGGACACGATTTGTTCGGAAAAATTTAGAACGAACAAAACATGTTTGTGTTAAAAATACTAATTTGGACGAGATCTGCGAATGAACGATGGAATTATATTTTGGAAGGCAGTTTTAAAGGGAAACATTTTTATAAGAATTTCCGTACGTCTAAAAGGACAGCAGTCCAATTTAGAAAGGATAAGATATTTTTATACTGGAATATAAGACATTAGCACTTCAATATCTGTACGAGAATATAAGTTTTTCGAAATAATAATTATTAGTTTTAAGACAAGCAATATGGAGATGGTTAAAATGAAAGATTTTAAACATCTAAATAACCGCAGCAGTAGAACGGCTGTTTGAGATAAGATTAATTAAAATTTTTATATGGACTGAGGATAAAGAGTATGCGAAAAGGGTATTTAAGAGGGCATTCAGAGAGATACATATCGAAGTATTTAAAAAAAAAATTAATCAGTTAGTGAGCTTCAAGCATCGGCACCAGAAATATTGTGAGCTTTAAAGTATCGAGAATATCGCATCAATTTAGAACTAAGTCCCTTTAAAAGGAAGGAAAAACTCAAAGTACAGGAAGAGTGTGAAACTACAGCAGTCTGAGAACGAATACAAACAAAATTCTTCTCTAAATGTGGAATAAAGCGGAGTGGATAAATGTATAGAGTCGTAAGTTTTAGGAAAAATTAGATGTATTTAAACAGAGGATTTAAGAGGGGAAAAAATGATGTTTTTAATAAAAAAGCTGCATTATAGCGAAGTTTTGTTGATAACGGATTTATAAATATCAGCGAGGAAGAGACTAATAATGCAGTTACGAGAACTAATAAACCGGGTGTGACATCAATGTTCCCCTCTTGAGGAACTTAAATTTAGAAGAAAATTGAAAGTGTTTTAAGACCTCAACTGATTTCAGGGATCGTGAAACGGGCGTTAACTGGAAGAAACGGTACCGGAAATTTTTCTGAGAATTTTTTTCAAAGGTGTACGGTATCTTTAACATTGACTACTTTATGCGCAAGAAAGGTAAGTTTTAAAAGTTGTTGTTCCAAGTAATAGAGAAAATTGATTACGTGAAGGACTGCTATTTAGATATGGAATTTGGACGGAAATTATTAAACGAAATACCTGACAGAGACGTGATGGTTTCCCAAGGTTCCCATAAAATAGGGACATAAGTGTAAAATAAATAAATTCCGTAATAACAAACAATAAGTAAGTATAAAATAATTTACATTAATTAATTAAAATAAATACCTCAAATTAAGGAAATGTTTTCGGGCATAGCCCATCATCGGCTAACAATACAGAGTACACTCGATTAAAACTAAGAACACGATTTATAAAATATGTCAGTTTTCTGGTTTAAAATTTTGAATAAAATTTTGAATAAAATTTTAGATTAGCAGGAGGTTGCATATTTAAAAACTAAATGCTGTAAGGGACAAGACAGTACTCCCCCCTACCCCGAAAAAAATAATAAAAACAATGAAAAAAATTTGAATTTGGACTAAAAAAAAATTACAATTTTAGTTTACTTTTGCATTCTTTCTTATTCATCTATTAAAAACGTTGTGAGCCCTATCGATGATCAAAAAAACATACATACAGTTTAAATTTAATTAAAACATGTACAATTATTGATGGTGTTCGTTACTTGTTGATTAAGTTAGCAGAGAAATTGTTAAAATATTTCTAACATTCATTTACTAAGATCCGACTAGTCTCAGAAAGTGCGGGACAATTTATTATCAATTTCTACACAAACAGCAACGATTTCCTCGCAATTATTTTACACCTCTAATAACTTACAACTAACTCGTTTATTTTACCATCTTTTCCCCTATATTTGTCGATTGTCAAATCTACCATTTATTACAGTCGGTCCCCGTTGGTTTAAAAAAGGAATTTTATTTTATACCTTCAACATGTTTTTTAGCGATCAGCTGAATCAGGACCTTTCCAGAAATTTTTTGACCAGGGTGAAACACTGGCGGGTTACTGTTGAGATCTATATCGAACTGAACCAGATCCATGTGGTACGGTGTTTTCACAGAAAAGGATGTTACCGGTGAACGCGGCAGTAATCGCTCGAGCAACAAGGTAGCCGAAACAGAATAAAATTACGAGCACGATTGCGACATAAATTTACAAACGATACGCGACGACAACGCAACGCTCTCGTGCAATCGCATTCGACGTCATTCTCGGGATTTCCAATTTATTAACGGAGCTTTTTAAAACCGACTCTGGTGCGGAAGATGATTGCTTCAAAAGGTAGGCGGCACTTAAAGCAGTGAATTTACGAAATGAGCGTACAGCTTTATCAAATGGTTAAAAATTGTTTTACGGTAGTCACAACCGTAGCGCCATCAGGTGATCATTATGAAAGTCAGTTGTGTTTACATCATAAAAATTGTGTTCCGAGAAGTATTTTACACACTTAAAAGACAGGAAGTTCCAAATTCTGCGTCGAAATAAAAAATTATATACATATATATATATAACATATTTTTATTTGTAAAGTTAGTTTACACCTTGATTCATAAATTGTTCCAAATGTGTGAGGGTGGTTATGCGAGTAAACGGATTAAATGATTAAAAAAATTGACCGAAGCTAAAGGAACTTCCGAAATTAGAAGCTAAAAGTTGGGGTAAGACAGTTTGTACACTGGTTGGCGTGCTTGCGTAAACTGCCACTAGGAGTGCATTAAAATCGTAAAAGTAAAAAGCTGAATGCTTCAATTTTCCCGTTCTTTTCTGTTTTAAAGTATATGGGTTATAAATATAAGACGCATGGGCGTCGCCAGCGGGGGGCCTGCCCCTGGAGCCTTGAAACTTTTTAATCAACTGGCCATGATGAGTATTCATAAGCGCGTAATCATGAACAATTTGCCAGAAACCCACGAAAATTATGTTTTAATTAAGATTTTATTCTTGTTTAATAAAATATTAAGCCTTTACAACTTATAAATTTTATTTTTCCTATAACTCATATCCTTTTTCTATCATTGTTATCAGCTGGCTGTGCCTTAACAGATGTCCTATCCATTTATTTCTTCGTTCAGAAATAGTTTTAATGACATTTGTCTTTCTTCTTTTATCCTTCTATAAACCTCCTCGTTAGTAATTCTATCCGTCCATTTTATCTTGAGTATTCTCCTTCAGCACCAGGTTTCAAAGGCCTCCAGCTTTGCGATATCTGTCTTCCTCAGCGTCCAAGTTTCAGCGCCATATAAGCATATCGACCTCACGTTCGTCTTTACAAACTTCTTCGCTAGGTTTATGTTAAGCTTTTTTGATATTAATAGTGTTCTTTTCTTATTAAAGGCTGTTTTCGCTTGTGTGCTATTCTTAACTTCTGTTGAGCATCTTCCATCCCGTGAGATTTGATTTCCCAAATAAGTAAAGTTTTCTATTTTTTCTATCATATAACATTGTACTCTGATTTTCGTGTTTAATTTTGTTTTATTGCGTACAACGATTTTTGTTTTATTGCGTACAAAGATTTTTGTTTTCTTTTTGTTTATTTTCATGTTATATCTCCTCATTATGTCTTTTATTAGATTTAGTGCTTGTTCTAACTGGCTTTTGTTTTCTGCCAGCACTACGATGTCATCAGCGTATCTTATCATATTTATTTGTTTTCCGTTTATCTTTATTCCTTTAGCTCCCCCGTTGTCTCCATCTCCTTGACATCTTGTTCTATATATAAATTAAATAAGTATGGAGATAGGCTACATCCTTGCTTCACTTCTCTCTTGATTACTGCTTCAGCATGCACATTGCTCAATCTGATAATTGCCTTCCGGTTTTTGTACAGGCTATGGATTATTTTCTTCTGTCTCTATAATCTATATCTTTTAGCCCTTTGAACATTTTTTCCCAGTTTACACTATCGAAAGTATTGTCCATATCCATAAATGCAACGTATGTTGGTTCACCTAGTTCTATACGCTTTTCCATTATTATTCTTAAGCACAAAATGGCTTCTCTACATCCTGCCGATTTCCTGAATCCAAACTGTGTTTCAGCTATGATATAGAAAAAGAATCTTTACATTTAATCTTTAATACACGAAAGACAACATATATTTATTACTAGAAACCTATGTTATGCTTTATTTTAAAAGGGTTAAAATAATTTTTAGGTCATAAATTATTTTTAAAGAAAAACTATCAGAGTGGACATTTAACTAGTGATTTTTTTCAAAAACTCATTTTGTTTGGTTTCAAGAAGATATTTAAATGCTTTTGCGGTCCGGAACGATCTGAAAATTCAACATCGAAATATCTGGCACATTTATTTACAATTCTGGTAAAATATATACTTATCTAAGGGTTGAGTGTATTACTTTGATTAAAAAATTAATTTATAGTTTTGGCATAATGATCATCCTTCTACACAAAAAAAGAGGTTTTGTATACATCCATCGATGAAAAATTTTTGTGAGGCTAGAATGTATTTAATGGAGAGATCATCATAGTCTACTCTCAGTATACGATTGATGAATACAATGTTAATGTTTTATTATAACAAACTAAAGTACACGTTATAGTAGATTACACAGTCTAATAATAAAATGCATCTTAACAATCAAGTATTAATATTTTTTAAATTAAAATTGATCTTTTTTAAGTTTCAAAAGAAGTTAAACAAAAATTATCAATGAACGAAGATATATATACCAACGGTAATAAGAATATATTTAAAAATTTCTCTAAACCATAACTATTCTGTTGATGAATCGACATTTACCCAACATTACGGGTCCATTTCAACCCCCCCCCCCCACTTTAATATTTTTTTTCCATATATAGTGCAATCGTTTGTGCATCGTTTGTGCAGAAATGTGCACAAAGTTCCATCGTTTGTGCACATTCCTATCCCATGATGGGGGGGGGGCTGTTAAAACGTTGGCCCCCCCACATTAATATTTTTTTGCAAAATATAGTGCATCCGTTTGTGCAGAAATATGCACAAACTTTCATCGTTTATGCATATCCCTATCCCCCACAATATCGAAGAAAAATAGTTGGGGGATTGTTAAAATTTTATCTAACAAAATTAATAAAAAGTGGCTGATGAAGTTGCTGGGGTATTAGTTCATTACAAAATAATCGTTTAATACAAAAATCGAAACAAATATCATTTATAAAGCTGTTGATTATTTTACATTTTTATTTATTAGGAAATTAATAGTCTACTTTTTAATGTCTAAAATTAATGTTTAAAATTTATAAGTTGTAGTTTATTAATTTATAGTTTTGTAATACACCATGAATATGGGGCTGATGATTCATGTTTTATTTATATTTTCCGATAAAGTTTAATTATATGTTTGTTCAAACAATTTATCATAATTTTAGCATCCTTCATTCAATTACATTAACAATTAAAATAAATAAATACTGAGAATCACAAGTTCGTCCATTAAAAAAATTTGTCTAAATTTGTTTATTTTTCAAAAAATAACAGAATATTAAAATATATAATAAACCTTTTTATAAAATCAGACAAAGAAAAAATATGATACAAGAGACAGAAAAAAAAGTATTAGTGTGTGTAAAACGTTTATATTTGGTCACTGCAACAGTTATTTATTGTTATACAGATATAAGAAGTATAAAATGTTTCAATTAAAGAAATATTACAAAAAGTTAAATTAAAAGAGTAAAAATAGTACACAACCAAATGTAATTGTGACAATGATTATTTAAAAAGCTTAATAAAATATATAATTCAACAATATTATATCAAGAAATAGTTATTAAAAGTAATATTGCATATAAAATGAAAACATATAAAGAGAACATATAAAATAAATCAAAATAATCAGCACGGGCGAAATTGCTCATCATTGTAATAAAAGAGAAAACAAAAAAAAAGTAGAAAATCCGAAGTATAACAAAAATTTTTATGGGCGATATAAAAATTTACTAATCGTATAAAATTATTTTTGAAAGTGTTGTGTGCACTATTTTGAATATACTACAATTTGAATATTAACGCCCTCTGTATTATTTACATTTACCACTGTTTCTTTTGTGTCATGATAGATCTGCCATGCATTTAGTAGCTCCCGATAACTGTGGGCATGGTAATGCCCTATAGTAGTATATGAAATCGTTGACCTTTGTTTATTAGTTGTTGTACAACCTCTCTTCTTAAATAATAAATATCTAAATTTACAGCTAGAGTTAATGGCGTTTTACATAATTCTATTTGAAAATCAGCCAAATTGGATAAGTTAATTATATTAAATATTAAATGTACATTATACTCTGCATCGCTGTAATATTTTCTGCACCTGAATGAGAACATACATTACATAACTTGAAATAATTCATTTCTTCATTTAAATATTCTAATAGTTCTTTAGTTTCATCGATACTTGTGTTAATACAAACATCTATAACAATTTTACATAATTTGAAAAGTAATGTGTCTGCTGTGTGTACTGAACTAGCGCGCATATGATGTTGTACGTGGTGGTCTGCCATTGCCTTCCACGTGATTATTAGCGATTATTTATTTATTTATTTAATTCTTGTAATAAGTTCTGTCGTCGCCCGGGATCGAACTTGCGACTTCCGTAATGGAAGGCAAGCGCTCTAGCAACTAGGCTATCGCGACGACTTAGCTACAATTTGAATAACTGAATCAAATGTGCATGTGTTTGATAACACAAAATTCCCTTCTAATAACCACATAGATTTAAAAGATGACCTTGATCGATTTTTTATTAATCCTATTGTCTTGGATCAGTTCATGCAAATATATTTCTGTGCAAGATTTCTCTTTTTTTAGGACTTTTTGATTGAATGATTCACCAATTTTCTTCTGTTTTTTTCTCGTCGTTTATTAAAGGCATTTGAGAAAAATTAACTTCCTGATTTACATTTTTTGAAGAATGTTCAACATTTGATTTTGAATATGTGCATAAAACTTCCTTCTTTCTTGGAACAAGTGGCAGTGTTATTTTTTAAGTTTCTGATCGCAAGATATTACTTTTACAATACCCGCACTTAATTTAACATTAAATAATTTCATAGAACCATTTATTGATAAAATATGTAACTTTAAAAAATTATGTAATCTCAATGGTCTATCGGCTTGCATTAGAACTATTACGAAATGTTTTTTCATTAATAACTTTATCCATTTTTTTTTTTAAATCTGTAAATTTTCTTTTCTTCGTGGGTTTAAAATTTTTAAAATTTCCAATACTGGTTTTGTTGGAAGAATACCTTTTAATTTGCTTTTACATAAAGTGCAAACAGCAATTAAAACTCAATAATTTAACCAATCCTCATATATTTTTGTTCTTTTATACATTAGGAAACAAGGAAGTCTTGTTTCTTGCCAAAAATATTTATGTAATAAATTAGTCCGTAAATGAGACTTTAAAATATTGTAACGTTTTACCCTAGTGATACCTGTTCTATTCTCATTGTAAATAATATCACGATATTGTACGCTACTCCACTATTCAGCAGTTATTTGGAATCACTGTATTTATTGTTCAAACTCATTGTTAAATTTATTTTTGTCGTAGTTATTTGGGATATCTATTTTAATGTATCCATATATTTTTCCTCAATTTCTAAATCATCAGTTGTAGAAGATTCAATACATTTTTCATGTTTCTTGTCGTCTACAGTTACCTCTATCTGTTGTATATCTTCAAAAATACTTATTGAAATTTCTATTCTCATAATTCTATTCTATGCTGTTATCAGTTATCACTTATCTAGAAGTTTCTAGTATATTGATATTTGTAATCGTCCAATCGATGTTTCTGAATATTATCGGAATGTTCCAGAAACCAATACATTTTGTATATAAACTTGTCGTAAAGTCTCATTGTGAACAGTTTCGATAATAAAGTTGTAGTAGAAACATCGCGTTCGTTTGTTCAAAACTCAAAAGGTTATGGGCGCAGACGCTTTAATCTGTGATTTTCGTGTTCGTAATTAACAGTTATCGCGATTTTAGTATGTTTAATATTTTAACGTACTAGTTCGAAAGTGAATTGTTATTTAAGTATAATGATTCGATGTTTCGTGTTCGATACGCGTTAGTGATGGTGTATTTAATGCGATTCGTAATTCTATCGATTAAAAACGCGAGTGAACAGTTCGTTCGATAGTTTATTGCGATCAATCGGTATTTCATCGTTCTTATCGGTTCTTTTCTTATCAGTGGTGATCGGCTATCGCGTTAATTAATTTCATCGTTCGATTCACGTTTGTGTGCGAGTACACATCAATCGAAAATGGAATTTCTCAAAGGTATCAAGCCGCTCAAGGGTCCGGATGACTGGCCACTGTGGAAAGACAAGGTAATGGACGTTTTAGAATATTATGGCGCGTTGGAAATCGTCGAGGGTACAAGCGTTAAACCCACTCTCTCCGAAACACCAACAAAAGCTGAGAGAGAGGCGCTCGATTCCTGGAATAAGGCCGCGGCATCGGCCAAAATCGTCTTATCTCACTGCGTCAGTGACGAGCTTCACGAACGAATCGCTGGACGGACAACAGCGAAAGAAGCATGGGAGATTCTTCTGCAACAGTTTGGCAACAAGGCAGAAGACCAGTTATTCCGTCAATGTCTCAACTTCTTCAGCGCTGAATGGCGTGAAAATGAAGATGCTGCATCGGTCATTGCGCGGATTAAAAACCAGTATCGCGATCTCAAGGCTGGTTTAATAAATCGAAAAGTCGAACGTATTGAAGAGCTTCTCGAGTTACTTTTCGTCTCGAAAGTGCTTCATATTCTTCCGCAACGGCTTGAATCGTTCAAATCAAGCTACTTGCTGATGAAGGCCAACGAATCGAAAACAATCGACGATCTTTCCGCTGCCCTCATTCTCCACGAACGGAATGTGGCACCAGTTCAAAAACCCGATTCTGGTGAGGTTTTGGAGGCACAAGGCAAGAAAGGCAAATTCAATCCAAAAGCGAAAAAACCTTTCAACCCACATAAAACCGAATCAAGCAATAGTCAAACCACGGAGGTTCTTTGCAAATATTGTGGGGAGAAAGGACACTGGCTCAAGCAATGTTCACGATGGAAAGCCGATGGTCAGCCTCCATACCCAGCCCGTGCCAAAGAACTTGGTAAACCTGGATATGGTCGCAAATCAGCCTCAGTCAATGATACGGAAACGAAGGTAGCGCTAATTGCCGATAGTAGCACTGTCTTCTCGGCATCAACCAATAAGATAGACGATGATTGGTGGATCGACAACGGTGCAACCAAGCACTGTACCAACAATTTCAATTGGTTTACGCAGTATAAACCATTTGTCCGAAATTGTACGGTTATTGCAGCAGGAAAAGAGAAATTGCAAGCAATTGGTAGTGGCACCATTGAAATCGCGGATTATTCAAGTGGTCAAATGCGAATATCTACCATGCATGATGTCTGGTATGTACCTGCAATATCTCGTAACCTGTTTTCAATATTAGCTGCCCACGATCGGAATCCAGGCAGTAAATTTGAATCAGATTTGAAACACTGCGAGTTCTCAGTCAATGGAGAAACCATCTTCACTGGTACGAGAGATCAGTACGGCACACTATATCGTGCATCGTTCCACACAATTCAACCGCAAGAAGTGTGTGCAAATATCGTTGAGAATAGCCAACTCCTACAGCTCTATCACGAACGATGGGGTCACATGGACAAGCGGTATGTCCGGGCTAAACTCGAAGCAGAATTAAATATCAAAGTCAAACCGGATGATGATATTTGTGAACCATGCCAATTTGGGAAAGCACATCGTCTCCCTTTTGGTACGCGGAGTCCAACCAATGCACCAGGCGAGCTGATATCAAGTGATGTATGTGGTCCATTTGATCCATCATTCACTGGGCGCAGATACTTGATCGTTATCAAGGATCACTATTCCCATTTTCGCCAATGTTTCGTTGCTCGGGAAAAGACGGCTGTCAAGGATGCTTTAAAAGCATTCCTTGCCCAAGCAAAAACACTCGGTCATCGAATCAAAGAATTCCTCAGCGATAATGGGGGAGAATTTGATAATGCCGAAATTCATGAAATTCTTGAAAGAAACGGAATAACACGCCGAGCAACTGCGCCTTATACACCAGAGCAAAATGGTGCAGTGGAGAGGGAAAATCGCACGATTGTTGAGATGGCGCGTACGTTCAAATACTCGAATCCTGACATCAAATTCCCTCCAGCAATCTGGGCAGAATTAGTTACCACCGCTGGGTATATACTGAACAGATTGGGAAAATCATCCGTCAAAGGTAAAACGCCTTATGAAATTTGGTTTGGCCAGAAACCAAGAATCAAACATTTGCGAATTGTCAGTTCCAAATGTTACGTTCACGTACCAGCGCAGAAAAGACGAAAAATGGACTCAAAAGCCATTGTTGGTTACCTCGTCGGATACGATGGTGATGAACGATATCGAATTTATGTACCTGAAAAACATGATGTTGTTTTATCCAGAGACGTTACGTTCCATGAGAAAATTGGTGACTGCGACGAACGAGTATTCCTCCCACTCAAGGAGAAGGAACCAGCCACCAAAAATGACGACGACGACGATGAAGAGGAAGTACCAGATAAGTCTGAAGACGATGAAAAACCAGACAAATCTGAGAAATCACAATCCTCATCAGAAAGTGATTATGAAGATGCGGAACGAGCTACAAGTGATAGACCAAAGAGAAATCGGAAAACTCCTGAGTATTTAAAAGATTACGTCACTTGTGCGGAGGTATTCATTGTCGAGGATGATCCTAAAACTTATTCCGAAGCCATGAAACGAGATGATAGCGCGGAATGGAAAAAAGCCATGGATACAGAATTGAAATCAATGCGCGATAATGACGCTTGGGACTTAGTCCAACTTCCTCCAGGAAAATTTGCAATTGGCAACAAATGGGTTTTTCGATTAAAAAGAAACCCAGATGGCATAATCGACAAGTATCGTTCAAGAATGGTCATTCAAGGCTGTGCACAACGACCCGGAATTGATTATGAAAATACGTTCAGTCCGGTCACTCATTTAGACACAATTCGTTTATTATTGGCTATCGCTGTCATGGAGAAAATGAAGCTGATGCATTTCGACATATCCGCTGCATTTCTCTACGGAGACTTGGACGAAGAAATTTATATGAAACAACCAATCGGTTACTCGGATGGCACAAACCGTGTATGTCGTCTGAAAAGAAGCCTCTACGGACTAAAACAAGCTTCTCGGTGCTGGAATAAAAGGTTTGACGACTTCATGACTGAACTAAAATTCCAACAAAGTCGTGAAGATCCGTGCGTATATATTAGACACCGAAATTTAAACAAACTAATTGTCGCACTCTACGTGGATGATGGTTTAGTAATATCATCCAATCAAGAAGACTTGGACATATTCATCGGAGAACTCAAGTCTAGATTCAAGATTGTAGCCAAGAGTCTTACCTACTTCCTTGGTCTTGAGATTTCACAAGTCAATGGCGACATAGTAGTCGGACAATCAGCGTTTGTTGAAAAGATTTTGGAGCGTTTCAACATGTCCGGATGCAACGCGGTCTCCACCCCTATAGAAAAGTTATCGAATGGAGCGACGGGGAAAGTACCTATTGATTTCCCATATCGATCTGCAGTCGGTGCACTCCTGTATTTAGCAAGAGGTACTCGCTTCGACATCGCATTTGCCGTAAGTGTTTTGTCACGGTCATTAGAAAACCCTACATTAGAAGATGTAGGACGAGTTAAGCGAGTATTCCGTTATCTATCCGGCTCAAAAGATTTGAAGTTAACCTACAGTTGCAAACCAGATAGTCGATCACTTGGTTGCTACAGTGATGCCGATTTTGCCGGATGTCATTTAACTTATCATTCAACCAGTGGAGTTGTAATCAAATTTGCTGATGCAGCAATTACCTGGTTTAGTCGCCGTCAACAACTCGTAGCAGACTCAACCTGTGAAGCTGAAATGATTGCAGCTAATGCCGCATCAAAGGAAATCATTTGGATTTCAAGGCTGTTAAAGGAGATTACTGGTTTGTCAGAAATTCCTATTTTGTATATCGACAATCAGGCTGCCAAACGCTTATCAGAGAATCCTGAATTTCATTTTCGCACGAAACACATTCAGCGGAAGCACTTCTTCATCCGCGACAGAATCAAGGAGAGCATGCTGAAGGTTTGCCACATTGAATCTGGATCCCAGTTGGCAGATTTATTTACAAAGCCTATGCCACGTACTCGACTTTTAATTTTACGAAGAAAATTAGGCCTTAAGCCAGTTTAATTTCTTTCATTATTACTTTGTATAGTTTTATATTTGCGTTCGTTTTCTTTTTCTAAAATTATTCGATTAGGGGAAAGTATTGAAATTTCTATTCTCATAATTCTATTCTATGCTGTTATCAGTTATCACTTATCTAGAAGTTTCTAGTATATCGATATTTGTAATCGTCCAATCGATGTTTCTGAATATTATCGGAATGTTCCAGAAACCAATACATTTTGTATATAAACTTGTCGTAAAGTCTCATTGTGAACAGTTTCGATAATAAAGTTGTAGTAGAAACATCGCGTTCGTTTGTTCAAAACTCAAAAATACTGATACCTAATTTTGTTAACATACCATTTCTGTTACATTTACCGGAGTATACAGTGATTTTGGTGAAATTTCGTAATTTAATTCTTTATATATGGCGTTCCAAACAAGGTTAGATAGTCCAATGCAGACTTGGTCAAATATATTCTGTAGATGTTTTTTTAATTTCATCAGTAATTTTATTTAGGGATACCTTTAAGTGACGTGGCATAATTACTATGATACTGGAAATATCCTATATTTATAACTTCTTTTGAATTTTGAGATGCAAATAATTTTATAAACTTTTGTATAACATATACTATTTGAACAACTTTAACGAAGATGAATCTATTGAGGGTTATAAAAATCTTTTTGTTTTTAATTCGAGTGGATTTATTAAAAAATTTTTCGTCTTTGAAAGCTGCACTAATGCAGATAGTTATAGGCTATGTTCCATTTACAAAGATAAAATATTCAGTGAGAAATTATATATATTTCAAATATTACTGATTATTTTTGTACTCGATTTTATTATTTTCCGCGTCATAATGTTTAAATTTTATACTTTGTAAAATTCAATTTAATATTTATAATGTCTTATTAAAATCTCATAAAATCAAAATATTATATGTATTTAAAAAATGTGAATAATCAAAAGCTTTTTAAGTGATGTTTGTTTCGATTTTTGTATTAAACGATTATTTTGCAATGAACTAATACCCCAGCAACTTCATCAGCCACTTTTTATTAATTTTGTTAGATAAAATTTTAACAACCCCCCAACTATTTTTCTTCCATATTGTGTGGGATAGGGATATGCATAAACGATGAAAGTTTGTGCACATTTCTACACAAACGAAGCACAAACGGATGCACTATATTTTGCAAAAAAATATTAATGTGGGGGGGCCAACGTTTTAACAGCCCCCCCCCCATGTCATGGGATAGGAATGTGCACAAACGATGAAAGTTTGCGCACATTTCTGCACAAGCGATGCACAAATAATTGCACTATATTTTGATAAAAAATTTCAAAGTGGAGGGGCCACCGTTTCAACACCCCTCCCACCATTTATCTTTAATATCGCGGGATGGGTGTGTGCACAAACGATGCACAAACGATTGCACTATATTTTGATAAAAAATTTCAAAGTTGGGGGGGGGGCAATGTTCCAACAGCCCCCCCCCCCCCCAACCGGTTTTCTTTAATATCGCGGGATAGGAATGTGCATAAACGATGGAACTTTGTGCACATTTCTGCACAAACGATGCACAAACGATTGCACTATATATGAAAAAAAAATATTAAAGTACCCCAACATTACATCCCCATCTTTGGCAGAAGAAATAAAGAAACTGATATGAAAAAATTGAGAGATATATAGATATACCAAACATGTTCGATCTCTGCCTTTACATTTTCCCATGTGCTACTCTTTTAGTTCCTCCCGGGACAAATCCTGGGTGCGTCATTGGATACTTCAGCTGATACTGATAATCCGTGACGTCTGAGAACTAAAAATTATACGAATGAAATCAAGTAACTAATTTCTTTTTCATATGTCACCAAAAGATTGCGCCACAAGTACAGAATCTGTATCACAGCGTCCATCAAAAATTTAAATAAATTAAATCAAATAAATTCTATTATTATTATGATCCATAATTAATAAACCGCAAATGTGCAACAGTGCACGAGCCATAGTTTATCATAGAGCATAACATAATAATCGGATAACGATTACATAAATATATATAAACTAAAAGGCTGGCGCGGAATGAACAGTATACGGATTATATACAAAAGGAAACTAAATTAAAAATTAAACTGAAAATAGATCCCTTTAAAACTCATCTCACATATTTTAATCAAATTCATTGACAGCTATACTAAGGTTATATTAGCTATGCAAAATAAATTAAATAGGAATAGCAATTAATCATTTATTAATAATTTCACAAAAGCTTAATATTGTATATTTTAGGTAAGGACATCATTCCATTGCGGCATTTCAATGTGCATAATTTAAATAACTTATATTGAACTTAATGATTATTCCTGTGGTTTATATAATCGATTAGATATGTAATTTAATAAATGTATCTTTGGTTGTTCCAGTACTTTATAGTATTGTACAGTGGTGGATTTGGACCCATGAAGCTTGAGCCTAGGGCGACAAAATTTGAGGGGCACCAAAATTTAAAAGGTGCCTGACCCAAACGTTCTTTTCCGGTCGCTTAAAAGTTGAAATTGATGAAGTTTTCCATCAACGATAACATTTTGTGATTTTAATGGACCCCTCCTCATAGCCTTCAAGAAGAAACAAAACAATACTACTCTGAAGTCTGCTGATGGTAAATAAATAAATGGCTCTTTAGTCAGAATGAGTGGATTATCCAAGTGTCATTGCGAGAACTCACCCGTCCACCTAAGTTGCGGCGTCCCTCGATGCGGTTCCCAATAACATTTTTAAACTTCTATGGCAGAAGAAAATAAAAAGACATACAAGCCAGAACAAATTTGTGAACACGCGAGAAATATTGGCGGCCTTAAAAAAAAGATAGAAAAAAAAATCATAAGAACAGTTCTTCCTTATACTAATGATCTGCCGACATGGAGGAGGCAAGATAAAGGTCACTCCCTGGAACAAAAATAAACAAAATCTATATCACTGGGTTGTGAAATAGTAGAACTAGAGCTGCTTTTTATCGCATAAAAAATACTTCTAGCACCGCATCATTTAGCTATAGATATTAAACAATATAAATGATGAAAATTTACATTTAGTTAATTCTGCTGTGTAAAATCTGAGCATTAAATATGTATGCAGCTGATACTGCCTGGTGACATTTGAAATGTAGTGCTATCGCGAAGAATTTTGCGGAGATAGTTGGAGCCGTGGAAATAGTGAACATAAAAGTAATTGAGATAAGTGAAAAAAAAAACAGGAGTTAGTTTCAAAAAAAAGTTGAAAATAATGATGCGGTCACATTTTACGTACTGCTAATTACCATTACGAAGAAGAGCCCGCAGGGAAAAGAGAGTTGCAAGAAAAACAGTCTTTCGTAGTTACACAATATGTTCAGCAACGGACGGGACTTCATGTGGAATAGCGGCATTCTGTATGCAGCAAACAAACGTTCGCTAGGACATAGTGGACTAACGTTAATTATTTCAAAGGAAGGTATATAAAACAGAGCGAGGAACGTGATTTCCGTACCCTTGAAAAAGTACCGAATTCAATAGTAATGATAAAAGTAGGGGATGCAGTTCCTTTCTCTTAACCGTTTACTTTCCAGATTTATTTGGTTCCCAAATGTTTCCAATTAAATCCTAAGGGCGTCTTAAGTCTGAAAGAAGACAAGTCTCGAATATGTGATCTCTGGTTTGGTAGCCAAGCACCTTAACCACTGGGCTATCGTACAATCGGATGATATGCAAGTATATAATTTGCCGTGAGAAAATTAAATGATTATATTTGTTAGTACATTTAAATTTATTTGTCTACGCGTATACTGGATATTTATGTTTTATATTTTAATATTTGTTTTCAGGGGAGTACTCTTATAACGTATTTTTCGTCTGTTAAATATTTCCACACTTGCTATATTCTAGTTTCCGACTTGTTTCATGTTGAATTACCTAATTGTTTAATTATCTAATTGTTTAATTTTATTTTTAGTTTATTTTAATCTTTATTAGGTAATTATTAAACTGCATCAGAATAATAAATACTGCGGATGATATTAACGAAATTTGGCAGAGGTTAGTTTAGCAATAATGCAACAGTGTGCAGGAAAAAATTCATGGTGAATACTGAAAGTGCTTGAACTGATCATACGTCGCACAATACGGCTTACAATTTCGATAGATGAAGTAACGAGAAGGGATGTCAAAATTTGAAGAACAATAAAGAAAATTATGATAATGGCATAATTTTGAATTATTGTTACTGTTCGAAACGAATACTATACCTCGCATTAGTTAACTGATAACATTGTTTGTCATTAACCCCATTCAATGTAACTCTTTAAAATTATCCCACCGATTTTTACCGTCCTGTTTTTTTTCTATCATTCAATATTAGTTTTGTTGCGAAGCTATAGTGTTTTTAGTTTTAATTAAATGAATAATTCCATTTTCGAACCTTCAGATACTGACTAAAACACAATGGCATTACAAGGAACATTTAAAGAAGTAATGCTACCAACATTATACAATGAAGTTAGATGCAACATTTTTACAAATTAAAACAGTGAGAGAAATACTGTTTGACCACTGATTGCTGGTCATCAGTTAATAATGAGAGTTTTATGGTAATAACATTCCGTTACATAACAAATGAATTCCAATTAAAATCCATATTATTCGAGTGCAATGAACTAAACATAACCCACACGGCAGAAAATTTGGCAATTGGATTCAAAAATGTTTTAGACCGATGGGGAATACAGATAGAAAATATAACACTTATGGTTTTTGATAATGCTCCATCAATAGTAAGTGCTGTAACTAACTAATTAAAGTGTAAACATTTTGAATGTTTTGCACATTCAATAAATATCATAATGCAAACAGCATTACAAAATGCGGAAGGTCTATTTTCAAACATTAGACAAATTATTCAATATTATAAAAAAAATGTAATAATGCAATTAGAAAATTAACTGAAAACCAAAAAACCAATCAACAACCAGTTCTTAAACTTAAACGAGAAACAAGAACGAGATGGAATTCAACAGATTTCACAATAAAAAGATTTTGTGAACTTGAAAATGCTTTAAAGAGTACAATGGGCTTACTTGATCATAAATTTCCAAGTATAAGTAAAGATAACTGGCAAATATGCAGTGAATTATGTAAAATTTTAGAACCATTTGAAAAGGTTACTAGGAAAATTAGACGAGAAAAGTACTTGTCAGGTTGTTTAGTATTACCTCTAAAGCGAGGGCTAATTTCAACAAGTAATAAAATGTTATAAATTGAAGACTACAACAATATTCTTGTTACTGTAATAAAATCAATTAGGGATAAAATATACCAAAGGTTTTCTATGGATCCTAGATTCAAAAACGTTGGATTTTCTGAGCTAAATGCTGCAGAAACTATTAGGAAAAATTTATATGATTTAGTTGCTAAGAAAATTTTCAAATTAAAAGAGGACAAAAACACATCTAAAATGGAGGTAATGTGGAAAACAAGCCATCTACTTCCAAATTTTGTAACATGCAATACTATAAGTCCAAAGCGATTATATTTTGAATTTTTCCCCAATATTTTGGTCGCCACATTCCCGTCGGGTTCGATTGTGCATTCTGTGTTCATCGCTCGTTCGTTAAAGTGCTTGTCTGTAAAACATACGGTATCGTGCTATGCTGTGGTTTCTCGGCGACGACCGTTTAGTATAAACATTTCTCGCAGCGGCGATTGCTTATTATAAACATTTATGTTCTCGCGGTTTTTAGAAAGGCCGAGTAATGTAACTGAGGCTAATCGGATTTTTCGTTGGGACTCTGTTCCGGTCGGTGAGGATATTTTCATTTTTTTTTTCTTCTTCATCTTCTTCTACTTTTTTTTTTTTTTTCTTCTCTTTACATCACCGTTCGAAAAACGATAAGGGGGTTATAGCGCATTGGCTTAACGGTGTTACCATATATTCAATAAGAATATATCGCACACAAAATATTTCCGCTCAAGAAAACTTATACGATGGCGGGAAATAATAAAACAGTTTCATCATTAAAATTAAAACTTAATTTTTTTTTTTTTTTTTTTTTTTTTCATATCTTTACATCAGGACTGGCCTTATTAGGCCATTAACCGATTATTCTAACATTATCAACACAATGGCGAATACAATGCAAACGCTACTGTACACAGTATATGTAGATTATTGACCACTGCCAATATTCTATCTTATTCTAACTTAGTGATACTATATGTTAATTTAAAATGATATATTTAAATTAAGTCGGGTGGCTTTTGGCGTTTAAGTCGCCTACTGCCAGATAATGCGTCTACCAATTCCAACATCTCCAGATTCTCATGATGACGTAAGCGGTCCTGGTGTTTTAAAGCAAATCGGGCAATGGCTTCATTGATTGTTTCAATCCGCAAATCGTTGTGCAAGGTATCATTTCTTACATACCACGGTGCGTTGGCGATGGAACGTAACAATTTATTCTGCACCGTTTGGATTACCTTTCTGTTTGTCGGCTTTGTGCATCCCCATAATTGGACACCATATGTCCAGATAGGTTTGATTACTGCCACATACAGGAGCCTCTTATTTGCAAGGCTAAGCTGAGATTTAAATCCCAGCAGCCAATACAATTTATTAATACGAATTTTCATTTCTTTAGCTTTCATTTTTACATGAGGCTTCCATGTAAGTTTCGCATCAAGATGAATTCCCAAATATTTCGTTGAGCTGGAATGTAATATCGCTTGTCCGTTTACCGTCACCGGAATACAGGTCGTTCTGCGAAGTGCAAAGACTACATGAGTAGATTTGTTCTCATTTAGTTTTATTTTCCAGCGAGACGTCCAAGCAGTTAGCTTATCTATAGCCTCTTGTAGCTTATGAGTAGCCTCTATCTGAGTTTTATCTTTAAATAAGATGGCAGTGTCATCTGCAAACATTGCTACTAATGCATTTGGTACAGTTGGTACATCCGACGTATAAAGCAAGTATAATACAGGCCCTAGGACACTGCCCTGAGGAACGCCAGCATTTATAGCGTACTTATCTGATTTAGCTTCGTTATAGTACACCTGAAAAAACCTGTTTTTCAAGTATGATTTTATTAGCTCACAGTAGTTGCCAGGTAGCAGCAGGTTTAGCTTGTGCAGTAGGCCTTCATGCCAAACTTTATCAAAGGCCTGCGCTATATCTAGAAATACTGCAGGGCAAAACTGTTTTTGCTCAAAGGCACTTTCAACATAGTCGGTCACTCTATGAACCTGATCAATTGTCGAGTGACTATGCCTGAATCCAAATTGAAAATTAGGAATGATATTATTCTCATTGATTACAGAATTTAAGCGCTTCAAGAATAATTTTTCAAAAACTTTGGACATTATCGGCAATATAGATATTGGCCGATAGGATGATGACAATTCCGGCTGCTTTCCAGGTTTTAATATCATTATTATCTTCGCTATTTTCCACTGTAAAGGTACATATTGTAACCGCAATACCGCATTACATATATACGTGAGCAGAATTAATCCTTTACGCGGTAGCTCCTTAATAATTCTTGCTGTGATGCGATCAATTCCAGGGGCTTTTTGGGGATTTAAAGCCTTATCTATAACTGTAGCGACTTCTAAAGGTGAAAAATGAGTAACCGTATGTCGTTTGCTAAACATTAAATTTAGGTTAGCATCTGAGGTAATATTGTTGGGCGTAAAGACAGCGGCCAGATGTTCAGCGAAGACTTTAGCTTTGTCTTCGTTACTTTTAGCCCAGGTACCAAACTCAGTCCTAATTGGTGGTTGATAAGATACCGGCTTCTTCAGGTAACGAGTAACTTTCCAAAGTGAATAATTTGTGTCAATATTTGGTGATAAAGTTTGAACATAGTTATTAAACGATTCTGATTTGGTCCTCTGAATCAGTCTTTTCAATTTCTTACTAATGTGGTTGAAAGTATTTTTATCGTTAACATTCCGGGAAGTCTGCCAGCGCTTCCTAGCTATTCTCCTTTGCCTAACCATAATTCTTACTTCAGCTGCATATGGTATTTCTTTTTCAACGGTTTTTATTTCGGGTGTGGCTTGCACTGCTGACTCCCGAATTTGTTCAGTAAGATTATTTACTGCCAAATCAATATCTCTCGAATTTTTTAACTTAACTTTTAAGTCAATTCTATTTGCAAGAAGTTCTCTAAATAGGTTCCAGTCCGTTTTCATATTGGTTAATCCATCCTTCTTTTTCCTGGCTACTAAGCTAGTTATTGCTAATTGTACTGGTACATGATCAGAACTTAAATCAGTACAGTTCCTAATTGTCATATATTTTTCGGATATACCTTTATAAATAAAAAAATCTATTACATCGGGGATTTTACATATATCTGCAGGCCAATAAGTTGGTTGTCCGGATGAGATCCAATGACAGTGAGTATTCTGCAGAGCTTTCAACAATTCTCTTCCTTTACTGGTGACTAAGCGAGAACCCCATTGGGTATGCTTAGAATTGAAGTCACCACCTAAGATAAATCGATGTCCTAGCTTTGAAATGAGATCTACAAACATCTCTTCTTTTATTTTATGCCTAGGCGGACAATAGATCGCTGCTACATTAGTTATTACATTACCAATTTTCCCAGTAATAATTGCAGTTTGAATGTGTTCTGTGCAATATTTACTATTTTCCCAATGAGTGACATTTTCTTTTATCAAAACAGCTGAACCGCCATGCGCTTTGCCGTCTGGATGATCACATCTATATATAGTATATCCTTTAACTTTAATGTAAGATTTGGGTGTTAAATGAGTTTCAGAGATCAGTGCAATATCGACATAATTTTCATGAAGGAAAAACTCCAACTCCTCTTTTTTAGGGAGCAATCCATTTGCATTCCAAGTTATGATATTAGTGTACGTATTCATTTTGCCTTTTTACGCTTGGGGCTCACAGGAGGAGATTTTGACTCAAGTTTTAGCAGCCGATTACCAATTACCTGTAGTTCATCTGTAATAGTAGCAATCATTGCTAATATGTTACCTAGCTGATTTCTAATTTTATCGTTCTCAGAGAGATCAGTTAATTTTTCCTGCGGCTTAGGCAATGCCTGAGTTTGCGCTTTAACATCAGATTCTGATTTGGCCACCTGCGAATATGATAGTTCTGGAACAGTATGACAGCTTTTGCTCGCATTGGATATATCTTTGCCAGATTTTATCCTATTAACAGCAGAGCTTTTTGCACCATTCTTTCGGTTTAATATTTCTTGATAGACTGAGCACCCTTTCCAGTTAGCTGTGTGTTCACCACCGCAGTTCGCACATACAGGTTTGCTTTTTTTAGGTTTTTTGCAGTTTTCAGTGATGTGGTTACCTGCACACTTAACACACTTAGGCTCCCTTCCGCAGAAGTTCCTTGAGTGTGAGAACTTCTGGCATCTTTTGCATTGAATCACTTCTAAAGATTTGGTACGTGGCGATTCAATTTTCACTTGACAATGAAGCATATGCGTAATTTCAAAAACATTTACATTATTTTCTTTTATTTCAAGTTCCACTCTATGTAGTGGCAGGCTAATAACAGATTTCTTGTCGTTAATCTTCTTTACAATTTTAATATTGGTGACACGTCTTACTACATGCCCCAAGTTTTGGAGCTCCTCTTTAATCTTCTCAGGATCAGTAGAATGGTGTAAGTGTCTTATTATAAATACATAGGGCTTGAGAGATTTCAGTTGGTAAGTATGAAAGCCAACATTACCAATAGTATCAACTAGGGTAGGGTCTAGCTTAATTTGGTTTAATAGGTTTATATATGTTCGGTATGTTTGCTCATCTGCACATTGTATTTTCACCTCGTCATTACTAAGATTCTTCATCACTGAACTTTCTAGGCACTTACCTTTTGAAAGATAATCCATGAATTTAGTAATTTCTTTTATGCCATTGATAAATATTGGCGGAATTTTTAATTTGTACTCAACTTTTGCAGCCAAATTTGCTGCGTTATTTAAATTAGTATTATTTGATTCAAGTCTTACGCCCGATTTCACATTAGCAGATTTAGTGCTGACAGTATTATCGGATTCACCAGTTAGATCAGAGATCCGTTGTTGCAGCGAACCGATCGTATTTTGCAACGTCTTTATTTGCTGCTGCTGTAACAAATACATCTGATTCAACTGCTCGTAGGTAGGCGTAGACTCCGAAACCGGCATTTCGCCATCGGTAGTGTCTCCGGTGCCTGAACTCATAATTCAGTACGCGAGTGTGTTTACATCATCGATGAAACGCCGCTGTAGTAAATATTACGCGAGATAACTATTTACTGATAAGAGAACAATTGGAAATAATAATCGGAACAGACTCACCGATGTATCTCCGAAGAAAACAAAAGTAAACGGAACGCACAACAAACAACTGTTACATAAACTGATAACGATCAAAAAAGACAAGCCGAAACGGCAAATCAGTGACAATGATATTAACACTGTTAATGGAAAAAAGGAAAACAAAAGGAAAAAAATAGAAACACGAGAAACTTCTACTCTGACACGGTACGAAGAATTAATTGCCAGCAAGGATAACCAAATAGCTCAACTGCAAAAGCAGGTAAATGAGCTTATCAAAAGGTTAAACTGCATTGATCAGTCACATTGTGTGGAATTGCAAACTCCGACACGTGACGGTACTCCCTCTAAATCAGTAGATATTTCAACTATGCCTGACATAACAAATGAGAATCAGCTGGTAAATAAATTTACTCCACTTCCGCCACCTGTATTTGTGAGTAACGTTAAAAACTTCAACTTACTTAAAAATAAAGTAATCACACAAACAAAAAAAGAACCTACCTTTAAGGGACTTCCTAGTGGAGATATTAAAATATCTGTCCGTGATAGTGACGATTACCGCTCGGTTACAGCCTTTTTAAAAGATCTGAATAGTAATTCAGCAAGTACGTCAAATGAGTTACTACATGGAATTACATATCACACGTTTCAACCGAAATCTGAACGTCCTTTTGCGTTTGTGATCCGTGGATTACCGCCATCAATCGACCATGAGGACATAAAGAATGACTTAAGAAAAACTGGTCATGAAATTATTCGGATAAGCCCTATAGTGAAAGTATATAGGGATACAGAAGGAAGACGGCAAATCAAGAATTTTCCACTGTTCAAAATCGAAATCTCCCCAAAAGCGAACAATAAAAACGTATACGAAATAACTAATCTTGCACATTGTAAAGTCTCTATCGAACCCCCTCATAAAAACAATAAAATCAAACAGTGTCATCACTGTCAACGAATAGGGCATACCAAAAATTACTGCACTCATCCTCCTCGATGTGTCAAATGTGCCGGTAACCATCTCACCAAAGAGTGCAAGAAACTTAAAAAAGACCAACCAAAATGTGTCTTATGCGGTATGATAGGACATACAGCTAACTACGCTGGTTGCGAAGTCCATCAAAAGTCGAAAACGCAGTCCCAGCCTATAAAAAAGGTGGTAGATCGTGTTAGAGAGGAACGAATCAGACCTGCAGAAAAAGTGCAAGCAGGAAAAACATTTGCGCATGCAACCAAATTGAATTTAAAATCACAGGAACAAATACAAATTCCTCCACAACAAAAAGATCCAACCATTAACGACGTTATGGCTATACTTCACAGTATCCAAACTAGTATTAACCAGCTAAATATACGTGTTACTCAATTAGAAAATAAACCATTGAGCCAACACAGAAAAAGCCAAGGAAAAATAGTGAAATGACTGACTCCTCGTTTCGAATACTAACCTGGAATGCCAATGGCTTGAGTCAGAGAGCTCAAGAACTCGAGGCTTTTCTTAACACACATGTTGTTGACGTCGCATTAATCTCAGAAACACATTTTACAACAAAAAGTTTTATCAGAATTCACGGCTACACTACATATTGGACTAACCACCCAAGTGGCAGAGGACGAGGAGGAACAACAGTGATAATTAAACAGAATATCAAACACTATTTACAGGAAGAAATACAATTGAATTTCCTACAAGCCACAGTAGTAGCAATAAACTATAATGGCGCAGACCTCAATCTAGCTGCAGCATACCGTCCGCCCAATAGTAATTTTGAAAAAAGTCAATTTATTGATATCTTCAATCAACTCGGTCCTCGTTTTATACTTGCAGGTGACTTTAAATGGGGGTCACGTTTGACGACACCAAAAAAAGGTGCTGAACTTCTCAACGCTATCAACATATGTTTGTGTAAGTTCTTTTCATCGCGGAAACCTACTTACTGGCCAACAGATTGCGCGAAGAATCCTGATCTCCTTGACTTTTTCATTACTAAAGGAATCGCTGCCAATTATGTGCAAGTAGAAGGAATTACGGACTTATCGTCAGATCATACTCCGGTACTTATGACACTAAGTTCTGTAGTGATTAAAAAAAGAATTCCGCAAAATCTCACCAATAAATATACTAATTGGAATCAATTTAGAGAAAGCCTTGACTCTTCAATTGAACTTAAAATTAGGCTTAAAACTATTAGTGATTTAGAACAGCAAGCCCAGCACTTTATCAACTTGTTGCGAAAAGCTGCTAGCCAGGCTACTCCAGCTCTTAAAGAAAACGTTCCAAATGAAGTACTGTATCCTATCGAAGTTAGGAAACTAATAAAAGAGAGAAGACGTGCACGGAAAATATGGCAACGCTCCCGTCATCCATCGGATAAAACAAAATTTAATCGAATTAGCAATAAAGTTAATAGGCTAATAAAGGATTTCAAACAGAAAAGCGTCACAAACTACTTAGAAAATTTAAGCCCTGCAGCGGACACAAATTATTCATTGTGGCGTGCAACGCGACGCTTCAAACGTCCACTACTTCATATTCCTCCTCTCAAGGATGAACAAGGGCAGTGGATTCGCGACGGCAACAGTAAAGCTGAACTATTCGCTTCGCATTTAGCTTCAGCCTTTACAACACATAATATAAACTCCCAGATCGATACAACGAAAAATTACCAACCTTTCCAGCAAATAAAACCAGTAACTCCTCTTGAAGTTGCACAAGAGTTAGATAATAATATGAATCCCAAAAAGGCTCCTGGAATCGATGAAATTTCACCTGGAGCGCTTAGAGAATTACCACGTAAAGGAATTATCATGCTGACATATCTCTTTAATGCCTGTTTCAGAATGAGATACGTACCAAAATGTTTCAAAATCGCTCAAATCATCATGTTACCGAAACCTGGGAAACCAACAGAAGTAGTAACTTCGTATCGACCAATCTCTTTGTTACGTTCCATATCAAAATTATTTGAAAAACTACTCCTTAAGCGACTCAAGCCCTTATTAAAGATACCAGATCATCAGTTTGGCTTCCGCAATCAGCACTCTACGATTGACCAAGTGCATCGTATAACTAAGCTAATTGAAACAGCCTTTGAAGAAAAAAAATACTGTCCGGCGGTTTTTCTAGACATATCGCAAGCTTTTGATCGAGTCTGGCACGAAGGGCTGATCTATAAAATGAGCAACCTGCTATCGGAAAATATATGCCAACTTCTTGAATCATATATCTCTGATAGATCCTTCAGAGTTTCTTATGAAGAAGCAAAGTCCAAATTTCATCCAATACAGGCTGGTGTTCCACAGGGTAGTGTCTTAGGACCTTCTCTGTATTTATTGTATACAGCTGACATTCCAACAACAGCCAAGACGACTACTGCTACCTTTGCAGATGACCAGTTGGCAATTCCCCAGAATTGGCTACGACTAACTTGCAACATGCAGTAGAAAAAATTAGCAAATGGACATGTGATTGGAAGATCAAGATTAATCAAGAAAAATCAGTGCATGTTATGTTTACGCTTCGTAAATCTAAGACCTGTCCTATATATCTTGATCGTCTTCCTATTCCGAGATCGGACTCTGCTAAATACCTGGGTATGCATTTAGATTCCAGGCTGAATTGGAAGACGCATGTCAAAATGAAAAAGGAACAAACCATGCATAAATTAAGACAGATTTGTTGGCTGATTGGGCGTTATTCTAAACTCAATCTGTCTAATAAGCGTTTGATTTATTGTCAAATCATCAGACCGATATGGATGTATGGTATTCAACTCTGGGGCTGTGCAAAGACATCCAATCGGTTGATTATTCAGCGCGCTCAAAATAAGTGTCTCCGAAACATCACTGGAGCTTTTTGGTATCAACGAAACGAAGAAATACATTCCGATTTAAATATTCCATGGATCGATGAAGTCATACGTTATATTGCAGAAGCGCACGAATACCGACTTCACAGTCACCCAAATCTAGAGGCTTTAGAACTGCTACTTTCCGATGATGACTTAAGGCGCCTTAAGCGCACAAAGCCTTATGAACTAGTCACCTAATTTATTCTGTAATATATTCGTATGTATGTATTTTGTGGATATGAGCATATACTTGGTGTGCGTGCGTGTGAGTATTTATATGCGCGTATGATTATGTATATATCTGTATATTAGGAGTTATGTAATTGTACATAGTTTCTACTCTGCTCATGTTACAAATTAGTTAGATTAAGTTGTAACACTGTTTTAAAAGTAGTGCTAATTTATTTACTATAATAAGATTGTACTGAAATATACGTGTAAAAAAAAAAAAAAAAAAAAAAAAAATATTTTGGTATTTTCTTTGTTATAACTATATAAATTGAAAGCTATAAATCAATAATTTAGAAAATTTAATATAGTTTTACTGTGTTTTAAAATAAATTACATAAAAAGGACAGTGAGAAATAAATAGAAATACTGTGTATGTTAAATTTTTCAAGAACTGTTATACAACACTTAAAAGAATATACTGAAGTGTCATTCTTTTATTAACGTTAATTTCATCCAGGGATGCCACCACGGATTTATTTCCGGGAAATTACAATGTTAAATTTAACGAGTGTTATTATTATAATTATTACCAGTGTTCGTAAATAGAAATTATGATTTAAAAATTTTTATTTCAAGTCCTTACAGAAATTTTACTTAGCCGGTCGATCGTAGAAAAAACATCAAAGTAAAATCATCCATAACCGAGTAACTTTAACGAATATACGTAAAAACCCGTACATAACAACAATTAAATATATATATATATATATATATATATATAAAATTGGTAAATATCTCGAATTGGCCGGACGATGTGGTCTCCACAATGACGGTGGTCCGTTGCTTTGCGATAGGATCTCGATTCGTTGCAGCTATTTTCTCGTTTTGTATTAAATAAATCGTACTTTGGCAATCGTTCATAACAAGGGATCTTAAAAATTATTGCAACTCGAATTGGCCTAGCTCCATGTCACGGGGCACAGACGTCATTCATTTACTGCTTGACCGAGCTCCAAAATCATACTGAAATTCAGACTAAATCTTCCGTCCAGCGGCGGTTCCGACAGCGCTGCCTGCGGCTTTCGTTACGTCACCCCGTGAAGTATCATCATGCCTTCGCCATCATTACCCCCGGCTAATTATTGAATCACACACGCACATATAATCATTTATACTCGCACTTCTTATTTGATATATATTATATTTAATTTTTATACCATTCATTTATTTCTTTAAATATATATATATACACTATGTAATGTACACATTACAATACAGATTGAACTTTTTTGTCTTAATGAAATAGTTTGAAAATACGTAACAGCAATATACCGTATCACTTCGAATCTAAGACGCATTGTAATTACTAGGTATTTAGGAAAAGGGTATTTGGAAGAAATAAAAATACCCAAGATAGATATAACATAAACGTAATTTACTTAACATTAAATACCTGACAAACAAAAGTTCATACCTGACACAGTAAATATTATTTCTTTCTAAATAAAGTGGTCTGTTTCGGTAACTTTCTAATTACGTTGTTCAATCATCGTCGGACGTTGAATCGGATTCGTTGCCGACGTCACTGTGATTCCAAAGAACATCATCTTCCCAGCCATTCAAAGCATTCGATAAGCAGCACTCCAAAAAGGATTTAACGATGATACCCGCTGGCAAATCTTTCCAAGCTTTCGAAATCCATTCTACGATGGTAGCTACTGAAGCTCGCTTAATTTTGCCGGTTGGTGTAAGGGGATGGTCAGTTTCAGTCAACCACTGATTGTATTGTGCATGATGTAGCGGTATATAGGTGCCCACGTCTGTTCACAGGGATGCCACCGTGGTTTTTCTCCGCGGAATTGAAATCTATGTTTTTTTTGTTATTATTATTATTATTAATTATTGAGCCAAGAAACAGATTAAGATTTATAAATTGTATTCTAAAATTACTTACACCGGGTTTTCTTGGACGGTCGACCGCTGAAAAGACAAATTTATAAACGACAAATATTTCGAAAATATATACAGATATATGTATGACAAATTAAATTAGGTAAAATTGTACGTATCACTGTTACCGGTGGGTTCCCAGGATCCGTAAGTTGACGGCATGTTGACTATTGATGATGCGGAGAAATCGACGTTGCCTTATTGGAGATTTTAATTAATGACGACCTCAATTACTGCGAACTTATATTAGAGCTATCGCGTACAATTCTGTTTTTACACTTTTACAAATTTTCTTAGTTCGTTACCGACAACCGGGTACACTTCTTCGACGAACGTTTTTTACTAGCCACCGTACTGACCGCTTGTCTCCAAACTCAGGTATTCACTGAAGTCTTAACTCAACTCCAAAGTTAACTCAAGTGACCTTTTCTCCCGCCTTTCCGCTTGGAACCACTGGAGCTGACCCTATCACGTAGATCCTTTCTTTATCGCTGGATGATGATTGGCCACCCCACCGACAACAGGATGTCATTCGTTCACACATTCATACTCTCACCAATTATTCTGTTTTTATTATTTTATTTTTAATTTTTTATACAATTTCTTCGGAACCATGCATTGGACACATTACACTGAATACGATCTTTAAACCGTTTATTAACATCGACATCAAGTGATTGTAACTGGCTTGTCATACCTCCAGGAATTACCACTAAATCACATTTTCCATTGGTCAATCTTACGTAACAAGGCATGGAAGAGGTAATTTACATTGTACCTCGAATTTAAGGCGCACCCATTATTTTAGCCCTTTAATCGAGCAAAACATGCGCGTCTTAAATTCGAAGTAATACGGTAAATCATTAATTTTTATATGTAACATTCTTTTATTGAAATCTATTATTACATAACTAAAGTATGAAATTTAAATACATTTTTTAATTTTGACAGATACGTAGAAGGTCCATTAATGAATAGAAACGAAGATTCATTAAATTGGTGGATGGAAAATAAAATATACTATCCGCGTACCTATTAATTATAGCTAAAGAAAAACTATGTACAATGACTCCTTCAGTTCCATGCAACGATTTTTTTTCAAAGCAGGATATTTTCAATTTCATAAAAAAGTAGACTGAAGCCTGATAAAATCAATAAATTTTTATTTTTAAATTTTAATAGCTGAGTAATTTTAAATTATAATTTTTGTATATAACTTTATTTGTAGGTAAATAATTTATTATTTATTTCATAAGAAATTTTTCTTTAACCCTTTCAGTAGAAACGTGTACTACAGATACATTTATTTCAGTGCATACAAATTTACAATGATAGTTCATTTTACTAGAAAGAAGTCCTGTGTTTGCTCAGTTTTTTTTATTTTTAATTCTTTAATAGCTAAATTGCACCTTGCCGATGATAGCTATTTAACAATTATTTTTAATATCTTGTGTACATAGTTTGAATAGCAGCCTATCCAGCGATAGGTGCTAAAAAAAAAGTTTTATTAGAACTTTTATTTTAGACTAGATCCATCGATTTGATTCTATCAAGCCGCCGAACGTCTAGCAAATTGTCCAGCAATGCAATTGCCATGTTTTTCGGTTGCGTTTCTAATCTGTAGGCATACTTCTTTGCGTCGCCGAATATTACTTCTTGAACGAGGTCTTTAATCTCTAAAGTTTATGAAAAACTGCTACTAAAACGGATGATGCCAGTTATCAACGATAAAGGTCTAATACCAGATCATCAGTTTGTATTCAGAACCAAGCACAATACAATAGAACAAGTTCATCGTGTAGATTTCGAAAAGAGAAAGTACTGCGACGCTGTGTTTCTGGATATAAGCCAGGCTTTCGACAAAGTCTAACACGATGACCTTTTACAGAAAATTAAACGGCATTTTCCTTATGAATTATATATCAATTGCTTCAGTTACACATGACTGAAAGATATTTCTACGTTAAGTACGGAGATAACTTATCAGAGACATGTATATCCCATAAAAGCAGGAGTTCCGCAGGGAAGTGTGCTAGGGCCATAACTCTACCTCATTTACACATCAGATATTCCTACACCTCCTAATGTAGAGTTAAAGCAACCTCTGCTGACGACACCGCGATTTTATGCTCAGACGCATGTCCTATTAAAGCGCAGAATACCATCCCAGCAACGGTTACTGAAATTTCGTCATGGCTTAACTTATGGAAAATCAAAACCAATGAAAGTAAATCAGCGCGAGTAATCTTCACTAACAGAAAAACTAATCCGACGGAAAACGTAATTCTGAACGATGTTGCAATACTGCGAAAAACAGATGTGAAATATCTGGGTGAATACCTTGATCAGCCTAGCATGGAAGAAACATATAACAGTAAAACGGACCGAATTAAATATAAAGTTAAGATAACTATACTGGCTACTAAACAAGAAGTCGGAATTATCTGCTTAAAATAAACTACTAGTTTATAATCAGATTTTAAAGCTAGTTTGGCGTTCCGGCTGCCGGCTATGGGGCTGCTCTAAAAAGAGTAACATAGCAATCATACAACGGATCGAAAACAAAATCCTCCGGATGGTTATAAACGCCCCGTGGTACATTACCAATTTAAGGCTCCACGAAGACCTCGGAATAAAGTTTGTTCAAGAAGTAATATTCGACGACGCAAAGAAGTATGCCTACAGATTAGAAACGCACCCGAAAAACATGGCAATTTCGTTGCTGGACAATTTGCTAGACGTTCGGCGGCTTGATAGAATCAAATCAATGGATCTAGTATAAAATAAAAGTTCTAATAAAACTTCTTTTTTAGCACCTATCACTGGATAGGCTGCTATTCAAGCTATGTGCACAAGATATTAAAAATAATTGCTAAATAGCTATCATTTTAGTTATTAAAGAATTGAAAAAAAAAATATATATATATATATATATATTAAATTATAAAATGAAGTTAAGAAGTAAAAAACGATGTAATAGATCACCTAAAATTATTGGAATACGAAATAATTTGCTATATAATTTAAAGTGGAATGAGATTAATAATTAATCAGGACATGCAACTTAATTGAACCTAAGTAATAAACAGTATCATAAAATTTATGTTATTTTGGTTATTACAACAAAATATTTTCTCAGTAACGATTGTAAACTCCCTTATTGTTTTCATACTGTTTTATGAAATTAAATCATATAATTATTACATGTAATTCTAACAAATCAATATAAAAGTAGTATATCTTAAATTTAAAATAAAACTGTTATACATAACGATAATATGGAAACATTTACATCCAAAATATAAACAAAATAATATTTTTGGGATTGCAGTTTACAAAAAGAAATTTATTAAATTTTTTTAAAATGGTTACATTAGTAATTTTATTGGTTACATTACATTGTCATGCAACGTAAATCAAATTGGCGAGATTTTGCGTTTAATATACACTTACATAGCTTCTTTTATTCTTAAATTTTAAGTAAACTTCAAATCAACAAGTATTTTTAGGATTCTGCACATATGTAATATGCAGAATCCTAAAAAGACAGTTCAAAAACGAAAAAATATCAAATAAAAATCAATAACTTACGAACGAATTGACTTACAAATTTCAAAATTGGATCATAAATTACAATTAAAATTCTCTTTAAGACAATCTGTAACTTCAAGCTAACTTATAATCCTTGGCGCCAAAAAAAAACCATCAAAAATATATATGGAATATAAAATGACCTCAAAAATCACTTTTACTAGGTAAACCTTTAAAAGTGAAATTCAAAACATAAAACAAAACGTAAAAGCTCTTTCATGAAAGCAAACAATTACGGTTAAAAAGTTATACAGACCCCCATCTTTGAGCCCAAAAACAGCAAAAAAAATTATGTTCATAACAACAATAGCTTAAGTAAAAAAGTAGAGAAAACCAAGACGTATCTGTACCTCAAACATGTGCACAAAAGACTGCTTTATAGGAAAACTAGCCGAGCTTATAACTTTATATTTCGAAATTTTTGAAAAAAATATTTTTTTTCTGGGCGTATGATAGATTAACGGGAATATCGCTATTTGTCAGGGACGAAACCATATTTCATTTCCTTAACGAAGCTTTTGAAGTTATCGAAGAGTTCAAAAAGTACGAAAACTAAAGCTTAATCTCCCTTTACGGCGTGAGTATTATAGATAAACATTTTGAACAAGGTTAAAAACATGCGCTTCCCCGTATATTTTTCTAGTTTGTAGCATTCAGCTTTCTAATTTTAAATTGGACCCTTAAGATACCGGAAGCTCAAAATTTTTGATTTTTTTTTTCCGGGCATTTGATAATCGTTAGAATTTGTCGAGAAATCCCATATTTTATTTCCTTAGCGAAACTTTGAAAGTTAGCGAAAAGTTCAAAAAAGCACGAAAAATGACGTGTCTCTCCCTATGCAGTGTGAAGAATCAGATTTCTTTGTTTTGAATTTAGTATTATGTAAATGTACATTTAGTTATCTTTAACTTAAAATATGGAATCATCAATGCAAGAGACATCAAGCTTGACTGAACTTGTTAATATTTATTCAATTTTTAACAAATTACTTTGTCTTTACTAAACATACTCAAAGACGTGATTACAATATTTAGTAATGAAAATACCGATTCACCACATTGTATCGACTAAATGTATTCAATACTTCCCTGCATTGATGTAGACTCTATTGAATACAACGATATAACGAGTTTGCACATGACTAATTCGTTCTTACTGATAAGAAAGTTAAATATAGACTTACACAGTGACGTTAATAATTGGTTTTCCTGAACTTGTTAAAATGGTATCGTCAACCGGATCTTACCAGGAAATGTATGACAATCTACGTAAAATCCACTTCAAAATGAAGGAAAATATTAAATAAACGCGTAATTGTCTATTTCACTTTATTAAAAAAAATCGACATTATGAACGTTTAATATGTAAACTTTATTATATTGAGTATAGCGTCTTTTAAATTTTAAAATTTGTGCAATAGTAGATTGAACATATAATAATGGGTGTAAAGAACATTAAAATTGTGTTAGATAATATTACTAGCACGTATTATGCCGGACAAGCAGTATCTGGAAAACTTATTTTATTAGTCAATAAACCAACGAAAATTAAAGGTACGAATTAGATTTTTACGTTTTCTGCGGGCATAAAGAAAACACTCGTAATCAATAATTTCTAAAACGTCAAATTTAATTCATGCAATTGTTTCTAACAATTATTTATATTACGAACGGTGTTAAACATTGAATACTGAAAACAGTTCATTTTTTTTACATTACTATTTTTCTGTAAATTAATTGTAAATTTAATATCTCGATAATGTGATTTGTTCTCGACTTGATTTTACGTACTTATACAGTAAATCCTGCAAAAAACTAAATAACATCTAAATTATTGTGTACTTAAATTTTCAACTATATTTTGTTTACATACGCACACACACACAAACAGGCCAAGCTTAATTAATTTGACCATTCAATTGCTAAACTTGTAAATACGTAATTAACGCCATATATAGAAATGTATATTACAAATTCGTAAATCAAAATTTTTCGTTAATAGTGACATAAACACCGAAAAACATGTCAATGTTAACGTAAAATTTTGAATTGAAGAACTTATAGTATACTTTCTTTTTATATAGTGCTTCAATTATTTAGTTTAATAAAAAAAAAAGTGTTTATATAACTGCATAAATTTGGTTTAGGCCTTTTTTAATTCTTTGTTAGGCGTTATCATTTATAACGTTATTATATTAGCAATTCTAAAAAATTTCGATCGACACTACCTTTTTATTTCATAATTTTGTCGAAATATGTTATTACGTGAACATTTTTCGGTTATATGCAAGTATACAATTCCATGTGAACTGCAGTATACCTATAATGCAATAAATAACATACGCCCTTCGTTAAAATTAAATGATTAATAAAGTATTAATAATTTAATAGACGTATTACATACCATTTTTATAGTTATGTAATTATTTCTTCTTCTTCTTCTTTAGCCATTATCAGTCCACTGCTGGACGAAGGCCTTCCCTAATTCCTTCCAGCCGTCGCGATCCTTTGCCTCTTCCCGCCAGTTCGACCTAAATTTTCGTATTTCATCCATCCAGCGTCCCTTCGGTCGTCCCAAAGCTCGTTTCCCATCAGGTTTCCAGAATGTCAATAGATTGATCCATCGGTGCTCGGCTCTGACCACATGACCGCACCATCTCCATTTATTGGCTTTAATGATACTTATTGCGTCATTTATTTTTGTGGTTTGTCGGATACGTTGTTTTGTCCATTTGTCTTTCAGGGTAATACCTAACATAGACCGTTCCATTCTGCGTTGATTTGTACTTATCTTTTGTTGTAGTTTTTTCGTTAATACCCATGTTTCGCTGGCATATGTTAGAACTGGCAGAACACATTGGTCAAAAACTCTTTTTTTCAGATTTAAGGGTGTATTAGTATCTTTAAGTATATTTCGTAGCTTCGAGAATGCCATCCAAGTTAGTTGTATTCTTCTAGTTATCTCCTCTTCCCAGTCATTATTTACTTTCAGTAATTGTCCTAGGTAAATGAACTTATCTACTTTTTCTATTTCTTGTGTGTTTATAAGTATACTACCGTTTTTGTCCGTTACCAGTTCGTTACTCATGAACTTAGTTTTATTTATGTTTATTCTAAGTCCTATTTCTGAGCATTTATCGCTGACGGTTTGTATCATTTCTTGTAGTTCTTTTAAGCTGTTTCCAACTAGTATAATGTCGTCCGCATATAATAGATGTGTTAGCCTTTTATTTCCAATTAAAATACCTGAGTTTTTCCAGTTAATTTCCTCCATATTATCTCGGAGTGCAGCTGTAAATAATTTTGGAGATAACGCGTCTCCCTGTCTTATACCTTTTTTCAATTGGATCTTTTCTCTTTCTTCATTAATCGTGATTGTAGCTGTTGCTTTTTTATATATATATTTAATTATTCTTACATATGTACTATTGATTTTTATTTTTTCCAATGCTCGTATTATCGCTTTAGTTTTCACTGCCATGTAATTATTAACTAAAACAAAGGTTAAACAAGATTTTAGTTCAACTGTGCCTTTAAATTTTCACTTACCAAATTTAATTTCCTTAAATAAACTAAATAGTTTAAATCGTAAATGGTTTATTACTTAAAAGAAAGGTGTGATTTAAAAATTTTAAACTTGTTTAAATTTTTAAAAAAAATCAAAACATGAAATGTGTGGATGAATCTTTAACATTTTCAAAAATTTTATATTTGACATAATACGTTTTAACATATTCGAGTTTTTTCCACAGTTAATAAATTTTAATAAAGAACACTCCGTTTTTGTTGAAGATTAGTATAATAAAAATAATTTTTCAAAATTTAACATCTATTGTAGTTATTTTAACGTATATAGTATATAGAACGATTGTTATTAAAAAAAAAAAAAAAAGGAAATAAAAGTAAAAAGAAATTAACGTAAATTAAAAGGTTACAGACTTAAAAAATGAACGAAATAAATAAATCTGAAAAAGGATCTAGCCGGTTAAGGGGGGTAAAAGTGACTTTAAACCAAACGTCAAAAAAAAAGTATATACATCTAGGGGAAGAAAAAAATAATTGATGCTGAAAGTTTCAGACCCTTAGTACCACAGGGGGCTACTGTAGTCACCACTTTGTGATGTTCATTTTTTTTACGATATTTCAGCCACTTTTAGATCGATTTTAAAAATTCTTGCTGAAAGTTAAAGATAATAAAAAGTTCCGTAACGGTGATTTTTTTTTCAGATTTCTGGACGTTAAATTCAAATTTTTACAATTGTTCAAAATTTTTAAAATGTCAAAATTTTTTTTAAGAACTCAGTTTACGACGAAGAAAAAAGATAACATGTATTTTAGTGTAAACTATATACTGAAATTTTTTCAGATTTTTAAAAGTGGCGGAAGAGGTTCAAAAAAAATAAAAAAAAGCATTTTTGGTTGAAAATCCTCTTGAAATTCAACTAACAACAAAATAGACATATGTTACGTATATTATAATAAAATGTTTTTCTGAAGTTTTTCGGATTTTTAGAACAGATGAAACAAATTCAAAAAAATGAAACCGTGCATTTTTAGGTGAAAAGCCTCTGAAACTTCAACTAGAGGCAAACTATAAAATGTAAGTTACATAATTTGTCGTTGTGTTACCTAATTTGCTATTATGGGAATTTTAAATCCGTGCAGAATCTCTATATTTTGTTTATTTCTTAAAAGCATTATTATTTTTTAGTTATAATACTGTTGAATTTTTAAAAAAATTTTTATGACATTTTAAAAATTTGGAAAATTTGGAAAAATTTGAATTTAGCGTCAAAAAATCTGAAAAAATTCACCGTTATAGAACTTTTCATTATCTTTAACCTCCAATAAGAATTTTTAAAATCGATCGAAAAATGGCTGAAATATCGTAAAAAAACGGAAATCACAAAATGGTAACTACAGCAGCGCTCTGTGGGACTAGGGGTCTAAAGCTGTCAGTATAAATTATTTTTTTCATGCCCTAGACGTAAGTATATGTTTTTTTTATAACGTTTGGTTCAAAGGCACATTTACCCCCCTTAACCGGCTAGACCCTTTGCTTATATTTGACTACTAATAGTGATCAGCTGCGAAAGACTACACAAACTTTTTCGTAAAAAATTCTTTAATTTACGAATTGAAGTATTTTTTAATTATCTATTTACTCTTTCTAAGGAAAAATATATATCTTGTCATAATTGTATCTCAACTTTCGTTTATCGTTCATATTCTCGAATGTATTAATAACAAGTTTTTATATTTTTCCTATTTTCAAGAATTCGTTATAATTAATAAATTTGTTCAATAAAATGTCTGAAAAAATAGAACTTTTGGGAGGGTTTATTATTATTTTTATTCATGTTCATTGAAAATCATTGGTCCGATTCTTAAAGTTCATATTAATTTTACGCCAGTGCAAATATGAAAATCTTTTAACTTTTAATCTTTACTACTCTTTTATTACGCTCATGAAAGACGTTTATTTCATTTTGCGAAGAATGGTATAGAGTAAAGTAAGTCCCATACCCTTTTAGCAGGGCGTCGGGGATTGTGAAGTTAAGGTTCATAGTGTAGTCCATTAAAACCTACTCTTCTATAAGAATTATTCAAGAAATTATTTGGTGCCCAGCAGGTGTCCCCATGATAAACTGCAAAAGATCGAGTTTTATGTATACAATGTACTTAGTTTAATTCAAATTGAAATTTATTGAACTTCTAAAATTATATTTACAGGTATTAAAATCAAGTTTACTGGTGAAACTTCTGTACACTGGTCAAAGACAGAACATTATACCGATAAAGACGGTAAAACGGAATCTAAAACTGTCAATTACAGTGGTACCGAATCGTATTTTAAAGATAAATACGATTTAGCCGGTAATGGACGTACGTATGTCTTCAGTTACTGAAATACTTTTTATTAAATTCACACTCGAACAAGACCTTTACGTTACATTTTAATTGTAACCCAAGCTGGTAAAAACTTTTAAAGTTAAAAATTATAGTAAACGCCTATATAAGCCTCTCCAGTTCATTTGTGGTCGAAATTTCAGTTCATTCATTTTCTGTCTTATTCATACTGTGTGAACTAACAGAAACTACGAATAAGAGCAAAAATGAACGAGGCAAAATTTCGAAAAAAAATGAAATTGGCGTGAAAAAAAAACAAAAAAAAAATAACGAAGATATTAGTTAGCGCGAAAAAAAGTAAAGTAACGAAGAGAAAATTTGAAAATAATGTTAAAATAAGATAAAAATAAATAATTAGTAATTTTAAGAAAATAGCATATTAAACAAATGTAGCAAATTTACATACTTCAGTAAACCAGATACATTTCTGCGGCGGTTAAAACATTGATGTATTAGTTGGGAGTTTGGTACTCGTTAAAAAAAAATTTTAAATAGGGTAATAAATTGAAGGAAAAAGAGAATGTATCTGAAAGAAACTTGTAAAAATGAAATTCAGCTGAATGCAGAAGAACACGATAGCGAATATAAAACTGAATAATTTCTTTTTCCATAAATCTACTCAGTTGATAAAATGTGGTATTGCACGACTTGTTGCATAATTCAATTTCGGCGGACATAATTGCGAAAAATCGAAAAAATCGGTGAAAACAAAAAAAAACGGAAATACAAAACAGGAAAAACTGGAAAGTAAGTAAAAAGATATAAAAAAAAAAAGACAACAAAATCCGATGCAACATGCGACAGACGCAAGTAAGATAGAAAATGCTAGAATAGGTTGCACTCTATTGTAATGCAAATGGCGGCCATTAGTATCAAATGGCGCCAAAAAAAAAACCCTATTTCAGATGTAACGTACGATCTTTTAACAGGTTCAGGCATATAGTTTTAATATTTATAATTAAAATGTAAATTAAAATAACAATTTTTTGTTAGTAAAAAATTTTGTAAATGTTTTTAAACCACTAACTTAAAATTTTTAAAGTAAGAAAATAAATTTATCACTCAATGTAAAATAATCAAACCATAAATGTATAACTTTTTTAAAAACAACAGTAAACACTTACAGTATATATTAAATTGTACATTTTAAAGTTAAATTAAAATTTTTACAACTATTTTTGAAAAATACATATATTAATATTGGAATAATAGAGATTAGCTTGACTCCCACACAAGAATGATATGTGAAATCCTGAAGCTTTGCATATCTGTAGTACTTTTCTTCATACATATAATCGTTCATTTTTTTCCTTATTTGGTAATAATTTTTCGAATATACATATATTAAAATTGAAAAGATAAAAGCAGATTAACTTGACCCCTGCACAAGGGTGATATGTAAAATTGTGAAGCGTTCAACATTTTTATTATTTTTCTTCATGCATGCAATCGTTAACTTTTTCTCTTTATTTTGTAACAATTTTCCAAGAATACATATATACTAAGATTATTTCCAAATTCCACTAATTACAAAAATTACTTACATTAAATTTGAAGTATTTTAAAACTGAAAAATTACAAATTTGTGTATGTTGTATTTTTTTTAATAAGATATAAAATAAATTTATCCTTAAATTCGAAGTATTTTAATATTCAAAAATTACAAATTTGTATATTTTTCCATTTTTCAATAAGATATGAAATAAATTTTTCAGTAATTCTTCGTACAGCGATTGAACTAAACAACGACAACATTGTACATAGTAATATGAACTAAACTGGAGCGATTTATCCAGGACATTATCAAAATGATTAAATGGTATTTTTATGGCCCAAGAAAGTTATGATCATTTAGTAATATTACTAGTTGAGCAAAATTTCTCACTGAATGTAAAACGAATTATGAAAGATTTCATACAATTATGTAGAAAGAAAATTGGGTAGAGGTCTTTAGTGCCGGATTAAGCAAGCGCGGGGCCCGTAGCAAATTCTATCGAGAGGCCCTTGATCTACTGAGCTCTTAAATATAAAGCGGTAAAACAATAATTCAATACTCAATACGTTTATTTGCCATCTATAGGTTACAAATTATGTTAGTGTTTAATGGTAAAGTAGATTACAATAGGCCCTGTTGGCCTTTGACAAGTACAAAAAGCCAGATTTGAGATTACCCCAGCAATTTAGAATAATTTTGATAAGAAACTGACATTTTAAAACTGAATAACGACGAACTTTTATTTTTTTAAAACTTTTACAAAGCAACTTTTCTAGATTTAATGTAGGCGAATTTCGAGATAATACTATTGTGGGAACCACAAACTCCTTCCTGGTCACACTGATCAAAATCCTCTCCTCTCCCCAACAGGTCTAGGACGAACCGTGATCCTGTGTCGACTCGTTCGGGCCAAGATTATTCTAGATAATGATAGTTCGGTATCGCACGTTTGAATGACAAGCTATTCGATTCGATGTCGCTTTGTCCACACTTTTATGAAATAAATTACTTTTGCCGTGTACTTTTGTTTTTGGAGTCGACAGAGCCCAGAGGTTATGCGACAAAATTGGTAACCCCCACGTGATCGAATTCGGTAACACCTTTCAATTTTCAAAATTTGTGCACATTTTTTAAATTTTACTATGATTTTTTTTACGGGCGAATGTTTTACACATGTCCTCAGCCGCGAAACAATGGGCGCCGAGACGCTGGATTCGTAAACACGCTATAGTCGCTTTACAGTACGTCCGCTCGGTGGACGACGCCATGATGACGAGACACTGTTCGCCGATCAACCGCGTGATCGAACACTGTCGCTAAGATCGTGTAATAAATCGTACAACGCGTCCTCTAAATTTTTCGTTCTCTCCGCACTTCGAAACGAACATACTATCCTTTCGGGGTAGTATACGACCACGATCATTAAAATCGAACGATTATTCCGATGTAGTTTTGTTTTACTTTCAATTTAATTTTTGATAACCTTTTTCTCGTTACCTTATTTTAATTTTTTTCATGTTCTTCAACTTTATCGAATATGGCAAATAGTAACGGCACTTCTTTGCCGAATCAAACCTTTAATTGTCCAGATCATGCCAACTTCCCCATTTTAATACGATTTCCACCTTTTTCAAGACGAGATCCTCAATTATGGTTCATTCAAATTGACGCCCAGTTTTCCATCAACAACATAGTTGATCAAAAAGTAAAAGCTGACATCTTTATTGCCAATGTAGATAGCAAAGATTCACGATTTCCTCGCTTAATGATCAGAAAAAAATCCTTCGAGAAAAAAATATAAAAAAAATCGCGAAAACAAATAAAAAAATATTTACGGGCGCCAACGGTGAAATCTCGGTTCACCGCTACCGGAATAGCTCTGCTTAGCAGAGCTTAGGCCTTCCAAATGAAATAACAAACAAAAACAAAAAAAAAAAAAATATATATAAGAGAAATATGTCTGAAAATCGACTAGATTAAAAATTTTTTGACGAAGATTACTCGCACTGCGTGGCAAGTTTCACAACAACGAAACGCGGTTCCATCGACGTCTTCTTCTTCCGCTCCACCGACAACTTCTCTGATCGACTAGCTATACTAGCATTCAAAAATGCAACAGAACACAGTCGACAATCCCCCGGCGGGCTTTTACCGCGATAACGGCTAGTCGACATAAACGTCGATTTTTCTGAAGTAACAACTTATTACTATATACTTTTAAAGCGGCCACTACCCTGCCTTTACGGGATTTTATATATTCAGCCGCGACTTTCGTAGCTGTACTACACGCACACATACGCTTTCCCTCGACACATGCCTTATCTTCGCGATCTCGGCCAGGCTAGCTGGTCGTGAAAGCGTCTCTGATCGCCATGTACCGTTGTTGCCCGAGAAACCAGAACAATAAACAATAAAACAAAATAATTTCTACCTCGAGCAATATCATCGGAAAGCGTATACGACATAATTATTGCCGTAGCTGCCGAATCCGTCTCACTACCCCACCCTTATTTTCATCCAAAACAGAAGTTTTGGATCAAAATTCAGGTGTCAAAACACGAGAGGATTCGGACCAGCCGTTGCGGAGCTTTGGAGTCCTGAACAAATCTCCGCCGTCCTATCCCGATCACGTACGCCACACATCGCGCCCTAGACTTATACATATAATCCACAAACACACACCACTGGGACTACCAGGTCAAATCAAAATTTAACTGAAACTTTAAGAGCAACTGAAAAACAATACGGAACCAACATAAACATGAGAGACCACTAGCATCCATTACAGACAATACGGGACGCAACCCGTCAAGAAGAACAATACGGGATACAACCCGCCTAAAAGCAATACTCAAACTACAACGTATCAGAAAAATATCGTAATATCGGCTTCCATGTTGGTTCAAAAAAAAAATTCAATAACGTGTAAAAGAATCTCGTAAGGTCAACATTAGCCGAAAATATGTGGGAGCTGAAGTATAAATACAAAAAAACGAGAAAAAAAAATTAAGCAGATGACTAAAAAAAATGAATCCCTAAACATTTTCTACCTCGCGAACTCATTGTCCTCTGAGAGATACGGGAACACGACAAAAAAGTTTTCCTAACAAAGAGAGAGGCCCAGCAGACACGACTGGTACCTCTTTTGGACAAGTAAAAAAAAAAAATAAAAAAAAAGTTATTCCGAGACACCCCCTGACAACAATACGCAGAATACGTGCAACTGAGTCGCCCTGCTTACTTTGGCCTATTGCCCGGTCGGAGACGCTCAGCCACGTATTACACGCGGAACCCCCCATTGGCTTAAAAAGAGTGGACATGTAAACCCCCCAAACGACACCCTCTCGCATTGGCGCTGGAAAGACGCGCGGCCCACATCCCCCCACCTGGCCTACCCAACCTGATAGTGGACATGACTGGGACCTCCCATAGACACCCCCTGAGAACGCTCACCATCTTATTTCATGGGACGTCGACATGTCCCCGCAATGGTACGAACATCTACATCTTCTATCTTCATCTTCATCATCGATCGGACCGCGCGGAGGACCTCAAATTGGCTTACCTAGTCGGATCTCCTTTTCACATCATAAAAAAAAATAAAAAAACGGTGGGGCCCCCAACCATCTAAACTGACCGACCATCCTTTCCATCTTCTCCGCAGAGGAATCCATCGTGGTCAACTGGACATCTTGCCAGTCCTCGGCCTTCCATAGGCGCCGGAGCTACCTTGTGTGCCTTCCCAGGGCGCACACCACCCAACGACTATTAACCGATCTTAATATCGGAGATCGTTTGCCGTTTCATTTGTTGTCAGAAATGTTAGATCTTGCTGGGAATCACTTAGACAAAGAAAATCATTTGGGAAGAACGATTACCGTTTAGTATTCAATCATTATTGACTACCCTCCCTATAAATACGCCGATCGCTGAATTAGCCGCAACGGCCGATCGCCTTATGTCGCTACATCGTTTTAGAACATCTTCGAATCCATCTCAAAACTATTCTTCCAGCTCTGGTACCGAATATACCAATGCCTTATCCTTATCTCCGAGTTCTTCGACCTCAATCAGTTATCATCCATTTAAAAAACACAATCGTCCACTCAATCAAACACACTTCCAGCCAAGCTCTACTTCCACTCCCATCCGTCGACAGTCGCCGCCATTTTCTTCCGATAAGATACCGCGACTAGATTCCTCGACTCTGTGTTGGTATCACGATACCTACGGAAGAGATGCTCGCCAATGCCGCCCGCCTTGTAGTTGGGATGAAAAACCTAGCCGAGCAACCATGAAGACGTCAACTACACATGCCTCAATCGAATTATATAGACTCGTTATGAAGGACAAAATCACTGGATTTGACTTCTTCATTGATTCAGGTGCGCAATATTCGGTTCTCCCAATTAAGTTAGTCACGAATTATAACAAAATGTCTTCGGGCGTTTTAACAGCAGTTAACGGTACCGATTTCAAAATATTAGGTAGCAAAAGATTATCTTTAGATGTTAACCTTGAACAAAATTTTATCTGGACCTTTAAAGTAGCGGATATCGCCCAGCCAATCATCGGCGCTGATTTATTACAATATTTTGAATTATTAGTGGAGGTCGTGAATAAAAGATTACTAACTCGTAATAATTTGCATTGCGAGCGACGTGACTCCTGCCGCCTCATCTATCGCTACCCTTACTATTAAGCAAGACTCAGTTATGTCCATTGTAAATAATTTCAAAGATTTATTTTCCGGAACTTTTTATACCGGATAATTACTAACGGGCACCCCGCTCATTCGAAGACTCGCCATTTACCGCCAGAAAAATTTCAATATGCTCGTCGCATATTCAATGAATGGATGGACCTTGGATTTTGTCGTCGATCCAAATCTCCCTGGGCTTCACCTTTAACACTCGTCCCAAAAGGCGATGGTTGGCGTGTATGCGGAAATCAGGTGAATCACATCTCAATCGCTGACCGATATCCTATTTCACACTTACATGATATGAACTCAGATCTGCATGGAACAACCGTGTTTTCAAAGTTTGATCTCGAACGAGCCTACTACCAGATTCCCATGTACCCTCCGGGCATCGAAAAAACTGCTGTCACGACGCCGTTTGGGTTATTCCAGTTTCAAGTAATGCCGTTTGGTCTAAAAAACGCGGGTGCCACCTTCCAAAGGGCCATCGACCACGTATTGAAAGATTTACCATTCGCGCGCGCTTACCTGGATGATGTTTTAATTTTTTCCGCGGATCTAAAACAACATATGTCAGATTTATATGCCGTGCTCAAACAGTTATCGCTTCATAACTTGAAGCTGAGTGAAAATAAATGTGTTTTCGCTGTACCCAAAATTACATTTGTTGGATATGAAATATCTCATGAAGGCATACGTCCCGACCCGAAACGTGTTGAAACGATAGTAACACTGCCACGCCCAGTCACCAAAAAGGATTTGAGAAGTTACCTTGGCGTCATAAATTTTTATCATCGCTTCTATAAGCAAGGAGCCGAAGTATTAGCTCCATTGAATTCCCTCCTTTTGGGGAGCAAGAAGAAAGATTTGACGCAGATTGCATGGACTGAGAAACTCGATAAATACTTTCGATTATCGAAGAAACTTATAGCTGAGGCCGCAATACTGGCGCATCCGTCAGCTGACGCCGATATCATCATCATGACCGACGCTTCGTCTACCGCGATCGGATCAGTCATCAACCAGAGAGTTGACGATTTATTGCAGCCCATTTCGTTTCACTCACGTAAGCTTTCACCGGAAGAACGTAAATATAGCACTTACGACCTCGAGTTATTATCAGTGTACGACGCAATTCGGAGATTTAAGGACCTTATTGAGGACCGCAGAGTTACTGTACTTACCGACCATCGGCCGCTTACCCACGCATTACATTAGCCCACACAGAAGCTGTCCACCCGTCAATCGTGTCATTTGAGCTTTATTGCTGAGTATGTCGAAGACATTTGTTACATAAAAGGTGCAGATAACGTAGTCGCCGATTATTTATCACGAATCGATGCGTTCATGTTAGACAAGTACAGTTTCGATACAAAACAATTTCGGACCTTACAGGAAGGAGACGAGGACATAACAGCAATACGCAGAAATAGGTCGTCAAAGATTGAAGTATCTGAGAAAGCGATCGATGATATTATGATTTACGTAGATCAGAAGGAAAGACCAATTGTGCCGATATTGTTACGCCGAAAGATTTATCAGGCAATTCACAACATGGACCACCCGTCTCCCAAACGTACGCTGTACAAAATTAAGCAACGATTTGTTTGGCCGCATATGTCCACAGATATTAGACATTGGGCGCGTACTTGTAATTTGTGTCAGCGCAACAAAGTTTACCGACATATGAAACCACCATATGGCGAATTTCCCCCAAGTTCTCGTTTTCAACATGTACATTGCGATTTAGTTGGACCTTTACCTCGTTCAGGTGAATATCAATATATTCTCACGATTATTGACCGATACACCGGCTGGCTGGAGGCTGTTCCAATCAAAGATATATCAACAAATACAATTGTAAACATCTTCATTGAAACATGGATTTGCCGATTCGGTTGCCCTTCGATTATCACAACAGATCGTGGAAGCCAATTTACGTCACAGTTATTCAAACAATTCGTACAACGATTTGGTATAACCCACATAAATACGACAGCTTACAACCCAAAATCGAATGGAAAAGTGGAAAGAATCCATCGTACTTTGAAAGCCGCTATCCGCTGCAAGGAAACTGAACATTGGCACGAAGCCCTTCCCATTGTATTATTCGGTATAAGAACTTCGATTAACCACACTGGCCATTCGCCGGCCGAACTTACGTACGTCACTCTGCTATCGCTACCGTGCGAGATGATCGACGCTTTACCGCCGGTCGAAAACGAATCGAATCTAATTAATAAATTATCCGATACTATCAACAATGTTTTCCTAAAGCCGGCACGCATTAATAAACGCTCAGGGTTTTTGCAAAAGGGCATCGATAGCTGCACTCATGGTTACGTCCGTCGAGATCGACATCGGACAGCTTTACAACCTGTCTACGACGGTCGTTTAAAGTTATAAACCGTTACCCCCAATGCTACGAATTGAAATTTGGCGCAAAGATTGACAGAGTTAGTCTGGATAGACTGAAGCCAGCATTCATTTTAGAAGGCAACTCTGAAAATGACGAATGGATTGACACATCACCCTGCAATGATCCAGACCTTCTATTAACTGATTTTAATTGACCCATCGACACAATACCCTCAAGCAAAGATATGGATGATTCAGTTTCCGATTCCGATTTTTACGGCTTTCCCGATGATGACGCCTTACCTACTGACGACTCCGAATTCCTAGATAGGGATTCCGATTCTGATAAGGAATTATTTCCGACGATATCGAAATCGTGGTATGGACGCCCCATCAGGCGACCAGTTCGCTTTAATGAGACCGTGACTTTCATTCATTAGTTTCCCAGATGAATCCGATTCCCGATTTGGTATAGAACTACACTCGAGTAACGCCGACAGGTTTTTACTATTTTATGCAATTAATTTTATTTGTGTTACTCGAATAACGTATATCGAATCTCACTCGGCCCTATTCACCTCTAGTACCACTATAATTATTTTTTTGAATTCATGCCGTGTGCGAAAGTAATATTTACTTTTTCCAAAGTTCTAAGTTTGTAAACTTTTTTTACTGTAATTAGTTTAGTTTAATCATTTTTCTGGATCGTTGTTCAACGCCGCTTTTTATTCCTTCTTATTCCGATCTCTTTAGATAAAATAAATATTCGTTCTTCTTTAGATTGGCGCCTATGTCCTCTCCCGTTTTCATTTTGCACTCATCTGGCCTGAAACTTTTACGCTACTTCCAATCGATATAATTAGACTACATTCACTTTCGAGCATTCCAATTCCGCTAACGAAGCAACTCTCCGACCGAGTTTCATCCCTCAATTTTGTCAATTATGTACACTCGTTACTCCTGTGATTCCATTTTGTCTATCCCTCAAACTCATTTCGCTCCTAGTTCCTCTTCAGACCTCCTCATACTAACAGTTAGGTGCCATTCTGCCATTTTAGCATGATAATTTCGTTTTCCCTATTCCTCGAGCGCTTATTGCGATTTTTCTTCCATTGTTATGGTATTTTGAATCCGGTGTACATCATTCAGTTCTTTGTATCCGTTTGATACAACCGCGTACTTATTTATGTAATTATCGCATATTAATTATCTTGCATGCTGTATCCCATTTTACCTTCTGTACACATGATAATTTAGTTTAATTTACCTACACCATTTTTATTATTCCGCATAAACGACCTTATTATGTGTTAATTTTTACTACTTTATCTTCTGTTCATGCTACATATAATTAATATCCACATAAAACTTTTATTTTTGCTTTCCTTTGTTTTATTCCGCAACTTAACCCCACTGGGGCTCAGTCTCCAAGAGGGAGAGCCATGTGGGAACCACAAACTCCTACCTGGTCACGCTGATCAAAATCCTCTCCTCTCCCCAACAGGTCTCGGACGAGCCGTGATCCTGTGTCGACTCGTCCGGGCCAAGATTATTCTAGATAATGATAGTTCGGTATCGCACGTTTGAATGACAAGCTATTCGATTCGATGTCGCTTCGTCCGCACTTTTATGAAATAAATTACTTTTGCCGTGTACTTTTGTTTTTGGAGTCGAAAGAGGTTATGCGACACTATTCATATCAATTTCTCTGAGCAAATCATATTCTATATTCATCAAAGAGAGATAATTCAGACGGTCTTGACTCATAGTGTTCCACCTTAATTCATTTTTTATACGCTTCAATGTTGAAAATGAACGTTCGCCACTGCAGTTAGGCATCGTAAGAGGCAAATAAATCTGCAAAGACATTTCTAAATTGGGCAAAACATGATTCTAACGAATTTTTCATTAGCAATTTACAATATTGAATTTGCGGAGCTTCGTTTTTTGAACTGTCAGTCGCACTAGCAACATCCGTTTTCATGACAGCCTGTCAGATCTTTGGCTTTTATTTCAATATCTGAAAATGTGGATCGCATTGTTTGGACATATCCATATAATGATTCATAAAGGGCATACCCTACTAGGATACCATTCCACGTAATTGCCATTATTCCCATTTTCAACTTATTCATTTTTGAAACTAGTCCGTAAGCTTGATTACGACTCCTTTTGATCTATATTATTGCAAATGTCATCCAACACTTGCTTGATAGTGATAAATCCACATAAAAGTGCCTTCGTAGCATCACCTCTGGCGGACCACCTAGTATCCGACAACCTTTTCAAAATTGGAATTTTCGAAGTAAAAGTTTTCTCCCGAAGACCCAAACAATGTGTAGAAGCAAAAAAAAATTATGAAGATTTTCAATAAAATCGAAAAAAAAAATGTTTCTGTACAGTCTGCAGCGCATTTAGCAACTAAATTTAACGAATGTGCAAAACAAGGAATGTTCGGCATACTTATTTATTCCTTTAATTTGTGCTTGCAGGCCGATGTATTTTCCGCTCATGTTGCCGGCATTATCGTAGCTTTGTACACGACAATCTTTGATATCAATGTTATTCTTACTTAAGAAATCTAGCAAACTTTGGAAAAATTGTTCAGCAGTATGGCTTTCCATGTCTAAGAACGTAACAAATCTCTCAACTGGCCCAGATGGTAGAACATAGCGCACTATCAAAGTCAGTTAGTCTACATGCGATATATTTGGAGTGGAATATAATGACACTGAATAGTACCTGGATCTCTTAATTTCGCAAATAATTTGATCCAGCATGCTTGATGTAATTAATTTCATAAATTCCTCGCATGTTGTTTTAGATAAATATGATGTGTGTCCTTTTCCTTTATGGACATACGTTTGAATATGTTGGGCCATAAAAACGTTAAATTCGGAAATTAATTTTAATAAACCGAAGTAATTTCCATTATGTGTTGAACCAATAATTTCATCACTACCCCGAAACGTAAAACCTCGTTCTGTTAAAAACTTTATTGCTGCAATAATTCGTTTTAAAAGCATCTGCCAATAATTTTTCTCAGCCTGAATTTGGCTCACAAGTTGAGAATTGATACACACATTCTTGTTTTTGCAATTGAACAGCGAAATTATAGCTTTTCTATGCGAAGTGCTTTTTTCATGCCTTTTCAACAAATTGTTCGCATTCTTCCAGTCATCGAACCAATCTTTCGTAAACCGTGCTGTCTAACTAATATTTGAATCTATAACTTTGCAAACAAAACAGAAAAATCGCCCTTTGGTTTCTGAATAGCACAACCAATTTCCGACGTGAGTTTTATTAGTAGGTTTATGTTTATAAGTGAAAAATTACTTTTGACAGAATCGTGGACTAATCTCTTTTTCTTACATTTTCTTTGAACTTAAAAAGTCACTGTTCATATGTTGCAGTTCGCTGCTTCCTTTCGCAATCCAATAATCTCTGTCAAAGTTTGCCAATTTAGCGTCCTTGTCGGAGAATACGACGTTTACACGCTACCCGAAGAAGCCTGAGAAATTGAAATGATTTGCTTGGGAAATTGTCAAAAAACGTAGTCTGGAATTTATCATAATTATTATCATTATTTTCTAACTCAGACAGCGTGATCATATATCGTCATGATGATCGAATCTGTCTCAATATTCAGCTTATTTTAATACCAAAATAGAATGTGTCACAATCCTTTCTAAAAGTTCGAACCGAGCACACCGCAAATTATCTGTGAACGAAATTATTAACAATCTTACTATGTCAGGATTACGAAACGGTTATGAAAAATTTAATTACGGGAAATCTCTCATTACTTTTGTAACTTACATAGACTTATTACTAGAAAAGAATTTTTTGGTATATGATAGCTGAATTATAATAAAAATAATGTGAACTGTAAATCTTACAAAGAAATAGAGAATTTCAACATTTTAAATCGAGCTATTTCAATTCTACTACGCATTCACACTGACTGTCGAGTAAGAGTGCTCGCATACATCAGACTTTTGTAGAGCCAATTATCAGGCCGATTAAAATTCTGTACATTTATACGAGCAACTTTTTGTAGAATTTGTGCGTTTACCTTATGGAATTATGTATTTCATTTTCGCCAACGAAATATAATCGGATAAATATTGTCTGCAATGGATTGTCTTGGTTGGAAAAGGTGTAACGTTTCACGTTTTAGTGACATCAAGTAAATTCAATATACCACGATTTAATAAGTTTCACTCAAAAAATTACGCTCAGGCGGTGGCGGGTCTGGACACGCGGGGTCCCCTTCTGCGCGGGGCCCGTAGCAGTTGCTACTCTTGCTACGTGGTTAATCCGGCACTGGAGGTCTTATTAGTTTACCTATTTTATGAGATTATTTAATATGGCGCAAATCTCTACATGAAAATTTATTTCATGTGGTACTTTTTCTAATTTTTAAGTTCTATGCTAAAAATATTGGGGTATTTTCATTTTTTTTTTAATTTTTCAGATTTTTTTTACAGAAGTTATCCTTATGTCGTATTGTTTATACAAGTTTCTTATTTCGATATAAATTTGTATACATACATATCAATGGTCCAGTCAGAAAATTTTTCGGGGCAGGGTTTGATTGGTTATCGATAGCATAGCTAAAAGAATACAATCGCAGATGGTTTATCGCTTAAGAAAAAAATCATAGCTTAATTATCAGCGATAAGCAAATAAATATCCGCTGCGTCTTATTTTGCATGCATCTCCGTTGTGCATTTTATTTTATGGACAAATGTACGCGTAATAAGCCAGCCGATTTTTTGTCGCAAAACAGAAATGTTGCAAGCGATGGTAGGCCGCATGCATTATAAGCATCCGGCTTGTTATAGTGGATTGCACAGTCTTCGATTTACTCGTTTGTTACCTCGCTCACCCGCGTAGAATCAAACTAAATACAATTAAATGAAACGTAAATGAATAACTTTACCAGGATGTTAGAATAGTACTAGAGTAGAGACAGAGACTAAGGAATTAGTAATGTATGGTGGGATTCAATCTTATTTGAGATAGAAAGAATATCGTACACTCCTGCGTCTAAAATAAGTCAGGCGACGGTAGCCGTATGTGCAGACTGCGTTCCTATTTTAAACATTTTTGATAGTTTGCCTTAGGTTAATCTGTAAAATAGTTGTGTTTAAAGCTGCTGTCATACAGTGCAAAAAAGCATCGTTCACACGTGCATGCTGATACTGGAAATATTAATATGATTCGTATTAACTTGGTAAATTTCGGTATTAAATTTAATATGTGCAAATTTTTTCTCAAGAATAATACATCACGAGGTGAATCTGACTTTCCATTTACAGCATTATTCATAAATAATTTATTTGAAATGTAATTTTTTATTAAATTTATTAATAAATGTAGTTTGTAAAACTTTATGGAGGTAAATAATTATGAAAGTTGCAAAAGTTTTAAACGTTATTAAAACTAATGTAAATAAAAGTAATTTTATTCGTATCCACAATTCTTACATTATAAATTATTTAAGTTAAAATATTGTTGAACGTTTTGCATTTTTTGTTGCGAACTCGTCGATGAGATCATCGATATTGAGCTTTTTAGCTCTTTCAAATTCAATCGATAACTAAACCAGCCAATCGCGCTATTGTACTCCAAAAAATAATTTTTTATTACTTTTCAGTTTAGAGAACGATCTTTCTGCCTTTGCTACAGTAACTGGCAATGTTAAAAATAGTTTTATAGCTATATTAGCACATCAGGAATGTTACTCAAAAATGATGAGTGATTTTTTATTATGTATTTAAAACTAATGGAGACATATTTTCTAATACACATTTCTGTGAATTAAATTTCGAAGTGACAAAAGCTGATGTATAAAATTCGTTGATAATTCATGAGAATAAAAGTTCATTAGCTCTTGTGATGCCTCAATAAACTCATTATCTTTCATCTTTTGGAGATTAACCGGGAAAAGGCAGCGAAAACGCTGGCTTACTGATCTCATTCCTTCAAATTGATTGCTTAATTGTGCAATAATTATGTCAATGCGAGCATTGAAGACTTGTATTTTAAATAAGTGTTTTGCATTCGTAATTATTTCAGATAGTTCATTAAAGAAGATTTTCGTTCGTTTTGGTTTTTTTTCTTGAAATTCTGTGTACATATTCCCCAACTTTCAACTAGAACTGTAGCTTCTTGAATTACGTTTTCAAAATTATTCCTTAATCCTTAAACATTTTCAAGTGCTGTTTGTAATAACTCGGTAGCGTTACTATAGTAAATCAATATTCTTTGACTGTAATTGTTTTAACACTAAATTTATCATCTCTAATAACTTGCATTCCATGACTAGAAAAATGGTAAATTGAAATTTATTGTATATGTTTACACGTACACATACAGTTAGACCCATCCATACTCATATACAGGGTGCGGCAGCATAACTTCCTTTTTTAAAATGCGCCACTTTTTTTCTACTGAATTTTTTAAAGAAATAATAACAGAAAATCGAAATAAAACTGCAAGGGAAGAAGCATACATATTGTCAATGGGATCTAAAGTATGTATCTCGATTTTCTGTTATTACTTCTCTTTAACAAAATTTAGTGGAAAAAAAGTGGCGCATTTTAAAATAGGATGTTATGCTGCCGCACCCTGTATATTCGCAGCACCAGCTCAAAATAAAACTGTCATTTTTTTAGATTGAGCGGACCCCCAAAATCTCGCCTCCTACTTGCACCACGGGGTCTGCGGACCTTCAGCTACGCCACTGCTAAGAATGCGTGCAGATATAATCATGTCGTTGCGAACGAATGAATAAATGAATAAAAGGTGTATATATTTGCAACTGCTTACATAATCAAGCTAAAAATGATTTGTAACTTAACGTTTACTAAATTGTTTAATTTTTCTCCACATTATGATACTGTATTAAAACGCAATAAAACATTATAACAAATATATTAGATGGATTACAAATCAGTAAATAAACGTATGAAACAAAAATATAATAATTCATAAAGTATAAGTCATCAAATTAATAAATTTAAAAACCGACTTGTTCCGTATTTGTTCTTTATTCTGTTCAGTTATACTATTGCCTTTTACTATAAACGGAAGAATACGTTTGATGCAATTTTTAATTGAATATATTAAATATTTTATACGAAGACTTATGTTTGTATTAGTTGTTTTTATTTTTTACTGTTTAATTACAACTTTTTATAATATCCAATAATTTAATGCCCATAACACATCCAATGACCTTGACTGTTTATAATTAATAAAGAATTAATAAAGCATTTATATGTCTATAGTTAAATTTGAAATTGCAACCGGGGAACATGCATACAACTTCAGTCACATTTTGAAGTCGGATTTGCCGTCATCTTACAAAGGCACTTACGGCGGTGTTAACTATTACATTAAGGCTAAAGTGGTTATTCCTTGGTCGATCAACAAAAAAGCTATCACTCAAATCGAAGTGCACAACCCCATTAACTTAAACGATAATCCACAGTCAAGGGTAATATTGCATTTTTTAAATTATATCGTGAAGACTAGGATAACTGACGATAACGACTTTTGAAATAATATCGAACTAACGGTAGAATATTTTAGAATCCGAGTAGAAATGAAAAGGAAAAAAAATTTGGCTTGCTCTTTTGGAAAAGTGATCCATTAACGGTTAAAGTGTACATCCCGAAAACTGGTTTTGGGTTTGGTCAAAGCGTTCCGGTGACGGTCGAAGTTAATAATAGGTCGAATATTTTCATTCGGACAGTTACTTGTTCACTGAATCAGGTATTCTATTATTTTTTTTAACAAACCGTACTGTATTAATACGTAAATATCATAATTTAATAGCAAACATTTAAAATATGTAATAATGTGCCTTTTCCGGTTATAAAGTTGACACCACAGGGTAGGAAAAAATCAAAAAAGATACCTTGTATGTCTCTTGGGAAAGTTTTGATGATGATGCCGACGGTAAATATTTAAATAGGATCATAAATAAATCGCAATTATAAACACGCCGACTCGGAAAGCTCTTTCAGGGAAAAGAAATAATCAGTTGCATTTAATAAGTGTATTTGATTTTTTGGCTGTTTGGATTAAGTATGAAATTTTCGTAAGCTTTTTCGTGAAAGGCTATCTTCCACACTTGTTAAAATTAATAGTAATGCAACCAAACAATTGAATAATGAATTTGTTTTTAATTATTTTTAAAGTAGATTGATAAATGTATTTAAATTATTTTTCATAAATTTAGTAAATTGGAGACAAACATCAATACGTTGCTTTGTCTCCCTCATGTGAATATAATAGGCTTGGTTTTTGGTACTACATAGTTCACTTAATAAGAGTAAAATTATTAATTTAAAAAATACGTAAAAATTAACCGTAAAATCAAAAAATACGGAGGAATCCGAAATGTAACAGGTTAATTGAACTCAGCGGGACAACTCTGCGAAAATTAAATATCCCCCTATGCAAAATTATATTAAATACAAGAATCATCGGGCAGTAACAAAAACGGCCGTAAAGAGAATTAATTGGAATAAGTGGCGAAAATACGGTAGTAATATTAATCCGTTAGATTAAATTTAAGCGGAGGATGTGGCAACGAATTAAATGGTTTACAAAATCTTCAGTCAGTAGTAAATATTGTACAAATTCAAGTTAGATAAATGTAAATTCACGCTGTTGCGATAACTTGCAGTGTGAGCGCTTGACTGGAGTAGCACAGTGGTCACAGATTTAACTTTTAGTCGTGGCAAAGGTAGAAATTTATAAAAATGATATATATATATATAAGTTAATGATAATAATAATTAAATGATTAGTCGGTGGTCAAATAGTGTTTAGTGTCACAGCAAAAAAAATCAACTGAATGCCTCAAATAGGGTTTAAGGGTCTAAGAGATATTTTTTAATTATCATAAATATTAAACTTTATGAAACAAAATTTCTTTAAGTGACATACTCAATAAGGTGTTATACATGAATTAAATAATAGTATGGATTATAATGAAAATATAAGGGCTGGCACATAGTTGGTGTTCCCTATGGGTTACATCTACAACAAATATGTATGTAAATACTACTTCCCTATCTTTTGTACGATCAGAAACGAAACCGATGTAACTGGTATTATTGAAAATATTTTTCGCGAGATTTCTGAACTCTTCGTAATAATGATTGTTTCTCTACAGTAAATAATTTTGCATCCTCTGAAATACAGCTAAGATTAAGTTTTTTTTTACAGTACTAGTAGGTTACTGGTTCGTTGATCAAACATAAGGTATAGACATTTAAGACAATCCGTAACCATTAGAATCTTCATTGCTTTGTCACTCATCTTCAACAAATATTCCAGCCCATATATTATTTAGTATTGCTTCGCCTCTAGTACAGAACTGTTCAGGCAGAAAAAGGTATGCTTTGTTTATTACACAAGCACAAGCTCTTGAGGATTGACCCGTGTTTCTTCATGCTTTTGCACTATCAGTTACATAATTTTATATCCAAAGTATCCGTGTAAATACTGATTTATGATTTTGGTGATGGTTGGAATGTATGCTTCTTTCAATTTTTTTAAGATGCAAAGAGTCTCCCACAGAGATATTCTGACTTGTAGTTCTGGTATAATATCTCGCTTTGTCACAATATTGTACTCGTATTTTGTTGATTGCAAATTTTTTGGAAAATTGAAGAGCAAGGGAAATCACTTATTCCGATTATAAATAGATAATTATGAGTCAGAAAGTGATATGCGATATGGAAACCGGAATATCTTCTATAGTATGACGATGAAGGGCAGCCAGTTATTATAGAATGCATATGCTAGAAACCAGCATGGTCCTATGCGCTTTTAGTATACTTTGAAGAAAAGAATTATTGAAAGGATTAAAGGATTTCAGTGTTGATAGACTAGCAGATAAGTACACCAGACAACCACGATTGATCGCGGAAAGGATAAGGGATTTATATACGTTTAAAAGTAATTTCGGCTGAAATGTTGTATCATGAATTGGATAAGTATTTTAGTACAGGAATGGTTATAATGCATTTGGATTTTAATTAATATATGTGTTGACACCCTATGGGTTGAAAATGGAACACAAGGTCAAGAAATTTTATGATGTGCTGATAGTGAAGAATTTGTTTTGAAGTCTCCTATAAAAATCAATAAAAATAGTTTCGGCTAAGGAAAAAACAAGTTCTGGAGTATATTTTGTTCATTGGATGGGATATTTGCGGGTAAGGAAACGTTAAGATCGTTTATATATATATATATATATATATATTTAAACTCGGCTTCTATAATTCTTATAGAAGAGTAAATTTTTTCATCGGCTACGCCATTCGACAAAATTTTTTCGTTACATATTTCGTTACATGAAATTGTGACATTTTTTTGGGACAAATTTCGTGACGGAACACTTTTCCTGATGACCCCTGTCGTAAAAATGGCGTAGCCATTAATATATGTATTATAGCACTGTTATAGGCAGAAGGGCACAGTTGGATTATCATTTATATAAAATATGAACATGGCCGCGCTAAGAGCGAATCCCTGCAACGCACCATTCTCAGTTCGAACAGGTTATGATATCGACGAACCAATTTTCACACAGAATGCTCCGTTATTTAAAAAAACTGTTTATGTAACTGTCCATTCTGCCAATTATGCGAGTAGATACCAGCTTCAATAATGAACTGTGTCGCTGTATGCGATTAAAAGCTTTTTCCAGGTGAAAGAAGACAGCGGTCTGCTGTTGGTGGTGGCTTGATGTATTTCCCTTTATAAGTTCAGTAAATGCTCATCTACAAATCTGGTCTTGCACCTTCCGGTTTGGGTCGGGAAAAAGAAATTATTTTGTTCTAGAAAGAAGAGGAGGCGCTTATTAACTATTTTCTTCATTGTTTTGAAAAGAGCATTTATTAATAATATAGAATGGTAATTTTTAGGAGAATGAGGATTTTTATTTTGTTTTCATATCGGAATAATTTCAGCCTGTTATTTGATTATATAAATGCAGAAAAAAATATTTTATAGAAGCTGCGAGGCATTTTATCATACTATATATTAATGAATAAAATCTAGGCTGGGTACACTATTTTTTGAATGATAATTTGGTTGAAACTTTAGTTTGTATATCAGTGCAATCGCCGTAATCCGAACACTCCAGTAATCCGAACTGGCCGAGAGAGAAAAAAAGATTACGTTCCTTTTTTTCAGAATGTCGAAGGTAATGATGCTTAAAATGGAAAAAAAAAACAGTGAGCAAGAGGAAATTCTTCGAAAAACACGCAGCTGTACCTACAGTTGGATTTTTGGGAATTGTTTACGTCTATACTCGCTCTAATTTCCGATGAATCCTCCACCACCTTCTTCTTCTTCAATAAGTGGGATGAAAGTCAGAATTTAGTCAGTCTTCATTTTTCTTTCCAAGTGGTTATTAAATATTGTTGTGCAATGGGTGATAAAAGAAAGCATAAAACATTATCATTAAATGATAAGTGCTTCATCCTATCGCGCCTCGACTGTAGAGAAATTTCTTCTAATCTGGCTCGTGAGTTTAATGTCGGTAATTCAACGATCTCTGACTTAAAAAAAAATCGTACGGAAATTATTTCGTATGCATCTACTTCGGAGGAAGGTACCGGAAAGAGGCAGACAATGCGCCCATGTAATTATCCACTTCTTGAAGATGCAGTTTATGAGGGGTTTTTACAGGAACGATCTCGTTACATGCCTCTTTCAAGCCCTATTTTGAAGGAAAAAGCGAAATTTTTCCAAACAAATCCCGATGTAACTGATTTCAAAGCGATTGATGGCTGGCTTTATAAATTCAAAAAAAGACACGGTATTCGTTACCTTGCCATAACTGGAGGAAATTATCTTGTGACAGCGCGACAACAGAGCCATTTAAGCAGAAATTTTATGAAACGATCGTAGCTCAAAATCTTGTTCCTGAACAGATTTACAACGTAGACGAGAGTGGCCTTTTCTGGAGACTTCTGCCTGAAAAGACTTTTGATCATATAAATGAAGCTCAAGCCCCAGGTCGAAAGATATCAAAAGAACGGATAACTTTCATGCCTTGTGCCAATGCAACAGGAAATCATAAGCCTCAATTGCTTATCATTGGAAAATCAAAAAAGCCTCGGGTTTTCAAAAATTCTAAACTGCCTGTTCTTTATAAAGGTCAAGCAAAAACTCGCATGAACGTTACGCTTTTCAAGGAGTGGTTTCATGATAAATTTGTTCCATCAGTAAAAAAGCATTTGGAATCCAAGAATATAGAACAAAAGGCCATTCTCTTTTTGGATAACTGCCCCGGCCATCCAAATGTGATTTAGTGAGCGATAACGGAAAAATAACAGTGATGTTTTTTCCAACAAATTGTACGCCTCTCCTACAACCAATGGACCAAAACGTTATTCAAAAAATCAAGCTCTACCACCGATCAGCTCTGCTTTCGCATGTAGTTGCACAACAGCAAGAAATCCTTACGACATTGGAAAATTTGAATCTCAAAGATGTTGTGTTTTATCTACTGTTGGGAAAAGAGAACCATGAAGAATCAACAGACAACAATGACGACGTCAGCCGACAGATGATATCGATCTTGATTAAAAATATAAACCCTGATGCTACAGTTAATGATATAGATGTCAATGAATGGGTTGAATGTCGTGAGGAAAATGAATTCACATTTAAAACTGATGAAGAAATCATAAAGAACGTTACTAAATTCTCCAGCAATGAAGAAGAAGAAGAAAGACAAGTTGAGGAACAAAAAACAGTAACGCGCGAGGAAGCAGTATCCCATTTCAATCACTGCTTGAAATGGGCAACAGAGAACGATATGCCGTGACAACAAATCCTGCTCTTACAACGTCCGAGAGAAGAAGCAGTAAACAAGTCTCTCCAGAAGTCTCAGCAAAAAAAAAATAATTGACTTTTTTAAAAAAAATTAATTTTTTAAAACTATGTGTTGTCGGCCGAAATTTTAAACTAACGAATTTATTGTTTACACAAAAAAACAACAACAACAGATGGTCGAAGAAAATAAAAAAAACAAACAAATCTACTAAATTCTACTTTTTATTAATTTTGCACGCAAATTAATAGAACACAACTTTTACAAACAACAAATATATGCATATATAAATCGATAACAACGCTTTATATATTCAAACACCTAAAGGAGACATGTTTTCTCCCGTAAACAAAACACACAATGACCCACGCCAATTCGCTGCATACGCGTCTCTAAAACTAAAAACTACCTGATGCCGACGCTCGCAGCCATGCTGTCCTCAAAAAAATAATAACGCTATCCTGACAATATGGCGACCTTTTAAATTTAGGCGCTGGCATACAATTATCAAATAAAACAAAAATATAAATATTGCGGCGAAGATAGTAGAAATAATTATTAAATATAAACGGACCTTGTTACGCAAAATTAAAAATAAAATACGGGGGGAAATAAGAAAAAGTATTAAAAGAAAGTAAATGAATAGACACGGGGAAGTGAAAGCGAAAAGCGGAAAGAGGTAGCTAAGTCGGAAACAAAAAGGGGAAAAAAATGACGACAACACTATGTAAGCTTTTTTGTTCTTTTTTAATCTGTAATTTGTAAATTAAATTTTAATAATATGTAAAGTTGAGTCTTTTTTGCCTTTTTTTAGATTTTTCCGAAAACGTTCCATAAACCGAACCTTTCGGTAATCCGAACACCCCCCTGCAGCAATTAGTTCAGATTACGGAGATTGCACTGTAGTTAAATCGTTATTATATAGTTTTTTTTGGCTTGCAGGATAGGATATATCTTGCATTTTAGTTTGGAATTTTTTTGGGGTTAAAGGACGGGGAATGTAATGTAGAAGAAAATTGATTGATTAAACGTATTTTCTGAGAACTCGTTTTCACTGTCGTCTTGCTATCTTAATATCTTTACTTCACTATCGGCCAGATTTGAGTTTAGAAATGTCTGCTGTTAATGTCACAGTATTAATAAATGTCTTGTGTAATGTGTACATTACATTGTACAGAATGTAAATAAATAAAATAAAATATAAATTTTCGGAAAACGTGGTAGAACGAAAATGTCAGTGCCTGTGTGATTCTGCTATCGGCCGGAGCTGAATATGTTACCACTTGGTCCCGTCGAATGAAAGATCCATCCGATTGACACAAATGGTTAAGTTTCAAGGGTCTACAATGGACTAACAAATAATGAAACGTAGGGATTTGAAAGTTATATCAGGAAGCGATAAGAAGTCGCTGCACTATTGTTTTTATTTTCCATACTAAAGAACCTGTTAAGGTGCACGACTTGATAGAGTGAAGGGAACCCAGGGAATTTGTAATAGTTAGGTATTATTTATTACTGGGTTCACACGACAAACGTGTTTCAAAGAAGCATGTAGAATGATTCAACATGAAGCACCGAGGAGTAATTATACAGTCGCACAGCCTGAACGTTGTCTGCAATTAAATAGGCGCATGCTATGGTTGATCTATGTGCACGTGTTTATGAAGAGTGTGCGTTTGTATTTTCTCCATTATTCTCTGAAAAATTGGATGTTCCTTATTATCTGCAGATTTGCGTGTGTACAATAATTAATCTGCAACCAATAGACAATGCTCCTACAGTGACTATTTTTGAAAGCCGTAAGTTAATCTGCTTAGAACAAGTGATCTATATATGGTTAAAAGTAGTTAAGGGGTAATATTATATCTGTAATTGGATAAATATTTTAAAATGGAAAGGGATTTACAACATTTGTACTTCAGATCGGAAATGTGAAGAGTCCATGTGAAGCCTGAGTCAAAATTTAAGCTTAAAAAAATTAGCCGAGTATGTGAATGAAAGGCTTAAACGAATGTAACTCGATTTTGAGTATAAGTTTGCAGTGTTGGTAATCGAACGGAAAATTTTTCACTGAGCGATTACAGCGCGATCAGTCGGCAATTAATAATTTCTTTATTATGAAGATAAAAAGTTACATTATGAAAAGAGAAATATTATGAAAATATTACACATGAATCCCGTTATTTGTAATACTGCTTAAAAGAAAAATGCTCACAAATTGAAATACAGAGTAATTTCCAACGGAAAATTTGTTGTTAAAACTATTGTTTGACGGAGTTTTGATGAAAAAGATTGATACATAAATATAATTAGATCAATGAAATTATAACACCTATAGTATTATTTGATTTACGTAAACAATACTTAGTATTTAACCTCTGTAAGTTTTGAGACTTCTCTGAAAAAACTGATGTACACACTTCTTAATGCAAAATTCGAAATATGTTTTGTTTTAGAAACTGCGATAATTAGTATATATTATTATTACTAACTTCTACCTACTTTTAAATTCCGGTTAGATTCGGTTGAGCGTGATGTAAACATAAATAATTTCCATCACGACCGACTGATGGCGCTCTAATCGCTCCGTAAAATTTTTCCGCTCGATTACCAACGCTGCAAACTTATACTCAAAATCGGGTTACATTCGTTTAAGCGAATGAAAGAGAAAACAATTTAGGAAAAGAGTGAAGTCAAAGTTTAAATTAGTAGACGATTCTTATGGAATTTTACACAAAGTAAACTTGCAGAAAAAGAAGGGCCATTATTTTCAATCCATAAATGTAGCCTGTTTATTGTGGATTGGAGAATAGATTTAGCGTTGTTTTCGATGAAACGAGTATATTAAGATTGTCAATAAATAGTCGCACTGTAACCGACGGTCATATGCATTCCGCAATGTCATTTATACAAAGGGGTACACTTAGTGGAGAACTTTTACAAATACCATTTTTTATGATAAAAAGAGAAGATAGTGTAATGAGCCGATTTTTACTTGAATCGATCTGTTTAACGGATAGTTGGTTATGTATTTGCCCATATTAATACCGGCGTTTTCTAGCTTCGTGAGCACTTTATATCGCCATATGTAGTTGAAGGCTTTCTCTATGTCAAAGAAGAATGTATATATAGTCTGGGTTTCAAGTATTTGTTTCTGTAGGCTCAGACGGTAAAAAACGGGGGATTTCGATCTTTGGCCGCCGATTTGTATTGAGAAAGGGATATTTATAGATTTTAGGAAAAAATAAAGTCATCTATTTACTGCTTTCTCCACGACTTAGAGAGTAAAGAAATTAAGGGAATTGGCCTGTAGTTTTGAGAATAAAGGGATCTTTGTTGGATTTAAGGATTGGAACTATTAGAGCTGATTTTCAGGAAGCTAGAGCGGAGGATGTTGACCAAATTTTGTTATGTATGTATGTATATTGAGGAGTAGTTGTTTAGCAAAATCGGATAAGTACTTGGGCATAAAAAGATGAATGCAGTCAGTCCCAGGTGCACTGTTTTTTACTTTATCATTGAGTTGGGAATTCAGTTTTTACACTGAAAAAGAATCGTTGTGTGTTTCTTTTTGAACAGAGGAGGAAAAGATATAACATGCTGCTCTGCTCTTATTTTGTGTTTGAGAAAGGATGGTGTACACGCATTTACAAAATGGAGCGTAAAGGTCTACGCCATCTCGATGGTGCTTACGAGTAACGAATTATTAATAGAGAAGGATTAGTAGTAAGACGAAAGTTACCATTTAGTGACTTAATCTTTTTCCACTTGATGCTATCGGGTATATCTTTGGAGATCGAAGAAATAAAAGATGCCCAAAGTTGCTGTTTCTTCATTCGGATTATTAGCTCTATAGTTTTTAAATTCAGTTAAATTTGAAAGTGTCCTAGTTGATCTATATTTCCTAAGTATCCGTTTCGGTTGAGAAATAACTGTTTTGATTTGCGGCCACTACCATGAGACTCGTTTTTTCTGAGAAATTTTTACTCTTTTCAGTATTGTTGTTGCTTCTGCCTTATTTATCGCGCGGACAGGAATAATCAGATTTTCTTCTATGAGTCGGAGTGATTTTGAGGAACAATAATTTTTTCTTTATAAAATCAGCTTTATGAAATGCGAATTTTTTTATCATGAAACATGAATGAGATACCTACAATCGTACAGGGAAACAAATGAAAATGGGGAATAGTCGCTCGTACACCAGGCCCGGATATACGGAAGTACTTAAATAGAAACTGGTCAAAGGGCGGAAGTCGGGGGGAGGGGGAATCAAACTAAATGAGAAGGCTAAATCGTGGAAAAGGTGTTAATTCCATTGCAGAATACTATTGTTAGCCGCTATTTTAATTAACTGACGCCGAAGTAAAAATATTGCAAAGGACTAGCTTTATATATTAATGCTACCGGTAAATAAGCTATCTTCGTTATCTTTGCTGCTGGGTAGGCACTTTCATTTATTAATTATACGGATTCGCCTATTCTTTAGTCCGACGCTGCCCAAGGATGGTTTAACTTGGGAAAGAATGTGAATAATTTGAAAGCGTATTTAATCGTGTTTTGACTTAAAAACAAATAAAATATTATTTTTCTTTATTTTTATTTTACAACTTAGTTCTTTTTTACCGCTAGTTCAATGTAAATTTCATTTCAATTTAGTTAGTTCATTTTATGAACTGAAATTACTTACGCTGTCACGTTTCGTAAATCGACACTTTTTAAAAAAAAATAAGAATACGAATTAGAATGGAAATTTTTAACGTTATAAAATCGTCCAAGTGATTCCCCTCAATGAAATACCGATTTTATTTCAAGCGCGATACATCGTAAAATGTATTCGACCTACAAATTATTTTTGTTCTGGAAGGTGCTTTTGTATCGTTACTTTTTTCCATCGTCGCCCCCAAATAAATTATTTTTAGATACGAGAGGCTAATTAAAAATGTTGCATCAAGCATGTACTTAAATAACAGTATATTGGCATTACCACTTCTCATATATTATAAAATTGTAATCTTTCAGACGGTGGAATGGATAGTTAAATATCCGAGTACGGAAAAGAAACATAGTCGGGATACGTTGGTTAAATTAGAATTGGGGAATGTACCGAACCGTTGCAGCCGCACTTTTAACGACAACTTGATAGTTCCTCAAAGAGTACTTCCTAATTTAACAAAGTGCAGCTTCATTAAAATTTCTCACTTCATAAAGGTAATTTATATTATTTCGACGTGTCTAATTTTCATGAAAAAAGTGATAACAGACGATCTGGCAAATAGTTAAGAATTGGTAATTATAGTTTTTCCTTTATCGATGTCTCCTCTACTTCTGATAATGTGGTATCTGCTAATTACAAGGGAGCGAATAATCGAAATTAATATTCCGGTCAAATATTCACTTCTCTGATTATTACTCTTACGACAAACCGTACTATTTACACTTTTTTTTTATTTCTATTCATCTTTCCATCTCTCTTTCCCTAAGTTTTTTTGTTTTTACATTCCGTCTTTATGATTCTGCTTTGGTTAATCTATCTTTAAATATCATGCCTCTTCTTTGGTTCTTCTGTTTTTTTGGGGTCCTTTCTATCGCTGGTCTTTCTTCGAACATTTATATTTTCTTCTCTGCTGTTAAGAAGCTAAAATTCTTGTAAGCCTTATCCGGAACTAAATAAGATCTTAATGATCCATTCATTTTTATTTTTCTGCATCAATCTCCATCATCTGTTCTAAATTTAATTGATTTATATCTCATTTTAAAAGTCTTGCCATCAGTTCTCTTTTGGCGTTCTTAAATTTTCTCCAATTCCAGAAATTCTTACTGAATTCCATACGTCATCCCTGTGTATTTAGTCTATCGCTTCCTACCATTTGTTTCTTCCTTATCTCTTTCCGCCTTCCAACTTCAAGAAATTGGCACTTTGCTTTTAATAAAACTCCTATTCATAAAATTTCTTTTAGCGATCTTCGTTATTTTTTCTTTATTTCCCTCCCGGAGCGTTTCCCCTTTCACATTATTCCCTGTTTCTTTCGCAAACTACAATTAAACAAGAATTTTATGCCACTATCAATCTCCTTCATTTTTACAGACCGCTGCGAGGAACCTGATAGAGTTGGATCTTTGTTTATTCCTGCAGACTGTAATTTTACTGAATCCTTTCGTCTTCCTCCTTTCTGATCTTCCCGGTAAAATAAATTATTGGACGTTTCCCATTATTTACATTTCTTCTATTTGTCATGTCTCTAATTAACTCTAACTCGTTGTCTCTTGTCTTTACCATTCGCCTACGGTTTAATTTTATCTTCCTCTCATTGTTGCCTTGATGTTTCCTTTTCCTATTCTTCAACTCAATCACAATGCACTTGCTGTGATTGTTGTCGATCGAAAGTTTTCAGTTAGTTTATCAATAATTAAATACAAAAAGGTAATCGGATAAAAAAATAAAATTTTTACGTATACTCTTTTTTATGTCATTTATGTACCCGGCACAACGAAAAATATACAAAGACAGAACGAAGTTACCGATAGATAATTTGCACATAGAAAAAAAAAAAGTAAATTAGCCACAACCAATAATAAAATATATATATGTAAATGAATATCTGCACTTTATAATTATATATGTCACACACTTTTCACAAAATAGTTTTTATCTGGTATATAAACAATTAGAATACATGCATGATGGCTGATGCTAATATTCAACATGAGTGACATTTATAACTATCTGCTGCGGGAAAAAAAAAACAAGTCGTCTATATAAAAGACTGTGTTATCCCTTAAAAATAATGGCTATTCCATTTATAAGGGCATTAGTGTGCGAACTAATTTAATTTAATAATATTTTAAATATTTAATAAAATATTTAAATAATTTTATATAAACGAACTTAGACGAACATTTAAAAAATAAATAAAACAGCAAGATATTTAAACTTAATAATTTGGAATAAGTGTAGAAAGAAAAGAGATGTTAATTAAATGTAAATATAAAAAGCAGAAAATGCGAAAATAAGATGAATAATCAGGGTAAATGAAGAAATTCTTTATTATGTTTTCTTTGAATTTACTGAATACGTTCTGTTCTGTATTCATATTTATTAAAATCTTGGACTTTCTTCTACTTCTTATTACATCTTTTATACCTTGCTGTATCAATGTAATCTGATTGGATTAAATCTAATTGATTTTTTCTTCTCCCCGTCTTTCTATGGAAAACCAATGCTGACGAATTCAATGGAAAAAAAAAAAAACGGAAAAAAAACAAACGGTAATTCCCTACTTGAGACTGGATGAGACAAAAAGTTTTAAAAAACATACAATTAAATTTTTTCTAAAAAAAACAACAATAAACTTACATAAAAACATTACAAAATATCTAAAATTTAACATTCGTATATTACCCAACGAAAACAACTGGTTAAAATGAGAAAGATTCGGTAATTTCGTTTAGATGTTTAATGGAAAATTTTCGTTGGTTTATTTTGCATTTCCTTTTGTAAAAAAATTATAATAGGAAAAAAACAAATAACAACAAATAAAATTTGTAAGCGATAAGCAAGATCGTGAAACAGTGAAAATCACGCGAAAAATAATAATTTTCTTTAAAAATAGACACTTCTTTAAAAAAAAATTATTTTATTAATAGAATTTAACAATTTATTTTAATTAATAAATATTAATCTAGCTTTAATATTACAATTTAGTAATAACGATTAAGATAACGGGAAAAAGTGCGCTTATTTGTTAAATCTGTATTTATCAAATGTATATCAAATCGTGAAAAGTAAATTTTTATTTTGTTCTAGAATATTTCATAGCCTTTTTTTCTTCAAAATTTTGTAGGTAACAGCTGATCCTAAAGGAAACCATTTCGATCTTGATGTACTTATTCCAGTCCAGTTGGGCGATGTTCCTTTAATCGATGAATATCGCAGTAACTTTGGCATTGATTCTTCATTACCAAGCTACTCAGATGTTGTACTACCCACTTTCAGATATTAAAGTCAAATTATAATTATATTCACAAAACTTCAATGCAAGCGGACCACCTTTTATCCTATCAATCAAAAACGGGCCAGTTTCCATATGCATAGTACATATGTATATATCGATTACAAATCGAACGACCATTTTACTACTAATGCAACATACAGTGTAATCAGTTTTATTAAATTCAATATTAATCATTTATGCAGCGGTGCTGCTTTTAATGTAAAATAAATTAAATTACGGATTATTTTTATTTTTTATCGTTTAATGTAAATTTTTTCTAAAATCATGATGTTGACAGTTGGTTTTTACAAATGCTATATATCAAGGTGAAATATTAATTTCAAAATCTTTACATTTGATTATTATTCAATGATCGCATTGTTTTTCTTAAATACAATATAATAATAAATACGTCAAATTCATAAAAATTGTTTTTATAATTGCATAAATAGTTTTATTTAATTAGCAATTGATTTTTTGTTTAATAAGCTGTGCTTAAATTTAAGATAAAAATAAATTACATAAAATGTTGGTTGTACGATTGAATTATTACGATTGCGACAGCTTAATGTGGAGTTCGAATAATAACCGAAATATTGACCGTTAGTAGTTTCTAAATAATAGCCTCGGTAAAAATCTAATTACCATTATTTCATGTGAATACAGTTCGATGTAAGCATACAGTATAACAAACTTCCTCTTTGTTACACTATAGCGGGTATATTATTTGTTATCGGTTTGCGTATGTTATATAAGAAGATTTATAATAAATATGCGCAGAATATATCGATATCGCTTAAGCTGGTCCCCTATACAGATTTTTAACGCGGAAATTAATTATTTAGAATGCCCTTGCACTATTATGCACCACCATTTAGAAATTTTGCGCAACTAGCCGAAGTCCCGGAAAACGTCATGAAAGATAACATTACTCTCAACCTTAAGTTAACTGATTAGGGTGTTATTTGGTTGAAATTATCCCTTGCATTCTGACCATTTTGCACCACAATAAAAGTTTCCAAAAAATGTTTGAATAAAATAGTATATACTAGGAGATTGAGCTCTCGCGGCCCTATCATTTGAATATTTAATTGTTTTAAATCATAATATTTTTTCCGTAATTCCTGGAAAGTTATTTGTTTCTATACACTACGATTTGGATATATAGAATGGTCCTTTTCCTCTCTCCTTTCAGTGAACATCTAAACGGCTCGAAGCTTGAGGCTGATCTCAGTCATGATTTTCCTAATTGTTCTTGTTTCTCTGTCCTTGATCTCTATAGGATCCTGATGCGCCTACGCATATATAAAATGATTTTTCTACTTGCGATTAATAACTTCATTGTTTAATCCACTATTTATAAATTTACAAGTAATGTAAGTGTTCTCATATAATTAAAGACGTTATGATTCCGTCATTTTAATCTAAGTGTAATTTAATCATTCATAAAACCTTGTTGATGAGCGCTTTATCGATTGAAAAAAAAAAACAAAAAAAAACAAAAAAGCGTTCTACTTAAGTTTTTAAAAATTTTGTTTCATATTTTTTATTCTTTATTTAAGGGCATCTCTGGTAATGAAGCGAGTGACTCTCCTGTTTTTTTTTTGTTTTTTTTAATGGGCTCGGTGTTAACACTGACCCAACTACATGGACTTAGATCACCTACTCAGATTCTGAGGCGATCGGAGATAGAGAGTATAAAGGAAAGAAGGAGGGGAATAACGGCTAGAGATGGGAAGGAAAGGATAAAGGAAGCATTGAAAGGGGTAGGAAGATCCAACGTCAGAGTGACTCTTTTGCTTGAGTAGCTCCTTTCTCCTGATTCTTTTTTTAAAAAACCCGGTTCTATAAACTCCTTCCACTATATAAAATTTTTCATCTCAGATTTTTGCCGGATATAAAGACAAAAAAGTGGTCAATTGCACCTTTTATCTGTCTGTTCAACCTAATTTTCCTGCTAATCCGTGTTGTCTTTTGTTTTTCCTATTTCGCCGTTCTGTTGTTGTCTTAATTATCCGCTACGCTCCTTACTGCTTTTCTTTGGTTTCTGCTTTCCATTGGCTTCCTTTCCTCATTTTCTGCTCCATTCAAATGATGAATTTTTTTCTTTAAGTATTCATCTTTTTCTACGGAGTGATCTGCTCTTTATTCTTTCCCCACACATTTCTGCTATTTGTTTATAAGTTATGCGACCAAAATAATACAATGTTTTATTATTTAAGCGACAATCATACTGTTTGTTTTATTAGTCGAAATAAGTGTGGAGATAAATTGTTATTTTACGAAATGTGTTTTACACGGTTTATAATTGGACAAATAGATTGAAGCGTTACGATTGGTTTTAGTAATTTTTATATACCGTCAGGGATGCCACCGCGGTTTCAGATTCGCGGAATTATGATGCTTTTAAATTTAAGGTTGACTTTTATTAGAACCTTTCCAATATTTGATAAAAATATTTGTTTATTTGGTTTAACTTTACAAAGAAATTTCGATACAGGTCGACCTAGAAAAACACCGGATAGATAAAGATATAAATATACACGGATATACAATTAGAAAAATATATATTATGGTACGTATCACTCTGGCTGGGTTACTCCGGGACCGGTAGATACTCCTTTGACGGACCGACGCACGATGGAGGCTCTTTCCGACGACGATAAGGAAACTTGTTGTTTAATTGCGAAGTCGAACAGTTTCATTAAATATTTCCCACCGATCGGGTCTCGGGCCTTTCCGGACCGAAATTTCTTTCGTGCAAATTTACTTCGGACCGTTAATTTCTCGACGACACGACACGCGGTCTCGCTGACTTTTTTTCTTTTCTTTTAACCGAAACCAACTCGCGCCTTAACTTCGCTCTTGGCAAGCAAGGAACTAAAAACTGGAACTCGCTCGCCTGCCTTTCTCCTTTCTTTTCGGCATTTTTTGATCTTCATTTCTTCCGAACCGGTCTCCTCCCCGTCGCAGACCAGCCAATCATCTCTTCTTTTTTTTTTTTTACTGATCATCGCGCGCATTTATTCCCTCACTTGATTTCATCAGTCCATCGCTCCCCAGCCAGCAACAGGTTCCCACACATGCGCACACTTACACTCACACCATTTGTTCTTGGTACTTTATTAAATTTATTTATATATATATTTATTTTAATTCTCTTTAAATGTAATGGTCACATTACAAGATATATAGTAGTTGAAGTATAATTGCTTAATATATAACATTTTAACATGGTATCAGAGCGTGATTACCGTAGTTTTGTAGTTCGTTGGAGAACGTGAATTTAATGTTATAACGAGTGGCGATAACTTCATTACGGTGCCAAAGTTTAATGGCACAGCTCGTTGCGACGAATGACGGTTACAATTTATGTTCCTATTGAAGTTTAAAGGGTATAAAATGGTAACTGAAGAAGATAATCGGCCAGGTAAAATCAAAGAAGACCGAGAGCACAAAAGAAACAAAGCTATGTATTTTCTATCGTTAGCTGTGAAACCCGATAAGCTAATAGATTGCGAAACACCAAAATAGATATTTGACAAATTAGATAAGTTTTATCTGCGGAAGTCTGAATAGAAGCAACTGCTATCAAAAAGCAATTAAGCAGTTTAAAAAAGTTGATGATGGTGATGGTCCGGAATATCTTTTTGAAAAATTTGAGTGCAAGATAATTGAACTGCAACATGCAAGAAGTGGATACCAGTCGTCGTAGGAAATTAAATTATCTCATAATGGTTTTAATTGACAGTTGTCATTATATATATTATTAAAACCACTGATTTATTGTTGAAAAACGATCGTGCAACAGATTATACCCGTGAACAATTATTGTAAAGGAAACAGATTGGTGCTATCAATTCAGATCATAGCACTGGAAAAGCGTTTGAGCCCCAAGGGATGAAAAAGCGAGTGACCGTGTTTGTTACCATTGTGGTCGAAGAAATTGTCGAGGTAATTAACGCTACGATTTTGGTATTTAGCGCGGTATATTTCGTGAGTATAATAACAGTAATCGAGGTAAGTATCGTGGTTCGATCACAGATGTGGTAATGGGTTTAAAAATAACCAAAGTTGTGCTGCTAATATTACTGTTAAAAATGATTCGCTCAATATTGATTTTTATCTTGTAAGTGTAATTAATTGTAATTATATATATATACGGCAGATGAGAGCGAAATTGAATCGTTAATTGATATTGGTGTACCGATCACGTTATTAATACGGGTAAGTATTTTTACGATTACCTTGATTTAAACGTAGCAGATGGTGTGGAACTTGAAAATAATTACATAATTAAGGCTACAAAAGTAGGAAATGCTGTTTGTGAATATTATTTATTCTTTTTCTTTCCTTAAACCCCCGAAAGGGCGTAGTGATGTTATGAAACAGCCACGTTCGTCACCATCCTCCATGCTATGCGTCTTGTATTATGCTACCAGTAGCATATTTCGCATGAGATGCCTGGCTGGCCACATCACCATGCCCAGTAGCCCATTTAACATTGATTGGCCTGGACCTAAAACAGCGCCGATTTCCAGTCGGATCGCATGGCATAACATTATCGTGATTGACCATTTCATAACACTCTCGTGGAAAGAATAATCAGGTGGTTTTCCGTTGCCTGCCTGATCGCAGTATCACAGCCGGTGGAATTAATATGTAATTTCGCCTGTGATTGTCTCCGTCAAGCCCCGAATGAAGTCATTTTTCACCAGCCTTGAAGGAGTAATGCTGCTGCTGCTGCCAGCACCATGGATCCGTTAGCTTCATGTCCTCCCCTACTAACCTTACCGCCTTGGGTGGCCCTACCGGAAGTATACACTCCCGACTGCATTGCTTAGTAGGATCGTTGAACACTACTGAGCCCCTCCACCACGACAAGGTGGACCCCCGGAATATTATTTAGAAAGTGGAAAAAGAAATATTAACGTAAAAAGTGTTCTCTATGTACCTGAAATTAAGAAAAATCTTTCAAGTACTTCTGCAATGACGAGAAATGATAAGAGTATTAATTTCTTGAAAAAGTATTGTCTTTTTTTTTAATAATAATGAATTAATATTAAAGATTAAAGAAGTAAATAAATTCTATCCTATTAAAGCAAAAGTTAAAAAAAAGATAAAAACGAGATTATTACTAATTATATTAAAAATGAAATATCAGATAAAGAACGGCTACATAAAATACTAGGACATGTAAATTTTAAAGACTTAAATTCTATATGTAAACATAATTATTTAAATGGTTTATCATAACTTTATTGAACAAATTTATATGAACTGTGAAATTTGGATTCAGTCTAAAATGTCAAATTTAATATATGAAAACAATCATAGCCGAGTTGGATATTGTGGTGTCAAATTAATCATTCTAATGTAAATTATTTAGACGTTGAAAGTTTTAATGGCGAAAGATATTTTTTGTTGGTTTTTTATCGATGATTACTATGAATCGTTCGAATTTATTGTATTAAAAATAATTTGAAAGTATTCGATAAATTTGATGAATATTATAACTACATTAGTAATGTTATCGATAAACCTGTGCAACAGTTGAGATGTGATAATGGCGCAGAATATTTCAACAGTCGGATTTATGATAAGATAACACCATTCACGAGTTACTGAGTTGAATGGAGTAGCGGAACGCTGTAACCGTACAATTATGGATCGAGTTAGGTGTTTGTGAAAAGAGTCTAACCTGGAACGGAAATTTTGGTTGGAGATGGTTTACATAGCATTTCTTTTTTTTTCCCTTTTTTTGAACACGTCGACAAAGGAACTTCTCTCAGAAACAATATGAAGGAGGAATGGCTAGTTAAACACGGACATGATCAGAGATTGATAGAATGAATGTAGAAAGAACTGAAACAATGAACAACGAAGGAAATGACAGGATATAGGAGGTGCCATAAGGAGTAGGAAGCTCGAGAGATAGTAAATTGGAATAAAGAATAGCACGTACCGTCGAGAGGGACGGACATGCGAAAAAGATATGATTAGGATCACAAATAGCCTCGTAAGTAGCATGAAGAGGGCAGTTTGGGGAGGTAAACAAAATAACACAAAAGCGTGATGAAGGAAAAAACCTGTAGTTAAGACGCAAACGAACAATAGACACAACAACGGAACGACGAATTGAAGGGAAATCGTAAAACCAAGGGTGAGCAGCAAGATTCGGCTGGATGAACAGGTAATGGAACTGTTTGTTGGAGAAGGAGGGAACATAAATATCTGACCAGAGTCTAGAATGAAAAGTTTTACGTAGAGGAAGCTGGTTGGAAACAGGAATCTTAGCAAGAAAGAGGCGGGAGGATGCAGTAATCTGAGCCAGAGAGTCTGCCAATTCGTTGCCTTTTATTCCCTTGTGACCAACAGGGATCTAGAGCAGACTGATACGAATGAAATGATTTACAAAAAGATTACGGATAAGGCAACATATGCGAAGAGTAACAAGTCGCGGAAATGAGCAGGAATATTTGAAGAAATAGCTTGAAGCGCACACATGGAATCGGAGATCATCAAGTAATTGGGAACAGAGCGTTGCGGGGAAATATAAACAATGGAACGTAAGATGGCCATCAGCTCAGCGGCAAGAATGGTACAGAAGGAAGCAAGACGAAAGAATTCAGAGACATTGATGTTCGTTAGAACATTGAAGTCTGCAACTCCATTCAACCCTTTTGAACCATCCGTAAAGATGGTCCTATGAGAGGGAAAAGGGAATTAATGATACTAAGAAATTCTTGCAAAAAACTAGTGATCTGGAAAGGAGGCAGCAGAGAGATAAGATATATTGGGAGGACGAGAAAGCTCAGCAAAACTGAAAGAGAAATAAGGAAGATTGTTAGAAGTTATATAAGGTGTGAAAGAGTTTAGACGTGATAAAACATGAGCCAGGATAGGGATTTTCTTAGGAATAAAATGTCGGTTTTGCAAAGTATTAAGGTAGGAAAGAGAAAAGGTCAACTGTAGACGCTTAGAAAGGAAACGATAGCCCACATAGGATCTGCGAATGAAAAAGGGATGCGTATTCGATTCAGCAAGAATCGCTGGTATCGGAGAAGGTTTCAGTTTAGAGTATCGAGGCAGAGACAAAGGCAAGAATTCTGAATTATATCTAATTTAGAAAGAAGGAATTTGGTGGCAGAACCATAGACAAAGGAGCAGTAATCCTATTTAGAATGGATAAGGGATTTGTAAAGGGAAATAAGGAGGAGAGGGTCGCCTCCCCATTTTGCGGAAGAAAATGATTTCAGCAGATTCAGTCTTTTAAGAATTGAGGTGGAGAGAAAATTAATATGTTCGTAGAAGGACAAACGACCGTTAAGGAAAACACCAAGACAGCAGAAGTAATCTTCCCGAGGGATAAGTATGGAGTTTAAAGATACGTGGACTAATGCGGGATTATATGGTCAAAAGGAAAACGAAATACACGAAAATTTTGTAGGAGAAATAGATGAAAGAAGTTGTTCTAAAATAATCAAAGACGAATTGATTTCCTCATTCGCATCTATAATATCATCGCATGTGGAGAAGAGCAGTATATCGTCCGCAAAGAACAAAGAATTGGAATTCATAGAGAATGAAGCATCAGAGACAATGTAAATATTGAAAAGAGTAGGACTTAGACAAGAACCTTGAGGAAGACCACGCAAGACGGTTCTGTTAGTTTCGAAAAGTGGGGAGGAGAAATGAATGGTGCGATTCGACATGAGATTGCAAATGAGAGAGCAGAATTGCATTTGAATGTTGACTACTATCATTTTATATCGAAAAGTGAGAAGGAGAACATAATCAAAAGCGGCAGTAACATCCACAAAAGAAGCTAGCGTGTATTTTTTGTTGATAAAGGAATTATATATATGGGAAACAAAAAGACTGACACAGTTATCGGGTCCTATACTAGGATGAAAGCCAAACATATTGGAAGGAAATATGTTACTGTGCTCAAGCCACCAAACAAGACGCTTGTTGAGCATACCCTCAAATAATTTTCTGAGGCGCGATGCCAGTGATCTAGGACGTAGGAAAGAGTTTTTTTAGGAATAGGGGTGATGATAAAGGAGTTCCAGGAAGATGGTGTATCTCCTGTGGAAAGGAAAGAGTTTAATATACTAATTGGTGTATGAAGAGAATGTTCGGACAGATTTTTAAGGACGAGATAAAGTATGCTACCAAGACCCGGTGTGGGGCTGGATGATTTTTCGAGTGTAGATTTTAATTCATAAATATTGAAGGCACAAGTTAGAAAATGAGTAGTAGCGTTTAGTTAAAACAAAAAAGGATATAGCTCATCGACATTTTTTTTTCTTTAAATGGGCTCCATTCCCGACATAGCGGTTGGAGCACGTATAATTATTGAGATGTGCGCATGAAGACGTTTAATCATAAGTCTTTTACCAAGGTTAAGTCTTCGAATAAATAAAGGAAGGAAGCCAGTTTCGGCCAGGAGAGCTGGAGTTGGAGCGGAATTCAGAGCACTAATGCAGCAGCGAAGATAAGAGTTTTGGATGTGATCAAGTTTGGTAAGGAGGGATTTGGGAGAACCGGCATAAAGAAAAGAACAATTATCCAATTCGGAAAGAATAATAGATCTATAAAGTATGCGAAGAATATACGGATCGCCACCTCATTTCCGAGGAGACAACGCTTTTAGGAAATCTAATCTCTGGTGAGCAGATGCACATAGATAGTTGATATGATCGCAAAAAGATAAATTACTATTGAGAATGACATCAAGGTAGGAGAAGGAGTTAACTAGAGGAATAGGGAGTTGACACAAGCAAAGGTTAACTAAGGAACGATTAGAAGGACGAAATGTAAAAACTACAGAGGCAAACTTCTCAGGGGAAATAGTAAGACGAAAGGAGGACAGCGATAATTCCAAACTAGCAAGGGAGGAATTAAGCTCCTTGTTAATGGCTAAAGTGCAACGTCACATTTTAGCTTTGTAATAATAAATTAAGTCCAGTGCAGCGTACATCGATGTGTGAACAACAGCGCGTGGCCGTTCCTTATCGCTGTTATCTGTGCCGGCTTTAATTCAATTCTAGTCTTTTCGATTCGATTTGTAATTCGTTGTCGTAATTCGTTAATCATTTTTTCGGTAATATCGTGCTTTTCGCTATGTTTCGTATTTTTCGTTCTCTACATCTCGTTGTTCGCCTTATTATCTTTGTTTTCCTCGTTTGCTATCGCTTCCTTCGTTCTTATTCCTCTTTTCTCTGTTTTCTGTCGTAATTCCTTCATCGTTCGTTTAATATTTGAATTAGCCCTTTTCGGAGCTTTCGGCATATTCGTACCTGGTTGAATATATCTTTATTTTCAATTACTCCTCATTGGCAGAAGAAAGATTATTAGAGGAGGAATGGACGAGAATATCGTAAGCGAAGAATAAAGACTTAGAAGGAATGTTAAGAGTAGCGAGACTGTGAAAGTAAATGTTGAAACGTGTAGGACTCAAGCACGATCCTGTGGAAGACCTCGAAAAACTGATCTCGAATCGTCGAAGAAAGACGAATTGTTCTATTCCGGAAAAGATTGATAACTAAGGAAGTAAACTTAAAAAAGATGTTAATGGAAAGCATTTTATTCTGTAGAAAAGGTAGGTGAACATTATCAAAAGCCGAGGTGGCATCAACAAACGCGGCGATGGTACATTTCCTGCGAATGAGAGATTTATAGATATCGGAAAGAAAAAGGGATATGCAGTCAGTGGCACCAAGACCAGGACGGAAAACAAACATATTATCAGGAAGTACATTATTATATTCTAGCCAACAGACCAGGCATTTATTAATCATGTGTTCAAAAAGTTTTTTAAACACGAGGCTAGAAAAATTGGACGGGAGGAGTTAAGCTTCTTTTTCGGAATGGGAATAATAATATAAGAATTCCAAAGTGGTCGAGTTGCGGAAATGTACAGGAAAAAATTATAGATTGACAAAAGGGTTTTAAGTGCAACTCAGAGAGGTTCTTGAGGATAAGGAGAGGAATGCCATCTATACCTGGGCTAGAATTGAGCTGGTCAAGGAATCGTAGAGTTCATTGATGCTGAAGGGAGAAGGGAAAAAGTGTGAAGAAAATATAGTAGATAGGGAAGGAGTTCATAATTCCTCGAGGGATGGTGTATAGGGGATGATGCATAAGAAGGAGCAACTGAATCAAGAAAAGTAGTGAGCTTCTCTGAAGGAAGGTTATAAATATGAGAGGCGTTCGGAACTAGAAGAGCGAAAAGCGTTAGCCATCCTTCAGAGATGGAAAAAGGAGGTAGATCTAAAAAACGATGAACAAAAATTTCTCCATGAATTTCTTTTGGATGTTATAAGGATGAATCTAGCCTTGGCATTAGCCCTTTTGTGTGCCATGAAGTTGGAAAAGGAAGAACAAACCCGGAAGAGTCGAAATGAGGAAACGCTGTCCTTCCACCAAAGTGAGGAAGCCCGAAGATAATAGTTTTTTTTTGGAATGATGAAGTGGCGGAGAAGAGACATCAAGAGCAAAGAAATGGAATCAGAAAAGGCGTTGATCAGCGTAAAAGTATATGTAAGGAAAAGATAGGTCGATGTTTCAACGGAATTTATCTCAATGAACTTTTTTCTTTTTTTTTTTTTTTTTTAAAAATAAGCTGTGGGCTTCACAGCCCGTTGTGTGGGTGCCCAACACTCTTATCAACGTTTATTTAACAAAGATACAAATTACAAAAAATTACACTTATTCCATAAATAACAATACTAATAAACCTAACATAATATTTAATTAAGAGATATACATATTACAATACATAACATATCGCGTAATATGCATCTGTACACCGGTACGTGCAGACAGCTTAATATTTCCAGATCGAAAAACATGATCCTCTGATAGAAACTTAAAAACGAGAAAGGAAAGGTAAAGTCAAAACCAAAATCCGTAAATAAAAAAGCATTAAAGAGTAGCGAGATATAGAACGTAACTTGATCTTCAATCTTTGCACCATTCATTCAGCCATTCTTGCACCTCCTTTTTTCACATACCAATCTTTTTTTCTTGTAGTAAATCATTAGGGATTGTACTTATTTAAATGAATTAAAACTGAGTCATCAATGTTATCAATTCGTATATTTACACCGCGGGGATAAATGTAATATGTATTACTTTGGTTTCTTGTTACCTGAATTTTTTTTCTGGATGGTAATTTAATATTTTTAACATTAAATTCTAGTAATCTATAATAGAAATAATACATCTTGGGAGACATTTCATCGTTTTACTTTCACCATGTTGTCCTAGAGTCGTTTTGCTTCAAGTTTCAAACACCTCTTCTGTATTTTACTTATTTTATTTATTTATGTTTTCTTAGCCTCGCCCCATATTTGAATTCTATATAATATTCTAGACATTATTATTGAATTATAGTATATGCGTAGTGTTCTATGTGCTAGTACCTGCTTTATTTTATATAAAGCTGGAATTATCTGTCTTATTTTCGAGTTTAAACTTTGAATGTGTTTTTTCCAGTTCAAGGATTTATCAATATATATATACCTAGATATTTAGTCATTTACGTTCTCTAACGGTGGACAAAAACATAGATGGGTATAATTATTTACATGAAACTCATGAAGGCAATCGTTATTATGAAGGTCAATTCGCGGGTCGCGTATCTTATGTTTAGAATTGTTCCGAATGTGTAATACTTTTGATTTGTTTATATTTATACGTAATCTCCTATCATGTGCTCATTTACTCAAATTATATACATCCTCTTGTAATAATTTTTCCGCGATCTTTAAATTTTTGTGCTCCCGCAATATCATCAGCGAAAACGTAAACCTTTGCATTTTTACTCGTACTATGCTTGTGCAACGAGTTGGTGTAAATGAGAAAAAGAATGGGGGTCAATATGGGGCCCTGACCTATGCCGTACTGAATAGTTTTTTCATTACTTTTATTCCCTGCGATTTTAATCATGTTTTTCCTATTTGTTATATAATTCCTAAACCACTTAAGTTGATTATTTTTAATGTCCAGATTTTCTAGGTCCTTGATCAATATTTCATGGTCAACTAGATCAACCGCTTTCGGAATTCGATTGTGTTTGATAAAGTCTTATCGCATTGCGTTCGTTTGGAGTTTGTTTTGTTCTATTAACTGATAAGCCGATCGTTGATCTATTTTTGCGTCGTTTCGCGACGTCAATATGCAGCGGAATCAGAAACCGCCCCCAAACACTACAGCTATCAAGTCGTTTCCTGCCGAACCGCCACCGGTATCAGCAGAACTACGTCCGCCGCTTCCACCAACAAGTACACTAAGCCAACCGTTACCGGTGAGTCTGTTCCATTATCAACTGCTACCGTTAAACAGCAATCTAACCGAACATACATACATCTCACCACACCACATTACTCCCGCTGTTTCTCGACTTACACTTGTACAGTCGTCCAGTCCACACACTAACACAAACCTTACCGTCAACATTGTTACTTCTAATACCATTGGTTTGACACAACAAGCGACATTCCTGGATATTCCCTTTTCTGGCCTCGGTAATGATTCGATTTCAGATAGCATTTGAAAACTATTTCTTTTGCTAATGCGGTCAAATCATCAAAACCTAAAAATTCGTAACTTCTTTCTCGCCAGCCAATGACGAAAATGGAATATTGCTCCCGTTCATACTTCCTTGTGCAGTTCGCGACTACTTTGTAGCAATAAAAAACAAAACTGACAGCGCATTAAACATAACCACGGGTTCTCATATTAGTCGCGATCGAGTGGTAGTTTTCCTAAAATTAAAGGAAGTTGTCAAGTTATTTCTTGCCGATGGCGGAACAATCTCGTTCAATGGCTAAACAATTCAAGCCGGAAGACTACGAAACCCAGCAAACAAATTAATTTTTTCCAACGTATCAGCGACGATACCTAATGAAGCGTTGTATAATTATGCTTCTTCTCTTCCGTTAAAATTACTCACTGCTATCGCTATTCTACGCGTATGCCCTCTAGATGACGAATTTGGACACATCATCTCCTTTCGTAGGCAGGTTTACATTAAGCAAGTAAACTGTAAAGAAATTCCAGAGTCTTTCATTTTAAAGCTTAGTGGTATCGAACAACATATTTTTATTAACTTGGCTGATCATGTCTGCCTTAACTGCAAGAATAAAGGGCTGGAAGATCTCCCGATGGAGATCACCTCCCATAAAAATGAAGCTGTTGAGGCAATGGATGAATGTCCAATCATCGAACAAAATAACCCTCAACATAAAAGATCGCACCCGCCTACACCTGAGGCAGCTTAACCACAACTGAATTTCTTAGCGCATCCTCTCGTAAAACGTACCCCCCATCAAAGCATGATGATATTCCCCCATTTCCCATTTCCCCTCTCCCAACACCCCAAACTTCTACTACCAACACCAGCCACAAAAAAATTAAGGACTTGAATGTCCTGATGGGCGAAGCCAGTTTTTTATTCCTTCCCGACCATGCGCCCTTCGCCTTTTCCTTTCAGGAACTCCAGACTTTCCTTACAAAAATCAACAGTGCTTCTGATTATATAAATTACGCGCATAATTTTACAACTGACGGAGACGGTCTAGTGCACTTACTTTCCACAGTCAAGCCATATCTCGGAAGCGCAAACATTAAAAATCGCTGCACTCGTGTAATCAAAAGTTTTCAAGAATCCCCCTCGTCAGAAATGACGTCAGAGGACGATAACAGCTCACAAGCATGCTAATGCGTCACCTTCCTTTTCATTTTAGCTCAACGGATACCTTATACCCCCATAGTCTCCCTTATTTCGGTTAAAAATGGCGTGCAATTATGTAATTATGCAGTGGAATTTCAGGGGCTTCTATAGACACATAGCGCAGCTGAACATATTAATAAACACCTATTCTCCTACCATTATATGCCTGCAGGGGACTCACTTTAAACAGACCCACAGGCCAAAGTTAAAAAACTATAACCTTTTCCGTTTAGATGATGAACAAGATGTAATCGCTTGCGGTGGGGTGGCAACATTTGTACATGTGAGCGGTCCTGCAGTCCATCTCTACAGCAATACCACGATGCAATCCTTAACAATTTCGGTTAGCATGCCAAATTCTCGTATTTCCCCTTTGACTATTGTCAATTGTTACTTCAAACCCACCACTAATGTTACACAAAGTGAAATCCAATTGCTCATATCTGTACTAGGAGCCCAAGCGATTTTACTTGGCGATTTCAATGCTCACTCTCCCCTACGCAGAGCCACATATACGTGTCAACGGGGAACTACGATTCTTAACAGTGTCCTGTCCGGTAATCTAATTCTGCTTATATCCCCAAATCACAACTACTTAAATTCCTCCTATAATACATTCTCTACAATTAATCTTATCTTTTCTTTCGTATCACTTTTCCCTGTTCTTACAGTAATAGTCCTAGAGGATTTATGTTCCAGTGAATTCTCCCTCTAGTAATAATTCTCTACGAATCCCAGCTCACTTTCAGTTTCGGAAAGCAAATTGGATAGCGTACAAATCTAAAGTAGTAGTTCCTATAGATTTTTCGCCTTGAGTTGAATGTAATTTAAATAGACTAATAAACGCCATGAATTTCGCAGCTTTAGCCACTATCCTCAAATCCCTCTCCGTAGGATGATGCTGCCCTGCCCCGTGGTTGACGCTGGAATTCCAAGCAGCAATTTCTCCAAGAAAGAGGGCGCTGAGAAAATACAAATCTTTGAAGGCTTTATCTGACTTGATCAGCTTCAAAAAGCACAGGGCAAGGGTTCGGCTCTTGATCCGCATAAGTAAACGTGAATCCTGGAAATCCTTTGTTAATTCGATCTCTTCATGTACACCTACAAGTACTACGTGAAAGAAAATTAAATCTTCAAGCGGAATTCCTAGATTATCCTGTTCCTCATCCCTGAATAGTTTGGTTGCTGACCCGCAGTCTGTAGCAAATGCTTTTGCAGCACACTATTTCAAAGTATCTTCCTCTTCCTCATACTCTGTTGACTTCCTATCTCTTAAAGCAGAAGCTGAGAAAACACCGATATCCTCCTCGTCCGAGAGCGATGACAATTTTAATTTTCCGTTCACACTTTCCGAACTTAACTATCAATTAACCTATAAAACAAAATATAGTACCCCTGGCGCCGATACCTTCCATCCTTTCATGATTAAACATCTTCCTGTTCCTTTTCTACATCTATAATTAAATATGGTCCACTGGTAACATACCACCAGCTTGGAAAACCGCAGTTGTCGTTCCGATCCGTAAGACTAATGTTGATCCCTTTCTTCCTAATAGTTTCCGTCCGATTTCTCTAATTAGTGCTCTGTCGAAGGTAATGGAGAAAATGGTTAATAGACGACTCCTGTTTTATTTCGAATCGAACAATTTAATTTCCTCCATACAGGCTGGTGGCCATACACGTAAATTCACTTTATCACATCTTATTGGCCTTCAAAGGCAAATTCTTCATGCCCGAATCAATAGTAAATGTCTGTACACAATTTTTTTTGACACTGAGAAAGCGTTCGACCGTGTATGGCGGTACGGCTTGCTACTTAAACTGGAAAATGCCGGAATAAGTGGCAAAATGGACAATTTCATCGTACATTTCTTATCTAATAGAGCAATGCAAGTGAAAGTAGGCTCTGTGATGTTCTTTCCTGTTCCTATGGAGAATGGAATCCCACAGGGATCCGCTCTGAGTGTGACTTTATTCATCCTATTTATTAATGACATTTCCCACTGTATTAGGCCGCCAGTAACAGCCCGATTATTTATTGATGATCTGAATATATCGATCTCATCCAATCTCCTATCCAATGCCTAGTCTATCCTCTTCTAAAACTTCATGTGTTAACTTTCACAAGAGTCGTCTGCATAGAGATAACCAAGAAATTCGCCTTCATTTTAATAATTTTCCTCTTCCGTTCTCCAGTTCTATTAAATTTTTAGGTCTAGTTTTTGATTCCTCTCTGTCCTAGTCTTCTCGTATTTCCAATCTTAAAAATAAATGCATGAAGAACCTCTCTATTATAAAATACTTGTCCAGTCCTAAATTCAATATTGATCCCAAGCTACTTGTCATCATTTATAAAGCCCTTATCCTTTCCAGATTAATTTATAGATGGCAGGTGTTCTCCTCGGCTAGTTAGTCGTTGCTCAGTTCACTGGATCTAATACATCATACATCTATCCGATTAATTTTTGGTCTTCATCGAACTTCTCCATCAGCAAGTGCTTATTTCCTTAGCGACATACCCTCACTTCCCCTGATCCGTTCTTCTATTACGGCTTGCGATTTAATTCACTGGTATCTTCATCAGTACGAAATTTGTTATTTTCCAAACATTACCGATATTCCACTTCCGTCTTTCCGTAATGACCCAATTTCTATAGATTACTAAAACAAATTATTGATAGTGGCGTGCAATTGCTAAATCCCGGCACCCCTTATTACAAACTTCCCCCATGAAAAGACGATTTTCTTTTTTAGGTGTTGGAAAAACAGAGCTACAATAACACCGTGTATTCTCAACAAGTGACTTGTGCAGTACAAGTCTGTATCTGCAATCAAAGCTTCATGTATTTCTGCACACTTTTATTAATTGATAGTATTTAGCGTCCAACTTAGATGTAATGTAGTCTATGTATTGTTTAAAGGAAAGTTTATTGTCTAATATAACTCCTAGGTATTTAAAGTGTTTGACTACTTTTAGAGTGATCCCACTGTAAAATACTTAAATATTTTTTCTTTTTAGTTTCAGGGAGTTTGTGAAAAGGGACACAAAGCATTTTTCAGCTGAAAGATTAAGCGTTACTTCATTTAGCCAGGGTCCGAGTAACTCAAGCGTTTTGTTAGCTGTTCTTTCGAAATTGACTTTTGTATCGTCCGATATTATGAATAGTAAGTCATCTGAACATGTGTATAGGTCAACGTTCTTGTCGTATGGTAAAGCTTGGTTGAATAATATACTCCAGAAAAGTGGACCTAAAACACTACCTTGTGGGCAGCCTTTATTGGTTTCAGTGTTTGCACTATGATTACCTATTTGAAGAGTTATACGTCTGTTTTTAAGGTAGCAATATATTGTACTTAGCATTGGTGTGTCTTTGAACAGAATAGATTTTAAAATGTCAAACAAAGCAGGAGTTATCAAAGGTTCCTTTGATATCCACTCCTATGACGAGAACGTTCGATTTTTTCTTAAGGTTGCTGCTAATCTTGCTGATCGCATAATTCACAGCATGCTGTGTGGAAGACCTTGTCTGAATCCAAATTGTCTTTTATCTAAAAAGTTTGCTGAGTTCAGATGGCAAGTTATCCTATTTTTTAATAGTTTTTCGTAAATTTTGCTTACAGTATTTAAAAGACATATTGGGCGATAGAAGCTTATGCGATTTGCACCTTTGTTTGATTTATGAAATAGGATTACATTTGCTTCGCGCCAGAATTTAGGGAAACTGTTTAAGGAAAAGATTTTTTTTGTATAGGAGTGAAAGGAGTTTTGGATAGACCCTTTGAATTAATTTTAATGTCTTATTTGTAAGATTGTCAGGTCCAGCAGCTTTGTTGTTTTTAAAATTTTTTATAATGCTATTTCGCGCGGAAGTATCAAGAGGAGTCCGTTGTAAGTGAGCAACGTTTTCCTGTATGGAAAGTTTAAAGTTTTCTTTTAGTATTTTCTGTTCGTTGCTGTCTTTGTCAGTACTGTCTAACGGAAAAAGAGAGGATAGGGAGTAGTTTAGATTCTCTGTCACATTAGTGATTTTATCGCCGTTATTTTTTATGAAAAGTGGAATATTGTTTGGTTTGTTTGATTTTAGAAACGTTAATTTGTAGCTTAAGCCCCATGGTTCAATATTTTCAGAGCAAATTTGCGGGGGGGGGGGGTATATAATTATGTAATATTTTCTGTGGTAAGCAGTAGATTTAAGAAATACGATGTTTCATAAAGAAAATAAAATAACGACCTCTTTAGAAATTTAAAGATGTTTTAAAAATACATAATTATTACAATTTAATTTTATTTTATTTTATTGTTAGGTAAAAAATAAAAAAGTTATAGAATTCTATCTAAAATGGTAATTTAGAAATTGAATAATAAGAAAGATTGTATTAATCCGATCTTAATTCTTTGTTTGTGAGCAAGTACGAAAAATATAAATATTTATCTTTGATCTATTTTCATTTACATTACAAAATAAAAATTAAAACTAAATAAGAAAGGCAAAAGATCGATGACAACTGGGTTTAAAATAAAATAAAAACATAACATTAATGGTTTTACTAGAGAACAGTATTAAATATTAGTTATAATTAAATCCTAACATTTATAGAAATCTGTTATAGTATAAATTAAGTTTCTCTGCTATAACAAATTTTTTCATAGAGACTTTGGTTCTTGGGGGGGGGGGGGTCCCCTATCTCCCTCGTGGATCCGCCACTGATTAAACGCTAAAATATTCTTTGAAGTATAAAAACAATTTAATTAACCGAAAAAAAAATAAATAAATTTTATGAAAATTTCAAGGTGGCTTAACCCCCTAATAAATCAATTTTTGATACTGTTGAATTCATTGAAATAATGAGAAAGAGGGTGGAATATAGTTGGGAACAGATGTCTTATAAAAGGAAAAGTTAAGAGAAATGAAGATTTTACACCATTTGAAAGGGGAATTTTAATGTAGGTGTAGATGAAAAATTAAAATTTTTAAATAAATTTATATTATGGCTTGATAAACAGCACACACTATAGAATTATAATGGTAAGCTATCTAATAAAATATATCAAGCATTACGTCAGTCTACTGTCGTTCTAATTTCTTTTCTTTAATTGAGTACTGTTTCGAAACCTATCCTGTTGTAAAATATATTTTGGCTGAAAAATTTAGTACAGATGATTTGTTTTGGGCTCAACAGATCTTTGAGTGGATGCAATTATAATATTTCATACAATGGATATAGTAGGAAGTGGAAAAAAAATTCGATTAAAAAGAATTTAAAAAAAAATCGAAAGTAATTTTTCATTTGCAGGGATAAAAGAAAGTTTCAATTTTGATAACAACGGAGAATATAATTATTTTGAATGGAGTACATTTAATGTAAAAAACTTCCTTTACATTTTGAAAATGGGCTGCTCACAATGTTATGAAATGGATAACTCTGTAAAGATATACATTTCAGTATACACATCACATTCTCTCTCCAAAAAATTGAAATGTTCACCATGTGTCATTATTATTGGACAGAATAAAGGTACTTCCATTCTCAACCAATATTTTAATATTTTGCAAAGGGATGGGTGTTATCGATTACAACTGATTTAGCAATGTCTATTTTATTTCATATGTGTTCATTTTTAGAATTTATTTTAAACGATGATAGGTGTTTAGATAAATTTTTACACAGTACGCAACAGAAAACACTTTTTTGTAAATCAACGATATATAGTATTGATAATCAAGACATTTATTCCGAGTTTTTAGAAACTAGTGCTAATTATGAAACTCCCTATTCATCATTACTTCATAAACTGTGTTCTATTTTTGCAAAAATTTCTATAAATAATTATTGTCAGAAGAAAACCAATATGACTCAGAAAGAAGCGCCTGTTGGTGATAATGCTGCATTGAAAAGTTCAAAAATATGTAAATTGAATACGTTTAAATAATTAAGTATTATCCGCTCGAAATGACCAATTCAATTACAGGTATATTTAATATTTCTTAATTTTTAAGCATATTTTATATGTATATCATGACTGTTCTCAGTGCAATTTAACTTTTTATGCACAAATAAATAAATATATATTTTGTATACTAACCGGCTTTCTGAGTAAGAAGAATGCGACGTTGCCTTTTTATCAGCACGGCTTTGCATTAACTACGGCTACGATATTACTATTCTTGATTACTTTTTAAAACAATACTATTGCAATAAAACTAATATTAAAACTCCTTGTAAATTACATATTTTACTTTATAAGTAGTAACCGCGGCATTTTAGTTGTTTGCAATATAATCATTCGTACTTTGTAATCATTTTTTTGGTTTTAGTTAATTCCTACCATCAATAATACAGGGATATAAACATTTTTTAACATAAAATAATATTCCACAAAAAAGTAAATAATTTTATTTATTTTTGAAAATTAATGAGAAAAGTTGATAAAACGGATATTTTTTTGCCATTCAAAACGTAAAAACTAGACGCTCGTCTTTTCGGCGCCAAACAGTTTCAAAGTGTCAGCTGACACATCTTCCAACGGATATCTGGGTCGGAAGTTAAAAATATCTTAGCGTTGTGTCTAGTATATATGTATATATACATATCTGCATTAAAGCAAATGAATGATGTGCCCTTCTGACCGGCTTCGCTGATAGAAACAAAGTGATATGGTATGTGACCTTCGTGTTAATTGATTGGAATGTTTTTTCTGTTTAAATTAATCTAATTTTATTGTGCTTATTTTACTTTCAAAGTTTAAGTAATATATTTCGAATCGAGTTTTAAAGTTTCGTAATAATGGGTATAAAAAATTTCAGTGTTCTTCTTGATAATTCCTCAGGCGTATATTATCCCGGTCAACTTGTATCCGGCAGGGTAATAATTCTCGTTGATAGTCCAAAAAAAATCAGAGGTATAGTGATAATTTTTAAAAAATGTTATATTTACAAGAAATATGCAGGAATATTAAAAAGCTAAAGCTATATACTTGTTAATTAGATTTTTCTTTTATAATACATCAATATTAGTGCACTGATTATAATGCGTATTAATGAATTTAATTGTTAGCGAGCTGTTAGCATATAACAATTTTATCAGTAATCGATATTGAATTTATAAACTGGTGAATTGATATTACACTGTTGGAAGTTTTGACAAATGTAGAGTCCGTATTTCTCTATATTGACAGTGAACAAAAGCAACAGAAAAAAAAATATTTTTAAATGAATATTTTTTTTGCGCTTGTTTTATTTATGTTTAATAGCGTGTTGTTGAAGTAGTTATCATTTCATGATGTAAGAAATATACTTTTTGATATTTCTAGATTATTTAACGATTGAATTTTACGATTCACTACTAAAAAATATGCCGATTAATGGTGTTATATAATAGTGTCTTAGATTTTTAAAAAATTTATAGCCAGATTATATTCATGTAGATTGTGGTTCCCAATATAAATATATGCTGCTAAAAAATTACATCATAATTGTTCTTTGGGATAGTTTTGAATTTTTGTTGTGTATATCATTTGACTTTATAAGTGTATTTATCAGTTTTTAATGATTTTTATGTAATTTTATAGTAGTATCGACATATTTGTTCATTAAAATTGTACTGTAAATAGGATATATTTAAATTGTACCGAATTTATTTACGATCATATACGTAGTTTTATTTGAACTTTTAAATTATTACAGGTATAAATATTTAACTCTTTTTATTTGTTTGGAAATTTTTTAGAATAATCGACTGATCCAGATACATGATTCGGAATAATTTTAATATTTGGTAAAAAAAAAAATGTAAAATTTAGAACGTAATTATAAATATTTTTTGAACCTTTTTTTAAGTAAATTTTTGGTTTTTGTTAATTGATTTTAGGAACTTTTTTAGTCAACTGTAAAATAGTTGCAATTTATATTTAATCAGTAAAGATTTGTAGTCAGATAGAAGTTATCTGTTGCCGTTGAATTTAAATTAAAATATACTTCGTTATACAGATAAAAAGTTTAAATTTGTGAATTGTATTAACAGCTGTTCGAATTAAGTTTAAAGGAAAAGCTTCTGTTAAGTGGACCAAATCGGAAAGTTACACTGGTTCAGACGGTAAATCATACACTAAAACAATAACTTGCACGGGCAATGAACAGTTCTTTAAAAACGAATATAATTTAGTCGGGAAAGGACGTACGTATATTTTTGTGTATTAACAGTTAGATATTTATTATTAAGTACGATTATTTGTATTTGATACTCTGCCTAAAAATGTGATTTCGATGTTTAGAAATACCTTTTTATTTATTAATTTCACTTGCACATGCGGAAAACGTATTATTCAAAAATAAAATAATTTGTTATTGTAGAATTATTGATATAACTGTAAGCAATTAAATTTGAATATTAATTTATTACAGATACTTCTATAATGATATTTCACTTCAAAATTTCTGATTTTTTTAGAGCCTTGTTTGAAACGGGTCGTTCAGTGTAGTGTTTTACGAGCTTTTACGCCTTGACGTTTCAATATGATTTTAGTTATTTATTGCGAACCTTTTTTTTTATCTTTGTTTTACTTTTCTATTAATTTGTGATTAATTATTTGTAAAGAAGGGTGTTAAAAATAATGAAATAATTTAATCGTTATAGATGAATTTGAGCTTCCAGTTGGAGAACATGTATATAACTTTAGTAACACAATACCGTTTGAATTGCCATCAACTTATAACGGCGAATATGGCGGAGTTACCTATTATGTTAAAGCTAAAATGGATATTCCATGGGCAGTTGATAAAAAGGTCAAAGCTATATTTCAAGTACATAATCCATATAACTTGAACATTAATCCTCAATTGAAGGTATGTCATTTCCGCTCTTTTTAAATTTATAGTAATTAATGTATTCTATTGCTAATAATGCGAATGCGTGTAAATAATTATTTTACCGGTTTTATATATAGTCATATAAAAAAAAATAATAATAATGAAATTGAAATTTTAGAGTTCAGTCACAGATGAAGATGACAAAACATTCTGTTGCCTTTGTTGTACAAGTGGACCGTTAGTGCTTAAAGTTCACGTGCCTAAAACAGGTTTCTCATTCGGTGAAACTGTTCCCATAACAGTCGAGATTAACAATAACTCAAATGTTTCTATCAGTGCAATCACATGCTCATTAATTCAGGTACCTCTATAATTCTTTAATTTATTAACTTAATATAATCTGTAAGTTGGCCGAAACGTTGAGCGTTGTAAATATACGAATTTTCGTAAAACATGGTGTCTACTGCAAATTATTTTTCTAATAAAAAAATTTGTTAGTTTTTGAAATATCTTATTATAGTGTAATAATATTACAGTTTAAAATAATTACATATTACCAATTTTATTTATATTAAATATGAAGTTATTAGTTATATACATTAAATAAATCTAAAAAACAAAAATCATCTAAATTTTATATCTACTTTATAAAAATATTTTACAAATATTTTATACATTTAACATTTAAATATGCAAAATAATTATTCAGTTATTCGTTATTGTATAAATAGTAATTTGGTCAAAAAAGTAGTTGATCACAAACTGATTAGTTAGCTTTGATAAAAAAAATAATCTTAATACGGGTTGTTATTATAAATGTATGTATATTGGTTACACTGATAATAGGAAGCACTGTTTCAGTTACTGTAGAACGCAAATTAATTTTACGATTTTAGTGTTCCGAATGTATCACTTGTAATGAAATTATTATTTCGAAACAATTGATATTCGATGATATTTCGGAACATTGCATAGTTACGTCACAGTCCCATACCTCTCTGTCGGAGACCGTTCGTTCGGACGTGATCAATTAGTCGGCCAACTGAACAGACTTCCGCTGAAGACGAATATCCCAAAAGTCTTTTTTTGTTCGAATTTCGCTACATAAACTTTTTTTTTTTTTTTTTTAGATCCCCCCTTTAAACTTAATTCTTATGTGTTGGTTTTTTTGTTGTTTTTTTTTTTTTTTCTCTGACATTCCAACTTGGAAAATAGAAATTGATTATGTTTAAATGATAAAAATTTTTTTAATGTCATGCTTATTTTAGCTGCTTTTTTACGATTTTTATTTGCCGCTAGTAATCCAGGGGGCTTAAGGGTTAGACATTTTTTAGAAGGGAATTTTATCCGTAATTTATGTGCACAATTTAAAATTTATGTGTTAAATGGTTCTAGAGTCATTGAGAGTTTTATTTAATTTTGTTATGTTTTTCAAATCTTTGTATTAACCATCCTGCGTATTATTTGCATATGGAGTTCTAAAAATTACAATTTTTTTTTTTTTTATTTAATGCAAAATTGCTTGAAGAGCACGGAGTTAGTGTAAACTTATGCAGAAAGAAGTTTGATATATAAGTAACATGTTTACATGACGGAGGTAGAACAAAACAATAGGTGGTCTAAAAAGGTTTTCAAGATGTTTTTTCTTTGGCGGATGTCTACTCGATTTGTTAGCCAGTTCACTCTATGTGCCGTTTATTCTCCAGTTATTCAATCATGGTCAATCGATTTATTGCCAGTCGATAACGCCCAAATAATATTGACTTCTCTTTGTTCTTAATAAATTTTGTTTTATTACACAATTCAGTAGCATTTACATTTAAAAAGTTATCTGTTCAAATGTTAATTTTAGATTTACTTAATACACATACTAATAATTGAAGTACTTTTATGCGATCATATTTATAGTCGTTAATAAATATTAAATACACACATGCGAAATCATATTAATCTCTGACAAATATAAATAAAGATTTGACATACAACTTTTTCAATTTTTCTTTTCGAAGGCCATACTCCACATTTAGTTAACAATTGCTATGAAACCCAAATTTTCAAATTTTATGGCAATCTGTAAATTTTATAAAGAATTTAAGGAATCGGAAACTTTCAAAAGTATTGGCGGTGCCTTGAAGTAGAAATCTTCGGAACTATTAAAATTTTCAAAGAAGTTTTTTAAGAGAATCTTAAACGTTCAGCTCCTAAGAATTTCACTGTTACATTTATAGTAAATAAATATGTGGTGGGTGCTTTACGAAAAACCAACCTCCCCAGGCTTTACCAAATCTAAAGTTATAGTACTTTGTTTTGAATTTTTCTCAATGATGTCCCTGGATAATATATTGTCACTTCAAATTTATTATTATTTTTTTTTATTGCAGACAATAAAATGGATGGTCAGTAATCCAGGCTATGATTCGAAAACTACTAAGAATAAATTAATTGTACTAGATTTAGGAGAAGTGTCGCAACGTACCAATCGAGTATTCAGTGAAAATTTAATAATTTCCCAAACTGTTCTTCCGAATTTAACACGATGCAATATTATTGAAATGTCCTATTACTTGAAAGTAAGTACTTTTTTTTTTCATCATAAAATTTTACCTAATATCAAGTTCTTTTGTCATAAAATATCTTATTGCAACTAAGTCTTCTGACTCCTATTTCTCTTTTAATATGTATATGTTTTATAGTTGGGGTTATCCAGATAATTTGTCCACCAAAATCAAGTCATACAAAATGTTACCATGACATCATTACGCGCACACATACGTATAATATACGAGTACATCTATCTTATGAAGCTGCAAGAAAAAAAAAATCGTACAGCCCGTTGTATAGTAGCTAGAGAATTAATTTTTTTTTTAATCGACGTACTTTCTTCGTCAGATTATAAGAAAATTATAAAACCCTCAAAATTTTAAAATTAAAGGGCCTAAATTTCGAAAAATGTAAAAATCAAGTTTTAAAAAAAAAAATTTAAAAATTCCGCAGCCGGTTCTATATGAGTTATGATATTAATTTTCTTTTTAATCGGCGTTCTTCATGCGCATTGAAAATACGTGGATGACCGGTATTATTACAGAGATCAATTCGATTTTTACTTTTGAATTGTTTGACGATGTATTTTACCGTCCTCTCCTTCATTTGAAGCATCTCGCATATTTTCTTGTATGATTTTCCATTCTCCCGGCGCCAAATCACGAGTTGTATCTTTTCCGGGGACGTTCGTTTATCGGGCATCCTTCCAGTTTCAATTACACTTTCCTCCAAAGTTGTACGTCTGACTTTTTCACGCGTACGATGCACACAATAAGGTTTTCTCGTAAGCAGATTCATACGTGCAGTTATCTCGAAACGTATTACTCACTACCTCACATTCAGGGATGACTCATTCTAAGCTTTGCAAAACGTATTAATCCCGCTGTAGATGAAAGTGCAAACATTTTTGTGAGCTGTAAATTTGGGTTTCTCCTACGTTATCTTTTTTTATTTTCTTCTTTTTCTTCCTTTGCTGTCTTTGTGTACGCATATTTCCTCATTATACCCCATTTTATTAAATACCCTTCGCAATTTGCTTACTATTTCTTTTTACATTATCTTCGGGCCCATTATAATGTGAAATTAACGAGAATGCAAACATTTTTGACTCACTGTATATTGCGCATGTACCATGCTCTTTCGAATCGTTAGCGAACCACAGCAAGATGTGCACGTTCAACATCTAATCATAATTCATCGGTCTGCTTACTTCGCTATTTTATGTATCAATAGAATTTTTTAAAATACATTATAAAGATAAAGTGTACAAACGTGCACAAATACAATTCACACTCCTTAGATGGCTTTGTGTTGCCGTGCAGCAAGTTACTCTCGCTATTTGAGACATGGATCAAAAACGATCATGCTCTCAAAATACCTTGTTTCCGCACAGTATCACGATTCAAACGAGCCACAGTTCAGTCAGCGGGAGTGGCTATTTGCGAAAATATGGCGCTTTAGGAGTTCGGCAATCTGCCGAACACGGTATGTAAAAATTAGTTCATTTAGAAACGCGGGTCTAGAGGATAGCGACGGCACACAACAGCATCGGTGACATTTCTTCCGTGCAAACTATCATAAATGGAAAAAGTGGCTTGCTCGTATTAGTCTACATCTCGCTAAACAATTCCTTCGAGCGCATTCAAGAATTCTTCCTTTTCAACCTCTTCAATTACGGTTCGAAATTAAAAGAATTTAGTTACCCCATGGTATTCCCATATGATCTTAATTTTTGATTTACGAGGGTCGCACGGTTCCGCATTCATCAAATTTATGTACGTAGAACTCGGACTCGAATTGAATAACGAACCAAACATTTCCACATCACGCAATTAGACGTGCATTAATGCTATTTTTTCAAGACACATCGGCGCATTGGAAGCACATAATTACATTTTCTACCTTAGTACAACGTTTAAATAGTGTAAATGTTATAAATTACGTAAATGATGTAAACGATGTAAATAATGTTGTAAATATTCTAAATGTTGTAAATGTAAACACCGATCTATGAGGATATCCACTTTATATATAATAAAATATAACGATCTAAAAATTTTCAATTTTTTAAACGCAAAAAAGAAATCAGTTATGTCGACATTACTCGATCATGGCCAGTGAAAAAATGACAGCCGATTGACAGATCAGTGAAATCAATTAACATAGACATTCCCATGTTGAGTGTACAAGGGAAGTAAAGTTGAGCCAACTGTAAAACATATTCATGTATTGATGTATCTGAGTGAAGCATGAATATACTCGTAACATTATTATTATTTTTTTTTGTTTGTTTAAATATATTTACACATATTTAGCCTGAGTAGATTAGCAGCCAAATTATTATCAATACGTCAACAATTACGGTATTTCATTCGTTATCGCCTTTTTAGTTATCACATTAAAATTCAAAAATAACTGTAAATTACTGTTTTACTAATTTGAAAACCAGTAAAAATTGTTTAGGCTCTTTCTTTTAAATCAGGGTTAGGTGCATGATAATTTTAAGACAAGCTACAGTTTCATTTTAAATCTTCTTTTTAAAATGGTGGCTGTGTAGGCCCTTTAGTTGAGTGAAACTTTGTTAGATCGTGACAAACACGGATTATAAAAAGCCTGAAAGCCTGTGAATTTTTAGTTGATGTAAGGACCTTATTTTTATTGGATGGTGATGGGCGTGTTTCACAGAGAGAGAAAAGAATTTTTATATAAATATATTAATTAGTAGCCCTAAAAATGAAAAAAACAAAAAAAAAAACATTTACATTTAAAACCCGAGAATAAGTTATCAGTATTAGGAAAATGGAATGGTTAAGAAGGAGTGAAAAACAGATGACTGTGGTGATAAAAGCAATATGGTTTTCAGAAATGAAGCTGAATTGGTTCTAATAAGTATTTTGGAAAAACAATAGTGAACTTTAAAAGATACATTACAAGTACAGAATAATGAATAAAGAATCCTACAACAGAAGTTTAAATAGTGGTTACCAGAAATGTTATTTAAATTCAAATCTTAAGATTTGTTGTTGCAGAATGTATTTAATATTTGTTTTAATTTGATATATTATAATATTCCCAAAAGAAAAGAAAACTAAATAGAGGAAATAAATCTTTAGTGGAAGAATAGAGTTCAGTATAAAGGAGAAGAATAAAAAAAAAAAAGGTTTAAACAGGTATTGATTCATAGGTGAAATTTTAGGCAATAATTAGTGAATAAGTAAATGGACGGTATAAAATTAATAAATGATATGAGAAAATGTTGAATAAGGAATATAAAATAAATGATCATAGTGGTAGCCTAGTTGCTAGAACGCTCAACTTCTGTTACAGAAGTCTCGAGTTCAATCTCAGGCGACGACAGAAATTACAAAATAAATAACTAAATTAACCGTTAATAATCATTTGGAAGGCAATGGCAAACTATCATTATACCACCAGATGCGTGCTAATTGATGTGTATTAGGTAGATACACACAGGTCTGCATTTGTATTGCAATAACAAGCGATTGCAATCAGTTTGAAGTGTGGTCTTGTGTCTACACTAGCGTTTACAATTGTCTAATATACCACCTATATCCATACAACTAAAGAATGTATGAATAGGTAGTCGCCTATGCTCAAAAACTGAGTATGGCACTACAAAGAAGATCACAATGATGAAAGCTGTGTGATCTCCCGAAATGACATTCAAAAAAGAAGTAGCCACTAATAAAATCTATTAAAGTAATATAATAGTTAAAGGTATGTGGAAGGAAATGGCAAGCCATCACCACACCCACTATGGCATGTGCCTGGATCTGTATATAAACAGACATACTTGAGATTGCATATTTATTGCAATAAATAGTGTTGACATTCAGTTCCAAGAAAAGTCTTGTATGTAACTGTACTGTATATCAAATTTCTATGAGAGTGCTACTTACATCTGCACAAAAAAAAATCTACAGATAAGTAGTATGAACCAACCATTCTTTGTTGAGGAGATGAATTCAACTGAATACAAAAGGAGAGAAAAAATTTAAAATTTAAACATGTGTTTATATGGATGGGTTGGAACTGTGGGAATAGCTAGTATATATACATATATAAATATATGTCAAGTTAGTAGTTTGTAGTTGTTTAATAATTTGTAATAAATAAATCTTTTAATATTTATTCTAATTAATCAATATTAGAATATAAATACTATTATTTATTTAAGTAATATTTGTATAGTTGTTTAATACATTTTACATACTTTAAAATTTTTTAGGTAACTGCTGAACCCAAAGGCGCACACACTGATTTGGATGTACATATTCCAGTTCAGTTAGGTGATGTACCACTTTGTGATGACGAATCTGGAATACCTCCTACATCATCAGTTCCAAATTATCCCAACCCTTCAACAATAGATTCATTTGGTTTCAAAAACCCTTCAACAGATGTGCCAAATCCACAATTTCCTAATTCAAATCAGCCAATTGGTTCCAGTACTGGGCAATTTTCTTATCCAAATGAACAATTTCAGTACCCAATAGGAGGACAGCAACCTTATCCAACTGGAGGACAACAACCATATCCAACTGGAGGACAACAACCATATCCTACTGGAGGACAACAGCCATATCCTGCTGGAGGACAACCACCTTATCCAGCTGGAGGGCAACAACCTTATCCAACTGGAGGGCAACAGCCTTATCCAGCTGGAGGACAACCACCTTATCCAGCTGGAGGGCAACAACCTTATCCAGCTGGAGGGCAACAACCTTATCCAACTGGAGGGCAACAGCCTTATCCAGCTGGAGGGCAACAACCTTATCCAACTGCAGGGCAACAACCGTATCCAGCTGGAGGGCAACAACCTTATCCAACCACAGGACAACAGCCGTATCCAACTGGAGGACAACCTTATCCAACTTCAGGACAACAGCCATATCCAAGTGGAGGACAACTGACATATTCAAGTGAAAATCAACCTCAATATCCAAATAGTGGACAACTTCCGTCTAGTACAGGGCAATCTCCACCAACTTCTAATGCAGCACAATCTATTTATCCTCCAGGAATAGGACAAACATCACAAGCAAATGCACAGTTGCCATATTCTAGTAATCACCAGCAAGTTCCACCAAATTCAGTGCTCTTTTCAACTAGTGAACAAATAAAGGGTAATTTTTAAAGTACTCTTTCTCTATAATGTAATTTAGAAATAATTTTTATATAAATTTCTGAAAATTGAACTTATTCAAAAATTTTTAAAAAGTGAAAAATAATTATATAAAGAATTTTCTTTGCAATTTACATGGTTCACAAACAAAAATTTATGATTTTAATAGATTAATTTTTCTTTTTTTCCTGCGGATTAACAAATTAGTTCTTTTATTTTTATTTATATGTATTTGTATGTGATCATTTAAAATTTATCATATATTAATAGATGCAAATTAAGCAGCATTTTTTTATATATTATAGTAGTTCTTATAGAAAAATGAACTTATTAATCGATGGAAATATAACTTTCCAAATGTTAAATAACTATCTTATAGGCACTGATTTTTTAATGATGCGCAAGAACAGTTGAATAAAATTTTAACAATAATGGTGATGAATCATCCAGGTGTATCTTAACTTTTTTAGAAATTAATTTACTGAGTATGACTATACATATTAATCAGACAACATTAGCTGATAATAAGTGTTTACATATATTTAGTTTATGAAACACTGAATATGGAGGAAACTAGTGAATATTATTAATATTTTAACAATCTCTAATATCATCCAATATTAATTAAGAAAGTATTTTTTATATAGGAATGCTAGTACTAGAAAATTAGAAAAGTTTGGTCGGCTACAATATGGGCTTTAAAGGTGAATTTTAAAACACCTCAAAAGGCACGCATTTCAGTTATTTGGTTTAAAATGTAATTTATCTGCTTTATATAAGGAAAACTTTAATAGAACATTTTTATTAAGCAAAGTTTTAAGTTAGCTTTCCTTTGTGGATTATACCTTTATATTCATGAATAATAAGAGCCTTCTACTGGCAGCTGCTACTGAATATATAAAACCCTTTTACGTTTTCTTAATTTTCATCTCTTTTAACCTCAATAAAAAAAAATTTCAACATAAATTGCAAACACCTAAAAATTTACTACAGTTAAGAGATAGAATATATATTTACACTTCTTTTCGATAAATTTAATTCCTTTTTTTCATTCTATATAGGCGATTCGAATACTAAAGAGGGTATAGAAGTTTATTTTTTTGTAATTAAGTTATTAGTTTGAAAATTTATCGTTCGCTATTTCTACATTCAATGTATTTTTTAGGCACTTATTATGGTGACAAATAAAGATCTGATCTCTAGTTACTAATAATCTCAGATAGTGGGAGTGCAATAAAAGTTATTAAGCAATGATGCAGAGCTTCCGATAACATCACTATAACTCACATTTTACTGTTTCAAATTAAGCTGATAATGAAGCTGTTATCGCATTTCTTTGGGTTCTAAAAAATGAGGGCAATTTAAGGAACACTCAAACCGATCTGTTCGAAAAAAAATAGTTTGATGAAGACAGGTTTGCCCAGTTAGTTCCATCCGGGATGCATTTAGGCAGACCCAGAAATTTATGCAATTGACCTAGGATAAATTTCACAATAAAGCCTTTTCCACTTTTCCCAACTTTTTTTTTTTTTTTTTTGCAGTTTGTTCTTTCTATTTATTTATGTTGTGTTTTCATTTTTCTACAAATCCAAGAAATGGTATTGTTTTTTTTTTTTTTCTGTTTTTCTTTCATGCTTATTGCACGCTAGGACAGATTCGTCACTCCATTCTTTCCATGATGAGAACTATGAATACTTTTCCAAACACATGTTGTTTGAGTGCTCTCATTTCGACTATTCGGAAAATGAACTTTTTAAGGATTTAGTTGATTTGTCATTGCCTGTCTTTTTCATACTGTCGTTATTATATGCGGGTAATTTTTTGTTTTTGTTTTTTATATAATTATATGAAATATGGCTCGTGTTATTTTAGTGTTCAGTGAAGGCATGAAATAAACCTACACATATATAAAGCTGCAACTGAATATATATTTGTATATATATAAAAGTATTAATTCTGTATCTTTCGTTTTGGAGTTGGTTATTAATTATCAGTTTTAGAACAATTACGTTAATTATAATTTTGTAAAAACACAACTAACCATTAAAATTTATTGAAAGTTGTAATTCTCATATTTTCTACTTACAGATACCACACCAAGTGCTCCAGATCTGTAATGTTTAATTTGAAGGTGGATTCTCCAGAGCTGGTTTGTGAATGTCTTCATAATTTTTGTATTTTTATTTTTTTTATTTCTCAAAATATTTAACATATTTTTGTATTGTTTATTGTTTGTATGTATTTTTATAAATGCACTTATTCTTTTATAATATTATATTTAATATAATATATGGTGCGTGTGTAAGTACATAAATTATTTTTATAATTGTGCGCATATATTTTATTTGATTAATCAGTTAACAATGTAGTTTGAGCGTTAAAATTCATGCTTTGTTAATTTTTATAAATCAACTTATATTGCTGTAAAAAACATAATGATTTAATATTTTCCCCTATATTAACCTTAAGAGTTACCCCAAACTCGTGTGCTCATGTCCGCTCCAGTGTAAGCTATAAAGTGCTTGTAATTGGAAATAATTTTTATACTAAATTGATTCGTAATTGTGTCGTACATCTGCAGAAATAATTTAAAGTGTAAGAAAAGCAATAATAAAAGAATTCGAGGAAATGAAATGAATGACACTAATACTTAAAGCTGTAAATGTTATAAAATAAAATAATTATATCCATGTAATCTGAAGTAAGTTATTTTAATTTAGGCGCATGCATTTTAACGTAACAGTTTAATGCAAAATTACATACAGTTTTGACCTTTTTAATTATTTATATGATAATAGGTTTTACATTGTAAGAAATGAGTGTCTTAATATATTGCTTTTTTTTTTTTTTAAATTAATTATACTTGGTAGATCATCGGTAATTATTCCATTTACAATGTTTTACCGCAATTCTATAATAGTAATTGTTATTTTTGTTGTTGTAGTACAAATGCGCATTTATAATAGCGATATAATACTAATGTAGTTCCACTTTGTGATACTGTTTCAGAGTTTGTTATAGAGGATTTAAGTATGAATTTATTTGATTACTGACATCGATAAAACCTTTTACGCCAACCCAAAAAAATCTGCTGTTTATTAAAAACATTGAATTTACCGTCTAATAATAACCGTTATTGTAATTTTTAACATTAAACATTATTTTTTTGTAATGTTTAATTGATACTATTATTTAAAAATCCATTAATATCATACCTTATTGAAAATTGAATATCATGTTCCCAGCTGGTTTCATTTAAAAGTTACCGAATAAAAATTTTAACGAACAAAATGAAGTGTACATATTTTTCTGTCATTGCAAGTGAATAAATACCGTTTATTGTTTAAAATACGTTTAATACGCCTCGTTAATTGGACACAATTGTTCTACACTTCCAGAACATATTCTACCAACAGGCACATGTGAAAAAATGAAAGAGAGGTTACCATTGTTTAAAATACTAACTCATTCGCGGTATTATTCTATAAAATTTAAAACAGACAAGTGTGGTATTGCTACTACTGCTACTACTAAAAATATTACTGGTATTGTTGTACAAGCAATAAATAATTGCGGATAGCGAATTACATTAAATTCACAGAGTGTCTCTACATGGTTTAAAAACGCCTTTATTAAAGATTAGAAATACTTTCTTTGTATACATGTTTTAAATTTAATTTTCCAAGATTGTGAATGATCTTAGTTATATTTACAACTTATGAAAATACTTGCGATGTTGCTCATTGAACATTTATTTGAAATTACTTTTTTTCTTTCTAAAAATTAAAAACAATAAAATTGAGAGTATTTATATTTACGGAAAGAGAGAGTTATCCGTCTAAATTCCATGTGGTTTACCATTTTGCTTATTACATTATATATAAATATATGATATATGATATATGATATATATATATATATATATATATATATATATATATATATACTGACTTCTTTTTTTGTTTTAATCTGATTATAAACACAGTCATTTTAATTCTGTTCACAGCTATACTTAAATATGGTAAATGTAAAAAAAAAAAAAAAAAAGCGAGTTAAATAAAACAAATAGAAATTAACGGGGAAAAAATTGTAGGCAAAAATGAATATTATTCAGTGCAGTGGACGTATCTTTGTTATATAAAAAAATCTTGAAATTGTTCGTATAACGACTCTAGTTTTAAATAACGTGGTTTACTAAACTAATAACCAGGAATAATTAGTGTGATACACTTTTTATTTATTAACACTTTTTCCCGATATAAGATATGCTGTTATATTTTCAATTTGAATTTACTTTTGGCTACATTTAAAATGTATTTCCATTTATCGTGAATGCAAAGCAATTTTTTTTTATTAATTATGACGTAATTTTAATTATGATTTCATTTTACTATATAAACAACAGTCATCGACGACAGCTGAGCGAGCAAGGGGCAAAGCCTCATAATTTACATACAGAAATTCATTACAACTTTAAATGAACACTAAATTTTTTATAAATTAATTTATTTTCACTAGAAAATATTGCTCAGCTGACTTTCAACACTGTTTGAAAATCATATCGCATACGTTTAATTACTTCTAGAAAAAATTCTAAATACTGCTTTTAACGGTGATAATTATTTCAACGTAGAAAACATATTGTTATGATAAAATTAATTTTTTTTTTTTTTTCTTTTTTGGTAAACAATTTCACAACTCATAATGCTGAAGTATACAATATAATAAAAGAGGGATAGGATTTAAAATCGACTGCCTACAAAAATGTAACAGGTTGCTTTATGATCAAAGTAGTTTATTATCTAGCTATATGCAGAATTAATAATCATTTTTAAAATAAAACCTTTAAAAAAAGAAATCAGCCAATGTTACTGAAATGTTCCGAGAAATTAAATTGTGTAAATCATTCCGTCTGTAAAGTTGCTTGATATTATTGCACATTAATCATGAAAGCTTCCATCTTATTAAATTGTTAAATAGGGAACCGCAGTTACTGGCCGTTAATAATTGCGCAGAAAATTCATAGCTGTTGAAAGCAAGCTGATGGTCTTCCAAGGGTAGAATATGTTGCGTGACGAAATACAAATGATTCAATGTTCACAATTTTTATGTAATAGGTACACGTCTGCTGTGAGAATATTTATATTGAATGTTCAGCAATATCTTCGTTTAATGGTGTTATTGCGTGTGTTCACTACGGATAATTAATAATTTCGTTTCAAACCTCCACATTAGCTTCGACAACAAGCACACCAGAATAGTTACTAATCGTACACACTGATACATCAAAGAACAAAAATCATAATATATAATCTATCCGAATGACGATCGATCATTTATATTCAATTAAACAGGAATTTAGGCTTATTTTTAATCGCTATGCAAAATTTAGTAAACGGTGGTCCCGAAAACGTCAATCGTTCCGTTTAACTAAAAGCCGTGTACGACTACTACTCATCTAGCATCCGATGTCTCACCAGACAAAAAAATCCACGCAATTACACGGAGGCTTTCTTACTGAATATTATAAATAGGGAAGTTGTTAAAACGGCTTTTAATTGCAACAATCTCCTGTCTTATTACGAATCTGACCATTCAAAATTTCACGTTTTTTTTTTCGGCCCGGCTTTCACGTTGGAGTAACATGCTTGAAGCAGGTCAACTAGTATGAAATATTTCTTCGTTTCTTATTTCATTTGTGTCGGATTCAGCTCTCATGAAATAATTATTTTTGGACAATTTTGAATTGGAAAAGAGACAATCGTGTGTATAAATAAAACTTGGCTATAAAAATCTAGATCTTTCTTCATAATGATTACACTATCCACCCCGTATTCATGACTTTAAACATGGATTTACATGTCTCAAGTGTCAGTTTAAAGATCGAGAGTTGATCGCTATACAAATTTTAATTCCTCGCGGGTTAAAATTTGACGCTAAATCTAGTGATCCCAATGAATGGTAAGCATGTGAGACCGAAATTATTGTAAATGTGTTGAACCAATCAAAGCCCGATAGCTTTTTTTCCCTTTCGTGTAAAATTATTCTATTTTTACTTCAGAAACCGGTAAAGGGAGAGAAATAAAACTAAAGATACAGTCGATTCAAAACACGAAGTTTATACGGTTGTAATGGTAACGCGCGACTGTTGAGTTAAATCTAGAAAATTATAATCGAAAAAAATTACTTCGACCCGCGCACGCTAATGTATTTTCCTCGTTGATCAGATTACCACCGCTGACGCTGCCGGGAAACTAAAAAGTATCAGATATCAAAATTACTGCTATTATTATTAGCCGCATTATACACGTATACTTAATTTCCATCTTACAATTAGATATTGGCTCTGATTGTTGACAACAGCCTCTCTCGACCAAATATATTCAAGTCGGTCCTAAACTATTTCCCGCCAGCATTACGAGGCAATATCATTAAATTTACAGTAAATTTAAGCGAACAACTGACCCTGCTTGTTAGCAAAGCCTCCTTCAACTAAACCCGTTCAAACTGGTCCTAAACTACTCGATTACGTTTATATACCAACATTACGGAGAAATGTTATCGTTTCATCTTAACCCATTTCCGCCTATTGTAACATATATGTAACGGGTGAGGGGGACGCTCTGCCGTGCACAAACATGGTTCTGTTGGAACATGATGCACTCTGTGACCGCCCCGCCCCACTCAGTACACCTTACTTGGCATTCCTTCACAGTTTCTCGTCGACCCAAGTCGAATTCAGCGCCCAATCAGTTTTAAAAAATTGGTCTCGTTTTTCGCATCAAAAAAATAGAACCATCAATCTTGTAAGTACATTTTACATTTCAAAATACTTTTTTATTCTAAATATTCTCATAGTATTTTATTACTAGAATATGTTGAAAGTATTCTAGCCGGTTTTTGACAATTTATTGACAATTCTCCATATGTTTATATGCTCTTGAAATGGACTGTTACATAACTGTTACAGTCGGCGTAGGCAGTTCTAATATGTGGACCGACAAAAAAGTTGTGTTTTCAGTGATGGAATAGTTTTTCGAGATCTGACGGTTCAACGGGCAATTAACATTGTTGAAGGAAGGCTCGACAACGAAATTGGAGATTTCAGTGATGAAGATGATGAGGTTGACATCTTCATTGGCCGCCCGGATGCTGGTGTATTTACTGATGAAGATTCAGCAGACGAAGATTCTGGAGGGGACACTGATAACTTGAGTAGAAATCAATTACTTGCAAGTGCGAAAATTCGCAATATAAAGTATCGCCTAACTGAACTGCAAGAATCATTCTCCGCAAAGAATCAAAGAAAATGAATTGAAGGGGACCTTTACCCGATACAAGACGACAACCGCTTCGAATCTTTCAACGCTTCACAATTCGCAAAATTTAAATGCAGTTGACATATTCGAAATGTTTTTTGATAGTGACGTTATCAATCTAATTATGACAGAGAGCAGTAATTACGCGACCTAAAAAAATCAACCATCCTATACAACAGATGAGGGGGAAATGAAATATTTCATTGGTTTTTTGATACTAACCGGGTACAATATATTACCTAATGAACTCCGCTACTGGGATTCAAAACCCGATATGAACAACTCCATGGTGACTGAGGCCAACGATCAAAGCGCTTCATACTCCTAAATGATAATTCCAAAATTGATTTATCAAACAAACTATATAAACTGCAACCTCTTATCAATTTGCTGAAGGAAAGATTCCTAAAATTCTTTGTCCCATCGAAAAATTTGTCATACGATGAATGTATGGTCCAATACTTTGGCCGTCATCCAAGTAAGCAATGCATTCGTAATAAACCATTCTGTTTTGGTTATAAAGTATGCAGTGTCAACGCTGTAAATGGCTATCTCGTCAATTTCAATATTTATACTGGGAAGAATATCGCAGTTAGTTCGTCTCAAGAAAAGGCTTTTGGAAAGGCGACAGCCCCACTCATTTATATGTTGCATGAATTTCTTTCAACTATTGCGAATTTGCCTTATCACATATTCATCGACAACTTGTTTACTTCCTTCAATGTACTGAAGCATTTGAGGGATAATGGATATTGTAACGGATTCGATACCTATAGCGCTATCTTTTAGCGGTGTTCGAATTATAAAAATATATTTCGTTGTTTAAATCATTTATTTCATGATTTATCGAACACCGCGTTTTATTCGACGTAATCGCGGATCGTAGTGGGTATCGGAGATGCTTATCGGCTAAAATCGAAATTCCCGGGCACGGTCGAACGGACGACTGCGTCAGGTGAGACTGTGTGCGTGTGTATTGTAGGTAGCGGCCGATAGTGGAGAGTACTCTACGAGTCCGAGGCGAGTGCGCGTCGTGTAGCAGCTGAGCCGAGAACATCGAGCTGAGGGAAGTTTGTGAAATCCGTAGTCGCTTTATAACACGGGTTATATAGAAATATTCTAGAAAATTGGACGGCGTTCGAATTAATTGATAAGGTACGGGGTAATTTCAGCGATTCAACTATGTCGCTTGGAATAGCTCATCGTGTACTGAGATCGTCGTGTGTGCATGGCACTATATTACGAGAGAGAATTAATTCGTGTCAGTCAATAATGGTCGATCGTTTAATTTGGTTGTAAAATCACGTCGTTACGTGTATCTATTTTTACCCTAGTCATCGTTAATTTCCGCATACATCTATCGCAATTTTTGACCAAAATTTCGTTTTCTGTTTAATTGTAATGTTTGGAATTTGTTTCCCCTGTGTTTTTTTCTTTCTTTTTGTAAACTTTGTTTAAAATACACGCGTTTTTATAGAAGGTTTCTTATTGGACACGTGGTGAGCCCGTGACATCTCCAACGCGGAGACTCACGCTACGCCTTCGAACGGCGTATTTTCGCGAACTTTTTTATATAATTTTTTCATCTCGTAATAAAAGCCTAGAGCTCTGCTCGGCAGAGTGTTTATCCGGTGGTGACAAGCCGCTCTTGCCCCTGGCGCCCGATATTTTGTTTAAACTTAAATAAGGATCGACGGAATTTATATTAAATGGCTTCCCCGAAAAGGATCGACTGAATTTGTATCAAATATCAAAAGGGTTTTTCGAAAACAGGGAATCGAAAGCATAGATTCATACCAAATGGCGTCCGGAACAGTGACCAATAGTTAGATTTGTAACAAACGGCTCACGTAACCGGGACAGCCTAATCGGGGATATCAGATTTATAACAATATAATGCAACAGAGACAATTCGCGAAAATAGGGATCCCTCGTGGCTGCCCACTTCCATGAAATAAAATTGTGAAACGGGAGAAACACGGCTCTTGTGAATACGTAATTGAACATACGAGCGGTGTATTCATCTGCAAATGGGTTGACAACATTGTAGTATCTGTTGCCTTTATAAAATATGGATACGAGCCGATACATCCTGCCAAGAGATACTCCAGAGCTGAGAAAAAATATATCATGGTTCCTCAACCACATTGTACTTTCCAGTACAACAAAAGTATGGGGAGTACTGATCGTATGTGGACCACGGATGTGAGTAGATACAAAATAGGAATACGAGGGAAAAAATGGTGGTTTCCGCTGCTTACGTGGTTGATCGACGTTGCTGTCGACAATGCATGGATCATTCACAAGGAGAGTACAGGTACGAAATTGACGAAACTACAATTTCGCCGAGAACTGGTCCAAACATACCTGGTATGCTACAAGACACTAATAAATATACCAGGGCCTGTGGCTCAGGCGAAAAATCAGTGCCTCGGGTCAATCAGACTAGATCGGTTAGATCATTATGTGGTACCTACTTTTTTTTTTTTTTTTTTTTTTTTTTTTTTTTGAAATAACTGTAAAGGGTCCCACGAGGCTAATGCCTATATTGTGGGTGCCCAAACACTTATTATCGTTTATTGTATAAATATAACGTACAATATAATATCAACGTCCGACTATAAACTAAGCAATTACTATTATTATACATATCGGCATATCTACTGCAATAGCCACAAAACCACGAACGCATAAAATAAAACAACAATCTTCATAAATGAAGCTAATATCTTATCCTCTTAACAAAACGTATACACTTCCGATCTGGAAATTTATAACTAATAATATTATTACACAGTATCACCGCAAAACATATTCCAACCCATACAAACAACCAGACAGTACAATCAGGCAGAACAAATACAACACAGATGAAATAATCATAATGTAACGCTATTAATGTTAAAAACAGAATAATATACGTCCAATGCAATATAGTTAACTACAATAAATACTCTATACAAATATCAAACAGGTGTAATTATGCTCTATTTGTACGCAAGCCCGAATACCCTTTTATATTGTATTTGGGGGGTGGCCAAGAAAACTACAAATTATTACTCCTATCCCTGCAACCAAGCAATTAACCAAATTTTTATTTTTTCCTTCCAAACAGCTAAATGCGGTTCTATCCAGATTTCCTTCGGTACTTTTAACAATAAATTCATCAATACATTTTCTTCGACATTATCTATTTTATTATTTACCCCCCGTCTGAATTGAAACGACAATTTTTTAGGTACTCTGGTACTTCGCTTCTTATCTATTAATGGCAGTTGCACGTCTTGCAATTTACCTTTTAGCAGCTTGCGATAACAATACATCGCTTTTGGAGGTAGTTCCTTATTTTCTATCCACCATACAGGTTCAGAAATATCCCTGTTTCCCAGATTTCTGGAGAGAGTTATTAATTTCAGACATCTCGCTAGTAAATTGCTGATTTTGCTCATTTCCGATTTTTTTGCCTCACCCCATACTTGAACAGCATAATGAACCCTTGACGCTATTAAAGCCTTATAATACATATATCCTTACTACATCGCGGGGCATCAGAAATTTTAATCTATATAACGCGCTGGTATGGATTGCCTTATTTTTAGAGTGAGGTTATTTATATGCATTATTTTCCATGTCAATGCGTTATCAATCATTAACCGCAGATATTTGTAGCCCTTAACAACTTCAAGTAGCACACAATCGGAGGAGCAATTATCACAATGATCATGTGCAAGCAACCTGGACAACGTAATGTTATTTTCGGTATAATTTTTCTATGACGACTGGGGGTCCTTATGTACATTATTTGAGGAGTTTTTGATTTATTGATAACTATACCTCTATCATGGGCCCACCTTGTTACATTATCCAAATCTTCCTGCAGTAATTTTTCAGCAACCTGTGTATATTTTTGTGCTTTGTCACAATGGCGAAGTCATCTGCATAAGCAAATATGGTAGAATTTTTTACGGCAGCAAAAACCGAGTTCGCGTAGATAAGAAATAGTAATGGCGCTAAGACTGTTCCCTGTCCCAAACCCGTAGTAACGACTGCCTCTGCGCTTTGTATATTTTTGATTTTCACTATAATCTTCCGATTTGTCATGTAATTGTGGAACCATTCTTTTTGTTTACCTAATATCCCTATGTTTCCTAAATCCCGCATAAGTAAGTCATGATTATCAAAATCAAAGGCTTTGTTTAAGTCTAAAAAAGCTACTAGAAATATACTAGCTTCAGCCATACCACAGTTAACTTGATTTACAAACGATTGCACTAACATTGTAGTAGACTTCCCCTGCCGAAAACCTAATTATCCGCAATAAGATAATTTCCATCGAGAAATTGCGACGCAACATAATGTTCCAGAATCTTTGCAAATGCAGAAATTAACGTTATTGGCCTATAGTTTACAGTTTTTGAGCGATCCGCTCGTTTATACATATCGGTTTAACGCGATACCTAGTGTTAAACCTTGTGGTATACAACTAGTTTTTATCGTGTAATTAATCATTTTGGCGAGGAGCGGTATAAAAATCTTAGAGTTACTCGTTACGTCTTTAACTCGTATTTTGTCCCATCCTGGCGCTTTATTTTTGTTTAATTTCCTCAATATCATTTCTACAGATCCCTCCGTGGCTAGAGGTAAATAAAAGGATGTCAAGTGATTGCTTATTTCCTCCACTGTTGATAACTGCCTATTACAAACCGAAAAACACACATCGAGATCAGCCGTAAAAATTTCCCGAAATTCCTCAACAGTTTCCGCTGGGTTAGTAAAAGTTTTAACTAACCGCTCGTCATTAGAAGTAGCCTTTGCCCCATGTAAAATATTGTTCACCAGTTTCCATGTACTCTTTATATCATCATATCCTGTTTCTTTTATTTTAGTGGTGTAAAAGTTGTACTTCGGTATCCTAATTTCCTGTATTATCCAATTTCTATACTTTTTGTAGTTTCTCCTGTAAAAGTGGTTAGTAGGATTGCCTTTGGCTCTCCTGAAATAAAAGTCTCTAATTTTTATTAGGTTCAGTATTTTTAAATTTATCCATTGTTTACTATCTTTCTCTTTTTGGTTTGAGCCTCGTCCAGGGTCGAATAAGCTAGTTCTATACAACTGATCAAAAGTTTTTTGTATGCTATTATACATCTTATCCGCTGACTCATCCTTCAACATTTTATCCCATTGGTAGGTGCGTATTTTACCGTTTAAGAGACTCCCCTTAATTATAAAATCGCGTGATTTTCTTTGACAAGAATAATTTAGTAGAGAAGCATAACATATTATATAATGATCAGCGATTTTCGTTGTAATAACCCCAGCACATATTGTTGTTTCTTTATGTCGTACGAATATGTTATCAATGCACAACAAGATGTGGAAACAAACCATGTTCGTCACATGTCAAAACCATTTGTACAAAATGCAATGTTTGGCTATGTGTTCGTTGTTTTGTACCATACCATACATAATTTGTGTTTATGAATATTCAACACCTAGTTAATGTTATGTAAATAACAATAAATTGTTTAATTCGTTTGTTTTTATTAAGTTTTTCCAGTTCAATTTGGCTCATTTACTCATACTCTTCCTTATTTGGTATACTATCTTCTAACGCCTACTGTAACATATATGGAACGGATCCCCCCCCCCCCATAAACTATTTTTCTCAACATCGCAAGACTTAGAATTAGATAAATTTTGTATAATGTATGAATATTTAAAAAAATTTTAGTTCTCGGCGGAAGAGGGTTAAATTTTGTCTACTACTTTTCTTTCTCTCGTAAATATGCCAGTACATCTGTTATTTTGCTCATTTTATGTTTGCTATCCTAGTTACACTTACAGGTTTGCTGAATCCTACTTTAATCTTTATTAAGAAACTGAAGTTATTATGTTTGATTTTAAATTTTAATCATTTTCACGTTAATTCTACTTTTTTATTTCGCTTCTACCACTGATCTTTCCAACAAATTTTGATCTTTTTATTACTGTAATTGATCTTAATGTTGTGGTAACTGTAGAGCTAAAAAGGCGTTTGCACTGCATGATTTAGCAAGTAAAACTAGTTGAACTAGTTGAAAATTGTTTAAGCAGGAGCACTGATACTTGTTCCGATCAAATTTCATTATTTTGAATTATTAGTTTTTGTTTAAAGTTCTCTATCGGAATAATCATTGGGCTGTGATCCCTTCCTGCTAAGACACAGAGGATGCTGCCAGCACTAAGAGCACTCAAGAGTCGGTGTGGACGATGGAAACCAACTAAAATTTTTCTGTCGAAGCTCAAAACTAACCTAATTATTTTTTTCATTTTTCTACATATATATATATATATATAAATTTTACATAGAACCTTTTCGAAGATCTCTTTTACTTTTACAATAGTGTTTCAGATTACCCACATGCACACTGTCCACACTATAGTACATTGGGCTGTAAAAAAATCAAACCATCGATATTTTCCGACAACTTCTTTTAGAAAACTTTAAAGGTTCAATATGAAACATGAGTTAATAAGTTACTAATTAGTTCCCTTCTTGAATGTTCCAGGGAACTTTTTCGAGTAATTTAATTAACAGTTAAATCACAGTCAGCTGATTGGAATTTCCACACTGAAAATCCAAATAAGCAAAAAATAATCTTAAGGTGACTTTATGTAAGATATACTATCCTTATATTATCTAATAATTAACACGATTCAACCATCGACGTGCAATATTCGTCAAAGTTGCTGCTAGTTGCCCATCTAGTGCTAAAATCTACTGGTCTATAAATATTCGTGAACAAGCTTGAAAAACTTCAGAAAAACATCATGGCAAACTAACTTCTTATAATGTTTCATAGTTTTTAAACTGGCACACATGCAAACATACATTATACATATTACAATGTACATGAATTATAGCAAATGGATACCCAGCTCATTACATGTTGTTATATTTAACTAAAATATATCGGACAATTTTTTAGTATTAAATTTTTTCGTACTCAAAATACATTGCAGGACATTATTATTCTTTATGTAAAGTAGCACTTGAAATATATAAAAATGACAGAGATTATTGAAACTGAGTTTTCGATCTTTAAGTAAAAGTTATTATTAAACATTATAAGTTAATAAAAAGTTTAATAACAAAAGAAAAAAATGTTTGTACTATTTTTTTAAAAAATTTTTATTTATTCTCTAAAAGTGCAAAACCAAATTTTAAACATTTAATATAGTTCATACAAGTTAATGCTACTTCATCATGCATTTTTTAATAATATTATCAAAATGTTTTCGGTACACTAGTGCCACCAAACGAAATAATCCATAGAAGCATACCTGAAACATGAGCAATCAGCATAAAAAATAAGCGATATTAGTTATTTCATTTTTCAGTATTTTTTATACTTATTTTCATATATTTTTCTATGAATCTAGTTATTTTTGAATATCGTTTTTTAAAATATTCGTATATTTACGATATCTAGATATTTAGACTAGATTAAATTCTTTAATTACCACAAAAAGGAATTGGTGAAAACAATTTTAAAATGTGAACTAATACAAATTGCTGTATATGTATAAAAACCGATACAAATCATAATCGAAATAGTTTAAAACTATTATATTTTGTTGGTTATTGAAATAAGTTTTGACGTTATCTTATGGCTCATCTAGATAGAGCCACTACATATATTACATCGTTTATCTGTATATGTGGATCTATTTAGCTGATACATTAATGTACACTGAATTAATTTGCTTATATTGTCTCGGACAAAAGTTGCTACGTACAGTCATTACTCATTGTTCAATATTCTCCTAAAAAAATGTTTCTATTCAAAAATTTTGATTCTGCTTTTTTCTTTTTTAGTCTGGAATAAATAGATTCTTGTTAAATACTCTACATACACGCGCGCGCGCATGCATATACATATAAGCAATAAAGTATTTAACGAGAAGAAAGAATCGCATTTTTTATGTCGGAAACATATTACTGTGAAATTACTTACATGATTGGTACACTAATTGCACAAAAACTTCAATTTTTAATTTATTATATAAAAGTAAACATGTTCATTCAAATTCCGTAACATTTTTTAAAATAAATTTAAATATAATATTTATTTCAAATTTTATCATGGATTTGGAAATATTCTTTAACTGGCCGGCTAAAATATGATCTATTAATTTTAAACTTACAAAATAATTTCAATGGTAGCTTGTTTTATTTCGCGACTTTCTTGACTACTATATATGATATATGTTTTTTTAAGGGAAACAATTTTGTGTTGACTTCTTATAATTCTTTTTTTTTTAATCGCCTGATGCTAATGCGGATTTATCTTCCTACCTATATCCGAAGTCAGCTATGTGCTACTTCATTCTAGTTTGGATGATCTGTCTGTTTGCCTAGTGTAATTTATCTCACAAGAACATGGTACTCTATAAACTTCGACAGTATGTAATTGGAGCAAACCATTTTTAGCATTCCCTAAAAAGTTTTTAATTTTAACATAAATCCTAAAAACTGGCCTTACATTATTCTTTCGGAGAATCATTCCAATTTTTTCTGTGACCGCTTTGATAAGTTCTGATTTTCTTGTTTTTTCTTACTTTTACTAAACTTATTTATATACCAATCCGCTTTATTCTTGCCATATCCACTCCTGGTCGTGATTTCCGTAAGGTACTATAATTCTTCCGTGAGTCATCGTGACACAAAATTTTCTTGGAAGAACTAATATAACTTGCATGAATCACGGCTAGGAATATGAGTAAACTGAATAGGTATATAAATAAGTTAGGAAGATTAAGCAAGAAAATTGAAATTAAACAATCTCCTATGTTATCCTTTATCACAAACAATAATAATGTAAAGCCAGTTTTTGGGACTTATATTAAAGTTAAAGACGTTTTGTTAAATGCTAATTCAGTTGCATATTGCCGTGTTTATAGAGTACCGTGTTCTTGTGAGATAAATTAGACTGAGCAAACGAGCAGATCATCCAAATCGGAAAGGAGCACATAGCTGACTGTGCATATAGGCGGGAAGACAAATTCGCATTAGCATCAGGCGAGAAACAATCATACGATTACGTTTAAGAACAGTTCTACTTTGCCGAAGGAAGCGCACACCGGCAAGAAGCTAGTCAGAGGGAAGCTATCGAAATTGAGCAATGGTCGAATTTCAACAGTCATGATGGTCCCTGTATTCCTGTAGCTTCGAAACCAGTAATTACTTTAAGCCGCATCAGTATTAGCTTGTAAAGTTGTCCTTTCGTAATTTCTTTATAATTTCAGTACATTTTGATGTTTTCGCTATTTTGTTTACTTTATTCGGCTTTAGTTTATTTAACTTGTATGATACTTTTTTAAACGAAGTTAACATTTGCATATCGTTACATATATTTAACTTTGACATTATTATTAATAGTAATTACTACGGAGTACACGACTGAAACATTTCAATTAATTTTTGTTCGTTTTTCGAATCGGTAATTTCTTTTTTTCCTGTTTATTTATTTATATCTAAGTAGTACATCTCTCTTTTCTTTTTTTAACGCGACATTAAATACCACCGACCAGTGTCTGAAAATTAATTATTTTTTTTATCTGTTACATTCTTAATTTTATTAATTTTTACTTTTCCTTTTTTTTTGGGGCGTTGAAAATAATTTTTACCTTAATCATCGATAGAAACTGAATTAGTAGCCATTAAATTAATGAGTCTACACTCATGCCAGTAGGCTAGAATTACTCTTAATTTACTGAAAAATTTTACCACTGAACATCGTTAGTTTCATAAGTAACTAGAATCACGCACCCTGACTGATTACAAATGATCGCTATCACAATACACTAAAAATCTAAGGATGTGCATATATATATCAGACCACGTGCACAAAAACGATATGCGCAGTATGTTTTGCTATCGACGGCAACGTAATTTACACATGTAAACGATTATTTCTATTTCATTAATTTTTACATCTGTCATTCCCGAGGGCCGAATTTAAGACTACCGCGTACATAGGTAGTCTAATGGACTATCAAAGCGGCTTTAAAAAGAAGGAAAATAACACGTACAGTTATCAGATTCGCATACTGCGTTACTTGATAATTTAATGGATTTTTAAATTAACCGAAATTAATGGTGAAATTATATTTAAAATCTAATCCACAGTAAATAAAAGCATGGAAATTTTTAAGTTTTACCGTTAAAAACAATTGTTGTATAATTTAAATAATAATCTCGGCCAAATTTTAAAAAGGAAACTTATTAAATTATTAAGTAAAAATAATGAAAAGTTTGAAAAAAAGTTATTAATTATCATCTATAATGAAAACTGATTACTAATTAAAAAACATATATTTTACTCTATACAAAATAAGTAGTCGCGTTATAACGCATTCGGACGTTAATGTCTTCAGATCATTTGTAAAAATGAAAAACCATATGGTATGTTGAAAATTGAGACAAAACGACCGATATAGTGAAAAAGTAAAAAAAAAAAAATAATTATTTATGATTCCTCAGAGTAGATATTTATTTTTACTAACAAGGAAAGTACACGAGTTGTCAGACGCCGATTTTGATGAAATTTGGATATGTTGTAGAGTATAAAAAAATATTAGACCCGTTTTTTTTTTTTTTTTGTCGGTCCATATGCAGTTTCAAGGGGTGAAAACCATCCCTAAAGTTCACCCCGAAAAATCGTTTTCCCTAAATATCTCGTCTTCAACTCGATATTTTTTTATGAAACAAAATGGAAATTATTTCTCGTGCAAAGGACAAGTAATCCACAGTGATTTAAGCAGTGGGGTTGCATCCTCTATTTTCTAGGGGGTTTGGTCATAATTATGGAATAGAAAATTATAAAATAACATAAAAAAATAATACAACTTTTTGTAACACACTCAATTAAAAAATAAAGTTGACGTGTTTCGGCATTTTCATGAATTTCACCCTTAATGGGGCTAAAGCACCCCTTACAAGAAAAATCAATAAATACATGTATCAAGTAATCGAATTTCGTAAATAATTTGTATGTAAGGGTTTTTGAGGTAGCTGATTACGAATCCGTCATCAGATTTTCTTAATTCAAAATGGAGGATCCAATATGGCGGGCAAAATGTCAAAAAAGTTTTAATTTTAATGACAAATTGTATACGAGGATTTTTAAGGTCGCTGATTACAAATCTGTTATTAATTTTTGAAAATTCAAATTATCCTGTACTTTATAACCATACAACCCCAACCCCCTAAAACCCAGACAGGCATTTAGTCTGTGTTTTTTTAAACCAACAAACCCCAGACTCCTAAACCTCAGACAGGCCAGAGGGCTGTGCGCTATAACCATACAGCTTCAAACCCCTAAACATCAGACACATACTTTTGTGGATACCACGAAGATGTTAATTTACACAATAGAAACAACATTATTAAAATGCAATCACTTACCAATAATCAACTATGAAGTCCTAGATTCAAAAATTCATTCGTATATGTTTGGTATGCAGCAGGTTACATTGACGAACGGCCAGAGAAAGGACCGAACTCAAAATAATTTTGTTTTAACTCTGATAGCGTGAAGGTAAAAGGGTTATTATAACGTGCTCGTGGTGCAAAAACACATTATGCTTAACCCACTTCTTTCATTATTATATTATTATCGTATCAATTACGCGCTTATTAAATTGTAAAATGTAGATTAAAAATACAAAATTACGAAATATCGTTGTTTATTTATAAATTAACACTTGTCAGCCATTCTACTACGCCTTCCTCAAGAGAATGTAGCCCAGTCAATTCTTTGTTGAAACTGTATACTTCACACAAGTTAACAATGTGCGGCATCGTTTGAGTCTCGCTGCAACTACACAGTTCCGGTTTCGAGAGCTTCCATTTGTTCATTAAATATTTGCAGCGGCCTTGGTTGGTTCTAACTCGATTCAAATTGCACCACGCTTTTCTGCTGAGAACAAAACCAGTCACCCTACCAGCTGGGTTTAAGATAAGTTGCCCGTTTACTAGAGTCTGCTTATTCCAAAGTTCCCTCCACCTAGTAGCTGCGTCGTCACTTGTCTGAAGCTCGTTGGCCGACAACCATGCCGCTTTCTTAGACCGAAGACGTGTAGGTCGAATATCTTTGATAAATTTTTCCACGTACGATTTCAGTGATTTATCATTGATTTCGGCTAACTCTGCCACTAAAATTGCACGCAAGAAGAAAAATAAAATAATGAGTGCATATAACCGAAATAGCTCTTTTCAGGGCTGTCTGACGTCGAAGTTCGGGACTCACCTCTGTATTCTTCAACTTCTTTCATGATTATCGTTTACTGCAAATTGTATGATAAGTAATACAATTTATATAATATTAAATACACATTATACAAACAATTAAATCAGATGCATTATTAAGTTGTGGTGTATTTATATAAATCTACGAAAACAATTAATACAGTTAAATATGTGATAACATTTAATGATGTGTTGATTTGTAAAAATTTTGATAATTATATTTCAGATCCTAGTAATAAATGTTTTGATTTACTCATTGAATGTAATTCTCCTAACGTCTTAAAGTTTATTCTAAAGAAAAATTTATTGTATTACTAATTAACCTTGGCTATTTATTAATTTATTTTTATTATTTACGTAAGAATAGAGTGATTAATGTTAATAAATAGATACATAAGTTGAACTGTACCAATAATTTCTTAAATAAGTTAATTATAAGAACGGTTTTCCAGTATACCACAATGAATAGACCTTTCATCTGCCTGCAGTTTAGGAGTTGTGCGGTTTTAATCACAGGCAATCGGCCTATCTGATGTTTAGAGGTTTGAGGCTGTATGGTTATAACGCACAGGTCTCTGGCCTGTCTGGAGTTTAGGAGTTTGGGGTTTACCGGTCTAAAAACACAGGCCTCTGGCCTGACTGGGGTTTAGGAGTTTAGGGTTTGTTGGTTTAGAAAAATACAGGCTGAATGCCTGTCTGGGTTTTAGGGGGTTGGGGTTGTATGGTTATAAAGTACAGGATAATTTGAATTTTCAAAAATTAATAACAGATTTGTAATCAGCGACCTTAAAAATCCTCGTATACAATTTGTCATTAAAATTAAAACTTTTTTGACTTTTTTACCCGCCATATTGGATCCTCCATTTTGAATTAAGAACATCTGATGATGGATTCGTAATCAGCGACCTTAAAAATCCTTACATACAAATTATATACGAAATTGGATTATTTGATACATGTATTTATTGATTTTTCTTGTAAGGGGTGCTTTACCTCCTTTAAGGGTGAAATTCATGAAAATGCCGAAACACGTCAACTTTATTTTTTAATTGAGTGTGTTACAAAAAGTTGTATTATTTTTTATGTTATTTTATAATTTTCTATTCCATAATTATTACCAAAAAAAAAAGGTGTTTTCACCCCCTAGAAAATAGAGGATGCAACGCCACTACTTAAATCACTGTGGATTACTTGTCCTTTGCACGAGAAATAATTTCCATTTTGTTTCATAAAAAAATATCGAGTTGAAGACGAGATATTTAGGAAAAACGATTTTTCGGGGTGAACTTTAGGGGTGGTTTTCACCCCTTGAAACTGCATATGGGCCGACAAAAAAAACAAACACAGGTGTAATATTTTTTTATACTCTACAACATATCCAAATTTCATCAAAATCGGCGTCTGATAACTCGTGTACTTTCCTTGTAAGAATGTGTATGGCAAACAAAGTGTATTCGTAACTGAATTCTATAGATTTCAAAATTGTCGTTACTGTCGCTGCTGATCATCATTTTCCTCAACTTTCAACAATTACGATTTTAGAATCGCCATAACGGTAACAGAATGAAACTTATACTCAGCTTTTAATGTAAATACCGATTTGATAAGTTTGTATTGGTGCTTCTCTTATGCCTACTTCACGATAAAAGGGTAAATGAACTGAATAAACTGCATTTATTAAGCAGAACTTCTGATTATTCTCGACTCCTACGTCCATTTATGTATAAAAATAAAGAAGTATTAATGTCACAAAAATCTTCGAACTATTCATAGTTCACACGTTAATTATTAGCACAGCAGCAACGTGAATTTTCGAAACACGAATATTTTTAGGAACTTACTATAACAGACATAAAATGCAAATGCACTCAAAAAAAAAAAAAAAAAAAAAAGACGATGCCGAATATTCTTTTTTAGGGCACTGAAATACATGTCAGAATAGTACTACATCAGACTAGACAAAAAAATACCTTACTTTTTCAAATATTTCTTAAAATACATACGTTTATTCTCCTATAAATAAGTCAAAGTTCCCCAGATGTACACAATTATCAAAAACGCTACGTTTTGGATAGATATAAAATACTTCTTACTAATCACTAAATAAAAAGAAACCTTTAAAACATCACATTTTGAGTTTTTTTGCGTTCACTATTTCGATTTATTTGCGGTATAAAGTTCGTCATAATTATTCGACACGTTGACTGCAAATAATTCAGACGTAGTTTAATTATACTGAAAATAGACAAATAGTGAAATTTTTTTTCTTTCGATAAATTTTAATTAGTACGAATATCTTACTTGTAAAATAAAATCCAAAACGTTAGACACTGGCGTCATTCCACCTGATAGCAATGTTAACAAACGTCCTTCAAAACCGACTGTACTAAAAAACTTCCGCCTCTAAATAATAATAGTAATAATAGTAATAATAGAATAAGAGTACACTGAAGTATTACATATTTCATTAATCAGTTATTTTTGGATTATAATCAAAAAAAAAGAAAATTATAAATGTAAATTATAACAATTTTATTTTATTCGGTTTATTTATCAATTTATAGTACGTTGCTTAAAGTTTTTAAACACTTCAAATTTATCATTACTATCCGAAATTTTATTTTTTGAATGAAAATAAACTATTTAATCTGAAAAAAAACGTTAATACGTTCGGCAAAAATATCGCATTGAAGAAGTTCTGTGTAGGTTCAAAATTTAAAATCTATCTACTAACTCAATAAATAAAATGCATTTTTACTGCGGTTAATCTAAAATTAAAATAATCGCATACGCGCGCTAAAATTATTTCATTTTATTTTATACAACTTTTTCGGGTAAAGAAATAAAAATTCTAATTCTACCAGAGAATATCGGCTTTTATCAAATTTGGTCAAGTGGCACAATTTTAATAAAAGTCTTTAGTTAATTAATATAGCTCCTTAAAATTACGGAATTTTTTGTATCTTTAATAATTCAGCACTGATTTAAAAATTAAATTAACTGCTTTTTACATTTTTTATCGCGAACTGAAAAATAATTAAACAGCACTCTAGCAAAAAGGATGTACGATTTTTCATAGAATATTACGAGAATCTAGAAATTTTTGGGCTCTTTCTTCGTCTTTAAATTTTTTTATACTTACACTTCCATTATATTATATAAAATTAATAAAAATTATCATTCGATAAACATACTCTTTTAATATCATTTTTGAAACTGCGATAAAAATCTAATTTTATTTACTTTTTACTTTTATCTGACCTCATAAGCCATTTTTATGTTCACCATATTTCAAAGACTTCCAGTAATTCAGCATCGTTTAGATTTCAAAATTGTTGTACATATAATTAAAGTAACTGGAAAGAATAGTTCTTAAATTTTTTTTTTGTTCCGGCGTCGAATTATTTTTATATTATCTCTGAAAATCTGAAGAATATTACATAACAATATTTATGTCAAATGTATCACACGTTTTTTTTATTACAGATTTACTTGCTTAGAAAACTGCATATACAGCGAAACTGACTAAAGTACTTTCCTCAAAACTCCACATCAGTTTTAAAACTTAAAAATTTAATGATTCGTATTAAATGTAAATGTAAAATCGAACGCTTTTGTAATTTCATTAGTATGCACTTAAAAAAAAACAAAAAAAAAAAAAACAAACAAAAACGCCAACATACTCCAACTTCTATTATTGTGATAAATTTCGAAATCAGCTATTCGGGTGTAAATTTTTATTACAGCGAAGATGGAAAAAAAAGAGCGCGAATAATTACAGTTTTTTCAGTCGATTTCTTTATAAATTACAAATTGTTAGTAATACGAGCGAAAAAATATATTTAAAAGAAAGAACTTGTCATTACAATTGTACGATATAGTTCAAACAAATGTTTCTTTTGCACATATTCACTCGCAGAACGTAACAGGTAAAAATAAAATACTTACTAAAGCGTCTCTCATAAGTTGTTTTGCTACAACTTCCGGTTTATACAAACCTCCGGTTTGAGAGATCAATTTAGTTTCAAGAGGTTTAGTTTTCTCCTCGTTTTCGAATCCCGGTGTATCCGTGTCAGGCGGTAACCCAAGTGTAACAGATATCTCATACGGCTTAGTCTACAACATATAATTTTTATATAAATAATGCGAATTTTTTTCAGCCATTTATAAATGAAACGTACACTTTAAAACATCGCATTTGTTAAAAGCAAAAATAACAACCTGGTCTACTGACTATGTTTGATAATATTTCTTGCGAAATATGTATTATTCTACAATTTTCACATTTCGTATTTTATTATTAAACAAAACAATTTAACTGTATGCCCGCCGTCTTGTTCGTATACAAAAAATATCGTTTTATTACAGTTGATACGTATAGGGTTGCGTGGCTAAATAAATTCAGATTAGAGAAAACATCATATCGCTACTAATGATGTTTATTATCAAACAGCTCATTGATAAAATAAATCAAAATATATTTAAAAAGATATTTTCTAGCTTTTTAATGTAGTTCATTACTGTTCATTACTCCTAGAAATCGAAGTACGGCTGAATCACTTTTGAAATGCTTTAAATTGTATACAATTTTTTTCTATTTTTCATTTTTATAAAATCATATATATACATATATAATATTTGCATTGAAGCTACCTGTACTATAGAATAAAACTTATTTCATAATTCCATTGTTACTACGCAAAAATTTATTATTAATGGTGTTCCCACATTATATTCATACCTGTTCGGTAACGTATAATTAGCTCTATAAATGCCTGTTGGAGAAAGTAAGGAATTGTGTTCACTGTACTTCATAAAATGCTGATCTAATATGCCGCCAGAATTGCCCTCCCTTCTGCCCTATTCCTTTTTTCTGTTTTGTTTTCTTGTTGCTAAGAATTTTCGTATGAGGAAAAAGTTCTGACATAGATAATTATACAATATCTCTACTATTTTCCCTCGATCACAAGTATGAAATTATCTTCTAATTCATAAGAGAATTCGAAGATAGATAGCAGCGCAATTGAGAAGCACGTAAACCGGAGCGCACCATAGTTTCCGTGTTACCGAGTAACGTGAGAAGGGTATCAGTGGCGAGGCGAACTAAGACGACTGGCCTTACTCACGTTGATGTGATTGTTTACCGGCTGAATATTTATGTGGCGTTGGCGCACACGCACAATAACATTTGGAACTGACTATAGTTCGTTTGTTATCGCCCTATAAATGCAGTTCCCTAAGTGTGTCTTATTGCTGTATACAGTTCTGTCATCGCCTGGAATCGAACCCGAGACTTCCGAAACGAAATACACCCACACACACAACTATTTAACATAATAGACAAATTATATAAGAACAATTCGAATGTTTTATAACGAAAAAGTCTGTTTTTGTTTCAGAAAATCACAAGTAATTCTTCGTAAGCAATTTGCAGAATTTAAAGGTAACACACTCAACCGAAATTATCGGAAACAAAACGCGTGAAAGTAATCAGAATATATTTTACCTCAATTTACAAGTTACAGTTATTATTAATATATCATCCGCGAGTGTTACCAGAACAAACTGGCGGAAGAAATCATTCTCTTTTCGTTTATTTAATAAAGATTGCAGTACATGTTTATTTATTAGGTACTACATACAGTAGAGTCTCGCTAATCCGGACAAATCGAAAAAAATAAAATATAAAAAAAAATCTCAGGCGTCTGGGACGCATGGTAGACGTGAAAATAATAAATTTGGGTATTATTGACAGCTGGAAATACTGAGCGAGCCCTATTCTTGTGAACGTACAATTTCGCGCCTGTTTGTTGACGTGATGAACGACATTCGGCCGTATATCGTTAAACAGCTGACACGTACACGTAGAACGCTGCAATCATGAGATTGCGCAGAATGCGCATGTGTACACACACACACACACACATGCACACTAATTTTGAGGTGATCGCCAGCATGGTGTCAGTATTATGCCATATAACCTTCAAAACGAGCGTAAAGATGTTTATTTATTTTCTTCAGTCGATACTTACTCGTGTGCTGGTGATAGGAACAATACAATATTTTATTCAGTGCGAGTGTCTTATTGTGTGCACTTAACGTAATGGCTACTAAACGTACCAAAGTGACTGTAACAATGGGGCAAGAACACCAAGCCTTATTTCGTATTGATACGGGTGGATCATTAACCCGAATTGGACAAGATTTAGGAGTGGGAAAGCAAACTGTTTCTGATTGGGAAAAAAAAATCGGAAAGAAATTGAACATTCTTTTTGCGAAAATGGAGAGTATGGATAGTCTGGGTAGCAGAAGCACGTTAAAAAAAACAAAAAACGAAACTTTAGATGAGGCTTTGTACATTTGGTTTTGCCAACAATGTAAACAAAGTTGTCGGGGGTAATATTACAAGCGATCGCGCTCAAAATGAAAAATTAAAAGGCGACCCAGCTTTTACAGCCAGTGTGGGATGGCTGTCTCGATAGAAAGATCAACATGATGGCTTTGGTGAAATTTTGTCAGGTGACAAAGGTGCAGTGAAGACTTTTAAAGTTAAATCTGAAAAGTTTGCTAAAAATGAAAACTTAGAGCCTTGCCAAGTGTTTAATGCTGACGAAATAGGATTAAATTACAAAATGCTTTCAATAAAAAACATTAGCCTCAAAGTTGGATTCTGCAGCCAAAGGTCATAAGGTAAAAAAATAAGGAGTGTCTTTACTTCCTTGTAGTGATTTGAAAATTCCACTTTTAGTTATAAGCAAATCGGCTAAGTCTGAGGTGGCCTTATAAATCTTAATAAAAATGCTCTTCCAGCCCAGTACACTTCACAAAAATCGGCGCACAGATGGACGGAACAATTTTTAAAGTTTTGTTTTTTGAAAAATTTGTTCCTATAACAAAAACGTTTTTAAAAGGCAAAAACCGCCCAGAAAAGGCCGTGTTCTTCTTCGATAATGCACCGTGCCACCCGAGTGAAGAAGAATTACGAGATAGTAAAATTTTTGTAAAATTTCTGCCACCAAATGTGACTGTTTTGATACAACCAATGTGGATCAAGGTGTGACTGAAGTAACAAAACAGCGATATAGGAAAAAACTGATCATGCCTCTTTTAGAGCATCAAGAAGCAGACCTCCCGTCAGCTAACTTAATGGATCTTCTTAAAAAAGTGACCATTAAAACTGTCATTTACTTGGCTGCAGAAGTGTGGGAAGAAATTAAGCCGTCAACTCGTCAAAAAAGTTGGAAGAAATTGTGGCCGAGCATTTCTCAGGAAAACCAGAGACAAGACGAAACTCAACCAACTTGAAATAATGACTTTGATTTTGTACAAGTTTTTCAACAGTTGGGGGGTTGTGCCAACGTAGAGGAGAATGACTATCTGAATGGATGAATAGTGACAGCAGTATTGGTCATCAAATGTTCAGTAAAGATGAAATCGCGGAAGCGTGCATTGCAAACACAGCAACTGAAATCGATAGTTCGGAAGATAACGAGGAAGGCACGGAAGTATCGGCTGGCCCAACTCACGGCGAAGCGTCACAATGCCGGAGGGGTTGCTGAGTTACTTTGAGAAGCAAAGCGACACATCGCCTGCTGAGATACTGACCTTGAAGTGCCTACGAGATCGCACGGCGAAGCGACAGCAATCTTCATTAAAACAAAAGAATATTACAGACTTTTTCGAGCGAATGGTAATGTAGAAAATACTTTTAACCATTAATTGTTTCTACACTTTTCAAATTACATACATATGCACAATACATAGTACATAGATATTGTTTTATATGTAAATAACTTTCTTAAGTACATACATAAGAATGAAAAAGCCTTGATTTTTAATCATTAAGATTTTTTCTTTTACCTATAAAACTTGTTTCTGACACATTTTAAAGTTGATTCCGCTTAATCCGGATTTTCGGTGATCCAGACAAGTCCGGATTAGCGAGACTCTACTGTATCTGCTTAGTCTTGGTGAAGCTTTAAAGTAATCTTATTCGTATACATTACAAATAGAGAAAAAATCGACATCACTGGAAAAATAATATTCACTTAAAAATAGATTTAATTTAAAATTTTGCTAGTAAATGAAAATAAATAACTCTTACTTCCATCTGTAATGCTTCTGCAAAACCTCTTAAAGCGTACTTTGTGCTACTGTACACGGAAAATCCAAATATTCCAAATAGCGCTGCTTGAGATGCTGTAATAATAATATAACCCCCTTTACTTTTTACCTTCATTTCTGCCACAAGCGCTTTCGTTACATGTACTGTTCCGATAAAATTCAAGTTGATCAAATGCTGCAATGTTCAACAAGTAAACGATAATTACCTAATTTGGATAGCTGACTTTCTTATTTGGTATTTAATTTATCACAGACTTCAACAACTGATTTTTGCTATACCTCTGTTGGAACTCTTTGTTTATTTGTATAAAATTCTTATCGAAAAAATATCCTCATTATAGAAAACATATAATATTATTCATTGTAATTCTTTTATTGTATTTATTTAATTATTGTCTGTAAGAAGTTATGTTATTTTTCCGTAGTTTTTTTTTCTTAAAGAAATTATTTATACACAACATTATACCGACTCGTTAGAGTGTAAATTTTGCCTAAAAAAAAAAAAAACAAAAAAAAAAAAACAGTTGAACAAATTTATTTTCATTTATTAAACATTAATGGCTTAGTATAACCGTATTTTATATTCAACGTCTTATATTTGACGATTTTATCGTTTCAAACAATTTATATATTCTGAAAAATAAATAGTATATTTTAGTATTTTAAATCGCACACGCCCAAGCAATAATTAAATGAATACGGTTAAAATAAGGATTACAGGCTTTGAAAAATAATAATTTAACCTAATAAAGAAGTAAATTTGAAATATTTCATAATACTACTGCACAGTAAAGAAAAAGAAAAGCGATGTGAAATTTTTGTAAATGATTGATTATTATCGTGATTAATACAATTTTATTATTCGGACAATATATTCGAATTTAACTATATCCGTCTGGTAATTAAATTACATTATTTTATTCTACATTTATTCGTTGCATTTACATCAGTAATTCAATAGTTAAATATGTAATAAAATAGTCATAAGTAAATAAATGACGAAACTAATTCTATGAGGAGAAAAAGGTAAATAACTTGAATCATATACGCACATATATTTCATCTATTTCCATATCTTCTAGTTTACTACCTAACGCCATGCCAGCACAATTAACCAACATGAAGACTGGCCCAAGTTCTTCCTGCATTTTGCTAAGTACTTCGCAGATTCGTTCATAATTGCTACTTACATCCACTAACACATACAGAGCAGAAAACAAAAACACAAAATCAAAAATTAGATCATTAAACGTAATTTTTTGGAAACTAAATGAGAAATATGACGGCAAAATACTGCAAAAAATCACAAATCACGCCCGCAACATTTGGTAATGATATTTTAATCGTCACATTTAAGAACTTTATTAATAATATTTACTATAATTTGAATATTTTAAAAACGAATCATATAAATCAGTATCAGGTTATGTCGTAAACATATGAAAAATGTAATTATTATATTTATAAATGTTACAATTTGATAGTAAAAGGTTAAGAAATGGAGTTGATTAATCTGGCTAAAGTTAACGGATAATAATTGTCGATATCAGCCCTTGTTAGGTTTCGTAATTTGGGGTAACACAACGGTAGGATTCATTGCGGCCTAAAATGTTATTGTGTCGTCAATGGTTCTCTTAATCTTTTTAATGAGTGTAGCTGTCCCGAATGGGCTCAGTGAAAAGAAATTAAGAAAATGATGACTTTTGAAAAGTTACAGTTTTAAAATACTTTAAAATTCAAAAACAACCCCCTAGTCAGCCAGGTTTTCTCATTCACTAATTAAGATCTTATTGCTGTTACTCCACTAACGTCCACTTCTTTCCTAAACTGTTTACGTGCTTCTAGAAATATCCTGTTTTTCATAAGACTGATAAACTTAGTAGTTGGGATCTTTACAATTCAATTTCCAATAGCACCGTTATATCTATAATAACTGTCACTTCCCTTCTTCCACTCCTTTTAAAGTCAATTTTCTTTTTATCGCAACGTAATTATTGATTTATTACCATCGTACAATATTACATTTTCTTAATATTTTGTAATTCTTTGTTTTTTTCTTTTATTTTCAGTAACTTACAGTTCATCTAGTTTTGTTTTTATAATTCACTTTTCCGTTATATATTTCCTCGTAGTTTTTTTTTTTTTTTTTGTTGATGTAGAGAATTGATGTAAATTTATTCAGACACACTGAACAATGTGTATCACCCATCTTTATAAATATGGATTGTTTTTTGGATTTTCCAAGAACTAAATTTTTGCGATACATATTTTATTTCAGACGGAGATCTTGCAGTAACAGCTTCTGAATCCATCGCCACGCAAGAGTAGCTTTTTTTTTTTAATTCCTTGTCTTTTGTTACCTATGACCTTTTCAACATCCTACTTTCCTTCTACTCTTAGTTCATGTTCTAATTTCATAATAATTTTTATGGTTAATAAACGTTTTTAAATTTTCAAATGCTTAATAACGATCGCTAAAAATTTTATTTACCCAAAGTTCAATTTAACAAATAAAGACGCGAAGCTTATCTTCAAAAATGGAAATTTTCGTTACGCCTTTGAAATGTTTATTTTCTACATTTTAAAACTGCAAATTTAACTTATTTGGACGTGTAAAAATATCTGTATTACATAAAGTGTTCTAACTTATTTGCGTTAGATAACCAACTAACTTCATTATGAAAAAGTAGTTTCATGTTCGAAATTTAGCTCGGAATACAACTTCTTGAAAATTAAGTGCCCCGTTTTTAATAAATAGAACAACTTTTATAGCTGTTTTCATCGTAATAGAAAAATCGTTAGATAATACTTTGGAAGCTACTGCTAGTCGGTAAATAATGCAATGTGATGTTATTATTAAAGGATTTTTTTTTTTTTTTTTACTAATTTTGCTAAACGGAAACGTGGACCTGACACAGTCGGATCTCTATCTGTACACAAACCAGCCAACTTTTTTCCCCGCATGATACCGTGTTTATTAAAATAGTCACTTATTACACTAATCTTCTTTGATCGAACTATCTCCGTGCAAAATTCGGATAAAGCTTACCTGTGCGCAACATCTACAGATTTATCACTTATAGGGACTTTTTTAGTTTCTTAATAAGCTGTTCTTTAATGTTGTTCGACATTTTTTTGATTATAATGTGATTTATTAAAATTTGTATTGAAAATTTAGACCTAAAATTGATTCTAAAACCTTTGATAAAAGTTTTTATTAACTTGTTACCTTCTGTATGTTTTTTTTTTCGATTTTGCAATTAATTTTGAAATTTTAAATAATCCACTTACTGTCTCTTTCGATAAAGTAAACTATAAACCGTTAAGCCCGACATTTTTATTTTCCTTCGTAAAATTCTGACGGCCAATCACATAAACATTAGCAGAAACGTTTTTTTTTTCAATTTTGCTGATTTTAATGCACCGTTTGATAAAAATTTTACACATATAATAATATACTGAATTCTCGTTTTCCCATCTATTTCAATTGATACGAAACTAAATTTAATAAAATTATTACTGTACTTCTTCTCTTTGGTGTCACTATTTTAGGGGGAAAAAATAAATAGATAAAAATAAGCTGCACATAGCTGTCGTGTTATTGAATATCAATTACTAGTTGGCATGTGTATTCTTGAAATGTTTTTTTTTTTTTTTTTTTTAGTTTAAAATAGAAAAACTTGACGTATTCCGATTTTTCGGTAAATTCTTTAATAATACCGTGATATACTTTAATTTCAATATTTACATCTTTCGGAGAGATTTCAATTTTATCTTTATTTATAAAATATATATAAAATTCATTAACTTACGAATATCATGTTTATTCAATTCAGTAAAAGATTTAAAAACAGCATTTTTTTTTTATTTTTGAAATTTTCTAGTCATAAACTGTATAGGAGTCTTACATTTTTTCATTATAATCCTACACATTCTAAGTTTATAATTTTAAAACGTCTTAAATAAGAACAGAAGTTTTCATGTCCTGTTCAGCATCTAATTATATCGATTTGTCTCAAAATATTTCGTTATGAAATGTTTTCACGGACCACTTTTAGATCGTTACGGACCAACAGTAAAGAAACATTGGTCTAGATTATCAGAAGATCGCTTACATTCAGACTCGTTTTCGTTCCTAAAGAGTATACTTTATTTTTTCTAAATGCACTTCAGACTTCCTAACTATTTCGGAACTACAGATTCGTAATTTTTAGCATTGTTGATAGTAGATTCGAACAAAGTTACCAAAGCTAAAAAATATCTATCTAACGTTTTCGTCATGTAGTAAAATTATTAAGATGTAAAAAATTTAAAACACCGGAATATACAAAGTCAAAGGAAATTCCAATTTCTAATTTATACAAAAATCTTAAACAAAAGTAGTTGAAATGTAATTTTTAAGCAATAAACTGATATTTTATTAATATAATGGAACATTAGGATGAAATACGTACAAGAAATGCACTCAATTTTTTGATCGTTAAAAACACGAAATCGTTCGATTTCTCTTCCAGCTTCTTTCAACTTCTGCTCATTTCTAGCAACAATTGTTACATTTGCGCCCAACTTGAAGGCTTCTATTGCAAAAGACTTTCCTATTCCGCTAGATCCACCTGTAACCTATTTTCTGTTAGAAATACAATCAGTAAAAAAAACACTGGATGTACATTATATATGTATATAAATTTCATTTCATCGCAGGAAGAAACGTGTGAAGAATGGGATTTTTCTTTAAAGTTAAATTATATATTACTGGTTTGTTAATTTGTATATAAAGAAGTTTCTACAGACAGAAAATAATCTTGTATAACGATCATTAAACACATCCACAAAACATGCCGATGTTAATTCTTAGCTACTGTTTTGTAATCACTAGTTATCTTTTGTATTTTTGTTACTACGCCACATTATTGGCGAATTTACTTTTTTATAAGATTCATTAAAAAAAATGAAAACAGTAATATCTCTACTTCATTCGTTACCAGCGTTACGAAATCATTGCAGTTAGATTTCATGAAAAATGTGGGATATTTTTTTCTCTCATGGCACATTCAATTTTTTTATTAAGTAAATTTTACACATTCCATTTTCTTAGCATCAGAATAAAATACTGTATATGAATAGATTAATTAAATTCTTGAATAGCCATTTCATATTAAGCGATATGCACTACACTGTTATTCTTTGTTTTATATTAAGTTTTATTTTTTCATTAAATTACTTGTGTCGTTCGTGTTTTTGAATTTATTAAAAGTATGCACTCATTCTTATAAATAAATGAGACATTGACAGTGGTAGGAAGGCAGAATAATTAAAATCAAGGTCATTTAAGCGTAATGTTTAATGCGTTGAAAATTCTGTATGTTAAGTTAAAGATAATCATAATTTACATTTACATAATACTAAATTCAAAACAAAGATATTAATTGTGGCTTCATTGCTCTTTTTCGGAAATGCTTACAACCTAGGAAGCTTCGTTTATGATTTTACAACTTTCAAATTTGATTATTTTATTACATTATAGTAAAAAAAAAAAAAAATGTTACAATACCTGACGCTGTAATATGATTAATTTGAATTCTTTTAACAACAAAATTAAAAAAAAAACCCATACATACATACATACATATATACATATATATACACATATACAAATAACAAATGCGATCACTTGAAATAATCAAAACCGTAGATAATAAAAGAAACTTCAAAGTACATATCACCAAATATATTTGCTAAAACCAAAAGAAAACGAAAGATAAAATAACGAATCTGTATTATAACCAGATTCGGTTTATTTATGTTACGTTTTAAATGACGGAACGGAAGTTATTAGTTCATAACTTTTTAAATATGGCTGACTACATATTAAAAAAAAAAAAGAAAAAAAAAACCATTCTATAAAGAATCTGACCGATTAGTAATATTACTCATCTTTATCTGTTTCTTATAAGCAGAATAACTAAATATTTGTCGCAAAGGCTGTTTATTTGTATTTCATATCGAAGTCGTTATTTCAAAGGAATGTCCAGCAATGGTGTAAAACAAGTCTCTGTTTTATTTGCAACAGCGGATTATTATAACCTTTTTCCACCTCTGTTCATTTACATCTACGCGCTGCCCTTCTAACATTTGTCTCTTCCCTACGATGTTATTAGATATACTAAACTTCGAATTAGTGGTTTCCTACCAAAACACACCGTTTAAAAATAATAGTAAAAACAAAAAAATCTTCGCAATAATGTACATGAATAGTTTATTTGTATTTATAATAATTTTATGTCGAATTACTTAGGCTGCCGTCTTACTTTGATTTTCGCCCCGCATATAAAAAAAACATAATAATATTACTGGCAGACTATTGCTATTAGTCCGTGTTTTATACTTTTAATATAAGTACATTGATGAATAGTTAAGAAAAACTCTTAAAAACGAATAAAGAAATATGGTTTTGTTCCTGATAAATAGCGATGTTTGCATCGATATATCACACGCCCAGAAAAAAAAATATTTTTTCAAAATTTCGAGCATTTGGCACCTCTCGAGGGCCTAATTTTGAAGTTGGAAACTCGAAAGCTCTGAACTAGAAAAATGTAGAGAAACGAGCGAATTTTTAACATTGCTTAATATTTTTAACTAAAATATTTACGCTACAAAGAGAGGGATACGAAATTTTTTGCGTTTTTTTAAACTTTTCGCCAACTTTGAAAGTTTCGTTAAAGAAATGAAAGATGGTTTCGTGTCAGACAAACAGTGATCTCTCCATCAGTATATCACATGCCCGAGAAAAGTGTTTTTTTTTTCCAAATTCGAGCATTCAGTACCCTGAGATCTAAATGTATGTCGTTATAACTGATTTTATATATATATATATATATATATATATATATAAGTATATATATATATATATATATATATATATATATAAGTATATATATATGAGGCATTTCACATCAAATGTTCCAGTGCAGCGCTCGAGCGCCAAAACGCTTACTTTTCAACTGATGATTACGCTACTAAGATTCATACACAAAAAATTACAACAACGCGTTTTCGATGTATTTTTTCCTCAGCTTTCCAATGAAATCAGTCGTTTTTTGAAAATGTGCTTTTTTAACCTAAAAAAAAACAAAACAGAAAACGTGTTATATCTTTAAAAGGACATTATTAATATTCTCTTTTAAATACTCTAGATCGAAAGAGGAGCGTTTTTTACGTCGATATGGAAATTTTCAGTGTTTTTTTTTTTCTCTTGCGAGATATTGAACGATAAAATAAAGACGGACCGTCGCTGCGACGCAGCGTGACATACGGTACAGTGTGTTTTCCATCAATAATACTTACTAAATAATTAATTCTACTGCACATAAGTACACATATTATTTATTTATACATTGAAACATTCTTTGTACATTTTTGAAATATAATTACGTAATGTATATTTACATAAGTATCACAGAAATTTATTTCTTTTTGTTTGTAGATAATTTTTTTTACATCGGGAATAGATGAATCTGATTTATCTGATTTACGATGGATATTTATATTTTTTAGATGTGGGAAAGTTAAACAACTGTCTTGCCGAATTAATAGGATGAATACTTTTACCAAACAGATTAATGCATCTTGAATGAAAAACTGAATGCGACATTACATAAAAAAATAAGAAATAACTAATCTATAATAAATAAGTTAGTTAATTAAAGCCAAATAAATTAATTTCCAAAGTTATAGCATAAGTTCAAAATTTTCGATGTTCATAAAGTAATACGTGCTTTCGACGACGCTCGCTCTTGTTATTCAACACAATCACAACGATGGTAATCCATAACTAAATAAACGTAAGCTAACTCCATAATCCAAACTCGACGTCAAATAGATATTGGAAAAATCCGATAAACATTTTGCGTTACGCTGCACTGCGTGTCGTAGCTACGGTTCGTGTCTTTACTTTGGCGTTCAACATCTCGCGAGAGGAAAAAAACAAAATTTGAAAGTTGCTATATCGACGTAAAAAACCCTCCTCTTTCGATCTAGAGTATTTAAAAAGTATATTAAAAATGTCTTTTTAAAGATATAACACATTTTGTGTTTTTTTGAGGTTATAAAGGCACATTTTCAAAAAAGGGCGAATGATTTCATCGGAAAGCTGAGGAAAAAATACATCGAAAACGTGTTGTTGTTATTTTTTGTGTATGATTCTCAGTATAGCGTAATCATTAGTTGAAAAGTAAGCGTTTTGGCGCTCGAGCGCCGCATTGGGACATTTGACGTGAAATGCCCCATATATACATATATATATCAAAAAATTTTTTATACGATTCAAAAAGATCAAGGGAAGCCTCTTTTAATGATTACTAAAAATAATGATAAATGTAGAACAATTTTTACACTTGATTCTTCGCCATAGCAAAAACAATTCTGTTTACGATACAATATATTTCAAATCTCCCGTCATTATGTATTCAACAAAAGAAAATATGCTTGTTTTTCCCCTTGTTGCTTAAAAGAAAAATGATAAAAACTTAAATAATACGTGAATAAATAAGATCACACGAAGAATCGTAATTCAAAAAAAAGTAATAATCCTTAATTAATTAATCAAGAAATAAACCGTTCATATATATACAGCAGAGTATAAATTATTCGATTATGTTAAAACCTAATAAAAATTACTAAAGAATTATTTTAAAGGTACATTAATGATCATCTAATTAAATGCGCACATTAAAAGACTTCAATAAACGGACATGCGCTCGTCCTGGAATAAAGTTATAATTTTCGGTATAAAAATAACAAATTAATACGTAAGCTCGTAAATAAATATATTTTATTACGAAATAAATACATTTATAGATCATCTATGGCATTCCAATTCTGGGTAGAAACATCGGACTTTGCGTAAACAATAACTTGGTATATTTTATCATGAAATAAAACTGGGACAGACGGGCAGAAAAATAAACTTTCTTTATATTATCATACTCCATATAAATTGTCTACTCCCGGCAACCTTCTTCATACGCAAATTTTTAAATTCATTTTTTAACCTATAAATTACAATGTAGGCAGTTTGAAAAAAATTATTTTCAGGATTCTCTACCGGTACGCACCTTTCTCTAGTTAACCAGAAATAGGTTACTGCGCGCAGTGTCATAATACAGCCTTCGACTACACTAGATCATATAGTTTTGGAATATTTGAAGTATAGGGTTAACGAGTAATTGTTTTTAAACCGAATAAAAATATTGGCGTAAAAATTGTACATAATCGTACCATTTAACCGTTTTTAACGAAAAAAAATAATAATTTAAATATTAACACAACTTGATTTATAGTATTTACTTTTAAACAGCTTAAGTAAGCTAAAATTGTACTTAATAAATCGAATAAAACCTTACCAGGACATGTTTGCCATAAATGCTTTTCTGACTTTTAGAACACTTTAAACTGTTGAACCAAAATATTACAAAAGCCGTAAATATAACTGAAGTAAAACTAAAAATTATATAAATCATTTTAACATTTATTAAAACAATTATATTGAACGAAAACAAATTCAACTTCAAATTTGGAAATTCAAAGTTGTATGCGGAACATACAACAGTGGTGTATAATACATTTAGATGTGTTAAAACGCCGGTAAAAATACTTCTGTATACTTTGCGATAAGATCGAAATTTGCATATTTAAATCGCCGTTTAATTTCCATTCAACATAACCCCACCATCTATTGAAATAAACATCAGTTATCGCTACTAATGAGCACACAATGCAAGCTAATGTACGTATTTACCATTCTTTTCTGTTAGTATTTTTTCAGTTTCTGTCGACATTGTTGCCAAAAATCAATTTGTTTATCTCATATATCGCTTTTGAATCTCACCAGAGGGACACGTCTTGGACCACCAGATACAAACAATTCTTACTGACTGATATCTTTTTTTTTTTAATTGTTTTTTGAACTCGTTAATTTAAATTTTCAATGTGCGATTCTAACCTGAAGAAACACCACTGCTTAACGAAGTAGGTTACAGTAGCAATAATGATATTCTTTCTAAAATGTCAGCGTACTTTTTCACTGTAATCATAAAAAATATTCAAAATTGGTTAATTTACAATTTGCTTAATAATTTTCATTGCAACTTCTACAGCGCAACTTTCATAACCCTAAAATATAATATAATTTCTTGTTTTGAGTTTCCCCCCCCCCGTTTTCGCCCTATTAACCAAAAATCGGGAAGAGTCGTTTATTTGTTTAATTAACCATCATTACTATATGTTAAGTACATGCACCATTCAATTAAGTTTTTGCCTGTAATCCTAAATTAAATGATCATATTAAATCAATATTTTCATAAACTTAAATACATTAGTATTTAACCTTAATTATCTCATATTATTATATAATTGGATTTTTCTTACGATATATAATTCTACGACAAATTCATTAAACAGTTTAAACAGATTTGTCACTAATTCTGTAGCGTATAAATTATTCGAATATTTTATTACCTTTTTAATATGTGATGCCTAATATCATCTAAAAAGTTACATCTTTTGTACTTCATACTTAAAAGAAATGAAAGGAAACTTATTTCTGACTCGTCGCTAGTACATAGTGCTAGACCAAGACTACTCTGAAGCCATATTAGTCAAGACAAGGCAAGACTGACTAATTTGATTAAAACGATTGAAATTATATTTAAACATATCTACATTTGTACTGAAATAGTCATACAACATGAGTTGACTTAGTCAGTTTGATGGACTTTGTCACTTCTCACACTAGATAAATTAGTTCAGTTAAAGTAGACTAATCCGATCAAAACAATTGAAATTTCATTTAAACATACACTTATGTACATTTCCTATTCACACTGAGCTAATAAGATAGCATTAGCTCCATTTCACAGCAGATTAGTCTAGACAAAATAAGTTTGACTAATTTGATTAAAATTATATATAATCACATAAATTTACACATATCTCTTTTCAGACTGTATTAGTCAAGTCATTACAGTTCGTAAATGAATGTATTGTAATGTAATTTTAATTGAATTAATCAAATTGGTTTGACTTGTCTTCACTAATTAAGTGTAAAATTGGCCTTAACTTCAACATGTTGAAATTTTTATTAGTCATTAAAATTGATATTAATGCTTGTATAAAATTAAACGAATTTAAAAGTGGTTTTCTTTCCTTCAAATGAAAACAAATCGCGTGTAAAATGGATGGATCAAATGATGATATCTTGGCTAGATGGCGACTTGGGGGGGTTGCCTAAATTTGATTGTGGAAATGTCAAAGCTTCTACTTCAATGATAGAGATTTGCTAATAGTCTTCCCCAGATTTTCCCTGAATCTGCGTCGGTAATATGGTACTGTCAGTCCTTGATTAAAGACCGTCTAAAAGGTTTTACAACACTAAACTTAGAAATCATACTGGAATTACTATGAACCTCTCAATTTCTCATAGTGTAAAAGTTCCAAAAGAACAACACACACAAACTTATATAACCTGGAGAAACGAAACAAGACAATCAAACTACGACTCAATTAAACACATCTGTGATCATACTCCGACTACGATTCCTCACAACTACCATCCTGCTGTATACATCAGCAGTTTTCTCAAGAGGCAGACATACACTCATCTACCATATACACATTCGTGTTCAATTAACGTTAAGGTAGTTAGTGCAGAGAAAAGTAAATATGGGGGAAATATATCTGCTCGGCCTTTGCGAAAATTTGTCTAACGCTAAACAAAGTAAAATAAGAAAAAGAAAATCCGTATATAACACGACTCAATACTTTCATCCCAAAGTAGATTGGTCAAAATTCTGTTACATCCTTGATTCTTCTCTTTCACATATTTAGACTAATACTAACCTCAGTTCCCGTTACAAATCTTTCATTAATTCAATTTATTCATTTCTCTCTTATCAGCTTCTCCTGTGCTTACCTTCATAAAGAGGAAATAAACTTCTACATTTTCCCTTTGGCGGAATGCGAATTGCAAAGTTGCTTTTGATTATAGCATTACTGCCTTTAAGACTTTCCGTTTTTTTCCTTCTTTCTTTAACTTCCCTTCTCACAAAAAAGCAAATTCTAAATCGAAAAAAACTCTTGGAAAAATGTTTTTTTAAATCTTCCTCGCGTTGCGCTTTTATGTCTTATATCTGGAAGTTGGAATGTTACCTACAAATAGACCCTATCTATTCGTACCTAGACAAAGTATTACAAGAAAGTTAAGCGAAGCTGTAGAAGTATTAAAAAAATACATAATCACACATTCAACTTACAAGACATGGATTTCAAGAAGGTTCAAAAGCTTCACTATGTAGCAGCGTTAATAACTGCTAAAATAAATGGATCGAAAGCACAGAGAAAAAGGATTAAGTATACAACAAACACAATGTAAAAAATAATAATATAACACTAGCCCCTGCATGGCCAAAAATAGAATACAAAGAAAAATTTCAAATTAAAGAGAGCTTTTGCGTACTTATATGAATATAAAAGGGGAAATAAAAATAAAAGTACAATTAAATCAGTTAAATATGTAAAAGGAAAATTTAAAATACACTCAAAATTCGAAAATGAAAATATGACTATAGAAGAGTACTTAGATACATTAAGACGGAAACTAAAAATATACATATACAACGAAAGGCTTGGGAAATATGAGAAAACCTCAGAAAGAATAAAACAAAATGATTTGAAAGAAATCAAAAAGAATTTTATAAAATTGTAGTAAACAGCCGAACAACAAGTTAGAACAACCTATTAAAAGTGTGAAGTCGAAAGCTATTAGAAAAGTGTGTGGGAAACTGAGCAGACACATAACTTGAACGCAGGGTGAATACAAAAAGAAAAAAAATTAGACACATGAAAATAATGAAATTAACTGAAGATAATAATAAAAGTGCCGTAAATAGAACTAATAATTAGAGAGCACCGTAGATGGAGTGCATAATTTTTGGTTAAAAGATTTACAATAATTTATAGCAGTTGTACATGAATTAGCTTTCTAGAAAATCCACAGAATAACCCGGAATTACTTTTAGAAGATATTACATATTTGATTCCCAAAGATCAAGATAAGTACAGGCCGATTATGTGTTTGTGTACATTATATAAGCTTTTGACTTCATGTATAGCAAGTAAAATACAACAGCACTGTTCTGAGAATAACATATTAGTAGAGGAACAAAAGGGGTATCAGGCCAGAACCTATAAGTGTAAAGAACAGTTATTAATGGACGAAGTAAGCTTTGAAGAAAAATAATAACATAGGTACATTGAGTTTCCTCAACATTGCATCTCTTTATAGAACTACATCTACATCCGCAGCTTGTGTTATCACTGGTATATTTCCTATGGATTTATTCATTACAGGCAGGGCTATCACAAGCGAGTATCGGATTCGCAAGGATGTTAAATTGCTCACATCTCTGAACCTAATAAATAATAATTTGGTTGAAACTGTTAATTACAACTCCTCTATATTACTTAAAAAGCAAGTTCTACAGACTATAATTGCTGAATGGCAGAGGAGATGGGTTGCTGATCATACTGGAAGGAAAACCTATTATTTTCTCCCTAGTATTTCAGACAGGCTAAGGATGAGTAAAATTAATATCAATTTCTATAGCGCTCAGGTACTTTCTGGGCATGGAAAGTTTGGTGCCTACCTGTACAGGTTCCGACTTGTCAGCAGCCCAGGCTGTACCTGCTGTTCTCTTAATATTATTGATGACGTTGATCATTTTCTCTTTGATTGCCCCATGTTTAGTTACTTATGTTCCAAGTTCAATATTATAAAAACTAACCCCACCCCCATTAATAGAACAAATCACTACCCCTTACTTAAGTTTGCTGAGGCGGCTTTGAGGCGTAAGTTTCAACTGAGTAATTAAATCATTTCTGTTAAATCCAAACATTTACGAAACCCTATTATTCAGGATTATCTGCTTTCTCTTCACAACTCATCCTAACTTAATTTAACTTAATGTAATTTTATTTAATTTTATTTAATTAATTTAATTAATTTATTTATAAATTGTAATTCAGTGATAGCCATTAAGTTTTGTTTCATTCAAGTCGTTAATTTCTTTTTGATTAAACATTAGTAGCTTATTATAGTTATAGAATTACAATTCTCACGTATGCACTAAATCAAACGTTATCCCAACAACTTTTATTTTCGTACATTACGGCTACTGTATTTTACCTTTCTTATTATTACAGTTAATTTAACTAAGAATGTAATATAGCAATTAAATACTTTAATTTTCTTGGTAATAGTTGGGACTATGTTCTTTATCATCCTGACTAATACCCACAATTTATCTATAAGTACACTTTTGCAAAGGACCTCTCACACACAACTCTTTTTTTTTTTTTTTTTTTTTATTTTTCGTTTTCATCCTTTCATTAATCCTAGACTGTTAGCTTGAGTTCATAGTTACAATACACACACAGTCCTCTGCACCTTTATACACTTATTTTCTTAATATACGGTTTATTTAAAAAAAAAAAAAAAAAAAAAAGGTACATTGAGTTTACATAGATTACGATTCGGCTCCACATACTTGGCTAATTGCGGTGTTAAAATTACGTAAAACAGATGGCAGAACAATTTAAATACTAAGAAGCTATATGGCTAAATGGAAAACAACATTGATAATCGAAGCAAAAGATTAAGATGCAATCAAAATTAAAATAAAGAATGATATTTACCAAGGGGACACTTCGAGTCCATTATGGTTTTATTTAGCTTTAAACCTATTACCAAATATGCTAAATTCAACAAAATTTGAGTATAAAGTTAAAGTAGATAGGAAAATTAAATATAATTTATCGCATTTATTTTATATGGATGACATAAAATTATATTCAAATAATCGAAATGGTATTAGCAAAACTCTTTGAGAGTTACCGAAATGTTTACAAATAATATAAAAATGAAGTTCGAAATTGAAAAATGTAGAACCACAACAATAAAAAAAAAAAAGGAAAAATAATACAGGAAACAGAGTTATACACTACAGCGCAAGGAGAATGTATAAAAGTAATGGAAAAAGAGGAATTATATAAATATTTAGGAATCCGGTAAAATAAACGTATCAAGCATTGATGTGCTTAAATGTTATATAGACCGGTTAAAGAGTATCCTTAAAACCCATCTAAAAAGTAGACTTAATATAGAAGCCGTAAATACAAATGTTACACTAGTGTTAACATATTCATTTGGAATGGTGAAATGGTCAAAAACTAATACTGAGAATATAAATATAAAGAGACCAGAAGCTGGTTAACAAAAGCCAGAATACATTATCCGAGAACGTCAATCGAAAGACTCTATATAAAAAGTTGAAAGAGGACTGATGTATTTTAAAAACCTAAGAATAACCCAAATATAAAAATTGAGACAGTACTTTTGCAAAAAAAAACCGAACAATCTGTGTTGCACAAAACAGTAACAGAATTATAGATATCACGCCATTGCATTTAAATTATAAGCAGGCTGAAAGATGTCAAATAAATTTGATAGATCAACGGAAATCTATAGAATTTTACGGAAAACATGTAAAAGAGTTGCCAGAGGAATACGGCAGGCCTTAAACAGGTGGCTAAAGAAAGGAGAACCGTTTCCAGAAACAAAAGGTTTTCTAATGACTGTACAGGATCAAGTGTTCAGAACCAAAAATTGTAAACAACATATAATTAAAAATGCAAAGACTGTGGATAAATGTAGAAGATGTGGTAAGGGAGGTGAAACAATACAACACTTGTCGGGAGGACGCGAAAAAATGACATAAGAATTTTACATAAAAAGACATGATGATATAACTGGGATTATATACCAGGAGACAGTCATGACCCACGATTTAATTGAAAAGAGACTGCCATACTATTATAAATATAAGCCGGAAAAAGTTCTTGAAAATAAAGAAAGCAATCTCTCTTGGAATAGAAGAATATTAACAAATGAAATAATAAAACAAACCAGATATATTATTAATAGATAACAAACACAAACTAGGTCTAATCATACGTTTAGCCGTACAAAGTAGAAGAAACATAAATAACGCACACGAAAAGATGGTTAAAAAATATGAAGAATTAAAGCAAGAAATAAAGCAAACGTGGAAATTAAGAGAAATAAAAATGGTCCCGCGATAGCTGGAATTCCCATTGTAATACCCAAAAAGCTGATTAAAAATATCATTGATCTCCAGTTACTTCAGTACCTCGTTAAGAATATATGGAAAGAAATCACTTTAAATACCCCGCGACATACATGCGACTATTTGTAAATGAAATGAAAATTGATAATGCTTACTAAACTATAGTCGCACTATCGAGAAGAGCACCAGTTGAAAAATTGTGATTAAAAACCATAATAATAACAATAATTGATGAAATGGCTAAGCTGAACTTATTATACTATCTCCGACTCAGAGATATTCTAGAACCTGTTTCGAACGGAAATGACATATAGCGATGCAACTTTTGCCTGTTCACCATTAAAGTAGACAGAGAGAAGGGTACTTTTTGTTCGAATTCTGCTGCGTTCTGGTCTTTATTACATGGTCGATAACTGTAGCAACGGAAAACCGATTTTGTTCATATTAAACATAAAATCAAATTTGGCATAATTTTAATTGAATTATTTTGTGTTTCGCACTGGTAATATTTTTATCGGAATACGAGGTGTGACGATTCAATAACCGGACTAGTCTTAAAAATATGCTTTATTACTTACTTATTACAATTGGCTTTTAATCCCCTTCAACATACTCTCCTTCTCTATCTATACACCGCTGCATACGAGTTTTCCACTGTTAAAAGCAGTGCTGCAGGGCATCAAGTGTCACCTTCTTCAGTAAGTCTGCCGTTTTTGCCTTTACGTTTTCAACAGACTGAAAATGTGTTTCCTTCAATGCATTTTTCACTTTTGGGAGCAGATAGAAGTCGCTTGGAGCGAGATCTGGTGAGTACGGTGGATAGTCGAGCACAGTAATGCTTTTTTACGCCAAGAACTGTTTCACAAAGAGCGCATTGTGCTCTGGCGCATTGTCTTGGTGCAGAATCCACGAGTTGTTCTTCCACAGATCTGGTCTTTTCTTTCTCACCCTTTCTCTAAGCTTTGTCAGAACCTCAATGTAATACTTCTGGTTTACCGTTTGACCCTGAGGTATCCATTCAATCATGATGATACCTTCAATATCGAAAAAAAACGATGAGCATGGCCTTCAGTTTCGACTTGCTCATTCGAGCTTTTTTAGCCCTTGGCGATGTGGGGGTCTTCCAGTGCATGGATTGACGTTTTGTTTCAGGGTCGTAGTAAAAAATCCACGTTTTGTCACATGTGATGACTTTTTCAATTAGTTCAGGATCTTCTGTGAATTGTTCCATAATGTCAGAGCAAATGTTTTTCCTGTTCTCTTTTTGCTCGTGTGTGAGGTTTTTTGGAACCATTTTTGCACAAACTTCGTCATTTGCAAATTCTCATGCAAAATTTTTCTTATTGTCTCTCTGTCAATGTTCATCATATCTGCTATCATCCGAACACTGAAACGTCAGTCTTTACTCACAATTTCATTAATTTTTTGAATGTTTTCATCAGTTCTTGATGTCACAGGTCGACCAGAATGTTCATCATCTTCAACAACTTCCCGACCTTCTAAAAATCGTTTGTGCCACTCAAAAACTTCAGTGTGTGACATGCAATTATCTCCAAATACCTCCTTTAATAATTAATTAAGAGCACTCAGTTGCAGGTTTTTTTAATTTCACGAGAAATTTCAAATTAATGCGCTGCTCAATTTTTACGCTTATCATAATTGCGGCACTACAGCGCGAGAACGTCTTACTCAAGCAAGAGTTAAAAGCAAACTAACCCCTAGGTAGAAAGACGGAATAACGTGCTACGTGCACTGGAAGCATCAAAGTCAACTACATTCCATTCTCGCTCCCCCTCGCCAAGCCTAACGGCTAAGGCATTCGCAGTCCGGTTATTTAATTGTCACACCTCGTATATAAATTCAATTGGAGCTAGCTTCTATCGACACGGAAGGAGCGTAACGGTAAATTCATTGCAGCAGAAAATTGGTTTAAATTAATCTCACATCCGAGGTCGAGATTTCATTTCCCACATCAGAAATTGGAGACTGAATGAGCGGAATCCAAAAAAAACGTAACAATCTATACTTATTATCGATATGGAATTCGTTTTTCCGATGTGTTCAAGTAGAATTCATGAAGTTTCATAAACTCCCTAGGTTGCATATGTGTGAATTTGTGTATTAATTTTCGATTGCTGCGTTTTTGTCATATTTAAACTCAAAGTCAGTGTTTTTTTTTTGTATTTCGTGAAATAATAAATAAGGATTAGAAGTTGTTATATTCATCGACTAAAACGTAGGCTAAAAAGAAAATATTAAGAATCACAACAATACTTTAATCTCATCTAATATTTTCCCAGATACAAGTTGGGAGGTTTGTCAAGTCTCATTGGGGAGTGATCATTTACCTATAATTATAATACTCGCAGCGAGACGGTCAGAAAGGAGATCCTAAATTAACGAACGTCGAACTGTGTGAATTTTCTAACCAATTGAAGACATTTTGCACACATTTAAGTAGCCATGAGCCTCCGGTTAATGTATATTATACCCTTCTTGGATTAATCAAAAATATTATTTTTACCCAAACTATGCGCAAAAAACAGTATTTCGGGAATAGACTGCCTTCCCTTAGTGGATAATTCAATGTTCAATATACCTAAATAAACAAAGCGCCCTCTTTTAAACGATTCCGTAGTTCTAGAACGATAGTCAACTACTTGGCGCATAAAAGACAGGAAGTTTTTGGAACGAGACGATTTATACCGACTATCAAAAGAAACTGTCGGAAAAAATTAATCTCATCGTTTAATAGGAACACCCCGTTGAGCAGTATCTAGAGCAAAATAAAAATTTTCTCTAACAGGGGGAATTCAGATTGATCAGAAGGTTTTTGAAAATCTAGGCAGTCACGCAGCTCCACCTTATGTCCCCCATAGTTCAGAACTAATACCAACATTACAGAGCCATTCAGAGGCTGAGAGATATAATTCCTTAACTAAACCAATTACATATTTAGAACTTAAATACTCGGCATATCTTTTAGTAATAATAACTCGGCGGCGCCAGGTCTGGATGGAATTTCCTATGTAATTCTAAATCATTTACCGATATCTTTATTCTATTTTAACTATTTCTTTAATTCGAATAACTATCCGGATGATTGGGAAGAATTTTTAGTAGTCGCAATCAAAAAGCCAGGGAAATCGGGAAATTAATTTCATCCTCCCATTCAATTAGACTAGCTTCTTGTATTAGGAAGTGTTATGAGAGGATTTTGAAGGAGAGATTACTTCGGTATATAGAGAACCAGAAAATTCTACATAACGCTATGTTCGGCTTTAGAAGTCAAACGAATTCTGTCGACTGCGTGACATCTTTGTTAGCAGATATATATACTGACTTTATTAATAGAAAATATATGTTGTCCTGATTCCTAGACATTAAAATTTCGTTCGATTCAGTATTGTTATCTAAACTATCACAGATATTAAACACTTTGGCTTTCCCTAGCTGGTTTGCTTTGGCACTGTGTAACCTATATACGAATAGAACAGTAATAGTTCGTCACCCAGTATGGAGAACATATAGAAGAGTGATTTATAATGGGCTATGTCAAGGATCTATCTTAAGTTCGTTTATTTTTAATATATATAATATATATATCACATATATAAAATTTCATGTTCCGGCAATTGTCGCATTCTAATATTCGTAGATGATATTACTGTCTGTGCGCGATATTCCAACAGCTAAGGGACATCTTGAGATATATTTGTTTCAAATAATTGAGATATTACAACATTGTCTAATTATTTTCCCCGAAAAATGCGCTTCCGTAATATATTCTTATAGAAGGGCTAGGCCAGAGGAAGGTAGAATTTCTGTAGGAAATGTCCATATTCCTACTTGCTCTTGTCATTAATATCTACGGTTCTGGTTAGATAGAAAATTGCTATGGCACCAACATATTAGTTGCATACATTGGTAAAGCACTAAAAAAAGTCGCTATTATGAAGTGTTTGTGCAATAAGAACTGGGAAGCTGATCCCGATATCTTGAATTTATTATATAAAACGCTAATAAGGAGTACGTTAAATTATGGTTGTTTTTTGGTTGGCTCTGCATTCAGAAGTATTCTTCAAAAATTGGACCTTATTCGAAACCAGCATAATCGCATTCCACTACTTACGATACGGAGATCGTTCTTATCTGATAAGTTTATACCAAAATATTGTTCCTTAATTTGCAATGATTTAGTGTGCTTAAGTACCAAGGAATTTCTGACTGATGGAGGTTTTCTTTGACTCGGGGCTCCCTATGTTAGCGTCTAGTTTCCGTCGGCTTCGCAAATATTACCAGGTAGGAATCAATTTTTTACCGGCTAAATATTTCTTGGATCCCATTGAATATAAGGAATTAGAAGCTGAAGTCCATCTATCGGAGTTTGACAGAATTAATAACTACGCAAATAACCATTCAATAAATAATATTTTTAATATTATTCCTACGAATAAATGGCATGGAGATATATACTATTTATCCTAACGTCTGTATCGGATACTCACTCTTGTCTCGTGCTCGATCGAATTACAGAAAAAGAACATGGTACTCTATTTCTCCTAATTTGATTAAGGATATCCTTTTGTTCTGGTTATCAAAATATATTAGATGCTTGTTGGTAGCCGTTGCAGCCAAAAAGAACGTAAAAGTTTGTCATCGATCATAAAGAACGGCACTTTTAACATGAAAGTTGGAGTCAGTATGTTGCTCGTGTTAATTGGGTTACAGTAGGGTTAGATTCGGTTGCGGAATTTTCTGAGTCATATGAGTTTTATTGATATGGTTGGCGAAAGAAGGAAAACAGGGCCAATATACTAACCCTAAATAGAATAAAAGTTATCAAACTTCGTGACTCTATCACAAATAAAGGCATCTGATAACGAATTGTATGAATAATATGTTCTCCTCAAGCTTACATTTCGAACTTTCAATGTAATATGAATAAAATAATTTATACGCCATAACGTTGGTTTCGAGTGTATTATCTTCATTAATCTCGTTTTTTCGAACATAATGATTTGATCACATCGGGATTACCAATTTATTGAAGCGTTTCTAATCACAATTAGATCTCATAATAATAATGTAAAAAAGTGTCAATACACATAATTTACAGAAACGATTACAGGATTAAAAGGAATATATTTTTATATGAATAAAATTTGAAAAATCGTAAGACAAATAATAAGTAGATATTTTTTTTCTTACTTAACTATATTGGACTTATCAGCAATGGTTACCCAGTCAGAAGGTGAATATAATAATATATTGAGTAAAACATGATAGGATCGAAGAGTAATGATGTGTCAGCGGAATTACGCACTTTTATAATAATACAAGGGAGGATCAATAAGTTAAGACTCACGTCTAGTTTCTACCTAAATTAACGTACAACCCCCTACTCCGGCGTAAACGAACCCGGTTTTCATTCTCTATCTTCTCGTGAAAGAATGAACTCGGTGTATCACCTTGTTTGGTTCGTGTTTACAGTGTGTTTGTTTGAAATAGAGTGCCGTGTGAATTGTTCGTCCAACATTGAGAGGCGAAGTGTAGTGCGGTTTTTGTCGGCAAAAAATCATAATCCCGCTGATATTCATCGACAATTATGTGAAGTTTATGGTGATAAAGAAATTTCCAGACCCATATGGTGTCCAAATGGTGTCGTATGTTCGAGGAAGGACGTGATTACGTGGAAGATGAAGCGCGTAGCGGTCGGCCGTCAACATCGCACACAGATTTGCACAAATGTTAAGCGCCCCGAAATTCTCATTGTTTTGTATCTCCTATATATATATACATATATATGTTCGATCATTTAAAAGCAGCGCTGGGAGGAGAACGTTTCGCGAACGACGAAGAAGTGAAGAATCATGAATTGATTAGCCGAAGTTGGACGGACGTTTTTCAGACAAGGCATCGAAAAATTGGTGCCACGTTACGACAAGTGCTTGAATATTTTAGTTGAATACGTCGAAAAATGAAGAAAAGATTGTAGATTTCAAAAATATATTTACATATTTTTTACGATGTTTTTTTGATTTTTTTATTGCGAATTTTAACTTATTGATCGCCCCTCGTAGTTCAATTTCATCGCTATAACGGCGCTGCGGTTTCTGGTCAATATTTCTATATATAAAATCTTTGTATTAATAATCATTGTTTGTGTCGCCCCACACATTGTTTACTAACATTCAGTACAGAATCGACATCCATTTCTACATCAACATCACAAATATTGCAGTGATAAGAAATAATATTACTTTAAAACCGTTTGATCCTGAAGAGGAAGATTTCTCTTCTTATAAAGAGCGTTTGGAAAAGTTGTTATCGAAGTATGTTAATGGGTCTAAAATACGATAGTAGTAGTACAAATGCAAAAACCGAAAAACCAAATGTAGTGTGTTGTTATGTTGTATAAAACGAACACAGTTTAAACGGTTATTTGCTTTAACGGTTCCACTGAAGCTTTCTAAAAAACTGTAGCATAAACTTGTTATCATTCTCGAAAAGCGATTTGATCCTTTATGATTACAGATTTTTATTTGAAGTGCAAGGGAAAATTGAATCGCTGACATCATACATTTCTACTTTGAAAGCATAGCGTTGAAATTGACCTAATGATAATTGCAAATGTTAAACTGAATCAATTTTACGAACGAAATTTATTCACGGTGCACTCGATAATCACATACTCGGAAACATTTTGCTTATGCAGCCTAACACTGCTCTAAATAAAACGTTAGAAGCTGCGTTTGTTCTTCGCTTCCTGATCACTGTTGTGACTTTACTATTCTTCGCATATGTGCTCTCATTTATATTCTTTCTTGTCTTCGTGTGATTTATACTGATATTTGCTGTGGGCTCTTGGCCATTCTGGTATTTTCGGGGTAACGAAGCAGTTAATTCTTTGGTTCAGCTGGCTGCTTTTTCTTTCTTCTTCTTCAAAAAAAGAAACCTACTGCTAATTTCCTACCGCCATTTAAGAATTTCCATTTCAAGCTTTACTCAGATGTATTTCCTTCCTACAATCGCTCCTTCTGTCTGTCAGTTTAGCCTTCCTTCTAATCCATGGTTCCCCTTCTGTTCCTTTCTTTTCGACGCTCTGCTGTTGTTTCCATTACTCGCCCACATTCTTAAGTCATAACCTGCTGCCTTCCTCCCATTTTCGTTTTTTGTCGGTTTCTTCCCCACATTGTCCTGTCCATTCGAATGATGCAGTTGTTTGTAACGCGGATCGTGTTTTTATTAAGTGTTCATCTTTTTCGGTGGACTGTTCAGCTCTGTTTTTCCATTTTCTTAGGCTTCGGCTTCTTATTCCTCATTATGCCCCTTATGTCCTGTCCTTTCCTTCCTCTTACATTATTTTTGTTATCAAAAAAAAAAACTAATTGTAAGAGCAATATTACTGATATTACTTTTTTATTATTATATTATTATTATCGAAATGTGCGGTTGTATTCAGCTTTGCTTGATGTTTGTAGCTAAATACTTCAGTGCCATTGAATTAATTTCGTTAAAAGTATAATATCGGTAAAGTTATAATCGCGATCTTTCCGATAGTTTTTTTAGATTCTTAAAAGATTGAAAACGGTTTTGAAGATATTATTTATATCGGATGTCTGTGTTCAGACTTAGCGGCTGAGTTAGCTGTATTCAGTAACTTAAAGTCTTATCATGTTGATACACATATATGTATGTATATTTATATGAGCATTGCCGGCAGCATAAGTGCTCAAGTGATTTACCAGATGATGGTGAATGCGTCACCTGTTCGCGTTGATTGCGAACGGTGAATCACGATTTCGTTGATGTGCTGCTGGCAACGTGAGGAAACATGTCTCGAAAGAACAAGTTGGCATGGTGGTGTTCATTTGACGCGTGCTAAAAGCGGCGACGAACGAGTTTCGCGCGCTAGATGAACGGCTACTTCCACTGCAGGTGTCGTTTGAGGCACGTATGAGCGAGGTGCTTAGTGCAGCAACTGCGAGCCGAGAAGAGCATGACACGTTACGAAAGCAGAGTGTAGATCCAACGACGCGGGTGGGAGAACTAGAACAATGTAATCGTATCAAATAGTCGTGCTGCGCTGGGTGTGAGAATTTGGCTAATTTATTAGTAAAATTAGTGTAGGCCACTAATACCAGTATATCTCAGTTTAAAATATCGGTGTATAGACCACCGAAGTCACCCAGGCAGAGTTGCCCCGCCGTTATAATTAAATGTTGCCGGAAAACGTTAAAAAAGGAACCACTTAAAAATAGTCAGGTAAACGACCAACGCTCAGCAATATCGTCTTAACAAACGATATGAAAATTTCTATGTACCAGCATCTGACTCGCAATAATTCGCAGTTTTTTGCATCAGCGGGGAGTTTGTTGGTTGGCAGTTTGTTTGGCTGCGTGCTAGAGATAGTTATGCTAGTAGAAATGCAAAACACTGCATCGATTATTCGCATTACCTTCAAAGATCACGTGTCCGGCTTATTGAATCTTAACGACTACTTTATCCTTATTTTCATTTCGCTTATTTAAATGCTTACTTTTACTTTATTTGTTTCTTCGTTATCTATTTTTAAATTTCACAAGAAATTATTTCAACATGGGAATATTCGTAGTGGTTTAAGTGGGCTCTAATTTGTTTATGTGTTTTTCTAGATATTTGCAATTTTTTCCCCCCGGTTTATCCTTTATTTCGATGATGTTATTGACCGTTAATCTTTAAAATAGCTGGAGTTCTGGATGCAATCGTTACTTATTTTCATAATTGATTACGGTACGGTGGTGGTTAATTGGAATAGGTGCGTTTCTCTCGAGGAATCTATAGGGTGGCAGCTCACTGAACTATTTTCTTATTACCTGTTCGTGTTTATTTTAATCTTTGGTTTCGATGCAATTCGTATTTTCACCTTAATGATTGCATATTGATGTCTAACTTCGGTGTTGGTAATATATTTTGTTTCCTTTCTTTATTGATTGCATGCTTGTACACGTCTTACACGCCGCGGCGGAATTACTCTTAGTATTGTCTCTTTAAGTTTCATTTATTTATTTATAATATTAGATTTTGTACGAATACGCAAGCTCGTTCTGCTATTTGTAGAATGAAATATCTGCATGCCTGTGACTAGCATTGATTATAATTTATTTTACCTCGCATTCTTTATCTCATTCGTGTGAGTTTATACATTATTTTATCAGCTGGGTATTCTGAACACTTCGTAGTTTTCAAAGTATTAATATTTAAATCTCCTGAACTTACTGATAAAGGTAGCCTGAAATTTCAATTATCTTTACTAAATTTTCTAAAAATTATGAAATATATCATCTTTACTTACTTTGCGCTTATTTTATGTTATTTTTATTAGATTTGAATTAAATATTTTCGTTTTCGTCAGTCAAATTTCCTGTTTATGATACTCGCAATGTTTAAGTAATAATTGCTATTTTTTCCTTTTTATTTTTAACTTACATGCATTCATCATCATCATCATCATCATCTTCAGCTATTTCCAATCCACTGCTGGATGTAGCTCTCTCGAAGTTCCTTCTACTTTTTTCTTCTCTGCCATTTTGCTCGTCCAGTCCTTTTGAAACTTATTTATGTCGTCCACCCAACGTGTTAACGGTAGGCCTCTTTCATGTATTATTATTATAAGCGCTTATTTCTGTTTATGAAAATATAAAAATTATTTTACAACGTAAATTTGCAAACATTTAAATGATGAATCAGTTACATATTAAATTATTGAACTTAAATGTTAAAAGCTTAAGAGCTGATTATGAAGAGTTACAGAGATTTTTAAATGCGCAAATTTTTAAGTATGGCATTTTTCACTCACCGAAACCAGCTGCGGGTTTACGATGATGAACTTTATAAATACAATTATGCGTGTATGCAGTGTAGAAGAGGTATCCGGTGGTATAATTGTTTTTATAGTAAGGAAAATGTTCAAGTAGAAGAAAATAACGTAAGTATCCAAACAATTTATTTATCTTAAAATTAACCTTGTGGATAGTCCAGGTCTGGATTTAGGGGGAGTTTAGTCTCAGGCCCCGACCTATAAAGGGGCCCCCAAAAGACACCCACTTCCGACATGTAATAAAAAATTAATCTATCATTTGCCATGAATACATCAACTTTTTTTTAAATAAATAGAATTAACTTTACACAGGAGCAAGCGCATTTTTTGATACATTTATTTGTTAATAATTTTGTATCCATTTTTATTTCCTCCTAGAGGAGGAAACTTCGTAATAGTAAAATTTCGAGTTTCATAAAAACGTACCAGAGATTTGTTTTAAGATATAACGAAATGTCTGTATGAATGTGTGTGCGTCGGTACACACGCAACACACGAACACACACTATCCTTTTATGGAAATCTTTGGTTAAAATTTGCTGAAAAATTCATCGTTTCAAATTATATATATATAATATGTTTTTTTTTTTTTTTTTGACATCGACTATAATTCAGGGTTTCTCAAACTAATGGCTACACGTACCCCTGTTAAAGTTTCCAGGTGACGGCGAACCCCTAACATCCCCCTGCCAAGAAAATAATAAAATTGGCTGTTGAAGAAAATACGGTTTTTTTATTTCAATAAAAGGTAACAAATTTATTATTTTTACGACCTCTAAAAGTGCTGTTTTTAAATCATTAGGGATTTGCTTGCTCGCCAATGCTTCTCTGTGCAATGCTCAATGCATACTTTTGACCTCAGGAGGGAGATTTTTAATCCTGGTTATTAGTCCAGATATCCTTCCTATCATGGACTTTGCACCATCTGTCGATATACCAACACACTTTGTCCCATCTATGCCATGTTCTTTAAAAAAAGCATTGATGGTGTTAAAAATATCTTCTCCTTTTGTAGTAGACTCCAAGGTCTTGCAAAATAGAAAATTTTCTTCAGAAATATTTTCATATATATATATATATATATATATAACAAACCCAAATAAATTCGGCAATCCACTAATATCTGTAGATTCATCAACTTGAATCGCATAATTATTTTGTAATCGTTGTGCGAGTTGATTTTCAATATTGTGTGCCATGTCGTAAATGCGACGTGCAATTGTATCATTCGAAGGAGGTATTTTATCCAGCAATTTCGAAAATGTGTCTCCCAATATACAACTGAACATATCTTTAGCAACTGGTAAAATCAATTCTTCAGCAATATTGTATGACTTTCCGGTCTTTGCGGTTTTATATGCCACAAGGAAAGATGCACGTAAATATTCAGAGTTAATAGCCAAGGTGGTTTTCATGGTCTTTTTTGAAGAAGCTAACAACTGTTTCTTTTTTTTGAACAAAAAAATCTAAAGGTTTACGTACGCATTGCGGATGTTTTGTTTCCAAATGTCTTCGCAGTAATGATGGCTTCATCGAGCTATTTGTAGAACTTCTGAACATATTACACACTGTGGTTCTGGGTATTAAGATTCTTCGTTGCACGTAAATCCAATTTTCAGATAGTCTTCGTCATATTTCCTTTTTTTTGCCGATGGTATGACTTTTTTTTCTGGTTCTCTCGATTTCTCAGAATTTTCGTTTGAAACTAAACTTTCAGCAGAAGTAGACGCAATTTCAGTAGACGTACTTTGTACAGGTTGCAAGCTGGATGATAACGTTTAATTGTTTGGACATTTTATACGTAACGAACCCGTTTTTAACCACTCATTCATTTTCGCAACTGTTATTGAATATATTTTCAGAAAATAACAGTTATTCGAACAAAATTATTGCTAGCCGCACAAACCGATTGAAAATGTTTTTGTTTTTATTTTGATGTCAAGCAAAATGCGCGCAACTAACTAGACCTAAAACAAATTAGCACTGAGCACACATGCGAGTTCAGTCGCGTGCGCGCCAAAATGTGTACCCCACGCGCCTGCCAGTCATCCAGCCACCATTACATAAATCTTGTCGCGAACCCCCTACCGTCGAATGGCGAACCCCTAGGGGTTCGCGTACCCCACTTTGAGAAACCCTGGACTGTATGATATTTAGTTTTGTTTACATTAATAATTATATGTTAATTCGTGAATTCAAAATAATATAATTAAATTAAATTAAAGAAAATTTAGTTATTCTATAAAACTGATAATTTGGTCACTTCCGAAAAGGGCCCTTAATATTTTTGTAGCCCCGGGTTTATCATATACTTAATCCGAGCCTGGAATAGTCTTATCTTTTTCTTTAAAATTTCATAGATTTTGTGATTCAGATACTTCATAATTTTTAGAAAATTTGGTAAAGGTAACTGAAATTTCAGGCGACCTCCATCAATAATTTCAGGAGATTTAAATATTAATACCTTGAAAACATACAAAGTGTTCAGAATACCTTAATTTTCTGAATTCTCACGGCTGTACTAGTCTAGTTAATATTTATGCGTCAAGGTAAAATATGCTTTTCTTATTTTTGAAAGTAATAAATTAGATTCCAGTTCCATGATCGAAGTACTCGACGTGGGTCTCTATTGTTTCGGCCTCGTCGTTTTTCCAAGTAGACCTAGTTTAGTGTGTTAGTGAATTTTTAATTTTTTCTTCTTCAGTTAATATCAAATTTAAGGCGTAAAATAATCATTGAATCAAAAAATCACCCACGCAAAATTACGAATTAATTTGCTTAGAAAATAAATCAGTAGTTTTCGATGCTTTTTTTTTTTTCATTCATATATCGATTGAAAAATTATTTCCTCTTACAAAGACTTGAAATGCTGATTATATATTCATTGAGCGAGTTATTTCAATAAAATATATATTTCGGAAAAAATTAGCCAATCACGGCAATAATTTCTCACATTTTTTTTCTTTCAAAGAAAACCAATGTGCTATTATAAAAAATTTTTACAGGACAAAAAATGAAAAATAAATAAATTTTAACAATTATGAAAAACTACTAATTTGAAAAAAGCAAAATCAATCTAGCATATGAATTTTATTGAAAAGATTTGTTTGTTAGTCTTACGAAGTTATTCGCCTATTTTCATATTTATTTTTAACCGGAACCGTTCGTTTGGACTTAATTGACCGGCCCTGGTCGATTAGCCCTTGAGAAAATTATTGTAAGAAACTTTACAGGAAATATGTGTTTTTAATTTAGTATTATGTAAATTGAAATTACAGTAATGCAGAATCCTTGGCGGTTGACTCGTCATGTTCAATTGCTTTAATTTTCTATATTAATAACATGAACGGATTACAATATTTCCATAAAATTACTTTTCGCATGTGTGCTTTTAGTGCTGTTTTATTTTTTCAAAATGCTCACTGGCTATCGATATTCGTTTGTTTTCTAAAGTAATGATATATAATACTTTTAAGAAGGTCAGATAGTTGTTTGAAAATCGGAAAATTTTTATTAATTTGCTTTGTTAAATTTATTAAATTTTATTACTAAATAAGCTGTTTTATTAATATTTTCGTATGGCTTAAAAGTGAATTCTGGTTTATGTAAGTTGGATTTCACGCTAATAAGAATAGCAGTTTCGAAGTGATTAAACTATGTTACATTTAGAGGAAGTTATTTTAAAAAACTACACAGGAAATATTTGTTTTTAATTTAGTATTATGTAAATTGAAGTTACAAGTAATTCATACTTACCATACAGAATCCTTCGCGGTTGATATATCATGCTCAACTGCTTTGCTGTATATGCGATTACAATTTTATTTTATTTTTTTCTAGATTCTAGTCACACCTGAAAGATAAATAGTTTAGAGCTAGATATTTAATCCTGCGCGATATGTAACATAGTTCAATCACTTGGAAACTGTTATTCTTGTTAGCGTGAAATGTAACTTACATAAACCAGAATTCACTTTTAAGCCATATGAAAATATCGATAACGCAGCTTGTTTAGTAATAAAATTTAATAAAATTAATAAAGTAAATTATTAAAAATTTTCCGATTTTTAAACAACTATTTGACCTTTTCAAAAGTATTATATGTCATTACTTTAGAAAACATAAATAAATATTGATCGTCAGTGAGTATTCCGAAAAAATAAAACAGCACTAAGAGCATACATGCGAAAAGGAATTTTATGGAAATACTGTAATCTGCTCATGTATTATTAATATAAAAAATTTTAATTTTGTACCTTAAGAAGAAACGTTTTCTTTGATTTTTTCCAATAGAGGAGGAAAAAATTGGGGTGAAAAAAAAGAAAATAAAGGAATGGTTACAGAAAGAGGGAAATACAGGAACAATAATAAGCATTAAATAAGAGAAGAGGTTACGAGAAAGGAAAAGGGACGGAATAAAATAAATAAATAAAATAAAGTTAAATAAAATAAAATAAATAATAGATTAGTTATAGCTGAGTTAGAAATAAGGAAAAATAGGATAAGTTTGTAATAAAATGATTTGCGCGACGATAATGTTGTATATAGTATATAAGTAGTATAGTGTAGAAATATTTAGGTGTAAGAAAATTCGTCGGCAAGCGTCTTGACGAGAAAATGTATAAATAGTGATAAATATTGTATATTTTCGAAAAAAAGAAAGTTCGAAAAATCGATTATTTTTGATTAAGTGTAATATTATCGTTTCTAAAGGTATTGTGCTCTTTTAGCTTTAGAATTTACCATTATTCTACGAGTGTTGGATCCATATGGATAGAGGGCATTTTCCCCTCAAAAGAACCAAAACCGCAGTGAAACGTTTTTTTTTTTTTTTTCAATGGATTCGGTGCCAGTACTGACCCAACTACATGCGTTTAGCTCACCTACTCAGATTCTGAGACGATCGGAGATAGAGTATAAGGGAAAGTAGGAGGGGAATAACGGCTAGAGATGAGAAGGAAATGATAAAGGAAGCATTGAAAAGGGTAGGAAGATCCAACGCCAAGAGTTCGGTGTGTAGATGAGAGCACTCGGGAAAAAGAGTAGTACATTCCAAAAGGATATGGTTGGGGTCACATATAAAGGGAGAATCAGTAGAGTGGAGAGGGCAAAAAGGAGAAGGTGAAAGAGAGAAAGAAAAACGAGAAGAGGGAAGGAGAGAATGATCAAGTCTTAGTCTGATTAAGGAAACAATAGCCGAGCGCCGAGCAAAGGGAAGAAATTGGAACCAGGGCTGTGAGTTGGGAATAGGCTGTAAGAGGAGGTAGAAGGAGGAACGATCGGCGAAAAAAAAAAAGGGTAGATGTCAATCCATAGTCTGGCGTGGAGACTTGAGGACAAAAAAAGGATGTCTGAGGCAGGAAAATGGGGGAGGAGGAGTGGACCATTGAGTGATTTTTGTTACAACAGGGAAACTTAATTTTTACTATAAAAGATTTGTATAAGTGTTACAACATGTGGATTTAATTATAACTAATATTTAATACTGTTTTCTAGTAAAACTATTAATGTTACGTTTTTATTCTGTTTTAAATACAATACTATTGTCGATCTTTTGTTCTTTTTATTTATTTTTAATTTTTATTTTGTAATTTTAATTAAAAATAGATCAATGAGAAATATATATACTTTTTTTTACTTGCTCACGGATAAAAAGAATTCGGATCGGATTACTAACTAAAATAAAAAAGAAGTAAAGTTTAATAAAAATGCTCTATTCTTTCTAGTAATCCACTATTCAAATTCTGAACTATCATTTTAGTTAGAATTTTATAATTTCGTTTTACTTTTCACCCTTAAAAATAAAACAAAAGTTAAATTAAAAATTGTAATAATTATGTATTTTTAAAACATTTTTAAATTCATAAAGAGGTGATCGCAATTTGATTTTCTTTATGAAACAAGGGGTATTTCTCAAATCTACTGATTACCGCATAAGATATTACGTAATTATATAATTTCTCTCGGCAAAATGTCTCGCTGGATCCGCCCCTGATTCTATTGAATTGAGTACTAGTAAAAGTGGAGTTCAGTTATCATTGTAATTTCGATTAATAGCATTTTATCGTATTTTCATCAAAAAGAGCATCCCTTGAAGAGGAACTATCACTGACATTATTATAAATACCGTCAGAAATATTAACGCAAACGCTAAAAATCTGGAGCAGCATCAATTAATTATATTATTATATAGCCACTAATAACTTTGATATTAATTTTTATAATAATTCCGGATCATATACATAGTAACAATTCAAGAGTTCTTTCGAAGTGGAACGGAATGAATAAGAATTAAACTTCAAATTCAGACCGCATATTCCTTTTTATATAATATTCCTTTTTTATCTTTTCTAGCTGAAAATCGTTCCAGAAAACGTTTCCAGCATGTTTGTTTAATATTTGTCCGTGCGTAATTATTATAAATTTTTAAACATTTACCAACGAAATTTTCGAGTTTTGCAGATTGTCAGCCTACACAGTTGACAGCACTAATATGAGAGTCAACTGAAAATTAAAAATTAAATAAAATCCACAATTCAAAGGAATATCACAAAATAAATAACCTACTCATTTCTCGAATAGATCATAATTTTATGATGCGTAAAAGTTAATTACCGAAAGAAATTTTAATCACGCAAATAATTTAAATTACGTTTAATAGCCTTTTTCATAAGAAAATGTTGCAGCCGCCTCTATTCACGTACATAAAGAATAGTCTACATTTTTTTACATTAGGATAAAATTTTTGAATTCCAATCTACAATTCTACTTATAATACAGATATTTTTCCTACATTATGTTATTTGTTAAAATTCTGTTAATATTTACCGGACAATCGCACACTGCCTTTTCGGTCGATGTTTATCGTCCTTGCGCTATATACCGTTGGAACATTTTATTCAGACGATTTGAAACATCGTGTCGTACCAGAACGGTGTATAGAATTCAATGAGACTTGCCGCTGAACTTATTCCCGACAGGATAGAAAATTTAAAAAGGAATTTTATCAGTAAATCGAAAAAAGAACGTACGTTAGTTTTACGATTTTTTAATTAAACTTGAAATTATCACTGTTCTTGTATTTATCGTTTATCTTGCGAAATTTAAGCCATTAAATAGTAGCTCTTTTAACTTTTTAGAACCAAGCTGCAAACGTCTTATTAAATAACAATTATAACTGTAATTTAGTTTAATCGCCTGCACATTTTTTTCGCCCTATTCTCTACGACTTTTCCATCAGTAAAATCATTCAAGTTTCTGAAATACGTTGCATCGTAGAATTTAAAAAAATATATACACACACACATACATATATATATATATATATATATATATATATATATATATATATATATATATATATATATATATATATATATATACATAAACTCGGACATTTTGGCCTCGCAAGGGGTTCTTGATCCCTTTTGCTTTCATTTCTGCCTCTTCCTCTTCTATACTTTGTATAAAATGATTAAAATTTACAACGTAATTCTTACTGGCATCAACACCAAAAAAAAAAATATAACATAACCACAAAAATCCTATCCTAACATTTAACTTTCGTTATATAAAATTAAGACATTTTTTCGTTACATTTTTCGTTACATATTTCGTTACATCAAATTGCGACATTTTTTAAATAACAATTACAAAGATCTTATAAAATATAACAAACGTTACATAATAAAATTGGGACATTTTTTCTAATGGGGCGTAGCCTAAGAATTACGTTGTAATTAATACACATTTGTATTAGAAAGAAATATGTACATGTTTGCAGAGGAAGAAAGATTTCGAATGTGTAATAAATATAAATAATTTGTTATAAAAAAAAGGAAAGAGGCAAAAGAAAAACTCTAATTAATACGATATTATTTTTGTAATATGTTAGAAATTAAAGTCTAATCTTAAATCGTATGTATGGAACTGACTAAAAGTGAAAGTATCAAAAATTGAAGTTTAAATAATACAACGTACACAAAAATCAGCGACATTACCCTCCGCGAAAACAAACCTGTTTTTGCTAGTTTTCTATTTGTATAAGAAATTTTGTTGGGGGTCATCTGTTTAGCCTTTGACATGATTGGTCATTGGCGAGGAAGATTTCGAAGTACCGATAACGGAATTGTCTGTCGAATCGTGATAACGTTGTCGGTACTGTAACGCTAATTGTAATTGAGCGTTATTTCGCAAGTACATGGTCTGTGCGAATTGTTGCATCAGTAGCGGAGGATAGACTGGAGAAAACTGAGGAGCTGAAGAGGACAGTATTCGTTGGATGCCCATGACAGCATCGGTATCCGCGGTGATAGATGGAAATTGCGATAACATGGCTACATTTGTAGCTTGTGCATTACTCATGGCAAGCATCCGGTAAAAAAGTTGCGATCTGTTATTCTTTAAAGACTCCATTTGCGCACTCGATAGAGACGTTTCAATTGGCAACGTGTCCAATGATATATTTCCAGTCGGGTCGATTTTTCTTCTTTTAATTGTCGTCGATACTTTACCGCGTACTGTCGATTTGCCGACCACCGTTGTCGTCTTCGTACCGCGACGACGACTGCGACCTGAAGAAACCGTTGACGATAATAACCTAGCAGTCGGCGCGGTCTGTCGAACATCAGCTCGGTGAAGCGCAGAAAGTAGGCTCTGTTGTTCCGGCGTGGACTGGAAATTATTAGCGCGGCATCGAGTTGCGGAGGATGACCAGGGTGCCAAGTGTTCCAGAGACGACCGTGTTGTTGTTATCATCGGATTGGACGCAGATTGAAACGAGTACGAGAAACTTTTATCGTCAGAAGTCGTCGTTGTCGTGAACGCGGGATACTGAAGCGGAGATATCGAATTCTGACGCCGAGTGGAAGAAAGGTCGCGACCAGCTTTAAGTGCCGAAATCGAACGCCCATCCTGAAGCGGAAACGGTGGCCGTTGTTGACCTTTAAGCGGCGATAGTTGACTTTGTCGCGATGTCGGCAGCGGTGCAAATTGCGACGAAAGCAAAAAACGATCGGCATCAGCGGAACGAAACCGCTTCTGTGCTAGAGTGGGTTCCGTTGATTTTACGCCAGGTGGACGAATATCAGTAGTGCTATCTTTGGACGCTGCCGTGACAGTTTCCGCCACGTCGTTTGACAGGTCCAAAGGTTCTTCCTCCTGATAGATAGCGGTCAAATTACTGACCGTACTGTTACGCGAACGCCGGTTGTACATGTTTAAGACAACAACGCTCAATTCGGAGAACGTAATCGAAAATTTTGCAGAAAAAAATAAAGCGATTAAAGAATCAAATGGGAAAATCGACCGAAAAATCAAACCGACCAAGAAAAAGCAAAGTCCGCACGGTGAGAGTACGTCGTCATTAATAACGACATCGTTAAGGGGACGTAGAGCAAATACCGACTGAGTGGTAAATTCCGATATGGCGGGAAAACAGACAAGCAATAGAATGCGGCGCGGAAAAATTATGCCCAGCAGCCAGACGACACGAAACGGTTTCAACACCTGTAACAGCGTGTAATGCGCCATCGGTTCTGCTGCGGAGAAAGTTTAGTTAGCTGCCTAACGGATACTGAAGAGAAGCGAGCAAGACAGCGGAAACCCGGCCGATAGCTGATCGCCGAAAAGGCAGCAGTCTGGCTGTGCCGTTCGCGGAACAATGATGAAAGGCTAGAAGAAGAGAGACCGACTCTGAAAAAAAGAACCGAAACAAAAAAAGGTAGAAGCGCGGAGAAACGGGAAAAAACTCCATCCCGTCAATTGGCAATGGTAAAAACGGAATAAAACACGTATCATCATGCAGCCGACTAAACCGCGTTAAGTTGCAAAAGAAGTAAGGCGTTGACAAGTGTCAAACGGATTAAAAATCACCGCAACGGGCGGGCAGCAGATGGAGTTCAAAATCAATAATACATCGCCGCTGGAACAACGTTCACATCGACGGTTCACCGGCAGCATTTAATAAACGTAGAAAAGTCCGCGATGGGCTGCTTTGCTTCTAACCCCTCCGATATTCTAGCTTGCGCACTTACCATTGCCAGATAAAAAATTAAGACAATCGTTCCAGTCCAAACCGACATTTTTCGCCCAGCCGCGCTTATCGCGATGAAAACTATCCAGTTCAAAACCCCGAATCTTACGTGTAGCGACAAATTTTTATAGATACGCGCACTCGGTTAACTAAAAACAAAATGACAATAAAGATGCGCTTGCTTCTTGATTTTCCTGTTATTAACGTACTCGGAGTGCATATAAAATAATAATGATGAATAATGTCCAAGCAAGTTGACGAAAATTAAAGTTCATGAACAATTTTTTTTTATTACAATATCGTTTTTTTTTTTGTTTGTATGCATCTATACAGATTTCATGGTTTTCACGATAGCCTAGTTGCTGGAGCGCTTGGCTTCCGTTGCGGGAGTCTCGATTCCGGGTAACGACAGAAATTACTATTACGTAAAATTAAATTAAATTTCACGTGGAAGGCAATGGCAAACTACCACGTATGTATATCATTATATGCACGCTAGTTAGTACAGACAGACACGGAACTGCATTAAGATAAATCAATTACAATATCAGTTCCGAATGTAGTCTTGCGCTTGTACAGATTAGTTAAAAAATTGCCACGAGCATTAATCTGTACAGCTAGAATGTACAAATAGGTTGTCACGACGCTCGTAATCAATACAACTGAGAAGAAGAATTAGAATCCTAATGTAAATTTAAATGTCGCAAATAAAAACAGTGCAACTTATGTCTTGGAAGAACGTTAAGCAATTCCTTAAAACTCGGGCGCCGAAGTCTCGAAGATTTTGAGAAAAAATATTTCTTTTTCAGCGCGTGTGATATATCATTGGAAAGACCGGTATTTGACGAGAATTAAACGATAATTGCTTAACAAAACTTTCGAAGTTTACGAAAAGTTCACTAAAAGCACGAAAACTGATACGTAGCCTATTGCGACGCGAGTATTATAGCTAAAAATCTTGAACTGGACTAAAAAAAAGGCGCATCCCCGTATATTTCTCTCGTTTAGAACATCCGCGTTTCGAGCTTCGAAATTAGGCACTTCGGGGCGCCAAAAGCTCGAAATTTTGAGAAAAAAAATATTTTTTTCAGAGCGTGTGATATATTGTTAGAATGATCGGTATTTGACAAGAACGAAACAATAAGACATTTCCTTAACGAAACTTTCAAACCCTGATGTTCCAAACCGGAGAAATATACGTGGAAGCGCATATTTTTAACTGTGTTCAAAATTTTTAGCTCTAATACGGACACGCCATTTTGACGCTTTTTTGAACTTTTCGGTAACTTTGAAAGAGGTTGCCCACAAGGGTGAGTGAACATTGAAATTACCTATAAATATAAGTGGCGGTGGTGTGAGGCGAGTAATTTTTGTATATCTTCTGGTTTTACTTGTTGACTTGGATGAACATATATGGTACAGATTGAATTTCGATTGCTACTGATGGAATATCGGATAGTAACGTTATCTGTTGAAAAAGTCAATATCCCGATTAGAAAAAGAAAAGTTCGGTTTTTGCGTCGAGTATTCCACGATACAGCAGTACCAAAGAGTAGTCAATGCAATTTCCTCAATGCTTAAGAGAAAAACAAATGCGTTTTTTTTTTTATACGCCATCCAGGCGTTCGACAAAGTGTAAAACCCTGGATTACTTTTCAAGTTGATAGCAATTTCTTCATTCATTGAGATCAATACATGCTACTTCAATCATATCAGACCAATATAGAACATTTTTTGTCAAGATCAATGATTCCTTTCCGGAAGAGCATTAAGTTTTATCATCAGTACCACAGGGTAGTTTATCGGGACAACCCCCATTATATTCTACTAACACATTCGATTTGCCAGTTTGTAATCAAACAATACTAGCAACATTCGCTGATAATATTGCCCCACGTTCGCGAATAATGCCGTTCTGAACCATTTAAACCGAATAGTCAGGTGGGTACAAATACAGATAAGTGCCGACAAACTGTATATTAACAAACTGAATGTTCAACGATAAAGATTAATAATAAAGCAATTCCACATAATTTAGTGTCTCTCATTGGAGGCACTAATTTAATATTAAATTCAAGTTAAGATCATTGTATACTACCGGTACACTAAAAAAAAATAAAAATAAATAAATAAAAAAAAGTTAATATTCGCACGAACGGCTATTATTACTGCCCCACGCGCACAACCACCAAGCATCGGCTTTGATTCGAGACCTTTATACTTTTTTAATTTTAAATGTTGGTTTTGTTTTAAGTGGGTTTCATCCACACCAGTGATATATGCGTATCATCACTTAAAAAGCTCCACCTTATTAAATCCTTTTCACATATCGATTGGGTAATGCGTGCATTCTGTTTCTATGTTAATTCTACTTTGAATTATTGCTGCTTCACATACGGTATCTCTTTCAGGTGTGAGCTTTCCTTTAAATTCAACTGCGTCCAAAATACTTGCCTCCACTTTTGTTTTTCAATTCAAAAATGTTGTCTTATCCTCGCTGTTCACTTGAAATTTATATTCCTTCTCTTTTTACTTGACGTTTCTACTTAGGTTACCGTTTCCTCGTTAAAGGTCTGCTTATTTATTCTTCTTTATTTATTTCTTCTTATTGCCATATTTTACGTAATTGTCACTTTTCTGCCAATAAAACACCAATTCTGCCTTTGATCTCTGTCCGATTCCCCTTGTAATCTGTCCATTACATGGAACTTATAAAATGTTAGAAAATAAAAGAAATAAATAAAAATAAAAATAATTTGGAATGTGTGGTGCGGGTGCGAGTGTGCGCGTGCCTGGAACTATTGTCGGTGGGACCAGCCAATCAGCATCCTGCAGGAAACAAAAAGGATCTACCTGATTCGGCCAAGTCCAGCGGTCACGGTCGAGTAGGCGGTCGAAATTTTGGAAAATCGCGATGAAGATTTTAAGGAGAAAGGCATTGGCAGCCTTATAGAGTTAGTCGCAGTTTGACAGCCAGTCAGTTAGTTCTTTTTCTACCGCCACTGAGTTATGTCTCGTACCTCCGAAGAGTTCGTATTATAAGAAGTTTTTTTACCTATCGTTGGTTAAAGTGTTCGGTCGAACCGGTAAAGGTGACAAAAAAAATCGGGAATAACGGAAAATTTGTGAAATTCGGATAAAACATAAACGAATCACGACTATTGGACTTCATCAGCCAGTCAACGCACCGCAGATTCACGGACCACGGACCACCGCCGATAATTACGTACCATTTTATTTTATCGTTAATTAATTATATATATATTATTATTGCCGTATTCATAAATTATAATATTGTTTTTCAGCGGTCGACCGGCAAAGGAAGATAGGTGTCCTTTTTAATAATATATTGTTCGTTATAAAAAGTTCTGAAAGTAATCTGTTCAAAACCTCATATTCTCTTAAAATTTTGTTAAAAACTAAAAAGAAAATAAAATCCACGAGGATCTTGGTTGGCATCCCTGAGGACCAAGCTAACGTTTAGAACCGTTACACCCTTTAGTTTTTACCGTATATCTACACTCGAGAAAAGCATTCATACCTTTCCTTCAAATTTTTCATCCTTCCTTCATTCGATTAACCGTTTTTATTCTCCATGTCGTTAGATCGAAATTTTTACAGAATTTATACTCTCGCTTCTCTAACCACTCAACAATCTACACTGACAGCTCCAAAGGGCCGAATAAACGCAGCTTTTTTTAGTCTTTCTTTAAGTTACCCCAATCTTCTTTATACTTCTCTCCTTCTGCGATGTTTTTTTTTTTTTTTGTTATCAGATCTTCTCCTATTTCTCACAATATTTTTATCCTGTCAGATTCCCAATGCGTACTGCAGGCTATCGCATCTCCTCTTCCTTCCCACTCTGCCGAGTACGTAATTCTTCTTATATGTGTATGTTCCTTGATTCAAGATCTCTTCCTTTCTCATTTAATAAACTTAATGTACTCTGTGAAAATATGAATGAATTATGCATTCGCAATAATATAAATAAATGTATATATGTATATATATATAGTAACAGTTAAAGCCGAATAATTTAATAACAAACGAGGAAAAAATAAAAAGTACTAAAAAAAGTCGAACTAAAAACATTATTGTTTAAAATATTAAATCAAAGTACTCGTATTATTATTTTAAATTTTGTTAACAATTTTGAATTTTATTAATAAATTTTTTACAAGTCACATAAGTTGTATGAACTGGAAACGAACCCATCAATATGAACGAAAGGAGCAAAATAAACAACCAAGGTTAATACGAGTATTCATTAAAAAAAAAACGAGTATAAAATCAATATGTTTTGCTGAGTATTAGTTCTAAAATCGCAGTTCTATAATTCATTATTAAAAATAATTTGACGAGTATGTCTACGCTTCACGCAGATACATTAATACAGGAATATATATTATGGGCAGCTCCAGCTTTCCTTTATTCTTTCACTCGACATAAGAATTTTATCTTGTTTATTTTTTTGAACCGTCATTAGGCTAGCTTTATATCTTATGGATAGCAACGAGTGTGAATGCCGACTTGTTTACGATTTTTACCGGACAGCAAATGATTCTTTAGAGATGGATACGGTATTTACGTCTATATCGTTGACAGCATTTACAAAATCATTAAAACATCGTTATTATTATTATATTTGCACTATTTAAATTGACATTGGAGGTATGTTATCGAAAGGAGAGGACGTTGCGTACTACGTCTACGTGTCGTGAAAAGACGATGTCAATTGGAATTTCGTGATGTGGAAATGGTTGATTTATTCTCCAGTTCGAGTCTGAATTCAGTGCGCATAAATTCCATGAATGTGGGACCATGCGACTCTCGTAAATCCAAGTTAAGATCACCACTGAGTACTTCGACGATTTCAGCGCCTTGTGCGGAATCTACGTTAAATTGATCGACATCTACGATGCGGAATAGGCAGAAACCGCGGTTGACAAATTTACAATCTAAGAAGCGGGACTTAACTATCGCTTTCTCCTCTGGAAGTAAAGACTGACCATCACCACAATCTCGGTTAGTACAGATGAGAAAGTGACATCAGCTTGCCGCATCACCGACTGCCAGACAATTTCGCAGCAGAACTTTTGTAAATCTGTGTCTGGCAAACGGGTGGTAGTTGATGAAGGTCGCCGATAAACACCATGTCTGTACCCGCGAACGGACGCTCATGATCGTGCATAATGTTTTGGAATCAAAAATTTCTATCCGAAGAGAGTAGTGGATCTAATCGTAGTGCACTCGTCGACGAAAACGATGCGAACATTTTCGAACGGTGCGCGAAACGCGTTCAGTGTTTCCACTTGGAGGCCTGTCATCGTTTGCGACTTCCTGATACGAAAGTCAGCGGGTACAGTGAATCCGATATATTGTATAAATAATACCTTTTTTTTTGCGTTTCCATGATATCATTTTATTGTAAAATTTTTTGGGTCATTTTATGGGACGGACAAATTTTTGGAATGACTCCCAGCCATAAGAAATATTCATGTTAAAACATTTCAACCCATTGCGATAATTCGAACTGCTACATTTGCATTATTTGTTAATTTTTCCATCATTAAGAAACGTAATAGTTAACTACAGTTATTTTCATTAACGATACTGTGTAATATTTCTCTTGCAAAAAAACAACCTCCATGCGCTGAGGATTCCGTATGTTAACTTAAGCATAACCATAATATATACATTTACATAATATTAAAATCAAAACAAAAAAATCAGACTTTTCGCGCTGCAAAGAGACACGCAATTTTTCAGGTGTTTTTGAACTTGTCGCCAACTCTGAAAGTTTCATTAAGGAAATGAAATACAATTTTGTTCTCGACAAAAAGCGATTTTTTCACCCACATAACACATGCCCAGAAAAGAAAATATTTCTTTCAAAAATTTCGAGCTTTTGGAGCCCTGAGGATTCAAATTCGAAGTTGAAACCCCGGATGCTACAAACTAGAGAAATATACGGGGATGCGCATAATTTTAACCTTGTTTATTAACCTTGTTTGAAATTATCAATTATAATACTGACAGCGCTGGACACGTCATTTTTTGCGTTTTTTTGTACTTTCCAACAACTTCAAAAGTTTCATTAAAGAAATTAAATTCGATTTTGTTCCTGACAAGTAGAGGGTAATCTTTCCAAGCAATATGTAATAAGCTCGGGGAAAAAAATCAAAAATTCTGAGCTTTCAGCGCTCTGGTGGGCCTTATTTTAAGATATGTTCCGAACTAGAGAAATATACGGGCTTAAGAATATTATTAACCTTTTTCGAAATTTTCAACTATAATATTCGCGCCGCAAGGAAGGGGGCTACATATCAGTACTTCCGCTTTTTTAAACTTTTCGCAAATTTTGAAAGTTTTGTTTAAAAAATAAAGTACGCTTTTGTTCTCGACCTTTTCAACGATATATCGAATGTCCCGAAAAAGAAATATTTTTTTCAAAACTTTCGAACTTTCAGCGTCTTGATGATATAAATGTGAAGTGGTAAGTTCGGCTATAATTTTCCTATAAAGCCTATCCTTTGTACGTAAGTTTGAGATATGTTTTGGTTTTCTCAACTTTTTACTCCGGCTATTGCTTATGTGAACTTACTTTTTTTTTGCTGTTTTTGGCCCAAAAAGAGGGGTTTAAATCATTTTTTAACCGTAATATTTCGATTTTATGAAAGAGTTTCTGCGTTTTAATATTTCGTATTTCACTTTTAAAGGGTTATCTGGCTATGAGTTATGAATTTTTTAAGTGATATTTGAGGTTGTTTTAAATCCAACATTATATATTCTTGACGGCTTTTTGGGTTTTTTGCCGGCCAGGATAATCGGTTAGCTTGAAGTTATAAATTATTTCAAATTGAATTTTAATTTTAATTTATGATCCAATTTTGAATTTTAAAAATCAAACGGACATATACAGAACCCTAAATAAATAAGATGGTTCAGAAACGACAAAAATATCAAATAAAAGTCCATGAGTTACCGCATATTTTTATTTGATATTTTTATCGTTTCCGAATCATCTTATTAGGATTCTGTACATTATGTGTGTACGGAATCCTAATAACTTACAATTGTTTTCCTTAACGATAATGTAATATTTCCCTCGTAAAAAAAAATTGTAGCAGGTTACATTAAAAAAAAAAAAAAAAAAAAAACGAAAAAATAATAAAGCGACTGTTAAATAAATATTTCAATATTATTTTTGTAAATGTATATCTGTTTGCGATGTAAAATAATAAAGTATGTTAAGTAGGTACGGCATCTCTTAGATGACTGTTTATATGTAAAAAATTTAATTTGTAATAGCGCTATCTGTTTTTCGGTAACTTAAACTGTTTATTAAAATGCCATTCGATAGAGTATCGTGCACTAAAAGACATTTTATAAGGTAAAATTTCTCTTGAAATTTTGCACTAGACGCATAAATGTAAACATATTTACTACAAGTCTTTACCTTTATTTTGTAACTGTTATTCAGTACGATTGTTTTTGAATTTTAAAATATAGTTTTTTTTCAAACCAGTAATTTTTCAAGTACTTTCGTCTCTGTACTCTTCTTTTTCAATTTTTAATTTTTTTTAATAAATCTACCGGTTCTTTCTACTATTATTGGAATGCAGAGCATCCGTCAACGCATACTTTTCAGATGTTCGACGGTTCGTCTATCGCATACGTCAAGATTCTGCTCAACATTTTCTGCAACGTTATCAGGAGACGAAATTCTTGATTAATCGCTTAATTCGTACGTTCGCTTTGGAAATCTTTTTAAAAGAATGTGCAAGACAATAATCTGGAAATACCGGCAAAAGTGTAAATAAAAAGCTGTTTTGCCCGCATTATGTTTCATTAAGTATTTTACCCTGTTCATTGATTCTACGTGAACCGTAGGAGAATGATTTTTACAGTCATAGTCTCTGCCGTGAATAAATTGTCCTTTTATATGTATATAAGTTGTACTTACTTTATTGTTGCCTTTGAGTTTTAATCTTGACTGTAATTAGTTAATAAGCCGCAAGAGTTACGAACCGGTTCATAGATCAGTAAAATTGATGTTGAATGCCAAATCTTGCATCCATGATTTTTTTCTTCTTCTTCGTGATCTTTTCCCGTTTAGTTTTCCTTGCAGCATAAATAGCGGAAAGTTTTGTTGCGTTGGCTGACGTAATATATGGGCAAGGTATTTTAACTTGCGAGTTTTTACTGCTCTTACGATTTCTAAATCCGTTCCCATACGCTCGAATACTTCTGTGTTTCGCATTTTTTCCATCCAACTGATGCAAAGTATTCTGCGGTATAGCCGCAATTCGAAGGCATTTAACTTCTGCTCTGTTGCTCTGGTTATCATATAAAACTTTCAACGTCGTATAACAATATTGAATAAATGTAACATCGAGCTACTCTCATTTTTAGATTTAAATTTGTACTTCCGCTGCATAATACATTCTTCAGTTTAAAAAATGCTTTTCTCGCTTGCTCAATATATACTACCTATTTCCAAGAAATCAATTGTGGAGTACTATATCTTCTCCTGCTATTTATTTAAAGACCTAACTTCTGAAAACACTTATTTTTTTTAAAACTTAAATCATCAATGTCTCGTATATGCGATATGTTTTGTGGATTTCACCATTATTAATAGAGCATACCCTGTCAGAAAATTCGGAATAATTAAAATGGTATACCCTATCAATATTTTCCGTATATATCAGGAAAAGCAAATAATAAAAATCCTTTTTTGTGTTTATTTTTTTTAAATTAAAGGTTTAGATTTTATAATATTAAGGTTTTATGATTTTTAAAAAAGTATAATTTTATTAATCCCTACACCTACCTTTCTTGAATGGCCGACCGTTAAAGACACTTAATAAATATGTAAACGGAAACACGTAAAAAAGACTAAATTAGAAATAATATAAATGGTACGAATTACTCTACTGCGGCTGCTAGCCCTGCTGGTAGGTTTGTGTACGTAGGTGATTCTGTCCTGGATTTTTCGGCGAACGGGAGGGGGAGACACGGTAATCAAAATTGTATTAGTTTACGAATTTTGTAAATGTTACTAATTTGAAAACCGAATTCCGAGTAGATTCGGTTACTAGCACCTTGTGAGATCAAACGTCTTTCGGTTGCAAGACGAACTGGTTATTGTCCAAAAAAAGGTCGATATGGCGACATGATTTGACGAAGATTATCATTTTACACTTAGATGATTTTTTAACAATTCAGTTTTTTCTTTCGATTATCTCAATGAATTAACATCTGTTTAATTCTGTACTTGGAAAAAGAAAAGAAATCGATAAACGTGTTTCGAGTGAAGTTGTCAAATCGGAATACTATTCGAATTAGTTTTTCATCAGAGGACGTACCGCCTAAACGATGACGCGGTGAGTCGGTTCCTTTTATTACAGTTCATAACAACACTAATACAAGCCGTAATGAAAATGACCAAACCAAAACCTGCGATCCCGTTACGTTTCTTAGTGATCCTACTAACACTGCTAACGCAGATTACAACGATCCAAACCAAATTTTAAAACCACTACAGTCTTGTATATTTACAACCCGCTTATTCTGTGCATTCATGAAACCCACTTAAAACAAAACCAACATTTAAAATTAAAAAAGTATAAAGGTCTCGAATCAAAGCCGATGCTTGGTGGTTGTGCGCGTGGGGCAGTAATAATAGCCGTTCGTGCGAATATTAACTTTTTTTTATTTATTTATTTTTATTTTTTTTTAGTGTACCGGTAGTATACAATGATCTTAACTTAAATTTAATATTAAATTAGTGCCTCCAATGAGAGACACTAAATTAAGATACAAGAACTCTGTAAAAATAACTGCAAATATACATATAATAACTGAAAACAAAGAATTGATATGTTGGAAAAGAAGATGCATCGTGTGTGAACTTTTTCAGCTGTTAGGGTAATTATGAGAGCGTCCCAGCACCACTTCCTTCTCAGTCATCTAGACGGATTATGTGAAATTCCAGAGAAATACATTCTGTTGATGTTCCGATTACTACTATGTTGGAATTTAGCGAATAATTTTTGATACTGGTGAACAGAAGTCTCCTGAACAAATGGAACGTTTAAATCATTATGTAATGTTGTGTTGGATATGTAAAACGATGCAGACGTAATTGTACGAAATATTCTCGACTGCTGCTGTTGAATTCGGTTACGATTACTCTTATATGTAGAATTCTAAATCGTATCGCAAATCGGATCAATCAGGGTTAAATAAGTACGTCTTTTCTTGTTTAAGTTCAATGCTGGCCTGCGTTCCAATATTGGATGAAATAGCACAACGCGGGCAGCAACGGCCCATAGAGTTTGTGCCACATGAGGAGGACGCCATGTAAGCCTTTTCGGTCCAGATACATTCCGAGCTACCTTACGAGATGAACTTGTGGAATTACTTTATTATTAATGTTTTTTGTTGGACACTAAGGTGATTCGGTTTGTAAATATAATGTGTCGGCCTTAATCTGTATTAAAAAGTATTCTCCATTGTTGTGCTCACCTGACTATTCAGTTTAAACGGTTCAGAACGGCATTATTCGCGAACGTAGGGCAATATTATCAGCGAATGTTGCTAGTATTGTTTGATTACAAACTGGCAAATCGAATGTATAATGGGGGTTGTCACAATAAACTACCTTGCTGTACTGATGATAAAACTTAATGCTCTTCCGGAAAGGAATCATTGATCTTGACAACAAATGTTCTATATTGGTCTGATATGATTGAAGTAGCATGTATTGATCTCAATGAATGAAGAAATTGCTATCAACTTGAAAAGTAATCCAGGGTTTTACACTTTGTCGAACGCCTGGGTGGCGTATAAAAAAAACTGCTTAACGTATTTCGTTTTTCTCTTAAGCATTGAGGAAATTGCATTGATTACTCTTTGGCACTGATGCATCGTAGAATACTCGACGCAAAAACTGAACTTTTCTTTTTCTAATCGGGATATTGACTTTTTCAACAGATAACGTTACTATCCGATATTCCATCAGTAGCAATCGAAATTCGTACACCAGCTCCATTTTCAATCTGTGTACCATATATCTTCGTCCAAGTCAACAAGTAAAACCAGAAGATATACAAAAATTACTCGCCTCACACCACCGCCACTTATATTTATAGGTAATTTCAATGTTCACTCACCCTTGTGGGCAACCTCTAAACATAAATCCAAACCTTCAAAGTTACCGAAAAGTTCAAAAAAGCGTCAAAATGGCGTGTCCACCTCCTTAGCGCAGCGAGTATTAGAGCTAAAAATTTTGAACACAGTTAAAAATATGCGCTTCCACGTCTATTTCTCCGGTTTGGAACATCAGGGTTTGAAAGTTTCGTTAAGGAAATGTCTTATTGTTTCGTTCTTGTCAAATACCGATCATTCTAACAATATATCACACGCTCTGAAAAAAATATTTTTTTTCTCAAAATTTCGAGCTTTTGGCGCCCCGAAGTGCCTAATTTCGAAGCTGGAAACCCGGATGTTCTAAACGAGAGAAATATACGGGTATGCGCCTTTTTTTTAGTCCAGTTCAAGATTTTTAGCTATAATACTCGCATCGCAATAGGCTACGTATCAGTTTTCGTGCTTTTAGTGAACTTTTCGTAAACTTCGAAAGTTTTGTTAAGCTATTATCGTTTCATTCTCGCCAAATACCGGTCTTTCCAACGATATATCACACGCACTGAAAAAGAAATATTTTTTCTCAAAATCTTCGAGCCTTCGGCGCCCGAGTTTTAAGAAATTACTTAACGTTCTTCCAAGACACAAGTTGCACTGTTTTTATTTGCGACATTTAAATTTATATTAGAATTCTAATTCTTCTTCTCAGTTATATTGATTCTGAGCGTCGTAACAACCTATTTGTACATTTTATCTGTACAGATTAGTGCTCATGGCAATTCTACGTTTTGGAAATGTCGAATCACAAAGAATATTTCCAGGGCGGCATTACCATCTCGACCGATGGCCCTGCAAACACATGCAACTGGCAACAAACGTTAGATCGTGCACTACATGTTTTGACGCTTGGAGAACGGAAGCCATCATGACTGTTACGGTAAATTAGACGATTAGCTGGAAATAGAAGCACCAAAGACGTGTTGCAGAGGCTGTGAATTAAACGACTACCGATTCACATATAAACGTCGATCACTGTGAGTGCCGGGAACCTCAAAAATCTAGCAGAAGTCGCCAACAGAATTTTTGAAGTCAGCAGAAATTCTCAGATTTCGGAGTTGTCTAAACGAGCCGCCGGAAACCGCAACATTCAGTCGAACACGCTAATGAAACAACCGGATAATTGGTTCACGTAAAGGTAAGACAACTTCCACCCGACAAATGCCGCACCGCAAATGCTGAATTTGAAGAACTGATGCGCTCCAGAATTTGCCTACCGTCAAGTTCAACATGGGCCAGCCCATTAACAAACGGTGACAGTATCCGACCGTGCTGCGACTACCAAAACTTAAACACACTGACCACCCCTGACTGTTATCCAGTCTCACACATTCGGGACGCGGCCGCACAGTAAGAGGACTGTTCCGTTTTCAGCACTATCTACCTAGTGAAAGCTTACCATAACATCCCTATTCGCGTCCTGAACGTTTCAAAACCAGCAATTATCACCCCATTCGGGCTGTATGAATTTACCCGCATGAGTTTCGGTTTGCGAAACGCCACCAGACGTTTCAGCGTTTCATGCACCAAATCTAACGAGGTTTACCGTTCGTGTTTGTTTACATAGATGACATATTAATTTTTTTGTCATTCATACTAGGAACATATTCAGCACCTTGAAACGGGTTTTCAACATCTCGCAGAAAACAATCTTACTTTAACGTAACTAAATCCCATTTCGCGAGACCTTCGGTTTCCCTTTTAGGATATTTAATCAATGAAAGCGGGTACCGACCGGATTCCATGTGTATCGAACATTTACTCGAATCTCCTATCCCACGAACAATTCAACAGATACACTGGGCGATTAAGGCATTTCATTTTTACCGCGAGCATATACCAGAAGCTGCACATAAGCTCATCCACTGTGTAAACGTGCTCCACGGATACACCAAGAAGAACGATCAAACAGAAATAAAGAGGGACGACTTAACTTTAAGAAGTTATAACGCCTGTAAAGAAGCCCTGGCGGCAGAAACCACACTCACATACTCCAAATAGGACAGAAAATTAGAACTGGTTACAGATGCGTCGGATGTCGCCGTAGGAGCCGCACTGCAACAAGTGATAAACGGTAAAACAGAACCACTTGGATTTTTCTTGAAAAAACTTAATGAGACTGAAAAAAGATGGTCAACATACAGCCGTGATTGGACATGATTTACTTGGTCATTTCTCATTTTTGGTATCTGCTCGAAAGACGAAACTTTGACATCGTTACCGATCATAAATCGCCAGTGTACGCTTTCGCAACCGCGCACAAAAACGAATTGCCAAGACGAACACAGCAGTTGGAGTACATATCGCAGTAGTCCACCGTGTCATCCAACACATTACCGGTTCCGCAAACATGGTAGCTGATTTTCTCAGCCGAATCGAGAACATCAACAACACGGGTTTCGCATTTATACTTGTTGAAGAGCAAGCAAAGGACAAAAAACTCCAAACCGTACTAGCACATCTGACAGCACTCTTTCAGGTAGAATTTTCCTACATCGCTGGAACCAATCTCGGATTAGCATGTGACCTCAATCATGGCCAGTTACGTCCGATAGTGCCTATCTTGTTGCACCGATGTGTTTTCAATCAATTACATGGTTTGGCTCACACTAGTGCATGGGCTACTATAAAATTCATACAAGAACGACACGTTTGGCCTGGAATGAGGCCACAAATTTGACGATGGTGCTGTACTTGTCAGCTGTGTCAGAAAGCGAAAATTACACATCACACAAAAACCGGTTTGGGAAATTTTCTGCAATCGCAGAAATTATGGCATATCAATGTCGACATTGTAGGCCCCTTGACTCACAGTAGGGGATTTATTCATGTTCTGACCACTATTGATCGATTTTCACGCTGGGTTGAATGTGTCCCTATCTCTGACATATTTGGATTGGCCATCGCCGAAACTTTTTTACAGCAATGGAAAGCACGTTTTGGTTGTCCTGAAACCATCACCTTGGACCGAGGAACTCAATTTACAGGAGAACTCCTTTGCAACCTGGTCCAGCTATTCGGAGTGGACCATATCTGCACAACGGCAAAACAGCCACAAACGAATGGGATGATAGAATGTCAACACTAGCGACTTAAGGAGGCACTAAAACGCCACGAATAATCGTGGACAGATACCCTTCCACTGGTTCTATTAAGGCTGCGCGCCGGACTCTGGAGTGATTATCTATACTCCCCGACCGGGGCTATGTTCGACACGCCGTTACACCCACATTATTCCCACAAACCTTGGCAGACGTGCACAGTGTTTCATTAGATTTTCACAGGGGGTCAACATGACCAGAACCAGCAGTTTCACAAAACGGAATCACCGCCGTAGGTGCTGAAAAACTTACACCTGATGATGATAACTCTGCAGGACAAGTGACGACATTCACTGCAACCCCTCCACAAAAAACTACATGCTCAGCTCATCAAGTTAGACTTCTGACCCTATGTACAAGAGTTTTAATAAAAATATTTTTTTTTTCTCTTTTTTGTTTAGTATGTGTTTTAAACTATTGCTAGGTGCTCCCCCCATTGGGGGGGGGGATCTTGTGGCCGCACTGGTTCATGCTGACTAACACCTTCATTTTTATTGTACTGCAAAGAAACTACGCAGTAAAATTGTATTTTTCGTTCTCTCGGCCCGTTACTGATTGTACATCAGAGTTCAACGCTGTTAAAAATGTTTACATGAAAAAAATATTTTTTTTTTCGACATCGAGCATAGGAAAATATTGTTATTAGCACCTGTTATTCCACTGTAATATGTAGACGGTAACCGCTTTGTAGAATAATTTTTATTATTTATATCTGAATTTGCCCAACATTAGAGATAGTAGTAATTGTAAATATCCCTTATAGAATAACATTTTAAAAATCGTACTTAACAACAGTCGGTGACAGAATATAATACAAATGCTATTAGAATTGTTCTAAATCAATATTTTTGATTATGATTTCCTCTTTAATGTATTTGCTCAATCACAATTTCTAATTGCACTAATTCATTAAAATTTTCTTTAATAATTTTTTTCTTTGCTAATTCTAAATTAACAGTATTAAAATTCTTATGCGATAAAATATACGTCCATTAAAATTATTTAGCTTTGATTCAAATTGTAATATCCACTTTAAATCATTTTTAATTTATTCATTCCTTTTAATATAAATACTTACAGTTAGATTTTTTTGAACACACATAGATATTTTAATTGCTAATACATCATTGTAATTTAAAACAAAATTTGAAATATCATAAGCTTAATTCAAAAGCCATATTTAAATTTCCATAGCCGAAAATTAAAAATTTATGCTATATTTGAAATTGAAACTGCCGAAGCCAAAAGCATAAGCTGTATTCTTCAAGGATGTAAGTTGTATTAAGCTTAAGAACTCCAAAGAAAAAAACTCGTAAAAAGAATTACCAAAAATAGTAAGTATATTAGCAGAGTACGCGTAAACAGAACTAAATTAAAAATGCTAAAAGGGTAGGCTAAAATTAATTAGTATTGATAGAGTTGGTATACTAATTTACTATTAACTCTACCTGTGTAAACAAAGCTTTGTCTTATTCTATTACCTATTATAATTTTGTTGATTTTATTAATAATGATTAACTTTTAGAAATTAAATCATTAGATTAAATGAAATGTGTAATAAAATGTATTTTTAATTTTATTTATTCAGTTAGCTAATTATTTATAATTTGTGTTTTTCAAATATTAACTTTGACACTTTAATAATCGATTCGTATTTAAAATATTCGATATGGTGCTTTCGTAATCGATGATATCGTGAAAACATCTTTTTTCGTTATTTAATCGGTTAACAATAATAAAGTGCTAGTTGAATTATATGCATTAAAATGATGTTATGGAGCTGTTACGATGTTTCGTAGATGATGATAAAAAAATAAATTTGTAGTTAACAATATCTAAATGCGATGTAGATTAAAATTAGAAGTTATGTTTTGTTGACAAAAAATCCACTTAATATTTTAAATGGAAATCGAAGTACCTGTGCGAAGTAGTAAATTTTTTAACATTACGATCTTAGATCCAAAGGATGAGTTAGAAGAAGTAATACAATTTAATATCATATTGATTAGAATTACCAATAACTTTTATATATATATATATATATATGTAATATATATATATATATATATATAAATAATTCTGACTGATTGGTGATTTTGGATTTTTAATTCTATTTTTATGAACTTTCAGCGGTACGAAAATGCTTCAAATTTTATAAAAAATTTGTTAGCTGATTTAACCGAAACCGAAATCATCGATCGTTTAACGACGCTGATAAATCGTGATCGAGAAAAGGAGGAGATGATTTATGAAGCAATGTTAATGACGATTCTAACAGAACCATCACGTTCAGAAAAGGTTAGCAATTGTAAATCATTTAAATTAATGATGTATTTCATTGTAAATAGTGCAATATGATTAGTAACGTACTTAAGCAAAACTTAGAAATGTTCTACAAATATTTTTTTTTCACTATTGATGATTTATTTTGATGACAAAATTGTTGACTTGGTGCGTTAATAAAGCAGTTATTCAATCGAAGAGCAATAAAAAATACGGTGACAATAAATAAATGAAAATTTTTGTTGGATATTACGAAGTTTTTTATTTTGAATTTTTGTAAATACTACATTTCATGATAATATTTAACGTATTTTTATTTCTGATTAGAATTTTCGCATACTGAAAAATTACATATTTAAAAGGAAGAAATAAAAGTGATTACAATTTCGATTCAGAAATTACAAATCACTATTAGTAATAGTAATTTTAAATGCGTCTAATGTTTTTTTTTCTTTACATTAAATAATTAATAATGAGAATTATTTTCTGATATCGAAAAGATTGTACCATAATTACAGGCGGATTTTTAATATATTCTCATTCTATTGGCATAATATCTGCAACCAAATAGTTGCGAGCGACTAATTTACCTGTTGACAAAATTCAATAATTTAATATTGTTTGTTTCTTTTTTTTCTTCAAATTATAAAAGTTAATAATCACTTCTACTCATTTAATGTTGCTAATAGCACTTAAGTATTTATTTTGACCGTTATCTTTATTCTGCATTATCTTTTCTTCATCATAAACTACTATATATATTAATTAAAAAGTGCAAAAATATTGTTGATATTGTAACACAAACTCGAAAATATTTTTACTTGTATTAATAAGTGTTAATTTTCTTTATCACTCGTTTGGTTTAAAATTTGCTTTGTTATAATAAATCCATGATGATATGACATCATGGCACTGTGTTTAAACATATGCTTTGGTAACGGGTGCAACGATTATAATTTTTAACAAGCTGTTCTTAAAATATGTTCATTTTATTCACATTACGTTTGGTTAACTGAATAGATCTTACATCGCGATGATTTTGTTTGATTTGATAAAAAGGTAAAAAGTTCGTTATTAAGAATGCTGCTCTATTATGTATTTTTATATTGTCCTTGTTTTAAAACTAGCCATGAATTAGGCACTTGTATCCAATGAAGTTTTACATTTAATGGTTTACTCGTTTTCCCAATTTGTTTTGTTCGCTTTTGTATTCCATGTAATGATATTTCTATTTTTATTCTCGTTTATTTTTTGTATATATGGGTTTCTTTCTTCGGATCGTTGATTTTCACATTAGTAAGTACGTATTTATATCCTAAGTAAAAGACATAATTGTGGTTATTGATTCGTGGAAATTTTCAGTATTCCTTTTTTTTCATTTATTAAAACGGAATAGATAAGCTCGGTCCCAAGCCAAGTTTATCCTTTTATTAACTCCCAGGTTCCGATATACAACGTAGCAAAGTAATATAATAAATCATTTCGGAAATATTTTATTCGGTTTTTCCATTTATGCTCATGTAATTGTCTGGCTTGAAACCATGTAAGTTTGTCTTATTAATTTTTAATTTTCATGTTTTTCTGTTTTTTCGTAAGCATACTCTTAAAAACATCAGTGGTTTTTAAATGGCATCCTGCATAAATTATTAATTAACCTGTTTAGATATATTTTATAGTTATTGAAATCACATAATGTTTAATTTTTTTTTTTTTTATATTAATAATCATCATTTTTAGTAGTTGACGAAAGTCATATACAAAAAATAAGTTCAAGTGTGTTTTTAGAAATTTTCGGAAGAAAAAAAGAAATGTTTTTTATGGTGTGCTATAATTTATGAAAATAGAAATATTAAAGGATTATACACCTTGTACACGGAAATTATGTTTAATTCTAGCACGAATAGCGGTGTTACCGATCAGCTTCATTAATCAACGTACCGTATTAAAAGTAAAAGAAAAAGTGAGAATAATAGTGAAAACCGAACTTTTTTGTTCTAACGATTGATATTGTTTTCAGGTGTACCAGGATTTAAGATTGTTAAATCGAGATGGATTTCATACCGTTACCCAGGATATTAACATATTAATAATGGATAAATATAATAATTTATTAGATAGTGTTAGAACTCAATTATTATGGTTAATTAGGGAAATGGTACGCAATATGATACCTAATGTCGATAGTTTGTGTTGGAATTTATTGAGAAATGCCGCTGGTGGCGATTGCTCTCCTAAAAATTTATATCTAATAGATTCGATGCTGGATTTATTTCAAGAGAACAGGTAAATATGTGCATTACTAACAGCCGATGAACAAAACGTAGGTTATAGTTTTTGTAGTTTTCATTTTCTTTTGAATTCAGCGTGTATTATTCATAACGCTGAATAAAATTTGCATTATCCAATAAAAGGTCCAGTCACGTAAATATAATTAAATGAATAATGCAACGATTAGTTTGATAATAAAATGTTAATAAAACTTACCTTTAAAATACGGCTTAGATATTCCACGTTTAAAGTAATATACGTGTTCATTGCTCAATCCTTGAGTGAATGATTTCTTATTTCACGAATCTGCCGGTCTGATGTATTGATTCTAAGCAAGTTTCTTACGTATTGGGCGTCATTTTTTTCACGCTAATTTTTATATATTTTTTCTAATACCATTTTATTTTTTATTTATTTATTTTTAAATATATATATATATATATATATATATATATATATATATATATACATATATTAGATATTAAATACTGTAATCAGATTATCGTTATTAAATTATTTCTCTCGAGTCCCCTCGATCTCAATTTAATCAGCGCTGGAAATCGAAATAGAATATGGATAATAGTAGTATTTCTTTTTTTATTCAAACAATTAGAAAGTATATATTAACTATTTTTATGGAATTTCCTTATTAGTATCTTATCTTTATATATCCTTAATTATACACTATGTTTAAAAAATCGTTTAGGAGATGGTTAGATAAGTTTCCATGGTTAGTCGCAGCAGTGGTATATTCATTTTTAAGACTTCTTGAAGATCATTCAAATGCGGCGCTAGCAAAACTAAGACAAAAAGAAGTTATGTTTGTAGTGTCGTTGTTAAGGGACAGGTTTTCCGATTGCCTAGTTATCGGTAGAGATCTGATTAGACTGCTGCAAAATGTTTCTCGTATACCGGAAATTGAACTTATTTGGAGAGATATTCAGTACAATCCTTCCGCATTATGTCCGAATTTTACGGGTGAGTAATTTATACATTTATACAACACATGTAGTGCACAGTTGGCCGTTTTTATTTATTTATTTATTTATTTTTCTCTTGAGTAAGTAAATGTATCCTTTTTGACTCTAACGGGTTATTCGTGTATCAGAAGTTGACGATTTAAATTTTTGGAAATGCGTTCGAATTAAAATTGATCAAAAATAGCACTAAATATTTCTAAACTAATGCAGCACAAGTTGTTATGGTGAATAATCTGTTTGAACATTACTACAGTACTTTTTTTTATTGAATGCAAAAAGAAATTAACGCAAATTTGTGTACACGTGTATGTGTTCATTTTTCACAATGTGATGTAAAGAAACATACGAGAGTTTGTTTAAAGGAAACTAGTAATCTTCTTGAATTATGATGATACCACCTTCATGATTGATCCTTTTTTTTTTTTAGGATTTATTTAAAGATGTAATTTCGTTTAGATTTGTGCCTACTACTTTTGATAGACTATTGCTAAGTAAAGTGGAAATCTACCGAATAGCATTAATAGCGGGGACAATAACGATGGCTGAGTTTCTATGAAATAGTCGACTTTTGGTGTTTTTAACGATTATTGCTAAATAAAATAGCAGCTGTGTAATATTATCAGCGTAAATAAAAGCGATGATTAAATGATTAGAAGCTCTCATCTGTTACCGCAGTAATCTTAAATTCGACTCTCAGCCATTATAGAAGTAAAAATTAATAAAATGAAAATATAACAGTTATAAATTATTTGTATATCATTACTTACTTACGTATTGATGCAGACATACGTAGAATTGTGAAACGGGTATTTAAAATCGGTGTAAACTGTGTACTTTTATCGTATAATCTCCTCTGGATTATCAGCTGGTGCGTGTAAAAGCGAATTAGAAAAAGAAATATAAATCAGTCAAGCAAAATTCATTTTTATAGTTGATTAGGGAAAGTTATTCTAAAATGAAAAACGAATAGATCGAATAATAGTTCACAGAAGTAAGAAATATAAAAACGAAATCTAAACGCAGCTAAACGTTGATAGATTTATAGAGACATATCTCGGTGGTAATGTTATTTATTTGATGTAGGCGCGTGTAGTAAATTATCTTATTGTTCAGCGTATGGTCGCAACACGTAAGGATTTGTATGTTTTTTCCTCGTGTTTCTCTTTCAGTGGTAAGCGTTATTATTAAAAAAACTTCATACTTCTTTATGTATATTTTTTTAACGCTTCGTGTAACGATAAAATGAGGGGGAAAAAGTGTTAAAACAAACATCTTTGAATGAAAAGGAAGGAAATTTTGCAGATTTTTAAAACGCATATTTCATATAAATGTACAAGTCGAGTCTTAAAAATAATATCAGAAAGATGTGCGCCTTTGTTTTTGGCGCAGTCTTCAAATTATCTTTTAAAGTTTTCAAAAACAACTTTTGATGGTCAATTAAACGTGTTTCAAGTTCGATATTTATCCACAATTCGTCCAAAGTTTTGGGCTTATCATGGTCCACCTTAGATTTTAAATAGCCGTATAAAAAAAAAAGAAAAATCGCACACGTTTAAGTCAGCAGAACGAGGCGGCCAAACAACTTTGGTTATTTTTGGAATGGAACTTGTACGGGAATGTTTTCGAAGAAGTGCGATTATTTTATTAGTGGTATGACAAATTGCACCATCCTGCTGAAACCAGAAACGGGATAGTTTTCGTTTCTACTGCAGTGTATGAATAACCAACTCGTTCAACATCTTTCGGTAGCCTCCGTCGTTCACCATTCCGTTGATAATGTATGAGTCAATCACGGCGTGTACCCCTTCTCTCATCAATACTTTTAACTTCTGCGATTGAACTTATCGGATCCTCCGAAGACCAGTAGCGCATGCTTTGTTTCTTTACTTTTCCATTTAAATAAAAATATGCTTTGCTTGTGAAGAGGATGATGTTATCCAGTGGAATTTCTTCATCGAGTTTAGCGAGCTCGTCTTCAGGTTTTTCGAGAATGATAATGGATAGGTTGCAATTGTTGGATAATTAAAATTTTATACGGGTGAAAATTCAAATTATCGCCTAAAATTCGAAGCAGTGAAGTGCGTTTAATTTCAATAGCGGAGGAACGTTTCCGATTCGATCTGCTTGGTCTGGTCAATACTGCACGTCCCATTGCTTCGGTATTTGTTGGTATTCTCACACTTCAAGGCCGTGCTAGTGGTTTTTTTTGTTTTTTTTTTGTTTTTTTTTTTGTCAGCCGGGACTGAATTACGAAAATTTTTTGTTGATGGGCTTAGCGCTGGTTTATGGGATTCGATTTTAATGTGTTTGCAAAACACGCTCGAATAGTACGTATGTAGAATGTTTTTAACCGAAAGTACATTTTTATAATGAACACGCGATGCATTACACTCCATTTCGCAACGATGACAATAACTAAAAGGAATAAAATGTTGCAGTCCGCAATATGTTATGCCGCATTGTTTATCTCTCCCTGTCATTTTTAACAGATGTGAACGCGTATGGAAATGTAAAAGGTTTATTTAGGCCACTCTGCAGAGGTTAATTAAATTTTGCGGTCCTTCTAGTTAGCGGGTTGTTATTTTACTTTACCCGAACTGACCAAGTTAAAGGAAACGAGAAAAGGTTAATGCTTCTTAAGCTAGCACTGACACGCGTCTATCTACCAGATTATTAATATCTATTTTTGAGTTCCTTTTTCTAATAATAATAATAATAATAATAAGATAAAAAATGTCTTCCCACTAGATGCCGTTGGGTACATACTTCTGGTTCTTTCAATAGTTTTTTTATTTTTTATTTTATTTTTAATTTTTTGTTCAATGCGAAAATATTTTAGAAAAATAATGAATTACGTGATTTTATTTGTATAGGAGTTTTACAACTGCTACAAACTCGCACATCCAGAAGGTTTCTTCAGTCTAGATTAACATTCGATATGGAACGTAAATTAGTATATATAACGTCTAATGTTAAGTTTGGTAGTCATAAACGTTATCAAGACTGGTTTCAGACTCAGGTACGCAGAGTGATATTTTCAGAAATTAATATTTTAATGGTATCAGATGTAAAGTTGTCATAAAATGTTGGGAGCCCGATAAGTTTTATATATTTTTATCCTATAATTTAACGATAAGCGTTTTGAATTTTTTTTTCTTTTTCTTTCGAAACATCATATTTCTTTTGCTAATTCCTATACTACGTTGAATAAGCGCAGGTAGGTTACAAAAATTCGACAAGTACAAAAGTACAAATTTTGTATGCCGTATTTTGGCTTACTTTGAAATTATCAACATGTAAGTTATATTATTTTTAGTTTTAAGTACTTTTTGAAAAATTCGAATTTTATTATTTTATGTGCTCACCTTTTTTTTTAGCATTACAACTATTTTCGATATTTTTTTTAAAAAATTTTTTTTTAGAGAGAGGTTAACTAAAGTAAAAAAAGGTATTATTCTTGGAACAGGTGTCGATATTTGTTTTACACGTAAAAAATAACGTAGCCAATACTGTTTTGTTTGCGCACTTACTTGCTTGCTACGTATATTCGCGTGTAAAAATAATTGTAAATTTTTAGTTCTGATCGACATTATAGAAAACATGAAATAAAGCCACTAAACTACGTGCTGGCTGCAAACCGGAAAATATATATATGTCATATTTTAATGAAAGAATTAAAAGATCAGTTATAAAACTAATGCATACGAGATAGGATGGTAATGTCATTTTTTATACACTTCTTCGCATGTGTGCGGCTGTGTTTATTTAATTTCTGTTATTGGTAACTCTTGAGTTATTAATAAATTTAATTAAATTTATTTCTAATCCCTATCGTTATGATTTTTTTACTTGCTTATTTATTAGCATACTGCGGACAATTTGTTTTAAACATTTTGGAGCAAAATAGTATCGCATGAAATAGCATAAAAAGTGATAAAAGAAAAAGGAACATCATAAGAAAACTAAAGGTCTTTCCGCATATTAAAAAATATAATACAAGTTTTAAGTGGGACGGATGTATCTATTTTATGCACGGAAAAGAGTCCTTTTTTTTATTTTCAAATTTCCGCTGTAGCGTCATAAGTTAAAAATCCTTTCGGCCCCTAAAAATGCAGGATTCGGCAATAAATTGAAAGATTATACGTACGTGTAAATAAAAATGGACTGTTTACGTGTTATTTTTAAATTTATATGTAAATATCAGGTTTCTGCGTCTACTAACATATAATTTGTCGTTTTCAAAAAGAATTTTGTTTGTCAATATGTGTTTTCACGTTTTTATATTTTTATTTATTTATTTATGTTTTTCTGAAAGTTCAAGTTGGGTTTGTTAAATTTTTTTTTAACAATCTCTATAGAGAATACATAATCCGGTGGACATACAAAAGAATAAATAGTTTGGTACTGCAAGATATAGTCGTGATGAAAAAGAGATTATCGTGTCGAAAGTAATCAGAAGAATATTGCAATACTTTGGTCAAATAAAAAAAGTGGGTAGATTGGGAACAGTAATTCTTGAATAAAAAGTAGAAGGAAAAAGAATGTGGGGCCGCGTTCTAATGAGATGGTCAGACACGATCGAAGCAGCTGTTGAAAAAGTTTCGCAGAGTATGTTTGACTAGCTTGCAGTAGACTGTTCATGATCACGATATCTCCACGGGAGATTACACGACTCAATGATGGTGATGTATAAGAAATATTGAATGGGATAAAAAAAGTATTAATTTTAGTGAACTTTGTAGAAATAAATGAATTTAATAAGAAACGTAGCGTCGATTTAAATTTAATATTTTTGCTGGAAATCACGTCATTAGTCGCTATTACCAGCGTTTCTCAACATTTTTTTCGCGCTACCCGGCACATATATTTGAAGTGTATTGCGACCCAGATGCTCATTTTATAATTTATAAAACATAATAAAAAGGACACTAAAGCAGCTACAGCATATACTCGAATCAACTTAATGGTACTTATAATGATTATAAGTTAAAAGTTGTGTTAAAACATATTTTTAATTTAAAAATTTAATTCCTTTTTATCAACTGCAGAAAAATGTTTCATTTTTAAATGAAAAATCATTCCTCGATTAAATACAACCAAACATTATAAAGTAAATTATTTAGAATTTTATTAAGATATGTGTGAAGAATTTTTTAAAAATAGCCTATATTAACATTGCGGTACATAGTTTGATTCAATTATTGTTTGAATTTAATATAAAGAAAATGTAAGACTAGCAGCAGTAATAAATTAAATTGATATTAAATTAATTTTAATTCTTTTTCTCTTCAAAGGACATAGCGGGGTAAGATAGTGAAAAGTGGCCCCAAAACCAATCGTTATAAAAACTATACCATCGTAAAATACTATCATCCTGAAAGTTTCAGCATGCTAACCTTTCTAGGGGTAAAAATCTAAAATCGAGTTTTTTGACAATATCTTGATGAGAACCAGTTGGCTGATATTATTCACGTGGGGCTCAAATTGAAGATATTTCAAACCCCTAGAATTGAATAATATTTTCAGACTTATTCATCAACATAACCTAACCTAAAAATCCATTTGAAAATTTCAAACCGCTATAAAAAAAGATCTAAAACAAACACCTCGCTGGAAAAATTATATATCATGTATTATATGCCAAACTACCCTCATAATTTTTTTCAGATTTTTTAAAGGAGTGGACGCACTTAAAAAATAATAAAAATTGTTTCTTTCTGCATTTTTGAACATATTTAGCTGCTACGAGCTGATAGAAATTTTTCTTTTGGCCTCAGATTTATACAAAATGACATAAGTACTTTCCAGTATTTTAGACACAAAGAATATGAAATAAAACAATTAAATTTCATTTTTCTGCTGGTTTTTCATTTTTGTGACTCAAAAAATACTGAAATGATCCATATTTGTCTTGATTTTCAACTACAGTGACTTATAAATATGCTCCAATATATCAAAAACAAAGTATTTTACGAAAAATTATCCAATTGAATTCATTCAGATTTTTAGAAGTTGCAAACACCCCTTAAAAACTAAAAAAAGAACGTTTTTTTTTTTTTTTTTTTGCATTTTTTGGACATGTTCAGCTCCCATGAGCTGATCATTTTTTTTTTTTTTTTGTCCTCAGATTTATACAAAATTACATAAGTACTTTCCAGTATTTTGGACACAAAGAATATAGAACTAAACATGTAAATCTCATTTTTCTGTTGGTTTTTTGATTGGTTTTTCGGTTTTACGTCTCGCAATATACTGAAATAATTCATATTTGTCTGCCTTCGTTAAAAGGAAAAGAGAATCAGCTCACAACTGCGGAAGCAAACCACTTTCTTCGAGTATTAATGGTCCGTTGCATTGTTCAAGCCATGCGCGGTGTAGTAGGCCAAAAATGGAAATTGTTTGAGGATGCTGGATTGTACAGTAAAATCGCTTTTATTTGTTCCTCAATGAATTTGGTTCACGGTTTTGTAAGCACCACTGAGTTTTATCTTAACTAATGTATCACGATAAAATAGAAAATGCTGTATATTTGGAGATGGTGACACGGGAGTGGAATCGCCGAAAAGTTTCTTTTCAAAAATTGACATCTGGTGGACGTCGTGGATTTTCCCGAGTTGACGGAAAAAAATTTGGAATTACTTTTTACTGGCACTTATCAATTACAGTTAGTAATTTCATAATTAGCTGAAATGATGGGCGATTCCGAAGAAATCAATTTTCAGTACCTGAAGGAATCATCAGAAATTATCAAAATTCAATTACGATCTCGTCACATAAGTAGTCAGACGTATAACTGCTACATACAATATTTATCGAATAATGCTGAATATAAAGTTCCCATATTACTGTGAGTGTGCTAATGGTATGCGAATCAATGGCTGTTATGCACATGTCGCTACAGTAATTATCACATGCACGAAATCTATCAAAGTTAATAAAACCTGCTGAACATCATACAAAACTTTTCGATGCTAAGATTATTAGCTACTATATAAATTATTTGTATATTCTTTATGTTTAAAATATATGGCAATATTGGCAGTGCCTTCCCAGTTTAAAAAAAAAAATACAAATTCTATTGCTTATTTTTAATTTACTTTATTTTTTACATCACTGTAAGAATAAACCGATCTAAAAACAAGACAGAAATTAGTTTTTAAATATTTCTTTTTATATTATTTATATTTTAAATATTTTAACGAACTATTAAATCATTTAAGCTAAAAATAAGAAAATAAAAAGTGATAAATTTATTCTTTGATTTAACTGTTGATCTTATTTATTATTTTGTCGTATCATCAGTACTTTGTAAGTTAATAACATAAAAAAATCCAGCCAAAAACATAGTAGAAAAGTAAATTAAAATGTTATCATTCCATATTCCTTGTTTCCAGAATACTGGAAAGTACTTATGTCATTTTGTATAAATCTGAGGCCAAAAGAAAAATTTTTATCAGCTCGTAGCAGCTAAATATGTTCGAAAATGCAGAAAGAAACAGTTTTTATTATTTTTAAAGTGCGTCCACTCCTTTAAAAAATCTGAAAAAAATTATGAGGGTAGTTTGGCATATAATACATGATATATAATTTTTCCAGCGAGGTGTTTGTTTTAGATCTTTTTTTATAGCGGTTTGAAATTTTCAAATGGATTTTTAGGTTAGGTTTCATTGATGAATAAGTCTGAAAATATTTTTCAATTCTAGGGGTTTGAAATATCTTCAATTTGAGCCCAACGTGAATAATATCGGCCAACTGATTCTTATCAAGATATTGTCAAAAAACTCGATTTTAGATTTTTACCCCTAGGGAGCGTCGACTGAAACTTTCAGGATGATAGTATTTTCCGATGCCTGATACGATGGTATAGTTTTTATAACGATTGGTTTGGGGCCATTTTTCACTATCTTACCCTGCTACTATGTCCTTTGGCCATCTATGGACAACGTGAAAAGTACTTTTTAATTTTCTTTTAACTTTTTTTATTGATATATCGATTTTTACTTTATTCATATCTTTTTTCCTATTTAAGATCCATGTCAGCCTCATTTTTTAGTTTTTCAAAGTGTTGAAAGATCCTTTTTGTCAGCCGGGTATTATCCATTCTTTTGATATATCATAGAACTCCAATCGTCTCTTCCTCATTGTTTCCGACAGTTTTTGTATTATTCCGTAGAGTTCTTTATTTGGTCTTATCCTAAAGTACTCTTTTGCTTTCTTGTAGTCAAGAATTTTTCTTATTATTTTTCGTTTTTTTTCTCTACATATTCAATCTGTACTATATTGCTTAGATTCAAACGTTCAATTGCATATAAACATTCTGGCTTAATTGCTGTAGTGCCTTATTTTAATATTTACTGATTTCGATTTTTTATCGTGTACATTTCGTGCTAATCGGAATGTCATTTCCATTTTTCTTGCTCTCATTTTAAGCGCATCTTCATCTAAACCATTTTGTTGAATTATTTCACACAAGTGTCTAAATTTTTCGTTTCTTATCTTTCCATACTTTGTATGTACGTAATTGGGTGAATCATTTATATTTGTTAATTCTGTCTTTCTGAAGGATATTTGTAAACCAGTATCTTCTACTATTTCTTGTAAAAGATTAATCTGTTTTATTGCTGAAGGTGTGTCCCGCAAGAAAATTGCCAAGTTATCCGCAAAAGCTTAACAATGGATTCTGAAGTTTTCTTTTTTATACCCTAGTTGTATTTATTTATATTCCCCATTTCCTAATGACTTTTTTTAACACACAGTTATCCTTGTCTTACTTCCTTATCGATTTCAAATGATTCAGAGGTATAGCCCATATCCAAGCTTTTTGTTTTCTTGATCGTTTTTTAAAATTTATGAGTATTTACTTTAGATTAAAGTTTTTATACAGTCCTATCAATCGTTTACCGTTTCTATTCGTTCTTTTATGTGCTGTGTATTTTCTAACTACTTCCCAAAATTTCTTTTCTTTTCCAACTTAAGCTTTGACGTCACCCGTTAATATTTTAACATATTTATAGAGTTTGAATTTTGTATTTTATTTCATCCGCTTGTTTAAACATTAATTTACCCCATGTATTACTGACTACTGTAAGTTTTAGTTTGAATTTGGGTTTTGAAAAAATGGAAGCTGTAATCTTATCTCTACCTTCTTCGTTTGTCGCAATTCCCGGTGCTACTGCTATCAGATCAAAACTGATACACCCCAATCAAAGCGTGCTGGACTCACCACGAGCAGGTGAGATAAGTGATGACATGGTGAGGCCAGCTGGTGTGGTAACACTCCAATATATTGCCCATCCTGCATCATTTGACCTCTTTCATTTGAATTATATTTGTTAAATTAAATTATGAATATACATTTATGACTCATATTATTTTTGCTTATTTTCAATTAATTTTTCAACTCTTGCTTCAATAGAATTATTTAAAAGTAATGTTTTCGTTGAACTAACATAGAATCGGCTTTTAAACTTATTTTTCCTAATACCCATTAAATAAGTTTTTGTAAATGGAAATAACGATGTTGTTATAGCCTTTTTACTCAGGTTTGGATATTCATCCTGAATTTATAACTTAAACAAAATTTTTAATCAAATTTTGATGGTCCTTTGTATTTTTAATGTTCATTTTTGTATGTAGATATGTTGTAATTCTTTTCTCTTTGTTAATTTTAAGTGAAGTTCTACCACTTTTGATCCTTTTCCAAATTTTCCTTTTTATAGATCTTCTGCTTAAATGCCTCTGCCTATTTCATTAGGGTCTTCTGATGAACAATTTCTCTCAGCCTTTTTTAATTTATTCACATTTTTTATATTTTAGTCCGAGTTTAAGTAATTCAATATTTTTATTTATGTGTATATACACACACACATATATGTATATATATATATATATATATATATATAAACTTGGCCATTTTGGCCTCGCAAGGGGCTGTGCCCCTTGACCCCTCTTGCTTACATTTCTGTCTCTTGCTCTTTTATATTTTGTATAAAATGATCAAGATTTACACTGTAATTCTAAATCGGTCCATATAAATATATATAAAAAAAAAATAACGGGAAGAACGTATGACATCCTTATTTTTCGAAATTGGTAAAAATTAAAATATAACAAACGTTACATAAAATTGGGACATTTCTTCTAATGGGGCCGGCTTAAGAATTACGTTGTAATTATTATATATTAATTATAACGTAATTCTTAGGCTACCTACATTCGAAAAAATGTTTTAATTTTATGTAACGTTTGTTATATTTTATAGGATTTTTGAGATTGTTATTTAAAAAATGTCACAATTTTATGTAATGAAATATGTAACAAAAAATTAACGAAAAAATGTCTTAATTTTATATAATGGAAGTTAAATATTAGAATAGTATTTTTGTGGTTATGTTTTGTTGTTTTTTTTTGTGTTGATGCCAGTAAGAATTACGTTGTAAATTTTGATCATTTTATACAAAGTATAGAAGAGAAAGAGACAGAAATGAAAGTATGAGGGATCAAGGGGCACAGCCCCTTGCGAGGCCAAAATGGCCGAGTTTATACATATATATATATATATATATATATATATATATATATATATATATATATGTAATGTATATATCTCTTTTTTGTACTGATGATTGAAATTTTAAAATAACTATTCACACCGAAAAAGCTAGTTTTGATTTTAATTTATGAGGCTGTAATGCGTGTTCTTGTGAAAGAATTTAGATATCTAGGAGCGCTGATCACTAACGACGGAAGGGATACTAAAGAAATAAAAACAAGAATCGGCATTGCAAAAACAGCTTTCAACAATTTACGTAAGGTGCTTGGTAATAGAAATATGAATATAAAGACATGAATCAGAATTATGAAATGCTATGTATGGAATAATATCCTGAAATATTGCTCCGAAACGTGGACAATAAGCGCATAATGCAAGAAATGAATAGAAAGTTTTGAGATGTGGGGACTTTTGAATATTTATCATGGAGAGATCACATTAGTAACGCGGAGGTACTAAAAAAGCTGAATACATCAAGAGCACAACTACTAGAAGACATCGATAACCAAAAGCATAAATATTTAGCGCATAAAATCCGCGAAAATAGATTGCTGATGGTGGCTATTCAAGGAAAAATCAACAAAACGCCGATAGGAGGTCGCACGAAACTGGAATGGATGACAACAGGCGCACAGAAAAATCTGAAGCTGCAACAAATGTGATTGATCTAGCAAGAAGCCGTTTAGTATAGACCAGTAGTTATTGCACGCAATCTTCTACAACAGAAGATGCGTGTTCTGAAATATTTCTTTCGAATAGCAAGAATCTACTTATAGAAATCTGAATTGTCAATATTAAAATATATTTTCTATAACAAATGCTTCTTTTTTGTTATTTTCTTCTTCCTGTTACTATTATTACTATTATTATTGAATTTTTATACAGTTCTACGCGATATTTTAAACCATTAATGTACGATAATTAATGCTGTTTTACGAATAAAGATGTTTCTTTTCCTGCTTCCTATGGTTGTCGTAACTTTTCTTGATCGGTTCTAAAGTTTGTTTGCATTACCACTAAAGTGTATCTTCTTAGAGCTCTTATTAATAAGCATAGTTTTTTGTTTTTTTTTAATAAACCTTGAAAATCTATTAAAAGAAATAGTTAACTAAAATAACTGCGATATATATACAAAAGTCAGGCATTGTTTAAAATTTTCCCACATAAGATATAAGCTTGTAAAATTTCTTCATAAATCAAAGTTAATCTTATGAAATGAAATATGCAAGTATCGCGACACAAAGAAGTAAAATTATTTTTATCCTCAAGTATGAATACTGTAGTTTAATTTTGTGAATCTGAAACGTAGCTGTTTTATCGCTCAGTTCAAATAAAACGAAATGAAAATGAGGTAGGTATTTATGAGAACAAAAAATAAAAAAGAAAACCGAACAAATGAAAATATTAAAATTATTTAAATTTTTCATCGTCGAAGGAAAACCATAATAACAAATAATAATAATGGTACTAATATCCCCTTACAGTCTCCTATGCCGTTTTCATTTGAATTTTTTAAATTTGTTGCGAGGATGATGTAGTGCCGGGTATCTTTAAAACTATATATTTTTGTATTAATTTAAAATATTCGATTTTTAAAAAATGAAATATTTGACAATTGCCGGTGACTTTTATAATAATGGCCTACTTGTTGTTTGAAGTCTAGGTGGGAAAGCTGCTAAAAAAGACATTTTACAGCGATGTGTATACATACAAACGAAATAGAAAATAGAAGGAGATTTAAATATTTAAAAGAAAAATTATTGTAACTTTCTACGTTTAGGGCGATGATTTTGATACTTATAATGAATTTTCTGTTGATTTCAGTATTTGTCCACGGTAGAATCGCAAACGTTGCGCAGTGATTATATACGATTTATCGTTGGCGTTATTCATCCAACTAATGAGTTGCTAAATTCTGATATAATTCCACGGTGGGCTGTTATAGGATGGCTAATGACCGGCTGTAATTCAAATGTAGCTTTAGCAAATGCGAAACTAGCTTTATTTTACGATTGGCTGTTTTTCGATCCAGAAAGGGATAATATTATGAATATAGGTACATATGTCAATATTTTAAGTTGTTAGTGCAAATTTCAGCTTCTATTTTTATTATTATTAATACTACTAGTTTAGTTTTTCCCTCTTTTGGCGATTTTTAGTGTAGGTTTTCAACCCGGATCGATAAAGGAGAGACGAATTGAAATGTAATTTACGCGTATTTCATGTAGTACTAAAAATGTAACGTTAAGTTGAGAAATAACTTGCATTACAGATGAAAGAAGAAGCCACGACGATATTTATTAGGCAATAGGCATTTCTTTATATTTTTTTTTATGTTTTAATTTTAAAAAACATATCATCCGGTATATCGTAAAGCTAAATAAAGTTATAAAAAACGTAGTAGTTAATTTTAAACTTTGAATTGTATAATCTGATTAAAATCGAAGTTCTCCCATATAAACTCGGCTATATCCTTTGTCGTAACGATTTCGTCGTTGTCTGTACCGTTTTGCAGATTTATTATTTTAGCGCGAAATGAACGGACGATAATTTAAATAAAGTACGGGCTATCGTGTATCGTATTTTAATAGCTCTTTCTAGAACCGAATGGCCGATTCGTTTGTCGAAAATGCTAGTTACGTTCTACTCCTATGTTTGCACTGCCGAATTAATGCAATACAGTTCCTGTAAAGCAAGTTGTTGCATGATTGATTTAGTCGAGTACATTTATTAACTTTAAATAGGGTATGTAATTAGTATTATAACATGTTTATTTGTAAAAAAATAAATTCAGATCTGAAAATAAAATACAAATAGTACTGTCTCTCCTTTTGAAAAAACTAATAAATATACACAAATTAGTCAAACATATAACACTTTTTTAACTGGTTCGTATTAGTCTGATCTTTTAAACGTACGAGTAGAACGCAACTTACATTTTAAGGTTTATTAGTTTTATATTTGCCCCCCCCCCTCCTTTTTTTTTTTTTTTTTTTTTTTTTGAAGAGGTAGGTGGACATTTTCTAAAAAGCTGGAACTGTAGCGTGAAGATCTACTAATAAAAAATGAAGATGCGAAGAATATTTCTTCTAGTATTAGGTTCACAAAAGTTGGCTTCACCGAAAACTAAGACACAACAGGTCTTTAAGACTGATAATGAAAAAGTATCGGAAGTTTTCTACCTAGCTATTACGTAGCTGGAAAACTTCATACTATTACGAAAATCATTATTAAACTTTGTACAATCGATATAGTCCAGAATGTTTGTAGACGAATCAGCGGTATGACCGATGACTAAAAAAGGCTCTTATCGCAGTCACATCAGGTAGGTATATAAAATTCGCACTATAAACAGATGAATTGGCTGACTTGTCACAGAATTGGCAGTTTTATTGGTATATTTGTTTATGTTTACTTAAGTTGTCGAGAGAATGTTTTTTTTTTTGTTTTGTTTTTTTTGTAGGCCACTGCCAACCAAAATAAACTTTGACGTGAATTCTTCTTTTTGAATAAAATATCACGATAAAAAATTACGGAGATTCATGCGTACTGGTGGTGTAAAAATATTGTCAGTATTTTAAAGATAAAGCAAAAAAAAGTATGCTGCGGTAGTTCCGTAATCTTTAAAAGGAACTTTTTTTTTTCTTTCTTCTTTTTTAAAATTATTATCTACAGTCGTTTTTTTAAAATCCCCTTAATACGATAAAAGTGACTGATTAAAAATTTTAAATATTTAAAAAGAACGATGGAAGAGCCATTTTTTCTCAGAATTTCATTACTTTATTGAATTATTACTACCGATAAAAATTTAATTTTATTTCTGTATTAGAAAACGTTATTTTAATTTTTAAACAGTGTTGCCAATTGACTAATAGAAGATAAAAATATTTTACAGAACCGGCAGTATTAGTTATGACGAATTCGTTGAGAACACATCCGGCGGTTACGGCTAGTTTGCTAGATTTTTTATGCAAGGTTAGTGGAAACAATCTACTTTTCGAATAAATTTTTATGCTTTTGTGTCCATGATCATTATGCACTCCAGTTATTTTCATTTGATTTTTCTTCTAATTTCTTTCTATCCATTCACTTTCCTTAATTTTTCCTATCAAATAATAAATAATAAATCGTCCTCCATTTTCAATTTTCACCTGCACGACATATCCGTTATCTGAAGAAAAATTCAAATCTATTAAAAATAAACGTGTACGTATTTCATTCTGAAAACAAACATGGAGTATATTTTCTTTTTTGCGTAAGACACCTATTTTACAAAAGTGTTCGTGTAATATCGATTGTTGTTTAATATTAACATCGAAACAGTCTTTTCACTTAATTAAAATTCTGATAGCAACGCTTTCCTCCTTCTGCAAAGGATAAATAACTCTATATTCCATTGGAATTCTAGTTTTTTTCTTCGTGAAGAGTTTAATGAACAAAATGCGTTTATTTAATAGTTAATTGAAAAACATTATAATAAACAGGTAATTTAGTTGTACTTTTTAAAAATTATTACGACGATATACGGGAAAATTTTAAAAAATGTTTAAATTCGAATGTGACGTGAATTTATTATCGTACTGAAACCACTATAGTTTCATCATCAGACAATCATCGTGATGTTACGTGTTTCTTACTAAAGTATAAAAATTGAATCTCGATATGCCGGTGTAATGATTTCTGGTAGTCGTCTTTTTGTACTGCTGGCCGCTAAGTACCAATAAAATTTACATTAATTATAATATTTACTTAAAGTAAAATTTATATTTTGACAAATAACTTCGGTGGATTCATAATTCAGTTCTAAAAGGCTTTGCTTTTTTTTTTTTTTTTTTTTAAATAGAAAGAGCATTTATTTTACTAATATGCAAGAACGTATTTTAAAATTAATTCTAGTAGAATTATTTGCCGTGCGCTTATTTAGTACTTAACATCTGTTATTTTCGATCTCGTATATCTGTAGTTTATCCTTTTTTTTCTTTTTTTAACATTAATTTACACAAATTGAAAATGCTACTATAAGCCTTCCTACGCTGACTTCAGTTGAATTTTTTCGACATTACGTAGATCGTATTTACGTAAATTACTTAAATGTTTTCTCATTGAATGCTTTCAACAATCTCCTATCAAAATAGATCGGCTTCCGGTGATAGATATCAGTTCTAACTTTCTTTCGTAAAATACTGCATTATTTTTTTCTTACGTACTGAAACAATAATAATAAAATCCTTAATATTTATTTTTCTGTTTATAAAACTGTGGATAGGAACTAAACTATTTATATTTCATTATTTATTTTTAAAAGTTTTCTGAACTATTCATCAATGTACTTATATATATATAAGTGTACAGCATGGATTAAAAAGAATAGTCTGCCAGTAACTATTATTATGGTTTTTTTGTTGTTTTTTTTTCCCCCCGTAAAAGCGAAAATCGAAATAAGGTGGGAATCTAGAGCTTAAGTAATTCGAAATAAGATTATTATAAATACAAATAAACTAATCATGTATATTATTGTGAAGATTTTTTCTTCTTTAACGGAACTACTAAGTATGTTTTGGTAAGAAGACGATGATTTCAACATCTGAAGATAAATGTTAGAAGGCTGGCACAAAAATAAAACGAAACGAAATAAGGTGTTATGGTAGCCCACTGTTGTAAATAAAATAGAGATTTGATTTGCACCATCGCTCGATATTCCTTTCAAATAAAGACTTTGGTGTATGATATAAATAAACAGCTTTTTGCGATGTATATTTAAGAGTTCTGTTTGTAATAAAACAGATGAAGATGATTAATATTACTAATCGGTTAAATTCTTTATCGAATGGCCTTTTTCTTTTTTGATTTAATATGTAGTCAGCCATACTTAAAAAACTATAAATTAATAGCTCTCCGTCATTTAAAACGTAACTTACACATATATGAACTGAATTTGGTATACACATTCATTATTTTATTTTTGTTTTTATTTCATTCATATTTAGCAAGTTTATTTGGTGATATGTCCTTTGAAATTTCTTTTATTATCTACGGTTTTGATTATATAAATCGCATTCGTTGTTTGTATATGTATATTTTGTGTATATATATATATTGTCGCGATGGCCTAGTTGCTAGAGTGCTTTGCTTTGGTTTTGAAAGTCTCGTTGCAATTGATACCCTTTCTCACGTTGGTCAGTAGCACAGAAGCTAGATTGCGCTCCGATTTACATTCTTCTCGATTGCGCTGCTCTCTATCTTCCAATTCCGCTATGAATTAGAAGATAATCTCATACTCGTAATCGAGCGATAATAGCAGAATAGAAGCATATATATATATATATATATGTGTGTGTGTGTGTGTTTTAATATTCCTGTTAAAAGAAGTCAAACTCATGGTATTATAGTATCGAGTATATATTTTTTATTGTAAAATTTTGAAGTTGCGAAATCATTAAAGAAACTTCCTAGGTTTTAAAAAATTTTGAAAGAAAGGCAATGAAGTCACAAAAAATTTTAAACACGCAACAGAAATACACAATATATATGATATATTACAAATTTAAATTAGAATATCTTTGTTTTGAATTTAGTATTCTATAAATATAAATTTTTGGTTGTTTTTAACATATGGAATTCTCAGCACAAGAAACGTTGTACTGACCTTGTTTTTTTACGAATTACAGATAATACCCAATTATTATCCACTGCTATCAGAAAAAATTCGCTTTGGCGTAAAAACATCTTTTCAGCAGATTTTAGAGAAACGTGTATTAAATTCACTGTTACCATTGTTCGATAATCCAAGACTGGATCCAGAACTCCGGAATGTTGTTCGCGAAAACTTCGGAGAATTTTACGATACGATACCTAATGAAGTAGCCGGTAAACATTTTTGTTATTCGTCCATATAATGAATTTATGTACAGTGTTCTGTTATGACACGAAATACTTTTAATAAAAATTAAAGAATTTTTCGTCGATATAAATTAATAATTCAAGCGTAATTCTTTCTTAGTTTCTAGAACTGACGATGCGTATAATCTGGATAAAGTTACACATCCCTCTTGCCCGCCGCCTTTTATTCCTGTAAATAATTTTTCCTCGGACAATAGTGATGATGTGTACAAAGTGGATGAATGTTTTAGCAGTGATGAAGACATAGATCCTCTTGTTAATAATGCAAGAAAACAAGAATTCGACGAACAAATTAATTCTATCGGTAAGTGAATTTTTTGTCAAACCATGCTCATATGTGTGTGCCCACGCATACAAACATATATATATTGTGCGTATGATATCTGAGAACATAAATATTAAAACTAAATTATTTTTATTTCTAACAAAATTTATTGTAATACAATGAAATTTTTACAGCTATGTAAAGGACTTTTATGCTAAGCGATCATTCAATAAAATCGCCTTTCGCGGCGATAATAGTCTCAATTCTCTGTTGAAAACGTCTAATCCTTATTCATGTGAGTTATAAGGAATTGTGGGAATATTTATTAGTGTCCCGTTCAACAACGACCCGTACGTAGTAATCCAAAAAATTAACGTCTGGCAAGCCAGCTAGCCATAAGTTTGGGGTGATGTAGTCATGCAAATTCTCGAACATCTGATCTCGGGAGGTCATGGCTTTGTGTGAAGGTGCAGAGTCCTGCTGGAATACAGATAGCCTTTCACCTTGCACGCTATCTATCCAGGGTTCCAAAGCTGTTTCTAACACCTCGGTGTAAGGTTCTAGCATTTATCCGAAGTCCCTGAGGACATTCGTTCACAGTGACGGAGTGTTGCCCGTGCATCATGCATTTCCGATTGCGGCGTACTTTAAGTGCAATAAATAGCTAGTTGCGACGTAGTGTAAGTTAAAAAGACGTCTCAAAATTCGCAATAAAAAACCACTACTCCTGTAGAATGTAATATGCAGGTAAGTAACTCTCGACAGTCTCCTACAGCCGAAAATAGCGATTGTGAATTAAAGAAAAATTAGGTTTTTATTTTTTTAAGGCACAGTAAACACAGAAGAACGTTATATTAGAACGATATCTCTTACTCGAACTGAAGAAAAAAGCGAAAATTATAATATCAAACATGGTCCTAGTAAGACTTCTTACGTTAAAATTATGGTCGGCGAATTTTTTAAAAAAAATGTTTCCAAGGACAGAATTCACTCAAAAAGCATGACTATTCTCTGTTTGCCACGTTAGTTGACTTGTCATTTTACGACTTCGAAGGACCTTGAAGAACTATTATCGAAATGCCCTTTCAGTGTTGAATACTCTACAAATTTTGTAAAGCGTTCGGAGGAATGTAAAAAATTGAACGATCACCATTTAAACTTTGTCATTTTTTCTTCTTAATCGATTGTTTTGTTTATTTATTTTTAACAGAATAGAATAAATTTATTTCTGGTGTTAGTATTTTATTTAAGTTAACACGCGCTACGATTTTTTAAAATACATCCGTTTCATTTGCCCCACCTTCATCTTTTATATTTTTTAAGTCGGCATTAAAAAGTGCCTTTATGTAGTGTATTTTAGAAATATTCTAAATTTAAACTTTAATAAATGTACTAATTACAATCGATCGTTAAGTATATTTAAATTAATGGTAGCTTCAAATTTGAAGATTCTGTAATTAAATTAATATTTTTTGAATTTATGGTAAGAATCGAATACACCACTTTCGATATTACGAAAATTAGTGATTATATAGGAAGTTTAAACTAATTAATAGATTTTTTTTTGTGTTTTATGACAAAATATATTTCTTATTGAACAGGAAAAGTAAAAGTAAAAAAACCGTCCAGTGATATTCCGATTGATTCATATAGATGTTTAACCAATGGAATTAAATTAGCCGTTCAAAAACTGCATAACGATGTTAAAAGCGGCATTAAACGGTATGAATTACATCGCTAAGATTTTTTTTTTTTTTTTAGTTTATGTTTATTTTTATTCGTAGTAAATTATCTTTTGTGTATAAGGTAAAAAGCCGATAAAAATAATTTATGTATTATATAGTACAGCAAGAGAGATTAAAAATATGGAAACACTATGTATTGAAAATCTATTCCACGACGTGAGGCAGGTTACAGAAGATTACCAGGAAACGACAGGACAACCAATCCTAATCGAAGAGGTAGAACAAGCCTTAAAAATGGCAAAAAACAAAAAGGCAGCGGGACCGGATCAAATACCAGTTGAAATTATAAAAATTTTTGGGAAAAAAGGCTATAAAGATTCTTTGCTACAATTGTTCAATAATATATATGTATATGATGCGAGGAAGATTCTGGATGATTGGACGAAACGAAATGCTAAAAAATATGAGGATTATCGAAGTATCAGTTTGATGAGTCACTTACTAAAAGTTTTCCTTCGAATTATATACTTGAGAATATACAAGAAAATAGAAGAGCAACTAGCTGATACTCAGTTTGGATTCAGGAAAAATTTAGGTACCAGAGACGTCCTATTCAGTGTTAAGATGCTAATTCAGCGATGCAGAGATGTTACAGTCTTATATGTTTTGTCGACTTTCAAAAATCGTTCGACAATGTAAAGCATAATAAACTAATGGATATCCTAAAAAGAACTGGCATTGATGACAAAGATATACGGGTGGTAAAAAACTTATATTGATACCAAACAGCAAGTATTAGAATTGAACAATGTACCACAAAGGAAATAGCAATACTCAAAGGGGTAAGACAAGGTTGCACCTTTTTCCCGCTGCTATTTAATATTTTATTTTGAAAAAATCTTTGAAGAAGTCCATAAGAAACTTAATAGCGGCATTAAAGTAAATGGGAAAATAGTAAATAATTTTGGACATGCGGGCGACACAATTTTAATAGCGAATAATCTAAAGGAACTGCAAAGATTTGTAAATGTCCCCCCGCTGAAATACGTCGCATATATGGATTACACCTGAACATCACTAAAACAAATTACATGGCGGTAAGTAGGAAAAGTGGAAATTTAGTAACACCACTTACAATTCACGGAGGAAAAACTAGAAAAAATTAAAAAGACCAAATATTTAGGCAGTAAATTAAACGATCAATGGGCCATGAGTGAAGAAAAACGAATTGGAAAAGCTAGAAATGTATTTTTTAAATTAAAAGCAATACTGTGCAGCAAGAATATTAGTGCAGAATTAAAAATTAGGCTGGTAAAATGTTATATATATTTTCGGTGTTACTACATACATATATGGTGTGCTGAAAGCTGGACATTAACGAAGGCAACAGAACGAAAACTCGATGCCTTCGAGATGTGGATATATCGAAAGATACTTAAAATAAAATGGACGGACAAAATACGAAATTCCGAAGTGTTATTAAATAAGTCTAAAGAAATAATAAAAGAAAAATTAAACAGAGAAAATTAAAATACTTCGGACACATCCATCCAAGGCAATATAGTATACACTCCGACTTCTGATGCAAGGAAAGATTGCTGGAAAAAGACCATCGGGAAGAAGAAGAATAACGTGGATAGAAAATTTGACTCAATGGTATCGAACTGTTCCGGAATGTACTAGACAGACGAAAGGTTTCTCAAATGTTAGCTAACGTTCGATAACGGGCATGGCACCGTGATGACGATGATGATGATGATATAGTACAGGTTACAAATTGTATTTTATAAAAATTGATGAGGTAGAACAAATAAAAAAATTTCACATAATACAGTACATAATTTGAGTTCCAGGCCGGGGAGGGAAAAAAATCAAAATAGTCACTTCCTTTAGCAGAAAAGAAAGAAATATAATGGGCCATTGATTTATCACTACACGAACAGATTAGAGCCATATTTTTCAAGCACACTTCGCAGTATTAGCCTTCGGAGAGACTAGACTTATTTACCAGTCAACGTGAGCAACTTCTATAAGTTGATTTGACCGATTATAATCGAAATGGTTCAATTTTGAACTCGCAAGTATTCAATCACCACTTGTATCTGTGAAATCGTGAATAGTAGTTAAACTAACCGAGCTTGAATTGTATTTCTTTTACTTTCGTATATTTTGTTACTGTTACTTTATTTACGTTTATGTTTATTTGTTCAGAAGTAAATACTACTTTTTATCGAAATGTTTTTCATCAAATTTAGGCATCTTTCAATGGAAAATATAATTAAGCTTCTGTGCGAAGATGATACGATTGAAAATGATATTATAACTAATCTAGCTGTGGTACTGAGTAGCGTATTACGTCCATTCTTTGAAGATAATATTTTTCCGAATCCACTAAACGAAGAGTAAGTACATAAATGTATATATATATATTTAAAAAGTAAAATTTAAAGTTAGATTACTAGTAATGTTTCCCACGTTTTTTCTGTTGAAAGTAAATTATATTTAGTCGGGTCTCCGCGTCTAGTTTTAATTTTAACTTGAAATGTTTTTGGGCTGAAGGCGAGTAAAATTTTGTGTCACGTTTTTTTGATTTAGAAAATGATGCAATTCAAACGTATTTTACATAATTTATAAGTAATATATAAGGTGAAATTTCTAAGCAGTAATTTAATTAAAAGTAATTGTATCAAAACATTAAACTAGTATCTTCGTACTTTTTATACGAAAGTATATTGTGTGACATGGATCTTTCAGATGATGCGTCAAATAAGACCGCATGTTTCGTTTTTAGTAAAAGTCACGAACTCTGTTGTTGTTGATCATTAATTGAATAAAATGTTTACTACGGTAAATATAAATAAAGGTAACGCTTTTGCGGTACGCATTTTTCGTGAGGTACGAATTTTGCGAAATGACCCCGAGCCGCTAAACGTATCCGTGTCAAATTATAAAAATTGACGGGGAAAAAAATATTTTATTTATCTGCGTAAATTTATTGTGATGCTAAACAATAATATGATTTTGACATAATTCGTGTATGTGTCTGTAAGTAGAAGGCGTGTAAAATTAAAAATATTGTTTTTTTTTTTTTTTTTTTTTTATAGATATTGAAGTTTCTAACACTTAAGTGTCAACTACAACTGCTTGATTTTTTATGTTTTTCTTGATTGAACGAAAAAATCTCCTATTTACATATATAAAATTGATGTGATATAAAGTTTTATGTTTTGAAAGATTATTAGTTTGTTTTTTTTTTTTTATTACGGATACAATTTAAAAGAAAGTTTAGCTTGTATTGAACTACCGTTTTGAATCGCGAAGAAGAAAAGCGAAGCACAGATAATTCAAAAACAAATCCGTAACATCGAATATTTTTGTCTATCTTTAAAATGTACTGAAGTTAATAAAATTACATTTTTATTAATTTAATATGCAGCGGCGTAATAAGTAAATTTATCAGTAATGTTTTCAATAAACGAATAAGAAATTAGATGTTAAAATATTTTTGTATGGTAGAGATCTGGTTGCTAGTTTTACACAAACATTATGCGCTTAAATTAAAAATGTGCTTTTATTTTTCATTTAATTTTTATTGTAGTACGGTTTTTTTAAGTTTGTTTGTTGTAATTTATTTCTTGTCGTTTGTTTACTTCTACTCTATAGTGTATACACAGTGGGTCCCAAAAGTTTTGGAACTGCCTTTCTAAAATCAATACTACTTGCGCTATTTTCATGAAGGTTCAGGAACTAGTTCGTACAACTCTCTTCTCTCCGAAACCGAAGTTTCGGAACAATCGCATTATTTGAAGCAGCACAGTAACAGTTCGTGCAAGCGTCTTTCGGTACATGCGGTCATAATTGTCACGGCCGTTTGAATCTCTTCAAACGAAACAAAATGGTCCCTTTTCAGTTCCCCATTTTTAACTTGAACAATAGAAAATAGTCTGGAAGACTCAGATCTGGCGAGTACGAGTAGTGGTTGAGCATCGGTACCATTTTTCTTGCCAAAAATTGTATGTTAATTGCACCGGCGCGTTGTCGTGCAACAAAGAAAAACGACCGATCCTTCCAGAATAATCGTTCTTAATAATTCGTTGAACGATACTTTTTGGAATACCGGTTAGCTCTTCTAAACCTGCAGCGCCTCTACACTTCGATGTTCTTTCAAAACAGCTGCGACGCGAGCGACGTTTTCATCCGTTTTTAATGTACAAGGCCTCCAACTTCTCTCTTTGTCTTCAATCGATTTTCTAGCCGACGACAAAAATCAGCTATACCAATGAAACATGCTAATATGAGACGTTACGGACTCCGAAAAAGCCACCTTTAACATTTCGAATGTTTCAGTCGCATTTTTAATCGCGTTAAAACAGAACAAAATGTTGTTCCAAATTTGTTTCCATTTTAAAATTATGACCGCGTGTACCAAGAGACACTTGCACGAACTGTTACTGCGCTGCTGCAAATAATCCGATTGTTCCGAAACTTCGGTTGGGTAGAGAAGAGGGTTGTACGAACTAGTTCCCGAACCTCCATGAAAATGGCACAAGTAGTATTCATTTTAGAAAGGCAGTTGCAAAACTTACAAGATGCATGCATGTGCCTGTTTACTTTCGTTTCTAAATTTTTGAATTTTCTTTTTATGTTTCTTTACAACTTGTGATGCCTTGATCACCTGGTTCTCTTTTTCAAAAAAACGTTAATACTGGTCAATATCGTATTATAAAAAATATTAGCTAAGTATAACTCAAAAACCAGTCAAAATGTAAATGAATTAATTTTATTAAAATATCGGTGTTATTTTTTACGAGAATTATTCATGCGTTGATTAATGCATTTGTGAAATAATTTAAAGGTATTACACTTGCTCGATGCGTTAGTTCCATTAAGTTTTGTAAAGTACAAAACAAATCTTTATTAAAAACAGAAGAAATAAACTATACAAAATGTTGACAATTCATCAGTACTGTTATTTCATGAATTGTGTTTAAATATCGGTTAACCCGTGTACGCACTAATATTGTAAATACATTATGGTTCTGAAATTAAAATATGTTTGTTCGTATTTGAATTTGTGTATTAATTTTTTTAAATGTATAGAAAAATTACATCGTCATAACACGATAGTCATTTATAGAAATTAACAATATCGATTAATGTGTTTTAAATATTAGTATTTATGTTTAATTTCAGATCAGCTGAATCAAGTTTAAGTGCACCGTATTTTTTATTATTCAAAAATTTATTACAATACGGGGAACACGATTCAAAAAAAAACTTATTTATACTTTTATTGTCCGAGATGAGAAGTTATCAACCCAAAATCGGTTATCTACTTTTATATTACTTGCAGATCAGAAACATTTATAGTATTGCCGGCAGCAGTAGTACTAAAACGTAAGTGACCGCTTGCTTAATTTTTTATTGTTTTAAATTCAGTTTTCTATTTATTATTAGCTCTATATCAGAACTTTCGTTATTGTCTTTATTAGATTTTCGACAAACACGTAAGAAGGTGGATATGATTTAATAGTAAAATCGCCCGATGAAAAATTATTATTTCTTAAAGCATAAAACTAGTTTATGGTATCATATGTAAATTCAACTCAAACGAAAAATAATTGTTCTTAGCAAATAGTTAAAAAGGTTTAAAATAATGTTTTTATTTTTTCAATATATAAAAAATATTAATAATTTTTTTGTTTTTATTTAAATAAGTCAGTTTTGTTGTATTTTTTAAACTTCATGATAATTGTGAACATTAAAATTTTCTTGTATGTTTTGTTTTAAATTTTATTCGCTGATATATTTCTTTTTTTGAAGTCGAAATTTTGAAAATTAGTTATTTTAATACAACATTTATTAATACATTATTAAGCGATGTTTTAAATTTTAATATCTGATGACTTAAATAATATATTGTATTTACTTTGGATGCTAAAATAATAAATTTTTGCGATAATACCAAAAAATAACATATTTACCGATCGTATAAGATTGTTTATTTTATTTATAATTTCTAATTAATAAAATTCCATACAAAAAAAAATATATATATATATATATATAAAATTGTGCTTATGATTTTCTATACTAAACTTTTATTTTTATGAATACATATATAACGTGAGCTTTATTTTTTTTTTTCTTTTAAAGCGATAGTAAATTGCTGCTGTACAAGGATTTTTGTCACATGCGGGAGAAAAAATTTGAAGAATGTTTTTTAAGCGACTTACAGGTACATATTTAATGATATATTATGTATTTTCAGATTTATTCCTTCGTGTTATAATCACAATTTTAATTACTTTAATCGAAATAAGTTTATTACGAGTCCTCTAATTTATAAAATTTATGCAATAATATGGATTAAAATAGATAATTATGTAAATATTGTTCTATATGTAAAAAACGAGGGGGAGGGGAGCTGAAATGATTTACATCGGAAAATTTATCGCATATAATAGCGGCGGTTTAAACTAAAAGATTTGTAATCCTCTCAGGGATTTAAAGAGTGTACCGAGCAAAAATGTTCCCAGTGATTTTTTAAAATGCATGTGCTTGATCGATTCCTTATTGAAAAAATATATTTTTCTGAAAATTTCAACTTGTTAACCTGAATAATTGCAATATAATTTGAATAACAATGTTTTTCGGTTTTTATTTTATTGCCACTATTGCGTTTAATATAAATTAATTAAAATTTTGTTTAGAAAGAATTATCTACAACAAAAATTAAAAAGCATTTTTTTTAAAATTTTGATCCATCCTGTTTTAAAAAGAAATAATGTTTTTGCCCCGGCCACATTTCAATATATTGCTTCCAGATGAATACACCAAATTTTTACAAATTACTCCTTTTTTATAATCCGGAATGTCGTTTCATTTTCAGTTTGATCTGTTTGGTGCAATATAATGAAATAAAATCAATTTTTTCGGACTCAATTCAATAAATAGTGGTAGAGTAGTTTATTTTTTTTTTTACCTAAAAATAACTAAATATATACTTGAATCTTAAAAATATTATTAATACTTACTGTAATAATTTCATAAAAATATCCGCGAGAATGTATATGTTTATATGTGTGCATGTAAATTATAAATTGAAACAATTATATTCATTTACAGATTTGTCAAGAAGAAGAAGTGGACATGTTTGTTTGGCTAATACCGGCTGTGTATCAAGCGTTTTCCAGATTTGCTGTTAATAATGACCAATTACTTCATTTAATCGTTTCCACTATAGATCCTAAGCAACTGCAGCATTTAGTTTTTAAAATTATTCAAGGTACATTTCACTTACTTGTGTAGATAATTTATATAACTTTTAACATAAATTTCTACGTTAAATTCGATTATTGAATGTTTTCACTACTATTACGACTGTACTTGTTATCCGAATTTTTCGTTATTATTTAAACATTTATTGAGATTTTTCGTTGTAATTGTTTCAATAAAAACAAACGTGGTCTCGAAGAAGACTTTCTTAAGATCATGGTTTTTTAACTTAAGTGTGTGTGGCTATAACTTATTATTAATTCAGTGTATCTCGATATTGTGCATGAATTCTAAATGTTGATTTTTAAAAATATAAACTGATAAAAAATTCAAACATTAATTTAAGTTTTAAAAACAAATTGTACCAGTAAAATAGTTTAAATATGTGAACTCTTCTGTACTACTTGATAAACAATTTTTTTCTTTTTTTTCAGCGTTTCAATGAGGGTGGCCTTAACGTTGGCAATCTCATTTGTAGTTTAAATAATTTTATTGATGTTCCCCGCTTCAATTTCTTCAACTTTGTTTTTAAATACAATTGCAAAGTAAAAATAATTTTCTTCTTTTCATATATTTTACTAGAATAAGCTTTTTTTTTAGTTTTGTTTCCTCTTAATTCCTATTAATTCAGTATTTTACCTGCGTATTTATTTTAACGTTTACATCTTAGAAATTTTAAACTATTTCTTGGTGACGTTAGTTTTACGACTGTTTACTGTGTACTACTTTGTAATGAGGGATAGGCCAAACTAACCATTCTCTGAAAAGAGTTAACTTAAAACCATCCTCATAAAAAAATTATTTAATTTTGTTCCGGATAATAATTTCATCTTTTATTTTGCATTTTCACTTATTGTAGCACAACTAAAAAATATTTAATCGATTTTTTCGTCTATTTGATATGTTTATCTTTTAGATACACTTCTCAAGTTCGATCATTAATTTCGTTTTTTTTTTGTTTTTTTTTCGATATTCAATCTACATCGTTAATATTGGTGCACATTTTGTATAGAAACGAAAAAAAGAATTATCTATGTTTATAATTAAGAAATTAAATTATAAAAAAATTAATCTTTTTCTAATATTAATATTATTTAATCGAACAGTTTAATCGGCCGAGCTGTATTACCGAATAACGTTGAATATAATTAAAAATTGCGATCATGAACTTTCGATAAATACACTATTTTCTTGTAAGATGCGTCCTTCTACTTCACTTCACTCTTCTGTATAAAAATATATTATACACAATTTTACTAATAATTGTAGAAAAATAATTAATCCCTCTACCACTACAGTTATTACTTAGATTTTATTGTTATATTTTTTTCTGAATTTTAATCAAAAATTATGTTTTTTTTTTTTTTTTGAGAGTTTAAATAAATATTTTATTTTAATTAAATAGGGCAGTTTATAATGTTCCGTTCGGATGCGTTCAATTCATTAGTTGCATCATCGTTAACATGGGAATCGTTAGAACAGTTCTGTTTTTGGCATCTAGCGACGGCGCACAATATTTCTCTTGAAACCATGTTAAATTCGTTACCAAAGTTAGATTTCCACATTCATAATGAAGCAATTTCAACTATACTTCTTCTACTGAAGATGCAAAAGTTTGTTTACTTATTAATATATATATTTTTTAATGTGTGTGTGAACCTTAATAGTAATTTATCTTTCTGCGATCATATCAACTATCTATGTACATCGGCTCTCAAGAGATTAATTTCCCAAAAGCGTTGTCCCCCCGGAAATGGGGTGGCGATCCGTATATTCTCCTTATACTTTATAGATCCATTATTCTTTCTAAATTGGACTATTGTTCTTTTCTTTATGCCAGTGCTCCCAAATTCCTCCTTACCAAACTTGATCGCATCCAAAACTCTTGTCTTCACCTCTGTATTGGTGCTCTGAATTCTTCTCCAACTCCTGCTCTCCTGACCGAAACTGGCTTCCTTCCTTTATTTATTCGAAGACTTTATCTCGGTGAAAGATTTATGATTAACCGTCTTCATATTCCTCACACGAAACTCGTGAATTCCTATCAACATATTCTGGACAACTGGCGTTTCCCTCCTAGAAAAAATCCAATTCTTTCACACATATCCTCCCGACTTGTCCTATTTTCTCACTTTATCCTCTCCTATAACAAATCCCCACTTCACTTACAACTTCTTAGAACTGTCGTTTTCTCCCAAGCTATTTTCTCTTCCCTCGAACATTAAATCTCTTTCGTTTCCTGTAATACACAACGAATTTAACCAAACTCTACATTTACTTTTTCCAGCTCACAGCATAGTTTTTACGGATAGCTCAAAATCTTCTTCAGGTGTCGGAGCTGCTTTTATTCTTCCTGAAATCAACTATTCTGAGTCTTTTCAACTTCCTCTCTTCTCTTCTATCTTTTTAGCCGAATCCATGGCTATTTTACGTGCTATCCTTTTTATATCCTCAACATCCAATTTATCAAAATTCGTCATATGCTCTGATTTGAAAAGCGTTTTATCAGTCATCTCATCTCCCTTCCCTAAACCATCGTCAGATCCTATTATTCTTTACATTCGTTCCTTAATTTATAATTTATTAACATCCCGTTCTATCCTAATTGACCTGTTCTGGAGTCCGGGCCACTGCGGCATCGTTGGTAACAACCTTGCCGATTCATTGGCATGTCTAGCTGCAGTAAATGGCCGTTTCATAAACTGATTCCCCTCTCAATGTCTCTGTCCACTCTCTTATCGTTTTCACCATGAGTTTTGGACTGATCTTTATCCGCCTCTTTTCTCCAATCCTAACTCTTTTTACCTTGCTATACAACCCTCTCCACCTACTTTTTCCTGGTTTAATAATTTTCCCTGCATCAACCGTTCTGTTATTTCTTCCATAATTCGCCTCCGCTTTAATCACAGTCTGCTTCCTGCTTCCCTCTTTCATTTTAATATTGTTCAGTCTCCCTTCTGTCCCTTCTATCCTCCTATCCTAAATTTGACCTGTGATGTAAATCACCTCCTATTCGAGCGCTCATCCATCTCAGAACGCGCAGTCCTTTATTCTAATTTCCTTGGCCTTGGCCTCCCGACCCCTTACTGTGCCCACTACATTCTTGCTCTTCCTTCTTTTTCTGTTGTTCCTATATTAGCTACCTTCATTTCTTCTGTTTCTAATCGCCTCCTGATTTAACTTTCAAGTCCCTACGTTTCATTATTTGTTAGTCCTTTGTGTTGGGTAAATGTCCTGAGTTGATGCGCCCAAAAAAAAACAAAAACATGTGTGATATATATATAACTCAGCCCTTCGGATTTCGCAAAGGAGCAAAGCCCCTTGACCCCCTAATTTTTTTTCTTCTAAAATTTTTTTAGAAAAATTGTTTTCAATTAGCTGTGGCATTCTTTTCCGCATTTAATTTAAAAACAAAAAAATCTCAGCAATTGCATAACACAGCATTCAACCTTTGTTGTCTTATATAAAATAACGGAGTACTCGTATAATCATGGGACAAAAAATGTGGTGTACCCCAGACTAAGAATGACATAGTCATTAATATATTTAACAACTTTACAGTTTAAAAAGAATTCTTTATCAAATTAATTTTCGTTCACTGTTTATACCCTATAACAGGGGTGGCCAACCCGCGGCCCGCCTTGAACATTTTTGCGGCCCGCGAGGTGGCTAAAGGTTTCATTTTTTATTATTTTATTTATATTTATATATTTCTTATATTTCATTTTTAGTGTTATATATTTCTTTGCAATGTGCGTTTAGTATCATTATTATAATATTATCTATGTTTACATGTAAAAATGATAGTAAACACAATAATAATAACTCATTACGTTTCAATTTTTCACTATAAAAAAATGTCTATAGTGGGTCTAAATCTAATATGGGGATATATGATTTTATATGCGGCCCGCGGAGTTATGACGCAATTCCAAAGTGGCCCGCGAGGTCATTTGGGTTGGCCACCCCTGCCCTATAATCTATTATTATTTCGAAATATGTCTGTTATTTTAATAATAATTAAAAATAAAGCCACTCGTGTCTTTCGCAATATGTAAAATTAGCAATATATTTGAAAAATATTTGTAAAACTCAAAATAAATTTTTCCCGTTCTGTATTTTCTAATTAATATCAACTATTACGTCAATTGCTTTTAATATTTCCGCTCCGCAGTGTTCCTATTAATCGGTCATTTTTTGATCAAATTTATACTTTTAATAAGGGGTTTCTAAATCTTTAACTGAATTTTTTCTGTAAGTTTCTCTATAAGCCAACTTCTTCTAATATGCAGAAAAAAGAACTACTATATGTTAATATGTGTTAAATTGTCTATTGAGCTTTGGTAATCTGATGCCCTGATATATTTAACGTAAACTCATATACTTTATTATAATTATTTCCGTTGTCTTGTTTGCATCAAAAGAATAAAAACACTAAGCGAATTTACAGAATTAATTTTAACGAGCCTTATAATTTAATTATTTCGCTAAATGTTTATCGGATGCGAATAATTGCTCTTTCGATTTCTCTTTTCGGCTGGTTTTGTTTGTTACGATAACTTTGACTAAATAAAAATTATTATTAGGGAGAAATGCGTCTGAATGTTTTTTAATTTTAAATTATATGTTTCAGGCCATCGGTTGAATTGTTAAAACCAATCTTTTGTCGCGAACTAAAACCAAAATCAGATACATTAGTTTCGACGATATTATATCACTGGTGTTCTCAGTACGTTGAAGAGACTGCTGTCGTTATATCTGATCTTTTAACTAGTCGTTGTCCTACAGCATCACCGAACAAACGAAAACGTGGTCAAGGTAATGTTATCGTGATAGTTAATTTAAATTTATAATTTGACATTTTTAAACGAATATGCACACACAGACACATCAATGTTACCGTGATTCTTATGTATTATAAAGCACTTGTTTCTTTGTCTATACATGTTTATTCAGGCTTCGATGTATGTAGTCTGAGTTTAAAAATTAGAAAAATTAGTTAAGACATTACTGAGACGATAGAAATTGTGTATTTACGGCTACACTAAGAGTAGCGAAAGAATACGGAATATGAAGTAATGGTAAATATGGAAAGATTGTATAGAAAACAGCTCATACTAGTACTGGCTGTTATGATGGTCGAGTTGTTCGAATGGTCGGACTACAAAATTAGGGTCCGTGGACCGATGTATAAACATACATATTTCGACTAAACTGTTTCGAGCGTAATCTCTCATATAGCCGTCTTGCATATTGCATTGTCGTGAGTATTCTCTACATTTGTGCAACAAGAATGTTCGAATGGGTGCACTCGAAATCAATCAATACACATAATAGGAAGGAATAATGTTTCCTATAATGTTCGATCGGTCTTTTATTTGTATGTTTAACTTTATCTCTTACCACATTCAATAACTAATAAGGATAGGCGAGCGTGTTCTTTTTATTTTTCTCAAAAACAGCTTTCGCAAATATTTTTTATTTTTATCTATTTATATTTTTCTCTTTTTTTGTTTTTTTTTTTTTTTTCATTTTTGTTAGATGGGCGTTTCTAAAGGGGGCTTAAAGATGATCAAGCCGTTGAATTTACCTCGTAATGTGGACGTTGATCCTAGTTTTAAACGTAAATTTGCGGACCCTCTTTCTCTTGTTTCTGATATTCAGTTTTTTTTTGTTTTTTTTTTTTTGCTCTCGTCAACCGGGGACTTTTACCTAGAAACAATTAAAAAAGAAAGGAGTCAATTATATCTTGATACGGCCAGATATTGTTAAGAGAAAGGAACAAATAATAGGAACAATCTGTGGAGAGGGAAAAGATAAGACATAAGAGGTGCAATATGGAGTAGGAAGACCAACTCGCAGCAAACTGAAGTAGAAAGCAGAGCACTCAGCAGAAAGAGATCAATACTTAATAAACACGTGATCATCCGCATCGCAAACATGCTTCAGCCTAAAGAGACAGACTATCTCAAACTGAACTCAATCTGGCTTCTACGAATAATAAAGAGAATAACGGCAATAGCAACGGTAATAATAACGATAATAATTGTAGTAAAAAAAGTTTAATTTTTTCTTCTGTTCATTTAAGGGGTCTTTCACCATCTGCGACGAAACTTTGTCCACGAATAAAAACCCGAGGATCTTTCATCCTTTGGCCTTTGCGAGGCTAAACAATTCTGTTTTCTCTTTTTCTACGAGTATTGCCTCTTAAAACCGAGGCCATGACTTAGTCTTTCCATCTATAGCTTCTGCGACCTTTTTTTTTAGCGTATTCTAAATTTTTTGCGTCGCATAATGTTAAACGTACATTCTCAGTACCGTTTTATTCAGAATGGGCGTTACTTCAGGCTTCCATACGTCCTTTTTCGAAAATAAAATCTTGGAAGGATTGAGTCGCCAAATCTTATTGCCTCAGTTCATTTTATTTATTGTTCCTCTGATGGCATTAAGATAACCACACATTTCCAGTTAAATTAGGTCACGTAATTTTCTTTCAGAATTCATATCAATGTTCAAAATGTACTTTTTTGTTTCTCTTAGCTTCCGTTTTTCTTCTCAGCGTGGTAAATTACTGTCGCAGTTCATCTACCGTCTGTTCCCACTGTGCTTCTAGGCATCTAGTTTTAGAATGCAACAACCTACAGGACCTTCCACCTAGCGTGATTGCAAAGGCACCCACTGTGCCTATGATCTATCTTGTCCTGAATGGATTAAGAAAAACGAGATTAAATGTACATATATTATGGCATTTGAAAATATTTCCTTCCAAGAGACTTTTCAATTCAGAACTAATAATTTAGGGGTTCGTGCTTTTTCGTATGCCGATCGAGCTTCAGTGCCACCATAATACTTCTTCTAAATCTCCTTTGTCAATTTCTTCTCAACCTTAACTGGCACTATTTCATTTATACAAATGTTTCAAAATCTGCTTCCTCTTAACAAAAATTTTTCTTATGCTTCCTTCAGTTTCGCATACCGGTGCGCTCTTTCTTTCTTCTTTTCAATAATCTTTTAGTTCCTTTCTAATTGCTCAGCCCTGACTTACTTCCTCATGATTTCTAATCGTTACAGTTTACTTTTCTCTATTTTCCCATCAACTTACTTTGATTCGCTATACAAGTGTTTTTGTTTTATTTTTATTTTTACTTTGTATAAATTGTTGTGCCTTTTTATTATTCTTATATTTCGTCTTGTAACTCCTTTCACTTCTAATACTTCTTTTGCTTCATAGTGCATACTACGATGGAACTGTCGTAGCCTCAACGCCAATAAAGATTCATTAGAGAGTTTATTAGATCTTTATAATATTATTTCAGAAACGTGACTTCGGTCGAGAATGATCTTCAATAGTAAAGGCTTCAAGCTAATCAGATGTAATCGTGATGATGATTATAGTGATTCTGCAATTATTGTTAGAAATAACATTCCTTTTCACTCTCGCGATATTTCAACCTTCCCCCCATTCTTAATCAACCTAGCATTGTTCACATTTCCATCCATTCTACTCTTGTGCATCATATTGGCATTGTCTATATCTATGCTTCTGTTACCTATGATTTTTGCCGGTTCCCTCTTTCTTCATTTTTCAGTTCTACTCTCTGTCGCGGTAGCTTAGTTGCTAGAACGCTTGGCTTCCGTTACGAAAGTCTTGAGTTCGATCCCGGGGCAACGACAGAAGTTATTACGAAAAATTAAATTAAAATACTCGCTAATAATCACGTGGAATGCAATGGCAAACCACCACATACAACATCATATGCGCGCTAGGTCAGTATACAGTAGGCACATATGGCATTGCACTTGTAGTGCGATAACAAATGGTTACAATTTGTTCCGAATGTAGTCTTGCATGTGTATACCGGCGTTGCATATAATAATTGCTTAGTACACAACCTATATCTCTACAGCTAAAATGTACGAATACCTACCGAATGGTTGAGGAGATAATAATGACGCCGGGACTATTTATCAGTGGTGTAGATTGGAGTGTCCATTTACCATTGTGGGGTTACATACCCTATAATACCAACGGTTTCACCTTGAGAATAATATCCTTCCTGATAATTTAGTTCTCCCTAATGACCTCTCCCCGGTCTATATCAGAAACGCATTTATTTTGACTTTTTCTTCTCCCACCGTTGGTTTTAATTATAATCAGAGGATTCTGATGGAGATTCTTACGGTTAGTGATGGTGTTCTTATTTTGTTATTCAACATGCTCTATTGTGTTCAATAGCAAGTGCTGTGAAAATAGTTCATGTTGGAAAAAGCTTTTAAATTTTCAGGATCTAATTACCGCTGCAACCAACCCTGAAAAAAAAATTAAGCTAATTGTAACAATTTCTCATAAAATTGGAAGTGAAGGTTTGAAAGATGTAATAAATTAGGAAGCGTAGAGAATGATTTCATTCAATTTCAGCAAGCTTCAGATGACGGTCTTGTAGTAAAGTTATAGAAACTTCTGTAATGATGAAAAAAAGACAAACCAGAAGAACCTCTAAAAACAACGAATCTTAGTTAAAACTGGTTCTATTAAAATAATTCATGTCAAACGATGTTGAATTGCGAAGAACGGAATAATGAAAAATATTTCAAATTTCAACGAGCACTTGGTGCAACGTAGAATCTTATACAAATTTACCGATATAGCTTTTCAAGAATTCCCAACGGCAGAATGTAACTTCTTTTACAAAATAGCGAGGTTGCTGATTATTTATTCAAATGTTTTTATTTTAAATTTATTTTTATTTGACATTTGCGAAGAAATGTTGAAACATAACGCTCGAAAATGTTAAGGATTTACTTTACATATATATATAAAATAATAAATAAGAATAAAAATAATAAATGGTGTTAGATCCTTCTTAGAATAAGACATACTTCCATTTCACACCAGCTCCTCTCTAGGCGAGCTTGCCGTCCAAGTATTTGCTTATTTTATGCTGATAAGGAATATCCATTGTCTCTCGCATCCTCTTGGAATGCACATGTTTCAATGATTTACGTTAGGATAGATCGCATCATTAACCGAAATCCTTTTAACAATCCGCTCGCTGCGATCAGACTCTGCCTAGATGCAAAGTTTTAAAAAATTATCCTTTACAATAATAACAAATTGGTAACATAAACTTGTAGGGAAAATAGAAATTTGTGACTGAAATGGTTAATGTTATAAATATTACGAAAAAGTTATCCGCGGATATATATATATTATGTTACGTTAAAATTGTAATTTGATTTCGAACTGTCTTAAACAGTGCCATTAAATTTGTTATGTTTTCTGCATCATATTTTCACAGGTCAAGGTCTCGGCGCAAAAAGCGGCGTGTCACCTCCCAGTGCCGAACGGATTCTCGGCCATCTAGATAGGTTAATAGAAGATTGTAAAAAACTATTCCAAGAAGAATGCATGCAGAACGCGTTAAGAATAGCTCACGCTGCCTGTACCGATACTCAGAAAGAATTGTATAGTAATCTGTTCGTTATGTTAAATGACGAAGATAAACTTTCAACCGGCATCGCTGGCCTAGATGAAAATACTTCTTCATCTTCGTCCGGCGGCAAGAACAACAATACATTTAACGCTGCAGCAGTTTCTAAAGGACGCGGCAGACGACCAAACACCATTAAAAATAATAAAGGTAGAAGTGTCGCTAGTACCAGATCTAGTCTAAAAGCGATAGTAATTTCGGACGAAAGTTCAGAGGTAACAGAAAATCCGTATTATTATTATTATTAATATTATTATTATTAACAAATAAAACGATAAAAATATTCGTTATGCTACCGCTCTAAAAGATATGTAAGTGCTGAAAATCACGTATTATGAGATTACCGAACTGCATTAATCTTAGTTAGGACGATGCAAAAATCTGAATATTATTTACCGCTGTTTTTAATAATTAATACACAGAGTTGTTGAGAAATTTTTCAAAACATGTCGGTAGAACGACCTAATCTTCATAAAAATTTTGTAAGGAAGTAAAATCACAAAATTCATTAATGCATTAATAATTGGCTGATGAATTTATAATAACAGTATTTTTTACAATAAAAAAATGATTGAATAATAAATTACTCATATTACACTATGAAGGTTATTAAAAGAAGTCTTGCTTGTGTTGGGCAATAAAATTTTTCAATTCAATTCAATTCAATTCAATTCAGTTTATTATTATACACGAATGAAAATATAAAACTGTAAACAACTTAATTATATCTGCGAATACGCAAAGATGCGTGAGCTGCGGAACACACAATAAAGTGACACTGGTCAAACTTGCACCTATGTTTTACAGAAAATATTTTGTTAAGCTCAGTTCACAGTACATTTGTTTAACCAGGGTGTTTACATCATTTTTTCAGGTTTACATAAATGTATAAACATATGACCAACTCCAGTACACATATAAACAAAAATTCATCCGTTATCACAGATAGACTTACTTACACTTCCAATCCTTCGCACTAACTTAAATAGTAAACTGAAGCTGTTACAGTTGATCTAATCCCAATCATCATAGTACTAACAATAAAAAGACAACAATACTGGAATAAAATAATGGGTAAGAAATAGAAGTGTGGTAATATTGATTTAGGAAGTAAATAATAAACTATACATATATATATATATATATGTTTATTTTTTTGTTCCAACAGAAAAATCCCGCTTTATGAGTAAATTCTGGAACGACTAATATGCAAATAATAAGTGTTCTGACTACATTTTGAAAATGTTAAAGTTACGGTCCAAATAAAAATTAGCATTAGCGGACCGCTTTCTTATTAAATAATTTTGAGTTTTAATGATCAACCGGTGTGAGGTCTATATATTACTCATGCACATATGCAAACACATTTTATATACCTATGTGCTATGCAATGTGAATTAGAATAATTTTAATAATTAGCTTAAACAAAAACGCAGATCCTCCTTAATGACTTCTGGTTATATTAAAATTATTCATTATATTATTAGTGTACAGAAGAGAGTAGAGTTAACTCTATATACCTCTTATTAGTTTATTAAGCAATAAATGACTCAATTATACGTTGAAATTTATTCCTATTAAGAAAGAACATGTCAACCTCCGGTTCATTGTGTTATTTATCAACAGAGTTAAAAGCAGAGAATTTATATATAATTTTCTTCTTACAGACAGTACGTGCAGTAATTTCATTTTTTTAGTCGTTAATTTGGAAACTCGAAAACTAACTTTAGATAGTAAATTAACATCATTTGTAACGCACCAGTCAATGAATTAAAAGTAAAACAGCGAATATTTTTCATCTTTTTTCGAAAATGGACATGTCCAACTCTTTTAGCTGTTGTTCATAATTAAATGTGGATATGTATTACCGCAATGAAACTATCAATGATTTTAGATTTTAATATATTTATATAATTCCTAAGAACGTTGTGGATGTTTTTGTATGAAATCTACTGGACGTTTCGGTCGATCTTAAATTTCCATATTTTTTATGAAATGGATATTATCTTGCATAGCAGCTGTACGTTTAAAACGTTCTCTGAGTTTTTAATTTCTGTAATGAACTGGGACGAGTATGATTAGGAACTGATTTTTTACCTATTGTATTTTTATTCACAGTCTGATTAACATATATACACGTTCCAAGTATATATATATACGCATGAGTGAGTGTATCTGTAGTACTCATAAAAAAAATGTCTTGTGTTACATTATTGGTAAGGATTTCATAATAAATTATTTTTTGTTTAAGGAGGAAGAAATAATTAAGCCGAGAAATACCAAAAAACGAAAACAGTTAAATCTTGTAACATCGGATAGTGATTAAGGCAGTATTAAGGAGTACTGTCGTCTTTCATGTATTATTTTTACTACTATCTCATTACGGTCCTATTAGTATAATGATTGTGCATATTTTATTTTATGTACATATTGTTTAGCACTTCCATATTAATTTTAGTATTTTATTTATATGTTATTTTGTACATCTGATTACTAGTACAAAAGAAGAATTAGACAAGTACATAAAAATATAAAATTTATAGTATTTTTTTTTAGTATTATAATATTTGTTCTCGATTCCATTTGTGATTTCATAAGTAGTACATATTTGTAATTTATGTAACTATTTATATTTGATATGTGATAAAGGAGTGTATTTTATGTTAATTATAATTTCAAATTTTGTGTTTTTAACTGATTGAGATATAACAGCGTAATTTAAATCGATTAATGAAGAGTACTCAAGCTGAAACTCGTGAACCAAGACCACTTACGAAGATGTTCTTCCGATTTAAAATTTTTTATACACACACACACACATACATATATATTTGTGTGTGTATGTATATGCATGTATGTATGTATATAAAATTTATCGAATGATATATAATTATTATATATTCTTCTTTCCACCTATTGCCTAGCGGCAGCGAATCATCTCGTAGTGAAATGCTTAATAGAGAAATTTTGACGATGTTAATAACCAAAATAAAATTAAGATACCGTTTATCCGTTGATTTATTTTTTTATATTGTTTTAATAAATTTATAATATAAAGTTCTGTGCTGTTATTGAAAGAAACATCAGCTATAATACGGATATTTTATTATTTGTGCGGGCGGAAATTGTTTGAACTGTTTGCGCTAGACTTGCTGTTTATAATTTTCGCTCCAAAATACGTAACGCACCCACATACAAATGCGTGTGGACTTTTTTGTACGATACTAAGAATCGATTGAATTTATTTTGATGATCTCACTGCATAACATGATTATGTAATATCATACATTTTCATAAACATGGCTAAGAGATTGCCGTTCTTTTGATTTTAACCCGAAACGAAAATCTTAATAATAACTGGAATTAATTACGAGCATTTTATTTTTTGGTAAAGTTTGCTCTCATTTCGTCATTTTTACTAATAGTTTAAAGTGAGGTTGAACAGATTCTTGTTTTTTTCTTTTTTCTTTTTTATTATTTATTTGACATACATAATCAATATAGATTTCAGCCCTTTTACATTGATCCTTTTTACAAATATATATTTAATGATAACTGAATTGGACCTATGTAATAATATTTAATAAATAATTTGTACGCATTCCATTTATACATTCACACTAAAATTATACTGAGATGCATTACCAAATTTGCATTAATATCGACTATTTATACAATAATATCTATCGCAGTTCTAATGTAAAATATTAATGAAATAATAGAGACTGTCCCCGCGGGTAATTAAAATTATCACAATCTTTATACTGCGACTCCTGTAAGTGAAGTAAACATCAATGCAGAGTGCTGCGAAAGTGCTCTGTTGAACAAATTTAGTGAAGACATTGAAGAAGATCATATTGGTTGTGTTGAATTGAGGAACCATAAATAGACGTGAAACTCTAACGCTCTAGACCTACTTTAAAAAGTATTTTAGAAAGAAAATAATCATCACTGATTCTATATCCTTATATATATATATATATATATATATATATATATATATATATATATATATATATATATATCACGCACAAATTTCAGGTTAACTATTTTTCTTCTATTCTCCGAAGTTTTAAAATTTATGATACGACATAGAGTTTGATAACTTGTATATTTCGGGTAAACTCTAGTCATATAATTTATTATAGATTTTTTACTGTTAGATTACTACTCCTTGTTAACTCAACTTGCCCAGTAGAGGCTGTAGGCAAAGCACAAGACTATCTTAGCCGATTCGTCCTGTGAGCCAAAAGGTGGAATATATCAGTAAACCCGGAAAAATCTTTTTCTGCCCATTTACACTGAGAATAGGTATATACGCACAGATATCAGCTACGATGGTACAGTCATTCCCCAAGTGGGTCAAGTTCGTTACCTCGGCATGTACTTGGACAAGCGACTTAATTTGCAACAGCGTATTAAAATTACCTTAGGCAATTGTCGCTACAAAATGAAGAAACTGGATTGGCTACTTCGCCCAAAAAGTAAATTGTGACGTGAAAACAAACGGCTAATATACAAACAAGTCGTTGTGCCTTCTTGGAGATATGGTATCCGGCTAACAGCCAATTCCAATCTTAAGAAAGTTCAGACGTTTCATAATAAATCTCTCCAACGTTTATACGACGCACCATGATTCGTGCACAACAGTATCATCCAAAACGATCTACGGACACCCACAATGATTGAGGAAATAAACTTCCATAGTAGTCGATAATATGATCGCTTGACTGGACACATCAACCCTCTTGCTGTCTCTTTGACAAATAACACTATACAACAACCGCGACAGCTAAAACGTCTACATCAAACGACCTGCTTCCCAGAACTACTTAAAAATAATTCGTACTATATATATATATATATATATATATATATATATATATATATAAACTCGACCAATTTGGCCTCGCAAGGGGCTACGCCCCTTGACCCCTCCTGCTTTCATTCCTGTCTCTTTCTCTTCTATACTTTGTATAAAATGATCAAAATTTACAACGTAATTCTTACTGGCATCAACACACACAAAAAATAACATAACCACAAAAATCCTATTCTAACATTTACCTTCCGTTATATAAAATTAAGACATTTTTTCGTTATTTTTCGTTACATATTTCATTACATAAAATTGTGACATTTTTTAAATAACAATAACAAAAATCCTACAAAATATAACAAACGTTACATAAAATTGGGACATTTAGCGTTACATAAAATTGGGACATTTTTTCAAATGGGGGGTAGCCTAAGAATTACGTTGTAATTAATATTTATATATAAATATCGTATGTAACTAAAAAATATTACTGCTCGATCTTTTAAAGCTTCTTCCTTTTTACGTTTAATTTTAATCGCTGAAATTGCAGAAATTTCAAGTGTACCATTCTTTATATTTAAGCTGCCGCAACGTTAATATGGCCAATGATTGTTCGATTTTAAGAATTCTCCGCAATCTGTAATCCGTCTTTTATTTTCCGATTATCTTATTGCAATTTTTATATATCGAAGACTGCGAAGAAACCAACTCAGCGGAATAACTAATCGTCTGCTCGAAATCTTCATCTTATTGCCGAAGATCATTATTCGAAATAATAAAGAAGTAACGCCTACCATTTCCATGATTTTTATTCCTTCAGTCGGTTCGGTAACATTTCTTCCCCTACATCGTAATTTTCCTTGTTTTCATTTTCCCAATATAGCCGGCGGTATGTTGTCTTCGTGTTAATCGTAATCTGCTTCTCCGACTTCGTTTGTCCTTTTTTTCTTCGTATAATCTCGTATTGTTCTCTCCATCTTAATAATAACGTTCAATTTGTGGCAATGACAATTGTATATTTTTCAAAATTGTCCATTTTTTATGCAGTTTAGTTACGAAAGGGAAAGAGAATAAGGAACATTAAAATGAACAATAAAGTAAAGCAAGTCCCATACCCTTAGCAGAGTGTCGGGGATTGTGAAGTTAAGGTTCACAGTGTACTAAGCTTAATGGATCTGATGAGAATATTAGGGCCAGTTCCTGTCTACTTGGCATCCGCCTTTACTTTCCCAGATTTCCCTGGTACCCAATTCAATTTCAAATTAGCTACAAACTTGGAAGCGATTCGGATCCGGATCGAGACAAGTCTCGAACCCGTGTGCCCTCTGATTTCGTAGCTAAGCACTTTAACCGCTAAAAGCTTTGAAAAACCTCATACATTCGTGCAATTTTTTCACTCAATTTTACGATGTCACGAAACTGTTATTTTTAAAAACGGATTCTTTCAGTAAGTTTTTAATTTTTTCACAAAAAGTTTTAAAAATCCTGAGCAGTTTTTGCGACCTCGTTAATATTATTTTATAATTTCCCTTTAACAATTTAACGGCTGGATTATTTAAATCAGAAATGTTTTTTATTTTGTTCTTAAAAACAATAAAATTTGAAGAATTCAACTCATTTTCAATTTAATGAGAACTGCTATTTTATCAAGTAAACACTTCACCGAAAGGTAGGAAATCGCGACGCATCGACTCTAATGCTACTTTATCTGATAACGCCAAGTAGTTATAAAACATTTTTCATGATTTAAAAAAAAACAGCAGATTTATCTTTCACGACGAAAATGAAACAACTTACTGTTGCGTCAAATTGTTCGAGTTGTTTTATTTTGAAATTCATACATCATTGCTTAAAAAAATGCTCTGGTTTTAGAGGACATTTTTCTCATTAATATAATATCAAAATAGAAAAACTGTTAATGTAATAATTTATAAAAATGATATATTTTGGAATGCGTTGTTTGGTATCAGTATAACACGTTCCACAAAAATACATTGCCGACAATACAGATATTTTGACAAATGGAAAATGAATTTGTGTTTCTAATTCTAATCGCTTAATAATATTAACGTGTATTATAGAAGTGTGAATAATTTTTTTCCCCGTATACGTGACTTTTAAGTACAAGAAATATGACTTTCACTTAGTTAACAAAATATAAACACCAAATTTTATAATTTGTTCTCGGCAGGTCTCAAAGTGCGGTGTAACCAACGATGTACCGTTTGTAGATTACGAAGAAACAATGATAAAGCTTCAAGGCGATGTTGTGAGACTGTGTAAAACGATAGCTGTTCGTGTAACATGCATTGCTACCAACATGTAAAAAATATTCATTAAAAGTTTTCCACTTTCTACACGACCGGTGGTCTGCTTGCAAAATTGTTATTTCAACATATCAATAACGGGAGAAATTAGAAACATTATTGTAACCTTTCTCGAAATATTTTCAAAGTCTACCTTGAATTTCGCAAATATTTTATTCTTTTTTTCTTTTTGTTTTTACCAAAAAACCACTGATATTACAAATAAAAATTAATTTTAACAAATGTTACGTGTAGTTTGAAGTAAAAAATTTTACTCTTTACAATTGAGGCTTTTCTTCAATCTCTTCTTATGTACTAGTGATAACCGATCCTTTCCGTGTTTCCTATTTTTCCGATTCATGTCTCTTGTCTACGATACCAATTCTTTCTGCTTCTTCAACTGTTTATCACCAAAAGGGCGCATTCTTCATTAGTTCTGTTTCTTCTATTCATACATTTTCATTATTTGCTTCGTGTTCTTTTATTTTTCTTTTTATTTCCTGTGTTTGATTTTATTAAAGTCTTTCCATTTCTTCTGTTTGCCACATGTATCAGTAATTAGTTAATATAAATAAATGTTAAATGTTTTAACGAAGTAAAAGGTACTTTGTGTCCGTGTAATATATAAAACTATAACTTTTGTAACGTAAATTAAGGTTTTAAAATATATAACTTATCATATCATTGTAAATATATATCTTATTTATTTTAAATTCGATTAAAGAGAAAACCGGTCGATGACTAAAAAATAATTTCTTTTTCAAAATAGTGAAGATAAATCAGTATATGAGAATAAGGAAGGAGAGTTGAAGTAACTTCTGCCATAGTTTCAATTATTTCGATTCTGTTACATTACGTTTTATTACATACTATAATATAACTGATTATATACATGAATATTTTTTTATCGCAGATTACTTTTACCTTTTTTCTATTTTTATTTTTTTACTTCTAATTTAACCATATCCTTCACCAAAGGTATTAGTGAAAACTATACTCAGAAATTTCACAGTTGCCATATACAGTGAAGTACCGATTATCCGAAATAATCGGGAATTGACAATTTCGGAAAAACGATTTTTTCAGATAATCGTTAATCGTTATAGAAGCACATTACATGTGTATTTATAGAAACATTATACGTATTTACAATATAAAAGAAAAACATTGAAAATTACGAAATTTAATAAACTACAGTAGTGTAATATGTTGCAATGAAAAATAAAAACTCGAATGTAGTATCATGTAGGCCTATGGTACGTATATGTAATCACGCACGTACATATTAAAAATCTTAAATACCTTAAATATTTATTAAAAATAATTAAAAAATACGTTAAAACATCCATTTCGGATAAGCGATTTTCAGATAATCGGTACTTCACTGTATTGAAGAATAGTGTAGGTAGTATTTCTCTTTAGCTGATTGTTCTATCGAAAAAATATTGCATTAATTTAAAATTTCGTAATCGTCAGTATTAAACACTGAATTTTTTATATGTGCTTGAAAATACCATTTAAATTTTAACAGAAGTGAAATTTTATTTTTTCATTGATAAATGGGGTTAATCTGTTTTTGTTATCGTAGTTATCAAAATACGCATATTAATATTTGAGAAATATGTTTACAGAACTTATTCGCGGTGGTTTTTTAATGGAGTTAGTCCACGAAAATGGGTACCGAGTTTCCATTTGCTTCGGTACATATTTTTTTGATCAAAATTAAAAAAAAGAAAAAAAAAACAACTGGAAGGAGCAACAATAAAGAAAAGGAAGTCGAAACGGAAAAATCGTTAGAAATAAATGCTAGCGATACAGAGGACTTAACACCATAACTTGGCACTGAATTATTCTTCAATGAAATTCGTTAATATTTTTCGCTTTGAGGATTTCAAGAAGCTCTTTGTATGTTGCACTCTGTCGAAGGTTTTTTCGAAATCGAGGAATCAAAGGGAGACATCTTTTTTCTGAACGCTACATTTTTGAAGTGGTACATTTACTGCTGTTACTGCTTCCCGAGTTCCGCACATTCTGGGGCTAAAACCAAACTGAAACTCCAGGTTTTTTTTTGTTCACATTTTCCTCAGAATAATTCCAAGAAAAACTTTTTAAAACATAATTATTTATTTGTCCCTGCACACATGACTTGTTGTTTTCGAAATAAAATTGAAATGAGCGAATAAGAGATCGGGATTTCGTTTATCTTTACTATTTCCTATAAAAACAGCATGAGTTCTGCAATCGTAAACTATCATTTGAATTCGTCCCTTAAGAAAATTTGCAAACTATAAAAAGTTCTTATTGATTTCTGTAAGAACTAAACTTTCAAGAAAAAACTTTTAATCGAAGATTAACGCTCTAGTCCACTTTGTTGCAATGTAAACAGAGAGTAGTCACTGTTCTATAGGCATTCCCTGTAATCTAGGAATTTTGTAATGGACATAACGATTACGAAAGTACCTCTTGAACCGAACTTTTTTTAAAACTCCAACACATATTACGGTGTACCTGTGCGAATTAAAATCCATTTAATCCAAACAATCGAAGAAATCGCTTTTAATTTAACAAAGTTCAGTAAACCGTAATTTTAAAAGGTGAAAATACTTTCCCTCTTCAGATGAAGAACGGAATGTATGCAAGCGTAGTAAAGCTCTGCGCTCCTAATAACTTTTTTACCGTGGACGCCAATTTGGAAAAAACGTCGGGAGGAGGGCAAACTAGTTTTTTATATAATCGTTATTTCTCTATATTAGAAGAAAAAAATAGCAAAAAGTTATTTCACAACTACTGATGTCGCGCTACGATAAATAAAGGAATAATAAAAAAAAGGAAAACGGAACAAAACATCACGATCAAAAATATTAGGAAATATGAAGCCAGCTGCACTTTTCTGTTAGTTCAAGACAAAAATTTTAACAGGTAACAATGCCCGAAACAAGATGTAGCAAAAATAAAAATTCAGTTAGACAGATTTTACATCCTATTCTTTCTCTGTTCTGTTGGTGTGTATGTGGGATAGAAAAATACTTTCAGGTTATTGAGGTATCACCAAGCAGAAACCTACACTGAACGATTTACGGATGGTTATAGCAGTACTAAACGGGTAAAGAATTCAAAACAAACTAATGTTTACAAATAAAAATGGCCACATAGAAGGCGAAGTCAAATGAAACATTTACCGGCTCTAATCATCCTTACTTATAAACATATTGGTTTGTTCCGATTTTTTTACACACGTAATCCGTCCATCACTTAACGTTTCCTTCAATGCAGCCGTGCCTTTAGGGAACGTTGTCCTGGCTGCCTCTGTGTATAATAATTTACGTCTTATGAAAAAGCTATATGTTGAACAAAACCCTATAAAAATGAACTACAATATGTTGTGTGTTAGTAAAAATAATTTATAATTATTAATTCGAAATCGCCCGACCAATGGAAAAACCATTACAATATATTTACTGGAAAGGCTATTTTTTAATAATGTTTTATTCTGATTAAATTACTACAATACACCGGAAAAATTGGGAGTGTAAAAATGTTTAAATTGAGGACCAGTATTGAATTTTAACATTTTGAAACTAAGGGATATATTGTTAACCTTTTCAAGTTTTAGAAGCAATATTGAACTGCAGCTATAAAGTTTACTTCATAAATTGAAAGTTGCCGTCGAGAAAAAATTTATAAAATATTATCGCTTTAACCAGTGGGACATTCAAGAAGCAATCCAATAGGGCCCTTCCCCAAGAAGAGATTGCAATGGTAATGATACAAAAACATTATGTAAGATCGATTGAAATAGTATGATTAATGGGTTCCTTTTTTTTTTTTATACCGAGGTAGTGTACATGGGATAATTTGAAACACGTTGTAGTATCTTTTTGGAAACGTACGATAGGGAAAGTAAAAAAAAGAGGGGGGGATGGGATGTGTAATATTAATTCTCGGAGCGGAATAGTGTACATAAATTTTGAATATTGCTAACTTGTTTTATTGCCATGTATAACGTTTGGGGTTGGAATGATATTGCGCACGATAATTGTTAAAAAGGGTGGAGGAAAGAGTTAAATTAATTTTTTAGTATCGGGATGGTATACTTGAATTATTTTCAAATACTTATCGTTAGAATTTTTGAAGACATGCGGTGTGAAGAGAAAAGGACTGGAATTTCGGTAGCTGGGTAGGATTGTTAGACCAATTTTGAAAATTCATGATAAGTAACTCTGATGGCGTACAGTGTGTATTTTCATAGATGTTACGGGTTACCTTTGTTTTGGCACATACGGAAGAATAAAAACAATAATATCGCTTGCTCAGTGATAAAAAATAATTTAAAAAAATGTATTTCAAAATGCAATTATAAGAACTTGAATCGTTGTGCGTGCGAACAACGATATTCTGAACACATTTATCGAACTCAGGGAGAAAAATAAAAATAAAACAAACATTATTTAGGATAGGCTCAAGGAAGGAGAGAGAGAGAGGTAGGGAAAGGGTTAATTTTTGGTATTGCGGTAATATACTCGGATGTATTTTTAATATTTATTTTTGAAATTTAGAAACGAATCGGCAGACAGACACAGTGTAAGGGCGAAGGATGGCTAAGGTAAGTATCAGGGCTCCATGCAGAAAAAATAAAAATATATAAATAAATAAAAAATATTATACATAATCGGTAAAAAAAAAGAAGTAGGAACGTCATAGGGGTGGGTTCATTTTAGAAGGTAGTAAAATATAATTAGGCTAATTCTATGATTTTTGTCTCTGAATCGTTAATGTGATAAGCGGTTGTTCGTTCGCATTGTTTATCAGATAACAATTGTTCTCTGATAACATCGTCTTCGATTTCTTCGGCATTGTTCGATATCATCGTACTCGTAGTTGATAAAACCGGTGAGATTGTTCCGATTTATCTATTTTGCGTTCGTCTTTCGCCTTCTCATTTTATTAAAATTCCCTTTACAAATTGGGTGTTATTTCTGGAGTTGATCCTTCCTTCTCTGAAGAGGAAATCTCGGAGGAGCTTGAATCGTTTATTCCCGTTTCCTCTATCAGACGCATCTTAAGAATCTTCGAAGGCATAATGATACCTATTAAATCAGCTGAAAACAAATTTACCAAATCCTCCCTTCCAGAATTTATCTCCATTTTTAAACTTCGTTTTCAAGTTCTTCATAGCGTTGAGCCTCCTACACAATGTTTCAAATGTTTCTTATTTGGTTATATTGCGAGGCACTGCCGCACTTCTTATACTGTCTGTTCCTACTGCTCCTCTAAGCATCCCTTCTTTGACTGCCCAAATATCCGAAATCCTCCTGTTTGTCGAAGTTGTAAAGGTGATCACTGTTCCCATGACCGTAGATGTCCTGAGTGGATTAGACAAAAGGGCATCAAAAGAATCATGGCATATGAAAATCTGCCTTTCCATGAAGTATCTAAGCACGAGGATAATTCGTCAGTCCTTCAAGCCTTTTCATATGCAAATCGCGCATCGGTTTTTGTTCCTCTTCAAAATACTCACAATTTTTCTATAGCGATTCTTCTAACTTCCTTTCTTCTTCTGAATTTACTCCTTCCATCAATAATCTCTCAGCAGCCATCTTGGACTTGCTATTATCCTTTAACATCGACTCCTCGTCAAACTTTGCTAATTCTCTTACCACTTTCCTCTCCAATAATCTTCACCTTAGATAATTTTTGTTCATTTCATCACCTTTGCGCTCGCAAATACCTTTTTCCTTCACCTTCTATATTAACTTTTACTTTGTTTTATCTTAATTCTCTCCTTATATACTTTCCTTTTTCTTTTATGTTTCTTTCCCTCCTTTTTATTTTTCAATATGTTCTTTAAATTTAATATCCTCCAGTGGAATTGTCGTAGACTTAATAGACTTGCCTTGGAGAATTTACTTGATATACATCAAATTCGTATCGTCTTTATTTCCGAATCATGGCTGAAACAAACAGTAACAGAGCGGTTTTTGAAAACATTATCCTTAGGCACAATCGTATCCTGTTTAATGATTAATCTCCTACTCTATACAAAAGCCCTTCCATTTTTAGCGCAGTTGATCTTACCTTTTCTTCTTCTGATCTTGCTCTTAACTGTTCCCGGAAAACTCTCGATGGTATTTTCGGAAGTGACCATGCCCGTTTGTATCGTTTAATAATGTTCTCTCAGCATCCTTTTACTTCAAGCCCCTCTATTACTGCAAATGGTATCTCCCCAAAACTAATTGGGAACAATTTAGCTGTTCTGTTGACTGTTCTCTTTCCCTTTTGTACCATAACTTAGATCCTATCTCAAAGTACAATTACTTTACTAATTCCATCTTACTCGCTCTCTCTTCCTCAACCCCTTCTATTTCAGTACCTTTAAAACCTCGCCGTCATATAGCTTCATCCTTATGGCGGAACGATAACTTCAGGGTGGCTTTTGAGGCCAGCGTCGCGACTTTTAGACCCTTCCGCCACTGTTCTTTCTTTTCAAATTTTATTGACCATAGGAAAGCTAACGCCAGAGCTAGATACATCCAAAAAACAAGCCAATAAGGAATCTTGGAGAAATTTTGGCTCTTCTTTTTCCCGGACCACTCCTATCTCTTAAATTTGGAGAATGGCTAACGCCTTCAAATCTCCTAAATCCGAATACCCTTCTTATCTTAACATCTCTTGAATCCTTTATTGACACTCTGGCTCCTGGTTATATTCCTTCCTTCGATGAAGTAAGTTCTCCTTCTCTTTCTGTCGCAGGTTCATCTCACTTCCTCACTGCTGATTTTCATTTTAATGAATTGCTCTTTATATTGCACAAATCCTAAAATTATGCTCCTATTTGTTGCTGAAAAAAGTACAAAATTGTAATCCCTACTTAGGAAGATGTCGAATTGGTTCCCGGGTAAGATTTTGCTTTGGTCGTATTAGTTCCCGTAGATAAACTTAATTTTCAAGTTATCTAGTCGAATTTGTTCTCGTTCTATTGATGTGTCAAATCTGTCCTTTTTTACCTGAAATGAAACTGACCAAGAGTCTTTTATCGCTGTTGTTATTGATGTTTGTTGTTAACGTTATTACTACCGTTCTTATTCTTCACATATGATGAGTGTCATAATAGAACGACTGTTTCTCATTTGTATGCAGGTGAGATAGTTTTCCGATTTTATTCTTAATCAGTATTCGGTCTTTTGATATATAACGTGTTGTACTGTTTGTTTTCGGTTAGTTATCAAAATATTACCTGTATTTACCCCGATTTATAATGATATTTATGTTTGAAAGGGAGAAAACTACTTGTGATGCACGATTATAAATTCGGTTACCAAAAAAAAAAAAAAAGTGATGGGTTAGAAAGATGGATTTGTACCAAACGAGGAAGCAAAGCTTTTGTAAAACTACATGAACATTATCATTGAAGAAGTTTCTAGTATCAAAATTATGGAATAGAAACTGATACTTTAATGCGTCAGAAACTGAGTAATCCATTCTAAAATGGGGAAAATATGGATATCGAAAACTTCTTAGTGAAAAACTATCGAAAATTATCCGCAACCAAATTCTGAATGCGCGTGGTTTGAATAGGTTACGGAATCTTCGCGCAGCTAAGCAAAGAGAAATGTCTGCGTTACCAAAAAGCTTGGCTGAACTACACGATTCCGTCAGCAAGTACGAATTAAAAACAAATACCGGTGAAAATTATGTCTTCCATAATGATTTTGCAGATAATATTATCATATTTTTATGTAGAATTAGGAGAAGATGAAAAAAGCCGAAACACCATTTTCATCGACGGTGTACGTTGAAAAGTTGTCGGAAATATTTTTATCGAGTGTTTCGATATTTACAAAATCGGGAAATTTTTATGTACCACCGGTAGAATTTTTACCTGATACGAAGAGGACAAGCTATAAAATAGTTTTGAACAAACTCGTAGATTTTGTAACAGTGCAGACGGTATTTGTTGATTGCGAGAAATCTATACATAACGAACTTTCTTCAGAATAGCTACAATTCGCGGCTACAGATTTCATTTATCTCAGTGTCATGATGGAGAGCTATTCAACAAATTGGACTTACGAATGAGAATTCGATAATTCTGAAACTGAACAGTTGTTAAAATCGTTTTTTGCCTCTTCTATTTTTGCTACTAATATAGATGATTGTTTTTATAGTGACCTGATGACTATTCTAAAACCTGCAAACAATAAAACTTATCGATTTTTCGATTACGTTTATGATACCTACATAGCCCGCGGCTGTAATTTTCCACCAGATATGTGATTTGTCGGCCAAATTTTCAGATGCGTGCGATAGAACTACAAACTGCTGCGAATCATTGCCAAACTAAATCAATCATTTAAAAGCGCTCATCCCAATGTTTTGTATTTTATGGAAGTACTAAAAGATATTCAATGTGAAACGTATATAAAGCTCCGCAGCATAAATATAAGGAAATCTGAGAATAAACAATGTAACCAAAGCTATGACGGAATATCATAGGGGATAGATAACAAGAGTTGAATTTTTGAAAAATTAAGCTTTAGGTTCTTGTCTGCTACATGAACTTTCATCGTGATTTCAGATTCTGAAACATATTGTACATTTTAGTTTAATTTTTGTATCGTTTATAATCGTTTTCCATCAATATATCACGTTATGTATTATTTATAACTTTTTTATTACTTTTAACTATGGAGATATTTAAAACACTTTTCCCTCGTTACTTTGCAAGCGATATCGCACATCTATGTTGCTAATTTGTGTTATTTGTTTTAAAAAATTCTGAACTGTAAATGGAAAATAAATAATTGTAAACTACATTTAGCACTTTTATAATACTTTACCGATGAATGAATGTTCACACAGCTCAACTCCTGTGTACACTTATTCACGATTTATATTTCATGTCTATATGTTCAAAAAAAAACGAATCAAATATGTATAATCAAGGATAAATTAATTTTACTCTATGCGAAATTCACCACTACTTTCAAAAATATATTTCTTTTCGGTCAAATATCACGTTTTAATAAAGTACATAGACCCACTGATTCATGAATCATTCTAGTAACAATGGGAACCAATTCGACCGTTTTAAATTGAAGACTGATTTAAACCAATTCGACCGTTTTAAATTGAAGACTGATTTAAACCAATTCAACCGTTTTAAATTGAAGACTGATTTAAACCAATTCGACCATCTAATGTAGTAATTCTAGTTTATTACGGGAACCGATTCGATCACATCCCCTACTTAATACTTTAGTGAAATGCTCTCGATCTTTTAGAATAAATAGATCGGAGAAAAATAAATGAAAATTACTCATTGCGGTATCTGAATAAAAAGTGAAATTTTAAGCTCTTACTTATAGCTGAAAAAATAGACTTTATGCCCTTATTTGAAGCTGAAAAGTACAAATTTTAAGCGCCTAATTAATACTTTATAAAATGTCATTGATCTTTTAGACCGAAGGAAAATTGTAGATGGAATAATTAAATTTGGCACAAAAATGACAGGTAAAATGAAATAAAAAGAACTCAATCTTACCGAATAAATAGATGGAAGGAAAATAAATGAAAATTACACACACAGCAGTAGCTGAAAAAAACCCGCTCGTATATGTAAGTAGTATTTAGTCTGAATCGTTCAAATGAACTAATCCGATTATTAAAAATACAAACTTCATTCAATTTTAAAAGACATTTTTTAAAAATCTAACTTGATCTAAAATAATTATATCGCCATCCTTATCATCTTCATCTTCATCTTTCTTATTATTATCAATGCCACATTCGTGCTCTGCTTCTTTTTTTCCCTTCTCATCCTTTGCCAGCGCGAAGGTGTTACTCTTGAATATTCTACATTACTGAAATAATACATATGCGTAAATAGCTAGCAGACTATAGAAGCGTGCTATTCTTAATAAAATTTCTTTATATTTAGTTATAGAATTATATTTGATGTTGTGATAGTGCTCAATGGCACCGAAGATAGGAGCTCTGTATGTTGCTGTCTGTAGGCAGAATATTCGCTTGCCAATTACGCCAGTGCCCTATTGTATTAGGTAGCGGGCATCTCTTGATATAATTGCCGTTGTGGCTATGTTCTAATACAGTTCTCCCGTGCTTCCTTCCTGCATAGTTCAGAAGAGGACTTCTGCGCTTATAGTGGCCCCATTTACTATACGAAATAGTATGTCATTGCACATATTCTACAGTACGATCCGGTAGATAAAGAAAAAAATGTGTTTTCCATTAGAGAGAGAATACTACTAGTTTTTTAAATCTTTCCATGGCCTCCATAATCAGATAAGATTACTATTATTACTACTGTCCGTTTGTTTTCAGTCACTGGCTCTGCGATATTAATTACAAATAAATAAATAAATTAGTAATAAAAAATAAATCAATTTTTCTGAATAAACAGATCAGAGAAAATTATTTCCTAAAGGTGGAGTAATTAAATTCAACTTGTAAAATGGTGGAAAAAACAAAAAACCTTGATTTTTCCGAAAATAATGTGCAGCAGCGAAATAATTAAATTACCACCCTGTAAAATGGCGAAAAAAATAAAGTAGGTAGAGAAAAAGTCTGCGTTCTGGCAGGTCTGACGTCACAACCTTAAAATTATGTGCAGAGTACAGAAACTAACCAAAGTATTTTATCCAGAAGGCAAAAAGTAATCCAATTCCCGGTGCCGGGGCTCAGAAACTAATTCAAAGTTTCCCAAAGTTCCCTCAATTTCCCCCTCCCTTTCACCACCTTTTTCTAATAAACCAAACGAATTTTCAAAATCTAACTCAAATTATGGTGTCGGGGCTCGAAATTCATTTCAGTTTGACGCCTCTTAGGCTGAACCTGTGCGCTGATCTGAACATGCGCCCCTGGGATGGGCCCCAACCCTTGCCCCCTAGGCTAAACCTGTGCGGTAATCTGAACCGTTTTAAAAATAAACCGAAAATTTACATTCAATGTCTGAAACTAACCTAAGCCCCTTACTCCCTAATCGCAGTACACCACCACAATAGCCACCTCAAAAGTGCCCTGACTGATCCCGCACATGTTTCAGCTGCCGCTGTGAGAGCGCACCGTCCAATCCCGCGCGCACTTCAATCATTGCTGCATTAGCCGCCGCAAAATCAGCCTATCCTGCAAACATTTCAGCCACTGCCACAATACCTGTCGTAAAAGTGCATCATCCGATCCCGCGCACGTTTCAGACACCGCTGCGATAGCCGCTTCGAAAGCGTACCGACCGATTCCACACATATCTCAGACCTCACTGTAAAAATGCCTCACTCGTGACGTTGCATGCAAATGCTGCCGCAGCCGTTGATACCGGATCTCACCATTCTCATACTCTCTATTCCGATCTATACCTTTTGCAGAACTACACCTCATACGTACGCATTAACACAAACACATTTGCCCCAAGTCCTTGACAACTTTGTTCATTTGCGAATGTAACTAACTAACTTTCACCGATAGAACAGCATTTTTCTGACGTAATATTGCATCAGCCACACCCGATTCAAAGCTAGATATTGAGATAGAACGTCGAACGGATTCATTCAAGTGGTCAGTTATAATTTCTTGTTAAACGCTTACACATTCGCGGACTAGTGTTCCTGGTGCGCCTTACCAAGATTTTTATGAACGTTAAGTTTTTGTTAATTTTTCGTTTTTAAATAAAAAATTGTTTCATCATATTCATCGTGAATTACAGTTACTGCAAGCAGCTCGAATTCAATTAATAATGCTAAATATTTATTTAGAATTTTTTTGAAAATGTTGATGGCGGTGCTAAAGCGGTTTTCTGAACGGCCCCCTCTAGTTGGATTTCCGGGCAGAGTGTTTCTATACGATTTTTCTAATGTTTGGGTTACAGTGTTAAAATAATTTTTGAACGGCTTCAGAAGAATATACATATATATGCGGAAAAGCTTTCTTGTAAAACAATGTGTAACATGAAAAAAAGCAAAAATCTGTTCGGGAAGAACGATTTGGAGTAAATGTCAATGATTATGAGCACAATTTTTTTCCAGGAAATGAAAGGTGAAAGAAAATAAAATCTATAAGAATTATGCATTAGAATGAATAGAGAAACTTGAATATCTGGATGGGTTTGTTACCGAAGAAGATTTTTTTTTTTTTTTTTGGTAACAAACCCATCGAGATATTCAAGTTTTTTTTTTATAGAGATGGTATTAAAATAAAATTCCTTAAAAAAGTAGAAATGGTATTATCATGTTGTGATATTTTTTTTTCCTACCCTGGGCGCGCCAGCGGCCTTGACCCAACAACATGAAAAATTAAGAGATAAAACTAAATAGCCAGGCGGTCAGAAATGGAAAAGACAAAGGACAGCAGCAACAGAATAACTGAAGGCAATGGGAAGGAAAGGATATAGGTAGCGTTAAAAGGAGTAGGAAAACCCAAAACTAAAAGTTGGGCGTAAAGAAAGGAGAGTTCGTTAGAGAGTGCAGAACATTCGAATAGGATATGATTTGAATCACAAATACAAGAAGGCTCAGAAGCGTGAAGAGAGCAGAAAGGAGAAGGGGACAAAGCGAAATGTTCTGATATTAGGGCATTAGAAGAGTTAATAAATAAATTAAGGGGATCGAAAGGAATAAAAAAAAAAACAAAAAAAACGAAATATATAGAACGATTAATATAATTATAATTAAATTTCACGCGTAGAAATGGATGAAAACCTGGAAAGGACTACTATAATCAGTACCAGAACCGGAGACAATCATAAAAATAACGTCTCCTATATTTCAAGGGTATAAACTGACTGGAAACATCCAATTAACGAGATTTGCAAAGAATAAGCTGGGTTTAAGGGAGCGCAAAAGATTTGGTTATAATAATAACGTAGGACTTTAATGTTCGCGAATTTAGTCAAAAATGAGATGAAGGTAGAAGAGAGAATAATGGTGTTAGTCGGAATAAATAACTGGTTGAGGAATCATAGCAGAAAACAGTTCAAAGAACAATGTGAATTTGTTGACCAAATAAAAACTTGAAAATTGAGTTAGATGATTATGATGACCATACCATCTGCAGTGATAAAAAACAGAGGGATGGTTGGAAAACGGTAGAAGAAATAAATGAATATACCCAATCAAGAAAGACAAGATAGAATTAAGGTGCTAGATCTAGAAAAATTTCATATATATTTAATGCGTCTGTAGGAGAGAATGTGACAAATTACCCAAAAGTGTGTACAAATAGCTGTCTGAGAAATGCACAGGAAATAAGATTGATGATGGTCATCTTTGACTAGGCCGAAGCAAGCGTTAGAAAGGTGCGGGGTGTCGCGGTTCCACAATGATGAAGCTATATAATAAAATTTAAAAAATCGAGTCAAACTCGACTAATAAGTACAAGCAAGTAAATATAATTAAAGAAGAGGAATTATTACAAGCGGCGAGTTTTAGCATAAATTGGGGTATTTGCGCTGAAATAATGGTTGAATGGGAAATTTAGAGTGCTATAGGCACAGGTACCGAATTAGATGTGATATTACGAAGAATTTGGTAGGAAATTAGTGAAAAATATTAACAGGCTCATTAACAAAATTACCTCTAGCAAACACCGATACTACATCTGCACGTGGAAAGAGGAAACGAAAAAATTGAAATGCAACTGCCTTTACCGTTGTACGCTAGTGTACATTTGATGTACGCGCATTTGCGACAGAGCATGATATAAGACAGAAAGCAGGTAACAGTAATGCGGCCTAAATGTCGCCTAGGGCAGACAGCGATTTGCCATCTTATCCGACACTAAAGAAATTCTAACGATAGTCAATATTCCTAACCAACGAATTATATATTTCTTTTCGTATTCGTTCTACAACAATGTTTGAAATTTTTTTGTTTTTCACGTTGTCTCGTTTTGCGTAATTTTTATGTTTTTTAATTGTTTTGTTTATTTCATTCGTTTTCGTCATCTACACTATAAATCCTACATTGCTGTACTATCTATGTGTTGTTCGTCCTTTAATTATTACTGCCCAATCTGGTCACGTGCAGGGTTACTACGATTTCTTCGTTTTCAAAGTTGATCGGTTTCCCCACTGGATCATATATTCTCAAGTCCGTTATATAGCGTGTAAGCATCGGCAGGTAGATTATACTTTTAGGGTATTCCACAATCTTAGACCCCAGCGGAACTTTGAAGGGAAGGGACTAGATCATATGTGTAGGACTTCCGTTTATATAGCCTCCGGCCGCTATATTACATCCTACATTCATAACGTTAACGTCAGCGGTTTGTATTGTATATGGGCTGACAGGCTGCTTGTATGCGTCTAACGTGTATGTTTCGCTTTTCCCGTATCCTAAAAGGCTGCCGATATTACCTGCAAGGTCTGGTGAGAAGACTAAGTTGTATTTACTCTTCAGTGTAATTTGCAGCGTTTGATCGTCCGTTGATAATTGGAAACTGCTGTTCCAGTACTCGCGCAGGTGTTGCTATAGGTTGTTGATCTCATAACATCCTTCCGGTATGGTGAACGTTTTTCTCATATTTGTCACACTCGGTTTACTGTCTTCGTAATAGTGTACTACGTTGCATGAAGATGCTATATTATGTATCGTGTTGTAACTGGCTAAAGAGATCAGTCCGACATACCATTCATCTCATCCATCCAGCATCAGGGGGGAAATATCGTCGACGTTAGCGTGAATGACTGACTACTCAACTGAAATAGATACGACATGTCGGTAACCGTTGGTTGATTGTAGCGACAATAGTTGGACTCGGTATTTATATAGAAATTCTAGTCTGGTCCCGCTGGTAAAGCCTCCGATAAAAATCTTGAACAGGGTATTATACATCTGGGGTAGACTTTTCTGTTATATCGAATGTGTACTTACTGTTAGTAGCGTTGAAAGTATTCAATTAGTTTGCGAGGGAGTGAGATATTACCGAAACTGTCAAAATACTCGACCAGGTCTCCGCGCTTGGTGTAGACTGTCCAATACGTCCCTCGCCCGCACCTAGAGTTTAGATTGACAACGGCGGACTCATTACATCCCGGTTTGCCAGGCAAATGTCAAAGACCCCTCGAGAATAAGGCACGCACAAGCGTTAGACGTACTTTTCAATGTCCACATTACTCAGCGGTCAATCCTTTGGAACTTGGTTAACGACGAAAAAACTTTTTCCCTCACGACCGTGTCCGTGGTGTTACGTTAAGTCCTAACCCGCTTTTGTACGGGTGCAGGTCCTACACCAATCTGTTTATCTATTGCAGCCCCGTTGCCTACTCGAAAACTTCGTCTGGCATCGTTCACGTCCTTGATAGCTTTAGAAATCGTAGCTGAAATACCTCCTAAGGCAGCTAGTATCGGCACTAACGGGAATGCTCCACACGTTTTATTAATAGGTATTACTCGGGGAGTAGTTGTATCATCAGTGGTCGCGCCTCGATCATGATGTAATTTCTTCATCGCCTCTAAGGCTGTTGCGGTTCTGTCGTGAAGTGTTTTCTCCTTAGGCACTTATTTTTGGGCTGCGGCTAAAACATCGCGAAACGATAGCTTCTTATTTCCCTCAGTTTTTTTCTTCCGTCCAGTATGGCTCTTGCGGCTTCTTTTTGCTTCCACATCTGTGATTTCACAGCAACCGCTGCCGAATTTCCTTTTCAATTTCACGGCCTGTCTTCCGATTTTTTCACCGAGGCTACGTTACACGTTTCCAAGCTTTATCTTCTAATACTTTATCAGCCTCTGTGCGTTGCCTGTTGTCCTTATATATACTATACGCTATATCGTGTTCCCGACAAGCCTTGTCTAGCGGGTTTATTCTACAGTTTCCTCTGGCCATTTGTTCTTTTAACCGGGTGCCTGAGCCTCAATGCTGATATCCGTTGGGTAAATGTAGTTTGAATGGTAACTTATCGATAGTGCGATTAATAAGAATGCCTATAAAACCTCCGCATGTTCATTTCTTTGTCTTATTCACAGTAGTACTTCGTTTTCTCTTCATCTCTTTTATATATATATATATATATACTTTACTGAATGGAGCCAGTCTTGATAAAGTATATATACAAAACGAAGATTGTGCCACAGTCGATTGGACTAGAGATAGATAACGCTCTCGCAGTTATGAAAGATGTGGGGGACGCTGGAGGGACAAAAGTGGTTAAGCATAGTCCGCTATTTTCGAATAATGTGTGTTGCCTGCTGGTAGGGCCTAGCGGGTGTGGAAAGACCAATTCAATATTCAGCTTATGAACACATCCAAATGGACTACGATATGAGAATCTCCATGTGTACAGCAAGTCTATGTATCAGCCGAAATATGCGCTATTGGAGCAGATATTCTGCGAAGTTAACCAATCTTCCCTTTATAAAAACTTTCATTGCACTATTTTATCTAAATCATATCCCAATCATTTTTCTAATTCCTCTTCTCCTTACCTCCTTATATAAGCCTTCCTCAATCTTCCGTCTGGTTCAATTTAATTCCCTTTCTTCATTTTTCTTCTTTCATCTATATTTTGCTTCTCAACTTCTTCATCACCTCTTTCCCCCTTACAACTTGACCATCCTACCATCTGCAATACTGACCACATCTTGTCTGAATGCCGTCTCTTTTCCTTGAACGTTCACTCCTCTACCACGGTTTATTGTAACCCCACCTTTCTGCTTCCTATAATGTAATTTTTTCTCTTCTTTCATGGAATATACTTCATATTTTTGCTACTTTTGTCTTCCATCCCCAACAGAGTTCTTATCTAATCATCCCTTAATTAGACGTTAGGTCAATTTCCTGTGTTAGTACCATGACTTCCCTCATTTCAGCTGCTCTGTTATTTGCTCCATCTGCAGTTTTTGTTTTAATTATAGTTTGTTGAATTTTATTATCGTTTTGTCCTTTTCATCTAAGTGATTCAGATCACATCTGAAGCGACAACCACATTTCTTGAATGTTCTATTATTTCTGTTGAATTCTTATTTTCAACTTTTAAAACTTGGTTTTCCTCTTTGTTCCTATAATTTTTTCTTTCATCTCCTCTATTACTAGATACATTAAAATATAATTTTGCTTTTGATTACAACAATATTGAAACCCTCAGAAACAAATAATAAAAATAAAAAATAGCATAATTTATTGTAAATTTCGTTTACACCACTGCATTCTAATAAATTAAAAAATGAAGAAATATCCATTGGCCTTCAATAAATTACAATTTTTAGAATTTGATGAAATAAACTTTTAACGCGGATTTTCTTTTTTTTTAATAGCCTGCCTTTTGTCTTTTGGCCAGCTTTAATCTATTCCACGATCCCAGTATTTGTAGTCTAAATTTTTATGTTCTTTTATAAAAGTTCATTTGTAACATATGTAACTCAGTGGCATGGCCAAAAATTTATCAGAGGAAATGGAGAGCATTTGAATAGCCAATGTTTTTTACATACATACATGTTTTTTTGTATATAAAAGTCAAAAATGCATGATTGTATTTAATATTTTAAATGTGTATGCCTTTCAACGAATGAATGATTTCATTTAAAATTATAATTTTGTTCTAGCTATATTTCTATATCAAGAACATATTTTCTGATCAGGGAGAAGGGTGCAGTCTCCTTGGACTCCTTACTGGCTCTGCCATTGATGTAGGTAAAAAAAAAAAAGATACTAAAAGGTGAATAAAAGATAACAAAATTGCATCAGATTATGAGTAAAAAACACATCTTTTCATAATGTAACAAAAAAAAAAAAAAAAAGGTACTTCATATTCAAATCCTGTTGGAAGATGTTACAAAAAGGAAACAATGGTTAAGAATAGAAAGACATTTATTGAAACATCACTTTCAATATTATTTGGTAACAAAAAATGTGCTAAATAAAAAATGTATATGAAATTAAAGAAAATATTTTAAATTGGATGAAAAAATTATGCAAAAAATAGTTGATCCTACCGGTATTGTAAAGAACAGTGATCAGTTTAGATAACTGCTAATAAACGGAAAAAAATAAACATGAATAAATTTTTATACCACTAATAATAAAATAATAATAAACTTCGGTTATTTCTATAAATTAAAACTATATGATCTGCTAATTTTTACCTTTCTTAATTAACTGTTGAAACTCTAATTGAAATTAATAGCCAGAAACTGATCAGGCAAATTAAAGTTTTGGAATAATTTAATTAAATATTTGTAATTATTTTTATGATTTTTTCCGAAGAAAAAAGTAAACTTTTCACTTATTATTACCGAAGTTAGTGTAAGTAATAAAAAAAGGTTTTTATTTCATATCGATAAACATCATATGTTTAGTCTTTTAAAGAAGTAGCCAATAAATATGTGTAATGTCAGCTGGTGAAAAGAATGTTGATAGGATACTGATTACTCTCTGTGTTTTCATGTCGGGAGATAGTATGATTATTCATTCATTTCTTTTTTAATATTTCAAAATTTTAAGTAGTTAATTATAAGTGAATTAACTTGTTACGATGGCGGCGGGGGAAAATATTTGTAAACTACTTCTCAATCGAAATATATCTGATAAATATTTTTCCTGCAATAAATTAGCCTGCGATAGATTAGCTGATAAGTCGAAATTACTTTATACGAAGAACTTAGTTGCTCATTACGGATGTGTGAATGCTGTAGAATTCAATGATAATGGACAGTTGCTAACTTCAGGTTGTTTTTAAAAGATGTTTAGAAAATTATCTTATATTACGTTGTAATTTAAAAATTTCTGAACTAATTGAATTTTCGTTTTAGGTGGCGATGATCGTCGCGTATTATTATGGAATACGCAAAAGGCCCTTTTTGATTATGGTAAACCGGTTGCTATGTCGAAAGAACATTTGAGTAATATATTTTGTTTGGCTTTTGATAATAACTCCACTCATATATACTCCGGTGGTAATGACGATATAGTACTAGTACATGATTTGCATACGTAAGAATTTTACATATATATTCTTTTGAACGTTGAAAAGTTTTAATTCAGCGTGTATCTTGTTTGTTATCATGCATATTTCCAGGTTATAATGTTATAATTAATTTAGATCGAATGAACCAAAGTTGCGCATACTTTTTAAAATAAATGTCCTACGAATCGTTAATTGTTTTTTTTTTTTTTCGAACTATAGTTAAATAATTATTAAAAACAATCTATTATTTAAACGCATTACTGTTAGTTACGAATGTTTGGTAAAGGCGGCGAGGCTCCATCGCTTGAATTGTTTTTGTTCAGATAAGTAGGATGCAATCTATATATTATTCGCTAATAATTATAGTAACCTTTTCCATTTTTTAACATTATTTGTGTAAATTCGTTGTTTAAAATATATCGTAAAATACTAGTAATGCGTATCCTATCGTAATACGAACGAATTACTATTATAGGCAAAAGTGTGAAGATGTCTTTAAACATGAATTAGCTGTATATGCCGTATCTATCGATCCTTTTAATGATAATATATTTGCTACTGCCGGTGAGGACGGAAGAATTTTGGTGTTCGATCGTAGAAGTAGTTTTTCAGGTAGTTGAAATTAGTAATGTAATCATAGTTTGTTGCACAAAAATACAGTTTATTGTAGTATAAAATATTATACTTTTATTCGTTATGTACATTCGTGTTTTAAAAGAGAATTCGTCATTTTTTGTATTTAATTTTTTAGATTCACTCACAGTAGTCGAATCAAGATCAGCTTACCACTGTGCCGTGTACAATCCGAACAATTCGCAATTAATAGCAACCGCGAATTGTCGAGCTGGTGCTGCTATTTACGATGTGAGAGCCACTAAGAAGTAAGAGAATGAAAACTGATGACACTTAGTTCTTACTAATTTTGATTCACATAATACTTTTCCTTATATTATATTGCATCAATTGTTTACGTTCAATAAACCTTATTTATTATTTTCAGTTCGGAATTGACGATCGAAATATTCAACACTTAGTTGTTGATCGTGAAATGTATAATTTAAAAAACGGGGGGAGGGGAGGAAGAAATTATCAAATTTAGATAAATAATTTTCCAAAGTTTGTTAAATGTAGGTGTTAAATTGAAGGATACAATGTTACATCAGCTGGCTGTTTTCATTATTGTTATGCCATCTGTTTAAGTACTATTGATTTGTTAATTTATAATGGTTACTTTATATTGTTGTTAAATTCTTGAAATAAAAATGAAAACAATTGTTTACGTAGGGAACTAATGAGTTACGCCGTTGACCAAGACTGTATGAATGTAAAGTGGGACCGAAAAGGAAAGAAAATTGCCATATTAAGGAGACGAAGATCTCTAGCTTTATATACTGTAGAGAAAAAGTTACCGCTTGCCGTGTTTTTCCATCCGCACTACACAAATTCTTGTACTATGAAATCATGTTGTTTCGCTGGATTGAATGATGAATATATCATAACCGGGTCGGACGATTTCAATTTATATATGTGGAAAGTTCCTGACCTTATTGATTCCGGTAGAAACCTACATATATTTTTAATTAAATATTGCTATTATTATTATTTGTATTATTACGTCTTAATAACAGCTTTGCTGGCATGTATAATAACGCGGCTACATAGCTGAACAAGTGTTATAAACTTTTTTTAATATTCGTATTGATTTAGGAAGATTAGAATGTTTTAAATGTATTTATCAATGCTGATTTTCACATATTTGTTTTATACGGCAGCGAATTTAAGGTATTAAATTACTGTTTTTTTTTTTTTTGGTATAATGCTAATGTTTCCAATATTTACTGAATTTTATTCCCATATATATATATATATATATATATATATATATATATATAACTTCTAATTTCGCAAGTTTATTTCTTTTTTATTCATGTCACATTCTTAATAGCAATGTCTATAAACCTATTTAATTTCATTTTAATTTCTATCAACATTATAACCGATCTATTGTATTTTACTTTCTTATCAGTTAAAATATTTTGTGTACTGAAATAATTTATTTCACTATTCTCTAGGATTTTTTAGATTTATATGGTTGAATTGATCCATGTTTTATACCATTTTATAAAATCGTACTGTTTATTTCGTACTGAAATATGTCTTGCTCTATTTTTTTATCAAATCTTATCTTCGATGTTCTTTTTATAATGTATTTTCTATAGTTCCTTATTGTTGTTGTATATTATTAGATATTAAAAATCTTCTTATTTGTATGAATAAATTATTTATTAACCATTTGTTAGATATATATATATATATCTGTATTTTTACATTGCATCCCTTGTGGAAATTTAGAAATTTATTTTGCAAAGCTTTTCATCTTTAGATTTTGATTATTGATTAAAAGAATATCGTTTGTAGTGAATGGAGTACAATCATTATCTAACTATATTATCGTCTTGTGTAGTAAAGAATGTTTGGTTTTATTCATTTTTTTACTTTTTCTGTTTGGCTATTTCGTAATTTTTCCAGGTATATTAATCGCCCTATCTTCTTCATTTTTATTCTTTTTCTATATATAATCGTTAAGTCGATGGTTTTGAATGATGCAATATATATATTGGCTTTGGTATACGCTTGCGTGTTATAATATTAATTCAATTAAAATCTGTTCTGCTACACTTTGTTACTATAAATGGTGGTGTAGAAGATAGTATTACTATTGTAAAAAATATTTTTAAGGAAACGCGGTGGCCTAGTCATAGTACAAAACCAGTAGTCATGAGTGCGAGACTTGTCTCGTTCCAAAACTCAGATCAGTGAAATTAAACTGGGGATCAAAAAACAGTGGAAGAAAGTAGCTGGCCGAATATTTTCTTTGGGTCTATTAGGCTTAGTACATTGGAAAACTTTCATAATTACTAATTCCTTATCAAGGGTACCGGCTTCGTTTCACCTTTAAAAATTAATGTAACAACCCCGTTTCTGAAAATATTAGCGATCATTAAAACTAAGTTGCGTTGAAAGTCGCTTTTAAATTATATACATTTCTAGTAATAAAAAATAAATTGAAACCAGTGTGCCTTGAAACAATACTTTTTTTAATGTTAAAATTGTAAATTTTCAATTAAATACGAACTTATGATTTTTTTTTTCTGATTTTTGTTTTGTGCTGCATAATTTATTGGTAATTTTTAAATTATTTGAATCTCTATAATATGAAATTTAATTAATTCGAAATGTATGATGTGTATGTAACCAGCAAAATATTTTTGAATGTGTCGCTATCGTTAGTTGAATTTACGGTAGAATGTTATGATTATGAGACACACTAGTTATCTAATAAGAAAGTGAATGATTGTAACACTGTTCACGATTTAACTTGTGCCGATAGCAGACATTATTGGATGAAACGAGCGCGACTTGTTAAATTATGTATCTATTTGTACATATTTCGATATTTTTACTAGTCGGTGTATAGGATATTTATAATTTTACTAGTTTGAATAATATATATTAATGATTACTTAATTCTTATGCTAGAAATCCCATTACGAAATCGGTTACGTTTTTGCGTTATGTTTATAAGACGTTTATTTTTACTTCTGTTTTTATCGCGCCTGAACATTTTTTTTTTGATTGCTATTAAAAAACGCCGTTCTTACGTTAGAAATAATAAAGACTTGTTACGAATTTGTGTTACAAAATTTCCTTGATATTTATAATTTAATATCATGTCGCGAACTAACATATTCTCCAAAAAGCTCTGTTACTTTCTCTGTTTGAAATCAATGTACGACAAAAATAAATGAATAAATTTCGAAAAGTACTATTTTTATTTTTTATCAAGAATGACACAGTCAATTGAAGTCAATTCTATAGATATTAAAAAACAAATAGCATCTGGGGGTTTCCTTTTGACGTTGTCCAAAGGACCGAATTTATATATATACACACATATTTATATATATATATATATATATTTGTTTTAAATTAGAGTTTTATATTTTAAACAAATAATTATTTAATCTTGTTACGTTTTTGATTTACAGCTAATGTTTTCGTAGATCAGTCTTATTGCAGAGTACTGAAAGGTCATCGTTCTATCGTTAATCAAGTAAGATTTCATCCAGAAGGTTGCATAATAGCTTCGTCTGGTGTAGAAAAAATAATTAAGGTTGGTATAAAAAATTATTTAATTTACTGGTGTGTGCGTCATGTGTTTATATGAATATAGTGTATGAAACACAATAAGTTGGTATTTTCGTAATAATTTAAATTTAATTTATGGTGGGTTATAGCTTTTGATTTTATTTCTCGATTCCAATTTGCTGAACAGAATCTCGTGTTAATTAAAAGTTAAGAATATTTTTATCTGGAATTTATTTTAGAGTAGAAAATGCCGAAGACATCGGCTATGCATGAGAGAGAAGCGATTGTTTTGGAATAATTGGGTGGAAAATGGTTTAAAAAGTATTCATTTTTAAATTTAAATATATTGGAATATGATTACCTGATTCTGAATGCTGTTTCTTTGTATTAACTTATTTACTACTTTTGTCAAATTTATCGTATTGCAATTTGGGCTATTAGGTTTGGAAAAATTCTTTCGTTAAAATTTTATTTTTTTGTTGATATACTTTTAAAATCGGTTTATGCTTATAATGGTACTAACTATAAGTTGGATTTCGAACATTATGCTTGCTATTCGTTTCTGTTAAATGCCGAGTGAAAAATTTTAAATTTGTTGCAATTTAGGAACACCATGTACTATCTCATTAATATTAACATATTATTAATTACCTTTAAAAGTCATCGTAAATAGAATATGTAAATGTTAATCTGGAATCAGTTCACTGTAGATTATATGTATACATTTGTTTGAATGAAAAATATCACTTAAACAAATGGAATATGTTGTACTATTTGAAAATAAAAATTAGTTATCGTTTTATTTATGTAAAATTACTAAAAGTAATAATGAAACTTCGGTTTTGTCAAAAAAGTGAATTTTCGAGTTGCTTAGTTTAGAGCATTTCGGAGTATTTCATTTGTCATTTGTCGCGACCAGTCAATGACTAATTTTCTGCTCCCATAACTGTTTCCAGTTTGAAAAGACGATTTTTCAATGCGCATATTAGAAACAGATTTATTACACGTGAGCTCTTTTGTTTGGCAGAAGCATTTTGTTGTTACCTTCTTAATAGAGAGCGGGTTTTTTCAATACTACTAGATTATCTAAGCAGTAGTGGTATTCAGGAGTGACCATGCGATTTTTTGGTGGTACATCATTAATCCTCTTCGTTTTTTATTCTAGAACTGTTGGACAGACTTTTAGTAGAATTTTTATACATTGGTATTTTACCAGATTAAATGAAAATAGAAAATTGTGTCTAATTACACTTTAATGAAAAAGCATAGATGATCATCGGAAGTGTGTAAGTGAGCCCAAATAAATCAGTTATAAAAACACACAGACTTTTGATAAGTTTAAATGATGCTCGGTTTTTACTCAATTTTAAATGAACGCATTATCTGATATGTTAGCGAGAAGAAAATTGTACAACGTTATAAGTATACACCTGTTATTTTGTTCTCATTAATTTATTCTGAAAACAATGAAAACATTATGAGACAAAAAAAAACGTTTTTGTTTTGAAATTGAATAACTCGGTAAGTCATCGAAAATCGTTTTGATTCTATTCGCATTTGCTTTTTTAAAGTTTTACCGGGAAAGTGAACTATTTATCACAAGTTGCTTAAGAAATTTAAGTTTAAAAAACGCCTATGACAATATCAATGAAACTTCGTTAAAACTTCTCAAAAATAATGAAATAACCCCCTTATGATGTGCTGTAAAATTAAAATGGTATTTATAACTTTAAATATCAAAAATAAGGATGCGCGGGTGTCTGAGAATTTTGGCCTATAAAGTGTTTTTTTTTTTAGTGGATTTTACGACCAATAATTTTTGACCAAATCTTATATAGAAAATGTTTGTCTATATTGGCCAACTCTTGTCGTTAAAAACCCATTACGAAAGAATAACTGGTGAAATTATTAATTGTGGAAAAATTCAAATATGTGAGAGTAGCAGAATGGTAAACATATCTTCAGTTTAAAATCGATCACGATTCAGTTATTCTAAAATAACAATGTTAATTTAAAAACGAAAATAAGAGAAAGAATACATGTTCTGTGACACAAAATAAACTTGCGCATATAAATCGTAACCATATTGCTAGTATGTGATCACGTATGAATCGGTTATCTGTTCAAATGCTGTTTACATATATCGTAGGCAGTCGTGATGTGAACGTATAACCAATAAGATATGTTTAATACGGTTCTATTTATTTCAGTTGTGGAGTCCTATGCCAATGCCAAACGCAACTCAAGATCCTGGTTTACCTCGACAAAGATATACTCGCGGCGAATACTTTTCGCTATTTTTCAGTGGACGGGTAATGAATTATTTACTACTGCTCGTAAACCTATCCTAAATTTCACTTTAGTAATTTATGTTCTTAATGAAGAGAATGTGCCAAGCTAATGAATAACACGAATAACAATTTTATTGAAGTTATTTAAATTTTCGGCAACAAAATTGACTACGCATACTTTTTTGAAATGCTTGGCTCTCGTTTTTGCCCAGCCTGTGCAATTGATTCTGCAGGTTTTTGTCGGATATATGCAACGCTTTAATTTGCCCTGTGATAAGGGGTAAGCGGCAATCCGTTTCACAGACGTAAATAGTGACTTATTCTAGTGGGAAAAAAAAAAATGATTTCCGATAATGTAATTCCTTTTAAATTCATACTTCATCGCCAAGATAAATGTTCCCGCATGTGCCCTCTATCACGCATCTCAGGCACGACTTGCTACTTCAGTAATTCTTGTTCGAATACCGTATATTATAGGGATCAGAAAATTTTTCGAAAGCTTGACTATGCAATTTTTTTACAAATTATCTTTTTCTATAAGTCGTAATTTGTTTTTGGTTACACTGCCTTTAAATTGTAAAGTCGTTTTATTAATTTGCCACAAAAACAACTTTGTAATTTTTAACTTGTATTGTTCAAAATTAGTCTAATATCTGCACAATTTTAGCTATTTTCCTACATGATGAATACAAAAAGATTTTAATGGCACTAGGAAAAATCCGCCCGGATACTTATACGAAACACAGAACCTTTGTATACGATCATTCGTTCAAAAAAGCAGCTATATATATACGTTTAATCATAAATGTCATCCAAAGTCACTATCACCATTTGCCTATGACTATATTTAAATTTCCGTAATAGATCGTATTATTAGAAACAAATTCCGATTTCATTTGTCATTAGAAGAGCGAAAAAGGAAGTCATCGCACAGTTATCGGACATTTAAGTTTTAAAAAAACCTAACAGCGGAGAGGTACCTTCTACATTTTAAATAAAATTCATAACATTATCCAGCTTAAAAATCACCTTTTTTTTTCCGTTTATTTTTACATTACTCACATTTTTTAAAAACATTTCCCCAACTTCCTTTTGCTCTACCATGATGATTATGTATGTGTACGTGTGCGGAAGCTATAACACGATGTTCAAAATGAATGTTCTTAGACGCTAAATCGAATCGCGCCCTATAAATTCACTACTGAACGAAGAAAGCTCCCCTCATTCCGGAATTTATAGTTCGTTAATCATTTTCTACGACAATTTTAAACTAAAGCTCCTAGATCAACTGTTTATGGCGATGAAATTATTTTCACGTACATTATTAGTTTAAAAGTTTTATTAAATTTATTATTTCTAGTCTGTAGAATCTCAGTCGATTCGCGTAAATTTAGTAGAACTATTTTACTTTTAAACAAGAAAGTTTCGTTTTTTGTTTTCACTACCTGTGCTTATTTTTATTCAAATTTTTACCAGACTGAAAGTAATATTGGTATAAAAGTGAGCACAGGTAGTAAAAACAAAAAACGAAACTTTCTTGTTTAAAAGTAAAATAGTTCTACTAAATTTACGCGAATCGATTGATTTTACAGACTGGAAATAATAAATTTAATAAAACTTTTAAACTAATAATGTACGTGAAAATCATTTCATCGCCATAAACAGTTGATCTAGGAGCTTTAGTTTAAAATTGTCATAGAAAATGATTAACGAACTATAAATGCCGGAATGAGGGAAACTTTCTTCATTCAGTAGTGAATCTATAAGGCGTGTTTCATTTTAGCGTCTAAGAACATTCATTTTGAATGTTATAGCTTCCGCACACGTACACATACATAATCATCATAGTAGAGCAAAAGGAAGTTGGGGAAATGTTTTTAAAAAATGTGAGTGATGTAAAAATAAACGAAAAAAAAAAGGTGATTTATGAGCTGGATAATATTATGAATTTTATTTAAAATGTAAAAGGTACCCTTCTGCTGCTGGGGTTTTTTTAAAACTTAAATGCCCGATAGCTGTGCGATGATTTTCTATACGCTCTGCTAATGACGAATAAAATTGAAATCTGTTTCTAGTAATATGACTTATTACGGAAATTTAAAGATAGTCGTAGGCAAATGACGGTAGTGACTTTGGATGACATTTATGATTAAACGTATATAGCTGCTTTTTTGAACGAATGATCGTATACAAAGGTTCTGTGTTTCGTTTAAGTATCCTTCGGAATCGCGCATATCAGCAGATGCATGAAAATATTTTTTCGAATTTTTTCTTCTTTCTTTATGGTAGTTTTAAAAACATTCGTTATTACAGTACATGACCCACGACTACAGCACTCAATCGACCGAAGAGGATCCATCGATGCTGGCATTTTTTGATTCGTTAGTGGCGAAAGAGGAGGATGATAGTCATTATCATTCTGATCCGGGCAGTATTTCCAGTAGAATTGTAAATAGTTGGTTTAACAGTGATGAAGATGACGAACACGAAGATGAATTATCTAGTCTAACGGGTAATTTGTTTAAAATACGAAATAATTTTTCTGTTATGAATTACTAAATTACACGTATGATATATTTATTAAAAGTACACTTACCGAATTTTAAATTATGTTTACATATATATTCATATCGTTATGTGTAATCCATAGCCTACATACATTCTATGATATAAATTATAATTTAATCGCATACAAAAATTTTTAATATGAAATTTTAATAGAAAATTATAAAAAGTTTACAAATAAATAAAAATAATTAAGCGAATGTCAAAATTTTAAAAAATATAATAAAAATGCTTATAAAATATACCCCCCTCTCCCCGTAAATGGAAAGTTATTATTTATTTTTTACAAAAATTGGCAACCATAAGCGTTTTTATTAATTTTTTAAAATTTCGACATTCATTTTATTACTTTAATTATTTGTTATAGCTTTTATAGTTTATCATTCAAATTCCCCATTAAAAATTTTTGTACGTAATTAATTTATAATTTATATAATAGAATCGATAGTAGCTACAGACTACATATAATTAACTATATAGATACATACATAACTTAATAACATATTTACCTCAAACATGTGGAGTAATTGCTTCGGGTCGGTGTATGCACTTTTAATAAATATATCTGTTTATTTGTTTAATTTTATAATTTATTATATCGTAGATCGACGGTTCAGTGGAAAAACTAGACACGCCAAATTTTACTTCAAAATTCAATAGTTACTGCGAAGTATATAAAATGTAAAAATTCTTAAATAAGAACGGATTAGAGAAAAATTTTCAAAATAAAACGAAAAATCATCGAAGTTAGTGTACTTGATAATGTAATAAAAAAGAAATGTGAAAAAAGCAAGTTTTTCTATCAACGGAGGAACATACACTTATTTAGACCGATAAAGGAGTGTTCCTTCCATGGCGACTAAAAACATGGCGCACGAGAAGAAATAAGTTATTATAGGGAGGCAGTTTTGATGAAGGAAGTGAAAAAATGAAAGTAAATATTACGGAAAGAAAGGAAGAGCGAGATTTAAAAGTTTAAAAGATGAAAGTGATCCGCGAAAAGAGATAAAGGAATCAATAGTTCGGCCAGTGGTATCGTGCGACTTTTAATTTATGGTTCCCTCTAGGCATGGGTAATTCCGCCGGACGCAGTTATATCCTCGGAAACATATCCGTGGTCGGACACAGTCGGATATATCTCCGACCACATATCCTAACTCCGAAAAATGTCACACAACGAACAAATATTGTCATTCCGGACACAGTCGAATTCACTTCTGGCAGAGTGATTTGATACATCTCCACTCCGAAAGACGATAGCTGCGCGTGTAACTGTCAAAATTTGCCTTACCATTACTGTTTCACGGAATTACATCGTGTTCATAGACTGCAGTATGAAGGGGTAATAGCGCGGTGTGATTTAAAATTTTCAAATTGGACGAGTAATATGATCCACGAATTTAATGCTAAATGTTATTTAACGCGATGCGAACTAGCTATTTTATGCTTATAGATAAGAAATATCCTATTTACCAGAAAACAGTAGTATGTGTGAGAGAGTTTTTCATCCGCTGTCGGTAAATCGGAACTGCGCGAAGTATAAGTGGGCATCATGTTCAAGGACGTTTTGTTTCTTTGTGCGGTCGGAGTTGAATACGCAGCGAAGAGTGCGATTATCTGAATATGAGATAACTCAGCCGGAGTTGGAGTTGAGAAGCGGATATATATCCGCAGTCGGAAAGGACACATATATATATGTCCAACTCCTCTAGCGGAGTTGATTTGCTCATCTCTAGTTTCCTCTATCTATGTTTGTTTCTTTTATTTTTCCAGAAGGTGGTACCGATACCGACACTGATCCCGAAACTGACGATGACGAATCAGCGATAACAAATGAAGCTAGTACAAACAGTAACAGTAGCACAGTCGCAATTCCGCGGGTAAATATTAAACGTTTTATTAATTATTCGGATACTGACGAAGATAGTTCCGCATCGGGTTCCTCATCAGTTCCGTTGATGGGACCATATCAGGAATTACTAAAACGCTCGAAAACGTCAGCCAGAAATCGAATTTCCTTCCCGTCGTTGTTATCTTCTCCATCTTCGACGTCATCATCATCATCATCATCGTCTTTTACTACCTCATTTTTTGACGATATAAGTAGCAGCACCAGCAATAGCGATTACGAGTTGGTGGAGCAGTATAAGACTGATAGCGACGTAAATAACGATGCCGATGAAGATTATAACGAAAAGAAGAAAGTCAGCAAAGGAACTACTACTGAGAAGAAACAACTGAAAGGAAAACGTAAATACAAGAAACAAGATAACCGATCCAAACGAAAAAAGCTGTTCTGTTCTGGCAGTTGCCGCTGCAGTCCGCCATCTTATAAAGACGGCGATGGTAATAACGATAGTAATAGCAGTAACGATTCCGCTTTGTTAGTAAGTCACCGAAGTACGACTTCTAAAAACAGGATCACCAACGAAGATGATATTATTTTGGCAACGTCATCAGATGTAACAGCTGATAGTGGAATTAGTACCAGTGGAGAAATTAATGAAAATAACACGACCGCGGCAGCATCACCTAATGGTAAATCGGCAGTATCTTTTCCCACATTCAGACGTAATCAGAAACGTTCGTATCGCGCTAGAACAGCCGCTATATACTCTTCGGATGAGTCAGATTAATTGAAAATCACATCTCGTTTGCGTTTTCTTTGTATTTATATATTTAATACGTAAATTTTTTAAGTATAATTGTAAGTCGTTTTTTTTTTTTCGTTGTATTTTTTAAGAAATTGTGTTTGCGTGTTGATCGGTATGTATGTTATAATGATTATTCAAACAGGAAGAACAACGTGTAGATGTACGTACACATACACACACAAATATATGTATATATATATATTTTCGTAACTCCGTACCGTAAATGTTCTACCCATTAAGAGAAAATTGGAATTTTTGAATTTTAAATAGTTTTTTAATTTATATACACGGGAAGAATACAATTTGTTTTGTTTTCTAAGATAAAATTAAAATTTTCGATTTGTTTATTTTTTTTGAAATTCTGTTTACAACTTGCATAGTGTTAAACAACAGGCTGTATCTTATATTTAGTACAAGAGATGCGAAAGAAATCATTTTTAATTCGAAAAAACAAAAATTCATATTCGAAATATTCTTCCGGTAAAGAAAAATTATATTTCGATATAAAAATAAAAATTTACGTTTAAAATTAGAGTTGAATTTTATTTATTTACTTTTTTCTCCTCTGAAATAAATTAAATAAGTTTATGATTTGAATGAATAATAATGAAACAGAACATTTAAAATATATTACGGGATATTATCCTTTTTAGTGCAGAAGTTGTTCGATGAAGTTGATTTCCCATCCTTCTGCAGATAAAGTTGTTCATATATACATATATATATATATATACATTAAACACTTTGAAAAAAGAAAGATAAAAAATTTAAATTATACGGCAAATATTAGAAAAAGGGCGTTCTCTAAAATATACATTTACATTATGTGTTCTTCCAGTTTTAATAATTATTGTTAATATCAAGAATTATTTATATATTAATAATAATGATTAGTATTGATTAGGTGAAGGAACTACAAATAGAATTATACAGAAAGTTGATATATATTATGAATAAAGTCGATACATACGAAGTAATAACTTCGATGATCAAACGATGTTATCAATAACAGTAACTTTAGTTCAGCTGGTAAAACCGATATCTTAGAGTTGTATTAACGCGTGAAAATCTTTAGATAAATCGAACGACTTATAACAAAAATACTGCCGCCCATTTTTTTTTTCTCTCGTATTTTACATATTATTATACCTGTATTTAATATTGCGTATTATACGTTTCTGATAGTTATTTCGCTAACTTCATTATTATTACCGTTTATTTGTATGTATGTATGCGCGGTATGAATTATGTGATAATTTTAAGAAAGAAGGAGAATATACCAATAATATGTGTTATACTATTTTACCACTAAATTATATTTAAGTGTTTATTTTTATGTTATAATTTGCGCTTTTATTCTTGTTAAACATAGAATTTCGATAATATATCTACCTAAATTGTAAATAAATTTTGAATGCTTTTGCGCTCTTTAGATATTTCATTTTTTATTTCATATCTACGTAATATAAGTAAAATTGACAAGATATTGATAGAATTTTGTTCAATTGTCGCCGTCTAGCGTAGTACAGTCCGTCCAGTATCATTACAGTATTATGTTTCGTTTTATGAATGGCAGTTACTGGACTTGATAATTTAAATCGCAGCTGGAGTACAACGAGACACGGGATTTGGTTATGCAGAATTTATTACATTTAAAATGACGCTTTACACACTCCGCATTTTTCGGTTTTAAATTTATTATTGCGATTTCAATAATATTAAATAATCAAAATTAGTGCATAGAACAAATGTGATTCATGCCATTTATTCTTAGGTATCATTAAAAAATGAATAGCACGTACTCTAAAATTAACCCCCCCCCCCGTATCGAAGAAGTGGCAAATACTTTTCGTTTTCAATATACTCATATATATACATATATATATATTAATCACAACGTAATTCTTAGGCTACCCCCCATTGGAAAAAATGTCCCAGTTTTATGTATCGCAAAATGTCCCAATTTTATGTAACGTTTGTTATATTTTATAGGATTTCTTGTGATTATTTTATTATATTCATATGGACCGATTTAGAATTACGTTGTAAATTTTGATCATTTTATACAAAGTATAGAAGAGAAAAAGATAGAAATCTAAGCAAGAGGGGTCAAGGGGCACAGCCTCTTGTGAGGCCGAAATGGCCGAGTTATATATATATATATATTTATTTATTTATATTATTGAATTAAAAAAGTTATTATCTTTCGGGTTGACTATGAAGTTAGTAAGCTGATAACATTTTTACAATTAACTACTAACAGAAAATGCAATTTTTACTTTCACTAATAAAACATCAACGAATTAAATTGTAGTTTTTCCTTCAAACAACTTTGTATTAAAAAATTTAAACGCGATTTCTTCAAAGCTGTATTTAAAAATCATTAATTTCATGCAATATGCATATTTTTAATAGTAATTTCATTCGTTCGAATAAAAATCTATTACATAATTCTTTAAAAAAATACGACTTACAGCCAAGTTCTTACTTTTTTGAAATTGTACCGTGTTAACTTCGATTGAAAAAGTGTAGAAAAAAAAGGGTAAAAAGCCATGAAATAGTTTAGCAATATGTTTTTAAATTTGTTTATATTGTTTGAAGCCTTTTGTATATATATATACATATCCTACTATTCTCACTCGATCACAAATATGAGATTATCTTCTACAATTAGAAGATAGATAGCAGCGCAATTGAGAAGCACGTAAACCGGAGCGCACCATAGTTTCCGTGTTACCGAGCAACGTGAAAAGGGTATCAGTGGCGAGGCAAACCAAAACGATTGGCCTATTCATGTTGTTGCGATTGTTCGCCGGCTGAACATTTGTGCGATGTTAGTGCACACGCACGGCTATACTTGAAACTGTCTATAGTTATCACGCTACAAATACAGTTCCCTGAGTGTGTCTTATTGCTGAATATTAAACTAGCGCGCATAATCTGTCATCGCTCTGGATCGAACCCGAAACCTCCGAAACGGAAGCTCAACTAGACCATCACGACGATATGTGTATAAATATTTGTGTATGTGTGTGTGTATTAAAATAAATCATAATAAAAATAAATTTGATGTTTATTTTTATTACAAATTAAATACATACTACATGTACACTTCACATTAACAAAAGCAAAAAATTCTGTAATTTTAAACAAAAATATCGTTTTTATTAAATGCTTTTCTCTGTTCTTGACATTATTTATAGTCTGATTTTTAGATATCCGCGGCGGTTTACAAAAAAGTATAGAATCTTTAATTTTTTGCTAAATGAATTATCATCAGCAAATTAGAAACCATGTTCAACAGTCGTATTGTTTCCAAGTTCAGTAGATATCACATTTATTAAATGAAAACTTAGCTTCTCCCGTCTTTCTAAGTAGTCGTTTTTTAATTGTTGTAATTGTTGCAACAAACGATGCAATTTTTTCCTATTACATGCCATCTTTAAAATCAAAAAAGTCATTTTTTTATTTCGTATTTTGAAATATTAATCGATTTAATTATGTTTCATTTTCATTTTTTGTGAAATTACGTTGATTCCACTAGTAAATCATCGTCATCATCTATGCCATATTTAATTCCTGACCTCGGCACCTCTCTAATCATACATTCTAGCTGTGCAGACGTAGGCATAGTGTACTAGGCAATTGTTATTATGCAATGCGAGTATGCACGCAAAAAACTGCATTTGAAACTGATATTGTGATTATTTGATTTATCGACATATACAAATGCAGTCCGGTACGATCTGTCTACTACACAAGCAACGGCTCAAACATCAGTGAACACAATTAGGAATAATCGTCATCATTAAATAGAACATTTTCTTAAACAACAATGTTTTCACATTTAAATTAACTTCCATTATCAGACCCCCAGAGTATTAGTCCAACTTTTAATTCTGGTTCCGTCAGGATAATGAAAAATGGTTCATTAATCAAAAAGAATAAAAACAAATAAAGAGACAGTGCCGTTCTATATCTTAAACTTCTATTAAACCTTTGTTTTTAACTGTACCATCGGGGGACGCTCCTTATTAGTATGTGTTAAAAGATTTTATTTCTTTAGCAAAACCAATACAAAATAATCATTAAAAGAATAAGGATTAGTAATATGATGCCGGGGGTTTCGCCATGAGTAGTGCAACAGGGAACAGCGTGATAAAAAATTATAAAATCAGTTTCATTTGTTGCATGCAGTGAGTTTTGTTTTTAATTTTTGATATTAATCAAAAAATGGAGAAAAAATAAATAAAACACTGTTATAAGAATTATTAATAATAAGTTACAAAAATTGCGAAGAATTCGAAAACTTTTAATCTGACTCGTATCAAAACGATATTTAATAACTTTACACAAAAAGTAATTTACCCGGAAAAGATGCCTTTTTTATGAAAACAAAAAGGATTTTAATTTTAAAGCAGATTTCTGTGTATTTTTTTTTAAAAATGTATATTATTTAAAGACTAGAACTCACTTTAAGAATTTCATTAAAGTCTAAGGCTGCGGCTATGCATACGATGTTGTGGGCCTTAGTAGCAATACTTAATTCAATTCAAAGTGTTCATATGGTCACGTGTTGTTGTGTTGCCGTGAATGAACATGGATTTTTCATTATTTTAAATGGTTTGTCGAAAACTCTGCCCATATGTTTGTGCTTTGTTTATTATTTTGTATGTGCAATGTTTGTTTGTTTTTTTGTTTTTTTTTGCTCGCAATTTGAATCGTTGTCATTGCACAGTCGGATTATTCAAATTTTTGTTTTATTCTTTTCACGCTTATTAATAATTTGCATATAAATTTCTTGCCGCAGTGGAGGAAAGAGAAACTGTATATGATTTAAGTTACGAATAATATTGTAACTGAAATTTGAAAATTACGATAAGAAATTAAAGAATTTCCGTAAAAGACCGTTAACGTAAGAACTGCGTTTTTAATACATCATTTAAGAACTTGCGAACTATTTTCATTTCATCGGAGTTCTGTGTACAATGCATAAAACTATTATACAACCGTGGTTCATTTATTGCATGAACGCTATATTTCCGTTTTGCTGCCTTCATTTCCTCTTACAACACGTTACAATTAACCGAAATATATAAGCGATATTTGTAAAATCCATTTAGTATAAATTATAACACATATGTAGTAGTTACAAATCGGTTCCAAAAATATGCTAAAACATTAACGCTGTATTTAATCGTTACAAAAGTAAATAAAACAATAATGACTGATGTTTACAAACAATTAAGTTTTGTCGCGAGCACTGATAAAATGGTCAGAAAAAATTAATCTAAGGAAACACAATAAAGCCATGACGGTAATAATGATGATTGCCGGAATTTAACTTGTTTTAAAAATATTAATGTACATATATGTTCGTTATTCGTGTATTGCCAAGAGGGAAGAAAATTGCTTAATATTTTGAATAATAAAAATTTTGTAAATTAATTTAAAATCTTAATATTTAAATGCGTTAGGTAGAAACTTCGTGAACATCGTACCGGCGCGTACATTACACTATGACCATCAAGGCGTAAACAATAGAAAGGAATTTACTTCGAATCATCTGCCACGTTTTCAGCAGCCATCATTTCACGATTTTCATGATTCCAAAATCCGTTTAAATCGATTAGGATACTTACTATCGTATCACCTTGTTCGCTATAGCCGGCGACGGCAGTGAATAAAAAAACGAATTATTAAATTTTTTCCAGAATAAATGTATACCATAAAATATATAAATATATGAGGGGCGTTCAATAAGTAACGTGACACAGCTTGTTTCGCAGCCGCTGTTTGGTAAAAGTTAGTGAAATTTATGTGGCAGGTAGAGGTGGAAAATACGAACAGCACGGCGTTTTCCGCGCTCTGATCTGATCAGTAGAACTTCTGCACGCACGTGTGAAACATGTCGGTGAACGTTTCCAAGCCGGTGAGTTGACACGCGCGGTCACTAAATTTCTGACAGCTGAAGAAGTTGTAGGTGCAAAAATTGATTGCAGACTATGGCACAGCATACGATGCAAATAGCATTATGATGCGTAAGTGTGTCCCAGAATCAAAAGAAGCGAGTAAAGTGTAAATAATGAAAGGTCAACCATGTCCGCCAAAAGCCAGAACTGAATGCTCTACCGGAGGGTTCTCGCAACCATCTTCTGCAACCCGCACGGACTTCTACTGTTGCAATTTCGTACACAGAAAGAATACAACTCATGCGGCACTTCATCGAGCGATTAATCAGAAGAGACATGGCTGCAGTCTGAAAAGCAGTGCTTTTGCACGATAATGCGCGGCCGCACACGTCTGTTCTCGTCCGCACGTGAATTAAAAATCAAAATTGGAACGAATTTCCACATCCTCCCTACTCGCCTGTGATGTAGTACCTTCAGATTTTCACGTTTTCCCCATTTGAAACTCGATCTGAGTGGGAAACGTTTCGTAACAGACGAGGAAGTCATGGAGGCAAATAATGAAATTTTTCGCTAAATGCACGGCGGCCCAGTTTTACCATGATGGTATTGTTAAACTCGTGACCCGGTATGATAAATGCCTTAATGTTTTTAGAAATTATGTCGAAAAATAAAGAGTATTTCTTCTAGTTTTTTTGGTATTTTTTTCATAATTTTTAAATGCCTGGAAGGCCATTTTCCAAGACATGTTACGTTACTTATTGAACGCCTCTCGTAATATTAATTACATTATTTCGACAAGAGTATATGTGACTGTAATTCGTAGATTTCTGATTAACTTTTAATTTCACAAACAATTAAAAAATGAAAAAAGTTAATTACAGCGGTGATTTAAAAAAATAAATAAAAATAAAATACATACAATAATTATATCAAAAAAGAATCAGTTGAATTCTAATGTTACATTCTGATCCAATTTTCTCTTTATTTTATTATCCGAAATCAATTTTACATGATATAAAAGAAAAAATATTTAACTTTTTCACTTTTCAGTTGATATATTTAAATTTTCCCATGCGACAAGTTAGACTGCAGTATTAAAAGTTCGGGGTAAAAATTTTTAAATTAAAATGGAAATTTACCATTTTAGTAAATCGTTCAGCGTTATTCGCCCAGGCGTTTCTGGTTTTACTATATCGAAAATTTCATCGTTAACATCTTGAAAACTCACCGGCTCCTGTCCATGACTTATCATTAGCTCTTGCATGGCCTATAAAATCAACAGTTATTCAACTGGAATTATTAAACTTTTTCATCTTTAAATCCTTTTTTAAAAATATATAAGTGTAGAGATAAGAATTAACGGTAAAGAACATAATCTTTCGTTAAATTAGATATATTTTATACATATATGCATTTATTATTTAGGTAATATATAAAATATTTTACTTTTTTTTTAATACATAATTTTAATATAAATCCTTTGTTGTAGTCGCGCCGACTTATCTACAACACTTAATTATTGCAAATTTTAACTATTTATCTAAAATATATATATTATATTTAATGCCGTTTTTTAATCTATCGTACTTATCGGACAATATATTTTTCTTTAAAATTAAGAAACATTAAACTAGCACATATATTCATAAAATGAATTAGAAACATCAAACAGCAGTTCAAATATTAATTAAACGTGAACTCTTAAATGACGAACTTAAAATTTAGTTATTTTTTAACTAAACAGCAAAATTAATTCAGCTTTTTTTCTATTTTTTTTTTTGCACTTTTAATAACTTGTTTTACAAATTTTAAAACAGCACAATTTGTGTCGTAATTTTAAACCAAAGGCCAATGCAAACTTTTTAGTCTCTTCCTACAAATGGAAGTACCGAAATGATGATTTCTAAATAAAATAATTGAGGAACTAACAAATAATGAAATGATACTTCGATGATATATATTCCTTTTATACCGCAAAAGCTTAATTTTTATTCAAATGCGATTCTAGATGACACATTCCTTTGTTAGAACTTTTTTATATTCCCGAACATAATAATCACGAAAAATCGTTTCATTATAGAACATCCGAATACGTAGTGTAATAGAATTTTTTGATTATCATACATTTAATTTAGAGTATGTTGAAAAAACAAAACGTTAGTTGATAGGTATCTAGCAGTTAACAAAACACAAATTCTAACGATAAGTTTGCACAAATTAATGAATGCTTCTGGAAAATATGTGATTTTCCTTTGAGTTCTCTTATGATTTTACTCGAACTGGCGGTCTAAAATTCCATCTTAAAGATAAATTAAAGAAGGCAATAGGCATAAACAACTTCAGAACATAGCGCCTTGAATATAATTATCGTGAAAACTATAAATTTATATTGAAATTCTAAAAACAGAGATTGATGGCCAAAGTGCAAAATAAAAAGAGCAAATCGAGCAATATCTTAACAGTATTAGAAATTATTAATGGCTTCGCCTTATGTGTAACACGGTGTGATGAACCAAGGCCATTCAAGCATTACACTAAGAAGTCGTGCAAAAACTTATTATCCATTGCATTATTATTTTGAGTAGGAGTAATTGCGTAAATTGCAAAATACGTGCGTTTTACCAAAAATCAGTACTTTTATAACTCTTTCTTTCTAAATAGAATACAGACACTACATCCGACAATCTATCCATTAAAATATTTCCCGAACGCGCTATTAAAATTTAAAAAAAAACAGTTTTTGGAAGTGAGACTAGATAGGCGGAGTATCGATTATAAATTGTACAATAAACATTTAGAGAACCTGCAAATAACAGGTGAAACACGCATAAAGTTGTAACGGTATTTTTCTCTGTTCTTTATGCGTACAGTAGGTCAAAACTATAAAATAGAATTTGGCGAGAATTTCACTATTATATAGCTTAGGATGGATAGTAAAATGCATCGGTTAGAAATTATAACGATGATAAGGAAAATTTTTTTTTTTGATGAAATATCTTCATCCCGGACTTTTTTTATATTTATACACGTAAAGTTTTTAATATATATCAGTTTTCGTTTAAAACAATTAAATACGCTTCTTTTTCTCTTTCAACATTAAATAAATTTTAAGAATGGGAATATATTTTACAAAAAACGTTAAATTTTTTTTACTAAAACTGTTACTTCCTCTTTCTTAATTCACTGTTAACAGGCATAATTTAATTAAGCCGTTTATAAATTATTATGACATAAGATTATTAATATATTGCTTTTGTTGTAATCCAAACAACAAAAAATGAAAAAGATATATGTTTTTTACATTTTACTACGGTACGTATGCTTTAAAATAATTATTAAATTAAAATATACATTTATATTAAAAAACTAATAATAATAATAACAGAACGACTGCGAGAAAATGAATGACGAAAAAGTTATAAAATGGAAAAACCGGAAAATGAATTGAAAAAGTAACGAAACATTTCGAATAACGCAGCAACCAATGAAAATAAGATAATTTTAAATTTGTTTCGTGGCTTATTTGACTAATCAGGTGGTCTATTGTTTTTGAAAAACCACGATTTTTTTTTTTCTGTGAACATTCCGAATAATGACACTGTATTCGAAACGTTAACAAAAAAAAAAATGTGACGTAGTTTTTATCGAAAACAATAGACACGTGCGACGAGTAAAATTAAAAATTGTGCTAATGCTGAAATTTCTAAAATTTTGCTATTTCTAAAACTTGAAAAGATGGTTGTGTATATTTACTCGTCGAATCGATACAGTTGACATTGGAAACTACATTTCTTATACTTTAACTATCATAAATGCTTGTCAGTAATTAAATTAAAGAAACAAAAATAATAATAATAATTTTTAATTTTACAAAAGCGCATTTTCTTTCCAGAAAATTGTTCAGTCAAGTCTATTATTTAATATAATATAATCAAGTTAATTTTATGTTTACTAAGGCAAAAAAAAAAAAAAAAAAAAAACGAATTCGAAAATAATTACTGACGATAAACAGTTTTAATTAGTTATTCTATTCTGCCGTTTAAGACAAAATATTTTTAATTATATACGTGTACATGACATCTTAAACAAATTTATTAAATAAAATTATTTCAAAAGTAAAAATGATCGCGAAAAATTTTGAAACACTTGTTGAAATTTCTCTCAGATAACATATCAACAATGATTGTGCTTTAATTTAATATTTAATTAATATTAGACGCATCGATCGATCTTTAATTAATTTTTCCGTTGGGAAAATTTACTCGTGTTCACTTTGACGAAAAATAGTCGTTGCATTATTCGTTAAAAACGAGATCAAATGACTTACTTTAAAGAAATAATTAAGAGAAAACGAATCCAAATATCCTTTATTGTCGATGTCCAAAATTTTAAACAAGTAATGAAGAGATTGAGGTTCCTGACGATTTTCCAAAGCCAGCACAAAATCTAAATATGTTCTATAATCCATTTCGCCGTTGTATGTTAAACATTCCTGGAAAACTCTGCTAATGAAAGCACTCGTTAATGTTCCTGTTCCATAACTAAAGTATACAGTAAAATACCGTTACAAGTGCATAAATTACTTTTCATTTTCATTATTATAATTATTTGTTTGGTGCAAAGCAAAGATATTCGTTTAGTTAATATTGCACAATACGGTCACTGAGATGTCAAATATTTCCATACACTTAACAGATATATAACTGCCGAAAAATTCCCGGACCAAATAATATGTATTTAATAATAACGTTTTCTGCATGTTTGATATGGCACACTGTAACAGTTGCATCATTTTAGAACTACCAATTAAACCGATTAAATTATTTGGAGCTATTCCCGTTGGTGGTTTTACAAATGAAGTTAATCTTCATTCTCCGAACTGTTTCGAATTCGTCTGTGCTAAGATTTTGTATTAGTTTAATTTTTCTTCTATAATTTTATCACATTCATTGTATTTGGTGTACACCAATAATGTATATTATTAGTAGCGTTTTTAGTTTTTTTTTTTTTTAAACATCATATATCGCCCCTATTGTGTATGACGCTTTGATTTATAATTACGGATCTGCTATAATTTACAAACTTTATTTTTAATGAAGTTCTTGATTGGTATTTTAGCGATATTTCGATTAATCAGAACTTTCGTACTATAAAAAAAACTAAAAAAAAAACTTTTGTATATACTGGATCAGAACCAAAATATGTCATATTACATATTACATGTATTTGGAGTTAATTTCGCACACTGGTCAACCATTACCTCCATCTTGGTTCTGCATTTGTATAGCATAGATTGCTGCAATTTTATGTTTAATTATATATTTTTTGCAATTATCATTGTTGAATTACCTGCCTCGTATGACGAACAAAACTCCCCTGTCTTTAAAAATAACTCACCTTTTACTCGGAGCGAACTCATTTTGCAGCTCTCCTATTCCCGTTCTACTTTCTTAAAATGTCTGCAGAACACCCTATTTCTGATTTCGATTCTTTTGCGCTATTATACTGTTTAGTTCGTTTGCTTCGTTGGATCTTGCACTTAAACAGGCTCGCTTATTGTCTGCTTTTGCACTGATTTATATGTAAATTTGACTGAGTTGATTTTTGTTCAAAAAATCTCTACCGTTTGTTTGTAATTTTAGTTCTGATATCTGTAATTATCTTTCTACATTTCTGCATTTTTCCAGTGCCTTATTTTTCTTTTTCTTTTCTGATTTTATTTTGTAAAGTGGAAATTGTAAAGTATTTCAATATTAATAATATAGCCAGTTAAAATATGAACACATTTGAATAGCATTTTTGATAGTTTAATAAGTAACAATGCTGCCTAAGTGCAAATGAAGCGAGCAGGGGGCTAATAATATTATTGAATTCAACATAATTTTGACCCTGAGAAATGTCAATTACATTAATAACATTATGATCAAATAAATGCAAAAATTTGGATGGAGAACTACATTTTTGTATTGGGAAACTGAAAATCTAGAAAAACAGAACATCAAACGACCGACTCCTCTTGGAAAAAGGACAATTGTGGTGAGAATAAAATAAATAGAATAGATAAAAGTAAAAAAGGAAACGGAAAGTATCTGAAAAAAAAAAATAGAAGTATTGTCTAGAGGGGGACACCCGGTAGGAACGAAGTTTCTTTCTCTTTTTGGTAGATATATACGTATAAAGTCATTCATAAAGTATACGATAAAAAATGACACGATATATAAATCCCGTATGAATTAAAACAAAAAATAAATCCCGATGAATTAATTAAAACAAAAACAATAAATAAATCATTAGACTCGTTGGAGTGTGGTAACCTCGCACAAAAAAACCGCACTAATTTTCAAATTCAATAAAATTTACACGTGTTTAGAATTGAGCTTATACAGCTAACCGTGCACAATGCTTGCTGCTCGAATCCCGATTCTCGCTCGCTCGCTCGCACGCACACACACACACACACACACGCATATAATAGAAAGAGATAGGGTGAAAGAGAAAGAGAGTGAAGGTTGCTTGGAGGACGCATAACGCGCTTTTTCGTATCGTGACGATTTCTGCCAGTTTACTCTTACCGACAAGCCGCGTAAAAGAACTTAGTTCCAAACAAGTTTAGTCAAGCATGAGGTTTCATGCGCTGAGGATTCCGTACGAAAGTTAACAATGACTATAATTACTTAGTATGTAAGAAAATTTGTTTGAATAAACTTCCATTTTTATTTTATTATTTTAATTTAATATCTTAATCAATTTCAGAGATCTTTTCTAATAATAATTTAAAACAGTAAAGCAAAATACTAATTTGAATCGAAGGCTTAGACTAATATGAAGTGCAATGTAATGGTTATGAAGAAAAATTAATTAAATCCTTTTTTTGGTTATTTAATTTTTATTTATTTTTTTAAATTATTGGTTTAGATTTAATAATACTAATATTAAGGTTTTATGACTTTTTTAAATGTACAATTTTGTTAATCCCTACACCTATCTTTCTTGAATAACCGACCGTTAAAGACATTTAATAAATATATAAACGAAAACACGCAAAAAAAATAATTAGAAATGATATTAATGCTACGTACACGGGAGCCTCTAAACATAATTGCAAACCGTATTTCGAAACTTTTAAAGTTGCCAAAAAGTTTAAACAGTCCCTCCCCTCTAGCGCCGCGAGTATTACAGCTAAAAATTTTGAACACGGTTAAACATATGCGCTTCGACATATATTTCTCATGTTTGGAACATCAAGGTTTGAAAGTTTCGTCAAGGAAATAAATTATGGTTTCGTTCTCGACAAATAACGATCTTTCCATCAATATATCATATGACCAGAAAAAGAGTATTATTTTTGAAACCTTTTGAGCTTTCGACACCTAAGGATCCGATTTTTACGTTGGAAACCCAGATGTTCCAAAATAAAGATATAAACAGGGACGCACATTTTTTTAACCTTGTTCAAAATCTTGAGCTACAATACATAAATTACAAGCGGAGCTATACTTCATTTTTCACAATTTTATGAACTTTTAGTAAATTTCCAGCAGTTTCGTTAAGAAAATAAAATACGGGTTCGTTCCCGAAAAATAGTGCTCTTTCCAATAATGATACGCTCGAAAATTTTTTTTTTTTTATAAAATTTCGAGCTTTCAGAGCCCCAAAGCACCAATTTTAAGGTTGGAAACCTGGATGTTCTAAACTAGAGAAATATACATGGATGCACATATTTCTAACCGTGTTTGAAATTTTTAGTTGTAATATTCGCGGCGCTAAGGGAGGACGTCAATTTTTCGCGCTTTTTTACTTTTCGTAATCTTTGAAAGTTTTGGTAAAGAAAATGATATATGGTTTTGTTCCTGATAAATGGCGATCTTTCAAATAATATATCACACGCCCGGGAAAAACACATTTTTTTCCAAAATTTCGAGCTTTCGGTGCCCCGATGGTCCAGTTTTAAAGTTGAAAATCCGGATGTTCCAAACTAGAGAAATATACGGGGATGGGCGTATTTTTAACCGCGTTCAAAATTTTCAACTATAATACTCACGGCGCTAGGGGAATACGTTACTCTTTGCGCTTTTTTGAACTTTTAGGCAATTTTACATAACTTTTGTACCGTATATTTTTGATTTTATGAAAGAATTCCTGCATTTTAGTTTATATTTTAAATTTCAGATATATAGGTTTATCGCGTGATGAGTTATGATTTTTTAAGTGATTTTTGAGGTCGTTTTATGTACCATATTATATATTCTTGACGGTTTTTTGGGTTTTTTGCCGCCCAGTGTAATCGGTCATCTTTAAGTTATAGATCGTTTTGAAGATAATTTTAATTTTAATTTATGTTCCAAATTTGAAGTTTATAAGTCAAGCCGTTCGTGAATTATTGATTTTTATTTGACATTTGTGTACTATCTTATTAGGATTCTGTACATTATATGTATACGGAATCCTAAAAAGAACCGAAATGATAAAAAGGTATTCAATAACAGGGTGAAAGAAGTTCCCGAGCAATAAAATGAACTTGACGTCAGCAAAAAAAACTTGCAAAATTTGAGTATGGGTCCGTTGTTAAGGTATCACGGTAGAAATATTTAAGATACGGGTGCCTTTACAGGAGGGTACTAAAATTAGCAGGACATAGAATTTTACTGAATATACTGTAGCGTGTAAATTTCGATAATGTCTCACGAAACTGGTATCAATTTTAATTCGAATGATTTTGTAGAATTAATATTCGTGATATAATTTTTGTTGTCTTTCGAAGTTCACCATAGTCTGTCTTTCGCCGCCTTTCGTAACAATTGCAGTTTATACCTCGTTGTATTATTTAACAACTAGGGGAAAAAATGGTTTTACGATTTTTTTTTTACAATTTTTAATGTTTTTCTACTTTTTTCCAATTTCCTTCAGTCAGTTTTGTACGTTTTAAGACATTAAATAAACGCTTGCAAAAAAAACTACATATTGCGTATTATTCTACACACGTTCAAGTATCAGAATCCGTGTTTAACTCAAAACCCATATTTTCACACCACAGGACAGGTCCTTTTTCTTAGCGAACGTGACATTTCTTGAAGATTTCCCAATGGAGATACTGCATTCAAGGTAGCCAAATTTTTTATCCTATTTCGGAAAAAGCTCGATGTTCACCAGATGATAATTTATTCACTTCTTTTCTCACGAATTTATCTCAATTTCAGCCTTGATGCAGTCGAAAGAAATTAGTCAAAATTTAATGACGTCAACTAAACAAATTTCAGTACTAGTACGTGTACATTACATTTAAATCATTCAACAAATGTTACTTATTTAATTGCCTTCCATAAAAAAGTACTTCAATTTTTCATAATTTATTAACAGCGAATTATTTTGTCCAATTACAATATATATATATATTTTCAATTTAGAACACTATTTTTTTGTCTAAATTAGTACGGTTTCTATTTTTAATATATCGTTTAGTTTTGCTTCGATACAAATTTCGAGATACAACTGAAAATATTCAAATTTTTATTACCATTCTATGCGAAGATAAATACTAAACTCTTAATTCCATCTTTGAGCTCTTCGTACATTTTGATACAAACCAGAGCAAAAGGAACATTACGTGAGTCCATTCGTTATAATATAATGTAAAAATACTCATTCCTTTTTTTTTATTAATTTGAACTTGTGTCAAGAATATTTTGTCTACATTCCCTTTTGACGTTGATGTAAGTTGTTCAGTTTTGGTACTCAAATCGTGCGTATTGAAATAACGGCAATAAAATTTTTAGAGCCCGCAGAGGCTCAAGCTTTGATGCATAACAATACATTTTAACTAGTAATTCGCAAGTATAGTTACTAATTAGGTTTAGCGGAATACAAATTCTTTTATCTGTTAATTTTTAACGACCGAGATGGACGTTGGCCCGCGCCGAGGCTTCATGTTGACAGGTTAAACAATGAATCACTTTTTTTTTTGAACAGAAACTTGCGAATTTGAATATTACACCAATTGCACCGAGTAACATTATGTAAGCTTCACCCCCTTTACATACAAGAGACATCAAAAGATCAATCGAGCATTTCCGGGAGTATTCTAACAATTCCAGAGGTCGAATTAATTTAATCAAAATAACGATTTTGAATCAATTTTAAAATTATTTTTCACGAATTTTGCGCAAATCACATTTTTATTTGATTTGAAATGAGTAATCAAGAAATTCTAATTTTTTTTTTTTCGCAAAAAATATGAATTACGAAAATACTTTAAATGCTCCGGAATGTTTTCTCTTACCTAGCCAGTTCTTCTTTATTTAACATGCCATTGTGATTTTTGTCTAAATTCAAATAATCGCCATAAATTCTTAATGCGGACGATGCTGAGAACCAATTAGACGTTTGAGTTTCTTTCGACGCTTCTTCGTCTCGAAGCTAAAACATAAAGATGCAACAAAAGCAAGTATATTACAACTGCCTACCAAAACAATAAGATAAAAAATCGATAATTATTAACTAAACCATTTAGTTAACCGGGGTAATTACTTTGTTTAATGAAAAAATTGATTCATTTTGTTAGAAATGGAGTTAGGATTGCTGCATTATTTTTAGAATCTCGAACTCTTATTCCATCCCAGAGTTCCACACATTATTAATTTATTAATTATTTGTTCTAGTGTACAGAAAAGTAAGTAAACAGAGATCGCCTCCCCACTTTGTAGAAAACAAGGCTTTCGACAGGTTTAGCCTTTTAAGAGCAGAAGAGGAAAAAAAATTAATACGTTCCAAAAAGGATAGTTTACTGAAAAAGAATACCCCGAGATAGCAGAAGCAGACTATTTGAAGGTAACATTGTTTGAATCTACATTAATTAATATAGGATTATAGGAACCAAAAGAGGACACGATGCCGGAAGATTTTAAGGAGTCAATAGAAAAAAGTAAGGAGGAGGGAGAATGCTCCAGCATATTAAGAGACCGGTTGATATTATCAACCGCAGTTTCGATATTTTAATAGGAGAAGAAGAGTAGGACGTCATTAACATAAAACATTGAGGAGCAACCGATAGAAAGGGTTGTGGCAAAACGGATGTAGATGTAGAAAAGTGTAGGACTAAGACAGGAACCTTGAAGGAGGTCGCGAAAGGCATTTCTCGAAGCTTGGAGCAAAGGAGAAGTGAAACGGACTGTGCGATTCGACATTAGATTAACAACAAGAGTGGTAAAGAGGAATGTAAATTGCTAATATAATATCCCTATGAGTAAGAAGATGCACGTTGTCAAAGATACTGAAAATATAGACGAATGCAGTCACGGTAAATTGCTTATTGATGAAAGATCGACATATTTCGAAAACAAAATAATTGATATAGTCTGTCGGACCTAAATCTGGACGAAAGCCAAACATATTGGAAGGAAGAACCTCATTATGCTCGAGTCACTATACACGGCGCTTGTTGAGCATACTCTCAAATACCTTTTTTGGGAATACCAGAGAAATAGGATATTAAGATTTTTTTTTAGGAATAGTCACAACCACGAAATAATTCCAAGACGGAGAAGTCATTCTACTATAAAAAAAATGAATTGAAAATAGCGAGTCGATTTAGAAGAACACGATCGGATAAATTCCTATGGACAAGATAGTGCCATCGAGACCCATGTTTTAATTCATTCATATTAAAATCAGAAAGTTAAGGCGCGTGGAAGAGAATCTTTTGGAAAAGGATGAGAGATAAACAGGTGCAACAGAATCGACGAAGGACAATAAAATAGCAACAGGGATATTGATAAAGAAGAAAGTCAGAGAAAGGAAATTTGAAAGTACTGGCTATTTTCTAAATATGATTAAGCGAAAAAGTTCTAGAGAAGGATAAACAAAAATTTTCCCAAGATTTTTTAAAGGATTTTAATAAAAAAACGGAGCCCTAGCGTTTGTTCTTTTATGGGTGAGGAAATTTTCCAGTGTCGGATTCGAACGAAAGAACTTGAAGGTGGCGCGACTGCAACTAAATGCCATCTTGCATTCTTCATTCCATCGAAGGAGTGCAGCTCTTTGATAACGACTAGAACTCAGAATTGTGAGAAGGAAAGGACAACGTAAGAGCATCATTGATGATGGGATCTGACCGGGGTATAGAATTAGGATATATAAAATTCACTACAGAACGGAATAGACTCCAACTAGTTTTGGAAAGAAACGCTCCAAAGTAAATAGAAGGAAAATTCTGTGGCGGCAATGAAGCCAGAAATGTGATCACTACCGTAAGTATTCATAAGGTAAGACCAATTCCAATTAAAACTGATACTAGGAGACGAAAAGTGTTAGAGGAGGAACAAATTGTTTGAAAGAATGAGGTTTTCAAGGATAGAACCGCTACTGTTGTAATTTGCGGTCCTATAAAGGAGAATGTGCATTCCAGTTCCCACCAACGATAAATGATTGAGGGGTAGAGTTGAAAAAGGAAGAGAGTGGGAATAAACAAAGATCATAATTAGGTGGAACATATATAGAAGTTATGTTCGGCGGACAAGTAAAATTGAAAGGAATGGAAATCTGAATAAGACTGGGTTGATTAGGACTAGAAAAATTGATGAAAAGACAAACTTGAGAATGAAAGCGAATGAAAAGACAAAGCGACAATACTCAGCCGATCCTGCTAATTAAAGTCAAATTTTTTCCAAAAAAATTCCTGATTTCGTCTGTTTCTTGCATCTGCGTTGCACATCGGAACCTAACGTGAAACCTTCTATTTAATGCTACGCTTGCTTTCGCTTTAGCCGTAGAGAAAGGATCTACTGTAGTAAAGCCCGCTGCAGTAAATGCAGTGAATCGCAAAGTCCAACGAGTATGCTAAAACATAAAATTTTCTAAATCGTGAAAAAGACGATGGAATTACAAACCGCTTATGTTCGAACTACCACGAATAGCTTCAATTAAAGAAAATTATGGCATTCAAAAATGTTTTCTTTAGCAAAGCGCATTTAATAATAAAGGAAATCACATCACTTCGGGTTTTTCTTTTGTAAATAACACTCGCAGAAATTTCAAAGTTCCTTCTTGAAATCTTCTTACTTCCCATAAACGCATATAAAGTAATTGTTAAACATACTTTCCTCTTCTTCCACCAATGATCGTAACTACTCTAATGAACTTTTCATCTCAAATAACATTTTTCTCTCCTCGTCAATGACCAACTCTAGTAAAGTTAACTATAACGGCTCTAAACCTACTTTGTCCACGCTAATCCACGTTTAACTAAATCACTGGCAAAAAAGTAGAAATGATGGATTTCACATGAAATTTTCACAAAATTTTCCCGCAGTTACGTGATAATCCCGAATTACAATCTTTAGTCTTGCCCGCACTACAGTTAATCAAGAAAAATAGCAACTTTTTCCCTTTTTCTACCTCTACCTTTCTTTATTCATTTCCATCTTTCACAAGGATTACTTTCTCAATAGTTTCATTGACAGCTGAAATCTAGAGACTGATTACTTTTATTATTCTTCTTTTCGTTGTTCTATAATAAGTCAAATCCTGGAAGACCAAGTCCGCTATCAACTCAGTGACTATCTCTTTCTCTTCTCCCCTTTTTTACATTTTCTCTTTGCGTTTTCACTTGTTTATTTCTTATATTAATTTTTACTGAGATTATTCGCTCCAAATCCTTTAATGACTTAAGATTTTATATTTCCGCAAATGTGGACTATTTCCACTCTTTCCTTCCAGTTACCGTCACTCTCATAACTTGCTTAAATTAGCTTATTTATAAGTCTACAGGGCTAGTAATTGAACCCAATTTGACTCATTAGTTAACCATGATGAAAATTATTTATGTTTACATTACGCTCAACCGAATCTAATATACTTTAAGTAGAAGTTAGTAGCAATAATATGTACTAATTATCAGAGTTTCTAAAACAAAGTATATTTTAAATTTTGTATTAAAAAATGTGTATATCAGTTATTTTTTTAAAAATCTGCAAAACTTAAAAAAGTTACATACTATATATTGTTTACGTTAATCAAACAATAGTTATAATTTCATTGAGATAATTGCATTTATGTTTTTTTTTTTTTTTTTTATAGATATTTCAGTCTACGGTGCAATATTATATTTTCGTAAAATTAAAAAAAGGTGAAGTAGCCAAAAAATAGAATACCTGTGGTAATTAAGAAAATACTCTTTACTGTTGTACACACATTATTGAAATATAAAATCAAATTACAACGGAAAATTTTCTATTAAACCTATTGTTTAGCTGAGTTATAATTTTTGATTTGATTTTACTTGTTTAGTACATTTTATTGAAAAATAATTTGTCCTTCGATTTAATTCTCAAAGTATTTTAAACCCAAAAATATAATTCCTCGCACATGAAAATAATAAGAAATATCATTACCGACTCCGGTCGAATACGTATGCGGGGTTCTTCTCAAATCCTAACTCTCATTATCTGACAGTGCAGCCTGATCATCCGTTTTCCCATAGTTGTATGGCTTTCCTCTCCTCCTCTTAAGCGTTCTCTGCACTTCAATCACATCTTACTTCCATTTTCCTACTGCCGTTTTTCTCAACGTTCCTACTCCCTATAATGGTTCCTACATTGTAACTTTTCTTTCAGTGCTAGTTACTCCAACCCTTTCTTTATGAAGTCAAAATTTAAAATCTCCAATTAATTTATCGCTCTGATTCTGGGTAGTTGCTTTTAGTTAGCTAAGCACGAAAACAAAAAATAAACCAATACCTCCGTACCTTTTGTACAGTAATACATTGTGACGCGGATATGTCTTTCAAATGATGCGCAACGGATAATCCTATTACGTGTTCTACGAGTTCCATTTTAGTAAAAACATAAACTAAACTGTTGATTCTAAACTGGATAAAATGTTTACTATAGTAAATATAAATAAAAGTAACAATTTTGAACCAGGTAATCAGACCCCCCGCCAAAAGTCATATCTATATCAAAACCGTTTGAACCCATCTAACTGTACGACATTCGCTAATTACCTTAATTAGATTATGAAGAAGCGCACTTCTAAATAGTGCACCAACGTTAGACATTTATGTATAACTACGGGCACTGCAACGAAACCAGCGGAACGCGGTTGCTTAATAAAATACAGATTTGAAGCATATTATACTATTTTTTTTTAACACTTCTAGTGATTGCTAAAGAAAAGATGTTTTTTTTCCAAATAGAATATGATTTCTATACTAAATATGTAACTAAAAAGTTATAAAAATAAATGATTCAAAATTTTACAATTAGTATGCAAAATTTCAAAAAAAAACAAAAAAACTTACATTTATATTTATCATAGTAATCGTTTTAATTTTTAAGTGTAATTTACATTATTATGGTGATCATTTTTTTTTAAAAATCAGATACGATTATTTTCGCTGTATGTAAGTATATACATGGTTATGTATTTTGGCTACTAAGAAGTCATTATAAAATTTCGTGCCATTTCTTTGTAACGGACAAAATTTTAGATTGAGCCCAGCCGTAAAAAATATCCATGTTAAAAAAAAATATCTTTTCCTAAAATGCAGTTTTTACAATTTTTTTCGCAAATATATTGAAAGAAAAGGAAAATTCTTTATTCAGTGCATTATACGATTTTAGAAAACAAACCACATAATTTTTCACTATACACTTATTACAAACTATGAAACATCGTAAAATCAGTAATATACACCTAGCAAGCAATCAATTATCTTTTTTCTTTTTTTTGGGCTCACCAATCAAGGGCATCAACTCAGCGCAAGGGGAAATGGAAAAGAACTAACGAGATAATTAAATCTTAATATGATGAACTGTAGAAGACAGGAATTCAGCTATAACTGTAAAGAGAGAATAAAGGACACTGTATGAAACAAGAATATCACATGGAAGCAACTCTGAATACAGTGTTGCCTTTTAAGATGTAGAGAGGAGCACTCAAACAAGACAGGTTTTTTCAAGTTATTTTTATTTATAAAATAAATATTAAGAATCACTGTTAAATTCAATAGACAACTACGTTACTTGAAAAATTGAAGAAATCGGGTTCTTGTTTTTTTCTATATTTAAATAATCAGTGATTTTTCTCTGATAAAAACTATTTATAATGTAAATACAATGTTTTTCAATACTTTTAAGTATAAAATGAAACAAACTACATTTCTACTGCATAACTAGCGCTTGCATAGATGTACAAAACTGCGAATGCAAAATTAAGGTACATAAACTACAAAAAAAAAACACTGATGTTTAGTTACCGTTTTAAAAACCGAATTAATGTATGTTTAAAAAAAATAGTAATAAAGACAAAACGTAAAAATAAACATAAAATAGTGTTTGGAATATTTTATAATACGCGTATTATGTCTCTTTGATAAATAAAGTTCAACGAATCACTAAGAAAATTTTCATCTTTCATCAGTACCTATTACTTATATTCGAAACCCTATGAAAACTCATTTTACGAAGTGTAAAAATTGCTTAATTGTATAAAATGGCATAATTTGATTTATTATACTTTTAGTTTTCAATTTAAAACCTATGCAAATATATTCTTTAATAAATTCCGTGATACTTCCCGCCGAAATAATGAAAAATTCCGATTTTTTCCGGTTTTCTACACATTGGTCTCATTCCTAATAAATTGTTAACATCAATTAATAGTTTACCGGCGAAAGTTTAAGTTATTATCGTAATACGTAAAATTAAGGGAAGGAAGAAGTTTATATGCTCTTACTTCCAGCAATTCATCCAAAAATCCACTTGCAATGATGTCTTGAATGCGAACACGGCCCGTATGTAACGGATCGAGAAAAAACATAAATTTTCTTACAGCTGTACATATATAAAAACTGTAAAACGATTTTTCTAAACCACCCAATTGTGGCAATGTTGGTATAACCTCTGTTATGTAGTTCTCCAAATCCTAAAAACAAAATAAAGACGATGTTATAAAAAATTATAGGAAACCAGCGCATCTTATTACCTTTAATACGTTACTACTGCTCGTTTTTTAGAAGGGTACACAGTTAAGCGAGCCATGCTATCATAAGCAAAAAATTCATCACATAAATCATTTGGGGTTGTAACGATGAGAACTTATCATGCAGTTTCTGCTTAGTTTATTTCAAAACAATCCCTGATTTACAGTTTATTATAGATTTTAATATTAAACTTGTCACGTAGACAAAAACTGATTTCGAGAGGAACCAAAAACACAAAATCCAGGAGCGTCACAAGAATTTTATTACACTCATTATACAAGATTACATATTATTACAATTAAACATCTGATCTTTTTTTGTTTTTGCTCAAATTGAATATTTCTCATGTTCGTAGTGATGTGAGCACGCACATCTTGATCTATCTATTCACATTAATGTGAACATAGGAATTATTATGAACAATTCGCCTAGAAAAAAAAATCATAATTTTAAATGCAATAATGTGTGATCTCGTACAAGAATAACAAAATTTCTAATATTAATATATATGTGTGTGTGTGTGTGTGACCGGCTACGAGGAAATCCGGCTTATGCCTAAAAAATAAATTTGCGGATTCCGACGGTTTCCATGTTTTTAAAATTTCCTTTATGACGTGCCATTGGTAGAAATTGAAAATAATAATTATAAGCGACGATTCACCCCTGTCGTATGCAAAATAGTTGAAAATTCGCTCTTTTTCAATAATTAAAAGATTACACATTCAAGAGTTTTTCGAACCCCCTTTTCCCTCACAATGAATTGTTTTTTGTGACATGGCGCTGCTGGAACGAAAAATATTTTATCTGTTACAAGAATGATACAACTACCAATATGTATTACAAAAAATACACGAATACATGAAAAAATTGACAAAAATTACATGAAAAATTATCTAATTCTTATTTACACTTTCAAACTGTATAAGAATAAAGACATCTACTGCTAATAACTCTTACAAAAAATGCCAGCACGATTTACAAAAAATACATCACAAAATTAATGGAAAAGTACCTGAAAAATTATTTAATTCTTATTTACAATTTTATGCTTTACAAAAATACGACGTACTTCCAATAACCTGTACAAAAATGAGCACACAATTGATAAAAAATAGATCGAAAAATGAATAGGAGATTACATGAAAATTTACTTAAAATACATCAAAAAATGAATGGGAAATCGAAAAATTGCTTCATTCTTACTCACGGTAATCACTTTAAGAGCGACCTCGACGTCCACCCTCTCTACTGCCACTTCGACGTCTTCCTCGATGACCACGTTCTGTCCCTCTATTTTCACGTAACTCCTCACGACCTCTTTATCCGCGACTGCCAAGTACCCTTTTACTTCCTCGACTGGGTGTAACCTCTCGGCTTTTATCTAATGCTGTACAACCCCTTCCTCGGGTCGTGGGTAAGCTTTTCGTTGGTTTTTTTATAAACTTGTTGGCATTACCTGGATCGGCATACAATGGATGTAGCTCTTTATACAGATTCCACTGCCGCTCCAGTGATAAGCCTTGTGGCTCTATTTCCTCCGGTCTGGCAACGCTTAGAGGGCTCGATTCTAAAGATTTTTATGAATTTAATTCTTAGCATCCAACATCCTTCCTTGACTCGAATGTGAAATGGTGATACGTAGTGATATTTGGTAAAGTAGCATAATACTGTTGGAAGTATGTCTCCTACTTATACTATGTCACATAATTTTGCCTAATAACTGGGTTTAAGGTAGATACTGCCAAATTGAAGCCAGAGAGGGATGCTTCAACCACACAGTGCACAAAGTCGCGAAAGGTGTCAATATAAGTCTTCGCATACCTCAATTTAATCAATTCAAAAATCCGTTTACAGAACGCGCACAGCGTATACATGTTCGATGTTTCTACACGGCACACACGTACACACACACACTCGCACATCTCTCAATTCCCGGATAACTCCTATACTAGCGGTAACACTGTACAGAAGCAAAAAACAACGTAACAGCTGCTGGAAATGATGAAACAGTATTCCCAAACTGTTTTAGGCATAAGCCTGGTTCCTTCGGAGCCGGTCACGCACACACACACGCATATATATATACTATTTATTTAATGTTGAGAAATTTCTTCTCGTTCCATTAGCATAAGATACAATCATCGAATATTCTTGAAAATATATGATGACTGATGGATTTTATATATACCAAATTCAAAATGAACAAAAACGATTATTGCGCAAGTCGAGATAAGTAGAATAAAGCAGACGGCTTGTTACACAGTGATATAAACAAGTACGTAAGAAAAATTTCTTTGGAAGAGCCTGGGTTCTTTAAAACAAAACATTGTCTTGGGAAATTGCTGGCTGTTCAAATGGAAATTAAATAATGTGTTTGACTATAATACTTCAATTTTGGGTTTGAAGCTATATTGTAATATATGTGTATATGTATATATATATATATTTATATAAAAACCCGCTTTAAATTTTCTTCCTTTAAACATGGGTTTCGATGATTAGCTCCATCGTTTTCTCCACTACTCCTATAAGCATTATTCCATTCTAAAAATAATTCTTTTCTAATTTCTATCTTGTATTCTTTTTAGCTTGACTTGATGTTTTATTTACTGTTGCGAAGTATAGTAAACGCTTCAGCAAACTGGACTTTTCTTTTTTTCCTCCGAGCTTTAAGAAATCCAATTAAATTTAACCAGAGCACTTTAATTAATTTTCTAATTATTTGTTACTTCGAAATTGTTCGTCCTTATTTTCTAACGTACTTAATTCTGGGAGTGACCTGAAGCGGGAATTTTGCATTTGCAAACATTTTTTTTAAAATTTCATAAATATTGCTGCAAAGTACAATCGACAAAAAAGGCAAATCCAAATCTACTACTAAAAAATAATGTAAAGACTATTATCGATATATGCGTGATCTGACGGTCGTGAAACTTTTTATTTATTATTTTTATTTTCCTTTGGTTGATGCTCACTTTTAAAATATTACACATTGCATCTTAATGCTATCTACAAATCAGAAGAAACCGGTCAAGAATAATCAACAAAAACCAAAATATCTTATTGTTCAGGTTCCTTCTAAATAACTGATACTGTTTACATTTTCGTACATTATTTATTATTTGCAAACAAGTACGTACATAAGTTGGGTTATGCACCATGATTATGATGTACAAATATGTTACTTTTTAAAAGTAAATACCTTTTCTGCTGCAGGTTGCCATTTTTAAAAATTATTAATATATCTCATAGAAATCTTGCAGTAACAAAGAAATCTACCAATATATTAAGTTTTAACAAAAAAAAAAAAATACTACAAAAAATTGTAGTACGTAGCATACATTTATATACAGGGCATCCAGGCCCGTGCCCAGAATTGTGTGTGTGTGTGGGGGGGGGGGGGGGGTAACCCCCCAAAACCCATCCCGTGAACACGGCCTTGAGGGCATATTTAAAATATTTAGCTTGACCAAAAAGAAAACAAAACATTTGTATACACCGAGAGGAAACATAGTTCTTTAAAAATACACTCTGGATTACATTTATTCTGAAAATAACTTTCAAAATCTTCAGATGAAATACATCAAGAATAACAAAATCGTGTACTCGTAAAAACAGTCTTTTTGTTAAAAAAAAAAAAAAAAAAACAGTTTTAATTATTTTCAATGAAAAACATTCTATATTCACTCTAAGAAAAGTTATAAGAAAATTTATTAAATCATTTCTCACAGGATACTATCGAAGATGAGGCAAACAAACCACGATCACAAAAACCATTCGGTCAAAGTTTATTTTCACCAGAATATATGAAACAGTGTTTTTTTTTTTCTTTTACATGTTTTCATTTATTTATTTATTTTATTTTTTTTACTTTTAAAAAGGAATACACTTATAACTTACGAAGTACCACTAAACATTTTAAAAATCCATTGGATATTAGTAGTAAGTGTTATGCGAACATTAAAATATTCAAGTCATGCATACATACCGATTCTTTTAAATATCCTTCACCAGTTTCATCATAAACAGAAAGACCAAGACGTGTTTGGTGAAACCAAATTTTTCGCATAATATAGTTGAATAAGGAGGTTACACTAATTCGTCCCCGACTATCACCATGTTGAAGTTTGGCAAAAGTACTCGGACAAAAATACTGTCTATTTAATATTTTGAAACAAAAAAATCTAATTATTGTATAATAATTAATATAAGTAGCTTAATTTCTGATTTTACTACTCTTCTTTTTATAATACTGATAATTCAAAATTTAGTTTCTTTATAAACAATTCACGACTATTAACTGACGCAAGCAATATATGATTACTTTATTATTACCAAAATTAATAATGAAGTTTATAACAGGTTGATTACAGCACCCCTTCTTCATTTAAATAGTTGTGATTTATAAAATTTATTTGATATCTAAAATTCATATTTGTAACCATACGCGCTAACCTCAAGAGGTTTACGGAGCTCAAGCCTTTCCAAAATTCAACCCTCTCAATAAAATTAAATATATAATAAACAATTCTCTTATGCGTTTAGTTAAAATTTTAACCTAAAATGTACTGAAAATAATATTATCATTATAAAAATAAAGCTGACGTTGCAGAAAAAGTCTTTTAATTGAAAAACGAGAGACAGGTTATAAAAGAAGAATAGATTTTTTTTTTGTTACTATTGATAATGTTTGACCGCCGCAGCATATTTTATACAAATAAAAAAGAACTTCGTAATTTATTATTGAGTAAAGTACATTAAAAATGCATATGATTTTTTTAATCAAAACTATTATTTTGCTATTTTTATTTTTATCCCCGATTTTCTCAGTTGGATGACCATCTTGTAAAAACTACCACTATTATTGTAATCTGAACTATAAAGATGTTCAGTTTTTTACATACGACAGTATGTCATAATTTGTATTTTTAATACAAATAAACTTTATATATATATATATATATATATATATATATATATATATATATATATATATATTAAGGTGGCCCTTAGTTATAGATGACGGAAATTTTTTTTTTCAAAAATTAGGTGTCCCCATGTGAAAAAATCATGCCGTTAAAATTTTAGCTCATTTGGTTAACTCTAAGACGTGCCGAAAAGCGTTTCGGTGAAACGAGCGTACATGCGCGCCGCAAATACTGCTTTCCCTCGTTATATTGCTGTGTGCCAGCGAGGCAGTATAGTTCTGATGGAATATTTCTGATCAGTATCATCATTTGTATATCTCTTCTAAATGCTGATAAGGATTCTCTACTGCATAAGTGAGGTGAAGAAAGGAGTGAATAGATTTTTTGTACTTGCTTATTCCTATTTATTGCGCAACTGTAAATGAGAGTATTGTTTTGTGCTTTATACTGATACGGATTCGGTACTTGCAGCGCTATCGTTTGACAATGTCCGAGGTAGAAAATATTCTCCGAAGTGTCATTAATTCACGATCTCTCGGACATCGTTTTTTTTAGCAATCGCTTTGCCTTGTCAAGAACGCTTACTCGGCCAAAACCAAAAAATCCCGTACCTGTATTATTAAATGTATTTCTTTTGATACAACTGCCGTTAATGCTGGTGAAAAAGGAGCGACTTGCGTTCGCTTAGAACAGTTTCTCGACCGCTAATTATTACATTTGGCGTGTTGTCACCATATTTTTGAAATGATTGTAAGAACTGTTTTCAAACTGAAAATGCCTCACACTTCTGGCCCAAATGCTGCTATTTTTAAAAAATTCCAAAACAAGTGGTCAAAGATGAATAAAGACAATTTTCGCTCAGCATTAATGGAAGAAGAGATGAGATCAGTATTTAACGACAGAAAATCCCAATTGATTACATTCCTGCAGCATACACTTGCTACACATCAGCCTCGTGACGATTACCAAGAATTTTTAGAATTATGCTTAGTATTTCTAGGAGAAACTCCAAATAATTTTTTATTTCAATATCCCGGAGCCATGTACCACGCAAGGTAGATGTCTAAGGTATACTCCTTGAAAATGTATTTATTTCGCTATGAATTTAAACTGAAAACTTCAGAAACGAAAGGTTTAGCTGATATTTGTATTATTATTGTGACAACTTATGTGGAAGCGTGGTTTTCAGCTCCGGTTACTATAAAAACACCAAATTCAGATTTTAATTTTCTAAAACAACCAAATTCTTACTAAAAAATAGACGAAGAAGTTTCAAAAGTGGCTGTAAATCAATTTATTCTCCATTTATGGTATCTAACTCCGGAAGCAATTGGCTTCGCTTTCTTTGATAATGATGTCAGTCATGAGGTGAAAGAAGGAATGCATAATAAAAACCTGGATCTCGACGCAACAGAAGATGACAACATGAGCCGATTGCAGATTAAATTTTCTGACGTGGAAAATTTATGCCGAGGAGATCTAGATCAATTTGTTAATTCGCTAACCAAGAATTTTTTGAGACATTTCGCATTAACACCGATTTTCTTTTCAGAAGTCCAAGTGAATGGGAACAGGATGAAGATTATCTAAAAAGTAGAGAATTAATCTTCAAAATAAAAGTGGTCAATGATGCATCTGAACTCGGCGTACAATTAATTGAACAATACAACAATAAACTGACCCGCAGAGAAGATCAAAAACATTGCCGGGGGGGGGGGGGGCTCGCAAGTCGAGGGCATTACCCAGCACAAAAATAGTACCTGCTTGAAGTGGTAGCGGAATATCCAAAAAAATACTCCGATGCGAAAAAATCGACGCTCATGTCTGGCATTAATACTTCACTTTCTTAGTCTATTCTGTGGCAAATTGTAAATGTGTTTTCAATGATTTTGTTATTCTTATCGCTAAAATTATTCACCTGAGAAAGAAGGATAAGAAAAAAATTGTGATATTTCAAGTATAGTCTCAACGTTTTAAGCCTGTAATGAAAGTTCCTGTTTTACTGCGTAACACTCTGTCTAGTAACCAGCGGAAGTGTACCTCCACACGCGTGCTGAGTTGCGCTATTGGCACTATCTTCTTCGCCATATCGGCACGTCTTAAAGTTGACCAAATTAAATAAAATTTTAACCTTATGATTTTTTCATATAAGAGAATAAGACTACGGGTTGGGAGATTACAAATTTTAACCTTGAAAAATAAGGATCATTCTAATATATATAGTCAATTAAATTTTTACTTTTATTTTAAAACCAACTTTCTCCAAAGAATTCAAAAACGAATTAAATTTGTTGAATAACGTATACATACTTGAATTTTGGATTTACCAGTGTACTAACTTCGACGAAATTTTTATAATTTATTAATATTTCTTCTCCATTATTAACAGTATGATATCGATGTAATGTAGACCATAATTCCTGTGAAAATTGTATAGTGTTAAACAATTTTAATAGACGTGAAGACGGTAAATTTACTATTTTTATACTTCCTATTATTTTCTTTCATCAAACTAACTCTTGAAACGTTTAATCTCCTCACATCCTCTTTAACGTTAAAAAGTAAAAAAAGGAAATTCATCGTAATTCTATTTGCTGTATATGACGCAATGAATGTAAATTGTACAAATTTTCCATCTCTTTTTAGAATTTTTAAAAAATGTCTGTAAACCGACTTAAATGCCTTCAATGTGATATCGCCTTAAATGTGATGAAATTTGAAAAAATCTAACAGTCGTACTAAACTATCAGATATAATTATTTTTAACTCGCCATACTGTATTTTAAGCTATCAAAGAAACACTGTTATAACGTGATATAAATATCCTAATTCATGTTGTTTATGTTCAAACATAACTCATGCATGTACATGTTTGTAATATAAATTGTATACTTGAAAAAAGCATTGCACCTGCTTATTATTAAGACAATAAAAATTTTACTACAAGAGAATACTATTATTTGATACTTGATGAAGATGAATGATAGTTGAACGTTTTTAAGTTCACGAAGTATTAAAAACCTCGAATTCTACTGTTCATTGTGGCTAATGCATTACTTTCAGCAGCGCAGTCATTTTAATTAGTAGCATATAACTGAGATATTTGAATGACGTACGAAAAATTTAAATGTAGAAAGATATAAGAACAAATATTCCACGATAGATTCATAACGCAATATATGAATAATATCTTTTGACGCGAAAACAATATGAGCCAGATACAATTTGCGCATCATAGCACAGACTTTTACTCGCAATATGCATTGATACTAATTAGTATCTAGTTTCTGAGTGACAATTCCTTCATAATAAAACTTTAAAAATTAAACATTTACTTCAATGTTATGAAAAATAATATTAAAACGTATTTTAAAACCAAAATAAGATACTTTTCTAGAATGTTTTTTTGTGAAAGCGCAGGCAACTGCATTCTAACTATATCTATTCATTTAAAATCAGAAAGAAAATGTCAAAAATTCAATTAGGCGAATTATATGAAAATAAATACAACTATAAATAATAATTAAACAAAACTGCCAAATCATAATAAAAACAAACGAGTGAAATTTATAACTTCATTAACGTTAAAGAAGTTATAATAAGCAGTTATTACGTTTAAAAAATTTTAACCCAAATAATCTGGTGGCGGCCGTTACTGAAATTAATATTTATAAAAATTCGTTTTTCCTTTCCTATACAAACACGCTTAATTATTTGAACTTGTGAATTTTCATAAATTATTTTAATAGAAATTCGTCACGATCCACATTTTGAAAAACTCTAAATTATACAAATGAAACAAGCGTAAAAAAATTAATAATGTGCATACTGGATATATTTATTTGGGATCAAAAAAGCAAAATATTTTAATTATACTTACCTAAGGAAATAAAATTAAATCAAAATACTGCTTAGTTAATGACCTCTTTTTTTCTTAAATTTATTTTAGAATTATGTGAAAAAGAAAAAAAAAAACATTATAATTATCCACATGCAATTTACTTAAAAGTACTAACTTTTAATTCATCATTATTTAAATGAAGTTTATTCTTATTTTGTAAGAAATCAGAACGAGCTTCTTCGCGCAGTTTCAACTGTAAAATTTCTTCCTTTTTTGGGACCTAAAATTGCATATAAAAAATGAGTGAGAATATACAATTAAAAGGCGCGTATAATATGAGAAATACGGATTTGTAAAAGTAAATGAAAACCTTATGGTAAAAATTTAGGACCGAAGCACTATTTTCATTCTTACAAGTATCATACAACGAATTGAAATCCGCAATTTCTTTACATAAATTATCTCCTTCACCTGTAAGTAAGAAAAAAAATATTGCCATTATTTATATTATTTATCAACAGTAATAAGGAAAAAAAGGAATATTATGTTACTTGATTCGTTCTTTTCAACGGCTTTCTTCAATAACGCTTTAAAATTCATTTTCTAAACTACATAATTGCCAAGTAAAGAACTAGTACAAAAAAACGGAAGCTTCGTTTCACAAGTTGTTTATTGATAAATTTGCCGGTAAAACAAGATACTAAATTTCTAAAAAGCGTTTGGAGATTAAGATTCAGTATGAGCTGAAAAGAACATAATAATAACGATATCAGTTCTTATAGTTCAGCTAAAGAACAGTCGTTAGTGGATGAAATGGATATTAATTCGAGTATATATAAATTTAAATTTAAATTTACAATTATTTGTATTTTTTATTTTTTGTAAACAAATATTAAATTTAGCAAAATGGATAATAATAGTAGTGATATGAATATATGTTAAATTTAACTATTAAGGGTAATTGTAAGTATATAAATGCTTCTGTATATATTTTTATAAATTTTATAAATTATGCAGGTACGCTGTTTGTTTTCAAAAAATGTTAGCAGAAAAACAAATTTAAATTGCCAGATTACTTTTGCTCATACAAAATTAATCACCCCTCGCATCATCGACATAAAAAGTTATACAAATATGTGTTTTTTTAGAAATATCCATTAATTTATTAACAATAGCAGCAACAAATTTTAACTTTAAAAATTGCATTGCGAGCTTTAATTAAATTATTTTGTACTATTGCATATTCTCTTCAAAAATAACACAATTTTTATAATGAATTTGTAATTGTCCACCATTTTCTGCATATAAATATAATACTTCTTTATAATTTCCTCTATTCATCGAATTTTCAGATTAATTATGTTCCCAAAAATAATAATTCTGAAGTGTTTGAAACTAATTAGATGTATCAGCTTTTGAGGTATATAATGACTCCTTAATCATTTAAATATTTTTTGGAACGAAGTTCTTTAACGTGGCTTGCTCGTGATAGGAGTAAAATTGCAAAAATCGGCAGAAATCGTCACGTAAGGAAAAAGCGTTATGCGTCTTCCAGGCGACATTCGCTCTCTTTCTCTATCTCTCTGTCTATTTCTATTATATACAGAGATGTGTGCGTGTGTGTGTGTGTGAGTACCGTGATTCGAGGGGTATTGCTATGTCGACAACGAGTTAGGAGAATAACAGGTTCCTATGATTACTGTTACTTTTGATCTAGTAGCAGGTGATATTTAAAAACAAAATATAGAGTAACCGCAAATCGCTAATGAATAATAATTATAACTGAATTACAATTGTTGATATTATATAAGATATTATTATTTTTTTTTTTTTTTTTGAAAAATATGTATTTATAATTTTTTACATACAAAAATTTTCGTCAAGCTAAAACGCTTATATATCTGAAATATATCAATAAAATTTTTATATTGTCTAATTACAATTACTTAAATTTAAAAAGGTAATATCTAAGATTGCTCATTTTAAAGACTCAAGTTAGAAACTTAAAATATTGTTTTGAAAAATGTACGGATTTTATTGTAATTTTATCATAATGTGAAATTTCACTTCGCTTCCAATAAATTGTTAAGCCCTTTCGCCAAATAAAATTGTATGCTATGTACTGCTTTTGTAAATCCGAGTAAAATCTAGAAAAAACAATGCTTCAACACACATCTCAGATAAAGTTTATATAATTAATCATGAAGAATTCATTCCCAATTCTAAACTAATTCCAGCTATTATATTTTCATTAAACGGACACTGTTAATAATGGCTAAATTTGTTACCGGCAAAATTTTTGACAGTAAAAATTAATATTTGATAAAAATATTAAGTTTTTTTAAATAATACATTTTACACAAAAATAAATATATAAATGAAAGAATAGAGAGAGATATATAAATATACCCAACATGTTCAACCTCCGCCTTTACATTTTCCTATATGCTACTCCAGTGCCGGAGTAAGCAAGCGCGGGGCCCGCAGCAAATTCTATTGAGGGGCCCTTGATCTACTGAGTTCTTAAGTATAAAGTGGTAAAACAATAATTCAGTACTCAATATGTTTATTTGCCGCCTATAGGTTAAAATTATGTTAGTGTTTAATAGTAAAGTAGATTACAATAGGCCCTGTTGGCCTTCGATAAGTACAAAATGCCAGGTTGAGATTGCCCTGGCAATTTAATGTAATTTTGATAAAAAACTAACATTTTAAAACTGACGATTAATAACGACGAACTTTTATTGTTTTTTAAACTTTTAAAAAGTAACTTTTCTAGCTTTAATGCGGGCGAATTTAGAGATAATACGATACGAATATCAATTTCTCTGAGCAAATCATATTCTATATTCATCAAAGAGAAATAATTCAGACGTTCTGGACTCATCGTGTTCCACCTTAGTTCATTTTTTATACGCTTCAATGTCGAAAATGAACGTTCGCCACTGACTAAAGTGGTAATGAGAAACAAATAAATGCGCAAAGCAATTTCTAAATTGGACAAATATGATTCTAATGAATTTTCCATTAGGAATTTATAATATTAAATTTCCAGAGCTTCGTTTTTTTAAGTGTCACTTGCACCAGCCACATCCGTTTTCAGTAACTCAGAAAACTGCACTAATTCGTCGTTTAGATTGCCTTCCAAATCATTTGCATAAGCACTGACCATGATTAGAATTTTTTTCAAAATTTCTTCTGCTGTAATAGATTTTAACTGTCGAAATATTTTGAAAACACTATTAAGTTTTTGGTATGCTTTCATGCGTTCATCTAAAGCAGATATTGTGTTATCAATAATGACAACAAACACCTCAATTTCAAACTGTTTACCAGGTGTTTCATTTTCAACAAATTCGTCAAGTGTACTAGAACCGCTAAAATGGTCATATTTTGTGTTTCGCTTGCGTCATCTTGAAGTCTGTTGCTGATATTCATGACAGCCTGTCAGATCTTTGGGTTTGCTTCAATATCTGAAAATCTGGATCGCATTGTTTGGACATATCCTTCATAAAGGGCGTATCCTGTATTAAGGTCTATATTAGACGATTGTAGCGACGCACTAGTCGCTTGCACGCGTTTTAGGATACCATTCCACGTAATTGCCATTATTCCCGTTTCCAACTTATTCATCTTTGAAACTAGTCCGTAAGCTTGATTACGACACTCTGCCTTTTGATCTATATTATTGCAAATGTCATCCAACACTTGCTCGATAGTGGTAAAACCACATAAAAGTCCCTTCGTAGCATCAGCTCTGGCGGACACCTAGTATCCGACAACCTTTTCAAAATCGAAATTTTCGAAGTAAGAGCTGTCATAAGAAAATCCCAACGAAGTGTAGAAGCAGGAAAAAAATTATAAAGATTTTCAATAAAATCGAAAAAAAAATAATGCTTTTGTACAACAGTCTGCAGTGCATGTAGCAACTAAATTTAATGAATGTGCAAGACAGAATATGTATTCAGCATACTTACTTATTCCTTTAATTCATGCTTGCAAGCCGCTGTATTTTCCGCTCACGTTGCTGGCATTATCGTAGCTTTTTCCACGAAAATCTTTGATATCAATGCCATTCTTACTTAAAAAATCTAGTAAACTTTGGGCAAGTTGTTCAGTAGTATGGCCTTCCATGTCTAAAAACTTAAAAAATCTCTTAACTGGCCCAGATGGGGTAGAACATAGTGCACTATCAGAGTCAGTCGATCTACATGCGATATATCTGGAGTAGAATCTAATGACACTGAATAGTACTTGGATCTCTTAATTTCGCAAATAATTTGATCTAGCATGCTTGATGCAACTAATTTGGTAAATTCCTCGCATGTTGTTTTAGATAAATATGGCGTGTGTACTTTTCCTTTATGGACATAGGTTTTAACATGTTGGGTCATAAAAATGTCTAATTCGGAAAGTAATTTTAATAAACCTAAGTAATTCCCATCATGTGTTGAATCAATAATTTCATTACTACCCCGAAACGCAAGACCTCGTTCTGCTAAAAACTTTATTACTGCAATAATTCGTTTTAAAAGCATCTGCCAATAATTTTGTTCAGTCAAAATTTGGCTCACAAGTTGAGAATTGACACACGCATTCTTGTTTTTGCGATTTAACAGCGAAATTAAATCTTTTCTATGCGGATTGCTTTCTTCATGCCTTTTCAACAAATTGTTCGTATTCTTCCAGTCATCGTACCCATCTTTCGTAAACCATGCCGACTGATTAATATCTGAATCTATAACTTTGCAAACAAAACAGAAAAGTCGCCCTTTAGTTTCTGAATAGCACAACCGATTTCTGACGTGAGTTTTATTAGTAGGTTTATGTTTATAAGAAAAAAATGACTTTTGACAGAATCGTAGACTAATTTCTTTTTCATACATTTTCTTTGAACTTAAAAAGTCACTGTTCATATGTTGCAGTTCGCAGCTTTCTTTTGCAATCCAATAATCTCTGTCAAAGTTTGCCGATTTAGCATCCTTGCCGGAGAATGCGACGTTTGCACACTGCCCGAAGAAGCCCGAGAAATTAAAATGATCTGCCTAGGAAATTGTCAAAAAACGTAGTCTGAAATTTATCATAATTATTATCATTATTTTCTAACACAGACAGTGTGATCATATATCGTCATGGCGGCCGAATCCGTCTCAATATTCAGATTATTTTAATACCAAAATAGAACATGTCCTTTGAGAGTTCTTTTCGAGAAAAAAAAAAAAAAAAAACATTTATCCCAGTTAAAAAAATATTTAGCTTATTTTAACCACAATGGAACATGTCACAATCCTTTCTAAAAATTTGAACCGGGCACACCGCAAATTATTTGTGAACAAAATTGGTAACTATCTTACTACGTCAGGATTACGAAGTGGTTATGAGAAATTTAATTGCAAGAAATCTCTCATTACTTTTATAACTTACATAGACTTATTACTAGAAAATAATTGTTTTGGTATATGATTGCTAAATTATAATAAAAATAATGTGAACTGTAAGTCTTACAAATAAATAGACAATTTCAACATTTTGAATCGAGCTATTTCAATTCTACTACGCATCTACACTGAGTGTCGAATAAGAGTGCTCGCACACGTCAGACTTTTTGTAGAGCCAATTATCAGGCCGATTAAAATTCTGTACATTTATACGAGCGACTTTTTGTAGAACTTGTGCGTTTACTTTATGAAATTATGTGTTTTATTTTCGCCAACGAAATAATCGGTTACCGATTGTCTGGAATGAATTGTCTTGGTTAAAAAGGTGTAACGTTTCACGTTTTACCGACATAAAGTAAATTTAATATACTACGACTTAATAAGTTTCACTCAAAAAATTATGCTCAGGCGGAGGCGGGTCTGGATACGTAGGGCCCGTAGCAATTGCTACTCTTGCTACATGGTTAATCCGGCACTGTGCTACTCTTTTATCCCTCCCCCCCTTTCAGGGACAAATCCTAGATGCGCCAATGGTAATAAATTGATATATAGTATATTGAAAGCTTATCAAAGCAAAACATAATAATTGTGCATGCTTCAGTTTTCCTATCACAAATATTTTTTGAAACATTCTGGACACTGTAATCAGGAAAGCACTTAATTTTCTTAATTATTATTTCAGCTTTACAACTAACTTTTGTAGGCTGTAATCGAAATATTTTTTTCCTTACTGAATGATCATTCTGCAAAATGTTTTAAAATATAAGTAACAAACTTATATTTTATTATTTAAGTAATGTTTATTTATAATATAAAAATTAAAAATTTACTAATTCAGAGGTTTCTTGTGATTTTATCTTATTATATTGTGGTCCATGAGTACATTGCATTAATAATGTGGTAAGATTATAAATGATTCCAAACAAATTTATCGCCTATATATTTAAATTTACAGAAATTGTTAATAAAATCTCATTTCCATTAGGTACATGATACAGAAAATACTATTTCTAGAATACAACATACTTTTATTTTATTGTGAAGTCCTAATAAAAAACATAAAAGCTTTTGATAATAAGAAGTTATTAAAAATTTGACAATTATGTTCTCCTTCAATAAAGGATAAATACGAATTTATATTTTCAATAAAGTTGTTTAGGATTTAAAAAATTTCTTCATTTTTAAACATTTCATTTAAAAACAGAAAAAACAACTTTAGAACAATAACAACAAACAATGAAAAATACTAAATAGCGAAACTAAAATTTATAGATGAGTAAAGTTGTGAGATATAAAATAATAGAACGAATGTTAAGAAGAACAAACATGATAGTAATCAAAAATAACAGATATTGTAAGAACCTGTTATTCTCCTAACTCGTTGTCGACATAGCAATACCCAGATTCGAGCAGCAAACATTGCGCGCGGATAACCTCAGTTCTAAATATATATAAATTTTATATAAGTTTTTATTGTATACTTTACGAATGACTTTATGTCTACCAAAAACGGAAAGGAACTTCGTTCCTACTGGGTATCCTCCTCTAGACTTCACTTCTCTTTTTTTATATATTTTCTTTATAGGCTCCATTTAAAAAAAATATATTTTTTGTTTTATAAGTAACAGAAATTGATAGATGTTCTTTCGAATACTAACGTTTATGTAATACATTCTCCAAATTATTTAAATTTGTTATTCCATCTTAATTCCATATATTTAATAACAAGCAACGTCAACATAAGAGTTTTGATAATTTTTATATTTACACAATCAAGAAATTTTATTGTATTTACTAACATAAAATGTAAGTTTTCCTATTTTACCACCATAGGTAACGGAGGAGTAGCTCACTTTTTAAAATTAGATTTTTTTATCAATAAAACTTAGTAAATTAAACTGAATATTAATTTCCCATAATACTATAACAAACCATCTTCTTCACCGATATCATTAAATCACATATAAAATATAAATAATATACAAAACTCAAATGCACGTAAGAATTTGTACTTAGATCGTCAATTAAAAAAAAGAAAAGAAAGCCGCTAATGTTATACATTCATTCTTGATGTAGAGATGATCGAGATCGAAATAGTTCATTTTTTTTCAGACGGCTTTTATTAAAGCTAAAGCATACATTTTATGTATAATTTTGTATAATTAGTCAAATATTAATTATTAATTTGCTAAAATTATATTACAGATTTATATCTAATATGTATTACATCACAATTATTTTTAAGTGAAGGATGATCATTTCATCATTTATTGAGGAATCGCCATTAATATACCTACTGCAGTAATGTAACTAATTTTTAATTCATATAAATCGTCGAAATACAATCAGACATTCACCTAATTGCTTAGTTATTATGCGAATATAACTTACTGAATTTTTAAATTTATTAATGTCTCTTATAGAATATTATTCATATTCGCACAGGCCTATAGTATAATTTGTACTTATTGCGTTATTCAGAACAGTATCAATAATGTGCTGTTATTTCTGTTATATTTATCACTGTTATTATTTCCATTTAGTTTTTTCGGCTCCTCTTAAATCTTAACTTCTAAACGCTTTTTATAAATCTAATGTTTATGAACTTTTATAGCTGCAGTAAATTAAATTTATAAAACACATAAATAATTGTTTTAAATTTGTTTTAATCTTCTAAGTAACGAAATGTAACATTGTGAGAAAATTATTTTAATTTTTATGGTCAAATTTTAAGTAAGTATTTTTTATTTTCTATTGTTACATACAAGTCATATTTTTCAAGTGTTAGTGTAATGAGTGTGAATTTTAATTTAATCCTTGAGTGCACGCGTCTTTTGTTGTCACGTTGGTGCACGCTAGCGGGGTTTATACCGCATTTCAATTTTTTTTAGTTTATAAATTGATTGATTCACATAACTTTATTTTCCATTGTATGCTTTTATTAATTTTGCAAGTAAATCAAACACAGATATCGCACTTGTTTTTCGTTTTGTAGAAAACATAGACCCAAAAGGCGATTTGTAGGAGCATTGGTTTGTACTACTGCGTAATTTTTGGTAAGAAAGGCTTTTACATCAGAAGGAGGATTACAAATTTTTGATCTTGCTTTCAAATGGTCTTCTAAAAGAGAAAACGCGAGTCCCTCGATAAAATTCATGCGTGTTTTTTTGTGTTCATAATTTTCCATATTATTAGCAACATAAATAACGTGAGCATTTACGGAAGTCATATCCAGAAACCGAAATAAGAGAGAAAGGGGCCATCTTCAGTTTTGTCTTGTAGTGGAGTAATTAGCACACTTCTGATCTGCAGTGTCAACACCCCCTTTAGTTTTGTTGTAGGCAAGTATTATTTTTGGTTTTCCAGTTTGTGGATCAATTTCCTCTTTATCGTGCATCGAGGAAAGAAGTATCACAGACAGCGGAGCAGTCGCCATATTGGTAAAGAACAGTTTTCCGTCTCAACAATTAATATTGAATACCACATTACAAGCGATAGCGGTCCAAGTTACAATTCCACCACTGCCCTTTTCCTGTATAAATATTTATAACTGCTACTTTCCTCCTTCCATAAGGATTGTCCAAATGCAGTTAGATACCCTGTTATCTCAGATTGGATACCCAACTCTTTTTTTGGGTAATTTTAATACTTATTCCCTATTGTGGGGATTCACATGTTACAACGCTCATGGAACGATAATCTCCGACTGTCTTTTAAACAATAACCTCCTGCTACTTCCTCCCTCCTCACACACGCATTTCAATTTTTCCTATAATTCTTTCTCTACTTTAGACCTTGTTTTTGCATCGGCTACACTGTTCCCCTTTTTATGAAGTATCGTACATCAAGACCATTGCTCTTGCGACCATTTCCCAATTTTCATCAATATTCTTCCCAAGAAGGCGAGGGCAAAACGGTCGGTTAGACGCTTTGCTTTTCACGGAGCAGATTGGGACAATATAAGTCAGGATTTATTGTTCCACACCACTTCTCACTATCGATAGAGGAGAACCTACAGAAGCTGACGGAAGCAATTAACACTGCCATTATAGTACCCATTTCACTGACATCATATACACAACATAAGGGGGTACCTTGGTGGTGCCCAGAGATTAACGCAGCTATTTCTGAGAGGAAAAGAGCTCCCCGTAAGTGCAAGACCACCAAATTACTCAGTGATCTAGTGGAATTCAAAAAAGCGCAGGGCCATAGCGAGGTTACTTATCCGGACACAGAAACGCTAGTCCTGGATATCTTTTGTCTCTTCTATTACAAAAGATATACCCAGCACCGTTATGTGGAGAAAAACTAAGTCTCTCAATAGAGCCTCGAATCATTCTTTAACTCCTGCGTTACTCATAAATGGCTCGTTGATCAAAGAAGAGTCTGACGTTGCGAAATTCCTCGTCGTCCTCCTTATATGATCCTTCCTTTGCGGCCCTGAAACCAACCATGGAACAACAAACAATATCTTTTAATTCCGACGAAAATGATCCTTTAAATCTTCCTTTTACAATCCATGAGTTAAATCATCAACTAAACTACAACATAAGGAATAGTGCACCTGAAGTTGACTCTATACATTCCTTTATGCTCAAAGATCTTCCTATATCTGCTAGATTATTCCTGCTTTGCATCTACAACCAAATTTGGTCTTCTGGTTTTATCCCACAATCCTTAAAAACAACTCTCCTTATCCCGATTGTCAAGTCGAACAAAGATCCTTTCCTTCCTCAAAGTTATAGACCCATCTCGTCGATCTCAGTCATTTCTAAGATAATGGAGAAAATGATGAATCGACGCCTCTATTTCTATCTTGAATCCAAGGAAATCCTTTCTCCAATCTAAGCAGGCGGTCCAAAATATAAATCTGCACTCTTTCATCTTCTTAGCCTACAAAAGCAAATCCTATTAGCCCACAACAGATCACAGCATCGCTACTCGGTCTTTTTTGACATAGAGAAAGCTTACGACCGCATATATCGATATGGAGTGCTTAAAAAGCTGAAGAACGCCGGAATTAGTGATAATATGGGCAATTTTATCCAGAGCTTCCTCACTGATAGAGCTATTCAAGTAAGAATAGCCTCTTCAGTATCTTCATCCTTCACGACTGAAAATGGGATTCCACAGGGTTCGCCTTTAAGCTTAACCTTTTTTATCCTTTATATAAACGATATAGCAGAGTGCATAAGGCCGCCGGTAACAGCCCGTTTGTTCATTGATGACCTAACACTTCCCTCAAACTTCCCCGCTAATGCGATGTCTATCCTAAAGTCAACGATCAATAGATTACAAAATTGGGCAGAAAAGAATGTCTTGGATTTTTCATCCTCAAAAACTGCATGTGTCCAATTCCTAAAGAAGCATCGTCGTATTTCTAATCCGGATATTACTCTGTACCTAAAACACACACCTATCCCATTCCTTCCTTCCATATAGTTCCTGGGTCTAACGTTCGATGAGAGATTATAGTGGGCTCCACACAGGTCTATTCTTAAGCGTAGTTGTATGAAATCCTTGTCCATCTTGAAATGTTTGTCCAACCATAAGTACAATATAGATCCGAAATTGCTGTTATCAGTATACAAAACCTTTATCTTAAATAAACTGTCATACGGTTTTCAGGTGTATTCTTCTGCTAATGAAACACTTCTAAAATCTATCGATCCTATCCATAATACTTCTTTACGTATCATACCTGGGGCGCACCAGACTTCTCCTTCGTTGAGCGTTTGTGCTTTAGCGGGCCTTCCTCCTTTATCTATTATTCGCGATTATCTCGCCTTTCGAGATTCTTTTCGTTATTCCTTACCATATCAATTTTACACCAGTAACTCCCAAATCTTATTCCCATCCTTTCCTAGCGATTCATTGGTCAAGGCTTTAACTTTCCTTTCTAAGGTAGGCATAAATTGGAGCGACTACATGTTAATCCGACCACTATAGCGCTCTGGAATCATAAATATATCATTAGCAGATTACTTAAAAACATTTAACCATTCTATATCCATGTCTCAAGTAGTATTAAATAAACTCGTCATTCGCATGTATACAGACGCAGCTAAAGCGAGTCCTACTAATTCTCCTTCACCAACTGCATGCGCTTATGAAATTGGAGGCGTAATGTACACCAAGCCCCTAAACGACTACTGCTCTATTTTAGAGGCAGAAATGTTTAGGATTCTTCTTTGTCTTGAGATATATCCAACTCAGCATCTCAAAATGTCCTTCATATTACCAACTCACTTCAATTTATCAAAGCCGTCCAGAGCCCAGACAGTTGCAACTTTCTATTAATTAAAATAAAAAACCTCCTATTCCAACTTTCCCGATCTGAGGTATATGCCACAATTTTATGGGTCCCTGGCCATGTTGGGGTTCCCGGCAATAAGCGGATTAATTTGGCTGCTAAGGCAACTCCATCTAGCCTGATACCGTTCAACGCTGTACTGCCTCGATTAGGGTCATCAGCCATTCTGATGCACTTTGCTGAAGAGTGGAGCAAACTATGGTCAGAACAAACGACCTGGCTCAGGTCCATAAAGTGGAACACCAACCCATGGTGGCCGCCGTTCTCCGTCTCACGTAGGGATTTCTCGATTTTGCCGAGACTGCGCCTGGGGTACACTACACTGTCACACAATTATGTCTTTGAAGGAGCTCCCCCTCTGTCTACCTTTCCTCTTTGCGGGTTCGTGGCCTCGCCAACCATAGGGCATCTGCTGAAATGGTGCCGGCATACTTCCCGTACTTCTAGTCATACCTCACCACACCGTCTGTTGTTGAACCACCCGGATTGTGTTCGGGCAATGTTGAATTTTGCACCATCGAGTCTAGGTGTCGTAATAGCTCAAGCAGTTACATACGGCGCCTAGATTTATATTTGTAAATTTATAAATAAAAAAAACAACAAAAAATAATAAATAAAATTTTCGAATATATTCAAAAGTGCAATTTACAACAGCATAATTTTACCAAAAACACACGAACGCCGATTTAAAATAATATTTTACATGGCTTTTATTTATGTTGATATCTTTAAATTGAATACTGAATTGAAAGAACTACAAACTAACCATCGGTTCGTGAGACATGGTTTACCTTTTATAGTTTTTAATCAGTTAAAATTTAGCAAAACTTCGCTTTGTTGGCACAGCTAGAAGTGAAAAAGAAAAAAATTCAGAGGACCGCGTATAAGGTTAAAACATTTTCATTTAAAGAAAATTATGTTAAATATTTTAATATCTCCATCAGAGTCGCCTATGATGGTTTTTGATAATATAGACCTAAAAACTAGCAGTTTTTGGTAAAGTTGTAATTGTCTTAATCGGTATTATTTCCACACGTGTTGGTGCTATTTGTAGATCGGCACGTTTTTTGAAAGCGCTTCATTTTTTTTTCTTTCTTTTTTTTTTTTTTTTTGTATCCAAGATTGTATAGGGAACCGAACATGTCGCGTTACCGATAAAGTTGAGTAAATGTTTCTTTCAAAGAAAAAACTGTTCTATTAAGTATGTAAAAATTTACCAGTGACCTCTCAACCTACAAACGTATACATAACCCGCATTCTTTATCCAATAACAAAAATAATTCAACTGACATACCTTACTCTCATCAACCTAATCCGGATAGACTCGCTTACGCTGAAATGTATAGACACTCCTCATCACGTGAATATCATTCTTTTCCCGTTAATCCTAAGTGCAATCTTCTACTGTAATCAATAATATATCCAGAATCCTAGCTGAATTTCTCAATAATTTTAGATCATTAATCACGCCTTTAATTGCTCTTATATCTCAGCTAACGACACATCTTCTTCCAAAATAAAATATATGTATCAACGGAGTAAATTCACTTTCTATAATGAACCAGATGTATCACTTCGTGAAAAAAGAATCGACGTAGCACTTGTAAGTGAAACACATCTTAACAGTTATCTCCAATTTCATATTGAGGGCTATTCTATACACCGATCTGATCATCTTGATGGTTTATCTCACGGTGGCACAGCTATTTTAGTTCGCAATACTATCCAACATTATCAACGTCTTTTTATTTCTCTAGTTCATAGTTGTGTTTCGTTCAAAAAATGGATCGATTTACTCTTTATTTTTTTTTAGCTAAACTTGCTACAGTATTTTTACTAAACACATCAGATATGGAATCGCTGGAAAATTTAATAAATTATTGTCTGGCTGTCCTGCTCAGTATTATAGTGGCGCTATGACAACATTTCTATTTAATAGCACCTTGGTAGAGAAATTTAGAGGAGTTAGAAAGAAAAAACAAAATCTGGAATGATAAAAAAGATTGTCGCGGTTGATAGTAAAATAAGAAAAACCATGATAAGAAATTGTATGAGACCATGGCTCCAGCGGATTTCACTTCAAGGTTCAAGTGTTAGAAAATTCACATGATTTTTTAACGCAGATTATCTCTGTGGGGGACACTGAAAAATAGTTCTATATTTCTTCTTTTTTTTTTTAATACTAAAAAAGTTTACAACTTCAGTACGAAAAAGTGTCCCGTCATTTATAAACAAATTAAGGAAGTAAATAATACACGCGCAAAGAATATACACTTGATGATTTAGTATCAGGATTACGTTTTATAGGTCGGTATATTTCCTTGTCATATTGAGTCTATTATTGTAAGCTTGGTGACCTATATTAGACAAAGACAAATTTCATGCAGAACACATTGATAATTAGAATTTTGAATATTTCTTCTGTTGTAATGAATAAATGTTTCTTTGGATGTTACTTAAATGTCCCCGATAATGATTACATCAAACTTTCCAATGAATTCTAAAATTTTCGAAAAATTACCATTGTCTCTTAAATAAAATTTATACGTTTTACCATTATATACGGCTAGACATTTTATCATAAATACATATGAGTTCGTTCTATTGTTCAGTTTCACTGCCTTATGACTTCTTGATTTTGATGATCAATTGTTTTGTTAAATTTTAGTGTCATTTATTGCACTTATCCAAGATTGAAATGCTTTTATGTGATCAGTTAATTTTTTATTTTTAGCTAACAGCAGCTCAAACTAATCTCTTTGCATTTATAACATTGGAGACTGCTGAGAATGTTCTCTTATTTGGCATCTAATTATCCTTATTTAGCAGGTACAAGATTCAATTCAAAATGAATTATTAATATTTCCACTCCTTTATTATCAATAACAACCCTGCAATTCATGGTCTTAGAATCCCTACGAAAAATTAGTAATAGAAAATGATGTAATAAGTACACTGATCTTTGTGATAATCTATTTTTCCCATATTCTAATGAAAACTTTTTAGCCTTATTTTCGACCGGCCATATTAAATAAGGAAGATACTTCTCTAAGGAGACACCTCTTTTTAACTTGACGACTCTCATTCAGTACTCATCGATACTTACTAGTACATCGCTGACTGCTGGTATACTTTCGAATAATTAAAAAACCATTGAAATCGGTTCACACGATAGAAAGTTATGTATGAGCAAACAAAAAAAAAATAATAAGACAAATAAAAAACATACGTAACGAACATGTGAGTTCCATTTTTCGAAGTCGGTGAAAAATATCGTAGTAACTAAAATGCAAATGTTCTCAAATTACAACACGCGCCACAGTTTTATCATTAGTATCCGGTATGAATTAAAAAGAGGAAGTGAAGAAAAAGAAAAGACGATATCGGAGAATTAGATAAATAAGAAATAATATATTATATCTTAATATATATATATATATATATATATATATATATATATATGTATATCGTTGGAGCGATGAAAGAGGATATTACTGAAAGGAATGAAGGAATTTATTTCTGAAAAGTGTAGAGTAAAATTACGAAGGAAGGTATAATAGGAAGAATGAAGATATAATTATCATCTTCGTAGGATTTGTCAGTGCCACATATTAAGCTGTTAAGCTGTGAAAACACAATGATTATCGAGTATTTAATTATTTAAAAAAGAAATAGTTCTCGATCAATCTGAACGAAACAAAATAGAATTTAATTTCGTTATCATGACCATTTACGTTTTGAATCTGATTATACTCATTTTTTAAATGGTTTTTTAAATTAAAACAGAAATAAAGTAGTAAAAAAATGTTTTCGTAAATTCTTCTTCCGTTTATTCTATTTACGCGTTCTTTATACTATCTCCAGTTTGGCGTTTAATCCGTTAACATCGTATTTTCCTTTATGGGCATCAAATAAATCAACTAATTTCGTTTTAAATTTGTTATGGTATTCCGTAATTTGTTCGTCGGTGGGATTCTCGATTTTCGGTACAGGTATCGGTTCGCCTACTGAAAATATATTAATAAAATAAATTAATTCACTGATAAATAATAAAGTTATTTTTTACGTTTCACATATTCATGTATCAGTGTGTTAGTTATTAACTTACTATTACCTCACAGCTAATTGTAAGTGAGTAGCCTTATTATAAAAGTACATTGCAGAATAAATTCTCTAAATTAAAGGGCTCTAGCGGCGGCGCGTTCATGTTGTATGTATGGAAAAGAAAATCTGGTAAATTACGATGCACGCTAAACCATAATTATAGTTCCATATTAGATTTTATTTTTTTTTATTTTTTAATTTAGTTATCCATGCAAACCCAACGCTCCGTATAATTGTGATTTCACTATCTCTGAATTTCATTATTGGCTCCAATATCATACTCTGAATAGAGTGCCCGGCCCGGACGCTACACATCCGTTCATGCTTAAATACTTACCGCTGTCAGCAATGTCTATTGTACATATATAATCAAGTCTGGGCATCGGCTACTATGCTGCAAAGTTTGAAAATAGAGTCTATCATCCCAGTAAAAAAAAAAAAAAAAACGAAATAAAGATCTGCTCCTTCCATAAAAATGCAGATCCATATCCTTCTAAATATTATATTCAAAACCCTAGAGCAAATGGTGAAAAGATATCCTAAAAAAAAAAAAGATATCCTCTTTTTTTCTTCGAACAAAATAATTTTTTCTCTAAGCAAGCTTGAGAGCACAAAATGCGATCTGCAAACGAACATTCGTTGACCTACAGCGGCAAATTTTAACAGCATTCCATCGCCGCAAAACGTATAGACAATATTTTTCGTTATGGAAAAAGCGTATGACTGTGTGTGACGGTACGGATTAATAAAAAAACTGCCGTTTGCCGGATTAAGTAGCAATATGGCCAGCTATATGAAGGAATTTCTGAGAAATTTCCAGGTTAAAGTCGACTCAGATAGCTCGATAATAAAGCCGTTCGGAAAGGGCACGTCGCAAGACTCTACCTTGAACGCGACGCTATTTAAATTAACGTTACGCTTCCAATCGAAGCCCAGCTTTACATCGATGATTTACATGTTTTCTTATCATCTAGTCTTCCGTTTAATGCGTATATAACATTCTCCAAAAAGCAAGTCACAAAGTCCGTGGTCATGCAAGAATAGCGTTTTTATGTGCAAAACAGTCTGCGTCTGATTCTACTGGAGTACGTTTTTCGCCCAGTATTATTTCCCCCACTCTTAATAATGCTCCTTTCCTTTTCCAACCCAGTGTCAATTTTTTAGGATTATCTTTCGACTACAAGTTATCCTACAACCTCATATAATCAACCTAACAGCGAAAAGTCTTAAACTCGGGTGCTAATCTTTCTGACTGTAATGATCGCTTAAATTTCATGCAATCCTTATTTCTTTTTCACACTGTTATCTTTACCGATGGCTCCAGAACAACAGATGGCACGAGAGCTGCCTTTTTGGCTCCATCACTCAACTATTTTAAATCTTATAAACTGCCTTCTTTCTGCTCCATATTTACCGCGGAGTTCTCAGCTATCCTTTGTGCTATCCGATATATTACTTCCACCAACGGCTCTAATAAATTTCTGATAGTTTCGGATTCTAAAGGTGTTCTACTGTCTATCGCCTCTCCTCTTTCTCGTCATTCCTCAGATTTCATATTCTCCTGATTCGTTCTCTTGTCACTAGATTGTATAGCGTTCGTTCCATTCAAAACGATTTTTTATGGTTCATCAGTTATGTTGGAATTGAGGGGCAATGTAATGATTGATTCATTAGCTCGATCTGCCGTTCAGACTGGTCAATTTCTATCCAAATTTTCTTCTTGTAATCTTAACGTTTTTTCCTGGAATTTCCGATATTTATCCTCTTTTATTCTCGAATCCTGAATCCTTTTATCTTAGTATGCAAACCTATCCTCCTCCGTATCCTTGGTACTATGACTTCCCTCATCTCTCGCGCTTTTTTATCTCTTCTATTTGCAGGTTTCGCCTAGATCATAGTGGACTTCCGGCATCTTCTTTTCACTTTTCTATGTCCTCTTTTCCCTTTTGTTCCTTCCATCCGGATGATTCTGATTTACTCTGCGACACAAATCACACCTTCTTCGTATGCGCGCCTATATAGAACGCTCTCACTTCTATCGACAACTCCTGAAACTCGATTTGCCTACTCCATATAGTGCTTCGTTTATTTTTTCTCTTCCATTTCCGGCAATCATTCCTATTATAGCGCCCTTCATTGCTTCTATCTCTCGTAATATTTAATTCTAATTCGTTTCTCCCTCTTTCTCGCTAACACAACCTAATGTTGGGTAATGCCTTCGACTGGCGCCCCCCCCCCCCAACTATAGTATTCAGTGCATGTATTCCAACATTGTGGTCCAATTATAAGTTCTTTTTTTTTTTTAGTCTTTAGAAGTAACGCCTGATATATGTCTGGAAGCTTGCACTGAAGAATTAATACGTAGATGTTGAGTGTCTGATATTACGTCAATGACATTCAACAATTCGCTAGTTATTTTCCGCATTTGAAATAAACGAATACTATACTACAGTCTTCTTGGACGTCTCATAATAGGCCTTTAATCGAGTGTATAGCATTCTAGATTGTTGCATAAGCTAAAATAAGCGCAGCGTACTTTTATATTTGAACAAAAAGTTATAAAATCCTACTGAAAACATACATATAAAAAATCAGACCAACTTCTTGTCAGTATTACGTGTATTTGACAAAAAATACCTGATGTATTTAAATTACGCTAAATTCATCAGCAGTGACATATCTCTAAGCGGCGTGTAACTTAAACTCAACATGAACATTATTAAACGTAGAAGAAATATTAACAAAGGTAGTGTATCAGTAAATTTATTTTTTAAAAAAACATTTGCAGATACTTGCGAGGAAAAGATACAGCCAACTGGGTCAAGTTCCGGGCAAAAACTGAAAATATTAGGCAGCACCAGTTCATTAGCTCTGACCACTAGACCAGGCGACTGTTTATTATATCTTGGAAGAGTTTACGAAAAGAGGACATTTTTTTTTTTTAGGGATACGGATGATTATGAAATTGTTCCGAAATTTACAAGTAGAATAGAAAAGTTGCAAGGAACTGGAAATGCTCAGAAATGTCTCTGTAACAGGAACAGGTACAGAAGTTTACTTGCATTGAGTGCGTAGTAATGATATAAATAAAGATAAACCTTCAAAATATGTTTTGAAAAAAAAAGGGAACATTTTTGTAAACATGTAGTAAAACATCTAGAACGTATGTAATAAAAAAAAAAAAAACAAGAATAATTAAGTAAATAACGGTAAATATAAAGATTTATAAAATATTTTTTGAAATATGTAGTGAAATATCCTCAGCACACATAAAAAGGAACAAATCGCTATAACTTTTTGAAATTTAAATATTAGCGGAGAAATTGAAATTGAAGCGAAATAATTAAAACAGAATAATTAATTAAATAAATAAAATATATACATATAATACTCGCGGAAATTAATCGGCTGATGTAATATTTAAAAAAATATAAAAAAGTTTTTTTTGCAGACTTTGAAAATTTTTTATGAAAAAGATACTTACAGTGAGTTACATTTATAACATTCAGTTTAAATTTTTTTTGCTAGTACCAATTTTTTTTATTTTTATTTTTTATGTTTTTTTATGGGGTGGACTTATTACCCAGCGACTTTTATCTAGAAACGATTAAAAAAGAAAAGAATCCATTATATTTTTTGATTGGATATTGTTAATAAGAAGGAACAAATAGCGAAAATAACGTATGAAAAAGAAAGGTGTATTGGCAGCACATTATTAGCATCCATTTATACCACATTTATCCTTTTCTAAATAAATTTTTACAGTTTCCAAGAATATTACAATGCTTGCTATACGTTAGATCAGAGTTTCCCAACCTTTTTTTCGTCGAGCCTCCCCAAATTATAAATAACATTTTTATGCCCCCCTTAATTTTTTCATTAAAATAAAAACGCACATTAGTTTAACGGCACTTATTTATTTTAATTCTAAGTTGTAGAAAATAAACTTTAACCAAATTTAAAACGTTCTTATCGAAATAATTTATTATAATTAAAGTGCTAATGACTTGAGTTTGCATGTTCTGCACCAGTTGGTTGATTCTAGGTTCAGTTTCTGCCAGAGCTATCGTCAGGTCGCTATCAATGGCAAGACGATGTCGTTGCTTAGTTTTAATTAAAACCTGAGCTGAAAACCCTGTCTCACATAAGTAAGTCGAAGAAAAAGGAACAAGTATTCTCAAAGCAAGAGAGCCAACTTTGGAAGTAACAAGGAATCGTTTGATCCAAAATTTCTCCAATGTCTAGAGATGGAAGTCATCTTTCATTGTCGAATCGGCCTTCATTTCTCGAAATTCTTTCTGAACTTGTTCTGGTGATTATAAGACATCAACAAGAAATGTGTTTCTGGTCATGTGACGTATTGGTGTTTCTGAATTAATGTCTCGATAGTATCGGTGAAATTCGTTTTCCAGCACTTGCAAATGAGTTTGTATTTCAACTTTGAAATCTTTGTCCAGTTTTTTATTTTTAATTGCTTTGAATAGTTGAGAAGAAGATATTATTACATTTTCAGCAGACACCTTTTGATTCCAAAGTTGAAGCTATGATACGAGCCCTTGAATATGATCATAGTTACTTATTACAGTGCCCTTTCTGTCCTGAAGCTTCAAGTTCAGCTGATTGAAGGCATCAAATATATCAATTAAATAGGTCAACCTCCATTGAAATTGTCCATTGTTGAACATTTGCAAAAGAATCTTTTTTTTCTTTGAACTCAAGAAAGAGGATGACCTCTTCTTTAATTTTATAAAGGCAAGCCAACATGTTGCCCTTAGACAACCATCGTACTTTTGTGTGGAATAGAAGGACTTTGTGATCAAAATCAAGATCTTCGCAAAGTAAACTAAATAATCGACTGTTCAAAGCGCTGCTCTTGATGTAGTTTACGATCTTTATAGCAAAGTCCAAAGTCTGGCGTAATTTCTGTGGCAATGTTTTGGAAGCCAAAGTTTGTCGATGAATAAAACAATTAGCACACTATCGCGGGATTCTTTTCCTTGAGCTTTCGAGCTAAGCAGGATCGTACACCTATCATTGCAGGGGCGCCATCTGTGCAAAGTCCAATGAGTTTATTCCAATCCAAATTATGTTTTTCAATGAAATCAAATATTGAATTAAATATAACTTCAGATTTAGTGCCTTTCGTCAAAGATTGGGGGTACAAAATCTCTTCTTCAATGTGATCTCCACTGACGTAACGAACATAAACTATTAACTGTGCACAATTAACGATGTCGGTGGATTCATCGCAACTAATGCAAAAAATGGCGATAATTTTACGTTGTTGATGATGCCTGAAAGGTCATTTTCGAAGGCATGTCACATTATTTATTGAACGCCCCTCGTCCGATTTTTAATTTACGCGTTAAAATAATTTTTCTTTCGCGCCTCCCTTGACATCTCTCCATGCCCCCCTAGGGGGGCGTGCCCCCCTGGTTGGGAACTCCTGCGTTAGATGATTAATCATTATTTTTGACGGTTACTGTTGTAAAATGTATATATATTGAGACGGATTCGGCAGCTGAAGCGAGTTTATTACGCTTTATACGCCTTAGATAACGCTGTCCGAGGTAGAAATTATTATTTCGATTTAATTTCATTTATATGTCGGGTTTTTCTCGGGCAGCGGAAGACAACGGTGAATTGCAATCGGCGACGCGGTTTCGGCCGAGCTGTGTGGTAATCCCGAACGCAGCGGCTATCGGCTGTGCTCGCGGGGTAGCGAGCGTGGTCGAAAATCGCGGAGAAATAGCGTTTACCGTTGATAAGCATATAAGTACAAGTACATGTACAAGTATAGAGCGTAGAACTGCGAGAGTCGCGACCGAATTTATAAAAATCCCGGAAAGACAGGGATAGCTGCCGTTTAAAATATATAGAAATAGTAGAATGTTCTAGAACAGTCGGTGGCGTAATATACATATTTTAATTTAAAAGGTACCGGGTAATTTCGACGATGCGTATATGTCGATCGGCAAAAGCCCCGTCAGGTACCGAGATCTATCTAGTCGCTTTCTTGGCTAATCGATAGCCAGTCGTTGTTTAATTGCTCGGCAATTAACTAGTCGCCTGTGAGTGTGTAATTAGGGGTCGCGCTTTTGACGGACCACCGAACAGTCGTCGACACGTGTTACGCCGTTGTCGCATTCAGTCATTTTTCTTTATTAGTTTTTTAGTCATTACATACGTATATTATTTTGTTTCGCCCGCGTTTTTGAAAACACACAAAAAATTTTGTTTATTATTAAGTTTTCGTCATTTGGACACGTGGTGGGCCCTCGTGCTATCTCTGTTCCGAAGAGAGTGTATCGCCGTCGTGAGACGGGTTCCGTTTTTGGTTTTTTTTCTTTTTTTCTTTTTTTTTCTCTTTCTTTCTTCCGCGATTAATTAAAAGCCTAATGCTTTGCTAGGCAGAGCTATTCCGGTAACGGTGAACCGATATATCACCGTTGGCGCCCGCACAAATTTTCTTTAATTTGCTTTCGCGATTTCTTTTCATATTTTTTTTTCTCGATTTTCTGGTCATTGAGCGAAAGGAAATCGTGATTCTTAACAACTGGAGCTCGGAACAGTGACTCCATTTTGGATTTATAACAACTGGCTCCCAAAAACCGGGACAATATCAATTTACAACAACTGGCGGCCCGAACAATAGGGACTCGAATTGCCGAAAGGAAGAGGCGGCAGTACCTGGAGACAGCGGTCGATAAAGAAAAACAGAGGAGAGGCCGAAAACACGGAAGATCACCAGGCAGTAACCAGAGATAAGCGCTATTTTGTTATTTTGATCACCCCCTCGGCCTGCTTTAACATTAATATTTATATATATGTATATCTAGAATTTAAAAGTTTTTCCGATAAACACGAAATTTTTTTCGTCTATATCTAGATTTAGACTTTACTAGTATTATTTGTAGATAGGCCCCGCAACGTAATTCTTAGGTAGCTACCCTGTCTGAGAAAATGGAGTCTGGTGAAATGTCCAGAGTACGGGTTACGAGAGGAAATTATCGGGAGGTTCATCCGATCCCCGATAATTTGAGCGAAGAGGAGATTGAGCGCGAACCTCTGGACCGTCTCTCGGAGACTGGACCCGAGGGATATACCCCTCCTAGCCCGACACATCGAGCGTTTGAGGATCCCGGGCCATCCTTCGCACAATCGTCTTTCGACGAATTAAAAAGATTGATGCTTAGTATCTCGAACGATAATAGTAATAAATTTAAAAATCTCTCGGAAAATATGAAAGAGGACAACAAAAAACTAGAAGAAAGAATAACCGAGGACAACAGAAAGCTAGAAGGAAGAATAACCGAGAACAACAAAAAACTAGAAGAAAGAATAACCGAGGACAACAGAAAGCTAGAAGGAAGAATAACCGAGAACAACAAAAAACTGGAGGAAAGAATAACCGACAAGATGGACAAAAGGTTTGATCTTCTAGAGGACCGATGGGAAAAAGAACTGCGAAAGAACAACATCGAAATCAAAGAAGAACTGAAGACCACCGTGGAAAACAAGGTCGCAAGAGTCGAGGAGGAAATAATAAATAAAATAAAAACTGTGCAGGATGGTATCGGGTCCTCGATAAAGCAGATGCAGGGTCGAGTGGAGGCGAATGAGGAACCAGTCGAGCTCAGCGTGGAGTACAAGGATAGGAACGAGAGCCTGGAAGTGAGCTGTGAGGAAGAGGGGCATAATAATAATTTTAATAAAACGTATGACGATTCTGAAAATAATGAAAATAATAATTTTAAAGTTAACGATAAGGTAAACCACAATGATGATGACAATAAAATTGATGATAGTAATAATAATTTTAAACTTAATAATGATAGGGATGATAGGAGAAGTAGGAATATTACGAATAACGAAGATCTTACAAGACAAATTGATATAGAAAACGTACAAGAATTAACGAACAAAACTAAAACACGTCGCAAGAGGCATCGAAAAAACAAAATAGGCAAACAGGGTGGAAAAAGTAATAATAAATTAAAATGGATAGGGAAAAAATGTACCAAAACAAATAAAAAGAAAAATACCATTAAACCCACGAGTAAAAAACTTAAGAAGAAGCCTAAAACGAAATCCGAAATTAAAACCAGATTCAAGAACTTGATGCCCGTTGAGGTGAGCCATCTTAATGTAAATAATCCTCGTCGGAAGGGACACGGCTCCCGTTGCGGTTTCCGGTCCTGGAAGTATCGTCGGAAGTAATCCCGAAATCAAGGAAGCAGCCGTTTTTTTCCGGATTCGACGTAACATCGTGGAAGATTTAAAACAAAACAAAGTCTAGTCATAAACTCGTCATACAGAAAAGATAAAATTTAAACGATTCTAGTCATGTAAAATTAATTGATCGTAAAGATAAACTTAATATAAAAATAGCCTAAGGAGGAGCGTGAGTAGCCGTTGTGGAAGTGAACGGTATGATAGGTGTACAGCGTCTCGAGTTGCTTCGATCGAGGTTGTGATGGTGTGTACCGCTTCGTTGGTTTGGTTCCGATAGCATAGGTTTTCGAAGATTCCGCGTCCCGATAGAGCAGCGTAGAAGGCATTTTTTATTTTTTTCGTCATATGGTTATTCGGATATTCCCGTAGTTTCGGTTATTTATCTAGTCATCCGATAGGCCCAAATTAGGTCTAGTCACGCCATTTTTTTTATTGATGTCCCGCAGTTTGCGTATTTATTGTCATTTTTCTAGTCATTTTATCGTTTATAAAAAATAGTTTTGGACGAGTTTGTGTTGGTTTTCGCGGTGGAATTAAGATCTTTGAGACGTTGTTTTGATTGTTTATTTATTTGAAATTTTTCTTTATCTTGTTTTGTTGTTGCCGACCTGGTATAGAGCGCGGTTAGCGCGTGTATTGAGATTTGTGTCGCGTGATAGCGAGTTTGCTGCCGAGTGCCGAGATATGGTTTGTTTATGTTTACATTTGGACGACTAAAGGCATCGCGCATTCGATTCACCTGAGTGAGCTCGATTTGTTCCTATTTCGACCTGTAATGTGCGCTCATCTCCCCGCTTACTAAATTTAAACGTTTTTTTGAAATCTAATATTCACCATAAAATTTATTTTTTTATCTGGGCATACATGCTTCGGATCGCGCTTTTTGCGGTTTTTTTTCTCGCTTAAGAAAAAACTTGTTCATTTTTTTTTTTGTCTGCTTTGACATCTTCGAGTATTTTTTTTATCGAAAATTAAAAGATTATTCTTTTTTTATCTGGGCATTAGCGCTTCGGATTACGGTTTTGCGGATTTTTCCCGTTTAAGAAAAACTTGTTTCTTTCCTCGTCCTAAGATCTTTGAGACTTCATCTTCGTACACGTAACTCTGGAACCCAGCTCTAGCGCGTATGTGAGGCGTGGGTGAGTGTATATAAATATTTAATTGCGGGACTGTATAAAAAAATATTATCGGCGTTATAAGTACTTGTTAATTTGTTTTTGAAGTATCCATTCGGCGACTAGGTAACGATCATTCACTGTGTGGCGACTGTGACACTATATACATTTCGTAATATTTTTTTTTGTCGTTGTAGAAATTATGTAAAATTATTTTGTATTGCTGATTTATTTTTACGTGTATTTTTTTATGTAGCCTGGTTATTGTGCGATAGCGGCATAGGGCATTCAATTTGTTTTGTTTAGTCTTGTTAGCGACACTTTTAGATGTTTTATATATTTTGTTTAGTATTAGGCCCGGTAAGATGCGCGGCATCAATGTATATGTCTTTCCTTTTATTTTTTTTATATATTTTTTTGGTATAGTTTTCCTAATCTCGCGGATTTTCGCGGATGTTTGGCTCCGAATATAAATTACGTGTTTTTCCTCATTCAATTTGTTTCCTTTTCTTTTCGACCACTGGAGTTGGAAATTCTCGTTCGTTGTCTACGTGTATCGACACGGGGCGGGAAATATTCAAATTTTCTTTCTAGGCTAAATTGTTTCTTGTTTCCCGATCAAATCTCCGTTATTGTGCTTTCCTATTAATGTCCCAAAACATTCCTTAAGTATATTCTCCTCTCGTTTTTGTATTTATTTTCTCCTGTTCCTAAAAGATCTCATTTTTTCCCTTTCCCCTTTCTTTGTTATTATCCTTTTGACGGATCGGTAGGGAGCTATCGTAGGGACATTAGCTTTGTGGGTGCTGTGAAAGCAGACACGGCCATATAGTTGGTCAGGATGTGTGCTTGGTACTCCGACTGGGTTGGCAGTTTCATTATTAAACATACAAATGTTTTTTTGGTCCGAGCAATTGGCGTTGTGGGTGGCAGACAATGCACACGGCCATAATAGCCAATGGAAGTCTCGGGGACCCCACGAACAATTTTGGATCGGTCGGATTAATAATGGCAACCGATCATAGTAGGCGCGTGGGTCAATTGACACCCGATTCCGGCACAGACCGTGGAACGCGACCGAAGTGCACATTGAGGCGACTCAAGCCGTTTAGGTGCTTATACCCCGGAGTACCAAATAGAAAAATATGGTAGAGAAACGATCGGAACTACGATCCGCAATTTTGTTTTCTTTTTCTCGCTCCCCTTCTGTAACAACGTTATTTTCCCGCAATGCGGATGAACATTTCAAATTTTATTCTTTCACACATGTACGTTTTTCTCTCGCTTCCGCTGGATAGCAGTCCTTATCCCAGCCCCGGAGCTGATGGATATTTGTGTCCGTGGTTACGGAAGATAGCGTTCGGTAGACACGCGGAGATCCGTTCTCTCGGTGGTAGGATATTTTTTTTTTCTCTTTTTCCTATTGACCATTTTGTTCCTATCTCTCTTCTCAAATTTGATCCGGAGTCAGGCGTGCGATGGCGTTCCGCGAGCCCCTTTAGATATTTTTTTACGTGTTTATGTATTTTTTCTCACGGTCTTTCCTCTGTCAGAATAGAAATCTTATATTGTCTCGTTACCACTGGGACAAGTTTTGAGAGTGTGATTGCGCGACCTCGGTCGTAATTTATATGTCGTTTACGGTATCCGAGGTCGGGGTGCATTTGAGTTTTTTTTCTTGCATGAACACCAGGTTTTATTTTATATTCGCATCAATGAAATTTTCTACTCTCGCGAGTTACGGCGTCCAGGGTCTGTCCTAGGTTATGGGTAAGATGTTCCTGCTTCTCCATCTTAAATTTCCTATTAAAAATGGGTGGCATACGCCCTTGGAAGGTATGCAAGGTGGTTTCATCGCCTTCGGAAGGATGAAAGCTGGTTCCAACCAGTTTTTCATGATGGTTTTCGTTCGGCATTTTTTCCTAAATTTTCTATTCGGTATTCCAATTTCGTTTTCCAATCCTTTCTAGTTTTCCTCATGAGTGTGCGGGTTCGGCCACATCTCCGCTTTCTGTGGTGCCCATTTTTGCCGAGGCCACACGTGCCAGGGCCCATGTTTTGGTTTTAGTGCGCCTGGGCGTGTTGGTGCTCTTGTTTTGGGTTTTCGTGCGTGCGCACAAACCTTCCGTTGCGGGGCCACAATTTTCCTGGATGTAGAGGACAAGTACATTTTTTCTTCCCTTTCTCTTTTTCATCTGTAAAATCGCTTTTCCTAATGTGCGCCGTCGGAAAAATGATTGTCTAGTGCATATTATTATATTTTTTTGTGTTTTCTTTTAATTCAAAGGTTTTTTAGTCCCTGTTTTGGCATTTGGGCCTATGGTAGGGGTGTCCATTCCGAAATGTTTCTGCTTTCATAGTCTCTGACGAGTACCCATATTTGTTGTTTCGCGGGTATCCGTTGCGCTTTGCATTTTTTTTCTTTGTCGGGTTGTATCCCGCGGTTTTTCGGAATGGACATCAACGATGTTTTGCACTCAGATATTCTTGCTCTACTTTGGATTCGGTATTTACCGCCTTTCGGCCGGCTAAATTTCTTTGGTGATTTTTTTTTTTTGATTTTTTTTTCCATTGTTCTGAGCCTTGAGCTCGTGAAGCTTAAATTTTGGACATGACCTGGTGTTGTCCCAGTGGTGTGTTTTGCGTGTGGCGTACGTGCGTCATCTTAAGGTGCAATGTGCGGCGTACGTGTGCGGGATAGACGGCGGAGATATGTTCAGGACTCCGTAGTTCAGCAACGGTTAGTCCGAATCCTCTCGTATTTGTGCACCTGAATTCTGATCCAAAACTTCCGTTTTGGATGAAAATAAGGGTGGGGCAGTGAGACGGATTCGGCAGCTGAAGCGAGTTTATTACGCTTTATACGCCTTAGATAACGCTGTCCGAGGTAGAAATTATTATTTCGATTTAATTTCATTTATATGTCGGGTTTTTCTCGGGCAGCGGAAGACAACGGTGAATTGCAATCGGCGACGCGGTTTCGGCCGAGCTGTGTGGTAATCCCGAACGCAGCGGCTATCGGCTGTGCTCGCGGGGTAGCGAGCGTGGTCGAAAATCGCGGAGAAATAGCGTTTACCGTTGATAAGCATATAAGTACAAGTACATGTACAAGTATAGAGCGTAGAACTGCGAGAGTCGCGACCGAATTTATAAAAATCCCGGAAAGACAGGGATAGCTGCCGTTTAAAATATATAGAAATAGTAGAATGTTCTAGAACAGTCGGTGGCGTAATATACATATTTTAATTTAAAAGGTACCGGGTAATTTCGACGATGCGTATATGTCGATCGGCAAAAGCCCCGTCAGGTACCGAGATCTATCTAGTCGCTTTCTTGGCTAATCGATAGCCAGTCGTTGTTTAATTGCTCGGCAATTAACTAGTCGCCTGTGAGTGTGTAATTAGGGGTCGCGCTTTTGACGGACCACCGAACAGTCGTCGACACGTGTTACGCCGTTGTCGCATTCAGTCATTTTTCTTTATTAGTTTTTTAGTCATTACATACGTATATTATTTTGTTTCGCCCGCGTTTTTGAAAACACACAAAAAATTTTGTTTATTATTAAGTTTTCGTCATTTGGACACGTGGTGGGCCCTCGTGCTATCTCTGTTCCGAAGAGAGTGTATCGCCGTCGTGAGACGGGTTCCGTTTTTGGTTTTTTTTCTTTTTTTCTTTTTTTTTCTCTTTCTTTCTTCCGCGATTAATTAAAAGCCTAATGCTTTGCTAGGCAGAGCTATTCCGGTAACGGTGAACCGATATATCACCGTTGGCGCCCGCACAAATTTTCTTTAATTTGCTTTCGCGATTTCTTTTCATATTTTTTTTTCTCGATTTTCTGGTCATTGAGCGAAAGGAAATCGTGATTCTTAACAACTGGAGCTCGGAACAGTGACTCCATTTTGGATTTATAACAACTGGCTCCCAAAAACCGGGACAATATCAATTTACAACAATATATATATATATATATATATATATTTATCTCACTCTCTCATTCTGTATCCAGTTCTGTAACTGTTAATGTGATACAATAGATATGCTTCTATAGGATTCTACTTATGGGGATAGCACTACATATTTCAAAAACGTTCACACAATAAAGATTTAAAAATGTAAAAATAAGAATTTAAGAAAAGAACATGGTATGATTTTTTTTTTTTTAAATTTTGAATCAAATTATTAAGATACAAAATTATTTCAGCGTTATTGGCTCATTTTGTGTAGGGTAGGATAGTATACTCGGATTAATTTTGAACACTTACACTCTGAAATTTAAAAATTAATCACAAGAGACATGCAGTATATGTGGGAATAGGTGGTGTGCTTTCATAGATTAGGGTTTTAGCAGTTGAAATTTTCACATGCTGGGAAAGAAATATTATGAAAGATCAGTAAACGGGGTTCGAAGAATAGAGGCTAATTTTTGGAATAGGGGATGGTACTGAAAATTGTATAGCAGGGAGAAAATGTGCTTAGTTTTAAAGCCCGGACATCAATTTTTAGTTTGTTTTTAATACTCGCCATCGGAAGTAATAACAAAGGAGCCGAGGTTAACTTAGGAAGCCTAGACATAAATTTTTAATTTATTTTGAACACTTACACTCGAATTTCAAAAACTTACAACAGGAAGAGCAAGTAGAGTTGGGGTTAATTCAAAGGTTTGAGCAAAAAAAAAAAAAAAATATTAAAAAATAGACTAGTTGCAATGGACAGACGATTTTAGTTATTTTACACACCTTCTGCGCACAGTTTTTGGATCACCTGTTCATCCTGCACCACCCACTCTATGCCTGAACATCAATTATTATACTACTAACAGGGATTGCTGAAACATCTAAATTGAAAAATTAAGATTTTTGTAGAGGATTTTTTCACATTATTTATATTATCACATAATACCGCTCAGTAGTACTCATCTATTATTTCAATAAAACAACACATTTTTCTTAATTTTCTTTGGCTTTTTACTTTATTTCTTACCGTAAATTCTTATTATATAATATGTTTAATTATTTTATCCCTGAAGTAATCATTTGATTGGCACGATGTTTGACTGAATAGCTGTTATGTGCAGGATTAATACAGTTCCATTGTATTATATTCAAATGTACGTACCAACTGTGGTTAAAGATATTCGTCGAGGTAAGATACCAAAAGATTTTTGAAATATCCCTCTACCTATCGCATTTATCGGCAAAACAATAGCAGTTCGTATCTGTATAATGGAACCGATGTTTGGAAACCATTTAATAGCCCATCTTCCATAAAGGTCATTTTCACCAAAAGTGTAGACCGGCACCATCGGCACTCTAAAAAACCAAAAGTGAAAAATTAAACACGAGTACATCAGCGGTTAGGAGGACTTAATTTATTGTCACATGTGGATTTTTCGAATTATCCATTTCAATAGTTCATTAATTATCGACAGTTGATTCCTTTAAATTCATCAAACTTTATAGCATATTCCACTTCTGATGGTAAAATCTCCACATTTTCGTCCTTAGGTGTTTGCATCAAATTTATATTTCTTGTATCGTGTATCTAAAGCGTTAAAAAATTCTAACATTTTATTTTATTTTGTACTAATAGTTCTTTTTAACAACGCGTTTTTATAAATAAATTTTTAAATCATTTTATTAAAATTTTTATTTTATATTAACTGTAAAAATAGATTTTATTTTATGTAATGTTAAAAGAGAACATTCATTATAAGAATAACTTCAATATCCTGCATCATGCTATCTAAAATCACTGTCATTTCAATGAGGTCACATGTTTTTTTTTATTCTATTTCTTAAGATTCAGCTATGTTAAGTAACTTTTACAATATTAAGAAATTCATTTCAACATTACATTAAATTAATATATACACTAAGGAAATTTCAAGGAGGAATTTCTGGTATGATTAGCTTTGGTTAAAATATTATAAAAGTGCTTAAGAGTTATTTAACAGTACTAGAATTATTTGAAATTGTTTGGAATTGTCTAGAATTTTCTGGAATTTTGGCATTGTGGTGTACAGATTTTCTCAACGGGTTACCTTTTTGGGCGGAACCTACCTATATTTATGAAAATTTTTACACTGGTTTCGAAGAAAGGAAAACGAAAGAGAGGAAATAAATCTCCAGTGGAAATATAGGACTCATTTCAAAAAAAAAAGAGAAAAATTAAATACTTAGACTGATATTGATATGCAAACGAAACCGTACACAGCGACTACTTAATTAATTAAAATGCGTAATTACAAAGTGGTACAATCGGTTAGAATCAGGATTTTAGCTAATCGTAGTACGGTTGGAATTTGATCTTTGGATATTGGACTTTCAAAGCATTTCACTTAAATATTATGCAGCGTAATAATTAAAAGAATCAAGTGTTTGCACATCAGTTGTGACAAAATTTTAATTGCACTTCAAATAGACATTTCAACGAGGACTTTTTCGAATGTACAATCGACGTAAAATTATTAATTTAACGTATTATCGCTGAATACTGATGATAGTGTGTTGCGCTTTTCACTCTTCAGGAAATTTGTTTCATGCAATTTTAAAAGTATTACTATTACCCGCATTGTAAAGCTAATCGAACAAATCCTTTCCGGTTTTTCAATGCGATTCTGTTGCTATTCGGTTGAGCAATTTTACAATCAGCACCTCCACCTACATTTAATGCAACTATTACGTTCTTCTCTTTTGAATTGAGCACGTGCTTTATGCTATTCGATTCGGATGATATGCAACCTAAAAGAAAATAATGAGGTAGATAAGTCGCGTCACAATTTCTTAATGCACTTTTATGCATATTGATTGTACATAATTACCGTAATGTAGTTTGTTAATCGTAAATAAGTACGGTCAAAGAATACTGTCCTGTCTAACTCGGTCAGTTATCTATTTTCAATGCTTTAAATTTAGAATCTTCTGATTGCATTTGGAATTTTCTGCTTTGTAAATACCGTTTAAATGATCTTAAAGATGGAAATTTGTATTTTATAGGTTGATATATATAGCTCCTTCGGTGCATGTCGTATCAAACGCTTTTTCTTTATGCAACAGAATGCATCCAGCATATTCATTAAGATTAAAGTTACCTGTAATCTTGACGTATACTATTATTAATTGAGCAGCAGTATTTATTTTCGGTCTAAATCGCATTTGGTTTTCCGTTGGTGTAATATTTTTATAGCTCCCTAGTTTGTTTACAGTGGTCTTTTTGAAATATCTTATTAGTTTTCCTTAAAAAATTGCAGGTAAGGTAATTTTGTATCTTTCCCCCGGCTTAGGCACAGACAGAATTATTGAAATTCCCTTGAATACCGGGTAATACATGAATGTAGGCAAGAATTAAAAATTGACACCATCACAGTTCTTTCCACTACAATTTTTTAATCACTTTTATATTGAACTCTTCATGACTTACTGAGTTAGTATTTTTTCAAGTCTCGTAGTCATCCATTCTATGTTGTTGTGGTCCGCTTTATTGATAAAGCAATCACCAAAGCATATTTATAAGGTAGTTCGGAGTACCCTCGTAGTCCAACTCAATTTACACCGATAGCCAATCAAATTGTATATCCCTATTATTTTTTATACTTAAGTACAAAAATTTGTAAATTTGACTACGAGAGAAAAATGACCGAAATCACACACACACACACAGAGGGTGTACACGTACATGATTTACTATAACATATTATATACCATACGGAAAAGAAATGACTTAACAACATAAAAATAAATAACAAAAGAATGACTATAAATAAGGAACTTGCTGATCTTCTTTGCAACCGTGCCGACTCCAATGACTAGATCGTTACTCTGTTTATGTATGGTGCAAAATTCTCCGAACAACGGCCTTTTAGGATGGTGTTGGCGCCTTCCTGAAAATTGACCCGAGCGATGTGGCTATTGTTAATTCACGAATTTATACCATCTTCGACGTTACTCACCCGCTGCTCAAATTTGGTCTTCGTTAATATGACCAAAAAAATAGTGCTCGTTATTTACAACATTTTTTAATTTTTTTCCACTGAGGAGTCACAAGGAATGAAATCTGACTAAGAAGAACCCTATACCAAGGATGGAGAAACAATGGCAATCAATGTCGATAAATGCAAATGCATCCTAAAATGAGAAGGAATGATATTGCCGAAGGTAAGAGCAAAAGGAGTTAGCTGTCTCCCATGGCCACATCTGGAATTACAGAGCACGCAGTACCGACGGACAAAGGAATCAGCTTACAAATAATTAAGGAAGAAGGAACACGGAGTGTCTGAAAAGCAGTTAGAGCCATCAAGCACCAAAGCTATATAGAACACATAGCGTGCCGTAGAGAGTTATCCGAAAGTTCAATGACTTAGAACATCACTATAAAGCAAAGTTTATAGTTCTTAATTATGAAAAGTAATTATGGCGACGACTGCGAAAACAGCGCATGATGTCAAAAAGAAATGAATAGAATATATTCGCAACACTTTGAAACGGTGCCGACTGACAAGGAGTTTATTATCTATCATTAGAACCGCAAATGCAACAGCAGGTCCGCAATCTGCGAGCTGTGCATGTTTGTAATTGTAACTGAAATATCAGTGCGTGCTCTTCGTTGAGAGAGGAGTTCATCAGAAGTAACTGGATACGATAAGATAGGAATGCCATTGTGAAAGAGAACTACTGAAGCGATTAGATCTTAATGTGACGAATTATAGAAGATAGGCATTTTTCTACAATTGGGATTGACTGTAGAGAAAGAGAATAAAAGACACACAATATGGAGTTGGAACATTATGTGAGAGCAGCTCTACGTATAGAGCTGCCCTTTCAGATGATAAAGAGGAGCACTCAAAGAAAACATGATCAGAGTCACATACGACTGTGTTATCAATACACAGCGGACAAATAGATGATACACTATAGAGAAACGATACAATGAAGCAGGAAGTCGATTGTGACCAGATCGAAGATGACAGATAGCAGACACAATGAAACGGGGAAAATGCGGAAAACGTAAGTACCATGGTTAAGTAGGTGGATTGGGGTGAATGGAAAAATATTGTGAATTAGGATTGGAGAATCTATAAGATTTTCAATTGGCATTTTGGATAATTTTTGCAATATTTATTAATTCGTGAGAAGGAAATCGTCCGACTGGACGTCCAGAAGAAATAGCCAGACGAGCAAGATAATCCGTCTTTTCGTTGCCCGCAATCCCGGAATGACCAGGGATCCGAAGTAAGTCAATGATTAATGAGTGCATTCTACAAAGGCTGGAGATTAGAGATCGGATGCGCAGAATAATAGGATCAGAGTAGGAAGGAAACATACGGAGAGGAGCTACACTGAAGGACGTTTTTGCAACCAGAAATTAGAAGGAACATTTTACATTGAGGAATGGATGGAATAAGTTCAATGGCACGTAGTAATGCCAATGTCTCCGTACAATAAATGAAACAAAATGAAGGAATTTTTAATAAGCTGGAATGATTAAGTTAATTAAGTTACAAAATTAGCATATTGTTAAATTCACAAAAATTATTTCGATGAAAGTACGTTCCTTCTCTTTATACTATTATACGTAATTATAATGAATACGTTTACCGACAAGCTTTCAAGCAACAAAACGGAATCTACCTCACCGGAACTGTCTTCATTGCGGCGTTCTAAAAACCCGACCAATACCGGCCATAACTAAATATTTTTGTGTTCAACATTAATACCCGATATATGCGATACAATTCTTATTGGTCGACTACGAGCGATATACGTATCTGCGCAAAATTTTCAGAATGCTTAACCAGAACTTCGGACTCGAATATGCGTGCAAAATCGTCCGTACTATTTGGTTAATTTTAGATTTTTCCCTGCTAAAATATTTATTTTGCGCAGATTGTTATTTCTTTGTTAATAAAATTGTTTTTAAATGTTATTCTATCGTTGGTTGCCGCCTATTTTTAGTTTAATTTTAGTCAAATTATCTGACACCTATTACAAATTTGTTCATAGGTAATGGATTTTTCACTGCTCGGCTCCGTTTTTAAGTTTTATTGCAATGCGTGTTTTTCATTTTATTTTATTTTTTCGACAATTACAGACTGTTTAATTCTTTCCGCGCAAAAAGGTCAGTTTAAGATGACGGATATTCCTCCACCTTTATAGAAAAATGTGTTACCTCTGCAAGTCCTAACAATTTTCTAAACGACATGACTAAAAATTATCCGGCAGTGAACTTGCCAGGTTAAAAAAAAAAAAAAAGAAAGAATAGAAAACTTTAAACTTTAATTGATATTTACCATGTAACATTAAAAATTCTCGTTTGAGTGGAATCCAAAAGAAATCACTTAAGGAAACCGGACGCACCTCAAAGTTCGGAAAGCATTTTTCGAATTCAGCGCTGTAGACAAACTGTGAAATAAACCCGAACGGAATAATTCCGTGCGGATACGCGCATAACAAATAATTGTTCGTTGCCGGAATTTCTGCTGTTTTAATTAATTTGGAATTAAAGTAATTTTTAGCTGCAGCTGGCGCTCCATTGCGCAAAGGGCACCATCTAGTTAAACATAACGTAATTAAAGTAAAGTATAAATTAAAGGTAAAACAAATAGCTCGTATTATTTTTTTTATGAAATTTATGAAATTATTCAAAATCGAATCCCTCCGCCTCTAAAACCCGAAAAACAATAGTGAGAATAACTAGTTAGTGGCGACATAAACATTTCCGCCCATCAAGTTGCTTAAAAAAAAAAAAAAAAAAAAAAAAAATTTAATTAAAATTTTATTTTTTCAAAAAGAAGCGAATTCCTTATTTACCTGTTAGTATAATTGAAGGTAACTTTTTTGTTTTGTTCGCTTAGTTGTTTGATTAAGTTTAATTGTGCTGCGCTCATTGTTCCTGAACTATCGCTAAGATCGTTCTTTTTAATTTCTTCGCATTTACCGTCGCCTATTTCTATTACTCTTTCAACTCTACTATTATTTCTAGTACCATTGCCGTTTCGTTTGATCGATATTTCAATTTATTAATATACCTACAATTTAATTTTTGATTTTTCGATTTCATTTGCTAATTTAAATTTAAATTTCAACTTAATTTTTAATTCATGCAAAACTCGTCCGACGTAAACCTCCTTCTAATTCTCCCTAGGAGCCAGCTCTTTCGAGCGTGAATCTTTTGGGCATAGATTCGTTTGAGCGTGGATTGTTTGGACGGTAGCGAGCGAGGGATTTTAATCAGACCTTTTTACGGACTACCTGCGGTGATTTTCAGGTATCATTCGCTAAACGTTATCATTTGTGCTAGTGAGAAACACGAGTTCCCAAATACTACTATCAGAAATTCCACGCAAAAAATACCGTTCTTCGTTAACGATTTAGTTTTTCCGCGCGTATATCATGTTATATGTACATATATATATATATATATTTACAAAAACACATATTTTACATAATTTTATTGGGTTATTCATTTTTTTAAGGTATTTTTTGTTTTTTTGAAATAACGACCTCGGTGTGAAATACAAATAAACAAACTTTTGCGATGTAAATTTAAGATTTCCATTAGCAATAGTACTACGAAACGGATGAAGGTGATTAATACTAATAATCAGTCAAATGCAATATCGGTTCTGTTTTTTTTTTTTTTTTTAATATATAGACAGCATTATTTAAAAAGCTATAGTGACTTGTCTCGATCCGGATCCGAATTGCTCCCAGATTTACCCAGCCTAAAAAATAATTAGGTACCAGGGAAATCTGGGAAAGTAAAGGCGGATCCCAAGTAGAAAGGAACAGGCCCTAATATTCTCATTAGATCCATTAGGCTTAGTACACTGGAAACCTTAGCTTCACAATCCCCGACGCCCTGCTAAGAGTATGAGACTTGCTTTACGAAATACCAACTTTCCGTCATTTAAAGTGTAACATAACTGAATTGAATTTGCTTCTAATACATGTTCATTATATTATCTTTCTTTTTCATTCGTATCTAGCAAGTTTATTTGAGGATACGTTTATTGAAGTTTCTTCTGTTATCTATGATTTTAATTATATATTTAATTCCTTGACGAAGCTGCCTATGTTTCAAAAAAATATTGAAAAAGGTAAATAAAGGCGCAAAAGTTTTTAAACACATAAATAAACATATTTATGTTAATACTGAGCGAGAAATATATATGCCATCTTGCAAATTAAAAATTAAATATCAGAATCACAAGTTTCTATTGTTATCATTCTGTTTATTGTTGCGCGTTAGCTGTATAATAGTACGAGTATATTAAAGTAAACTTCGCTTATCGTCGGTCCTGTTAGCATTATGTCGCTAGCAGCCGACAAAAATCTATCAACATCATTACCATCATCTACATTAGTACCAACATCCTTATCAGCCGAAACAGCAACAACAATGATACCTGCATTAACTACCGGTATAATCAATCCGTTATTACATAATACTAACAATAATATTAATTTAAACTCTAATACTAACAACAGTAGGTTAAATTTGTCTACACCGTTATTTGAGCAAAATATTACTAATAATACAACATACGCTAATATGGTTAAACAAAGAATAACGTCGATAAAAGATTTTAAATACCCTACTGAATCTAAAGGAATCATATTTAATCATTACGATGGTTTGAAAATAAGAGACTACCTAATGGCACTTAAAGGTCTTATCGGAGGACCAAAATATATCACTGCGGCCTCTAGGGTTAGTAATAACAGAGTAATCGTCTTTTTGTCAAATGAAGAAATAGCAAAAAAATGTTTAACCAAATAGGGAGGAATTAAAATCGGAAACAACTTCATTAAGGCTAAACCGCTTAGAAAACCGTCAACAAAAATTATTCTTTCAAACATTTCTCCCGTAATACCGAATAGTGTTCTAGAAGATTAGCTTAAAAATGAACTTTTACTGTAGCGTCATCGATATCTATATTAAGAGTCAATCCAAGTGACAGTTTATTTTCGCATGTTGTCAGCTGGCGTCGACAAATTTACGTCCGAAATAATATTTCTGATATAAAACTATCAAATTCTTTTAATATTACACATAAGGAAAGAACGTACAGAATTTTTCTAACTTTCCATCAGTTAGCATGCTTTAAATGTCATAAAATGGGACATAAAATCGATGATTGCCCATATTTGGATGACACTCCATTTCCTGATGTAAAAGACCAGATAGCAACTAGAGAAGACAATAAAAAACAACGAAACATAATAAATGAATCAATACACCATGTACTGCACGGGGAAGATGTTATGGATATCCCTGTAAATTAAAGCAATGACAATTCACAAAAACTTTCCAAAACTAATTATTATTTACAAGATCCATTTCCATCAAACCCAATTGTTCAGCGCATTAAAGTGATTCTAAACACAATTCATCTACAGTCCATTTCAACAAAATTTATCTGGATCCCAGGCCATGTAGGAATTCCTGGACATAATACGGTGGACTTTTCTCAGCGACCGTCACATATGTAATTTTTATTAATGTTTATACGGTGATTCATTTATGTAAATTATTAATATATATATCAAAATAATGGAAATTATTAATAGTATGAATATTAGTGAAAAATGTATTGTTATTTATAAAATAAATATGCGAAGAACCCCCCCCCCCCACCCTTTCAAAATTCTAGGCACGGGAAATTACAATATATCCATAAAATTCCTTTACGCATATATGCTTTTAGAACTGTTTTATTTTTTCGGAATATTCACTGACGATCAATATTTATTTGTTTTCTAAAATAATTACATCTAACGGTTATAAAACAAATATATACTTTTAGGAATGTCAAATAGTTGTTTAAAAACCGAAAAATTTTTATTAATCGGGGCCAGGTGCACTGTTGCGGGTATGGTATTTAATTTGGAAGTCTAACTCAGACATAGTGAAATTGGTATTATAAGCTTCTGAGGACTGTTGAGGCAAGATTGAGTCTTGTTGTTTACAAACCGCTTTTTTCACAATGATCTCGAGTGAATAAGCAAGGGAAGAGAATTCCTTTTGGTAATGTTGAACGAAGGCATCTGCCACACCGTCTGGGTCTGATATAAACGTGTTATTATGGATTAAGGCGATTTCACGGTTGGTTCTGTTGAGGCCGTTCATTGACTTAATTTTAGTCCAAGTCGCTTGGTTGGATGTTGATTGGATGATAGATGAAACAAAAGAATTCCAGGATTCACGCTTCTTCGACTTAATTATGAACCATGCTTTGGTACGCAGTTTTTTAAACTCAATTAGATCATTGATTAACTTCGTTACTTTGTACTTTCTGAGCGCTCGCTCACGGTTTCGTATTGCTAAGGCGATTTCACTACACCAGCAGGAAACACGACGACGACGAGGCATGGGGGAAGATTTGGGGATCGTCGCATCAGCAGCAGTAAAAACTGCTTTTAAGAAAATCCTGATATTCTTTTCTACAGACGTTCTTGACTGGTGTGGGATGGAGACCCTGTCATGGAACACTTCCCAATTGGCTTTATGGAACAAGAAGCGTGTTGTGGTGGGTGTGGCAGTGTTTGAGACAAGATTCGTCTTGGTATTTATTAAAATAGGGAAGTAAGCGCTAAAACAGAGATCAGGCAGTACAACGGCCCCTAGGTTGGGGTGAAGCGCTGTGGAGGAAAACGCTAGGTCAATGGTGGAGAAAACGTTATATGAGAAATTGAAATGTGTGGGGGACGGTTGTGGGATCAAACAAAAATTATTATCCAGCAGTAGTTTCGAAATAGCTGCTCCATGTTTGTTTATGTGTGGTGATCCCCAGATTGCTGAGTGGGTATTGAAATCGCCTAATATTATCATCGGTTTAGGTAGTTGTGAGATAATGGATTCAAGTTCTTGGTGGCTACTCATACTGTTAGCGAGAATATAGCAGTTACATAGAGTCACTGGTGTATTTGATAGCACGGGGGCACGGGTAGAGACTGAAACAACCTGAAGGGGAGAATTAAGGGTGACAGGGTGCACAGGGATGGAGTTATGGATGAGTTCTCTTACCCCTTGAGTATTGTCATACCTAAACAGTCGATATTTTTTTACCTTTGGTTAATCACTTGCTTTCAGGTACGTTTTTTGTAGGCATATCGCATATGAGCAGAACCGAGAGTTCAGCTGCATCAGTTCAGTCCGGTTGCTGGTAAAGCCACGACAGTTCCATTACATTATACACGAATTTGCAGCCATCTTGTACATATTTATTTTTGTGACTTAGTATGATTATCGTAGACGCCTTCGTTTCATTACATGGAAACGGGGTAAATATTCATTGGCGCTGGCTACGCTACTGTTCTCATGAGGACGCTCGTCTTCGAACGTTGTTGTATATCGTTCCGATAACTTTCTGATGATTCGGGAGCAACGACTCTTGATGGTCCTACCGGTGAGAAAGGGTTTGACTGTTGCGAGCATGATACAATATTGTTATTAGTTTCATATATGGAACTATTTCATCTTAATAATTCATTGAATAAAATAAAAAAGTAAAACATTTGTATAAAACAAGAAATATGTAAAAATAATTAATGGTGTTCAAAATTAAAACACCAAAAGGTAGTCGAGATTAGTTACGTGTTTTATTTCATATGCTCTGACGTTTTAAATACGACTGTAAATTGCACCGCATTGTTAAAGAAGTTAATCTAATTTGATAAATCAGGTAAGGAAATAAAGTGATTAAAAATCATTTTTCAGTGGAAAACCATTTCTATCATATTGCGTTGTATCGCATTTTTTTAAAAATAAATAGTAACAATATAATAAGGAAATTAAATTAAGTTTTTTTAAAAATTAAATACCGGAATTCATACATTTTGTTTATTTGAATTGCAAATAAAGTGGTTAAAAATAATTTTTCAGTGGAAAACCATTTCTATCATATCGCGTTGTATCAGCTTTTGTTATTTAATAAACAGTAACAACATAATAAAAAAATTAAATGAAGTTTTTTAAAAATGGAATATCGGAAATTCATGTATTTTGTTTATTTAAATTAACATCTACGTCTAAGGGTCTAGCCGGGTAAGATAGGCGAATCGGCCCCCGAAACATATCGAAAAAGTGATGGTGCCATCATTTTGTATATGAAAAAGTATACTTCTATGCAAATTTTCAGCCCTCTAAACCTAAACCTACCCTCAAAAAAAAATGTTTTCCATTTTGGGGATTTTTATGTCTAGCTTCGTCAATTTTTGACCTAGAACGCTCTTTTTTTTAAAAAAATGTAGGTTTTTTTAAGCCCTACAAAGTGGTCAAGGTCGATTTTTTTTGCGCGAAATTCAAATTTTTAGGCGCGTTCGAAAATTTCATTTTAAAATATTTTTAAAACAAAGATAGACGACACTCCGAAAAAAATATATGTTGTGTAAATTAGCGCCAAAAATATGTATGAATTTTTTCAGATTTTTAAAAGTGGTGGAACGAGGTCAAAAAATATAAAAACCGTTTTTTTTCGAATTTTCGCCTATATACTTTCGCATCCAACACTTTCGTATGCAATAATTTTAGGCAGAAAATTAACTTTGGAAGCATTTTATGGATTGTAACATATCGAAAATAAGTCAGAAGTTTCCAATTTTTACTCTCAAGTGCCAGAGACCTTAAAAAGCCCATTATACTGATGACAATCACGCATATACGCATATATTCTTCTACAGTATGTGTAAATATGCACATTATATACTTTTTGAAAAGGAAGATACAGATGTACTGAATGCATTGTTTTAGGTTGTCCAATAAACGCCACCTAGCGGGAGCAATCATCCCGATTCTTCACAATACGCCCGAGCTCGCGTGTACTATATTTCTTTATACAGTGAAATGAATTCTCTTGTGAAATGAATTCTCTCTTCTCCACTCTTGTCTTTTCTTTTGGTTGATTGTTCTTATTGTTGACGATTCTGCTTCTATGAGAGAACTAGATTTTCTTATATGATTGACACACCGGAAACTTATCACAAATAATTGCGAATCCGCCTCTCCGCACCACGAGTTCAATAAAAAACACAGCTTGTCTCAAAACACGTATATTCGGTATAACAACATTAATTCACATGAAATTTGACTGTAGCAGCGCGTACCCGAAAAATAAAATGAGTTTAACAAGAAAGTCAGCCGAAATTGCCCCACGCAAAATATTACTATACGGCGACTAGGTTAACGAACTTTTTGACTAGTGTTATGACGACTCGTTTCGTGCTCAATCAAACGGTAACTAACGGTACATTTATTTCACTAAATTCGCTCGATAATAATTTAACAAAACTAACGGTACATTGCCGAAATCCTTATCACTTAATAATACATAGCCGTTGTAACACTCATCTCACACGGCTCGCGCGGCCGACAGACGCTATCCTGTTGTCGCAGACCGCACATACCAGGACACTTACACAACCCCTTAACACTTCCCGAGGCGAGAAATACAACAGAAATCGGAAATAACAAACTCGGTCGTGTAAATATCCCGGCCGTATTCTCCGCCGACAACGAACAATACGATGATGCCGAGAGATCGAAAATTAATGATTTTAATCGGAGAATAATTTCTAGCTCGACATCATCGCTAGATAGCGCCGTAAATACCGAATTCGTATCAACAGTAACATATAACAGATATATTTACAGAATTTTAGGAACTATATATTATATGAAATAATGCCTAGAAAGTGGGTACGATATTTTCGATTATTGAAAGAGCTGCAACAAGGTAAGTTAAATAATAACTGTTTTTCTCGCACTTTAGCATTTACCTGCTCATAGCCCTCCTACAAATCGAATTATTGTATTTATTAAAAAAAATATATGTCATGTCTGATACTGCAATGTGATGGGTTTGATTTCTTTTAAAAACTAAATAAAAAAATACATATATGCAAAACAACGAATGCAATCGCTTTATATAATAATCAAAATCATAGATAACAGAAGAAACTTCGAAAAACGTATCCCTAAATAAACTTGCAAGATACAAATGAAAAAGGAAGATAATGTAATGAATATGTATTAGAAGCAAATTCAATCTAATTATGTTGCACTATAAATGACGGACAGTTGATATTTTGTCACTTTTTAAATATGGTTGACCATGTATTTAAAACAAACAATAGAAAAGAACCGATAATGCACTTGGCCGATTATTAATATTAATCATCTTCGTCCGTTTCGTATCACTATTGCTAACAGAACTCTTAAATTTACATGGGAAAAGTATGTTTATCTGTACTTCACACCGAAGTCGTTATTTCAAAAAAATAAAAGATATTTTAAAAAATGCATAACCCAATAAAATGATGTAAAATATGTGTTTTGTGAATATACACCCTGTCAAGAAAGTATCGGGAATTGTTAAATAAAACGAACAATTTTTAATTTTCATCCAAATTTATTTTGTCACCTTCAAAATAACATCCATTCGAAGCGATGCACATATGCCAACGCTTTTTCCACTCGGCAAAGCACTTCTGATAGGCGGTTTCCGGGATGGCCTTTAGCTCTCGCGTCGCATTCGTCTTGATGTCATCAATCGATTCGAAGCGCATTCCCCGTAGCGGAAATTTGAGTTTTGAGAATAGGAAGAAGTCGCAGGGTGCTAAATCTGGTGAATACGGCGGTTGTTCGATGATATTTACCGAGTGTTTGGCCAAAAACTCATTCACAATTATGGCTTTGTGAGACGGCGCATTATCGTGATGGAGAATCCAAGAATTGTCGACCCACAAATCGTTACGTTTACGACGGATAGCCTCTCTCAAACGTCTCAAAACACTTAAGTAAAACTCTTTGGTGACTGTCTGTCCGGCTGGCACATATTCATAGTGTACCACGCCTCGAATATCGAAGAAAACAATCAACATGATCTTCACTTTCGATCGGCTTTGGCGAGGTTTTTTCGGCTTTGGCGCGCCAATTGGTCGCCATTCGGACGATTGCTGGTTCGTAAGCGTGTCGTACTCGTACACCCATGTCTCGTCACCAGTAATTATCTTTTCCAAGAAGGTAGGATCCAAATTGGCTCGATCCAGCATGTCTGCAGCTACCTGTTCTCGGTACTTTTTTTGAAAGAAATTCAGGTCTTTCGGAACAAGCCGAGCCGCAACGCGTTGCATACCCAATTTTTCGTGCACAATCGTACGTACGCTCTCGTGTGACATGCCCAATCCATGAGCCATCTCTCTCAAGCTCACATGACAATTTTCAGCAACGATTTCCTTGATTTTATCGACGTTATCATCGGTCACACTCGTTGAAGGCCGTCCAGAGCGAGGCATGTCTTCGACCGTCTCCCGACTATCCTTGAACGCTCTGTACCACTCGTAAACCCGCGTTTTTGATAAAGCAGATTCACCAAAAGCCTTCTGTAACATTTTCAGTGTATCGGCACAAGAAATTTCGTTCGAAACACAGAATTTAACACAAGTACGTTGTTCAATATTTTCACTCATTGTAAAACTTCGACAAAACCTTCAAGGTCGACTGATTTTAACAGCTGCTGTAAACACACTGGTTGACAGATCGCGCTAAAAATAGGCATCATAATACAAAACAGTTGTACCAACCTGGAAAAAAAAAATTATCTGCCTAGCTATTACCCGGGAGATTTAAATTGACAATTCCCGATACTTTCTTGACAGGGTGTATTATTATGTATTTACATATAACATGCTATACGCGCGGAAAAACGAAATCGTTAACGAAGAACGGTATTTTTTGCGTGGAATTTCTGGTAGTAGTATTTGGGAACTCGTGTTTTTCACTAACAACAAGTGATAACGTTTAGCGAATGATACCTGAAAATCAATGCAGGTAGTCCGTGAAAAGGTCTGAGTAAAAACGCTCGCTTGCTACTGCCTAAAGGATCCAGGCTTGAAAGATCCCGCCCGGAAGAGGGCGATCTAACTGGAAGGGTCTCCCAAACTACGAAGGTTTTAGTGGAGAAGTCAGACGAAGAGTGGTCCCCGCAGAAGGAATGAAGCCCTACTACGGTACTTGTATATATCAAATGCTTCACAAACATTTTATGAATTATGAACTGGATGGATGTTGTTGTGCCGGGCGATCTGATTAGCAATCGGCGCTACCTAGGTTCCGGGCATAGGAGTGTGAAATGGGTTAACGACCATGCTGAGGCGAGAAACCAGGCTTCTCATGGAAATTGTGCGACCGGAATTAACATCTGGAAAAAGATTAAGATTGGAATGTAGAATGTGCGTGGACTAAGTAACGGCGGAAAACTCGCTATTGTTGAAAAAGAAATGCAAAATTACACGATAGTTGGTATGTCCGAACCCCATCGGAAAAGACAGGGACACTTTACCTGCAGTAACGGAAATGTTATTTGTTTTTCCGGAAGCTCATACATTTCAGTAAATAGGGTTGCCTTCATCATCAATAAAAGTGTTAGGAACTATGTATGGGTTATGGATCGATTAATGATCGAATAATAAGGATCAAAACGAATCCTGTGAACCTAAATTTAATACAGGTTTACGCTCCAAACTAGCGCTGCAGACCAAGACGAGATAAATAAATTCTTTGGAATCCTGGAGGAAATAATGAAAAAGATACCGACACATAAGTTGATTATGGTAACCGGGGATTTCAACGCAAAAATCGGTAATACTGCCTGGGACAATGATTTACGTGATGTTATTGAAAAATATGGACTTTGGAGGTAGGAATGAATGAGGAGACCATCTGGTACAGTTCTGTGCAAGTAATAAATTGTTTATAATCAACTCTGCGTATCACCACCACCAGAGACAATTATACACATGGTGCTCACTTGACGGAACGTATCGGAACCAGATTGATTATATCTTAATCAAAACACGATGGAGAACGTCAGTTAAAGAGATGTTAAAACGTATCCAGGAATAGATTGCGACATTGATCACTAATTCCTATCGGCAAAACTAAAGCTGAAGCTAAAGAATAATGTGCAGCAACCAAAGAGTAGTGAAAATAAATGGTATTTAAAGCATGACAGTATATACAGGAGTAAAGCAATAACTTCAAACAAGTAGCTCATATATAATGGATAAGATTGGTTGGTGACAGAACTAAATGGCGTAAACTGAACCTACAGATCAGTTTATAAAATTCATAATGCTCGGTTCGAGCGATTGAAGAAGAAGAATATATATATATATGTGTGTACACATATGGGCCTGAGTTTGTGTGGTTTGTACATGTGATACTATGAAACAGTTCGGTCTTGCTAGACGTCAGGTAACCATTTTGTGAGTATCGAATTGAAATTTTTGGTAATGAACGAGTCAACTTGACGAATAGGTCAATGGTACTATCTTTGTTGCCTTTAGAAACTTAACAATTCTGTTAAATGAAAGTGCCCTTCTACGGTTAATTAAGGCAGAATGAATAGGCTAGTATACAACCATTCTTTTTGAAAAATATCAAATTAACGGAATTTTTTGTGGTCTATAAATAAACTTGTAAAGGTTTCATCTTCTGGAAAATTCCATCAAATAAAAAATTTCTAAAAGGAACGCGAACAATGTTCGTTTTAGTGATTTACTTGTATTTAAAATCTATTAAAAAGTTAGTAAAACTAATATTCACCACAGTAAAAAGTAAATAAAAACAATGCAGCTATTTACACTATGCTAAATAGTAGACTGAAAATAGACTTTGGTATATCATCGTTTTGTCGTGACAATTTTAAATATTACGCTAATTAAAATACACAGATCGCCGATATAAGTTGCACAGACAATTTTAATGAACTTTGAATTGGTTTTTATTTGGTCCAATGCGAAAAAACTTTCGAAAAATAGTTCAATTAACACGAATGAACCTTTCATATTAACAGTTATATTTCTAATTTGTTCGTAATATTCATTGAAACATTGTTTACAAGTTCAGGTCTGTCCCTTCCCAAAGTTTTCCTCTAGTTGTCATTTATATATATGTATACATGATGTGTCCAGAAAGTCATGAAATATGTTTTTTTGTTGCGCCCATCTTGCGTGCAACGCGCTCGAACCAGTTTGGTTAGGTGAATCTGACTCTCAGTTTCATACCGCACTGCAGTTCAGTCTGTTCCGAGTATCGGTAGCGTCAGTATCAATGAATTAGTGCACCTCTGTTTGGAGACCTCGTCACAACGCACGATGGCTGATTCAATCGAACAACGTTGGGCAATCGAGTTTTACACAAAGCTCGAAAAAAAAGCCGCCGAAACTTACACAATGCTGAAACAAGCCTACGGAGAGTCTGATATGAGTTATATGCAAGTTAGGAGGCGGGTGAAAAAGTTTAAGGACGGCCAGGAAGGAGTGGACGATAACCCTCGCTCTGGAAAATCAATAACAAGTAGAAACGAAGAAAATGTGAATCGTGTTCGTGAATTTTTGAATTCTGAACGCCGAATGAGTGTTCGTTCAGTTGTTAGCTGACACCATGAACATTCCAAAAAGTTCTGTGTTCAGCATTGTTACGGAAGACTTGCACATGCGGAAGGTATGCGCCAAGCTGGTCCCAAAACTTCTGACACGGACGAACACAAAGCCAATCGAGTGCTGATCGCCAGTGAACTGAAGAAACGCATGGAAATCGAACCGGATTATATGGACAACGCAATTTCCGGTGATGAAACGTGGACGTTCCAGTACGACCCGAAAACGAAGCGCCACAGTTCTATGAATCAGCCATCGTGCGTCGTGACGAGGCCTCCAAACAGAGGTGTACTAATTCACCGATGCTGACATTACCGATACTCGGAACAGACTGAACTGCGGCACGCTGTAAAGCTGAGAGTCAGCTCCACCTAACCAAACAGGTTTGAGTGCGTTGCACGCAAGAGGGTCGCGCCAAAAATCATATTTCATGACTTTCTGGACATACCATGTATATATAAATATATTCCTAAAGATCGATTCTTACTCTAAGTAAATAGATTTATCTTCGTGATTTTCAACATACCGTTGGGCTGGTGACGGAAATCAGGGGACTATTAAATTTAAAAAGATTTGGTGTTTTTTTTTATAGAGAGATATAATTTTCCTTACGACTACGGGCCACTGACTAAACACGTAAATACAAAAAATTATTTAATAACTATTAAGGTAGTTAAATTCGTTACTTCGTCAGATTAAAATAATTTACTTGTATCCGCCGGTTCTGGGGGAATTTCTGTCATAATACAACCAACAAACATATATCGACACGTACAACCAGTAATGGTTCAGATTTACCATTATCAGACAAATAAAAGCAGGAACTCCATAGATAAAAATCAGGGATGCACCCATTGCTAAACAGTCTGGTAATATTTGCAGAATTTCTTTAGGCGATTCCAATTCTATTCCCATTACTTTTCGATTGCTTCTTTCCATGTTGGTACGCCTTGCGATAAGAATAAATAGTAAGATTATTAATTACAATTTTTTATTATTATACCCTTTTCGTTATAGTTACTGATCCAATTGCATGGCGAAGGAGGAATTTGCTAGTGAAAATATCAATTGAGACAATCGCTGTATACAAGAAGTATCGTGAAGAACCCCCATTATATGAACGTTAGGATGCACCAAGTATCGAGCTGCGCATAACTGAAGTTTTTTGTTTTTCTGCATTGGATAAACACGTATTAAAAATTTATAAACCATCGTCTAAATTCTAATTAGCAAATCGATTTTGTAAGAAAAAATATGATTACTCAAATACCCCTACCACTTTGAACAATCTCATGACTTTCGTTCAGTCTAACGAGCTGAGGAGTCTGATTTAAAACGTAGGTCCACTCACTGCGATAACCTAGCTAGTTACATGCAGTGCGTGGTTTAGTACCCCTCCTTCACCTCTTGACATTAGGTCTCCCTACTCCCTATAACTTTTCCTTTATGCTCTCCTTTCCTTCATCTTCTGTGGTGTCCGCAGTGCTGTCTTTTGTTGCGTCCATTTCGGACCATCTAGCTATTTAGTTTTTTAGCTTAGTTTTCCGGTTGTTGGGTTAATGCCGCTGGAGCGCCCACAAAGAAAAAAAAAAAACCCTCCTTAAATAAATAAAAAGAAAAAGAAAAATTATTGAAGAGGGATAATCTTTAAGAATGACTTTGTTTTTGTTTTTCTAAGCATCTATAAAGTAACATAAACGACTTTATATTATTGAGCAAAAAAAACATCTTTTAATTCTTTCTCCGTACACAATATTAAAAGACATTCGTATTAGTTCAAACATGATTTTTTTTTGATTTTGTCAATTTATTTTATTTCTTCCGAAAGTTTTTATTTAATCATAAATATTTTTATTTTTTTCCGATGTATTCTTTGAGAAACGTTATTATTGTATTATTCAAAACTGTCATCCTCCTACCTTAAATGTCACGTGTGATGCAAATCACGTACTATTCGAATATTCCTTCATTTCTACAGAACGTGCGATCTTTTATTGCAATTTGCTTAGCTTTGGCCTCCCTACTCCTTACATTTACATTTTCGCTTTTCCATCTCCTTCTGTTGCTCCGGTTTCGTCGGTAAACAGTAGACCTTGAGTCTAATCAAGTTGACCACACCTGCTATAGATATTGTATCTCACTTGTACTACGTAATTAAAAATTACTCAATAATGCAGCTATATAGTACGTAACTGTGTAACTATATTAATACATAACTTCGTAGTAATTTCATAATTTAATTTATTCGAAAAATGATCACCGTTAGGATTCAAACTAATAATGATATTCAGAGATAATTTAATAATACGTGTAGCAATCAGTAGAATACAACAAACTTAGTACAATATGTGTATGTTAGCAATTAATTTTAGAAAAAATAAATTATTAATGTTCGTATTTTAATATCAGCAACGGTTTTAACCTGAATGCAATGTTCTTCATCTGATGACGTGCATAACATTATTCGCTCTACATTGATTATGTGTTGAAAAAAATAAATTAATCATAAACGTAATTAATATAAGACTTAATGAAAATGTTTAAGTTTATATTTGATTATACAATAAATTGATAATTTTTAAACCACGATTACAACAGCGCCGATTTCGTCATGTTCTTATTCCTTTTGTTCGTGCGTTCCTCTTATAATCTCGAAAGTTAACCGCAAAACTGCGTGTGGGTGTTAAAGTTTAACTTCAACTTCTCTTCACCGACCACTACACCATTCCGATAGTTCGACTGTATAATTTATTTTTCTATAATTATTCATCCTCTCAATATTACAGTTAAAATTAATCCGTTCTTTAGTTTTATTGTCTGAATACTAATTCCTCTCTTACTACTTTTTTTCTTTTTATTCATAATTTTCCCGAGTCCAACACTCTTGGGCGGCCCTTAAAGCACGTATCAGATGGTATTGCACACAGAAAACTGTCATACCGTACAAAAGTGACCGTTCAAGCTGACAAACTTCACAAACGAGCAATGTCGTACTTTTTAAATTGATCATCCCAGAAACAATATCAATAATAATATTTAAATTATTTCTTTAGTTTATTTTTTAAAATTAATTGTATTTTAAAACAGTCGCTTGATTTAGGTAGTTAATTATCAGGACAGGAATAAAAAATTAACGACATAGGTGGAAGATGGATTAAAATTCCTGGAAACAGCTAAATTCGTTAACAAAATAATATTTGGAAATTTCATTTATGCTAGTGCTAAAGTGTTACCTCTCTTCATTTCCTACGACTTGAACTCAAAAGACTGTTTACATAATTTATTTCTTCGTAACTATTTAACTCTCTCACTTATTACTATCTTTATTATTAACCTGGTATTACAACTAAAATTAACCCATTTTCCAGTGTTCATGTTCAAAAAAATTAACCTCTATATTTTGTTCTTACCGATCTTTCATAATTCTTTCAAGTCCACATTGCTAGATTCTACGAGCGTCGCCCGTTTCACTCATACCAGCATTGTTAGAGTCACGAACGGTTATCGTACGCTCCCAAACACGGATTTTTAGACCTTAAAGAAGTATAATGAAATAATTTTTAACTAATTAATCCTTAAATAGCATATTATTAATATTTAATAGTTACTTTGCATTACTTTACATTTCTGTATTAACATTTTACTTAATTATATTTTTTGGTTACAACTCATAAGATGATCCCTTCCTCCCATTATCCGGCTATACATAAACCAACATCCATATCAAAATAGTGAGAAACAATGTGGTACTGATAGTAAGTACACGCACAACATCTCTCATAGCTCCACACCGATACAAATAACTCATCTTCACTTGTAACTTCTTCTCAGAATACTTAAAATTCTTGGAAAATGTAGCCTTCAACTTAGGTTAAATAAACTTGGTGCGAGTCAGCATTTTCAGAAATTTTTTCAATTACATATTTCTTTTTTTAATCAAAATTTTAGTTCAGTTTGAATTTTAGTTTGGATTGCTGTCGAAATTTTAGTTTTGACCGAAAGATTTACTCCGATAATTCTACATTCCCAGATAGTTTTTTAATTTGATTTTTAATTTTTCTCTTATAATAAACTATGCGCTAAATATTTTCCTTTTTTCGAGTTTTAGTTATAATACCAAGTCTACAAGTTTTAAAAAAATTAATATTTCTTACACCCTTTCAAACATAAATCTCGTAGAATGCTTCTACTAACGATATATTAAAGTTGCACGTAAAAACGGCTTTTTTTGATCTAAATAGAAAATGTTTTTTTTTTACCAGTTTTATACAGAATGAGAATATGTTTGTTAACTAGAAACTGGTAATTATAAGTTAACTGTATTATTATTAAATTAAATTTTACGTGCCATGTGCAGCAACTATGGCTAGGGACACGGGAGGAGAATGAGGTTTAGATCAGTGAGTAGAGTCCGGACTTACGAAGGAAAAGGATTAAACTGGATAATGAAGAGGAGAAGAAGGTAGGTTGAAAAATTTATTTTCAAAGGAATAAGAAAGGGCATTTGGCGAGGGTATGGTGAATGGCGAGGGAAACACTGCACATGGTACACTGAGGAGCCTCAGTTCCATTTAGTAAGTATTCGTGGGTGAAGCGTGTGTGACCCAATCGGAGTCTGGTGATGATTACGTCATCTCTTCGATTTGGAAGTGATACGTTCCACGGTGATATTGACGGCTTGATTACGCGAAGATTATTCGTTTGTGATGTTTGCTGCCATTTCCTCTGCCATAGGGTGTTTAAACTAATGTTTTATATGAATTTTAAGATCGGTTACTGGAACAGGAATGCTTGGCACCGGTAGAGTAGCACCAGCCTCCTTTGCAGTCGTGTCTGCCAATTCGTTCCCTTGAATATCAGCGTGGGCAGGAATCCACATGAACGTTACTGTCCGATCTGGTCTTGACGATACTAATTTGAGAATTTCTTTGGCTACTGAATGTTGATCTTAGCTAAACACGTTGGACACGGCGTTGAGTGCTGAGAGAGAATCTGAACACATTACGGACGATTTATGTGAGTCAGATCTCATGAGGAAATTGACAGCGAGAGCATATAATTCGGCTGATAGGATGGAAAACGGTTCCGGGAGTGAGTAACGGATTATAGCGACATCATCGGAGACGACTAAGCAGACAGCAAACGTATCGAATTTAGATGCGTCGGTGTAGAAGAGAAACAAGACGGAGGTTCGTGTTCGAATGTTTTCCTTTAGTTGGTCGATAGATGCGCAATCCCTTCTCAGTGCGACCATTGAGCGTTCTATCTTGATTGGATTGTTATCTCACGGTGGAATTAATGCATTCGAGAACCTAAGTACCGGTATATTAGGAACGTTTATCTTTGACATGATGTTGTTGAAAATGTCCGAAACCGACTGCGATTGTCTTGGAGAAGGCAGGGTCGATGATGAAAACAACCGTGGTGAAGAAAAACCGGAGGCATTAGATTGTACTGCAAAGTTGGCCAAGAGAAACCAGCGACGAATATCCAAAGGCCATTCCGATGATTCAGAGTGCAAACTGTCAATTGGCCTATTGCGAAATGCACCAGTAGCCAACCGGAGGGCTGAATTCTGAACAACGTTTAGAGAGCTAAGAGTAGAAGGGTTCGCTGTGGAATATAACGCAGCTCCATATTCACTTTTAGACCGGATCAAACAACGATAGATTCGCAGTAGAGAGGTTCGGTCAGCACCGTAAAAGTGTGAGCCAGTTTTTTTTTAAATGTTCATTTTTCGAGTACAGGTTGATTTAATGTAGTTCAAGTGAGGCTTCCAAGACAGCTTTTTGTCTAAAAGCAAGCCAAGGTATCGAACTGATGGGGCGTTTCGAAGACACGTGCCCTGAAAGTAACTATAATTTTCATCTAAGTGAACGGTTCTTTTTTTTTTTTTTTTTTTTTTTTTTGAGTTTCATCTGAATTTGTTAAATTATCTTTATATCTTTGTAATATTTTGTACCTCGTTATTCGCAGACCGTTATATGATGAGTAATGAGGAGGCTTTTTTACGCTTTGTCATTTATTCATTCTTTCTTAATAAAACCAGCGTTGGTGGTGTTTATAATCTACATTTTATTATTTTTCAGACAGTAGAACTCGGATCAAGTTCCAATAAAACAAGACGCTACAGCCAATAATCTAGGGTAGCCACAACTATAATATTCTTAGTTAATATTTATCAACTAATTAAATCAAAAGTCTTAAAATATTTAAAAATAAGCTAGCAAAAATGTATATGAAATCAATGTAATATTTATTAAAATTATTAAAGGTTTACCTCGGTTATTGTAAAATTAGTGCGAACAGTTTAACCAGTATACTATTTTTACAGTAAAAAGATACCACATAAACTGAGGAAGAAGAAATAGTTATAATTTCAGAACAAATTTCTACTTTTTCAAATGCAAAGCAAAAATAAATAATAAACATGCTTTCTTTTAATATGCGATTATAAGTATTTCTTATGCATATTCATTTAATGGAAAACAAAGAGTAAATTTATTATTTTGTTTAGTTTAAAGAAAATTTTAATTGCAAATTATTGGAGTGAAACATCTATTGACGTGACTCGATGGGTAAAACGACTACTGCGTACCGTCATTATTACTCGCGCGTGTCCGGTCGACACGACAGCTTGTCCAATATTTCATCGATTTTATCAAGTCGTTATCAACGTCATATCGTATATAAGCATCCCGAAGTTCATATTTGCCGCTTAGGAGATATGTAAATAAATGATTATAGTCTTGAACTTCACATCGATCGCTATCGGATATTCCCCACTTATAAAGATAATATTGGGGTAACAACGTGTAGTGTTAGCTTATATTTATATTTACCGTAGTGACCATTTTATTTAAATTTTTACCTTTAATTTATATTAACCGTAGTAATTACTTTATTTAAAATATTTACTACAATAAACATTTTATTTCAATTTTTACGTTCAATTTATATTTGCCACGGTAATGATTTTACCTGAAATCTTGATAACATCGTATTCAACATTTTTTTGTTGCATATTTTAATTAACATCAGTCAATCATTTCGTTAATACCTTCTGCGACACCATCAACTGCCACGCTATCACAGAAATTACAATTAACGTAATTGCTTTACACTTATTTTTAATATATTTTATAAAAATAAAAAAATAAATTTTTTTAACAAAATTTAAAATATTTATTTATTTCATTTCATATTCACTTTTGCCAATAATAACCGAATTCAAGGTGTCACATCTGTCAGGCGTCTTGGACGGTTGTTTTCTTTTTTTTTTTTAAGGATTTTATAATTAAATTTAGTTTCACATTATTAATTCTATTATAATGCATTTATCATTGTCGAGACCTATGATTGGTTTTATTTCACGATAAATGTCTTCCAGTCCGACCGGTTGTCCGTAGCTTTTTTCATTTCTAAGTATCTGCTCAATTGTCTATCATTCGATAACATGGCGACAGTCTCTAACCCGCCGTGTCGCTAATCAGGTTAATCCGGTTAATCATCGTTTCTTCATTTAATCGAGTAACGTTCTCTTTTCATCAACTCCATTGAGTACTTCTTCATTTGTGACTTTTCCAGTCTAGCTTATTCGTTCCATTTTCCTCCAGCACCACATCTCAAAAGCTTGTAGCTTTTGAATATTTCGTTTATTCAAAGTCCACGTTTCAGCACAATACAGTTCTACCAGCCAAATATAACTTTTCACAATACGTTTACGGAGTTTCATTGGTATCATTTTTTATCGTAGTATATTTTGTTTTTTTTTTCCTATGGTAACTTAGTCTAATTCTTACGTTTACTTCTGTGTCACGATAAAGGTCCGTCTTGAATGTTAAATTAGAAAAACTGACAACATTGTGTTCAATGCAATGGAAACATTGGTTTATTTATTTTTGTACCTCATAATGGCTTTACTGTAATTGGCAATAATGAAGTTATATAAATTCAATTCTTTTTGGTAAAAATCCATGCCAGTTAATTTATTAACATAATGTTTGCAAAAAATCATTATTTTTTTTTAATGCTACCGGCGGCAGATTGCAGCAATCTCAAATAAAATTAAAACTGTGAAATAGAAAAGCATGAGGTAAATTTTCTCTTCATTTCTGCTTGTATTTTAAACAGATTAAAATTCGTTAATTAAAATTTATCTATCTGTAAAAAAAAAATATATATATATACATGAATTTTTCAAACCAAAAAAGATTTCAGCTATATATATAAAAAAAAAAAAAGATATGTATTTAGTAACTAAAAATTAAAAAAAAAAAAGAGAAGTAATATCTAGAGGGGGACATCCACTAGGAACGAAGTTCCTTTCACTTTTTGGTAGATATACAAGTATAAAGTCATTCATAAAGTATACGATAAAAAATTATACAATATAAATCCCGTATGAATTAAAACAAAAAATAAGTTTAAATAAAATTTACACGTTGTTAGAATTAAGGTTGTATAGCTGACCGCGCACAGTGCTTGCTACTCGAATCTCGATACTCGCACGCACACACACACCCGTATATAATAGAAAGACAGTGAAGGTCGCCTGGAGGACGCATAACGCTTTTTCATGTTGTGACGATTTCTGCCAGTTTACTCCTACCGATAAGCAGCATAAAAGAACTTCGTTCCAATAAGAAATTTTTAGTAATATATTTTTAAGAAGTCCGGCAGCTCCGAAGTCATAAAACAAGAACTGTGTGTCAGCGCAACAAAGAAACATCATTCTTGGCAAAACCAAGGGCCATTTTCAAAATTTAAACTAAATTTTTCATCCAGCTTAAAAATTAATCCTCCCACCTTCTGCTGTACCGACATTTTTTTCAAAATGTAGCCTAAGAACACTATTCAAGCCCTGAAAATTATCCCTCCACCATTTTCATATACGCTGCAATTGCCCAAGCTTTACAACCGCCTACTACACATTCCCATGGACAGCACAGCCCTCTAAACAATTTGTCGTAGTCGCTGAAGTTAATGGTACGTCACAATCGCCTATTGCACATTCCCACAAAAGCAAGTTCGAAATTTGCATGTTGTTACCAGTACATATCGATAGAAGGTTAGCGGATGGATTTTTTTTTTTTTTTAAAAGGCGGGAAGAAGCAGCAACTCTAGTTAAAGAATCAGCCGCTTCATCTGGCCTAATTGTGTTTGTTTCGGCGTAAATTGAAATAAAAGTATTATTCGTACGTTATAAATCAATATAGTATTTCAGTCGGTTAACTTAAATTTAAAGTTTATAGTTCGTTTCGGGTAATTTAAATTATCGGACTACTGTTCATAAAGCAAAGTCATTTCCGGGTGAAAGGGAAGTATGTGCAAGATGTGAAATTCCCATGCGTGCCTTATGCCGCATGTGTCTCAGCGTAGTTGGTTTAAGCTTGAGTTGGCTGCCATTCAGGAAAAAGGAGCAGCACCTAGCTCTGACACCATTCGCTGATCGGCACACTTGCCTCACAGTTATCCGAGTTGTTGGTGCGGAATACGCATGAAAAATACTATCACGCTACATGATCATTTACCTTAATTCGCATGCAGTCCAAATTCTGGATCCACGGTGGAGCGGCAAGGCTGGTGAAAAAAGTTGTTGGTGGATGCGCTACCCGGGCGGTACACATGGAGACAGTTTCGGATTTGACAGCAGCCACCTTCTTGGCTTCCTTGCAGCGGTTTGGAGCGCGAAGAGGTCTACCTCACACAATCTGGTCAGACAACGCGACCAACTTTGTTAGTGTCAAGAGCACTCTCGAAAGAGCGAGCCTGACGAACAGATTCACTTGGAAGCTAATCCCGGCGCGAGCTCCGCATCACGGTGGTAACTAAGAGGCGGCGATAAAGGCAGGAAAAAGACTGTTATTGAATGTTTCACGAAGTTCGAGATATTCACCGTGGATCAACTCGTAACTACCTTGGTTCAAATGGAGGCGACACCCGATTCGAGGCCTTTGTACCGCCGACCAAACATTGCCAACCCTGAAGTTATCGATATTATCGCTTCTGCGCATATCATTGGACGGACGGTTTGACGCACAGCTCCGCGTTGTGCAGTCCTTTTGGCGGCATTGGAGTTGCAGTTATCTTGCTCAGATGCAGTCAAAACCGGGCAGACGGACTTGGCAGTAGGCGATGTAGTCTTACTTAAGGAGGAATCCAGCCCGTTGTATTGCCCACTGGGTCGTGTTGTAGATGTATTTCTTGATTCTCAGGGTCATTATTGCATTGTAGGGAGGTCTTAACAAAGAGCGTTAGTTTCAGGCGTGCCGTCCAAAAGCTGGTCCGCCTGGCGAATGACGAATGTAAGACCTTTTAGGTCTTCTTGGGGCAGAACGTTACGATATCGCATATAATTAAATATTCTTATTTTTATGTTTTTATTAATTTTTTGCTGTATTGATTATTAAGTAAAAGTTCCATCGAGAACTTTAAATAATTCGTTGTTTTTCGTTCCTCAATGCACAATCTGGATTCGTTAAACGGTTAGGCTTTAAAAGTTCTAGAGTTGTTGTTTTCGCTCGCCGGATATTTGGGTCAACCTCTTTCGGGCGCGAATCTTTTGGGCGCAGATTCATTTGGGCTCAAGCGAACTCAGACCTTTTTACAGACTACCAGCGGTGATTTTCAGTATGAGCAGATTACAATATGTCAATAAAATTCCTTTCTGCATATATATATATATATATATATATATATATATATATATATATATATATATGTACGAGGGTGGTTTGAAAATTTCCGGGCCTCTCAATGAAAAAAACTTTTTTTTTATGAAAACAGCGCTTTATTTCTCAACATAGTCTTCATTTAGGCTCACACATTTGCTCCATCGCTCGGAAAGTTTATTAATACCGACCTTGTAGGTTTCTTCAGGAAGGTCTCGAAAATATTCATCAACACCGACGATCACCTCACTATCATTCGCAAATCTTTTCTCTCCGAGCCGTTTCTTCAAATTGGAGAATAGATGATAGTCGCACGTGCCATATCCGGCGAATAGGGCGGATGCGGAAGTAATTCGAACCTTAATTCGTTGATTTTTGCCATCGCGACCACAGAGGTGTGAACAGGCGCATTGTCTTGATGGAAATGGATTTTCTTCTTTACCAAACGTGGACGTTTTTATTTTTATTTTTTCGCTTAAACGTTGAAGCAGAGCCGCGTACAATATGCTCCGTTTATTTTTTTACCTTTTTCAAGATGGTCGATGAAGATTAATCCTCGTGCAACCCAGAAAACCGTCGCCATGACTATGTCGAAGGACAATATCACCTTTGCTTTCTTCCGAGCTGGTTGACCTTCCTCAATCCATTGCCTACATTGTTCTTTGGACTCCGGAGTATAGTGGTAAACCCAAGTTTCATCAACAGTGATGAATTGACATCAAAATTTGGCTGTATTGCGATTAAAGTACTGAAGGTTTTAAGCTGAGATGTCTTTTCGACGCTGTTTTTGCTCAGGTGTGAGCAAACGCGGCACTCATCTTGCGCAGAGCTTGTTTATGCCCAAAACTATGTGTAAAATATGGTACACTCGTTCAGACGATATGCCTCTACACCTTCAACTAATTAATTTTAATGCGCTAATCTTCCAGCACCATTCTGTGTATTTTTTCGACGATTTCTGGCGTAGTTGCTTCTATCGGGCGTCCACTGCGTGGTTCATCTTCTGTGCTCGTACGACCTATTTTAAATTCTGCAAGCCAGCGTTTAACGGTGATTTTTGAAGGAAAAGACTTCTTTAAAATCGAGCTCGGATTGTATTTGTGTTGCATTTTAAAAAGCATGATATTTAATCACAGCTGGTATTTCGTTTTTTTACATTTTTTACGTAACACACGACTTCTCTACTTCAAACTGCTATAAAACTGGTAATACGTTTTCAACCAAGCTGAAACTTGTTCAGTGACGCGCTGTGAAGGATGGAACTGCGCAACGCGTTCGACGAATTGACCCTAGCAGCGCTATTTCTCGGCGAGGCCCGGAACTTTTCAAACCACCCTCGTATATGTTTTTAGTGCTTTTTAATTTTTTCGAAATACTCACTGGCGAACAATATAAAATGATACCGATAATGAACGACTGAGAATAATACGGTAATTAGATGAAAACGTTCCGGACACTTACAATCCAAATTTTAAAGAAGCGTGCTGAGACGCGTCTCATTCTTACATTTTTAAAAATTTTATTTCTATTTTTCAATATAAAGTAGATAAACCTATTTGTATTGCATGAGTATGTATGGGTGTGTGTACATCTGCATATATTTATACGAATTTTGAGTTCCCAGTTCGGAGGCCCCATTTAATATGAAATCTGTGCCAAAGATCGATTAATAAGAAACTTTTACGATGATTATTTAATGCAGATATTTATCAAGTTCTTGCTGGAAGCGCTATTTAATACGAAACTTATCGAAGATTGATTGTTGTCTCTCTTGTGTGGACGTCTATTGATCCGAACAGCTGCAAAAATTCTGTCCGTATATAAAGTACATCTGTCGACGACTTTCAGTTGCACTTCGATTTCAGGCTCCTTGCTCTATCCGCTATCGTTTACGCTAATGAAATTCCCGGGGATGCCAGAGCTAATAAGTTAGCTCAATAATATATATGTATATTTTTTTTCTTTAAGAAATCGAACGTATTTCTCCGTGAGAAATTCGTGAAAATGATTTTTTTTTTGATTTTTTTTTTTTTTAAACATTCAACGGTTTTAATATATGAAATACAAATATTTATCCAAAAAGGTTTATTAAATCAAGAAAATAACGCAAAGAAAAAAAATATATATATATCAGAATTCGTATTTTTTATACATAAACTTCGTTACGTGTCGTGAGACGCATCCAGACTAAAGGGTACCGAAGTATATATGTACTACACTATATATCTTTTAAAATTGCTAGCTAGTAAAATTAAATTTAAAATTTGAATAAGACACGACAACCGACGCGTACTTCATACACTCTTGTTCGCTGGCTACTTATTATCGATCGACTAAGAACAGTACGGTATGTATTTATATTCGTCGTTGATTTAATAAAAGATAGTGCCACACATCCTGATTCGCATCAGTCTATAATATAGGATAGATATTCGTCAAGTGACTCAATTAAAGTACGGAACTTAGTGTGTAAGAGTGAAATACACAGGAAAGCTATATCCTACTGTTGATTGAACTACCGTCCATCAGTCTAGCTATTTTTACGAGAATTCCAGCTATTTAAGCGACACATTCAAAAAAAACACCTGGAACCAACATATCTGGAACACGCTGCAATACATGCAGAGATGTAAAACTACATCCCATTTTATTCGACAGCTGAAGCAAATATTATCTAACAAGTTAGACGGGTCCATTGCAGAAACAGATTACTGTAATTATAACGTCAAAATTATTTTCTCACTTTCATATTCTATAACCGTGTGTATAACGATATCGAACCTTGCAATTGTGTAATGATTTAATTTCTAATCATGGAAACGACTTATTTGCTTTTTTATTTTTGTCTCTCTCGCCATCATACACGTTCAAGCATTTTTATGCAGGCTTGAACGGTGTCTATTTTAACGTTAATTTGACTAATATTATATTTTTGTATTATCATTTGCATTGTAACCAAGATCGATTATGTTGTTGTAAAAATATTCTACTTTCAACGATTCACAAAATGTACCCTTATATATTTTTTGAATAGACATTACAAAATTTTGAAATAGCCACTTATTATTTTTCATTCTTATTTCAATCTATTTTAAGTAATCTTTGAATCGAACTTTTATAATTTTTTATTTCAAGAACCAAAATTTAATTGTACTTCGTAATTACGAGAACACTTAACGACACAGCATCCGAGAACTTTTTAAACTTTATTAAAAAATAATTAAGACGATAAAAGAATTTGAGTTAAAACAGTGGCATCGTCATGTTGTTAGCTTGGAACGTGTACCAGTCGCTGGTGATACTATGTGAGTACCGATAAGGAAAACATGGAAAAGTGTGGTCTCCTTAGATGAGAGTTTTCCGCGATACTTATAATTATTTTCTTTTCTCCTCTTATTTTCCTTCTTCTTAGAATTCTTTTATCGTCGTTTCTATTCCTATAAAGGACTCATTCTCTCCCTTCGTACAATCTCTGTTATTTCTTATCACAGCAATCCTTTCATTCTTCGCCCGAATCGATTTTTTATTAATCAATTCAACTGCACCTTTAATTCTGCAATTCCCTTTCATCTTTTTTATTTTCACTGATGGTTCAAAGAGACTGAAAAGGGCGGGAACCACCTGTTCTTTCAATCATTCTGAATTGATTAAATTACTTTCCTTCTGCTCCAGCTTCACCTCCGAATCCTCCTCAGCTATTCTGCGTGAACACCTTTATATCTTCTTTTCTAATTATTCCAATAATTCTGTTATTGTTTCTGCTGTTAAAAATGCGCTCCTAACTATTACGTACCTTCCTCCTCCTCCTTCAGTAGATTCCGTTTTTATTCGATCTTTAATCTGTAAATTATCTACCCGTCTACAAATTCGTTGCAGAATATTTCTTCTTTCATCTATTATTTATTCCTTCTTCTATCTGATCAGCTAACTTTCCACGACCTCTTCCAACAGCACATCTCAAATGGTTCTGTTTTATTTCTGTCTTTTTTTTTTTCATTTTCCTTGTTCCTGCACTAAAGTGATTGACCATACAAATATTTTCACTAGTTTACTGAGTAGGTAGACAACGATGACTTTTGGACGAGTAAGGGGAATACTGCGTTCTTCTATCCATAGCAATACGATTACCAATTTTCTGCGTACGGTCTATGTTAACTGCTTCGTTCGAGACACAATGATAAGAGGTATTGTTAGACCGATATATATAAAAAAAAACAATTTGAAAACTAACGTCCAATAACAATAACATCTGTAATAGCTAATATTTTAAAACATTATATTGATAAATATTTAAAAAATTATGTGGAAAAAAACAACCTATTCTATGAAAATCAACAAAAAGATCCACGATAACATTATTGAGAACGATTGTAAATAAGATAAATACAGGACTGTCGATGGGGAACCAATTTTTAATTACATTTATTGACCTATCCAAAAGCGCTTGATTTAGTTGACCATGAATTATTGATTAAAGGCTTCGAAAATTTGGGTATTAAGAATAATCAACTTAGGTGGTTTAGGAATTATATAACAAATAGAAAGAACATGGTCAAAATCGCAGGGAATAAAAGTAATGAAAAAACTATTCAATACGGAGTAGGTAAGGGTACCATATTGGCCCCTATTCTTTTTCTCATTTACACCAAAATTCGTTACACAAGCATATTAAAAATACAAAGGTATATGTTTTCGCTGATGATATTGCCTTGTTAACGGAGCACAAAAATTCAGAGATGGCGGAAAAATTATTACAAGAGAATATAGATAATTTTAGTAAATGGGCACATAATAAAAGCTTATGCATAAATATAAATAAATTAAAAGTATTACACATTCGGAACAGTTCTAAACATAAGATACACGATAATCATCCTTTCGTGAGCTTCATGTAAATATCAATATACCCATTTATGTTTTTGCCCACCGTTGGAGAACGTAAATGACTTCAAATATCTAAGAATATACATGTATATCGATAAATCCTTGAACTGGAAAAAACGCATTCAAAGTTTAAATTCGAAAATAAGACAGACTATTCCAGCTTTATATAAAATAAAGCAGGTACTATCGAATACTACGTATATGCTATAATTTAATAATAATGTCTAGAATATTATATGGAATTCAAATATATTATGCGAGGCTAAGAAAACGGAAATAAATAAAATAAGTAAAATACAGAAGAGGGGTTTGAAACTTATACTATATCCTACTGGAAATAAATTAATTTTATATCAATTATGTGTGAAAGGAAAACGATAAAATGTCCCACCCTGATACGTACTATTTCCATTATTGATTACTAGAATTTAATGTCAATAATAGTCGTCGTGATAGCCTGATTGCTAGAGCCCTTGACTTCCGTTACGGAGGTCACGGGTTCGATCCCGGGCGACGACAGAACTCATTACAAAGAATTAAATTAAAATGTTCGCTAATAATCACGTGGAAGGCAATGGAAAATATACATACATCATATGCGCAGTAGTTTAGTACACACAGCAGGCACACGCGGGATTGCACTTGTATAACAATGTAAATCAAACGATTACTAATCTGTTCCGAATGTAGTCCTCTTGCGTGCATACACTCGCGTTGCGTATAGCAATTGCCACGAGCGCTGCCTATTCTGTATAACTAGAATGTACAAATAGGCAGTCACGATGCTCAAAATTGAGCGATACGACTCAGATGATGATGAATATAAAATTACCATCCAGGCAAACAAGAAAACCAAAACAATACATATTACACATCTATTCCCGCTGCGTAAATCTACGAGTTGATAACACTGATGAATTAGTTTTAATTAAGTGAATAAGTACAATCCCTGATCATATATTAAAGGGGGGGAAAAATTAGTGTGTGGAAAAATGGCTGAAGGAATGGTACAAAGATTGAAAAACAAGTTACGACCTGTGAATCTCTTTACCTTTTAATTGCTCTTTCTTTATGTGTTTCGACTTTCTCGAGTCTTTCCCTGATATTAAGTTCTCAAAGAAGATCATGTTTTTCGATTTTAAAATATTAAGCTGTCTGCATGTACCGGTGTACAGATGCGTATTACGTATTTGCATGCGTATGATATATACTTATACATAAAAATAACGTTAGGTTTACTAATATTGAGATTTATAGAATAAGTTAAGATATCTTGTAATTTTTGTTTTTTTTTTTATAATAAGCATTAATAAGATTGTCAGGCACTCACACAGCGGGCATATTTGCCCTGTAAGACCCACAACTTATTTTAAATCAAAAAAAAAAAAAAAAAACTTGTTCTATTGTTTTATTTTACAGTTTTAATTGGTGCACTTTGCCGATTACCGTAACTTTTATCTCGAAGATGTCTCTTCATTTCATGTTTTGTCATATTATCGTTTAGTCTCATTATTGTTAATATTTTAACACTGTATGCTACAGAAACCAGGTTAATTTAACTGAATGATGTCTTTTACAATCGAGCTTAATTCCACAGTTAAATTAATCTAATACTTCTCTCGGGATCAAAAACATTAAATAACTGGTAAAAGCAAGCCACCTTGCTTTATGTCATTCTGGGATCAGTTGTTTTCTCTCAGCCGTCTTTACTTTCCCCCAGATAATTCTCTGCAATGTTCAATCTCAGATTAGGAATATATCACTGCGACAACGACTTGAATCCAGAATGAGACAAGTTTCGAAAACCTACGATACTTCCGGTTTGGTAGCTAGCACGCCTTAAACCGTCGGTCTACTGCGATGAATATCCAATTTAATTTGTAAAGTAAAATTAATGTCAAAGTATGAGCGGATAAAATGTTGCCCGATTAAAATAGATCACGTATCATGATTATGTGTAACACCTGTTCATCGTTAATACGACTACTTTGAGTATTATTCCCGGTTGATCATTATAAGGAGATTTTTCACACATTCCGTAAGGTGGATGTGCGATTTTAACCAAGAAACTTCGCATAGTGACTTCCTTTTGCTTCCGCTGACAGATCAGATCTATACCAAAAAGTATCCGCGTTAAAGTGTTTTCGATTAATTTTATTTAGTCGTAATTTTTCAATTTTAAATAATGAAACCTTATTTTTTTCTTTTTTTTTTTTTGCATTTATTCGCGGAGGACAATGTGGCCGCACCTGTGGTGATTTTTAAAATATTATTATGTATTATTTTTATTTATAAGAAGAACTTAGTGATTTTTTGAAAAGAGATTCGCCCGTCAAAATAACATAAATCGGGAAATTCCACAAATACGCTTCCGATACCGTGCTAAGTATTAAAGACGGTACTCTGCAATCAACGTAGAACTTTTCGAATAGCCGATTGGAATGATTGTGAAATAAATGTAAGCGACGGAATAATTCGGAGAAATTAATACGTAAAGACTTTAATATTTATGTGTTTAATAAGTAAACTGTTGTAGAGAAAACCATTTCTAATCAATTTAATAACGGCCAGATTTTTCAAACGAGAGTGGAACGTGATTTTTAAATAACGAATGTGAGACTCTTTCATTTACAAGTAAAATGTCAATTTCTACTGATAGCATCTGGAAACTACTTACTTAAATAATTAAGTAAAAGTGCCGACTAATAAAAATCAGTTAAATCCAAATTTATTTAACGATTAAAGCACTGCGAAATGGACGAATACCATGCTAACATTTTAGATTACAGGTTCCAAGTATGAAAAAAATTAGAAACATTTTTGTTTTTTTATTTTTGTAAAAATCGTTTATTTTAATAAAAATAATACTTAAAAATGTAACAATCGTCCATTGAAAGTGGTAATAAAAGAAAATCATGTGTACATTTCTGTTTTAACTTAAAAAGAAATATACATGTGTTTTTTGAGTAAAGTGCGCATGAAATGGAAGTATCAGTTTTAAGTTGTCCTTAATCGATAGACAATTGTTTAAAGGAACCTTCCATGCCGAATAAATCGTCGTAGTTCTTTGGTTTTCCAGGCCGCTTTGATTCGTCTACTTTAACATTTTCTTGTTCCAGGAACCATTCTCTATAACTAATTAGTTTATCCAGCCATTGTTCTGCGAAATACAATAGAAATATGTACGCGTATAAATTACATTTAACATTTACACGAAACAATTTAATACCTATATGCACCATTTATTGCGGTTGAATATTACGTTTTTCCAATTTTCCTTTAAAAAAAAAAAAAGGAAATAAAAAACGAACGTTGCGAGTTCTAACTTTATAATTTTTTATTCGTTAAACTAATCGTGCAGTTTTTTTTTGTTTTTTTTTTTTTTTTATTTATTTTGTTGGGTTCGTCAAAAAAATACATTGGCCCAAGAAAAGAGAACACGATGAGAAGTGGAATCAGAAGTTTATGCGATCAGATATGGAAGATAGGAAATACTCACGACCGAGGGTGATGGCAAGGAGAGATGCACAATATAGAGTTGGACGACCAATTGACAGATGATCGAGCCACCAAACGAGACGTCTATTAATTAAGCTCTCGAAAAACTTTCTAACGCAAGAAGCTAGAGAAATTGGACGAAGAGCTGAAGAGTTAAAAGCTTTGGGATCCAGATGATAATAAAGGTATTCCAAGAGGAAGGAGTAGGGTGGGAACGAAGAAAGGAGTTAAATAAGTTCAAATGGAACCGAAGAGAGTACTCAGAGAGGTTTCTGAGAATGGGAAAGGAAATTCCATCTTTTCCAGGAGAAAAATTTCCAAAATTACGTAAAGATGCTTCCAGTTCTGTAAAAGTAAATGGAGAAACCAAAAAATGTGAGGAGGTGGAATCGGATGACATGAGACAGGATTCTTAAAAGCTTGGAACGTAACTGGGAACTATAGAATTCAAAAAGGGAATAATTTATCAGACGTAAGATTCTGATTAGAAGAATGTGGGGAGAGAGAGGACTTGAAGAACTTGGCCATACTGCAGATACGAGAAGCAGGAGTGAAGCGTGAAAAAGACGAACCGAAGCTTTTCCATGAATTTCTTTTCGCCGTTTTCAAGGTGAATCTAGCTTTAGCGTCGGCTCTTTTATAGGCGAGAAAGTTGTTGAGAATGGGGAAGGAACGGAAAGTTCTAAATGTGGATAAACTAAGGTCGAAAGCAGCTTTACAATGCTGGTTCCACCACAAGGAGGAAGACATTTTCTGTGAGCAGAAGCCCGAACGGGAGGGAAAGAACAAATTAAAGCCAACAGAAACGGGGTCAATGAAGAAATCATATTAAGAGGAAATAGAAAAAAAAAAAAGAAAAAAAAAAGGAAAGATTCAAATTTGTTGGGATTGAAGAAAGTGAGGAATCAACAAGCGAGCGAAAGTTGGACCAATCTACTTTAGAGAGGATCCACTTTGGAATCTGAAGACGGTTAGGAGGAGATGGAAGAGGGATATCATTGAACGAAATAATTATAGGAGTGTGATCACTCTACCAAAGGAACCGTCCAGAGTACTCCAAGAACAGCTAAGATCAAGACTAGGAGAGGTAAAGGAGAGATCTATGGAGCTGAGAGAGGAGTGACTTCGGATACAAATAGGAAAACCATCAATAGGAAACCCATCATTCGGGAGGAACAGGTTATTTTGGAGGACAAAATTCTCTAAAATCGTTCCATTTCTGTTGTAAGTATTACAGCCCCAGAAGGGTGAATGGGCATTCCAATCACCGCCAATGAGGAATGGGAGAAAAAGTGCGCTAGTAAATGACTGAAAAGGGAAGTTGTGCAAATCGTAATTAGGAGAAATATAAACGGATACAACATTTAGAGAACTAGAAGAATGGTTAGGAATAGAGATACGAACTAAATATTGGACAAGGAGGATTAGAGGGAAACAAAATTTGAACATCATAAGCTGTGAATGGGATGTCATTCCTTACAATCATGCAGTTTTGAACATTTCGTTGCTTACAAATTAATAATGCAGAAGATTGTTTTTGTTTTTTTTTTTTAAATTAATCCGAAAGCAAAATTTAAAAATTTGAATCTTCACCTGTATACTAGTTATTACGCAGTTAATTTTACCATAAAGGCAAATATGATTCTATTAATTATATTTTTCATTGTTCATAACCGGATAACAATTATCAGTCAGGGAGAAACAGCATAAAACTGAACCGTCAATTAAGGTCAGATTAAATAATTTTAATTTAAGCACCTGTTTCTGAAATTCCAGATGCTGTGTATTTACGAAATGAGCTGAAAAATAAGTTGTTTTTCAATTTATATATACATCAAAATAATTCAATAGACGTGGCACCTTTTTTTTTTTTTTTGCTTACTTTTAATAAAATTTAGAATTATAATAGCATATAGCTAGAAATTTTTTCAAAACAGTAACGGGTAGATCTGATTAGTTGCCAGTGGTGTGTTTAAAAATTTTGAATTTTCATACCTAATAAAAATTATAAGAGATGATAAATTTGCTATCCAGCTACTTTAACATTTACCGAATATTACTTCTCAAATTAAATAAATATAAATAAATATTAAGTATTATTTCAGTAGTTCAAAATAATATTTCTCGACCTCTTACACCATTTCCCTACATCACACTGCTGCTCGGAATACACATAAAAATAACGTTTTTTCTCGCCCCAGTGGTAAGTATTCTATCTCTTTTTTACATTTATTCTGATAATGCTACGTATTTTTTTTTTTTTATACATTTTATTTGATTAATATATTCTAATGATTTACATTGCTATACTTTCAAATCTCATTAGGTAACAACTAGTGATTTTCAGACAGCATCTTACCGTTAATTTCTTCGATGGGTTATGATTTTCACGATAAGAGAATAAATTTTAATTTGATAATCAGGAGTCATTTCCTTCCGGTCAAATATTGAAACAGTAATATTTGTATTGACTAAAAATGAAAAATTTCGAGTTTTGATTTTCGCTTTTACAAAATAAAAAAAAAAAAAAAAAACAGATGCCGAAAAAAATTATAATAGAAAAAGAACTTAGACTTTTGCAACACCAGTCTGGAAATCCTGAAATATCTGATAAGACATGCACTTTTAATTCGGTATAAATTTACCGTTTTGGCTAATTTGCATCTACGAGAAAATATTTCAATATTTATTTCTTGGATAATTTGCTATTTATACATATGTTTTTATAAAAATTTCCCCCGATATAATTATTCACTTGTATTCCGAAAATTGTAACACAGGTCGGTGGCGGACCTAAGAATAGCCTTACCTGGACTCACACCCCCTTTTCTTAGGATCAGATTTTATATTAGATAAAATGTTAATGACGAAACTTGTGGTGTAATTAATGATAGATACAATTTACAATTCTCAGACAAAGAATCTATTTTTTTACTATTATTTTATATTATTTTACACTTTTAATAACCTAAATTTTCTTGAAAAAAAAAAAAAAAAAAAACAATTCCTTACTAGCCTTTCCCTTTATAAGATTCTAGATATTCTACACGATTATGGCAATCGAAATGTTCGAGAAAAAAGTGGAACCCGTATTTTGTTTTGAAAAGGGTACTGACTCTATAAATCAAATAACAAGTTAAATGTTATAATAAAATTTTCTTACGATTTATATCTTCAATTGATCCAACATAACCTCCGTACTCTTCTGGTAGTATTTCTTTCGGTACATATTCATATAATGAGTCCAAGTTTTCATGAACGTAAATCTAAAACAATATGGTATATTATAATGAAAAATAAAAAATAAAGATAAAATTTTAAAAATTTCAATTCACGATAATAATATTTCGTCAAAAACGAAACTTGTTAATGCAATCATAAAAGAATTTTAAACGAATTATAAAATTGTAACAATATTCTCCACTTTCTAGCTAGGATGAGTTCTAAACTTTTTTTATGTATTCAATCATCTAATAGGATTGTAAATAGTAGTTTTTGTTGTCACTTGTGACGAATAATCACTATTCAAAGAACGTACTGAAAGATTTTTATTATCGTTTATTGAAACATTTCAAAAATAAAAACAAAAAAGTAAGAAATTGTTTGATAAAATTGATTTCATATTACGAAGTCTTTTGTTAGAGCAAAAATATCCCTCCCTATTTTCTTATTCATCATTGTTCGTTATCGCGATAATTATAAAAATGTAAAAATTCTTTTCACAGTTGAATTATTTTCTGCCATTAACCTTCATACAGTTTCAAGGAGTGAAAATGAAATAATGAAACGCACGCTACTTCCATTAAAAGAACATGAGTTTTTTACAGGATTTCTTAGCGGTTTAAAGCTTACCCTTTCACGTAATTTTTCTTTCAAAATCGGCTTCACAAAGTTAATGATGGTGTCAACTAACGGAGAAGCGTTAATAACATGTACTTCCTTCACCTTTACCGGATACGCTTCCTGTAAATAAATGTTTCGGTTAGGTAAAAAAAATTCTGACTTCATTATTTAATTATAGAAACAAAAAGCATGTTCTTTTATGTACCCACTAAACCCTTTAAATACAACCAGGGTCGTATATAAACTAAAGTTTCATATACATAAATATATATATATATATATATATATTATAAAATTTATTTATTCATAAATAGTACTCTACAGTTCTGCGCTGAATTACGGAATATATAAAATTGGAGCAAACTACGACAAAAACAAAATAAAAAAAATACTAATATATATATATATATATATATATATATATATATATATATATATATAAAACAGTACACAACTTTAAGTATATTCGACATATAAAGTTTATTTGAAAACCGCATTATATCCATATCAAAAAACTTATGTAACCGTCGCAAAAAAAGTCCTAATCGTAATTTTTAAAGATTGCAAGTAATTTATAACTATAAATTTTTCTATTACGTTTGTTTTTCTTTGCAAAACGACTTAACCCATCTTTGGGATTAATTTGTACATTTTACGAAAGCTCATCAAAATAAGATCCGTTTGCTTTACTGAATTCCATAAATCAAATTTAAAGCATTTTAAATGAAAAAAGATCTTTCTGATGCAGCTGTTGATATAAGTAATGTTACGACAATTTTTAAAAGAATGTTAATATTAGGGAACATAAATTATGTGTTCGGTGATTGCAAAAAGATTAAAATTAAAAATTTTAAGCACTTAATGATAAATAACGGTAGTAGACGCAGTTACCATAATGATTATAAACCTAGGTACACTAGTTAATATATCTTAAAAGATGACTAAATATCTTTTACTAAATGTAGTTTAATGTTTCTACGGTTGATTTAAATATTTCAATAAATCTTACCAGCCCATCGAGAATTTTTGTCTACGGAGTTTAGCACATAGAAATTAACTTAATCATTTGGTACTTGGAGATATTTTTCAATTTTATCTTTCAGGAGACACAGGAGGTGATCAAAAATTTTCGATAGCATTTATAATTAAATTGCAAATTTTATTTCCTGGACTTTACAAGAATGCACAGAGCCTAATTTTAAGAAGGACACTACAATGTACATATAAAACCGTTAGTTATTTTTCTCGTTTAATACATATACAACACTAAAATTTCCACTCATTGTAGCGTCATCATCACATACCCTTACCCAACCACTTATTTACAATTGATATCAAGTAGTATTTGTAACATTCCGCTCAAATTATTAACAGTTGCATTACAGTGACAAACTGTAAAAAATCTTTCTGTAATCCGTAGATTAGTTTTTTCCACTTTCTTCATTACAGTCTACATTTTACCTAATGAGACAATTAGTCTCTGCAAGAAATATTTGTTATTTTGTCCGTTGAAAATCGAAAATGATTTTGTTTTATTAATTTTAATGATAATTTAATCGTGTAAAATTTTGCCACATATTTGGATAATATTATATATATGTAGCATTTAAATACTGTCCCTAAATATGGTCAATTAATTGTTTGTCTTCACAAAACAAATGTATACATATTAATGCCTGCCGGATTAATAATAACCGTAAAGTTAGTGATTCCAAAATCGCAAGTTCCACGTAAAGGTAGTTCTTGACGTCCACATAATACAAACAACGGTTTTAATTATAAGTTTTTAACTTTGTTTTATTTTCTATCAACACGAACAGTCATAATACCTCATACAAGCCCTTTTTAAAAGAAGAAATGAAATCATTTGTCAAAATTTATTTTAAACTTCGATATATATTTTTCGAAGCCTCCTCCCCCCTCAAACACGACCCTGAATACAACATTATAAAATGAAACGGAACAAACACTTGAAATGAGCGTATCCCAAGAAACCAATTCTATTTTAGTCATCTTATTGTGTTCATGAAAAATCTTTAAATAAATAAATAAATAAAAAATTAAAGAAAACGTACTTTGTTCGTAAGCGAAAAGAAATTAATATTCACGTTTTATATACCATATTATGTTCTGCATTAGACTTTTATATCTGACATAGAATCGAATAAATCGATGTGTTCCTTTTTATATATATATATATACATCTACTAGCATTCCGCTTCTATTATGCATTTGTGAATCTTATGCTGTTCCTCTAATTTCTATTTGTCTCAATCTCGTTTTAAATTCCCTAATTACTCCACTTTTATGACTTATCTACTCTTCTTCGGTATGCTATTCGTACTTAATGAAGTCAGAACATTAAATGGAGCTTACATCTCATAACCAACGAAGCTCGGTAGTCGACGACACCGCTTTCTTAGTTTTCATTAAGGCGTCTAAGCACAAATCTGCTTTGGTGCGTTTCAAATGATAATGAAAAGGATACAGTTCTCATTATAGTTATTCATGTCGTTCTCTAAACTATCTGAAACTTTTAAAATATTTCACGATTTCTGTATAACTTTTTTGAGCGAAAATTTTGCTGCGCAACACATTGTTTGTTAAGCCTAAAACGCAGAAATGTTCTTTTTACTATCAATTCTATACAACTCCCCAGTCACTGTGAACCACAAATTTTTCAGTCTGAAAAATAGCATGTCTTCCACGTAGCATTTCTATGGCACTCCTAATTCATCAAAGTAAAGAGTAACAAACGTACAGGCTTGGCCTTGAGGACGCTTCCTCCCGCAACTGTTACCGTAATTTTTCTAAACATGCATAACCGAAAAATTAAACAACTTGTAGTTGACTCAGAAGTGTTCCTTGTCATGTCAAATTAAGATTTAGAATTTTTATATATTGCATAATATATTTGTGGACACACTCAAGGGCGTCGCCAGCCGATGGGCCGGAGAGGGGGCAAGATGATAGAAAAAGGATATGAGTTATGGGAAAAATAAAATTTATAAGTTGTAAAGGCCTAATATTTTATTAAACAAGAATAAAATCTTAATTAAAAAATAATTTTCGCGAGTTTCTGGCAAATTGTTCATGATTACGCGCCTATGAATACTCTTCATGGCCAGTTGATTAATAAGTTTCAAGGTTCCAGGGGGGTTGGGGGCAGCTGCCCCCTGCCCCCCGCTGGCGACGCCCAGGGACACACTGTTGATGGCAAAAATTCGCTTTCGTTATAGGTGATGTAGTAAAAATGGCTTGTTTTTTCATCAATCAAATCTGGTTATCATATCTCTAATATTAATAATAAAGAATTTATTGTTTAATTAATGCACATAATAATAATGAAAAGCATTTCTAAATTCCCAGTCATTTAAAAGATTAAAATTTTCACGAATATTCGTTACATACATTTATTTATTTTTTGTTAAACATATGTCAACAATAAAACAACCTTCGATGTGGTTGTAATTGAAATATACACAATATTTTGTTTGGTTTTAATTTCTGTTTTTAATATTTTACCATTGTTGTGTTGGGAGATCTAAAAATAGCAAAACTGGTAAATAGTATTACCTGAACACAAATAAAAAATTTCTTTAGCAGTGCTGGCGTGAATTTAGCGAAGTGTTGAGCAAAGTTTTGTGGAGTTGCTACAGAAGCATCTAATATGTAAACATCGCCTGCAACTCCGATTTGTTCTTCCTTTAATCTTACATCACCGATCATTAAAACCATTTTCATCGCATCTGATACTGTGGCCGCTACATTTTCCATATCTACGCCGCGCATAATGACTACTCTGCGACCGTTTTTCGTTAAACCGGGCAATGGTGGTATGTTACTGTAATTTATAATAGTTTTACCTGATGTAATATGTATTTCTCCTCACTTTCAAATATTTTCAACGAATAAAGTTTTAAAGTATTTGTTTGAAATTATCTGAATCATTCATTTACATAATTATATATTACTTTTAGCTCGAATTTGAAAATGGTATTGCAGAATAAACACTGGAATGCATATGTTTCTGATTAATTTTAAATGCAATCTATTTTGATTAGCTAGGCATTTAATCTTTTGTAAATAATCAATTTTGAGTAGTTTCATCTTATAGTTTAAAAAAAAACAAAAAAACGATTATTACTATAATTAATGAAATTTCTAAATTAATATTTTTCCGCTATATTTTTGATAACTGACTTAATGGCGTTTTTTATTCAACTTAATAGTTTATTTATATTTAAAATAATAAATCGATTATATTAAAGTAAAATAATTGTATTTATAAAATTAATAGAGCTAACACGATGATATTATATTTAATTATAGCAACGATTATTCACTCCATAAATTTAAAGTTTAAATGTTGAAAAACTTCTTTACAATATTATCTGCAAAATTAATTTCCCGCCAAAAAAAAATAAATAAATTACATAATTTATCCGATGACTATCAAAATGTATTCAAAAACGCATACGTTTAACTCAAAAGTCATTTATTCAAAGTTTGACACTATGTATCGGGATATTAGTATTACTATTGTCAGTTTTTTAGTAGTTGTTCAAAAATATTAATTTTGACCGCGCATAAGGTAAATAATATTCTCTCCTCTTTTATCACAATTTTTTTTTTATAAAACCACGATCGTTCTGCTGTCTGTTTTTAATAATACGCTGCTAAAATGATAATTTTAGTAATTAGATACGATTAATTTTTAAAAAACAAAACATGTATGACGTGTTTAATTAACAAGATTAACCAGTCATGTAAGTGTGTGTGTATGTGAAATAGATAAATTTACATATTTATATCCTGCATTTAACAGAGTTCATTTTTATTATAACTAAAAAGACATGTGTAACTTTCAACTCGCGTAAATAACGCAAAACCTTATTATTCAGCCCAGTTGATGATTTAGTGCCACTTTGTTAGAAAAAATAAAGAGAAGTAACAAGAAAATAAAATTCATAATTCTTTTGATGTTATATTTATTTTGAACAGGATTTAAATGTTCAAAACATTGACATTTATTAAAAATTAATTATAAAACGGCATATCTCGAGACAATAGTTTTATTATAATTATTGTGAACAGAGCCGTATCTTATATATATATGTATGTGTGTGTGCGTGTATTATCATGAAATATATTTATTTATAAATAGTACACCAAATCCTTATAATTAATGCAATATTTGAACACTACAATAAAAACAAATAAAAAATAGTCGTTTCCATAGAATTCATAAAAATTTCGATTTTCTTTTCTTTTGTCAAAAATTGAAAAGAAATAAATTTATTTCGAATTTCGGTCTATTTAATTTAACCAGTTATTATTTCGCAGACATTTTGGGGGGAGGTTTGAACCCCGATAACCCTCCCTCAGGTACGGCCCTGGTTGTGAAACATTTTCAAATGAACTTGTGTGAGTAAATTTAATCACCGTATTTTTTAACTTTACAACCTTATCTGGTCTAAACCTGGTATACTTCAATTTACGAAAATTAATCGATATTTCAAAGACTACTTTTATTTGTATTTAGTATTTTTAGTTAATTAATCATGAGATTGGCGATACCTTATTTCAAAAATTAAGAAATAAAGATAAATAAGATATAATTGGTAAATAATAAAGTAAAACGAACATTATGATTTGAGAAGAAGCAAATTTAAAAACATATATGTTACGTGTTAAATAATTTTTTTCTACAACATACTAGCAATTATTATTCGATGTAAGACAGTAGTTTGGAAGATGGATGACTAGAAAAAAATTACTCGTCGTATTGAAATAAAAACAACACGGACCTTAAAATAACTAACGTGACTTTCTGAATTCATCCTATAAAGAGCAACATATAGAGAAACATTAATTATCCTTAATTTATCTTTGTTGACTTCTCCATTGCGTGAATTATTCATTTTATTTCAATGCTGATAGATTTACAAACAATTTTCTCATTTCTTATAATCGGTACTTGCGATTTTTCTTTACAGTAATTTTTAACATTTAAATTCTACTAAAAAATTTTTTTTTTTTTCATTTTGAAGATTCTTTCATTAATATATCAAAAAACACATTTAATACGGAAAAGTAATTGTTTAGTAAATTTCTTTGTATTCTCTGAACTTTTTAATAACCGTACTCTACGTGAACGAATTCGTTTTTGCCATAAATTAACGAAACGCTATATAATTAGCTTCTCAAAAATTTTCTTAAATAACATAATACTTCTCTCGGCATATCTGATGTAAATATAATATACACCAAAATCTATTTGAACAGCTACACTAGTATAAGTGTGTCTGCATGTAATATGAAGAATGTTTATATTTAAACGACCGTTACGTAGTCAATTTTCAACACCGTTAGAGCTTTTATCGTTGTACTAAATTAAAATCTTACCTATTTACGTTAATTGCGACTTAGTTTTTTACTAGGCAGTAAACTGATTTCGAATGTCTTTCTGATGATGTGTAGTTTGCAACCCTTGTTGACAGATTTTTTCACTTTAAATTATTTCTTACAAGGAAAGCACTCGAACCCGAACTAACCGATTTTGATGCAATTGATATATCTTGTAGAACACAAAAAAATAAAAGGCCCGTGTTTTTTTATATCTGCTAATAAACATACTAAGAGGGTGAAAACTACCCCCAAAGTTGGCCCAAAAAAAAAACGTTTTTTCTAAATATCTCGACTAGCAGTTAATATTTTTTGGTAAAACAAAATTGAGATTACTCCTTTCGGAAAAGCAAGTAATTCATGATGATTTAAACAATAATTGATGAAGCCCCTATTTTATAGGGGTTGAAACCCCATATTTAATTTATTATTTTGATGATAAAAAATTGTAAAAAATCTAAAAAAAATGTTCAACCAATAAAATGATAAAATGAAGTTGACCTATTACGGTATTTTCGTTAATTTCATCCCTAAAGTGGTAAACTACCCCTAACACAGAAAAACCAAAAATAGGAATTTCAAGCGATCAGATTTTGAATTCAATTCGGATACAGGGGTTTCAACGTCGCTGATTACGAATCTGATATCAATTTTTTTTTTTTTTAATATATATATTTAATAAAGTTACAAAATAGAAAATGAATACGAACATTTATGATTTTAATATAAAAGAGTATAGAAATTATTTTTATTTTATCCCAACCGCAACGTACAATAGCGACATTTGTGCATCCTTCTATTTCGCAATGCGTATTACAAGAATCTCCGAAACTAAAATCTACAGGATTTTCAAATTTATTCGACCTTTCATTTACATAACCACTTTTGTACCAGGAATATTTAAAAAGATCTTCATATCTTGGTGAAGACGATTGGTTGTGAACCAGTGATTGAAGTTTTATTATATTATTTTTAATATGTAAATTTAAATCATAATTCATTAAAATTACGTCATCAGAAAATTTTCGAACATAACTTTTCCAAATTCGGAATCCAAAAACATCAAGTGGTTGAATTTTTCCCGTCGTTCCAGTAGGAATTTTTTTCAAGTTAACAATTTTATTGTCTGACATTGTTTTTTCTACAACTTTTTGACAATGACCACTCCAAGAGTCAAGTAATAGTAAGGAGGTATGACCTACACTTGGTAAAAATATTTTCTCCAACCAAATTTTAAAGTGATCTGCAAAGAAAAAATGTACTCTTTAACTAATGTAATTCGCAGAATAATATGAAAATTTTTGTAAAGTTACTTACTAGATATCTGTGTTAGGGGTAGTTTACCACTTTAGGGGTGAAATTAACGAAAATACCGAAATAGGTCAATTTCATTTTATCATTTTATTAGTTGAACATTTTTTTTAGATTTTTTACAATTTTTTATCATCAAAATAATAAATTAAATATGGGGTTTCAACCCCTATAAAATAGGGGCTTCATCAATTATTGTTTAAATCATCATGAATTACTTGCTTTTCCGAAAGGAGTAATCTCAATTTTGTTTTACCAAAAAATATTAACTGCTAGTCGAGATATTTAGAAAAAACGTTTTTTTTTTGGCCAACTTTGGGGGTAGTTTTCACCCTCTTAGTATGTTTATTAGCAGATATAAAAAAACACGGGTCTTTTATTTTTTTGTGTTCTACAAGATATATCAATTTCATTAAAATCGGTGAGATTGGGTTGGGGTACTGTTAGGGGTGGTTTACCCCTTTAGGGGTGAAATTAACGAAAATGCCGAAACAGGTCAACTTCAGTTTTTCATTTTATTAACTAAAAAAATTATTTTTAGATTTTGTACTATTTTTTATCGCCAAAATAATGAATTAAATATGGGTTTTCAACCCTTATAAAATAGGGGATGCATCCCTTATTGTTCAAATCATCATGAATTACTTGCTTTTCCGAAAGGAGTAATCTCCATTTTGTTTTACCAAAAAATGTTAAGTATTAGTCGAGATATTTAGAAAAAACAATTTTTTTGGCCAACTTTGGGGGTAGTTTTCACCCTCTTAGTATGTTTATTAGCAGATATAAAAAAACACGGGTCTTTTATTTTTTTGTGTTCTACAACATATATCAATTGCATCAAAATCGGTGAGTTCGGGTTCGAGTGCTTTCCTTGTTAGTAACGTTAAGAAGGCCTTTTTATATGTTCCACACTCTAAGTTTTAATGCGGAATATTTTTTTTTTTTTTTTAATCTAAATGTTCTTTAAACTACAAAAATTATTTAAAAAATATAGATACATATATATCCTTTTAAGTTTGCCTATATTTAAGAGCCGAGAAAATTTTGCATGATGAAGGCTGCACAGAAATTGTAAAATACACCTGAAAATTGAATTTAAGTGTGAAAGAAAAAAGAAAACATACTGGGATAAAAGCAATGAAAAATAAAGTTATATATACAGCATTTAAAAATGAAAAAAAAAATGGTATTTAAAAGGGAACGATTAGAATTGAATGAAAACTTCAACTAAATGTAAAGAATCTAGCTAATAACCATTATAGAGTAAGGAAGATAAAACTGGCCAAAGGGCGAAAAAAAGAAAAAGGAAAAGTAAAAAAAATAGTTTGTTAAATCTATTTTTAAACGTTTTAAGATTATGAAAGTTGATCTTTTTTTTAACCGTCATTTTTATTAAAGATTAATGTTTAAGATAAAAATGTGTAGAAATAAAAACTTAAAATTGTACAGTCATGGAAATAAGAAATATTGATTTCGAATTTTGGTAAAATCGTAAATCGAATTTGAGGTCAAGTACTCCATCATTAAACAATAAAATGGGAAAATACAACGCTTTTCGCAGTGGTTTAGGATATGTTTTTAACCGCGACGATTTATTCAGGTTTTTACGTTGCAACAGCCCATGATATACGTTTTGTTCGAAAAGCAAAAATACATAACAAAAATGTCACGTAGGATTGAAAAAAATCTCGTATATAATTTCAGAAAGATACAGTTGAGAAAATGAGTTTTATGTGTGTGTGTGTGTGTACATATGGGAAAACTTGAGTTATGGCACAAAGATGAATTTAACAGTTAGAGCAAGTATTCAGTTTTTACGATCGTGAAACTTCTCCAAATCGAAGCCGAATGGATGTTAAGGTAAAAAACATGAAAAGAGAATAAAAAGGGACATGTTTTTGTATATCTATATACACCCATTATCATCTTTAGAATATATATACATATATATATGTATGTATGTATGTTTCGATGATTGACAATGTAGTCAGATGCCTGTGTGAATTTATGACATGTTAATCAATTATAACCTTGACACGGTTCACTCCATAAAACAATAAAGTTAATATTTATCCAAATTAATCTCAAAGCCGATTTTACCCGTGTACACGAATTAATCGTTAAAATTACTTTTTTTTCATATTTTATTTAACCCAATCTTGTTTTGTGCTTTTTTTTTTTGTTCTACGTGTGTGTATTTTTTTGTTCAATTACTATTTTGCAACTCTTAATTTTTTATAAACTTCTATAAATATTTTATTTTTAGTGTAAAGACAGTAACTCTTATTAGGTTGAACATTTTTTACAATGGTTCTAAAAAAAACATTAGAAAATTTTGCGATTAATGACACCCATAATATATACGAAATGCGCCTGATATACATAAATCCCTGATAGTATCATTCTTAAAGATCTTTCTCCTCTACTTACACATTCTTCTAACGTCTCCATTACAGCGTTTCGCGTTAACTTGTACCAAAAGTTGATGTCCACAGCTTCTTCTTCGGTTAGCCTCTTTTTCTAAGGGATCCATTTCACCAGTTCCTCCAAGGAAAAATTTATGATAAAATATAATGTCAGATAATTGCATGTAATTTGTGTAAATTGTGTATCAACGTCTCTGATCCGCTGCTATAATGCAAACAAATCTGGGGGTGCTGGAAAAATGGTAGTCCCCTAAGGTGAAATTACAAAAAAATATGGTCTCAAATAATTGCGTACAATTTATGTAAATTGTGTTTCAACATTCAAAAAATTGTGTACACACTCCCCTTCGCCGCTATAATAAAAACAAATTTACGGGCTAGCCCTCCCACTGCTTTCATTACATCCGGAAAAAATATTAAATCTTCAGTTGGTAAGTTAGCAGTAATCACTTTACTTTCATGTAGTCCATTCCTTTGAGAAATATTTCGCATGTTCTAACCCCCATTAAAACACGGGCACTGCGAAAATAAACTTGTGATCAAAAATTAGGCTGTACAAGCAGCGTTAATGTATACACTCAGCTCTTTTCGTTTAAAATTATTAATACTAAACAGAATTTGAGCTCTGTTCTTGCATGTTTCTGCATTAATTCCATCTCTTAGTGAATTTCTAATCAATTCGAAGTATAAAGCAGTACTATTGAAAATAAAATTTATAAAATTATTGTAATGATTACTATCTGCATAAGTGCAAAATAAAATTTAAGTAGTTGTATCAAATGTACATGTGTTTATAATTGTGTAATGATAGTTCCCTCTGGATAAATACTTTGTAACTTTGAACAACTTCCATTTACTAGCTGGCCAAGTATTGAACTTTTCGTTGAACTGCTCAAGTTTTGAAATAAAATGGTAGCATCTGGTTCTGTATTACTAGGTTTAAGTTTTTTAGTTTTTGTTATAAATTTTGTATTATTTTGTCCCCACCAATTCTCTTCCGTTTCTTGATCACGCAAAAGGGAATTAGAGGATTTTTTTTTTTGTATAATAGTTAATTTTTTCTATAGTCGCCCTATTTCTGTTTTTTTTGGCGTGCACCGGCAATATTGATCTTTCCTGTTATGCACTGAACGTGTATACCAACAAAATCGTCTAATAGGTAATTTTTCGTCTTTGAAACAATCGATTTTCAATTCTTTAAACAAACTTTTCGAAACTTGTTGTGTCTATTTCATTGCCAAATTCAAATATTGGTAAAACAATAGCTGACTACAAACATATTAGCTTGCAGTAAACTAGTAATCTTTTCGCTAAAATTTCACCTGGGGGGGGGGGGGGGCTAGCATTTCTCCAGCCCTCCCCAGATTTGTTTTCATTATAGCGGCGGATGAGATTGTATACAAATTTGGGGACGTTAATACACAAATTATACACAATTATCTAGACACTATATTTTATCATAAATTTTCCCTTGGTGGGGGCTAGTGAAATGGACCCATCTCTAATTGTTGAAATTAAGAATCCCCATTCCGTACAGTACCTCTTTCATACTCTCGCTTTCCTTGTTTCCTACCCTTACTCTTGCTATCTTTATTTCCCTAGTATCTAATCGAATTAGGTTCTAATATTTCTTTACTTCCTTTTATAATCTTTTAAGTCTGCTGAACTGACGCGCAAATCAAAATGTCAAAAAAAAGAAAAAGAAACGTACCAAGTTATTTTTCTAATATGCCTTTTACCTGGAAGACCTAAACAAAAGTATAATTCTAAAAGGAGTACAAAATAAGACAATTTCCCAGTAGGAAGACGATGACGAAGATGAATTTCAGGTCACATTTTGTTAATTACGATTACAAGATTACATATGTAAGCTATTCTCAATCACTGCTGGCTGGACGTAATTTAATTAACAAAAAAGACTCAATCGATGTATTTGTTTAATTATGGCTGCAATGCGTCATTACAAAATTATCAGGTTTGTCAAAAGAATTGGATTATTCTTCATCGAAGTTCCAAACTAATCAATACCGACGATTGTCGGAATACATACTAACTATAGTAGTTAAATGTTCGAATAATAATAGCTGTAATCTTTCAAAGGATTATAACAACGAGTAGTAGTTCATTTTCTTACTACATTTATTCGTGTATTATTTTTCAAATAAACATAATATATGCTTCCTTTGGAAAGATAAAAGCTATTTTCCAGATTTTTAACTATTAAAGTGTTTTTGTATTCATATTAAATTGTCTGTACCGATAATCTTGATAAAGAGTACTATTTGATTCTTTTGAAAAATCCTCAATTATTATCTCGCAATAATACGTTATAATTAGTATTAATAATTACTGAAGTATAATCAATTACTTTAAATAATTGCCCTTGTAGGAATCATTTTTGTAATTAATTATCAAAAGTAACCAATTACGCCCAACTCTAGTTCAGAATCGAATCTCATAATCTTGCTTAATCGTAATTAATTACAAGATGCCCAACTGTAATGTCTGTTTTTAAAAATGTTTACTCCAATTAGATAATGCGAGGAACAGTTACGTCTTTAATCTTTATTTATTCTCTCTCTTTTCCCTTTGTTTCATCGTCTACCGCGTGCCGTATTTTTTTTTCTATTTTATTCCATTTTGCTTAAAAACGAACATCACTTTATATCGTAAACTTTAATTAACATATACGTATATTTTCTTTTTTTATACGTACACAATTCTCATAACCTCCTTCAGTTCTGGAAGAGATGCGTCTCGATTCGTGAAAAATTCCGGGACAGCAGCTCGCATCGTAAAATACATATCCAATTTGCGTTTCGTCTTCTCTAAGGAAAATTTACAGCCGCGTAGGAACGTCATAATTCTCGCATCGTCTGAAAAGCGAAATAATTGAATATTATCTATCACCGACAATCGATAAATAAAAAGAAAATATTTATTTGCGCCGCTGTTTTTTATAAATTATTATTATTAATTTTAATGAAAATAAAAAAAAATAACAATCGTGGATCTTTTCTTCTGACTACCGTCGTAGAAATCTCGTCGTAGAGTACACGGCTAGTGTGGTAATCGGCCAGGATTTTAAACAAAGAGGTGCAATAGCAATAATGCTGAAGTAGTTTGTATCCGCTGCGTGTATACAATTATATTTGGTAGATTAAAAGTTTAATCATATTAAACGTCGTCGCTGAAGTTGTAAAAACTTAAATGGTATGATAAATGTACACTGCGCTGGTCACAAGAGCACAGTAATCGTCTAAAATTTCAGCAAGAACCGTGCGTAGGTTAATTAGTAGCGTTCTTCCCGAAAATATCTTATCTCCTTCGACTTCAATCATTTTCAACATTTACCTCCCTTATGAAAAATCACATTTCGAGATATACGATATTAGTTGTTCCAGTATTTAAACACGTTCTAGTTCATAAAAAGAAAAGGGGATATATACATGCGGTATTCTCAGTGCTGATCGCTGAACTTGTTTTAACGCGTCCTTGTATGACTAATTACTGTTGCCGATGTTTTTGCATATTTTCTGCTTGTTCCTGTATTTGTTTTTGAAAAAACCCGCGTTCAGCATTTTTTTTTCTTTTGTACGTTGAAAGTACCTGTAAATATGTCATTTGAAGTATCGAATGTGCGGAAATGGAAATTATTAATTGAGCTCTTAAACGACAGCGTTACCTGTAAGTCTGTTTCGACAGTGATCTGGTGGAAACCAAAGAAAGAACTGAGTAAATCATAAAATCTACTATGGGAGTGTAATAATAAGTGGGGGGCTATTTATTACGATAACTGCAAGCTTGTATTGAATATTCTAAAGAGCAATTTGATCAAGTGAATGGAAATTGCTACTCTACCAAGAACTGATCTTAAACATCAAAGAACGGTTACTAAATAACTAGTATATCGCGAAAAGTTTCCGCAGTCTTACAAGTTCAGTCACGTAGAAAATCTTTTTAGTTAGCTGGACCTGCGCATTCGGGAAAGGCTCATTAGTTTAAAGATTGAATTAGGATAAGGCTTAAGATAGTGTCTAAAATCTCAGCCGAAGAATACAACCCAAAAGAATCTTTTCCAATATGCCTATTTAACTCCATTGCGTCGGCACAGTATTAATTTTGAACCTTTGAGAGTTTCGCGTTTTTTATAAAAAGGAAATCGTTTTATTCCATTCTTTTTTTTTTTTAATTCACATTACAGCTCATGCGCCGTCTGTAACTGCAAAGCTATTACCGCACAAGCGCCATCTATTTTATATGAATCTGACTAGTTTGTTTGTTTTAATGAATCGGAGTATCCGGTACAGATGGATAAAGCCATTGGATAACATTGCTCCAACAGGTCTATTAGATAGGACAATAATATTCACGCTTGGGCACAAGTCTGACCTTTGTTGGAATAAGCTGTAAACAAAAGGACCATGTTACAGTAGACGCCGTTCGTTCAAAGACATATTCACCGAATTATATCCGATTCTTAATCTGGTCAGGCTTGAAAATTCTCTGCATGTTACTTCAAATAGAGGCCACTGCGTCTGTGTGTTTGACTTGAAGGATCTTAGTCAGGATGGCTGTAATAATCTAAAGCTTCTTTTATTTATCTGAGTAATGTATATACAGAAAATCGGATATGGAGCCGGGCGAGTAGGCATCTATATTCATGGGGATGACCAGTGTCGCTCTAACAGCCGTAAGATACAATTGATAGTAACTGACAGTGGGTGGAATTTGTTTTTGAAGCCAAAAAAAAAGCGGAGGAACAGGAAGGAAACAGCGTATTATTGAAGAAGAGAGAAATATCAGTTACGGGATTTTTCCTGGGGCTTGTGTGATATTTGAAACAAGCCGACTTTGTTCGGGAAAAATTCTAATCATTGTTATCAGTCCATGAATGTAATCTACTTAGTGTAGATTACATTCATGGATCGTGTATTGGATAGGCGATTAGAGGAGTTTAGATTATCTCTGAATAATAACCGTGCTGAAACAGGCGGCCATTCCGCTATGTCATTCATGTATAGAATAAATAAAATTACGCTCAAAGGTGATTCTTGCGCAATGCCATTCTTTATTTGAATCAGTGAAAAAATCCATGAGCCGATTTTTACCTTAATTTTTCTCTTTGTTAAGTAATCCGTCTACTGTGGTGTCTTCAGCTTTAAAATCACTCAATATTATGCGGTCGAACGCGTTCTCTATATCAAAAAATAGTGAATAGAGGTTTTGCATCGTATTTTGAATTGCCACGGGGGTCAAAAAATGGCTAACTTTTGATTTCCGGCTTGGCTTTGGGAAAGGATTTTTATTGATTCAAGGAAAAAATAAAACCGCCTATTCACCATTTTCCCTGCTATTTTTTTCACAATGAGCTGATTGAGAAAATAAGTCGATAGCAGGAAAGTGCCTTTTTTTTTCTTGTTTTTAGGATTACTATTATTGAGATACTGTTTTCCAGCAATTTCAGATGAGACCAGAAGACCAATTTTGATTATATAAGAATTTGAAAAATAACTTAGCGGATGATACGGGTAAATGTTTTATCGCGAATGGATGAATCGAGTATTGTTGTTCAGTTGATAGTTTAATTCGGCGATCGTGAATCGGACACTGAAAATTAAAGAATGAGAGAGGAAAAGGATACAAGCTGAGATTTTGCTTTAGTTTTTGAAACTAAAAATATTTTGAATAGGATGAGGATACATTAGCGAAGTGAATCGCAAAGAAGGTCCCTGTCACCCCGAATTCATCTGTGACTAGCGTTGAAAGTCTATCAGCAGCGTGCAGCATTCACCGAAGAATTCACAGTATCGATCAGTGTTTCGATTTTTTTCCATATTATTGCACTGGGAGTATCTTTAGAAATGATATGTAAGATGCCTACGACTCGCGTTTTCTAATTCGAATAAGGCGCGTTCTAGTTTCCTAGTTGTACTTTCTCGAGGTGCGTTTTCTTCTTTGGGAAATGGTCTGGGCGCACCACCATGGAACGCACCACTCTCTTTGCTCAAGTACAGAGAGTTGTTAATGCTGCTCATTGCAACGCGTCGATAATTGTAGTGTACATTTTCATTGATAGACAGAGATAACTGCAAAGGTTCTCTAATTTTTAGTATACGCCTTCCGGTTTGCCTTATGCAAAAAACAAATCGCCTTCGTGCGTTAATTTGAGACTCGAATGAAAAAACTGATAAAAGATAGGAAAAGGATCACTACTGCAGCAGAGGTCTCGATACACAGAAATATTCAAAAATAGGAATAGTTGAGATGACGAGAAGGCGAGATCAAGTACGGCGATCCTGTTAAGTGTGGAATTAAAGTTCATACGAGAAAGGGTTGAAATGGGAATATAATATCGTTTGTTCAATAAGCTGTTAGAGATGACAGTGCACTCCGATGTGTTAGTATACTAGTTGTTAATGTACATTAAAATCAGCGAACAGAATTAACGGAGTGTTCATATTGTAGTAGGGAATCATCGGTCTTACTTTGTGTTGCAGTTGAAATAGGTGGAATATAGTCACTTTTAGCTTTATTTTCATAAGAGTGTTCATTTTTTCAGACCTTAATTTTCCACATTTCCAGTTTGTATATGTCATCTGGAGAAACAAATGCTTTTTTTTTTTTTGTTTTTTTTATTTCATCAAACTGTGATAAACGGAACAAGTTAGCAAGTGTACGAAGATTTACTGAATATCGTGAAGAAAAAAATTATTGTAAAACCAGGAATCTCTGGCACAGTTAATATGTAAAATATTTAATATTCGTTCGAAATTATAAAAGTAGAAAAATCGTAACCGTGTACACAATATTTACTTTAGAAATGTGTCGTTTAATATCGGTCAAAACTGAAAACGTATAAAGACTGACGAAATCGCAGAAGCGCTTTTTAATATCACAAATTGAACGAACGAGATAAATGGAATTTTGAAAATTGTACTCCTACTATAAGGGGAAAGATTTAAAAATTCAAATTAAAACGGGATGTAAAATAATTTTTGAAACGAATACATAAAGCTATATTCAGAAACCATTTTAGAGGTCGCGTTAAAACGATGAAGTATTATTCATTTTATTTTCTTTACGTTCACATTCGTCTTCATTTTAAAATATATATATGGAAAAATTCTTCATCCACACTGTTCCGACTTAATGATATAACTGTTGCGGGAGTATATCACAAAGAGCAGAAGCGTTTGTTCGATGAATGCCACCACTGCCCGGAAATTCGAATAGCACTTTTCATATTCAAATTGACGGGCACGCTTAGAAGTTCCTTGCTTCTGCACACCGTAAGATTGACATTGATAAATTTAAAAAGAACACATTAATTTCTTCTAACCGACGATAAGACAAGTGACTGAAAATAAATAAAACCGTTATTTTCAAGGTTACAATCACTATCTGCCATATTAACAATCGCACATTTAATATAAACGATTACGACGAAATAGACATATGTAATAAAGTATATTCACTTTTAAATACAGCACATTGTTTATGGAACTGGTAAACATTTTTCGTGACCAAACACACACACACACACTTAGGTGTAAATATTTTTGCCCAGTCATTTTTTGACCACCAGTCGAAATGTTTTTCCGGTTTTTCGTGTGATGCGTAGTGAACGTTTTATTATATGACTCTGATACGGGACGGTGTTCGAAGGTTTTTTGTTTTTGTACGATACGTCAGAGAAGTGTCATTTTCTCGAGATCAATTATTTTAAGGTGAATAGGAAACTTCGATATTTTAAACCGACCAAAAGACCCTGTCGGTTAGGAAAGGATTAACGTTTTGAAAGAAATAATTTCCCTTTACATATAAGTTCTTCCGTTTTTTAATAATCTTTTCAGTGAGATCAATGATTTTTTACTTTTCCGAGGTTGAACTCTATACAGGTACTGAGTTTATATAATCACCATGGAGATAATTATAACTTGCAAAGAAGATGAAGCGGAGGAGATCAAATTAGGTTAAATTCAAAAAAGGGAAGTAGAGTTGGTAGCATCGGAATTACAAGAAACACGATTTTATTTGAAAAACGAGTAATAGAGTTGTCGACGACAGTAAACAAATTATCGGGCAGCCCATCCAGGAAGAGGTGATGGCGACTAGATAAAAAGGGAGAGGGGATAATAAAAAAAAAACAGTTTTGAAAATTTTTGAAATTATTACTAGATTTGCAGAAAGTAGGATATTTGCGATGAAGATTTAAGAAACCGTGACGTGCCCAGCGTAAAAACTAATAGAGAGCTTTTGATGATTGCAGGAAAGATTTTTTTTCGAAAATCATCTCGCAACTCGATTACTTTTTTTTTTCGGATAATTCATTCAAGGCAGAAATATGCAAAATGCTTGCAGCTACGACAAAAGCAAAGGAGGGTCTTGGAAATTTTCTCGAAAAGAAATGTCCGGAAGTGTAGTGAATGGTATGAGACGCTGATGTTTCGCCGTTATCCGTTAAAAATGGATTAAATCCGCGAAATCGGAGAAATGAAATTTAAAGATTGTGAAATGGGCGGAACTTTAGTAGTTCGACAGATCTTGCGAGTTTATTTAAAACCTTTTAAAAAAAGATATATAATAAGAATTAAGGATTCGCGAGCTCTGCTTCGATGTCATCTTCAGAAAAACAAGAATGAAAATAACGCCAAATCCATAAAAACGCGCTAAAAAGAATGCATGATTTGGAATTACGCGTGGAGCAGGAATTTGAGCTGGGGCCTTAAAAGCGGTTGACGACGAAGGCGGAGGAAGAAAATTCGACCAAGGCACAAGTCTTGCTCCAAAGAGTCAAATGGAGTTAAATGATCTTACAGAGCCAACTTTTGATAATTGTCTGTATATGCTAAGAGTAAGCCGATCATTACTGAGCTATGCAACAGTGCTTATAGATAAAATGACCATGTATCACTTCCAGCTCCCAGCACTGGAAATATTGATGAAAATAAGACGTTTAAAACTAATCATATTTCAGTACTATCCCCGGTTGTTGTAGCGTTTTACTATAGTGGTACATAGATTAGAGCGTTTGTTCTGATAATACGACTTTATTTCAACGGCAGTGCATTTTGTATCAAAAAAATGTGTTGAAAACCGCTCTCAATTAATATGCCTAATTTATCATTTTACAATAGAACCGTTTGCTTTCTTCCTCGCTTTTCCGTTACTCTCTTGTGCCGTCTCCTTATTGTCCATTGCACCCCTCCAATATCCAATTTGTTTGTGATCCCGATCACATAATGTTCGGCTGTTCGTCTCTTGTAACCGATAAAGCTTCTTTCTACTCCTCCCTTTTTCAAATTCCCACTCCATACAGTGCTTCGTTCATTCTCTCCCTTTCTAGTCCTTCTGTTGTCCAGGCTCTTGATTCTTTTTTGTCGGCTATCTCTGATCGTGTAGAGATCTGAGTATCTTGCGTCCTTTTTCCTTTCTTTCTTGTGCCAATGTGCTTGTAGACAAACCCCCACAAAAAAAAAAAAAAAAAAAAAAAAAAAAACCTGTTGATGTGATTTTTTACATATTATAATTGCTTTACCCGAAATAATTACTTAGTACAAAAAAAATATACTGCAAAAACATGTCGAGCTGAAACAGTGTGAAAATGAGACAACGTTCAATTAGGTCAGTGCCAGATATTCACGATAGCTCCGCCAATCTTCGTAAAACCTTTTAATTTTAAATATTTATCACCTAATTATTTCGCGTTCCTGCGGAATTAAAGGTTGGCAAACTTTTAAACACTTTTAGTAATCACTTTTTTTTTTTAATATGTTCCTGTTTTTGTTCGACCTCCCTTACAAACGTTGTTTTATACACATATTTTTAAAATAATGACAGCGGTGGAATTTTCTGTTAATGGGCACTATCGTCTCTTGAAAACCCTCACATTTGTTGTCATTAAGAAAAAAATAGCAAAAGTTTTTAGCTCTTACTCTCCTTTTCTCTTCTGCTTGTCATTGGCGAATATGACAGTTATCCTTCATCTTTCTCTAATCCCACTTCGTTATACCTATCGGCGGTACCTTCACTCCCCGACCAAGGACGGTTTTATAGTTTTCCTTTTCTTCGTCGCTCAGTGATTTCCACTATTTGTCGTCTACGTACTGGGTACTCTTTATTATTGCTTTCCGCTTTTTACAGATTCTTTCCCGCAATATATATGTACATCCGAATAGTCCACTACATACACTCATAATTGCCGTTAGGCATGTGACCTCAATCATATTCTGTTTGAATGTTCTTCCCTTTTACCCGAGCGTTTATATTTTTACTCCGCACACTGTTGAAATTAAGAATCCCCACCCCGTACAGTACCTTTTCCATACTCTCGCTTTCCTTCCTTACTCTTGCTTATTTCCCTAGTGTGTGCAATCGAATTAGATTCTAATATTTTTTTTCTTTCTTTTGTTAAGTCTGCTGGATGATCGTCATTTTTCGACAAATTAAAAAAAAAAAAAATACTTTCTCTCTCTCTTCTATTCGCGTGTTTATAGTGGCTAAAAGACAGGGATTTTTGAAATTTGTCCTCCTCTTAGTTTATTTTATCGATCTCCCGATTGATTTTATTCTCTCCGTATTATTTCCAGGCAAAGGTTCTATTGCCCAAAAAAGAACATACAGTAAAACGTAAAAAAAAATGAATGCGCCCGCTAAAAAAGGTTATAGAAGGACGTGATTTTTTTTGTGTTTTAACATTTGAAAAAGTATTCATTCGGCACTATACTAAACCAATAAGCGAACTGATATATTATCCCATCTACGATTCGTGCTGATGACAAACATAAATTACACCGTGCCAAATAATGCTGTTTAAATAAATTTCGCATAATTCATATGTTTATACAAGCAATTTAGATACCCTAAAACCGGTTAGTTCAACGGTGTTTTACGTTGCTTGCGTTACATAAAAGTAGCTTAGCTTAGGTGTGCAATTTCGCGTCGATACGAATTTGTTACTCGTTTAGGAAGAATTTATTATATAATTCGTCTTCATGCAGAGTGTAAATTATAATTTCGCTAATTTGAGCGACTAGAATTTGAGCGATGGTAAGTATGCAAATATAGCTGATGAATGGACATTGCACGTCGGTTTAAAAATATTAAATGCGAATTTCAATATTTCGCAAAAAATATATACAGGGTTGCGCGAAGTAAAACGACAGGACCGGTTTCGGAATTAATTTCCAAAAATAACGTATAATATTTTCTTTTTTTTTAAATTTTTGACATCGGAAGGACTGGAAAGAATTGATTAAAAATCATTAGCATATAAAAGGACAAATAAAACGCGACACGGCATTTTACAAGCTGTGGGTTAATTCGAATTCTGAAAAATACTTGAATTTATTTCGAGAAAACTTCCCTACTTAGCCTATTCCGTTTAATTGGATAGACAAAACAAGTTACGAAAGAAAAGAAAAAGCTACGTTTCTTTCAAACTTTAAAAAATGCATTAAACATACACAATGAAGTGTGGCGATTAAAATAAAAAGCCCGGGCATCTAATCAAGTTGGATTTGTGTGATTAATGCGGATACGTATAATGAGAAAGTTCAATCGAGGGTGCAATAGATAGTTTCAAAAATATAAAAAAAAGTATGTAACATAACGTTAACAGTACTTTTTAGCCAGTCTATTAAAACTGGCTAACAATAAACTGATCGTTCAGTTCAACTGCGAATAATTACTACTGTTCGATTACTATTATTACAGGCTTCATTATTCCACAAAACGTATTACCACACGCACGTTCGTCGGGCCTTGACACTTTTTCACTGATATCGACTTCTTAAATTATTATTCGTTATTCAGATTAAAAAGATTAAAACATAATCCTCGTCAAAACCTTGACACTTTTTTTTTCGTTTCACCAATCGAATCGAGTACAGGTAAAATTAGAGATGCGTTAAGGAAAAATGTGTAAAATTGAAAATGCTCGATGTTTTGTGCTCTTTAATTAATTGTTCGTTGGAAATAGACGCAATTTTTTTCTTTTTGATTTGCGTACTTCTTTTCTTTCTTGTTTTTTTTTTTTTTTTTTTTATGGTGGGGTAGTAGAGAATTACAAAGTAACTTAATGTTACTCGATAGAAATAACGAAATGTCACCAGAAATGTAATATTTCCAAAATAAGTTACCGAGGGCTAAGGCTGAACATTGAAAATTACCAACTAGAAAAAAACGTAGGGAACGACCGGAATTATGATAAAATTTTCTATATACGAGCCAGAGAAATTAGCAGTAAAATAGTTAATTTACAGGTATTGATAAAATTAATGGAAAGTACACCGAAGGAAATTTAAGACGAAAAAAATTTGAAGATACGGAAAAGCGGAATAAAGATGAGGTTGATAGCGTGAGGTAAAAAAATTAACATTAATAACATGGAGAGTCATAATATTAATAAACCTCTTGTTTTTTTGTTTCTTTTTGTCTTTTTTTCCCATACTTTTTTCTTGCTTTGACCTTCTCCGTTTAACTGCCTAGATTACCATAAGGCACTATACTTGATAAGTTAACAATTTAAGAATATTGTAATAGTAAAAATGTTTACTTGAGATAATATGGTATTTTAAGGGTCAGACAGCGAAAACTGTCCGATTTGACGCTTTTCCGAAAATAATAAATCTCCAATATAAGCTTTTTTCTGTCCTTCTCTTAATTATTCCAAATAGCTCCTTAAACTCCCTGATCAATTTTCTACGCTGAGTCTATTTTACACGCCATTGTATCTTTATCTCCTCTGATCTCTTAGAATGTCCTTATTATACCAAATTCTTAAATGTCCTGTAGGCCACCTCATCTCTGTCTTCCTTTTATTGCCTATGCGCAATCCTTCTCACATGTTCTCTGATTCATAACCGTTTTCTTTGTCACTCTATTCAAATTAACCTCTTATGAATACTTGGACATTCTGCAATCGAAGGCAGTACAGATCTGCCAGCTCGTTTTTTTTCTTCTCCCGGCAGACTTATTAGCGTTTTTAAACCCAACGATATTACATTTCTTTCTGCAACCGCTTATTTTGAATAACCGTATAACTCTTATTCCCCTTCACTCCCAAATCTTGATATCTATCTATTCAACCTGATCTTCCGCTTCATTCTTTCTTTTTGGGAATTCTTTCTTTGCTCCCTTCACCTGTTTCCTGCAATCTATTGTCTACATTTTAGACACAACTCATCCCTTTTCCGCCTCTCACTTATACCTTCTCTATTCTATCCTCCCTTCGTTCTCTCATTTTATTGTCCGCCATCTCTGATAGCTTTCTGATTTTACTATCCCCCTTTTCCGAGTTCTCCGGGCAATGCCCTCATCAACGACCCAAAAAGAACGATTTTATACTAATACGAAATACTGTACAGCTGAAATATTTTTTCCAATTATTAAATATTTTCGTATCTCATTTCAAAGTTTCGCAACGATTCCGGATCTGCTGGATTCCCTGTTGACTGAATCTATTTCCGTGGAAACGTATCTGTTACTATTTTATTTAATTGTTTTTAAATCGTAAATGAAAACTAGTTTTACAAAGAAAAGATGTAACGAATTACCACCTCTCTACGTGGCGATACGATATTTTATTTCTATTAAATTACCACCGGAGGCAAATAAAGAAACAACAATATTAAAAAAAAACACGTTACATTGGTACTGTTTTTCATTTTGTAACCTAATACGTATCCTTTCAAAATACATAATATTATCCCAAGACGTTCGTGAAAATGTTTAAACATTTTAATGAAAATTAAAATACCTTCGGTACACCGCAATAAATATTCAACAGGACAATCTAATCTATCGTAATCAACGTTAACACAAAATACCCTAGACTAAATGAAATTTCATTTGAAAGAAAGAAAGAAGGGAATTTATTCATAGAAAACTTTAATTAAACAAAATTGAAATAAAACAAAACCTAGTTACTGACTAAAGAGGGAATATAATAATCTACACAAAATTATTTAAGTTAAAAAATAGCCGATTAATTGGTATTTCAGTAGGGTGCAAACAACAGAGATATTTTTAACTTTTTAAGATTAATCTATATTAACATATATAATACATATATATAAATATATAATACATATATATAAATATATAATACATATATATAAATATATAATACATATATATAAATATATATATATATATATATATATATATATATATATATATATATATATATATATATATGTACGTCGCGTAGAGCTCTACAGTTCCTTTCTTAGAAGTTAATGTTACACGCTTAAATATAATGATAAATATTCACGTAGAAAATATAGGCGACCTCCATTTGTCTTCAGCAAATGTAATTAGTGTATAATGAATATAATTTTGAATTCCCAAGTTGAGATACCGAGTAAGAGATGATTCGGTTAATGGAAATTTTTTAATGCTCGCTTAATGTTCGAAACGAATAGTAAATCTGGTCGGCCGTTTGTTGTATTTATATGTTCATTTTTGTATTTTTGTACGAAAAACTAATGAGTTCAAAATTAATCGAACGGTATGATTTTCAATATTAGTCAAAAAAAGAATTGTAATTTAAAATATTTCAGACTATGATAGAGTGTCTAAATGCTGGATTAAACGAAAGCCTCAAAACATTACATATATATATATATATATATATATATATATATATATGTATATACACATGTACAATATTTATGACAAAAGACAATTTAAAGACAATATCAGTATGCATAACGGTCATTAAATTAAATTTTTTCTAATATTGTAATATTTCATGCTATCCTATGTATTATACGGATAACTAAATATAAATAAATGAAACATATTGTCTGAAAATTTTTTTAATTAAAATAAATAAAATAATTCGTAAAAACACCGATCGGAGTTCTAGATAGATTTATATATTAGAAACTAGTTAGTATTTTTATAAATTTGTTATTTGTTTTAATTAAAAAGTTTTGCAAATGTATTTTATTAATTCTTTCTCTTGCGAGCAAAATTACTAAAATGAATAATTGTTTTGGGGGGGTTACCGAAGAAACTATATTTTTCAGTATCCAAACGCTAAAAAGAGATTAAGTTCCTAGCCAGACAACTGAGGAAACACAAGCTATTTCACGTGATAAGAAAAAAAAAACAAAAAAACTAAAAAATAAGTGGAAAAGCATTCATGTAACCTATATGTGTTACAGGAGGTAACTTTGTGCAGGAAGACAAATACATGTCGTTTTTAGCCGATTTATTAGACAATGGTTAAGAAAAATGGCAGTCTTTTTTAACAGTATTACTTGCGGTAGAAAACACCATGGTTCTACAGGTCCCTTATGTGTAAACATTTGCTAAGCTGAAAACACTGGCTTTTCGTCCCCGCGGTAGGTCAATATCTGAGACATATTAAAAAAATTCTCTGTACTGTAGTGAAACGAAAATTTAAGATAATTTTTATTTTACCCTACTAACCGTGGGCAATAAAAAAAAAGAAAAAAAAAACTAACACTACCCTACTACTAAAGCAATTTGAACTTAAACAACAGGAACGCACATTACCATCAATCTGTGGACAAATAGCATCGTCGGTCACGTGATCAGAAGAAGCTCAATAGAAAAATTGATGATACAAGGAAAAGTGAACGGAAAAAAGAGAAGAAGACGTGCCCTAAACCGTTAGGTGATCCAGGCGAAGAGGTGGACGAGTTTGCCAATCGAGCATCCGATGCGTTCAGCGGAAAATCAAGAAGCCTGGAGACAGATCACGCATAAAACCATAATATGACAGACCCCTGGACGCTCGGAACCAAGCTAAGACGACGAAGAAGAAAATCAGAAACTACTTTAAATAATTGCGGATCACTCGAAATATCGCGGAATTAACCTTTTTATTCCTTTACCGATAAATTACAATATTTTACGCCGCGAAGACAAACGTTGAAATGCTTGAGATGTACTAAAAATTTTCGGAAAATAAGAGAACGATCTCAATTCGTCCTATTTGTAGAACGATTTAGACGTAAGGTAAACGAGGAAATTCTTTGAAAATGAGTACATAATGCGCGGTATTGGGAACTATGTTAAATCAGCAAAAACGAGTTTAGAATGTGATTCAGTTTTCCTCTTATTTTAATAAGTTACTGAAAATTCTTGTCGTATTTTCGGTTGATAACACAGTGGTGCCGGGAATTCTTTAACTTTAAGGCTACTTGACAATAGAAGAGGTTTTTATTTTGTGGTATTAATGACATAAAACACGCAAAGAAACTTGTCCAAAATATTTACGCAGCGTGCATATAGAATTATAAAAACACACCGAAATATACAAACGATATTATTATTAATGTACCTATAATTATATAAATTATATTCTACGTAGGAATGCCATTTTAAAAACATTGAAAATTATATTACTGCTTTTTTAAATGATGTTCCGAATATTTTTTAAAACTCGTAATCTTTTCTTAGGTCCGCTACCGTTCTTTATGAGATGTGATTGTAAAGGAACCACTCGACTGTTTAGCGTTGTTCATAATGACTATTATTAGGAAATATTAAAGTATCTCATAGTCGACTGTTTCGTTGAAAACTACTCTATGGTGGTCGCATTTATAGAAAATTCCAAAAAAAAAAAAAAAATCTATATTACAAAAAAAAGCGTACGAATTTTTTAGCGATATTGAGCTTGTTTTATAATCCTACGACTATCGAAATTTAATCATATCGGAAACTTATTTTTAACTAAAGGAACCGTATGCGAGGTTATATAAGTTTTCATGTAGCTTTGATTATATTATAGCGTTCCTTCAATCCGCATGTAAATAGTGTTTACCGCGTTTCTGTTTTCTTGTCGTTAATATGTCACTCTCACAAATAGTCAGGTAAATACGCTGTCGAGTATCCAAAAGGTAAGCCAAAAACAACAAAACCCAGTGGAGGCTCACAACGCATTATACGCCTAACTAAATGCAACTTGGGCGAATATGTCTCCTCTTCATTCAGCGCTTATTATTTTAAGTAACATTTACTTAAATTAAATAAGATTTATGATATAGTTTAACATAAGTCAACTATTGTCACCTCTGAAACAAGCATAGACATTCTAAATGTTCACAATTATCTCGCTTACTGTCTATTATACATGTAAAATCTTGCCTATTTCTAAGCTTATCAGTTTACTTCTGATGTTCGGGGTTGTAAATCGTGTTTGATGGAGATAATTAAGCGCCGTGTAGAATTGAATATATTTATCGAAACTTTTAACGTATTTTATCAGTTAATTATTCTGTAATCGCTAAAAGATTTAAATTAGTACTTAAACTGAGGAATATAACAAAACCGCCTTATTACATAATGAAACAATAAGTTATTAAAAATTATCGATAATGTTAATTTTACCGTCAAATTTTGGTAGATGTGGTTGCCTGGCTAACCACTCTTTGATATGAACTAAATCTTTATCTCGTGTCGATACATCTTCATTAAGTTCAGTTCTGATGCGCAATTGTTGTTCCGGGGTTGGCTGTACCAAAGTCATTTTGGCAAGGTATTTTTCTATAAATTCTGTAAAGGAAACGAACAATTTCTTACTCACAAGTTAGATTTTAAAATAATAACAATAACAAATTTTATACATACATACATACATATATATAAACTCGGTCATTTTGGCCCCGCAAGGGGTTGTGCCCCTTGACCCCTCTTGCTTACATTTCTGTCTCTTTCTCTCTTATACTTTGTATCAAAATTTACAACGTAATTCTAAATCGATCCATATGAACATAATAATATAATCATAAAAATCTTATATAATATAACAAACGTTGCATAAAATTGGGACATTTTTTCTAATGGGGGGTAGCCTGAGAATTACGTTGTAATTAATATGTGTATGTGTATGCGCGTGTGTGTGTAGGTAAGGGTTGCTTAAGTGCCGCCAGTTCATTGATAATATACCCTTAGTAATATATTATATGTTTTGTAAATATTATATTAATAAATATAAATTTAGGTTTGGTTTAGCAGGTTTAGTTATTATTATTATTTCCTTTTATTTAAAATTTATGATGAGAAGGTTTTGTTAGGTTTCGTTTTTGGTTTGTTTTTTTTTCTTTGTATTTAAAATTACGCTACTGCTTAAATTGAACATCTGCATATATTAGGAGGCTCCTCCACCCGCCAAGATAATATATACGAAAGAAACATTTCAAATTTAATAGTATTTAAAGTGAAATATTAACCGTGTTTCTTTCTTGAAATTTATGTTTCGGCGGTAACGAACACTAATAATATTTTATTTTCTTAAAATAAAACAAGAATAATAATAAACTTTTTTAACATTACCGCTATTTGCCCTGGGCACTACGTTGATCGTAAAAAGAATGCCGCAAGTTGCAGGCATTATAATTTTAATGAAAATTTACAATATATTGCACTACAGATTTGTGTGCAACGAGCAGACATAAGAGCGAACAAGAATTGTCACTTATTATATGAGTAAGTAGTAGTTAAGAAATTCATTGAACACGAAAATTAAAGTATGAAATCGTTTTTGCTTCGCTAGTGATATTTATAATAGTTACATCAAGAACGGGCTTTTCCAAAACGCGCTTGAATAAAAACAAAACTTATTATTAAAAACGAAATATACGGTAAATATTTGAATTAGTCATTTCAATTCTTGCTGCTCATTTTTCATAGTACAACGTCATTATTTTATAGTTCGTTTTTAATTTATTCAATAAAACTATCTCTAATTTAAATTTATACTTTATACCGAATTAAATAAAAATATGAAATTATAATTCGGAATTTAAAAATCGCAAGTTTGCCTTTTGGTTAGTTTTTTTTTCCTTTTTATTTAAAATTATATAATCATTTAAAATTTTGATTTATTGGTCGCCGCTCTAATCCGAAAAAAAAAAAAAAAAAAAAAAAAAAATCCGAGCACTACTTTTTACTATTGCCCAACTGTTATTAATATTACTATCATTGACGCACCCAAAGGGATGGCTACGACGGGGCTGCCCCCCTCCAGGGAGAATAGACGGACACTGTTAATAATGGCCGAATTTGTTATCGGTAAAATTATTGACGGTAAAAATTAATATTTGATAAAAATATGAAGTGTTTTTAAATAATACATTTTACATAAAAATAAATATATAAATGAGAGAAGAGAAAGATATATACTAAACATGTTCGACCTTCGCCTTTACATTGTCCTATATGCTACTCTTTTAGCCCCCCACCCCCCACTGTAGAGGAACAAATCCCGGGTGCACCTATGGTTTTATTATGCTCCTTTCATTTGTATTCCACGGTTTGATGAAATTTCCAAAAGAAAAAATGATTTTGTCTTGTATTTTTTTTTTTTTTTTTTTATTTTGTCTTGTATTCGGCATTATGTTCTTTCATATTTCAAATTAAATTCATTTTTACAGATTCCTTTGTTTACATGTTTATTCCTTATATACAATTGCCTACTTTTACGGTTTTTTTTTTTTTTTTTGTTTACAAACTACACTTTGTTAATGGCTCTCTATACGTCAGAATTTATCAACAGTCAACAAGAAATTGGAATTCAGTGCGGACAATGGAGCAGTGGTGTTAGTTGTAATATAATTCTATTTTACAGGAACTGAAAAATATCGAAAGACACCGAAAGCCTAGAATGGAAGATGATGACGTGACTCATTTCCCCACCACTGAATGTACATCCACTTTTCAAAAAAACCAATCTGGTGAAAAAATCTTTTCAAATTTTTTTTTTTTTTTTTTTTTTTTAAATTACTCTTCTAAATAATTATTTACAGATTTGATAATATACTTTATGGCCTTAATTTTCCTTTTTTGCGATATTGTATACTGACGATGGAGCTTGTTGAATTTTAAGGTTAGATTTTGTATCGAATGTTTCTCTTCTACAGCTCTTCTTTTTTTCCAATGACTAATTCTTGCAGAAAATTTAACTAGCTTTAAACGAACGGTATTGAAAGGCGAGGCTACTATAATTTATCGATACTGATTACAAATATTAATTTTTTTTCTCTTTTTTTTTAAATTTTTCAAACTGACTTTTATAATTCGTATTACTTAAATTCTTTATTAGCGCAAATTTAAAAAGGAAATTTTCCATTGTATAATTTACGAAAAAGGCCAAAATTAAACATCTAAAACTATCTCTGGAAATTAAGTTATTAGATCGAAAATTCTATGGTTTTTGTAATTGCAAAAAAAAAAAAAAACAACTTCAGAAGCTAATTCAGCATTATGAGAAGAAGAAGACCCTACTAAGTTCATTTAGAATGTGTGCAGCCTATAGTATGTAATCAGCTAATGGACTAATATTACTTGCATTATTGTAAGGCTGACCGCAAGAATTCTTTATGTGTAAATAAGTTTTTGGCAAAATTTTTAGAACAGCGTCTTCAGTATCTTTAATTTTGTAACGTAGTGTTTTTGTCTTTTGTCTAGAAATCTAAAACATCGTTCGACAAGTTCACCAGTTTTTCACCATCTGACAATTACTGATTAATTCTTCATCCGTTGTTTGAAAATGTAACATTTTCTCATTAACCAATTTTCGGTATTCTCTATTACTTGCGCAACCGAAATTACTGCAATGAATTATAGTTTGAACAGAGGTGCCTTGTTTTGTAAAGTTACCGGGCCAGTAGCAAGCCTATTTTGTAAAACGGGATCCCCACTGAGGTTGCTTAATTATTTTTAAATCTCTTTTTCTTCCTCTCCCTTCCCTTCCGGTGATGTTAACTAATATACCCCGAACCAAACTGTACCCGTGAATTATATAATACCTATATAAATTAGTCTTATTCAACTTCTATTTAGATTTTGCCCAATCTTATTTTTAAATTAGGCGAAATTTCGTATAGGCTCGAGCCTGGATATTATTCATAATTCTTAACTTTTACTTCTTCTAAAGATATTATTTAAGAAGTAAATATGAAATTTTTGGGTCAACTGGAAAAAAATTTCTTCTAGTCAATAAATTATTTAAATATGGAATACGACCGAAACTTTCAAGTGTTTACATTGAGTAATGAGTTGACAAGCGTAAGAATACGCGATTCCTGGACTTGGTCACAGCTCACCATTACGGCTTATCTTCACGCTTCGAATATGGCCACAGTAGCATGCTAATGTAAACACCACTTATAAAATCGCGGCTGCTTGTTATTACGGTTCTCAGCTGTATCCCTCTTATTAAGATTTACTTAATACGTTTATTTTTAAAATTGCCCGCTCTTCTAACTTCTTCTGTTATTTTATCATTACTTTTAAAATTTGAAGTTTTTCGTTTCCTTTTTTTTTGCACGATTTTCGATAGGTATAACCGTCATTCGTTATTTCTAAAATTTCTTCTTTTCGTTACTTTCTTCTTTTTTTCGCAAATATTTTCCATATGTTCAAAATATTAGTTCGTTTATTATTTTGCTGCTAGTCATAGTTTAATTCGCAGCTAAAATGAACTGGCGTTAACAATCTAGACGCGTACCTAGTATTTTTTCTATATAGTAATAACAAAATGCGTCCATTAAAAAGTGTAAAAATTAATGGGTAAAGCGGCAGAATAAGTTCGACCATACAACATTTTCGATACTCGTGAAACTTCAACAACCCGAATAATTTAAATGCAGGATGAAAGAGAACCGTAAAGGTGAACAAACAAAACCAATTAAGAGATTATACTGCCATTTTTTTGATAATGAACAAAGGAGAAAGAAATGTGACGAAGGAGGAAAATTTATTAAATAGGATGATGCCATTAATGGATTAGCGACCCGATAAATTACTGAGATCCGGGGTCGCTTTAATTTTTTACAGTTATTTCACAAGAGAACTCTTCTCTATGTTACCGGTAGCCGTTCCATTTATCTTCATCGTCGTTGACGTCGTTACTCACGAGTGTATTAGTAATCCATATTTTTAGTCCTCGAGGAAATTTTAGAAATAACCATTGTCAAACCAGTGGTGTGATCGTGTTTTCTATTTGGACAACGGTCTCTCTTATGGGCGGCTCCGTCCACTTTTCTACGAGTGGTCAGTTCTTCTAAATCTCCATATTGCCCGATAAAATATGCCCATCGCGCGATTTGTCAAAAAAAAAAAAGGATAAAGAATTAAAATTAAGCGCGAACAAATTCATCGAAAAGTACATTATTTAAGTACCGGATGTTTTATAATGCAGGAGAGTCTTATAAAATGATTTTCTTTTCTAATCTTTTTTTTTTTTTAACAATGTCCGTATAATTCAATATTACAGTACACCGTTTTGTTGTGGTTTATAATAAATTTTACATTCCGTTGCTCTTGAATTAATGAAGCGACCGATTTGTTCAACAACAGTGTAGATCTCTTGCTATAAAAGTGTATGTATACACGGTATTACAGATGCCGGATGATAACGATGAGAGGAGAATTTCCGGAATAAATAAATAATCGAGGAACCGTCTCTGGCATGGAGAATAATAGATCTTTTTTACGGACTTTATACTTATTCCTAGATTTGCGTTAAAGATCGTCGATGGTTTGAGGAAATCGTGCTTTAAATGGAACAGCACAATAGCACGCACACGGGAGTTCACTCATTTTCCGCTATCTTCATCTAGTTGAACAAGCACAGAGACGCGATGTCCACAAATGTACACGAAAAACTGTGCGTATCTTAAATTTACGTTATATTTAAACATCGAACGAGCATTTTTTTCTTCTAAATTTCATCTTTAAGCGTTTTATTTATTTCAATTGTAGAAGTGTTCATTACGAATAATAAGCTTAATCTTTGATGAGAATCGATCGCAAAAATAATGTATGCAAACGTGAAACAATTTTTTTTTTTTTTTTTTTTTTTTTAAATTGTTACTGTATTACAAACTGGCCATCTAGGTCATTTAACAATATTCTTAACAGGGAAATATTTAGCATGAAGGGAGAAGTACCCAATAGTACCTACCCGACGTGAAACAATGCAAACAGAAATAGAAACAAGGTTGAATAATACGTAATTTGCTTTTCGTAGTGAAAAATACGTAATTTGCTATTCGTGCAGAAACCGCTGACACTTGAGGGACGTGCTATTTGTCAACTGTATATTGGGTAAATAGAAAAAGAGGCGTACCTGGAAATAACATTTAACAATAGGAAGAGATATTCGATATGTTACAACTGACAGAAGTTAAGACAACGAGTTGCGAATAGAAACCTCCGCAATCGGAACAACAGTCATCACACTTGAGATGCTATTAACGAAATCGTCCGGTAAAAATATTGAAGCAACTGTTTTATCATAGAAAATGACGATACCGAAACAAACATTGGCAAAGCGGATTCTGATAAATAATGTAAGATAGGTCGAAGATAGATAAAGCGGACTAAAAGAATTACGAGAAATATTCGGTAAAATATACAAATTAAATATAAATATTGATAAAACTAAAATTATTCTAGTAAGTGCGGAATAAGCAGAATGCGGGGAAGCACGAATGTAACAAAAGCAATTAAAATATTTAGACCAACGGATAAGCTTGTTCCGCAAACTACTCGGAGATTATTTACGTAAAAATAAATAACGCGATATTTCAATCTTTTGTTTTTTCTCTTTTTTAAGTCGTATAATTAGAATGGCATTTCATTATTTTCCACGATAGCCGGCTTTAAATCTAACAGGTATTATTTCTATTCAATTAATATTTCATCAGTTACTAACTGTGATTATTATTACGTCCTCTAGGTGTATATAGGTATATTATTTGTTTCTTTTTTTATTACCTATTGCTGTGCTTTAGAAATAGCAACAAATATTTAGCTAATAACTGATACAAAATTTTAAACAAGCTACTCGCACGTAGTTTGGTAATTTGTTAAACTTTTATGTATTACGTAATATAATTATCTACTGAAAAAAAAAGAAGAAAAAAAAAAGAAATGTACATTGACGACAATTTTCGTTATAGAGCTATCTGCACGCAATGCAACCGTCAATTATTCAAAATGTGTATACGTTAGAAGAACACGAAATTACCGCTCTTAAAATCAGGTGGTTATATAATTTTGAAAAATTGATTAATGCTAGAGCGGTAACAAAATAATTATTTGACTTGACATAACACCGTGATATTCAGCCTGCTGTGTTTTTATCACGCTTAATTATAACATCTGCGAGACAAAAGTGACGGCAAATTCCGCCTTTATCATTCCCGAAATGTTGATATCCATCTCAAAACACAGTCTACTTACTGCGAATTATTGCGTAATATTATACACACACATGCAGCACGCACATATATGTCTGTGATAGGTAAATCTCTTAAGCATGACGAACTATAAATAACGAAAAATCACATCCGTCTCAACGCTCCCAAGGTTTCGCTATAATCCCAGAGACAACGAGTTTTCACGGATGTGAACATTGACACGTCGCGGATTTTTCCAGAAAATGAAAGTGCACATCGTTCGATGCGGTTCCAGTGTACTACTAACTAGTTAGTCGGCTGTGTTGATTTTATCAGCGGCATTTTAGAGACGTTTCTGCCATCTCGGATTTTATCGAAACGGTAATTAGTGCAAAATGTAGAAATCGTTCAATTGTGTTTTGTATTCTCCCTCACTGTACTCCGCATTCAATCAATACCGATCGGGAACGTTCCCGAATTTGCCCTCCTAGCATTATTACAATTAGGCGTGTTCTATAGAAAAGCTACATCGTCGATAGGCATAATTAAATTTAAAACAGTGATCGTCTTCGAGCTTTTTTTTTTTTTTTCTGCGCCAAAAAAGTTTTTCATTAGATGCATTACATAGTTATTCTCGCTATCGACCGAAAAGTTTTGCAGTAGATGTTTAAATACTCGGTGTACTTGTCACGCTACTTTCATCGCCGCTTGTAGGAAGGGCGTAGTAGTAAATAGTTCACTGTCGCATTTAATTTGGAAGAATCTTTCACTTGAATATGACAAAACTGGTATAAGACGTAAGAGGTGAAACAATTAAGTATAAAAATCTCGGAACACTTAAAAAAATGTGTCAAAAAAAACAAACATAGGAAAAGAGAGCACAAATAAAACAAAACTCTTAAGGGTGAAAAACAAAGGTATAATAAACTCGTAACTAGTAGAGCGAAATATGGAGAGCAATAAATATGTACCTATTAATGCGAGTGTTGATTAAAATACTAAATGAAAAAACCGAAACAGAAATTGAAAGAAGAATTTAAAAAATGGTTACAGATAGAAGATAAACGAAATAATAGAATTAAAGAAGAAAAAATTAAAGAAAAAAAGAGACAGAGTTCTGAATGATATGCTTAATTTCAAACACTCGTATGATGTAAAAATAATGAGAAATCCATAGCCTATAACGGGTCTAAGATTAAAATAAAATGTTAACATTTGTCACATTTAGGTACGTACGGAATGAAAGCATTTTTTTTTTTTTCAGTTTAACTTTTTTATTCGATTTTTTTAATTCCAAGTGTGAAAAATATCGATGGCATACTGTTAAAAAAAAAAAAGCACGGTCAACAGATTGTTCTGAGAAATTTCCCCGACCGGAGTTCTGCATTTGCACAGCCTATTCGTTTCGTTATTGATAATGTTTAACGGTCCGGCTATACTGCAAATGCCTAGCAGCGCCTTTGTTACTGCAATTATCCCGGGTGTTTAATTCGAGATAACCGCTTGGGGATATTTTACTCGTAGGCTAGTTGCGTTTACTGAAGAGTTTGCTTAAATACAACTCTGCGAGTGTTTTTAATCGGCAATAGTGGTGAAAATAATTCATCGTTTCTGAGTTTACTTATAAAGTACTTTTTAACCATCTTCGCAACATTTTCCAAAATATTTAGATATTATCGCGTATTGCACTATACATTTTGTAAACATTTTTTTTTTCTTTTCTTTTTTTTTGTTTTTTTTTTTCGCGGAACATTAGCAACCCAATTTGCCACCATCTATTACTTACACGCCTACTTTACAGAAACAACGTTTATATAAGCCGCTGAAGCAAAAAGAGAAACAGAAAGAAACAAAAAAAAACCCTGTTAAGGAAATGAAAAATTAAATATATGCATTACTTCTGAATAATTTAAAAATTCTCTGTATTTTTAAGAAGACGAATGGTCAGCCCGCAGCACAGTAACAACTCTTATGTTATACGGAGGGAAAAATATCTGCATAAGTGTGTCTATTATGTATTTTCTCTGCGCTTATAGTGTTCTCCGCGATTAAATTAAAGATGACCGACGTCATTGCGATAGTATAACTGATTTAGTAGTTAAAAATTAGTCAAAATAAAATTATAAATATATATTATTCTCTATTCGGTGTTTAATATATTTTCATCATAATCACAGTTGATACGAGTAAGCGGTATAATTTCGAGAATGCCGTTCAACCGGACAAGAAATTAAAATAATGCTAATAATTAAAAATAAGGAAGTATTTTGAAAATTAATCGTTAATGTTAATGAGCTCACCGCAAAAACCGTTCAACCGAAATAAAATCATGGGGTACTTTGGCTTAATCACATAAATAAAAACTACGTGTTTTTTTTTATTTTTTTTTTCATGAACGTGTCAAATGCGGACATTAACCCAGCACGAATGAAATGTTCGCAAGTTACGTGCGGCAGCGGGGTATTCTACCTGAACTAAACGCCGCGATAGCTGAAAACTTTTAATGTTGAAAAAAAAAAAAGAAACGTATCGCATTACTATGCCATGCTTTTAAATATTACGGTTTTATGCGGTTTTTTTTTCATTTTGGGTACGCCAACTAAAAGCAACAACTCAACCAACCTAAGGGGAATTTAAAGAATAGCTCAAAAAGAACATATATCACCAGATTTTAATCTAGCGTGCGAGGTAGACTGAACGAAAGAAGTTGTAGAACAAAAACAATCGATAAGGAAGGGAACGAGAGCACATAATGAAGTAGAAACACCAAGATCTAAAAGTTGAAAATAGAAGAGAGTATGAAACATTCGAAGCGGGTTCAAAAATATATGATCGTGTACGCTTGCTCCATTTCTAATTTAATCTATGCTAAGTCTACCGCGCAATATCCTTAGTCTATAACCTACACCGATATTTATTCCTATTAGGTACATCTTAAAATTTCATAGATATTCTAGGAGAAAATATACGGAAACTTTAATACTAAAATGTGAGATATTTCAATTCTACAGCAGATTTCTTTGCAAGTGCTTTCAGATGTAGCATTACGATTAACCTCTAGGTCGTCGGATTAATGTAAATGAATTAACTATATAAACCAGATTCTCTATTAAGTAACGGAATGCGCATTTCCCATCAAGATATATTTATCGTGCCGCTATTAAATACGACTATTTAACCTTTTTAGCTCGCGGAACACACTTGATTTTACAATAATTTCAAAGGTAGCGGCCGCCTTCTAGTAGAGTTATTCTTGGAAAACATATTCGACCGCTGCCGAACGAATTAAACATACGGATGATAGAGCGCTAAAATATGGCGTTACGCTTAATTTAAATTTTTACTTATGCTTTTGAACGTGCAAATTGTTTTATGCGAATATTTGTAAGCGAAAAAAAAACCCAAAAATGAAAATTTTTATCCATGCAAGATTTCATATCGCTACTGTATCCGATAAGTGTGTGTGCCATGCAGATGATCGGAAATCTGTGAAATATCCATTTTTTTCATAAATGGAAACAAACTACACTATTATCGGTAAAGGATTCGAATTACAAAATAAACGAAAAATAGGATTTACACGAAAACATCAATATGGATTTATGAACTATCGGTATTCCTATTTTTCGTTTATTTTGTAATTCGAATCCTTTACGAATAATAGTGTAGTTTGTTTATTTGTTTCTATTTATAATTACGCGGGAAAAAAATGAAAAAGTATAATATTTTTCAGCCTTTTTTTTTGTACTTTCGTTAATTGAAATACGAGAGAAAAAAAAAGCTTCACAAAACTTTCAAAAATACCGTCGCAAACTACTTCCGCCTTCTAGAGGGAACTCGTTAAAATCGTCGCGATGTGCGTAGGTCTATGAAACCGGTACTGAAAGTGAGAGGAAGCTAACGTACTATTATTATTAATAATTAATTACATTCCGCATAAACATGTCGTTAAATTTAATATTTCGATTAATAACAATTTTACCTATAGATTTTCTCTTCATCCATGACTAATAGTAATTGTAGAGGGAACACGTTAAGTGACGGGGTCTAAAAATACTATGGTTACGTCAATCAGCCTTCGTTCGAATAATGCAAACACGGACTAACTGATGTACGGATCTCAAGTTATTTAATTTAGATCAGATCGACCTATATACACTTGATCCGTAATTCTGCTAATCACGTATAACTGCGTTTGAGTAGTACATATATTTTTGGTTTATTAATGTGCTAAGTTATTTTAGGTTGTTTATTTTTATAAAAATATATTTGATTTGTTATTATTGTTACCTCTAACTACTATTATTATTATTACTACTATATTTATTAATTCAACTTTTATCTTTACTTATTTCTTCCTCTGCTTTGTATTTATTTTTGCGTTTATTTCTATATTCGCACTTAACTTGTAGATTTTACGTTTAATTTATGTTTTATTTCCACTACTCGCGCTATGTAACGCATTTGTGGAATTTTTGCAATAATAATAATAAATTGATTTGATTTGATTTGTTTATTACTATTATTATATATTACTATTATTATATATTACTATTATTATATATTACTATTATTATATATTACTATTATTATATATTACTATTATTATATATTACTATTATTATATATTACTATTATTATATATTACTATTATTATACATTACTACTATTATACATTACCATTATTATATATTACTATTATTATATATTATTATTATATTATATATCTGTTATTATAAATTTCTGTTCTTACTTGTACAACCACACGCGTTTATATGAATTTATAAATAATTCCGTATTTATATTATATTCGTTATAAAAGAAAAAAAATTGATTTGCGATTGCCTTATCGCAACGACAGTTTATTTAATAATTTGCAGTACGACTAATACCAAACATTACAGTTTTTCTTCAGCTTCTTTTAGATTGAGAAGGATCGTTTGCGACCACATATTCGTTGACATAATTTTTAGCATACAATTTTTGTCGTATGAAGGCTACTTACGTTACACACTAAATTTTTCGCTATAATATATACCAACATTATTTCGAATGTTATTAATGGCGGATTCTATGCGCACTAAACGTCAACATATTACATGTTTAACAAATGCCTCGAACTTAAATATTATAATACCCCGTTCAGCCAGTAATGCGTGAGATACGCGGTCATTTCGAAATATTCGTGCACTGAAATGTCGAATGTAACTGTTGAAAAATTCAAAATAATAAATTCTTAGCTTGGGAAAGAATATCGCTCATTGTCAGCCAAAGAGTATGTGAACACGGCGGACTTTTTGTACCTCCGTTATATTCTCACATTCTTCAGACAAAGATCGATGGAATATTATTCCTCAAACAACTCGAAGCTAAATATCTTATAAAGTTTCGTGGCGTTTATTAGTATTTATTAAAAAACGAATAGAATGTTTAAAAATTTAATGGTTGTTGAAAAATTCTCTAAAAAATTCTCCGAACCGTCTTCTTCTGCGCGTATGGTTGTAAAAGATTTTATAGCCGTGTAACAGATAACAAACAGGAGTTGATTGAACTGAAATATCGTTTGCGGTTTGCTTTTTTTTCTTAAATCCAAATTTAAATATAACTTTAATGACGTAACAGTTTTTGTATTTCGTAAACTTTATAAAAAAAAAAAAAAATTAATTTGCTCAGATTAGAAAATAAATGGTTAACTCTAAATGAGAAAAAAAAAACGGTATTTTTCGGAAATTGAAAGTAATAAATTCTACAGTTCATTCGAATACCTTCAGTATATTATCAATTTTTTATGAATTATTCATTAAATTGGAAATAGGGAGAGAGTAAATATTTTTCACATAAACAAGTACTTGTGATCTCTACAAATATTAATATTTCTGATAACGAATGGTGTAATCAAAAACTAGTACACTGTGCGGTGATTATCGAAACCCGGTCGGGAACAGATCATACTGTCTGTGAGACAAAAATGATCAAAAAATAAGTTCTTACATCCTTAAGTTATCGCGAAACGCATCAGTATTAAAATGTTCGTTTTTGATGATCATTCAACCGGCGGGGGGGGAGAGTCTTTAACAATATTGGAAACCAACAAGCGACGTCTTTTTCGTGGTATACGATAATATTCGGCAAATGGAAAGGGCAAACCGTGTTAGTGGGTAAGTTGTAACAAGGACGTAACGGCGCGAGATGCAGAGGCTGCGATGGAGATGGTAAATTGGTTCAACAACGTTATCATGATCTTATATAACCGGAGAAGGAACCAAACGTACTTTAGCGAACGGTGAGTAATGCCTTCATCAAACAATTATATAATATCCATTAAAACTTTCTCCTCCGAAGAGACCTATCGCGTGCGCGTGCACGCGCACGCACGCCGTCAGCTAAGAAGCTCGCTAGACTGTTGAGCGGCATTCGTACCAAGTGCAGAATTTTCTTAAACTGGAAACAGCGACCGGCTATTGACCAATCCGGCTATAAATGCGGTGTTTCTTTTTCTGTATTTTATATCGCTTACTCATACTCGGATAGGTCGTTATTGACGTGTTGATACCGTTGCCGTTCTAGTGCTCTGCCGTGTAGGCATTGGTGCGTCTAATAAAATTATTCAACCGCAGTCTGCCGTTTCATCTGCCAATGTACACCCTAGGTACTGATTTCGTCAGAGCAACGGAAAATCGCGCGTCGTTTGGCACGTTTCAGGGGACCTACCTGAGGAGGAAGCTCTGCTTCTGCTGATCGATTTCAATAGGAATCGCCAGTAAACAGGTCATTGGAACTACTAGATGTTTCTCTGAAATCCTCGCTTCTTAACGAACAGCGTAAATTATGATTTACGTAAATGTTACAGAAATCGAACAATCTGAATAAATCTCTACAATAAAAACTCGTCTCCTTCCTAACGCGCCATTCGGTTAACGATTTTCGGAGGCCAAAAAAATTTGTTGTTTTTCTTTTTTTTCTTTTATCCGTTAAATATTTCTTATTTTATAATAAAAGTAAACTTAATGGATCTTCTTACGAAATAATAAAAACTGTGTGAGGAGAATAGCTCTGGCAATCCTGAATCCAAAAAGGAAAATTCAAAAAGAAAATACAAAAGATGGAATTTTTTTGTATATTTCATTACGTAAAAGTGAAAAAAAAAAAAAGGACCCTGCGTGGCTATATCCATTTGGCACTTTTCTGAAAAGTGTTTGGCATGCATATTTTTCGGTAATATTGTTCTGCCTCAGCAAAGGATCTTTTGTAATTATACCGCGTTAGTGAAAAATAAAATCAATATTTAGACATTGGTTCAATGCCCCTTTCTGGTGAGCCCAAAGAAAAAGAGAAAAAAAAAGTAAACGAAAAGGTTAGGAATTTATTAGTATTCATTCTTTTTTTTTTTTTTTTTTTTTTTTTGTGAATTCGTCAACCAAAGTAATTTACTCGAGAAAACAATTATGTGAAAAAATAATCAGTTTTAATGTATTATCAGTACGAAGTAACGAATACAACAGGAATAATAAGTTGTAGGGAAGGAAAAGACAGACGCAATAAGGAATAGAAATCTCAAGTATCAGCACGTAGCATGCTCTTTCCTAACATTCTCATTTCAAAATGTTCTGTCAGCAGGGCCGGATCTAAGGGGGGGCTAAGGGTAACTATAGCCCCGGGCTCCGGGTCCCGCGCTCTTGAACAGAAAACAATTTAATTTTCTACGTGCAAAATTTAAGTTTCTTTTCCCGAAATAATCAATACTATAAAAATGTGAGATTTTAAGTTTACGTTTTTTATCTGAAAATGAATTCATTTCATTTTTATACATATATAAAAAAAGAATATTCGAGTTCATTAATAAAATTATTTTTCTATAAAACTTTTTATTTTTCTTTCAATAATAAACTAAATGCTACATAAAATGAATATTTATAAAAATTTTCTACGATAAATCTATATAATTGTGCTAAAAAAAATGAATCAGTCCTTCAACGTACGTAAATAAACATTCGACAAATCGACTGATAACAATTCTCTATTCAAATATTTGATACCTACGCAATCGTTGTAAATTTTTCTATGTACTTAATTTTAACAATATTTTATTTTTTTATTTTGTTGAAAGTTAATAGCATATTTTATTTTGAACTGTATAATTATCATTTAAATTGAAAGCGAGTTTTAATCGATTGCTGATTTTATAAGTTGTATTTCGAAGAATTTGGTAAGTCATACTGCGTTTCATTCACCTTTTTTTCTGATCACATAAACAGTTATGGAATTTTAAACATGCATGTTTAATTTGTATAAAGAAAAAATTAAAAACATCGCATGACTGTATCAAAATTAGCTTGAAAATTAGCGACAATACCAACGCAACGCCGCTGTAAATAATGCACTACAAATAAAGTTTTTATTTTTATTTAAAAAAAAACGACTGTTCTTTTGCTACCATCAATATTTAATTTATATATAAATATTTTTTTGTAGAAAAAGATAATGTTATTAATAAAAAATTACAAATATTAACATATACATATATATATATATATATAATTCCTTTATTTTAAAATTCAATTTATGTAGTATTCAGTTTATTAGGCTAAGAAAGTTGATTTTTAAAAGACCGATTTTAATTAGTAGGTTTTTTTGCTTGTTTGTTTGCACATATATGATAATGAATTTTTTCACCATTTTTTCTTCCAAGTGGTGGGAGGGCTCATTCAAGATTACACCCGGGCCCTGTAAAGACTTAATCCGCCCCTGTCAGTGAGAGTTTTTGATTATAATTAGAATACTTTTAATACTCCCAAAATGGGTTTTAAGATGTTTATTTCTTAAAATGATTTTTTTTTTTCAAAAAACAAAAAAACATTTGGCTTCGTGTTAAAAAGAAACAAAAAAGAATGAATATTGCGCATAAAGTGCTCTAAATCAGCAGCCGCGTTTTGAAGAAAAAAAATTTGTAGAGATTTTAGCCAAAAGTGATTGATGTAACGTTTGATTCTTGAATAGGAGAAAAAAGCTAAAACGTATTTATTTTCCCGTATTTTAATTTAGAATGAACCTCTTTGCAACGCTATATTAAGAACATTATATTTTCCAAACCAATGGAAATTCTCTCAAATACTGATGATATTAAAACCAGGAAAAGGTGGTACCAAATTAGCTTCCTACAGACCAATCTCCCTATTATCTACACTTGCCAAGTTACTTGAAAAATTAATCTTTGTACGGATTAGTAGAGTCAATCATTCCTCAACACCAATTCAGATTTAGAACTAGGCACTCTATTGGACAGCAGTTACATAGAGTAGTAAACCTTATTGAAGATGGCATTGAGCATAAAACATACAACTAAGCGGTAATTATTGACATCACCAATGTCTTCGATAAAATCTGGAACGACGGTTTGTTGTACAAACTAAAATTTTTTCCACCAAAAAAGTAAAAATTTACTAATACGGTCATACTTAAACAACAGGCTGTTCCAGGTTAAGTACGATGATTATATTCCATCCTAGCTGGAGTTCCACAGGGCAGCGTCCTGGAACCGCTGCTATACAATCCGTATGTAGTAGACTTGCTGACGAATGAAACTGTTCAAGTAGCAACGTTTGTCGATGATACTACGATAATCGTATCAGATACAAATCCTGATGTTTCTATTGCTAAATTGCAAAATAATGTAGACCAGTTTTACCAATGGGCGCAGATATGGAAAGTAGCTATAAACCCAGAAAGTCTACACATATTTCATTCTAACACAGAGGATCACACAACAAACGAGTACTAATTGATAATAAAGTGCTGCTGGCGAAAATCAAGGAGCGTAAGATGAGCCTATCTGGAACATGTCATGAGAGGCGGTAAGTAGGGACTACTGAAATTAGTCCTTGAAGGAAAAATTTGTGAAAAACGGTCTCCAGGTAGGAGACGGAACTCATGGATGGGAGATCTGCGTCGTTGGCTGCAACGTCCCTCCGTGAAGATTTTCAGTGTCTAAATGAAGAAGAAAGAAAAACGAAATGAAGTACCCAGCAGTGTCTATTTAGATCAAAGACGAACATGGAGGACTCACATCCATAAGAAAAGAAGAAAACTCAATATCAGAATGAAACAACTTTACTGGCTAATGATCACTCTAAATTGTCACTAAAAAATCGTTTGCTAATACGTAAAACTGTATTGCGACCAGTATGGATTTACGCAGCGCAACTGCGGGGATGCGCAGAGACGTCTAATGAGCTAGTTATCCAGCGATTTCAGAACAAGGTGTTGCGCTTAATTTATCGAATACCGTGGTACGTGTCCAATGAAGTCATCCATCGGGATCTAAACATCCCCGGAGGCTCGCACAAAAGCATCTGACTCGGCTACGCAACCACCCAATCCAGCTGTCAGTCGCGCTTTTACACACGGATGCATCATCTACATCATGACTTTAAATAAAATAAGAGACTTCATTTCATAATCTTTTTTAAAGGGGAAGCATCATGGATGCACCTTCTACTTGCAATTTATTGAGAACATTTATTAGAGAGCCTCACCATTTGGTTAGTTATAAACTAGCAATTAAAAAAGAAAAAAAAAAAAGACAGAATGAACCTCTTAAAAATATATTTCTAACTGATTCCACATCAGGGTAGAACTAGTTAATGATATTGGCTGAGCGCACGAGTGTCTATATGCTCGTAATTTCAAAAATACTACATGTATTTGCGTAGCAATCCGATTATCGTTCGTTGCTTTTAATAATGATTTGTTTTTGTTTTTTTTTTCGCTAATTTTTCACTTTAAAATGATACGCGGCGAAGCATCAGATTAGGTCGAAGAAAAAAAAAAAGCATTTTTGTAGACACTACCGCGTATGAAAATATAATGAAAATAAATAAATTACCATTCAAGAAAAGTAATAAAGGATAGTAACCTAATTTTTTCATTTTATAATAATTTTGCGTAAAAATCTACCATCAGCGGGCAGCGATGGTTATATTAACTTGTATCATTCTAATTCTTCACTCTAAAATAAACCAATGCGCCAAATATTCATGTACGAGCGTAATTGATGTTCAATTAAAACAAAAGGTTGTGCACTTATATCGTGTCTAATGAGAACCGAAAACCGCCAAAAAAATAGACAGTACTCGAGTTTTAACCATTCTTGAAAAGAGAAAAAGGTGAAATACCAGGTATTTAATGGCGTAACTAGGATACTTTGAATATGCTTATAGAAATTTGTTTAAAAAAGGTTTTAAAAATAATTAATAAAAAAAATAGTTTCCCAATTAACGTATTCTATTTATGCTTACGCTTAATGAGTGTTTTATAATATCTCTATGTTAATTAAATTAAATAGCAAAAAAATAGAACTGAAAGAGGAGCACGTTATTTGCAATCGGATATTTTTCTATTTTAGTTTTCTTAGAAGGTGGAGGCAGGTTAAACCGCCAAAAATGCGAGGCACTTTTAATATCGCAGTTTCGACATATCCTATTTTTGACGAGTCATAAGTAAAGTTGATAAACTTTACTTTTTTAACGTTCGCTTGTCTAGAAAGTATTGAAGCGCAGGGAAACTATTGGACCGCTAAATAAACGTTTAATTTAATTATTTGGTTATGTTTAAAAAAACAATCAAGGGTATTTCTCGTCGCTTTCTCGACGAATAACGGAAGTTGTTAAATTAGCGAACGCGTATAAATTTCTCTTTTTTTTTTCCTTTTACATATTCTAATATTAACACAACATTGATAAAATTCAGGCTACTTCTAAACTTTAATTTTAAATAAAAGTTCTCTGAGTAATCGCTGGCTGCGATTTAAGCGCTGTCTAAGTAGAATAGGACTAATAGGGGACTATGACTACTTTTGTTCATTTTTTTTCCCCCTGTTGGAGTCGATTTCCCGTTGCACCTAAAATAAAGGTAGCGCCCATATAGCAATTTTGGGCAGCTTTAAACATTTCTTTCGGAAAGAGTCGCCCGCGAAAAAAATCCTTTAACGATTGTTCCAGGCATAAAAAAGAATCGAGGCAAAGATTACTCTTTGTCAATAAAAGAGATAAAAACAAGGTGATCATTTTTAAATTCTTTTTTCGAAATCATTTTCGCGCCAAACTACTTATTTTTTTTTTATTTCTAAAATTTTTAAAATTCCAAAAATTTCACTGCCATCAGACTTGCTTCGAAAGAAGTTTTTGCCGACAGGGTATAGATCGGTAACAAAATCCTTGCTCACACCGTACCATCAAGACTGCAACAGTTACATAGGAAATAACATGGAGGTCACCTCTCCCTTGGCGGTGAAGTTGCGACCGCTACGCAAGAATCTACTAAGTATCTGCTAACTTTTTATTACTATTTTTTCTTTTGGAGGGAGCGCGGCAACTACGGACATTAACCCAGCACAAGTGAAATTTTCTTGAAATGTCAATGTACGGCAGTGAGAACCGAACGCGATTATACTCGAACGGAACACCACTGCCTAATCCACTACGTCACAGTAGCTGACGGCTATCTGCCAACTTCACAACTATCAAGTTCTTAAAAATTAGCCATTTTCCTCGATTTAAATAAAAAACAAAACCCGAAACAATGAATGTAAACCTAATGGTTGCAATGAATACACCGTACTGGAAACAGTTCAAACAACTTTTACGTTAATTAAATCGTAAGAAAATAGAATATATACTTTATCTCAATCTTGCGAGCCGCCTTGGAAATGCATCATAACTCCGCGGGCCGCATATAAAATCGTATATCCCCATATTAGATTTAGACTCACTATAAACATTTTTTTTATAATCGGAAATTGAAACATAATGAGTTATTATTTATTATTGTTAGTTATTATTCTTACATGTAAATATAGATAATATAATAATAATGATGCTAAACGCGCATTGCAAAGAAATATATAACACTAAAAATGAAATATAAGAAATATTTAAATATAAATAAAATAATAAAAAGTGAAATCGTTAAAAACTATTTATTTTACTAGTGCACCTTTGGCCATTTTGCGGGCCGCAAAAATGTTCAAGGCGAGCCGCGGGTTGGCCACCCCTGTCATAGATGATAACGAAGATCTTCCCTTTTGTTTAACTATGAAATCCTTTGAAATGTTTATATTCACATAATATCGATAACGGAGATCAATCAGCAAACCAGAATTTATATAGAGTAACCAAGAATCGCGTACAACGACGTGAATATACATATACATATACACATATATATATATATATATATATATATATATATATATATATATATATGTGGCATGCATACATAGCGCGCACGCAACATTCACATATGTATGCGTATATATGTGTGTATATGTAAAACCAAGATTAATTGTTCTAACATAATAACTCAGTAAAACAACAATATTATTTCGTATATTTCCAATTTAATGGAAAGTATTAAAAATTGTTTAAAATATACTCTATGCCATTATTACCTTATCATCGTATTAATAATATGCCCTGTTTCCCACGCTAAAGTACTATACAGTTCAATCCTGCTTGAGAAAAAGGAATAAATAACAAAAGATTTGCTAATAATCTGTTACGACAATATGCCCTTTATACTGCAGAGAAAGTATTGAATTTTAATTAGCAGAAAGGGAAATAGAATATTATTATTATAAAATTTTATTTATATTTATTGTTTTTTTGTTGTTTTTTTTTTTTAAATACATCGGAATAATGATATGTATTTTTATATTCATGTATACTTATATATACAATTTGATTTTGCTAAATTATTGGATTTTTAAAAAAATTGAAATACTCCATCGCGTATAATAAAATACTTAATAAAAATAAATTACAAAATCATTTTCTTTAATAAAAGCAGTTTAATATATTATGCGATTGTATATATTAATCACCCTAATTCTTAGGCTACCCCCCATTAGAAAAAATGTCCCAATTTTGTGTAACGCAAAATGTCCCAATTTTATGTAATGCAAAATGTCCTAAAAAAATGTCCTAATTTTATGTAACGTTTGTTATATTTTATAGGATTTCTGTGATTATGTTATTGTATTCATATGGACCGATTTAGAATTACGTTGTAAGTTTTGATCATTTTATACAAAGTATAGAAGAGAAAGAGATAGGAATGTAAGTAAGAGGGGTCAAGGGGCACAGCCCCTTGCGAGATCAAAATGGCCGAGTTATATATATATATATATATATACATATATAATAAAATAAAATAATACCAACATGTATTGTGTCCGCTAAAATAAAATCCTAGATATATTATTCGTTTTTGTTCATACACATTGAGCTTAATGAAATAAAATCCGTGAACGTTTCTTAACAAAACCCTGAATGGTGTGGCGGCTTCTCTGAACTAGCGCATTATCTTTACGCACCTCTGATACCAGTTTTACATTAAAAGGCGCTTTACGCGAAAGAATTTTTAAAATCACAAACGATCGCCTAAAGATATTCTCACGATTACAGTTCGGAATACATGTTTGCTTTCTATCTGTGAAAACACTATTTCGACACTAAGTTCCAGTTTAATGGCACTACTAATCATATAAAACTAATTCGTTCAGTTTGATATTTGTACATCCATAAATTTACACGTACTATATAACGAATTAAAAAAGAGAGAAAGAAAAAAAGAAAACGGTAATCGAAAAGTGTAAATAGTTTACGAATTTTTGTTGTAATAATAATGAAAATGTAAAACATAACATAGGGGCAATACCGTCTTTTATTTTTCAGAAATCAAAACATCTAAAAAAACATTAAACTGTCACGAGATTAGATCTTAAAACCGCAAAAATGTTACTTACCGAATTTAACACAGTCTGGAAAATCAACTGACTGCCCGAACGAACGAATCTAAATTACAACTGGTTAAGATATGTTATACCGTTAATATCTTCCACCTCGCGAACTCCGCTAATCCCGTATCCATCTACTTGTCACGCAGTTCTCTCGTCTCATCCGACTACTGCACCAACCGACGTGAAAGATTAAGCAACGGCAGCGGCATAAACCACTTTCACACCAGCTGAACGAATACGTGTACATTCGCAATAAAAAAGAACTACACAGATACCGTCTAATTTACGTTTCATACTGTACACTTTTAACAAGCCAATTTACTGCTAAAAAAACGTTCGGCACATAGTGCTAGCATGCGACTCCAGCACGGCACTGCTGCTGCAGCAGTTTTCATTATTTTCCACATCGATATCTCTGCATATAATTCGTCTCGTACTTCTAAAACTCATTAGTACGTCTTCTTCTGCTTCTTTTTAGTAACGCTACATAACTCGCCGATTTTTTTTTTTTTTTTTTTTCGTTTCTTTTTTAATTTATTTTTAATCGAAAAGTAATTATATTTTTTAGCATAGAATTGTAATAAATGTTTCTACGTTGGCTTTTAATGCGACTACACACCTATATAGAGACTAAATGGATGCGATATTTGTCCCGACACGCAAATATTCATAAACGGAATTAACCAAAACCGGCGACATCGGACGTAAAAGGAAGTCTCGGCATTTCAAGTATTTCCACTTGAAGCTAAATAAAATATACTCTGTCGACGATTGTTCTCCCCCCCGAGTTTTACCTGCTGCGTGATAGTAATCGAATTTTTGGTTGCGAAAGCTACCTTCGATGCACTATGCGCCACACGTAATCAAAATTTAACTGAAACCCATTCGACTCGATTACCGAATTCTTAATAAAAATGAATTCAACGTAGGCGGTATTATTCCATAATGCGGATACTTGCGACACGTTTAAAGTCAATTTTTTCTTTATAAGGAAAACGCCCTCTTCTGCGATCTTATCATTAGGCACGGGTCTCAGAAGAAAATCTCTTTCGCTATCAGTCTTGACGCTTTAGACTCGCGGTAAATTTACTTTTTCTGATTTATCAGGTTCGGTGGTCATATGATCGACAGAAAGTGCTGTTAAAACAGGGTATTACTACGTTCAATCAGTAGAGGTCAGAAAGTACCGATCGGGGTTAGAAAAACATGAAAATCGCTGTTGCAGTAGACACATATACTAAAACAACGAGAGAGTTGCAAGGGAAGTTGTAAAGAGATATAAATTCATAAAAAAAGTCCGAGATCTTATCAACAGGCAGATCGAAATAAAAAATTTAGTAGAAGAGAGGAAAACAATTAAATTATTTACGAGCCAAAAGTTAACAGCAGCTAGTCCATAACTGCCATACCGCTTCACGTGAAACGAAATTATTGTAATGCTTTGAAACTACCGATTTTTTTTTTTTGCTTTTTGTTTTGTCTCATCAGTCAGGAAAACCTTTATTTAGAATTGATTACGAAGGGAAAGAGTCGGCTACATTTTAATACAATCAGATATTTTAAATAGGAAAGAACAAAAAGCGGGAAAGACGTGTCAAAAAGGGGAAAAGACAGTATCTGTATGGCTAGGAACCCACAGTCAATCAATCTGAATGGAATAGAGGGAAAAAGAAATGTGGATGAGTGAACATGTACGGAAAATAATTGAAAGGCGCTCATGGAGCCGGAAATAATTTTAAAAAATACGATGAAAGATGATTGGGGGAAATAAAAATATCGGATCGTAGAATAAATTCGTTTAATGAATATGGAAGTCGATAATTTAACTCTCGTATACATATAATGGATGCAAACGTAAAAACGAGTAAGTGTTATTCAGCAACTACACTGGTTAATAATAATTTAAATTTTTTTGTGAATTTTATTATATGGGAGAGTGAGGAAAAGAAGAAATAACGTAAATTTCATTTTATAAAAGTTTTACAAATTCAAATTACACATGTTATTATACAAGTAAATGACGCACAAATGCGTAATCATGCGTGAACTGCGATAATAACACAAATAAGTGCAACAGAGCGTAGTATGCATGTTACAACAAAGTATATACATAACACTACAAATTAAAATTTATATACTATTAAAAATAGACATAAATATAAATGAGGTAAATCATTCAGAGCTGAAATTAAACGAATTATTCATTCAAATTAATTACAATTAAACTAAATCAATGAGTACGAAACATAAAATCTATACATGTAATACCTGCCTTCATACTTACTCACTCACTCACTCACTTACAGACAAGCACACATTCTGTGTCTATACAAGCTTATATATACATACACATTTATATATATATACATATATATATATATATATGCACATACCTAAACATATACTAATAAAACGCTACGTATATTTACACATTAACTACCCAAAATATACAGGCAACATACAAACAGGCACCAACAACATTCATACACGTATACGTAGATTTAGATACAAACATACACGTACATGATCAACTAAGCTAACAAATATACAATAGAAAAGTCTCTTCACAGTTATATTTCATCGGTGATCAAACAATGAAAAAAAATCTGTAAAATACGTAAAGAAAATATAATCACATATGGATTCTAGCCATTAAACAAAATAAAATAAACAATTAATTAAATAACTTTGTTAATATAATCAATTAAAAATTTACTAGTTCGTTAGGTGCACTTTTGTGTTATGCAATTTTGGATCCATATAAATGGCTTGAATTCTAATATGATATTTATCTACACGCGTCACTCTAGTCTTCGTAGTATTTGCACTTCTTGTTATCCCCCCCCCCACCACACACACACCGATTTCGAAATTTGAAAATAACTGTGATTTTTAAGAACGTATTGTGGCAACTGAATTTCATAAAGATTACGTTAATGTTTTTAATAACTTATTTTGTATAAAATTTATACTTTTTTATAATCTTAAAATAGATCTCTATAACTGACCTGGTTGCTTGATTTGATGAGATGGTGTGCGACATCCCAATGAATTATTCCGTATGTACTATGTTGCCACTTAATTTCCAAATTATTCCAATAAGACTGCAGGAGAAAACTGTATATCATACACTTTGGTTTGCATGCACCGTTATAAATGAATATAATATATACTATATAATACAAAATAATAATAATGATAATGAAATAATAAATATAGATAAAGAAATATATAGAATTTTAAAAAAATATATAAAAAAATACAGTATACCGAAGTTATTAATGTAGCTTCAAAACTCAGTTGTAGGAAGTTACATTATATTCTGCTTTTAAGTATATAATTTTGTTGATTTTTTTTGTTAATTTAAGTTTGAATATTATTTTATTTATATTTTAATATATATTCACGCCACCTTTTTGATTGAGGAGAAAAAAAAAGGAACATGGAACACAGAAAGGAGGAAGACGAAAAAACTCTGAGAAGTTAAAAATGTAGGAGGTTGAAAAAGGCACTGACACTCCGTCGAGCCATAGTAAACACGGTTGCATGAAAAAGAAATAGACAACTACCGAATTCGTGGCTAATTAGGGTCTGCGGAAAAAATTTTAAGAGTGAAGGCAGAATATCAGTATTTTAGAGAGATGAAAAAGTTTATCAAAGTTGAAAGAATAATAGGGGAAAGTATTAATAAGAGAGATTGCTACGGGCAAAACGAAATAGGTTAAATTTTACGATGTTTAATTTTTAACGCATCATTTTCGAAGGTGATTACCGATGTAAATACAACTGCGGAAATATCTATCATCATTAATTTTAAATAGGGAAGAAGAAAAAAGGAGAGAGAGAATAAAGAAAGATAATACCGTCTCTATTTACGGTACGAAAGTAACTTCCGGCCTTCAGTGGGAAGTCGAACATTAATTATGCTATATCCAGAATAGCTCCCCTGCCTACCAAGAACATTGAATGTGCACATTCTTCAAAAGAAATCGTCTAATTTGGGGGAGGGATAGACGAAGAAATTAAAAATGACTAATAATAGTTGTCCACTTACAAAAATAATAACTTCCAAAAAACATTTACCGTTAATTTCTTTTAATCTCATTTTTCTTTTTAACAAATTCGTACATGTGTAATATATCCGCAAATAATCGTTATTAAGATTATTTACGAATCACGAAAAAATTTGGAATTCAACGACGATTTAATATATGAAATTATGCGCATAATTATTTTTTAACTTGAATAGTATATATTACTAGAAAAAACAGAACGATAGTATTTTTTATCAAACTTTAATTTTTTTTTTGTTTTTAGTAATCCGATGCGAATTGTTTGTCCGTGAGCAAGTAAAAAAAGTGCATATATTTCTCATTGAACAATTATTAATTAAAATTACAAAATGAAAATTAAAAATAAATAAAAAAGGCAAAAGATTGACAACAGTTGCATTTTTTTTTATTTATTTTTTTTTTAAGGGGTTCGTTAACATGGACATTGCCCCAAGAACAGTGGAACAGAGGGGTAAGAGAGACTCAGATGCTTACATGATCAGAGATAGCCGACAGAACGGAATCAAGAGCTAGAATAACCGAAGGAGAAGGAAAAGGGAGAGAATGAATAAAGCACAGTATGGAGCGAGAATACCGGTTTGTAAGAGGAAGGAATAAAAAGAAGCTTGTTCAGCTAATAGCGGCAAACAACTGAACATTATATGATCGGGATCACAACGATATTGATTGCTGGGAGGATTCATTGGACAATAAGGAGAAGGCACGAGAGAATAACGAAACAACGAGGTATGCCCAAAACGCAGGCGGCAAATCTCAGAGAGGTTTGAACGGCGCATAGAAGGAAAATTAATAAACCAGGGGAAGCGTGGAAGGAAAGGTTGAATAGACAAGAAAGAGGAATTCGGGTTGGAAAATGAAAAGACGTAGCAGTTAAACCATAGTTTGGAATGAGCAGCTGCAGACAGAAGGGTAATATTGGAAGTTGAGAACGCAGGAAGAAACCTACCAGAAGAGGAAGATAACCGAGCGAATGAGTCAACTAACACCCCTCGATTCCGGCATAGCTAGGAATCCAAATAGCTAAAGTGTTAAGTAATTTGCCATTTATAAAATAATAAGAAAAACATCCGTTTTCCAGGAAGAAGCTTTAACAAAATTCCTTTTATACCGCATTAATTCCGCGCACTTACGTCTTATGAACTGCAGCGATATTTAATACCGCATACTTTCTATAAAATGACAAACTGCATGCGCGTAACAGGTAAAAGAGCAATAAAATTCCTAATATTGTATGTAAATCGAAAGTAAAACTGGTATAATAAGAACATTTTGGAAAAATTAACATCCGCCACTTTATCTGGATTCTTTAAACGCGTACCAGGTGAGGAATTACACATCCCTAGTTTATGAAGAAAGTAGGAAGCCTATTAGAGCCTGCACGTTACCCGCTAAAAATATCGTGTAATCTGGCGAGGAATATATAATAACAACCAAAAATGGCACCACAAGGGTTTCACGGGGAATACATAGGTTTTTCTATTAAAATACGAATATTGGTCTGTAGAGCTCCCCGGCATGACCTACAGATTAAGTTTAATAAATCTTCCAATGGAACACGTTGTACTGTTGTATGCAATTACCAACCGCATTTTTCGTGCAATTGTCCGCAACCATGTTCCGTTTTGTATCAACGCAAGCTCAAATCCCCGTACAAACGGGACGGAAATACCGCGAAGAGTTTAAATAGAGGTAACTTAATCGATCAAAATACATAATTTATAAGTGATTGGGGGGGGGACACTTTTGAAAAAAAAAAAATTTTTTATCTGTTTTAAGCCGATGGCAAACATTAAAGCCAGTATTGCCCTACAAATCAAAGCAAAACTGAGCAAAGAAATATTTACCATATCCCGGCATTGTGCATATACTTGGTGTTCTTGCTTGTGAGTATTTCTATGCGCCTATGATTATTTATATATCTATATATTAGGAGTTATGTAATTGTACATAGTTTCTACTCTGTTCATGTTACAAGTTAGATTAAGTTGTAACACCGTTTTAAAAGTAGATCTAATTTATTTACTGTAATAAGATTGTACTAAAATATACGTGTAAAAAAAAACAAAAAATAAATAAAAGATATCCCGGCACGGGAACCACAATTTGTGTTGAATAGCCAGATGGCGAAAGCTAGGCTCAAAGAAAGGAAAAAATATATATATATATATATATTTACCAATATCCGGTTGAGGAACAAGATATGCTGTACCGATTATATCATCACCTTTCGAGTTATCCGTATATACATATATATGTAAAAATAATTAGGTCGTCCGATTTCCGAGGATATTAATATAATAAGAAAAAATAGCGACATAGTTAAAAATTTAATAAAAATACGCTAAAAAGTAAAAAATAATCGTATCCGATAAGAAGACAATACATATTACGGTGTAGAATACAGAGTACTTATTACGATAATTGTTAAGCACCATTAATTTAGAGTCTAACACCAAATTTTCCCAAATTAGAACAACTAAAAGAATTACATTAAACGAACATATCACAATCACTTGTTTTCTTTTAGGTCAAGTATTACATCAATTACGGGTTACTATTTCAATTTCATGTGTACTCTTTAAGTATTAATGTTATTTAAGAATAGATCCCTTTTTTAAGGTATAAATGTTCAAATTCTGTCAGTGGTGAGCTTTTATAAATCGCACTTTAAGGATTTTAAAATTTCCTTTATTCGAATCTACGTTTCCATATGATAAATAACATTAATAATATTTTAAGCTATTCGCGTTCATCGCATATTTAATTTCAAAATTTCGGTTATTCGTATTTTCCCGTAAATTCTAATGAAAATTTTTCGTTAGGTCGCATTAAACAGAGAAAGTATGGCTCTAAGGAATATCCGTGTTTTTGTTCGATTCTTTTGGTTTTTTAAGTTTACAGAAAGAGAAGCAGAAAATACATTGCTTCACTACCCAATAAATTGTCCTTCGGTGCTGATGATTTGTCAACAATATTAATAAAAGAAAATTCGGGGCACTTTTTCCCAAACAATCAACTTATTTGTTTAACAAATCGGTTAATGCGGGAAAATTTCCAGAAATTTTAAAAGTTGGAATATAATTACTCCAGTGTATAAAAACGGGAGGATAAATGTGAATAAGCCAACTAATTACAGGCCCATATGCATTTTACCCGCTATCTCAAAAATTTTCGAAAAATGAATAAAGATTAAAATGTTAAATTTCGTACATCGTAAAAACTTTTTAAGCACTAACCAGTACTGGTTTTCAGAAGGAAAAGGTGCTGTGACCTAGCACTATTTAAACATATATCATATATAACTAAAAACCTAGAACATGGAAAATCCTGTTTAGCGGTTTATTTTGATCTTCGCAAAGATTTCGATATAATTGATCATAAGATTCTTTTAATTAAACTATATTCATGTGGTTTCCGTGGGAGGATATATATGATTGGGGTTTAAATCATATCTATCTCAAAGAAAATATGTGACAAAAATAAATAAAGTACAGAGTGGAGAATTGCGGAGTCCCTCAAGGTAGTATCTTCGGATCAATTTTATTTTTAATATTAATTACAACGTAATTTTTAGGCTACCCCCCATTCGTAAAAATGTCCCAAAAAAATGTTCCAATTTTATGTAACGTTTGTTATATTTTATAGGATTTTTGTTATTGTTATTTAAAAAATGTCACAATTTTATGTAATGAAATATGTAACGAAAAATGTAACGAAAAAATGTCTTAATTTTATATAATGAAAGTTATATGTTAGAATAGGACTTTTGTGGTAATGTTATTTTTTTTTGTGTTGATGCCAGTAAGAATTACGTTGTAAATTTTGATCATTTTATACAAAGTATAGAAGAGAAAGAGACAGAAATGAAGGCAAGAGGGGTCAAGGGGCTTGGGACATTCTGCGTTACATAAAATTGAGACATTTTTTCGAATGGGGGGTAGCCTAAGAATTACGTTGTAATTAATATATATATATATGTATAAATGAGTTATGTAATCTAAAATTCACCGGGCAAATATTCACTTATGCCGATGACATGGTAACTGTGACTAGTTCGTAACATATTCAGATTTTACAACAACTAGCTCAGAAGAATACTACATTAAATTTTAGTAATAATAAACTAATAGTAAATTTAAATAAAACAAAATACATGGTCTATAGCCATGTCTACCAGAACAAGTGGGATAGTGTCAGGTTGGATTTAAATAGTAATACAGCCATAGACAAGGTTAGTGAGACTAACAATAAGTATCTAGACGTAATCTTAGACTGTAGATTAATATGGAATGCTCATACCAACTACTTAGAACAAAAAATAAGGAAGCTAAACTATATTTTCTATTATCTGAGTGTGATTTTCAGTGAAAACCACTTATACGGGCTATATCTGTCCCTTTACCAGCCACTTCTTACATACGATTTAATGCACTGGAGCAATGTTGCGGAGTATCATTTGAAACAAATAAAGTATTTGCATAAAATATTCGAATTAATTAACAAAAATAAAGAGTCCACTTCGTAATTCTCATCATATTAATACAAAACTCAGCCATTAATATACATAATTAAGTACAAACATTAATTTGGGTTCTTCGTTTATAACTAGGGGCTGTAGTAAAGAATTAGCAATTGCACCAAAATTTAATAAACACCATTTTGGAAGGTATATATTGTCTTTCTCTCAAATACTATTAATAATTCTAAAAATTACAAAAAAAGACGCAAATGTTTATTACATCATTTTGATAATAATTTAAGTACGTAAGTGTACGACTACTTCATCACTAGTCCATTATCTGTTTATTAATTACAAATAGTTTTTAAATTGGTCCATACTCGTTCCTCCAGTTACTTTTACATTTCTCGTTTAATTCATTACTATAGTCAACTCTTCTTTGTTTAAATTTTTCATTTTTCGTTTACAACAAATACGACTCCTTAGAAATTTCTGCGCATAGATGGATCTTGTAATAATAGTAATAATAATAATAAATTATTATTTTATTTGATCATTATTTAAGATCATTTTGGATACTGAAATCATTAATAGCATTACTGATACTTATTGCACTGGTGTTTTTAGGAACGCTTAAATCAGTTTTGCAAAAATCGAAATTCCTTCGACGGCGAGGATAATTTAAGAGAAGTTTGTCTGAAAAATTTCCGTTTGTTGGAGGAGTACACCTTCATCAAATTGAGAAACAAACCATCCCGCAGCAGTTTGGAGCGGCCCCCCTTACACGAGCTCATCTAACCGACTAACTGACAAAGTGCAGTAAACCACCGAAATAGTCAAATATATATATATATATATATACATATATATAAAAAAAAAAACAGAATAAGGAAAAATAAGTGCTAACAATAAACGAAAGTATAGCTGGTAGAAGTTAACGAATAATTAATACGCTGCGAAATCACTTATGAATAGATAATAAAAGAACAGTCTCGCCGGTCTGTCGATTACAATGCCCTGATAAGGAAGACGAGAACGCGAGCAAACAATAGAAACACACGTGCGATCAACTAACAAGCAATTTTTTAAAAAAAAAGTTAAACAATAGCATACGCTGCGAACATGTAACCTCCTTTGAAGTCCCTAAAAATACTATTTGTCGTAACCAACTAGTTTAATAATTATTTATACCACGCAATACTGAAAGTCGAACTTCAATTATACTGCAAAGAGTCTGTAATAAATAATTGGGTGGGGTAAAAAGGTTTTTCCTATCTAACGACATTACTAAATGTATTATTACTAGGTCAGGTAATTGTGGCCAAATAAGTTCTGAGCCGAAAAAACAAAAAAAAAAACAACTAAGAATGGATATATTATTTGAAATTATGATTATGCCTTTATTTTTATTATTATTAATAATGTTATCATTCTTATTACTGATAATATTTGCGCTGCTATATAGACGCAATTATTTTTGTAAAGGTACACTCGTATCTGCGGTAAAACGCCGCAGTATATTTTGTATGATCCTTAGTGAGACCGATATGTGGAATGGGATCATTATTTATAGTTCATGCATAGTATCGGTGCAGTTAGATGTAATAGCGCAAAGAAATTTCAGACTATAAAATAAATGTAACTTTTAGTAGCGATAATAATTAATATACGTTTGAAGAAGGGGGAAAATTGTGGAGTTTTTTTTTCCCCTTATTCCCGAAACTTCGGGTAGGGTACATTTATTTACTAAAAATATTGATTCATTATAATAACGGAATTAATATAACCCATCCAATTCGGTATTTGGTATTATATTAATTACCATTTTACAGGTTTTTTTTACAATATCTACATATATTTCTACTATTTACTTAATATAAATGTACATTATTTTTCCGGAATTTCATTTCTTCTATTGTAAATTTATTAAATTCATTAAAATATTTTTGTACAAGTTAATTTAAATATCATAATTACAGAGTCCGTTATTAATTATAGAGTGAGAAGAAAAGGAAATAAACAAATAAGGTAAATAAAATAAAGTATTATTAGATCCCAGCTACGAAATATAACACTGTGCTATTACTTGTTTATTTCCTAATTTTTTGCCATTCAATCGTGGTCAAGTGCTTGCCGCACTTCGATGTCACAATATGGCCAATTAATAGAGTTCTATTTATGTTATTTCGGCATGCGTGTGATCCACGATGGCCATGGTTGTTGCAAAGGTCTGCTACAAAAAGCAAATTCCGTAATTTTTTTTTGTATTTTCATAATGGCACAACGGATTCTTAGATAGCAGCATAATGAAAATAATGATGGTAATAGTAATAGTAATAATAGTGGTAATAATTAATAATGGAAAAGTTCACGATAGAATTTTTGTTGGAATTTAATAAAAGGGCAGTTAATATAAATGAAAGGGTTGGTTGATGGCCAAATAGTTTTGCACCGGGCCAGGGGAAAAAGGGGAAAAAAACGCCGCAGACATAATTCTCTTTCATAGTGGCACATGCTCATGAATATCCGATAAAATGTGTTATTAATGACGAATATGGCGCGCGATATATTAACGATTAAATCTCTTTTTTGCGCGTCCATTTTTTAAACTTAAAAATTTATTTCTAAAACTACTTCAACTTAAATCCTTTTGGTTTTTTTCGTATTTTTTTATTTTTATTATTAACGTTACTGCTAGCGCAATTCACGGATTGAAGCAATATTTCTTTATACTATGGTAAAACGATTTCTTACGCGTATTCTCATATTTCTAAAAATATTAATCCATGTTCATCGTTTGTTTGTTGCGTATAAATGTATCTAATAGTTTATTGTGAATTCCCTATTAAAATTACGAGCCTGCAAAATATCCTTCCTACAATAAACTGGTAAATTCGGGTTTTCATCTGGTTTTTTTTCTAAGAAAAAAATATTATGTTAGCTATCATCGAAACGTAAATTTGAAGAATTAAGAGTGATTAATACCCACTTTAAATAGCGTTAAGTTTAAAATATTTCTCTCGCATATATTCCCCGCAAGGATTCTCACTATTTAAGATATTTTAATCCAAATTTAATTTTTTTAATCGATGTATTCATATCACTCTTTTTTTTAAAAAACAATTAAAAATCTGAAAATATCGAAGTCGCTAGCATCTCACTTAGTCCGTTCAGTAGCAACTCCTATCCTTCACCTACTGATAGGGACTGCTGTGTAACCTGATTAAATGGTTAGGTAACTAACCGCAGCAGCGTAGTAAGGTTCACATTAACATTGTATAACCTTTGTGTCATTTTTAATATTTATTATTCGATTAATTTGTGTTATTACGGGTGCTTTTCATGTTATTTGAGTCAGTGTAGTAAATCAGAGAATTGTAATAGCCGAGGAAGGGAGAACTATATCCCCCTTCTATCATAGACCAATTTATAAAACTGTAAATTTGCAATATCCAAAATATCGATAAAATAAACCAATACTAAAAAATCATATACAAATAAGAAAACACGCGAATAAAATTACAATAATCAAATCTGGTAGATGAAATCATCGTAAGCAAAGGCGCACTCAGGATTTTTTTTGGTCGGGGCTAGAATTTAGAAGATGAGTCAGGGAGTGGTAACTCGATAACTCGACTAAGTACCTATCTATTTTCGTGTTCTGTAAATTAAAATAAATAAATAATTACAAAACCAATGAATTTTATAGAAAAAAAAAAAAAAAAAATTACAAAATGAACGAATTTTATTTTTAAAAAAAAATAATAATAACAATAGAAACGTAACATTATGTTTTTTAATAAGCACAAATTAGGTAAGCATAGAATTTAATTTAAAAAAAATCAGGTAAAGATATATAACATTAAGCAAAAAGTAAATATGTATGTTTTTTTTAAAAAAATTAAGTAAAACCAGAGACATTACAAAACGAAATTAAGTTTTCGAGGATTTTTTATAAAGATATCTAATACCTACTTATTTCACGGTGTATATTCAAGAGCGCATTAGTGTTAAGTGTAAAATGTTAGATCCATTTGGGTCCGCTGGATACTTATCCGGGATGCAGTTCCGAAACCTGTGATTCAGTTCCGGATCTTTATCCGAAGAAATAACGCACTCACCCGTCACTACTACATACAACCCAATGAAACAATGTAAAACAAAATTATTTTACATTTCTACATCGAATTCATTTTTTTTTTCTGTACTATCCCCCGCTTTACGCTACAAAATTAATTTTGGAAAAAATTTCAAAGATTTTTTGGTGGGAGCAATGGGGCCCCGTGGCACCCCCGTTGAGTGCGCCAATAATCGTAAGAGATTAGACAAAATCTGAAAGATGTGAAAAGATCGCAAAAATTAGCTGTAACAAGGCTATAATGGACGTAACAATAAAATCGCAAAAAAACAAAAAATCAAAAACGAAACTTTTTGCAACAACTTTTAACTCCCGTACGCTAAATGGAACAAGAACCGGCGCACTTGAATATGTGGTTGAACTTAACGAGACAAAAAGGACAGGGGAAGAAAAGATCTTATTAAAAAGGGGCGGCAATATTTTGTACTCATGCTGTACGGTGAAAACTCGCCGAAGCAATTGAATTCGTAATAAACAAGAGAATACAACATTAAATTGAAGAAATAAAAACGGTAACAGAACGACCGGTTACATTAACATTAAGAATAACGCCAGCGACACAAAATAAAGATTATGCAGAGGTGTATATGCACCAACTTCGCGGGCTGATGACGAAGGAGAAATCGAACTAATGTGTAAGCAGACAGAAAGAGAAATGAATCGAGGAAGCGAATATTATAAAGTAATAATCGGCGACATTAACGAGAAGACAGGTATTAACAACAGTTACAAGGAAATTATGGAACAATTGGGAATTGGAATGAGGATAAAGTGCTCGTTAATTTCGTAACAGAAAATGAACTATATATATATCATGAACAATTTCTTCAAAAAGAACGAAGCAAAAAAAAGTGAACCTTGCGAAGTTCGGAATGGGAAGTTAAAAAAATGGAACTGATTTCATAATTGGAAATAAAGAAGAAATTTTCGAAGATGTAACTGCATTAAACAAATTGGGTCTGGGAAGCGACCAAAGAACGGTTCCCGTTCAAATACCTATAAATTATTGAAAACTAAAGAGGTTGTAAAAATGATAGATAAGTTGCGAATAAATAGAGAAAAACTAATGAAAGATACGGAATTTCAAAACCAAATGAAAGAAAAATACGAGTAATAAACAACTTAGAAGCTAGTACAGAAGAACAAAATATGGACACATTAAACGAACAGATAACTCGTTCACTAACCAGAGCTCTAAACATTAACATGAACGGGGCAAAAGTAAATGAGCTTTCACCAGAAACAACAATGGACCTCATGATTAGAAGACGAAACTTCAAAATACAGCGCCAAAAAAATCAAAGTGTTGATATAATGCAATGAAAATAAATGAAACAGTTGAGAAAAATAGAAGTATAAAAGTGCACTACGAAATCGATTAAAAATCGGAAAATCCCAAATATCAGGAATAAAAAAAGACCCCGCGGTGTTAGTATCAAAAATAAAAAATAAATTATAAAAAAACTATGCGTCAGTCGATAACGACGTTAGAAGTGAAACTCTTTTTATGGAATGCAATAAATTTTAAATGATTAAACAAAAAAAGGAAAATTAAAGTAAAAAAAGAGTATACTTAAAACTAATAAAAATGATTTGTAATATAAATTAATAACAACTTGCAGATAATTTTGCATGTACGTATTTATTGTTACGTGTACACGTGTATAATTATGCAAGTGAAACTTGTGCAGTAATTCGAGATTACCTACAGATCGTTATTGATATTATTAATCATTTTTGTTAGTCTTAAGTATACCTTTTTTGTTTTACTTCAATGTACTTTTTTCATTACCTCCTTTAAAATTTATTGCATTCCATAAATAGAGTTTCATTTCTAACGCTGTTAGGACTAATGCACAGTTTTTTATATGTTGGTCTTATTTATCATTTTCATTAACCTGGTTTAAAGAATTTTCTCATTTCCACCCGTTATCAGTTGCACTTTTTTCGTTTTTTACTGCGATTCCTTTTGGAGCGTTTTTCAGCAAAGTTTCTATGAAGATCTTTGCCGAGATTATTGGCTGGCCTCTCTCATACCTTTCTTTTTGAAGACCGCACACAATGAATGTGTTTGCGGGTCGGCGGTTTATTATTGGCAGTTTTTAAAAGTTGGTTCACTTTGTTTTATAATAACATATTTATGTAGGCGAATTCTTCTCATGTACCTGACCCGACCCTTCTTTTTTCTGACCGCTTTGCTGCCGAAAGAGAAGCATTTAACAATTTTTTTTCCACAGAAGTATTGCTCTTTTAAAACACTTCCAATGAAAATAACAACCTTTTTGCCTGATTCTACTGACTGCCGTAAATTTGTGGCTTGCAGAGTTACCGCAGTTAGTCGGAAGGAAATACAAATACGAAGAAACAATCGAGTAATTTTATAAAAGTAATGGCATTAATCCGAATGAATTAGCATTATTGATTTAAATGAAACAAACGAAGAAAAAGCAGAAACAGAAACATTAATGTGGCGTCTATTCTCGGCGTCTTCTCTTCGTGCGGATCTTCGTATACTTAGTCTGTCTCTTTGGCTCTACGTTCGAATAACGGGCATTAGAAAAGGGCAACTAGTTTAACAGATTTCGTTAGTTCGACGAGTTTACTCTCTATCTCAAAACTAATATAGTATCCCATATGAAGTTTTAATAGATTAAAAAAAAAAAAAAAAAATCAAAAAAAAAAATCTAGAGGAGGAACATGAAATTATTTAACTCAACCCCGCCAATTACAGAAGACGAAGCAGAAAGAGCAGTAAAGATAGAAGGGAAGAACAAAGTTGCAGGGTGTGATGGAGTTTTAATAGAAATCATTTAATTAGACGAAAAAGGAATAAATAAACGCTCGACCACGTTCTTTAATAAGTGTTTAAATGAAGGGAGAATCACGGGAAGAATTGAATAATACAGAAGTTCTATTAATACATAAAAAGGAAAATAACTGTAACCTAATCAGCCTCCTGTTGAATATTTATAAGCGGTATATAAAAATAATTAATGGCATTTATAGATTTTGAAAAGGCGTTCGATTATTTGCGATAATACAAAGCACGGCCCAGAGAAAGTAACAGATGCAGTAAGTATCATTAAAAGTAATAAATGGAAATGGTTCAGTCATCTAGAAGCGAAAATAACCGATGGCTAAATCTATCAACACGACGGAAACTCGATAGGAAGCGAACTCCAAGACGACCGAAAAAGAAGCGGTGGGTAGATGAAATTTGAAAATTTGAAGCAAACTGGTGCGAAGAGGCATACAAGTTCGCGATGTCTAGAAAGAACTGAGCGAGGCTTTCGTCCAAAAGTAGACTAACTATAAAGAAGAAAAATTTGAGCGGTTGGACCACAAAGCGACCAGCGAGCTCAGTCTATACATATATATGTATTAAATATTGCGTACATATGTATCATGTGCAGTCGGTCAGCATAGCGCGGTAGAACTTGATTCGAATCCCGCTGTTAAGCATGAAAAATTCTTCTTCAGATATCCTTTCCTTATCTACCTCCAATCACGCCAGACTTTGGCAGGATATTTATCCCTCCCTATTTTCTAATCGTCATTCTCATTACCGTTTCATTCAGCCAATTCCTCGTTCCCTGTCTTGGTTCCATTCTATTCCTCTCAGTCGTCGTTCTTCTATTGTCTCCCTAATTCGTCTCCGGATCAATCATTCTCTCCTCCCTTCCTCACGCTTTCGATTTGCTCTATCGCTTTCTCCTGATTGTTCTCTCCACGATTGTGATTCTCCTCGTACATTCTTTGAGTGTCCTGCTCTTCGTAACGAACGCTACCTTTTATACAGTCAGCTCCTGTCATTAGGTCTCCCTACTCCCTATAACTCTTCCTTTATCCTCTCCTTTCCTTCATCTTCTGTGGTGTCCGCACTGCTGTCCTTTGTTGCGTCCATTTCGGACCGCTTAATTATTTAATTTATTAGCTTAGTTTTCTTGTTGTTGGGTCAATGCCGCTGGCGCGCCCAAAAAAAAAAAAAAAAAAAAAAAAAAAAAATAAACTGTATCGGAAATATCATTTATTCATTTTGTGACGTCTTTCAGAGTAAAAATATGTTAAACGATATGGTCGGAATTATATTCAACTATATCCGAGCACGGATATGTCTCTACGAAAATATAATTGTATCCGGAATTACCTGTGCCTAAATGTGCTTAATTGAAGAATAAAAATATATACATATATATATATATATATACACATAAAAACTCGGCCCTTTGAGCCTCGCAAGGGGGCGAAACCCCTTGACCACCAACCTTTTTTCTTTTAAAATTTGTTCAAAAAATTCGTTTTCAATTAACTATACGTCATTCTTCCCCATCTTTTATTAGAAAAAGAAATCTTAGCAATTTTGCAATGCAGCATTCAACCTTTGTTATCTTATATAAAGTAACAGGACATAATCTTAATGGGACATAATTATAGAACAAAAATATATGTGTGTATATATATTATACTAGCTGAACCCGGCAGACATTATCCCGCCAGTGTATATTTATTTATTATTCTACATATATATATATATATATATATCAAATGGATGGTCTGTATATTATAATGAAAAATCTATAAAACTTTGTCGTAAAATGTGTAAAAATGAAAGATTACTCATATTTATAATAATTTATTATTATTGCAGATTTACGATAAATTATATAACTTTTTTTTATTAATAATTCACGCGAATAAACAATATATTTTAATATTCCATGCGTCATATAACCGAACTAACTTTAGACATCTCAAATTAATACTAACATGTAGGAATATGTTACGTTACAATTAAACTTGACCAACATATATATAGACAGAAGAAAAAGGAGAAGCCAAGTTTCTAAATGGTATTTTGATTAATGTGTAACAATCTAATAAACTAAAATAATATATATATATATATCAAGGCCGTGTCCACGGGGTGGGTTTTGGGGATTACCCCCCCCCCATGAGAACTGAAATAGTTAATAAAAAAAACACAAAAATCTGAAAAAAATCAAAAATTTAAAATAAATATTGATGATTTTTTAGGGTGTTCTTACCTTTAAAAGAAAAACGAAAAAATATGCTTCATATTATTTTTAGGTACTTCATTAATATCTTACGGAAAAACTTTTTATTACGAGTATAATCAATAACATGTGTAATTTTCATTAATGTATTTATACGGGGTAATTTATTTATGTAAATTATTAATATATAAATCAAAATTATGGAAATTATTAATAGTATGAATTTTAGTGAAAAATGTATTGCTATTTATAAAATAAATATGTGAAGAAAATTTTCACCCCCCCCCCCCCCTCGAAATTCTGGGCACGGGTCAGATATGTATATATAAATTTCGCAACTAATAAATACTGGCAAATCACAATATTTGGCAGCCAGTAAATAATTAATCGATACACTAAATAGTAAATCGATTTTTAGAGAAACATACGAAATATTTTTCCAATTTTTTATTTTAAACTTAATTTCTTTCCCAAAATTATCCCGTTTCATCTTTCGTATTTTCGGATAAATCGATCTCACTGTTCAAAAATTCATTAGAATCTTCAGCAAAAACGTCTGCATTTTATTGTATTTTTTTTTTTTTTAGTATTTTTGCAATTTAAGTTTTGGACTTTTTTCTCTTGATCTCTGCAGAGTTACAACCAAGTGGATAGCATTCTCCATGAAAAAATACATATATATGCTAACTTTCATGGTGATCGGTCAAACGGTGTCGGAGTTTATCGATCTCATACATACAAACATCCATTTTTATATATACATATATACATATATATATAGATACATGAATGTATGTATGTACATAGCATATAGGTAATGCGGTAGCTTAGTGGTTTAGTGCACTCGACTGCCAAACCACAATTCATTCAGACTCAATCCTTTCAACGATTGTTCAACTTCACAAAACTGGGTACCAGAGAAATCAAGGACAGGACTGGCAGCTAAGAGAATATGCCATATTCAGTTTAGAAAATTTTTATCGCCACCTGACGTCTCTCAAAAGACAACGGTATTAATTTTTCGTTTCGAAATGTATTCGTTTTTCGAAATCCAACCGTCTCCGAAACTTCTACGAGAAAAGTAGTACGTTAATCTCATTAAATTAAATTACGGTCAGGAGGTATTTTCTTTTACGACCGTTGTCTAGAAAATACTCTTCTAGCCGATAGGAGACATTCGTTTAGCGGAGGTCTGCACGTGTTCCACATTGTATGACCGTTTTTCCAGTTGCATTATTTCCATCGTCAGTGATAGCGTTTTAGAACCGGGAAGAATGATAACGATAATGATATTAATTAGACATAAATTAAGAGAAAATGTCATTAATGAAGTCAAAAAACCATAACAAAATAATAATTCCGTTGAATGCACTGCTGGTCCTGCGGTTATTAGGGGGAACGTCGCCGCCGTCTCGTGGACCCGCGCACACTAGTGGAAAGTTGTTTTTTACGAAATGATACGCAAGTGCCGTTAGCGAAACAATTTTCCTCGCGGCGCGCATTTATAAAATCACGAACGGAGTAAACCAGTCGCAACATAAATCTCTAATTACTAAAATGTATTAATCGCTATCCAACTGAGACAACGCGTGCTGTTGCAGTTCTGAAATATTTTTGGCATTCCAGCGAAAGTTAGCCGAATTAAATAAACTGAAACCCCCTTGAACTTAGTATGCAATTTACTCGACTTGCCGGTCGTCTATGTCATATATATATATATATATATAATGTTAAATCGCTTTAATCGGCATGCATTCCAAAATTTGGGCCATACTACACCTTTTCCCTGCCTGTGCTAATTCCGAAAACCAACCGTATTTTTAGAGCAACATTTGTAGACATTCGATGCGCTGTGCTTTAAATGGGGTCCCTCCAGTAACGCACTTTCCATTGCAGGAAAAGAATCCTAATCGGGAAGAAAAAAGAAACGCAAGTATACTGATATAAGTGAATTTGAAGCCCGCAGGTGATGATGAAAAACTAAAGCCGATATTTCTAGCTCATAGAGAGGAACATAGGATTTTTTTTTTTTCTTTAATCCGGCATCTAAACACCATGTGGCCGCTTTCATCACAGATGAACTCTAAACTAAAACCAGCTTTCTTATTTCAAACATAAGAAATGAAAAACAAAACTTAAGACGCTCATTAATAATATAAGGAATTAGTGGACCAAATTAAAATAATGTTAGATAATAGAAAATTTGTATGTAACAAAACAAGTTAAAGTTCATGTGTTGGAAATATTAGGAATACTGAAATATAGTTAAAAGTTTAGTAGGGTAATAGAAATATTAAAATGGAATTAGGCGGGACACATAGTTGTTTTTTTTTGGGGGGGGGGCTTGCTGACAAAGAGCATTGACCCATGTTCGACAAGAAAGAAAAGTATTGCTGAATTAATTATTTAGATTCGTACACGGTCAGATATCGCATCAGTGAAGGATACAAGGAGAGCGACAACAGATAACGAAGGAAAGAAGAGAACAGATGCAGCACTATAGGGAGCAGGAATATTAAGTGTCTCAAAAGTTGAGAGTAGAGAAGAAAACGTGTTCAGACGACAGAACATTCGAAAAGGATGTGGTTAGAATTACATTCGTGTATATCATTTGGAGGATGTAGCGGACAGTCTGGACACTAGACTCAACTTTAGAAAAAAAAAATCAGCGCTTTTGAGATGTACTGCTACCGACGTGCCCTGAAAGTACCATGGACACAAAAACTAAAGAATATTGAAATACTTAATAGACTGGGAAAGAACCTTGAACTACTACGAACCATCAAAAAACGGAAACTACAATACTTGGGACATATCTTAAGAGGATCTAGGCATACCACTCTAAAAATACTACTTAAGGGTAAAATTGCCGGGAAGAGATCGAGAGGTAGACGTCAAATTTCATGGATGGATAATTTTAACAACTGGTTCAACTGTTCCTCATTAGAACTTTTCCGAACAGCTGTTGATAGAAATAAATTCCAATTGTGGATCGCCAACCTTCGAGACGGAGACGGCGGATGAAGAAGAAGAAGAAGCGGACAGTACGGATAGTCTGAAAATCGATAGCGAGATCTAGCAAGCTAGGATCGAAATGCAACCGACTTAAAGAGGAAATAAAATAGCGCTGCAAAAAACGGAAATTCACGAAACCAAGGATTAACTGGACACATAGCTAGAGTCCAAAATGATAAATGGACAAAAACATTAACAGACTGGTATATTTACAATAAAAGAAAACAGAGTAGACAAAAATTAAGGTGAGAAGATGATATCATTAAAATGCTTACAAATAAACATTATCATAGAGTAGCTTGGGGCCAGCTTGAATGGGCCCGTTTGAAGGAGACCTTTTGTCCAAATTATAATTATTAGCAATTTATATATATGAATATATATATATATATATATATATGACGTAAAATAGATTAAGTATTAGTAATACAGCTAATAATAATAATAATAATAATAATAATGATAATGATAATGATAATGCAGATTATTACTGGAAATTAATTAAATATTTGGGGGAAAAGAAAATACAACTGCATACATATTTGTTGAATAGCGAGAAACCGATTAAAGTGGTGATCAAAGGTATTCATTCAAATACGAGTATGAATGAAGAAACGATCGCAGAAATATCGACGGAATTGGGAATTGAAGTTAAAAATGTTTCCAGTATGTGGAAAACAATAAGAGTTCCTATTTATGGTAGATGATAAAAAAAAATCTGAGATATTTTAAGGGTATTCTTTCTGTGTAGGAATTGTGAAATATACGGTCAGCTCAAAAACAAATGCAACAGAAATCCTAGTTTCATAAAATGCGGTGGCAGTCACCACTCCCCGAGATAGACTGTAAAAAAAGAAAGAAAAAGTAACAGTGTAAATGTGCATTATGCGTAGATGCTGATCTAGGAAATGTCTCAAAGTTTCCTTAAAGAAAAGAGCAAAACTACTTCTAAAACAAACTAAAATGGAAAATGCGCAAAAAAACAGAACAAACAGACGAGAAGTATAGTGAAGCGGCCAAGCAAAATTCGAACGCAACAAATACTGCGACAAATGAAGCTGACGGTGAAAAAGAGGCGATCAAAAAAGTTTATACAAAAAATAGACGGTTTGATTGAAAAACAAAATTGCAGGGAATTCTAAATGAAAGTAAATTGCTGCATGTTAACTTTAGCAATAGAAAGATAAACTGTCAACCGATAATAATTGACACCTATTTAGATAAAAAAACTGACGCGACGATATTGTCAAAAAAAAAAAATAGATGATAAAAATAAAAACTAATCGAAATATATCGGTTATTGGACCAAAGAAGTGCGCGGTACTGTCGAATAATAAACTTAAATAAACAGACACCCACATCGAGCTACCGATACCAATTGTGGGGTTATGTTAAACTGTGTAACATACAGGGGGCACCCAGCGAGCACCGCGAATAAAAGTTCTCAGGAAGGTAACCAGCGCTAGGTGGTACGAAAGAAATTCAGTCACTCATCGTGATCTTCAAGTTCCGACGGTGCCGCAAGTGATCGAATGAATAAAAGAAGCAACATCAGAGGTTGCAAGAACATACTGGAATAAATAAGCTGAGCAAACATAATCGAACGAACCAGATCGCGCGAGCTGACCTAGGCTGTTCCTACGCATTGATTAAAGATGATTTCCGCTGGGAAGTAACTTACGGCATTGAACTAAGTCGACAGTAAAATAATGCTGAATATTCGCGGCATTGAACTAAGCTAACAGTAAAATAATGCTAAATATTTAGTATCACTCCAGTTGCTTCTTTAAAAAAATGAAATAAAAAAAAATAAATCCGGCATGTCACAGTTGGCTTAACAGGTAGAAACTACGTAGGAAACAGTTTGTTGGTGGGCCACTGTTACCATAAAAATAATTATGTAACGCAGCGTTATGTCCCGTCTGGAGACGATTTAATACTGCGTATTCCTTCCGGTTGGTGCACAAGGATCTCATTAAAAGGGAACGAGCTAACTAAATTTTTACCAGATAAGATGTTAACGTCGGATAGCAGAAACAATGTCCCTCCGAAAAGGGAAAGATAGAAAATATAGGAGTTTTTGTTATAAGGAGTAGTAATCGAATGTCTCAATAGTTAAAATATCCAAGAAAGTTTATTTAAACATCTGAAAATGTTTTAAAAGTTTGAAAAACAACTTGTTTTTTCGTAACATTAGATGCATTCAAATAATAACTGCGGAGAGAAGTTGATTTTGAAACTGTTTGAAATACTCAGTAAAATTATCTATATTCATTTACACAGTGTCGTTCCAACTTTTATAAGGAAGTAATTTGTTCATCTGAAACATTATTCTATTACACACTTCTTTAGTAAACGTAAAATTCTTATTTTCTGTGTTCACTTTTTCATTGGCTATCCAGATTTCGTCACAACTGAATTCCGAATTAAGAATGCAATTCTTTCGGTAGTTTAAAATAGCATATTGAAATGCAAACGACTCTGTCATTTCGAAAATAAGTTAAAAAAGTAAAAAAGATGAATAAGCGGAACGCGACTTTTGCCGAGAATAGGGACGACCTGTAATGCGAAAAGTAGTTTTTTGAGAAAAACGCGTTTAAAGTTTGCGCGAAGTAATATACTATAGCATACTATACTATACCGTGCATGCCTGTATGTAACGTGCTACCAACTCAATAGGGCATTGTTGTCAAATTTTGGACCAGTTAAATTAGAATTTGGTCGCCCCTAACGTTGATTGTTACGAATATTTTGAAAAAGTGGTTAGTCGATGAAGCCCTAAAAAAATTCAATGTTGCTGTGAATGCAAGCAAAATCGAATAGTGAATGTGGGAAACAAAATTTCAAGATTTTTATCGACAATTACCACAGGTGCATTGTCACGATTCTGTATTTTCATCTCTCAAATTGTCCGCACACCCTACTCCATCCTTTGAATCAACCATTCTAGACACTTATGCCTCTTCCTCCTCCAACCGCAGCTCACCCTATTCGACTATCCAACCTGCCCTCCCCCAAAAATCATGGTTCTCTTCGTTTCCCTCGCTCCGCCGATCCACAGTAGTCTCTATGTGCAGGTTGCGCTTCGGACATAGCCTACTACCCTCCTCCCGTTACCGTTTTTCTCTATCACCTACCCCCTTTTGCCCGCTTCACCCCCCAAACGACAACTTTTACTGTGATGCTAACCACGTTTTTCTCGAGTGCTCCTCCTTATACCATGAACGATATTATATCTTATACACAAATCTACTTAGAATTAATATTCCGCCCCCCTACAGTGCTTCCTTTTTACTAACATTTCCTCATCCTTCGGTTATTCCAATAATTGCCTCTTTCTGGTCCGCAGTATCTCTAACCGTATTCGATTCTAACTTAAATAGATTAATTTATTAATTTGGAATTGGTTAATGCCTATATTGAGGGCGAGCCCCAGAAAAAAAAAAAAAAAATCTCTCAAATTTTAATTTTATCACATTATTGATTCGGTATTGTTTTCATAATGGGCATTATATCACCATTTCCAGTTTTAAAAAAATGAAATCACCTACAAAAAATTTTATCGACTTAGAAGAGGAAAAATTTCACCTACATATACCGTGAAACGTACCACCAACAAATGATTTACCCCTCATCACCCTGGAATGGAGCATAATGATTTATCATTAGAAAAAAAACGTGTGTTAATTGTTACTATCGGTTGTTCGCTCGCGTGCTTATCAATTAACGATTGTTCGGCGATAACGGCATCTTCACTTTCAAAGACATCGTTTGTATAGCTGATAAGACTGGTGAGATCGTTTTAATTTAATCGCTCTGCGCTCGTCTTTCGGTTATTTAGCGGTCTTTCTTAAGAAGATTAAGTTCATTCTGTTTAGTTAATTTATTTCTATTTATATATTTTATTTTATTTTATTTTCTTCCGTTACCCCCCCTTTTTTTTTTTTTTCTTCTTTCTTTTCTCTATTTCTTATTTTCTGTGTTTGAACAATGAGCTAGTTTATGCGTATGATTCGTTGACGAAAGTGTGTTCTATCGCGTTCGTGTTGATAAAACCGTTTACTTATTTCAACGAATTCGTAGTACCTTTTTTTTTTTTTTTTTTTTCTCTGTCTCTCTCTTTCCTTTCTTTTTCTTCTTTCTGCTCGGTCGTCAAGTTTTCGGTGTTGCAGGTGGTTAACACCGCACATGGACGTGGACGAGGATGGGGGGAAAGATCCCCCCGTCAAGTTAAGGGAAACAGGTAACAGTACGTTGTGCACCGAGGTAAGTAATTTTACAACTATTATTAGCGATGAAGACGGCGAAAGCAACATCTCGCAGACGGCTCAGTTAAGTAAGTCTAAAGAATCCGTAACTAGTGATAACAATAATGATAGCAACAGCAATCTTGATAAGACAAATAATGAAGCCGGTCATAACAATAGCACGAACAACTCGGCTCTTTCAGAACCTCGTAATTACATTTCTAACTTTTATCCTACTGATACAAATTCCACTCATAGCGATAAAGGTTTTAAAGTTTTTATTGAAAAAGCTTATCAACCGGACTCAATCAGACTAGCCATTAGTGCGTTAAAAATCGCCGAAATATTAAAAATAAATAATTTATGGAAAGATATTATTGAAATTAAGAAGGTAGGCCGGAATAGAGTTATTATTCAATTGTCGTCACCTCATTCCGCCAATAATTTAGTTTCTTGTTCTTGCTTTCTTACGAGCGGGTATAAAGCTTTTATTCCGGCACATCTGGTCTCACGATTTGGTGTTCTTAAGGGAGTGGATATCGAGTATTCCGTTGATCAAATCATGGAAATGATTGACTCCTACCCGTTTGTAGTTAATAACATTAAGCGATTAAATAGACGAGCTAATATCGAGGGCGAAATTAAATATTTCCCAAGTTCTTCTGTACTGATCTCGTTTGAAGGCCAGTCCTTACCATCGCATGTTTTTTTATGGAACGTCAGGTTCCCTTGTGAACCATTTGTTCGACGTACGCGTCAGTGTTACCGATGTCTCCGATATGGTCACCTAGCCAGACAGTGCAAGAGCAATTCCAGGTGTCTGCGCTGCGGAGGAAAAGAACATTCGGAAGAAGCTTGTACTAGTGCATCTCCAATTTGTGTGTTTTGCAAAAATCAGCATAGAACCACCGATACTTCGTGTCCAGAAAGAAGAAGGCAAACTCAAATAAATGAACTTATGGCGTCACATAACCTCAGCTTTCAAGAGGCCTCATTAGAAATACCTTCTCTATATCGACAAGAAAATCTCTATTCCAATACTGTTAGAAGAAACCGTTTTTCTCTCTTATCTGAAGAAAATAATTTTCCGCCTATTTCGCAGAGTAATCACGAAAATGAATCTCATATTATCGCTTCATTTAAACCCAAACCGATAAGAAAGACTGGATACATTGATTCAAAGCAATTAATTCCTATCTCAGATTTCCGTCTCAAACGTACCGTATCGTTTGCGGCTTCTGACAAAGGGAAAAAAACAAATTATTCCAGTCCAAAAAAGTTAGATAGACAACCTAGTTCGTCCAAACTAACCAACAGCACAACTTTAACTAACAACGAGCCGAAACCAATTCAACCAATATTGAGAAGTAATACAAATAACATAAGCAAAAAGGGTTTGGATCCCAAAATCTCCAATGTGGTGAATTCTAAAGGGTTAAAGTCTCTTCCCAATAACAAAAAAACTGGTAAGGCTATTTCAGCCAACAATTAATTTTCCGATTTTATATTATATTTAATTATATATTTCTTTTAGTATATACTAACTTATTGTATACATTTAGCGGTTACATATTTATGTGTATGTAGCAATATAGATATATAAACAGGGTAATTCGCGATCATTTTAAACTCACTCTTTTCGACATGATCCGGGTGTTGCAGTGGAATGCACGCAGCATTTTTTCTAATAAAGGTGACCTAGAAATCTTTCTGTCTCAGGAGGATATTGATATTGTTCTACTTTCAGAAACTTGGCTATCCAAGAACAGATCTTTTAACATTCCCAATTATCACTGTTTTCGAGACGACAGAGAGGATGGCTACGGGGGTACGGCCATTTTAATTAAGTTCGGAATCAAGTACCAGGTGATTAATCTCGATTTATCAACTAGTAACAATAGTACCAAATCAAATGCAGTCAGCGTTCTTGTTACTATTGGTCAATTTTCCGGAATATTTATTTCGTACTACTCTCCCCCGAATCATTCTATAGACTCCTCAACATTCTTGGATGCGTTGGAGGGTTATAATAATATTCCCATTTTGGTGGGTGGAGATTTCAACGCTCTGAGTGTGTGCTGGGGTAGTGACCGTAATAATGCGAAAGGGGCAGCTGTACTTGACCTCATCATTAATTCAGATCTGTGCTTATTGAATGATGGTTCCAAAACCAAACTTGGAAATCCCCTTCATGTGAATAACCCTGTTGATTTAACCCTAGCATCATCCTCAATGGCGCTCGATTGTACATGGGAAGTTCTACTAACGTCTTTAGGGAGTGATCACTTTCCAATTATGATCACTATAAATACGAACAACCCAATATCATCTTATCGGCAGCCATATCAATCTGAAAATAATATACTGCGTTGGAAATTTATGGAAGAGAACTGGAATAAATTTCGCGAGTTAGTTGATCAAAATCTGGTAATAATTAATTCTGTGAGTAACTCCTTAGACAAATACTATACATTTTATGATGCTGTTCTTTCAGCGCTACAGTGCTCCATGCCTAAGGCATCCTTGTATAAAGGGAATAAACCTGCTGTTCCTTGGTGGAATGGAGAATGCGAGACTAAAGTTAAAGAACGAAACGATGCTTTGCGCACTTTTAGGGCAGTTGGCACAATGGGAGCTTATCTTACATATAGGAAAATTGCAGGGGAGACGCGAAAACTCCTCAAAAAAACCAAAAGGAACTCTTGGAGGGATTTTTGTAGGAAGTTTAACAGAAACACTCCTTTAAAAGAAGTTTGGAATCTAACTAAGCGTTTTAAAAATTCACATTTTCACGGTCGAGTGATTCAAAATGACAGTTGGTTTACTGACTTTTCAAACGCAGTTTCTCCCCCTTATGTTCCAATGAGGAAGGAGCTGGCCGGGGAAGGAAATACTGCACCTATGATATCTCATATTCTGCTCCGTCCAATTACGTATGAAGAGGTTTTTATTCCTTTAAACAAGAAACGAGATTCTTCCCCGGGTTTGGATGGTATTACTTACTCAGTTATACAGAATTTAAGTAATTACGCCAAAAATATACTATTAGAAATATATAACAATTTTAGTATAAAAAATAAATGCTAAAATAACAAACTAATACGTAAGTAACAAAATTAATATAAGAATATCAAACTTGTTATCTTAGGAACGTTTTCGGGCATAACCCATCTTCAGCTAAAGTTTGATATTCTTATATTAATTTTGTTACTTACGTATTAGTTTGTTATTTTAGCATTTATTTTTTATACTATAGTTACTAACAAACAGGATGATAAAATATTCTTTAATATAACAATTTATTAGTGTCTGGTTTAATACCTTCTGACTGGTCGCGTTTTCTAGTCATTCCGATTCCCAAACCTGGTAAATCTCTCAACCAGGCGTCATCATTTCGACCGATTTCCTTGGCCTCCTGCTTTAGGAAAGTTTTCGAGGTTGTAATTAAGAACAGACTGATGTGGTGGATTGAGAGACAGAAGATACTTCCGGAGGGAATGTTTGGATTCCGCCCACATTTGGGTACCCAAGATTGTGTAGCATCATTCTTGGGGGATGTTTATTCTACTTTCCAAGAAAAAGGCTTCTTGGTGGCAACATTCCTTGATATTCAGGGGGCATTCGATAATGTTTCCATCCCCGTTCTTTTCAATCAATTAATAGCAGTTAATATTCCTTTTCCCATGGCTAAACTTTTGTGTAGTTTATTTTTATGCAGATCCCTCCATATTCTTAACCCCGTATCCAAACAGGTTGAAGTTCGCACAACTTATAAAGGTCTTGCCCAAGGAGCCGTTCTGAGTCCGCTTCTCTTTAATTTGTATATATTACCTCTCTTTAATATTCAAATACCAAATTTCTCCCGAATTTTGTCATACGCGGACGACTTCTTAATATATTCTAAACATAACTGCCTTATTAAATGTCTTCAGGCAAGTCAAACATCTATGGATATTTGCTTTAATTCCTTTGAGAAGATTCATTTTGAAATATCCCTTGCCAAATCCTCAGTATCCGTATTTTCACTTAGACCATTTGACTACGAACAAATACGTGTTCTAATTCAAAACCAATTCATTAAATTCACTAGGCATGTTAGGTATTTAGGATTGTTTTTAGATCCTAAACTAACATGGACTTTTCACATTCAAAAACTAGTTGAACTTGTAATTAAATCGTATAGCCCCTTAAAGGCTATAAGCAATTCATGGTGGGGAAGTGATCCGGTCATATTAAGCCAGCTATACAAAAGCTTTATTAGATCGAAATTGGATTATGGAGCGATTTTCTATGGATCGGCCTCAAAGTTCCAGCTTAGAAAGTTAGATTCATTACAGAATCTTGGCTTAAGATTAATCACGGGAAATGTCAGGTCGTCCCCTACCATCGGTCTACAAATGGAGACCAAAATTGCTCCTCTGAACATTAGAAGAAATTATTTAACAGATAAATTTGTACTTAAGTATTGTAATTACAAATATCCGCAGTTTATAAGTAAGATAATGCAGGTAAGTAGTGATTGGAGATTTGTTCCCCAGAAAATGCCGCTCTTGCTCAAAAGAACTAGGATGTATTATAGTTATAGTCCAGCTCTTGTGCCATCTTCTCCCTCCAATTATTTTAATTTCAGATACGACCTTAATCTTATCAAACTGGACATCAATATTAACACCTTTAAAAGCCAGAATTTGCATCTGTTGCCTGGTAACATTGTGAACTCCGTTTTTCTAGGTATCACGAAAGAATTATACCCCGGTTATCGGTTGATCTTTACCGATGGTGCCAAATTCCGTGGATTTAATGAAGGCGTAGGGGCCGGGTTTCTTATAGAAGGTATCACTGAGCAAAAATTTAAATTACCTCCAGAAGCTTCGATTTTCACGGCCGAGCTTCTTGCAATTGAAAAAGCGTTAGAGTTTGTGAAAAACGTGTTGCAGTCCAAGGGGGAGTTTGTAGTATTTTCGGACAGCCTTAGCTCTCTCTTGTCGCTTCAGAGAAGTAACTTTGAATGTAATTGCCATCCAATTATTTATGAAATTAAGGAAAAGTATTTTAATATTTCCGAACTTGGAGGAGTCATTAAATTCTGTTGGGTTCCGGGTCACTGTGGGGTACCACTTGGTGACCGTGTTGATTTAATCGCAAAAGAAGGTGTTAGATCAGGTATTAAGTTTCCATTTATCCCATCCTTCGATCTTCTAGATAAAGCCAAAAGAAATAATCATGCAGATTGGATAAGTCTTATTTGTAGAGAGCAAGGACCTGGTAAATATTTTCATATGGTCCAACCATCTTTGCCGTCCATACCTTGGTTTTACCGCATTAGTGTCCCAGTTAGTTTGACCCGTAGGTTTGTGACCGTTGTGTGTAGGCTCCGCTCCGGCCATTGCCGATTGGGTTTAAATTTTTCAAACACTGGGCACTGCACCGGTTGTAATATCTATTGTCGACAAAATTTTAGAGAAGACATTAACCACTTGTTATTTAATTGCACCCAGTTCGATGACGCGAGACTTGCGTTTTCTAAGGACCTCATGTCCTGTGGTGTTTATTCTCCATTGTGTGTTTTTCATCTTCTCTGTTCCAGTGATAAAATTTTATTTGTCCTTTTTAGGTTTATTGAAAGAAACAGGATTGTTGTTTGATTTTTTTGTTTTTTTTTTTTTTTTCCTTTTTTTCTTTTCTCTCCATTATTTTACTTATTTTTTTTCTTTTCTCTCCATTATTTTACTTATTTTTTTTCTTTTCTCTCCATTATTTTACTTATTTTTTTTCTTACATCATTGTAGTCTTTGTCCAGTGTGGCTGTGACTACCTCCTTTTTCTCATAATGCATTGTGAGCATTGCCAGGCAACTGTGGTCATAATGTGAGATAGAAATATTTATCTACTTATCTATTTTTTCTTTTGCTCCTTTTTCCAGAATGGAAAAATCTTGTTTGTTTCTGTTTTGTTTCATTGAGCATTGTGGGCACTGCCAGCAGTTGCGGCCATAATGTAGAATGAATGAAATTTCTCTTCCTGAATTTTCTATTATTAGTATTTTTTAATATCTAGTCGTGTCGTAGTTTGCTGGCCAAATGAACTGTTCTGTTCGGGCCAAAAAAAAAAAAAAAAACAAAAAAACAATGAGCTCGTCTAGTGGAGGCCGCTGAGCGGCCTCCTCCAAGGAAAGTAAGTTGTCGAAACCGAATCTGCATCTCCAGATGGAGGTTGACGCTTCCGGTAAACGTAAGTTATCCGGTCCCCTTTCTCCGGTCGCTTCGGTCCCTAGTAAGGATCTGCGACTCTCTAATCCAGACCTCATTAACCTCGCCGGCAATAGCAGTAATAATAGCGATACCAGTGAAAATAACACTAAAAATAGTAAAAATAATAATAATAAAAATAACAGTAATAACAATAAAAATAATAATAGTAGCGATAATAGTATTAATCACTTAAGCAAAAATGACTCTAACATTAACGTCAGTGCTACCGATGCTATTAAAAACTTTACTATTAAAAACTCGTACCTTACTAGTAATATCAATAATACCAATAATAATAATAACAGAGATGCCGACAACAAAAATAATACTAACGGTAATTATAGTAACAGTAATAACAATAGCAATAATAATAATAATTATGGTGATGGTAATAGTGGTAGTAATAATAATAATAATATTAATAATATTAATAACAACAATGGTAATAATAGTAATAGTAATGATAATAGTAATGACATTAGTAATAATAATAACAATGATGATAGTAATGATAACAACAATAGTAATACTAACCATAATAATTCTGATAGTAATGCTAATAATAACAATATGAATATCGCAATATTTGCCGACAATCACCCAGGTCCTTTCACGGTCTACGTGGAAGGTTGCTCTGAGGATAGAAACATCGGCAATCTCCACCCTTTAGCCCTTGCAAGGCTTATTCACGCTGCGGCCACTCCTCTAAGCGGAATTGATTCTCTCGGCAAGGGTCGCATTGCGGTCCAATTTCCTTCTGCTTCTTACTCAAACTCTTTCTTAAATAATTCCACTTTCCTTTCATCCAACAATATCAAAGCATACATTCTCAACAGTCTACTATACAGATTGGGTGTCATCACAGATATCCACCCATCGTTCACAGAAAAGGACATCCTGGAGGGCATTTGGTCCTCTATTCCCATCATTTCTATCCGCCGAATTCATCGTACTTCCGAGGGAAAGAAAATTCCGACAAGGTCTGTTGAATTGAAGTTTCTCAACACAGTTCTTCCGGAATTCGTCTCCATTTTCCAACTGAGATTTCTTGTCTCCCCTAGCATCCGTCAACCTACTTAGTGTTCGAAGTGTTTCCTATTTGGACACATCGCCAAATACTGTCGTAGCACCTCCCCTATCTGCCCCCACTGTGCCTCTCGACACCTTATTACAGACTGCAGTAATCTGCAAGAACCGCCACTTTGTCGTAACTGCAAAGGCCCTCATTGCTCTAACGATCGTTCTTGCCCAGAATGGGGAAGACAAAAAGACATTAAGAGGCTAATGGCCTTTGAAAATATTTCTTTTCAAGAGGCTGCCTCTTTAAATAAGAATCGCTTTGTATCACAAGCATTCACCTATGCGGATCGAGCCGCGGTGTCCCCTCTGTCGCACAGAGCTCCTTCCAAAGGGCCTACCTCCTCCCCATTTCGAATCTATTCCCCTCCTAGCCCTAAATCTCCCACTTTCCACAAACCTCGTAATCCTAAATCTTCATATGTTCCTTCTCCTCAATTTCCTCCGCTTCCTTCTAACTTTATCCCTCACCCCTCTAATGGATGGGCTCTTAGGAGACCTACTCATTCAAATATCCCGGCTACAAATGATACCTATGCCCCAACTACTTTTCAAACCAATCCTACCTCCTTGACTAACATCTCTGTTCCTTCCTCGGTTTCTCCGCCCGTAATTCAAATTATCTCGGCGGCCATCATGGAGCTTCTTAACTCCAACAACATTGTTTCTTCTTCCTCCTTTGTTGACTCATTATCATCGTTTCTCTCCAATAATCTTTGTTCTCAATAGTTACAGAAGCATAAAAGTTAAAAGCTCGGAGCCAAGCATTGCTTCTTATTTTCGATGTTGCTCCTTTTCGTCACTTTCTCATTCTATACTCTTTTGTATTCACCCCTTTTTCTTTTCCCGCAAATATTTCCAGGCATTGAAGACAGCTGCCCGAAACTGATGAATTATGCACTTTTTATGTGCTTGTTGGTTTTTTCCTCATTTTGTGAATATGCCGTTGCTGAGGTAATCAAAAATACCTTCGGGCACGGTTTTTTTCACTTTACTCCTCTTGCTCCCCTATGTACTCATGTCAAGTTGCTACAAAACATCTTTGGACCGAGATACATAGGAACTACTCTCTGCTGCACAGTCTCTTGTGCTTATGGAACATTTATTAGGATTGCTGACGTGCACCTAATTCAACTCATAATTTGTAGACTTGATCTACATTCTGCGTTCGTAATGGGCATTAGGCTGTCTACTTCGTTGCCTTTTGTTTTCAGCACCAAAGCCTCCTTTTATGCCAGCGGCATATGTGTCAATGGGAGGACAATTCGTACTTTGCTCTCTGCATGCCTCCCTTTCCTAAAATTTAGCTCAGTTTATCTTTCCCCTTGCTCCACTTTATGTTTTATCTGGCTGGCTCCGTTTTGCTTTCTTTTCCGTTCTATTTCCGTTGTTCTACCTCTCCCTTTTCTTCTACCTCCAAGCTCTACTTATGTGCTGTTGTCCTTGCATCTTGTAATGGCCTCCTACATCTGTCGAGGCCTCTCTCATTTTCTCTCTCCTGTCCCTGTTCCTACTTTCCTTTGTCCCAACCCTTCCAAGGCTTAAACATGGTGGCCGCCTTGAATATATTACAATGGAACTGTCGTAGCCTTAGAGCTAATAAACATTCATTAGAGCGTCTGTTGGATCTCCATGAAATCAGTGTCGCTCTTATCTCTGAAACGTGGCTCCGTGCTGGAATGAATCTCCAATTTAGAGGTTTCACTCTGGTCAGGAATGATCGTGAGGATGGTTACGGTGGAGCCGCTATCCTCATAAGAAATGATATTCCCTTTCTTTCTCATAATGTTCCTTATAACTTCTCCTCTAACAACAATCAGCCAAATATTGTACATATTTCTATTCCTACTAACCCTGGCCGCTCCCTAAATTTTATTTCCCTCTATGTTCCTCCTGATTATGATCTTCGTCACTTTCCCCTCTCTCAGTTTTTCAATTCTCTTCCTCATCCCTTTATCATTGGTGGCGACTGGAACGCTCGCTCCCCCTCTTGGAGTTGCTCATCCTATAACTCTAATGGTACTGTCCTTGAAAATTCTATTCTTTCCGATAACTTGGTTCTCCTTAACGATTCCTCGCCTACATATATTAGGAGTCCGTCCATCTTCAGTTCCCTTGACCTAACTTTTTCCTCTCCCAATGCTGGCCTCAACTATAACTGGAGGACTCTTGCGGGTACCTTTCGTAGTGATCATGTTCCCATTCTGATAACTCCTCTCAATTTTCCTTCTCCTGCTCCATTTAGGCCCCTTCATTCTCCCAAATGGAATCTTTCCAAAACGGACTGGGCTCTATTTCGTTCGATTATGGATCATTTGCTTCCTAATTTGTGTCCTTCCTCTGATCCCATATCATCCTATAATTTTTTTCTTCATTCCGCTACATCTGCTCTTTCTTTATCTTCTCCATCTCGCCCCCCGATGCGCTCCAAGCGAGGTACGTCGGCATCTTCACTCTGGTGGAATGACGAGTGCGAGGCAGCTTTTAGGCTCAGTCGAGCTACTTTTAGAAACTTTCGCTCCAATCCTACTACCGAGAATTTTCTTGCTCACAAGCGAGCTAATGCTAGAGCTAGGTACATGCTGAAAGCCTCAAAGAGGTCCTCCTGGCAGAACTTCTGTTCTTCCTTCTCCAGAACTACCCCACTTTCTCATATTCGGAAAATGGCTAAGGCGTTCAAATCCCCGTTTTCAGAACACCCGTCTAACCTTAATCTCACTTGTGATAGCCTATTATCTTTTGTCGACTCCACTGCTCCCGCGTACGTTCCTAACTTTGATGAACTTTACTCCTTTCTTTCCGTACAGAGCTCCCCCCCGCACCCTTTAACATCTGCATTCAATATCAATGAACTGAAGTCTGTTCTCCTAAACTCTACCAGTCCTACATCGGGTATAGATGGTATTCCATACATAGTCCTTAAAAATCTGTCTGAGCAGTCACTTGTGTTTCTCCTTGAACTCTTCAATTCCTTTTTATCCAGAGGCATCACTCCGTCTTCCTGGAACTCCTTTATCGTTATTCCCATCCCGAAAAAAAATGCTTCCTTACGTCCTATCTCTTTGGCATCATGTTTCAGGAAACTCTTCGAAGGCATGCTGAATAAACGTCTTGTTTGGTGGCTGGAACATAATAACTTACTTCCTTCCAACATGTTTGGCTTTCGACCAGGCATTGGTCCTGCCGATTGTATTAGCTCCTTTGTTTCCCACGTTTATAAATCCTTCATACATAAGCATTTCACGCTGGCTTCTTTTATCGACTTATCCTCAGCCTTTGATAACGTTCATCTACCTAGTCTAAAAGACGCAATGGCAGCAATTAATCTCCCAGTCAAACTCATTTCGCTGACTATTAATCTTATGATAAATCGCATTATCCACATTTCCTCTCCGTGGCTTCGAGCTACAAGAAGTATTTTCAGCGGTCTTCCGCAAGGTTCCCCCCTCAGCCCCACCCTCTTCAATATATATACCATTGCTGTAGCATCTCTTCCTTTAAACTCCCTCTCTTTATTCTTTACGGATGATATTCTTCTTTTTTTTTCTTCCTACGACTTGGTAATCGCCAACGAAACTCTTAATTCGTCTTTGTTTGCACTTGAACAGTCCCTATCTTCTATTCACCGTTCTGTTTCTCCTTCTAAATCCTCTTCTATGGTTTTTACTCTCCGCCCCTACAATTCCACATTAGTCAACCTATCCCTGAATCAAGTTTCTCTTCCCCGTGTTATTTGCTTCTGCTATCTCGGTATTTACCTTACTAGTCGTCTGACCTTCTCTGAGCATATTGACCACCTTTCTTGTTCTGCCGTTAAAAGACTGAACTTGCTAAAATCCTTGTCTCCAACCAAGTGGGGAGGTGATCCTCATCTGCTCATTTCCCTGTATACATCCATTATTCGTTCCAAGTTTGATTACTGCTCTTTTATCTATGGTTGTGCCTCCAGATCCCTTCTTTCCAAATTAAATATAATACAAAACTCCTGTTTCCGTCTTTGCCTCGGTGCTCTCAAATCCTCTCCCATTTCAGCAATGCTCGCGGAATCTAACATACCTCCCCTCTCAGTTCGAAGGTCTTATTTGGGCTATCGATTCCTTTCCAAACGTTTACCTTTCACTTCGTCTCAACTTATTCCTTCCTACATTTACATTGCCAAGAACTGGCGTTTTGTTTCTAATAAAATCCTATCTTAGCCCCTATTTCTCAACGTCTTAGCCATTTCTCCTCCCATATTATATCCAGCAATAATCTTCCGTACTTCTCACTCAATTATTTCGACCTCTTACACCCTCCCAAAGAACATTTTCTCCCTAAATTTTCTAAGTTTATGCCTCAGACCGCCATTAAACAGGAATTTCGCAGTACGGTCAGTTGTCTTTTTCCTTCTCATGCACTTGTTTTTACTGATGGCTCTAATGGACCCGGTGGGGTCGGATCGTCTTTTATTCTTCCCGACTCCAATTTCTCCGAATCCTTTCGCCTCCCATCTTTCTGTTCTATTTTTACGGCCGAATTGATGGCTATCCTTCGTGCGATCATACATATCTAGTCCAATCGTTCGTCCTCCGACTATCTAATCATTTCTGACTCCATGGGTGCTCTCCAGGCTATCAGTTCACCGCTTCCTCCTCCCTCTTCTGACTTCTTCATTCTTCGTATACGATCTCTCATTTATAATCTTTCTATACACATTGACTTACTGTGGGTTCCTGGTCACAGAGGCATCGAGGGTAATGAAATGGCGGATGCTTTAGCTCAAGTTGCTGTTCGTTCTCGCTTCTATTTTAAAAAAATCCCGGCTGTTAATCTATTTTCCCTAATTAAGAAGCTTCACTTCAGATTTTGGTCGGATGTGTACCCTTCTTCTTTTTCCAACAATCGTTCCTCCTACCTTTCAATTCAACCTACACTTCCTTCTCATCCATGGTTCTCGGAGTTTCCCTCTCTTCCACGAATTATAATTTCCTCTATTGTTCGCCTGCGCTTTAATCACACACTGCTGCCCTCTTCACACTATCGTTTCTCTTTGCTTCCCTCTCCTCATTGTCCGTTGCATCCAGATGAAGCAGTTGTCTGTGATGCTGATCACATTTTCTTCGAGTGCTTTGCTCTTTCTGCGGAGCGTTCTCTTTTCTATCTTCACCTTATAAAGTTGGGGCTTCCCACTCCTTACTGTGCGTCTTACATCTTGTCCCTTCCTTCCCAGTCTGTTGTTCTTGTCCTTGGTTCCTTTATTTCAGCTGTCTCCAATCGAATTAGGTTCTAGTTAATTGTCTCTTCTTCCCATTGTGTCTGAGCAATGGTCCATAGTTGATGGGCCAAAAAAAAAAAAAAAAAAAAAAGGTATCTGTAGTACGGTAATATTGCTCCTTTATGTATCGATCCAAAAAAAAAAAAACTCAATTCCGTAATTCCCAAACCTAACCAACCTAAACTGAAAAAACCGTTTAAGGCGGCGGATGTAACTGTAGAGAAATCTGACATGAGAGAGAAAGAAGAAAACTGAAATTACGATAAAAAAAAAAAAGGGAAAAAATCAAAACTCCAACGAAGAAAAAAACCGAAGTAAGTTCCAAAAAATAAAAAGAGCCAATGCTCAAAAAATACCCGAAGCAAATGAAAAATTATTAAAAAATGTTAAAAAAAAAAACAAAAATTTGGGGGGAAAATAGTTTTACGATTTTTTTTAAATTTCACTTCGTTCCCGATCGAAGTCGCTCCCAGGTTTACCCAGCCTGAAATAATTGGGTACCAGAGAAATCTGGGAAGGTAAAGACGGATCCCAAGTAGAAAGGAACTGGTCCCCCTACTCTCATTGGTGCCGTTGGGCTTTATACATTATGAAAAGCATAACTTCACAATCCATGATATTTTATCAAGGATATATGGGACTTGCTTTACTTTACTAATGTTTTCCCGCTTTTTTTCAATTTTCTTCAGTCTCAGTTTTGTACGTTTTAAGACATTAAATAAACGTTTACGAAACAAACTACATATTATTCTACACACTTTCAAGTATCAGAATCCGTCTTTAACTCAAAACCCATATTTTCACATCACAAGGCCCTTTTCACAGCGAACGTACCATATGTCTATGAGCTAGGGAATGCTGTTAAAATTGTAACTCTCAACATATTACACAAAAGACTATCATTATACACAATTTTCGGAGGTTCATTTTACAAGAGCCCCCTCTGGTCACGTTAAGTTACAATCGGAAAACTTCGTATCTATTCGTTTTCCTGATGTATTTTAAATGAATTATAGAAACTGACATCTACTGAGCCCTCACGCTATAATTGGTTGCCGCAATCATACAACCATCGAAGACTAGTTTTTCAGGATGTTGTCAATATTCGTAACAGTTTTTTTTTTTTTTTTTTTTTGGACACGTCGCAGAGAATTGTACGTTATATAAAGAAAAGATTAAAATTTGAGGAAATAAAGCTAACAAAGGAACTACATTGAGAGAGGAAAATGCAAGAATGGAGTGGACACTATAGGGAGTAGGAAGGCCAAGGCGCAGAAGATTAGAATACAGAGTAGCACGTTCGGAGGAAATAAAGGGGCATTCGAACAATACGTGATTCACATCGCAGGTATAATTGAACTCTGGAGGGTCAACACAAAGGTGATTGAACAATAGAAAAATGGAAAAGGGAAACCGGGAGCAAACTATGATTGAACCGCAGGCGAACTATAAAGGAAATAATCGAACGGCTAAAGTAGGGGAAAATATTAAACCAAGGAAGAGAGGAAGGAAAAGGCTGTACAAAAAGGTAAAAAGATCGAGGATTGGTAAAGAATGAAGGATAGAATCCGGTCCAGAAATCGTGATGGGAACGATAAGAGAGATAGTGTAGAGAGTTTGAGTAGGAAATCTACTAATTAATAGACCATTGGTCGCTGCCGAACGTGCCAACGAGTCAACTGTCACAGCTCTAATAAGATTAGAATAATTTCATGCCGTACGTTTTCAATCACATAACGGTTAGCGCAAACGCCTACGACAGTTTGCGAACAAAAGTCATTTATCCTTATTTTCAAAAAAAAAAATTAAAAACTCAAAACCATTTTGTATCTTTAAAAATATGTCTTCTATCATTAAATGGTATGCATTTTAATGATAAGCAACTGAAAAACTCGAGCCCTTCAGCCCCTTACGAGGAGTCGGCGCTCTTGAATAATCCACACATTTCATACTGTGTGTATTATTATTTTTTAATAATAATAAAGATGTACATAGATGTTAGAAGAGAATCAACATTCTGTTTCCATACGTAAGCTTTCACGCAAACCAAGTTTAAAAATTCCTCCTGAATAATCATCGTCTACGATATTCTTTACTGGACCTTAAAGTACACGGGACATCTGTATATCTAAATAAATAACGAAGTGGTTTCTTTGAAATGTCATATTTTAAATTCATTCGGAAGTGTACTGGTCAGTGGTCTCTTATAAATACGTGGTGTGTTAAAAAATAATGAGATTGACGTCTCTGTGCAGAAACCGGAACATTGCGAACAAATCGGTTCTATGGTTTCACCATTGGCATGATATTATGGACGTCCAGTTTAAATTTCAGCTTGACTGAGTTACTTTTAATTTTACGAAATTGTTCTTTTGAAGCGAGTTACCAAAAAGTGAATAATAAAAGAATCGAATAACATTTCGCGACCAAATTTTATGCTAAACTCGGTGAAAATGCAACTCTGATGTGTTTGAAAAATTAAAAAAATCCTACGGAGGCCATGTACTGTCCAGGGTGCTTTCGATGGCCCAAATCGTTTCTAGGAGACCAAGAAGTAGTTGAAGACGAATGTGTTTCAAGAAAATCTCAAACGTCAAATAGAGAGATAAAAGTACAAACAAAGTGAAAGCTCTTATGATGAATGGCCGTCGGTTGATCGATAACAATCGTAGCCATTGACTTAAATTCAGATTGGGTCATAAAATTTTAATCGGTGTTTTTTGGGAAATACGAAAGGTGTTGTGCACAGAAATAATTCCAAAACAGGATAAAGCTCATTTCCACACGGCGCTGTCTATCAGTCAATTCCTGACCGAAAAGGGATTTCGGTATTTTTGCAACTTCCACATTCTCCCGATTTGAGAGTCTCGTAAGATTTTTCTTATTTCCTAAACTGAAATTCGCACTCAAAGGGCATCATTTTAGAACAATTGAAAGTATTCAAAAGACTGTAACCGGTCAGTTAAAGAGCATTATAGTTGAAGACCTCCAGTATGTACAGCTTCATGAAGGAATTACTCTAAAGGAGATCGGGTAAATATTAAGTAACAGTGCCCAGAATTATGAAGGGAAAGAGGGGAGTGAAAAATTTTCTTCGCACGTTTATTTTATAAATAATAATACATTTTTTACTTATATTTATAATATTATTCACCATTTTGATTTATATATTAATAATTTACATAAACTAACTACCTTATATTTATAAAAATTATTTATGTTATTAATTACAATCACAAATTACACTCTAAAATATTAATTTGAAAATGACCTCTCAGCTGTAGCTGTTGTAACAGGCAACATAGCTAAAATTTTCAATAGTATATTCACACTAGAAAATGCTTTATTACCACTACAAACATCTATTTTGCATGACAAGTGTTCCTATCATTCTTTTTTGCCACATCTTCACTTCTGTAGCGAAGCTATCTTCACTGATTGTTTTAATCACCGACTCATACATTTTAAAAAGATCGCGGCAAGTTGCTTCATTAAAATTAGGCTGACATCGGGTTAATAAACAATCAATGTTGTTTCCAAGTAAGTTTTTGTGTTGACTAAATTTAGCTTCAATATGAGTAAACAATTCATCTAGGAATGGTATAAAAATAGAAATTCTGTTATAATTTTCTGGTGAATTTACTTGAATGTTATTTCTATGTTGTTGTTCTTGACTAAAACGGGGCACATAAATAAAACTATATTTCTACAGCCTCCCCATTCGTGATTTTGCTTTTTTTCATATATATTCTTTTTAATTCATTGTCCGCAGAATTTCTCATACTTTTTAGTTCAGTTAAGGCATCATTAGCAAGATGTACAGCTTCACTTAGTTTTAGTTCTTCATGCTGTAATACAACACTTTTAAAGGTGACGTTACAGCGTGGCAAGATAATAAGACGTGACAACTGAACGGAAATGTACAATTTTTTATTGCACATGTTAGTTGAAAGGCTTCGGTTGCTTTCTTTGAATTTCTTGTTCTTCTAATACACCATCCTGTAGTTCATAGTAAACTATTAAGTTTTGATGTTGTTCTACCGACCTAGTTGAACAATATTTTTTGAGTTTTAAGTATTTCACTTCGGATAAAACTTCTTGTAATTATACATATTAAATATCTACTGTTTTATGTTTCGAATTGTAAAAAAAACACATTTATTTAAGATTAGAATATTAGTGGATAGTAGTTCATGTTTTGATGTTGCAATTTATCATATATATGCGAGAAAGGAACAATGTGTTCCAAGATATTTATTAAAAACATATAGAGGGGAAGGTCGGGTAGCCTCGGACTCTTAAAAGAATTGCAAATAAAAATACTAATAAACAAAAAATACGTCCTTATTATGAACTTAAAAAATAATTAGAAACTTCTTTAATCATATTAATTAAGAATTAGTAATCATATCACATTTTTTAAAAGAAATATAACGAGTATACCTTGGTCATATTTTTTTGGCGATACAATAAATGGCGGGTAGCACCGGACATAGTCGTCCCATTTTCCTCTTTCACCTATTCTTCCCTTAAATTTTAAGTCTTTCTGCAACAATACCCGTTAAAAATACTTTCCATAAATAAGCAAATTGACGAAACAATTGAAGTTTGTTAAAATAATATTGCAAAATTCAAAGCATAAAAAGATGTCCGGGGTTACCCGATCGTTATCATGCAACATTTTAAAACACATCTCTTAAATTGTACAAGAAATGTTACAACTATTATTAAAACCTGTAAATTTATACTATTTCCAATAATATTAAACAATAGAAAATTAAGCGTTGTGCTTGAAAATCTTCAATTGAGTTTGTCAGGAGCGATGAAAATTTTTAAGCGGGAACAAAACACTCTCTCACGGTTAACTTACTCGGTGCCCACGCTGCAACCGAGCTGAATTTGTTTCTACTCTAGAAGACGCATATTCACAACAACGCTTTACATACGCGACGTGTTTAGTTTCTTAGAAATCCAAATGTCCGCGGTTACCCGCCGTCCGGAGCTACCCGACCTTCCCCTATATACTATATACTAACTTACATCAAACAGCAACATTATGATTACAAGTTTTGAATTTTAGTTCTTACAGTATTTATGCTTCAATCGTGACGTAACTATCAATAACTGTTTAATGAAGTATTACATCATAATGTACACATTTCAGCATTGTACGTTTAAGTTAATAGAGTTTTTGTATTTTAATTTCTTCGCTTTCTTTTTTTAATATCAAAACGTCCTAAAAATTCATCAATATTTATTTTAAAGTTCTGATTTTTTTCAGATTTTTGTATATTTATAACAACTATTTCAGTTCTAATGTCTCCGTGGACACACGGTCTTGTGAAGTAATAAGTAAATTTAAACTTTCATTGACGCAGTCTTACTACTTTTGCAACATAACTTGTATATCAGCGATTATCGGAGATGTTACGATATTTTCCGTTAAACTGGAAAATTCCTACGCTGAATTCTCGTAATAAATTTCTGTTATATGTGTATATTTTATTGCACGCCTAGCACACTACGCTTGAACCGCCACTGAATAGGCTGCTCGCTGGTCGACCGGCTAACGCAGCCACGAGAGATCTTTTTTTTTTTTCTTTGTTGTTTCTAAAGTGCCAATTAGGCCAGCGCCGTTTCTTACCTATTCCCGTCTCCTCTAACAACAGACATTTGGTAGCATCGAAAAAGTCGCGGAAAAAAGAAGGTCTTTTTAGCGAAATTTTTATTAATACAACAAACACAGTGGACTTGTAAACTTAAACTGGAGAAAAACCTGAATTTTTGATACAATCAGACAAAAAACTTCAAATATTTTCAATGATAATTACTACTTGTATGTTTTCGCTTTCTCGCGTATTAAAACAGTTAGTGTAGATCTGGCGATAAAATGAACCGTCCTCCACCACCGGGCCTGGGGAGGAGCTGGCTGGTAAGACTGAAACGCTACCTAAACCTGATGGAAATAATAGCGTAACAGGTAATAAGTTGTCGCTACACACAACAGGTAAATCACACACGCACGCACAACATATTATTGCATCAACACATGAAAGCGGCTCCATCGATAACGCTGATAAAAACCAGATTTCCGCGCAAGCAGAGACGGTCCGTTTAGTCGATTTATCTCATGCAATAAGCGTCACCGCTGGTCCCTTGGCAGATGTGGTAAATGATAAAATGGAACAGAATATCTGTCTCCTCTATTGATTTCAATCACTCAACAGATGAGCAGAGTATAATATTTCTTTACGTTCGGACAAGCAGCAATCGCCATCACTTTTAGGATCTTTTAAAGACCTAGACCATCAAAGGTAATAGCCGGCTGCTCGAGGATCAGCAAAGGTTGAGCTGAAAAGTATCGAATTTTTATTTGAAAATTACGGTAAAATCAAAATGGGTAAGCAAGTAATAACGGCTCGGCGTTTTAAAAACCCATCCAATAAACTAATAATGTCGAATGTCTCGCCATACTTTCCTGCAACCAGTTCATTCTCATTTCGCGTCTCAGTGTTCTCTCTAAAACTAATTCATCACTCATTTCGAGGGATTCGAAAATCTCAAGGGAAGCATAATCTCTGATTATAATATAACGTACGCGCACTTCTCGCAGGATAAAGACAGGTTAAATCATTTAATTAAACCGTACTCGGAAGAACATGAGTTGGAAAAACAGACACACTCGCATACAAAAAAACCTCGAGCAGCTTATCCACAGATGGTAACAAGCCAGAAAACAGCTCTCAGCTCCAATGAGAAAACTCGCTTAACGCCAACCACTTGTTTAACGTTAGCCTCGATACCATCAACAGTACCCCTAATCTTATAATCAATTAGAGAATGATGAATTATTAAGGAAAAGGGTGATATTACGGTCAATTCTATGAAAATGTTTCCTACAAAAGTTGGCTTAGATAGATCTGTATGTACAGAACTTTAATCCACTATATACAGCTTAGGGAATTTAATAGCGAGATGAGATTGATACATTTATGTCGTCGATATGCAACCAGGCTGTGTTACTGGCGGCCTAATACTGTCTGAAATATCGTTGATAGAATTATCACGCAACAGCGGTTCGCTACAGGATTTCATTTTCCGTAGGCGCGTAGTAAAGCCAATTTTAACTTATATTGTTCCGTTAATTCGAAAATTTAAAATAAACTTATCCATATTGTCATTTATTCCTCAGCACTTTTCGGTTTTGAAAGTACACCGAAACTAATATATAAACGATGGAACGTTTTTTTAATGACAAAAAATACAGAGTACAAATATAAGGACACTCGAATTGCCGAAAAACTCCTAGAAGAAGTTGTTGATATTTTAAACAGGTGGACGACCCATGATAGAAATAATACAATGTTACGAAGTCGAGAACCATGTACGTAAGAAGTCCTAGCACATATTTAGAAACTATGGCCCTAAGATAGCACTGCGCTCCATACAATGTTTCTATATAAACAATACAAAAAAAAAAGCAGAGTTGTACTTGTGATCGCTTAGAATATGCCACCAAATATAAATATCTCGGCTTAACAATAGATGAAGCATTAACGTGGAAAAATCATATTGAGGAAATAAGCAATAAAATAAGACAAACCATTCCGACGCTATATATAATAGATTAAAACTTACTTTATCTCATGAAACTGTACGATTATTTTTCGACTCGAATAATTACCGCCAGAATTGTATACGGAATAAAAGTGGGGGGAGAAGTGAAAGATGGCGAGCTAAAGAAAATAAGCAAATTGCAGCGGAATGTCTAAAACTGATTTTGTCTAACTTTCCGATGTGTCCATTACTTAGCTTATAGAAAATGAGTAATTGCGATATGTCCCCATTTAATGTAGTTTTTTAATTGTTATAATTTGAATTCGGTACTGACTCTAATAGGTATTATTGGTATTTGAGAATTATCGTAATAAATATTATATTTTTTACCGTAAAATATATTGTCTTTTTATCGAATGTAATTCTCTTTTCACTTTTTTAGCGCATTTTTATTTTAAATTATTCTTGATCTGTACCTTTTTTTTTTTTTTTTTTTAAACAATTTTATTACGACTTTCTTTCTAACATAAAATAATTATGTCCATTACTCACACAAAATGTTTCTAGTTCAGTCAAAATGTCCCTGCCCTTGCACAAAAATATCTCCCCCTACAAAACATAATATCTCTGTGGTGCCTGCGGCATTTTGTTACTTAAATGCACGGCTCTAACAGACTGACAATTTGCTACCCTTTATGCTAATAAAACCGCAAAATGATTTCTGCGAAGAAACAAAATTTCCCAGCTAATAAATTTAATATATTTGCCGATCGCAATCTTTATCACAGTAAACGAATACCGTGTTATGCATATATCAGTTTATATTGAACATGTATATGTCTTTCGGCTGCAAGTCATTTAAAAATTTGCGACTGATTTTCTTATCACGCATGTTTCCACAGTATTTTTTCCACGGCACATTCGAAATCGTTTGCAAAGGCTAGTGCCAAACATGCGTCAGTTACACAGAATTCGTCTATATTACATTCGTTGCGCACACACTCATACGTTATTATCTTAGGTTTTTTTTTTGTTTTTTTTTCTTCTGCCGCTGACCGGACGCAGATGTTCTTCTGCAGCTAGATACCCCGATTTAGCAGAAGTTTTAGAATATTTCAAAAAAATAATCACTCCATAAATTACTTTTACTGTATCAATCACCTTCTAATAAGATAAGAACACAGAATCAAAAACATAAGCGTACATTTACGAAGTGTGCGAGGGGTAAAGAAAATAAGAAATGTCGTTTTTGTACTCTGCCTGATGTGGTTACTCATTCCAATACTTGAAGAAAACGATCGTCGTAGAGTATTAAACGTGATATGTGCATAGCTTGTTTAAGTTTGAAAGTTTTGAGAATTTAGATATATTTCTAGAAACATTAACCTGAATGTAGTATGATCAGGAATCTCCAATACGCCAGGTCTCTTCGCAGATCTTCCTTAGACTATCGTTTCCTCACTAAACATCTTTCACCTACACCGACTACTCTTATTCATTTCTACCTTTCCACTTACAAGAACTGGCGTTTTACACCTTCGAAAATAATCCGCCTTAGCTCTTATTTATCGTCGTCTTAGTCTACTTTAGCCCTATACAACTCACGTAACAATCTCCTATATTTTTCTTTCCACTCTGTCATCGTATCAAAGTATTTTTTCTACCTTTATTTCCTAAATACCTTCCTGAAGCAGTGGTTAAACGGGAATTCTACGGCACTATCAATTCCAAATTTTCTTCACAAGTGACACCATTTCACTGACTGCTCCACGAGACCTGATACAGCGAAATTGATGGCTATCCCTGCGTTCCATTGTTTTCATTTCCTCTAATCGCTTCTTTTCCAATTATTTAATCATGTTTAATTCCACAAGTGCCCTTCAAGCGATTTGCTCCCCCCTCTTCCTGATTACTTTATCATTCTTTGCATACGCCATCTTACTTACTTTCTTTTTTCTCGCTACTGCATATATATTAATATATACTGATACATATATATATATATATATGCGTATAAAATGTGTCCTAAAACAACAGAAATTCAAACTTTGTCAATTTTAAAAATTCCATTAAATGAAAAAGCCAGTGTTAGACAAATTTTAATTTACTTACAATTTTCGTCCAATTCCTTTCTGCGCATTTGAAAACTAATGTTTCAAATAAACTGAAATTCCAATAATTCATCAAAGAAATATTTTGCAAATGATACATAGAGCATTTCCAGAGCAAGTAATACAAAAAAGCGATACATTAATTTCTCTATTGCGGGTTTATAAGAAAAGAAAATTATGTTAATTAAAAATGTACTCGAGAGCACGCTGCCGATTACTCGCTTTGTTTCGAACACAGATATTAAACAGTCGTTTGCTTATGGTCTTCAGTAGGAAATGAATAAGAAAAAAATATAAATTTCATGTACGATTTTAAAATTTCCATCATCAGAAATAAGAATTAAAATTAAATCACAATAATATGAAGCGTTAAAATTGACATAAAACAGAATGAAAAACAAACTAAGAATTATAAAATTAATCAGAACTGTATAATTAAAATTACAAAATTATAGGAAATAAAAATTCACTGGAGTAGCCAGCAATAACGCGAAGAGCAATAGAAACAGTAAATAATAAAAACATAACCATGGTGGACACTCGAATATAATTTCTAAATTCCCAGTTTATTCTCGGTCCAAATCCTTCCAGATTTCTTAATTACTAGAACTTTACAAGAGCTTACACAAACCTTCTTCCACTTGTATAATAACAAACCTAACAAATTGAAGCGATGGCAAATAAAATATCAGCAGAAACGGAAAAATTACAAATTCAATTTTTCAGTTTTTTGAAGTTGTTTTATTCGCATTTAAAGCATTTTACCGTTATCTACTGACGAACTCAGAGCAATTTATACTTACTTTATTATGTTAATAATCAAGTTTATAACAGGCTGATTTACCCCTTTCCCATTTAAATAGTTTCGACATAAAATTTATTTGACGTCTGATATTTACATTTATAATCATGCGCGTTGACTTCAAGAGGTTTACGCAGCTCAAGTCCATCCAAAAGTTTTACTGAAAGAAACTTATTAGCCCTCTCAATAAACTGAAATGCACAAATTTTTTTTTAAAGCACTTCCTTAAAATTTTAACTAAAATGTACTGACAATAAATATAAATATTACTCGTCGTGAAAATAGACCTGCCGTTACCGAAAAAGTCTTAATCGAAAAATTAAAGGCAAATTGTATGAAGAATGGAATTTTTTTTATTACAATTGATAATGTTCGATTCTGCTGTAGCATATTTTATACAAATAAAAAAAAATATATATATATATATACCGTAATTTATATTTTGAGTAAAGTACATCAAAAAACCCATTCATTTTTCGTTTTACATGATATTTTTTTTTGTCAAAACTATCGTTTGGCTATTTTTACTTTTTTTCTCAGTTTCACAACAAAATCTCAGCTTCTTCCCGGTTTCAAACTGATAACCATATTATTTGTTCGCAGCAAAAGTTGCAGAAAAAAATAAATGCTTATTTATCTATATACTTACGAATGAGAGTATATTTAAATCTTTCTTTTTCACTATTCCGATTTTACTGTTTACTAAATTATTTTCCTCATTATTCATTAGTTTCATATCAAATTATTGAAAGTGAAATAAGATTCGTTTTTATTTTGACAACCGTTAAACAATATTTGAAACTTAATAAATATATAAACACAAACCGAAAATAACGTGAATTTTTTTAAATAATTTTCAATTCAATTTTTTTAGTTTTAAAAATGTTGCATGCATTTAAAATTTTTCAACACATTACACCGCCGAAATACGAAATAAAAAATTATCAATTGCAATCAAAAATGTTACTTTTATATTTTTTACATATTGAATTACCGCGAAAGTTACACATCTTAAATAATTAACAAATAGAGAGCTTAGGTGGGCGAGGCTAAAATTAAAAAGAAAAAAATCAGATTCATTTAATACTTAAAAATAAATAAATAAATAAATAAACATGTATACTTATAAAAAGAAAAATATCGGTATGCTACACATACACACACAGACACACATGTATTTATTGCTTATATTCACGAAATTTTCAATATCAACGTTTCAAAAAAAAAAAAAACGCAATTCTATGAATTTATACATAAAAGTTATATAAAAAAGGAAATTACAAGAAACTTACCGATAAAAAATTGGGAAAAAAGAGTAATAAAAACGGTCTTGAATTTTGAAAGTTTTAAAATTCCGTTAATTATAAAAATAAAATTAGTACGAAATACAAAACGCTATTACAAAAATGTAACCGCAAGAAAAAAAGATTTTAAAACCACGCAGAGATCAATTCTTATTTGTTAACCGCCGATACACATTTAATTACCGATATCTGAATCGAATCCATCGTTTAAAACTTTTTCTCGTAATAACTTTGCAGCACCGTTAAATTATCGAATCCATTATGTACTCTGAAAGACATTTTTACAGTAAATTTATTATTCGTAATATAATATACGATGATAATAACTAAGGTGGACTGTTACAAAAAAAAAAAAAAAAATGTATTACTTCCTAAATGCTTACAACAACTGGAGATACTTATAAAGTAAATTTCTTCAATTTTACTCTTTCGCTACAAATATTATTTAAGCTCGGAAGCAGGTCTGCGTTCACTACCGCGTTACAGTCATTACATTCGAGAACGCGCAAGTAATATCACATGCTGGTTACTTTCAGGGATGAATCCAGAAGGATAGGGGAATGGGGATTATATAATTACGTAAAATCGTCTACAGAAGGCAGTAGATTTAAGAAACACGTTGTTTCATAAAGAAAATCAAATAGTGACCACCTCTTTAGAAATTTAAAATTCTCTTAAAAATAAATAATTATTACAATTTTTAATTTAACTTTTGTCTTATATTCAGGGATGAAAAATAAAACGAAATTATAAAATTCTAGCTAAAATGGTAGTTTAAAAATAGTAAGAAAGATAGTATTTTTTAATTCACTTATTTTACACATATTAATATTATATAACAACACTAAAATTTCATTTTCTTTAGATTTTAGTATTTTCCAAGAGGAGTACATGTTAAATTTTCACATAAAAATAGTGATATTTCTTGATAACATTTATATTACATTAAGACAGTTTAAAATATTTTTACTTAAACTTTAACTATTCTTCTGCAAAGTGCGTTGGTAATTACTTATTTCATAATTATTACATAAATGTAATAGCATTCATAGGGATGATTTATATGATGATAAAATCGAATATCCTATTTACAACGCTTCGGGCAAGTCTTTCGTAATATTATTTTTATGCTAACTTTTCCTCATATTTAGTAAAATTACAGTTTATATGACAGGAACGTTAATGTTGCAATGCAGTTAAAATCATGTTCAAGAATATGTATGCATTTCAAATGTTACCTAATTTAACTGTTATAGTTCAAATTTTAACGGTTTTAACTTCAATGACATTAGTTTAGAATTGACTTATTATGCACATTTCTAACTTATTGTTCCAGTTTAAAATATTATGTATACAATTTAGTTACTATATATAATTCATAAGAATATTACAATATTCGATTTCCGATAAGAAATCTAAAATTTAAATTATCCCTTTAAATGCTGCGATGTATTATTCCATTCTATAAATTATATCTTCACACAGTGTAATGTAATGAATTTTAATCTCATCTTACTTTATTCATTTTTCCACTCCCATTTATTATATTAATTATTTAATATTTAATTACACACACATATATATATATATATATATATAAATAAAGAAGAAAAGGAAAAAATAAAAAATAATACAAAATGAATGGATTGAGTGAAAGTAAACTGATTATTCGTTTAGTTCATTCAGTTAATTGTAAATTACATATTGTTAACTTTAGCCGTTATTTTTATGGTAATTATAACAGAAATATTTATTTTACCGGATTTAACTAATATTACACTGTTTTCCTAGTAATGAAATAACATTTGTTACTTATTAATATCTGGATAATCGTTACACCGTTTTATTAAGTTAATTTGATTTTGGATGTTGTTTTTTTTTTTTGAAAAAGAAATTTTACTTTTAGTCTTAATTATCACAGTGTTAAAATGTGCTTCAATTTACTTCATAACTTTATAATCAAGATATGAAAGTGTAAATGTTATTTTAAACCAAAATGAACTTTAAAAATAAAATTAATCTTTTTATGATGAATATTCAGAGTTTACATAGACATTTTAATGAACTGAATATATACCTGTAATAAGTGTGAAACTGAGTGTGATATCTTTTTTTTTTAAGCTTTGTGTTAAAACACGAGGATAAATTTAAAATTTCTATGTTCCAAAGTAAAACTAGAGCGGATAGTACACTATATATATTTATGAACCTCACCGTGTTAAAACCAGGATGAGAGCACCACAGGCAGTGTATGTGGGAGCTTTATTTTTCAATAAATTTCCTGAAGTCTTGAAAATATATTTAAAGAATTGTAAAAAGCGACACAGAAAAATACCGACGTATTTCTTTAAACATGGAATATCTAGATTACTTAATCTATAAAAATACCTTTTGTTTACTGTATACCACACTGAATATAGTTATTTTAAGTTTTAATTCGAACTGTTATTTGTTCAAATCTGCGATAATATATCCGTCACAATGGAATTTTAATGTTGTTATATAATATTAATATGTATAAAATAAATGAATTTAATATTACTTTAATCCAAATAACATAAAAAGAATCACACCAACTATCAGACGTACAATAATATTTTTTAAACCTCCTAAAATAATATAAAACAGAAAAAAGACATACAAGAATTGAGTATAGCGTGGATTAAATGAGCGGAAAAGTAATTGATTTTATTACCAACGATCCAATAGAAAATATATTAGTAAAGGAGATGATAGTTTTGTTTTTAAATGGCCGGGTTACTGATTTTAATAGACCCCATTAATCTGCTCTTGATAAAAATAGTTTCATTATTCGTATGAATATTTTTAAAACTGAAAAATAAAAGAAGTTACCGATTAATTGTTGGAGATATTTCACTTTGGAACCGCTGAAGATAAAATAGATTATGTTTATTATGCTTCATATTTTTACTTACGATTTTTCAATGTAATTTCTTTAGTGATTTCTATAATTTTTTTTATAACTATTTTTTGACGTATAAAATATAATTATTTTCCTTTTAGAAATATATATATTTCATGGAACACGATTTGCGAGCCGTCACAAAGTTGTACTTTTAGCTAGTAAGTTATGAAATTTTTTAGATTTTACAGATAGGAACACTGATGATGTAACTTTAGGCCGAAATCTCAACTACTTGTGCAGTTTATATTGGTAAAAAAACTAATTTTCTATAAAGTCTGGTGCAAATATTATCTGCGTTGCTAATAAAAACGCTAGACGCGAGATCGACGAAACAAAAAATATTTTTTATAAAACTGACTTTAAATATTCGGAGAGAAGGTTTGGAAAAATTCGAGAACCCTGGCAAAAATCATCACGCTTTCATACTATCAAAAAAATTCACGTGAAAAAATTTTTACCTCGTAAGCTCAATTAAGTTTGCAAATTACGCTAAAAATCAGCAAGAAAATGCGCCTCATCTAAACTTTTAATGCCATTAATAGATGTATTTAGCGTGCAAAAGCTTCGCATGCAAAAATGACGCCGACACTGAAATTATCCACAATGTTTTAAAAATAAAACACCTAGAACTTAAAAAATAGATACGCTACTTTAACGTATATTTCAAACGATTACTGATACCCTTGAAAAGGTACTGGAAACCTTACAGCACCCGGCTGATAATATTATTCTTGGACCGATGATAGTGATTTTCCTCAACGTTAAATATAAATATCGCAAAAAAAAAAAAAAAAAAATACTTTCTCTTATGCTCTATACTAGTAGATTTTACGTAAAAAGGAATAATTTCTGCTTCGTAATCTTTTAGAGGGTGACGGCAAAATAACTGGTATAAAAGATTGCAATTAGAAATCATATTCATATACCTCGTACGTCATTAGCTGTTTAATTCGCGTTTTTAAACTATTTTTAAAACACGATATTGAAAACTTCCAGTAGAAAAACAGATGAATAATTAAAAATGAACGAGAAAAATACAGTCGCTTACATAAGTCACATTAATCCAAAAAAAAAAAAATGTTTCACGAACACTGATAAAGTGCAACATGTTTTACAAATGAAAATCATAAATCGGTATCGTACCAAGCCGCCAACTGATTATTATCCCGCGACGGAATCGATATATCTTGAAAATTCGTAAAATCTATCTCATTATTATTATTTACTACATCCATCGGTTCTCCTAAACCTAAATCTTGCAACGAATCTATTGGTAACGCGTCGTACCCTGTTCAACAAATTATGAAAATTGTTACCAAAAAAAAATATATATAAAAAAATAAAAAACTTTATATAAATGAGGAAAACTATTCTTTTATTTTTTTTCTTTTGAAGACTCGTTAAATTAATCAACCGTAAAAATTAGCCTAATTAATTTTTACATTTTCAATCCGCGCAACAACAGAAATAGCTGGTGAATTTATCTTATTCACGGCTAACTAACCGACAAGTATTCTTACCATATACAAAGGTATATAACATGTATTTTTTTCCGCGAAACCGATATAATTTGTAGCCCTCGTTTAATGAACTGAGAGGTAATAACGAACTAATTACTTTAATTCACACCCAGTAAGGCGGTGAGATTATTTTTTTGCTGTTTCACACCCCATACTTCTGCTTTCGGTTTTTACCAAATATCTATGACTTTGCAAGCTAAACGAAATAAATGGATACCAAAGTCGAAATCAATATTCAGTGAATTTTGATGAACACAACTGATTTTATTTAATGATCGTTCCTCATCGATGAATCAATCACTATTACTATTTCTTAATTGTTTCAGCTATAATTCTAATATTAAAGGAAGTTATTTTTTTTTAAATATAGAAATTGGTAAAATCACATATATTTAACAGGTTTTTATATGACCCCCCTCCGCCAAAAAAGGGGAATTATAAATGAATCAGATATGTTTTCCTAGCGTATGTTGGAATTATAAAATTAATTTTCTAGAAACTCGTTTTATCTTCGATATTACATAAGATATGCTGTTTCTTTCTAGCAATCCTTCTTTCTTTCACCATATCCCCGTAATTTCCAGGAAATATACAGCTGCTGTTCTCGAACATTGGTAAAGTGGTCTCCTGTTTCCTGAATATTTGCAGTGAAATTGTCAACAATATTATTAATTTCTTTACAAACTTTTAGTTTAACATTTGGAACAGTTTTGTCAATTAGAAGATCCTAAAATAAATTCTGGATTGTTTAGTTAACCGTCGTCGCCAGTGGTGCATGATTCATTATTGACATACAATTTATGGATACTCCTTTGTATATCCATGAAAACATCCGGTTTTTTTGAATCTATCTATCGACTAGTATGTTGCCTGTGCAGAAAATATAATTAGGAAGTAAAAGGGAGGTTACTCTATCAAGTAATTACTAATACCCGGAGGCAGCTGCATATTCATCAGAAATCAGGTTTAATATGGTCAAAAAAAAAAAAAAAAATAAAGAAAGGTCGCCATCAAAAACGGCATATCTTACATGATAACGCAGGTAAAACGGCTTTCATTTCAAAAGAATGAAGTCAAAAAAATCAATAAATTTTACAAAATTAATTTCCGAACAAACACACAAACTTTTCATTACGGAATGCTACTCATTATCTAAACAAACCACAACTTCAATCATTGTCACTACAAAACTAGTACCAGCACCTGGACGATGATAAGAAAGTAGAGATGTTCGCATATTACCTGGCCTGAACTTGCTGCAGGTGATATCATTTCAACTTTTAGTAGTTTATCATTAACCACCTAAAGTTCAGGTTGTTTATTAACTCGTTGTTGTGTTGGGAAATACATGATTTTGGTAGAATAAAATCGCGTTCGACAAACACTTAATATAAATAAGCGGCGAAGGTAAAATAAATAAATTCGAGTGCAAACAGTGAAGTGATAAAACACGAGGGAGTTGTTCGCCCAATTGTGGACTGATAACGATCGAAAAGAAAATAAGAATGTGGAAAACGTACTACTTTTATGATAATAAAAAATAAAAGTACGGTACACTTCCAATTAATTTAACGACACCGAATGGTAATATATAAAACATGATTTCCTTACATGATCACAATAAAAGTACCGTACTATAGTAATTATGCAACAGAATGCGCACACTGCAATTCTTTTTCTGTTATTGCTTAAATCATTACGCATCAACGAAAGTTCGCGAGCCAATATTTATACCGAGAAGTCATATTCGGAAAATACTGCGCGATTTAAAAATCAATTTTTTTTCGAATATTAAAATCAAATTGCTATTGTTCTCGCGTAAAATTACAGCATTAGAACGTAAAATACGCAAACAATCGACATCGAGTTTAACATTTATTACAATACATCACAATTCGCCGAGTACAAGCAAATTAATCAAATGGAACAAAAAAATATGTAAATTTAATTGAATTTTTTAAAAAGCATTACCTGAGTAATTCTGAAACGATCCGCCATTACCGTAAAAATCGTATCCATCATCACTTCGGAGAATATCCTACTCAAAGAATTAACATAACTAATACGGATAGATAAAAAGTGAAAAAACTAAAAATTCTAATTATATAATATTCTAGTCTACCGACACCGAAAGATCAAAATGTGTGTAACACATTAGGCTATTTACCGGAACTTTAAGAATAAAAATTAGCACGATAAACTACGAAATGAACAAAATTTCTGTTACGACTACTTTTTTTCACGCCAAGTGAACACTAGAAGCAACTAACAAATAACCCTACTTATTAACTATTCATACGGTGATGAAAATTCGTGCTGTCTGATTTACCGAAATAAGCGCAGGTACATATTTAAATGGAGTAAATTTCAAATTGAAAAGATAAAAAATCAAAGCTAAACGTAAAAATGATTAAAACCAACACATACTTTCACGCACGCGATATCGATTTCTATTATTAATTCATGCATTCGTAAATACCTGCAAGTCTGTTCCTCCTAAATCACCACACATCGGCCACATCTGATCGCTTCTAAACATAGAATCCGTCAGCTCTGTAGATAATCTTTTTTTACAGTCGTGAGGCTTATCTTCTGACATACGAAATAGCAAAGCAGCCGCATACGTAGCTGTAACAAAAGCAATTATAGAAGTGTTAGATAAATAAGGTAAAAGTGCATCTTTTTTCAACAACGTTCGTTGCATCGCACTGTACATGACTGACGCAATACAAATTTAAAATATTTCTGCCATTTAATAATGCTTCAATACGAAAAGATAATGGTTTGCTACCGCGGTTCCATTACACCTTACACTGAAAATGATTTCCTTGTTTGTTTATCTGGTTTCCGGTAACAATAATCTAAAATGTTTTCAATAAGAAGCCGTTTCGAAATATTCCCGAAATTTGTAGGGTTTTTTGATAATAAAATAAATCAGTACTAAATTTTTTTTTTTTTAAATATTAAAAATAACATTATAAATGCAAAAAATAATATTTTTATAAATGTATGGTTACGTAAAATATATGAAAACAATAATAATATGTGTATAGCGACTGTAATTGAGGAGAAATATTTTAAGAAAATATGGTTTTTTTTTTTTGTTTTTTAAACAATATTTTAATAAATACGAATGGAACTACTAATTTCAGCTTTTAGCGCGATTTCTTTCAGATGAATTTAAATTAAAAAGCTGACAACTTCGCTATCGTAAAATCATAAAAACGAAGAAAATGTGATGTTCCCTACAAATTTCGGAAATATTTCGAAACGAAACGACTCTTCATTGAAAACATTTTAGTAGATGCTAATTTTTCCGATAGATAATGCGGTAGTCTCAAAGTTGCAGTTCTTTACTACCAAACCAAAAAAGTTCTAGGTTCCAAACTTGTCTTGTTCCGAAATTTGAGTCACTCCCAGGTTTACTCAACTTAAAATAATTGTGTACCAGAGAAATCGAGGAAAGTAAAGGTGACCGAGAAAAAGGAACTGACTCGCTGTTCAAATCCATTAGACCCTCAAGTACATTATAAAAAGTTGAACTTCATAATCCCGTTACCTTAATAGTAGTAGGGGAGACTCGCTCAGTATTTTGGATCTTCTAATTTCAACGCTCTAAAATACGAACTATAAACTTCTGTTATTAACTTTTTGGTTTTTCCGGAACTTTAGCATATTTAATTACGAGAGCAAAAATCAGATTTTTAAACGATACCCAAAAAATGTAAGATACAAATTACGGTAATACAATATAATACTGTGCGAAAAAAAAAAACAAAAAAAGAGAAGGCTGTCTAGAGAGGGACACCCGGTAGGAACAAAATTCCTTTCACTTTTTGGTAGATATACAAGTATAAAATCATTCATAAAGCATACGATAAAAAATTACACGCAATATATAAATCCCGTATTAATTAAAACAAAAACAAAAAATAAATCCCTTATGAATTAATTAAAACAAAAACAATAAATAAATCATCAGACTCGTTGAAGTGTGCTAACGTCGCACAAAAAAACCGCGTCAATTTTCAAATTCAATAAAATTTACACGTGTTTAGAATTGAGCTTATACAGCTGACCGCGCACAATGCTTGCTGCTCGAATCTCGGTACTCGCTCGCAGGCACACACGCACACACACACACACACCCATATATAATAAAACGGGACAGAGTGAAAGAGAACGAAAGTGAAGGTCGCCTGAAGGATGACGCATAACGCGATTTTCGTGACCTCACCTTTTCTGCCAGTTTAGTCCTACTGACAAGCCGCGTAAAAGAACTTCGTTCCAAAAAAAAAAAAAATAAAAACTTTGTAAGATCATTAGTCTCTTAAAATTTCAAATAACTGGAAAACTTCTGTTCCGTATTCTTTCTAACGATGTCACAAAATATTTGTGTATTGTGAAATTAAAGAAAAGATGTTCAAAAGAGCACAGATTGGAGATATTTGCCGCTATTAAAAAATACGAGTATAATAATAAAATTTATTTAAGCGGAATAAGAAATACAATTAAATAAATCGAGCAATTATTTCGCATATTAAACAAATAAAACTGCATTCACGAAATCAATATTTATTGTTAAATTTATTATTTGTCCTATTTAAAGTGTGATGTCAAATAAATCATTGTGCTGCTTGGGGGACACTGTTAATTTCATTTCTTTTTGATAATTTTATAGCTATTACCTATTCTAATCTCAAGTGATCGCGCTATTTCTCCTCGCTTCAGTACAAACAAAAATCGACGCCAGTTTGGTCTGATTCCAACCTATCCATCTGGGTATGTTTCAAAAAGAAATTTTAAAAAATAAATGGAATTAACAATCTCACACAAATAGAAATTAGACAAAGAGCGCTATGACGTTTACGACATGCTGGTTCACACATTGAAAAAGACAAAAACAATAAATTTAGTAAGTACAATTTTACTTAATAAAAATAACTGCTCGGTTTATTCGATTGTTTTTTTTTTTTATCAATTCCGCTTAATTAAATTGTAGTGTACTCGTATTTTTTAATAATAGAAAATATCTCGCATTTTGTCTGTACTTCCGAGCCGTCTTTAACTTCATAATACACAAATATTACGTGCATTATTCATCGACAGAATAGTACGGGGCAGAGAACTTTTTCCAGTTATCATTTGAAATTCTATAAGCATAATGATATTTAAAATGTCTTACAAAATTTACGATTATATTATTTTAATTTGAATCTTACAATTTTTTGAGTACCGTTTAAAAATCAGTTTTTTATCCTCATAATTAAATATCAGTTGCAAAATTGTTCAACAATTTTGTGATACTGGACAGAACATATATCATGCTGGAAAATCATATTCTTCTGTAGATTTAATAATACATCTTCTGATAATATCAGTAACTCAGTTTGCAAAAACAGTAAATAACTAATTCCGTTTAAATTACCCGCCGAAAAAAATAAATTCAATCTTTACCTATTACGATTGCTGATGATGCACTTGTACTGAAATGATTTTTGTACTTTAACATAAAAATTCTGATCTTCATCGGCCCAATAATATTTAATGCAAATTAGTAAAACTTTCGCTTGAAAATTTTTGACTCGTCATTCCACAGAATTACTTTTACAAAAAAAAAAAAAACAATTTCGATACCAGCGTAAACGACAAAACATCATTCTCGTCTTTCTTGAACACGTGTATAATGGAAAAGTTGCTTCTGTTTGAGTGTACCATCGTTCAAACTTCCCATGTATTTCGTTGTAGATTAAGCATTTTCGCAACTTTCCCAATTAATGGAATTAGCAACAAAAGCATCTAAAATGTTTTCATCCATATCAGCATTCAGGCGCACAATTATAGCCAGCTTCGAACGACAGGTACTATTGGGGTAACATTAGGACACAAATACATGTTTCAAAAAAACCTGTACATTACGTGTTCCAAAATGGAATCTGCGTTCGCAAAGCTATATCAATATATTCTTACATAAAACAAAATATCAATTTTAGTGATAGTGTTAGTCTGAAAAGGGATACTTTAAAATAAGAAGCAGGCAACAGAAAAGAAAAAGGAAAAGGAAACATAATAAAGAGTAAAACAAAAAAATGAAAATTACAGAAGCATTATACAAGATTAGATCGTAAAAGCAGCACACGGTAAAACGACCGATAAGTCGAAAAAAAAAAAAAAGGTTAACAAATTAAAAGATAAGAATACGCCTAGTAATTCCTATCTTAATGTTTACTAAAACGCAGCGTATAAGTAATATGATTTGGAATTCCATAATTATCACTGATAGAAGGTATGATGGTCACACTACTCAACTACGTTAAGACCTATTTAATTTATTTGGGAACTATTCACAATCTAACTATTACGTTGTTAAACATCGATAGAAAAATATGAAAGACAAAAGTTTTCCAATTAAATGAAATTCTATAAACCTAATGATGTTTTTGTTTAAATGTCTTTCAAAGTACATTTTCGTTTTTTTTTTACACAATATTACATTCTACTACCTTAATCTATATTTTAAATTTTTTGACTATCGCTTAAAAATCTGTTTTTCACCCTCGGAATTAAATATGACGCAAACGATCATCCAGAAAAACGGAAATATGAATAACAAAAGTTTACAGTTCTTATTTCGAAGCCCTTCGAGAGTATGAAATTAAGCTAGAACCAAAAGTACCGAGAATTGCCGACATTCAAAAACGAAAAAAAAGTTTGTACTGAGGAAACATATTAGGATAAAGTTTCTTCTCAATTGTTAAAATTCCTACATTGTTGTATCAAACGCTCTCCATATATATTTTTATACAACATTGAATGATTGTGAAATATTTCTAACAATCGTCATCGTTTAAACAACGAGTCAACATCCGAATTAGAATTGCACACATTACGATCGAAATATTTATTTGACGATTTTCAGAATATTTCTATTTACATTGTGTTTGCCGTCTACTAAAAAATATTTATCAAGCAATAATAACAGTAATCGAAATGATTAAACGGTGTAATATGGCTGGTAGCTGAAACATTTACATTTGCATCTCTCGACTATGTATACGTAATAGCTAATTAATTAATTAGAGAAAATATCGAATAACTCTGATGTATTTACCGCATTCAAAACAGTCCATAAAATTTAAATTGCAAATGTTATTCAATCGATTATTTTACAAATCAGAATTATCGTAAATGAGAAAAACCAACAATAAACTACGCTGGATTAAAAAGTAGATTAAAAAGGTCTCTTGCTGCGGAAAAATGATTGGTTAAGACGAAGTAAAATTGAAAATAATTCGATGTTTAGAGAACATTATTTTTCAATCGAGCATCATCGTAAGAAAACAGAAACAACAATGAACCGTACACGTACAGATTTATTTAAAGTTTATTCAAATTTTATGATTTTTTTAAAAGTATTTTAATTGTTTTATATTTTTCGCGATTAAAAATATTAAATAAATATTTAACTGAAAATATAATTTTAATAAGATTAATAAATAATGAAATTCTTTGAAAATCAAAAGCATAGCCTCTATGCAGATATCAATTTTAATTATCGTTAAATGATATTACGCGCTTACTATACATCATTTTCTAGGTTCGAAACACGATTAAAAACTTTTTTTTATTTCCAATATAAAAATAATTAGGAAGCAGAATTAATTAACGATTTTTAAAAATTAACTTTATAAATTTAACAACTATATTATCGATACAATTTGTCCATTATAAAATGAATAAAATCTAAAAGAAAAAGAAAAAACATTTTTTTTTTTATGAAGAATATAAAAATGCATTGATTTATATTGCACGGAAAAGTCTAGTTTTTCGAATGAATACAACTTTTAGATCTTTGTATTAAGACGGACTAAACCGAATTATAAATTGACAGTTTCAATCTTATTTCGTTAGTTCGTGCAAAGAGAACTTATTTCTCTTTTATTCAGCGGAGCTATTTTTAAACCAAGGTGTGTGCGACGATGATCGGTCTCGAATTGGGGAATTTTGCTGCTTAAGCAGATTTCGGCCTCGTTGCAGCATCTCTGTTTATTTGTAAGAGTGCCGGGCAGCGCATCTCCAGTATGGCTTTCGTTCATACTTTTAGTCCGCCCATTGTTAGTTGCTAATAAAGTCGCCGTATTGTCAATCGCCTGTTTTTAGAGTATTCACAATCGTCGTTACCTTTTCTATTATTATTATTATTATTATTATTATGTCGTATCCGGTCGACCGTTTTAAATTATATTCCCACCTTTGACCAATAATCAGAATTCCCTCTAGTGTTTCTTTGTCAATATCACAAAATAATTTATCTGCGTCAAATGTGCCGAATAAATTACACTTAAATATAGTCACCGTATCTTTTATTTAGTTCGCCGTTCTGTACATTAATGTAATTTTTTTTTTTTTTTTTTTTTTAGTCGCCGATCAGTTATTTTGTTTTAAGGAATTTGAATACATTTGTTGATTTTTAATTTAACTTTGTTTTACTTCGTCGCGAATTTCGTGATTGGCAACACCGCGTGGTAGTTCGAGTTGCCGTAAATTTCGGGGCTTATCTTCAGTTTCCGTGTTTTTCTTCTCCCCTCAAAAATTTAATTCTTCATTTATAAAAGCCTAATAGTCGCCGGGGAAGAGTAGGGTCACCCGAAATCACCATCACCATCAAAATCGATAGTTCGTTAACGGTTCATTAAAATGGCTACCGGAGAACAGGGACCTCACCATCAACGAAAATGTTATAATATTGGATGAATAAATAACAAAATTAGAAAAGATATAGAATTAAGGTTACCATTACTATACGCACACTAAATAGCGGTAATATTTCAAATTTAATTCTAATATTACCGCGAACATGGAGATGTAATCGCTATGTAGAGTAAAATATTTTGTTTAAAAGACAATTTCCATAATTCCGAAGTGAAGTTTATCTTACTGACGGTCTTCTACAATATTGCAAATTTAACACAATATTTCACTGTTCGATTTATCGAACTTCAAATATATACAAATATGGACATGTTTAAAAAGATTTTCGATTTTTAAAAACACCGCCAGCGATAATGAGACAAAATAAATTTCGATTATTACTGTTAACAATATTCACGGTCGTTCTTACCAACTCCTTCGTTTCTAGAGTGTAATAATTCAGTGAGTGGCACAGTAGCACCTTCTTGTTCTATGATATCAGCACCCTCTTTGTCCAGCGCCAGTTCACACAGAACTCCAGCCGATACGCGTTGTATATTTTCGACTTTGCTGGAGAGTAACCGTACGAAAACTGGTATAACATGTTGAGACCGTATAATGGCACGATTGTGGGAATCTTTAGCCAATAAATGTAAAGCTCCAACTGCTCCTTCTATAATTTCTTCCATTCGAATACCGTCCGGATATGTTTGCTGCGCGGTGTCCTTATTTAAGCTGCACCTCTGCAACATAAACCAATACCAAAATATTGATTGAAATATAAACAATTTGATATATTATTCAATAATATACCGCATTTTCAAATTTGCAATTCGAAAAATTCATTTCAGTACGTTAAAGATGCCAAGATCGATACACGAATTTTACAAAAAGCATTTTTCGATAAAGTTTGCAACCACATGGCAATGTGATCCGATAAAAATTAGTAACAACAATTGAGAGTAATGATTTCACATAAAATTTCCAAAAACTAATTTTACATTTTAATTAAAACATATTGTTAAAGTTCAACATGCACGTCACACTAGCACAATATTGTTTGTTACGCGATGTTGGTATCGAATAAAAAATTCTCTATGCACCGATTTACCGCGATTCGGAGAAATAAAGTTGAAATTTTATTCTGTCACAAATAATTCACATGCTCTTTTCCTTTTTGTATTTACATTTTTCCGCATCTTTTTTTGCCAAACACTATCACTTCAAACTGCAGATAATGCATTAAATATTTGCAATTAAAATTTCCAGTAACGTTAACGAAAAATCGCAATAAATAATATGCTTTTTATAACCAAAGTATGTAATATTAAGCAAAAAAACAAATTAAAAAAAAAAAAAAACAAAAAAAAAACATCGTGGTATCAAAAAAAGTATGCATTTTTAAACAAATCACAATTCGCTGGCGAACGATCAGCGAGCGTAATAGAATTTATAAAGCATGACACTAAAACTTATACAGCTTTGCTTTCGTTAATTACACCTCCAATACGATTATTTTATTCGCGCAAACTCTTTAATAAAGTAAAGAAAATTAAAATATTTTAAGCGATATACAAATTATAATTATTATTGTTCCTAATTCACAAAACAACCTACTAGCACCGAATCCGTGTGTGAAGTCTTTTTTAAATGTTCGTAAAATCTGTGCAAACTTTTACTGTTTTAAATTTTTTTAAACGTCAATAGTACATTATTTCCAATCAAGTTTAGTTTAAAAGAAATTAACGATCACGTTTGAATCACATTTTTTTTACTAATTTTAAAAAAAGGATTTTATTTTTTTTGTTTGCTCGTTCACACATAATTTTACCTTCTTATAGAAACTTCTGCGTAGATCACCGCACATACTCCCCTGCCTGACTTTTGGCGGGATTTTTACAATATGCCTGCAGCTCGACGTTATTTGACACACAGAATTCCGCGCTTTCGACGCAAGCACAAGTCACTGTCTCAGCTCTCGACCACTACCACTCAGACACTAATGCGTCTCTACCCCGATGCGACCGTTGGAACGATCGGACTCGCAACCGAACATGGGGATTTTTGGTTTTGACCGATTAAGCATTCTTGACACGACAAAGCGGCGATGCAACCTACAACGACGTTTGAGAGATCGTGAATAGATGAATAACCAGAGAATAATTTCTAACTCAAACGTCGTCCGGAGATAGCGCTACGCGTGCCGAATCCGTATCAATATATATATATATATGTATGTATTATGTATGTATATGTATATGTATATATATTTCTTTCAGAAAAATGCTTTAATTTATCCATTTCCTCCATAAATACCTTCAATAGGATAGAGCATCTAATTTATATTATGATGGTAAACACAAAATCGTACCACAATATTTTTCTCATTTTATGTTTCGTATAAATTTATCGCCAATAATAATAATAATAATAATAATATTTTTACATTTTCAATGAAATTAAGACACGCACGTATTATAAGCAATTACTGTTTAAAAATGTTAAATCTTTCAGAGATTAAATTTTTTTTCTAAAAACAATAATATATAAAAACGAATTAAACTAGCGCGGCGTAAAAAAAATACAAACTTGTTGAGAATCATGGAATGCTCTCATTAAAAGTCGAATAAGATGATGAGCGGCTCTATGTTCTCCGAGAGGTGCACGATTAGCTTGTAATTGGGCCAGATTTCTAATTAAACCAATCGCGGCTTTTATCAAAGGCCATCTTGAAGGTGGATGCAACAGCTTTACTATTACTTCTATTCCGTAATGTATACGAACAATATTTTGCGCAGCTTCTGCTTCGATATGACGAGATGTTAAATGACGTAAAGCACAGACCTGCACAGTTATAAAACTTGAATTAACAAAATATTACTGATATTCACTCATTTTTATGATTTTCTTTCTTTTTCAAAATAGATATTTCGAAGGTGATCTTTAGATCTTTTTTGTTTTTAATATTTTTTCATCAGAATTATCCTTCTAATTACAAAATGACGAAAAATAATACTTCTCTGTCGAGTTTCTTTTTCTTTTTTTCTTTTTCTTTTTTTTTTAACAAAAAGTTGACAAAATAACTTTTTAATGAAAAATTTAACCCAAAATGGTTCTAAAATATTGAAATTTTCTGTATCGGCATCGACAGTTCTATTTCAATATTTACATTTATATACACCTATATGAAAATTATCCACTTTTTAACGCTGTTTCCTAAAACCATGTAATTAATTATAAATAATTTCTCCTTTTGTAACGGGGTTTTTGCTGCATTTCAACACTAGAAGCTAAAAATAGCAGTAAGCAGAACGTGAAATTATCATAATAAATGAAATCGATCAAAACTTCATACGACACAGGTTTGTTAAAAATGATTAAAAATTCGATTACTTTTTAATAAATTCAATAAACGAATGTTAAATTTTTATAATACTAATTATTACCGACCCAAGTTTAAAAAGTTATTTTTTATTTTTTTCTCATTGATTTTTTTTAAGACGAGCTATTTTTTCAATTTTATATTACGCTTATGCCATAGTGTAATGAAGTGGAATTTCAAATAAAGATCAAATCGAACGAAATTAAAGTACCCTTTGAAATTATTTTATTATATATAAAATCAAAAAAGAGATGCCACAACTAAGTAAGTTCACCCCGCACTGTTATCGTTTTTAACTAAAAAGATCTTTTAAATTGCGTGAAAACAAAAATGATGGATTTTCTAACTGGACATATAGTTGTGTTTTTTTCAAATTTATTCAGAATGGCTTTCAGAAAAGAAAAAAAAACAACAAATATTTATTTAATAACATATCATACATAACAGAATACGTTAACCGGATACAAGAAAAAAATTATCCATTTGATTTCCGAAAATAGGATCTTTTCAACAATTTATTACTTATTTGAATAAAATAATATTACATCCTCGCAAAAGTTAGAGAGGTAAATATTAACAATGTTAATTAAAACATTATTAAATTTCACTGAAAACTGTTGGAAATCAGTCTAAAAGTCATTACAAAATTGTCTGTTTCTATGTACAAAAATATAAAAAATAAAACAAATTATTTAAATAACAAAGAAACCTACAGCTGGTTCCGTAATCTCTTCACGTTCACCGCCATTTACAATGGTACGAATTAGAGCATCTATGCCGCCAATTTGACAAACAGTGACTTTATTACGTTGATTGTTACAGGTCAAATTGGACAGTACACCAGCGGCGCATGTAACAATATTTGAATCAGTAGAACTTAACAAGCGTACCGCCGACTGCAGGAGCCCTTCCAAACCTTCCATTTTAGTTGCGGCATCAGATAAATTACGCAATGTCCACAATACATTCTGAACCAAGCGGGTACTAGGCTGATCTAAATGCATAGCCAAAGCCTGCATACCACCTGCTTCAACTATAGCTGGCTTATTGCTTGAACAAACTGATAACACTGTAAAAAACCAAAAAAAAAAAACCATTTTACCAAAGATTTGTGAGTCTATCTTAAATAAAAATAAGGCCACGCCATTATTCTCTTTAAATCCCATTAAACTAACACCTACTCGTAAGATACAACATTATAAATAATGTACGGGGTGTTTTGAACCTAAGAAAATTTGTTTTACGCTACAAAGCTCGTCAAAATAAACAGAAAAGTCCTGAGGAAAAAATCATTTATAGTTATAATTTATTTAATTTAAATTATTTTTTTGTTTTGTTTTATACATCAATATTTTGTAAACTAAAAAGAAAATAAATATTAAAAAAAAGTAACATGTAGTCGTAAATGTATAGTCAACAATGATTTGTTATAGCCTAGAGCATGTGCTCAATATGTTGACCATTTTGCTGCACCACCAACTCAGCTCTTCGCGTAACATTGTTTACGGCCTCGTTGCAGAAGTTCCGGTGTTCCTCGGATGTGGTCAAACGCTGCGACGATCCGCTGCATGCAGTCGTCTCATGTGTTGGTTGCCGTACAATACACCTTTCCCTTAATACAACTCTAAAAGAATAAAATTCAGAGGAGTTATATCGGGGGAACTTGCTGGCATTCAATCGGTCCGAGGCGCCCTATCCACATGTCACCGGGAAGACTTCATCCAAATGCTTTCTTACAACCCTTTTGTAATATGACGATGTTCTATCGTGTTTATTTCTTGTGTTTACAAAACAGCAAAGAAAAATAAATGAACACTGAGGCTACGTTGTGATAAAATACATATACCGTTGATCTGAAAAAACGTGACGAATTGAGTTGAATTTTTACTTAGTTGACTATACACTTACGACTACATTTAATAGATATTTTACTTCTTTTCGATACTTCATTTTTATTTCAAAACATACTGAATCATAAAAAAAGATATTTATTTTTAATTACGATGAATTAATTAAATTAATTATAACTAATTATTTGTTCACCCAAATGATTTTTCCCTCAGGACTTTTTTGTTCATTTTGACGAACTTAATAGCGTAAAACAAACGGATTCAGAACACCCTGTATAATACAAATCAGAATCAATTAAATTTCTCGATATTTTTTACTCTATACAGCTCATTTTCGAGTCTTTTTTTTAAAATAATTTCTCGCTCTAAACAATTCTATTAATGCCAATTCTTTAATCCCTTACTAAAAGTACTGCATAACAAACTTCGTTCTACATAACCTTAATAGAAATTCAAAACTAATTTTTTACATAATAATGTTTTCCCTGACAGTAGATTCCTGTCGACAGTGGAACATAAAATAAAAATAGAAAAATAAGAGAAAGGGGGAAAATTTTTCCAACGCATTGAAATCGGTTTTCCAGAATGAATTGTTAATTCATTATTTTCTTAATTTTGCGCTTACATTTACAAGTTATAAAGACAGCAGGTCTGCCTATCCGGGTAGGCGCCGATGTGGCCGAATAGTAGCATCTTGCTACCATACCGGCTAACGATTAAATCCGATGGTCACCTGGAAACGATCATGACTGTAATACTCCAAAGTTAAGAAATTTGTGTCACTCCCACAATGCGAGATGGCGTAGGATATTGTCCATGATTGGAATAGGTTATAGACAATTATCATTCTTGTCACCCCAAGTGCAATATTTAACTCCGTGCATACTAGTAAAAATGTCTAAAAATTCAACATTATATCAGAATAATATTTATTTCATGTCTGAATCATCGAAAATCATTTTATTTATTTAAAGCATAAAACAAAGACCGGTTTCGTAATAAATCGAAATATTCAAATTGTACACATTCTTTTAGTATTACTCTTAAATGATTTTACTTAACTACATGAAGAAGTTTTATTTCCATAATGCGTGGGATGGAGTTTATAAAATCTTTGTATAGTCATCTTTGTGTTTATATTAAAGCAACTTTCAGAATGGTATTTAATTACAAAAAACAAAACAACTTTAAAATACTGAAGGATTACCTTTTAATACTCTTGAAGTAGTCCACAGCAATTTCTCGTAATCGTACGTCCGTATAATACGAACAAGTTCTAAAGGTCCTTGTGAAGCTAATATAATTAATTTACTTTCCTGATTTCCGTAAGCCATTATATGTAAACAGTCCGTTATAATCGTCAAGAACTTCTCGTTATTTCTCTGTAATAAGAAAACCATTTTCTGTAACCCACCAGCTAACCTCAGAGCCACTTTAGAACCTTCTTGATGTAACAGCAGGTTATGTAAAGTAGTAATAGCGTAATTTAAAACCGATTCCACCGGAGAACTGAAATAAAAATAAATTCGGAATAATTTTTAGCCTATAATTATCGATCAACGTTTTGTCTTGTTCAGTATAAATCGTAATTACCTTAATAATTTAACCAATGCTGGAATTCCTCCACTTTTAAATATAGCCAACAAACCTTGGCGATGATGGGATAAATTGTGTAACGTACCTACAGCTCCTTTTGTTGTTTCTAAATCATTACTACTCGATATTGCATGCACCAATGCGGCGACCATCTATAAAACAATATTTTTTCTGTCGATATAAACTTCTCCACAAAGAATTAACAAAAGTAACGGCCTATATTATCGAACAAATACCTGAGGATTATTTATAATTATGTGACGCGAAGATTCTTTTTTAGACAACTGATGAACCATCATGGCAGCTTTCGAAACAACTACTTGATCCTCGTCATTAAGTAGTTTGACCAATTCCGGAATCACTCTTGTAGCTAAATCTGCATCATCCTTGAGTGAGTTAAAAAATAATAACCATCATAAAAGGGATAAATTCAAATTTTATAACAAAAACTAATTTAACAAAAAAAAAAAAAAAAAAAATAGAATGATAGAACATTTCAGAAACTATAATATTAACCCTACCATAGTCTGACTGAACTGGTTAGATGGAATTTCGACTCCTTCTTCCAAAGTTTCAAGAAACATGGCAGCTCGTATACGATGATTGCGAGTTTGATTAAGCTGATGATTCATTTCTATATATTGCCATGAATACAATTATTATTAGATTATTATCCGTGAGCATAAAAAAATAAAGATATTTAATTAATTTTAAATCATATACGCTAAAAAACAAGGAAGCTCACCATCAACTTGTTCTTGAGTATATCCTTGACTAAATCCTTGATCTAGATCAAATATTACTTGCTCACAGTTGTTCATTTCATCGTCAGTACCAATAACAGATGGAGACTGAGTTGTCACTCCAGACTGTATCCCGGAATCTACTAGATAATTATTCTGTTGCCACATCATGGTTTGCTCAGCCTTAATCGGATCCATCGTGAAACCACAATATTATTGAAAAAAAGATCAACAAAAACCTAAAAATACAAAAACACTTTTTTTATCGGGGACAAAACTAGAGCAAAAATGATAAAAAAGAAATATTTATTAATCTTAATCGTTCCATCTGTTTTTTTTTTTTAGTTTTTTTTGTGCAAATGTATATTAAAAACTATAGGATAAAATAATGAAAAAATAGATTAGTATGAAAAACTCACTATTTATGTCATCGAGTCTGCATTACAATCGCAGAATATTCTTTAATAATTTATTTTTTGTATGTTTCGATAATCAGATTAAAAGAAAAAAAAAAGAATTTTTAATAATAATCCAGTATGTAATGACGAATGATCTACTCGTTATTAGTAATTTTTGCATGAAAAGTATGTAATTAAATTTAAATCAAAGTAATTTTTGCTAATACTCCTTTTAAAATACGAGAACAATATTAATAACTTATCACTATCAAAATTTTAGAATGCTGTGATTGATCGGTTGGTAATTTAATAGTAATCTACTAAACAAAGAAATTCACTAAAGTTCAATACTAAAATAATTATAATTATTAATTAATCAGCTCACTCTTACTTAATACATAATCGATTAGTCCACCGCAATTATAAATTCCTAAAAACTTGATAGATGTTTCCACAGAACGAATCAGAAACTTTTATTAGTTCACTCGCTCCAAAAATGTTAATGCCTTAACTTTGTTTCGTCTTTAATTCTACCATAACATTTTTAATCTGTTGAATTAAATTTTTATTTGTACATACAGTGGGTCACAATTAATATTGGGGCACCATTCTTCCAAATGAATAATACGTCAACAACGATAAGAAAGCTTTATTTCTGATTTTTTTTAGGAAACCCAAGAACTCCGCAAAAGATATTGTATGTTAAAAAAAAAAAAAAATTGAAAAAATAACACAGCCTCGATTGCAAAGACACAAGGAGCACTTTAAAAAAAAGTAAAACTTTATCCTTCAGGTATGGTAAATATATAAAATATGATGAAATCAATATTTCATATGACTTCCCTTGGCTGCTATGACAGCTTCTAATCTCTGTGGCATTGAAAAAATCTAATTGTTGCTCATTCTTCTTCCAGACGAGCTTTCAATTCACTTCGATTTGAAATTGGCCTGTCACGTATTCTTCGCTGGAGGTAGTCACGTAAGGTTTCTATCGAGTTGCAATCCGGCGACGGGTGGGGGGGCGGGGTGTTTCGAGTACACGAGGGCAGTTATATAAGAGCCATTCCCGAGTTCTAAGGCTTTGTGCTATGGGTCGCGTTATCTTGACATAAGTAAAACGACTTCAAGATTCACAATTTTTCCGTGCTCTGCCGTAAATTCTTCCGCAGAATGTCAATATATTTTGCAGCATTCATCGTACCGTTGATAAATACCAAAGCACCCACTCTTCACGAATTCAAGACGTTTTACTCGGTTACCGGAACGAATAAATGGTTTTGGTCGAACGGTGCGCGAGTACCCCATACTTTTTATAGTTCTACGCGCTGTTTCGGCTGAAATTGTTTCGTTTTTCCTGTCGCTTAGGGTAGTACTTAGTTTCGGCGCACTTACCTGTGGATTCTTTTCTATTTCTCGCTTCAAAAAATGCATATCGTAATTTATCAACTTTTTTGGCTGCTTTCTGAGGTATCGAGGTGATGCGACCTTCCTTCTTCAAAATATTATGTACTGCGCTACTCGGAATACTTAGTACCTCTGTAAACGTTCGGATAAACCCTTTGCATTATTAAAAATTACGGCCTGAAGCGTCTCAAATGATGTATTCGCGCTCTTCGGCAACATTTCGTCGTAATTTTATACATTTTTACAAAAATTCAGGACGAACGTAATGTTTGCGCATAGAAAGTTCGACACGTTTGTACAACTGTCCATACGTTAGTTGCAGTGGGGTGACGCATTTGATGCGCTCTCGGAGAAATCCCATTCGTCCTTCTCCCGTGCAGTTGTACCTGAATATCACTGTGACGCGAAATTTCGTGCTTTTTCTATTTTTTGTAATCGAGGCTGAGTTATTTTGTATTTTTTCAACTTTTTTTTAACATAAATGTTTCGGAGTTCATATTTTTTTGGTTTTCCTACAGAATTTCAGAAATAAAATTTTCTTATCTTTATTGTTGACGTATTATTCATTTGGAAGAATGGTGCCCCAATATTAATATGACTCACCGTACATTCATAGCTGTTTGTTAATATTTACAAGTTTTTAGTTTTATTTGAGTACACTCTGTATTGTTAGCTAATTACTGTCTACACCTGAAAACGTTTCCTTAAATAAAGGTATTTCTTTTAATATAGTAAAGTAAATTATTTTATACTTATTATTGTTATTGAAATATTTATTTTTATATTTTTAAACATTTATTTTTATTGTAGTTTCTGAGCATTAAATGTTTCAGAATATCACAAGCCTGTAAGTGACAGCTAGGATGGATTTCAGAGATCCTAATATATACAGATCTGCTTAAAATTTCAGTAGTCAACTTAATTAATTTTGTCATTTCGAAGGCATTTAATGTAATATTTGTCCAGATTCAGTTTTTCTAACAAAGTACCATGAATAAAGTATTCATCTGTAATGACAAGACGCTAATATTTCATTAGATATTATTATTAACTAAATACTACTACATCAATGTCATCTTTATCACAAAATGGAACTCAATAAGTTACAATAGCTATATCTTCAAGAAAGGCAAGTAGCCAATGAGGGCATCAGGATGATTTTTTTGTAAAGAAAATTGACTTCTTCTAGTGGTTTAATAAAGTAATGTACCGTTAATGGTCATATTTAAAACAGAGCCTATCCGGCATAGATTTAAAATACGTTTCCTCTTTTGAATTTATTTATTTTTTAATCCCCCTTTAAAAGCAATTTCTTCCGTCACTGCTCTCTTCAGCCAGTACTCTAAATTACACTGAAAATATTTTACGTTGATAAATTTTTAATGCTTAACACAAAATGAAATTAGTCTCAGCTAAAATTATGTTTTCTATTATAAAAAAAAAACTGCTATCACAAAATGTATTCCTTTTAGTCATCGAAGAATTGATAAACATTTTAAAATTTAAAAGATCTGAATTTTAAAAAAAAAGAAAACGCCATTAACTAGGGCTATAGACAAGTGAATGCAACATTTTTGAATTAACAGTAATAATTGAATTTAATATTTTCTATGATCACACTAGATTTTTTAAAAATAAAATTTCAGTCAGGAACCAATCACATATACTACTTTATATTATTAAGAAAAAATAAACAATTTATATATCACTAATTGTTATAATAATATAGGATATACTTTTAAAATTCGTTTCCGTCAACAATGCTTAAATATATTTTTATTAAATTTGGTCTTTTAAATCCTTTGAGCCATAAAAATTAAACAAAATTTCCTTTTAATGTATCTACTGCGGAATATTAACCGCTATGCACTTTCAAAAGTCAAAATCGGTATACGATAAAAAAAAATTATTTTCCGAGATCAACAGAAAATACTTACAATATACGTGCTTCCTATTAAAAAAGGTAGTATCAGTAAATCAAAAAGCAAAATTACGTTATAGATAAAATTATAAATTCTATCAACAATAACACCGCATTATTTGAAATCAATAATCAATCTTCACAAACGCGGAATATGGCGTCCAAACATCTTATCCCCACTTTTGTAAACAACAGCTCTTAACTTCTAATTTAATCGAACACCAACTGGAAGTATTTCGATTCTGATAGAAACAAATCTTTTGCATTTGCTATCAATAATTTATCCCTTATAACTAAATAACTCATTACAATTAAACTTAGTCAGTTACGGTTTATACCGTATTATTCATAAATTTATTACTGTTTGTGGAAGAAAAGTAATGAAAATTTATCTAATTTATATATCTTGTGTAGAATGTATGCATGAGAAGTAGAGATGGGAAAAGTAACTCATTGCAGTGAGTGACTCTTTTGAATCTGACTCAGTAAATTGATTGTATACAATCAGTAACTCAGTAACTCAGTAACTCAGTTGACTCAGTAACTCAGTTGAATCAGTAAATCAATTAAAACATTTAACTCTGAATTATTTACTGAGTGATTCTCATCCACGACAATGAAAAGTTAAAGAAGCGTATCCGAAATTATTCTCAAGCAGTTGCAATTATAGGGTTTTCTGCAGCTGACATGTTTAGAAATCATTTTTTATTACATTTTAATAAAGGGCATAATTTTTTTTAAAAATAAACATATTATGCAGTATTACAAAGAAACGTGTAAATTGGCTAAAGTTAATAGTTAATATCGTTTATTGCGTAAAAATAAATAAGAAAAATAACTTCTAGTATTATTAATTATAATTGTATTAATTTATACGTTGTGTCAAGTTTGTTTTTATTATAAAAGCTACTGTGTATCATTTAAATTAACATTTGTAGAAAAAATAAAAGCGGCGAATTAAACTTTAGCAACGTATTACTTTTTTAAAGAACTTTCTTCATAAATAATGAAAAATTAAAAAAATGTAATACAAACAAAATTAGAAGTAGAATTTAAAAAAACAAACTATGATGTTTAGTTAGTTATGAAACTGTAATTGCAAAGGAATGTTTAAAACTAAAGAAATATTTTATTATATTTTGAATTTTGAATAATTTTAATATTAACTAAAATGAACTTTAGTTACTAATACACAGTATTTTCAGTGGTAAAGTTAATTTCTGTAACGAATTCTAATAACCACTGGAAGTAAGGAAGTTTGTAGAAATTTTGTTAGAAAACAACAAATCTAATATTTTATAAAACTTGTGAAATATTTAATTGTGTAATATATTTATATATTAAGTAATAATTATTTTATATATTTGAAGGTGTTAAATATGCAGATAAAAAGAACGGATTGTTAAAGCAAGTGTTTGAAGTTAAACAACTTCATATTTGGAATTACAAGCTAATTAACGGGCTGTTTAAATTGTTTTAACAACAAATTCTAAATTTGTTCAGTTGTTTTGAGACTAATACAGCAAAGTAGTAATTATTAAAGCACTTAAAAAATTCTTATTAGTTGTTGTTTTGTAAATTAAAATTTCTTTGTAAATTAAACATCTGTTACAATCATAGATCACAGGGTAATTTGTTTTAATTCTGTAAACTACTGAATTAGTGAGTCAAAAGAGTTACTGAGTTACTGAGTTACCTTTATTCATATTACTGTTTCGAATCTATCAAATCAGTAGAAAGATTCGAATCTTTGATTCGAATCAGTACTGAGTTACACACCTCTAATGAGAAGCTAGTGTAAACAGCCAAAAGCGATATTTAAAAGAGAATTAAAATTTAAAATTATGAGTAAATCTGAATTTTTTGCTATGTGAAAATATAATTCTATTTTTTTGATTTTATAAAGGTAAAAATTGGAAAAAAATATAATTTTTCATGCATTTTGATTGACACCTATATCTGTTTTTTGTGTTTTAAAATTTTACACGTAGTTATAATTATTTACGCACCGAACTAAATTATATTTTTAAAAGTCTGACTTTAACTTAAAATTAAAATAATAAACATTACCATATGTACATTTAAAAGCTGTAAATACCGGCAGTGAACTGCATGGTGAAACCCAACACGATTAAAAATAAAAAATAAAACTTTCGATATGTTTGGTTTTAATTAGTCTAATGTTTTGGTTTGTTTCAAAATATTAAAAAAAAATGGAACTTTAGCATAATTTTATATATTTAGTACCCTAAAATAATTTAATTTTAAAGTAATGAGTGAAGAAGAACGAGAAGAAGTAAGTATTATTTAGCTTTAATTTTTAATCATTACTTAATATGATATCTTTATAAATTTGTATAATTTTTTATATTAGGCTGAGAAAAGGGCCCATCATAACGCCTTAGAACGGAAACGAAGAGACCATATTAAAGATAGCTTCCTTAGCCTTCGAGAAGCAGTTCCTTCTTTAAAGGGCGAAAAAGTAATTTCTTGCATTTTAAGTTTGTTTCGTTCTTAAATGTAATAACACTTCGGGTAATTTTATTATTGATAATCCCTTAACCAATCGCCGAATTGATCAAGTTATGATTTCGTTCCAGAAGCGTTGCTGTCCTTTGGCTTTTACGTTTAAAACTATTGAATTTCAAAAGTGCTTATTCGGTTATTTTTTACTTACAGGCCAGTCGAGCCCAGATATTAAAAAAAACAGCTGAATACATCCAGTTTATGAATAAAAAAAATGAAGACCATCGTAGCGCCATTGAAAATTTAACCAGGCTAAATAATATTTTAGAAAAACAAAGTATGTTATATTTTAATATTTTATTCATCTTCCTTATTAGTATTTTTTTTTAATAAAATGTGAAATATTTTATGATTCATTTCCCTTTTAATTGCTAATAGGGACGTGCATTGTGATAATTTTTTTTTTTTCTTTAATGAAGTATGACTATTGAGTCCTAAAACGCAACTGAAAGATAAACATATCACTTTGTGTTTTATTTGAAATAAATTGTATTTCTTAATGTCCCGATTATATTTAAGAAAGTATTGTGCTGCTGTTTATATGCGGTATGATGTCGTAAAAACTTGAATAAAATGAAATCAGGTTTTTGCAAGGATCCAACCTAGCAAATTTCACTAAAAATTTTGTCGTTTTTCTATTTTCATTTTATTAAAGAAAAAAATTATAATTAAAGTGGTTGTATTGAATATTTTTATTAGTTTTATATGAACTGATAGATATTAATTAATAAAAAAATGTGAAAAAAAAATTCTGAATATCTAGAGAAATGGATATTTCACTGGTTTAAAAAATAAAAATTTATATGTGGAAAAATTTTGAAAATTTTCAATGGTTTTTCAAGAAGAACACGATAGCATTACACAGTAGATTCCGAAATAATAGGAAAAGAAAAATTTATTGAAAGAAAAGAATTCGGAAAAACTCATAGTAAATTAATTATTTAAATATTAAAATTAACGCAAAAAAAAAAATGTAAAAATGATGGATCATATACCAAAAAATGTTTGCTTCAAATTATTTAACAAAAAAAAACATTAATTGTTATTAAAATACACCTGTAATTTGCGCCTTAAACGTAAACAATTTGATACTTTCTTGCTAACTGGAAATGTTTCGCAAAAAAAATCGTAACTAGTAACACCCAGCGCATTATTGCACTTTAAACGTTTTTTATAATACCGATTTGCGCAGGTGAACAATATAATGTCAATTCCTAATATCTGTACATTATCATTATATATTATTTAGTACTGTGTGTTACCTGTTACTCTTATTGCGCAAAATTCCGATTTAAAATTGTGCACAATATTTTCCAACGTTACTCAGAATTGCGATTTAAAACTTTATTGCATAGCGTGAAATTTCCGATCAAAATTTTATGAATACAGGCATTGAAAATTTTTCCAGGATCTATTTCCCCGGTTATTCGGATGTAATTTAAATATTTTAAACGCCGAAGTTTTTCAATGAAATTATCAAACAACTTATATTACAAGCACAAATAGTAATTATAGCCCGTAATGTATGAATTAAAAACTTCTCTTAGCAAAATCTTTAACATGCTGCACAAATCGAATCGAAATCTTCGCAATAACTTCAGATATTACCGCTATTACATAAAAACCACTATTTTATACATAAATAAAGCAATGATGGCTACCGAAAATATTAATAAGGGCGCAGTAATAAAAATAATTGATATAAAAAATAATAAATAAATTCGAATTATCCTTCTGATTTTGTTACTGCAAAATTTTCCGATAATTTTCTGGTTAAAATTATCAGTCTTTGAAACCATTTTGTTTCCAGTCGAAGCCGGGTAAAATTCTGTTAATATTTCTTTATATCCTCCTTGCTTTTAAGTATGATTTTGCCTGTTTGAAAATGACAAAAAAACAATATACATATATTGTGGTTCGACAATTGCCATTGGAAATGTAACCAAAATTTTTACACGTTGAACAATTTTAGTAAAAATACTTTTTAAATATTCATTTAAGTACAGTTAAAGATTCATTTAAGCTTTTGAAGCAATGAAATTCTTTTCTAAATAATTCGGTTTTTAATTTTTTCCTAAAAAGATTTTGATGAGCTATAAGTGTCACTTTTTTTTGTTCATTACTAGCTTAGCGTTAAAGTCTCAACATTTTTCTTATAAAATTATATTTTAATTACGGTCTGGTATAAGTAAATTTATACTTTACTGTTGCATAAATATAATCACCAATGCTCTCCAGAGTTTTAGAACTCCTAACTGAAACCAAACTTTTTATATTATTTATCTGTGAAGTTAACTTATAAAAATTTCTTAATATTCTTTAAGTTGGTGAAATATCGATTTGAAATTGAATTTGGTTACACAGTGTTTCAACGTAATCTATATGAGTTTATGAAAAATTTGAGTACAAGAATTGTAAAAGCTCATTCTATGATAGTTTTTCTGGGTTATAAAAAGAGATATATGTATATTTGTACGTATGTATGTATTTATATATATGTGTGTGTATATACACATTAAATACACCTATAACTCTTATAGAAGAGTCAGTTTTAATTAATGTGATTTTTCGCAAAATGAAATAAATGCCTTATAGGCGCGAGCAAAATGTTACAGGTTTTGTTATATGATTTTTTTATTAGTATCGGTGTAAGAATGCATAGTAATTAATATATTTACAAGGTAATTTTGTAATTTGATGTATAAATGTACAGAAAGAGATTATACAGATAAAATACAATAAATTAAATTACTAAATGCTTTATGTAAAACTCAACCGTTTTGAGTTATTGCACTTTTTAAGTTTTTTCTTATTTTTTATTTGATTGATAAATAAATAAATTAAAAAATATCGCTCATTAAACTTTTTTGAGTCCCCATTCTGCAGTTAGCACTATGAAGAAATACTTTTAGATGCATAGTGTAAGAAAATTTTAAACGAATTTTGAGGAACCTTTTAAAAATTTTATATTACTGAAAAATAACCAAAAATAATCACAAGGAAGAATTTTTCGCGAAAAATCAATGACGTAAAATTGTATCAATTATTGAAATACATTTATAGATACCATAAAAAATAAAAGAATTAACATTTTTTTAAAAAATCGCCGGTTATATTTCCTTAAAAATTTTACAAAACAAAGCTACTCGTCCAAAATCACATCATAGCTCATTGTGTAAATTGAGGATAACAACTATTAAGTGCACAATATTCAAAAATACTATAAAAATTTAAATATCATACTAGAACTTGCATAATAGTGGTGAAAAAATTAACGATGAACAATGCATGCCAACTTCAGAAACGTTTTGTGAGTCTACTCTGTCCCAAATTCCAACTTCAGAGTCCAGTCGATGTTTAGTTTTTTGTTGCTGTTACAAATTCATTTTTATGGTCGCAATATAAACAACTAGTGACTCTGGTATAGAGTCGAAAATTTTGTATGTTGTTTACTACAAACACAATAACGCATGACTTCTACAAAGATGATGGTAAAAGATAGTAAAATAAAAAATAGCTGCTGCGAGTTATAGCATTAGTTATCGAAGGCTGAAAAGATTAAAGAATGTTAACAGTTTTACTTACACTGCAGTAAAAGATCTATCACTTCTTGACAAAAGATGCGACGATTTTTTTAAAGCGAAGCGCCGCGACCTTTTTTAGAATTCAGAATCTATTCGTTTATATTAAATTGGTCCGTTTTTTAACGTTTGTCCGACTTCACGAGTCGACAACGAATCGTTCTGCATAGGTTCCTACGTGATGTACCTCTTGGAAACGAACGTAAAATGAATTCCAGCACATCACGCGCAAGTGTGTGTAATTTATTGGCAGATTTTTTTCAAACCATTGGATTGTAAGATAAGTACTAATACAGTAACCAACTAAATACCCTGATTTAATCTTTAAATTTTTCTTGTCGGGGCACATATGAAGGAGTTCGTATGCACTGAAAAAATGAATATACGAGACGAACCGATCCGACGAATTATAGCAGCGGATATATTGCAAAACAATTTCTCTTCCGGAATAACTAGAATAAAGAAAGAAAAACAAAAAAAAACTACCTCGAGTCTGTATATGAAAATAAGGAGAATATTTTAAAAATTATTTACTTCTTAGTACCATCTACACAAAAAAGAATCGATGTTTTCCAATTTATTCAATCATTGACAGTCATCAAATTTTTCAAAATAAACTTAAAAGGTGTAATATCTTAAAAGCCACTAAGTTTTAAATAAAGCATTTAGTGGTCAATTTATTAAATTTTATCTCTAAAATTATTCCTACAAATTTTACAAAATCGTCCTATATATAAATATTGTATGTATATGTATGTATGTATGAGAGGGAGTGTGCGTGCGTGCTAATCAGTTTTTCGGAAGCGGCTTTAATAATTTCGGTTAAATTTACAGACTAGGGATTTCTTAAAAAACTGACTGTCGGCTCCTATCTACTAGAAAATTCTATTAAACGAGCAATTCTTAAAAGAAAATGAACAGTGTTTTAGTTGTTTAGATTTTACTAAAAAGTAAATAAAAATAATACATTTATTTGCGTTAGTAAAGTAGATAAATCAACCAGTGTACACTTTTCTTCTAGAGGTAAAAAATTCCTCTGATGAGTGTAGCATTAGAGCTTAATAAAGGATATATGGAAAACTATACATATTGATACTAAAGATAAATGGTTATAAAGATGCATTGTTTGAAAACCAAAAAAATAAAAATGAAACTTATTGAAATAGAGGCAAAAATAAAGAAGCGTGTAAAACATGGTTGCAGCTTATCGCACACTGTTTAACATATTCATAGAACAAACGGTGAAACAACGAGAGAAGTTAATGCGGATTATAAATGTGTTCAAGTTTCTAGGTGACATTAATAGTAGAAGGCGGACAAGAATTAATTATTAAATAAAATAAAAAAAAAAAAAATTAAATTCAAAAGTCGTAAAACTGAAATAGTTGCGAAAAATTAAAAATTCTATACACAGCATAAAAAAAATTTAAATGTTTGTATCTTCAGGTAAATATGTGTATAAAATTTCATAATTTTTTTTGTTCATTAATGGTATTATACTGTAGATGACTGATTTTCGATACAGGCTAATTGAAAATTACGTTCCGTGAACATAAAATATGAATTCTACTTTTATAAATATAGTTTGTTTTTGTTTATTTTTTTTTAAAATAATATTTTTGACGAATAAATTTATTATTTAATACAATATTCGCTTTCAAATTAGTATAAATTTGCGCCGTGTGCCGATGAAATCGGTAATTTTTTTCTATTAGCTATAAGAAAAAATCAAAATGTGGGAATTTTCATGATCAAAAAAATGCATTGCCACGGAGTAAAATTACAGGTCTTTTAAAAAATTTAATATTACGGTAAGTTCATTTAAAAGACTGGTTAAGCTTAAAATTTAAATTTGAAAATTACAAAAACTTAATACTACGGTTCGTATTCCGGTTTCCAATGTAAAAAAAAAATAAATAAAATTAGCTATCTATAACCATGTTTAGAGATAAAAATGAAACAGCAGCGTAATATATTACTACTATATAGCATGTATTATAATAAAGTACAAAATGTATATTACGGTAACGAGAATACAAAAGTAAGAGCTACGCGCACACGTTTTTTCGCTATGACGTCACTAGAGACCGTTAAGGTGCTATGATAACTTGTTAGTCTCTTTACGTTACCCTTTATTGAAAAATACAGTTATTGTCATTCAAGCACTATTTCCTCTTTTTTTTTTTTGTTTTCCTACTGGCACATATCAGTTATATTCTGTCTGTTACTCAAAATAACTTCATTTTATAATTATTTTATGGAAAACCAGTCTCTTATTCATACGAAAAGAAATTACGTTATTTACTTTTTTTTTGTTCATAGTAAAAATAATTATTAATAGTGACGATATTTTTAAATTTTATTTATTCCGAATTTTTATTTTTTGCATACAAAATTCAATACAGTCAAAAGCACAATGCACAGCTAAACAAGAATACCAAATAAATACATCATTAATCCGCGCGCATTGGTCTCTAGATTACGTCAGAGGGCGGAGATTGCTACTGCGCGCCTGATCGTGATCCCTATATCGCGTATTCTAGTTACCGTGCTATACGGCATATAAATCATAGTTGAAATTGATAAAGGTATTATTGTTATCATCATTTGAATTAATTAAAATACAAACAGTTGTAATGTATGCCATGATTATACGATTTTTTTAATACCTAAACTAATCGGCAAATTTTATTTATTATATATATATAAGATATAAAACTGTGTATTTTGCAATTTTAAAAAATCTTTAATTACTATTTTAAGTAGTGACATAATTAGTTTAGAAAAATGAACCGACAATGAATAATATAGTTAATTTTGAAGTAGTAAATCTAGACCAAGGATAAGAGGTCTTTTTTCATTTACTCTTCTTGAGACTTCGGGAAAAATTATTTAATTATTGAAGCATAATGTACGGAAATCAGATGAAAAAATGAAAAAATTTTAATAACAATTACAGCAGTGACAACGAAAAAAGTAAAAAAGTATCTAGCTCAATTAATTACGGCTTCGATAAATTTCGTAGAGAACAGAACTAACACTTGCGTTATTTGCAGTGCCAATTTTTTGTCTTTCGATCACTCATCGGAACTGTACGAAAATCGTTGGCGAATAAAAAATTAAGCTGATTTACAATTCCGACTGCGACTGAAATATTTATACCGTACTGTGGAATATAAATTCGTACTAATTTCAATTCGTAGTATTTTTCTGGTTAGAAACATTGGTTCCGGAAAATAAACCTATTTATGAATCGAAATTAAGTGATAAAAGTTTATATATCAATTTTAGCTCCACATTTAACATGAATTTTTATTGTCCAAACTAACTGAAGAATTCGCATAACCATTATTATTTTCTTTCAAAAAGATTCATAATACACAGCAGTCGTTGCAGAATTTTATATTAATCTTAAAAAGAAGAAATTTTTCAAAAGCTGCAGCATGATGTATTCATTTTTAATTTTTTTTTTTTTTTTTTCATTGTAAATTATGCAAAACAAAGTAAGGCTTTAGACTTTTAATCAGTGACATATTAAGTGAGGCATTTGCTGCTGAAACACGTAATCCGCATTGCCTTATTTTGTATACATGTATTTTAATTAAAATAACTGATAACTGTTTTTATTCCGATAAATTTTTTGGAAATTTGTATTTTTTCTGTTAAAATAAACACACACGCCTAATGTGTATGTGTATATATATATATATATATATATATATATATATATATATATACTAGCTGTGCCCCACGGCTCCGCCCGTGTATTAATGCCCGTTTAAATCTGTACTTGGAAATTCATTAAAAAATTTTTGTTTTATCTGGAATTGTATTTACGTTAAGATTCTTTCTTTCTTTGGGAAACATGTTTATCACCGTCTAACAAAAAATAGTCTTCATGTTTCACGTTTAGCTGAAGATTGTCGATTTTTCTATAACCTGTCCGTCGTAATCTAACAAAAAGTTTTGCTCAACTAAACAACACACACAGCCATCGTTTTGAAGAGGCCGAATTATTCACACGATGATCTCCCATAATTACACGTTTGAGAGAACATCTTCACTCATATATTTCAACCACTCTGTCTCGAGCGTTTTACTAAAATTAATTTATTACCACAACAACAAACTGCAGTAGTTGAGTAAAGATTTTAATATTTCTTGTAGGAAATTATTAAAAAAAAAGTTAAACGGTTAAATTAAAAAATTTATACGGCGGTTTTGGACTAAAAGTTCGAATATTTGACATATCAGTTAAATACTCTATTTTATTTTTATATGTTCCCTATTAAGTCCAATAGTATATTGCTTAAATCTCTTCCAGTTTTTGCAAACATATTGTACAGTACATTTTCTTCTACTCCTAATAATTCATTATTATATAATAAATAAGATAGAGACGAAAACAAAGATGCACCATCCCTATCTATGTATTTCACATAATGGGGAACTATTGCATCATCGATACATATTAATTCTACATTCATAATTACATATGCCACGAACTTTTTTGTAAACAACAGCGAAAAAATTAATAACGCCATGCGCCAGCGATAAACATGGTTGCATTTCGATTAACATCGCACGATACACAAAAGTCGCCACGAAAAGTAGTTGGTGCTCAAAAAATAATAAAATTGTCAAATTTGTTTTTTTTTAATTGATTGATTAAATTATTTAATATAACAAAAATATTTATGTAAATAATTAAAAAAAAAAAGTATCCTATCTCTTAAGAGTTGGACCAAATTGCATGTACTTTCAAAATTTTATAAAAATCGGTTAAGTAAATTCCGAGTTTATCCTGCACAAACATAAAGACACGGGATTTTTATATATATAGATATAGATATATATGGGTTGCTTGAATTAACACACACGGTTTACTGTGAAATAAATTTATTAAAAAGAAACGAACAACTAAAACAACAACTTCCGTAATTACAGATACGTATAAACTAAAGATTTACCGATGACTCAGCGTTTGCGCATCTTGGTTAATTCGATGTCACGCGACCGCGTATCAGCGAAAAAATTAACTGAACTAAGATTATCCTACCTTTATTTATATTAATTTGGAGAGAATAATCTGAAGTAGAAAATTCTAGCAAAACGATTCGAGAACCGGCGGAATAAAAAAAATGATTTTTCTTTCGATAACCAAATTTCCAAACATTTTTTTTTGGTTATTGCGTCATCGTCTTCAATTCGCTTTTCGCCATCCATTGTTGAATTATTCATTCATTTTTGTTTTTTCTGTTTTATGCTGTATCGCCACATATAGACGTATATATATATATATATATATATAAAAATTACAACGTAATTCTTAGGCCGGCCCCCATTAGATACGTTTGTTATATTTTAATTTTTACCGACTTCGGAAAAGAAGGAGGTTATACGTTCGTTTTTTTTTTTTTTTTTATGTTTGTTCGCGCATAACTCATATTTATATAGACCAATTTTAGATTCTCTGTATACAATTCACGTTTGTGTTCGGTGGTGGTTTTCGTTTTTGAAATCATAATGAATACACTTCTTATTTATTGTGCAGGTTGATCAATAAGAAGTCTCACCATAGGGAGAAGCATGTAAAAACTATATTGCTAATTTAATAATACCGTGGAAACGCAAAAAAAGTATTATTTATATGTGTTGTAGTATGTTAAGTTGTTTCGGTGGTTTAATAAAATTGATTTTTTTTTATTATATAAAATTGGGACATTTATTCGTTATAAAATCTAATGGGAGCCGGCCTATGAATTGCGTTGTAAATTTTGATCATTTTATACAAAGTATAGAAGGGAAAGAGATAGAAATGTAAACAAGAAGGGCAAGGGGCACGGCCCCTTGCGAGCCCAAAATTACCGAGTTTATGTATACATATATATTTTATATATAGATAGATAGTGAGCCCTATCATGCTTTGCGGTGGCTACTTTTTTAAACTAAAAAATATTAGAATTTTATTTTATATCATTATTGATAGTAATATATTATTTATTTATAATAATGACATTGTTTTAATGTTTTTACGTACATAATATTTTTTGTTTTTACCACCCGATGCATGTGCATGAAAATTTAATGATTTTCCAACGCGTGAACAGGCTAGGTAACTGTTCATATGCGAAACATGGATTTCGTAAATTCAATCCACATATTCGTAGCGATTGTCTTTGCGCTTTCTTGATTGTTATCGCAAACGCCAGTCTAATTGGGAATTATTTAAATTCGAATACGTGTCTGTTGGTATCATTTGAATTTGTGATAGCAGTACGTTTAAAAAAAAAAAAAAAAATTAAACTTTCGTGTTTTATTTTAATTATTTACCATTCGTTTATTATTTTCGACAAAAACCACGTCACAATTTTTTTTCCATTAACGTTTCCAATAGTACTACTGTATTCATCATCAGAACCAAAAATTATTATGCAACACTTAACTGGAACGAGTTTAGTTTACGAAAAATCGGTAAAAACATCTTATTTCGTCAGTTACGTCAAAACTAGTACACTTTAATTGCTTAAATTATTTGAATTCGTTTTAATGCAGAAATTATGGAATCTTTTTAAATTCTGTTTGTAAATCGAAAGACACGTGACATCGAAGTATATGTAACATACAAAACATTAGCTTTTTGATGGTTGATGCTGTGCCAAGAGTCGCGTCCGTCAATTTTGATTATTCGATTTCTTCTCGATATTTCTTTTCAACCAATGCTATCAGTGAGTGATTTCCATATCTCCTATGTTTACATAATAGGCACAACCCTGCCACCGGTTTTATGCGAGTAAAAAAGTGCATTTATATTTTTTTTCTGAAATTTTTTGCAAACTTACGCGAGGTTTACTGCGGATTCTTCTGAATTCATCTTTCCCAATCAATTCGATATGCATGGCTTAAAAAAAACATGAAATTTTCGGTATTTCCAAAAGGCCCTTTTAGGCATAATATTCTCTATAGAGGGTCATAATTGCAAAAATGTAACTAATTCGTAAGACGCTACTGTTCTAGCCTTTTATCGCAAAAATCGTTTCCTTTTTTTACGCGCAACGAAAACAAAAAAGGAAAAGGACTTTTGACTACAAGTAAGGATTTTCTTCGAATAAAATTCAAATTTCACTACCGCAGAGACAGTATTATTAAAACACAACCGTATACATTACTGTCGCGTTACTTTTTTGATTATTAATAAAACTCAGCCAATTATTTTGCACAGTTTGGGAAAAGATTCCAAGTGATCTTTTTTACGTGTGAATCGTAATTTTACCAAAGTAAAAATAAGGTTGAAATTATATATAGATTCATCCCGGTCATTGACCGCCGTTGATCGACCGATCGTGTCCCCAGTCTGCCTCTTGGTCTTTTCCTATTAATTTTTCCAAGTATTGTAAACTTTATATGGCCAAAAAGTCTGAGAAACCTTTCTCTTATTGTTCCTGATAAACGCATCAGTATGTTTAGTTTGTTGATTATAAAGCTATTCGTTATTCAGTTCATTCAGGTTATTCTTAGCATTCTTCCATGTGCCCACATTTCGAATACGTTCATTCTGCTGAGTTCTGTTTTAGTGAGAGTCCAGGTTTCCCCGGCGTATCAAGAAAACCGAGTAAGCAGCTCTTCAGATTCAATTTCTTATTATTTGAAAAACTTGTACCTCTCCAGATTCTTAATAAACTGTTATCCGCGTCTGCTGCCATGGCTTCTATTGATAGTTATCAAACAGAACATATAAATTGGGACGTTTCTATTATATGATACTTTCGTATACGCGGAAAAACAGCGTTAGCGACAAAGAAGGCCAAACGTGCAGAGAACAACGTGGTCCTTTTTACCGTGTTGATAAACAAAGAAGTATCAACTACGTGTTGCTGCACCGCATTAGGTGAAGAGCCACCGACCATTTACGGAAAAGGCATTAAATATGTCTCGGTGTTCGTTCAATTGCCGAACTTCTTTGGATCACTGGCCACTGTGGTATCACCGGTAACGATCTTGCTGACTCATTAGCCTCGGCCGTAGTAAATGGTCGTTTCATAGGCAGATTTCCTTCCCAAAGTCTGTATTCTCTCTCTTTTCGTTTTCACCGTGACTTTTGGACTGATCTCTATCCGTTATTTTTCTCCAACCCTGACGACTCTGTTTACCTTGCCTTACAGCCTTCTCCATCCTTTTCTCCTTGGTTTAACAATTTTCCCAGTATTAGCCGTTCTGTCACTTCTTCTATAGTTCGCCTTCGTTTTAATCATAGCCCTGCTCCTGGCTTCTCGTTTCCACTTTGCTCTTGTTCAATCTCCTTTGTGTCTCTTTCATCCTCCGACCTTAAATGTCACCTGTGACGAAAACCACGTTCTATTCAAATGTTCCTTTATTTCCTCAGAACGCGCGATCTTTTATTCCAATTTACTTAGATTTGGCCTCCCTATTCCTTACAGTGCCCTCTGCAATCTTCTTCTGTTGTTCCCTTGTTAGCCGCCTTCATTTCTTCTGTCTCTAATCGTTTTTTGATATAACCTGTCACTCCATGTGCCTTTCTATTCTAATCTTTTATGTTGGGTGAATGTCCTGTGCTGACGTGCCCATAAAATAAAACAAAAAGTAAATAAATAAATAAGCAATGCAGTAAGTCACCTTTTTGACTGATTTCAATTTTTTCCCCTCGCCCCCAAACTTCTGATAAATCTAAAATGTTAATATTTGAGTTTCGGGAAAGCCTGTTCTAGTTCAGTTAAATTTTTCTATTTGTTCTTACATTTATCTGTTTTTACACTTGATATTAAAATTTTTAGTTTTAAAATGTTTTTTTTTTCTTTTTCTTTACGAATGTCAATGCCTTATATTACTCGACTTTACAAACTACTTAAACATAATCACATAATCCAGTTTTAATTATGTTACCATTATTATTACTATTATTATTATTATTATTATTATTATTATTATTATTATTATTATTATTATTATTATTATTATTATTATTAATATTGAACGGAACATTTAAAGGAATATATAAGTGCACCCACCGTCTTGCATCAACTTTCCTGAGTGAGGTTTTAAGAAAAATTATTATGTAAATACAATTTCTGAAATAAAGTGAAAGTGTTACAATTTACTTTAATCCGCATTTACGAGATGATGGCAGCAATTCTGTGTCCATGTTCAATTACTTAAATAAGAGGAAAAAATTGAAAAACGTTCAAAAAGTTTTACTTACATTAAATTCGAACCTCTAAAAGTTCCGGCCTCTTTCATAATTACATCATTCTGGCTATTTCTCGTGAGATTTTGGTTAATGTAAAACCAAACGTTAATAAATAGCAGGCATACACTAGTGTGCGAAGAGACGAAGAAGCATTTAGAAGTAACAACCGAAATGTAGTTTTTACTGTTTAATGTCATGAATTTTTTAATTGTTTTTAATTTTAAAAAATCTGTATTTCAGTAAGTATTTTAGAGAAAACACAAGGAGCGGGAAATTTCGCTGTTGAATCCGGAGAAAATAGCAACGCTGGCAACGCTTACAATTCTGATAATTCTGATTACGAACAAACCACTACACCGACAATGAAATCCAAACGGAAAAAAAAATTCGATAATATTTTGTAATATTCAAACTGTAAATTCTCTTCAAAATCGTCGAAAAGTTAAATTTACAGATGTTCCTCATTAATTGTAACTTTTATTTCTTTCTTCCTTAAAAAACCGACAATGTTATATATTATATATATATATATATGTATATATATATATAAAAAAATGTATATATGCATATTTTGGTGTACCTAATCATATTTTGCAATAGATTGTAACACGTTTCATTTTCTCTGAAATAATTTACCAACTGCCTTTTTGTGCGTGTACGTTTTGTATTTTATTTTCTAATAATTAAGTGTGTAAATATTTTATTATAACTATGTAAAATTTAGAACGGAGTAAAATAATGTAACGTTTGTTTCTTCTTCTTCTTTACAACTGACACCGTTTAAAGAATTTAATACAGTTTCTTTATTTCAGTGCAGTGACAAGCAAAAGCTTGACAGAAGAATTTGAACAAAAAACGTTGAATTCAATGTGGATTTTCGCTTCAGAAGCGTCGTGTACGTACATGACATAGGCCAAGTTTTTTTTTTTTTTTTTTTAATAAGGCCTTTTTTTCTCTTACACTCCATTATAGTGGAATATATTGTTTTAGTCGAATGGTCTTATTCAAGGCGCCAAAGGTCCGCCTCAAAAACCGATTAAAAGAGGGCTGTTATTTGACAAAGGCACCTGAGTTATAAATGAACTGTTGAAAGTTTGTAGAATTTCAAGGTTTAACGGTATTTCTTGAAGCAGGGTGGCCACCCAACCGGTAATAAGCCGGGGATTTTGTTGTAAAACCGGAAAAAAAGTAAAAATAGCCAAAGACGGTATTTTTAATTTTAAAAAATCATTTGAAGCCAAAAATTAATGCATTTTTTAATGTACGTTACTAAAAAAAAATGCTTTTTTCCAAAAAATAAATACCGACTTCAAGGTTTATTATAAGAATTTAAAAATGCACTAAAAAGTAAAAAATAATTACTCCCGATAAGAAAATATATATCAGAGTGTGATATACCCTTAAAGGTGATATCGTAATTCTTATACAACATTAGTACCTTAATTAGAGTTGGCATCAAATTCATGTTACAATATCTATGAAGAATTTAATGAACATTTAATGCAGTTTTTAATTATTCTTTTAATATGAATTTAATGCCGACTCTAATAAGTATTAATGTTGCATAAGAGTTACGATATCACCACTTAAGTGTTATATCACTCTGATATATATTTTCTACTTTTTAGTGCATTTTTATTCAATTAAATTAAAACATTTTAATAAGAACAGATATTTCCACGGTGTGAAAACATCAAAAGCTACATTTCCATGGTAATTTGGTAAATTTATAGTATTTTAAGTCAATAAATCTAACCCGACGGTGAAAACAATCATGAATGAAAAGCATCCAAAAAGCTTCAATCTCCCGCATTATTAAGGATAACTCAAAAACTACCGGTCGGATCTTGATCAAATTTAAACGGGACCACGTGAGAAACCCAACCTTTCAAATAAAAGAAGAATCATCAAAATCGGTTTAAAAATACAGTCGAATTGAATACCTCCTCCTTTTGTGAAGTCGGTTAATAAACTACGAAGAGTTCTGTTTTATTCACATGTCAAATATTACCGATAAAGTAATAAAAAAATTCCACTCTTCTTTTTGTACAATTCTAGTAATCGGGAAATCGGGAGGATTTGGACCAGGAAAACCGGGAATTTGAGTGGCCACCATGTGAAGTAGCATTTCCGATAAATTCCAGCTCACTGTTTTTTCCGAGCCCGCTTTAGCATTTTCTTCGTGTACATAAGACTTTACGGTTGTTGTGTAGAAACCAGTGGAAGCCGATTGACTACTTACTAGAAAAGATAACTCTGGTACAATAATTTATGCCCTCCACCCCACCACCCATCGGCCCCCGAATATCGTCGACAGTTTCTAAAATCCGAATTGTTTAAATATTATTTAGCAACGATGATGATAATTGCATTGTGATTAAAAGAATTTATAAAAAACAGTTTAAAAACTTTAACGACCAATTGGTGCAATCGTGCAATCTTTATTCGGGTAATACCAGCTAAATTATAGCCGATGCGATTATTCCAAATAACTGGTATAACTTGCGATTTAGTGTGTGAGTAGTGGTTACTCTGGCATATGTGAAATAAAGTAACCGTTTACGGCGTTTCGAGATGTATTTGCTTAAAAATCGAAAAGATATGCCGCGAAGAGTTTTCTTTATCTTTAATTTATATCAGTACGCTTGTGCAAATCTAGGTTTTTACTATATGACGTCGATTCTGTTAAAATCTTATTGTAATAGGGGGTAGAAATAACAAATTATTAATTTTTTTTTCATTTAATTATTTTCGATTTGAACTGTAGTGAAACGTTTAAAAATTTTACATTTCAAAAGTACTGGTCATTTTTGTAAAAACAATTCTTAAAAATTTATAAAAGACGTAAGGATTAGAGCTGTAGCAGAATGAGGGAATGTAAGAAGAAAAGGGCACCATGAGGAGTGCGGAATATAATATCTGCGGTGATTATAGGTCGGTTACTAAATATGTCGCGAAACACTGTGAATGACATTTATCGGCGGTATCAAAGGCAAGTCGAATCCACTCTGTAACGCAAAAAGGGAAGCCAAAAAAAATGGGCACTCTTGATGTACGGTTTATTCCAAAAGTAAGTGCTTCGAAATTAGTAACAGCCTTACACGAACGAACTGGGAAAATGGTTTCAGCTGAAACCATACGCAGAACACTGAAAAATATGGGATACAATTCGAGAACCTCTAGGAGCAAACACTTGGTATCTGCGTCAACTGCAGGAAACGTTTAAAATTTGCAAAGAAGTATGTGCATGAAGACGAGGAATTCTTGTACGACGTGTTATTTATCGATGAATTGAAATCGAATGTTTTTGGTGCTGACGTAGAACAAAAAGTATAGCATAAGCAGAATACAGCATTGGAGAAGAAAAATTTGGCTGCTTCGGTCAAACATGGTGGAAAAAATGTGCTGGTGAGGGGGAATTTCGCGGCTACCGGCGTCGGGAATTTGAGTTTTATCGAAGGAACCATGACTGCTGCCTCTTATATTGAGATTTTGAAAATCAATTTACGTGCAAGCGCCGAGAAAGTGGCTCTACAGAACACGTTGTAGCTGCATCAGGATAATAACCCGAACATATCGCACTCGACACTCCATTATGGCTGTTCTATAATTGCCGCTCTGTCATGCCAGTCGTCCTGCCACAGTCTCCCGACTTGAACCCCATAGAGAATCTATGGAACTTCTTGGACGAGAAACTACGTGAGAAACCAATTACTAGCCATGCCCAGCTGAAAGAGCGCTTACTGGAGGAATAGCGTAAAATTCCTCCAGATCACTGTCGCAACTTGATTTTCTCGATGCCACGTCGGTTGAAAAATGTGATCCGATCGAAGGGTTGGCATACAAAGTATTGATGCGCTCATTTGTCTACCGTATTGGAGGAATAAAGTCATATTTTGCCACTGACCGAATATTAATGCGGCGCACCAATTTCGACTTTTTGTGTTCATTGTTACCGGAGGAGCTGTGACATTTTTTCGTTTGCGATTTTTTTTTTTACATACATGTATTTATAAGGTTTTTTTTTTTTTTTGTATTATTTCATTAGAAAAATTACAAATAAAACTTTCATTTCTATCTGTTTGGTGCATTCATTTGTTCCGCAACGGCGTGACCGAATATTAATGTGGCTGATGACTGTACATTGAAGAAAAACATTGTCAGATCACAGAAAATGTTGGTATTTATGGAGTGAACAGTACAGAAAATGATGTACCCCCCCCCCCCACCCCTTTTTTCAAAACACGAGTATTGTAGTCAAAAATTTTAAACTAGCTTTGTAAGCGCACACGTTTTTAAATACATACATTTCTCTAGTTAAGCACAGCTAAATTCGCAACTTTAAAATTGGACGCGAAATTCCCCGGTATAAATATAATCGTTACGTATATTGGCGCTAAGCTCGCTGTTTGAAAATAATAACGAAATTTCATTTTGACTTCCTTTTATTAAAACTTTCAAAGTTTGAAAAAAGTTCAAAACAGTGCAGTAATTCGCTTTGTGACCCATACGATACAGTTAAAATTGTTTTAACAATCCATAAATCGCGGACTATTCCTGAGCGTATAGAATGGCATGCTTGACTAAACTTTAATGCAGAATGACGCTACAATATTCTTCCCGTCTATTAGCAGAAAAATCTACCGCTCTGGCGCTTTTCTTTTTCTCCAAATAATTGCTTTGTTTTTTTAATTTTAATTGTTCTCATTAAAAAGCTGCCGAAATTTTCACGGTAGTTATTCGTTTCGTTAGCTAAGTTAATTAAAAATGTTACGTAAACCGAACCATCAACACGGTGTGTAAATATTCGCCTAGAAAACTAATCACATTTCAGAATATTTACGCCAGAAATGACAAGTGAGTTTTTTCTCTGCATATACGTCACTGCTGTTTATTTAGAAAAACAGTTCTATTCATCCTTCATGACTCGTGTCAAGAAATAGTATAGAAAACAATTTCAACAATCGGGTTACTCATTCTGTTGAAATTTAAAATGTTAAAAAGTAGACGCAAAAAAATAATTTAAACGGCTTATTTTTCATACACAGATAAATCGCTACTTTAGAGTGATACTAACACGAATTTTTAATTATATTAACAGCCTCAAAATTTTCAAAATATGTGTTTTTTATAAGTTTACGGGCCAAAATAATTTGGAAACTACTACAAACCCTTAATTTGTAGGTAAAAAGAAAAGAAAAAAAGCAATACAAAAACAAAAAAATTACTCCTTATTACCAAACTGTGTCGAAGATAGCTTCTTCTTCTTCAGCCGATTTCAGACAGTTGCGGGCGATGTTCTGCTGACAATTTCTTCATTTGACTTCAGCTTCCAATGCCCCAAACTTGCTTAGTATTCATCTTTCCCACTTGACTCGCAAACGCTATTTTTTATTTTCACATTTAACTTTCGTTTTATTAGTATCGTCTATCACGGTTTTCTTATTTTTTTATAACATAACCGACCCATCGTCGTACTTAAGAATAACTATATGTGTAGGGGTGTGCAAAAATCAGTTTACGTTTCAAAATCTGTCATTCTCGTCGCATTTAGACCACCTTTTATAATTTTTATAAAAATTCGCGCTAATACATACTTTACGTTTTTTCTTGGTGTCGGAAAATTGTTGTAAAATAACTTCGGCTTAAACATTATACACCATGAAATTTAGATATGTACTGAAAGAAACGCAGTATTCATTTCAAAAAATCCCGCTGAAATTGCAAAATTCCAGATGAAAGAAGTCGAATAAAGAAAAATATCGAAGTTACTGAAGAAACATGGAGAAGATTATGTTTTACTGGTAAACTAGAATGAAAAGCTGCAATTTTTGGACTTTCTTTTTGTATGACTTACCAGTTTTAATAATTTTCTAATCCATACTAAAACCTTTTGTTTATTTATGTATGTTTTTAGACTGCGTTTTGTTACACTTACAAAGCTAATCAGGTTTAACTCCTCTATAACCCACAACACAAACTCTTGTTTATGTTTATATGCATGTTCTTGAGGATATGTTTTCTTACATCTGTAACTAACCAATGCTAATGGCATACTAATATACAACATTGCTCTGCTTCTCTTATCTGTTTAAATAAATGGTTTGATGTACATTTTACTGGAGTTGCTTTTTGAGCATGGAGTCTGGTCATTTGAATATACACAAGTTTGAGAAATTGTTTACAATATAAGAGCCAAAACCTACCATTACACTAAAATTTGCAGAGCTGATGTAGTTTATGTACATTTGCTACAGTATATGCCTGTATGCAGCATAATGATCTGTACGTGATGTGCGTTGATGATACTAATGATAGCGTACTGTATGTGCATAAATATCAAATAATTTTTTAATAAGCTACACATAATAGAATGACATACATTATTTCCTCTTTTTTATATTTATCTGTCTTTGCTGTATGGGCCAAGATAGCCAGGGCACAGCCAGGATGGTGTCCTGGGGGTTTGGACTCCTACTGAAAAAGTTAAGCAAAAACTACTTTTCTAAATTATGAATGTTATTTTAAATATACTCATATATTTTATATATATATATATATATATATATATATATATATATATATATATATATATATATATATATTAATTACAACCTAATTCTTAGGCTACCCCTTATTAGAACAAATATCCTAATTTTATGTAATGAAAAACGTCCCAAAAAATGCCCCAAAAAATGTATAAATTTTATGTAACGTTTGTTCTATTTTATAGGATTTTTGTGATTGTTATTTAAAAAATGTCACATTTTTATGTAACGAAAAAATGTCTTAATTTTATATAATGAAAGTTAAATGTTAGGATACGATTTTTGTGATTATGTTATTTTTTTTTGTGTTGATGCCAGTAAGAATTACGTTGTAAATTTTGATCATTTTATACAAAGTGTAGAAGAGAAAGAGACAAAAATGAAAGCAAGAAGGGTTAAGGGGCACAACCCCTTGCGAGGCCAAAATGGTTGAGTTATATACATATATATGTGTATATATATATGTGTGTGTATATATATATGTATGTATATATGTATAGATATATACTTTTCACCGACGCATTTTTCATTTTTAAACTGGAAGGTCTTATCTGGAGTTAATTTGAAGAAAATTCCGGTCTCACTCCGTTGAAAATGTCTTCGTCTTTATATCTTTCTCTGAGACTTGGCCATGTGTTCTACACCCAGTCACTTGTAACGTTCTGGTCAACACTTTTTGCTTCGCCACAAATCTTTGCAAAAGAGATCGAATGTCGAGTCTTGAATCGATCCAGCCAGCCGTTAAAGCACGTAAAATCACTACCAAACATTTTTCCAAACTCAGTAGCTTTTTCTTTAAGAATTGCCTATTCACAGGAATGTTTGAACTGCGACATTGTTTAAACCACGTCAGTAAAGCTGCATCCACATCACCATGTTCGCACTTTCTTCTTTTCTTGATGTTTTGTCCGTCTTCTTTAAGAGCTTTTAAAATGTTGTCCTTGTTTTTTAAAATCGAACCAACAGTAAAATTCACCAATCCAAATTCACGGCACACATCAGCTATTCTTCGTCCAGTTTCACACGTTCTGATAACACGCATTTTCTCTTTAGTTAGCAGTACCTTCCGTTTTACACCACAACTTGCCATAGCTGACGAAAAACAACGAACAAATCTAAAAACAAACAACGCATAAACCACTAACAACACACATGATGATCATGCGGATCTAGCAACGTGACTGATGTCCTAATGAACTGCGCCGTACAACTAACAAAACAGTACGGTTCCGCCCTAGCCACTGACCTTGTAGAATGCAGGGTAAGAGAGGTTTAGGGTTAAGGATGCCGGGACAGCGCCGTCCCCAAGCAAACAATTGATTCAACATCCGGCTAGTGACCCACTTTTCGTTTTTGTTGTTCCTACACAAGGATTCTGCGTGAACCTGGGATCATTACTGAAGCACAATTTCACTTTTGATAACTGAGCACCACAAACTTTTTGACGCTATAGTCGAGGGCCGCAATATTTTTTTCACGATATAACCGGGTTTTCTTATAACGTTAAATATTATATTTTGGCCGGTCTAATTATAAAATGATGCTAAACCCGAGTTGATGTTACAGCCGATGCCGTTATAACCAAGTTCCGCTGTATATTGTCGTCGCGATAGCCTAGTTGCTAGAGCGCTTGACTTCCGTTACGGAGGTTTCAATCCTGGGCGACGACAGAACTTATTACAAGAATTAAATTAAAATACTCGCTAATAATCACGTGGAAGGCAATGGCAAACCACCACGTACAACATCATATGCGCGCTAGGTCTGTACACAGCAGACAGACACGGGGGACTGCACTTGTACGCGATAACAAGCGACTACAATCAGTTCCGAATGAAGTCTTACGCGTGTACACTCGCGTTGCATATAACATTTGCTTAGTACAATATCTGTACAGCTAAGATGTACGAATAGGTAGTCGCCGACGCTCAGGAATTAAGTATGGTACCATCAAGAAAAAGATATATATATTTATATATTTGTATATACGAAGGGCGTTCAATAAGTAACGCGATACGGCTTGTTTCGCAGCCGTTGTTTCGTGAAACTGTGTGAAATTTATGTGGGTGGTAGAGAAGGAAAATACGAACAGACCGCCGTTTGCCGCGTTTTGATCTGATCAGTTGAACTTCTGCACACACGTGTGAAACATGTCAGTGAACGTTTGCAAGCCGGTGAGTTACGAGATACGCGCGGTCACTAAATTTCTGACAGCTGAAGAAGTTGTAGGTGCAAAAATTGATCGCAAACTGTGCATAGCATATGATGCAAATAGCATTATGACGCGTAAGTGTGTCTCAGAGGCAAAGGAAGCGAGTAAAATGTGAATAATGAAAGGTCAACCAGGTCCGTCAAAAGCCGAAACCGAATGCTCTGCCGGAAACGTCTTGCAACCATCTGGAACCGATACGGAGACTCCTACTGTTGCAATTCTGTAAGCAGAAGAATGCGGTAACACAGTACACTTACCATGATAGACTCGTGTGATCTTCATCAAGCGATTAATCGAAAGAACTATGGCCGACAGTCTAAAGGAGCAGTGATTTTGCATGATAATGCGCGACTGCACACGTCTGTTCTCGTCCGCGTGTTAATTAAAAACCAGAATTGAGACGAATTTCCATATCCACCGTACTCGCCTGATGTGGCCCCTTCAGATTTTCACGTTTTTCTCCATTTGAAACGCGATCTGAGTGGGAAACGTTTCGTAACAGCCGAGGAGGTCATGGATACAGTAAAAAATTTTTTCACTAAATGCACCACCCAGTTTTACCATGACGGTATAGTCAAACTCGTCACCCGGCATAATTAACGCTTTAATGTTTTTGGAAATTATTTCGATTCTTCTAGTTTCTTTGGTATTTTTTTCATAATTTTTGGGTGCCTGGAAGTCCATTTTCGAAGACATGTCACGTTACTTATTGAACGCGCCCCTGTTGTGTAAACAAAAAATGTAAACTTTCGTTTATTCAAAATGTTAAATCTCCGAAAGTTATTTACCGATTATTTTGAAATTTGAACACAACGTTGCATTTGAATATGCGCGTATTTTTATATCGTTTTTATCTGTCGGTAGCACGCTTAAAAATAATTAGAGCGAGATTATTTTCAGTCATTATTTTGTTTGGTCTACTACAGCGCCACCTGTTGGACGTAAAAACAACTCATGCTATACTAATGATGCTTCCACAGCTAGAGCTAACATGTTAGCTATCACGTACTTTTGCATGCAAAAGTGCTTCCATAACACGTTAGCGAACGTGTTAGCCAATGTGTTAGCTTTAGGTATGGAAGCACCATGAATATTGCTCATGCCGAATAGCGTACTTCTCGACAGCTTTGTCTGCCAACGGCGTTACACATGTCACATTCCGCAGTGCATCTGAATTTATTGGGCAACGATCGACACTAGCATGTATGCATTAGTGAGGTGTGCAACACGTCATATCCAAATCAAATTCGTGCATTGCTCGTAATCATATTGACCGCTTGTTCTTGTTCATCTCCAACAGAGTTATGGGAGAAACATAAATCTCACATGGCTGATTATCATGTTGCAAAATATCAACCAGCCGAAGCTTTGCAACGTCACTCGACTTGCAGTAAAAAAAATAATGAGCAACATCACAGAAAGAACAAACTCAACAGGAGACCATTCAAAGGTGAAGATAATCTCATTGCTCGCATTCCTATGATTCTAACGGATATGCGATTTCAATTTTAGAGATCGCAATTCCCAGTTCGATTGACGTTTGCAATCATCATCAACAAAGCTTAGGGCCAATCTTTAGAATAGTACGGTTCAGATCTAGACACGGATTGCTTCTCACATGGATAATTATATGTTGTATGTTCCCAGAGTCGGCTAATCAGATAATCTCTATACCCGCACGGACAATGGAACAACAAAAAATATTTTACATCCACAAGCATTGTGAAATTGAACATACTAAAAACGAGCTCTTTCTCATTTCTTTCTTTTCAGTTTAACAAAGCCGTGGTAACGTGTGACGTGGCACAGCTAGGATATATGTATACATATATTACAACGTAATTTTTAGGCCGGCCCCTATTAAAAAAAATGTCCAAACAAGAGTCACAATTTTATGTAAAGGTTTGTTATATTTTAACGCTTCAAACTTTTCTACGTCTGTGTCGTTTTCGAACCCAAAGGCGGATATTACGTATAAATATGGAAAATTCTTCGCTATTGCATAGTTCGTCGTTTCATTTTCGTTTCCATAATTCACGTTTGTGTTCGGTGGCGGTTTCCGCTCTTGAATACACTTCGTATTACTGTGCAAGTTGAATAAGAAGTACCACCATAATAGGGAGAAACATGTAAAGGCTATATTGCTAATTTAATAATACCATCGAAACGCAAAAAAAGTATTATTTATGTTCTTTCAGTGGTTTAATAAAATTGTTTTTTGTTTTTTTTTATTATATAAAATGGGACATTTTTTCGTTATAGAATCTAATGGGAGCCGGCCTATGAATTTCATTGTAAATTTTGATCATTTTATACAAAGTATAGACGAGCAAGAAACAGAAATGTATGCAAGAGAGGTCAAGGAGCACAACCTCTTGCGAAGTCAAAATAGCCGAATTTATATATATATAAAATTCAGCCATTTTGGCCTCGCAAGGGGCTGTGCCCCTTGACCCCTCTTGTTTTCATTTCTGTCTCTTTCTCTTCTATACTTTGTATAAAATGATCAAAATTTACAACGTAATTCTTACTGGCATCAACACAAAAATAAATAACATAATCACAAAAATCGTATCCTAACATTTAACTTTCATTATATAAAATTAAGATATTTTTTCGTTACATTTTTCGTTACATATTTCATTACATAAAATTCTGACATTTTTTAAATAACAATAACAAAAATCCTATGAAATATAACAAACGTTACATAAAATTGGGACATTTTTCTGGGACATTTTTCTGGGACATTTTTTCGAATGTGGTGGGGGGGGGGTAGTCTAAGAATTACATTGTAATTAATAACTAAGATTTATGTTTGTTTTAGCACAGAATAACGTTTGCTTTACTACTGTGCTGCTCACATACTTTATGAATTGTTGTTGACAGCGAAATCTGGTAGTGCATTCTGAAAAGAATTTGTGTAAGTTCTCGAAGAGATCATTCAGTAGCAGTTAACAGATATTTTGGTCGAAGTTTTTAATTGCGTTGCAGCGAACGTATTTTTGATTTATTTTGCGCGGAATAAAAGCACGAAGAGAAAGACTAGTGGCAATTTCCTCAAATAGAAAACTTATAAAAAAGGATAAACAAACAACCGAGTATTCACGAGTAGAAATTGTTCTTGTACATAAGACGCCGGCAGATGATAGACGATACTGTTTAATTTATTTTATTTTTTTTAAAATAAACCTGTGTGAGGAAGGCTTTTACAACACATGGAGTTTGCTTAAAAGGATCAAACATGACAATACAGACCGCTCTAATACGGCTGCAACTGAGGGAGAAACATTTGACAGTATTTTGATAATGGACCTTGTGGTAATATACAAGGATCGTGATGTCGCAAAGGAGGGGCATTCAATGATTAAGTGAGGTGTGGATGGGGCGATTGATTGACTGCAGAAGAGGCAGGCATTTCGAGGTGCTTGACTCGTGAAGATGTAACCGAGCGTGAGGACTGGTTGACCTACTCGGAGGTGGTTCAAGACAAAAATGTCTCTGCCGGAAACTCCGCCTCTAGCCACCAAGGCTCAGTGGTTTATTTTATGCTTCGAAGTAGTGTGCTTGTGGATCTCTATTCCTGCTCCCATTCCTCTCCGGATCGGTACATGAACAAGTGAGCTAATGTAGGGGGAAGCGGGGGGTTACGTGTGGCATTGGGGAGAGCATTGTCGCCTGAGCTGCTCGATTGACACACTCGTTACCTGAAATCACAACGTGTGTCGACAGCCGTAAGAAAGACACTTGGAGTTTAAATTCGATAGCTTGTATAATAGGCAGTGAACCTTATTTATTGTGGGATTGTTGGAATTAATCTTTGAGACGAGTTGGAGGGAGTTTAGAGAGTCGATTATGAGTGAGGCCTTTTAGGACCGGGGGTTGCTGTCGCCGTAATGTTGAATGCAAAAAACTATCGTGTTTATTTCAACGTACAGTGATCGACAGGAATCGTGCAGCCTAATTGACTCTGCTACGCCTGGGACTTCAAAGGAGCATGCCGCTGTTTACTGGTAACCCCTTACCTTCGCTCTGTCTGTGTAGAGGCGCACATGATCTGAGTAGCTTGCAATGATATTTTGTGTAATTTGTGCTATATTTAGAGGGTATTGTGCTCTATAGAATTGTGTAAGAGACACATTTATTTTTAGGACTAAGTAGCTCGATGGAGACGCAGTTGCCAAGAAGTCTGATGAAGTTTTTGGAACTGAAGGGATTCGGAAATAATCCATAACCATAAAAAGTTCAGGCGCCGGATCATTTCTAAACCTCTTAGTAGGGGACATGGCGACCGTCTCGTGTGACGGGGGTTTGGTATTATTAAGGAAGGAGCATACTTCTTTGAAATTGCAATATTTGGTGTAAAAGGATAGTGGAAGGCAACCTGTCAGTGCACACCGACTTACAACAGGAAAGGAGGGGTAGGCCGAGAGGATAGACCCGGAGGGCTGCATGATGTACAGGATCCAAGAATCTTAACACTTAGCGACTGAGAAGTACACTTAGCACCCGTAATTGATTCGCGAAAGAATAACTGATCTGTATATAGTCAGGAGTAGTTTTAGATTTATTATTAGACAGGCTCTCGTATCCGAGGTAGCCATATGCATTACAGATATGTTAACGATATACATAATAGATGTTAGAAATGCTAATTCTATGCGAGAATTGGACAATGTGGGCATCGGTGCATAATCGCACAACGACATTTCAGCTCGAAGAACGTAAACTGAAGCGTAATAGTTTCCGTGCTGCCGACCAACGTGAGGAAGGTATCATTGGCCAGGCGAACCAAGACGACTGGTCTACTCCCGTTGATAAGATTGCTCGCCGGCTGAATATTCATTCAACTCTAGTGTAGACGCACGACTACATTTTGAACTGACTATAGCTGCTTGTTATCGTGCTATAAATTCAGCTCAAAATGTGTCTAACTGCGCTGTATACTAACTAGCACGCATATTTTGTCATCGCTCGGGATCGAACCGAGACCTCCGAAACGGAAGCTAAGCGCTCTAGCTACCAGGCCATCGTGACGACAGTTTTGGATTTATATTGTACTTGTAATTTGACAGATATTTCAAAACATACAACGATTTTAAGCATTTGACTTTGAGCTAGGCTATACGAAAGTTTTTTATCAAATATTAGGCCTAAGAACTTGACTGACGGGTTGGGATAGGAGGTCCATTTAGGTTGAGAAATTTGCTGGGAGGTGTGTTTTGGCACCCAAATGGAAATCGACGCATATTGCTTTCGTTGAGGATAAAGTCAGACCATTATTATTGGACCATTTTCGTAGATTATCTATGGATTTTTAAAGGACGTTTTGGGTGTTTATAGGATGGTTGAATGAGAAGAAAATATTTCGATCATCAACGTAAAGCTGGCATGTTACTATGGCCGCAAGGCAGTCAGTTAATGAGCAAGGCTGCGCTTATTGCAGAGCCTTGTGGTACATATTAAACAAAAACAAAGATCCTACCCTTCCTGAAAGCTATCGTCCTATCTCAGTGCTAAGCGTTATTTCCAAAAACGCTGGGGAAGATGGTTAATAAGCGCTTCCTGTTTTTCCAAGAACAAAAAAATCTTCTAACCCTTAATCAAGTCGGTGGACGGAAGACAAGATCGAGTCAGTCAACAACTCAGCCTACAAAGGCAGATTTTATCGGCGTTTCATCGCCAACAGCATCTCTACACGGTACTTTTCGACTTAACGAAAGCATTTGATCGCTTGTGGCGTCATAGCTTACTACTAAAGCTGCGAACGGCAGGAATTGCCGGAAGAAGGATAACCTATACATTTTCTTAGATAACAGAACGATCTAAGTTACGACTGGTTCTTCAACGTTTGAACTGATGCTGTTAGGAAACAGCGTACCACAAGGCTCATTAACTGACTGCCTTGCGGCCACAGTAACATGCCAGTTTTACGTTGATGATCGAAATATTTTCTTCTCATTCAACCATCCTATAAACACCCAAAACGTCCTTTAAAAATCCATAGATAATCTACGAAAATGGTCCAATAATAATGGTCTGACTTTATCCTCAACGAAAGCAATATGCGTCGATTTCCATTTGGGTGCCAAAACACACCTCCCAGCAAATTTCTCAACCTAAATGGACCTCCTATCCCAACCCGTCAGTCAAGTTCTTAGGCCTAATATTTGATAAAAAACTTTCGTATAGCCTAGCTCAAAGTCAAATGCTTAAAATCGTTGTATGTTTTGAAATATCTGTCAAATTACAAGTACAATATAAATCTAAAACTGTCGTCGCGATAGCCTAGTTGCTAGAGCGCTTGACTTCCGATATGGCGGTCACGGGTTCGATCCCGAGCGACGACGAACTTATTACAAGAATTAAATAAAAATAAATAATCGCTAATAGTCACGTGGAAGGCAATGGCAAACCACCACGTACAACATCATATGCGCGCTAGGTCAGTACACAGCAGACCCACACCGAAGGACTGCACTTGTAGCGCGATAACAAGCGGCTTCAATCAGTTCCGAATGTAGTCTTGCGTGTATACACCTGCGTTGCATATTACAATTGCCTGGTACACAACCTATATCGGTACAGATAAATGTACGAATAGGTTGCGCCAACGCGCTATGTAGCGTACGGCAACGACAAGAGCAAGGCTCTCTAAATATATAAGATAAGATTGAGGTAATATTAATCGACTTTCATTGTCATTATTAAGAAATATTTATGTTGTCCGATGAAAGTAAAACATTTTGTGTCATAGGTATAGTCTCTCTGGTAAACACGAAACAACATTGGTCTAGACCGTAGTAAAGCGGCAGATACAGGGTATGTTGGCTACTCTACTTTTAGTGAAATAACAGATGAGGAAGTTAATTGAAATGATTAACGGCGAATAAAAAGAAAGAATAAAAGACGCATGGTACAGAGTAGAGATGCAACTGATAGCAGTTCTGAATAGTGTTACTCTTTCAGATAATAAAAGGGAGCAATCGAGAAAAATATTATCTACATCGCATCATACCAAGTTATCAAAGCAAAGTAGAAAATAGGAGAAGGTGCAATGGAGAAGTGATAAAGAGAAGCAAGTCAACTATGGTTAGAATGAAGATAGTAAGGGGAATAAATGACAGAGTGACATCGTAATTGAGGAAAATCAAAAAACACCGGGTAGAATGGTGGGTAGGGTTGTATAGATAAAGAAAAGGAGGGAACTGTCTGACTAGACAGCCAGAAATACTGAATGAATAAAACAGTTTGCTCTTTTGTTTCCTGCACTCCCAATAGGAGGTCTATGAAAAATAAGTAAGAGTGGAAAGGGATGATATTAAAGATGAAACGTTTAAAAAACAATAGATTCGAGAAAGATGTATGAAGTAAAAATGCAATCAAGAGCACTTTCACAATTAGATATCAAAATAAATCATTTGCGACTGGGAAGGAGGAATAAATTCAATGGCCTTAAAATAAACTAGAATGATTAATAATTTTTTTTTTTTTTTTTTTTTTTTTATGGCCGGTGTGTCAAAAGTGGCTTATCTGTTCGGATCGGTCTTTTGTTTGTCCGTTCAACTTTATTTCTTTCCGCATTCAACAATTGATAAGAAATATTCGGTGAGCTCGTTCCTTTTATTTATCTAACGTATACTTTCCGTTATCTATATAACGTTTATTTAATTTGCCTCTATTGTTATTTTATAACACCGGTGATTTTTCGTTCAACGATATTAAATTTATTATTTCAGCCTTATTTTAATTTTTGCATTTCGATTCTTTGAAATCAAATCGATTTTTTTTCTTCTTCTTTAATTTAATTTATTTTTCTAAGTTGTATGAGCTCGTCTAAGGAAGGCCGCTCAGCGGCCTTCACAAATGATGCCAAACTCCTCAAAGTAAATTTAAACTTAAACTGCATGGAGGTTGACGTTTCCGCCAAACGTAAGCCGTCCAGTCCCCTTTCGCCGGTCACGTCCTTGCCTAGTAAGGATCTACGGCTTTCACTAAACGATCTTGCTAACCTCCCTAATGATGGTAGTAGTGATATTACTAATATTAATAATAATAATAATAATAATAATAATAATAACAACAAAGTCACCAACTCTAAAAATAATAGTAATAATATTAATAGTAACAGCAATGTCACTAATGCCATCAAAAATTTCAATATTAAAAGTCCTCAGGACAATAATAACGATAATTGTAGTAACAATAATAATAACTTTAGCAATACTATTAATACGCCGATCATATTCAGGATACTTTTGAAAGCATTTTTCCGTCCGATTACCCAGGACCTTTCAAACTGTTCGTTGAGAACTCCTCTGATAATAAAAACATTGGAAATTTCCACCCGCTTGCTCTGGCCAGGCTCATCAGCAAAATTTCCACCTCCTTCTGCGACATTATACCTCAGGGTAGAGGCCGTTGTTGTCTTCCTCTCCATTTCCGCCGCCAGCGACTTTCTAAACAATCGCTCATTTCAATTCTTCGTGCCATTCATTTTATATCCTCTTCAAGTGGGGTTCACAAATTCCTGATTGTTTCCGATTCCAAAGGCGTTCTTCAAGCCATCTTCTCTCCTTCTTCTCATTCTTCTGACGGTGCCATCCTCTCTATTCGATCTCTCGTCTCCTCTTTGTCCTCGTCCCGTCGTTCCATTCTCATAAATTTTCTATGGGTTCCTAGTCATTCCAATATTGAGGACAATGACTCAGCTAACTCTTTAGCTTGCTCAGCCGCCCGCAGTGGTCTTTTCCTCGACTCTTTCCCTCCTTCAGGCATTCTTTCTCTATCACGCTCTAATTATTCCAGACTTTGGTTGGACATGTATCCATCTTTATTCTCAAATCGCTTTTCATAGTACGGTCTTACTCAACCGGTTTTTCGTTTCCTGCCTTGGTTTCATTCTATTCCTGTCCGTCGTCATTCCACGGTTGTTTCCTTAATTACACTCAGAATCAATCATTCTCTACTCCCTTCTTCTCGCTTTCGATTCGCTTTGCCCCCTTTTCCTTTCTGCTCTCTTCACGCTACTGAGCCTCCTTGTATTTGTGATTCAAATCATATCCTATTCGAATGTTCTGCACTCTCTAACGAACGGTCCTCTCTTTACGCCCAACTTTTAACTTTGGGTCTTCCTACTCCATTTAACGCTACCTATATCCTTTTCTTCCAATTGCCTTCAGTTATTCCGTTGCTGCTGTCCTTTTTTTCCCCCATTTCTAACCGCCTTGTTATTTAGTTCTATCTCTTAATTTTTCATGTTGTTGGGTCGAGGCCGCTGGCGCGCCCAGAGTAAGGGAAAAAAATGCTCCCACCCAATATGCCATTTCAGATTCATCAATATAAATAAATGTGTGACTAGGAAAGAATAATGCAATTACATGATTAAATTTGTTGAATAATTAGAGAAATAGAAAAAATTTTAACGAAATAGAGGAAAAATATTCAGAAAATAAATGAAGTCAGAAAAATGGAAATAAAAGTGTTTTTTGTTTTTGTTTAAATAAAAGAGAAAGTGAATTTAATAAGACGAACAGAGATCTGGAAAAAAATAGAAATTTTGTTTTAAAAAGAACGTCAGTTTTTATTACAGAACGGTACACGGAGATCATTTGCATACACAGGACGGCATGTGATAAAGAAGCGTTAGAAAAACCTGTTAACAAGTAGTGGAGGAAAAGTATATAAAAAATAAATAAACTGGCAAGACCAAAAATAAAAACGAATAGTAACACAATTGGCGTAAAATAATTAAATCGATTATCATATGAACAAAGTAACATAATAAAATGAATCATTTAAAACTCTGATTATCTAATTAACAACGAATATTTAAAAGAAAATGATTCATTTTATTGTGCCGTTCTGTCCATATGTTAAAGAATTTAGTTATACAAGCGTGTTATTATTTTCCGTAAAACCTACATCAGATAAAAGCTAGCTGTTAAAAAAGTTTCTTCTATACACCGTTTCCAATCATCCTTCGTTTCACTGTTGTTCTGAAGATGAACAGTGCTTATCAGTTCGAAACGTTATAACATGGAATATGTCCAACGTGATTTTTACTGAAAACAATAACACGCTTGTATCGATGAATCATGCAAGTTTAATATTATATTTATCAGGGTTTAATTATCTTACGCTCATTGTATTACTCCCTCCTCTCTTATCGTTTTTTTACCGCACCATGTACAACATTTTTGGCTAGGAGTGCCGTAAATTAATATTATATTTTTTTAATTAGTCCAGACTTTTTAAGAAGGAATACAAGGGATATGACAGATTTCAGATTAAGGGGTAGTTTATGCTTTAGACATAGGCTTTGAAGTAATGGACATAGGGTGAGAAAATGGGTAACAGGGAGATAGGATCGTTACATAAGAAGCATAGAGGAGCGAAAAGTCCAGATAAAATTAGAGCGTATGAAAATACTTTGTGTACTCGATACGAAGCGGACACAGAGACATCTGATTCCTATGACACGAAGAAAAGTGATTCTATTGATAGACGTTGTCTTTAACGAGACAAAGGTGTAATGCTCTTGAGTTAATCCATTTGACTTGCCGTAGGTCCAAAAAAGTCGGTCGATTAGATATTTAACGTTGGATGGTAAGATCCTTATATTCGGAGCAAGTTGCATCAATGCCGCGCTCTCTTTGCTGCTTTGTCAATAACTGTGTCCTCCTGGAATACCGGAGTGTCCCAGTACCCATATAAGTAATGGGATAAGAGATCGGTTTTATACAAGGACTCATAGATGGAAGCTATTATGTAGTTACAATTTTTGTTTTCTATATTTTTCATAGCAAGCATAGAGTCAATTACAATAGCTGTATTTGATGTATAGCTGATGCATACATCAAAGCTAAGAATATACCGTACTATTGTAAAGACAACGCTGAAAAAGAGGATGATAAAGGAAACCTAGATGCGCTAGCATTTTTGTGTACCAAAGCACATGATCCAGATCGGGGCGGATTGAAAAACAAGCAATTTTACTTCTTTACGGCCTTTGCACATGTCAATGAATAGAGCGGAGTTGGCCATTGTTAAGAAATATTTGTTCATGTTGTTCGTTACTTTTTGTATTATCGGCGCTAAGAGTTCTTTATGCTGATAAGTCTTGTTCTATAACGTCGTTAGCCTTCACTTTTTATTTTACTTGTTCAGAGAACTATGGGACTGTTAATGGAGCGATGTTTATACCAGGGTTGAATTCAGTACGATTGACGATATCACAGACGTGTTTGATAAACCAATCGGACGTTTAGCGCAATCATGAGAAAGATTAAGCAGGTCGTTTGTTTGATTGTTCACAAAAAGAGATATTTTATTAAGCTGTTCTAAGCGAGTCAAGTTTGAGATATTTGAAGCGATGAGAAAAGTTGAATTGGGTCGTCTTCTCCTTCGGTTTGGGTTGTCGGTGTAATTGTATTTTGTGGATTGGAGAGATTTGATAGTGTTATGGTTTTTGCTTTCTTTAATTAAATCTTAAACTTCCTTTCGAGTGCCATTGAGGGAACAAAATTCTTCAAAATTAGAAACACTTAAACCAAAAGAGGAAAGGGAAGCCTTTTCTACTCACCGCAGAGCTGTCCACAATGTCCCTTGTTCAATACGCCTACTACGCGAAAGCCGATCACAAGGATTTGACTTAAAACCGAAAGAACAAAAAAACGAAACTAAATAAAATAATAAAAATAGTATATATTTCCGGTATCGCGGTTATTCTACTTGACTAGTTCTTCTAAATACAACGTGAGACAAAACGATTACCAATCAATTACGACCGCACGTATTTATATGCCATAATTTGCACTGCCGAGCAATTGCCCTAGGCATCGCTTCTAATGCGAAATTTTCCGTCAATCGGAAATCGCCGCGATGTTCGATACCTTTTTACAATTACTAATATTTAATCGCAAGCCGCGACACACATCGTGACGTCATTCACACTCGCTTTTATTACTGTCACAGGCACCCATACACCGGCTTACGTCTCAACGAATTCGCCCGATTATTCAGAATTTCTCTAATGCAACCCGCGATTACGCAGTAACAAAAATTCCATATTTCCGAACTCGGTGCATATGTACATCGCTAACCTCTCTTAAAATACGCACGCAAACTATTCACAATCCTTCATTTTCCCTATATATATATATATAATATTTAAATTAAAAGAAACAGCCTATTTGGTTCGTTACAAATACCTCTCGCCGTGTTCGAAGTTGTCACGCCGATAATAGGCTGACAACTTAAATCGCAAAGTTATAAAATATTTCTAAATTGAATTCCCACGATTGATAATAAAAGTAAACAAATATTAATCACCGGATCGTCTCGCAGCCGATGACACCGCGATAAGAACGAGACGATTAATATATTATCATTCACTCTCACACACAGTCATTCATGCTATTCACATCAATAGATTGCATTAACTGATAAATCAATTGTTATATTTTTACGTTTATACCAGCGATAACGATTTGTCTATTTTTCCATATATTTACAACAACACAATTCATTTCTTTCTTGTTATTATTTAATTTCTTTTTTTCTTTTCTTTTCTTTTACTTAAATAATTACTTATTCATACGTTTATTTCATTAGGTGGTCTTTTAGTCAAAATGCGATTTTAGACCGCTACGCAGTGTCGAATGCGTCACGAGTAAATTTATTGTCTTTCTCTGACGCCTCAAATGCCTAACTCACAGCGGTCTTGGATGCTGGGCCCTTTTGATGTGTGCTCTGCCCTTTAAGGCAGACCCACGCACTGAGCATCGCTACTTACATAGAGTACGTTTTAATGCATCGTGTAAGCTTTTTCCAATCGCATTTCCAAGACTAGTTTTTAAGGCTGCTCATAGATCTACCTACCAAAAGACAGCTATCTTTTCTACATATTTCTATTTTATTTTATTATTTCATTCTTTTATGATTGTAATCTTCCTTCGTTTTTTTCCCCTGTCTTAGATATCACGGCCCTTGTTTTTTTTGTTTTTTTTTTATAAATAAATTCGTAAAAATAAAATATACGACAAACTTACTAAATTACACAATTATAGAAATGAACGAATAAAACGCATAATAATACTACCTGCTCCCAACTCTCCCTTGTGAACGCCTAGATACGTCCTATTTTCTAATTTTATGACTCTTTGATTTATCCCACTTAGGTTTTTTTTCATTTCTTCCTCTAACAATTTACCTGGCTGGTCCATTTGAATACGTACTTGCTGTAAACTCTTTCTGTGGTGATCTTTCATGTCACCTATGGAATCTGCCATCTGCTGCAAAATAACGGAGTTGTTTCTATTAATTTTTTTCTCTACATGTTCTTCTAATTCAATCTCCGAATCTTTTACTTGCGAGCGGGTATCCTGTTTTAATCTATCTTCCATTCCTCGCATCTCCTCTTTTATACCCAAAAGTAGGCCTTCTTTCATTTCTCTAATCTCTCCGCCTCACTTAATTTTCTAGAGCATAATGCCCAACATGTTCTGTGTTCGGTCTTTCACACTCTTCCTTCTTTCAGATATGTTTATTTTGGACGATGTTTCCTCTACCGGTGGAATGAAGTCCTCGCCTACCGAACTATCCAACAAATTTTCAATGGACGCATAGTGTCCCCTACGAGAAATAATCCTCATTGTATCTTTTCGCTCCACCTCACTTTTTCAGACTACTCAAATTAACTACTAAATTCTAGAAACACGCTAAAAGGTTTTATAAAGCTGGAATGCGAAACACGAAATACGAAATACAAAACATAAAATGTGAAATACGAAATGAGTAATATGGACAAAATAATAACAATAATACAAACAATGCGAAAATATTAAATAATAAAATGTGAATTGCACTTATCTCCTTTTTCCTAGGGTTCTGCTATGCCGCGCGACTGGCCAGGTTAACCAAATCGACTTTTGCACTGTTCACTGTCGATGATGGTATTCGGCTGGATTCAATTTGATTTTCTTTCATGTCCCTGTTCGGATTACGTCATTTGTTATGGTTTCTGCCTTCTTTAATGAAATCTTAAACTCCCTTTCGGGTGCCGTTGAGGAAACAAAATTCTCCAAAATTAAAAACACTTAAACCAAAAGAGGAAAGGGAAGCCTTTCCTATTCACCGCAGAGCTGTCCACAGTGCCCCTTGTTCAATACGCCTACTACACGAATGCCGATCACAAGGATTTGACTTAAAACCGAAAGAACAAAAAAACGAAACTAAATAAAACAATAAAAATAATCGGTATTCTACTAGACTAGTTCTTCTAAATACAACGTGCGATAAAACGATTACCGATCAATCACGACGCATTTATATGCCATAATTTGCACTGCCGAGCAATTGCCTAGGCATCGCTTCTAATGTGAAATTTCCCATCAATCGGAAATCGCCGCGATGTTCGATACCTTTTTACAATTATTAATATTTAATCGCAAGCCTCGACACACATCGTGACGTCATTCACACTCGCTTTTATTACTGACACAGGCACCCATACATTGGATTACGTCTCAACGAGTTCGCCGAATTACTCAGAATTTCTCTAATGCAACCCGCGATTACGCAGCAACAAAAATTCCATATTTCCGAACTCGGTGCATATTTACATCGCTAACCTCTCTTAAAATACGCACGTAAACTATTCACAATCCTTCATTTTCCCTATAATATTTAAATTAAAAGAACCACGGCCTATTTGGTTCGTTACAAATTGCTTTCCATGTTCGTTTCGCCTACAGTATTTGGCTCGTCTTCTTCGTTGATGTTTAGACTGCCCTTACGGGTAGAACCTTTTTCATTGCATAGAAAACACTTAACGGTGTCGGGAGAGAAAAATATGCAATGTGTAGTGTCTTTATACTACAGCAGAAAGATATCAGGGTGGTTCGGCAAAAAATTGACGCCTTGTGCATAGGAGGTAGTCGTAATCCCTTGTGTCTCCCATGCCGTAAGGAATAAAAGAAATTTTTGAACTAAGATTAATTTTATAAAGGTTTTTAAGGAACTCTCTCATTACAGAATGAAGAATGAAAGGGCATATGCTGGAGATTATTATTCGTTTTTTGGTACTTTTATTAGTCTACTTAAATGGGTTTTAGTAATCTTGATCGTATTATGTCTGTTAAATAATCAACAAAGTTCTTATCCAATAGAAAAATCGCAAACCTATTACGAGACATGCGCGAAATAAATTTTAAGTTAGGTGGTTTTACTATTTCGCCGATTTCTACTGTATAATCCTCCAGGTTATCACCTTTCGGAATATTGAAAACAATAGCTTGTTCCTTTGACGGGAAGGTTGGCTGAGAAAAAACTTTGGCCTAGTTGATATTGTTATTGACGAAATTAGTAGGTGGACAAAAATTATCTGATAATCGTTGGTTAGGATTTGAAGAAGATATACCTGTGTTCGATTGATAAATTACTTTTGTTCAGAACTGATAAAAACGGAAATAATTTCGAAGTGGCAGCCGATGCATTATTATTGATGTTAACTAAAGAAGCGGGTGTAGATGCTAAAGAAGGGTATGAATTTCGGAGGGTCGATAAATCTATTTCGGCGATAGCGAGAGACTAATGTCGTCTGTATTGTTCACATTTATTATCAGGCAATAGAAAAATAGCGCGTCAAGCCGAAAATTTGGATATTTGTTTCAAATGCAGCAGTACCATTTCTGTCTAACCACTAGAAACTTTTGTTTCTCCTTTCTCGCTATCTTCATATTTATCTTTAAACGAACGCATAATTTGGCCACCTGCCGTATACTTGACGACAGCTTCATCTAGATTTAAAAATTCTTCAAATCTGTTCTCTCTAGTTGATTCCAGAATTCTTAGATCAATTATCGCATACAGAATTGATTACTTTTACCCGTACTACACTGCCAGTAAAAGAAAAAGAAAAACATTTTGTACTTTTGCTTCTACTGTATGCTTTCGCTAATTTCGTAATCAAATCCTCCGATTAATAGCACATTAAGTAAATTTGTGGACAAAAATTATTTTTTTGAGAACACGTTTCCGATGAATTTCCTTCATTCAATAGGCTGAATTTGGAATTTTATATTAAGGGTGAGAAACATAATTTCATAAACACTATAATTTTTTCTGCATAGGTATTGCTAGACAGTAATCGACAAAGTCTCCCCTTTGTTCGGGTTTTCTTTTTCCATCCGAGTTAGTAAAATCACCTCTCGCTGGTCATTCGGAATTTTTCAACACTGTAAGTTCGATGTGTAGGATTTTTTTTTCGTTTTTTTAAAAATACTTTTCACAGAACTTTTACGGAACCCAAAATAATTCAATATAAGCAAATTTTCGGTGTACAGAAGAGCTCTTATTTTCACTTAATGTGCAAATGTGGCCATGGTATGGGACAGCTATTTGCTCTTACCTTCGGCAGTGTCGTTCCTTCTCTTTTCAGGATGAATATGTTTAGCATTTATTGCCGTTGATTGTCATTGTTTCTCCATCCTTGGTATAGCGTTCTTTGTCAGATTCCATTCCTTGTAACTCCTAATTACTTCTATTTACACGTGTTTAAATCGTCTATTATTGGTAAGCCCAAGGAAAGATCCAAATAAGACAAAAAAAAATAATTTAATGCGCATTACTTATTACGAACCTTCAGCGAATGTTTCGAAATCTTTTAATCAAATAAATCTGAATTGTTACGTATAAATAAATAATTTGCTAACCGTTTGAAAATAATAAAACTTTTATTCTGAATAACATTTAAAACAGAAGAAAAAATGATTAACAACAAAAAAAACTTATAAAAAATATTGAACTTACAATTAATATATAATTACTTCGCACCACATATACACAGCGGATGCCACTTACTTTATGTTCGGTAGTTTATGTTAATGCGGGCTCCATGGTGAAGCATTTTTTATATTGAAATTTATAATGCGATTAATAAAAACAAAATTTTATCCGGCATTTTTGAAGTTTTTTTTTAATGTTTTAAACCAATCAGACAATTAAAAACAAAGCGGTTTTTATACGCCACAGTTTGTATTTTAAAATAATGGATAGTGACTGCTGTTACAAGCTGTTTTCAATTTATTACATTCAAGATGGCCACTTTTTTTCCAAGAAAATTTCTCTGGCTTTCCCTCATTTTCCAATTTTTTTCAGCTTTTCCTCCAACTTGAAAAACAACAGGCATACAAAAAAACCCTACATAATTCATAAAAAAAGTTGGTAATATGCTTTTTATCATATCTCGATATTTTAATCCCGCTGATAAAATCTAAAATCGCTAAATATAATTTTTAATTTTTTTAAAAAAATAAATAAACGTCGTTATCAGCATAATCTCTTGTTCGATTATTTTAACTATTAACAAAATCCAATGAGATTTTTTGGTAACTGTACGGAGTAAACTTACACATAATACATGTACCAGGGAGTATCGCAAACATTTTTAATATTTTCAAATTCTATACATAACACGCGTATATTTCTGTATATTCTTTAAATTTTCTGACTTTCAACAAACTGCTCCGATTTTTCCCCATACTTAATAAAATTCCTTCACTTTTCTCGATATCAATAATTTACTATCCATGTCTGGGTTTATATTTTCACCAGGTAATTTGAAGATTTTGCACAATATTATGTTTTTCATTTCACGACACGTGTAATCCTAATTTCAACAATATATAAACGGCATCTGCTATATACGTTTTTCAAATGGTTACGTTATTCAATGGATAAATAAATACAAAGATTCAGTATAACTTAAAAGCTCAGTATAAAAAAATGAATAAACTTACCAGATAAATTTCATTAGCAATACGTACATACAAATATATATACAGGACAAATAAATAAATATAAAAATGTCTTTAAAGATAAGTAGCGTACTACAAATTAATGGTTGAAAGTAAATGTTTCTGGCGTGACCTTTTAAGTACCGATTAAACAAATTAATGTTTATTTCGTTAATTAATAAGCGTAAATCCAGCACATTCATACAATTGCTATGAAAAACTATACAAAAGAAAAAATGCAAATTGTTGACGGAGGAAATTTTATAAAAAATCGAGAAAAAATTTACAATTACACGCTAGATTAAAAGTTAATATTATTGTCTATTTCGATAATATGTGTAGAGAGCGTTCCATTGCTGATTGCGCAACCAAATATGCGGTCGCTTCTTTTTCATCATTTCTACCGCTTCTTCTGGACTACAGCTGTATTTCTACAATAATAATAAATAATAATAAGAAAAAAAAACTTGTAATTTCTAACATTGCGACGTATTAAGGAGGTTACATGTATCAAGCACAGTTAAAGTTGTTACGCGGATAAAATAAGCAAACACTGCCGCATTAAAATTGAAACTTATTTTTATTTTATAAAAATCCTTATTGTTTAATAATTTTAGTTAAACGCTCTACTTCTAATATTATTATTATTATTATTATTATTATTATTATTTCATTTTATTCCCGGAATGATCTTTCCGGTATTTATTACAGTTTGTGATAATAATCAAGTCACTGCTGCTTAATTTTATTATACTAATCTATATTATTTCGTTCTTATTATTTTTACTGTTTTATTGGTTTAGGAATTTTCGGACTATGTTACATGTGTTCAGAAATTTCATTTCGTTTGTTGGTTTATTATTTGCTTTTATATTTTGGTGTATATATTTTTCTTCTAGCTTAGTTAACTGTTTTGATAGATTTTCTTTTATCGTTTCTCTTTCCAGAACTGCTAACCGGTTATTGTTTATAATAACTCTTTTTCGATCTGCCAATCTTTGTTCGGTGACATGTGAATATTCTGGATATTTTTCTTGAAACATTTTTAGAAGTTGTGTCCCATTTAACGGGTATCTTTCTATTTTTGTAATGTAATGGTAGCACCACATGACGTGATTGTTCATTTATTTGGTCCATGTCATGCGTTGCCTAGGTTTCCCCGCTTTAGTGGTTACCGACTGATTTGTTGGTAAAACATCTTTTGCAGGTTCTCTTATATTGTATGAATTTTCGTTATTTCGATGCCGAGTTTCACGAAAGCGATATCTAGTACTTTTGTTTTGGTTTAAATTTTTATCTTCACTACGAGGATTAGAAGAAAATAGCAGTCCGCCGTGGCAATGCTCCATACCACGGTAATCCTACGTACTCCGGGGGGGGGGGGGTACCCCAAAGGCTCCGTTCGCGACACCTCCGTTTCCTTAGGTACCACATGCAGCCATCGTCACGGGTCGCGTTATAACTTGGCTTAAGGATTTTTAGAGAAGAAGAATGCGGACAGAAGGAAAGGAAATCCCTTAGCTCTCGCATACACTAATAGCATCAGGGTCAGAAAAATACAAGAGTTGGTCAAGGGAGATCAGAAAAGATGAAGAGAAAGGTGCCTCACCCAAAGACTAGTTATGGACCAGCGAAATAAGGTGAGGGACAGCTAGGGTGACTCGGATGCGCCATACCTATACTCACTAGTTATGAGCCCCTAAGGATTTATTGTTATTATTATTATTATTTGATAATTCATGCGCCGGCTGCTCTAAAGGGTCATGTGCGCCTGGGGTCTGGAAGGGATTAAAATTGAAACTTATCAACGAATGTTTATTATAGAATAGTATACCGCATAAAACAAATTACAATCAAATATTGCCACGCTAATTTTTTTAAATAATAGCGAGGAGTATGAACGAGTACAGCGAAAGAAAATCGTACCATATAACACAATTTAGAAATTTAAGAAAACGCTTCAAAAGACTTTGGCGCGAATTAATACTTCGCCATGTTCCATATCGCAAAAGATTGCAAAGAAAATAGGAACGGTAATTAAATAAAATCGAGGAAAACTATTTCAAGCGATCAGTACACAAATTTAGGAATCAGCTTTCGATTAAAACGATACGCTAAGATCGACATTTAATACACGCGGATTAACCTGAATAGGGGGGCAAATACGGTATGTTCGCATTTGCCAGGCTATTTTTTTCTTTACCTCGCGATTTTAATATTTGACGATGCATGTTTCTTTTTCCGATGACACTACGAATAAGAGCGAATATCTATATATTGATAAGCACGAGTCACGTGGTAGGCAATGGCAAGCCACTATATATACCACCATATACGCGTTAGTTGATGCATAGTAGGCAGACAAACAAGCGATTGCGATCAGTTTCGAGTGTAGTCTAGCGTCTACACTATCGTCTACACGTCAGCACGGGAGATTAGGCCAACTTATCCCGCCGGGGATTGCCTACACCCAGCAGTAGATTGATCATATGGCCATGTCGTGAATCACGTCTTCCTATAGTGTCTTCTTAGTTCATATTTGACTGCAAAATTCTAATAATCCCGCCTTCGACACATATAGAAATGAAATTATTTATCCAAATCGTTCAACAATTTCTTCCTCCTCCAATCACTAAATGAAAAACTCTCTTAACCTGCAAATGCGCGCATTTAATTTTTAATTTTTAATTTTAAAAAATAAGTTAACATTTGCGTTTATAATTAGCATTAATGATTGAAAATAACAACCGATTCGTTGTGTTCTTTTAGAATCATTTGCCATTAACAATCGTTTTATTTATGCAGAAAAAATTTTCCAAGATACACAATTACATAGAATTTCGGAGTGAACATTTTTCGTAAAATTTAAGATCTGTTTTACACGCGAAACTGTGATCTACTAACATAATTAATCTGACGTAATTATTACGTCGATCGAGAAAGAATTTTTTTGATGAGGGCGGAGAGGGGTAACTTTTAAAAATTCCAATATTTTAATGACGGTTATTTCTATCGCAAATAATATACACTTTTTCTATAGGTCCAGAGTTCCGACTCTAAATTTTCCCAAGGTCGCACACTTCGAGCACATTTAGATTTTTTTATTTTCAGAATATGTTTATTTTTAAAAACCGAATTCCAGGACATTTTCAGTTGTTTTTTTTGGGGGGGGGATGTAAATTTAAAAAGTAGGCAATAAAAGTAAGTAAAATGCCGAATAAAAGTTAAAACTAATTAAGCACAAGAAAAATAAAAAAAATTTACCTTCCATTTATTTAGAAATATATTTACGTTAACTACTAAATATCGATTTAATTTCTTTTAAATGACCAAGCCGATACAATATTAGCAAAACAAAAAGAAAACAAGGCCTACATGCAATTTTTGTGCAACAAATGATAAAAAATGTTCTTTGCACTCCGTAGACGATGACTGTGTATATGATAAGAGATAATTTTCGATAAAATTTTAATAAACTTTCTTGATAACCGACCTTTTTTTTTTTTTGCGTTTTAATTATTCTGCAATAAATAACGTCAAGCATAATTTAAAATAATTAATAAGAATGCATAAGTATAACGTACGGGTAAAAGAAGGTGATAATAAAAAATGTTCCTTAAGGAAAGAAACCTGAAACAGATGCAACATACATTAGAAAGAAAGTAAATAAGCTTTTGCCCACTTAAGAAATAAGTTTTTATTTTGTTTTTAATTTCAATCGTATCTGGTTTATAATTTATTTTTAAAATCATTTCCGAATCTTTCGATAGAATAATTTAATGATCGAAAAGGAAACGGTAATATGACCGTAAAAAGGCAACTCGCCGTGAATGGGTAAATTAAATAAAAACAGGTATACTTAACATAATCGTATTTAGAAAATGGCACTCGAACACCGCAGGCCAACTAAAAGGTACCGGTAGCACATCCGATTATCAGGGGTTAACAACGCAATGCAGACAAACTTGATTTTTTTCTTTTTAAAGCCATAAAGCCTCTGCGGGTCCTACGTGAAGTCATCTCTAGTACGTAATCATTCAACTGCCATTTAAGATTCTAGCAGTCACAGAGGGTGGAGAAACGAAATAAAAACCGGTTAATTGCGCGCGCCCCCGACAGCACCGCCTTTATTAAACTGGACCTTTTTTGTCGGTTAGAAAAGCCTAACAAAAAATCTAGCGGAAAAGGCAACGAGAGACCGCACCACCGCTGTCGTCGTAATTCTTCCGATTATCAGTACGACATATAAAAAGAAATACGTAAATGCTGTACACTCATGGGATAGTACACCCGAAAGGAAGTATCGGGCTCTATAGACGGTCAGCCACCGTAGTAATACAGACTGCCTGAAGTTGCCGCCCCGTTCGTTAGGACAGCACTCTACAATGGATGGAAACATGCATGCAGAAGAGATAAAAAGAAAATGTACAAAACTGGTGGCGTCGGAATGTAAAATCGGTAAAACAATACGCAAAATTAAGAGACGACCAAAATGAAAATCAACATTCTAGAAGTAACGTCGGGTGGCCAAAAAAAAGTGTGATGTACGGAGATCATAGATTTATCCGCGGCGGGCTCACAAACGGAAGTTCGAGAGTTAGCTTTTCATTAAATGAAAATAAAAAATGAAATAATGACTTTCAAATAAAATATTACTCGAAAAATGTGAAATGAAAATAAACGCGATGAAAACCAATGTGTATGCGCAAACGACAACATAGATAACATGTTGGAAAGGCATGTTCCAAGCAAAAAAATCTGCTTACTTTCGATTCTTGTTCCGGCAGTTTTCTTACTACATTTCCATCCATCGATATTATTCTTTTGTCGACCGCTGCGCATTACAAATTTCAGTTCAAGGCTTACTCCTCCTCGTCCTCTGATTTTTATTACTTGTCCATTCAACCTTCTCTTCCTCTTTATCATCCCTAGTTTCTTGACTTGCAAAAGACGTGTCGCTCTAGTATCTCAGCGATATGACGCTTGCGCTTTTGCTCCCTTCGTCGCTTTTCCGGTTCTCTCTCACGTGCCATCACCATATTGTCCTTTACATCCCTCCAATAGTCACTTTATATGTGACCCTGATCACATAATGTTTGAATGCTCTTCACCCTCAATGGAACGATCTTCTTTCTACTCTTTGTTCCCACTCCCTACAGCGCTTCGTTTATTCTTTCCTCCCTTCTCGCTCTGTCATCCAAGCGTTTGATACATTTCTGTTACCCATCTTGCATCTCATAGTAATCTGCTTTTCTTTTTCCTCTTTCCCCAGTTCTTGGGCTAATGTCCATGTTGACGAACGCAATAAAAGCAAAATAAAATGAAAAGAAAAAAATGTTTAAAAGCGTCAGGAAAAAGAAATTAGAAAGAGAAACGCCTAAGCTAAAAGGGTTTTTAACGGGGAAAAAAAAAGAAGTGGTGTCTAGAAGAGGACACACAGTAGGAACGAAGAGTTCCTTTCACTTTTTGGTAGATATACAAGTATAAAGTTATTCATAAAAAGTATACGATAAAAAAAATGACACACAATATATAAATCCCGTATGAATTAAAACAAAAACAATAAATAAATCATCAAACTCGTTGAAGTGTGCTAACGTCGCGCAAAAAAACCGCGCCAATTTTCAAATTCAATAAAAGTCTACACGTGTTTAGAATTAGGCTTATACAGCTAACCGCGCACAATCCTTTCTGCTCGAATCTCGATACTTGCACGCACGTGCGGCCTTACACACGCACACACACACACGTATATAATAGAAAGAGACAGAGAGGAAGAGAACGAGAGTGAAGGTCGCTTGAACGACGCATAACGCGATTTCGTTATCTCTCCTTTTCTGCCGGTTTACTCCTACCGGCAAGCCGCGTAAAAGAACTTCGTTCCAAAAAAACGCGTGTCTTTTTATATCAATTCTCTACACATACCGGGAAACTGGCTAAGACCTTTGTCTAGAGCGTTGCAATGTACGACTGCGAAATTTAAAAAGGAATAATTAAAAAACTAATGGTTTTTAATTGCTCAAGAATACTACAAACAGACAGAAGTAATAAATATGATTGAAAAAAGAAGGATTAGCTATCAGATCAGGCATACTTCCAATGGTTGAAGAACTTAAAAGTCTGGATAATGCTCTCGACTGACGATCCCCCCCGCAAAAAAAAAAAAAAAAAAAAAAAGATTTGATTTATAGACGCAGCGACAAAAGAACAAACATATGTACCACAAAAATTGCTGTCCAAAGTTGACTACAGACCAAAATGCTAGCCACCAACTCTTTGATTGAGGAAAAATAACCATGAAAACCAGAAAATAAAATCTTCAAAATAACAAGTATTATACTGTGAATAGAAAAACATTACTAAACAATATCGAATTATCTAAACTAGGTTCGCGAATGAGTTCTTTGGGTAATTCAATTTTTTTATTATACCGCTAGTTAACCGTAACACTTTTTTTTTTTTTTTTTTTTTTTTTTATACAATTAAACAACACACCCGACACCTTGATAAAATATTAATCATAAATAAAATATATTACGAAAACTGAACACAACGATAAGTTCGCGTATTGGACTTAACATAGATGTTGATGTTGCTGCTGGAATCTAAAACTGTCAGATCGGTTGATCAGGTTGAATATGCCGAGACCCGTATATAGAAGCAAAGTGGGGGGGAAAAAGTAAGACAAAAAAAAAGTCATCTTGGTACTAGTCAACTATAAAAAAAAAAAAAAAAAAAAAAACCCGATAATAATAACATTCGTATAATGTTAATTTCAATATTAATCATCTTAAACAACATTTTATCTAACTTCGAATAAACATAATTCGAAAAATACTCAATCTATCTACGAAACTTTAAATCAAGACTGAAATAATGAATACGATAACATCAAAAATAAAAATAAAAATATGTATTCTTCAACATCGGTCATGTCTGAACTGAATTAAATTCAAATACGAATATCGCTAATAAACATAATTATGTTGAAGACACTTACCGTCATTAAATAGCATCCGAGAAGTGTAGCGCTTCTAGTTCGACCTGCTTTGCAATGAACGTACACTGTTCCATTTGTTTCGTTAATGATTTTATTTATAAAGAAAACGCCATCGTTCAGTTTATCCTGACTCGGTGTTTCGAATATATCTCGCGTTTTAAGTTGTAAAAACTGAACTCCGTATTTTTCCCATTGCTACAAAAACAAAGTTAGAATAAATAATTTTAGGAAAACCAAGCTTGTGCACGAACATGTATCATAATTCAAATTTATCAATTTGCCCTCAAATTTAATATTCTCAAATCGGACATCGCGTATCTGTAGGATAAAACGTATAAAACCCAGCCAGATTATATAACTATATTTTTTAACATTTTATTTTCTACTAATATACACATACTGAAATGGAATAAATAAAAATTCGACCGAAAACGCATTTAATCGTTTTATATTTATTCTTCGACTGAATTGAAAGAAGATTAAATGTAAAACAGCTGTTTTTTTCTAAAAATTTAATTTGCCTGCCGATGATCTAGTAATGATAAAATGAAACAAAGCCGGTATGAAAGAAAAAATCACGTTGAATCTATTGCAATGCAAGTACAATAGTTTTTGATACCGTCCATTCTCGATTAATAAACTTTACCTCGCTATGAATCAAATTTTCGGTAGATACTATATCGAACATAGTTATACTTGATGTTTCAAAAATACATTTTCTATCATCAAAAACATACTCGTGACTAAGGATCATTATTTGTTTTTAATAATTTTCATTTATCGCGGCTAGAGGTAGTGAGGATCCGAATTCCGTAGTTTGCACAACTTGATGCTATCGCGAGACCATTATAGAATAACGGAGTTTATTTTAAAATTAAATGGCAATCATTCGACTTTTATAGGTGTAGTAATACTTTGTAATATTCTAAAGGGAATCTTGAAACAAAATTGCGGTATAATGCGCAAGTGTAACACAGATAACAATTACTATTAAAAGTTTACGTTTAATAATTGTAATGTCCTATCCGGTAATGAAATTATTTCATTCTGATACTTTCGAATTGTCTAATTCTCGCGAATTTTCAATGAAATAAAAAAAAAGAAAAAAACGAGACCGAATTCGAATCAAAATATTAATACGAAAAAAATTGAAGTTCTTATTTAATAAAAAATATATTTCAAAGTGATATAAAACTTCGTGATATTATAGATATTTTATTATTATTTTTTTTTTTTGTACCTTTACCCAGAAACAATTAGAATAGGAAGGAATCAATTATATCTTCATACGATATCAAATGTTGTTAGGAGGAAATAATCAATATAATAGGAACAATCTATGGAGAGGGAAAAGATAGGACATAAGAGGCGCAATATGGAGTAGGAAGACCGAGTTACAATAAAATGGAATAGAAAGCAGAGCACTCGGCAGAAAGAGATGAACACTTAATAAACACATGACCAGTATCGCAAACATGCTCTTCGTTTGAGTGGACAATATGGAGAGGTAACCAACGAAAAACGAAAACGGCAGGAAGATAATAAAGTATGGCTTAAGAGCGCAGACGAATAACGGAGACCACAACAGAACGACGAAGTGAGTATCAAACATTGAAACAAAAATTAAAATGACTACTACCTCTTCTTGAATACTAAATCATTCATATTTTACCAAATTTTATAAGTATACCATTTTTTTTTTTTGAAAATTAATACAACCCATATAATAGTTGGTTTTGTAAGCACACATTAGAGTTGATAAAGAATTGACAACATTATTTCCTTAACACTTAGCAGTTTGAAGAGGAGTAGTATGTTGTGTCCAGGAATTTTTTTAACAAAATGCGGGGAGTGTAACACTGAGCGTACTAAGCAATCCACCGCCCCCCCGTTACCATCAATATCCGCAAAAGTTGCATGAGAACAAAAAATTTCAACACGAGGGTAAAATCATTTTTTTTTTTTTTTTTTTTTTTTTTTTTTTTTGGCCCGGCGTAATCAACTTGGCCACTATCCAGTCGATTTAAAAATGATGCCCTGTTAGTTAAACTACGTAATATTCCAAATGGCACAATACACACTGCACACACTCATGGCCGTAAATGTATAAATTCACCCACAAATACCTGTTCGGAAACATTAGGAAAATACGATCAGTGAACCCACATAATGTTCCAAATGAATGAATGAACGATGCAGAAACACACGGGCGTAAATGTATAAATTAACCCACGAATGCCCCTGTTTGGAAACATTACGAAAATCAAACTGTCTAGACCGAGTCCAAGATATGTTGGGCTCTTGTACTCGACTGAACAGCAAATACTAGTTACAAGAAGCGGAAAGCTGAAATTTAGTACGGTCGAAACTTGTAACTTGTAAATAACACAAAAATAACGAAACCTGAAAAATTTTATAATTTCGCAAAAATCAAAATTCCCGGCAAAATCGACAAGACGTGAAAAGCTGAAATTTGGTTTGTATTTTTTTTTTTTTATCGACCGTCAATTTGTTTAATAATAATTTGGTGATATCGTTATTTGTGTTTTATTGATTTTAAATAGACTACAAAATGTTAGAATATCGTTAAAGAAGTAAGCCGATGCAAAGATCACACACAATGGCACGCATTTTTTTTTTTTTTTCATTCTTTTAAAAATGCAATTTAATTTTTAAGCCCACGTAAATCAGTAGTGAGACCTTTAAGAAATATCTGCAGCCGACTTTTTAAAACGTAAATATAAAATAATATTTCACAATTATTCCATTCAAACAGATGTAAATGAAAATTCGAGGAAAAGCAAAAGTGACTAGGCAAAAAAAAAATTCAAAGACAATTTGGTAACATTTTTTCGAACTATCGCTTACAACACTAATCGGTAAAACGAGTACACAGATAACCGAATAAAGAATTTTAATTTTATTTGAAATGTTGTTCCGGCACTTTATTTCGTTATTCATTTATTAAAAAGTCTAATAATCAGAACCCCGCATGTCAAGTAATTAGCATATCACCCCGAAAAAGTTATACAAGTACAAACTACATTGTATAACTCGTAGTTTTATCGAAATCATACACTATTTCGTTGTAATAAACGAATTTCGAGCGTCAAGTGATAACCATCCACGTCCCCCTAGCTAATAAAGAACCGGTTTAAAACGTAAGCGAATTACTAATTAGCTAGACCGAAAACGATATCTGAAAAATACCGAACGTGTCAGATTTTCGTAATATATCACAATAAAGACGAAAAATAAAGTAATAATAATGATAGAAAAGCAAAAAAAAAAAAAAAAAACAAAAAAAATGAAAACAAGAGAGGCGTAATTAATTTTAAATACAAACTTTTTTAAGTTATTAATTTTTTTTTAGTAATACTATTAAATATAAAAGTAACCTCGTGAAAAATAAACATATTTAGTAATTCGCAGATTTTACACTAAACCGGCATGTTTCAGAATACCGTACTCCATTTTCAGGAATATCGAAACCATGAATAATACGGTGCACTCCGAAACATTTCAGTTTAGAATATAATTTACGAATTATTGACTATGTATTTCTGTTTTTGTAAGTTTAGTTTTATTTGCAAGAATTAACGGAATAATAATAATCGCTATAAAATTTATATTGATCAGGAACATATTAAACTTTTTGAAGGTTTTTTTTTGGTAATATTTTTTAATTTAACACAAATCAGGATACGCCCATTAATAAACAAATAATTTCAAAATTTGCGTTCAATAAAAAAAAATCAAGCGTTCCCCAGAAGTGCTATCAAAAACTTAACGACAAATTCAGAAATTTTAACGGCCAATTTGTTTTTTATTATCAACTCGAAAACGGGGAACTTCTTAATGGGCGTTTTAAAATAACATCTTCGTTGTATGCGTTTGCAATAAAAATAGAAAAAAAAAAAAAAAAGAAAAAAAAATCCAAAAAAACTAAAGCAAAGAATTTAACAAGCTGTTTCGTGTGAAATGAGTGTGCAAAATAAATTATGAAAAGCTTTTTAAAAATCCATTAATAATGTGGCCAAAGAGTAGTAATTTTAGAAAAACTGTAAATTTAACACACGTGTACATATAATGCACGCATGCTATTTCTAAATCGTCAAAAGTATTTAAAGACGCATCATGCTTATAAAGCATTAATCGCGAAAGAAAGGTAGAAAATTTAACCGAAGGATGTTAAACACACTGAAATATTAATGCGTAAATAAAAGGTTTCAACTGACAGGTGAAACGTAAAAAGTACTCGGAATTCTGGCGACGTGACAATGGAATGTGAATATTGCGGTGCTCTTTAAAGCGAAACAGGTCGGTTGCTGCACGTTTGTTGTCGTCAAGGTGAAATTAATCTGCCGAAATTAGACAACTAGAGACTCTTGAATTTAAAAATTTCTTATAGAGCACTAAAGCGATACGATATTTTATACGAAATATCAGAATTTACGATAATATTTTTTTCTTTCGCTTCCTACAATTCCGGAAACGTCGATAAAGTAGTTGGAGGTGCGTACAATAGGCGAATAGCCGGACACAAACGTTTGTCGAAATTACCGCGTTTCTGAAAGTTTCGATAAAGTCGGATTGATTGCGAAGAACGACGATACAATATTTTCGCACGGTCGAAAAGCAAAACAAGCACGTACGTTCTAGAGCTGATGACTGCGTAATTGTAAGGGAAACGAAGGAACAATTACACCATAACTGACAGACTTTTGGCCTATCCGTAAACCGTACGAAAACGGAAGCGATGATAACAAAAACCACAGACGATATTACTTACGGTGGAATTGAACAAAATAAAATACCTCGGGGCAACATGATTAATAAACATGGTTTAGATGATCATACGGAATCAGGAATACGATGACTGCGCAAGTTGAGTTTTCCGCAATAGAAAATTGGAAGAATGACAACGGAACTAGCGGTCTATAATGCGGCAATACTTCTGGCTCTGCGGTACAGTTATAGTTATGAAACATGGACTGTGAAACTGAAGCAAATAAAAAAAAAACTGGAAGCCTGTCACATCTTAGATTTCTACAGGGAAATCCCTAGGATAAGCTGGAAAGATGGCACGTTTCGAACGTCAGAATACTACATTTGGCACGCAGTAACAACTCGATTGAGCAATATATAGTGTCTAACATCGGCGGCGATGGACGGGCCATGTAATACGAATGAATTATAAAAGAATCCCTAAGCGCATGCTCTCCGGAATACTAAATGATGGCAAACGTCATTGCGGGAGAACGGATATAAAGACCCCTCATCGCCAGCAGGCTAAAGAAAATACACCTAAATAACGTTACCGGGAAATAACAGATTGAAATGGAAATCGATGACGAATGATACAATAGAAAAGCATCACTATCAAAAATCACGATAGAAGAGGAAAAATACAGAACACAAGAGTACCCCAATGCCCGCAGTGTATTCAAGATAGGACTAATCTATGAACGAAGACTGGATGATGACGCTCATACTCGGATACAGATTAATGACGATGATGATATATAATGAACGCCAAGTGCAATATTAAATCACGTTTATCCGGCCTAACACAATTTTGTATTACTATTTCGCCGTCAAATATTTTTATTAATTTTCTTGCATGTCTGAAACTGCACAATCCAAAAAAAAAAAAAAAAAAAAAAAAAAAAAAAAACTGTTCAAACGGCCCTTAATCTTCTTACTGAAAGGGATCTGCACGATTGTTGTTCGCTATGAACATTTTAATTTTCAAAGAATTACAAGTTTCCTCGATCGATTTATAATTCACAATTTGTTTAGCGCGGTAAATTACCAGATTACTTTTTATATTAAAGCAACAAAAAATACATGCTGTCAGCCATCGTTTTCGATCTGGAATTTTCCTTTTTTTTTTTTTTTTTTTTCGTGTCACCTCATTATTATCATTAAAAATTAATCGTCGAAAATGTAACTAAAGCATTCCCCTGCAGCGAACAACAGCTAACTAAAGTATTGCTGATTTAATTTCGCTCAGGGGAAATACCGCCTCCAAAAGATTTTTTAATCGAAACATTAATTCTTCACTCGAAATGCAAAAAAACGTCGCTAATATTTTAATCTTAAAATCACCCGTTTCTTGTTCTGTAAATAAAATTCTCTCGATATTATACTAATGACCCGGAAAGTACAAAATCGCGGCCTCTTAGATTGCTCATGGTTTTAAATGTAAATAATAAGTTAACTGAGACGAAGTAAACTTTTCTCACCTCTCCTAATAAACGCGTACCAAATTTTTGACACTGTAACGCGTATTTTTTTTATTCTTTTTTTTTTTTGTTATTATATAACAGTTGACATTTTTCGGCCGGGATATTTACACGTGTTTCGCTCAATATTTTTCCTTTAACATTAATAACAGCGTCTAATGTAGTACCGATTCAATGATGTGTACTACTACATTCCGGTTCCATCCTTTTCAAACTGGTTTGCGCGTGCTTGTAGTCGTGTTGAAGTGGATAGCAGTAAATAAACGGACTGGTTGGTACAGTTGTTGCTATTCTAGAATATATTCTTAACTCACGTTAGACGGTTTCCATTCTCAACAGTTCGGATTTAAATTTCTCTTTCCCTCTTCTGAGTTTGTGTTATTTTTATCTTGCTCGTAACACAGACTTTCTATTTCCCCTAATAGTTTCTCGATTTTTCGTCACGTCGAATTATCATCTATCGTTATGATTTAAGCGCATCTTCCATTACCATTTTTCCTTCACGCTTTACATACTTTACTCGTATAGAAACGTTAATTAATTTTGCTCCCCGCAATTCTTTTGTTTCATCATTTTCTATTCCGTCTTCATCCGTAAAAATTATTTCCCATTTTATATGTTACGATAATATTTTATTCTCATTTCTCTTAAAATGTCTTATTAAAAAAGGCGAATAAAATCTATTGAATTAGTCGAAAAAAAAACAAAAAACAAAAAGAAAACACATATTATTAAGAACAACAGAAAATATAAAATAATTATATTGACGAAAAATAGTATAACACATTACTATATTAATATTTAACGCGATAAATGTTTTTTTTTCCCCATTATTTCGTACATTGTGTTTCTCAGGAACTGGACGATAATATACACAACTGATGTCAAACCAATTATTGCGGGGTATTATTTTGCAAGTTAGAAAATATGAAAATACATTAATTTCAAGCGCACATTAAAAACCGATATTTTTTTCTAATTTACTTTATATCGAAGAAGTAAAATTTCTGAAAAATTAAAACTTAAATAATTCCTATTTTGTATTATTCCTGATATTTTTTGCGAAAAATATTAAACAGTTTTTTTTTAAATCAATTTTTTATTTCTCATTTTTAACCTCAATTCTTTTTCCTCATCCATTCAAACGTACCCGAAAAGGAATTTCAGCATTTTATGTATTATCAGGAAAATATTAAATCCCTTAAAATTAATATTTTTAAGGATTTCCGCATAAAAAAAATTGCTTCATCTTTTCCAATGTAAATTTCCTTGACAGTATTACGGCTACTCGTGTTACTGTTAATGAATAACTAAAATAAGCTAACTGTCAATAAACGAAGCAAACTTGTTAAGAATAATTTTAAAAATAGTTTCCTTTAACTGTAAGCAAAAACAAAAGGTTATATTTTTTTTTCTATGCTCGAAAAAATAAAAATCAACGTCAGTTGTTACCTTATCCGATACTGTTGAAATAAAAATAAAATTTTCTCTCAATTTGATTTCAAATAATGATCCTCCGTAGTATATATATATATATATATATATATATATACATATATATATTTTTTTTTTTTAGTTAAACCAAATAATCGCCGAAAATTATCAAAAATTTAAACTTAAATTTAGCCAGACACCAGCGTATGTTCTTCTACACACTTTACGAGAAACTACATTACTTTATCGTTTTTTAACTTGTTTAGTTTTTTTATTTCGGGTTTATTTTATATTCTATTTATACTGGCACTTACAAATACAAGATGAAAACCATTATACGAACACACAAGTTCTGCCTGGAAATCTTGCTAGAAGACTAAAAAAAAGAAGATGGTATCATGATATCCTACTTACGCAGATGGAAGTACCATTTTAGTATTATTATTACAATATAAGTTTAAATCCACCATATCTGACACGAATGTAACGGCTAATTAGTAAAAGCTCCATTATTCCCAATGAGGAGAAGGGGCTAACAACAAGTTATATTTGTATACCCTCACCGTTGATTATGGTATAGTGGTACCGGCACAGTGTAAATAAAAACGAAACAGAAAAAAAACCCTATAAAAGTACGCATACACTTTCAAAACAGAATAGTTCCCGTTTTACCTTTTGAATTCATCTTTCCGGGGTACGACAATTTTCAACTTTGTTTTTTTTCATTTTTAAGATGCGAAAAAGAAAGAAAAAAACCGAAGAAATTATTGATAAATAATTAAGCTTAATATTAATTTAGAGTTAAATCCGCAATTTTGGTCCATGACTATTTTCAAGGTTTCGCTTTGAACTCTTTCGTTTCATGATAATTTTTAATGTTACTGAACTCATATTACTGGTGTATCAGTGTACAGTTACGGTACTGCTTTTATGTTCTTACTCGAGATAACTGCGAATTTATTAATTTCTCCCCGAATATTTTAAAATTAATCGAAAATTGAATTGCCAAGTGAAAAAATTTTAAAAATTAGAAACAAACTGGTTAAGCAAATAAATCAAAACAGATGTAAGGGGAATTCCTCGTATCCACTTTAAAAAAATGACAAACTTTTTTATTTACCACTTCTACGTGACCCGCATAAATAAAATAATTAACAAACACTAACTAGTCGGCAATATTATGAAACAAAAAAAAAAAAAAAAAAAAAACTGCTAAATTTAGAAAATCAGTACTTTGAAGAAGAAAAAATTGACTGTTTAACTGACTTACTATTTTTTATTCCGAGAAAATCGATGTTAATATTCAGCCTTAACTTTACATACCCCCGGCAAACCTTGTCGTGGGTGTGAGACTGGTTTGACTTTACTTTTAATATTTACCAGCATAATACCCTATTGTTCCTATAAGAACATTCTACTCTTAATTACTAGCATTTCGACAACGCGCGTAAAATGGTAATGAAAAAAAAAAATCCTCGGCCACTATTAGTCGGGTAAGTGCGATAGACAGAGAGTAGTTTGTGGAAAACTTTTTATTATCGGAAATTTAAACTAATTTAAATATGAAATATATCTTACCGAGTGATTATTTGAAAACGTGGATAGTTCGTAATCTTCATTCATTGAAACTACTCCTTTAACATTTTCATCCTTTATCAACTGAAATGAAATAAATTTCTATAGCTATATGCTTGGGAGAACATCAAAACGGAATCGTTAAAAAAAATTCTTTTAACCGTGAAATTTTATATTTCAAGCAGTTCTTCTCATAATGAAATATTATTAATTTTACCTGCTCGGTCATATTTCTGAACGGTAACGCTCCGAGAATAACATTATTATCAATTCTATCGTACCACCGTCGTCTGGTGACCTTTTCCATTACAACATTGTAAAATAGGGTTGGATAGAACGTTATACGGCCGAACATTGTACCGAACACTTTAAACGCGGAATGAAAGATCAAAATGAATAACTTCACTTGATAGCTGCTACTAGAATAATCCATTATTATATCGTTTCAGCGGTAAAAATCTAAAGTTACGTCCCCTGAAAGACAGAGAAAAACGCATAAATTAAAAACTAAACAGTTCTTTAGAAATAAACCGTTTCTATTCAGTAAAAAAATAGCCTTCCTAATAAAAATATCCGTTTGTTTGCCGCTGAATAAATTTACCGCGATAGAGTATTTTTATTGTAGTTATGCAAATTTGCTCGCCGTACCTGTCTCAACTTTAACACTAATTCCCATATTTTCCATTTCGTAAATCCTTAACTCATCGGCTTCTAAAACGTTCTCTTCCCAATCTTTCCGAAAAGTGAAAACTAGAGAAATTCCATGTATTACAATTTCCCTCTCGTCGAGTAATGTTTACCTCGCAACTGTGATTTCGTGAGGCGCCTTATCAAATTAATAACGTATCGACTTTAAATTATTTATTATATCCGGTTTTTTCCAATTATATTTTATAAAGGAAATCTTTAATTAGGTAATAAATTATTTAACGACTTTGTTTTTATTTATTTTTTTTTAAATTGTCTAATATATTTTTTAATTAGAAAGTGCGTGTACTCAAATAAAAAGAGGAAAAGAAAAAGAATTAATTTTCAAACGATATTGTCGATACTATTTGATCGTATTGCATTAACTGTAGAGTGATATGAAATACGTCTTATCTTCTCGTTAGTTGTGATTAAACATTTGTAGCACCCAAAGAAATTTATTATTGGAAGAAAAAAAAATAAACATTTGTAATTTTATTCTCTATTTTTAAGCGATTTTGAAGCAACGTACTTCAGCTCGTAATTTTGTACACTTAGGATGTACCAACCGGTAATTGAATATATTCAATTGTTACTAACGTACTTCTTAGTTGATGTTTCATTTTTTTTTTTTTTAGCATCATTTAAACGAAATGTTAAATTTTTTTTTTTTAAATTTACCTTTAAATTCGAAATAGTATGGCCTGTAATTTTTTGTTTTTATTATAAACAGAATCGAAAAACAGAATGTGAACAAGCGGATGACCTGTTAAAACAATACATGGAGGAGAGTGTTTTAGAAAATAAATTAACTGATCATTTTACTGTTGATATTGAAAAACGGTTGCAACTTTTAAAAGAATTTAACCGATCTTACTTTACAGAAAAACAGAAGGTACGAACAATTTAACTATGAAGTAATGTCGAGCGTAATTGTACGTTAACTTATAAGTAACATCGGAAATATTTTCAAACGGTTATTATTTTCTAAAACAACGTATAGGAACCATCTTCATCACCGAAAATAATTACCGTGGGAACGCCGGACGAGCTTACTAATGCGGTCGATTCGTTAACTGTTATGAAATTATCGGAATCGGAAAGTTCAGATATGGATGAAATTGATAGTGATTTTGACAGCAACAGTTCACAGTCGATAGAAGATAAAAGTGTAAGTGTTCACGTGCACTTCTTTTTATTTTTTTTTTACAAAAATTGAATTTTAACATTTACTAACCTATTACACGTTAATATTTCGAAATAAATAATAGTAATTCTAGAATGAACGTTGTGTGCAGAAATTTGGTGCTACTTAATTAATTTATACCGTTTATAAGATATTTTTCAGTTATAACCGGTAATTAATGGTCTTCTGTAATAACTGAATGATCAGTTTCAAGGTGGCTTACTTATAACATGTCGGAAGTTAATATTTCTTTCACGATTAAAACATAAACATTTATTAAAAAATTTCAAAAGTGTTTATAATCGATTAAAGGATAAACTTTACAAGCTGTATAATTTTTACGTGGGTTTTTTTTATATTAAAAATGAAGTAGTACGTTCCTAAAGATGGTAAATGTTTTTAATCGTTAGAAAATTAAATCGTTAAAATTCTCATTTTTGATTACATCTTGCACGAGTGTTAAATGCAGCGATTTTTAATTTTCTCATTTACGTTAACGTGCCATATTTAATTTTAAGTACAGCCTATTATTTTATTTTCTAAATCTGATAAATTATGACTAAACAAAAAGTATAACAAGCTGTGTTTTTTTTTTTTTCTATTTCATATTACCCGAAATTTTTATTACTAAAATGGTTATATACGATAATGTATGTTAATGTAAACTGATTTAAAAAAAAAAATAAAAAACTCTATCAACCGTTTTAACCATTATATTCCGAATATTAAAATAACTTTATCGGGAAATTTGGGAAATTTAACTTTTTCTTATTTTACAACTTGATCTTATTCAATTCCACTTCTAGACAAATACTTCCTTGTCATTTATCTCGGGTTTATGTTCCGATCATTCAGCACTGAAAGGTCTTAATTGCCTTTTAATCTTTTACGCGGCCATTCGATATCCCCCCCCCCCCCGTTCTCTATACCGCTGCACCATTGATTTATCTTTTTACGGTAATTCTAATGATATGTTTTGCCATCTGCACTTACTACGTTGTCTCCATGATGGCTGTTACATTTATTACCAACCGTAAAAATTTTATTATTTCCCAGCATAAGTACCATATACATTGCAGTTAGTTTTCTTTTTAATTTTGCAAACAGTATTCAAATTTTACTGGCGCTATTGGTTGCAGAATATTGTACATTCATTGTATGACCTATATATATATATATATACATATATATATCGGTGTTACCATTTCCTTCCGTTTCTCTTTTGTTTTTTCTTTTCATTACTTTTATTATCTGCAGATACACAGTTACACCGAGAGAGATTATAAATATATAAATTTATTTAAGGCAAAGTAAACAGAATTTGATGAAATAGCAGCGTCAGATGAACACATGAACCGAATCACTCGATCACGGAAGGTTATTCTCATTTTAACCCAATAATGGTCAACTTTTTTTTTTTTTTTTTTTTTTTTTTTATTTGGATAACAAAAATAATATCTTGCTAAAGTACCGTATGTAACGAACGGTAACACTTATCTGTTGTCAGAATTCCGTAATTATTTTATCGGTATATTATAAAATTAAATATGTTATTTATGAAAATTAGTTTTAAAAATCGCGCCTCCAAAATACGCAAAAAATAATAAGAAGAATAAGAACATTAAGTAATTTTGGAAGCTAAAAAATAACTGTAAAATTTTCTATTATAAAATTGATTAGAAAATAGTACTACGAATAGTAATAAATAATACGAAAGCACTTATTATTGGATTTGGTTATACTTTGCGATGGTAAGCAGAAAAGGCTCTTGAAAAGTAAACTTGTGATTATAAGTACGCCTTCGCGTTTATACACAGCGGCTGAGAGTGTTAAATCTAGTGGCCATGTAACAACCGGTTTCGAAGGGTCCCCCCATAATTAGTGGTTGTGCAAATTACTCCTGTTAAAACGCCGCTACTAAAATGAAAATACTGGCAGCCTTAACCGGTACAGACTAATTTTAACGGCAGTTGTTTATAGCTGAGAAAATGAAACGGCAATGAGAAAGCGAATAAAGGATTGCAGACAGATTTGTGCTTCCATTCCGTTATGAAAGAAGGAAACGCACTGCCGTTGGATATCCCGAAGCCGATGCATCGGTAATTTTCTTATCCTAAAGTGATACGTGGTTTTTCTTCACTGATCGAATGTTGAATATCCTGTAGACTTCGAAATTGAATTGTAATCAATAATCTAATAGGTTGCTTGATGTCGAAAATTCCACTTTAATTTGCACAAATCGAACCTATTTACAATACGAGGTTATATAGATTTGGTACAACACAATTGTTAGTGTCCAGTAAGCTATGATTTTCTTAAAAAATGCCTGCTCTCAGTCAAATGCCATCTAGCAACTCAGACCTGATCTAATGAGGGCTATAGTCCCAGGCCCCAGCCTCCAGAGGCCCCACGCTCTTGAATAGAAAAAAATTTAATTTTCCAAGTGCAAAATATAAGCTTTCCCACCCCCAAAATACTCAATACTATAAAAATACAAGATTTTAAATTTGCGTTTTTTATTTTAAAAAGAATTCAGTTTATTTTTTTTAGAATGAATATGTGAGGTCATTAATGAAATGATATACTTCTTCTCTATAAAACTTTCTCTTTTTTTTGCTCAATAAACTAAATACTACATAAAATGAATATTTACAGAAATTTTGTACGTTAAATCTAATTTATTGTGTTAAAAAAAAAAAAAAAAAATGAATGAGTCCTTTAACGTACGTATTGAATAATAAGTAAACATTCGAAAAATCGATTAATAACAATTCTCTATTCAAATATTGATATCCATACAAACGTAAATTTTTCTACGTAAAAACATTTGACGATCTGAAATATTCTTAATTTTAACAGTATTTATTCTTTATTTTTATTGAAAGTTAATACGTTTTCATTTGAACTGTACAAAAATTATTTAAAATAAAAACGAGTTTTAATCGATTGCTGATTTTATAAATATATATTTGTATTCCGTAAAATTTGATAAACCATACTGTGTTTTATTCACTTTTTTCTGATCGCATAAATAATTATGGAATTTTAAATATGCATGTTTAATTTATATAAAGAAAAGAATACGATCAAAAATATTGTATGGGTGTATCAAAATTAGCTTGAAAACCGCTATATCAACAATACCGGCGCCTTAGCCGTAAATAATGCATTATAAATAAAGTTTGTATTTTTATTTTAAAAAAACGATTATTTTTTTGCTACTCGCAATATTTAATTTGTTTACATAAATATTTTTTATAGAAAAAGAAAAATAATGTTATGAATAAAAAAAAAAGCAAATATTAACGCATATGTGTACATACAACAATTCCTTATTGACGTCCAATTTATGTAGTACACTCATACGTCGTTTTACGGCCGCTTTTTTTATGGCTTTTCGCTTTACGGCCAAAGAAAAGGCAGAAGTCGTATTACTAAAACCGCATTTAATATATATTTTCGAAAATCCGAGGGCTTTTAAAAAGGTGAACAAAAAAGAATATTATCCGTCATTTGGAGATCCATCAAAAAAGTTTGGATGACTAAAAAAATCTTTGACGACTGGTTTAAAAATAATTTTTGTCCAGAAGAAAAACAATATTCGCAAGAGAATAACTTATGCGACAAAGCATTACTTATTTTGGACAATGCTCCACGACACCCAGTTAATTCGTCCGAATTATCTGGAGATGTGGAGATTGAGTATCTTCCCAAAAATACAACAGCTTTAATCCAACCAATGGATCAGGATGCAATAGCCAAGATTAGTCCCGGGCCTCGTAAATCCTTATTCCGCCCCTGCTACTCATAATAGCTACTCATTCAAATTTTTTAGTAAGTTCTCATTTTCATGACCTAAATTTTAATCGGTGTTATTTTATACTAAATACAGATTACTTGTCTATCGTCTTCTGTCAACAAACGTATTCATGATTTTTGACAATAGAAAGAAAGAGAAAAAAAAGGTCTGAAAACTTATTTTGTCAATTTTAAGAAACCGCTATATTTAACATTACACCATATAAGACATTTTAAAAAGTTTCGAAAGTCTTAATTTTTATCAACTGGGATGAAAAAAAAAAAAAAAAACGTTAAATCGTCTGTACAGATCAAAAAATAAAGAACAAAAACATTTAAAACTACTTAGGAACCAGTTACATGTGCTTACTCAAATTTGAATTCAATTTTCTTACATAACGCAAATGAAACGCATTACTAATGCGCAATAAAAACTATGTTAGTCATCAATTTATTTTTCTAATGAATGCACTCTAATTCGTTGTATCACAGTTTGATACGGAGTATAAATGAAAAACATTCCTGAATATTTTTGTTAAATGGATGCATTTTAAATTAAGCTCAAATTTTTATTTTTCAATGATGTCCTTTTCAGTGAAAAGTAGAAAATGCGGTATGTATCTCACTAAAGAGAAAACGAATATATAATGCAAGTGTTTCAAACCTGAATATTAAATTTCGGAACATGAAGTCCTTTAATTTGACGCAAAATAGTGCTGATGCTAATGTATTTGAATTATTCTAGTTAATTATTTTTAGTGATAACAAAGTGATTCAGTTTCATTTTTAGTCGATTATGGAATAAGCAGAAAAAAGGGGCAACGAGTTTAACCATTTTCCAATTAAGTTTAGGCATATAGTCGAGTGCCGTCATTAATAAGGTGAATTTTTGCAATGAAGAATTGCTGAAATATCCTAAAAAAGCTTCGAAAGAATAAATAATGGTCCAATGACAATAATTGTAAAAAGGTGAAATTGGTTTAAAAGAATGTTAACTGTTATTACAAAAATAAATACGACAAGAAGTCAATGAAAATCGTTTAAGCAAATTCAGATGGCATAAAAAAAAAAAGAAACAGTTGCACTTAAATTGAATTATTTTTCGTTTCAGGTTCGCCCCATAAAAATGCATTCATTTTTTTTTTTAACATGTAAAATAAATTTTTTATATTTTTGAAAATTCATTTATTAATCCATATTCATTTTTTTACGATATTTATATCGCTAATGTTACTGCTATGCGACCAAATTTTCAGATAAATACAAAGACATTAACATGTACTTCCGACTAATCGAACTGAGAATTCTTGAATCATCTTTCACTAGCCATAAGCTAACTTAGTGGTATTTCAGTTTTAATTATTTCTGTGAACAAGTTGGTTTTTTTATTTCATTTTTATTTTTCGGCTCGGTTGTTAAATTTATCACCACCCAATGCCAAAATAGAAATTATAATCTATTAATCGTAAATAAAAATCTTAACGACAAGGAATCCAAGAAGTACCCGTGCCCATAGAATTCTACCCGTCAGTGCGGCGTCCCATACGCAATCTACGTATTACAATCGCAAGTTTCCTTGTTTGCCATATCATTCTTAGGTATTTTATCATACCGCAGTTTAAATGCTAATAGTGGTCGAATTAAATTATATAATTGCTTTTGCTTATTATTATTATTCGTAAGGACCAGTCAATCTTGCTGGTAATTATGTCTTATGCTAGAGACTGAAAATCTTTCGAGAGAATAAAAGAAAACCGGATGCCATATGCAATGATTAGAACATTTAATAAAATTTTACTCGTTGATTTTTGTCTACATTTCTTCTTAATTAGGTAGACTAGTGGATGGCACTGGAAATCAAACGAACCATGATGTAATGAGGACAAGACGCTTAAACTATCGCTGCATATTAAAAATCTCTCACTTGTGTGATCAAAACATTCAGGATACAATCACATACGCGCCATGTCTATTATTTCAGTTGTATTATACATGTAGATGTTACTAGAGACAATTTAAATTTCTGCCCTGACACGTTTAGAAACGTAAAAGAAGTTGCCCCTATGAATTTTTCAATTTCCATTTGCTTGAATCTGTCAGTAAATATAAAAATAAAATTGTTTTAAATCGTTCGAATTTTATACCCGTAAAATAATTAATTATACGCGGGTTGTTTTGGAACATATTTCTCACTTTATTTCGCAGAGATGTATGTATTAGTTTCGAATTGTAATTTGTTATGTCGTATGTAACCACAAAATGTATATGGATAGCTAGAATGGTAAAAAGGCGAGGGTGTATTTATAATAATGTTAGCGTTTTCTAGCCATCAATAGCATTTTATGCATGACAAATCTCTAAGTATTGTAAGTAGTTAGAACCTTATCTAGTAATTCTGAGTAATTACACTCTATATTTGATAATAAATCCGTCAGTCAAAAGATTTCTTCAAGGAAATAAAGCGGAGATCTTTGTATCAGGCAGAATGGACGTTTCCATTTGCAATGTCTTGAACTTCTTAAGATTAGTAGCAAAAGTCGGTCCATAAAATACTGAACCATAATCTAGCCTTGAAAGTACAAACATGCTTATACTTTAAGACACTGAATATAATCCTTCAATCGTAATGGAATGAATTAGGAAATGATTTCCTAATTTTTACGAAGAACTCTTCCCCCCAATTTCTTCTTCCACTGAATAAACAATAACCATCATCTTTTGGCGTTCTAGGCTGCTTGAGTTTATTTTCAAAGTTTAAAAGAATAACGAGCAGATAAAATCGATTTCATTATTGCCACTAAAAGAGTCCAATGCGGTTGCAAATGCACCAGTTGCAAACTGGCATGTAAGCACTTATAGTATGCAAAAGTGTTCATGTCCGTGACTATCATTTTGGCATTTTCTAACTTTGGTTTTACCTTATGTAAAATCATTTGACTATTCTTAAATTTTAAGAAAAAAAAATTACTAAACCCTGGAATTTGATAAAAATCTGTTTTTAGTAGTTCGTAGTTTTATTTAAATATAATTTAAAAAAAAGAAAAAAATCTGCTCCGTGTTCTTGATTAGTTTTTCCATTTAGTTTTTTTTCTTTTTGATTAATATCACAGTATGTAAGGATGATGGTAAAATAAAGTTAATTGAATATATCCATGTTACGGAATTAATGATGACTTAAACACGAAATCGCAGTTTTAAACTAAATATTATAAAACAATTAATTAATTTTAAAAAAAGCAAATCACGTTGGTTATAAAAAAAAAAAAATACCAAATGTACACTGTAAATTCCGTGTTACAAATAAAAATTATTACGTACTGTATTTATTCCTAGATTTTCTGTTTTTCTATATTACTGTTTTTTGTTGTTGTTTTTTTATAAATCTTGTTGAGATGTGTACTGAATGTTTTAAATAAACCAACATATTTACAATTGGAAATTTTTTGTAAATTATTGGTTTTTAGAAAATTTAGAATATACTCCCCAACATAAACCGTGCACTTAACAAAACTATACATTACTCAATGAGTTCCATCCTAGTCTGTATGTCAGCTATCAAAGCGCTTCGCAACCATTGTCAACATCAATTTCTTGTTGTCATTTCTCATTTTAAGTATTTTCACGCAATTTGGTTTAATATTGTATTCATTAGTAATCCAATTGGAGCGGTTTTTTCTGCTTAAGTGTATTTACTTTAGGCATAATACTATCTATTTTAAAAATCTCGTTTTTACTTTTAGCTACAAACACTGATCGTAAACATTTATATTCCGAGAATAGTCTGTAGCTTTCTTATTGTAACATAATATCAGTATCATTCGATTGTGCACTGCTTTCGTATTCTTGATATTAATCTAATTACTACTAGGATCAGTCTTCACATTTTTTTTTTTCGCACAGACCCTGTTGCTATTGTTACCGCTATTCGCTTCTTTATTTTTCTCTACATTCATTTCTTTTTTCTCAGACCAAAAATATCATCCGACATTATTTCTTTTCTTGTGCATTTCATTTTTTCCTACTGGTAAATCATCGTAATCAACTCTATCCACCTTGCCATCTACTTTACTTCGTTAAATTTTTTATTTCAGAAAAATGATTTATCTTTAACGTACAAACACCATGAGTTTGTTGAACATTATATTGATTTTTCGAACCCCATATGGTATTTCTTTATTTCACTGAATAATCTTTACTATCTTATATAATGGTTGCAGTAGATAAAAAGAAGATTATTAGAAAGCTAGAAATGAGGTATCGAAAAATAATAAGACTCTTGAGCTCGGTAAAAGAAAATGCTGAATACAGAAGAAAACTACCAATGGAGAATATATAAAGTCTAATTAAACAAGTTCAGTCAAGCATGATGTTTCATGCGCTCAGGGTTATTTCGTATGTTAAATTAAAGATAACTATAATTTACATTTCAAAAGTGATCTGATTTTTCCCGTTGCGAAGAAGGAGAGGCTCGTAACTTTTTTCGACTTTTTAAATATATCGCCACCCCGAAAGTTTGATTAAGAAAATGACTTATGGTGTAGTTCTTTCAAAATTTTGAGCTTTCGGCACCCCGAGAGCCTAATTTTAAAGCTGGAAACCCGGATGTTCCAAACTAGAGAAGTATACGGGGATGCGCGTTTTTTTAACCTAGTTCAAAATTTTTAGTTATAATTCTCGCGGCACTAAGGGGGGACACGTCATTTTTGCATTTTTTTGATCTCTTCATCAACTTTGAAAGTTTCGTTAAGGAAATGACTTATGGTTTCGTTCTCATCAACTAGTGATTTGTCCAACGGTACCCAGAAATAAAAAATTTTTTTTTTTTTAATTTTTGAGCTTTTGGCGCCCCAAAGGTTGAAATATAAAATTGTAAGCATAGCTATATTTTTTCTATGAATCGGTCCTTTATGCTATGTCTGAAATACGTTTTGGTTTCTCCGACGTTTTTACTCGGGCTATTACTTACGAGAACTTCCTTTTTCTTGCTGCTTTTTTTGGGCCAAAAGGGAGTTTTAAATAATTCTTTAACTGTAATTTTTTTGATTTCATGAAAGGAGACTCCTGCATTTTATTTTATATTTTGAATTTCACCTTTAAACGTTTATCCGGTGATGATTATGAATTTTGAAGTGATTTTTGAGGTCGTTTTATATACCATATTATATATTCTTGGCGGTTTTTTGGATTTTTTGCCATCGAGAGTAATCGTTTAGCTCGAAGTTATAGGTCGTTTTAAAGAGAATTTTAACTGTTATGTATGTTTCAGATTTCGAAAATTAATAAGTCAAAGCGTTCGTGAATTATCGATTTTTATTTGATATTTTTGTCGTTTCTGAACCATCTTATTAGGATTCCGTACATTATATGTATACAGAATCCTAAAAATTAACTAACAAGATACCAAAACGAAGAATTAAATTCACATCATATCGCACAAGCGGATCAATTTTTGAATTTCTTAAAAATAAAAAAACAGCATAAAGTTAAGCACTGAAAATTGGGTGTGAATAAAGCAAAAATTACACCCGATGACATTTGACCGTGTAATTTGTTCAACGAAAAATTATGAAATTTAGATTTTTATAATAAAATTAAAAGTTACAGATTAAAATAAAATAGACTAACACAGAGAATTTAGGAAAAGGAATCGCGGAAGTATTGGACTCAAATTAAAGTGAAATAAAAAAAAAAAAAGAACAAAAATTGTTGCATACATTACTTTTTCAAGGTGAACGCTCAAAAGGTATTTCTCTGACATTAATAATATATGGACGTACAACGATTCCCTTATAAAATTTTAGCAAAAATAACATATTCTTCCATTGATCTGTGAATTATAATTTTTTTTTTTTTTTTTTTGTAATTTTACTATTATTTTACGTGTTTTCATACGGTTTAAAACTGAAAAAGCTAAATTGACAGTTTATCGAGCAATACAGTGTTTCGCAGCCTTTATCAAAATTTTATAAAGAAATTGATGTTCGAAATATTCCTGTGATTTAAAAATGTCAATGCAGTGCTATTACAAATTTACTAAAACCCTAATGTGAAGACCGTTGTAGTTTTACTCAATTTCTTATTTATTTTCTTTTCTTTTTTGGTGCGTTAGTTTTACGAGCCAAAGTATTATTAGAAAAAAATAAGCCAGGAAATAACATTCATATTTTAATTTTAGACCTTCTCTCGGTGAACTGTATCACTTTTTTGTATCGATGTTACGATTTTCTTGTATATCATTACTTTCTGAAAGAATATAATAGGCCCCGGATAAGTGTGTAAAATCGGTCCCCCTTCTCGATTCGGCTAGAATTTGGCTCATATGTTTGGCTTACCAAAAAACTACGATCCTAAAAGTTTCAAGTCTTAGGGCTCAAATTTGAATCTCTAACCTCGAAAAACGTGTTTTTTAACCGTATTTTTTCGAATTATGAACTGATTTTGAACAACCCAAGTCAAGGTAGAATGGTTAAAAAACACGAAATTGCCGCCAAAAGGGCAAATTTAACGGCCTAAAGCAATCCAGATATTTATTTTTTGACATATTTCACACGATTTTTAGTACACGGCTGTATTTCTTTAGAAGACTTGTGCAATGATTATTACACTACATATTTGTTTATTTTGCATGTTTTTAATATTGGTGAAATAAATAACAAATTAAACGTATTATTTATGTATTTATAAATTTAAATCTTAATAATATAATATAAATATAAAGAATAATTTATTAAATATTGCAATCTATCTTCCGCATCACTAAGTTTCACTTAGACTTATTAAAAATTAAAAATATAATATTTTCACCAAGTTTTGTTTTAAATGTCAACTTTTTTTTCATTTTTTTTTTTTTTGATTTTCCAGAAATAAGTATTAAACAGCAACACTCTCAAATCATACCTACAAAACTTTTTTCAAGATCTAATAATTCACTTATAAATAAAATTTTATAATTCAAATGACACTTATATTAATACGAATAAGATACATTGGCATGCTCAAAAGTGATTTAAACAGCCAGAATATTAAATACTTAAAAGTTTGTTAATATTAAAGAAATTGATATTTTGCTTAAGTAATCACGTAGTTATCAAAGAATCAAATCAAAAGGATAAATTATAAAAATTCTTCTTTAATAGCTTCGTTATCTTAGGTAATGATATGATTTCTACTTAATTGAATTTAATATGTTCAACTTTAATAAAGAAAATTAACTTACAAATATTACTAAACAAGTTCATACTCAATTGTAATAAGAAATTCGGAGACCAATCTTGTATAAACAATTTTTATAAAAAAAATAGTTTTTGAAATGTGTAGATTGTTTACAAACAAATAAATATAATGTAACTAACCTACCTTATGCCAATATTAAAATAACCAAAATGATAAGGTTTACTTCAAATTAATTTGAAATATTTATTCAAAATCAATGTAAATAAATACTATTTTTTTCATTAATACTAATAGTAACTGGACGACTGTTAAATATACTTAAATAAAGCAGATACTTTTTCATCTCGCTAGCAGCACCAGTTAAAGAGAGAAAAAAATGTTAATTATACATATGTCAAGGTCTGATTCTATTGACGCAATTCAGACTTATTTGTGTGGTAATATCCTCAACCTAGTAATTAATTACTTGCATTTCTGATCTTAAGGAAATAAATAATAGTTAAAGTTAACCTCTACTTGTTTATTTTTAACATTTTATTTATTTATTTAACGTTCCTATTCGAAGTTTCTCTATATTTCAATATTTAAATGGAACAACGGACCACCACCAGAGAAAGACAGGCTTGCCGCCATATTGCAGAACTATCTAGATCATAACACATAGATAAAAAATTTATCTCATTTATAGAGTCATAATTATTTTTAAAATCTTAAATATCTACAAATTAATTCATGGAAATCGATCGATTGCGCTTTAAAGTTAAATATATATCAACATTCTTTGTTTTTTTGCAATATTAAAAAATAAAAAAATATAAATAAAAAAGCATCTAACGATAGTGTATAGAATTACGATAAAACATATCTATCTGAACAATATCTCATTCCAGGGAAGGTCGAGAGTATATACTTGAGAATCGGGATATTCGGAATCGCTAAATACGATTCTGTGATCAACTTTAAGCATTGACATAAAATATTGTGACTAAACCGACCAAATTGTAGTATTTGGAGGGTTATTCTGAACTTCGCGAGAACAAAACATTTTTATTTCTGAATTGAACACAAATTTTACTAATGTATTCTAAATATGAAAAGTTTTGTCCAACTAATTTTGCCCAATTCAAAAATAAAAATTGCTTGTTCTCGTAAACTACAAAGTAACTCTCATAGAAGTTTTTTTATCGCTAAATGTGATTTTAAGATTACTTCTAACTCCAAATATATATCGTGCAAAAGGTAGAGAGGATGGGGCGCTTTGTATAAATATTCAGCAAAAGATTTTTGAGTTAATTTTCTCAGCTGAGTACAAAAAATCATGTGAAATACATCAAAAAATAAATATCTGGATGCTTTAGGCCGTTAAACTCGTCCTTTTGGCGTTAATTTCGTATTTTTGAATCAACGAGTCGTGAAAAACTGAACCAAGTATGTATACTAGGTGATTTTTTGTCTCTAAACTTATTTTTGGAATTAAAATTACGTTTAGTATATAATAAAGTTCTAAAATACATCAAAAAAATGAGTATCTACTTATATTTGTTATTTATTAGTTTTTTGAAATACACTGAATATATAGTACCATTAGTTAAGTACTTCACATAATACAAAAGTTTTCAACAGTGTGCGAAAGAAATCAATATTTTTCCTCCGATTGTATATTATGTTACCTATTCAAACTGTTAATTCAATTATTTAACTATAAAATATATTATTTCACAAATTGTCTGATCTTTTTTGAACATTATAAATGACTCGGCATTGTGCAGAAATTAATTTCTATTTTTGTAGACTTTATTTCAATCATTAAATAAAAGATCAGACCATTATAGTGTATTTCATATTTTACTTACTATATAGTAACACGGAAACAGTTAAAATAGAACAATTAAATTAAACATTGCTTTGTAAAACAATTTTGCCAAACTTTTTTCTTGTTTTTTAAGTAAATTCATTCTCGAAATAATATGTACTAATATTGTAATTATAAATTAATTATCTATTATAACAATGTATCATTTTATTCTAAATTTACTTAAGTTGTGTTACACCAAGCTTTATTTTTTGCTTTATTGAAGTTAATTCAAGTCACACTTTAGTTGCTGTAAAAGCTCTGCAAGTGTAGTTTGGTTGATACTGTGAACTACTTAACGTTAGAACTTGTTCTCAACAATTCAGAACTTCAATTTTTTAAAGCCCCTTTAAAAGGTTACATTATGCATTAATAATTTTTCTATTATTTTCACTAAGCATTGGTTTTAGTAAATAAAAGCTGAATAAAAAGTAATTATCTAAAGTAAGATAAACCGCAGCATTTAGCACCATTATTTATAATTAACTTAAAATATGAAACTTCAGAATATATGTTTATCCGTCTGTCTATCTACTGTAAATTATGTTTTAATTCAAAAGCCACTAAATCAAAAATCATAAAAAGTATATATATAAATTGACTTCGATTTTATTTTAATACTACAGGTTATACCAATTAAAATTTAGAAATCGTAAATCATTTCAAATATAGAAATCTTAACATTCGCAAGGGATACCTTTCAAAATTTGTTTGAGAACGTGTAATGTATTTTTAGGATTCCGTAACAACTTACGGAATCCTAATAAAATGGTACACAAATGACAAAAATATCAAATAAAAATCAATAATTCACGAACAGCTTGACTTATAAACTTTAAATTTGGAACATAAATCACAATTAAAATTCTCTTTAAAACGATCTATAACTTAAAGATTACCGATTACCCTAGGCGGCAAAAAACCCCCAAAACCGTCAAGAATATATAATATAGTACATAAAACGACCTCAAAAATCACTTAAAAAATCATAACTCATCACCCGATAAACCTATAAAACTGAAATTCAAAATATAAACTAAAATGCAGGAGTCCTTTCATAGAACCAAAAAATTATGCTACAAAAGTTATGTAAAGTTGCTGAAAAGTTCAAAAAAGTGCAAAAAATGACGTGTTCTCCCCCTAACGCCACGAATATTATAGCTAAAAATTTCGAACACGGTTTAAAATATGCGACTCCACGTATATTTCTCTAGTTTTGAACATCGAAATTTCCAGCTTTAAAATTAGACTCTCAGGGCGCCAAGTTTCAAAAAAAAAAAATTTTTTCCCAGGCTTGCGATATATCATTAGAAAGATTGCTATTTGTCGGGAACGAACCCGTATTTCATTATCTTAACAAAACTCTCAAAGCTGCTGAAAAGTTCAAAAAAGCGCGAGCTCTAATTTGTAGCCTCCTCTTTGCGACGTATTATAGCTATACATTTGGAACAAGATATAAAATATGCGAATCCACGTATATTTCTGTGGTTTGAAACATCCGGCTCTCCAGCTTTAGAATGAGACCCTCGAGGTGCCGAAAACTCGAAATTTTGGGAAAAAATTTTTTTCTCGAGCATGTGATGTATTGTTGGAATGACCGCTATTTGTCCGAAACGAAACCGTATTTCGTTTTCTTAACCAAACTTTCGAATTTCCCGATAAGTTCAAAAAACGCGAGAATTAATATGTAGCTCCCTGTTTGCATCGCGAATATTATAGCTATAAATTTCGAATGGGGTTGAAAATATTCTTATTTTGGCATGTTTGCTGTACTTTATTTAAAATTTTGTGTATATATCTAAATAAATTTTATTTAGAAATCGTAACTGAAGTGAAATAACGTCAAGAAAATTATTGATTTTATTTGATGAACAGTTGAGAAATTAACTTCTCAGTATAGTAATCTAATAAATAGTGACAAATGAGAAAGGTGATTTAAGTAATAGTATTCAAATATAACTATATAGAAGTTCGGAAAACAAACAAGTACAATTACAAATTTTTAAATATTTATTGATAATTAATCCTTCCAAAAATCTAGGACTAAATAGCGTTTATTTATTAGAATTTATTTTTTTTGCAGTACAATATGATGACACTGCGTGATGTGTGAAAAAGAACTGGAGTAAAAATATCTGTTTTGAATTTAGTATTATGTAAATGAAAATTATGGTTATCTTTAACTTAACATACAGAATCCTCAGCGCATGAAACCTCATGCTTGACTGAACTTGTTTTATATGTTATATAACGATAAGGACGGAACAAAAAAAAATATATATTTTTTTAAACTCACATTATAGTTTTAAAATATAGAAAGAATATTAAATTATTGAGTTTTCATTTATAATTTGGTGACAAATTGACTAAAAATATGTGTAAGATTAAATTTGAAATAATCATATTAATTTGATTGGAAAATAATTTTTTTATGCCGCTGTGAATAAAAATTAAGACATCGACAAGTATCTCTTTAGTCTTACTTTTTATTACAGACTTAAAATAAAAAGCAATAAAATTAAATGTATATTTTACAGAATAAAGTATGTGCACATATTCAGAATTTGCTTTTGTTAAAACTTTTTTTTTTTCTCATTCACAAATGTTAAAAGTTTACTGTAGTAAAGTTAACGATTTATAAAAAACTAATGTAATGGGGTGGAAGAAAAATAAACTAGTGACAAAAAAATTATGATAAGATCCATATTTTTTCAAATTTAATGATATAAAAACGTTAAACTAATTTTAATATTTTTACTTTGAAAAAATTACTATTAAACTTAATACAACAGAAGTGATGCTTTATTTTTGAATATTTGGGCTCCATTTTTTGCTAGAATGTAATAATATACAAATGATTTGTACCAAAAAGTTCATCTTTTAAAAGAGTAATAAATAATACAATAAAAGTAATGAAGAGGGTTACTAAACATATGCAAATAAATTATGGTCGAGCATAAACCTCAACTTGCCATTACACACGAAATAAAATTTCAAAATGAAGAGCATTGCACCAAGTGATAATAGATGATTTATTAGTCAGTTTTAAAAGGATATTCATACAATATTAATGCAATAAGTTAAATACGATAAAAACAAACATTTATTTTTAACCATCATTTTCCACTTATTTTGATTCTAAACTTACAAAATACAAATTAATTTTTTATTGGTAAAAATTTAAAGTTTTTAATTAATTGTATAATTTGTAATTTCTTGTTTAATCTTGAACTTGAAAGTTAATATCAAAATTACAAATTACTTAACAATTTGTAATTATACGTTCCTGAAGAATTAAACCAATTATAAAAAAGGTTTAGTATATTATCAGTATTTCTAAACATCTAATGTTTGTTTGTTCAATATTACAGTTTTAAATTTACCAGATCTGAAATAAGGCTGCTTTTTTAGTAAAAATGATATATATAATTGGAGAAAATTTACTTTCAGTGACATCGATACATAATTTTAAACAGGAAAAATAGAAATATATGACAAAAAAATATAAAAATAAATAACAAAACAAGAAACAATAATTATGATCTATTGTACTGAAAAAATATAATTATAAACAATAAAATCGGTTTATAACGGAAAAATCAATTTCAGTCAGGGTATTATTATAAATTGTATAATTAGGTGCAGAATTGTAATAATTACTGAAATTAAACAATAAATATAGTATAAAAATAAATGAAAAACATATTGATTATGGTAAAAAAAAGTTTAAATACAATCACACAATTTATGATGTTTCTTAACTGGAGCTAAAATATAAAAAATGAGATTTATAAAAAAAATGGATACAGGCAGCCCTGAAGAACTATTTAAAAAAGTACAAAATGAAACAATAATCGGAAAAGTATTAAAGTAAGAAATATAATAACAAACAGATGAAACACAAAACAAGTATATATGAAAAAATAGTACTACTGAAACAAAAGAAGCTGCTATTACATGAAAAAAACAACAATCATGATGAAATTACGAACACAAAGGAGCAATATAACTAGTAAATGAAAATATAATAAATTAAACAATAAAACTGAGCAAATTTGTTCCTAACATACCGTATTAAGAAAAAAATGTAAAGTAAATTGAAAAACTATATTGAATCCAAAATTCAATTTGACAGAAATTGCAATAAAACGCAATCATATAATTTTTATAAAATATAATAAATATATATGCTACCTAATTATTCTTACGGTTAAATCATTGTTTACAATTAAGACATAACTGCCTAAAACGTTCTATACCGTAAGAATTGTTAATATGTCTAAATCAATTTTTATTACGGCGAAGAAAGAAAATTAAAAAAATTTGTAAAAACAAATCCGATGAAATACGTAAAAAACCGTAAACAACAATGCTACATTGCTACACAAAACAAAGCGCACTAATCGAAATACATATCGAAATCAAATCTTGAATCCAATTCCGATTCTTTTATACTAGTTATATCGAGTACTTCGTGGACTATACAGCCTGTGTTAAAAACATAGCTCCGGTTGTATCCCGATGGGCTTCTCTTGGACCTTCGCTTGCATCAGTGTTTCTAATTTCCGCTCACTGCGAATAACGTGGTCAGAATATTTCAGTACGCGAAGAACAGCCATATCATCCAATCGTCGTTGTGTGAAATTCAATTAATGGACTACGGATTCATTTGTTCGTTTCACGGTCCACGGTATATGCGGAGTAATCTAGAACATCACATTTTAAAAAAATGTTAAGTCGCATCATGTTGGCGTTGTTTAAAGTCCATGATTCGGCTCCATATAATAGTACCGAAAAAATACAAAAGTGTCCTCACGAGTTTTATTTTCACATTTTTATTAATGGATCCGTCCTTCTATTACTTTGTCAGTTTCATTATATCGCAGCGGCCCATTTGAATACGGTGCTTTGCTTCCTGTTCTGAACCTCCTTCATTACTAATTAATGATCCTAAGTATATAAAATTATCTACAACTTCGTATCTTGAAAATTATCATCGAACGCTAACAGTTTTCCTCCGTCTATAATCATGATTTTCATTTTATCCTTATTTATTTCGAGCCCATATTTATGACTGATAGTTTCAACCTTTTTCATTTAAATCGGTCGCAATAAGTGCTATACCATCAGCATATCGTAAATTGGAGATCTTTCGTCCACCCAAGGACACTCCTCTGTCCCATCCATCTAGTACTGCTCTCATAATATATTCTCCATAGAGATTAAACAAAATGAACGACAGGATGCATCCCTGTTTCTCATCCTTCTTTGTGTAAAATTCATCGAATTGTATTCTTTGATTTTTTATGATTTGTCTTAATTTCAAGATTTGTTCACGTGTTCCGCATTCTTTTACAAATTCTGTTAGTTCTTCATGAATCTGCATTTTCACTATCCTTTCCAAGCGCTTATGAATTATATGCATTATCTTACTCCCATGTGGCAAAAGTGAGATAAATCTACAGTTTTTACATTTTCTTTTTTTTCCCTTTCTAAATAGTGATATATATACTGATCTGCACCACTCTCTTGGCCATTCTCCCGAGTTCCAAATGGAATTGCACAATGAATGAAGTTCATCGATTCCAATATCTCCAGTAATTTTTAATACCTCTGCAGGTATCTCATCAGCTCCCACTGATTTAATGTTTTTAAGAAATGTTATAGCTTCTCATATTTCGCTTTTTAATATTTCTGGCTCTTTCGGGTATATAGGTTTCGTTATATTAATTCCCTTTATATCAGTGTAATTATATCGATTTTGACAGTAATCTCTCCATACTTTAGTTATTTCTCGAAAGTTTGAATCTTATGTCAGAAACTTCCGCCACCGTCCATAGAACAGGTAACCTGTCCCTATTCCTATTCAATCTGGGAAGGCCTTTTTCGAGTTGAACTCGATAAATAACCTTCCCAGACCTCGCGTACATCATTTTATTCATCGACCTGGTTTCTCTCTGGGATTTTCACCACGAACTTCCACCAGTTTGATCGGTTTAGCAGAAGCGCCACATACAGCTGGATGTCGGAATAGGATTAGAGAGGCTATGAAATTCGCTGGTGAATTTTATATTGCGCATCACACTCTACGGGGTTGCCCCCAGAATATGTATATATATATATATACAACTTTTGTTTATATAATATAAAATATCGGAGATGAATATGCATAATTTTGCAAATTTCAGGATGACAGTGATGATCAGATGAAAGATTTAAATGAAGAACAAACTAATGAGAAGCAAGTAAAGAACAATTCAACGGTAAAAAGTAAAAGTAAAAATAAATTTTTCAAATTTAATTTTTAAAATTACAGTAATATTTATTATTATTATTATTATTATTATTTAAGATTATTTATAAACGTAGAAAAAGTAAAATATTCTAAGGTAACATTTTGTATTTTGTAAGTGTATTAATAGTTCCTAAATATTGCTTTGTATTAGTGTAATAATCGCAGTATTGTACAATCGTTGAATGTATGAAAGTGTTTTTTTTAAAGTTGTAATCAGAAATGTTACGTATTTTACACACGATAGTAACGTTAGAAAGAGTGACGTAGACGTAGTACATACTCATGGAAACTTTTTAAAACTAGCTTTAGGAATAAAAAAATGCATTCCTTCATTAGTCGCTAGAAGGTATGTTTTTTAATTTTTTTATTTGAATAGTTCTTGTTATAAAGGACGAATATATGTATATATTAAACAGTAATAATTGCCAGTAACAAATTAAATTAAAGGGAAATCGTTGTGTATCATCGGGATATTTAAGTTTTGGGTGGGGGGGGCACCACTAATCTGGACATATACACGACTATGCTACTGATTACCGAAATTACAATTTCCTAGTTTTATAATAAATTTTATATATTTTCCGTTACATGTTACAGCTTTTTATCTGTTTTTATGTTATATTACATTAAGTTATATATTGTATATGTTTATAATGTAAATTAAATTTTTAATTGTTCGAAGTTATTATTATTTAAGAAAGAATTTCGATATATCAATAGAAAATTTAAAAATTTCACTATAATTATGGAGCTGTAGGCTTCGAAACATTTCGGTTCATTATAATATTTTTAATATATTTAATTGTTTTCCGTTTAGTTATTGTATTTTTACATATAATTTTTTAGTAATTTTAAAATATGTATGTACAGAATCTTTTTATAAAATCTGTTATTATTATTATTGTATTTGTCATACGTTTATAATACTGTGAATATGTACAATGCAAAATAGAAGAAAAAGAAAGTAAAATATAGGATAAATTATAAAAACGAAATATGCAACTGTCAGTTAATGTTTGTTAACCCTTCGGTAGCGCCTTCCTCGAGATAAAAAGGCCAACTAATCCTTAGTTACAGCTATGTATTTTTTACATGAATTAAGAGAATGCGACATTGTTTGAGTCTCGATTCAACTGCGCTCGGTTGATTCTAACTCGACTTAGATTACATCGTGCTTTTCTGTTGAAATCGGCTCCTGACACTCGAAACGCCAATTCTCATCTGGTAACTACATCGCCCACGTTAAAAAAAGACAAAAGCGAACGTTAACAGTGCGTTTTGTCTACTGGTAAAGCAGTGCTATAATTTAAATTGCTGGTCTTCAACCACAGTCTGCCAACGCCAACGCCATTTTGATGATACATTCTTTAAAAATTAAACTGATGTAAAACACACACTTTCTGGCGGAAATAGTTGTTTATGAGAAACATAAAATAGACATAGTATTATTTTTTCACAGATTAAATGAAATGTTAACGTATTCCTGTTTTTACGAAAAATAAATTCTTCTTCTTCTTTTTCCTTCATTTACTCCATCGCTTACGTAATCTTACGCATAAATGGAAAATATGCGGTAATAATAGTAACGACAAAAATTTGATTATTATTATTATTACTTTTTTTTTAATACATTATCCGATCTTATTTTAGTTGTTTTATAATTTGTATAAAAAATGCCTGGATCTGTTATAATAAAAAGTTTTTATCGTTAAACATAAATTCAAATTAATTCAGTGTAGTATTCCAAATAATTTTTCTTTAAGGTTACACATTACACTATTAGTTTTATAATTTAGTATTTTTTACAGTTTTATTATGCTTTCACGTGACATTAAGTTTTGCTAAATTTAAATATAAGTAGCCTGCGGGCCATTTAATGAATTTATACTGTTTTTAGAAACCCAATCTTACGAGTATGACATTACATTGACAGAAACTTACCTGTACGACGATGAAGTAAACAGATATAATATACCGGGTTACTTAACTTTTGCACACAATGTAAAGAAACTAAGCGTTCAGATGGTGTAATTATTTATGTAAAGGACAATTATGGAATGTAAGCAAGCTAGCTTTCTGATGAAAACCAGTAATTTAGTGTGCCTGCAAATCAAAATTCTAAATCTGGGTTACCTAACAATAGTTGATACTTATCGTTTTTGCGATTCTGGGTACACAAATTTTCTGGTTGAACTTTAAAAAATTTTAGATATATTATCTCCGGTTTCGATTGTTATTTAAATATTAATTTAATTTAAACATGCTTCTTTCTGTGTCTTTGCCAACTTAATAAACGAACCTACCTTTGTAAAACAGCATATAAATTACAGTTCTTGTTTAGATCATGTGTTCATAAGAGGTTTTGTTAACGAGAGACGTAACTTAAGCGATGTGTCTGAAATTTTACACATCAGTTTTTTAAATCATTACAGAGTTAAAGTCTCACTGTAAATTAATTTAGCGCGAGAAAAGTACTTACCCCGTTATCACCGGGTGGATAAATCGAAATTTTAATATCATTTAGGTAACATTAATCTTGATTGGTTATACTGCAGTGTAATGCAAGTATTGATGAAGAGTTGAAACGGTTTATCAATAAAATTAAGGATGTACTAAATTGCTCAAAATTAACTAAAATAAAAAATATATTACTGTAGAAAAGGGCGCCTTGGGTTACCCATGAAATAATGGAATTAGCATTAGAAAAAAATATATACTATAGGTTATCTAAATTAACGACTTCTGCAAGCAACAATTGGCTGATTAAATTTAAACAAATTTGCAGGGTGGTTCGAAGAATGACTAGATTAGCCAAAAAGAATTATTACTCAGGTCTCTTGCTGAAAAGTGGTTGTAATCAAAAAAAAAAAAACACTGGTCAGTAGTGAACCATATTATGGAGAAGAAAATACCTGTCATTGAAGAAGTATTGGTAAATGAAGTTAAACAGAGTGTAAATGGACAAGAAAAACTTATAGCTTTTTAAATGTAGGTGAATACATCTTGTTTGTTAAAACTGTATAATAAAACAAACTTTAATAACAAACAATATAGAGCAATAAAAGATAAATACCTATTTAGAAACGTTTTCGGGCATAACCCATCATCAGCTAAAACTAACTTAAAGGAAACTTAAAACATAAAGTTTCCTTTAAGTTAGTTTTAGCTGATGATGGGTTATGCCCGAAAACGTTTCTAAATAGGTATTTATCGTTTATTGTTCTATATTGTTTGTTATTAAAGTTTGTTTTATTATATTATAGCTTTTTGTTTTAATGATTACTTCTTAAACTCTGTAATCAGCTTAATACACAACTCTAGGTTTGATGATTACATAAATCCTGTTTATCAGTGTATAGATTCCTTTGGGTTTATAGATTTTACTATTGATGAGGTGAGAAATGCAATTATTTCTTTACCAAATAAATATTCCTTTTGCTTATGATGGCATCTCAGTAACATTAATTAAGGAAAATATGATGTTTTTTTTGTAAAACCCTTAACGTACCTATTTAATGAGTTAATTAAAAAGGAAAAGTACCCTGACATTTTAATAATGGGAATAATTACTCCTTTATATATATATATATATATATATATAAGAATGATAGTAAATCCGAGGTATCCAACTATAGGGGCCAATATGTCTCCTTACAACAATTTCAAAAATCTTTGAAAAATATATTAAGCACAAAATAGTTCCTTAATGAAATACATTTTTTCAGTTTCAATCAGTATGATTTCTTATCAGGGAAAGGGAACAGATGATACTATGTATCAGCACATCTCATATATCACAAATAATTTAGAGTTCGGTAGATCATTTGTTGCCGTATATTTTGATTTGCGAAAGGTCTTCGATCTGGTTGGTCATAAAATTTTCTTAAGAAAACTGTATACATGTGACTTTCGTGGTAAATTCTATAATAATCGTTTATGTTCCTATATAGCAAACAGAAAATATGTAACTAAAATTGATGAGGTATATAGTAATCCAATTGTGCAGAATTATGGGGTTCCTCGGGGAAGCATACTGGGGGGCTTTTATTATTATCAATGAGTTATGCTATATAAAATTTAATGGTAAATTGTTTAGCTATGCAGATGATACGGTAATAGTCACTAGCTCCCGATTTGCCCATATATTACAGCGTTCAGCGCAACAGGATGTAAATATACTTCAAAACTTGTTTAGGGAAAATCATTTGATAATAAATACAAACAAAACTAAGTTCGTGGTGTACTCAAATGTGGTTCAAGCTTTTGGAAATGAGATAAAACTTAATTAGAGTAAGAATAATTGCTTGAGCAGAGTGTACGACATAAAATATTTAGGGCTGCAGCTAGACCATAAATTAACATGGAATAAACACGTTTTATACCTTGGTAGTAAATTAAGAAAATTGAATTACATTTGTTACTACCTGCAGCAGATACTTCAAAAGGAACATTGATATCAACTGTATTGCTCCTTGTACCAACCAATTTTGACCTATGGAATTATGCACTGGGGCGCGGTAGCTGATTTCCATGTTAAAAAAATCCAAGGGTTGCAGAAATTGGTTTTCAATGCGGTATTCAACAAGTATAACTTATCTACCCATTAGCCCCTTGAATGTTTCGGTATTATACCAAATACACCTACTGCAGTATGTTAATAAAAATAAAAATCTATTTCACGTTTCTCGGATAGAGGGTGTCGCCACGTGTTCAAACAGGAATCGGGCTGCTGTACCTAATTTCAAAAAATATTACACAAGGAACCAAGCAATATACATGTGTGCAGTACTTTATAATTCACTTAACCTGACTTGATTGAGGTACTGAGAAATAAGAAAATCACCCGTAAACATCGTATTAATTATATCTCCAAAAGATACATAACGGACTAAGTTTATTTCATTTTATTTGTCAAATTGTTTTAGTGATTATATTTACTTCCGTTCGATCTATAAAGTGGTGGACTTTTAGGAGCTTTAGTCACAAATAATATAGAAATTAAATTTTTTACTCGATTTCATAGAATTAGTTTAATGATATAATAACAAATTATTCTGTGCATATTTTCTATTATGTCTAATTCAACACATTATTCTGCAATAAATTGTGGTGTACCGCTGACATTAATTAGGGTTGAACATTGAATGTCATAATTGTTTGTTAAGGTTGTTGTTGTTACTTTTATCTATAGTATGGGATATATCAGGTGTGGCCAAACTTTTATCTCTTATGGGCGACTTATTTTGTAAAATGTAATCTGCGGGCGACTGAGAATATGGGCGAACAATTTCAGGATTTTTCAAATTTTTCATTGATATTTTAATAAATAACTAACAAGAATTTTAGTTTAAAACAATATTATGGCAAATAAAGCAAACAAATGATTATATTTTTTTATTTTATGAAGCACAATAATATTTATAAAAGTTTAAAAAAAATTACAATGTAAAGAAATAAGTACACAAAAAAATTTTAGCAAATAAAGAAAAAAAATAATAATTTTACTTTTTTTTATTTTTTTTTGTTATGAAATACTTATTAACTTAGAAAAAATACACCGTAAATAAGCAAATGAATAAAAGTGTGACCTTGCATAAGTGCAGCAAGTTTCTCAAAATTTGGTTCATATGAAAAGGCAATTCTCAAATATGATTCCAAATGTTGATCTATTAATTGCGTCATTTTTTGTTTTTTTTACCCCCCTTGGGTTTGCTACCAGAGAGCATTAACCCAGCAAAATGGAATAGATGCATAGAATAGAATAGAAATTATATTTTTATTTTGTCGACAATGAAATCAAGGAGCACCCCTAGAATAGGAACAACTGAGAGAATAGGTAGAGAAAGAACATAAGAGGCATTAAAAGGAGCAGGAAGACCAAGCTTTAAAAGATGATAATAATAAAGTAACTTGTTTTGATCGCATTCATAAATGAAAATGCGGATTCGCATAAATATGTAGATCCAAAGAAGGCATTGAAACGTATAACAATTGTCCATATATTTGGATATTTATCTTTTCTTATCAGTTTCCAAAAATTACAATCTGAAACCAGTGACTTAAGATTTATGTCACATTTAACATTTATTATTTCTTCTTCAAAGCTTGTTAAATTTGTAGTATCGAAAAAGTTGTTTAGTTTCTGAGCTACACTTTCGACATCGATGTTATTAAACGAGCAAGACAAAAAACTGGCAATATCTTCAAGTTCACTTAATGTTAGAAATCTTCTTTTAAATTCTTTTAAAAACAGTGCAATAATATCGGCATATTTATTGTAAGATTCTTTTTATTTTTAAACTCATCAGCCAGATTTTGATAATGCTTTAAATCACGACGTTTTAATTGCATTGCAAGCATATTTAGTTTCTCTTTAAATTACTTCAAAATGCTTATCATATCTATTATTGTTTTACCTTTACCCTCTAGTTGCAGGTTTAATTGGTGTAATTTTTCAATAACATAGCAGAACAAAGAAAGATCAAGAAGCCATTTTTGATCATTAAGTTGAAGATATGAATCACCTTTAGTTTGTAAATATGAGTGCATATTTGTGGCAGAAAATCTCTTAGCATAATTTTAAATTAAAACTTATTACATATAAATTTGTCTTCGAACGAACCGTGGGTAATAACCTCATTATTTGCTGTCTGGCACATGATTTTGCGTCATTTTGTGCGATTACCATTTACATGCACATGCGTTACGACTATAATTAATTTAAAAGTTAACATTCACTTGCATTGTTCACCGGGATAAATACAAATAGTATAGCTACGTTGCACAGTCTATTCTGGTAAGAATAAATTATCGCATTAAGATTTTCAAACATTAATTTAAGTGAAAGCAAATTGTTCAACTTTAGCTTCGCGGGCTACTTTCAAAACCTTCGCGGTCGACGTGTTGGCCGCCCTTGAGATATATGATCTAATAAGTAGGACTTAATATTTTTACTATTATTATTATTTAGTTTTAGAGCATTATTGTTAATGAAATAGCAGTGTAAATGGATTAGTCGGGTTTTCTCTAAAAGCTCGACGGTGATTAAAATTATCTCAACAGTTACAGTATGTTATGTATAGGTGGATTTAACGAACGTATGTGTATATGATCGAGTGTATATGCTAAGTGATATCTGTATATAAGTATAAACGTTAGTTTCGTTAAACCTGGATGGTCTGGATGTTTGAATATATTTTATATTAAATTAATACATATAAACTGTAATTTGTAAACAATGGTCATGGAGTAGAATTTCACTATTTAGATATGTACTTTAGTTTTGCATTTTTTGACTATACTGAAATGACGATTGTTATTTTAAACAAGTGTAGACACTGATATATACGGAGAATAATAATTCCCACTGCTCGTGTAACCATTCACATTTGTGGCGTATTGTTTATAATAATTTTGTTTAATACTTTTTTGTACAAATTGATTGAAACTGATTATTATTATTTATCAGTCTGCTCTTAGACGGTCTAACTTCCACGCCGCTCAGTCCTGGATTTCCTATCACCAATCTTTTTTAAACGGTTTTAGATCACCTTTCTATCTTCTTCGTGGAAATTTTATCTTTTGTTTTCCTTCTAGGTGCCATATTGTTTTCTCTTAATCCATCTTTCTTCTTCGTTCCTTGCTACGTGTCTTGCCCATCTCTATTCATTTTATTGTAATATTTACATTTTATTTTTTATTTTAGTTGCTGTCTTTGTTCTGTTGCTCAACTATCTCTTTTTGTAATTCCAAGAATGAATGGTTACATTTTTCTTAAACGTACATCGAATTTCGGTATTTTATGGTTTAATTTAATATTTTCAGCGTAAACAACCATTTGTGCCACTTTCGCTATATTGTTTATAAATAATAAGAAAAGTAAGAAATTCAAATTGGAACCTTCGCGATTGGTTACCCATAAAATCAACAAATTTTTCTCTGTTATGAAGATATAATATTAAAAATTGAACTAACGAATCAGAAAACCTAAACTAGTACTTATTTATACAGCAGAATACTGTGTTAAATGTAACAAAAAACCTCTTATAAATACCATAAACTTGACTCCCTTTACCAATTTGTTCATTTACGTAATGAAATAAAGTCTTTAAACAACCAATACCAGTTTCATATTCTTTATAAACCTGTATTACTAAGGGCATACAACATTTTTAACACTATTATAAAGAGTCGCCTACTTCTCGGCGCGATCGTTTCGCGTCAGCCAACAGCGATTTTTATTTCAGCCCGTTTTTTAAATTATCTGCGATATTTTTTGAACTTTATCATATATACATTTACACATATTCGCAAAACACATTTTTTAAATCATTTTTCTTAAACATTTTTAACCTATTTTCGTTTTTTTTTTTTTTTTTTTAAATTTATATGGGTTATATCGTACTTGACCAACCTATTTTCATACGTATTATAGTCAATACGATAAAAAGAGCACGTCAAATTCTGTATTTGTTCAGTCGATAAAGAAGGAATTAGCAAAAAGTTAAGCTAACAACAGTTCTCGCTACATCTCACTATTCTTTTTTGTTAAATACTTTTTTTAAATATATTTAAATAAAGAACAATTATGAAAAATATATATTCTATAAATGAGCAATATCCATAAATCGGATTGCCTTACTGTTTCTACACCATTTTATTATTTCTATTTTATTGTGAGGTATGAATTTTATATCTATTTTTTGTATATAGGTCAACTTCAAAATTGCTAATAAACGTATTTTTTCGTAAAGTTCTATTTTAAAAAAAGTAATTCACATATAATGGAAACCATTTATAAACACGTATGGCGAAAGTGACAACTTACACCATACGAGATATTTCTACAGTGAAATATTTTTAGAATAATTTAATATTTTTCCAAAAAAAGAAAAAAGCCTCCGTTAATTTATATAAACTCATTAAATTAAACAACGGAGTTAAAATTGTAATTTCTTATAATATTTTTATTTTTCCCTGCAATCATCTATATTCAAAACTGTATAGTTTGAAGGAACGTATACTGAAAACCGTTGTTTATAAATTGAAACTATTCAATATTTTCTGCTTCGAACAATCTATTGTACTTGTACATTTCTCGTTTTTAGAACTATTATAAAAATATTACTTACTTAATAACTATATTATACAAATATAATACATTCGAAACAGAACTATAGTTTTCGTTGAATTGAAATTTTTGATAGGAATACTTAATATTTCCTTTTTAAAATTAGTAGCTTACATTTTTATATCGAAAATTTTTTTAAAGTGTAGATTATGGATTATTTCCTAATTTTTTATATATGTACTACTTGTTTTTTAGATAAATGTTCCCTTTATCTGAACAGCAAACGAAATTTATACATATTTTTCTTAAAAATCCTCCTATGTTTAGTAATAGTTGAACTGTTATTAGCAATAAATGAACAATAAACGAAGAAAATCGTTGGAAACGTTTCAAATAAGCACATCCGCTTCTTTTCTCGGAATCATTTATAGTCATTCTGCATATTTCTTTAGAGTTTTGTTCGTTAAATCTCATATTTATTTTTATTTTCTTTCAAATGATTACCGGAAATTCGGAGAATAAATCACATTTCGACTTGTTAAATTATTTCTTCTGTCCATTTATTTTAAAAAAAAAAAATGTTTGCGATCGGAGCTGAGCCCTTTTTTTTATTCATTTATTTATTTAAATCATATTTAAAAAGCAAACGCAGCTTTGCTAGAATTGTTCGAGAAGAATTAATAGATTAACATTTCAACATTTAATAAAAGCTGATTTCAGAGGCATCATTTCAGTTTTTATTTTAGGGGGGTAACATTTTTTAAACATCATCTTTAGGTTAATCACCAGAATTATTTGCCTGAAATAAATCATATGAACTACGTGTATTTATTATAAATTTTTGGATTATAAGCATGATTTTTATATCTTACGGTACGTATTTGTTTATGTAAGTTTATGCATTTCATTTTCAATTTCAATTTCAATTTATTTATCACTATTACTATTGGAAAAAAAAATAAATTTAGAGCATTAGTAAAATTGAAAATAGTTGAGTTATCAAATCCGCTGTGCAAGTATAAAAACAGAAATTTCCAAAGACAAATTCTTTTGTATGACTTCAAAAAAACACACATACCGTAATAAAATTTAAATAATTTAGTTCGTAAAGCTGTCAAGATTCGGTAGTATATAAATAATCCTCTAGAGTGTTCCATCGGTATTAAGCAATAAACGTATAAAATTAAAATGATAATAATTAATAGCTGCATAATTAATTGACGACGTAAACAAATGCAAAGTAAAAGAGATATTTGCGAATAAAAATAAATTATCTCCAACCTTCATAATGAAATTAAGCACATCACCGATTTCGACTGTTATTACTGATAGCAATACACTCACGCACATACACACATACACATTCCTGCATACACGTAGGTACATGAACACACACGCGCATACATAGATATAAAGAAGACACAGTAATAGAACAAGAACAGTACGAAACATATGATAAAGTAAATCAAGAGAAATAACCTTATCAAAGCAACTTAATAATAGAAAAGATGATAATAATGATGAAGAAGTTTAGCGTTAGTCAAACTGAAAAGGTACAATATGAAGTAAAATAGATGTAGTCATAGGAACTGAATGCTCTTCAGATCTTCCTCATCTCTGATGCGATAGATTACCGAAGTGTCTTCTTTCCGCGTCATGACATGTCCATTATGTAACCATATATATCTATAGCTAGCCTCTCTTCTCTTTTTTCGTGCTAGCCAATATATTCTTTCCGTGTGGACTGTAAGGCTTTCACGTATAAATATCGGATTATTACTGTGACTATGTTTGTTCCTTATATCCGTTCTCTTCTTCGTTTTCAACTGATCAGCAATTCTTCTGTTTGTTTTAAATATTATTGGCGGGATTCTGTTTGAAATTTTCGTAGGTAATCTATGTACCATATAAAATTGTAAATATGAGCACATTAAGAAAACCCAATTTAAAAGAAAATTTAGAACACGAAATTACAATGCATCTAATTATTAATAACTTTTTATAAATTTTGAACTCCTGGACAACTAATTGCCCCTTGCCGTCCACTAGACGATTCTACTGGCTGCGTTTATAGAAATAAAAAACGAAGGCAAAGTACATGTAACCTTTACAGAATATATTGTTCCTTTAAATGGAATTTGTATTTTTTGTCATGCTGTCGTAGTACAATTGTTAATTTTCACAGAATATATTTTAAATTCAGGAAGAACTTATCGAATAATTGTATAATGATTACGCCTAATTAAAATATAAAACAGATTGAAAATACAGAGAAATTCTTGCACAACTTTTTTTTCCCTCGACAATATTTTTTTTTTCCAGCAACGCATTCCGTTGTTATATTTAAATTTAAGTCCCCAGAAATTTAAAATCTTATACCATCCAGTTGCTTTTATTTTTGAGTAATGTTGTGATTGGATTATAAGAAAATATTTTCTTTTTTTTAAGATTCCGTACATATAATGTACGGAATAATCCTAATAAGATGGTTCAGAAACGATAAAAATATTTAAAAAAAAAAAATCAATAACTCACGAACGCTTTAACTTATAAACTTTAAATCTGGATCATGAATTGCAATTAAAATCCTTTTTAAAACGATCTATAACTTCAAGCTAACCGATTACCCTGGGCGGAAAAAAACCCCAAAAACCATCAAGAATATATAATATGGAATTTAAAACGATTTCAGAAATCATTTAAAAATTCATAACTCATCACCAAGAAACCCTTTAAAAGTGAAATTCAAAATGTTAAATCGCAGAAGCTCTTTCATAAAATCAAAAAATTATGATTAAAAAATTATATAGACCCCTCTTTCAAGTCCCAAAAAAACAGAAAAAAAATAGAATGTCCACGTAAACAATAGCTCGAGTAAAAAAGTTGAGGAAACCAAAACAAATCTCGAATATATGCATAAAGCGCCGCTTTATAGGAAAACTATAGCCGAGCTTACAACTTTATATTTAGACTCTCGGGGCGCCGAAAGCTCGAAATTAAAAAAAAAAAATATATATTTTTTTTTGAGCGGGTAGTATATTGTTGGAAAGAAAACTGTCGGTAACGAAACAGTATTTCATTTCTTTAATAAAACGTTCGATATTGGCGAATAGTTAAAAAAAAACGCGAAAAATGACGTATCTCACCGTCTTTATAGCGAATAAAATCAGATTTCTTTGTATGGTCTTACATACGGAATCCTCAGCGCATGAAACATCATGCTTGACTGAACTTGTTTTTTTTTTTTACAAAATCAAGTTCTTAAATTTTATGATAACAATTTACGTAACTCATGACCTGATGTTTTACTATATGCATTTAATGTTTTATATTTAAATCGTTTATAGCGGTTTGATGGTTAAATCGCCGGAAAAAATAAAATGTCGATTATCACTTTTTTCTGACAAAATTAATAAAAGTATCAATGACGAAAAGAAAAAAAATATATTTTTTTTATTGCTTAAGAAGTAGAAAGTATTTTAAAATTAAAAATTTAGAAATATAACTGTACAACAATTCCGAAAGAAATAAAATATAGATACATTCAGTGTATTATATCGAAATTGATGATAACACTTAACGATACAACTACCTCATTATTGATCGGTTGAACTATACAAATAATGATAATTACTGTAAACAGTAGTATGTAACTCAATGACATCTTTAAGAGTCAGGAGGCCCTAAGCCTCGCCGGTTGGGGGCTCACTTAAAGAAAACGATTTTATGCAAAAGTACAAATTTCATCACGACGACCGACATGCATCACGAAACAAAAAGGAAGCCACGTGACGTTTCATTGGCCCGAGTTACCAACCCGCTAACTTAGCAAAGGGTATATTCTTGTTTTCGAAAGTCGAAAGGTATTCTCCCGAAGACAAGAGCCTACCTTTTGTTTGTCAGCAGAGAGTAAATTTTTTTAAATTTTGAATTTCCCTTCCTGGTTCCGTCATCTTTTAACATAGTGGCACTTTAGTCTGTTTAAAAAGGTGAACTTGCAATCAACACGAGAATTAACCTGATCAAGTTTCAACGTATTGCTTTTTTAGTTACCAACGTGGCGACCAAGGGCACCATGTCAACACTAAAATGCATGGCACCCTCGCAACACTTTTACACGCGATTAAATAACTCTGAAAAGAGAAAGAAGAAATTATTGTATGAAATAAGTTGTGGAGTATGTTTCGGAAAAGAGTATGACAAAAATCGTCGTTTACTAACACAGGAGATTTTCAGTTCTGGGGGAAAAAAATGTGTTAAGGTTTTAAGGATTATTTGGAAATTAATCAGTTAACAATATTTTTTAAACTATTATTTAGGATGACATCATCACCATCACGGTGCCCCATGTCCGTTATCGAACGTTAGCTAACATTTGAACAACCTTTCGTCTGTCTAGTACATTCCGGAACAGTTCAATGGTGGACACCTGATATACCGTTGAGTCAAATTTTGTATCCACGTTATTTTTCTTTTTCCCGGTGGCCTTTTTCCAGCGATCTTTGCTTGCATCAGAAGTTGGAGTGTACTATATTGCCTTGGATGGATCTGTCCAAAGTATTTTAATTTTCTGTGTTTAATTTCTTTTATTATTTCTTTAGACTTATTTAATAACACTTCAGAGTTCCGTATTTTGTCCGTCCATTTTATTTTAAGTATCTTTCGATATATCCACATCTTGAAGGCATCAAGTTTTCGTTCTGTGTTGTCTTCGTTAATGTCTAGCTTTCAGCACACCATATATGTATGTAGTAACACCGAAAATATATATAACATTTTACCAGCCTAATTTTTAATTCTGCACTTATATTCTTGTTGCACAGTATTGTTTTTAATTTAAAAAATACATTTCTAGCTTTTCCAATTCGTATTTTTACTTCTTCACTCATGTCCCATTGATCGTTTGAATTACCGCCTAAATAATCGGTCTTTTTGATTTTTTGCTATTTTTTCCCCGCAAACAGTTCAAAAGTTTCATTTAGAAAACAAAATACAGTTTTGTTATTTTTAAGTAACACTTCATCAATATATATATATATATATATATATATATATATATATATATATCACGCGAGTAAAAAAAAATTATATTTTTTCTGATTTTTATGGTTTTTGACAACTTAAGGGTCTAAACATTAGGTTGTAATATCCGCTATATTTTTCCATAAAGTGTTTTTTCATGTTTATTTTTAAGATATGTTTTAGTTTCTTCAATCTCTTTATTTGAGCTAATTCTTATTAGAACATACTTTTTTTTTAGGAGCGATTGCTGGAAATTTTTTTATTCCATGAAAGAGTTTTTGATTTTTGTTTTATATTTCGAATTTCATTTTTATTAGGTTATTTGCTGGGAAATTGTTTATATAACGTTTGAAGTAATTTTAAATTCTGTATACGTTTTTTTTTAGATTTTTGGAATTTAAAGTAATCGATTGTCCCGAAGTTACATATATTTTATTTCAAAGAAAATTTTAATTGCGATTTATGTTCCAAATTTGAAATTTATAAGTCAAATCATTTCCGAGTTACTGAATTTTATTTGGTATTTTTGCCATTTCTGAACTGTCTTGTTAACACTCGGTACATTATATGTTTACCGAATCCTAAAAATAATAACTGATCGTAATTCATTATTTAAGAGTTATGAATTTTACGGTAATTCCGTCTTAAATAAAATGCGTAAATTTAAATACGCTCGATTTGATCGATATCAAGCAATTGATATTTTTGTAGATCGATAAAAATTATCAGGTGTATTCATTTTGTTAATTTTATCTGCAGATAAAAAAAAAAAGTCGAAATGTCAATTAAACGGCAATAGTAGTTAGTATTAAGGAGTATTGATTTGGGGTTTACAGTTATGTTTTTATTATTATAAAAAGAATTGAAAATTTGAAGTAACATTCTGCAAGTAAGATCCGTGTTGTTTATGAGCAAATTACGATTATTTCTTTAATGATTGTATATTATGTTGTGATTAATGTTTTGCTTGAAGTTTGCGTAGATGAAAAAAGTTCACAATATAATGCTACTTTTACAAAATTAAAATTAAAACTAAATTGTTAGTAATTGTTTAAATATCAAAATATGTCAACTGTTTATTACCGTTCGTGATACAGCAGGTTATTTTGTTTAATTAGAGTAATTCTACAACATGGATTTACTTGAAGTTTGTGGTAACAATTATATACTAGTAGATGTGGGAGCTAATTTGGTAAACAGAAAGTTTTCCAGGGACTTGGAATCTGTAGTTAGTCGTGCGAAAGATGCAGGTAATAAAGTTGTAATTTAATTCGGTATTGATGACATTATTTACTTGTTGAGTATATATGTATATTATCAAACATTAACAGGTATACAAAAAATCCTAGTTCCTGGTACTTCTACAAAATTAAGTAAAGAATCGCTGAGGTTAGCTCAACTGTACCCTGGGACGGTATACGCAGCTGCGGGTTAGTAAAACGTAATATTGATTTAAATTTCGCATATTTTGTTTTTTTTTTTTGCTTTTTAGTTGTTTCGAATAATTCAACTTGTATTAAGAAGTGCTAATGATTTATCAATCTCCCGGATGCTAAAAAATGTTTTACAGTGACAGTTTTATTCTCGTGTTCATTTGTTTATATGCGGCAGATTTCAAAAGGAATTCAAGTGATTACTTGAAAAACTTTAAAATTGGTTTAAAAACTACATTAAACTTACTTTAAAAATATTTCTAAATGTATATCTGCAAGATTAAATAACGGAATTTATTCTGTTCGTATAGCTAATGACAGTTTTTACACAAATCTTAACTGTTATTAAAACAGATAATCACAAAAGAAGTTGTTTGTAATAAATACGAGTAGACTGAAATTTAACTAATGTTTAAATTTAAAAAAAAGAGCAATTATATCGAAAGAATACTTAAATAACGTAAATGCGCAGTACACAGTTGAACAGTATCTACGGCATTATTTCTTCCACGACTGTACAGTATTTTCATTTTACCTTGCCTAAAACTTATTGACTGTGTAGCATACCTATTACCTAATGGGAAATGCGAACGACTTATAAAAAGGAAAAAAAGAAAAAAAAGGGCATTATATAGTTTATTATTTTATGCAAAACTTTTTCATTTTCTAATTTTAAATTGATAGCTTTAGTTATTATGTATTATTATTTTTATGAATCACGATGTAAACAGTGACATACTATATTAATTACCTAAATGACAATCAGTTTACAGATCTTAAATATTTTTGTTATAAATTAGTCTGAGAACGAAAGAAAGCGTTTATTAAAAATAAAATTTATCGTAAAATTTTGTAGTTGAAAATCATTACATAAGTTTGTTCACAACTATTATCACTTTCGAGCATTGGTTGAAGTAACAAAAAAAAAAAAAAGACATAAAAATCCATTAATTACAGTCAATTTTGTAATTTGAAAATGTAAAAAATTATTATCCAGTTTTTTTTTGTATTTATATGCGATAAAAATTGAACTTTTAAGACATTCTTTCTCTAACTTGGTTCGTGATAAAGGTAGTATAATTTGTATTTTCTGTGTTCATATTACTGATCTTGGGTAAGATCTTACCTTATCTTATGTTTACGTCCGGTCTAAAAGTGGGAAATAAAGGATAACTTAACGTAATACGAATACAAGTAGTTAAAAATTGAATACAAAGAATCAGTATAAAGTTGCTTAAACAATAGCGACTGAATAAAATCATGTAAAACGATTATACCGATGGAACGTCATTTGCTTGCTGGCTGAAGGACTCAGTGAAGTTACATGTTACTACTATAATCTTGTGCTACATGACGACATATAATATTGTATTAAGTTCCTTAGTCATTCGTTTTCCAACGCATCTCTGAACCATCTTCTTTGTAATCTTCGATGTGAACATCTCGGAAGAAGTATCCGACTCATACTGGCTATATTGCCGCTGTGAGCTTATTAGTCATGAAAATTGGTGTATTGATGTTTATGAACCTCAATAACACATGGAACGTGTAAATTGGCATAAAGAGGGTTCTATTTGACACATAAAACGGAGGAGCGTTAATCATTTGTGTTATTATTTTCCTAGTTCTTTGTATTAAAATTCTTATCTTCAGGAATATAGTGTATACATAATCTGCAGATAGCTCAGTCTGAACTATAGTAGCTATCTTACAAGCATTCTGATTATCTTGTGTAATTGTATCAATGTCATCAGGAGTTTTTAAGCTTATGTTTAAGTGTACTGCTTTGTTTACCTCTTTAGAGAATATTTCCCAGTTAGTTTGTGTATTTATGGGTCGTTGGGAATGTTCTGTGAGTACTGATTTTGTGCTAAAACATGCAATAACTGGAGAGTATGATGTGAATCTAAGCGTAGAAGCATGTTAGCCGGGTGATCTCCTTGACAAAGTGCACATACAGGTTCTACGTTATCTTTTTCATAACAGTTTCCAGTATTGCGTCTGTTGTCGCATTTAACGTAGCGGAAGAGCAGGCTACAGTACTTTTGTAAGTGGTCGAATAGTAGTTCTGACATAGAAGCCAGTAGCGTTAAGCTAATTGAATAACTTTCAACGAGCATGGTTAGTGCGTTAGACAAACTAATGAATGATTTCAAGTTACTAATAAATCCGTTTTTCAGTATTTTAAATAAACTATTAGACAAGTTAACTTAACGAGTCAGATAAATGTAACAAATAGATCTTTAGCAGTTATGCTACGGAATGGACTTAGATCCAAAATTAACGAAATGAACATATTTCTACATCAACACAGGATAGGTATCGTGTTAATAAGTGAAACGCACTTAGTGTATAATGTAAATTTAAATATTAACAGTTACACTTGTTATGGAGTGTCGCATTCAGACGGTACAGTTCACAGAGGAGTGGCTTTACTAATGCGGTCCAATGTAAAACGTTTTTTAGCCTATACCGAAAGCACCTTTGCTTATCAATTTGTAGCGGTTAATTTAAAAACTACTAGTGATTTTGACTGCTCAGTCGCGGCGATATATTGCTATCCTGCTGGGGTCTTTTTACCCAACGAAAGAATCACGAATATATTATTAATAGGTCTTAATGCCAAAGTCATTATAGGAGGCGACTTTAATGCTAAAAGCACACGCTGGAATTGCTGTAACAACGATTATAGAGGAATTATGTTATAAAAAGTAATTGATGATAATAACCTACGCATAGAGTCGCTCCTGCAAAATCAACGTATTGGCTTATGCATGCGAATAGATTACCAAGTGTTCTGGATTTTATTATAACAAAAAGCTCGAATCATTTGCATGTTGACTTTTGAGTGGCCCTGTACAGTTGAAATCGTTTACATTGTATTATTTAATGCTTGTTCCGAATTTCCGAAACTTCAATCTTTGCACACATTAAGCCAGTAAGCAGAGATATGCCCCATTATTTTTAGGAGAATAGTTGAAGTCAACATAATGTATTGCTAATTGCTGTTTGATTTTCGGGTGTATCACGTTAACAACATTCCGAACACTGAACCCCGTGTTTTCAGTTTCTGTTAAATCCGTAGATGGACGCAAGTTTCTTATTAATACTCTAAATGGTTTTTCTTCGGCTAACTGATATGTACAAAAGAAGTGTAGTTTTTACTTTGTAGCAGATGTACAATTTTACGATAATTCTCCACCACACTATCTGGAACTATGGTATTACTCCTGTTACGGTTGATTTCAAAATAAATTTAATATCCGTATTGGTTGCTAAGTCATCGCGCAACATTTAAATATCTTTAATATTCTTAATTAAAATGGGAAGGATCATATGTTTCGTTTGGACTTTGAGTTTTCAGCATTTTTAACTTTCGAAATAGATTTATCAGTCATACGATTTGCACTGCCGGCATTACTGTTGTAGTTGTCGTTGTTACATCTATTATTAGTGTATTTATTATTCTCATCGAGAACTTTAATGCTGTTCCAATGGTGGCCATTTTTGACCGGTGTGGTATATTAAAACGGGGGGGGGGAACAAACGTTCTTTCTGATAACGGGTAATAATTATTCTAGCCGCTAAATTTATTCAACTTCAACATGTAAGAATTATTCGTATTTATCAGTTTTTAAGTAAATTATTTATGTTTACATGTGCTAGCCGTATATTATCAGTTGTTGACGCGCGGTATACGCTAATATTTGTACAATTATATTCTCATACTGTTCCTTAGAAATTAATAGAGAAATATTTAGGACAAAATTTCTGTAAACAACACGTGTGTGTTTATATAGTAATTGCTTACACGAACTTTGTTTTAAATAAATATAAAGCCAAGTTGGTTTTATTTTTATTTCCAGCTGTTTTATTAATCTTCAAAACTAAGTATAATTTTCTTCAATAAATTGAATCCTGAGAAACTGATCATTGTAATTTCTCTAATTGTGTGAAATTAATCATCTGCACATTTTAGTTCACTTTTTTGTACTTGTTCATTAATGCCCGATGCACACATGCGGTTTTTAAACGCGCGGTGCCGCAATTAAAAGACGAACGCATGCGACTGCTCTATGGTAGCGTTAATAAAAATGCACGCAAACAGAACGGTCTACTTTTCAGTCGCCATCGAAATGGATGTATACGGGGAAAGATTTTTAAAGGCTCTGCAAAATTTTATAATATATTAAATAAATTTGTTGAAAATAATTACGGTATATTATTATTTCGAAACGGACATTTCACATTTTCATTTACCGTGTTATTCATTTTTAATTAGCACTCTACTTACATATTTAATTTTTTTCTTTGCGATCCTTTTCTTCAAATTTCTTACAAAACTTGCGACGAACATTAATCTCCATGTTGCTCTCTTTTTTATTCGCTTGTAATATTCTTCTGCCGCGATATTCAAAATTTCCGTATATTTTTATAAACAATTCGGTATTATCCTCGTCGAAATTCATTTTTAACACGTGCAAATAAACGTATACAGATATATCGCTCGATGGTAGTGCATGAAAAAAATTAGTGCAAATTGGCAACTTTCAAAAAAATAACTTCATCTCTGCTTCGAAATCTGATCTATTCGTTCTTCAACACGCGTAACGCCGTAGAGTATGCGCGCATCATTTAGTCTGACTTATAGTATTTCTACGCCGCATTTGCGTTAAAAACCACTTGTGCGCATTGGGCCTAATAACGCAAATTACCTTCATTGATCAAAGTGTCGTCGTTGAATTATTACGTTTTGGTAGCGTGTTTGCGTTTTTTATAAATAATTTTATAATTTTAAAATTTTACTTCTACATTATTATGCAATTCAAGGTATTCATCCGTATGAAGCGAAATCGTGGGAAAGCAGTAACATCTATGAACTTCGAGAAATGTTAAATAATACGGAATGTGTTGCCGCTGGTGTATGTGGCTTGGACTACACAAAGAATTTTTCACCGCAAGACGTTCAGCGCGAAGTTTTCGAAGCCCAGGTTATTTATGATTTTACAAAAATTGTACATAACCGATCTCTTATACGTTAAAATGAGACTGCGTATTAAGGGGTAATATCACACCTTGCGCTCACAAAATTTCGAGTGATTTTCTGGGACTTACCACGAACGATAGAAAAGAGATAGAGACATGAGGTTTTGTGCGTATGAAAGTAGTAGTCTTTAACTACAAAAAACCTTGATTTATTTTAATTTGTACAATACAAAATGGCGGCACAGCAGCGCACTCAAAAAAAAAAAGAAAATCGGTCGGTCTATACGATTTTTAATCTGGAACAAAAAACCAAAAAAAGTCTCTTAAAATACAGCTCAAAATGAAATGAACATCGTAGGATTTTTTCGAAAAATTGATTTAAAAACTGATGGCGGTGATTTGATTTTTTTTTTTCTCGAAAAAATCGGTCGAAAATCGCTTATAAAATCTGTAAAAATCAGTTTATCAAAACAAATCCTACGATGTTCACTAGAAAATTTTATTTTAAAGTTGCAGTTAAAAAATCAATCGTATAAAAATTGGGTTAGCTATTGGTACACCCAGTTTGAAAAGCACAGTTTCTAGATATTGCTGTTTAAAGTTTTGAGTAGTAGAATTTTGTTGAAATTTTCGTTTTAACTTTCATCTGCTATGCCTGCTTCATATAATTGGCCTTTTCTAATTTGAGGTTTTCCTCCTCCTCATCTTTCCTTGTCGAAATTACATCCCTGCGGGCAGTTTTCGCCTCTTCGGTGAGCGATCGCTCGGAAAGGGAATTGCGCGTCGCATCGGCTTCGGTACAGAAATTTTAACAATTTCAATCCGATTGTTATGTCCAATAGATGCATCATAACTTGCATTAATCGTTGTAACCATCGTTAAAGTATAAAACAGCAATATAAACAGCTGTATCGAGAACAGATTGTGTTTTTTCGTGTCATAGACCGCACAAGCGAATTCAAGCTTAGCTCGACGCTACCCGACATGCAGTATTCTGCGCTTTCGCCGCAGGCACATATCACTGCCTTAGCCCTCGACCACTACCATTCAGACACTAATGTGGTCTCTACCCCGACGCTACAAACGACTGGACTTGCTACCGAACACAGGGATTTTTGGTTTTAGCCGAGTAAGCATCATTGACAAGACAAAAGACAAAGCCGCGATGCAACTTGGAACGACGTTCGAGAGATTGTGAAGTTAATGATGCGACCGGAGATTAATTTGTAACTCGAACACATTGTCAAAAGATAGCACTGCAAATACCGAATCCGTCTCAACACTAACAATTTTACCGGAACACTGATATATACGTGGAGAAGCGAAACACTAACTGTTGTACCTAGACTTTCTACAAACAGCTGATTTCTCAGCTTCAAAATTGGGGTAGAAGAGGCATCTATTAATCAAAATTGAAAGCTGAAAGTTGAGAAGTGTCGGTATAATTCATATAAAGAAGAATAAAGACCTCCTCAAACACATGCTTCCACGCACACTTGAAAAACCGATAATTTTACTTCACGACTATGTTCGGAAAAATGACTTTTTGGCCCACTTATAAGTTTCCCCTCCACCTCATGATCAACTTTTTACATCATTCTTGGATACTTTAGAAAGTGTTTAAGCCAATAAAAAAACAAAACAAGTAAAAATAAAATCACAAGGTGATATTACCCCTTAAGTAGTGTACATACACTTCTACCAACTTTCAATAGAGAACTTATATTTAATCGAACGTCTGATTATTCTCTGTTGCTAAGAATGGTACGATTGTACTGTACTCTCTTAAAGCGTTATATTTGAATAGGTAAGCACAAAGAAAAATATTAGTTGGCTGTGATTTATTCGCGTACTGCGGCAATGCGGATATAAACCAACTTCGGTTAGTTGATTTAATATGTGGTAATCTACTGATGATGGTGAAGATTGCAACAAATCGATATTAATGTGCTAGGATGAAAAAATTCGAATTTAATATATATATATACATATATATATTTCGAAATATCTGAAATTTCATTCATTATTGAACAGAGAAGCCGAATTTCATTTAGTTTTATTCCTCTTTTTCCGATGCGATAATGAGTTCCAAGTATGTTCAATTTTTCCATTTATGTATACTTTAATATATTTCGAAAAAAGGGAAATTGTTATTCGAAGTATTTTAATAATTCGTATTTAAAATTCGCGGAAGATAAGTTTAATGTTGCAAAGAGAAAATTAAATTTAACAGCTGTCTAAAATTCGTTAAAAATATAGATGTCAAATTTTTCTACTAAGCGGTATATATTGTCGTTTGTTTTAACTGTTTTCTACTAAAGTTTATTCACATTATTTTTTGAGATTTTACGCGCTTATAGTGATCGTTGCGCTGGCAATTGTGCAAAATAAAGTAAACTTAAGTAAAATTATGAAATTAAAAAAAAATATACCTAATTACCAAGTGTGCCGGTTATAAAATATTATTATTACGCATTTCAGAAATTTCGGACTGTTGAATATGTCTTTTTTTGGCGTTTATAGCTTTCTGTCTAGTTTTATACGATTAAAAATTTATTTGGTTGATCGTTAAGTCATATTTTAACGTCATATTTAATATATTATTTGTATGAATTTTAAGGTAGCTTTAGCTTGCGAACTGAAAAAACCATTATTATTGCACGAGAAAGGCGCTCATGCTGACATGATGAACATATTAAACAAATATAAAGAGATGTTACCAGTTCTAGTCTTTCATTCATTCGTCGGAACCTACGAAGAAGCTGCTAGCTACTTAGAAATAGATAATACCTATATCGGAATAACAGGTGCATTGTTAAGTTAATCACGTTTTGGTCATGTTTCGAAAATGCGCGAAGCGTACTTTCCCAGTAATGATTAATTGTTTTAAAAGTAACGATAAAAAAAAAAAAAAAACTGCGGCGCGTCGATTGAATATAAGACTGGATTTCCATTAAATGGGTAAAAAACCGAAATTCATATCCGCCCAACCAAACTATCACCATCTCTTCTGAACAGTTGGATTTTATTGTTTGCAACTACCGAGTCGCGATTAAATTATTTCGCAATGCTTGCAGCTAGAGCTAGAGTCGGTTTTTTGTAAGAAATGCCCGATGCGTACAACGATCTATACTTAAAAATGTAATCGGTATTTCATCACGTCGTGGTTTAAGTGTAAAATAGGTAAGAACATTATTATTTTATAGTTTCGATGTTGCTTTAATATTTGAAAAGATCTTCTTCTGTTTTTGATATTGTTATATAATCAACATAATTGTATGTAGATCGTGAAAGCGCGTACACCGTCTGACTCGACACTAGATTACCGCAATAATACAAATTAAAATTGTATGTATTCACATCGACTGATGTTAATGCAATGATATGAGTTGTGATTTGCCCTTCTGTTGTGCAAGATGCACTAGTATTTCTTGAGATACGTTCGGAATTTTATAAATAAAATAAATACCTCGGGCGGAGGATATATACGAAATATATTTGTAGTTTCGATACCAACAAAATTCAACTCTTATGACCCGATACGGATCGTAAAGCTTATCAGCTCTACTTATTCGCGCCTCATTCCGAAACGAACTGTCAACGCTTCGAAAGTTCTACGCTGGACGGACACTTTAGGATATGATGGATACACGATTTTTCTAAATTGGTGAACGATACAATTGCCCCCCTCCCTACTCCTTCCGGGATCAATAAAGTAATTTAAATAACTAATATCTTTATTGGAAAGTTTTGCGAACTTTCTCTAATAACAGAAATTCGTATTTACTTCGAGTGATTAATAAAACACCAATACGTTACGGATACATTTGCGATCAAACATAAACTAACTCCGCCGAATCACTTTTGGGTCGCACTTCAAAAAGAGGTCGCATCCGATATATTTACAACAATCATAGGCAAGATGTAAAAGATAAAGCCGGAAAAATTCGCATGTCTTCTACATAATCGAACATCACTTTAAGATTTATAACCCCTAAAACTAAATGAAAAATTTAGAAACAAAAATAACACTGCCGAAAATATTAAAAAATAACGACATATTGAAACTTTTGGTCGACCACGTTTATTACGTTGATTTAATTAATACATAATTGTTCAGTACAATTGATATTATGTTTTTAAAGCTGAAAAGTATTAAATACGCTTTAGTAATTTCATTTTTTTATAACAGCTGCAGCAGTTTGACCATTGTTCGTAAGATGGTTTTCGTTCTATTGTAATTCCGTACCATTTGAAAAAATATAAAATTAAAAAATAAAGCCTAGTGAATGCCCCGACACAAACGAAAGTGGAAAAATCCGCGGTAGCCGAACATATACAACGAACTCAACACGAAAATATTAGCGAGGGTCGAAATTTAATTCGTAGTCTCTAGCTCAGTGTGTTTTGTTCTGATGATGAATAATAACGTAGTATTATTCGAAATGTTAATGGAAGAAAAAAATTGTGACGAGGTTTTTACCGAAAATAATAGACGAATGGTGAACTAAATTTCAAGCTAGCTTTTTTCAGGGTACGACGGCCCATTTCGATCTTTTTAAAACACAGTTTTGATTTTTATAATTTTTTTCACGAAAAAAGAAAAAGGCCGAAAAACTGTATGCTTAAGTTGAATTTCAAAGCAATATCTTTCAATAAAATATTAGCAATATAGAGCGGTTAATCAAAATATCTCATTTCGACGTTGATCGTAAGATCTAAAAAATTAAAAAGGACCACCCTTTACAAGCACATTTCTACAGATGCAAATTAAACAGTTAGGCCGTATACTCTCGATCGGTATAGAAGTTGCACATGCTGCCATTGCACTAAAAGTGTTCGACTCGACTAATGGCGTTTTTCCAGGAACGAATGATTTTTGTTTTTCACTTTTAAATTACCCAGCTGCTTAAAGAGAAAAAAAATCTCACGTTATATTTTATCTCTGTTCCGTTTGTTTTGGCCCGAGTATTTCGCAAAAATTTGTTCGAAACCCAGTCTAACATATTCATCGGCAGCGGAAATACTACTAAATGTATAAAATTTGAAAGAACAAAATTTTACTCATTTAATAGTAGAATTTTGTTATATTTGATGATTTTTTGAATTAAGTCAATAAGAACGATTAAAAATGAAAAAGTATGTTGTACATTTTTGTGTATTACATAGAATTAATAAGTTTAATTTTTATTTATTGCTGTCCAGTTTTCTTACGGATCACCGATAATAATTTTGTTGAGGTATTTATTAATTTTATAGTAGTCTTTTTTTTTTTCGTTTTTCGTTTTATTAAAATTTGATAATTATTATGTGTTCACTTTTATGGTTTTTTTGTCGTACATTATACGCAAACCATGGAATTAAAAAAACGCACCATTGTTCGTACAGTAGCCCCATTAGTATAGGTGGCCTTTCTTTAGAAAAACTATGTCGGGGTAATAGATTATGTCTTTTTGGAGTAATTGGGAATTTATTTTTTTATACATCGTGATATTGGCATAGATGAATGAACGTAATATATCATCATCTCCATAATATTTGCCGATAATGTTGCGAGAAAATAAAAAAGTTTATTGGCTCTACCATGATTTTTCAAATAAATATGTGTAACCCTGGCGTATCGAAATATCTTACTGCCAAATTTTTTAGACCAGGTTATAGATTTAAAATAGTGATAAAATTGTACATACATTAAGATTGCGGGTAGTTAACGTGTTCATTAAGCCTAATTATGAAAATAAGATCTTTGTGCATTCTGGTTATTGGTTTTTATTTCATTACTAAATTTCGATGAGAAAAGTAGCGTGTCCCATACCCTTAGCTGGGTGTTGGGGATTGTAAAGTTAAGGTTCATAAGCTCAACGGCATCAATGAGAGTAGGCAGTTCCTTTCTCTCGGCTGCCTTTATTCTCCCAGATTTCTCTGGTACTCAGTTATTTCAGGCTGGGTAAAGCTGGGAGGGATTCTGATCTGGAACGAGACAAGTCTCAAATCCGTGTGTCCTGTGATTAGTAGCCAAGCGCCTTAACCACTAGGCAACCGCGCTACTATTTCCATGAAAAAAAAAAAAAAAATTCTACCACGCAATCATTGGTTGTATTCTAGACTAGAAAATAGTATTATATGAAATCCAAAAAAAAAAAAAAAGGAAATTATATTTTGTAATGATTTAGTTTAATTTTTTTCAAAAGTTAGTTCCGTTTTTCAAGTATCGTATTGTTTATTTGTTAAATTTAAAATATTTTTCTATTTACTTTGAAGTAATAAAAAATTCGAAACCCAATTTCAGTTTTCACGGCTTTTTGTATTCTCCATTTGCCTATTTTCTGTATAAATCATGTTACAACTATTTAAACTTCTAATAACTATGACGTAATTCACACCTAAAGTGGACAAATATTTAATTCAAAAACTTCAAAATGGATTATATTATGTAATCTCTAGTTGCTACGCCTTTATAGCTTGCGAAACAGACAAAATGTTGTCTAGAGTTGTTCGTTTACGTTAAATTTACACTGATTATGAAATTTCTTTTAATGTTTTAATATCTGCGTGCTGTTAATGTAGGATATTTCTGCAAAGATAACTCCGATAACGGTATTCAAAAGTTAATTGAATCTGGCACCCTTCCTTTGAATCGAATTCTGGTGCAATCGGATGCCCCATTTTCTTACCCGAATTCTCGATCGTTGAAGTTACCTTCGACAGCAAAAGATACACTAACGGAAAGGTAAAATTTGAAAAATGCAATCCTACACTGTATATTTATTACTAACATAAAACCAGAACGATCTACATCTGAACTGTCAGAATTATTCGCAGCTACACATACGTCGGTTGTAACAAATTTTATCAGTCTTAAATTTTTTATTTAAAAAAAAAAAGCAACAAAAAAACATGTATGTTAGATGTATACAGTGATTAATATTGTAAAAATTATAAATGAGGTACTCTGAAAGTAAAAGATCTATACACTTAAACCGTCTATTTATAATCATATTGGCAATGATCTTATGGTTTACACCGGTTGTAGTTTGAACGTGAATGGGTATGGTTAGTAGCTAGAAGAATAGCATAATTGAATAAAGTAATATTTGTACATGCAAAATCTCGAACAATTCGTGGATGCATTTTTTTTTTTTTTGAATTGTTACAGCTTGTAACTGATTTTGAAAATTTAAACATTGTTTAATTTTATTCATGTATAAACTGTATATCATTCTTAATATGCTTGATGATTTTAGTGTTACATCTATTAGATGGCTCTGCTCCCTGTTCGTTTCGCTCGTCATCCATACTCTTGACTTGTTTATATAATAGAAAGGATCATTTCAATTGTGTCATAATTGCATTAGTAGTACCCTTTTAAAATAGAATATAATTCTTTTGTTCCGCATTTATCGTAAATGATACTATATATTTTTTCAAATGCAGCCAGAAATAAATTCAAATTCAGAATCTGAGTGTCGAAAACACTAGAAAAAATTTGTTAATAATGAAGATAAAAATCCAACCAATTACTTCTAGCTATTAAGGGAATCGCGGTATTTAAAACTAAAATCATACGGAAAATTTCAAGTTTTTCTTTTTTTTTTTTTACCTTTTTATTATTATGCAGCGAACGAAGTACGGTTTAAAGTTCAAGATTTTGAAGAATTCTGAAAATTCATCGTCCGTGAAAAACATTAAACCTCGTGATGTGATATTGTTTGGATGTACAGGCATTTTTTAAATCATCTTTCTATAATTAAAATTATCGAAAGTAAAAACTTGTTTTCGCTTACAGATTCACTTATTCAATTACACCAGCGGTCCAGAAAATACAAGTTTTCTATGAGTACGAAATGTATTATGTAGAAAAAAAGATGCATATGGCTCTTCGTGTAGAATACTAATAGTTTTATGTTCTCAATTTCTACCGCAAGCTATTCTGGGACGAAAAGAAAAATGAATGCCAATTTAAATGATAAAGTTACACTTTCACACATTTAATGTATACTAAAGAATAATAGATTAAACTTTTAATTGAGCAGTTGTTTAGGATATCGGTACGAGCACAAAAACTTAATGAGGCTCGTCGCCGTCGTATTCGTCCGGCTTGTCGCAAACTCCTTTTGTGTATTAACGAGTTGATACCTAGTCAGCGGCGTCCGAATCTGTTTGCGACTTGTGTTAGATCTATATTATTATTCGCTAGCACGAGTAGTACGAAATGACCTTGCGTGTCAGAACAATACAATTTTGAAATGATGGCGATAAAATGTAGTTTGAAACTAAGCTACGCCATCATGGGAGAGAGTTAAGACTTTTTGATATTACATCACATACAACGGATAAATATAATAATCTAATCAGTATAGGAAGTAGGAATGCGTGGTGATACTGACCGCTATTTGTTGTCATTAACAAATTGTCAATAGTTCTGTAAATTTAATATCATCAATTTCTTTAAAATGATCTCAAGTTTTAAGTTCATTTAAACCTATTGCAGACAAGAATGTAGTAATAAAAACCAATAACGATAAGTGGAAGACTAAACGTATATTTTATTTCTTTTTTGAAAATATGGATGCACGTAGTGGTGCAGGTGTTCTTTTTTTTTTTTTTTGCTTACAGTTATTCATTTTTAGTAATGTAATGAATGTTTCCTCATCGGAAGAAAAGATGAAGAAAAGCAAACACTAACTAAAAGTTTTGACCATTTTAAGAAAGTTGTATTACTACTGCATCGCTTATAGTATGAAGTTTCCAAAGCTCAAGATTACTTTTTCCAGCGATCCTAACAAATTAAAATTCATACTTATTTAAAAATTAGCACACACTCGTATAACTATCGTACTTCAGTTTATAAAAGGTACACAGTAAGTTAGTCCCCGTGGATTGTTACTGTGTCATTTACTATTCACATTTTACTAATTAATAACACAGTGGCACTATAATACATACTTACATTAATATATGTATACACTTACACATATATATATATATATATATATATATATATATATATATATATATATATATATATATATATATATATATTCAAAATATATTATTTATTTACAATTATTTTGGCGTTCATTTTTAAACTACCGTAAGATAACATACCGTTCAATGCAAGTTAAATAGACAGGATATAATTATTAAAAATTATATCACTGGAAATGCTTATCGTATTACTTAGGTGAGCATCCTCTCAAAGAAAGAAAAAAGAAACAGGATTGAATAGGATATCAGAAATTCTTGCGTTTGTCATTTTTTGTTCCACATCTTCTTTACTTTTTCTTTAATTATTTTAATCTCTCACACCCCCTTAAAGTATATTTTCTTTCTAACTCTTACAGGTTTCTGCCGCAGGTTGTTATTGAACAGGAATTTCACAATACTATCAGTTGCTTTTTTCTTTTTCATGTACTCGATTTTTATTGATGGCTCTAGGAGGCCTAGTGTGTCGGGGGGCTTCCTTTATTCTTCCTGATTTTAACTTTTCCGAATCATTTTGTCTTTCGCTTTTCTGTTCTATTTTTACAGCCGAATGTGATAGCCACCTTAAGTGCGATTATTTATATTTTCTTTAATCGTAATTTCTCCGACTATCTAATAAAGCGGACGCTTTGGTCCAGGTTGTTGCTAATTTCTGCTTTTACTCTAAAAAAAATCCATGTGCTAATCTATAATCCTCAAGTAAGAAATTTCCCTTTAAATTTTGGTCGGATATGTATTCTTTACCATTAATTATTCCTTGTATATTCAATTCAACCTAACCATTCTTCTAATTCTCGATTCTCAGAGTTTCTTTTTCTTCCATGTTCTGTTGTCTCTATTCGCTATCGTCTCTCTTTGGTTTCCCCTCTTTATTATCCCCTAAGTCCTAATGAAACAGTTGTCTGTGATGCTAATCACATTTCCTTTAAGTGTTCTGTTCCTTCTATTTTTTTTATTTTTATAGAACGAAGTTCTTATACGCGTCTTGCCGGTAGTAGTAAAGTGGCGAAAATCGCGTTATACGTCGTCCAAGCGACCTTCACTCTGTCCCTTTCTATTAAATACGGGGGTGTGTATGTATGTGCGCGAGCGAGCAAGTATCGAGATTTGAGCAGCAAGCATCATACGCGGTCAGCTGTATAAGCTCAATTCTAAACACGTGTACATTTTATTAAATTTGAAAATTGGCGCGGTTTTTTTGTGCGACGTTAGCACACTTCAACGAGTCTGATGATTTATTTATTGTTTTTGTTTTAATTCATACGGGATTTATATATTGTGTAATTTTTTATCGTATACTTTATAAATTACTTTATACTTGTATATCTACCAAAAAGTGAAAGGAACTCTTCGTTCCTACCGGGTGTCCTCATCTAGAATTTTTTTTTTTTATTTACTCTTTTAAAAATTAAAACTTTATGCTCCTTATATTGTGCTTTTTATATCCTGTCCTTTCCTTCTGAATTTGTTGCCCCTGCTATTGGTTTCTTTATTTCAGTTATTTCCGAACGAATTAAGTTGTAATTAGTTTACTATTTTGCCTATTATTTCTGGGTAGAGACCTCTGGTTCACAAGCCCCCCTCCAGAGAAAAAAAAGAAAAAGGACAAATGAGAATTAATGTAGGGGCCCCACTTTAATACGATGATAATAATGGTAATGTGGATCCGCTTTTAATATTGCTATATTCCTGGTAAAACTACTTTTTAAGTATTGTCTGTCAAGCGAAATAAGTCTGTTCGAGTTTCGTTGCCGAGCGTGAGTGCTGCTAAAAGTAACGTAACAACATAGCGCGCATTAACGCTGGACGCGTATATTACCGAAAAAATCATATTGCCACCGTCTCCTGTTATCTTTCCATTCTGGGTCGCAGTAACCTCATTTTTGTTTTATATCTACACATTCATCCGTTCTTTTTTTCCGACCTGTTCAGATCCAGACGGATCACGTGATATCAACACAGTTAGCATTACATCTGATAACTGAAGGTTAATCTGAAGTCCCCTGAATTTGTGACGTCAACGTGTTTCAGTTGTTTTACGAACAGACTTCTTTCGATTGACAGACTATATATTCGCATAGGCGATAGATTGAATCCCCCCAAAAAGTACATAGCTTGAATTTAACGTTATCAAATTTTGTTACTGCAGGTCGTTGATGTTTCTGCGTCGATACTGCACATTTCAGCGAAACGAACCATGTAGTCTTCCGATTATTGTTGAACTAATTGCTGGACTACTTAAAAAGTCGCCCGAAGAAATTGCCCTAGCTACAACTTTTACCGCGTTAAAAATTTTCGGATTTTCTTCTTAAAAGCGACTTTATCCTACGAAATGGAATTATTTCAGTTTACCAAACACGTTTCCTTTTTCATTATGTTAAACTAACTAATTTATAATTTAAAGAATTTTAACTTTTTTATTATTATTATTATTATTATTATTTATTATCACAAAAATATATGTTACTGTCATCGGGATTTTTTTTTTTTTTTTTTTTTTTTTTTATATTTTAGGAATTATTATTCGATAGAAATTTTCGAAGGTGGAAAATAAATTTTGTATATTATATAAGTGATTGTTGCAGAGCAAAATGTGGCTTACTTTATGCACATATACTATTATAAAGCGAAAGTAGTCAAAGCAAAAAAACGTAAGTTTACGTTGCGAGGAGCCATTTGAAATTAGAATATGTTTTGCCGGCTGCCGTAATAATTGAGAAAAATATTTATTTTTTTAAATGGCCGATGAATTATCCATCAAATCTCTGACGATAGAGGATAAAAAACAACACAATTTAGCGAATAAGAAATAAAACACGGTTTTATCAGTTTTATCTTTTAGATCGTTTCAATATGAAAGTAACATTACAAATATAGTCATAAACCTTAAAAACAAAATGATAATTAATATTGTTTTTTCCGAAACGAGCACCCTGAAACAGAATAAAAACAAATTTGAAAATTAATATTACTACATCTGAATATTGCTTTCGAACGGTGTTATTAGTACGTTATTAATAAATGATGAAAAAAGAAAAGTAACCTCAGTCTGTTGATGAAACTGTTTTTCCCACGTATTAACATTTTTAGCGCTTAGGGCATGATGCGCGCTACTATTTAAAATGTCCACATGTGCTAAAAATGTAACGTGGGATTTCTAGGCAGAAGTTAACATATTAGTTGCAAAAAGCACCAAAAAAAAATTTCAATTGACTACGATTGGTTATATAAATAATTAAATAGAAAACCAGTAGGAAATATGTTAAAAATTAAACTTAAAAAGGGGGGAAAAATACGCCTTTATTCGGAATTTTACATAATTTTGCTACAAGATGACGTAGTTTTTTTAAAAAAATAAACGTGTAGTTGTGGAACGTTTTTTTTTTTATATTTTTATTCGAATTTTCAGCAAGTATGTACATTAAAGCAAAATGAAAAAGTTAAACTTAGCGCCAAAAAGAAGAAGAAAAAAAAATCAATTATGGGTACTCCGTAAATGGCGAAAAAATATGATATACTAATAGTTCGACGATTAAACATTTATTTTAACTATATAATCCGGGTTATACCACATTAATTGATTAAAATACACAACACTGAACTTTCATATTACAAACTTTTAACGATAAAATTCCATTTTAAATAAATTTTAACGCTAAAATGATTTCAATGTAACACGAAGTTGAACTTCAATTCGATAATTTTCCGCTCAAGGATAAGCGTTTTTACAATGAAATTAGAATTTTTTTATCGAAAATGAAATGTGTTTTTCAACAATGCAAAATAAATAAGAAAAAAAATGTAAGTTAAGCTAACAAAATTTTTTCTGTTCCAACAAAATATGGCGTTGGTAGTTATTTTCATTATCTTTTAAAATTGTTTTTTTACCCGTCGGAGCAGTATTTAAACACGGTGACAGCAATAATAGAAATTAAATTTAGATAGAAAAGAATTAAGATCAATTTGTACCAGATCAGTCGAATCAATTATAGTCTACTGTGTGTTCCACTGTTATTAATTTTCTTACTTTGTTCATGTAGGTTTCGAATTTTTTCCTGTATTTTCCTTTTTTATCCTTTTATAGACCAGTATAAAAATTATTTAAAAAATAAATAGCAATAATAGGGGGTGAGCCTCCTGTGCGCCAACCCCCGGATTTTAATAAGAAATTGAAAATAAAAAAGTATTTATTGTAAAACTTCCTCAAATACGATATGATGAATTACTTTATTATAGCGCCAACCAGGTAAAATGACGTACAATTACGAAAGAATGTATTTTATTATAAAAAATTATTTTATATAATTAACAGATAATAATAATAATAATAATAATAATTAAAATCTGTAGTAAAACTTCTGGGCTACTTTAGAGTTCTTAGCTGACGATGGGTTCGACCCGAAAACATTACTAAGGTAAGTTCGTTATTATATGCAGTGCCTGATTACTTCTCTATATTCGTAATTACATTTATTTTAATATTTCATAATTTTACCTAACAGGATAATACATTTCTCCATAAGGGAAAACAATATTTACTCTCTTAAACATATATTTTTTTTACTGAAGTTACAAATAGATGGCGCGTTTGAAACGTTCTCCGAATGCGACTGTTAGAAAAGGAGTAGTAATTAAGGCAATCCATTTACAATAAATCAATTTAAAATCAGCTTCATACTTTTTAAATATATAGAGCACTTTAGACCATCACGACATGTTTACCACCACCTCCTCTCATGCGTTTCATGGACAGACAAAATTTACGCGATTTTTGTTTTCCGCAGCGTACTTAACATATTTATTATATCTCCCCCGTTCCGTACGGAGTGCATTCGATGATAAAATTTCGTTTTCTTTGAAAACTTCATATATGATTTATGAAGTTGTCAGCACCGAAAGATGTCGAGCGAAAAAACATGGTTGTTACACCTAGTCGTTAAAATCAGAATTTCATTGAAGAAAAAATTGACATACCTTCTATAAAAATAATTTTTGTAGTAACGTGCAGATGGGAGAAATACTATATATCACTAATTTTTATCTTCTCCGAATTTGGATGTAAGTTTTTAAATTTTTTTGGTATCAAACGCTATAAGACGTAATATATTTTATACAATAGGATAAACGATGGCTACACAGATTAATGGATAACAAAGTCGTCAGTTAAAGTATCAGGAAAATTATTATTGTTTGAATTGGCTGTAATTGTATCTATCTTGGATTAAGAGCCTTGCACCCTCGCCGTTTATATTTTGTGTTTCGGTTTTGATTTCCCTACAAGTCGTATTTTTCTTATCATCTAATCTATCCAGCTATGGTATACTTGTTCCCTTTTCACTGCAATTTAGTTTTCCTTTTCCCTACGGAGTTTCATTTATTCATCCAACATTTCCACAACTTCCGAGTTTTTTAGAGGCTTCCGATTGTTTATTTCGATTTTTCGTCAGCACTTACATTTCTAAGCTATAAATTAGAATGATGCTATCCGCATGTACCATCATTTTATTAATCTTTTTATCTTACGTGTTTAGTTTTAATTTTATATTAAATAATTCGCTACTTTTCAAAGGAGCTTGCTTTGGTTTTATTAATGTTCTTTATTTTTACTTTGACATTGCTTTTTTCATTATTGGTTATTATGCTACGGATATGTTAATATTTTTATTTTACACTTATGTTTAAGTTTATTTACTCTAAGAATTCTTGTAAAGTTGTAATTCTTGTTCGTCTTTCGTTATTTAACGCCATTATATATCATCATCCGTGAATGCTATGCAGCGTATTTCTTCCCCATTTATTTTTTAATGCTACTGGTATTTTAATTTCATAACTGATTATTCCATTATCAAATTAAGAAGTATATGTGTTAATCCTTCTAGTAATTAACTGTGATTATGTTTTGCCAATAATTTAGAATGAAACTTACATAAAAATGGTTTATAAGTTTCATATAATTTGATGGAAATCTTTTGGGGCACGTTGCCTGTATCCTAATAATTTATAACATAATTACAATAAATTCTTTTTTATTCTTTCGTTTCCATAATAAAACGTGTAAATATAACCTCTAAACTTTCTCCCCCCCCCTTTGTCGGTATAAACATATATATCATTAACTTTGTCAAGGAACAAAAAAGTGCTTTTAATAAATACAAATATAAAAATCCTCTGTATTCCTAAAAAAATGTTTGTTGCAAGCTTTTAATATCTAGGAGGAGTTTCCCGACCAAACTAGCGCAGAAACGGTTACCATTTGTTTTATATTATTTTATTGAAGGACAATGGTCTCGAATTCTTTTGGATTTCCAACTTTCACTTCTACAGTTTCATAATATAATAGGTCCCGCGTATGAACACAATATATAAATTTCTCGCTTATTCTATTTCATTATTGAAATGCTATTTTGGCCCTTTTTTTTTTTTTTTTTTTTTTTATTTCTTCGTATCGAGCTTTCATTTCCGCATAATTGTTTATCGTTTTAGGCAAATGATTTTTCTTTTCTTTCCAATTCTTTTGAGGTAGCCATTCTGCCGAAATTAATAATGACTTTTAGCACTATACTTAGACCAGGCGGCACTTTAACTACATTCAGTGTGTAACGCGATAATACCGGAAAAATTAAACGAAAAAAAAACAAACAAAAAAACAACTGTCCGTTACAAATGATTAAAAAGGTCTAAATGTTTCACTGAATTATAAACTATTTTTAGGTATAAACTGTTTTAAAAGATTAATTTTTAATTAAGTAGCATTACAAAGTGTTTTTGGTTAATGTTCCTATCATGACAGCCACTCACATATAATTTGTAAATTACCGGTTTTCCTGGTCCAAATCCTCCCAGTATTCCCAGTCCAAATCCTCTCGCGATTTCCTTAATTACTAGAAGTGTACAAAAAGTAGAATGGGATTTTTTTTGTTACTATTGATAATATTTGACCGCCGCAGCATATTTATACGAATAAAACAGAACTTCGTAATTTAGTATTGAGTAAAGTATATTAAAAAAGAATGCATTTATTTTTTGCTACATCATCATTTGGCTATTTTTATCTTTTTTCTCGGTTTTGCAATCAACTTCCTGGCTCATTCCCAGTTGGATGGCCATTTTGTTAATAATTCAAGAACTCAATGAAGCTAACTTTGAGCAATGAAAAAACTTCATTAAAACAATGCTTTAAAAATTGGAAAGGAAGGAAAAATTAAGTTAGAGAATCTACGACGCAGCACATTTTGAACTTTCTGGTTCCGCAAACAAGCAGAAACCGCTACACAGTCAAACTGTTTGGGGCCAAAGTAGCAAAGTGGAGTATTTTGACAGAACCTTCAGATAATAAATTCGACACGTTGTCTGAGTTACACCTGGTTCCAACAAGAGGAAGCGTGCCTTTTGACACAGCGATTAAAACATGTCTTGTATAGAAAAACACATTCGGCGCACATTTGTTAATGTCGCAGCAGTTTCATCTGACCATTATGATCGCCGGATACATAAGACGAGATTACCAAAACGCAGTAAAAAACTCATATATTTAGAAAGTACAGCAAAACAACCTCTAAACGTTGAACACAAAATTATTCGAAATGACTACGTCTGCCTTGATATAAAAGAAGTAAAGGTCATTTTCATTGATCACACTTTACAAATCGGACTGTGATACTGATTTTTTTCGTAGCTGTTTCGGTAGATTTTTTCACTGCATCGATTCAGGTTCTAAGCATGTCAAGGCTTCCACCTTTATTTACCACATACTGTAGTTGAATACGTTCAGTCTCTTGGAATCCTTCTTGACTACTCTTCAGCTATAATAAAAAAATCCGACAAATTATCTGTTAACAATGGCCACGTTGTTTTTCTTCATAAGCTGGGGCCAAATGTTTAAAATGTATTTCTTGCCTTTGAGCAATTGTAGATTTCATAGCTCGACTTTTTTCTGCAATATCTGTCGGTAAACATGAATACGCACCATTCCAAGAGATGTCTTAACTGTAACACCGATTGTACCCATATTGAACGCACGAAATTTTGCCTCGTACTTGGATCGAATAACGAACATAACCACAATCATTTTGTTGCTCGAAAGATTCTTCAGTAGTGAAAATGTTTTCGCGGGTAAATCAGATATTTCTATAAAGTTTATTTCCATGGATCCTTAATAAAGCTTGGGACTTCTTTAAACTTATTGGTTAATTAATGGCATGTCTCCTACCCCTTTTATAGATATGCTAGAACCTAAACTTTTCTTCACAATTCGTGACACAGTCTTTCTTTTCATGTCGCTGAAAATCGGCGAATGTGTTACGAAAGTAACGTGTAATACATTTCTGGTTCGCAAAATTCTCAACCGACCAACACATTCCTTCTTTTTCTTTTTTTCTTTTTTTATAGCGTGAAATTTACCGATATGCCGACCGATTTTAGCGAGTTAAAATTCCTTTTCGTAGTTTTTCCCCCTCGCTGTGGTGACGCAATTTTCATACGCGTCTCACTCCATCATAAACTACGAGTATAGCAAACAACAATTTTCAGAATTCGCGTGTTCTACACACTTTAAAAAATTACCTTTTCAGCAAATATTTTCAAATTTCATGAACGTATATAATATTTTAGGCAGCGTGGTAGCCTAGTGGTTAAGGTACTTGGCTACCAAACCGGAGGTGTCATAGGTTATCGAGATTCGTCTCGTCCCGCATCCAAGTCGCTCCCAAGAAGCTTACCCAGCCTGAAATAATTGGGTACCAGAGAAATCTGGGAAAGTAAAGGCGGGCGAGAGAAAGGAACTGGCCCCAATATTCTCATCAGATCCATTAGGCTTAGTACATTGTGAACCCTTAACTTCACAATCCCGACGTCCTGTCAAGAGTATGGAACTTACTTTACTTTATATAATATTTTGGAAAAGATTAGCTGATTATTTTTAACCTTAATTAAATGTTGGCAATTTAGGTTCTTCATTTGAAGTGCAGCTTAAGGAAATTACATATTGTCCAATTTTTTTTTTCTTTCGGCATACAGTTTTTTTATATTGCCCTTAGAGTTTTTGTGTATGTATTTAAAATAGTTCGCGCGTATGTTTCGTTTATTTTTAAAGCTTATTTATAATTTTGGAACAGTATAACTAGTGATAATAAGAATTCATGGCACTTTTCTAAACTTGTTTCATGCCGTGTTACATACAGCCGCGCGTCATGCTATAACCTCTTCTAAATCTTGCTTGCTCTATCGGTTGATTTTCATTTAATACTGTTATTTAGTTTCTCTGTTAATATTCTAGGAAAATAATTTATACAGATTCGGTAAGACACTTTGCTGATGACACAGTAATATTGAGAAAAAAAATAAATAAATAAATAAACACAAGAATTTGAGGAAATGATAAACCATTTAAAAATAGTAAGCGAGGATAGCGGTCTAAAGAGCGTGAAAACAATGATGACGTATAACAAATACGCTACACCAAGAGTACAAAAACAAAAATAGGAGGTAAAATAATCGAAACAGTCAATGAATTTATTTACCTAAGTCATAGTTTAAAAGCTAATAAATATTTGGCAAAAGAAATAAACAAATGTATGCATATAAAAGGCAAGGGCGCTCGCGGAAAATAAAGGATACTAGAAAAAAGATAACTTCCGTGAAAAGTGTATGCGCTACTAAGTAAATGGCGGAGAAAAGTGGAATAATATAATAGCAAACAGGAAATGTGGAAAAAATTAACAGAATACAGTGGGGGAAATCTAAAGAAAAATGTTAGATACAACTCTAAAATACAAAACAGAAATAGACGAAAAAAGGAAAAGATCGCGAAAGGTAACAACAACAAGAACGTATTAAAATTCAAATGAAGGTGGGGACAAGTTACCCGATTAGAAGATGAATTGTTAGATTAAGAAATTGGCAACCCAAAAACAACAGATACAGGACGGCGACAAAAAAGGAAAATTGACAATATTTGGCGGTTACAAGTAATAGAATAATGCGAAAATTCAAGCAAGAAGCTTGCAGAGTAACTTGCAGTGGATAAATAAAGGCTAAGAAAAAAGATGGAAAAATAGAAAACTTCTTAATTAAATATGTGCTGCTACGATACCAATTAATTATTTTTAATATACATTTTTAACTATAGTACAGGGTGCGGAGCAGCATAACTGCCTTTTTTAAAATGCGCCACTTTTTTTCTACTAAATTTTGTTAAAGAGAAATAATAACCGAAAATCGAAATAAAACTGCGAGAAGGGAAGAAGCATACATATTGCCCCAATGGGGGATCTAGAGTATCCGTTATTTTGATTTTCTGCTTTATTATTTCTCTTTAACAAAATTTAGTAGAAAAAAAGTGGCGCATTTTAAAAAAGGAAGTTATACTGCCGCCCCTGTACTTTTTATAGATTCTAGACATTTATGAAGACTAAATCTTCGAATATTATTTCACAAAGAACATGTAGCGAAATTAAAACATCGTAAGGTTAATTCAGAATAGTTTTCCCATAAATTATAAGTAAACCATCTGAAAAATTACTCAATGTAAACTCTACAGTAGCTAATAATATCGGTAAAAATAGTAGATTCAGGAATGAGATGTGCAGAACTATAATTTAAATCAACGCATTACAACTGAATAAAAATTTTCATTAATACAGTGGCGAATAGAAAATTAATCGAAATCAGCATTACACCAACATCAATAACGGATGATAAAAACAGTCGTTTTTTTTTTAATTTTGTTTATTTTTTTTTTTTTTATTATTAACAAAAAGCACAGTAAGAAATTAAAATACGTACTTTCGCTAATGAAATTAGAGATAAATTTTTAATTAAGAAAACGTTCATTTTGAAAAAAAAAACAAGAAATGGTTTAATCTCCTTAAGAAGAATAATTGGTGGGTGCGTATAACCTGATTGGTATGTTGATGCTAATCAATTCTATATGCAAGTATGCAAGAATTTACTTAGAACTGATTTTAAACGGTTATTAACGGATACAAATTCAATCCCAATTGTGTCCGTCTATATACTGATATTTATAATATGATGGCACGCGTGGTGGGGTTTGCCATTGACTTCCGTAGGACTATTATTCTTTTACTTTAATCGATTTTATTATAAATTTTATTAATCGCTGTTCATTTTCGAACTCATGCCCTTGGATGTGAGAGTCCAACCGTTCTAAGCATTCGTCCATCGCATTAAAACACGGGAAATTTATATATATATATATATATATAATTATAAAAACACGAATTGTCATCTTGACACTTATTATGAACGCGCTCTCCAAAATATTCTCATTACTAGAAATAAAGATATCTTTCGGATAAAAGAAATGATAGGACGCACAGATACAACGAAGAGAAATATAAAACTACAACTTTTAAAATTTTTCGATTTATTAATATAATTTAGAAAATAAATAATATTAAAAACGGTTTAATATTATGAAGATCATTATATACTCTGCATAATATGGTGAAAATTTTGAAGAAGTTACAATTGACTATTTTTTTTTTCTCTCCTTCTCTCTATACTTATTTGTGACGCAGCACATTTATACAATGTGACATTTAATAATACAACAGATATTTCACTATTACACTGGTAACAAATGGAAAATGGCGCGACAAAAGATAAACGCATTTACCATTAAAACAAATACATAAATATGCGAAGACTAAAATTTTACCAATAAATAAATAAAACTACGAATAAAATACGTAACATCCTAATAAAAACGGGGTGGAAAAGTACAAAAAAAAAAAAAAAAAAAATCGCACGCATCACAGAAAACAAACCATTTCCGCTCTATTGTTTTGGGCCTTATACGAAATAGATGTATAATTACAAAATCGAAAATCAGGGATCATCAAGACGTAAACCTTGAGGTTGTTTAACTTCAACGGGCGGGGTAACATTATTTAGACTTTTCCTCTTCATTGCAATTCTGTTTCTCCGCATGTTAATGGACTCTCGCGGTGGTGGTAAGACTACTCATCATCCTCGCTGTCCGAACCGAACACATCGGAACCATCGGATTCATCGAGTTCAGCGAGATCAGCGAGATACTCGTAATAAAGGACACCTTCATCGTCGTCGCTATCGTCGTCAATGTTCACACCGTGGAACAGCTTATTGTAACAAGGCGAATTTCTGTCGCGGAAGTGAGCGTAAGGGTCACCATCTTTCAGAACCTTACGACACATCCAACAGAACGGCGTAGCGCATTTTGTGCACAACACTTTGTTACAGCCGGAATACTTCTCGATGACGGCTTTACAGTTCGGACACGGCTGGCCATTATCGCAAATCCACCGTTCGCTCAATTCCTCGCTCATCCACTTGTCCAGCTGTTTTTTAGAAAACTGTTTTTCTAGCCTCTTTTTGGTTTCTTCGTCATCGCACCGCATGTATTCATTAACAATTCGTCGTCTTTGCTCGCCGCTAACATCGCACGGCTCTTTACCGTGATACGCTTTCTTGCACAATACGCAAAAATAGTACTGACACTGACGACAATGGCCCATCGCCTCGTCTCCGTTTGTCTTTAAAACGAAAGCGATATTCTGACACACTTGTCGCGGACAGTACAGTAAATCCTGATGATTTTCTAACGTGAACTTTAACTTGAGCTCTTTATAGCGCTGGTATAGGGTGCTGTCGATAACACCGTCCAGCTGATAGTCACTAAGAAGCACGTCGCACTCGGTCATCGGGCACGTTAAATTATTTATCCGATTGTTACCGATAATGCACGTGCGCACGTACTCGCTAGTGCAGTCTTTGCAGAAAATGTGACAACACGGAACCACCAAAAGACACGACGAGCCGAATTTGTTAGCGTAACAGATTTCGCAGCAACACTGATTTCGGTTAAACTGCGACAAGTTGTACTCCTTCAGCAAACGTAACTTGTCTACTTCGTCGAGATGTCGTTGAAACACGACGCTGGTTTTTCCGCATTCTACGACGCCGTTAATCAACTGCCAACGACTGCGAAACTCCAACCAACCGTAAATGAATTTTTCGTTTTCGACAATAGAATCGTTGTTCTCGGCGCACGACGAACTGTCGTCCTTTTTCGCTGAATCGGAGGCCGATTCTTCTAGCGGGCAATTTAAATCACGAACGCTGTTCGATGTGACGGCGTACTTTTTAACATCACCGTCGAAGAACAGTTCGCTCTCTAACTTTTTCTTCGTCTCGCTTTCCGTTTCGTATTTGTACCGTTCGGTACTCTTTCCTTGACACCGATAAACGTATTTTATTTTATCGTTCAATTTAACATACTCCGGCGACGTAACTAATCGTTTAGCCTGTTTTCGCTTAGCGTGATGATTATTTTTACCGGCACGGCTTTTTACCTTCTTACCCAACGACCCTGCTTCATTTGCGCAAGTATTATTATCATTATTATTGCTACTGCTAGCAGGAAGTTTTTCCTTCAAATACTTCTTATACAAGACCGGATTATTTTCGAAAATTACCGCTTCCGTATCTTTCGTTTTACCATCTTTTCCCATTTCCGCAATCTCCTTCTTCATAGCATCGTCCTGGAAATGGTATGCATCTTTTTTCGGAACCGGCAATGCCGGGCACGATTCCTGTTCTGTTATGGTGATCTCGTTACTCAAGTCTAGAAAATCCCATAAATCTTGCGTAAGAAACGATGTCCAAGTAAACAACACTTCACACGGGTTTTGGCGCCAGATTTCCGACAATTTTTCTGACACGCGTAGCAGCAAATTGTCCGGTAACCAGACGCAACGAAACACGTAACACGGTTCCATTGTAGACGGATATTGAGCCGGCAAGAAGAAAAACAGTTCGACCAACAAATATCTTACAACGCAAGAATTGCTGCTCAATAGTACAGAGCAGGAGGAAGATGAGGAGGAGACCTTTTTAAAGTGTACGGTTAAGTGATCGTTTTTCGGTGTAATCGGTATTTTCAAGGAACCGATAAAGGGAGGCTGCTGACTGTTGACCAATCGCATCTCGTCCGGATTATATATACTTTGAAGAACGAACATTTCATCTTCCTGTCGCTTCAGATTTTCAGCTTCGCAAGAATCATCTGACAACACATAGGTAACGAAATTTCAGTCAACTTCCTGCATTTATTTATTTATTAAGTCTTTTTTTTTTTCTTTTCTTTTTTACATAAATCTCGTTACGTTTTTGTGTAATTTCGAATGCATTACACCTATAAATTATATCGTAAACACGTGTAGATATATTACTTAGAGCGCGAGTTATCTCGAAGACCCGCGACACTCCTCGACAATACACACCTACGTTTTCTTTTCCGCTAAAGGCTCGATTTTCGTATGTTTTTGCTTTTTCCACACACTGTTTACGCGAATAGACGTGGCTTCAAAATTAAAATAAAATAATTCTCTTATTTTCCGTCTTTTCCCGATTACACCACACTTAGTAATAATAACCTCAAAAATATTAATACGTCGAATAAGTATTTCGCGTAATTTTAGAAAAAAAACAACCATTAAACTAAAAATTACAAATTCTTTTAAGAGAATATTCAATCTTAAATAATGATTGAAAGAAAAAAAAAATTGTATATAATAAGAAAATATATTTGAAACAAACGAAATAATCAAACACGCATAGGCAAACTATGTGACAAAAATATAATTAAGTTACTGCAATATATATATATATATATATATGTGTAAAAAAAAGAAGGGGAGAATAAAATCAAATGAATGGGGGCAGTATATTTCTCAAGGAGTGACAAAATATTTAAATATTAATATAAAACACGAAACTGCTCCGCAAGCAAAGATTAGAATGCTAGAAGAAATGAAATTCAAATAAAATTGAAATCGTATGTAACCTATTTAAAAATCGAAGAAAATTAACATTAAAAGTTGTAAAAAACGCGAAGAGAAATGTTCAAAACAGCAATTAGAAAACTTTAAAAATGATTTCCGGAAAAATAAAACTAGAAACTTTTATTATAAAGTATTTGGACAACTAATATCTCTAAAAAATAAAACAAAAAAAGAAGTAGAGCGTAGAATCGCACTCACTTGGAAAAATGACTGGTCGCTAAAACATATTTTTAAGGGACCTTACAGAAATGAACTAAAAAGGGAAATTCTAAATGCGTGCGTCCTGCCTACCTTAACATATGGATGTCAGACATGGACAATAACAAATAATATCATGAATAAAATTGAGATATGTCAAAACGCATTGGAGAGATCTATGATTGGAGTTAAATTAAGAGACAAAATAAAGTCAAAAAAAAAAAAAAAAAAAATCAAAAACAAATTAAAAGTTAAAGACAATTTCACATGGGCACTAAGAAGGAAAATATGGGATTGGGCAGGACATATTGCAAGAATGGATTCCACAAGATGGACTAAAAAAATAACAGATTGGACAATATACGCGAAGAGAAAAAGAGGAAGACTGGAAAACAGGTGGGAAGATAGTTTCGCTAAAATGTTAAAGCACAAACAATACCATCAGGTGGCTTATGACAGACTAGAGTGGGATCGGTTGAGGAAGGCCTTTGCCCGTTTACAGGGTTAAATTAAATTATACAATAGTTTATTTACTTCAATGTATATTGTGTAACGTTATATCACCAAGGCTAATAATAATAATAATAATTTAAAATGAAGAAGATATCAATTTTCAAATTTCAAAAAATTATGAAACTGCCACAAACACAACAATCATTTACCAAGGAAAAAGCCGGCAGAAATCCTCCGAATAGAACAAAAGTTAAAAATTTAATAACAAAACTGAAAAATAATAAACCTCCAGGTGCAGAGTCGATTACAGCAGATTTGTTAAAAGCAGCGCTGGAGAATCAATTAAGTTAATAAAACTTGTAAGGTAGAATTCGGAGATATATCACAGGAGTGGAAATGCACATTAAATCCATTGCATAAGAAACGTGATAAATCAAATGTAAATAACTACAGAGGAATGTCGTTGTGACTCATAACATATAAAATATTATCTATGGTTAATCGATTAGAAAATAAAATAGAAACAGAACTAAATATCAAGCCGGCTTAAGCAAAAAGAAAAAAAGATAATGTACAGAATAAATGTTAAATTTAAAACTAATAATAAGGGATAGAACAGTAACAAATAAACCGCACGTAGCTAGTAGTATTTTTAGACTTTAGGAACATATACGATATTATTCAACAAATAGATTCGATGAAAATATCTCAAAAATTTGGCATGGACGATAAATTTATACAATCAATACAGCAAACACTGCTATAAACTAAAGCTTAAGCTGAATCATTTGAAATCGAAATGGGAGTAAGACAAGAATCAACTGTTTAGCTTTCACAGATGATAGTAATTTTTACGCAGGACATACCTTCAGCAGTAAAACAGATTAATATTTTAAAAGAAACAACAGAAGATACTGGTTTACAAATATCTCCACTAAGAAAAACAGAATTTATAATAAATACTAACGTTTCACCCAAGTACGTATGTACAAAGTATGGAAAGATAAGAACTGAAAAATTTAGACACTTGTGTGAAATTATTCAACAAAATGATTTAGATAAGAACGAACTTCATATGAGAGCAAGAAAAGTGGAAATGGCATTCCAATTAACGGGAAATACATGCAATAATAAAAAAAAAAAAACAGTATCATTAAATGTTTAAAACACAACAGTGTACAGTGATTGTGTCAGAATGTTTATATGTAACCGAATGCTTTGATTTAAATAGTATAGGAGAGATTAAACTTCTAGGAAATGAAAAATTCGCAGCCCGAGGAAGTAAAAAATTTTAGGTTAAGAGCAAAACAAAGACCTTTATTAGAAAAATAAAAAAAACTATCATCGGATACAATAAGTAGAATATTAGCGCTCTGTGCGTATTTCAAAAGAATGCGTAATACTACTCGGTTGATGAAAAGCGTCTTTCAACATTTCGAAAATTAAAAACGAGTATACATTTTTAATTATGAAAAAATATCCGAATGAAGCAATACCGATTCATTGAAAAAAACAGAATTTAAAAATTAAAGACTATGAAGAAATTAAGAGAAACCGAAAAAGAAATAAAAAGGAAACACGGCAAAATGATGAAACCATGCTGGAAGAAGTAGAAAATAGAAAAGTAGCTATTTTCATGTGATCCACGGAGGGTCAAATACGAAAAAATGAAGTTAATTTATTAAGACTTAAAGACTATATTTGATTATCAAAAACGTTCACTTTCTGAAGATTTATAAAAAATAATAATCGTAGCGTACATACAGCTTTTAAAGGCACCAATTTATACGTAGACTGACTACAAATAGTAAAAGCTGAACAAAAAATTAATAAATAAAAATATATATTTTAGATGGAATCACTTCAGTTTTCTTTTTTATATATTTAATATAAACCGACCACTACCAACAAGCAATATAATATTCTTTTCATTGGAATTTTAGTTTCGTAAGATAAAAACAAATTTGTGCATCCAATGAATTTCGAACAGATAACTTTTACGTACTAAAAATGAATGTTTTTCTTATTACATTTCTACCGTTATTGATACATTCTATTATTACGAAATTATTCTATCGATATACATTTTCACACGCATAAACGCACCCAAACACGTATGATTGTTCAAGAAACGGTCAAACACAATTCTAAACTTAAAAGCTTCAATTCACGAAAAAAATAATTTAAACCAAAAACCAATAAAGTTAAATTCGGCAATTTAAAAATGCATAGGAAAGATTTGTCACTCCTTAAGTGAATTATTATATTTTTTCTTTAATTGTCAAATTAGCGAATAACCCGTTTTATGGAATTCCTTAAATTTGATTACTTTCGTAAAATCCATTAGCCTAATAGTGTTTATTTTTCAAAAATTACCATTTTTTCTATGTCTCATTTGTTTATTTTAGTTTTTCGATTGACATATTAATTAATAGCTTAAAAATACAACTTTAAGAAATAATAAAGACTAAATTGGCAAACAATCAACACAATATAATAACATAAAATAACAACAGATAAAAAAGAATAACACTTTGAATACAAGTAGTACGCTTTCGTATGATGTGACGTTAGTCGTGTTTTCTCTTTTCTCTCTCACAATACATAAAAGCAAACAATCCCTTAATAAATTCTTCTCGTCAATGTATTTTTGTCATGCATATTATTAAATGGCACAAAAATTTGTACGATTTTGTAGGTTTTTTCGATTCATTATTTCGTTTACACGATTAAATTCCTAGCTAGTACGTAAAGTATGTCAACAAATGAGATTTTTTTTTTACACCTATAACTCCCCCCCACGATTATCCAATATAAAATTTTCTCCCCCACCTCTTTTTTTTTTTAAAACGCGTAATAGATTAATAAGAAATTTAATAAATCAAGAAACAACTTGCGTATTGAAAAAACACGTAAATTTAAAACCGCGTCAGCTTAAATAATTAAGTAAAAAATCAATCAAAACATGGATGGGAAGTAGTTGCTGGCTGTCATTTGCAAGGTAATATAAAACATATTTTTATCATTATAATGATAAAAAAAAGCGAGAAGTTGAAAAAAAAAAAAAAGGAGAATTTAAATTCTTTAAAATTCAGAGACTCAACGGATAGCAATATTCATCGTAATAAGACAGTATACCATTAACGTTTAAAAAATTAATTTCGTTAAACTTAAAATACACTTATTCTACGTTGTCAACATTGATTTTAATAAATTTTAAATGAATCTATTCATGACCCCGTTTGAGTTATACTATAATTTTCAGTTTTACTCGATAGCAATTCTCTACTGGAGCGTTAAATATTAATTATTAATTCGAAAAAATGAACTGATCTTTGTTAACTGAGTAGAAAAGTCTTATAACCAACATTTAAAAAATATTTTCTCGCCAAAAATTACTGGAGTATGGTAGAATACGAAGGGCAAAAAATTTTAAAAAATTGTCGATTTTTTAAACTTGGCGCATATTTTGTAAAATATGATATCCGACGGTGTACACATATAATCACTAAATTTTATTTTATCTTTAAATTTCTGGTATATTGTATATATATCAGAAATTCGTTTATTGCCCTAAGAATTTTCAATGTCAATATCTCTGTAGATCAATACTAATAAGACCGGGAATTAATACTTTGATATTTTTTTTTTCCATTACATAAGCACACGTTAATGTTATGTATTATAAACAATTAATTTTAATGTTTCGCTTCACAAATCAGAATACCAGTTTAGCCTTTTTCATTTACTAGTTTAGTTTATGTCATATCTTGACAGCTTGTAATATAGTACAAATCAGCAATAATAAAAGAAAATCATTAAGAGCACAGTCGAAGTTGACTGACTGGAAAATAACGAAAAAATCAAATTATAAAAAATTTCGAGAGTACTTTACTTTTGGTCGAGAAAAGTCTATTAGAAATTTAAACTTAATTTTATTTTCTTGCTTTCAGTTTTGATGCTGAAGAACGTGCTTTTATTAATAAAGTAACATTCGATGAATACACCAAAAACAATTTAAAAAATCTATATTTTGATTTTCATTATTTCAAAATTTTTCAGATAGACAAATTCAGAATACTCGCACAATTCTGAAACTTCTTACTATTTTGAACTCCTTTTCACTGCACGAATAGTGATGTACTTTTTCTGAGTTAATGTTTCACACTAATATAATTTTATTTATTGTTGGAAATGCAAAATAACACTGACTGTGAACAATCGGACTAATTACCGACAACGGAAACAAAATTTCTTGTCAAATTAAAAAAAATACCAGAAGCAGCAAAAGTTATATAACATAAACGTACAACAAAAATTAATAATACAGCCATTTGTAAGCATACTGATGAATTACAGTTTGTAAATTTTTTAAAAACAAAAATAAAGGAAATTTTTCAAGATGAGTGTGGTAAACAGATCCTCTTATTTATAAAATCTGACAGAACTTTTCAAGTATTTTTTTCCTCTTTTATTTGCTCAATTTAATTAGCTATTCACTACAAATTATTCCTCCCCTCAAAAAAAATAAAGAAAAAAAGTATTAATGTATAAGAGGTTATAAATATATAATCTCGATAAGATATCTAACGGACTAGGGAAAAATTTTCAAGTAAACATATTTGGTTAAATTATATACACCACATACAGACGGAATGTACAATGTTGCCACGGGTTATTGTAAAATGTTCAAGATTTTACCGACTGAAGTTCAGTACATTTTCTTTTTCTTTTTAATATTTCAAAAATTGTTTTACAACTTTTTCTTAGAAAAGTTGTTTGTTTTTACGTAAGTTTTCCTACTAATGCCTATACTCGACTAATTACTTCGGATTAAATTTTAAGATGGACACACGCTAAGTAGCAATCTGGATGGATATTATATTTAATTATTCAGTTATTACGTAGTTGTAAATAACCTATTATAAAAGAAACAAAAACAAAATTAATATTTTTTGAAAAAATATTGATCTCCCGCTTCAATGATACTGACATTATCATGTATCCATTAACACTTGACAGAATATTCTGACACTGTAATTATCATATATAACCGTCTGTCAGTACGGTCCTACATCTGTAATATCAACGATGTTGTTTAGTAAATCCGGTCTATTAATTCTCTAGGCTTGCATACTTTCCCTTCACACTTCTCCACTAAATTAATTCGGCGCGACATAAGCTCAAGAGATCAAGAGAAGTAAATTTTAAACGCAATTTAAATTTCATCTGAACTTTATTTTTGACCGCCATCTTTTTTAAAGCAGAGACGGTTGTAAGGAAATAAGTTCGAGGTGTCCGTGATATCATGTAAATAAAAGAACCGAAGAAGTTAATGACTTTTATGTCATAAGCGCATGTTTTCAATGTGTGCCGGAGAGCGGAAAAAATCAAAGCGTGCACTGATTCCAGGTTAGTTTCATATTCGTTTAAGTCCTGCATACGATCTAGCTATACTTCAACGTATACTATAATTTGTGGTGTTTGTTAGTACAAGACTTAAATAGTGTAACTTATTTACCACTTTTAGGTTAACGATTGAAAATTGGGACTCTAAATATTTGACCAGCCTGTTGTCATGATCCTTATTTTTTTTTCATTTATATTGAAACTAAAACGTATCTTTATTACTTTTTCAAACTCTTAAGAAAAATTACTAATTAAAAAGAAAAAAATGATTGCATACGATAATGAACAAATTCTGTAAAAATATCCCATAAAGCAAACAGTTAATATACACATGTCGTAATAACACAAATTAAACTATCCCTAATATAAAACTGATATCTAAAATGTTTAAAAGAGTAGTGATTTTTTGATTGGCATAAAATAAGGTCTAATGTTACATAACGGAATTTTAGTTTAGACGTATTATTCGTACCCTAAATGTTTACAATTGAAGCGAACAGTTGTATGCTCACACTGACGTTGTAATCAAGAAAAATTGTAGGTTAAATAATCAATATTATATAAAAGTTGAGAGCAATATGTAAGCAAACGTAGGGAATACGAGAATGTGTCAAATAAAAATTAAAACCGTCTAACTTACCTTCTGTTAATCTAGCTTTACCTCCAGTTGGTTGACACAGTATAGTGAAGCATCCTGCACAGATGACTTCACTTTGAGCGTGACTGAAAACGGTCGTAATTTTATAACAACCTGCAAAAAAAAAAATTATTAACCGATTGTAATACGCATGTGCAACAATTTTTACTGTATTCTGCTATGACAGTTCGTAGAAGCGAAAAGAAATTTTCCCGTACCTGGACATTTAACATCCATAAAATATGAATTCGGATGTTGTACGAGCCGCTTCAATTTATGCTTTCTTTTTTCTTCCGCTGGTGACGGATGCAACAAATTTTTCGCCAACTGAAATTTTAGAAATACAATATTTTTAATTAGTCAGAAGTTATCCGATAGGTTTCTAAACATAGTCCACTTCGCAATAATGATCATGGACAACACAATATGTGCAACATAAAATCCTTCACACGTATATGATACATTTTTGTAAACGTTACTTCATTAAATACACGTAAATTAGTAACATACCGGCATATTTTATAATTAATAAACGATTTTTAGTTTCAATGTTCATACAAAAACTTGGATATATCACGTCGCCGATTGCAGCGAGCAAACGTAAAAGAGGAGGAAAAGTTCGATTTTAAACCACGATGCATGTGTTCGCTTTTAATGTAACCAAAGATTTATAGAAAATCTATACCGGCAGTAACGTTGTCTGTGCCGCATTTATTATAATTCAGAACAAATATGTTTTTACTAACTAAGAATAAAATTTTTATATACAATTTAAATGTACGGAAAGAATTTATTTTATGAAATAAAAATTTTCACATTTTTTAAATTTATATTCATATACACATACATGTATTCTAATTCAAAGAAGCACTATCAAATATTCAAAAAGATATTAGAATAATTAAGAGAAATTTATGAAATTTAATATTTGCATTTAAGATAGCGAAATAATATAAAATTTTAAAAAGAAAAATGTTAAAATTTAACTGTTTACATTCCATAAAATGATATCTGATAAAATCTTGCTTCGGATGTCAAGAAAATTTATTCGAAATTAAAATCATATTCGGAATTGAAATTATTTCTTGCCGTTATAATTGTGGTTAATTATGGGTTTTTTACCGGTTAATGAATTTAGCCGTTGTTCATATATAGTTCCAGTGTTAAAGAAATTATCTATAACAAATCAGTTCAAATTGTCATATAGGGTAACTTTAAAGCAACAATCTTTTAAAAAATTATTAGTTTAAGATATTTCTATTCGGAAAAATTAGATTTTAGCGGATTAACTAATAATGAAAAGTTTTATTTGTAGAATACCTTTATTCTTAAACGCCGGGTTCCCGTCGCTCGTCAACCAGATACAAAAACTCCTAAATTGGTAGAAGACAATTATATATACGATTTAGTGGAAGATCGGAATATGAAGAAAAAACCCTTTATAAATGTGTTATTAACCGAGTTCGTGGAAGGTAAATATCTCAATAATTTTGAAATTCTTTTTGCATGTATTTTAATACTACTTGTGGTATACCTTTTTGCATAAATTCATTTTATTATATGATTTAGTCACTTTCCTTATTTTACTTTTAAAAAAATAAAATCGGTTACAAAGCAGTTTTTCGAATTTTCCATATTTAAAATAAGTTGCAGCATAAAAGTTTTAATAATATTGAAATTAATTTTCTATAAAATTTTCATACTGTTTCATGATGAGTACTTTCGATTAAGAGGTGCAAAACATTGTTCTTTAATAAAAATCTTGCGATATTAATATTTAAAATATCGCGATTTTATTTAATTATTTAATGTTTCTTTTAGTTACAATAATTTTTTACTTGATTACAATCGAAACGCATTTAACAAGTATACACTAGCGCGGTTGATGTTTTATAATCATTTTCAATAATCAAGGGAGAATTTTGTTTTTTAAACATATTCCAAGTAATATTACAATAGTTGAACTGATAAATTAGAAGTTGGAAAAATGTAAAATATAGCTTGGTTACTGAAGGGTGCAGTTCGATTTTTATTTTTATTAATTTGCAAACAGTTTTTATTTTCGTATTTTTTACAAAACCTTAACTGATCAGGAAAACCTGAATTTTAAATGAATTAAAAACAATTTCTGGCTTATAATTAGATATTGTGTTCAAATACTTATTACTGAAAAATTTTGAAATTGAGAAATTTAAAAAATTTTATTAATTTTACGACAATTATAGGGAAATAATGGTGCACAAAATCATTTTAATTCGTCAGAATTTGACATAACTACTAGGTCGCATTACTAAAATGTGAGATATTTTTATTTTTTGAAAATTATTAATAATATCTCGGTATATCCTTATAAAGTCACTTCAGTAAAAAATATTTTACTCCTAAAAGAGTTAAAAGAAAATCAGATAACAAAATAATAAACGAAAAATATCTGTACTAGTGCTTCTGAAAAAAAAAAAAGAAGTTTATTAGATAACTCCTAATTGTCTTGTGAGCACTAATAACAGAGTATTGCGAGAGGGAATTAGGACGTATTTGTTCAGTTTGCAAAATGTTACATGTACTCGGACGTTATTTCATTCTCAGTTTTAAGAAGATTGTTGTACCACCTAGTTTTATTGCTCAAAAATCATCGTTTCTCTAGCTAAAAATAGATTTTTTTTTTGTGCGTTATATAAAGAATCTCAGAAGGACGTGCAGACAAAAATAAACAGCCAAACGATAGTTTTGATAAAAAAAAAAAACACATTTGAAATGGAAAATGAATACGTCTTTTAATGTTCTATATTCAATATTAGACTATGAAGTTCTTTGTTATTTGTATAAAATATGGTACTGCTGATGGTCAAATATTATCAGTAGTAACAAAAAAAAATCCATTCCCTTTTTACGATTTACCTCTAATTTTTCGCATTAAAAGACTTTTTCTATAACGGCAGGTCTATTTTCATGATGAGCAATATTTATATTTATTGCAGTACATTTTAATTAAAATTTTAACAAAACGCATAAAAAAAAAATTCATTATTTATTTTAGTTTATTGGCAGGGTTGAACCATGAATGTTAAATAAATTTGACAATCAGAGCTATTTAAATGAGAAAGGGATACATCAATCTGTTATAAACTTTATTATTTAACGTTTGTAATAATAAAGTAAGTATATATTGTTTTAATTAGCTAGTGGTCATTGTAACGGTAAACTATTTAAAATGAAAATAAAACAATACTGAAAAATTTAATTAAAATTTTTTTTATTTCTGATATTTTATTTGCTTTTGCTTCAGTTTGTTTGGTTTGTCGTTATATAAGTGGAAGTACGTTCGTGTAAGCTCTTGTACAACTCTAGTAGTAACTAGGAAATCGAGAGAATTTGAACGGGGATAACGGGAAATTTAAAAATTATATTTAAGTGGCCACCATGATGATGGTGTTTGGTCAAATACTTAAGACTAAGTGTACTGTGATAGCATAGTCGTGTTCCGGTCTCAAGTCGTACCCAGGTGTACACATAATTTGAAATAACTGGATACAAAGGAATTTGGAAAAGGGAGTCTCTACTTTTATGAATGTTGCCCGGTTTTATATTTCCGGTAGCTCTACTACGAGTATGGGACTCATCGGCTCTTCCCATAATGATATTTACATGTTTGTCATTTTTTTTTTTAAATTAAAAAAATGAAACCATTTTAAAGATATTGTATAATTTGCATTTTTCCTTTGATCAAATTTTGTTTAAATTTCTTATATTCATTGTTTAATTTCGGTTAGTTTTAAGTTCACTGTTTTATTGGCTACGTCGTCAATTGGTGAATTGTTTTAAATTTGCTTTACAGTAAAACCCCTCTTAACCGGCCTCGGATCAGCCGGTCCTTGCATTAACCGGCCTATCTCTGGAGCAAAGACTTTTTTCTCTCTTCTTGTCCTCTATCTCTTTCAGCGAATATTACGTACATAGTAGCTAGTACCTGGATGACTCATTCCACGAAAATAAAACTGGATAATGCGACGTTTATACTTCGGAAGAGTAGTGGAGGGGGATGAGTTTGCGAAATTCCATCTCACCCGTGCTACCGAGTTCATTTTTCTACGAAAATCAGTACAAGAGCGGGTACCTGTTTTTCGCTTATCACTTTGTTGGAACGTTTTTCCGCATTTCGTCGGAAATAGTTTCTTGAAAGTTAAGAAACGGCGAGGAGGAAGCTACAAACTGTACTGAACGTTTTTCTTTTCGTTTCGTTCTTGCCTATTCGCGGGCATCATTTGTTGAATAAAAATGCGTGAGTCGGAAAAACGAAAACGTGCGATAGTCTCGTTTGCGACACGGTTAAAAGTGTTAAAAAGACTCGACAACGGGGAATCGGTAAGAAAACTCTGCGACGAAATGACCGTGGGGAAAACTTTGGCTTGATATATCTGGTCAAGAGTAGCAACGATTTATAGAATGAAGAAATCGAAAATGAAGTAATTTTACACGATCCGCTGTCATTACCAATGGGAACCGAACGCAGTTAGAGGACGTCGAGGAATGGATAACAAAAAGTGACGAAGGATTTGAAAGCGATTTTTTTACGGACGAAGAAATGATCGATATCGTCAGTAAAGATAACTGCGAACTTGAAGATGATGGAGATAAATGCAGACGCGGAGGGTTCGCAAAAAATAAGTCACAAAGGAGCAAAAAAAGCTGCCGAAATTTAATTGCATAATGTGGAGCAGCAACAAAATTTATCAGCATTGGGCATGGTGAACATAAGAAAATGGGGAAAGACTTGGCTTTTAAAAACTCGTCAAATAAATAAAAACAGAAAGAGTAACCGATTTTTTCAAACCTATAAAATATATGTTCACTCATACTTAAGTATTCGGGTAATTTAGTTAAAGTTTTAAGTTTTTGAAGTTTATGTAGTTTAAGTTCATTTCATATGTTCATTTTTTTTTTTTTTTTTTTATTACTTTACGTAGGGACATATGTACAATAAAATGAGTTACAATAACGCTTGTTTATACTTGATCTCCGTATGAAATCTGTTGGTTCGTTTTGAAGGAAAATCAATTTTTCGCAGGAACCTCGGATTAACCGACCAAACGTGGGACCACCGGCCGGGTCTCGGTCCCGAACGAAGGCCGGTTAATAGGGGTTTTACTGTATTTAAATCAGAGATTGCCGTATTGTTTTAATGGAGCAGCTCCAGATAAAAGTAATTCAACATTTATCGATGGTGTTATAGTACAGAATTGTATAATTATGAGAGAAAAATGAAGCATTCCGTAGAAAAGCATGCTGAAGTTATAATTGAAGCATTGGACATTTCGATAAGTTATTCTTGATAAAATCAATTTATGGTTTAAACAACCAAAAATACTAGGTCTATTATAGTAGTTTATTATAATATAATTGAGTTTTTTTTAATGCCAGATGCATGCTGTATTTGAACTCGAAAATTCGCTGCCATGAATGTATGTAAGTAATGTATGCATAGCTTCCGACATGACGATTATTACATATCTCTGTCCAGCTGTGAATTTTGTTTTCCAGTTTTTCAACTAAGTTGTAAATGCATTTCAGACGTTTTACATTATTGATTTTGCGTTATAAAACGACGGCAAATCCCGTGGGATTTACGTTACATGCTAAAGTTAACTAACAATTTCAATTTTTTAAATTTATCTTTCATTTTCTGTAATAATTCGCGTGAAGAATATGTCCTTGGTCGATGTATATGAAATAAGTTTGGAATAATAAATTATTAATCGGAGATTTCGATATGGCGGTATTTTTATATTTTGCAGACAATTTTAATATTTCGTTGTTAATTCTGTTCAGAAATTTACATTTTACTTCGAAAAGTTTTGAGTCGTACATAATTTCGTTTATAATACAATATAATGAGTTGATTTAATTTAAGAACTAACTATAATTTTGTAATCACTATATAATGTTACGGTTTGGTGTAATTTTGCAATTACTGCAACGAGTAATATCATTTTTTACTGTTTCATTTTTTTAATTTTATTTGTAACTATTATTTCACTGCTAATAAATACAGCTTGTCGGGCTTTTACAAAAAGATATATGGTGATACGTCATCTCCGGCCAAAACTTTAAAAAAACATAAATTTTTAAAGATTTAACTGTAATAATCTGTTAATTTATCAGATTGTGAGCAATTATTAAATTCTGACCGCGCGATAAACGAAGTAAGAATAAATGCGAAAATATTATAGAGCCTATTTTTACGAATTAAAATTATTACATATTTTATTGTAAATTTGATAAAAGTTTCGATTTTATCAATATTTTATTGTTTCAGTACTTTTTTCGGGAAATAATTGTTTCTTTTCTTTCTCCCTAATTGATTATTGTTTATGTAAAATAGATGTCGGTCAATGTGGGCAGATAGTCTCTGTCCATCCTTCTTTTGCATACATTTATTTGATATTACCGGGTCGAGCAGTTTATCCGACACCGGAAAATATTGCGAAACAGAAATTACTGAAAGATGAAGATATTAAGAGACACAGCAGTTTGGCGGCTTATAAAGTAAGTACGCCGAAATTATCTGTTTTCCTCTTATTACGACGACAAGAAAATATTGTGCAATTATGAAAAAAAAAATGTTATTACATTTTACAGACTATGAAATTGCTTAATCAAACTGTTGTGCCGATTTTTATGCATATGAGAAATCCGTGGACCATAGAACCTTGGCATGTGCGTGTAGCGTTTAGAAAAAATGGTATTCACGTATTAAACGATAAGTCGATTGAATTGCCAGAAAATCCTATTGTTGGTCCAAATTTGGAATTTGAAGGAAGACTTTTTGCTGTTACGATAACGGTAAAATATGTTTTATACTATATTATTTATTAAACTACATCATTCTTAGCTCGATTTCGAGCATCGAGACTACCCTATCTGTATAATCTAGTTGTGCAGAATAGGTAGCGTTCTTGGAAATTGCTGTATGCAGCGTCAGCGAAAACGCAAGACTATACTTACAATTGATATTGTGATTGTTTGATTTATCGATATAAAAATGCAGCCCGTGTGTACCTACCGTGTGCTAACTGGCGCGCATATGACGGTGTACGTGTATGTATGTATATAAACTTAGTAAAATGATACGATAGAAGGATAATTTTTTGAATTTTTGTATAGGAGGTTGCAGTAAATAAATTGTTGATTCCTTTTTTCTTTCACTGGTTTTGATTCATCATTGTGCTTTAAAAACGTGTTTTTTCAATGAACTGAGTTCTCTTACACTATTTTTTAGGGATCATAAATTTTGGTTTGTATATAAATGAGGATGAGGTATAGCAACTCAATGGGAGTTTCTACTAGATGAGTTCGACAGCACACTGATAGAGAGAAGTAATATTGCGACTTTTCGATAGGGTACATTTCAGAGTCATCCGAACAGTTATAAGAGGGAATATTAAGCCCTCGTAATTTAATTATGTACGTCGTGCGGTATTTCATTTGTAGTAAGTTTTAAAATGTGTTTTGATTTTTTATCGTTCTTCAGTTACACGTCAGTTCCTAATAAAGTGTCATCTCAATCTAATACTTTTTTAAGTTAATATATTTGAATCTCCATCTTTCGTAATCAGCGTTTCATTCCTCGATGAAATCGTAGTTTATTTTACACTTACATTTTGGTTATTTCGAGTCCATTAACTTTATCCGTAACTTCAACTTTTTTCTACAACTTCGTAGTTTATTTTTTTCATGATGTTCTTCCTTTTTTGTTCGCGCTTTCAGTTCTTAATTTTGCCTTAGTCAATCATTTTTATGTATTTGAAAGAAGTTGATTTTTTTTTTTTTTTCTTCCATTTATCACATTAGAATGAATTCATCCGATTTCAGAAGCGTTATCTTTTTTATCTAATTTTTTGTAAATTACTACGTCATCTGCACATTTGTAGGTAATTTATTTCAAAGATAAAGATAGATTTTTCCGGTCTATCACTTGAACCTTAACATTTATTAACTTAAGCGGAATTTTATAACTTATTAAAATACAGTTTTACTAAACTGTAATCTTAAATTATTTCTCCTTTCGTTCAATTCTTTTTGCAGAAATCATCGTGATATCGTGCTATATTTTATATCGTGAAATAACCGCAAACATCAACCGCGGAAAAAGATGCTCTAAAATTCAACGTTGCTGGGAAATAGCGACGCAATATGTTCGGTACCATTATAGAAGCAGAAAGCTTTATACTTTTAAAGAAAAAAAAATAAAAAAACCCTACCACAAATCAGCGTCTTGTCGCTGACATTATTTAACATATACAAACAACTAATAGGAAGCATAACGCGACACTTTCTATATTGTTGATGACCTGGTATTAACAACGCAATATAAAACTTTTGAAGAAGTAGAGAAAACGCTGAACTGTATGATAAATTAACTTGACGCATATTATAAAGTGTAAATTACTCGAAAAACTTTTCAGTGAAAACGTAAACATGTGGCTTCGAAATCAAGTTAAATGTGGACTGATAATGACAGAGTTACGGCGTACAGATTATCCCGAATATCTGGCAATGATGCTGGATAGAAATTTGGCTTTTAGAAGGCGTGGCAACAAAAATGAAGGTGCAACTAGGAAAAATTTAACAAGTAAATTAGACAGTAGCTGGGTTGCTAACCTACATGTGCTCAGAATGTCTTCATTAGCGCTTTGTTTTACTTTGTTGGAGAATGTGCGTTTATGGGACCTCTTAGCACATGCGAAAATAGTAGATGTAGTTTTAAGTCAAGCCAGCAGAGACTCTGCTAACAGCGGGTTGTTTACGATCAATTTTCTCTTAGGAAAAGTATACGAGCTTAGGGATATGGTCCTTCCGGACGTACGACGAGAAGCGGCTGCAAGAAAAGAATTAAAAATTGTAAATGATAGCCTCGTGGTCCTCTATATAAATACAGTGAATTATCAGAACCGCGATAAAAGTTCAGATGAAGCTTTCTAATAACTGTCAAACAAATTGAATAGCACTGCGGAGCTAAACATCAAAAATAAGAAATAGAAAGAGGATGGAAGGAACAACCTAGTGGAAGCCTATTTAAAATACAGCCTTTAGAAAGTATTGAACAGATTAAAAGGTGCGACGGCATGTACTAAATATAACTTAAAGAAATGGAGCATGATACGACAAATGCAACTGCGAAGAAGTACAGGATCATGCTTATTTATGCAATTGTTTTTTAGTGACCCAATGTGAACTTGAAAGTCTGCATGACATCTTTGACGATAGATTAGTAAGATTTCTCGGATATTGAACGTCAACTAGTTGAAAGGTCTGTTAGTTTTGTAATTTTTATTTCAAATACGGGAAAAAATAATAAAGCTGCGCAGATTGAATTTACACTTTTTTCATAAACACACCAGCGTTGTTTTGGCTAGGTCTCTAGTTTAGAAACTATCAAACATGCAAAATGTGCCAACTTTCACATTATTAAACCAGTTTTGAAAGAAATCATATTTTTATTTTTAAATGATTTATTATCTCTACCAGCATGTATGTAGTATTACACATGGTAGAGATTGCGTCATACGTTTTTTCGTTGTAGCATCATTGGAGACTACTACGTTAGCTTCATTGCATTATTCTTTAATCGGAAATGCAATTGTTATTTCATTTTTTTCACTGACATGCACATTTTTTTTTGTCTGCTGTTATAAATAATTCGTTTTATTGATTATTTTATGAAACCGCCTGTTTTAAAAGAAAAAATAAATATATATATATATTTAATTCCCTCTCGAGTGATAAAAATAATTATTAACCATTACGGATAGTTTTGAATTTTATTTATTCCGACTTATTTCTACTTACAAATACCAGAAGTACAATGTGCACAGTTTACGCGAATATTTAATATACACATATGCACCACTAATTACGCGTCAGAGATTACGTCTGAATTAATATTTACAAATCGATTTAAGCCGTAAAATGAAAAATAAGATATTTTTGTGTATTTTAAAGTTTTTGTTGTGTGGAGTAACCGGTTTAAAAGGATTTTTTTTTCTTTTTTTTTTAACGGATTACATTTTTATGACATTTTGTTTTCGTTGTTTCAAAATAGATAAATAATTTAGAAAAAGCCGTAGTTAGATGCCGCTTACAACATTGGACGGAGAAGTTTAGCGACCGAATAGCTCTGTCTAAAGTAGTCAATGAAAAAATATCCGAGCCGATATTTCCGGAACAAAAAGAGTTACTAATGTCACTTCCACCGTGTCGGGAAAGTAACGAACTGTAGTTTAGTGTTTTAAATAATTATATTTTTATTTCCAAATATTTTTCTTATATCGAAAGAAAATATTGTTTGCTAGTTCTTTCGTTTAAATTCTTCGAACTAAACCGGCCGATTAATTTAAAACTTTGGCAGTTGATTGCTTTAAAAGAGGACAAATACAAATTTGACAATTATGTGGAAGATGCGCAGTTTTTTTTATTTTTTTTTTATTGCAATAAACGAGTCTTTGCAATAACAAGTTTATAACTATTTTGCATTATAAAATAAAGCATAGACTGCGATACCTACAAAAAAAAAAAAAATTATTCTGTAAAATACAAAATATAAAGTGTGAAAGAAGAACTCTGCGAATTCGGAATTATATTTTTTCTACCGTTAACTTTTAAAATAATTAATTGCCATTCATAAAATTCATTCGTACGAAATGTATAATGTGCGTGATAAAAACAAAAAGTTGGTTTTCGTTGCTTAATTGTTTTTAAACTATTTAGGTGAAAATTTTTATTCGTAAAGTATAAAGTTAATCCATTTTTATTACGTTAATTCCGATTAGCAAAAATAACCACACGAGGACTGAAATCTAGTTTATTACTACGAAACACGTCGGTAATTTAATTGAAATAATATTGTTCATGTAGTTATTTATTAATCAAAATTAAAATATAAAATTTCTTTAAATCTGACGTACAGTAAAGGCTTATTCTCAAAAGGTACGTTGATTGAACCGTTTAATTACTACAAATTAAGTATAAATGTAACCGATGTTTTTAGTAATGAGTATCAAATTTCTTCCATATTGTCGCATATCTCCGCTAGTCTGGACATTTACTGTTCTATAGATAGTCTAAAATAAAAGCGTACAGAGAAAAATGTGTGTGAGAAAGGAACAATGAAAGAACGGCAGCAGAGGAAATAGGCAACATTATTCTTTGTATAGACGTGCAGTGTTACAGTGAATTGTGTCATATTTCGTGTGCCAAAGCTATCTCTTGTGCTAAGATTGATACGTAGGAAAATACATAATTAGAAATTTAAAATTATGTACTCTGTTTTTGTTGTGTCGATTACATAAAAATCGCTTTTTAAGACTTAATAAGGTGCTTAATGAATGCCGAATTAAATTAAACCCCGCTGATCAAGAAATTACGCGAGAAGAGTGAACTAGAAGGAACGACAAAGAAGAAGACGACTTAATGAAAAATATGAAAACTAAGTGCTGATAGCATCTAAGCTGCATCAGCTGTCAACGGTCTTTTAAAGAGGACCGGAGAAAAAGTTATTCGTATGCACGATTCTTTGGTATGGAAATGAGGGTTCGGGAAAAGGTAATGACAGATGTTAAAAAGCGAACGGTTTTGAGAAAAGTTACGTTCAAAAATAAAATATTTTACCGTCTCGTACGAAGTAGATATGAGATTTCGTTAATATCAACTGTTGTTTTTATTGATGCATTTAAAATGATCGATTTATTGTTTATTTTTTTTACCTACAACGTCCATTATGATAGTTTGTGCAATGTGAGTTTTTAATAATTGGGATTTATTAATCGATAATCATCCAATCTATCTTAGGATGCAGTCGCTTAAATTTAGCGAACTTCGGGTATGATTCTATCTTTGAAAATACGGGGAAACCTTGAAATTTCTTCGTGAAGTTTTTTTTTTTTTTTTGTTTTATTAACGGTTTAAGTAAAAGAAAAGGAACTATTTCGGTATATAAAAACGGGTAATTTACGAATTTTCAAATCGAAATTTAATATTTTTTTACAAATATTATATGTATGCATAATAAAAATGCAAGCGAATGTTATCTTTTATTCGTTAAATAGGCTAAACAGGTATTGTCGGTACTACGTCTGTTATTCGGTAGACACACAGAAAAAATTGTAAGATTTGTTGTCATTTAAGGTAATTTTAGAAGCGCCCTAATCAGTCGACTGATACCTAATAATTGCACCAATTTTTCGGAATATTTCGGTTTTATGCTAAATGTTTTTATCTTGCTGATTTTAAGGTTGCCAATATTTAAGAGATTATTTTCGTGGTGGCTGCGTTCCGCCAGCTGCTACACCAGTTTCCAGTTGGAAGTCAAAAATAGGCTCATTTGTTGTTGTTCCCCCTTCATTGTTTAATGAGAAAAGATTTTTAACGGGACTTGTGCTTTTAACAGTAAGATTTGCGTTAGAATAAAATTCAGTCATCGGTTTCTTGTACGGCAAATAAATCAAAATTAGTTCAGATTCACCAACAAAGTATGCTGATAGTTATCGGTACTTTGGCTGAAATTGTCGAAACGCTTATATATTACTTTCGCTATTTTGCGGATTCTATATTTATAAAAGTTATACTGACCAGTTTAAGGTTTGAAAAATAATATGCTCCGAAATGTAAGGACGAAATTATTGACCACCAAATAAAATTCGTAATCTATTCTAAGTCATTCAATTATTGACCACCAATTTAAGGTTCGGCTTTAATATTTTTTTTTTTTTTGAAATTGTACGTTTTGTAATGAAATCTAAGCGCGTTAAATTCTTTGTATTTCGTAAGTTGTTTTACATTATTAATCCAAGCGTAGAATATAAGTACCAGAATTATAGTTATCCTATTGTAATCACACAACTAGACCATGTTAATGGAAACTGGATGATGCGGGTCCGCAGAAGCATGTCAAAGGAGGCAAATAGGATGCCCCCAAAACAAAAAAATAAGGGGAGAATTTTCAAAAAGTTCTAATTTCTAGTCCGCAGTACATTTTTCTTGGTGCAAAGGAATTTGTCGCATATTTTAAACAGTGTATAATAGATTTTTTTTCTTGTTTTTACTGTTGTGTTTCTCAAAACTAATTTTAAAAAAACAAACAACTACCGTTAGTTATTGATTTACGGTCAATCATATAATTTTTCGTTCTATGGGAAAAAATAAAAAGAACGCCTTTTTTTGTATATTGACACCTTATCGTTGTTTTCGCAATTAGTTTGAGTATACCGAATTCAGCGTAAAATAGTTAATATTTGTCCAATAAGCACTTACGTGTGATTTAAAATAAGGCCGGTTGAAGCCGCAGCAAAGAAGCGATAATTACAAAAGCAAGCGACAAAAGCTCTAAATTTTGGAGAATTTGATTGTTTTTTTCCGGGCGTTTTTCGGGAACGAAACTATGTTTCACTCCCTTAAAGAAACTTTCAAAATTGGTGAAAAGTTCAAAAAAGCGCGAAAAATTACGCGTCTTTTCTTTGTGCCGTGAATATTATAGTTAAAAATTATTTTGCAAAAAATTATAAATGCGTGTATTTCCGGATATTTCTCCAACTTCAAAGTTAGACTCTCAATGCGTCGAAAGCCCTAAATTTTGAACCTTCTTTGTTGTTTTTTTTAGGCCTGTAATGCACCGATGCCGTTATTTGATAGGAAACAGACTATATTTTATTATTCGTTTTTATTAAAATTTTGTTTTTACTATTGATCAATGTATTTATATTAACACATAATTCTGAAACAGAGTAGTAAGGAGAAAGTTTTTTTTTATATGTAGAAGCGAATATCAAAATAGAGCGGCAGCTTGGAGTTTAGTGATTTGAAATAGGATTATTACAAAAAAAAAAAAAAAAAAAAAAAATGTTCATTACATTATTGCGAAGGTTTTTTTTTTATAATTTTTAAATGGAACTGCTAAAGTTGTTGTTTTAAGGGCATTCGAAATTTAATATATCTACTAACAATTAAGGGACTACGTAAACTTTTTTTTTTTTTTTTTTAATAACATATGGAGAACTCATAAGGCAACCGTTCGTCAGTAGGTTCTCATCACAATTACAACGTTTATTTGTAATAAAGTTACGATCGATCATATACAATTAGCCGCTTGACGTAACAAATGTTTCACAAAACAAACGTAAAAACAAACGTAATATAATTTTCTACTAAAAATAATAACATAACGCATAATTCAAAATCTGAAACAAAAAAAAATGGTTGTGGTACAGGGATGAATTCAGGAATCTGTTTATGGGGGGGGGGCTATTTATGTTCCCTTGGGGGGAGGCAGTTTTTTTTTTTATATTTTTACTGAGAAAATTTTTTTGGGATATTCCTGAATAAAACCAAATATGTAAAAAATTATTTATTATGTAATTTAAAATAATAAAATAAATTTCAAATAAAATAATCTTTTTTTTTTCTTGTTTGGGTTTTTCTTTGGCCTTGCTAATAATAGACGATTACCCATCAGCACGTATAAATAGAAGCAATTAGGAGTCACAAGGAATAGAATCTGACAAAGAACCCTATACACCAAGGATGGAGAAACAATAACAATCGACGTCGAAAAATGCCAAACGGATGCATCCTGAAAAGAAGAAAAAGAATGACATTGCCGAAGGTTAAAAGGAGTTAGCTGTCCCATACCATGGCCACATCTGCAATTACATAGCCCACACAGTACAAACGGACAAAAGAATCGGCGGACAAATAATTAAGGAAGAAGAAACGCGGGTTGTTTAGAAAGCAGTTAGAAAGGCTACATAGAACACAGCGCTAAGGGTGTTGTAAAGAGTGATTTGAAAGTTTAGTGACTTTCTCCACCACTATAAAGCAAAGTTTATAGTTCTTAATTATGAAAAATTATTCACAATTACGGCAACGACTGCGAAAACAGCGCTTACTATCCTGTGAAAAGAAAATGGATTTTAAACAACAATGTTTTCCCAATAGGTTTTAAAATGATTAATTCTAATTGTAGCATTAAAGAACACATATTGTAAAAACATTCTGATTGGTTCATTATCTTTTTATAATAAATGAATACATCGTAATGTTTCAGCTGTTTTAAATGGGGACTTCTTTTTAAATAAAAAACAAGAAAAAAGCAACGGAGACCGAAATGTAGTTGCTTACGGATCATGTCGCTTTAAAAAAAAGAGGAATAAATGAAAACTGAAAAGAAACATTTTAATACAATTTATCGATATTAATAATCGATCGATGTGAGCCGTGATAGTTCCCGTTTACGCTGACAAAAAATGCCAACTCTAGCGAATATTTTTTTCAGCTCGTCAGTATGTTACATCTTTCGTACATTTGCAATAAAAGTATATCGGTTTTTTCGTAGAACAACAAGCAAATGTCAAAGTAAAAAATTTCAAAAGATCATTTTTTTTTATTGTTATTTTATGAAGTTTCATTTTTCCGTCAAAAATAAATCTTGTAATTTTGAAATTTAAAAATATACGACTAATTGAACCATTTCAAAATGTTTTGGCAGCAACTTTTGAAAAAGAATTTTATTTCTTATTAAATTGTTGCATTCTTAAAGAGCTTGTATTAAGTTCTGCCCCCCCCCTCCCGCGCCCTCAAAAAACCCACTGAATTCATCCCTGTTGTGGTAATAAGCTGTTATGAGTAAGACACCTGTTTTATACCATCGCTCGATATTCCTTTAAAAAGGGATTTCAATATACAATATATAAATAAATGGACCTTTGCGAAATCAATAGGTTTGTTAGTAGAAAAAAATAAATGAAGATGATTAATATTAATAATTAGTCAAATTCTTTAATCGATGTCTTCTTCTTTTTTTTATTTAATATGTATTAGCGATGTTTAAAAAGTTATGAACTAATGGCTCCTGGGCAATTAAAACGTAACGTGAATTGAAGTTTTTTTTATTATCTACAGTTTCGATTGTATTTGATCGCATTCGTTGTTTGTAATATTAATTTTGTTGTTAAAAGAACTTAAATTCATTGCATCGCACTATCAGGTATATTTTTTGGATTATAACGTAATAAAATAATCGAATTCGTTAGTTGCGAAACATACTTTGATTCCTTAATAATTTCTTCCTTGGTCTAAAAAAATTTCGAAAAATAGAAATAAGATCATAATTTTCAAACACATAAATATACACATTTACAAGAATGCTGGATGAAAAATATAATACCCGATATATTACAAGTTGGATATTTTTATTATGAATTTAGTATTATGTAGTGTTGTAAATTACGGTTATCTTTAATTTAACGTACGGAATTCTCAGCGAATGAACTATTACGCTTGAAGAGTAACCCTTAGCTTTTTAAAATAAAAGTAACTTGGTCTATTTTTTGGTTTCGAATATTTATAATTTGATTTCATTTCTGTTAATTTATGGTGTTTTTTTCTGTCAGCGAATTTTCGCGATTATTTAATTTTGGTTAAATTGAGTTCTTGTAGATTTTAATTTTTTATTATTTCAATATGCGTGTTAGTTTGTAATTCACGCGAATCCATATTTCCTATTTTTAGAACCTTTTTTTTTTTACATATTATTATCGTTTCATCTTTACTTGTTTTCAATTAACTTCGTTTTATTAGACTGATTTACAACTAACATTAAATATATATTGTTTTAAAATGCTTACATATCTAATATTGCTTTGTGCAGGTAAACAACACGTTAATTTCAACCAATTTTCTTTAGTCCATCTTTAAATCCAATCTAGAGTTACTCATGCGTTAAGTTTCTCTGTGTTTCTTCCGTTTCGTTCAGTGGCGTATTTTTTGTGAGCTTCGGACGGTAAAGTTATAAAAGGGACATTTAATTATTTCGCAGATTTATACACATAATCCGTAACAATTAAACGGCGGTGAGATGTTAAGTTTTAATTTTTAAATACTGCAGACAAATTTAATGGGAAACAAATAATGGTGAAAATAACAGCAGCAGTTTTATATTCTGATTATTTATAGAAAATTAATCGTAAAAAAATCAAAAAATCGTGGAGTAAATTTATGTATATAAAATCACGCGTAAAAATTACATATATTAAAATTATTAATGTTTCAAAACGTTTTTTTTTGACACTTTTCTGTCGCAAATTGTTCAGTACTTTTATTATTACAGCCGAGCCAATTTAATAATTCACGTTTGATACATAGAATTACGATTGAATTTAATCATTTATTTTGTTTCTCACATAATTCTTAATTCTCTTTGCACGCGATAAAGTTTATTTTACTATAATATTCGGCACGGGTTATGTTTCAAATATTTTTTAAAAATGACTTCTATATTTTCAATTTTGTTTTATAATGCTACCTTGTGGATCATTAGTCGAATACTTTTTTTTTTTCTTTTTAGAATAATAATTGTTCAACTTTACGTTCGAATTAATGTTTATTTATACTGTTTTCATAATTTTCCTTCAAATTTTTAATATACCCTTTTTTTTTTTTTTTACATTTCTAAGAAAGAAAACGTAAAAAAAAATGTTTAAATTTTGCAGACTATTTTCATACGTGTGGAACAGAATTTCATCAGAGGAAAATTTTCGTTTTTGTTTGTTTCTTCACATTTATTAGTAGTAAAACTTTTCATTCCTTTCTTCAGCGTTTTCAAGTTTACTCTGACTTTTTGATTAAAATTTTCAAGAGAATTTTACAATGAAACCCTTTGAAATACGGTAAACCCCTATCGATGGCAAAAATTCCTCAGTAGCATTCATTGTTTGCATTTATAATTTTTTATTTTCTTACGAATAACATCATATTTATTCATATTTTTTTTTTTTTATAAAGGTCTTGCTTCAATTGTAGTCTTTTTTTTTTGTAATTTCCCGCATTAGTGAAATTAATTATTCTGTAATTTTATAGCATCCACATTTTAAAGCGAGCACTGCGTTGGCGGACCACCACTTTGTTTTGCATAATTTTATCGCTGTATTGAAGTTTTTCCATAAAATATTATATTGGTGGGCTTCAACTCTTTAGAAAAACATTGTTTATAATGCATTGACGTATTCTCGGAGGCGCCCCCAAGATCTTGTGACAAAGAGTATAAGAACATCGAAGTTACTGGTTTGGTTTCACCGGTCGCAGTACGTTACTAATTTGTTAAACTTGTTCTACGTTAGTTTAGTTTGGTAATTTAACATTTTTTTCCCGTGCATTAAACATTGCTATATTTTGTATTTAAACAACCATATATAGTATTATTAAAAATATAAAAAAAAAAACACATTTCTTTAACAGCATAATCTAATACACATTTGCAACAATGGCTATATTAATTCAATACTGAAAACTATGGACTTTGTCCTAAAAAAAAACTTTATTTTTGTATTACACTATTATTCGCGTTGTACCGATGATGTTCATAGAGGAAATAGAGTGCATTCTAAATCTTTCCCGTTTATAGATATTTCGTTTAACAGCTCTATGGCAATTGATTTAAGTAATAATAATCAACGAATAGAAAATATTAATATTGATATGGTCGGAAATGATAATAATAATCTTAACTGTATTTATGTAGTGTAATAGTTGAAGTAGCAAGTAATAATAACAGCGATAATAAAAACATTAAAAGTGCAATAATGAATTAACAAATCTTGATAACAACAACGACAGTAATGTATATCAGTAGTGTAATGAAGAAATTCTCTTAATAGAGAATTTAGACCCTGAAGTTGAAGTCAGACGTAGAATCGGATATGCTAAAACAACTCTGAAGAAGCTGGGAAATTTATTGATGAATCGTTCGATTAATTTGAAAACCAGGCAAAGGATGCTCGTATGCTACGTATATTCAGTTCTGTTATATGGTGCGGAAACGATAACATACACAGCTAAAATGATTAATCATTTGAAAGCTTGTGACATGTGGTTCCACAGAAGAATGTTGCGCATCCCATGGACGTGGAAGTTAAGCAACAGAAAAGTATTGCAATTAGCCAAGACTGAACGAAATGTAGTCGAAACAATACAGAAACGCAAGATAAAATACTTCGCACACGTTATACGAGGAAAGAAATACAAATTATTAAAACTGATCATACAAGGACAAATTGAAGGTCGAAGAGGTCCAGGGAGAAGGAAGATGTGTCATGGTTAAGTAACATGCATCAATGGACTGGGATAAAATCAGTGGAAGATCTAATGAGGGCTGCAGAAGGGCGAAAAATTTGAAAATTTGAAATACCAAGGATCGTCTACGCGCAGTCATGCGTAAGACACAAGAAGAAGAAGAATGAAGAAATAATCATCGTGATTTTATTTCAAAACGCACTGCATCATTTGTCGTGTTTGATGAGGAAAATGATTTGAATAGAATGGGGTTTAAAAACCTACTTGTCAAAATGAACCCTTAAAATCGGGTAATAGCCACACCGGGAAAGTTGATTCGTTCAAGACTGCCTGTACTATGTAAATAATAGTGAAAATAGTTCAGGGCAAATTACAATTATGTCAGTAGTAACGGTTTAAAACAAAATCCCAGCAGTAAAGGTACTAATAAAAGTAATTTAATGCATCTATATCGTAGTACGGGCAAGACTGAATAGTTAATATCCTTATGGGGTTGTTGATATTTATATTTTCAAGCCGGTTTTTTTTAGTATAGTGACTTATTTTTTTATTTATTTATTGTTCCGATACTTTCAGTATTGCGGTGGAAAGCCGCAAGTAATTATTAATAAATACGATCTAGAGTTTTTTATTTAATCACGGATATAATTTTATTTAAGAAATGCGGCTTAATAAACCAAAAAAATAAGACCACTACGGAGTAAGAAATGAATACATCAAATATGATGTATAAAATATAATACACTAAATATATAATAAAATTTTAAAATAATCAAATTAACTAAAATTAATATTCATAGAATGGAATTGTAGAAGAGTAATAGTGAACTAGTCTAAAAACTTTTATTTAAAAGGAACGGTTATGTTTTATGTAAAACCTGGCTTAAGGAAAATCATAATTTCCAGTATTTTTGGGTGTAATATTAGATCGATCGAACTAAGGAGAGAAGGCGTTGCGCTGATTATTCGTTCGTTATTTACGTTTTCTGTTAAAACAACCGTATTCGGAGCTATTCTGCAAAATGACAAACACTCCCATTCAATATTCAAAAATAAATTTATCAATATACTCGTAATATATGCAGTTTCCTCGGGCATAGATAAGAATTTAACCATTGGCAAGTGTACTAACTCGAAATTCAACACGTTCTTTTATTACAGCAGGAGATGATATGGTTGCATCCTATGCGGGGAACTAATTAAGAAAACAGTGAAGGAAAATAAATTTATTTTTCTTGAATTACAAAGAACCTACACATACCGCACCCTGTAATAGGCAAAGAAATAATTTAGACACGTTCTTGCGTAATTTCCCGATTTAGCGTATTTACGCAAATACGTAAAACATTCAGATCCAATGAGTAGCGACTACTATTTGTAGATTATAGCTAACTCGAATGTTTATACTAGGAATAATAAAAATCATGAACACGGGATAGAAGCTGGAACTTATAGACAAATTCGAGCAGGCAAACTCCAGTAAGTTTAAACAAGTCATTCAGAATGGATACGAAAAGATAAATTCCGAAACATTCAAAAACGAATTAGTTCAAATTACCCACATGCCGAAATCTAATGATTAAGTAATGAGAGATCGCTCTACTTAAAATTATAAGGGGTGCTTCCGAAGAAACCTCATTCACAGTGGAGGGTATGAAGTGTAACGGATTAGTAGCTCTACAACGAGAAGCTTTAAGAGTATTTAATCAAAAGCAGTCGATGGTAGATTACTTTAAATAAAAAAAAAAAAAATCAAACCAAAATGAAAAAGGAGCTTAGAAAGAGAAAACATTTACAGTGCAAACAATTGTATAATTCTATTTCTTAGAATAAGAATAGCAGAAATATGGCATAAGGTTAAGTGGTTTAAACACCGCTCCAGTCGACATTAATCCCAACTGGATTAGCGATGTTATGAAACATTTCGAATGCGCTATTGCACGCTTAGCGACAGACTTAGTCGCGAATCAGTAGAGTGCAATGAGCTAATTCAGGACATATTATCGTCCGAGTTAGTTAAAAATTTAAATCGTTCTATGTTGAGATGTACCTTTTATAAAACTATCCGAAGTTTGAAGTAGAAATGTAAAAAGCTGTTATTGATTTTGGAAAATTTGAAAATCCGTTCTTAGTGAGCAACGACCTACATATTAAATTTCAAGTTTGAACACATTTTATGGTTCTAGAGATTTCGTTATCTGGTTTGAGATTTTAAATTTCAACAGTAATACAAATAAATCGGGTATCATTTTCAACGTTTAATTGTCCACACTAAATTGTACTTTTTTAAACATCTAGAAACCACGGCTTCAATTATATTTTTTTGCATTGTTTATCGTTGTTACTTAAAAAAAAAAAATACAAGAAAAATATTTCAATTGTAAATTTCGTTAATTGCAAATAATGCTGAATCATAAGCATATTTCTACGATTTTAATATTGCTTACTGTACATATACTAATATATATATATATATATATATATATATATATATATATATACACATATATACACAGGGTGCGGCAGTATAACTTCCTTTTTTAAAATGCGCCACTTTTTTTCTATTAAATTTTGTTAAAGAGAAATAATAACAGAAAGTCGAAATAAAACTGCAACGGAAGAAGCATACATATTGCCCCGATGGGGGACGACCTAGAGTATGTATTTCGATTTTCTCTTATTATTTCTCTTTAACAAAATTCAATAGAAAAAAAGTGGCACATTTTAAAAAAGGAAGTTATGCTGCCGCACCCTGTACATATATACATATACACAAACAAAACTTCCAGTTCCCTAGAAAAGAGGTAGCTCGAGTTTTCTCTTCTATATAGTAATCGATTACTATTAATAATTGGTATTTATTATTGTCTGAAACCAATTTTTACTGTTTAACCGATTAATATTTAGGTACACACACATGCACACGAACTAGTCAAAGAAAATATTTAATTTCATTTAAACGGATTTATGCAGCAGTTATTACAAATAAACATACTTTCAATAATCGGTTATAACTAATCAAATATGCTTTCCCTTTTCTTTTTCTTCACTAATGTAAAAAAAAAAAGAACATTTGTACTTAAAATTACAAACCATAATAATTGGAAACAAGATCGAAATATATAAATCATTTTTAAAAAATTTTATTATTACAGAAAAACAATCGTAAACGATGAAAAGTATAAAATTATGAAATTTTAAACAGTTAACTACTATATATATATATTTAAAATGACGACATATTTAATTTAGAACAAAATCGAAAAAATAAAAATAATCTTAAAAATTACATTAATTATAAAATGAAGGATTTATCACGTGAATTATTTTATTTGTTTCGACCTTTTCCTTATAAATTCAATGGTCGTGACAGGAACCTTTCGATGATTTCGTAGTACTGTTCTTCTACATCATTGTATTCTTTATTTAACATTTCAATTCTGAATTCTTTGGCCGATATTGCCGCTTGCATTACACGGCCATCTTTTGAATCAGTGCAAACTTTTCGTATCAGTTTATTTGCTCTCTACATATGTAAATATTAATAAAACAAAATAACTACATTAATAATAACGAAATTTTTGTGCAGGGGGAATCAGCTATATGTTCGAACGAATAGAAAAATAAATAATTTTTAAACTAATTAACAATATCATCGATAGTGTGTAAACTTAGGCGGGATTGTTGTAGCGTGGCTTATACGATGAGAAAGGGATAAGTAATCAAATTTTACTATGCACATTGATAGTGTTTGATGAAACTATTCTATTAAAAAATAATAATAATAAATAATAATAAAAAAAAAAATAGCTCATTAGTATTTGATTTTCTTAGAATTACGGAAAAAGAAGCTTTTGTAAATGTAAGAAATTTACACTACCTGAAAAAGCAAGAGAAAATATGAAGAAAAATCAATGAACATCCGTAAGTCTTGTGTTTAATTTTTTATAAAGATATCGAGTTGGTCAGTTCATGTAAACACTTTTAACTCTTTGGTAAAATAAACTATACACTATATGTAACGAGCAAAAACAATTATTTATGCTGTGAACTCTATAATTTCATTATCTGCACGTAACAAATACATATACATTACATATAATGTCACCTAATTTTTAAAGAAAATTTTTCTTATACATACTTCAAACTGGGCATTTATTCTTCGTTTTATTTGGAGACGGTATTTACGACGTTCATTATCGTCAAATCTATTGACTGTACGCAACAATAATATTTCATATATCCTGCGTGCTTGTTTCTGTAACAGAAAAATACATTTTTTTTTTTTTTTTTTCTATATTGTATAAATCAAAAATAAAAATAAATTATCTTTTAATCCTAATATTGAATGAGATTAAATTACTTCGTGTATTTTTAAACGATTCTGCAATTCTTTCGCCATTTCTTTAGTGTATCCATTTTGTAATTTATCAAAGGATAAACATTCCAACGATTCACATCTACACAGATCAACGAAATCTCTTACTTTTTGAAATTCTACACTAGCGCCTTCCACTGTAAAATATTAATATAAATTACGATTACAATTAAGATAGTAATAATTTTTATACTAAAGTATTAAAAACAAACACAATTTTTTCCCGGGCATTTTCCTGAAAGACAATTTACGAACAGAAAAATTCCCGAATTTATTGCCTCAAAATAGCAAACCTCGAATGAAAAAACATATTACTTTATTATATACGTCGAATATTGTGGCCAATGATACTCGAGTAGTCAAGTACACTATCTATCTGCTTGTACTCAACAACATCACGATCCATGAAGATCTTGGAGTTAAATTTGTAAAGAATGAAATAGAAACTGCTGCTCGACGATATGATATGCTCTGCCAGATTGAAAGAACATCCTAATAGTACAACAAAAGAACTGCTGAGTAACCCAAGCGAGGTACGTAGGGCGAATAGAAAACGACCTCAAGATCTCATATAAATTCTAAATGAACAAATAATATGTGTGAGGGTGTATATGCGGGTGCGGGTATGTATGGTATATATGCGCACATAAGAATACAACAATATGTGTGTATGTAGTTTGTGTATACATATATAAGTTAATTTTAGCACCCTTCATTGGATGGGTTGTTGATTTATGTTATTTTAACTTATTCCGTAGATTACCAAATAGTTGATAAGACTAGGTGTAAAATAGCAAGAAAAAAAAAAAAAAAAATTTGGCCACTATTTCCTGTATCCGCGTATGTAATTCCAACTATTTTCAGTTTGGAGCTTCGCCGTCCTGGTAAAAGTTCTGTTACGGCGATTTTCGCGCCGACTTGTTTTTTCTTAAATTCCTTTAGAGCAGAATACAGATCGGCGTGGTGTTTACCGACTACAACCCAGTCATGCCAGCCCTCGCTTGCGTTTAACGCAGTAGGGCTGCTTACGTAATTTCCTCGCACGTATGTGTTGTCAAAATAATCTATAACAGGTAACAATTCATCCGGGTATTCATGTCGTAAAATTATAAACGTTGCGTGTACATCATTAACAGGGACGAGAAGGCGAGTGTATCGTGTGCACAAAGACCTTGTGCACCTTTCCGAACACATAGCCAACGTCTGCAACGAAGTGTATCACCTTTTATTATATTCCATGGTAAGGTAAACATAATTCAGTATTTGGGAACATATTGCTTCAGGGAATCCGTATTTGGGAAAATATTTTTTCGGGATTATTTTCGTTCGGAAAATTGCCCTTCGAGAAAATGCCCATAAATCAACATAATTACATACATAGGAACAAGTAGAAATGGTACTAAATAATATACTTATCTGCAGGAACGCTTTTAGGTCTAACCTATCATCAGCTAACAATGGAAATTTACCGAAGTATATTGAAAAAATGAGTTGAATATATGCAGTAAAAGCAGATTCGGACATATGGAAATTTTTAACACGCGGTAATAAATGGAATTTAAAGGACAAAGGCAGTTTCAAGAAAGAAAAGGGCTTGGAAAAAGGCGGGGAATTATTAATAGATTTTAAAAAGAGGATTTTACCTAACAATACTTTCATTTTTATTTTTTAATTTTTGACACAGATAACGTCTTATGACTTAGCTCCATTTAAAATTCTGCCCGTTACGAAGAAATGCCACGAAATTTTATAACGATTTTACTAATCGGTAGTTAGGAAAGTATCTTACACATATTTACCATAATAAATATTTTATTTAATTTGTGATTAACAATTTGAGTTTACGTGTTTACTAAAACGAAACACGTGATCTTTTCAAACTTTACGTACCATCAGAAAGACATATCTATATATCACAATGTACTTTTTTGTACAAAAAGTACGACTCCTCAGATTGGTTTTTATTATTCATTCATCACTAAACGTAATGTCTTGTCGTTGCAGTTATTGTTTTCTGTTCATAGTCATATTCAAATTCATCAGTAAACTATTTGAACATAGCTATAATAGTTGGAGTAGAAATTATCAAAAAAAAATAATATTGAAAGCTAATAAAACAAAACACGGTTCGATATCATACAGAACAATAAAACTAATATCAGAAGATTCGAAGTGTTTACTAATGAAAATCAAAAAATTCTGCGCAACATAAAAGAATTATCAACGAAAATCAATGTAAAGCACTAAATGAATATCAACATTTAAAAGCAAACATATGTCCGTCTAAGAAAACATAATATTGCTGTTACATTTTAATTAAGAAATGTGTGCTCTTTTTTCTCCGATTGAGGAGTTTCTTTAGAACCAGGACCCTTATACTTTGGTGATTGGTAAAAGATGACACCGCTAATGCTGGTGAAATTATCCTTCAGTTATCTAGAAAATTCACTGATTAAAATATATAACTTGGACAAAATCTCCCGTTTCATTGCGCTACTATTGTTCCGCTTGTATTTCAGCTTCATTAATTAAATTTATTCCTGTTTTTTTTTTTTTTATTATTTAAATAATCATATTAAAAAAAATTAGATTATTGCAACGTAAAATCCTCTTTTTAAAATGTATTACGAACTTCTCGTCTTTTCATAAAACTACGTCTTCTTTAATACCGTCGTTGTCTTTTAAATTCCATTTACTTTAGTAGGTTTCTACTTTTAGTTGATGATAGACTAAGCCCGAAAACGTTCCTGCAGATAAGTATATTATTATATATCATTTCTACAATTATGTTTATTTTTAATACTTTATAATTATAATTTATGTGCTAATTAAGCTATATATAATTCATAATGAATCATCAATTCATTTACAAATTAAAAATAAACAACTGGAGTAATACGTAGGTCGGCTGAAAAGTAACGCACACATGCTTGTAGAACGCGAAGGAAAAAAGCTACAGAAGCGGCCTGGTGGCATTCGTAAGTGACATTTCTCCCCTATATGCATGCGCAGTTTAAAGTCCTTACGTCGATCCAGTGTGCTGTGAGCAGCGTAAATATGGAGACGTGTTTTAGTGTTATGTCAACGAGAGTTAAACAGCGTGCCGTTATAACACCTGAAAAAGTGACTCCTACCGAAATTCATCGTCGTTTAAAGGATGTTTATGGTGACAATGCTGTTGATAGGTCTACTGCCAATCGATGGGTAATAAAATTTTGTAATTGCGAGCCTGGAAAAGCCATAATTGTTGATGAAACGCACAGCGGTCATCGGATCATTGCCGCAGACGATAAGCATCGCAAACTTGTTGATTATTTGATTCAAAATGACCGGCGAATCACTCAACAACGTATCGCAAATCATGTTGGAATACATAAGGAACATGTCGGCTTCATTATTGAACAATTAGGATACCGTAAAATCTGTGCACGATGGGTACTACGCTGTTTAACAGACGAGAACAAACAACGTCAATGAGAAAGCTGAAGTTTGAACCGATTCCACACCATCCTTATTCCCCCGATCTTGCGCCTTGCGATTTTTATCTTTTTCCTCTACTGAAGAGAGAGACCTCAAGGGTAATCATTACACCTCGGATGATTAAGTGAAAGCAGCTATCAAGTCTTGAATTCGAGAAAAGTCGGAAGAATTTTTCAGTGACGGAATGAGAAAACTTGTTACTCGTTGGGAGAAATGTGTTAGTCTTAACGGTGACTATGTTGAAAAATAAATAAATGATTTTAAAGCTCAATAATTGTACTTTAATTTACTTTTTGCCCGATCTCGCTATTTTTTTTCGTTTGCGTTCTACAAGCATGTGTGCATTACTTTTCAGCCGACCCTCGTATATATATATATTATAACATTTATTTCAAAACTTTATAAACTTAATATTATATAAAAAATACTTAGTTGATACAGGGTTGCGTTCTTTGAGTCAAAATCATTCATTGGCCAGTTTTAAAACTAAATATTATACTTCTATTGTTGGTTAATAAACGGCGTCCCTTTATATTAGTTTTGCTGTAGTATATTTTTAGATACTCTAAGTTATATGTACAAAAGAAACAATATACTTTTTAAATATATTATAAATTAGCTTTTTAGCTAAGGTTATAAATAAAAATAAGATTTTGACTACTTTAAATCCGTCTAAGATAATGAAATACTTGATTATGTAATTTATATAATATAAAGGATAACGAAAAAAAAAAATTTAAAAAAATTTTTCCACCAAAAGTGCGGATAAATTAAAGGACGTGAATTTTAACAAACCATAAAAGTGGTTAGTCGGAATGTCTGAACGTATTACAACTGAAACAATATTAATTTTTATATTTATTAATCGTATCAATTCATGCATTGACAACCCTAGCTAATGAAGTATGTTCAAAGAAACAAAATTTTTATGATTATTAAATTTTAGACTATAATTTAAATGTTATGATCTAAAATTATACATACATACATACATACATACATATATATATATATATATATATATATAAAATATTTAAAATAATCATCTTAGCCTTGTGTAATGTCAGAAACTAAGTATTTTCAGTTTTATGAAACTGTAATTCTATAATACAAACTACAAATTACAGTATAGTCGAAATTCTATGTGATACAAGTACATACCTGTAATGTCTACCACGGAATTGTTGTTGATATAAAACTTATATATTGAATTAATTAAATACGCAGCTAAACCTCGTCTCCTATATGGCGGGAGTATTAACACCTGACTAATTCTCGGACGAATATTTGATGGAAATGCATAATATTCATAAACTGTCGCAAAGCCAACCACTGCAAACGCGTCGGTTCCTTGTTCTTCGCTTTTGTATTTTTCATACCTACAAATTACGCGCGTAATTTTATATCTTACACGGTCTGTAGTATAATTCTTGCTATGCTCTGAATTATATTATTTCTTTTTATTCCAATATTTGAATTTCATTCAAATTTAAGTACACATTTAATCATGTATTACAAAGATATACGATACAATTTTTATAGAGTTTGAAATGTGCAGAAAAAAATTATTAGAACACATGAAATGCGTGGTGCTTTGCTATTGCTTTTTATGCAGCTATTAGGATTTTTTTTTTTTTTTTTTTTAATAGTTTTTACTTTTTCTGCAAGATTTTAAAATTGAAATCCCGAGATATGTAAACTAATTGTTTCAGTAATTTGAATATTTTGACATTTTAATTTTGCACAACAAATGTATGTAAGAATAACAAAAATGGTCCGACGACTATATTGTTTATTTAAAAAAGTACAGTAAAAAATGTTCAAACCAGTGATGGTCTCTGTTTTAGTTACTTTTACTGTGACAATTATGTATCTGGTCAAACCTGTTACAACCTGTTCAAATCGCTCCAACTTATTTAAATTACAAAACTTTGCAACATAATTGAAAACAAACTGCTATCCATATAATATTACAAAAGGACATTTTGAGAATAATAAAAGTTACATTTCGTGAATTCTACTTCTTGTAAAATTTGCAACAGCAGATTTAAATATTTTTATTATATAATTTTTTTTGAGAATATCTTTTAAAACGTTATTTTATTATTTTTTTTAAATAATCTTTTCTAAAATTTCAATACACATGTCTCTATTCTATGGAAAAGTTTTGAAATTTTTGATATAGCGATTTTAGTTTAAATGACGTGATTTTCTTGATAGCTAGAAAATGGCAATGATAGAAATAACTGAAGTGTGCTCATAAAAGCTGGTTGAATTACGATTCGACTGAAAATGTTTCCCAATAAAATAAACGGATAATTAGGAAAAAATATCTGACGGACTGCGATTTTGTTCTCTCGCATTTTTTTTTTATTTATTTTTTTATTTTCCTACAAGTTCTTAAAATATCGAGATTTGTTGAAAATATTTTATTGCTTAACGATTTACAAGCAAATGTTCCATTATTTGTTTTCGATCATCAACTTTTTATATTATTTTTGTTATTAAAACAAAATTCTGATTTAGATGCTCTCAAATTCTTAATTTTAATTTATTTCTAACTACATATTTAAAATGAATTTCCATTTACCATGAAAACAGAGCAAAATTTTTATTTGAATTTGAATAGGTAATCTTATACTCATGATACCATCCAAATTATGATTTAGTTTTATTGTATAAATCGTGTTTGCATGAGGGGATGATCATTACGCGTAGGGGCTGACAAGCAAAGTGAGCAGGGAGCAAAGCTTTCTAGCATTTTATAATTTATTTATCGTTTTTCGAATTAATAATACTTGTTTTATAACCAGATTTTTTTTTATACATATATTGCAGTTTGCATTTTATAAATCTACTATAATAAAGTACGACTGCACAATAGAATGGTTATGGAATGAACTTCGTACACACAGGAGACACGCTCATAATACTCCTCCTGATTATTCTACGAGTAGATCAAAAATTCCATTTCTGATTATATCTAAGTTTAACTTAGTTTTAGCAAAAAGTTAATGCGTTTTCCTTTATTACCTCATAAATATGAATCTTATCCAACCATGCAATATTTTTTTTAGTACAAAAATGGTAGCTGAAAATTTTCCAACAATTCAATAATTTTCAGGGTGAAATTTTTCCGCAACATCTATATTTATAATCATCACTTTTAAAATATTCGTCACAGGTGCGTGGTGAATCACATTTAAGTAGAATAATACTTCCTACATACAGCTTCATTGAGAGCGGCAAGTGAAACTCGCAGATATTAAAAGTGGAATATAGGATATTTATATATTTTCAAAAACATTTATTACAATGTAGTTACACACTTCGTTGCTGAATAATACTAACAAAACATTGCGAGGTTAAAAATACAGTCTAGTATTTTGGTATACTTACAGGATAAAAAATTGCCATTTAGTATCATCTAAATCAATAAAACTTGCGCAATCAATATACCATATAATAAAAGTTTGTAACCGTTTGTAATAATCGAAGAATTTATTATCGTGACACTCTCCGGATATATGATATGCTTCATAAGTTTTTTGAACACCTGGATATTTTAAAAATGGAATGATCTATAAAACTTGATTATTTCTTAATCTTAAAGTTATTAGAAAATAACGCAATAAAAAAATAAAATATAAAAAAAAAATATTCATTTTATATTTTATAGAGTTAGTGGAAACGTAATATTTGAAATGTGAAATTCTAAAATTTTTGATAGTACATTTAAAAAAAACGCAATTTTACTAAAATATTTAAACTAACTGAATGAGCTAAGGCAAAAACCAGTAAATATATTAGCTGAGTGAATGTTTAAATATATATATATATATATAATTCGGTCCTTGGAGCCCCGCAAGGGGCAAGCCTCCTTGACCCCCAATCTTTTTTTTTTCTAAGTTGCTTTTAGAAGAATCGGTTTCAATTGACATCATTCTTAACCGTCTTGTACAAAAAAATCTTTACCGGTCAATCACATTTATATTATATACATTGTGACGGACATTGCAATGAGACATTATTTTTAGTGTACTCCGGGCTAAAAATAACAGGGTGTTTCAGCTTGATATAACCATTCTTATGGGGATTTTCATTAAATCTCCCCTAGCGCAGAAACGTAATTTAACGAATTGTTCCCTCATTTTTAGCTACAAAATCATGCAAACCACATCTTGAACGGTTTCGTGTAGTTCGAGTACGGGTAACGGAAAGAGCGTGCAGAGTGGTAACGGTGGAACCATTTTTCTGTGGTAGAATAGGGTTGGTTTCTTTTTCACGCCATTCAAGGTTGAACTATATATTTCTATTCGAATATTTTTTGATTACACTGCTATTTTAACCTTCCATTTTCTATTTGTGACGACAGTAACGAGTACATTTTCATTGTGATACGTCTATGCTATCTGTAAACTGATAATTTTCGAATCAATATTTTGTTGTTTGGGTATCTTTTTGAATGTTTTACTCGAAGTCTGCGTTGAATTTATGAATTGAAAATTTATGGGCATAAGATTCTACAAGAAGAAAATGAAAAATCTTAAGAATAGGAAGCATAAGCTCATAGCTCAGAGATACTCGCTAGAAAAACGGCGATATTCATAGCGCCGCATATGTACGTTTTCAAAAGACCAATTCAGGTATGTGAATATTTCTGTAAGAATATTTTAATAAAAATCCTCCAAGCCGTTTTATTCACTAAGTGGAATGAAACCGGCTAAGTTCAGGTCGAAAATGGACCGTTCGTATTGAACGTAATATCATCGCGGTAAAAAATGCATTTATTGAAAACAACGAAAATTCCACTAGACGTTTGAAAAATCAGTTGAACATTTCCATATCAACATGTCAGCGTATTATTTCAAAAGACTTTGGTCTAAAATCATATAAAATTCAAAATCATCAAGCGTTACTTCCTCAGGATAAAGAACATCGTAAAATCGACGCCAGTGTTGTGTATGCCATGTCGTTGCATAATCCTAAATTCAAGGACAAGCTGGTATTTAGTGATAAGGCTACGTTTCACGGCAGGGGACATATTAATCATCGAAACTGTATCATTTAGAGAGCAAGTAAACTAACCGCAATTCGAGAACACGTTAAGAGATTCACCAAAATTTGGTGCGCCGTAACTACAGATCACTGGTCGGTCTGTATTTTCACCAAGTTAGTACTGTCAACGGAAAACGTTATCTGTACATGCTACAAGATTTTTTCATCGACAATTTATCATTACATTTACGACGAAACGGTTATTTCCAACAGGATGGGGTCCCATGCCATTTCACTTCAGCGGTATTAAGATTCCTTGATAAACATTTTGGTAAACGCTTGGCCACAGTACAGTCCTGATCTCTCAGCATGTGACTTTTGACTGTGGGGATTGCTGAAAGAACGCGTGTATGCTAAAAAAAATATCAGAGATCTGCATCATCTTTGCAAAGGTATTGCGCCTGCGATTGAAACATTTGATTAGTGTACGCAAGTAGATGGAGATCCGGTCGAATGTTACATTTATTAATAATATTTTTCATGAATTCTCTATTTTTTTTTTGATTATGTACCTCGTTTCTGTTTTGATATTGTATTCGAATTGAAGAATAAAATTTTCGTTTAGTAAAACGTGTTTTTTTCTAATGGTAATTTCAGCGTACCAAAAAAGTCATATCTGCAATACAAAAATAGGTATTGAAATGCGGTTTGCGTGATTTCGTAGCTAAAAGATGAGGGAATAATTCGTAAAATTAAACCTGGGGCCGACAATGTCTCGTTTCTGCGCTAGAGGAGATTTAGTGAAAATCCCCATAAGAATGGTAACATTAAACTGAAATACGCTGCATATATATCATTATTTACCGGTTTATATCAAATATAAGAAAAAAAAAATCAATATAAAAATTAAAGTAGCCTTATAATCAGATTTAAGAATCGTTAGTAGTTGTAAAACCTTCTTAAAAATCATTTTTATCATGTTATTTTACAGCTAATTTATATATTTCGCTAACATCATCGTTTACGTTTAAAAATGTTTATATAAAAATGGAATGCAGAAAAAACTAATTATTCCTTGAAAATTATAATGTAAACAGTTCTGAAATATAAATAAATACTATTATTAAATAAAATTTTAGTAACTGAATGCTTTGTAACGTTCATAAATTGGCTTCTATCGTAAGAATAAGAAAACCAGATATTTTGCTAAGGCGAAAAAAGATTACACTTTTGCAGTAAAACCTCAACTGATTCCATCGCACGGGACTTTTAAGTGCTGATGTATTGTAAACAATTTTAAATTATGACATTCTTTGGAATGCCACCAATACTGAAGTTAAGGATATTTTTTATAAAATATTTATAATTTTTTTCTCAGTAGTAAAGTTATTACATGTATTAATAACATTCCGGAAAGACTGAAATTGAAAACATTATAAATTAATACAAAAAACTTTTACTATTGCGCATCTATCTAAAAAAAAAAAAAACCTAAAAAAAAACCGGTCAACAAGTATGAATAAAAAGGGAGAAAAAAAAATGAAATGATATAGTTGACAAATAATGATAGAACTGGTCGTTTTCGTATATTATTAATTTAGGGCTGAATAAAGTTCCGTAAATTAATAGATTCTTTTTTTTCGTATTGATCATTTATAAATCATAATCCAAGTAACGCTCAAAATTATTTATAGATTGCGCTGTATCAAGTAACATCGAAATGATGGAAAAGTTAAACGAAATATTTTAGCAAAGTAGATAAAAGCAAAATGAAAAATAAAAGGTTAAATTTATTCTTTATGCAGCATGATGCTAAAGCAAAGTGCAGCGAAGAATATTTCGGATTGTAAAAACGATTAAAACAAAATTCCGCTAAAAAAAAACTAATGTATTTTTTCTGTATTTTCGAGCGTGTATGTGTGTCGTTTCCAATTTATATGTGAAAACCGGTAACATACAAAGAGTACATAACTAAATTAACGCAGTAGAAAACAAGAGAAATAATACCAAATAAAACCTTCCGGCAAGCAGGTGATGAGAAGTGATAATTTATTCGGTAATTACATATTATAGTTACCTTCATTTTCAAAACTGAACGAATAAATCATTTCACCAAATGGTCTGAATTTTGTTTCATCATTTAATCTGTTCAAAAATAAATCTACATTTTCATCGAAGTCGTGTTCTAAGAATCTAGAGATGATATCTGGAATGTCATCTACCTAAATTTAAGAAAGAATTTCAATGTAGTTGGTAATAAAATATCGGTAAAATTTATTTAAAAAAAAAAAATGCTTCCAGATATAAAATTGCGACGGTACATAAAATTTCACTGAAAAATAATCTATCGTAAATTCAGTTTTCATTAATTTACACATACAAATTATTCCATTGCTTTTCCATATACTGTTATAATTTTTCATAGATTTTTCTAGATTTTATTTTAATAAACGAAATTAATTACTTACCGCAACAGTAACATTCTTCAACTCTATTTTGCTATCATATTCTACTCCAAAATAGGTTTTCAACCAACCAGGTGTATAATAAAGCTTGATTTTAAGATTTTTATATCCAAATACCGTTTCCCTACACATTATCAAAATTATGTTCAATTTAACTCATATAAATCTAATTCCTGCTTGTTAAAAGCACATGTATCAAATTCCGCACCAAACAAATAATTTCACTTTTCCTATTTCTGTACTTAAAAAGCCATTTTATCATTTTCTCTCTAACCACTTGTATAGCCAATAACACAAAAATCAGAATTAGATATTCACAGGTCGTAAATGTCTTTTATTTCGGCAAAGATTGATTAACCAATATTTATAATGAACGAGGCAAAACTTGGCAATCATAAAAATGATTAGCGGTTTACAACAATCCGGATAACTTCACTTTGTTTATAGTTCATATAAACAAACGATTTATTCGCATTCAAAAAATTTTATTGAAAAAAGGAATTAATACTTACGTTTCGCCAAAAACTTGATGGGACATGTCTGGTTTAAAAACTTCGCCGTTTTCTATATCCGCCGGGCGACGCACTGAAAAACAAACATGCCAATTAAGAAAGTTACAATCCCATTATTATCCATTATTTTCATGTAAATACTTATATATATATATATATATATATATAGTGAATTTCATCACACTTTTAATGTTAATTACATACCGAATTTAAATTCAATAGCTTCATTACTGTCAGCAACATAATCCTGACAACCATTTATCATATTGCTCTCCATTTTCGCTATATTAATAAATACGCGCAAATACAAAAAATACAACTATTCGATAAACATGTATAAACTGGTATGTCTTTGAAACATCTAACTCGAAAACCACGCTTTTGTCCTTTTTTCGGTTATACAATATGTACACAAAAACATGAACATCGATAAGTTGGCGCAAAAATACATAACAAATCGCCGCATTTATCTTTGTACGCTTTTCCCAAAAGTCAATTAGACATTCGGAACTGAACTAATATTGCTTGTTGCTTATTGCAATAATATTATTGAAAATTACATTATTTTTAATTAAATATTACAAACGTTATATAATTTGCATGTATAAACCAATTTATATTTATACTTAACAAAAAGTGAACCGTTGTAATTTAACATTAATTGGAGAAGATGATAAATTTTTTCATTTAGGAACGAAAAATAAGAATAACGACTTTATCTTATTATATTAAGAGGAAAATTTACCGTTTGATAAATTTTTTTTACTTACTTTAATTTTAATTGATAATTATTATAGATACCGGTAATTATCATATTAGGTTGCACTGGCGTATATTTAATATTTGCCGGTGTTTCGATTTCCGCGGAATTACTTGATATGTACATGTATATGTGAATTTGTATGGAATTGTTTATGTTTTATAAGCTTTCCCGACTAGTATTGTTAAGCGCCTAATGTTTATCATACGTAAAATTAATGGAATTTTTGAATTTATTACAAAAATACCCACATTTAGTGTGCAATCACAATTTATCCAGTTGGATGGGATTTATAACAGTGAAGGTGTAATAGTTTTACTTAAAATACACTCACTTATTTTTAATTTATTAAGTTGATACTTTTATTTATTTTTTTTAGTTTCTTTCAAAAACTGATCAAGTTCTTTTTTTTTTTTTTAACAGGATACAAATATACATTTGTCGATAAACTGCAAATGCTATCCTTCTGTAAAAAATATGCAGGTATCGTTATCGGATGATGTATTATTTAGTTTTGCAGAAAGGCACATTAAAAAGGTAACTAAGAATCATCATTAATGTACATATTTTCGCATACTTTAAATTTTTATATTAAAATTTTTAGAAATTTTACAAATGAAATTACTTTTTGTTATTTTTCAACGTGTAACATGTTTAAGTGTGAATTTGCATTTAATTTATGTACACGCGCAAACTCACATATATAGAAAAAAGATGTCGCTTATTTAGCCATTTATCGAGAAAGATTCCACTGTATAAAACCTTTTTTTATAGATTAGAAAATTTCAGAGTTACAATTAGAACCGCCATTTTATCTTGTACTGTTTGTACTAAAATATTGGGCTTAAAAGGTTTGTTATCAGATAACAGTTATTTTATATGGCATAATAGCCGCGTTAGTAGAGATCGTACAGGTTATGCAGTATTTAAAAACCTCTTCAGTGTTCCTGGGTTATACTGTTTTGTTTTATTAAGATTTTTTTTCTGTTTCACGATGTCGTTTAGTTTTTTTAAGCGTAAATGAGATTTTATTAACATGTTATCTGTGTTCTCATTCGTCCTTCTTATTACCTATGAAGGCAGTTTACGTTTTTGTTTCATAATTGCGTAATCGATCATTTGTAGGCTATTTGAAGCACCTTTATATATTTCACTTTAAAATTTGTCATTTATAATGTGTAATTCATGTTTTATACAAAGTTACGGTGAAAATTCGCTACTTTTATTTAATTTTCCCCTTCTTCGTGATTCAAAAAATGTTTCGTATAAAAACTTGCACAAAACTCTAAAAAAAACGGATTCATTTAGCCATATTTTACCAATTGCTTTTTATAACGTGCCGTAAAGTGCTTTTATATGCATATATACAAAATATATCATTATTTTTTCGTTTATTCTTTAGTTGAGTGACAAACACCTCTCATCTTATCATAATACCAATCTAATGCGATTTTTATTGATCTGATCAAACATATTTACAGTCTTTACGTGTAGTCCGCTTCTATATTTTATTGTTTTATTTTTGTCTGCAATTCCTGTTCAATTTAGTGTTACAATGTCTGTACTTTCTTATTTGTGTAAAACCAGTACTGTTCTTCGACTGGTATATTGTTAGTATACAACGAAATGATTTTGACGTTCTAAATTGCAAAAATCCAGATTTTATTTTTGTATTTTTCTTCGTTCTTTTTTAGAATTATTATTTCCTGATCGTTTGTTGCCTTTTCGAGAAGTCTACATCGAGATGTAAGGACGATTCAAGTCGGTATGTGTTGTCACATGTAACATTTTCTATTGCCTTACGTTCCAGTTAAGAATTATTGCTGAACCGAAATTTAATTTCATTTGTATCGTAAGTTCTGTAAATAATCGAAAGTTTACGATACAAATTTAAAATTAAAATTTTGTAGTTGTAGACGAGGACTAATAAAGCAAAGCTGGGAAAAACCGAAGTCGTTGCGAAGCTGACTTCTGTATTGTCTTTTTCGATTTTATAAATTATTCAGTGGTAGGACGAGTAAAACAATTGGTCTTCTGGTGCAGTTCCTTAAAGGTGAATTAATGAATGTAAGGAGGAAAATAAGGAAAAGACAATAAATCTAAATGGAGAGTTGTACAGTTGAAATGTTAAATTTATTGGTAGTGGGGAAAAAGTATATTGTTCTTGCAAAAAGAAATAAAATCGGTGAAAACATTCAACCGCACCTTAAAAGACCTCTCAAATGATAACGGATTAATGGGTAAGATGTGTCAGTTACCTTTGCTTATCAATTTATAAAAAACAAATGCTAAAGAGATAAGTATATAAATATCCGCATTCAACTGTTCAAAATTGGAGACAATTGTTCTATGAATTGATTAGTCAGATTTATAAACGATATATTTGGAACAAATTAAAATGAACTTTCATACCTAATTTAGATTCATGTTTAAACAGCAGTGCAGATCTGGTTGCGGCCGTTTATTCAGACAAATTCTATTACATTTATTTTTATTGTAGTTTACTTGAACAACTATATCAAAGTATACTGAGAGCTGATTTTGAATAATTATATTAGTGATGTATATATTTGTGAATATAGTAATGAATAAGCAGAGGCTGCGCGCTACATAAGAAAATGCTTTAATAAACTTGCATGAAATTAAGTTACAATGTCTTATTTTTAATGTTAAGGCTGTTGCGTAACTGAAGGGATCTGTCTTCAAGTAGTGCAGCGATTCGATTACCTCATAAAGGTTGTTATAATGGGTTATCCGAATACGGGAGAAAAAATATTTTGCACTAACACAGATTATTTATTTATTTATTTATTTATTTATTCATTTGACAGGATTATGAAAAACTGGTAGAGGGCTATATTCTAAAAATTTTTGTAACAAATTTAAAAAAACATGTTTTAGTTCAAGCATAAAACGTATATAAGCCTACATGAATTTACCTTTTCGAATTTACTGCTAAATATCGTTGTGTTTATTTGTTTAAAGTTTTAATTTTAAGCATTAAGTGATATTGCGAGACAATATGAGCAGTTTTCAGGAATCTATATTCACTGAATGTTCCTTACTTATTTCTCATTGTGCATATTTATGGTTTGAATATTACAGGCTCAAGCGGAATCTAGTTCTTTAACGGAATTTCTAGAAAAATTTACACAGTACATGGTATGTAAATTATATTATACTAATTTATATTATATATATATATATATATATATATATATATGTCGCCGTGATAGCCTAGTTGCTAGAGCGCTTGACTTCCGTTATGGAAATCACGGGTTCGATCCCGGGCGACGACAGAACTTATTACAAGAATTAAATAAATAATCGCTAATAATCACGTGGAAGGCAATAGCAAATCATCACGTTCAACATCATATGCGCGCTAGGTCAGTACACAGCAGACCCGCACGGGACTGCACTTGTAGCGCGATAACAAGCAGCTACTATCAGTTCCAAATGTGAGATTCCTTAGTTCAGAGTGTCATTTGTAAAAACTGGTCCAAGAAAAGAAAACTATAAATCATTCTGTGAAGTGATTAAAAACTGTCCGTCCTCACCGGCGAGCATTAGGCTTTTTGCTATTGAAATGGAAAAAAACTTGGAAGCTAAAAAGAAGAGTCACACTGTGACACCGGCTACATGCTTTCCGCGGAGAACGCCTACTACATGCTGGCCAATCATGAAAAGCACGTTCAAACGGAAAACAGAATTTACATAAAACAATGTATTCACATTTATCAGCATGAGTATAACCGATCGGCAACTAGAACGAAACAGTGAGCAACAACATCAAAGGATGCTATAATAAAATAAACTTTAATAACAAACAATATAGTTCAATAAATTAGATAAATACCTATTTAGAAACGTTTTCGGGCATAACCCATCATCAGCTAACACTAACTTAAAGGAAACTTAAAACATACTGAAGTGAATATAGGGAATACATGTGTATATATAGTAGATGTAAAGAGGAATAAACATGGCAGGTATAAAAATCTATATGTTGAAAATGCTAATAATTAATATAAAATATAAAATAAAACAAGAAGACAAAAAGTTAAATTTTTATATTAAACAGTGGATTATTATTATTAGGTGTTTGGTCATTTAAAATACTATTTTTATATTTATTTATATAATAATTTTCTGCAATGTTCATATTATTACCTTTGTGATAAGTGGCCAGGATGGTTACAGTATTTTCTATTGAATTAGGTTTATGTTTATTTTTAATTAGATGTTCTGCATAGGTTGATTTTTCTATTTCATTATTATTAAATGCTTTTATATGTTCTTTATATCTGCAATTGATTTTTCGCCCTGTTTGACCAATGTATGATTTCTCACAATCAGTACAATTTATTTTATATATACCACTATTTTCGTAAATATTATTATTTTTTAAATTTAAGGTGTTTATTTTATATTTTAAATTATTTTTAGTTTTGAATGCTACATTTAAACCTTGTTTTTTGAATAAATTGGTTAATTTGTATATGTTATTGTTTATAAATGTGAATGTTATCCATCCTTTATTGTTAGTAGCATTATTGACTCTTAATTTTTGTTTATATTTTGATTTTGATTTTATTTTGTGAATTAGTTTATCTATTATTTGTTCGTCATAACCATTATTTCTTGCCAAAGTCTTTAATATATTAATTTCTATTTGTTTTTTATTTATATTCATGGGTGTAGTTAATAATCTATTTATTGCAGTCATGAAGTAAGCATATTTATGTTGGTTTGGGTGATTTGATGTTTTATGAATTATATTATCAGTGGTGGTTTGTTTTCTATAAATATTATATGTTAACTTATCATTTGATTTTATTATTGTTATATCTAAGAAATTTATTTTGTTATTTTCTTCTTTTTCCATAGTATAATGAATATTTTTGTGAATTTTATTTAAATCATTTAGAATGTCATTTTCAGTATTACTACTATTTTCATCAAAAATTAGTAGTGTATCATCTACATATCTAATATAAGATTTAATATTGTATTTTTTATTATATTTTCCATGTATATTTCTTCTAAATTTTGTAGAAAGATTTCACTTAAAATACCTGACAAAGGTGAGCCCATAGCTAATCCATTATTTTGTATATACATGGAGTTATTAAAATTAAAGTAATTTTGCACTGTAACAGTTTTAATTATTTGGATTAATTGATTACAAAAAATATTATTCTTTAACTTATTTACAGATTTTTTAATTATATCTATGGTTTCATTTATAGGTATATTTGTATAAAGGTTTGTTATATCATAAGAAATTAATTTAGTTTTGTTATTAATTTTTATATTTTTTAATTTATCAAAAACATCCAATCTGTTTCTAATAGTATATTTATTATTAATTGATATATTAGTTTTTAATATTTTAGTTATTAATTTTGAGATTTTATAAGAAGGTGCACTAGTATAATTTATTAGTGGTCTTATAGGAGCATTATTTTTATGTATTTTTATTAAAGGGTTAAGAGTTGATGCTTTTGGGTTCATATTTATTAAATATTTAGCTTCATTATTATTTATTATTATATCAGATTCTTTTATTATTTTCCTTATTTTTATTTGATAATTATTAGTGGGGTCTGTTTTTATTAATTGTATATTATTTTCTTTTAAAAAATTTTCAGTTTTTTTGGATGATTTCATTTTTATTGATGATTACTAAACTATTTCCCTTATCTGCTTTTACAATAACTGCATTGTACATGGAAAATATAATAAAAAAATACAATATTAAATCTTATATTAGATATGTAGATGATACACTACTAATTTTTGATGAAAATAGTAGTAATACTGAAAATGACATTCTAAATGATTTAAATAAAATTCACAAAAATATTCATTATACTATGGAAAAAGAAGAAAATAACAAAATAAATTTCTTAGATATAACAATAATAAAATCAAATGATAAGTTAACATATAATATTTATAGAAAACAAACCACCACTGATAATATAATTCATAAAACATCAAATCACCCAAACCAACATAAATATGCTTACTTCATGACTGCAATAAATAGATTATTAACTACACCCATGAATATAAATAAAAAACAAATAGAAATTAATATATTAAAGACTTTGGCAAGAAATAATGGTTATGACGAACAAATAATAGATAAACTAATTCACAAAATAAAATCAAAATCAAAATATAAACAAAAATTAAGAGTCAATAATGCTACTAACAATAAAGGATGGATAACATTCACATTTATAAACAATAACATATACAAATTAACCAATTTATTCAAAAAACAAGGTTTAAATGTAGCATTCAAAACTAAAAATAATTTAAAATATAAAATAAACACCTTAAATTTAAAAAATAATAATATTTACGAAAATAGTGGTATATATAAAATAAATTGTACTGATTGTGAGAAATCATACATTGGTCAAACAGGGCGAAAAATCAATTGCAGATATAAAGAACATATAAAAGCATTTAATAATAATGAAATAGAAAAATCAACCTATGCAGAACATCTAATTAAAAATAAACATAAACCTAATTCAATAGAAAATACTGTAACCATCCTGGCCACTTATCACAAAGGTAATAATATGAACATTGCAGAAAATTATTATATAAATAAATATAAAAATAGTATTTTAAATGACCAAACACCTAATAATAATAATCCACTGTTTAATATAAAAATTTAACTTTTTGTCTTCTTGTTTTATTTTATATTTTATATTAATTATTAGCATTTTCAACATATAGATTTTTATACCTGCCATGTTTATTCCTCTTTACATCTACTATATATACACATGTATTCCCTATATTCACTTCAGTATGTTTTAAGTTTCCTTTAAGTTAGTGTTAGCTGATGATGGGTTATGCCCGAAAACGTTTCTAAATAGGTATTTATCTAATTTATTGAACTATATTGTTTGTTATTAAAGTTTATTTTATTATACCATTTTAACAAACAGGATGTATTCACCTACATCAAAGGATGCGTCCAAATAGGTAAATTAATGTCGATAGACTAGTGTAATTTAGCATAGTTTCAAATTGCTACCAGTGTAATGAGAAGTAGTAAGTGAAGTGGCTGTTAAAGTTTGCCTTTAATTTTTCGATATTAGGTTTAGTAAGTAATGACCGAATGATGTGCGCGACACTTAAATTATGTTCTTTTGCTTAAATTTAATTTATTGTTGCAAACTTTTAATCATTTATATATATTTTTCATTATGTGCTGACATTCGAGATTTCGTTATACCTTTTTGGGATACTTAAAATTACCGATATTTAACCAGATATGGAATTATATTTGTAATTTATTTTCAGCTAATTTGCAGGATGGCCACTCGGGGGAATTTTGTTGTAAACCCGAGAAAAAAAGTAAACATAGTCAACGATAGTTCTGATAAAAAAAAATCATTTGAAGCGAAAAATTAATGCATTTGTTAATGTACTAATAAATTACGAAATTCTTTTTATGTTTCGATAGTCAAACATTATTAGTAGTTATAAAAAAAATGATATTTTTCTTTTACAATTTGCTTTTAGTTTTTTAATTAGAAGACTTTTTTCATAACGGCAGGTCTATTTTCATGATGAGTAATATTTCTATTTATTGCCAGTACATTTTAATTAAAATCTTAACTAAACGCGTACAATTTTTTTTTATTATGTTTTCAGTTTATCGGGAGGGTTGAACCTTCTCAGTAAAACTTTTGGAGGGACTCGAGCTCTGTAAGCCCATTAAAGTTGACGCGAATGATTACAAATGTAAATATTAGACGTCAAATGAATTTTATAAGTCAGAAGTATTTAAACCGTGAAGGGGTAAATCAGCCTGCTTTAAACTTTAGTAAACTCTTGTAAGAATAAAGTAAGCATATTATATTACTCGAATTAGTTAATGGCTATTATAACGATAAAATATTTAAAATGTGAATAAAATAACTTCAAAAAATTAAAAAAATTTAATTTGAATTCTTTTTATTTCTACTGATATTTTATTCGCCTTCGCTTTAATTTGTTGACTATTGTATAAGCGGAAGAATGTTCGTGTAAATTTTTATACAATTTTAGTAACCAGGAAATCGGGTGGATTCGAACCGGGAATTTAAAAATTATATTTGAGTGGCCACCATGACTTAGTTTAATGACCTTTATGAAGCTTCTTGATTGTTGATTCTCATCGGAAAGTAAGCTTAAAAAATTGAAATTTTACAAGTTTATTACTAACCTTGAGTTTTAAAGAAAAATGAATACCAAAGGAATAGATGAAACTGAAGAACGTGAAATTCGCTCAGATTATATTTCTAGAGAATATATGTATTATTACGTGTGTTACAGTGAAATTGTGCAAAAGTGAGGATAGTAGCAAATAATCGTATTAGCAGTCGCAATGTGCTTTTAATTGAAATCAAAATTTAGTTTCGAATGAGAATGAATTAAAATCCATTAATATGTGTAACTTTAGTAGTAAAAAGCGTAATTACAAACAATAAATTTAAAAAAAAAAAAAAAAAAAATAGTACCGTTACTTTCTAAAGTATTTGTTCATTGCCGTAGCGTGCGTTTTAAATGCCAAAATACAGTTTTTCCTAATGTTAGTCCCATCGGAACTAGCGCAATACTGAACTAAAGGTATTATTATTCAGGGGTTCTTTAATGTGTAATCAGTAATAGAGTAGGGAAATTATATCGTTAGTCCTTTAGTATTTTATGAAAGTCTATTATTTCATTACGTATTATTACATTGGCTCTTAACATACCGCCTTTTGTGTTATCGAGGGATAAAAAAGAAGGTTATTTCTCGGCCACATAATTTGGAATTTTCACGAATTACGTATAATTAAGGGGGAAAGAAATAAGGAAGAATTTCAAGTGTTTTAAACGTATATACAACGGGACTATTTTTATTGCGCATTCTAGGAACAAATTATAGGTACACACTTTGAAGTCGACACCAAATTCGGTAATGCCGATAATTTAAAACGTTTTTCCAAAATGTATACGGAACTGTTGTCGGAAATTGAATCGCGAATCGGCTATGAGAATGTGCGATATATTTCCTCCGATTTCAGCGACATCACTTTAAGTACTTCCGACGTTAACGGAAAAAGTCACAATTTATCGCTATCTCTACCGAACAATTATCCAGCTGCGTGCCCAAATATTACGGATATCGATATTCCCGCAGTTTGTGTTGCCAGTATAACTCAGGTACAGTTACATGTTGTTCTAATATGAAAACTTTACTGATATTTTCCGAATCATCTCAGTTGAAAAAGTGAATTTTTAATAATTACTTTAGTACGTTTTTTTCCTTTAGTGCAGTAATCAAACGTGGTCAGAAGTCCCGTTTAAATTAAATTCAATATAAAAACTATTAAGTAGTTTAATATCTTTTACAGATTTATTTTAATAATTTTGCCAATGTTTTACTTACAATTTTAGATAGTTAACATTAAACATCTGTAATGTATTAGTTCTGAAGTTTAAAAAATTACTTACTACAGGGTGTTGTAATAATTTAATTAATTTTTCACGCAAAAGTGCTAAAATACTGTAGAAAGAATTATCAATTGACTGCAAGTAATTCAACATATTTAAAAAAGCGGGCGTCTGTTAAATTAATATTAGAAGAGGTCAAAGTTGTTAGAATTTTAGTAAATTGACATGTTCGGGTTTATTAATTTATAAATGTGCGAATAAATTAGATATTACAGCGTTCTACTTTCTTCCTACATACTCAGCTTTTCAGCGAGCGATTAAAAGCCGCTTGGAAAGTTATTACTAGAATCGTTCTGCTTTTAAACCTTTAGCTCGAGTTTTATTTTTCATTAGTTAGTAATTTCTCATCTTCAATGATTCGTGAAATTAATTTTTCTTGTAGCCCATTTCCGATCATTGGTTCTTACATTATTTCAATTCGAAATCTGCTCTTTCTTAGTGTATATTCTTCTTAGTTACAATGTTTTTTTTTTTTTTTTTTACGTTCTTTGGTAGAAATCTCGTTCTTCATTAGTGTCCTTGAGCGCTTTCCTATTTCTAATCCTATTATGCAACTTTTCCATTTTCTCTAACACGAAATTTCGAATATTTTCATTAGTTTTTGTTTTGGTTTATTTATGGTTCACTTTTGTGATCCTAAAAAGAGAATCATGCTCCAAACATGCATCGTTATTAATCGTTCGTTGTATTTCTACATTTGTTTTTCTGGATGTTGGCACTGATTTCTTTTCATTAAATGTAGCTCCCGCCTGGGGTACTGTAGATCATATTTCCCAGTCGCACCTTCTACGGTCTGTTATGGTCGAGCCTAAATTCCTCACATGTAATATTTTGTTGTCTCATTTGTTACTTTCCTATTATTTTCTACTCGAATAAATTTCATCATGACTACTTTTTTTTTTATTTATCATCCTGAAATAGTGTTTAAAGATTGAGCTTAATCAAATCATTTCATATCATCTGTAAATCTAAATTTTATTTTCGTTTTTCCCACAGTCCAGTGCCTGAACTTGTTTTCCCTCTCTCCCTCTCTGTATATATATATATATTTATTTTTTTTTTTTGTTTTGTTTTGCCCTATTCTTTCCATGATACCCCAGCTAGAAATTATTACTGGGTTAAAATCATTAAATCTCAATTCTCTCGAGCTTCATTTTATGACTTCCTTGTCGCTATCAAGTGTTTGTTCACTGCTTGTGTGTTGCACGTCGTTTTACTTATTTAGTGAGAAGCTGTGCTGCATTTGTTCTTAACATAGTAACCATTGTATGTATTACATTTTATAAAATTTACGTACAGTGTATTCAGTTGAAATTTGATCTAATTTAGTCGCTGAAATTTGTTGATTTTCTTATTTTGGTACTAAATGAAGGAACTTTGTGTTGCAAAAAGAATTTTGTAGTTTTTTCATTTTGTGTGTATTGTAAAAAAAAAAAAAATATGTTCTTTTCCCACATATTATTTTAATTGTTTTTTTTTTATGAAAGGCACTGAGATCAATGCTGTGAGAAATTTTGCGATTTCAACAAGTAAAGGTCTGTATCATAATAAATCAAAAGTATTATTTAAAAGGCTTAATGCTCTCATAATAGTCATTTTTTAGTCGTTTATTGTTCTTTTTTCCTAGATTCTTTGGATCCTGGATTAGAATCTTAAAATTACCCCAAAAAATAAAAATGTGGTCATCATAACTTTAGCTTTTGGAATAGGATTAAAAAGTAGTTCAGAAATCGATGCGATCAGTTTCAATATATGTATGTATCAGTATATATTAATGACTATATTAGAAGAATTCATGGGGCATAAAGGGGGTTGCCGCCACTACTAATTAGGGCTACCTAAAGCGTAAGAACTAAACCAGTTTTTTCCCCATGTCTTTCCATTTCAACATAATGGTTCGAACTGAGAAAGTAGTCTGAGCCGCCGTCTACCAAATCCATCGTGTTTCATCAACATGTATGCCATTGAGAAGGATGATGTATACCCTCTCTGGATTGTGAAGGAAGAGCGGTAGTATCACACAGACCTTCTGCTGTTGAAGAAGGAGAATATGCAATATTTTTGCTACATTAAGTACCTGGAGTGACTAGTACAGAGGAAAATAACAAAAGATAGGAATCAACTCCATATCTGCCGCCGCTCCTTTGGGCATATTCACAATGAATCAAGGATGGAACAGGGACGTGAGCCAGTCACTGTAGAGATGCCGTAACCTGGAAAGAACATCCTGAAATTTGACAAGTTTAAGTACCAGCAAGAGGTTCCATTTGTAGTCTATACTGATTTTGAGTGCTTCCTTTGACTGGTAAAGCAGAATGTGGGCAATGATGCTGATGATACTCACACTGAAAATGAGGAAGACGTCACTGGACATCAACGACAAGTACACCAGGAGCAATATTCTAATACAGAGAAGCATCATGAACCAATGAGTTTCTACTATCTGGTATTGCAAGTATCTACCAGCAGAATATTAATTTTTTTCCTTTAGAGGATTTTGATTAGTTTTCTACTTCCTTGCTAGTTTTTTACCTCAGCATACACTACCTGATTTATGTTTTACTTTCATAGCGTTTGTTGTTATTAAGGCAGCTACTTTCTCACCAGGAATTTTGTCAACTGAAATATAAACTATTAGATACAATATACAACTCAATACCAGAGATTGGTTATTACACTTTCTCAGATGAGGGGCGGTTCTGGATTTAATTAATCAAAATTCAATGTTTATATTTGAAGATATTCCAATGTGTAGTGATCATTCTGTTGTATGAGATTACTTTTCAATGGGACGTCATAAAAATATAGATTGTTTTTTTCTTTGTCAGTCATATGTAAAGATACTGAAATATATGTTAAGGGACAATGCCAATTTTATAATTGTCTTTACACAGAATGATGTAAATATAAGGCATATATATGACGAAGATGTTACTTATCGGTGATGAGTATATGATTAGAACACCAATTTCATAAAATAAAAATCGAAGAGAAATATATTTAGCGAAAGGAAATAATAGTATGAAATTCCTATACATCTCGGGTCTGATGCTTTACTGTTGGAGACGAATGTAGATAAAAACGAATATACAGGAGATGATTTTACGCCATATAAAGAAATACTAGAATTTACAGGAGCTCATTTGTGTTACTAGTGCATTATAAGGCATTCCGACTCCGAAATATAGGAATATAATTCGTCGTCCATTATTTTGAACTAACACACATAGTGGGCATGATTATTACAAAAATTTTATTGCTAACCGAAAAATTTCTTGTATTACTGGAATAAGTCTTAAAAGACCTCGATATGAGTATTGGAATGGTCCGAATGAATTGGTCGAACGTTTATAATTACTACACTCATCTAAACGAAGTGGAAATTAATCGATTTTTGTTGCGTTTGCTTAGCGCTGTTATTCTCTTCACTAGTATGTCCTTATATTTTTCATTTTTGGATTATTTCTTTCTTCTCTATTCATTTCCTTCCATTTTCATTTTCACTTCTATATGTTCTACCCTTTTTTGAATCTCTGAATTATATTTTAATCTGATGTACACTTATTCTTACCTTTCTGGAAATCATGTTGTTTGGTTTTAGCTTCACAAACTTTCCCGTTAATCGGGTTTCTCTGTTTCTGTACTTTTTGTATACTTTACGGCTTTCTTGTGTATTCAGGTTTTAATATTTCTTATTTTTTGCTGTTAGTTCTAGTGTTTTCTTCGTAATCACGATATACTTTTTTTCATCACAGACATTTTTTGTGGTTGTAAAGAAGTATGTTCTCTGTTATCATTTTACTCCTAATACAAAACTATAGCAGTCTTTCTCCACATTTATTTGTCTTTCCTAATCCATATCTTTAGTATTTGTCAACTACCGCGTCCTAGTTTTATCTTATGCGTAGTTAATAATTTGCTGCAGCTGTTCTTCAGGTTAGGTATATCTGGGAGCGATTCGGATCCGGAACGAGACAAGTATCGATAACTTATGACACCTCTGGTTTAGTAGACAAGCTCCTTAACCACTAGGCTAAATAAAGGTCGATTTATACATACGCTAGGGGACTGTTTCTGAATTTCAAAGAACTTTTTCCGGTCATGTAATATACACTACATCGGAATGAATCCGTTAAATTAACACACACGGCTATTTATAATTATTTTACTACACGAATTCTAAGGTGAACAAAACTTCGACGTTTATTATAGCTACTTTTCGCTCTTATGGTTAAATTATTATTACTTATTTATTTTGAAGATTTGGTTTTGATTGCCAATGCTTTAGGTGATTAAGAAGAAACTTTAAAGCGTAACAGAAAATGGAGTGTACACTTTGCGTGGCAAGAAAAGAAAAACAGGAAGAGAATTTGAGTCTTACAGTGGCAATTAGTGGATAATGAAAAAAAAATTCTACGCAAATTTGCGTATGATATAATAATCGTCCAATGTATTTTTAAACAAAATCGAAAATAGTTGCACGAAAAAAATTACAAGATGGGAACATTTAACTTCATCAGTGAACGCCTTAGCAGTTTGTTTATGGTATATATTTAACATGAAGATATTTAGGAATTCTTTGATTATCTCTCACTGTTTCAAACAATCCTTCGTTGTTTACTTTTTTCAATAATAAAAGAAAAAACAAATGCGTAAGTAAACAAAGATCAAAAAGCAATGTTTATTGATCTATACGATGGAATAGTAGTTAATTTGGCAATTTCCTTCTAGGAGTTATCGTAGGGGCTGGCCGTCATCCGACAGTATTCGCTACACCATAACAATGGATAACGCACGGAACTACGTATAAATTGCTTCGTATATAAACGTGGTTATAATCTTCATTTTGTTCCGGATCCATTATTGCCCGAAAACATGTATAAACCACCTTAAATAAGGTAGAGGTTCCCTCATTGTCGTTTTATGGTTGCTTCAGCAGTAAGTGCTTCACGCTTAATAAATATTTGTTTTACGGTTGTTCTGAACTCCCTGTTTTCCATTTGCAGACATCATTGATAGTGCTGCTCCCATTAGCAAGGATAGTTTTTATTCGCTTTTATTCTGTGTCATCACAGAGTTTATATAGAGGGAATTTTTTCGCCGGTTCCTCACTGCACACTTTTGTTACGGGTAGCTGCTTGTTTATCTAGAAAGACTTATTCGCAAAGACGCACTCTATCTCTTAAAACTCGTGAACCCCGGCTGAACAATCTGTGCTCCTCCACGAGAGAGTTCTACCTTTAAAAGGTGAGAGTGAAAATTAAAAATAAGTTGAAAAATTAGGTGAAGAAAATTGGAAAGAAAAGAGTTTTTCAAAGTGTGTAAAAATAAACAGTAAACAGTTTTTGATTTAACAACGAATTAAAAAAAAAAGAAAAAAAAAAACCTTAAACACAAAACAATTTGAAGTGATTTGTTATTATTATTAATAATATTAATATTATTGAATTTTATTACGTTATGTATTTAATTTAAAATTTTAGTTTATATGTTTATATACACATTTTATTACTTTTTTTAGAACTCGCTGAAGTCCTTAAACATAGTGTTAAGCGTATAATAATTATTTCGTTTTTATAAATACCAGCTGTATATTCTTGGAAGTGACCGAACCAAAGAATGCCAAAAAATTAATAAAGTATCGGTTTATAAAGAAAATACGGGCATTGTTCATCCTAGTTTTAAATTTAAATTGTAACTTGATAACTTATAATACCTACGGTGTAATTATGTAGGGTACATATATTACGGAACCCCCCGTACATTTATACTCTAGACTAAAATCTTTTAAGTAAAGATATTCAGCTTGCTGTCCAAATTTAATCATATTTCTTCTTTTTTTTTTTGTTTTTTTTTACAGGCTCGTACTGTGTCTTATATGTATAGAAAATTTTGTGATACAATAAGTAACTTACAAGAATATTGGAGTTTATTTTCATCATTGTATTCCGTCTGTACAATAGTAGATCCTAAGATTCCTAAATGCGCCGATTCGCAGTGTAAAATCGTACTTGGTATGTTTATGAATAGGTTTGTTTACATTTGATATGTATCTTTTGTTCGGAACTGTTTTTTCAAAACTTATAACACGATTAACTGAAAAAATAAGAGTATGTTAGTACTTCTGTTATCAATAATATTCGAGGTATTCGCAATAATTATAAATTGAAAATTTGGAATATTATAACATATTTCCGATAACGATTTTAATAATTTAGGCCGAAAGAAGAATATACACTGATTTTTGACGAAACACACGGCGACGAATGTATTTGTTTTTTTTTGTTACCAAGTAAAATGTTTCTCAAAAATTATTCCATTTTTAGGAAGCGGCGTGTTACTGTCCGTATCGTTTAATCCGTTGGATCCGCGTTCGTGTCCAGAACTGAAATTATTAGGAGCCGAAAGGGCCACTCGAACATTCAGACAAGCTATCGAAGTTAACTGTAAGGTAATCGCATTTCGTGCGACGACATTGTTTTGTGTTCTATCACAATGTTAACATTCTTTTATTTTCGACACTAGGAAATCGGTTGGGAGCCGGATAATGATTTCTATCACAATTTACTAAATATATTAGGATTAGATGAGTTCCCGATGTACGATTCTTTACATGCGACAACGCAGTTGGACGATAGTGACAGCGACAGTAAGGCTAAGGAATGTTCGATATGTTTCGAACTGCAGGCTGAAGACGATTCGATTGCGGTGAAATTATGTCCGAACTTGAACTGTAAAGGGTACTTTCACGAATCGTGTTTAGCTAAGGTAAGTTATCATAAATTCGCATTCAGAATTGCTGCAAATAATCTCGTGCACTTTGTTATTAAAATATGTGTAATTACATTTTGTGTTGCGTTTATTTCAGTGGCTGTTAGCAGTTCCTACGAATGAACCGAGTTTCGATATTGTTACCGGTAAATGTCCGCTCTGTACCGAGGTAAGCATTTCATTCCGTATAGCGCTCAAGTAAATCAAATGGAATGTAATAATGTAAATTAGGATGACAACTTTTTGTAAAGATGGGAAAAAAGGGACTTTCATTGAAAAAGTCATAGAAAAGTCAAGGATTTGACGGAGATATATAATATATAGAACTTGAAAGTATTAAAAACGATTGTAAAATTCTGTATGGTATATGTATATATGTACTACGCGTATGGGTAACAAAACACCTCACCGGATTATGTGATAGGAATCGAAAAAAAGGAAGATAAAAACGTTGCAATGAATTTTATTAATTTTTTAACGAGAAGTAAAAATTTTAAACGGTTTGAGATTTTATCACCGAGATTAAAGTGTATCGCGGACTATGATAAGAAAAATATTGCAGAATATTTAGAAATTACGCATATACATGTACGCATTTGCTAATGATGAGGAGAGGTAACAAACTTGGTACTTGTAGTTATAATTTCGCTTAATTAATCATTTTTTTCATATTTTTTGTGTAGGTTTAAAAGCTAGATATTATCTAAAGTAAAAAATGCAGTGTATCCTATATATTCTGTTTGTTAGTTAATTAATCGAAATCGTAAACATGTAACATTTTAAAGAGGAATATTTAAAATATGCTGGTAATATTTTTTTGGGCGAATATCCTATCTTTAGTATTAGAAAATAATAGTAATAAAAAAAGTATTAATTAATGATAAGATTTCGTAGACACAATATAATGGGACATTTATTTTTATTATGTTTCTGTTTTCTAATTGAAGATATTCCCTCAAAAAGACGTTTCCTAGTATATTTTATTTAATGCTTTTATTCGTATTTCTAATTTTTCATTATTGTTACTATATAAGGTTATTTTCAATATGTAAGTCATTTTTAATTTTTTTTTATTATTTGATTTTTTGCAGACCATATCGTGCACTGTAAAAACAGATTAGAAAACAAAAATGTTGTAATCCAATTTGAGTAATGAAGTGAAATCGATGAGAAATCAAGTTAGTTATGGTTGGCGTCGAAGTGAAGCGATTTAAATATGGTTTCCGAAAGTATAAAAAGTTTGATTATTGATTACAGCGGGAAGAAAATTTTTTTCTTCAAAACGAGTAAAAATAAATATATTTAATAAATAACAAAAAAATAACTGAGAAATACACATATACATATATATATATATAAAAATTGATATAAATAGTTTTACGTTTCCTACACAAGAATCTTAAATGTACTGTCTGATAAACTATAAAATATTAAAACGGGAAGTAAGTTGTCTTTTAGCTGCAGTTCGTCTAAGTAATGATTTATGCGTTTCAAATCCTTTTTATAACGCGGAAATCTAAAATGAAAATGAATAACAACAATATCAGCCAAAATGGTAAAATTAGAACGGCAAACTTTCGGTAAATACAGCGAATATTTTTACAATTTATTTTAAATAAAATGTAAGCTCATTATAATTAATAACGATATTAGGCGAGTATTGATCTCAATAAATTGTATTTTAGTTTTTACATGCGTAAGATAAAGTTTTCAATTTATTTATTTATTTTTTTTAAAAAAAACTATAAATCTTTTAAATTAGTAATATTTTAATCAGTTATTATTACAATTTTTGTGAACTGAAAGTTGTATTTTACGAATAATTTATTTATATTGGGAAATTCAACACAGAAATATACTTTTAATGAAATTTTTATATACTTCTACGTTTATTTGCATTATAATGGCACATATTTATATAATGTTTTTACATAATGTAAAAACTATTAACTTTATTATATAAATTTTTTTTAAATTCATTATTATTCAGTTTATTACTTTTTTAAAATATTACGGAAACCTTTATTACAATTTCCATTATAACTATCATTCAAGCTCTTTTTCACTTTCAAATTATGTCATTAATGAAAATGATCGGAATTTATTAAACGATGGCTATACAGTCATATAATTTTAGTTGTGTAATAATATTATTTTTCAAATTTGCCATTTTTGGTGCTTTTCGATTACGGAAGGTGTACCAGTTTGATTTTCAAACCAAACTGTTTTTTATTCGTTCAGGATGTACTTATAATCACCGAGGCAAGTAAGAGGAGAAATATTTCAATTTTTTAATGACTATTACAAATTTTTATTATTAGTGGGTTACAATAAAATTACGCTAATAAGCGCCAAAAAACAACGCACTTTAAAAAATTTTCCGGTATGCCTGATTTACCATTTTAAAAGCATTTTTATTATTTAGAAAAATAACAATAAAGAACTTTCCAAAATTAATTGTATAGAACATATAGGAAAATAGCTCTGCATCTATTTTGCGTCGTCTTCCATTATTCTGTTCTTTTTCGATTGCTTTCTCGTTCTTACAAATGGAGTCACTAGTTGTCTTATATGCAACCAACTGCACTGATTACAAATTTGAATAACATGATATTATTTAATTACTTTTTTTTCATCTATTATACTAGTTCTATCGAATAAATGTTTATATTTTGTTCTGTAACAATCTTATTATTGTCTTTACTTAGAATGCAAAATAAACATAATTTAAACGAATCAGATAAAATTTTAAAACATTAAATTTTAAATTTTTTTCTGTTTTTCTTCGATTACGGACTACGCTAAGAGCAGCTAAGTCTTCATTTTACACCTTGTCCTTTTTCCTTCCTTAACATCTTTCCAGTATTTCTTGAGTCCTTCCATTACGCATTTTTATGGCTTACCGAAAGCGATCTTTCAGACTTTCTTGGTTTATTTGCTGCATTCGAAGTATAACTTTTTAATAAAACACGAAAAATTTTAAATGATATAATTTTTACGCGAATAATATGTTGTCATATCCCTGTATTTCTCCCAATTTCTTATTTAAAAAGGCATTTAAAAAATATTTCATTCAACTTCGTTTATAAACACATTAAATTATCGAGAAAACAAAAATTATTCACAACAAGGATGATATTGTTCTGTACGATTGCAGCGATCAAAAATTAAATTTCAAATTTTACACTTCCTAAATAAATCCACGCCAAGTGTCCCGAGTATATTATTATATTTCAAAGTGTCGAATTACTTACTGTTTGATTAGTGATGCGAAGTCGTTTTTATTGTTGTTTATATCGATATTAGCGGCTAGCTGTTTAATAATATCTCCTTCAACATTCAAGGCTAAAACTTCGATTTTTGACTTGGATGAAAATTTTTTCATGTTATTCGAGATCGCATTTAGAATCTGCGAAAATTAAAATTTCCAAAAGTAATTGTCAAGGATAGTTTAAAAAATTGCCGAAAAATCAAAGCACTTTGCTATAGTATTTTGTTACCTGATTTTCGTAGCGGCGTTTTTCTTTATTGGAAAATTTATCTTCCGTTAAAAATATTACATTAGAGTTGCGATAATCACTTTGCGAATCTGATCGGCTGTAATGCAGCGGCGAACCTGGGTAAGGTCCGGGATTACTGCTACCGACATTGGTTCCGCTCATGACGCTACTTCCGCTAGTACTGCTACTGGTGCTATTGCTATTGTTTAACGTATTGTAATCGCTTTTCATAATTTTATGCAAGTAATCCACAATTTCCGTCACTGGCATTTTTTTTTCGTAAAATCTGCGAAAAAGAAAGGTAGAACACATTATATAGAGATCGGAATTTCCTATTATATTCGCCACGTTAATAATGTAATTGTAATATTAACCTTTTAGTTAAAATTTTACACCGGTTGCAGTTCGAATTCTAAAAGTCTAGAGAAAATATTTCAATCGTCGTCAAGTTTGTGCAAATTGGTTGCCGCTACTTTTTTTACGCATGTATATTTTTATAGAGAGGATAAAAAAAAATTTCGTTTTATGTATTTTTTCCCGTAAATTGTTTAATACGTAAACTTAGGACACGAATTGAAATAGATAAAACTGCATCTAACGGTAACTCGAAAATAAAAAATCAACGGTTATTAACAAAACGAAGAAAACAAATAACAAAAATGATCCTACATTTAGAGTAAACATGTGTTCATCTTTTGCGATTGAAACGTGGTTTTCAAATGGCGAAAATAAATAATAAAAATTAATTGGGCTTACTGCGCGGGATGTTAAAGATTCGGTGAAATGATTATAGAGGGGTAGACATAGAAAGGTATAATACATGGATGTTTAAAAGTAGTTGTACAATCGAGCTACGTAATTTTATTATCTGTTTAAAGCGTCCATATAATGAACCTCAATGTTATCGCGATAAATTCATTTTTACCTGTCTTTCGATAAACTTCGAACTCCAGCGATTCCTATTTCTGCTTCTTTAACGAAAATTATATGAGAAATGTTCATTTCTTTGCAGTAATCTTGCGTTTCTTCTAAACACTGTAATTTTGTTATAACAGTGAATTACTATATATATATATTTTTTTAAATAATTCATAGATAAAACATAAATGGTCAAATATAAATTTTAAAGCGATAATTTTATCACGAATAAAAGTTATAAATAAAAAATTGTATATATATACCAACTTGTTTCGAATTTAAAACTGTACTTTTAATTCCCGCTGACCACAGTCGTTTCACTATTTTCAACTTTTCATTAATCATGTCGCTTTCACCAACTGAACATACTAATACATCGATAGTGGAAACAAGATTTGAATTTGTTTGAAATATTGTTAATAATCGATCAATGTAAATACTGATGCCGGCTGCAGTTTGCGTTGTTTCTTTATTTATATTTAACGTTTTTCTAAAAAAAAAAAAAAAAAAAACCAAAAGTTAATGAAGTTTTAAATTTATAATTACTAATGTAATATAATGCAAGAGAAATTTAAATACAAGAATTTCTCCATTACATATATACATGCATACATATATATATATATATATCTACGTATATGTACATATATCAAAATTATGATTTAATTTGCTTTAAATTTTTTCTCTATGTGGACCACACTCAGGAGGTGGCAGAAGAAGTTTCAGTTCCGTCTTGTCTAGTTGAATTTGTTCAAGTCCAGAATTGTCGTTGTAGGTTGGGAAGTTAGGTTTTACAATATGTAAAGATGCGGAAGTAGGGGTTTTAGGGAACAGCTAGCGCCAAAGGGTGCCGTCATAGGTAATTAGGTTTAATACGAGCGTGAAAATATACAACGTGAGTGGAATAGGGTTGCATCGTATTGACGAAGACCATCCGGCTCCTAGAGATCGAATATATGGAATACGATATAACGCTTTCGCTGATAAGTATATGGTGGGAACACGCGGATCATAGAGAAGTATATTTAAGAAAAGGAAATAATCGCGCGAATTTCCCATATACTCGCGTCTGATGCATTTACTACTAAAGTCGAAAGTAGATAAAAACGAACGTACGAGAGATGATTTAGCGATATATAAACAAATATTAGAGTTTACAGGTGCTCATTTGTGGGTTACTGGTACACTAAAAAACACACCGACTGTAAAATACACTCCATTGTTTCAAACTAACGTACATAGTAGGCACGGTGATTACAAAATTTTTATCACGAACCGAAAAGTTTCTCGTGTTGCTAGAATAAGTCTTAAAAGACCGCCATACAAGTATTGGAATGATCCGAATGAGTTGGTTGAACGTTTACAATTACTACACACAACTAAACGAAGTGAAAATACTGTGGTCTAGATAACAAGATTCAGTCTATAGAAGAAGAGTTGGCTGAAGAAGGATACATTCAGTTACCTTATCGATTATTAGTATTAATAGTAGCAGTATTAGAAAACATAGATATCAAAATTATTTCAGTGCGGCATAGACAATGAACTCCATCGTCCAGTAGGGAAACGATATCAGTCACGATGTGTACTACAACTTTTCGGCTTAAAAGATTTGTGGCAAGCGGATTTGATTGACATGAGGAAATATGCGCGAATTAATCGAGGATATACATTTATTTTAGTTGTAATAGATGTATTTTCTAAATATGTTTGAACCAGTTTCCGTAAAGAAAAAAGCGGCTTAATAATAGCTAAAGCGCTAGAAAAGATTTTAACTGAAAAAAAGGTGTTGAACCTCCTAAACATTTACAAATAGATCAAGGTACATAGTTTTATAATCCACGAGTGCAAGCTGTTTTAAAACGTTACAATATTAATCTTTACCGTACTTACTCTCCACTTAAAGCTAGTATTGTTGAAGGGTTTAATCGTTCAATAAAGAATTGGCTTTGGAAATAATTTACCGCTAATTGTAATAAACATTAGTTGACTGTATTATTCGAGCTAACGCGAAAATATACTATAAAAATACATCAAACAATAAAGTTTGCGCTTGCAGATGTAAATAAACATGTTGGGAAAACTTGTAGTAGTTCTATCAATCGTTTCTTTCCCATTATCGGAAAGCTGGAAATTTTGGTTTCGGTTTAGACTATAAAGAGTAAAAAATTCGAAATTTAGTCAAAAGGTAAAAAGTTTGCTTGAGCGTTCGTTTTTACGATTCTTTTTTTCTGTAATAGATGAAAATGGACGATTTACAGGCCATCTTTCCAGCCTTAGTATTAATATTTCTTTTCATATATACGGATGCTTCATATGGTATTGTTCATATCTTTGAAATATGATTTATAAACAATTGGTCAGCTAAATAATTGTAATCGAAAAGATTACGAAACACCGTTCTATTTTGTCTTTTAATTACGTCCGCATCCACCTTAAACCTCTAATTTTAAATCGTGCACCGCGAGTTGTTTGGCTGTAAGAGAAGCATTTAACTGGCGAATAAAGAGTCCCTTGAAAATTTACTTTGACACTGTTAAGTTACCTGTATTTCGCTATTAACGGATCGTATCTTCCTCCGGTAGCAATAATATGTCGTTCGTGTCTGTTTTTTCCATCTGTCTTATTCCATACAATTTGAAACATAATTCCCGAATAATGTCTTATATTTGTTATCAAATCTGGCGCGATAACGACCGGACACTATAATTACATATAAATCTTTTTTCACATACCGATATATTTGTTACATATTTTTATGACTAACTTTTATTAGACACTTTCGCAGTGCGTTGTATAGAATACAATAAAATAAAAATCTTAAGAAGGATTTTAAAACATTATGAGATAATATTCTTTAAATCTGCACCGAGAAGTTAATGAACGTACTTCATCACTGAACCATTTAAAATGATTAAAAAAATAAATAAAATAAATATATATATATACACAAAAAAAATAAACTGTTTTCGTGTAAAATGTAGATATAAGATATAGAATTTATTTTTTCATTTTAAGTTTTGTACACTTATTATTATTATTATTGTAATAATTTTTAAACGAACTAATTGCCAAGAACCAATAATATTTCTAGTTACACAATTAACAGCGCACTAGAGAAAAAAAATAATTATCAAGAAAAATAATGAAAATTATGAACACAATTTCATTATTTTTGTTAACCAATTAGTAAACAGCATATATAGATATTTATTATTAACTTTTCTTAAGTTAACATATAAATTATTGTAATTTATACTTTACTAATCCCGTATGTTGATTATTTTAAATGAATATATAATATATGTATATGGGTTCACATTAGTTTTCAAATCTTGTTAATATTGAAACATTTTCTATAATATAATTTTTTGTCGGTTACTTTTCTTCGGAATGTTATTATATTTTAATAATTTACGCAAATTCCATCACAAAAACAATAAAATAAAATCGATTTAATTTTCGCATCGGGATATTACGAGTTTATTTTGAGACAAAAAATTCAATTTTCATTTCTACTGTTACTTTAAAATAGACATATGAAATTAGGTACCTTTAAAACTTGTATAAATTTAATAATTTTTAAAGTTCATTTAAAACTTTGTATTCAAAAACATTTACAGATTTTTAACTTTTTCTGTTCGTTACCAGTGAAAAATATTACACATAATCCTACTTCCAATATGCAGTGTATTTCTACGCACTTTGATCGCGTTAAGAGAATATATACAGCATGTTCAAAAAGAGGCTTTGGAACTGCGCTTCCAAGTGTAACATCTTTTCCCTTTATGTTTCCCAAATTTAGCAGCGTTGTTAATAAACTCTTCTATGCGGACGGCAACTTTAATGTTGATCGAAACACAAGACAGTACTCTTTGTATATCCGCGATCACGGTTAAGATGCGACTGAATTTTGTTTTAATGCTTGATTAAACGCAGTGAGAGACATGGTGTTTCGTATATAACTGGAGAACAAAACGATAGGGCTGCAATGGGTGAATCTGAAATTTTCTTTTAACTAACATTCGTTTTTTCACTTTCCTTTTCCTTTTTTTTTTTTTTTTTTGGTATTTCGATGTTTATTTCTTTTGCCTTCTGCTCTGAAGCCTCCTCCTCCCTCCAATAATTAATAAATTTAATTAATTACTAGCATTTGTTTTCCTTGACTAAGGTTCTCGTTTTTACTGATGAGTCTACTAAAATGACTCATAGGGAGAATGCTTTAAATTGTCATTATTCTACTCTGTTTACTGTGAGAGTCAATGGAAATTTTACGTACCATTGAATTCACTCCGTTCCCGACTTCAAAAACTGTTTCTTTTGATACTGATTCTAAAAGCGTCCTTGATTGTATTTCCATACATTCATCCTTATTCAGATGCAATTATCATCGTTGATTTCTGTCCTCTCCCGCTCATAAGTCGTTGGACATAGCTTCCTGCGGGTCTTCAGTTGGTACTGCGGGATCTTGCTCGTTCAGCTGACGTCTTATCAGAGATTTCTTTCCTCTAAATTGCTACGCATAGTTAAAAAAATCGAAAATCTTTATACTATTATAAACCCTCGTTCATTATAAATATTTAACTTTATCTACCATCACACTCTTGGTTTTTTCCCATACCGCTGCTCTGTTGTTTCCTTGCTTTGTCGTCTTCTTGTTCCCTTTTTATCGTTTCTCCATTATTTCTTCCATGTTTAGACAGCTGCGTGCGGGTTATCAGTTCTTTACGCAGAACCATTACTGCCCCTTAATACTTCCATCCCTACTGTGCGCGTCCTTCATTCTCGTTTTCCCCCCGTGTTAACTATTCCTACTACTGCAAAATGTTTGTTCTTGATAAACTATCATATTAACTAATCTCATCAGTATCTTTTTATCCTGGTATATTTGTTTCTTCACCGTTTTCATCTATTGTGAGCCTCTTTGTACGAATGGTGGCCATAGTGCTGCTAGGCCAAGGTGATGCGTATTTTTCTGAACCAGTATGAATTGTGTGCTTTCATTTGGCCATCAAGCTGCTCCTTTCTTATTTATAGTTGCTCTCCTTCACTTTCTTAGTATATTGTAAACGCTTGTCTTCTGCGGCTTCCGTTTGAATGTTGAATAATCATCCATCCTGCGTTTCCCGACGAACAATGTGGGCACTGCTCTACAGTCGTGGCCATATTTCTGGATGGAAAATCTATTTCTTCTTTACGATGATGACTGCATTACATACGGTTTTATAAAGCTACAATCTTTCGTAAAGTATGTAAAACGAATAGCAAAGACATAAAAGTTTTCCTTTTTCTTATCAGTGTCATACTTTTCATTTTTTTTTTATAGAGAGATTGCTAGTTGTACAGACTACAAGGTTTATATCATTAATACTCTCTTTCCATTCTTTCAATAGTTCTTGTCATTTCTCTTTTCTTTTTTTTTTCGAGTTTTTCCTTTTCATAGGTAATTGTCCGCCGCTGATAAAAATTCTGTAACGAAACCTTTTACATTATGCTAAAAAGAAAACCGGTTTTGCAAAAAATAATGCACTCGAGATCGATTCTTCTGTACTTTTTTTTTTTTTTGTACGTTCGTCAATATTTGGCTTAAAAAATATTATCTTTCAGTAAAATCTGGAAAGTTTAAACGCCGGTGACGTACAAATATTTGGAATTCTACGGAAAATAATGATTTTATCTCAAGAAGTTAAATTTACAGTAATGTCTGGAATTTACAAACGAATGTGTAGTGTGAAAGCCTAGTGTGTTTAGTACCAAAAACCGGAGGTTACGTGTATTAGCCGTTGCATATTCAAGTCATTCCAGACTTACTTAATAAGTGGGTAACAGAGAAATCTAAAAATTAATGTATCAAAAACTAAAGCATCGGTACTATGTCTAAATTTAATAATGCACTCAAACGAATGTGTACATAAGTGGGACAAAAGAAATGAATGTGAGAAGATAAACTGCCGGAAGATAGAAGTAGTGACCCGATATAAATATTTGGGGGTAATGGTGGACCTACACTTAAGGTGGGACGGACATACGGAATACATTGCAAAGAAAATTGGGCCAACATTACCAGCATTATATACTTTAAAGAAATATGCAACAAATAAAACGTTAAAAATGGTGTATCATGCGTTATTGGAATCGAGAATCGGATGTGGAATTCGGGCATGGAGAATGGCTAGGAAAACATACGCGGGGAAAATAAGTAAACTGCAAATAATATGTTTGAAATTACCATCAGATCATAAATACAAGACCGAAAGTGAAATAATACAAAAAGAAAACGTACTGGGTGTTAGAGGAATGTATTTATTCATAAAAAAATATGGGAATACATTATGACAGATAAGGAAATAGAATTGGAGGAAAGAAGAAAAATAGAATACGGGGGCTGAGGGAAAACTATTTGTACAAACTGCCGTTAGCTAAAACAAAGATGGGGAAGTAAACAGATAAATACGTTATAACGCAGTTGTTAAATAAAATGCCTAAAGAAATAATAGAAGAGGAAAAAATTGGGGTGAAAAAACGGAAAATAAAGGAATGGTTATAGAAAGAGGGAAATACAGGGACAATAATAAGCATTAAATAAGAGAAGAGAGTACGAAAATAGTGATAAACAAACGTGAAAAAACAGGTAAGGAAACGGGATGGAATAAAATAAATAAATAAAATAAAATAAATAGTAGATTATTTATAGTTAAATTAGAAACAAGGAAAAATAGGATAAGTTTGTAATAAAATGATTTGCGCGACGATAATGTTGTATATAGTATATAAGTAGTATAGTGCAGAAATATTTAGATGTAAGAAAATTCGTCGACAAGCGTCTAGCTTAACGAGAAAATGTGTAAATATTGATGATAAATATGTCTTTCTAAAAAGAAAAAGAAAAAAAAAGTGAAAAAGTAAAGACGTAGTTCCAAATATTCTTTTAAGATTCATTAGATTCTTAAGTACATTATGGAACGCTTAATTCCATAAACTGTAACGCCCGCTGCTAAGGGACTTATTTTACTTTTTCAATTTTCAAACACGTCAATCATCTTTTTTCCATATCTAGTCTATACACCGATCCATAATTTTTGTTTATTTGTTTGTTTTTTTATTTATAATTTGTTTAGTACCTTATTTTTAATGTTTACAATTAAAAAAATATCAAAAATTAGATTATTTATTTTTAATATATACAAGAATTTACGGTAAGCAAACTTAGTTACGGAGATTATGTATACCTGTATATTCACATATTCCAAAAGACTGATTAATGTTTGTAACTGATTGAACGCGTGCTTACAGTTGCTAGCGATGGCTGATTGATTTTTGATTAGATCATCAAAGTGTTCTAGAAAACCATTTAACGGGAGTTCAACTTCTATTATGGACATTATTTTCGATAGGATGTTTTTAGAAATATCGCAATTTTCCATTTGTATACAGTGTGTAGTATTATTCTTTTCGTAGCTACGATTAACCTACAATTAAAAATTTATTCCATCAATATAATCGAACTGTTCTTGTCAAATTTATTAATCACCCGCCTCCCAAGCAAGATTAGTTGCAGAAATTAAATGTTACACATTGCGATGACTTTTTTTAATATAATTTTTTTTTGTGAGACACCTAGTTCTCTCAGAAAAATTTTAAAAATACGATTTAAACAAATTTAAAGAGACACGGAAAAAAGGTATTCGAAATTTTCGCGCTATTAACGTGAAACGTCTTGAAAATTGCTCGTGAAACGAAATCGCGCAACGCAACGACTATTATTTTTTTACCGCATAATACGGAAAGGATAGAAAAGGAGTTCGCTTGCGGAGTTATTCAGAGAAGAGATGACAAGAACTTTGGGAGACTGGAAAAATAGTATAAAAAAAACTAGATATTAGAACCCGTAAAACTAGCAATCTGTAGGAAAATAAGTGTATGGATGAAATAGGAGGAACGCGCTAAAAAAGATGGGAAAGCTTTTATGATTTCGTCACTAGGAATAAAGCGTCATTAAGACAACGTCGGCAATCTTCGTTTCGGTTCGTTTATTTTCCCTTTTATTCATCATCGTCCGAAGCGTTTCGTATATTTTCGTTTAACAAAGCGTCAAATCATGCCGATTTGTATTTTACTAAATTGAGAGACCCCGTTTTCTACATGTAAATAAAAAAATAAACTAAGTAAGAATGCTTATTTAAAAAAATTACCGTACGTCTGCTAAAGGAACAACCAATGATTTATGAATAAAGTGTGCTCAACAAAAAATAGTGTACTTAGTGGTTTCTTTTGCACTTTGTGTAGATTTTGTTCAAGATCAGGAATTGTGAATGGCAGTACTTAGTAATGATGAGTAGGTCGGAAGGATCCGTATCCCACAACGGAAATGTTCATGAAGTAACTCCGACTACAGTCTGGACACGTAAACTCCGAAATCCAGTAAATACTGAATATCGGTGAATATTATACAGCTGTTCACACGGTTCCGCTGTAGAAGATAAAATATAGACCTTGAAGACTGAAAAATAGGCCGTGTTTTCTTTCGAGCGTTTCATAATTAATATCTCTGAGTAAAAATGGACCAGATCAGCTGGAAAAGTGAAAAATGATAACACTGGAATCAAAAAGAAACGTTCTTTATCGTTTTTTTTTTGTTTTTTTTTTCTTTTATAGACGCGCAACTCTCTGTATGATTATATTCCTGCGTTAGCTATTTTGCAATTTCCTTCTCTTTTTTTAACAAGCGTAAGCTCTAACCTAGTACCATGGTATACACTGCGTCGACAATCAATGCAAAAACTAGCGTCAACGCTGAGTGTACCGTGTAAGTAAATACGGATGATCTGTATGAATTCGATACGGATACGTATCCGGGGGGCTCCGTTTTCGGATTCAATTAAATAACGAACTTACACATATCATTAGTATTTAGTAATAAATAAATAAAGGCAATTCATTTTTCTAGATAACGTTACCTTATTTTTGTTTATCCAGTTGCAAATGTAAGAATGTTTTTCGACTTTGATACCGCAGTGTAACAATATGGCAGTGAATAATGAAGTGTGATTAACGCGAATGAGATAGTTTTTACTGTTAGCCATTGGGGACTTTTGAAAAATCTCGTACGCGATCGATAACAGTTCGGCTTCTACTGATAAATTGTCTGCAAAAGGGAAATTAAATGATTTCAAAAAATTATCATATCACAGAAATAGTTTTACGTTTATTCCGTTAAAAGTTCGAATTATACTGTTAGGGAAGGGTAGAATAATAGTGCTCATATTGTGTTAAAAGGCATCTTGTGAATTTTTATTAGTACATTTTGCGAATGAATCGTACCAAATGATATGTATTTCCTCATCTGACAAGAAAACGAAGCATAAGAGGAAGTAGAGTATTTTAAATTAAGATAATATAGAATAAGTGAAGAAAATTAGAAAACAACTATTTTTGTTTTACCGTTATATTCAGTACTAACGATTAAAGGACCCCTTATTAAGTGGTCGATATTTGCGTTGCTAAATCGAAGCTCTTATTTTAAATTATTTCTGAAGCATTAAAAATTTCGCTAAATAAAAAGAAAAAATGAGTTACTGCATAAAGGATAATGCTGAAAAAGATGTTCTTTAAAGATTGTTGCGTGCGACAAAAAAAATTGAAAAAAAAATTATGCAATACCTTAATAAAAAAGTGGCGTTTTATAAACACGTATTCAAAAATTGAGGGGGTTAAAACGGTTACCTATTACCTTTTCCCCCAAATTTTCTAAATGCGGAAATGCAATGTGTGTTCATCTTTTTTACATACGATTCGAAAAGAACAATCGTTGGAAAAAAATGAAAAATATCCAAAATGATGATACTTACAGGGCAAAGAGCTTACTATGTCGAAGGAACTTTCGAAAACTTCTTTCGGATGTATACCGAACATTCGATGCTCTCTGAACACTTTATCGATGTTGTAACGTTTTAAATGCATAATGAGCGGATTTTGAGCTAAATAACGCGCGAAGGGAATTCGTAAATCGTACGGCATATTCACTAAAGCCCCATATTTGGTCATCAACGAGACCGTTCCTTCTGACGGCATATCTAAATTTTTACTGTCCGGCATTAGTAGTGGCGTATTTAAGTACGTGCCGCCGTGCAATTGAAAAACCTGACGAACGATCCGCAGAACTTTTTCAATTAACGAGTAATACCAAACGCTTTTATTGTACGGCATACTGTCAAAAATAATATCTTCAGCGGCCGACACTTTCTGCAAAGCATAAAATAAGAACGATTAACATTTTAGCCCACGAAATGAAATAATTATTTCGAAAAACAATTTTTATGTCACCGTAAACAGTCTAAATATGATAATCCACGCTTAATAAATCGACGTTCACCTAGCAGTTACCTGATTGAAACATTCCGAAATCAAATGTTTGTACGTTTTACTCTGCGGGTTCAGTAAGGTATGTCGAATTGTATCAATGAATTTAACGTCGCCCAAATCGGCCGCCGGTATATATTCTTTATTTTGTAGTATTTCTTCAGCAGTCGGACGCTCCTTCGGGTTATGATTTAATAAATCCCTAAGTAACAAAATATTCGAAATTAACTTTACGGTTACATTAAAAATTTACATAAATAAGATTTGTCAAAATAATCCTTTTTAAAAGAAAAAAAAAAAAAAAAATCTGTTGCAATAAACAGTTTTAAAAAAAATAAATCCACCTTTTTCAGCATTTCATTTATACTAAAAAATAGGTAGTCGGTCAACATTATTATCATAATCGAATGTAACTCTTAAAAAAATTGATGAGTAGCGAGAATAAGTACAGAACTGGATTATTTAATATCAGGTTATTTTTAAAAACTCGATCTTTTGGCTCATCAAGCGGCTATCCTCTGAACTGCAGGATGATCTATAATTTTTTTAATGAACAAATGAAAGCTCTCGGAATCGGAACTGTGGAGCTGCGGCAAGACTCAAACGATGCCGCACTTTGTTAACTTGTGTGAAGTATACAGTTTCAGTAATAGATTGACTGGGGGGCTACATTATCTCGAGGAAGGCGCAGTAGAATGGCTGACAAGTGTTAATTTATAAATAGACGACGATATTTCGTAATTTTGTATTTTTAATCTATGTTTAACTTTGATAAGCGCGTAATTGATACGATAATAATAATAATCTATAATTTTAATAGAAGAGCCAGTTTCATCTTTTATTTATTTGATAAATCAATTTCAAACTCGTCGTGTACGGTGCGCAAGCACCGCAAGATTATTACAGTATACAATTATATACTATGTATGATGTTACATTAAATGATAGATTTTATTAAAAAAATTCTATCATGTTTTCGGTTTTCTATTAATTTTTTCAGCGTGGTTGACTGAGAGAAGTACTGGTCTGTTAGTTCAGGATAATCCCGCAGGATATGTAATACTCATGACGCATACACTTTGTTTAGTACATTCATTTTTAGGAATTCTTATTTGACCAGGCACTCACAAGGCGGTCACACAAGTTTCCTTATTACGTAGGTTCATCGGACTTTCCTGCATATATGTAACCAATAGAATTCATTGGTAGTATATCGAATACAGTTGATTCCGTTGAATCTCCTTTAGTTTAGCCCTAAAACGCTGCATGTACTTGTAACCAATATATAATAACAACTTCGCATCGAGAGATGTGCAAATGTTATTCTCCTATATACATCGATAATAGCTCCCTACATGTTGTCTGTATTTCCAACTGGAGATGTTACCGCTAATTTTAACTCACGAGTAAAAGCCTTAATATGACTTTTATATGTTCCTGATTTGCAGAGAATTTTATTTTATGAAGTCTAGAACGTAGTATGATTTCAAATGTTTTGTTAGTTCATCGTTTGGCTATGTCATTCTTTGAAAATTTATTTATTTTTATCCTTTTTCTTTATTTGTCATAATCAATTTGGAATTCTCTGGACTTTTCGGTTTTGCATTTATATTTCTTCACTACAACTCCACAACAATTCAGTCCATTTTTTCAAAATTTTCATTTCTATTCGCTACGAAACTGTTATTCGCGACGCTACATGTCACTTCAGTTTCATTTGTAACTTCCATTTAACACTTTTGTGAAACAATCTGGCCGAATAAGAGTTATATATTTTCTATTGCTTCCAAACGAACCTAACCGGCCAAACCGGTTATCTCTTTTTGAAAACATAACATCACCTCCGTTACACAATTTTGTGATATTCACCCCCCCCCCATACGCATCCCGGCGTAAGATGACACAGGCATTAATATGAAAAAAAAATCTAAAAAAATACACATCTTATCCGTTATCTTTTTTAAATTATTTATGCAGACAAGAGATTTAAATTTTAAATCGCGGAAGAATCGCTTAAAAATTATTATTACCGAATTAATTTAATTTGCCTACTGTACTCTGGCTTCAAAAAATCGGACGGCAAATTTCGCGAATAATGTCTTAAATTTGTTAACACTTTAATTCGTTCCATTTCTGTGTGCAAAGGGCGATAGCACATTTCGAAGAAAATCACGCCTAAGCTATATATGTCGACTTTCTGGAAAACAAAAAAAAAACATTATTCCGATAATTTATTTATTTTTTAAATTAAATAACATTACTGTACTTTACGGGATTACAAGACACACGCAAAAGTTCAGTACGTAATATATCCCATTAGCAGCTAGAAAAGAAAACAAAGTAAACATTAGTTAAGGTACCTGAAAATGCAATGGGAGCCGAAATCGCAATCACCCAGAAAAATTGCAGTAGTTTATCATTTAGCAGGAATAAAGTATTAAAAACGGATAAACCAATGATAAACTAGGAAAAAGAGTTTAAAAGGAGAAATTAGCTCTATCTGTCCTTAATATTTTTATGTATATATATATATACTACCTAGTCGTCGCGTTTGGCCTAGTGGCTAGAGCGCTTGACTTCCGATCCGGAGGTCTTGGGTTCGATACCGGGCGATGACAAAAATATACGGCGCTAGTTTCGTACACAGCAGTTAGACACATTTGGGCTGCATCTGTAGCGCGATAACAAGCGACTATAGTCAGTTCCGAATGTAGTCGTGCGAGTGCGCTAGCGTCGTATAGAAACACTCAGCCGGCGAACAATCGCATCAACGTGAGTAAAAGGCCAGTCGTCTTGGTTCGCCTCGCCATTGGCACCTTTCTCACGTTGTCGGCAGCGCGCAAGCCAGGTTGCGCTCCTGCTTACCTGCTTATCTATTGCGCGGCTATTCTATCCCCTAATTTTCCTCTGAATTTAAGGGATATCTCATACTCGAAATCGAGTGAGAATAGACGATATATACTACCGTATTCCTACTTTTTCCTTCTTCAATTTGGTGCAAGTGTTATCAATGATAAAAGACTAACACCAGAACATCAGTTTAGATTTAGAGCCAAGCACGGTACAATAGAACAAGTACACCGTATAATTACCCACTACTGAAACATCTTTCGGAAAGAAAAAAAAAATTGCTACGGTGTATTTCTAGGCGTAAGCCAGACTTTCGACAAAGTCTGGCACAATGACCTTTTATAGAAAATTAAACATTTTCCTTACGAATTATGTCAGTTTCTTCAGTCATAAATGGCTGAAGGATATTTCTACGTGAAATATGGGGACAATTCATCAGACATACGAGGTATGATCAAAAAGTAGTTGGACAAACGTTATTGTGACGCGTGTAATTATCAGATCTTGTTCAGCAAGCTGAGCCGGTATTGTCGCAACCTTCCTCCTTCATTTGAGATATTTACGAACCGGTTATCTGGTCTACAGTCGGGTCTACCTGCATTTTAGTGAACGTGTGTTTGGAGCGTGCTTCAGAACTGCATACTTTATTATCGCGATGTTGATGGTTAAGGAACGCACGAGGGTAAAATTTGACGTTAAACTTGATAAATTTAAATTAATGAAGACGATATACGGTACTAATGCGCTAAACGTATTACCATTCCCGATTGGTATAAACTTTTTGAAGGTGGTCGTGATTCAATCGGAAATGAAGAGAGAATTAGTCGACCGCGTACACCTAGCGAGCCGGATAATGTTTTTCTTATTCGAGACCTGGTGTGATCTAACCGCAGATTAAAAATCCCAGATTCCGCATTTAAAAAACTACATGAAGGGCGAACGTTTCGTAAACATCGACGAAATCAAGAAAACCACCATCCACGCGTTTCAAGTAATTCAAATTGCAGAGTTGGCCGCGTGTTTCGTTAAATGACAAGAACGTTGGAAGAAGTGTATCGCTAAGGGGGGAAAACATTTCGAAGTGGATAACAATATACTTTCAAGTGTACCCAGATCGATTGAATAAAATGATTTTTTGAGACCGTTTTTTCGCCTTTTTATTTCATAACTCTTCACATCGCGGAGCGCACTTTAGGTACCCTTGCTTTCAGCAGCCTAGTTTGAGAATCAATTGACTTGAACCATTGGTAATGGTCTCATTCGAAAGAGGAAGGTTCAAGCTTTCAGACGAGAGAGCGAGAAAACGTCTAGGTATGATAGAGCGCTCGTAGTAGCATTTGTCCAACTACTTTTTGATCATACCTCGTACATATATATTTAATGAAAACATGTTCCACGGCCAAGTGTCCTAGAGCTACTATTTTACTTCATTTACATATCAGATATTCCTACACCTTCCAATGTAGCTTTGCTGATGACACCGCCATTTTGTGCTCAGACGCATGTTCCGTTAAAACACGGAATACCGTATAAATAACAGTTAGTGAATGGGGGGTAGCCTAAGAATTACGTTGTAATTAATATACATAGGTTGTCTCATAAAGGCAGAGATCAACGATATTAGCATCTAGATCAATCTTTTGGCTACAAAATGAGACCAATTTGAAATCTGTAACTTAAAAATTGTCGAAGTTATGGACATTTTACGCGACCTACTTTGCTCTGACCCTATAGGTTTTTTGAATGCACGCGCGCGAATTTTTTTTCGGTGGAACAACATATAGACACACAAATGTCACACTCAGTTATTGAATATGAATTCTGATAATTTCATTTTGTCTTCCTTTTATATTCCGCCTGCAAATAAATCTCAAATAGAAGTAATAATTAACGATCTAAAAGTTTATAAGGCACCTGAATGGGATGAAATTAGAGTTCAGGATATTAAACATAACTCGAATATCTTTATTCCTATTTTGACTAACATGGTCAACTATTCAATAAAGGGAGCTAACACTCCGTATGAGCATACAAGAGGTATTGTTAGACCGATATATAAAAAAGGAGCGAAAAATCAATTTGAAAACTACAGTCCAATAACAATAACATCGGTAATAGCTAAAATTGTTGAACACTATATTGATAAATAGTTAAAAAATTATGTAGAAAAAAACAACCTACTCTATGAAAATCAACACGGTTTTAGAGAAAAAAGATCCACGATAACTTCATTGAGAACGATTGCAAATGAGATAAATACAGGACTATCGATGGGGAACCAATTTTTAATTATATTTATTGACCTATCCAAAGCGTTTGATCTAGTTGACCATGAATTATTGATCAAAGACCTAGAAAATCTGGACATTAAAAATAATCAACTTAGGTGGTTTACGAATTATATAACAAATAGGAAAAATATGGTTAATATCGCAGGGAATAAAAGTAATGAAAGAACTATTCAATACGGCGTAGGACAGGGTACCATATTGGCCCCTACCCTTTTCCTTATTTACACCAATTTGTTACACAAGCATATTGAAAATGCGAAGGTTTATGTCTTTGCTGATGATATTGCTTCATTAATGGAGCAAAAAAATTTAGAGATTGCGGAAAAATGATTACAAGAGGATGTAGATAATTTGAGTAAATGGGCCCATGATAGGAGATTATGTATAAGTATAAAAAAATCAAAAGTATTACACATTCGGAACAATTCCAAACATAAGATACGTGACCCGCGAATTGTCCTTCATAATAACGATTGCCTTCATGAGCTTCATGTAAATAATTATACCCATCTATGTTTATGTCCACCGTTAGAGAATGTAAATGACTTTAAATATTTAGGTACATATACATATATTGATAAATCCTTGAACTGGAAAAAACACATTCAAAGTTTAAACTCGAAAATAAGACAGACAATTCCAGCTTTATATAAAATAAAGCAGGTACTAGCACATAGAACACTACGTATATACTATATTTCAATAATAATGTCTAGAATATTATATAGAATTCAAATATGGGGCGAGGCTAAGAAAACATAAATAAATAAAATAAGTAAAATACGGAAGAGGTGTTTGAAACTTGAAGCAAAACGACTCTAGGACAACATGGTGAAAGTAAAACGATGAAATGTCTCCCAAGATGTATTATTTCTATTATAGATTACTAGAATTTAATGTTAAAAATATAAAACTACCATCCAGAAAAAAAATTCAGGTAACAAGAAACCAAAGTAATACATATTACATTTATCCCCGCGGTGTAAATATACGAATTGATAACACTGATGGCTCAGTTTTAATTAATTTAAATAAGTACAATCCCTAATGATTTACTACAAGAAAAAAAAATTGGTGCGTGAAAAAAGGAGGTGCAAGAATGGCTGAATGAATGGTGCAAAGATTGAAGATCAAGTTACGTTCTATATCTCGCTACTCTTTAATGCTTTTTTATTTACGGATTTTGGTTTTGACTTTATCATGTCTTTTCTGGTTTTTAAGTTTCTATCAGAGGATTTTCGATCTGGAAGTATTAAGCTGTCTGCACGTACCGGTGTACAGATGCATATTACGCGATATATTATGTATTGTAGTATGTATATATACTCTTAATTAAATATAATGTTAAATTTATTAGTATTGTTATTTATGGAATAAGTTAAAATAGTTGTAATTTTTTGTAATTTGTATCTTTGTTTAATAAACGTTGATAAGAGTGTTGGGCAATCATACAACGGACATTTTTGCTCTGTGAGACCCACAGCTTATTTTTAAAATAAAAAAAAATAATTTTTTTTTCGAAAAGTGTTGAGTCATTGACAATTTGTAATTTCATTTGCATAATTTTTTTGTTTGCCAATGAAAACAGAAATACACTTCACTGTATGTCGGTTTTCAGATTTTGTATTGTATTTCGTACTTAATCGTTTCGTTTAAATTCAACGACTATCCGAAACGCGATTTTCACTGTATTACTTATAACTTTTTGAAACTTACCTGATTGTACATTACAGTTAAATTATTTGAACTCAGTTCTGGCGATACGTATAACGCTGTTCCGACCTGACCGGTATGCGAGGCGTCACTGATTATGTCTCTTTCTGAATTTTCAATACAACCTGCATCCGCATTCCCGTTGACGTCTAATTCACCTTTAACAACCACCATATGCCTAGTAGTGGAATAGTAAATAGAACGGTCGAAAAACTAAATTTGACGCAAACACAATAATAAATTTTCATACTATTGTTTTTTAAAATTATATTCTTAAATATTTCGATTGGTCAGAAAAAAAAAAAAAAAAATCTAGTCTACAGAAACGATTTCATTTCATTAACAAATATGTAATATAATAGTTTCTTGCACAGCTGTCATTCTTTTAATGTTTAACGTGAAAAACAATCTTTTCAATATTGACACGTTTATAATGTCTTCACTAAATTCGGTATATTCATTAATTATTAATTGGCTCTTCCTTTAAATCATGCTCGTTGGAATTTGTCCAGACGTTATCGTTAGTTTGTGATACTAGAGATAATTTTTTTTTTTTTTTTTTTTTTTTTCGGGGGAATTTACTTTCATTTTTTAATAATAATTAAATAATATCTAAAATTAAATTATTCTTAGTTATAGTGTCATTGGTCTCTACATTTTCCATTATATTATTTACCTTAAACGTTTTTTGTTTTTTTGTTACCTGTAATTTATTTCTTTTAGTTACCTTTTTTAACATTTGTTAATAACAATTTTTAACAGTAACTTCCTGTCATTCTCCTACAGACGGAAAAGCTGTTAAAAATGAAACCTAAATCAACTGAAAAATGATATTAAAGGGGTTCAATGTTTACTAATACAAAGATGCAACGTACCATCACGTATTATCGTCAAGGACGTTTAGCTAGCACCGTCCTTGCAATACTAATTAACGAAGACACGGTTAAACTCACACAGAAACTATTATTTGTAATGAAACGGTTATGTAAATTTCTTGATATAGTAGCTTTGTATGTCACTACAGTAATGTATACGCGAAGGTAGCGAAATATAGTAATAGTAGAAGAATAAAGAGTTTATCATATCTCGAACAGCTGATAAATACATCGAACAGAAACGAAATTCAAAAAGTACAATAATACTGATAACAAGAATACAGTAGAATTAGTATCGGAGTACAATAGAGACCTACGCTACCATACGCAGAGCCGAACCGATAACTTCATACTGACAAAAACATCATCGAATCCACCACCTCTATGGAAAAACTCGAATGATATATGCCAAAATAAATTGGTTGAAATAATCAAAAATATTTGGGAAACAGAAACAATCCCCCAGGATTGGACGACAGCATTGATACATCCACTACATAAGAAAGGAAAACAGACAGATGTGAACAATTACAGAGGTATCTCGCTGTTACCAGTTACTTATAAAATACTCTCTAAGGCAATTCAAACAAGAGCAGAAGAACAGCTGGACCCACAAATTGACGAATATCAATGTGGTTTCAGGAAGCATAGATCATGTGTGGAACAAGTTTTCAACCTCAAGTCAATAATGCTGTATCTGAAGAAAAGATCTAAAAAATATGTAATAACGTTCGTCGATTTTAAGAAAGCGTACGATTCCGTAGATAGAACAGTGTTGTTTAATGTCCTTAAAGAATTTGGCTTGGACAAAAAAACCACAAACTTAATAATAAAAACGTTAACGAACACATATGCTAAAGTGAAATTTAGAGGCGAAATATCTAGACAGTTTGAAATAAAAACAGGAGTTAGACAGGGGGATGGTCTGTCACCTTTACTCTTTAACTGCATACTTAAAAAAGTTATAAGAGAATGGAGAAAAGCTATGAATGAAGAAAATATCACTGGAAAAATTAAACTAGGATACAAGAAGGATAATTTATTAATAGATTGCTTAGCGTTTGCAGATGATCCGGCAATAATAGCAGAATCTATGGAGACAGCAAAGCGGCAGATAGAACTATTAAAGGAGCAAGCGGATAGAGCAGGGTTGCAAATTTCCTTTGAAAAAACCAAATTTATGACAAATATTACAACCGCTCCTAATAGAATAAAAACTGATGTGGGTCAAGTGAATAGAGTCAATAAATTCAAGTACCTGGGAGAATTAATCGAGCAGAGTGGGTCAGAAAATGAAGCAATTAAATATAGGATCGATAGAATGAAAGCGGCCTTTTACTTAACAAAAGAAATATATAATAAAAAATATCTATCAAGAAATGCCAAACTGAGGCACTATAAAACTGTGATCAGACCAGAAGCATTATATGCAGCGGAAGGCCTAACAATGAACAGAAAAGGATTAAATGAACAGCTTGAAATCGCAGAAAGAAAGATCGTAAGAAGAATACTGGGACCAGAGAAACAAGGTGGAAAATATATAAAAAGGAGCAACCAGGAAATATACCAACATGTGGAAAGCATCACTACCGAGATCCGAAAAAGAAGAATTCGATTCTACGGGCATATGCAAAGGATGGAGCCGAGCAGGTTTACTGGAAGGTTGTTCAGTTACATGCGAAAGCTAAAAATAAACGGTACGTGGTATACAGAGACCAAAAAAGACCTGGATGAACTGAAGATCACGTCTGAAGATATAGAACAGCGATCAACGTTAAAGAAGAAATTATTTGACTGCAAAAGATTCGTGGGGAAACGTAAAGGAAAAATTGGCGTTTCGTGGACCGAAGAAAGAAAACAAAGACACAGTGAAAGGATGAAAGCAGTATGGAAAGAGAGGAAGAAGAATGGCAGAACCAGTTGACAATGTAGTCCACCAGTGGCTAATTCGAAATAATAATAATATATATACATATGGTGATTATGATTAAAATTCAAGTTTCAAAACGCTATAAAAAAAGAACCACTGATTAGAATGAAAATTTGAACGGACTATTATTATTGAAGAAGGGGGAAAGCGGATGGCACAAAAAAAAGAAAAAGAAAATAGTTCCAATTGTTTTTTTTTTTGCCCCGCATCTAATTTTAGCAACAGATTGCGCTACCAGTACCACTTCATTCCGCAAAGGTTACTGTGTAGTGCGGGTTTACAGCATCGTCTATCATACGGCCATGTTTTTTCCAGGAGACGGGTGCTTCCTCAGTCTTGTTACCTGCACCGTCACTGGTAAGCGCTACGTGTCTTTTACGCAACCTCGTCATTCCAGCTCTTCAACAGCGTAACTTCTTTTTTAATAATTTTCTACCAGGAATATTAAAATCCTTATTCAATTACTGCAGTTTACTGTTGCGTTAATAAATTAATTTTAATAAAAAGCTCGAGACAGAGTGGTTGAAAGATATGATTGAAAAAGATGTTCTCTTAAATATGTAACTATGGGAGATCACCGTGTGTGAATAAATCGGCCTCTTCAAAACGATGGCTGTGTGTGCTGTTTAGTTGAGCAAAACTTTTTGTTAGATCACGACGAACAAGTTATATAAATATCGATAATTTTCAGCTAAACCTGAAACGTGAAGAATAATTTCTGTTGGACGGTGATAAACATGTTTCCCTAAGAGAGAAAGAATCTTTACATAAATACAATTCCAGATAAAACAAACACTTTTTTATGAATTTCCAAGTAAAGATTTAACCAGGTATTAATACGCTAGTTTATATATATACACACACACGCACTTTAAATTACCATATAAATATTTCAACTTAAAGTTACAAAAGACGATCGCCAACATTTATTTAAATACATATATTTCATAAAATATTATTAAACAACATACACAGCAACATAATTACAATTATTAAAATACATAAATTCACAAAATTAACCCGACATGCTTCAGAGTAACGAAAGTTCATTACTCTGAAACATGGGTTAATATTATGAATTTGTATACTTTTATAATTGTAATTATGTTTTTGTGTATGTTATTTGATAATATTTTAAGAATAATCTATAGAAATGGTAGATATTAATAAAATTAACTTAATAATATGTTTCCTAAATAGAAACAAACAACAAATGATAAAAATATTTTTATCGCAGAAATATTTTCAGGTAAAGTCCACTTTCAACTGGAAAAATAAAAATAAAAATACGAACATAGAACCGAATACATACTGTCAATCATGCGGACGATATAGAGAAAACAAATTTAATTAAGGAAATAGTTAGAAAAATTAAATTATGTGAAATGTAAACTTCCGGTACATATTAGAAACTAAAGGGAAGACAAAAATTAGGTAACAGGAAGCATAAAACCCAATATAAAAAATACAACTATATTTATTATGTAAATTAATAAACCATAAATTAAGAATTTATAGTAAGGATAAGGAAAAACAAACGGTAAAGGAAATAATCGAATCTGACAAAAGTATAATAAAGAATAAGTTTTAAGAACAAGCATGTCGTACATATTTAGTAGATAAGAACAATAAAATAAAATACTGTAGACCAGGTATAAATGCCGTCGTTACGGACTATTATCATTGCCTTCATGACAACAAAATAAACAATAATTTCCATGCTACCGAAACCAGTCAGAATATTTTATTTATAATTAATTGTGTTTTGTGAATTGGTTTTTGTATAATTTTATTAATTATATCATAAAATAATAATAATAATAATGATAATATCGCTAGTGCTAGAGAAAGTGAAAAGTACTCACAGAGAATTAAAGTTCTTAAAATCGAAAATTAGCAGGGTAGTAAAGGATCTAAAAAGGTGAAGCAACTAATTCTGACGGAATCAGATATGCCGGAAAAAGTATAATTGAACTATTAACAAATTTGTTTAACCTTATACTAACTCAGAGGAAAATTCTCAAAACTTGATATTATTTGAATCGCTAAAAAAAGGAAAAAAATCAAAAATCGAAAACTACCAACTAGTGTCCGACCGAACTTTCGGTTTCGGTTTCGGCTGTCAGCCAGCCGAAACTGAATTCGAGAGGTTTCGCGCTGCGATCGGACATATTCGGTACATTCAGCTGCGAGCGACGAAGTGTCATTTTTCCGCGTTCGCGCTCATTGTCATGTATAGAAACTTCTGGTGCGGATGATGGTGATCGCTTATCACAAGTTAAGCAAATTATTCAAGCCTACTTATCAGAACCAAGGTTAGAAAAAAACACAGATATTTATTCTTAATGGAATTCTAGTCCATTTCTGTTTGAGAAAGGTTGCAATGAAATTCTTGTCGGCTCCCCCGACGAGTGTTTCCAGTGAGCTACTATTTAGTGCTGCTAGACAAATTTATTCTGACAGAAGAAGCAATTTGCGAGGCGAAAATGTTGACGTCAAATTATTGTTCCTCGCTTATACTCGTAATATTAGATTGTTCAATTATGAATACTGATAATTATGAGTCCATTAAAATTATTAAGAGTTGTAGCTCAATGAAGCTCTTCACATTTTTTTTATTTTAGTTAAAGAGAGAAATCGTTTATTTTCATTCATCAAGTATTATTTGCATTAAAAATATTTAGTTGTACTTAGTAGGTAGGTACTTTTTAATTTTAATTCTACTATTGTAGATTGTAGTTCATTAACAAGAGTGCCATGCAAAATTACCAAAGTTTAGAAGAAATTATTTTGTTCTTAAAATGAAAGAGTACTTTTTGTTTTATAACTAACAAAGTAGAAAAAATAAATAAAATAAAAAGAGATGTGAAATAAGAAGAATTAATATCTCCAATACTATCTAATGGATAGATAGGGCAAACATTTAGGAAACTGGATTTCAATAATTGAGGTATTAATGAAAATGGAAAGATTTGCGGATGATGTAGTCCTCGTATCAAGAAATATAGACAGACGTCAAACTGTATTAAATCAGTACGATGCAAGAAGACAGATTTAAGTATAAATTTAAGTAAAACAAAAATAATACCCAGAGGAAATTTAAACAAGAAGGTAAAAATGGACAAAAAAAAAAAAGAGAAAAATACGAAAATGTTTTGTTTTTTCGGGCTCGTTAACAAGGGACTTTTACCCAGAAACGATTAGAAAAGGAAGGAGTCAATTATATCTTGATACGGTCAGATATTGTTAGGAGGAAGAAAGAAATAGTAGGAACGATGTGTAGAGAAGAAAAAGACAGGATATAAGAGGCGCAATATGGTGTAGGAAGATCAAGTCGCAGCAAACTTGAGTAGAACGTGGAACGCTCAGCAGAAAGGGATGAACACAAGAACACATGATTAGCATCGCAAACACGCTTTTCGTTTGAGAGACTAGGTCGAATAGACAAATAAAAAAAACAATTGTTAGAGAAAGAGGGAACGTACATATCCAACCAAAACCTAAGATGAAAACCTTTACACAGCAGAAGGAGTTTAGACGATAAGACTTTAAAAAAAAAAAGAAGTGGGAAGAGACAGTAACCCGAGCCAAGGAGTCCGCCACTTGCTACTTCATTATCGAAAATGTCCGAATAGCTAAGAAGCCACAGCAAATCAATTTGAATGAAATGAAGGGAAGAAGGAACGTGGATAAGTGAGCGTATATGGAGTATAATAAAATCACAGGAGTGATCGGGTAGGAGAGAACAAATGGCCTGAAGAGCGGACACGGAGTCGGATATAATCAAGAATTTAGAGGAAAAGTGATTAGTGGAAATGAAAATAATGGATTGTAGGGTAGTTATTAAATCGTTTATGGATATCAAAGAGAAAGGAGGTAGATGAAAAAATACTAAAAAATCAGTATCTGAGAAGATAAAAGAGGCACCAAGACACCAAACCTCTTCGAACCATCTATAAATACGGTTACATGAGATTGAAATTGAGAATTGATAGTACTGTGGAATTCCTGTCTAATTAGAGTCTGTGGAAGAAATTTAAAGAGCGTAGGTATAGTTAAAATATTCGGAGGATGGCAGAGTTTGGGAAAATTAAAAGGGAAATAAAGGGAATTATGAAGGGCAAAACGAACTAAGCCGAAGAGATGAGGGATAAAATAGGGGGTTTTTCTAGGTGTGAAATGCCAGTTCCTAGAAACAGAAAGGTAGGAACCGATAAGAATAAAAATTGTGAGTGGAAGACACTTAACAAGAAAACGATAGCCCAAATAAGATCTGCGAATGGAAAAAGGTGGTGTATTATAACCAGCGAGGACTGCTGGAACTAGAGAGGATTTAAGAGCACCAATGCATAGACGAAGGCGAGAATTTTGGATTACATCTAATTTAGAAAGTCGAGACTTAGAGGCACAACAATAGACAAATGAACAGTAACCAAATTTTAAATGGATGATGGATTTATATAGGGAAATAAGGATATAAGGATCAGCACCTCATTTGGTTGGAGATAGGGTCTTCAACAGGTATAGCCTTTTCATTGCAGAAGAGGAAAGATAATTGATGTGTTTGGAGTAGCATAACCGACTGTCAAGGAAAATACCAAGATAACAAAAGCAATTAACACGAAAAAGGAGTGTATTTGCAAGGGATAGATAGACAGAAGCAGGATTATAAGGTCGCAGAGTAAATACGGCATAACAAGATTTAGTAGGAAAAATAGAAAGGTTAATTGAGAAAGGGGAATGATTCAACACAGAAAGAGACGAAGTACGTGTCTCACTGGCTGATATAATATCATGAGATGAAACATAAATTAAGACGTCATCAGCGAAGAATAAAGACGAAGAATTTAGAGGAAGAGAAGCCACACTGATAGTGTATATGTTGAAAAGAGTAGGACTGAGGGAGGAACCTTGGGGAAGACTGCGGAAAACTGTTCTTGAAGTTTCAAAAAATGGAGCAGAGAGGTGGATAGAACGATTCAGCACGAGATTGATAATAAGGGAAGGAAACAGAATTGGACCGTTAATTGCCGACATCTTATCTTTTAGAGTGGGTAAATGAACATTGTCAAAAGCACAGGATGCATCGATGAAGGAAGCCCTAAGTATAATGTTTTTGCATAAAAGATTTGTAGATATGGGAAACAAAAAGACTGATACAATCGGGGGGACCAATATCAGGCCGAAAGCCAAACATATTGCTAGGAAGTACATTATTATGCTTTAGCCACTAAACACAAGGCGCTTGTTTAACATACTTTCAGTTTTCTAATGCAGAATGCCAAGGAAATTAGACATAAGGAGGAAATTTTTTTAGAAATGGGAATGATGATAAAAGAATTATCAGCGGGAGGAATTATACCCCTGGAGAAGAAACGATTAAAAAGATCAAAGAGAAAGGTAAGGGACTGTTCGGACAGACTTTTGAGGACAAGAAAAGGTATGCCGTCAAGACCTGGAGTAGGACTAGAAGATTTGGAAAGAACCGATTTTAATTTATAAATATTAAAAGCAGAAGTTAGGAAGTGCCGGGGGGAATTATGCGGAAGTGGAGTTAGATACAGTTCATCAACGTTAGGTACATAAGCAGGAGCAACGGAATCAAGAAAGGATTCTAGGCTATCTTTAGAAAAGTTGAAATTAGAGGGACGTTCAAAGGATGGGAATTTAAAAGTTGTAGCCATTTTCCAAATATGAAAAAGATCGGTATTCCTAAAAAATGAAGAACAGAAATTTTTCCAAAAGGACCTCTTTCAGACTTTAAGTATATATCCAGCACTTGCGTTCACTCGCTTATTTGCAAGAAAGTTTTCGGTTGTAGGATCGAAACGAAAAGTTCTAAAGGTAGCACGACTAGTCGAATGTACCGTTGCATTCCTCATACCACCAAAGAGATGATGCTTTATTATGGTTATTAGATGGTTGATGGCGGGTAGGAGAAGATAGAGAAAGAGCAGACGTGACGGAGTTTAAAAAGGAATTATACAGCGGTATAGGATTAGAGTCAAGTTGAGAACTAGAGAATGACGAAACAACATAAGAACGAAACAGAGTCCAATTTGCTCTGGAGAGGTTCCTCCGAGGAGAATGGGGAGGCCTGAAGGAAGTCGGAGAAGAAAAGTTAACAGGAGTTATTAGGATAAGAACATGGTCACTGCCATTGAAATAAGTTGGGGAATGATCATTAAGGAGAATCAAATTATCGGGAAGAATGCCATTCTCAAGGATGGAACCGTTGGAATTGTAGGATGTGCAACCTCACAAGGGTGAATGGACATTCCAGTCACCCTCAATGATAAATGGTTGCGGGATAGAGTTAAAATATGCGGAAAGAGGGAACTGACGAAGATCACAATTAAGGAGGACAGAGATAGAGACAATGTTAATAGGATACCTTTTTACTTATTTGGGTTAACCTAAACTATAAAAAACGTAAACAGCAAAGAATTATACTTACCGGTCGAAAATACTGGTACCTTAAACGTGACCTTAAAGATCATATAATAAATTAAAAAGTGAAATTTTGAATAGTTGTTGGGCGGTAATAAGGAGTATAATAATAATAATAATAATAATAGAGAAAGTTTAATCAACGATGGAAGTAAAGCTAAAGTACGAAATTAATAGGAAAGTTATTAAAGATAAGGTTAAAATTAATAAAAATTTTAGTTGCATAGTAAAAAGATTATGGGATTCATATAGCTAGAATAACAAGGGTAAAATAAACAAAAATAATATCGGATCGGACTATTTATGAACGAAAAAAAAGACAAGTAAGGTGGGATGAAGATGTAATACAGTTTCAAAGCTAGAACATAATAACAAAGAGTAACCTATAACCGGCTTGAAAGGAACCCATTGAAGAAGGTCTTTGCCAGTTATCAAGGCTCATTAAGACTAATAATAATAATAATTATAATAATAATATAAATAATTACTTATTCGGGGTAGCTAAACCGAAATCACCAATTTTTACATGATCTTCGGAATCAATAAAGATGTTCACTGGCTTCAGATCTCGATGAATTATACCTTGCTGATGTATGTAAGCTAGACCTTCGACTATTTCCCTTAGAAGCCTCCAAACACGCTGTTCATCTAAATACAAATTGTTGTCGATCGCATTTCTAAAAAATAATCGACATCGGTAATGCGAACAGTGAAAATAACAGCAATGAAATTATACGATACATTTTACATCATTTTAAAATCACCGGACGCGCGAAATTTAAATTTAAATAAATGTATCGATACCGCTAAAAAAAAAATGATCGATTTTAATCGCTAATAAGTTTAAATAATAAAACGGCATCTCAACTTTTAACATAACTACATTATTGATTTTTCGTCGTAAACCGGTGTTATAATATATGTTCAAAATGCTTTATGCATTATTTAAGAAAAAAATAGCAATTGCACGATATGCTGTTTTTGCAATTAAATTTTAAATTCGGTTCATTGTCTTTCATCGGCACGAGCTGCTAGAATAGGTCAACATTTTAAGCAAATTTTAACCAATTCGTTTGGATTTCTTAGGCTACTATAATAAATTTGTACACGTTTAAATAGTTCTCTGTTCTTTTAATTATACCCTCTGCCTTTTTATGGTTGTTACGTTGAACTCTTTTCCCATTTTAAGCTGACAATAAATCTGGTCGTTGCATTTATACAAGTTTTTTGTTGTTTTTTTTCATTTTTGTTAATTTACATTTATTTCTCTGCTTTTACTTCGGGTTGTGAGTTTATTTCATTTTAATAATCGATTTTAAATAATTTATATTCTTTTAACATTCAATGATTTTTCTATTTTGTAATTAACGGAAATTGTAGATTTTTATTTTGTATGTTTTACTTATAATTAACCTTATTTTTTTTTTTTTTTTTCAGTTTTATCTATATTTGCGCAACACAAACTCCGATTTTTTTCTTTTTTCACTTACCTTGTATCAAATATAAACGGAAACATTTGAAAAATATTCTTTAGTAGCACATTTGCTTTCAAGTGTAATGTTGTTTAAATGACTCTTTTTATTAATTTTATTTCAATTCTTTATCATTATAGTGTCCACTTTTTTGTAATATATTATAACAGTCTAGTAGCTTGAGCACTCGACTATTAACTTTGTTGTTTCGAATTCCTTTTTTGGCGATAGTAAAAGTAGAGATTAATTATTGGTCAAATATTTTTTAATGCGCCTTAAAAAAAAAAAAAAAAAGAAACTGTTCTGAATTCTGTTTTCTTAGAAGTGTTTTTAGGTCTCCTTTTTTTTCTTTTGCTTTATTATATTTTTTATTATTATTATTATTAATATATCTTTGTATTATAATAATTATTTCTTCTTCTTTCAAAAATGTTCTTACGTGCTACGAATTAATTCTTTAGGTTAAAAAAAAAACAAAAACACAGCAACTATCTTTTTCTAGAAATTTTGCATTAATATTTGAGAAAAATTACATGTTTCCTACTTTAAACTTTAACTATTAATTAATTATTACCTTAAAGTACTTTTTTCACAATATTCCATTTGAATATATAAGAACTGGTTAACAATTGAAAAATTAATTTCCTCTTTTGGTATTTGTTTTTGGTATGCCATTGATTTGCCGCCATCTACTTCATCAGATTTTGATAAATTGGAACTAGAAGTTCGTCTGGAAAAAAAAATACATACATATATATATATATATATATACTACGTATTTGAAATTTATTTATTCATTAATTTTATGCTTTTATTAACGAATACATTAATTCGTTTCTTTTATGTTTGCATAAAGCCGTTAGAAACTATTTTTAAAATTTATATTGTCTTAAAAATTAAAAACAAAATTTTGCATAATCTATTCGAATTGAAAATACTATTGTAATGATTTTAAACCGTATGAATTTTACAGATTAATATTATATCTGAAGTTTTAAAATATTCACGAGTATAAAAATAAATTGAAAATATGATAACCATATACACCCTTTTTTTTTTTTTTTATTATTATTATTATTATTATTATATAAATTATCTCTTTTTCAAATAATTCTTGAAATTACAAAACCTTAATAAATAAATATAAAAAAAAATACGATTACAAGGTGTAAATTCTTATAGATGGAGACCGTTTGACCAATGGTTTATCCGTATCTCCTCTACATTACAAGATATTTAAAGAGAAAAAGCTATCGACTTAGATTATAACATCATATTCTTTTTTTTTTCTTTAATATAGCGGTTATATATTTTAAGGTCTTCATGGTATTATTTTTATTCTTGAACCAGTTGTAGTTTTCTCCGATGTTGTATTCAGCTCTTATGTGCTCGAATTTGGAACAATATAGAAAAGTATGATCCGGTGAATCTGTTTCGATATTGCATTCTCTGCATTTATCATCATTTGTTATGCCCATTTTCTTTAGATACTCAACGAAATTACCATGTCCCGACAAAAATTGGGTTAGAAAGAAATCTGGATTGAGTAATTTGTTCTTCAATCTATCCTCGATTCTGGTTAATAATCCGTACGTTCGTCTCCCTGTTAATTCTTGCTCATAAGTGTTTTGCCATTCCTCCAGGTATTTCGACTTTACTTCTTTTACTTTCTGTATTACCCTTGTCCTATCACTATGGTTGTTTTTGGTTATCTTTATCTCGTTAATCATTTCCAACTGTAAATCCACTGGCATAATTCCTGATATGACATACGAAGATGTGACCATATACACCTTAACGTTAAAGCCTTTGAAACTATTTTTGATAAAATACTTTTCATAAAATATAATAAATTGTTGCTAATTATTAATTATTTACAGGTAGATTTATTTTCTGTTGACGTTTTGGGCGATAGTTCTTCTATCGTTTTTGAAAGCCGATGACGATCGTTAATAAACTTTAAAATTCATTTTACAAGAGAAATGGCTTTCAACAAATTCAGTAATTTTAATAACAGAAAACGAAAGCAAATTAATATGTTTCTAGAAAGACGGACGAACACTGGATAAGAAATACATCGAGATAGTAGAAATAATTTTTATGGGGGATAAATATAAAGTTTAAATGCTCTGGTCATTTTCCAAAAATGATTAAGTGGATCAGTTCTTGAGAAGAAAAAGCGGAATTTTTCAAACAGTACTCCCTAGAGGATTTCAGTATATATTTAGTTTTTGCATTAGCCCGTTTGTGAGGAAGGAAGTTCTCGAGAGTAAGATTTGAATGAAATAAGGTAGTACGACTATGATCAAACGCTCCACTAGAGTGATAAGGTTGGATGAGGAGGAAAAAGTGAAAGAGTGTTTTTGTAAATTTAACAAGTTTTTTTTATAGCTATTAAATTTTACAATCACAAATTTTCAAGAGAATCTGTATGGTATTGTAAATCTGAACGGGACTAGAAAAAATTATTTTATATTTTTTAGTCCATTTTAAAAACGTGTTTTTGTAAAAAGAATTTTTAATTTAAATAATTACTTTTTGATATTAGGTCTTATGCGTGTGAAATCTCGTATTTCGTCGATTACGGGGCAGCCGTGACGTTCACCGAAAGCGTGTATGCACCCCGTCACAAGCATTCCATTCAGAAAAATGACATAAGCAGAAGTACAAGTAGTAAGACCGTGTCGGTGTGACAAATACATCCACTAAACGCGCATGCACGCCGCTTACACCGATATGCTCTACTGCTTGGCTTACGATTATCGTGAAGAGAGTCCAAGAATCAGTGAGAGAGAGAGAGAAAATACGTTCGTGCACACGCGTATGTGAAAGAGAGAGAGTGAAAGCAGGTAGCAGTGTAGAACTGTTAAAGTGGAGGAGATCGTATTCTTGTATACGAAGATCCGGACAAAAGCGAATTCGAGAATAGACTTGCCTTAGTTGAGCCCGTGGTAACGTCACTTTGATTAATATCAATATATTATTAATAAATATAAATATATAAATATAATATTTATTATATATAATAATGCATTTCATCCAGTTCTGAGCTATATGCAAAATTTCAAGTCTACACCGGGAAGTTATAATAAAACCGATTGTAAAATTCCATCCGAACAGGTAGATACGAAAGTGAGTTAATGAATACATGTTAAAATTCGTACTGATCGTTTGACTCGCAGAAAAAAATTATATAAATTATGTGCATACATACATACATATATATATATATATTATAATAAAAATTGATTTAAATCTTTATTTTATTTTGTTTCATCTTTTTAAAATTTATATGTCCTTTTCCAAAATATTCATTAGTCAACCGAGTGTCATTTCTGGAGGGCCGATAGTTTTCATAATCATCTTTTTTATTCCTTTTTCACAATTTTCACCATATCATTCATTTATTCTATAAACCGCCCATTTACTTAACCACTAACTTTCCTCGCGGTTTCACTCGAGCAACCTGTTTAAATTTAAATTTTTTTTTTTTTTTTTTTTTTTTTTCATATAGTGAACTCTATATTTCCACTAAAGATTTATTTCCTCTATTCAGTTTCATTCTTTTTTGAGAATGTTAGTAATATAATGATTAAAACATAATTTAAGTACATTTCAGAACAGTAAACTACAATAGCTGGCAAGAGTCTAAGATTTGAATGTAAATAGCATTTCCAGTAGCAACCACTAAAGCTTTTGTTGCGGGATTCTTTATTAATTTCTCTATAGTTTTAATATACTTTTTTATAAAACATTACTAATACATTACAAGTTACTGAATTGTGTATTTAAATTTTTTTTAAAAAGATTAAAAGATTTTATACAGAATTATTTATAATGTAACGTTTTTGCGGAATGAATACTTGCGAATATGAAGTAATTTAATGCTATGCCTACGTTATGGGAAACATATTTATCGCCATCCAACAAAAAACGATCTGCACGTCCAGCTGAAAATTATCGATCTTTCTGTAACCTGTGCCAGTCGTGATCTAATAAAAAGTTTCGTTCAACTAGAGGGTACACATAGTAATCATTTTAAAAATACATAAAAACCAATAAGTGAGCATAGATTTTTCCTTTTGACCTTAGACTACGTCGATATAAATGGGTTGTAAGTTAGTCGCACGGTTATCTCTCATAATTACATATTTAGGAGAACATCTTTAACCACATGTCCGTTTTGTGCTGGGTCTTCCGACCTCTCAGTTGAACTTTTTATTAAAATTAATTTATTACTACAACAGTAAACCACAATAGTTATGCATCGGATTTAAAATGTGAATATAAATAATATTTTCGGTGGCAACTAGTAACAATTCTGCTGCAGAATTCTTTATTTCTTTGTAAAAACTAATAAAAACCACTTTTTTTTTTCTCAATCTTAGCGTCCTGTACAAGTAGTTTATATGTTTATATTATGTCATTTACTGATTTAAGTAATGTAAAAAGAGAACATTAATCAAATGTTATCTGGGGCTTATATTTATATTTACTAAAGTTATAATTTTATTTAAATGTTTACCTTTAATTTATATTCATTATGGTAATCATTTTATTCAATTTTTTTTTTATTTCTTCGAATGTATTTTATCTCCCTATTTTTCCCATTTCATTGTCAAAACCCACATAGGTCGGCTAAATCACACGAGAAATTTATAAATTATGCACTAAAACTTTCCATGGGAATCAGTCTATCTACTGGTGAAAACTGGAACAAAATCGATTCCGTAGTTCGTGAGATTAGCACGCATCGACAGACAAACAGGCGTATTTTTCGACTTCTGTTTATAGATATATCATGGTGGCCACTGAAAAATAATTTTTAAATTCCCAGTTTATTTCCCGTTTTCCCGATCCTAATCGTCCCGATTTCCTCTTGTATAATAACAAACCCAACAAATTGAAGCGAAGACAAATACAATATCAGTAGAAACAAAAAAATTGCAAATTAAATTTGTTAGTTATTTGAAGTTGTTTTATGCATATTTTAAATAGTTTACCCCGTTATAATGACCGATAACTAACTCAAGCAACATATGCTTACTTTATTATTACAAACGTTAATAATGAAGTTTATAATAGGTTGATTTCAATACCTCTTCGCCATTTAAATAGTTCTGATTTATAACATTTATTTGACGTATAATATTAAAATTTTTAATCATAGGCGTTCCTTCTCCCCCTGGGAAACACGCCCGGCATTATTCAACGGTGAACGATCCTCACGTTCGGATAAAAATTATCCGATTTTAATGTTTCAAATTTTATTCGTAAAATTATTTATGTTGATGAATTAATAAAAATTTATTATCAAACTAATAAAGAACATATGTTTTTACTTTTAGAATTTATATTTACTATGGTAAAAATTTGATTCATATTCTATTTTATCGAGTGTATTTTATTTTTCTATTTTCCTCACTGGTTACATTGCACCAGAAATTACGCACTAAAATCTTTCGCAAGAATCAGTCTATTTACCGATGAAAACCAGAACGAAATTGATTCGATCGACCTTGATAGATGAAGATAGATAGACAGACAGACAGACCATATACAAGTATATTTATAATATTAATAAGCTTACATAAAACTGATCCATTCGCAGTCGTCTTCATCATCATCATCGTCATCATTATCGCTGAAACTGGGATCCAAGTTTGGTCGAGAAAAACTAAAACTTAAATTTTCCTTTTGAGGCGGAAGTTCTCTCTTGTCCTTAATTAACAATAATCACAAATTTGACATCATATAATTTTAACAAAATTACGTAAAAATAATGAAACAGTAAATTTTTAGTGTATATTTGTACTTAATTTCATTTAATGAAAATTTTATTTATTATTGGAAATTTTATTTAGATTTTTACCCCCTTTCTTTTTCTTTTTTTTTTCAAAAATAATCATTTCTAACAATACTTGGAACTGCTCTCACGTGATATTTCAACTCTATATTGTGTATCCTTTATTTTCTCTTTACAGTTACCGTTAATCATCCTAATTGTAGCAAAATTCCTATCTCCTACACTTCATCATATTAACATCTAATCCCTTCAGTAGTTCCTTTTCATTCTGGCATTTCTGCCCTATCGTGTTCAGTTACTTCTAATGAACTCCTCTCGTAAACAAAGAGCACGCACTGATGTTGTAGTTACAGTTAAAAACATGCATAATTTGGCGTTAATATCGTAGGCCTGCTGTCACATTTGCGACCGTAATGTTAGGCAGTAAATTCCTTATCAGTTCGTACCGTGAGCGTTGCTGTTGCAGCGTGGTTATGATGTTGGGTACATGGTGGGCTCTGCTTTCGCTGTCGTCACCATAATTATTCTTCATAATTAAAGAACTATAAACTCTGTTTTATAGTGATAGGGAAAAGTCATTGAACTGTCTGAACAATTCCTACAGCGCGCTAAGCGCTGTGTTCTACATAGCTTTGGCGCTTGATGGTTTTAAATGCTTTACAAATATCTCGCGTTTCTTCACCTTAATTGTAGTCTGTTTCTTTTAAGCATCGGTACTGTGGGTTCTTTATTCGCAGATGTGGGCATGGTAATGGACGGCAAACTTCTTTTGCTTTTCCCTTCGGCACTGTCATTTCTTCTCTTTTCAGGATGCATATGTTTGGCATTTAATGATTCTGACGGTCATTGTCTCTCCACCTTTGATATAGTATTCTTAGTCAGGTTTCATTTCTTGTGACTTCTAGTTGATACTATTTGCACGTGTTGATTGGTTAAGAAGACCAGGAAAAAAGGACAAAAAAAAAAAAAGGACAAAAAAAAAGAACAAAGAAAAAACAACAATTTTGTTCTGCAAATTTAGATTAGGATATATTTAAAATTAAAAAAAAAAAATACATACATATAATATTATATAGTGTTTTACGAATGATAAATGTATTAAAATTACCGTATTCCGATTAATATTCTTGGCAACGGGTTTACTTTCAGCAGTTGTATCAGCATTCTCAACAGTACATTCTTCTAACCAAGAATTGTAATACCGAACAACATTTTCATGATTTAATCGAGACAACAATTTTACTTCTCTCATAATTTTTCGATTTAAATGCCGATTTTTAGAATTTAAATGGATCCGTTTAATGGCGTATAAACAATCGTCCAATTTGTTTCGAGCCTGTAAAAATTAATTAAAAAAGCTTCCATCGTATACTAAAACAGAATCATAAGTTCCTTGTAATTTTTCGTATGCGTAAGAAAAAAAAAAGATGTAACAGCGTGCGAAATTCAGTACTTATCCTGTTAGATTTAATAGAAACGGTAACGCAAAAAAAAAAAAAAAAAGAAAAAAGTAAAAAGTAAATTTCAATTAACAAGTGTTCACTGTGGTAAATTGAAAAACATAATTTTGAATATACTCTTAGTGGAAGTTTATAAATGCTTAATTTCAAAATTATAATGGTATTTCACGTGCTGTTTCATCAGAAATTAATTCCACCAAAGTTTTATGAGTGATAAACCACTTTTACAGTAAACACGATTTTAGTAACAGCCAAAATAAAAAGGATCATATAGTTTCGAGAAACATAACTCTTGACATCATGAAAACTACTCGCCTGTAAGATCACTGACAAGTACCATGTTAGTGTAACATTTTATATTATTTTTTGCTGCATATATTGTAGTATTAACGTGTCTGCTACACTGGAATAAAGCCATGTAGTAGTCGCTTTTCCACGCATTAATTTGTAACGATTTTTTTCAGATCGGAATTTTGATGCTCAAAAAAAAAAATGAAACGTCACAAAAAGGAACCCTTTATTTACATTCTCATCCGAAACTTTATATATGAAAAAGGGAACACACACATACGCTATGCACCACAAAATGGCTTCTGAAAGTTATAAAAATGTTGAGATGTTCGCTTCTGGTTCTTTAATGTTTTTACCGCCCATCATATACAGAGGTTACTCGTCACGACTAGTATTATTATTGTATCAATTACATGCTTATAATACTGAATATTTCAAAATTAAGCAGAAACAAATTACAAAGTAAAATTTAGAATAATCGTCTATTTATAAATTAACACTTGTCAGCCAATCTACTGCGTCTTCCTCAAAAAATGTAGCCCAGTCAATCCTTTGTTGAAATTATACACTTCACACAAGTTATCAAAATAATGGGTGATTACGAAAGATTTTATTCGATTGTTCAAACTCTCGAGAACTATTGATTGTTAACGAACAATTAACAAAACCCCTCGATTGTAAAAATTCGTCATTTTGATTGTAAGCAAACATCATTTTAATCGTAATCGTTATTGCGATCGTAAACAATTGTAAGGTGTAACATTAAAAGTTCGAAATTTCAAACATTCTTATGAATTTAATATAAAATATTGGTCTTCTGATAATCTTTTGAATAACTGATGTTTTGAAAAAAATGAAATTGCTGATTAGCGTAACTGAAAACTAGGCTCATATTAATCACAAATTCATTATTCTATGTGATTTATTACAGTTTAAAATACTCTGGTAGAGAAAATTTTATAATCACAATTGCATGAATTTAAATGTAATTTATAATAAAATTTTAAAGAAATAATAGTTTCGATGAAGTTTGTAACTGTTACATTTATATAAATATTATATCGAAAACTCATGCATTATACTTCGTGTGAAATAAAAGTGATTTACGGATGGAAAAATAATTATGTGTTTATGAAATCATAAGGAATTTAAACAGTTACTTTGCTCTGTTAACATAGTGGAATAATTGGGTACCAGGGAAATTCGAAGAAGCAAAAGCGGCCGAGATATAGAAACTAGTCTCAGTATTCTCTTCAGATCCATCAGACTTAGTACACTGTGAACCTTAACTTCATAGGTACGGGACTTACTTTATACTAAACCTACTAGTTTTGTAGAACATTATTTATATTACTAGCATACGAATAGAACGCCGTTCAATTAGCCGAGTACAAAATATATAAACTAAATGAAACTACCGAATAGAGATCTAAGTATAGCAAAGAGTATTCACTGAAGAATACTTGCGCACGAAACGGATCGTAGTGAGATACAATAATAATAAAAATTATGAGAGTGACGCGTTTTCATTAGTTTGTAATGCGCGAACTACTGGATTAACACTAGTTATACCGTGAACGCATACTGGAGCATAATTATGACAGTATAAACATAAAAAGAAAATTTACTTTTACTAGATTTCGATGTTTTTGCCAAATTATTAACGTAAGTTTACCTTTAATACGTTCCCGTATGCTCCTTTTCCAATAAAATCCAGTATTTCAAAATCTCTGCTAATACGACTACTATAGCTCGATAACGGTGCAAATGCTGCGCAGCCGAAATCCGCATCAAACTCGTTTGCTTGATTCTGAAAGATAATTTTTCTCGAATATAAAAAAAATAAAAATGCAAGCGGTAACTCTATGATGAAGGCGTCCATGTTTGACTAGCAATATTTTATACCGAAAGAAAATATTTCGTATCTATTAGTTCCCACGTAATTTATCAATAAGGGAATTGTACAAAACATTTAGGAAGAAGCAGTCAAATTTACTGAAAATACGAACCGAAAAAATTTCAGATAATTCTAATTAATAAAATATTTATTAAATATCAGATTTTTAAAATTGTTATATTTCGATTACCTGTTGTTTTTCGAAAAAAATTATCATGCCAACAATTCAAGTTATTCGGAAGAAATATAAAATTCGTAAACGTAATGAAGCATCTTAATGCATTCAGTATAAATGTTTATACGGTGAAAATACTTTAGATAAACAATCCATAAAATAAACAGATTGTAATTAATCGCATCGCGCGTAACATTTAAAAACAAATTAGCAGCAAACAATTTCGTACTAATTAAAATAATCGCAAGGTCGAAAATTAAATCTCCTGCACTACGGCATTCTTAAAAAATTTTTAATCATTATTATACGACATACATTCATTCAAAACAAATCATCGACCCGTAATAAATGATCGTATTAAAATTTTCCTTCATGTTCATATGTATAAACAAGCATTCATAAAACATCATCGCGCTACCAATTTTAACTGTGTAACTGAATGACTTAAAATTCCCTTTTTTTTTTTTTTTTTTGCTTCTCTTTCTTTTCTTTTCTGCCGTGTTAAGTAATTCTATTATCATTACAAAGCGAGCAGAGTACTTCAACGGTATAGAATACTCATATATCTGGTTTGTCTAAATAGTTAAAAAAATAATAAAATTATAAACCCTAAAGCAATCCGAAGAGATAACAAGTGTAAAATATTTCAAAAAGCCAGAATTAAGATAAATGCATGTTCCGGAGCTGCTTTTAGTATACGGCTCATCGCATTATGTTAAGAGGAGGCGAACAATATTGGTTTTAATAATCATAACATTGTAAAAAAAAAAAAAAAGATTTTAAAATTTACTCTTTTCCATACGTTAATTTTAAAATTAGTATTTAATAATTAATCAAATTACTAGCCGCGTGGGATAAGTGGGGACAAATAATTAACTCACATTTTCATTTATAGTATTGGAGTTAACCGTATTTTGAAATTTGATTATTTCATTTTCGATTATTTTTACCGATTTCCAAAAAGAAGAAATACGTTCCCCGCGTTTTTTTTTTTTTTGTTTTATTTGTTTGCAAATAACTTATATTCATATGGACCGATTTTACTGATTGTTTACCTATTAGAAAGTATACCACTCAAAGACCCGGTGAACATAAACCGAGTATTCGTCAGAAAATATGAAAAAAGAGGGGTTCCTTTAGATAATTTTTCTTTCTTCATTATTCGTATAACAGCTGCAATTGACTTAAAATACTGTCAATTAGCTGAATTACTATGGAAATGTAACTTTGAATAAGGAAAGCGATTATATATTTTGATGTTTTTAGCGTAGAAATAAAGTTTAAAATGAAAAAATTCGATTTTTTTTTTTTTTTAAAGCATAAAATATGGAGAATAATGTGGCAAAAAAGTTGATTTTTAGCTAAAAAAAAATATTCAAGGATAATGCTAAAAGTTGTAAAATAATTTTTTTTTTAATAAAAAATACCGACTTCAAGATTTATTATAAAAATTTAATAAAAATGCACTAAAAAGTAAAAAATCCTTCGATATCCATCCCCATAATATGTGACACTACTTCTCTTCTAAACATTCGCTCCTCACCACAATCCACTATTTAGGACTCGTTCTGGAATCTTCCGAACATGTATAATGGTCATGAAATACTGTTCACGGATGGAGCAAAAAAAAAAAGGGATATTCCAATGGTTGAGCCGTCGTACTTCCATTAGCGTTCTCCGTGCTGTCGGCACAGCTATATCCAATCTCTTGCGTAATTGATACTGCGGAATCGGATGACATGCTAATTCGCACAGACTCCCTTAATTCCATCAGGTGTATACAGAACAGACACGAACATCAACATCCCTTCGCGAAAACTGTACCGGAATTTACTTATTCGGGCAAAATTGTACTCGCATATAGCAATATTGGAGCTAATAACGAAGCCGATACAGCGTGGCAGCACATTATGTAATATAACACCGATTCCATTCATACCAACGCCAAATAAAGATATCTTGATCCATATTCGGAATAAAGTAAAGGCGAAAGCAATGGAACGATTCACTATTTTTCCCCACTACGACTCCAGCATCACAAACTCGGTAATGTCGACGTCCAGGCGGAATGATGTAGTTCTCTGCCGCGTTCGGTCCGGACATATATGTCTTACGCATCAATTCCTGTTCACAAAAGAAGAACGTCAATCTGTCCTGCATGTAATACTCCTCTTACGATCTATCATCGCCCACATCTTAACTTCCTGCTCAACTTATACTTTCCAACGCCTCCACTATAATCTTCCTAACATACTGTAACGCACCTTCCGAAGCTAAACTCCTCCTCCTCCTCAACAATACAAATAGCCTACCTTTAATCTAGTACAATACCTTTCCTTCCGTGCCTCTGGCCCAAGTAGCAGGATACGGCACGGTAACAAATCAAAGAAGAAGAAAGTAAAAAATAATAATTTAATAAAAAATATATTTCAGGGTGATATGCCTAAAGGTAATATTATCGCTTATACAACATTAACTTCTTGGGGTCGGCATCTAATTCATATTATAATAAGAATTAAAAACTACATTAAATGTTCATTGAATTGTTCTTAGATAATGTAATATGAATTTGATGCCGAATTCAAAAAGTTAATGTTGTATAAGAATTACGATAATATCACCTTAAGATACATCACTCTGAAATATATTTTTATTAAATTATTATTTTTTACTTTTTAGTGTATTTTTAATAAATTTTTATAATAAATCTTAAAATTGGTACTTTTTTTGAAAAAAAAACATTTTTTTGTAATTTTTTCTACTTCGAGTTTCTATTACGATTATTTATTTAATTTTTATAAAACGCTGGACGGAGAGGTCGAAAGAACCAGAACAAAACGGGCATGTGAGCGGACAAAATGTCCTCTAAATGTGTAATTATGGGAGATTACCGTGTAACGTAACTAGCATCTGATTTTTAACGGAGTATTCTAAGCGCGTAAGGTAAAAAGGTAGAAACTACGTATCAGTTGTTGATTATATATTTTTACGTTAAAAATTTTAAGTTGATATTTTATAGACATTTACAGAATTCTTTGCGAAAAAAAAAGTATTAATTTCAGTTAAACTTTAACCATTAAAAGTTCATTATATTTATCCTCCGTTAATTTGCTTCATAACATCAGCATAACCTGCTCTACTGGTTTCTTTTTCCTTTTAATGTTTCCTTTTTTTTGTTTTCTTTTCATTCATTTTTTCTTTTTGTTACATTTATTTCTCCCCTCAATTAATTTTTCTACTTTCGTTCTTTTTCTCTCTCTTTTTTCTTATCAAAGTATGGTTTGTTGTATACCTCAGAGTTTCAATTATTTGAAATTTTATAAGATTAGTGATATTTTGTTTAAATGTCTTCCAAAGTCTAACATTTTTTTACGACATCACATTGTACTATTTTAATTTATAAATTTTTTCAGTATCGTTTAAAAATCTATTTTTTATCCCCATAATCAAATATCATGCCAAAGATCCAAAAAAAAGAAGGAGTTAATAACTAAATTTTACAATTCTAAAACTTATTTTTATGCCTAAGCGTTAATTGCATAATTTGTGTAAATATATATATTCTTCTTATTTTAGAGCCTGCTTTAAGTGCATGAAATTATTTTATAAGCCAAAATGTTGAAAAATGGCGATAATTTCAGAATTGAAAAGACTTTGTACTGAGATATGTTAGGTTAATTTAATTTTAAACAAATTCTTTTGACAGTGGTTAAAAGTTCTACATCATCGTGCCGAATATTCGCTCTCTCTTTTGTTGTATATATATGTATATACACATTCATACATGCTTACACTTACACAGACACACTAGCTCCGAAGAATCCAGATTTAGTAAGATAAGAGACTAAAGAAATATTAAATTTGAATGTAAAAGAAATGAGAAAATTAGGAGTTAAAAAGGACAAACGAGCAAAAGCTTAGGTAAAAATATTGAGAAAATAGGAAAACGTTAGAAAATCAAGGAATATGTTTATTCAGAGAAAATTATGTTCTTATGCATAAATTAGTTGGCGGTATCGTAAAAAAGGGTTGACGCAAGATAGGGTATAGATGCGATATCAATTAATAAAATAATATTAAAGGAACAGTAATGTAATTTCTCAATCGATAAACTATTAATTTGATTTCCAAATATTTTACTTCAATAATATCTAGTTATTTACGGATACTATTACATACAGATCTAAGGAAACATATCGCCTTTGTATACGAAGAAAAATAATGTTATATAAACATAACAGAGGTCTTTTTGGATTAATAAATTCTGGAGAGCACCTAATACAATCCTGATAAGGATTATATTACAGTGATAAGAGAAAAGCGATTAGATTTTGTTATGTATTAAATTATTATCGTCATCATGATCATCGTGTTCATTCGGTATATAACTATATCGTTTCTAATTAAGAAATTTTTGGTACAGTTTATTCAACCGATTCTTGCCTTGCACAACTTTCCGCATTTATGAAGATACATTTTTTACCGACTGTCGCGATAAGTTGATTGCGAGGACCATTTTTTTCCAGTTTATTTAGTTGCCTAATTTTCTAGAAACCGACACTTGTACTGCTCTTTTTACTCTCATAAGTATTCGAGAGACACATTTGATGAAGTTGTACTTTTTCTGCGATTCATTTTTTAACTATTTTTTCGTTCCATTAAAGGGAATAGGAAAAAGTCAGCTAATGACTAATTCGGCGAGTATGATGGTGGTGAGATGGTTGAAAAGCGTTTTGAGCTAGATATTTTTAAATGAGGAGTGGTGTGTGGACGAACGTTATCATGGTAAAAAACGTCTACTGTTTTTGTATATGGCCCCTACACATTGCATATTTTCATCCGTCTAGGAAGTATTTCGCATTGAGGAATTTTTTGTGTATTATCTCATTTGACTTCGTTTCTTAAGTTTAATTTCGTGATTTCGTTTGGCTTTACCATGAAATAGTATTCATAAATTCAGATATTTCATCACTGATCTTAAAAAGTTTTCATCTTTTTTCATCCGCTAAAGAAGTTGGACTGAAATTTTTTTTTTATTATTTTGCTTCTGCGAAAAATTTTGAGAACATGGCAGTTGCAGAGCGACTTGTCAAACGATCTAAACGAAATTTCAACGTTTTCGATAATGAACTACAATAATAAACAATCTTTGAGAAGTAACTGATTCGTAACTTTTCTTTTTATTAATTTTTTTTTTTACGTTGCTGGTCTACTTTGATCATCTTTAAGTCTGATTTTTCATCCTCTTTAAACCGTTTTTACAACTTGTTCATTACCCTTGATTTGGATATCAGTAATATCTTATAAATGTTTGCTCGTCAGTTTTGCTGATTTTAATGCAAAATAAATTTTATATTCGATCTATTTTCTGAAAAATTTAGTTCTTTCAAATCTCAGAGAACAAAAAACATTTCACTCACTAATTTCATTAAACAAAAGCTAATGTTACTGTTAATGATAAACATTACACACTTTTTAGACAAAAATTATTAGTACTTTTCGATTATCCAACGTATTATAGTTAACCGTAAAGAAACGGCGTTTATTTATAGAGCTTATTTTGAATTCTGTGTTTTTTGTTATTAAATAAAAGGTATTAAAATATGTTTTATTGAAATGCATGTCATTAATTGATAATTTACCCTTATTGATATTTAATTTTTCTTTTTATTTATCGGGGATTTTTAAATTTACAATTTTTTCCTCTATATTGTTTCATTAACTTTTCCAAAAATTGTACATAATCAGTTCTGTAAACGATGTATGATGTTTTTAGTGTATAAAAAATATCAGTGTCTATGAAACAAAATGACCGAAAAAGAGACTGAAAGATATTTATGGATACTAATTTCATAATAAAAAATAACAAGGTTATACACAATCAATTTAAACGTATTTTAGGTGGGACGTTTTTTTCCCTTCAATTTTCTAGAATATTTATATTATAACCATTAAATTAATTAAATATGAATTAAATAAAATTTGGTATATTTCAATAAAAATGTCACCTATATATACTTCAAAAAATACATCATTCTGATAATGTCAAAATTCAAACAGTAAAATAACGTACCTTATGGTTTATTTTAGCAACGGGACTACTCTCCTTTTGCGGATTCTTTATCACGTTCTTTAAAGGTGTTGGATTCCTATAATACAAACAAAGCCGATATATATCGATTTTTTTACTTTTTAAAATTAACCCTTAATGACTATTTATTCACAATGCAATCACACTGAACCACAATTAAATTAAGTACTGGGTGGGCCAAAAGTACATCCCGTATTTGAAATTCTCGTCAAATAAAGACTAATATACTTAAACGTTGAAATACTTCAAAAAGAACGCCATTTATTGTACACTATTAGTTTTGAACAATACTCCGTATGAATAGTCACCATTTTGATTTTTACATTGTTGCAATCTTTCCTCAAAATTATGCATTACTTTTTTAAGAGTTGGTTTTTTAATCGCCGCAATTTCCTTCTGAATGGCCAATTTCATCTCGTCGGTTGTTGCTGGTTTACCCTCGTACACCTTGCTTTTCAAGTAGCCCCATAGGTAAAAATCTGTTGGTGTTAAATCCGGACTGCGCGGCGACCAAAACAGCTCACAGTTTCGCGAAATCAAGCGGTCCTGAAACTTCTCTCTTAATAACCGCAAAACATCGTTACAAATATGTGGTGTAGCCCCGTCTTGTTGAAACCACGTTTTAGATAATGCAATCCTCTTCCGTCTGAGCTCCGGTAGAAAAAACTCGTTTAACATTTTGATGTAGCGGTCGCCTTTCACAGTAACATTCGCTCCGTCCTCCTCGAAGAAGTAGGGACCGATTATCGCTTTCGCACTGACTGTGCACCATACCGTGATACGAGGGGAGTGCAAGGGTACCGGGTGAACGATTCGAGGGTTCTCAGTAGCATAATACCGCATGTTTTGTTTATTAACGTTACCATTTAAATCGAAATGCGCCTCGTCGCTAAAAAAAAACATAATCCAAATCGACGTCTTCTTCCTCCAGCATATCCAAAAATTTACTACAAAATTCTAACCTTCTTGGCTTATCTGTTGGTATCAATTCTTCGGTTAGTTGTATCTTGTATAGGTGCATATTGAGGTCGTTTCGAATTATTCTTCTGAGTGAAGTACGGGGAATTTTCAAGGCGGAAGCCTGGCGACGAACGGATCTGCGCGGACTTCGCGACAATGCTACGCGCACTTTTTCGATGTTTGTCGGGGTTCTAGACGATCGACGGCGACCTTGATGGTTGACCGCCACCACACTACCGTATTCTCGGAAGTTTTTTACCCATTTGAGGATACTTTTACGGTCGGGGGGATTGTCATGACGTTTTAAATCAAATTGTTTTTTAAACGTGCGTTGTACCGCGATTACACTTTCACCGTTTTTCACAAAGTACTCGACAACGAAAGAGCGTTGTTTACGCGTCCACGACATCATGACTACTAACCAACTATATTTATATTAAACGGCATATTATTTAGTGTCAGATGGCGTTACAATCGCCACGCTAACTCACAGTGTATGATTTTGACGAGCGTTTGAAATTCGGGATATTCTTTTGGCCCACCCTATACTAGTACTGACAAGACTAATGAATATTAAGACACAGTAAACATTTAGTACATCGTTATTTTAAAATTCGTTCGGCAAATGATCACAATCCAAAATTGAGCTCTAACGTGAAGCTGATAATAATCCAGTGGTTTCCCGCGCGCGTTTAAACAAATTACTCTCGCGTTAAGTTTTCACTACGCCATTCACACGATCATGCTTTCACATATGCAATCCACACACACAAAGCCAAGTGTATGAAATATGATTGCATGAGTTAAAAAAATTCGAAACGTTTAATGCTGGGACCTAAAAAAGGGTCTGATAATTATTTCGCTCGTTAATTCAAGACATAAACATTCTTAATATAATTTACGGTGTACTGCACGACAAGAATGACGAGAGATATTGATGATTGACGGCGATATATAATGGGTTTCGCCACTGCGTTATTTTCTTCTAGCGGAACATTACATAATTCATATTTTTTGGTTTTCTTGTCATATAACAAGGATTAAATCTTAATTAAATATTCCTGACGTATATATATATATGTTTGAAATTTTCGGTAACCAAAAATTTGATTCAAAAATTTTTATATTTTATAGCGGTAAGGCTAATTTCTTATGTAATTTCCGAATAATTAACTAAACAGTGTCGAAGTTATTAGTATTTTTTCTTGTCCTCACCTCCAGAAATGTAAAGTGATTCTAATTATTAACCAAACACGGAACTTTGTAATAAAAAATATGGAATTAGTCTACCACAAATACTAATTTTTGCCTGTAATTTGGGGGCAGTTCAAGAAGTAGATTTGCGCGCGAATTACAACTTTGATATATTAGTTTAGTAGGCTTGTGACATTGAATGAAGCAGTTAACTGTCATCTTTCCCTGAACGAGGTGTTTTGTTTGTTCAAAAATAACATATATCAAAATATAAAAACAGTACACATATATAAAAACGAAAAGTTTCTATTTAGAATTTTATATTACGACTTTTTCAGTGATTGACTGGCATAAAAATACAGCGTATAACACTTGTTTATACATACTTTTCCGAATTTTTTGGAATTCCATCCGTAGTTTTTATGTTGTTAAAATTGACTTGTTTCTTCTGGCGTTTTCTTTCTTTTTTCAGTTCCTTTACCTCTAGATCTATTAATTGCCGCTAAAAAGATTCAATAGCAAGATATTAATATTTATCACTGAATATGTAAAATCAACATCTTAATCGGCGATATGTAATAAAAATCTTTCGCGGTAAAATATAAATCGTTACCTTAATATCTTCTTCGGTTTGTTTTAATTCAACCTCCTTCTGTTCTTTCTCTTGTTGTCTTGAAAGCATTTCTTCGTAAAACGATTCAAATCCTGGTTTATTACGATCGGTAAGTACACTCTAAACGTCGAGAAGACACCAACTTATTTATTACGAATCCAATATATGTAAAATAAAAGTCGTTACTAAAAAAACAAATGTTCTTCTTAATATACCTGAACGTACTGGGCAAATTCAAAAACCATCACTTCGCCTTTTAACTTCTTTGCTAATTCTTCTAATTTCGTCTGCATTTCATTTAACTGTTTATCGGATAAGCCTTTTCCGTTCTCTAATAATATTTTAGGCTCTCTACCAAACAAATGGTACCAATTTAACATGTTTAAAGGAAATACTTGTTTTTTTAATTCGTTATACAAATATTTTACTTTGCAACAAAGATTAATTAATTCATCACAAAACGAAATAAGTAAATTTAACATTTTATAAAGAATAATTAATACTTTAATTACTTTTCTGGGTACTCGTCGGAAGCAATTACGTGAAGATCTACTTGCACATATACTTCTGGTTCCATATTGCTTCCTTTCTGCGGCAAAATGGTTAAAATAACATTTAAGGGCTGCCATGCTGTTGTTTCCTCGTTACAGTCCTTACACTGCTCTACGAAAATTGCCTAAAAATAACTTAACAGTTAAATTCATCTTCTTTTTTGTTGAACATTAAAAATAGCATAAAGCATTTTGTTAATAAAATACATTTAGTTTTAAAATTTACGAAACATTACTTACTTTTAATACTGCTAGTTCATTTGACTGCCTTTCTTGTATACTTTCATCCATAAGTAATTCAATACAGTTTCATTATGGCGGTTTTTTAAAAAATCTATAAATTGTTAAAAACAAATTTTTTATGGACTTTGAGGTCTGTTTTATTTCTAATTTGTTTTCAATTCGTTGAAAACAAGCATATACAAAAATACAATTTAAAACACTACTTCACTATTTCATTTATTTCTACTTTTCAAATAATACTAAGTAATGATTTAATATTATATGCACATAGTCCTAATATTTAATTCAAAGTTAATATTGTGATTGAAAATATTACTTAAATAATTGAAAATTATGGCGATTTTGTATAACTAATGTATATTTAATTTTGGGTCTACTTTAATTTTATAATTTTATTTTTCTATAACAACTATTATCATTGACTTGTCGATAACTACCAATGTTTATGTTGCTTTAAAAGAAAATAAAAAATCTGCGAAGTGCCGGTGATGTTGAAAAGTTTGGTTTTAAATTAAACAATAATGGGTGTAATTTTCTATTTACCATAACTGACATCATATTTTCATTTAAAAAAAAAATCTAGAAGAGAAGTAAAGTTATACAAGTATGCAAAATTAATTTTAATAAAAATGTGCGACCCAACCTAATTATAAATATATTGCTAAGAATTCACCTCAATACATTGGTTAGTCGTATAGTTTTAGTGGCGTACATTTTCAGTGTAACATTTTTAATTTTTTGAAAAAATATACTCATTATAAATTATTACTAAGGGTAATTCAGAATTCAGTTTTTATAAGAAACTATAGTGAATGTATGTACGGTACATCACTTTTTGGCAAATTAAAAAGTAATTTTTTGATTACTTAAACGGTGACTAATTGTATTTTGAAAGTTTGATGGATAAATGTAAACTTTTTAATAATTAAATTTATTTAAATATTACCGATTACAGTATCATAAGTAAAGATACGTTGTTTGTTTGTAGCTAAAACATGATCATAAAGTAATAGTTTCAAAATTGATAATTAGGTGTAAGTATGGATTGCGAAAAACGTGAAAAAGAATCGGAATCTTTACTAATGAGAAAACGGTGGAATAGTCAAAGGCGATTGTATAAATGTGAGTTTTTTTGTTTTCTTTTTATATATGACATTTATTCATTTTAATTTTATTAATAAGGCAGTTTATTTATTCTCATAGATATTCGTTCTACAATGAACTCTGTGTTTAGAAAACATTAATTTTTTTATAATCAATTGTACAGATCATTTTTAATAAAAATGTGTTTGTAGTTTTAGTTTCAACGTTAATAGAAAAACTGGTCTGTATAAATATTCCTCTATAAATAAATTATTTAAAAAAAAAACGCTTTTTTTGTTTTTTTATAAAATATTTGCCTTTATTATTTAATTTTTGGGCTGCTCTTTTAATGCTATCAAATAGAAAATTTTTATTTAAACATTTTCCAAATATCTTGTAGTTTATTCAGAATTTAAAGTTTACAACAGTTCTTTTCCCTGATTTTTTTTTGCATTTTATTTAATTTTGTTCAAAATAATTTCATTGATTATTCTGATTTGAAAATTAAACTTGTAATTCGTCTAAATGGTACTTGATTTTTAAAGCGTATATTTAAGATAATTTCACGAATAAGAAGAGGTAAAATCACTTAAAATTCTGTATTACAACAAACATTTTTTTTTTTTTTACCCCGTAACGGTATGCATTCATATCACAAACAGCGGTGTTTGTAACATATTATAGAGAATAATTTTAAACAACCGGAGTACAACCCAATCTATCCATTGAAAGACTTGGACATGTAATGATTCATTTCTCTGTTACTTATTATGTCTAATGAAAAAGGAAAGTTAGGTAATTGGAATCGCATCTCGGCATCATTTTCTTTTTAGCCTCTTGGCTGGATTTCCGGGCCCAGTCTTATACATTTTTCTAATGTTTGGGTTACAATGATGTGATAATTTGATGAAAAATTGTTTATACTGTTCTTTATGGATTTCCTTAACGAATGGCATCCTTAGATCATTGCGCAGGGTCTCATTAGATACATACTTTGGGGCTACTGTCAACGTTCGCAAAATCTTAGACTGTTGTCGTTGTATCCGCTGCAAGTTTGATCTGTTAGCACTACTGTACAGCTCAATTCCGTATTTTCATATTTGTGCGATGTAGGTTAAATATATTTGCCTTTTTAACTTCAGACTTAGTGATGAGTAACGACTTAGTAGCGGATATAACGTCCTGGCACGAACCATCATCTTCGTTCGTACATGTGCTATATGATATCGCCATGTGAGCCGCCTATCGAACATGATTCCTAAGTACTTCACCATTTCCGATTGTTATATTTCCATATTGTTAATTTTTACGCTGGGACACAGTACTCGTTTGTTTGTAAACATAACCTGTTTGCATTTCTGCTCGTTAAACCGGATACGCCAATCTCTGGCCCATTCCTGAATCCTGTTTAGTACAACAAACATAGCGTACTCTTTGTTAGTATTTTAAAAAAACTAAAAAGCTGTACGCCTTTTCTGGAGAATCCGTTAGCTATTTTCAAAAAAATATGGTCAATCTGATGTATAGTATATAATAATAAAATGAAATACTATGATAAAGTAAAAAAGCATCTCGGAGTATTAGAAATTCAGTAAAAACAAAAGTTTATTTTAATGATGTTCTAATATTGTTTTATTTAAAGAATATGTTGTGATATATTTTCCGTTTCTAATATTGTAAATGCAACATCTGCATAAGAGATAAAAATAGATTAAAACTATTTAATATCTATTAATGACTAGTAATATAAGTTTTTGATGCGCTGTTGTCCATGCCTTTTTAGAAGCCTTATAAAGAAATGTTTCATCCGGAAAATTTTAGACAATAGTGATTAATGTATTTGTACACACATTAGTTAAAAGTGAAATGCATTCGTAATAAAACTATGATTTTAATTATGATAAATTAAGATTTTACAAAAAAATATAACAATATATGATGTATGTATGTTTTTTTTAAAAGTTTAAACTGCTTATTTATAATTAATTATTCCGATAAAAAATGTTTTCACTATCGGCATATTATAAGAATGAAATGTAACAAGTATATAAATGTATCTAAAATGTATAAAGAAATATATCCGTCTAAAAATAGCAATTAATTAAACTGCTCCTACAATATATATGCTGGCATCTTTAATCAGGTATTTTAGTTATTCTTTTGATTCCCAATTCGGAAAAATATTATCTTCTTATTGTGTTAGGTGGACAATAAAATTACGCATTCCTTTAAGTTATAAAGTAAACTTTAAAGCTCTGACAATATCTAAAAATTTTCAAAAAGTAATATTTTTTAAGAGGAACAAATTTAATTCTAGTCTGTATTTTCTAATTTTGTTTCTGAAATTTTTCTGAAATGAATTAATTTGGTAGAAAGGGTAAATAATATTAAATTTATCGAACGGTAATTAATAGGTTTTTAAATCTGCAATGAATCCGAGGTATCGTTGCAATGATCACTTCAATTATTTTATCATTAATGATTTTGGTTTTCATTATTCTAGTTTGATTTCAAAATTATCAAGATATAAAAATATCCTTATCATTTTAATTACAAACACAATTTTTTAAAATAATTTGTTTTTTAACAAAGTTGATGATTCCTACCACATTTTTGCTTTATTTAATAAATGCATTTTAAATTTAGAAGAAAATAATTAAATGATTATGTTACATTTAAGAAAAATTGTAAGATATTATTTTGATAAAATTTGAAATTGATGGACAAAAATCCTTGTACAATTTTTTTAATGAAAACGTCTAGGGTACTTTATTGATTATTTATCAGGAAAATCATGTTTTTATAGAATTTTTAATTAATTTCCCTCCATGATAATTCCTTGTTATTTTGCTATAAAACGATAAATGTAAAAAAAAATAGTATTTTCAGGGAACCCATTTCATGCTTGATCTATATTTTTTCAATGCCATTAATATACTTACTGAAAGAAACAGTTCATTCTTGAAGACTAACTATTCAAAAGGATACTTTTTGCATAAAAATATCTCTTTTAAGATATTATCTTGGCATGCTGAGTTTCTTTTTTTCAACTTTCCGCAAAAGTTAATAACTACTTTTTTCTCTCTATATTTTAATATGTTCATACTTTACCTAATTAAGTGTTTAAGTTCCCTAAAAGAATAATTGAATGTTTAACATAATCCTGGATATAATTTTTCTAAGTTCTTCCCAAAATTTGTCTGTTATTCCGGATCTACTTTGTTCATTTGATTGCTGCAGCATGTACATTCATGATGATATATATTTTATTAGTGTTTGAAGGAAAGGAAGGATACATGCGAGTTGTTGGAAAAAAGTTCGTATTGAACCTAATATTTTTTTGTTAACAATAAATTCCGTTCCAAGGCGCGAAAAACGTTTGATTACACGTTGCTTTTTTTTACGTTTAAAAATTCTAAATTTATCAGTGTCAAAATTTGTAAGTTTTTTTTTTAATTCTCAATTTTCATTAAAGAATTTCTATTAGATGACTTGTTGTTTATATTAGATTTTTCTAGAAGTCTTCGTACTATCTAATCATGTTACTGCAAACCCCTAGAAAATAAATGACTGCTTACATCATTAATGACGATGGTGGGTTGTTGAATTTTTCATAATTTATAATATTTAAAAAAATCTAGGTTAAGATTATTATACTTCGCATTAGCTAATATACGATCAAGGCTTTTTCTTTCATTACCTTAGTAATCATCATCATCATCAAGTAACAGTCCCAATCTGGGGATTGCTCACATCATTTCTATATTTCGCGGTTCCTTGCCATCTGAATTAGTTCGCTACATTTTTTTCCCGTCAATTTCTATCATTTCGATTTGTCTCCTTCCTCTTGTTGTTTTGCCTTTTATTTTCCCTTGCATCGCTGTAACAAAAATTCCTCCCTCTCGGATCTTATGCGCGAGGTATTTCCTTTTTCTCTACCTTGGTAATACATTTTATTAATTCGTTGTAATAATAATTTTATATGTAAAATTTTTACGCATATTTTTATATAAATGTTAAATTTATCATACAACGACAGCGCAGTGCATCAAACATTAAAATAATGTATTTAATAAGAAAAAATGAAAATGATGTTAAAAGAGAAGTTTGTTTAGCGAATGATAGCGAGACACTATTCTTTATAAAGAACAAAAGAAGAACATTTCGTCTTTCATTTGATCGCAACATACATAATTCACAGAGAAGCTGAGAATTTTCAGCTGAATGTGAGCATCTTTCTTTGTTGGACTATGATAGGCATTTTTCCGAGGAAAAGAAAGAATTTGTATATAAATTTGTGCATTAGAAAAAATAACTAATAAAAATTATTTACATTTAAATCCCAAGGAAGCGAACGGGTAAATAGATGAATAGTTTATAGTATAAGTGAGCGGTATAAGGAAACTGGAATAGATAAGAATGAAAAAAGAAAAACAGTCGATGTAGTAATAAAAGTAGTGGGACCTCCAAAATTGATACTCAATTGACTGCAATAAGTATTTTGTCAAAGAAGGTACAAGTTTATGATCGTAGCTGTGAGAAATAGACTTATACCCCATAGACATAGAAATTGAATTATTGCATAATTGTGAATATTAATTAGGTGAAAATGTTACGTTGTAAATAATTCTTAATAATAATATTCATTCACTTTTTTAAAATAGCTCAAGTTTTTTACATCTATCTGTCTGTGCGCCTAATCTGAAGAACTACCGAACCGATTTTGTTCCGATTTTCACCGGAGAGTATAATGATTCGTGAGATAGGTCTCTGTGCCGTAATCTATAAACTCTCGACGTAATTTAGCCAATCTATGAGAGCTTTTTATTAGTGAAGCGTGAAAAAATGTGATTCACAGTCGTGAATTGTGCTTAAGAAAGGTTAAACCTCTTTAAAATTTTTTTGAAGCATTTTTTTGGCTGGCTTAAATAATGTAAATACGCCACAAAAATGATATCTAATAGCAATTATAGTCCAAAAAATTGTTTAAATGACTCTGAATGCTAAATTTTTGAATCAATTTCAGATGTTTCGAAAAGACTTTAAACGCCTGACGCGTCTATAGTAGCAACTCCACGTTGTTTAGCTCAGCCAGTACTTTTAAACATGTTACTCATACAACGTGTAGATGGCGCTAGTTCAAGCGTACTAAAATTTAATCGAATTGCCCGTCTACAGCTGTATAGTCAATAGAAACAGATACGTATTACAACGTTTCCCGACAACACGTGTTTGTGTACTGTTGTTTTTTTTTAGTGTACAAGTTCAATTTATTCTTTCAAAATGAGTAAAGTGGTGTACAGTGGCAAGGAAGGTAGTAAAACATTCCATTATAGTAAATGTAGAAGGACAATCATTGAAAGCCGCCCAACCGTCATGATTTCGAAAAAGATGGCGCGGAAATATCGACACTAACAAAAAAAAAATAAAGCAATCGTCGTTTACAGATTATATAAAAGTAGACCTTATTTTTGGCTATACCTTCATCAGTTTCATTTCTGTTTTTACTGTTTTGTCGCAGATTCTTGTGTGCAAAACATGTGATAATGAGATGAAATTCACAGTCAAATAAGCGCGGTCTCGACTTCAAAATAATTGTTTCATGTGAAAATTATAAAAACAAAACGATTAATAACCGTCTCATAATTAATAAGTCTCACGCTTATAAAAAAACAAACAAACAGATAACTAATATTTGCAATGCGTTTGTTAAGAATCAGACATTACGGCATTTCAAGGTTTGGCGTATTTATGACTCTCAGAAAATCTGTGTATCAGTTAAATCCCGGTGCAGTTGTTAAGATCGTGTCGATAGCTACAGAATCGGTGCGAAATAAATCAACAAAACAAGCAGTTGGCACTGGGAAAAAGTTTGAGTGCAACTGGCGGGCAAACAGTAGGTTAATGAAAATTAAGAATTACATTGCTAAAAACAAATTTTTCAACATTTTACTGCAAAGTGATTGCATGAAGACCTTTAGAAATTATATAAAATATAGGCTAACGCACTACATTACCATCTACGGAGATTTGTTCCTTGTTAATAGTAGATTTACACAGGCGAAAAAAAATGTTTATTTTTGTTTATTTTTAATATTTGTTTAAATTCCGCGTTCGCCTATCAATTCCGCTTTTAGTGTTATTTCTTATAAAGACACAATTTTTAGTTGTTTTCGGCTATGGCCAGTCATTTTTATTTACCGCCGCGTAACAAAAAAGGAAAGATGTCCGCTCGTCAACCGTTTGTGGTCGAATCTTTTCGCCTGTGTTGTTGTCCGCTCGTTGTTGAAGTAACTCCTTGAGTCGTCTGTTTATTAATGAAAAAGTCAATGTGAATGAAGACAGTGACGAAGACTAATTACTTAAAACATCATCATAAATTGTTGAAAATTATTATATCTAATGTCAGTTATTTAAAGTAATTATGTTAAACGGTGTTTAAATTATAATAAAGAGTTGCTTTAATAATCGAAATTTTTGTCTTTATTGGATCGAGACTGAAAAATTATTCCCAATAGCATGGAAATATTATATAATATCGTCTTTATGTACAATTTAGCATGGAACAATATTTATTTAAAAACTCGTTAATCATTTTTTACACTCCTAATAACTTTATGCAGGATATGTCTTAGTTTTTATGGTTTTCTTTATGTTTTTTCTCTGGTAAGATCGTATTTTCGTTAAAAAAAATTATTTTTTATGAATTTTTTATACAATAAAAAATATTTAAATTTGTTTAAACGCAAAATTATGAAAAAAATTACTTTTTAATTTTTTTCATATTGTTCCACTACTTTAAAAATTTCGAAAAAATTCCTGAGTGTAGAGGAGTATAAACGACATTTTCTAACAAAATTTGGTGAGTGTCACTCTGCAGAAAGGCATTGAAAAAAAAAAGATTTAAATTTTTTTTCCGTCTCCAAAAATCGGCTTTTCGTTTAAAAATTATGACCATAATATTTTTTCATGTATTTTATTATTCCTAAGAATAAGGAAAAAAATCACCGTTCATTAATTTTGAATTTTACTATGAAAAAAAAAAAGTAAAATCGAAGAAACAGGTTTTTTTGAAAACCTCGCAGGTCGTTTGAGATAAAGAGCTGAAAATTTGGATAAATTTTTTTTATTCCACACCAAAATGATCCCCCAAGTGCGAGTCGAAAAAGCCGCAAGGGCAGATTTCCCATATAAACCCCGCCTATACCCTTTAATGTAAGTTATGAAAAAAAAAAAAAAGGTTGTCTTAGGTGCACATGAAAAACAGTTATTCTGCATGCCGCAGATCTTCTATAAAAAGAGACACGCTGCTTCAAACCTCTATAATGCCGTCATTTTGGTGAAAAAAATTGAAGAAAGCTTGTCTTCTACGTCTTATTATATGTATCATAGGTCCTCAAAATTTCATTTTGATTGTTTTATTACATTATAAAAAAAAAATCACAGACGTCTATTTTTCGAGCTTTCAAATAGGTGTAACCCCTTAAAGTTTATTTTAATTTTTTTTTTTTTTTTTTTTTTTTTTACCCCCCCTTGGGTTTGCTAGCAAAGAGCATTAGCCCAGCAAAAAGGAATAGATGCATGGAATAGACTAGAAATTATATTTTAATTCTGTCGACAATGGAATCAAGGAACACCCCTAGGACAGGAACAACAGAGATAGTAGGTAGAGAAAGAACATAAGAGGCATTGAAAGGAGCAGGAAGACCAAGCTTTAAAAGATGACAATAAAGTAACTCACGCTCGCGAGATAAACCGGAGCACTCGAAGAGTACGTGATTCGCATCGCAAACATACTGGGAATCTTCAGGATCCAATGGACAAAAAGGAGATGCAGCCAAAGAGAAGCGATTTAGTGAAGAAGGAAGGAGACTATACGAGAAACGGAGGCGAGATAATTTAGTAATTATGGACCGACGCAAACTGGGAAACTCATAGAACCAAGGACGAGGAGGAGGAACAGGATTAATCAAGAGATAAAAGGAATTAGGATTAGCGAAAAGAGATACATAAACAGAATGCCAAAGTCTAAGATGGCAGGATTTAGTTGGAAGAAGAATATTGTGTGCTGGATATTTTAATTATTATATCAGTAATAGGCTAAGAAGAAAGGAAAACTGAATAGTGGAAATAAATCTTTAGCAGAAATATAGAGAGTTCACTAAAGAAACGAGAAAAAATTAACCGTAGGTAACATCAGTAAATATATAATCTAAATAATTATATAAAGGTTATTCATTTGTGGCATAATTTTTATTAATTAGATAATAAAATTTATTAATTCACTTCGTTAATAATTTTGCAGGTAAAATTTTTATACTTCTATATGTATCTCTAAATGAATGCTTAAAAATCTGCCTGTCCGTCACAATATCAAAAACTACCTAATGGGTTTTAATATATTTGTTGCAGTTAATTACAGTTATTTCCCGGAAGGTAGTCCACGATTCATCGCGTTACGGTCAAAAGGGAGGCGAACAATGACGGTTTCATTGATTACTGTGCCGTAAAGAAAAGGTATTTTTGATTCGTTAAAAAATAAATAAAAGTAGCAGGGGCAGTGGTTGCTTAAATAAATTTTTAGCCATGTAAGCAAAGTAAATACGGTTATCAAACTTTTCATTGATATTATTTGATGCGACCGTAAATAAATATTCAAATACTTCACTTTTATTTACATAAAGTTTTTAATTAAAAGAAATCGCTCCTCCCCCAAAATGTATTACTGAAGGATATTTCTATGTGAAATATGAGGACGATTCATCAGACATACGAGGTATGATCAAAAAGTAGTTGAACAAACGTTACTGTGACGGCGGGTGTAATTATCAGATCTTATTCAGAAAGCTGAGCAGGTTTTGTCGCAACCCTCCTTCATTTGAAATATTTACAAACCGGTTATCTGGTCTACAGTCAGGTCTATGTGCATTTTAGTGAATGTGTGTTTGGTGCGCGCTGCGAAGATATATGTTGTATTATCACGATGCTAACGGTCGGGAAACGCGCGAGCGTAAAATTTTGCATTAAACTCGGTAAATATTTCACGGAATATTTTGAATTAATGAAGACGGTATACGGTACTAATGCTAAACGTACTACCATTCATAACAATGGGTATGAACTTTTTAAAAATGATCGTGATTCAATCGGAAATGAAGAGAGAATTGGTCGACCGCGTACATCTAGCGAGCCAGATAATGTTTTCCGTATTCGAGACCTGGTGTGATCTAACCGCAGATTAAAAATTCTAGATTCCGCATTAAAAAAACTACCTGAAGGGCGAACGCTTCCGAAATGTTGACGAAATCAAGAAAAACGGCATCCACACGTTTCAAGCAGTTCCAGCTGCCGAGTTGGCCGCGCGTTTCGTTAAGTAGAAAGAACGTTGGAAGAAGTGTATCGCTGAGAGGGGAGAATTTTTCGAAAGTGATAATAATATACTTTCAAATGTGCCCAGATCGATTGAATAAAATAATTTTTTGACCCTTCCTTCGCCTTTTTATTTCATAACTCTTCACATCGCGGAGCGCACTTTAGTTATCCTTACTTTCAGATATAAATGCCTAGGTGCAATAGAGTGCTCGCAGTAACGTTTGTCCAACTGTTTTTTGATCAGCCCTCGTATATATATATATATATATATATAACTCGGCCATTTCGGCCTCGCAAGGGGCTGTGCCCCTTGACCCCTCTTGCTTACATTTCTGTCTTTTTCTCTTCTATACTTTATATAAAATGATCAAAATTTAAACGTAAATTCTAAATCGGTCCATATGAATATAGAAATCCTATAAAATATAACAACACATTTTTCGTTACATAAAATTGGAACATTTTTTCTAATGGGGGGTAGCCTAAGAATTACGTTGTAAATAATATATATATATATATATATATGTATGTATATATGTATATATAAATCGCTTTTTACATGTATCTGTCTGTCCATGATGAATTGTCGAACTATTTTGGTTCCGATTTTCATCAGTAGATAAAATAATTCTTGAGGAAGGTTTTAGTGCAATTTATAAATTTTCGGTGCAATTAAGCTGACTTGAAAAACGTTTTGTTTATCAATGAAATTGGACGGAGACGAATAAAGTACAGTATAGAATAAAAGAAATTAAAACAGATTATTTACTGTGGTAAATATAAATTTTAGATAAAATATTATTATTTTTTTTTTTTAATTTCTGGCAAGGGTATTAATATGTGAATAGAACAGCGGGTAACAGATGCATCTCATTTTTTCAGACATCGTTTGGACATCCTCTGGTCTTCCAAATGTTGGTCTTTTATAACTCTTATAGAAGATTCTGTTTTAATTACTACGTAATTTTTTCATTTACGGTTTACGAACCAGTTTCTATTACAGCTTTTATATCGTAAAAATAAACATTTTCGTATTGCTCCCAGCATAAAAGTGGCATAGTAACTAATGTATATTTAAAACAATTACTTATTTAATGCTACAAGATATAGTAGCTGGTGGCCGAGTTTTGCTCTTATTTAGTGTGAACACGTAAATCAATGAAAGCATCAGCGAGTTTAACAAACATTTACAAGGTGGCCACTCAACCCGAAAACCGGGAATAATCCGAGAATTTTATCGTAAAACCAAGAAAAAAAGTAAAAACAGCCAAAAACGAAATTTTTAATAAGAAAAAGTCATTTGAAACGTTAAAAAGTGAATGCATTTTTTACTGTACTGTAATCAGAATTAATTACGAAATTCTATTTTATTCATATGAGAAATATGCTGCGGCGGTCAAATATTATCAATAGTAACAAAAAAATTCCATTCTTCTTTTTGTACAATTCTATTTATCAGGAAATCGGGAAGATTTGGACCGGGAAAACCAGGAATAAACCGAGAATTTAAAAATTATATTTGGAGTGGCCATCATGATTTAAAAATACATCAATAATATGTACTTAATATAAACGTTACATTTGGGTATATATTGCACTGTTTTTCTATATTGAAATGTTTTCATATAATATCTTCTTGTTTCGGCCAACTGTGGACCACGTAATTTCAGTTGTTGTTCTTTCTTTTGGCCTTTATTTGCGCCCAATTTTATTCGTTCACTATGGTTTTTCTTTCTTTCCAGCGTCCATGATGTACCTTTTCGTATTTTCGATTTTTCTTTAAATTGCTTTCCTCCTATTAAACCTCTCAGATTAAACCGGTTATGAATATCTTCAACTGTGATTTGCATTTCCCTCATATCCTGCTCTGTTTTTTTGAACCAATTCCATTTTGTTTTTTGGTTTTGTACGTAAGAAAATATTCTGTTACTTAGTCTTGTGTTGTTCATCCTCATGATAATAATATAATATATAAAAGAGAATGTTTGTCTCTGTTCGTCTGTATCTTTTTTATAATGAAAATATTTTAAATAAAATTATTACCATGGTAAATATGAATTAAATGTAAAAATTATAAATATGAGCTCTAAATAACGATTTATTAATTTCTGGCTCGAAAAAGAAAATTTTTTTATTCATTTAAATTGACGTATTACTTTATGTTCCGAATTTTGCTAAAAATTAGCTATGTTTCCCGAACGTGCTAACAGTGGTAGATATTTCAATGAATCGCGCAGAACAAGAACGTTACGAGTTTCACAGACCAGTGAGGAAAGGCAGGCAAGTATTGAAGCAGTTTGTATCCAAAATTTTGAACGCGTGGCTGAGTCTGAGCAGTAATAAGAAAAAAGACGCGAAGCAGATCGAACACGGAGAGCACGATCCCGTGCGTCTCTATCAAATGAGCAATGCGATTAAGAAGAAATAATGCGGATCGAATGTGAATAGCTCAGTCCTGTGCGGTTACTGAAGAGAAATGTGAAGGGAAGATCGAGTAGACAGCTCTGTCTGATGAACAACGATCTCAAAGAAACGAAACACAAGTGCGAGAAGAAATAATTGCCAAGCGGCAATACTCAATGACAAATGAAAAGGAGATGTGCTTATTCCGCGCAATAATCCCCAATGACTTGGCATTTGATTTTAAACGGTTGTAGTTTCTCGTTCGTCTAACTTTTTCAATGGAAATTAATAATACACAAGCTCAATCTCTCAAAGTGTACGGATTAAATCTTGAAAACCCATGTTGTTCACATGGGCAATTATATATGTTACCAAAAATTTATTCATTTTTACTCAAGATGACAAAACCAAAAATTTAGTTTATCAGAAAGCGCTTGAATAAAAGAATGTTTATTATAAAAAAAATGTATCTGGGTTTAGTATGTGTTGATAATCATTTTAAATATATGTTATAAGTAAAAACATATAATAAATAAAAACATATAATCATTTTAAAGTTTTTGTGGCATTGCAGCGCATGCCATCCATGTGGGCTAACACATAACTTAATGAGTGAATACAAAATATATATTGCTATCATATTTCTTTTGTTTTCCCGCATATTATGTCACAGTAAAGGACCGTTTATATCTACAGACATAGTGCGTTTCAGACACGTGCCGCGGCAGACAACATAATATGTTTCTATACAGGTGTATTAACGTATTTATATGTATCGTAACACGGCCGCACGGGCACGGATAGACACGGATCGTGTCTGGCCAGTAATTTCGGAAAGAATACTTTGTGTGCGCGGTTTATGTCTGTACGTGTCTGTGGCTACTTTCCGGGCAGTGTGAATAGAGTATCGGGGCCGTGCAGACTTTTTTTGTTTTCTTTTTGCCATGGATAACGAAAAGTTCATAGAAATTGTAAGAGAACATAAATACCTTTGGTGTCTGTCGATGTCTGTCGATGTCTAACGCGGCACACTTTTGTCACGTTAGATGTAAATAAATGATGTCTGTCGGCGTCTGCCACGGTACTTGTCTGAAACGCACTTTGTCTGTAGATATAAATGATCCGGAAGGCGTGGCTGAGCCGGCTAGTACCAAATAAACTCAAAATTAAAATTCATAAGTCAGAAATATTAAAATTATTTAAAACATTTTTTCTTACAAATTGCGCCGTTAGCGCTATCTATTGAGTTAAAAGTTAATAATTTTTTATATAGATTTTGGCGCTATCTTTTAGTATTTCGACAGAATTAGCTATATTAAACACTGTTCGTCTCTCATTTTATCTCGTTTTGTAGAATTTTCTCAAATATATAGGTACTTTCGATTGCTAGACTCCAAAAGCCCCTAATTCGTTAATTTCATCAGAATCGTTAGATTTATTTTTGACAAACCAATTACACGTATGCAGCAAATACATATTTATCCGAGAATTTCTCGTCTATATATTATTCATTTAAAAATATAGAAAAATCTAATAAAGATCGAAACAGATTTAAATCGGTATCTACATTCGAGGATACAGTTGCATTGCAATAATTCTATTGTTATAGGTAGCAGGGAAATATTTTTTGTGTTCTTTTTATAAAAAAGTGCGAGTTTTAAATTGGCGTATTATCAAAGAAAAAAAAAAAAAAATATATATATATATGATTTTTATTAATCATCTTTGGACCTTTCATTTTCATATTTCTACATTCTTCAATTAGTTTCACTGCATCTCCTGACACCATGGTTTTCATGGTGCTATTGGAAATTATACCTCTGTGGGTTTTCGACATGCATTACACACAATTTAAACCATATTTGAAGCTCATTTGGGAGTCTCCTGGAGACATCTGCACCTGAGATTTTTTTCTTGAATTTTTGAACGAATCCGGCTTTATTTGTAATTGTCAATTATAACCTGTAACTAAATGATTTAGTTTTTTTATTTATGTTGATCGTTACTCCGTTTGCAGTTTCCTTTTTATTCTGCTTGAACAGTACATTGCATTATCATCTGTTAAAAAATACCCCGTAGAACGATAATGAATGTTAATGAAATCGCATATCTGTATATTACATCGCTATAGTTTCGGTGTTCTATAAATCTTCCAACAGCACTTTTCCATTCAATAACTGGGAGGAAGCCTTACCGGTATGGCCATTCGCATATTTCACATCTTGACGCTGAATGTCAAGATGCCGAGCAGGCCCAAGGATGGAAGACCAATTAAATATGATTAATAAAAAAATAAAAAAGTGCCGCGAGAAGATAAGAGCAGATTTATTACTACAGTATGCGAAGAGATTCAGAAACATGAAGAAAGAGGCGAACCTATAAGAAAGTCAGACTTCTAAGTAGAGATGTAAACCGAAAACTTGGATGGCAAACACGAACAGCTGAAAACGGATCATAGCGAAATAACTGAAATATGGAGAGAGTACTGTCAAAATTTATATGATCATAAAGACGCGCATAAAGACCCGCTTGAGACGGAAGTAAATCTATTCACGGACCGGGAGCCGGAAATAGAAGAGGCTATAAAGTCATTAAAGAACAACAAGGTAGTTGGTGCAGGTGAGATCCCGGCGGAGTGTATAAAGCAGAATCAGGAATTGATATAATAAATAAACTAAAAAATAGTCAAAAGAATGGTACAGATACACGTACCACTTTTAATAAGGGTAGTAAAGGACTGTAGTGCAAAACTTATAGAACAATTTCTCCTACCTCACATCCGAATACGATAATGTTGTATATAATAAACGGACGTATATACGCGGATTAGTGAGCAATTAAATTGCGAACAAACAAGCGGGTTTCATGAGAGGTCGTGGCCACACGAGAGTAGGTAATAAATTTAAGACTAACAATAGAAAAAGCTCGTGAACATGAGATACCGTTAACATTTTGCTTCGTCGCTTTTAATAAAGCTTTTGTTATGTGGAACAAGTTACGATCAGTGCTCATATAAATGGGTTCTGTGGCCAGATTGAATAAGATGTGAGAAATCTGTAGCGAAGAATACGAAAGTGAAGCTGGTTAGGATCTTTTTTCTCCATGTTCAACCATAAAACGACGAATATATATCTTTGAGATGTGGTGCTTGCGAAAAGTTCTCAGAATACTCTAGACGGTGAAAAGAATTGATGTATCTGAGTTAGAATAAATCGGTACTGCGCAACGATTGTTAAAATACTTACTTGCTAGATGAAATATTTTGGACATTTTATGCGTAGAAAAAATGATATAGAGCGTTGACTGATACAGGCGAAGGCGCAAGGTAAAAGACCAAGAGGTTGGCCACTAGTACGCTGCACCAGTGCGATACAGAAAGCAGCCGGTTTCAGCTTACAGATGTGTTGTCAACAAACTGCGAATCGGTAACACGGTGATCGCAACACACCCCTTTGGATAATCGACCGACAAAAAAAATATATAACATTTTAACAAAAACGTATGTTGCCTTTTGTTATATAATTTTGTGATATAAACAATAACGAAATAATTGCATTTTTAATTTTTGGTTTCGATTCGTTTTCATTTTCATTCTATGAGTTAATGTAAAGCATTCGCGATTTTTCGTCGCTCGCATTCAAGCTAAGTGGTATCAATTTAATGAATTTTAAGCGATTTTTCTGTCGTTTTCAAATTGTTTTTCTTTTTTTTTTCTTTTTATACTTCGGTGTACGGTTATAAGGAATTCTAAAAAAAAAAAATAAATGCTACCTCTCTATTTTATAATTTTGTATCAGCACGGTTAAACGAAAAAAATTTGGCGGTAGATGCGTCACGTTTAAAGTTAGCACGGACCATCTGAACACATATTTTGAATAGACATAACTCCGCATTGACATTTGAAATATTTTCGCTTGGATACTCTATATTTTTACTAGGTATAATTTTTCATACATAATATTTTTCATCTAGAATAGAATTTGAAGAATTCCATTCTCTTAATAGTATGTACGATAAAGAAAAAAATATTTTTGAGATTGCACGTTAAAAGCTCACAATTACCTCGCCTTCAAAAATATGTGTATAAATTCATTAAAAAAACCAGGAAATAACTTCAAACGCGAGCACTCCCTCCTCATTAATGTTTGTTTAATAAATTTAAACGCGTCCAATCGTTTACATTAAATAATGACAAAAAATTTTAAACGTTGCAAAAAGAAAACAGTAGTAGTAGAACCGTTTTTTTGTTTTTCTTTTTTTTTCCGGTTTTTTGTTTTTTTGGTTCGTGCGACAATTGTTATGATGAATTGCGTAGGCGGGTTCGTTAAATATAGTTTTGATCTGCACTTAATAAATAGGTTTCTATTTGTTTTAATATTAAACATTAAATTTTTTCCCTTTTGAAAATTCTTGGGACCTAATCTAATGGCTGATATGTTCTATCCTCGACTGCTGTTTTTTAGGGCGTATTACAGTAGCGGATTTGCCTAAATTTCACACGTTTCGGATCATTTTATTGACCGGATAAAGAAAAAGTCGAACGAAATTAGTAAATTTTTCATTGTTTCAAAGTGGTATTTGTTTTGAAAATTACTCCGTATAATGCAGACGAATTCTCGAAAAGTATTTAAAGGAGCGGCTAAAATAATTTCCGAAATAGTAAAGTTTCCGATCATTCGAGTTCATACGATTTCGTTAAATTTTTCAAAATACGAATAAATTCTTATAAGATAGTTGTTGATAATAAGCTGCGTTTTTTAGCTTTTCGTTAGGTATAAAGTTCCGATCATTTTTCCCCGTCTAATCCCTTAAGACACGTTTTAAAATTACTCACCGTTTTATTATTACACATTCTGTTTGCATAGGTTGTAAAATATTTATCTGGGAAAAATTTAAATAAAAATATTCTTGTAAGACGGTTTAAAAGAGAGAGAGAGAGAAAAAAAAAGCGTTAAAAATTCTTTTTGGGGGAAAACTTTGTACGCGGAGAATTTCTTTTAAGCAATATTTACTTAACAATAAAAAGTTTAAGGTTAAACACGATTTCACGCATGTACGTATACGAAAAGAAGACTAAAAATGAATAAAAAAATAAAAACACGTTCCCGTACACTGTCTTGTACGTATGTATGTATTATATGCAAAAGGGAATGTTTAAAACAATGGAAGCAGTTGTTATAATTCGGTGTATGTTTACTTTCTGATATATTGACAAATTTACATGCGATTGTGACGTTTGTGCAATATTCCTCACTACGTGTGTGATGTGTGAAGTTTATAATCTGGCCTCCTCACTGCCGTACTCTTCGTTGTTGGTAGCTGCTTTTACAATTTTCTTCCGTACCTGAAGTTAAAAACGGGCAATCTGAATGAATTTTCGACTAACTCGTCGTCGGTGATGTGTCGCAATAAGTAAACGTTGTTAATTGTGATTCGCGTCATTCGATTTTTATCACTGATGATGCGTTCGATTGATAATCGTTGAGCGCGAAATAAGATGGAAGATTCCGTGATAACTGGAGTAATATGCCGTCATTTTTACCTGCGACTATTTGCACCCAATTTTTCCGTCTTTTATTAGCGACCGTGTTATTCTGTTGCATTTTTCACACTGTCTGTCTCGGCAAGTAAGAGTAAATTAGTTTATATTTTATATTGTCATTACAAAATAAGAAAGTAAGCAAGCGAATGTGATACATCTGTTACGGATGATGCTGTTGTTTTTGTGATAAACATTTCGGAAACTTTGTAAATTAAGAAACGAAAATTTCCAAATTGGCAGGCCAGTTCATGGGAACCTGTTAGACTTTTACGAATAATATTACTTTAAAAATTGTAACACGTATCGTGATATCAATAATATCTGTTTCGAACAAATTGGTCCCTATCAAAAAGTTCGATCTGAGTTAATTAATTGTGATCGTCAACCTGTCTGCTCTTTCGTAATTTTTTAAATTCGTAAATAAGTGATTATATTTGTCTTAGTGACTTAATTATTTTTCGAATTTAGCGTTTAAGGATCCAGTCAGTACCGGATCTAAGATTTAATAAAGATCAAAAAACTAGAATGATTAACTTGAGCATATTTGCTCCGTTGTTTTACCGTTTTCGGTAAATGAAAAGAAAAGTAAAAATGGAAAATTAATATTTCCTCGCAAAATGATAACCAATAACTGTGATCCGTTTTAAATGTGATCTGCAAAGGAGAGATTTTTTTTTGACTCTTCCTTCTATTCATCGTCATTGTATCCGACTATTAATTTTTCTTAAATTCTCCATACACTTTATATAACGTAATTTAACGGCATATGAAGCTAACATTTTGCTATTAACATTTAATGAACCGGCACATTTTCCAAACCTGAATATTTTATATATAAAGGGTTAATTCTAATTACATACTTTAATATACTTAAGGCGGCACAGACGCGCATGACGTCAATGAATGCGCAGCTGTATTAAATGTCTCCTTAGATAAACGACTTAAATTTTGCTCACATTGTTTCCTAAAATTTACGAAGTTTCTCGTTTCCGTATTATTTTATTATTTTATTTTTCTAGTGGTCATCTTAATTATAGATATTTTTTAATGTATATATAAATAAATATATATATATATATATAAATGTATATAAATAAATATATTCTTCATAGATGGTAACTTAATTACTAAATATCGTGTGACCATTATTTTAATCTGCTTCGTATAATTTTTCTCGTATCATTTCGTTTTTAGCTACTTTTCATTGCTTAATTTCGAATTTGTGCACTCATTGTCAGTTAGGCGGTTTATTTTTTTTTTCTATCTGCTCAATTGAAATACGTTTTTGAGGATATTCTCTTTTTTTGGTATTACACGTCCATAATGTTTTAGGATTTTCCCCTAATAGATGAAGACGATGTTCAATAATTAATTGAAATAAATACGTTTGTTCTTTTTAGATTTTAATATGATTTTCAGTATTCTGCGCCATGGCTGCATCTGAAAAGTGAGAATTTTTGGTTGTTTCGCTCACTTCATAACTGCTTTTATACTTGTGAGCTTAATTCGACTCCAGTGTTCTATTCCGTATGACAGTGTGAATTTATCTGACGCAAAATATAGTTTTCTAAAATATCCTTTATATATAATGCTTGTTTTAAATAGTGAAAAAGATAGTTTCGATGATTTACTCCGAAATTATAATATCTTCCATCCTTAATAAAAAATACTGTCTAGCATTAATTCTAAATATTTGAATTACATAAAATGGACCAAATAATTAAGCCTTTTATAATATACTTAGAGATTTGATGGATCTGAAAAAAACATTGCGGGCCGACTTCTTTCTATAAGCCAAATTCAGATTTCTCATATACCCAATTATTTCAGGCTGAGTAAACCTGGGAGCGATTTCAGTCCAGAACAAAACAAATCTCGAACCTGCGGCCTTTAAGTTCGTACTTAAATCTTAACTACTAAGCTGCCGCGCTACCATATATATATATATATATTAGAAAAAATGTCCCAATTTTATGTAATGAAAGTTAAATGTTAGGATAGGATTTTCGTGTCGATGCCGGTAAGGATGGACGTTGTAAATTTTGATCATTTTATACAAAGTATAGAAGAGAAAGAGATAGAAATGTAATTAAGAGGCGTCAAGGGGCAGAGCCCTGTGCAAAGCCAAAGTGGCTGAGTTTTTTTATATATATATATATATGTGTGTGTGTATTTGTCTTATACAGCTGCAAAACCAAAAATCGTACAGCCGTTCTGTAATAGCTAGAAAATTTAATTTTTTTTAAAAAACGACGTATTTTTTTCTCAGATTATGGGAAAACTACAATTAAAGGGCTCAAATTAAAAAAAAAATTGAAAATCGCTTTTTAAGAAAATAAATTAAAAACAAAAATCCACGGACAGTTCTTGGACCATTGTCCCTGTAAATGAGGCTAAAAAAAAACAACAACGCGAAATTGATTCTTTTTTTTTTTAAATTAGCGTAATTTGGTTCGTAGAATACCGTAAAAATATAAAAGCCTAAAAATTTTGAAATTCAAGACCTTAAATTTCGAAAAATATACACCTGGTAAGACCGAAAACTATGAAAAAAAAAAATCCGCAGGTTTTTCTGAGTGGGATAGAAAATCTTTTTTTTTTTTAAACGACGTATTGTCATCGTTAAAATGTAGAAAAAATGTAGGGCCCGACTTTCAAAAAATGTCAAAATCAGCCTGCAAAAAATTTTTTTTTCAAAAATTCACAGTCCGTTTTAGCTAAGCAATTTATTTCTTTTTTTTTTCAATTTTCAAATTTTTGTCCCTAGAGCGCAGCAAAAATACGAAATTCGGAAAATTTTGGAATTTAATTGCTCAAATTTGGAAAAATATGCACCAAAAGCGTTAAGACGAAAAACTGAAAAAAGTCCATAGCCCCCTTTAGAGCCTCCGCAGTTATTCATCAACCACGAATCATTACCTAATATATATATGAAATAAAGTAAAAATAAAAACATAATAATGTTTAATAAAAATATTACTTCTATATCTACAAGTATACTAATGGAAAAAAAAAAATCCAGAGCCCGTTTTATGGCAACTAAAGGTTTGATTTTCTTTCAACTGAAATATTTTCGTTATTAGAATATAGAGAAAATACAAAAACCCCCTAATTGTAAAATTTATGGGTACAAATTTTGAAATAATTGAAGTGTTGGTTACCAACGATTTAAAATATCATTGCTTGGATTCTAAGAAATAAAACTATTTGACGATTGCATCGTAAATTAAATGAAATAAATATTTTTAATATCTCATTTTAAAAAGAAACGTAATTCTTCTCACATTACCGTGTCAGCGTTTTCAGTTTTCCAGCTATTTTAATTAAAATTTCACTTTTTTAACTGACGCATTCATACTTTTTTCTTCTTCTTCTTCTTTTTAATAAACATCATGTGAACGCCACTGTCTTTTTTAAAAATTCACCAAGTAAAACAGCTAAAATCTCGGAGGTTTGGACCGCAAAGCTGCTAAACCCAGTCCCTTACTGCATATATATATATATATATTGAAATAAATTTGAATGAAATTTATCTTTTTTTTCTTTGTATAGTTTACTTTTTTCTCGATATTTGTTCTTTTTAAAGGTGTAATTTAACATTTCTAGCTACGATCGTGTATTTTTGAATAATCTTCGATGACTTCCCTCTTGACCCTTTTTTTTTTTTTTTTTTTTTATCTCAGCCTCACATAACAATTTTATTTTTGCATCCTGATAACTTTATTACTCGGTCAGTTGCGCATCATTTTCTTATATTTTCTGTAGACTAATAAATCGTCTCGATATCAATCGATCCAACATTTTTAATAATTTTTAGAATCTTGATTTAAAACTTGAAATTACTCAAAATTCTTTAAAAAACCTCACTCATCTTCCTGTTAATATTTCATCTATGATAACTAGTGTTTCATACTGTTATATCAAGCATACTAACACAGTAATATTTAGATTTAGGGCAATTTATTCACATTTTTCCTAGAATTTCTTGCCGTGGTTTTTGGTCAAATATATTCTGGTTCTGAGCAGATATAAACTTTACGTATAATTATTTTGCGGTTAATTATAGAAAAAGGTAAACTGCGTCGTGTTATTTTCTTGCATCCATTTGAGCGGAATCAAACAGAACTGTTTTTTAATTTAATCGCACTTTATATACCTTCTTCATACAGCCTATATTCCTTATATATTTTATTGAGAGGAGAAAGAGAGAGACGCAGAACGTTAAATTATTTTTTGTTTCGCAGCAAAGTGTATCACCGTCATCTAAGATTATTCTTTTTCTTATATTTTAGGATTTTATTCCTTCTTCGCTTTTTTCGTTTCAACCTGTTTTATTTAAGAAGTAATTTTCGCGTCTTATTAATGGATTATTTTTTTTAAAAAATCCCTTATAAAAAACAGTAAGTATTTATCTTGGAAAATCCTGTTTCATTTCTCCTAGAATTCAGTGCGATACAGAAGAAACTCCCGGTGACACATCAGAACTGAGTTTGCAATGGTTAACGGATCCTTGCCGTTATGATCGGTGGTCCCGTCCTCAAAATGATGGTTTACCTATAAAAATTTTTGTGCGAATATACATCTACTTCTTAGGATCTGTTGAGGCCCAAAATTTGGTAAGTACTACTATTTATTCGAATTAAAGAGAAAAAAAAATTCCTTTTATATGAAAATGTTCGATATATTTTTCTTTATTTACTTTTTTTCGGTTGCGTGTAATAAAATTGGCTAAAATATTTTTAATTTTTCCCTTTAATAAAAATGTTGTATAAAAAGTAATAGCTATCATTTTCGATAATGATAAAAAAATTAAAATTACGTTTTAATAGCATTTTTATAAAAATCATTCACTCTGCCATATTAAAATTGTATATGAAATAATCGAAAGAAAGAAAACCGTTTTGATGAAAATGGGATTCAGTGCACCTGACAGTTTTATAAAAACTTGTAATTAACTAATAGAAATTTTTACCAAAATACCAAGCACTATTTAGATTAAAAAAAAAAAACAATGTATTTTAAAATTTAGTAAAGTGCAGAAAATTTCGGTGAGAAATTTTAAAATTTAGTAATTGCAAATGCGATTATTATTATCGTTAGCTCTGGAAGAAAGAGATTGACCTCAAGTTCTCACATTTTTGAAAATGAGTGTGTATGTGTGTACGTGCGCGTGTTGATACACTTCCGAATGTATATATCTATTGTATATTTGTATATACATGCAATTTTCTGCATCATGAGTTATAAGGCAAAAAAGAATTGAGATTATCTGTATATGAACGTGCAGTTTAAGAAATAATAATAATAATAATAATTGCAAAATGCAGATTTCAACACGTGAGAAAGCATAATGTGTTATTATACTTTTAAAAATTGTGAGCTGCTTTTCCACCGAAACATTTTTGGAGGCCGAATTTTTTGATTTTTCGATCTTTCGGAAAACGTATAGCAGCAGCACTAGACACGCCTAAGTGCACTGTAATCGATAACATTTTTCCCGTTATCTAAAATTATTTTCGATAATCAATGAATTACTCGAGAAATTTTGATCATTTTTCGGAATTAATACACACCGCGTGACTTTTCTTGAGTTTCAATCTATTTGTTATTCCACGCTTCATTAGAATCGGTTCAGTAATTACATCATTAAACAGTAATAATTCAAATTTATAATATTCAGTACTGATCTGTTTTGACCGTATCGAAAATTAATGAATCATTTTTGGCTTGTTTTTGGTTTTGGTATCTTGAAGTCGTCTCTCTGTTTCTAATTCCAATGAACTCATAGCGTGCGATGGAATGAAGTTGTATGATCGTAATTATTTATTTATTTTTTTTTTGCGGAATTGACTAAACAGCCGACTTCAATACAAAAGGAGAAATAATCGGTCCGGTGATAGTTCTAGAACCTGGTTTACCAGCGATTGCGAAACTCCTATTTTGTAGCAGCTAAAAAATAATTGCTTTTTAATTTTTTTTCATCGCCTCATTTTCGTCATTGTAATAAGACAAACTATGAAACCCCTAATATTTTAAAATTTGAAAAATGTATAAATGAAGCTGCAAGAGAAAAAATTTGAATAAATTACACAGCCTGTTCTAATGTTGATTTTTTTAGTCGACTTATTTTCGTGACAAGAATACAGAAAAAACGCAAAATTTCTAATAATCAAATTTAAAAAATATTCGCATTAAGTAGCAAAATAAAAACTTTAAATAACGTTCGTAGCTCGTTTTTAAGTAGTTAAATAGTTGGTTTTTTTATTTGATCGTATGTTTTCGTTATTACAAATTAGAAAAACGATGAAAGCCCAGAAATCTTAAAATTTAAAAATCAAAATTTAAAAAAATGTATATACGAAGTAAAAAATAAGGAATTCGAAGAAAGCCCCACTGTCCGTTTTATAAGTATCTAGAGTATTGACTTTTAGTTATTAGACCATATTTGAAAAATCTTATCTTCACTTTTCCTTTTTATTGTTTCCTGCATTCATGAACAGATTTATATATTTGTTTCATCTCATTTGAATGTGAAGTATTTTTTGTTTTTGTCAAGTTTTATCGTTATCTTCGCGGTTTTTGACGATTCAAAACCCTGTATTTAGTGCAATTGTGTTATACAAATATGTACTTGGCTACGTAAAATCTATTCTACTTTATTTTCCGTGTTTGCCGAATTTCTTTACTCGTATAAGTGATAGCCTGTGTTCTCCGTTACTGTCCGTTACGTATAAAATGTACAATGTGGTTTATTGTAAATTTTTGATGAAAACTTTAAGCCTGCATCTTTCCTATAACCAAAACTTAATGCTTAAAGTAGACAGCGATAATGGTGAAAAAGTTTATCTATTTTATTCCAAGAAAGGAAACGAATTGAAAATATTATCAGAGTTAGTTACCGCTGAAACATAAAATTTGAAGAAATACAGGTATGGTTAATACGTCATTTTAACGAGCATTCCATTTAAAATATTTCTCTGCATATATCTGCCAGCAGTTTTAGAGATGTTATAGTCCAAGCTCTATTTTTTAAATTGATGTAGTAGTATTTCTTTTTTTACCTTGTGGTAGTACCCTTTTATTTAAAAAAAAATCCCAAATTAAAATAATTAAAAACCGGATGGACACGGCCAGGAGTCTCGGTTCCCTTAGTGTATTATATGTAATTTAAATTTTTTTTCCTCGGGAAGAAAATTAATTTCTTCTTTTGAACCTGCTTTTTAACAAATTTCTATGTAAATATTAATAATTTCGACAATTTTTCAAGTGGAAGGAAATGTCATTTTACTCGGAGTACGTACAAAAATTTTATGACGTGTCTTTCTTTTATTTGTACTACAATAAAATCATGTTCTATTTAAAAGGTATCATATTGCATTTTATAAGTAATTAAATATGCCCGGCTGTGTACGAATTTTATATTTTCATATTAATTTTAACATGCTATAATACACGTCATACTATAATTTCATTTGCTCCTAGTCGTAATGGTGAGTGTCGTACGGTTCTAAAAGACCCGCTACAGTGTTCATCAATCTTTAAGAAATTATTCATTGTAGAAATTTCTTATACTTTATTAAGAAGTGAGCGTTTTACAATTAGTAAGGAAATTGAATCGTAAAATGATTAATTTGTAAATTAAATAAATAAAATTAACTTTAAGAAAGAAAAATAATTATTATAACACGCGGTTTCTAACAAGAACACCTTTAAAATGTCTATGATACAGTATATAAAATTATTCTTTTAATTAAAAGAACAGTGAATTATTATAATGGCGTTGGGTTTGCTTTTATGCTCGATTCGAATTAGCTTTGTTTTGGAGGTCGTGTAAATGTCATTTTATTTATGTTAGATTTTAGAAAATGATGCTGTAATATTTCGTTTAACCGGAGTACTTATTTTCTTTACCAATCTCAACAATTCTAGCCACAGCGAAAAGAAAAAAGACGAACAACAAATAGTTTGCAATATTTTAACTTTCTTTTCCACTCCCCTATAATACTGTTTAACGGTTAGTAGATATTTTTTTGTTAAAAGGATTTTAGCCGCACCCTTAAAAAGAACGCGCGAATCTGAAGATAATGAAACAAACTTGTGTAGAGAGAAAGGTGTAAAACCGAGAAAATAATGTGTGTGATGAAGAAGGATTATGCTTGTGTTTCGATCGGTTATAACTGGCGTGAATTTAAAAATGCGTAATAAATATAGTGAGCGGGTGAACAAATTCAATTGAACGATCAGAACGAATCCCCAAAACCGATCTTGCACCAAGTTAAGGCGCTGTAGACTATTTTCTATATAAGATGCTGAAGAGCGTAAAATACACTAGATTAAACGAGTTCAGTCAAGCATGATGTTTCATTATGTAAGACTATAATTTACATTTACATAATACTAAATTCAGAGATACGTCATTTTTCGCGATTTTTTTAACTATTCGCCAACATCGAACGTTTCGTTAAAGAAATGAAATACAGTTTCTTTTAGTCGACAAATAGCTTTCTTTCCAACGGTTTATCGCATGCCCGGAAAAAAGAATATGTATATAATTTTTTTTTTTAATTTCGAACTTTCAGCGCTCCTCCGAGAGGCTGATTTTAAGGTTGGAAACCCAGATTGTAGAAAAACTTTTAGCTATAATATTCGCATCGCAAAGGAAAGACTATATATCAGTTCTCGCGCTTTTTTGAACTTTTCGCCAACTTCGAAAGTTTCGTTAAGAAAATGATACAGTTTCGACCCGGACAAATCTCAACGATATATGCCCGGGAAAAAAATATTTTTTTTCAAATAATTCGAGCTTTTGACGCCTTGAGGGTCTAACTATAAAGTTGTAAGCTTGGCTGTAGTTTTCATATAAAGCGGTCCTTTATGCCATATATATTTGAGATACATTTTGGTTTCCTCAACTTTTTTACTCGGGCTATTGCTTACGTGAACTTTATTCGCGCGTAACTTTCGATAAGTTAGATCGATTTTGATGATTTCTTGTTCATTTGAAAGCGTACCAGTCAGTGAGTGTACCCTGTGTGAGTATGGCCAGCACAAATATTCAGTATAGTCATTGAAATAAACGTTAAAAAAAAGGGGATACCTTTAGAGAAGTTTTCAGCAATATAACAAATACATTTTAAAAATTATAATGTTATCAATATTAAGCGTGGAAAAAAGTTTAAAAAAAAAACGAATTTTTAATAAGGTAAACACTTAAAATTTTACTCTAGGTTTACATCGGCATTTTCCCTTTGAACATAATCCCTTCCGAGTAAAATGCACTTGTGTCATTGTTTCCGCCACTCTACATTTGCTAACTGCTTTAAAAATGCCTCTAAAACTTTTACAGCCGCTGAGGAATCTGAAAAACGACGTCCTTTCAACTGGTTTTTGGCCCTGGGGTATATGAAAAAGTCTTTCAGGGCCACTCACCCGGCTCGGGCTATTGCGCTTACGTTAACATCCGTTTTTTTGGCTGTTTTCGGCCCCAAAGGGGAGGTCTGTATAATCTTAATTTTTTGATTTTATGAAAAAGCTTCCGCGTTTTGTTTTATATTTTGAATTTCACTATTAAGGGGTTATCTGGCGATGAGTTATGAATTTTTTAAGGGTGATTTCTGAGATCGTTTTAAATTCCATATCATATATTCCGGATGGTTTTTTGCGTTTTTTGCCGGCCAAGGTAATCGGTTAATTTGAAGTTATAGATTTTCTTAAAGAGAATTTTAATTGTAATTTATGATATGCAATTTTGAAATTTATAAGTTAAATCGTTCGTGATGGCACATTTTAATTTTGAATATTTTTTGTCACTTCTGAACCATCTTATTACGATTCCGTACATTAATAACATACAGTTAATTTCACCGTGTTTATGGATAATTTCGAAAACTGGTCTTAATCTTAGCGGTAATGAAGAAAGTTATCCACATCTCGCACAACGGGAATTTATTATGTACAAAAAATGATTTCGTAGTAAAATGATTGGATTCTCGGAACGGTTATTGCGGAAAGAGCTCCAGCCAGTGTTAATAAACAAGTAAAAGAAGTTTTTGACGCTTTTCTATTACGGAAAAATATCGCAGTAATGTGGACCAAGTTGTTCGAGCTCTTTCTTAAAAATTAAAACGTAAGTGGAAAAAAAAGGTTAAATGCGATATGTGAGGATATTGAACGACAAGTTGAAAATAAGCGTTACAATATGAAAATATTACAAAATTAGGTAACCTCTTATCCAACACATATTCTCCATTTGAAATGTAGCAGCGAAAAATGCGTCGAATAAGAATATTTTAATATTCAACTTCTAGAAGACAGTGTCGAAGTATGCATATTAGGCGCTATTAGTTGCTTGTCCGTTTTCATTAGTCGAAAATTTAGAAAAAACCATCTGATTAATTTAACAGAATATTGAAAAGAGATGTTAGACGTTTCTCGCTACATGTTTGAGAAAATGAACAAAATTTCCGATCTAGATTCTAGAATAATGGTTTTGTAATCTTATTACAGAAAATGTCTCGATAATGTGGTTGATATACTCTCCTCGAGGAGAAACAATTTACAAACAAAAATTACATAGTACTATGCAAATAGATGTGGGTCTGTAAATAAATTTTAAACGACTATAAGTACATTCCTCTTGGGACTAATTGAAAATAATACTTCCTGAAAAACCCGACTAAATAAGTACATCTTAAAGTGATAGAAAACAAAAAAGTCAATCATATTCAATATCAGTGTTTGTTGCAGTCTTATATATTTATCATGCGGTGGTAAATACATCATATTTCAGAGAAGAAAAAAGGGTAAGGTTCTGGACGATAGTTTCTAACGACGAAGCGGATCTTACATTGTCTAGGAGTAAAATTTACTTAATTAAACCGATTCGAGCTCTATTCATCTGATTCTTTTAAACAAAATAAGTTACTCGTTAAGTAAGAGCGTTTTTGATCAGATTTTTACGTTTCTTCCTTTTCTAATCAACCTTCCTTTTATTTTTCCGTCTAATATAATCTTCATAGCCGGCCTTGGTTTTACGAATTTCCTTCGCTTCGCCGCTCCGTTATCGTCCCTATTATCCGTTTACGTCTGAATCATGCTCTTCTTCCTTCTTCACGTTTTCGTTTTCGTCTCGCATTGTCCTCTAATTATCCTCTTCATCCTGACGACGAAGCTATCTGCGATCCTGTCCATATCTTCTTTGAATGTCCAATCTTCGTTAATGTAATCTACTTCTTTTTGTACTCCGATCTGTTATCACTCAAACTTCCTCATTCTTATTGCGTTTCATATATCTCATCGTTTCCGTCGATCTCCCTTTATTCCTATCCTCAGTTCTTTTATTCTATCAATATTTGACACTGACTCTACATCAAATTGATCCTTTTCCCTCGTGTCGTTTCTGGGCGAAGATGCGTTGCTGACGTGCCCAAAGGGGGGTTATAAAAAAAAAAAAAAGCTTAAATTCGTGATGGATTAAAAATTTTTAATGAATATTCTTGATTTCATCGTATTTTTTTTTTCTTTTTTTTTTTTTTTTTCACTTTCGCTGAGGACTGTCCAGCGGTTCGAATTTTAAACGTTTATTAGACAAACTGTACTCGAAATTCCACATTCGTTTCATCGGTAATGAATTAGGATAAATCGTTTATCAGCCCATTCGGTAGAATTCTATGAAGTAGTAATACGTCGTATTTTATGTTTCTCTATTAATTCGTATAAAACAAACATTGCCGGTGAATTTTGTCTACATCGCACATTCATCCGGTCTCTATTAGTAAGCAGAAGGTACTCGTTCATTTTTGTTGTTAGCTTTGGAGCAGTGACAATTTTTCTAAATAAGCGCAATATATACGAAAAATAAACAAATAAATAAATAAATAATAAGCAGTTCTCATCGTAATAATGTTTCAGTTGAAGTTTTATCGCGCTGTAAATAATATTTAATAGCTGCATGCTGCCCCCCACCCCCCACCCCGTTTTAAAATTGGAACAACAACAAGAAAAAAGGTATAAAACGCGTCAATTTCAGATAACCGCAGGACGCGAAGAAATGTATTTTAACGAACTAAACTTTGGTAGATTGAGGAAGAATGAACTGGCTGCGCCGGAAATTGATAACACCAGCGATACCTTTTTTTATTGTAGCAGCGGTTTCGAAATATTTTGAATTATGCGCATATGATTCTGAGTACCGCGCGATATTTCACGAGCTTTTTTTTCTTTTTCGTATCGAACGGGTCACGACAAATATCCTCAGCTCGAAATTCACTCTTTTCAGTTTTTTTGTACTTTTGAGAATATGTCGGTAGAAGTTTTCGAATGGTTTTTTCATGTTTTTATGTTTACCTTAGTAATAAATTTCGAGCTTCGCCGTCGTGTAATATGTACGGCGTTTCTGTAACTATTATGTTTCTCTACTTCTAGTAAGACTTGAAAGACGGCAATGCTTCTCATCAGTTGATGATACGCTGCCATTTTTACAATTTTACGAGTGTCTGTAAAAAAGCTATAAACATTTTGTTGAGCTATTTTCGAAAAAATTCACGACGCAAATTTAATAACCGTGATAGCGCGAAATTAGATACTTCTAAATCGGCTTTCCAAATTTTATTTTTCTCGGATAACGAATCAGCCGGTCATATTGAATTATGTAAAATGAAGTAATGATCGACAAAATTACATGTTGTCAACGAACTTGTATCATTTTTTCCGCAATAAAAGACCATTCAACGTAACTTTTGAGTCAGAAGATCGTCGTTAATTACGTATTTTATTATCCGTTCTTAAAAATAGTGTAAGCGAATATATTCACGCCAGTTTCAGCCGTTAAGATTTAAATGAAAAAACATTAACTCCCTACACATGTGTAACATTGAAATATTTATCGAAATTCAGCTAATTTATACTCTGATTCCGATAATCATCGTGTAATAATAATCCTATCAAAAACATAAATGTAAAAATGGGAGCCAAGTTCAATATTAACAATATTCGTAGTTATCGACTTCGCCGACAAAAGAATTGAGATCTACTAAATGGGTGCCAAGTTCTGTAGATGATCCTGAAATTTATTTATAAGAACATATAACATTCTAAAATTAAAACACAATTTTTTGTTTTTTTCATAGACAACAATGTTTTTGCTATTTAAAAATATATAATATCTTAAATTTGAACAGCTGAATTATTTACACAAAATAGATAATTTAGGATAAATTCTAACGATTTGACTTGGCTAGTTTTCACATACAAGTTATCTTATATTTAGCTAATCAACTTATCTTCTTTATGTTATACGCAATTTTTTATTTTTTATTTTTTTTTTTTTGGCCCGGCTTTAGTTAACTATTAAACCATTTGACCACTAACCAGTTGATATAGGAATAATTCCAACTAATGAAAGATACATGATAATTAATTAGGAAAAAGGTTGCAGACAACCATGGTCGTAAATGTTTAACATTACCCATGAATGTCTGCATAAAATTATAGTGAAGGAATTCGACTGTTCAAATTTAAGAAGTTATATTTTTAAATAACAAACATTGTTGTCTATGAAAAAAATAATAAATTGTATTTTAAATTTATTTTAGAATGTGTTGTATGTTCTTATAAATAAATTTCAGGATCATCTACAGAACTTGGCACCCATTTAGTAGATCTCAATTCTTTTGTCGGCGAAGTCGATAACTACGAATATTGTTAATATTGAACTTGGCTCCCATTTTTACATTTATGTTTTTTACAGGTTATCATTCATTTTTGTAAATAAATTATTATTATTATTCATTCAAATTCAAATTCAAATCGTTTATTCTTCGAAATAGGCTTACAAAGTGAGCACTTTTTGAAAGTCAAGTTATCGAGTCCGTCTATGGATCCTAACTTTAAAACTACCGCCGCTATCCGTTTAATGTTCCGAAGGACCAAAATGTTTTCGAACGATGTTTAACACAATGTACCACCGGTCAATTAATAAATTGTTTATTAGCGAAATATGATGAAATACTCGATATTGATTAAAAGTCATAAAAGTCGACTGTTTCCGAAACGATTAAAAGGGGTGAATTACGAAATAAACTGCGATGAAAAGATTGACAAACATACGAAATGACGAGAGGCAAAAGAGCGTTTTTCGAGGCGACATACGAAACGAAGGAAATTAAACAACAACAACGTGTTGACGGTTAAAAGATCAGCGAGCCAGTTATTTTTCTAAAGCAGCGAAACTTTTCAATTTCCGGCGTGCCTTAAATTTTATAACTTTACATCTAGCAATCTAACTGAATAAATTAAATTAAAATAAACGAACGAAATTACATAAAAAATATGAAAATTTCACTGTTTTCTGAGATTTTTTCCTTCAATTACCCAGCTGGACACCAAATTTCAACTTTCTAGGTCACCTGGAAGTGGGTTAGGTTTTTGATCTATATGTCAGTCAGCGATAAAAATGACGATTTTTAGACGTTAATATCTCAATAACCGTTTAAGTTGTATTTATGAAATTTGGAGTTCTGGTTAATCCAAGGGGGTTTAATAAATAAACAAAATTTCATGTGTTTATGTTAAATAGACTTTGAGTTATTAAGGGATTAAAAGTAGCTTCAAATGGTTCGTGTAAATATACACACGGCTGCTGCGTCGTCGCCAGTTCCGTTTTCTCGGCTTGAACTTGGCTTGACACGCTGCCGCGTGTCTAGATAAAAAAACTTTTTTAAAAAAAGTGTTTTCTTCAGTAATTTATACCTAGCCTTTAAATGTTCACGAGTGTAAGAATACATCCGTTGATTTATTCTTTCCGATTTCTCGCAATTCTTGAACCGAGTTCAACCGTCTCGTAATTGATATTTCTGAAAGAGCAGCCGCTAGCTTATGAACTTGTTTTTCAGTGAAATTGTGCACATTTTCCAGTCTTTATAGATTAATTCGTTCGTAGCATGCGTATTTTCCAGTCTCTATAGATTAATTCGTTCGTAGCATGCGTATTTTCCAGTCTCTGTAGATTAATTCGTTCGTAGCATGCATCCGATATATCTTTCGAAGTGTTTTTTATTCTGAAATCGTTGAATAATGATCTGTTAGTTTTCTTCGAGCATTCCGAAAGCGGTGCTGCGCAATTCCATATTGTCTTATTATTATGGTGCTTTCTATTCGAAAATTACACCGTGTATGATGTATATTAAATTTCCATACCTGTGAAAGTATAAAGTTAACGTTTATTTTACAGAGTCGCCGTTGCACTATCCGATTATATTATTCTAGGAAGATCCGCTGCATACTATTCGTACAGGAGATGTCCTAATACGCTTGCTTGTGAGATTCCTATATTACTGGGATTTATTTATGCTATTCTTTATTATGCCTGACCTGAAATTGTTCGTCAGTTAAATAGCAGCAGATACATTTTCCAAGGACAGCCGCTTTAATATTTTCTATAATAGGCCTTTATGGTGTGCCATATTTTATCAAAAACTTTAGTAATATGGACAGCGTTTCACTATATTTTTGGTTTTCAGTTCCCTCTTCGATTATTTTCTTTGTTGTATACTTTCTGTACGAGGATTCCTAAAACCGGTGCTGTGGAATTACATTTTGTGTTTCCTCCATTATACTATTTCGATCTAACAGATATTGACTTGTCCAGTAGCTTAGTCAAAAAATAGGAAAATGGGAGGGCAGTATGAGGTCTTAGTGCCATCTTTTTTCGGCTTTAATATCGTAATAGTCAACTAATGTAATTCCGCAACATCAGTTCGGCTTTTTAAAACATCATTCTACGATTGATCGATTGCAAAGAGCGTGGTTAGTGTGATTGAAAATAGTTTAGAAACAAAAAAAAGTATGTACCGCGGCATTTCTCAACGTTCAACAGGCTTTTGATAAAGTTTGGCACGATGGTTTATTATACAAATTAAAATGTTTTTTGTTCCCGAGTAATCTTTACCTGTTGCTAAAGTCGTACCTTGAAGATCGACATTTTCAAGTGTGTTACGAACCTAACTACTCAGAAATACATCCGATTTTAGCGGGCGTTCCTCAGGGTTCAGTGTTGTACTTGTTATACATAGCAGATTTTCCTGCGACAGAGAATGTACAGGTGGGGCTACATTTTCGGACGACATGGCATTTCTTTCATCACACGAAGGTCCGAAGATAGCTAGTAATAATCTACAAAATGCTCTTACATAGGGCTGAAACATGGTTTAAAAAATGGAAAATCGGGATAAAAAATCGGTGAATATCCATTTTACTAACCGAAAAGTTGAAATCCCACCCGTTAGGATCAATAACACAGATCTTCCTTTGTGAACAACGGTGTCAGGGGTATTTAGGTTTTGCATTTAGACAGTCGATTGACGTGGAAACACCATATAAAGGTAAAAAAGAAAGAACTAGATATCCGGGTTAAAAAAATGTGGGGACCGCTCTATCGGGCGCGAAAAAGCGGGCGCAGACTCTATCGGGCGCAGCCTCTTTCGGGCGCAGGCGAACTCAGACCTTTTTACAGACTACCTACGGTGATTTTCAGGTATCATCCGTTAAATGTTATCATCTGTGTTAGTGAGAAACACGAGTTACCAAATACTACTATCAGAAATTCCGTCCAAAAAATACCGTTCTTCGTTAACGATTTAGTTTTTCCGCGTGTACAGCATGTTATATATGCATATATAATCACAAAACACATATCTTACATGATTTTGTTTGGTTATTCGCTTTTTTAAATTATTTTCTATTTTTTTTTTTTTGAAATAACGACTTCAGCGTGAAATACTGATAAACAGACTTTCGCGATGTAAATTTAAGAGTTCTGTTGGCAATAGAGATACGAAACGGACGAAAATTATTAATATTAATAATCGGTCAAATGCATTGTCGGTTTTTTTGGATTTTTTTTTTTTTGCTAACGTATAGTCGACCGTATTTAAAAAATTACAAACTATCAACTCTATGCTATTTAAAGTGTAACATAATTGGATTGAATTTTGCTTCTGATACATATTCCTTATATTATCCTTCTCTTTTATTCGTATCTAGCAAGTTTATTTGAGGATACGTTTATTAAAGTTTTTTCTGTTATCTACGATTTTAATTATATATTTAATTCATTGACGAATCAACCCTGATTTCAGAAAAATATCGGGAAAGACAAACAAAGGCGCAAAAATTTTTAAACATAAACACATTTATGTTAATACTGGGCGAGAAATATATACGATATTACAAATTAAAAATTAAATATCTTTGTTTTGAATTTAATATTATGTAAATGTAAATTATGGTAATCTTTAAATTAACTCACAGAATGTTCAGTACATAAAACATCCTGCCTGGCTAACTTCTTTTTTTTTTTTTAGTTCGTTTAGAAAAATTTTCAAACTTCAAAACACTGGACTAATATTATTTTCATAAAAATTTTTATAAAGCCAATAAGGAAGAAGCTTTCAAACCTTGAATTTGTTTAAATAATCCCGATAAATGCACTGCGGGAAATTCTATTTTAAAAATAATGGATAATTTTCTTCTGTATATAAATAGGCAAAGACAAAACAGTTCAGTACCTTCTTCTCCACTTTCTATTAACCGATTTTCTTGCTTTTTTTTCTGTTTAGTAACTATTGATGATCTTTAGAGCTATCAGTACACAAAATTTTGGAAACAGTTATCCTTTTTGTTTCGTATTTAAATAAAAAGGTAATACAAAAAGTGAAGAAGGAAATCGCTGCAACCAGTAAATCTGGTCTTATTGAAATGTTTTAATTTTTCTTAATAATCATCATTATTGGCTTTTTTAAAGTGTACTAAATCTTAAGGTGTCATTTAATTTTTGTATTGCAAGTACTTATAAAAGTATATGTTCTCAGATATATATAATGAACTAATGTATAAGAGTGGGAAAAAATTTTGGAAATATACAAATTCATATATATTTTTCTAAAATTTTTTATGATAATTATGGTCGAATTTGGACCATTGGGGGAACGCTAGTATTTATAAACATGTGACTGGAGTGGCAAACTGTAAATATATGAGATACATCTACATTGCAAAATGATTTAATTAGCCCAGAATAACACTCCTACTGAATAGCATTGACTCATCAAATTAAATGACGAATTAAAATCACAGTTTTTATAATCTTTTCGTATTTACCTGAAATTGCGTACAAGCCAGAATATATAAATTGACATATTCCCCGTTTTTAGAATTAACTTAAAAATATTAATGTGGTGAACGTTAACGTCCCAAGTCCAAGTAAAAGCAGTTAGTGAAAATTTTTATACATATAATAATTGAAAGTTTTTAGAATATTTATTAATTAATAAACTGGCGTACCTTGGCTTATAGTTTTCACAAAATTAAAAATGCAGTATCGTGATTTTTTTTTTATTTTCCAGCTACTACGTCTTAATTAGTAACCTACATGTTTATGCCGGGTGTAGGAGTAATCACATTTTTTTATAATCTTTTTATACCTACCTGGAGAGTCATTTCGTTTCGGCCGCAACACGATTCGCCTCGTTACATTTTGACTTCGTCTTTTTTCCAAGTAGACCTAGTTTAGCCTTAGTGAGTTTTTAATTTTTTTTTCTTCTATAATTATCATATTTAAGGCGTAATGAATCAAAAAAACAACTGTGAAAGTAGTAATTAATTTGTTTAGAAAATAAACCATCTGTTTTCAATGCTTCTTTTGCGTTCGTATATCGCAAAAAGAATTATTTTTGGTTATAAAGTCTTGAAGTTCTGATTATGTATTCGTTTAGCGGGTTATTTCAATAAAAGATTTCAGAAAGAATTAGTAGATCATAGGAATAATTTCCCTCTGTGACAGATTTTCTGCTTTCAAAGGAAATCCATGTTCTTTATAATAAATTTTTACATTCGCAAAAAAATAAAATTAAATTAACTTTAATGATTATGAAAAACTACTAAAAAAAATCGTTTATTACTTTTAAGAAATTCTTCTTCTATTTTTATGTTTATTTTTAACGAAACCCATTCGTTTGAGCCAAATCGATTGGCCCTGTTTTTAATTTAGTATTATGTAAATTGAAATTACGATAATTCATACTTATCATATTAAATCCTTGGCGGTTGACACATTATGCTCAACTGCTTTGCTGTATTTGCGATAAAATTATATTATATTTTTTTTTTCTAAAATCTAGTTACCTGCAAAATAAATATTTTAGAGCTAGATATTTAATTCTGCACGTTATGTAACACGGATTAATTACTTGGAATCATTTTTTCTTATTACTGTGAAATATAACCTACATAAATCAGAATTCATTTTTAAACCATGCAAAAACATCAATAAAGCAGCTCATTTAGTAATAAAATTAACATAATTAAGTAACAAAAATTTTCCGATTTTTAAACAATTTGACATTCTTAAAAGTATATATTTGTTTTATAACCGTTATATGTAATTATTTTAGAAAACAAGTATATATTGATCGCCTGTGAGTATTCCAAAAAAATACAACAGCACTAATAACATATATGCGGAAAATAATTTTATGAATTATTGTAAACTGCTCATGTTTCTCAAACGGGCGTCGATTTTTTTTTGTCGGTTCGGTTCTCACCATGGGGGATTTCCTGCGAGTGACTGAAAAGAGTTAATGAATAGGACTCGAATATTTTACAATATGCGAATCTATAGGACTAAAAGAAAAAGAAAAAGTGATAAAATCGTCATGGAAAAAATCGTATAATTTTCTTGGAATTGACCATAAGTTTATTGTAAAGCAGTTGTTATTATTTCGGCGGAAGAAGAATTACTAGAATATTTTTCGAATAGGCTATTCTTAATAATGACCGTAGTATGGAGAATTAACGAATGAAACTGTTTTCTGTAAATAAGTGTAGCGCTTTAGTTTGTTTATTTTACCAAATCCTGAATAGCTTCATAAGAGGTGAAATTTATTTACCTGCTTGTTCATAACTCGTACGATTGGCTATTCAGTTTTTAATTTCTAAGAAAATGGTTAATTTTCCTAACAGAAGAATATAACAAAATGTACAATGAACGCGTGTAAAACTTGCCATTATTGTTATTTTTACTTTTCTGTTCCGAAAAAAAAAGAATGCCGCAAAGGATGTTGACACATAATGGTTTCTGTCTTCGTCTTTGAACGTGATATAATATCAACAAAATAAAGAAAACATAGTCTTATTGATAAAAGTAACCGAGTAAAAAAAAGAAATATGTCGATTGCGACAAACGTTTGTTGAAAGTCGCAACATATTATAATCAGCTTCAGTCTGAAGATTATCTTCGTGGAGTAGCACATAATGTAATTAGTTAACTTTAGTGTTTGCATGTATTATGGGTATTATTATTATTACTTATATGTAATATTTTGAAATTGTTTATTTCTAAATTTTTAATTAATGTTATTATTATTATATTATAATTGCAAACTCTTATTTTGTTGGGAAAATGTGAAAGAGGAAAAACATAATTTTTAATTCGACTAGCTGTATGAACACTGGTTGTACCTTGTATATATATATGGTTTGAGAAATTATCATTCCTGCGGAAAGGGGGGTTAATTTTTTTGCGACAGTTTTATCGCAATACATACTATAGGTTTCAAATTATTGTTGGTAACTTCAATATTGTTTATGTGTGTTACAGAAAATACCTATTTATTAAATAAAACTGTATCCATTTCATATAAGAAAGACTGATTCCTTATCGAAGAATAATGAGGATATTGTTCCAATTTTTATGGTTTTTGAAAATTTCAGTTATTACTAAACGACCAAACATTGTAATTTGTGTAGTATGCTGTAAGCTAATTTAATAGGCTCAGCTTGATTCGGCACATTGTGTTTAAGCCGTATGTGAAAAAAAGAAACAAAAAAAAACGACGGACTAGAATATTATTTTTCTTATAAATATGTTCAAAATTTATCCTCTTCTCTCTTCCATGCCTACTTCATGCGACATTTTATGTTTTCGTTTACTACAAAACATGCACGCAGGAGCAAGTTCATTTTTTCATAAATATTAAACATTTTTTTCTTTCTGTGCATTTTACTTTTAGGCCAAATGAGGTTAAATCTGAAAAAGCAACCTAAAGGAATCGAACAAAAATAAAAACAAACATACTAAGGCTAACTGACAAATTATTCTGAATAAATTAATGAAATAACTATATAAAAACAAATAGGCGATCATGCTCATTTTAACGATTACTCATTTATTGTAACGGGACTTTTCTGTTCAGCAAATACCAAAAGAAAACAAGCAAGCGTTCGGATAATTTAGTATTTGCAACAACATATCATAAGTATCGAAATGCAAACGGAGTAAAGGATCTTGATTGACGTGCCCAAATAAATAAATAAGACTGAGGTCGAAAAAGGTAATTCTCATTTAGGTTTTGCAGTCTTTACCAATAAGCAGATATAGAGAACTAAATATAGCTTCTTTCATATTATTCACTACCATCACAAAAGAATTTTTTTTTTTTTCGAAATGAAACCAAAAAACCTTTAGTAAAGAAAGCCGGTATGATGAGAAACAGAAGTAAAATAAGTTACTATTATACATATTTAATGTAAATTGATAGAACGATGATTCAAATAACGAATACCTGCAAATTATTCCTCTTAAAGCTTTGTGTTACTCAAATCCAACCCAGCTGAACTGACAAAATATTTAGAAAGTATTATTGCAATTTAGTGCGATAAGTTAGTAAAAAAACGAAATTCTAGAAAAAAAATTCGGTTAAAACGAGTTTTGTAACTAACAGACGTGTTAATTACAAAGTGGTTGTAGCCATTGACGGTTCTTTTTCTTTTTTTATTAAACACTATTTCACAGTAGAAAATTAATTAATCGCTTCTCATTCTCAACTTACTTCTTTACTTTTTGTTTCTCCCTACAAAACACGCACCAAGTATTGTCGAGTCGATTTTTCTAATTATTACAATTTTTTTATGAGCCGCTCGCTTCGTTATTAAACAAAACAAGAAAGGCTTCTTCCTTATTGGCTTTATTAAAATTTTTATGAAAATAATATTAGTCCAGTGTTTTGAAGTTTGAAAATTTTTCTAAACGAACTAAAAAAAAAAAAGAAGTTAGCCAGGCAGGATGTTTTATGTACTGAACATTCTGTGAGTTAATTTAAAGATTACCATAATTTACATTTACATAATATTAAATTCAAAACAAAGATATTTAATTTTTAATTTGTAATATCGTATATATTTCTCGCCCAGTATTAACATAAATGTGTTTATGTTTAAAAATTTTTGCGCCTTTGTTTGTCTTTCCCGATATTTTTCTGAAATCAGGGTTGATTCGTCAATGAATTAAATATATAATTAAAATCGTAGATAACAGAAAAAACTTTAATAAACGTATCCTCAAATAAACTTGCTAGATACGAATAAAAGAGAAGGATAATATAAGGAATATGTATCAGAAGCAAAATTCAATCCAATTATGTTACACTTTAAATAGCATAGAGTTGATAGTTTGTAATTTTTTAAATACGGTCGACTATACGTTAGCAAAAAAAAAAAACCCAAAAAAACCGACAATGCATTTGACCGATTATTAATATTAATAATTTTCGTCCGTTTCGTATCTCTATTGCCAACAGAACTCTTAAATTTACATCGCGAAAGTCTGTTTATCAGTATTTCACGCTGAAGTCGTTATTTCAAAAAAAAAAAAATAGAAAATAATTTAAAAAAGCGAATAACCAAACAAAATCATGTAAGATATGTGTTTTGTGATTATATATGCATATATAACATGCTGTACACGCGGAAAAACTAAATCGTTAACGAAGAACGGTATTTTTTGGACGGAATTTCTGATAGTAGTATTTGGTAACTCGTGTTTCTCACTAACACAGATGATAACATTTAACGGATGATACCTGAAAATCACCGTAGGTAGTCTGTAAAAAGGTCTGAGTTCGCCTGCGCCCGAAAGAGGCTGCGCCCGATAGAGTCTGCGCCCGATAGAGTCGCGCCCGCTTTTTCGCGCCCGAAAGAGGGTGACCCAAAAAATGTACCGGCTGATAAGGAGAAACAATGTGTACGGGCAATGGATAACAAATGTCTAATATATACAAGAGAATTCTAAAACCTATCTGGACGTACAGGGTTCAACTTTTTGGGGTTGTGTTCAACCGTCAAACTTGAAAGTAATACAGACTTCCCGGAATAAGATCCTTCGGTTGATAACCAAGGCTCCCTCGTATGTAACTAATCCAACCCTACATCGAGATTTGTGTTTAGATTATGTGGCTGATGTCATCAAAGTTCACTCGTTAAAAGACATGCAGAAAGACTCGATATTCATCCGAACACTCTTGCTAAAGGATTGCTAGATGTTACCGATGATGTAAGAATATATGTATATGATATAAGTTAGCAGAGTTATCGATTTTTTTTGCTAATTCTTTCAACATTTTTGCTGTGATTATATCGAATGCTGGAGATTTTTTTGTTATCTAGTATTTTTATATATCTTTTCGATTGAAATAGTAAAATGTGTTTTAATTTTCTTATCTTAAAGAAGAATACATGCATTGTTTAAATAAGAAAAAGCTCCGAATGGTGAAGAAAATTCTCGAGTGTTTCGAGCAATCGAGAGGAGAATGTAATTTATTTCACACGGATAAGAGGGGTTATTTTATTCTTTCCGATAATGAAGCTGAGGCAAAAAGGTGCTGCTAAATTCAGACGTTTAGTGAAATTAATACTTCTTACATCTGATTTGTCTATATTTTGATATTTTTAACATCATTTTGAGCCGCTTAAGAAATAGGATATTTTTTTTTAGGAAGTAATTTTGTCGGCGTTTAAATTTTTTTAATGTACTTTCCCTTTTTTTTTCTTTCTGTAAAGTTCGGTATTCGCGCGCGTGTTACCGAAAACTGCATATTTGTTAATAAAAAAAATATTCAAGTTCGTTGAAGAGGTGATTAAACATATTGTTACAACTTATTTTTTGAATTTTCCCAGCATTACCGATAATTACTTTAAATGCTAGAGCTAAATTTGTAAGCACTATTTTACGTTACGGTTTGTTGCGTTTTAAATGTAATAAGTCGTATTGCACACTTACGGGGGAGCATTTGAGAATTACATTTATTTATAAAGAAGAAATCATTTATTTTAATCGTCCGTGCAATTAGCATCAACTCTCAAAGTATGCAGATGATGTACCGTTTCAAATGGACTAATTAGAATTCACATTCAAATAATTCGTCTCCCCTAATCAACAATTTTAGTTGTTATATTTGTAATTTCGTACACCAATTAACGTTACATTATAAGTATACATCGACTAACGGAAAAAGTAATACATTTGTTTATATTCTTTTTAGCATTCCTTACCTTTTTTATTACCGCATTTTTACTTTAGTTGCGCCTAATTTATCTCAATTACCGCGCAACGAAACAAAAAAAAAAATGAAAAGATATTTAAGTAGAAAATTAAAAAATCACTACTGTATTCTGCTTAGCGGATTACGTAAAGTAAATAAATCAAGAGATTGTGATTTTTTTTTTTTTTAACGACACTTTAGTTTACAGTGCAGTTCGGTAAATCACAAGTGTTACTCTCATGACACTAACACTAATCTGCGACGTATTCCGTCCTTGTGTTTTAAACATAACAACGTTTGTCCTTTTTCCCTGCAGTGTGTGTTTTATATATTATTTAAATAAATAAAATTAAAAAAACAATAAAAAGAAGAAACGAATTATTTTAAATAATAAAATCAACTGTATAATACATACCAAACGATCGATTAAATATATCCTAGTGAAACAATATGAATACATGAATGCCAAATTCTTCAGAGCTGTGTATATTATGTTTTTAAATTGTTTGCGAAGTACAAATTAAATCTATTTTGTGGAATGTTAAGAAAAATAATATTGCTTAAAAATTGGTTAAACTAAATTATTGTTTACAATACTCACTTTCTATTTTTTACATATGGTAAAAGAAATGCCATTTGTTCTTCATATTTCCAAATGTTTTTTTTTTTGAACAGCCATTCCAGTTCTTGTTGTCTACTTCTTGCATTGTTAAAACACCTTCTTAGTTTATCCCATTGTTCCTTGGCTTCATTTCCTAATAATTATTTATTAAAAGTAAGAAATATAAAGATAAAATAATAAACATAAGGTTTTTGAACAATTAAAAAAATATATATCTAAAATAAAAGTTTCTATCAATAAGTTTTACATTTTAGTAGTTTTTAACATTATCAAAAATTAAATAATGATCACAATTTTAGACTCTAAAAAAGTTTTATATCATTATAGCACCCAATACTGTAATTTCAGTAAATAAATGCATAATAAACATTTCAAATAACAAAAAAGAAAACACTTGATTTTAATCAAGAACTTAGCAGATGCATTATAGATATTAATAATTTTTTAGTGATTGTACGAAAAGAAAATCACTGTATTTACAATATATAATCCATTTTTAAGGTTTATTCCTTTTTTTTTTTTCTTTAAATTATTTACATGTGCATAGTTTGAAGATCCAGTCAAGCTGCATGTAGCTTGTTGGCAAGGTCCTAGAAATTAACACATGCTATTATTCTTTATTTAGTTAATTACAATTTTTACCATATCCAAGTGGCGTAGTCGGTTAGTTAATTGTATTTCGTTTAGGTAGAATGCCGCGTGCTTTGAAACTTTCAATAAAATTTCACTTGTGCTAATGTCCGCAGTTGACGCACCCAAAAAAAAACCAAAAAAAAACCCGTATTTAACGAGTTCGGAGACATGTTACAGTTATCGGAAGTACTTACGTATATGTATATCTATATATATAAAAATCCCGTGTCTTTATGTTTGTGCAGGATAAACTCGGAATTTACTTAACCGATTTTTATAAAATTTTGAAAGTACGTGCAATTTAATCCAACTCTTAACAGATAGGATACTTTTTGTTTTAATTATTTACATAAATATTTGTTATATTAAATAATTTAATCAATCAATTAAAAAAAAAAACAAATTTAATTGTTGGCTATTACTTTTTGCTTTAATTATTTACATAAAAATTTGTTATATTAAATAAAACAAATTTTGACAGTTTTATTATTTTTTGAGCACCAACTACTTTTCGTGGCGACTTTTGTGTATCGTGCGATGTTAATCGAAATGCAACCAGGTTTATCGCTGGCGCGTGGCGTTTTTATCGATGAATGATTAAATAAACGTTTTTTCGCTCTGTTTTTTACAAAAAAGTTCGCGTTATTACGGAGTTGTTGTTTAGGGGGAAAAAAAAAATATCGTGCGATATTGTGCGGCATTTAATTTATTTATATTTCAGTATATTTAATAAACGTCCTGCCTTGATAAAAAAAAAAAAAAAAAATTATTTTAATATTCCGACAACAATAGTGTGGCAGTGATACAACTCTCTGACATTGTTGGGCATCTAAGTTGCTTTATATTTCAGTATAAGATAATGCCGCGGAGACAATCGAACTTCAACAATGCGCGTAGCAGAAATGCACGGCGTATGCGTGTTATGAGAGCTACTGAATCGGAAGAAGAAATTGCAAGAATAAACGCATGTTGCCTGCTGCTCACGTGTCGGAACACCATCAAGTCTATTCGTGTTAGCAAAAGACAGGTTGACCAAGAACATTGTGCACAAATTAGTGCTTAGATAATTTTCAATTTTATAAAATAATATAACTAATAGTTCGAAACCAATGTTATCTGCCTCATTTATAACATTTAATTTTTATGTAACTAATTTATTTAGTATATTGTGTAAATAAGTCATTAATTACAGATTAAAGTTAAAGATTAGATAAATAAAATGTAAATTCAATAAGTGTATATTAGTTGGATAATTTCATTCTCTACATATGATTCAAAATCGGCTAAATAATTTCAGGTTTATTAGTAAAAATTAATTTGGTTGCATCAAAATAATAAGTAAAAAATTAATTTAATCTATTATAACTACTAAGCCACAGCAACGCGTGGCTGGGTCAGCTAGTATATATATATATATATATATATATATGTATTGTGTGACTCACATACTATATAACCATATACGTACACACAATCACTATAGATAACTCTATTTAAAACCTTCATTGTCTCATTATATATATCCACACACATATCCAACACGTATTCCTTATCGGATATACTTAACATGTACTCAATATTGGTAACTACGATTATATTGAAAGATGTTCAGAAAATCACCCAAATAACGAAAAGAAGTGAGATGGATTGGACCACTGTTTAAAATAAGATCAATTTTAAAAGGGCGTAAAGTAAAAACGACGCGCTTGTTTAAATGAACAACCGCTATTTGTGACAGTAAAAGTTGCGATAACTCAGCTTTGTTTTAATATCCCCAGTCAAAATCCGTTAACAACATAATAGGCATTTGATACGGTCAGTTTTTTTTTTTTTTTTGTTTTTTTTTAGCATTCTTATTTTTTTTTTTTTTTTAGTATAATACGCTACTGTAAATATCGTAGCATACATAAAATTTCATTGTTTCTTATATTTGAAGCACCGCGTAATCTCTTCTTCAGCTTATTCGGAATATCTTGTGCATTTTTGATTTTTTTTTAAAATAATTAAATACTACAGAAAGTAAAGTATCTCTTATTGTACCGATACTATCCTAAATATCACCTACTAGTGATGTGTAGTTCGTGAATGAACTGATTGAAAGAACTGATTCACAAAATTTAAAAGAACTGGTTCTGTATGAACTGTTTCGGTTGAAACGCGAATGAACAGAATGAGCCGGAGCGAATAGCCCGAGCGGACAAAATAAAAATGATTATAAAAATCACGCTTTTACCTCATTCGGTTCGGAAGGTGTAGTCCGGATAGACAAAATAAAAACGATTACACAGTCGCTTAGTATAGTAAGATTTGTTTACATGTAGATCTAAAGGATTTTCGAAAACAATCAGTTCTTTGGGAACCGGATCTTTGAATCAGTTCTTTCTAGTGAACTGATCCGCAAAAAGAACTGTAAAACCCATCGCTATCACCTAGTATAAAATGAACGAAATTATTAGTAACTGAGTATAATTACTTAGTATATATCTGAAGGAGTATCGTAACAAATATATTCTTCGTATCTCAGTCAATCGGAATCAATTTTACACACGTACCAATCAGATGTATGTATTTATTTATTACTGAGGCGCAAATGCAATTATATATCGAATTCTGCTTCTTTGTTACACAGCACTTTACGGCGCATACGTTAATTCGATATAGATGGGTTGATTCGAGATTACGGCGCAATTCAACGCGAAATATTCAAGGAGAAAATCTTATTAAAGATCGGTTATGGATGCCTCATCTGTATATAGTTAACGAGCACGATTCCCAGATAATGGGTTCCGGTCAGCAGGATGTTTTACTTACAGTGGAACCTGATGGAACCGTATTATATTCCGCCAGGTATTTCGATTAACTTAATTTGAACTTTTCGCTTAAATATTTTTTAAGAAAACAAAAAAAAGAAAAAAAGTATACAAATAAGATTGGAATTTTTTGGAATGATGATGTAGTTTTTAAAAATATATTTGAGAATACTGTAAAGTGTTTGTTACACGGGTAAAAAATAAAACAAAATAAGATAGAATGAATAAAAATAAAACGGGTAAAATTTTTAAATTGTGCCCACGGTGAGAGAGAAAATGTCTATGCGTATGAGATGCTGATATGTCGGGTAAAATGTATCATCACATTTCGAAGCTGAGCGAAGTGCGTACTATCATTTTTGAAACTGGTTGAGATCGATGACGTGATTGGGAGGAAAGAAATGATCGAAGAATAGATATATAGTTGAATAATTCGGAAGGCGGTCCCGTTGGATTTTTACCTCCCTTTAAGTTAATACTTGGTTAACTCTTGCCGATCAGAATTCCTGAAATCGACAAGAGATCATTAACTCAACGAGTACTGAGTTAATGCCGACCACAGTGATTCGTAGAATTTCATTTTCTTTATACTATCACTGTAAATTTTATATTTGTTAGATTTGCTGATTGTGTTAGCGATCGGTCGGTAAGGAAAAATCGACGTAGGAAATTTTCTGTGGTATAAAATTTAAAACCTTATAATAAACTTAATAATAATAATAATAATAAAATAAAAATATATAATAATAAAAAATGATACGTTCGCAATAGATCCGAGACACGGCATAAGTAAACACTGGTCGGTCTTTTTTTTTTTAGTTTTTTTTTTATTCTAGTTTTTGGGCTGAAATAATTTCTCTGTTGGGGAAAAAATTTGCATTTTCTCCGCTTTATTACGCGCGTGCCTTATAATCTGTAATTAGCTTTTAGCGATCAACTCGCACACTAAATCGGTTTTGGAAATACATAACGTGTCCTTTATGTTTAAATTACGTATTTGAATTTTACAGATTATTTGAAAATAACGATTGTGTCGGATTTTTGTCTCCGGAAGAATTTCTAATAATTAGCCACATTCTCCTGGTTAATAATCAGAGAATTGTTTTAGTTAATTTATAAAAGCGAAATTCCCCGGTTAATTATAATTTTAATGGTTGTGTAAATTCGTATAATTTTAAATAGTATTTTCAAGAAACCGTAATAACATACAGTCCTGCCGTTATTGGATGCGTAATAATTAAAATATACTTACACGTGAATTACATTTTTTCTCTTTAAATGTCAAACTTCAATTAAACGGAGCTTACTTATGATTAAAGTGAAAAGTATAGAGTTGATAATTTATGTTATCGTAATGTATTTACATTACACTCGAGCCCTTATTCCACTTCTTTTTTTTAATCAAAAAAAAAAAAAAAAAAAAAAAAAAACTTGTTTTGCCAGATTTATTTCAATATTTTCGCGCATTTCGATTAAAATGGTTCCGAAAATGAGAAGAATATGAGCGCAATATTTTCGAAAGTATTTAATCTGAAAAAAGTTAGAAATCGACTAATTGGTTTTTTTCATTGATTGCATATTGAAATTTTTTTAAATTTTATCTTTGACTTTTCTGTGCAGAAAGCATAATAATTTGCTTGTAACCTGGTGATCGAGATTTTTTTTTAAACGTATCGATAATTTCGATTTATAATTTTAAAGATATTTTTTTTTTATATCGTATGCAAAAATCGATTCGTCTATACTGGCTAAATGATCGAACGTGTCATCGCATAAAGATTATGCCTATAATCGACTACTTTAATTTTATTATTTAGAGAACAAAAATTTTATCTGTAAGCAATATAAACCAGGAGTTGCAAACAAGAAAAAAAAAAAAAAAAAAAAATCTTTTTAATAATGCTGTTGGATAATTGTCGTCTTATCAGGTGTTAGTATTGATCAGTTGTTTTAATGTGTTAATGACTATTTAAGGTAAATACTTTTTCATCGAGGACCGTATTAATATTACTTCTCTTGTTTTACAATAAATTTTAATTTCTGTTAAATTTACAAATAGATCGAATAATTAAATACTACACACACACACACACACACATTCGCATTCATTTATCATTTCTGCTATATACAAACTAAATTAAGTCACCGTTAGTGACGTAACCATCGCATCACTATCTAATGCTCAGTAACCGTATCATCTCGAAAACCCATGTAACCGAACCTGAGTCTTGTGCTACGGCAGCCGCGCTGATTACTTCATCAACAATAGTAGCTCCGAGGGCCGAATGCACAGTTATGAATTGCAGGGCACCACTGGTAATAAAACGAGATACCTTTTTTGACGAATTTGGATGAGCCGTGTTTTGGAAGATTTAGTGTAGACCTTCGCAGCTAATTCTGTATGTCCAAATAGGCTTGAAGAGATATCAATGTATAATCATTTTTTAGGATTCCGTACACATGTTATATAATGCACAAAATCTTAATAAAATGATTCAGGAACAACAAAAATATTCAAGAAAAATTTATAACTTCGGAACGGTTTTTTTTGCATAAATCATAATTAGTACTCTCTATGAGATAATTTATAATTTTGAGATAGTCAATTGCACTGAAGCTGTCAAGAATATAATAATATGGAATTTAAAAGGACCTCAAAAATCAGTTAAAAATTCATAACTCGCCACCAATCAATCCTTTACAAGTAAAATTCAAAATATAAAACAAAACGGAGAAAATCTTTCATATAACAAAAGAAAAAAAAATTGTCGGTGATAAAGTATTTACTGCGCTCCTGTACCCGGTAACAAAAGCATCAAAAAAAAAAAAAAAAAAAAAAAAAAAATGATGTTCATGTAAGTAATAACCCGAATGAAAAAGTTGAAGGAACCAAAATATATCTCAAACATGTACACCAAACAACGCTTTAGAGGAAAAATATAGACGAACTTACAACTTTATATTTAGACCCTCGAGACGCTGAAAGCTGCAAATTCTGGAAAGAGATTTTTTTCTCGGTGTGTGAGATGTATTAATGGAGATAGATCGCTATTCGATGGGAAAGAAGCCATATTTTATTTCCTTAACGAAACTTTCAAAGTTGGTGAAAAGTTCAAAAAAGCGTGAAAAATGATGTGCCCTCTCCCTTGTGACGAGGTTATTGTAGTTAAAATTTTTTAACAAGATTATAAATATGCGTACTCCCGGATATCTATCTGGTTTGGAGCATCCGAGTTTTTAACTTCAAAATCCAGTTCTCGAATTGTTAAAAGATCCGAATTTTAATATTTTTTTCCCGCACTTGTAATATATCGATGGAAAGATCGCTATTTGTCCGAAGCGAAGCTATATTTCATTATTATACACGAGTTAGCAAAAATACTCTTTTTTTTTTTTTTTTTTTTTTTTTGTAGAAGCGAAAGTAAAAATAAGGACGTTAGCGTGGAGTTTATGCGACTCGAAATAGGATTATTACAAATATAAATAAACTATTTTCATATAAATTATAGCGAAAATTTTTTATTTTAGAGTGTTCTTTTAGGAAGACGATAATTCGAAATTTAATCTATCTAATAACAATTAGGTAGCTACATAAACACTAGAAGGTAAGCACGAATGTAAAGTAGATGTAAATGAACAGATGCAGAAAAAGATTATGATAATCTGCTGTTGCAGTAGAGGTCTGCTTTACACCTCCGCTCCGTATTTCTTTGAAATAAAAACTTCGGCACGAAATATAAATAAACCGGATTTTGCGACATATATTGAAGATTTCTGTTAGAGGCAAAAAACGGACAAAAATGTAGTATGATTTGAACCAGAACACACTGCATTCTTTCATAATTGTACAACACAGCATTCAACGTTTGTTATCTTATATAAAGTAACGGGACATAATCATAGAAAAAAAATATATTATACCTTAGCGCGGTAGCCTAGTGGTTAAGGTGCTTGACTACTAAATCAGAGGACATAGGTTCAAGACTTGTCTTGATCCGGATCCGAATCGCTCCCAGGTTTACCCAGCTTGAAATAATTGGATACCAGGGAAATCCGGGAAAGCAAAGTGGGCCGAGAGAAAGAAACTGGCTCTAATATTCTCATGAGATTCATTAGTCTTAGTACACTGTGAACCTTAACTTCACAATCCCCGACGCCTTGCTAAGGGTATGGGACTTGCTTTACTTACTTACCTTAGGCTAAGAATGACGTAGTCATTAATATATTTTTTAAATTGAAGTCAAACTGATCATATTACAATATCAGCTATAATATATTTTTTATTATTATGTGATAAAATAATTAAATTCGGAGGTTAAAAAAATCGTGAAAAAGTAATAAAGTCCACTAAAATATTTAAACGCGTAAATACACACATTGCGAGAATGCTGGATGAAAAATACGTACGATATTACAAATTTATTTTGAATTTAGTACTATGTAAATGTAAATTATCGTTATATTTAACTTAATATAGGGGAAAATCCCGTAATGGCGGATAAGGTTTTCAGAAAATAAAATAAAAATTACTTCGAGGAATGTATCTTTATTTATGGATTAAGTCAACAAAGTTTAAAATCAAAATAAATGAACAAAAGTGCAACTTCTGCATGAAGACATATTTAGAACCTAAATCAATCTTTGGTAAAGAAAAATTGCCATCACTGCAAATGACACCTAGTACCAAACAGATTTAACTTCGAACCCCAAGCACCAGACATTTTCAAAACCGTCTGCATCGATCGCATATGTGTAGGCATCTGCACATTTAAGATGATTGCACACGCTTTATAAGCCCATTCATTACAGCTGAAACACTGTATCCGGTTTTTGTCGTGCTCTTTTAAACACACTACGCAGGTAGTTCTTCCTATGTCGGACATTTGATTTAATGGCTCCTTTTTCTTAGCATTATCTTCACTTTTTCCTTTAGTCTTCATGCCTTCGGTTTGATTCCTCTTCTCTTCTATTTGTGTTTTGATCTTTTTTTATTCTCCTTAATGTTCTTTTTATTCTTTTTTTTTCCAACAGAAATTTTGTATAATGATGATGTTAGAATTTTACTTTTTTCACATTTTCTCTTCCGAGCTGCTGATCGCTTTTTGGCAGCATCTGGTAATGGCGACAATTTATGAACAGTCCAGACAACATCTGGATCACAAACCTCGTCGATAGTTTCAGACCGCTGATTCTCTTGGTTCGTTGGTAGATTCTTTAGAGGAGTTTGTGAATTCTTCTGAGACCAAATTGTTTGACAGTTCTGAATCGCAGGCCGTAGATTAATTACTTGCAAAGACTAAATCACTGAAAGATGCGTGAACTTCCCTGCTGCAGCCCGGTGTGTTTGAGGAACTTCCTAGCTCTTCGAGTGGAATATTAGTCACGTCTGCCGCCAAATAATCCAAATCAGAAAATAAATGCCTATCGAATGGGTGAATTCCTGTGCACTTGAACCCAGGAACTGCAATATCGTAGTCGGCTATCCGAGATCCAGCATTTGCTCTCATCCACATGTAGTAACGTTGGTTATACAAATATTTAATTGGCTTCATGAATGTTCTGTCCAGCGGTTGCAGTTTTGGGTTGTTGTGTACGATGACGAACTTATCAAATTTCTCGCTAAAAATTGATGATCGCCAGGTCTTATGGGTACAGTGGTTATCCGGTAGAATCATCACAGGACTCTCTTTTGTCAGCACGAATAGCTACAACCATTGTAGAGAAATATCACTGTACATCCAGTCTTTTGGTTGGGCTACGTCTACGCTCTCGGCTATAGTATTAATCATGAGCCGATCATTCATCCTTTGTGTCTAGGAAAGCCAAAAATAGTGGTACGAAGTAGCCGTTTGCACTCATACAAAACAAAACTGTTATATTATTGCCCCTCTCAGCAAAAGGGAGCTTTCCTACGTGACCGACACAACCTTCAGAGCAAGAACTTTTTGATGTTTGTGTACGTAACTGACTCCAGTTTCATCACAGTTTTAAATGTTGGAAGGTGGAAATTTGTACTGTAGCTTCAGTTCTTTATGATTGTTATAAGCGAAGTCTACTTGTAGTTTGTTAAACTTTACGGCTCACATCATGCTTGTCGACTCTGGTGCTCTCAGCGAAACGTCAGAATGTCTCTGCATAAAATAGTAATAAAAATGCTTCCCGGCAATAAATTTCTCTTTGTTAAAGTGATAAGGGGTCTTCATAGTTTCAGCCAAGTCGAAAGCTAACTTCAGACATTTTTTTTTACCAATGACAGATATCTATTGGTCAAATATTTTACATAGTCCACTAAAACTTGTTCGTACTCAGGTGAGAAGGTATTAAAATCTAGCAATCTATGGTTGCAACGTCACTTCTTCTCCACGGTTCCTTACCGATGTCTTATCACCTAGAGTACCTTTTGGGGAGTTGTAGCGTGACGAACCTTTTCTCAAACCCATTTCTTTAGACAAAACCTTATCTGTCGCAGTTTATAAACTTTGTTGGTCTCATTTTCCTTTCCTTTTCCATGTTGATTTATTTTCATTCTTCTTTGCTTTGAAATAACGTACATCAATTATTGTAATAAATATAAATTATTACGAGAAAAAACAATTTATTCACTGTCTGGTGTTAAGTGACAACTTTCAAAATTAAGTTATCTTGAAATCGCATTCTGCATCAAAATAAGCATGAACTGTTAAATTTTTATTTCTTAACGTAATTTTTATTTAATCTTTTCAGGTTGTATCATTTTATTTGCCTTTAAAGAGCGGTGATAATTTTTACTTTTTTCTATATTTTAAGGTTGAAAATTACCCTGCTGTGTTTGATGAAGTTACAAAAATTTCCGTTTGACGAACAGCGTTGTCCACTTATTTTAGAAAGTTGTAAGTAAATAATTATAATCTTTTTGTAATTAGAACTATTTTCTTGTTTTAAATAATAATAATAATAATAAGCCGATCTTTAAACTTCTTGGTACTTCCAAAGTAATCATTAATATAAATCGTACCGTTTGGTCTGAACGCTTCGTACATTCTTGTTGAACAGATATAGATAGTGTTCATGGCAATTGTACATGTAAAGTGAATGTTTACCAGACAATACTGAAGACTGGTACTGTAAACGTTTGATTTAAAACCTAACATAATGAATTAAATTTGGTTTTAATACCATTCTTTTCTGTTCGTTTTTACTGAGTGTATTTGATGAGATGTTCTTTAAAGTTTCTTTTATCTACGGTTTTGATTATATGACCGCATTCGTTGTTTACGTATATTATATATGTATGTATATATAAATGTAAGTGTATATACATATATATATAGTCGTCGCGATAGCCTAGTTGCTAGAGCGCTTAACTTCCGTTATAGAGGTCATGGGCTCGATCCCGAGCGACGACAGAACTTATTACAAGAATTAAATAAATAAACGCTAATAATTACGCGGAAGGCAATGGCAAACCACCACGTACAACATCATATGCGCGCTAGGTCAGTACACAGCAGACATACACGGGACTGTACTTGTAGCGCGATAGCAAGCGGCTACTATCAGTTCGGAGTATAGTTTTGCGCTTGTATACTCGCGTTGCGTATAACAATTGCCTAGCACACTACCTATATCTGTACAGCTGAGATGTACAAATAGGTAGTCGCCGACGCTCAGAAGCTGAGTATGGCACTATATTCTTCTTTCTCATATATATACAAATACATACATACATATGCATATCATTTTTTTATTAAAAGAAGTTAAACTCGTCATATTACAGTATGAGGTATAATATTTTTTTTATTACAATGTAGTAAAATAATCAAATTTGAAGGTTGTGAAATTATACCCCGATTTCTTAATAAAGCTTCCTTGGTTTGAAAAAAAACAAAAACGTGCAAGAATAATAAAGACACAAAAATGTTTAAGCACATAAATATACATGGTACAAGAATGCTGGATGAAAAGTGCATACGATATTACATATTTAAAATTGAATATCTTTATTTTGAATTTAGTACCATGTAAATGTAAATCATGGTTATCTTTAACTGAACATACAGCGTCTTTGATGCATTAAACATAATGCTTGACTGAACTTGTTTTAATTGAACCTGTTAATTTTACCCATCATTTTGATTTTTTCACTCTTTTAAAAGGGAAGTCATGCGAAAGCGGATTTTGAAATTTATGTTTAATCAGATTTCTATTGTGAGGACTGTGTTTTACTATGTGCTAACCCCCGTGTACGATGTCACGTTAAAGCATAGTTTTGACATTTGTAAAGGTCAATGGAAATACATTTAAAATGACTGCGGACCGTTGCAACCTTTTAAATATGTTTTTTTGGGCACGTCAACAGTGGAACTTACCCAACGCAAAAAATTGTACATTATATAAGGAAAAGATTAGAAATTTTACTCAGATTGGCGGAAGCGCTACAATGACATAAAATACAGGTGTTGTTACTCTTGTGCGCACGGATTCATTCATCATCTATCCTCAGACTGTGAATCACGTTATATTTTATTTTGGTTGACGCCTTTGTTAAAATAAGAAATATGTAGCTGTATCGTCGAGTTATTGTAGCTTTAAATATTCTGTTTTCTGGTTTTGAATACGGATTGGGCATATTATTTATATTGTACACGGGGGGCTAGATGTTAAAAAGCGTAATTATCAAACGAACTTAAGAATCAAAAGTGTTTTTATAATTGTACTTTGCAGTAAATTATTACTTTTATAACATTTTTTTTACAAGACGTTGAGAAAATGAATTTAGAATTTAATTTTTTTATATATGTAAAACAATTAAATTTAATGAAATTAAAATGTTGCGGTGTAATGTTTATTTATTTGTTGATGGTTGTTAAACATATTTTAAATATTCTTATTGAGGTGATTTTTATTGTGAACATTGGTAGGATGCTGAAAAAATTTTTGCTTAGAAATTACTGTAAACGCGAAACTAAAGTAATATTTGTTTCCGTATAATTTATATTGATAATTAAACCGAATGTGTCTGTTATTTGATTTATAGATTTTTTCTATTTTTCAGGGACGTACAATACCACTGATCTAATTTTAGACTGGGAAGAACATTCACCGGTAGTGGTTAATAATCAGCTTCATATGACTGAATATAATCTGGTCGCCGTGAAAACAAATCGAACTTTTGTGCTGTATAGTCTACCAGACAGTACTTGTACCGGCTTTGAGCATACTCATTATTTTGGTAAATTTGGTAAGTTTTGATATAATTTTGGATTCTTTAACTGGTTTATGTTTAAAAGATAAATAGGGGCGCAGAAGACAATTAATAATTATATAATGATCAAAAAAATGATATATAAGCACATGTGTGTATTAAAAAATAAAAAAATTAATGTATTCAAATTTGTTTATTTCGAAATAGGAATTTTAAAATATACTAGTTTCGGGAAGTTCTTATATGTCGTGTATTATTATTTTTTCAATTTTTATGAAGAGTGTAAAATCTTTTAGCTGGAAATTACAGTACTTTAACGGTGTACTTTTATCTGGAAAGAGAAGTTGGACATTATATAATGGATTATTATGTTCCCAGCATTTTACTGGTTATGGTGTCATGGGTTTCTTTTTGGTTAGATCCGAATGCAGTACCTGGTCGTACTACGTTAGGTAACAGATATTTGTTATTTATATCAAATATTAATTTTCTTTTCACTATTAAATTATTTTTACGATGTTATCCAATAAAATTAAAGAAGATTAAAGCCTAAATAAGTACTACTAAAATTTATTTAATATTTTGTACCCTTACGCGATCGTAAAATGTTAAAGTAAATGCGCGTGTATAAGTAAATGAACTTTCGATAAATGAGGTGTAATTAAGGTGTAGAGTTCAGTCTAAATATATATATACATATATATATATGTATATATATTTTTTAAAGAAAAAAAGAGAAAAGATGACATATTTGAACGAGATGTTTTTTCGAGTGCGATTTATTTGTATTAGTAAAACCGCGCATGTTCTTTAGTTATATTTTCCTTAAATTCTGCTAACAATAAGTAAAAATAAAACAGTAGCTACGATGCTTTTCATTAAAAATGAGTTAAAATTATATTACTAAAAACAACATCTTTCAGTTTAGGAGATTTTTTTCGCCTAAAATGTCATTGTTACTGTTGAAAACAGTATGTGACATTATTAAGTTACGAGTATTTAATTAGATTACAAGTACTCTCGATTTGTTACTTTCAAATATAAATCGTGATCGCGTATTTCATAATTTTCATTTCTGGTTACTAATTCATTGGAACATACTTATATTTTATTACAGATGTTGAATTAAGAGTTTATTCGATAGTTCTGTCGATTCGCCCGTTCTAATCAATACGAAAAGTTACATATTGTTTTATATCCACATTAATCTCAATGTAAATAATCTTTTGCTAAACTGTTATAAGCATATTTATGTTTACTCTTTCTAAAGAATACTGACGTAAATTTAAGAAGAAAAAAAATTATGTTTATATTAATTACAACGTAATTATTAGGCTACCCCCTTTGAAAAAATGTCCCAGTTTTATGTAACGTTTGTTATATTTTATAGGATTTCTGTGATTATGTTATTATATTCATATGGACCTATTTAGAATTATGTTGTAAATTTTAATCATTTTATACAAAGTATAGAAAAGAAAGAGATAGAATTGTAAGCAAGAGGGGTTAAGGGGCACCGCCCCTTGCGAGGCCAAAATAGTCGAGTTATATATATATATATGTGTGTGTGTGTGTGTGTGTGTGTGTGTGTGTATACACACAATGTGTGTTCAATAAGTAACGTTACGCGGATTATTTCACGCCCGCTGTTTGGTGAAACTGTGTGAAATGATGTCGGTGAACGTTTCCAAGCTGGTGAGTTATGAGGCACGCGCGGTCACCAAATTTCTGACAGCTGAAGAAGTTGTAGGTGCAAAAATTGATCGCAGACTGTGCATAGCATTCGATGCAAATAACATTATGACGCGTAAATGTGTCTCAGAGTCAAAGGAAGCAAGTAAAGTGTGAATATTGAAAGGTCAATCAGGTCTGCCGAAAGCCAAAACTGAATGCTTGCCGGAAGGTTCTCGCAACCATCTTCTGAAACCGGCACGGACTCCTACTGTTAAAATTTCGCACATAGAAGGATGTGATAACGGAGTATATTTACCGTGATACTCATGTAGCACTTCATCGAGCGATTAATCGGAAGAGACATGGCTGCAGTCTGGAGAGCAGTGCTTTTGCACGATAATGCGCAACCGCACACGTCTGTTCCCGTTCGCACGTGTATTAAAAATCAAAATTCAGACGAATTTTCACATCCACCCTACTGACATCTTTCGATTTTCACGTTTTCCCTATTTTAAATGTGTAGGAAACGTTTTGTAATAGACGAGGTCATGGAGGCAGTAACGAAATTTTTCACTAAATGCACTGCCCATTTTTACCATGACGGTATCGTTACTGACCCGGTATGATAAATGCCTTAATGTTTTGGAAATTATGTCGAAAAATAAACTATTTCTTCTAGTTTCTTTGGTATTTTTTTCATAATTTTCGGATGCCTTATACCTTTCTTGCAAATCATTCGTTGAGGCCAACTTTATATCACTTTTTTAAATCGCATTTTTTTTAAATAACTGTAATTATTTTTTTTATTTCTTCTTCATTTTATTTCCCTTGTACCGTTTGGTTATTCGATAAACTGATCATCTTTTACTCATCTGATTCCTTTCCTTTTAAATGTAAAAAATTATTATTTTTTAACATTTTTGCGTAAAAATAAATGCGGTCTCGTATAGGGTGATGTCTCAACTTTTAAAATTTGGTTTACTTTTTTCAGGTTAATGAATTTATTTTCTTGATTCGTCGTTACATTAAAATTTAAGTAAAATGAATCGTAAACTTAATTTCAGTATATAATATGAAAAAGGGAATATATGTATGTTTATGTATAGCTATAAGTATAGCCGCTAAAATCTGTATCTCTTTATTCTTTATTTTAAAATATTTAAACACTTATAGGAAATTAATTTTTATAATGTGATTCTAATATAAATTTATGTGCATATTAAATTTTTTGGAGCAATTCGGATTATATGATTTAAATGATTGATTTTATTTTCCTATTCTGTTAATGGAAACATACGATAAATCTTTGAAAGGGTTCATAATTTGATAAATGTCCAAAACTCTCGAGATTTTTTGCACTTCATTTTTCGACTAGTGTAAAAATGAGACTTTTATAATTTTTTTTTATTACATTTTTTTCATTGTATCATGTTTTTTTTCTTCTTATTTTTATTTTAATATTTACCTTATTAAAAAAAAAAAAAATTATTCATTTTAGGAACTAGTACTATGCTGACATTTATCACACTTTCAAGAAATATCGGCAGTTCTTTACCTAAAGTTTCCTATATTAAAGCAACGGAAATATGGTTTATTGTTTGTACTGGTTTTATATTTGGTTCCTTGGTCGAATTTGCTTTCGTTAACACAATTTGGCGGAGAAGGTATGCCACACTGTTTTCTTTAAAAGGATGTCTGATGTTGTTTGGAAAATTTAAACAATTAAAAATTATTTTTTTTAAACAGTAAGGAGTGACAATTATTGTAACTATGCATATTCTATGTGGGTGGTGATAATTAACTCGTAAGTAGAATGCGAAATATAGTTATTTACCGAGTATAATTATTTTATTATTTCCTCTTAGGTAGTATGGCTTTACTCGCTGTTTAATTACGGTTATCTCATTTGTTCGCATTTTCGTTATCGGCTTGTACAATTGTTATCAGCAAACTAGCTACATTTTCTATTATTATTTATTCGGAATGAATTTCAATTTTCTTCATATTTAATCATCGCTATATTTTAGCAGCTTTTTTTATTTCATTTAGATTTTTCTACTATCGTTTACTATATATCTTTTTTAATTTAGCTAATTCTCGTTTTTTTTTAGGATTTCCGCTTTTTTCTTTCCCTTTCCTTCTTTCTATAATTTACGCTGATATTTTATTGCTTTTTTTAGATGAACTGGACTGGTGACATTGCTTCCAATTCCATTCTCTATTTGGTAGACGTAAATGTACGTATTAAGAAAAAGCCGTCAAACCCTCTTTTGCCTGTATCCCCGTCTATTGTCCAACGAATTGAGATTATTTCAGTCCGAAATTTCTGTCCTTAAAAATGATGAGAACAACAACGGTAACGCTAATAATAATCACATCAAATCGTTTTTATTATTATTAATATTGCAATAAAATTTACTAGCGCGTTACCTAACGCTATTTGTGGAGAAAACACGAAATAAATCTAAAATATAATAATCAAAATAAAATTAAAAATTCGTGATTTATACGCATAAATCGAAACACAACAAAACAAAACAAAAGCAAAAGAAACAAAGTAACATTTGTAAGTATAAAACAAATTAGGTTTATTTATATCAATAATAGCGGTTAAAGATAGCCTCTACTTAATGATTTTCCTTTTGTCTATTTCAAAAGTCTATCTATCTTTAGCTCTCCCGACTTAACTTTTTCTCTTCTCTTCTCAGTTCATGGCGAAACAGAATATCGTTGTAATGCCGCAACCGCCCTGTTCTTCTGGCAGACTTTTTTTTATTTTCCGAACTCAAGAAGACACTCAAAGGATACCATTTTTCAACAATGGATAAAAAATAAGGACTATATCGCAGAGCGAGATACTATACCTAAAAAAGCGTTCCAACAATGTTTCTCAAAACTACGGTATAGCGTAAGTGTATAATATCAAAGAGGGAGGGGGGGGGGGAGGGCTACTTTGAAAGAACTACGAAATAAACATTGAACATTAGGCAAATACTTTTATAACCATAACTTGTGTATCGGATGTTTTTTTTTTTTTTAATCCGCTATAGAATAATCGCAGCTGCAAAGATCTTTATTAAGCCTATTGAAGTATTTCCTTTTTCTTAGTTGTTCGCAGTTTTAGTATTTTGTTTAATAATTTCGGTAATTTTTTTGTAAATCAATTTTATTGGGAAGAAAGGAAAAAGAAATGAAAGAATTAAGCTAAGAAAAAGAATAATCAGATGTTTGCAGTTAAATAGTAAATATGTTTGCTTAGTAAAGATACAAAATATGGTTGCCTAAAATTAAAAAGTTCGACAGTGCAGAATGATATTAGCGTCTGTTTTGTTAATTTTCCATCGAAAAAGTTCGTTTAATTTTTCTTTTCTTTTAGTTGCTGCTGATTTAAACCGTTGTGGCGAATGAAAGAACGAACACGTTTATAGAAATAAACTCAGATAAGATAACAACCCGACAGTTGCAACGTGATAAAAACGAATTGTGTTTTTTTCTACTTTTAAGGGAATACAAAGAATCGAAATTCTACGGAGCTTTTCTACTTCTTAATCGATAAAGAAATTTTGATCCGTTGTAAATTAAAGAAAAGTAGTAATGAAAAAAAAAAAGAAACATGTAGGTTAACTAAAAAATATCAAAAACGGCTGCGGAATATAAAAATTTGTATCTGCTTTTATGAGTGTGTGAAATAGTATGTAAAATTATTTCATTTAATTTGACTTATGATAATTGAGTGTAGATAAGGTAACTGCTTTATTATCATAGAAGTCTTAGAATGACAACAAAGATAAAAAACACTTATCGCCATGTAATGTATATTAGAATTATTGCGCGATTTTTCACCATCTAAAATTAACTATCATTGCAAAACGTTGAAATCATTACATAATTTAAAGTAATTACACTGCGGTGCGATTAGTTTTAGCTTATCAGTTTGGGAATATACACGTTTTTGTATTGTAGCATTAGAAGTTAACAGACAAAAGCTCATTTCAGTTTTTAAAGTGAAGTCGCTCAGAAGATTTCTCAATAGTAATAGATCACATAGCAATGCTAAATATATTAGAACTCTACATAACTTTACATCTAAACTAGTGCGCTATAAGCTAATCACAGAACTACCGTATTTACTCGCGTAATTTACGCTCTCACGTAATTTACGCACCCTAATTTTTGCCCACATTTTTTTTAAGAAATAATATAAACCATATTTTCGTTATTAAAATACATTAGTAGGTTCAACATTACTAGACAATGTCTAATTTCTTAGAAGTAAATTACCAGTACTCGAATTTATAAATTACCGTAATTTAGTTACTTATTGTTATATAAATATAAAGGTAACTGATTTCGCTTGATGAGTGTTTTGTTTAGGTAAGAGATAATTTTGAAATACACACCTATTACGTATAACTCGCAAAATGCAGGTTGGTATGATTCCTCGTGTAATTTACGCACCTCCTTTTTTGTCAGGTTAAAAACGACAAGAAGTGCGTAAATTACGCGAGTAAATACGGTAATTGCTTTAAACAGGCCCTTTCTACTCTTAACATAAAAAATAAGAGTTTGTGGAAAGTATGTAAACGGTATAATAGGCACCCTTGCTCCATTCCTCCGCTGCTTGACTTGAACTCAAATTGTTACGTGTATGAAGACTGAAATAAAGCCGAATTGCTTTCAGCGCACTACTGTTCAATAGACGGTCAAAATTCCCATCTTGCAACTAACTATCAACAAAATAAAATCAGAGATCATATTGCTCGTTTTTTAAAGAATGCTAGTATCAGCCTAACCCAGATGAAACTTTCTATGCCCAAAGAAATTCGTAATTATATCAAAAAATTGAATTCTAGCGTGTCCGTTGGAACGATAATATTCTCAACATTGTTTTAAAAAATATCCCAAATGAAGGTATCGTAGAGTTTTAAATAATATAATAAATGTCATCTTAAAAACTGGCTACTTTCCTCAAGCATGGAAAATTGCAAAAGTATTTCCAATACCCAAACCTGGTAAAGATGCGTCAAATATTACTAACATTGGATCCATTAGTCTTCTCTTGTGTAATATAAGTAAAATTGCTGAAAGAGTATCACTCAAGAGACTAACACTCGAATATTAATAATTTAATCCCAAAAAGTCAGATTTCAACCTTGTTACTCTACTACTCAGTAAGTTGCCAGAATAACCGAATTTATCACGGATAATTTTAATCGAAGTAAACATTCTGGGTTAGTACTCTTTGATGTGGCTAAAGCTTTCGATACTCGTCGGCATCGAGAACTTGTATACAAACTAATAAATGCTAAATTTCCCACTTACTTAATTAAAATAATTATAAACCACCTTAACAACAGACCATTTCACGTAACTCTTAATAAATATTAATCTACAAAGAAAACTGTCCTTGCAAGCGTACCGCAAGGTAGTGTCCTCGGGCCCTTCCTCTTTATATTGTTTCTCAGCGATTTTCCTAAAATTTTTAACACAGGTCGCTTTATATGCTGACGATGTTGCCCTCTATTGTGCTTCTTATAGACCTATTACCGTAAGTAACAGACTTCAGAGTGCCTCGACACGAGTCTTAAAGTAACCGGATGGCAGAAAGACACAGCTATATTCTTCACCCGCAGACGATTTCCAAGAAAACTAATCATTTCTGGAACTGACATTGCCTAATCTAATCATATCAAGTATCTTGGCTTGATATTAGACAACAAACTAACTTTCAGCAAACATATCGAGTACATCTCAGTTACAACAAACGGAACTATCTCGCTAGTATATCCCTTGCTCAATCGCAAATCCTACTTAAGCGCAAATAACAAACTTGTCATCTACAAATCACTTATAAGGCCTATTTTATCACATACTCTTGTCCAGTACCACAAATCAGAGATTATGTTTTAAATGTAAGTTCTGTGATAAATGTCTAGGGCACGAGAATGTACTTATCAGCTCTATTGATGATTCCAGGCAACTACGCACTATGTATACTAAGTACAAACATCGTAAACTTGAGCGTAATGTATTATTCTGAATTGTACGACGTTAGTTCTAGTTATTTAGTTTTAGTTTTAGTTTTATTTTTAAATTATTTTATTTGATAATCACTGTACTAATATCTACGTAATGTGGCACTAACCGCTAAGTCCTCCCCTCCTGCAGTAGGTTTTTGTTTCGTTTGCTACTAAGTTAAACGTCGCATATCAGGCCGTATTTATATTCAATTAATTTAGTTATGTGATAAGACTCGTGTCGGCAACCATATTAATAATTATTTTATGAGTGTAATGTTATTGTTCATGCAAATAAATCTTTCTTTCTTTCTTTCTTTCTTCCACATTTAAGAACATTATCAGCATTCCTGTGTAAATTATAATCAAAAGATCAAGCCTAGGCACATATTGCGACCGGTCTTTATTAATATTTATATACTTCACTTCTTACTGGTAAAAAGAAGGTTCTTTTCTGAAGACTTTACTAAGACATCACTGGAGGACAGTGCTGAAAGTGACTCTTTAATTTTTGTTGTTCAGTTTTGTTCAAGGTTTTACAGATTTTTACACGGCCTATAATGAAGCATGGGGTTAATTAAATTATCTATTTTATTTGGGCCCGTCAAATACGCAGATATTAATCTAGGCGCAATGATAATTTTTCAATTTTTCAATGTACGGTAGCAGGATTCGAGTCAAGTTTTACATCATCAGCTAATTATTTACGTTACAGCAGTTAGTCGATATTAAAGAATAATGAAAAACAATAAAAACAGAAGTGGTAACAAAAGTTGGTGTAGCTGGTGAATCATCGAACGGTGCCACGTTTAGTGCGGGTAACAATAATGTCCTATGTACATGTTAATGTTTAGAAGTTACGTTTAATATTTCGTTTTCAGAAAAAACGTAGAACTGAAGAAGGTGACTGGAAAGTACGTTCTAAGAGCTACGTTAACACCGCAGTTAAATCGAAGGACTCTGTCAGAATTGTCATCAGAATCGCTACCATCTCTTAGACGAATACACGCCAACAGGATGAGATTTGTAATTGTTTTATGTCTACTAATAGTTATTAATTTTAATTATTTTTTCTAAACATTTTCATCGCTTTTTTAATAGTAGTACGTATTTTTTTCCGCCGACATTCAAAGTAACAAATATAAAAATAATACTTTTTTTAAAAAATATACGAAAAAAATTGAACATATATATTACGATTTAAACGATTTATAATATTCATTTTCTACGAAATTATTTTAAAGTTATTTGTAGTTTTATCAGTTTTTTTCCCAAAAGGAATTAACAAAAAGTAAAATAACAAAGCAATAAACAATAAATCTTTCATCTAGACAATCTTTATTAAAAACTATCTGTTAAAGTGCCAAAAAGTTCTCGGGACTCAACGATGAATTACAGAAAATTACTCTATTTTTTCAGCCTTATTTCTTTTGATAGTAACGCATTTATTTTTGCGATGTGGAAACACTGCAAAGCGTCACCTTTTGTAAGATTTGCAACGGCTAAAAAAAGTTTTAATAATTTTTGGCCCAGATTCGAAGAAATTAATATAGGTTAAACAAAATACACTGAATTATTACTTGTAAGTGAGAAATATTTAAAAATTGGTGGTATTCTTTTTTTTCTTTTTAAATATATATATATATATATATATATATATATATATATATATATATATAATATATGGTAGCGCGGTAGCCTAGTGGTTAAGGCGCTTGGCTACCAAACTAGAGGTCACGAATTCGAGACTTGTCACGTTCCAGATCGAAGTCGCTCCCAGGTTTACCCAGCCTGAAATAATTGGGTACCAGAGAAATCTGGGAAGGTAAAGACGGTCGAGAGAAAGGAACTGGGTTCCCCTACTCTCATTAATGCCGTTGGGCTTTGTACATTGTGAACCTTAACTTCATAATCTCCGACGCACTGTCAAGGGTATGTGATTTACTTTACTTTTAATTACAACGTAATTCTTAGGCTACCCCCCACTCGAAAAAATGTCCCAATTTTATGTAACGCTAAATATCCCAAAAAAATGTCCCAGAAAAATGTCCCAATTTTATGTAACGTTTGTTATATTTTGTAGGATTTTTGTTATTGTTATTTAAAAAATGTCACAATTTTATGTAACGAAATATGTAACGATAAATGTAACGAAAAAATGTCTTAATTTTATATAACGGAAGTTAAATGTTAGAATAGGATTTTTGTGTGTGTTGAAGCCAGTAAGAATTACGTTGTAAATTTTGATAATTTTATACAAAGTATAGAAGAGAAAAAGACAGAAATGAAATCAAGAGGGGTCAAGGGGCATAGCCCCTTGCGAGGCCAAAATGGCCGAGTTTATATATATATATATGTATGTAGAAGAGAATTATAATTATCCACTTAGTTAGTAAATTGCGACGAAATAATTTTTTGACCCTTTCCAATTTGATCTTACAGCTCAATATTACCGTTCATTTTTATGAATTGGTTGAAAGCTAAACAGTTTAGAAATGTAACGAATAGAAAACTATAAATAAATTTGTTATATACGTTTTAAAAAGCCAATAGTAAACTATTTTGAATAAGTGGTAAATAAAATATCCTTTAAATAAATCGTACACAGCGGAACTAATGATTACCACATTCATTTTCAAGACGGTTCGATTTTATCTTACTGCTTATAAAAAACGTCCTTAAATCATGGTTTAAGTGTTCTCGGACAGTCGATTTTTTTAACTATTAGAAATAAAGAAGAAAATTATCTGTACATTGTAATATGATTGAAGGTCAGCGTTAAAAGGCTCTTTCGTTAATCATTCAAATTTTCTCATTTCGAAAGGTAAAAGAGCCGTATAAAATAAATTGATAAAATGGTCAGAGTTTTCAAACGGCTACTACTGAGTAGTATAAAGTACCATCTAAAAAAAAAAAAATAAATAAATAAAAAAACATAATGAATGGCAAAAATCGAGAAGTTTTCACATCACCCTTGAAAAAAATTAACTAGCAGTCGTGTATTAACTTATTTATGGTGTGTTGGTAAAAATTTATGTCATTAATAAATAAAAAATATTGAAATTTGATTGAAATTTGAATTATATTTTTGGTACATAAAAATTGTAATATTCATGCATTTATATGATTGTGTTTGTGTGTGTATGTATGTGTATATTCAGCAGTATAGGATATAAAATAAACGTTCTGTTTAATTATGTTTTATACGTCGCGTGTTATGGTAATATTTGAAATTAAATGGAAATTTTATTTGTTGTTTTGAATTTACATTGTTCCGGTGGTTAATTATTTATTTTCATTTTACGATTTTATCTTTAAAGCTTATTATAAGTTAACTGTTTGTTCTTTCCTTTTTTTTTAAGAAATAGATATCTGTTAGTGATTAAAAAAATGGAAACTACATAATATTTTTTTTTATTTACCTTTCACTATGTCAGCTAACAATATTTAAAATTGGATGTTATGGCCAAAAATAAAAAAAAAAGGTCAAAATATTCTGATATTTGAAATTTTTGAATTACATATTTACAAGTACTTTTTTTTTTTTAATATATTTTTATTATTATATTTATTTATTGGAAGCCTACACAATCCTATATTAAATTTCATTTGTAAAATATTGGCTGTGGAAGTGCTATGTAAGTTTGTTTGCATTATTATATATGATTAGTATACAGAGTGTGTTTTAAGTTTCTATTAAGTTAGTTTTAGCTGGTGATGGGTTATGCCCGGAAAACGTTTCTAAATAAGGTATTTATCTAATTTATTGTATAAATTATTTTGCCCTTATATTGTTTGTTATTAAAGTTTGTTTTTATTATATACTTATTCCTGGTAGAATCTAAATACACATGATTATTAAGTAGTGGTAAGGCGATATATATTGATGTGGATTCGTTTTACCTTTCAAGATTTTATCAGAGGCAAGCTTTACTCTTGACACTTTTTTATGATCTGTTCTTCCTCTTTTTTGGGCTTTATAATAAAACGATTTAATCTCAGCAGATTTTAAAGTTTTTTACAGAAATTATCCATCTTAGTTTTTTTTTTTTTTTTTTTTTTTCCTGTGAAATCTGAATTCGGTTTATCTGTTCTAGAAACTTTCTGACAGCTCGATTATTTTTATTAACGATGTATTAATATATATTACGAGATATTCCTTTCTGATTTGCCCATAGCATAATGCAGATAGTTGCGCGTTGCTTTGATCGAGTGGTGAAATAACTTTGAAGTATAATTTTTTGCATTTTAAAGTTGGAAAAATTTCGCCATAATTAATTAAATGTTTCTTTCTTTTTGCTTTTTTTTTTCATTTGTTTTATAGCAACAGTCTAACGCTGCGTTTTCTCTCGGTTCAAGTGATACTATATGCATTGACCCGAGGGCAAGTGAGGAGGTGCCATCGCACAAATTCCAAGAAAATGCTGATGACAAGAATGATGAACCGCAAAGTTTCTTTACGATGACGCCGCAACAAATCGCGCAATGGATTGATCGCAGAAGTAGAATAATATTTCCAGTGGCATTCTTTATTTTCAATTGCATTTATTGGATTTTTGTCTACATATAGGATGGATTTGTTAAAGGTTACCTTATCTCATTAAAATTTTCTAAAATTTCTATTGCTGCAGCTTCTTCGCGTAGATGAAATCGATTTTGAATTAAACAGTTTTTAAGATAATGAACGGAAACAGTCTATTACTACTTGAACTTATGAACACATTCTCGACTTAACGCGATTCAACATGTACGGTGGTATATTAAAATACCTGTCGATTAGATTAATAAGCATATCATACTTAATATGCGGGTACTTTTATTCCGGCACATGTGAAATTGAAATATTTAAAAAAAGTTTCGGTGAAATTAATTCACTTAGTTACTGCTGTTAAATTAAAAATCAGTATACAACTATTCAATGTTCTCTGTTGTTACGATAGTTTGAAATAAAACGAATGTATATTCTCCTGTATTTTTTTACTCTTGATGAAATAAGTATATATGCATACATGTATATATATATATATATATATATATATATATATATATATATATATATATATATACTCATTTTAATAATGTATTCAGATTACGGTAACAAATAATATTCTACAATTAATTATTCCAGGTTTAGAGTATTTTTAAAACGATTTTACACAATTTTTGTTTTATATATGTAGATATCTATTTTTTTTCCTGTTACATTAATTAAATAATTAAGTTACCCGTTTAAAAAAAAAAAAAAAATCCTTTTTATTATAAAATTATATGATTTTCTTTTTAATAATCGTACTTTTTATTGGTTTGATTCTCATTTAATTTCTACATGTATTTGTTCTTTTTGGGTTTTCCTCAAAGAGAAAGAAAACTTGACTGATATAATTCGTCATATAGTTTTTGTGACGCTATCAGATTTTTAACAGCTAGAAAATAAAAAGAAATATTATAAAACATTTCTTATCTGGAACAAATAGTGCTTCATTGGAGGCGAGTAAAATTATTTCAGATTTACTCGTTTTTCGAGGTGTTAAAATTAGACCCCTAAATTCGACGAGTTACGTTAGTTTAAATAATCAAAAAACTGAATGGCTTTTTTTTTAGCGAATTGTATGCGCTAATTTATGCAGAAAATACACATGATGCGCTTAGGTTGTGATAAATGCAACTAGTGTAACTGATATTCTTTAAATTCTTCTGTGGATATTTTTTTTCAAATGAAATGACTGCCATGTGTTTTCCAGAGTGTCGAAGTTTTTTTTTTAAATTTATTTTGGCTTTTCAACTGTGGGCACATTATTCCGGAGCCCAAATTTCCCGTATTTTTCCATATGCAGAAGCGTCGGGATTTAAACTAAGTTCCACACAAATCTCCGCTGCGGTGGTTGGCTGGACTGTGGAGATTGCCAAATTAATAGATAAATAAGGCTTGTTTGTTCCGCCTGTTTTTACTCTTTCGGATATGTTCGCTATAGAATTCGTTCTAGGACATGTAAACTTGTGCGATCCATTTGCCGATTTTTAATTAATTGCCAAGTAAGAAAGATTTGAAAAATTTCCTTAAGTTTTTGTTCTTCTTTTTTTTTTTGTTTTGTTGCATTTATCTGTAGAAAATAGTTAACGTAATTTTTATTCTTCGGATCACGTCTGTAAACTATTCTGTGAACGTAATAGAACAGTGCATAAACTGTAATCGGAATGAACGAAATTTTCGGTAGATTGATTGTTTTTAGCATTGTAACTGTTATACTTTGAAATCTAAGGGGCATTAAAAAAAAAAAAAAAAATAAGGTAAATAATGCGCCTCGGAATTATTGTTTTTAAATTACTTTATGACCGGTCTCAATTTAAAATTTTCTTCGTTACGAAGAAATATCAGGAAATTTTATAATGATTTTCACTTTACCTTGGCAAACACTTTATTCAATTTGTGATCAAGAGTTTTTCATGTATTTACTAAAATGAAACGCAGGCGTATCACATTTTACGCAACATGCGAAAGGTAAATATATATCGCAATATCCTTTTGCACAAATAATGCCAAGGTACTGTTTAATTTTTTAGTTGTTCTTTTTGTTGTTTTTTTTTAAAATTCGTAATTAATATTACTTTTAAACTGGCTTACAAGAATTTTAATTAGCTAAAAGCAAATATATCATTCTTGATTAACAATAATATATTTCATGCACTCTTACGCACTTTAATACGAATTCCTATGCACTCTCCGATTTACTTTTTGGAAAATAATATACGGTAATTATTGGGCGTTACAATATTTGCAGGTGCATACAGACAGAGTTGGCTTTGCGTGCCGTGTTTATTTATTTATTGTGTGAAATAGGTGTTGGTGCAGTTGTGGAATGGCTCTGTGTATGCGCGTTTGCGATGCCTGTATTAGGGCTGGGTGTATGCTGTGTTTATGATTTATTTGCATAGCGTTTGTTTAATATCCTATATCAGTGATTGTGTTTGGTGGACATGTTGTTTGTGTAAATTTTTTGTGTGTAATGTTATTGCGTGCTACATAGTTTACCAGTAATTGAGAAGTTACAAGGTTTATTTAAGTATATCAAAAATAGATAAGGAGCTAGGAGGTACCACGTTAAAGTACCCCGTAATTATTAATTGTATTTGAAACTCCAATTATTTTAGTCATATACAGGTATGTTATTGAATCAGTCAAGTATAATAATACCTTTCAATCCACATGCGTGCCCGTTTTTTACGTAGAACATTATGGTCGACCATGTTGAGCGCTTTACATAGGTCAAAGATACTCTGCTATAACTGATCTGTCTTGTTCGAATTTTTCTGTAATATACGGTATATGATAGAAAATGGCTTCATCTCTACCTTCCCTTTATGTAAAGTCATATTGATTTTTGCTAAAAATATGTGTATCTTTTTGTAAATAATTTAATATTATATTTTTAATCAATTTCTTAAAAATCTTGAATATGGTAGGAAGTATGCATGTAGGCTTATAGTTAGCGGGATCTTTATTTTTATAAATTGTTGCTGTAACTAATTCTGGTTTTAGCACATTCGCGAAGACTTCGTATTTAATAAACCCATGATGGGAAGCAACACGAAGAAATCGGTATTATTAATTAATGCAAACCCCCAAGTGATGATTATTAGAGAAAGAGAGAGAGATAAGTTAGTGTTTCTGACGACAGTTTCAGTAAAGTCTATAGAAGTGAAAGAATTTATATTGTGGTACGTAGGAGTACAATATTAAGTTGAGCTCATAGAGGATTTTGGTGGTTTATTAAATTAATAACTTTCACCTTTAAAGGAACTGTTAAAATACTGTGCTACAAACTGTTCGTTTTCTTTTAATTTTACATTTATTAATTACTATTTCTTTGATTGTTGTCTCATTATTTATTTCACAACCCTTTACTAATTTTTTTGATTATTGTTACATTTGTTTAAAAAGTTAGTGTAATAGTTTTTCCGCTTTTCATAATGTTATTTTTGGTCTGTTTTCTTTTTATACTGGTTTTTAAGAAGGTTGTCCGAGAGATGTAATTTAATTAGGTTGGTTAAAATGTCTTTTTCACGTGTGCTTGCAATTATTTCAGATATTATTCATTTGGATTTTTTTTTTTTTTTTTCCGAATAATTTATGAATTTTCTTTGAGTTTTTGCATTTGATTAATTAGATTTTTGTTATTAGCCATTCAAACTTCTTATTTATCGAAGCTGTACTTTTACGTAAATCGTTAATTTTGATAGTAGAAAGGAAAAATTGGAATAGTTGGTCAAAGGAGTATTTCTGACCGCTGTAGGGCAGAGAAATAATGGAAACTGTAAAATTAATATTTGCAATTTCGTAATTTATATCAAATTTTATGTAACGATAGTACACATATACATAACCTACTTTTCAGTGTGTAAGTACTTTCCATTACTGTACTTAAAATTATATTAGTATGTAAATTTAAATAATTCAAGCTAATGTATTGAAGAGATTAATGTTGATATCTGTAGTGACTATAGTTTGCTTGTTTTGTTAATATGGATTTGTTTTCAAAAGTTGTCAATATAAAGGATTTATAAAACTGATGGATTTCCGTTATGAGCATGTGTGCTCATTATTCTGCAGATTTAACTGTAAATTTACTGAGTTATACGACGATAGACTTATTTCGTTGAATATGTGTGTTATATTGAATCGAATGTTTTACACCTCATGATCTAGAGCAGTGTGAAACCCATCGATGTTATATTGGGTGATTTCACACTGGTGCTCAGCTATGTTTCTGTCGGAATAATGATGTATTTAATTTCGATATTTTACAGATAAATGGCGAATTTGTCATAATGCCTAAGTAAATTTCTCTCATTTAAACATCTTTTTTTGGGGGGGGGGGTTTTTTGATTTGCCGCTCCAGCCGGGATGGAGTAATAATATCCAAATAAATATTAAAAATTATTTGTCTCGTACTGGATTAATCCCGGAACATAAGCAGTCAAACGCGCCTATAGTGTTCAGGCAAAAAACAAACCAACTTCGGTACAATACTGTGCGACGTAGCAATATATCGGCAGACAGATGGTAAAGTATTTTTACGGTAATGGTGAGACGAAAACAATTTACAGCACACATACGTACCTATATCTATAATGAAGTGAAGATAATAATAGCGATAAAGAGACGAATCGATTTAACGAGCTAACGTGTAGCTAGAATAAAACGAAAAAACAAAAAAAAACGTGAGAAAAGTTAAAAGAAGTGGCGGACCTGCTGGTCATTTAGCGAAATCGGGGACTTACTAGAACGAAGCTCATCTTTTCTAGCAAACGCTTCTCCATCTTGAAACGGAATAAATTTGAATTCCGAATCACGCTACCATTCTGCCGTCGCTAATAATTTTACATTTTCCGGGGTCCATTGTGAGGTACCCATTTAATTCAGTCGCCGGGAGTCCGGTTATAAGGGATTCTATGTTAGTTTTACTGTGAGGCTATTTTTGATTAAAGTGAACGTCACAGAACGTTTGTAAAATCGCACAACGATATTTGAATGATTTTGATTAATTTCGGCAGGCAATGACACAATCAATATCTTCGATGAATATTTTTGTGTCAGTAAGTGTTATTATTATTATTATTATTATTATTATTATTATTAGCCATAAGTATATTTCTATATAGTATAATAATACGTAACATCTTAATTTATAAGTAATACTATTAGCCCTTATATCGGGCAAAGGCCTCCCTCAAACGTGCTCATTCACGCCGGTCCCAGGCTACTCTTTGATAATGTTTATGTTCTAACATTTTAGAAATATTATCGTCCCACCTTAATTTTTGTCTTCCCCTTTTTCGTTTGTTATAAAGACTCCGGTCCGTTACTATCTTTGTCCATTTATCGCTTCCAATCCTAGCTATATGTCCCGCCCAGTCTCATTTTTGTCTATTTATTACTCTATTAAAAATACTAGTATTCTTAAGTTTATTCCTGATATTTTTATGTTTAATTTTATCCTTTAGCTTAACGCCTAACATCGACCTCTCTACTGCCTTCTGCAGTCTTTCTATTTTATTTTCTAAATTTGTAGATAATGTCCAAGTCTAACAACCATAAGTAAGGGTGCGTATTACACAGCTGTTTAGTATTGCACATTTTAGACTATTACTATATGGGCCTTTAAAGATATGTTTTAAGGACCAATATTTCCGCCAGGTAAGTACAATTCTACGTTCCGCTTCCTTTATTGTTCTATTATCCGCCGAAATTAATTGACCTAGATAAATAATATTGTCGAGTCTTTCAATGTTGTTATCCAATCTTATTTCTTTATTCAAACTCCCATTTGACACCCATTTTGTTTTTTGTCTAAATTTATACTTAAACCTTTTCCTTCTTCGTTGAGTTCGTTTAGCATAATCTGTAAATCATCTATTTGTCAGTAAGTGCATTCGTAACTTATTTGGTGTTATACTGGTACCTTACTGATATTAACATTATTATTTGCTCAAGCTGAGATATTCTGTCTTGCAGGTACCTGGTTTTTCCTGTTTTCTTCTTTCAGAACGCTGTCTTCGTCTTCTATTGACTTGACGATATTTCATCCAGTCTGTGACCTAGTTCAGTTTCATATCCTCAAACTGTTGCGGTAGTGTCATCGTGTCATTCTTTGGTGATAATAAAATTGACATATTCTTACGTTCATTTTTGCAGCCCGAGCTCTTTATCTTTCGCTGAAGTCGATCTTTCCTGCCAGATACTTGATGCGTTATTAGGGCAGTAAAAGTGGAGAAATCTGTCGCATTGATGGCAAGTAACAAAATCGCCATTCTCAGGAAAAAGAGAAATTCATTTTGAAAATAAATAAAATTCGGTCCTTTAGACCTTGCTATGAAGAGAAGACCCCCAGATGTGTTAGTCTTCTATAATTCTTGCAGTATGGTCAGTTTCAATTGCTTTTCTTCGCAAAATGAAATAAATGTCTTATAAGTTTGGCATAAAAATATTACCGATTTCCTTGCAGGATTTTCTTGTTAGCTCTCGGTGTGAGAATGGCATAGACGTTAATAAGGTTCAGAAGTCAATGACATGTCATCTTTTTTTTTTTTTTTTTTTTTTGCAATATAAATATTGCGTTTTGAAGAGAAAATGTACAGGATGATGCGCATGTAGGTTACTGTTCCGCCATTTTTCGCGGTTTTCGATTTTATAAATGCTATTTTTTACGTTATTTGTTGTTTGCTTTTTTTTTTTTCTCTTATTTTAGATAATTTTTTAAAGCTCTCGACGAAGAAACATTAACTTTTCTGAAGTATTGGACAAAGAATGGACTATAATAGCTTACCGGATACGATAATAATCTTTTCTCGAAAATTCGAAATGTGTATCAACATTTCTAAAAAAAAAAAAAAAAAAAAAAAAAAATAATTTTTACTAAAGCGAAAAAAAAGTAAAATCAAGTTATTATTTTTATAATTTTTATAATTTTTTACTTTCGTTACCTTCTGAAATTAGTCAATAGCGAGCCTTTAGAAGTGAATTTTTCTTTATTTAAACTGATATAGGGAGCTTCTCTACACTGATACCATATCGACGAAAATGTGCGTTTATACGAAAGATGAAAATCGCCTCATTTAAATATGTGCAAATTATCTCGGTTGAATTTAAGAACGGCGTTTTTCAATGTACAAAAATATGTTACGTTATAAAATAGGCGCAATCCTTCGACATCATTTGAGCATGTATATGAAATATTCAACGATTTTAATTTTATACTTGCCGCCGGGCTACGTTTTTACACATGTTATTTATACAGTTTAGTTGTATTTATTGCACAATTAAGGTTTACCTTTAAAATTATTCATAATCAGACGGACCCTGTCGGCTGTTTAAAAAAAGTGTGAATATACATATATATATACATATGCGATAAATCTAATTTAAAATTTTTATGGTATTTCTTTAAGTTCCGAAAAAAATAATTGTCACGTTTTAATGTTTTTAAAATCACCAACTTCTGGGCCTTGGTTATTAATGTTTAAATGCGAAATTATAAACGAATACGATTAGGTTTCAATAGTTATCGGCCACTTACAGTGTTTTCTTTTCATATTGTATGCTTATACAGTAACCGTCTTTTTCTAAGTTTTAAACATTTCCTCTTAGTACATCGGTTCACCTAAAATAAGTCGTTACTGGTAAAACTTTGCTTACATTAAAAATGAAGGTTAAATTCTATGACTTATCTGAATAAATCGATATATTATTTTCGATCAAACGGTCATTTCGTTCTTATTCTCCGATGCCGAGATAGTCTCTTTTTGCCTTATAATCCATAAGTGAGTTAACATAAATATAATCGATTATTAAAACATTTTAAGCTGAAAAGAATAATACGTATGTCGACACTTCCATGTGGTTGATTAGTATTTCCGAATATTGCGGATACACTAAAAATTCGATATTGTGTCCTGTTTAAATGATAAAACATTAATTTTAAGTAGTAAATTTTAACTATTTTCTTTTCTTAATTATTGCACAAAGAACGATGTTGGTGCGAAAATATCAGCCACGATTAACAACGTTCTGTATATTCCGTAACAGTTGGTTACTCATAAATGCACGTATGAAATTGTCCCGTCTTTCACGTGAACCCTATCATTTTCGTGTAATATTAACACATTTCTCTTAATTTCCAGTTTCTAAAAAATTCCGTCGTAGTTGAGTTTTTTTTTCTTTTTATGTGCGTGTATGTTTAACGAAGTCTTTTGCGTCAGTGACAGGCTAGAATTGTTATGTACGTTTTATAATGATACGCATTGTACTTTTATTATTTCCTTTTTTTGGATCATACTTTTTGGTATTGTTTCGCGCACTTTACGTTCTTATTTATTGTATTTAATTCCGGAACCTGAAAATGTTATTCCGAATAGCTTGAAGAAAGAAATTGTAAATTTTATGACGCGTGTTTATGAAGTAAAATTTAAAAAAAAAGTATTTTACATTTGCTTCTACCTATGAAAAATGCGTTAATGAACAGATCAAATTGAAATGAAAATATGTACCATGGCTAGTAAAATTTCCAATGTTGAACCGGTATTTTTGTTCTACTTTTTTTTCCCATTTTCGACCTATTTACGTATTATTATTAATATGAGTTATTTTATAAGTTTTAATTATTTACGCGTACATATATATGTAGAGAGAGAGAGAGAGAGGAGAGAGAGAGAGAGTACCACACAGACGGAACATGTCTCCGTAGAAGGACGGTTATAGTATTAAATTACCTGAGACTAAATTTATATAGTGGAAACTGATTACTCTCCCTTGTTTTAATTCTTCCTAGCTTTAAACATGTTGGCCGCTTTTAAAATATTTCAATGGAATTATCGCAGCCTTAGAGCCAATAAAAATTTATTAGAGGGTCTATTGAATCTCCATGATATCAATGTTGCTCTTATTTCTGAAACTTGACTCCGTACCAGTATAGATCTAAAATTTAGAGGTTTCAACTCGGTAAGGTACGATCGCGAGGATGGTTATGGTGGAACTGCTGCCCTCATTAGGAACGATATTCCCCTTTTCTCCCACAATGCTCCTTCTAGCCTTTTCTCTAATACTAATCAGCCTAATATCGTCCACATTTCTATTCCTGCTAATTCTAGTCGCCCCTTAAACTTGATTTACGTCTTTGCACCTCCTGATGATGATCTTAATCACTTTCCCCTCTCTATTTTTTTTAATTCTCTCTCACAACGTTTTATCATTGGCGGCGACTGGAACGCACGCTCTTCCTTATGGGGTTGCTCATCTTATAGTTCTAGTGGTGTAATTTTTGGAAATTTTATTATTTCCGATAATTTAGTTCTCCTTAATGACTCCTTGCCTACCTACATTAAGAGTCCGTCTATCTTCAGCTCCCTTAATCTAACCTTTTCTTCCCTCAGTGCTGGCCTCAACTATAACTGGAGGACTCCTTGGCAGTGATCATGTTTTCATTTTATTAACTATTCCTAATCTTCCTTCTCCTACTTTCTGAAGCCCCCCCCCCCCCCGTGGAATCTTTCTAAAACAAACTGGACTCTGTTTCGATCTATTGTTGATTCTTTGCTTCTTGATTATCAACCTTCCTCCGACCCCATATCATCCCACAATTCTTTTCTTCACTCTATTACGTTTGTTCTTTCTTTGTCTTCTCCTTCTCATTTCTCCCTACCCTCCAAGCGTGGTGTTACGGCATCTTCACTCTGGTGGAATGAAGAATGCAATGCAGCTGTTAGTCCTAGCCGAGCCACTTTCAGAAACTTCCGTTCCAGTTCTACTATTGAGAATTTTCTTGCTCATAAACGAGCTTATGCAAGAGCTATACTTAAAGTCGTGAAGAAGTCCTCTTGGGAAAATTTTTGTTCTTCCTTCTCCAGAACGATTGCTCTCCCCCGTATTTGGAAATTAGTTAAAGCTTCCAAATCCTCATTCCCTGAACGTCCTTCTAACCTCAACCTTTCGCCCTGATAGTCTTTTATCCTTTGTCGAATCTGTCGCCCCCGATTTCGTCCCTATTCTTTCCCTTTCGCACAAAATTCTTCCTCTCACCTTCTTACATCCACTTCCAATATCAATGAATTAAAGTCTGTTCTTCCAAACTCTATCAGTCCTATACCGGATCTAGATGGTATTCCATATATTGTTCTTAAAAATCTGTCTGAGCAGTCCCTTGTGTTCCTCCTTCAGCTCTTTAATTTATTTTTGTTCAGAGGTATCACTCCCCTTTCCTGGAACTCTTTCATCATTATTCCTATCCCTAAGAAAAATTCACGCCGTATCTCCTTTGTATCATGTTTTAGGAAACTTTTTGAAGGTATGCTGAACAAGCGTCGAGATGGTGACTAGAACATTATAATTTACTTTTTAATATGTTTGGTTTTCGGCCAGGCATTGGCCCTACCGGTTGCATTAGCTTCTTTGCTTCCCATATTTATAAATCTTTCATTCACAAACAGTATACAGTTGCTTCTTTTATTGATGTCTCTTCAGCCTTCGACAACGTTCTTTTGCTAACTCTGAGAGATTCAATGGCAGCAATTAACCTTCCAGACAAGCTCATTTCCCTAACAATTAAACTTATGATGAATCGCACTCTCCATTTTTCCTCATCGGTGTCACAAGCTCCAAGAATTGTTTTCCGTGATCTTCCCTAAGGTTCCCCTCTCATTCCTACACTTTTTAACATTTACACTATTGCTATAGCATCTCTTCCTTTAAACTCCCTTTCCTTATTCTGATATTATTCATTTTTCCTCTTCTCACGACATCGCAGCTGCCAACGAGAAGCTTAATTCTTCTCTGGTTACGCACAACATTCTCTGTCGTTTGTTCATCTTTCTATTTCTCCTTCCAAATCTTCTTGCATGGTTTTCACTCTGCGTCCCTATAATCCCGTTTCTGTTAATAATTCTCTGAATTGGATGTATCTTCCTCGTGTTAGTTGCTTCTGCTATGTTGGAGTTTAACTTAATAGCCGACTAACCTTTTCCGAGTATATTAATTATCTTTTTCGTTCCACCATTAAACGACTGAGCTTGCTGAAATCCTTATCACCAACCAAATGGGGAGGTGATCCTCTTGTACTCATTTCCTTGTATAGGTCCATTATTCGCTCCAAGTTTGATTACTGTTAATTTATCTATGGCTGTGCCTGCAAATATCTTCTTTCCAAATTGGATAGAATACAGAATTCCTATCTCCGTCTATGTCTGCTCTTAAATCCTCTTCTATTTCAGCAATGCTTGCTGAATCTGATACATTTCCTCTTTCAGTTCAAAGATTTTATTTGGACTATCGTGTTATTTCTAAACGTGTACCTTGCATTTCCTCTCAACTTATTATCCCTTTCTACATTTCCATCGTCAGAAACGGGCGCTTTGCTTCTAATAAAATTCCCATCTGGCCTTTATATCTCGTCGTCTTTGTTATTTTTCGTCCCATATAATTTCCAGTAATAATCTCTTTTTCTTTTCCTTTAATTATTTTGATCTCTCACGCCCTTCTAAAGTATATTTTCTTTCTAATCAGGTCTATGCCCCAGACGGTTATTAAACAGGAATGTCACGGCACTATCAGTTTCCTCTTTCCTTCTCATGTACTCATCTTCACTGATGTCTCTAGGGGCCTAGTGATGTCGGGGCTTCCTTTATTCTTTCCGATTTTGCTATTTCCGAATCCTCTTGTCTTCAGCCTTTTTATTCTATTTTTACAACCGAGTTGCTGGCTATCCTATGTGCAATTATTTATATTTTCTCCAATCGTAACTTCTCCCACTGCCTGATAATGACCGACTCCATAAGTGCCTTTCAGGCTATTAGTTTACCTCTTCCCCCTCCCTCTTCAGACTTGATCACTCTTCGTATATGATCTCTCATTCTCAATCTTTTCTTTTATCACTCTATCCGCGTTGATCTGCTGTGGGTTCCTGGTGTCATAAAGGCATCGAGGGTAACGAAGTGGTGGATGCTTTAGCTCAGGTTGCTATCCGTTCCCGTTTTTACTTTAAAAAAATCCCTACTACTAATCTATTATCCTTAAGTAAGAAATTTCGCTTTAAATTTTGGTCAGATATGTACTCGACCTTTACCAATGATCGCTCCTTCTACCTCTCTATTCAACCTAACCTTCCTGCTAATCCTTGGTTCTCAGAATTCTCTTCTCTTCTACGTTCTGTTATTGCCTCTATTATTCGCCTACTTTTCAATCATACTTTATTGTCCTCTTCACGCTATCGTCTCTTTTTGGTTTCCTCTCCTTATTGTCCTCTACATCCTGATGAAGTATTTATCTGTGATGCTAATCACATTTTCTTTGAGCGTTCTGTTCTTTCTGCGGAACGCTTTTCCTTTTATTTACTTCTCTTAAAGTTAATGCTTCTTACTCCCTATTGTACTTCCTATATCTTGTCCTTTTCTTCTAGGGTCTGTTGTTCCTGCCATTGGTTCCTTTATTTCAGCTATTTCCGATCGAATTAAGTTTTAATTATTAATTCTTCTTCCTATTGTTTCTGGGTGGGGTCCCTGATTGATGAGTCTAGAAAAAAAAGAAGAAAAAACCTGGCGGATGAGTAAAATGTACTGCATATTGGTTCTTTCTTGTGGTACACTTCTTTACGAAAGACGCGAAAAAAATAAAGAGTAATGGTAAAATATCATTTTTTTCTTTTTACTCAAACGGTGGATTAAGGCAAAGAATAATCCACAAACGGGATGGACGGATGAAGATACGAATGCAAAAGCAGGCTTTGAAATAGTAGACAGATAATTTTTGAGAAGTTTGCTCCAAAACTGTAGCACAGAATGGAATGCCTCTGCGGTGTGTGTAGTCTTAAGTGTTAACTCTTTTCTTCGCAAGAATTACAAAATCAATAAGACAAAAACCTCCCATAGAATGAAAAGTGAGTTGCCAGTACTTGACAGGAACCACTTCTGATTATTATTGGCAGGAATCACGTTGACTGTAGAGACGTTTTAAGCGAATATCAACTGCCATTTTTTTGACGTCGACAGGAGGTCATGTATCAAAATGATCTGTTACGCCATTACAGATATTATTATTATGCGTTTTCGCTTCCTATTTTTTTTTTTCTTTTTGCAAATTTGAAATTTTCTCATTTCCATTTTCGACGCGAGACCGAGAGATCCGAATTCTCGGTGGGAAGTTGGCCCGCGTTGATAAAATTACTCGGTTTAAAAGGATTCCAGCCGTCGGAAATTACATCTACTTAAAGGGGGACAGAGAGACGGAGAGAATTTTAATTTCGCATACATATTTTTCATTGAAATAGCAATTTCGTGCGTAAGACTTTTTATTACTTTTTCCAATTTAAAATTTCGCGAGAAGCGAAAATTTAGGTGAAAAATCTTAATGCATTTATAATTTATTTCTGCCGCTATTCTTAATACCTAAGTACCGACGTTCCAGTAAAAAGCTATAAAATTGGAGAAAATTGCAGGTTTAGTAAATAAATTTTCCTATATTTCCTCTCCGTTTTCGTTTTTCCCTGTACTCCTATTATTATTTTTATTTTTTTGTACTTTTCGCTTTTTTTAATGTCTATTTAATATGGCATTCGAGTGAAATATGTTTTCCATTAGAACGCTGTCACGCATTCCACCACACGTTTCGGCTTCTTCTTCGTGCCTCTTTCATAACTTTGTGTTCATTGTTCGCCGAAAATGCCGGAGTAAAACAACCTACCCTTAGAAAACAGCAAAAACGGCGCCGCCTTCGCCGCTTGCCCGCGCCGGATTAAACGGATGTGGAAATTTTTGACGGAGGGTGACGTAGATTTGACGGGGAAGGGTTGTTGTCGGAGCGGGAGGGGAGATCGTCGTCGTCGTCGTTGTTATATAGTGGTTTACGCGAGGAGAACAAACCGCACGGCGGCTTCGAGTGCGACAGCGATAAAAGAAATAATAATGTTGATAATAATAAATAATAGTAATAATAATAGTAACGATAATAATAATAATAATAATAATAATAGAGAAAAGAGTGGCGGGAGAGCGAGGGAATAAAGGCTCTCCGGCAACGGCAAAGCCTTTGCTTGTCTGCCTAGAGTAACTTCGGGGCGTTTACTACTAATATAAACTTTTAGGTTATTTTTATTATTTGTTTATTCCGGGCTATAAATATAAATCACTGGCAGTTTACTTTTGCGCTTATCGCATTCCGCTATAAATCTATTTCCTCCGCGACCTCATCTTCGTCCGTTTTATTATAAGAAGTGTATCTGAACAGGCGCATATCTATCTGTACTTTTTATATCGTAATAATAATTTGTTTGTCTGATTTTTCTGTCTCTTCTCAGACACACACTCCACATTCCTTCCCTTTCTCTGCGATTTCCCTTTATTTTTCCATCATTTTGTTTGTAATAGCCCGAGTAAAATACCGTAGATAGAGTTGTTCTTTCTCCGTCCTCCTCCTCTTTATAAACCTATTCTCGATTTAGAATTTTCTTTATTTTCTCCTTCTTTCTGCTACACTCTATTTTTGTTATTCATTTTTTCCTTCTTGTTCTACTCTAGCAGTTTCCAACAGTTTCTCAAGTCATCGTTTTTATATTAGTGTCGGAAAGAGAGAGAGAGCGTGACAGAGGCTGTTAGGGGTTTTATTACTTTTTCGTATTTCGTTAGTAATTAATGCGATACAATTGTTAATCATCGCGAATAGAAATAGTTTCTTAACCTTTTTGTTACATTATCATCGCGTTTTTTAAATTTATAAATCGGCGGCTGCTACCATTTTATCACCGACTAGTGTAGTAAAACAAGCAGGTCGATGTTATTTCGTTAATTACGTTACTATAGTCCGTTCAACGAAAATGTGCCGATTGAAAAAAGTCGACATAAATCGATATTTATTATCCCCTACACCCATACACACACACACACACCCTATAAAAATGCTGAAGTATTATAGTTTTAAGTGAAAATTAAGTGTTCATTTAAACCGTAGGAAGTTATCTTTTAGTGACTTTAGTTCATTTAATTAATATTATTTTAATAGTAGAATTCATTAAAATTAAATTACGACGTTAAGATTTATTTTTATTTGATTAGTTTTTTCTTAGAAATGTTATAAATAACAGTAACAAAATTCAGATTAATTATAAGTGATTGAAATAGTGAAATAAATTAAAACGTGAAAAATGAATACCATCGCAACCATTTATAAATTTTCACAGAATTTGTATATTGTTAATTTAATTTTCCGAAAATATACTATTCATAACGAAATTATGTTTAGTTAATAAATTACAATATTTTAATAAATTTCAATTATTAAAAAGACATTTGTAATTCTGCAATAATAATTACCGCTTCTTTTTTTTTTGTTCTCAGTATACATGTATATGTGCTATTGTGTTTATTTTTGCAGTTTCAATTTATTTGTTCATTAACACTTCTAATTTTTATCGAAATATTTTTACTAGTTATGATTTTCTTATTTTCGTATTTTTCCAGTTTTATCTTATTTTCGTATTTTTCCAGTTTTATCTTATTTTCGTATTCTTCCACTTTTTCATCTTATTTTCGTATTTTTCCAGTTTTATCTTACTTTCGTATTCTTCCAGTTTTTCATTTTATTTTCGTATTTTTCCAGTTTTATCTTATTTTCGTATTTTTCTAGTTTTTCATCTTATTTTCGTATTTTTCCAGGTTTAACTTATTTACTCTATTTATTTATTTTTACCGGTCATTTTTGTCCCATTCTTTCTAGATATATGTTAGTCCTTCTCATGACTCTTGTTTGTACCTGCGATAGATTCTACTTTGTTTTACTAACATCTAACAACAAGAAAAGATATGAATGTTTGAATCCATTTTCTGTATTACCACTTTATTAAATATACATAAAAACAGGCATTACAGAAAATAATTATTTAGAAAATATAAAAACAGCCGACATGTTCCGGAGTTGCTTATTCCATAATCATGGAAATAATAAAAATTTTATTATAGCCATAATTATGATGTAACTCCGAAACGTGTCGGCTGTTTTTATATTTCCTAAATAATTATTTTCTGTAATACCTGTTTTTATGTGTATTTGATGAACAAGAAAAAAAGGTGATGAAGAATTGATATCAAACTTCGGATCAAGAGCGGGTATAAAAAATTTCAATAAACAAAGTAAAATGATAATTGTAAATGTTTATAAGTTTTTCTCCAATTTAGCTGAAAACCTAAATAAAAATTTTCAATTTTAAACAAGTACAAAAGAACGCTACTGCTGCATGTAGAATAGCAGTAAAAGGCATTTATAGTATTGAAAAAGTTATTTTGATACATTGGAAAATAAACTATTTTGTAGAACGTCACGAAAAACATATGAATGGAGAAAAATTTAAAATTACTATGTAAATTGTAAATTTATTTTATCTTTATTTATTTTCAATTTGTTATTTACCATAATAAATACGCTTAATTTATTTACTTCTTAATAAATTAAATACAAGTGTAATCACTAAAGCGAATACTGCCTGCTTCCATTTATTATCAAATTAATGAATGAAAATACTGAAGAATGATAAAAATAGCGTGTGTTTGACATTACACGATCAATAATCAAATTTATCGCTGAGTTTAATTTAATTGAATAATAATAACAATAATAGATATTTTCATTATTTAAAATATTCGCTTTTGTATTTACAATTAAAGTAAAAATTATGCAGTTTTATTAATGATTATAAAATGAGCCTAAAATAGTGAACTGGAAAAAATTAACGAACAAAATAACCTTAAAATGAACTGATTAATTTCATTAATAAATTAATAGATGCGTGTTAGAGATGTTTTTTTTTGTTTTTTATAGGAATAATAATGATTGTAAAATATATTTAACATATATGTATGTAATTTCGAATAAAGAAATAAAAGTTTCAATTTGAATTTAAATAATATTAAACGTTTGGTAACAACGCTGTAATATCGACCTTTATCGAAATTATTCCGTAGGTACATTTTTATTGAGTAGATTTGTATTTTTTCGATTTGCTTTCTAATTTGCCATTTAATAAAAAAATGATCAAATTTGAATATACCGTGTACGAAACAATTATATGTAAAAGTAAATAATCGAAAACACGGAATTGAGTGTAACCTTCGGCTCGCCATCGGCCAACATCTTATCTTTAGTCGGATACCAGTTGTGTGCCGTGTGTCATATGTTGCTCGTTTCACGTACGTTTAGTTTTTGACAATAGCGTTACTTTAGCGAGTATCTTTGCCGAAATACGTACAAAGAATAAAATGGAAAAGGAAAAAAGATATTGTTTCCGATTACCTTTAGATTTCATTTTGAACTCTTGAAGATATTTCTAGGTTCCGTTTTATTCTTCTAATCTGCAAAATGGTTAATTACTTTTTTATGGAAATCTTCTATATATTTTGCAAAAGGATTTATTCTTGTTGCATTGAATTTTTTAAGAGAATCTTAGTAACTATTCAAAAATAATTGAAATCATCAGTTTCGTTAAATCACTCATAGGATTTCAAAAACAAATATCTTATCGATGCCCTTTTTTTTTTTTTTTGGTTCATTAACCAAAAACATTTATCCAGAAACAGTTGAAAAAAGGAAAGAGTCAATTATATTTTAATGCGATCCGATATTGTTAAGAAGAAGGAACAAATAACGAAAATAACATGTAGAGAAGAAAAAGGCAGGATACAAGATAAAAAGAGTAGGAAGATAAAATCTCACCAATATTAAAGGAAATGGAAAAACAACTTTTTATTTGGAAAATATATAAATTTCAAACTAAAACACAAACCTTGTAAAATACCATGATTCCCACTGTGTTCCCGAAACATGTCGGTACTTTAGTTTTAAATTTATATATTTTCCAAATAAAAAGTTGTTTTTTCATTTCCTTTAATATTGAATTTTCGGAAAAAGAAAAAAGAAAATTTATCAATATAAAATCATACGACAAAATCTCACCAAATTGGAATACCAAATAGAACGCTCAACAGAAAGAGGTGAACACTCAAAGAACATATGATAAGCGTAGCAAATACGATTAGAATAGAGTGGACAATGCAGGAAGGAAGCGAATGAAAAGCGAAAACAAGAGGAAAATAATAGAATATGATTAAAACGTAACGAATAATGGAGATAGTATGTCAAAGTGAAAGAAATAGAAGAGATCCTAGATTAAGACTAGGTTAAACAGACAGATGAAATGAACAATTATTAGCAGAAAATGAAGGTAAAAATTTAAAATGGAAACTTTTACCCAGTCGCAGGAGGTGAGAAGATGGGATTTTTCTTAAGAAAGGAAGCATGGAAGCTTAGAGAAACAAAAACCTAAGTCATAACGAATCAGTCGCTTCATTATCAAAGGTGTCCGAATGGCTTGGAAACCAAAATAAATTAAGGATAATGGAATGCAAGGTGAACGTATACAGAGAGAATAGTGATCAGGAAGCGGGGAATAAATTAAACAGCATTCGTGGAGTCGGAGATAATCAAATAATTGAATGAAAGACGATTAGAGATAATGAAAATAACGTATACTGTAGGATAGTCATTAATTCATTTACGAATATAGAACAGAAAGAAAACGAAAAGCTTCGGAGAAGTTAAAATCTAGGAGGATAAAAAGGCTACTGACCCTATCCAGCCTCTTCGAACCATTAGTAAACACGGTTACACGAGAAGGAAATAGTGTTTTTTTTTTTTTCCCGATATGTTAACAGGGGATGCTTACCCAACGCATAGAATTGGGAGTTATATTGGAAAAAGATTGGAAATTGAAAAAATAAAGGAAGCCGACAAAGGAACTATAATGGGAGAGGGGAATATAAAGGTGGTAAGGATTTTATTATTAAAACTTTTCCAAACTAAATGCAATTGAACTTTTTTTCTCTTAATTTCAGTTAAAGCGGCGTACCTGCAGGGCGGGAACCGATTTAATTCGAAAGCGAATTACTCCGCACATCATTCATAGGCTGCCTCCGGTTCTCCCCGGATGCTTTGAATAAGAATTTCAAATTGAATTCCGGAGATGGTCTTTTCTATTTTATTCGTTATGCCGAAAAGGATACTCGGTAAATTACCGAAAAGTGAACGTGTGAACATTAGTTCGTTAATATACGTGGAACAAGCAAAATACCTCATGGCACGCGTTACAGATTGGTGTTCGATTGAAGATGAGAGTTTGGCCAAAACCGAGCCCAAGCTAATACAATTCTATATTTTTGATTATTTACTTTTTACCATATACGTAACTTTTTTGTATGCAGTATATTTGGTTTCAGATTTGATCGTTTTTTTTTTTTAAATTTTACTAAGTAACAATTTAGAATTCTGAAAAACAATTTTAATTATTACATAAAATTAAGTGTACGTCTTCAATATGTCGAGTACACTTCACTTCTAAACGGGAAAAGTGAAAGTAAAATTTAATAAAACTGTTTTAAAAAAAAATGACCGACTGCGGTCATTTACTTTAAAAATTTAATAAAAGCAGAGTAAAAAGTACAAATCAATTACAAGATATTTTACAGTCAAATATACCTTAAATGGGAGAGATCACTATGATTATTTTTAAACAACATTAATACTGATTAGAGCCTCAGTATGAAATTCAAATTACAACAATAATTAAAAATTGCATTAAATATTCCCAATGTATTCAATACTTGGTTTATAGAAAATGAATGATTGTGCTAGTATATTCAAAGTGGTTTTTTAATTGTTCAAATTTGGGAATTTGGTGTACCAAGACCCTAATTAAGGTGTAAGTGTTGTTTAGTAATAATCATAGTAATCTTTTCTTTATGAGAGAGAGTATATTTTGCCGTAAAGTACAGTACCTTTTATCGGGTAATATCTTTTTTTACTTTTTAGCGTATTTTTATTAAGATTTATAGATCTTGAAGTTGGAATTAAAAAAAAACAGATTTTTTTATAACTTTTAGCATAAATAATTTTGAACAGACCAACTTAAAAAAAAGAAAAATAGATGCTACTTTCGGTACTGCGTAGGGCTGGGAATTGGTTTAAGAATAGAATGTTCAAGTTCGATCAGCTATAAGCTTGTAAATCGCGCATTGGGGGTTTCAAATTCATTACTTTTATTCGGATCTATATTTGCATAAACTAACGCTGGTAATACTTAAAGTCATTTGCGTTCGTTGCCTATTTAAAATTATGGGGCATACAGACTACTCAGTGTACAGTACTCTCCGATACTTTTCTAATATAGCGGTAATTGATTTGGCGTTAGGCTAGAAAAACATTTTCTCGATAGATTTTCATTTTATTATCATTAGACATTTTTATATAATTTTTTTTTAAATTTTACAAACTTTTAAACATAATTATTTCTTTATTTTTAACACCCTCTCAACCGGCACACCACTCACCACAATCAATTTCTAGTTGCTCTTGCAATCGGTGTATAGACTGTAAAATTTTTCTGCACAGAACATGATTGTTATAGACATGTTTCATCTTTCTCATTTTTGATATCCGAGTGATGTACAGTTAAATTTCTTCTACTGTTTATCCTACTCATCTGTTTACGAGTATTGTTAAACATTTTTCCTTTAATTGTCTTTTGGAGTATTCTGATTTGACGGTTTACTGAGTAAACTGTGTATCAAACTCTATCCAGCAATCTTCCAGATTAGCAGAGTAGACAGTCGTCTTTCATTTATATCTGTTTCCATTTTATATGTAAAAATGGAAGTCGAAAAATGTGCCTGTCTGTTGTTTCTGCTAGTATCAAAATGTATTGGATTTTGATTTTCTTAATTAATTAGAGTTATTCCCACTGAAATTTTAATTCATGAAAAAGGAGGCGAACAGTAATGGTTTTATTGAACCCTGTGTAGGAAAGAGACGGTATTTTTAGAGTTCATTAAAAAATAAGTCAAAGTCCTTATTTTGCAATTTGCATAACAATTAGTAATTATTTTGTCGATAACCAACGTTCTATAAACTATAAGATTCATTACATAACCATTTCCAAATGGTTTTATTGAACCCTGTGTAGGAAAGAGACGGTATTTTTAAAATTTATTAAAAAATAAGTCAAAGTCCTTATTTTGCAATTTGCATAACAATTAGTAATTATTTTGTCGGTAACCAACGTTCTATAATCTATAAGATTCATTACATAACGATTTCCAAAGTAAAAAAAAAAAAGACAGAATACATTTTATTATCGAATTAATATTTAATGATTAATTAAATTACTGAAAGCAATGTGATTTTCCGAAATGAAACTCAGTTGACTATAATGAACAATTTGACAAAGGGGCGGTACAAATTTACGATCCTTGACGCGGAAACAATATAGAAACGGTATTAAATGACTACGTAATAAAAATTAAATATTTAAATTCGTAGTTTCTCAGCAAACTTTAATTTTATAGTAAGTTATTCAACTTAAAAATTCAATTTTATTAATTTATTTTGTTTAAATCTTACAAAGTGTACCTTTCGCAGATATTTCTAATTTATACTCTCCCTCCTAATGCAATATAAATTTAGTTCTTTGGACTTTGTTGTGAGAGGTCCTTTTGACTTCCATATTAATAATATTCTATAATTTTTATAGAAGAGTCGATTCTAATTTACTATGCCATTTTTCGTAGAAGTTTACTGGGCATTCGATAAAAGAACGTTACAAAAAAATATTGCACAATTTTCAAATTACCTGCGGTGGAAAACGGTGATATACATACATATGCTATGAAGTAAAAGTATTGAAAATAAAGATCAGCTTGACAACGTCGTATATTTTATTTTATGAAAAGTTTATAAAATTATTGCGTAACCTTTTTTTGGTTAGCGATTGTATTATTAGCCCGTGCATTTTTGCCGTAAGTTTAATTCGTTTAATTTATCGTCGTTTACAATTCGAATTCGTTCAAACTCGAAATGCATATAGCGCCGGTAAATGAACGAACTAAAATCAAATTAACCCTAACATTAGGTAGCAACAAGGAAGAAGACGAAATTTACAAAATACTAGGAACAAGTGAATCTAAAAAAAATTTCACATGAAATAAATAATGGTGTTAAAATTATCATACCTTAGTAAGCCGCATACTAAAAATTTGTGAAGAACGCCCCTGGATATTTGTTCTAAGAAATAAAATTCCGCAGTATAATGCGAGAAAATGCCTTTCGAGAACCATATTTCGAAATATTATTCTGAGCTTCATGCTGCGAATGTTTTTTTTGGGGGGGGGGGGGGGCTTTAAACTCAAGTTTCATCCATCGTCTGTTTCTTTCACCTATTAATCTCAATTGTCTGTTATGCTATGACTATACCAATGTCTTACTTCTTACGGAATCATAGATTGCATGATATGTAATCGGTATTGAAAGGATATAATTCATATTATATGGACACGGGATATTCAGTAATAATAACGCTCGATGGAGATCAGAAATGTGCGAAGTGCAATAGGAACATTTTAAGAACATGTGATCTGCATCAGCCATTTTATCTAAGTCCCTTGGATGAGTGCAGAACGGGGAATGAATCCAACAGATTTTATATAGAAAAGCAGGCGGCATATTTGTCCCAGTGCGTAATCTATAGATTGCTACATAGAAATATCTTGTAGAGATGTTCGAGTACGACAACTGGGAACACCATGGTTTGGCAGGGATATTTTTTTGAATCTTTTTATAATATTTGTTAGTATATGGATTGCGTCACAGAGCCTCCCAATATTCTTTATGCATTAACCTGATTATACCTAATTAATCCTCGGATGGGATATGCTGTAGAATCCTACAATTACCAACCGCGTTCCTAGCCCAGTTGTCGGCAACCTCATTCCCATATATACCCACATGGGCCGCGGAATTCACGTAAATTGCACTGATAGGCCGGAGCTAATATGTAATTTAATTTATAATTAAATGCCATTTTTGACAGAGACATCAAACAATTTTTCGAGTCCGATATAATCAAAATATTTTTGCCGTTAGCAGAAGTTAACATGAACGTTAAAGCTCGTGCCACCGCTATGCATTCCGCCCTATAAATTGAAGCCAAACGAGGTAGAGGAAATTTTTTAATGACGCCTAGTTGTGGAATGACGATTTCCGCACCCACTACATCTTCCTTTTTTGAACCATCCGTATACATATGTTCGATATACCGCGTGCGGAACCCCGAAAATGTATCCTTTTGAATGATTTACAGTTGCATGGGTATACTTGGGATCACTCGGAGGAAGGGGTTCATTCATCATCTGTATGAATAGTCGAATCGGAAGTAACAGTTCGGCGAGTAGTCGGAAGTAACGTTGGGAAGTATGCGAACAAGCACTAGAACGAAATATTAGTAGTACCAAATAGCTACAAATCAGATTAGCAGCACATTTTGTGTGGAGGAGGTAATGCAAATTTTTCTTTGATAAATTTACCTTCATCGAATTGAACAGTTTAACTCTTACCTCCTTTTTAAGAGGCGTCGAATTTTTGTCGTAACAGCGTACAATAACTTCACAACAAGAGTAATATTGTTTCATTTGATAATTTTAACTTAGTAAATGTATATTTCCGGGGATTTCAAATAAACGGAGCCGTAATAACAAACGTCCACAACTTAAACATTGGTATTGTAGTTTAGGAGAATGAAAATTAAAATTTTATCTGATTATATAATTAATTAGTGCAATTTCTTCCTTAAATGTAATTTGCCAGGAATCTGTGTGCTAAAAGTGGACAAACTAATTTATTAAAGTGCGCTAATTGCGTCGCTGGTTCTAATCACTGCATTTGTTATTAGAGATTCCGTCGTAGTAGAATAGTCAAGACATCGTTCGGGCAGGATTTCCAATAATTCGGAAGGTAATAATAACATTCTCGGACCTACGTTGAAGAACAACATGAAAATAGTGCAACTTGTCCAGATAATTTGATTAGCTTAGGCAGTGCATCGTGTCTAACCATATTTTAATGATACGTACCTTCAATTAATTGCCTGAATGCTGTTAAATCGATTCTAATTTAATTGAAAAAGTAAGCGTACCGATATTTTTAAGCATCGATTTTAATTTTTCATTACAAATTTTACAGAAATAACGATAATTAAATAATTAGTAAATCTGATAAACTACATCATTTAGTTGACAAACTGCAAGCACATAACGGTGGCTTCTAAGGCCTTAATGGAAAGTAATTCCGGGGAGAGTATTTTACTATGTTCAGAAACGATGTATTTCGTATTATTAGCGGGCTTGTGAGGAACTGTAAAACGGCGTATTATGATACACACATTTTACCTTTCAAGCGTTTATACTACTTACAGGCTTTCTGTTAACATTAAATTATATAATACCTGAGTTATTCTAATAGTACTTCAAATCCTATCACGCGTATCTAACAATAGTAACACTTTAGATAATCGGAGTGATTCTATGCGATTTGTTATATATATAAACTTCATACTAATAAGGTTTTATTCAAGACTTGCTATCCTTAGTAAATGGCGCTGATAAAATCATCTTCTTGTTAAGGCGAGAATGCAGAGAACGGAATATGGCAAATGGCAGCGGTACCGATAGAAGGAGAGAAATCGGTGTGTAAAGGAGAGTCGGTGATTTTAAAAGTGTAAGACTGGAGTGTAGAAGAATGACCGTCACATTCGTAAAGAAAACTGGTAAATCGGGAAGTGAGTTTGCAGAAAGCTCATCAATTGAGAGAGAGGAAAAGCGAGAAATAAATTTAGAAGGGGAATTTGAATTTTTTGGTTTACGTAAAGTGGAAGATTTAGGTGAAGGACAAGAGCGAAGAACGGTAAACTGTTGAAGGGAACAGTGATCGAGGCAAATTAGCGTGAATGATAGATCGAAAAGCCGAAAAATTATTTTTATGCCTAGAAGCCTCTTGGAAAGATGCATTTTCGAAAAAGCTACAATACATTCTATTCCACTTAATGTCTTCCGGGGGAGTGGGGGCAGCTACGACTGTAAAACAATGGATCGTGTACAGTTGCAACACAAGTAGGAGGATTTTGAAGATTAACTCATTCGAAGAAGGAATGTTTGCAAGAGTAGTGGTGGAAAATTGTCTTGTATTATGGTCAAAAAGTAAACATTTCAACCATAGACAGTAGGCGACCTCAGGAAAAGGACTTGAAAACGAAGTTTGAAGATGGAAATGAAATTGACGAAGATGGTCTCTCGGCGAATTTACTTTTTTGTCTATTTTCACGGTAAGTACATATTTCCCTCTGGATAGAATGCGTCTAATGAAGGATACAAGAATAGGCGATTGAAGACTTTCCAACAAATTAAGAATTGACGCTTGATGTTATAACACCCGTTTTATGTGTAAAGAAGGAGCGAAAGCTTTTAAATTATGCTTAAAAAATTAATTTGGGTTAGCCAACGAAGATTTTTATAACCGAGAATGCAAAGAAATTGAAGAGTTACCAAAAACAACGACATTGTACATCAGAAATGCGTGTGAAAATAAAGTTTAAATTGAAATTGTATAAAAACGAGAGCGACTGCGTTAAAAAGAAAAAAAAAAGAATCAGATGGATTTGAGAAAAACGAAGTTCGAAATATCTGCATGGATTATGTAGGTCGTCTAATGAAGATATAAACAAACCAGCGAAAGTTAAGGTTAAGAATAAAACGAAAAAATGCACACCTACATAGAAAAATGTGAATTAAATAGAGAAATTAAAAGAACTGGAAAAGCGGTGACTGATGCAATGAATCTGATTAATCATCAGAAATATGATGTGAAACACTGCGGGGTAGTTTCTCGGAAGTTTTAACGAACTTAACTTGACCTCAATACTAACAAAAAATTGCTCAAAACATCGACCACTCGCTACAGTGAGCCACGACGTTTTAAAGCTTTTACCAGCAATCAGAAACCACAGATTTGTACGTAAAATAGAACAACGAGTAAGACGAAGTTTGATTTCATATATCATCTTCTTCTTCTTCTTCTTTTTAAGAGCCTTGCTCTTGTCTTGTAGCTTGATTATCCTTTTCCATTTTTTTCTGTCTTGTGCTGTGTTCTTAATATTATTATGTTTGATTTTTGTCTGTTGTATCCATTTAAGTCGAGGTCTGCCTCGTTTCCTCTTCCCCTCTAGTTTCCCTTCTATTATTGTCGTTACGAAGGTGTTGTGGCGCAGTATGTGTCCCAAAAATCTGTCTCTTCTTTGTTCCAAAATTTTTATCAGCTTCCTTTCATTTCTTTATTTGTTTTCTTCTGCGTCCATGAAATATTTAAAATGCGGCGCCATCCCAACATTTCAAAGGCCTCCAATCGGTTTTTAAGATTCTTTGTTAATACCCATGTTTCCGAACCATATAACAACACACTCCATATGTAAGTCTTCATTAATCTTTTCCTTGTACCTAGTTTGACCTTTTTGTTGAATAATTCTCTCTTTTTCATGAAAGTTTGTTTGGCAATTGCTATTCTTGTTCTTACTTCTATACCACTTCTTCCTTCTTGTGTTATAATACTTCCCAAGTATCTAAAATGATTTACTTGTTCTAATATTTCTTTGCCTAACTTTATCTGTGCCTTTTTTTCATTAATACTAGCTATTAATTTTTTTTTTTGTTTTTCCTTTATTTATTTTTAAATTTAATTGTTCCAAGTTTTTTTGTAATGTTAGTAATTGCTCTTGTAGTTGCTCTTCACTTTCAGCTATTAACGCAATATCGTCCGCAAATCTTAAGCAGTGTATTTCTTCTCCGTTTATTTTCACTCCTTTAGTCTTTTCTTTCATCGTTGTAATTGGTTCTTCTATTATTAAATTAAGAAGCATAGGCGATAACGGACATCCCTGTCTTACTCCTCTTTGTATTTTTGCCTTTTCACTGTACTCTCCGATTCTTATTTCCATCTTTTGTTCCTTATATAATTTCCATATAATTTTTCTATCATTGTGGTCTACTCGTATTTCTTCCAATTTTGAGAATAATGTTCTCCATGTTACACGATCAAAGGTTTTTTCTATGTCTACAAAAGCTATGTATAGTTCTTCCCTTAGTTCGATTTTTTTTTTCTGTAATTAGCCTTAATGCCAATATAGCCTCTCTGGTTCCCTTTTCCCTTCTGAATCCATATTGGTCTCTACTTAACGTTTCTTCTATTTTATTTCTTATTCTTTTCATTATAATTTTTTTTATTATTATTTTTGAGGTATGCGATATTAAGTTTATTATCCTATATTCTGAGCACAATCTCTTGTATGTAATTTTTTAGGTATTGTTATCACTGCATTGGTTTTGAAATCTTGTGGCAGTTTACCTTGCTCATAACATGTTTTTATTAACTCGTATAATTCTTCCTGAGTTCCTTCATCGGTCGTTTTTAATAAATCGGCTGGTATGTTATCTATGCCTGGCGCCTTTTTATTTGTTGGCTCTTTCAATGCCAGATCAAATTCTTCTCTCATTATTCCAGGTCCTCTTTCGTCTCTTCCCTCTCTGTAATCGTTTGTTTTTATTTCTTGCATATTTTCCTCTCCTTAGACAGGGGTTAAAGGCGCCCCATAATACTACTAAAAGTGACCATACGAAGAACTTTAAACATAAATCGAGATGTGTTAGAATGCTTCCGTCAATTTTGAGAGAGAGAGTGGAGCATTTGAAATCAATTGAAATAATGATTAACGATATTCAACTTTCGTAAAATATCTCTACATTGAGAGCAGAAATCAAGTTAGGAGGCGAATAACTCTGCAACATTAACGAAGGAGTCAAATAGGGATATCCATTTTACGCTTTTCAGTGTACGTACGGAGGAAATAATGAAATGCTCGGAGGAAATGAATACGATAGAATTCAAAATAAACGGACGATTAATAAACATTACGTACGCGGACGATAAAAGAACACCGAATGTTATAAATAAAGAAGGAAAATGAAAATAAATACAAACAAAACAAAAATCGACGGCATACGCAAATATAAATATAAGAGGGACAACACAGTTCGAGTATGTAAAAGAGTATCGATATTTAGAAGTATTGATACGTAACGGCGAACGTGATGACTATAAAATGCGAAATAGGCATTTGCAAATTCGGAAAAAATGTACCACCGATGAATTGAACATGGAGATGGAGCAACCAATATTACGAGGTGTTATGCGCGTACTGCAATATTCGACCGATGTTCGGGGACAATTAATGCCGACTGTAAAGAATTGATGCCGTTGAAATGTGTTCTAAAAATCCTGCGGACGAAACAAAAACCGCGAAGTCATGGAACAGATGTGTGAAGTGGACAAACTGCAACTAGCCGATAATATAAGAAGAAGAAAATTTAAATCCACGCAAAATTCGAGGAAAAGGTTTGTCCAATCTGGCAACATAAGGTGAGGAAATTCAAGGAAATACTCTCTAATAAGAGAAAAAAAAAGCTAGAATTGACAACTAGAAAAATGCGGGAATTCAAAACTTTTTTTAATTAACCAATCGGATGTCGGAATTTATAGTATTCGTGACGTTCAACCTGCCGAATGGGAGCTGTAACAATAATTAATAACGACGCGATAAACCACGGCAAAATAATGGCTGTTCTCAGTATTATGGTCAGGTGAATTATATTCAGTTATAATAGTGTAAGGTCACTAAGATTAAAATAGCGGAGAGGCGATATAATTAAAAATGGAATTGTCAACTATTAACGTAATTATTACTACTATTGTTAATTATAGTACGAGTATATTAAAATTGTCAAAAATTTCGCTTTGATATTAATTCTTAATTTCTAGGTTCGTAATATTGTGTTTAACCTATATGCCAATATATATATATATATGTAGGAATGTTCATGTTCACATTAATATGTAGATTTCGACGTTGCCCAATGTGTACACACACGTATGTATGATATCGATAGATGTAATTCCTAAAAATATTTTGCTTGCCTGTGCGGGTTTAGTATATTTTAAATACATATTTATGGGGTTCGAATGTGTTTTTGTGAATGTAAATGTTCAGATATATTTGCTCGATTATACGATTCCTTTGAAATAGATTGAAATTGCGTATAAGTTTTGATTATTGTTGCTGTTAAGATGCTAATTACTAGTACAGTCGACTCGCGATTATCCGGATTAATTGGGCGGCCAGCCGGTCCGGATAGCAAAAAATCCGGATACGCCGCAGTTCAAGGTTAAATACTGCAAATTAAATGAAAAAATGCAAATTAACTTATCCTATTAAAAAATAAACATGAAAATTAACTTACGGTGGTGCATTAGCTAGTTTTTAAAGAAGTCTGTAATTAAGGTCTGTGTCTTTCGCTGCATTCTTTTCCTTGTCGATATATTTCGCCATTTGCGCCGGTGACGCTTCCTCCTGTTGAGGTACTCCAGCGCTACTTCGATCGCCTTCAGTCTTTCATCGTGTGGTATAACACTTTGAAGGGGCTCGTTATTCATATTTTCTTCAACTGGATCCTCATTATGATATCTTCATCTGCCATTTCTTCGATCTCGTCGCTGCCCATCCATTCCGTAACGTCGCCGGTATTACTCTACCTGGAATAATTTTGATTACAGAAACAAGCTTCTCGTTGTCTTTTGAACTGTACAAATCACATTGTTTGTCAATTTCATCCTATTTATCACTGACTTTATGATTTAATAATATTTTCCACGACCGCACTAGTGCTGTAGAACTAATCTCTTCCCATACGTCAGTTTAACCTCAAGTGATGATAACATCAAGCATATCAACTGATTTTAAAGCAACCTGATAGTACTTATCATTTTCAACGCTTGATATTAGTCTGGTGAGAAGGCGGCGTCGGTATCTTTTTTACGGTCTCTAGGATTCCTTTGATTCATCGGTTGACAAACCGATGTAACGTTTGCTGGAAGAAACATTGCGCTTTTATATTACCATCTTCTGTAACCCTTCAGTTTCCGGATTGGAGCATTGTCGAGAATAAGGATTGCTTTTGTCGCTAACCGTTTGTCAGACAAATGTTTCGCAACTGCGGGCACAAACTCTTTGTGAAACCAAGTTTTAACAATTTCACAGCATCTTCATTTGCAGCGAATGTAAACAAATATTCAAATACGTACTGCATATAGTTGTGGATTTTATAAAAGCGCTTTGGCTTTTTCTTCTTTATTTATTTATTTATTTATTTATTTATTTATTTTTTTAAATCGATCCGGATAATACAGAGTCCGGATAAACGTGATCCGGATAATCGCGAGTCGACTATATATAGTTATCTTCAATATTAACTGTATTATAATTATTATTCGGTCATTTTATCCGGTAAAAAAGAATACTATAAACATATGAATAGAAACATTTGCGAATATGAAAGGTGGTACATTTATTTGTTATCAGTGTGAGGTATTTTCATATGCCTTTTTAAAAATGGAAAACGTGAGTTACCCGCAGAATAAGAGAATAAATTTGTTTTCTTACACACTTTTTTCTGTTTCACATTAAATTATTGGTCGCCAGGGCCGTATATGGTGGGGGGGAGGGGTTCAGGGTTCAAACCCTCTTCGAAATGTCTGCGAAATAATAACTGCTTGAACTAAATGGACCGAAATTCAGAATAAATTTATTTCTCTTCAATTTTCGACAAAAAAAAGAAAATTGAAATTTTAATGAATTCTATGGAAACGATTATTTTTTATTTGTTTTTATTGTAGTGTTCAAATATTGCATATCCAATAATTTACTACGAGGCGGTTTAGTGTACTATTTATAAATAAATATATTTCATGATAATACACACACACACATATATATATATATATATATATATTTATATAACCCCTCCTGAAATTTTAGTCTAGATACGGCCCTGCTAGTCTCCACATCATTGTTTTGCTCTCTTGTGCTTTTCGTTTTTCTTTTTTTTTTATCAAGTCATTCTTTAATTTTTGTCATCTGTCATCTTCGGTTTGATCATAACTTACTTTCTTCCTATCTTTTTCGTTTTTCTCTTATTTCCTCTCCATTTTGTTCTTTTCACGCAGATGATTGCAGTTCAATTTGCAACACCAATCATATTTTTTTTGAATGTTCCGCTTACAGCTCTTAAGCCTTTCTCTTCCTATCCCTCTATAACGCTTTGTTCATTCGTTCGCTCCCTGTATCTCCTATTGTCGTTATGATTGTTTCCTTCCTTTCGTTAAATTGTAATCGTATTGAATTTAGTTTCTTTTGCAACTGATGATTTCTCGAGTTGTTGCGCTGGGACAGTACCTTCGGTAGTGATCAACAGTTCAGCAATAACTTGTTTTCAACAATTTTTACAGAGAAGTTCTCTTATTATCCCTTGTTGTCAATTTTTTTTTTTATTCTCTTGCCAACCACCACAACAATATTTAGTTTTTTACCGACTTCCAAAAAGAATGAGATTATATGTTTTCTTTTATGTTTGTTCGCGCATAGCTTATATTCATGTGATCGATTTTACTGATTCCTTGTCTATTAGAAAGTAGTGATGAGTAAGTTCGTTATTTCTTCGGATACGGATCCGGAACTGAATTGCAGGTTCGAGAGCTGCATCCCGGATACGTATCTATTGAGCCCAAATAGATCCGATATTTATGTACGCACTCAATACCGGCATTAGTTAGCACTGGTTGTCGACGCACTGTTACCAATGTTAGGTTTACGTCTGTTAGAGAGAGAGAGAGAGAGAGAGAGAGAAATTTCCAAATAAGCTAGTGTAGAAGTACATAATCACTACAAAAAGGAAAAAAAACAACGATAGAAGACTTTTCTTTCTAACTCCAAACTTATCATTTTTCACTTTTCTAGCTGATCTGGCACATTTCTGCTCAAATATTCGTATGAAATGCAGAAAAGGATAGACGGTCTATTCTCCCCTGTTCGAGGAGGTCTATATTTTAGCTTCTATAGCGGAACCGTATGAACCTTGATCTGTATAACATTAATCGACTCAGCTTGTATTTGCTGGGTCAGAATTGTGGATCCTGGTCCGGAACTGTAGTCGGAATTATATCATCAACTTCGGTGAGAGATACGGATCCGCAGGTACGTATCCTTTCGGACCTACTCATCACTATTAGATAGTAGATCATTCAGCGATGGTAGCATGTGAGTATTGATAAAAATCAGTGAACATAAACACTAAATATTCGTCAAAAACTTGAAAAAATATGATCCTTTTAGATATACTCTTATTAATGTAACAGAGTCAATTGACTTAAAATAGTATGAATAAGCCAAATCACCGTGGAAATGTAAGTTTGAATGAGGAAAGCGATTAAATATTTCGACGTTTTTACCATGGAAACGCAGCTTCCGACTTCCAAAAAGAAGGAGCATGTATGTTCGTTTTGTATGTTTTTTTTTTGTTTTTTTTTTGTTTTTTTTTATATATTACGCTAATTCAAATATGCAGTATGTCGTTATAGGATGGTTGGACAGGTGACATATTTTTGGCTTATAAATTTTGAGAATTTGTCTTTATTTTTTATAATACGAGAATACACTGGAACATAAAAAAGACTGATGCAATGTATACAAAAAAATGTTATTTTCCAGTCATGCCGATATTATTGATAACTGTTTTACTGCTTATGGAACTTATTAATCTATTAATCGATTTGCAAGTTCAGAGTAGACACAACCAAAGATTGATTAATATATAAAACTGTTAAATGGGTAATTTTTGTATTAATTAAAAGCATATTAATTACAAGTCTTATTGAAAAACGTATGAATAATCTGACAAAAAATTTATATTTCATCAAATAAATTAAGTGTAATGTTAAAAGTTTTTAAATGTTTTTTTAAAAAAGATTTATTATAAAATTTTAATAAAAATGTACTGAAAAGTAAAAAATAATTATTAGATAACAATTATATTTCAAAGTGAAATACCTTAAGTGATGATATTTGATATTATCGTAATTCTTATACAATATTAGCGCTTATTAGAGTGGCTATCGAAATAAAATTACAATATCTGGAAACAATTTAACGAATATTTATTGTAGCTTTTTAATTTTTATTGTATTCCAGTTGAAGATGAGATATGAAAATTTTTCGAATGTTTATTATTTATGTTTATATTCGACATTTTATTTTATTAGAAAATTAACGGTTTGAATAGAAGATGAAAAATAAAGGCAGTGAAAGAAAAAGTAACATATTTCATTCCCAGAAAGATGCAGTTAAGAAATATTTGTGTATTTTGAATTTTTTTTTCAGTCATATATGTAGGATATATAATGTTACTTCCTACATTATTTGTGTGAGAGGATTGTGTAAATCAAACATTATTTTCATAATTCCTCATATATGTTTTATTAATTTTCCAGTTAAACACCATACTTTATCATTATGACTAACACCCCCCCCCTCCCTAATCCCCTAATCGATGTACGTTATGTCATAAAAAAACCGGATTTCAGATATAACGTGTCATTTTAAAATTCTTCGTCAATAAGAATGGTAATAAAATGAAGATTTAAATGAAAAATAAAAACTCTGTATATGCTATTGAGTAGTTTGCAGATGTATACGGCAGACCATCGTTTAAAATAAGGATTTATTAGCTTCTTTTTTAAATGAAGGAGGAAATAATTACTGTAGTGACAAAATTGTAGGTGTCCTAGTCTAAAATATGTGCTTAGGGTTAAATCGGTGAGAAAGTTCTAAATCACGCGGGTGGTGTAGCATTTTAAATTTTTTCAAAAAGGAAACAAAAATGAAACAACCGAATTAAGATGGTGTAGGTTTAACGCCGCTGTAGCGTCTTTGCGACCAACGATGTTTCGGAATACACGCCTATTTCGGAAAAATAGAGACGAAAGAAAGCAGTAGGCGGAATAAGCGATAATAACTGTTTATATACTCCAAATTTTACGTTATCAAAAATAATGATATTAATAACAATAATAATTATTATTATTATTATTAATAATAATATTATTAATAATAATAATAATAATAATAATAATAATAATAATAATAACGGAAATAAAAAATTATCTAATAAATTAAAAGCGAATGTGGAGAAATGAAAGAAATCTCCAAATTTCGACGGGAACGCTCGTTAATTTTCGGGAACGAGCCGGTTTTTAATGAAAATGACTTTAATTGATAAATGATCAACGTCACCGAGTACGACGCTAGCGTGACACGCTGACAATATAAAATGAGAAAAGTTCCGTCTGCGACATTGTAGCGCGCATCCACGCTAAACGAAAATCGTCAAATTTGTACTGGAAAACTGGAAGCTGTTCAGCTGGATCCAGCGATTTCTGGAGCTTTCAGTCATTCCGCTGGCAGCGAAATAAAATACGCGACGGCCGCTTTCCTATTTCAATAGAAATGATGAGTTTAGTCGCGAAAAGAACTTTTGTTTGTTTTCCCCCCTGCCCCGCAACCCTCGACGTCGTCCTCGTCGTCTTCTTCTGTCCCGCCGCGTCCGGCCGCTTTCCTCTTCGTCTTCCCTACAGGAGCCGGCTCTAAAGTAGATGGGCGAATGAACTGAACTTGCACCGGGGAAGGGGGTGTCAATTTAAACTTTCAAATGAGATGCCGCGCTACACTTGTACAGAGCGAAGAGAGTGTAATTCGCACGCGCGCGCCTTCCTTCGTGTCTCCGTGTACACTCTTTATCTCTTTTTCTACACATCATCCCTTTATATATACATAATATTATTACACATCTTATGTAAATATAGCGCACATGTGTGTGTGCGTGCTCTGTGTATTATTGTTATCGTACGGCGGCGATAATAATAATAATGATAATAGTAATGATAATAGTAGTAATGGTAATGTATAGAAAATAGTATTAGTTAAATGTAGCACAAGGAAAGTTATGTATTATGTATGTATACGTACGTACAGTTAATGAAAATACACGGATATTATATAGAAAAAGCTTTTCATCGGTCCTCTGTGTTGGTGTAATAATTCCAGTTGTTCATGTGTGTACGCGATAGCAGATGGATGTGTAAAGTTTACAGAGGGAAAACAGAATTTTATTTATTATAGAAAGTTGGGGTCCATATATTAAACTTTTCGTTTCCATGGCGACCTGATGCAAAGTACTCTACTTTTACCAGTATGCGCGCACCGCCGTCGCCTCGCGATAAGGTCATTATAGATTCCGACATAGTTCACTTTGGCACAGTGAACTGGTTGTGTGTGCCCGCGTGCGCGCGAGTGCACGCGCCGCCGTTATTAACGTTATTATTACCGCGACTACACCACTAACACGCACGCACCGTCATCTGCTCTTACGCAACCGACTGAATAAATAAAATATTTCATTATAGTGCCACTATAATATTAATTTAACTTTCGACATTTTTCATTATACCGCCGCTCCGTCCCGCCCATGCCGGCCGACCCCTCATCTTCTTATTTAAGTTATTATTGCACAGATATGCCGATTAAACGCGATCCTCTTCGGCTAGACCGAAATTTTTACCCAGACAGCGCGCGCACGCCTAGCTCCAAAATCTTCTGACACATTTTTTGCCCAGAAAAACCGCATCACGATTCCGCATTTATGTTACCTGTGTATCGAGACAACTTGTTTTTCTCAATAGCAGAAAACTTTTTGCTTTTATCTAGATGCGGGCTAATAATTATGCACGATTACACACAACAGAGCTTTTTCAATTAAGTCATTTAACCTTCCGCGGTAAGATACGGTCTGACCGAACGACACAAGTAGAAGCTGCGGGGAGTGCTTTGGATTGTGCAAAACACGTTATTATTTTTGATTTAGAAAAAATATAAATTAGCGTTGTGTTGTATACATCATTTTCGCAAATCCGAAATATCTTTAAAAATGTGTTCCACTTTAAAAGAGCCAAAACGAATAAAAAAAAAGGTGCTTACAGATCCCGTTGATTATGAAAACTTATGGTACCTACACATTTACGTTAAGTCGCTCAATTGCCCCTAGTTGTAAGATTACTAGCAAACTTGTATTTCGATGTTAATTTTAAGAAGAATTATTGTAAAGTTTGAATCTGTCAGGCAACGGTTCGATTTATCGACTTCTATGTCGAATTTTCATCTTGACAAGCGTGACGCGACTTTGTAATGTAGTCTTTTTCACCGCAATCATGCTAAGATTGGAATATTTTGACGCTAAAAACGTACGCAATCGTTAGATAAAGGCCTTTTTTTGGACGGTATAAATGATAATTAATAGATTGCACTGTAAAACATCACGTATCATACATTGGGAAAATCAAATATACACCTCTGTGCTGCGAACGTGTTTCACGTTAAAGAAAAGTTATTTTTTGCACTGACGACATCAGATAAAACATCTTCTCTTCCCTGATGATCGGCTGGCAGTTTTATCATTTCACGTTTTAAACGCTTATTCTGTATTTCGGCTTCCACTTCCATTTGGTGGCACTCACTTCTTTCCCGTTTCAAATGGCGTAAAAAATTCATGATGAATGTTCGAGAGATTTCTCTGATATTTAATTTCTAAAATATACCAATACAATGGAAACAACAATTTGATTCTATAGTATGTTCTTACTTTAATAGGTCATTTACAAATTGCTCGATATGTTTGGAATGTAAAAATGTTTGCAGACTAGTTAAAATTTTTCGACAAGTTAAGGAAGTATTTTTCCATTTTCCGTATAATTAATATTTCCATCAATGTTTCTAAAATGTATTATGGGATTTTAATACGAAAAATTATATATCGGATTAATTTAAATTTCGCTAGATTTTGATCTTTTGCGAACTAATTTAAATACATATTTAACCTTTTGTTGCGTTTTCTCTCGTTTATAAATGTTTTTATTATACGTTTCACGAATTTATATTAATAATTTTAATACGTTATTATGTAAGTGTTTTTGAATTTTTTCTAAATATTATCCCGGGCACATCGAATGGCGAAATTGTGCTATTGTAAATTTAACAATCAATATACTCGCGCGTGCGTGCGCGCATACACACGCATGTTCCTTTCCACATGCATACATATATATATATATATATATATATATATATGTATGTATGTATGTATATATGTGTTTATTAATAACAACGTCATTCTTAGCCCTATCGCTTTTTCTGTCACAAAAATTTGTTCCAAAATGTGGCATACTGTATATATAAGAATACAAAGTATCGACAAAATGGATTTCTGTCCTGGCCAAAATTGTCCGAATGACAACGCTATTATAAGTATTTGTACATTTATACGTAAATAAAGATTTCCTTTTTTTTTTGTCGCGCAGTCGGAAAGAATGACATTGTCAATTTTCCTCATTCTATACGAAGTATAAAACTGATAGAGCTGGAGGTCCGGGTATATTGTAAATATATGTATATATGTGTATGTGTATACATATATATATATATATATATATATATATATATATATATGTATGTATATAAATGCATTAAATGATTATAACGTATATGAATAGCAACTTAATATTTATGAACGGTAAATGAAATTCAAGTTTGCTGAAAACTCGAAGAGTCGAATGATGAAAGATTTTTTTTTTTCTATTTTTAAGGGTACGTCAGCCATGGACATCAACCCAGCGCAAGTGAAAGTTTTGGAAGTTTCAATGTGTGCCAGCGAGATATTGTACCCGAACGTTGAACACCACTGCTGAAGAGCTCCGCTAATCTAGCCCCCCCTCCCCCCATTTGTTATAGAATCGTAAAAAGAGCTAATGCACTTATCTTAGACCTAGCACAACTATTACGAAGGCTAGCGCACCTATAGAACCTGTATTATACCTAAAAGTTACGGGTGGAGGGATAATGAGGGGTGCGCTAGTTCAGTCAAAGGTTGCGCTAGGGTATGCTAGATTTGTAGATGTTGCGTTGGCTGTTTCACCGATATTCCACTAATGAAGAAGAAAATAGCGTTGAATCCCCTCCCCCCTCGGGGGCATTCTTAGGTATAATACAGGTTCTATAAGTACACTAGATTTTCAACGGTTCTAAAACAAACGGATGGGTGGGGACTAGCTTAACGGAGCCCTGCTTAAGCAATTGCACCACGGTAGCTGATTGAGAAAAAATTACCAATATCCTGTCGAACTGAGTTTTATTTCTGTACCTTAGAAATTGTTGTATTGGTTTAGGGCAGTTTTGTCGGACCATTTTTCTTGCATATAGATAGTCGTACATCATTTTGGCTGCTTCATTTCTTACTGTTACCGACGTTTTAACAAGAATGGGGACTGAAATCGATGGTAAAGAAGTATCGGGATAACTGGATAATGAATTTTGCAAATGCAACAAAATTACACCTCAAAAGCGTCTATTTTCAAAGAGAAAAAACAAAAAATAAAAAGAGAAAAAGGGCATGGTTTAAGTCCTGACTAGGTGAAAAAAAATTATAAATAGATTACACGTTAAGAAATAGACAGCATGTATAATTACGAACATCGGAGGGATTAAATAAACTAGACGACAGGAATAAACATGGAATCGGAAGTATGGAGACAAGTTCGCTGAAAAGATAACGAAAATTCTGAACTATATATATTAGACCGTAAAAAAATACAAAAAAATATGCAAAATAGGAGAAAGTTAATGATGATAAAGAATAACAGAGGTAGAATGAACTAAATGGAACACCGAAGAAGAATGTAAGAGCGGTCATAAGGAGGATTATAATTATAGGAAAACCAATGAAATAAACAAAAGCAATAGTAATATCAAGATTTTAAGGCAAATAGCCAATAAGATAAAAAGTAAGAAAAAGTAAATTAATTATGGATAGCTGGACACAATTTTCAAAAAAGCTGCGACAAAGTTAGAAAAAACTTCAAAAAGTATAAGAAGAATATTTGCAATAAGAAAAGGAGAAGTGAGAAGCACACTGCGAAGAATTCAGAACAGTAAAGGTACGGACGCGGACAGGCTACAGAATGAGATTATGAAGTTAAAAGCAGAGAAAAATTAGCCAAACTGTTCATCAGATAATTACAAAGAAATCGAGACTACCTTGACATTTAATCTCAATACATGTAAAAGTAATATTTATTACCTACTAGCTAAACCGATAGACGTTGTCCTGTCCAAATTTCAATAAATTTGTCTGTAATCGTTTTGTGAATTTGTGAAAAGATATTGGAAATGTGTAAACAAAACAAAAATAAGAAAAAACCGTACTTCTGAGTGATCATTGTATCTACTAACGATTGTGGCCATGTATGTTCGGTTTTAAGAAAGGTGTATTCAGAAATATGACAATGGGAAATTTTACATGCGAGATAAATTCTATCAGCAGTACACTATTGAGATGCTTGAAATGTATGATGTACTCGGAATGTGATCGACTTGGAACCATGCGGTTTTGTTCAAAAAAATTTAAGTCGCACTTATGTAAAGTCAGAATTTCATGCCAACCAAATGATTTATTTTCTTCCATTAAATTTTAAACCACGATGAATCTCAAGATGTGTTATTTACATTTCGATTTCGATTGCAAGATTAATGTTCGAGTAAACAATCGAAACAAAGAATTGCTGTAACATCACAATTTCGTTTATTGCAATGCTTTATGATACACGATTGGCTTGATTCACAATTAGGCAATCAGTTGTCTAACTACATTTGCGCATGTAGCGAAATAAATTACAATAGAAATAAAATAACTAACACAAAAGTAAAAACAAACGTAATTTTGTTTTAATCTGGAATGCGTTTTTCCATCTTTTTCTCCAGATGTTCCAGAATTTTTTGTTTTCTAGTGAAAACATTCAATTGGGTTATTTCCACCCCGGGAGCATAACAAGCAAAACAAAAAAAGAATCAACCAAATACGTCGTTCCTGTTCGTCAGTTATGATCGAGGTGCATACAAAAATTACGATTTTTGCAGTTTGTCCGAATTTCTTTTGTAATTTCTCGATTTTTTTTTTTTTGCTGAAAACTTTTCCATGACCATAACGAACAAAACAAAAAAAAAAGGATTACGCATATCCATCATTCGAATCGTGAGTTACAAATCTCGAGTCCTATAAAACTCCCATAGAAAAAAACACTTTCAGTTCTTCCCGGATTTTCCAATTTTTTTTCTCCAAAAAATCTTATTCGGACTATTACAAACATTGAAGGAATAAATTAGTCAAATTTTGATTTTTATTTATAATAATAAGACTACAGAAGACCGATAGGTATCAAACTTTTAATATATATATATACACTAGAACATTAACAGACAGCAACATCAGATGCCGATTAACCTGCTGAGCAGGCAGGGTTCAGCAAAGAATGTTTTAGTATTAGTGTAACATGTGATTTCAAAATATTACGAGTTTAAAATACCACTGGTCTAATATTTGTAAACTGAAAACATTCAACTGCATAGACACCCGTGCACTGAAAGTATTAAAAGTAAGAGGGAAAAATACGCAGCGTGTAAATAAAGTTAAAACAAATATGAAAAACAATCAATATGTGAAAATTGTATACGTAATTGCAAAATTATTTTAACGCAGAGTAATGGAGGGAAGGTTGAAAACGACTTGAGACATCTGATGAATTTTTCGAGTAGGAATACTGATGAACAAGGTTAAATCAAACAAAAATAATAATAATATAGAAGAGTAAGGATGAACGCAGAAAAACAGCGAAGGAAGTATACGAGAAGTGTGCCACATAAAGATGAATGAAATAAAAATAAAATATTAAATATTCGAAACAGCGAATAGATGATTCTTCATATACCTAGCCAACAGCTTAAAAGCTAATAATACTAATAATATGACGATAACGGAATATAAACAAATGTACAGGTAGACTAATGATGTAGATAAAAAGTAGAATACAAGAAGAAAAGAAAATACCCTAAGCTTAAAAAGAAAGGTGGTTCAATCAGTGTAATGAGAAGATGTAAGAGTGGGGGAGAAACGTGAAACAGAAAAAACGGACAGTAGAGAAGATGAAGATCAACCAAATGCGAAAGAACGTCGAAAGAAGAATAAGTTCGCAATATTAAATTAGAAAAAAAAAGAAAAAAAGGATTGAAGTCGTTGTCAAAAAAAAAAATGAAATTTAAACGGAGGGGTTGCTGGATTAAGAAATGGGACGCACCGCCATTAGATTAACAATTTTCTAATGCAAAAACGATAAAGGAAAAAAGGACGACCAAGAATATAATTGATAACTGATGGTAATAATGAATTGAAAGAAAATGAGGAAGTTGATCGAAAAATGAGTGGTGTCTGAGATTTTAGTAACAGTTCGATATTTTTTGGAAATATTCAGCAAAAGCTAAAACCGAAGCCAAATATTACTCAATTCCGAATATTTGATTATATATTTACTTTTTAATATGAAATTTTTCGTGTTCAGTGTTTATTTTTTAATTCGATAATTTTTTTGTTAAATTATCGAATTAAAAAAGAATTCTGAAAAACAAATTAATTTTGATCGTTACATAAAATTAAATGTACCACTTCGATAATCCTAATAATTCACCTTTTTAACCGACTTCAAAAAAGAAGGAGGTATTCAATTCGACTGTATTTTTTTTTTTTTTTTTTTTTTTTTTATGTGTGTTACCACAGAACTTTCTTCTAGATGAATCGATTTTGATGATTCTTCTTTTATTTGAAAGGTGGTGTTTGTCATGTGGTCCCATTTAAATTTGATCAAGGTCTGACCGATAGTTTTTGAGTTTTCCTTAATAATGCGGGAGATTGAAGCTTTTTGGATGCTTTTCATTCATGATTGTTTTCACCGTCGGATTAGATTTATTGACTTAAAATACTATAAATTTGCCAAATTACCATGGAAATGTAGCTTTTGGTGTTTTTACCGTGGAAATAAATGTTTTAATTTAATTGAATAAAAATGCACTAAAGAGTAAAAAATAAAATGTTTTTTTATAAAAAAAGTAAATACCGATACTTGAAGGTTTATTATAAAAATTTAAAAATGCACTAAAAAGTAAAAAATAATTATTCCCGATGAGAAAATATATATATATCAGAGTGATATAACACTTAAATGGTGATATCGTAATTCTTATACAACATTAATTTTTTGGAGTTGGAATTAAATTCATGTTAGGAACAATTTAATCAACATTTAATGCAGTTTTTAATTATTCTTTTAATATGAATTTGATGCCAACTCCAAAAAATTAATGTTGTATAAGAATTACGATATCACCACTTAAGTGTTATATCACTCTGATATATATATATATATATTTTCTCATCGGGAGTAATTATTTTTTACTTTTTAGTGCATTTTTAAATTTTTATAATAAACCTTCAAGTCGTCGGTATTTACTTTTTTTATAAAAAAGCATTTTATTAAACCATAAAATGACAATTAAATTTAAAAAGAAAATTTCTTATTCTTATTTGACAAAAGTATTATTTATAATTACGAAAAATATACTGATTACATAGTAAAAATTATAAATATAAAAGCCAACAACCGCACAGAAAATATCGCAAATAATTAAAATTAAACCACTTAATATTTCCCGAAAATAATAAAAAAAGTTTTTCAACATTCGGGTGAATTGGCTTCCCTTCCGAAAACTTGTTTTCACTTGCTACGTTAGTTATTAGTTGTCTCTTTTTTTTAGATTAACGATAAGGACTCAGAAGTCTTTAAAATTATTATCTTTCTACCTTGGAAGGAATGTTTTTAAGTATGATTGTAAGTATGTCTTAAATTTCGGAACGGAATCGAACGATATAGTTACACCATTTACATGGTACATTCACTCACACAACTTATTCCTGCGTCTTCCTCTTTTCGGTATTTCCCTTTTTTGTCGTTTTTGTTGCAGTTACGGCCCGTTTTCTTATTGTTACTAACCATCGTACCCTCTTCTTCTTCCTTTACATCAGCCTCAACAATCGTACTCGACGCAGTGCTGACCACCCTTTTTTTTTTCTAGTAGTGTTTTTTGTGGATTTTGGCCCACCAAGGATGCTCGTGAGCTGTTTCAAAGACCTTCCAGCAGTGTGAAAACTAAGTTAAATTTTTCTATAATGCTTCACATTACCCATACAAACACCACGTAAATTCATATACACACTGCAAGGTCACGTAACGAATTTGGCTGTCTACGGAGGATTTTTTCACTGTTTCCTCCGCTCCTCGTACTAACGTGATCTTCTGGGCTCCAGTGGAGAAACACTCCACGCGATAATGTAAAAAAAGACGTTTATCCTTACCGGTTTATCAGCGATATGCGTTTTTCAATCAGTGATTAGCAGTAACCAACATTTTATTTGAGAAATTTATATAAAAAAATTTCAAATATTGTTCCGCAATTGTATTAAACTTGTTCAGCGCAGCTTGTACAGCAAAAATCTAATCGGACAAGATCTAAGATGAAAAATTGATAACACAGCCGCTAAACGACAGTGAGAACGATTAACCTTTAGTCGGAATAAAATCGGATAGCTCGCTGTCTATACCTCCGTTATCCTTTTATCAAAGAATAGACAGCGAGCGCACCGCCCCGCCCATTGGAGTCAGTAGATAACCGCGTAATTACCTCTAGCCCAATGTATCGAGGCACAGCTACCGCATCATCTCAAAATAGGTAATTGGCGTCAACTCTCGATCCTTGAATCGATCGATTAAATCAAAATTAATTTATTTCCTTTAGGCTCGTATCACTGCCCTTCTCCAAACTTCATTCAATAAAATATGTATTGAATGAAGTTTGCACCTAACATGGTCGGAGATCACAAACACTCACGGCAATATGAGATCGGAGTGTTATGAGACGATAATTACAAAATAGGCGACACACATACATGTAACTCCCAAGTCTCATGTAGGTCTAGAGCCAGACACTCGGTGCGTCTGACAGGAATACACACGATTTTCTCTTTTGTGCGGCACACACGGCACGCCACCTCTAATTGTAAGTCAGTTCAACGCACCCTTGTATTTGTAGCACCAGACCCCGCAAACTCTTATTATCTGCGACAAACCTTAAGGATTTCTTTTAGCTCATGTCTGGTCACCCAGACATTCCAATATTATCGTATTATGACTACATAGAAATTCACATGTACTCAATGAACGATACACATAATAAATATCCGATACAATACTCCTGAAAATATGTTATTATTAACGCGAATTCTCATACATCTCACTTGTTCCCATTGACGCACATATGCCTAAACCACTTAGAGGCGCCATCTTCGCTTTAAACAGTACCTACTAGAGGCCTGAAAACATATCAAATAACTAAACATAGAAGATTAAATTTATAGAAAACTTCAAAAAAAAAAAAAAAATATTGCAATAAACGAAAACGATTATTTACAAGTATATATACACCTGGCCCTCAACTATCTCCTAGTCAGACCCTCTGGGCCCCCCACTTACGCCGGTCTCAAGTCTACTACATTTCGAACACCGAAAGTCTTCTCACCGTCGATGGCTTTCAATAAATAAACATTCTGCCCTACTTTGTCTATTATTTCAAAAGGTCCCACATACAGCAATTTCAACATCCGCATGCGCGTCTTCAACCTGTATGAGAGGACATGATTTATCATCATAACCTTATCTCCTATTTCATACTCAGTTTTCTCTTTTTTATCGTATCTAAGCTTCCTGCTGAGATTATACCGCGTCAGACGCTCCTCAATTCCCTGTACCTGCTGCGGATATGGACGTGTACTTATTTCTTCTGGGAAGCACAATTCTTTCTGGACCAAGCCCTTAACGGGTCCTCTAAAAATTACCTCACTGAGCATATATCCCGTTACTGGATTCGGCAAGTTATTTAACTTACACTTGATAGCATCTACATGCTTTAGCCAGTCTGTGTGTTTTCCATGACACAAAGCGTGGATCATCTTTTCCAACTTCAAGTTCAATCTCTCCGTTGGGTTGTTCTTTGGGCTATATGCGGCAATGTGCCGTACCTCAATGTTTTTTTCATGGAAATAACTACACCATGCACGACTTCTGAAGATCGAGGCGTTGTCCGAAACTATCTTGTTCATCCTTCCTACACTAGTGATGAAGTTTGTGACCTTCCTCAGTACATTTTCGCTAGATAACCTACGCAAGGGATAACGACTTACATATTCTGAGAAGATATCTAACATAACAAAAACCTGTGTCATACCGTTTACCACTGGTAACGGCCCCCCGATAACATCTACACTAACTATATCCAAAGGGCCTTCAGGCGTATAGCTATGAAGTAGTCCACAAATAACGTGTGTAAACCGTTTTCTTACACAACTCACAATCACAGATGGTTTTATTTACCCTAAAACGCATTTTATGAAAGTGACAACTTCGCATTACTAGCAAATATGTTCGCCGCTGCCCTGGATGGAAATACTCAACATGAAATTCCCTTACCAAGTTCTTTATGTATCTCAGGTATACACAGTTTCCAAGATTCCTCTAATTTCTCTGGGTCACGGGAGAACAGGGTGTCCTTGAAAATAGTATAATATTTGCTGAGCTTTTCAGAGGTTTTAAAATTGTTGAGTACCCGTTTCCACACTGCATCCTCCTTCTGATCCTGGGATATATTTTTTACAATGTCCGTCAGCGGAGATACTTTTCTCCGTAAGAGTGTGATCATAGTACAATTTTGATCTGTTTCAGAGGAACTCTCATTCCAGTCCGTAGTCAACATGTCGGCCACCACATTATCTTTGTTCGCTATGTAACGTACCTCCAGGTGGAAATTTTACAAATATAGCATCGATTTTATTAATCGGTACATCCTCCATTTGGAGTCGTGGAGAAATTTCAAGCTTGCATGGTCTGTAAGAACTACGATATGATATCTCTTTCGGAACTTCCTCAGACTTTACACAATAGCTGGAGTTCTTTTCAGCAGACGTGAGGAGGCGACTCACAAACATTTTTGGTCTAGAAGCACCATCCTACTCCATACTGAAATAGGCACCGTCCAACAGCTTGGTCCAACACATCCGTGTTAATCACAAATTCCTTCTCATAGTCAGGGAGTTGGAGCCGGAGGTATTCCCCAAACGCCTCTTTGAATCTATAAAAGGCCTTTTCCTGCTTCTCCGTCCAGACAAATGGTACCCGTTCACTAAGGAGGTGAGAGACCAGATGCAACAACTCCGCATATCCCGATATGAATTTCCTATAGAAGAGTTGGCCATACCCATGAAAGATTGCACTTGTTTCCTGTTTACCGGTCGTGGAAACGCTCTTATTTTGTTAACTTTCTCTTATTGCATCGAGATACCATCTGATTCTTTCCAAATGTTGACTTGGAAAAATTTACAGTCATTCCTGCGTTCTCCAGAGTCATGAGAACAATCCTGTGGTGTTCAATATGTTCTTCAAAGGATCTTGACAATAAGTCGTCAATGTAGGTCAAAACGAAATCACTACATTTTGAAAATTATACTGTGTTGAGTACCTTTTTGAATGCATTGGTACTAATGCACAAACCAAAAGGGACCTCATTAAATTCAAAACAACGACCTTGAAAGGAAAACGCCGTATACTTACGGGAATCCTGGTGCAGTGGTACCTGTAGGAAACTTGCCACCAAATCAAGGCTAGACATCACAGAGAACCCCCCCCCCCCCGGTGACGTAACAACAGTTCGCCAGTGGGAAGTGGCCGATCATATTTTCAAGAATGATTACTTTATTAATATCTTTGGCATCAAGGTATAGACGAATCGAGCCATCTTTCTTGAAGATGGGAACCAATGAAGAAAGGTACGGAGAATTGTATGAGCTTATCGAATCTCCGTCCTGCATTCGTATAATCTCTTACCTGACAGCTCGCTGTTTAAACATCGGAATTGGGTACGTTAATGTCCGACGATAAATGTAATGCTCCTTGATAGGAATGCTGTATTCATCATAGTGTTTACACCTTCCCGGTGTCGCTGAAAATACCTTCCGTCTGTCCGTAACAGTTCAGCAAGTAGAGGTCGCAGCATAGTTGGAAATTGGGATTCTTTTAATTTATTGGTTAGCAGCTCCTCATATAGATCTTGGTCTGCTACCTTGAGTATCATACATGATGTATCATGTTTTTGGTCGGAATCTTCTCCGTCTAAATGAACGGTCTGCCACATGCCGACCTTATCTTTAAACTGCACCTCATGACTGATGTTCCCCTAGTGAAGTGCAAGGATCCCGGTCAAGAAGTCTATTTGTGTGCCCTGAACTCCCTAAGAAAATCGCAGCCCAGAATGACCTTCATATTTAACCCTTCAATAACGGTAGCATATGCGATATAGCTAACATGATCGATTTTAACTCTGATGAGAACTTGACATCCACCTTCTTTACTTTACCATGGGCACCTATAATCTTCAGGTTGGTAGTTGGGAGCACAGGAATATTCTTGTAAGCGCCGTCTTCCTGTACAGAGTTCCACACGTCCAAAGATATTGTAGTTATCTTAGATCCACTATCTACCACTATAACATACTTCTGTCTACCTATCTTAATCTGTATCTGCGAAACAAAGTTCTTCTTCACTTATGCTTGCTGAAGGTTGGCATGGTAACTAACATATTCTTTCTATCGAAAACCTCTCAGTGCTGCCGTGATAATTTCAACCGGCTTATGTCCTTCTCTCGGGCCTTCTTGAGTCGGTCCGACATTTTCCCAACTCAAGGGTTTCGAAAAAAACTGTTCAGAAGCCTCCAGAACTTTATCCAAGCCCCATTTACTTAACGCCTCTGATATCTCTGGCGTTGACCATTATACAGTTCAGTTTCGCACTGAGGTATGGTATCAACTACATTATTGCATAGGAATAACCTGTTTGTAAGGTCCAACATACCAATCCGATCACTTCCCATCGCTACTATCTCGTCATTCACCCTCTGAATTTTGTTCCAATATTCTACGATTCCTTGTTTGGGAATAACCGGTGGGAGTGTGGTTAAAATAATTCTCTGCATCTTCTTCTTCTTCAAAATGCTGTACACGGTTACCGTGCGTAGCGATCACAGGGGATGTTGATCATATATCCCTATTTCTGGCAGCTTGAACTAAACTCTCTATAGATGTTATTCCGGTCCATTTCCGAATGTCCTGGGTCCAAGATAGTCTTCTGCGTCCCACTCCTCTTTTTCCTTCAATTTTACCTTGAACAAGAAGAAGCCGGATGATTTCATATCTTTCTCCTCTGATTATGTGTCCAAAGTATCTTATTTTCCTTTCTTCGATTATTCGTCGGATCATCCTTTCTTCTTGGACGGATTTTAGTACATCTTTGTTTCTCATGCGCGCTGTCCAAGGAATCTTAAGCATGCGACGATAAAGCCACATTTCGCACACCTCCAAGTAGTTGAGTGCTGTGCCGGAATATGTTGTAGCTTCCAACCCATAGAGCATAATAGGCCAGATACAGCTTTTCATTAGTCTTTTCCGAATTTCCAAGTTTAATGATTTATCTGTTAACAGCTTTTTCAGTTTTCCAAAAGCAGTGCGCGCATGTTCGCGTATCTTTGTTTAATTTCTGTCTCAGGGTTTAAATTCGATGTAATATAGCACCCGAGATATTTACATTTTTTTTAACGCTGTCTATTCTTTGATTATTCACATTCAGGTCTAATTTAATAATCCGGTCATTTTTGTTTATTAGCATAGATTTCGTTTTGGAAATGTTCAGTTGAAGACCATATTTTTGACTACTGTTAATTACTCGATCAAGAATAGTTTGTAGATCAGTAGCTGAGTCTGCAATCAACACTGCATCATCAGCATAGCGGATGTTGTTAATGTATTGAACATTAACTTTAATCCCAATATCCATATTAGTTAGTGCTTCATTGAGAAAATCTTGTCCGCATAAATGTTGAACAACAGTGGAGAAAGTATGCATCCTTGTCTAACACCCCGCTTAATTTGTATGTGTTCTGAGAATTGACCTTCTACCATGACTTTTGCTGTTTGTTGCCAATATAAGTTTTTAATTATTCTGAGATCGAAAGTATTGATTTGCGCGTTTTCAAGTATTTTTAGTAGTTCTTCATGACGGACTTTGTCGAACGCTTTGCGATAATCGAGAAAGCATAAGTACATGGTTTTCTGCTGGTCTAAGCTTTTTTGCATCAGTAAATTAAATGCTAGAAGTGCTTCTCTGGTGCTGAGCCCGGGTCTAAAACCAAACTGACATTTGTCTAAATTCCTTTCTATCTTATCTCGTATTCTGTTATGAATAATTCTCAAAAAGGCTTTCAAAAGATGATAGCACTTGTAAAAGTTCCTTTAAGTCCTCGATTTTTTGTTCCGGATCTCTTCTGAATTTTAAGTCGGTAGATCCAATCATTAGTATAATCCTCTTTTCTAATTTCACATATTCCTTCTATATACATTTCCGCATTTCCTCTATGGTCTTTTTCCGATAGCAACAGCCAATTCGTTCGCTTCGACCAAAACCCTCGTTTTGTACTCTAAACTTATACTTCGACAACTGAAACAGGAGGGCGTCTCCTATCAATTGGAATCCATTCAATTTGTAAATGCTATTTGCCCGACTAATGCGGCTATCGCAGACGGCATTGGTGCTTGTAACCTCTTTCTTCCACGTCCTGCCCTCTAGCGTACTCATACGAAAGTTATTTACTCGAATGTCGCTATGCTGGTTTCTCTCATATCGTCTAGTGTTGAAGTGGCCACTCCGGTGTATTTCTCGCACACTCGAGTACAACTCTTCCATCGTCTCATTTCTCATTATCAGCAACATCTTCTGTATTTCAGTCTGAGACTTCCTTATCACGAGTCTCACAAAATCCTCCTCTGGTATCCTTGGATTTCGGTACCGCATCCGACTTATCTATTTTATTAGATACTTTTCTATATCATTTCCTTCATGACACTTACGCTCCGTTGAATAGAGCAGTTTCCTGGTCTCTAACTGATTCTCTTCTCCCCCAATAATTGTTGATAAGATTATCCATATGCCTCTTCCCAAGTGGTACATCTTGTATCGAGAATGTTTTTGCACACTCGTAGGGAGCTCCCTCCATCTTTTGTATCATTATACATATCTTATCCTCTAGTTCCTCAATTCCGTAGGCACGTAAATACTGCTCAACTTCTTCAGCGAATTCTATGACATGTGTCTCAGGGAATTTTATTCCATACTCTTTAATCTCTATTGTCCCCACTGGAATAGTCCAATTCTTTGTGAGACGGGATGACATAATGCTACTTGATTCTCTGCACTGACCGGTGAGACTTCCTTCGACGCATTCTGTATTTTAATCTCTGATACTACTTCCCTTCTCGCTTTTATCAACGCCACTTCTCTTCGTATTTGAGTTACTTCATCTTGAGTTATTTTGAGTTTCTGTCCCAACTGCATCTCTACTAAGGTGATCTTTTCTTCAAGCTCAGTAATATCTGTTTCGGTTTTATTCTGTATGTCCGTTATCTGCGTGCTCAACACTTTCGATTTCTCTTCTAGTTTAGATTTAATTTCCGCAAATCTTTTTTTTTTTTTTTTTTTTTGTTGAAATAAGTTGTGGGTCTCACAGGGCAAATATGCCCGTTGTGTGAGTGCCCGACACTCTTATTAACGTTTATTCAAAAAATATATACAATACAAAAATTATAATTTATCATAACTTATTCTATACTCATAATATTAGAACTCTAGCGTTAAGATTAAGTATAAATATATATACGCATGCAACTACGTAACACGTCCCGTAATACGTATCTGTACATTATTACATGCCGACAGTTCAATATTTAAAATGGGAAACATAATCTTCTTTACGACTTAATGTCCGGTAAAGACACTAGGAAGTCAAAAACAAAAACGTATAAAGAAAGGAGCATTAAAAGGTAGAGAGATTCAGTATGTAGCTTGTTGTTCAATCTTTGCACCATTTCTTTAACCAATTTTCCACCTCCTTTTTTCACACACCAATTCTTTTTTCCTCTGATATATGATTCGGGATTTTACTTATTATTTTAATTAAAACCGAATCATCCGTATTATCAATTCGCAGATTTACCCTACGAGGATAGATGTAGTATGTATTACTTTGGTTTCTTGTCAATCGAGTTTTTTTTGCCTAGATGGTAATTTTATATTATTGACGTTAAATTCTATTAGTCTGTAATAGTAATAGTACATCTTGGGGGACATTTCATTGTTTTCCTTTCACCATGTTGATCCAGGAACGTTTTGCTTCCAATGGGGGAGTATGAGTTTCAAACACCTCTTCTGTATTTTACTTATTTTATTTATTTCAGTTTTCTTAGCCTCGCCCCATATTTGAATTCCATATAAAATTCTAGACATTATAACTGAGTTATAGTATATACGTAGTGTTCGATATGTGATAGTACCTGCTTTATTTTATATAAAGCTGGAATTGTCTGTCTTATTTTTGAGTTTAAACTTAAAATGTGTTTTTTCCAATTCAGGGATTTATCTATATATACACCTAAATATTTAAAGTCATTTACGTTTTCTAACGGTGGACAAGGACATAAATGGGTGTTGATATTTACATGAAGCTCATGAATGCAATTGTTACTGTGGAGGATAATTCGCGGATCGCGTATTTTATATTTAGAACTATTCCGAATGTGTAACACTTTTGATTTATTTATGTTTATACATTCTTTTTTTTTTTTTTTTTAAATGGGCTCGGTGTTAACATTGACCCAACTACATGGACCTAGATCACCTACTCAGATTCTGAGGCGATCGGAAATAGAAAGTATAAAGGAAAGAAGGAGGAGAATAACGGCTGGAGATGGGAAGGAAAGGATAAAGGAAGCATTGAAAGGGGTAGGAAGATCTAACGCCAAAAGTTCGGCGTATAGATGAGAGCACTGAGGAAAAAGAGCAGAGCACTCGAAAAGGATATGGTTGGGGTCACATATAAAGGGAGGATCAGTTGAGTAGAAAGGGCAAAAGGGAGAAGGTGAAAGAGAAAAGCGAGAAAAGGGAAGAAGGGAATGGCCAAGTCTCAGTCTGATTATAGAAACAATAGCCGAGCGCCGAGAAAAAGGAAGAAATTGGTACCAAGGCTGTGAATTGGGAGTAGGCTGTAGGAGGAGGTAGAAGGAGGAGCGATTGGCAAAAAGGGAAGGGTAGATGTCAACCCACAGTCTAGTATGTAGACTTGCGGAGAGGAAAAGGATGTCTGAGGCAGGAAAATGCGGAAGGAATGAACCATTGAGAGACATTGAGAGCGAGCTAGGAAGTCAGCTGCTTCGTTGCCTTCAATGCCAGAGTGGCCAGGAACCCATAAAAAGTCAATACGGGTAGAACGTGCTAAGCGCAAGTTGGAGATGGAGGCACGAACAGAAAGAATGATGTCATTAGTCGAGTGGGAAGGAGGAGAAGAAATAGCTTGCAGCACGGATTTGGAATCAGTAATAATGAGAAACTTACAGATCCCTCTTGAAGAGGAAATAAAGGAGACAGCACGGAGAATGGAGACTGCTTCAGCAGAAAAAATGGAACAAAAGGAAGAAAGTTTGAAGGATTCCGAGTGATTAAGCGAGGGGGCCGTAAAAGCACCGCCCACCCCGCAATCATTTTTGGAACCATCAGTGAAAATTTTTACATGACGGGGAAATGAAGAATTTAATATGTGGACATATTCACTGACCACTGTGCTCTGAGGAGTGGAGTTAGCACGAAGAGGAAGAGAGGAGAATGAGACGGGAAGACATGTACTATTGAAATCAAAAGAAAAGTAAGGAAGCTTATTGCGGGAAGAGACATAAGGAGAGAACTTAGAGACCCGATCAGCTATGTGCGCAAGAAGCGGGATTTTGTGAGGAACGAAGCGCCAGTGGTCATTGATATACAGATAGGAAGAAATAAGTTTAGATGAAGAGATCGGGAGGCGTTTAATTAGAAAACGGTAACCAAGCAGAGATCTGCGGATAAACAGGGGTTTAATATTAGATTCAGACAAAATGGCAGGAATGGGAGAAGACTTTAGGGCCCAAATGCAGAGCCGAAGACAGGAGTTTTGGATTCTATCAAGTTTGCGCAGGAGGGAGTTTGAGGCATTGCCGTATAAGAAGGAACAGTAGTCTAGTTTGGAACGAATGATGGATTTGTAGAGAATTATGAGAATATATGGATCACCGCCCCACTTGAGAGGACATAAGGCTTTCAGGAGATTTAGTCTCTTAAGACAAGATATATAAAGGTCGATGGATTTGTAGAGAATTATGAGAATATATGGATCACCGCCCCACTTGAGAGGACATAAGGCTTTCAGGAGATTTAGTCTCTTAAGACAAGATATATAAAGGTACTCGATATGTTCTTGGAAAGAGAGTCGACTATTTAGGAAAAGACCAAGATAGCATATGGAATTAACAATAGGAATAGGATAGTTGGAGGAGATGATGTTTACCAGAGCACGATTATATGGGCGGAGGGAGAAAATAATAGAAGAAGACTTTGAAGGAGAAAGAGAAAGAAAAGCACTGGAGAGGGAACTACTGAGGACTGATAGAGAACAATTAATCTCCTCGTTAGCTGTAGCTAGCACGTCTGAAGTGGAGTAGATAAGGATATCATCCGCAAAAAGGAGAGAAGAAGAAGGAATGCGAAGAGTAGCGATATCAAGGAGATAAATATTAAAAAGAGAAGGACTAAGACAGGAACCCTGAGGCAAGCCGCGGTAACAACGTCTGATTGTTGAAAAGGAGGAAACAGAAAGAAAAGGAGATCTATTTTGGAACAGATTAAAATTATCTACATCATCTTGTAGTAATTTTTCCGCCATCTCAAACTTGTTGTGCTCGATTAACAAAGCAATATCATCAGCAAAAACATATACCTTTGCATTTTTAATATGTTTGTGTAACGAACTGGTATAAATAAGAAAAAGAATCGGGGCCAATATGGTACCCTGACCTACTCCATAATGAATATTTTTTTCATTACTTATTCCCTGCAATTTTGACCATGCTTTTCCTATTTGTTATATAATTCTTAAACCACTTCAACAAACCTCGAAACAGGAGTTCGAGAATATTATAAAACAACTACCAAAGCCATTCATCCTGCTCGGCGATTTCAACGCTCATAGCCATACGTGGGGCTCCAGACGTCAAGATTTCGGAGGTAACCAAATTGAGCATCTGCTCATCAACTATGATATAGCTCTACTAAACAATCAAAACCAACCAACGCACTTTGACTCAAAAATAGGACTTTTTTCCGCGATCGACCTCACGCTGATCTCAACCGACCTTATAAATGAGGTGGATTGGCAGTGCCACAATGATCTGTGTGATAGCGATCACTACCCTATCTTCCTCTCATATCAAGCATCCAGCTACCAGCCTTCTCGATACCAGAGATGGAAGATAAGTGAAGCCAACTGGACAATGTTCACAAACAGCACCATGATTCACGCCGGTCATAGGGACAATGTAGAGGAGGATATCGAGTTCCTAACTACTGTCATAATCCAAGCTGGACGTAAGACTATACCTGTCTCTTCAGGTAATCCTTGCGCAAGAAAACGTGTGCCCTGGTGGAACAGTAATATCTCAAAGGCAATCGACCGCCGAAAAAAAGCGTCAAGAACACTCAAAAGACGAAACTCGTTAGCTAACCTGATTGAGTATCGTAAACGTCGAGCATACGCACGCACCCTCATAAGAGCAGCCAAAAAGGAGTGCTGGCGAGTTCTTACTTCCTCCATCAACCAATTTTCGGCGATCCCAGCAGTGTGGAGGAAGATCCGGCTGATTGAGGGGAAGAACCACCAAACAACTGTTTCCGCTTTATCCAAGGAAGATTCCCTCATTACCAATACCACCGAGATGGCCGACCTGTTGGCCTCTCATTTCTCGGCTGTGTCATCCAACTGCAGCTATGACGCAGAATTCCTACAACTCAAGCAAAAGATGGAAGCCGTCCCAATTCCCTTCGACTCCTGCGATGAGGAGAGCTACAACTGCCCAATTTGGCTAGGCGAGCTGGAACACTGCATCCAGTACAATATCCGGGACTCTTCACCAGGACCGAACGACATCCATCCAAATCATGTTGAAACACCTCCACGAATCGGCTAAATTATACCTGCTCCATATCCTGAACAAGCTTTGGAATATGGGAATTTTCCCTACAAATTAGAAAATAACCACTATAATCCCTATACTGAAGAAGGGGAAAAGTAAAACGGAAGCGAATAGCTACCGACCCATTGCGTTAACTAACATTCTGGGGAAATTATTGGAAAAAATTATCCAAAAGAGACTAACCTGGACCTTGGAAATGAACAACATGTTCCTTCCGAATCAATATGGTTTCCGCAAATATCGCTCGGCAATGCAGGCTATCCTAGATCTACAACTGAAGGCCCAAAAAGCACTCAGCAACCGCACACATTTGTATGCGGTTTTCTTTGACCTACAAAAGGCGTACGACACGGTATGGAGGTATCAGGCACTTTCCAGCTTATATAAAGCAGGAATCCGAGGCCGCATGGTCAAATTGATCCAGAACTTCCTAACCAACAGGCAAATTAAAGTCCGATTAGGCAGCACCTTTTCGCGGTTGTTCCAGGTGGAGAATGGCGTACCCCAAGGATGCATCCTTAGTGTAACACTTTTCTTGTTGGCCATCAACGATATCAGACGAGCCATCCGACCGCCGATACATTTCAGCCTGTTTGCAGATGATCTGACAATAACCTTTTAATCGTCGTCGCCAATCAGAGCAAGCGTAATCTTGCAACGGTGCATCAACAAAATAGCTGAATGGGCATCAACGCGAGGATTTAAATTTTCTGCGGAAAAAACGATCTGTATGGACTTCCACCGAAACACCAAGTGCAGCCAGCGCCCTGAAATTTCCCTCTACAACTCTGACCTTCAGTTCCAGGACACAGTGCGCTACCTTGGAGTAACGTTCGATAGAAAACTGGTGTGGAATGCACACATCAAGAGCCTTAAGAAGTCTACCATAAAGGCCCTGAACGTGCTAAAGAAAGTTAACAATAGACGCAGTGGAGGCGATCGAACGACGCTATTATTGCTATACAAAGCGCTTATTCGCTCTAAATTAGATTACGGCTTCCTGGCGTTTGGCTCCGCGGCCCAGGGTCTACTGGCGTCTCTGGATATCATCCAACACTCAGCCATCCGAATAGCCACCGGTGCGTTCTATACCAGCCCCACAGCCAGTCTCAACAGCGAGTCCAGCCTACTTCCTTTGTGCTTCCGAAGGCAAATCCTGGCAGCCAATTTCCTTACATCTACCCTTACAACCCCAAACCTCCCATTTAAGAAACTTCTGTATAATTCTCCAAGCCATAGCCAAATTTCGTTCAAGCAGTCCCAGCTACTCTACTAACCTCAAAAACCGTTTTGAATCTGCAGTCCCTCAATTTTGTAAATTCATTCGAAACCCTCCGATTTGCCCAATATATACTGACCCTCCTCCTTGGCTTCTCCAACTCCTTCACATGAATCTGAACCTGACACGGCTAACTAAATCTACCAATCCCCCCCATGTACTGGTCCAGTATATCAAACTGGAAATTTCCAAATATAGTGGCGCGGTGTGCTGTTTTACGGATGGCTCAAAATCTGGAGGCCGTGTGGGGTCTGCCTTCTCAGTTCCCCCCGCCACCCATCGCTTCCGTCTTTCCAAGGTGTGTTCCATATTCTCAGTCGAATCCTTTGCCATTTTCAAGTGCTTGGAATTCCTAACAGCTGCTCCACCTCACTCCAAATACCTTATCCTCTCCGACTCACTCTCTGTCCTAAAGGCACTTTGTAACTGTCACACCGACAATGCGCTGTTACAACGCATATTACTTCTCCATGACCTCCTTAGCAAATCCCATGTCTCGATAATTTTTATGTGGATCTCCAGCCATGTTGGCTTGCCGGGCAATGAGGCCATTGACCGAGCTACTAAAGAGGCCTCCACACTCCCTCTCCTCACCTGCCGGTTTGTTTCCTCTAACGATACCAAGCAATTCTTAAGATCACGCATAACCAAATCCTGGGTCCGTGCATGGAATTCCAACCATCAAAATCAACTCCTCCCCGTGAAACCTAATCCTCTATCACACATATTCTCTCCGTTCCGATCAAGAAAGAATAATATTATTCTTACCAGACTCCGCATATCCCACACGAATCTTACTCACTCTTACCTTCTACAACGCATGGACCCTCCTCTCTGTCCCTTTTTCCTAACAACTCAACTCCTTATCCCCCATATTCTAACATCCTGCCAGGCACTTACAGCACTCAGAACCCAGCACAGCCTCCCCGCCTCCCTACCTCAGCTTCTATCTCAATCTTCCTCACATATCCATAGTGTTTTCCGGTTCTTGCAGTCGCTTAAGCTATTAAATCTCATCTAGACTCTAGCCAGCCCCTGGGTGCATATGGCCCGTTAGTGCAGCCGGCGCCCGTTCAATCGTATAATAATAATAATAATAATAATAAGTTGATTGCTTTTAATGCCTAGATTTTCTAAGTCCTTGATCAGTAATTCATGATCAACTAAATCAAACACTTTGGATAGGTCAATAAATGAAATTAAAAATTGGTTCCCCATCGACAGTTCCGTATTTATCCTATTTACAATTGTTCTCAATAATGTTATCGTGGATCTTTTTTCTGTAAAACCGTGTTGGTTTTCATAGAGTAGATTGTTTTTTTCCAAATAATTTCTTAAGTGTTTATCAATGTAGAGTTCTAAAATTTTAGTTATCACAGATGTTATTGTTACCACACAGTTATGGATATGGCGCTCTAATTCAGTGTCGCACCGTTACATTCTTTTCTCTAAGTTTACAATTGTATTCTCGAAACTTCCGATTTCTTTGATATCCTTTCTCAACTCAACATTGTCCTTCTCTATTTTAGTATCCTTCTTCAGTTCAATATGACCGTTTTCTATTTTCCTCATTAAATTGTCAAACATTTTTTCCAATCAAAGTTGTCCCATTGCGGCAAATAATGGTCCCGCGTTTCAGATCCTCTTCTGATGCATGCTCTACCGACCCTGGTTCACCACTTTCATCTATCAGCAAACGTACATCTCCCTCCTCACTCAAGTAATCCGGTATACTCCTGACTTCTCGATAGGGGCCTCTAGTTATTACCACATTCTTGAAGTCAAATTCGGAAGGCATCGTTCCACTGAGATTTAAGCATCGTTTAATGACAATGTGAACTCACACGAAAAAAACTACACAAAACGAAACAGAAGTTACAGTTAATAAAAGAGTGACTAGACACCTAATACGTATGAGACGAATATGTCGACAATAAATATTATTCACAAATACTATTAAATTATTAAGCAATACAAGTACTTAAACGATAGCAGCGCGGTAAATCACGAAAATAATGAAACAATAAAAATCGACAATTAAATCGGTTTGAATGGATTAGTTTTATTGCGGAATATTTAAACCATGGTAATTCGCAAAAAAATTTAATAAACAGATAAGTAGATGCACAGAAAATTCTGCCAAGTAAAGAATGTGTCTCTGAAAAGCGGCGTGCCTGATGGAAAATGATCCTTTGCCCAAAATTTGAATTTGCAAAAGTCCAAACAATCAGCTCCATATGAGGCTGTACGGTTCATTTTAATATGGAAATGATGTCCAGTACATCATCAGCTTACAGAGAAATATCGAGTTTTAGCGTGAATATATAGATGGAAAATAATAATGTTTAATACTGCGAACTTGATACTAAAATGAAATAATAAAATTAGTGTAATTTGATGGTTAATAAACTGTACAATAGAAATCCATCCGGGTTTCGTTTTTAATCATTCGCCATATATTCAAAGTCATTCTATTGCATAATTAAATTCCTTTCGAGATGCCTGTTTGGTCATGAGGGAATTTCCATGCTGTTCATAATTCTTTTTTTTTTTTTTTTGTGGGCGCGCCAGCGGCATTAACCCAACAACAGGAAAAGCTAAGCTAAAAAACTAAATAGCTAGGCGGTCCGAAATGAACGCAACAAAGGACACAGCAATGCAGGCACCACAGAAGATGAAGGAAAGGAGAGGATAAAGGAAGAGTTATAGGGAGTAGGGAGACCTAATGTCAAGAGTTGGCCGTATAAACGGGAGCATTCATTACGAAGAGCAGAACACTCGAAGAAAATGTGATCAGCATCACATATACGAGGAGGATCACAATCGTGGAGAGAACAGTAAGGAAATGGCGACAGAGCACATCGAAAGCGAGATGGGGGGAGGAGACAATGATTTGGAGACGAATGAGGGAGACAATAGAAGAGCGACGACCGAAAGGAATAGAATGGAACCAAGACAGGGAACGAGGAATCGGAATTTTTCTTACGCTGATTGAAGGATTTACAAAATACTGATTATTGCGTACATTTTGTATATTTTGGAATTTTTCATAATGTATAATTCGGTGCGCGGTATCCATTTTACCGAGCATTTTTAAAATTTGATGTTACTTATATATTTCTTTTTGCCGCGCTTTATTAACAAAAACTCTCAGCGGCCAGCTAAATTACATCAAGAAGAATTTATAAAGTACGTTCTAAAACAAGGGCGTCGCCAGCCGATGAGCCGGGGGCGGCAAAGATGAGTTGCCAGCCGCCAAGGGGGGACGAGATGATAGAAAAAGAGAATATGAGTTATAGGAAAATAATAAAATTTATAAGTTGTAAAGGCTTAATATTTTATTAAACAAGAATAAAATTTTAATTAAAACATAATTTTCGTGGGTTTATAAAAATCTTCCAAATTGTCCATGATTACGTGCCTAAGAATGCTCATCATGGCCAGTTGATTAAAAAAAGTTTCAAGGCCCCAGAGCCTGCTCCCCGCTGACGACGCCCATGTTCTCAAACCGTTTATGCTCCGTTGAAAATCAGAACAAAACTGGTTCGGTAGTTTCTAAAATCAGAGCACACATACAGAAAACGACTTCATTTTAAACTGTGTATTATAATATATAATAGGTGCGATATTAAAATAAAACACTGTATGCGAACTTGATTAATTTGCTCATTTTTAGTGCGATTATTAAGGATGTGAGCTGGGGCATCTTGTATTCTCGCTTTTTAGGATTCCCCTCGTACATCAATATAATGTATGGAATCCTAATACGATGATTCAGAAACGACAAAAATATCAAATAATAATCAACAACTCACAAACGGTTGAACTTATAAACTTCAAAATTGCATCATAAATTTCCAATTAAACTTTTATCTACGACAATATCTATAACTTGAAGATAATTGATTACTCTGTACGGCAAAAAACCGTCAAGAATATATAATATGGAATTTAAAACTACCTCAAAAATCATCACTCTTAAAAAATTCATCTAGCCGTTATTCCCCCTCTTTCTTTCCTTTATACTCTCTATCTCCGATCACCTCAGAATTTGAGTAGGTGATCTAAGCTCATGTAGTTGGGTCAGTGTGCTGACACCGAGCCCATTTAAAAAAAAAAAAAATTCATAACTCATCGCCAAATACTTTTTTTGAAAATGAAATTCAAAATATTAAAATGCAGAAACCTTTTCATAAAATCAAAAAATTACGGTTAAAAACTTGTTTAAACCCTGCCACCCGTTTGGGCCTAAAAGAGGGGAAAAAACAAAGAAGTAATAGCCCGAGTAAAAAAGTTGCGGAAAATAAAATGTGTGTAACTTAAACACATGTATAATTGACCATTTTTGTAGCAAAAATATAGCCGAGTTTTTATATTCAGGCTCTCGGCGGGACGTCGAAAACTCGAAATTTGTGAAAAAAATATTTTTTTTCCCCCGGGTATATGCTATATCATTGTCGGGAACGAAACCGTATTTCATTTCCTTAACGAAACTTTCAAAGTTAGCGAAAAGTTCAAAAAAGAGCGAATAATGACGCGTCTTTCCCCCTTTTGTGCACCGAAAAATCAGATTTCTTTCTTTCAAATTTAGTATTATGCGAATATAAATATTAAAGCTATCTTTAACTTAACATACGCAATAACCTTGAGCGCATGAAACATCATGCTTGATTGAACTTATTTGATGACTTGCCATCATTATTATGTCGATTAATATTACATATCAAATGTAATTTGTTTACTTATACGACTTAATATAACGTCATTTTCGGTTGGCTAGTTTTATTTTTCTATAAAAATCATTTTCAACCAGCTTAATGTTTTACTGTCTTCCGGTCTTTTTTCATCGTCAGTTCGCCGAAATACCACTTTTTTCGGTGAAAAGTTTTCATTTTAGATATTTATAGAGTTCACACTTCTCTATTGTATTTTATAAAAGTTGCGTTTAATTTGAATAAAGTCAGTTTTTATTTTATACAAATAAATGAAAAGCTTTTTTTTTTCATTAAGTGCGAGTATATCGAATAATGTAACAATTGAAATTATTATTTTGTACTGAGAAAAATTTCCTAAGGAATTATTAATGAGTTTCCGTTACAAAAAAAAAAAAAAAAGCAAAAAAAAACGTCGTTTTATATATTTGTAGGTCGAATTTATTTCTTACGAGATAATTTTTATGGACGGTATAGGCTAACTCTAGTTCATTTAACTTCTTAAGACCTCACAGATATTATACAACTCAGCGAAGGAGACGAGACTGAATTTCGAACATGAAACTTTGATCATTTTTATATGAAATTAGTTTACTCGAATTCGATCTTATAATGAATTCGCGATTTCTTTTAAGGAAAGCAGTGTACACAAAGTTTTGTATTCGGCTCCAGGTACAAATTCATCAAGGTATCATATTAGTGCACAAGCGAGGTATGCTATTAGACTTAATTCTCTTCTCACGCAAAGTAAATACCGTTTAATAAATCACGAAACGACGCCGTAAATATTTACAAACGGCTTATTTCAAAAGAAAAAATTTCCTTAATACAATCCTCCGTACCTCTTAATAATAAAATAAAATTCTTTATCAAGCTTTAATTTACTTCATTCTAAAAATTCGTCTCACTTGCTAGTTCAATTTATTTTTAATGATACGATTTTCATATGCTAGTATGTAAGTAAATATATGCAGATTATTATATATAAATATAAACACATATTATGTTCGCGCGCGTATACAAGAGTATTTATTTTGTGTATATCTGTCCCATAAAGCCGCGAGGCCAAAACTCCCGCAGCAAGTTCTATAGCAGCTAAAAAGCTGATTTTTTTTTTTTTTTTTTAATAGACTATTTCCTTTATTAGATTACGGAAAAACTATTAAACTTTGGAAATAGAGAGCTAAAATTTTGAGAAAACTAAAAATCAAATTTTGAGAAAAATTTTTTTTTTAAATTTCCTAAACCGTTCCATAATAGTTACGGAATTATTATTATTATTATTATTATTATTATTATTGTTTTATTCAGCAATAATCGTTATGTGAACGGTGCAGTTTTTTTTTTTTAAATTTACAAAGTCAAACGGCTACAAATCCGAAGGTGTAATGAGCCCATTTTCCTGGTTTTCTTAAATTTCTATATGTGTGAGGGGGAGCTTATTTGCACGATTTAATTAATATTTATAAAATAAATACCCCTTAATAACAAGCGAAATTAGTACTAAATAATTTACACTTTAATAGAAATTAAAATAAATACCTCAATTTAAGGAAACCTTTTTCAGGCACAATAGCTCATCATCAGTTAACAATGTAGAACACTCAGATAAAACTAATTATCTGAGTGTACTCTATATTGTTAATTGATGGTAGGCTATTGTGCCTGAAAAAGGTTTCCTTGAATCGAGGTATTTATTTTAATTTCTATCGAAGTGTGAATTATTTAATACTAATTTTGTTTGTTATTAAGGGGTATTTATTTGTTTTATTTTATAAATATTAACATATAGATTACTTATCTATATATTTAATTAATATGAATTCTTAATCGAACATGTGAATAGAATCGTAATTAACTTTAATTTGGTTACTGCGATTATCGTTATTATCATTGTAATTTAATATCATTTAAGTTGTCAAATCCGGTAAAAGTAAGTTTGGAAATGTTAACTATAATGAATGTAATTTCAACCGTAATTAATTATTTGCCTTATATTACCTAGGGGAGTGGGAAAGAAAGCAAAAATAAACAGTTTAGCGAGGATGTATTCGATTAATTCTTCAAATATATTTTTTAACTCGCAGTTATTGTTTTATTTTTATTTAATCTCGATACGTTTACATGACGTCACCAAATTTGTTTCATCTTTTTTTTTTTTTTTTTTGATTTTCTTTTATTTCCACCGTTTGCGCTGTGCAATAACAGAAAGAAGTAAGTAATATTCGAGAAATCATGTTTTATGTTTAGTAACGATTATTATTGTTTCGAAGCAACAAAAAAACGATGAAATAAAAAAAAAAAAGCGGTAATAATTAGATGCGGAATCTAAAAACGGAATCGTCTTTCTGACATGGTTGCGTCTATCGATAATACGAAATGGATGTTATTTAGTGTTCGTGATTAATGGGGATGGCTTTCGGGCATTACGAATGTTTCACAGTAAGATTTCATTAGATACCGGTTCGTAAAACGAAATATGATGCCGCTTAACCTTTCTCTTTGTAATGAATGTTTCGCTTGTTCGTAGCTGGACGATGTTGAAAAATCGTTCGTTTACATTGATCTCGAGCATGTTGTAATTTAACGTACAAAATTTATACCTTTCAAAGAATACAAATGTCGATAATAACCCCGGCTCTGTTTTACAATGTTAAATATCACGAATTATTAAGTAAGGATTGGAGTTTGAAACAATTTAATGTGCGAATAAAACGATCACTTGTAAGTTTTCTCGTTAATAATGTGCGTGGTGATGAACGTTGTCAGACAAATCACTGAAAAATTTTACGAATTCAATAGTGAAACTTATCCTTTGTCGGCTTTAATTAATTTTTCAACTCTGTCCAAATTGCACGCTTAATACCCGAATGTTTTGCAGTACTTTATTCGATTAATAAAACACATCTATATATATAAAAACAACTACTCAAAGGTACATATAAACAATGCAATCCGAAAAACACCTTCGAAACAACCAAAAAGAGATAAGGCTCCGTTTTATTACTTAATTCATCATGAAAAACGTTCTTAATAGCTGCGAAGGACGGATTGAAATAAGTAGCCGAAAGATAATAACTCGCGCTATGCAAACGACATAATGGTAATAGTATGATCAGGCGAACTAGAATAAATTGTATGTAAATTACAAAGGGAAAGCGAAATGTGTGTCCTAACTCTGAACAAAAATATAATTATAATGATGGTGATAAACTGTAAGAAAATTATTCTTCTGACTGCAATCGAATTTTTCATTCACCTATATGTAATTTTTTGATTTGGGACTTTCAGTTTCCCGTATAATACTTAATTTTCTGATTTTCATCGGTGCCACTAATATTATCCCTTCCGTAGTCCATTCTATAATTTTCCATTCATGGATAGTTTTCTTTTTAGTGTCGGCCCCCCGTTGATCGAGAAAGCAAAAAAATAAAAAACTAAATAAATTCGAACACACTACTAGCATTTCGAAGGAATCGAGTACTCTACCTTTTCGCATATTTCTTTTAATATCTTTTTGAAATCCCAAAAAGAGACTATTTTAAAATCGGTAAATTTGACTTGAATTGTTTCGTGCGGCACTAGTTTTTTCTTCTTTTTTTTTTCTTTTTCTTTTTTGTATTTTTAAATACAAAAATCATCTAATACTTGCTGCTTTTAAAACTGGCGAAATTTAGATTTTTTAAAAGGTATCTGAAATATACCGTAGAATTTATTGTTATAAATATTGTACACAGAAGTAGCTTTCTCGTCAATGAGATCTAATAAGGAAGAAAAATAGACAGCTGATGCACGACCTCTTACGACAGCTACTGGTATGCAAAATTACTTATTTTAAATTTTTAAAGAGAAAAGTTGAGAAAACAAAATGAAAAAACGAAACTATAAGGCTAGCAATTTCGATGTTTGCAATCGTTATTAAAGGGAAAACTTTTACAGCGAATTGTTCAGCGCTTAGAATAAAATTTCTTTCGAATGAGCGCACTTCACTTAACGATCAGTTTTATGTTGCAAATTCGCTAATGACTGGCGAGGAATTTTACCGTAATTACTATCCTTCAATTATCGTAAACATTTCTTTAGCAAGTTACACCGTTGATTTCAAGTTCCAAATTCGCTATTCGTTAAAGTTTTCAGGCTGTAATTAAGGTAATTTCGAAAATTAAATTCCACTTAGAAATTGTACTGCAGCAAGAAGATCTAAGAAACTTTAATTGTTTTGTTTATTACAAGGCGTATTGGCCTTGTTACACACGCTGAAATTTTTGCATTAAAACATAAATTGTGCAATAGTTCACATTCACATTTGAGGAACTCTCTAGTTTGATTCTGATGATTTGTTGAAGTTGTAAAAGCTCAGATGGTTTGCTCCATTTAGAAAGTTAAAAATTAAGCTATCACTAAGATCGCCACTATACCTTAAAATGGATTTGTGGAAAAATTCTGAATCTGACTTTTATTTTTTTTTTGAAACTTCTGCTTGCAGTGCGTGCCCTTAAATTGTTTCCCGACAGATCTTTCAGTCGTGTAAACTGAAAGAACGTCCTTGGATATGGATGAGGAAGTATCGGATATAATTAGTGGCAGGTGAAACGATGCAACTCATTTAAATTCATACGTTCTAAAAAAGATGTGAATCATAGAGGGGATATTTGCTCAAGGAAGAAATCACGCGACAGCGACGTATGCCCCCAATTCTAAGGCGATTGATAGATGAGTATTCGTTGTGGTGCCGCACCTATTTCGCAAACTGCAGTTTCGTTATGGACTTGACTGTATGGAAGAACACTTGATTGTTGATACAGGATAGAAATTTTGCAATGAATGGTGGACCGTATGCTTTATAACGTATCTAGCTCGTGTCATAGTTTTATTATCAAAGACATCGAAGTGACTCAACGTCACTGTCAATTTCAAATATCCCTGGCAGTATGACTTCGATGATGGCCATGCTTTAAATCCATCAGTGCGTATACTCTAGAGTCCTTCTAATTCCCCCGTTACTGAGAATATATATGAGTGTCATTCCTCGCATTACTTCTTCTCTGTCGGATGGTACCATGCCTGAACTTCATGCGCGACATAAATCCTATTTTATAATTTCGATATATAGCTGCATAGCGCTCTGCGAGGCACAGGTTGGTTGTAACTAGAGTCGTCTTCTCTAATAAGTAGTCACTCGACCGCCGTATGGTGCTAGTCCCACCGGCGGGAAAACGAAACAACAGCCACGTGAATTCCGTACGTCTACGTCGTGCAGAGTGGTAAATTTTCCTTTCGGCGGACTTAGCGCTCATCAGAAAAGCTAAATCGGAATTCACACATGATGCTGATAGGAAAACGGAGGTGGGTGCACTTGCCGAATGTGCTCTGACCAACTAAGCTTTGTACTGCGTTAACAACAGCAGACTATCAGCAACTCGTTCGTGACAGTGTGCCCCTGTCGGATTAATGAATATCAATCCAGAGCCGAGCAGGCGAGTACCCGGCGCCTTAAAACCGGGACCTTTCGGCTAAGGGAGTAAATCCTAACAGAAAATCCGGCTGAAGGAAATGGGAAACCACCACTATATAAATGTTCCCAAAAATCAATAATGCCCGTAAAAATCACAACAATGGCCCTTAGTCCGGGGCAGGCTTTAAATAGTCAAAGGGTGCGAAGACTGGCCATTAGTGATGTTGGTGATGTAAATAACGTATCTAAAGAAGATAAAAGAAATATAAATAAAAGTACTACAACAACTTATTGTGGGAATGTCTGGAGTCTATGTATCAGATTGGACATGTACACAACGTATAGGGTGAAAGGAAAAGACTATACTCGGTCTTAGTGAAGTAAGTTGGCCAGGTAATGGGAAAATGGAAATGAAAAACGTGATTATGTATTATTCCGGAGCAAACAACAAAGATCATAGAAACTGAGTAGCGACTGTAGTATCGAAGAAAGCAGCTAGTTCGGTGACTGATTTTATACCATTATCAGACACAGAGCGATGATGTTAAAAATAAACACCAATTATCGATTTTTAAATATAATACAAACGTACGCTCCAACGGCGGATAAAGATGAAAACACATTAAAAGTATGGGATATGGAAGTAGATGAACCATTACGAACCACGAAACAAGGAGAAATAAATATAGTTATGGGCGATTGCCGAAATTGGAAATTTGACTTGGGTAACAGAAATGATATATTGCTGCAGTCCAAGCTATTTATTGCAAATACATTTTTCCAACAGCCCGCGAAACGGTTATATACTAGATAATCTCCATCGGGTGAAACAAGAATCCGAATAGACTATACACACTGATATCAAAAAATTTTAAAATATACCTATAGTCAACTCAGACGTATCCTGGTGCTGATATATGTCCATAATCCGCTTGTTATGATAATGAAGATTCGATTCCGTAAAATATGCAGACCTAAATAAGTGCACGATATATTGACATCCGTAAAATACAGCTTTTGGAAACGGGTGGAAAAGTTAAACATGAAATGGAGAAGGTAATCTCCACTCTTCAAAAAGATGATACTGAGCATATTTAGGAAAAATGGAAAAGGGAACAGGTGAAAATTCAAATCAATATCATAGGTGGGGCTCGTTGTACAAAATGAAAAGCCTGGATGACTGAAAAATAGTACAGTTAATGGAACAGAGAAGAAAAAATAAACGTAATTCAGAAAAGTATAAAAAATTAAAAGCTAAAATTCGAAAGGAAATTCGGGAGGCAAAAGAATTAAAAATGTCAAGAAAGTGAAACACTGCAGAAAAAGCATGATTCCTTCAACATGTATAAAAAGATAAAGGAATTTACTGGAACAATACGAAGAAAAATTATGCAATGCTAAAGGATAAAAATGGAACAATATTGACAAATCTTCAAGATAAAATAGAGAGATGGAAGAATTATGTGCTGGAGTTATTTCACAGTGTCAGAGCTGATCAAAATAATATAGAAACACATGAAGATACCATGAACATAAAAGAAATACAGGAATCAGAAATAATTAAAGAAATCAAGAATTTAAAAATAGGAAAGACAGTAGGCCAGATGGAGGCGGCGGACTCCCTGGCTCGGATTGCTGCCCCTTCTCACTTCTTCTTTAAAAAGGTCTCATCGTCCAATTTCTTTCCACTGTGCAAAGGTTTTCTATTCCATTTTATTGATACTTGATCTTCCTACTCCTTATTGCGCCTCTTATGTCCTATCTTTTCCCTCTCCACAGATTGTTCCTTTTATTTGTTCCTTTCTCCTAACAATATCTGACCATATCAAGATATAATTGACTTCTTCCTATTCTAACTGTTTCTGGGGTTGACAAGCCCCCAAAAAAAAAAAAAACTTGCCTTTTAACTGCAAATTTAAGCTTTGAAATTACATGTATGTCATCCGATTGTCCTTAATTTTTTGCAATTACATTTACGAAATTCCGCAATTGTGTTTACACTCTTCAAAATATGACGTCAATCCAATTTTAGAATTGTTTCGTGTTTATATGCGCATGGTGTCTCATGCGAGACCGAAGAAATTGCGTTGCATGGAAATTTGTTGTTATTTTTTCATTAAAAAAAAGCAACAACAAAAAACAAACATAGTAATCGAACTTTGCTTTAAAAATGGTTTCATTTAAGGACAATTAATCTGTATCAGCTTTGCTTGTGTCCGAAGTTTCACGATTCGATCTTGTCATAGTTCTTGTAAAAACTGGCCTAAAATATTATTTTAATTACTCCGGGTAATTGTTTTGTTTTTTTTTTTCTAATAAGAGAACCACACGGCCTTAAACGAATATCAATGATTTTTGGTTTATTTGTAGCATACCATATGGGTATATAAGGTGCAATACTTAAATATAATCGAAAAAAACGAATTTAAAATTTCCCCATATTTTATGTAAAGGGTTATATATTAGTTATAGGACAATTCATATATATATATATATATATATATATATAAACTCGGCCACTTTGGCCTCGCAAGGGGCTGTGCCCCTTGACCCCTCCTGCTTTCATTCCTGTCTCTTTCTCCTCTATACTTTGTATATTATGATCAAAATTTACAACGTAGTTCTTACTGGCATCAACACACCCCAAAAATAATATAACCACAAAAATCCTATTCTAACATTTACCTTCCGTTATATAAAATTAAGACATTTTTTCGTTACATATTTCATTACATAAAATTGTGACATTTTTTAAATAACAATAACAAAAATCCTACAAAATATAACAAACGTTACATAAAATTGGGACATTTTTCTGGGACATTTAGCGTTACATAAAATTGGGACATTTTTCTGGGACATTTAGCGTTACATAAAATTGTGACATTTTTTAAATAACAATAACAAAAATCCTACAAAATATAACAAACGTTACATAAAATTAGAACATTTTTTTGGGACATTTTTTGGAATGGGGGTAGCCTAAGAATTACGTTGTAATTAATATTTAATTACAACGTAATTCTTAGGCTATCCCCCCCCCCATTCGAAAAAATGTCCCAAAAAAATTTCCCAGAAAAATGTCCCAAAAAAATGTTCTGATTTTATGTAACGTTTGTTATATTTTGTAGAATTTTTGTTATTGTTATTTAAAAAATGTCACAATTTTATGTAACGAAATATATAACGATAAATGTAATGAAAAAATGTCTTAATTTTATATAACGGAAGTTAAATGTTAGAATAGGATTTTTGTGGATATGTTATTTTTGGGGTGTGTTGATGCCAGTAAGAATGACGTTGTAAATTTTGATCATTTTATATGAAGTATAGAAAAGAAAGAGACAGAAATGTAAGCAAGAGGGGTCAAGGGGCACAGCCCCTTGCGAGGCCAAAATGGCCGAGTTATATATATATATATATATATATATATATAAATATTTGTAATTAATTCCTTTATTAGAAAAGTAATTAAATAATTTATTTATTTACTCATTCATTTATTTTTTTATTATTTATTGTTTTTCTCAATGATTTTTTATTATAAATTTTATTCTACTATTTCACATCTAATATTTTTATAAATTCACTTTTTATTAGAGTTTATTTGAACATAATAAAAAAAATAATTGTAATTTAAATATTATTTATGATAGTTAAAGATTATGTTCTATAATTTATATATAACCTATACATAAAGTTTTGATCAAACTTTAAGTTCATTTTTCTCAATTATATTTGAGTATTGCACGTTAATATTTTACACATAGTGTACTTACATGGTATACTACCACTACGCCAAAAATCATTGAAATTCGTTTCCCCAGGGCTATACGGTCTTCTTGTAAATAAATATTTTAAATAATATTATCCTGGAAAACAAATTCATGTAAAGAAAAAATTATGCGTTTCTTGTTGTAGTTTTTGAAATAACTTAAAGTATTCTTTGAGCGCTGTATGGAATTTTTTTAAATTTTATTTATTATTAATATTAATCGGCAAAAGACCAGATAGTGCCAAATCAATAAATTTAAAATGCGTGGATACTACCGGAAGCCACAAATTTAAGACCATTATCAAAATGTAAATAAAATACATTTTTTTGAGCAAACAAATAGGTTCATCTTCTAGTTATTGTTCCCAACGCACATGTGTGCACTTAGCTCTGTTTACATAGAGCGGCAGAGAATTTTCTGTTATTTCATTCATGGACACTTCGGCGACAGCCACATTTCTCAAAAATCATGCGATGTATCGCTGCTAGTTATTTTGCTTCACCTTCTTCTACTTTACTACATTGAAGCGTTGTTAACGTACTGCAGTTACCATTCCTTCAACTTTCGTAATTATTTTGCAACGTCATCAATGATTTATTAATGAATACGCCTAGTTTCTATTCGTAATTTAAAGTGTTTCGGGTAGAGATGTGTTAACATTTTTAAAAGCAAGTGTTGAAAAACTTTTAACATTTTTTCCCTTTTTTTTTTTTTTTTTCTTTCTTTCTTTTTTGGACTCGTCAACCGAGGATCTTTATCCAAGAACAATTAGATGTGAAGAGAAAAGGTTACATAATATGCTGATTAGGTATCGTTAATAGGAAGGAAGAAATAGCAGGAATAATGTGTGGGAAAGGAAAAGACAGAACATAATGGACACAATAAGGAGTAGGAAGCCCAGGCCTTGGTAGCCCGGGTCTAAGCAAATGGGAATGCAGAGGCGAACGGTGTCCACCGAAAAAGATGAATTCTCAAAGAACACATGATCAGCATCGTAAACAACTGCATTATTCGAATGGAAAGGACAATGTGGGGAAGAAACCGACAAAAAGCAAAAATGGGAAGTATGATTTAAGAATGTAGGCGAGTAATGAAAACACAACAGCTGAGCGTCGAAGAGAAGGGAACAGAAGGAAACATGGATTGGAAGGAAGGTTAAACTGACAGGTGGAAGGAGCGATTGTTAGAAAAGAAGGAAGTTCATAAATTCAATCAAAATCTGAAATGAGAATTCTTACATAGCGGTAGGTGATTAGAAGATAGGAATATCTCTTGAAGAGGGAAGAAGCAGCAACCTGAACGAAAGAATCAGTAGCCTCGTTAGCAAAGCTGGCTACTCTATTATATAAAGAAATGGAATCAGTAAGCATTATGGCGGCTCAGTTATTCAAAACTTCCATGGATCGAACTGGAGATATTTTAGGAAGACCGGTAATGTACAGTCTGAAGGTTGATCGGGAAGATTCAATGTTTGACAAGTAACGGTAAAGATTTGTTTATTACAATCATCAATAAGAAAATAACCATTCAATTACGCCAGGGATTAAATGGAAATCGTACAAAACATACTTTAGTAATTGCAATGAAATAACGTTTAAGAAGTACCCCTTATTATTATTTTATTACTATTATTACTACTACTATTATTATTAATACAGCATTAGTGTCCACTCCATTCAGCTTTGAACGTAGGCCTACACCGTCCGTTTCCAGCTTATTCTATCAGACTTAACTATAATTCATCCACTATCCGATTTCTATTTTACTTCTTCTTCTTGCTGATGGTCTTTCCTATATAATTCAGTGATGTCCATTCTGCTATTGTTTTAACTCACTTCTTTGCATTTGCTCTGAAAATATGATCCGTATAATTAAATTTCCCCTTTTTTTAGTTTTGTAACTTATATCGCAGTTATTTATTTGGGCTCGTAATTCTGAAATGTTCACTTAGTCGATTTGTTCTATGTTCAGACTTCATAAGGCGATCTAAATTTGCCATTACGGTTCGTTATAGAAAATTAAGAAAACCTTTTCTCATCTTTACAACCTTCTCCTGAAACCGTACATGGTGAGAACTACTTCAGATTAAATTGCAAAACGAGTTATTCAATATTTTTATTTTGTATCTGCTGGCCTGCCTCGAGGTAGTGCGTTGAGCCTAGAGCCTTATCTGCTGTATACTGCTAACTTGCCAGACAGCGAGGGCGTTGCTTTTGTTACATTTGCAGACGACACTGTATAGCAGTAGATAAACATGGTACAGTGACGTCAAAAATTCACTCTAACAAAATTTGAAAGCTGGTTAAATCGATTAAGTTGTAAAGGCAATGAGGGAAAGTGTGCGCAGGTTACGTTTACGCTGTGAAATTTAGCCTGCCCGCCGACTAATCTTGATGAGGAAACAATTCCGATTAAGATTTATATAGAATAGTTGTGGTTACACTTGAACCGAAAATTAACATAGCATAAACACATCTTGTGAAAAAAAAAACAAAACATTTAGACATACTCTGTTGGCTTCTTGGTAAACACCCCAGGTTATCAATCGAAAACAAATTATCAATACATAGAATAATAATATTAAGGGAGTATTCTAGTCTAGAAATACGAAAGAATCTAAAATTATTTTTTTGCATATTCTGATAGTTCAGACATTTAAGAATATAAAACGATTTTTCAAAATTAAAATCATTTACGGAGTTTTATTCGTGACGCGGCAACTAAATCGGCTCAGTCGGAGTGGACCAACAATATATGGTAGACATTCTTCGACTACCTGAGGATAAATCAAACTCTTTTATACACTATATATATATTTAAAAATCGATTAAAGGCCATTGTAACAACGTATTTTGTTGAAATCTTTTCTTGTTTAGTGTTCAGTTCAGGTCAGTTTCGTCTCAATCTTCGAGCAACGGAAATATGCGTACTCCCCGTGTACAGTCCAAAAATTTTATTTATTAAATGCAAAATGGATGAAAAAAAATGAACGAAGGAAGTTCTGTGCGTCCAGGTGGACAAAAATAAGAACATTTAGACTGTCAGGCGGGACTCGGATTGAAAGCTCTGAAACCGGAGCTTCCGATGCTTCAAAGGAAGCTAGGGGACTGCTCGTCTAGTTTTAGAACTTCGGAAAATGTACAATTTGAAATAGCAGAAAGTCCATTGTGTATGAAGCAGGAATACAGAAAATGTAAGTATAACGTACTACCTTTCTATGAATTAGACTGCCTCAGAACTTTAATTGAAACTTTCGAATTTTCTTGAAACTATTTTTTTTGAACAAGGTTGACACGATATCACAAGTTCTAATAAACCGATTTACTCTTGAAATTGCGTATGGATCTTCTTTATATATCCCTCTATAGCTCCTACCGGAATAAGTCGAAAATTTTGATTTTTACTATTTTTAAAAAATTTAGATAGTCAAAAAATAGGTAAAAAATCGACTGTTTTTTTCAAACAGTCACCATTTTACGAGAAATTTGTTTTTTTTCTTCTTCTCTGAGATAGGAACTATAAAACCACATTCTTACTGATTAAGAATCTTTTTTTTTTTTTTTTTTGTTTCAGATGAATAGAAGGGTTGGAATCGTGTCAACCAGGACACGCCTTTTTTTTTGTTTATCCCTCTAATTCATCAGCCTTAAAACACGAATAAATAAATGGTAAAAAAAAAAATGGATAGTAAGAATGTTTATTGTTTTTTTTTTTTTTTTATTGGGCTTGAAAAAACCTCCTAAATCCGTGCCTCTAGACTAGAATACCCCCTTAAAGCAAGTATGAGGTATCCGCGTTTTTCCTAAGAATACCCATATCAATGAAATACGTTTAAAGCCGTTAGATTTATTTCATCACCTCCTCGGTACGTTTCCATGGACACGATTCATAGACCTTTAATAAGGAAAAAAGTAAAACGTACTGACTTCGTCGTCAGAGAATATGGCCCGGATATTTACACGGCCGAATATATAATTTCCGATTCTCGTCGAATTTCGGAACGTGTTAAGGGGTTGTGTAAGTGACCTGGTATGTATGCGACAACAGGATAGCGTCTGTCGGCCACGTGAGCCGTGTGTGAAAATCAGATAGCGGCTATGTGTTATTAATTGATAAGGATTTCGGTAATGTACCGTTAGTGTTTAAGAATAAAATATCGAGCCGATCTGGCTTGATAAAGGCTAATAGTTACCGTTTAATTATGTCCGTAGCTCTAGTCGTGGTCCAGAGCAGCAAGAAATTGTCTACTCGTGTTACCGTCTCATCGAGCAGTGCCTTTTATAAGATATTTAGTCGAAGTTTTCTAGTCAATACCGAATTTTTCCGTTACCTGTGTTGTTTAATTTGTAATTTTTTTGAAATATACGTGATTTGCCTGTCCAAATTTTTATTGGAAACGCGTTGCGCGACTGTGGCATCTCCTTTCGGAGAGGTGACCGCCTTCGATCGGCGGGTTTCGGTTTATAATATTTCTTTTCCTTCATATTTTTTTATCGGCAAAATTTTTTTAATAGCCTGACGTTCTGCTCGGCAGAGTTATACCGATGGTAGTGGCAAGCCGTGAGTTTATATGTAGTTTTGTCATCATCATTATCCACAACAATTTCATCAAATAATCAAAGAACAACGAAAGACTAGATACGTAACATTCCCTCCCGCAACAGAAACCATAAATCGTATCATTGGCTGCCCTGATAAGGGGATCATCAGTCGTGACAGTGACTCCGGCAGCAGGAACCAGAGAATATCATCAATCGTAACAGTATTTAATTTCAAAAATTTCGCAGCTTTACATTTCTTAATCTGAGCCAATCACTTACAGTACCGCCGCCTCAGTTTCTTATAGTTATTCAGTTTTAGCAGAATATAGCTAGGTTTTTCTCGTTTTCTTTTTCTTCTTCTATTGAGAACACTGGCCGAATACTAGGCGGTAAAAACTAAAAAAAAATGAAAAGCTGAGAAAATTAAAGAAAAGCAAACGATGAGACTCCTCCGGAGCGCTGATCTCAGGTAAAACGTTAAATTTTGTTTGAATTTATTATTTTAATTTTTTTTCTACTGTACCTGGTTCGATCGAATTCATTTTAGAGTTTTAAATAGTGACGTGAATTATTATGGTCGGCGCAAGAATCTGCAGAATCTTCCAACAGGCTGCTTAGGTTTTCGAAGAATGTGATACCTTTCCTAGGTTAATTCGATAGTCGGAAAATTTTCCTAGTAATTTATGTAAAGGAATATATTTTCATGAAAGAACACAATGAAGCTCTTTTCTGATTTGCATTCCTTATCAGAGGGAGCTGGTTTAAACGTTCGTCATGTCTAGCATTTGGAAATTAACGACCAATTCCATTCTATTCTAGCCGGGATATCTAGCATATCTCTGCTAACGGAAATCGAAACGCTTTTACGGTGAACGGAATATTTTGTCGTGCAAGAAAAATAGCGTTAATACCGTCTTTTATCTGGCTTTTCGCATAGTTTTAATCAACCGTGACAATGGGTAAAAATTAATTTAGGTAAGTAATCTTGTCCAGGTGAGATAAGACACCCAGTGTGCGCGATGAAATTTACGGAGGCGAGCGACAAAGGTGCGCGAAGAGCAACGAAATGTCGCATAGAGCGAGTGTTTTTCGGTAATTCGAAGTAAATTTGAAAGCGCCTGGCTACAGATAAGCAACGACGAGAGAGTAAATGTACGTTATATATTTAGGGGCAGATTTTTTTGGTTTCCCGTATGAGTTATGGTAGGCGTTATTATTATTGCAATCATCATTATCAGCTTATTATTCCGATTTAACATTCTCATTCGCGTACGACGTTGTAGCGAAATGGCAGAGTTTTATCCCGTTAACGGTACATTAAATATTTCAGCACTATTGTTTACTCCGCTTAATGAATAGCAGACAGTGTCGTCGTCTTGCTTGATAAGGGATTTAATAAATAAAGCTGTTTCCTTTTAATGGCTTTTACACGAACCTACTTTCGTTATGCGCTGGTAGCTTTATTAGAACCGAGGAAAAAAATGGAGAACAAAACAACCTTGAGAACGATTCGAGATGAAGCAATTTATTCCGACTTTAGAATTTGGCAAAACTATGATCTTAATGTAGGGCTAAAAAAAAAAAAATAACGAAACGAGTTCAAAAATGTAGCACTCGGGGGATAAAAATAAAGTTATATCAGTAAGATAAAAAAAAAAAAAAAACCAAAAAGTTTTGATCGAAACCAAAGGGATTTAAAAAACTGCGAAAGAAAAATACGCAAACGTTCGCTTCCTAAAAGACGCACTCATAGGAATATGGGACTAGGTCGAATTAATCAGTTGTGGAATTATGCATGTGCAGCGCATTACCGAGATTACCTTTGGGGGGCAGAGCGAATGCTGTTTATATAGCTATAAAAAAAGTAAGTCCCATACACTTGTAGCAAGACGTCGGGGTTTGTGAAGGTTCACAGTGTACTAAACCTAATGAATCTGATGAGATGTTCCTTTTTACCCCTGAGCGTTTGCGATCATTTTTGGGTGCTTTTTCCACTACTGTGTAATTCATTTTGCGTTATTTGCACTCTCCTAAAAGTACTCGGTATATGCCAACTTTTTGATTTAATTTTTATGAACAGATTGAACTTCATTTACAGTTGTTCAGTACCGTTGCTTTCTTGTTTACTTGTACTTGGAATTAATTAATTTTTAACAACGTACAGAGAATTGTATGCGGACTTCAAGTATAAATATACTTTGTAATGGCGTATTATAATCAATTTCGGTTCAAGAAATTCCCAGATATTATGTCCTCCGTGCAAAAAATGCTTCAGTGAAAAGTGTATTTTTTCGGCACTCTAACGTATATTGCCTATCTAATAACTCTATTTAACGTAGATATTTCATTTAAAAAATTATGTTCATATTTTGTGCATTCCATTAACAATTACAAGCCACTTTATACAAAATTGTTAATGTCCAGATTTCATACCTTACCGTGTTAAATGCAATGTAAAACATACATTTATAAATTTAAGCAGTTATACTTATTAGTATATAACGAAATGGTTAATTTATTGAGTAGTACAATTTTATAAATATTTCTTACACATTTTTGAAAATAATTAAAATTCGAGTAATTCAAAAAAAAAAAAAAAAAAAAGAAAAACGATTAATTCTTTTTAAGAAATTTTATGAAAAAGGAGTTCTTGCACAGAAGTCATCACAAATGTCTCATAAGGCAACAACAAGAGGATCGGGAATACACTAGAGCGACCCACAAAACAGTCTCTACATCAAAAAGTTCAAGATTTACAAAGACGATACGCTAGTGACGTTACATCCAAACATTTTGGATCAAACTTAAACTCTTTCATTTCATCGTGTGCTTTTAAACTTTTAATATCGATAATTCTAAAATATAGAAATTTCGTTTATTAAAATTCTTATTTATATTTTCTTAAACTGTTTAAAATAATTCTAGTTTTTTGTTAAAAAAGAATATAGAATATAAACATCCTACCCCTTTAATTTAATATAATACCTTTCCTTCCGTGCCTCTCTGACCCAAATAGCAGGATACAGTACGGTTACAAATCAAAGAAGAAGAAGAAGAAGGAACTGATAATTAAAAAGCCTGGCATCTTTTATTTAATGCTTTGAACGTATTATTTCTGTGCTATATGTATTTTTGTTAATTAAACTATTTATAACTGTGGTATTTGAATAAATGTTAATTTCTACCAGCTGTATTTTGCACAAATGATTCTTAAGATGTAAATGACAAAAAAAAGACAAAACAACAAAAACATGCGAGATATACGATACAGTGGAAAATAATAGAATTAAACTTTAAACGGAATTTACATATGTATAAAATATACTTTTTATTTGCAACAAATTACACGTATTAAAATTATTACATGTCAAGTATTGAATTCGGATGAAGAAGTATAATTTTTTGTGAATCGCCAGAGTTTAATTAAGACATTAAGAAAGTGTAATGTAGATGATAAGATTTAGATTTCTTTATAATCCTGCACTGGTAACAAAGAAAGTTGTATCGAATCACAAGGAAGATACATTTGGAAAGCAGATGTAATATTAAAAAAAATTTCAGTTATCAAAATTGTTTTTGATTATTGTATAAAGGGAATAATGAGAAAAGAACGATTAAAGGATATAAAATAAATGATTAACCCAATAAATTCGTTCGCCTTCGGTCCTTCATCGTCTGGTATGACACTTTGAAGGGACTTGTTATCCATATTTTCATCAACTGGCTGATCCCCGTTGAGTACCGTGATATCCTCATCTGCCATTTCTTCGATCTCGTCGCTGCCCATCCATTCCGTAACGTCACCCGTATTACTCTACCCGTTTCACATCCTGAAATAATTTTTATTACAGAAACAAACTCCTCCTCGTTGTCTTTTGAACTGTCCAAATCACATTGTTTGTCAATTTCATCCCATTTATAACTGACTTTATAATCTAACAATATTTTCCACGACCGCACTAGTGCTATAGAAAACTAATCTCTTCCCACCCTTCAAATAACCTCAAGTGATGGTAACATCAAGCATATCAACTGATTTTAAAACAACCTGACTATCATTTTCAACGCTTGATATTAGTCTGGCGTGAGAAGGCGGCGTTGATATATATTTTTTAAGGCCTCTAGAATTCCCCTTGATCTATGAGTTATGACAAACATCGGTTGTAACGTTTTCTGGAAGAAACATTGCCTTTATATCACCATCTTGTAACTCCTCAGTTGCCGCCGGATTGGAGCATTGTCGAGAATAAGGATTGCTTTTCTCCGTAATTGTTTTTGTCGGAAAAATGTTTCGCAACTACGGGCATAAACTCCCTTTGTGAAACTAACTTTTAAAAATTTCACAGCATCTTCATTTGCATCGAATGTAAACAAATATTTAAGTACATACTGCATATGACTGTAAATTTTATAAAGGCGCTTTAACTTTTTTTTTTTTTTTTTGAAAAATCGATCCGGATAAACCCGGATAACGCGATCCGTATAATCAAGAGTCAACTGTGCTTGTAATATTTAATAAACAATAAACGTGTCCCAGCACTAGTAGAGTGTCGTTGCGATAGCTTAGTTGCTGGAGCACTTAACTTCCAGTACAGATGATTTCGATCGCAGGCAACCACAGAAATGATTACAAAAATTAAATAAAATAATCACTAACAGTCACGAAGAATGTAATACAAACCATGTATACCATCACATGCGCGCTGTTTGATGCATAATAGGCAGAAGCACACATTGATAAATCAAACATTTACAATCAGCTCCAAGTGTAGTCTTACGTTTACACTAACCAGTGGCGTGCCAAAGGGGATGAGGGCAACAGGCACAGTTGCCCTTCCAGAGAAAAAACTGCGGGGACGTCATCTCCTCAGAAAAATATATATTATACCGGTACATATACCAGTTGTTTAATAAGAATCCAAGGAAATTAAACGAAAAGCTAAATAAATATGAAAAGAGATTGTTTGAATTAATAAAATTCAATTTTTTAACCACATTAAATATCATATCGTCATCACAAAAATAAAAAAAAAAACTGGCTACCGAACCGGGAAAACAAAAACCGAAAATTTCGAATAGTTGGAAAAAATAAAAATTCGCTAAGAGAAAATCATTTAAAAATGTAAAAAGAGAAGCGTTTTTAGCATATTTTACTTCATAGCTAAGTACTCTTCTTATTTATATAAAATATTATCAGTAGTGATAAAAAAAACTGCATTATTTTTTTAATTAATGTCCATAAGCCTCTCCATGTAAAGGGTCGATTTAATCGATATATTTTTTGAACGTTGTAAAAATTTTTTTTTTACTATGTTTGTTTTAAGGCGTTAATATTCCTTTTGTGATGATTTTCATAGTGCGAAATCTTAAGTAACAATTCAATTATATTTACAATTCATTTTATCTTGATGGTAATATTAAAATTTATAACTGAAAAAATAAATACACTTGTTTTTTTATGTGTGAGAAAGTTATTCATCTGTAAAAGTGGCTAAAGGAAACTCGTCAATCCAGTATTCACATTATTTCAATAAATAGCGTCATTGACGCATTTTAGTTATCATATGTCAGAATTATTTTTCACCTTGTTTATAAATTTATTTGCCGTACAAGTTCTACAAGCTCATTAAAGTGTAAATTTTTAATGTATGCGAACAGAAGACGATAATTATTTATAAGTAAAATTATGTGAAAAAGTATTTTAATTTGTTTTAGCATAATAAATTTCACGTACATTTCAACAGAAAATAGTTATTATCATTTTAGATAATTTTATAAATTTTATCAAAATTTTGTGAAATCTACAAAAAAAAACAATAAATACATCTTCCATTTCTACTTTGCCTTCACTAATTTCCCAAAGCAAAAATTATTAAAGCGTTTCTTATTTTAAAAAATTAAAATTAAAAATAATGTTATAACATAAATAGTTAATAGTAGTCTAACCATAGCCTGGAATGAGTAAGTATGGGAAGACAATATTGTACGCTGAAAACATGCCTGGGGGAATCTATATTTAGAAGTTGAAGAACAAGCTGATGCGAATTCACTAACTCATTGTCTTTAATTCGCCATCTCTTTAACGTAATTAAAATGCCATCATAAACAACTTTATTCGTGCTAGCAATTTCTCTAGACAAAATTGTTTTTTTTTTTTTTAAATCGTTTCAGATTTACCAACAACTCTCATGCAGTTTTCATTCAGTCCCTTAATCACCAGTTTCTCTTAGGAGGCAGCAGTGTTGTTGATGCTGATCGATCGATACTTCTTGGCGTTCAGTTTCTAGCCGTTTAGTTACCAGTTGCTATTGAGCAGCAACATCATTTCACCTTTCTCAGATTCTCATAACTTCGTAAAGAGCACTTTAACAGAGCAGCAGTATAGTTAGTGCTCATTACAAGAATTGATTTTCCATTCTTCACATTACGAAAATGAATACAAAGTTACCAAAGGTATTCCTGTTTAATTTGTCAATTATTTAACGGTGTCCTCCGGATTCAGTAAGCTCATCAAGTTAATTATCTAGTCCTGCAGTAATTTGTCAGTTCAAGATTGGGTCTCAAATAACTGAAACGGTATAGGTTAACAGAGCTATTTAAAGTCAAGCACTACCATTTTACAGAATTCAGATCGACTCGTTTATATTAAATTGGTTCATTTTTTATCCTATAAGTCAGAATTCTGTTTTATTGTTTTGAACCTAAAAAGTCGACTCACTCTCTTGCAAGTCGATTATGACAACCCTAAGAGTGTGTCAGTCGGCTGCAAATCGAGTTTAGGGTCCGAGACGGCCATCAATATCAGGGGCGGATCCAGAAGACCATTTTTGACGTGTGGGGGGGGGGGGCGAAATTATATAACTACGTAAAATTTTTTACGGTAGGCAGTGGATTTGAGAAATGCCCCTTATTTCATAAAGAAAATCAAATAGCGACCTTTATAGAAATTCATAAAAATGTGTTTTAAAAATACGTAATTATTACAATTTTTAATTTAACTTTTGTGTCTTATACTTGGGGGTGAAAAATAAAACGAAATTATAAAATTATACCTTAAATATGGTGATTTAGAAATAGTAAGAAAGATAGTATTTCTTATTAGACACTTTACTTCCTTTTTTATTTTTGTTAGTAATTCGATCCGAATTCTCTTTGTTCGTGAGCAAGTTTAAATATATATATTTCTCATTGAACTATTTTTAATTAAAATTACAAAATAAAAATTAAAAATAAATAAAAATGGCAAAATACCGATATGACAGTTGGGTTTAAAATAAAATAAAAACATAACATTAATAGTTTTACTAGAAAACAGTATTAAATATTAATTATTAAATTTGTAGGTAAAATTCATACAAATCTTTTATAGCATAAATTAAGAGTTTCTCTATTATAACAAATTTTTTCATAGAGGCTTTGGTTCTATTTGGGGGGATGCCCCCTATCACTCTCGTGGATCCGCCGCTGCCCTTTTTTCTTATTTAATGCTTATTATAATTCTTATATTTCCCTCCTTCTGTAATCATTCCTCTATTTTCCTTCTTTTTTACCCCAATTTTTTCCTCCTCTATTATTTCTTTAGGCATTTTATTTAACAACTGCGTTATAACGTATATGTGTCTGTTTGCTTCCTCATCTTTGTTTTAACTAATGGCAGTTTGTACAAATAGTTTTCCCTCAGTCTGTTATTCTACTTTTTCTTCTTTCCTCCAGTTCTACTTCCTTATCTGTCACATTATGTATTCCCATATCTTTATAAATAAATACATTCCTCTAACGCTCAGTACGTCTTCTTTTTGAATTATTTCACTTTCGGTCTCGTATTTATGATCTGATATTAATTTCAAGCATTTTATTTGCAGTTTACTTATTTTCCTCACGTGTGTTTTCCTAGCCACTTCCCATGTCTGAATTCCATATCTAGTTCTCGATTCCACTAGCGCATGATACACCATTTTTAACGTTTTATATTTGTTTATAAGCATTTTATGGTCAATCGTCTCGAATGCTCTAGTTAGATCTATGCATGTTATCAGTACCTTCTTTTGCTTTTTTATATATTGACCTCGTTTTCGATATCTTTAATCCACCCCCCCCCCCCCCCCTTAAATTGTATGTGCTGTGTGTAACTACTATGGTCATTACAGCACACACAGCGGGATATCTTATAAATATGCTGAGTTCAGCCGCTCATTTTAATGAAGACAATAACCCTGGTGGTGGAAATTGCCTCATTTGAGAGGATGCGCTCTATGTTTCGCAATAGGCCGAGTTGTTTTCGTAATACCGTAAGCTTTTGACAGCTAAGCAGTATGTGAGAAACTGTCGGTACGGTTGTCTGACCGCACAAGACGCAGATAGCCAGAGGCGGCGTTTTGTCGATAATGAGCGATGTGGTCAATTCGGAGTCGGCTGACGATCTTGAATTCGTTTCGGGATGTTCCTTCCGGTGGCCACCATGATTCAACTGCGGGTTTAATGATTCTTAAGAATGTTGTAGCAGCTGCCCATTAGGTTCTCCACTGGTTTTCGCACGTCTCTTTAAGAATGTATATGCAATTGATGACGGTAGCTCCGCGTCCTCTGGCATTGGCGAGAGCAGGGCGGAACGTGCTGCTCCGTCGACCCTCGCATTACCAGGCACTCCAATGTGCCCAGGAACCCACAGCAGCGATACGTGACTGTCCATTAGATATAATTGGTACAGGAAATGGTATATTTGTAGTAATAGTGGGTTGTTGTATTTTTGGCCCTTAATCATGTTTAGAGACTGTAGGGAATCAGTAATCAGGAGGAAATCACTGGCTCTGGTGCCAGTTGTAGCGATGTGATGGAAGCAGTATGCAATTGTATATAGTTCTGCATTCAATGCGAAACTGGCGTCATTGAGTCGGGCTTTGTATGAGATGTCGTGACGCTGGAATGCACAGGCTGCGGGCAGTGGACCTGCTTCGCCAACTGCCTTAGCTCCATCAGTGTAGTAAATGAGGTGGCCCGGATACCTATTAATTGCCCTAATTGCCATCTCCACTAAATAGAGGGGATTAGTTGTGCTTGGATTCTGTTTCAGCGATAGATCAATATTTATCTGGAAAATGATCCAAGGAGGAAAAAATAATTTTCTTAAAATGTTTCTCTTTAATCATAGTCGCTATATTTTTTCAACATTTATAATATTATTTTTCACATTTATAATATTATTTTTAACATTATCGTAAGTCTTGATTTATTTCACTATCCAAAAACCCCATAAAATTTGGGAATGTTTCGAAATCAAATGGCTTCTTTTCATTGGAAGCATTTTAGACTACTGCGCTATTCTCTTCTGCATTTATGTTCGGCGAAGTGTTTTAGTTGTTTTTGCTAGATGCGATTTTTCTAAACACTCTCTTTAAGGCTGTTATAGATATTCAATTTTTCAACGACAAAAATGATTCCAGTAACATTTGTATTATTTCGGATATGCTTCTATTTATTTATTTATTTATTTATTTATTTATTTATTTATTTATTTATTTATTTATTTATTATATTTACAAGTCGCTTTTGGACTACAAGGTCATTAGCGACTCCGGTTTTACAGATAATTATAAAATTTTATATTGAATATTTGAAAATGCGCGAAACAAAAAATAATCAAAAAATTAGCTGAAGGCTGAGGAAGTTAGATCAGTTGGAATACAGCTTCGTATCAAAGTTCAAAGGGTTTCTTTTCCGACTAATATCAATTAATACGGTCTTTAACTCTTAAATTAAAATTATGTTTTTTAATTTTTTGTGGATCCAATTTTTTCTTAGAATACTGATTCAGTATCTCCCTTAACACATTTCATAATAATCGATTATCCGGTTTAGTTGAAATTGCCATTCAACCATTACCTGAATCGATCCAACCCCCAATTTGTGTGTGTGTGTGTGTTTTTTTAAACGTCTTACAGTATAAACAACTGTGCTTTGGCTTAATATTGTAATATTGTCTCGATATGACAAACGATTCGCACGATGAAAAAAGTTACTAATTGACGTAAATTAAAAGTCGTATTTTTATTTTTTCTAGGCACGCTTTTAAACGTTTTCTCTTTTGACAACTAACAAACAACTTTGGACGAGTATAAACGCTCTAAAGTAGACAACATAATAATGTACAGTGCAAGCTGATTAGGCGAATCCCAGCGGATTTAGCGCTGGAATTTTCGCAAATTCGTATTTGCGCTGTCTAAATATTTTTGTAACGTTAATTTCAGTTTTCTTTCACGTTCTTTTTTATTCAATTTCAGTTATATCCAATTTTTTTGAATATTTTTTCATAATTGGTTTATTTGCTATCCAAAAAAATTTAAAAAATTACTTTGCTACTCTGATAAATGTGTACAATTTTAACATTACAACTTTACTTCACAGGGTCCGAATATTAAAGCAGCTTGCTCTTTCCGTTTATATATATATATATATATATATATATATATATTAATAGCGTAATTTTTACGTGGGGTTAACATGAAAATTTTGAACGATTAGATGTAATGTCTCTGTAATAGAAGTGAAAGGCTGGCAATTAGAAATTGCTACGTAACCGTAAATTAAAAATTAACTTTATCAATTAAAACTGACTTTTCTGTTACGATTATTTTTAGGATCCTGGGTGTGTTCACCGTGGAATTCGAAGGATGGAGTTGATAAATACAATATATATATATATATATATATATATATATATATATATATATATATATATATATATATATATATATATATATATATATACAGTGAAACGTTTACTAACAGACACTTCTAAATAACGGAAATTTCCTAATAGCAGACAATTTTAAAATCCCCGGCATTTTCCCAAAAGACACAATATAAAAATATTTCCCAATAACGGACCTTGCCAATTACCGAAGCGGACACACTTTAATAAGTATGATTTGGGAAATTCGATTTCTGTTAAACGGACAAAGTTTGTCAAAAAAAGAAGTTCAATTAGTGTCCCAGATTATTGTTTAATAGACACGAGGGATTGCATGATCCATGTACCGACATAAAAGTGAATTGGCAGCTGAATTATTCATGCAACAACAAAATCCATCCGATGTGTATGTTGAAATAGACACTGTGATGACGCAATGATGTTTATGAGATGGCGAAGAAGACACAACTACTGAAGTTGACGGTGAAACTTTAAATAATGTCGACTCGCGTTAGTTAATGGAAAATTGAACAAATATTTCATTGATAAAGCTGATGGTGAAGGTTTTAACTGATATCTGAACTGCGAGTGCATGTCGAATTTTTTTGGAAGATTTGCACTGGATATAGAAAATATTTGTACGCGTGTCATAAAAGAAGCTTTCCTAACAGGCCAAATTATGTGAACGATGAAACATTCGAATATACCTATTCGAATAGGTTAAAATATACATTATTCATTTCCTTCGATATTTAAATATTGAATAATAATGTATGCATTATGAAAACTTCCCAATTCAATTTTTAAATTATTCAACGAGTATGTAATCATTTTTTCCCATTATTTTTTGAGATCGTTTATTCGAAAATTTTAATGTTTTTGTAAAAAAAGGCGAAAAATCGGATTTCCCATTTCTTATAATTATTGAAGCTTGTACGAATCGTAATTTTTTAAAAGAAATAGTATAGCAGAGTTGGTAGTGGTGCGTGTACAACATTTATTATACATTCTTTTAAATTATATAGTAAGTAATGGATTATTAATAAAGAGTATGAAAACAAGAAAAATAAAAGTGCAAGCTAATGTTGCCATAATTGGGGGATGTAATCTGCACCACACTGCTTCGCTAATACAATGTAATGCGGTAAGAATCGACTGAGTCGTTACAATCAAAATAATTCAATTGTAACCGTGTATCTGTAACGGTTTCAGTCAAATGAAACTAATCTAGAATTTGGCTTGGCACAGAAGTGTATCTGGAACAAAATGTAATAGAAACTGTAACATTCTGTAAACTTGGAACAAAAATTTTAACTGGGCAATGGAAATTTTACTCGGAGTGGAGGGTGTAACTGTAGACAGGACCTGTCGGGGGAGTTACGAGAAAATTTTTTACGCATGAAACAAGTATATCTATTTATTGAAATTAAACCATATTTATATAGTCGAGCTTTTTCCGGATATATTGTGTTTGTATCAGTTGTTTCAAATCGCTATTATCGAAAGATTAGCATCACACATCAATCCCCCTTCGTTGTGAACGTCAGCGATCCAACCGTTTCTTTTTGGTTTTTTTTTTGATTTTTTTAAAATTTTAATTAAGATTTAACTTTTAATATGAAAACTGTATAAGAAATTATTCTTTTATTTTTTCTAAGTGTTAAAATAATTTAATTAGTTTCTACGTAACTCTCTTTATAAATGATTAACATAAATACGGTATAATTTTTTTTTCTCTTTTCTTCAGAGTATTACTAAGCACAGTAATTTTTTGTCTTAAGGTACAACAACTCGCATGACTTTTTTCATTTATATTTCGACTACTTTCTATTACTTGATTTCGAGTTTTCGTTATCATGTTATCTTTATATCGAGTCGATGGTTTCGCTTTTCTCAGCTCTTTTCGTTCTATACCTGGCCGATTTCAATACAATTTCAAAGCTCTTCCTCTTATACGACATATTTGTAACATTTTAGGATTTGTTGTCGATAAATAAGGCGATGCTTTTAACTGCTTCAAAATCGATGCATTTGTTCTTTTAAATCTTCATCATCATCATAGTTGCGCGTCTCTTGAGATAAGAGATTGCATGCACTATTAAATTAATCTATCTCTGGGCCGAGTAATCGTCTCTCGTAGACTTTTACATGTTGAGTTTTCCGGGAAGGTTCGTTGTCATTAATTCTAATCTCCTTCGTCCTTTTATTGATGTTCGAGTGTGCATCTCTTGTAACCGATCAAGCTGCTTTCTACTCCTCCCTTTTACATATTCCCACTCCATACAGTGCTTCGTTCATTCTCTCCCTTTCTTCTCCTTCTGTTGTTCAGGCTCTTGATTCCTTTTTGTCGGCTATATCTGATCGTATAAAGATCTAAGTTTCGTTGTCTTTTTTCCTCTGTTCTTGGGTCAATGTCCTTGTACACGAACCCAAAAAAAAAATAAAAAATTGGATTTCCTTGTATCTTGTACCGTCAACATGAACAAGTCGTTTTCTCTAAATTTGTGAGCCGGATATTACGTGAGCAAAAAGTGTGCTGAACGTTGCAGCAACCGTCAAAATGTGTACTCCACGCAGGGGCGTAAAAAATTTTCTCGGAACTAGAATTCTGCAGTGGATATATAACATTTTGAGTAAAACCAAAGAAGCGATGGAATATAATGAACATCGCTGAGGATTTGGGAAAGTGTTAAGAGAAGTTCCGGGAGAAAAGCCATGACATTGAGGGTGAGGACGCCAGGATAGCTTGATATTAAAAATAATTCCGAGACAAGAGGCTGTGCAGGAAAATGTAAGAAAGAAATTACCAAAAGAAGGGTAGAGGTGTTTTCTTCCTATTGAAGTCTCCACATCTAATTTTTGTTTTGTAAATCTGACCATTCGTCTAAATTTATTGATACTTTCTGTAATACTGGGCATAGGAAGGATTTGATGCTGTCCGAGAAATTTTTGAAATGATCAGCAAAAGACGGGCAATCACCGGAGGACTGGTGTATCAACGATATTGTTTATATACTAGTTAGTTCTCAGCGAATTGTGCCGGAGATAGATTGGTTGTGCAAAAAGTTTCCTAAATTTCAGTAATATTGTACTTCACCATCTTCCAGAGTAACGGTCAGACGCCAAACTCGATCACAATCTGCATGTCAAAAAATATTGAGTATGGTGTTTGCTGGCGAATTTTGCTCTGACTTCATTATGCAAACTGGATCTGGGAGATCGAGAAGGACCGAAATTTCGGGACAAATGTAATGGCAGAGCAGCAGTTAGCTTTTTTCGTCAAAATTGCTATATTTCCTTGCGATGTATGGTAGCGGCATCCTCCGATTAAAGAAGTGAAAATACTCTAGTTTTCCTTTTTGATAATTGAATTTCAGGAGTAATGAATATAGAATAAGCGAACGGTGTGAGGGGTTCAAGAAGGAGTAAACAACTGACAATTATAGTGATGAGAGTAATGTGATTTTCAAAAATGAAGCTCTCAGTTGATTTCAGTATGTATTTTAGCGAAGAAGGTGAAGTCGCGAGTAGCAGCTTTATAACGTAAACATAGTATTGAATTACCGCAGATTTGCAAGTAACGATTATGCAAAAACACGTTACATTATTTATTTTTTTTATTATTCCAATACGCAATTTTGCGAAATACGTAGTGTATATCAATTAATTTTTTTATAAAGAAATATATTTCATTTGAATAATTTTTTTTTAAAATTAAAATTGCAGAGAAATCAATAAAGAATTCTTCAACATAAGTTTTAATAGTTGCTACCGGAAATATTAATTTAAATCTTAATGCCCCAAACTACGGCGGTTTGCCGTTATGTACTTTGTTTTAATTAATGGGCCGTTTCTAAAATAAGTAAAAGATATGATGATTGGAAGCTTTGGGACGTTCCAGTAATGGCAGTCAGTTGACTCTAATGAATATTTTGGTAAAGGACGTACTAATTTTAAACGAAAACAGAATAAAACGAGATTTAATGCGATGAAGTAATTTTCATTTGTAGAAATGAAGCTCAGTTGACTCTAATGCGTATTTTAGCAAAGATGAAGTCGCTGGGAGCAGTTTCAAACGCTGACGACTAGTACTGAATTATCGCGTAATCGCAAATATTCAAAAACGTTATGAATAATTCAGTTTAAAACTTTTTTTTCTTAAATATTTCAATACACAGCTTAGTTATGTAATGTGTCAGTGTTGTTCTATAAAAAATAAGCTATTTTAAAGTTACCGAGAAATTAATAAAAAAAGTTCTTCAACATAAGTTTTTAAATAGAGTAGCTACTGGAAATATTATTTACATACAAATTTTATTGCCAGCTACTATTGTTTGCTGTTGTGGAATGTACTAGACGTTTTTTAAATGTTAATTATTGCATTAGTAATATGGCCAAAAGGAAAGATGAATAGCGGAAATAAATTTTAGAGAAAATATAGAGTTTTCAGTAAATGTATAAAAGGATAATAAATGAAATATTAGTAATATTCCCGAGAGAACGGAAAACTGAAAAGAGAGAACAAGAGATCTTTAGAGTGGAAATACAGAGCTCACCGTAAAAAAAAACAAACGAGGGAATATAAATTAGAAGATACTCGGTTGAAGCTACGGGCAAGAGCCAGCAGGTAAGCGAAATGGGCCATTCTTAAAAGAAGCGAAGGATTATTTTGTGGATAAGGAATAAAAATCAGGTATAATCGTAATGATGAAAGCTATTCTAGAAATTTCACTCAGTTGAATATCCTGTGGACGTACAAAGTTTAGAAAGTAGGAAAAGGTAGAAGATAGATTGAGAAAAAAAAAAGTGCTCTTTAGTATATATTATTACGTGACCAGTCAAATAAACTGACTAGTTACGTAATAAAATTGTTTATTTATTTATTTATTTATTTATTTATTTATATATTTTTATATATATTTTTAAAATTTACAAATCTCTAAATAAACCAATTTTTAAATATCCCGTCAAAATTAAACTATGGATAAGCGGTTTTCTAAACAATATCACTATTTTCGTATTCAACAAAAATAAATTACTATTTTTATTTAATTTATACCAACAATTATAATATAAAATATAAACAAAACAAATGACAAAATGCTTGAATTACTAATAAGACGATTAGATAATTGAGGGGGTCCTTTCGCAACGCCGCACACACACTAATTTTAACATCTTCACATTACACACCCATATACAAATGGTCTAATTTCACACGTAAAACATAAAATATAAATATAATATAATTACTGTTTGTATCTTGCGTGCAGGTCCTATTTCTTTGCTGCTTCTGCCGCAGTATATTCTGTAAATTCTTCAATACTTGGATAACTGATCGTTGAATCCTTCAATGTAATTGACTCCTCTTTTTCTATCTTGTTTTATACCGATTAATTTCTTCTGATTTCTTATATGACTATAATATCTTTTACTTTAATAAAATTATAGTTCTTTAATTTTGTAATAAACCGCTCCTACATAATGGATAGGCTGAGTTAAAAAAAAAAACTGGTTAAAATAAAGTTCAAAACAGTAATTCTTTAAAATATAAAATAAACCAAAATGTTCTTAATAAAAATTCTTACTTTAATAAAACGTATTCTTTTTTAAATTAAAAATGTTCATTCTGAATAAAATTTTTATTAGCTCATAACCCTCACTAGCCAGAAATTATCGAAAATTGTAAGCCAGAAGCTTATTTAATTATTCGTACATTTCACGCATACAAATTTATTTATACCGTTGTCAAATAATTAATATTATAATCTCCTGTTAAGCTCTGTTATGGCTAAAACGCCATAATATGTATGAATTCCAGATAAAAATAAAATACTTTAAGCAATTAAATCGAAAAACAAATTATTTTTGAACATATTATAATCGAAAACAGAAATCCTTTTCATTAATTTCTAGATATGGATTTAAGCTAGTATTAATATGCAGGCGTTGGAGAACAGCTGGTATGTAAATAATGCAAAAAAAGGTTTATTCCGGCAACTGAAGTACCTCACCAAGTAGTGATAACCGCACGCCGATATGTAGAATAGTGGGGACGATTTATAAATGTAATCGGGGACCACCATTTTTGCTACTCCCTGAATAGTAATAAGAAGTATCCATTAATAAAATGTGGCAAACTTTCGATCGAACTTGTGTATATAACTTCTTCTTCTGAGTGTGTAATTTGCACGGCTTTCAACTAGTGTGTGATATTAGGGGTCGAAATTTTTATAGTTACACAAAATTTCGTCATTCCAAGGAGAACGGAAATAATTAAAACTAAAAAATGAAGGAAAAGGGCGAAACACAATTTTATGCTTCGGGGAAATCAAACAAAATTAATATATTAAGCTGTCGACGGTGTGACGCATATGTTCGAGTTTTCTTCTATTAATTTAAATCGTATTTATTTGGCCGATTCTATTTAAATACAATAAATCTTTTCGTTTTGGTTTTCGCGTTGTTTTTTCCGATGCTTTCCGGTTCGTTCGAGCTCTTTTGTGCGTTTGCGAGCGAGAAGAAGGTTTAAACGATTCGTCGCCGTTCGAGCTGGTAAAAAATCATGAAAGGGAGTTGTGTTTGCCCCATTTCGAATAGAGACCGCACCCGCGCGTCGTAATAATTTGGCAAGTGCCTTTGTGTGGGGCACGAGCCGCGTTATCTGTTCCACGACGGGGCGACGATGATACCCATTTGTGTTTACCCAATTCTCGACAATAGGATTAAGGGCGAGTAGTAACTGCGACACAATCTTTTCTTTGGACTGCGTGCGCTGCGCTGTTCGCATAATCAAATTTGTAGAAGAAAGGCTTCTTTTTTTACTCTACCATGTGCCGATAATAACGATGTTGATGTTGCTTACGATGATAATGGCGCAGGGGTCCCTTCCATTTCGTCGAATACGCGATGATTTAGCAGCCGTTTTTACTTCTATCGGTTAATAAGTTATTGTCATTATTCATAAATAAAAACTGTCGCCGCAACGACCACTACTTTTGTTAATCTGATTACACGCTAATTAAAATAGCCGTTTAATAATAATAATTCGATGGCGACATTTCTGGCCGCAAATTAATCTCATCTTTCCGCGTCGTTTTTTCCATCGGAGCTCACTTTCACGTTAAATTTTCTACACTTGCAATTGTTCCTTCTCTGTTGTTGTTATCACGCAAAGTAAATTTTCTGCGTTATTTATTAGCCATCCGGTCGGCGAACAAAAAATTGACCCCTGCAGTTCGGACATGTTGCATGCAAACGCTACTGAACGATTCTCGACGGAACGTATTTCGAAGAGCGTGTGTTATTCTACATAGCACGTTGACCGGTTAAGCTTGCTTTCCGAGTAATCAAACGAGGATGTACACAACTCGCCTAAGTGAAATTATAAATGTGCCTTTAAATTTAAATAATTCATTTTATGCGTGTGCGATAACATTTTACGGATTTCCCTGGTTCGAAAAATCATTGATTTTTTTTTTGGACGCTTTTGTTTAACTTTTGGTTGTGTAAGAGTCTTATTAAATCAATCAGATCTTGAAATTCAAATTAGAGGCGATATGTTTTTCTTTTTGTTGTTTTTGAATCGATTTTTCCATAGCGATAATATAAAAATATTTCAATAAATAAATATCTTCGAATCATTATTCCAGCTGGAATCTGTTCTCCAGTTTGCTGTTCTATAATTAAAAAAGCTTCTACGAGATTGTGTTAAAACTTTATTTGTTCATTTAAAAACACATCCAACTTTGATTAATAGTTTTTTATGAACTTATGGGACTCATTAATGTGTGATTGTAAACGAACGCGTAAGAACAAATAATAACCGCTAAGAAAATTGAGACCGCATATAGGAAACCTTTAAAGACTTAGTCTTGGTACAAAAACATCTCTACGTCACATTTCTTTTCGGCTTGTTTAAAATTTTTTACTTTTACTTTTCCATTTTTAATAACTGGGGAGGCCTTTTTTTTTTTTTGTATTTCTAGCAAAATCTTAACTTTAGCTCACTACTCACAATTACTCCGTTACACGATTTTGAATCACCCTCATCATCTTTCTCCTTTAACTTTGTTGACTGATACGGTATACTTACCCCGCCTTTTTATTCGAACTCTTTCCTACGAGATGCATAATTTTGTTTTCATTAAACCTAATATCACCTACAAAAGGTACCGAACAAATATATTACGCAAAATTTTAAAAGTTCCAGCGTTACAGTTTTGATTAAAAATATGTAACAAAATATTATTTTAAACTCGTAGAAACGAAGGGAGACAATTTAAAATGTTCAAAAAAAAACTTATTAATTGTTTTTAGTCCTTCGCTAAAGATTTTTATAAACATGTTCGTTACGCGTGTTTAATAAACTCTCCGATTTAATAATTTTAAACTTATGAATTTATAAATAAAATGAGTAAAATCATATCTATAATATTAAATTTGACGCAAAACATATCTCCATAGTATTTTCAAAATATCATAAACTAAAACGCCTTACAGTATTCTATCGTATATTAAAATAAAACGTGTATAACTCAGTTCCGATTATTTTATTCAATTTTTTTATTTACATAGATGATGATTCATACCCCGTTTTATTCGAAATTAATCTGATGTCTTTTTTAATTTTCTCTCATTCGCGTTATTTAACAAAAATTTCAAAATATATGCAATCGGTAATTTTTCTTTTCAGTGATTTGAACGTAATCTCTGTTGGCGCATGCGTGTCAGTTCCCCTGATGTGTTTCTTAGTTCATAGTTGGTTTCTCGATCAGTTACTGTACACCGTTATTGATTGTTACTGTAGACGTTGTGTGCTTTATCGTTGAGGTTTTTATTGTTGAGATTTTTATTGTTGAGGTTTTTATCGTTGAGGTTTTTATTGTTGAGATTTTTATTGTTGAGGTTTTTATCGTTGAGGTTTTTATTGTTGAGGTTTTTATCGTTGAGGTTTTTGTTTGTTGAGGTTTTTATCGTTGAGGTTTTTACCGTTCAAGTTTTTATCGAGAAATTAATCAACGTCATTTACAGGAACTGAGAACTTGGCGGCAGTTCTTATTGGAACTTGGAACGTAACTTTTATTCTGTAACTAGTTACCAAGAACGTGACAAGCTGCTCATACCTACAGTCGACTGAATTAGTCATCTGCCATTCCAAATTCGGACAGTCGCAATATTTAACTATTTCAGTTGTTGGTTTCTTCTATCGTTATAGCGTGATATTCGTGATTTTTTCCCCATTATTAGACCATCTTAAGATTATTCTCTATTAATTAATTAAAGCAATGGGAAAGGTAAAAAAATTTAAAAGTTAACTTTGGCAATATATTATAAATCAATGACAATCGGCGAAAATTATGACAACAAAGCGGTACATTGCAATTTATTATGAAACTTTGAAGGAATTTTGGTTAAACTGTGCGTCATTTCTAATTTGTGCCGTGCAACATATTTTAGAATTGTATACTTCAACAATAACTATAATGATTTGCAGTAATGAGTTACACACTTAATTTCTTTCCAACTTTACTATGTGTCCTACGTGGACTCTTTTATAGTTCACGATTCCTTTGCAATCTTTGCACACACATTTATCGCATAATAATATTTCATTAATAAATTCTAAGCTAAAATTTAGTTTTATCCGATAATTACATTAACACCCTTGTGTGCTTAGCCAACTTTACCAACGTCATTTTGTATAACCAGAGGATCCCCACCCAGTTCTCAACTTTTTTTTGTGTTGTGTTTCGATTCGCCGTTGGCTTACCTGAAGTCTGTGATTTACCACCGTACTTACCGTCTGGCGCTAGTGCAGTCGTTGCGGCTGTCAGCTGTTTTTGATCGGTAGAAGGGCGCGAAGGTGGGTGAATCGGTTTGGTTTTGTTCACCGATCGGTTCCGATGATGGTACGGCCTGCCTTCGTTAAGAGGCAGGGGACGATGGCATTATCAATAGATAATGCCTCTGAACACGAGACAATCTCTTTAATAGACGCGAAAAACGAACGCGGCACAATTACACTTTATTGTTGTTATCCGAAAAATCTGACATTTAGTTGATGGTTTCTTGTGCATGTTATCTTGTACCATTGTCGGCTTTGTATGTTTCTCGCGTCGATCGTATCTTATCAGTATGTATCATTTTAAGGGAACGCTTTAATGCAATACACATTTTGAGCTGATTTTCATCGAATTTTGAGAATATGCAATGCTATTGGCTCCCGTTAGATTTCAGTGTTTACTTCTTAACCGAAATATCCAATTTTAAGGCACGAAAACTTGTTCGCTTCTTTTTTTTTTCTTTTTTTTTCTAATTTTCTTTATTAGTCCAGCAAAGTTGAAGATGGATGAAACAGAGTAGAAGCTCTATACTTTTATTTTATCGGCATTGGAATCAAGGAATACTTCTAAAACAGGAACAACTGAGAGAATAGGCAGAGAAAGAACATAGGAAGCGTCGAGAGTAGCAGTAAGACTTAGCTTTAAAAGTTGAGAATATAGTAACTCTGGTTCGCGGAATAAACCAGAAAAACACCTAGTCTGCGTCGCAAACATAATAGGAACCTTTACGATCCAATAGATAAAAGGAAGATGTAGCCAAGAAAAAGTGATTTAGATAGAAGGAAGGAGACTATGTGAGATAATTCCGTAAATATGAACCGAGGCAAATCAGGGAAGTAGTAGAACCAAGGATGAGAAGAAAGAACAGGGTTAAGCAAAAGATAAAAGGAATTCGGATTAGGAAAAGAGAAACCTAAACAGAGTGCTAAAGCTTAAAGTGGCAGGATTTAGTTTGGAAGGTAAATATTGGGTGCTGGAATTTTACCAATAAAAATCCCATTGGAAGTCGCAGATCTAGCAAGCAGATCGACGACTACAAATTTAATCGATGCATGAATGTTCGGGAACTTAAAGAAAGTCAATCTGAATATACGTCAAAGATCATGAAGAAGAGAAGAAATAGAAAGGATGATAGCATCAGTGGGAGGAGAAAGAGAAGGTGGAGATAACGCTGGAACATTTAAAGAATTAGAAACAATAAAGGCTTGGCCACACAGAAAGCGGTCGTCGCGACGGTCTGCGATATGGAAACGTCACATAGGCTGCGACACCTTTGTTTAAGCAGTCCGGTCTGTCACTTTTTTCTAAAGAATATTGTAGTGCGTTTCCGTATTAATCTATTTTTGTTTGATATTGTTATTAAGCATGAGCTCAGACGAAGAACAACTCCTTCTGCTATTAGCTTTACGAAACAAAAAGAAGAAAAAATTATGTTGGGTGCATAAACTTAGTAGGAAGAGAGAACAATTAGGTGAATACCATTGCTTATGTATCGAATCAGAGTCTCATGAAGATAGGTTTTTCAGGTATTTTTGCATATGTCGCGAGAATGTTTTAAAGAATTGTATGATTTGATAAAATGTAGAATTGGAAAGTGCACAACAAACTGGAGAAAATCAATTAAAACTGGCAACGAGTTGGTTGACTCGTTGGCGCACATTCGGCGGCGATCAATGGTCTCTATTCATTAGTAGATATCCTGCTCAAACTCTTTACTTTCTCACTTATCCACGATTTCTGGACTGAATTTTATCCTTCATTCTTTACCAATCCTCGATTTTTTGTTACCTTTCTATACAGCCCTTTCCTTCTTCTCTTCCCTGGTTTAATCTTTTCTCCTACCTTAGCCGTTCGATTATTTCCTCTATAGTTCGCCCGCGGTTCAATCATAGTCTGCTTCCGGCTTCTCTTTTCCGGTTTTCTCTTGTTCAATCACCTTTGTGTGACCCTCCAGAGCTCAATTATATTTGCGACGCGAATCACGTCTTGTTCAAATGCTCTTTTATTTCGTCCGAACGTGCTACCCTGTATTCTGATCTTCTGTGCATTGGCCTTTCCACTCTTTATAGTGCCCACGCCACTCTTGCATTCCCTGTTCTCAATATAGTTCCTTTGTTAGCCTATCTCCTCAATTTCTAATCTTTTTCTTCTATAATGTACAATTCTCTGAGTTGGGTAAGTTCCACTGTTGACGTTCCACAAAAAAAAAAAAAAAACAAAAAAAAAAAAGGCACAAAGATTAGCCATTTGTTTTAAGTTATAAATAATATGATGCAATAAATGTTTATTATGTCGTGTGAACCGTCAAACAAATATGCTGTAGATATTTCAGTTTCGTTATTCATTTTAATCGAACGCGGTACGGCGGTTATGGGAAAAATCTGTAATTTTGTACTATCTGATCTTTTGTCGTTGCGACGGAAACCAGCCCGGGTCGGCAGACAGACCGCATTCTGTCTGACAAGGATGATGCAACCTCGCAATATATGTACAACTAGATCGCCTGACCGCCTCGGTTCGATATCGCTTCCTGCCGCGACAGACCGCTTTCTGTGTGACCGAGCTTAAAGGAATTTGGAAGGATGTGCAGGAAATATAAGTAACGGCTTTACAAGATGGCAATAGATTCAACAGTAAAGATAGAACGAAAAGAAGAAAGTTTAAAAGACTGAGAATGACTGAAATGAGGTCACGAGAATAAGTCCCCAACTCTGCTCGGGCTCTTCGATCTGTCAGTAAAAAGTAAACAGTGATCAGGAAATACAAAATTTATCGTACTATTAAATTCCACACCGACGATATGGGAGGGAGAGAATTTAAAGAAGTATGGTATGATATTGATATTTGGTGGCCTCAATACATATTTTTAGTTCAGTAGTGTTGTCTTACCCCCAAGGTTAGGTTGAGGGTGACCTGCTCGCGGCCTGCATGATTTAATGCCTGCATTATTAACAGTATTTATTAGAATGTCGTATTCGGCTTACAACGCTCTTCCGCCTATGCTTCAGACCTTTCGTTCATCAGTAGCACAAGTCTACCAAAGAGGCGATGTGGATACACAGTAACTTGTATCCTGCGGGGTGGAATGGATATGGGAGGACATACTAAATAAAACGAAAAAAAAAAAAAACAAAAACATTCGCTTATGGGGTAAAATTAATAAATAGAAATAAATCTAAATGTTTTCCCCTTTTCATCACAAATTCTGCCGATAAATGAAACTGCCAGTGTTATCGGACATAAAAACTACAGAAAAAAAAAAAAGAAAAAAAAGAAAAATAAAATAGAAAAAAAAAAAGGGAAAAAAAGTGAAGGAGATATTTCACCGAAAAAACAATGTAAATTAAAAACAGGAATAGGACCGATTAAAAAAAAAAAAAAACTCTTGTTTTATTTGAAAGCATTATTAGCAAAGTGCCGCTTTTGTTAACGATGTATCGATAGAGTGTCAGTCGATGTTTTAATTAAATTTTCTCGTTCCTATTTAGTTGTTCGACGACGCTGATTTAACCGGTTTCATTGCTAGAAATCGCGGGTTATATTTTAATTTAAACCGTGTTCGACTTATCCTATTGAGGAAAACACATCAATTGAAACGCGACGTCATTTTGATAAAATAAACAAAAGTCGTTCGTTTACTCAGATGTAGAAAATTAATCGATTTCCCTCTTCTATACAAACAACTATGCTGCCGGTTTACTTTGCGAGCTGCGCTATATAATTTCCGTCATTTCGTTTTAGCGACAATCCGCTTTGCTTCTTCTCGCTCTTCACATACGTTCAAGCGGAAAAAGATGAAAAAGAAAAATGCCGCTAAAACGTGTTTACAATTCGTTTGCCCGCTTTTCAGTTGGAATGTTTGCAATTAAACGCGTCACGCGTCCCGCAACATGGAAAAGAAACGCCCTTGATATTTATTTTCAGACGTTACCACCCTCCAAATCCGAATCCGGTATCTACCGTAACATTAACCTAACGAAATTAAGTCACTTCTGGTATTTCTTCCTTTGCGGTATTCTATTCTGGACTGTTGCGGCTATTACAACTAATCGGTGACTACCGACTACTGATATCCGTCTCTTCTGATGAGTGTGCGTGTTTCTTTGGCGAATTCTTTTTTGACCGAGTCACGTCGGAGAAATGCTAAACACCGACATTATCATATCGCTATGAGCTTTTCAAAGGCCCGATGCGCGCTAACCACGCAGACAACTTCTACTTCTTTTCCTGTTTAAAGATAGCCGAAATCGAAAGCTGGTGCTAGTTTCTTATCACCTTGACGAATGATGCCGAATTCATTGAATTCGTCTCAAAATGATGTAACTCTGCAGCTACAATGATATCAGCAATTGTGGATAATACTGACGATGAGAGGAACAGTGCGATAGTTATAAAGTAAGACCCATAGATCCTTGATAAGATATCAGGGATTGTGAAGTTAAGCTTTTCATAATGTACTAGGCCTAATGAATTTGATGAGAACATTAAGTTTCTTTCTCTCGGTCGCTTTTACCTTCCCAGATTTCTCTGGTACCCGATTATTTCAGATTAGGTATAAACTTAGGAGCGACTTGGATCCGGAACGAAACAAGTCTCGAACCCGTAATCTTTGATTTGGTATATTGTTTTGAATCTTTACGTTCGGCTAGAAATTTTTGGAGACAAAAAAAAACCAACAAAACACACTTACACTCATTCTACATTACTTAGGCTTGAAAAAAGTATTACGATCGATGATGAAATAATCGATGGTGTACGTGGGAACGGGCAGTGTGCATTTGCAGCGGTCGAGACTTTGTCGAATTCAATTTTAGAATTGGAGAAAAAAGTAAAAAAACAACAGGAAAGATCAATAAAACAAATTTTTGTATGTGAAAGAAATAAACATAAGCTAAATCTGTAATAGGCTTGGAAAAAATTATTGCGAAAGAAAAAAAAAAGATATCTGTGCTGGATCGCCTCGTACGCTTTTGCGATGAGCGAGATAACAACATAGCCTGCATAATGTATATCGGGCAAAGAAAAGTTTTAAGCGAATTGACCGAATAAAAATTTTGCGATCCTCGGAAATAACGGAGTGCTGTGCAAAAGTGCGTGTGTGTGTGTGTGTATGTGTGTGAGTGTGCGCGCATGTGTGTGAGCTGGTGAAATAAAACAATGGAAATGGTACAGCGACTTGCCACATCGATTGAACGAAAAATCTTCGCGATTCCTGGAAATATCGGAGTGTTGTGCGTGAGTGTATGACGGTGATATAAGACAATTAGAATGTAGCTGCATCCGGTTGAGATGACCGCTGCAAAGATGATGTAATCGTCTCCACGGCCGATGAAAATAACATATTTTTCTATACGTTTTGTAATGTAAAAATTAAAAATTGAAAAAAAAAAAAGGCGGAACATAGCGCGACTCGGAAAATTCCTTTAAAATTTCGGTTTCAAGTGTCGAGTTTCGAACGGTTTTAACACTCCGTCAAAAAATTTCGCACCTCCAATCCCCCATAAAATTAAAATTAAAAATTACACCATGTCCATTAAATGAGGCAACTTTTATAGTATGCCTGCGCGACGAAAGTATGCAGCGTGCGCGGTAACATGAGTGCATGGGGCTGCGAGATGGAATTTTTTGAAACCCTGCTAGAATACTTACGCTCGGAATTTTGGAAAAACGCGGTGGCGGCTGATCGAGTGTGGGAACGAACGGTGGGTACCGTCATGCGTGCGCGGACCATGGGTCAAAAATCGCTATAGTTCTCACGCTCTTACTAGATTTAATTAGCACCGGGCGGCATCCTTTGTGTGCTCGGATGAAGATATATTACCTACTCACGTAACCACTTGTACATTTGTTCACTAAAATTTGTTTAACCGATTTGCTAATAATATTTTACAAAACAACAAACAAACAAAAAGAGTGGTCCGATCGTGCCGTATCACAGTTCCACATTTCTAGCATGCTGATTTAATTTTAACCCCCCTCGACTCACTAGTAAAGAGTAAATATACTTTCTCTGTGGTTGGGGTGCGGCAACATATTTTACTTTTTGCGCGTAATGGGTGCATTAGGGGTGGCTGACTTTTATATTTGACTATGGGGATTACAGGGTGTGGAGGGGGAGTGGAGCGGGTTGACCGACACAAAATAGGCTATACGGAAATAACCATAAACTAGAAAACATAAATTAGTTGTTTAACAGTAGTGTAAAAATGTGTTTCGCATTACAGAAAAAAAAATAATAAAATCGATTATTCAGGATCGTCGGTAACGAGTATATTGATTATTACTAGAATATTATGGTGCTGGATGGCTCTAACTGCTTTTCAGACATTCCGTGTTCTTTCTTCCTTAATTATTTGTAAACTGATTCCTTTGTCCGTCGGTACTGGGGGCTGTGTAATTGCAGATGTGGCCATGGTATGAGACAGCTAACTCTTTTTGCTCATACCTTTGCCTTCCCTTTTTAGGATGCATATGTTTTACATTTATCGACCTTGATTGTCATTGTTTCTCCATCCTTGGTATATAGGGTTCTTAGTCAGATTCCATTCCTTGTGACTCCTAATGGCTACTATTTACACGCGTTAATGGTTGATCGTCCGTTACTGACAAGCTCAGGGGAAAACCAAAACAAGGAAAGAAAAAAATATTACGCGCAAAAACATAAAGATATAGATATAGATAAAAGTCCATACCTGTTTGTTAATATTTATAAAATAAAATAAATAAATACCCCTTGTTGACAAACGAAATTAGTATTAAATGATTTATACTTTAATAAACTACAATAGCTTACTTTAGAAACGTTTTCGCTCATAGCCCATCATCAGCTAACAATATAGAGTGTACACTCGATAAGGCTATGCCCGAAAACGTTTCTAAAGTAAGCTATTTTAATTTATTAAAGTATAAATTATTTAATACTAATTTCGTTTGTCAATAAGGGGCATTTATTTTATTTTATAAATATATAACATTAAATATAATTCAATCATTAGGAAATCTCATTCGTGTAATACGAAATGTATATAATAATTAATCTTTTTTCGATATAATTACTTAATTATTTAAACTATATTTTAATTAATCGCAGAAATGTTTTGCTTTTTATTTTTTTCTAGTTAGTTATTTTTTTGCCCGTTGTTATTTATTTACTCTTGTTCGAAAACGGTTCTTATTCGAATAATAATTAGATACATCGATTTCCATTTAAATATGTTCCTTTTTTGAATTACTCTTAATTATTATATATAGAGCCCGTTAATATATCACGAAAAACTAGTGTACTATACTCAAATTTACTTTGAGCTTAAAATTTTGAAAATTCGGGGATTCCGGTTGAAAATAGGAAAAATGAAACAAATTACCAGAACTTAAGTTAAATTTGATTTAGAAGGCTACTAAAAGCTGATTTTGTATCGCAATGCATTCAAAATATAAAACTTTCCGCATTGACATTTTATATTATTATCGATAGTTCCAAGAGTACAGCGGCGCATTCGTGAATCTGATAATACCGCACCGAAACGAATAAAGCAGCCGGATGTCGGTAGTCACTGTTCTAGCTTTTCTACACCGAGCGTATTTGTAAAATTTTCAAAGTACATTTTGTACGCTATCTGAAGGTATTTTTTGAAAGAAAAAAATAAGTAACTCGGAACCTCCTGAAAAAAGAGAAAATAAAGAAAGAAAGGTAGAAAAATTTAGGAAAAAATTATCAAAAGAGAATCGAACGTTTTCTTGTAATCGGGTCGAATTCGAAAAAAAAAAAAAGAAAATTCTGCAATCATAAGAAAAAAGTTCGAGAATTTCAATTTATACAGTTGAAATAAATTTGTTAACCTTTCAGAAACTTTTAGAAACTTTTATAGATAATAATTACGGGAATAAATTTGTTTAAGATGAAAAATTGTTATTTTCTTTATAGCGCTGGAAGAGTAAGGGCGGTCAATCGTAAATCTTTTATATTTACAAAGTGGATTTTTCATCTATTTTTTTCTTCTTTTTTAAAGGAAGGAAAAAGCAGCGTATACCATGGACGGATGGGCAATAGGGCAGACCAGTATTTTCCCCAGTGCGCCGCTCCGTTCCGACTCTCTGAAGAAACTGAAACAAGGGTACGGAATTACTCTAAAATCAGTCTAGCCCGTCATATATTGAAACTGTACGCTTCCAAAATCGACAAGTGTGGAAAACAACTCAATATTTTTACAGAAAAGGAAAAAGGTTGAACTTGTAAATTCCTTTAACCGGAACCGATATTTCGGCCGTTGCGCCCTTTAAGACTAGTAATGTGAAAGAAAATTGATTAAAATTGAAAACAATTTCATCCGGCTAAATATGCCTGAGAATTTTTGAAATACAACTCTGTTTATATATCATCAAAATTCGAGACTGTGTGACTTTGTGTAATGTGATTAAACACTGGAAAAAAATATATATGTATTATATTGTAGTGATTTTAAAGAAGTCTTGCGACCGAATAATGTTTGTCATTAAAATGAATTTCATTTCGAAAATTAAAAATATACATAAATATGCTCGACGAGCTGAACTACCAATCAAACGGATTAAAAATAAAAGAATAACGATGAAATATACTATTGAAGATATGACGACGAAAAAGTTTTGTTAGCGTCGAAAGATGAATATTTTCAGTTCAAAATGTGGTATCTGCAATAATACCGCCGTAGTTAGCACTAATGAACGTTTCGATGAGAGCGTAAATCGCAGATTTTCCTTCCGAGTTCTCAAAAATTTTATCGGAATCGATGACGGATCTTTATCTGTAGAAATCCTTCAGCCACTTGGTGATGTTTTGTAAAAATTTTTTCGTTAAAGACGCAACGGCAAAAAGTTTAAAAAACCAAAACTATTACATTTCGCCAAAAATTGGAATTCGTTAAAAAAAGTTGTCAAAGTCGGTAACTGAGATACAACGTCAAATTTAAAGGGTAATTTTAACGCGATACGGAGGAGCATACTGATTCAGAATCGGAAAATTTCGATAATTTGACGAAATGTATTTAAAAAGATTTCTATTAAAATTGTGTTATCATGTCTTGTTTGATTGTTGATCATTGTATCGAATACGTTATAATTAATAGAAATATACAAAAATAATTCGCAAAATACAGTTCATTATAAAAAAAAAAATCTTGCCAACTAGTTCATTTATAATTAGTTCAGTTTTGCGAATTGCTTTTTGTGTATTTCTATTTTGTTTTTTTGTTTTTTTTTTTTTAATATTCATTATTTTCAATTTTTCAGTATAGCTTTACTTTTTTCCCTTTCGCGCAGAATTCTTCTCCTTACCTCCTTGCATCCGTTTTCAACATCAACGAATTAAAGTCTGTTCGTCTAAACTCTACTAGTCCTACACTAGGCGTAGACGGTATTCCGTATACATATATTGCCCTTAAGAATTTGTTTGAGCAGTCTCTTGTGTTCTTCCTTGAGCTTAATTCCGTCCAGACGTATCACTCCCTTTTCCTGGAACTCTTTTATCATCATTCCTATATTGCTAAGAAAAATTTCTCTATCTCCTTGGCATCATGTTCAAGCAAACTTTTTGAAGGTACGCTGAACAGGTGCCCTGTTTGATGGCTGCAACATAATAACTTACTTTTAATACGTTTGGCTTTCGGCCAAGCATTGGTGATTGCATTATATTCATAAATCTTTCATTTACAAACAGTATACAGTGGCTTCTTTTATTGATGTCTTTTCAGCCTTCGACAACGTTCTGTTGCCAACTCTGAGAGATGCAATGGCAGCAATTAATCTTCCGGACAAATTCACTTCCCTAATAATTAATCTTACGACGAATCGGAATCTCCATTTTTCCTCTCCGGTGTCTCAAGCTCCAGGAAGTATTTTCCGTGGTCTTTCCCAAGCTCTCAGTTCTACTCTTTTCAACATTTACACTGTTGCATCTCTTCAAACTCCCTTTCCTTAATCTTTGCTGATGATATTATTCTTTTTTCCTCTTCTCACGACATCGTAGCTGCCAACGAGGCACTTAATTCTTCTATGGTTAAGCCAGAATATTCTCTATTGTCTGTTCACTTTTCTATTTCTTCTTCCGAATCTTCTTGCGTGGTTTTCACTCTTCGTCCTTATACCTAAAGTATAAATTCTTTCTAATCCCTCCAGGTTTCTGCCCTAAGCGGTTATTAAACAGGAATTTCACAGTACCGTCAGTTTCCTTTTTCTTTATATACTCATCTTCACTGATGACTCTAGGGAGTCTGGCGGTGTCGAGGCTTTTTTCATTCTCCCCCGATGTAAATTTTTCCGAATCCTTTCGTCTTCCGCCTTTCTGTTCTCCTTTTTCAGCCGAGTTGATAGCTGTCCTACGTGCAATTATTTATATTTCCTCTAATTGTAACCTACTATCTGATAATTTCTAACTGCATGAGTGGCCTTCAAAATATCAATTTAACTCTTCCCCTCCCACTTCTGACTTCATCATTCTTCGTACACGATCTCTCATTCACAATCTCCCCTTTCATCACTCTATCCACGTTGATCTGCTGTGGGTTCCTGGTCTTTAACGAATTGATGCTTTAGCTTAGGTTTATGCCCGTTCCCGCTTTTACTTTAAAAAGATCCCCGCTACTAATCTATTATCCTTAAGTAAGAAATTTCATTTTAAATTTCGGTCAGATATGTATTCTTTTACCAATCTCAATTCGACCTATCCTTCTAATCTTTGGTTTTCAGAGGTCCCTTCTCTTCCACCTACTGTTGTTGTTCCTATTATTCGCTTGCGCTTTAATTATACTTTATTGCCCTCTTCCCCCTATCGGCTCTCTTTGGTTTTCTTTCCTTATTGTCCTCTTCATTCTATTGAAGCAGCTGTTTGTGATGTTAATCGCATTTTCTTTGAGTGTTCTCCGCTCTTTCTGCGGAATTTTCTTCTTTTCATTTACTCCTAAAGTTAAGGATTCCTGCTTCTTATTATGCCTCCTATATCCTTCCCTCTCAGCCATTGGTTCCTTTATTTCAGCTATTTTCGATCGAATTAAGTTTTAATTAGTTGACTCTTCTTCCTATCGTTTCGTGGGGAAGGCCCTGGTTGAGGATCCCCTTCAAAAAAAAAAAAAAAAAAAATACATATATATATATATATAAAGGCGATTGTTGGTTTAATTTTAAATAATTACGAGTATTTCAATTTTCACTATAGTTTCCATATTCCATTGTGTATCAAAAGAACGCTACTTTTTATATTGATTTTCAATTTTTTTCTCGTTCTATTTAGATTTTTAATTTGTTTATAAAACAGGCTTTTACTACTAAACAATGAATTATAACGACTCGGAGATATTAAAAATAATTAATTATCAAAAAATGCTAGACTTCGCTGAAGCACACTATATTTATAATAGTATATAAGCATATCACATTAGACATACAAAAATAGCTATAGTCCGTTCAACGAAAATGTGCCGATGGAAAAAGTCGATATAAATCGATATTTTATTATACACTTACCCCGTTGAACGGACTATAATAACAGCAAACCCTTATTTATAATATTAAAACAGAACTAAATATTGTATACATATCATGTGATTTTTTTTGATTTTTTTTTTATACTTTTTAGATAGCAATTTTATTTTTATTTCATAATTTCTGCATTTTAATTTAAAAAAAAAAAAAAAAAAAAAAATTTTAACTTCCACCATTGCGATATATTAATTTAATGATTTTGATATTTTCGATTTCTTCAACTTTTTATAAATATTTATATTGTTTACATTTTAACTTTAGCCGTATACACATTCACCGTGGTTAGCAGTGTCTCCGAAACATGTCTGTGTTATAATTGTTTAATATATTAATTGACTTTCTAGTCGGTGTATGCATTTTTTGTTTATTTATTGGGAATTTCGATTCCCGCGAAAATTCTGCTCAAAAGATTAGTCAGTAATAAACGCTTTAAAATAGAAACAGCTTTAAAGGTAATTAATTTGCAAAACTGTTTAAACCCAAAATTAGAATTAGAATTCACGAAAAATACATTTGGCGATTTTTTTTTTGTAAAATAATTTCATTCAATGGTGGTGAATCGGCATTTATTAAAAATTACAATCTGATGCAACTACATATGTGATTTTATATATGGTGTTTAAAGTATAGGCGCAAAATTACTGTTGTCCATTGCAGTGAGCTTTGTGAAATGTGCTTGGAGTACTAGTTGGTAAGTTTAATAAAAATAAAAAAGGTAAAAAGAAAAGGGTTTTGCTCTTTGTTAATTGTTTTCAGATTATAGATTGCGAGTATTTTTAAACTAATATCATTGTTAGGTAAAACATCAAGATTTTATTTATAAAAACAATTGTGTACATTCGGTATCGGTAATTATTTTCTCGTACACTATTAAAAATATTCGGAGTTATGATATTATTATTTTACAATATAACCGTAACAACTGAATTTACAATTTTAACCATTTTTAAATATTTGCCGAATTATTATTTAAGTATTTATTTGGTAAATAATGTAAAATTTACGAAATAGCGAACAAACAAAAGCGATATATATATATATATAGTACATATTTGTCGTCGCCCGTTTACTATAATTACCTCCGGCAAATGGGTATAAATTAAAATACTCTACATTAAATTATTTAAGCATTATCAGCTGTTGTCACGTGTTTAAGGCTTTACATTAGTAATTCTTGTAACCTTGAATTTCGACGTACGCGAAAAAATTAAAAACACCCGCTGTTGCCCGATTTCATTTCTATCTTTTGCTGGACTTTCCAAAACATACTTATATAGCAGACATAAATTTTTGTATAATTAATAAAACACCAAAAGCATTTAAAAAGTAAATATTAATTTGTCACACTCTTTCCACCGAGCTCTTCTGACTGGAACGTTATCATCACCGCTGGTGTTTCAACGGAAAATTACTAGAACAGACTGCCATATAGCGCGCTACCGGGGACGATCGGTGCGTCCTCGTTACCCGCGATAAAAAGGACTTAGGACGCGGTTTTTAAAAACCGCTGAGCACAGGCTGCCACTCCGTTCCTTGACCGTGCGTTTCAGCGTCGACGCGCTACCAAGACCGGAAAACAGTTTAAAGTCGACGGGGTGGGAAGTCAAATACGGTATACATGATTCGCTCCTGTACACGACGGTAAATGTCTCGCACTTGACAGTGTTAATAGCCCCGGGGTTCCGCTCAAGTGTGAGAACTAACGTCGTTTGTAGCGATCTTTCATTTCCTACACTGAATAGATTAAATCGTTTTTTAGTGTTTTGAACCCACATTTTTAATTTATCCTTTCTCTTCTAATTGTAAAATTGTAAAAAGAAGGTTCTCCCTTCTCCCTATCTCTGTGTGTTTTTCTCGCTAAATATTTAATTTCCACTGGAAACCGACACTAAGGCAATATGAACCGACTAAACTTACGACTTTAAAGCTACTTCCGCGTTGTTCGACGAGCGTAAAAGTTCAATTTGAAAAGAAAAGCATCAACCATTATTTCCTGTACGCCACATGGTATAGCCTCAACCTACTTATAATGCCGAGGAAATGTGCAGGTGGGTTTTAGCTAGGTTCTCCTTCAATCGTACAACAATCCGGCCTAATATGCGAGCTTCGGCGTCACAAAGAGTTTTCGTTCGAAACGAAAGAAATTTAAAAAGCAGGTTTCCACAACACGTGCCTGAATATATATAATAGATGCTGGGCTTTTGGCAATCTCCAAAAAAAGGTAAATCCAAATTTTTAACTTCATCTAAGACATTTGTGCCGTTATTAAGTCTCCATGCAGCGCAACGCCTAGCGTAAACTTTCCAAATTTTTCCACTCTTCCATTATATTGATTGTACGGAAAAGTGTAGTTTTTCAGCTTTTTCTTTTTTTTCGCGTGTTTTTTTTTTTTTTTTTTTTTTTTTTTAATCTTTCTTATTGATTAAAAAACAGGGAAAACCCGAAAAAAACAACTTTAATACAATTTATATGGGGATTTCCTGCAGAGTGGTGACGTAAGACATGTGAATATATATTGTTTTTCTCGTGTTCCCCAAAGCAAGCGCTACGGAAGACGGTATAGAAATAGAAACGTGAAAGTTTGCTTATGTAAAAAGTTTTATCCTTATTGGTAAAATTGTATTTCTTTCAAGTTTGGCGCATGCGCATGCCGAGTTTGAAAAAGTTAGTCGGGTCGTCCGACTAAAACACAGTCGCAAGAGATGTGTGTGTTCTATACACATCTACTTATTCCTTCTGTGCGTGTGTACATTTTGAAGAGCGACTGGTAGTAGTGGTTGGCCGAGTACCTACGAGCGCTTATACCCTCCGGTGACTAGGTGGCCTAGAAATGATACTAAGACGAAAATACATCACTAACTGTTTCGTTCTCATTTAACTTTTTCTTAGTAGTTTAAAGAAAATATTTTCTATTATCGAAGAAATATATTTCCCTGCGCAGACTGCAATTTATGTTCCTAATGTTGTTATTACTCGGCTTGTTGCCTCTCCTACTCTTACTCCCATTTTACGCGTAATCTCCACTGCCCCCTTCCCGTTTAACTTCGTCACGAAATTTTGATTGCCGACTACGAACGAGGCTTTTCGCCTAGCAAACGAAAAACGCGGGGAGCGCGCTCGTGCACGAAGCCGCCCGAAAAGGAAACAGTTTATACGCAGATGTTGTCGAGTTAACGTGCTTTTCTTTATAATTTATATTTCCCCGAACAGCCCCCGAAACTATTACTCTCGATTTTCATTAGAATATCGAAGAGTTATTACGCGCTAAGTTGCCGTTCGGGGCGCCGTTCATCACAAATTCCGATTTTCGGAATATTTGCTCTTTTGTTGTACGCGATATGGATTTGAGTTTGTAATTGCCGAAGTTGAGAAAAAGCCTTGCAATCAAAGTAATCCGGATGATTCTGTATGGACAGACGTTCAAACCCCCCCCCCCCAAAAAAAAACAAAAAAAACAACACAAAAAACGCTCGCACTTTCATTGGTTAAACTTTATAGGACGTTCAAGTACGGCATCATTTGCGTTAAACGCGATTTAATGAATTGAAAGCCTTATGCTTGTCCGATGTTTTTCGTGATATTACCGGGTTGCCGGCGTTTATTACGAAATTTCGGCTTCGGTCAGGTACGAATGTCGGTGGTTCAGATTAGCGATGACGGCTGACATAGGCTTATGCGAACCTCGTTTTTCATGTTCATTCTCCAGATTTAACCTAATCGCCCTTATTGTTTATCCTCTTCTTAATGTAATTTCCATGCACGTTCTTTCTGAAACGTTTTATCGAGTTTTTTTTCTCTTTTTTTTCTCGCCTTTTCAATTCCCTATCATCCTGATCGGAAACGCTCATTTCCGGTTGTGGAGTTGCGAAAATAAAACACTGAACTTCCTTCTCTCGAGAAATTTTCCGACTTTCTTCAATGATCTCTTTCCTATCCCCTATGTTTCACATCAATCTAACTGACTTCAGTATTATTTATTTTATAAAGTACATAAACACAATTAATAAATTTAATATTTCCATGATTATAGCCGATCTCTTTCTTCTACACCTTTTCCGCTAGTCGCGAGTTTTGATTTTTTCTTCTCTTTGCGTTTTTCTCTCTATTCGTCTCAACTCCACAACACCGAATTCTTAAACGGTGCTTTCTCCTTGTTAACCTTCCTTCTTCCCAGCCGTATTCGATTTTTTGCTTCCTAATATTCAAGCACCTGTTTTTTTCAATGTGTCACCACGCCTTTTCCCAGTTCCAGTCGTACGAATTAAAAATTTTCGAAAGTAAAACTCCTAAACCGTATAAAGCAGTTGTTATTTCGACCCTTTTTTAAAAGAAAATTAAAATAATCCCAAATTGTGCGTAAAATGATTCTTTGGATTTCACTCTGCTTCGCGCTTTTTTTTTTTTTTTTTTTTTTTTTTTTTATTAAAACATATTGTCATGAGTTTTGAATTTTTACCGACTTCAAAAAGGAAAAAGCTATATATTTGTCACGTATGTTTTTGTTTTTTTTTTAATGTTTCTTTACGCGCATGTAACCCCATGTGAATTGATTTTAATGTTTATTCAAAAATGTATCGTACCGTAAGAATGCCGAAGATAATCGCGGTAGATACTTAGTGATGGACTATCGAATGAGGTAACAAAAAAGAGGGTTATTTAATATCGTAACAAACGCGATTGACTTGAAGTACTATATCAGCTTACCATGGATGGAAACGTGATGATATTTTGATAATTCTTAAACAACATTCATATATACCTTAATAAAAGAGCTGAAGCCAGGGCCGTGCCCAAAATTTTGAAAAGGGGGGAGTTTTGAAAATTTTCTTTGCATATTTATTTTATAAATAACAATAAATTTTTCCCACTAATATTCGTGCTATTAATAATTTTCATCATTTTGATTTATATATTAATAATTTACATAAATGAATTACCCCGTATATGAACATTAATAAAAATTACATTATTGATTATTCTCGTAATAAAACGTTTTTCCTTAAGATATAAATAAAGTACCTAAAGATATGAAGCATATTTTTTTTTTGTTTTTTTTTTTTTAATGTAAGAATTCCTTAAAAAGTTATCAATATTTATTAAGAATTTTTGATATTTTTTCCGGTTTTTGTGCGTTTATAATAACTGTTTCGGTTCTAATGAAGGGTGTTTAACCATCAAAACTCCCCCGTGGACGCCGCCTTGGCTGGGCGCCAACTTAAAACTGCAATAATAATTATTAAAACCCGTATTAAATACTTCGAATGTTTCCAGTATATTTGGCTCATAGGAAACGATTGATTGTGTCGTCGCGTTTTATACTCATTTAATATGGTTTGTTATTCTCTTGTGCCTTCTCCTTATTATTGCACCCCTCCAGCAATCAATTAATAATGTTTGCTTGTTCGTCGCTTTCAACTGAACAAGCTTCTTCTTCTTCCGTGTCTTTAAATAAAGCTTCTTCTTATTCCTTCCTTTTATAAATCGTTATTCCCTTTCCATCGTGTGCTTCATTCATTCTCTCCGTTCCTTCTCCTTTTGTTATCCTAGCTCTTGATTCCTTTCTGCCGGCTATCTCTGATCGTGTAATGATCTGAGCGTCTGTTGCCCCTGCCTTCTATTGTTCTTGGGCCAATGTCCATGTTGACGAACCCATTAAAAAAAAAAAAAAAAAAAACCAAAAAAAAACCATTACTTTGTGATGTGAATTTGTTGCCGACTCTGGTAAGTATTAATGTTGTTTAAGAATTATCATAATATTTCCTCGAGGTATATTACTCAAAAATATATTTTCTATTGGATATATTTATGTTTTTTTTTGTTTTTTTTTACTTTTTTTAGCGAGTGCATTTTTATTCAATTTCTAGGGTAAATTTTGCAGTGGGAATCTTTTTGTAAACTATTTTTATACGTTATTTTTAAATGTTTCTGAAACTCATCGATACGTTTATTTCAAAATTTAGAGTAAATCCGAGTAAAGCTCGGTCACCAGTTACAGGTATAATACATATCTATAAATACACATATGCATATCTTCTTTTTTTTTTTTTATATACAACAGTCCAATATTTGAAAAATATTTTAATAAATATAATAAACTTCAAAAAAAAAAAAAAATTCCTCGATCAGTCGAGTGTATCCCCAGTTTACCTATTTTAAAAATAATTTTATTCATTTCATTAATATTTTCAAAAATGAAAATTACTTAAGAGATTATATGGATCGAGAACAGAGACTATCGAATTCAGAGTTTTGGCAAAAATTAATTCTTCTCGTTGTTAAAATTGAGAAAATTACCATAGAGACTAAGGATTTTGCTAGCGCTAAAACGGATTTAGAGGAAATACGTAACTCTACGTGACGACCAGTATTTCGCGATAAGAATCATGTAAAAAGTAGTTCTTGCTTCAGGTGGTAGATTTCGAAACACAGCCAGGATGAAGAGGTATTTCCGAATTCCCAAAACACGAATCTGTCAAAGCTCATATAGGTGTCGTTCAGAGAAATACACACGTATTTGACACCGAAAGGTAGTTCACACCCCCGACATTTTAACGAACCAGTTCAAAAATGATTTACAATTTTTCGTTTTTAAATTTGTTACGAAATTTCTCTCTTTTAGGTTTACATTTTAGAATTACATTAAGAGCGGCTTTTATAAATTCGTGCACAAATTTTTCGGATTTTACATTTGTTCTTTTTCTAATTTCGTGAATATATCATTTTCATGGATATGCTTGACCAAATAGAAAAATAAATTAGTGGACCATTCAGTTTAAAAAAAGGCACTTGACAATATATTGCAAATTTTTGAATGATAAACATTTCACGAAATCAAATTTTTGTACTAAACAAAATGGCAAACTTAAGCTGTAATTTTAATGATAGTTTTAACAAGTCATTTGCATCTGTAAGAGGAATTAATCATCTCTGATTTCCGGACAAAAAATCAAATATTTTACGATTATATTGACCACGTACAGCACAAGATCGTATTTTACAAAAAAAGAAAATTAAATATTTTCCATTTTCGATATCGGTTACAGTTTTTATTATCGATATTCCCGTATATTATGCATATATTTACAGATTTAAACATCCAAACACCATCGAACAGCGAAAATAGTTTTCCATTTTTTACATCTTGTTGAACTTTTTCCCAAAAAAAAAAAAATCACTTATGGAATCGAAATACGATTTATTTCCACCACCCGTATACGACGCTTTTTTACTGTTTTTTCAGACTCGGAGGTCGACTGAGTGAGTGTGAACCTGAAATTGCAATATTGGCTACATTTTTTATAGATTCATAATAAAGTTGTAATCTTTTTTTCAAGTCACATACCACGTTCAGAAAATGAACAATCGAATGTCCCATTTCTATTTTTATTTGAAAAGATTAACTTATAGCATTCTTAAATACAGAAAATATATGCGCGCTGATATTACATGAGAGAAAAATTAAACCAAAAACAAGAACGAATAACCAGTACGAAAGTATCATCGCTAATCATTAAAATTAAAGGACTTTACATTACACGCTAAAAGTACGGTTTGCCAACATTTTCGCCTCTAAATTGTCTCTTCTAACTGAAAACATCTATCCATTAGCACGAAGCTACACTACTTAAAGGAGCAGGAAAATATATTGATTAACTCTAATCTTTTCCTTAAAAGGAGCTCGAACCGCAATTATTATTAGACAATTGAAAATGGTTTTCTTTTGGAGAAAAATTATTTCATCTCCTGTTTTGTTTTATTCGTTTTTCCACATATGTTTAACTTTAAACTTCGGCTTAATTTTAGCGAATGTCCACCCCAGTTGAACTTTACGCGGACCGCTCTACAATGCGTGATCAGTGAATGTACGTCGTTTTCATTTGCTTGATTCGCTTGCCACTAGAGCGCGCAGCGTGTATTATACGATTATTCGAAATACGTCACACAATTATCTTTTACCGCGTATTTTAAAGATGCCATCTTTAAAATTTGATTAATATTTTGCGTGGAGCAGGCAACGAGCATAAATAATAAATGGATTTTCTTTAAAAATTCGATTTATTCTATACACGAATTTTTCAAGATCGACAGAATAGTTTAGAACTTTTTTTGTCGGTTCCCTTTTTTTTTCATTCGATAAATAACGGTTTGGAACCCTACAAACGGTAGTATTACTGTTCCCTCATTACAAAGAGCATACATATATCATAAATTGCTCAACTATAAGTGTACTTAGGCTCGAAAATTTGCATTCATTTTATACATAATGAAAGAGAGTTATACATAAAATTAAAATTACCTATACGTGAAATGTGTTTTTTTTCTTCTGTTTTCAATCTAAATCAAAATATGAGACTTAAATTCTTTTGAATCGATTTCATTCGGATTCCCCGATTTTTCTACTCTTAGCCACTTTCAATTTTTTTGTGCCTTCATTCTTTCATTCTTTCTTGCTCCCCCCTCACCGACATATTCCAACGTCGCTAAACAGCGTGTATTTTCGCGGTGAACGAAAATAAATAAATAGAATGAAATAAAAATCGAAAAATATTTGAATTAAACAAAGATGGTGACGTTTCCGTTTTTACAGTAAATGACACACCTAAGACAGCCTGCAGTCTAAAAGCGAAATCTGTGATGTATTAGATAAGTAAATTTAAAATTTATAAATTTTCAGAAAAAAACCCCTCGTAATGTTTACAGAAGCATTTTCGATATTTCCAGGTTTGTTTTCACCGTTACAGAGTAATAACATTTCTCCATTACGTATTTAATTTTGTTTTTTTTTCAATTTTTCCAAATTCCAACAAGTGGATGGGGTAAATATATTTAATATTATAATGTATATAAAGGGGCGAGGTACTAGGATAGATCCTTGCCAAGTATACTTAAGTTAAAGGGTGAAAGAGAGGATGAAAAACATAGTCCCCTCAGTCACCAAGTGTGTATGTGAAAGTGGGTATGTAAAGAATATATTATTATTTATTTATTCGGTGAATAATAACATGAATACATAGTAATTGATACATAGCCATGAGTATCTCAGTTGAATGAACACCTCATGGATTGGAAACAATAAAAAGAAAATGAAAAAGACAAAAATTAACCGATATAAAAATTAAAATAAAATTATACATTAAATGAAAAATCTTCAACATCCGAACATTTGGAAGCCATGATAAAATTTCGCCTCGTGCAGGAATTTTGATAAACTATCGTTGTTTAATGGAAAACAATTTACGTTTTTAAACAAGAATTTCCATTTGGCGCATTCATTAACGATATGGGTGACACAGTTTCAGGAGCATCTCCACAGGAACACAAATCGGTGTCTGCTAGATGGAAACGGTGCAGATAACTTTGGAATCTACCATGTCCAGTAAGAAATTGCGTCACATACATATTAATATTATTAATTTTGATTGGATTGGTTTTAACCTCGGGGACGAAACTAAATGTTAATCTTCCAGTTGAGCTATTGGTCCAGCTATTTTGCATTTCAATAAATCTATTGTTTAGATCCAACTCAAAATTGAGATTATTTAACCCTTTGAAATACAAAATTTTATGCTGCAGTACGGAATACAGTGGCAATTGTCCTGCTATTGTTCGCAACGCATCACCGGAAGTAGTTCTATGCGCACGGAGAATAAACAAAAGAAATTTCCTTTGGGATTTAACTAGTACTTCCTGAATGCTTTTACGCCTTTAAAGCCTCTTCAAACATAAATACGCAGTACATGAATAATGGAACAACTAGAATATTAGCGAATTATTAAACGGTGTTTAGTGTTCATCACACATACGTGCATCCAGACATGGAGTGCAATTTATTTAGAACCGTTGCAGCTTTACTGGACAAATTTTTGAGATGTTAATTAAAACTGTAGCGACAGTCTAATGTAATACCAAGATATTTCAATGATTCGACGATATTAATTTTAAAGTTCGGTATAGAGAGATGCAGCGAATTGTAGTAGTCCCTTTTTCGTTTCCTGTGCATGATTAATAAATTAGTCTTGTTTTCGTCCAACTGTAGAAGATGTTTTTCCATATAGATTAAAATATTGTTGATTGTAATCTTGAAGTATTTACAAATGGAGGGACGATGGTTAGAAGTGACCGCGAATGCTAGATCATCTGCAGAGAAATATCTGGTTACAGCGAAAGGGGAACTCCATCAACGATAAGTCTGAAATATACAAATTCCAAAAAATCGGGCCCAAAATCGATCCTTGCGGGCATCCGCGAGTAACATTTCGAAAATATGTTTGATGTTCGTAAATAAATTTAATAATTCTGGAATCTAAGTATTGTCTTAAAATTGAGATTATTCTATAATCGAGCCTGAGTGCTCTAATTTTGTGGAATAAGACTGGCCATGAACAATTATCAAAGGCGCCTTTAATATCCAATGTCAGCAGGCCGATCGCAGTCTTTTTACTTAACGCACGCTCAATCTGCTTAGATAATTCGCCAAAAAGCGTTGCCGTGGAACGGGACTTAGTAAATCCAAATTGCCGATCATCGTAAGGTAAAACTGGCGGTATACGATTCAACAAAACATATTCAAACACCTTGGCTAAAGCGCTTAACAAGACAATCGGTCTGTACGAAGATGGAAGACTAGGACTGCGTCTGGGTTTTAGCACAAAAACTGTCCTTCCTACTCGCCAGGCTTCCGGGAAGATTCCGAACCTCAACATAGCGATGAATAAGCTCCGAAGTAAATTAGGATAGTGGAAATTCAAGATCTTCAAACATTTATTCGTCAGCTGGTCTAAGCCAGGAGCTTTATTTTTAGTCCGGCGAAGAATATCCCTAATTTCCGCTTTGGAAATAAATAGTTCGCCACTAAAGCCGCTAAGATTAAATCTCTGAAATTCTTGCAACTTGTACGAGAAGGTTTCGTTCCCATTTGTGTTTGAGTTTACTTGATAAAAATGATGATCAAGAAGGCCCTCTTTATCTTTGAATCCTTATCGAAAATTTTTTGATTATTCTGGTCTAAAAAATACGGAGGAATCTGTAACTGGCGTTTATTTTTGAAAATAGCTTTGTAAGGAAGGCCCCATAGTTTCGAATCGGAACAAAATTTTTTCCAATTTTTGGTTTTCGCGATTCGCATTTCTTTATTAAAAAATTTTTATACCAAATTCATAACCAGGCGCGCATTGTGATCATTAGCTCCCCGTTTGTGTGAGCGTTGAACCCGTTTGCGCAATTTCCTTAGAATTATTCGAAAAATCTCTAAATTAATATTCCACCACGAATTCGTATTTAATTGAACCGTTTCAGTGCTGCTACTAATAAAATCATGAAGCGTGTTATGGACATTTTCTAACATTATTTTCAGTTAGTGGGAATCATTAGCCGTCTTAAAATCGTAGTTTAAGTGCGAATGTTCTACAACGATTTTATTAAATTTCTTATAATTTATAATTCGATGCGTTAAGCTATTAATAATATTCATTTTTACTGATAATTTAAACTGAATCGGACTGTGGTCTGAATAAATTGCTTTATTATCTACCTTCCGGTCACTGACTACGTTAGGTCGACCGTGGATCAAAGTTAAGTCAATAACGCTGAGAAACCATTGGCGTTAGAAAAAGTAATTTCATCTCGTACATTAGCGACAAAAAGATTATTACTAAGAATAAATTGTTCAAAAATGTTAGATCTCCTCGAGTGAAAAGCCCGACTGTCCCAGATCTTATTTCGGACATTAAAGACACCGCATAAGATAATCGATTTCTTCTGGTGGAAAGTAATAAATTACGATAACAAATCTAAGAAGTTAGTTAGATCTTGTGAAGGCGGAAAGTAACAGGAGATAATAAAAATTTCTTCCAATTGAACTGCCACGATATATTCGAAATCTCTTCTAAAGGAAAAGCAATATTGAAATACGTGATTTCGATAACGAGAAGAGTGAAGTCCAAGAAGTAATTGTAGGATTTGCTGGGCTAGAAGATTTGGATTCAAATTCAATTGATGATTTTTTAGCAGCAGAAGAACTTAATTTAGATAAATGCGTTGAATTGGGATTCGACGGTTGTTCGACAACGTCCCGGAATAAGCGGTGGCGTGAAGGAGTTTTGCGCAAAATACATACCAAAACTCTATTCTTCCTGTGTTCTTTACATAAACTGGATTGTTCTACCTGAAATCAGAAACACAATAGGAACAACCAAAGAAATAACATTTTCTCGGGATTCAGAGTTGAGAGGGAAGTTTATACAAAATACATTTCCAATCTGTGGAAAACAGAATGGAGCGAAAAACACAAAACCATCAGAGTTTTTATGTATAATTTTTGCACTATAATGGAGGCCTTAGAAACACCTTAACGAATGAAGGGAACAGTGCGACCTGGAATAAAGAATTCTGGTTCCATGTTGCCACTTCCCCGAAGCTTCATTTATTTTGCGCCTTGTATTAATAAGAAAATATTCGGCTACGATAGAACCTGTCGTAAACGTTCTTTAATCTATAACATTTGATACTGTCAAGGCAGCACAGCATATTAAATACATTTTAGATTTGATAAAAAGCTACTGTAAAAACCATGTAAACATCACGGATAAAATTATTAGAGATGCCGCTGCTATTGTAAAAAAGCTCGGGCTCGAAATTGTTGGGAAGAAACGGTATGCAAACAATCAGCTAACAAAAAACCCTCGGGAGTTCTGAAGGAGATGTTTGATGATACCATACTTAGACTCAATTATTACTTTTCTTCAAGAGCGGTTTGCTGAGGAAAACACTACATCACTTGCGTCGCCTGAATTACAACTGATCCAAATGTAGGACATATTTGTGGAAAATCTTAAAAAAGTTTGTGCAACCTTTCCAAATTTTTACGATTTGCGAACGCGAAAAACGAAATCGAACTTTGCCAAAATTTTCGCAGGATAAGACGAACTTAATTAAGTTCCGTATTGTCGAAGTCATAAAAGAGATGAAATACTTCTTTCTTGAAACGAGAAAAGCATTGAGGATTTTGGGGTCGCTCTACCGTGCACGACATGCGCGCTGTAAAGAGATCATTCAGCAGCCTGAGGCGGATTAAAACTTGGTTAAAAAGTACAGGAAAGTAGTCTTAATCGTTTTGCAATGATGAGTGTTCATCGAAAGATCATCTCCAAGGACCTATAAGATTTCATCAACAAAGTAATTGAAAAATCTACGATGAATCTCCTAGAAGATTATGTTTTAATTAAGATTTTCGAATTATTTGAAATTATTTCTTAAATTATAGTAAATTTTTAAATGTCGCATTTATTTCACTTACAATTCACCTACCATTTATATTTTATTTAAATAAAGAATTTATTTTTACTAAAAAAAAAAAAAACGGTGAGAACTTATTCACCCATGTAATATCATACTGCTCCTCCTTAGCTAACTGGCCTGTGACGCGCCTGGACAAATATCAAATTCTGCATCACAAAAAATGAACATTTCTAATAATCGTTTAATTAAAACTCTCATTTAGGTCTAAAAACAGCACAAGAAGGTAGTTGTTGTAAATGATAGTCTCTTTGTAGGAAAACGAACTCAAAATATATATATATATATATATAACTCGGCCATTTTGTTGGATTTCATAAAGCAGATTGGGATGGCTATATAATGTACTATTCTTAGAAATTAATCGGACTTCTTAGGAAATAGTTTGATCACTATCGCGATGAGCAAAGTGTGGCCGCAACAACCATACTGAAGACGGAAATAAATTCTCAGAAAAACGAACCTGATGGCGGCCCGTTGACCGCCAAAATGGCTATCTCCCAACGGTGACGAGCATTTAGGAAATTTCATCATCATAGTGTGCCTTACTTAACTTCTAAGCGTCCACGACTACCTATTTGTACACTTCAGCTGTATAGAATAGGTAGTGAACTAGGCATTATATGCAGTACGAATTTGTACACACGTAGACTACACTTGCAACTGATATTGTGATTGTTTGATTTTTATCGATGTATAAATGCACCCCCCCCCCGTGTGTATGTCTACTGTGTACTGACTAGCGTGCATGCGATGGTATACATGGCGGTTTGCCATTGCCTTCCACGTGTAATAGCGAGTGCTTAATTTAATTTTTTGTAATAATTTCTGTGGCCGCCCGCGATCGAACCCAAAACTTCTGTAACGGAAGCCAAGCATTCTAGCCACTAGGCTATCATGACGTATATATGAACTGAAATATTTTCACACTTAATTGAGTTTAAATAGCTATAGAGGTTTAGGCTACAAATCGAAATGAAAAAGGAGTTTCTTGCAACTCCAAAAATATACGCGTTTACGGAAATAAAGTAATTCTACCTTCTACTTACTAACGATTCTTATTCATAGATCCTAACGAGGCAGTGGATGGCTCTGCATTTTGAAAATACATCCTCTTCATCATCTTTAAAATCCTTTACATTCTCGAATGTAAAATAAGGTAGAACAGCGAATAATTTTCTTCGAAAAAATGATAATCCTTTTTCAATGTCTGAATTTAATTATCAACTCAATAATAAAGAAATAAAAACAGATTTACTCTCTTATACGCAGGTGCTTACCTGATTCTGCTAAGCAGCTTCCTCAACATGCATATGCAATAAAATTCGGTCAACATCCTCCATCACAACTTCCGGCAAATTAGTCCTAATTGTTCCAATGTTCAAAATCACTAAAGATCTCTTTATCGCTCAAAATTACAGATCGGGTTTCACCGAAAAATTGGTAAATAGACGACTTTCCTTTTTACTTAGAACTTTCAATTCTTTCTCTAATATACAAAATGGAGCTAAACCGAATGTCTTAACGGCTATTTCATTTTTTTCCCCGTCACATCTACCAAGAACCTTTACGGTTGTGTGACTATTGTTCCGTATTTGAAGTCGAATTACACGGAATCCTCCATGGTTTGGAAGTATGCTTGCTGTATGACCGCAATAATAAATAAAACTAGTTATTCCTTCCAGTTCATTCTTTACCTGCTGTAACAGAACTTAAGCACAGTATAACGACACATGAAGTCTTTTTACATACCACTCTCTACATATTGGAATGTAGAAAATAAATGTCCTAACCCGGTAGGCAAGTCAACATTATCTATAAATAGTTTTCCTCTGGAACAAGAAAGAAAGACGGATTTCATCTTTCTCGCAGTGGACAACCTATTTTTATTAGCCACACTGTTCCATCAGCCAAGAAAAAAATTCTCGTCCTTGCTGAAATGCAGTTCGGGCTGCTATTGCAGAACACACTCGGAATCACGTGGTCGCTTTGCTAAAACTGAAAACGAACTTCTGCACAAACTCCTGTCTGATCACTCAGACTAGGGGTTCAAAGTCATTTCTTACTTTCCCAAGTGCCAACGACTTGATTACAACATTATAATTTAAAAATAGAAAATAAGAAAAAAAGAAAAATTGTGGAAAAAAAGACTTTTGTGTTTGTATGTGTGCGCGGGGTGGTATTCCATTTATAATAATAATAGTATTAAAATATTAATTTTTCCAGGACTCCTGTCAGCATTTAAATAACTATTTAAATACCGTTGAAAAAAAAAAAATATATATATATATATATATATATATATATATATATATATATGGATTCATATAATACAATTTAACGAAATTTGTGGTGCCATTTTTGAGCATCACTTTTTTTTTTTTTTTTTGGTGTTTCCATTAACCAACGACTACCACATACTATCTACAGAAATTTGTTTACTGATTCATTTTGAGAAAACTGATATACTCAGTGGTAAACGAAGGAAGGTTTTTAGATCTCTTTTCCTAATTACGATTTAAAAAGTGTTTGCAACATCACTTAAAAATAGAAATATTATTTTTTTATTACATTGAAATGTAAAAAAAATCATTTAATTATAAACACGTTAATATCATTTGTCTAATAATGTATTTTTATAATTCCGTATACACGTTGTATAAATATACCAGATGTGAGTGTCTTCTTAATCACATTATATTCTTGCATAGGTTACTGTTACTGCACTCTCGATGCGTTATTATTTCCGCTTCCACAATATTTCGTTTAAATATAAATAAAATATATTAATTCGCAAAGTGATCAATAGAACCGACTCTTTTCGAAGTCGCTACTTAATTCTCTAGCACTTATTTTTTGTAAACCATTAAAATGAATCGTACGCAACAAAGAATACCCTACATATTAATCTAATAAATATAAATAAACAACAGGAAAAATATAACAAAATCCGGCATATAGAACGTTAAATGCAGCGTATATAATAAAATATATATTATATTGGACAAATTTGTGGAATTACAAAGAGCGTATCTGCATGAGCGTAGCTAGGAATTTTTCCTGGGGGGGGGGGGGGCTGACCAGCTGAATATATTAATTACAACGTAATTCTTAGGCTCCCTCCCATTTGAAAAAATGTCCCAAAAAAATGCCCCAAAAAAGCCCCAAAAAAAGCCCCTTGACCTTGCTTTTATTTCTGTCTCTTTCTCCTCTATACTTTGTATAAAATGATCAAAATTTACAACGTAATTCTTATTGGCATCAACACAAAAAAAAAAATAACGCAATCACAAAAATCCTATCCTAACATTTAACTTTCATTATATAAAATTAAGATATTGTTTCGTTACATTTTTCGTTACATATTTCGTTACATAAAATTGTAACATGTTTTAAATAACAATAACAAAAATCTTATAAAATATAACAAACGTTACATCAAATTGGGACATTTTCTTGGGACATTCTGCGTTACATAAAATTGGGATATTTTTTCGAATGGGAGGTAGCCTAAGAATTACGTTGTAATTAATATATATATATATATATTTATATTTCTCCGTGTGACATCTAGACGATTCTTTTAGGGGGGGGGCAAGATTTTCCCCCTCTAGCTACGCCCATGCTTATCTGTTGTAAATAAAACAAAAATATTTAGATAAAGTCCAGTTAGTGAACCGAAATAATTACGCTCGAGTGGTTATCACGCGATGCATTAGAAAATAATTAAGGCCAAAAATAACTAGTTCGTATGGACTATCCATGAGCGTCGGGTCACAAAAAATAACGAATGCCGAATAAAAAAGACTAATAATTCAAAAAAAAAAAAAACAAAAACAAAAAAAACACCGCCTTGTTCAACTAATTTTAGTAACTATAATAATGATGAACCACTAAAGTGTATTTACAGTCACCATTTTAAACGAACAAAAAACGATAACGCACTTTAAGTTAAAAGTAAAATAAACGAAAATAGACAACAGATTGTTTTCGTACATATTCAGGTGCGTAACAAAAGAAAACACACAAAGCACTCGCTAACAGTGAACCAACACGAGCCTTTGTCCAAAATTGAACTACATACGTTTCTGCGAAAAGCAACCGGTCGTCCAAATAAAAACAGACAGGAGTGTCTCTACTGTTCGAAAGATTCGCAGGGCACTTTTTGGATCCTTGACGTCACCAAATTATTACGTAATTTTATTTTCACGATTTTTGTGTGTTCTATATACTTCGATTATTGTTTGTGATAATAATGAAAAAGTCATGAACTACACATTGTCGTTTATATAGTTAAATATATTTATGTCTAATTTTGTAATTAATAACGTATTGCTATTACGTTGAATGTGTAATAGATATTATAGTCTGTATTTTTTTAACTAATTTTTTTCTTTCCCGATGATGATAGGTTATCCAATTTAGGTTTATTTCGACAGTTATTAATAAAATGGTAATATTAAATTAAACGGTGAATAATTATTCTCCTTCCTCTTCGCTGACGACATTTTGGTCTATTCCACCTCTGACAATCTGTCCATCGCTGTAAATGAGTTGAATAATTCTCTGTCTATTCTTAACAATTCCCTTTCTAGTCTTCACCTCCCCCTTTCTCATACCAAGTCGTCTTTTGTATCGTTTTTTCTCTCAAACCGCGCTGTAACTCGCATCATTGTATCTGGTATTCCTATTCCCGTTGTCAATTCCATATGCTATCTTGGCCTTTTTTTGAATAGCCGCCTCGCATTCCACGAGCACATTAATTTTCTCTATAAATCCTGTCTTACAAGACTTAATCTCCTTAAATCTCTCTCTCCCCTCAGATGGGGAGGCGATCCGTCTATTCTTCTAATTCTTTTGCCATCATTCGGTCCAAGCTCGACTATTGCTCTTTTATCTACGGTAATTCCTCTAAGTCTCTAAACTTGACACGCGATCCAGAACTCTTGCCTCCGTTTGTGCATTGGAGCCTTAAAATCCTCCCCCATTCCCGCAGTTCTATCAGAGTCGGTTACCCAATCACTGTCTCAGCTTCTCGGTATCGTTTCCTAATTAAACGGCTTCCCGTCTCCTCGTCCAAACTTATTTCTTCCTATCCGTATATCAAAAACCGCTGGTGTTTTTCTCCTCATAAAATCCAAATCCTGTCGCTCATTGCTACCTGTCTTTCTAATTTTTTCCCCGTTGTCCTTTCCTACAACACTTTCCGTTACTTCTCTCATGACTTCAATGGCCTATATCAAATTTTCCTCTTTTCCACTTCGAGCCAATTCCTCCTTTCACGGTGCAGTCAACAATGAATTTCTTCATTTATTGAATTCCTCATTTCCTGCTCATGTATTGATCTTTACTAATGGTTCCAGGAGCGAGGACGGTGTGGGTGGTGCGTTTACTGCCCCGTCGCTTCGTCATTCTGAGTCCTTCCAGCTTCTTTTGCACTATTTTTTCTGCCGAGTCAATCGCCATCCTTCAGGCTATCTCTTTCATTTCCTCTTTAAGCGATCTTTCCCAAATCCTCATTATTTCGGACTCTAAAAGCGTCCTTCAAGCCCTATCCTATCCTCTTTCACATTCCTCTGATCGTATTGTTCTCTCGATTCGTTCTCTCACCTCCACTCTGTGCAGTCATCCCGCTCTATTCTTATTGATTTTTTATAGGTCCCCAGTCATTTCGGAATTGATGGCAATGACGCAGCCGATTCTTTGGCTCGTTCCGCTGGTCACCTTGATTCATTCCTCAACCATTTCCCTTCTTCATATTTCCTTATCCAACTCCGATCACGCCAGACTTTAGCGGGATATTTATCTCTCCCTATTTTCTAATCGTCATTCGCATTACCGTTTTATTCAGCCGATTCCTCGTTCCCTGTCTCGGTTGCATTCTATTCCTTTCGGTCGTCGCTCTTCTATTGTATCCCCAATTCGTCTCCGGATCAATCATTCTCTACTTCGCTCTTTTCGTTTTTGATTTGCTCTGTCGTCTTCTCCTTATTGTTCTCTTCACGATTGTGATCCTCCTCGTATATGTGATGCTGATCACATTTTCTTTTCGAGTGTCCTGCTCTTCTTAATGAACGCTCCCTTTTATACAATCAGCTCTTGTCATTAGGTCTCCCTACTCCCTATAGCTCTTTATCCTCTCCTTTCCTTCATCTTCTGTGGTGTCCGCACTGCTGTCCTTTGTTGCGTCCATTTCGGACCGCCTAGCTGTTTAGTTCTTTAGCTTAGTTTTTCCTGTTGTTGGGTCAATGCCGCTGGCACGCCCACAAAAAAAATAAAATAAAAAAAAAAAAAATTATTTGATGTTGGTTATAAAAACTTAAGGAATTAATACTTTACTGGAAATCGGAATTGTCTGATAAACACAAATGTTCCAAATAATTTTAAAAGCAAAGTTCATAACGTATATATTGCAATACATAGCGAAAGTTTTACTTAAAACCACATTTTTTAATATGAATAAAGAATACTAAATTAATTTCAGTCATGCGCGATGTAAAGAATATAATTTCATATAGAATTTCAATATTATAAAACAAACGAATTAAAAATATGCGTATTCATTATTCGGCGTTTACTTTTCGTAATTTAAGTAGCGCTTGGATCTATTTTCTGAAATATGCAAAGCATAATAAATTACATTTATTTGTAACCCTGAAAACATATCGCTTACATTCAACATATCAATATCAATTTTACTGTTGTTAATTAAATAGTGAAACATTAAAGTAACTATTGTTTATTTACATGTTTGTTCTAATTTTGTTTTCCAGCGTTAAATTGTGTATTTAAGTTTTTAAAAAGTATTTATTTGATCGTGACAAAGCCAAAATTTCTGACCATTTGCAGTTTATGTTTATTTCATTTTCATTATTTCCTTTCTCTTAGAACCAATCGCTTGATTTTCTATTTGACAGTCCTAGTTTTTTCTCCTCTGCCATTTACAAATATACTGCATTGAATTTTATTTAAGTTAAGTCTAATTTTAATACAAAACTTTAGTGAAAATAGATATATAAAAATTAAAATAGCCGCAATTTGTATTGAATAACAAATATGTGATTTCAATTGCAAAAATAAGCAATTTCTTTACAGCTTATATTCATGTATTTAACGTTATATATCTAATACTTGTTAATACAGTTTTTTATGTAAACCTTCTATATATGTATCATTAGAAGTACCAATTTACTCCGTATTTTCTCTGCCACTATTACAAATAACAATCAAAGGAAAATGACAAAAATTATGTTCATTATTGAATTATACAATGTTTATTCCCTGTACACAATGGAAAAAAACATAGAAATTAAAAATTAAATAGAACATAGAAATTGTGGAAGTTTAACATGACGTAATAATTTTGTGACGTCAAGGATTTAAAACGTGCCCTGTGAATCTTTTGAGCAGTAGATACTCCTAATCCGCCATCTCTTCAGAAACGATGGACTAATAAAAAAAATAAAAAAACCTTTTTAAAGGTAGCCTTTTATTTATGCACTAAAGAGTACGAAATAATCTTACTAGTGTGCGACTACTAGATACGCATCTTTACATTAAAAACTGAAACTAGAAAATATTCTGAAAAATAAAAGCGAATGCCGCAGATTAATAATTAAATATTAATATTATAATACATCCTAATTTATTTTTTTTATTTTTTTCATTTTTTAGTCTGGACTTTTTACTATGTATTTCAATAAAAAGCAATAAATTTAGAATTGCATTTTATTTTGCTTTATTTTATTCAATATCTTGATTATTATAGGGCATTTACAGAAATTTGTGTTACGTTTTATTATTAATTGATGGATCGCATTCATTCAATTATATTGCCTTTCATACAATACACACGGAATCCTCACCACATGAAACACAATGTTTAAGTTATTGTATTTATTTTTGTTATAATTAGCGGCTTCTTTTTAGAATATAACAGTTTCCGAGACTCCGTGCTAATTTAGACCACGAACCACTAAAAGCGTAAAAAATCGTATCAAACGTTTGAAAACATTGATAACTCTGATGATTTATTCGAATCGTACGATTCTTTCGGGTCGTATAAGATTAAAAGAGTTCCAATTAACTTTTTCCTATTATATCAGCTCAGTTTCCATAACCTCAGTTTGAAAAACCATATAAAAGAAAAATTACTTGTTGCTGATTCCATGGACGCCTGTTGAATGTACATCCTTTTCGATCATCTTGTGATTCTATTTTATTTTGCGTCCATTTCGTTCATACTGGTATCTCTAATGTGAGTTCCTCCAGCGATTCGAGCAACTTTGATGATGAAACGGGTGGCTCGTGTTGCTGTCTTTTTTCCGCTTTCTTTCTTAAAAAATCCCATACTCTAACCTCCCACCGTTGTGTAAAAGTTTCCATTTCAGATTTTGGTGATTTACACGCTTCTTCTTTTTTTAATAATTACTCATTTCGTTTCCTTCATTTCGCCGATCTATTTTTGCATTTTAACCATATTCTATTATCCTTTTCTTGCTTTTTGCTTTTCGTTGACTTTGTCAGAACATTGCCCTTGAAATTCATGCAGCCGTTTGTGACACTGATCATTCGTCCTTTGACTGTTCATCTATTTTTCTGTATTCCTATTTATTAGATACTTGGACTCTTTTTTGCGTCCCTACACATTATTGCTATTTGTGTTCTTCCTTATTATAACAGTATCTGATGAAAACATAACCGATTCTTTTCTTACCTAATTGTTAATAACAATTTTTGGTTGATGTCCCCTCCCAGAAGGATTTAAGTACACTGCTGGTAGTACTGACTTTCCTTAAAAAGACGGGGAACATTAATCTTGTAATTACGAGTATTTAAGTAATTATCAAATCAAATCAATATATTTTTATTATAAAATTCTACACGTGCGAAAAATAACGCTAGCAGTGGAGTACGATAGATGTGTACCTACCACAGAAGACAATTTTATAAAAAGAAAATTTTACATAAATTTCCTAATTTAAAATTATAATATCTTCCGGGGCACATTTTAGATTAAGTACTTAACGCATCAAATAAAAAAGGAAACAGATTGCACGTAAACAAATGAAAATAACTTTGAAAGTAACTGCGAAAAAATAAATATACACAGCTACATACCATCCACTGAACCGTCACATTTACATTTAATACAAACAGTCAGCTATAATAATATTATCCCTTCACGTGTACATTCGTACTTGAAGTCGCGGAAGTATTCTACGCGCACATATTATATATTGTAACAAGCATAATAAGTTTATCAGAGCAGATCATTTTTCCATTTTTTTATTTCTTCATCTATTTGTATATTTATATTTTTATTTTTATTTATTTTTTTATTTACATATTGACCATATATTTTACGCCCGTGTTTGTGATTATGTAGTAAATTTTTTTTACATTTAACGGTAAACAATTATAACAGCTGCCTAGTATACTTTATTTGAATTCTTGTGTGAAATTTATAATATCTGAGAATCTGGGCATAGAATCTTTAGAATACTTTACCGAACCAGGTTTAAAAGTAATCTTAAATTTACTCCTATTTAAATTCACCTATATGAGTAATTGTAATTTATAATTATATCACTTAACTTCGATGACGGAAAAAGTGAAATAGTTTTCATACCGCGGTTTATAATTTTCAGTGTACTGCATTCTGTAGAATTGTTAAAGGTTTTAAATGACACGTAGCCCCCCACCCAGAAAATGATTCCGTAAGAAATGGCAGGCTGATATAAAGCGAAGTAAATTCAACGTAAATGATGGGGAAGAAAATATTGCGATAAATAATCGAATAGAAAATTTAACTTAATAACCGATAAATAACGGGTGCAAAAATCAGTTTAATTTACTGTCAAATTTTATTCCGAAATATTTGATTTCAAACGCTTTATTGTAAATTTTTTTTTGTCTGTTTCATTAGCAAAACTTTTATACAAAAGCCCCGGTGTGTGATTTCAATCTGAGCTTTCTTTTAACGTGAAAGATAATTTTACAATTTCGTCTTAACCGATTTCGACTGTATTTGTAAAGTTTTTAAATGTCTGATAACCTCTGTTTCTCCTCCGTATTTATTTCTAAAATGTTAGGCGATTGACAATGATAATTTTTAACAATCGTCGTGAAGAATTTCTGTTTTTTTTTTCCTTTATATAATCATTTTATTTTACATATTCTTTTAATTTTAATGTATATGTATGTACATTTATATGGCAATAACTATATAAATATTTTAAAATGTGTAACTTGTAAATTTGCATATGTATAAATACTATATATATGTATACATGTAATCATTTAAATAAATTCCTTTAATTTCAGTGCTTACGATGTGTGTGTGTGTGTGTGTGTGAATGTGCTATCATTTTGCATGCGTATGTACAAATATAAAACTTTTATATAAATTTACACATGCCAGGCTACATATAGTATGTGCATGCATAGATATTTGCGGGTAAATATATACGTATATTGTGCGTATAAAGATGGTGAAAAACTAGAGACTGCTACGATGCCCCATATTAAAAGTAAATGTACAGATATAAATTCCTTTACTCAGTGCAGTCGTCACGGAAAAGTATATGTCGGTTTAGATAATATTTATCATCGGCACGTATTTTTGTTATTTTTACGGATATTTAAAAGTGAAAATAATGCGAAATAATCGTTACGCACGAGCAACATTGCCTGTATCAGCTGACGAATAAATTTAAAAAAATAAACAAATAAATAAATAGTGCGTGTGAGGTATATTTAAAATAATGTGCAACGGAAAATCGAAGTAAAGGTTACCGCATAGACTTCTGTCTTTTGTCGGCACGTGTGAAAATAGACTAATAAATTAGCGACAGCAGTGTGGCAAATCATGCGCAAAACATTCTCGATAAAAATATCGAACAAAAAAACATACTAGATCGCGTCGAAGAACTGTGTCGATTCGATGATAATACGTGCGATTGTACTAGCATTTATTATATTAATCGGTTTTCTGACTCGAGCTGACTTCTACTGAGGAGCGGCTTTTCACCACCCGGCTTTCAGGGTTAATTTGGGCACGCAGTGTTCTTTAAAGAAGCTCTTGTGATGTCAAAAATCAAAACGGGTCCATCAGCGCGATGACGCAGTTTTTGAACCGTTACAGTATGTATGTAGGAAATAACATTTTTTGAAGAGCAGCTTAGTTTCTATTACATGTATCGTTGTAGAGGTGTGTTGCGACTACTTTTCTTATCTATAGTAGATGGATAATGTATTATACAGAGTTGCTAGCCACGGTTCTTCTTTACTTTGTGCAACGGTGTTTTTCTTATCAGGACTCAAAAAAGGAACAGTGTAATTCACTAGGCACACTATTATCGGCGGTCATTTCTCCGGATCTTAAGTAATTTTTCGACAGTTGAATCGGTTGAATTTTGGGTAAGAAATCTTCGCCTAGTAGTAGTACATTGTGTTTATTTTTACGCTTTTTTTATCAACAACCGAATTCGTAAGGCTAACAATTCCAATGGGGGAAAAAAGATTTTTTGATTTTCAATAAATACGTTGATTGGGCTAATACATACATACATCGGTTGAAGCTAAAAAGAGCTACAGCGAATAAATATGCGACGAATAATGACTGACAGGTTGCAACCCCGCTATCAATCCAGGAATATCTAGGCTGCTTTTAAAACTCCCTTTGTACGCTTCGGACTAAATTTCTTTCAGAAACGTGTTCCCTTACTGAATTTAGAACAAATTCCCATTCCGTTGCATTTTCTAAGCGATTATTAAAAAGTTCTTTTTCTCAACATTTTCAATACGGGTTCTTATTTTAACGTAAAGATTGATCACACTTTCTAATAGTGTAGTTAATCTACGATAACTTATCAAGGGTTTTTTTTCCCCCAATTCGGATATTCCCGATGGGGCAATTTTATTTCAATAATATATATGCATAAAATAAATACAAGGTAATTACGAACGTTAATAGATATAAACATGTGTTACATCAGTGATGATAATACATAGTCACTGAATGCAACAAAATAATATTTACATACAAAGTTACTGAGATTTATAAATTCACTTATTATGATATAATTTTAGCTAGGAGAGGATTGATCAGGTAATTAAAATAATATGTATATATGAGGATTGTTATTGAGCAATGGACGGGCGGTATATTAATGGGAGGAAGAAAAATCTCAAATCTGCGATATGCAGATGACACGACGCTAGTCGCTGCCGACATGAAGGAAATGGAAGAACTACTGAAGAAGTTAGTGGATATTAGCATTTCATATGGCTTGAGCATAAACCAAACCAAAACAAAAGTTATGGTAATAGACAGAGGGAAGAACACAATACCATTAAATGGGAGAGTGGTTTCCGGGTATGAAACGGTAGACAGCTTCGTATATCTCGGATCTCTGATAGAAAGTAATGTGGTAGCTCAGAAGAGGAAGTGAAACGTCGTATACAAATTGCCCGTAGCGCTATGTCCAGACTGAATAAGATATGGAATGATGGTTCTGTAACGAAAAATACAAAAGTGAAGTGTTGGTTAACACACTGATTTTCTCGATCTTACTGTACGCAGCAGAAACTTGGACACTGAAAAAGGCAACTATAAGACGAGTAGATAGTTTCCAGATGTGGTGTTGGCGAAGGGTTCTTAAAATACCCTCGACCGCAAAACGAACTAATACACATCTGTAATAGAAGAAATCGGGACTGCGCAACGATTATCCAGTATTGTACTCAGCCGCAAGATGAAATTTTTTGGACACCTTATGCGCAGAGAAAATGGAATGGAGCGCTGGCTGATACAGGCGAAAGTGGAAGGCAAGAGATCCAGAGGTCGACCACCAGCGCGATGGACCAATGCGATACAGGATGTAATGGGTCTGAGCTTACAGATGTCCTGTCTCAAAGCAGAGAATCGCGAGCAATAGCGAAAAATAATTAAATCGGCGTCGCCATGATCACGACACCCCTCTGGGGTTTTCGACCAAATGATGATGATATATATGTACAAATGTGTATGTAAACAGCAGTGAAACTACAGTGATTGAATAACAATTAGGATTAGAGTTAAGTAAAGCATAACTTAAGATACTTGCAGATGCTGATCACTTGCTTTTGCAGTTAGTTTGATTTTCATTGCTGAGTGGAAGTATTGAAGCAGATTCTGAGCATTTTTATTATTAATTATAAGCGATGTATTAGAACTGATATTACGGAGAGCTCGAATTCTGTCAAAGTGGATGCAATCAAAGATCAGGTGCTGGAAGTTATCAGGCGAAATTGATCTACAGAGTGGGCAATTTGAGGAGTTGGTAAGTTTGAACCTATGCAAGTATTCACCAAAGTTACCATGACCCGAGAGTACTTGAGAATTAAAGTATGTTATGTTTAAGGTTTTTAGCTGAATCCTATTTCTAATGTTGGAGAAAAATGTATAAGTTTTGCGGCCAGTGCCACAATGATCCCAGCGACTCTGCCACTCATTGATGATTATGTCATTTACGACGTCTTTTACTTTTTTAAGGGAAGGGAAGTCACCTAATTGGGCAAGGGCACTATTGGAAGGGTGGTATTTGCGATGTTGTAACAAGTTAAAAATTTTTGGTGATCCTATATTCTGAGACTATGGCCCGGCTGATGAGAACGAGATCCAAGGGGAGGATATTAGCTAACACGCAGGCAGCTGAGGAAGAAGCATTTCTATACAGGGAAGATATATGGATGATGTATTTTCTTTGTTGTCTGTTGATTTTTTGGAGTATTTTTTTGTTTATATAGATACAGCAACCATAACCATAGATTGATTGAATTAGTCCTTTATACAGGATCATACGTTCTTTGTAACGAAGTCCGTGATTATTTGGTAGTAAGATGCGTAGCTTATCATAAATTTTGTTACATTTGGTACTTAAGGCTTCCAAGTGTGAAGAAAAGGATAACTTGTGGTCAATTATGACCCCCAAGTATTTCATGTTATTGACTAGATTAATTGGTTGACCTGAGATAATTTTAAGTCCTTCTATATCAGAAGGTTGAATATTTTTTTCCGAAGAGAATAGACTCACATTTTTCTAACGAGAATGAGAGTCCCATTTTTGAAATAATGTTTTATTACAGACAATTTCTATTTTATTTAGGTTTGTATACTGATTTATGTTGAACGTAATACACAAAAGTCATCCGCATAGGAAATTAGCGTTGCCTCGATATTTATTATTCTACATATGTTGTGTTCCAAATCATTATGTACTTTGAGTAAAGAATGTTCCATAATGTAGGCCCCAGAACAGAGCCTTGCAGTGGAACCCCACAGCTTATTTTTTAGAAGCAGAGGCATTGTTAATTTGTAAACGCACATGCCTGTCTTGAAAGTACTGAATGATTATATTGATTAGAGAGGGATTGACTGAACTAGAGTTAAGTATTTGGATTATATCAAGGGAATAGAACTTACTTTACTTCAAACTTATGATTTCGGTTTATTCCTAATCTTTTTTAAATTTACTCTATCCCTTAACTTTACGCCTAACCTCTCCGGTACGTTTTGTATTTTTTCTGATTACCTGATAAAAAAGGATCTAACAACCTCGGATTTTATAGTAGGCAGCATACATTCAGTACTTTGCGTTTTAATCTATGTATTGTTCTTTGAAAATGTGTTTTAAAAACCAGTACCTCCCTCCATGTGAAAGTGACCAGTAATTTTGCGCTCTACCTCCTTCATATTTTGTACTGGGTTTTATTTGACGATACTAGCTGACCTAAATAAATAATATTTTCCGTAATATTTTCGAGTTTTTGTACTTTGTAGCGGACTTTAATCGCGCTATTATTTAAGTGATATTCACGGCATAATAAGAAGGGAAGTATTGTTTTTATTTTGTTATTCTTTTCCGTTTTAAATTTTAATTACTACTTGTTATTTTTTTTTTTTTTTTTTTTGTTTATTATTTTTCGAGTGCATTTTTATTTTTTCTCTTTCCCCCGGTCAGGCTTTTTTTTTTTTGGAATAATTTAATTAATAAAAATAGGGGGAAAAAAGTTCTAAAGGATATTATAGCGTAACGTTTCATTATGGGGCGTCATTAATTGCGTAACATTTCACAAAGCGACAAATATCATTAAATCTCGATAAAATTTGCGGCCATTTCGCTTTGATTTTATGCACCGTCCCTAAACAGTTTCGAATCAACATTCTACATTGATCGGCCGTATTATACAATGCCCGACAAATGAGTTTTAAAACTATACGTAATATCAGAATATTCGTAAAAATCTTATTTAAGTTTCACTATAATAAACATGAGAAGAGAACACTCACACAACACACGATTTAAATTTAGAACTGCGTATGAGAATTCTTAAGTGCTACGTGCGGAGTACACCGCTATATGGATGCGAATGTTGGACCTTAAAGAAGAGCAATATGAATCGCTTGGCGGCTTTAGAAATGTGCTGCTATCGAAGGATCCTGAGAATAATCCCATGGACAACAAAGAAGACGAATCAGAAAGTGCCGCAAATGATGGGCAATAAGGATATGGAACTACTAATAGGAAATACTTTGGCCATTTCATGCGTGGATCAAGATATTCACTGTTGCAGATAATATTATTCGAAGAAGACGCTAGTGGATGTGCGACATCGAGGCATGGTCAGGGATGAATATCGAACAATAATTAGTCCACCTTGCATACGAAAGATTTCTTTAATGAGGTCACCTACGATCGAGAACGGTCGAGACTAGAAGAAAAAGAAGATAATAAACAGACATAAAATCCTTATTCATCCGTTAGTGCTAGTTTTCTTTCTCGTCTTCGTAATTAACAATTTTAACTCTTTGCGAATAAATACTTTCATTGTGTTTATTTTTAAGATTGTTCCACCCTATACAAGTGCCTCTTTTCGTGACAACACTTTTCAACATATAATATCAAACGTTAAACACTCTATCCTACACACTCATTTCGCATGCTTATCTCATCGAAGCAACGTTTTATTTTAAACATTGTAATCCTTGTCGTTTAAATCTTTTGTAAAGTATTTTTAAATCTGTCTTTATTGATAGCCTTTTTTTTTTTAAAAACTTTATGTAAATCTAAGCTTTGCTAAATAATACTTATTATTTTCATCCGATTTCTATGGACTTTGTTACCGAAAGTGTTTATTCCTCGTTTCCATCTGCCATATTTAATTAATCTTAAATGACATATCAAGGATAAATCGTTCACCGAGCTTTCTCACCTGACTAACTGACATAATACATTTCAGGGAAATATGAATATAGGTATATTTTTAAGGGCGCGAAATAATGAAAAGTTAGAATGTCATCATCATCGTTGCTACAGTCCTAGAACTGGTTTTATTCCATGAAAAGAGCTTTCCAACTTGTCCGATCCTCCGCCAATCTTTTTATTTCTGAGCATTTACTTAGCTGTGCGTCCTCTACTAACACATCTACCAAAGTTTTACTCGGTTGTCCCGTGGACTTTTCATTCCATCACATCACGTAGTAATCCGCCATGTCGTAGGACATGTCCCATCCAAGCTAATCGCCGTTTCTTTACTTGGCTTTCTTCCCGAACTCTATCGAGTACTTCTTCATTTGTGGCTTTTCAGTCCAGCTTATTCGTTCCAGTTAGAATGTAAGTTATTGAATAGTGCACGGAATATGTGGCATCTTAAGAGATATATTTTCACGTGCTCCTGTTCGCTAGAAATAATCGGGTTTTTAAAATAATTTATTTCCTAAATAACAAAGGACAAACAAGATAAATCCAAGTATACTTACCGCGGAAAGCTTTTTTAGGCAAAGCCCATCTTCAGCCTTGAATAAAGAAGGATAAAACCGAATGTCGCGAATAAAATTATAAGAATTTTTTACATAAAATGAAATCAAGCAGCGCGAACGAAACAAACATAGAACATACGTTGCGAGCAAAATTTTGTAATTTTAAAAACACAAACATGAATATATGTGTGCCATAATTTTGCTCGCAACGTATGTTCTCAGTTCGATGTTCATTTCGTCCGCGCTACGTATTTTTATTCTATGTTCGTGGTTTTTAAAACATTTTTTTGTATTTTATTCGCCGCATTCTCCGGTTTCATGATGGCATTTTTATTTTCTTTTTTTGGTCGAAGTTCGAGTCTGCCTAAAAATGTTTTCGCAATATCTGGTTCGTTTTATTATTAAGAAAATATATCATTTTGAAAAAGCTCTCATGAGACTGGTACAATTTATGAAAATGAACGATATAATTATATTAGGAACGCACGGACGAACTGACGAGGCGCACAAATTTATATGAAAAGAAAACAATACCGAATACCTTTTTTTTTATGTTTTTTTTTTTTTTTTTGTGGCTCGCTGACAAAGAGACCCCCATGTTCGATACGAAAAAAATTTCGCTGAATTAATTGTTTAGATTCGTATTCAGCTATCAATGAAAAAAAGACAAGAAGAGCGACAACAGATAGCGAAGGAAAGGAAAAGATGCAGCGCCATAGGGAACAGGAATATTAAGTCTCAGAAGTTGAGAGTAGAGAAGAAAACGTGTTCAGAGGACAAAGTTTCGAAAAGGATGTGGTTAGAATTATATTCGTGGATATCGTTGCAAACGCGGGATAATAAAGAGAGTCTGAGACTCGATAGCGAGATGTAGCAAGCTATGATCGAAGAGCGCAACCGACATAAAGAGGAAATAATATAGCGTTGCAAAGACGAGGATTTACGAAACCTAGGATTAACTAGAAAATACGGCTGAATAGAAAAATTTAAGAGGAAAATTGGTTAGAAAAGGAGGAAGGGTATGAGTCTGACCAAAACCTACAATGGAATTTTTTAGATGATGCGAGTAAATTATCAGCAGCGAACTTATTAATGGCGGGAGTCGATTAACAGTTGCACCTCCAGTGAGCAACTCTTTCATTTCCTTCTATACAAACACATGACCTGAAATCCAAAGAAACTCAATCTGAATAAGTTTGGAAAAGGTCATATGGATAATCGGACGAATACGAAGAATGATAGGATCACAAGAAGGACGAGGAAAAACAGATGAGATAGTTTGTAAAACACGCTTAGCCTCAAAGATGATTAGAAATTTATTATTGTCTCGCACACTAAGGATACTGTAAAGAATGGCTTTTAATATCGCAACAGACTCTGCACAGAAAATAGAGCAGGTCGGAGATTTGAAAGTAGCTGTGAACAGAATATAGGAAGGATGCTCTAACGTCGTAAAGAAAAAAAACCGGCTAAATGGCGAAAACTAAGTCAAAAAAAAAAAAAAAACCCTTCCATCAGTATAAAGAAGTGAATGAAAAGGAAATAGCGAGAGTTAATAGTAGTGTTAAGGAAATCTTGATTAGGTTGATAATACCGCCTTCAAAGAAAGCATAGTTTTAGGCAGGTCTGTCAATAAAAAGAAGACGAAGATCATGATCGTAAGCAAAAACTACACGCCGGGAAATCTACAGATAATTCCCGGGTGTTGAAGTGGTAAAGGAATCCGAATACTTTGGATCATTAATTATTGATAAAAAAAAGCAGAAGTGAAAAAGAAATCAAGCGGAGAATTGCACTGACAAAGTCGGCGATGGCACGGCTGTATTAAAATCTGAAAAGACACCGGCATATTAATATAAGAACAAAACAGAGACTGGTAAATGCTCTCGGGTTTTCAATATTCCTGTATGGAGTAGAAACACACGGACCTCTCGGGATGATGTGGACTTGGCGGAAAATGCTAAGAGTCCCATGGACAGCGAGACGCACAATCACCTCGAGTTTAAACCAATTAAACATAGAACAACGTCTCTCGGTTATTTGTCAAAAGAGAATTTTGAAATACTATGTGGTCATATCACATGAGAAGGGGAACCGGATAGCCTTGGAAAATGTATTATGGCCGGTCTCATGGAAGGAACAAGGCCTCGTGAAAGACCACCTCCTCGATGATCAATAGACACACAATAACAGTATTAAGCGATCAAACGCGAAACACGGCAATGAGAAGCAGCCGGAATAGAAGTGTCGCTGGAGACAATTAGTACTTCGGGTAGATTCTTCTCATGTACTCATCTTCACTGATGGTTCTAGAGGACCTAGTGGTGTCGGGGCTTCCTTTATTATCGCCGTTTTTAATTTTTCCGAATCCTTTCGTCTTCCGATTTTTTGTTCTATTTTCACAAATGAATTAATGACTATGTTACGTACTATTTATGTCTCCTCCAATCGTAACTTTTCCTGCTATTTGATAATATTTAACTCCACGAGTGCCTTTTTCGGGCTATCAGTTCTTCCCTCTGCCTCATCAGACTTCATCATTCTTCGTATAAGATCTCTCATACACAATCTTTTCTTTCATCACTCTATTCGCGTTGATCTGCTGTGGGTCCCAGAGGCATCGAGGGTAACGAAATGACGGATGCTTCAGGCTGCAGCCCGCTCCCGCTTTTACTTTAACAAGATCCCTAGTTCTAATCCTTTGTCCTGAAATAATAAATTCCACTGTAAATTTTAGTCGGATATGTGTACCCTTCTTCTTTTACCAATAATAGTTGCTTCTACCTCTCAATTCAACCTAACCTTCCTACTAATTCTTGGTTCTCAGAATTCCCTTCTTTTCCACGTTCTGTTATTGTCCCTGTTATTCGCCTACGCTTCAATCACACTCTATTGCCCGCTTCCCGTCTTCGTCTCTTTTTGGTTTCCTCTCCTTATTGTTATCTATATCCGAATGAGGAACTTATCTGTGATGCTAATCACATTTGGTTTTAATTGTTCTGCTCTTTCTGCGGAACGCTCTTCCCTTTATTTACTCCTTTTAAAGTCAAGCCTTCCTGCTCCCTACTGTGCTTCCTATATCCTGTCCATTCCGCCTCAGTCTGTTGTTCCTATCATTGGTTCCTTTATATCTGCCATTTCCGATCGAATCAAGTTTCAATTAGTGTTAACTCTTCTTCCTATTATTTATTTCTGGGTGAGGTCCCTGGTTGACGAGCCCCCGCCCCCAAAAAAATAGATTAAAATAGAGCAGTAATCGCGCAAACGGCTATGAAGAACAAGATAGAAAAAAAAAAAAATTCAATTGAATACAAAAAATCGCTTTGAAAATTATATAACCATCTGAAATATCGAATACCGTATAATATTATTGAAACGCAGAAAAATCTAAAATTTTTATGATAAAAAAAATTTAATGATAAAAAAATTTTCATGATAAAAGTTTTAATTAAATTCGAAGGACAAAAATGTAGCTGTGGGATGTTTATTACTAATGCTCACTGATCTGTTCGAGGGAATTACTATCATTTATCTCGGAGTGAATCTAATTTTTGCAGTTGGTTGTTTTTCTAAGAGCTAAGTAAAGAAAAGGGGAAAAAGGAAAAAAGAAAGAAAAAGACAGAGAGAAAGGACAAAAAGGAAACCCGAAAAAAAGTCCAATTTTTCGGTAATAACAGTATAATGATGATGATGATGTTGGCTTTTTTCGAAAAAAGCTCTCTATCCGGAAATTTTTACATGTTCCGAAGTAATTGAAAATGTGTGAATGACCGAGCAAAGTATTGTTCCGGTTGTTAAGGAGAATATAGAGCCATTACTTCTTTCTCGTTTTTCGTTGTTGCGTCGTGTTTTTTTGCTTTCAATTTTACCACTTTATATGTATATGGAGCACGTATTTTATTAGAAACGGGAAACTATCGTCTATAAAAAGCGATGCTGGCGGTGCTGCCGGCAGCGGTGCCACGAATAAAACGAATCGCAATGGGAAGAAACATAAACAGATAAAAAATCGAATAAAAGAGGAAAGACGAGAGAAATAAAAACGAGATAGACGACGCTGCAGAGGCGACCGGGGGGTCGCGGAAGAAGGAATTATCAAAAATATTTACCGTGTGAGAAAAGACGCGATGAAGTTAAAGAAGATGACTCGAAGGGAAACGTCGTGTAGGAGGGGGGAGGGGCAAAAGAAATAAAGGCATATTCGGGCGCGGAACGGGTGGAAGAGTGTGTAAGAGAATATTAAAATTTCTCGCCACATCGATTGTAAAATTTGTATTGCGTGAAATCGAGGTCAATAATTCTGAACTGAAATACAGTACCAGTGTGTGTGCTACTGCGGCTCATTATAATTACGAAATTAAACGAGTGCCGCGAGTAATAAAGACCGGCATGGATGACGAGGAACATAATTAGCGGAGCGCGATGATCGACAGTGCTAAAAGTAATATAATAATGCGGCAATAATTAGCAGGCACGAATTAAGCTTGTTGTTATTCGTGGAATTAAAGTCTACATTGCCGGATGTCGTACGAATGAAATTAACGGAAGAAACTTTTAATACGTGCGTACGAATTAATAGGCTCAAAGCTTGTCGCCATTAACCGGATCGATAGTGTCAACTACCAGAACTGGATATCACACGCTCAATTATAGTTTATTTCTGTACTGTTTTTAGCGGTCCGGATAATAGCGGCAACGATTAAATTTGAAATTGATTTTTCGACGCCATTTTGTATAATTCGCCGATCTGCCATGATTATAACGGATCTTTACCGATGGATTTGTCATCAAATTGCTTATAGCCAGTATGTAGCGCATTCTACCGGCGGCCTAGAGCATAAAATATAAAACGCGACCTTTATCGTGGAACGGTTATTCAATACGACTTCTGGCAATCGACTCTACATTCCGTTACTGATTTCTTATTTACGATTCGAAAAAGATAATCGAGTATTTCCAATCAAAAACATTTAACAAAATTCATATTTATCTCGATGGAGGGAATTTACGAGAAATTTAAGCGGGGTATTTTAGTCTAGAGGCACGAATTTAGAAAGTTTTTTCAAGCTCGATGAAAAAAAAATAATAAATATTTTTACTATCCATTTTCTTTTTTTACCATTTATTTATTCGTGTTTTAAGAATACACAAAAAAATGATCAAAGAAAAAAATTCAAAATTCACAAAGTTACAGGCTGATGAAGTAGAGGAGTAAAAACAAAAAAAAGGGCGTGTCCTGGTTGTCACGATTCTCTAACCCTTCTACTCATCTGAAACAAAAAAAAAAAAAAAATTCTTAATCAGTAAGGATGTGGTTATAGCCCCTACCTATGGGAGAAGAAAAAAAAAACAAATTTCTCGTAAAATCGAGACTGTTTGAAAAAAACAGTCGATTTTTTACCTGTTTTTTGACTTTTCTAAATTTTTTAAAAATAGTAAAAATCAAAATTTTCTACTTATTCCGGTAGGAGCTATAGAGGGATATATAAAGAAGATCCATACGCAATTACAAGAGTAAATCGGTTTATTAGAACTTGTGATATCGTGTCAACCTTGTTCAAAAAAAATAGTTTCAAGAAAATTCGAAAGTTTCAATTAAAGTTCTGAGGCAGTCTAATTCATAGAAAGGTAGTACGTTATACTTACATTTTCTGTATTCCTGCTTCATACACAATGGACTTTCTGCTATTTCAAATTGTACATTTTCCGAAGTTCTAAAACTAGACGAGCAGTCCCCTAGCTTCCTTTGAAGCATCGGAAGCTCCGGTTTCAGAGCTTTCAATCCGAGTCCCGCCTGACAGTCTAAATGTTCTTATTTTTGTCCACCTGGACGCACAGAACTTCCTTCGTTCATTTTTTTTCATCCATTTTGCATTTAATAAATAAAATTTTTGGACTGTACACGGGGAGTACGCATATTTCCGTTGCTCGAAGATTGAGACGAAACTGACCTGAACTGAACACTAAACAAGAAAAGATTTCAACAAAATACGTTACACAATGGCCTTTAATCGATTTTTAACTGTATAAAAGAGTTTAAATTTGTCTACCATATATTATTGTTGGTCCACTTCGACTGAGCCGATTTAGTTGCCGCGTCACGAAATTTGGCTATAACTTCGTAAATAATTTTAATTTTTGGAAAAATCTTTCTAGGAACATATTCTTAAATGTATAAACTGTCAGAATATGGAAAAAAAGAAATTTCGATTTTTTCATATTTCTAGACTAAACTTAATTAAATTAAGATTTTGAAAAATCCACTCCTTCTATAGTCGTATAGAGTTTCTCATAATAGAAATTCAGAAGTTTCAATTTCTGTTCTGCCATTCCTTCAAGAATATTCGCTTTCACAAAATATCCTTCGTTTAATATTTAACGTTATATATGCAGAATAAAAAAATACGCTCCTCACTATTGCATATTAAAATTCTGCGATATATTTCAGAATAATTCTCACATAATTCATTTAGAGATCTAACCAAAGCGCACGCTATGAAAACTACAAACTTATCAGAAACGGACAAGTTAGTGCGGCTGCTTTCGTGATCTGTATAATGTATCAGTACAGAAATTTGCTCCCGGGAAGCAAAATCGTTAAACGATTCTTTGGCCGTAGAAAAGGCCTATGAATGTATACTGAACGTTTTAGGTAAAACCGAGAAATGTTCAATATGTAGTGACAATTTGAGCGCGTTTTTTGAATTGCATCATGGTTCTCGTTTGATTCCCGCTATTGCCCATTAATTAATAATGTTCGAAATTTAGGAACAATTGCTACTTATAACGATCGAAAAACGACTTGTAAAGTTCTGTCGGGTGCCCGGCCATCGAGCAATTATTCGGATTGATATCTTTGATACGTTAAATAGCATTCAGTCTCCTTTCATCAAGTACTGGTCTGACATCTATGCTCTGTCCTTTTGTAATGACAATCTGGCTGTTTATTAACCCTTCGCTCCGTTCCAATTCATAGTTCCTTGATTTCGCCTTACTTCGGCGTTTTGCCATCGTCTCCATTATTCGCTTACGTCTTAGCCATTCACCCTGTTACCTTCTTCTCGTTTTTCCATTAAACATCTTCTCCGTTTTCTTCACCCGAATCTTGCGATTTCAACCATATTCTTTTTCAGTATCTATCGCTTTCTAATGAAGGCTCCACCTTTTTTACTCACACCTCCTAGCGTTTGACGTTCCTGCTCCTTACTGTGCTTCGTATATCTCTGCCCGCTTCTTTAATTCCTTTACTTAGTTCTCTTTTATATTATCTATCTGTGGCCGAATTTCTACTTCCCTTCACTTTTTTTTTTTTTTGGCTCAGCCTTCGTCATTTAGCCAGTTTTTTCTTTTACTTAACCTTTTTTATAGGGGGTATTTTATAGAATTTTCTTATTGCCTAGGCGGCGGTACACGACACGTTAATTAAAGAAGAAGAAGAAGAAATGATGATTTTATAAATATATTTGTATTTCGAAATGAGTCACTTTAAGGATGTTTTCTGTAATTGCATTACTAATTTCATTAATGTCTGTGCAGTTTTGAGGGTATTGTAAGGTTCAACTGCGACGAGCACGTGTCCCAATTCGCTTTTTCGATATTCCACGCGGGAAATCGAAGGATTTTACGTGGAATACTGCCATCTATGGCCACGGTGATATATTGTCGAAAGTGATCACCATAGTAAAGGTTTCCAATAACACTGCATGTTGTTAGGTGGCTTAAATTGCTGCTGCACATAGTAAGATCGATTGCTGAGAATGTTCTTGCGAACAAATTGAAATGGGTTGATTGCCCATTATTATTAAGTCTATATGGTTATGGTTAATATAAATTTTTAAATTTTTTTCCCACCTTTATTTATTTCTTTTGACCCCCATAGCGGGTTATGTGCATTAAAGTGGCCGCTGATGATAACTGGTTTTGGTAGTTGGTCTATTAGCCGCGAGATAATGTTAACTGAAATAGTGTCGTTTTGATGGAAATGTAAGGTGGTACACAAGGTAATGCTGATTGATAGTTTGATTCTAATGTCTATTGTTTGAAGATTAGTATGAAGGTTTATATAAGTGTTTTTTATGAGCGATTAGTAAACCTCCACTGGCGATTCTGTTGTCTTTCTAAATGCTGTATAGCTTCTTTTTTTTTTGGTGAATATTTTCAATCGGTTTTAACCTTATTTCTTATAAAAGTATAGCGTCTGGGACGTTTTGAGCAGTTATTATTTCATGTTCGACAGCTTTTGATTTAATAGCATATTCAGTTTGTTAGGGTAAGAAAATTGATTTTTTTTTTTTTTAATTATGATAAAAATAAACTTTAACACTTTTACACTTTTGTAACAATTATATAATTTTTTAAAACCCCGACGCGTTTCGAAGCAAACACTTCATGTTCACGGGAGCTGCTCCCGTGAACATGAAGTGTTTGCTTCGAAACGCGTCGGGGTTTTAAAAAATTATATAATTGTTACAAAAGTGTAAAAGTGTTAAAGTTTATTTTTATCATAATTAAAAAAAAAAAAAATGTTAACAATGAGTAATAATAACAAATACAGTGAAAATTGATTTTGTAAAGGGAACACAATTTTAATTTTATTAGTCATTCGTGCGTACGCAATAGGTTTTTTTTTTTTTTGCTTATTTGCTTTTGCACAAATATAATACTGAATTTTTTTATCATTTTTATTCTTCGAAAGAGAGTCCCCTTATTCAAAATTGGTTCCGGGTCCCGTAGATCCTTAATCCACCCCTGACTTGTGGAATTAATGTAATATGAACGAAAAAAGCAAAATGAACTGGCGACACTAATGTGTGTAAAACTTTACCTTATTTTTTAACATGAAAAATAAGCGAATTATTTACTTTTTAATAAACTCGAAAAAAACACGATGATCACTAAAACGAACATTAGTCGGTTTCTTTTTGAAATTGCTCGCTCTGTAGAATGGTTTTCTCGACGATAAGACCTCGTCGACCGATCGTAATTTCTCAGACCCTTCGTAAATTTCAACGGTCCAGAGGAGTCGATTGGTCGAATTTTTACCCCTTCGAAAAAATCCTAAAACGGGTAATAGCAGAAGCGCCGAATGGCTTTGTTTTAGTACTGAAATTCGTAAGCCAAAAATATTATTACAAATTACGATATTTCTGAGGTTATCACTTCTCGCAAATGTAGAGCTCTACGCGAAAAAGGTTAGCTGTGGATATCAGTGTCTCTACATATCATCACCACAAATCTTGGTTTCCTTTTCCTGTGTTGTAAGAATTAGCCGACGAAATTTGTAAACAGAAGTCGCCCAGAGGCATCACTGGTTGGCGGAACAGGGGACAGTGGCGCATTTCTGACAACTCTTTCTGTATATGTGGCGATGCTATTCAACATCTTTCCATCTGCAGTAAATGCCCGCATAGGTGCGACTTTAATGACCTATTTCAACTGGATGAAGACAGTGTCGCGTTAGTAGAATACTGGGCAAACACAGTGTAATGCATAAAGATCCTTTCCTTGACACGAAGAAGAAGAAGAAGAAGAAGAAGAAGAAGAAGACCACCCGAATTTTTTAATATGCTCAGATTCGCTAACTTAATCAAATCATTCACAAATAGTTCTATATCACTTCATCCTGTTAGCGCCCACATTTTAGATCTTTCGTCTCAGAATGCTTCGCTGCGGATCACACAATGTTGTGGGTACCAACACATATGGGATTTTCCTTGAACGAATCCGCGGATAATAAGCAGCTATGCAGCTTCATCGAAAAGTTTCAATATCAGACATAAAATAACAAATCGCAACAAAAGTAAATGTGAAAAAAATGTTGATAATTAGTGGGTTCCCGAGTACCAAAAACTAATCTCCTCCGTACGATCCGAGAAAATACACTGTGGCCTGTATCAGGCGCGCGCTCTAGAACAGAGAAGGTTTTGTGATGGGCTGACTTCGTATTGGCCAAAAATCAGAGCCACCTTTCTGCCCTCATCGTAACGTGGCCCCGTTCACGGTGTCTCTTTGCCCACAATACAAAAAAATTCTCACAGGCAGCCTCGAAGAAAAACCATTACAAGAAATTTTATCAAATGAAGCTTGTTCATTCATGGTGGAAACGGTAATCATTTTTGTAAAAAAAAAAAAAAATATCTTTAATAGCATTTAAGACACATAAGAATATACATGCGTATTTCAGCAATAAATAGCACACTTGATGGGGGGGGGACTCGCAAATTTTCAGAAAAAAGTAAATTTTAATAAAAATACACAAGTTGATTCTGATGATTTGTCGTAATATTTCTGTCTTATGAATTTGATTTTTTTTTGTTTTGGATTTAATAGTGATTTTAAAGAATAAATCGCTTATTTACACCGTGTTAAATAGAAAATCGAAATTTCGGGATGAAATAAAAATTTGTTCACGATGTATTTATGCGGCGATTTTAAGTAAACTAAAATACGCATTCAAAATTGAAAAATAGGCTACTACCTCGTTAACAGTTGTAACTTTCGTGTTACGTGCGTATCATTGTTTTATTTTTAAATGTTTGCGAAATTCAGTATACTTTGATCTATCTGCAAGTTCGAAATAAATCCGAGTAGGGCTCGGTCACCCTAGGGTACTTCAGTATGAAAACCCGAAATCAAAAAAAAAAAAAAAAAAATCGTAAGTCGAAAATATTACGACAAATCAGCATAAACTGTTCTTTTATTAAGTTTTATTTTTTTCCTGAAAATTTGCGATTACCTCGGAAATATGCTAATTTTTGTAATAATAATAATAATTGTGGCTTATGAATTTTAAAATTGCTTTTATTTTTCACAACGTGAGAATACTTCAACACAAATAATGCAATTGGTATATAAAATTTATGATTTACGCGTGAATACTACGCAAACTAAAATACACTTTCAAAATTGAAAAATAGCTTAATGTTATTATAACTTCCGTACTACATTATTGTTGTTATATTTTTGAATGTTTATGAAACTCGAAGGTACTTTAATCGAATAAATCACTCGGACACAAGCTACTACTACACGTATATATGTATTTCCTAATGCGTACTCGATTATTTGTGAGCATACAGGTAAACCGAAGAAATCCTAAAAATAGGTAAAATTTTGATGATCGACGAAATAAATAATTATAAAAAAAAAAAAAAAAAATCGATTTGAAACTTTTACTAAAAAAGGAATATGATGTAAAACTTTTTATACCTTTTCATTTCAAACACAATTTTGGAAAGCGCTATTTTATGAATTTATAAAATACCGCAACATAGAAATATAAAAATAATAAAAATAATAAATAAGAAAGTTTTATAAAATTCCTTATATAAAGGGTTAAGTTAAAGAAAAAACTGGCATAATGGCAAAGGCTATGCCAAAAAAAAATTATTCCGTAAAATTATCTACTAAAAAAAAAAAAAAACAGAATTGTCGAATTTCCGAATTTTAAACTCTTAATTAAAAACGATAAAATATTATAACCTTTTTTTTTTTGTTTATGTATCTTTCTAATATTTCTAAAATCCGTATCTATGGAAACCCGTCCTTCCTATTACAGACGGCTAAAACCTTTTCCTTTTCCTTAAATTCTCAACTCGTCACCTCAATTTTCAGCCAACTCCTGTGCGAGAACTTTAATGCGGTCTTTTCTTTCTCATCATCTGTATTTCGGCTTTACCCATAGTTCGATATTTTACTTACGAGTTTCAATCTTTATGTCACGGAGACTCATATTTCAAAACGTGAACCATACTCTCTGCTCTTCTTCCTTAGACTAAAAGAACCGTACTAAATTGTTTCTTTCTTTTTTTCATAATTCTTGAACTAAACCTCTTAGTTTTAACGTTTTTCACTGCTGTCGCAGTTCGTAAAAGACCCGTTCTTTTATGAAAATTTCGGGTGTATTATCTCCATCGACTGTGTTTAAAAATAAAGCTGACTAATCGTTTTGATTCTGAGCAGATATGACGGTTCGATTGCCGCTAAGATGCGGTATAAAGTGTAAAATTGATCTGACACACAACGTTTGCGTACATAATACCACTTTAACGACCGCCTGACAGCTGCGTGTTACATAATAATTCGCGCCGATAAAAATATTAAATATTTGAAATTCCGTTCCGCGTAATTTTCCCGGTTCGTGTTTTTTTTTTTTTTTTTTATTTTTCAAACAATAGCTTAAAATTAAAGCCGGAAAAAATGTAAATTAATTAACAGCGCAATGCGGAAAAAAACGAGAAAAATAAGAGAAAAATCTATTCGTATTTTTTTTTCTTCACTTTCAGGTACGTTAGAGTGATTGGCGAAATAATTAATATCTTTTTCTTCCTTCGCTCTAAGAACCAATTGTCATCCTAAACCGTCGACACTAAAATCTTACACTTTATGTACACTTACTATGATGCAATTTGGGCTTTACGATAATGACTGTTAGCTGAAATATGTCGCAATTTTATTTTCCAGCCGAATCTAATATGTACTCGATTTCGGAGAGTGAAAATTTTCATCCGGAGCTCGAGCGACCAGTACATTCCTACAAGAATTTATCTTTAGCAGATTCCTGAATTCATAGAAATCCCCTGTATGCGATTTCACATTATTAGTCGCATTATTTTTTCTCATTGTTGTATAGAAGAAAAGACAGAGATCTTTTATAAGGCTTCAAATCATTTTCCCCGATTCTTCAATAACGACATCCCTTTGCGCTAGGAATGATTTGTTTGTTACCAGTAATAATAATCTTTGCTGAAAACTACGTACCGTATTCTCGACTAAAACGAATGTTCGCAAGTGCCTCATAAATGAACGATGAGGTAAATAAAGAAAAAAAGAATAATTATTGAAAAAAAAACACCTTTAAAATTTAAAATGAAAATTACCCAACGAATGGCTGAAAATTATAAAATGATTATTTCGAAAAGAAAATATTAAAAATCTGCCAGTAATACGCTGAATTATTCTTTTTCTTCTCTTCCGATTTATGAACCTCGCGAAAACAGCAAACTTTTCCTTTTTCGTTCTTCCCAGTATTTCTTCATTATTTCACTGCGCTTTTTTTCCCGATCATCCGTCCATTTCTGCCTTGTCTCTTTCTTTTGATTTTATTAAAGCCATCGAGTTCTTTAATTTTCTTCCATTAATATTTATTCAATTTCTGAATACCAAATTAAAATTTGAACAACAACAATAAATTTAAATCGTTTGTTATAATTATATCATTTTTTTTTTCCCGTACCCAGGGTGTGGGAAAATTAGTTGTTGCAATTATTTGCTCAACGTAATGAGTGTTAGGCAGCGTGGTAGCCTAGTGGTTAAGGTGCTTGGTTACCAAGTCGGAGGTCACGGGTTCGAGACTTGTCTCGTCCCGGATCCAAGTCGTTCCCAAGCTTACCCAGTCTGAAATTGAATTGGTTATACCAGAGAAATCTGGGAAAGTAAAGGCGGCCGAGAGAAAGGAACTGGCTCCCCTACTCTCATTAGTGCCGTTGGGCTTAGTACATTGTGAACCTTAACTTCACAAACCCAACGCCCTGTCAAGGGTATGGAACTCACTTTACTTACTTTACTTACTTAATGAGTGTTAATGTGAAATAAAACACGTTACTTGAGACTTGAATTTGATGCCAAGTTCAAAAATTTAATGTTTTTTTTTTTTTTTTGTAAATTCTTAATACGAAGTATTTAATATTTTATGAAATAATAATAGTGTCATTTTTGACGCGTTTAATTTTTATTTAAATGGGATTTCTCGTAAGAAAAGGGGTGGGAAGCAACCCGAGCTAAGGAGTTTTCATTACTGAAAAATTCCCAAATGACTAGGAACCCACAGAAAATCAATTTAAATAGAATGGGGGGAAAGAAAGAACGCGGATAAATGAGCGCATGCGGAAAATAAAAAAATCACAACAGCAATCAGATAGGGGAGAACTGTTGGCCTTAAGAGCAGCCGTGGAGTCAGTTATATGTATTCAAAAAATTTAGAGGAAAGGTGATCGGAGGAAATGCAAATAGCGGATCGCAACATAGTCATTAATTCGCTTATAAATATGGAACAGATTCTGAAAAATCAGCATCGGGGAGGGGGATAAAAGAGGCACTGACACCACCCGACCTCTTCGAACTATCTGTAAATACGGTTACACGGGATGGAAATTGAAAATTGCTACTACTACGGAATTCCTGTTTAATTAGGGCCTGCGGAAGAAATTTAGAGAGCGTAGGTATAGTAAACATTTTATGAGGATGGCAGAGTTCGGAAAAATTAAAAAAGAAATAACGGAGATTGTCAAAGGAAATTATGTAAGAGCAAAACGAACAAAGTCGTAGAGAGATGAGGGATAAAATAGAGGCTTTTTCTAGGTGTGAAACGCCAACTCCTAGAAATAAAAAGATAGGAATTGATAAGAGTAGATATGAGTGGGAGACGCCTATCAAGAAAATGATAGCCCAAATAGGATCTGTGAATAGAAAGGGGTGGTGTACTAGAGATTCAACAACAACTGCTCTGCTGAAATTGGAGAAGATTTAATAGTGTTAAGATATAGACGAAAGCAAGAATTTTGGACTACATCTAACTTAAACAGTTAAAGACTTTGAGGCACAATCATAACAGTAATCAAATTTGGAACGAATGATGGATTTATAAAGAGAAACAAGGATATAAGGATCAGCACGCCATTTGGTTTGGAGATGGGGCCTTCAGCAGATTTCGTCTATTGATTGCAAAAAAGGAAAGATATTTGATGCGTTCGGAGAAGGATAACCGACTGTCATGGAAGATACCAAGATAACAGAAACAAGTAAATAAATTAATGTCCAAAAATTGCAGTTACAGTACTGTTATAATATGTTAAAACCGAATTTTCTTCACTATATTCACATACGTATAACAATAATTATTTATAAATAAACATAAATTAATTTCACTAGCAAACATATAAAATACTTTATAAAAATTACATAAAACGTATTTAAATCTTCTTAGTTTTTTAGATATGTTGTTAGTAAAATTAATTTATGTTTATTTATAAATGATTAATGTTATACATATGTGAATATAATGAATAAAATTCGGCTTTAACACATTATAACAGTTAGTAAGTGCAATTTTTTGAAAATTAATTAATTAATTTACTTATTATTGGCAGTTTACAAGCAGTTTACACGGAAGAAAAATACTTATAACAACAGAAACAATTATCATGATAGAGAGAGAAATAGATTTACTAGGGATAGATAGACCGGAGCATGATTATAAGACCGTAGAGTAAATACGACGTGACGAGATTTAATAGGAGAAATAGAAAGGTTAATTGAGGAAAGGAAATGTTAAGGGAAGAATTAAGTGCTTCACTGGCTGATATACTATCATGAGATGAGGCGAAGAGTAGGATGTCATTAGCAAAGAATAAAGACGTAGAATTTCGAAGGAACAGAAGCCACACTAATAGTATACGAAAAGAGTAGGATTGGGGGAGGAACCTCGAGTAAGACTTTGAAAAAAAAAGGTTCTTGAAGTTTCAAAAGATGGAGCAGAGAGGTGGATAGAACGATTCAGCACGAGATTAATAATACGTGAAGTAAACTGCATTGGAACAACGTTAATTGCTGTCATCTTATCTTTTAGAGTGGGTAAATGAATTAAAGGCACACGCGGTACATCCATGAAGGAAGCCAAAGTATATAATGATTTCGGATAAAGGATTTGTAAATGTGGTAAGGGGGGGGGGGGTCAATAAAATGCCGTAGAAAGCCCCAAACATATTTGCTAGGAAATACATTATTATGCTGCGGGAGAAATTTGACTTGGAACAAAAATTATACTGTCTCATGTAAGAGAGCCTTGCGTGAGCATCTCATCACAAAGACAAATGAGAAGAGTCGAAATGCAAAATCAGGATCATTTGAGGATCCGTAATATTGTAGTCATTTGTCTACCGATGATGTGACAATCGAAAAAGTGTTCTTCCAACCACAAAAGAAAACGAATATTTGACTTTGTAGGTACATGGTTTTTATTCGTAAAATTAAAAATTCTGATAGCACGTTTCGCTACCAACTAAGAAGCGTATTCTACTTAATTCAGACTTTAATGTTGACCTTATAACCTCGATTTCATTGCGCAAACTTTCGAACTAGAAAAAAAATATATATATATTTATATACATTACTGATAAAACCAAATCATTTTGTAAAAAAAAACCATAAAAACGATTCATTTTTGGCGCAAAACCTCCATTTCAAAAATACATCGGAAACAAATTACATTTCAAAGCTAAAGCAATATCGAAATGCTGTTTTTTTCTTCTATTGATGTAGTTGAAAACTTGAAATTGAAGTCTGTCGATGTTTAAAATGTCAATTGCTGTGCAAAATCCTCTAGTGAAAAGGTAGTTGTTGTAAACCTTTGCGACTGCTAAAAGAAATGTATTTTGTCTGCGTAAGATTTTAACCAGGACTTGTCGCAGATAGTACTACCAGTTTCATATGCTTCGATATAGCTCTGTTCCATCGTCTAATATAATTCCATGCTGTGTAGGCTTTTGCCAATTATGATGCTTTTTTAAAAAAGATAACGCTCTTAGCGCCCAGTTGCAAAAAGATTTAACGCGCCAAAGTATCCCGTTTCCATTCTTTCCCGCTTGTTTACATTTTCGATTATTAAAACTACCTCTCCTTTCCCCTAATATTTCCTCTCTTTTTGCCTTAAGAGACCGATTTCCTCTTTTTTTCTGTCGAATGTGTGCCGCGATTGCGTCAACAGATCCGGCGGAACCATAAAGGAAAGAAATAACGGCAAACGATTGCGCCTCGGTCGCATCAGTTCCTTTTGCGGTCGTAATTTTAATTCGTTCATTTTCGATGTTATTCACAATGCGTAATATGCAAACTACGAATAATTTCAAAATTGAGCGAACTAAAATTACGATTAATCGGTAAATATAGCGGCAAAAGAAGGAAATTAAATCAAATAACGTAAAGAGACGAACATAGTGAAAATGACGCGAAAAAAAAGGTTGCGATGATACAGAAAATTTCCAAAATAACATTAAAATAATATAGAATAAATAAGTAGTGTAGTGATTTTATGTAATGAATAGAGACTAAATTTACATACTACAAAAAGCCGGAGTAAAATTGCGCAGTATGGTAAAGGGAAAAATAACATGTTCCATCTTCCTTAGTATCATAAGGCGAATTTATTTGCCACCTACTTGGCAACACAGTTTTTAAGCCGAACTTAACGGCTGCTACGGACAAAGAAGTCGATGACTTTTTAAAAAGTCCTGGCCAGTTATCCTCTTCTATCAAGTCAGCGTCACTTCAAGAGGTGAAAAACATACTTAAAACGACGCTGAAAAGGAGAAAGAGTCCCGGTTTTGATTTAATAACCGCGGAACTACTGAAAGGACTTCCACGGAAGGCTGTAATGTTGCTGACATTTATATGTAACGCAATACTCCGGAGCCTACATTATTTTCCGGTGCAATGGAAGTTTGCGCAAATTATTATGATTGCGAAACCGGGCAAAAATCCGCATGCTGTTACGTCTTATCGTCCCATTTCCTTGTTGCCTGTTATGTCGAAGGTAACGGAGAAATTGGTATTAAATAGATTGCAGCCATACCTATATAATATAATTCCACAACATCAATTCGGTTTCATAAAACAGCACTCCACGGTGGATCAGCTGCACAGAGGGTCTGGTACCATTTCGCCTAATTCTCATTTCGCCTAAATTTAGGGTCGGGTTATACAGGTAATAAAAAAAAAGGTCAGACAAACATACGAATGATTTCGTGTTGGCAACAGCGCGTCATCATTATCGAATTTTAAGCAGACTAAACGCATCATTTTTTTTCCTATTTGATTCCAATGTTAATCTTTTCTTTCCGAAATACAACAAAAAGGTTTATATGAAAATCAGAAGTGAAAAAATACCGCTAAAAATGTTTGATGTAAATATACGCGAAACGACCACTCCGATTAATATTTGCGAGTTATTTTATTGGATGTCCAGTGCTGTATAAACCCCACTCGCCTTATCAGTCAGTATATAAAAGCCTTATTGATATTTAGTGTGACATGAACATTAAGGTTCGGAGTTGCAGAACAAATAATAAAAAAGCTAAATTATAATTAGGTGTAGTTTCGAAGTGGTCGCGTTTATGTAAGAAAAAAGGGAATAAAAATCGAATAGAATTAACAATAATGACATGACATCGAATGATTATTACAGCGGTAATTTTATTATTGATTATTAAAATTACAATTATAAGTACATAGAAAAAGTAAATGTTAAAATTTGGAAAACAGTTGTTTCTTTTTTTTTAACAAAAGTTCCTGAACCTAATTTTTCATTTTTCTTTAATTCAAAAAAAGTGAATTTGCAAATCGAAAGAATTTAAAAATTGAATACTGCTTCGGATTTGAATAAATAATCAACGGTAACGTATACGATTACAAGAGATTTTTCAAAATTTGGATATTAGGACGAGAAAAATTACTAGATTTACTATTAAACTCTGTGTACAGCAGAAAAAGAGGAGTAAGCAAGGAATAAACAAGGTGAAGACCCTGTTATATGGGGTCAGTTCATGGCTTTTATGGGATTAATAAATGAGCGTAGATTTAAAAGCATCATATCAAAAAAATGTATATTTTAAATATTCTTATATCTATCGCTCGAGTATATTTGTTATATTTGATAATCTTTAACAATAGATTTTTAGTTGTAGAAAGCAGTGAAAATAAGGACAATTTATTAAAAAATGGCGAAAAATTGGTTGTAATAAGGGGTTATTACATTTTTAGATGTGTCGCACGGTATAAAAAAAAATTTAAAAGATACAGTCATGATTTTTTTCCCCATTCTACAAGATGAAACGGTAAAACTTAGCGTATGTTGTTAAAAATACTCCTAAAATCGAATTTTAAGGTATAAATAATTTTTCCAGAAGCCTAAATGGTTGCTGTTGGACTTTGAAAAATTCCTCTTCAAATTAGTCACGTTTATTATACTGACGATGTTTTTCAAGTAATTTCAATAATTAGAATGAAAAAAATAAATAAAACGCCAAAAATTTTGTTTTTAGAGTCTCTGACAAAGTAAGAAAAATTTTTTTTTTTTTCAATTTTTTGGGCACATCAACAGTAGAAATTACCCAACGCAGAGAACTGTACATTATATAAGGAAATGATTAAAAATTGAGGAGATAAAGAAAGCTAACAAAGGAACTATATTGAGAGAGGAGAAAGCAAGAATGGCTTTGGCACTGTAAGGAGTGGGGAGGCCAAAGCGCAGAAGATTGGAATAAAGGGGCACTGTCCTCCTTACTCTTGTTTTTTCTATTTCCCCAGTGTCCAATCGAATTAGATTATAATATTTTTCTTCTTTATTTTATAATCTGTTAAGTCTGCCAGATTTTTCGGCAAATCCAAAAAAAGGCAAAGGAAAAAAACCTTCTATCTTACTATTTAAAATGCTTCATTCAATAAATTGCCAAAAGATTACGATTTAACATTACAAAAAGGAAAAAGAAAAAGAATATAAAAATACGTTATTCAATTAACCAAATATTTTATCAAACACTTTTGACGTACAAAATAAAAATTTATAGCAAATTAAGCGAAAATAATTTTTTAATGGATGATAATTTTTTTTATTCTCTGTTGTCAAAATCTAATTGAATACCATTTCATTTAAAATGTAATTTGCAATAAATATTTCAATATACAAATATTAGATATATATATATATATATATATTATTTACCTGCTCGATTTGTTTTTATAAATGATATATCCATTGCTATATTAGCCTGACTCTAAATTTTTGTTTTATTTACAAGCGAAAATTTAAATATTCAAGATAGAAGAATAGTTTCCTTCAGAACGTTGATACACATAACACTCAACCCAGAACAAATTGTGACCTCATAGCGTAAAACAGTCAGTATGCGGTTATTTTCCGTATATTGAGATGGATTTGGCATTTCTTACGATCTTTGAAAATATTAAAATTTAGGTAATAATCATTCAATTTCTCGGAAGGTCTCGGCAGCGGACAAACGCGGCATTGTTTGTCAAAGACGCATTCTCGGTTAAAAAATCGAAGAATCTGACCGCTACGGAGGGGTAGCGAACTAGTTTCGTTGCGCGTGGCCGAGAAGCGGAAATAGAGCACTTGCTGACAGTATAGGCGTTTGAAATTCGTACCGAGCTACGTTGAGCCGGAAGAAGTTATTTTGATAAAAAGCCTAGAAAAGGCAAAAAGGCAGGGTGAACTAAATGGAGCTTTATTTATGTTTTCCTAATTTTAATATTTACTTTTTGTATGTACTTATAATTGTAATTTTAATAATCAATAATAAAATTACCGCTCTAATAATCATTCGATGTCATGTCATTATTAACCGACTTCAAAAAAGGAGGAGGTATTCAATTCGACTGTATTTTTTTTTTTTTTTATGTGTGTTACCACAGAACTTTCTTCTAGATGAACCAATTTTGATGATTCTTCTTTTATTTGAAAGGTGGTGTTTGTCATGTGGTCCCATTTAAATTTGATCAAGGTCTGACCGATAGTTTTTGAGTTATTCTTAATAGTAATGCGGGAGATTGAAGCTTTTTGGATGCTTTTCATTCATGATTAGTTTCAATGTCAAGTTAGATTTATTGACTTAAAATACTATATAAATTTGCCAAATTACCATGGAAATGTAGCTTTTGGTGTTTTTACCGTAGAAATAAATGTTTTAATTTAATTGAATAAAAATGCACTAAAAAGTAAAAAATAAAATGCTGTTTTATAAAAAAAGAAAATACCGATACTTGAAGGTTTATTATAAAAATTTAAAAATGCACTAAAAAGTAAAAAATAATTACTCCCGATGAGGAAATATATATATATCAGAGTGATATAACACTTAAGTGGTGATATCGTAATTCTTATACAACATTAATTTTGTTAGTCCAGAGGTAAAATTTTCAGGAAAATCATTCAAAATTTAGGCCTACATATTATAGCCTCGGATGAATCCACATACTGGCCATCGCACGCAAACAGGTTGCCAGACATACTTGACTTCTATATTGCTAAAGGTGTAAAAAAATATTATCATTCTTGCAAATCCACGGCGGACTTATCCTCGGATCACGCTCCTGTTAAACTAATAATAGATTCTATCCCTATAGAAACCTATTCTAAGCAGCAGCTAACGAATAAAACAACAAATTGGGATCTACTTAATGCTCTCCTTAACAACTGTTTAACCAACGTTTCTCTTAGAACAAAACAAGATATTGACAGCCGAGTGGAATATTTAACTGAATCCATACAACTAAGTGCTAAAAACTCCACAAATTTTCCAAATAGTTTCAACAAACGTAAAGTGCACAGTCTTCCAGCAGAAATTCGCGAGCTCATAGCTGCAACTAGAAGAGCACGAGCCAAGTGGCAGCGTTTCAGATACCCAAGCAATCGTAAAGTATACAATCTTCTAAGAAACAATATGAAAACTAAAATCATGGAATACAAAAATGCATCTTTCCAAATACATCTTAAAAAACTAAGCACAAAAGACAATACACTTTGGAATGCAACAAAAAGCATCCTGAAAGAACATAACTCAGACTATCCTATGCAAAATGACTCTGGGAAATGGGTTAGAAGTGAACGCGAGAAAGCATGTTTCTTTGCTGAGCACTTATCCGGAGTTTTCAAGCCGCACGGAGAAATGCAAAACAAAAATTTTGAGGAACAAGTTCAACAATACTTAAAAATTCCACTTGAATCCTCTCCGCCAGTTAAAGCATTCTCACTTACAGAAGTAGAGCAAGAAATTCGGCGTTTACCAGCCAACAAAGCTGCAGGCTGTGATGATATAACCAATGATATACTAAAACACCTAAACAGAAGTGTTCTTATTCAAATCCTTCACCTGTATAATGCTGTAATTCGCACTTCTTACTTCCCTGAAGCTTGGAAGAGGTCAGTGGTAATTATGGTTCTGAAACCTAACAAACCAGCTAATAAAGTTTCGTCGTATAGACCCATAAGTCTCCTGTGCTCAATGGCAAAAATTTTAGAATCACTTATTTTGCGGAGAATGCAGATAACGATACAAGAATCAAAATTAATTCCTACTCATCAATTCGGATTCAGGAAGCGTCACTCCACTATCCACCAGTGTCATCGGGTGGTTGATGCGATTTCTTCTTGCTTTCAAACTGGTCGTTACTGTGCAGCTGTTTTCCTTGACGTGAGTCAGGCCTTCGATAAGGTCTGGCATCAAGGACTACTATTCAAGATTAAAAAATCGTTTCCAGCGAAAATTTTCACTCTCTTAGCTTCATACCTTGAAGCTAGGACTTTCCGAATACGTCACAAATCCGAATACTCTGATTGGTACCCGATATTAGCCTCTGTACCACAGGGCAGTGTGCTTGGTCCAGTATTGTACTCCATCTTCACTGCGGATATTCCAACAACAGCGTATTCATCAGTCTTCACATATGCGGACGACATGCTTCTTATGGCTGCGGATAGGAGACCGGAAATTGCTGCCCAGTTAATACAACAGCACCTTAAGGTATTAGGAAGATGGTGCACAAAGTGGAAAATAAAAATTAATTCAACAAAATCAGCCAGTATAACTTTCTCTCTACGCAAAGGAGTGTGTCCACCAGTTCTATATGAACTTGAACCAATTCCACAGTTAAATTCAATTAAATACTTGGGCATAATCTTAGACAGAAAGCTCACTTGGCTACCGCATATATTGCATTTACGTAAAAACCTCGATGCATGTACAAGAGCCTTATACTACTTAATTGGAAGAAAATCTAACTTATCTTTGGAAAACAAAGTCCTAATATATAATACAATTCTGGCCTCAAAGTGGAAATACGGAATCGAACTGTGGGGTACTTCCGCAAAAACTAACTGTAAACGTATTCAACAATTCCAGTCGAAAACATTGAGGTCAATGTGTAATGCTCCATATTACGTAAGCAATGAACAAATACATCATGACTTGAACGTGAAAACAGTAGCAGAAATTTATCAACAAAATTATCAAAACTTTTATCAGGCGTTACAGATGCATGAAAACCCGTTAATTCGAAGAATGTTCACAACAACGCTACCGGACAGACCGCGCAGAAGGCTAGGAAGGAGGTTGTGCCGTGATATCCTCAGTATATCAGTAACCTGAACAACTTAGCACACAGCTGACTGCTCAAAGGAGCTACTGCTGAATAACTTATTAATTCCTGTTAATAGGCTCCCGCACATGTGCTAATTGTTAATACATTACAGGTGCACATTGGAAAAAAAAAAAAAAAAAAACATTAATTTTTCGGAGTTGGCATCAAATTCATATTAAAAGAATAATTAAAAACTGCATTAAATGTTGATTAATTATTGTTCCTAACATGAATTTAATTCCAACTCCAAAAAATTAATGTTGTATAAGAATTACGACATCACCACTTAAGTGTTATATCACTCTGATATATATATATTTCCTCATCGGGAGTAATTATTTTTTACTTTTTAGTGCATTTTTAAATTTTTATAATAAACCTTCAAGTATCGGTATTTACTTTTTTTATAAAAAAAACATTTTTTGTTAATTCTATTCGATTTTTATTCCCTTTTTTCTTACATAAACGCGACCACTTCGAAACTACACCTAATTATAATTTAGCTTTTTTATTATTTTTTCTGCAACTCCGAACCTTAATGTTCATGTTACATTAAATATCAATAAGGCTTTTATATACTGACTGATAAGGCGAGTGAGGTTTATACAGCACTGGACATCCAATAAAATAACTCGCAAATATTAATCGGAGTGGTCGTTTCGCGTATATTTCCATCAAACATTTTTAGCGGTATTTTTTCACTTCTGATTTTCATATAAACCTTTTTCTGGTATTTCGGAAAGAAAAGATTAACATTGGAATCAAATAGGAAAAAAAATGATGCGTTTAGTCTGCTTAAAATTCGATAATGATGACGCGCTGTTGCCAACACGAAATCATTCGTATGTTTGTCTGACCTTTTTTTTTATTACCTGAGTAACCCGACCCTAAATTTAGGCGAAATGGGAATTAGGCGAATTGGGAATTAGGCGAATTGGGAATTAGGCAAAATGGGAATTCACCGCACAGAGTGGTAAGTGTAATAGAAAAAAGTTTGGAAACAAAAAATGTGTGTACATCGGCATTTCTCGATGATGTCCAACAGGCTTTTGATAAAGTTTGGCATAATGATCTATTATATAAATTAAAAATTCTGTTACCAACTAGTTGTTGAGTTCTCATATCTGCATAACCGATATTTCCAGGTGCGCTATGAACACACGTTTTCAGAACTATATCCAGTTCAAGCAGGAGTGTCCCAGGGATCAGTTCTGGGACCCACGCTGTACTTGATATATACAGCAGACTTTCCTGTACCGGAAAATGTTCAGGTAGAGCTACATTTGCTGACGACACGGCATTACTTGCGTCACATTCAGATCCGAAGATAGCAAACGACAATCTTCAGAAGGCCCCCTTATCGAAGCAGAAAGCTGGTTTAAAAAGTGGAAAGTTCAGGTGAACGAAAGTAAATCGGTAAACGTTCATTTCAAGGAATAGAAAAGTCATAACCCCAACTGTTAGGATAAATGGACTGAAATTGCCCCTTGAGAACACAACAGTTAAGTACTTGCGATTACACCTAGATAGATAGTCGTTTAACATGGAAGCAGCACATTCCGGACAAAGAAAAGAGAAATAGATATTCGTGTTAAAAAAATGTACTGGCTTATAATAGGAAGAAATAGCGTTTTAAGTATTGATAATAAACGTTCGATATACACAAGTATCTTGAAGCCTATTTGGACCTACGGAGTACAGCTTTGCGGTTGTGCTAAACCTACAAATCTGAAGATAATACAGACCGCGCAGAATAAAATCCTTAGGTTCGTGTAACCAAGGCGCCATGGTATATGTATTAAATCAAACTTTGCATCAAGATTTAGGCGATAGAGTATGTGGCAGATGTTATTAAAACTCATGCCGGAAGACACGCAGAAAGACACTTGGAAAGTCATCCGAATAAACTTGCTGCTGGACTGCTACATACTGCTAATGACAGGAGGCGGCTGAAGCGTAAGCATGACCTTGTTTAAGGTAAAGACTATCATCGGGTAGGTACTATTGGGTACTTCTCCCTTCATGCTAAATATTTCCCTGTTCAGAATATTGCTAAATGGCCCCTAGATGGCCAGTTTGTGTAATACGATAAGAATTTATATAAAAAAAAAGAAGAATCACATACGTTTATTGTTTACGACATAAACGTTCGATACATAGGCTTTTGAATAATTTATGGTCAAGGTATCTAACAAAAGTTATTCAGTTTTAAATTCGGCATTGTGTTATTGGATATTTCGGGTTTACATTCATTTTCACAGATTTCTTTAATGTGCTTCTGGTTTTTTTTAAAAATTTATTTTCCCATTATTTATATATATGTTATAAGTATAAATGAAATGTCTATTGAACGGTTACTAATGTTATATTTTTATTTTTACACGAACATATATTATTCAAAATTCACAAATATAACATTGTTAAATACTAATTAATTATGTTAAAATAAATCAAATGAAATAATTACAATAATAGTCCGACCGGTTTCGTTAATACATATTCATGGACTAATTTTTGTTTTTTGTTGTATTTGTGTTATGTCATTATTTATAGAATAATTCGATATGTTATAATAGTTAGTCTATGTGAATGTATAAAATTAATGGAATATTGAATGAAGTATATATTAAATTAAATAATGTGTATAAATAAATAATTTAACAATGTTATATTTGTGAATTTTGAATAATATATGTTCGTGTAAAAATAAAAATATAACATTAGTAACCGTTCAATAGACATTTCATTTATACTTATAACATATATATCAATATATATATATATGTATTTACGGTTTACGGAAGAAATAAAAACATATAATTCCCATTATTTCTTCAACGAGTCTCTCTGCACTTCGGAAGGAAAAAAGTAACGTGAAAATACGAATCTAAAATACAGGACACGACGATGCCGGATATAAAAGTCGAAAATTTCTTACCGGAAGCAAATGAACGGAATTACACAATTGCACGAACAGATGGCGACCGATTTTTTTCTTAATTGAAGCGTAGTAATTCGAAATATTTATACGCATATCCGATTTGAGTAATTGCATTAATTTTAAATGATATGAAATACTCGTAGATGGACGAATATTCTTCAATCGAGTAAGCTAGTAATGAACTATAAAGTAGTGGCCGAACGAACTATAAAGTAGCCGCCTTTTACATATCAATATGAACGATAAAGAAACAGAATGAACTAATGCGAGTCAAAAACTTACCGAAATAACTAAGATACGACGAATAAGACGAAAAGAAAAATAATGATTAAACGGAGAAAGAAAAAAAAAGGGAAGAAAGAGAGTGTGAGTTGCTTGCGGCAGTCGGTAAAAAGAGGAGCAAACAGTAAAGTGTCTAATCCATAGATACAAGAGAAGATGGCGGGCGATTCATCGGATAAAGTAGCGGGGAGTGTTAATATTTCTGTCTAACACCAATTTGATATGTACCAGTATTGATTTTTGCACTTCACTAATTGACTAGAATTCGGCGTTGAATCTTAGAAAAGAGGAGCTGTAAATCTATCGGTTCTACAGCGAAACCGCGTGAACAGCCGTGAAACTTTTTCCTCGATGCCGAATTTATCAATCGCGTCGATCGTTCGCTATGGCCATCATTGCGCTCGGTCGGAGTTACATCGTCAACTCCGCCCGTGCGGTAATATGATAGGGATCCCCCATCTGTGGACACAGATCTTTCCGGGGAAACTCCTATAATCGTATATGACGACAGCAGCAGCAGCAGCCGGAACGCGAAAAAAAAAGTAGTAACTTATAATTGAAGGGAAATGAATAGATAATGTCGTAGAAGAGAATGAAAGCTTTTGGAGAGACTGAACTGAAAGCAAAAAATTGAACTTTCAATGGAAACCGCGTAATAGTATTAGAGGCAGAACTTGATAAAGTATAAACACTTAAGAGTTACAATATATGTATACGGAAGAAGACAGAAACATGCTAGAATATAATAATCGGCAACGTTATCGATCGCTATTACTCATCAATTGGCGAGATAAAAACTATTGTGTGTACAACTAGTCGATAGACATCCTGTACGGAAGCGGTTGAAAGAACAGCGAGTAGCATTTGTGGGATACGGCCGTTTGTATGTATAACTCTATACGGTAATTTTATAAAAAAGTAATTTACGATCAACTGCAAATAATAAGTGAAAATTTATCAAGTTTCTCATTAACATCTTCTATTTCTTAGTAATTTTATAAAGAAAACAATTTAAAATTATTATTTTAAATTTTAATATTGTTTACCATTTAAAATTGTAAGTAGTACGGCTAATAAGTGAAAATTTCAAAGCAAAAACGGTTCTTGTTTAGGTCTTCCTTTTTGTTTTGTTTTTTTTTTTGCAAATTTCATATTGTATAAAACAATTTGGAATTATTTAAAATTTTAAACTGTTTACAATTTTTAACGTTACTTGCAAGTACGAGCTAGAGTAGGTGACAATTTCAGAGTTTAGTTGCTTTTTCTTCTTTTTTTTTTTTTTTTTTTTGAATAATTTCAAATATAAAACAGTTTGAATGATTTTATATGACGAAAAATTTGCCCTAAACGATTTATAGAATTTAATAAATATCGTACAATAACGAAATTTCAAACCGGTGGTATTCAAACACTTTTAAAACGGCCTGATCCTTGCGAGTGTTTTGCCACTGATACCTTATAGTAATGCTGTCTTTAATCTCACAATTTCCTTTGCGGTGTATCTTATCAACAAACATTCAGTCTCAGGTTTCGTCTTCTGATTTATGTATATACTAGTAGTATACTGCGTGCATTTTTGCCAAGGAAATTGTCATTCGAGAATTTTGATTTATCCGATATTTTCTTCTTCTTCTTTGATTAGCGTGCCGTGTACTGCCGCCTAGGCCAGAGGCGCAGAATAAGATAAGAGTTAGATGGAGTAGAATACGTTAGTAGTCTTGAGAAAACTTAGGAGACGCTTAAATTTTGTCGTGGCGATCAGACAAGATTTCGGAAAGGTTGGACGACTGCAGTATAAATTATAGGTGGGACAGCTGACGAGTAAATGTTGGATTGTGAGAGGAGAATTGCAATTAGAACATAGTGGAATAGGTTTTTTTTTTTTAGACAGGAGGTGACTACGAGTGATTTTGGAGTGACCTGGGCGGAGTCTCGTGACAACGATTTCGCTCCTTCGATTGCTAGATAATGAAGTTTTCCGCGGTCGAATAGTATCTCGAATTGAGCGCAGCTTGTGAATGTCGGTCCACTGTTTTTGCCACGTTTCAAGTGACTTTTGCACTATATAAGCCTTCAGATCCATTGACGGAATTTCAATGTTCGGTACCGGAAAGAACAATGAGTCTTCTTTTGCCGCACTGATCATCGTATGAATTCGTGTAACGGGATCCATGCGAACAAAACACGGATACTTGTACTACAAATCCATGCGAATAAAATTTCCTTCGATATTTCGAATTTATGCAATGTTAGCTAATAACATTTTTGATCGATATTTAAAGACACGTCTTTGCTACGAATTTTAGCCATCTCTATGGAGAACTCAGTCGAACTGTACTAGTATTATCTGTAAAAACCAACAAAACCGGTGGCACTCTGAAAAATTATTTTTTTCAAATTCTAATCTATTTCTGTCTCAATTTCGCCTTATAATTTACATCTTTGTGTAATTTTTCGATCTGACTCAAGTAATTAAAAAATAATAAACAGCGAAATTTCCTTTTTTCCCCTATTTTAGACGACTCGAGATTAATTTTTGTTTCTTGCAATGCGCACACACACATATCAGTGGAGAGAATCCTTTGGTACTTCTAACTACCAAACAAGATGAAAAAATAAAAAAATATCTGCTAGAGATTAACTTGGCTAAAGAAAGAAAACGATTTTTCTACTCGCCAGTAAAAATCTGAGAAGTCACTATTTAGCATGAGAGGAAAAATGTGTGTAATATGTCCGTGTCGAGTAAAATTTCGATTTGTTGATCTCTTCACTGCCGCGTTACATTCATCATATGAGCATTTCTACGACATTAGCGAGTGAACAGCTGTGTAAGCAGCCAATTAGATCAAGCGTTTAACTAACCAAGTACTTTTCTACTTCAGCAGAACAACCAGCACACGAGGTACACTCTACTATTTTCCCGGTAAAATTGTGATTACGTCTACACGGTTATGTTATCTTATGGAAATAAGTTTACCCGCCTAATTAATAAATACGCTTGGCAAAATATACCGTTACCGTCGACGTAGACAAATTAAAAGTAGGACAGAAATGGTAGTACAGCGAAATTGGATTACAAATTTAAAAAGATTTCTTAATGTGCTTGTAGCTTTTCCATTAAATAATATATTTCAATTTTTTTTTCTTTTATTACAAAACGAAGGCGTTGTATGTGTTTCGACTTTATAGTTTGTTTTACATTACTTGTGATAATTCTGTTTTACTAAGTTATTTTTCGAACTAATTTTGCATTATTCCAGTTTGTCGTTTGCATAAGCTATTTGTACCAGATTTGTTAATTTCCCTTTTCGAAATTCAAATTTTCTTTTGCATAAATTAAAATTTTTTACGAAAAAGTTTTTTTTTTAAATTTGTTTTTGTTGTGCAGTAATTCGTGCGATCGTACATCGAGTCAATCTATACTGCGAGGTCGAATCAGGATTCGATATCATCTATATGATATGTGTTTATGGTGCCCTGTTTAACTACCGGAGCTGTAATCATATACACCCTGTAAATTATATTATAGTTGTATACTGTTTGCGTTGTTTGCGGTTGGGGAAAATCGAGATCTAGACTATGTATTCCCTTTTATTAGTCTTAGCAGAAGTAAACATGAAAAAAATACAAACAATACAAAGTAAAGTGTGCTGAGAGTGTGTTTATGAATTCTGCTCTAACAACACATTTTGTATTAAACGGCATAACCCCCTATAGAACTTCGAATAAGGTCCATTTCAGAGACATTCTTCATAAAAATTAGGGAGAGCAAAGGTTTTATCCGAGATCGTGGAAAGAGTGCACACTATTAGAAATTCTACGCAAGATATTTGAATAATAGGACTGCCATTCCGCTTGTTAATACGGAATCAGGGCAGTGTAATATACTAAGTAAAGTAAAGTAAGTCCCATCCCCTTAACAGGGCGTCGGGTATTGTGAAGTTAAGCTTTCCATAATGGTACCAAGCCTAATGGATCTAAGGAAAATACTGAGGCCAGTTCCTTTCTCTCGAGTACTATACTAGGTAATATAAAACTTCAAGTGTATAATATGGTAGGGGTACCTTTGAAAGTCAATATAGAAAGAGACACTCAGGGCTTAGATAACGGAAATCACTTTAATGAAAAGGTATACGAAAACTACAGAAACTACGGGTTAATATTTATCGATGGATAGATAGGAAAGTAAGACATTTAATACTTCAGCTTTTTATTACTTAGGAAAAAAGTATATTTTTAGCGTATTCCAATTTTCATATGTTGGGGGTCATATTCACAATCAGCATGGCTTTTGAATATATCTAAAGAGGGGCAGAAATAAAAAAAAAATTCTAATAGTTTCAGACTCTCATTAGCGGTATGGACCAAACTAGGAAGCTTGAATTCTAAATGATGTATAATACAAAGGTAAAAATTAGAAATTTAGTGTATAAATTACATGCTCAAAATGTTATACCATGTTCCAAATGAATTCTTGAATATGCGGGCATTCGGGAAAAAACTAGATTAGGCACGGGTAGAACGCGATTTACTAAATTAAGTTGGGAACAGTATATGATAGAAATAAAGAATAGGATGTATTTAAGATAGCAATCAGTGTATAAAGAAGCATATAATATATTATAATCAGGTATAACGGTTAACAAGACACGAGAGCTTTCCTTTCCTTTAAGGTATCCTGTATATTTTTTCGTCTACACATTTATTTCCCTTCGGACTGCTAATTGCACGAGTTCTAGTACACCGATCTTTTTTGACTTCCTTGCTGTCTCTCCATAGTAGTTCTGGCCGTCTCCACCTTTCCCGAATAGCTTTCTTAGTGTCCTCGGTTCCCTTTTGTCCTACGTTCTTCCTTTTTGATGGGTAATTGTCCATAGCTGACAAGCCCGATAAAAAAGTAAAAAAAAAAAAAAAAAAAAAGCATATTAGAGCATTCATTTTTTTACATCGGCAGAATTTAAAGATTCTTTTCGTAAATTTTTAGGTAAATATATATATATATATATTTTCGGCAAATATATTTATTATGCGCAACAAACGCGTCGGGATCATTCGAGACGGGTATTGCTCGTAATTTTAAAATGTGGCAGAAATGTAAAAAAAGCGAAGAGTTTTTTTTTCAAACTTTTGCTTAAATTATATTTCGTAGGTCACAATCAAGGGCCCATCGCATTCATTTCAAGTTGCAACTGTTCCCGAAATATGTCGCACGCCGCATCTTGGTTAATCCGTAATGGGGGGCTTTTAAGAATTCATTTATTTATTTTAATTATTTGTCAGCGGCCAGACGATCTCGCTAATAGCGTAGTAGAGAAAAATTCTACCGAAAAATTTTGCCCGGGAGACATTCAAATTTTTTGTTTTTTTTAAGTACGGTGTGAGCAGAAAATCGGCATTACGCGGCGAAACATTAGGCGCGAAGGACACACGGCTGTTAGAGGTTTACTTTGTCTCTTTTCCAGTGATACATAAATAATTAAACGGGGGGGGGGGAGCTCATAAAAAAGGTAGCAGTGTAATTACTGTGTAAAACACTGTAGACAGTTCAGATATCGAGACTGTTACATAAAAGTGTAACAACAACAGTGGGAAAAAGAATTACGTGATCTGCGAGTACAGAAATAATTACTGTTTTACGCGGAGACAGAAGCGCAGTCCGCGCGTCAGTGTTGCCAATGAACGATGCGTGTATTCTCGGTTCGGCGTTGATTTCGTGTAGCGCAATGGTTTTCTGTTAATTCGGTCATAGTTGTCGTTCTTGTTACACTCGATTGAATCTTTTGAGAACAACTTTCCATTTTCGATTCGAACCCACCCACACTACTTCTCGACTTCTGTCCAGCCTTTCACAAAATTCTTCCACAATCCCCACTAATAAACGGTTGCTTCCACATCTCCTGCATCCCGCATTTATCGCTAAACAGCTTCCTGTAGGCGCCGGTTCTTCGTAAAAATAACTAATTAGATCGACGGCAGGAAAAATTCTATGCCGACACATTCCTTTCTCCCGCGTGTACCCGCGCAATACTTGCTCAAACTATTTCCTAATTAGCGTAGGATTTTTTTATTTTTCCTTTTCTGTATATACCACTCCGAGAAACAGCATAGGTGATAAATTGTTTTCTTCGTACGTTTTAAATATTTTCCAAGTATTTTTACAGTTTTAGGGAGCGTTCAAATTCGCGATTACCATAGAAGAACGTTCCCGGCTACTTTAAACGTAATGTTAATGGTAATTTTTCTTCTTTTCTTTAACACATGTCGCAGTTTGCTCGCTTCACCCTTAGAGTCGGAATGCTTAAAAAAATTTGCCAAACTGTCAAAATTAAAAATACTCTTTTAATTATCGACGACCGCATCTGTCTCCTCCGGAGATGTACGTTCAACAATTAAAATGGGTCAAATTCGCAAATGCGAAAATTGCAAAAGTTGCCAAGAAAAAGAAAAAAAAATCAGGTCAGCTATTCGAAAAATACCTCTACTACCTGTAGTAGTTAGAATGCGTAGAAAAAAAGTAATTAAACTTTCAAAATCGTTGTTAATTAATTCTCCGTACGTCTGAGTGTGAGCAGAATTCTGACATCTGCGCCTAAATTTTAGGAAACATTTTGCAAAAACAATCATAATTCGTAATAAAATACGTGTCAGCGTTATTAAATTTCTCGGCGCTCTTTGCCTATGCCCGAAATTTTAATAATTTGCGACTACTCCACTTTAAAATAACTCCACTTTAAAATAACTCCACTTTAAAATAAGAAGTACCGAAATCTTTGCAATTTATTCGGAAAACAATGTAGAGGAACCCCGTTTTTTGATCATTTTCATTTCGCGAACTTAATACAACGGCTTTTCTACGTTTTTTCTGAAATTTTGACTCGTCAACTATGAGGGCAGGAAATACAAGTGAAATTTTTCTATATTCTTAATTTGAAGAACCGGATTTGAACTGTGCTCTCTATCCGAGCGAGCGCAACGCAAAACACTACTGACTTTTTCATTTTTTTTTTATATATATTTATATTATCTTTTGAGCTCACCAGCGGCTTTGACTCAACAACTACAGAAATTATGGAAAGGGTTAAATACTGTCTGACTTACTACACTACGGTAGCTGCTGGCCAACAGTAGAAGCAACCTGTTATGTTAAGGGGGTTGTTCTAGTCTAGAGGCACGAATTTAGGAGATTTTTTCAAGCTCAATAAGAAAAAAAGAAACAATAAATATTTTTACTATCCATTTTCTTTTTTTACCATTTATTTATTCGTGTTTTAAGAATACACAAAAAAATGATCAAAGAAAAAAATTCAAAATTCACAAAGTTACAGGCTGATGAAGTAGAGGAGTAAAAAAAAAAAGGGGCGTGTCCTGGTTGACACGATTCTAACCCTTCTAGTCATCTGAAAAAAAAAAAAAGATTCTTAAACAGTAAGGATGTGGTTATAGTCCCTACCTTAGAGAAGAAAAAAAACAAATTTCTCGTAAAATGGGGTCTGTTGGAAAAAAAAGATCGATTTTTTACCTATTTGTTGACTTTTCTAAATTTTTTAAAAATAGTAGAAATCAATGACTTTATTCTAGTAGGGGCTATAGAGAGACGTATTAAGAAGATCCATGTCCAATCTTTCAATTTATAAGAACTGGCGTTTTATGCCTAGGAAAATCCCTGTTTTAGCTTTAATTTCCCTTCGGCTTAGCGTCTTTTGGCCTTACACAATCTCAGGTAATAATCTTTCTGCTTGTTCTTTTAGCTTTGCCGATCTCTGCCATTCTCCCGATGTTTTTTTTTTTTTTTTTGCACCTTCACTTACCAAATCCCTTTCTCAGGGAATGATTCAACAGGAATTCCACAGCATTATCAATTCCCAATTTTCATCGCATGTAACACCATTTTCACTGATGGTTCTAGCGGACCACCTCATGGTGTTGGAGCTTCTTTTGTCCTTCCGGATTTCAACTTACCCGAATTATTCGGTCTTCCTTCTTTCTGTTCTGACTTTATAAACGAATTAATGACTAGCCTCCGCTCTATTGTCTTCATTTTTTCCATTCGTTTGTTTTCTAATTATTTGGTTATTTCAGACTCCATGAGTATTCTTCAAGCGATCAGCTCCCCTTTTCCTGTGAGCACTCTTCCGATTTCATCATTCTTCGCATATGCTATCTTGTCCATCTTCTTTCTTCTCACTACTCCATGTGCGTTGATTTTCTGTGGATTCCCAGCCATATGGGCATTAAGAGTAATGAAATGAATGCATTTTTGGCTTGGGTTGCTACTGCCTCTCGTTCCTTCTTTAAAAAAGTTCCATCCTCCAACTTGAATTCCCTATGTACTAAATTTCATCTCAAACTTTGGTCAGATATTTACCTTTTCTCTTTTCGTAACGATCAATCCTTCTATCTGTCTATACAACCTAATCTTCGTTTCTAACATCTGGTGTTCTTTGAGTTTTCTTTACTTCCCCGTTCTTTTTTCTATGATTCACTTACGTTTTCGCCATTCTGCTCTCCCTTCCTCTCGTTTTCGCTTTTCCCTTGTCTCCTCTCCAAACTGTCCTCTCCACCCCAATGAAGCGGCGATTTGCCACGCCAATCATATCTTTTTTGAATGTCCATTCTTTTCTGTTGAACGTTGTATTCTATATTCTTGTCTGCTGAAACTCAAGCTACTCCTTATTGTGCATCTTATATTTTGTCCTTCTCCTCGCCATCCATTATTTCATCCGTTAGTTCCTTTATATTGTCCATATCTACTCGAATCAAAATTTAACTGGCGACTCTTTTCTTTCTTGTTGTTTCTGGATGTAGGTCCTTAGCTGACGTGCCCAAAGGGGGGTCTAAAAAAGAAAATGGACGCACAGCACTTCCTTTGTTACTTTTTTCATCCACTTTACACTTAATAAATAAAATATTCACTAGAAATTTTATATTTTTGGATTGTACACGGAGTACGCATATTTGCACTGCTTGAAGATTGAGACGAAACTAGCCTGAACTGAACACTAAACAAGAAAAGATTTCAACAAAATACGTTACACAATGGCCTTTAATCGATTTTTAAGTGTATATAGTTTATTATTCCCCACATTTAAAAGTATTTGCAAGCGTTTTAACTAATTTTATAAATGAACTTATTGCTAAAACTAAGAAATGCAAATATCTTTATATGAACTGATATAATTCATTAGCTTTCTTTTTTTATAGTATTTTTAAATTTCTGCTTCAGTTTTAGATAAAGATTACAAGTGATTAGTATATATTAATCACTACATCATACTAAACCCGAGGTACGCCATATTTTTTGTCCCTTCTGTATGTCCCGTTAGTGATTATATTCCATTAATAATTATGTCCGCTTACTTTATATAAGATAACAAAGGTTGAATGCTGTGTTGTACAATTGCTGAAAGATTTTTAGCTGGATCAGTGCCCTTGGTAGACAAGCCTTCCTCATCCAAAAAGAAAAAAAAAACATTTTTAAATAAAAGCCGAGGAAGAATGATGTAGTTGATTGAAAATGATTTCCCTAAAAGAATTTTATACAGTGGTCAAGGGGATTTGTCCCTTTGCGAAGCCCGAAGTGCTATGTATTAATTACAACGTAATTTTTAGGCTACCCCCCATCCGAAAAAATGTCCCAAAAAAATGTCCCAGAAAAATGTCTCAATTTTATGTAATGAAATATGTAACGAAAAATGTAACGAAAAAATGTCTTAATTTTATATAACGGAAGTTAAATGTTAGAATAGGATTTTTGTGGTTATGTTATTTTTTGTGTGTGTTGATGCCAGTAAGAATTACGTTGTAAATTTTGATCATTTTATACAAAGTATAGAAGAAAAAGAGACAGAAATGAAAGCAAGAGGGGTCAAGGGGCACAGCCCCTTGCGAGGTCAAAGTGGCCGAGTTTATATATATATATATTAATTCCCCCCCAGGGGAGTACTTAAAGTACTTCTCTGGGGCCCGGAGCTCTAACCGGGAAGGGACGCGTCCATAGGTAGTGGATAGCGGAAAGGCCTATAGATATATAGGTTAGCTGCGAATAACCAATAAGCAGTCGCGAACTAAGAGCGGCTACTAGCAGGAAGTCTCAGGCAGACGATTCCAGTAGCGACAGGGCAGTGAGTTATGAGGGAGTAGAGGGGAAGCTGTAAGAGCTAACCATAAAACTCTACCAAGTCCCAAGGATTAACTCACCCTCGGCGAGTTGAGACCGCCGCAAACGTCTCTGGTTACCTACCTAGCAGCAAACAGGTGGAGGGCAGCAGTAACCATCAGTACCAACGGCGGGCGCGGAAACCATATGGGTTGGAACGGCTGTCGATTGGATTATTGTATGAAAGTAAGAGAACCTGCAGAAGGATATAATACTGCGATACGGAAGGCAAGGAGAAACCACCGTATAATACTCTCATGTAAACCTATCACGATAAGTCTAATACAAAATATGTTAACCGGGATCAAAGGTGATAACTCAGTCGATGATGTCGGCAGGAGCAGCAGAAGAAAGCAGAGGGCTTCCAAGGTCTACAATATGCGAAACCCCTCACTTCCTTTGTCCTTTCCTTTCCATCACCAGATATAAATCCTTTACTTCAATCTTTCCTAAGCTCTATTTCTAATTGTCTCTCTATTTAACTCTTTCCATAATTTCTGTAGTTGTTGGGTCCCTGCTGCTGGCACGCCCAAAAGATAATATATAAAATAACATTTTTATTACTTTATATTTAAAAAAAAATAAATAAATAAATAAATAAAAATGTAACGTTTGTAATATTTTAACTTTTACCGACTAAGGAGATTATACGTTCGTCGCGTATGTTGTTTTTTTTTTTATGTTTGGTCGCGCATAACTTATATTTATATAGACTGATTTTACTGATTCTTTGTCCATTCGAGAGAGTATCATTCAACTTAGGAGGTATCATGTGAGTAATGAAGAAAATCGGTGAACATAAATTGAGTATTCATCAAAAAAAGTAAAAATATGTGGTCCCTGTGGATAATTTTTTTTTAAATTATTTTTTATTAATATAACAGAAGCGGTGCTATCAAACGCTTCAAACTTTTCTACATCTGTCGTTTTCCAACCAAAAGGCGTGTTATAAATGTAACAAATTCTTTGCTATTGCACAGTTCGTCATCCCGTTTTCGTTTGCGCAATTTACGTTTGCGTTCGGTAGCGGTTTTCGTTTTTGGAAACATAATGAATAGAACTTCTTATTACTGTGCAGGTTGATGAATAACAGAAGTTCCATCATTGAGAGAAGCATGTAAAGACCATATTACTAATTTAATAATACCGTCGAAACGCAAAAAAGGTATTATTTATATGTGTTGCTAAGTTGTTTCGGTAGTTTATAAAAATTTATTGTGTAAATTATTGGTTGTACTTTTTTTTTATTATTTAAAATTAGGACATTTTTTCGTTATAAAATCTAATGGGGGCCGGCCTAAGAATTACGTTGTAAATTTTAATCATTTTATACAAAGTATAGAAGATAACGGGGCTTCCTCTATGGAGTGTGACGCGAATACATGATCACCAGTGATCACTTAGCCTCTCCACTCCTACCGCACACTGGCCTTCACGTGGTGTCCCTGTTACGCCGAGTAACCTGACCGAAGGTTATGGTACTAATCCCAGCGGGAGTCAGGTCGGCTAACTAAAGAGAGGCAGGGCAAGTACTTGGTGCAACTAAAAAAAGGCCTCTTAGACTGGATAGAGACATGACAGGTCATCTATCTCATGACGGCGGCGGAAGACTCAGGCAGTCAAAGTACGGCGGCGTCACAAGCCCGAGCTAGCAGGGTTAATGTCAACGCGGAAAGCAGAGGGGCCCCACCGCGTTTTCCCTTGACCCACGAGAAATCACCATGATTACAAAAAGAACCACTGTATCGATGCCGAACGATTCGACTAGCAATCGGCGCTGCGGGTCCGGCCCTCTATGTGTGAAATGGACGACCGGCCATAGAGGAGTGGAATCCCAGGCTCCCTATGGAAAATATGCACCTGGTATCAACATTCGGAAAATGTTTAGAGCAGCCACATGAAATGTTCGAGGACTACTGAAACCCGGGAAATTGGCCATTGTGAAAGAAGAGACGAAGAACTGTGCAATCGTTAGCTTAACGGAGCTGCACTGGAAAGGAGCTGGCCACTTTGCGAGCAACTCGGGCAATTTCATATGCTACTCAGGGGGAGACTTTCACACAAATGGGGTGGGCTTTATAGTCCGTAAAGATATAGTTTCTAAAGTCGTAGGATACCGACTAGTAACTGACAGAGTAGCCACAATAACTGTAAACACCCACCCAGTAAAAACGAACTTTCTGATTGCATATGCACCGACCACGAACGCACCAGAACAACTAATTACCGACTTTTATAATACACTAAATAACACAATGCAAGAGTTTCCAACGAGGAAACTTCTGGTCATAATGAGCGACTTTAACGCAAAAGTCGGAGGAAATAGCCAACACAGAAGATCATCTAAGAAATTTTTTAGGCAAATATGGTATAGGAACGCGGAACGAAAGAGGAGAGAAACTGATCGAATTTTATATCGGGAATGCCATGTTCCAACATCGTAAGAGGATCGACTTCGCCAGATGGCGGCTATAGAAATCAAATAGACTGCATCCTCGTGCCTAGGAGAGGGCGTTCATCTATAAAGGATATAAAAACATACCCTGGATGAGATTGCGGATCTGATCATGAACCCGTTGTGATCGAGATTAAGATAAGGCTCAAACAATCAATAGGGCGGTTAGAACGTGATGGCTCAAGAAGCAAAAACCTTTGGCATCTAGGCTCAAAAGAAAAATGCGGTAAAATAGCACAGGAAAGTATGCAATCTGTAAGGCATATCATTACAGAACAAAGATCGGCTGAAGAAATATGGGAAGTGACTAGCGACTGAAATTCATCGTCGTTTAACGGATTTTTATGGTGACCATGCTGTTGATAGGTCCACTGTCAATCGATGGGTAATAAAATCTCGTGATTGCGAGCCAGGAAAAATCATAATTGTCGATGAAACGCGCAGCGGACGTCCGATCATTACCGCAGACGATAAGCATCGCTAACTTGTTGATGATTTGATTCAAAATGGCCGGCGAATCGCTCAACAGCGTGTCGCAAATCATGTTGGAATATCCAAAGAACGTGTGTCGGCTTCATTATTGAACAATTGGGATACCGTAAAATCTGTGCACGATGGCACGCCGTTTAACAGACGAGAACAAACAGCGTCAATGAGAAAGCTGAAGTTTGAACCGATTCCACACCCTCCTTATTCCCCCGATCTTGCGATTTTTATCTTTTTCCTCTAGTGAAGAGAGACCACCTGAAGGGTAATCATTACACCTCGGATGATGAAGTGACGACCTGCATTTAAGAAAAGTCGGAAGAATTATTTAGTGATGGAATCGAAAAAACTTGTTACATGTTGGGAGAAATGTGTTAGTCTTAACGGTGACTATGTTGAAAAATAAATAAATGATTTTGAAGCTTGAAAATTATACTTTAATTTACTTTTTGCCCGATGATCTCGCTATTTCTTTTCGTTTGCATTCTACAAGCATACGTGCATTGCTTTTCAGTCGACACTCGTATATATATATATATATATCAGTGAATTTCCCCCTCCAAAGAACCAAAGCCTCTATGAAAAAATTTGTTATAAGAGAGAAACTTAATTTATGCTATAAAAGATTTGTATGAATTTTACACCTATGGATTTTAATAATTAATATTTATTACTATTTTCTAGTAAAACTATTAATGTTCCTTTTTTATTCTATTTTAAATGTCGTCGATCTTTTGCCATTTTTATTTATTTTTAATTTTCATCTTGTAATTTTAATTAAAAATAGAGTTCAATGAGAAATGTATATATATTTAAACTTGCTCGCGAACAAAGAGAAATCGGATCGGATTACTAACAAAAATAAAAAAAAAAAGTAAAGTCTAATCAAAAAATATTTTCTTACTATTTAAATTCTAAACTACCATTTTAGCTAGAATTTTATAATTTCGTTTTATTTTTCACTCCTAAGTATAAGACAAAAGTTAAATTAAAAATTGTAATAATTATGTATTTTTAAAACATTTTTATGAATTTCTTAATTTGATTTTCTTTATAGGGGTATTTCTCAAATCCACTGCCTACCGTAGAAGATCTTACGTAGTTATATAATTCCCCCCCCCCCGCCAAAATGTCCTTCTGATGTATATATATATATATATGTATAATGCTATGATTATTAATAATCTTTATGAGAGACTGTTTTATTAATATTTTTAATTATATTAAACACTGTAATTTCTCTTAATACCCAATAGAGGGGCTGGAAAAATACGTTTCCAGACAGCAATTTAAATCCGTTGAAATAATATACTAAGAAAGAAATGAACAGGTGTTTATTATCTTCCGCAATTCTCGTTCGTTTTCGAGTGGCTGACTCCCAGTTTACGTTTCGAAGCCGTGTTACCCCCTTACTTTTTTCTGATTTCTCGCCAGTTTCATTCTACCCCTTAATTATTAATTATCCCTTCATCCGAATTAATAGCCAGTGTCGCTCCATTATCGCAAGTGTTTTGTAATTATTTTTGTGTAACCGCATTTCACAACCATACATATAAATTTTCAGAAAAGTATTTCGGTTAAGCGTTTTACGCGTTATCTTCGCTATTTAAAATTTACAGAATCTCTTCTACAAGTCGCGAATGTATGTTAATCCGCTTGACTTATGGTAACGATCGTACGTTAAAAAATAAAAACAATTTATGTTTTATAAAAAAAAAAGGAATACCTTGGTCGTCTGCTCATCGACGATTAAGTTTTAAAAATCAGTTAACTGAAAACTTAAAATTGCACCAAGAGAATTATAGGATTTTTTAAAAATAAATCGAATCAATCGCGGGTGAGTGAAGCTTTCTTTTTTTCTGGCCCGAATAGGCAAATGTTCATTCGGCCATTTAAAAATCCTAAGCCTTTTAATAGATTTAAATAGCTATTTGGACGAACCGCGAACTGAAAGTGTACCTACTTCAAGAAAGAAAAAAATACAATGTCCTCTGCTGTCATCTTACAGTTAAACAAGTAATCAGTATTCCTACATGATATGTTCACGTGATCACTGCAGTTTAAATGAAGTAAATCTCCATGGTTCAAATTTAATTGCGCCCTACTATATGTCCTGTATGGTCCTTTGCATTGGGTAAATGTCACGTGTTGACGCGCCCAAAAAAAAAAACAAAAAAAAAAACCCTCGATAGTCCTATATTTATCTTATTTACAAACGTTCAAGTTAAGGTGGATCTTTTTTCTCTAAATCCGTGTTGGTTTTCGTAGAGCAAATTGTTTTTTTCCACGTAATTTCTTAAGTGTTTGCCGATGTTCTAGTATTTTAGCTACTACGGGCATTATTGTTATTGGGCGATAGTTTTCGATTTGATTTTGAGTTCCCTTTCTTATATATTACGGGTATAATAATACCTCTTTTGCCCCCCATCTGAAATGTACGCTTCCTTTATTGAGCGATTGACCATACATGTTGTTAAAATAGGAGTAAACAACTTTGAGTTTTGTTTAATATCTTTAAATATCGCCCCATCCTGGTGACTTGTGAACTTTTAGATTGTTAATTATTTCTTATATTTTTGCAAGTGGAATGAGGAATGAGGACATGTTTAATTTGTCAACGTTAGTATTCAGTAACGGAATGTCACATTTGTGTCTATGCTCTTCTACCGCATGTAAGAAGTATTCGCTAAAATTGTTCAGCTACTATTGAACTATTCCCGAAATGTTTATTATAGTTTTGTTTTTTCTTACTAACGATATTATTGATTATATCGCATGTGGTAACAGGATTAAGCGGGAAATAAAAGGAATTTGAATTAGAAAAGTGCGAAATTTAGTGTCATAGCGTAGCAGGATTTAGCATTGTGAAGGTCGACAATTACGTCTCCCTTAATACCTGAATGACCGGGAACTCAAAGGAAGTCAATCTGGAAGACAATGGAAAGGATAGAGCATGGAGTAAAGGTCGAGAATATGTGAGATCAAAAGCTGAAATAATCGAAAATAGGTTACAATGTCAGGCATTCGTTCGTCTTTAAAAATTTCCAAAAACAGATTCTTAAACAACAGAACTAGGGAAAATAATTACGCTCGAATGGTCGCGAAATAAAAAGAAAAAAATTGTAACAGAAATACAAGATGATGATAAGTGGGGTTGGAAAATTATTTCGAAAAATCAGTTGACCAGCACATCCGATTCTCAAGAGTTGTTGGACTTAACGAAAATGTAACCTGTACAAACATTTATTATTATTGTATAATATATGTTGATAGCAGTGACGGGGGAAAGCGCACTGGAATATAACTTCTCGGAATAAAAATAATAATTACAAAAAGAAAGTCAATTGCGGGACAATGCGCGACGGATTGTGCAATGAAGACCGGAATATTTAGCGGTAGATCGGACGATGCGGTAAAGTTTTCCATTGGAAAATAGTCTAATAAAATAATAAAAAATTGAATAATAATAACAGTAAGGGGACCGAAAAGGAATTATTGCAATTAAAAACGAACGAAAATACGAGGAAATAATCCGCATCGCACATTCATCTAGTCTCGTGTAATACATCAAAATTAATACGCCTGCTCGTAACTAAGGCGGACGGGCTTATACATATATGTATGTTTTACTGACAACGAACGCGTAATAACCTGTTTGCTGACAATTATGCAATAGATAGTCTATATTCGCGAAAATTGTTATTTACCTATCACGATGCGTTCAGTTGTAATATTCGTTCCAAATGCGATTAATAATCACTTTCGCGCCACATTTCGCCGTTACACTTTTCTATAATTAATTATCCACACATTAATCTGCGTCACTATTTTATCTCATACTCAACCTTAAAATAATGCAGTAGCTGTTCTTCCGCATGTTCCGTAGCAGTCGGCTCTAAGCGTAACCGGCCGAATTAGTAAAATTCAAAAGCAGGTTGGCCCCATTTTAAAATAAGAAAAAAAGCTACATTGTTCAGTGAATCGCGGAACGATCTCCTCTCTCTCCGCTATTCTGAATTCCTTCCGAGAGATGAGTCATGTTCGACACGGCTCTCTTCTTCGTTTTACTTCCACGATTATTACCTTTTTTTTTTTTTTGTTTTTACGAAGCGAGAGATTCGGAAAGATAGGATTACGAACGCGACGTTTCCGTACCGAGGACATGAGTTTGAGGGAGAGCGTGAAGCGGCCTCTGTTGTAGGTGAAGTTCGAAATGTTGCGATAGCAAGTTGAACTGCAGTCTTGTAACGTGTAATCTTTGTTAAGAACGTACGGTTTTGTAGATGGCTACTTCGGACGCAAGTTTCTGGTCGGATTAGGAAGCGAAATTCTATCGGGCCCGTACGATGTGTGTCGGAGTTTCTGCAGTAGCAGGTTGAGTTTATTGTGGTGCAAATTTTTTGAGATTACTGAGACGCGCAAATCAAAACCGCTAACATTCGTTGTCCAATGTTTTTGTCGCCGGTGCAAATCGCAGAGTTGGCAAGCGGAACACGGAATTGTTGCATTTTCGAAGAACCCGACAGGAATGTACAGATATTGTTTTATATGTTAAGCATTTAAATCCGTTTTATTATTATTATTACTATTATTATTATTATTATTATTATTATTATTATTATTATTTTTTTTTTTTTTTAGGGGTTTAATTTCTTTGTAAGATCATCATCCGGATGATGATGATCAGAGCATGTAATCAAAATGATGAAACCATTTGAAAAGAGTGCACATTTCAGCCATGAGGATGTCTCTCTTTTGTTATTGCGTTTATTGTCAGATTGAATAAAGTTGCGCTGAGAATTAAATTCATCTGGAAGTAGCACCGTAGCGCCATTTTGTATACCTTGGAAAAATCGAAGAAAATAGCCAAGAGACGTGTCGTCGTTTGGCTGCTAAACGTAATCGTGTGTGAAGGTTTGTAAAAGTTCACTTGTAAATAAGCCGAAGTGGTGTCGGACGGTTGGAATTTACTCGTTGACTTTGCCAAAACGTGAAAACTACGAAAACATAAACAAAAAAGGTTACTAATTAGCAATGAGAGAGGTTCGTTGACTATTCATACTTTTTTCGTTGTGTTCGTTTGATGCGCGACGCTAAAATTTTATATAAATCTGCATTTATTTACGATTTACTTCGTTTACTTGTTTTTTATTCCTTTTCTCTGTTCATAGCGGTGTATACAGCAAGACGAATACTTGACCTTATCGGCGTTTTGTTTTTCCGTAAATACGTTCTATAGCCGTTTTTAAGTAATCGTTACTGTCGTGTTCCAAAACCGTGTCTCACATCATCGTACTCTTTTCGATCTGCTCATCAAACGCAGTTTCACATTTTAATTTTAAACCAAGTTTCAAAAAATAAAGTCATCCTCGAAAGTAAAACATACTTTAAAATAGTATTATTAGTCACTGAGACGATTGATATTATGTTTTGCTAATCAGACAGTCCAATCAATCTAGAAAGATTTTCATCGTATTGATTTTCGAAATAGACGACAACAGTAATAGTAGTAGGGGGAAATTGTTTTTTCAAATAATTACGGACGAGAAAATCCCGAAATTAGAACCGCACCCAATTGAGGCTAAAACAAGAAACAGTCGTAACCATTTTGTCATTCATTTTGTATACATCATTAGAAACATATTTGGCCCCTACAAAATTTCGCAAACTTTTTTTTGTTTGAAAATGGAATTAGCAGTACGTAATAATAGAAAACGTTAGAGGAGGTAATAAAATACTATAGACCAAACGGTTAATTACCTTAGTGAGGTAGTGAAAAATTGCCCCTTCAAACTAATCAATCTCTGACATCACCACACTATGTTACATAAGTTAAATTATTCGATACAATTTAAATGAAATAAAAGCTAAAATTTAAAGAGTAACAACACTGACTAGTTTCCAACACATTCTCGCTCGTGATCGTAATGCGTAATAAACATAAAGAATTTAAGTATGTTAATAAAGCCTTAATTACGGATCTGTGATATCCAGAACTAGAGTCGGCCATTTTTATTTTTTTTTTATAATTTTATTATAAGTATAAAGAATAATAAATTACATGAGAAATCCGTTACTAATGTGACAGGTAATTAAAAAATGGACCGTTTAAATATTTAAATATGTGTCCAAAAATTATTAATTCTTATATTTTCATTAAATAAATGCATTTTATGTTTAATGTTATATCTGTATATATGTAAAAATGAATGGTTGTTTTTGTATGTTTTTTGTATGTTTGTATGTATGTTTGTATGTATCTTTGTAAGTATATTTGTAAGCTTGTATGTATGTTTGTATGTATGTTTGTAAGTTTGTAAGTATGTTTGTTCTATATATGTTCCTGTACTGTTGGACGGATCAAGCTAAAATTTTCAGGGTGTATTCGTGTTGTCCAAACAAAAGTTCTTAAAATGCGGCTAAGTTTTCTACTTCTTCTCCTTCAAGAAATATAAGGTTTTAAGTAGCTGAGATGCGACCAGTGGTACAGAAGTGCCTATGGGACGAATGAAAAAAAATTAATTTTTACACCATTTTAAATAAAATAATTACCATGGTAAACTAAAATGGTTACCACGGTAAATCTTAAATTAAGCGTAAAAATTTAAATAAAATCATTACTAAATAATAAGCATTGATAACATTTTATTAATTATAGACCGCGTTCTGTTATTTTTCTTTTTTCGTTACTAAGAATTTTTAAACCTCTGCGTGACAAAATATGAACATGTAAGTCGCCTAGCTGCTATACTTATTGCGAAAAGTTTAAAATAACAGTAGTGTTTGATATTATTTTTACAGAGAAATTACTCAAATTTGAAATCTTTACTCAACTACTGTAATTTGCTGTTGTGGTAATGAATTCATTTTAAGGAAATGCTCAAGACGGAGAATTCGGAAGATATAAGTGAAGAAGATGTTCTCTTAAACGTGTAATTGTGGGACATCTTCGTTGTGAATCCCTTCAAAATGACGGCTATGCGTGCTGTTTAGTTGAGCGAACGACAGACAGATTATAGAAAGATCGCTAATTAGGCAATTTTTCGTTGCACAGCGATAAACATGTTTCCCTCAAAAGATTGAGAAAGAGTCTTTACATACTAATAATTCCAGATAAAACAAAAATTTTTTTACGAATTTCCCAGTACCGATTTAAACGGGCATGGGCAACAGTTAGTATTTTTATATTTTGGTATATAATAATTTTCGGAAAAATTTAAACACCTCGTATTTTTTTAGAATTTTCCATATATTATGTAATTTGTATGTTTTTCATTTGAAAATGAAACGCCATGCAGTTCGTACTCTTTTGCTTTCATTTCATACGTATTTTCTCATCGATAAATTCTTTTCTGCCAACGTAACGATTTCATATTATAAAACGTAACATTAGAAAACGAATTTCAGAACTAAACAAACACGGTTCTGTTAATCTGAAGAAAAATTATTAGAGTTTTAAGATAATAATAAATATAAAGCTAAACTGATTACCAGATGTAATGAAGCATGGAATGTGCAGCAACGTAAGACACTAGTGATGGGTAAAATTCGAAATATTTTGTAATGTCACGCTGTAAGGCGAACGAAACAGAGTTTAATAAAATAACTAAAAGTTAAAACAACTTGGAGCCGGTAGCTTGAAAAACAGCGAAATGCGACAAATAGATATCCGAATAAAATGAAGTAGATCTGGCGCATTTATAACTGCGCGAATAACGGTAAAAAAAAGTCCCTACTGTTTTGATAAAAACCGCTGTTAAAATTTTTGATGACAGTGTAAAATTCCAGAGTTGCTACTCACCGCGGTGGCACCAGTTATTAGCACAGTTTATGCTATGCGCAATGGCCATAAAGAGTAAGGTGCTCCGCTTATTGAAATATGCAGATTTAACTGGATCACGTAAATAGATAGTAACGCACACACACAGTGACAATTTAGCTATTATGGATATAGAAACTCATTATACGTTATTCACTTATTGTAACTAAATTTTTGTAACTGAAGAACTGCGTTCCCAGCCAGCTACAATAGAATAGTATTATCGATTTATTCATCATCTGATCGTACCACACACATATATGTATTATCGTGTAATGAGTTAGTGAATTATGACCAGTAACAGGGAGCAAGCAGTGTGAGTAATAGATACAAACTGTATGAATGATAAAGATAAAAAGTATGTCATCTGTACTTGAATTCGCCCTGCTGATGATATTATTGCGTAGTTAATCGTTCTTTCGTTCATTTGGTTCCAAGACTAGTTACATAGTTACAGTTCTTTTAGTGTACAATGGTTACTTCTCATTTCTGCGACTTGAAGGTGACAGGAGTAACAAAGTAATATAAATATACGTTACCGACTGAAATGGAACGAACTATTATAGAGCTGAAACTTGTTTCTAGTTACGTTCTTCGTTACCTTATATACGTCACTATAATACACAGTAGTAGAGGATAACCGATTTCTATCATCCGGAGGATAGAAATTTCGAATATACACAGACTAGGTTGTAAGAAATTTTAGAACGCGGTTATCCTCACATCATCTGGGAGAAGTTGAGCATCAGTGTAAGATCTGAGGGGAGATCATTCAGCGTGGTAATGTACGATATATAAGTAAGTTCGAAGTGTCGTAATCTGCTCAGCACCGAAGGCCATGACTACCTACTTGTACATTCTAGCTGTATACGTAGATATAGGCATAATGTGTTCATGGCAGTTGTTATATGCAATACGAATATGTGACCACTTGCAACTAATATTGTGATTGTGTGATTTACCGATATACAAATTCAGTTTCCCATGTGTGTCTGCTGCATACTAACGCGCAAATGATAATATTATGATTCTCTATTAGCGGTTATCTTAACTATTGGTAAAAATTATCTGTTAGTCACCTGGCACTGAGCTCATGACCTCTATATCGGAAGACATCTAGCAACTAGGCGCCATCGCGACGCAATAAATCGTACGATATGTAGAGCATGAAAAATTCATTAGTAAGTGCGTATTTAGAAATGAGTTGCACTGTCCCTATGCATAAAGTACAGTTAAATGCAAAACTAATTACGTTTATTGACGTATTACGCCATATAACCGGTGTCTCCTTCATTTCCATTTTTTTTTTTTTTTGTTTTTTATCCATTGTAATTAATATTAAGAAAATACAGTTTCTTTCATACCTAGAACATAAATTACGTTTTAATTAAGTGTTATGCATAGGGGGAAAGTAAGAAAAACGATATTCCCTTTTTTAAATCATAAATAAAAAAAAAAAATAATCGTTGAATATCTCGTTTGATTATTGAATACGTAATTGAAGATATTCAGTTTCATAAATTTAGTTGTGAATAAGAACAGTAAAATTTTTCTTTTTTTATATAATTTACGATTTACACTAGTCTCGGAAACTGTGTCATATTGTTAATTGTGTGCAATCATGGATCATTAATACTTTTTATATAGTTAATACTATTAATGATGAATAATTATTTTGTTCAATATTCAACACTGTAACAAAGTCACAGTTGGATTGCGAAACTTTCGGTTTCATAGTAAATTGATTAAATGTCCAGTCAAAATAAAAAAAAAGTTTAAAAAAGAACCCGTCAGTTCGGGAAATTTAAGTATTCGTTCGCGAAGAAATTTCAGTTATGTACCTTAGAGAGTTTTTCATTGTATCATCATTATCATCACCATCATCATCATGGAATACATAACGTTCCTCTCCATCATTGTTATTGTTGTTATTATTATTATTATTATTATTATTATTATTATTATTATTATAGAAATGAACGATCCGCTTTCGGTAATAAAATTATCGACTCTAATAGCAAGACCGTTTAGTAGTTGATTCTCCTAAGGATGTGTGTGTATGTGTAAGCTTATACGCGAGTTTATCTATTAATATTAATTTAGAGACCGGTGAAAGTAATCTCCCTCGCCGCTGATCTATATGTGGAATAAAAGCAGCAAAATAGTTTATTATTCGCGTTGTCATTATTATTATTTGCTCACCCACACACATACTAAAGGTAATATTCATTGTTTTTGATATTTAAAAAGCCAGACGTGTACGTGTGTGTGTGTGTGTGTGTGTGACGCGTTTGGTCACATTGCGGAGATTCGATTAAAAAGGTTACAGTGTGCAATGCATGATATTCGTTAGACGTTGCACGAGTGTGTATCATACAAAAATCGGCCCTTCTTGAGCGTCATGAAAAAGAAAGAAATTTACATACAAACAAATAAATATAATAACGACAGAAAAAAAGCACTACAAACAACTGCAGAGTGCATTATCATTATTATCAGGCGAACTTTCTGATCACGATTTACACATTTTTCCTTTTAAATAACACACATAGGCTCTCGCGATTAGTGTGCTCGGAACCGGTGGAAACGTCGGGCGGGGTCGACACGCGGTATTTCTTCATCTGGCTTAGCAGTCATGATTTTCTCTTTATAGAAAATAGTGCGCGTTGGAATTCTTTAAAAATTGCCGGCCCGACGAAGAGCGCAGGGGGAAGAAAAATGATCGATAAAATATAATTGGTCGAATGTGTAGTAGATATATTGCTATTTCACTTTTCGACAAAAATACCGATACGTACACATTAGAGTCATAACGGCACGACCTAGGGAAAGGTCATATTTAATTAATTAATAATAATTCATTTCCCTTGTAAAAAAAGCAAACCGCTGTTATTAATAGGTGATGTAACTTCGTCAAGGTTCATAAAATTATCTTTCAATTATCTCGCTGCCTCCGCAAATAAACCGGGTCCAACTACTCCTCGAATTATCGATTAAACTTTATAATAATTGTTTTTTTCATCCTAAAACCGCATAACGAGCTAATTCGTTCGTGTACGTATACTTTTGCACACACCGCGCCCTCTCCTCAAATACACGTAAAAACATTTTAGACTATTTCGGATTTTTTCTTCTTCTTCTTCGTTTGGGCCAAATTTAATTAAAGAACGTATCTCGCTGGTGTTGCCGTCAGTGGCACTGCTAATGGTTTTTGGTAAAATTTAAGATAAAAAAAAACAAAAACACGTACACAATGTGTAGATATTCTAATTGCGTAAATTATCTCAAGTATACAATGGAATTATATACAGTTTATGTGTATGTATGTAGTAAAATTCGAAAATTTTTCAAAACTGTTAATTGTATTTTCAGTCATACGCATGTTCAAAGCTGATGGATTGCCTATTATCGTGCAATGGAATTCTGTATATTGAAAAACACCGTTCAACTTCTACCAAGGTAATCGATGCATATGTAAATAAAGGTAACTCGTTTAGGTTGCAGCTTTTGTGTCAACACTTGTTTTTGTTGTTACGGTCTCGGTGCAGACGCACACAGGCAAACACGAACGTATATGTAAATGTAGTTTATTTCAAATAAAGACGTTCCCTTCTAAAGACCCAATATTGACTGATTTTAGAAAGTAACCAACGAACAAAAGTAGGAAATTATGAAAAAAAACACCAAAAAAAAACCCGATTTTATTTATTCTTCCAATTTTCATAAGAATTTCTCATTTTTTTCAAAAATTTCGATAAAAATTTTGCTTATTTAAATGAAAAAAATTAAGGCGTCCTATGAAAGCTTCCAAAAATAACCTAAAACGTGAAAAAATTACGCAAAAGACGTGAAAAATGACTTCCGAAATCAAAAACCGTGAAAATGACACCGAATCACCGATTTGCATCCTTCTCGAGATATGACAGTTTCAAGATTAGCGTGTAAGCGGACAAAATTACATTAGCTTCCGGGCCCTAATCATTAGTATGTACACGTGTATGTGTATGTGTTTTTAAGGTTTTTAATGTGTTTCCAATGATTAATATTGCGTAATTAATTAATTAATTCTTTTTTTTTTTTTTGCCGACAGAAAATTCGAGAACTGAAACCTTGATTAAGGGTATACACAATTTGTTTGTTATTGCGCAGAAACATATTTCCATAAGGTCAACTGACGACCCCCGGTTACTTATATTAGGAAAATAATTATACGTTAAAAATAAATTCAAATTTTGAAAGTGTACGAAAAAAAAAAAAAAATAGGTGATTAAATAATTTTTATAACGAAATAGACAGAAATTCGAAAAAAAAAAAAAAAAAAGCCACATAGCAAAATAACCTATTGAACATTTCTCAAGTGGAACTTTTATAAACCGTTTTCGTTGCCGAAGATGATTAAGTCTACTATGAAAATTACCGAATCTGTATAGCACAGAATTGACGATGTATGCGGAAATCCAGTCAAAATTATAATTATGCATTGCAAGTTTACTCTTCGAGGAAAATTACGTTACTGTATAGAGTGACTCACAAAACGTTGCAGTTGGCACTATGCGGTACTGTCAGAAATTAAGACTCTTAATCACACTTTTCTGAAATTCTTCATACACTGATTTACGCAGTCCAGAAAAGTTAACTTCCAATTTCTGAAACACATCTCAATTTACAGACACGTCTTCCACAATAAACTACCACCTGCTATTTCATATACCGCCTTCAATCAATTTATATTTCCTAGTAGACAAATTCTATCACTCTTGAAACGTTTGCTATGCCGAGCTTTGCGCCAATTCGTAGCACAAAAAATATTCCGTAAGATAAATTTTCCGCTTTTTTATCTTTTTTTTTGCAAAACATATTAATCATAAAATTTTACGCGTCGATGAATTCCTAAAAGTTAAAATTGGGCTGACCGTAATACGCTGATGATGTTGTTCATTGCCATTACTATCATATTATTGTGTCCCCTCCTGTCGACTTGCCAAAATCCTACACATTAACTTCACGTGGAGGAGAAATAACAGTGCCAACTAATTCATTGAGATCTATCGGTAACTAGAAGAAAAAGACGAAAACGGTATAACATAGCTGGAGAAATAACCATCCTCGCGTGAGATCTAGAAGTTTACATGTGATTCCGATTTTAGCTTCGTTTTTGATTCCCCTGCAGAGACTTCTTATATCAAACTCCCGGCTTTGATAAGGAATACTGTGTTCAACTCGTTAGGAATCACAAGCAACGCCCGGATTTTCTAGTCTTTCTATCGCAATTCGAAATGCAAATAGCTCGTTATTTTCGAAAATAGATTGACCGCGTATAACTTATAGCTGCTTACTCATCGGCGAAGACAAGTCCTCTGGTCTGCGTTAGCCACAATTATTCCATTCACAATGACACTTATATATTTTCGAAACTATTCCGTTCCCTCCATATCGGATTTTCCAAATAAATTTCCAAAAATATTCAGTGCCATACGTGAAAACAATTTACTGGCTTTTTCCTTTTACGCCCAAAACTTTTCCATTATGAATGGATGAAAACACGCCGATTAAAAAAGAGATTAATTCCGCAGTTATTATAGAACAGGATGTAGAATAATTTTTTTTAATTTTCTTTCTTAAAACTCGATTTTCGCATTTTTCAAAAATTTTAGGCCCTTTTATTTTATAATATTTGGAGTCCCATAGGTTTTCTATAATCTGATAAAGACAACAAAAAGTTAACTCTCTATATAATGAGCTGATTGATTTTTGGTCTTTCGGCTTTATAAGTTTTTTTACTACAAATCTTTGCCGTAATAAATGGATGAGGAAAAGAGTTAAGAAAGAAGGGGAAGAAAATATCTGCAAGGTTACACAGAGGAGAGATGTAGACAGATACGAAATGAAGGAAGTGTTGGCGAATGTGCGTGTAATAGAAATATGAACAAATTTGGCAGAGGAGTAAGAACTAAAGCCCGTTCGGCGGGATATTTATACCGTATGAGAATAGAATGGAATGCCAACCTAGTGAGCATAGCTACCGCCCCATATTCATCTTCCCGGTTCGATCTGACTGTATAAAATCCTTTGACTGAGAAATCCAAAGATTCTAGAAGCTTAGTTTCCCAAAGTAGAACTATATCAATAATATATGAACCGAGTAAGCCTTCCAAGGACAACTTATTAGCTCAAACACAGGCAGTTTCACTGAGTAATGTTGAACGAAGAAACTATTTTATACAACAATAGAAAAAGTTTGTATTGTTTTATTTCATAGGGAGAAGAAAGTGTTTACTAGGGATTTGAATGCGGGGATGCTTTCATCAATAGTCCTCCCAAGGTGCCGAAGGCGAGGGCAAAGCGGTCGGTTAGACGTTTCGCTTTTCACAGAGCAGATTGGGACACATATAAGTCAGGATTATTGTCCCACACCACTTCTCACTATCGGTAGAGGAGAACCTACAGAAGCTCACGGAAGCAATTAACACTGCCGCTGTAGCGCATCCATTCCACCAACATCATACACACAACAAGACCTTGGTGGTTCCCAGAGATTAACGCAGCCATTTCTGAGAGGAAAAGAGCTCTCCATAAGTACAAGACCACCAAATTACTCAGTGATCTAGTGGAATTCAAAAAGCGCAGGGCCAAAGCGAGGTTACTTATCCGGACAAAGAAACGCCAGTCTTGGATATCTTTTGTCTCTTCTATTACGAAAGATACACCCAGCACCGTTATATGGAAAATAATTAAGTTTCTCAATGGAGCCTCGAATCATTCTTTGACTCCTGCGTTACTCATGAATGGCTCGCTGATTAAAGAAGAGTCTGACGTTGCGAGAGTCTTTGCGCTCCATTTTAAAAATTCCTCGTCGTCCTCCTTATATGATCCTTGCTTTGCGGCCATGAAACTAACCGCGGAACAACAAACAATATCTTTTAATTCCGACGGAAATGATCCTTTAAATCTTCCTTTTACAATCCATGAGTTAAATTATCAACTAAACTGCAACATAAGGAATAGAGCACCTGCAGTTGATTCTATACATTCCTTTATGCTCAAACATCATCCTACATCTGCTAGATTATTCCTACTCTGCATCTACAACCAAATTTGGTCTTCTGGTTTTATCCCACAATCCTTAAAAACAACTCTCCTTATCTCGATTGTTAAGTCGAACAAAGACCCCTTCCTTCCTTAAAGCTATAGACCCATCTCGTTGATCTCAGTCATTTCTAAGGTAATGGAGAAAATGGTGAACCGACGCCTCTATTTCCATCTTGAATCCAAGGAAATCCTTTCTCCAATCCAAGCAGGCGGCCGAAAATATTAATCTGCACTCGTTCATCTTCTTAGCCTACAAAGGCAAATCCTAACAGCCCACAGTAGATCACAGCATCTCTACTCAGTCTTTTTTGACATAGAGAAAGCTTACGACAGCATATGGCGATACGGAGGGCTTAAAAAGCTGAAGAACGCCGGAATTAGCGGTAATATGGGCAATTTTATCCAGAGCTTCCTCATTGATAGAACTATTCAAGTAAGAATAGGCTCTTCAGTATCTTCATCCTTCACGACTAAAAATGGAATTCCACAGGGTTTGCCTTTAAGCGTAACCTTGTTTATCCTTTATGTAAACGATAAAGCAGAGTGCATAAGGCCGCCGGTAACAGCCCGTTTGTTCATTGATGACCTTAACATATTTCTTCCTTCAAACTTCCCCGCTAATACGATGTCTATCCTACAGTCAACGATCAACAGATTACAAAACTGGGCGGAAAAAAATGGCTTGAATTTCTCATCCTCAAAAACTGCATGTGTCCAATTCCTAAAGAAGCGTCGTCCTATTTCCAATTTTGATATCACCCTCTACCTAAAACATGTACCTATCCCATTCCTTCCTTCCATAAAGTTTCTGGGTCTAACGTTCGATGAAAGATTATCGTGGGCTCCACACATGTCTATTCTTAAGCGTAGTTGCATGAAATCCTTGTCCATCTTGAAATGTTTATCCAACCACAAGTACAATATAGATCCACAATTTCTGTTATCAGTATACAAAGCCCTTATCCTAAGTAAACTGGCATACGGTTGTCAGGTGTATTCTTCTGCTAATAATACTCTTCTAAAATCTATCGATCCTATCCGTAATACTTCTTTACGTATAATACTTGGAGCGCACCGAACTTCTCCTTCGTTGGGCGTTTGTGCTTTGGTGGGCCTTCCTCCTTTATCTATTATTCGCGATTATTTCACCTTTCGAGATTCTTTTCGTTATTCCTTACCAGATCAATTTTCCACCAGTAACTTCCAAATCCTATTCCCATCCTTTCCTGGCGATCCATTGTTCAAGTCTTTAACTTTTCTTTCTAAGGTAGCCATAAATTGGAGCGACCACCATGTTAATCCGACCACTATAGCGCCCTGAATTCATGTCTCAACATCTATAAACATATCTTTAGCAGATCCCTTAAGAACATCTAACCTTTCTATACCCATGTATCAAGTAGTATCAAATAAACTCGCCTCCTTCCCTAACTACATTCACATGTACACAGACGTAGCTAAAGCGAGTCCTACTAATTCTCCTTCACCAACTGCATGCGCTTATGAAATTGAAGGTGTAATGTACACCGAGCGCCTAAACGACTACTGCTCTCTACTTTAGAGGCAGAAATATTTGGGATCCTCCTTTGTCTTAAGACATATTTTTCCAACCCAGCGTCTCAAAATTCCCTTCTTATTACAGACTCACAATCTATCAAAGCCATTCAGAACTCAGACAGTTGCAACTCTCTAATAATGAAAATAAAAAACCTCCTTCTCCAACTTTCACGATCTGAGGTATATGTCACATTCTTATGGATCCCTGGTCATTTGGGGTTCCCGGCAATGAGCGGGTTGACTTGGCTGCTAAGGCAGCTCTATCTAGCCCGATGCCGTTTAACGCTTTACTGCCTCGATTGGGGTCATCAGTCTTTCTGATGCACTTTGCTGAAGAGTGGAGCAAACTATGGTCAGAACAAACGACCTGGCTCAGGTCCATGAAGTCGGACATCGACCTATGGTGGCCGCCGTTCCCTGTTTCACGTAGGGATTTCTTGATTCTATCGAGACTACGTGTGGGGCACACTGCACTATCACACAATTACGTCTTTGAAGGAGCTCCCCCTCCGTTTACTTATCCTCTGTGCGGGTTCATGGCCTCGCCAACCGTAGAGCATCTGCTGAAATGGTGCCGGCATACTTCCCGTAATTCTAGTCATCCCTCACTTCACCGTCTGTTGTCAAACTACCCGGATTATGTTCGGGCAGTGTTGAATTTTGCATCATCGAACAGACTGCACCGCCTTCTGTAATTTCCAGTGAGTCTAGGTGCCTTAATAGCCCAGGTAGTTACACACGGCGCCTAGATTTATATTTGTAAATTTAGTATTAAAAAAAAAAAAAAAAAACGCGAATACTTCCTTGAAAGATAAATTTCAAATGCTACAATTTTTTTGGTAAATTTAGACTGTTCAATATGTCGTGTTTTTAAAAATTATTATACTTCTTATTTATTCTGGATTATTTTAACGTTATTTTTAAAAACTCCTCTATCTTGGTTTTTTTTTCACGCCATTTTTAATACGATCGTTATCTTTAAAATTTTCTCTTTACGTTACTTCATTCTTTTTTGACGCTTTATTTATTTTTAATCGTAATTTCAGTTCGCTCATTTTTGATATTATTCATAGTTTACATTGAATTGATGCAAACTGTGAATTATATCAAAAATGAGCGAACTGAAATTACGACCAAAAATGAACTAGTGCGACGGATACAATCATTTACCGAAATTTCTAATGTCTTTAATAGGATGAAAAATTTTAAGAATCTGATTACAAAGGTTAAAAAAGTATCGCGTCCAAATTAGCTTGAAATTCAAATGTAGCCCTAAGTAGAAGTATTTGACGTGCTTAGAAAAAGGAATTATTTAATTATCAGTTTTTAATTGATAGTAGTAGGATAATAAGGTTGGAGAGAAATTATGGTAACCGAAAAGATCAGTATTAACGATTTAACTGAAATTACTGAGTACAGTCTGATAAGTTACTGCGAAAAATGAAGCGCGCTATTTTTAAAATCCTCTGAAAGGTTCCCTTTAAATCACTTGGATAAGGAGCACATTTTTTTCAGAGAAGTATTCCTATTAAATTTAGCGCAAAAGTCTCTCAAGTTCCTCTCAAATAATCTCTTATCTTTAAGAAGCCTTCTGCACTCGGCCGTAATTCTTTTGCATGCCGGATAGAGTTCAAAGGTTCCTTGCAATCGAAATCTTCTTAAAACTTAATTCCTTTCCTTAATTTGATATTCTAGTAATCCTTGTTTTATCAAGGGGCCACGAAAGCTTCCACACACGAGTTGCAGATATTTGTAAGGCGTGCAATATAGTATTATAAAAAGCTTCGTACTTTGCACGTTTTCGACAAGACCCAACTCTTAATCAACTATGTCTCAGAACTTATTTCTCATTAGAAAATTTCTAGCGAATTATATTAATATTACTAACTAACTCGGGAGAACTGTTAACCGAAAACTAAAATTGATAAATGTGAGAAGATGATCACTTCCAAGAGAATAGAATATTTCACGAACAGTTGAGAATAAGCTGGAAGGGATAACGGTAAAGCCTACGAGATTATTTCCATCACTATAATCTAATAGCTTAACCATCATTAAGGAGAGACACAAATCGGAATTGACACAATAACCTCAGAAAGGACAGAGCGTTTCCTGTCATTATAGTCTCATTCCCACAGTTTGTTGAGGGCATTGAGTGCTTCTAGGCAGGGTTGACTCATATTACGATTCAGCGGAGAATAATTGGAAGTGAAAGTAATTCGAAATTTTTGTCAGTTACAGTTGATGGTAACCACGTTACATCATCCGGTATTTCTTTACCAGGATAGCCGCAACAGTCATCTCCCCTGTCATCCGAAATTATAATTATTAATTTCAAAAGGCTCTTTATTAGGGAATAGTTCACAGACAAGACTGAGGAAGCCCTCTAAATTCTCTTTGTTAGCGACTCCTGCAACTGAATTTCAGAATCTTTATAATAATGTTAACTATAAAACTTGACTGGATAAATGGATGAAATTATCAAAAATTAACATATTAAAATAAATAAAATACACACAATTTCAAGTGCCCGCGGGATTTTGTTTACTATTATTTTCATTATTAGGCAGAATTTTAGATGTGTTGTATTATTAATATAACTGGAAACTTTAGGATCCAAAGCATTTTTAGTTATACTTTATGTAACATTTTTTGGTATTTTTTTTTTTTTTTTTTTTTTTTAATTCGGCTCGTCAACCGAGGACCTTCACCCAGAAACAATTAAGGGAAAACGAAAGTTATACAGTGAGGCGATCAGCTATCGCTAATAAGAAGGAAACAATAATGAATAGGTTTTGAAGAATCAATCGCTGAATTTGAATTGTACATTAATTATTTAGACGAGCTACCTCGCCTGTTTAATTTTTTTAAACCGACTTTGTTCGTTCTCTCCTCTTTATCGGACGAACCAAAAGAAATAGATCGTTTTCAACGGAAATAGGAATTAATTATGATCAAAATATCCTATCTTTCTTATTCGTTTCCGTTTAAATGAAGTAATGATATGCTGATGATTATTCTTGTTATCACGAGAAGTGGCGGGACAATCATTTGCAGTTTCTAATTATAGGTTAAATCAACCGTTTTATCCTTCGTGGGAATATCGTGACACCATTATTATCCGTCATCTGAAACATCAAACTGTGCTAGTGATCTCTGTTTTGCCGCATGGAACGCATTTAAGGAAGCTACGGCCCACTATTTTACAAATAGCATCAGCCTATCTCATAAGAGACCACTTCCTCTAGTTCTTTCCGTACGACCTTGTATAACGACTGTTTCCATCGTTCCCGCTCTAATGACGTGGCCAAAAAACTCCGTTTACGGACAATTGTTGATAGTCTGTTCTGTACGGCGATTGGTATAAGGAAAGTTAATTCCAACAAGACTTCATAAAAACTAAGATTATGCGATGCCGTATGTGTCTGTCTTTTTTTTTTCTTTTTTTTTGGGTATACACCCATCAGTATGTTGGCCACTACAGAATACACAAATCGCAAATGGACTAGTGCAGGTTTTTCCCCTGCATCGAAGACACCTGAAGCTACCTTTACACTGTGCAGACAGAGTGAGACATCTGAATCATTGACGAAAGGGTTTGCAAATAAACCTGACATTTCATAAAACTATATGCGTGATGGTAATGATTGACCCTTGAACTATATGAGAATGGAAGAACTCAGAATATATTGAACTTCGTCCCTAATTTTGACTTTTCTATTTAATCTCTTTATGTTATTGACTAAAAATGGATAATAGCCTATCATTTCATAGATCCGATCAACTGAATACTCAACATCAGCTCCTTTAATAACGTCCAACCTTGAAATTAGATGTGCAGGAATATATGTATACGTTTTGTAACCGTTGGATTCAAATTAATGACAGGGAATTAATTCCTAAATTAAATCCTTGATAGAAGATGGTGTTGAGAAGTGAATGATCACCATACTAACTTCTTTACTTTCGGTAACATCCTTCCATAAACTATTTCTTCTTAAAATTTCATCTATTTTTAAGTAGTAGCTTCTCTTCTTGGGTCGAGATGATGTAATTTTTTTACAAAAACTTCAAAATCTTTGTTAACGTGAATTAAATTTTTACCATTAGAACAATTATTACCGAAAAATTATTACATGAGACGAAATTGCTCGAAGTTATTGCTACAATTACTTTTTATAATTATACTACTGATATTTTTGCATTATTATCAACGTTGCGCTATTATGATTATTATTATTGTTTCCCGTATGTTCGGTAGACTTACTCGGCGATGCGTGTGAACAGAACCGGTTTTGTTACCGCAATCATTAATATCTATTAGACATTCTTACCTCGGCGATCCATGTCCTGTAACCTGCTTCCCCTGGACTGATCGGAGGATCATTCCTCCCCTCGTCGTCGACATTAACGCGCTAGATTCGAAATCTTCGACGAAACTAAAAAAATTAAAAAAAAAAAAAAACTGAAAAAATTAAAGTGTGAAAAGGAAAGACAGAAATGCGGGATAATCAAAAAAAGTGAACGGTTTTATCAAGAAAATGATTTTGATTCGGAGAGAATGGCAGGAATTTGAGTAGCCAGACAAAAGCGAAGACAGTAATTTAAAATTCGGTCAAGCTTTAACAGAAGAGACTTAGAAGAGTTTCCCGCATATATAGAAACATCAGTCCAACTTAGAAAGAATGAGGGATTTATACAATAAAGAATGAATGTAAGGGTCACCACCTCACCTGTACGATGGGAGTGATTTTAAAAGAATTATCCTTTTAAGACAAGAAGTATACAGGCAACTAATATACTCCTGAAAGGACAAATGGCTGTTACACCCGAGTAACAGGAGCACTCCATAAGAAAGACAGGATAATGACTTAAGGTTAGATTGATTGAGGAAGGATTATATGAACAGAAAGTAAAAACCATGTCCGCGGATTTCAGAGGAGAAACGAGAAGATGAATATTGGAAAGAGTATTTTCTATAGTGGCTAAATGAACTATTTAGTTCTAAAACAGCATCTGTGACGTTGTGAGAAGAAGAGTGCATAAAATAAAGACGATGAATTTAATGGAAGAGAGACAATTTGAAAGGTATAGATGTTGAAGAGAGTGGGGGAGAGGTCACGATCTGCGGGTCACCGATTTTGATGAAACTTAGCAGATCGATAGAAGACTATGAGTATATAAACTGTGTAAAATATTAGAGTGCAACGTTTTGATTTATGCGAGAAATTAAAATTTTTAAAAGCCGAATTTAGCGTATGATATACATAGCCGTTTAAACAAAAATATGCAATAAATTCCAGGTCGTGTTTATATTTATTTTATGCAATTGATTCGGAAGACTGATTATTCCAAAATGAAGTATATTAAACAAAAAAATTATTAAAAAACAATAAAATAATTTAAACACCGCGCGGGGATTCGAACCCAGATACCTTATTTCCAAGTATGTACCAATAGACGTCACTTTTACCGCTACACCGCAAAACATATACATTGTAATGACATGTTTAAATTTTTATTAAATTAAAAATTGAATTTTTTAAATAATTTTATTGTTTTTTAATAGTTTTTTTGTTTAATATACTTCATTTTGGAATAATCAGTCTTCCGAATCAATTGCATAAAATAAATATAAACACGACCTGGAATTTATTGCATATTTTTGTCTAAACGGCTATGTATATCATGTTAAATTCGTTAAATTTCTCGCGTAAATCAAAACGTTGCACTCTAATATTTTACACCAACAACATGGACAGGAAGATGCAATGGCAGCATTATATTTCTGGGAGTAAGGAGGTGAACATTGTTAAAGGCACTGAAAACATCAATAAAGGCTGCGATAGTGAAATTTTTGTTTATATAGGAATTATGAATGTCAGAAAGGAAAACACTAATGCAATCGGGAAGACCAAGACAAGGACGGAACAAGCCGTTTATTTAACATGCTCTCAAAGAGCTTCCTTAAACAGGGAACAAGTAAGATAGGACGAAAAGAAGAGGAGTTTTTCTTTGGTTAAAAGCATTGCAAGAAGGAGGAGTGGAAAAAGAGAGAAGAATCATATATACTAAGAAGAGTTTCAAGAAATTAAATAGAGAGGTTATTTATGATAAGAAACGATGTACCATCAATACCAGGAGAAGATTTGGAAGAAAAATTACTTAAAGAAGCACGAAGCGTTCCGTTAAAGGAGTTCGAAACGCTTTAGCCATTTTCCAGACATGTGACATTGGAGTGAAACAGGAGAAAGAAGAACAGAACTTTATCGAAGCGGCTCTTTTTCAGCGTTTAAGAACGAACCTAGCCTTAGCATTAGCCATTTTATGTGCAAGGAAGTTGAGAAAAGAAGGACAAGAGCGAAAAGATCTAAAAGTGGAAGTACAGAGGTGGAACGCAGACTTGCAATCATTATTCCACCACAGGGATGAAGCATATATAGATCTATTTTTTAATGAAGAATGGTACGGAGGAGCAGACAGGGAAAGAGCAATAGATTGAGTAAATGACTGATATTATCGGATTCCTGTCAACTTTGATGAAAGGAAGAGATGAATCGACAATACAGCGAAACTTCGACCAGTCGGTTTCGAGAAGGTACCATTGAGCAGTATGAACGAGTTCAGGCTGTACAGGAAGAGAAAAGTTATTGAGGGATATGATTATGATGGTCGCTTCCAAACGTGCCTATTAAGGTTTTCTACGAACAGTTAAGACCGAGGTTAGGAAATTGAACTAAACGTAGTAGGATTCCTATAAAAAGTTGGGAGAATTATCATTCAGCAGAATGAGATTGTTACGGAGAAAGGTATCTTCGAGGATAACACCATTATTATTATAATTGGAGCAACCCCAAAGAGGAAAACGAGCGTTCCAGTCTCCTCCGATAATATAAGGGGAAAGAAGCGAATTAAAGAAACCTGAAAAAGGAAAGTTGCGAAGATCAAACTTAGGAGGAATGTAGGCAGAGAGTTAAGAGGACAGGAAAAGTTGTTAGGGATGGAAAGATGAGTTAAATTAGGAAGGAGGGATGAGGATGAATTAAGAAATCGAATATCGCGTGAACAGAAAAGAATGTCATTTCTAATCAAAACAGCAGCTCCTCCGAAGCCGTCATTTTGACAGGAACTGATTAAGGTAAAACCTCTAAAGTTGAGGTCAGAAGAATCCTATAGCCATATTTCAGAAAGCAAAGTTACTTCGATCTTGTGAAGGTCCAGCAAGCCTTCCAAAACATCTTTCTTGGCTCTAAGACTGAGACGGTTCCATTGCAGGATATTAAGTTTGCACGCCATAGTCAATATAGACCAGGAGTAAATTAAGATGGACGAAGACATGAAGAGAGCAGGAGTTGGTAAAAATGTATAATGGGCTAATATATAAGAAATATGACAGGGCAGTAGGAGAAAGGGAAAAAACAAGAAGAACAAAGCATACCAACTGTAGTAACAAGGCCATTAAAGCTACGTTCACATAAAAGTATATATTAAAAAGACTCGTCGCCAATTACGAACCAACCTATTTAAAGGTCAATCGAGTGGCAGGGATTAGTTGAATTTAAAGAAGGAGACCAGCTTATTTAGAAATGTCGAGTAGAAAAAGCAGCAACAAGAAGAGGTAGGATAAAAAATACTTTTATTATGATAACTAAAAGGTAGGCTGAAATAGCGATCATTATTGAAACAATCGTTGCCTTCATGGGAATGGTTAATATTAAAGGATAAGGAACCTGTCTTACAGCACCACTTAACAAATGATTAATGTGTAGACAGCAGGAGTAATATCCGTTAAGAAGAGAAATAACAAGTAAAGAGAACAGAAGTAAGAAACGTAAAATATAATATGTAACTTTGACCATTATTAGCAGTCTGCGCTCACGATAGAGACGAATAAAAAGGCAAAAAAAAACAAGAATTCAATATAGACAAAATGGAGGTAGAAGAAAAGGAAAAATTTACGCTTTATTAAGGAAGAGAAAGTGTAGAAGAGGAGAAGAAGGAAAACAAAAAAAACAAAACAAACAGAAAACAAATAGAGTTAAGAATATAATAAAATTTAAAATGTTATATATATATATATATATTAATATATTATAAGGCATGAGGCATAAAGCTCTGAAGCAAAAATTGAAGAGATTTTTCAAGTTCGGAGTAAGCTACAATGTTATGCCTAGCTAAGAGCTGTATGAATGCAGAAGAGAAAGAACTGGCGAGGAAATTTGTGTAGGAGTATCATTGAAAGAATCATCGGAAGTAACAAGATCAGCAAAGTTACTCATATTAATGGCATTCGATTTTAGAGCCCAACTATTAGATGGAGAAGGTATGCGGTTGGATTGAGCAGAAGTTTTGGTTTGCGTTTTTTTATTAGACTTGCGGTGAAGGTATTGGCCCTTTGTTGACCTTGGTGCTCTCATCTGAAGAAAAATATTTTTGCAGATGAAGGATTTGTTAATGAAGGGACTGGACCCTGGGTTGAACTGCGGCTCTGTCAGCGTAAGAAAAGGCCGATGATACAAAAGATTTACTTTCCATGTCGCGCAAGCTTCTTGGAACGGAATGTTCTCATAGGCCATAATACGTCTAATCTCCTTTTGTTGAAGCCACTCAGGACAATGTCGATCCGAAGAACGATGAACCCCTTTATAATTTCGACATACGGGAACAGAATTAGTCATAGGGCATTCCGAGATTGAATATTTGTCGCTGCAATGAACGCAGTAAGTTGCGGGACTACGACAAACATTAGAAGTGTGACCAAAAAGATGACACTTATTACATTGAATAGGAAATCTAATACTGGGCGATATCTGGAAGATTAATCTAAAAATGGAGATTTGGGAAGGAAGAACGGAAGAAACAAATTTAATCGCAGCCGATCGAACGGACAGACGAACACCATCCACATTTTTAAAAATTCTCCTAACTGAAGCAACAGGAATGGTTCCATGATATCTTCCTCCGAAAAGGAAGTATGCAAATCGGAAATTATTCCATATCGGAAGAAAACATTACGAATGCTTTGAAGTTATTTTTCATCATAAAATCACGTTGATCTAAGAATTTATTAGTCGTAACCGCAGAGGGGAGTAAACCCGATAAGCGGTTCCTACTCTGTTTTTTGATATTTAAACATTCGGTAGTTAATTTAAACAGCAACTTGGCTATAGCCAAGAGATGTGTATTACCAATACTTTTTTTCGAACTGCTCTAAATATATTAAAACAGGTCCAGGATGGTCTAACGGAAAGATATGTTCTTTATTAATATTATTACTAATTATGTCGTTGACATTATTATTAGTAGCATTACCATTGCTGTTATTCTCACCGTTACTATTATTATTATTATTATTATTATTATTATTATTATTATTATTATTATTACTCTACTACTGCTGATATTAAAGTTTTCGACTGCTTTAATCGTGCAGATATTATTATTATTATTATTAGTGAGGTTGAGCAAGTCAAGTTGTGAAAGCCGTAGACCTTTGTTTGGAAGAATCGTGAACAGCGAGGGGGGGCTGGATGGCTTATGCTTTCCGGTAGGGTCAACCTCCATTAGGTTCAGCAACATGTTAGGTTTGGTGGTTTTTGAATCTTTGGAGGAGGCCGTTGGGCGGCCCCCGCTAGACGAGCTCATCAGTCAAGGAAATCGAAATGTAATGTAAGTGAAATATAAAAGAAAGAAAAGATAAACGAAACCAAAAAGAAGAAGAAGAAAAAAAAAACAACTAATATATCAGTAAAGAAATAGAGTAAGAAAAGAAATGGAAAAAAAAAGGTACTCGTAGATTTTCAAAAAAATAAATAAAACGATAATTAAATAAATAAATAAAATAATTAAAAATAAAATAAGAACAAAATAAAACTACAGCTGCTCACAACTAGTTAATAATAATTAATGCGATGAAGAAACGTTCTAATAATAAATCGGAATAATCTCACCAGTAAAATTAGATAACAACGTTCGTGAAGACAATAGGCGATGCAACATTATCTCACAACGCGGAAAAGACGACTCTATCACTTAATCGACACGTGCAAATATATTTCTCATTTCCTAGTTGAAGATAGGGAACTTCCGAAAAGGTTTCTGAAAGATTTATTTATAGACACAATTTAAATGTTTGTCGTTATGTTTGTAATTTTATTATTACTATTGAAAGCGCTGTTGATGGAAGAGTACGTATGTCATCGATAAAATCGGCTTTATAAAAATAGCTCCCTGCCATTTCATTTTTATTTTATATTAAGAACATTGCCTGCATCTACTACTAAGAGGAGGCGTCAGAACTATTCTAGCAGTTCATCTTCCTCTCATGTCAGGATTCCATCTCGTAAACACCATTCTTCTTTGAAAGCACCCAATCCTCTCAATTCTTATTACTCCAAACTTACACTAAACGCTGGCACTAAAGTAGACCGTTCCGTTATTCCTTCCCATCCTTCCAATTCTCCCACATGTCCATCTTCCTCTAATGCCGCAAATGCCAAGTCGGCTCCAATTATTAATAACGTTTCTCCTAGTAACTCTTCCTCCATTTCCTCTAATAATGTCTTATCCACAACTTTGCTAACCGCTCTCAGTAAATTTGATATTCCAAATTTGGAGAATAAAATATTATCCATCTGTCAAGTTTTGCAATCTTAGATATGGTGGATGTTACCTTTTTTTCTACTTCTAACTTCTTCTTTGTTCTCTCTTTCCTTTTTTCTTCTTCTCTAAATTTTCTCCTTCCTTTATGTACCATCTCGTTCCATTACCGTAAAACCAACGCCATGGTTTTTCTCCTCAGCTTTTACTTTGGCATAATGCTGCCGCTTTTACAATTTTACATGGTGCTCCTTCGGTGTTGCTTGCCTCCTTTAACTAGGTTGGTTGATAGCATACGGGGACCCAGACGCAATGAATTTTTTGAGCGATGGGAGCCACCTTTATGGAATTTTTCCATGTTTATACCTTATTTATTTTTTCTTTCTCATTGTCTCTTTTCCTATCTCTGTACCGTCCTTCTTACAGCGCGACGGTGTTGCTTGCTGCCTTTAACTAGGTTAGTTGATAGCATACCTCAACCCTCGCGCAATGATTTATCTGAGCGGAGGGTGCTTTATTGTTTTGCATTTTTCCTTATCTTGCTCTTTTTTATCTTTTCCTCTTTTCTCGAAATTTTAACGATTTCGTTGGTTTATGGAAATGGAATATTGGTTATTTTCTCTTCTTCCTTTTCACCTTCCCTCCTTCTCTGGCCTATTGCATATTTTCTCCTTCCCTTGTTCTACTTCTTCCTCCAACTACCACCTATCTAAGTATTCATTATGTCTTGTCGTCTTAAGGTTCTACAATGGAACTGTCGCAGCATTAAGGCCAACAGGAACTCCTTTGAACGGCTGTTGGATGAATATGGCGTTAACATCGCGCTTCTTTCTGAAACGTGGTTAACAAGCGCTTCTGACATCAGTTTTAATGGATTCTCTCTGATCTGTTCCAACCGCAGCGATGGCTACGGTGGTTCAGCTATTTTAGTAAGAAATGATGTCCGGTTTTTAGTCCATGCTTCCCATCCCTTGTTTCCTCCTAATCCTCCTTATCCCAGCTTAGTGCACATCTCTATTCCTAACTATTCTTCCAGGCCCTTTCATTTAATTTCCGCCTACATTCCTCCGACTTTCGATTTGCGTGATTTTCCGTTCCTATCTTTAATCAACTCCCTTTCTTCTTCCTTCCTCATAGGTGGTGATTGGAACGCCCACTCACCCTTGTGGGGTTGTTCCAACTACAATAGTAATGGCACGATCTTAGAGAATTTCATCCTTCAGAATGATTTATTCCTTCTAAATGATGGTTCTCCTACGTGCATCAGAAGTCACTCCTCGCTTAGCTCTATTGATCTATCCCTAACCTCTCCTAATCTTGGTCTCAGTTGTTCATGGTATACTTTAGACGGTACCTTTGGAAGTGACCATGTTCCTATTACTATTTCAGTGAATGAAGTCTCCTCCTCTCCTTCCTCTACTCCTCTTAATTCTCCAAATTGGGTTCTCTCTAAAGTTGATTGGTCTCTATTCCGTTCCTCCGTTGATTCCTCACTATCTTCTATCCCTGCTTCTTTGAATTGTTTTTCCCAATATAAATTCTTCATTGATTCTATCTCTTCTGCCTTAACTTGTTCTTCTCCTCCTGTCCGTCGTTCATCTCATAAGAAAGTGAAATCGTCCTCCGCTTTGTGGTGGAATCAGGATTGTAAGGCTGCTTTCGATCTCAGTTTAACCACTTTCAGATCTTATCGCTCCAGCCCTACACTCAGCAACTATCTTTCTCATAAAAGAGCCAATGCTAGAGCCAGATTCATCCTCAAATCAGCAAAAAAAAACGCGTGGAAAAGCTTCTGTTCCTCCTTCTCACGTTCTACTCCTATTTCTCAGGTTTGGAAAATGACTAAGGCTTTCAAATTCCCTCTTTCCCGTCATCCTCTTTCCTGTAATCTCTCGAATGATGAGTTAATCTCTTTCATTGACTCCATCGCCCCTTGTTACGTTCCTAACCTCAATGAATCTCGTCGCATTTCGTCTTCTTCCAACTCCTCCCATTTTCTGGTCACTCCGTTTACCCTTACGGAATTAGAAACGTCCTTACGCAATTCTTCAGATTCTGCTCCCGGAGTAGACGGTATTTCCTTTTCTGTTCTCAAAAATCTTTCGGACTCTTCTCTTCGGTTTCTCTTAAACTTGTTTAACTCTTTTCTCCACTCTGGTTGCACTCCTTTATCTTGGAATACCTTCATCATTATCCCTATTCCTAAACCGAACTCTTCCTCACTTCGTCCAATTTCTCTTGCTTCTTGTGTCAGGAAGCTTTTCGAAAACGTAATCAACAGACGCCTTGTTTGGTGGCTAGAACACCAGAACATATTGCCTAACAATATGTTTGGTTTTCGCCCTGGTCGCGGCCCTCCTGATTGTATTAGCGCTTTCCTAGCAGATGTTTACAAGTCATTCATCGACAAAAAATTTCTTATTGCTTCCTTTCTTGATATTTCGGCAGCCTTCGACAATGTCCATCTTCCAACTCTTTTTAATTTGATGCTTTCCTTAAACATTCCGGCTCATTTTTCTACCCTGATTATTAATCTTTTCCTCCGCCGAACGGTCACTCCTTCTGTTCATATTCAGGATGCTACTAGACTAGTCTATCGTGGACTACCGCAGGGTTCCTACCTTAGCCCCACTTTATTTAATATTTATTTTATCAAAATTGCGTCCCTATCTTTGAATTCCTGTTCTCTTTTCTTTGCTGATGATATCCTCATTTATTCCTCTCATCGCAACATCTCGCAGGCCAACTCCCATCTTCAAATCTCCTTAATTGCATTGGAAAATGCCTTATCCAACATCCATCTTTTCATCTCTTCTTCTAAGTCTTCTACTGTCGTCTTTACACTGCGCCCGTTCATTCCTTCCTCAGTCGTCCTCGTCCTAACTAATGGCCCAATTCCTCTTACTTCCTCCTTCCGTTATTTATGTGTTTTTCTGGATAGCCGACTTTCCTTCCATGTCCATATCAACCGTTTATTCGTATCTTCCTTCAAAAGGCTCAACCTCATTAAATCCCTTTCGCACACTGTCTGGGGAGGTGATCCTGTGATCCTACTCATGTTTTACAAATCTTTTATCCGCTCTGCTCTTGATTACTGTTCCTATATTTATGCTAATTCTTCTAGATCCCTTCTGTCTAAGCTCGACCGGGTCCAAAATACATGTCTCCGCCTCTGCCTTGGAGCCCGGAAGTCTACTCCTATCCCAGCTCTGCACGCAGAGTGTCACATTCCTCCCCTTTTCCTTAGACGCTCCCTCTTGGGTTATCGTTTCCTCATCAAACGGTTGCCTATTTCCTCTTGCTCTCTCATTCCTTCTTATTCCTACATATTGCGTTCCTGGCGCTTTTCTGCTAACAAGACTCCTATTCTATCTCTTATCGCTGGCCGTCTTATACAGTTTTCTCCGTATATCTACTCTTACGATAAACTCCCTTATTTCTCCTTCAATTTTTCCTCTCTGCTTCATCCTATTAACTGCTTTTATTCACCTGTCCCTCCCAAACCTCTTCTTCATCACGTTGTTAGATCAGAATTCCAACAGAATCTTCGCTCTTTTTTCCCCAACCATTTTTTGATCTTCACTGATGGCTCCAAGGGACCCAATGGTGTTGGTGCAGCCTTCTTCTGTCCTTCTCTCAATTACTTCGAGTCCTTTAAACTTCCCTCCTTTTGTTCAATCTTTTATGCTGAGTCTTCGGCTATTCTGCGTGCCCTCCTTTTTATCAAAACTTCTCCGGCTTCTAGCAATCTCCTTATCCTGTCGGATGCTCAAAGCGTGCTGCAGACTGTCACATCTCCTCTCCCTTCTCACTCAACCGACTGCATATTTCTCCTTATTCGTTTCTTAATTCACGATCTTTTCCATTCCCACTTAATCCAAACGGATTTGATTCCTGGCTATGCCGGAATCGAGGGACATGAGTTAGTCTGATTCGCTCAATTATCTTCCTCTTCTGGTAGGTTTCTTCCTGCCTTCTCAGTTTCTAATATTACCCTTCTGTCTGCAGCTGCTCATTCCATATTATGGTTTAACTCCCTACGTGTCTCCTCATTCTCCAACCCGAACTCCCTTTTCTTGTCTATTCAACCTTCCCTTCCACGTTTTCCATGGTTTATTAACTTTCCTTCTATGCGCCGTTCTAATCTCTCTGCGATTTGCCGCTTGCGTTTTGGGCATAGTTTGCTCCCTTCCTCATTGTTCCGTTATTCTCTCGTGCCTTCTCCTTATTGTCCATTGCACCCTCCCGGCGATCAATGTATTTCTGATCCCGATCATATAATGTTCAGTTGTTCGTCGCTTTCAACTGAACAGGCTTCTTTTTATTCCTTCCTCTTACAAAACGGTATTCCCGTTCCATACTGTGCTTCATTCATTCTCTCCCTTCCTTCTCCTTCGGTTATTCTAGCTCTCGATTCTTTTCTGTCAGCTATTTCTGATCGTGTAAGGATCTGAGTCTCTCTTTTCTCTCTATTCCACTGTTCTTGGGCCAATGTCCATGTCGACGAATCCATTAAAAAAAAAAAAAAAAAAAAAAAAAAACATTTCCACACTGTAAGCTCAGATATAGCCATAATTTTTTTGCGATTAAAATTTTTTTTCAGAACAAAAAAGAAAACTAAATTTAGATGGAAAAACCAACTCATGTACTAATTGTCGTTAGTTGATGAAGGAACAAACGGTTATAACTCGAATGATGAGTAATTAAGGAAATTGTAAAGAAGAAATTTACCAATGCAATTACAAAAACATAGATTATAAAATTTTTAGATCCGCAGGAAGAAGTACACAAGAAGGTATACTTGAGCCACAAAACATGGAATATAGTATACAAAAATTAATACCGTCAACGCAAAAGCTAATGCAACTGTAATTATTAGAAAGAAGCAAAAAAATAAAAGTTACTCTAATTTACGTATCGCTGTCGTAACAAATAACGCATGAAGAAATTAACGAGATAATTAACCAGATGCTGCTACCACTTTTTAATCTGCCGAGGTGCAAATACTTAAAGCCGTAATTGGGGCTGGCTGCAAAAATTGAAATAAAAATCGTAAGATATTACAAGAATATCATTGATAATCACAATCCTGTACTCCGTAACCCAACCGCTTGTAACTATTATAGTTTTACCTACAGAACTTGGTCAAGCATAAGCTTAACTATAAGTATGCCTTAGTTGGAGAGATATTAAATTGTACAGAACACTCTGATCTAGACAGAAGTGATCATAGCTAATAACATACACCTCGGATCGCCTGCATGTACGCACTAGTGTTCGACCGAAGGTTCGGTTTCGATTTCGGCCACTTTCGGTCCAAAAAATATGAGTTTCGGCCAAGTTTTGGTTTCAGCGAAATATTATCCGAACCTACGGCTTTAATCGAAACTTTGATCATAATGCTTTATTTTACTCCATTGTGGACTTTTTAAAAATGAAACACCATTTCATATTTGAATTCACTAGACACAATGATCACCTTAATGAGGACAAATATGTATTTAAACAAAATAGTTTCTCCTCAGGAATATATATATATATAGACAAGCGATGTAACCCGCTTAATTTAGCATTGCTTTTAATTTCCAAAAATTCCTTTCAACAAAAAAATGAAACACGTTGTTTCCGGTAAAACAGTGAAAGAAGAAGCATTATGACCTTCTTAGAATCTCTTTGATGTTTACGTTATTACATAAAAGCTCATCCAATTTTACAACAATAACAGACAATAAATAGAATATAATATTTAGACTCCTTGATTATGATTATTAATTGGGTAAATTTTTTTTTTCTTTTTTTTTACAGAAAGAATTATTAAGTATATAATAAGCGTATTTGAATTTTATTTTTAAAAAACCTTAAAATTTAAACCGGAGTTAAAACAATTATAAAACAAAAGTTTCGATTTCGGTTTCGGTTTCGGCTGAAAATTTTGTTTTAAATGAAATTTTAAAATAGCTGACTGGGATAAATATCATTCTAATATGATCATCTAGCAGTTACTAAAGGAAGATGATGATATCTATTCTATCCGATAGTTTAATAAAATCGGCCACAGAAATAAATTCTTTAAAAATATACATATTTTGTTGGAGTTATTAGGCGCGAATATTAAACTTTTCTGGATAAAATTTGTTTTTCGGCTTCGCGGTAAAAACTGTCCACCTTAACAGTCCGAAAAACACCGAATTCTGATATTGCACACTACATATAGTTTTTTTGTTTTTTTTTTTTTTCGATTTGTAGTTTTTCTCAATGACACGCTGTATATGTGTAACAATACTACAAAATCTATTCTGACCTGCAAAGCAAAGATTTTAATAAATGTTCATATTTATATGAATGGTAGCAGCTCTAAGATGAATAATTTATTTATGTGATCTTTCCACTTGAGTTCATCGTACCAGTATAAAACAAGATATTTTGTACACGGCAAATTTAGATGCCAGAGTACGATGGAGATATTCAGTGTTTTCATACATCTCATTACGTAACAGAAGTGAACCACCGTTGTCTCGGTTGAAGAAAAGCCAAGTTCATTATCCGTAGCCTCCTGAGACATGTTCGAAACAGTATTTTGCAATACTTTTTCGTCAACGCTCTAACATTTTAGCAAGGTAGAAAAAAGAATAGCTAGACCGTCGGGAAATAAGCTGTGAAATGTTTGATATTACCGATGTAACATTATGTAACGTAAAATAAATAGCGTAGAACTTAAAATCGATCCTTGCGGTACTACAGTTTCAAGTAGATATTAAAAAGTGTACTTTCGATCGTACGCTAAATGAATTGTCGGTTCGAAATTTCTATGTAAAAATAAAACATATATTTTCACTTTTATTTTCCTGGTGAGATCTTTCGCCAACACATGGTGTCAATGCTTTTTTGAAATCAGTAAAAGGACCGCCTAAACAACGAGCTGATTTTCTGATTTATGCAGTACAAACGTTTCTACTAGCCCACAGCACGATTGCATCCAACTCTAACCCCGAACCATTATCAGAAATTCTATCAAGTGCGATAGCTTCATAGTGTTAAAACATTAATAACGTTTTTTTTTGAAAAAATAAACATTTTTAATAACATTTTAAACCCACAGAAATGCATAGGAGTGTTTTATTGTATTGTTATACGTAGCACTCGTTAAAAAATAAAAAAAGCTACGAAATGGAATGAGCGTACAGAAGGAAGAAGATGTTACAAAATAATAAACAAATATGATTAAAAATAAGATTAGAAAGGAAAGAAGACGGTATATAAAAAGTAATAATCAATAAAATATGTTATTATAAGTTGTAACTTTTATATTACGCACTACATATGGGTTTAATTGAAAGTTAGTAAGATGTTAGTATCGTAAGATAATTCGTCAAAAACTTGAAAAAATAACATAAAGCCTAAGTTTACCCTCAGAATGGACTATTCAAAACTACCTTCACCCTGGTATTCTTTTCAGGTAGAAGCTATTACAACCCTCACCGATAACAATTACCCGCCAGCACAGTGAGGGCACAGGGCGCTAGGTGTTATTAATAAATACACCACATTTTCGAAAGCATACACCGATGAATTCAAAGCTGACAAGTCTAAGGTTTCCCCAGCTGCATGCGCTTTCAAAATAGACGGAATCACATACGGTTGAACAACGTAGTATCGATTGCGGAAGACGAGATGTATACTGTTTTGTCTTCAAGCATATTTATTGCAGTCCATACGTGCTTTGCAGTCGGATCACCCGGAATCACCAGCTGAGCCGAAGAAGATGCCGAGTTCTTTTTTTATGGGTCTCTAGTCATGCCGGAATTCCGGGAAATAAGCGGATGGACCTGGTCGCTCGGTCATCCATGAAGTGATTTGTTTACGGTCCATTATCCCTGAGGAGTTTCCTCTCGGATGCAGTCTTCGCACAGTGAAATCATGACTAGATGTCTGAATCGACCTTTCTCAGAGAATTGAAACCTACGATATAGCCATGGTGGTCTTCCCAGTCGAAACGGAACGCAGACTGTTTTCGGCAATCAATCGCCTGACAACGGGACATACGTCTTTTTCGCACAACTTCATCTTCAAACGAGCTCAAAACTACCTGCCCACTTTGTTCTATCGATGAATACCCATCAGTTTCGCACATCTCGCTGAAATGCACACGTCTTAATGGGTTGCGGCGCGGCCATATTACATCACTTGCTGACATCTTCTCAAATACCCCTAACGCTTTAAACAACCTTATGACTTTCGTTCAGTCTAACGAGCTGAGGAGTCCGATTTAAAACGTGGGTCCACTCACTGCGATAACCTAGGTAGTTACATGCAGTGTGTGGATTAGTACCCCTCCTTAAATAATAATATATAAAAAAATAATAATTATAAAGATGCATATAATTTCAGAAAAAAAAAAAAAAAGAAAAAAATAGTTTAGAAAATCATTATTATTTCCGTTGAGTTTGAGTCCAATCTAAAGATAAAATAAAACATATTTTCCAACATTTTTCCTTTTCTTGTAATTCATTGACGTAGATATTAACTTAAGAAAAAGGAATGAAAGTTAGATCACATTTTTCTATGATCAGGGACACAGCAGATCGGAAGAATCCAAGGACCCCGGTGCGGGAGTAAATGGCAAAAGACGCACTGTGTAGAATAGGAAGACCAGTTAATAATAGAGGAGAGTAGAAAGAAAAAGTGGTAAGCAGCGTTGGACGAGCATTCAAATGAGATATAATCAGCGCGTCATGTATAAAATAAGAGTGGAGAGGACAGAATAGCGAAGAATAAGTGACAAGCGGAAAAAGGAACACTGCGTCTACAGCACAGACGACAGACTGTGGAAGGAGTTGAACACAGCGAAAAAAGAAAGTTATAAGAAATTATTTATTTGTTTTTTATGATAATTTTTTCCCTTTCCTAAAATCAATTTCCTGCTTGTGGGCTGAAACTTGGACTGCTTCGAAAGCACTAAATGCACTTTTTAAGTTAAGGTGGTAATGAATGTTATGGCACTCTATAATTCGATCTCAGAGTCTAACTAGACTTCGACATATACTGTTTTGAGCTAAGTTCTTTTTTTTTTTTTTTTTTGCCAGCCATTTAGCCACTATCAAGTCGGTTTAGGAATGGTGCAGCTTAGTGAAAATACGTAATGTTCAAAATGAAACATTAAGTGATGCACAATGACCATAAATGTATATAAATTAACCTACGAATACCTGTCCAAAATCATTAAAAAAAATAAACTGTCCAGATCGAGTCCAAGATACGTAGGGCATTTCAAAAGTAATGCACACATGTCCATACAAAAAAAAAAAAAATGGTATTTAGTCATATAAGTACCCATAATCTTTCAATATAACTACCTTCCTTCCCAATGATATGTTCCCAGCGCCGGGGGAGGTTCTGGATGCCGTCCAGGAGGCCTTTGAAGTTTAGTTTACGAAGCACTATTTAAGGCCTCTGTATATTTTCACCATGATCTGTCTTCGAAACATATCGGTGTATTAATTTTTAATAATTTAATTTATGTTTCTAGTCGATGTTTGTTATCACTGTGTGTTATATTACATAAAATTGTGAAACATAGTTTTTAAAAACTGTTTAATTATATTCTTTAACCAATATGCAGTTTCTAGCGAAGCACGTCGTGGTCTATTTTCATCGCTGAAAACACTAAAAATTACGAAATAAAATGTTTTTAAAAAGTAAAATAATAAAAACACCACAGCATAAGTGCATATTTACTTTGAAAATTTTTAATAAAAATGCGCTTTATTACAAGAAAAAAAAAGATTATATTCAACGCGAGAAGATACTATATTTATTTTGATAAATATACCTTAAAAGAAAAACATTAATTTTTAAAATACTATTAAAGTAACGTAAGTCCCATACCCTTGATAAAGTATTAAAGTTCACAATGTACTTAAGGTTCTAATGAATCTGATAAGAATACTGAGACCAATTCCTTTCTCTCGGCCGCCTTTATCTTCCCCAGATTTATTTGGTAGCCAATTGTTTCAGAATAGATAAACCTGGGAGTGACTTCGATGCGGAACGAGACAAGTCTCGATAGCCTATGACACCTCTGGTTTTATACCAAATTCAAATTGCAACAATTGAAAAACACCGCACGTTAAACATTTCTGAAGTTTCTCTGATATAGCTCATGGAAAACGAGTAATTGCGATATGTGTTCGTTTGATAGGGGTTTTCAGTTGTCGTAAATTTTGCTCTATCGAGACTCGAATTAAGATATTAAATTTTTTTTACTTTTTATGAAGTGTCGGTATTTTTTTTTTTTTTTTTCGTTGCGCAAAAACCATTTTATAAAAGATTTAAATTTGTAAAATTTCCTATTTTCTTTTCAAACTAGTTTCAGTCAGCTTCAGTCAGTAGAAAGCGTTTTGTGAATGTCCGAAATAGGAAGAGAGATATTTTCGCAGTGGTATCGCGGAACGACTTAACGAATCGGTAGGAAAAGCAAAAATGAAAATGAAACGCGATTCTGACGAATGCGCCAATAGTAAATTGTAAAATTCCAACGACATTGTGATAAAAAAGCTGAAGAATTTTAGAATGGCTCTTCGTAAATTGTTGGAACCTAAACTGGGGTCAGCGACGAAATATTTTATAATATATATATCGCGAGAATGAGAAAATTATAACGGAAATAAGGGGAGATTGGCAAACACGCGCAAGACGGAAGAAAAAATTACTTTTTCAAAACTTATCGCCTATAGAGACATTAGTGTCAGCCGACGACGAATTACACGTCGAGTCACATTTTCCGGATTGCCGTTTGACGAAATTGCTGATCATCTAGACCTATCCGCGAGAGACCTTCCTCAAATGCCGCGACGCACGACTCTGCGTATTTATATTTCTGCAGACTCGCTTGCTTTTTTTTTTTTTTTTGTATCTATCAAAAGTTGCGTACACATCGCCGATGATGAGGGGGTGATTCTATTAATTTCGGGCGGGCGGCGAAACGCCAGAGACACGTACGATGATCGAATGAAAGGATTAATAAAATACAGACAGGATGTTGCGGCGCGATGTTAATAATAATCCGGGTCTCTGTAGCAGGAAATAATATATTCGTTGTGTCTTTTGTTTCAAATGGAAAGAAGATGGTAAAAGCATTTTTGAGTTTCGTGCAATTGAAAGAACGCGGTGCGCGCCGAAGCCTTTGCCGAAGCGCAATATTGTGCGAATATAAAGAAAGTTTGCATCGCGGTGCGGACGAAGGTGGGGCCGGGGATATTTTTGAAATTTAAAGTGGTTGTTAAGAGAAAGGGGGCATGGTCGTTTTGTAGGGAAACCGAGCGAATGTAGGAACTCTTTTGAAAAGCTTTTTCATCTGGAAAATACAAAGCTCCACTTCTGAAGGAATCTTTGTTAAATCTGCCTACATGCGTTTGTGTGTGCGCACGCCCGCCTACGTTACCTATAATTACGAGTTTGCCGGTGTGCGTAATGCGTGCGCCTCTGTGTTCGTTCTGTGTGCGTGCGCGTGCACCGCAGAGAAGTGAGTGCCTCCTTCACCTACGACGACGACGACGACGACGACGACGACGGCGGGTTCTTTTTAGATTTGTCTACGTATAATTCGCCTTGCAATTCCGAGAAAGAACTCTCCTATTAGAGCGTTTTCCGATTGAAGAGTATTCGCGCAGCATCCGTCTCACACGCACGCGCGCACACGCGCGCACACACACACACGCTTGCATGTAGGCACGTACACGTATATATAGACACGTACGTAGAAGGAATAGGCGAACAACAGAAGCAGGCAGCAAAGTGGTGGCTGTGTTGCTGCTGGTTCGCGCGCGCTTATATATGCAGGCGTAATAAAGGTCGAATGGCTGTCTACTTTAAAATTTCCTTTCATTTTATAGTAATAATACGCAAAGGCAGACACACAGGAAAGAGTATTTGTTAATATTTATGACTAGTTTTTCTTTTCCCTGGCCGCGAATAATTTTAAAATATTTTTTCTTCTCTTCCCATTGCAAAGGCACATTTTCTTCACCTTTCTCCTGGTGCCTTTTCGGTTGCTTTTTCATCTGTACACTGCCGACTCCGGCAAAAACTTTTAAGCCGATAAATGATAACCTACAAATACATTCTTCACCGCTTTATTTTCCACCGTTCACGCTCCCTCTTCCTCCACCGGCCGACAACTCAAAGGTGCATTATAATTACCGGGAAAACATTTGCCAACGCTCTCTCCTCTAGTATTGCTGCGTGTTTTACGTTATAAGTGAGCGTTTTTAATTAAACTAATAACATTTGCTGATCTGAAGCGAAAATGCGCAATACGATGAAGGAATTATTAAATCTGTTACATCGGTTGCATGAAAAATAAATCCAGCTCTTTAAATAAGTGAACAATAAAAACTTAGAAATTTAGCCTTTACTTTTATCGGCGCTAGTTATCCATTCGTTATTATATACATATATACGATAAGTAACGTGACACAGCTTATTTCACGTCCGCTGTTTGGTGAAATTGTGTGAAATTTATGTGAGAGGTCGGAGAAGGAAAATTGTTCGTATTTTCCGACTTGTGATCTAATCGGAAGAACATCTGTACGCTCATGTGAAAATGTTGGTGAACGTGTTTCCAAGCCGGTGAGTTCACCAAATTTCTGACAGCTGCAGAAGTTGTAGGTACAAAAATTGATCGCAGACTGTGCATATACGATGCAAATAGCATTATGACGCGTAAGTGTGTCTCAGAGTCAAAGGAAGCGAGTAAAGTATAGATAAAATGAAAGGTCGGCCAAAAGCCAAAACTGAATGCTCTTGTCCAACCAAAGTCTGGAATGATTAGAGCGTGATAGAGAAAGAATGTCTGAGGAAGGGAAAGAGTCGAGGAAAGGACCAATGCGGGCGGCTGAGCGAGCTAAAGAGTCAGCTGAGTCATTGCCCTCAATATTGGAATGACTAGGGACCCAAAGAGAGTCTATGAGAATGGAGTGGAACGAGAACAAAGAGGAGACAAGAGATCGAATAGAGAGGATGATACCGTCAGAAGTATGAGAAGGAGGAGAGGAGATGGTTTGAAGAACGCCTTTGGAATCAGAAACAATCAGGAATTTGTGCACCCCACTCGTAGAGGATATGAATTGAATTGCACAAAGAATTGAGATCGACTCGGCCGAGAAGATAGAGCAGAAAGAAGGAAGTCTGAAAGAATCAGAGTGCAGGAACGTAGGAGACGTATACGCGCCACCCATACCGCCATCACTCTTGGAGCCATCCGAGAAGATTAAGGCATGGGAAGGAAAAGAAAAGTTCAGCAGCTGAAGGAATTCGAAGTTGACTACATTGTGAGAGGAAGAATTAGCTCGGACTGGAAGAGAGGAGAAATTGATCGGGTGCCATATGCTATTAAAATCGAGAGAAAAGTAAGGAAGACTTATAAGAGGAAACGTAGGGAGAAAAATTGGAAACACAAGCGGCTATATGCGATAAAATCGGAATTCTATGAGGCGCCAAGCGCCAGTGATTTTTGATAGGAAGATAGGAAGGAATTAAATGACAAAATGGGGAGGTATTTTATTAAAAAACGATAACCGAGGAGTGAACGACGAATGGATAGAGGTTGAGTGGAAGATTCGGATATAATCGCAAGGAATAGGAGAAGATTTTAAAGCGCCAATGCGTAGGTGAAGACAAGAATTCTGAATTGTGTCAAGTTTTGGAGGCATTGCCATAAATGAAGGAACAATAGTCGAGTTTGGACCGAATAATTGATTTATATAGAATTAATAGAATGCACGGGTCTCCATCCCATCTGAGCAGAGATAAAGATTTGAGGAGATTAAGTCTTTTGTTCGAGGAATTATAGATATAATTAATATGTTCATGAAATGTAAGGTGACTATTTAAGAAAAGACCTAGGTAACACATATGGAATTAACAGTGGGAATAGGTGTGCCAGATACGCTGATGTTTATAAAAGCACGGTTAAAGGGGCGGAGAGCAAAAATTATACAGGAAGACTTGGACGGGGAAAGAGAGAGAGAGTATTGCTAAGATGGGACAATGAATGATTTAACTCGTTGGTGGCGGAGGACAGATCATCTGAGGTGGAATAAACTAAAATGTCATCAGCAAAAAGGAGAGAGAAAGAGGGAATAGGAAGCGAAGCAATATCGAAAGAGTAAATATTAAAAAGAGTGGGGCTAAGGCAGGAACCCTGGAGAAGCCCACGATAGACGCATCTGAAGGTGGAAAGAGAAGGAGAAGATAGATAAAGAGTTCTATGTTGAAAGAGGCTGAGTATAAGAGTGATAAAAACCGGTGGGAGATTAAGAGAGAGGAGTTTGGAGCCCAAAGAAAGAAGATGCACATTGTCGAATGCAGAGCAGAGATCGGCAAAAGAAGCGACAGTAAATTTCTTTGATAGGAATGATTTATAGATATCTGCAAGGAAGGTACTGATACAATCTACCGGGCCAAGCCCGGGGCGAAAACCGAACATATTAGAAGGAACTAGATTATTATGCTCAAGCCACCAAACGAGACGGTTGTTTATTAAACCTTCAAAGAGTTTGCGCAGACATGAGGCTAGGGAGAGGATGCTGGGAAGGTTATTTTCGAAGCCGCGTCACGTTATTTATTGAATATATATATATATATATGCACTATAATGCAATCAGTAACTTTTCGTTATTCAATTACGTAACATATCTAATAACAAGTTAGACATAGTAACTCAGTATAAACATTTCTGGGGAGTAATGATGGACCAACACTTAAGATGGGACATACATATGGAATACATTGCAAAGAAAATAAGAGCAGTTTTACCAGATATGCATTAAAGAAATATGCAACATATGAAACATTAATAGTAGTTTATTATGCGCTAGGAGAGCCGAGGATCAGATATGGAATTCAGGCATAATGATGAAGAAAGGTATACTCGGGGAAAATAAATAAACTGCCGAATTAAATGCTTGAAATTAATAAGAAATCCTTAAAGGGAGAAACTGAAAGTGAAATAATTAAAAAAGAAGACGTAATGAGCGTAAGAGGACTGTACTTATTACCGAAGATATGAGAATACGTAACAACAGGAAAGAAAATTGAATTGGAGGAAAAAATAAAAACAGAATACGAGTTGAGGAAAAAACTTACGTACCAACTGCCATTAGCAAGAACATAGATCAGCAAACGGTAAAATATATTATAACTCGGTTGTTGAATAAAATACCCAAAGATATAATGGAGAAAGAAAAAATAGGGAAAAGGAAAATAAAGGAATGGCTTCAAGAGGAATTTTTTTTTCTTGTTTGAGTTTTTCGCTGGGCTTGTCAGCAACGATTACCCTTCAACACGTGTACATAGCAGCAATTAGGAGTAACAAGGAATGGAATCTGACAAAGAATGCTATACCAAGGATGGAGAAACAATAACAATCAATGTCGAAAAATGCCAAACGTATGCATCCTGAAAAGAAAAGGAATGACATTGCCGAAGGTTAAAAGGAGTTAGCTGTCCCATACCATAATTAAGTTTGTAATTACAGAGCCTACAGTACAAACGGACAAAATAATTGGCCTATAAATAATTAAGGAAGAAGAAACGCGGGATGTTTAAAAAGCAGTTAGAGCCATCAAGCACCAAAGCTATATAGAACACATAGCGTGCCGTAAAGAGTTATCCGAAAGTTCAGTGACTTTCTCCATCACTATAAAGCAAAGTTTATAGTTCTTAATTATGAAACATGAATAATAATTATGGCGACGACTGCGAAAACAGCGCGTACCATCCTGTTAAAAGGAAATGAGTAGAATTTACAGCCAACACTATGGCCACACTGCAACAGCAGCGCCCGCAGTACCGGCTTACAAGGAGCTCACCTATCTAACGTTAGGGCCGCAATTGCGACAGCGGGCCCGCAATATTAACTGCGAGCTGTATGCATGTTTGTAACTGCAACATCGGTGCGTGCTCTTCGTTTAGTGAGGAGTATATGGAAAGTAACTGGACACGATAAGTTAGAAATGTCAAAGTAAAAGATAACCACTGAGATCTTAGTATGATGAAGTATAGAAGATAGGAATTTTTCTACAATTAGGATGATCAACGTTGACTGTAGAGAGAGAGAGAGAGAATAAAGGACACACAATATGGAACATCATGTGAGAGCAGCTCCACGTATAGAGCTGCCCTTTCAGATGATAAAAAGGAGCACTCAAAGAAGACACGATTAGAGTCACATACGACTGTGTTATCGATACACAGCGGACAAATAGGACACAATGGAGAAACGATACAATGAAGCAGGAAATCAACTGTGACCAGATCGAAGACGACAGATAGCAGACATGATGAAATGGGGAAGGTGCGAAAAATGTTAGGTACCATGGTTGAACAATTGGGGTGAACGAAAAGATATTGTGAATCAGGATTGGAGAAGGATGATATACAATTGGATACCTTTTTTGCAATATTTAATAATTCGTGAGAAGGAACCCGTCAGTCGACTGGCCGCCTAGAAGAAATAGCCGAACGAGCAAGATAATCTGCCTTTTCGTTTCCCGCAATCCCGGCATGACCAGCGATCGAAAGAAAGCCGATGGTTAACGAGTGCAATCTGTGAAGGCTAAAGATTAGAAATCGGATGCGAAGAATAATAGGATCAGAGTAGGAAGGAACATACGGAGAGAGGAGATACACTGAAGGGCGCTTTTGCAATCAGAAATTAGGAGAGGAACATTTTACATTGAGGAACAGATGGAATAAGCTGAATGGCACGTAGTAATGCCAATGTCTCCGCATAATAAATGGAACAAAATGAAGGAATTTTTAACAACCTGGAATGATTAAGAGCAGGAATGTAGATAGATGCACCCACTCCGTGTGCCATTTTGGACCTATCTGTAAAAATTAGGGTATGGTTAGCAAAACATAAAATAAAATGACAAGACGCAACAAAAAAACCGAAGAAAAAAACATCGAATATAGAAGATAGAAATAGATTATTAAGTACTGATACGTAAAAAGATAGATTAAGATTAGTAAATATTACACAATTATGTATAAGTGTTAAGTTTTTTTGTTTTTTTTTTTTTAACCCCCCTTTGGGCATATCAACAAGGGATCTTCGCCCAGAAACGAAAGGAAGGAGAAAGATCAGTTAAATGTAGATTCGGTCAGCTATTGATAAGATAAAGGAACTGAGGATAGGAACAACTGACATCGACGGAAACGATAAGATATACGAGGCACAATAAGGAGTAGGGAGTTTGAGTGACAGCAGATTAGAATACAAAGAGGTACGTTCGTTCACGAGGGATGGACATCAAAGAGGATATGGTCAGGATCACAGACGGCTTCGTCGTCAGGATGAAGAGAGCAATAAGGGGAAAGAGCGAGATGAAAACGAAAACGTGAGGAAGGAAGAAGAGAATGATTCAGACGTAAACGGATAATAGGGACAATAACGGAGCGGTGAAGCGAAGGAAAATCGTAAAACCAAGGCCGCGTGGGAAGATTAGGTTGGATGGAAAAATAAAAGGAAGGATGATTAGAAAAGGAGGAAACGTAAAAATCTGACCAAAATCTAACATGAAACTTTTTGCACAATGGGAGTAAATTCGAAACGGGAATTTTAGAGAAAAAAAAACGGGAGGATACAGCAATCTGAGCCAAGGAATCTGCCATTTCGTTACCCTCTATCCCCATATGACTGGGGACCCAGAGCATTTCAATGCGGATAGCGTGAAGTGAGAAGAGAGTGTGAATGAGAGAGCTAATACGGAGGATGAAAAGGTCAGAGGAGTGAGAGGGGAAATGAGAGGAAATAGCTTTAAGAGCACACATGGAGTCGGAGATAATTAAAAATTTAGAAGAAGAACGATGTGAGGAAATATGGATTATGGCACGTAAAATGGCCATTAACTCGGCCGTAAAGATAGTACAAAAGGAAGGGAGACGAAAAGATTCAGAGAAATTAATGCTCGGAATGATGAAAGAAGCTCCAACTCCATTAGGCCCCTTCGAACCATCCGTAAAAATAGCAATATGGGAAGGAAAACGGGATTCGATATAACTATGGAATTCCTGTATAACTGTTGGATAGGAAAGGGATTTGGAGGAAAAAGGAAAGTAGAATACATTGGGAGGATTAGAGAGATCTGCAAAATTGAAAGAAAAGTAAGGGAGATTGTTATAGGAAATTGTGCAGGATACAAAGGAATTTAGCCGCAAAGCAATGCGGGCTAGAATAGGAATTTTCTTGGGAGTAAAACGCCAGTTTTGCAGAATAGAAAGATATGAAGGAATAAGTTTGGAGGATGATAACGGTAAGCGTTTACACAAGAAACGATAACCTAAATAGGATCTGCGAATGAAAAGGGGAGGCGAGTTAGACTCAGCGAGAACTGCTGGTACTCGAGAAGATCTAAGAACACCAAGGCAAAGACGAATACAAGAATTTTGAATTATATCCAGCTTGGAAAGAAGTGATTTTGAGGCAGAGCCATATAGATAAAGGAACAGTAGTCGAATTTGGAACGGATAATCGAATTGTACAAGGAAATAAGGAGAAAAGGATCGCCTCCCTATTTTGTTGGGGAAAGAGCTTTCAGTAGGTTTAGTCTTTTAAGGGCAGAAGAGGAAAGGAAATTAATATGTTCATAAAAGGAGAGACGACTGTTGAGAAATACACCGAGATAGCAGAAGCATTCCCTACGAGGGATAAGATTGGAGTTTAAGGATACAGAGACTAAAGCGGGATTAAAAGGACGAAGAGAAAAGACAATACAAGAGGATTTTAAAGGGGAAATAGAAAGGTTCAAAGAGGAAAAAGATTGTTCCAAAGTAGCTAGAGACGAATTAACACTTTCGTTAGCATCTACGATATCACGGGATGAGGAAAAGAGAAGAATGTCATCGGCAAAAAATAAGGAAGAGGAGTTCATAGAAAGAGAAGCAACAGAAATAGTATAAATATTAAAAAGAGTAGGACTAAGGCAGGATCCTTGTGGAAGACCACGTGAAACAACTCTTGTAACCTCGAACGAAGAAGAAGACAGGAGAATAGTACGATTTAACATCAAGTTAACAATGAGGGAACAAAAATGCGTCGGGATGTTAATTGCTATCATTCTATCTCGAAGAGTAGGGAGATGGACATTATCAAAAGCACTGGAAACATCGATAAAAGTAGCTAGAGTGTACTGTTTATCGATGAAAGATTTATAGATATAGGAAACAAACAGACTGACGCAGTCAGCAGGACCTAAGCCTGGACGGAAACCAAACATATTAGAAGGAAAAACATTATTGTGTTCGAGCCACCAGACCAGGCGCTTGTTAAGCATGCCCTCAAACAGTTTTCTGAGACACGATGCTAGGGAGATCGGACGAAGAGAGGAGTTTTTCTTAGGGATAGGAATGATAATAAAGGTGTTCCAGGCAGGAGGTGTGACTCCTCTGGACAAAAAGGAGTTGAATATACAAAGAAGTGTTCGGAGAGTAAGATTGGATAACTTTTTTAGGACAAAGAAGGGAATACTATCACGACCTGGAGTGGGGCTGGAAGATTTTTTGAGAATGGATTTTAATTCATTAATATTAAACGCAGAGGAAAGAGAATGAGAATTAGGGTTTTCCGTAACAGGAAACGGGCAGGATTCATCAACGTTAGGAACATAAGCAGGAGCAACAGCATCAAGAAAAGAAGACAAACTGTCGGAGGAAATAGTATGGATAGAAGGACGTTCAGAAGAAGGGAATTTGAAAGCTCTGGCCATTTTCCAGATATGATTGAAAGGAGTAGTTCTCGAAAAAGATGAACAGAAATTTTTCCAAGAGGATTTCTTAGACGATTTTAGAATAAACCTAGCCCTTGCATTGGCCCTTTTGTGGGCAAGAAAGTTTTCGCGTGTAGGATTGGATCGGAAAATTCTAAATGTAGCGCGACTATGATCGAAAGCGGCATTGCATTCTTCGTTCCACCAGAGGGACGATGCTGATCCACGATGGCCTGACGATGACGGTTTACGGGAAGGAGAAGACAGCGATAGAGCATTTGTAATCGAATTTAGGAATAGATGGTAATGGAGTACAGGATCAGAGCCATCTAGAAATTTAGGAAGCGTAGAATCAACTAAGGAGTGGAACAGAGCCCAATTAGTTTTCGATAGGTTCCATCGAAGGTAATTGAGAGGTTTAAAGCAAGGAGAAGAAGGAGGATTCTGGGGAGTAATTAGAATAGGAATATGATCACTACCATAGGAGCCCATGAGAGTTGACCAATTGTAATCAAAACCAATAGAAGGAGATGAGAAAGTTAAATCGAGAGTACTATAACTAGATGCGCTCTTGTAATAGGCAGGAGAGAGATCATTAAGAAGGACTAAATCATTAGAAAGAACAAGATTTTCAAGAACAGTACCGTTGTTGTTATGGTTTGAGCAGCCCCATGAGGGCGACCGAGCATTCCAGTCACCCCCAATGATGAACGGATGCGGGATAGACCTGAGGAAAGAAACGAGAGGGAAGTGACGAAGGTCGCAACTAGGGGGAACATAAATAGAAATAATATTAAGCGGACGAGCTGCATTGGAAGGAATGGAAATGTGTACAATATTAGGCTGATTAGGACTAGAAGGGGAATTAAAGGAAACATCATGAGATTTAAATAGAATGCCGTTCCTAATAAGAATAGCAGATCCACCATAACCATCGTCACGATCGCATCTGATTATCTTATACCCACGAAAATTAATATTCATATCCGACCGTAGCCACATTTCCGAAATGAGAGCAACGTTAATACTATGAATGTCTAACAGACCCTCTAATGCATTTTTGTTGTCTCTAAGGCTGCGACAGTTCCACTGTAAAATATTAAAAGTACCCGGCATAGTAAATTATAAAAGGAAAAGACTTGAGAAGGGAAAGGAAAAAGAAATAAAGAAAAAACAAAAAGATAGAGGGGGAGGAAAAGGAAGAGAGACGAAGAGAGTGCCAGAAGAAAAACAGCAAGGTAGAGTAGAAAAAAAATAATTACAATATAAAAAAAAAAGACAGAAGGAAAGAAACTTTAATGGATGGAGGAAAATCGGGGCTAGCAAGATGAGAGGAAAGTTAATAAGAAAAGGGAAGGAACAAATAAAAACAATTAAACAAAAATAGACTGTTGATGAAAAAGGGACGGCGATGGATGCTAGACTGGAATAAATAAAAGAAAAAATGAAAAGTAAGGAACAGGATTTTAGAGGCAACGGACAAAATGATTCGGAGCCCATTGCAGCTAAGTTGCATAAAAGAGCGAAATTTGTAGTCGCTATGATTCTCGATAATTGTCTCAACTTTTCGAGAATATAATGTAAATTACAATAGCGTAAAACAGTGTCAAAGCGCTGCGGTCTCAAATATATTAAGACAAGAGTGCAATGCAGAACGACACAAATAAAACCAATATATCTGAGCCCGGCAGTGATTTTAGTCACAGCAGCGTCAGTACATTGAAATGTGAAAAAATAAATTACTACATGTCTGCCTCTGGGCATTACACCCAAGTATCTTAAAATCCGGCAAAAGACAAGAGTACAATGCATCATGATACGAATAAAACCAATATATCTGAGCCCGGCAGTGATTTTAGTCACAGCAGCGTCAGTACATTGAAATGTGAAAAAAGCAACTGCTGCTTGTCCGCCTCTTGGCAATACATTCAGGAGTCTTAAAATCTGGAAAAGGAGGAAATTAATATGAAAGGAAATATTGATAGTAATAATAATAGTGATCATAAAAAGAGAATAGGGAGAAAACAGAAAATGGAAAGAAATAAAGACAGAAAAAGCAGAGAAAAAACGAAATGGGAAAGAAAAGGCTAGCCCCGGTTGCATTCACTTTCACTTTATAACGAAAGTGAGAAGAAAGACTAATTAAGGTGAATGTAGTTAGATAAAAAGAGAGGTAGGGAGTCAACAAGGGAAGGAGAAGAATCAATGTTATTGGACGCAAGAAGATCTAAAATCGCTTCAGCTATAAAATTTGCTGTAGGAAGAACAGTAGATGAAGGAACTTTGGAAGTAGAAGCGGAAGTAGAACTGGAAGCGTCATGAACTAAGGAATTACTATTAATGGAGATGGAATTACTAGTAGAAGAAGAACTATTAAAAGCCCAAACATTAGAGGGCGACGGAAGGCGGTTAGAAGGAAGGGCAGGAAACTGTGGGGAAGGTTTAGTATAAGATTTAAAATTAGGACGTTTATGAAAAGTTGGGGATTTAGGCCGCGGAATAGATTTAGAAACTGTATGAGAGGACTTAGAAGATACATTAGGACAGGAAGCAGGCAACGAAGCACGGTCGACATATGAGAAAGCCTGGGAGACTAAATTACTATTTTTAAAATTAGATGCCTCATGGAAAGAGATGTTTTCGAATGAAGTGTTAAGTTAAGATGGTGAAGTGTTCATAGGATAATTGGTCGACAAGCGTTTTATCTTGAAGAAAGATTTGTATGTAAAAAATAACAAATACATATTTTTCAAAAAAACCAAAAAACAGCAAAAAACACATACTTCGTGTCGTTTCATAAATTTTAACTAATCATCTATGCTCGAAAACGTTTCGAATTTAGTATAGTCGTTTTTATAAATTTAAATTTGCTTGTTATACTTCGATTAGTTACATTTTTAAGTATATTTTTATATTTTAATAAACAGTATAATAAAGATGATTTTCTACATTATATTCGATTTTTATTATATTATTTTTATTTATCAATTATATAAATAAGTATATCTCTAACGATTTTCGATCTTCAAATCTGGCCAAGATCATCCTGGACCTGTGATGGTTTTCTATAATTATTATCGAAACGGTTGGTTTCAACTAAATCATTATTCGCAAAATAACAATGTTTTTTTTCTTCTTTTTTTTGTTTTTTTCTTTTGCGGAATTTTCTTCAGTTTTATACATTTCTTCACTACAACTTTACGTTAATCTAGTATCCGTGCGAAACGCCGCTATATGACACCTGATGACCGCGAAGTCAGCTGCCATTTCAGTTTTATTTGTTTATTCCATCTAATACTCTTTTATGAAATAGTCTGATGAATAATGTTTTCCGTCATAAAATCCATCCTGGACAAATTATTTTTTTGTATATGTGTAAAAACATCATTCCTGTTACACAATTTCGCGACATAACCCCCGGGGAGCCATACGTATATTAGTCCGTATAGGTTAAAGCAGTTTAAATTAAAAAAGAATAAATAATAAAATAGTAGACGATCGATTTTTAGGTAAGAGTGAAAGTGTAGCGTGTATATGCTGCTGTCGGCTAAACTCGCATCGACGACGCTGAATGCATCGTGCAGTCAATTTTGATACGCTAGTCTACAGAATTATTTGAACACATCAACATGCAATGCAAGTGTTGTTTTTTTGTTTGTTTTTTTTTTAATCTGTAAGATGCTTTAACGGTCAAATTTACCATTGTAGTAGGTAAATTAAAAATCTCTATTTTTTGCAACCTTTTTGTTACTCACACATTCGAAGCGTTTAAAATTTTTTTCTCTATTTCATCACAACTGTCGTAGAAAAACAACAGTATCCGAGAGAGAAATAATCGGTCCTTCGAGATTTAAATTTAGGGGGTTAAAAAAATTTCTAGCGGCTAAGTTCATGAAAGAAAATGGAAAAAATTACAGACTTTAAACATTTCATCGCTGAAAAATCGGCATCTATACCGTTTTTCCTTTTGTAATCATTACAATACTGCGTGTACAACTTCCTTTCAGAAACCCCACCCTAGGGATTTTATAGGAAATAAGAGATGTCGGCCAATCAATTTAAAAACCCATAATCACGAATTTTAATCGTCAATGCGATTTCCAAAAAAGAAAACTAATTATTTATTCGTAATTCTAACTGCGACGGATTAAGTTCTCGCAAGATTGCTGCGTAATATTTACGCAAACCATTTCGAGCTTTCTAGCTCCGAGGCTAGAGTTATGTTACACAGGACTGAATTTTTCGAGATACGTTAAGGTTGCCAAAAGAAGAAAAAAAAAAGAAAAGGAACCAGTAATCTAAATTTCATATGTCAAAGTGGAATCATCGAGTATTCGGACGTTACAATTGTGTAGCCATTCACCGACTCACCCCGCCGGAGGTAACTGAAACAGAAACTTGTGTTCGAAGTGATAAGTGCAACAAAAATGAAAAATTGACAAATTCCGATAACAATTTTATCCAGAAACAATTAGAAGAGAAAAGAATCAATTATTTTAATCCGATCAGATATTGCTTATATAATTAGCGGGAGTAATGTTGTGCGAAGGAGGAAAAGACAGAGTACAAAAAGTGCAATAAGGAGCGGAGGAAGTCCTCGGCAAATGGGAAAACAGAATATGTTCCACGAAAAGAAATGAATGTTCGGAGAATAAATAATTGGCGTCGCAAGCATCGTTCAGAATGAAGATGATAATACGTGAAGGAAACGATCGAAAAGCAATAACAGAAAGAAGGTAATGAAATATGGTTAAATCGCAGATGGAGACAACAGAACGGCGATATTAAAGAAACAAAACAAATATCACGGACCGGAAAGAATTACACTAAATAGACAGATTAATTACTAAAAGATTGTAAGAAGTTATGGGATTCTTTTGAGAATAAAAATACAGACAGAAGCGGAAACCGGAGAGAATAAGCTGCCTCATTACCAAAGCTGCCCGAACGGCTAGATATCAGTACGAAAGGAGTGGTGGAAAGAAAAAAGAATGTGATTGTGTGTGTGGAAATAATGAAGTCACAAAAATGATCAGGAAGAGGAGAAAAAAATTGCATGGCACACTTGTGAAATCCAAAAATAGTCAAGGATAATTTGAAGAGAAATAACCAGAAGCGCTAAAAATTACCGCGGAACAGTGGTGTTAATTCATTTACGAATGTGGAGTATAGAATGAAAACGAAATGTTAAAATCTGAAAAGATAAGCTCCGACATTGACGCAGGTCTTCTTAAATAGTCGATAAACGTTGGTTTTACTTGAGAAAGCGAACGATAGGTATACCTGTTTAAGTAAAAATGAAGATGGAATACATTAAGAGGATAACGGAGGTCGGCAAAGTTAAAAGAAAATAGGGAAGATTATTAATGAATAAAGACGAAGAGAAATAAAGAATGATCTTCCGAGAGGTGTAAAGAGCTCGTAGAAATGGAAAAGAAGCAACGGAGAAACATGAGCGATTTAGCAAGGACAATTTCAAGATCCGCGAATGGATAGAGGGGTGGCTATTAGATGTTCGGCGAGAATTGTTGAAATTGGGAAAGATTTAAGAGTGTCGAGACAGAACCGAAAGTCAGAATTTCGAGCTATATATAATTTAACGTTTCATCTTAAGAAATACTGAGAGAAGTATTCGAAACGTGCAGCATATCAAATGAACAAATTGATTTTGGTACAGAAAATGCTCAAGTCAAATTCATGGCAACATATTAAAAGTGTAAAAACCTGAACAATACGACAACGCATGAAACGTATTGATAAAGAATATAATTAACAAATAACATTTACCTGGTACATTTCAGCGATACGGTCGTGATATATATTGAACGTGTGATATCAATTTTTGCGCAGATTTACGATGAAAGAGCGACTATCGCAGAGAGCTACTGGGAAAGAATTTAAAGTGAACATCCGCATTAAAATGACGATAATGTGTGAAAAAGCTAACAAGAATAAAGCAGCCAAGCGTAAAATGAAGAATTTCGTTAAGAACACGCCGATAGATAAGTTAAATTTAAGAAATATTAACCACGACAAGAAAAATAAACATCAGACAGAATTTTTCGTCAGCCGTACAAAATTCAACTTAAATTGGAAATTTAATTTTTTTTCGAAATTTACTATTTTCGCGCGATGTTCAACAGTTTTTACACGCATTGGTTACAAAGTGATCTTAAAAAAGGCGTTATTTAGGGTGTTTGTTTTATTCGATAAAGAATCTTTCAGCATCCTGTTTGTTAATTATAAAATACAGTAATTTATAATAAATACAATTATAACAAACAAATTTAAGAATAATATGAAGGCTTAGAAACGTTTTCAGGTACAACAACCCATCATTAAGAACATAACTAACTATGTGTGATCGGAAACAAATCATAGTGAGTTGTGTTCTTAATGATGGGTTGTTGTACCTGAAACCGTTTCTAAGTATATTAGCAATAATTTTATTCTTAAATTTGTGTTGTTATATTTTGATAGTTGTAATAAATTACTATATTTTGTTTTATATTCGGTTTTTAGAAAAGCAACTTTTGTTTTTCCTAAAATAGCCTATAGTCGGCAATATCTGGAAAACCGTTCGGTTCTTATTGCCGATTTAAAAAAAAAAAAAAAACGACTCGTGTCGTTAGTAAGTTAGGCAGTTTAAATTCATTTAAATAACAATTCCAAGCATATAATACATAAAATGAGGAAATAGTTGTTGTATATTGCCGCAAATACTACAAACACCGCTGTAGTCATCGGACTGGAACCCCATGGAAAATTTATGGAATTACTTAGACCGTAAAATTCGTTAAAGCTTTTTTTCGAGCCGAATATTCAAGTGGAAGGGCGCCCCTCAAGGAAGAATAGGCCAAAATCGCGTTCAATTATCTTACAAATTGGTTTCTTCCACGCCAAGGCGATTAGATGCCGTTATTAAGGTCAAGAACCTCGGTTAATTGTTAAACTGATTTCTTTGTACTCTTATTTAAATGACCACCATCGAATATTTATGTTGTGCTTTACGATATATAAGATTTTTTAATTTATTCGTCTACTTACATTATTTTTTGTTTTAATTTCTTCTATTTAAATGTTTTTATCGATTTTTGGAATTTCTTTTGTCGCTTATTTTTTGCGTAGCGGAGGGTAACTATGAAAAACGATGTAGCGTTTTTGTATCGATTGTATAGATTCGACTCTTCTATAACAATTAAAGAACACCATCACTTGAGTTTCTAAGAAGTTCCCCCCACGGGGTGAGCTTCTGTATAATCAACAATTACTTTATTTTTCGTTAAATTTTGGTGACTATTTTTCCCGAAAAATCAGAAAATGTTTAAGAAAACTACCAATATCATTTTCGATACACTTTCATCCTCTATTGACTCGTTAGCCCTTAGTTATGTTCTATGAAGTCAGTCCTCTCACTTCCATTTTCACTTCTTCACATCTGATTTCCATTTAGCGAATTTCAATTTTTTATTACAAAAATCCTTTAATTTGACTTCAAGGATCGATAACACTTCCTTCTATTAAAATTCTTTCTAATTTTTCAGGTTCAGCACTATGCTGCAAAAACATTATCATCGAACGCTAACAGTTTTCTTCCGTCTATAATCATGATTTTAGTTTTAGCCTTATTTATTTCGAGTCAATATTTGTGACTGATAGTTTTAACCTTTTCTAGTAGCATTTTCATTTCGTCCAAATCGGTCGCAATGAGTGCTGTATCATCAGCGGTATACCGAAAATTGGAGATCTTTCGTCCACCGAGGACATTCCTCCGTGTTCCATCCAACCAGTACTGCTCTCATAATATATTCACTTCTGAAATAAGTAAGGATAAATCAGTTGAAATTTAACCGCCATTACTTTGAAAAGTCAAAGCTATTCGAATAATCCTTATTATTAAAAAGATTAATGGAAAATAACGGAAGAAAACGATTCACATCAAGTAATCAGTTTGGATTTAGGAACAAAAACACTCAACCATTTAACGAATTTGTACAATTATTCGGGAATTGAAAATAATATTGACAAAAAGGGAGTTTCCAATTTAGCCAGATATTTTCATTAATTAGCTTCAACTTAAAACCGGATCCCACTTATGAATAGCACAAAATTATTAAATCTCACTTAAAGGAAAGGTATCAGCGAGGTATGGTGATGAAATTATCGGCACGGATAAAATAAACACTGTAATTTCGTAAGGGAACGTTTTGGGGCTTCCTCCTCATAGGTAATTTATACAGCAATACCAGAGGCGAAAATTGTCGCATTTGCGGACGTAATGACTATTCTACGTACGAGTAATTATGTTGAAAAGCTAATAATGTTGCTTCAGCTGGGCCGATTTAATTTTGAAATGGTTTAACGTGTGAAAAACAAAAAAAAAAAATGAATAAAGAAAAGTCTACGTATAGCATATTCATTAACAGATCTGGCTAATTACATAATAATCACTAGTAAAATGATAGCAAAGAAACAAATTAAATACTTAAACCTATGTCTAGCTTAATTGACGTGAACGTATAATATTGCTAAAAAGGTAGTGTGAACTAACCACCGAAAAAAACGAAAAAAATCGATAACAGATATCTTTGGAAAATAAATTTTCACTACATAAACAGCTCTATTCGAACCGATATAAAACGTACGATTGTTTATTGCGAGTGTGAAAATCGACATTAAAATAATTCAATTAAGAACAATATTTCGAGAATTAATGATATTTCTTTATTGAGACTCGCAGGATTTTTATGTATAGAAAGTTATCGAAAATACAGTTTAAAAGCATACGAATAGTATGCACAGCCATAAAAATTAATAGACCAGCGATTTATTGAACATTTCAAAGTCTGAATACTCAGAAGGAATAAACCGTTTGGCTCCTAGTGTATTTTGGGATCTTTCTGATATAATTCTATAAATGGCAGGCTAATGGTGTAAAGAAAAGGCGAAAAAGAACAAAAAAAAATTCAAAACATTCCTTCAGGTTGTGTTCAACTGCTATAAACAACTTCGGGCAATATGTATTCATGATGTGATGGAAATAGTTCTTTTGCAACAAGATGGATTGACTTAATGTGCATCTTATTATCGTTCCTAAGAATAACGAAAATCGAGCTATTATTCAGACTTCCTAGTCTTTGTTTTGTTTTTTACATCCCGCCTTGTTCTCGCTCTCATCCATGTCTCGTACATTTCACTGAGTCAGAATCTGATACTTCTTCTGAAATGGCTATCCCACAAAATAGGAGAAAAAATTGTTGTTTAAAAGAAATGTCCCACGCGTAAAAGGCATACGTCGATCAACGGGGATTTTATATTTACCTAATTCGATAACATGTAGTCGACGATGAAATTGTTAAAACACATTTTTATCGTTACATTATTTTATTATTTGAACGATAGTATTTTTTTCAAATTTTATTTTCTTCTTCTCGTTTCAGCCAACTACGGACCACATAATTTCAGTTATCGTTCTTTTGTTTTAGCCTTTATTTGCGCCCAATTTTATTCGTTCACTATGGTTTCTCTTTCTTTCCAGCGTCCATGATGCACCTTTTTGTATTTTTGGTTTATTCCTCCTATTAAATGTCATTATTATTTTATTTTATTTTATTTTATTTTATTTCATTTCATTTAGTAAACTGTTCATTTATTTTTACTTCTTTTTTACACTTTACCTATAACGAAGTTTTTGTATACTTATGTTTTCGATAAAAAAATCTCCATTTATGTTACAGTTCTGAAAGAATCGCACTACATGATTTGTTTTTGTTTTTGTTTTTGTTTTTTTTGATATGGTATGCTATGCGAAAGTTGAAGCACTCTCTATGCATTCGATTAACATTTGTGCACAGTAACGCATCAAGTATAATTCTTGAGCATTTATTTTGCATTCCTTGGAGTCTAAAATTTAGGAATATTGGACACCAAACGGGACACGCATAATACGAGAGTTTTATATGTTACAAACCTACTTAAGGCAGATATTTTACTTTGATTTTTTAAAAAAACCAAGGGTAATGCGAATATATTTAGTATTTTTTTTTTTTTCTTTTAATAAATATGTACTGCAATCTTGAAATACTGTTCAAATAATCCAATATATATGACTAATTAGCAATTAGATATGTATAGAATATTAGTTCAATAACTAATTTCTATTATTTATATGTGTAAATATTATTTATATAACTAGATGTTATTCGGTTTTAATCGCTTACGACGTCTAACACAACTTATGATGTGTCGAGCAGCTGGATTGCTTCAACATTCTGGTGTTGATGAAGTTCGGGTAACTCTTCACTGCACGTTAAGTACCGTGGTCTATACAGCTTTGGTGCTTGATGGCTCTAACTGCTTTTTAAACATCCCGTGTTTCTTCTTCCTTAATTATTTTTAGTCTGATTCCGTTGTCTGTTGGTACTGTGGCCTCAGTAATTGCAGATGTGGCCGTGGTATGAAACAGATAACTCCTTTTTACCTTCGGCAATGTCATTCCTTTTCTTTTCAGGATGAATATGTTTGGCATACATCGACGTTGATTGCCATTGTTTCTCCATCCTTGGTGTATAGGGTTCTTTGTCAGATTCCATTCCTTGTGACTCTTAATTGCTTCTGTTTACACGTGTTGATGAGTAATCGTCCGTTGCTGAAAAACCCAGAGAAAAACCCAAACAAGAAATAAAAACAAAAAATAAAAAAACGAGAAACTTTAACGTAACCACAAACGCCTTACATAATAATTAGGGGAGGGGATTAGCCAGAACAAGCCCGAGATGTAACGAAAAACCTAGCTAAAGCGCAGCTTTTTTGAATAATACGGAACGATATAGTTGAGAGCTGTTTCATTATTGGATCTGGGCTCAGGGCAGGAATCGATCACACGACCGCCTGACATCTAAATAAAATGATCAATTATAAATAACTAGATTGTCGTACTTAATTACGGATTACAAGAGAATTCATGTTCAAGTTTTAAATTACATTACCTCGAGTGCAGCACACTGTTCTTTACCAGGTATATTTCTTTGGCAAAATGTGTTTCTTTACTGAGTGTGATATCGGTTCTATTTTTTATATATATATATATGTGTGTGTGTGTGTGTGTGCATCTTTATCACAGATATAAACAGTTTTTTTCACTACTTTTTCTTGCTTAAGATTTTTAAAATGGCTAAAATTATTTTTAATCAGTTTTAGATGAAGTATTTCTATTGTAGTTATCTTTTCAGTGAGAAAGCTTATCAGATATTTTCTCCTGAAATGAGCAACCTATCCAGTTCACGCTCGTTCACTATTGAAATTTAAACAAAAGCAGATTTAGTTCTGCTTCACACCGATGCACATATTTGACAGCTTTTACATTGCAATTGACAGTATTATTTTTGGATCGTTACATTTTTTTAAACTGTATTTATTCATCTTTTGACAATTAAGATCTCAAAAACCATTTTTTTTTTTTTTTTTTTTGGGCTCGTCAATGAAGGACCTTTACCGAGAAACAAAAGGTAAGGAAAGAAGTCAGTTACATTTTAATCCGATCAGAAATTTTATCTAAAAAGGAACAAATAGCAGGAATCATTAGTGGGGAAGAAAAAAAACGCTCCACGGAGAGAGATGAACACCGGAAAAACACATGATCGGCCTCCCAAATAACTGCATCATCTGGATGATGGAGAGGACAGTGTGGAGAAGAAATCAAGGAAAAACGAAATTTAGATAATGGCAGCAAAAAATGGCCGAAGCGCATACGAACAATGGAGACAACATAAGAACACCGAAAGGAGGGATGCAAAAGAAACCATGAATATGCAGGAAAAGTAGGCTGAACTGACAGATGAAATGAATAATTATTAGAAAAGGAGGAAGCGTAAATATCCGATACCATGATCTAATATGGAAGCTTTTACAAATTGATAGGAGGTTATCGGATGGAATTTTTTTAAAATAAAGACGGGAGGAAATAGCAGCATCCGGAGCCAAGAAATCAGCCGCTTCATTACCAAATATGTCCAAGTGACTAGGTACTCACAGAAAATCAATATTGATTGAACGGAGATAGGAAAGACTGTGAATGAGTGAACGTATATACAGAGGATAACACACGAATGATCAGGAAGGGGAGAAGATATGGCCTGAAGGGTACTCAAAGAGTCAGAGATAATTAAAAATTTAGAGGAAATAAAAATAATAGAATGTGTAGGATGGTCAATAATTCGTTTATGAATATAAAACAGAAATAAGGAAGGCGAAAAGATTTTGAGAGGTTAAAATCAGGAAGGATGAAGGAAGCACCAACATCACCAGGTCCCCTCGAACCATCCGTGTAAATGGTAACATGAGAGGGAAATAGAGAATTGATAGAGCTGTAGAATACCTGTTTAATTACGGCTTGGGGAAGATTTTTAGCAAATGAGGGAAGGAGAAATACCTTAGGAGGATTACAGATATCAGCGAAGTCGAAGAAAAAATAAGGGAGATTATTGAAAGAGATAATATACGGCCAAAATGAACTGAGACGATGTGAAATAAATGTCAGAATAGGGGTTTTGATGGGAGTGAAGCGCCAGCTGTTATAAATCGAAAGGAAAGACTGAAGAAGAGTAGAGGACGCGAGTGGAAGACGTTTAACAAGGAAACGATATTGGATAGGATCTACGAATGGAAATGGGTGACGAATTAGATTCAGCAAGAATAGCAAGGATTGTAGAGAATTTAAGAGCGCCAAGACAGAGAGGAAGGCAAGAATTTTGAATTAAATCTAGTTTGAAAAGTCTTGGACGCACTGCCATAAATAAAAGAACAATAATCAAAATAGATTTGTAAAGGGAAATAAAAATATAGGGATGATCGCCGATCTATTTAGTTGGCGACAAGGTTTTCAGCAAGTTTAACCTTTTAATAGTGGAAGTAGAAAGATATTTGATGTGTTCAGAGAAGGACAAACGATTATCAAGAAAGACACCGAGATAACAAAAGCAATTAACACGAGAAAGAGATACATTGGTTTAAGGATAAATTAACCAAAACAGGGCTATGGGGTCGAAGGATAAAAATAGTATAAGAAGACTTAGAGGGAGAAATTGAAAGATTAATTAAGGAGAGAGAATGTTCTAGCACAATAAGCGACGAACTGAATGCTTCATAGGCTGCTAAAACATCCTCAGACGAGGAAAAAAGGAGGATGTCGTCCGCAAAGAATAAAGAATAAGAATTTAAACGAAGAGAAGCTATACTGATAGTATAGATATTAAAAAGAGTAGGACTGAGGGAGTAACCCAGAGGAAGACCTCGGAAAACCTTTCTTGGAGCGTTAAGAGGTGGAGAGGTGAAGTGGATAGAACGATTTGACATGAGATTGATAATAAGGGAAGTGAATTTGATTGGGACGTTAATTGCCGTCATTTTATTTCGTAAAGTGGGAAGATGAACATTATCAAAAGCAGAGAAGACATCAATAAAGGAAGCTGGGGTGAAATATTTTTGGATAAAACACTTATATAAGTGAGAAACGAAAAGACTAACATAATCAGAAAGGCCAATACCAGGCCGAAAGCCGAACATATTAATATGAAATATATTATTATGCTCCAGCAACCAAATAAGGCGCTTGTTGAGTATACCCTCAAATAGTTTTCTAATACAGGATGCCAGGGAAATAGGACGTAGGGAAGAATTTTTCTTAGGAATGGGAATGACGATAAAAGAATTCCACGAGGAAGGAGTTATATCCTTTGAAAGGAAGGAATTGAAAAGACTAAGAAGAAAACTGAGGGATTGTTCGAAAAAGATTTTAAGAGCGAGATAGGGTATACCGTCAAGTCCTGGAGTAGGGCTGGACGATTTGGAGAGAACAGACTTTAATTCATTAAAATTAAAAGCCGAAATTAGGAAGTAACGAGGAGAATTTTCCGGATAAGGAGAGTACAATTCATCAATAGAAGGAACATAAGCTGGAGCAACGGAATCAATAAAGGGAAAAAGGCTATCGTCGGGAATACTGAAGTTGGAAGGGCGAGGGAAGGATGGGAATTTGAAGGCTCTGGCCATTTTCTAAATCTGCGAAAGAGGAGTAGTTCTAGAGAAGTTAGCACAGAAATTTTTTCAAGAGGGCTTCTTTGTGGATTTCAATATAAACCTAGCTCTCGCATTTGCCCGTTTGTGAGCGAGAAAATTTTTAGTCGTAGGGCTAGAAGGGAAGGTTCTAAAGATTGCGCGACTGATATTAAAGGCAGTGTCGCATTCCTTGTTCCACCAAAGTGAAGAAGCCCTCTATTGTGATGTACAGAAGATGAGGTATGGCGGGGCGGAGAAGATAAAGAAAGAGCAGAAGCTAAGGAATATAAAAAGGATTTATAGAGAGGTACCGGATCGTGATCCGGTTGAAGGAGAGATAGGAAAGAGTCAACCAGGGAGCGGAATAGAGGCCAGCTGGTTTTGAAAAGATTCCATCCAGGAGAATTGGTATAATTGGAATCAGATAGAAAACTGACAGGAGTTATTAGGATAGGAACACGGTCACTACCGTAAGAGCCCATAAGGGTATTCCAATTATAATTAAGACCAATAGACGAAAAGGAAAAGGTTAGATCGAGGGAACTAGAAATGAAAGCATTCCTGTAGTATGCGCGGGAGAGATCGTTGAAGGGTACTAGATTATCAGAGAGGATGGCATTCTCAAGGATGAAACCGTTGGGATTGTAGGATGCACAGCCCCATAAAGGAGAATGCGCATTCCGGTCACCATCGATGATAAACGGATGCGGAATAGAACTAAAAAACGATGAAAAGGGGAAAAGGCGAAAGTCGAAACTAGGAGAAACATAGATAGAAACAATGCTAATAGGACGTACAGAGGGAGGCTGAATGGAGATGTGAACAATGTTAGGTAAATTGGGACAAGAAGGAAGATTGAGGGAGACATCATAAGATTAGAATGGAATGTCATTTCTAATCAGGATTGTAGAACCACTATAACCGTCATCGCGATCACATCTAACTGCCCTGAAACCTCTAATATTGAAATTTATGTCCGACCGAAGCCACGTTTCGGAGACAGGAGCAACATTGACATTATGGAGATCCAATAACTCCCCTAATGAGTTTTTATTGGCTCTTAGACTGCGACAATTCCACTGTAGAATATTTAACGCAGCCATCTTAATAAAACAGTAAAAGAACAAAGCATAAATGAAGTGTGGAGAAGCAGGGGAGAAGAAAATGAAATGAATTTGTATAGAAGGAACTAAGATGAGTGGATAACGGAGAAAATAAAAATAAAGAACAGCAGTTACAAAGCAGGAGAAAGTAAGTCGAGGCTGTTAAGTTGAAAAGAAAAACAAAGAGCATGATGCAGAAGGAGATATGGAATAATTTTACGATAAAGGGGAAAAAGAGTAAGCAATATTCGTGCAGAACCGAAGCAGCCAGTGAAATTCAAGTTGTACTTCACATATAAGCGTGATACATAGCCAGCGCTATACAACTCCGACAAATTGATCACAGTGCAGTTAAAACAGGAAAGGTGAGTACAGAGAGTGATACGAATGAAACCCAGTTCAGAGGTTGAGTGTATCAACTCAACATGAGCCCATTCGAGAAATAAAAGTATATAATATTGTTAGAAGTTGAAACCACTTCTACATAAGCATAAAGGAAGATAATTACTACGATAAAATCGTTAACCAAATGGTTAATATGCTTCGCACTGAGTATTGTAAAGAAGATTACACGAAAGAGAAGAAACGTAGAAGAAGAAAAGGAAGCAGGGGACAGAAGGTAACATAATAAAGCAAATACAGCCTCGATTTTTATTTCCATTCTTTTTTTTTAAATTTATTTATTTTATTATTTTTCGTACAGTATTAGAAAAGGGAATTAATAAAAACGGATGTTATTCGATAGGAAACAAAAAAGGAAGTCAACAAAGGATGTAGAGGGAGCAATATTATTTGAAGAAAGTAGTTCGATGATGGCTACCGAAATATCCTTAATTAAGGGCGAAGGAGTAGCGGAAGGGGAATTAGGAGTAAATAAGGAGACGGGAGTAGCAGGATTTGGGGAAGATAAGTATTTAAAGAGGAAGATTTGCTGAGAGCCCAACCATTAGAAACCATAAGAAGGTTGGGTTTAATTAAATATCGGTAATATGAAGGATCCGACAGTATGATGGGTGTAGAGGATGATGCAGAGGCGCACTCTACAAATGTCATATAAAACAAGTATTTCTTTATAAACCCTTTTTTGGTTTAATGTGATCACAGTTCTGTGCCCCTGGTTAGTGTATTATTATTAAGTGCGCTAAGAGATATACTGATGATTTTAATTTTTTTTAAATAAAGTAACTACATTCAGTGAAGTTTTGTGCCGTAATAAAAAGAAAAATTGAAAACTCGTTAATAAGTCGACCATTCAATTTTATACAGTCGACTCGCGATTATCCGGATTGCGTTTATCCGGACTCCGTATTATCCGGATCGATTTTTCGGAAAAAAAACAAAAATAAAAAAAGAAGAAAAAACCAAAGCGCTTATATAAAATCCACAGCTATATGCAGTACGTATCTGAATATTTGTTTACATTCGCTGCAAATGAAGATGCTGTGAAATTTTTAAAACTTGGTTTCACAAAGAGACAGTTGCAAAACATTTGTCCGACAAACAGTTACCGAGAAAAGCAATCCTTATTCCCGACAATGCTCCAATCTGGCAACTGAGGAGTTATAAGATGGTGATATAAAGGCAATGTTCCTTCCAGCAAACGTTACATCGGTTTCTCAACCTATGGATCAAGGAATCCTAGAGGCCTTAAAAAATCTCACCAGACTAATATCAAGCGTTGAAAATGGATTATCAGGTTGATTTAAAATCAGTTGATATGCTTGATGTTATCATTTGGTTACCTGGGGGATGAGAAGAGATTAGTTCTATAGCATTAGTGCGGTCGTGGGAAATATTAGTAGATCATAAAATCGGTGATAAATGGGGTGAAATTGACAAACAATCGGATTTGAACAGTTCAAAAGACAACGAAGAGCTTGTTTCTCTAATAAAAAATATTCCAGGATGTGAAACGGATAGTAATACGGATGACGTTACAGAATGGATGAGCTGCGACGAGATCGAAGAAACGGCAAATGAGAATATCATGGTACTCAACGGGGATTCAGTTGAAGAAAATATGGATCACGAGCTCCTTCAAAGTGTTATACCACACGATGAAGGACTGAAGGCGATTGAAGTAGCGCTAGAATGCATTACTCAACAGGAAGAAGCGTCACCAGCTGAGATCATTTGCTTATGCAAGTGGCGAGATATATCGGCAAAGAAGAGAATGCAGCGAAAGACACACAAATCTTGATTACAGACTTCTTTAAAAAGTAGTTAATAAACACCGTAAGCTAATTTTCATGCTTACTTTTTTACAGGATAAGTTAATTTTCATTTTTTCATTTAATTTGTAGTAATTACCCTTGAACTCCGGCGTATCCAGATTTTTTGCTATCCGGACCGGCTGACCGTCCAATTAAACCGGATAACCGCGAGCCGACTGTATATATATATATATATATATAATAATAATAATAATAATAATAATTGATGCTCGCATCCGAGTAAAGTCGTCTGCATACAAGTGGTGAATGAGAAAAATGAATAGAAAAAAGAAATCAACTGCGAATGCGGAAGTGTAATGTTCAATTCGTGTTTGGCAAATGCGTCCACAAATAGGGCAGCTACATGGTGCGGGCATTTTCATAGCTTTTAGACTTGTCTGCTTTTTTCGATTTTCACCGATGGGATCCGAGTTGCAGTTTGTTTTCTATTGTAATCTGTTTATTTTCGGCTGTTGTTCCCAGTTATTTTCCAATGTCGTTAATTTTATTAGCTCTAATATCTGATCTTTGTATCTCCCTTGAGGTCTTGCAATGCAAATTCATTTACCATACAGTAGTTCCCGTACAATATTCTTTTTGGAAGTTTATTACCTCTTATCCGTATAGCATGACCTATCCAACGCAATTATAGCCAACAATTATTGTATAGGGTTTCGCATCTACTACAATGAAAGACTTTATGATTTGATACATAATACTTATAGTGATATCAAATTATCCCATTTAATGTATATTCATTAAACGTTGCAAATCTAAGTTTCATTTTTGTCTTCCATTGTAACACAGCCATGTTTCGCTTCCGTAAAGAAAAGTTAGAAATATAACCTACCTTGTACACTGATATCTCGATCAATAAATGAAAATGTTTATTTCTAAACGCTCATTTGTTTAATTTTGAAATTGCCACCGATGCACACCTGTAGTTAAGTTCCACATCCAACTTTACCGTAGAGGAAATAATTTTTTTTTTTTTACTTTTGGGCGAGTTAACTACGGACATTAACCTAACGTAAGTGAATTTTTTTTAAAGACGTCAATGTACGACAGCAGGATACTTTACCTGAACCAAACACAATTAACTAATCAACTAAGGCACGATAGATGACGAAATATAATTTCTAAGATATGGAAAATATTGAGCAGCCCGTTCTCTATGAGTCTGGAATTTAGTTTCAAAAGAGTATCACTCATTTTATCTGCAGCAGAAAACTATGATGAGATCTCTGTTTCATCTACATGTTTACCTTCAGACCTAGTCCTTCATATAGACAGTTGAAACATAGAAGAGTATCTTGTAAAACTTTTAAATTATGCGCAGCAGTAACACAGTCGTATAGTGAGGGATATATATATATATATGCATAATATAACTCGGCCATCTTGGCTTCGCAAGGGGTAGTGCCCTTTGACCCCTTTTGCTTACATTTCTGTCTCTTTCTCTTCTATACTTTGTATAAAATGATTAGAATTGACAACGTAATTCTAAATCGGTCCATATGAATATAATAACATACATCACAAAAATCCTATAAAATATATCAAACGTTACATTTTTTTTTTTCTTATTTGGGTTTTTCTCTGGGCTTGTCAGCAACGGACGATTATCCATCAACACGTGCAAATAGAAGCAATTGAGAGTTACAAGGAATGGAATTTGACAAAGAACGTTATACCAAGGATGGAGAACCAATGACAATCAACGTCGATAAATGCCAAACATATGCATCCTGAAAAGAGAAGGAATGCCTTTGCCGAAAGTAGGAGCAAAAGAAGTTAGCTGTCTCATACCATGGCCACATCTGCAATTACAGGGCCCACAGTACCAATGGACAACGAAATCAATCTACAAATAATTAACGAAGAAGAAACACGGGATGTTTAAACAAACGTTACATAAAATTAGGACATTTTTCGTTACATAAAATTGGGACATTTTTTCTAATGAGGGTAGCCTAAGAATTACGGTGTAATTAATATATTAGAAAAAATATCCTAAAAAATGTCCCAATTTTATGTAACGTTTGTTACATTTTATAGGATTTTTGTGAATATGTTATTATATTCGTATGGACCGATTTAGAATTTCGTTGTAAATTTTGATAATTTTATACAAAGAGAAAGAGACAGAAATGTGTGTGAGAGCAAAATGGCCGAGTTTATATATGCATATATATATATATATATATATATTCCACTTTATTTATTGTCAATTTTTATTATTCTTAAATTTGCATCAGCCCAGTATATGTACAAAAATGACGCAATGTAGGAAATGATGAGAGCGAAAGGAAGTGGTGTTGAATTTAAGAAAGTCAACCAAGAGTTGAATATGTTAGATAATTTTTAAAGAAGCCAATGACTACAGTTATAAATTATTGAATAGTAGTGCCGGAAGCGGCATTCTAAGTAGAAAGAACGATTATGTTATGGGGGGTGGTTAAAAGAAAATTTGAAAAAAATCAAGCGAAAATTTAAATAAAAGTTTTTGAAAAATACGAAAAAATTCACAAGCAAGACAAAAAGAAACAAGACAAAAAAGAATCAGAGTATGAACCATGCGAAGCGAGAAAATCGAAAAAGAGTGAAACCAAACTGTAGAAACAGTGGACAAAGAAATCGGAAAAGAAGCAATGGTATTTGTGAACGAAAAGAAATCGGAAAAGACAAAATCAAACTATAATAATAATGCAAACAAACAAAGTCAAGCAAGAATGAAATGAAACTACAGAAAATGCGAGAACAAAGAAAATTATAAGAGAGCGAATCAAACCGCAGTATGACTAAATTAAAAAGGGAAAATATTAATTAAACCAAAAAAAACAAAAGATGATAGGCAACTAATGCATTATTTAAAGCTGGATTGCTAGGAAATATCTCGCGACATAATCTTATTTAGGCTTAATTAAACCCAGTGTGACCAACGTAAGGGCGAAGAGAATATATAGGCTAAACGAAAAAGAAAAAATGGAGCAGGGTCGATTGATAGAAAAAAAAAAAAAATTAAATTAAAAGTAACTAAACCTACTAAACAAGAAAGATATACACATATAAAAAATTGTAAAAACAATTGCATAGAAACAAGTTTGTCACACGTATAACGTGGTATTAGGATCTTTTATATATGACGTCTTATGCGAAATGTCAAAAAAAGACGTTTTTTCAAAGCTGCAAGCATTGCAATTGCATGTTTGTCTAAGCCAATATTCGCAAGAAGCTGATCATCGATATTATTAATTCTTATCGTTATCATCTGGTACTTAGTACTTGGTCAGTTCTTTACAATAGAATCCCCTCGGCAAACTTGTTTTTTCGCGATTTTCCCTTGAACTTTTACATCTGTCATTTTTACTGCTTGTTTTTCAACTTCTGCATCCTCCCTCTCCCTTGTTTATTTCATCACCATCTCTTTCTTTTAAAACATACATATATACTACCCGCTTCTCTTATTGTTAGTGTGTGCTCTAACAACCGCATTCTAAATTTTTTATCATTTGTGTGTAATGTTACTCTGTCGTGATCTGCTCGCAGAGCTCTCATGTATAAGACTCGCACTAACTGTACAATAATCAGTGCAGAAAAAGACCTATGGAAATTAAAAACAACTACGGAGAACAACAGGTTTATCGTGCATGCGCACACAGTGATATCATCATATTAACGAGCAATAAAAAGAGTAACGATTATCACTATGATATTATACATCAGCGCTTGATTGTAATGGCTGCGAACATATCGTCTGCTGATAAATTCAATATAAAATTAACAGTGAAGGTAATACGCGTTGAATTTGAATCGTCTAATCTAATATATATATATATTTTTTTTTTTTTTTGAATAAATGATAGTAATAATAACTTTCCAATTGTGCAAAATAGAGAACACTCAACGAAGGATCGCTCAACCAGTCGCGATAATCGTGTGCTACTGGTTAAGCGATCCTATGTTAAGACATCTACTACACGCGAGATTACTAGCCGGAAATGAACACATTACGAATACACACCTTTTCAGACTCTACCTGCTGCGCTGTGTGAGCTTTATTGTGTAAACGTGATTATCATTATGTGTTCCTGAGCAGCATTCAAACTTCATTCTTTTTTTTTTTTTGAAGTAGAAAACGATGCAAAGAAAAAAAAAGAATTTCCGAGTAAAACAACAAAAAACTCTTCTCTCCTAGAAATTAATGCTGACATGAAGTAATCTTAATTAACATTGTTTCATTATAAGTGTAGCTGCCATTTATTCCTAATTAATAATTTTGAATATACCTGAAAATATCGATTCCCGTCATTTGCTTCGATAAATCGGATAAAGAAATAAAAAAAAAAAAAAAAAAAAAACAGTTCAAAGGGAAAACTGTTTCTACCGTATCGCATTGTGTCGCCTTTTGCGTTTTCATTAATAATAGAAATTAAATCGGTTTTTTATTAAATTAACAAATGGAATTTATGTATTTTGTTTATTTGAATTAATATTTACGTTTAATTTATTTAAAATAATGATATATTGTATGTAAAAATGTATCATTCATCTCAAATGATAATGTCGATGGACAGAGATGAAACTTATTCGCTAATCGCCGTCAAATTATTACTTCAGTTATGACTAAAACACAAAAAACGCTTCGTTAGGAAATCTTATTTTCGCATTTGTTAAAGAACTGTTTCGTAAGTTTTTTTGATAAGTTCCCAATGAGTACATTTTATACAAATTCTATTTGTTTTAAAGTTAAGAAATTTTACATTATAAAAAGTATTCTATAGAGATTAGTTCGATCAATATCATATAGAGCGGTCTTCGGGTTTACTATGACGCTACAGTACTATTTAGAATCGTATGCGGAATATCGGTATGGAAGGAAGTAAAAAGTGTGGTAATGAGAAAGATTAGCAGTCAGAAAAAGAAATATTTAAAGATTACAATGTCTTGAAAAGTTCCGATTAATAAATCAGCTTGCGGGGAGCGATAAAAGAAATGTCTCCGAAAAAGCTCTACTACTATTAATTAACGGCTTATAAAATATAAGATTAAAAATATACTAATTCCGTCGACGGAGAAAGGTGTAGGGTAATTAGGAATCAAAGGCAGCTTTATTACGTACGACCGAAAGGGAAAACAGTAAGATAGATAACGCCAATGAAATGGTCTTAATTAAATTATCAGAGCGAATATAGAAAATTCGAAAGGTGCAAATTATAAATTAAACAGTGGTCGGTAGACAATAAAGATAGGTGATATTTAGGACAGTGCTAAATTTTTATATGATTTGCTGGATGGGAATCAATCACATATATATAATTAAGAGGATGCTCATCATTTGTATTAAGAAGTAATGCGTATTATTTTCTGTTTTTCTTTTTTTTTGCGTTTTGGCTACTATTTTAATTAATTTTTAATGTATTAATAAACGATGATAAGAGTGTCGGAAATCCCAGTATGCTTTGTGAACCCGCAACTTACTTAGAAAAAAAGAGATTAATGTGTAATAATTTCTATCAAAATTGACGATTAGCGAATTACATGAGCAATGTAATAGAGGATCTGTCGATTTTAGAATCGAACGCAGTAGTTTAAACACTTTGAATATCATTTTAGTTTTTTTTTTTTTTTTTAATTCCACAGGTAGCAAGTGACCGGGCGTAACTCGGGGATTTGTGTCCGTTTTTGAAGACTTCGCGGCCAAGATAAACAGAAAGATGTAACTAATCTACGATATACTCGTATGTATATCTTCGAGAGCATTAAGTTCTCTATTCCTATTATAAGTAATTCGCTCTCTCCAATACGACTTGATGCATCGCTAAAGGAAACTTTTAGCAAATTGGTTTAGGATATTAGTAGAGATATTAATATAAGTGCTAAATTTCTTAATAATATGGGTGAACTCCAAACTACCCTAAATATAATGCAGGAATTGAGGTAGGTTTACGTATTAATCTAAGCAAAACATGAATATTACCTACGAGAAATTTAAACAAGAGATTAAAAATATATACTACTAAAAATGTTTATCTAAATCAGCTTACGACGTTAATAGATCTGGTAAAGAGGTGGAACGCAAAATCACCCTTACCTGGCAAAAATATACTCTTCGAAGCGTATTTTTAATGTATAGCGTTAAAGTAAAAAGTGAAATTTTGAATAGTTACATATCGCCTAGTTCTTACATACGGTTGCCAGACTTGGACAATAAAAAGGAACACAATACAAAATATAGAAAGAGTTCAGAATTGCTTAAAAAAAATCAAAATAGGTATATGAGATTAAAAAATAAAATTAATAGGAAAATTATGAAGAACAATCTTAAGTATAACAAAAATTTTATCAATCATTACGCCAGATTCAGCAAGGGATAAACCTTCTGATTTTATAGAGTTGTGGATGGGATTTTATGTTGAAAAGAGTTTCAAAGCTGATAAACAGCTCATGGAATCGGACATAATAATGATATTTTCAGGGAAGTTATGTGAATTTAAAAAGGGCAACGCCTTAAAAATCGCAACACATTTAGCGCAAAACACGGAGGTGAAACGGGGAAGAGAGAATTTCTTAGTCAAATTAAGACATGGTTATGAAAAAAGCTACACGCACAGAATTCAAAGATTTAGAACCATCTGTAAAAACCAGTTGAAAGTTCGGGCAATGGTCTGAAATTATTGTGTTGAATACTCTGTTAATCAACGAACTGAAAAGAAATCAAATCTACTTGTATTTTAATGCAGTTGTTATGTGAGTATGGGTACTTGAAGATCAATGAAGGATACAACGGTATGGTAATAGAGGAATAACACTGAAGCCTAGCAGCACTTAAAGATAATAGAGACATTTTGGAGGCCTTAAAACTCCAATTGACTTTAACGTCCAAATAAGACTTAAGTAGATTGAAGCTGGCTGAAGGACAATATTTCATAAGAAACCTGTTTGCTACATACGATGATCTAACAGAACGAGAAGGGATATTGGTTTCAGCTTCCAAAGCAGCAAGCAAGCACCAATTATGTGTCGTAAACATGAGTTCTGTATTCTCCCTAATTTGTTACGCGGCTAGCTATTGAGGAGTTATGAAAGAATAGTCTAGAATACTGCGATAGTATGCTTTGTATAACTTACTTATTGTGTAAGGATCGCTACCCCAATTGACATTGCAGAGGGCCTTAAGTAGGGGTAATCGTTTTAGAAGTTTATGTAATCTATATGTTGGTTCCAGTTTAATTTAGAGTCGAGAATAAAACTTAAGTACTTATGTGCTGACGAAAGGGGGGCAGTAGAACCGGCAATAGAAATAACACTTGAGCTGGATTAATTGGGCGATAACTGCTGAACATTTTGAAAGAGCAACAGACAAACCAAGATCATTTAGGATATTGTAAACCTGCAGGATATCGTGATTAAGCAAAGTGGAAGCTTCAGATAAGTTTCTGCTGCGGTTGCAGAGAACAATGTATTCAGCATAAGACAACAGAAAACGATTATTCGTTAATCCTAAATTAAGGATTTTTGGGACATACAAGTTTTTTTTTTTTTTTTTTTTTTTTTTTTAAATGGGCACGCCAGCACAGGACATTTACCCAGCACAAAAGATTAAAAGAATAGAAGGACATATGGAGCGACAAGTTATATCAAGAAACGATTAGAGACAGAGGAAATGAATGCGGATAACAAGGGAACAACAGAAGGAGATGGAAAAGTGAGAATATAGAGGGCACTGTAAGGTGTAGGGAGGCCAAGGCTAAGCAAATTGGAATAAAGGATCGCGCGTTCAGTAGAAATAAAGGAACATTCAAATAGTACGTGATTTGCATCACACGAGCCATTGAAGGTTGGAGGATGAAAGGGACACAAAGGAGATTGAACCAGAGCAAAGCGGAAACGAGAAGCCGGGAGCAGACTGTGATTAAAACGAAGGCGAACTATGGAAGAAATGACAGAACGGCTGATACTGGGAAAATTATTAAACCAGGGAGAAACGGATGGAGAAGGCTGTAAAGCAAGGTAAAAGGAGTCAGGGTTGGAGAAAAAGGACGGATAGAGATCAGTCCAAAAGTCACGGTGAGAACGAAAAGAGAGAGAGTAAAGACATTGGGAAGGAAATCTGCTTATGAAACGACCACTTACTGCGGCCGAGCAAGCTAACGAGTCAGCAAGATCGTTACCAGCTATACCACAATGGCCAGGAATCCAAAGCAGGTCAATATGGATAGAACGGGAGGCTAATAAATTGAAAATCAAGGAGCGTATATAAAGAATAATAGGACAGGAAGAGGGTTCAGGAAGGGGAGATGCGATAGCTACTAAAACACTCTTCGAGTCGGAGCATAGAAGGAAATTCACTAAATTAGAAGTTGAAGATATAAAGAGGACCGCACGCAAAATAGCCGTGGATTCGGCTAGGAAGACAGAAGAGAAGGAGGGAAGTTGAAATGATTCAGAATAGTTGAGAGCAGGAAGAATAAAAGCGGCACCGACCCCCGAAGCAGATTTCGAGCCATCCGTAAAAATCGTGATGTGAGCAGGAAATAGAGAGGAAAGAGTGTGATTAAATTCTTCGTGAATGGCAGAACGAGGAAGAGACTTAATATTAGAAGGTAAAGAGAATAACTTAGGCGGATGAGACAGTTCAGAGAAGTTAAAGGTAAAGTATGGAGATTTGTTCTGGGAGAGGACAAAGTGAGAAAGTGGAACGAGTCGAGAAGAGATGAGAGAAAGAATTGGAATCTTACGAGGAGAAAAACGCCAGTTGACCCGGATATATCGATAAGAATTCATGAGTTTGGAAGGAGAGATCTGCAGACGTCTAATCATGAACCTTTCACCAAGGTGAAGTCTTCGAATACAAAGAGGAACAAAGCCAGTTTCGGACAGAAGAGCTGGAATTGGAGAAGAATTCAGGGCACCAACACAGAGGCGCAGACAAGAATTTTGGATGCGATCAAGTTTGACGAGAAGGGAAACAGGAGCACTGGCATAAAGAAATGAACAATAGTCAAACTTAGAAAGAATAATGGATTTATACAGCATGAGAAGAATATATGGATCACCACCCCATTTGGGGGAAGACAACGCCTTCAAAAAATTTAGTCTTTTGAGAGCAGACGTGCAGAGATAGTTAATATGATCATGAAAAGACAGAGTACTATTAAGAATTACACCGAGGTAGGAGAAGGAAGTGAGTAAAGGAATAGGGACCTGGCACATGAAAAGGTTAACCAAGGAACGATCAAAAGGACGAAATGTAAAAACGATACCAGCAGATTTCTCAGGGGAAATAGAAAGATGAAGAGAAGATAAAGAATTTTCTAAAATAGCAAGGGAGTTATTAAGCTCCTCATTAGCAGAAAACAGATCATCAGAAGAAGAATAGACGAGAATATCGTCGGCAAAGAATAGCGAACTAGATGGAATAGAAAGAGAAGAAAGACTAAGGAAATAAATGTTAAAAAGGGTAGGACTAAGGCACGATCCCTGCGGAAGACCTCGAAAAACTGTCCTGGAATCAGAAAAGAAAGGGGTAGAAAGATGGATAGTTCTGTTCCGAAACAGATTAATAACTAAGGATGTAAACTCAAGAGGAATATTAATGGAAAGCATTTTATCCTGAAGAGAAGGAAGGTGAACCTTATCAAAAGCTGAGGTAGCATCAACGAACGCAGAGATAGTAAATTTTTTGTGGATGAAAGATTTATAGATATCAGAGAGAAAAAGGGATATGCAATCAGAAGAACCAAAGCCAGGACGGAAACCAAACATGTTATCAGGAAGAACATTATTATATTCTAGCCACCAGATAAGGCGCCTATTAATCATTCGTTCAAAAAGTTTTCTTAAACAAGAGGCTAGAGAAATAGGACGAAAGGAATTGGGATTCTTCTTCGGAATAGGAATAATAATAAAGGAATTCCAAAGCGGAGGAGTTTCACAGATACACAGAAAAGAATTGTAAATTGACAACAGGATTTTAAGTGCTGATTCAGAAAGGTTCTTAAGGACACGGAATGGAATGCCATCTATACCAGGGCTAGAATTAGAAGAATTAGTCAAGGAAGCACGAAGTTCATTGATGCTGAAGCTAGAAGACAGGAAGTGGGAAGAATTGGAGATAGGAAGGGAAGGAGACCAAGATTCCTCAAGGGAAGGAACATAGGAGGGAGCAATGGAATCAAGAAAAGTAGTGAGTCTATCTGAAGGAAGGTTATAAAATGATGGACGATCCGATCTAGAAGAGCGAAAAGCTTTAGCCATCTTCCAAAGATGGGAAATTGAAGTAGATCTAGAAAACGAAGCACAAAATTTCCTCCATGAATTTCTTTTGGACGTTTTGAGGATAAATCTAGCCTTGGCATTAGCTTTTTTATGAGCCATGAAGTTAGCAAAGGAAGAACAAGACCGGAAACATCTAAATGAAGAGACACTGTCTTTAACGGCATTAGTACAATCTTCGTTCCACCAAAGTGAGGAAGCCTGAAGATGGTAATTTCTTTTGGAATGATGAATTGGTGGAGAGGAGGCGTCCAGAGCAGAAGAAATGGAATCAGAGAAAACGTTATATTGTTGAATAGGATCGGAGAGGGAGTGTATGTAAGGAAGGGATAAGTCGAAATTAGAACGGAATTCCTCCCAGTTAACCTTGTTGAGAGACCATTTAGGAGCGAGAGCGGGTATAGAATAATGAGGAGGAGGAGGAGGAGGAAGGAGATGGTGAAAAGAGAAAACAATGGGAACATGATCGCTGCCGAAGGTACCGTCCAGAGTTTTCCATTGACAGCGAAGACCAAAGTTTGGAGAGGTAAAGGACAGATCAACAGAGCTGGATGAGTGAGCGCCTCTATAAAGAGTAGGAGAGTTATCATTCAAAAGGACAAAATTTTTACCGAGAATAAAGTTTTCTAGAACACGGCCATTCCTGTTATGACGCGCAGAGCCCCAAAGAGGAGAGTGAGCATTCCAGTCACCGCCGACAATAAAGGGAAGAGAATGAGGATAAGCCAAAAGAGAGAATGGGAAATTATTAAGGTCAAAACTAGGAGGAACGTATACAGAAAATATATGAACAGGCTGAGGATGAATATTTGGGATCGAAATATGGACTAAGTTGGGAGAGAGAGAATCAGAAGAAAAGTAAGAAGAATGGTCGTGGTGGACAAAGAAGATATCATTTCTTATGAGGATGGCAGCGCCACCATAGCCATCAACACGATCAGAACGTATTGCTGTAAAGCCACGAATGGAAATATTAGAGGATTCCGAAAGCCAGGTCTCAGATAAAAGAGCAATATGGATAGAGGAGGAGTCTAGTATTCCCTCCAATGCCTGTTGGTTGGCTCTCAGACTACGACAATTCCATTGGAGAATATTAAACTTGTGGATCATTAGGAAGAAAGCGTGGAAAATGGCATGAAGAGAATTCCTGCTCGCCGACCAAGAAGGGAGTACAAGGAAGAGTATGAGTGGAACCATAAGAGAGGGAGCTGACTGTGGAGGCAGAGGAATAAGACAAGGAAGTAAGATAGAATCTGCGGCAATAAGGCGAAATATCAAGGAAATAAACATTGATAAGTAATAATAGTAACTGAAGACAGTAAATGCAGAAAGACATTACACCAGAACAACAGAAGGATCTATGCCTTCCATTATTATGTAAAAATGTTATATAAATGAAGCTATGCTCAGTCTGCATGCAACATGTAACAGTAAAGAGGTAAAAAAGCCTGCGACTGACTAAAGGAAAGATTATCAAAACGTCCTTAGGACCGGTAGGTTTAATTACCTCCCAAGGCGTTTTTCTAAAATGACCAGGCTGAACCATAGGAAGGAAAACATCAACTGCATTGGAATACTGGTCAAAATGAACCGATTCCATATATCTTATAATTCTTAAAGAAAAAATTTGAAAGGATTGTGAAAGGAAGTTCAAAACTTTGCACTGAGTCACTGTGAGTAGATGACTCAAGTCATTTCTCAACAGCGTACTGCAGAGCAGTGACAAGTTGAAAAGGAAAATGAATAAGAAATTTAAGAGAGAAGTTAATTGCCGCATAAATTACTAGACAGGAAGGAGAAAAGTGAAGAGGCAAAGTTAGATGAGGTCACAATGTTGTGGGAAGAAAGCAGATCAATAATATCAGTTGCTAAATTGGTCATAGGGGAAGAAGAAGTCGCAGAAGAAGAAGCAGGTGCAGAATGATTGGGGACTAAAACGGAGGGAACACTGGTGTTAGGAAGACCGGGATTATTATTACTTACCTTAAGAGGAAGGTTTAAAGCCCAGCCATTGGAGGGGGAAGGAAGTTGGTTAGACGGAAGAGGAGGGAATTGAGGCTTAGGTTGAAAAGAATGATGGTTTTTATTAGGTTTGTGGAAAGTGGGAGTCTTAGGAAGAGCGTGACCAGTAGAAACAGGAGTATCGGGAGAAATTATCAATTTGGAGGAAGGAACAGAGGCGCGACTAGCGTAAGAAAATGCCGGAGTAGTAATCGATTTGTTTTTTATAGCAGAAGCTTCATGAAACGAAACGTTTTCAAAAGCCATTATCTTCTTGATGTCCTTTTGCCTAGACCACTCGGGGCAACTGCGGTCATTAGAACAGTGTGAACCGTTGCAATTTCGGCATAGAGGAGGGTTTTGCAGATTACAACATTCAGAGACAGGATGTTTTAAGGAACAATGGGAACAAATAGCGCTGGAGCTGCGGCAGTTTTTAGCGATGTGACCAAAGAGGAAACATTTAGAGCACTGGGTCGGAGGTTTGATGCTGGGGGCCTCGGAAGTACATACAAGTTAAATAGCAGCGGGCTTAGCATTAATCCCTGACATAAACTAGTGTAGACGGTTCTATCAAATTGTTGGAAACGCAATGTTTTCTCCGAAAATAAATTGTATATTAGGTTAGCAAAGTTCTCATATATGCCTACTAGTATGTTAAATAAAATATCCAATCGAACATTATCAAATGCCCCCTTAATATCAATGAAGCACGCAATTAATATCAGGTGTAACCAGATAAAATTAATATAAATTAAACAAAGTTAGTTGGTTAATAATTATAATGATAATAGTAATAATAATAATAATAATAATAATAATAATAATAATAATAATAATAATAATAATAATAATAATAATAATAATAATGAACCGATTTAATTACGTTGTAAATTTTGATCATTTTATACAAAGTATAGAAGCGAAAGAGACCGAACTGTAAGCAAGAGTGGTTAATGGTGTACAGAGCCCCTTGCGAGACCAAAATGGCCGAGTTATATATATACATAAATATATATATCTATATGTTGGAAATAAAAATGAAAATGGGATAAAAACTTTCTGAGACTAACGAACAAAACTTTAAGTGAAATCCAGAATCCAGAAGATCGATTTTCCTTTTTGTAAATGTGCCTCTACATTGGACCCATGTATAGTTAATTTTATATTTTCGCTACTCGCGCTATTCTACCGCATAAACGACTCTGAATTTAAATAATTTGTAATTAAACATAATTGTATTGTACTTACTATTATACAATAAATAAAATTGAACTGAATTTAATTTAATTTCAATTGCTTTCCAAAATTATTAAATTTAATTTATTTTTCACTTTTTTTTATTAATGTAAAAAATTTATTATATAATACACCGATTTTTTTTTTCAAAAAAAGCAAAAATATCCGTTACGGCAAAAAATTACTCTCAAGACGGACTAAATTATTTTTTCACAAATTTTTTGCTGACATAACACGCTAAATAAATGTATAATTAACATTTCGATCCTTTACAAGGAGAAACCATTTTTTTTAAGCGATATATCAACAAAAAAAAAGTATTAAAACCCGCCGATTTAATTTCTAAGTTAATTAACGTTATTTTTTTTTTTTCTCTTTTTGATTCGATAATTATTTTACACCCCAAATACGATAATAATTAAAGAGGAAAAAGAATAGGAACACTCACTAACGCTATAGAAAATCTATTTCGAAATAGGACAAAGCTGAAATGTAACGAGTCTGAAACGTTAAGGCTGAAACGGTAGAAGAGACCGTTATTTTTTTTTTCTCTTTTTGATTCGATAATTATTTTACACCCCAAATACGATAATAATTAAAGAGGAAAAAGAATAGGGACACTCACTAACGCTATAGAAAATCTATTTCGAAATAGGACAAAGCTGAAATGTAACGAGTCTGAAACGTTAAGGCTGAAACGGTAGAAGAGACCGTTATTTTTTGTTGACAATACGGAACGAACCGGTGAATATTACGGCAAGTAGAATGTAAAAGGGTTTTTTTTTCGTAAGATTCCCCTTATTTATTACTTATTCTCAATAAGCCGCCTTACTGACCTACTTTCTTGAAATCCTTAAACATCGGTAAAAGACAGCATTATTAACAGCTTCCTTTTTTTGTTCTATTTTACTTGTATAGTCTCACTATGATTAGTCTGTGCTTCTGGCCATAATCGTACTATGTGCCACCTATTATTTTTTTTTATTTTTTCCTACCCTGGGCGCGCCAGCGGCCTTGACTCAACAACATAAAAAATTAAGAGATATAACTAAATAGCCAGGCGGTCAGAAATGTAATTCACAAAGGACAGCAGCAACGGAATAACTGAAGGCCATAGGAAAGAATATAGGGGTAGCGTTAAAGGGAGTAGGAAGACCCAAAACTAAAAGTTGGGTGTAAAGAAAGAAGCGTTCGTTAGAGAGTGCAGAACATTCGAATAGGATATGATTTGAATTACAAATACAAGAAGGCTCAAAAGCGTGAAGAGAGCAGAAAGGAGAAAGAGCTAAAGAAAAACGATAGCGAGAAGAAGGGAGTAGAGAATGAGATTGATTCTGAGTATAATTAAGGGAAACGACAGTGGAACGACGACAGGTAGGAATAGATTGAAACCAAGGCAGGAAAAACCGGTTGAATAAGACGGTAGTATGAATAATGATTAAAGAATAAAGATGGGAACTATAAGACGAAAAAGAATCATCTGGTTGTCAATAGTTTAAAAAAGTTTTCCGTATATAGTTCCTTTTTTGACTAGCGACAAGATGAGCCGACCGTGTGAATTGTTGAATGGACAACGAATAGTCGTAATTAGTTGTATAGCTGGTGTATTTAAGGGCTAAAATACGGATCAGAATAAAAAAAAAAAAAAAAAACGGGTGGGATAGTAAGATAAAAAACAAGAATTTTTTTTTTTTTTCCTATAGGGATTATTTCCACAGATTAAAAATAAGTAGAGAGTTTAAGTTTCGAAATAAGAGATTGTAAAACTGTATCTTGCAATTTCGGCGTGTGGCAAACGAAAATCAGAAAAGAAAAAACAACAGCAGCAAACTGTTTGAAAGAAGAAAAAGACTTTCGCAGAAGGGAAAAAAAGAGCGAATAAAAAGATAAGAACGTTCGAGTCAATCGTAGATTGTTGTCGGACGCTTAAAACGCGACCGATGAATAAAAACTCATTCGGAATTTAATATACCGGAGCTGGAAATTATCTGCTGCGAAAATGTAATAAGAAAACTTCTCATTGCAGCGGAAATGAAATATTATGAATAATTAACGTTACGACATTGTTAGTATTTTCGCGAACAGTAAATTATTCGCGAAAGAGGAGTGGAGGGGAGATGGAACGGAGACGGGGGGAAGAGGAGGAGGCGGGTTGAGAAAATAATTTGAATGCCAGCAGCGTCGACGAAGGAGGAGAAGAGAATAATCGAAATTCTGATAAAGAAATTATATAAGAAGAAGAATTTGTAATAAAGTTTTCGCGGGCTGCTCGCGTGTGTTTTTCTATTAGAAATTTGAATTGTGCTACTTTGTACGTGCGAAGCAAAACCGGCAACAAAAATTACGTACACACGTAAAATAACTTCAGCAGCCGCCCCCATCCCCAATCCCACCCCCAATCCCACCGTCAACCCCTCGGCAGCCGACCCCGGCTCCCGCTGTTTATGTGTTACGGCGTATCATCCGCGGATGTTCTCTCTCGCTCGCACCCGACTGACTTTTAGAATTATTATTATTGTTGCTGTTGTTGTTGCCGTTAGGTGGCGCGACCGGGGGAACCGCTGAAGAAGTAAAATTGGCGGCAAAAGGGGGTTTTCGAAAATGAAAATTGTGCGCTGCTCGGGCGAATGGGAGCTCCTCTCCTCCTGCTCCGGCTGCTCCTGCTCCTGTTCCTCCTGCTGCTGCTCGGAGGAGCAACTGATGAAGGGAGCTCCGGACGAGGGGATAATATATTTTATTAAACCGCGGAAGAATTCCAGAAAGCCGTTAGCAAAGCCAGTGCCGCTCGTCCCGCCGGCCGACATTCGTACTGCTTTTGTGTTCAGCCGCTACAACAAATTCTTATCGCGTAATTCGTTTCTTTAAACTCACTGGCAAAATTCAAATTTTGAAACCTCCCCTGCCGGAGCCCGGTCCCCGGCCAGCGACGGCAACAACGCGAAATTCCTATTTTATTATCTCAAACTGCGACTGAAGTACCCGACGATTTATTAACCAAGCGCCGCCGACCACCCTCTCCTGTCCCGAGTCGAAGCACCCATCTTTCGCGAGAAATCTTATAACTTTCTTTCGTAAATTAAATAACTTTTCTATTTTCCCCCTCGCCCGCTCGTCCGGTCCGCTTTTTTTCTCTCTTTTTCTCATACAGCCCCAACCCCCTTTATTACGATTATACCTTTGTATACGTGTGTCCCTAGTTATTACGTGAATTTTCCTTTCATTAAAACGCGCTAAATTAAATTTTTCTCCTCATTCACATGCTACAAAACATCAATCTGACACACGCACAAATTATACCATACTGCCTCTTCGGAAGAGCCAGCTCCCCTAACCAGACAGACGGAATAAACTTGGCGGCACGTCTCTATACCGCGTACACATGCACCGCCATTTCGCGACTCCCCCCCCCCGGTATTTTCAGCAAAAGTTCCGGTCGAAATTTAGACAATAAATAATATGAGAATGATTTCACGTCGTCTTCGGAACTGTTCAAAAATTCCTTCGAGACTAATAGGTCACAGTGCCCTCCTGCCGCAGGTATCTATATAGACCTCGTTTTGACTGTGAAATCGCTGACAATTATGAAAAACTTGCAGCCAAATATGCTGATTGTTTTTTGTTGTTTTTTATTATTATCTATATATATATATATATATATATATAAATAGGCAAAGACAAAACAGTTCGGTACCTTTTTTCTCGGGACCAGCCCTTTCGACGTCAATCTTTCGGTATAGATTCTTTCAGGCGTGGATCGTTCGGAATTTTTACTCAGACCTTTTTACAGGCTACCTACAGTAATTTTCACGTATCATCCGCTTGAACGTATCATTTGTGTTAGTGAGGAATTACCAAATTTATTTCGACATTAATCAGAAATTGCACACAAAAAATACCGCTCTCCGTTAACGATTTATTTATTTATTTATTTTATTATTTACGAGGTACATGTTGCCAGGGAGGGGGCTATCACCTCGGGTGAGGTTATTTACATTATTTTAAGGTTTGTAATATTTATAAATTTAATAAGTCTGTATAGGTTATTTATGTTTAAATTCGCAGATATATATATTATTTATCTAACTTAATTGCACCCATTAATATTTTTTTTTTTTTTTTTTTTTTTGGGGCGTCGAAAATTAATGTTATTAACCCGACCATTGCTGAATTTGCTTCTATAAAATATATTCGTTATATTTTCTTTTTCATTCATACCTAACAAGTTTATTTGGGGGGATACGTTTATTGCAGTTTCTTCTGTTATCTAAAATTTTAATTATATATTTTTAATTCCTTGACGAAGCTACCAAGGTTTCAAAAAAGTATCGAAAATGACAAATAAAGGCACAAAAATTTTTAAACACATAAATAAACACATTTATGCTAATGCTGGGCGAGAAATATATACCATATTACAAATTAAAAGTAAAAACCCTCGTTCGCTACCGCCCAGACGATCCACGTCCGAAAGAATCTACGCCCGAAAGAATCTACGCCCGATAGAATTTACGCCTGAAAGAATCTACGCCCGAAAGAATCTACGCCTGATAGAATCTACGCCCGATAGAATTTACGCCTGAAAGAATCTACGCCCGAAAGAATCTACACCTGATAGAATCTACGCCCGAAAGAGGGCGACCTCTTTTTCTCCTCTGTTTATTAACCAATTTTCTTTTCTTTTCTTTTTTTTTGTTTAGTAGCTATTTTATGATCTTTAGTATTATCAGTAAAACAATTTTGGAAACGGTTTTTTTTTCTTATTTAAATAAAAAAGGAATACAAGAAATGAAAAAATAAATCGCTATAGCCAATAAATCTGTTATTAAAATGTTTTAATTTTTCGTTATAATCATCATTATTGGCTTTTTTACAGTGCACTAAATCCTAAGATGTCATTTAATATCAATAAATGAGGGTTTTTAATTTGTGATTTACCATTATTTTATTGAATTTATTTTTTATTTAATTATAATGATATTGAACTGTTTTGTATTGTAAGTACATATAAAAGTGTATATTCTCAGATATATAATGAACGAATGTATTAGAGTACAAAAAAAAACATTTTGGGGTATGCAAATTCATACATGTTTTTCTCAAATTATTAGTAATAATTATGGTCGAATTTCAACCAATGGGTGAACAATAGCTTTATTAATCCGATTGAAAATAAAAAAGATAACGGAATCGAATAAAGTAATTATCGTTAGAGAAATGATGTAAGGAATAGAGGAAAACTTGAAGCTAAAACCGATCATAATCGAAAAAGCTGAGCATTCGAAGAGAACTTGATTAAAATCTACAATGTAAAGCGATTAGCGTTATACAGAAAGCAACAGGAAGATGAGGATAGAGAGAAGGAGCGATCCTAAATGGAAGTAACGATAAAATGTCGAACATAATTAACGCTAAAGATACGGACTAGGGAGATGTTGGATGGGAGCTATTGCGAGGAGCGATTAGAGAAGAGGAAATAGTATCGGAATGGGGGGCTGGTTAAAGATAAGAACTGACAATAATCATGGGCGGGAAATTTATATAGAAATTTACCATTGAAAGCGGCCGAAGAGCCTTTATAATGTCCTCAATGTCGGGAATGAATCCGCAAAGAGCCAATAAGGTTGGAACGAAGAGGAGAAATAGTTTAGAGATAGTAAAACAAATTGGAAGAATAGTACTGTTGGAGACACGTAGACATGTGATGAAAAAATTATAAACTACATAGAATTCGCAGGTATGAAAACATTCCGCCAATCAACAATACGCCATAGACCGGTTAAACGTGATATCATAAGTTTTTGAGAAGTTTGCAAAATAGGATCTTCGTTATAAAAATAAATGGTATACAGTATGGGAGGAAAGAAAAATTCTAGCCTCTGTCCCGCAAAATAGCCTGCCGGGGCCAGTTCTATATTCTCTTTACACGTCTGATCTGCCGACACCAAATTAAACCGTCACAGTATATTTTGACTTCAAACACTATTCTGACGTATATTCAAGTACAATCCTGTTCAAAACCATTTCGATAAAATGAAAATCTGGACAGATTAAATTTAGTGAGCAAAACTGTCAACAGGTGAAGTTTAAAATACATTTGTCACTTGTCCGAAACTAAAAATAAGCAACATGGGCATGAAGCAATCATATTCAAATAAGTATCTGGGCATGTGGATTTGGACCATCGGCTTAGGTTTGCAAGAAATCCGATAATAGATATATAGTACAACAAATTTAAACTAACTTAACTTATTTCGAAACTAACAATAATAATAAACTTAGCATTATTTATATTAAAGTAATAGCATATATATGTATGCCAATAGAACAAAAATGCCGCGTAATACGGAACACCAATATATGCAGACAGCTTAATATTTATAATTGAAATAAAGCACGATCAGTGAGAGCCTAAAATCCAGGAAGGACACGACAAAGTCAAAAAATAACAAAACCGTAAACAGAAAAGAACCATTAAATAGTAATGAGATAAAAAACGAGACTTGGATCTTCAGTCTTTGCACCATTCCTTCAACCATTTTTGCACCTCCTTTTTCCACGCACCAGTTTTTTTCCCCTCTAGTATATGATTAGGGATTGTACTTATTTAAATTAATTAAAACTGAGTCATCAGTGTTGTCAATTCGTAGATTTACCCCCCGGGGATAGATGTAATATGTATTACATTGGTTTCTTGTTAACCGAATTTTTTCCCTGGATGGTAATTTTATATTATTGACATTAAATTCTAGTAATCTATAATAGAAATAGTACATCTTGCGAGACATTTCATCATTTTCCTTCCACCATGTTGATCCAGAGTCGTTTTTCTTCCAGTAGGGTAGTATAAGTTTCAAACACCACTTCTGTATTTTACTTATTTTATTCATTTAATATGTAATATGAATCCCTACTCTAATTAAGATATTAATGTCGCATAAGAATTACGATATAACCTTTAAGGGTATATCACTCTGATATATATATATATACGAGTATATATTCTTACCGGGAGTAATTATTTTTTACTTTTTATTGCATTTTTAAATTTTTATAATAAACCTTCAAGTATCGGTATTTATTTTTTGTAAAAAAGCATTTTATTTTACAATTTTTAGCGTTATACTTCAATTTTTTTCTTGTTAAAAATCAATTTTTTTCGCATTATTTTCCGTACTTTATACTTAAAAAAAAAATCGATTTCTTTATTTTGAACTGCATTTTCACGGTGTAAAAACATCAAAAGCTGCATTATTTCCATGGGAATTTGGCAAATTTATAGTATTTTAAGTCAATAAATCTAACCCGACGGTGAAACCAATCATGAATGAAAAGCATCCAAAAAGAGCTTCAAAAAAAAAAAAGCTTCAATCTCCCGCATTATTAAGGATAACTCAAAAACTACCGGTCAGATCTTGATCAAATTTAAATCCACCTTTTAAATAAAAGAAGAATCATCAAAATCGGTTCACCTAGAAGAAAGTTCCGAGGTAACACACATAAAAAAAAAAAAAAAAATACAGTCAAATTGAATATCTACTCCTTTTTTGAAGTCGGAGAAAAAAGTAACACATACCGCACAATATATGTAAGTAAACTAAATTAACCAAATAAAACCTATCGAACTATAAAAAAAAATGAGAAACTGAAAATATTCTCAATAATTTTGACAAAGTGAAATGTTCCAATAAGTTTAAACAATTAAGCGATAAAACACTTTCCCTGCAATATAATGGCGAAGCAACGCAGCCATAAATCTGAAACAAGTTGAAAGAAAAAAATAATTAAGTGTTGTAATTTTAAAACTGCTGCCCATTTACAACGGATACGATAATATAGTGGATATGTTTTATTACGTTTTTATTGAAATTTTTTTGAAAAATATATGTGACATTGTTAACTGTAACATGCTCTGCGTTCATTACTAGTAATTAAAATTCACAAAACAGTCAACTTCATATCCATGTTCCGAAAAAAAACAGTAATCGAATAAACTCGTGTCACTAATATTTCAGAAAAATGCGACGAATTTGCAACTTAAGTTCTAAAACAGACGGTAGAGTTTATTTATGAGAGTTTGAAATTCAAGAGAAACGTAATAATAATAATTAACGACAAACATTATTTTGCCATAATAAAGTTCGGTCAAATAAGTATGAGCAGAATTCCAAAGCTGATTAAAAATTCTGTATGTACATTACTGTCGGTGATTTATGTATTCAAAGAGACCGGTTTTGAAAAAAACCGTTACGAATTTGAAATAAATAATGAATTAAACATATTTCTTTGGCAAATGTATTATCCCGTTTAAAAAAGTGGACATTTTACTTTCGTTTTCTTTCCTTTTATACTAATATTAATTATAATAAAGTTTGCGACTTTTACTAAACAGTTTTTATAATCGGGCAAGAAGTATTTTTGGTAGATAATTACGAAATAAACAAAGTTTTTTTTCTTATTTTCTTCCTTACTTGTCAAACGAAGGCCTCCCCGCTCAGAACACCGATACGATGGAAAAAGTACCCGATTTTAATTTAGTCAAATGTTAATGCGATATATTAAAAAGCTGATAGTGGGAATGATGGGCAAAGTAGGACATAGAAGGGTACGGTAAGAACTAGAAATCGCAAATTTAAAAAAAAAAAAAACAAAAAACACGGAGCATATAATCTAGTTTCAAAAGGTGCATAATAATAAAGACGACTATAAAGGAACAACTGGATATTCTTGTCTATTGAAATTCGACCTTATTGCGCATCTTATATTTTGTCCTTCCCCTCGGCATCCATTATTTCATCCATTAGTTCTCCTTAATATATTGTCCGTATCTGACCGAATCAAAATTTAAACGGCGACTCTTTTCCTTCTTTTTGTTTCTGAGAGTAGAGCCTTGGCTGGCGTGCCCAAAGAAAAGCAAAACTCGATGGTTTATTACATTAGGTGAACAGATAATAAAGGAGGGAAATACAACTGGATTACGGGTTAGAAGATTTTTTTCCGAAATAGAAATGTGAAGAAGTAACGGTTTTCGATTTAAAATCAACTGCTTTATTACCACTACTTGAGATTGGTATGAATGGAATCAATTGGTTTATGAATGATAATATAGTCGTAGGAAGAAACAGGAAGAGAACAACAAATAGTCCGAACGGCATTTTTTTTTATTTTTTCTTGTGGCCGGGGAATAAGCCATTCGGCTACTATCAAGTCGATACCGACTACAGGAAAATAATAATGTTCAAAAACAAACAATACATGTTGCAACATGACCGTAAATGTATAGCATAACCCGCGAATGCCTGTCCAGAATTACCGGGAAAAGTAAACTACCCAGACCGAGGCCATGATGCGCATCAGGAGCTAGAACTCGACTGAACAGCGAACACTGGAAAAATGAATCGCACATCACGTAGAATAAATGTAGCAAACAAACGTAACATCAATTATTTAACATAACCCACGAATGCATAAAGTTGACAATAATGATATTGAATAAATTTAAAAAAAAAAAAAAAAAAAAAAAAAAGGGATCAGTAGAAGCGATGCAACATCATCAGCAAGTTTAAAAATAAAGATGGAGAGGGAAAAAACAAAAAGTATAATTCTTTCGTGGAAAAATGGTGCCTATGGAGTGTTTATGGAGACAGCTTAACGCTAACTCAAAAGTTCCTACCAGGGGGGCACATCCTCCTAGGGGAGCATAGAGAGATGTCAAGGGAGGCACGAAAGAAAAATTAATTTACCACGCAAATTAAACATCGGACGAGGGCTATTCGATAAATAATGTGACATGCCTTCGAAAATGACCTTTCAGTCATCTGAAAATTATCACAAATAATCAATAAAGTAAAATTATCGCCATTTTTTGCATTAGTTGCGAAGAATCCACCGACATCGCTGATTGTGCACAATTAATAGTTTACGCTCGTTACGTCAGTGAAGATCACATTGAAGAAGAGATTTTGTACTCCCAATCTTTGATAGCAGGCACTAAATCTGAAGATATATTTCTAATTCAATATCTGATTTCATCGAAAAAAATTATTTGAATTAAAATAAACTCATTTGACTTTGCACAAATGGCGCCCTTGCAATGATAGGTGTACGATCAGGCTTAGCTTAAAAGCTCAAGGAAAAGAATCCCGCGATAGTGTGTACTAATTATTTTTTCATCGACAAGCTTTGGTTTCCAAAACATTGCCACAAAAATTACGCCAGACTTTAGACTTCGCTATAAAGATCGTAAACTACATCAAGAACAGCGCTTTGAATAGTAGATTATTTAGTTTGCTTTGCGAGGATCTTGATTCTGTTCACGGAGTCCTATTCCACACAGAAGTACGCTGGTTCTCTAAGGGCAACATGTTGGTTCACCTTTATGACTTGAAAGAAGAGGTCATCCATCCTCTTCCTTGAATTCAAAGAAGAAAAAAAGATTTTTTGCAAATGTTCAACAATGAACAATTTCAATGGAGGTTGACCTATTTAATTGATATATTTGATGCCTTCAATCAGCTAAACTTGAAGCTTCAAGACAGAAACGGCACTGTAATAAGTGTAACTATGATCATATTCAAGGGCTCATATCAAAGCTTCAACTTTGGAATCAAGAGGTGTTTGCTGAAAATGTAATAATATCCTTTTCTCGACTATTCGAAGCAATTAAAAAGTAAAAAAACTGGACGAAGATTTCAAAGTTAAAATACAAACTCATTTGCAAGCGCTGGAAAACAAATTTCACCGATACTATCGAGACATAAATTCAGAGTCACCAATATGTCACATGACCAGAAACCCATTTGTTGTTGATGTCTTATAATTACCGGAACAAGTTCAGAAAGAATTTCGAGAAATGAAGGTCGACAACGAAAGATGACTTCCATTTCTTGACATTGGAGAAATTTCGCATCAAACGATTGCTTGTTAATTCGAAAGTTGCCCCTCTTGCTTTGAAAATAGTTGTGTTTCTTTTTCTTCGACTTACCTATGTGAGACAGGGTTTTCAGCTCCGGTTTTAATTAAAACTAAGCAGCGAAATCGTCTTGCCGTTGATAGCCACCTGACGATAGCTCTGGCAGAAACTGAACCTAGAGTCAACCAACTGGCGCAGAACATACAAGCTCAAGTATCTCATTAGTACTTTAATTATGATAAATTATTTCGATAAAAAACGTTATCAATTTGGTTTATTTTCTGCAACTTAGAATTAAAATAAATAAGTTTTATTAAAACAATGTGCGTTTTTTTTTTCAATGAAAAAATTAAGGGGGGGGGGGCATAAAAATGTTATTTATAATTCGGGGAGGCTCGACGAAAAAAAGGTTGGGAAACTCTGCTCTAACTGTTATCACTCTTTTAAAATAACGAATGATTAGTTGCACGTTTTATCAATTTCGCAGTAGCTGCTAGGAATGGGTTTGTTGAAAATGTTCGACTGATATATCGACATCTGATCAATTTTCGATCACAAAGAGATCACATGTTTTGTTTGATATCCGATGACGGTGTACCATGGCTTTGATATCGGTGTGACAAGAAATACCGACAGAAAGCAATTACCAGAGAGAGAGAGAGAGAGAGAGAGAGTGGATCGATCTTCACCGATTTCTGTAACTAAGAAACACGATAAGGTGAAACATTTCATTTGGGCAGACCACTGTAAGTTCTTCACACAACTGGCTCAATGCGCGGAAAGCATAGTAATGCATTTTAAGAATGGAATATAAAAAATCTGTGGATGTTTAGTTCTAGAATGAAAATTATACTTTGAATTTAGCAGACATGTAATACATATATACATGTGCGTGTGTGTGTTTTTCCCTTTGGGCGCGTCAACACAGGTCATTTACCAACGCAAAGGAATAACGGAATGATGAAATGTAGGAATTTGTAGGTTATATCAGGAAGCTATTAGAAATAGAACAAAAATAAAGGTAGCCAATAGAGGAACAACAGAAGGAGACGGAAGAGCAAGAATGTAGTGGGCACAGTAAGGAGTCGGGAGGCCTAGGCTAAGCAAATTGGACTAAAAATATCGCGAATTCCGAGGAGATACAAGAGCATTCGAATAGAACGTGATTTACGTCACAGGTCAAATTTATTAGTTTAGGGAGTATTATTTTCAAGCATTTGACTCGCAGTCTTCGATTATATGTAGTGATACCGATTGAGTTTTGAATCGTTTACAAAGTCAAAGAAGTTTCATTCAACGAATGAGCTGCAACGCCTCTATTGATGTTTGCAAACAATTTTACGTAAAGAAGAAAGTGTCATTGTTGATTTCAGTGTGGTATGGTTTACTGATAAAGATAATGTGACCGTGTTGGATGAGAGATTGTTTTAACATCTCAGTACACACGAATATCTCATGACTGAAACCGTGTAATGGAAAATAGAATACGTTGAGAGTAAATAGTTTTTTGTTTTTTTTTTTTGATGTTCACTGACTTTTGAGAAGTTTAAATAGAACTACTGTATAGAATTATTGGGTACGACCCCGTTATATATTGAACGGTTTTCAGGAATCCGAAGATTTTGAATTATCTTAAACGCCCGTCACTCTTTTAGTTCAAAATATACCTTTGTTTTTTTTCTTATTCTTCTTAGCAATCTTTCGTTTCCCTGAATTTTGCATCGTCTCCTTTCCTATTGGCCACCTCTCAATCACCAAAAGGCCATTTTCTTCATTCTTTTATTCAACCCGTTCTTCCATCTCATCCTTGGTTTCATAACTGTCCCTCTGCACTGCGCTACATAGTATATGCCGATTACGTCTTACTTTTCTCATTTCGTTATCGTTTTCTAAATTATAAACTCTCCTTAGTTGCATCGTTCCGCTAACAATCAGGAATACTGCTGATCTCGAATATTCCATCCTGTATTTTTTTTCTTTACTCATAATCTCGTTAAACTCGATATTCCTACTACTTATAATGCCGCATTCGTTCTTTCACTTCCATCAGTTATTTCTTCTCTTGGAATCACCTCCTTTGTTGATCCTGTACAATCTCTAATTGTAAATTTTTGTCAACAAAATATGCTTTATTGATGAGCTCAATCCGGGAAAAAAAAAATTAATAAATTATTAAATTAACAAACAGGGCGTATAGAGTTGCGCTACACTCAATTATTATAAATGCGAACTGGAATTAACTAATTTTACTGTTTCTGGATAAAGGTACCCCTCTGGTTGACGATTCCAAAAAAAAAGAAAACTAATTTTACAATTCGTGAGAAAATATAAAAAGAGAACTTTCTGATTATTCTAATACTATTTAAAATTTAATCTAGATGATAGATGGCGCGTCGGGAAAATCCAGTGCCATAAACTTATCTAGTAATAAAATTAAATTGAAAAGAGTCTTTTATTTCCCGAAATATTTGAAATTTCAAGCAAGCGTGCACATGGTAACATGCTAAATATTGAATTTCCAGCGGCTTAGCGAATTCTACATTTTCCGAGTGATTCGTGTTTTTGGCGAATTGCAGCTAATTTAATTCTGCGCGCGAATCGTGAACCAATATCGTGAACCAATATCATGAACCGATATCGTGAACTGATATCATGAATGAAAGAATATTTCCTAGCAGTGTTTTAAAGCACATATAAATGTTGACTTTAAAAGGTTTTTTTTTGTTTATTTTTTTTATATACGAAAAAAACTCAATTGAGAGGCAACTAAAATTCTATCTCGCCTCCGAAAAAAAGAAATTGTTTTTTTTTTTTGTTTTTTTAAAATCAAAAATCGCAAACAGAAGGTGATAAAGGTTATCGAGAGTGGACAACGAACTAATGCGAAGCGGTAAGATTTGTCCTTCAGCCTTGTTGGTATTGCGCAGTTCAGATTAGCTCGAGATCTGTGAACGAAAACAGCAGCACGTTAGTGATTAATAGGTATATTAATCGGAAGTAAAAATAGTACACGATCCGTGAAAGCCTGAAATTACTTTTTTAGTCGGAATTTGATTCTTGGACAAAACTTCTTGATCGGAGCAATAATGAGAGAAGAAGAACGGGACAAGTGGAAAGTGATGATAGAAGCAAGCTAACAGTCGGGTACTGGAAAATGAACAGCACTGTACTGGTGAAAATATATATAATGTCCTAACAGACGAAGCTGACGATAATCCTAGTGATAAATTTTGTAAGCAGAATCATTAGAGCAAGTAAGCGAATCCCCCCCCCCCCTCACACACACATACACATAAACGCGTGCACGTGGCACATTACAAACCACAGATGTACATTACAGACGTTTCTATCGCGCTCACACATAACTTTACGAGGCAATCGGAAAGAATGTAGAAAATTTCAGTAATCAGCTATAGTTCTCTAAAGCAATAGATTTTAGTTAAGAATGTTTCCGTTAATTTTACGCAATTTCATTTTAAATTTCATTTGAAATTTATTACAACAAAGAAAATAAAAAACTGTACAAAAAATGTTTTTGAGTATAAATATGTAGTAAATTTACAAGCAGGAATTTACACAAATGTACTGAGATCAGATAATTACAATTCCCCAGGGATATAGTCGACAACATAGAATTCTTTAAGTGCGCCAAGATGTATTTTTCAAACGGAAAATCCATCGTTAAGAAATTTTAAATGATATTACGCAACGAATTTGCGACACTTTTTACATGAAGGTTTTCAATCGTCTCGGCAAAAGGATGTGTACAAGCAAGACGAATAATAACAAGACGGTCGACGTCAGATAAGTGCCTTTTAAACGTGACGTCATTAGTGACAGACGGATAAATGTCGTACAAAACACGAAGCAGTCCATGTTCATTGTGGCGTCATACATGTAGAATTTTTCGAATTTACTTCAGTACACGGTAATGTATTTGTATAAATGTGTCGTGTTCTTTGTTTGAAAACATTACTTTTGTTTTCATTATCAAAAGTGGAAATGTGAAAGATTTTTTAAATTTGATATAACTCGGGAAAAGGATTATTGAAACATTTACGTATAAAAAGCGCGATAAGTTTTAATTATAATTAGTGTTAACATACGAGAAAACATGCGATGTATTTACTGTTGTTCTAAAAGTTGTTATGAAAATATAATGAAATCTGTATCGATGTTTGACATTATGAAAATACAATGAAATCTGTATCGATGTTTGACATTATGAAAATACAATGAAATCTGTATCGATGTTTGACATTATGAAAATACAATGAAATCTGTATCGATGTTTGACATTATGAAAATACAATGAAATCTGTATCGATGTTTGACATTATGAAAATACAATGAAATCTGTATCGATGTTTGACATTATGAAAATACAATGAAATCTGTATCGATGTTTGACATTATGAAAATACAATGAAATCTGTATCGATGTTTGACATTATGAAAATACAATGAAATCTGTATCGATGTTTGACATTATGAAAATACAATGAAATCTGTATCGATGTTTGACATTATGAAAATACAATGAAATCTGTATCGATGTTTGACATTATGATAATACAATGAAATCTGTATGATGTTTGACATTATGAACAGGATCATCTTTAAAAACAGAAGAAAATACGGCCATCAAAAAAAGTACATTTCTAATTGTGAAATATATTTAACTGTTTATTTAAGTTGTTCATTTAAAAATAAATGTACCCATGGGAGCCGCCAGCGGGGGGCAGGGGGCAGCGGTCCCCCTGGAGTCTTGAAACTTTTTAATCAACTGGCTATGATGAGTAGATATTCATAGGCGCGTAATTAATGAAGACTGGTATGATATTTGTTCGCTCAAAAAACATTTTGTTTCCTTTTCACTTGCATATAAATAACCTTTTATTTTAGTAACGTCCATATATATTTTTATTCCCGTATATGTATATCACAATATATTTTTAACAAGATATAATTCTCAATGTAAGCAATGAAAAAAAAAAAAAAGAAGTAGTACCGATACTGATAGTAATGTTTCATGTGATATCCATAACTTATTGATTCTACAATCGATGGCGTTACGCTGAGTATGGACAGATTCGTGTTTTGTATATTTATCCGTCCGTGATGCATTACGTAAGACTTTCTAAGGTCGGGTGAACAAAGACGACTATGATATAGTGCCGTCAGTTGGTCAATTTTTGAAAGTTATGCAGTGTTTACATTTTATTCACATTTTAACGATTTTTACTCTGTTGTCTGAAACATTTAAACTAGATTTTATACGGTAATTTCGTATGCATTTTTTTTTTCTTTGTTAACATTGTTGCTACAAAAAAACTTACGTTCGGTTATTTTTTCATCTTAAATGCAATAGTTGTATTTAAATTGTGTAAAGCAAGTCATTTACTTTGCAATATTATTATGCTATTTTTTACGACGATGCTCGATTTTCATTATTTATTATCATACGTAGGATATTTATTTAGTTTTACGTTACACGAGGAATATATTAAATCGTGCACTGCAATGGAACTAAAAATCATTATTGGTCACTTATAAAGTAATAATGTTACTTTACATTATACATATACAGAAAGAAATTCTAAATTTTACATCTAGTACTATGTAAAAATTCTACGATTCAATGTGTGACATTTATTAATGTCTATGGAGATTTTATACCACGTCTTATTTTCAACTTTAATTGGTCTGAAAGTCTGACGACCGCATAAAGATATCATTTTAGAGACTTCTCCAAACGTCTATAAGCAGCGTCATTGAGACATCATTCAACAACCCCGCTAATACAACTTCCATAACATATAAGCAAGTAGAAAAGTAAGCCAATTTAAATTTCTATAATAAAATTTCGGTACTTATTATTTATTTACAATATACACATATATATATATATATATAGGTATAGGTAATATATAAATTTCAAGCGGACTATAAAATTTAATAATATTTCAAGTACGAAAAATCTCTTTTTATTTTACATTATTATAGATGTACTTACATAAATAATAGTTTCTCGCAAGAATATACATGCCAGCTCGACTAACGGCGGCATAAGTACTAAATCAAAGAAGGCCAGTTGAGCAGTGATATGAAATGGCATCAATCGTGTTTGAATATATGTATAAATGGTACAGATCGAACAAGCGTAATAGTCTGTTCTAGTTTGATTAATATGCGAAAAACCGTAAATTTTAGTTCTTTTTGCATTGAATTTGAAAGTATATACGAAAATAATAAGGCCAAAGAATGGTTCAGGGAGGGGGGGGGCGAATGTAGAAGAAAACAAAGCGCGGAATGTAACCGGATTTGGTAAAAGAAGAAAAAAAAAACATGTGTCGGAAATATCGAATTGAGGACACGTAGATAGGAAACTGAACAGTAATAAGAATTCTTTCTTCTGTTACGTTATGTTGCGTTCGAGTGTACCCCCCGGACCACCGTGCATGCTATGCAAATACCGAACAGCCGTAGAAAATCTTATTTATTCTCGATAATTGACAACAATTTTCAAATACATCTCGATATTTCATCTATTTCTTTTGGTGCGCTTGTGTGCGTGCGATTCCATATTCCTTTTTATTCGTTTATTTATTTATTTTTTATTAATATTTTTTATTTTTCGTTTTGGAATAATGTACTCTATATTAATTTTTTTTATATTCCAGCCACGGCCATTCCAGTCGCCTTATATATACACGAGTACATTTTTTTCTGTTTTTTTTTTTTTCATTTCATACCTTGTCGACTTCTTTTTCCTCTTCGTCTTTTCCTTTGTTTTCTTGCCAGATTATTTCAAACAAAGAGCAAAACAAATGCAATATCTACTTTTTTCGCAGTAATAATAATAATAATAGCGATAATAGTAATAATAATAATAATAATAATAATAATGTATCATTAAATAAATAAATTCTCATTTAATATTTCGTATATCGTTTTTGATAATTTTCTTGAAAAGCCGAAAGAAATTACGTTAAAAATCTTTTATTGTTTTAATAAAACGCAGTTTTTTTTTTTTTTTTTTTTATATGACCTCTTTTCAGGTTTTCTGCGAAGAAGAAATTATTTGCTTTATTTAACTTTCCGCAAATCCGCCACCAGAAGGAAGGTACTAAATTTTGTTAAAAATATGGCTGCATGACTTTTTCTTTTTTTCTTTTTTTTAAACATGTGTATTGCGTTTGGGGATCCGGCCAAGAACAAGGCTTGTCGGCAAGGTCCAAAAAATTACACATGTCTCCATTTTTTATTTTATAAGCATCATACAAAGTTGCTTAAAATTATTATAAAGGAAACATAAATATCGATAAAATTTTATAATATTAATTTATTTATGTACTCTGACTTGATTTTATTCTTATTTTATATTATGGCGGGACATTTATCCCTCCCTATTTTCTAATCGTCATTCGTATTACCGCTTTATTCAGCCGATTTCTCGTTCCCTGTCTTAATTCCATTCTATTCCTTTAGGTCGTCGCTCCTCTATTGTCTCCCTAATTCGTCTCCAAATCATTGTCTCCTCCCCTCTTGTCGATTTTAATTTGCTGTGTCACCGTCTCCTTATTGCTCTCTTCCCGATTGTGTGATCCCCCTTGTATATTTGATGCTGATCGCATTTTCTTCGAGTGTCCCGCTCTTCTTAATGAACGCTCCCTTTTACACGGCCAGCTATTGACATTAGCCTCCTTACTCCCTACAGCGCTTCCTTTAGCCTCTCCTTTCCTTCATCTTCCGTGGTGCCTACACACAAAAATATCAAATAAAAATCAACAACTCACGAAGGGCTTGACTTATAAGCTTCAAATTTGGAACATAAATTACAATTAAAATTATCTTTAAAACGATTTATAACTTAAAGACGACCGATTACAGTGGGCGGCAAAAAATCCAAAAAACCGTCAAGAATATATAATATGGTACATAAAACGACCTCAAAAATTACTTAAAAAATCATAACTCCTCACCGGATAAACCTATAAAGCTGACATTTAAAACATAAATTAAAGTGCAGGAGCCCTTTCATAAAATTAAAAAAATTACGGTACAAAAGTTATGTGAAGTTATCGAAAAGTTCAAAAAAGCGCCAGAATGACGTGCCCCCCCCCCTAGCGCCACGAATAATACAACTAAAAATTTTGAACACAGTTAAAAATATGCGCTTCCACGTATATTTCTCTAGTTTTGAACATCCAGGTTTCCAGCTTTAAAATTAGACCCTTGGGGCGCAGAGAACTCGAAATGTTGAAAAAAAATATTTCGTTTCCCGGGCTTGTGATATATCATTAGAAAGATCGCTATTGGTCGGGAACGAAACCGTATTTCATTTTCTTAACGAAACTTTCAAAGTTGCCGAAAAGTTCAAAAAAGCGCGAGCTCTGATTTGTAGCCCCCTCTTTGCGACGCGAGTATCTGGTAATATATTTAGTAATTTGTATAGCCGGTTTTTTTGTATATTTTCATCATGCTTGTTTAAGTTGCTGAATTCCCGGTTTTTATAAATTTGAAATTTCCGAAGGTTATAGCTTATTGCATTTCTTTTTTTTATTTTTATTTTTTTACCTTACCAATTCATTATAATTAAGTAATGAAGATACTGTTTCGGGTTTAAAATATTATAGATTTTTTATATATATCCCCTCACGAACCTGGTTAACTTCGTTATTCCTTATAATGGTTTTTAGGCATTTTTCTTTTTGTAAATACGTTATATGTTTAATATTAGTTTTGCTTGCTTTCTCCAAAGCTATCACAGCATAGTTTAAGTGTGATTGACAAAGAGCATCATTAATTTTGTTTTATTGGATGAAATATACTTTTTTGGGTTATATAGTAGTGGCCAACTGTTTTGCGTAATTTTGTGTTTAGGTCGTTCATATGGACTCTCTAACATAGATAGTTATTAACTTTAATTCCTAAATACTTATAATTGTCTACAGTTTCCATAATATTACACCTACAAAGGTTACTATTTTTTGCGTGAAGACAGATTATTGAATGGATTCTTATATTTTAATTATAGTTGAAATAGTAGTTACTCGGTTTTTTTTTTACCCCCCTTGGGTGTGCTGGCAGAGAGCTAATTAGCCCAACAAAATGAAATAGATACATGGAATAGAATAGAGATTATATTTTTATTTTGTCGACAATGAAATCAAGGAACACTCCTAGAACAGGAACAACTGAAAGAGTAGGTAGAGGAAGAACATAAGAGGCGTTGAAAGAAGCAGGAAGACCAAGCTTTAAAAGATGATAATAAAGTAACTCACGCTCGCGAGATAAACCAGAACATTCGAAAAGCACGTGATTCGCATCACAACTCAGTTTTATCCAATAATAGTTTAGTTTTATCTAAGTTTATCTGTAATCCTTTGTCGTCTAACCAATGGTGTTAATGTTATTTAAATCTTCTTGGAGTTGTATTTCCGCTTTAGCGATATATTTATCTGTTGTTATCAGTGCTATGTCATCCGCATGCGCAAAGATTTTTCCATGTTTCACGAGTTTTCGTATGTTCCTTATGTAGATTAAGAACAATATTGGGGCTACAATAATATCTTGCAATACGCTGCATTTCATTGAGAGAGTTTTGCTGTATGTATTGCCTATCCTAACTGTGCCACTTCTGTTATTCAAGTAATCTGCAAAAACCGATTTAGTCCCTTTCCTACACAATCGCTATATTTCTCAGTTCATTTAATGGAGTATTATGGTGTCTAACGGAGTCAAAAGCCTTTGATAAGTCAATGAACAACACTAAACAATGATTTCGTGTCGATAAATTAGTATAAATGAAATCCGTAAAGTTACCTAACAGCGTTGAGGTATTATTATCCTTTTGAAACGCGTACTGATGCTCTGGTATAATATTATTTATTGTAATCTACTTCTGTAGTTGATTTCCAATGTGTTTTTCCATGATTTTCTCTATTATTGATTGTTTAACTATACTCGTAGGTCTCTAATTAATGTAATTCGTGAATTCACCTCTTTTATTATAAATATATGGGTCTTATTTCAGCTATTTTTAGTTCACCCGGTGGTGTCGTTGCTGTACGAGTCATTAACTATTTTGGTAATATATAGAGTAATCTTAAGTTTTACATCTTTTGTCCTTATCCTATCCGAACCCTGGTCTTTCTTGGCATTTATCTATTATACTTATTATCTGTTCGTTGGTAAGAAGATTAAAGTTTTGCGTTATGTTCTGAATAATTTCTTTGGATAGCTTATTATTACGTGCGTGTTTGTATACTGTATTATTAAAAAAATTTATGAAATTATTACTTATTAATTTGAGATTCGAATCTCTTTATAATGTTACAAAATTGCCGCGTCAATTAAATTGTTTTTATATTTACCTATTACCTCATTGACTTTGTTTCCACATTTTCTTCTGATAACCTCTATCATTTTCTATTATCGTTCTACACCGCAGTTGTCCTTATTTATTGTAATGGTTTTGGTATTCCTAATTTTTTTATATTGTTTTCTGAAATATTTATTAAAGTTTGACTTCCATTGAATAAAGAGTTTTTTCATTTATTAGGTTCAAGATATGATTCCTACAATGAACAGTATGAAATAACACAGCCGAATATTGCAATAGCCTATAATAAAAATATAAACTTGTCAATAATAGGAACAACTCAAAATATCATTTCAATTAAAATAGGAAATTATATTTTATTTGCGTCCTACTTTTCCCCTAATGAAAGTCTATAGATCCACACATTCTTATAATTAACCATTTAATCACACAATTTCAGGAATTAAAACCGATACTGTTAGGTGATTTTAACGTTAGATCAACGATATACGAAAATTTAAACAATATAAACTATAATACGAAAAGAGCAGAAAAATTCGAAGAATTCCTATTTGCCAATGATCTAAGCGTCTGTGTAATCCTTATAACATAAAAACTTTTAACAATCACAGTGGGAGCAGTGTAATTGATCTTATAATTGTCCACGAAGCAATCAGCCAGAACATTAGAAATATAAAAATATTACCTTCTTCAGTAACGCAACACTTAACAATATGTCTGCAACTCGCAATAAGGAAAGATAGTAAATCACTAAATGAAAATACACAAACAGTTGACTATGAGATCTTTCAAAAACAAATTATAAATGTTCTACCTCAAATAAAACGAAAAATAGAACACATTGAAAAAGTAACTAAAAAAAAAAAAGATTTAGAAAACGAAATCATAGAATTTACAAACATAATAAAAGCACTAATCCACAATTCACTTACAAAAACAAAAATTCGCGACACACCTTATTGGAATGAAAAAAATTAGAAAGCTTTAAAAAGATACTAAAAAAACTACAAAGGAGACTATACAAAAGCAAAAATAAAACAAATAATAAAGTGGAATCATTAAGGATTAAAATTAGAAAACTGAAAAAAGAATACAAGGAAGAACTGCAGTCATCAAAGCATGAAAAATGGAAAGAACTGATTAATTCATCGACAATCTGGGGCAAGCCGTATAAAATATGTATGGACAAAACTAAACAAAGAGTAGACATGCCTGCTTTTAATGTCGGTGGATCCATCGTACACGATAACATTGAAAAACATAAAATAATTTTTGCTGAATTATTTCCAAACCGAACACTTAAGTTGCAACCGACTCAGCCAGATAAAACTCTTCAAATATGTGAAAACGAATTAACTACAACAATCAAAAAACTGAACAATAGGAAAGCCAATGGACAAGATCAAATTTCTAACAAGATGATTAAACTTCTTCACAAAGTAGACGAAAAAATATTTAAATCTATTTATCAAAAATGTATCGAACTAAATTATTTCCCTAACGTCTGGAAACAAGGAAAAATTAAAATAATAAACAAACCTGGAAAAGATTTAACAAATCCGAAATCATACAGGCCTATAAACGCTACTGTTTAGTTTAAGTAAAATATACGAAAAAATAATAAAAAATTTTCTGGATACAGAAATAAAAGAAAAAACGATTTTAAACGAAAATCAGTTTGGCTTTCTTAAAAACAAATCAACCGAGCTAGCAATAAAAAAGTTATGCGATTACATTGAAAAATATAAAAAACGAACAAGACATACGTTACTAATCAGCTTTGACATATCCGGAGCATTTGATCAAATAAAAATTGATGAAATCTTAAAAATAATGAAAAGAAAAAATATATCTGGTACAATACAAACTATAATTCGTAACTACTTAACAGATAGAAGAATCGGTTTATTTAATCAAGAAAACAAAATCCTATACAACAGGAGTGTCAACTCAGGAGTACCACAAGGTTCGGTTCTAGGGCCAGTACTCTTCAACATAGCAATGAGCGAAGTTCATAATTTGCATTTCAGTCAACACTGCAATATGATAAGCTACGCAGACGATATAATGTTAGTAGCAGGAATTAATAAAAAAGACGAAGTTTACAATATAAATGAAACAATAAAAAAATTGAGTCAAAAAACATTCAAAACTTAGGCTTACAATTCAACATAAATAAAATCCAAGCACTACTAATAAGTAGAAAACAAGACAGGGAAGAAATGATACATTGCATTGAACAGCACTTATGCATAAATAACGACAAAAACTAAAAATAGTAAAAGAAATAAAATACTTGGGAATAATCATAGACACAAATTTAAATTTTGGAAAACACATCGAATTCATAATAGACAAGATTAAAAAAATTTATTTCAAATTAAGATCACTATATTCAAATATGTTCGGTTTCAAATATAAAGATAGAATAGTACTCTACAAAGCCATTTTTGGATCAATAACAGAATACTGCTCTACAGTATATTTTCCAGTTTTACGAGAAAAAGACAAGAATAAGCTGTTAAAATTACAAAGGAAAATATTAATAGGAACAATCTCTGGTTATTATCGCACAATATCGTATACTTCAGTCAACATCATAGCAATAATAATACCTGTAGACTTAAAGTTACAAACTGTAAACCAAATCAAAACATGCAAACAAGAAGAACTAAAATTTTAGACAAAAAAACGTTACGAAAACAGATCAATAAAATTAATTCAAATAGTATACGACTTTGGCAACTCAGATGTGATAAATCAAATACTGGAAGAGTAACAACACGGGAAATAGTTCCAAACGTAGAAGAAAGACTACAAATGAAACATTTTTATACCGATTATAACTTCACTCAATTTTTAACCAGACATGGAAATATAATGGGGTGTCTATATGAAACGATTTAAAATTGCTGAAACAGACATCTGTATAGACTGTAAAGAGAAAACAGACGATTGTTTTCATTCGATTTTCGAATGCAATAAGTTTAAAAACGAAAGAGAAAAACGGAAAATAATAAAAAAACCAATAACCGAAATACATAAAAAAAACTTTTTTAATTTGATCAGCTTTGTCAACCATGTAATGAATAACAAAACAAAACACATCAACAACAAATAATAACAGTAACAATCAGAAACTCTGGCTGAAAAACCGCAAGGTACAGCAGAGTAAATAAATAAATAAATAAAAAAAAAAAAAAAACCTTCGTAAAACTTAAATAGCCTAATAGATTTTGAGGTACATTCTCCATTTCTTATTTTTGTAATCGACTTTTATCAACATTTTGTGTAGTTTTTTTTATACGTTGGTTTATTTTCTGTTTTCTTCTCTGTAACTTCCTAATTTACATAGTTCAGAATTAAAATGTTTAAAATACATCGTAGTAGGGATTTCATATTACTGCTGAAGCATGGTGACCATTTCAAGCTTTATTTTGATACCAATTTCCGGTATAAATAAAATAAATACATTAATAATACCAGTGATAATAATAGTGGTAATAATAATGTTATTCTTATACAGTAGTATCAAACGTCAAGAAACAAAAAAATTCTCAAAATAGTTTAACACCAGAAATGGTACTACGGTTTTCTCCACCCACCTTATTTGCAGAACTTTTCGCGATTAAATTCAACAAGTTCCTTTCGTTTTTTTATAATTTTCTCAGAGACTCGTTTACATACCTTCCTATGGTTATTATCCTTTCGTCATCCAAAACAACATTCAGTTGCAAAAGAGCTAATTCCCACAATACATTTGTCCAATATGTAGTAGATGTTGTATGGATTCCTTCCCATATTGATATTCCAAACAACTCATTGGCAGATGTAGCAGCTAATGAAGCCACTAACCTTCTTCTAGTTCCAGATATTGGGATCCCGATCTTTGATGTGGAGATTTTCATACGACCTAAAGGAAATCAGCGGCTCGATATTCCACTATCAAACAAACTTCGTTCGATCCAAGAACCCCGCTATAACTATGGGATAACATTCTTTTCTTTTAACCGGAGGGAGACAATTATTGTTGCGCAGCTATGCATGGTCCACAACACTGGTAGTATCTCGCACAGTTATCTACTTAGGAATTAACTTCTGTCCTTTTCTCGCCCTATCTCGTTTTAGTTACGATTTCGAATTTTTTGATTAACTTGTCCTCTGTTTAGTCATCAACGTCACACTTTAAATTACCCCTCTCCACCTCTTTCTGAAATACTAAAACAAAATCAGTAAGTCTGAAGAAGCTAAGTCGGGAGGGTATGGGAAGTGATCAAACACTTTCCACTTAAAATCCGTCAGTAAAATGCGAGTGAGAACAGCCGTACGCGGACGGACGTTGCAAGAGAATGATCTTTACTTAATTTTTCGTGGTGGTTTCGATTTAATTGCATCACGCAGGCGCATAAGAGTATCGAAGTTCCTTCCACGATTGATAGTCGAGCCTTGCAGGATAGTTATTTAATCAACAAACCGCCCCCTTACAGTTTCAAAAAAGCAGTAGCCATAATAATTTTGCCTGCCAACGGGATTTCTCAAAATTTTTCCAACTCTTTGAAATTTATTTGGCTAGATGATTTTGGTAGTGCATCCACGTTTCACCTCCAGTCACGATATGGTCTAAAAAAAGCGTCACCTTCCGTCTGGTACTGGGTAACGCGAAGTTTAAAGCGCCGCCGCGCAACGTTGGTCAAGGTGTGATCCTGCCAGCTGTCGCACTATACAACGCTTCGATAAGAATCCGATACGCTGAAGTATGACTGTCCAACGCGTATAAATGCTCGATGGTGTCGTATGGTGTGGTGCTCGCCGTTCGCCGCATCAGATTGACGATCTTTCCGTTCTACTGTTTTCAAACGATATTGTTCGCTGGCTCATAACGTTGTCTTTTTCGTACACAGTACATAATCGACGGTAAAATTCAGTCACTTTTTCTGCGTTCAAGAATCGAATAACTATACGCACTACACAATCGGACACGGTCGTGCAGCAGTTGTCGCATGGTAAAACGTGTCTAACGCGCAAAATATCAAAACGTATCACTTCAAAAATTTTGATCGCAGACTTGGCAAAACTTCGTCGATAACCTTCCACTGCGTTCACAGATCAGTTTTACCCGGAGCCAGGCAGAAAAAATTTGTGCAATAACTTTCGGAGCAGCCCTCGTACTTAGGCACTCTAGAAAATAAAAATATAGTATCTAAACAGAGTATAAAACAAATACCGGAAAGTTAACTAAATGCTAGAACTACTATCAAAGCGATAAATACATATGCAATCCCAATCTTAACATATACTTTTAGAATCCTTAAATGGTCAGAATCGGATATAGTACAAATAGAAATAAAAACAACGTAATAAATCACCAACAAATAAAAGTTGCACAACCTCGTAACGAAGATGGGGCAAGAGACTAATAAATATTCAATTTTTGCGAGTTCGCAAATGTAGGAAATGATAACATTTTTAAAGAAAAAGTCTTAATACGATAGTTGTAAATAATAACAAAAAAAATTCCGCTAAACCAGATCCCGAAGGAATAAGTATACAAAAAAATATATACATATATATACATACGTATATATAAAAAAACATGCAAAATGCGAAAGCAAGGCAGATGATAAACATGAAGGTGAAATGGACGTGTTAGCATTCAAGTCATGGTTAAAAATTGGATAATGATGGCTAAAACAGAGGAATTTTTTTCTCTTTGTAATACAAGGTCAAGTAATAGTCGCAAATAATTACTAAAAACACATAATGAAGAAAGAAAGAAATAATTTATGTCAAATATGCAAAAGAAACGGTAAAACTATCGATTATATACTCTATATGTAGCTACAGTATAACGGCTGCAAAAGAATTTTTAAATTGCTATAAGTAATAATATTTTACATGTACTTAACCGGAAAATTATGAAGAAATATATAATATGAGAAATAAAACACCATGTCATAAATATGCAGCAAGAAAAATATTAGATAATCTTTGGGAATAAGTGACCGGAAAATAAATGAAAATAATCCGAATGTGATAACAATTGAACTAAGAAAAAGTTGAAGGAAAACCATATCTGAAGAGAAAATAAAATATATTGATCTATCTAACAAAATAAAATATGAAAATACAAAAGGCAATTATAGTAGCGATATGTAGAATAATACAAAAGGCAATTATAGTAACGATATGTAGAATAATACAAAAAGTAATGGTGAAAAAGACTATACATCATCTAGAATATATCGAAATTATAAATAACACTATGATCAGTTGTCTAAAGTTCTTCACCAGTACCCTGGATTATAATTCCAAGATTTGGATGCATAACTATTATTACTAATAATATTAATAATAATAATCATAATTTCAATGAATAAATAAATGGAGGAATGTGAACTTTATTAAATAAAATAATAATAACAAAATAAAATAAATCGGCGTTGATTAAAATAGGTAATTTTTATAAATTATAAAAAAGTAGTAAACATAAAAAGTAGATTAAAGAAATACTTAATTTCTCGTTTGAAATTGAAGAAATATATGCTAATGCAGAATTAATTAATATATCTGTTTCCAAATCAAGATATAAATAACAATAAATCAATAGATAAATAAATAAATAAAGAAGCGGAAAAATTCATTTTAAATTAAAACCAATCCAAAATAGCATCAACAAGATAAAACAGGATCAGTCTCAAGCATGATGTTTCGTATGTTAAGGATTCTGTTTGTTAAGAGTTTACATTTACACGATGACACTCTAAATTCAAAACAAACATGTTCGATTTTAAATTTGTAACATCCGTCTACATTATTTATCCAACATGCCCGTAAATGTCTACACTTATGTGTTTCAAAATTTTTGTGGCTTTATTGGTTTTTTTTTCAAAATTTTGTTAAAAAGGAAACTTCTCATTAAAGGAATTAAAGTATGATTTTACACCCTCCAAATGTGATCATTACATTATAATAAGAAAAATATTATACGTAATATATACTGTGTGATGTGATGAGTATTTGACTTCTTTTAACGGCAAAATTACAAAAAATTCGTAAACACAAACAAAAATGCGATCACTAATATATAATCAAAACTGTAGATGATAAAAAAAAAAAAAAGCATAAATAAATATATCACCAAATAAACTTGCTAAATATGAATGAAAAAAAAGAGATAAAATAACGAATGTGAATTAGAATCAAATTCGATTAATTTATGTTACGTTTTAAATAACGGAGAGTTACACTAGTTGTAATGTGTCGTCCACTACATGATTTAAAGGTCCCCGATCATGCCGGAACTGAGGGTAATGTGACTCACTCGCTCAGTTATCTTCCTCTTCCGGTAGGTTCCTTCCTGTTTTCTCATCTTCCAATATTACCAATATTACTAATATTACCAAATATTTTATTTTATTATGCGTTTTGTAATTGTATCCGGATTTACTATCAATATAGTATCAATCTCATTTGTATAATAATAATTCCACTGCTCGCGCAGCCATGCGCATTTGTGGAACTTACATTTTTTTGTATTTTTATGTTAATTTAGTAAATACCAATAAATTTGATTTGATTTGATTTGATTACCAATATTACCAATATTACCAATATTACTAATATTACCAATATTACCAATATTACTAATATTACTAATATTACCAATATTACCAAATATTACCAATATTACCAAATATTACCAATATTACCAATATTACCAATATTACCAATATTACCAATATTACCAATATTACCAATATTACCAATATTACCAATATTACCAATATTACCAATATTACCAATATTACCAATATTACCAATATTACCAATATTACCAATATTACCAATATTACCAATATTACCAATATTACCAATATTACCAATATTACCAATATTATCAATATTACCCTTCTGTTTGCAGTTGTTCATTCCAAACTATGGTTTAATCTCTTACGTTTCCTTATTTTCCAATCCGGATTCCTTTTCTTGTCTATTCAACCTTCCCTTCCTCGTTTCCCGTGGTTTCTTGACTTTCCTTCCATACGTCGCTTCAACCTCTCTGCGATTTGCCGCCTGCGCCTTAGGCACAGTTACTTCCTTCCTCGCTTTTACCTTCTTGTGCCGTCTCCTTATTGCACCCCTTCAATGTCCAATTTATTAGTGATCCCGATCACATGTTTTCTACTCCTCCCCCCTTTTACAAATCGGTATTCCCACTCTATAAAGTGGTTCGTTTATTTTCTCCCTTCCTTCTCCTTCTGTTGTGCAGGTTCTTGATTATTTCTTGTCGACTATCTATGATCGTGTAAAAATCTGAGTCTCTTGCGAATTTTGTTCTCGGGCGAATGCTCTTGTAGACGAACCCGAAAAAAAAAAAAAAAAAATCAAAATAGTGCTAATGAGAATGTGCGCGTGCCTGAAATCCTTTTGTCTGTCAGGGTAGCCAATTACCAACCGCCGCCAAGAAAAAAACGTCTACCCGATTCGATCGGCGGTCACCGGAGAAAAGGCAGGGGAAGATGAAAAAAAGTCGGAGGAGAAAGATTTTTTTAGGGCGAGTCAAAGTGGTCGTTTCAAGGTCAGACAAAAAAGTGAAAATTGCTAAAGGGTCGCGATTTACCGTTCCGCGGAATATATTTGTTTGCATTATTCGTCGTAGTGGCTTATACTTCCGGTATCAAAATTGTAAGTTCGGAAACGTGTAACAAATCGCGGAACACAAACGTTAAGGTTCACAGCGTTCGACCGGTACCGAAAGATAGGAGCAGAGTATCGTAAAATATATTATTGCTAAAAAAATTCTCGTAATTTAATAATCTTCATAAAAAATAATAATAGTAATAATAAATAATGAAATACTTTAAATTATCAAAATTCTAGTTCAATAAGATCTCGTGGTTGGCATCCCTGACAGCAAAAACACTTAAATAAATAGTTTATAACTTTTTAAACATGGCTGACTACGTGTTAAATCAAAAACAAAAAAACAAAAAGAAAACATTAGGTAATGCATTCGACCGATTAATAATATTGATCATCTTTTTATTCTTACCAGCAGAACTCTTAAATGCATGCCGGAAAAGTCTGTTTATTTATATTTCGCGACGACGTGGTTACTTCACAGGAATATCGAGCGAAGGTGTAATTTCTCTCTACTATAGCAGCGGATTGTCATAATCTTTTTCGGTCCTTGTTCATTTACCTCTACTTTACATTTGCGCTTGCCTTCTCTCTATATATATGAAGCCCGTTAATTGTTATTAGATATATCAGACTTCGACGCATCCATCGTCTTCCTAAAAGAACGTTCTTAGTAGTTCCGTTTAAAACCACAAAAATAAAAAAAGAATAGCTTATTAACGTCTTCAATAGCCTCATTTCGAGTAACGTAAACTCCAGGTGACCAATAAAAAACAATGACTAACAAATTCTATTCCCGTAAAACGCGACCTTTTTAATAATCTGTCAATATAAATAGACTGATGAATGGTTAAGACAAAATTTTAAAAACGAATAATGGTGGTGTTTCCTATCAAATAGTAATCTTTCATTCAAATGCTTGGAAAAAAATATAATATAAGTAAGTATATATTTTTTCCCAAAATTTGTAGCTTTCGACATCCCGAGGGCGCCTAATGCTGAAATTGGGAATCTGGATGTTCCAAATCAAAGAAATATCCGGCAATGCACGTATTTATAATCTTGTTCAATATTTTTAACTATAATAGTCACGTCGTAAAGCGAGGGGACACGTCGTTTTTCTGCGCGCTTTTTGAACTTTTCGCCAACTTTGAAAATTTCGTTAAGGAAAATGAAATGTGATTTCGTTCCCGTCAAATACCATTTTTCCATCGATATATCACAGTTTGAAAGAAAAAATATTTTTTTCCAAAATTTGGAACTTTCTAAGCCCCCCCCCCCTACCCTACTCCCGAGGAGGTCTAAATATAAAATTGTGTAAGCTCGGTATATTTTTCCGCTAAAGCGCTCTTTCATATACTTGTTTAGGATATATTTTGTCTTCTTCAACTTTTTCACTCGGGCTATTACTTACATGACATGCTTTCTTTTTTTTTTTTGTTTTGATGCTTTTAAAAATAATTTTTCATCGATACTTTTTTTTTTTTTTATTTCATGAAGGAGTTCCTGCGTTTTGTTTTATATTTCAGATCTCACTTTTAAAAAATGATGTGGAGGTAAGTAATGAATTTTTAAGTGATTTTCAAGGTTGTTTTAAGTTCCGCGTTATACATTCTTAGCGGATTTAATAGCTACATAGAATCTGGGAAGCCGAATAAAATTTGGTGGAGAAAATGAAAAAAGCCCCTAATAGAAAGCGTTTGAAAGAAATTGATCGAAAATAAAAGGGTTTTAATTTTTGGCATTGAAATGGGAAGAATAGAACTTTCGACGCGTAATGAAGCGCATAATATTATGACTTCGAGCGAAATATTCTAGAAAGCAAAATATTTCTAAAAGTCTCGAAGGAGGAAGTCTTCAGAAGGTCAATAGTTGAAAAGTATAAAGGAAAAAATAAAAAAAAGTCACGAAAAGACGGAACAATCGGTGATATACAGTGTGTCGTCGTCTGCACTGCTGAGATCTTACAATTAGTAATAACGAACAAAATAATAATAATAAATTAGTCGGATATTTCCATATATTTTCGGCGATGATTTCGAAACAAGATTAAATGTTCGTTGCGTATGTTTTGTTTTTTGTTTTTTTTTATATTTGTTCGCGCTTAGCTTTTTGATTATTTAGACTGATTTTAATGAATCGTTGTACATTATTCGGAAATGCACAAACCAGTAGAGTGATAATATCATGTAAGTACGTCGCTGAGTATTACTGCTGAAAACAGATAGCCCCCTAGCAATATGAAAAATGGGGGTCTCCTTAGAGAAGTTTTGTGGTAATACACAGCAAACGCGATTGACGCTTAAAATATTATCACTTTACAGTAAAAATGTAAGTGGAAAAAAGCACTAATTTTTAATATAGCCAGACAAAAAATTTCAAATATTATAAACGTTAATTACCAGGGATATTCGAATAAAGGGAATTGAAATCCCCATAGCACCGTTTCAAACCCATCACTGACGAAAACGTGTTTTATCTGAGAAAACATTATTATGTACAACTTTTGACGATCTGTTTCCAATTATTTTATTATCATCGACTCCGTGAGTTCTTTTTTGGCTATTTTTTTTTCATTTTTTCCTACTCACACGTACGACTTTGTCACCTCTTTGCGTACGCTCCCTTATTCATAATCTCCTCGCGAATCGTTCCGTCCGCATCGATTTTCTCTGGGTCCCTCTAACCACAAGGGAATAGAAAAAGATAACGAAATGTTAAGATTCCTTGGCTCAGGCCGCTCTGTATCTTTGCGCCTCTATTTTTCTAAATTCCCCTCTGTGCGAAAATTTCCATTCTAGATTCTGGTCATATATGTGCTCCTTCATTTTCTAACAATCTTTCCTTCTACCCTGTTCATCCAGCCGAGTCTTTCTGCCTTCCCTCGTTTTACAACTTCTCTTCACTTTGTCGTTCCGCTATCGTGCCTGTTCTTCGTTTGCACGTTACTTGCAGTTTTCTGTCCTCCTCACGTTTTCGCTTTTTTTTTTTTTTTAACACGTCCCCGAATGTTGTCTTCATCCTAATTACAAAGCTATTTGTGACCCTAATCATATCCTTTTTTGAATTCCCATCCCTCTCGACAAACTCGCCGTTCTTTATTCTGATCCATTATCATTCGGCGGACTTCTTGAGTTCTTGCTGTGCCTCTTATATATTTTGTCACTTCCTTCTTTCTTCATTCTGTCAGTTTTTGACCGTTTCGTTTTTTTTTCTGTTTTTCAACTGATACTGAATGGAGGTCCTTTGTCGTCGTGCGCTGATGAAGAGAAAAATTGCTTTGAATTCCTGCCGATGCTCAATATACACATACAAGGCAGTGTGTTTAAAAAATCTAAACACCATATATAAACCTGCGCCCATCTTAATGAATCCAATTTAAAAATATGAAAATTCGGGAACATTAAATTTCATCGTATTTTCAAGCACCCCATATCCGTAGCGAGACATGCTGTACTTATTTCGAATCACATTTAGAACCTCTAGAAGAAGACTAACAAAATTTCTACTCGGTCCTTGTACAATTTCTCCCATTACATTAAAACCACTTCCTTAATGTTTTTTATTTGGGTTGATTTAACATTAATTTAACGGCGCAGGTGATAATTTTCAATATTTTCAATAGGGAATTTTTTTTTGTCGTTTCTAGTTGTTTTTTTCGCGCGAATTACATCATTTCTACTTTTAAATTTTTTTGTACCTTTTAATAAGTCGGCCGGTATTTTAAGATATCAAACAAGAAGGTTTTCCAGAGACCGAGATTTACAAGTCTTGTTTTTGTTTATTTTTATGCAACTTCCTCCGGGACTATTTCAACACTTTCGCAACTAATGTACACCATATATATATATATATATATATATATATATATATATATATATCCTAGTGAATTCCTCATATCATTTACTCCTGTTGTAGTTGTATAAAACTTGAAACCATATATGGATGTCAGCTTTCCACGAGTAAACGAATTCCATCGGGTTATATTTTTTCGGTATTGCCGGCGTCGTTAGAAAATGCACTGCAACCTAACTAAAGCGTAAATCTTGTCATTAGAGTCTGAGCGAACATTCAGCTTCGTTCAGAAAAACGAGAGTGACTCTTCCAGTTTTATTTCAAAAATTTAAGCATACACGGGTAATCACATTGTAAAACCCTGTTACTTCTAAAGTAGCGCAGTAGCCTAGTAGTTAAAGTGCTTGGCTACCAAACTAAAGCTATCATGGATTTTCGGAAGTTGTCTCATTCCGTATCTAAGTCGCTCCCAGGTTTACCTAGCTTGAAATTGAATTGGGTACCAGGAAAATCTTTGAGAAAGAAAAGACGGCCGAAAAAAAGGACCCCCCCTCAGGATTATCTAGTGATGAGTTATGAATTTTTACGGGTGACTTTTGAGTTCGTTTTATATTCCGTATTATGTATTTCTGACGGGGTTTTTTGGCGCCCAGGGTAATCGGTTAGCTAGAAGTTATAGATATATGGTTTTAAAGAGAATTTTAATTGTAATGTATGATCCAATTATAAAATTGAAATCGTTCCTGAGCTATTGTATATTTCGATTCGCTGAACCGTCTTATTCGGATTATTCGATACATTACGTACGTACGGAATCCTAAAAATTATATTCGCTATAGCTGAGGAAATTTTTTGTGACTGCAAAGCCAATTTACGAGGCGAAAGTGTTAACAAACTTTTATTTTTAACGAGTTCATTAATTGTCAATTATCAACGGCACATTTTCTTAATAATTTCTTTTTCTCTAATTTTTTCACTCTGTAAGCCCCGGTATATTCTTAATAATTGAAAATGCGTATAATTCTTTTCAAAAAAGCGTAGAAATTCTTCTTTTCAAATTTCACTTTCATTTTCTTCTTCAAAAAATACTCGCGAATTATCGAAGTAGTCAGCCAGTAAAATTCATTTTTTTCAAAATTGTTTTCTAATTTATTTAAAACTAGCTAGCGAATATAAAAAGTTACATATTAAAAGGTACATATATAATAAAATATTTGAAATTTGGTAACATCTAAAAAATGGCAAACTTCATTTTCGGTTGAAATCTCACCTTCCGGGGACCGAACACCACTCGTCGAAACCGAGCGTACTCGCAAATTCCGAAGATTATAATCAAATTTTCCGGTTAATTTTATTAAATTTACCCTTGCATCGGTGTTTAAGAATTAATTATTTTAAATTCCATCCGCAGATATTTAATATTGTCGAGCGGGAAGCCTATTTTTGGAAGTTAATCTGCGATAAAATCGCCATACGCTACGTTGCGCAGTATTACTATTATCTCCCTTAATTTTCCGTAGCTACTTCCAAAGAATATCCGTTTTATTTCCTCTGCGCCTCTCGAAACGGAGTCTGACAAAATTACTACGATGTTCCCTTTTCATTTTTTTTTCCCCATTCTTTTTAATACCGTATTAGCGCATAAACATGCAACGTGACATCGTTCTAGCTTGTGTTTTTGATCAGTGTTAGGTAAATTTTGCAATTTTAAATTACAATTGTATTAGTTTTCTATTATCGTATTTTACTTTCATTTCATTTTATTTAAATTTGCCATCCGCTCAGCCATGTTCGCGCGCTCCACTAGTCTGAATAAGAGAGGATTCCGAGTCATGAAACGCTTCGAAATAATTTTATATTTACTTTCGATGTCTAATTGTTTTCTTTTTATATTTTTTACGTTATTAAACGAAACAATAAAAAGTTATATATTTGCATTACTCTATTTTCCAATTTTGAAAGTTGCGTATTTAAGTTTCTGTAACATTTAAAATCGCCCTGTGTAAATTTCACGAATAAATTGATTTCATCGCGAATTTCAGTTTTCTAATATCAAATTTTAATCGTACCAAAACGAGATGCAAACAGAAATATTATTGCAAGTTAACTTTTAATAAATTTTATCTTTTTATTAAAACCATTTGCATATGTGTAAGAGTTAATTTAATAATAAAAAAAACAAAAAAAAAAAAAAAAAAAAAAAACGGGAGCACTGCTACAATTCGAATGAAAAGAAATTTATCATGCTAAAACAAAATAAAAAATAATTCAAAATTCGTAAGCTAAAAATATTATTATAAATTTTGTTAACTGAAAACAAATAAAAACATAATTCTTTTGTTTCGTACGATCTATTAATTAACACAGATGATAATTTCATTTGTAATAATACTTATGGCTTATGAACTTTAAATTTATTCTTATTTTTTTTGTAACGCAAGAATGTAAGAATTCAACTTTCAAAATTGTTCGATTCGTAAAATTTTCTCAACGACGAGACCAATCGATTTATCTAAACACCTAAAAACCTCCAATTCGTGAATTTCCTTGAAATCATCGGAGCCGTTTTCAAGAACCCAAAGTTCCGGCTGATAGAGCTTTATTCGCATCTATTTCGAACTTACAGATCACAATGAACGTACCTATTCATCCGTTTCACAGGAATTTGAAAATACAACAATAATAAGCACATTACATAAAAGTTACAGTTGCATTACACTATGTGTTTTCAATGTTTAAAATGTATATCAATTTGCGTAATACTTAAAAAATCGCCATATGAATATTGTGAAAAAATTTTGTTTCGTTCCGCGAAATTTCAATGCTCAGTTCAACATAAGCTCCATTTTTTCTACCAGTGCATTATTTATGGTGAAGTATTCTCGCGCTACAAAAAACAAATATATTCTCATAAGCCAGGAATATTATTACAAATTTTCATCCGCATAATTCTACAATGACGTCTTTCCTATTTCGGAATTGGCATAATATTTAAATCCGTCGTGTGAAGCATAAATGTAAATATTTTTCATCGCGAAACAAAGATATTTTATCTATTTTTAATTAACAATGGCGTAAATAAGGGAATTATTTACTTTTGGATAAATCCTAAAAATATGATGATCGTTTAAATATCGGTCATCGTCCCTTTACAATTGTTCGTTTTGTAGAAAAAACCCCGACCAACCGACTCCTAAGAAACACCGAATTCGTGAATTTCATCAAAATAGTTAGAACCGTTTCCGAGAACTCAATTACATATATATATGTATGACAGACAGGGCGGCCACAAGTAGCTACACACCCTTTTTTGAAATAGGAAACACCTAAGAATAATATTACAATTTTGACTACAGAAATGACTTTCAAAAATGATTGTAGGTGATAGTCTGAAGTTCCTCTAGTACACATTAATGGGTTAATCGAAAGGTGCATGCAAATACAAAGGGAGTTGAAGTCGTGAAGAGAGTTGTTTTTTTTTTCTGCCCTTAAACGGAACCCGGTTTAAACGCCGTACCAGCCGTGTCAACAACCATTCTAAGTGAGGGAGGATTATGGCTCAGACTTTAACGATTCCAATGATATCGAACATGTATACTTTACGTGCCACAGAAGCGCTACAAAAACCAAAATCAATAAAGCAAATGAATTTTTTTACTAATTTGTTCAAGTCGTGATTGGCTCTAAATTCCAAGTTTACTTCCGTTTTTTGCAAAAATTTTGAAGTTTTTTTATTACAAGTTAACGTGTCATTTATTAGCTTTTTGATACGTGCAATTGTGTCATTTTTTCGCTATTTTTTTACGTTTTTTCATTATTTTCTGCTAATTTTCGTGAAAAAATATTTTGATTTGTTTCTTTTTCTTCTGTAGAAACAGAAAAATATCCAAAATGTTGTTCACTTTACTTGTTATATGTATTTTTGCACGAAAATAAATGTTTAAAAATGTGGTGTGTATAGCTACTTATGGCCCACCCTGTATATATATATATATATATATATATATTTATATATATATAAATTTTGCCCTTATTATGAGAAAGGATATATATGCACATATCTGTATATATACATGTTATATATTTAACAAATATATACAGTTCAACGGGGAAAAGAAAAAATGCGAGAAGCTTTCCAGGGATAACATTGAGGTAGGTAAGGAAAAGAACGAGCGGTAGCCTGTCTAGCAGATCCGCTTTGGGTGATTGGGAAAACCAACTGTGAAAATTTCTTCTTACATAGCAGAGAGAGGATGATGATAATGGAAGTGCGCGACGTGCGGCGTTTATTTGTGATGGTGGACTTCACCGGCGCTGAGGTGAGATTTAACAGCACGCCGTGACATCTAGACAGTAGCTTTAGGCTAAGGTTCATTTAAAGCGCCGTCTTTAATAGTAGTTTATACATGTATACAGAGACGGAACACCGGTTAGAAGAAGAAAAAAACTCGGAAAACAGAAAAAATGTACAGTCTGGCGTGATCATCGGCAATCAGCCTTTAACAGTGTCAACAACGACATAAAAACGCGCCGAGAGCGACAAAGAGAGCAGCTTCTCGGTGCCGAGTGAACGGAGAAAGCGTCGGAGCGAGCTGGATGACGAAGACAGAGAGGAAAGTATGACGGAGAAGGAGGGAAAGCCTCGCCAGAACGAAGCAACTCGTATCCGAATTGTGGAAGTACTTTAGTCGAGTTGAGTCGGTGTTAAAAGACCTTTACCAGGCTAAAGGCTATCCTGAACCATAGCCTTAACAAGCGCTTTAAAGGCCGAAGGGATCACTGTCGTCCGTCGCTTACCATCTGTTGATTTCTCGGGCTAGGGGGAAAATTCTGTTCAACGCTATCCGATTTATCCTATTTCCGTCATCGTCTCTGTCTCACGCTCCGTTCCATTGTTGTATCGTCTCTGTTGCTGCTAAAAATCTTTTTATATCTATATACATACATTTATATATATACATATATATATATATATATATATATATATATATATATATATATACAGAATATACATATATATGTCGGGTCCGTATTCGTCTGTGCCTGCAGAAAGGTAATTCCTAGTAGCTATACTCACAAATTGTCTACTTATAACCTCATCGCAGACTTCGGCCCGAGTCAGTTGCATTTTATCTGTTAGCTCTGCCGGGACCTAACCTACACTAAGCTCGGTTCATTGTCGGCACATGTGCAATACTTTGTATAGACAGTTGACTTGTTCGACTTTCTCGCATTATTTTCACCTCCTAGGGAACGTGTCAAATTTAACGTCATCGCGTTCTACTTGGCACACTTTATAAATATTATCGTAGTTCATTTTGTCAAATTTTTTCGTACTTCCCCGCTCTTAGCCAATCAACCGTGATCAGAATTTTTTCAGCTGATATTTCCTGATTCGAGGTCACGCGATAACTAGTACAAAACAAATGTGTAACGACTTGAACACCGAGACAACGCTTCTACTGCAGGTTAAATTTAGAATTTCTGATTAAAACTGGTGTAAACCTCAAGTAAAGCAGCTGAAGTATATTGAAATTTTTTAAAAAACTGAGGCGAGTATACTTTGTATAGAATTTCGTTGCTACAATTATTTTATATACATACATACATATATATGTAATATATGTATATATATATATATATATATATATATATATATATATAACTCGGCCATTTTGGATTCGCAAGGGGCTGTGCCCCTTGATCCCTCTTGCTTACATTTCTGTCTCTTTCTCTTCTACACTTTGTATAAAATGATCAAAATTTACAACGTAATTCTTACTGGCATCAACACACAAAAAAAAATAACGTAATCACAAAAATCCTACCCTAATATTTAACTTTCATTATATAAAATTAAGACATTTTTTCGTTACATTTTTCGTTACATATTTCGTTCCATAAAATTGTGACATTTTTTAAATAACAATCTCAAAAATTCTATAAAATATAACAAACGTTACATAAAATTGGGACATTTTTTCTAATGGGAGGTAGCCTGAGAATTACATTTGTAATTAATATTTATACTCGTATTAATTAAAACGTAATTCTTAGGCTGCCCCCATTCGAAAAAATGTCCCAATTTTATGTAATGTTTGTTATATTTTATAGGATTTCTGTGATTACGTTATAATATTCATATGGACCGATTTAGAATTACGTTTTTATACAAAGTATAGAAGAGAAAGAGATGGAAATATAAGCAAGAGGTGTCAAGGGTCACAGTCCCTTGCGAGGCCAAAATGGCCGAGTTATATATATATATATATATATATATATATATATATGTGCATATATATGTACCGTGAAAATCGGTTATAGCGATGAATATGGCTGCAACCGGTAGAATTATATAAAACTGTTCAGGTTCATCTCTATATCGCGGTTATGCGGATTATAATGCAAATCGATTATTGCGATCAAAGTGTTGGTACGCAGGCACAAAATTTAACATAAAATGGGTTTTACAATTTGATATAAAAAAAACCTTTTTCTATAATAAAATTTGCCCAAACGGAACAGATATATTATTTTGCTTTGTTCTGCTCGTGTTAAATGCTTATTGTAAATTTAGCGATATTAATAAAAACCTGTGGTACACGTCATTGCCGAATGAGAATGGTAGCGTTCATTGTTAGTAGTATATTATTTGCAATAGTCACTGATAACAGCAGACTAGTAGTAGGGTTGTTATTGGTTATCATTCGCAGCAAGGGCGTCGCCAGCCGATGGGCCAAGGGAAGGGGGGGGGGATGAGTTGCCAGCCGCCAGGGGGGGGGGGCAAGATGATAGAAAATGGATATGATTTATAGAAAAAATAAAATTTATAAGTCGTAAAGGCTTAATATTTTATTAAACAAGAATAAAATCTTAATTAAAACATAATTTCCGTGGGTTTCTGGCAAATTATTCATGATTACGCGCCTATGAATGCTCATTATGGCCAGTTGATTAAAAAATTTCAATGCTCCAGGGGGGGCAGCTGCCCCCCCTGCCCCCCGCTGGCGACGCCCATGATTCGCAGTATAATTAATCGGAGGTTATTTGAAGTTTTTGTTAAACATTAAAACGGGAAGTGTAATTCGTGTTCTCTTGTTATTACAGTTAAGTATGTTTTTGTGTAAGTGATTTTATTTTATTCGTTTAATTAAACACTTGGAGATATACTACGAGAGGTGGTGGTCCAGCATATTGTTCTTGAGTCGCCCAAGGGGATTTCCAGAACATAGACTCCGATAATTACGCTCAAATCGAGTTCAGTACGAGCCGTCGAATCAGTATTATAAATAAAATGATAATGTACGTTTTTGTTTTTTGTTTTTTTTTATTTATTTTTTTTAATATGCTAAATCGTTTTTTTACGGAAAGAGTTAAAGCAAAATTTGCTATGCACCGGTGTTTTTAAACTATTGATAATGCTACTTCATTAGCGACATTAAATCCGTAAATCATAATTGTCGTGCATGCATTTATTTCGTTCGTAATGGTGACGAAGATCAAGGTGGCAATACCAGATCAGTAGACCGTAGGCAAACAGTTATTATGTCTGGTACTTGCTATACGATTTCTGCATTTATATCCTTTGGCACGAATTTTTGTTCGATTTATTAACAAGGACTTTGTATTAGTGTGTTACCCACAACGAATTGGCATAATTAACGTTAATCGGTGTGAATTTTTCGGCTCATTTAGAAGTTGAACTATAGAGAAAGTACGATGTATGGCGGAAGAAAAAATTCATATTAAAAATGAATTTGACAATGGGAATCATTCAGGTGGAACCCTAGTTTGGTAATCTATTAAGAAGTTTATCGGTAGACTTACGAAAGTCTATTTGCTTCGAAAAAATTTCAGATACCAAAATTTAAGAAGATAAAACATCGTATTTGGTTCACTTCTTCTAAGCCCCCTAGAACCACTGGTTGCTCTATTAGAAGGTTCCGCGTCGAACATATTATTTCATTGACGTATAACTCTACCTTTTACTGAACTTCGTACCTCACGCTGCATGACCCTTTTGTTCCCTCAATAAAACACTTGCTCCTGGAGTTTTCAGCGCTTTAATTTCCGCATGGTGTCTCTGCATCACCTCCGGCTAACTCGTCTTTGAATATCTTCGAATATCGCAGACATTATCCGATTTCTCTACGCAACCGATTTGTTGCGCTTACTTTACTTTTTACCGTGACAATGTCGTAATAGTCCCGGTAGCTGCACTCAAAAGGAAAAGGAAAAAAAAAATACCAGTCAAACAGTTTTTTCTTCTTTTAACAGAATCAGCACGCTGTATCACTGCGAGATTGTTTTTCATGATCTCCGCAACATGGCTCTTTCTAATATTGACGTCATGATTCGGAAAATCTGACTAAAGGCACGGCCGAGAAAACGGAACTATTCCCCTACCTCTTTAATATAGTGTCGTTAAGCTTAACACATTGTGAAAATCTCAGTTCCACAATACCATCCGTTATATCTTGTCGAAGGTCCACTAGCTTCATTTCATATGTATACGCCTGGCAATGTCAAATGTTAAATTTACAAATGATTTGTATTTCCCTTAACTACGAGAATAAATGTCTACCACCCTTTTTTAAGACATATATAGGCACTTACATGACAGAATGACGATAGAAGGCGTATTTATCGGTTTGCTAAGAACCCGGTTGTCAGGCATCTTTCTTTTCACAAGATCGATACAGTTTAAAATCAGTTTCATACACGATCTTCGTTCGACAAATTAGCACACGAAGCTTTAATAATTTTTCCATAAAATACGTTTGTTTAGTTTGTGTAAGTTTTACAGAATAGCTAGAGTTCTAAGACTTCCTTAACCGAATGTGTATAATTCTGGACGGTTGCCTTGTAATCTTTTTCTCTCGCTGATCTACTACCTTTCTTGCTCCATTTTCACTTTTTTTTTCTTATATTCACTTTTCCGTTTTTCTTAATTTTACGCTCGTTAGCGAAGATATTACAATGTATGTACGTGCTCACTAGGAAACAGATAATTTTCATCACCGGAGGTTCTTTTTACTTTCTGAAGTTATACGAAAACAATTCGCGGCATTTAAATAATTTCGCGATACTTTACACAAACTGGCGCGCAAGTAGAACTTCTTAGCGCCACCATTAATAACGAAAAATCACCGCTTACGTTGCATGCATGATTTTGCTGACGCACAATGAACCAGTTTTTCATGAACAGAAGGAAAAAGAGGAGCCGAGAGACAATTACCGCGATCAGGATATGGGAAAATATTAGAAGAAAACGGAACAGCAACGGATATGGCTTCGGATTAACATACTGTTTGGCACGTTAACGTTACTATGAAGTTTATAGACGAAAAATGCCAGTAACGGCTGACTTCAATGACTGCGAGCGAGGAAAATAATACAAAGTTACGTGTGACCATTGTCAAAAGAAAACGCGAATAAACTATCATTATCGTTAATTAAATCGCGAATTTATTAGCATTTATTAAGATATAATCGGGGAAAGTCTCTCACGGCGAGCATCTAATGGAAATTTACCGAATTGTTACACGGGACAGACCCCGCAACTGATTCAGAACTCCCTTCCCCTTTTCCCCTCATCCGCCGACGAAATCGAAGTGAAATTATATCAAATTGTAACAGATCCAAGTATATGTACTAACCTACGAAACCGGTCATAGCCCATCATCAGCCGAAAAACAAAACAAAAACAACACGAAATGTGTCATCAGAACAAACAGAGTGTGATTTAAAATCACACTCTGTTTGTGCTGTTTTATAAATTTTGGCTGATCATCTACGCCTGAAAACTTTTCCAAGTTAATATAATCGTTTATACATCGATATTTGTTATTTATTGCAATTTGTTATTTATTTTCATATTTTAACAAAAACAGAACGTTAAAGAATTCTATGCAAAATGAAATTATTCAGCAGTCACAAATATAGAGAGGCAGAGAGCTAATCCTCGGTAATCGTTACTTATACAAATGGATAAAAATAGAACGTTAAAGAATTCTATGCAAAATGAAATTATTCAGCAGTCACAAATATAGAGAGGCAGAGAGCTAATCCTCGGTAATCGTTACTTATACAAATGGATAAAAATAGAACTTTAAAGAATTCTATGCAAAATGAAATTATTCAGCAGTCAGAAATATAGAGAGGCAGAGAGCTAATCCTCGGTAATCGTTACTTATACAAATGGATAAAAATAGAACGAAAAAAAGAGAGGAGAGTTGACAATAAAGCGACAAGTTTTATTCGCGGTACGACTATTTTCTTTTTCGGTTTTTTTACGCGCTGGTATCAAAAACCCATTTTTGTGCACGCTGGTGTAAGACTGATGTTTCCTTTTCGCTGTCATCTCAGCAGATTTAGAACTGCCGTTAACTCTGAAATGATGTTTAGCGGTTCTCGTTTTTACGAACTAGATGTCACTGAGAAATTTGCTTGTTTTGAGCCTATACCCGGCCAACTCTTTTGCGTATAATTAACAGGCGCAAAACGTGTGTTTACGACATATGTGAACATTTTACGTCAAACTAAACCGGTATAATGCGGGAACAGCGTCTTTACCGCATCATCAGCCGAACGATATGGAAATGCGATAGAAATGTAAGACAAGAGTTCGTTGTAAACCTCTGCGCTTCATATACACACATACCTTTTGGCTGCCGATGGAATGACCATGGAAACTTTTTCTCATACTTCTGCATACGTTTTCCCGTTCGGTTGATGGTAGAGGATAATCTCGAAACGTTACTTCGGAATCGCAAGTATGTTTCATAGGCATTTTATTTATTCATTAGTTTGTAACGATATTAATTTATTCTGAGCCAATTACTGTTGTTGTGTCCTCTTTCAAGCAATTTCTTCTCCTACACATTCCTCTAATAGTATTCGTCCCTTTATCTCCTACTTATTATCTACTCATTCTATTCGACTGTTCTATATGGATTCCCGGTGGTCACCTTGGGCAATGCAAATTGTCTAGCTTGGTCGGCCGCCCTCAATGGTTCCTTTCTCTAGCCACTTTCCAGGTTCCTACTTGTTGGGGTCCAATTCTTCATTCAGTCATTCCAAACCTTAATTAAATAGATACCCTTCCTTATTCTCTAATCCGGCTTCGCACTATCGTCTCATAAAACCAGCACCCAGTCCTCAGCCTTGTGGTTTCTTCCCATTCCGTTCGATCGTCGTTCTACCATTGTCGATGTAATTGTTCTCTTCTCCCCGCTTTCGTTTTTCTTTATCTCCTTCTCTTTTCTGTCTCCTCCATAATTTTGATTCTCTTCTTTTAATGCGACAGAAACCACGTTTTCTTCGAATGTTGGGCTCTTACTACGGCCGTCCCTTTTTTTTTTTTTTTTTTTGTATTCGAAAATCTTAGTTCTTGTCCTTCCGACTCCTTACAGCACTTCTTTTAAATTCCCTTACTTTTCAGTCTTTTGTTCTTTCCAGTATCGCCTTAGAATATAATTTCCTAACATTATACGTTCAAGTGGTTGGGTGAAATCCAAGGACGAATACAAATAAAAAATAAATAAAAAAAAAAAAAAAAAAAAAAACCTCTGCGTAGCTGGTTAGTCAATGCGTTAAAAACCTTCAATTAGGACATTCGGATTTTAGTAATTATTGAAAATATAAAAAAAAATCCTCTTGCACTAGGTTCCATAAATGACGAACCCTTAAAAAAAAAAAAAAAAAAAAAAGCATCATCATTTTCAAAAATCCTCTTTAAGCGATCTTTCCCAATTCCTCATTATTTCGAACACTCTAAAGGCGTCCTTCGAGAGTCCCCTCCTCCTTCACATTCCTCTGATAGTAATATTCTCTTATTTCGCTATCTCGCCTCCACTCTGCAGTCATCCCGCTCTATTCTTATTGATTTTTTATAGGTCCCCGGTGATTCCGGAATTGATGGCAATGATGCAGCCGAATCTTTGGCTTGTTCTGCTGGTCGCCTTGATTCATTCCTCAACCATTTCCCTTCTTCAGATATCCTTTCTTTATCCACTTCCAATCACGCCGGACTTTGGTGAGACATTTATTTATCCTTCCCTATTTTCTAATCGCCATTCGCATTACCGTTTTATTCAGTCGATTCCCCCCTCTCTGTCTTGGTTCCATTCTATTCCTTTCGGTCGTCGCTCTAGTCTATTGTCTCCCTAATTCGTCTCCAAATCATTGTCTACTCCCCTCCCCTCGCTTTCGATTTTCTCTCTGTCGCCTTCTCCTTATTCGTATATGTGATGCTGATCACATTTTCTTCGAGTGTCCTGCTCTTCGTAATGAACGCTCCCTTTTATACAGTCAACTCTTGCCATTAGGTCACTGTACTCTCTATAATTCTTTATCCTCTCCTTTGCTTCATCTTCTGTAATGTCTGCACTGCTGTCTTTTGTTGCGTCCATTTCGGGCCGCCTAGCTGTTTAGTTCTTTAGCTTCGCCCACAAAAAAAAAAAAAAAAAAAAAAAAAAAAACATTAAACCTTGAATATGTCTTTTGAGAATTATATATATTTTTTTTCGTATTTAGAATATTACGCTATATTTTCTGTAATTATTTTAAAATATATAGCGGAGGAAAAAAGAGAAGAAAACTTTATCGGTCTACGTTAGTTTTAAAAAAATGCAAAATATAGTTAGATAATTTAAAGTATTAATGACGTCATTGTAACACTTTTTTGTTTACGTTTTATTTACTACGAAACAAAAACATATCTATGTTAAAACATATATATATATATATATATATATATATATATATACCGGGGGGGGAAAAGTTTAAAAACGCATACAGTGAGTCACAAAAGTTATAGGACACCTACGGAATTTCGAGTTTTTGCCCTATGGGGGCTAGGAAACAAGCGGAAAAAATTCAAAAAAATTTTATTAGCCTCAGGTAACACAGACTAGAAATAATTCATCAATGTTTGCGCGAAAAAACAAGAGATAAGCCTCTCGTAATCGAATTAAGTATATATGAACGAAAAAATACATCACAAAAGTCATAGGACAGTTGAGTGACTCAGGCATATTACCGTAATGAGTCACTGATAAGAGTGCAGTGAGTGTGCAAAGGTACGTGTAATGCATTATCCAGTCATCCTACCAACGTGAAGTACGTGTATACTGTGTTTTTACTGTATCGGGACGTGTTTTTTTTTAAAAAAATGTCGTGTATGAAAGTAAGAAAGAAAACATCGTCGGAGGTGAGGCAACTAGCGATCTACCATCACGGAATGGGTAAGTCCTATACAGAAATTGCTACACTATTGCGAGTTAACCGAAAAACCATCGCGGGTATCATCCAACGGTTTAAACATGCGGATACATTCGAGTCTAGACCAAGAAGTGGCCGTCCAAAAAAATTAACACCTCACGAAAAACGAGTTATCTTACGAAAAATAAAGAAAACTCCAACAGTAAGCGCTCCTACCCTTGCCAGAGAATATTTGCAAGAAATGAAGAAAAAAGTTAACGAAGAAACAATAAGACGAGTTATTAGGAAGGAGGGGTATAATGGGCGCGTTTCACGTAAGAAACCATTCATTTCCGAAAAAAAAACGAAAAAGTAGATTACAGTTCGCAAAAGAAAATATTGACCGGGATTCAAGCTTTCGGAGCAATGTAATATTTACGGACGAATCAAAATTCAACATCTTTGGTTCTGATGGGCGAGTCATGGTCTGGAGAAAACCGAACAAAGAGTTCAAACCGGGCATGGTAAAATCAACTGTTAAACATGGTGGCGGTAATCAAATGGTGCGGGGTTTTATGTCGGCGGGTGAGATCGGTAATTTAGTGTTTATCGATACAAAAATGGATGCGAAGGGTTACTTGGAAATTTTGAAAAATAATTTGAAACGTAGCGCTGAAAAACTAGGCCTAGCATCAACATAACACTTTTATCAAGACAATGACCCCAAACATACAGCGCACACAGTACGCGAATGGCTGCTTTATAACTGCCCACGGGTCATTAAAACGCCAGCACAAAGCCCGCACCTTAACCCAATTGAAAATGTTTAGGAGGAACTGGACAGAAGAATTCGAAAACATCCAATTACTTCCAAAACTGATCTCCGAAAGCGGGTCCAGGAGGAATGGTCAAATATCTCCGCTGACTACACTTCCAAAGTAGTTCTTAATATGCCGAATCGCCTACGATGTGTCTTAAATAATAATGGAAATGCAACCCGATATTAATTTTATATTTTTCGATATTATTTTCTCATCTACTCGACCATTTTTACTTTTTTATAAGGCTGTCCTATAACTTTTGTGATGTATTTTTTTGTTTTTACTTTATTGCGGGAGTGTTATTTTTCGTTTTTTCGTTTAAATATTGATGAATTATTTCTAGTATGTGTTACCTGAAGCTAATAAATTTTTTTTGAATTTCTTCCGCTCATTTCCGAGCCCCCAAAGGGCAAAAACTCGAAATTCCGTAGGTGTCCTATAACTTTTGTGACTCACTGTATGTCAATGCTGATTTTAATATATAACATCGATATCGTTGAAAGTGCTCAGTATGTGTCCATTTTTATCAAATGACATTCCACTAGACGCAGCACTTTAAAACACATAATTTTAATCGATAAAGTTTTTAACGTAAGTTTAAAAACGAGGATAACTAATTTTTATAAAAATTGATCATCGATAAATTTCGATTAAAGTCGACCCTTAGAATGCGGGCTACCATTCCTGTTTACTGCGTATTAGTGCGCGATTTTTACAGCCAAAGAAGATTCGGCTTAGCCTACTCCTAATCCAGTCCTCTTGCAGTGGCAAAAAACGGTCTATCGAAAAAGTAATAATTATATTTTTACAAAAAAGTAAAAAAACATATACATACAAATAAAAATAGTATATTAGTATACTTTTGATTTTCGCGAATTAAATTTGAAATAATTGTTTTGCTCCAAAATTGACAGCTTAAACAATGATGAAAAAAGAGAAAAAAAGAAGATAGTCAAAAGCTTATTCGAGCCTTATTAATTTGTTCGCCTTGTTCTGTTTCTCCTTCGCACTCGTATCTTTCTCCGCGTACACATAATTCACTCACCGACGACGCCATAAATTTTAGACCGAGCTTCCGATAAAACCGGCAACTGATCATTACTTTATCGGTTAAACAATCAAAATCGTCGTGTCAGTGGAGGATACAACTTCGATAACTTACCTCATTCGGGTCTTTATACTTCGCTTCAGTTCGATATCGTGAACGGGGTGACACGGTTATTACAGCGTTACGATTCCATCGAAAAAGTGTTGGCACGAACGATATTTATGAAAAGGTTAATGTCGACAACAGGACTAGTATTTGTCGATAGAAAGGTCTTCTCGCGTAGAAGAGCAAACCGCAGCGAAGGAAAAGAGTGTGTTCACCGTCAATCAACTCCAGAAACCAGATTGGATTCGTCTTTTTAACGCAAACGCAGTTCAGTCTAGTTCTTAACCTTTCGATTTCGGTAAAAAGAAGTTCAGGAATGCGATTAGAATTCGTACACACGTGCAACGATCATCTCTTCCTAAAACATCGTTCCCGTGCGGCGTTTTAGACGTCCTCATCGATTTTAAGGAATTTTTCGACGTGGTTGTCTGTGTGGCAGTCTTTTTTTAGCGTACAAAAAAAATGATAGAAAAAAAAGAGGATGCAACACTACAGATGATTCGAAATAAATCTTACAAATTGGCTGCTCATCCGGAGTGAAATAAAATGATGCAATAGAAATTGTAAGTTGCGTATAAAATTCAATTCGTTCGCGTAGTATTAAAAGAGAGTCCATAATGACGAAATGAATAGCACAAAGTTCGTAGAAAAAATTTAACACTCAAAATGAAAACGTCTATATATTATTATTAGCGTGCACCGCATCAGGAACTTAGATTCAAGGAGGGAAATATTAAATTATTTGTCGATTTGAATTTGATTTGTACAAAAATATTTAAATCTGCGAGGCACATACATGAATATTTTTCCGGTGAAAGGACGGAAATCTGCCAATTCATAACAATTATTCATGAAATCCATAAAATTCCCATACCCAATATATATATACATATATATATATATATATATATAGAATACTATTTTAAATTTCGTATAAGAATAATGTAACGAAACTTTATATTATTAATTTTTTTGATATGTAGTAAAACTGGCATACGTCATGGTGCGTATGATTTATTTAGCAATTTTCATGTAGCCGCTGCGATTATTTAATTTTTCTCATTAATATTCTTAAAATATTTCGTATTAGTCTTAAGGGCAACTCCATCGAAACAATTTCTACTGCTTGTTTACTTCGTTTAATTTCAAATTACACGCGCGATATTATTTAATTATTAATAATTTTTTTAGAAAAAAATAAATACTCGACCCCGATTAGAATAACGGAAACGGTACTTTAATAAAATAAAAAAAAAAATAAACATATTATATATCGGAAAAGCAGTAAAAAATACTGATAAATAATTGCAATAGCTCTTTATAATATATCTTTCAAAAATTTCCTCTTGTTTCAATTGTAACGCCTTTTTATTAATTACATTTTGTCATTTTTACGTCTGAAAAAACTCTATACCATTAAAATCTGTTTCATAATTTACGATTTTTGAATACTTTCGAATAAAATTATTCTAAAAAAATGGAGACGATTTCAGCGTGAGATGAATAATCGCAAATCGATTTATTTTATCGCGAAATCAATATAAGTGTATGCTAATCGGAAGAATTTATGAAAATATCGAATTTGGTCAATGCGAAAAAGAAATGAAAACAATTAATATTAAATAGAATCAAATGTTTAACAAAAATACACGAGGGGGCATGCTCTATAATTATTGTATTGCTAGTCCAGAAAGATTAGAAAATAATTGTAATCGGAAAATTGTAGAAAGTATTATTGTAAAAGAACTCTTAATATACCGGTGATGTCACTCAATTTTTAACCGGACATGGAAATATAATGGGGTGTCTATATGAAACGATCTAAAATTGCTGAAATAGACATCTGTATAGACTGTAAAGAGGAAACAGACGATTAACATTCGATTTTCGAATGCAATAAGTTTAAAAATGAAAGAGAAAAACAGAAAATAATAAAAAAACCAATAACCGAAATACATAAAAAAAAAACCTTTTTTTTAAATTTGATCAGCTTTGTCAACCATGTAATGAATAACAAAACAAAACACATCAACAACAAATAATTATAGTAACAGTCAGAAACTCTGGCTGAAAAACCGCAAGGTACAGCGGAGTAAATAAATAAATAAATAAATAAATAAATAAATAAATAAATAAATAAAAATAAATAAAAAAAAAAAAAAAAAAAAAAAGGAAGATAAAAGGATTCTAGATAAGAAGACTTTGCTATTAGACGTGTCTATAAAGGGTGAAAAAAAAAAAAAAAAAGCCTTTACGGTACAATCTATTTTCCTAAAATTACAACCGGACTTCATACAAATTGATAAGAAAATTTGCGGGCCTACACAAAAGCCGAGAAAATTAATTTTCTTTATATCGTTAATTCGTATGGATTTTTTTAAATCAAAAAAAAAAAATGTATATATATATAAAAAATATAAATGTTTGTGCGTGTCTGCGTACGGTTGCTTACGTATCCGGGCGTTGTGATCTTATTTCGTGATTTATTTTATCACTCTTTAGCCGTATCTCTTACGTAACAATATCCGTGAGCAGGAACGTAAGCTAGAAGGGCTTTTTTTCAATTGAAATTTTTAGATTGAAATACAGATGCTTAGTTTTCCACCAGAGTTTAGGCTCAGCTAACTGGTTTTCGTTCTTTTAGCGGATTTTCGATATCGGTTTCGGCAAAAAAATTAAAAATATAAATTCGAATTATAGTTTTTCGGCTAATGCATAAGATACGTTTTCGGTCGCTGCTTATTATTCGCTTTAAATGATTATTAATTTATAAAAATTGAGATCTGATTTAATATATTAAACGATTGAAATAATATTTATATATATATTACCGGTGCGAATATACACGTAGTTAATAAAAAAAAAAATGAATAAACTTTTAAATCATCATTTTCTAACACGATATAGTTTGGTATAATTCATTATATATATATATATATATATATCTGCCATTTTAGCCTTGCATTGCATGGGGCTGTGCCCCTTGACCAGGTGCTTACATTTCTGTCTCTTTCTCTTCTATACTTTGTATAAAATTATCAAAATTTACAACTTAATTCTTACTGACATCGACACAAAAACATAACATAATCACAAAAATCCTATTCTTAACTTTCATTATATAAAATTAAGACATTTTTTCGTTACATATTTCGTTACATAAAAATGTGACATTTTTTAAATAACAATCACTAAAATCCTATAAAATATAATAAACGTTACATAAAATTGGGACATTTTTTCTAATGGGGGGGGGGGGGGGGGGGTAGCCTAAGGATTACGTTGTAATTTATTTTCGAAAGAATGTCCCAAAAAGATGTTCCAATTTTATGTAACGCAGAATGTCCCAATTTTATGTAACGTTTGTTATATTTTATACGATTTTTGTGATTGTTATTTAAAAAGTGTCACAATTTTATGTAACGAAATATGTAACGAAAAATGTAACCAAAAAATGTCTTAATTTTATGTAATGAAAGTTAAATGTTAGGACAGGATTTTTGTGGTTATGTTATTTTTTGTGTCTGTTGATGCCAGTAAGAATTACGTTGTAAATTTTGATCATTTTATACAATAAGTATAGAAGAGAAAGAGACATAAATAAAAGCAAGAGGGGTCAAGGAGCGTGATGGCTGGAAGAAAAAGGGGAAGAATGTAAATTTTTTACCGAGCAGAGAAAACAGTAAATAAAGTCGTCCTCCGTAGTACGAACTTACCGTTTTAGCGTAAAATCGACATATAGAAGGGGCATAATACCGCAGGTGGAGTAGCAACACAGATCGTCGGCGGATCGAAAAAATAGTCGGGCTGTTTAAAAAATTTCGAATCTGATCTTGCCATTTCTCTCAAGAAAGAACTTTGAACAATGAAACAGCGCCTCTTCATTCGCGAACGGCTGGGAAGGATAGCTGTAAGTTCGCACCACCGGCGCCGCCTCTTACTAGAATTATTAATAATTAAATTAAACAATTAAACGCGACATGTAATAACATTTTTCGCCTAAATTTTTAAACATATATATATATGTTTATAAATTTTTGCAACATTTTTTTACGAAAAATGTTCAAGCTGAATGCAGAGTTACGTATGATGAAACTTTTATTGATTAATTTTACTTTTTTTTTTTTTTTTTTTCTTTTCGACGGATTTTTCAAATGAAAGTTTCGCAAGTTATTCCAGCCTATGAGTGTGTAGCCTAATAAAACAAGTCAAAAAAAAAAAACCAAAAAATATTCTAATCTCTCGACAGTGTACTCCCCGTTGTAAGTTTGTTGTAGAAATATTTGATTTAAATTTTTCGTTAAAGTTATTTCTTTGAAAACTGTTACGAATTATTAACGTGTCTGGTGTAGCCTATTAAATATCCGTTAGACTTCGATCGGATGATAAAATTGCTATCCATTATGTGTGTGTGTGTGTGTGTGCATATGTAAAAAGTGAAATACACGACACAGGAAAATCAGAAAATAACGCGAATGGAACTTTAAAATAATAAGAATGTACTAATATGGAAAAAAGCGATAATAGCAAAAATTTGAAAAAACCGAATTAAACAAAAACGAAAATGATGAACAACGTTGATGTATAGAGAAAGAAAGAATTTTATAAAAAATAATATCTGGAATAATATTATTTAATACGCGCAGTTCTTGTAAATTATTTTTGTGTAATCCGAAAAAATGCGTTTTTCTTTCCACCATTTTTGTTAGGCATTTTGCAATTTTCTTTATTTTTTTTTATACCCTAGCCTCGCGTTTTTAGTAGCTCTAACGGTTCTTCCTTTTTCTTCATTTTAATTTTGGAAAAATTTATTGATAATATGATGTGATTTAACTTTGCACCAAGTTATACTTCATTTTTTTTTGTTTTTAATTAAACTCCTACACAATTCGGAACAGTTTAGTAATTGTTTATCGTCAAGCGGAAATATTTCTTTTTGGCGTTAGAAACTTGCAGACGGCACCCGAAATATTACAGGCGTGAAAAAAAAAAAAACAAAAAAAAAAAGAAGGATTACAAATAACGCATTCTAAATATAACTTCGACAGTAGTGTGTAAAAGAGAAAACAGAGTTACAGAAGGAGAAATGTAAATATAATCAAAACGGACACATTAAAATTAATATCAAATAATTACACGGCATTAGAAATAATCGCAAACTACGCAAAATAATCGTGACAGTGTAACAACACAATTGTAGGCGCAATAAGTTGAAAATAATCACGGACAACAATGCGATTTTAGATAATTACCGAGACGCATTATTATTAGTAATGCGAAAATGAAAGAACGCAGACCGGAAAAAAATAAATTTTCCCTTCTATCGATTAATTCATGCTCGGTGTATGCGCCACGGCCCCGCTCTCATCCGTCTTTCTTCCGTTTACCCGGGATACGTGATTCACGTATGTAACACTGTGGTGCAGAAATGGCTTGTAAATGAACATTTTCGATGATGGGCTTATCGGTATAATTTGCAAAGCGCCACACGTCTAGTTTAATCTCGGAAATGGTAATTGTCGACAAAAAGCGAAACGAAAAAAAAAAAAAAAGGGTTGAAGAACTGGAATGATTTTTAGCATTCCTCAGTGGAAATTCAGAGCAGTGCTCCCCTGGTAAGTATATATCGATCGCTTTACCACACACATTTACGCTATATACATGTATATATATATATATGTATCGTTTATGATTGCGTCGGGACATTTCGAATACTTTATTAAAAGACGTTCGTGCGATAGCACGCAAACGTGTACTTGCGTATATGTGGCGGCAAAACTGCATGCCGTCGAAAAATTATTTGAGTTTTTTCGGAAAAAAGAAAATTCGTAGGAAAGTTGTGCAGCGATTGGCGATAAAGAAGAGACGCGCAACGGAAAGGCGGTCTTCGTGAAATTAGAACAAAGGAAAATATTACGAATTTCCCGGACACATTGACTTCGAACAGGAGGAAATCAGAATTCCTATTGTTGAAACTTCCCTCGTTTGATTTTCATCTCGCGCGCGCGGTCTTTCATTTGACGTGTTCTGCGCATGCGCACTACGGCTGGCAAACGGAGCACCCTTTTTGCTTCTACTTTTCTTTCGTCGCTACTGCCGCCACATCTTCCGCAGCGAGAACGTATTTACACACAGACGATGCTGCTGCTTCCATATAGCGCTCAACTTCGGCGCACACATTAGCAGCCTCCCATTCATATCAGCTCGTCGCGAGAACAACTCTGCTCCGTGTAATATTAGGAAAATATGCAAAAACGTTCTTCTCTCTGTAGGGGAACTTCTAAAAAAATCGATATGCTACCAACAACATCATCATTACATGTCACTCTGGATTGTTCTTATTAACTGTTTGCATTTGAAAATTAAATTGGCATTTTACCGGTTCGCAAATGCGCAGCCAAGACGACGATGACGACGACGACCGTTCCTCCTAATGTTGCCTCTTTGTTAATATACTGTGCCCTAGCCTGTATTTAGGGCTGACCAAGAACAGAATTTTTAAATAACGAAGCTTCGCACGTTTTCAAAGCACCGTTGAAGTAGCGATCGTATTTCTAATTAAGTTCCAAAAATGGGAAAAATGAAAACGGCCTAGGTTCGGATTTTAATTTTAAACTTGGGCGAGCGGAAAACGTTTTGACGATTTATAGCGATTTTTTATTAATAATTAAAAGTATCGTTGAGATTTTTTTTTTTTTTTTTAGTAAAAAACAAGTAAGAGTAGTCATTTAAAAACAATTTTTTTTTTTTAAAAGAATTTTAGAACAAAAAAAAAAAATTGACGATCAAAGGGGTTTTTCCCCATTACGAGATCTGAAGGGCAAGTTATTATATATGCATATTAAATACAACGTAATTCTTAGGCCGACCCCCATTAAAAAAAAGAAATAAAAAATGTCGTCCCAATTTCATGTAACGTTCGTAATATTTCAATTTTTACCAAAAAGAAGGAAGTTATTATACACTTTTTTTTTTTTTTTTTTTTTAATGTAAAATCGATCTATAACTCTCATATTTATATAGATCGATTTTACTGATTCTTTATCCATTAGAAAAAGTACCATTGAACTTAGGGATCCCACCATGTACTGTAATGATGAAAATCGCTGAACATAAATTGAATGGATATGGTCGAATAATAAACTGGAATTACTATACCACATTAGGTGGTCGAATTGGTTCCCGAGTTAAATCAGTTTTCAATTTGAATTGATTCCCGTTGTTACTAGAATGATTGATGAATCAGTGGGTTTATGTACTTGATTAAAACGTGATATTTAACCAAAAAGAAATATCATTCCCGATAGTAGTAGTGAATTTTGCATAAGAAATTACGTGAAGTTTAATTTACCCCTGATTGTGTATCTGATTCCTTTTTTTTTTTTTTTATTTCGAACATTCTTCTTTAAAGTGCTATACTCAGCTTCTGAGCGTCGGCGACTACCTGTCCGTACATCTCAGCTGTACAGATATAGGTAGTGTACTAGGCATTTCGAACATATAGACATGAAATATAAATCGTGAATAAGTACACAGGAGTTGAGCTGTGTGAGCATTCATTCATTGGTAAAGTATTATAAAACTACATTAAGAACTATATTAAGTGCTAAATGTAGTTTACAATTATTCATTTTCCATTTACAGTACACAGATTTTTTTAATTTAAAACAGATAACAATAATACGACACAAATTGAAGGCAGCTTGCAACAAAGATGTGCGATATCGCCAGCAAAGAAACGAGAGAAAACTGTGTTTTAAATATGTCCACAAAACTTTTTTAATTTTCTTAATATCGTTGACTACGTAATGAATAATAAAAAAAAAACACAATAAATAATAGCAGTAACACATTTAGAAATTCCAAAGCTGAGGTACAGTGGAGTTAAAATAATAATGAAAAAAAAAAAAAACTTTAACAACCTAGAACGGGAACCAATTCGACCAACAAAATCTTACCCGGGAACCAATTTCCCAAATTGAGTATTTGTCAAAAAATGTAAAAAAAGTGTGGTCCCTTTGGATAACTTTTTTTTTTCTTATTATTTTTTCATTAGTATAACAGAGGCGGTTGACTTAAAATGCCATCAAATGCTTCAAACTTTTCTACATCTGTCGCTGTCGAACTAAAAGGCGTGTATCATCACGTGTAAATGTGGCAAACTCTTCGCCATTGCGCAGTTCGTCGTCCCATTTTCGTTTCCGCAATTCACGTTTGCGGTTTTCGTTTTTAGGAACATAATGAATACACTTTTTATTACCGTGCGCAGGTTGATGAACAAGAAGTCCCACCATAAGTGTAAGCATGTGTAAAAACTACATTGCTAATTTAATAATACCATGGAAATGCAAAAAAAAGGAATTATTTATATTAAGTTGTTCGGTAGTTTAATAAAACTTATGGTATAAATTATTGGTTGTATTTTTTTTTTTTTTTATTATATAAAATTGAGACATTTTTTTATTATAAAATATAATAGGGGCCGGCTTAAGAATTATAAATTTCGATCATTTTATACAAAGTATAGAAGAGAAAGAGACAAAACTGTAAGCAATAAGGGTCAAATGGCATAGCTAGTTACGGGGCCAAAATGGCCAAGTTTATATATACACATAAATATGTGTATATGGAACATTTGGTTTTAATCTTGTTTAAAATGCGCATAAATTGCATGCTTGTAAATGATGTTCATTCAAAAGTGTTCCAATCAGCGGTGGTACCGTGTGAGTTCGAATGAATATCGGTGATGAACGCAGACTATAGTAATCATCAATAGAAATACGAGTGGAAAAATATAATCAGAGAATTTTTTTTAGTAATATAACAAACGCGATTAATACTTTAAATATTATTAGCTTATACCACGGGGAAAAAGGTAAGACGGAAAAAACTTATTTCTTTATAAAATAAAAATATTATCAATGTTAACACACTACCGTCGAAATGAAGTAAACGAATTTTAAACCCGCATCGCTTAATTTACCAGCTTAATTATTACGTATTTACATTACTGCGTACAACTTTTCGCCATGTTGAGTGATTTGAATAATCCTTGTTGGAAATTGTACTTTTCGGCGGTGGTCTCATGTAAGTATCGATCAGTATCATCGGTAAGTACTAACCGAGTAAAGTAAGTAAAATGAGTTTCATACCCTTGGCAGGGCGTCGGGATTGTGAAGTTAAGCTTTCCATAATGGTACTAAGCCCAACGGCACTAATGAGAGTAGGGAGGGGGAGGCAGTTCCTTTCTACTTGGGATCCGCCTTTACTTTCCCAGATTTCTCTGGTACCCAACTCAATTTCAGGCTGGGTAAGCTTGGGAGCGACTAGGATCCGGGACGAGACAAGTCTCGAACCCGTCACCTCCGACTTGGTAGCCAAGCACCAGTAGTCGTCAAATATAAAGTTATTAAAAAAAGTAGTTGCGTGAGAGATATTCGCTTATTTAACCGCGCTAAAAGTTAGTCGGAAAGTTTAGAGGAAAACACGAACTTGCGTAATTTTAAAATTAAAATAAACGCGAGTGACAAAGTATATTAGCCCAACCGTAGCAATTTCCTACGGCATTGTACATCGGAATTAATTGAAACCGCCGAAATGCGATTTACAAGCTCGTCACTAGCGTAATTTGAACATGACTCCTAAATTAATAGCCCCAGAGCTTTAAGCGGTACAGAAAAGTAGTAACATTTTAGACTAGTCTGTCTGCATTATCACGAAAAAATATTCAGTTAAAAATTATGGAATATTAAATTCAAAAAACAAGACTTTTTTGAATTTAATAAAAATTCGCTAAAAAGTAAAATACAATTATTTCAATGAGAAATAATATATTTTTAAAATAATATAATTAAGAATATTATCTCATTTTTCTTGGACAGCATTAATGAGCTGACAGCAAATTCGCATTAGAACAAGGTTTACCGGCAGGCTTGGTCTACAATTTATCAATGTTCTTACATATATATTGAACAGTTTCGAATTTGCATTTGACGTCGACGAAGGTTTTATCGGCATAGTTTACGTGCGATCTATCCGATCTGTATTTATCACAATAAGCCATCTTCACATTTCCGAGACTGCTTAACCGAGTAACCTTACAGATGATTATAATTTTATAAGGATTACATGATAAATGTTAAATAGAAACAGAAAATTGTACGCACTTAACTAGTTCAAATACTGTCCAACCTCTTGTCAAAAGTTTTTCCGACACAATCGTTAGCAGCAGCGGCATATATTTATTTTTGTCAAAATTATCTTATCGCGTTTTTCTTCTTTTTTTTTTTGTTTTCTTTCGTTTTTGACGACTACATTGTTTACTCGAAATATGTGTGTAAATCGATACAACGAAAGGGAGCACTGAACGGTTTTTATCATTTAGGAAAAGAAAAAAAAAGTCTCGTAAACTTTTCTGTTTAAAGTTATCAGCGTACGTACACCTGCTTAGTCATTAATCATCTACCTAGCATTGCCGCGTATATCCGGTGGATACTTACAGAACGAGCCGGCAGTATTCGCGATGTAACCGCAATTTCACACCGATTAAAATCTTAAGACTATCGCAAAAAATCGCGTCAGTTTTTCGAAAAACGAAAATTTAAAGATCACAGTAGTATTTTCACATTTTTCAAAAACGAATGCGAAATTTTCTCTAAATTTCTAACAGCCCTAAAACTATATTTTACGGTCGACGAATTACGGAAAAGGAATTAAAGCGGAACTTAACTTGAAATTGAGGAGCCCTCTCATCAAGCATCTTATCATAGGGGAATATTAAAAGGTCAAATATTAATAGATCCTTTTTTTTTTTAACGCCCCCAACTTTTACCTGCGGTAAATGGCTAGGCTTGAGCTCCTGGAAAACCCATTGGGCAATTTTCAAAATAGAATCTTTCTCGTTAGAAAGTTAAAACTTGCAAGACATATTCACTTTGATATTACTCATTCATCGTTACAAAAAGGAAACTATGGATATATATTTCGCATTTTCTTACGAATAAATTATCGACATCAGTCAGATTTGTCTTTGGTCCGTCTGATGCTGATTTCTTTGAAAATCGACCTTGAACAATCTAGACTCTATGAAATGGATCAGATCAGTTCGAAAATCAGGAAGGAATACTAAGGATAGAAAAATAATTCAAGAGGGCAGGAGGAGTAGCAAAAGTAGAAGGAATGAAAGAATATAACGCACAACCGCTGCATATAGTGTGGGAAAAGCAAAGTTTAAGAGAGAGGGGAATGGTCGATTGCTCGGTAGAAGAAAGGGCCGAACATTCAAAATGCCATTAGCGTCGAGAAGAAGGTGAGTGAGGGAGGAGTAAAGAAAAAATCAAATGTTCTACAGACTTTAGTACGTTTCTATAGGCGTGGAGGGGGATGATTACCATTTGAATTCCGTAAAATATAGGTTTAATTATTTTAAATTAATATCGATTGTACCGTTAGCCGATAATAGGTAATTTCTTTATCTAAGTATAGCAGTTTTTCTTTATTTCGATTTTTTCAAGTCTTCATTTTCGGATATTATTTATAATGCGCATCAAATAATAATAATAATAATAATAATCACTGTATTTATTTTAATTAAACTCATTGTTTATGTTCACATCAAATATATTTTTAACACGTAATTAAAACCATTATATATAATTATGTTTTAATTACGTGTTAAAAATGTATTTGATGTGAATAATAATAATAATAATAACAAATAATTGTCTATTTAATGATATAAAATTGTTCATTTTTAAAATAACCCATTTTAGGACTTTTATTTATTTCCCCCGTGAGTAAAAACCCAAATATTCCCTATTTTGTTGTTGCCGTGGGATGTAATAAGCGTTCTAGAAATCGCATAAATCAGAATCGAGGTTTTACCCTTTTTTTTTTCTTTTTTTTTTTTTTATGGATGCGTCAACTGCGGACATTAATGACCCAGCTTAAGTTATATTTTTTAGAAGTTACAGTGTTTGGCAGTGAAATATTTTAACGCCGCAGTCTAACCAATTATGATAGCTGGCTATCGGGGTTACCTTAAAAAGTAATTATTTTAATACAGCCGATGATTCCTCTTTTTTCTTCTTAAGAATTGTATATCCGAAACTTTCATATTCCCATGTATAATTAAATTGTTGTAACTGTTACCGAGCGAGTAAATTTAATGGATAAAAGTTGTTTTGAAATAAACCGTAATTTAAAAAGTTTAAAATGATGTCATTTTCGTTTATAATTTTAAGTTGTTTTTTTTTTTTAAATAAATATTATCTTTACATGTAGTTTGCGCGTATTTGGGTTACGTAAAAAAAAAAAAAAATACGACTTTTATAATTATAACAATAAACTGAAAAAGTTGTTAAGTAGACTATACAGTAGATTTCCGATTTCTTTAAACAGGCATATTAAATTGTCAAGCATATTTTTATTTTAAAATAAATTTCAATGTAAATCGCTTAAAATTCTTCGCTTTGACCGAAAAGTAAATTAATTTCCATATAAAAGTTAAGATTTGTTTTAGCTTATTTTGTACATGCCCGGTAAACCGGTGAACAACAATAATATTTAAATTAATTTCTAAATATAGATGTACGATCTGATAAAGTACCGTAAACGAACGATATATACGTATATATATATATATATATTAATTACAACGTAATTCTTAGGCTACCCCCCATTTGAAAAAATGTCCCAAAAAAACGTCCCAATTTTATGTAACGTTTGTTATATTTTGTAGGATTTTTGTTATTGTTATTTAAAAAATGTCACAATTTTATGTAATGAAATATGTAACGAAAAATGTAACGAAAAAATGTCTCAATTTTATATAACGGAAGTTAAATGTTAGAATAGGATTTTTGTGGTTACGTTATTTTTTGTGTGTGTTGATGCCAGTAAGAATTACGTTGTAAATTTTGATCATTTTGTACAAAGTATAGAAGAGAAAGAGACAGAAATGAAAGCAAGAGGGGTCAAGGGGCAGAGCCCCTTGCGAGGCCAAAATGGCCGAGTTATGTATATATATATATATATATATATGTATATATATAATTTCTGATCTAAATCGGTCAATCGCCAAAATGCTTCATTAAACAATCAGGATAAAACTAATAGATCCGAATTTAAATAGATCGCGCTGCAAGTACGATTCACACCAATATAATGTTCACATGTATGTAATCTACGATGAACGTAAACAGTAAAAAATAATATAATTGTTATTTTTTTTATTGTTATTATTAAGCAAACATCTCCCGTGCGAGAGGCTGCAATCGACATCCGATTAAACCATCTTATCCAGCCTATACAACATCGTAATTCTTCTTCTTATTGTTTTTGTTAGTGCTTTGCTTAAAATCGTTCCATTTGCTACCAGCTAAAACATCCTGTCTTCAGACCATTATTATTTTGGAAAAAGCTTCGTTTGTTTCCTTTAATCATTGAAATGCAATTCTTCAGTCCCTTTCTTTTCCTTAATAACTCGTTGTTCCTAATTTTCTTCGTCCTACTTATGCCGTTCATTCTTTTATATATCCACATTTCAAAGGCATTAAGTCTCCTTGTCCGCTGTCATTATACACGTTTCTATGATACATTTTGCTATAGACTAAGGTGTGCAGCATTGCAGAATTTTTAGGCGCAATTCCATTTTCATTTTCCGGTCTTTTAGAATTCTTTCCAAATTATTAAATGCCATTCCAGCCATACCCAATCATGCTCTTATTTCCATATCAACCCTGCCATCTTCAGATATATTGATATTTTGATACTGGTTCTATCTGTACTTCTTCCACCTCCATACGAGGTGGTCTATTTTTTGTTCTGCTAATCTCCATTACTTTAGTTATGTTTACGTTGTTAATCTTCATGCCGTATTTTTTGCCTTCATTATTTAATTTGTTTATCATTATCTGTAACCGCGCAATAAGCACACGATCTACTGCGCAGCATATACTGTTAATTTTTTCACCATCAACACGGAATCCTATGTTTTGAAAGAATTCAGTTTTTGTTATTTTTTCAGCTCAGGCGTTGATATTGTCTTGGAGATAGTGGACTGTCCTGCTTCACGTCTTTTTTTGAACTAGCACAATCGTTCTGTCGAGTGGCCATTGACAATTATATATATACATATACATACATATATATATATATATATATATATATATATATATATATATGTATTGAGAATTAGCTGTATGACCTCGAAGTAAATTCTCTACATTTTCTCAAGATTTTTAAAATGTTGGTAAGCTATGGTCGAAAGCTTTCTTATAATCCATATAGGCTACATACGTATATGCTTCTGTTTACACAGTCAACACTTGCTGTATTGGTATTTTATATGGAGCTATAGAAGTGGAACTGCGCGCACAAAATCTAATCTGTACAAGTGGGTAATATCCGATAGCGATCGATAGTGATCGATGTGAAGTTCAATACTATAATCATCTATTTACATGTCCCGTCAGCGGAAAATATGAACTTGGAAGCTTATACGACGACGTTGATAACGACTTGATAAAATTTATAAAATATTGGACAACCTATTGTATTTAGTCGACCGGACACGCGAATAATAATAATCGTGTCTCGTGTACTTTTCCGAGCGATAAAACCAAATTGTGTTTCCCTTGATTGGCTGTCGATTTTTGTTTCAATCCTTCTATCTATTACCTTTAGTAACAGTTTTAATGTATGACTTATTAGTTCAATGATGCGGTATTCGGAGTATTTTCGAAGATTGCCCTTTTTAAGTATGGTCGCAAATGTAGAGATCTTAAAATTCTCCGGCAAGTATCCGGTTCTGCCATATATTTTGTTTATCAATCTCAGCAATTTTTCTTTGCTCTTGCTTTATCAGCTTTACAGCGATTCCATCTGATTCCGCTGCCTTTCGTGTTTTTCCCCGATTATCTAGTTCATCCTTTGTGATGTCTGGCGCTGTCTTATGCAGTTTGTCTATCTACAGCAGCCATTCTTTCTCAAATTCTTCTGTTTTCGTAAATATCTTGCCTGCGTCATTTTCAAGCACCGTTATTATTTTAGGCCTTTTTCTTTTCTGTGCTTTCATGAGCCATTTAATTTCTTTATGCATTTCATGCATCCTGCCTTCTTTTATCTAGTTTCTATGTATGGTTACATGTTTCTTCCAACCATCTATTCTTATCTTCTTAACTTCTTCGTTTATCTTTTTTTTTTTTATCGTTACTATTTCTGTTTTTGATTTTCCTTCTTTTATCGATTAGTAACAATGTGTTATTTCTTGTATTCACCATGATATAGTTTATTATTTAATTTCGTATGGTGAATAAAATTATTTCGATTTTAAAAGAATACGAAAGTTACTCATAGATTCATTTTTAAGTTTTCGCATAAGACTTTATACGATGCTACATTTATTATCCTATTTTATTATAAAGCGCAGAAACAGTAACAATATATATATATATATATATAAATATATAGGAAAAAAACTGAAACACATTTAAAAGAATCGTATGAAATGTGGCTGCACAGAAAACCATGAGAATATTATAGACGTAAAGAACGACGAAGCATAAGAGCAAATACTAAGAAATAAGTATTTAATATAATCTCAGAAAAGGAAGGGGAATTATCTTAGCCGTGTTATCGGAGTCGAGAAATATGAATTATTACGTAAGGAAATATCTATGGAAAACGAAGAGGGGATATGGAAGAAGAAAGACATCGGGTCCAGGAACATACGACAATGAACCAGAAAAATCAGTATAAGAGATTCAATTGAAGCAGCGATCAAACGTGAAACTTAGCCAATAAATGATCGCCTACCGCACATATCTGCATGTAACACAAAAAAAAAAATAAATAAATAAATAAATAAAAATGAAAACTACCGCAAAACATTATTGTAATACCCAAAACAGAATTACTTGTGTACCTGGATTTTCAAATGAGATGGCGGACAATTACATTCGTCGTCTGATAAGATTAAGGACAGGTCGCGTATTCAAACAGGACAAACATTTAAATAAACTTAGGACAATCAGATTTGCGCGAGTGAGCGGAACAAATGGGTCCAGTAAAAAATATAGTCTAAAGTTGTAAAATGTTCGCTGTTGAGAAAAATAAACTGTATCGCAACTTAATTAAAATATACAATACTTTACTGGTTAATATTTTCTCAAAATTTAATTTCTGATCTTACATCTCTACAACTACGGGGGAAAGCACCATACGGATATTTTTTGAAAATAACAATAGAAGTTTTTAACGTCAAAATTGAAATGAAAGTTAAAGTAGCAGCTTAAATCAGGTGTCGTTTTATCTTTAAATGAAAACTTTAAGTAAAGTTTGGAAATAAATCCGATGGGAAAAAAAAGAAAATACTGAAATTATTAACAGCGTCGGTATACTTTAAATATGCATGATAAAAAAAAAAAAAAAAAAAAAAAAAAAATCGAATTAATTTAACAGTAAAATTCGGGATTTAAATGGCTTGTAACACAATGATCGGGGAATAGTTGTGAATAAGATAATTTGTTCGTTTGCAAACGAAATATTGTCCGCATCGCGATATTTAAAAACAATTGTGGAAATTAAAAATTGAAACAATGAGTTTTTTAATAAATAAAAATCCGTACAGCGCGTAGCAACAATCTTCTATTCGAGTACTAGGAACTTATTTAATAATTCCGTTTACATTTAAAACGTAGTAGTGGGCGAGAGAATTAATTGGAACTGGTCGTTGGGGATTTATGTAGCGATTTTATGGAATTAACATCTGGATAAATTCGCGCCCGACAGAAATAATGATAATAATAATGAAAGAGTAAAAAGACAAAAACGAAGCGAGGAAAACAGCGTTGTTCAACTGGAACTGTCAAAGTGTGCGTGCTGTTGCATATGAACAAGGTAAGTCTCTATTGAACGCAAATGGAATGTTGCGATGCTGAGAGACTAAACAGGTACTGTTTCTATCGGTCGCGGCTGAACCTCAGATGAAGTGTAGCCTAGTTGAATAGCGCTGCTCGGTGAAAGTATTTCAAAATCCGTGTCGTTCGCATACGCTTGTGTTTGTGTGTACGTGTTTATGAATTATTTCACATGCCAACGTAAAAACCTCCGATATTATCCATTACGTTAACGCAATTTTTTGTACCAGTTCGATAGTAATAATTCTTCTTACCTACCTATATAGGCGTTTATATTTATTCGTTTATCTATTGTAATAGAACACAATCGAGCATTTGTCTATGACGTCTGCGACGACCGTCTATCACATTGCGCGCCGTAATTTATTATCGCCGTATATATAATTAATCGATAGTGTATCCTCCTTCTCATTTTGAACAGAGATTACCCACTTTTTTCGCCTATTTACCCACTTGACAAGCTGTTTTCTAACACTAAGGATAGTAGTTATCGAATCATTTTTATCGAAAAAAAAAGTGTAAGCATTTTAGTATTCTCGAGAATTAAAATGAAGTGTATGTAACAAATGATTTCCAATTTTCATCGGTATACCGTACTTTTACCGCTTCTAAACCAATTCCAGTTTTCCGATTCAATCCTGCTACAATAAAATTCAAATTCGTTTCCAAGTTGGAGAAGGATGCGAAAACTCGGCAAAGTTGAAACATGGAAGGTTATTCGTAGAAATTATATAGGACGCGAGTGAGATTAGGACGAGAACGAGCTTAGGATGACGCGAAATATAGTCTAAAATGGAAGAATTTTCCTGGCAGTAGAATGTGCGTTATTAACAATAAACAGATAAGAGTAAATGACGTTTATCACGAGATCAAAAATTTTAGTAGGATCCGCGGATAGATGAAGCGCAATCAGATTCCGCGAGAGCTGCTAGAATGGGAGAGAATTTCAATGATCCAGAGGTCGCATTTTGGATTTCAAATTTAACTTAGAAAGGAGGAAAATTTAAGGAAAAGGAACCGCGGGCGAAAGAACAGTAATAAAATCTGAAACAGATAATGGGTTTATGTAAAAGAAAAAAGAAAATACGAAAACCGCTGTCTTACAGGGTCATAGGTCTTTCAACAAGTTTCATATCGCAATAGAAAAAAGGTAATTAACGTGTTTGGAAAAGCATAAGAGCGACTATTAAGGAACACACACCATCGGGGGACATACTGTTTATATGATCACATCTAGGCGATGAAGAAAAAGAAAAATACAAATTTAAGAAAAGAAAAAAAAGGCTGAATTAAAGAAAGGGAGACATATTAAACGCGCGTCATGAGTTGCCTCGACTCGACGACAAAATGTTTGTTTTCAAATTGAAAAGGATCTAATAACTTTTCTTAAGACCCCAACGTAAACAAGATACCCTTTACGCATTCCCCGTTACATTTACTGTACAGATCGCAACCGCACTCGATTACACATCTATACCATTCATTCAAAAGATAATCCTCCTTTTCGATGCAAATGTATGACACGTTTTTATAAATGTCACCGTTATCGAAATAAACATTCTTCTCAACGTATTACTAGACCAGTCAGAAGACATGTTCGATGATTTTCCTTGTAATCTGTATTCCACTTGCGCATAAGACGTGTTTCAGATTATACAAAAAAAAAAAAATAATAAATAAACAATAATCGATAAATATTCAAAATATCCAAAAAGTAAACAATAATGAAGTGAATTCTATGCTCCTGACAAAGTTCAAGAATCCGGAAACTAAGATTTACTTTTTTTCTACTCTGTGTCAAACAGTGCGCCCTTGTAACGTCAATGTTGCAAGACCATACAGCAAAGCTGCAGTGCCACCTAAAATGGTTAAACAACTATTCAAGACATCGTGCAGAACATGCAGACTAAGGAAGATAACTGCATCATCCTGTGGTCAGCCATCATCGGCCTTGGTTACCGATGGATGGACGGTCAAAAGGTGTTTCTCCCCATGAGAACTGAAATAGTTATTATAAATACACAAAAAATCCGAAAAAAATCAAAAATTTAAAATAGATATTGATGATTTTTTTTTAGGCTGTTCTTCCTACTTTTAAAAGAAAATAGAAAAAATATGCTACATATTTTTAGGTACTTCATTAATATTTTATGCAAAATTTTTTATTACGAGTATAATTAAATAACATACGTAATTTTTATTAATGTTTATACGGGGGGTAATTCATTTATGTAAATTATTAATACATATAAATCAAAATGATGGAAATTATTAATAGTACAAATATTAGTGAAAAATGTATTACTATTTATAAAACAAATATGTGAAGATAATTTTCAAAACCCCACTTTTCCAAAATTCTGGGCACGGGTCTGCACCCATTGGATTTTGTAACTAAAAAAAGTATATCATGTCGGTAAGAATGACGTAAATTTTGATCACTTCATACAAAATATAGAAGAGAAAGAGAAAATGTAAGCAATTTGTATATATATTAATTACAACGTAATTCTTAGGCTAACCCCCTTAGAAAAAATGTCCCAATTTTATGTAACGTTTGTTATATTTTATAGGATTTTTGTTATTGTTATTTAAAAACTGTCACAATTTTATGTAACGAAATGTGTAACGAAAAAATGTCTTAGTTTTATATAATAAAAGTTAAATGTTAGGATAGGACTTTTGTGGTTATATTATGTTTTTTTTTGTGTTGATGTCAGTAAGAATTACGTTGTAAATTTTGATCATTTTACACAAAGTATAGAAGAGAAAAAGACAGAAATGTAAGCAAGAAGGGCCAAGCGGCACAGTCCCTTGCGAGTCAAAATATGTGTCTATATGTATGTATGTATTGATACGTTCATAAATGATTTAACAAGTTTAAAGTATATACTTTTTTTCTGTATTTGTAGATTGCAAACTAATGATGAATAGTACTCGTATGATAAACAGAATGTGTATTAGTGAGTTCGGTGTATACATATATGTTAAATATCTCGTAGTTCGGAATTTACAATTATATTGTACGTAGCTACATTAAAATATTCGGGGTTCGCCGATAGCTGTAATAATGCGATGTATCGGGGAAATGATAAAAGTCAGTTACTAATATATAGCCAATCGGTGTCGGTTTTTGGCTCGGATAGTCTCCGTTTTGGCAGGAGAGCTGCAACGTCTTCGTCAGCTCTATATGTGTTAACGTTCGATGAAAATCTGTAATTACGCGTGCGACCAACGATGCATAAGATACTATATATTACCGAATTCTCACCGACGAATTACATACCTGACGCGGTTAAAGGGTATATTTATTTTCTTTTATTATTTTTTCACGTCATCGTGAATAACCCCGGTAACATCGAAGAATACAAAAGAAATAAAGAAATTGTTTCTCTTAAAGTATGTGATGTATTTACAAATGGTAGTTTTTAAAGCGCATGAGTGACGGGTCGGTTTATAGTTGTGTGGTAAATACCCAGTAGGAAAAATAACAACCACTAGTGGATACAACAATATATGTATATTTATAATGCGTCAATCACCTATAACTAAAGTCTATGAGGGAAATTTGTTAATCCGAAAGTCCAAGAAAGTTGCTAAATAATATTTTATTCGGAGATTAACTTTATTTTTATTGAGTTTCTATTTCATCCTTTAATGGTAACACAGCCTCTTTTCACTTTTATTCTATTTCCGAAAATTTTATTTCTCTTTTTGGTCTCTTGAATTGTCGAATTAGATTCGTTCATTTACAAATGTTTCATCGTTTTATTTCAGTATTTTTATATCCTCTATTCGTTTCTTCTGCTCATGTTACATGTTCCATATGCTCAATTTCTGAATCACATATTTCTGTAAATTTCATTTTATCTATTTATTATCCCGCGTGCCCTTACGTCCAGTTTCGATTTTTATATATCGTATTTTTGTCATTCCACTTCTTCTAGGCTAATCAGATCTAATGATGGTTTCTTTTAATTTTACTACTGTGTTCAAATGCATTCACATCTTCTGATGTTATTGGCAGTGGCGGGGAAAAACCTAAATTTTATGTGGGCAAGGTACATTTTTCGAGGCCCTCCGGTGGCGCAAAAAGACGGATTTTATAAAATAAAAAACCGTTGCTACTGACCAATTTTTATTCGCACTTACCAGTATTGTTAGCAAAATTCAAATAACTATGTAAATATTTGGGTAAATTTCTTTCAAGCTATTTTCTGTTATGTATTGGAGCAGATGTTTCACATATTTAATGAAGTTGAGTAAATTTGGGAGAACATTGTTATTAATTCTTCATACAATTCGTAAGGTTGGAAGTCGCTGCTCTCACCCACTCGCATGTAAATCTTGACAGTTTTTTAATAATTTCTCTTTAGGAGTATACTTTTTAACTTGTTTAGATCATAGAGAGAACCAAAATTTTTAAGACGTTGGTTAAAAAAAATAAATCTTGAATCCATACTGCTCATTGTAGAATCAATCGTGGTATTCAAAAAAAATCTATTTCATACCGGCTTTTGGGAGACCGTACAGGTTGATCGCCGCCATCATAATCGAACATCCTTTATTTCTTTTTGGCTACCCTTTTATTTTTAAAGTATTTTGGTAGATCATAACTGCTTTTCTTAATAAATTGACGAGCATCAGACAAGCATTTTTCGAATCCAGTTTGTCGGTATTCTTTGACCCAGTCACAAAATGTACGCAAATATTCAAGAGCAATGCTTAAATGGACATGTACAAATTGCCATAATTTGCTTATGACATTAACTCGCAATAATATCTCATATCATACATGTAATGAATGCGATATAAATTCTGAATTAAACATTTCGTTGAAAACCGAATCACAATAACTAAGTGTGCCAAATTATTCGATTTTTTAAGCTTTCGATGCGTTCAACATCATCATAAAATTGCAATAATACGGCCTTCACTGCTTCGATTCTACTTTTCCAACTTGTGTCTGATAAAGGCTTCATAGTAAGCTTTAATTTGCCTTTTTGATTAATTTCCAGCGTTTTCTGGAACTTGAAAATAGAAAAGAAATTTTCCGATTAAAACCAAAAAGAGGTTTTCGCTGTCACAGAAGAATTAGTTACGCGTACCAACAGCAACGGATTCCAGCTATGACAACCGCAGGGTGTAAAAAATGCCCTTTGATTAATATTTAATATTCGAATTTTAATTCCACCATTTACGCCCGTCATATTTGCTACATTGTCGTATCCTTAGGGCCACGACAGTTTTGAATATTTAAGCCATTTTTTTCGAGCTCTCCCAGTATTGCATTAGTTAAATATTTTCCAACAATCGTTTCAGTGACAGCAAGAAATACGATAAAATTTTCTTCTATTGTGATCTATATGATTGATTAGTTTACTCTGGCAGCCCAAAACGATCATAAATCGACGACTGACTGAGCAACACTCAAATTCGACATGTCACTACATCTATCTATTGTACTTTATTAAAATTAAACTAAAAAAAAAAATCTGACAGTTTGGAGAGTTGCTAATTATATTTATCGTTTTATGACGAGTAAAATTTTTTTGTCGCGGTCATGGCTTTTAAGTACCTAATGCATAAACCTTTGAGACGCCCCAGGGCCTCTTAGACCACGAGGCCGTAGGCGGTCGCCCACATCGCCCACGCCTTACGTCGCCCCTGGTTATTGGTAAGATAAACTACACATTAAAAAGTTTTTAAAATATCTTATCAACTGACAGATTGTAATTAATTACTTCAGAACTCTGAAACAGCGTGTAGATATCCCGTTTTACCTGATCATCTTAAACGGTTAACGATAATCGCAGCAGTTTTTCTTTCTATTTAGGGCGGAGAACTTGCCGATGGAAAAATTTGACTCATAATGTTAGTTAACTTGTAATTATAAAAAAAAAAACTCTTCCATTTAACCTGAAAATATTGGCTTATTGTTAATGAGAAGCTGGTTCATTGTTTAGATAAATACACGTCATTTATTCCGACAAATACGGAACCTCGTTGGTCCAAGTCTACCCCGAGCACACTAGTCGATTTATGGGATTTCCGTACTCTATACCTCGCTGGATCCTTTAAAAAATTAGATCTTTTTCTTTCTCAACTAATACTTTTCATAACGAATAAATTGTGACGAAACTATCCTGATATTCGATTTGTTCCACAAAGACAAAAGTGAAAAAAACGGAAAAGTCTATAATACGAGCTTTTTTCCCATTCTTGTTTATTTTTGAGGGCTTTGCCAACCAAAAGTTTCTGCAACGCATTAGAAAATCGTAAAGCGCCGTAAGAGAAAGATGTAAAAATTCAAAACAATTACTACTTTAATATTTTATTTTTGCTTTATCTATAGACCTGAAAATAACAATATTATTCCAAATTGCAAATATTCGTTTAAATTAGACGTAAATAAAACTAAATTCCTACAAATGAAATTACTTAATAAATTTAAAAAACTCGCTATAAACTTTGTAAATAATTTTTTTGCTTTTATTTTTCAAATAAAAATTTTCAAAAATTGCGCTAAAAAATTCGGCGAAGCTGAGGAACGCTGTAATGCTTTTTCCGAAAATAGCTTGAAAATGCTGTTACTGCTCTAGACGTATATTTGGAACCTTCTGGGAACTTGCATCCGTTACAAAATATTAAAACTTTGTAATGTGTAAGACTGTAATTTCGGCGCTCGTTTATCGTAAAATTCTACGATAAAACATTACGCTAGTGCGTCGTTAGTGCTACAGTTTATTTGTAAATTATTTATATTTTAGCCAAATTTTTTCCTTTATTTTTCATATTTATGAGCATGTGTTTTATTCGTTTTTTCGATTTCTTTTTTGCTTTTTTCCCCCTGTTGTTAAATTATCAAATTTAGTTTTAATTAAAAGAAAGAACTTTAATTTAAAAATACAAAATTTATTATAATGGCGCGTTATACATTTTAACGATCGCATTGGGAGATGCAATTTTTTCCGCTTTTTAACTTCAAAAAAATGAAACTAAACTGAAGTTAATAATATATGATTACTCTTTTGGCAGGAATGGCGCGCAAAGAAAAAGAAAAAAAGTTTTTAAACACTTTTGTTTTTTTTTTTTTTTCCTTGTTAACATACTGAGAATAAATTCGATGGAAATGATAAAAGCATTTTCAGTAACTCTATTCTTCAGATAAATTTTTGCTTGAAATAAAGTAAAAAGAAGAATGTCGAATTTTTTTTTTTGGCTTTTTCACAATTTTATTTTGCAACATAAATAATACCAATAAAACTAGATTAAAATTTACTAGTTATAATAACAAATGTTAACATAAATTTTCTTATTGCATTGTCCTTGAAAGATATCTTGTACTTATATTTTATTGGCTCCATAAATGCTCCAAAAATACACGGTTGCGAAAATTCGCACATACAAGTGTGTATGCGTTGCAAAAATACAGTAATTAGAAAAATGTGATTTAACCTGTTTTGTTAATCCTTCCAAAAACTGCAACATCTTCAATCTTTCTGTTCTTTATTCTGTACAGCACCACACCTTATCTTTATTATTTAGTAAGTCGATTTCCGTTTTGATTTGTACAATATTTAGCCCTCTACAGCCAATGACAGATTTTCCATAAGTGTTAAGTGTGTGACGAATGCCTTAAAAATCTTAATATTGTTGTTATAAATGCGTTGAAAAAAAAAACAAAAATTACTGATTAATCACACACACAATGGTAATTCCCGTGAAAAGTATATTATGATCGTGCGAACAGTTATTTTTTCTCTTCAATATGTTAGAAAATAATAGCATAAAATTTTGACTACAAAAATAAATAAATTTGATACTACATATACTGAAATTTTCTCCTGCGGTAGTATACTCCATGACGCACGGACACATATATTCAGTGTAGAGATATGCTGCATGTAGGTAGCACCTAATTGCACTGATGCATGGTCCCAATATGACGTACATCGTTTGGGGCAGACTAATGTCTCTGTGTATTAATTTCTTTAAAAGCAAAATGGTCAATGTTTAAAATGTAGTTTCTGACCCGAACTGTGTTGTGCTACCTGATTATCACACCAGTAGACCACGTACCATTATATTCTTCTTGGCCTATTGAATTTCAACATTGCTATTCCGGTATTTCCATCTCAGATTACTGTTACACTCATTTCAAAAACATTTTACTGAGATCACTCATACTGGAAATAAACATTTCTAAAAATAAGCATTAATCTTCGAAATGCGTTAGAATTATATAATAAATGTACTATTTTAGTAAGTGTTTATTTCATCATTATTATCCTTTTTATAACATTTGTCAGTCTTGCCATGCTATAATGAAAATGGTGTTATATTTAGATTAAAAAAATTGAAAAATCGTGTCTTTTTAAATATTCTATTGCACGTGAGGTGTTTTTTAATGGTGCGTAAATATATACCATAAATTAGCATTATTAATATTTTCCTAACTCTTAAATGAGTTAAGGTTAAAAGCAAGGGCGGATCCAGAGGGACATTTTGGAGTGGGAAATTATATAATTACGTAATATCTTATACGGTAGTCAGTAGATTTGAGAAATGTCTCTTGCTTCATAAAGAAAATTAAAAAGCGGCTTCTTTAGAAATTTAAAAATGTTTTAAAAATACGTGTAATTATTACAATTTTTAATTTAACTTTTGTTTTATTTTTAGGAGTGAAAAAAAATTATAAAATTATACCTAAAAAATGGTAGTTTAAAATTTGAATAGTGAATTACTAGAAAGAATAGAACGATAATATTTTTATTAGACTTTACTTCTTTTTTATTTTAATTAGTAATCCGATCCGAATTGTTTGTCCGCAATCTAGTAAAAAAGTATACATTTCTCAATGAACTATTTTTAATTAAAATTGCCAAATAAAAATTAAAAATAAATAAAAAAAAACAACAAAAGAACAACGACAGTTGCATTTAAAACCGATTAAAGGCTTAACATTAATAGTTTTACTGGAAAACAGTATTAATTATTAATTATAATTAAATCCCTTAGGTGTAACATTTATACAAATCTTTTATGGTATAAATTACGTTTCTCTGTTGTAACAAATTTTTTCGTCGAGTTTTTGGTTCTTTGTGAGGGAAATGTCCCCTTAGATCCGCCACTGTTAAAAGACTCTTTTTATGATTTGGTAATCGAACAATTTTTAACTAAGGATAGAAAATTAGGATTAATTTATAAATGAATATTATATTTGTTAGATATACATATATATATATATATATATATATATATATATATTAAAAATTATTATATAGCAATTATGTGCTATGTTAATATAGTTAGTAATAAGGCTACCTTGATACAGGTAACAACTTAGACATATATGTGTGTACAACAATGCATTATTATTATTACGATTACGGAATATGCCATTGATATATAATTCATTATTCATGAAAATATAAGTTTACATTGATGTTTAGTTATTGCAAAAACTTTGTCATGTGAAAACATAATAAATTGGTGTAGTTGACAATAATATACAAGTTCGAATCTGTTTGGTGAGTAAACATAATTTATATTTACAATAACATCATTTGATTACGATTATAGTGCAGAATGATAATCAAACGTAATCGTCGGACAAGAAAACAAGAATGGATAAAATGTTGATCACTTTACTGGCACAAAACCAAGCATCACAAATGTTAGTATATTCATTTACATCAAAACCTACAGTTACTACACCAGTTAGTTTTCCCGATCCGTTTGCTGAGGACCAAGATATATTTACAGATTATCTTAATCGTTTAGATACTTACTTCCCAATTCACCACATAAATGCAGAAAACAAAAAACTTACATTTATTTCAATGCTAAAACCAAAACATCACTATCTTTTTAAATCATTTCTTCAAAAAAAACTTACGATGAAATACGACAAATTCTTCTCAATACCAGAGCCACGAATTATTCCAAGTACGCATATTTTTTTAAATCGAAAACAACGAATTAACGAATTACATATTTAAATGAATTACGTCATTTAGCAATACCGTGTAAATATGAAGATAAAATTTTAGAACGTATTTTACGTGATGTATTCGTATCTGGGTTATATTCTAAATCTATACTAGATCGTTTATTTACTGAAGATAATATACCACTCGAAAAGAAGTTTGAAATGGCGCACGCTATTGAGCGTGCCGAAGCGGGTGCGTGAAATGTACTACAGGATTCTACAATAAATGCAACACCATTAATGAGTAATAATGTACATACACAAGATAAATAAATGTAGTACCGGGTCAAGTGAAAAATAGAATCAGAAAAATACAAAAGCTGATAAAAACAAATATGTGAAAAAATCGATGTTACAGTCGTTTTCGAAAAACATTGTGTATGCTGAAGGAAATCCCGATTGTAAGGTAAATCTAAAATAGCTGTATCGTAATAAATGTTTAGTACAAGGTCATGTTGCCGTCGTTTGTAAACGTAAAAATTTTAAAAATAATTCAGTTAAATCCGTAGAGGAAGGTAGCAATAATGAGGATAAAAAGACACACCTTTCCCGTTAATCACATTAACCGAAAAAACGCCACATCTGATACTGATGGTTACTAATTTACATTAATGCCAATTTACATGGTAAGCCGTTTATTTTTGAAGTTAATACTGGTGTCCAACGAATTGTCATTACCCAAGCTGATTTTCATGTTTCCAGCAACTGTACGTGAAGCAAAATTACACCTACAACCTCATGGAAACAATTATATGCTTAATAAAGTATCCGGATACAGTGACTACCGAAGTTAGCTATGCGGAGGTGAATAAACAACTTACTTATTACATAGTTCCAGGAGACCAACCGCCACTTTTTGGTCGTACATGTATAAAAGCATTTGGGTTCAAGTTGATACGTTCTAAGAATGTACACACAATGTTAGGAATGAAGGCCCACCAAAGTTGTATATATTACTACAAAAATACCAAAAATACTGAATAATAATGCAGGTGAAGTACCCAATTTTGAATGTAACTTACAGCTACGTCCAAAGCTAAATCTATTTTTTATAAAGCACGTACAGTAATGATGATTCAAAAATCACAGCGCTGCTTTTTTGTCGCTGCTCCAACAAATGAGAAGTTTCGATTTATTGCAGTGATCAGAAAAACAATTGCTTCGGCAACAATTACTCTGACAGCTGTTCCAGAGCAGCAAGTAGGAAAACGGCATTGTCTTTTCTGTTGAATATTCCACTGCCTTTACTCATCCAAGACCACTATATGCGCATACACACTTCAAAACACATAACCAGATAAAATATGCGCCGCTGCTGGTACTGCATGTTTTTTTTTTCTGTCACACAATTTCCTACATAATCATCATCATGTTTCATCTTATTTTCCGAGAACTAAAATGAATGATACACGAACGACTTAGAATTTATCGGAAACCCTAACGTGTCTACGCTTTTTTCCTTTATTTCTACGTGTAAGTGCTATTGTTTTTTACTTTTTTTTTTTTTGTTTCATGGCTATTATAAATACAAACAATGTCTGTCTAAAAAAAAAAAAAAAAAAAAAAATCAAATTTCTAATATTAAATAATTAATTATTTATCCTAAAAGATTTTGCTTTAATTTTATTTTAAATTCTTAGAAATTACCTATCATTTCACTCCTATCTACTATTTAAATTGTATATGCAAGAAAGATATTTTCGAGTGAAAATAGCCGATGAATACTCAGATATTTTTCCGGTAAGGGCCGGGGTCCCGCAGGGGAGCGTTCTGGGTCCAATATTGTACTTAATCTACACGTCCGACCTCCCCTAGCTTTGTACGCGGATGACGCAGCCATCTTGGCCGTTGATAAGTGTGAAAACGCAGCTACAGAAAAACTGCAGGAGTCACTTCGGCATGTGGAAAGTCGGCTAAAACGATGACGCGTAGCAGTCAATGAAAGTAAGTCGACGCATATTTCATTCACAAATTGAAAAATTGAACGCCTGCCAATCAAAATAAATAACGTCGTAATACCAAATGCCAATAATGTAAAATATTTAGGCATGCACTTGGACGCTAGATTGACCTGGGGTACTCACATTCAGCAAAAAAATCGAGCATTTGAGGTTTAAAACTACAACCAGGTCGTGGCTGTTAGCTAAGAGATCGGGCTTATCGTTAGACAATAAAACTCTATTATATAAAATAGCTGTAAAACCGATCTGGCTGTATGGTATACAGCTGCGGGGCTGCGCAAAAACATCGAACTTACAAAAAATACAACAACATCAAAATAGAGTGCTGAGAGCCATTACTGCAGCTCCCTGGTACGTCTCAAATTATAGCCTCCGTAATGACTTGAATGTCATGTCTGTGGAGGATGAAATCAAAAAACAAGCAAATAAATATGTCGCCCGACTTAGCATTCATATGAATCCACTTGCTACCAATTTTCTGGATAACTCCGGTGAAATACGTAGACTATGGCGAAATAAGCCTTTCGACCTTGTCCAACCATTATAAAGTTCAGAGGATGTACTACTGAGTACTACCTCTCCACAAACAATTCTTCATCACATTAAATTAATCGCTAAATTACCACTAAAGTTTGTTAGTTGTGATGAAGAAAAAAAGAAGCAAAACGCATGTATAAATATTTGAAAGAGTCAATTTTTAACCTTTTTTTTTTTTTTGTTGCATTAAAATGTGTTATGTGATTTACATTTATTTTATATTTCTTAAAATCGTATAAATACCGTTTTAAACATATTTATATTTTTAATTTCATTGTAAAACATAGTTTCTTCTAATAAAAAATCTGAGGCACAGTCAATGTAAGTGATTAATTTTGTTAATTTTTACAGTCGGGAATTTACAGATCTTAATATAATAATATTTTCAATTATGTAAAAAAATATTAATCTTTATTATCTACTTTATTGAACTATATAATATAAAATCTTTATTAACAGAAACTTATTTTTAATTTAAAAATAAGTTTCTGTTAATAAAGATTTTATATTATATAGTTCAATAAAGTGTTAATACAGAAATGGAAGGAAATAATTTTAACCTTTATTATCTATTAATCAAATGTTTCACACGTCAATTGCGAGGGTAAAAATAATAATTTTGTTTCGGAGCAACTACTCCGGTGGAGCAGCAAACAGTCACTGCTCATTTGGAAGAACTGCTCCAGCAAATCAGTTGCCGGGCACATCTGTAATATACAATACCATTTGCAATTCGTGAAAAATTAAGTTATGAATACGATCAGCTTGTACAACAAGAATTGTACGAATGGGCAGATACATCATTATTAAATCAAATTCTATACGCATTTATGGTAACTATTCTATTTCAATTAATCCACGGGTTAATAATACAGTACAACATCCATTTCTGGAATTTGAAGAAACCTTTGCTGAACTCTCAGGAGACAGGGGCAGAAAATATACAAAGCTGGACGTTAGTTCTGCATTTTGGCATTTAAAAGTTACATCTCCACCGCAGCCGCATTAACCGTTAGTACACATAAGGGACTTTCAGCTCCTGCCATTTAGCAAAATTTGTTAATACAATTTTAAAGATGTGTCGATCATCATTTTAGGCCCTATAAAGAAAGAACATTTTCAATGTTTAGGGGCAGTCCTGCATAAATGTCAAGAATATAATATCCACCTAAATTTAGGGAAGTGCCGTTTTTTTCAGTCTCAGTTACACTTTTGGGTTATGAAATATGTAGTTAGATGGTATACATAAAACCGATGAAAACGTAGCAACTATTTTTCTTGTATTACAACCTACATAGGTTACAAAACTCAATCAATCACGAGTATGATTACATTTTACGCCAAAAATTTATTCCAAACTTAGCTAACCTAGCGGTTGCATTGTATAAACTCACTCAAAAAAAAAATATACCATTTGTATGGTAAAGGGAGCAGCAGCATTAACAAAAATTAAGAAAATAACTGCATCAGATCAGGTCCTAAGATTAATATGAAGCTGACTTACCTCTCGTTTTATTAATTGACGCGAGTCATGTGAGACTGGGAGCAGCGGTATTAGCTCGCACGATAAAAGAAAAAGAGAGGTCTATTGCCTTTGCATAACACAAACAGAACAAATTGATTTTAGTCTCTCGCAATAGTTTGTGGAATACGTTATTTCATAATTTACTTATTGGGACACAAATTTACACTAACCGCAGATCATAAGCCATTAAGGCATATTTTTCAGAAAAAGAAAAATTTACGAAAATTGTAAAATATTACATTACATTCTACAGCTGCCGATTTTTGACTTCAATGTTAAATACAGGAAATCAGAAGAAGATGGAAATGCAGATTTCCTGTCATAACTCCTATCAAGAAATATGATATATAAGGAAACGCCGGTCTACAGTACCATTTTCCATTTACAACAGTTTTCTCATGTATCATTAACAAGCACAGTTTTAGGAATCAAAAAAAGATAATGAAATTATGGAGTTACAGCAAAAGCTGAGACTAGATAAGTCGTTTGATACACAAAACAGTTAACTTGTATTGGAAAATGGTTGTTTATTCCATAGAATGCGTGCCTATATATCATACTCTTCGTGCAAGGAGATCCCACGGGAATTGTACGAGAGGCATCCCTAGGCATATATAAGATGAAAGGTCTCGCTCAATCATACGTATATTGGTCTAATATAGACGCAGGAATTGACAAAATTGTTAAAAACTGTGAAACATTTATAATGCCCGTAATCAGGAAATATTCCATTTCATCATTACGAAAAACTACAAAACTAGGACAACTCATTCACATAAATCATACAGGTGGGACCACATTTTTTACTTATAATAGATGCGTTTAGTAAATGGCCGTAAACTGAAATAGTCCGCATCCTACAAGCAGATACAATAACAGAGATCCTAGCTAACTACATCTTAAGAAATGATATCTCTGAAACACTTGTGTTAGATAACTCAACATAATTTACAACGAGAAATTTCAGACCTTTATACAAAAACCGGATATACATCATATTTATACACCAGCCTATCACCGATCGCCTAATGGGTAAATTGAGAAGTATGTTAGTACAATGAAGCAAACCTTATCACGCATTAAAATGGATGACTCAAAGATTCCATTAAAAAGTCAAGAAAATTTCTATTCCCCTACACGGCAGATCGTCGCACACTACTATATCCTCCTGCTTCGTGTCATCTGGGTCGTGAACTGTGTGCAACTCGTCTCGACTTAAAAAAAACCAAAGGTTCAGAAAAGTACACCACATCATAGATATACGAATATCAGGTAGAAGATATTGTTATTTTCAATTACTACTATTACAAGTCTAGTTGGAAGCTGGAAAAGATCACAAAAAAATTGAAACGCGCCTTTATTAAATCAACTACCGATCATTAAACACGGTACATCATATCAACCAGCTATAGAGTGCGCCAGTAACGCAGCAACTACACATTAATTCACATGAGCCTTCACACAATATCTTGCAGCATTGAATACTCCGATATCAAAAGTGGTTCCATTGGATTTCGAAGGAGATATAGAGTAAAAAAATATAGTAGTGATTAGTAATTTAGTGCCCAAGACAGGGTCTTCACCTGGGGTTCGTCGTTCAAATGGATTGTGTCGCACCCCAATACGTCTAGATTTATAAGTATTAATCATAAAAGTGATAAATGTATGTTCATTTAGATGTCCCCTTTTTTTGGAGAGATGTTGGAATACATATACAAGGGCGTCGCCAGCCGATGAGCCAGGGAGGAGCAAGATGATAGAAAGAGGATATGAATTATAGGAAAAATAAAATTTATAAGTTGTAAAGGCTTAATATTTTATTAAACAAGAATAAAATCTTAATTAAAACATAAGTTTTCTAAATTTCCCATGATTACGCGCCTATGAATACTCATCAATGCCAGTTGATTAAAAAGTTTCAAGGCTCCAGGGGGGGGGCATCTGCCCCTCCCAGCCCCTCGTTGGCGACGCCCATGTATACATATTAAAAAATATTATATAACTGTTATGTACTATGTTAACATAGTGTATAGTAATTTGGCTACCCTGATGCAAACAACAGCTTAAGCATATATATATATATATATATGTATATTTCTAATATTTCGTTATTATTATTACAATCACGAGATATATCATTAATATATAATTCATTATTCGTGAATATATAAGTTTACATCGGTGTTTAATTATTGCAAAAATATAGTAACATTAATGTTGGACATTCGTATCTTTTTACTTTCCTAAATTAGTTTAAGTAAAGAAGTAAAATATTATTTTCAAAATAAAACATAAAACTACGGCAAAGTTCAGTTAGTTTTTTATTAAAAAATAAAATTATTCCACTAAAACGGACTGGAGTTTATATTGAAATTCGAAAAATGTAATTTTGCACTTTTTAAAAATATTTAGTGTAAACATAATACCGATATACGGATGCATTATTACGAGTAAGAGAAATAGAAGAGTTGTTTCGATAAATTCCAAACGCGGAGTGTTTTTAGGTAAACGTTTAAACGCGATTAAATAGTATCCGTTTTATTAACCCTTAAGCTGGCGCGCCTTTTTGCAGTCACACTAGTGGGCGCGCAGCGGTATGAATACCGCATTTTTAAAATTGCTTATTTCATGGAGTTTTCTTTAATAATATGGGACATACGTTATTTAAAATAAAGAGAATACATTCACTGAACACTTATAAACATTATTATTATAAAAGATGATAAGAATAGTAGTCATATAAAGAAAAATAAAGATTGTTTTTAAAAAGTATAGCTAGTTACAATAAATGAAGGGGAGAAATAAAAGGAATTATTTCAATAAATTGAAAGATGGGTATGAAGAATAATTATTAAAAATTTTGAAAATATAACTACATATTTTGAACATTTATAAATATTATTATTGGTGACAAAAATAAAAACAAAAAATCGCATAATGTAGAATAACAGGCATTTATGAAAAGAAGAGATTTGTTTAATCGAAAAATGAAAATAGGAACAAGAAAAAAACTATTGAAAATATACATTTGGAGTATATTACTGTATGGCTCAGAGACATGGGTGTTAACAAAAAACCTGGAAGAACGCTTGGAGGCCTTCGAAATGTGGGTTTGGCGTCGTTTGATGTACATTTCATGGACGCAGAAGAAGAAGAACTCGGAAGTCCTGCAAATGGCCAATGAGAAAAGAGAACTCTTGGAAATAATACAACGAAGACAAGGAAGGCTTTTAGGACATATACTGCGTCACAACACTTTGATGACGGTTATAATTGAAGGAAAAGTGGAAGGAAAAAGGAAAAGGGGAAGACCTAGGACAACTTGGCTGGATCAGATCAAAAAAAGAACGAAAATGACGTACAAAGAGATCAAGAATATAGTGAACAAAAGGAAGGAATGGAAAGAAATCATTGGCTAGCTACAACGACAAGAGCAAGGCTCTTTAAATATATAAGATAAGATGATCTAAATAAAGGACCAAGAAAAGCAGTTTTTTTCAACGAATTAAAAAGTCGATATAACAAATAGTTAAAAATTAGAAAAGTAAAAACTAGATATTTAGAAAAAATTATTCATCAACTTCCATATCAACCGAACCATCTGTACGCTCTGTGCGTGTAACTGTTACCGAGCTGTGTTTCTTGCACACAAAATTTCCGCAATCTGAACAGCTCGAGTTTTATATTTATTATTCCTGTGTGACCCACACAATTTACAAAGTCCTATGTAGATCTGTGTTTCTGAAGCGGGTGGTGCTGGAGCGTATTTTTTCAAAAATAAAACTATATCCTTTGGTCGGAATCCAATTTGCGCTGCTCTTATTTTGAGATAATCTTCCATTAGAGAGAGATAAATTATTTAAAAAATTTCGACGGAATATTTGCGTTTGTAAATTATTTGCGACACAAATAATGTGGCTATTGATACTAGCGATGTCCAAAATTCGGAAAAACAGTGCCATTGGCCATCTCTATTAGTTCTTCTATTCGTTGAAAACAATGAACACTTCTGGTCAACTGTATCAACTCCACCTTTGAATTGGTTGTAATCTAAAATTATTACAGGTTTTTCTATTTCTCGGTCTATTTTATCATCGTCGTGCTTGCTGCTTAGCAGTAGCGCGATCTTGTTTTTCTTGGCGATATAAGATATTAATGCATAATCATTTTGAAACCCAAATAAACATGTGATCCTACCTCATCATGATTCTTAGTTATTGTGAATTGTTCTGGAATGTCCGTTTTATTTTTTTCCAGTGTCCCTACGTTATTATTCCTTTTTCAATCAGATATTCAGCGAGACATAATTTTCGTAGGTTTCTACCAAATTGTTCTACTACTTTAATATAAAAGTCTTCCAAATTGTCCATAATCACGCGAAATACTCATCATGGCCAGTTGATTAAAAAGTTTCAAGGCGACTCTGGGGGGGAAGGGGGCAACGACCCTCCCCTGTCCACTTTTGATAACTGTAGTCAAATTATTACAAGAATAATATTAATTTAACTATTTTTAATTGTTGGAAATTTAGAATAAATTTTAGATTATAATTTTTATATGTTTAATAATTTACCCGCTTATTTTTCCATGAATAAGTTAAAATTTAAACACAAGGTTTTAAAGTGTATTCTACTTTGAACACTATTAATTAAGCTAGAACCAATTCGTTATACTATTTCCGAGAAATGAGACACGATCGCAATGTTTTTTTGGGTTTTTTTCCACTTCGTTATTGTGCGCTATCTGTAAACACTTTATATCTATAAATCGTTTCGACCACGTTTTTATCGCATTATTCACATAAATACCGTATTCCTTCGAATTTAAGTTTACTCGATTAAAGGGCTAGAATAATAGGTGCGTCATAAATTCTAAGTAGTAATACGGTAGTATATTTTCATAGTACGTTAGTATGTCGCAAATTCGTTTTATTTATGTACAATCTGATCGGTATTAAACGATTTCGAAAAATATTATCACTCACTTTAACGAATGCGGTGGTATTCAAATACACGAACATGGCTTATGTAACCAAGTGAATCGTAAGGATGCTATTTCCGATGAAAAAGTGAAAAAAATTGTTGTATTTATTCGTCGATATGCAGCGTCCGTAGCCACTTTGCCCGGTCGTTTTCCTAGCCATTGGAAGTATTAACCTTTTTTTAAAAAATACCATCCAACGAAAATAAATCTACTTTTTATCAACGCTACATAAACAGCTACCAACCTGGTCATTCGAGTATCATTAAATTATGAGCATTCCAACAGTTATGGAAAACTTATTGTCCATACATCAGCACTATGAAACCCACATATGATTTATTTATGTGACGTCTGTTGCAAATTGGTTAGTAAAACTAACATTACAATTAATACGTCAGTGATGAAGAAGAGTAAGCTGTATCGGATGAATATCGCAATCATTTACACAATTGGCGCTAATGGTTAGCATGAGAGAAAGTACCGAGAAATTAGAAGAATCTAACTGTTTGATGATATTGATGGATTCGGCACAGAATGTTAATGCACCATCTGGATCACAGAAAGTTGCAAGTGTGTATTTTAAACCTCTTTCTTCCAAATACCCTTTTCCTAAATGCCTAGTAATTACGATGCGTCTTAAATTCGATGTTTTTATTTTTTTCCAAAAATTGTTTCCTAAAACATGGGCGCGTCTTAAATTCGAAGAAATACGGTATTAACAAGGCCGTGTCCACGGGGGGGATTAACCTCCCATGAGAACTGAAATAGTTATTATAAATATACAAATATCTGAAAAAAATCAAAAATTTCAAATAAATATTGATTTTTTAAGGTGAACCTTTAAAAGAAAAAAGAAAAAATATGCTCTATATTTTTAGGTACTTTATTAATATCTTAAGGAAAAATTTTTTTATTACGAGTATAATCAATAACATGTGCAATTTTCATTAATGTTTATTCATTTATCTAAATTATTAATATAAAAATCAAAATGATGGAAATTATTAATAGTAGGAATATTAGTGAAAAATATATTGTTATTTATAAAATAAATATATAAAGGAAATTTTCAACTCCCCCCTCCCCTTTCAAAGTTCTGGGCACGGACCGCACAATTTCACCAATCATTCGCGTATTATAACTTGTGTTATATCGAACTTGTGATGCTATCGTCGTATTCTACCGCATATCCCCGAAAATAGTATAACAAATTGGTTTTATTATTAACGATCGTGAAGGAATTTTAAAAAGTTGCGGTAAGAGCGAACATTAATGATTAGTCTAACGGTGTACACTACGTTTGCATTGTATTTAGAAAAATATTTTATATTTCAATTGTATCGAGATATTTTAAGACACATTTTCCGTATACAGGTATTTATTTCGTGAAAATTTAAAGTCATTGAAACAAGTAAAACTTTTAAAAATATAATTTGTTACTTGTAGCTTAAAATAATATTTGTAACGCTTGTTCGTGTAAACTTTTTGATCAAACGGTTATTTTCGTACGTTTTGCGAAATATTTGATCATTTCGTTAATATTTTTTGAGAATATAACCTTTACATTGTCATATTATTTATATGTTACTAATGAATAAGCATTATATTTTACTGTTAATATTTAGTTTTGAAATAAGATTTAGAGCCAAAATACATTGTATTGTTTACAAGATTTAAAGTTGAAGTTATAACATAATTTAAAGGTAATTTTTAACCGACTTCAAAAAAGGAGGAGGTATTCAATTCGACTGTATTTTTTTTTTTTTTTTATGTGTGTTACCACAGAACTTTCTTCTAGATGAACCGATTTTGATGATTCTTCTTTTATTTGAAAGGTGGCGTTTGTCATGTGGTCCCATTTAAATTTGATCAAGGTCCGACCGATAGTTTTTGAGTTATCCTTAATAATGCGGGAGATTGAAGCTTTTTGGATGCTTTTCATTCATGATTGTTTTCACCGTCGGATTAGATTTTTGACTTAAAATACTATAAATTTGCCAAATTACCATGGAAATGTAGCTTTTGGTGTTTTTACCGTGGAAATAAATGTTTTAATTTAATTGAATAAAAATGCACTAAAAAGTAAAAAATAAAATGCTTTTTTACAAAAAATAAATACCGACTTCAAGGTTTATTATAAAAATTTAAAAATGCACTAAAAAGTAAAAAATAATTACTCCCGATAAAATATATATATCAGAGTGATATAACTTAAGGTGATATCGTAATTCTTATACAACATTAATTTTTTGGAGTTGGCATCAAATTCATATTAAAAGAATAATTAAAAACTGCATTAAATGTTGATTAAATTGTTCCTAACATGAATTTAATTCCAACTCCAAAGAATTAATGTTGTATAAGAATTACGATATCACCTTAAGTTATATCACTCTGATATATATATTTTATCGGGAGTAATTATTTTTTACTTTTTAGTGCATTTTTAAATTTTTATAATAAACCTTGAAGTCGGTATTTATTTTTTGTAAAAAAGCATTTTTTTTTATTTGCATTTAATCGTACTGGTCGCATATTTTATTTTTGTTGTTTAATTTATGTTTTTATTATTAGTGATGTACTTGATGTGTTTTTGCTATATTTTAATGGTTCTTTTAAATTATTATGTAATAAAATAATAATAATAATAATAGTAATAGTAATAATCAAAATTAAATACATGTATTTTTGCAATAGTTGCAAGTTACAAAATTATAAAAAGCGCTTACTAATGCGCAACTGTGCACAAGCTATAGAATATGTTAGAAAAAAAATTCAATCTGTCAGCGGAAACAACGATTTCATAATTTAAAATTACTAAAAAGATTTCTTAAATAAGTATAGGTACGAATGTTTACAATTTATTTTGCACGTAGATACATTAAAATATAACGGATTTACAGATTAGTATAGAATAAATGAGAAGTAACTGAAATTTAATATTTTTACTTAACATAATTGATGGGTTAATCGAATGGAGTTATAAATTATTATTTCGTAGGACACTTTAATTGCACGAAGGTTGTAAATTTACATTTCGAGATTACGTAATAGCTTTGTACATGATTGTGCACATGTGTATCTTTTTACATATATATTTTTCATAGATAATTGTTGTTTTCATAAATTTTACCGTAAATGTATTTACTTGTAAACATTGTCGATTTTTATACGATAATTAAATAATGATTAAGTATGGTAAGCTGATTTGATCGAAAAAGAATAAAGCGTTATTAAATCTTAACGGATACTGAGATTAAACTTTTAGAGATGTAAAAATGATAAAATGTTAGTTCTGGATTTGTGAAATTTTTATTTAAAATGAATAATAATAAACTGCTGTTTAGATGGGTAAGAAAAACGTGTGACTTTTGAGAACGATTTTTGCCAATATAGTTTTAGTAGTATCGAGCTGCACTGGTAGAGAGGAGCGTCGTTTGTATTGGGGAAGTGGCTGATGAAAGATATTACATTCGTCTAAATGGTACAGTATTTTACAGTATGTTCAGTTCTAGGATTGGTGTAAATACGATGCTGAGTATACGGTAATGTGGAACAGGTCACACGGGCTATGAATTTATTTGGCGCCAAATATCACTTAAAACGTGTGAAGTGCGCTTATATATACATATAGCGATGTACGATGGTAACTACTATATTTATAAGGCGCTTTCGTTTAATGTCCGAATTAAAAATCTGAATAAGGAAATTGCTGGCATAATTTTTTACATTATTGCACATTTATGATGTGATAAAATGGGGCCGAACCGGTGCGTGTAAAAGATGATCGGAATGATGGGAGAAAATACGGAGAAAAGCAGGAGAACAAGCAGTTAAAGGAAATAGAGCGAAATTTGGCAATGCCTTCGCTATAAATACAGATAAATTGAGAAGTAAAACGAACAAGAGGACGCGACCGACTAGAATAAATAGAAAACAAAGTTGGCAAATAATGTTGAAGAGTTTTGTTGAACTTTTGAATAATATGAATACCGACGACTTTCATTTTGTTCATTTCACTGGCAACGGCAATGGTCGAAATGTGCGAAGTAAGTTCTTTGTTCAACACTGACATCTTAGAGACACCGGCCTGAACTTTGCGAAGCGGTTACGAACAATTTCGGCATTTTAGCTCGCTGTCTTGCCGGCAAATATATATTGACTTTCTGCTATTAAGAAGAATAAATTTCGTTGTCTAAGCGCGAAAATTTTCCTACTTACGCAGGACGCTGAAATGGAGCTCACAGAAGGCGGGCTATCCAACTAGTTTAATAACTCGACGGTAGATGGAATTTTAGTGTTTCCGGATGTTGGAGAATTTTAATGATTCTTTTTTTGTGTCGACCAAAATAGCGGCGGCAGTATATAGGAGAAACGCACGTAAACCGTTTCACGGTAACCCAGCGAAAGGTACACGAAAAAACTGGTATCACCGTGGTTTTAGCAAACGAGTTTGTGGAAGGTTCAACAAAATGCTATACTCTTTTACTCATTGTCTAATTATAGCGCATTGCTCAGTGTCAATAGCGCAGTTTTATGCCTAATGTTTTGAGCGAGTAAATATTTTTGGGGTTGGATTTTACGCTTCATTGCATCTTTATATTTTCGTTATAAGGGTAGAGCTCAGCAAAGCTGTGGAGTATGTCTTAAAAATGATGCCTTTAGCATTGTTGTTCGATGTAATTAGTAACCTTTTCCCCATGCATAAACTTTATAAAATCAAGAAAATTCGTGAAACTAAGGTTGGCGGGGGAAATCTAATATACGGAATATTAGAAAAGACAAATTTTGAAGTTTTCGAATATAGGAACGAGATTTGAGTAGGGGGGGGGGGATTTTTTTAAAATACAAAACAAGAGAAGCTAGAAACTTGAGATGGAATCCTCCGCTAGATAGTTTCCCTCAATATCTATGCGATTGAAAACGTGTAAAATGGAAAAAAGCAGAAAATATGGATTAAGAAGAGTGTACGAAGAATATTAATCGTCGAAATGTGTAGAAATTAGAGAGCGAATGGCCTGCGCTAGTAAAGAAGTGATAAAATTATTCCATTTTATTTTTTGGACGAAATATATGCTTAATAAATGTAACAAAATTAAATCAACTGAAGTTGTTCTTTTTTTTCTTTTTTTTTGCACTGGCAAATCCAGTTATACATCGTGAGTGTCTGACGGTTTCTTATTTCGGTTACGAAACGAAAAGGGAATATAACATATTTCGGTTAGAAAACGAGATAGTTGAAGGGAATTTTTCATGTAATAAAAGTGTAAAAATTTATAATTGCTTCTATTTAAAAGTCTATTATTATTTATTTTAATTTATTTTACTTTTTACTGGTTATAAATAACCTTTTTTGAAATTAATTAAAATAAACGACCTGGTTTCCATTGATGTAAACAAATATATATATACATATATTACATGCAAATATATTTCAGGACTTTGAAAATATTTTAGTTTTTTAAAAATTTTCATTTGACAATATATGTAAATTTGAAACATTTGGTAAAACGTTTTTTAAAATTTGCATTTAATTATGTAAATTTATAATATTTAGCAACATCTTTTTTTTTTTTTTAATTTCTTTTCGGATTTGAAGCATTCGCGGGAAGTCTATTCAGATTTGGATTTATAAATTTAAAACTTCGGTATTTTCCGATTTATCAAAAATTTAACATATTGTATCGGACATTCATTTTTGAATCTTGCGATTTGACTGTAATACAATCAGTTATTTTATTATTGCCGTGTCTATTATATTCGCACGTTTTTCCGAGTCATATCTATTTATCCAAATTTCTCTTACACCTGATTATATTACATAGTGACTCTTAAATCTAAGACGGTTTTAAGTTTGCTAATGGGTACTCCATTAATCATTTGTCTAGCGAGCAAACACGAAAACATATTATAATAATAGCATCGTATGTAATAATCTAAGACTGTTGTAAATGACCCCAAACAATAATATATTTCAATAAATACCGGAATAGAGTTACCTAGATGTTACATAAAAATTTCACTGTTTTATTTACACCCGTTGGCAAAAGATAGAGTTAAGCAGAGAACAAATAGTGTTAACTTTGTCTAAAGATTAAAAAAACAACAAATGATTAGCGATAGGAAAAACGAACTGATAATATGTACTAATGAAGTCTCGTTAGCATAAATTATCGAAGGTAGATTTCATGTAAAGCAGTCTTTAAAACAATACGAGGAGAAACATTTTACACTCGAATTATTTAATTATTTATACATTTGCAAACTACGCTGATACGTCGTCGATAATTTCGGAAGAAACACTTTTGGCGCTAAAACTAATTATCATTTTAATTCGAAACACGCTACATGGCGAATTTTCGTTACATTATGAATTTATAATTACGTTACACATGTTCCGGATTCGTATTTACACACGACGGTACAGAAACATCAGAATTTTGTTTCACTCGTACAAGATTCGGATTTATTTTGCAGCATTAATAAAACCGGAAGATGTGTTCATTAATATTTAAATAATATACCGGCCGAGTAGTGAGTTTTCAGCCATTTCAAGAGTTACCATTTATAACATTAGCATTAACGGTGAAGCAAATAAACTTTCTGGAACTTTCCGCTATTGCTGTATTTCCCCATTTTGCGCTTTTATTGTTATTGGTCGTCATCGAGAATTTTTTATAAAACCTGCCAACAGAATCACATTCACACTTTTTCACATCATTAATAAATCGCATATATCTTAAGCTTGATAAGCAAAAACCAACATTTACGAACTATGATTATTATAGCACTGTCGTGAAAACAGTTTAAAATTAACTAAACTCTGCGGTAATGGAGGGGCCGAAAATTATATATGAAAATATTTTTGCATCTTACATATTTATAACATCACTGCACTAAATAATAGTTATTTTAAAATTATAAACATTTCTGTATATAAATGTAAGTTTTATTAAAACATCCATTTCTTGTCGAAACGCTGCCTGTTCATTTTGGACTCTGCAAGTGCGCCAGAATGTCAACAATTTCTTTAGACGAAAAATACGAATCCTCTTTCAACAACTAGTGCCTTAGCTGCTGACTCCCGTAAGAGCCATACTGACGGATAGCCAGAAATGAGTTTGTAAATTTAACTGTTAGCGTAAAACTGTCTGCCTGAAAATATGTTTTTCTTTCACAATTTAACTAAAAATTGGCATAACTGGTAGTGTTAATTCGCACACTGTGGTTCAATAATTGCCCATTCAAAAATGCACATACTCGTTTTTCTTGGCCATTCTATAAAAAAAATAAAATCTCCCCAGCAACACTGCGTGACATAAAATTTGTAAAACCGACTGAGAGAAAAATGCGAAGAAGTGTAAACAAACGGTACGCCCGAAGTGCAAGCAGCATACCAGAGAAAGATTAGAGCACCGCACAGGAAGAAAGTCGAAAAGCCAACGCCGGGGAGGAAAAATAGTTAGACGGATAAAAGGAACTAAGGAATAAGGAGGAACATAAAAGTTATAAATCTTACATTTTAAAGTGAGCAAATTCCGAAGCCGTTCAGCCTTCTTTTCCTCTATTTTCCTTACCGAATCCATGGCTATGTTGCAGGTAGTTCTTTTTATAGTAATGCAGTTACGTTTGGTGCTTGGTCATTCTGCGTGGAATCGAAGTGTAGCTAAGGAAGCCATCCTCGTTGATCACATATATATATATATAAAAAAATTCCCCCTTAAGGCTTTTAAAAACTAGGGTTATGAGCTTGCTACGGGTGATAACATTGGCATAGTAATAAGAGGGCAAGTACTATGAACTGTTTCAACGTGGGCTCCTTTTATTCTGTTACAGCATGACCTAAAAATTGTCCAATCCTTTCGATTGTCCTCTTTTTCATCTATTTTCCTTGCCGAAGAATCCATGGCTATCTTGCAGGTAGTCCTTTTTATATCCGCAACAAATAACATGCCTAGGTTCCTCCTATCCTCGGACTCGAAAAGTGTTTTATTCGATATCTCCTTTCCCTTTCCTATTCATGCCACTGATCCTATTATTTTTTAAAATCGCTCCTTAATTTCGAATTTATTTGCATCCCGTTCTATCGTAACCGATTTACTATGGATTCCCAGTCATTGCGGCATTTGCTGGTAACGAGAGTTGGTTGACTCCTTAGCACGTTCGTGTGCGACCAATGGCCGATTCATTAGTAGATTTCCTGCTCAAAATCTTTACTGCCTCTATCATCGCTCCCATCATGATTTTTGGACCGAATTCTATCCTTCCTTCTTTCCAAATCCTCTATCCTTCTACCTTTCTATACACGGTCCATTCCTTCCTCCTTTCCCTGCTTTAATCATTTCCCCTACCTTAGCCGTTCTATTATTTCCTCTATAGTTCGACTCGGGTCAATCACAGTGTGCTTCCATCTTCTCGTTTCCGTTTTTCCCTCGTTCAATTGTCTTTGTGCCCCTTTGACCCTATAGCTCAACTACACCCGTCATGTGAATTGGAATGCTCCTCCTTTATTTCCTCCGAACGTGCTACCCTTTATTCCAATCTTCTAAGCCTTGGCCTCCCTACTCCTTTAATGCCCATGCCTTTCTTGCTATCCCCTCTCCCAATATAGTTCCTTTGTTAGCCTCCTTGAAAGTATTAAATTAAAAATATCGCACTGTAAACGCCGGCACTTATTCTTTTCTCACTTCAGTGGTCATATCACTGATTTTTAATTATAGTTGTTGTCCAAAATATCATTGAAACATTTTCGATTTTTTTTAATGCATCACTACCGTATTATAATAATAAAATTCAAGATAAGCTGGTTCCCCTACAGAAGCTCTCGAATCCCAAATTTTTTGAGACTAACATCCCCATACAGTTTACTAAGCCGTAATTTCTTTAAAAACAGAAAATTAAAATTTTCACACCCATTCTTCTCTTCTTATCTACGCCGTCTCCGAACGAAGTTTGGCGATCAATATGGCTAGTTTGTTCTTATTAATGGCCGTTTCCATCAGTTCTGTTTCTGTTTCTCCACTCCAACGTAATAAGTTATCTTTCCATGATGTTTTTCTTCGTCCTGCGCTTCTTTTACCGTCTATTTTTCCTTTTAGAACCAGTTGTAAAGGCTCGTACTTTATATTTCTGCATACATGCCCGTAATATTCCAGTTTACGTTTTTGAATGGTAAAGAGTAACTCTCTTCGTTTGGACATTCGTTTTAACACGTCTTCATTCCCAAATATAAGTATTTATCGACTCTATCTACTTCCTCCCGACCAATGTAAATTCGGCTACTATCTACAGTATTATGGGATTTCTTCTTACGTATCAGCATCCACTTCGTTTTTGCTACATTTATTTCTAGCCCGTGTTCAAGACTAGCATCCCGGACTCGGTTAACCATATCCTGCAGACCATTTAGACTGTCCGATACTAATACTGTATCGTCTGCGTATCGTATATTAGATATCCGACTATCGCCGATCTTAATACCATCATCTGCTTTCATGGCAACCTTAAAGATGTTTTCGGAGTATGCATTGAACAATATCGGCGACAAAACATAGCCTTGTCGTACACCTCTTTTTATTTCTATATCCTCTGTAGTGATATCTCCGCAACGAATTACAGCTTTTTGATTCCAGTATAAGTTGCGGATTATCCGCACGTCTGCTACATCTAAACCAATATTTTCCAAAATTTCAATTAGCTTTTCATGATTTACGCAATCAAAAGCCTTGCCTATAATCGATGAAACACAGATAGAGTTCACGATTCTTTTCCCTATATCTCTGTGCTAATATATTCAGAATACATAACGCCTCTCGAGTCCCGTATCCATTTTTGAATCCAAATTGCCACTGACCTGAGTTCTCTTCACATTTCTTGTAAATTCGCATGTGTATTATTTTTAAAAAGATCTTTAACACATGTGACATGAGACTTATCGTGCGAAAATCTCCACATTGTGTTGCATTTCGTTTTTTCGGTGGTGGTATAAACACTGATCTTAACCAATCTACTATTAACTGTCCGGAGTAGTAAATTCTGTTAAAAAACTGCTTTAGGAATATAACCGTCTGCCTATCATTATACAAGACTTTAATTATCTCCCCGTGAATGTCATCGGGACCAACTGCTTTTCCGAATTTCAAGTTCTTCGCCGCTTCCATTATTTCTTGCTCCTGAATTTCATCTATATCTATTTCTGCTAAGTCATGTTTGCTATTCGTTGCTAAATTCACTCTACTGGTATCAAACAATTTTCGGATATAATTTTTCCATAATACCGTCCTCTCTTGATCACTAGCCAGTATTTTGCCATTTTCATCTTGCATTGCGGAATAATTTTTCCTTCTCATAATCCCAACAAATTCTTTAACCTTCTTATGAACATTGAACGTATCGTGTTGAGATTGTAGGGTCTCTATTTCACAGCATTTCTTATGTAACCATTCTTCTTTTGCCTCGCGAACTACTTTCCGTATAAGTTTGTCCAGTCTTCGATATTCCAACTTGTCGTGTTTATATTTCCGTCTTTCTTCCATTATTTGCAAAATATCTGTAGTCATCCATGCCTTAGTTTTGGGCAATCGAGCTGTACCTACTATCTCCTTTTGGATCCTAGTTTGTTCCGATTTCCAAATTTTCCAGGCTTCTTCAGTGTTATTTTCTATAACTGGGAAGGCTGATTTTTTCATTTCCTCTTTAACTGTGGGTAAATCATCAAATTATTATATATATTATGGACTCCCACAAACATCGATTCTAAGTCTTATCTTGCTTTGTATTATGTCATGAGGTATTCTAAAATGGTCAATAAGCAACAGCTGCCATGTTTTATGTAAACGATCTGATCCTTTTCTCGCGTAATAAAACGATTTTACACGCGATTGCAAGGTTAAATAGTGACCTAGAAATAGTCCCGACTAATATATATTATCATCTGTCGCTCTCAAAAAGCCTGTTGCAATGGTTTTTACTAATCGTATTGTTATATCCACCGTATCGATCCAGTAAAATAACCTTTTCCATTTACCAGCTCACATAGATATAATAAAATAAACTTTAATAACAAACAATATAGATCAATAAATTAGATAAATACCTATTTAGAAACGTTTTCGGGCATAACCCATCATCAGCTAACACTAACTTAAAGGAAACTTAAAACATACTGAAGTGAATATAGGGAATACATGTGTATATATAGTAGATGAAAAGAGGAATAAACATGGCAGGTAAATATTCATTATACTATGGAAAAAGAAGAAAATAACAAAATAAATTTCTTAGATATAACAATAATAAAATCAAATGATAAGTTAACATATAATATTTATAGAAAACAAACCACCACTGATAATATAATTCATAAAACATCAAATCACCCAAACCAACATAAATATGCTTACTTCATGACTGCAATAAATAGATTATTAACTACACCCATGAATATAAATAAAAAACAAATAGAAATTAATATATTAAAGACTTTGGCAAGAAATAATGGTTATGACGAACAAATAATAGATAAACTAATTCACAAAATAAAATCAAAATCAAAATATACACAAAAATTAAGAGTCAATAATGCTACTAACAATAAAGGATGGATAACATTCACATTTATAAACAATAACATATACAAATTAACCAATTTATTCAAAAAACAAGGTTTAAATGTAGCATTCAAAACTAAAAATAATTTAAAATATAAAATAAACACCTTAAATTTAAAAAATAATATTTACGAAAATAGCGGTATATATAAAATAAATTGCACTGATTGTGAGAAATCATACATTGGTCAAACAGGGCGAAAAATCAATTGCAGATATAAAGAACATATAAAAGCATTTAATAATAATGAAATAGAAAAATCAACCTATGCAGAACATCTAATTAAAAATAAACATAAACCTAATTCAATAGAAAATACTGTAACCATCCTGGCCACTTATCACAAAGGTAATAATATGAACATTGCAGAAAATTATTATATAAATAAATATAAAAATAATATTTTAAATGACCAAACACCTAATAATAATAATCCACTGTTTAATATAAAAATATAAAAATATAAATATAAAAATAAAAATTTAACTTTTTGTCTTCTTGTTTTATTTTATATTTTATATTAATTATTAGCATTTTCAACCTATAGATTTTTATACCTGCCATGTTTATTCCTCTTTTCATCTACTATATATACACATGTATTCCCTATATTCACTTCAGTATGTTTTAAGTTTCCTTTAAGTTAGTGTTAGCTGATGATGGGTTATGCCCGAAAACGTTTCTAAATAGGTATTTATCTAATTTATTGATCTATATTGTTTGTTATTAAAGTTTATTTTATTATACCATTTTAACAAACAGGATGTATTCACCTACATTTCACATAGATATCTTGAAATTATTTTGAATCCACGGCTCGCTTGCAAAACGTTTTAAATAATCTAATTTGGGCAAGCGATCCTCCAATAACAAAATCTTTATGTGTATACTGATACGGTCCACTTTTTTAAGAGATTATTATAGATTCTTAAATTTAGTTTAGGCGCCGGCGTCGTCAGAAATGACCCAAGAACGAAAAAAAATTTAAGAAAACATAAATTTAATAAAGAAAATTTTAATAACGAATGGATGTTTAAACGTGTTTATTCTCTAACGTCGTTTCCGAGCGAACAGAGTGGTATCGCGCGCGGTATCAGTTGTGATGCGCTATTTGCCACTATGCCTATCCGCGAGCACCGTTATTGTACCAATCTCTAATTTACATGGAACAAAGTGACCACTACACCCACACTAAAATCGCGGTTTACACAAAACCTGGTTTCGGGGCAGTCTACCCAAGTCTCGTGATAAGATGGGATGTACAATTTTGTCGAAAGGTCTGTTTAACTGCAATTTATAACTTTCTTAGTTTTAGCAGTTATCATCATCATCGCCGAAAATTATTTCGACAATTCAGAACGCCACTGAACGACGGTGTACGTATCGATATATATTTTACATGAAAAGTGCGTTACCCATAATGGCTGTCCCCTTGTTTAGAATAAACTATTTCAACATTAATCGTTATAAGTTAGATAAATGTCAATACTCCTGTTTGAGACTAATAATTGCTACTTGCACTTCGACTTCTATCCCGCTGTTAAAGGTTAAAACTAAGATCAGAATATTACATTCTCCTTCCAGAGCGATAAATCTTTTTGTAAAACACACTTCTATTTCCCATGGCTATTGAAACCAAATAGAAATCCTGCCCGAAAAATGTCACATCTTTCATTGATGAGCGCTTTCCATATATCGGACACTACATTTGCGTATTGGAACGGTTCCTTCCTGCATTCTATTACAAATCTCCATGTTATACCTATATAATCTGCTGAATATAGTCACAGACTTACAACCTTTTCAAAACATGAACCCCTGGCCATAAAACCCTTAACTGCACTGGCTCACAAAGAAGAGATTTAAGAAAAAAACCAGAGACATTTCGGCATGCAATCAAACTGTCAATTGTACTAGTTCTTTTTTAATGCTTTTGTTTCATTAGCCTATGTAATTGAATGGTAAACAGCCACATATTTGCAGTAACGCGGTAGTCTAGTAGTTAAGGTGTGTTCGACTATCAAACCAGAGATGCTGCAAGTTCCGAGGCTTGTTTCGTAGCTGAAGTCACTGTTCCAAAGGGAGGGGTATACCTAATCTGAAATCGAATATAAAGTATTATTGTAACAGAGAAGTCACCTGGATGAAAGAAAAGGCGAATCGTCCAGAGAAATGAACTGGTCTACAATTTTCTCTTCCGATCCTCATTAGAGAGACTCTTAAGAGTATACATTATGAAAAGTTTAATTTTGCAATTTATGAAGTATATTATAATAGTAAAATTTAACCTACCGGATTCTCAAACTTGGTTTTTCAACTTTTCTTCTTTGCGGCTTTCTAGCTTCGGACGTAGCTCGTTTCCTTCATCCTTTTCTCTTTCTCAATGATCTCTGTACTCTTCGCTCCTCCACTTCTTACTCGGATCACGTCTTATTTGACTCCTCTTCCATGACAGTATTTTCTATTCCTCTTCCTTAATAACGGATCTCCCTACTTCTTATAACGCGTCCTTCAACCTCTGCTTCTTATTATACCGGCCTTTGGATCCCTTGATCACGTAAATTGTACGTCTTCTTTTGTCCAAATAAAAGTAAAATAAAAAAGTTTAACTTGATAAGGTGCATTCGCGGAAAAAAATATCCTTTTCCTTTTGGACACGTCAACAAAAAGAGACCTTCGCACAGAAACGATTAGAAGAAGAACAGTGTCACTTAAATACTGATACGGCACTGACAGAATGAAGAAATTATGGAATAATGGACACAGGGAAGGAATGGATAAGATGCAGAAGACGCGATAAGGCTTATAAAGTCCAAAGAATAACAATTTAAAATGCGCAGTAACACATTCAGTCGAAAGAGAAGCGGACATTCAAAGAAAATATACGTTAAGGAGTTTTAGTAATTAGAATTAGGGGTGGACATTTCCGACTCCGGAATCGGCTTCCATGAAAAAAAAAGAGTTGGATCTTTAGAATAGATTCTGAGTTAAAGTGGAATTTGGCTCTGTCCTTCAGACAGACGTTAAAAAATGAACTGGTTTAATATGAAATTCCGAAAGAAATTTGGCTTAACAAGAAATGGAGTATAAAAAATAAATGCTAAAATAACAAACTAATACGTAAGTAACAAAATTAATATAAGAATATCAAACTTGTTATCTTAGGAACGTTTTCGGGCATAACCCATCTTCAGCTAAAATATAATCGAACTAAATTAAAAACATAGTGTAACAGTGAACACAATTTAAAACTTCACTTTGAAGCTAAAATAAAAGTAAAATTAAATTAAAAATAAATTAAAATGAAAATAACATGAAACATAGCACACATGTGAATTGAACTACAGTCTAACACATATTGAAACTAAAAATTAAATCACAAGTTTAAAAACGGTAATTAATGTGAAATAAAAACAAGAAATAAAATTGAAATAAAAAATTGAAATAAAAAATGAATGATAAACATATTTGGAGATTAGATAAGAAATAAATAATAGAACCTGTCTAAGAAGGGCTAGTTTAAAATTTTTTATTAAAGTATTATATTAAAGAGTGGGTTTTGATTGTGTGGAGTTTGGTCATTTAATATATTGTTTTTGTGTTTATTTATGTAATAGTTTTCAGCTATGTTCATTAGGTTTCCTTTATTGTATGTGGCTAATACTGTAACTGTTTTTTCTAGTGAATCAGGTGTATGTTTATTTTTTATTAAGTGTTCTGCATATGTGGATTTTTCCGTTTCGTTATTTGTAAATGATTTAATGTGTTCTAGGTATCTATATTTTATTTTCCTACCAGTTTGACCGATGTATGCCTTTTCACAATTATTACAGTTTATTTTGTATATACCACTAGTTTCAAATATATTATTATTTTCTTTATTCATAGTAATTATTTTGTTTTTTAGGGTATTGTTTGTTTTATAAGCTATTTGTAATCCTAGTTTTTTAAATATATTACTTAATTTGTATATATTTTTATTTATGAAAGTGAATGTTATAAATTTGTTTTTGTCTTTGTTAATATCGTTATTTTTTGGTTTATATTTTAATTTTAATTTTATTTTTTGTATTAATTTTTCTATTATGTGTTCAGTGTAACCATTATTTATTGCAATTGTTTTTAATATTTTTATTTCATTTTGTTTTTTGTTTTGATTCATGGGGGTGTTTAGTAATCTATTTATGGCGTGTATGAAGTATGCGTGTTTATGTTGATTTGGATGGTTTGATGTTTTGTTTATTATAGTGTCGGTTGTTGTTTGTTTTCTGTGTATATTGTATTGTAATTTATTAGTAGTTTTATTTATTATGATGTCTAAGAAGTTAATTTTATTGTTTATCTCTTTTTCCATAGTGTATTGTATGTTTTTATGTATTTTATTTAAATCATTTAAAATGTTATTTTCAGTGTTATTGTTGTTTTCATCAAAAATAACTAAAGTATCATCTACATATCTGATATATGTTTTTATATTATATTTTTTAATTAAATTTTCAATATATCTTTCTTCGAGATGTTGTAGAAATATTTCACTTAAAATGCCTGATAGGGGGGATCCCATACCTAAACCACTATTTTGGGTATATGTAATATTATTGAATTTGAAATAATTTTGTAACATAAACACGCATACTTCATACACGCCATAAATAGATTACTAAACACCCCCATGAATCAAAACAAAAAACAAAATGAAATAAAAATATTAAAAACAATTGCAATAAATAATGGTTACACTGAACACATAATAGAAAAATTAATACAAAAAATAAAATTAAAATTAAAATATAAACCAAAAAATAACGATATTAACAAAGACAAAAACAAATTTATAACATTCACTTTCATAAATAAAAATATATACAAATTAAGTAATATATTTAAAAAACTAGGATTACAAATAGCTTATAAAACAAACAATACCCTAAAAAACAAAATAATTACTATGAATAAAGAAAATAATAATATATTTGAAACTAGTGGTATATACAAAATAAACTGTAATAATTGTGAAAAGGCATACATCGGTCAAACTGGTAGGAAAATAAAATATAGATACCTAGAACACATTAAATCATTTACAAATAACGAAACGGAAAAATCCACATATGCAGAACACTTAATAAAAAATAAACATACACCTGATTCACTAGAAAAAACAGTTACAGTATTAGCCACATACAATAAAGGAAACCTAATGAACATAGCTGAAAACTATTACATAAATAAACACAAAAACAATATATTAAATGACCAAACTCCACACAATCAAAACCCACTCTTTAATATAATACTTTAATAAAAAATTTTAAACTAGCCCTTCTTAGACAGGTTCTATTATTTATTTCTTATCTAATCTCCAAATATGTTTATCATTCATTTTTTATTTCAATTTTTTATTTCAATTTTATTTCTTGTTTTTATTTCACATTAATTACCGTTTTTAAACTTGTGATTTAATTTTTAGTTTCAATATGTGTTAGACTGTAGTTCAATTCACATGTGTGCTATGTTTCATGTTATTTTCATTTTAATTTATTTTTAATTTAATTTTACTTTTATTTTAGCTTCAAAGTGAAGTTTTAAATTGTGTTCACTGTTACACTATGTTTTTAATTTAGTTCGATTATATTTTAGCTGAAGATGGGTTATGTCCGAAAACGTTCCTAAGATAACAAGTTTGATATTCTTATATTAATTTTGTTACTTACGTATTAGTTTGTTATTTTAGCATTTATTTCTTATACTATAGTTACTAACAAACAGAATGATAAAATATTCTTTAAAGAAATGGAGTAATAGATCTTTCATCGCATATAAGCAAAACCGTCCACATAATTTACCCTTGCCTATGTTGTCTGTTTCGGTCATTTATCTAACTAGTACTATCGCTTGCAGTGGCTATTTTTCTTTTTCCTACTACTATCATTGATAGGACTGTCGTGTATCGCGCCCTATTAATATTACGCTGAATTCCTTTTGTATTGTTCGCTAAAAGGAGAAAACAAACATGTGGGTACAATTTCCAAGTTGCCATGTTGGTGGCAAGCAGTTTGCAAGATTTTTGGCTCTATACTAGAATATTAAAAAAGATGAATTTGCAACGATAACGGGAAACATCGATTTGACTCTGGAGTTGGAATAGAGTCAACTTACTCGACTCTAAGCAAGTTGGCGCCCATGCAATTGACTGCAGAGCAAACACGCGATAAATTAGAGTGTTACCCATTTCTAATTAGGATGAAGGCGGTAGTTTGGGAACGTATTAAAAGAAAACAAAATCGGGAAGAAAGGTGTAGCAAACTATGAAATTTCTTACCTTCTCAAGAAGTCTGGCCAAGTATAGCCTTCAAATTCTTCTGAATAAAAAATGAAGTATTTCGGGAGCGATCTAAGTAGTTACAAAGAAAATTAGCGCTGCTAAAATTTAGTTAATGTCCAGTCTCATCTACTGCAGTTTTGTTCTTCTATGGAAACGGCGCTTCGGTATTAATCGAGCATATCGCATACTCATTGCATAATATACCAAGGTGGTATTACATGCCTGCCGATAAGACGACCCAGTAAATCCGGATGACACGAGCTTCTTCCTATTGGCGGCACTGAGCATCGCTGTAAAGAGTTGTTCTTAAACGGGGAAAAACATTTAATATTTTCGTTAATTACTTATATTTTAGCGATTTATTTATTATTTTATTCTAGCCGGTAATTGCGGAATATTTCGCGCCGGCTAGTACGCAACCTGACCTACTTGGTAAAGTAATCGCAACATTCACACAGGTTTCTGTACGTTAAACGCAACCAATTATATATATATATATATATATATATATATATATATATATATATATATATATATATATATATATATATTGTATATATTCGTAGAACTCGATGGTTGCCTGGAAAGAGTTAGTATCACGGCACGGGCCTGCTGCCGTTTACTTCCTTCTTCTAACTGACCGCCGTGTTATATACATATTTGTTTTCTTCTGCCGTTGATACTTGAAATTTCCTTCTTATTTTTATCACGAGCAGCGCGCATACAAATTTTCTTATTTGCACATTAATAAATTAGTCGCACCAACCGCGTTTACCGCACCACGCAGCGTCCGTTCTCCAGAGCAACAAAATTCTTTGCGTTACGCAACGCCGTCCTAAATACGTGCAGACTACTTTGCCGTCTCTCTGGGTCCATTCGTTAATGGCCATTCTGACGAGTGAAGGAAAAAGTTTCAACAAAAAACTGCAGACAGATTTATGAGGGCCAGAATGAAATCGATCTACCATACCGCCACATTACGTACTACACACACCGTAATTTTCTTCCGGTCACTAGTCTCGTGTCGCATGGTATATGAGACAAATAACATTAATGGGTTTTTCGAATGAGATCAGAATGAAAATAATCGATAAATAATCGTCGATTGCGTAATAATTCGTTTTTTCTTTTTTTTTTTGTCTCCTAATTGTTAAATTCTTTATACTTTTATTCCATATTGATTACCTAATATGATGATGACCTTTTTATCGCCGCGCGGGCAAACTGCCCCTATTTTTACGACCGCAATTAAAATATTGTTCGTACCTAAGCGTGCCGTGTATTATTTTGAAAATATTTTCCCACTCGCGCTGTACATTTTTCTTTTTTTCTTCGCGGAAAACTTTCGCAACACAGTGATCGTTATTATTTTTTTTTAAAAGATGTATTTTTTTAAATTTTTATACTAAGTTTAAATAATGAAACACTTTTAAATATGTATGTTATATAAAAAATAGTTTTAAAACGTGATTACAAAGTTCAGATCTCACCTAAAAGTGATTAGGCAATAAAAGAATATTAAAGTGGCGAAAAATCACTTTCACCGACAATAATGTCAGCGCATTGTTGTTTTTCGCTATTAGGCTGTTTGGTTAGAGACTCTTTTGTTTCATTAAGATGGCGCCATCTTTTTTTTATTAATCAGAGGTCTCTACGAAAAAGAACCATTTTTTTTTCTTCGACAGGTTTCTCTTGCAATAACTAGGTTACTGAAAAGAAAAAAAGTTGCATATGTTGAGGTTTTTTTCCGGCTAATAATTAAAAATTTTCCTATTTCATACTTCATAAGATGGAAGAGAACTTCTTCTCTTAATTGACTAGTTGAGAGTATTTTCAAAATTATCCTATTTCATACTGTTAATTGACTAAGTGAGAGAATTGCTGCTGATGGAATGTGTGAAGTACTTTTGCCACGTTGAGGATGTATTTTTTAACATTTAGCTCTGTTACGAGTTTACGTTTTAACTTTTTTCCTTCGCCAATTTCGCATTCGCAAAACACCACTGCGCAATTGTTATAACATTAGTTCTTTTTTTTTTTTTTTTTTTCGGATTCGTAACTTCGGCGGAAGTTTTGGACTTTTAAAGAATCCATCTGAGTCTGTTTCCAACGTTTGCCGTGGCTGCTGAACATTTTCGTAAATGGAGAATTTTTCAAAAGTCGCTTTAACGATTTTTTTGTAAACTAAACTGTACCATTTTGAACACGTTTTGAACTTCCTGTAATTACTTTTAATAATTTTGAAACTTATGATCGAACTCTTAAATTCATTTAAACGCACATAGGTTTTTAGACAAATAAGCAGTTTGAATGCCGTAGTTCTCTAGTGTTTCGCCCCGTTTCAAATGTTCAGAACTCGATTTAAATGAAACTTCTAGACGACCGCTCTTTTTATCTTCGTATCAAATGAAAAATACCGACGTGTCACGCCGGTTTTTATTCCTTTAGAATTTTCTTATTTATTACATAAATTTTTGACCAATGAAATTTATATATTCCGCGATTTCACTTTATGCTTCACTTCCGTACTACGTTTCATCCTTAACCACTCGCTCAGTTTCGCCTGTTAAATGATTAAATTTTTCATCCCAGCCCGCCCTTTGTAGATCATAAGACCCAAAAGTTCTCCTCCTCCTATTTTATCAAAAATAATGCTCGAGCTTGCTCGCCGCTATAGTAAAAAAAAAAAATTTAAAGCCATTTAATCTTTATTTTTTTCTTTTATTTGCTTAAAAATTTTACGCATAAGAGAAAGTAGCAGAAAAGAATAATAGTTCTGTAATTTCAAACTTTTTCGCAATATAAAAAGGCAGAAATTAACGTTCCATCTTGCTTGAAACGTCAAATATTACATGTGAACTTTTTCCCATTCGCGCGTTCACTTGAAATATTAAAAAGAGTTTTATTATTATTAAAATATCTCACACATTTGAAGTTCCATTATTGTTGATTTAAATACCCCGATAGGTGCGAAACACTAATAAAGAACTTTAATAAAATTATTACGGTTAAAAAATACTTTTATTTAACCGATCATTTAATTGTTTAAGTGTACAAAACGATACGTTACAAACGGCACACAGCCAGCTACCGTGGCGCAGTTGGTTAAGCATGTTTCATTCAGGTAGAATCGGGTTCGAGTCCTATTGTTGCACATTATAACTTCCAAAATATTCATTTGCGCGGGGTTAATGTCCGTAATTGACGCGACCAAAAAAAAAAAATAATACATACGGCACCTCCACCTGCTCACACACATTCATAACACTTCTGGAAAACATGGAAGAATTAACATTCAGTCGGTCTTTAGGTTCTATTGTCATTTACACCAGTGGGGTCCCCGTTAGTTTAAAGATGTCTCTTTTTATCGAATACGTATTCCTCTTTGTCGTGTGAAGTGCAGACCGTATATGTATATATATATATATATATATATATATATATATGTATATATATAATGTATGTTTTTTTTCTTTTTTTTGGCGTGTCAACTATGGCCATTAGTACAGTGCAAGTGAAATTTTTGTGTATTTTTTAATGTGCGGCAACGGGATTCGAACCAAATTGTACTTGAACGAAACATTTTTTTTTTTCTTCTTCCGTGAGTGTGTGACTGGGCTTGTGGGCTATCTAGCACTTGGCGTGTGGGTGATGATAATTTGTGGAAACCCCTATCCAGCGATATGAGTTTCATCTGGTATCCGGCTTAATATATTATTTGAATCCTACAGAAAGTCCGTTAGCTTTATCCGTTTCAAGCGTCTTCATTGGAATTATCTAGTAATGCAACTGTCAGACTATTTGTGTGTCGTCCTAGCTTTTGACCGTACTGTTTTTCAACTTTTTTGATTTCTTCACTGATTGTACTTATATGCAGATCTGTATGTAATGTATGATTGGTGACGTACTACGACGGAGCATCTGAAATTTCTTTCAGGATTTTATTTTGGAAACGTTGTATCTGCGCAAACTCGGCTTAGCACATCCCCAGAGTTGACATCCGTATGTCCAGATTGGTTTCAATATTTGTTTGTATAGTAGTACTTTCTAGGGCCAGTTCTGATTTCCTTCGCAAAAGCCACAGTAGGTTTCTATATTTCAAGTTCATTTCATTCCTTTTCTTTCCTATGTGTGTCTTCCAAGTTAATTTTTTATCTAAGTGAATTCCGAGGTATTTTCTTTATTAGGTATAACCCTACTGTTAATATAAATATCCGATATAGTACAGTTCTTCTTATTTGTAAACGTTATATGCGCAGATTTGTCCTCATTGATACGCCATTGTTTGAACCATGTTAACAAACTATTGACAGCTGATTGACTATTATTATTGATAGTTTCTACTGAGGTGCCTGTACATAAAACTGCAGTGTCATCTGCAAAAGTGGCTATTTCTGTTTCATCTGGAACCGGAATATCGAAAGTGTATATTAAGTATAGTACTGGTCCCAGTATCCTGCTGCACACCTGCTTGGATCTGGTGGAGCTCCGATTCTGCTTCCCCGTATTTAACAGAAAAATATCTTTCACTTAAGTAGGATTTTAATAATTCAAAGAGTTGATATGGGAGGTTGCAGTGTATTTTATGCAGTAATCCCTCATGCCATACTTTGTCGAACGCTTGTTTAATATCAAGGAATATAGTAACACAAATTTTTTTTTGTTTCTAAGGATTCTTCTATTATGTTGACTATGCGATGTACTTGCTCTCATGGCTAACAAACTATGCCACGGTAGCTGAGCTATATGTATGATATTAAGGCTGGTAAATTGACTTTAATTCAAATCAATTACTTTCCGACTAAAATATTGGATAATCGTTTAAAATTGAATAGAAACTGTAAAAAGAAAAAACACACACAACTTTGATTAATAACTAAAAAAAAAATGATTAAGAACCAAGAAAAAAAAGTCTAAAAACAGCCAATATAAAATTTAAAAAAAAAAAGTTTTAATATATGCGCCTTCTGATGGTCATATTCGGCTTTATTAGCTGCGTTTACGAACTAAAGTAATATTAAGTACTTGAAATACAAATCTATACGGTAAAATTCTATCATTAAATTTCAATTTGACTTTTTTCTCAGTAAAATAATTAAATTTAAAAATGCTGCAAACTGAAACTCGAGATCGCAAGTTAGAAATAATTAAAACAAATAATAGTCGATTTCATCGTAAAACCAAATCTGATTAGTATTTGATGGTTAATAACCGATTAATTAATTTTTCCGTTTCGGTCTTTGAAAAAAAACTGAAGTACGATCTGATACAAACTGAACCAAAACACCGCGACAAATTTTCAGCCTAAATACACTTCTACACATATATATATACATATGAAAAGATGAAAGTTTGCTATATTCATTGTTTTTTTTTTATAAAAAAGTCTCTTACCGGATCTTTATGGCTATTACAATCTTCGAATTGTTTCTCTAAATATGTCGGAGAAATCTGGAAAATTAAAGGTGGCCGAGAGAAAGTAATTGGCCCCCCTAGTGCCGTGTTGGGCTTAGTACGTCGTGAACTTTAACTTTACAATGCATGATATCTTATCAAGGATATATGAGACTTACATTACTTTAATAGTTATAACTACGATTAAATGTATGTGCTACATAGTAGTAGATCACTGTCTCTTCTTTGCTATTTATGTGCACATGTGATCAATAAAATTTTATAATACGACTATAGGTGTCGTTTGGTTTAAAACGTTTAAGATGTCTTAAATCTGGAGTAGTGGATGCCTTCAGATTATTCGAATGGTTATGGAATCTTCTTTAACGACGGTAAACAAACTCTCTAAAATAACTTCGCCGACTGATTTAATCCTTAAATCAGTGTACGTAAAGATTCGTTCCGTTGAAATTATCAAGCGTTGATCATCGTGTGAAGGAACTTATTTTGGACTATCTGATTAATGTTTCTGTTCAGTGTCCTTCATATCTGTTTCCGTAAGTGTGGATGTTTCAAAAATGAGTGCCTTGTTTTCGAGTTTCATTTTGGAATGTCTCCCGACAAGCCGATGCATTTCATGTATTGCTATTAATGTGTAAGTATGTAAACTCGTGTTGATATGATATGGAAAAATTGTGGTTCAAAAAATTTACGGTTAAAGATATAATTAACAAAAAGTGTTAAATAGGTAATAATTATAATTACAATGCACATATGTGCACTGGGAAAAAGCTGAACGGCTGCTAGAAAGAAGTATTACGATATGAAGTAAAATCAGTTAGAAAAAAGATTACGTTCAAAAGGTGATTAAAATTAATCGATTGAAGTAGTCGAACGAGCGAATAAGCAAGCGAGCAGATTAATTACATAAAGCATTAACCTGTGCTAGCAGGCGAATGAGCGTATTAAAACTTGTTCATATGATTAGTACAACTTATAACAATCTTAATAAGGAAGCACATTATGTATACGTTTTCACAATTGATGATGTCATATATATATATATATATATATATATATATATAAAAGTTTTGTATGTGTGTGTGTGAATTATGTATATGTATTTATACGTCGCCGCGTGGGCGTGTGTAATTCGGGCGATAAAAAAATAAATTACCAGTCATCGAAGAAAAATAAATAGAAATAGCAAAGTAATGTAACCACACACTCACGCATTAATGAAACTTAAATTGTCTTACGTTACATATGAAATCTTGCACATGCCGAAAGTTAATTTACCCATTAGTAATTAATGAAGTGAAACATTTAAATTAAAGCCATTAGTACGTAAATATGAATTTTAACCAGATTGAAATATATATATATATATATATATAGTGATTGGCAAAACAATTACAAAATTACTGAAAAGTAAAAAAAATATTTTTGTTCTAATAAAACGATATTACTCATTACGAATTATTATTATTATTAATATTATATAAAAAAATTTTTATAGGAAATAGTAATTTTTATTTTTTAATTGCACATTGCCATCTATATTCGTAAAGCGAAAATATTTTGCGCATTCCTATAAGTTAAAAAATTAAATAAAAGTGTAAATATTAGTTATAATAAATTAGTTTCTAAGCCAACTATAAATATTAAAATTCAGTACCGCTGTACCTTTTGTACAGAAATCCATTGTGACGTGGGTCTTTCGGGTGATTTGTAAAATGTGCCGCGATTATTATTATTATTATTGTTTTAGTAAAAACCTGAACTGTGAAATTGTAGATCAGAAATTGAATAAAATGTTTGCCGTTGTATAAACATAAATAAGACATTTCCCTATCTACCGAGATTGGTTGTTTCGTGAAAATCAGTATAAAATTTATCTTCGTGACGGACAAAATTTTAGATTGAGCCTAGCAATAAGACATATATCCATGTCAGAAATAACGGTACGGTATCAGAAAACATCGACAAATAACAAATTTTCTTTACATTATTACTTGACCACACTCCGTAATCATCTTTCGATTCGCATAAAAAGAAAATATATGTATATCGTTTTCTCGGTATGTTTACTTAGAAACGGTATAAAATTAATAAAAGGCGTTCTCGGAATTTTGTCTTTTCCCATCTTCCTGTTTTCTAAGAACTTTACATTGATTTTTATTAACTTTTAAGTTATCCACGCTGAAACTTTCTCTATTGACGAATTCTATTTTTATTTCGGTACGCTTAAATATATATTTGTAAGTTATCGAAATAAACTTTTCCTCAGCCGGTCGATAAAATATTATTTTACTACATCGCTTAACTTTTTTGAACTCGGAATCACCTTCAAGAAATAACTCACCTTATCAGACCGGCACTGTACACGTACGCACACTTATTTAAAATGTATCAGACTGAAAAAATGTTGTGCATACACTCGTACAAACTTCAGCCTAGGCTGTATAAACGCACTGACTTTATGAAGCTTTTATTATTATTGACCACCCATCCTATCCAGTAGAGAACTAACAATCAGCGTCTAATGTGTAGGTTATTGAGGCGTTATAAAGAAGAAGAAAAAAGGGTAACGATGTCATTATTTTTTATGATGCCGGTTATTATGTGTCATCTTCGATTTGCTGAAAATTTTAAGCATTATGATAAACGCTTTTAATAACACAAGAGAGAAACTATATAGACTCCTATCTATCGGCATTGCTTCTTCCGCTGCTGGTGGAAAACTTTTAAACCGTTGTTCAAAATATTAGTTGTGTACAAAAGGTAGTCAGTCGCGGGAAAGTCCGTCGAAGCGGGTGTACTAAAAACTTATAAATTTGTGGCAATATTCAAAATCGCGTACTAGTATGTGATGACATTCTTGATGTATAAGAAGTTCACTCGACATAGAATGAAGTTTACCCTGATTAAATTTTTAGTGAAACACTGTTTACCGCTATAGCGTGAAACACTTCCAATTGGTATACCGGACGGAGATTGAAGAAGTTATTTCTTTACTGAAAATAACGAAGAGTCCGAAAATTTCACCGACGCTCGTCGCTATTGCAATACTGCTTTATTAAATGGGAAATGCAAAGTGCATCGCGTTTGCGAAGATAAGCTCTGCGAAACGCACAGCCTACAACGCTCGGTTCTGTTTCAGACACTTAAGTTTAAAGATAACGAAGTCTTATAAAAATACCCTTTAAGGATGAAATAACACTTTTGGATATAACTCAGTTTTTTTGTCACTGGCGAGTTATTTATACAAAACTATCACGTATAAATGTTAATATATAATATTATTATATAACGTTACATTGCTAATTTAAACTAATTGTAAGAAGCAACTAAATCAAATCAAATCATTTATTTTATTCTTATTATTATCCAATTTCCATGTATGCGCAAAGTTTCGCGAGTAATGGATTACAGACTAACAATAAAAAGCACTGGAAAAAGTAATAAATAAATGAATATAACAAGAAAAAAAGAAAAACAAGTAAATAAAATAAGTAGACACTTTTTTATATAATCATAAAATTAAAAAAAAAAAACAAAAAGCATTCTAGATAATACTAATTGGAAAATGAATAAAATAGAATGATAAATGGGAAGTAGAAGAACAGCATTGCGTTATTCGGTGAAAAAGTTACGTAATATCTAGCAGTCACGGTCATTAACCTCTTTAGAATCCACAGATTTTCGTAGATTTAGTAATTTTGGAGCTCGCTAACCGACACACTTTCTGTTTCGGTTACTGTTAAATTTAAAGCGTGTTTTAATAATTCATTTTAATCGTCTACTCCTAAATTGCTTACGAACCAACAACTGTTTTCAATCATATGTTACCGGATATATTTAAAAGATATTCACGCATTTTTCTTTAAATCCTTAAACAGCCTCATTATCTTTCTTTCTAAATCATGAAATATAGCAACATTTTTCAATGAATGAGTTTTAGCAATATGATAATAAAAAAGAATGTACTACATTTCCCTTAATAGTTCTCACGACAGCGTAAAACTCACGTACAACTGCGATGTTGTTGACGATATAAAAATGAAAGTGTTTTTTTTTTGGTTTTTTTTTTATGGCCCGGCTTTAGTTAACTATCAAGCCATTTAGCCAGAAATGAAAGTGTTAAATTTAAAATTATCGCCCGGTTCCGGACCGAGCTATTTGGTCGAATTGTTTTTTTTTGGTTTACTTTCTATTTCGACAATTTTTCTTCAAATTTTTCAACAGTCGTCCGCTTATCTCTTAGAGCGATTCTATATTCGTATATAACAAAAATATCTTTAAAAAATAAATAACACTTTCCGTAGCTGTTGCGTTTGAAGACCGAATTTGAGATAAGCAACGAAATAATAATACGTTTTGACTACTCGAATAGAAAACAATGGAATAACGGAAAATGATAAAAAAATAGGTACAATGTACAAAACCCTCTATAACTTATGCATCGGGACGAAAAATAATTCGTAATATCATCATAACGTCACACCTTTCGTGGTAATAATAACACCTGACCAAACACCTACACACATGCTTTTACTTAAAGTTCGTAACAAAACAAGTAGTATGTATAAAAGTAGCGTAAAGGCCGTATGGCAAATACAACGCGACAGATTCATTAATATAGGCAGTAGTATCATTTGTGGAAGCACGGGAAGAGCAGTTGCTCCCTAAAAGTTTTAAATTTAAAAAAATCATTAATAATTATTCTGGACTTAAATTTTCCATATACGTTGCGTTTTCTTAATTGCGATTAAAATTTTTTTATTTTTACTTCGACTATAATTTTTTTTTATTATTATTATTATATATTTATTTCGCATTGAAATGAACAAAACTACATTCTTTTTTTAACCTCTTCTTTGGGCACGCCAGCTAAGGGCCTACACCCAAAAACAGCACATAAACAAATGTGTAGTGTAAAATATATAGAAGTTATAAACGAAAAATATATATAATAAATAGCTTCTTTTTTTTCCCGCCTGGCATCTAAACAATATGAGACTACTTTCAACATATATTCACTCTAAACTGAAAATAACGTCTTTTTTTCAAACATATAAAATAAAATTAAAAAAAATAAATAAATAGAATAGGATAAAAATAAATAAATAAATAAAATGAAACAAAAATAATAATAATCCAGACAACCGTCATCTAAACCACAATGTTGCAATCGACAATGAACCTGAATACGGTAACCAAAGCCTGGTGGTCCTCACAACAAAGTAAATTCTGAATATTATATAAGGTAAAAAAACCGACAGTGAAATTATGCGCCTGAAAACAATATATTTCTGCGACTATTAAATAATTTACAAGAAAATAACAAATGATTGATGCTCTCCGAGTAATTAATCGTATCGCGACCGTTGTAAATCAGATTTGACGTTTGATTTTAAAAATTTTGAGTAACTCGCGCACGTTCTATACGAAGACGACAGAGCAAGGTAACTAATAAAGGCTCCTCTCAGGAATAGTTATTGGCACATGTTAGTGTATCACGGTCTTGCGATTGGACTGCATTTATCTAGGTTTGAGTTATTCTTTATATTTATACAATTTCGTCAATGGTCTCTTTTAATTTTTCGAAACAAATTGGTAGAAGACATGTAAGGATATGGGACGCTTCCGGAAGCAGCTTCCTTGGCCAACGGATCGACATTATCATTCCTCTCTATTCCACGGTGACTTGAAATCTAACAAAATTTCAAATTTATTCCTTTACTTAAGACATTTATTTCTTATTTCATATACCAATACTTTTTTTTTTTTTTTTTTTTTGGGCTCGTCAACCAAGGACCTTTACCCAGAAACAAAAGGTAAGGAAAAAAGTCGGTTATATTTTGATCCGATTAGAAATTTTATCTAAAAAGGAATAAATAGCAGGAATAATTTAGTGGGGAAGGAAAGGACAGGATATAGGAAGCACAATAAGAAGGAGTAGGAAGTCTAAACTTCAGCAAATAAGAATACAAGGCAGAACGCTCCACGGAGAGAGATGAATACTGGAAAAACACATGATCGGCGTCGCAAATAACTGCATCATCTGAATGATGGAGAGGACAGTGTGGAGAAGAAATCAAGGAAAAACGAAATTTAGATAATGGCAGCAAAAAATGGCCGAAGCGCATACGAACAATGGAAACAACATCAGAACGCCGAAGGGAGGGATGCAAAAGAAACCATGAATATGCAGGAAGAGTAGGCTGAACTGACAGATGAAATGAATAGTTATTAGAAAAAGAGGAAACACAGGTGTCCGACCAAAATCGGATATGAAAACTTTTACAAATTGACAGAAGGTTATCGGATGGAATTTTTTTAAAAAAAAGACGAGAGGAAGCAGCAGCAGCCCGAGCCAAGGAATCAGCCGCTTCATTGCCAAATATGCCCGAATGGCCAGGTACCCACAGCAGATCAATATTGACTGAATGGAGATAGGAAAGATTGTGAATGAGTGAACGTATACGGAGGATAACAAAGTCACACGAATGATCAGGAAGGGGAGAGGATATGGCCTGAAGGGCGCTCAAAGAGTCAGAGATAATTAAAAATTTAGAGGAAAATTGATTCGAGGAAATGAAAATAATAGAGCGTATTTCATATACCAGCGGGAATAATTTATAGCTAAATACGTCGTATTTTATTTCCGATCGTGAACTTAGGCTGTCACTGATAATTAGGTATATCTTTTATTAAAGGAACATGTAAAAACAACTTTTTATTCGGAAAATTTATAAATTTAAAACTAAATAACTAACATGTTTCGGGAGCGCACAGTCCCTGTCCCAATCTCCTAGGGAAAATATTGATTAAAGTACCCATTTCAGGTGTCCGATCAACTCATATACTGGCAGTACAGTTTGCAAGGACTCAGCAATATGCGTGTTCCCCTCTGCACGCCTTATTTATACTATACAAAACAAACTAGAGAAAGAACATGATCAACTAGACATGTAATAGTCGTTCAGGGGAGTTTTTAAAAATCGTCAAGAATTTGACAACGTCTATCTGTTTTCGTTAAGAATATCTGTATGTGTGTAGGTGATTGGGTTTCATCTGTGTGCTTGTTTGTGTTCGTGTGTGTGTGTGTTCGTGCTTGAACATGTGAGTGTGTGGATATATTTTGGTACTGATTTGTATTTTTCATGTCACATACACGTATATAATTACTACTTTATATTAATTTTTTGCACACGTGCATATGAGTATATTTATTACGTTTAGGTATTGTTAATCGTACGATTTCTTTTATTTTCTTTTTTATCATATTGTGCTGCACAAGTAATTGGCGTAAGCTGTTGCACTGGCAAATTGTAAAATAAATAAATAAATATTCGTGGTATTTTATAAAGTTAAAATTATGCCGATACCAAGTGAGATTGTTAAAAACTCCAGAACCTTATCTATATCTATATTTTAAAAAGTAATCTCGTTCATCTATAGTCAATAGTTCGACAGTATAGATCGTCGCTTCATGGGCAACAGCTTAAATTTCTGTAACGTTATTCCTTTGATAAAAAAAAAAACGGCATTGCTCAATTTTAGAACCATCAGTAAAAATTATAATAGAATCGTAATAATTGTTAAAATCACGAATTAATAATATGTATAAAACGGAAGATTTTGGTTTTTTGATTCTTTAAATAAGCTCGTATCAATACCTAGATGTAAAAAATTTATATCATAGTGAAATGCAAAGTAAAGCAATTAACGTATAAGCGCTGAACTCTATATCTATAATATAAAGCTACATTCAGCACTTTTCATACGGCTTATTTTGGACAAATAATTCTGGTCGTTTACTTACAGACAGTCTAAACCCCCGCCCAAAAAAAACTAAAATAACGCCCCTGAATTTAAGCTAATCTTTTCAATAGAGAATCAGTATTGAGTCATCTACTATGAACGAATGAATTAAAGGAAAGTTTATTAAGTAATTCTACAAAATATCAAAGTAAAATAAAATACCCGTGCCAAGCATATTGACACAAATTTAATTTAAAAAGAAACATTCACCGTTACACGATGGTTCTTATAGAAATATAGGAAAAAGCTAAATAAACCGAGGTCAGTAGCGTTGCACATTGATTCCCGGTTCTCCGGACATATTGAGTGTATAACTGATTTAGTAAGCTGCCAAAGACACTCGTCTTTCTGCGTGATGAATTGTATCCTGTTTCTGAAAAAGTGCGATTATGACGCTGCGTGAGGTTTATACGGTGATTTTTTAAGAGTTAAGTTTTTCAGGTTGGCAGCACTGGTTGGTATTGGCGTCTAAACGTCATCTGTCAAAGTGAAAAGTTTTCAGTATACTCTGCCATTTCATCATGGAAAGACTTACAAACGAGCAACGATTGTGATATGGTTGAAATTTATTATCAAAAACCAGTGCTCTGTGAAAAATGTGCATCGTTTGTATCGACCTGGTGAATCAACAATTCGTGCTGTTATCACCAAATTTCGCACCAAATTCACGAATTGTTGATTCACCAGGTCAATTACGACAACCATAATATGGTCGTTTTCACAGAGCACTGGTTTTTGATAATAAATTTCAACCATATCACAATCGTTGCTTATTTATAAGTCTTTCCATGATGAAATGGCAGAGTATACTGAAAACTTTTCACTTTGACAGATGACGTTTGGACGCCAATACCAACCAGTTCTGCCAACCTGAAAAACTTCAACTCTTAAAAAATCACCCGTTATTACACACCGATATAATCTATTTTAATGAGCGATAAACCGACAGGAGCGTATGTGCATGTGATCTGTCATTTTTATTCTGAAGTAATTTCAGCACACATTGAATGTTTTAAAATATTTCGCGTGAAAAGCCGAGTGATATAGATTGCCCAATCAAATCGGGAACCGAAAATGATTCTAAGGAAGGTTGCTCGCGGATGAAATTTTAAGTTGTTGTTGTACCGGTTTAATTGTAAGCTAGGTTAGTTGATGTATACGATGAAAATCGACCGAATGCGATTGGTATTGTAATCCCGAAACTTATTTGGGGGGTTACTTGTTCGCTGAGAAGCTGTCGAATTCCGGATTTATTTCAAATAAAACCAACAATCAATCGCAAAGTCCTCTTCGTTACAGAATAAGTAACGGAGGGTACAGTGAAAAAATTATCATACTTATTAACCTATCGGTAATCTATTTCCTTATTTGCTACAGTTAAATAACATAGACGATTAGCCATCGTCCGCGAAGTTAATTCACGATTGTTATCACTGCGCCCTGTATGTTCTCTTCAATAAAATAAAGAGCTGTTGTACGAGACCTGTGCGTAATTTGTACAGCGCTGTAACAAATTTACAAGACAATTGTTTGTTGTTTTTTTTTTTGTTTTTTTTTTTCTTGGTCACGTCAACAATGATACTTACCCAACGCAAAGAATTACACGTTATATACGGAAAAGATTAGAAATTGAGGAGATAAAGGCATGGGCACTAAAGGAGTAGGGAGGCCAAGGCTTAGAAGATTGGAATAAAGGGTAGCACGTTCGGAAGAAATAAAGGAGGAGCATTCCAATTCGCATGACAGGTGTATTTGAGCTATAGGGTCAAAGAGACACAAAGACAATTGAACGAGGGAAAAACGGAAAACAGAAGATGGAAGCACACTGTGATTGACCCGAGCCGAACTATAGGGGAAATAATAGAACGGCTAAGGTAGGGGAAATGATTAAAGCAGGGAAAGGAGGAAGGAATGGACCGTGTATAGAAAGGTAGAAGGATAGAGAATTTGGAAAGAAGGAAGGATAGAATTCGGTCCAAAAATCATGATGGGAGCGACGATAGAGGCAGTAAAGATTTTGAGCAGGAAATCTACTAATGAATCGGCCATTGGTCACACTCGAACGTGCTAAGGAGTCAACCAACTCTCGTTACCAGCAATGCCGCAATGACTGGGAATCCATAGTAAATCGGTTACGATAGAACGGGATGCAAATAAATTCCGAATTAAGGAGCGAATTTGAAAAATAATAGGATCAGTGACATGAATAGGAAAGGGAAAGAAGATATCGAATAAAACACTTTTCGAGTCCGAGGATAGGAGGAACCTAGGCATGTTATTTGTTGCGGATATAAAAAGGACTACCTGCAAGATAGCCATGGATTCTTCGGCAAGGAAAATAGATGAAAAAGAGGGCAATCGAAAGGATTGGGCAATTGTTAGGTCATGCTGTAATAGATAAAGGGAGCCCATGTTGGAACAGTTCATAGTACATGCCCTCTCATTACTATGCCAATGTGCACTCTGAGTTTAACCCTAGTTTTTAAAAGCCTTAAGGGGGAATTTATATATATATATACATATATATATATATATATATATATATATATATATATATATATATATGACCAACGAGCATGGCGTCCTTAGCTACACTTCTATTTCACGTAGAATGACCAAGCACCAACCGTAACTGCACTACTTATCCACAACTAATGATTGTAATGACCCCCTTTTCTTCCATTCAACTGAAAGATGCTTATTTGAAAGTGAGCAGTTCCAAAGAGCAGATAAAGAAATAAAGTTATCACCGCGAAAACAACTACCCCTCGCATTGTTCAGCGTTTTCCCTATTAATTTTGTCGTGCATTGCAAATATGCAAATGGCACAATTACAGAACCCCTTTGGAGGTATCACAGTGATGTAATGGCCAAAATTTTAAGAATAAAAAGCTGAAAAATTCTTCAGCATAATATTGGGTTATGCTTCTACGTATCATGCTTCAAATGAGATGATTGAAATTACGGGGGTGGGAGTAGATAAAATTCCTAGTCAAGAAATTTTAATCATAGCGAGTGACTTTCACGTTGTAATCGTAATTGTGGAAATGAGGGGACAATTACATGAAGTTATAGGCGAATATGGATTGGACCGACGCAGTGAAAGAACAAAACGCTTGATTTAATTCGCGATAATAATCAGTTAACAAAATCAGAACACCATGTTTAAACTTTACCGGTGCAGACTCAGCAATGGCGCTAGATGGCCAAGATAGGAATTACATTCTGGAAGCCATCATGTGAGGTTACAATAGTTTACCTCAGCTCAGTAAAGTATCGGTCCTGAAATTACGTGGCAGAATAACAGCTCCAACAGCAGGACCGCAGACGAGGCAAAAACTGGAAATTACAAATTAAGAAACAAGATTCGTACAAGAATTTAACCGAATCCCCGATTTCTCTACGAAAACCATTGTCGTCAGAAGATATAATGAGTCTTACTGAAAAAAGTAGAGATAACGAAAGGACCAAGAATAGAAGAGTAATTAAAGAATAAGAAAATGAAAAAGAGATAAGAATGAATTTATTACCACCTCATGTGAAGAGTTACAGAAGCATCAAGAAAAATTCTAAGTAGAAAATTTAAATCGAAAATTTATTGGACAATAGAGAACAAACAACAGATCTCAGCGAAATAATTGAAATATGTAAAGAGTGATTGCCAAGATTTATGTGATCACAAGAATACGCGTGTGAAGGTAATAAGCTTAGACCAGGAACCGAAAATCAAAATCTTGAAAACGGAAATAGAAAAATCTATAAAGTGATTAAAGAATGGCATGACAGTTGGTACAAATGAGATCGTGGCGGAGTTTATACAACCGATGGGAGAATCAGTATGAATGCACTACTTATTGTGTAATATTACATGGAAAACGGAGAAATGGCCAGAAAAATCGTATCTATACACATACCACCGTTCAAAAAAGGGTCAAAAGGCAGTGCAAAAATTGCAGAACAATTTCGCTCATTCCGCATTCGAAGTAATGTTGAAATGTTGATACAATTAAACGCAAAATTATACCGATAATAACATTACGTTGTCCAGGTTGCTTGCACATGATCATTGTGATAATTGCTCCTCCGATTGTGTGCTACTTGAAGTTGTTAAGAGCTACAAATATCTGCGGTTAGTGATTGACAACGCATTGACATGGAAAATAATGCATATAAATAACCTCACTCTAAAAATAAGGCAATCCATACCAGCGCGTTATATAGATTAAAATTTCTGATGCCCCGCGATGTAGTAAGGATATATTATAAGGTCTTAATATCGTCGAGGGTCCATTATGCTGTTCAAGTATGGGGTGAGGCAAAAAAATCGAAAATGAGTAAAATCAGCAATTTACTAGCGAGATGTCTGAAATTAATAACTCTCTCTATAAATCTGAGAAACAGGAATATTTCTGAACCTATATGGTGGATAGAAAATAAGGAACTACCTCCAAAAGCGATGTATTGTTATCGCAAGCTGCTAAAAGGTAAGTTGCAAGATGTGCAACTGCCATTAATGGATAAGAAGCGAAGTACCAGAGTACCTAAAGAATTGTTCTTTCAATTCAGACGGGGGGTAATAATAAAATAAATAATGTCGAAGAAAATGTATTGATGAATTTATTGTTAAATGTACCGAAGGAAATCTGGATAGAACCGCATTTAGCTGTTTTGGAAGGAAAAAATAAAAATTTGGTTAATTGCTTGGTTGCAGGGATAGGAGTAATAATTTGTAGTTTTCTTGGCCACCCCCCAAATACAATATAAAAGGGTATTCGGGCTTGCGTGCAAATAGAGCATAATTACACCTGTTTGATATTTGTATAGAGTATTTATTGTAGTTAACTATGTTGCGTTGGACGTATATTGTTCTGTTTTTAACATTAATAGCGTTACATTATGATTATTTCATCTGTGTTGTATTTGTTCTGCCTGATTGTACTGTCTGGTTGTTTGTATGGCTTGGAATATGTTTTGCGGTGATACTATGTAATAATATTACTAGTTATAAATTTCCCGAGCGGAAGTGTATACGTTTTGTTAAGAGGATAAGATATTAGCTTCATTTATGAAGATTGTTGTTTTATTTTATGCGTTCGTGGTTTTGTGGCTATTGCAGTAGATATGCCGATATGTATAATAATAGTAATAGCTTAGTTTATAGTAGGACGTTGATATTATATTGTACGTTATATTTATACAATAAACGATAATAAATGTTGTTGGAACACTCACAATATAGGCATTAGCCTCGTGGGACTCTTTACAGTTATTTCAAAAAAAAAAAAAAGTTATGGAGAGGAGGAAACAAATTTTGAACGAACAAGTGGGTTTCATGAGAGTGACGCAAGGAAACTGATTTGAATTTTTAATAATAGGAATGTTTCGTGAACATGAGATACTGTTAATGTTTTATTACATTGATTTTAATAGAGATTTTGATAATGTCGCACGGAGCAAGTTGTGGTCAGTGCACATATAAATGGGAAGATCCAAACACATGTTTAACATAATGCAGGATTTATATGGTTAGCGTCGTCAGGATAGAGCAGAATTCGCAAACTAAATAATTTTGCAGTTCGACAAGGGTGCATTTTATCGTCCATGTTGTTTTATATTCGGAGCGTATCATGAGAATTGTAATGGATCAATGGGTGCGCGGTATATCTATAAGAGGACAAAAAATCTCAAATCTGCGACATGTAGATGACATCGCGTTAATCGCGTGAAAGACTTAATGGAGTGATAACGTGTGAAAAGAATTACATAGTGCAGTGTGAAGAAAGTGGAAATGAGGTGGCCCTGTAGGACAACTTATAAGTATCTGATATAATGAGAACATTTTGAGCGATTAGGGGAAAAAAGATAAAGGGACATGCAAAATAGTAGTAGATTCGGTGTAGAAAATTGAGCAGAAGTAAAAGAGTTTAAAGGATTCAGAATAATTTATAGGAGGACAGCTCTGAACATATTTCATTGACTCCTTTAGAGGAGTCGTCAGTGAAAATTGTAAAACAGTCGGGAAAACGAGAGGTTTATTTAAAAATTGCAGTCTAACAATATGCTCGACAAGATGCAAAAGCATAGAAAAACTGAGGGAGAAGTAAGACGATTTATCGTGAGTGAAAGTAGATAGTGAAAATTGGACGGAATGAGAGATAGGTTTTGATAGGTTTTGGAGTTTTATTGCCGAAAAAGCGTCAATTATGGTAGTTTGAAGAATAAGAAAAAATTGAATAGGTAAACATTTAATAAAAAACCGGTAGCCTAGATTAGACCTTCGAATGAAAAGAGGAGGAATTTGGAATCGCGCGTGTAGAGCAGGGATCCGAGTAGAGTTTTTTGAGCTCTAAGATGGAGGCGGAGAAAGTATCTTGTTCACGATCGATTTTGGATATAAGAGATCTGAATTAATTTCCGTAGACAAAACAACAGTAATCGAGAAAAGAACGGATAAAGGATTTCTTAAACAGCAGGATGCAGGGATTACCTCGCCATTTTAGGAGAGGGACTTAATCAGGTTGCGCTTTTTGAAAAATAGCTGATGTGATAGTGGAATGAAAGACGACCGTGTCTAGAAAACCGCCAAATAATGAAAAGAGGGAATTGATAGAGGAAAGAAATTAAAAAAATACATCAAAAAGGGCGAAGAATAAAAACAACAGTAGGAGATTTGGTGGGAGACATGAAAAGATAGATATTAGGCGTTTTCCAAGGTTTTGAGAGTTGACCCTTTAGATATTGTAACAAGAGAAATAAGTGGGGACGTCATCGGCAAAAAAAGAGAGAACGGTTTGGAGGCAAAGAAGAAATTCTGATAAAGTAGATATTGAATAAAGTTACGTTCGGGAGCAGGAACCCTATGATAATTGACGAAAAACTAGTCTAGCGGTGGGGTAGAGAGTAGAGAAAGAATGACGGTTTTACGATGAAAGAGCTGGTTAAGATCCTGGGGATATTAAAAGAAAACTATGCGAAAGGGACTATGCGGAGGAGACGGGCATTGCCAAAGGCTGGGGAGATATAAAGAAAGGAAGCGAATATGTGTCTACCAAAAATGTACTAATAACATCGGGAAGGCCGGGGCAGAAAGTAAACATGTTATTTGGTAACAGATTATTATAGTGTTCGACCTACCGCCAGACAAGATTTCTACTGATTAAATTTTCAAAAAGCTTTGTAACGCTGGAAACAACGATGATTGGCCGGTGGAAGGAGAAGGCGAAGGTATTCCAAGATGAATCATTAGAAGTGGACGAAGAAAGGAATTAAACAAGTTTAAGAAGAACCGAAAAGAAAAATCAACAAGGTTTTTGAGAATAGGAAAGGAAATTCCATCTATTCCGAGAACTACATGTATCTTCATGTTTTATATTAAACGTTTACAAACATTAAACTTATTAACAATAGTGTAAGAATATTAATATTAAATAATGTAAGTAAATGGTTGATATGTTTAAAAATTAAGTTTTACAAACATAAATAAATGTTGAAATTATTTCCGAAGAATAAAATAATGCAACGTGATAAAACAATAAATTACCGCAACCAGGCCGTACTGAGGGGGTTTTTCCGGGTTCAAACCCTCCTCCCCGAAATGTCTGCGAAATAATAACTGCTTGAATTAAATGGACCGAAATTCAGAATAAATTTATTTCATTTTAATTTTTGACAAAAAAAATTAAATTAAAATTTTTATGAATTCTATGGAAACGACTATTTTTTATTTGCTTTTATTGTAGTGTTCAAATATTGCATATACAATAATTGACTACAAGGCTTTGGTGTACCATTTATAAATAAATACATTTCATGATAACACGCGCGCGCGCGCTCGTATATATATATATATAAACTCGGCCATTTTGGCCTCGCAAGGGGCTGTGCCCCTTGACCCCTCCTGCTTTCATTCATGTCTCTTTCTCTTCTATACATTGTATAAAATGATCAAAATTTACAACGTAATTCTTACTGGCATCAACACACACAAAAAATAACATAAACACAAAAATCCTATTCTAACATTTACCTTCCGTTATATAAAATTAAGACATTTTTTCGTTACATTTTTCATTACATATTTCATTACATAAAATTGTGACATTTTTTAAATAACAATAACAAAAATCCTACAAAATATAACAAACGTTACATAAAATTGGGACATTTTTCTGTGACATTTTTTTGGGACATTTTTTCGAGAATTACGTTGTAATTAATATATATAATATATATATATGTATAATTATAAAAATATTTTCGTAACTTCCCCCCCCGAAATTTTGGTCTAGATACAGCCTTGATTGCAACGGAAATGTATATTTAATATAAGAAATAATAAGTAAGGAATCATCGAGTAAATAAATATAAATATTAAAAAAAAAACAGTATAATTACGGAGTAATGCATTTTATCATTAGCTATGGTAATGTGATTAATGACATTTTCTCAGAATTTATTTAGATAAAATAGATCTCGGTAAAATTTAATAATTTGCAATCTAGAATTTATAATTATGTTTTAATATTTCTTCTTTAAACGGCAAACACGATTTTCTTTTTACATTACCTTAACAATTCGAACTGCATAAATATGTTCTCGATATCTATTTCTGCGAATCTGACCGTTATATACATGTATATTTTCGGTGACCGGACAAAAGCGCACAAGACAAAAGCGCACATGATAAAAGCGCTAACGGATAAAAGCGCACACGGACAAAAACGCACATGGACAAAAGCGCACGCGGATAAAAGCGCACACGGATAAAAGCGCACACGGACAAAAGCGCACACGGACAAAAGCGCACATCGATTTGCAGAACAGAAGCTAATTTATTAATTTTTCTGTTCTCGGCAATTGCATCATTTGTGAAAAGGCAAAACTGGACAGTTGCCCCGCAAAGAATTTAAAATTCAAAAAAATTATTGGTAATCAGCGAAAACAAAGTAAAAATAATACAATTTTTTGTATGATTCACTAGTCATTTTTCTGTTTTTTTTTGTTCTTATATGTGTATTTGTTTGTTAATAATCATAGTGTCTATTGACTATGACCGCTAGGAAGTTACCGTATATAAAAAATAAAATTTGTATCAATAATGTATTCAGGGGCGTCTCAAGCATCCCAAGTTGTGGGAGTGGTGCATTACCCAAAATACTGATTCATGAATTCATATAATTTAAAAATATTTTTTTTTTATACTGTATAGCTTATATAACAAAATGTTATATGGTGTTTTTTAATGATTTTCTTTAAACTTTTACAATGCGGGTCTTTTATTTTTTACTTCTGCAGTCAAAACTGATTTAGATCGAACTGTGAGGACTAAAAATATTTAAAAAAAAAATGTTATTAAAAGACATCTCACCTTTTAATGCTAAGCCTATAAGACTTTGTAATAATGCTTTACTTTTTCAAACAGTGAGGGTAACTTTTATTTTACACTGTTGTATACTAACCGTTTCTTTATAAATTGTTTCAACTGGTCTGAATTTTCTTAATAATTTTTGCTTTTAAATTAGTATCGAAAAATCCGCAACTCTTTGTTAACTTAGTAAAAGTTTTCATTATATTTGACACTTCTATATCGTCAACCGTTTGTTTGCTTATTTCTTCTTCATCATTTTCATCATTGTTGTTTATTTGACTCTTTGCTCGCGGTTTCATTGCTGATTAAAACAACTGTTGCAATATTTTTGTCAACGTTTAATTATTCCTTTGATAATAAATTTCCCGATGATCATTCTAATATTGTGAAAAACTTGAACTCTGTTTTTATTCCGCAATACTTCAAACTTTTGTATTAAGGGAATTTTACTTACTTTCATTTTAATATGATCAGAATAAAATATATAAATATAATGATTGAATGATTTAAAACTGAACAGAATTCGCTGTTAATTAAGCAGCTTCTATTGTATAATTCTTTAAATTTCTACAAGTCTGTTTTAGTGACCTAAATTGCACGATTCTTGGCTGTTGTTAAGAACTTCGCAATTCGACCATAGTTGCAGACAAATACATAAATTAAATATATTTGCACTTCCTTGTTACTAGGTTAATATCTTGATGCAGAGGGACTAAAAACGTACACAAAAAAAATCTAAAATTTATTTCAATGAAATAGTTCGGAAATTTAAATTATGGTGAAGTTGTGAAAGAGTTTCATGTAGAGTTGAGATAAAAGACGTCAAGAACATTATGTTTGATTTACTTGTTACTTAAAATAATCAAATTTCGTACTTTCAGCTAAAATTCATCTGCTTTTAAGATTCATAATTTTTAATTTTGCGTAACAAGGTCCGATTATATTTAATTATTATTTCTATTATTTTCGCCGCAATATTTATATTTTTGTTTTATTTGATAATTGTATGCCAGCGCCTAAATTTAAAAGGTTGCCATATTGTCAGAATGGCGTTGGTATGTATTTTTTTAAGGACAGTATGGCTGTCGTGGTCGGCATCAAGTAGTTTTTAGGTTTAGAGACGCGTATGTAGCGAATTGGTGTGGGTCATTGTGTGTTTTGTTTGCGGGAGAAAACGTGTCTCCTTTAGGTGTTCGAATATATAAAGCGTTGTTATCAATTTATATATGCATATATTTGTTGTTTGTAAAAGTTATGTTCTGTTAATTTGCGTGAAAAATTAATAAAGAGTAGAATTTAGTAGATTTGTTTGTTTTTTTTTATTTTCGTCGATCATCTGTTGTTTTTTTTTTGTGTAAACAATAAATTCGTTAGTTTAAAATTTCGGCTGACAACAGTGACTTTAATTCAAATTCTTTCCAATACTAGAAAACGTTATTTTCAAATGATAAAGTTCTTTATAATACAATGTTAAGGCTGAGAATTGTTTTAAAAAATTGAATTCGTATTTTAAAACAAATAAAGATTTTGACAGTAAAACACATGTTTATACATTTAGTCCGCTTAAAAAAAGTTAATCTTTGATTTTATTTGTTCATTGTTTTTTGCTAAAAGTATCATGCTTAAAATCAAAAATTTAATGGAATCATCGAACAGAGAACTCAGTAATAAGTTTGATGTTACACAACTAATTCGAAGTACGGTAAAAATATTTCAAAAAATGAATAATGATAAACAAATTTCTGCATTGATCAACTCTCTGGTTCTTTTTGTAAAAAATATTCATAATCCCGAAGCTGATTTTTCAAATACAAAGTGCGTTGTGCGCTAAAAAGTTGTGATGAAGCCCTGGGGAGACTACATGTGATGAAGATTTTATAACATTCGATTTTAAAAAAACAGAGCTGTTTTTGAAGTCTTTACTTCTTGTATTCATGACGACTTATTTAAAATTCTTTCAATTTTTTAACCTTTTCGAAAAATATTTACAATTCCAGTAAAAAAAATAATTCTTGAATCAAATTAATAATAGATATAATAGATGTAACTTTAAATTTTTGAAGGAACATATAGAACGTTTACATATTGACGTGCAAATGCTTCTCAATTCTTGCGAAGATTTTACAAGTTTTTTAAGTATTTCAAAAATTGCATTTATATCATAAAATGTACTGCCTTTTGCATTCAAATCTGGTAATTTTATTTTATCATTATTTTTCACCGTCTTGTAAGCATTTGAGCGCTGAAATTAATTTCCGATCATTCACATACAACGATAAGCGGAAACCGTTTGTTTTCATTAATGTTACTTTTTTCTTGATAAAATGTAGTAAATAAAATAAATACTCATAAACCAGTCAAACTGTAATCAAAGTTAAACTTTAAAAAATAAAAACGAAAATCGAAAATAAGCCATAAGTAATGCAGCTAGAACTGAGCATTTTTTTTTTTTTTTTTTTTTTCATTAAATCATTTATAATTCTTTACTCTTTCAATCAATTACCCGTCTTATCGCTGTTCCTTTCCTATGACTATCCATTTCACATTCTTTGCACCACGCAATCAACCATATTTTTATTTTGTCTTTCCATATATTCAAATTACATTCGTCTCTTAATTCCTTTGGTAAGTTACCCAGTAAATGACTCATAACTCCCTCTTCAACATTATCAATTTTATTATCAATTCAAAATTAAGTACATTAAATCTCATATTTGAATTAAGAGTTTTATAACGAAAACATCATGATTTTGCCAAATGATTAATGTTTTTTTATCCACCTTAAAGTATTTTGCCCACAAAATTGTATTTCTGCTACAATACTTTTAATTTCTTTTCTTCTATACATCTTTTTCCTACGTTTATGGGCCACTTATTGGCTCCCCGCCAACCACATTCACCACAAAACATAATAATAAATTTCTCCAACAACGAATGGCATTTACAGATAATAATAAAGCAAATAACCGTTTTGTTTAGAATTCTTAGTAAAAATAATTTTAAATTATTAAAATCACAGAAGGTATCGGCCCCTGCTCATTTTATTTAAAAAAATTAAATTTTCCCATATTAGAAATTAAAAATAATGAATTTTAAAAGCAGATGAATTTTAGCTGAAAGTACGAAATTTGATTATTTTAAGTAACAAGTAAATCAAACATAATGTTCTTGACGTCTTTTATCTCAACTCTACATGAAACTCTTTCACAACTTCACCATAATTTAAATTTCCGAACTATTTCATTGAAATAAATTTTAGATTTTTTTTGTGTACGTTTTTAGTCCCTCTGCATCAAGATATTAACCTAGTAACAAGGAAGTGCAAATATATTTAATTTATGTATTTGTCTGCAACTATGGTCGAATTGCGAAGTTCTTAACAACAGCCAAGAATCGTGCAATTTAGGTCACTAAAACAGACTTGTAGAAATTTAAAGAATTATACAATAGAAGCTGCTTAATTAACAGCGAATTCTGTTCAGTTTTAAATCATTCAATCATTATATTTATATATTTTATTCTGATCATATTAAAATGAAAGTAAGTAAAATTCCCTTAATACAAAAGTTTGAAGTATTGCGGAATAAAAACAGAGTTCAAGTTTTTCACAATATTAGAATGATCATCGGGAAATTTATTATCAAAGGAATAATTAAACGTTGACAAAAATATTGCAACAGTTGTTTTAATCAGCAATGAAACCGCGAGCAAAGAGTCAAATAAACAACAATGATGAAAATGATGAAGAAGAAATAAGCAAACAAACGGTTGACGATATAGAAGTGTCAAATATAATGAAAACTTTTACTAAGTTAACAAAGAGTTGCGGATTTTTCGATACTAATTTAAAAGCAAAAATTATTAAGAAAATTCAGACCAGTTGAAACAATTTATAAAGAAACGGTTAGTATACAACAGTGTAAAATAAAAGTTACCCTCACTGTTTGAAAAAGTAAAGCATTATTACAAAGTCTTATAGGCTTAGCATTAAAAGGTGAGATGTCTTTTAATAACATTTTTTTTTTAAATATTTTTAGTCCTCACAGTTCGATCTAAATCAGTTTTGACTGCAGAAGTAAAAAATAAAAGACCCGCATTGTAAAAGTTTAAAGAAAATCATTAAAAAACACCATATAACATTTTGTTATATAAGCTATACAGTATAAAAAAAAAATATTTTTAAATTATATGAATTCATGAATCAGTATTTTGGGTAATGCACCACTCCCACAACTTGGGATGCTTGAGACGCCCCTGAATACATTATTGATACAAATTTTATTTTTTATATACGGTAACTTCCTAGCGGTCATAGTCAATAGACACTATGATTATTAACAAACAAATACACATATAAGAACAAAAAAAAACAGAAAAATGACTAGTGAATCATACAAAAAATTGTATTATTTTTACTTTGTTTTCGCTGATTACCAATAATTTTTTTGAATTTTAAATTCTTTGCGGGGCAACTGTCCAGTTTTGCTTTTTCACAAATGATGCAATTGCCGAGAACGGAAAAATTTATAAATTAGCTTCTGTTCTGCAAATCGATGTGCGCTTTTGTCCGTGTGCGCTTTTATCCGTGTGCGCTTTTGTCCGTGTGCGCTTTTATCCGTGTGCGCTTTTATCCATGTGCGCTTTTATCCGTGTGCGCTTTTATCCGTGTGCGTTTTTATCCGTGTGCGCTTTTGTCCGTGTGCGCTTTTGTCCGTGTGCATTTTTGTCCGTGTGCGCTTTTATCCGTGTGCGCTTTTGTCCTGTGCGCTTTTGTCCGATGCGTTTTTATCATGTGCGCTTTTGTCCTGTGCGCTTTTGTCTTGTGCGCTTTTGTCCGCGAACCATATTTTCGTACAAGCGTAACGTATTATTTTATAATAATAATATTGAAATATTTTTTATTTTTATTATTATTCAATTTGTATTTATTAAGTTATCATTTGCGAAAAACGATAATATTCCGAATGATAAATTTCAAAACAAATTTAAATATTTATTATAATGATGAATATAACGCTAAATTTTGCTAACATACTTGATGTAGGTATGTTTAGTTGTCGGAAATTCATCCAATAGCTCCTACCAGCTCATTAGAATGCACAGTGCGGCTATCGAAAAATGTTTCGGAAAGTTTAATTATACCGCTGCCGGTATGGGCGAGATTAACCTTTTTCACGCACATCAGAAACCCTGTTTAAATAACGGGCATTAAGTAAGCACATTTTAAACCGACCGCAACCGATTAAAATTCGTACATATATACATATATATATATATATATATATATATTTATGTTAAAAATAGATTAGCAGATAACGTTTGTAACATCGTTTAAAACGGCAGAATTATTGTTTTTTATATTTTTCACATAAAATTTTAATACGTCGCATTAATTATAATTATAGGTTTAAATGTGCTAAATAAGCATCTTCGTATTTTACCGTTATGACACTAAAAACACTAAATTAGTCGATCGCAGATAATTTTGATTTAAAATTTTTTCACCAAAACAATTTAGTAATTGTCCTTTTTTTTTTCGCATTCCACATTCAGTGATTTTTTGTTCTAAACGCTGCCTAATATATTATAATGGAACGAACGAGGTTGTTAAGTTCAACTTTTCTCCAAATATACGGGAAACATCGATGCTGTAATATCACAAGTGGAAAATATGCAAGTTTCTGCTATTGGATAAAATGATAATTATTAATATGCAATTAAGTATATGAAAAATTAAAATTTACAACAAACACTTTCAAATTATATTATGCTTTTAATGTAGTTTCGTTTGATAATGTCACGTAAACATCGATAGATTAATTTAACACCCAAAGTCGGTGTGTTCGGAGAAAAACTTGAAATAATTAAAAATATTTTACTGCCCATAACAACCGTTCATCATACTGAATATAGGTATATACCGATATACATGTATGGTGCGCACCACAATTTTCAGAAATCCGAGAAATGCGAGTTTTAAATCGTTCTGGGATTCGATTTTTTTTTTTAATACATTTGTTTACTCTGCATTAAAATTCCATTTCACGTTCGATTGCCAGCGGAATTTAGTAGGCTTCTGCTTTAAAATAACAGAAAAAAAAAAGCAACGAACTTGGTGCGAAATAGTTTACAATATTTTCATTTACACGTGTGAAATGCACAGTTTAAATGAGTGTACTTTCAACGTAACTCTTAAAAGTAAATTTATTTTTATTTTTAAACTTTCTCAATTATAAATTTAATAAAGTGTAGCCCCTCTTTCGAAGACTATACGTGATGTAATTCTGTAATTCCCGAACCGTGAGAATTTTTATTCGTTTATTATAATTACTGTTGGCAAATAAACGATGACAAGCGTGACCAGCAACCACACACTGCGAGCAGCAGTAATTACCCAGTGGGGAACCTAAAACTCACTTTAAAATAACAATAAAAAAGAAACACACATAATATATACTTGAGAAGTAATTTTTTTGTATTTTACTCTTAAAACCTTTAATCTTCGAGAACTACCTTCGTCGAGTCTCTATATTCAAATCAAATCATTTTTATTATTATTATTATTATTATTATTATTAAACACGCGAAATAGCTCGAGGAAGGGTGGTTCATTTTTGAGAAATATGAGAGAATAAAAATAATAATACAGAAATACAAAATTACTCTTGCATCGTATTAAGTATAAAGTATATACGAATTTGTAACACTCATGCGCTTACACGTTCGCTCGCTCGACATTTACTCGATCCGTTACATATACATTTTATACTTACTTAAAAAATTAAATTAAATTAAAAAGGATTTTTACCGTATTTTTTTGTTTGTTTTTTTCTCTCTCTCTCTCTCTCTTAGACCAGCTACGTATTCAATCCAACCACACCGACCATTACTCTTTTAAATGGTATAATAGACAAACCACAAATCAGGCGCAATGCTCTATGAATCTATCCTTCATTACTGGCCAGTAAGCTCTGAATTTCATGGATACTGACCCCGGACTAATCGATTCCGTGTGAACTGCGCGCGCCTGTAGAGCCCAAAATGTGTTAATAACCCGAACAAGTCCCCGAGACAATGTTTTCCCCCAGACAGAATGGTCAAAAAAGGAATTCCTCTTAATTCATTTTGTGAACATGTTCTTCCAGACATTGTGTCCTAACCGCAATTGACGACGGAGGACCGTTGCTATTATTAACCTTCTCGGCAGGCATACATTGGAAAACCAAGGTCTTGTTAGGGGAGCCCTTCGAAATATTTCTAAAGCTAACCGTGACTGTCTGACCGCATTCCTGTTCCCATCTTCGGCGGTTCAACTTACTGATGACTGAAAGGAGGTCACCGGTAATGGTAAATAGGCGGTCCCGTATCAGTGCGCGGTACTATTCGCCAGCTTATCTACTAGGTCATTGTAAACTATGCCTCAGTGGCCCCATGTGAGATCCATTGGAATTGTATTTTAATGCTCGTGCCCTTCAGCGTTAATCATGAAATAAAATCTAAACGTAAACAATTAAATGCTTAATTTCGGTACTTCAAAAAAAACGAAATTTTTGTTAAATATTTATACGTTTTACAGAAAAGCCTGCATATTTTTTTGCGAAAGGGACATTGCCGCATGGTCTTGAACTTTTCCGTTTCCTCAATGGAAATGTTTTCAGCGATTTCGTAAATGACGCTGATCATCCGCCGTTCCAGACTTGAAAATCGTGAGACTTTGGTTTTTTGAAGAATTTTAATTGTGCTATTAATATTTTTCCAGCACACGTCGAACGCCATTTTCCACGTTGCGGCAATGCTATTTTATTTCTTTGCAGGTCTAAGTCATAGTGCCAAATGGTTTATTGCCGAGCCAGACAGAAAAAAAAGTAAATAAATTAAATGATCAGTCGGTTTCAAACAAAGAAAATGACAGATTGCAACAGGAACAGCAAATGTTCATAAAATCCCGAAATGCTCAATTAGGTAGTTTTTAATAAGGTTGGAACCTCAGTGAAAATCGGTAATCTCGATTACTGCGACCTATTACAGAGACTAATATGGATGTAAGCAGCAGAATTCTATGGAACTATCATCAGCAATAACGATAACGAAAAATCGACTATCGCAACCAAATTTCCGTATGCGGATGAAAAAGTGATCGCTTATTTATAGTATGCTGGCCAAATGAACTGTGTTTGTTCAGGCCAATAAAAAAAAAAAAACACAAAAAAAAACCGTTATAGTAAAAAATCAAAAATTACAAATTTCTGCAAAAGTGAGACAAAAAAAAAGCGAACTACTAACGTATTTTTTCATTATCGCATTTTCGTGTCAAAAATTCGGTGCTTGTGTTTATGAATTTATCAAAAAATACCCACCCTAGCCTATGATTAAACAAATAAATGATTATTTGTTTAATCAAAAACGCGGGTTATTTCGCAAAATACTTTATGAAAATTTTACAACGGAATATAACTCTGTTCAGTAACGATAAATTTCACGTATTAGAAAATTATAACGGTTTATCGGATATAACGACGAATCGACTGTTATAGCGATCAGATTTTTACCCGGTTCAGTGTCGACTGCATTTTACTATATGCTCCGAAACGTCCATAACACTACCGGCTTTAATGCTTCATTAATATAAGAATTTTTACTTAATAATTTCTTTCGTTTAAATCTTACCTTAGTATTTTGTCTAAAACAATTTTCACGGATATATCAAAATTTTTTTTTATCTTTCTTGCCAAATGTTGTCACATTTCTAATTTGTTTTTTTTTTGTTTTTTTTTTAACTGACAATGAGGAGATCGCGTATTTTCTAAAAAAATCCGAAACATGTCGGCACGTTTTAATTTTTAATTTAAAAATAATTTTCTGTTTAATAAAGATTTTATATTGTTCAATAAAGTGTCAATACAGAAATGGAAGAAAATAATTTTAACCTAAATATTAAAAAGTTTCTAAAAAAATATTCATGCGTTTGATTCGTTTGTTGTTTTTTTTTTCGCTTCTTTTTTTATCGACTTAATGCGGATTATGTTGAGTAACATGTCGTTGCATTTGTCATAATGTCGTGAGCTTACGACATAAAATCGGATATGGTCTGCATGACAGAAACGATTACACTCGGTAGTATAGGGTAATTGAGAAGTTTGAAATAAAAATCGAAGAATTACACAGAAATAATAAATAAAAAGTAAAGAAACAACACGGTTTACTGGAAGACTGCTGCTTGAGCCACTCCATCATTATTCACAAACGTTTCCCAAAAATCTGTTCTTTAACGCGAGCCATTGTAATTTTTCTTTCAGATCTTTGTCTCACTCCTCCACTATTTTCCCTTAAATTTCCATCTCTGCTAACTGAAATTCTCTGTGAATAAATCAACCGGATCTACTCATTTTACAAAACTGCCAACCACTTCCACTTAATCATCCGCTTCAGCCTCTGGCTTATAGCACGTCGCTCGCAGATCGGTTAAATGGGAACATTACCGGAAATATTTCATTTATATTCGAACACTCCGCGATTTTCTTATCATGTAATTTCTGCTAATTACTAGAAGTTTTTAATTGCAACCAGGCCTTTTCACACTGGTGGTAAGGTAAAAATAATTCTGTCTGGCGAAGGGATAATTCGAACAAGCGTGCAATAACGAAAACACGATCAACAGTAAACAGGTTTAATAAATAACATCCGAAGAATAAACGTGAATTATATCGAAGATTAAACTGTTAAAATTCAAAAAACTGAATCAATATAAAAAATAAAGTAATAAATTTTTTCATTAAATTTATTTTCTCCCGGTGTATTTTCGTTCGGTTCATGCCGAGTACTTTGAAGTCCATCAACATACCCGTAAATAGTCGAGAATGAATAAGAAAATTTAAAAAAAAAAGTGTTACAGTATTAACAATCCTCGAAATTACTCCCCACTATATTTGTTCATTAAATTACGGGATATTTGAATGAATTAGAACACATTACAACTGTTTATTACATTAAATTTATATTATTTGTAAATTTTAATTACAATTAAAGTTTTATTTAATTTATAATTGTGATTTTATTATTATTATTATTACTACTTTTTATTTTGTCTTATTTTAATCTTATACTGCATTTCTTACTTAATATTAGTATACTTATCTTTACTGCCATTTCTGTAATTTCTTATATTATTAATATAGTAATTTATATCATGATATTATTTATGATTTGCAGTTGAAGTTTATTACTAAGGAACTGAGGGAGAATAAGTGACTAGTTCTTATGATTAGTTTTATGACTAGTTTTATAATTAATTGATATATTATTCTGTGAACATAGGGCAATATAGCTATCTAACTTATAATTTTGGAATGAAACAGTGCTTAAATCTGATTCCTGCAACATTGCCCTATGTATACAACAAATCTGTACTTCATATATTTAGCAGAGAAATATTATTATAAAGGCTGTTAACATTACTGTTCGTTGGTATTTGTAGTATTAAGGGGGTAGGAGTGCAAGTGCAAATGAAGCGCAGGCTAAATTAGACTTTACTTAAGTATTAATAAATGTCACATGTGGAAATTTGAGAGGTGCATAGGTGTGAAAAACTTGTCTGTACGACTGTTTATGGAATGTATGGATTGTAAGCGTGTATAACTGGGAGTAAAATTGCGTCTATATTTGGGTGTGTAGATGTGGTGCGTAAGTGAAAAATACTTTGCTATAATGTATTGGTAATTGTGCTTTACATATTTTATACTGTTATTTAAATCTGTATACAATATTTAATATTTAATAAGATAAAATTTTGTAAACAACAGCCAACAATCAATAACCAGGTTGGTTTTGTAATAAATAGTTATATAATAATATTCACCACTGCTCGCGCAACAATGCGCATTTGTGGTAAACATATTTTAGTTACTCTAATATTTAAGATTGTACATAATTGAATTGAATAAATTGAATTGAATTGAATTGAATTATTATTATTATTATTATTATTAAGAATAAGCTAATATTAAATGCCGATGAGGCAAAATATGTTATACACAATTGCCAATCAAAAGGAATGTTGAACAATGTAAATTACTGACAAGATTGAGGGAGTATATGAAATTAGGTATTTAGAAATACAATTTGATCATAAATTAACTTGGAATAAACCTCCAATATATCTGGTAAATAAGTTGAGAAAAATTAAATTATCGATTTTATTACCTTCAACAACATTATTTTCCGTAATATTTACGTCGTTTATACCTTGCAGTTTACCAATCAATTCTTTTTTATGGGTTAATTTTTTTTTTTTTTTGGTGAGCCGCCTCCAAATATTACATTACACCCATTTCTACTTTGCAAAATGCATTGATTAACATAATCCAACCTAAAGGTGCAAACATCGGATTACAATGCCAAAAAATTGGACACCTTCTTTAAAATAAACCTACTCAATTTCATAAACAAAAATAATAAATATTCGAAATTTCTGTAAAAGGAGGTTCTACTAGATTTTTAGGTACATACTTTACTGAGTGTTACGATATTTTCGTTAATATTCCGGAGGACCAAATTATATTTTTCGAATGAATTTTTCAAACCGGTCAATTAATAAATTGTATTTTAATCGAATACGATTGAACGAATAGAAGTCTTAAAAAAGACTGTTTCTAAAATAATTTCAAAAAGGGTAAAACGAAATAATTACAACGAAATAACGAAATACGAAAAGACGAGACGCTAAAAGCGTATAACGAAGCGACATAACAAAACAGATGAACGAAAAAACGACTAGCGAAGACGAACAACACGCCAACGAGCGCTGGCCAGTGGTTTATTTTATATTGTTTACATAACGAACATCTGGCTGCGTAAAATGAAAAATCTAACGAACGAATAATGACAAAATTAATAAATATCGACTTAATATTTATTAACATACTCCCGCCCGATGAGCTTGGGCTCATCATTAAACAAACGAACTAATTTGCAGATGGATCTACGCTTGATTCCGGTTTGAGATTTCACATCCGCAACACGAACGTCACCATTTGGATCAGGGTAAGTCGTGACTACTACGCCCATGTTCCAGTCACCGGGACGTAATTGATCATCTTTAATTAATACTACATCTCCGACTTGTAGATTATTTTTCCGAGTAAACCATTTGTTACGAACTTGTAAGTCATTTAAATAATCCTTTCTCCAATTGTGCCAGAATGAGTTTAACACAGCCCTATGGGATTTCCATAATTCCATTAAATCTATTGATTCAGGTGGAACAATTGGATCAGAATCCATAGTTTCGGAAATTAAAGGTTTACCGATCAAAAAATGCGAAGGGGTTAAAATCGCTGGACCGTCATCCGTATGAACTTTGTATGAAATAGGGCGACTATTCAAAATCGATTCTATTGCGGCAAAGATCGTAGAATAATCTTCATAGGACATAGTTGAATTTTTAGTTGCTCGATTCAGATGATACTTTCCTATCCGGACAGCAGCTTCCCAAATGCCTCCATGATGTGGGCTACGAGGTGGTATAAATACCCATTCTATTCCACGGAAACTAGAAAAATTCAGCGAATCTCCAGTATTCAGATACAATTGATTTTTCGCGCCCACAAAATTTGTAGCGTTGTCAGAATGCACACGAGTAGGTGTGCCTCTTCGTGCAATAAAACGACTAAAACTATCGAGAAATTTTACACTCGATAAATCCGAAACGATTTCGACATGAACGGCTCGTGTTACTAAACAAATGAAAAAAGCGGCATAGCATTTTCCAAATTTATAAGAACGATGAGCGATACACTTGGTTGTGAACGGACCACAAAAATCGATGCCTACGAAATCGAACGGCCTCGAATACGAAATGCGCTCCTTTGGCAGCTGACCCATTACCTGCTCCATAGTGACTCCTTTAAAGCGGGTGCATATCACACACTGAAATAGGATTTTCTTTACAGTTTTGTTTAATCCATCAGTTACCCAGAAACGCGACTTTATGAAATTAACGACGAATGTACGAGTAGCATGAAAATAAGTTTCATGTATAAATCGAACGTATAATTTAAAAATGTGACTTTTTGACGAAAGGATAATCGGATGTTTTACGTTGACGGAAAAATCGGAACGCATTAACCGACCGCCTACACGTAGAATATTATTTTCGTCCAAAAAGGGACATAACCGTTTCAACGAGCTGTTTTTGACTAGATTGCCAAATACTTTTAATGAATGAATTTCCGTTGCGAAGGATATTAATTGAGAATTACGAACGAGCGAGACGAACGCCTGCTTTCTTTCAGCAACTGACAATATACTTGACTTAATTCGTTGGTCAGGCGCTACTTTACAATTCGAATAAAATCTTAATAAATAACCGATAACGTTCAAAACTTTCGAGTACGAAGAAAAATTTTCGAAACATAAAGTTGGCTTATTAACGTTAACTGTATTAGTGCACACTTGGTTAATTCGATATTCGGGCAATCGATAGACTTCTGTTTTAGTATTTAATTTAAGTGCATCAAAATCACTATGATTTTTAATAAAACTAGGTCCTTGTAGCCACAAGACGTTATTTAAAAATTTAGACGAAGAAATTCCTCTTGTACCTAAATCAGCAGGGTTTTCGCGTGTATTCACATAAAACCAACGGTCTACTGAAACTAATTTCGAAATGCTGGAAACACGATTTGCTACGAATTGGTTCCATCTTTCGAGCGGGTGGTTCAACCAGTTCAATACGACAGTAGAATCAGAGAATAAAAAAATATTACTCGAATTAATTTTTAAACTACGCGAAACTCGAACTATTAATTTTGATAATAATAATGCGCTTTGCAGTTCGAGACGAGGTATAGTTATTTGCTTAATCGGAGCAACACGAGTTTTAGCGCAAATTAGCTTGGAAGATGATTTGTGCGAATCGCCAAATCTAACGAGGAAAATTGCAGCACAGTATGCCTTTTCGCTGGCATCACAGAACCCAATCAAACGATCTTTACATTTACTAAGAGATGAAAAGGTGCGTGCAATTTTAAAATCTCTCAAATGAGCTAATTCATTATAATACGAACGAAACCTTTGACTAAACTGTTCTGGAATTGGTTCGTCCCAATTTAGTCCGAGTCTCCACAAATCTTGAAGGAAAATTTTCGAACTAACGGTAACTGGTGACGCCAAACCTAACGGATCAAAAATGCGACTTATTTCACTTAATAAAATTCTTTTGGTAATAACATCAGGTAATGTATTTAAGTTTATCCTTATCTGAAATACATCATCCAGAGGGTTCCAAGTCAATCCTAAAACGTGTATGCTGTTTTCAGAAAATTCAAAGTTCTGTGTGGTTTCAACGAGCGAAGGTTTCAACGAATTTAAAAATATTGCAGAATTGCTCATGTATTTACGAAGAAAAAAATGAGCACTCTCCAGAGTAGCATGTATAGATTTTTGTAGATGCATTACCGAATCCAAATTATCTCCTCCCGTTAGAAGATCGTCCATATAAAAATCTTCTTTTAAGGCTCGTGAAGCATCAGGATCTGATTCTCGGATATCCTCGCTTAATATGCTTAAACACTGTTGCGCTAAGAACGAGGCAGACGCAGTTCCGTATGTCACTGTAGTTAATCGAAACTCTTGTATGGGTTCTTTAGTCGATTCTCGCCAAACGATTCTTTGCAAGTCGCGATCTTCTGGATGTATGAGAACCTGACGATACATTTTCTCTATATCGGCTACGAAGGCGAATTTATGAAAACGAAATTTAATAAGTAGATCGAATAAATCGGATTGAATTTTCGGACCTGTAGCAAGCAAGTCATTTAATGAAAGTCCTGAGTCTGATTTTCTGGACGCATTAAACACAACACGAAGTTTTGTGGTCGTACTAGATGGACGAAGTACCTCACGATGTGGAATATAATATGTCATTTTACAATTATCGAGTATAGGTTTAACAGGTTCCATATGACCTAATTCTAAGTATTCTCGCATAAATTGTATATACTCAATTTTAATTTCTGGTTTCAACGATTTTTCAAAACGGATTAACGAACGAATAGCGTGATTACGAGAATTAGATAATTTTTTACGATCATTTTTTAAAGGTAACCGAACGATAAAACGACCATCGGTTGATCGCGAAAACGTTGTTTTAAAATGTTCTATACACATATCGTGCTCGGGGTTTATTTCCTTTTGTGGATTAACTTCTTCGATTTCCCAAAACTTAGTAATTTGTAAATCGATTAATTTTGTAGATATGTGACAAAATAACGGAAAGCTCGATTTAAATTTTTCACAACCGGAAATTATCCATCCAAAATGAGTATTGCGAATAAAAAGATCGTCGAATGATTTTCTCTCGTCGAGAATACATTTTTCGAAATATTCTGCTCCTATCAAGATATCGATATTATTATGGCTGAGCGATTCGTCCGCCATACGTAGGTCTTTAAATTTATTAGCCGTTTCACGAATAACGTTTGTGGGTGATTTATACGATATAAAGGGAACGATATCTGGTTCTATGCGAATTTCAAATTTCGAAAATCGAGAGCGAATATTAAAGAAACTAGATTTGTTGCAATCGATAATGTCTGAAGTTATACCTACTATAGACGTTTCACTCGAGTTGTGAAAACACGGTAAATTGTTTTTTCGAACGAATTTTTCGGTAACTAGCGTAACCTGCGAAGCAGAGTCAAGAAGTGCTCTTGCTAATACGTAACGATTATTTCGGACCTTAACTTTTAAAACTGCCGTTGGTAATATTACCAGATTATTTGTTGAAACTTGTTGGCAAGTTTTATTAGAGGAACCGACTAATTCAAATGATTTCTGTGAATTTGGATTACTCTCGACTGTTGAAGGATTTTCAATTTTAAAACATTCCGCCGAATTGTTTTTGAGATGCGATTTAAAATTGTTGCGGTGTAACATTGTATTATGATTTTGATTACAATTTGTGCATTTTCGATTTCTGCACTCGGAAACGCGATGATCTTTCGCAAAACATAAAATGCATAGACGATTAGTTTTTACGATATCATAACGTTCAATCGGAGTTCGTTTAATAAATTCTGGACATCTCCAAAGTGGATGTAAGTTTTTACAAATTACGCACATGGCTGTGGAAGACGCTACGAACGTCGATTTATTTTTTGAATAACTACTAAACGACTGCGTTTTCTCGGTTTTTTTAGAGACATCATTGCAACGAAAGTGCTGACTTTCAATCGCTTGAACTCGAGTTTCAAGGAACTTTTTGATTTCCTCATACGTAGGATACTTAGTATTATCCGTTAAAGACTTTACCCAGTCGCGACGTGTTTCGTCGTCCAATTTCATCGATATCAAAAATGAAATCCAAGATTGCCAATTGTCGCGACCTTCATTCGCGACTTTCAAGCCTCGAAGTGTTACATTTATACAGTCTAATAATTCCTGAATGTCAGAGTCGTTTTTGACGCGGCGCAAATGAAAAAGATCGAGAAAATGCGATTCGATTATCGCTCGTTTATTTTCGTAACGATTTAAAACAGTCGACCAAGCTTCGCCGAAAGAATGATCGTTAATTTCGAAATCTCGAACTATCGGAGCTGCTTTATCTTTTAGAGCTTGTTTTAAAAAATATAATTTTTTGACATTAGGTATGTCAGGATTATCAACGACAAGATTCGAAAATAAATTTTTCCAATTTAAAAAATCGCGAGGGTTGCCGTTAAATTCGGGTATATCAATTTTAGGAAGCCTCGGCTGAGCCGAAACATTACGATGAACAATCGATGTGGAATTTAATATCGAATCTCTATCGTTTTGCGTTGAGAACTTATCTTTAGCGACTGCGATCGCGGTTTTAATCGAATTCAGTGTAGATACTAATTCTTCACATTCTTTAAAAAGAGCGTTTTCAAGCTGTTCTTCATTTTCTGGATTTGATTCGACAGCTAATTCGAGAATTTGTTTGGAAATCTCTTCAAATTGCGCATGATAAGTTTTAAATGATTCGAATTCGTTCTCAGCTTTTACTACGACCGTGCTAATTGAAGTTTCTTTTAAGAAATCTAAAATACGAGCTCGAATTGATGCTAGTTGCTTTTTTATATAGCGACGGTTTCTTTCTAACTTATCCATTTCAATCGAACGATAATATGCGAAAAATCTTAATGACCGGAATGGACAACGAATACGAAACGACTTTAGTTTAAATAAATTTTTTAATCGTATATAAATTGGAACGGACTTACTTAATTTTACGATTTTGTTCGACGGTATCCGGCTCGGGAAGGACCAAAATGTTACGATATTTTCGTTAATATTCCGGAGGACCAAATTATATTTTTCGAATGAATTTTTCAAACCGGTCAATTAATAAATTGTATTTTAATCGAATACGATTGAACGAATAGAAGTCTTAAAAAAGACTGTTTCTAAAATAATTTCAAAAAGGGTAAAACGAAATAATTACAACGAAATAACGAAATACGAAAAGACGAGACGCTAAAAGCGTATAACGAAGCGACATAACAAAACAGATGAACGAAAAAACGACTAGCGAAGACGAACAACACGCCAACGAGCGCTGGCTAGTGGTTTATTTTATATTGTTTACATAACGAACATCTGGCTGCGTAAAATGAAAAATCTAACGAACGAATAATGACAAAATTAATAAATATCGACTTAATATTTATTAACACTGAGATTTCGAAGTTCTTTAAATACCACACTAGAATCCAAGTAAGGTATGCAAGTGTTATTATGTTTAACACCCTTCCCTCCGAAACAAAGTATCTATTAATGAATTTCAAACGGCGACATAAATAATTTAAATATTTTTTAAAGTAGGTTCGAATTTTCATCGCTTTTCATTAATTTTAATTTATCGTTTAAAGATAACTTTATTTCATTTCTCAATACCGCAATAGAGAGCCTTATCATTATTATTTTAATTATTGTTGAGTTAATTTCATGGACACGTCTTTAGAATATGATATGTACCACCTTGTAGGACATGTATAATGTATTTTCGTATCGCTTATTACAGAGCAATTTTCATTTTGTTTATTTCCATTTCACTATTTTTTTAAATATTTTTATCTTACTTTTTAAATTATGATTTCTATGAATGCAATTAATCTATATTAGTATTTTCTAGGCTTCAAGATTTTTCGTATAGATAAGATTGATTTCATATGCATGCATATTATTTTCGTAGTTCCTACAAATTGAAGTATTATTCGCGTATACATGTAACTGCAATTTTTGTTTTTGTTTTTTATTTATTTTATATTACTTTTGGCGATTATTTAATTTCACTTCGTTATTTTATATATAATTTTGATATTAATATTCCTTTTCGAACGACTGTTTAATTTAATTTTGTTTCTGCTTTGTTTTTTACGTAAATTATAATTCCAATATTTTTTTGTAACTTTTGTATTAAAACTATCTCTTGGCCATTTTTTAAATCTATGAGAAGGGCGTATCTTGAGAAAAAGAGGAACAAAATGATTTGCAAGAATTCTTCTTGGCAGATTTTAAAATGTATCGAGCTTTTGCGTTTGCTTCTTTGTGAGTTAAAAAGTTAGACATTGAGGAACAAGAACGAACGGCTTTAAAGGTGGCGGTACTTCTCCGAAAAGCAACTTTACACTCTTCATTCCACCAAAGAAAAGAGGCATAAGGAAAAGAACGACCGTATGTAAAAGAAATAGGAGGGGAGGAAGCAGAAAGAGCAGAATATAGAGATTGAGTGAAGAAATTGTATTGGGATAGCGGGTCGGGTATATCTTGAATAAGAGGGAGGGAAGAAGCCAACAAAGATGAGCGTGAAGGGGCCTTTGAGAGTTAGAAGAATCGAGACATGATCACTACCAAAAGTGCCGTCGAAAGTTCTCCAGGAGCTTACAAAACCAAGATTTGGAGATGAAAACGAGCGATCGATTACACTGGAGGAAGATGGATGATTGAAGAAAGTAGGGAAACGATCATTAAGGAAAAAAAGATTATGGTTCAAAGTGAGATTTTCCAGAATCACACCATTAAGATTGCGCCCTGCACAGCCCTAAAGAGGGGAGTGCGCAATCCAGTTCTCACCAATAATAAACTGATCTGAAAGGAATGAGGGAAAAGGAAGACTAGAGAGGCTGGAGTTGGGGGGATGTACACACAAGCAATATGTATGGGACTCGGAAAAAGATTTTCAAGTGATACATGAATCATACTAGGGAGGTTACGAAGGGACGGAGGAGGAAGCGGAATATTTAATTAGAATCGTGACACCACCATACCCATCCACACGTTCAGATCGAACTAGAGAATAACTTTTGAAATGTAGAGATGAGGAGGATTTAAGCAAAGTTTCAGATAACAGCGCTGCATGGATATTGTAGAAGTCTAATAAACACTCTACACTTAGTTTATTAACTTATAAGCTGCGGCAATTCCATTGCAGGATGTTTAAGGCGCAAGACCGCAACATGATAGTTAGAGGAAGAAGAAAAGGAACTAAGTGGATGAGAAAGAGAAATGGAAGAAGGCAGAGCTGGATTTAAGGTAAAAGAAAAGAATGTAAAGGTAATAGGAAAGGTGTGATAAAAAAGAGGAGATCGATTGTAGACGATCTTCCAACTTAAAGGAGAAGTTGGTAAAAGAAGATCGAGTAGTCGAGAGAAAACCTGCCTGAGACCGGATGCAGACAAAATTGTAGATACCTCGCCATTAGGGGTACCGTCAGTGTTAAAAAGGAGATGGGAGAAATACCTGCACGAACTGGGTTGACGGCCAGTTTGTGGGCTTCCTTTCGTCGTAATGAAATTCCCATATAACATAAAAGGAAAAGTGAATTAATATTAACACTGCAGAAATTATTTAGTTCATAAATCCTGACCGAACCGTTATCCTTGGCATACCGGAGGCAAGAGAAAAACAGAGAGTTAAGGACTGTAAATGAAGAATGGAATGCAACATGAGGAGCAGGGTCAAAAGAGAAAAATGAAAGAAATTACCTCATTAAAATGAACGTGACTGGGTAGGAACGCTGAAAGATTATCAAGGAACGTGGAGGAAGACGTTATGTTAAAAGCATCGAGGAGTTCCATGATTGCTGCGGAAAGATTGGAGACGACAACAGAAAAATAGTTATGAGAGGAACTAGGAGAAAGACTAAGAAGAACAGAAAAGGGGCTGGAAAATGTAGAGCGATTGGATTGGGAAGAATCGCGATGATTCAGAGCGCAAACATTTGATGAGAAACGATAGTAAAAGGAAGGGAAGATGGGAAATTGAGGAGAAGGCTTTGAATGAGATTTGGGTTTAGAGGTTTTATGGAAGGTGGAGGATTTAGGAGGTCAAAGAGAGGGAAATTTATAACTTTTAGGGGAGGCGCTTAGAGAGGAACTTGGGGCTGCGACGCGATTAGCATAGGAGAAGACTTGAAAGACAGAACTGGAGGATTTAAGTTTAGTGGCTTCGTGAAAAGACATGTTCTCGAAAGCCATGATTCTTTTTATGTCATTCTACCTCTGCCATTCGGAACAGACTCGATCAGAAGAGCTGTGACTACTTTTGCAGTTGCGGCAAAAAGGGAACCTGGAGATTCATACTTTCAGAGGAAGGATGCTTGGAGGCACAACGGGAACATAAAGGATGAGAGCTGCGACAATGACGTGCAATATGCCGAAAAGAAAACATTTGGAGTATTGGCTGGGAGAACGGATACTTGGGGAAACTGAAAAACGAAGTTTATATATATATACAAACTCAGGAAAAAAGTATTTTGCAAATTTTAGCCCGACACTTCTGGTGAAAATTTTGGATCCATCGCAAGAGCGAAGAATGCAACGAACGAATACAATAGGGATAGAAGATTCAAGATCTTCTTTGATTTTCTCAACAGAGAAAGAAATATGAACTTCAGAAATAACACAAATTCTATATAGAGTATTATGGGAGATGAAAGCATTGAAATTGTAGGAATTGAAGAAGAAGCGATTGTTAAGAAAGTTGTTGACGGCAGAAATGGAGGGGAAGACAACAGAGCTACACCCTCTACCCTACATGTGTCGCGTGTTCCTTTACCCCAATTTTGCCCGTTTCTTCAATTACGTCGGCAGAGATCCCATCGTGTCTAACTGCTTTATCCTTTTTTAAATGTCTAGTAGCATCTTCAACTTCATTTTTCAATATTATGGGTTCAGGTTCCTACAGAAAACAAGAAAAAAAAGGGGGGATTCCTCCGGCAGATCTAATATTAAAAATTAGTAAAATTCTGCCTGAAAATGGAAGTGTTATTACAAGGCTTTTGATTTAGTGGATAGGGAAATATTGATAGAAGATCTAAGCAAAATTGGTATAACAGGGAAATTTCTTAATTGGTTTAGATGTTATTTACATGAAAGGGAATGTTTAGTGAAAATTGTTAATGATTATAGTGATATGAGCAAAACGAAATATGGAGTAGGACCAGGAACTATATTATCACCGTTACTGTTTTTAGTTTACATCAGCTCCATTCATAATTGTATTACAAACGCCAAACTTTACGCATATGCTGATGATATTGTTCTGGTAATTGAACACCAAGACGCAGAAATAGCAGAAAGGCTGCTCTTCAAGAGGACCTGAATATAGTTTGCAGATGGGTACACGATAAAAAATTATTAATAAATGCCAAAAAATCAAAAGTGATGTATGTAAGAACACCGAGTAGATTTAGGAAACTCGTGCCTAAAATAGTTTTGCACGAGGTAGATTGCCTTCATGGATCGGAAGTATGCCGTTAGAAACGGCTGATAATTTCAAATACCTAGGAATAACATTCGATAAGACGCTAACTTGGAGAGTTCACATAGGTAACATTGCTAGGAAAATTAGGCAGACGATGCCGGCGTTATACAAATTAAAACGAGTTATGAATTACAAAACTGCGAGACTGTATTTTGTCTCACTAATAATGACTAGGATTAGATACGAAATTTGGGGGGAGGCAAAAAAAACGGAATTAAGGAAAATTAGTAGGCTACAGAAAAGATGTTTAAAAATTTTGTTACCGAATTGGAGAAGTGCGAATCTTGTAACGAATTCTACTTGGTGGGACAATAATAAAGAAATGTCGCCAAAAATGTTTTTTTATTACAGTAAACTTTTGAGGTATAAAATAGAAAAAATAATGACAATTTATGTTTTATAAGACCTTAAAAGGATTAATCATAAAATTGATAATGTTGAAGAGGAAGTTATGAGTCATTTACTAGGTAACTTATCAAAGGAATTAAGAGACGAATGTAATTCGAATATATGGAAAGACAAAATAAAAATATGGTTGATTGCGTGGTGCAAAGAATGAGAAATAGTTAGCCGTAGGAAAGGAACAGCGATAAGAAATTGATTGAAAGAGTAAACAATTATAAATGATGTAATGAAAAAAAAAAAAACAACTAATGTTTGGTGCTCAATTCTAGCTGCATTACTTATGGCTTATGTGAAAATATTGTGGTACGATGTGCGATAGGTACAAATGATTTGAATTAGAATTAGACATAGAATAGTAAAAATAGAAGTTGAGTTGAATTGAGTAATTATATATAAGACGAATATGATGTATTAGACTTAAGATGTATATAATGAATAAACGATATAATTATGTTGGGAACCCACAGACGGGCAATTGCCTTTTGGGAAACGCCAATTATTAAAAAAAAAAAAAAATCCTCTGAAAGAGATGAAAAATTACTCATAGTACACGGTGTCCACATGCAGTAATCTAAAAAGGTTGGTTTTAGTCCAGTTCATTTTGGTATAGTTAATTTTAAGCTATAATAAAACCTGTACAATTCTATTTTAGTTGCGTTTTTTCCCGATTTTAGTCTGCAACCTTGTAATCCTGCTTCTGTCTATCTACCCCTAGCAAATACACTCCTTTCTCGTGTTTATTGTTTCTGTTATCTTGATATCTTCCTTGACAGTCGGTTATCCTTCTTCGAATACATCTAGTATCTTTCCTCTTCAGCAACCAAAAGGCTAAACTTTCTGAAGGCCTTATCTCCAACCAAATGAGGTGGTGATCCTTATGTCCTAATTTCTCTATATAAATCTATTATCCGCCCAAAATTTGATTACTGTTCATTTCTCTATGGTTGTGCCTCTAAATCCCGACTCTCTAAATTGCTTGTACTCCAAAACTCTTGCCTTCGTCTATGCCTCAGTGCTCTTAAATCCTCTGCGGTTCCAGCAGTCCTTGCCGTATCTAATACAGCACCCCTTTCTATTCTCAGATTTTATTTGGGCTATCGTTTTCTTACTAAGCGTCTCCCACTCACGTGCTCTACTCTTATCCATTCCTATCTTTCCATTTCTAGGAACTGGCGTTTCGTACCTAGGAAAACTCCTATTCTATCTCTCATTTCTCTTCGGCTCAGTTCGTTTTGTCCTTACATAATGTCCTTTGTAAATCTCCCTTATTTCACTTTTAATTTCGTCGATCTCTGCCATCTTCCAAATATGTTTACTGTTCCTACGCTCTCTAAGTCAGGATTTCCACAGTTTTATCAATTCTGAATTTCCTTCGCATACAACCGTGTTTACAGATGGTTCGAAGAAGCCGGATGGTGTCGGTGCTTCTTTTATCCTCCCAGATTTTGGCTTCTCAGAATCTTTTCGTTTGCCTTCTTTCTGTTCCATATTCATAAACGAATTAATAATTATCCTACGTTCTATTATTTCCATTTCATTCAATCACATTTCCTCTAAATTCTTGATTATATGACCGCCCTTTAATTCATTCTCCCCTTCCTGATCATTCCTATGATTTTACCATACTCCGCATACACTCACTTATTCACGTTCTTTCTTCCCTTCATTCCATTCAAATTGATTTGCTGTGGGTTCCTAGCCATTCGGGCATCTGCGGTAATGAAGCGGCGGACTCCTTGGCTCGGGCTGCTGCTTCTTCTCACTTCTTCTTTAAAAAAGTCCCATCGTCCAATCTCCTTCCGCTGTGCAAAGATTTTCATCTTAGATTATGGTATCGAATGTTTACGTTTCCTTTTTCTCTAACAATTGTTCTTTTTATCTGTCGGTACAACCTAATCTTCCTGCTAATCCGTGGTTCTCTTTGTTTCCTTCACTTCGTCGTTCTTATTCACTTGCGCTCCTAAACCATACTTTATCTTCCTCCCGTTTTTGTTTTTCGTTCGTTGCCTCTTCATATTGTCCTCTCCACTCAAATGAAGAGCATGTTTGCGATGCGGACCATGTGTTAATTAAGTGTTGATCTTCATCAGCTGAGTGCTCTGTTTTCTACTTCAGTTTGCTGAGACTTGGTCTTCCTACTCCATATTGCGCCTCTTATGTCCTGTCTTTTCCCTTTCCACAGATTGTTCCCATTATCTGTTCCTTTCTCCTAACAATATTTGATCGGATCAAGATATGATTGATTCCTTCCTATTCTAATTGTTTTTGGGTAAATGTCCCCGGTTGACAGGCCCAAAAAAAAAAAAATATTATTATATTAAAACATTGTCACTAAACATGTATAGTTCGTTACTTTTTTTTTGTTCAATAATACATTTTTGTTCATAGTTATTCATTAATATGAATTGTACCAAAATACTACAAAAAGTAAAAAGGGTGATTACTATCGCTTACTTGGTGGCCCATTAGAAATCGATGTTCTGGATTTGACCTATTCCGCTTTCATTAGTATAAAAAGTTTTTCCCATTGCGTTCGCTCATTATGACGCTACACTACTGTTAACGCGTATTAGTATTTTTCCGTGTAAGCACGCGTAAAACTAGAAAAACCGGAAATTATTTCGCTGCCAACTCCGAAAATCCACTTAAGCCATGAATTTGCAATGGCCCGCCACCGTTTTTTGTTTTTTCTTTGCTGTTGTCTGATATCTGTAAATATTATTGGTTGTATATGTATATCTGTTTCGAATGGGGATCCTAAATTAAAAGTTTAATTAATGTCACACAACACGCACATCCATCCGATGTAGTTGGATTAAAAATATTATTAAAAATAAGGGTCTTGTATGTAAAATTTTAAAGCCTTGAACATGCGGAATTTTCTAACAGTTTTTTTTTTTTTTTTTAAAAATAATTTGCGGCTCCTACAAGACAATTGCCCGTCTGTGGGTTCCCAACATAATTATAGCGTTTATTCATCATATACATCTTAAATCTAATACATCATATTCGTCTTATATATAATTACTTAATTCAACTTATATTTTTACTATTCTACGTCTAATTTTAATTCACAACATTTATACCCATCGCACATCGTACCACAATATTTTCATATAAGCCATAAGTAATGCAGCTAGAACATGAGCACCAAACATTAGTTTGTTTTTTTTCATTACATCATTTATAATTATTTACTCTTTCAATCAATTTCTTATCGCTGTTCCTTTCCTACGGCTAACTATTTCTCATTCTTTGCACCACGCAATCAGCCATATTTTTATTTTGTTTTTCCATATATTCAAATTACATTCGTCTCTCAATTCCTTTGGTAAGTTACCTAGTAAATGACTCATAACTTCCTCTTCAACATTATCAATTTTATTATTAATCCCTTTAGGTCTTATAAAACATAAATTGTCATAGTTCCTAGTCCCATATACCTTTTCCCTTGTCAGTAATCTTATTTTTTCTGTTTTATACCTTAAAAGTTTACTGTAATAAAAAAATATTTTTGGCGACATTTCTTTATTATTGTCCCACCAAGTAGAATTCGTTACAAGATTCGCACTTCTCCAATTCGGTAACAAAATTTTTAAACATCTTTTCTGTAGCCTACTAATTTTCCTTAATTCCGTTTTTTTTGCCTCCCCCCAAATTTCGTATCTAATCCTAGTCATTATTAGTGAGACAAAATACAGTCTCGCAGTTTTGTAATTCATAACTCGTTTTAATTTGTATGCCTAATTTTTCTAGCAATGTTATCTATGTGAACTCTCCAAGTTAACGCCTTATCAAATGTTATTCCCAGGTATTTAACGGCTCACAACGGCATACTTCCGCTCCATGAAGGCAATCTACATTGCGCGACACTGTTTCAGGAACGAACTTCCTAAATCTACTCGGTGTTCTTACATATATCACTTTTGATTTTTTGGCATTTATTAATAATTTTTTATCGTGTACCCATCTGCAAACTATATTCAGGTCCTCTTGAAGAGCAGCCTTTCTGCTATTTCTGCGTCTTGGTGTTCAATTACCAGAACAATATCATCAGCATATGCGTAAAGTTTGGCGTTTGTAATACAATTATGAATGGAGCTGATGTAAACTAAAAACAGTAACGGTGATAATATAGTTCCTGGTCCTACTCCATATTTCGTTTTGCTCATATCACTATAATCATTACCAATTTTCACTAAACATTCCCTTTCCTGTAAATAACATCTAAACCAATTAAGATATTTCCCTGTTATACCAATTTTGCTTAGGTCCTCTATCAATATTTCCCTATCCACTAAGTCAAAAGCCTTAGTAAGGTCCAGAAAGACTATCAAAAATTGTTTGCCGAATGCTAATCCCTTATTTATCGCAGATGTAAAAGTTCTGAGCAGAATTACCGTTGATTTCCCTTTTCTGAACCCAAATTGGTTATGATATATTAGGTTGTTCTCTTCCAGGTACAATTTAAGATAGTTACATAGTGCTCAACCACTTTAGCAATAACTGATATTAACGTAATTGGTCTATAAGTTCACAGAGTTTTTTATCCCAGTTTTTATATATTGGTCTTATTATTCCTACTTTTAACTCCTTGGGGAATATACCTTCTTTTACCGAATCATTAATAATTTTTGTTAACAGCGGAGCAAACTTTTTTGCATGTGTAATTACTTCTTTCACCCGTATACCATTGTCTCCTTGGGCTTTATTCTTATTCATTTTCCTAATTATGTTTTCTATTACTTCACTCGTAGCGTTCAGTATGTAAAATCACGTAACAGTAGTATTCATGTTCTCGGTTCTAATGAGAGTCTAATATCACAATTATGTTTCAGATTTTCAATAGCCCCCATATAATATTTTTGAAATTTACACACCATGTTGCGATACCCATCAAAATTCTTCCCTATTGCCTCATCTATAATTATAGACTTTATTTTACACACTACTTGATCTATTATCTTCCAGGTTTTTTTAATGTTATTTGCTTTTAGTAATTCCTGTTGGTAATATTTTTCTTTTTCTTGTGGACTTTACTAATTTCCCGTATTTCTTATATAATTCTTTATATCGTCTATTTCAATTATTCCCTTTACATCTTTTGTAATATAGGCCTCTAATATGTATGAAATTTAATATTTTCCTATTCATCTTAGCTGCAATGGGATTGTACCTCCCTTCCCTCCTTGTCTGTCAAATAAATTTGCAATCGTCATAAAGTTTATTGAATACTACTTTTAAATTATCTACTAATTCTTCCACTTCTCTTTTCTCTAGCATACCCTACCGGTGATAAGCATTTACTTTATCTTTTAATAAGTTTTCATTCAGATAGATTTTATGTGTACTGCCGTTCTTCATGTTCTCGTCTCTGTCTACACATAGTGCACCACAAACTATGTAGTGATCTGAAATTTTTGTCTTTATAATACCCGCCATTAGTTTCCATAATATGTAAAATATATAATGCATTGATTCAAAAAATAGGATCAAATTTAATTCGATCAACATACTTATACTGCCACTTAGTAATAATGATCAAAATGTATTAAATCTATAACTGGACTAGAGGCTATGTTTCTATTTCTTAAAATATGTTTAACTTCTGTGTATGCTTGTGATGTTAAACCAAAAAAGTGGTGAAATTATCCGGATTAAGACCGCAAAGAATGCGTCATCTAGCGGAAGCAAGTGGTAAATAAGTCATTGCATAATAAAATATGTGTAGCTTGCTGCTGATGAGGGTTTCGCTTGAGCGGTATAGTTGGGTTGTCTAGAGTTTTAGTGGGTGGTTGGGGTTGGCTGGGACACATCCGGGCGGTAGGGCAGTTAAAGAATAATAATGTGGCCTGCATAAGGGCGTGGGTGTGGGTGACGTCATACTATACCTTAGCGGCATGGTGCTTGTTATCGTTCTCTCCTTGCAGATATTGCCCCGTCCACTGTGCCAAAACCATCTCTTTTATCCTACTTGCACATATTTTTAGTTTTGTTCAAAATTTTTAGCTATAATACTTGCAGCACTGACATATCATTTTTCGCACTTTTTTGAATTTTTTGTCAACCTCGAAAGTTTCATTAAGTAAATGAAATATGGTTTCGTTCTCGACAAAAAGCAATCTTTCCATCAATGTCTACAAAAATATTTTTTTTTTCAAAACTTTCAAGCTTTTAGCGCCTTGAGGGTTTAAACATAAAGTTGTAAGCTTGGTTATATTTTTCCTATGAAGAAGTCCTTTATATATATATATATATATATATATATATGTATCAAGGTACGTTTTGATTTCTCCAACGTTTTTACTCGGGCTATTACTTAGGTAAACTTCCTTTTTTTCCCGCTGTTTTTGACTCAAAAGGGAGCCGGAGTTTAAACAAGTTATTACCGGTAATTTTTTGATTTTATGAAAGGGCTTCTGCGTTTTAATATTTTGAATTTAATTTTTAAAGGAAGTATTTGGTGATGAGATGAATTTTTTAAGGGTGATTTTTGAGGTCATTTTAAACTCCATATTATACTTTCTTGACGGTTTTTTGTGTTTTTTGCCACTCAGGGTAATCGGTTAGCTTGAAGCAATAGATTATTTTAAAGAGAATTTTAATTGTAATTTATCGTCCGAATTGGAAGTTTATAAATCAAACCGTTCGTGAGTTATTGATTTTTATTTGATATTTTTGTTGTTTCTGAATCATTCCGTGCACATATAATGTACGGAATACTAATAACATTATACAATAATATTTAGAAGAAAAAACATATGAAACCATAACGGAAAATAAAATTTAAAAAAGCAAATGTGTAAATTTAGAATTACAAAAAAACAGAAAAAAAGCGCGCTCTAGGGACTACATAATGTTAAACATTTTAAAATTATTTAGTACAAAAATAAAGATGAGATTGTAAAAATGGAAAAAAGCATCAAAATTTTGTTTACAAATATTGCGCGAAATCATTTAACAATAGTTAAAAAAAAAAAAAAAATCAAAGAACTGCTTTTTAACTAATGACGACATCGTAACAGAAGACAGAAGAATGAGGTAGAAACCCATCTGTGAAATAAATGCGATAATCTTTTTTATTTTTATTTTTAACGCTATTTGTCAGAGACGGTAGAACATAAATAACAAGATCGAAATTGTTTTCCGTTTAATTTGTCGTAAATTTCAATGAACGCAGACGTTTTCGGTTCTAGAAATATGCATAAAAACGTTATGATGCTTATTTCTGAAAACGTATTAGTCAACTGTCACTAGAAATGTTATGAACGAAAATTTACTCTTCACCTTCAGAACTTACCATTCCCAAGAATCTAATGTCACAAACATTACGCTTTAAATAAAAGTACAATGAATAAACATAAAACGCGTAAAGAGTATAACAAAAAAATAGTTTTAACTTTGACAACTTCCACCTACCACGTCATTACTATGACTAGAAGAAGTATTGAGAGGGAAATAAGATGGAGTTGAGAGATATTTCTTTTTTTTTGTCCGGTCGTTCGAGTAATATAATAATTTTTAAGTTTACAGCGACTCTACTCTAAATGAAATCAAACGGTGTAACTGACTGGTCCGGTATCTCACTCAACTACGTACAAATACACATTTATATATTTTACATATATGTTTGACATTATAAACGAATTCAAACATTTCTTCGGGCTATAGTCCTTTGCGGTAAATAAGTTATATAGCTTCGTTTCCTAGTTCAGCAAAGAATTCATTAACCAATGGCACGCGTTGTTTTGCACGATTATTAGTAAACCTATAATCACTACATGAAGTCTAGGGCAAGTTGCAATCTCACCTGATGATTAAACTTCCTGGCTTATTTGCAAACAGGATTTACCTTTTTCCAGATTCTTCGCGGTATTTTACTATTTTCTCTGCTTTTCCTTTCTCTAGAGTTTGCCACCAACCCCCCTTTCCCATACGCTTTCTTGTATTGTTATCGTTTTTTTTCGTCCGCGTCAACTAAGGGAACATTTATTCAGAAACAGTAAGTAACGAGGAAAAAGAGTTAATTTCAATTTAGCGTTGAATATTAATAGAATTTATAAGGACAGCTATCATATGGCGTAGCTGGTTAGACAGTGGTGTTTCGTTCAGGCGGGGCTTAGCTCAAACCCCGCATTAGGTAGGACAGATACAAGAAACGACTCCATTAAGAGAGAAGGGATTTGACCATAAGTTTGGGTGGAATTCTTTTAAGTAGGATAAAGAAATTGAAGTAAGAAATTACTTTTTATCAGGAAACAAAAGACTGTGTCGCTAGGCGTGAGGAGATTTACTTTCACGCCTGTAAATTTCTCTTAATTTGTTTTTTAAGATATCACAATAATTTTCATACGGGCTTATTTGTTTTGGACTCGACACGATATATTAATGATAGATAAACGTACAGGTTCATGTGCCGGACCTTCCTGGAATCAGTATTATTTTGATGTTTTCATTTCATCGCAATTAAACCGAATATTATTAATTCTATAAAAACTTTTTCTTGTTTTGTTTTTTCTTTAAAGACCGAAGCAGTTGATGATTAGTTTTTTTGTAATTAACTAACTTTCAGCTATTACAGTTTAATATTAGTAGATTTGAGAAACTAATATACATTCTGTGGATACCAGATTTGTTATTACATGTTGATAATTTGTGTAACTTTTTTAATGACATTATAAAACTTTTTTATATTTTTTTTGGGCTCGTCAACCAAGGACCTTTACCCAGAAACAGAAGGTAAAGAAAGAAGTCGGTTATATTTTGATCCGATTAGAAATTTTATCTAAAAAGGAATAAATAGCAGGAATAATTTAGTGGGGAAGGAAAGGACAGGATATAGGAAGCACAATAAGAAGGAGTAGGAAGTCTAAACTTCAGCAAATAAGAATACAAGGCAGAACGCTCCACGGAGAGAGATGAATACTGGAAAAACACATGATCGGCGTCGCAAATAACTGCATCATCTGGATGATGGAGAGGACAGTGTGGAGAAGAAATCAAGGAAAAACGAAATTTAGATAATGGCAGCAAAAAATGGCCGAAGCGCATACGAACAATGGAAACAACATCAGAACGCCGAAGGGAGGGATGCAAAAGAAACCATGAATATGCAGGAAGAGTAGGCTGAACTGACAGATGAAATGAATAGTTATTAGAAAAAGAGGAAACACAGGTGTCCGACCAAAATCGGATATGAAAACTTTTACAAATTGACAGAAGGTTATCGGATGGAATTTTTTTAAAAAAAAGACGAGAGGAAGCAGCAGCAGCCCGAGCCAAGGAATCAGCCGCTTCATTGCCAAATATGCCCGAATGGCCAGGTACCCACAGCAGATCAATATTGACTGAATGGAGATAGGAAAGATTGTGAATGAGTGAACGTATACGGAGGATAACAAAGTGTCATATGAATGATCAGGAAGGGGAGAGGATATGGTCCGAAGGGTGCTCAAAGAATCAGAGATAATTAAAAATTTAGACGAAAAATGATTCAAGGAAATGAAAATAATAGAGCGAAGGATAGCCAACAACTCGACTGTGAATATGGAACAGAAATAAAAGATTCTGAGAGGTTCAAATCAGGAAGGATGAAGGGCCCCCTCAAACCATCCGTGTAAATGGTAACATAAGAGAGAAATAGGGAATTGATAGTGCTGCAGAATACTTGTTTAATTACGGCTTGGGGGAGACTTTTTGGAGGATGACAGATATTAGTGAAGTCGAAGGAGAAATAAGGAAGATTATTGAAAGAGATAATATACGGCCAAAATGAACTGAAACGATGTGAAATAAATGCCAGAATAGGGGTTTTGCTGGGAGTGAAGCGCCAGTTGTTATAAATCGAAAGGAAAGACTGAACAAGAGTAGAGGACGTGAGTGGAAGACATTTAACAAGGAAACGATATTAGATAGGATTTACGAATGGACAGGGGTGACGAATTAGATTCAGCAAGAATAGCAAGGATTGTAGAGGATTTAAGAGCGCCAAGACAGAGAGGAAGGCAAGAATTTTGAATTACATCTAGTTTGGAAAGACGGGTCTTGGACGCACTACCATAAATAAAAGAACAATAATCAAATTTGGAACGGATAATAGATTTGTAAAGAGAAATAAGAATATAGGGACCGCCAACCCATTTGGAAAAGATTAATGAATTAACAAGATTCTTAAAAACCGATTGGAGGCCTTTGAAATGTGGGGATGGCGCCGCATTTTAAATATTTCATGGACGCAGAAGAAATCAAATAAAGAAATAATGGAAATGATAGAAGAAGAAAGGAAGCTGATAAAAATTTTGGAACAAAGAAGAAACAGATTTTTCGGACACATACTGCGCCACAACACCTTCATAACGACAATAATAGAAGGGAAACTAGAGGGGAAGAGGAAACGAGGCAGACCTCGACTTAACTGGATACAACAGACAAAAATCAAACTGAAAATGGATTATAATAATATTAAGAACACAGCACAAGACAGAAAAAAAGTGGAAAAGGATAATAGGTTAAGCTACAAGACAAGAGCAAGGCTCTTAAAAAGAAGAAGAAGAACCCATTTAGTTGCAGACAGGGCTTTCAGCAAGTTTACCCTTTTAATAGTGGAAGCAGAAAGATATTTGATGTGTTCGGAGAAGGACAAACGACTATCAAGAAAGACACCGAGATAACAGAAGCAATTAACACGAGAAAGAGATACATTGTTTAAGGATGGGTTGACCAAAGCAGGGATTATAGGGACGGAGGGTAAAAATAGTATAAGAAGACTTAGAGGGAGAAATTGAAAGATTAATTAAGGAGAGAGAATGCTCCAGCGCAATGAGCGACGAACTGAGTGCTTCATAGGCTGCTAAAACATCCTCCTCTATTATTATAATACTCTGTTTCTAGACAACATGCACTTTCCGATATCGAAACAACTTTTATTAGTATTTTTCTTTTTTTATTTGATCGGACTTATCAACGGAAACCGGGGTTACTCATTAACGGAAAAAGCGCGGGAAAAGAAAGAAAAATAAATAGCAGCAGGAGGTATTCATAGAAGAAGGAGAAGACAAAAACCATTGAGAAAATGAGAGAAGTAATATAAAAAGAGGTAAGTATTAGAGAACTCCGGTAGTCTGTGGAAAAATAAAAGCACGGACAGAGTAGAAAAGAGGTGCTAAGGGGAAGCGTTTATATCCTTCCTAATCGTTTTACGAATTTCGCGTTAGAGTGTAACGATATAAAATTGTACGCGATTGAACAGCATAAAGGAAGTATCATACGTCTGCGACTGCAAAGCTGTCCTTAAAGTTTCTGACGGAACAAAAAAGAATAAATGATCATTCGGGTTAAAACGGAAACTGTAAAGGACAAAACTTACAATACGTTAAGGAAATAAAGAAAAGTAAAATTATAAATAAGGAAAGAGCAACATGGTCACCAAACGATAGCATCAAATTCATCCTGGTCCATATGAATATCACCTTCACCCAATGGTACCGCGACAACCACTCGTGTAAAGTGGCCCACAATGCACTGTACAACAGTGCTGAAGAAACAAAAATATTAGAAATAAACGGAATTAGTTAAATATTAATGTGTGATACATTGAGGAAAAAAAGGTTGGATTAGCAGGAACAGCTAGCAGCGAGAAGAAAGCAAGAACGGAGAATACACAGTACGAAGTAGGAATATCAAAGGATAGCAGTTCTAAATAGAAAACCGACCTTTCTGTGGACAGAGATGAGCATTCGAAAAAAACATAATCAGTGCCATGTAGGCACAGAAAACGAAGAGAAGAGAAAACGATAGAAAAGCGATAAAGAAAAACATGAAGACGTCCGTGACCAAAGGCTATAAAGTGAAAAAATAAAAGACATGAAAAAAAAAGATAAGATTATAATTAATGCGGATTTGTAAAGGAAAAATTGTAGAAAGGTTTCCTATTTCCGGTTGTACTCTTTTTCCTTAGATTCAGTAATTCAGAGAGACGTCTGATCGTCTGATTGATAACTGAAGAAGCAAGGTAATCAACCTTTTCATTACCCTTAATATACTAGCATGGCTGCGTATCCAAAGGAAATTATAAATACGAGCGAAAGAGGAAAGAAATTACGGATCGAATATGTAGAATAATGGAATCTGAAGAAGGATGAATGTTGGGAATAAAATGCAATCAAAGGCGCTGTTAAAATAAGATACCAAAAGAAACATCTTACAGTCAGGAATAGAGACAATAAGTTCAATCGCACGTAAAATTTCCAACAATTTTACGTAGTGAAGAGAGCGAAATGACGGCAGTTTAAATACACTTGAGTAATTGAGAGTCGGGAATAATTTTTATCACCTATTATTCCTATTCATTTAGCTTTTTATGAAATGGAGTACAATAGTGAACTATTCTTATTTAACACTAATGTTGTACATGGATCTTGCTTCTAAGTTTCTTCCTTTTAACGACGATGGCTAATTTCGATCTTGTTTATGATTGAATTCATTTGTATTTCTCCTTTATCGCGACTGATGAACTTATTTGTAATAGTTTTTCCTTTAAATATAAGGCGGGAATACAAATATTTCTCCTTATAAATCCATCTGATCTCTATAGATGTATCAAAAGAAACTAAATACGTAAAAAAGGTTAAAAATTAGAGGATACGAAAGCTAATGTTGTATTAAAAAAAAATGTATCAAATTAAAATATAATTAAATTTATTTTTCTACAAAGTATTTTAATCGCTCAAGACATAAAAAAAAAAAAAAAAATGGGTAAGATATTATATATATATTTAATTGGTATATATGCGTAAAAGGAATTTTTTGTAAAATTATTTTATTTATGCTTTCTTAATCCTTCTGCGCCGTTTGACGTATTCCTTTAGGAGCTATTGCGGAAGATAAGTTATTAAGACAATTTATTCTTAATAATTTTTCATTAAGGAGTAAATTGTTTCTAAAGCTAGAAGCCATTAAAAATTATTATTATATATTTCTTACTCTTTTTTTTTTCAGGAAGGTTACAATACAGCGAGTAAAATTATTCTGTATTTTGTCTTGTACTATGCATAGAGACAAATCTTTTCGAGGCCACGTCTGTTGTTATATAACAAGAATAGTACAATTACAAAGCAGAACACACGCAACATACACACTAAAACGCAGCAATTCTGTCAGTTTTAATGAATAAGCAAGTGTTCAGTCAACGTTGTTTAGTATAATAATAATAATAATAATAATAATAATAATAATAATAATAATAATAATAATAAAAGTAATAATAATAATAACCATAATAATAATCACAACAGTAATAGTAATAGTAATAGTAATAATGATAATAGCAGTAGTTAGTAAAACTCAATTCGAATCGGACCCGGAAATAATTTAAAACATTTTGTTACCGCTGCTACTATTGCGTTGCCGTCGGAGATCGGAGCGGTTTTCGGAGATTTTTTGTGACCCTCCCCAACACCTAGTGAACCCATCCGTGCAATGCTCACCCGGCATTTCGAGTAATTTATATTTTCTCGTATTGCTCTCTACCGAAAACAAATTAATCTAGGAAAAATAATTGCATTCGTATTAAATAATCCTCTTAATAATTTATAACAACACAACGATTTAAATACATCCCTTCCGTTCCACCCACGCACTAGTTTTGTTCCTCATTCTACCGTTTAATTTAAAGTGTCAAATGATAAATTTTTTACATTAATATTAATCATTTATTCTATTTATTTATTTTATTCTTTGTAAACTGAAATAAGTTTTAGCGTAATTTTTGCTGTATGGAAGTCTTAATAATGCGCAGAAACCTTACCGGAATCTAATACTTTCTTCTTTTTCTTTTTTTTTTGGAATTGTTGTAAATTTCTTTTCTTTTTTCTTCTTTTTCTTTTTTGCCAGACCTTTGTCATTGGTCAGTTTACTTGAACTTCCAGAAATTTTAAATATTTATCTGATTAATCGTTACGAATTGATAGAGCTTTTCACTAATTATTGATATTAGCGCACAATGATAAGCAATTTTATCTCAAACATAAATGTATTAAACGGTTTCTTCCGATATTGCGATTATTACACTACCATATGGATTCTTCCTCCTCGTATTTCATTTTTTACATATCGTTTCGTTCTTTATACCCAGTCAAAATAAATTAGCCGCACGACAGTGTCTTGTTTTGTTGTTTTTTGTTTTTTCTTTTCTTTTTTTAAATTGGGCACATCAGTAAAAGTCATTCAATACGTAGGATTAGAAGAATAATGAAACGTAAGAAGTGACGGAGATTGTATTAGAAAACACGATTATAGCTAACAAAGGAACAACAGAAGGAGGTGGACGAGCAAGGGTTGAGTAAGCACCATAAGGAATTAAGCGAATCGAAATAAAAGATTGCACGTTTTGAGGAAATAGAGATAAAATTTAAGTTAAGAGGATTAAAAGGACACAAAGGTGACTGAACAAGAGTGGAAGATAGAAGCTAGAAACGGATTACGATTAAGGCAAAGAAAATCTATGCAAGAAATAATAAAACAGCTGGCGCTAGGAAAATTATTAAATTAATGTGAAGAGGGAGGAGAAGGTTGTACGGCCAGGTGAGTAAGGGTTAGAGGAAAGAGGCGGATAGAGATCAACCCAAAAGCAGGCCTGAGATTTAGAGGGGGTCTAAGGGGGCTGCAGCCCCGGACCCTACCCCCAAGAGACACCCGCTTCTGAAATGTAATAAAAAATTAATCTATCATTTGTCGTTTACATCAACTTTTTTTTAAATAAAAAGAATTAAGTCTACAAGAGCAAGTGCATTTTTTAATACATTTATTTGTTAATAATTTTGTATCCATTTTTATTTCCTCCTTGATGAGGAAACTTCAGTTTCGTAAAAACGTACCAGAAATTTGTTTGAAGGTATAAGGAGTTGGAATCTACGTTTTTAGGAAATGTCTGTATGAATGTATGTGCGTGTGTACACGCGCAATACACGCACACACATTATCCTTTTATGCAAATTTTTGGTTAAAATTTGCTGAAAAATTCATTGTTTAAAATTATATATATATTAAATATTTAAAGCTTTCACAGTGATTACTCATAATAAATAATTTTCGGAAACAACTGTATTTTTAAAAAGATATTTATTCGCTAATATCTTTTTAAAAACACAGTTGTTTCCGAAAATTATTTATTATTATAATATATATATATATATATATATATTTGTTTTTTTGTAAAATCGAAAATCCTACCTATTATGTCTGTATGATATTTAGTTTTGTTTACATTAATAATTATATATTAATTCATGAATTCAAAATAATATAATTGAATTAAATTAAAGAAAATTTAGTTATTCTGTAAAACTGATAATTTTGTCACTTCCGAAAAGGGCCCCTAATATTTTTCGTAGCCCTAGGACCATCATACACTTTATCCGGGCCTGCCCAAAAATCATGGTGAGAATGATAAGGGAAAGAGCAAAAACGTTGGGAGAGGAATCTACGAAGGAAGCGATCATTTAATGCTTCTGAGCGTGCCAAAGAGTCGGCAAGATCATTCCCGGCAATGTTACCAGTGACCCGGGATATCAGTTCGAATAGAACGGAGAGCTAATAAATTTTAAATTAAGGAACGAATATAAAGAATAGTAGAACCAGTGTGGAGGTCTTAAAAAACAGGGACGAGCAGATAGCTGATAAAACGACTTTCGAATCGGAGGAAAAGAGCACTTTTGATCAATTATTCATAACCGTGGATTCGACCAGGAAGATGGAAGAAAAGGAGTTGAAAGAATTTGGAGTAGAAAACGGCACTAACATTTGAAACAGACTCTGAACTGTCATTGGAAATTATAGTATAAACCGAAAATAGTGAGGATTAGCTGAATTCGCTATACACCGCCGAACGTGAAAGAGATTTAATAAAGGAACGATTTTATAAGCACGAAATGTAAAAAAATGAAGGCAATTTTCTCAGAAACATGGAGAATCCATAAAGAATTTTCCAAAATAGCAAGGGGGAGTTTTTAAGCTCATCATAGTAGAATAGAGGGCGTATCATAGGAAGGATAGACGAAAATATCATCAGCAAAAAAATAAAGAACTAGACGAAATAGAAAAAAATAGAGAGACTGTGGTATCATATGTTGAAAAGGATAGCACTAAAACACGATCGTTTCGAAAAACCTCGAAAAAATGATCTGGAAGAGGTGAAAAAAGGGGTAACGCGAAAAGATCGATAACTAAGAAAGTAAACTGAAGTGAATTAAAAGCCGAGATAGCATCAATGAATGCGGAGATGATAATTTTTTTGCAAATGAGGGATTTATGGATATCAACAAGAAAAAAGAAATATGCAATGAAGAGCAGTAGAACAGAAGCCAAACATATTATCACGAAGTGCATTATTGTAGTCTCGAACCAAGCGTTTGTCAATCATATTTTCTATAAAAGTTTTCTTAAGCAGGAAGCCAGAGAAATGAAATGGAAAGAACTAGGCTCCCTTATTTTTTTTTTTTTGGAATAAGAATAATAATAAGAGAATTCCAAAATATCGGATTTGCACAAATGTACAGAAAAAATTAAGTACATTTTTAACCGCTGACTGCACTGTGTTTTATAAGTACAGTTATAACTGTATATTGATATTTAATAATGGATTATTTATATATTTAATGTTACGACTTTATTTTTTACACTTTTGCATGATTGTTTTTAAAATTTTTAGATCTCGTTTTTATTACTAATGTTATTTTAACCTTTTTTTTTTTTTTTATAAATGTTTCGCAAGTGCCTATTAATCAATGCGTTCTTGGGTAAATGATATACAGGGAGTAGGTATATTTATGAATATAGCCAAAGTGTCGGTATAAAATTAATGTGATTATTTTTAATAATAAAAAGCACGAGTCTAGTATTTTAATTACAATATTGTTCATGATATATTTGTATAAACATCACCTATGGATTTAATTATAGCTAATTTATTAATGACACTATTTTCAAGTTAATTTTATAATTTTTTTAATTTTATTAAAAGCATTATTGCTGCCCAATCTTTCTTCCTTTTTATTTTATTTTTTTTTTTTAATTCTGTTTTTCTTTTTACAACGTCGATAAAGTGGGAGATATAATTAATTATAAAATTATTTATACGACATGATTCGGCGTCATAGCGCCATACAATTACGATTTACAATTTAAAACAAATAAAACGGCTAATATTAAATTGTAAATCATGATTATATGGCGCTATGAAGCCGAAACATGTCGTATAAATAATTTTATAATTATATTTTCTGAAGAACAAATTGTGTTGTTTCTATGACTAAAACATATAAAAGAAGAAAATGGAAATATCAAACATTAGTAATAACACGGGGAGAAATACGTTTTCTCTTCTGCGACGAAGAATTCAAATCAGGTTACATTACTTCAAAAATTGCATCACGCAGAATTAGTGAAAAAGGCGCCGCCACCGATGCAGCTAGCTTTAGGGAAAATAATTTAAAAAATTAAAAAATTAACTTGAAAATAGTGTCATTAACAAATTAGTTATAATAAAATCCACAGGTGATGTTCATACAAATACATCGTATTGTTTGTATAATTAAAATACTAGACACAAGTTTTTTATTATTTAAAATAATCACATTAATTTTATACCCACACTTTTGGTATATTTATAAATATACTCCCCGTATCTCATCTACCCAAGGACACCTTAATAAATCGGCTGCAAAATAATCGTAATTTTAATTAAACGGCTGTACGTATTGTTTAGAAATTATTTGGCGGTAAGCGGATATTCCGTTTAGTTCGGATGTGCACAATTAGTAACCTGGGGACCGTATGCGACTTTTGTGTAACATTTTGATGACTCTCGATTTATAAATTTAATAACTGTATGTTTAAAGACTAAATTAAATCTATAAAAAAGAATCTCTTTAAACATTTTCATTGCCCCCCCCCCAAAAAAAACAACAAAACAAGCCGTATAAATTATTTCACGTGTAGCTACTATTTAAAAAAGTAAAAGTCTACGTTTAAACGTTCCCGTAAACTGGACATAGAGGAGATCATTATCGCATTCGTTTAATGGTAAAACAATTTTTTTTTATTGCTTGATGAAGAACACAAATGCTATTTGTAAACGGTTTTATTAGAAAATTACACTAAATTCGGATTGATTAAAAAAAAATAAATCTAGTGTTCCAATTAATTATTAATTCTCAATGTTTTCACTGAATATGTGTACCGTGGTGATAAATCTTTACCGTAGGAAAACCAGCTAAGTACAGAATTATGCTAATCAGTAACTTTAAATTTTTCCTGTAGCGTATTTCTAATTATAAAAAGAGATATGACACAGTCCGATCAGAGCAAACCTTTGTTTAAAGTTTTACATTATTGCAATTCTTATCATCGCGACTGGATTAAATACATTTTTACTATTTGACTTACAATTTCCAAAAGAGAAAAGGATAGTTGTTCACCACTGTTTTGGTTCTGTAAAGGTTTCACATTCAGTATATAGGTTTAAGTTCGAATAAATAGTATTTTACGTAACAATCAATTTAGTTTCCGCACGGAGCACTGTATGAGATTCATCAGTGTCAACGATTAGCGGATGCAATTTCGATAACTTTGAAGAAACGCGAGGTATGTTCCGCGATATTTCTCGTCGGTATCACACAGGCATTTGTGTAAATTAGGACAAATCCTTAACGAGGATATTTATCTACTGCTTAAATCGTACGAACGCTCGTTTGTTGTTACAATAAGTGATATTCACCTTCCGAAGTACATGCAATCAGGTTGTCGGTACGGCAAGAAAGTTTGTTAGGGCCTTTACTGTATTCCATCTATACCTCGGACATGCGCCAGTTTCTAATCTAACGTTACTAGCTACATTCGCTGTTGACACAGCGATAATCGCGTCTAATATGAGAATGTTAGATACACAAACACTGCTGTCCAAAATCACCTTAATCGGCCAGGGAAATAAACGTGTTTCTGGTGCACATTGTTCCAACTAAATGATTTATTCACAAACAAACGAGTAAGGTGTTCAAACTTAACATTTGATAATTCCACAAGTGGACTCCGTGCGTTACTTTGGAATGCACATGGATAAGCGATTTATCGTAATCATGCGGAAAATACGAGAAGATCTGTAATAACTAGGACTAGACTGCTGTCGCTAGGACGAAAATCAGTTCTAAACCTGACCGTAAAGCGGAATGTTTATTTATTGGTTAACGCTCCAATATGGGAATATGAATTGGAGCTACGTGGAACAACATGTCGAAGCAACCTTCTCAGAATAGAGCAACGGCAGTCCCAACATAGAATGGTATCTGCGTCTTGTATCGAATAATACATTTGCATGCGGACTTGAATGTTCCATACGTAAAGGATGTTTATGCGGAACAGTATAAAAGGTTTTTTGGGAAACTTCAGCTCGAATCCCTATTCATATACCGAATGTTCACGGTAGATCTTCCAGCCAGGTCTAGCAAACGACTTAAAAGGAAAAAGTGGTGCCACGCGATGCACTTCCGATTACTCAAGTGCTATTGTACTGTTCTCAGGGACACTACGCATAATCGTTATGTCCTTAGGGGGGAGATAAATAAATCGCTTTATTTTTGAAGACCTGAATCGGGAAATTCGTTGCAATTATTGTCAGGTTAATGTTTCTGTTTTTTCCTTTTTCTTATTCATTCCACTTTTCCCCAATCTTTTTCTCATTTTCCTTCTTTTACTCATAATCACCATTGTTTATGGCAGGCTGTTGTCGATAAAATGAAGAAAAAAAAAAAAAAAACATTTCTAAAGGAAAATGTGGGAAAAATTTGATGATATAAGGGAAGTCGAAATTTGCTATTGAACAGGGGAAATAACTGTTTTTTTTTTTTTTTTACCTTTTGGCATAGAAACAATCCGTTGTATTATTGTGCGTTAGTATTTAGTTTTACATCGTTACACCAATTCGAATTTAAAACAAACCGCGGGGAGGATTGTGCAGAAACATGATTATTTTCCCGCCAGTAATAAATTCCATCGACAGATCGGGTGTGTATACAATGTAATAGCTTTGAAAGCAATTAATTTGTTGTTGTCAGCAGATGACTACTAGCGACGTAAGTAAGAAACGCTAACAAGACAATTTTACGCTTTTGTACACTTTAATTCTATCACTAGTCCATCTAAGCATTTCTTGGGCTAGAAATTTTAAGACATTTTCGAAAAGCCATTTACATTCCGTTATCGGTCAACGTTTACATCTCATCTGAAGAACCACAGCTTCCTTTTGTTCCGATTTGAACTTTTTTTTTTCTTTTGGGAGACATTTCTAGAGTCGAAGCATAAACGAGAAATATCGATTCAACAATTTCAATATAACTGAACGCGTTACAGTCGAAATATTTTATCGGTGATTTCAAAGTATTCACCACAATAGTGGTGACAATATCGAATAGCACACAATATATGTGTAAAGCGATGATTAATTACTCTGAAAAAATGGAACGTTTCGTATAATACTGGCAACATTGGAAAAAACTGATAAAATCATCGCGAATGTTTCGGTTGCATTAGAGTTTTGTTCGTGCGACTAACAATAAGATAAACAATTGCGATATATTTGATAAAAACATTTCGCGCTCACCACGCTAGACTTACCACGCTGTCTGATAACCAGAGGTAGACACAATAATTCTTGTGCGCGAACTGGTCTCAAATGATCAAACCATCGCTAATAATAGTGGAACTAAAGAGATGATAGACATCTTAGCGTGCTCGATACGTTTTATGTTTTTTAGTATGGATCACTGGGGACGTAACAGCACCAAAAACAACGACTTTATGTTCTATGTAACATTGCGAACCTGATTATCCGATGCTAATGTATAACACATAAGTGAGGAATTCAAAAATTTTTCTTTTATAAATTTTGTAGGAATTTTTCCTAAAATAATAATTAATCAAACATCGACTTAAGCGCAGTGTACATTTTTGTCGGCACAAAACGTTTGTAAGGACCTATAACACACAAACTGCTCGAATATTCCGCCGGGTTTATAAGAATAGTATAGTTCCTTCGATCGTGTGAAACAAATTTTATCGCTTCCTAAATAAAATTCTACGCTGGAAATATCGAAAAATTATGAAAAGTTTTTATTCTTTTTTATTGTTTATTTTATATTGACCCAACAACTAGAAATAATAGGTAACGAATTTACACAATTAAAGATAGAAGAGTAGAAAATATTGAAGTAAAGGAATTACAGCCGTAAGATTGGAAGGAAAGAATGAAGGAAGAATTGTAGAGGGAGCAGGAAGGCCCAGAGTCAAATTATTTTTTATAGTACAAGATGTTAGCACGGCGCATAGGGGAAGAAGACAAAGAAAATCAAAAGCGAGAAGAGGAGGAGAAAATGGTTAAATCGATCGAAATCTGAAATGATTGGCTGAACAGAGAAGCGGTATGTCCAAAGCAATTATTGTGAAAAGCGCCGTCGAGGGCAAGTGAACGAACCGGATCAGTTTTCCCTCAGTGCCGGATTGACTAAAAACCCTGTAATAAGCGATGATTTATAGAAATATAAAATTGGGAATCAGAGAACAACGTGAAAGGATAGTTAAAGGAATGCCGTTCAATTATTTCCTCTATAGTTCGCCTGCGGTTCAATCATAGTTTTCTTCCGGCTTCTCTTTTCCGTTTTTCTGTTGTTCAATCTCCTTTGTGTGACCCTCCAGAGCTCAATTATTATACCTGTGATGCAAATCACGTCTTGTATTCGAATGCCCCTTTATTTCCTCCGAACGTTCTACTCTGTATTCTAGTCTTCTGCACCTTTTCCTACTCCTTATAGTGCCCACTCCGTTCTTGCACTCCCCTCTCTCAATACAGTTTTCTTTTCTTAGCCTTCTTTATCTCCTCAATTTCTAATCTTTTCCCCTTATATAATGTACAATTCCTTACGTTGGGGTAAGTTCCACTGTTGACGTGCCCAGAAGAAAAAAAAAAAAAAAAGTTAAAGGAATGGAGAAAGGGGAGAGGTAGTAGCTTGAAGAACACCTTTGAAATCGAAAACAATGATAAATTTACTAATCGCTCTTATAAATGAAATGAAGGAAGTGAAATATGAATTCAGCTGTGAAAATAGAACGGGAACCTGAAGAAGTCTGTCGGGTCGATGGAAAAAATTTGTGCTAGCAGAGGAATGCAGCGGGCGCGCAGAGATCAAAACGCTTTAGTCATTTTCCGAATCCGAGAGAAGGGCGTAAAAGTAATAATAGAATTTAATAAAGTAATTACCAACATCCTGTTTGTTAATTATAAAATATTACAAACACAATTATAACAAACAAATCTAAGAATAAAATGATGGCTCACTTAGAAAAAACGTTTCTAATTAAGCCTTCATTTTATTATTAAATTTGTTATAAGTGACCATCTTACGATCTATTCTACATTCCTATTTACTGCTGCTTTCCCGTTCCGTATTGTGCTCTTCATTCATCTAGCTCTCAGCGTATTTGTACTATCAACCTCGGACAGAATTTTTATCTAACTGTGACTCTTCGATATTGCTTCTGAATGATGGGAATCCTTCGTTGACGTGATAAAAAATAAATAGAAAAAAAAAAAAAAAACAAAAAAACACAAAAGCTCTGTAGAGCATCGTTTTGGCGCATAACAGTAAATGTGAAGGAAAGTTGAAGAGAACTGCATGCCGTGTGCATATACAGAATTTTTGAAAATCATAAAACCCGATATATAATAAAGAACTTTATATTCGTAAAATGTTGACATTAGGCAGTAAAAATAGTCGGAATGTTAAATATAAAATGGTAATTAACGTAGTCAATCGACTGAAAGATGACAGACAGTTTTCTAATTCTGACAAAAACTGCGTTTCCCTTTTTGAACTGAGAATAATATTCCGAGAAGAAATTAAATTTTCATTTCGTTTAATTTTCTTTTTTTCTCGTGCGTGGCAACATCAGACACACGAGATTATCCTTCGGACATACAAGTGTTTAAAAAACTTGGAAAATAACAGAATAAGAGACGAAGGGAAATTAGCGACATGAAAAAAAAAGAAAAAAAACATTCCTAAGCCGAAATGAAGAAACAGTAGAATAAGTGTCTCGGAATCGAGGGGCAAATTGTAGAGCGAAAGACAGCGATCACATGTAGAAAAACGGACAACAGCCTGTTGAATCATAATTGAAATGAAAAAAGTATTAAAGGTAGTGAAGGTAGGTAGAAAACCGGGCGCAATGCTTAAAATCGAAGAGGAAAGAAAGAGTAATAGAACGTGAAGAAATTTAATAAAGCGGATTGGGAGTATGATAAGAAATCTCTTACAATGAACGGTAGCTCACAAAACAAAATGGAACAAAAACTGAATAGACTTTAAAGCCAGAGTACCCACGTTGAGCGGAATGGGCGTTGAAAATATATACCGACAAGTAAGAAAGTGTTGTGTGCAAAATAACGTTGACCGCCACTGTGTCATAAAGACCACGCTGTGCCACCTTTAGAAATCGTCTTTTACGCGTCGGCCAGAGTTGAAAAAAGAAGAGATTAACATTAAAATACGAAGCAGGAGAAACAGACAAATCGAATCAACGTTTCCTCTTGTCGAAACATAAAGATATTTTAGCGTTTATACAATTCCGATTGATAAAAATGGAAAGGAAGGGACGACACATGTACATCATAAACGATAAGGGGGAAATAGTTGAAGAAGGCAAAAGAAACGAGATGATTATTGAACGCGATAAAGAACGCGAACGGGAGGATAAGTTTCGAGCAGAGAGTTTTAAAGGGGGGGGGGCTCGAAGAAAGAAAAATCGTTTGCACAATGCTTGAGGTAAAGTTATACAGAGTATAACGGTAGAAAGCAACGGGCGAAAAGCAGGTAGTGGTCAAAACGGAATTTAATAATTCATGAGTGGAGGGGTGGTTCCAGAGGCATTCCCCGATGCAAAAGCTGAGTAAAACGGTCAATCACTCTCAGTTTCAGACGATTAGGTTTGCCTATGCGAAGAAAGTAACAATTCTGAGAGAACTTTTCATTAACCTGTAATTACTTGTAACGTGAACGAAGTACTTTTCTGCAACAAATAATAATGGAACAGCGAGCTTCCTTTTAAAAGTTCTCGGAATTATCAAGCAAATTTCAAGGTGATAGTAAAAAAATATTTCGAAAAGGTAGATATTTATGGTTGATTTTGCGACTATTTATTACTACGATACGAACCTATATATATATATATATATATATATATATATATATTGTTAGAGTTTTACTTCCTTTTTAGGAGAGTATCTATAACAAAACAAAATAAACTGTCTTGAATTCGGGTCCTATTTCAAAGTAAATTCTTCCACCTGCGAAGATTTGATTTCTCGCCTTTTGTTCCTTTTTTAATTTAAGACGATTCCTTATTGAATCCTTGCTCGAAGTCGTCGTTCTATATAAGAGTCTGCTGAGTTGTAATGCGAAAAACTGCATACAATATTTTTTTGGAAAAGAAAATTAATTATAACACATTTGGATTTCCTTTTGATTACGTTAAGTTGACAAAACTGTATAAAATAAAAATGTACGTATTACCCAAAATTGTAACAATGAAAAATTTTGTGATAATAAAAATTATCGTAACTGTAATAACGGTGATTACTGTAACCATCGTAAAAAAACTTTAAGATGTGATGATAATAATATTAATACAACAAGTAAAAATTTAATAATGAATATATATAAAAAATATTACGACAACAAGTGTTTTGGCACCAACAAAAGTAGCCAATAAATAATTTGAATGTCATCATGTAAAAAGTATCAGCCAGTATAAATTAATTTATTTCAAAAATGAAGTATCCTGCGATCGTAATTAACCCTAAATTATTTTACGACCGATCAACACAATTTACAGACCAATGTATGTGTATACTATTACAATATGTATTTTGACTTTTTCGATAATGGCTAGTTGGTGATTTTTTTTTTTTTTTTGCCCAACTTCATTCCTTGTTTATTAACGAGCAAACTTCGTTTGTTAAATGAATCATTAGACGTGTACATTTTTATAAAATATTAATATATTTAAGAGCTCTATTAGCTTCGAAACGTCTCAGTGTTTAATTTTAAATATATTAATATTTTATAAAAATGTACACGTCTAATGATTCATTTAACAAACGAAGTTTGCTCGTTAATAAACAAGGAATAAAGTTGGGCAGAAAAAAAAAAAAATCACCAACTAGCCATTATCGAAAAAGTCAAAATACATATTGTAATGGTATACATTGGTCTGTAAATTGTGTTGATCGGTCGTAAAATAATTTAGGGTTAATTACGATCGCAGGATACTTCATTTTTGAAATAAATTAATTTATACTGGCTGATACTTTTTACATGATGACATTCAAATTATTTATTGGCTACTTTTGCTGGTGCCAAAACACTTGTTGTCGTAATATTTTTGATATATATTCATTATTAAGTTTATACTTGTTGTATTAATTGGGTTTTTAATTTTAAATATATTATTATTTTATAAAATGTCTAATGATTCATTTGATAAGTAATTGAAATAATGTGTTCATGAAATTTTAAAATTTGCTTATTCGTATCGCACAGTTTTTTCGACTTTCTCATTCGCGAGAGTATATTTTCTAAATTTACTTAAATAAATTTAGAAAAACAAAAAGTCTACCACCTATTAACACATTTCGCATATCAAAGCGTATTTTGTTGCACTTTCGAATGGCAAAAAATTAATAAAAACAATGGAAAGAACCGTTTTACGCGAGCTAAATATAAATCTTGCCCAATCGCGGAGTTTTAATGAAAGAACACCGAAAATTTCGCCTATTGAAAAGATTCATTCTATAGAAAAATCTTAAAAAACGAAAACTCCTTTATATCATTTCGATTTCCATGCGCATTTTCAACCATTTGACTTAAAAGCCGAAGCCGAGAATGTTTATAGATCAACTTATCTGTACTTTTGAACTTTTAAATACAATGTTTAATCGCTACACGTTACGTTTGTCTACACTTTCGCCCAAATGACTACTCGTTCCAACGATTCTAAGATCGTGTCTCCATTGACACGATCATCAGCAGCAGCAGGATCTGAAAAGCTGAATATAAATTTTGTCCGAAATCGCTGTACGCTCACTGCCGCTCAAATACTTACTACAACCCCACTCCTTTTTTCTGGTCTAGTATTCGCGAACAAATCGAACAGCCCCGGGTCATAACATTTTTATTTGGCTTTTCGAGATTGCGTTGATAATCGTGTCAAGTAACGCGGATGTGTTTAGGATCAATAGCACGGCACACAAAACGTAGCGATTAAAATGCTTTTTTTTTTTCCCGTTAATCTATGTGTACCTTTTAACGATCGAAAAGTTTCCTTGTGCTGCGGCTAAAGCTAAAACGAGCCATCTAGTTCATTGAAATATAAATCAAAAGCCGGCAGCGTAGAATAACTAATATAATCGATTTTTCTTCATCACAAACTCGGCACGAAGATGAAGAGCCTATTGCTAAATCTTTTTTGATGTATATACTTATCCAGGCATTTTGTAAGTGTTGATCTTGCAAATCTTTAAGCTCGTTTCATCCGTTTCCATCTTTACTACAACACCATTTCAATCTCTAAATCGGCTATCTTCATTTAAGAATAAGTAAATGAGTAATAGTAAAGGCAATCGCAGTATGTGCGGTCCGAATCCGACTGCAGGTCTTCATTGGATTCCGATTCACATTGTATTCGTCGTCTTTACTAATATTTACTTTTTTTCATTTTTTTGAAAGAAGATTCGCGATTTATAGACACCATTATATATATATATATATATATATATATATATATCGAACATTTTACCGATGTACGTGTTTTTTATAATCTTTTATTTAACTCGCTTTGTCATTCTGTCTGTCATTCTGCCTGTCATTCTGTCTGTCATTCTATCTGTCATTCTGTCTGTCTGGGGGGAATCTTGCGAACGATTTTTCACCTACTTCCCGATGAATTATAAAAGTGTCCTTTTGCAGAAATGCTTGTTATAGATGACAATACAATAATATGCGACATCCGGGGGGTTTCCAACTTTAAACAAAAGCTCGAAATTTTGAGAATTTTTTTTTTTTTCTTTTTTTCAGGCATGTGATATATCGTTCGAAAGATCGCTATTTGTCGAGAACAAAACCATATTTTATTTCTTTAATGAAACTTTCAGAGTTTACGAAAAGTTCAAAAAAGCGCGAAATCTAATATGTAGCTCCTTCTTTGCGACGCGAGTCTTATAGCTGAAAATTCTGAACAAGGTTGAAAAAGGCACATCCTTGTGTATTTCTTTACTTTGAAACATTTGAGTTTCTAACTTTAAAATCGAACACTTAGGGCGCCGAAAGCTCGAAAGTTTCAAAAAAATATATGTTCTTTTAATCATGTGATATATCAATGGAAAGATATCGCTATTTGTCAAACATTGTGTTTCATGTGCTGAGGATTCCGTATATATTGTATGAAAAAGCAAAAGACAATATAATTGAAAGAATGCGATTCATTATTTAATAATAAAATGTAACACAAATTTCTGTAAATGTCCTATAATCAAGATATTGAAATAAAATAAAGCGAAATATAATACAATTCTAAATTTATTGTTTTTTATTGAAAAATACATAATAAAAAAAGTGTCTGGACTAAAAAATTAAAAAAATAAAAACATCTTTTCAAAAATAGCCTTTTATTTATGCACTAAAAAGAAGTACCGAATAACTTTATTAGTGTGCGACTACCAAATACGTATCTTAACATTAAAATCTGAAACTACAAAATACTATTCTGAAAAATAAAAGCGGAGGCCGCAGATTAATAATTAAATATTAATATGATAATACATCCTAAGCCGAAACTACAATCACTATTTAATGTTGTTCCATTGCTATGCATCACAATACACCACACACACCGAATATTTTTGCAACTGCGGCCCCCGCTTTTATTTTTCAGAATAGTATTTTGTAGTTTCAGATTTTTAAGATGCGTTAGTCGCACATTGATAAAGTTTTTTTTATTTTTTTTATTTTTTTTATTATTTCATTTTCTCGCACTCAAGATGGGAACTGTTTTACTAAGCGATATTTTCAATTTAAATATTTCTTCTTAACATGTTTTTAGTAGTGCTGGTAATTTTGTTCGTTATTTTACTCTTTAGCGTATTATCTGAAACCTTTCCTATTTCTTCTAAACAGCAAGTGTTTAAATATCGCATTGCTAAGAAAATCTTTTATCTTTTTCTGATATTACGTAATATAATATTACCTTTCACATATTACCTCATTTACAATTCTTCCGGTTTAGCTATATGGGTTACATTTCACTTTCCTATCGAAATTAGTTGCCTTGTAAAAGTTACTTATTGCGTTCGGCTACAGAGCTATTCCACAATAAATATTGCGCGTATGAAATTTCATTTATTGTTACAAAAATATCTTTCAGTTGTTTTTTTTTTTAAATTTTTTATTTAATTCTATATAATTTTTTTTTTCTTTTTCGCCTGGCTGTGAATATCATTTGACCGCTACAACTACTACTCGTTATTATTATTAAATCATTCTATTTCTTTTATTATATCAGTCTATTTCTCCGTCGCTGGAGATCGAACTCCTAACCACTATCTCAGCAATCAAGAGTTCACGCTACTAGGCTGTCGTACATCATTAGTAACTTTATTTTATTCAAGTTGAATACCGAGAATTAATTTAAAAGAATTAAATATGACACGGAAAAAAAAGAATTAAATAAAATGTTTAGCATAGTGCAAATATAAACTTTTTCTTTTTTTTCTATTTTTTCTATTTTTTTTTTTTTTTTTTTTTTTTTTTGGGCGCGCTAGCAGCATTGACCCAACAACAGAAATTACGGAAAGGGTTAAATAGAGAGACGATTAGAAATAGAGCTTAGGAAAGATTGGAGTACAAGGATTATATCTGGAGATGGAAAGGAAAGGACAAAGGAAGAACTATCTGTCTGTTCAACCTTGTCTTCCTGTTAACCTATGGTTCTCTCTGTTACCTTTACTTCGTCGTTCTGTAGTTGTCTTCATTATTTGTCTTCGTTCTTGAGACATATTACCTTCCGCTCGTTTTGGTTTTTCGTTGGTTTCTTCTCTCCATATTATCCTCTCAAATGAAGAGTATGTTGAGCATTCTGCTTTCTATTCCAATTTTCTGCGAATTGCCTACTCCGTATTGTGCTTCCCCTATATCCTTTCCTTCTCTACATATCGTTCCCATTGTTTGTTCCTTCCTCCTAACAACATTTGATACCGTATCAAGATATAACTGATTCACTTCCCTTTCTAATTGTTTCTGGATGAAAGTTCCTCTGGTTGACGAGCCCAACAAAAAAAAAAAAAGAAAAAAAAAGAAAAAAAAAGAAAAAAAAAAGAAAACACTTTCCTCGCTACTCCGAGATTGATTGTCTTAGTGAAAATCATAAAATTACTTCGAGACGGAAATGATTTAGATTGAGCCCAGATAGTTTCTTCGCCCTAAAAACTGATAAATTTGCGTGTAGATAACTAAATATCTATCTCTACCCCCCCCCCCCCTCTTCGAATTGCCTGCAACTGACGAATGAGATTTATGTCTGTAAAAAAAATTAATCGAGAAGGGACTAGCGCGCATGCTCTAGCCCGTATTGACCGCCACAATCCACTTGGAATTTACGTGTAGCTACGGCGCAACCCATTACGTATCACGTTAATTTAAAATACCAGCGCCGCTATGGAGAACAATTTTTTAGATTGAACAGGTTTCTAATACATGTCGTTATCAGTAATTTTCCGTTATTCATTCTATTACACAATTGTTACGTTTGACCTTAAAATTGATAACAGAAACAAGTGTGCACGGAAATTCCACTCAATGTAGCTTGAACAGCGACGACAATATCCGCTACATTATTTATTTCAGAAGCGGAATGATGAGACATCGAACAATTGAACACCGATCTCTTATCTCCCAGGCCGGCAAGTAAAACACTGTTTAAAAAAAAAAAAAAAAAGTGGTTCTAGAAAGCCGAAATAGAGAAATGATCTCAGACATTTGGTCAGGAACATTTATAGTTGATGCATTCACCAATTTTACATGTGTCACCGAAGAGAATCTACTGTGAGAATCAATTCTGTGATGAGAACCTACAGACGGGCGGTTGCCTTGTGGGTTCTCCATATGTTATTTAATAAAAAAAAAAATATATATATATATAATAGAGAAGCTAGACCGATGTTTCTAATTTCAAACCATCGGTAAATAGTACTTTTTAACGGAACGGAGGAAATTAACTTTTCGCGGTGGAAATTTTACCGAATATTAGACGAGTGGCTAAAAACCACTGAAGTTTCACGATATAGCTGAAGCCCTGCCCGATTTATCGAAACGTATAACGACAGACGCAGCCGAGGAATATGGCCAATTCTGTGTTAGCCTAATATTTGTTGAAGATTTCCACAGGCTGTCTTCAAAAAATAAGTTCTCCGATTATCCGTAAGGTGTTTACCATTCAAAACTCTGCAGTATATCGAATTCACATAAAGAGCACGTTTAATCTGCAGCAGTAACGTTACCGATTACGATTGTAAAAGTTTGAAATACAGTATGAAACTTTCGACACGTGTAGAATAATAATCGATATTTTAAGATTAACAATGATAGTCGTTAAAGTTGTTTCCGCATGTAAACACTGACCAAAACGAACGTATATTTGTCGAAAGATGAGACAAACTTTTGCTGAACGAGTCGTGTTTTTGTTTTTTCTTTCTTTACACAAAACAAAAATCTCGCCATCAATTTAAAAATTGACTCGCTGAAATCTCCTTCTAAATAAAGTTTATAGCCTCCTGGTTTCCTCGATGAACTATGAATTTCACAAATAAACTAAAAATATTTTCAGAAAAAATTACAACTTCCAAAAATAATATATATATATATATATATATATATATATATGTATATTTGTACGTCCCTCAAACTCGAAAATAACTCTACACAAAATTTACATAAGGGAGGAGGGGGTATTTTGGGTCATGAAATTGATCTGTCAAGGTCTAATCCGTGGCAAAATTCGTTTCCGATGGTTTTTTTTTAAGGGAGTTAAGTGTCAACTTAATGACTACTATTATTATGCGAGCGATGAGTTTTATGTATAATATATATGTATATATTTGTACGTCCCTTTAAATATATTTATTTCTAAGAGGACGGCACGATTTTATGAACCGAGAAAATGCTCGGTGCGCCAGGTATTGTATATTTATATATATATATATATATATGTGTGTGTGTATGTGTAGTAAACCATTAATATTTGCGAAAGAAACGTTCCAAAATTTCTTTGCGATTTTTGAGTTTATTTTTCCATACGTTTTCCTAGAACCGAGACGGCGAAAAAAATTATTTTTGATTAAACTGATTTATTAGAAATACTCAAAATTAGGAAGAAAGTGCTAAAAATTACACTGAGCTTTATGATTGTTCTCGCCTTTTTTTAAAAAAAAAATCATCAGTTAACCTCCTATCGATGTGTATAGAGTTTCCACATTAGAAATTGGTCGGACATCTATACTTCCTCTTTTTCTAACAGTGGTTTCTTTTATCTGTCTATTCGGCCAACTCTTAAATATCCTTCTCTTCGTTGTTCTGATGTTGTTTCCGTTGTTCGTCTGAGTTGTGGATTGCCTTTCCCCGATTTCGCTTTTCCGTAATTTCTTCTTCACATTGTCCTCTCCATCCTAATCATGCAGTTATTTGCGAAGCCGATCGTGTGTTCTTTGAATGTTCATCTCTTTCAGTGGAGCGTTCTACTTTGTATTTCTATCTGTTGAGGCTTAGGCTTGTGTCCCTTATATCCTTTTCTCTTCCCCATTAATTATTTCTACTATTTGTTCCTTTTTATCAAAGATTTCTGATCGGATTAAAATATAACCGGCCTCATTCCTTTCTATTTGTTTCTATGTGAAAGTCCTTGGTTGACGAGCCAATCTAAAAAAATAAAAAAACAAATGAAAAAAAAAACTGGAACGGCCACTTCAAAAAAAGGTGTTTTTTTGGGGGTTTTTTTCTTCTCCAAATAATAAATTAAATCAGGCGGTTATCGATATAATAATAACTTTCATATTAAGGTTTTTGATTTATGTTCTACATTTTAAATTTTAAATTTAGCGTGAGTGGCGAGTTATGTGAATTTTTACTTGATTATTATTTAGGTCCTCATTTTCATGTTATGCATTTTTTTTTTCACATCCAAAAATTTGTTTATTGATATTTCATATTCTCTTTTTTTTATTTTTTTTCCAATTCTAAAATTTAATCCGACAAAGTCTCGACCTTCGCAAGCTACTCTGCTAGTTTTAACATGCACCCGAATCCCAGGACTTGTGTCTACAGCCTCTTGCTCTTTGATATTGGGCATCTGATATCCTCCTACATGGGGAGGAATGATCAGAACCTTAGAATTGGTTGGTCAAAGCAGAGAACGCCGTTGATGTCAGAATCTGTAGGCCAATAGACTAATGCATACTATTGTTTTCTCGTGACGCTGGCAAGTGAGTTCGAAATACTTGTAGTTGTGACTGAAACCGATTCACCTTAGTGGTCAAAGTCTCTGTCTGAACTTTCAACCTACAGAGGCATGTGAACAATCAGAAGTAATGCACATGCTGGGTGGTGATAGGCAAAATAACAAACATAGATTGTAGCGGGCCATTGATAAATGAATTCTCTGAAATTGGCACAACTTGTAGGCGAGCTTTATTATTTCAAACAAATTTACTAGATACTTTGGTATGTTCTGCTTGCAATTTACTGCAGGCATAGAAATCTATAGGTTGTGCCTTTGGCAGTTTAGCTTGTTTCTAACTGGTTTGCTCTGAGTTTTCTCACTATCATACACATAATTTTAATTAACTTTAATTGCTCCTTCAAAAATTTGAGAATACAATTTGCAAAAATTTTAGTGGTCTAGAATGTCTGTTTAACACTTACTTATAAATAAGAAAAATTTCTAAAAACTATAATTTACATTTAATTTGAAATGTATTTGGAAAATACTGCTGCAAATAAATTTTTATAAAGCAACATTATTAGCTCAAAAATAAATTAACAAAATTAATTAATTATATTTTGTCTGTTTTCGGCTACACCGATTGATGCACATCAGTTGATCACAATGAGCAGAATTTCATTTAATATGAATATTTCAAAGGTATTCTGAAAATTGGTTTTTGCTCATTTTTCATGTCCATCAACTCATTTATGGACGTTTCATCATCTTGTAGTTTTACAAGCAGTTAATCTTGTACAGACATACAGATAAAGGGAAACAATTTTGCGTTCTTCATTTAAATGTTTTAATTTCGCTTTTCCGCTAAGTAAGTTTTAGAATGCAACATTGGCTGTTGACAATTTTTATTCTTTGTACAAATTTCTACAGAAAAAAAAATTCTGCCTTCCTTCAGTGGAAATATTTCTCTACTTTAAATCATTTATAGTCAATTAAAGAAAATATTTTTATATTCAGAAAAAAAGTATGTGATATTGTTAAAAAAACATGCAAAAGGAACTGTAAAATGATTATGACAGAAGCAAATAAATAAAAGCAAAATGGCGTTGCTTTAATTAAAAACTCCAAAATTTACTTTAAAAAAAAATCTGGATGTACCATAGAGCATGTGTAAAACTGAACCCTCTAATCGCAATTAATTGATTAACATTTCTGTTTATATATCTATATCTATACATGGGCGTCGCCAGCGGGGGTCAGGGGGGGCAGCTGCCCCCCCCCCCCCTGGAGCCTTGAAACTTTTTAATCAACTGGCCATAATGAGTGTTCATAGGCGCCTAATCATGAATAATTTGTCAGAAACCCACGAAAATTATGTTTTAATTAAGATTTTATTCTTGTTTAATAAAATATTAAGCCTTTACAACTTATAAATTTCATTTTTTCTATAACTCATATCCTTTTTCTATCATCTTGCCCCCCCCCCCCCTGGCGGCCGCAACTCATTTTGCCCCCCCCCCCTGGCCCATCGGCTGGCGACGCCCTTGTATCTATATATATATATATATATATATATATGGCTATAGCCAACAAGGGCGACTACCCAAACAAAAGCTATAATTAACCAGCTGAAACATTGTATGTATATATTTTAACAAAAATAGTGCTTGCATAAATAAACAGAACCTTTATTTTTTTTTTTCTGTGTGTAATACTTCGCCGCTATCGTTATTTAAACTGGTTAGCTGGTTATAAAACGTACGTTAATCACAAGAAGGAGGAAAAATAGAAATACTTTATTAATAATTTCCTAACAAACAGAGTGTATATACATATATCGATTACCAGTACAATAAAACAAAAATACCAATATAGCCGTAGGAAAAAAACTAAAAATAAAAAGTACCTCAGCAAAAATCAAAAGTTAATCTATATTAATTTTTAAACCTATCCAACTGGGAATTACTATAAATAGATTGGAATATTTTACTATTAAATAGACCGTATTTTTACAGTAAATCTAGCGTATATAGTTGCCGGTTTCTTGGAATCATAATTTACTACACAGTTAATAAATTAATTTTAATTATATATAGCATCACAACATTTAGGAGTAGTGATACTAAAATCAAAATTTTTGTTAGATATATAGTACCTCTAATAAATCACACATTTCTGTTATTTTTGTGTTACAAATAATACTTTAAATACAGCTGATTCGTTTTATTTGTATTTGATTACAACTATTACTTGTTACAGGTGACCATATAGAAACACATATATGTATATGATGTGATGTGATATAACTGACATAAAGCAACTTATCAACCTTTTTTTTTTTTTTTTTTTTTAAATGGGCTCGGTGTTAACACTGACCCAATTACATGGATTTAGATCACCTACTCAGATTCTGAGGCGATCGGATATAGAAAGTATAAAGGAAAGAAGGAGGGGAATAAAGGTTGGAGATGGAAAGGAAAGGATAAAGGAAGCATTGAAAGGGGTAGGAAGATCCAACGCCAAAAGTTCGGCGTATAGATGAGAGCACTTATCAACCTTTAAAAGCGATATGTTTTATTATATTTCTACTGAATTCATATCTTTTATCTAACGCGTAATTAACTAATTGGACCACTAGATAGCAGTATCATTTACAAGTAAATTATTGGGTAGCAAAGACTTTCTACGAATGGGAAAGTATATCTTCAGCTTTGACAGGATTAATATTTGTGTACCAGTTAATATTAAATTGTATATTTAATGCGAAAACGCAGCCAGTTATTATAAGTGATACTTGATCAATACAAACTACAAAAACGCACAGCACCATCTGCGTACAAAGCTTCACTTCAGTATCATGAAATTTTTGAAAATTCGAAAGGTAAAAAACAAACAAAAATTACCTGAATGCGAATAATCAAAGAATAGACAGCAAGTTAAAAAAATTGTAAATATCTCGGGTGCTATATTACATCGAATTTAAACCCTGAGACAGAAATTAAACAAAGATACGCGAACATGCGCGCACTGCTTTTGGAAAACTAAAAAAGCTGTTAACAGATAAATCATTAAACTTGGAAATTCGGAAAAGACTAATGGAAAGCTGTATCTGGCCTATTATGCTCTATGGGCTGGAAGCTGCAACATATTCCGGCACAGCACTCAACTACTTGGAGGTGTGCGAAATGTGGCTTTATCGTCGCATACTTAAGATTCCTTGGACAGCGCGCATGAGAAACAAAGATGTACTAAAATCCGTCCAAGAAGAAAGGATGATCCGACGAATAATCGAAGAAAGGAAAATAAGATACTTTGGACACATAATCAGAGGAGAAAGATATGAAATCATCCGGTTTCTTCTTGTTCAAGGGAAAATTGAAGGAAAAAGAGGAGTGGGACGCAGAAAACTATCTTGAACGCAGGACATCCGGAAATGGACCAGAATAACATCTATAGAGAGATTAGTTCAAGCTGCCAGAAATAGGAATATATGATCAACATCCCCTGTGATCGTTACGCACGGTAACCGTGTACAGCATTTTGATGATGATGATGATGAGTATATCAATTAGTACAGTTTTCAATGTTGATTTAGCATCCGTAAAATTAACAAAAATATTGGTCATTTAAGTAATTCTTAATTATTTAAATAAGATATAATGAAAAATCAGATTTTATCAACTCAATGTCATCTGTCATATTTTATATAAGAGTTTTACTAAATCAGAAAGTACCCGTATCTGTATGTTTATTACAGTTGTAAGCGCGTGTAACAAATTCCACAAGTATATACAATTATTATTCTATCATCTGTGAGAATTACTTATAGCACTGCTTGCGAATTATTTAAAACTGTTTACTGTCGTATCCATAATAACAATAATAATCAACTATGTGCATTTGATTGCAAGAAACGGTTTAACCGAAATAATAAAATCAGTTAGATATATTATATATACATATATATTAATTACAACGTAATTCTTAGGCTACCACCCCATTAGAAAAAATGTCTCAATTTTATGTAACGAAAAATGTCCCAGAGGCCAGTTCCTTTCTCTCGGTCGCCTTTACCTTCCTAAATTTCTCTGCTGCCCAATTATTTCAGGCTGAGTGAACCTGGGAACGACTTTGATCCGGAACGAGACAAGTCTCGAACCCATGCCCTCTGGTTTGATAGCCAAGCGCCTTAAACACTAGGCTACCACGCCTATATATATATATATATATATATATATATATATATATATATATATATATATATATATATATATATAAATTAAAACGTAATTCTTAGGCCGGCACCCATTAGAAAAAACGGCCTAATTTTATGTAATAAAAAATTTTATGTAACGTTTGTAATATTTTAATTTTTACCGGCTTCCAAAAAGAAGAAGGTTACGTTCGTCGCGTATGTTTTGTTTCTTTTTATGTTTGTTCACGCATAACTCATTATATAGACCGATTTTACTGATTCTTTGTCCGTTAGAAAGAGTGCCATTCATCTTAGGTACCATGTGAGTAATGTGAACATAAATTGAGGATTTGTCAAAAAATGTGAAAAAATGTAGTCCCTTTGGATAATTTTTTTTTCTTATTATTTTTTTGTTATTAAAAAAGGAGGATGCTATGAAACGCATCAAAATTTTCTACATCTGTCGTTTTCGAACCAAAAGACGTATCACGTATGAATGTGGCAAATTCTTCGCTATTGTACAGTTCGTCATCCTGTTTTCCGTAATTCACGTTTGCGTTCGGTGGCGGCTTTAGTTTTTAGAAACGTAATGAATATACACTTCTTATTACCGTACAAGTTGATGAATAAGAAGTCCCACCATAAGATTAAGCATGTAAAGACTACATTACTAATTTAATAATACCATGGAAATGCAAAAAAAGTATTATTTATATGTGTTTTAGTGTGTTAAGTTGTTTCGATAATTTAACAAAATTTATGATTATATACAATTGGGAGATTTTTTCGTTATAAAATCTAACGGCGACCGGCCTAAGAAGTACGGTGTAAATTTTGATCATTTTATACAAACTATAGAAGAGAAAGAGACAGAAATGTAAACAAGAGGTGTCAAGAGGCACAGCCCCTTCCGAGGCCAAAATGACCAAGTTTATATATATATATATATATATATATATATATATAAAAGGCAGATCCAGAAAGACTTCAGGGGGAAAGGAATGACTGATATTATATAATAACTTATATAGCTGACAGTAAATTTCCGAAATACCTTATTTCATAAAAGAAAAACCAAATAACAATCTCTGTGCATAAATTTGAAAATGTTTTAAAAATGCATATTTATTGTAATTTAATTAAGATTTTTTTTTAATTTTTAACTGTTCTACTTCTCTTGTGTCACAAAATTATTTAATACTTTTTTTGCTAACAGTTGAAGTAGACTGTGACGTTTTTAACAAAAGACTTTAAAAAAAAAAGACTTTTTCATATTGTGCCAGAAACGTTTTTAATTCAAAATGCATTCAGTAATTCCAAAATATGAATAAAGTGTCGTGAGGGCATTTTTAACCTTTAGTTGTATTTGTTTTTCCACTTGCCTGCGCAATTTTTTAACTGTAGCTTCATTTGTTTCTCTTGCTTGAATACATTTTTGTGTATTTCAAGCGCTTTTTCATAATGATGCGGATAACTGCTAAAAGAGTAATCACAAACTGGATTTTTATTCTCGCAAAATCTTGTAAAGCCCGCTCGGAAAGGGAATTGAAACAAAAGCTACGTTTTCAATTTTACCAGAAAAAATGATTAAATATTAGTTACGATTAAATAAATTCATCGATATCATTTATGCAAATGTTGCTGTTGTAATGATTTTTTTCCTTTTTTTCTTGCATTTTATTTTTTGTTTGCATTTATTATTCGAAATTTTAAGAAAAATATGGTGGCGATAATTTTTTATTTCAGCAACGTTATCTTTTTTGTGTCAGTAGAAGAAACAGTGTGTAAACGACGGCGTGTGGTAAATTTACTTTCGGAGCGGACTTAACGAGATTTCGCGAGAACAAAAATCCAATTCGGAAGCTGCATGCATTCGTTTAAATATTTCAGATTACGCTTTTGACAGTTATTTCATCTTTTTGTCCTAGAATATACAAGTTAAGTATGCTGAATTACATGTGTTTATTAAACGGGTTAGAAGATTCGTATTCATTCCGGTTAGATGAGATTTTTGATGTTGTTTTCTTTTTTTGATTTCATTTTCCAATTTTATTTTAAGAAAATGAAAAAAAAAAAAAAATTTTACAAAAAATTATGCGAAAAAATAAAATGCATTTATTTTAGGCGTGTAGGATAGATTTTGAAAAAGTAAACCTATCACCCAGTGAAGTAATAATATAAAGCAATATACAGGCTTAATTTAAAGCAGAATTAAAACTCAATGATTTATGTCTGTAACAGGTTTATCAAATAAATATTGTAAAGCTGATGATATTATCAAAAATTGACAGTATTTTCCATTTTTAATTTGCGAATTCATTATCTTTACTAGAAATAATAATGATACTATCGATATTTAACGGGGCAAAGACATTTAGTCGTTCTTCAGGTATTTCTGAAATAGATTTTAAGCCGCTGAAGCGTTGAGGAAGACCCCTTAGGTGTTGCTGTTATAACAAGCAACACAGTTAGAATTTTTAATAATGTATTCGTACTAGAAAATGCTTCATATCTATGACAGACATTCTATTTACTTTCAAGGGTTTTTCTCATTTTTCTTCGCCATATTTTTAATTTTATGAATATGTTCTGAAAATGTTTATAATGATATATATATATATATATATACAATATTTGTCGATGGGTTGAATTTTCGACGCCCAAAAAAAAAAAAAAAAAAAAAAAAATTGAACACTACAATAAAAACAAATAAAAGTAGTCGTTTCCCTAAAATTCATAAAAATTTTAATTTTCTTTTCTTTTGCCGAAAATTGAAAAGAAATAAATTTATTCTGAATTTCAACCCATTTAATTTAAGCAGGTATGATTTCGCAGAAATTTTAGGGGGAGATTGAACCCGGACCCCCCCCCCCGCAGATACGGCTCTATATGTAGGAACTATTCAAAAAAATAGAAATTCTGGTGAGTTCATTTAAATATTATTTCTCTGTTATTGTTCTCGACTAAATCGTGGCAAATTAATAACGATCTTGCCTTTTCGTGTACTTTCTTCTTTTGAATTCGTTATTTGTAAAATAGTCAGTACATTATTCGTAAAACTTACGATTTAAGCAATGTGAAGCACAGTATACATATATAATGCTAGTGAAAAGTTTGCTTGTGCATAAACTTAAATTTCATGGTATATACCCATTACAGTTGCGCCATCACGTCTTCGACGGTACAAGTTTCTTGAGGGTATTTTATAATAATAAAGGACAATGGTTTTCACGCACAATCAGAGACATATATAAAATCTACTTCAATGATATGCTTTTCTACGAAGCACACTCAAACTGGCAGCTGCTTTTTTACAAATTCGCCTATAACATAATTAATCTGTAACTTCAGCCCTCTTTTTACTCCTCGCTTTTATTAATGGATCTTCTTACTATCTATGACATGTTTTTTATCTTACTTTTTCCTTCTCTCCCCTTGTGTCATACTGGCTTCTGGATTATTCCTGTTTTCTATCTCCAATCATGTAAAGATCTAATTCTGCTTTCCTCCTTCTATTCGATAATTTTTGGGCTAATGTCTTCATCAACAAACCCAAAAAATAAAAAAATAAAAAGAATGTTTTAATTCGGCGAAGAAATTCTCTATTTTTACATTCCTTACAGAGAGAATTTCAGACAACTGATCTAATCTTACGTAAATCTTTCTGCATCAACTACTTTCGTTATAATTTACCGAACAAAAATCTAAAGTAAACATCAGTGATAAAAATCTTCTCAAACAGAATGAAATTGAATCAGCATTCTGAAAAATAATGTAACAGTTGTCGTGTAAGCGTTAGCATAAAACCATTCGTTGTTTTCAATATATTCAGTGAATGTAGTGTTTGATGTCGCTCAGCATTCAACATACAAATGCTGTGCATAAAAGGGCTGTTAGAGTTATATGAAGATTATCATGTTTTCACGCATTAATATTACAGAATAGTTTAAAATAATGCTTTTTTAAATGTACTTTGAATGTGTTTCTTACCAATGGTTGCAATCGGTAACTCAAAAAATAGAGTACTTAAAAGATAAAATTAATTTTGAAAAAAAAGTGATCTTAAAAAGGAAGAAATATGTAAATAAAAGGGTTAATATGTTTCAAAGATTTTCTTATAATATTTAAATCTATTTGCGAATTATAAGCGTATTTTAGATTAGAAACTGTTTCTACGATATGTTTAGTTTCATTGCTCTGTCCGTAATTAAGCGCCAAATGTCAGCGAGTGCAGAAAAGAATGCTTAAGAAGCAAATAGTCGCCACGTGAAATTCGTACAGTCAGCAGTGGCGGAAATTGAAGTTTCATAGCTGTGAAAAACCCACTTGGTACCAAACCAAACATAAGTTTGGTTTTGCGGAGTATGGCACTAGGGACGCCACCGCTATACTGGTAAATGGTGGCCAATAGTTATTTTTATTGATTTAAAAGCATATCAGGATAGTGTAAGTCTACAAATTTCATTCACAACTTTATTCAAATTAAGTTTACCAAAAAAAAAGGGAAAAAAAATCAATCAATTGATATCCAGTTATTTCCATAATAGAAAACTAACGGCATTATTCCAAAGCAGAACTTATGGCTCGGCAGGCACGGGCTTACCCTAAGGTAGCTTGCTGATTCATTACCTCTTCACATTGCACACAAAAAGTTTAGAGAAATTACACAAACAGAATGTTAAAATTATTCAGTACGCCGATGACCTAGTAATATGCGCCCTCGCGGCTACTGTGAACACTGCTGCGGGAAGAACTCAAAAATCGTTAAAGAATCTTATAGAATTATTCGGTGAAATACAAATTGAAGTAAACGTGTAAAAAACTCAAGGTATCATAGTGTCCAAAAGGAAAATTCAGTCGCCTGCACTACTTAAAATGAATAATTCTTCCGCAAGGTTTAAGAATTCAGTCAAATACTTGGGGGTTAAATTCGATTCAAAGCTTACGTGGAAGGAAGAAATATAGTACATATCTGATGAACGCGAAAAGGGCTTAAATCTTTTACGGAGGGGGGCAGATCCCAGGTCTTTAATTAAAATCTAAAAGGCAATCGTTAAATCACACATAGATTTCCCTACTTCCTTATTTAACTTAAATAAATCAATATTACAGGCTCTTCAAATAATCCCAAATTCGACTTTGTCTGGGATGTTCGAAATTAACTCTATATTATACTGTTTTAGCCGGGACAGCCAAAATACCGGGGTGAGCCTATCCTATGAAATATGCGGTAGACAAGTTTTATCTCAGAATTAAAAACGATATCATCCCATAAATAAACAACTCGTATATCTTGCTCAATTCATTAAGCAGTACTTATTGGAAGTTTACACCCCTCTCACCTCTAATACAAAGTTATAATAAATATTCACGATTGAAAATTTACTGTAATTAGGGCCATCTGGATTTTCAAGAATCCGTATGTTGGATACAAACACAGGTGACATGATAAATTTTCAAAAGTTGGTCATCCGGGTTCAGAATATAATAATTCTCGGGTTTACAGAAATCATAAACTTACAATTTAAAGAAGATCAAATATTTTACACTGACGGATCCTTAGATGTATCTTAGAACAAATATTATGCAGTCTTTTATCATACGAACAAAATAGGTCCCAAAAATTACGTTTGCTTTAAGCAGGTTTATTATTTACCACAGAAATGTACGCAATATTTAGATGTTTAGCTTCCTCCAAAAAAATATATCGGGGGAAAAATATTAATTTTAACAGACTCCCTGCAGTTTTGTCCAAATTAACCCATATCAACGATAAACGAATAACAAACATGGAATGTTTATTGAGAAAATATATGTATTTGAGGTTTGGATTAAATGTTTTCATTTTTTTTTTTTTTTCGTATTCTGTGAAAACAGTACTGATTTCGTAAATGGTTGCAAGAAGTATTTATTGCCAATATGAAGGTGAAATACACATCAAGTAGTCACAATTTGATTTTTAATTTTGTTCCTTTAATAAATCCTATAATAAATACATTTCTTATTAAATTATTCGTTGGTAAAGAATTTAAGTAATGCAAGTTTACTGCATCAGCAAATTAAAAAAAAAAAAAAAAAAGATATCATGATTCATAATCAGCATTCATATATTTTACACGTCTCCTGAACATAAACCTCTCGAAACATTGCTAATAATATCAAATACTTTTAAGCAATGTATAAAACAAATGAGTATTTTTTTTCAAAATTTACTTGATATCAACAATATATGAAATTACGAGCGCAGAGAGCTCCGGCAATAAAATTCTGAGAAAAAAAAAATGGCATGTTTATTTTTTTAAATATAGCGACGACACAGTAGTCTTATCAGTGCCAGTAGTCTAATAATTTATCGGTTATTTAAAATGTCTCGAAAAATACATTTATTTACTGAAATCATTCGATAAGATTAATAATCGTTTGATTTTATTGTAAGCGTTTATTAGTGACATTTCTTAAAATAATTGACTACCAAAACAAAAGGAGCAGAAAAGTTTGTTCCGGCATGAAGAGCTATAATGGCCAAATTGAAGACAATTAGGGCAAAGTTTAAATTTACAAATAATCGGTTACACACCAGACAGAAGCAGTTTAAGAGAAGTTCCTCGATGGACAAATCAGATGGAATATCACGAATTATGCTAAAACGGAATAATAACGATTGCGGAATGAATGATCGTATTTTTAAGTTCTGTATGAACGTTGTTGGAAAGCAAAAAATTGATTAACCGCAAGAAAGATAAGTTTAATTGGGTTCTTTCTCGTGAATAAATTGAGCATTTTTGTAAAACATTTTAGCTGAAGACATTGCGGGTGAAGCTGCGTTTTTATTTTCAAAATTCTCGAACTAAACCCGCAATTTGTCCTCTAAAGTTATTTGAAAATGGGGTGGTACGGTATTAGTTTGCCAAGTACCGTTAGAGTTAATGGAAATATCTATGTCGATAGTCTTATTAACATTCTCTACCGAGACAATGTCGTTTTTAGAAGTAGATAAATCATACAAAATAGTTTTATTAGTTTTGTTAATCGTTTTAATCTGTACGACGGGGTTAGCAACGAGTCCGGCATTAATTTAAATTAAATTTAAATTACCTATTGAAATCAAAAATTAAATAACGACAAGCGAGAAATGAAACCGATAAGAACCAGACGGACGAAATAAAATAAAACAATGGAAATAAAAAAGAAGCAGATAACAGAGATAAATAAGTTGAACGATCTCACAGACCTCTTCAATGGAAATTGAACACAATACAAGTAAACTTTATCGCACGAGACATAAGCTTCCTTATGATTTTACACATAAATATATTTTTATTTATATAATATATTTTATTTCTGTATTTATTTCATATTTCCTTATTTAAAAGCATTTTAAGAAGTATTTCGTTAAATTCTGTTTATAAGCGCACTCTTTTTTTCATTTATTTTTTTACAGTATGTATCACTTGCCCATGCTTGTCGCATCACATGGATCCTAACTTTATTAAATTAAACTCTTCAGACACACAGCGGTCGACATAAGAATCCGAAATTTGCGAAAACGTCGCTAGCGACGTCGCATTGAAACATTTCAAATTAAGTTAAATTTATTTATTTCATTTCATTGTACTCTAAAGTTTACTTATTAAAGTTTTCAGTTATATTTTCTGAAATTTTTTAAGATAATTTTAAACTTTTTCGTCAAAGTAGAAGTGACGGACGAATAAGAAACCATTTTTCAGGAAGTAAAATTCAACATATTGTAATGTTTTGAATTACCCATTGCGCACTACTTGTGCTGTTATTACTTGGGTAATTGAATAAATGTTATATTTACTTATGCGCACGATGATTCTTTATAAAAAAAAAATCGAGATCTAACAATATAGAAGTAAATATTATAATGCAAAATAGATTAAATGAAATGTAAATACATACAAAATATATACATATATATATTATTCGCAACAAATTACGCATCATTAATTAATATTACTACATGGTAGGTATAAAATACAGACAGAGAAAAAATATTATATTCCATCAACCATGAAAAATTTTTTTTTCAATACGGTGAATCGCCGGTGTTTAACTAAAACATTAAAGAAATGTAATGATCAGGCTTTAGAGTTAATTAAAAACTCTTATTGATAATAAAAAGATTTTTCTCTAATGATCAAGTTCTCGATTTAATTAAAAAACTGTATTGGTAACAAAAAGATTTTGCTAAAAATACTAAGATAATTTATGGTCACCAGATCGTGTGATTATTATTATTATACTGATCAAATTATGGAAAAATAATGACTGGGTCATATTTAAATTAAATGATTAAATGACAAGGCCGTGTCCACGGGCGGGGGGAGGGGGTTAACCCCCGTGAGAACTGAAATAGTTGTTATAAATACACAAAATTCGGAAAAAAATTAAAAATTAAAAATAAATATTGATGATGTTTTAGGGTGTTTAAAAGAAAAAAGAAAAAATATTGTTCCATATTTTTAGGTACTTCATTAATATTTTATGCAAAATTTTTTATTACGAGTATAATCAATAACAAATGTAATTTTTATTAACGTGTTTATACGGTAATTCATTTATGTTAATTATTAATATATAAATCAAAATGATGGAAATTAATAATAGTATGAATATTAGTAAAAAGTGTATTGTTATTTATAAAATATGCGAAGAAATTTTTCAAAACTCCCCTCCTTTTCAAAATTCTAGGCACGGTAAATGATAAGAGTTTAATTAGTCTTGTTGATGATAACAGATTAATAGTAGAGTCGCAAAAGTAAATGTAACAAAAGATTAATAAATTAAAAAACAAAAGTGAAAAATAAATCATTGGTAAAATATGTGTATTTGAAACAAAACAATTATAACTCCCGTGATCATGAAGCTTTGTCTTCGAAACGTGTCGGGGTATTTGATAAATTAAATAATTGTTTTAAATTGGTGTTTAAAATTAATTACTTCACAACATAAAAGAACCAATGAGTGACATAAACAGATATAGTATTAACTTTTTTACATATTTTACATAAAACGGTTTTTTTCTATATAAAATGACTGAGGATTATATACAGTGCAAAAAAAGTGTATGAGAATTTTAACCTATGTATCTATGTTAAATAAAATAATTAGGTACGTAATATGGGATATATGAAATGAAGCATTTTTTATTTTCAAAATTGCTTGTAATATACTGTTCCAAATATCTACTTGAGACTCTTACAATAGCAATTACATGTATACCCTCGTCCATTATAAAAATGTATTCATTTAAAATACATAATAACAAAAGAATTACATATGTGGTGCTGAATAAACAAAAAATAGTTTTATGATTGGTTTCCGCTTTTTTTTTTTCTGTTAAATTGATAGTTTATGTGAATTAAATTAAAATCATATTGGCAGTTATATCATCGAGTATTTTGACAAGAATACAAATAACGTAAAATGGAGACTATAAAGTCAAGTCTCATTTTATTAATAGCATTAAAATATTGTACCCGCCGATTTTATTTTAATACAATATTGATGGATTTAAGATAAATCAAACTTAGATGTATGTCGCAGTGGCGTTCGTTATACCTAATACAAAACTGTACAGAAAGTTAACTCCGTTGCATATTGAACCAGCCAACGCACATCCCAATCCCATGCGTACTGTGCGAAGAACACAGTTCTCATGGGTGTGTGGGTTGCGTGGGTTGATTTAAACTCAGGGTTGCCAAGATCTATGATCTAAATTACCCGAAAGTCTCAGTGGAAATCCCCAGTACATCTTCCCCACAAATTGTCATCAAAAAAATAAAAGTACTTTTGATATAAATTAATGATATTTACGTTTTAAAAAATGGAAACATAATAATTATGTAGTTACACACGCTTAATTGCCTTAATCTTCCTTCATATTACCAATGCAATGCTTGATTTTTTATTTTTTATCTTTCCTTATGCGACTAGCCTTGTGGGCTATCTAGCACTTGGCGTGTGAGTGATGATAATTTATGGAAACTCCTATCCAGCGATATGAGTTTCATCTGGTATCCGGCTTAATATATTATTTGAACCCTACAGCAAGTCCGTTGGTTTTATCCGCTTCAAGCGTCTTCATTGGAATTATCTAGTAATGCAACGGTCAGGCTATTTGTGTGGCGTCCTAGCTTTTGACCGTACTGTTTTGCAACTTTTTTGATTTCTTCACTGATTGTACTTATATGCAGATCTGTATGTAATGTATGATTGGTGATGTACTACGACGGAGCATCTGTAATTTCTTTCAGGCTTTTATTTTGGAAACGTTGTATCTGCGCAAACTCGGCTTAGCACATCCCCAGAGTTGACATCTGTATGTCCAGATTGGTTTCAATATTTGTTTGTATAGTAGTACTTTCTAGGGCCAGTTCTGATTTCCTTCGCAAAAGCCACAGTAGGTTTCTATATTTCAAGTTCATTTCATTCCTTTTCTTTCCTATGTGTGTCTTCCAAGTTAATTTTTTATCTAAGTGAATTCCGAGGTATTTTCTTTATTAGGTATAACCTTACTGTTAATATAAATATCCGATATAGTACAGTTCTTCTTATTTGTAAACGTTATATGCGCAGATTTATCCTCATTGATACGCCATTGTTTGAACCATGTTAACAAACTATTGACAGCTGATTGACGATTATTATTGATAGTTTCTACTGAAGTGCCTGTACATAAAACTGCAGTGTCATCTGCAAAAGTGGCTATTTCTGTTTCATCTGGAACAGGAATATCGAAAGTGTATATTAAGTATAGTACTGGTCCCAGTATCCTGCTGCACACCTGCTTGGATCTGGTGGAGCTCCGATTCTGCTTCCCCGTATTTAACCGAAAAATATCTTTCACTTAAGTAGGATTTTAATAATTCAAAGAGTTGATATGGGAGGTTGCAGTGTATTTTATGCAGTAATCCCTCATGCCATACTTTGTCGAACGCTTATTTAATATCACGGAATACAGTAACACAAATTTTTTTTTGTTTCTAAGGATTCTTCTATTATGTTGACTATGCGATATACTTGCTCTATGGTACCATGTCCCGTTCGAAATCCAAACTGGTGCTCTGGTATCAAATTTCTGTCGTTTAAGAATGGCTTCATTCTTTTTAGTAATAGTTTTTCATATAATTTTGAGAGAACAGGAAGTAGTGCTATTGGACGATACGATGCAAGTTCTTCAGCAGGTTTCTGAGGTTTTTTGATCATAACAACTTGTGAAAATTTAAGCTGAAGAGGAAAATATCTTATGCGAATTATAGCATTAAATAAAAATGTAGGTCAACAGATATGTACCAATTTTTTTTTTGTTAGCATTTCATTTGAAGGATTGACTTTTAAACTTCTCCCTTGTTCCTTGATACCCTCCCTGATAGCCATACGCGCTACTACAATATCAGTGTGTCGGGGCGATTACGAGATTCTTTTTTTCTAAATTGTTCAGAACGCTGAATTTTCGTTTAATATAGATGCATTTCGAAAAAGGTACAACGAGCAATAAGCTTATTGCGAATTTCAAATTTGGGAACATTTTTTGCTCTGCATTGTTTTCGAGACGGAATACTTTAGCACAGTACGCCTATCTGGATCCTTATCTATTTTCAGATCAAGAACATAGAAATTATTTGGAAAAATAAAAAAAAGTAATGACACTTGAATAATTCCCTGTAACAACTTCTATTTTCATATGCCATAATACTTGCACAATTGAACATAGTGAACAGTAATGTAAAAAAAAAAAAAAGAACAAAATACACCTATTTTTAAAATTACAAAACACGAATTGAATATAAAATTAATAAAATACCTCTAGAAAAAAATATTAAATGAACAGAAATGTACGCAAAAAAAAAAAAAAAATTAATTAAAATACTATATACCACACAAGACAAATAAATAAATCAACAACAATTGATAAGAAATGAAAAACACTTGTGTAAATACAACGAAATATACAGCCAAACGACGATGTACTGAAAAAATCACGCTTGCGTATTCAAACTGAAAGGTAACAAAAAAGTGTACAGTGTCATTTGGCGACCGGCTCGTTCCTCTGTGATATCTAAAAGTTGGATGGCATCAATGTTGCCATAAAATAAACTCTAAAAATCTACATTAATTAAAGTAACGTAACGTTTAATATCGATTAAATATTGATTAATCATTAAGATTTAATATTGGTACTAAATTGTTCATCGTGTTATAAGTTTATTAAATCTCAAATGAATGTAAATACCTGGATTCCCCGCATTTTCCCCGCATTAACGCTCTCCCCACAGACTACCCAATCAGATTGAAATTTCTTGCAGTTTGGAGAATTTCCCACAAATTGGCAATCCTGTTTAAACCGTTTAGTTGTGTTAAAAATTTTGATTCATTCGTTATGTTTCACATGTTTTGTATACAAAAACGTGGGCGTAGGCTGTGCGTGTGCTATGCGCGGGCTGGGTTCAATTTGCGATGGGCTATGACCTCGCTCGAGAAGCAACCATCTGTGGATAAGGCATGTGATATTATAATGGTTTAAATGACCTTCTTCTTAGTTCCTTAATTTATATGGATAAATTGGTGGACAACCATGTTTTAAATATTCCTGGATAAAGCCATTTTCTTCATATTTCCGTATCCATTTGCTTTCACGTCTTCCTTTATTTGTTTTATATATTTCTCCCTTGGCCTTCCTATTGGTCTTTTCCCTTCCATGGTTCCTTCTATTATTTTTGTTAGGTATTCATTATTTCTGTATATATGTCCAGTCCATTTAAATCGACTTTCTTTTAGTTTTCTTAATAGACTTCTTTTTTCCTTAACTCTATTTAATACTTCTTCATTCCTTATTTCTCCAACACCGGATTTCGAATGCTTCCAGTTGATTACTCAACCGTTGATTGCAGGTTTCTGAACCATTATACTCCATACGAATACTTTAATAAATTTTTTCTTTATTTCTCTGTGGATATTTCTAGATGTTAGGAGGCTTCTTTTTTTATTGAATGCTAATTTTGCTATTATTATTCTCTCCTTCATATCTTGATCACTTCTTCCATCCTCTGTAATTGTGCCCCTCAGATATTTTTGCTTTTTCACCTGTTTTATTTTTTCTCCGTCTACTTTTTTATATCTATTTTTTTACCATCTTTTTTTTACTACATCTCATTGTTGGGTTTTTTTTGTTTATTTTCATATGTTTTAAATATTTGGTTCATCTAATTTAGGGAGGACTTTAATTCTTGTTCACTGTCTGCTATTATTGCGATGTCATCTGCAAATCTAAACATACTTATTTTCATACCGCCTACTGAAATACCGTTACTATATTTTTGTTTCTATTCGTTTACCGCTTGTTATATGTATATATTAAACAACGCAGGAGATAAGCTGCAGCCTTGCCTGACCCCTTTTCCTATTCTTGCATCTTTTTCTATATCTTTTATCCTCGATTTTCATATAGTGCTTCTATTATCCTTCCGTCTCTGTTATCTGTATGTATCGTTTCCAATATTTCATTAAGCAGCTTCCAGTTGCATCTATAGAAACGCTTTTTCAAGATTCACAAAGGCAATATAAATTGGACGATTTATTTCTATTTTCTTTTCTATTATCAATCTTAAACTCAGTATTGTTTCCCTGGTTCCTTTTAGACTTTCTGAAGCCATATTGATCTTCGTTTAGCTCTTGTTCGATTTTATTTTTAATTCTATCGAGTACAATTTTCGTTAATATTTTTTAACTATGTACTGATTGCGCGGTGTTCTTCGAAATTTTCTCGTTCCGTTTCTTTAAGGAATCATTACTAGTTTATATTAATATTTTTGGAATTTCCACGCTTTCGTGCATTTCTTTGATTAAATTATATATCTTTCCTTTTGTGTCTTCATCTAAGGGCTTTTAATAATTCGCTGTTAATATTGTCGTAAGACGCTTTCCTTATCTTAAGTTCTTTTAAGGCTTTTTCAAATTCTTCTACAGTTATTATTGGTCCTACATTATCTATTGATTTATTTCCTTCTAAATCTTCCTTCATTTGCTTATTATTTCTATCTTTATTTTCTTCGCTATCTTCGCTGTACAGAGTTTCTATGTATCTTTTCCATCTTTCTGCTTTTTCTTCGTCTTCTATAGCTATTTTTTTGTTTTCGAGTTCAATTTAATTTTGGTTTTATTTTTAAAATCTCTAAAATGTACTAGTATTTGTTTATATCCGCTTTCTATATATTTTCTTTCGTGATATTTTCTTCTATTTATTTACATTGATTTTCTACATATACTATCTTTGCTTTCTTTACTTCCCTGTTCGCCTTATTCCTGTATCTCTTGTAGGTCTTTTGTCCTTCCACTGTATTTACGTTCTTAAATTGTCTTCTTTTTGACATTAATTCAGTTTATGTGTAATCCACGGTTTCCTATAGACTTTTTCCTTTTCTCCTAGCGTTTTTTCTGCTGCCTTTATTATTGTTATTCATTGTTTATTTTATCATCACTTAGTTTTCTTCTCGTTTCCCATCTTACGTAATTGTTTTACTTATTTTTTTTGTATTTCAGTTGTATTCCCATTATTACCATGTTACGGTCACTTCCGCTATCTGCTTCTGGATATGTTTTGCACTATTTTATTTGATTTTTATATCTTTTTTTAACCAATACATAGTCTATTTGGTATCTTTCTTTATCTGCAGCTGTTTTCCAAGTATATATTCTTCTTGGGTGATGTTTATACGTTGTATTTCCTATTATCAATTCATTTTCTTTACAGAAGTTTATAAGTCTTTCTCCTCTTTTATTTCGATTGCTTAATCCGTAACTTCAAACCCATTCTCCTTCTTTTTTCTTTCCAACCACCGCATTCCAATCGCCTAATATTATTAAGTTTTCTTTTGGTTTCACGCATTCTAAGGTCTCTTCTAATTGTTTATATATTTCTTCCACTTCCTCATCTTCATATTTACTTGTGCGCATATAAACTTGTATAATTACTGTTCTTGTTAGGTTTGTATCTATCTCTTTGCCAGAATTATTCTATCGCTTATCGGTAGGTATGTATTAACTTTATTACTTACCCCACCTTTTGTTTAATGCCAACTGCATTTCTTCAATTTTCCTTAAGTGCAGTATTCGATATTAGTCACTCCAGAAATCATTGTTATCCGATATTCCCAATATATCCTACTTCATTCCTGTTCAGTTCTAGCTTTATATTTTCCCATTTTCCACATATCTTCATAGATCTCACATTCCACGTTCCGACTTTTAGATTTGATTCAGTTCTTTACTTTCTATTGCTGGTCTCGTCTCTTTGTTTTTCCAGTCGCATATTTTTCGTACATACCCTGGTTACCTACTATTGTACGGGTAGTCGCATTTTTCTCACTAGAAGCCCTACCGATACTTTGGCGCTGGTTGTTAGCCAGATCGTATGGCATATCCATTTTCTTTATGTGAACTTTCATGGTTGTAATCTTGGAAAAATAATGAGGCACTTTTTCTTTGCTAGAACATCGCAGTGTTAGGACCACTTCAGCAATATGTGTTTCGTGCTTGCTAAAACTATTTGATCAATGACTGTACCAAACTTCTGTTCTCCACCTATTGTCAATGCTGATAGTGCTGCTTCCGCTACCCGGGATCATTCTTTATCTGATTTCTCCTCTAAGACCTGTGTCCAACTTGGGAGGTCCTTCTGGTATAGAATACAACGGGTTACTTTACTATGTTGACTGTGAGTTGCTATATTCATCTTCTTAAAAATACAGAGAATTATTAGTAAAGTCATTTATCTGGTTTTCCACGTTTAGTTTTTGTTCCGATAAACAGGGTTTATTTTGTTTTTCTTTTGATTCGGTGGCTTATATAAATGTCGTCGTTGCTTTATGTTATTTTTAAAGTAGCTGTTTAAGTATAGAGTAGGTAATTGCAAAATAGGCTGATTGGCATTGCTTGCCTTAGAAAAGTAAATCAACATGAAAATTATCGGGAAAAACGAAAATTATAACGAACGTAACCGTTGGGTTAACATTTAATTCGCCAGAAACATTTTAAGATTTAATAATTAAAATTTAAATCGAAAGTTTTCCTAACAATAGTAGCGATAATGCTGATAATGCTGATGATGCTGATAATGCTGATGATGCTGATAATGCTGATGATGCTGATAATGCTGATGATGCTGATAATGCTGATGATGCTGATAATGCTGATGATGCTGATAATGCTGATAATGCTGATAATGATGATAATGCTGATAGAGTTTTACAACTAGTGATTCTATTTGTAGGACACGGTGTCATATTTGTAAACATTATTATTCGTAACCGTAGTAGTGTTATCACGGGACACATTCGGAAGAGGAAAGTAACGTAAAAAAAATGTAGGCGAAAAATAGAAACGGGAAAAAAAAGTTTTCAATGCCAGCAGAAAAATATAAGACTGACCCAATCGAGTTGGCAACTAGAAAAAAAGAAAGAACAGATAAACCGAGAGTTCCCTCTATCAAGCCACACAAGGTTACTCTACAGGCAAAAGAGCTTTAATAGTGGATAGGAGAGGGAGGGACAGCTCTTTCTCGGCCAGCCGGCTCTGTTTTTAGCAGATTTCAGCCGGAGTTCCTAGTTCGTTTCAGTCTGCCGATTAGACGACGACCCCGAAAAGTGGGATTTTTTATTCTTTTTACCTTTTTGCGGGCGACGAAGCATTTACTCCTAGGAAAGCGCGGGCTCTTATAACGGCGCTACTTCGGCTGTCTTTTCAGCAGTCAATTTTAAAATTCACGGATTCGATACTCTCAAACTCCTCGAAATTCGCGGCTATCGCGCATTTCTTAAATTTCCTGGCATTTTCATTACTATTTTTGAGGACATTTTCTTGGGGAAAAAACCAAAAAAAAAAAAAAAACCAAAAAACAAAACAAAAATGAAGTGCAAACGAAAAAAAAACCGACACGACTGAATGTCGAGGCAAAACTATGATGAATGCGTGCTATTTTTCTCTTCCTCTAGACACGACATATCCATCCAGCAGGCCTACAATCGCTCGCCCTCCAGGTCGCCGGCATTGGATAAGGTGTTGTAGAAAATAGCGGGGATCGCGTTGCGAAGTTGATCTTTCTAAAACGCGCACTCTGACGCACATTTCGGTGTGACAAAACTGCGATAGAAATGAAAATGAAAAAATACCTACACACTTCTAGCTGGCTGCTTTAATTTCCCATCGATGAGCTCGGCGTAGTTGTGTGCGAGTGTGGCACTCGTATTTTTATTCAAACTTAGTGTGTGTGTATGTGTGTGCGCGCGCGCGTTGGGGGATAATATAACAATTATTACGGATGTCGTAATGATAATAAGAACAAGACGACACGAAACAACCGTAGTAATAAGTGTGAGCCGGTGTTTGTGCAGCTTCTTTCGAACCATTCTCGGTATCCGCTGACGAGCGCGAAGGGTGAACGAAAAATATTTCCGGTTATTCTGGAAATTACGGCGGGAAACGGTGTCGTTCGCGGTATGCGCGCATGCGCGCTGGACGTAACCGCGTGCCCCGTTTGCACGCATGCGCAGAGCCCGCTCGGCCGACGGGGCGCTCGCGTTCCGGCGACGCTGCCATCGTCTAGGAAGCGCGCGCGCGCGCGCGCGATCTCCGCGTTCCGCGTGTGTGTGCGTGCGCCGCGCCGCCAGTTCGTTGCTCCGATTTGCATCTCTCTCGCGTCGCTCGCCGATAGTACACGATACTAATAATAATAACCGTATCCCCACACACAATAATCCACATCCATCTTTTGATCGTTTTCCTCCACCAGCTCAAACCATCCACGGTCGCTGCGGTACCGCGCAACTTCTTATTTATTTATTTATTTCGTTATTTTATCTTATTTTTTATTTATTATTTTTCGAGAACTTCCACCCGCCCCCCTCGCCGCCACCGCCGCCGCTACCGAGCGAAATCGTATCACCACCTGTTCTTTTCGATAATTCCCCTCCCGCAAACCGGAGAGCTGCGACGGCGCTGTGTCGGTCGCTGGTGTGTGCGCTGGTTGAATTGCGGCACGCGGTGTGGTAGACGACTGTTCGGAATTGTTCTTCGGTTCGGATGTCAGATCAGTTCACCGGCCTTGCTGTCAATGTATGTTCCTCGTGTTGTTGGGTGCTGTTTGTGCATTACCGCTCTTGCGCGCCGATATGTTTTACATTTTGTTAACGAAATTCTCGAAGGGACAGCATACAGTTTGCACGTGCTCTGATTTCGGTTTAATATGTAATTATTGTTAATCGGTGATTTTGTTTTGGTTTTAGTTTGTTTTTTTGACTTTTTTTTTTTTTTTTTTTTTGTATTTTCCTTAAATATTATATTCGTTGTTTTTTTACAATTATTTTCGAAATTAATAACAACACGTTAATAACGACTGCTGTTTCATATTTTATATTAGTGTTCGCGGTTTAACAAAGCGCGCCATATTTTATTACATATATATTTCGTTTATCTGTTTTGTAATTTTAACGTAACAGTCTGTGAGATTCGGCGTGTTTTTTTGATACATATATATATTTTCTTATTACTTTATTTATTTATTTATTTATTTGAAAAATAAACCATCGGATAAAATACTGTTGTCTTCGTTTGCTGTGACCATCACTCATCGACAACACCAGATATAAACGAGTCCGCTTTAAGCGGATCATGGAAGCTACGTATTGCCTAGGAAACGATATTGACGTTTGCAGAATGTTTGATCAATACTTATATAAGGTACGCTTTTATCGCTGCTCTATTATTATTACTATTGTTATGGTTCGCTTTTTTAATAATGGTTCTTAGTTTTTTTTCTCTCCCCTCTGATGGTGGGGGTGGGGGTGGGGTGCTGTAATTTTAAAACACGATAAAAGTGTAATATGGATTACGTCGATTTCTTAATTCGGGGACTGCCCTCGCCTATTAACTTAGCTGTGCGAGTGTGGTGATCCTTTTCGACTATGATAATGCCGAACCAACTACACTACCGATTTAACGTCTTGCACAAAAGGCTGTTGAAAATTGGCTTGTGCGCTACTCATCTTCGAAATATTGAAAGACTGAAAAATAAACAACTACGATACTAGCTTTTGTACAGAAGTACACTTTAACGTGTTGGTGGTCTTTCGGCTGGTTTGTAAAATATGGCACGACCGTTTCGTTAAATGCCTGAAAAACTGATGACTATAAATTGAATACAATGTTTACCATAGTGTAAATACAAATTAGGGGGGGGGGGGATTCGCATTAAAACTAGCACCCCCAGACCATAAGACACATTCATGCCAATATATGAAACTTGAAAATTTTTTAACCAAGTCACCGCCAATCGATTATTGAAAAATTTGAAAATTTTTTAACCAAGTCACCGTCAACCGATTATCAACAAATTTATGAGCTGCTCGATGTGATAATCTTTATAACGCACTTTTGAGCTTTAGGCACTCGGTTAGCTTCGTTACTTTTATACATTCCAACTACTACCTTTTGTTGAAATCGTCGTTTGGTCTCAAATTTGCAAAGAATTTATGGGATGTTTGTGCTTTTTCCGTATTAAAAAAGCATAAAATGTAAACCACTTAAAAGACATTAAATTTTACTCGTATGAAAACTGTTAGTAGTTGGTTCTTTTTTTTGCATGAAAATGTAAATTTAAGAGGCTATTTCTCGGAATTTGTTATTAAATTTTTTTCGCTAGGATATCTGTTTCAGTCGACACAACAAATGGTAGTGTGCAGTCAGTCGGTTCCTTCATCAACCGTGATGAAATGGTCGTTTTTGTTCGTGCGTGTACTTGGCAAGTCCTCCCCGCCTCAAAATTCAATCTATTTTAAAAACTCTTTTCCGTACGAGGTGTTTCACCTTTTTAGAAAATCACTCTTGACTATCTGTGCAGATTATTACTGCAAAGGGTTTTTGTTTGACTGCCCGACTAGCAGAAAAATATTGACACATTTTTTTGACATTGTCTTTACATTAATATGTATACATATATATATATATATACATTTTAGCCTCGCAAGGGACCGTGCCCCTTCATCGCTCTTGCTTTCATTTCTGTCTCTTTCTCTTCTATACTTCGTATAAAATGATCAAAATTTACAACGTAATTCTTACCAGTATCAACACAAAGAAAAAAACAACATAATCACAAAAGTCCTATCCCAACATTTAACTTTCATTATATAAAATTAAGACATTTTTTCGTGACATTTTTCGTTTAATATTTCGTTACATAAAATTTTGACATTTTTTAAATAACAATCACCAAACTCCTATAAAATATAACAAACGTTACATAAAATTGGGATATTTTTCGTTACATAAAATTGGGACATTTTTCGTTACATGAAGTTGGGACATTTTGTCTAATGGGGGGTAGCCTAAGAATTACGTTGTAATTAATGTATATATATATATATATATAAAAATATGTCCTAGAATTTAGAATATCTAGTAAAATGGAAAATTCAAAGAAATCGACTGCGCTGTACGAATGGAAATATTTTCGGGACTTACGTCCACCACTGGAGTAGCCTATTCAGACTAGAAGTTAGTTTGTTTTTTTTTAATGGAATGGGACTTTTTTTTTTTTTTTTTTTTTTTTTTTCACTGATTTCAACTTCACCCTGAAAAATAAAAAAGATCTATTTGAAACATTTTTCCTGAAACCCTCGTTTTCAATCCTGAAGTGTCTTCCGAAATCGTATTTGTGTTTGACGTGTATAAAGAAATCTTATTCAAATGAATCACAATGACTCGAACACTTAAACAAACCGATTTTATTTAACCGAACGCTCCACGTTGCCTAAGCCAGAACTCTTGTCAGAAAACGAATCAACTGCTTGAAGAATTTCTTCAGCAGCTGATAAATATCGGATAGCCCGCGTGACATACCATACTCTCCTTTTCTGTTGTAGGTCTGATTGTGTATACCGTACTTTTTTTATGGTTCCGCATATGTAATAGATTGAACTGGACCTTATTTATCAAGTGTGATTATGTACAATTTCACTTAGTTGAGATCGGACTAGTCTTGATGCATGAACCGATCAACCGTGTTCCGTTGAAACGAAAACCATTGATGTACATCGAGAGGAATATTTTCCGACAAAGCTTAAAGGTCTGTCCGCAGCGGTTTAAAAAAATATTGCAATTCATATTCCCATCAAGAAAGAAAGGACTGATCTCATATTTAATGATCGCACACCAGGAATTGACATTCTAGATATGTTGATTATTTACCTCGCTCAATTCGAATCCGTTTCAGACTAAAATAACAAAAGCTCCGATTACTAACCTCGTAGTTTTAATTCTTCCGAAAATAGAATCTATAACGGGGCTGCTCTTACATCTCCGCGTGCAAAATGTTACTTATCGTCTATATATCGTATTCTTCAAACTCGATTAAGCTGCATCCGTGTTTACAAGAAATTCGTCGAATTGAACTTCGCGGTGTCTCTCTCTATGGGGGAACCATAGCGGAGGCGGTAACAACGGTGTAACCTCGTATCCCAAAATCGCCGGCGAAGTTTTCTGCCTTTGACGACTTCACAACACCTTAATTTGTAACGTGTGCCGGTAGCTTTGAGAAAACTTCTCGCGAATCGGCAAATTTGTTTTGGGAAAAACGCTCTTGCCATAATCATTTGGCCGCAGCAAAAATAATTCCACCATTTTCCAGCGTTTTTTGTTTTTTTTTTTCTTTGGGCTAGTCAACACACAGGACATTTACTCAAAGGTCTATTCCAGTGTTTGAACCATCGCAACAGTTTTTTCATTTGAATTGACTGTGACTGCACATATAAAGTTTTATCAGTAAGGTTACATTGTGAGAGACGATGATAATAACGGTATCAATAGTGATAAAACTTTTTTTTTTTTTTTTTTTTTTTTTTTTGGAAGTAACAATTTTAATACCTCAAAAAAAAAATACAAAAACACATTGACCCAATACCCCCTTTCAAATAAAATGACACTGCGAATTATCGAAATAACATCTGCTGCAGCGTTACACGAAGACGATAACATTAGTATAACATTAAGAATATTGCAGACGTTGTTTGTAGCAAACAAATGAACACAAAACATGACTGTGTATGTTAAATCCTATGATCAGTAAAATTCTGCGGGATGTTTAAATAGATTCAGAAGACATGTTACATTAAACGAAAATGTCCGTTTAAAAATTGTAAAACTGATGATACATTTCGAATATTCGTTAACGTAATTTCGAATTTTGCAATCAGAAACTTAACGAAAGTTCGTGGAAAAATTTTTCAAACAAAAATCCGAAAAAAAATACCTCATTTCATTAAAAAACGAAAATATTTCTACTTGTTCATTTTGTTAGATATTCTAGACTTTAGAATGCATACATTATATACATATTTGTGTGTGTAAAAAGACAGTCAAGTATTACTGTTTTTTTTTTTTTTTGTTTTTTTTTTACTTAAACAAATATCGCTAAAGATCCTTGCAAAAAGTTGCACGAATTTATGACATGCACAGAGAAATTCGTCGGTTAAAATCTTTCTAATCGTCGTCATTTTGTGAATTTCATAATATAACCGGTTATTTTCATACTATACCACTGTTAAACACACGACATTCTTCAAGTAATAGATCGATAAGAAGTTACTATGGCAATGGCGTACTCAAGAGGGAATTTTGTTAGAATTCCCTCTCATTACGATTTGTAAAAAAAAAGGTGTTTGTAACCTTAAAAAGGGAGAGCAATATTACTTTTTACTACTTTTCGTAATCAAATTTCAATGTAAAATTTTTCCAAATTATGGGTACACATTAACGTGTCATTTGTATACCGATAATTCCGGGGATACGCGTTGTATAGGTATCACAATTATGACTTAAACCCTGATCCATAGGCTTATTAATGTCGTATCGGTAACAAATTCAAATTGTTTGGGTGACATTTTGTCGATTTGTGTGGCAATTTTGAGTCGTGAAAATTTCATTCATTTTGGCCGGTCTAATTAAATGTGTGACTTTTGTAGTAGACTCGTTTTTAGTTCGGAAAGTAGCGTTTTTAAATTAAGAACCGAATATGCGATTTGTTTTTAAATAACAGCGGTATTATTTATCGGTGTTAAACGTTTATACAGCGCGAAACGGGGTTAATTATGTGAATACGTTCTACCTATTAAAACTGTCGTGGGTTTCGTTTTACCGTTATTTAGGTTCGTTATCGAAACGGTGCATATTTTAAAAAGTAATAAATGCGAACTGATGGCAAATAAGTTACTTCGCTTATGATTTAGAAGGTTAGAGTCTTATCAGTAATCCTTAATACTCGGAAGAAAGAATAAACGATTATCAGTGACGTTCTGAGGGTAGGGCACTTGAAGATTCTTTTATACCTGTTTATTTTTGATTACATTATAATAAGTAAAGTTTTCGTCGTAGATAATAATATAGGAAACGGGTTAGATATTCGGTTTATTTCACGCATCTATTATATTGGTGTTATTTAATGAATAATGCATATCGAGTTCATCATATTAAAGAATTATCTGGTTAGTAAGTATCGCTCAGCACTTCCGGCTTTTTGTAGTGTAGGCGTCGTTCTGCGTAAGAATTTTGAGAAATAATTAAAGCAAATTCTTTATATGCTTCATTATTCGACGATGCACGTACCTTTTTCGATAAATAATAGAAAAATTGTTAACGAACCGTGAGGAGGGGGTCTGAACTACTGAAATCGAAATGAGTTTGCTCGAAGAGTTGTATACTAATGCTCAGGTATAACGCCATTTTAAGTTCGGAATATATAATGTTTATCGTATTTGGGGGAAAAAAATTTGTTCATCTTTGTTCAAAATTAAGGCCCGATTGTCTGAAATCGATGCGAACGTCCGCTTTCCATATGGGGGGAGCTCCTCTGTGTTACTTCTGATCATTCGATGTTGCATTTAATAATGTCCCGAGGTTTATTTTTTTATCCGCTTTATAGTGTTATGCTAAAAATTTACACCATATTGTTTCTAAAACACTATGTATTGTTTACAACGTAATTCTTAGGACGGCCCCTATTCGATTTGGTAACGAAAAATGCCCTAATTTTATGTAACGAAAGTTAAATGTTAGGATAGGATTTTTGTGATTATGTTATTCTATATTCATATGGACCGATTTAGAATTACGTTGTAAATTTTGATCATTTCGTACAAAGTATAGAAGAGAAAGAGGCAGAAATGTAAGCAAGAGGGGTCAAGGGGCACAGCCAGTTACGGGGCCAAAATGGCCAATCAATATATGAATATATATATATATATATATGACGAAAATATCACTTGGAAAATCATAAAATTCATGTAAAGATATGCTGATTTGTGGTACAGAAAAAGAATTTTGCTCGAAGGTTATAAGTTCAAAAAAATTAATCAAGCAATATAAAAAACCATTATTTTGAACTAGTAGGGCTGTGAAGTTGAATAGAATAAGTGTAGTTAGATCGCCCGGTTTGAATGGTGTAAAGTATTTCGTAAAAAACGGGTTTGCAGGAATGGTATAAAAATTATGCCTGAATTGTTGTCCGATGCTAATCTTGTTAAAAGTCCAAACAAGTAATATTCATTTTTAATTACAATGTAGTTTACACGAAATTCTGTTATTCTGCGTATTTCTTGAAAATGAATTTTTAATAGTTTCTTTTCCGTTTTTAATTATTTTATTTTTTAAGAGCGTATCGGCTTTTCACTATAGCGATCTAACGCGAGACGTCCACCAACGAAAATGGAAAAGTAATATTTTTGTTACATTTTTAATTCCAAACTTAAGAAATCTACTTAAAAGTAAGAAAGATAAATTAAACCGCGAAGCGTGGCACTACTCTGTATTCAAATTAGGGTAAAAACGGACAAATGAACGGGAACACGAGTGTGTGTTTACCGAATATATATATATATATATATATATATATATATATGTATATCAACCGAAGTGGATGGTGGGTTCGAATTTATACGGTAAGAAACGCGGAAGATAAAATACATTCTCGGTAGAGCATGGCGCACAGATTTTGAGTTACCCCGTTGAAGAGGTAATTGTGAAAGAGAAAATTTTGCGGATTCGCTAAAAATAAATCGGTCCCCGAGGATTCATTTGAAAGTCAAAAAGAAAAAGGAAAACGGAAAAGCACAAATGCAGTTACACAAATTCACTTCCGCTTCAGGTGCGCGGGTGGAGAAAAATTAACGGTAAAAACAAAAACACCGACTTTTATTAAACCTGGTTGAAATGGGGTAAACTTTGGACATAATAAAATCGCCTAATCAACAAGGAAAACAATGGGGCGACCTAACGTTTAGCCGTCGTCAAATCGCTGTACGCGAGTCGATGTCAGTCTTACTTAACGTCTATAAACGAATGTCGTTCGAAATGAAATACCGCCACCGAAAAAAAAAAAAAAAATAAACAATGGACTGAAGCCCGCTGCTACTGCTACAGTTTTTATTTTCTTTTCCAACATTCGAATTAAAAGATATTGCGTGGTAATATACTAGATGTTGGTTAGGTGTTTCGTTCGAGTAGAACCTGGCTCGAATTTCGATTATGTAAATTTAATTTGTGCTTGGTTAATGTTCAACACAGTTGACGAACTCCTAGAAGTTCAAATTAACGGTATCGTTAAAGACATCAGAAAATCCTTTGTCAATTAATTTTCCCCCCCCCCCACCGTGTAACACAGCGTATTTTTGGTTTTTAATATCTTTGTTGGAGAGTAGATAAATTGCACGTGAATTTCGTTTTAGATCGAAATTACCAATTGATTGTTTTTATTCGCATTTATAATATAAGTGCCGAAAAAAAGCAAAAACACTGAGTTCCGGACAGTGTGTTAATCACGCATTTCATAGTGGTAAATATACAAAAATACCTGTCAACAAAATATTACAAATGAAACAAGAAAAACATGAACCACTTGGGTTTTTATTACGAAACAAATTAAGAGGAGGGCCTCGTGGTACGGTTTTTCTACGTATTATATGGACTACCCATTTTAAAAGGTACCTAGGGTCGACCGGTAAAGCTTAGTAGTGCTAATGATAAAAGATGAAGATTCTGCGATATTTATACATTACACATATGTATAAGAACAATACGTTGTAAAATTGAATTTTGAATATTAATGTGCCTATAATTATTAATTTTATCACGCGAAATATCCCCCTAAACCTCCCGCGTACGCCGCTGTATAATCGTGCCGTGATAATGAACTGGTCGGCGTTTATAATTTGTTCGGTAATAAAGATTAGTGTTTATGGTTTTTGTTTTATATACATACATATGTGTAACGTAAGGTGCAGAGATAGTCTCAGAATGAATAGTACAAATTGATGTATTATTTTAAAAAATTGTTATTTTACTTTTTTTTTTTTTTTTTTGAAGTTGTACATGTATTCATTTTTACGTTTTAGGAAAGTTTATACCTTCCATCGGGAATAAATTAGCAAAATGATGTTTTTTTTTTTTTTTGGTGGGGTTCAGATTAGTCATGTGTGCGGTAGCAAGAGGTTCTACTTGAACGAAACACACATGCCACTTAACCAACTATGTTGTGGTGGATAAAGACTTTCTAAAAAGGAAAAATCAAACTTAATAATAAAGTAATTAAGTTTTTTTTTTTTTTTTTTCATTCTCTAAGGTGGGGATGAATCGGACTTAAAAAATATTAAAAACTCGTTGATTAAAATGCGCAATGATTTTAACTTGCGAAAATAAGAATTGGGTGTAGGCAAAGAGTTTTTTTTTGTTTGTTTGTTTTTTTTTGTTTGTTTGTTTGTTTTTTTTTGTTTTTTTGTTGTTTTTTTTTTGTTGTTTTTTTTTGGCTTTAATTAGACTTGATGCTCTACATATAATTTTATATAATTATTCGAATATTAACTATTAGTTAAAATTACATTCCAGATTTTTGTCTGATAGTTATATATCAAATTGACAAGCGCAGATTTGTGAAATGTTTAAAGAAAAAATTAATAGCAACAGCATTCACAGTGGGCTACTCACTAAAAAATAACGGTTATTTTTTTTTACGAGTGTCTCAAAAGAACAGCGAAAGTATTTATACTAACAGGTTCGTTGAATTATTTATCGATAGTTTTTGTTTTAAAAGATTCCGATGTTATGTTCAGAAGTATTTCTTGTAATATATATTATTCGTTCACTGTTAAATTGTTAATTTACAAACACAATAAATTTGTAACCGTTAAATAACAGTTTTATAATACTCGCATCTCGCCCACACTTGTTATTAATAGGATATTGCCATTTCGCCGACCGTCTAGAGCTATAGTAGTTACACAGTGGAGCGATAATCCGGTAATGTTAAAAAATATACATATATCAAAAGAACGTTTCTGCTCCTGATTTTACTTTATTTTACTAATGAGATTATCTTCGTTTAATTTCACTTTATTACACAATTTTATCGACGAATTATTTAAACCGGCAAAAATGCTATTTTGAATTTTCCACATCTCTCTTTGAAAAAATTATCGGAACGTTTATTCTTCTAATTTATATAAGTTTTTTTCATCGAATTTTCTTTCCCGATTTTATCGGCTTATTATTTATTTTTTACCTTCTTCGGGTCCTATGTTCTGCTGTTTGCACAAATTTGAACGATTTAGAGGATTTAAATTTTTCAAATTTTTCAAATTTACTACTTAGTAAATCTTATTATTTATCGAGTAGTAGGAATAATCTTAAACCTTTTTATAAACCTGTCGATCACAATGTAATTAATGAATAGAGGTATCAAAATTTCCGGTTTCTATAAAAATTAGCGCGAATGTATTTTTATTATCGAATAATGAAGAAAAAACTAAATCACTCGCAGTAATTTTTTTTTCTTTTTTCTTCTAATTATACACTTCGATATTAATTACACAAAGTATAGGCATTCTCCCCGCCCTAGTGATGTATCAAATTTATGAACTCGAAATGTAAATTAGTATTTCGCCATTTTTTTCTATTCTTTACATACGTCTACGACGGTATACACGTCCGTTGTTAATAGATCCTAATAACGAGAATTAAAATTTATTTACATCCGATAATTATTAAATTTAAAGTGTAATGATTGAGTAAGATGGAAAAAAAAAAATATATATATATATATATATATCATATGTATATATTGATTAAATTAATTTATTCTTTTGCCGCGGGAAATATGAAAATTTTTTCTTGAGTAAATTTAAAATCGTAACAATTAAAAATGTTTGCAGTCAGTTGATATTGTTTCGTATACATATGTTGAATAATAAGCTGAACTGTACAGTGATTACTTGTACAACGCTGTATGGATTAGTAAAAATTACTCTGTATACATTACAAATTCAAGATTACTAAAAAAAGGAAAAAACAAATTGGTAATATTTTTTAAGGACCTATCTAAAATCACCGAAATGCCTTTTTTTTGTTCTTTTTCTATTACTTCCCCTCTTCGGTTTAATGCGTTTATACGTGTATTATGTATCAAATAATGTTTTAATTTTTTATTCCCTAAAAAGAGCGCCAAATGAGTCTACCCCAGCAGTATTGGAGATTATTTGATCTATCTGCAGATCCCATTAATACACTGTATGCTCCTATACTGAAGGCAAGTAAGATGTGGTGTGGGTTTAAAAGAATTTCTGTTGCCCCCCTCCCTTCCCGCCGTTTTTAATGAAACCTCGAAAAGTTTAAAAATTATTGAAGTTTTTTAATGGTCAAAATAATTTTGTCGAATAAATTTAATATAAAAATATTTTCGTAAGAATGTTGAAGAGGACACTGCTGACGCATTTTTCTTCGTTGTCAATATTATTTTTAACTGAACGATAACAGTATGGGAATGTCGCGGATTTTGCTACTAATTCGTGAAATAATGAAAGTTTAACGTTTGCGGTTCTCTGTTGCATAACGCGACCATAGCAGAACCTGAAGTCCCATTGAGGAACCGAAACTATCAAGTAGTTCTAGAACAAATTTTAAAAAAATCGACAAAAAAAAAGCAAAAAAGCAAAAAAAAAAAGCATTTATCAAGGAAACGCTTTCCCGCTAAAACGACAAACTGCGCTGTTCGGTCTAGGATCGATTAAATTTAATATTTGCGCATTATTTCGCTAACGTAAAGATGGGGTTTTAGTTTGGAAAAGTTTTGAAATTAGCGAAGCGATTTTCTGAATTTATGACACTAATATTAGCAAATACGATTAAAGTTATATTATTATGTTCTGTTGCAAAATTTTAAAGTAATTACAACTACGAAGTACCTTTTTTTTTTTGCCTTTTCTTTTATTAGTTCTCGTACCGGAATATCGATTCAGCAGTTTAATTCGTTTTGATTTAATTTCTTTAATTAAAGTTTGTTTTACTGCGTGGCTGTATTTTCAGAGAGATATTTAGTCGAGCTAGAGCGTCGCTCTCTTGTTATTATAATTTTGCAATATGAAACTTCCGTCAAGTTTTTTTCGTTGTTTTTTCTTTTCTTTTGCTACCGCCCGCTCTGCCCCCCCTACCCGTTTATATTGGAAAAGTTATAAATTTTAACAATCCATTTAGAAGAGAGAAAAAAAGAGATAAAGAATTAACATTTCTTTTATGTTTCCGTTTCTTTTTTGCTTTTTTAAAACTAATTTATACGCGCTGTTCTTGTATTCTACTTTTTTATAGGATCTTCGTCAACTTTGTATTATTTGAACTACTCTTAAATAATACAAAGTTACTGAGAAATAATTGTAAATATCTATTATGAGTTGAAAAATTTTATAAGGAATTTTAAAATTCGATTAGTCTCATTCTTTTTCGCCAATTTCGTGATGCATTCTTCTTTATTTCTGTTCAAAACCTTTTAATTATTAACAAACATCGAGCCTATAAAAAAAATTTTAAACTAACCGGTCATTTTGAACATTTTTAAAATTTCGGCTCGAATTGAATTAAAACGAAAAAATAATCTAGTATAAAATTTCAGCCATTATTGTTTTTCTACTTTTGATATTTTCCAGTTTTCTGTCCCGGCCAGAGCCGTATCTAGACAAAACTTTCGGAGGAGGTTACGAAAATATTTTTATAATTGTACATATGTATATTAATTGCAACGTAATTCTTAGGCTACCCCCCATTCGTACAAATGTCCCAAAAAATGTCCCGATTTTATGTAACGTTTGTTATATTTTATAGGATTTTTATTATTGTTATTTAAAAAATGTCACAATTTTATGTAACGAAAAAATGTTTTAATTTTATATAATGAATGTTAAATGTTAGGATAGGACTTTTGTGATTATGTTGTTTTTTTCTTTGTGTTGATATCAGTAAGAATTACGTTGTAAATTTTGATAATTTTATACAAAGTATAGAAGAGAAAGAGACAAAAATGAAAGCAAGAAGGGTCAAGGGGCACAGCCTCTTGCGAGGCCAAAATGACCGAGTTATATATATTATATATACATATACATATACATATATATTACATATATATATATATATATATATATATATATATATATATATATATAATATATAATGTGTGTGTGTATGTTATCATGAAATATATTTATTTATAAATGGTATAATAAAGCCTTGTAGTCAATTATTTTGTATCCAATATTTGACAACTACAATAAAAACAAATGAAAAACAGTCATTTCCATAGAATTCATAAAAAAATTTAATTTTCTGTTCTTTTGTCAAAAGTTGAAAAGAAATAAATTTATTCCGAATTTCGGTCCATTTAATTCAAACAGTTAATTTTTTGCAGACATTTCGGGGAGGGGGTTGTACCCGGAAAACCCTCTTCAGATACGGCCCTGGTCCCGACTATTAATTTTATCGATGAATACTTGACACTGTTAGGTGTAACATAGGTAGAATAATTTTTCAGGAGAAGAGAGGCTATAAATTATCCGATGAGGCATTTTATATACCATACCTAAGTAGTGCCCTACGTGTGTGTATTTTTCATATCGCGGGTCGCACAAAATGTGACCTCGCGCAGATGTGATGTAATTTTTTACGCCTTCTAATAATACACGTTTTGCAGAGTAGTTCTATTAATATTATAATCTTGAGAAGAGAGTGGTTAGGTGTCAGAGGTGTTTTTTCAGATATTATAGTATGTAAGGAAAGAGTGATGTTGGAAAAAACGTATTATTGATAAGACTTTAAAACCGATGATTAACAACGGCATACGATAGGAGCTGTACAAACATTTTTAGCAGTGGACAGGAGATTACTGAAGACATAGCAAAAAGACGCAGTGCGGACGACACAGTCTGTTTACGAACACCAGCTATCATTAACCTCTGCCGAATGATAATTCGCCAGAAAATTGCTTAGAAAAAAGAAGCCATTAGTGTAATTCAATTAGTGTTGTCCAGTTTCACTGACCGTTTTTAAAAGTTTTAAAAGTAGAGTGAGAAAACATTGTTTTTTTTTTTTTTTCTAGCTGGTCTCTTTCTGCATATGACTAGAAAGTCATAATAATGTGATTAAAAGTTTTTCATACGAGGAAAGAAAGAAGAAATTACAGATGCAAAAGAGGTTTTTCGAAAATACGGGAGAAGAAGCGATTGAAAGGCGCCCCTGAAAAGGAGCAGATGAAAATGATGTGCCAGTGTATACACGTGTCGAGATGTGTATACGAGACACAGAGGACGAGGACAGAAATAATCGCAGCTCCGATTGAAATTCATCTGATTGCGGCCGTGTGATACATTAATCAAGCACTGGAAAGCACCGAGAACGATTTATTAAATTAAACGATTCGCTGCCGCATACGAAAAACTCGTTTAATTTGCTTGGCTACGATTCAAATTTTCTAATTGATTACCTTTTCTTCCTGCTAGAGTGAAACTTGGAAACATTTTTCGCATTCTTCAAATGCGCGCATCCCGGAATTTCGCTTATTTATCACGTTTACCGTTGTAGTAGGCGAGTTTTAGCGCGATTTATTTAATGTAATTTACTCATTTTTCAAATTAACCTCTTCTCAACGTTGTTATGACGTGCGAATTTCGAATTCCGGTTTTCAGACCCCTGCAGCTTTCAGCAACCCTTTCCTCCGAGTGTTATGATCTGGTGAGAGCTTAAAAGTAGGTATATAAAAAATATCAAAAGTATTTTTTTCTAATTTTAAACGATAAATGATTTAAACGTTAAACAAAATAACCGCTTTGTTTAAATATTTTTCTAGAAACTGACAGACCGTGAGGGTGTAATGAAAAAATTGCGCGTCAAGTCAGATTAAGCGGGTTATTAGTTTAAAATATTTGCTTCCTGGAATTTTCGACCCTCTACGCCGGAGACGTTATGGTGAGATGATGAGGTGATTCGTAGTGAATTTTAGCCTCGCATTTGATGTCTAATTTGTTAGTCGAGTATCGATTTTCTTAACAGCGAATTTCGCTCCGTTTGGATATGGTCTCTCTGAGGAAGGAATCATGCGCGCAGGTTAGGCGCTGAATATTCGTCGATCATTTTTAAGTTAGACGAATGTATTTTAAAATGATAATACTATCGAAAAATAAATAAATGAATGGATGAAACACATGAGGAAGAGATCCGAGGAAGGTTGTGACGTGTTAGCCGTATGCAGTTTAATGGCTACATTCTTTTGATGAAAGCTATTGCGGCGTCTCCGTTTTACGCCTATTCACAGAAACGTTTATGTAAAGCAAGGATTTCGTACAACATTGTTCGGGCGAGTATTTTTCATATGCTCCCTTTTCGCCCGATTATTTCGTTAATCTAATTTATTCGGCGCCCCACCCCTTTCTGCTAACTGTCTGGAGATAATTTTTCTATCCACTCTTCAGAAATGACTTTTACTGTATTTTCTCTATTCCCCCGAGGCATTTTTCGACTGCGATCGATTAGAAATCGACGTACACTACTAATAGCGCTTGTTGATGAATTTTTACTCTAATGATATCGCTATTATGTATTTTTGCTGGATTAATTCTCAGCCTTGTTGATAGCGTTGTAGCGCATCGATAGTTGTATCTCTAGAACAGTGTAGAATTGGAATAAAACGATAGCACGCTACTTAGTTGTTTTTTTTTTTGTTTTTCATTTGATCTCTAGCATACTAATTAGACACTTGGAAAACAAAATATCATCCGCTGCATCTCGCAGAACAATAATTGTAGTTTATATGTTTATTTGAAAATCGGAGCCTGAAACTCTGACGGTCTAATATGCTTTTTTTTTTGTTTTTTTTTTTTTTTTCGTTGCAAACACGTAAATATTTTCTCGATTTAAATTCTAATCGCAGACACACACGCACTATTACCATGTTTGTGCTGATAATACACAGCTATTCTCTGGCGTTCGTACATAAGCTGGACTCACACTGAGAAGAATATCTTCAAAAGCTCTTAACAAGGTTACCAAATGAACACATGGGGGGCTGGAAAATTAAACTCAATGAGCTTAAGTCTGTGCGTGTGTGACACACACGCGCATTGACCGACAGATGCATCTGGCACTAGCCCAGTTAGTCTGCTGCTGGTGGACACTTACACGCATATAAAATTCGAAGAAAGCTCGAAGATGCGCCATTTCGGTTAATATGATAGCGGGGGGCTAATCATTAAAATCTGGGGCTGTGCCAGAGAGATAAGGCACTCTAAGCACGCCAAAGTATTCGAGCTATTGTCGATGCCTCTATATATGTCATTATTACTGGAGGAATGATGATCTTAACATGGATCAGCAAAAAATTATTAAAGGCTTAGAAGAGATCACACCGAGACACGGAAGAGGCGAGATTTAATTTCTCGATACCGAATTGAAAGTAAGAATATCGTAAACAACAGGATTTAACTCTGTAAATATTACATGTATACGTATTAGAGAGAGTGTGATGAATCCCCCCTCCTTACACATGTTTACACTTAATTCTAAATCTAAATGTAGCTTTTGTCAGTCTTAATAATTATTTAATCGCTAGATTAAGATTTTATTAATATGAAAACCAAAAAAAAAAAGAAATATTTTAATTTTAGTCCGGGGGGGTCACTTTTTAAAATTGCGACAGAATTGATTTATCCCCGTGTAGTAGTATAATATGTTGTTGTTGTTTTTGTCTTTTTTTTTTTTAATGACCTATTTTACGTTTAAGAAGAAAAATAAAAAAATAATCGATGAAATTATTTTGTAAATAAAAAATAGCGCAATAACTTCGTACCTTGTATTTACTCTTTCATTATCAGCACGCGGTTGGTATAAAAATTGGGAACGAAAACGATAAAAATAAAATAAAATTACTGTTCTAAAAATTCCAACGAAAGTATCATTTCTCTTCGTCACCTTTTTTCTCAATACGGCAATATCGTTAATATTTTAACCCTTAAACGACGTCCCATGTGCATTATAATTATATTTTGCTTTAAATATATTCAAGTTTGGGATTTCTGGGCATGTTCAAAAGCTTTCTAAATAAACTATACAAAATAATTTTTACTTTGCTTTTTCTACGTGGGCGCATTTATTTAGGGGTTAAGACATTGAATGAGGAAGCGAAATAGTTCTAATTATCTACTGGAAATTAATTTGAATTGAAAATGAACGAAGGAAATTTTGAAATAAAATCTCTCTTATCCAGAAACTCGCAATTTTGTCGCCCGTTCTGTGAAATACCGTATTATAGTATGGTGCAGTTGTCTGGTCACCTGAAACGAGGGGCCCCTGGGCATCGCTGTAATTTCGTTCAGTTCTTTATTCGAATTCTATACACGTTAAATAACAAATATATTTGTATACTTTGCGCTCGGTATAATTTATTATTTTCTGTTCGAGAAAGTCGCTCGGACCTTTAAATTGCAGGTAACGTGCGTATGGGTGTCAAAACGATATGTTATTTCTATTAGCCGTCAGTCCATCTTCGATTGCAAGCCCCTTTTCCGATGCGCCGAGTGCGAATAATAATTTTAACGGCGGGGTCGCATAAGGGAAATTTGATTATATTTTACGTTATTTTGTAAGAAAAAACAACTTCTTTTACATTCTATTCCGCAGTAAGAATAGAGGTGCGCACGTATTTTCAACATATATTTAACGCGAGTAATGTTTAACACAACAACAGCCTAATTAGGCCATTGTTATTTTCATCACGGTCCCTATACAATGTGTGTATACTGTGCGCGCCGTTCTTTGGAATGAGGTAAAATATCGTTTATTTCATTTTTGCTCAAATCTTGTCTATGGAAATTGCTGGTTATTTCTCACGAAAATTTGGCAGTTGAACAGAGTCGCTTTCTACACTATCTCGTTTCTATGTGTGCCGAGAGTTGCGTGTGTGCGTGTGTTCGGTAATGTAATCTTGTAGGATCCGGATAATTATAAATACGTACATATGCGGGAGAATGTATCTTTTGTACATGTGCTGTTCTCACTGAATGTATGTGTGTACATAGTGCCGCGGAGAAAGCTGCTAACCGTACGATGACGTTTGTTTGTTTCTTTGTTCGCCTCATAAAATTCCATATTCGTTGGTATGCGTGTGCGCGCGTGGTGACTTTATTAACATTTTCTTCATTTCGTTTTCCAGGAATTCACCTGAAATATGATTTTTCGTGTCATTTTCGTTTTTATCAAAATGTAAAATATGTAAATGTGTATATCCGTTGCGCTAAATTTTACATGCCTCCGATGCTTCTTGCCCCTTGTATATGAGTTCGCGGTAGAGCAGCGTTGATAAAGAAAGCTGAAACTATTCATAACGAATTGCAGAAATAAGCATACTGCTCCGTGTATTATTAGGGTTTAGTCAAATTCAGACCAACCAGCGACACACTGTGAACAGTTTTCGTTTAAAATAATTTGTGAGTCCCAAAAGGCCTTGGCCCATCTTTGGGTTCCTAACATAATTTCATCGTTTATATTCGGTAAATATTACAATATCTTAGCTATATCTTATACATGCTATACAGTAGGATTATAATACTTTTAATGTAAGACATCCAATTCCTTAATTTAGCACATTCATAGTAGCTCTTCACATCCCAACCGCATTTACACATACACGCTAATAAGTACCGCGTTGCATTTAAAAACACCGAAATAATGAGAAATGTGAGGACCACACGATAGATTTTCTTCCTGTCCAACGCCGACTCCTTTCTCTTCATTCTTTGCACTATGCAACCAGCCAGATTTTTATCTTATTCTTCCATACGAGCAAATTTCCTTCAATTCCCTATATTACCCAGTAGTTTTATCAAAGCTTCCTCTGCCACATTGCCATTTTTTTTTTTCATTAATCCCTTTAGGACTTATAAAACATAATTTGCGCCTTAATTCCCGGTGGTTGTCCCATAAATCCTGTCCCCCTGTCTCGGTAAACTTCTTTGTTTTGTTCTAAACCCTACCACCAGCTCTTATTGCTTATAAAACAGCATTTTTTTTTAGAAATATTTCGTTATTGTCATTCCACCACACAAAGGTAGTATTTAATAGAGAATCTTTCAACATCCTGTTTGTTAATTAATAAAATATAGTAATTTATTACAACTATCAAAATATAACAAATTAAAGAATAAAATAAAGTGTAGTATTTGTTATCAAATTCGATCTAGTTCGATAGAACTACTTTTAAACATATTTTCTGCAGCTTACAATTTTTAATTTTGTTTCTTTTTTTTTGCCTTTCCTCAAATTTCAATTCCATATTTGATCCTGGGGACATTATTAATGCTTCAAAATAATACAGTCGTCTCGATTTAATTTTAATTTTGTATAAAGTCGATATAGTTTGGTCTGATTTTCCTGGCGATGCTATCAATATGTCTGCTTTAACGTTTCGTCAAATTTTTCCCCTCATTATTATTTCTATCCGGTCGCAACAGCATACATTCCTGTACTGTGTAGGCATTTCACATTATGATGCAGCACATTAGTCAATGTTCTTGTATATGTAACTTTTGATTTTTTGGCATTTATTACTAATTTTTTGTCCGATATATTCAAATCCTGTAGAACAATCTGGGCAGTTTCTACGATCTGCGCATGTACGTACAATTTGACGTTCTTAACGTATTTGTGAGGGGAATTAATGTAAATTAAAAATAGTATCGGGGCTAATGTCCTGCTCCATAGTTTTTCTTCCTTATCTCGCTATATACATATATATATATATATATTCATTTCCAATCTTTGCCGGGAATTCCTTTTCTTTTAAATAACTTCTAAACCAACTTAGGATATTTCCATTTTTTATCACCACTTTGTCCAGGTCCTCTATTAATAAATATTTCTCTATCGATCTTTCGTGAGGTCTAAAAATGTTTACCAGATGCTAAATATCTGTTGTAAATGTTCGAAGCAATAATATACCACTGTAGATTTCTTTCCTCTCTGAACCTAAATTGCTTGTCGTGTATTAAATTATTTACTTCTTGATAATTTTTCAGGTGATTTTAATAATATTCTATCACTTTCACGATAATTGATACTAACGTGTAGAATGGGTCTAAAGTTTTCGCAACTTTTTTTTCATCCCTCCCGCTTTTATATATGTGTTGGTCTTATTATTATGCCTACTTTTAGTTCCTTTGGAAATCTAGCTTCTTTTATCGAATATCATTAGAGTAATTTATGTGTACCTAAATGTGGTGCAGCGTTTAATGTCTGAAGCAATATTTTTCTTTGAGTCTTATTTCTTCGATGTGTGTTTTTTGTGTAGTTTAATACGGCAGATAATAATAATAATAATAATAATAATATCTTTATATTATTTCGAATTAGAGAAAAGTTCCATTTTGAGTATTTTGTGTTTGCTGATCGAAATTCAACTTCCCGAGAACCTTTGACAAAAAATCTATATTCTAAATTACATTTTCAGAAGTTCAATTCTTTTTAAAATTTTTTTGAAAGACATGTACAGATAAAAGAACACGAGATCTAGAAACCTTTTTAAATTCTCCGAAGCTGTCAAAGAAGAAGAAAAAAAGTGATAATTTTTTGTATACATATAAGAAAAAAAAGTTAAACGGTAGTTCTATTCTTAAAAAAATATTTAAGATTCATCGCGAGAATTAGAACTTTTTCTTAAGAAAACTGTGCGCGTCAGTCGATAAAGACGTTAGAAGTGAAACTGTTTTTATGGAATGCGATAAATTTTAAAGGAGGTAATGAAAAAAGGAAAATTAAAGTAAAAAAAGAAGAGTATACTTAAAAACTAACAAAAATTATGTATAATATCAATAACGATCTGCAGGTAATCTCGAATTACTGCACAAGTTTTACTCGCATAATTATATACGTGTACATGTAACAATATGTACATGCAGGTGAAACTTGTGCAGTAATTCGAGATTATCTGCAGATCGTTATTGATATTATACATACTTTTTGTTAGTTTTTAAGTATACTTCTTTTTTTACTTCAATGTATTTTTTTTGTTTCCTCCTTTAAAATTTATCGCATTCCATAAATAAAGTTTCATTTCTAACGCTGTTAGGACTAATGCACAGTTTTTTATATGTTGGTTTTATTTATCATTTTCATTAACAATTATATACAAATTTTTTAATACCTTTAGTTTAAAGTATTTTCTCATTTCCACTCGTTAATAGTTGCATTTTTTTTTTTTTTCGTTTTTTACGGCGATTCCTTTGGATGGGCTTTCAGCTAAGTTTCTATGAAAATCTTTGCCAGGGTCACTGTCTCACCTCTTTCACACCTAGACCACACACAATGGATATGTTCGCCGGTCGGTGGTTTATTATTGGCAGTTTTTAAGTTGGTTCACTTTGTTCTATAATGACATTTGTTTATGCGGGCCGATCCGTCTCATGTACCTGACCCGACCCTTCTTTTTTCTGACCGCTTTGCTGCCTACAGGAGCATTTAGCTTTTCTTTTCACATTAGTATTGCTCTTTCAAAAAAAATTCAGTGAAAATAACAACCTTTTTGCCTGACGCTGAACTGTCGTAAATTTAAAGGTGTACGTAGAGAGTTACCACCATTAGAGTTGGCAGGAAATACTAATATGGAGTAATTATAAAAGTAACGTGTACTTAATACATTAACCCGAGAATAAATTAGCATTATTGATTGAAAACAAACGAAAAGAAAAAGAACAAGCAGACACAGAAACATTAATGTGGCGACTATTCTCGGCGTTCCCTCTTTACGTCGATTTTCGTAAACATTTTTGTTTTTGTCACTCGCACTCCGGTTAAAGTGAACGGGCATTAGAAGAGAACGAGTTTACTTTCTTTCTCAAAACTCATATCACTATAGGAAATTTCACTTCAATAAAACTCGCAAAAGAAGAAATAAAGAGATCTTATTTTGACGGGCTAAAGAAAATTTTGCTGTTTTGCAGAAAGAAGAAAGAACTTCCCGATTACATATTTTTCAATTTCGATTTTTCATATGAAAAGATGGAAAAATTACATATATATGCGCTTTGGAATTTATTAAAAAAATAAAAAAAACCTCCTCGTAATCAGAATAGGACTTATTGCTAGAGCATTAACCAAAAAAAAAAAAAAATTCCGGTCGTAATTAATTCACAACAACCGTGTGTCTAAAAATTATTGTACACGTCTTCTCAGAATTCGCAAAACAAAAAGTATCCCGTAATTAATTAAATAAAAAAAAAAATTCTCCGATTAAAACGATAAACGTGAGACTCTCAAAGAGAACTCGGTCAGTCCGAAAACAATCCTTCTCAGTAGTCGAAGGCGGAAAAGTAAAAGGAGAGGATTATGAGAGAGAAAAGAAACGAATCGTAATTTTCGTGGTCAGCGTGGAAGGCGAATGTTGAGACAGGAGAAGGGATGTAACTCTTTCGGCGCGATAAACTATAGGGTGACCAGTTTCGTGTGGTTACAGTATATACGTTAGACCAATATTGCGGAACGCGAGCCGAGACCGGCCTACCTACCACCATCAGTTATTGCTTACCCCGCGTGCGTGCGAAGTGATATAAGTATATTTATCGTATTGGCTGTAACAAAAGATCGAAATAACTCTGGCATTTGAATAAATTATTCCGGGGAATTGTGGTCTTGTCGCGTCTGTCTCGTGAGTTTTTTTTAGTATGTTATTGATAAATTTACCAGTTTCCTTGATGGTCGTAAACGTTTGATTTATGTTTGGTAAAATGTTTACTGTAATTTTTGCTACAATGCTTTTTTTAAATTGACAATTATAATAGCGGAAAAAACAGTAATAATAAAAAAAAATCCATAAACAAAGCGGAATAAATAGTGGAAAACATTGAACATGCCCGGAAAAAATTTCCTTCTTTTCCGAATGTGTGTGTGTGTGTGTGTGTGTGGCTGCGTTTATTGTTCGGGTTATCTTTAACTTATCTGATGGGATAAAAAGCGCGTCTCCTCTTCGCCAGCTTGGCGACGTTACCTTCTCGATACCGTTTCGTTCGTTCGTTCGTTCGTTTTTCTGGTCATTTTTCTAGGCTTGCATCTTGCCGGTTTTGTTCGTTTTATTGTGCGTTGCGTTTTGCATTACGCTGGGGTTATTTGGTTTATACGCGTGATTATCGTGAAAGCAGATTTATGGCTGCTGAGACTGACCATTGTTTTTATTTGCATACAATGGAGAGCGGTGTAGCGCTTGTGCACGCGGTGTCTGCGTCTCTCGAAAGAAGCCCCGTACTTGGTTACATTAATAAAAGTCTTCTGCATAGACTGGTCCACTTTTCAAGAATAAACAAAAACAAAAAAAAAAAAAGAAGAAAATAAATAGATTAATAAAAATAAATATTTTCATGCGTGTACACGTTGCGCGCGTACCTGTCCGATGCGTGTCTCTGTGTGACCCTGTACGCGGAGCATATAAATTGCCTACCGAGAAATCGTATTAAAACACTAATAACTACTAGCATCTCTGGCCATTTAGACGAGCAGACATTTGCATGAACTGCAGTAGAAGACACACGTTATTCTGTTTTACATGCACTCGATTATTTTTAATGGTACCTGTAGCTTTTATTATTACTATTATCATTATTGTTGTTGTTGTTTTTTAAAGTTTTTACAGTCGTCGTATATATATATTGTAATTTCTTTTAAAGCTTTTTCTAGATCACTTTTATTGAATTAGTTGTTTTTTTCGTGGAAAATATGTGTGTATATATATATATATATATGCTTATGTTTATTATGATATTGCAAGCCGTATTTCTTAACTGCATGAGATAAAGAAAAAAAACAAAAGCAAAAAATTAGAATTACTCAAAACAAGTATTCTCGCCGAGAACGGCGATTGCTTGCGCTTTTTATAACTCAAAAACTGTTTCTCTGGACCCCCCCCCCCTTTATGCTGAAAATCGACCTGTCAACTTTTAAATAAAATCTGTTTAAAATAAGCAAAATATTTTACTTAAAAATTAATAGAATGTTTGATATTGCTCTAGTTTAGTTTATTATTGAGCATGATATTTCCCTTAAAGGTAGTATAATGTATTTTAAAAATTTTACTTTTTTTTTTTTTTTAAATTATTTCCTTTTAGATTCTTATAAAAATAAAATAAACTATTCCACTTCTGCAGACGTACGAGTCTGGAGTAATTTACAAATATTGAATAACGCGAGATATAACTTTATATACAATTCCGAGTAATTCTCAATACTCTATATGTTAATCAGTTATTATGCTATAATGTAACTCGCCCTATTTAAGTGTGAATATCGTTGTGAACTGTTCAACATATATATTTATGATGTCATTGTTATATAAAAAAAGATAATTTTTTTTCTCTTAAATTCTTCCTTCAATATAGCTAATAGGTTGTTCCACAAATAACAAAATAAGTAATCAGTATAATGTTGTTTTTAAAACGATGTTCAGATTTTTTTTCAGAATTGTTCAATTAAGGTTTTTTAAACTTTAGTTGGATAGTTTTACAAGAAGAAATAAACAAAAGATTATGAGCATTCGATAATAAGAAGTGCGGAGTAAACAATGAAAATAATTGTTGACAAAATAAATCAAATTTTTTCTATGTATAAGCTTTTTCTAGGGGGGGGGCGCAGATTGAAGAAGGTTAATAAAAGTTTTTAACCCCGGAAGGACTCTAGTCCTTATCAGTCTCCATGGCCGCGCATCGTTGATTGCGACTTTGTTCTATTTTATCATCCACTCTTGCGGTTATAAAGTTGGTTGCCGTTTCTGTCTGGAAAACCCGTGTTTAATCGGTTACTTGGCTAGTGCGGTAAATGCTTCGAGTTGATTCGTCTCCGCACCTGTACAGTAGTATCTAACATCGAATACTAAGCCACGGAAGTCATCTGGGAACACCTAAGCAGCAGGAAACTCTGCCTGCCTCCCAAACCCACCGAAGTATTTTTAGATATATTTTTTTGGTGCATTATAAAATTCCCAACTTCACAACCGGTGATAATCATTGATCCGTCGAATTCATCGCTTTACTTTTACTTCGCAATTCTCTATACACGCTCGTTTCCTTAACTGACGACCGGGTTTGCCGAAATTTCAATCACATTGAGTACAATGTTTTTTTGTTGTTTTTTTTTTTATATTTTCGAAGGATAAGAGTATAATCGAATGAAAAAAAAAAAAGCGGCTTTTAAATATAGCGTACTTATTATTTTTATTCCGGAATCGCCTAAAATGATATAGTGCCGCAGCTGATGTATCAAGGAGAGGTTTAAAGAGAACAGCGAAGAGGGATATATACGTAATAATCGATAGTTTGAAAATGTTTCGGAAAAGAAAGAGGTCGTGAAAAATGAACTGGTTTTTGCGAATGATTTATTATTTGAGAGCTAGTAGTGTTGTCGGGGGTTCAAGTATCGTTGCGACATGATGACGTACCGCCACGGCCATGATAAAGTAATAAATACAATAATTATTAACCGTAATTGATTAATCGCTGCTTGGACGGTTAGGTGAAAATGTATTTCTGTCGACGTGGCGAATAATTAGTAAGTTCCGAACGATGATGACGTTTTATATTAATAAGAACCGCGCTGTCGTTCAACCTTAATTAGGTCGTGCTCTGATTTAACGAAAAAAAATGTGTGTGTCTCTATTTATTGCGCCGGTCACTGATATTTCGATGGCGAAAGAACAGGCTCGCGATAATAAACTTTTAAATCGTCGCTTATTTCGTTTTCGGTAAATATTTTAGCGCACGATGTACACTAGTAGGTTTTTTCTCCAGTTGAAAACTGAAAAGTTTCCGCGTTAAAAATGTTTCAAAAATTGTCGTGTAACATTTTTTTTTTTTTAAATTATTTTGAAGGATGTTTGAAAAATGCCGAGGAAGTCTGAAAAGTTTCTTACTCGCATTTTACATATATCGCGACACGCATGTGTTCCAGCACAGCCGCCAGTTTTACAAATTATTAGCGAAATACGAGCCAATAGCGTGGAGTCGTCGGTAATAAATGTAAACAACAAATTTATCGTCTGTTCTTTTTGTTTTGGCTTGCGAAAGCCCGCTAATCGATTACACACTTTAAACTATTTTCATCTAGCCGGCTTAGCCACCTGCTCCCCGCGCCCGCTGCTCCCTAGGGAAATGCTACACCCGGCTTGCTTCGGTTGCACCCACGCGACATTGTCGTTACTTGCTCCCGAAAATTCTATTCCCATTTTATATTCTATATTGTACAAAATAAAACCGGAAAAAGGAAAAGAAGACGAAAAATGTAGATTTTTTCCCCTCGTGTATAGTTAAATAAAATGGCGAACAGATTTTAAGTGTTGGCAATGTTATTAATAAAACCCTATTTGAAAGGGATGGGTTCTCCCCCGCGTAAAAAAAAAAACAAAAAACAAACGGATGTTATATCGAACCGCTGTGGTCAAGAGGTGTATTCTCGTTAATATTTTTTCTGTCATTATACACGTCTTTTGGTTCGAAAACTACAGATGTGTCGAAGCGTTTGATAGCATTTTAAGTCAACCGCCCCCCCTCTGTTATACTAATAAAAAATAAGAAGAAAAAAAAATTATCCTAAGAAGCCACACACTTTTTTCACAACACTTATTGATCGATTTATTTTCACCAATTTTCATCATTACTCACATAATCAGTAAAATTGGTTTATATAAATATCAGTTTAAAAAAAACATACGCGACGAATGTATAATAACCTCCTCGAAGTCGGTAAAAATTAAAATATAACAAACGTTACATAAAATTGGGACATTTTTTGGGATATTTTTTTCTAATGGGATCCGGCCTAAGAATTACGTTGTAATTAATATATATATATATTCGTGGGATGATTTAACGAAAATATTCGCAGGTCCGGCGAGAGGAATCTATGAGTATCGGATATAAATCTTTAGAGCGCTTAGTTGCCAAACTGCAACGGCGTTCTTAATAGCAGAAGGGATGTGGTTGTTAAAACTCCCCGTTAAGGTTTTTGATAAATTGTTTGTAGCGTTATTTTAGATAGCGGCAATCGTATTTTTTCTATTCTCTTTCAATGTAATTTTTATTTTGATATCATTTACATCGCATGAAAGAGGTTTATGATTCGATGGCATTGGACTTCTATCGGACTTATATCCCTGTGGCAGAGTATGTTGATTTTTTCCGGTACAAACGTAAACTTTAATTACACATCTGATGCTGGTCCGAGTAAAATATTTTTGTCATAATGGGGACGCGGAACTATTTAAGCCATCACCAAGGAGCTGAGAGAATAGTTTCTTACGGCATCGGTTATTTATTTCTTATGATCGTACACAATGTTACTTTTATTGAATTCGTTAAAAAGAAAAAGAAAAAAAACGAAGTATATCACCCACAAATGTCTGTAACGAAAAACGTTAGTTAATGGAGATAACTTTAGCCCTTATCTGAATAATTCGAGGAGAAAACAGGAAAGCGAGATAATTTAAGTGTAAACTACCTATTGTTTTTTCGCGTTGATCGTATGTTGTACTAAAATTATTTCGGCAGCGTAGCTAATAACGTCACGCAATATATAGAATGTAATGTGCTCCAGCTCTGTTTCTGACGGAAGTGTACTAAAAATGATCCTAATTATGCAGACACATTCAACGTGGTTCTTTGTACGGAATAAAAATTAGTACCATTTAAAAATGTCTCGTAATTAAGGAAAAATAAGAGGAAGAACAAGTATGTATACATATTTCTCTTTTTGTTAAAAATAATAAAATTAATAAAAATAACGAAATATTTCAAGACGAAATATTTAAATTGAGATGCCAGGTTGTGTGACCCCAGCGGAAAAGAGACATATTGGTACGGATGTAATATATAATATTATCTAAATCAGCGGGACGCCTGAATTTAGTTAAAACAGAGAAAACCATATATATATATATATATATATATATATATATATATATATATATATATATATATATATATATATATATATATATATGTATATATTGATAACGATAAAATGATAGTCTATCCGACACACTAGATCTTCTTTAGATATTCTCAGGCACTATGTAATACATATGTCCTTTTCTTTTTGTTTTTTTTTTTTACTAAGTCGGACCAAACTTTTACGATGTTTTTCATTTATAATTTTCGTTATATTTATGAAAGAAAGAAATTTTGTTTTTTTGTTTGGCAACGTTTAGAGAGTATGAAAATGAGGAAAATACATAAGCGGCTCGAACGACACACACACACACATATATATTAATAAACTTCTCCTGGTAAATTATTATTATCAATTTAGATTATTATTTAATTTATTCATTCTATTTTTCACAATTTTTCGTAGTTTTATACTGCCTTTTTCCTATATTATTTTACCGAATTTGTAACTACAGTTCAATTACTACGATTTGAACTGCGGTTACAAATTCGGCAAAATAATATAGGAAAAAGGCAGTATAAAACTACGAAAAATCGTGAAAAATGGAATAAATAAATTAAATAATAATCTAAATTGAAGTTTACTAATATATATATATATATATATATGTGTGTGTGTGTGTGTGTGTGTGTTTTTAAATTCGAGGAAAATTTTTAAGTTGTATTCATAAGGGGTGGTGTACGTGCCGTTTTTTTAATTACCCGCGGTATTATAGAAACGCTTTAGTAGTTACTCGGCATTTAATGAAACAAACTGTATAAATGTTTGTTCCGCAGACATTTACTTCATGTATTCGCAGCTTTAATCACAATGCTGTTGTTTTTTTTTTGTTTTTTTTTTAGGACGGGGCTCATATTTAAGATTACTGATTTAATGTAAGACGAAAAATTCACTGGCTTAAAAAGTAAAAAAGAAAAAGATTCTTAAAATTCCGAGACACTTTTCAGTTGTTATTATATCGAAGTTATTAAAAGTTTATGTTATTACCAACTAGGACTAAGTTGTCTTTTTGTTGGGTTTTTTTTTTTTTTTCGGTTTAATAATCATTGGCCAAAGAAAGTTTGTTAGACTATCTGTCGTGATGCTGACGTAGTTTGTTGATAATTAAAAATTCGCGCTTGGTCCAGTATTGATAAAGCGCGTGCCTTCGGTAATACTTTTGATATTTCGTTTTTGCATTTAGGTCAGCCGGCAGTAATCCTCGTCTCAGTAACGCGTTGGTATTGTACGCGTACTACAGTATAAAATGTGACGATGTGGAGCCACTCTTTTCGATATCTCATGAATATATAAAGAAATATTTAATTTCGATCGCAGTCGACGGCTTGGACACGCGGTTTTATTACATATCCGACTCATTTGGAGTACGCGACACATTGTTCGATTTTAAATCGTATTTAAATGTAGACACTGAAACACACGACCAGGTATCGCTGCGGTCTGAAACCGTGAAAAGCGAGAGGAGGTGTGCGAAAAAAACATATCCGAGAAGAAGTCAAGTGTGTTGAAGTTACGGTTCAATGTTGCGAAGGGTATGAAAGAATATCTTGGGTAACCATATGTATAATCCTTTTCTTAAAGTCAATTAGTTTTTCTCGAAGATGGCCCCGCTCATATATAGGTACGAGGAAGAAACTAAGAATAATACAAAAAAAGTAATAACCGATAAAAGGATTTTTAATCAGTGGAAGTGTCTAAAATCTCCGATTTCAACGAATGAAGTTAGAAAATATTACGCTCCCCGGCGGTGGAGAGAGAATAACGTTCGTAAGATGTGATGGAATCGTAGGTAAGTAAAATCACGATCGAAAATGTAGGGAATTACTATTGGAACGAGAAGGACAAAAAAAACAAAAAAACAAACAAACAAACAAACAAAGCGAGTGTCGTGGTGAATATTTAATAAAATATATCATCGTCGGGGGTGGCGCGCTTAAAAGTCGCGGAATTTAATTATATACGAATTATTGTCTCTGTAATGGAACACGGATCAAGTGAACCAGTTGTAGTGGAACTACTGTTGCATGACCTATTTTCGCTGGACTTTGACCTCGTACGTGAAGCGTGTGTTTTTGAGCATTATCTCTTAAATCGAAAGAACCATTGCGCAATCCACCCGCTCCGCGCATATGGGTAGTACAGCAGTTAGTCGTTCACGCGATCTGTTACATCACTTTATAGTTCTGAAAATTTTTAACTACATTATTTACTCTACTGGAAATTAATTTGCCTATCAACTATGTTGGCGTGTAGCTTCTGGCTACTTTGCGGAAAATCGAAAATATTCTTCTTTTTTTTTTTTTTTTTTGCCCCGACTGCAGTTACAACATCGATATTTACGGTTAAACGCGAATTTTACATGAAGAATTACTTTGACGTTCGTGAATGGAGTTTTTTTTTTTTACTAGAAGACTGCCTAGGAAGAAAAGAGAAAAAAAAAAACAAAAAAACACCGGACCGATGTCGAACAATTTTGCAAGCAGGGGAAAAGAGTACTTGTCAGAGAAGTACCGAATGCGGGGAAGTAATTTGAAATTTCATCACTTCCGCCGTGTTCGTAACAACCTCTCGGACGAAAACTTGCAAAGCTAGGCCTGATGGGCGTGGATCCCTAAACTGTGGACTTCGTAATCAAAATCGATTGTAGCACATAATCTAGAGCCGCTTAAATCCACAGCAACCGTATGAGATATGATTAACATCGTTCATCAGTTAAGTATTTCCGCAATAAATTTTTTCCTCTTTGTGTTACTTCTTCTTTCAATTATTACAGTAATTTCTTTCTTCGTTATCGTCTGCCATTCGTTTTTTATCCGATACGCTGCATTCAATTGTTTCTCCTGCAGCTCTCTCTCTCTCTCTCTCTCTCTCACACACTTGTTGTTGTCCTATTTACCGTCTTTTTTTTCTCTTCCCGCCGTTAAAACAATTTACGCTTTAAAATCGGAAATATTTTAAAAAGCATCGCTTCCGTTAACCTAAAAGCCGTTGCTCGCATTCGCCGCAAAAATCCCCGTTAAGCTTTTTTCCAAGATGTATAGCGTGCGAAATCGCACCGAGCGTCGTTCTTATTCCAAATTTCACGCTCGTAAACGAATTGAGAGAGGCCGTTGACACCACTATCCGTTTCGAATGTTTGTTAATTTCTGTGCGAAAGTGAACCCTTAGGTAGGAACGGGTTACTCTTGGTATGCAATATGTGAACATAGAGTTATGTTTAACGCCCCCGGCATATATTTTCTCCATTTGATTCCTGCGCAACTATTTCCTTTCTTTATTTTTTTTTCTTTTTCGCCTTTAAAAATTATTGTGTGGTAAAATTTTTAGGCCTCTTAAATTCGGCACGGCAAATAATTTATATCGTCACCCGTCCGTTCTTCCGAACTTCCGGATAGGCCGTTTGACGCCGTACGCAGATTAAAAAAATATGTGACGTATGACGGCTTAGGCGCGGGCGTCACATTTATCATATAGAATTTGTCAACACGCTCAAAGTGCCGAGCCGATTATCATGCGATAGGGGAGCCTACGTTGTCCGCTAGAAAGACACCTCTATTATTTCCATCGCTAATTATCCTATTATTTACACGCATTTATATTATTATTATTCTCAGCGATAGCGATCTGCCGCGTTTTTATCTATCACGCTTATGGAGTAGTTGCGTGAAATCGTCGAGGATATAATGGGAGTTTGCCTATAATTTTTGGCGGTTCCTTCAACTGTGTCGGCTGATTTACGATTGATCTGGACGGTTCTTCGTTTGCCGTCCGTACAGTCAGATGTGTACACGCGCGCATATGTGCGTATTTTAGCGTAAAAGGCAATTAACTTCGGACTCCTCCGTATACAGATGCGTGTATCGTCCACCGTTTTCTCCAAATAGCCACGGCAGTGTGAGGGGAATTGATGAGGGGAGTTAGATCGCGTAGGCTCTGGCGAGATGGGCTTTATCGGCGGCGCAAGTTCAAACGACGAGTATTTAGTATAATATGTAGAACAGTTGAAAGCTAGATCGGATGGAATCTTTAAAAAAGAGCGCCCCGTGTTCTATATCTGCCAAAGCCGCGAAACTAATTTTGTTGGACTTATTTGCGTGCAAGGGTGTGCGTGTTGGTTGTTTCTGTTTGCAACTACTAATACGTTTTATTCCAGCGGGACGCGTTTTCTAGAACAAGAAATGGTAATGAAGGATAACACTGTCGAACTATAAATTCGTATTGCCGGTTGAAGGAAATTTTAGAAAATACCGATATGGTTGATTTACACTCGAAAAATTTAATAAAAATGCCGTAAAAATTAAAAACTAAAATATATTCGTTACGTAACAAATGTAAGATTTATTCTTATTAACATTTATTGCAGTTACGCTAGAAATTCGGCGAAGTAATTAAAGAAACACCTTATTAAATGAACATATCGCGATCATACTCGTTTTCTTTGGAAGTACCGAAACCGTAATTTTAATTGTTACAATTTAAATCGCGATGTTGTAGCTCAAGTGCGATTAGTATCATCATTCTTCTATAAAAATTTTGCTGTAAAATACACAATTGAACATAATTATTTTTTAGAATTCAGCGCATTTTCATTGAATTTTCAGAATAAATCTTTAGGCGAGTATTTTTCTTTTTGAATTTTTGTGAGTGGTTAAAATACTGCTACTTGCTGTTGTACTTTATAAAAAACCTTAGTATTCAAATTTCGTCAGCGATCAGTTTGTACGCTTTGCAGGTTTCAAAATTACCCCCTATTCGAATCAAAATTTACATTTGGTAACATTAGTAGAGTACTTCGAGTGAGTTCATCGCTCCTTTAATTTTAAATATTTGAATGAAAAAGAAGCAAATGCTCCTCTACATATAAGGAGATTCCTTTTTTTAACAATGATTTTGATGATTATTCCGCAAAACACTGCACTTCTTAAGGCACTGTTAGAGTAATCAAAACACGGAATTCCGTTTCGTTGCTCCTAATCTTTCGCAATCGTCCTTGTCGGAAATAATTCTTGTACTTTTACTCGTCCACCTAAAAAATACTATCCTTAAAAAAAACGATTCCTCGGACTTGTAGCTGAATTTGTCGTCCTATTTATAGTCTTCTGTTCATCGAAATTTACAATAATGCATGTTACAATTAGGCCTGCTTGTGCTTCATGAGACACACATCTTCTCAAAAATAATCTTTCTTCCTCCTGTAACCGATCTCTTACGCGCTCACGTTAGACTCTTTAGAATTCACCGTTACCGATATCAGTTGGACAGACAAGATCCATTCTGGACTAATATGGGCATTGGCAAATCGAACAAAAAATTTTACGAGTAAATCTTGTAACATTTATACACATACACATATTGCCGTGTTTTGTCGCGTTGTTTCATCAAAAAGTCGTTTTTCAAACTTTCACCGTGCGAAACAAATTTCGAAATATATACCCAGGTGCTGCTGCAGTATCGTCGGCGTTGTTCTAAAAACTCGATGATTCTTCGCAACTCGTCACGGCGCATTCCTTGGGGACGTAGACTCTGCTATAATTCCAGCATAGAAGAGTCGGTTTCATCCGCGTCATTTTTAAGTGTTACATTATAGTCGATACGAAAACGTTACAAAAAGTGTTACATGATTTTTCACATATTACTCCGAGCGTAAAAGTGGCACTGTCATCGATAACACATGCATGTTTATAATACGCGCTCCTCTTATATACGTTACGCGCGGATAATGTGAAATTGCCATTTCACGGATTGTGTAATAGCGTTTTCTGTTGTACGATTCGTGAAAATGTGCAACGTTTTAAACAATTTCTGAGATGATGGTTTTCGCTCACTTCAAGAATTCTACAGCGTTCTATGGCACATTTGCTACGTAAAAGTTTGCATCCGCAAATTTTGTATTACGTAAACATATTGAAAGTACGTGGTCAAACTCACCGCGTACTCTAATGATGTCACACTCCTCGGCGACGAATTCTGAACGGACGCGCGATATTTTGCTGAACAATTCGTGAAATGGACACACATAATGGTTTTTATTTCGCATATTCTTACTCGATTATTAATTCGTTAATCGCCGATAATGCTTCAAGGTGTTTTAGATGTTAATAGGTAAACACCGAAAGTACACTCTACTGCAGTTATGCACATTCAAAAAACTATAAAATACAGTTCGTGAAACGGACAAAATGTTGCACAATTCACGATCGTACGATTCCATTATTTGCGTTAACACACACACATTCACATAAGCGACTGATCCGACTAGAAATTCCCGTCATATTTGGTGCATTGAATCAGACTTTCAAAGTAGTCTCTTCCGCATTGGTGATCGATCATCGGCACTGACGAAAATCGCGTACATTTTCTTCATAGTTTAATAAACTGCGAAATATTTCAAAGTTTATGAATGCTATTATTGACATTTACGCAAATCTCGAAAAGAAAAAAAACAAAACAAATTCTGAACGATTTCAAACTCCCCCGTTAATATATACATACATATGTATATATGTATCGCATAATTTTACTACAGTATTATAGCATACTTCTCTCCTCTGTAAAGTGCAATAATATACCGATGAAACTTAAAATTTCGCAAATTTAATTTTAATCTTAATTTTAAATTCCCAACCGATCGATGTATTTCTAGACTACATCTCGATGTAAAAATGAAGAACGATCGATCTGTTGAAAATATGGATGCCCCAACTCTTCGCCACCGCAGCACCGCCGGGAAGAGAGCATCTCTCACCGATCACTTATCAGTGTGACTCATCTCGGGAGTAAAATTTTAATGTAGCAAAGAAGACAAAAAAAAAAAAAGTAAAAAATAAAACCCTTCCCGCCGACGACTATATTTCTATTTAAATATTAACGTAGAAGGCGGCAGTTTTCGTTTAAATTGAACGGCGAATATATTTATTTTCATTATTTTTCCCGCTATTTCGAGACACACTGGGTACGGGTTGTTGTTCTGTCGACCACCAGCTTTCTGAAATCCCATTACCAGCGGTCACGGCGGGCGGAGCAGGACCATGAACAGGAATAGGAGGAGGAGGCTGTGCAGCCTGATTCACCAGCGCCATTATTCATTAACTAATAAACGCAGAATAATTCCCATTTCTGTCTTCGTTGCTGGCTATAAAAATGTAATAAAGCCCGTTTAAAAAAAATAAATAAACAAATATAGAAATGGAAGAAACGAAGGAATAAAAATAAAGCATAAAAATTCTCGAACAAAGGAACTCTAGTTTTCCATTATTGAGCTGCGCGCCCGTGTGTGCACGAACGCGCGTTAGGTTGTGCGCGCGTGTGCGTGCGTTTCGGCGGGCAGTGTGCGCGCGTGTGTGTGCGACTGTGTGTTGCAGTAAATTTATTGCCTTTCATTTTAGTTCTATTTACGAGAAAGGGGAGGAAGTGTTGTTGTTGTTACATTTAAATGGTCATTCCGGAATGAAATTACCCGTGACACACAAGGGACTGCACGCTACATAATCAATTCCAACTGTTCTTATTTAACTACATGCACGTAGCCGACACCACTACGAACGCACGTCGACAGTGCGCGCATCTACGAACGCAAACATGCTCAACCGCGCGCCGACGAGGAAATATTTTCGTTCGGAGGGGTGCCAGCGCAGCCGAGCCGACCAAATGTTGTGTAATTCCACCGAGCGCGTTTTATGTCATGTACACTGTGATTTTAATCTAAATAGAAATCATTCGAATAGAAAAACGGAATGTTTTAAATAAATAGCTCTCTTCAGCCGAATGCTGTTATTATCATCTGTACAGAAAGAGCCAACCGGCGAATTCAAATTCACATCGAACATTGTGAACATTGCAAATTCACCACTACCGGGTCCGCTTTCTTCTTCTTTTTAATTTCATAGTGAATCCCCCCGGACAATCGGGAATTAATCTTACAGATCTCGGCCGAGTGCGCCGCCGGTGGCTTCAGTAAATCTAAAAAGAATCACATCTCGTTTGAAAGCGACCTTTTAAAAAACGGATTTAAATCTAACGGCTCTCCTATGTATTAATGAGACTACGTCATTCTTAGCCCCCGGGGTACACTGCATTTTTTGGCCTTCGATTATCTCCTGTTTAATTTATATAATAAGATAACACAGAGTGCTGTGTTGCACAGTTGCTAAGATACTTTTTTTCCTAATAAAAGCCCTGGGTAAGAATGACGTAGCAATTGAAACGATTTTCTTAAACGTTTAAAAGAAAAAAGATTAGTGGTCAAGGGTACTTCCGAGGAGGGCAGGTCTCATATATATATATATATATATATATGTATTAGATCACAATTAATGATCTTATTTTTACAGAATTTAAATCTAGATATGATCAAGAGGCAAATAGGCAAATGGTAAATTTACTGAAAGCTTTTTTCCTATAATTAAAACGCGTTTTAAAGATAAAAAATTTAATGCAAACTATTATATGTGCCAAGTACACTTTTCCATTGGTTATTATTTTGCGTGAATTAAAGATAATTAAAAACAATATACGCTGTAATTACGGTAATAATGAAACGGAAATTTCACATAATATATAAATGTCCTAAATACTAAATATATGAATTAAGATTACAATACAATATAGAGACTGCTCATTGCAGTTTAATGAGATAGTTCTAATGGAACGTCTTCCAACATTTGCATACAAATTATTTAAGCTTAATACAAATAACCACTATCACTAACCATAAGCCATCTAATTGGTTACTTCAATTTTTAAAATTATATGATGTATTCTTATAGCTTAGATAAAAAAAAATAAATAAATATATGTATATGTATATACATATATTTATTTATATGTATATATATATATAATATGTATTTATATATATATTAATTACAACGTAATTCTTAGGCTACCCCCCATTAGAAAACATGTCCTACAAAATGTCGCAATTTTATGTAACGTTTGTTATATTTTATAGGATTTTTATGATTGTTATTTAAGAAATGTCACAATTTAATGTAACGAAAAATGTAACAAAAAAATGTCTTAATTTTATATAACAAAAGTAAAATATTAGTGTAGGATTTTTGTGGTTGTGTTTTTTTTTTGTGTGTGTTGATGCCAGTAAGAATTACGTTGTAAATTTTGATAATTTTATACAAAGTGTAGTAGAGAAAGAGACAGAAATGGAAGCAAGAGGGGTCAAGGGAAAATTACCGAGTTTATATATTTATACATTGCATATCACAAAATTAGACACGTCAGTTTATTACACACCTTTTCGAAAATTATGTAATGACTTTTGGACCACCCTGTGTGTATATATATGTATGTATGTATTTATATAAAAACATATATTTGACTATGTCGAATGCTTCTTTTTCAAAATAAATTGTCATTGATTTTTAATTTGGAACGGAAATTTGAGATTATTTTATGTTCAGTTCGGTTCTGCACTACCATTTCCTCTCATAATGCGTGTTTTTCACTCAGTACAACGTGTAGACTAAAAAGTAAGAGTCCCTTATAGGGGGAAGAGTGATCGAAATTATTGTTGAATAGCAATTAAAAATGATTAATCCCCGTGAAAGGAGAAAACGACAAGCGAGTTTTCATGCTGTCAGTTATATTTCTAGCAGTTTCAGATGTAGATGTTGAAGAGCTTTTGATTTTGATTTTTTAATTCTAGTTTTAAGTAAAAGTTGTAAACCGGGACCTAATAAAAAGCAGTAGTTCAATCGAATTTCTTACGCATCAGCTATATTGTAAACACAATGCCACAGCGGAAGGTTGGGCTGCAATAGACGGTTTCATTTCATAGGAAAAAATAATTATTTATTTATTTTTATCGGTAATACGTTTTTTCTCAAGCCCGAGGTTGATACATTTTTGTGCGGCTCCGCGGTGTAAAAAGAATATACCTTGTTACACGTCGAGCTTTTAATGGTTATCAATGTTCCCTCTCACCGCTAAATATATAAATGCCTTAGATAATTTAACAATCCTATAACCTAAAGATAATTTAATGATAATATATATATATATATATATATATATATATATATATATATGGAATTAAAATTAGCCGGGGAGGTGAAAAATGGAAGTTGTAAAGAGATATTCAGCGTTCGGCATTTTACTTTGTATTTAATCGATTCATTAAGATACTTTTTTCGGAAATGCGGAATTTCTATTTTGTTTTTTCGAATTGACCGCTGGAGAAATTTAAAAAAATTCCGAATTGTCCAGGTAACTTAAAACGTCGTTGCACACGGGGGGGACCGGATGATTTCCGAATGTGCAAACTACTCAGCAGAGGAGAAAATTAAGCTGATCGTCGAGTGCTAACACGGAGTAACGCGCGTCGGGAAGTGCTTGATGGCTGGCGAAATCGTCACGTGACCGAGGCGAGTTCTTTTTATTAATACGATTTTCGGTAAATGTCGGCAGACGGCGTGGCAGCGGCAGCGGTAGCAGCGGGGGGCCGGGAATTGATGAAATAGGTGAAATTGCGGAATTGAAAAGAGGCGCCCGAGCACCGTCATAATGATAAGGCGCGCGATTATTTATTAAAATCCAATTCGCGGCGCGCTATTGACGCCGGTGCTGTCCTCTGCCGGTAAAAATCTGCAACGGTAATAATGATAAAAGCTGCGATGATAAAAGTTTTCTTTCATCTGGTGCACCGCCACCCGCTCCTACCACTGGCTCTGCTAACTTCATTTCGATTCCTTTTTCTGCTGCTGCAGCGTCATTTGCCTTTCTGGTTTGCGTCCCTTTTGAAAATTCCAACAATATAACCCCAACACGACGGTGCGCTATACATAATGTGTTCCGTTTGTGCGCGATAACAAGCACCATCTCCCGAACCATCTTCAACCCTTTTTTACCTACTTCGAATTCTTTCTTCGTGCTGTCCCCTCCGCTGCCGGCCCGATTCCGCCCCTGTTTACTTTACATTATTTCCCGTATTTTCCATATTTTCCGTTCAGCGAGGGTGGTGACATTCTCTTTGTTTACATCATTAATGCGGAGAGACAAAGGCTTGTTCTCGGTACTCAAGATTATGATCCTCTCCTATGTGTCCGTACATATATGTGTATATATGTGAGGGTGTAATTTGTTAGCCTCGTTTGATGATTAGAAGAAAGCGCGTTCGTGTGTGTGTGTGTGTGTGTGTCGGGCTCTGTCTGTTGTGTTAATAACTAAAAGCGGGAAATTCGTCGAATCGATCTGCAACGGAACGAACGGCCTGATATACATGTATTTACGTGTATAGTTGTGTGCGTGTGTGCGGTTTGTTAGAGGAATAAGTTTTTCATTATAATGGATCTTTCGAGCTGAACCAATAACGTATGGAAGCGGTTCTACATTTATATGTCGTTTATTGTAATTACGTTTCTATTATGAAACCCCTCGCATTTGTTTCTTCCATTTTTTACGGAAAGCTTAATAGTATATCGATCGGCTTGCTAATTTGAGTTGTTGTTTCACTTGTCGATTATATACACCAATTGACTGAATCTGAAAAAATACATCGTTTTTTGTTTTGTTTTTTTAAATATTATTTATTATTATTCATTTTTTTTTTTTTTTAAATATTGTTTATTATTCATTTTTTTTTTTTTTTTTTACAGTGCGAAGTTATTTAGTATATTGTAGTGTTATATTGATATGTATAAAAAAAAATGTTGGTTCTAACATGTAAGAGGAATTTTTTTTAGAAGGATTTTAATTGAACGTCTTGCTGCGCCTATTTTACATAATTACGAGAATATACACTTGACAATAAACTCCATCCCGATAAGTAGAGAATTGTCAATTTCTTAAAAATGTAAAAGCTGTATATCCGTAATAGAAGGTAGAGTAGCCTAGTGTGGTGTTAAGGTGTTCGGCTATCAGACCAGTGGTGTAAGTCGAGATTTTTCTCACTATCCAAGTCGCTCCCAGGTGTATACCTAATCTGAAATTGAATATTGGTTATACTAGAGAGAAATCTGGGAAAATAAAGTGGCGGCTGAAAGAATGAAACTAGGGTTTCTCCGTTACTGTCATTAGTGCCCCGTGTTACGCTTATTAGTACATTGGGAACTTTACAATCTTCGACCCCCCCCCCCCCCGCGCCCAGGTTATGGGATTTTATTTCATCCTAAAACTTTATATTCATAATGTAATAATAACCTAAACAAGAAACACTAATCGAGACAACTGATTACAGATATCACAGGAATATCGCGGGATAACGAAGAAAAATACAAAGCGGTGTGCGTCGTTGCAAAAAATTTATGAAAATATTCGTTTTTGATAAGATAGATTGTTGGCCCGTAATATGTCGTTCGTTTTTCAAATGTGTCCTTTTTTTTGTTTTTTTTTTAATTTTCGAGGGTTTAAAATAATTAAATACCACAGATTTATTTAAAATTAATTTAAAAAAAAAAGGCAAAATTGTGTTTTCTTATAATACGAATAAAAATTGATTACAAATCAGCGTAAAACTTAATTCAAAATAGCCGTATTCATTGTTTAGGAGAACGCAGTATTAGAAATTTTTAACAGCAACAAAAAAAAAAATACCTCAGGTATCGATTTCAACGGCATTAGCAGTAAGTTGAGATTTTAAATAATTGTTTATTTACTTTTTAGTTATCTAAAAAGTGCTAAATTTTGAAGCAAATGCACACGTCTATTCGAAATTTTACGCTATTTTTTTTTTATTTTGCGGGTGTTGTATGGCTATTGTTAATTTTTGAAAATTTTTGCGCGCCAAAAGACGCTAGATAATTCGTATCGAAAGGGTTACATAAAGAACCTACCACCACCCAGTTTCCTTTGAAATCTCCGCTATATCCTGGAATAATGTTAAAATTAACACATATTTTTATTCGAGAGTATATTTAAAATCCGCGTCGATTCGGTTTATATTTGAATACGGGCGCACGTTACGGAGAAATACATAAAAATGCTAATTGCCGAAATATGTGAACGAGTTAAAAAGTTGTTCGTAACTTTTTCGTTTTAATAATATCTCCCTGGCAATAATTTATTTCGAGTTTGTAATTTTTTTCATCGTAAATTAATCCGACCTTCGAAGTCAACAAAATGTTTAAATGTATTTTTTTTCTTTTTTCTTTTAATACTATATCGTCCCATTTAAATGTGTTCTGCTAATGCGTTCTTTCGTGTTAGTATTGTTACATCTACTACCAGCTAACAGCGACACAGAGGGGAGCTCCCTGTTATTAAGTGTGCATGTGCATCTGTCGAAGTGTGTAGTAGAACGTGTACGATATTATCGATTTAAAAACTGTTTTTCTTTACTTCGGCTACTATACGATTCTGTAATACGTAGCGCCGAACTGATAGAGTTGAAAAAATCTAAAAAAAAATTTTAATTTGATAAAAAGCTGTTAATTGCGGCCGGTCGGGGTAAATAAATAAACACATTTGAATTTAATGCAAATAGGCAAATTTTTTGTACAGTGTATTTTTTGAAGATTTGCTGTTCTGTTTTTTTTTATTTTATTAAACGTGTTTTTGGTGTTTTGTACTTTCTGTAAGATAAATGGGGTTTATCGAAATAATGTAATAATGTAGACCGAATGAGTAGCTGGTTATTTTGAGAGAATAAGTTTAGTAGAAAACAGTTAATAGAAATAATTGCAATGTACGAAGGCGAGGAAAAAATACCATAAAAAACCCATGACAATAAAAAAAAGATAAATTAATTCGTCCGAGTGTGTAGAAAATTATAATGAGGAATGTGAGAAGCGCGCGTTCTATATGCTGGAGGGGGTGCTTGATTCCTTTATACTTTTACGGTTTTCGTGCCAATTTTATCGGCAAACATATGTTCACTAATTTCATAGTCATGAAAAAATTTCGTAGCGTGAGGGTGTACTAAATTTCTAATAGAATTCAAAAAAGTTCGGTATACTAATATAGATAGATGGGCGTATTTAAAAATTCTGGAAGTATTGTAATTTTTTAATATGCTTCTATCTGTGTACGGGGGTACTGTACAGGAGGGCTCGCATACAAAAGAAATATGGGTCTTACTTTAGAGAAAAGAGATATAATGAGTTTATTAGCATTGACTGCATCGAGATACGATAAAAAAAAAAAAACCCTCGCGAAGTACTTGAAAATTATATACTTTTTTTTAGTATGGTTTTCTGAGAAAAATGCATTTCAACCTTCGGAGGTAGATTTTTCTTCTGTTTCGCTTTTTTGGAAATGTTCTATTTTGTTAAGATGTGTTTGTGTCTACATAGCAAAATGGAAAACGGTATTATTGATTTTTGTTGCGAGTTTTAAACTGCTGTAAAGTTACTGGGCAAACGTTGTTCTCTTACGTTGCAGGAGATGCCCAACATATATATATATATATATAATATATATATATATATATATATATATACTCGTATATATATGTTTGGTACAAAGTTGAGAGTTTCTTATCTTTTTTTTTTCTTCGTATAAAAATGTCTTCTGTGTTGGCCGTCGAAGCATGCCGTTAAAATGAAGGAAATATTTATGTAGTAAATGTGCTGGAAATATGCGCATTCTTACGTTAATAAACGTGCGAAAAATACGTTTGTTTTCTTCACAGAAATTGAACAGTAAATATGCTTTTTATTACTTTTCTGAGTTAATGATGTTGTAAGCATTTTAAACATGAATTTTTATTTTAAAAATTATTACTTTTTTTTTTCATTCTCACACCGTGTGTGTGTGTGTGTGTGTGTGTTTATTGTTTTTAAAGAAAAACAGTAAAAACTAAATTATTAGAAAATGATTTTACGTCAAATTTTTAAATATTATAAAAACGTACATAATTTAATAATATAAAGAAAATGTGTTTGCGATGGTGATTTTTTAGGTAATTCTGAAGAGAAAATTTGGCGTGGACGCGAAGTCCAAAAGGAGATCTTATTAAAAATCGAAATATTAGCTTCAAGGATAAAACATATTTTCGGTTTTTTAGTGTTGTGCAATAAAAGTGCCACGTCAAATTGGTAATTACAGGTTAACGTCTGCTTGTGAAAGGTTGAGGCAACAGAGTTTTAACGGATTTACGTCGACTTAAATATCAACAGTTTACTGGTTATGTTTTTGCTACCAAATTGCTTTGTTGTTCCAACAGTGTAGCGAAGGAAACACGGCAAATTACAGAAATGTAGCGGTACAGAGAGTTATTTAATGGTGCGATTAATTCGGAATAAAGACAACGCAATAGTAGTAAGAGGTAATATTTTCAGGAATTACAGGTTATCGTTAAAATTATGCATAGTGATAAAATTTACATTCGTGTGAAATCTTTTTTACGTTTTCCTTTTTTACCTGCCATAAAGTTGTAATTTGAAGAAATTGATTAAATGTTTCCATGTTTGTATTTCCAGAAATTACCGACTTGAGAAAAATTGCAAATGAAAAAGTAGCAAACGATTTTGGAAAATTAATATCTTTTTTCTGGTGCCCTTTCTGCCAGTTTCTATACTGGTTGTTTTCGGTATTTGGGCAATGTTTACGTTCAAATGAAATTGCATTTTTTGAAAACCCAATTATCTCACAACTGCTTTCGAATTTCTCGGAGATGTGTTGGTTTTTTTTTTTTTGTTTTTCGTGTCATATTCGAGTATGTATTGCTTCGGATTGCACAAATAGAGAGGATAGATTTATATTTTTCCACGTCCCATGACATCAGATGGAAATTTGAAAATTGATGTAGCATGTACTTCCAGCGTGAGGGGGTTTTCCTGTCATTTATAATTCCCATTTCTGCAAAGTGTGTAATAACCTAAAATAATAAAACCGCCGTTCTTCAGAAATATATAGGTATTTACGATTAAGCTAAAATTTAAAAGGGAACAGTTAGTTGTTGATATAACGTCATATTTTGGTAAACAAAAGGAAAAAAAGTGAATATAAATGATTAAAATACCGGTACGATGCTAATTTTAATAATTATAATAAAAATATAAAACTAACATATTGAAAATGACGCGACGAAATTATAAATTACACTTAAATGAAGGATTACAAACATTTAGGGAATGTTGTTATCATTTATCAATTGGTCTTCTTTTGAATTTTTGAACGTAGTACGTTTCAGCGTCATTTAATGTACTATTATTATTTACGTAACACTTAAGTCTGTATTAATATTAAACGGTAATTCGTAGTGTGATTAGTTTTATACGCGGTACTTGAAAATAGCAATCGGAACAATACTATACAGCTGTGTAAGTAAAAAAATCACAATAACTAATAACACTCTATATAACCTGATAACTTTTTGGAACTATTAAAATAAGATGCGAGACAAAGAATTTGAAAAAATTCCACGGCCCGATCAACTCGAGTGTCATTTTAATCGGCGTAATTTCGTTATAAGGATGCAGGAAAAATTCGGAAGCCCCCAAAATTTTAGATTTAAGAAACCAAAAATCGGCAAGCCGTATGTAATATCCGTCAGATTTACACGTTGTCTACATTATTTGCGCACACTATTAAATAAGAGTCACATTTTTAGAAAAAGCGCTTTACAATGAAAAATACATTTTCTATTCGCACGAAGTTCGCATATTTGTAAAATTCCTTGCTTCGATGACTTACATATCAATGATTTTAGTTTTTTTTTTTTTTTAAATTCACTCCATTATGAAAGTGCATTCGGAAGAGAAGGCAGTTAGCGTTTGTTTATTCACTGCGGCGGTAGGATGAATCTTCTTGCCAGTTACTTAACCAAATTGCGAGAGCTTGCTCATGTTTTGTAGTAAAATACTTATTGGTGTTTAGTTTTATCATTACGCAATGTGCTATTAGTTCTTTTTGCGTTTTAAATCAAATTAATCGAATTTTTTTTATCGCTGTTGATTCAGAACAAGGTGTGTTTTTTGTTTTGTTTTTTTTTTTTTTAATGTCGATGAAGGAACTTTAGTCAGCCTGAGAACATGAATCAAAGAAAAAGTAAAATGCAACTACCTATAATTTACGTATTTTAAAATCTGAAAACTTACACGTCTTTCGTTATCTTTTTAAAATCGATTAAACCGAGTCGATTATCTATAATACAAGTATGTAATAAATACGAAATGTGATGTGTAAAAGATCTAAGTTGTCGAAAATACCTCGTTTTTTTTAAATTTTAAATTGTTTACAAAATTAGTTCAAGTTATTTAATATGTAAAATTGTCTATTGGCTTTTATTTTCGATATACAGCGACAAAGTTAATTAATTCTTATTATCTATAATTTACGGTGAGACTTCTTAAGCTCGCCGTATATTATTGAACCAGCCCACGCATAGCGCAAGCGTAGCTGTGGCGCCCACGTTTTCTATATAAAACATGTAAAACATAACGAATAAATCAAAATTTTTAAGAACTAAAAAGTTTAAAAACCAACCAAAGCAAAACCCACACACTCACGGAAACTCAATGTTCTTCGCACAATCGACCCTCGCGTAGGCGTGGGCTTGGTTCAATATGCGGCAGAGTTTAGTATTTGAAAAACTGGTTCAACACGTTATTTCGGATTATTTTATGAACAGGTGTAACAGTTTTTCAGTTTAGTGCAGTGTACCCAGTGTTTCATTTATTTCCTTTTTTTAGTTTTTTTTTTTTTTTTTTTTCAATATTATGGTTTCTCTTAATTTTGTAAAATGACGACCCATGAAATCGAACCACGCTATAGCAGCCTCTTGTACTTTGAATGTATGCACTTTACGGAAGAAGAAATAACGCAATTTTACACGCGACTTCGCATTTATTTCAGGAATAATTAATTTTCATGAATTTCTTAGTTTTAAATTTTCGTTTTCTTAATATTCTTTGCCTATTTTTATGTTGTTGTTTTTTTTCTTTTTAGTGAAAAACTGCGGGGTTTCTTATATCTTTACGATTAACACCGTTGCAAAAGTTTATCCAGTTTACTACGTTATGTCAATTTTATTTAATATGCCTAATTTTTTTTTAGATCACTAAACCTCTGATTTATTCTATGTTATTATTTAATATGCTTTTTTTTTTAAAAAAAAATGTCACTACACTTCTGATTTGTTCTAAAGTAAAGTGTGTTCCATACCCTTGACAGTGCGTTGGGATTGTGACGTTAAGGTTCACAATGTACTAAGCTCTACGGCATTAATAAGAGTAGGGGGGGGGCAATTCCTTTCTATTTGGGATCCGCCTTTACTGACCCAGATTTCTCTGGTACCCAATTATTTCAGGCTGGGTAGTAAACTTGGGAGCGACTTGGATCCGGGACGAGACACAAACCCGTGACCTCCGACTTGGTAGCCAAGCACCTTAACCACTAGGCTACCACGCTGCCATCTGATTTGTTCTATGTTATTATTTAATATGCTTGTTTTTTTTTTTTCTAGATCACTACACTTCTGATATATTCTATGTTATTTTTAATATTTCCTCTGTTTTCTTTTTGCGTCATTTTCGATATGCTACAACTTAATTTTCATTCGTCCATTTTTGCTGTTATTCATGTTCTCGTTCACACGTAAACCTTGAGTAACAGCGAAATTGAGCAAACTAAAATCCGGCCAAAAATGAACCAGCGTGAACTAACTAGGGGCATTTATAATTGGCCCGCATTTGGCGTCTGATATCCGTCGATTACATTGTTCTTAAATGTAAATAGTATTAAACATTATCATATATTTTAAAATGCGCTATACCGCAGATATTGAAAAATATACAATATTACCGGTAATTTTGTTTGCAATTAAAACTTTTTGAGTTTAAATATCCTCTATACATTTCTCGGAAATTAGAGTAATTGTCCTTCATTATTTACCCCGTTTCGTACGTTTCTCGTTTTTTTTTTTTAAATTTCTTACTTACCCCATGTGTAAACTCTTTATAAGAGATAAAATTGTCATTGGTAAATTCCAACTTGTTGCGTAAGAAGTCCGCGCGCGCGGTCCTTCGCTGTATTGTACTTTCATTTGCGCTGCACACGGTAAGAAGTTATTGTTAGTCGTGCGGCAACGACGAAGTAAAAGAGCAAAAAACTGGTCAAGATATACGAGAGGAGTGATAATTATTCGCGTACAAACTCTACAAGAAGAAACTCCGTGGCGTACGATGTTTTCGAAATATCCGAAAAACATCGCTGGTCGCCGAATGATAGAAAACATCGATAGTGTATCGATCTCGGTCAGCGACTTAGCGCGTTCTAGTACGTGGTCCAATGATATTTCTGCACTGGTGATGATGATGATGACCGCTGCTGCTGCGTACTGGTGATGATGATTGTGTATTGCGGAGAATAGTTTCGAAAGAGAGAAATATGATGATTTCAGGAGTACGCAGGGTGCTGCGAAGGGGTTAGAGTCCAGAGAAGAAACGAATATAACAGTCATAAATGGTAATTGAAAAATTAATTTATTATATCCAGCTCTCCCTGCCGCTCGTTTCCTCGCCACCGCCGTCACCCGCCAACCCGTCGGCGGTTTGCCCTTTTCACATTTCCCCTTTCTCCGCTCTTCGTACCCGCCCACCGACCACTTCGTCGGTTGTCTGCCCCGTTCGGGGGTGGAGGGCGTCGGTGTTGTCGCGCGCGATGTAATTTAATTTTTACGACTCGGGCTTTAAAATATTTCTCATTTCCATTCTTCCATTCCATTCCAATTTCCATTTCCATTTCCATTTTCGGATCTGGAAAAACAATAGCTGCTCTACGTTGACCTTATCAAGAATTATTATTTTTCGAGACCCCCTCCTGCCGCCGCCCACCACGCGCGTCCCATCTTTAACCTAAATTATTTCTCTTCTGCTTTTTCCCCTTCTCTATTTGTTTGTTTTTTATCCGATTTTTCGTTGTTGTTTTGTTTTTCCGTGTTGGGAGTTCGTAGTTTTTTTTTTGCTTTTTTTTTGCTTTTTCATTCTCCTCCCGTGCGTCGGTTCGTGTTCGAGCAGCGTCAAGGTTTATTTATTATTATATTACCTTTGTTTCGTGTTTCGTCGCCGACATTTCCGTTTTTGTTTTATCACACAATTGGCCCTTTTAAATTTCTTCGTCCGTTTTAATAAAATGCCGTTAATAAATTTAAAATTTCTCGAAAATGAAATTTATTATTATCTTTATTACCTCGCCGAGGCAGCGCGCGAAATTTTCATAATTACATTTAGCAGTGGCCCGAGACGTTGCTATACAATATCAGTTCTGAATAGCGGCTGGCCCCATTAATTAAAGGGCTCGACTTTGTTCGGTATTGAAAAGTAGCTTACCTACCTACCTATCATCGTGCGTATCACGGGAAAGAAGTTAAATTTGCGACTTGGTGGAGCAAACGTGAAATAAATATCGTTTGGCCAGTTGATGAAAATCGAGACGATAAAGAGAGAATAGAGAAATCCGAAAAAAAAAACTATCGATTGAACGAAAAAGAATTGCCTGTATCCTATCGAATTGTGTTCGTCCGCGATGATATTAATGCGATGTGTCTGTATTGTCGTTTAAATACGAATAGTCGTTATAATTAATTTAAAATTTCAAAAATTTCCACCGTTAGCTGATCCCCACTTTCCGTGTATATTTATGCCAGAGGCATCGTTGAAAATGTGGGGCCGAGTATGCACGAAGGCAATCAGCAAGAAAAAATGTGGCATCGGAAGTTCCACATCGTTAACGGTAATTTAAACGTACATGAGGTAACATATTCCGTTTTATTCCAAATAAATGCGCTAGCAACAAACATACAACCTCCATCGTAACACGGGGTTTGGTGTATTATTTCAAAGGGGTTTTTGATTTGAAATTAAAAGAGGGGCTCGGCAGTTACAAAAAGAAAGGCTAGTTTATAGATTGAAGTAAAGTGTTATATCACAGCCTTTACAAGAACGACGGATAGAATTATTCGATTTTGCGATCAGTATAAGTTGCCAAAAAAAAAAACACAAACAAACAAAACATCTGCGTCAAATGTTACAAGCTAGCGAAGATTCAGTAATGTAAACATAAAATATGCGTTCGTATTTTATGTAAATATGTGTACACTTAGCACAATGAGCGAACAGTAAAAACGTAAGAAATGAGGAATTTATAGCGTCTCATTTTTTGATCCTCAGATTTGAATGTCAAGATTTCCCGAGGGTATATGCATAATAGTAACGCCTAGAACCACTAGAGTTCTGTTTTGTATCACGATTGGCGGCATTATTGTTGATATTAGAAAGAAAAGAAAAAAATATTATCGGAAAAATTTAAATTTTTAATTACTATAATTTAATTTTTCCCGCGAATTTAAAATTTAACGCGGCATCATCTTTGTTACCGATATCATTTTTATTTTCCCGCTAATTTCCTGTACAAAGCTGATACTTTTTAAACGCCTTTAAACATTAAGGAAAAATAAATACGAAATATTCAAATATAAATGTAATTGCGAGTGAAACGAAAAAATTTCAAATAGATTAAATGCAACGCTTTAAATCTAATTTGTTTTAAAACTGTGTCATGTGCGTATATTTAATTTTCCAATGTATTTTTCATTAACAATAATGATTAATAATGATAATAATTGAATTTTTTTTTTTTTTTTGAAATTGAAATTTATTTTACATACATACAACACAATACAATATAATAATACAGGTTATAAACAAGTATATATCATGTGATTACACATATACATACACGCCGGTATACCCAGCACGCACTCTCATAAATACACCCTCATACATTTGGGTATTAGGCTCTCACACTGACACAATAATAATAATAATAATAATAACAATAACAATAATGATGATAATGATGATAATGATAGTAATAAAGTTAGGCAGCGCGGTAGCCTCTTGCATATTAAATCAGTAATATCATAGGTTGACTTGTCTTGTTCCGGATCCAAGACGCTATCCCAGTGGTATATACCTAATTTGAAATTGAATATCGGGGTTATACCATAGAACTACCTGAAAAGGCGAATCCCATGAGAAAGGAATTGGCCCCAGTATTATTCCCATATTTTTTTTTTTTTTTTTGAAAAAATATGTATTTATAATTTTTTACATACAAAAATTTTCGTCAAGCTAAAACGCTTGTCGACGAAATATCCTATTTGACATTTTACCATCTTAAATTAACTTATACATATACATGATCGTGTAATATTTACTTAATCTATCTATTTTACTTATCAATAATTACTAATCTATTTCTATTTTCTATATTCAGTTTTTTTTTTTGTTTTTTTTCCTAGCTTTTTTTGTTGCGCTTTGTCTTTTTATTTTATGTTTATTATTTTTTTTATATTTTCTTCTGCCTGAAGCCATTCCTTTATTTTCCTTTTTCTTTCCCCTATTTTTTCTTTCTCTATTATTTCTTTGGGTATTTTATTCAACATCTGAGTTATAATATATTTATCCGTTTGCTCCCCCATCTTTGTTCTTGCTAACGGCAATTGGTACGAAAGTTTTTCTCTCAACTCGTATTCTGTGTTTATTCTTTCCTCCAATTTAATTTTCTTTTCTGCTGATATGTACTCACATATCTTCAGTAATAAGTACATTCCTCTTATGCTCATTACGTTTTCTTTTTTAATTATTTCACCATCGGTCTCTCCTTTATGATTTCCTATTAATTTCAAGCATTTAATTTGCAGTTTATTTATTTTCCCCGGGTATGCTTTTCTCGACATTCCCCACGCCTGAATTCCATATCTTATCCTCGACTCTACTAGCGCATAATAAACTACTTTTAATGTTTCATTTGTTGCATATTTCTTTAATGTATATAAAGCTGGTAAAACTGCTCTTATTTTCTTTGCAATGTATTCCATATGTATGTCCCATCTTAAGTGTTGATCCATCATTACTATATCCATTCGGCTTAGCACCATTATGGAAAGCTTAACTTCATGATACCTCTTATCAAGGATGTATGGGACTTACTTGACTTTACTAACAAAACAAAGTGTTACCAAACAAAATATGGAAATTATTTATACGACGGAATCAGATAAGTAAAAATGTTACTTCGTTTGTAGTTGGTGACATTGATTAGTGCTTTCATTTTTAACCGGATGGATTGCTTGGTAGGAGATAACTTTCTTGGCTTATTTCTAGAAAACACTCTCATCACCAACTTAGAACTGCTGCGCTATTTCTTACAGAGTTGGTACCTGTGAATTATTTCTCTTAATCGCCGCCCAGGTCGCATCTTACTTAATAGAAAATTCAACTGCTTGTCGCACAACTTTCACATGGATTTTCGCGCTTCTCGCTCGGCTTCTCGACCAAGTCCTATTTCGTTTTCGTTGTTTGATGCTCTAGTTGTTTTTCTGTCACCATGATCGGATCTGATGCGTGAGGAAATTTTCGACGTCAGAAAACTTTGTTCGCGTTATTTATGTCTCTGCGTCTTTACCCAGTTTTTTGTCTCTCTGATATTTGGTTTTATGCGCAAATTTTATCGCATAAAGGAAACGAAAAAAGTCGCGATTTCAATTAAAACCGTTTACCTTCTTTCTGATAAAACACTTAAAATCTTTTCACATTCTTCATTAAAGGCAGCGTGATTTAGTTGTATTAAGTATGTCTTTATAGGAATAAGTTGAGTGACAAAAAATAGCTTAAAATTATCACATTTCATTATTGTGTAGCCTTGTTGTTGTTTTTCATAATGAAAACACCAAGTCTCAAGATTCTCAACAAAGCACGACGAGAATAGGTATCGTTTTTAACATCTCAAGCACGGTTTTTAATGTTCAAAATAAATGTGACACCATCATCGCACACGTACTCGTGTATACACACGACATATGTGCGCACACATTTCTAAATACATTAAAAAAAAAGGAATAGGAATAGGGGGAGGAGGAAAGAAAATTTACATTTTCAAAACCCACGTACATACACGTCTCTCTCATACTGAAACATGCCTCTTCTTAAAAGGAGTGTGCTACATTTTGTAGCGATCGCGCGAAACCACATTTGGCCGTCCGCGTTGAAAAATGGGATGACGACATCAAGAGCCCTATTAATCTTTTTGACTGTTCTCTAGTGTTAAGAAAAATGCAACCCATAATGTAGAACATTAGAAAAATACAACTTAATTATACCAGTTAAATGAAACCAAAGTTAAAAATATGCTTCATTAACGTGCGTCATTTTATTGCATCTATGCAATAGCATATTCAACAGTAATTAAGATAACGTACCGTAAAATTTGTCGCTAACACGCAGTCAAAAAGAAAAACAGAATCATAATCCAGCTTTTATAATTCTTTACAATTCCATTGGTTTATAATTAAAAGTAATCAAGAAGTCGGAAAATTCCTCTTAATAATTCTTTACAATTCCATCGGTTTATAATTAAAAGTAATCAAGAAGTCGGAAAATTCCTCCTCGACTTTAAAAACAAACGCTTGCTTGTTACCAGTAACTAGATAAACTCTATCAAATTACCGGTCCCATTTTTCTAAACGCACTCTTTTTAAGTCCCGCGTGTTCCTTTTTTAACAACTTTGCATCGAGGATATTAGATTTTGCGAAAACTTGGTTCAGATAGTTTTGAGTTGTTTACGATGTTTTGCGGAAAACGGTTAATTATTTATAAGTTGGAGTTCCTTTGTTTCAATGTTGCGAATCATTTGCTCTTTTTTCCCTTAATTTTTTTACGTTAATGTCGATATCGTTAAATAAAAAAAAAAAAAAATTTAACAGTATATGCGGAAACGAACCAATCAACTAGACGAAGTTAGAGAAAAATCGTCATCTTCGCTATAAACTGTTTCTGACGCATGAGTTTTTTTCCCGTGGTTTCCGAAGTTTTGTGCGTGCGATCAGGCAACCATGGAGAGCTCTATCTTGCATATTCTGTAGCTAACTGATTTTACGCAGACTCCAGTATTATTTTAAGTAATTTTTTTCTTGTATATACGTGTATACGCTAATATAATGAAGATTTTTATCAGGTATGCAGAATATTCCGGTTGAAAAGAGGGATTCGTGAATAACTGTACGTTATAAATAGAGTATCGTTAATAACACGGAAGTGTTAGTAATGCGATCGAAAGTTATGCGCCTCGTTTGCGTCATGTGCTACCAGAATGCCAAAAAGGAGGTTTTATTAAAAGTGCTTTCGAATTTTGTAATTATTTTTTACGTTGAACATATTAAGCAAAGTATTTACCGCGAAAAGAGAGAAGATTGAGGGCCATTTCATGACGCCGAATTAGATGAAAGGGCTTTTCATCAATCAAACTAAAGTCGATGTTGTTTACATAGTTGTTGTTTCTTCCTGTTTTGTGTTTATATTCTTTTCATTAAAAATCCAGCGCACATCGAAAGTATTGACGCAGATTAGTGGAAGAAAATTATGAATGACTCTCAAAATGTGAAACATAGAAAGAAAGATTAACGCGTATCGAAAGTAGTAGCTCGAGAGCTTTTGCATCGATTTCGATAATGCTTCGAACTGTCCCTTACACTGTTTCTAGGTAAAGTAAAGTAGGTCACATACCATTGATAAGGTGTCATGGATTGTGAAGTCAAGCTTTTCATAATAAGCCTAATGGATCTGAAACCAATTCAATTTCAGATTAGATATATACCACTGGGATGATAAGTCTCGATAACATACAACACCTCTTGTTAGCTAGCCAAGCGTCTTAACCGCTGGGCTAACTGTGAGAAACACTCTTTCCATTGATTGCGTAAATGCGCTGGTTGGTTTTTTGAGGTTTTCTCTGATCGTCTGAAAATAAATAATTTTTAAATATCCGTCAAAATTTCAATAAAAAAAAAAAATCTAAAAATGTTTAATTACGAAAAAACCGAACATCGGAAATAATACGAGAACACAACAGACTGATCAGATCAACTGATACGGTGTGAAAACAGCTGATTTGACTAACGTAACGCGATTGATTCGGTGTGAAAGAGGCTCGTAGCCACCGACGACTTGGACCTTAAACATATTTTAACAGTATTGATAGTATCTAAATTTTCCTATTGTAAGGTTTATGTCGGACCGGTTTTAACGAATCAAGAAATATCCATTTTCGGCTAATTCGCTTTCTTTCATCAACCACATTCCAGGCTAGTGTTTATACATTCGGCTGAGATTTGTCTTCTTCACTGACACAGATGTGTGAAGGCTTTTATTCGCTCGCCTTTTTTTATATGTGAACCGCAGTATCATCCAAGCGGACGGCTCTAACCCGAGTGTGCAAATTAGTCGGAGGACGATTTTTTAAATTTGCCGATTTCTGCCCAAAGAACTCCCCCAGATAGTATTATGCGTGTTTCAGTCTCCATCGAAATGTAATGTGGTAAAGCGAGCTTTTTTTTTTCTTTTTCTTTTTTGAGCATTAAAAATTCCTCACACATTCATTCATCGGTATTCCGATTGATATCGGCTTTATTATTTTCTCGCAATCGAACACTCGTTCTAGAAGTGCGTCTCTATTTTAAAAAATTCCCATTGAAAAAATCCGTGTCGCGCTCCTAAGTATGCGCGTCAGGAACAACTCGAATGTTAGTTTTTGGGATATACGGCGAGCGATAATTTTACTCTCTCACACTGTGTTTGATATTTTATTAAAACTGACGACGGTGTTAAATATATAGAAGTGCCCCTTCCCCTCGATGCTTATTTTGGTGGTACTGCGTTAAAACGCAACTCGTGCTGCTTTTATCAGTGTGGGCGGTTCTAAATTAATTAAAAATTTATTTCATTAATTATAATAAATTAAAACGATAACGAACGGGAAAATAAATTATGCGTTGGAAGTTTAGAACGCGAAGTTATTATCGCGAAAAGTTTGCGTTCAAGGATAAACGATTAATAATAATAACAATAATAATAATAATAATAATAATAATAATAATAATAATAATGGTAATAATAGTAATAAATAATAGTAATAGTAATAATAATGATAATATTACTCGGCGAAATCCTTGATCTCTTAACTTATTCTAAGAGTGTATTTATTACTTTGGCTGAAACCAGATTTTCTAAAATTTCCACGTCATTATAAGAACGACCATTGCGCCTGACCATTTTTAATATTTCCTAGCCAGAACCTAAGGTCCAGATTTAAGTTCGATATTTTTCGTAATTAAAATTCGTCCGATGTATTATAATAATACGGTGAAATTAACACAGGGCTCTTTCGTTACGGAGTTTTACGCGTTAAGAATGAAACAAATTCATTTTCTCAACTGGTTTTATACACTTCCGTATTTTTAATTTGAATGTAAAATACTATTCGCGATATACATTGTGCTGCGTACCACGGCTCTATTTCATTTTACATGTTTCTTTGATTCTTTTTTTTTCTATTTTCATTCGCTGTCTGGATACGCTATTATCGAAATTATCTTTCCGTTATTAAGTTTTCAAACTAGTGACTTACCCTTCTTGGCAAATGGTCAGAGAATGTTTGACAACGAAAATAAGCCCAACGCCGCTGCTGACAGTGCAATTAATGAATAAATAAGAAAATAAAATTACGCTTTTCTAGAAATTAATAAATGAATTATTTAATAAATAAATTAAATAAAAAAATAAATTAAATAAAAAAATAAAATTACGCTTTTCTAGAAATTAATAAATGAATTATTTAATTAATAAATTAAATAAAAAAAAAAAAAGAAACCTTTTCGAACTTCACTTTTTTATTAATTTAAGTGAAGGAGACACTAAACAACATTGTACACTGTTTTCTTTCCTCCGAATTTTTTAATTTCAGCTCTTTTGCGGCCAACCCCACAACTAATATAATAGTAATCTGCGTTGGAATTGTCGAAAAACCGGTTTGATCGAGATTACCTCGAATTCTTCATGATGTCTGTTTTTTATTATTCTCTCTTTGAAATGTTATAAGCGCGTTTTTAGGTGCAACCATTATTTGGTTTTTATATTATTTCTCGATAAATTTCCCGTTAAAAAAACTGTGAAAAATTAGATCAATAATACCGAAATTAATTAATAATCTTGTAAAATTAATAAAATCATATTTACACTCACATAGAAAGAACAGACCAACTTTTGCGGCATACATTAACACCTTCATGACTATCCAATAATTAAAAAAAAATTCTAAAAGGGAAGAGAAAACAAGGAATACGTCAAAATGCGACAGATTAAATAAAAATGAAATCGCAAATGACGTATAAAACAATTAAAAGCATGGCACAATATAGGGAAAAATGGGAAAGGATAATAGGTTAAGCTACAACAACAAGAGCAAGCTCTTAATACAGATGATGATGATGATGATGGAGTTGAACGGTAAACCGGGAATTTTATATTTATGACGATTTTTTACGTTTAGAAGTGTGTAGATTTTGTTACTAAATGAAAGAAACGTATGAATATTTTCTATATAACGGGTTGGAAAAATTTGAAAGAACTTGTTAAATAACAAAAAAAGGCCGAATTAAAAAAAGATTTACCGGAATTAATATTAAAATTAGGAATTTTTTTTCGTTTTTTTTTTTGTAATTTATATTGAAACGTTCAATAGATTATACTCTTTGAACATAAGCTACATTTTTGGTGTTCGCCATAAAAGAACTGAAATTAGAAATATAATAATTGTCTTGTGAAAAATTTCACGCTGTAATAATTAAAGTTTAAATAGTTAGCATAGTTTCAAAACGTTCTGTTATTTAATTGTCCGATTTTTAAAAAAATTAAATTAAATGGATTAAAAAACACTATCAGCAGGTATTATTATTCAAAGATTATCTCCAGCTAAATAAGATTTAAAATTAACTCGCAGAATACTTTTTTTTTTTTTTTTTATCTGGAAGATTATTTTTAATTATTACGGTCGCGTCTAACATCATTGCAACAATCTATTGAAAAGTTGCAACGGAAAACAGCTAACGCGCTTGTTCGGTGTTTAGTCGGTCACTGTGTCGACTACTGACATCTCCACCACCGGTGGTAGCTTGGTATAGTACTGATTAGTTCTAGATGGAAAAACTGGTGTTTCGATAAATTAGCCAGGTGTGCAGTGGAAATTCACAAATGAGGCTATACAATATATATTTACTTAAAAAAAAAAAGTAGAAATTTCGATAATTTAATTCTAGGCCGAAATTCTTTGCTTACAGACGGTGTATAAATTAGGCAGTTATTTATATATATATATATATATGTATGTATATATATATATATATATATATATATATATATATATGTCTTATTCCGCAAAATTGTATTGTACAATTTTGGTACATCACATAAAAAACAAAAAAAAAAAAAAAAAAAAATGGTTTACCTTTATAATATTTTTACTGCAGTATATATTTTACTCAATTTGTGATCAACAGTTTAAGCTCATGTTTTTACTATAACGAAATTATTATGATGCACCATCAGTGTCACAATGTTGCCGTGTAAAAGATACGGAGGTGTACTGGTTTAACCTTTTTTTTTTTTTTTTTTTTTGTAATATCTAAGGGCTTATTAATTTGGGGAGATTGATAATTTTTTGAATTTATAGTGTGCGATAGCAGGAGTGAAAACCCCCCTTAAGGTCGGGTTTTATCAATTTAGCTGCTGTAAAATAAGATAAAAAAAAAATATATATATATATATATATATATATAGAAAAATTTATTTCCCAGAAAAAAAATATATGTATATGTATGTATAGATAAATTTAGCTACCATTCCTATAACATAGCAGAAAAAAAAGGGAACGTTGAAAAATTAAGAATTAATTAGGGAATGAAAATTAAAAGGCAGAAATGTTTACTTTTTAGAACTCTGGAGTGTTGCTTTTGAATTTTCGAAAAGATACTTTTTTAAGTTAAATACTTTTCGTTCTGGATATTGTGTGCCTGGGTGGCACAAGTAAACGTAAAATATTCTCTTTAACATTTTACAGTATTAATGTAATAACGATGTTATTAAGAAACGGATAATTTCCATATATCTGTGTATACACAGCTGGTAGCGAGTTCGAGATTCCCAACGGTGGCAGAAGTAATTAAATTGAAACCTAATGGATTTCACGATTATAGAAGTAGTAGCCGAGTTTTCTAACACCTGCCCGAAAAAACAAAAAAGAAAATAAAATAAATAAAAATAAAACGAAATAAAACGAAATAAAACAACTCACCCCTATACCACAATGTTTATTAAAGAAAGAGAAGATAATGTAATAATCGTAAACTTTTTCTTTTAAAAGCGTAATGGTGCTGGAAATGAAAATTTTGTGTCTGCAGTAATATTTTAACAAATTTAAAAGCACAAATTTTCGTTAAAATATATTGCTGCAAAGGGAATTTCAAATTAATATTTATGAATCCGTTAAAAAATCTAAAAAGACGAATAAATTTGCATAAATTTACATGAATCTATCTATCTATATATATATATATATATATATATATATATATATATATATATATATATATATATATATATTCTGGTTAACACGTATAAAGTATATTTATCGGCGCCAAATATTTTAAATGATGTTTATGCAATTTTTCACAGTTTAACAATGGTGCTTTTTTTTGTTTTTTTTTCTTTTACACAACTTCGTCTTGAATATAAGTGTACCTTCCCTTAATTATAAAATAAAACGGAAATTTAAAAACAAAAAAAAAACACACGTAAATATTCGAGAATAACTTTTTAACTGTACAATGTGGGTTTAACACGTATATTGCTTTTTTGTCGTTTTTGATTCGTTTGTAAAAATTATTATTTCTTATTCGTTACGTTTGACATTGCGTTAGAATAGTGTGCAGTTTTTGTCATTTCGGAGATAGTTTCCTAATATAACCGAACTTTCGGAGATGGGAGTGATGTCTCCTTAGTTTAACTGGAAGAATTGTGATATTTTCATTATTTTCGAGTAATTTTATTCCGCTGTACGCTTTTCCAGAAGTATAATGAAACCATTTAATGTAAAATTATGTACATCGTACACTTTTAAACTCTCGATATTTCTAAAACGATAATATCTGTTATATCATATATATATATATATATATATATATATATATATATATATATATATACACATATCTATGTTCTTTATAAATAAGCGCGCTTAACAGGTGCCGTTGGGTTCAGTACATTGTGAACCTTAACTTCACAATCCCAACGCCCTCTCAAGGCTATGGAACTCACTTTACTTAACAGACGGGAGGGGAGGAGGTTGACCCGATTAATTAAAAATGTGTAAATTGCTTTTCAAAATTCCATTGTTATTTGCATTTATTTTTTATGAAAGACGGTTTCACGATATTTAAGCACATTACACCCTCCGTACTTACGTAGAGAAGTTATGTAAACCTGGCGGTAGGGGGTAAAGATAAATAACATTTTGCGAATGTTTAAAACGAATTGGTACTTACATTGCACTAATGCGGCGAAAGTTGCAAGATAAAAATAAGTCTGTTCCGGAAAATGAGTTTCCGATATTAAAAATGTCATGAAAAAAAGAAAAAAAATCGAATTGTTTTTTTGTTTTTTTCTAAATATATTCAATTGGTGAAGCAGCGCAGAGGTCCAGACGATGCGTAAAAATATTTATATCGGCTATTAGGCGATGATGTTTTGAAGAAAGTGCTTTACTGACGAAGATGGTCGGGCTATCTGATTATCAGAGCCGCGGCTAGAAAAAAAAAAAAAACCGTCTGAAATTCGGTCTAGATTAAAAATAGCGTACGCTGGTCCAGCAGAGGGATCACTATCACCGATAGGTAAATAATGGGCCTCCGTTGCTCGACAGCGCTGTGTCGTGGAAGTTGAAAATCATCGTGTCTGGTGGCGACCATCTGTTGTTCCAATTTCGCCCTCACTGCTGCTCGTCACAATATAATATCTCTTACCTAAGCCTCCGTCACACCTGCTTTACCGGCCGACTGCATCCATCCTTATTACCATTATCATCATCAACACTCTGCTATCCTTTCTATCGTGTGTCCCTAACGATAACAACAACAGTAATGATGCTGCTGATGCCGTCGATGATGAAAACGATGAAAATGATGATGCTGGTAATAGCTGTGTTCTTCTGTTGATAACCTTCATCTGGTTATTTCAATCATTTTTCTCCTTCCTGCTCCTGTCCGTCTCCTCCCGCTCGCCGGTACATTTCTTGTTGAGGCCTACCTGTTAAAAAACGAGTAATTATAATTTCGCGATTTTTCCGCTTACTCTCCTCTTCCGTTGAGCGTAATTAATTAAATTTTCATCAACGTGCGTTGTGCTGTAAAAGCGAACGGTTTTTTTCTTTTCTCTCTCTTAGCAACCTTCGCAATTTTATTTTATTCATTTTTTAACACGCATCCTGCAGAATTAAGGCTAAACTATTTCACGTTTAGCAAGTTTATTTCAGCAAATCTTCCAATTTTCATTTTTCCTTAATTTCATATTAGTGTGTACACGTAAAAAATTTTAATTCACAAAATACATGTACGAATAAAAATTAAGTAAACCATTTCCGCTGTTATTTTAATTATTTAACGAATCATCACATATAAGTGCGTGTGTGTATTGTTGCTAGTACCTCTAGAAAAGGTGTTTGCAATTCGGTAATTAAGCATATATATGCCCGTTTTGGAAGGGTTTTGATGAGAATAGAACAGCGAGGCAACATCGAAATTTTCCGCTTCCCGGAAAAATGTTACTCTAATAACACTTATGTAGAAAAAAAGGTTTCATCTACATGATTTAGGGGAACTCTTAAAATTTCCATTAGAAAAAAAAAGTGTGTGTGGGGGGGGGGGGGGGGGGGGGGACTATTACCGAGAGAGAATTCGGTTAAAGATTTATCTGCGTATCGTTCAAATTAATTGTTTCGTTAAAATTGTATTGTAAGTAGCGAACTGCTGCTATACACAGCTCTACCGGAGTATTATATCACCTCGAAAGAAATATCCTTATAATTTATTAATCAGCGTCGCGCATTGCAATACATGTCCTAACCGCTAATCACCACCTGATGTTAAATAACGTAGTTCGCGTTATCAATTCTTCCGGTAATAAACAGAAATAATACCTCGCCGTTGTTTTTTGTTTTATTTTTTATTATTAATAATGAAATTAGGAGCAAGCTTGATGATAATGAATACGACCTTGATCTAATCATTCTCGCCCGCTTACTGATACTGTTTTCGTCATCATCGTTATGCAGCGCAATTAAGTGTACTTAAAACCGCCTACGTCATCTATCAATGACAATGTTACCGAACTGTTTCATTGATATTAATTGAATTATAATGTCGGGTTTGATAAAAGCAAAAAAAGAAAAAAACCCGAAGCTGATGTGTATTTCTCGCGATTATATTAACAACATCGAGTAAAAATTATATACATATATGTATAAACATTCCCCCGTTTTTTTGTTTTTTTTTTGTAAAGCATTCGTAAAAAATTGCGTTTCGTGTAATTTATTTAATAAATATATATTATATGATGCTTACCATAATGATTGAACCACATTATTTAAAAAATGTACGAGTTAAAAATTTCTACAGCCTTACTACTAGAAAAAGAGAAAATGCATCGTCGCCCGCTCGTTGATAATAATTTGAGTAAAATAATCATGAAAGTGTGTCGGTCAAAAACGGGGCGCGCGCGATCATCAAAGAACTGATCTCTACCTGTGTCCCCACGTAGGGTTCACGGTTGACTAACGATATTTACAGACAGATTTTTACCTGTCTCCGGATCGGAAGGTTTTTGTAGTGAAATAAATACGGAGGAATAATGAAATAAGCAAGAGCCGAGATTCTTTTCGATGTGAATTAAAAATCTACACAACGTAATTGCGTTTCTTAATTAAAAGAAAAAGAAACCCCACAACTTTGATGATTTTTACAGAAAAAATTCCTAACACGGTTCTATGCATTAGAAATTAGTTCGATAGCCGGATAATTATATAGACCAGGTTCAGTTGTGTGTTTGGCCATTAAGATCTCGTACGCACCGCCGGCATCCACACATTTCGGATAGCATAATAGGGAGGAAGGTGCGTCTGAAGAAATATAAGAAATGTGCTTATGTCGTTTTCCTCCTAATGGAGATACTGTGCAGCGATAGTATTAGAACTACTACTTGATTTGTTCTTACGGAATCTGACCGAGTAGAGAGAATTCCGAATTGTCATGGTTCGGAACTCTGTACGCGACCACCGGTGCATTTCATTTTCCTCCGATTTGTTTTATTCATAAGCTGGTGAAGCGAAGGTTTTTTTCTTTGTTCAACTCTAGAATGACTCTTTCTCCTTCTTTAATAATGTTTTTCCGTCTTCGCTTCAAAAAGGCGTCTAATATAAAGTGCTTGCGAATTTAATACTATCGAAAAAGTTTTTTTAATATTGTTCAGTTTTTACAGTTTCATTGTTTCGGCGCTATTTTTCGTCGATTACAACAACCGATTGTGTAAGCGACCTTCAGAAACTAATTGCCTTTAAAATTCGAACCCGGTTGAAAGGAGAAAACCGAAAAAAAATAAATACATTAGTTCTTTATGAAACACATTTTTCACGTGCACATCAATATAGGCACACTGTTTCTCGCAAAACGTAATCAATTAAATCACATTATCCGGGTAGTACTGTACCTCGTCGAAAATTAAATGGTTACGGGTCCTGCCTAAAAACGTGTTTCACGTCAAAAAAAAAGGGGGGGGAGTCGTTTTTCATAATCAGAAATCAGTTGTCGAAGAGGGAAGTTTTTTTTCTTCTCAGAACATTTCTTTTTTATAACAATTTCAGAAATTTCGGGGGGGGGGGTATAAATTGTTTACTTCAAAGTAATGCGGGATAATTCTGGCTTTTCGGCTGTAAGAACTTATATGCGTGTACTATTTACAAAAAGAAGTTTATAAACCCGCCCGAATTTGCTCTACGAAAATTCTTTAGCGCATCCGTAGGGCAAGCACATGTTATTTTAGCACCTGGTTTCTTATGTGTCGCTTCGCATGATGATTTTCTCGGAAATTGAAGCTACAGCTCGCGGATTGTGTTCCTTTTTCCATACAAAAGTAAACTTCCAAACACGGAGCGTAAGTATTAAAATCTATCGATTCGGCCGGATGCGCTGACAAAATTATGTGTGTGTGTGAGTGTGTAGCGCCTCAGACAGATTATAGATTTTGTACACTACTTGCTTCTACGGTTCATGTCGTAGTTAATGCGAGGAAGTTATTTTAATCATAATACAGATCGATAAATTGTGAGAATTTTGTCGTTGCGATAGATGCGTGATTTCGAACATGCGAGAATCCGATCGGAGATTTTTTGCTTAATTAATTGTTTCTGTGCTTATTTACGGTAGTAAAAGTTTCTCACTTTCGAAAAAAAAAAGAAAAAAAAACGTTTCTGTTTTGTTGTTTTTTTTTTTTTTTTTTTTCGTTTGATAATTTGTTATTTACACAATAATATCGCAAAGTATTAGGGTCTGCAGGCCACTAAAGCAAAGCCGCTCCGGTAGCCAGTTTTACTCTCATCGCTAGAGAGGAGCGCCTGGCAGCTGCGCTGATTCACAAGCTCTGACGTCATATTTCTGTAAAATTTTGCATCCCCCGATGTAAAATACAAACCGGTTTTCTCGTCTTGAGCTGGCCTATAACAACAGTAAGTGCACTCTCTATAAATGCGCATAGTTATTCACAATATGTTCTGAATTGATGGAACATTTGCTGTCCCGGGTGTCGTGCGGAACACAATACAGCTAAAATTGAATTCAAAATGAGTGAAAATAATCATAATGCATACAGAAATCACGATAGAAACTCCAGTGCGTAAAAATGTTTGGTCGCTCGCTTGCAAATTATGCAGTATACCCGTTTCGGCAGCGACGGCGATAGTGTGCTACCCTTAAAGGTATTTTAGATATGAATCCATACGATGTGGAAGTCGAAAAACTAGAATGTTATCTACACGTCGAGAAAAGATACGTGATGCCGAAGTGAAAAGAAGAAAAAGCAGGGAAATACGGACATTATAGTAAAATTAACTGATATAGTTATAAATAAGCTCCGAAATATTATGATTTGCCTATAATAAGCCATCGGGATAATGTAGGACGAAATAAATTAAGCGATTTGGACTCCCTACTTTCATATATATATATAGGGGTTCAACTGACAGGAGGCTGCGGCATCGAAACTGCCTGGCCGGCATGCGGACAGTTAATGCAAGAATCGCCGAGCGTTTAATAATATGAACTTCAAGCGTGATTATTTTCCGCAAGACACGTGTTAAGTGTTAAATGTAATTTACGCAGATTTGAAGGAGGCCGAATTATTAAACAGGTGGAAAGGAAGCAATACTCAAAATAATAATTGCAGTTAAAATATAGCACTTTACTCCAAAACATCTTCATAGCTGCTTGAAAGCTATTCAGCTGGTCAATTATTTTGCTGTTGGGATCTTTAATGACGGCTTTCAATTGATACTAAATATATGTAGTTAAAACTATGGGAGTGATTATTTGGGCCGTGCATTAAAGATTATGTTGACCAGCATGATATGACGTGCATTTAGCTAGTGACGAAAGGGTATCACACCAAGGCGTTTCAAAAGAGGCGCTGTACAGCTTAGAGAAAAATTACAGCGGCTGAACAGCAACTTTTTGAGTAAGAGGAAAGCGAATGGTATGGACCTAGATTAATTAGATGTATGATCAATTTTTAAGTTTATAACATAAAAATCAATAGTTAAAACTTTAAACGCGTTTCTCTTGAAACAGCATTTTGCAAAATGGCTACAGTTCTAAATCGCGAACAAATCGGTGAATCGATTTGAAATTTTTATGAAATACTCAGCACATTTTTTTACATACCAAGGATCTTCAAATTTGCCGTGCAAAAAATGGGTGTTTTTTTTTTGCAAAATTCGGAACTTTTTTTTCAAACGACTGCTATTTTTCACAGTTTTCAACATTTTCAATAATCCTAGTTCATGGTACGTGTAGAATATTATCTAGCTTAAAGCCTTTTTTGTTTTTTTTTTTTTTTTTAATTTCAAACTTCCTAACGCGTTTTTTTACTTTTTTTTTTATGGACTTCCAAGAAATGACTTATATTTCAGTCGCGACTTTTAACGTGAAAAAAATTCATACAACTATATTAAATGATGCTAAATAAAATACCAAAATCCTACAACATTTGACCGTTTAGTTTCTTTTTTCTCATAAATGCTAGAAAATTCACTCCATTTTTCATAGTACAAACTAGTTTAGCCCCTTAAATATATATATATATATATCAAAACAAACGGAATAATGAAATTCAATCGATTTGTTTATTAATGCGTAAATATAAATTAGAAATTGATATATTTTTTTCCCTTCAATAATGACCATTTTTTTGAAATTTTATCATATTCAGTTATTATCACCGAGCTCTCTGTGTCTGTATTTTTCATTTTTAATTATACTCCCGTAACGGTTAACTGTTACCGTCACTTATGATCTGTCCTCCGATGAATCTATATTACAGACAACGCGCATTATGTAGGGTCATTTTTTGAAAATAGTATTCCTCTTAAACTGTTTAGTGTTCTATTTATGTAACGTGTGATCAAATATCAATTTAATTCTAAAAAGCGAAATGAGTAGCAACGGTAATGATGTCAAACAGGTGAGACAAATGTTCTAGATTTTCATTGTATCGAAACAACCTTTAGCGTTCAATAATGGGTTTTTTTTTGTTTTTTTTTTTTTTTTAAAATTCCGGCGTAAAATCACTTAAAAATACTGTTGTAAAAACTCTATAGATATATTATGGAAAGAATTTCACAACAGATGTATTTTGTGCGTGTTGCGTCTGTTGTCTCGGCTGAAATTTAAGCTACTGCACTCGCCGTGTGCCAGACTAACCGATCTCGCGGGTGGTCTGCCACTGTGATAGGGGAGATTTTTTTCTCGCACGACCCAGCGGACACGAAGATTCACGCTCCCAGAACTTTTCGCTGTCGAAATTTTTCAACTGGTACATCCGAATTTTTTAACAATGCCGGCTGGCTGAAAATTGGCGCGAATTCGTTAAACTCTTCGGGTGTTGAGGCGTAGTGAAAGTGTACACTGTTGAAGGTACATTAAATTACGATAGTGAATCGATATTTCTATTCACGTACAATTAGAAGATGATACTTTCAATTAAGAGAAACTCGCGCGATGTGAATAATTGATATCGCGGACTATTGCCAATGTATACTTTGTATTACATACATACACATATATATATAAATATATGTATGTATGTATGTATGTATTGCTTGTAATCGTCACACCTCATTGGTAGAATTTTAAAAAATCCACTAAATACTTCGCATTAATTATTTGAACTGATTTGAGAGGAAACATTTTCATATAAACTCGATCCTTCGAACGATCGTGCCATTTTAAAACACGATATCAGTTTTAAAAGCCGGTATAAAGCTATAATTACTCGTAATTACCCAGTACTTGAAGGAGCCTGTGTACTTACAGGTTCGAATTATCGAATTATACAATTGCGTAATTTTCACTTAATCCCGTAAATAACTATATAAAAACAAAAACCGCATTAGTGCATTCTCGTTTATTCCTTCCGGAAGTTTTCATATTAATTTTCTGTAATAAATCCGAGAAGTTGAATGCTTGCATTTTGAATTGTGAAAAATGTGCCCGCTCGATAATTTGCCATCGTCAAATTAACCAAGAAACCGGTTCATGATTTTCTTTTTAGCGAATATGCACGCGTAAGTTTGACGAATTTAAATTGCATCGATGAATTTAAATTAACCATTATTCGCTTTATTCGCCATTATTTATTTTTGAACGGGTGCTTTTTTAATGCGAATACATATAGCTTTTATTTGAGCTAAAATAATTTCCATTTTTCTTCTTTTTTTTATTTTCTTGAAGAAAATAGAACTACTGATAAAAACAAAACAAAATAAAACAATGAAAAAACGTCAGGCAAAATGAAATATCGGAAAATAGTTGCAATTTTAGCTATTCAACGGCGATTGCCTCGTGTTTGAAACGGATATTGTAAAAACTCGAATACCGCAAAAGATTTTTCTATACCACAACAGGGGGTTTGTCATCTGCGCGCGACGCTGTTCCGATTAACGTTTCGCTGATTAATTGAATCGCTCCAACTAGGGTGAAGAATATTTCCCCGGCACTAGAAAATGACGACGAGAATATATTTTGACTTTTAGTTAAGGGAGTTTAAGAATGGTTTTTCATATCAATATTTCTATTTATTAATATACTGATTATTTATGTTTATTTTATTTATTAAGTATAATTAAACACACCGATAAAACAATTATTTAATTTCTATTATGTATCATATTTTACCGGTGTATCCGCGCTACAGCGATGCTGTTCAATGAATGGTCTCGATAATTAGTTAATAAAATAATAAAATTATAAACGCCAGTAACAAAAATATCTTAAGAGTGAATATTAAACACATTCTAGAAACGTCTTCTCAGGAATAGTGTCTTCTTTTTTTTTTTTGTACTAGAAAAAACATGACGGATAATATTAATAAAGTGTATATATTGTTGAATCTGTAAGAGAGCCTAATTATCGCTCATCTCTTTAACCGCAGTAGAAAACCGGAAGTGAAACCGGGAATGATTTGAATCTGGAAGAGATCTATATTGAAAACAGACGGTATAATAGAGTGTGTTTATGTTTGTATGAAACATAATATTCAAGAGACTACATTAGTGGGAAGGTGAATTAACAATTCTTAGTTAGACCTGAGTATTATCCTATTTTCATTTAGGATAGAGAAAATCAAAGAAACATTGGCGAAACAAACTTAAATTATATCATTTGCGTGTTCGTCTTTACTGATATTCCCCTTTTCGGATTCCTAAATAGAAAGACCACACTGCCTTTATTCCCGTAATACGACTGATATTACGTTTCGGGACTTTGAAAATGTTTATCATTGCGCATAATCCGGCGCGCAAGTACAAACATAATTGTCAGTGTGGCTATTTTTAAGTCTAAATTACAATACAAACTTAACTTTATTAATGTATTCCTATCTCCTGTCTTCTAATCGGAAATGAACAGCGCTATTCCTCGGAAGTCCAAATTAATGTTTAAAATGTTTTTGTTATCGAGTTTATATTTTTAATTAATATTTCGCTAAAAGAATTCTGCTTGAAGGAAAAGAAAAAAGAAAAAGGACTGCGAATTTTCCGGCCGAAAGCTGTGTAATAATTTTTTTTGATAAATAGTTTTCAATTGTTGAGCTAATGATTTATTCGACTGAATGGCATTTTCTTAATAGACAGTCGGCGTAATTGTGAAATATTTTCTAGAAACGTGGGACGACCATGCTCGTTAATTACTAACGTATTTAGTAACGCCAGTAGTATGTGGTAGGCGCGCGCGCACGCGCACACACACTCGGGTACACTTTATTCGAATAATGAGAATAAATTAATAATGTGATATTTTTTATTCATTTGGTCGATTTAAACGGGTAATATATTCCTCGGCGGCGTTGTTTAATTTAATTAAAAACGCTATATTACGATGAAAAGGGGGATATTACGAAAATTCTGAAACAGAGGACCAAAAGTAGACGGTCAAAGCGCGGCGAGGGGAAGAAGGATATAAATGGGAGACGGGGTCTAAAAATTAGAGAAAATTGATTTCTTTTTCGGCGTTCTATTTTGAATAAACAGAGTTGCCCGTTTGTTAAATAACCCTCTCTTACGTGCACATATAACGCGGGCCGAGTGTGTATTTGTATAGAGAGAACTCTATTATGTTTACGGGATATGGCAAGGAAGGATATTTTTCCATTGATTTGGCCGCGCTGACGGTTGGTGCGGGATTATTTATTAAATGGATGTACGTAGTTTGAAGAGAATTGGTAACAGTGAAAAATGATGTTTTCACAACAGTTGCGGCAGTCGGAAGAGAGGGGGAAAAACGAAATACAGAAAATGTATATACGTTAAATAGCTCGCAGCGATACAACGGCTATAATGTAAATGCGCTATCCTAAATCAAGCGAGCGTTCTTTTAATACACCAAATGAAAATTAAACGAAGTAACAGCGAGAAAAGAATATATTATTCCAATAATAATATGTACTCAGTAAGGAAGAAATAATAATAATAATAATAGTAATAATAATAATTACGCGTAATAATATACCGGAGGAGTGATTTTGTTGCACGGTGAAAAAAATTCACAGTTTAGAGAAGAAATATAATATTTTCGGTATACAAGTACTTTGTAATTTTTGTAGAATTTCGCCAGCTGATGCTAAGAACTCAAAAAATTCGCTCGCTTATAAAAGTGGAAGCAGAAAAATTTCTTCTCGGTGATGAAATAAATGAAATTGCTATAAAAATGCATTAAACTATAAATTTTCTTTCGTTTAGTTTTTGTTTGCGCGAATAGTTTAGACGCGTCGTTGTGACATTTTTAAAAATCGAAATAACACCATTAGTCTAATTAATCTGCAAAAAAATATGTAAGTTATCGGACAGAATAAGGTAATTTTATTTTTTACACATCTTTAGCCTAAAAACTACAGATTTAATCGTTGGGTAATTTAAAAAGTCACACTTCCGAAGGGGTGGGGTGGGGACATGAAACAAAAAACTACGCATTACTAATAATCCTTTGTTGGACAAAATAGACTCCGTGTATAATCATTGATAGAATAATTGCATCAATAAGAAATTTAAGAAAAATTAATGCTTTTTTTTTTTTAAATTTTTAAATTAATTTTATAAAATTATTTTTACTGCGACGACAGAAAATGAATGTTATTTAACGCATATGCAACATGGTTGTCTATATGTAAAAATGTAATGTTTATAAAACGAAAAATTTATAGTTTATCGGCACTTATTTTAAATTTATTTAGAAATAATAAATTTAAATATTAATGTAGTAGATTTTTTTTAACTGAATCACGCAGACATTTCGTAAAATTAGTTTTATAAATACGTGTATTTTAACGTGAAATAGAAGTGCGGGCAAACCCACACACACGCGCGCGGAAAATTGTTTTCTTCGTGTGCCAAATTCGGTAAAATGTTTCGCGTAAACACCAGTACATCACTGTCGATGCAAATATATATATATATATATATATATATATATTTTTTAAAATGATGTCATAAATATTTCGATATGATCTAAACTAGGGGTGGCCAACGCAAATGATCTTGCGGGCCACTTTGGAAATGAATCATAACTCCGCGGGCCGCATATAAAATCATATATCCCCATATTAGATTTAGGTACAGATATTTTTTTATAGTGAAAAATTGAAACATAATAAGTTATTATTATTGTGTTTACTTACGTGTAAACATAGATAATATAATAATAATGACACACTAAATGCACATTGTAAAGAAATATATAACACTAAAAATGAAATATATAAATATAAATGAAATTAAAAAAAATATTTATTTTACTAATGCTACTTTGAGACCATCTTTCGGGCCGTAAAAATGTTCAAGGCGGGCCGCGGGTTGGCCATCCCTGGACTAAACCCTTGAATTTCCTCCAGGCAGCACTGGAACCTGTTGTTAAAAATTGTTTTCGGCCCAATGATATATACTACATATATGTGAAATCGTAATATTGAAAAACAAAAAGTTAAACGTGTTGTGTGATTAAAGGTTTTTCTCTTGCACAATGAAAATTCATTAGTTTTTTTTGTAGAATCCTAATAGGAGGGTTCTAACCTCTTTAACCAGGGTGCTACTCCATTGCTAGCTTAAAAATAACATTGGCTCGGCAAGTATTAATTCAGATATATGTAAGTTTTGAGTAATCTCGCTGTAATACATTGAACATTTTTTACTTTCCCAGATTTTCACAAAATTAATCGAGTAATTAATTGTCTTCACTTTTAATAGCGATGTAGCTATTGAAATTTTTATTAAATTTTGATGCGATTGTAAATAACAAATATGTTGCAGAAGAATACCTGATGATCATATTTCTATGCAATCTATTAGTACTCTTTTTTTTTTTTTTTTTTTTTATTCATTAAGCCACTTTAGTGAAAGGTAATTTTCGTTGTAAAAAAAACAATAATTTTTCATGCGATGTTTACACGAAAAATTGTCAACGACGTATAAGAAATTGGCCTGGTCCAGCTGGTGTAATGAATAACTTGTAATAAGTAATAAATAAAACCGATGATGATAATGAACTGATTGTAATGGAGAACGATGACGATTATAATGATAATAGCTGTATGATTTTAAAATGTGAACTGAACACATTCTTGTGTATGTATTTGAGTAGTGTGCGCGAATCAGCGAAGGAAAGATCAAATTAGATTACTATTCCGGACTCGCCCGTCTAATATAACATAAAGAGAAAGGCGGAAGAAATATTTTATATGCTCTACATCGACGAACGAACGCTAATACCTATTAGCGTTGTTATTTTGATGCTGCTTTGACGTGGCATAATTTCTTGTTTAATTTCCATTTTCATCGAACGGAGGAGAACTTTCATTGCATGTTGTTTTCTTTGTTTTCTTTCTTTCTCATTTTATTTAATGTAATCGTATTTTGTATTTATCGAAATTATTAATTATCTCATTAATTTAAACTTATTGCCTTGCGGGCTTTTTAATTTTGTTACCTCGTCCGGTAAGATAATGTTAAATTTATTGCAACCAATCGATTGCTAAATACGCAGAGGCTTTTCTTCTTAAGATGTTCGAAAAATGTTTATGTTATCGTCTCTGCCCGGGAGATTTTTTTTCCTCTCTTTTTTTATTTTTCATTAAAAAAAAAAAAAAAAAAAAAGCAGCTTAATATGCTTAGTTGCAAACTAACTAGAATTGAAGTCGGTTCAACACACGTGCCTTTCTAGCAGAAAGTAAATTTTTTTAACTTGCAAATTTCTCTCTCCAGAAAGAAGCGGTTCATGACACTTAAAGTGATGTTAAAATTTGGTGGTACCCTTCAAAAAACCGTTTTCACATCCAATGACATATATTGTGGTATTAGTTTCATGTTTTCTCTACTTAAGTGCGCTACATGTTAGTACTTGCAGTTCTGCAAAATAAAAATAAAACTTTTGGTCCTTTTTTCTGAAAATTAATAAAGGAAAAAACGAATTATTTCGATCGACCACCTCAATAGTACTCGGATGATCGCATTCTATGCAGAACTTATGAACTCTGGTAATTGAAATTTCGTCTTTTTAATTTTAGATGACTTTTCGAATTATCAAATCTCGATAATGTAATATAAATCCCGAATTTTTCCATTATTCGGATGATAATAATAATAATATGAAAATTGAAAACGAATAATCAGGATAGTTCGAAAGTACACCACCGACGTTTAGGAGAAAAACGTAAAGTTCAAAATTAATTATTTTTTTTGTCAGCTACTCTACTCGCGGCCATTTTTAATTTGAATGCTTCCGTTATTTCAGTCGAGTGTTTATTTAATTTTTTAATTGCGCAAAAGAGCGAAATTAACGAAATACCCCGTATTAATGGATTCTTATTTCCTAAATCATTTAGCAGCAGCACATTCGGTAAACATTAAACACACGGAACACTAGGAAATTTAAAAGAGAATTTTTTAGTATATAGACGTAGTGTGTATTTTTGAACTCTAGCTGTAAGAAAAAAAACCTCTAGTATCTGTGAATTTCTCGTCATTTTTGGTACGGTGTAATAAGTATGAGCTTACGAATGAACATTTAATATTGTTTTAGTTTCGTTATCTGTTTAAGAGATAACACGTATTTCAATCAAATATCCCCCCTCTTAAATACGCTTGTGATCGTTACTACGGTGTATATAATATATTAAATGTGTATTAAAATCAGTATGAAATCATTACGGATTCAGTGTAAAAATTACCGCTTGGAGTTTTTTAACTTTTATTTCTAATGTATTTTCGATATTGATGATGTCATTCTTGCGCCGTCAGCGGTAATGCGAAAAAAAAAAAACTTCATGAAATTCTGTAACGAAAAACCGTTATACACAATATATTTATTCTAAAAAATGGTAGTCGATTAAAATTTATCACTGTACAAGTATTATAGAGAACCATCATCTATGGGGAGGGGCATACTCTGCAGCAAGGTACGAAGAATTGAATTTACGTATAAATATGTACGTGTCATACGTATATACCGTGTGTTTGGAAAATTAGCACTGAAATTTTGTAGAAATGTGGAACCGCGAATTGGGAGCGGCCCTCGAGAAATGCAGATTTTACATGTAAAATTCATAGACAAGAAAAAAAAAGGTATTAAAATTTATTTTCTTGTGTAAATCGATGTTGTACCACCTTATGTGCGTTCACATTCAGTGCGATAGAATCCTGTTTTATACGCGAAATGATTTGTTACTACGCAGAAAGGAAATTAAAAATGTAAAAAAAGAAAAAAGAAAAGTTGTTTTTAAAAAATTCAGATTCTTCCGCGTTTGTAGAGTGTATAGAATAGTGTCGATAAAAAGCGTTTTCTTTTTTCTTTCTTTCTTTTTTTTTTCCATTTTTAAAAAACATGAAAATAATTTTAATATATGCTGGAATTAAATGCGGATTCTTCAGGAGCTTCCAATGGACATCCACAAATTTCCTGCTCGCAATATTAATCATATTATTTCCAGAAAGTTTCACCTTAGATTATGGAGGAATATTTATTTTTTTCCTCCAATCCGAATTGCTTTCATCTTTCCGTGTCCAGCCTCTTAGTTGGTTTGACAATAGTTACAGAACTTGCAACAGCGGTAGATTTGAAGAATATTAAATCGTTTGTTTCTGAAAAGAAACTGTTTGTTTTTTTGTGGTTTTTTTTCTTCTTTTTTAAATTGTATCACACGGCGGCGGCGCAGATATTAAAAATAAAAGGAACACAGAGCTCGAACGAAATCGAATAATGACACGCCAGCTCGGATGAAAAAAAATTATAATTTAAATGTAAAATGTTCAATAGCGAATGGTGTTCCATTTATATACTACGATATTAAAAGTAGGATAGATTCGTTCCTAAAAATACTTTACAATTCTGCAATTTTGAAAAGTCGACCTACGGAGGAAAAAAAATTTAGGGATTTAAGGAATAATCCTCCGAATAATTTCCTAGCCGTGTGTAAGATTTAATTGAAATTGCACAGGTGCGATAATATATTTCTTCGAGACGTCGTTTACACCGACACTCGGGAAAACTTATTTTCAGATTTTTATTTTATTATTAAAAATTATTCTTGAAAGTTCAGAACAGAACCGATTCAACATGAAAAACATTTTATTTGATATTTTTTTCTTTTATGGGCATCAGCTTCGACAATAATTCTGGCTTTTTTTTTTGATCAATATGCTCCATAAAAATCCATAAAAAAAAGCTTTGAAGGTTTCTTTGTTTTTTTCTTTATCGGCTTTACCTTTTACCGTTGTTTGTCCAGCTTAGATCGATGATTTTAAGTTTTGTAACTGCCCATTTGGAACAACAGTAATCTCTTAAAATCAACGAATCGTTATGTATTTTCATCCCAGGGATGGGGGCATTTTGGTTCAGTTTTTTCCTCCTCTTTTCGAGATTAGAGTGTTTTTTTTTGTTTTTTTTTTGATTTAGTATGTTAAAAGCATCCGCCCTTATTCTTTGGCCGCCTTAATTAAAGTGAAAGTTGTAAATTTATCTCAGTACATCTGTTTGTCTGCGCGCAGCTATTCCAGCGAGCAATCTCGTTGCACAATGTATTCGGCGCAAGGTGTTCTTATAGCGGTTGTTCTATATTTTTCCGTACTGTTGAAATTACATGGAAAGTTCGTCTAGTTTCGACCTTCGACACCACACGCAACCTTCTGATACAATAATATTTAACGCGTAAACATTAAACATGTATACATTATTCGAATGTTGCTGCGCGCATATGTGTTATGAACGTATTACAAAAAATGAAGCCCTCACTCTATTTCATTTTTGCAGTTTTATTCACACGGTTACCTTTGTAAACTGGGGACATAACGGCAATGTTAATGTAAATAAATCGAAATTGATTATCGCTTTTCTCCAGTAAATAATATCGCACATTTGATGCTAATAACGAAAGCAACTTTTTTCGATATGAAATATGAGGAAAAAAAGAGTAGTTATAAAATTCATCCTTAAAAGCAGAAGCTGCTGGTTTGTAAAAAACAAAATTTCGAAACAAACTGCATGGTCAGTGTTGATTTAACAGAGTGGGGCCAGCCAACAACCGGGAAAACCGGGAATAAGAAGTCGGGAATTTTGCTGTAAGACCAGGAAAAAAGTAAAAACAGCCAAAAACGATATTTTAATAAGAAAAAATCATTCGAAGTGAAAAATACTTTAGTTAAAATAAATTAAAATGTTCTGGTTTTATTCGTATTACGGTGCGGCGGTCGAAGTAACAAAAAAATTCACTCTTCTATTTGTACAATTCTAGTAATCAGGAAGTCGGGAGGATTTCGACCCGGAAAACACGGGGAATTTAAAAATTATATTTAAGCGGGGTCACCGTGCTTCTAATCTGCCGTGATAATTTATGTCGGACATAGAGTTAAATAGTGTCACAGTATACGGTAATTGAGCGGTGCCAAATAATTTAATCTTTTCCGTATTTGTAACATGCAGAGAAGAATAGATTAGGTCGGTCCCCCAAATATATATATTTTTTGCCCATATGGTGATAGGCTGAAAAAATTTTGGAAGGAATAAGACGCACGATGGAAAATAAACAAGAAGAGTAGTGCTTCTGTAAGGTATGTATAGAAAGTAGATGCGTTGTCGTTCCAACAATGTAGAGAACAGAGAGATGTTGAAGACGATAATAACGTTGCGATATTTGGGAGCAACCAATTAAAGATATTATGCAGATGGCTAGTATTTTTGGAACTGTACACATTCAATGAACAATAATATTATGGGTAAGCGATAATTTGAATCAAGCGAGATCTTTCTTTCTTCTTCTTCTTCTTCAGGTGCGAACTCGAATGAAGTTGACTATCATATGATGAAACTGTTCTCTATTGCTGGCTATCCTTAAAAAGCTTCTGAAACTTTTTCCTGATATTCAACCATTCCAGTAGATTTTTAATCCGGTCAGTTCTTCTTCTTCCTCGTCCCCGTTTCCCTTCAATATTATTTCCTCTTGAAGGATAATTTGTAATAGCTCGTATTTATTACTTCTAATTATAATATGTCCTCGGTATTCCAACTTTCTTTCTTTTTCAATAATTCTAAATTACCGAGTTACGTTTTTTATGAAAATTAGACGAAACCGTGTTATTTCGCGGCCTATCTTTATAATATGTGCGGAATTTCTTGATTTTTATCGCTCTTATTAATTTTTTTATTGTGTTATATTTTTTGTTTATTTTTTTTTTAAATTTAAAATTTAAAAATCATTATGTAACTTACGTACGAGACTGCTGTAAAAAAAGCGATAAAATCCGAAACTAAAGTAACTTTTCATCTTTTATTCATACAATTACGAATGAACTTTATTCATACTGTACATAGAGGGGAGGGGGGGTAAGAGGTTGATTCTAATTTATATCGTATACGGGGTGAAATTTAACTGCAATGTGCGATCTTGTTTTAGTATAGTAGCCACAATCTTCCGCGTGTAATTATATTATAAAGCTTGCGTGTATATAATCATCTGATGATGCGAGTTTAAAATATTTAATAATATATCATTTGTCTCCGACGATGAAACTATATAATAATAATCTCGCATGATCGGTAGACCATGCGTATTTAGTTATCAATTAACCGTTTGTTAGCGCGTACATGTGTCAACTACACTACGCTTGCGTTCTCTATAGAACGGAAATCTACTTCCACCGAAAGCCTCCGTCCAAAATTCCAGAATGTAATACGTGATATTATTCAATAGTAGCCCCCCTATATTACTACGCCATTCAAAGTGGAGTACAAAAAAAGTAAAGTAAAAATAAGATAAAAAAAAACAAACAAAAAAAACAAACGTATTATTATTATTGTGGAAAAGAATAAAACGTAATGAAAATTTATCAAAAACTAAACATTTGAATACTAAATAAAATATGCTAGAAAGGTGTTTTTCTTTTAGCTGACGACTAAAATTTGCTTATCGTTTCCTTTTTTTTTAATCGCCCCGATTTTGTAACTTTTTCATTTCGATATTTCTTCCTTTAGGCCGGGCGATTTATAAGACACTAGATTTTTACGTTGTTAACCGATTTTAACCGACTTTAACCGATCGCTTTATCGAAAAAAAATATAGTCCACCAACAACACGCTTTACGTTTTTCGGTCATTCACCTCCGCTCTGTTTATTTACACTTCTATATATTGTTCCGGCTTTTCCCGTGACGCTTGTTTATGTAGAATCTGTTCGCCAGGCGTTACGAGATTAATTGATCTTTGAAGAATCTTCTTGATCAATGACAGATGTCTTTCGATGAACGATCTATATAAATCTTAATCCTTATTTGTCCAGAAGTGAGCTGATTTTTACACGGCTTGACCTAGCCGCAAGAATATAAAATCCTCCGTCCGTCGCCCCCCATATACATACATATATGTATGATAATGAAGCGATTGTTGTAGCCTCGGACCCTTTAGCGCGGGACTACTCTTTTAAGCAGCGTACGAGATGACAAATCAAATACAAAAAAAGATTTTAGAATATGACCCCTCGCGGACCGGAACAAAATACCGTCCGAGAATTACTAAACTTTCTTTTCGGAATAATAAGCATTGCACGTCAAAAAAGTTTTTCGCATAACAGTTACATTATGTGTAAAGCAAATTCTCGACCAAAATGCGATTTCCTTCGAGCATACCGTTTCGGTTATTGTATTGCGAAAATAAACACGACGGCGCATCACACTGGAGCACACATTTCAAGATTACAACTAAAATCTTCGCACTGTAAACAAGTGCGGTGCTGCGACAGGCCTGCTCAGGCCAGCATACAAACAAACAAATACCGAGTGAGAGAGAGAGACTATGAGAGGTGATATTTTCAGTTTGGTTGTTGTGGGGTAAAGCGAGAAAGCGTTGTTCGCGGTTACTTACATAGTCGCAGCTTGCACGTTTAATGTAAATATTAGCATACACGAGGGAACCCCGGAAAAAGGGTTGCTACTCCTCCACTGTTTATATAGAGCTCGATTCTGCATCTCCTCACCGATGCCGCCGTGTCTGCGTTATTATTATGTTGTCCTGAAAGTTACGTTGATAATAATTTTACATTGTGTAAACATCGAACGACCGAGCAAAGCGACTGGTCTTTCGATACAGTCGACTGAAAGGATTTCCCGCGGCAGACGTAATGGGCAACTTACGATAATGGGGTAGGCCTCTACAGCGGGGTGGGAGGAGGTCGACAACACTGATACTATCCATTATCGAACGCTAGAGTTCGAAAAATCGGTATATTGTGGGAAGAGCCCGTTAGAAATTCTGTCGCAAGTATGATCTGTCTCGCGGTACACGGTTGCACACGCCGATTCTCAGATGAACGAGTTTTTCGGCGAATGATATAAGATGCACGCGCTGGTTACGACGCTCTCTAGGATTTCTTATAAGTTGAAATTGCGCACATCTATGACATTTAAAAAAAAAAAAAAGTAAATGAACGGGTCATCTCTTATTTGACACGAAGAAACGGAAAATTAATAAGTAAATCCGTTAAGTTTCAATTTGTTCTTGCCAGATTCGCCTAAGGAAAAATAGTGAAAAAAAAACGATTGCCCAGAGAAGACCGCATTCGAGAGCTGAACATTATTGTCGCGTTGTTCGTTCGTTCGTTCGTTCGTTCGTTAGTGAGCAGTTCAGTGGAGCAATATCACGTTTATTTCTACTTTTAGACTTACGCGGAAAATGTGTTCTCGCGTTTACCACGAGTGGACATGGTTTATAAATTTCTTCTCACTGCTCAACAACGATTAGGCTACTGCAGTTGCTAGTCGTCTGGTCGGCTTAGTAGTAACACAATCCTTGCAAACGTAAACACCTTCGACCTTAGAGGCCGGCCACAACTAAGCTAGTCGTTTAGTGGCCATCTGGTGGAACGGTCTGTTTTGTTTTTCTCGGCCTGTTGGTTTCTCCTACGTACAGTTCTCACTGCTTGTGTTCTGTTATTTACTTTATCGTGGACGACGACGCGTTAATCGTTGCCGTTTTTAGAAGACAATGTTTGCGGAATCCGGGCCGCGGCTTTTACGAAAATGTTCTAGTTTTGAAGAAAATGTCGGGGTTAGACGTTGGAAATTGATATCTTGAATAAGTTATAAATTGCGTATAATTATGATATGATGTTTGAAGACGACGAGTTCAACTGAAATAAGTTCAACATCGCCATGTTTGATAGAGTACTTCTGCATACACACATTTGCCGCAAGATATTTCAAAATCGCGATTGATCGATTAACAAGTGATATCCTGCTGCTTCCAGCGATTAGCGTGAAATTCGCGGTGTTGCCCGTAACATACCTAAAATGTTCTCTAGATTAGTTCGCGCAATTTCTCCGCTGTATGCTTAAAGGGACACGCGCCAATCTCTTAGTTACTGCCGAAGCTTGCACACAATTATTTCCTCGTCCAGAAATTTGTTGAATCGTTACTAAGCTGCTCCCTCTCCCTTTCTCTGTAAAAAAGTGAAAACAAGAAAGAAAAAAAAAACCGTATAATTTGGCGGGAAATTTTTCGAAAAATATCGGAAAGAATAATTCAAAATTCGTCGGCATTTGTCTTGTTTTCAATGTTGAATTCAAAAATGAAAAGAAAAACCAAAAAACCAAAAAGAAAAAACTTTATATAAATGATGCTGATGATGCTGATCGATCACGTTGGTAATGACTGTCGATATTATAGAAATTGTCAATGAGCAGTGGTGATAATGAAGAGAAAAAGAAAAATAAAACCAAATCTCGCACGTAACGGAATGATATATAACAGTATCATCCGGTTGTGTACTGGTTGGCTAATTGCCGACTTGATCTGATGTCAGGATGGCGAAGGAGTGTATACGATTGCTACTTAGAAATGCAACAAGGTGTACGGAAATACTGTTAAATAAACCGAAGTGTGTGATTTACTCTCCAATCTGTCCGGTTGGTACATTTGTAGAAAATGTTTAGGTACGAGTAACAACAACCCTTTACGGGATGAAGTATTTGGTCTGTGTGTAAGTTCTAACGTTAGCTCATGAATCAGTGTGTCTCAGAGCCAACAACTGGATCGGGGGCAGTGATTGAGCGAGTCAGCGGCGATTCATTCGAATTAGTCATGATTCACTCTTTTTTTACACTAATTCGTTCATGAGCTACGCACATTTTTAGCCTTCTGCTCCCATCGATGGTCCTCCCCCGGCGATAGACCTTCACATTCTCAGACGTTCGTTCGGCAATTCTTTTTAAAATTTTATCCTTGCCTAAGGGCGCACAGTAGTATTCTTGAGGAACGCTTTGAATCAGTTTTCTAAAAGCGGGATCGGTTTCGGACGTCCACGATGAACTGGTCAATTTTCTCGGGCTTACTTCTAAGTTTACTCTCGGCATCAATTCTTAAGTTCTTATCGGCGATTAAATTTCTGCTCAAAACTAAACGCGAACTAGTGATCGCACTTCGCCAACTGTTGAGCAACCTTCTCTCTCCTATTTACCGCAGAAATGTTTTTTGCCTTCGAATTAATCTAAAAGTTTTTTCAAGACTAAAACTGGGTTTTGAACTTTTTTCGGGTTTTACTGAATTTTTCCAGTAGCCACTGTTTGCAATGAATTATAAATCTGCGAAGTAACCTGAACCAAACATTTGGCAGGAATCTGTAGGAGTGTTGCGAAAACTGTAGCTGTTGATGTTTCCATTAGATACGAAAAGAAAAAAAAAATTATGGCGATGATAATTAATAATAGTAGTAATAAAGTATAATGGTGTGATATAGTAGTAGGAATGTTTAGAGATAATCTACACTGTACATACATGGGTTAAACATTCTTTCAAGTTTCTCATATTCTTTATCATCATTATACTCCACGCATATATATTAATTACAACGTAATTCTTAGGCTACCCCCCCCCCATTCGAAAAAATGTCCCAATTTTATGTAACATTTGTTATATTTTGTAGGATTTTTGTTATTGTTATTTAAAAAATGTCACAATTTTATGTAATGAAATATGTAACGAAAAAATGTCTTAATTTTATATAACGGAAGTTAAATGTTAAAATAGGATTTTTGTGGTTATGTTATTTTTTGTGTGTGTTGATGCCAGTAAGAATTACGTTGTAAATTTTGATCATTTTATACAAAGTATAGAAGAGAAAGAGACATAAATGAAAGCAAGAGGGGTCAAGGGGCACAGCCCCTTGCGAGGCCGAAGTGGCCGAGTTTATATATATATATATATGCATGTATTTATCGGTAATTAAGTTTATAAAAGTAACTTTGTATTCAGTTTATCGCGAGACAAGGAAAATAAAAGGTGTTCTAAAAATCAGTTTTAATCTATAATCTCGAGATTATTCTGTGCGTGGTTGATACAAAACTTTTAACTGCATTCTAATCTCGGACACTATTTTTAGTTGTAATTCTTTTTATTCAAGTCGCTTTCCTTTCTCTCAGATTTATTTTAATTTGTTTTTTTGTCTCTGTTGTTGTTACAATATTAAAGCGTGGGCGGCCACGTAACGGGAAGTGACGGAGGGGAATTGAAGAGATTCAAAATTGACTAAGGAAAATTTTGCTTTCTTTGAGTTTGTCGAAAGTTTAAATAAATATTGTTCGAGAAGCGTTTGAATTGTTCGCGGAAAATGTATGCTAATGAATTCGATAACTTGAACACAAATGTATTGTTCGACTTTTTGAATTCGTTAACATATATATTCGTTATTTAAATAAAAACCAGATTTCGAAATGAACGGCATCACCCCGCCATCGTCGCGAAGTAAAAATTCTTCTTCTACGCCCATGGCTCGCTAGAGACGTATCATCTCGGCTGTGCAGCTTTTAAAAATTGACAACTTAAATCGCACAATTACAAAAATTTTCAAAAGAAAAATGAAAAATATTCCCTATTTAGAAATAATAAAAATGATTAACGTGTGAATAAGTAAACAGAAAGTTTAATACGTGTATAGAAGGCTTTTACTGTCGGAAAAGGAGTAATACAATCACACTGACGACGCTGTTTCGCACTTTCTCTGTTTTGCGACTTTCTCTTCATACCGTTGTGTGAACCTTTCTCCGCAAATCTCTTCTGTCATTGTCATTCTTGTCGTTCTTATTGCCCCCTTTTTTTCTTTTTTAATTCACTTTTTATTTATCTTTCTTCTTTACTGCAACTTCTTTTCATCGCCACTATTTTTATCTAGTTCTGTATTTTCGTTTTCATTGATTACTTTTTTGCGGTTTCCAATATTATTTTCGTATTCTCCTGAACGGAAGCGATATTTCGAAAAAACTCGATCCTATTTCTTTGTTCTTCTTCGATTTCAGAATCCGTATTTACTTCGAGTTACGGATTCTGCTATTTAATATTTTGAATAATTATAATCGGTAGGCAATTATATAATAATAACTGAAGACAGCACGGTGTTGTTATCCTTCTACTAGTTCTCTAATGCCTTCTGTAATTTTTTGTAGAAAAATCGGTTTTAATTGATTACAGCGTCCTATGTAAAAATTAAGCGTCTTATACGCATGGTAAAAACATTTTAAAACACACGGGGGATATTTGATGCAAAAATATTGCAGATTTTAAACGTTACAAGATTTTCACATTACCGCCTGCGTAGAAATATTAATGAATTTCGTTCAGTCATTAATGTTTAACGTTGTACAGTAACATCTGAATAAAAAAGAAAAAAAAAGATCTAATAATGATACGTAAATATTAAAAAAAAAAAAAACCTTGTCAAGAAAAAAACTGCATTACTAATTTCAACTAAACAACCGCTAATGTGCACGAATGAGGAAAAAAATAATTAAACAAGGAAACGAAGAAAGGCCTGTTAAAAAACTGTAAAAAAAAGTTTGAAACAACGCTCTTTTGTAATAATAAATTATTAATATTTAATAAAATTATCGGTGGTTAATTTGTTTTGATTTCATTCGTCGTTATTGCTATAATTTGTTTTTAATCTTATTAATGCTTCCAATATTCCAATTTTTGAAATAACTCTATTTTTTAAAAGCTTTTATTCGCATTGCGGCAAGTTAAATTTAACAGAAATAACATTTTTATTTCCGGTATTAGGTCTTAAAATTTTTTGAATTTAATCAACTAGTTAAAGATTGGTAACGCAGTAGCGTAGTGATTAAGGTGCTTGGCTACTAAATCAGAGAAATGTCATAGGTTATCGAGGTTTGTTTCGTCTGGATCTAAGTCGCTGTCCAAGTGGTATATACCTAATCTGAAATTGAATATTGGTTATTGGAAAGTAAAGGCGATCGAAAGAAGGGAAGTCGTTGGGCTTAGTACAGTAAGAAAAGGTTAACTTCACAATACCTGACTCCCTGCTAAGGGTATGGGACTTACTTTACTTTAAGTTAAAGATTACATACTACAGCACCTAAATTAGGAGTTTTTAATTTGCTTAAATATTTCCTAATGATTTGAAAATTAATAATTAAATACAAATAACCTCTGCCAGCAAATCACAATTCCGCAGCCAAGTTAACATGCAAAGTAGTAGGTAACAACTAGTTGTGCATATGGATATATATATATATGTATTAATTACAACGTAATTTTTAGGTTACCCCCCATTCGAAAAAATGTCCCAATTTTATGTAACGCAGAATGTCCCAATTTTATGTAACGTTTGTTATATTTTATAGGATTTTTGTTATTGTTATTTAAAAAATGTCACAATTTTATGTAACGAAAAATGTAATGAAACAATATCTTAATTTTATATAATGAAAGTTAAATGTTAGGATAGGATTTTTGCTATTATGTTTTGTTTTTCTTTTTGTGTTGATGCCAGTAAGAATTACGTTGTAAATTTTGATCATTTTATACAAAGTATAGAAGAGAAAGAGACATAAATGAAAGCAAGAGGGGTCAAGGGGCACAGCTTCTTGCGAGGTAAAAATGACCGAGTTTATAAATATATGTATATATATATATATATATATATATATAAATAAAATAAACATATGTGTATGTATTCATAACCATGACCTTCCGGAAAAAAAAACTGTAATTTTATATAAGACTTCGTTTTTCATTCCGCTAAAAAGAACATGATTTACAAGAGCCATTATTGTATGGGAATTGTGCAAAACTAATAACTATGGGTCTAGAGGGTTTCTTCATAGCAAAGTGTATATATTAGTTACGGTGTAACCGACTAATTCGTATAATCGACTAATTATCATTAGTAGTTTTCAAAAAAATCCGTTTACTATGATGTTTTTGAATGATTAGCAGATTTTCAAATAATAAATAAATAGGGGTTTTTTTGTTGTTTTTTTTTGTTTTTTTGTTGTTTTTTTTTGGTTGCTAATTTTTGGTGATTGTTTTGCCAGATTCATCGGCAAATTATTAAGAAAAAGATCTATTTATCATTTTAATTACTATAATTTATCACTGTTTGGTGGCTTCTTTACGTAAATAATATTCTTTAGTCATTCCATCGATATCCTAAATGTTAATTTTTATTTTCTAAAACATTATTATTCCAATGAACTTCGTACTTACAGTTTTAGTAGCAAAGTGTCGAATACGTTGGATTGTTATAGCCATTATATTAAAATAACCACGATCTAAACAGTGTGATTTTTAAATGGTGGTTATTTTAAAATTAATGTTTCGTTACATTCTTCACAAGTTTGAACTATAAAAATATTAATTCATAAATAAATGATTATGTAGTTGAATTGAATTTCTTCATTGTTCGCATGTCGTTTTTCACATGTTCAGGTGAAAGTTTTATCGTTAGATAAAATTGAACTTTGAAAATCCCCGTTATAGTAGTGGAGAACGGGTGTGTTTGCTTTTTGAAACGAATTATTACAAGTACGTTAGGTAAATATGGACATCCGTTTTACTACTTCTCTTATTTGTTAAATAAATTATAAATTAAAAACTTACCGATGGCTAGGATTTTTAAATGTTACGTACATCGTAATGAATTAATCAAATCAGTCAGAAATAAAAAAATTCCTTTTCAGTACTGACAATTATTTTTATTTTTAGCTGTTGACACCTGGAGCTATTTAAAATGAAATAACAGTGTACTTCTCTCGATGAATAAACATTTCAAATTATGAATTAACAACAAATTCCTCTATAGCATTACTTTTGTTATCTAGTAAGACATGAAAAGCGATAATAATGACATTTTGTATTAAATTAAAACTACAACAATAATAATTAGGGGACAAAGTTCCCTTCAAGCACTACGTTACCGACACTTGAATAAATTTCGACTATTATAAAATTTTTAAACAAATTACCAAAGTAGCTTGTAGAAAAACCCGGCTGATAAATATCAGGTAACTTTTAGAACCGACACTAATGTTACTTCGAAAATCAATTTTTATGAATGACTTGTGAACCTTAACTTCACAATCGCCAACTCCCTGTCAACGGTATAAAATGTACTTTACTTTTTTTTAAATGAAATTAACAGTTTTCAAATTATTCGTTTCGAGAGAAAAAAAATCCTTTATATATATATATATATATATATATATAACAACGAACACCTACAGCGCGAGTTCGGACAGTAATAAATGTATTTATTAATTTTCTTTCCATGTAATGTTCAATCTACTCGTTTTTATTATTCGTAATTTGTCAATATCGGCGACCGGCTCACTTTACGTTTACATTACGTTTACCAGCCCGTCGACTTTTCGTCAATTATGTTACGGAATCACTAGCTGAATACCCCGCAGGCCTATCTCAATTGTTTTTTAAATCATTTGTTGAACTAAAGAAATGAATTCTTAACTGAGAGAAATTATTCTTTTTCATCTTCTAATTTGGAAAGGTTTTCTAGAATATTAAGCGTAACAAACAAAAAAAGAAGGAACGAAATTTTTAATGGAATTTGATTAAAAGAATCGGTAGAAAATTAATAAAAAAGAGAATGCGGAACTGATGGAAACGATTAAGCTTAAAAAGAGCGAGTTTGTTCGGTGTGCCTCTAGCTTTTTTTTTTTCGCTTGTTTATTTAGGATAGCGTGATTTTAGCGGTCATTTGCGGATTCGGCACAAAAACGTGTGAACTTTTCCACGGCAATTCTTGTAGTACTGCACGAGAGGGACTAAGTGAATTATTTACAAAAGTTTTTAAAAAAGGAACAATGTAATTTAACAATATACCGTAGTATAAAGTTATTTGCGTAATAAATAACTTAATGATGGAATTTTCGATGTTTAAATAATTACGCTTCGAATATTGTAATAATAATAGGTGCTGCTTGATCTTTTTAATAAATAATTCCTAACTATTAGAAGAAAAAAAAAATCAATCACGAATTGCAACGATGTTAAAAAAAAAAGAGCGGTTTTAATATAATAAAAGCCGACTCGACGATACGTAGAACGTTTGATTCCGCGTTCGACCCGGCCAAAAACAAAAACCTTTATACTTTCAAAATCACCCGTAGCAGGGCCGTATCTAGACCAAAATTTCGATAGTGGGTTACGAAAATATTTTTATAAATATACACACACACACAAATATATATTATCATGAAATATATTTAATTATAAACGGTACACTAAAGCCTTGTAGTCACTTATTGCATTTGCAATATTTGAACACTACAATAAAAACAAATACAAAAAAAAAAAAAAACCGTTTCCATAAAATTCATAAAAATTTTCATTTTCTTTTCTTTTGTCAAAAATTGAAAAGAAATAAATTTATTACGAATTTCGGTCCGTTTAATTCCAGCAGTTATTATTTCACAGACATTTCGGGGAGGGGCTTTGAACCCGGAAAACCCCCCTCAAGTACGGCCCTGTAGTACCGTTTATTTACACATTGGTGCTAGAGCTGCGCAGCAGAGACAGTGCTTTATGTAGTACAGTGTTCACGTTGAAGTAAAAATAAACATAATTCGATGAGAAAACCACAGGAAAATCAGTATATCATTGGACTCGGACAATTGTTTTGAAATAATTCGTTTTTTGAGACGTTATTTCATTATTGTTTTTATTATTGTTCACCGAATCGTCCGATTCGGAGTTTTATTCGCATCGGGGTAGCTACGAGATGACTCATAGTAATAATTAGTAATCACCACTGTGTGAAGTGAACCGTGTTTCGAATAACGCAGGGGAAGAAGAAGATGTCGGGAGAAATATTTAATCCAGTTCTCTTTAGCTGTTTGTTTCGTGTGGTTATCTGTCGCGGGACATGGAACGGAAAAGTGCATACGGGTTCCGAATTGATAACCTCCTTTTTAAAGTCGGTCCAAAATTAGCATGCACGAACACACCCTTCTGCGAGCTTTCCCCCTTTCGTGTACGATGTTGTATGGTTGCGGAATTTTTATTAAGAGATTGCACAAACCTATACCCGCTTTTGTATTTGTCACAATTATCATCACATTATTTTCGTTATCCTACTCGAAGTTGTCGTTAATTGCCCTAGTTGTATTCGCGATTAATAGCGTTTCCTTTTTATGAAACATACGCGGTCACGTGTTTTCGTGTCACTTTTTCGTGACGTACATGTACGAAACCTGTCATGCTTTTATTTCAGTCTCCGCTGCAACAAGTTGCTTTCGCCGTTTTAAACCTTGCAGTTAATTAATAACTTCGAGCGCGCGCATATATATATATATATATAATATATATATACATACATATAATATATATATATATATAATATATATATATACATACATATAATATATATATACATACATATAATATATATATATATATAATATATATATACATACATATAATATATATACACACATTCAGACTATGGCTGTACACCCGTTGGACCAACTGATGGAATTTGTAATTTTTGTGATGTTTTTATGTTTGGTAGTAATAAAAAAAAAACCGATAGCAGAAATAAATGCCTTCTAAACGTAACGCAAAAACGTAACGGGCTTAAATGTGGAAACGTAACATGAGTTTTTTTTTCTTACTCCTAGCGTAAGTTATTATGTATATGTATACGCATATAACATTTATGTTTGCGCTTACTATATGGCCTGAAGTGGACTTGTTTTTTTTTGTTTTTTGCAATAATCTGCATAGGCCCCGTAGCTGTATAGTCATTTTTTAAACTGTTCGCCTAATTAAATTTTGGTTATTAATTTTGACAAAACATAATCCAAAATTTTATTTTTCCTTGTAGCGATTTCAGTAATTTTTGCGGCGAGTACATCATATCCACTATCAGTTTCAAGTTGTGTAAAATATTATGAAGGTTTTTTTAATATTTCGGACAATGTACCATTCGGAAAGGCTTCCTTAAAAAATGTCTGCATATGTACGGGAGAATGTGTTCAAAACATGCTGTACTGAGAGTGCACTAATAGTAGTAGTACGGTCGTGTGTAGTTTACGATTAACCGATATGAGTGAATAGCAGCGGGCTTATCTTCGTATATTTCACAACGGTTGCCGGACAAAGTTTCCGTGCTAGTCGAATCCACTGAACTTTTTATAGTTATTCGGTTTTATTCATTCAGACCCGGTTCCCGTTTTATGACACTTCTCTACTCTTTAATATGTCAATTATTTTTTTATACGCTGCTGACAATATAGTAGTTAGTTTTATCAGACTCGTTACTTTATATATACGCGCGCATGTACCGTTATTAAGTTTGTATGTATATTGAAAGTTTAATTACAGACGGGATTTAGTATCAAAAAAGGCGATGTGTAATATACGATTTCGACTCGTAAACCCGGTAATTTCGAAGAAGCGTAATTATTTTTTTCGTTATGAAATGGTGAAAAATTTAAAACAAAAAACGGGGACTGAACATTTTCTTATTGTCGCGTTAAAAGTCTTTCATCGATGATGTTTCCCTAAACCGCTTGCTCCGAGGCGGATCGCAGTACTCTGGTAGTCGTGAAATTTGGCGATCTGAAATTGGTCGTGTAGAGATTTATTCGTAAACGCCTATATACACATAGATGAACTCTGCTTAAGATGTTATCATATCGAGAAAGAGATATAAATGTAAAAAGAATTAAAAACGGCGCCACAAGAGCTCTTAATCGAATGTCGTCCTGCTAATGCCGGTAGAATGTAAAGCGAGCATATTTCATAATAATGTGGGGGAGCTGTTTTCTATTTGAGCGCATAGATTTTATTAACTTGCACTGTAGCACATATATAGAATGTATATATGTAATGTATTATCCGCGCACAAGTGTTCTACCCCGTTATTCAACCTATTATTATATAACGTGTGATATCGGAGCGAATTGGACCCGTGGAACAGCAGAACAATTAGTGATAGTATCGTTGTGCTTATTTCTGTGGTTATTTCAAAGATATCTGTTTACCTTTTGATTCTGCGTTCACTCTGTTCCCCTGATATCAGTTGTGAAATATTTTGTTCCTTTTTCACGTCTTGCATATTTACACGTATTGCTTCTCGCGAGTATACACCATAATGCGGGGTGTGCTACTAATAACCGGTTTCTATGTTACTGTTCTTTTTCTTATTCTTAGTCTTTTATGTTAATTCAGTTTTATTCTTATCTTTGAGGTTGTGTTCCCTTTATTGGTCGGCGGGGATTTTCACTGAAGAAAATCTCCCGCGGTTAGGTAACATATTTCGCATACATTTGTGCATAATTAAATTTTTGTACGGATGATATATTAGCGCAGTTTTAGTAATTAGCGAGTATCGTTTTTGACACAATTTTAGACTTGTTTTATCATCACGCTATTTCGTTTGTGTCGCACACTTGGCATTTTAAATTTTTTTTATTTTTTTTTCTGGCCCGGCGTGTAAGACCATCTGGCCATCAAAAAAAAAAAAACACCTTTACAACTATTTCCAAATGACGACTGATGTAACGTTTTTTTTTTCTTTTTATTTTTTCTTTTCCTTTTTTCTTTTTTTGCGTCTTATCGAAGCCGATAAATTATTTATCTTTTAAAAAAATGTAAATAGTTTCAGACTACAGGGCAGTAGTCAGTGTGTGTATTACAAATTACTCTTGGGGATTTTTTTTTTTTTTATTTGAATCGGGAGAAGACTGGTAAATTAATTCTGATTCATACAATTATTATTAATGACGCGAAAAAGTATTCTCTTTAAATTATCTGCAGAATGCGACGTTAATTGAAATCTTTCAATAACAAAAATGTGTTTTATTAAAAAAACAAAATATATGAAAACTACATGGTCGCAATTATTAAATCTTCTTAATTTTTTCCCGGAGTCTCTTATTTTATTATTTAACCCGGGATTTTTCAGGATTGTTAAATTTAACGATGGGAAAAGAAGAGTTGGCAGAATCGAGAAAAGAATTCAAACATTGAAACAAAAAAAAAAAAAAAAATGATATGACTTGTAAATCGCGGCCTGGATTCTTCCGTGAAATAAGGATTTCTTACTAACAGTGTCCTTATTCGCGTTGGTTCTTAAGGATGATGTCTTATAATTAAGGATGGAATGACATAGAGAAAGCGAGCAGCATCGAAGCTTTGACATCGGTAAAATTACGGATGCCGGTACGCTAAGCATATAATGGCATTGGAATAATACTCAGATAAAATTCTAAAACTGTTCAGAATTGCTTCTATTGTGTACATTGTTGCGTGAAAAATGTACAACTTTTGCGTTTTATTTTTAGCATGTAGTAAAAATGTCTAGAAAAGTCGATGGTATACGAATTTTACCGAACACTTTATCGTCATAATAAAGTACGGCTAGATTTTTCATTATTGATAACTTGTAAGCCTCCGCTATTAAAGTTATTTATCTAACTGCCCCCGGATTACCTTTTGTTTAAACAAATTTACCATTTCGTTCGAAAGCGTCCCTAATCGAGTGGCCTGTACATATTTATTTGACCGTATTGTTTGATATATGTATATATATGTATATGTATATATATATTGATCTGTTATCACACAAACTCCCTACTCATTATTGTGTTTCGTATATCTTATCGTTTCCTTCGATCTCCGGTGTTCCTAACCTCAGTTCTTTTATCTTATCAATATTTGACACCGACTATACATCTAACTGATCCTTCTCCCTCGCGTCGTTTCTGGGCGACGATCCTTTGTTAACATGCCCAAAGGGGAGGGTTAAAACAAGAAAAATGCACGTTATTATTGGAAGTTCACAATATGTTGGTAAAAATTAACTCGTTCAAATGGTGCTAGAAACTTGTGAGTTCCGTAAGAGGAAATTAAAATCGGGTTATACGATAAAATTTTAGCAATTTTTTTTTTTTTTTTCTAAAGGGGGGAGTAGCCCTAAATAATATTTAATTTCGTTATGAAAACTTTTTCCGCGAATAAACTTCTACAAGGTATGCTCGAAGATGCGAAGATTTTTTCCCGTCAAGAATGGAAGTTTGTATCTACAGGTTTTTATTTTTGTATATCATTTTTTTTTTCCTTCGTAATTTTTATACGATCTATATATAATTAATTTCGTTACTGTTTTGTTGCAGGTAAGTAATACACGATGCATTTAATGGTACACCGAAACGGATGAAGTAAAGTAAGGTTAACTTAAATTTCTCTATATTTTAATTTCGCTAATTTCTCGTCGTCCAGATAGCCCCTGCTTCAGTTCCCGGGGCGCCGTTTCCCCTTATTTACCGCAAAAATAGAAATCGATCTGAAATAAAAAGAACCTGATAGGTAACACGAGGGGGCCTTATCAACCCCGACACTTCTCCCACGCTCTTCGATCGTTTAACTGTTTTTTTTTTTTTTTTTTTTTTTGCTTCACCAATTTTTTTTAGCATCATATTTATGAGGTTCCTTAACACACAATGTCCAATTCTTCGTTAAATAATTTTAAACGTTTATGCTCCCACCCAGCCTTACTTAAATATTTACACACGCCAGTTGCAGTTACGCGGGCAAAAAAAGGATACAAAAAATTATGACACTCGTAGCATAATCGAAAATAGCCGAAAATAATTAAAAATAGTAATTTTTTTTGTAATCAACCGACCACCGGCACTGCGTGCTGACCTGAAATTTTTTTGACCTATCCACTATGCCAAAACAACTTTTTTAATGCGGATATAGATAGAAATAGAAGCAGAAATCATCATTATTCGGATTAGCCCGATGATGTGTTGTTTTTTTTTTCTTCTTTTTCTGTTGTGGCGTATTTATCTGTCGTCACTCTGCAACTATTCGGACGGTACGGACGATAACTGATTTATTAAGTACATTTTTCAACAAGTACAACAACAACGTCTGTCGTTTTTCTCGCGTAACAATTCGTGTTTTCGTGTCTTTCGGTGAATTTGTAGTATTTCGTTATTTCGAAAATTAAAACTCCCCGCGAAGCACTTTCTGTAATTGTTCAAATTTGGCGCAACACTCCGGAATGCAGTCGACATCGAGCCGAAGAATAGGACATCTGGTGCCAAGAGGGTGGATAAGAGACTAGGGAAGAAACATCGACGTTTAGCATGGCCAGAAGTTTCCGTCTCGTATCTGTGCAGTTTTCGTCGGGGTTAAATGGAGAAAAAAAGGCGTGTTATGAAAAATATCATTTCACTGGTATCATCGGGGGCAGTTAATCGTGTTAACCAATGGGGGGGGGGGGGGGAACTATTAATAATATAAAGAATCGGAGATACATATATGTTCGCTTTTTTATCGGCGCATCTCTAGTATTTGAAGAAAACGACATTCGTAAAATCTGTAAATATACTAGAGTCGGGCTTTGTCACTGTCACAACCTCTTTAAGCAAAAAGTGTTTATAGGTTTTTTTCGGTTTTAACGAAATAAATAATAACGGATGTTATTGGTCAGATTTTTAATTAGCCCGGTGAAAATTATATCAATATAGAAAATCTTGGTAATTTTAATTCTATTTTTTTTTTTTTTTTGTTTTTCGTTTTTATTAAAATATTTTTAAATTCAAAGAAAAAAAAAATCTTAATTATTTGTGTGTATTTTATTTCAAATTATTACTCTATATTTATATTTAACAAATACTTAAGTGTGATTCTGCACATTATATTTATATAAATTTTAATGAGTACATACTGACTGACAACATTGAAGAATAAATGTCTTTCTATTTTTCTGTATTTTTAAATGTTTTTATTGAAAAAGCATCGGGAAAGATAGAATAATGCAGCTTTTAAATATTTGTATATTTATAGTGTGAGGTTGTGTGTATTAGAATATTCGAGCACGCATAGCGGTAATAATTTATGTATTAATATATTCAAAATGATGATATAGGGGTGTATATATAATACTACACGTTTATGCAATCAGATGACGCACGCTCGTTTTTACAATCGCACCCCACCGTTTTATTACGTTTCAAATTTAATATGTGGCCTGGTGAACGGATTCATTCATTCTAGTCGCCGAAAGTAGTTCTATTTTAGCTTATAAGAAAAGAAAAAAAAGACAATTAGTTATTACATGAAAATGTATACATTCGCCGACCACATCTACTTTCGCTAAATCGTAATAATTTGTGCCAATTATAAATTATTATTATTATTAATTGTGTATTTCACGTGTTTACTTCGATTGTATTTTTTTTTTTTTTTTTTCATATTTCGAAGCAAGCTTTCGTGATAACATTTAAACACTTGCGCGCAGAGGATTCTATTACGATTTACTGTTATGCAAAAACGAAAAAAGAAAAATTGTTAGACGGCCCCGATAGATTTAGGCATTTTTTTTGGCTAATTACAACGCCTATTTTAATAAAATTATGAATTCCACGTATTACCGCTGGTGGTACACAAGAATGTAGAGTATAAAATCTTCGCGTAAAATACATTAATTTCTAATAAATAGTAAGCTGCATTTTTTTTTCTTCCCCCATTAGTTTCGAGTATGTTAAATTTTTCTAGATAATAAAACGTTTATTTTATACGACGCGAGTATTTTCATTAATATATACCTCATTTATTCGTTTAAGAGTTTTTGATTTAAAACTCGCATGTGACTTTCTGATTGTCCCAACTCACAGTCTTCATTTTTCTATGCATTAAAAAAAAAAAAAATAAAAATAAATAAATGTTTTCCGAACGTATAACACACATAGAGCGTCAAAAAAATCATCGTTTAAAAATGTGCACTTCCCGTTGCGAAAGCGTCCGATTCATTTTTAAATTTTTTGAAGAAAAATCAAAACGCCCTCGAAAAAAATAACACTAAAAACTCCCGCGGTTTTTTTCAAAGGCCCAACAACATCAACAACAACAACAACAACAACATCGTGTTATATACAAATCCCTGTGTGTGTGTGACATTGTGATCTAATGATAGCGGAGTTTGTCATAAATTTAAGTATGATTTTTCTACGTTTTATCGATTATAATTTAAGTTTAGGATAGAGCGTAATTTTAATTATTGTCCATATGTGAGGCCTACTTGCGGAGAGCATTTTTTATGGAGACTAGGCGAAAACGCGCCGTTATCATCCGGGTTGCTGCAATTTCAACTCTTCCGGACAAGAACGGAGGACGGATTTGTATGAAAATGAAGTTTATTCCTTTCCAGGTTTACAGCGCGCGCGTCGTGCTGGAGGCGCGCGCGCGTCCGCGCAATCCGTGTGAACGCTGCATTGTTGCAGCTCGAACGGCAACCGTCGATGCAGCCGTTAAGTCGGTGCGCGTTCGTGCGCATTCTGGGATTCTTGTTGTTGGGGCTTTGGTAATCTGGTGTTATGGTAAATATAGATTTAGGTATTACAACAAATAAAACGCGGTCCCGGAATGTACACGCTGTTACACATTCGTATCTGAGAACACACGTAAGCCTGGTCCTCGACGGTCTTCCAGTCGTACAAACCGGATTCTGGATAATATGCTAGTCAAGGTTAACAATCTATTTCTCACTGTTCACCTCTAACATTCGCCGTTGTACAGAGCATCTCCTCTCATCCATAGGTGTCCGTGTACATGCGTGTTCGTCGCTCGATTCTCTGTATTTGTGTGCTAACACCTTTCCAGCCCTCACCGCCGCCCTACCATTCTACCACACCGAATTCCAGCTCGGCCGCTTTACGTGTGGTGTGCCTATATCTATTTCTCCATTGTTGAAATATTCCGTGCTGACGACGGCTGAGGCGGCGATGAAGATCGGTGCCGATCCTGATCTCTACGTCGTTGACAGCTCCTCCGAACTGTGGAAAGTAATTACGCTCTTGCCCTGGTCGACTTTTTTTCCTTCTGCCGTCTGTTTTTAATATTATTATTCGACTACTGCGGTGATTTATCCGCATCTACATATCGAGCATGTCTACATCGATGTCGCGTCTGCAGAGGAAGGAAATTTCCGTGTTATACAAATTAATCTCCTTGTCTGCACACACGCGCACACATACCACTATACTACGTTGTCGTGCGACAGTAATATTGAGATATCTGTATTGCTGTTATTTTGAACAGAGTCGTTTTACACTCAACAGCTGTATAATTTTTATTATCCTCAATTTTATTCAAAATGTATGTTATAATAACGGCTTATGGTGTATAATAACGGCTTCGTCTATTTTTGTGTTTTGATCGCTGTATTAATAAATTGAAAATTACACTTTTAAACACGTAAAATATTTTAATATTTAAAAGTGTAATTTTTAATTTATTATTACAATCTGCTATGGTAGTTGGAAGAGACGTTAAAACTGTACTTCTCGCACTTCTTAAGTTAAAAACTCCCCAAAAAAAACGCTCGAGTGATTGACACACACACACACACACACACGAGTGTAGCGTGTGCATTATTTCTCGACCCATATTAGTGGATGTAGAACAAGAATCATCCATTACCAGTGAAAGAAGGACGCCTAATTAAGGTGTCGTTGGTGCGCGGGATTAATCACACGAGAAGAAATGTCAGATGATCTGATACAAGCATGCTTTTAAGATGAATACTCGACAGTTTGAAAAAGGTACTTTGCACGTTTTTAAAAGTATAGGGTTTAGTGTGTCACAATGATTCGATATATTTAGGTGCTTATGGTATTCCAAATGATATTTATATGATTTTATGTTAAAATTATAATTAAAAGGCTTTTTTAAATCGTGTCACAATTATTAAAGGAGGTTGTGTAAACTTCCCTAGGTTCCGTTATTGCATCATCGTAATAGTGTAACACAAGGTACGCCTCCAAAAACTTCACCATTTTTTACAAAATTATATAAGACTTTTGAGATAAAAGTAACGCGTGCTTCCTGAAAAGCTGCCTTTTTTTCTTTTCTCGTTATTAATTCCGTGATAATGTTAAAAAAATCGGCTACTAGTTATATATCACGGTTTTCAGAACACGAAAGTGTAGTGGTGCTTTGTTGTTTCGAAGGCCTATCAAGAGATTTGCGGAACCGGTAATGATTGTATCATCATTCAGTGAAGCCATTATCAAAAAGTCCGCAGTCCCTATTGCTTGAAAACGATCATGTTAGAGGGCGGCCGGTGTGTGTATTTACGAAAGATATATCTCCGCATATATAGGTAGTAGCGCAGTAGCGTAGTGGTTAAGGTGCTTGGCTACTAAATCAGAGATGCCATAGGTTATCGAGACTTGTTTCCTTCCGGATCCAAGTCGCTGTCCTGGTGATATATACCTAGTTTGAAATTTAATATATGGGGTATACTAGAGAATTATTTGGGGGAAAGTAAAGGCGGATCCTAAGTAGAAAGGAACTGTATTCTCCGTGGATCCATTAGGCATAATATTATTAAGCTTAATTTCACGAGAGAAAGGGGGAAAATATGTTCGGAGCATAGAAAACAGCTACATATGCAGTGTCTGACTGAAATAGAATTTTCAGCTAAAGCTGAAATTGGGAAAATCTTATTTTACAACCACTTTAACACTGTGAACTGCTTTTTTTTTTTTTTTTTTAATTTAATATTTAAATCATGTTTTCAGTACGCTTATTTAAAAATTTATCTTCTATAGACGATGTCAAAAAATACAATAAACCACCTTTATCTGATCCGAACTATAAATACAAAAAAGTACATAGTTTTCACTTTTGAAATTAATTTTTCTTTCGGAATTTCCTATAATTTTTACAAAAAAAAAAAAAAAAAAATCTACAAATTCATTAGTATTTTCAATGTATTCAGAATGTAAATTAGATTGATAATGTAAATTCAATCAGCAATAACTCTGCACAGTGATAATGAGGTCAGACATGGGCAACTTTAATATCATTTTTCGAAGAGGGGATTAAAATTACGATAAGAATATACGCACATATATATTATTTAAATTACCGAGATTTTCTCATTATCATCGTACTGTTATTTGATCGTGCGAGTCATATAATATCTAGGGTGGTAATTTTGAAATTCTAAACTAATGCTAAAGTATAAAAAATCTCTGTTATTAACGTGTTTACAAGAAGGGTCACATCGTTCGTTTTGTATTATTATTCGGTTTAAGCAGATTGCTCTCTAGTAAACTCGAATCAAAAGTGAGTTTTCTCCTTCAAAAAAGGGTAAAAACCCGAAAATAATTTATTGAAGTTTTGGTTATTGGCTAATAGCGGAACTGATGAAATTGTAACAGAAACGAAAACTTCGCTTGGGTACTAAGATGGCAGCGCATCGGTAGACCGCGGCTATCCAAGGTGGTCACTCTACGCGGCGCAAGTTAAAATGAGAGTTTCCGGAGTTAGCTAACCCCACCCGGTTTGTTTACATAATCTAATGGTTTTGGTTTTGTTTTTTTATCGTGAAAGAGACATACTGAAAGAGAGAAAAAAAAACCCATTTCATTTGTCTTTTTGGTCAAGCGAAAGAGGACGTTATTCGAAAAGAACGACGGGGGTAATTATTTAATTTCTTTTATCAGCAATATTAGTATTGAAGAGTTGCGTGTTCCTGATGATAGCGAAGTTAGCGGCGCCTAAAAGTTTCCTTAACATCTCGTGAAAATTTTAAAATTATGCTCCCCCCCCCCTGTCGTCGAAGGTTAAATTTTGGAAAATTATTAAAACTTTTCCCGAAATAACTGACTGCGGGCGATTTTCCACATGAAATATTCATAGCAGCTTTCTTCCTTCCTCAAGATTTCAACTAGTTACACTACACGTGTGAATTTATTAATAATTTCGATATTTTAGTACCTGTACAAGAATAATATCCTCACTAACTAGTAAGCTCTAGTATTCCTCTGTTTACTACAATTTGAATCAGCGTTCAGTGAAATGCAGTCGCTTCGGTCTGTCATCGATTTCTTCTTTTGTAGGAAAACCATTGAATTCTAAAAATTCCCAAGCAACGTGCTTATTCTGTGAGAACGTTGGGCTGTATTTTTGCTTCGTTCCTAGATTAAAGAAAACTGACTTGACCATAAAACTCGCCGACCGTTTGATGCATATTTACCAACAGCAGTGAGAAGGAAAACATACTTGTGTGTATATATATAATATATGTATGTATGTATGTATATAAGTATGTATGTATGTATATGGAACACTAGATTTACTCTGCCGGTGCTTTTTGTTTGCTCGTTGGAAATATGTAAACGTTTCTATTATGCATAGCGCATATTTCTTTTTATGTTTCTCCGTTCTTTCGCTGGTATCTGTGGAAAGTAATAAAATCTGCACCTTTACACGACCCCATTGTTAGACGTGTAAAAAGTACCGGACGATAAAGCAACCAGTATGAGAATAGCTGAGACTGTTTGCGGTAAAAAAACAAAAAAAAAAAAAACATTATAATTTGATCGGTAAATTGAGTTCTAGTTGGTTTTTTTTTTTTTGGTTTTTTTTTTTAAATTATTATTATTACTAACTATTATTATTCGAGTGAGTTTTTGTCTGTTTTTTTAATATAAAATTTAAGGCAAAAATTTTTTTTCTTATACCTCTACTTGCGATAGTTTCATGTTTTATAGCATAAAAGGCTTTATTTTAGATTTAGGTCATACATGTACATTTACGCTCGCGTTCCTATCCTTGTTCTCATCTGTTTCCTGGGGCTAATCTTCCGTTTCCTGATATTGATTTCTTTATTTCGCCGTTATTCAGTTCGTCTCTACGTTTTACGCCGCAGCGGTTTAATCACAGATAGGATGATCCATTTCATCCCGAATGCCAATGACGTAATGTCAAATAAGCCTTCCTATCCGCGTTTATTATTACATATTATAATTTTAAGAGGTTTTTATTTTGTAATCGATTCATTGAAATAATTATTTCTCTTTAATTTTAATAGCGTAGTTTTTATTTTTCTTATTCCTTCCTCGAAATGCGATAATTTAAAACGGCATCTAAAATTGAAACACGGTAATAATTAATTATATCGACAAGCTGTCCGCTGTTTATAAATGTTATTTACATTTGTAAATTGGCCAAGTGTCAATGTTGAATTTATCGGACACGCTAATAGCTTTCGAAAAGAACAACCCCTCTAATAATGTACGATTTCATTGTGAAGCAGCTTTTATATTATCGGAATTTCATAAAGGCATTTTTCAAATGCGAAAACGCGGAGAACATTATTTTGGGAGTGAAAATGAATTTCTCCTTATTATCGGGAACGTAAATATGATATTTTAGAGATTTTACACATAGCGTAATTTCCTACGAAAATTATTATTTCGAAACGGGTATTAATTCTTTTCGCAATATAGCTTAATATTTCGAATATTCGAATTATTTATTAAGTTCACGCACGGTACGGATATTTAAAGAATATGGAATTTTAATACATTCCGCTTTTATTATTATATAAAACTTAAAAATGAATTATAAAAAAAAAAAAATCTAATTTACATTGTGTGTACACGTATACGAAAAATTAGTTATACTAATGACCATTTTGGAAACATTCTTGATCATTAACGCTGCCGCTCATTGTTTTTTAATCGTATGTAAATATATTAAAAACAGAAGAAAAAAAACCACACATTTAGTAAGTTTCTTTAAACATTCGCAGCCTGATTTCTCGATCAAAGGGATTACAGTAGGAGAGTTAATTTTCATCACTTAAAGTGTGTATAGCACTTCGAAATGTTGACGTCTTTTAATTTTTCCATCAAACTAATCAGGCCCGTGCCCAAAATTTTTTTTTTTTTTTGGTTGGGGGGGTGAACATTTTCTTCGCATATTTACTTTATAAATAACAATACATTTTTCACTAATATTCGTACTATTAATAATTTCCATCATTTTGATTTATGATATTAATAATTTACATAAATGAATTCCCCGTATAAACACATTAATAAAAATTACAAATGTTATTGATTCATACTCGTAATAAAAAATTTTGCATAAGATATTAATGAAGTATCTAAAAAATATGGAGCATATTTTTGCTTTTTTCTTTTAAAGGTTGGTAAGAACACCCTAAAAAATCATCAATATTTACTTTAAATTTGTGATTTTTTTCAGATTTTCAGTTGTCATGGGTGGGGGTTAACCCCTACCACTATACCGTGGACACGGCCTTGAAACTGATCTCTTTCGATGTCTCGAATTTGCCGTATGAAACTCTATTTTCTTAATAGTATTCGTCGTAAACTCTTCGTATTTCAAAAGGCTATGTTAAAATGAAAATTAGGCAATTTTGAAAGTACATTTTTTTTTTTTTTTTTTTTTTTTTTTATCGGGTTTTCAGTACGTCAGTCGGAGAAGGAGAAAAGTCATCGGATGCGTTTAAATATTTGTGGGAATGAAAATTAGTTTTGTCTGAAACAGTAAATACGCCTGCGGGAAGATAATTTTGGAAAAAATTAAACAACTCGGAGCGATATTAAATGAAATTGAAAGAGTAATATAGTACACGATATTCATTAAGCGAATACGGAACTAGGAAAAGTAAATAGACTGAGGAACTTTTACCTCATCAGAGATATGTACGTATATATGTATATTTGAAGCTTTTTAAACAGATCCTATAAATTCTGGAATATTATAGTAAGTTCGCTTTGTAAAATTAAAATTCAAAAAGCTAAAATACGAAATTTTCTAGCAGATCCGAAACATCGGTAACCGGAATTAATAATAGAAAGAGATTAAAATTTAATCAACCGATAAAAATTATTATTCAGCTCTCCCGGAAGAAATATTTTTAATTAAAAAAAAAACGGTAAAATTTAACCTTTCGACAATTTTGTTGATCTGTTTTTTTGTATTTTTAATGTAATCACGCGCACGACGATGCCTTCTTTCGATAAAATTAGTTTATTTCCTGATTGCGATAAAATTATTACTCGTAAACTTTTTTCAATTGTCTTTCTTTTACGTATGCGGTACGTATTAATTCTCCCTTAAGAAAAATACTTTTAACGAACTTAATATTTCCGTCCGCCATGTGAGCTTCTACAAAAGAATATATATACATATATATAAATGTTTCACACACCGGTGTATTTTCTCATAGACTAACGGAGATTCTACGCAACAATTATTACAATTCCCGTTTATAAATTGACTTTAGTCGAAATTAATTTTTATCTTCAGCCCCCGCTGTCATGTAATATTTCAAATAAATCAAAAAAAAGCAAAAAAAAAAAACGGTTTGTAGCGAGGGAAAGAAAAAGAAGAGAATTTGTTTGAAGTCCAAAAAAAGAAACTAGAATATTTATATTTATATTTTAAATGAATTTTTTATCGGCGAAAATATATTAAGAAAAATAGCGAGCGATTAAAATAAATTGTTTGGCTCGGATCCCGTGCTGGTTTAAATTTAATTAGCGAGCACTGCCAAAAGCAGATATTTAAAAATACGAAAAATGACGACTGCATCAACGTGTTCACACACCGTATATGCCGCGCTGCTGTTGAATCCCCATTTTTATATTTACTTCCTTCTAACAACCCGAGACACAAATTTTTATTAATATACGTGATATTCGATGTGTGATACACACACACACACACACGCGCGCACATATACACATGCGGACCGGGAACATTTACGCCCATATAAACACGCCATTTTCTGAACCATTGGGGAGCAGTGCTCGTTATAAAATTACCAATTTCGTTTTTTACAATTTTACATCTGTAAATTCCATCTGTGTGTGTCGGTTTATTAATCTATTTATTTCTCCTCTCCCCGTTGTAATCGTTAATGGTGTTTTACTTTATGTCTTTCCACATATACGTATATGATGCCATTCGTTTTTGTCTAAATAAAAGGTTTCTAACGTGTAGGTAGATAAAAATAACTGGGACAAAATGTCTGCTTAAATGCCGATAAACATTTATTTATGGATGATACGCACATTTAAAAGCTGCATTTGCGCGAATGTGTACTACAATCACGTGAAGCATTGCTGATTATGAGATAAATATATAATTTAAAAAAAAAAATAAAAAAGGAAGATATTCGCTGATCAATATATCTGTTTATTTCATTAATTGTTTACGTTTATTGTATAGTAATTAATTTTTAACACCAATTTAAAACAATTATTTAATTTTTTATCAAATACCCTGACCCGTTTCGAAGACAAAGAGCTTTTCTTCATGAGATCACGGGAGTTATTATATAAATTAAATAATTGTTTTAAATTGGTGTTAAAAATCAATTACTGTACAATATTCGCTGATGTTTTGACCAGTTTTAGAGGTAATTGTGGACAATAGAGATTGGCATTTGAAAAGTATTTCTTAAAGTAGCATTAAGATAAGTAAATAGTTTGAATGCGAGCAATGATTTAAATTCTACCCTTTAAATATTTAATAAATTTACAACGAAAGTAAATTTTTTATTTAATTCTTAATGCACGCGTGTTTTAAGGAACGGCTAATAGGATTTTTTTTTCATCGTTCTTTTGCTGAGCAGCGTTTACAGTCTAGCATTTTTATTATTTTTTCTAATTGTAATCAATGGATATAAAGTTGAATTATTATTCATTTTTATTACAAGTGGGGGAAAAAATTACTTTCAGATCTAATTTTTATCGACTTATTTTTCATGCGTTACTAGAAAAAATATTTTAACGTACGTATTACTTTTGTTTGTTTTTTTTTTTTGAAGTTTAATTTTTTTTTTTTTTTTTTTTTAAGTATTATATTCCTTTTCTATTATTTACGTAATTTTATTTATAGCAGACTTTCGTTATGTTTATCAAATGCTTAGCTGCAATAATTTCTTCGTTATCACTATTTCGCATAATTTAAATAAAGAAAAAATTAAAAACTATCATTATCGTCGAGAGAGCGATACTAGCACGCGGTTGCCAATTTTTGCAATTTTGTTGCTAGAGCAAATGTTTGATTCTACACGAAATGTGCCATTGCGCAAACGCTCTCAAATTGTCGAACGAACTAGTTCACAAATTAACGGCATTTTATGTGGTACTACAGTTCTGTTCATTTGAACTATCGTTTTCGGACGAAATTATGATACTTTCGTATGTTCGGTAGTTTTCTAATGGGGTTTTTCTGGTAGTTTAATGCGATTAATATTCTAAAAATTCGCTAATTAGTGTCTAATTTAGCATGTGGTAGAAATTAGCTTTCGTGAGTTACACGCTCGTTACACGCTCGTTACATACTGACCGAGTATGGAAGTATCATCATATTCTCTCTTCACTACATTGTCCGCTGATGTGATGGCTATCATTCTTTGATTTCTTAGTTTCACAATAGGTTTTAGTTCACGGTAATATGTGATCTTTTCTTTTGGTTATTCGCGTTGCTCAGAATTGTATTCGCTGGTTTATTGAGTAACATCGACTTGACTGAAAATGGAATGTATTATTGCTATACACTGTCATGGCAAAAATAAAAAGGTACACCACATACATTAAGTTTTTTATTGCTGCTTTCGCCGATTGTTAAACTACTTCTTTATAAAATTTTACTTTTAAAGCTTATAATCTCAACTTCGACAGTATATCACACTTTGGCAATTCTCGTACATTTTATTTTGGTTCAGATTATCCATCTTTTCATAATATTTTTAACATTTTCAATTTCTCGATATTACGTTGATTAGAATTTTTAAAATTAAAAAAAATCTCTACACTTAAATTTTACTCACGACGATTGATTACATCAGTTGAATTTTTTCGTTTGTTTTTTTTTTTTTTTAATTTTCAGCATTTTCAATTTTATTAATGTAATTTTCTGATTCAATGCACTCTTCTTCAAGGCGATTCTTTTTTCATCGCACTCTAGTAAACGAGATTCGAGTAAATTGAATGTCATTAAAAGTGGCGCTCTAGTTTTAACAGATCACAGCCTCTACGCAGTGACCGAACTAAAAATTTATTAAGAAAGTCCAGAAAATCGATACCGATTTTTTTTTTTTTTTTTTTTTTTTTTTTGCGTTCCCTATCGTTTTTAAACGTAAAAGCAAAAAAACGTAATCGTATTATTTTATTTTATTTATTTATTTTTTTTTTTCTTATAAGATTGTATATGAGGGTTTCCATGTGCCGTGTTTAACTACTGGGGCTATTACAGCACATGGAGCCTACTTAAGGGGATTAAACGCGATAGTACAGATCGCTGCTCCGCATGTAAGCTAATACAGCTGCGACCGCGGGCGGAGCATTTGACAGTATCGTAGAACTAGAGGAAGTGGTGAAGTGCATAGATCGTGGTACTGCAAAAGAGGGACATTCGAGAAGTAGGTGATAGGTGGATGGGGCGCTCGGTTGACTACAAAAGGGGCAGACATTTGGGGGTACCTGGCTCGTGAATATGTAGCCGTGCGAGAGGGTTGTATGTCCTATTCGGAGACGATTCAGGACAGAAAAATCTGTGCGGGAAACTCCGTCTGTGGGCCACCAAGGCTCCGTGGTTGTTTTTATGCTTCGGAGAAATGTACTTGAAGATCTCCATTCCTGTTGCCATTCTTCTCCAGTTTGCTGCATAAATAAATGAGCCAATGTAGGGTGAAGAGGGGGGTTGTGTGGCATTGGAGAGAACAATGTCGCCTGAGCTGCTCGATTGACACGCTCATTGCCTGGAATCCCAACATGAGCCGGCACCCATAGGAAGGACATTTCGGAGTTTAAATGTGATAACCTGTATAATAGGTAATGGACCTTCCTTACCAGAGGGTTGTTGGATTTAATCCCCGAGATGAGTTGAAGGGAGTTTAGAGAGTCAGTTATGAGTAGGGCCTTTTGGGACTGGGGGTTGCTATCGGTATAGTGTTGGATGCAAAAGACTATCGCGTATATTTCAGCGTCCAGTGCTGTACAGCAATCGTGCCGTCTAACGGACTCTGCTGCCCCTGAGACTTCGAAGGAGCATGCCGCCGGTGACTGATAACCTATTGCCTTCGCTCCATCTATGTAGAGGCATGCATGGTCTGTGTAGGTGCTATTCACTATTTCCTCTATTTCAAACTCAAATTTGAATTAAACTTTGTTTTTCTTTTAATTTTTTTTTTTTTTTTTTTTAACATATAGTCTCAAAGCTACGTTAAAAATTAATTTTCTGCCCGAGGGAAGTCCGGATTCCTCTCGGACCCGTTACTGCCTCTAGGCGTCTCGCTAAAAATTTCGTAATAGCGAATGTTAATTTTTAATTGTGATAAACTTATTTAAAAAAAAGAAAACAAAATTTTCGCGAATATTTGGAAATATCAAATCAAAAATTATACAATTTGGCCGTAAGTTATTATCGCAGTATATATTAAGATTCCGAATTAATTTTTTTTTTTATCGATTATTAAACACGTTTTAATTAGATTAAATTGTAAAGACTGATGTTTACACTATTACATAAAATATTTCATATTTTTGCTTCCCCACTGAGCCTGTTGAGACTTCTCTTTATATATACAAAAACATATATATCTATATTAACTACAACGTAATTCTTAGGCTACTCCCCATTAGAAAAAATGTCCCAATTTTATTTAACGTAAAATGTCCCAATTTTATGAAACGTTTGTTATATTTTATATGATTTTTGTTATTGTCATTTATAAAATGTCACAATTTTATGTAACGAAACAATGTCTTAATTTTATATAATGATAGTTAAATGTTCGGATAGGATTTTTGTGATTATGTTGTTTTTTTTGTGTTGATGCCAGTAAGAATTACGTTGTAAATTTTGATCATTTTATACAAAGTATAGAAGAAAAAGAGACAAAAATGGAAGCAGTGGGTGGTCAAAGGACTGACCCCTTGCGAGGCCAAAATGTCCGAGTTTTTTTATATATATATATATATGTATCACGTTGTAATTAATATATATAAAGTCGGTAAAAATTGAAATATAACAAACGTTACATGAAATTGAGACATTTTTTCTAATGGGGGGGGGCGTCTAAGAATTACGTTGTAATTAATATATACTTGAAGTTTTTATTGATTATAAAATTAGTTAATTTTACAGGGAAATAAACTCGCGCGCGGTAATTTATATATAGTAATAACCATATCTTGTAAAATAACTTGGAGGAATTTCACAGAGGTATAAAGAAATCTGAATACTACTCTATATTTAGTAAAATAGGCTTGATTATGTGTTTGCACCCCTAAATTACCTTCGTCTAAAATTTGCTTTTCAGAAATTGTCACATTTATATCATTGATTATTTGATATATTTTTAATGATTTCATAATTCAAGAAAATTTTAGGGTAAATCGATCCGGCCGTTAAAAAATAAATCCAGCGGAATGATAAATTAAATAATGAAATTTGGATTCCAATTTAGACAGCTTGTGTTTGAAGCTACTTATTTTAATTAATCCTTTTTTTCGTCTAAATTGCGATATCTCGATAACACATCGATTCCGTGTTCGTATTTGGTTAACCACGTTCGATATTTATAAATTCCGCGAAAATGTGTATTGGGACGGTAATTATACACGTGGATTCTGACTTTTTCTTTTGGTATCAAACAGTTATTATTGAAATCGTAGCTAGAGGAAGTGGCACGTGTAGCTGTCGAAAAAAAGAGATCAAGTGGGTACATGAAAACGTTCGTTCTAGAGATTTTAGTGAATGCTCCAGCTGCCGGAAATTCGCTAGTTTTTTCTTTTTTTTCTTTTTTCGATAGGCCACGTAAAAACATGCGATATTTTCGTTACTTTGAATACGTTTGGTTTGAGTGGTTCGCGAATTAACGAAGGCTTGTGCCGTCTCGCGTATGTTGTATCTGGTTATATCGCTAATGGGCGACGGGCTGCCTGCCAAAAATATCAATGAGACATGCTGTGTTGATGTGTTGGGCATTTCAAGGATGTTACGTGTTACTCTCTGTTGCACATTGCTAATGTAAGAATATTTTAGATATTATCCGGAGCAGCTTTTTTAATTAACTGCGAAATGTTTGAAAGCGTTTATCGGTTAAATTTGTACAATAATCTGACTGATAAAAAATAAAATAAATATATATATATTATAATTGTTTCATTTCAGACTGTGTCCATTCATTTCAATTATGCTATCAGATTTTTGATTATTTCTGAACTTTAACCTTTTTCCATTGATAAACTATTTAACACGCATTGCAATATCTTACATAAAGAATCTATCTTGCCCTTGAAAATATCAATCAACATCAGCGAATTCTCTTTATTTTCCAAGTTTATCAGCTCACGGTTGGTTCCGTTTCGCAATTCTCCTGCGTTACATTCGTTTCAGACGATTAAACGATGTCTCTTTTCTTTTTTTCTTCTAATTCTTCTTTAAGAGATGCCAAAATAAAATGTAAAATCATGTTTTACTTCTGCAATATCAATTATCGGAGGATGACCTTAGAATATTCGATTATTCACGGTAAAATTTGGAACTGGATAAATGTTTTAAACGAAATTAAAAACCAAAACTGGTAATTAAGTTTAATGTAATGAGGGAAAAAAAGAATTTGAAATAAAATGGATGTTTTAAAGGATTGCCAGCTGTTCGATTTTATTTATTTATTTATTTATTTTTTTTGTATATTTTTGTATCTGTTTACAGTTTCATTACAATAATCAAACTTAGCTTTTCTAAGGAGTCGTTGCAAACCTTGATGCGGAGATACGGAGATTTATTTTAAGTTGGCGAGAAATATCTCTGATAACAGTTGAAAAACGTTATTATTCACCTACGTGTTTACGCCTCTGTTTTTTTTAGTAATTTTATTACACTTGTGAATGTAATCTTTGATATTTTCAATAAAAACCGATTAAACGTTTCTCATTTACACGATGCATGACTAATAAATGATTTTTACACCTTTTCAACCAACCTGCCTGTAAGACCCGAATTTCGTGAACTGTTCCCTCTCTTGGCGAAAGCACTTTATCCGTTTTAATCTAGATGTAAATTTTCAGCTTCATGAACTAAACAATTTCGGGGTAAATATCGAAGATTACCGATGGAGCGGTCTCGTATTTGTCACCGTGAAAGTCTAACATTAGTCAATAACGAAATAGTTGATTTATACGAAATCGTGGTTGTTTGTAAGGCTAAGAAATTTATAAAATATATCATCGTGCCCTATATATTACAAAGTCTCGTAGCGGATGAACTGTTGTAATTGATTATCCCTTTTGATTTCCATTCATATATGATCGAGTCTCGTTTAAGATGTTACTGCAGATTGTTATTGAAAATCGATGGATTGAAGTTGTACGGCGAGAATAGGAATCGTGCAACGTTGTGAAAAAACCCAGAGAAAGGAGCACCTTTCGGCTTCCGAATTAAACTTTCGTGAGAAACAGCCAGCTGCCGTAGCGTAATTAATTAGTCAGTGGTGTGTCGTTCAGGTAGGACGGTAGGACTTGATTCGAATCCTAATTCTGAAAATTAAGAATGTAGATAAATTCACAACAAATTTTTACTAGGAATCAATGAAAACAAAAACATGCTCGCGAGGAGTTTGTTCATGTAATATATATATATATATATATATATATATGTATGTATATGTGTGTGTGTATTTATGTATGTATATTTAGTTACAGCCCCTTGAAAGAGTATGAGTATATATGAGATGGAACAGTTTTATACGAGTGGAAGAGAAATGCGACATTTTAAAAAATGTTTCCTTTTTTGTTTTTTTCGGTGGTTTAGAAAGTTAAATCTGTCCAAGGTGGAAAGATTATTAAATAAATAAATGAATATAGAAATCGGGAGGGGAAATAAAAGTGCGATAAAACCGGAAATAAGGAAGAGTTGTTGGAAGAGAAGTCTCAAATAGGAAATAGCATTTAATCCTAGGAAAGAATCGATTGGGCGCGGTATTAGTTACGACGAGTAATATGAGCGGATTCTTTCGAAAAATTGTGAAGGAATCAAGCGAGTTTAAAACGAATGATCGCGGATAAGGTGGCTGCTCCAGAAACTGATAAAAATAGGGAAAAGCTATTTGTTGGGACATGTACTAAGCAGAAATAAAGAGAATTTGGAATAAGGAAATCGGAGCACCAGCGGATTAAAGGTAAAGAGTAACGGAAGTTACATAAAATTAAAGCGAAATGCAAGGGAATGGGTAAATAAGTGGGTGGCTGTCTCGTAATATCAAGAATGCAGATCAAATAAGAAACGTACGAATATTGCAGAAGATTTTTATCACCTCATGTCTGTGTCGAAGTCATGTTTACTTGTTGCTGAAATAGAGCAGATTTGAACAAATATGAAAACAAAAAAAAATCGGGAGGAAAACATTTTATAATTATCGGTACGTGTGACTGATTTTGATTTTTTTTGTTTTTTTTTTTTATGTAATTAAATTTGTTTACCAATATTCGATTAAGAAACCATATTTACAAAACAGCACGTGTGTTCCAAGATTACGCGGTTTGCTGTTTGTCCCGTTAACATGAGTAATGTAGCAAACAATACGAATAAGATTTTCGTGTATTTTGTTAACTGAATTGCGGTCGAATGGAACGATTTTGAATATTTCTCACTTTTGCACGTGCGTAATCCATCTATTACAGCCACGAACAGCTCTCTTTTCGAGTTCTTTGAGAAAAGTGTTATTAGATCGTTTTATGAGTTTTTCCTTAAAAATATCGTTTTTTTTTTTTTTTTTTTTTTTGTTCCCCTGGATGATACTATGACGATGTTAAAACGTCGGCATTAGTCCAACTTTTTAAAAGCGCCCCTGTAAATTTTAATAGTTTAATTATACGGTTCAAACGTTTTTCTTCGGTAGAAGTGTATTTCACTGGTCGAAAGATAAATTCTGGCTGCTGAACTTTCCTTTCCATCGTTAAAAATTAACGAATAACACTAAAGTCTCTAGAAAGAAATATTAAGAATTATTTATTGGTCCAAGAAAACAGACTCGCGAACTGCTGTAGTTTTTTTCGCGCAACTTATAAAAACCACTGAGATAAACCGGGGGCTACTTTTTGCCTATTGAGTAGGCGTGAAAGATTCTTTTTTTTTGGGGGGGGGGGTCAATTGTATCGTTTAAGGGCAATTCCGTTTTTTGGATTACCAGTTCTACGGTTAACATACGTAGACGAATGGAAATATATATTTATTACCGCATATATGTATCTCGAATTTTCATTTTTAAAATATTATATTGTTCTTTTATTTTTCCTTCAGAATTATTAATTAAAGAGGAATTGAAACGCAGTTTAATATGCAAAATTTAAAGTATTCTTTTGTTTCCTTACTAATAAAATATAGTGCACACGCGCATTTTCTAAAATACATAAAAAAAATTGCGTTATAAATGGAAATGTTAAATTCAGATTCAGGTTTTATTTTTTTCGTTCATGTGGCAAATGTGAACTTATTAAAATAGAATATAATATACGAGCGAAATTGTATAAGAAAATTTCGCTATAATTATATGTTTAATTATGTTAATAAAAATTTTTTTTTTTTTTTTTTCTTTTTTAATGTGCAAGACAGAAAGCCTATAACTTTATTAGAACTTTTTAAAGTAAGCTGATAAATTCGGTAATAGAAAGTCGCAATGTTATTAAAAAATTACACGTTTTCATTTTTAATAACCCCCCCCCTAGTATTAATTGCGATATAGTTTTTAGACATTCTGGAAATTTACGGGAATATTTTAAAATTCGATAGAGTCATCGCGATTAAACCATCAAAGGCAAGATGCCTCGGTTAATTTTGAAGATTTTTCGTATAAGAGAACATATGCGATGCTCGGTTCGCAATTTTATACTGCGAGTGTGATGCGAAATTAATAACGTTTATTTTGCCGAACGCAGTCACATTTATGTACGTAAATTAGAGTTGTAAACTACTAGTGTGATACGATCGAAACGATACGGAATGGGGCTGCTACAGGGAGGTGCTGAATATTTTGCTCATTGTTAAATTTATAATATTTCGATGTTCGTGTAAATTAAGATGTTTATAATTCAGATAATTTCTGCTTAAACTCAGCTCAGTTAAATATCATCTTTAGCCTGCTCCTGAGTTTTCGAGTTAGTTCGTGCGTTTGAATTTTATAAAGATATGACACCTGCGCAATATTTCAACAAGGTTTAGGGGCGAGATCTGTTAATGGCGTATGACTCTACCGGATAGGGAACAGACTGTTTCGAACGGCTTGATATGGGCCTGATTACACGGAAGAAAGTCCTCTACAGCGTGCCCTTTTTGCAATCTTACCGTCCTTTTCCTCGTTGAACATTTTAGTGTTTCCCCGCGATGACCTTGTATTTAATAGTGAGAATAGGAAAGATACTAATCATCAATTAGAATTTTAGCCTTCAATTTTTAGGTCATGTATTGATTGGTTTTTTTTTTTTTTTGTTTGTTTTCAAATTCATTTAGAACATTTGATTCAAGTTACATACACAGTTGTTTAATGGTATTGTGTACTGTCTTCATTTTATAATTTACTTATTAGGTTGTTATAATGATTATTATAGAGTTTGATTAAATGTAATTCTCACCGATTCGACTATTACGAGCTATTGTTTGCAATATACGGCTATTATTGTCTATCCGTATATGATTATCTATTTTCGTTTCTGTACAATACACCGGGGTGTATATTTTTAAAATAAATAAATAATGAATAATTGCATATTTCCTTTGCGATATTTCGCTTCTGCATATTACATTTTTGTCCGCCAACTAATAATCTGTATCAAAAAAAAAAAAAAAGAAATAATCTGCATCGCAGTTAATTTCGATATTTCTAAAATTGTTTTTCTCTATGTTTGTTAAAAATATCTTAATTTATTATTAAATTTTTTTCTTTCTTTCTTCTTTCTCTTCGAATTATACACGAAATAAATATTGGACTGCATAATTACATGTTTTGTTCGATTTTAAAGAGGAAAAGTTTGAAAAAAAAAAAAACAAACAATAAAAAACAATAGAATTATAACGTAAACTTTTGAGAAAAAAAGTTTTTCCGTTTTCTTTCGCGGTGAAACTTTTTTTGCAAAAGGAAAAATTTTAATCGGTAAATACTAATTATTAATATTTGTTTTTTGTTTTTTTTTTTTTTTTTTCTTTTCTAGGGAAGTCTCAGGTCTAGAGCTTAATTACAATCCCGTTTCATCTCGTAAAAATATTTTTCACTTTGAAACGCGGAAATATCGCTAATAATGGAAAAAAAAAAAAATTGTATGAGTTGACGACAAAACCCAGATAACACATAGTGTTTCATTAAAAAGTAAATAAATAATCTTCAACAAAACTTCCGTTATACAAAACACAGATAATAATATAAGAACGTCGTCTAGAAATTCAACAATAATGGGAACACATAATAACACTAAATGATACATTTTCATACGAGTCCGATCGTTATTAATAATTTCCTTATACGATTAGCTTTTAATTTGCTTTAGTTCCATCGGGTTAACTGAACGAACAGATGAAAAATTAAGTCCACCAAATTAGCCAAACCAAGAAAATGTTTTTATCGATTTTTAAATAAACACATGTTTGTTTGTGGTTAATAATCTCTGGCGGCGAAACATGGATTTCGTTGAAAACATATATTTCATTAAACACGAATTTCCTTGAAACGTGCTCGCAGCCTTAATCGCGATGACACTTTTCTTTTCGGTTTTTATTTATTTTTATCTGTTTAAAAATTAAATATTCGTATCATAATTTTTTACAATTATTTTCTTTTGTCAAGGTAACACTTGTTTAGCCCATCGCTGACCTCCCGGGGCGATACTTGCTCTAATCGTGCTTTACCTCCGACGAAGATTTTTTTTTTTTTTTTAGCATTTTACATGTCGTAATCCTCGGTAACCTTTTCCATTTTCCTATCAACTTACTTTATATTTTGATGTAACACAAAAAGGCTATATACAATTTTGTATCTTTCTGTTTTTTGCAAAAAAACAAATTGAACTGGTTGGTCTGATTTTGCTCTTATGCAGAAATATAAAATTTTGTTTTTGTTTAATTCAGATTTGAAATGTCACTTATTAGGTCAAATGATTCTCGATCGCGTCTACTCTATATCCGTCAGTCGTGTCCACCGTGGATTGGTGGATAAAACCCTTCCCATTAGAACTGAAATAATTATTATAAATACACGAAAATCTGAAAAAAATCAAAAATTTAAAATAAATATTGATGATTTTCTAACACTCAGTGTTGTTATATTTAAAAAAAAAAAAAAATAAATAAATAAATAAAAAAAATACGCTCCATATTTTTAGATGGTTCATTTTCATAAAAGTATTTCTTAAGTTTAAAAAAGCAAGATTACCTGAAATTTCAATAAAAAATTACGCGCTATGCGGTGGCTGAAATAGTGGTAGCGATTTAAAAATTTGGAAAAAAACGAGTCCAAAAAAACGATGTTTTTTAACCGATTCACACTTCCGCCAATTTTCGTTTTCTATTATTTTATAGTCTCTCTTTTGTTCTTATTTCTTTTCGGTTTTAAGTATAAAGTATACATGCTAATTTAAATTAAGTAATTTGGAAGTAGCCAGCAGCGATCAAACGACGTAAAGTGATTTTACCAGATAATGGTAATTTAAACTGACCTTGCAATTGCGCGCGCGCACGCACACACACGCATATATATGTGTATATATATATACTTACGCTCATAACAACATTTACACGCATACGTGTGCACTTACACACACATATATATATATATATATATTTAAAAGAAAATTTCCCTCCAATTTTCGGGATTGAAATTATTGAAAAGATTAAATGTAAACAGGAAATGTAAAGATTTAAATTACAAAGTTTATAGATATCGTAAAAGTATTTTATGAGCGTTTCTTTAATGCCTTTTTATTATTGTTATTATCGAATCGGATTGCGAGTTCGTTCGTATGTGCACTATTAAATTATCGTGTCCTTTCACCGCGATATAAAAGCTGATAATGTTTTAAATTATCGTGAGATTTTATGATTTTTGACTCGTTAAAATTTTTAAAAATTCTTTTTATTTTTTAGCAAAGTTTGTTCGAAATGGCTACGTGTGTTTTTGTTTCGTGCGTGTGTTTGTGTACTATCAAAAAACGAAGAAGCCTGGTAAATTATAACATAATCGCGAGATAATCACGAGTTCGGTAGAATTTCATAATTATCGTTTACGCTTACCGTGGTTGAGTGGGTCGGACTAAGTTACTTTCGACTTATGTAACATACCGAATTAGTGGAATATGAGAAATTTCTATGATTCTGATTAAATTTCGTGAGCTTGCTTTGATGATACCTGTCCCGTTGACAAAGTAAGTTCGATATGCGTGAACGACTTTGATAAGATGAAATATGTAACGGTGAGTAGGAGTTGAATTTATTGGTAGATGTCCTGCAAGCGAGCCAGTGTCGTGCCTCCTAAGGAAGATTAGATTTCTTGGTTGCTGATTTTTAATTTTGTAAAGAATTATTCTCGAGGCCTAGCTTTCGCCATCTGGCCATTCAGCATTTTTCTTTTTTTTTTATTATTATATTTTATTTTATTAAGTATTATTATTATTATTATTATTTGTAAATTATTAAAATAAATTACATTTTATACAATTATGTTACTGAGTTTTATGCATTAGTACAAAATGTAAGCAGGTTCTTGATCAGGTTCTCGCACCATCCGTAATAAGGTTATTGGCATGGTCTTATAGAATGGTAATATTCTTTTTAAAAATTCTCTTCTAGTATCATCAGTTATTTCACATTGCCAAATCATGTGTTCAATTGAACCAATCTTTCCGCATTCGCATAGATTATTCGTTATTATGCCCAGCTTATGTAATTTTTCCGGAATTCTTATGTGACCCGGTGCATATGTAGCGTATGAATTCTCCGCCCATTTTATTTGTAAACTACGTCTTCTTCTGTATGGTTTTTTTGATATTATTTCGAAGTATTTCTTCCCAACATTCCCGCTAGTTTTTTCATATTGTACTTGCCACTTATCATTTATTATCTCTGTTCAATGTGAGGTATATATTCCATCCACGGTGTTTTAACCTTTTCCATTCTGTTATTTCGATTTATTTTGCTAGCTGCTTTGTCCACTATTTCGTTTCCCTCGATACCGCTCTGTATCGATTTGAAATATATTATTATATTATTATAGTTTTTTGAAGTTTACCAATAATATTTAATATATTGCATAATATTATGTTATCAGTGATAGGTTTTTTTTCCAATTATTATTTGTATTGCTGATATGGAATCTGTCAATGTTAAAATTTCGCTATTTTGTGTACCTTCCCGATTATATATTGTTTTTAATGCTTTCTGGATGACCATTATTTCCGCTGTACATGATGCATAAAGTTTTGGAAGTCGAAATTATTTTAAATTATTTTTTGTTTTATTATATACCGCTGCGGCACATACTTGTCTGCCTTCTTTTATCGATCCATCTGTGTAAAAATAATTTCGAATTCACTCTGTATTTGCTTCTTATTATGCTATTTAATTTTGTTCGTTTATATTATTATTATTATTATTATTATTGTTATTGTTATAAAATGTTCCTAAATCAACATCCGCGTATATTGGTGTTATGCGATTTGAATGTGGTCTATTACGGGCTGGAGCTTTGCTAATATTATTTAATCTTTGATAGCTTTTAATTAATAGGTAGGATATTTTTATTCCCCCCGATATTTATTCTGTATCGAAATATTTGTGTCAGTGTTATTATTTATTTATTTATTTATTTATTTATTAATAGGGTGCTGTCCTTGTGCTTTATATAATTCTTTGTCCGAACTTTTTTGTTAAATAAGACTAATTGGTAGCTCAATAAAACGATTATAGAGAAAAATCGATAAATCGATGCGGAACAACGAGGTTCGTCAGAAGAAATCCTACTGGCGATCGACAAAAAATCGATAACGGTGATTCACTTTGGAATCGGGGCTTCCAGAGTGGTGTGCGGTCTTTGGAAAGTCCGGCGATGCCTTTCTGTATTTGTCGGCCGAGCTTGATTGGAGGCAATTAGCGCAATCCGAAAATACGTCTAGTACCGCAGTTTTTTCACGATGTGAAGGGTTAATTTTACTAAAGGGATTATTTATCTTCTTGTAGGAAGAGACCAAGTAGAAATACACGGAAAGAGACACAAGGGAGACGCAGAACTTTTAATATTCGTCGGAACGGTTTGCGCGTCCTTGAGTTCTTTTAATGTCACATCCGGCAGTCAATTTGTTTTGTACGTGTGTTAGCTTGTTTGTATGCGTGTGTGCGACCGTTGAATTATTACCTCGCCGGTTAGTAATTATGATCGCTGTAATTAAGCAGTTTTGTGTAACGCTACTAATATACCCGGTGGTGGTACTTCATGAGCCGTGGCGCGCTAACCGTTTTTGGCTAACGCGCGATGCAGAAATGAGAATTTCTTTTCTTCATTCCGTGTTTAATTGGTAAACGATATTTTGGGCAGCTTAGCTGAATTATGCCAGTTAATAAACACTTGAACCGAGTGGTGGAGCCTCCGGCCTATTCGGAATTTCCTCTAACGATGTAAATTCTCACGGATGAGAATTTTTTCGAATAAAAAACTTACTGAAAATTAAGGAACCAGTTGCGTTCCTCCCCCCTTCCTTTTTCGAAAAAACTAACAAAATTATCGGTTTTTTTTTGTTTTTTTTTGTTTTTTTTTTAACGAAAAGTCGATTTTTTGGTCATCGGAAAAATTGAACTTTTTTATTATGAAGATGAATTATCATCACACCTACAGAAGTGTACAAAATATACCGACTGGAAAATTATACATAATTGTATGAATGAAAGTTATCGCGTTTACTCAGGCAACCGAATAGTCTCGTAGCAAAATTTGATATTTTTGCACCTAACGCGTGAGAATTACTAGTTCGCAAGAAAACGGTATAAGTTCATTTTGATCATTGTTTTCATTTTCAGTACGGTTATTTGCTTACATCTAGAATTAATAATCCGAATTTTAACGAGACAATCATTTTTGTGATCGTTCGAATTTTAACCGAAATGATGCGAAATGAAAATAATTAGTCAACAGAAGTGTTACGTGTTTTTTTTTTTGTTTTTTTTTTCTCGTAATTATTAAAAACTCGACTCGGGTTATGGAAGTGTGGTTAACTTTGATTATTCTTATTCTTCGGAAGGCGAGTTTCTAAGCAACAAATAAAAATTTTCCGACCACTAAGATTGTGAAGTCTGTCTACTAATATAGTAAAGGAAAAAACTAAAACAGAAATTAAAAAAAAAAAAAAAAAAAGAACAACTGTACATACACAAAGCGTAGGTACAAAAAACAAAAACAAAAAAAATTAATGAAATAATTATGTTGTTTTCTTTATTAAACTTAAATGAAAGATAATTAAAACCCCCTATATCGTCGAGCACAGTAACCAGTACGTATGTAGTATTTGCGTTTAGTTCCGCAAGGAAAAAAGGGGGAAAAAAAAAACAAAACCTGTTTGAAAATCTAAAAAAACAAGAAGTAGTTAATGTCCGTTACCGTGTCTAAATTTGTTAAATTGAACGTTGTTAACAATTTCCGTAAAAAACCTAGAGTTTTTCGACTAACGAAAGGGGTATTTTGCGGAACATTTAAATTTCGGACGGCAGTTTGAAGTCACCCCGCACCTATTTACATCGTTAATTACACGAAGACAACGACGAAACAGTGAATTAGGAAACCACGTTGTTAAAAATTCGAGCCACCCGAAGTTGTGTACGAATTCTCGTGATGAACAGGAGAAATCAAAAGCCGAGTAGATTATCCGTGATTGATATGAAAACTTTTTTTTCTGTTCGGCAATCACCGCACTCGATTGATATTCAGCATAGATGTCGGTCATCTGCATCTTTGACGAAAAAAGGCTCTACTGCAAGCCTTAAACCTTGTTTTTGCCGGATAGCGCGGTGACACTTTTAATTGGTTGAACATGTTGGAGGGAGAAAAAAAAGGCTATACTTATAACTGTGAACAAGTTAGCTAATACGCTCGCGCACTTTTAACGACATTAAGAGTTCAATAGTCTGGTCGGTTTCTTTGGAGTTTAATCCGGCCATATATTTAAATATCCCGGCAGTTATTAAAAACTATACGTTCACCCCTAGGCACGCACGAATTGCTCAGTGATGGCTCGTCGTGATAAATTATTTTGAAAATACGTACTCCTTTTTTTTTCTTTTTCTTTTTTTTTTTTTTGAAATTTCTTTTTATCGGTACTTTTTTTTTGAAACTACACCGCCCCTACTTTCTGGAAAACCTTGAAAAGTCACGGAAACTTTCTCTCGAAAGTGTCAACGGTGAATCTGAGGAAGGTACAGAAATATTTTTGCTCCTTAGATATTGAAAACGATTGCAAATTTCTACACGCTATATAATATACTTTATACGGATAATAAAACTTCTCCGCGGATTCTAATAATCGGAAGAGAAAAAAAAAAAAAAAAACGGAAAATAAAGGCGCGATAATGAATTTTATGAATCCCCATTTTCTAACGGAAGTAAAAAGAACTTTTAAGCGAACTGAAATTTTGTCGTCCGGATTGAACTGAATACGATAAAAAGTGTATATATTGCAATTTTTTTTTCTTTTTTTTTTTTTTTTGTGAAATTATATGTAAGGTTTTTTCCGTGAGCTATTTGAAAAAACGTAGAAAATCCGGAAAGGTCGGGGAAATTTATATCGGGGAAAAGTGGGACTACTGCCTCCTTGCTCTATTCGTTCCGGCACGTTTTTGATAACAGCGGATTTTATCGACAATTACAAACGACGAGTTTCTTTTTTTACCTCGCTACTAAAACCTCGAATGTTCTGCAGTTCTTATCGAGTACTACTTCGAAAAACAAAACTCGAATTGAACGAGAAAACTATTATAATGGTCGATAGACTTTTTCGCGATATGGTGCCCTCCTCCCACTAGTGCCTCCATTACATCGCAGCGCTGCGCGGTGTGCAAATTTTGCGGTTTAGCAAATATTAGAATTTGCGGTTAGGTATAAAAAGTATACATTATTCGGCGGTCTGTCTTCGGAGTTCGTTCGCGCCAGAAAGTAATTTTTAATACTTTCCTAACGGGAAATGATAATGATATTCACCGTATTTTTACCGCCGTATAGTTTGACTCCTCAGAGTGTGAAAAAAAAGAGGAGCAATCTTCGAGTAAGATGTTGCGTAAACGGGGTGGAGGGTACATCGCGATAGAAAAATACGATTTCTTATTTTCACAATGATAAAATATAACGGAAATCGGTTACGTTGATCTTGTGATCGCCGCACTACTACTGCACTTCGTTAAGGAAATAAGATTTTTTTTTTTTTTTTTTGTGATATCACAATACTGCAAACAAAAACGTGCTCACTAAAAATAACTTTTTTCCTTTTAGATGGTATACTACTCGGGATGTAGTTGTTGCCCAACTAGCTGAATTAGAAAAGTGTTGCGAATAATTAAATTTTCCGCGTCCTCGTTTTTTTTTTTTTTTTGATACTTTTTGTTCGTAAAGATTTCAATGTAATTGCATAGAACAAGCCTTGTGCAACAATTTTACATCGTAATAATACATATACGCATGGATAGACCCCAGAACAGAACAGCTGTTGGTTGCAATTAACGCCTGGACCCACTTTCTTTAATTTATCTGCAAATTGTATGAGGCCGGGTCAGAAAAGCCCCTTTTGTCGCAATATAAATATGAAATAACTTGAAACTGTTTTTATATATGAAAGCGCTAAAGAAAAAAAGACACAAAAGAAAAAATTGCTTCAAAATCAAACTTAAAAACGAATCACCGCGAAATGATAATAGCCTATCGAATATTTTCTTCTATCGAGCTAACGGTGTATATATTAAGGAAAAACTTGCGTACCTTATCAAGGGCGCATATACGCTTCGCTTTACTTCGAGCATAATATGGTCAAAATAATATCCGGTGAATTTCACGATATCATCGTTATTTCTCACTTCTCCGTAAAATTCGTTTCCTTTACGGTAGAGTCCCACGATTTGACCTCGTTGTTTAGGCACTCGCGGAATTTCAAAGGTCAAAGACGAATTTTTGAAAAAAGGAATTTAAAAAAAACATCGAGTTCATCGACTTTACACGACCGGCATAGTTGGATTTACCGAAATCGGTTCTTAGTCGTATGGTAAAATTGCGATCATTTGCCCTTTGAAAATTGCAGTCGATTTGAAAGACGCTGTAAAAAATTTCCGACATCGTTGACAGAAATTAAAAATACGCTAGCAATTGAGACGTTTTTGAATTATTAAAGCGCCCCTTTTTTTTTTTTCTATCACCGGCTTGCTCGGTTAGAAGCTTTGAAGAAAGCTTCTTCGTTTTGTTTGGGTAAATCCAGTGTTGTTCCACTTGTGTACGGACTAGGCACTTTTCTTTTCTTTTTTTTTTTTAATTCTTTTCTTGTTTTTTTGATTCTTTTCTTGTTTTTTTAATTCTTTTCTTTTTTTTAAATTCTTTTCTTTTTTTTTTAATTTGTTACTGACGTCACTGATGTCTTCGGGAGAATTTCACGAAGCGAGAAAGGCGTTCCCAATATTGTAAAATGCCCGTGTGGATTGAGATTAATTGCTTCGAATTCACTGGGTAGCGGTAGAGTGTCCCCTTTTATCGCCAGTTCCGAGAGGGTAATACGATGTAAAGATTGGGGCAGGCCGGAAGTGTCAGTTTGTAAATTTTCATCCTGCAACAATTTGTTAATTTCGCGTAAAAATTTAGAAGCAGCGGTCATTGAAATACGCCGAGAGTCGTCGGTCACGTCAATTTCAGACGTCTCGTAATTCCCGCTGCGGTCGTTCTCCTCTTCGGATGTCGAATGCATCAGAAGTTCGCGCGCGCCAATCTCGGCGTCTGCCCACTTTCATTGCTCGACTGCTTGCCAAATTTGTGCGATCCACCCGATTGAACTTGGGCACGTTCACCGAAACGACGCTTTCTGCGCCGATTTTTCTGTTCGTTTCACATTCTTAGTTTTATCCCCAACTCATCATCATCCCCACCCGTATCGGAGCTGGAGGGGGTCTTACAGTAGTATTATTCGCGTTATTTTAACAGCCCCTTCGTTTTTATTTTTATTTTTTTAATTTAATTTTTTTCTAGACTCGTAAGAACACAGTAAAAAAACGGCACACTCTGGACGTTAAGGGGAATTTTCTCTCTGGATGATTTTGGAACCCTCTTTTTTCTTTAGATATCCCCCCCCCCCCAAAAAAAAACCCAATAAAAAACACATTAAACAAAATGCACTTATTTTTCAATTCGTAATTAACACTATCGTTACGTCGAAATACACGGTTCTTCCCAGTAAAATGCGTAGTACTGGTGCTTGTCTAAACTTACCTCTAGCGTGCGTGGGCTTAACTTTTTATAACCTAAATATACACACGAAGGTTATAAAATCGTGCAACGTTACCGATCGAAGAAAAATGTTTTTCCCGCCATTTGAAAGTATTATTCGGATAGCGCTTTCTCTGTGTTCTCATTCCGTTAATGAATTTTTATCCTAAGAAATTATTGCTACTACGTAAAAGTAATAAATACGTCGCGTATAAATTTACATAAAAATTGTGTTTTCGTTTTTATAAAATAATATTTAATTTTATATCGTCGCGGTTTCGAAACTGATGGCTTCACGATCATCACGACACGGCATATTTAAAACTGTGTTAAAAATAATATCGATTGGAAAAGGTCGATTATAAACACAAGACCATCGATTATTATTATAAAATATAAGATATATATTAATAATTATAAAGCTTTCGCTGCAAATATCAATTAAAGGAAAGCCGGCGCTTTTCAATTCTAACTCATGATATTCCACTTTTTTACCGTCTTACAATAATACAATATTAAAAATGTTTAAAATTTTTATACTTTATAGAGTTTTATGTTGTTATCTTTTGTTTAACCATTATTTCATCTATTTACGTTACAATTTTTTTTAGTTTTTAAATATGTTTTACAATAATAATAATAATAATAATAATAATAATAATAATAATAATCGAAGATCTCATTTGTCCGATTGACTTAAAATTTTTTACGCAGTTTTCCAAACGCATCCGTGTCTGACTAAATAGAATTTTATAAAAAGTGTACACGATTTTAAATAGATTCGTTAACAGAAATAATCTACGAAATAAATCTGTATGAAACTCGGCACAAAAGTTAAAGTTAAATGGCGATATTTATTTTCCATATTTGTGATCATCCGCCGATTAATATCGATAAATTAATTAGCCCGTCAATTAAGGTAGTCTGGGTTTTTTTTCGAGTAGTTTTTATATTCAAAGTCTACAGGCCTAAACACCACACGATGGTCTGTTCTGTATCATCTAACGGATTTTTGAACTGTATAGTTAATTATCTCGACTGTGTTGCATTTCCATTCAGTTTTCTCTATTGTTCTTTTAAGGAGAGATAATCGGAAAACTTCTTACGTACTTCTCTAGAGTCATTGGATATGAGTACGGTTTAATGTCATATTACGGTCCGGCTCCATTTGGTCGCGTTTCACATTAACACATTCGATTGTATAAATATTCATTCTCTATCTTCAGTAACAGGGGGGAGATTGACGAATTTACGAACTGGTTCGTATCCTGCTTGTTTTTAAAACTGAATAATAATTATCTTTTTCTTTTAATTAAAATTCTTGAAGGAGATTTTTTAAAATCATCTGCAATGGTAGCCAGCAAAAATGGGTTTTTTAAAGGGCCCTAAAAAAAACCATTGCGGAAACATTAAACAATTCGTTATATATACATATGTATATAAACGGAATTTTTACAAATATCGCGTGAAAATGTGCGCAGTCGAACGTTTCAACGTGTGCATACACACACACATATATATATAAATAGGCAAAGACAAAACAGTTCAGTGTACCTTTTTCACTTTTGTTTATTAACCATTTTTTTTTTTTTTTTTTGTTTAGTAGCTATTGACGCAGTACAAACATTTTGGAAACAGTTATATATATTTTTTTTCTTATTTAAATAAAAAATTAATACAAAAAATGAAAAATGAGATCGCTCTAATAAATCTGTTCTTATTAAAATGTTTCTCAATAATCATCATTATTGGCTTTTTTACAGCGTACTATATCTTAAGGTGTCATTTAATATCAAAAAATGCGGCTTTTTTGATTTTATTGAATTTGTAAGTACGTATGTATATTCTCAGATATACAATGAACGAATGTGTGTAAGAGTAGAAAAACGATTTTGGAAATATGCAAATTTATATATAGATATATACGTTTTCTTCAGATTTTTAATAATAATTATAGTGGAATTTCGAATGGGCGAACACTAGTATTATATTAATATGTGCATATATATGTATGTGTATATAAATATTATATAATATATAGAGAGACAGCTTAGTTACATTATTTACTCGTTTCCCCGTACACAGAAAATAAATTGTATCTGCGTTGGTAATTAAAATTAATGTAAAATAAATAAACGTTGCAACATTTTCGAGAAGGAAACGGAGCAAATTAATAATAGAAGCGCGCGTTTTTAATCTCACCGCCGTGATGGCGACCGGGCCTAGTAACTTATTTAATAGTATTTCTGCGAATTATAAATTTCGAATTTGGTCGAGAATTGTGCGTGAAAATTGTTTAATAAGACAAAGAGACGTCGAGCGTGAATTTTTGTTTATAGAGAAGAATAGGAAATGGTTTCGTCAGAGGAATCGCTGCTCGGGCCGTTTGTAGGCCGCGCGACGGGCCGAATTAATAATAATTTCTTGTATATATACTTCTGGTAATTATACACGAAGATGGAGGACGATATAGTTCAGTAAATTTTGTTGTTGTAGTTTTTGTTGGTATTTGTTTTAATTTTATTACTCCGAAGTCGGTCTGACTCTCTCTCCATGCTCTCACGAAAATGAAAACAAGGTCGAAATTTGCATATTTATAAACTCCATCGAAAAATACAACGAATTATTCTCTCCACCGCGCGCGCGCGCGCGCGCCCCAACCGGAGACTCTTTCTTTTCCCTCCATTCTGGTCGTCCCTTTGTTTTTGTTCTTTTTCCTTCATCCATCTTCCGCCACTGCTTTGTTAATGTGTTTCTTCAAGTCAGTTTCCGCCGCGTCCCTGCATATAGATTAACGATATTTATCGTTATCGGTTCTCTCCTCGTGCTTCTAATACTATATCCTTCTCTTTGTGAGAAATATCGCTGAAATATCATTCTCGGTGCCTGCCCTGCTCGTGATTTTCATTACGCTGTTTCGCCTGCCATTTCCTTTTTGCCACGGCGTCTACTTCGTTTTATTTCAACCGTATTTTATCGAGACTTTAAATTACTACCGTTATTTACCTGAGAAACCGTGGCCATTTATCACGAAGATAGGTGAAAACGATATCCGATATTATATATTGTGCGTTTGTGACGGCATTGTAACGATCCGCGTGTCTCTGCGCTAAAACAAGCAAGCCGACGAACGCCGAATATTAAGCGAGTTACACTGAAAACCATGTGCGTACCTCCTCTTTATATCACTTACGTTTGTGTTCCGAAATTTCGTGATACTGAACTAGAGTTCAACGCAGATCGCTTTTCTGCAGTTCATGTCGACCAAGCGCCATTTTCAGACAGTGTTCAGCATCTTTAATAAATGTTTCTAATCGAGGCGTGGATATTTTTTCTACCCTTAGGAGAGATTTTCGCTACTTAATAATTCGTGTATAATCTCACGTAACGACCACACACACACACACACACACACACTGCTATCATCGCCTATAGAGGTGGTCTTATCTTATATATTTAAAGAGCCTTGCTCTTGTCGTTGCCGTACGCTACATAGCGCGTTGGCGCAACCTATTCGTACATTTAGCTGTACCGATATAGGTTGTGTACCAGGCAATTGTAATATGCAACGCAGGTGTGTATACACGCAAGACTACATTCGGAACTGATTGAAGCCGCTTGTTATCGCGCTACAAGTGCAGTCCGTTCGGTGTGGGTCTGCTGTGTACTGACCTAGGGTATTGTATTAAAAAAGATCGATATTCAATGAACTCATTGAAAAACCTGTATGGTCGTACTGAAACTGTTTCCGCGTTTTAATTAACGTCTTAATAATACTAATTAGTAAAAATTATTAATTGATAAAATCTCCCAATTGATTCTATGTGGCGGGTAATGTTACTTAGGATTCCCGACAAGATGTAACTTAAATGCCTTGACAAAAAAAAAAAAAAACAAAAACAACACCGACTTTTACTCTAAAATTTAATAAAAGTGCGATATTAATGAGGAAAAAAATAATTACCGATACAGTAAAATTTAAACGGATGATTCTTAAACAACATTAATACTTCAAATAAAACCGTATTATTAAACGAACACATTGTAGTCACTCGTTTTCTAAAAGCCAAGTATCGGAAACGTTCGGGAATATTTATTTCGGTTTTGTAATTGTCGCAGTTAGAATTTGCTCTAAACTGTGAGACTAATAAGTGTTAATATTTTTGAAATATCCCTCTTTTAGACTTTATAGCTTATTTTAATGTCTGCAGAGTATGTTCACCGATACTGAACGATATACTTATAGGATCATCACAGGCCGGTACAGCAAAGAATCGCAGTATGCATGGCAAATACAAAAAAAAAAAAAAAACCGACACGCAGCGCGCATATAACCCCTCCTATTTTTGAAATTTGGTAGCGTAAACGCGCGATTCATTTAGCTTTTTGACAAGTGCGCTATTTAATGAATTTTTCAAAACTGTGTAAGGAATTGCTATTTCGATCGATTGGCAACACTCCGAGGAAAAAAGGTTATTTATCGTGTAATTATTATGTAGAACTTTTGTGCTTTTTTTTTTTTTTTTTATACCGGGTCCGAGTTAAGTCGGCGAATGGTGTGGAATATTTCGTTTTACCGAAGCAATTCTATGTCGGAGACTGTAATCCAGAAAAAACCTAGAATCCAGTATAAAAATGGTTTTTCCCCTTGGATATTATCGTTTCAAGTCGTCTCTCAGTTTTAAAATAAGCGATTGTGAATGTTTGGAAAATTGATCTCGCGGATTCAACGCGATTTCGGAAATTTTCACGCACCTTACCGTGCAAACACCCTTAGCTCCAGGTCCGATGATAGTCGACGATGTCTCTTTAATTGGTGTCGTCGTACAGGACGTCAGAGTGTCATGTTGCTGCGATAACAAAGCATCGCCGAAGAAGTATCCTCTATTCCGATAATAATAACGACGACAATAGTGAAACTATTTCGTTGATATCTTCTGCATTATGTTCAGTCGTTTATTCAGCCGCGTTCTCTGTTACCTGCTACTTGGTCGTCTCTGCTGCATAGAAAACTCAGTTTTTACTCCGAATCGCACCTCTTACATCTCGTTCGTTACGCTTGCATTGTTAACTTTATCAATTCCCTAATTACTGTCTCATTGTTATCTCGTTACATTCCCGTCCACCATCTAGCGAACATTAATTATTCATTGTCCTAAGCCCCGCTTCACTCAGCCCACTCTTCTGGTAATCACTGTGTTATTATATCATTATTGCTGTGTGTGTGTAGTGTGTGTAGCGTGTGCGCGCGCCTGTGTCGCTGTACAGTTATTCTTATTAATAATGTCCTTATTACGATAACATTTCTTCCGTTCGTTCATTCTCGCTTCTACGGTACAGACGTGACCGATTGAAAATAATGACATTTTATGACACACGCACACCTGCTGCGCCGCCGAAAAATATCCCCGCGTACCGATGATAACGTTTTTGTGCGGAATTCGGAACAGTTCATTGGAACAAAATAGAGCACATTTCTTTTAATTGTTTTTGCAATGTTCACCTCTTCTTTGGCAGTGCATGAACGATAAAATGTAATCGGGGTGCGAATTCCGAAATTTTCACTGACCATTATTATCATCGGATCAGCGTGATCAGTTTATTCTTTCGACGTCGCAGTGTCTTGAATTTCACTGGAACAAGAGTATACTCGAATGACGATGCTTCTTTAGGGAGGAGACAGAAGAGCGAAATTAGTTGCGTTCTAGTAAAATTCGTTTAGTGTACAATTTGTTAATTCTGCCAACGGGTAAAATCTAAAAGATATCGTAGCGATTAATTTGTTAAACCACAAGTAGCAGACAATCGGCAAGGATTTGTAATCAGTTTTCAATAATGTCTTTATTTTTTTTTTTTTTTTTTTTTTAAGATATCCTTTGTAAAGATTTTGGTAACGCCGCATGTATGTAGGCGTAATATTTTCAAATTGGGTGATTTTCCTGCTAATGTAACACCTTGTTTTATCATCACTCAAAATCACGCTCGTGGTAAACGGATAAGAAGCGACATTTTCGTTCTGGTAAGATTTAAGAAATGTAGATAAATAAATGAAAACAGAACCTCGGTTTAAAAATTAATCATGAAGCATCTGAACGTGGTGCACTTTGCGGATGATTAAATTGATTAAATGCAATTTAGAAATAGTCCGATTAAACGATGGCACGTATCGACTGCCGCGAGATGAATATTAACGAGAAATGCTCGACTCTCAAATGTATTTTCCGTTAATCCAAGAAGCAAACGGTAGTGCTGAGGGTTGTGTACGCGCAGACACAGAAAATTTCTATAACTTCAAACTGACGATTTATCGAGCCAGACAACATTTTTTTTTTTTTTTATAATGGCAATAAATGTTAATTTTTAAATTTAAAGATAGAAAAATGCGGTCGATTTAACTTCGAAATGTCTTACATTCGCATGTAGCGCGCACTGTAAAATTATTATTAACGTATTAATATCAGATTAATTTATTATTATTAGTTCCAGGTGACCGAGCTCTGCTCGAATTTACACCGCCCTTGCAGATCAAACTTTTCATGCCTACAAATGAAAGCTACACTTTTGCCTATAGTGAATTATTCGTTTTTACGTTGCAACATGCTCGCGTTACAAAGAATAAATCATTCGTAAACGAAAACTATTATCACCAATTCCCTGGGTGTATAACTGCAAACCACTATTGATCCCTTTTACAGTTGTTCTCCTCGTACAATTTTCTCGGCGATAAAACCTTGACCAGCGAATTTATTTAGACAATCCCCCGGGTTCGTGAATCCATAAAGTTTTTTTAAAGTCGCTTCTGATGATCCATTTAGTTAAGGCATTCATATGTACAGTTTTTGCTTATAAGACTACTATTGAAAAATATGTATTACGCAGCGCGACTAGAGTAGAAATAAAACGTAAATCTATATAGAATATATTTCGCCGGAAATTGCAAAGATGATGGAAAAAAATAAACCAAGATCCGCGTATTAAACGCAAATGCAAAATGGAACGTACAGAACTAAAGATGAGCGAAAAATAAAAGACAAATCTGGATTCCAAATATACTCAGTTTGTATACGTTACTATTCTTAAAAAATAAATTTTAATGTATTTAAAATTCATAGCTTACATATTCCAGCTTGGTATATATATATATATATATATATATATATATATATATAAATAAGTATATATGTGTACTTACATTAATCATCTCATCATCTGAGTCGTATAGCTCGATTCCGAGCGTCGTGACTACCTATTGGTACATTCTAGTTGTACAGAATAGGCAGCGCTCATAGCAACATACATACATACATACACATTCAGGGCTGTATCTAGACCAAAATTTCAGGGTGGTTACGAAAATATTTTTATATTATACATGTGTTATCATGAAATATATTTATTTATAAATGGTACCCTAAAGCCTTGTAGTCAATCAGTCGAAGCACCACATTTTTCACGGAGCAAGAATTTCCGTTATTACATATTTTTGCGTTTTATCCTTCATCCATGATTTTATTATTGTTTGTTTCCTTTTTTTAAATTCAATTTGGTTTTTCCCCTAAAAAAAAAATAGAGAATATTCTGTCATCAGGTAATTGCGCGATCGTTGTTAACCGTTGAAAATTTATTTATTCGACGGTAATCATTTTTTGGTGCTTCTACCGGACTTTTAAGTGTGCAGTACTTGTTATTGCCAGTGTGAATATATATATATATGTATATATGTATTTCAATTGAGATTTAATATGCGGGGTGTATTTTCGTGTTTTCGTGTAGTTTTTATATTCCCTGTGTAAAGTATCGGTATGAATTATATTTTATTGTTGCTGTTTTATTGTTATGCATTTTGGTAATTTTTTACACTGTTCCGATGATGTAGTTCCACTCGGTCAATATTGATCTGAAAGATTACAGGCTACCTCCGTCGGCAGATTATCTCTCATCCGAAGCTTCGAAACAGCCAACTATCACTATGATGTAATTCTCGTCATTTGTCTTAGTAGTTGTTGATATTTCGCGAATAAGTTGGCCACCGTTATGTTTCTTAGACAAACCTGTCGACTGGTACTGACGACGGGGTGACCTTATAACCTGATTTCGTCTGAATTCGTTGTTCTTTTTGTTTTTTTCTTTTTCTTTTTCTTTTTCTTTCACAGTGCCCACTACACTAAATAAATACATTAATAAATGGCGGAAGAAAAAGAAGAAAAAGAAAAAAAAAGATGGCCCCCAAAAGTTAACATTGTAATAAGCTGTTGTGAGCGAAAATTAGCCTGCGACGCGGACAATTCTTTATCACTATTCAGAAATGGTATGGAAATGAAATTGGTGTAATTTATTCTGGTTGGTCGAATTCGATTTAGCCGACGCATTTGCAATTCAAATCTCAGCAGCCCTTGTCATCTGGTTATGAGATAACGAAATACAGAGTCGGACAATCGAGCCGAGTCGCGGACAGAAACAGGGATCTTAACAGCAGCGCTATTCTCGTTCTGTCTTTATTGGCTAATACGAGCCGGCGGATAATCGAGGAAATAAGAAAAGACTGACCGGCTAAATCACGCTAATTATCTTTCGACGGCAATTTTATTATGCTACAAATGCGCGCCGCTGTCCGATTCTAATCGGAAAGCACAGTGCAATTAGTATTCTCGGGGATTGCGATAGCGTGTCGCGTGGTCTATTACATCAGGAGTCGCCGCACCGGCTGATTTGAAGAAGAAATAATCGAGCAAACACGAATTCTCAGAGCAGCGCGATTTGCACGAAAAGCGCCGAAATGAATTCCGAATAAAACTCACGGGCAGAGCCCTGGAACTGAGGAGGATTTTATCATCGGTGGTACCTTAGCTGGGTATTGATATTTTTCATAATTATCGATCGGAACTAAATGGAGATTAACTGTCGGTTCCGAAGCCTTAAAAACCGGATACTTCGAAATATGTCGATTAAATGACCTTTTTTCGATATACGTGTAATTTATCTCTCCTTTTGAAAATAATACTGCGCGCTGATCACGATTTATTACCTTTTTTTTGTTTTTGATATATATATTTGATAATGTCGCCCTATATACGTCACTGCATGGTGGAGACCTAGAGGGATTAATAATAAAATTAATAATGTCAAAGAGGAAGAGTTATGAGTCATTTACCAGGTAACTTACCAAAGGAATTAAGAGACGAATGTAATTTGAATATATGGAAAGACAAAATAAAAATATGTTTTTTTTTTTTTCTTTTTCTTTTTAATATTTACTATGGGTTCGTCAGCGAGGACATTAGCCCAAGAAATGGGAATAGAGAAAAAATCAGATTTTTATGCGGCGTGAAACATTCAACAAGAATGTATCAAGCGCCTGGATGACGGAAGGAGAAGGAAGGGAAAGAATAAAAATGCAGCACAATAGGGAGTAGGAACATTGTTTGATAAGAGAGAGGAGTAAAAGGAAGATTGTTCAGATGAAAGTGATGAACATTCGAACATTATGTGATCAGGATCACATACATGTTGACTATTAGGAGGATGTAAAGGACAATACGGAGATGCCGCGAGAGAGAATCGGAAAAGCGACGAGGGAAGCCAGCTGTGTCCAAAACGGAGGCGGCATATTGCCGAGATGCTGGAGCGACGCATAAAAGGGAAGTCAAGAAACCAGGAACAGAAAGGAAGAGAAGGCTGGATGGACAAGGGTTGATTGCGTGATGCAAAGAATGAGAAATGGTTAGTCGTAGGAAAGGAACTAGAAAAAGTAAATAATTATAAATGATGTAATCAAAAAAAAAAAAAAACTAATGTGTTTGGTGTTCGTGTTCTAGCTGCATTACTTATGGCTTATGTGAAAATATTGTGGTACGATGTGTGGTGGGTATAAATGTATTGATTTAAAAATTAGACGTAGAACAGTAAAAATATAAGTTAAGTTGAATTAAGTAATATATATATATATGTATAAGACGAATATGATGTATTAGATTTAAGATGTATATGATGAATAAACGATATAATTATGTTGGGAATCCACAGAAATTGCCTTGTGCCAAATTATTTAAAACAAAAAAGAAAAAAAAAAGTTTGAAGTGGCGGATATTGAAGGAATAAGGCCTTTAAAATTGAACACCGTTTCATCGTGGAGGAATTGTTACTAAATTATTGAAATAATACATATACCTTCTGATTTATTTCATCAAATTCATAAATTACACATAAAGTAGAATTAATAAATGGTAAATGACCGACTAGTTTCGCGGTTACATGCAACCATAATTACGGTGGCGCCAAAGTTAAGATCAAAGTTAAACAGTTTACCATAATAAATAATAACGAATGTGTACACCATTGATCAACTTTATCGAATGCCGGCAGGTGTAACGTCATTCTTCGCTAAACTAAATAAAACATCTTTTAAGCGTGTCGCAAAAGCCTTTTCATTGGACTGGCGTAAAAATGCCCTAGTCGAAAATATGCGTTTATGTGTTTCGTTGATTTTTTTCGAATATCTGTCATTTTGTTATTAAAAAAAGTAGTACTAAATCACCGTTTTCGTTTATGTCGTCTTCTTTGTTCGCACATGATATTCGCGCGATTTTCTAGCATAATGCGACAATATTACAGATTGCTTTAAAAACGATCTGTTGTAAAAAATCTCTTGTTTATCCACTTTCACCAGCTGTCTATTTTAGATTAATGACGCAAAATTCTGGTCAAATTCGGCGACAAACTAACAAAAAAGTATATCCATTTTATCAGCGATAAAAAGTAACTTTGTATTAGAAAATTCAAACATTGGCACAGGATGTTTACGATTAACTAAATCAAATTTAGCTATTAACACACATCGACCCCAGAGAAATATAATCCGGTATCGATCTAGCAAATGACGTCACAATAGAGGCAAGCTACTGCGGTGCTGACACTGAATTGTGTTGGAAAAAATGTCCGAAATTCTCTAGGGGCATCATCCATTGTTCGACGAAAGATAGGGGTTGTGCACGAATTTTTGTTTGATGTTTCTTATTCTCCGCATCGAGGTTGTTCATTTTTAATTCACCCAATTCGATTTATACGCGCAATAATATTGCGTTCATTATTCAATGGTCGTCATCTTGAAAAACTACACTAATTATTAAGTTTACATTTCCATAATTACCTTTTGTAAGAACGATATTTCAAAGATGCGGAGTGGACCGGAAATTGAAATATTCGGTCATTCTTTTATTTAACGCTCGAGAGAGTGCACATTGAAATATTCAAACGGTAAAACCAACGTATATTTTATATATTGCCTTTTGAATGTAATATTAAATCTAATCACACTTGTAAGTTATATATAAATACACAAAAATGCATAATCTACCTATGTATATACATACATATATATATATATATATATATATATATATATATATATATATATATATATATATTAATAACGGCGTCATTCTTAGCCCGACCTTTATCACTTTTTCCGTAACTAAAATTTGTCTCAAAAGTAACGTTAAATAAAGATTTTTTTTTTGTCGCGCAATCGGAAAGAGTGACGTTGTCAGTTTTCCTCGTTCTATACGAAGTATAGCAATGATGAAGCCAGGGTTCAGGGGTGTCTCCTGGCGTGGTCATCGGGGCGGAACCCCCTGCGAGGCTCAAAGGGCCAAGTTTATATATATATATTTGTGCACGTACGCACGTACCAACTTTTTAAGAAATTTTTAGGATACTTATTTAATATTTACTCCATACTCTTTTTGTGAGGAGGGGAGCGTTAGCTGCGGACATTAACCCTGCGCTAGTAAAATTTATAAGGATTCAAACCCAGTTCTACCCAAATGAAATTGTCCAACTAACTATAGGCGACGGTAGCTGTGCCTATTTTTATTTTATTTGATTTTACGCCATTTTTTGTTTTCATCTTATTTTCGTACAGGTTTTTCTTGCTACTTTCCTGTTTTGTTCACTTATTTGCAGGGTTTTGCAATTTTACAGCCTTAAAAGCTCGAGTTGCAGGTAATTTCGAATGCAATCTTTTCGGTTTTGTTTATAAATGTTTTGCCTTTATTTAATTTGCTTTTAATAAGGTGAAAATATATGCAGTAGTACACGAATAAGTTGGAACGTCAAGTGCGTTATTAATTTTTGTTATCGATGGATTTATTATTTTGTAATGCAACTTTTTAATAGCTGAAAATTGACATATCTGAAAATGTCAAGAAAAAAAAACATTGAATTTGATATAAGAGAGATTTTAAGCGTTATTCATTATTTTAGAAGCTTAATTTTCCTCCTGTTTTGCTTTCTGCGGTGTAGTAAAATAAAAGATTCATCGTTTTTAGAGGAACACTTGCTATTTTAAAAATGTAGGGGTACGGAAAGAAAATTGTTAAATTTACAGTTTATGTATATTATTGAATGGATATACTGCGAAAGGCTTGTAAAAAAAATTAAACGCAATAAGAAACGCATACATGTATATATATGTCGTCATATACATGTTCATTTATATATATATATATATACAATTTTAATGTTCTTAGTTCACACCTAACCCCGTTTTAAGATTCTAACATTTTGACTTGAAATTTACTTTTGAAACGAATAGTCGGTCTATTCGGGAATTAGAAAAAAAAAAATTGTGTTTGATAAGATTAAAAATGTCAAACAACGATAAAATTAAACAGTATCTTTATGATACTTTAGAATTTTATATATCATTTAATATTACTTCACGAAGCGAAAAAATTTAAATGTTAGATTTACGTCATTAAAAGTAGATTTTCTTTAATCCTAATTATTACATTAAAACAAATAAAGCATTTATAAGGCTTCTTCAATTAAATGTGTAATTCCACTCTATAAGAGTACACACCTATATTATATATATGTGTGCGTGTGTGTGTGTGTAATTCCGCTCCATAATAAGTACACGTGCCACACACATATATATATATATATGTATGTATGTAGTGATAGGGGAGAAAATCGTTTGAAGGTTTTTGCTCTACTTAACCCATCGATGGGTACATTTTGCTATGTCGTATGAGGAATAAATGTAAATCTTTTTAGATCCCCGTAATTGGATAAAATTAACATATGTCAATGTACTTCCAGTAGGTAAATTATGTTTAAAAAAACAGTAAAATTTTATTGTCAAACTTACATACATATTCGTAACAACCCGCGCGGGGGGTATGTGTAAAAAGTATCGCAGTTTATTAGATTGCCTATTTTATAATAAATGTACACTATTAAGAAGGGCATGTCTGAAATGTTATAGAAAGACAAAAAGAAATGGCCAAGCGCTTTCTGTTGGTATAGAAAATCTGTTGAAATAAAAAATATTTAGCGGACAGGCTTTATCGCACATATGATTTTTAAATGGTTAACAATGTCGGTATATTTTTTTTTGGTGTTTCCGATTACAATCGGTATTTTTATCGACCGCCAAGTTTCACTTTTATTCGAGAATATTCAGTTCAACACAGTATTAAAGTCAGTATTAAAGTCTTATCGAAACTCGCACTAAAAAAGAAAAAAAAAAAAGTAATATTAAAGAAAAAAAAAAGAAAAATGAACGTTGCGAAATTGGGTATGCTTTATTTTTAATTTTCCATTTTTTGACGTCTGAATTTTTTCCGCGTCCTATATTTCTTTAAAATTCCATTTCCGTTTTTATTAGTATATCTCGATTAGTTTCTTTTTATGTGGCCAGGCGCGCGTGATAATAATGATCACGATAGTACTACTAATAATAGTGGCAGAGTGGCAATAATAATTCATAGTAATAATTATAATTATTGTAATTTATGTATACGAATGGATTGAGATGGCTATTCTGAAAGTCGTATAAAACGAACGTTAAATCGATGTGGTCGAGGGAGACAAACAGAGTGTTTGGCAGCGGTGCGAAGGGGCTAATAAAAGAGTGGTCGACTCTTATTTACATATTAGAACCATTTATGTTGTCAAGTTAATTAATCACTTTAACGAACAAGCGGTAATAATTCTATCCCAACGTCGTCCCACTGTCCACTACCTCCTCTGCCGCCATGCTGCATAAATATCTGTCGTCCTTCAGCCAATAATAGTAATTTAACAACGACCGTGTAAAAATTACCAAAGTTTACCCAATACGCGCACACTCGAAAACTACAGCCGACACTGCAAAGTAGAAGAGAACGTTCCGTATCGTCCAGTTCTAAGGTAAGGCGGTACCGCGCTACTGATCTATAAATCGAAACAAGACATCATCGTTTGAAGACGGTTGTTTTAGTTTTCCGCAACAATCTATGCAGCTGTGATACCTTTGATTGACGTAAAACCAGGTGCCTCTTCACCCGTCCATGAGTAAGCCAAGCCCCCCCCCCCCCCCCCCAGCTACGTATTATTCGGCGACGTACAGAATCATCCTGGACTTCCAACGTGACAGGTACAGTTGGACACTGCGAAGAGCGGACGGCGAGAAGTTTATGTCCGGGGGTCACGTCGGGGTAGCATCGTCGGAAGAGTTGTTATTTTAAATAGGCGTGCTTGTGTTTAACCACTCGTTAAGTAACCGTGAATTTTTGGAACCGATGTCGCAGGTGTAGGAGAACTGCTCTTGGAACAGATTTAGCGAACTTGACTGTTAGGCGTGATTTTTGGCGCTGTCGCAGTTTCCGCTGCAACGCAGTCTGATGAGATTTTCAAGACCGGTCAATGTATGTTGACATTCCGTGATATCTGTCGCCGCCGCGGTGCAGTGCTGAAATATCGTGACACGGTCAGTGTGAAGGACGGTCGGCAGTCCGATGTATTCGTATTCATTATCTCCTCGTTCTCAGATAATATTCGGACTTTCGTGATTACTCGTGCGATAAACGTCTCTCGTGTTTAGCAGGGGTTTGTGTAGATGAGGTGCGAAGATGCTAATTTTTGCCATATCTATAGAACCTCTGTACGGACTAAATATATACATACATATATATATATATATATATATATATATATATATATATATGTATAATTTTTCCTTTGGTATATTGATGCCAGTCCATAATTACATAAATTACATTTTATATTGGAATTTCATTTTCAAAAAAATATAAAAAATAATCTTAATCGATGTTCCAAGAAATGTAATTTTTAAAAATCGTAGTAGCGGGGTTTTAGTGCAATCTGCCGTTCTCTTTGGTACAAAGCTTTGTATGATAAAAAAAAAAAAAGAAAAAAAAACATGTTTAAAAACTGATTGGGGAAATCAGTCACGCTCCGAAAACTCTTTTGTCTAAACTTTAGCGAAATCCGAAGAGAAAATTGGCTGCAATGAAGAACAAAAAAAAAAAAAATTCTAAACAAAAAGGCTTATTACTTGTATTATTAGATAAAGAGAAGAAAAAAAAATATTAATTTCAAGGTTCTGTATTATCACCGCATTCATGTGAATATTTATGCAAATGTATAAGACGATTGACGAAATATTAAAATTTTACGTATGTCGATAATCCTACTAATAACTGTAGATAAATCAATATTAAGAAGACAAATTATACAAAACATATTTTTCAACCCCGAGTATATAGTTTAAAAATTAACCTGATAAAAATCAAAATACATGTTTGCAGTAAATGTAAATATATTATAGATATTTAACTTTACAAGATTATAGCTTTATAAAAAGTAGAACAAACAGATGGAATATTTCAAATTTTACAGTTCTATTAAGTTTTAATAAATATTGTAGCAAAAACAACAATAAATTCATTTATAAAAAATCGTTAATATTATATTGTGCTATAATATACAAAAAGATGTGTTACACATAGTAAAAGATCTTCAAAATAAATATAGCTGTTAAAATGATCAAGTCATAAAAAACTATTAATTACTATTCAGCATCGCTGAAGGAAATAGCATCTATACAAAATGAAATAGAAAGATACTTAGTATTATTTGTAATTAGAAATGAAAAAAAAAAAAAAAATTACCCTCTCGCGTTAATAATCTTTTGTAATAAAACAGTTATAGTATAATATGAGAGGAGTGAAAAACATTTCACAATATTATAATAAATTTAATGACAATTTAACGAAATTTCAAGGCTTCTTTCCTAATATGATAGATTAGAAAATTAAATTTTTTCACTTTAAATTTTTATACTTATGCCAGTTGGTCATGGTTAATCTACAGATTTTTTATATAAACGAAGATGCGCGTTTTAACGACTTGTGCATTACAAACGTAGAATAGTTTTTTGTTTTTTGTTTTTTGTTTTTTGTTTTTTGTTTTTTGTTTTTTCGAAGGGCAAAACTGAACAAAGCAATTAAATAACCCGTTACAGAAATGGCCGCTACTATGTTTTAACCATGTTCAGCGATTTTTATTAAAACGATATAAGGAAATAATATACGGGAAAATTAATTTGAATTGTAATAAAATCATAGAATTACTAATTAGGATATTTTATATACGTAAAATTACGCAAAATTACGAAAAACACATTTTTATTAAAAGTTCACAAACGCCTAAATAGAATACTTCTATTAGTAATTAATATCGATATAATTATTTAATTATTTATATTTAATAATAATAGATATTATTAAATATAAAATTATTCAGCGTCATTAATAAATAAAATTTATATATTCTATGTGAGTGTTGTTACAAAAAAAAAAGAAAAGACTTTAGAATAGATTAACGAAAGTCTCGGATGAAAGTAATACATATACATGTATCGGAAGTTCATTCAAGTGTGTGATAATTCCCAAGTGACGTATTAATTATAATGTACTAACTTTCCGGAACGATATCAAATCAGTTTAATTCGTATCAATTTTTACTTGCAATTTTTGTTGAGAAAAAAACAATATCTCTCTAGTGGGATATCTTTTTTTTTTCTTCTTTTTTTATTTCTAATTATAAATAATACTATGTGCCTTTCTATTTCATATTGTATGGATGCTACTTCTTCCAGCGATGCTGAATAGTAATTAACAGTTTTTTACGACTTAATTATATTAACGGCTATATTCATTTTGAAGATCGTTTACTATGTAACATATCTTTGTAATAGCATAATACATTACGTTTGATAATATAATACTTTCAATAATATTGACGATTTTTTTGTAATTGAATTTATTGTTGTTTTTATTACACAATTTATTAAAAATAATTCGGAATTTATATATTTTTTTCTTTCCCCATAGTAATTCTGTAAAGTTATCTATCGCCGCCGCCGCTCGTGTAATTGTGTATATCTGAAAAATTTGATTTTTTTCCAACTTGAACTAAGATTTATTTGTCCGGATGGCTAAGTTCCATAATGATACTATAAATCAAAAAAAAAAAAAAAATCATTTTAAAGTGGAGCAATAGTTTTGTTCATTTTTGTCATCAGTTTTACCCTTATCTCGAGAAAATTCTTCGACCACTTGAACATCGGCGATTTTAATTTACATCGGTATGGAAACGTAAAAATAGAGGAAGAAGCGCGAACTAATTTGATCCGAATTGAAAATTCTACAATTTTTCAATTGCAGCACACCCTGAAAGTCGGGGCCATCGATGATATGCACGTGTTTTGCTTGTGTGTGGAATTCCTCCGCGTTAATAGGATAGTAGTACGGGCTTATGAGTAATTAACAAAATTCATTTGAAAGAGAGGAAAATAACCTGTCAATAGATGAAGGTAAATTAGGATAACAGTGCCGCAAATAACTTGCCGAGGACCGTTTTAGTAATAAAAAGAGAATATTTAAACTAATTTTAAAATGGATTCTGTAATTAGGTGCTCTTTTCGTTCTTTCGCTTAATGAGTTATTGTTTTTTATAAAGTATAAATATATTAATTAAACAATTAATTATACAATTAATTATACAATTAATTAAACAATTAAGTAACAAAAAATACTTCGATGTACTTGTTTTGTTTAAATTTTTGTTTTCTTTTGGCGGGGGGGTTAGAACATTTTTACTTTACGACTAAGTCGTTATTAATGAAGTTATTTTTAGGAACTATTTTGAAATGAATACAATTCGAATAAAAAGAGAGCTAGCCATATGGATAGAAGAAAAAAAATAAAGCTACGGCTTATGGGAACGAACGATAACTGGGGCTTGATAGTATCGACACTAATTAATGTCCCCCCTCCCCCTATATAACAATATAATAAATCACTAAGAATAAAAAACGTTCAAAACGAGAGAATAGAGAAAAAGTTAACAAACAGTGTAACAAAGACACTTAAAAAGCTGGATTTAACCTACAACATTTTTCTAAATATTAATAAATAAAAAAATGTAAAGTTGCGTAGCCTAATTTTTTAAAACCGATTATGATTCAGATCTTTTGAGTAGAGAACACAAATCAAATTTGGGTTTCAAGTATCCAAAATTGTTGTTATTTATTTATTTTTTTTTTTTTTTTTTTGCGCTGATATTTGGAGTGCAAAACAGAAGTGTAAACTCTATTCGGCTACCGTAGAGTATTAGCACAGTGGTATTTGGTTCGAACGGAATCGGTTCAAATCGCACTATTAAAAATGATCACATCGTAAGTTTTAATGTACCTAATTGACGAGAGTCTAAATGAGTAAATAGAATTGAAAAAATTAAAAATAAAAACCATCTGCCAGTTAGAACAATGTAGAACATAGACTGATTAAAGTTGCGGTATCGAAATAAAACATCGTATAAAAAAATGAAGTTTATATTGTAAATGAAGGGAGTTAGTCAAGACTAGAGTGGTTCAATACAGCGGGGGAAAAAAAATGAAAATTCTTTTTTTTCACCTGTTTTTGTTGGTTTTTTTTGTACCTATTTAATTTTATTCGTTTAACCTAGCAATATGAATAAAATTGGATACACTTCTTTATTGCTTTTATTTATTTATTTATTTATTTATTATTTATTTTTGCCATTATATAATATATTTTCCCTTTTTTTGATAAAAAAAATTTGCGGGAATACTTTTGCAAATGACATAAAAAATCGCCAAAGCGTGAATATATTATTATTCATAATTTAATATACGGGTATTTAATATCATCCGGGGAACTATTTGGCATTTATGAATTATTATTAATCGGCGTTCTATTTCATCGTGTAAATCGTTTCATCGCACCGTTTATAGATGGTAAGAACGATGTAGGAAGAAAGGTGAAACGAAAATGGCAGGTAACTAGTGCATTGTTTAGTATGGTTAAAAAAAGTAAGTAATGGAGATAGAATTTCCTGATTAATCGTGCGGCTAATTTACGCAATTGTAGCTCTACTTTTTACTTACATATATCGGTACACTACTTCGTGAATTATTACAAAACGCCATTTCTGAAATATCGGTTGTCGCATTGCTTTTTCGAAATGTAAAATTTCGGTTTATTTATAATTATTTTTAAGTGCCGTAAAAAATTAAAAATTAACCTTTAAAGATAATACCGGTGAGATATAATGAGTTTTGACAGGTAAGCACAATAATTTTAAATGGGGTTGTGCGTATTTGTCGTAAATTCTCAGAATTAAAGATTTCCGGACATTTACATCTAGAACTATTAAAAAAAATAAAAAAAAAAACTTTTTGGTTATTCATGTATTTATTTGATTACGTTTTATTACGTTTTATTACGTTTTATTACGAAAAACCCGATAAATCCGACAACACTTACGGCAACACTAACAAAATAACCAAGTGATAGTAGGAAGACGAGGTTTTTTGACAGATAGCTGAAAGAAACAATTTTTGGATGCTGCTACTAAAATCTAAATTTGAAATCAGTCCGAGTATCGGCGTTAATGAAATGGCAAGGTTTCCCGTTTTTTGATTAAAAATTTCGTACTTAAATTTTCCATGTAAGTTGTACAATTTTAACTGACGTCATCACGATGCTGCTGAATTCTGCTCTCGACCACTAACCCTCCAGTGCTGTTCCGTTTCTGGCGGTGATAAAAATTACGTTAATTAACGCTAAAGTAACAGAGAAGATACGTTAATTAACACTAAAGTAATAAAGAAGAATTTAATCTAGTCAATTGCCAAATCGTTTAATGCCAGGCAACGAAAAAAAAAAAAACAGAAGAGCAACATAGCGTGAATAATTTACGTAAATGAAACTTTTTTGTTAGTATAAAGCGTTGAAAAGCGACGATATCGTTGTTATTTTTTATTCCACTCAATTCCCGGTCTTTGACCCCCGAAATTATCCGGTTATTGCGATGGCTTACAATTACAATCGTTCGTCGAAATTAAAAATAATGAATCGCTTTTAACGATTTAATAAATATTTCGTAAAAAAATCGATAAATACATATCGTGTTTAACTTACACGTATTTCGTTATTGTTTTGTTTCAGGTAAGGGACTGTACATTTCGAAGAATTATTTAATATTTATCGAATAAAGATGGCTGAAAGTTGGAAGTAAGAAATAAGATAGCCGAATTTCAACTATAACATGGAATAGAAAAGTTAAAGAAAAAAAGGAGCACCTGGGCCGTTGAAATACAGCTTAATCAAAACAAAAATTTAGTTGTTTATAAATTTTTTTTTGTTTATCTTGATTATGTAATGAAATCGGACATTTTCTGTTAAAACCGCCAAAAGTACATGTATCGGCAGTAGTCTCTAAAACACAGATTCCTCCGCTCCGATACTATTTGACGCATTTTTTTTGCTTTAAATATAAAATTTATATGGGCAAAGTGAAGTACAAAAAAACATAATTTTAAATCGATTTAAAAATTTCACCGAACTGATAAACTTAAAAGAATGCTTTCTACTTTCATTATAACAAGAAAAACTGGAATTTTTTTTTTCCCCTTAAATTATCATAAGTTGTAAAATTAATTTGTTCAGTTGATATTATTAATTCCAATAATTTTTTAAATATGCAGTTTATTTTTTTAACTTATTAAATTAATCCTGTTATATATATGTGTGTATATATATATATATTATATGTATGTATGTATGTATGTGTATATATATATATTATATGTATGTATGTATATATATATATTTATAATGCTTATAGAAAAAAACTAGTATCTGTAGGGCCGAGGGACTTACACATTAGCGAATTCCGAAGAACAGATATAACATATGTATATTAACAACACTTTTAATAGCGCGATTTCGCTTTTTATAATTCTAAAACCTGTTAAAATACCTCTAAAGTTAAAAATCTGTTACTTAAACGGAAAAAAATAAATAAATAAAATAAGAAATGCGTATCGATTCCAGAAGGAAAACTATTATAAAATTTCAGGGAGGTCTACTTCTAGTTTTAATCTTATACGAAATGTGTATCGCAAATTAATTACAGTTTTTGTTTTGTTTTTTTAATTTAAATTTTTTCGATTTCCCACTTTTTTAATTTACGACTCGAAAAGCCCGAAATAATATTTAACGGTAAAACTTCGATTCGATTTACATATTTTAAAACATGATTTTATAATAAATACAGATTGTTATGTTATAACTGAGACACGTCACACCTGCCATTATGCGATCGTTCGCTCAAATCTCGTATTTTACCATGTGCGTTTGCGCTATTTTTAGAAGAATCCGGTTGGATATTGCAGAACTACGAAATGATTAACAAAATATAGTGGGAAATGGAGTGGTATCGGTTAGGGGTCGATCTTTAACAATGGTATAGTAGTGGTAGTGTTTTAACGACATTCGAAGGTTTGAAAGTGGATAAGACAGAGGGGGATATCGGTATGTGTACCTGGCTGTTGATTTATTCTATAAGATCCTTCGATTATTCGCAAATGGTCGCTTCTGGAGGGTGAACGGCGGCCAGGATACCTTTTAAAACTTCTGTCTGATCGTTAGAAGCGGAGAACCTTCAAAAGATTTGTCCGAAATGTCCGGGGCCGATGTAATTTCTCTCACAAAGAGGAAAACGACCGCGCGTATCCTTTATAATCCGCGTCTTTTGAAATCCTAATTTCTGATGAAATCGGCCCCAAGTCGGAACGGGCTTCCTTCCCGCTATTTTGTATTCTTTTAATTTTAAGTTTTATCTTTTCTAATGCATTTTTCATGCCTAACTCTCCGCTCCGAATTCAATAAAACCGGATAATTCGAAATCTAGGCTGCGAATTGAAGATAAAAGCGTGTTTCGGAAAATTGGATAGTTTAAAAAACTATTTCGACGATCACAGCTCTACGGGTAAACAAACATATTTTGAAAACGGTATTAAACGCCTAAATTGCTTCGAATGGTTTTTTTGTTGAATTTTCTTTCGTTGTAAATGACCCCTTTTGATTTCCGAGGTTTGACCCGGTTCTAACCAAAAATCTTCATCATCTTTCATTAGCTCAGTTTCAAAAATTCTCTACGCAAACAGAAAAATCTAATATTTTTTTTCGTTTTTTTTTTTTTTTTTCCAAAGAAGACAATTACAAAACTTTGTTTTTCCCTTCGAAAGACAAACCGGTAATAATCGGACTTGAACGAATTTTTATTTAAAAACTGGCCTACTGCCGGAGTATATTTCGGCGCTGCAAACACAACATACTATATATATACATATATATATATATATATATATATATATATATGGTGGTAACAACAAGTCTTATCTGACTTGAGTAGATTTGTGGCAGCTTTGTAAAGTTCAAATTTATATTTTAGTTAAACTTAGAAAAACAAGGAAAAATAAATATATATATTTTTTGTAATTTCTTCTTCAACTTCGTTGAATGCGAAAGTAAATTATGCTAGTATTCTTCTCCTCCGCAAGAGAAATTTAATAATCTTGCATTTGTATACAGTGTAAAATTTTGCTTGTGAAATATTTGGAAAAGACCTTTTTTGCTTGAATTTTTCTGAAAAATTTTACCAAATATGCAGCAAATAAGTTATATCTTTTTTGGAATTTTTTCCCCCTTCTTTTTGCTAATAACTGCACAACAACAACTCGTATAGAGTTGTGAATGATTCTATATGATTTCTCAAATTTACCTGTACCTCACATATATCATTCCGCTTTGTTTAGGAACTTACGATCAGACTTATTTCGCAAACTATTTTCTTATATGGAAAGCATTATTTTACGATGATGGTTTATTTTTTTTTCAAATGCTTAACTATTTGTTTGCTACAATTTGTCTGTTTTAAGACTATTATTAAACTGTAAATAGCAAATCTGAAAAAACCAAAAAAAAAAAAAAAGGCGTAAAACTGTAAAAGCAACTACGAAATTAAAATTATACGTAATAAACACGATTATAAATAATACACACAAACATGTATATATATATATATATATATAATAATTAACCGAAACTAGTAAACGTGTACTTAATAGTAAATTATCTTTTTCGTAAATGTTTACATTATACTAATATGGTCGCGGTGTTTGTTTAAAATGGATCATCAAATAATTGCTACCTAAATGAACGGAGGTTCGCCTCATAGGGTACATTAATTTCCTCAGATAATTCGAATTAACGAATGAAATTTAAATAGATTTAAAAGCTTATTTTGGCTACAGAAACACTTCTCGCTATTATATTTTCAAGCTGGAAAATAATTTTTTTTTAATTAATTCGAAATCAAAAATATTAAAAATGATATAAGCAGTATTTATATGTCCATCGAAAATCGACATTTGCGTTTTTCATTAAAAAAAAAAAAGAACAAAGATACAGAAAGAGGAGACGGATTTTTTTCAATTTCCACCATGTACAGATTTTATTACTAAATGGAATCAATCTTACTTTTTCCTATTTTGATTTTTTCCCTTTTTGAAATTTCCAACGGGCTGCGGCTGAGCTTTTCCTGTTTGGGTGCTGCTAGTGATAATTATGTTCTTCGTCCTTTGCTTCCTTGATTTTTACCGATTGAACTGTTAATTAACGTTTAAATAATCTCGCGAGGAGAGTAATCCACATTAATAATGTTTGTCACTTTTTTTTCTTTTTTTTTTTTTTTTTTTGTCCTCTTACTAATAAGGTCGACTAATGGATGAAAAAACTTAGCGATGTATGTGTTCTATTACAAACAAACTTCGGTAGCAATAATAATAAGCGCAGAACCTATTAAACGTGTAAATAGATTAACAAAGATTTAGGATACTGGGGATTAACGACAAATGGGACCCGGATTACAGCGTAAAACCCCGGGATTGAAGTCGCAAGAAGTACTTTCCAAAAACCACCAGACTTGCTATGTAATAGAGATCTACCGTTAGTAACTAGGTGTTGAATAATTAAATTTTATGTACTCCCAGTATACTGATGTACGGGATGAAGACTCTAAAAGCGGTATCGATAAACATATTAGAAGCGTTCTAAATGCGGCTACATAGAAGAATATTAAAAATACACCATGGTGGGTAGATAAAGTTTCCAATAAAGAAGTATTGCAGAGAATGAAAAAAGATAGGGTAAAGCAAAGGAAAGCAACATATCTAGGTCATATAATCGGAGGTAATAAATACGAGATGTGTAATCCTTCAAGGAAATATTGGAGGGAGAACGGGGCAGAGGAAGAAGCTGAACGGATTGGACTAAAAATATACAAGAATAATTAAATATTGGAAAAGTATCAAAAGTTTTAAGGATAGCCGACAATCGAGAGCAGCATTGTCATATGATCGCCAACCTCCTTCAAGAAGAAGGCACCTGAAGAAAAAGAAAAAGTATTCTCATAAATCCATTTCTGTATTAAACCAGCGTGTTAATTTCGCACTTCCGCAAATTTGCCTTTTTTAAAATTTACCGTCTCAACATCTCGAATTAATTATATAAACTACATTTTTATCCACATCGACGGGAGTCATATCTGTGTGGGGAAGGAAAGGCGTCATAGTCGGGAATTAATGTCGCAATTTGATGTATTGACGCTCGCTGTCGATCTCATTCTCATTCTCATTCTCTATCTCGATCTCGATCTCGATCTCTCTTGCCAGAATGATCTTCTTCCTAATTTCCGGATAGTGCCAGTCCATCTAATTGAGGCACGTCCTTGAGCTCTTATACCACCTTCGACGAAGAAAAGGGTTTCCACGCGTTATCCGTTCGAACTATGTGACCGAAAAAGCGTAGAACATGTATGCCAGTCTCGATTCTTTTATCTCTTCCAGAACCGAAATGTTGTCGTGCATTTGTCGAACTGTGCGATACATAGCACAAGCGTCTCCAGCAGGCTAGACCCCGAGACGTGTTGTTCCATTTTGCGAATCGTCCAGCTCTGTGCGCTTTACATTGGATGTAATAAATTCTGAAAAGAATAATTCCATTTTTTTTTGTAATGATTTTTTCGTAATAACTCGTTTTCTTATTTTTGCGCACAAGCGCGCGCGCGCGCGCGCAACTGGTTGTTGGTGGTGATACGTTTCGATATTTAGTCTGCACAGAGTGCGTCTGCTTTGTTAACGAACAGAGCGGTTTTCACAATAACATATCGTAATAATAACCGGAATAACAGTGGCAAATATATTTGATCATCCAAGGTTGCTATTTTTATTGTTGTCTATTATACCTGGAGGGGGTGACCAACAGCTGTTCCTTTTGTAACTTGCAATCATTTTCGTCGCTATTTTTTAATTTAAACAGAACCAGTCGCTCTATGCGGATACCACCACCACATTGTGCGCTATATTTTCATTACTTCTAATGGACACAGACCTTTCGGAGAATTGCGTTAGCGTTGTTACCGGCCGTAAACTTCATTAAACTCTAATTAGATATATTTTATGGACCGATTTTAGAACGCTTATAACTCTATTAACCTTTCGGCGTAGAGAACGGGAATTATAGCGGCGAATGGGAGAGAAAATTTCGCACGTTATCGCTTTTCGATCGTTGTCAATAATGTAAAATTGATAATTTTCCGAAGACTAAAAATAATTAATTGTGTCTGTGAGAAATCAACGTAATTGTATGATCGAGGTTCGATGGTTAGAAAATTCGAAATGGCGGCAGCATGATGAGGGGTTACGGTAAGGAAGTGGTTTAGGCGTCGACAGACGCGAAGAGTATGATAATTCTTGGCTTTTTGCTGTTGGAGTATGTACCACCACCACTGCGCAAATCAATAAATATATCCCACAAGCGCGTATTTTTTGGAATGGTGTTGTTTCCCTCTTTATCTGTTGAATGCTAGAACGTGAAAAATGTTTGCGTAAAAATGAGAAATATCGTGATCAAATTCGACGCAAGCTGTGAATGCAACATTCCGGGAGCAGCTAGGACTCCTGACGACGTGTAGAAGGTTTTTTTAGCGATTTTTAAGAAGTGTCGCTGCTACATTATTTCAAAAAACAGCGATATCATTTTAATAAAATTGCGATATAAAATACAATTTATTTAATTACAATCGTTAATGCCCCGGTAATAATTCTATATACGTATTTTATGACTATGTCGATAGAAGCAACTTCATTTTTTACGACTAATGCGAAATTGCTCGATCTACTAACCCCTCTTTTCCCCTGTTTGCAAAAATATTACATATTTAACTAGCTAGATAGTAAATCAGTGACAACGGTGTTCCTTATATTACTAGTCAGCCATCGTAATCGGGAAATTCTTTTTTCTTTTTTTTTCTTCTTTCATGAGATTTAAACTTCTTTTTCCCCTATACACATCACAACTATACCGCTGAGCAAGTGTATAAATGCTCGCGTTTAATGAGACGAGTACTGCCTATTATTATGCGCCTAATAGTAAAATATATAAATATATATATATATATATATATATACCAGCCAGATGGCGAAAGCTAGGCACAGAGGGAGGAAAAAAAATATATATATATAATAGGGAACATATATAAATATTGTAGATATGTCTTATGGTTTTCGTGTTAAAAATCTGTGCTTTTTTAGCGAATTTGTTCTGACGCGCAAATCAATAATGTGTCGGAATCGATTTTATTCACATGGTAAAGCATAAGACATTTGTCAGTGCGATTGGTGTCGTTATTTTATTAAAGAAAAATGTTGTTATTATTATGCGGAAACGGATTAGAGTTGTGCATTAATAGTCAATAAAATTTTCGGTAAACACGAAAAAAAATGTAATTTCAAACGTTTAATATGTGAACACAGAGAGCATCGCGATAGTTGTCTCGCAGGTAAATCTGACACAAACTCCCGAACACGAGGTGTTTTCAGATCGATTCGCTTAAATCAGCTTCAAGTCTGTGTTTTCACGAATGAGTCAGTGGATCATCAAAAATCTCATGTTCTTGTTCGATAATTCTCTCTGTATTTAAATTGGACGACGGAATAAGGTACAATGGCACCTCTCGATTTCGAGACAGTACGTTGCTTTTTAAAATGCGTTTCCATATTTTTTCTCTTATTGCTTTCTTTTTCTTTTTATTTTTTCATCTTCTTTGACTGTTTTCTTCTAGCATTTAAAAAAAAAAAAAAAGCGGAATAGTACCGATTAGGAAAATTTTTCGGAATTCCGATTTTCTCTCTATTATTGTCGTCGTTAGCTCGGAGTAGCAGCCAGCCTCCATAGTACCGCCGCAATGATGGAATTTTCAAAAATTGAAGTCGGTGAAATAATTTGCGATTAAATCGGTGTTAATATTAAAAACGAATGTAATGGAATTTTTAAAAATTTAACTTGGCCCAACAATGTATTGTTTTTAAAAAACTCTTGAAAACAGTATCCAGAGAATGCGAGAGTTATCGAAGATTTTTGTTTATGTTTATTTTTGGAGCCAGCTTCCGTGAAGGACCCCTGATATCGTCGGCACATTGATTAAAAAAAAATTCACTTGCGCTAGGTCGATGTCCATAGTTAATCGCCCCTGCTGAAATATTTATCTTTTACTCTTATTAAAAAATATGGCCACTTTTCAATCTTAAAAAAATTCGGAACAGCTGCCGATCGTAAAACACGATTTCGTACTAAAAAACACAATCGGTTCTAGTCTTGTCGCGGTGGACAACTATAATAGTCTGTTTTGTATTATTCGGTGCTTCGGAACGCACGTGATATCCGCGTATAACGAGTCATCGTTTATCCAGCGCGCAGTCTTACGTGAAAAACGGCGGCAGGCAAGTTGTCCGGGGAAGCTTGGATTTTCAAAACGTCTATGGTATTTAACGTCGAATATCACATTATTAACGGAAGAAGGATCATTTTACACATTTTTGACGGATTGCGACATACGCGGTTCGGACAGTTATGAGCACATCTTGAATTTTTCTTATTCGTTGCGTAAGGACAAAGTGATTCAACTTTCGTACCCTGCCCTCCCCCCGCGATAATTAGTCGCATATTGGCCAATTAAGACTTTCTTGTCGCTATTGTACTAGGTTTCGTCTCTGTTATTTTTTGGATTCGGCACTTTTAGCTTAACCCCTGAAATTCCCTTAATTATGATGACACCGAACTTTTCCTAATCATCTCTGATCGAAATGAAAACAGCTTTTTTGCATAAAGTCAAACCCCAAACAGCGGCCCGACGGATGTTTCTCCGAAAGTGATCTGCCGTTGAATTATAACTTTTGTCTCCGGCGGTCTTGCACCTCTTCTTTCTGGGGATGCTTTTGGACTAGACTGATTTAGGTAAAAAGAAAAAAAACTAGGGGGAAAAAAAAAGACAAAAGATACTACAACTCAAACTCAAAACGTTGAAGAAGGGTATTTCTTTATTTTTCTCTGCTTATTGAAACATTACGATTTTTCCTACTAATCGGAGAAATAATTAAATTTTTGCCGCTTCTAATGTTTTGTTTTTAGAAAATAATTTTCTCCGGGGAAAGCGCGAACGGAAAAAAATAATAGAATATGTTTTGAGAAAATGTATTTGAAACATTAAACATTTTTTAACCCGGAACTTTCGTTGGCAAACCTTCAGAACGTTTCACAGCCGCTGCGCCGGTATGCGTAAATTCTGCCCGTGTATTCCGATTGGTTAAAATTCGTTCGGTATTGTGTTCCGTGTACACGCAGTTCTCGAGATCGATATTATTATTTACGACCGTGTCTTTCTACTTCTAATAGTATACTATTATTACGACGCAATAATTTTTTTTACTTTTTGCTCGTATTCCAGTGTGTGTTGGTGTGCAGTTTGTCTCGATGGCGTCTTTTATTATCGCGTGAAGAATACAATCTATTTTTTTTTTTTTTTGGTTTCACGAAGCACTACTTTTTTTTAGTAAATCGTAATTAAGTACGCATATTCAATATCGTTCGACACGTAATAGAGTCGTCCCTGTTGTATATAGATCATCAACCGATTATAACATTTTATAATAAAATCTCCGTTGTCCAATTTTGTCTAATTTCGTGCAATTTTGTCCGATTTTGTCCGATTTTGTCCAATTTACATTTTTATACCGGCGGGACGCTTTGTGCGCGTATTTTAAAAAGGCACACTATTAGTGTGTGCGCGTGTAACGATTAGCGAATGTTGGCGATGGAACATTAATTTTTCCTAAATATTATTGATAAAAGAAGATATATTATAATATTCGGTGTTGAATTTCAGCGAAATATGTCGATCAGTGAGCGCGGTTACAAGTTTATTTTATTTTCCTGCGACGATACCTCTCTCGGTGAAGTGCAAAGTGGGCAGCAGCCGAACTCCTTATAAAGGAGGCGCGGTGATACTGGCTCTGTTTAATTATCGGTGAGCGTACATGTGACGACGATAGTGTAGACATGGAGTGAAAGTATTTACGATGTAGCATAGAAAATTTCTCATATACATACGAGTATAGAGCGTGTGGCGCAACTGGGGTAAAGCCGGGTTTCATTTTGTGCATCAAACCGGAGAAACCTTCTCGCCGATAAATAATTTTTCCTTTTTCGTCTTATTATCTCTCGGTACTTTCCGCTGTGACATTTATTCCATTTCCTCTGGTCGTCGCATTGTCCAATATCGCAATGTGTATAAATATTTAAAAGAAAAAAAAAAGAAAGAGAGAAAAAAAATGCCTCCTGTCGTCGTTCTGTGTCTTTTCAAATTCATTGCTGAATAGACCTTCCGTAATAAAGCACGCTGAATGATTGAAAATTTGGTTTCACTGATATTGTCGAAAGCTCTCTACAAAAGTAGGGATTATTATATGTCGGGAATAGGTTGGCTACGAAATGAATTGAATGCGGCGGGGAGAAAAGAATCTGTTCAGAAAGATATACACGTAAATTGGTGGCAAAACTGAATAAGGCTGACATTTGCGCATAAATGCCTTGTTCTGTGCTCGTGGGATTTATGCAGTACTTTAATTTTGATACAGCCTCAAAGAATAGATACGCAATTAAATAAATTCAACCGGTTAGTTGCTTAAATGTAAGCTGCATTCTCCATCTGCGTGCGGAACCTCTGTATGATAGACGACCGCAAAGATGACGCCTAAAGATCGCGTCATACGTATAAAGAGTCAACATCGCTCATTGAAAACAATCGAGAATGATTTAGTCTGTACTTGTCTCACTGTGTTTCTCTTGAATTTCGAACAAATCTGTTGTTATCTCTGAAGCAACTAATATAAATAATATTATTTCTACCTAATTCTTTTTTTTTTTTTGATTTAACGACATTATACAAAAAAAAAAACCCGATTCTCGAATGAAGCAAACTAAGAAACGGTAAAGTATCGATTTTCACTCATCCTATTATTTTTTTTTTTTTTTCTTTTTTGTATAACGTTAATTTAAAAAATCAAAAAAACCAAAAAAAAAAAAAAAAACATTATTATTATATCTTCAAAACGGAACTCGGCACAGCTGAGTGAAATTTTTCATAAACAATTTAGTTTTGCGTAGTAGATAACTATAAAATTGAAGATAAATTTATGCGCAATAAAAGTAAATCTAATACGTATCAGAGTGTGTATTGTTTAATTAGAAAAAATTTTAATTTTGGTACCATTTCGTTTTCAGCTTACGATTGATCAGCGCACATGTAGTAGAGTTTCGATTAATTTGAGTTCCCGCCAACCGCCGATAGAATAGAACCGTTCTTGATTTTGCTGCAATGCGTTTTGAAAGTTTTTTTTTAAAAAAAATGACGGTCCGACAAACTATTCGCAACGCGACGAAAAGAGAAATAATAAAAAAGGTCTTGCCCCCAGCAGGTCGCCCGTTATTTCATTTCACAATATGCTTTTTCATTTCAGAAAATCGAATGAAATTATATGCACACATTCTGAGGAAAGTTCCGCTGCCGTTGCGATCAAATTAATTATAGTAATTTTTCGTGGTTGTGTGTTTTGAAGTCAGAAACGGGGGGAGTCGTTGAATAATTCCGAACGGACCTGATGATAGATAATAATGGCGAATAGAGAAGGATACCTGTATTTATTTAAATAGGCGCCGTGATCGTTATTCAGCACACACGGCGCCTTCCATGTAATCCGTCTTCTGTAATATAAATTCTTCATAATAATCATTCATTATCCGTGGCCGCAGATTATTTAGATCAGATTGCGACAGCCATATCACTACCATCAGCCGATAATTAGGATAATATTCCCCAACTAACTTCGTGCTGGACTACGACGACTACGACCGAAAACGAATTAACCCCGGCTCGATCGCTCTGTCGCTCTTGCTCCGACGTTCCCGGCAGTCTAATTCTAGAACTCCGCGCTGCCGCTCTGCTAAATTCTTTCCAGGTATTAATTAGGGAGAGGGAGGGCTTCTGCACCGTGGTCGGAATTTAACAGTTCCCACGTAACTCCGTTTGTGGAACGTATGTTTCTTTTTTCTGCACTATATTTAACGCCCTACAAATGAATTCCCGCGCGCGCGCAATTTTTATGAACTTTGTTTCAAAAAATAATCAGCCCGCTCCTCGCATTTAGAGAAGTAATTTACAGGTAACGAGCGCAGCATTTTAAATGTAGCGGCACGAAATTCTTCGCGCGACCGGGTCATAAAACGTGCATTGAACGAAACTCTATTCTTGAGATAGGTTGCGCATAGGTTGTGCTGTCCGTCTCCTTCCGGATACCGACTAGTCTCAAAGACACACAACGTCTCTTTAAATTCACATTGTTGATTTCACCGAAATATGTAAAATACGTATACCGTACGGTCGCGACAAGTTCAAAACGTCTTCTCGTTAAAACCGTTCATTATTCTCCCGAACTTCCTATAGTCTCAGCTCCTCCTCATAATTGTGTGTACATCTCTTTAAACTCTCTCCGGATTTGTTGCCATTCTCGTACGATCAATCCGATAATCGTTTTCACGCTCGCTTCTAATTCCCCTTCCGACTTCGACGACGCACGCTAAACCCCCTAAAAATTCTGCTCGTCTGATAACGCATCCGGCAGCCACTTTTTCCATAGGCACGATATAAATTACGAGTACAACAGCACATGCGTTCTGTTTAATGTGTGTCTTTTTAAAACTGACGATGTGTCATTCGTAGTCTGTCATTTTTGTTTTTTCCTCTTATTTTTACAAATTCTCAATACGTTTTTTTTTTTGTTTTTTGTTTTTTGTTTTTTTCCCCCATCTTGACATTAACCTGTGTTTCCTAAGGTAGCAACAACAGATTTCCTCTATGTTTGTCACAAAAAATTTCCCATTCATTAATTTTTCCATCACGTCCTCAAAACATTATTACGACGTTTCACCGACTTATTTATTTTCATCGCGGCAGACTCACCTGTCCGGCCGCTTTATTCAACACGGTGTTGACTTTTCTATTTGTCGAACGTGTTTTCACTCTAGAGAGAACTTTACCGATTCAAATTCGATTCCGTCTGATACCACTTGATACAGGCTGCCTACCGAAAACGCGGAGAAGAACTTTCTCGGGCAGCTCTGTCGAAGCGGTTTTCTTGAAATTCGAGACCCCGACTTAAGTCGCAAACGATAATTAATATCGCGCGCAGGGGTCTACGCTGCGTATGTTGCGCGGCCCGTTGTCTCTGTTTGAAGAGAACGAATTTTCTCGCGAAAATGTTCCTACTTCATCGGTGACGTCAGCGCTTAATGAAATCATTTCATTTACCACTTACGCATAGCGAATGCGAATATTATTTTCGTTGTTCACTCTCTTTCTTGTCTCTTTCGTTGTGCGCATCTATATAATATAATATATACGTGTGTATGTGTGTGTGTGTAATTTTCCTTTGTATCGCGTTACATAGTTGTACGGAAGAGCGACGCGGCGGGGGGTCGCCGGTTATAATCAAATATAAGCGAGCGAAAGAAGAATAATGATGAGAGGCAGTCTTTGTTGTCGGGGGAAGAGAGTTCGAGAGAATTTCGGCGGATGGGGAAGCACCGCCGTCTCTTTCTATTCATCCAGCTAAGAGTTTTGGTTTTGCTTTGCTCTGTGCAGAAGAAAAATGGTTTTCACAGTTAGCCTCCTTTGTGTCTGTTCTTTCTGTTATTATTCCTGTATCGATTATTTATTTTCACCTATACTTTGCCCATCCTCGGCGAAACCTTCTCTCCTCTTATTATTGCGTTTATAATAAATAACATGGAAACTTAATGCGTTGCCGTAGATGAGATATTAATAACGAATGCGACTTATAACAATGGTAGCCTTAGAAATAATTTAATAATGGCAATAATTTTAATAGAAATAACGACGACGCCCCGTTCATGCCGGCGTACACAGACCACTCTACCCAGAATTTCCTAGTGGAGTGAGTAGCCGTTCTAAGATTATCTCTCCTTCTCTTCGACCAGAATTCCCTTCGACAAGAATTCCCTTCGACCAGAATACCCTTCGACCAGAATTCCCTACGACCAGAATTCCCTACGACCAGAATTCCCTTCGACCAGAATTCGTTTAGACCAGAATTCCTTTAGACCAGAATTCCTTTAGACCAGAATTCCTTTAGACCAGAATTCCCTACGACCAGAATTCCCTACGACCAGAATTCCCTTCGACCCGAATTCCCTCCGACCTGAATCGCGTAATTCTCTTAAAGAACATAAACTAAAAGAAGTTCATTTCGATTTAACTAGAACTCGGTTCACAGATTTCGTTAGCGTACATCGCGAATTAGTACAAACCATTGCGACGCTGGATTTCTGGTTGACAAGCCAAAATAAATAAATGAATAAACGAATGAATATGAATATAAATATTAATAAAAAAAATGATATTTCGATTTCGCGAATTTTTATAAAAAATAGATAGTATGATACTCACCAACAACAGGGGATGATAGCGAACATTACGCAAAATTTTGTATATTAAAATAATTTGTAAAAGTTTTTGACAGTTGTCCGCAGCCTTTTTCACGCGTATGTCATCAAGTTCCGTTCAATTTTGGGCTATGTGAGTTTTTATTCGTAACTGTATGTGTGCAGATTTTGTAAAAATTACAATTTCATTAGGAAATCATAAAAATATGAAAATCTTGTACAAAAGGATTCGCGAATGATATTGTTAGCGACTTTGACAAAAAAAATGCGCTTTAATGTTTGTCCACGCATAACTTTATGTGGACCGATTTTAATTATTAGAGATCCATTTGGAAGTATTTAATGCTGGGTAATACTCACTAGCAATACCAAAAAAAAAAAAACACATTTGAAAGTGTACCAATTAGCGATGGTACCACCGTGTAAGTGTAAGCGAACATAAACACTAAGCGGTAGTAATCGAAAAAACGGTGAAAAAATGCGGTTCCTTTTTTTTTAAAAAAAAAAAAGAAGATACCGATAATTCACGATTTATTACTGTTGAGAATTTAATAAAAATGCGCTAAAAAGTAAAAAATAATTACTCGGTAATAAAAATTTAATAATAACGCACTAAAAGGTACAAAATAATTATATTCAATAAGAAAAATATATTTTACAGTAAACGAAAATATGTACCTACAAAAAAGTAGAAACTGAATAATTTTTTTTTTTTTAAATACTAACTTCATAATTTACCAGAAAAATCTAATAATAGAGCTCTACAAAATAAAAAATAATTTATTCGATAAAAAATAAAAACTCACAAAATGCAGATATTATTGATAATTCTTATACAACATTAATACTTGTTTCGTTACGCTAAATTCAAATTACAATAACTCAAAAAAAAAAACAAAAAAACTGCGTTATTCATCAAAATTATTTTTATAGATATTATAATTCTAATACCCTAGTAATCATCATAATAAAATTGAATCATTTTTTGAACGGCACACCGAAAAAAAATGCATCATGCGAAATCGATAAAATCAGTAAATTCGATAAAATCGATAAAAATTGATTTTGATAGGTCGTTCCGCTGCAGTTGTGTCATGTCCGGTAGTGGAAGTGACGTGGCCTGGTTTAATTTAATTAAATTTTCATTTAAAAAAATTTTAATGCCTTATGCCGCGATAAAATGTACTACCTGTATTGTACTGTTTGAATTATTACCGCGCTCCTGTTTTTATGTGCGAAATATATTTGTATCAACGCTGTCGTTTGCTGCTCTAATTGAAATGTAGACGCGACAGGAAATTGAAGATTTTTTTTTTTTTTCTAAAACGAACTTCGTATCAGCAAAAAGCGTAAAAAATCTTTCACTTCATTTAATTTTTTCTTCCAGTCTTGAAAAAGTATAAATAATAATAAAGAAAATAGATTTGTGTCTAAATGTTAATATTTTATGTTAAGTTTTATTCCGTGCGTGATAAGAATAATTAATGATAAAGCCTCATAGGTAGGAGTTATATATATATATATATATATATATGTACTAGTATAAACGTGTCTCCCGTCGCGATTTTAATTCAACCGAAACATTGTTAATCTGGTCGTTTATGTATTTTAGACATTTAGTGTGACATTAATGACTACAGGAATATTATAATACTGGTATTTAAAAAAAAAAAAAAAAAAAACATTTCGGTTAGACATACTACTTTAGTGTTCGCAATACCTTTAGTCTCGACTGGCGATTCCGGAAAAAAAACAACAAAAAAACCTTTAGATCACCGAGTAAATTGATAAAGCCTTTTTTTTTTTGATATATAAACGCGATTTTTTCGTTCCCTTTAATCCTCCACTTAAATGCGATTATAGTAATAATACGATGCGAATAAAAAAGAATTGTTACGTGATTTGTACTAATTTTTTAAACAACAATGAATTACCTAGAACGACTGAAAAAGAGCTAAAATACCACACGACAAATAACACTTTATAGCAAGACCTCACTGCTCACGTACACAAAATCGCATTATATGAAAGTCGGATGATAGGTTGGTCGGGCTATCCAATTTCGCCAATCTCCGGAAAACCTGCAGAACGTTTCTGATTATTGTAATTTTTCGGCGTTTTTTTGTTCCCAAGCTTTTACAAGACGTTTATCCGTGATCTTTTCAACTTTTTGCGTAAAATTAACGAGATGTGTACAAAAAAATCCGCCCCGCTTTTCTAACCAAACTTTGCTAAAAATCAGCACTGTGCAAGAGAGAGCGGTTAAAATACTATACATGGCAATATGGATTTTTATGTTTCGATTCATTCGCAGTGTGATAAGGTAAAAATTCCTATGTAGATATATCTTGCATCTTTCGATATTCAGAGTGAACAGACACTTCGTACGAAGCACAACAGTGTATGGTCAAAAGCAGGAGATCGAATATTTTACACATCGTCGTCATATAAGTGAAAAACGACAGCCCTCTGTCAAACAAAAAAAAAAAAAAAATTGATAAAAATCAACGGTTTTTTTTTTTTATTTGACAGAGGGCCGTCGTTTTTCACTTATATGACGACGATGTGTAAAATTTAAGAAATACTATGTATTCAGCGAGAAAAGGCCGGAAGTAAAATTATCCTGATAATTTTATATTCGCACTCCTCGTTATCGTTAGTATTGCGTCGGTCTGAAGCGATTTTTTACTCTAATAATTATAAATATTTTTAATATAATAATAACAAGTATGAAATATATTAAACTAAAATCGGTATTTCTATGTATTGGTTACGTCATAACAAACGCGTGGCATTTCCAGCTTTTGCATCGAGGTTTAAATGCTCTTCACGCATATGTATTCGCCCGATGCTGGGGGGGGGGGCAACTTCGAAATGTTTTATCCGAATATTTCGATTGTTCAGTGAAGTGGAAACTTCCTATCGCGGTAGTTGCACTCTCTCTCTCTCTCTCTCTCTCGGAAAATATAGTCGACGTTTTTAACCAACATTTCATTCGTCCGATGTTCGAACGGCTTCGGTGGTTATTCGAATAATTTTTAAAAATTCGTATTATTTACAACAATTATTTATATTCGAAATCGATTGTGTTTATTTTGCTTTTGTCGAAATTCTTCTTCTTCTTCTTTAGAGTGCCATACTTAATTCCTGAGCGTCGGCAACTACCTATTCGTACATGTCAGCTGTACAGACATAAGTATTAGTGTTCATAGCAATTATTATATGCAACGCAGGTAGTACACACGCAAGACTACATTCAGGTTTACGCGATTGTTACTTGAATTCAAATTCGCAAATATTTTTATTAATAGAACATTATAAAAATTATATAATTGTAAAATAGACTCTAGTCTCTAATTTACAATTTAAAAAAAAAAATTTACAATTTACAAAAAAAAATTTACAATTTACAAAAAAAAAATTACAGTTTTAAAATTTCAAATTATATAAATGTTCTTTTCGAATGAATAAATTTTACATTGCGTATAATTTTACTCCAAATGGAAATCATTCTACTGTTTTGTTTTTTTTTTATTGGTTTTTTTTTCTTTTCCTTTTTTGGGGAGGTTGTCAATTGTTTCTACTGTTGTAAAAACATTTTGCAATCGCTCATCACTCAGTCGCCGCATAATAGACGCGAACTAATTCATCGCGCACGCGATAAGGAAACATTTAGATGTAAACGATTTAGCGCACGTACACAATGTCTGCGGCACGTGGTCACCAGCAGTTGCCGTGGAGGAGTTGGCTGATAGCCAACCGGGTCATGTTTTCCTGCTTTAATATTAGCGAATATACTGTCATCTCTTGTCTCTCTATTGATGCGTGACCGCGCCACTTTTCCCTAGTCGCAATCATGTTCAGAATATGTGTGTGTGCTTTCTGCTACGTTTGAAACTAGAAAGTTTTTTTTTCTTGTTTCTAAACGTCGTAATTATATTTGATAGTATGTTTTTTTTTCTTTTTTTTTTTTTTCCCGCCTTCACTGATTGGTAATCATTTAGCCTATTTTACTTCGCTCGGATGTCATCTTCACTAATAACGGGAGAACATTATCCGCGGTGTGTGAGTTGTACACAGAGTCCTCGGGATTTTAAAGTGAATGAATATGCTATTTTTTATTCTAATCGTAAACAGATTATGTTTTTGTTGGCGCATTTTTTGCGCTCTAGGTTAGCATTAGACGCTATTTTCGAAAGCACTATTGCCAGATCGAAATGAGAACAATTGTTTACCAGGTACAAAGTGGAAGTCTGCGAAACGCAAGCATCGATGCGGTTGACTATTACTAATAAAAAGCAAAATAAACAAAACTACACGAAAGCTAAATCAATATTGACTAAACAGTCTGAGTGCAGCATTCCCGCTATTTTTATACTGCGCAAATATTATTTGTCCCAACGTGTTGTAAATCTTGCGCGACGTATAACAAAAAAATCATTTTATGTTGCATAATTGAGTGTACACACACTGTTTATGCGATGTTGCCTTCACCGTTTCGCCTCCCTGTTTAGTCTTGTGAAGCAGCGGAGGTGTGTAATTTTGTGTCGGCAACATCGAACCGAATGAGATAAAGGATTAGTGTCGAAAATGTCCAGCTGGACAAAGAAGAGACTTCCATTTGAGATCGTGTTCTGGTTGGTGAATCTTCAGACGTCGACGAGTGAACGTTGTTGTTTAGATTATTCTAGCTAGTACCTCAACGTGCTAGCGAAAAAATTTGATTTTTTGAGATTTCAGATATCCCCGGTAGTTTCGAGAGTGATGCGAAAAGAATCAATCATGATCGTGTTAGGCTCGATCTTTTTTTTTTTTTTTTTTCGTTTTTACTTTTGTCAAGTATCCGTGTGAGGCCTTTGCAGTACAGAACGCGAAAAGAAGGCGGGCGCGAACGTGCTGGTTTTTCAGTAGCCTCCAGGATGTCTTAAGAGAAGGAAAATCCGAAGTTCGAACATATTTTCGAGAAAGAAAAACATTTCTTTTCGCGCCATATTTTTGACGCTAAAGCAAGAGAAGCATCGTCTGTCCAGATCCCATTCGAAATGGCCGGCAATGGAGACCGGTCCCTGATGGCGGAAGATCTGTATAGCCGGGTCCGGTTTGCTCTTTAATATCGTCTAATTGAATATTAAAATGGCAAAAACCGGATGATGAAGAAGGTCGATATAATTCGAAATTAAAGCCTTGAACCCGAAATATGTTTCTTTCTTCAAGGTAAACGCGTCTCGAACTGGGACGATCGCCAGAAGTCTCGAAGAATCGTTTAATCTAAAGGGTAGTTTCAATGCGACCTCTAAAATTCGCACGGTGTGATCTAACGGTACCAGCGCGGATGGAAGAACGTGATTTTTCCTTGAATTCGATGGAAGTTTAATAAATTGCCTTTCCTTTCTTTTAGCATTCCTCGGAATTTTCCCACCAAATAGGCAATTCCCGCTTCTTTAATCAGTAATCTATTACGCATACCCGTCAAACTAACTAAAAACATTCGAATTCGATCAATTGAAGTTTCAGTTTTAGTCAGCACGATAATATGGTACACTTGCGTATAGTGCGCGTTACGGGCCATTACAAAAGCTTCGTGTATATAAACGGTGTATTGCCTGTAATTAATTCGTAATGGAAATATAATGCGAATATGTGTGCATTCGAAATGGCGCAATTACGTAAAATGACGTTACAAACATTTTTTTTTCTGTGTAGAATTGTAATGTGGTGTTGGATAACCAATTGGAACGGCTGCGTTCGCCACGGTTTCGAACTAAATTTTGTCCTACGGCTACTAAAGTCGAATAAAATCTCTAATCTAGTCCAACTGTGCTCTGGGTAGCAGCTGCCCTTGGTTAGTCAAGTCCCTAAAGAAAAAAAAAAAAAATGAAGTCCTAAAAAATCAGATGCCTATCATCCGCCACTAAACGCAGATTACCTACGAACGGCAAAGAGCCGGGATTTTCCCGTTATCGCGTCAATAAGTGTTATTTAGAATTTGCGATTGTTTTTTTATTTCTTGTTTCGTTTATTTTTTAACGACTATTTATCAGCTCTCTGTATTTTTGTACCCGTTACAGAGAAACCGAACACCGGATATGCGGATGCAGCATTGAATGATTGAGGCTATAAAGCCTGTAGGCTTAGAGCCGATTCTGCTGTAAGCGGTGCGCGAAAGGGTTAGAATAGCACCGGAAAAACCCTCTGTATGATTTCCCACTTTGACAGCGTGCTCTACGGGAAAGGTTAGTAGGAAGTTCATGGTCAAGCTCTGCTGTCAGAACGGAGTTGGTCGTTTTTATTTTTCGCAGTTTTCGCAGTTTTGCTTGTTGCTTTTTAGATATGACGCCGCGCGGGTTACGTGAAAGTACGGTTTAATGTCGCTGAAAAAAAATAATAATTAGAAAAAGCCACAATGCGACGACCTCAGACACGCTAATACCCGTCTAGTTTTCCGGCTCCCGACGTGAATTTCTCGTGTCACCTTTTAGAAGTGTGTGGATTTACTGTTAAACATTCGGCCGTCTTTAACTTATATTTCTCGGTAAAGTTTCTTTTACAATATTCCCGTTCGCGTACTCTATTAATGATTATTCACTCTCTCTGCTGGTTTATTGCAGACATCCTTCTTCATTTCCGGCCGAAATTCACCAATTTCTTTCTCTACTACCTAATAACCCTCTTTACCTATTTTTAATTTTAATTGTCTCCCTAAAATGCAGGCCATATCTTAAAACTACTCAGAATTAATACAAAATAGTCTTCTAAAATATCTGCTACTAGTTTCGAATGATTGATCTGTGCCGCCCAAAATCGATGATATTTTACGATTCCTTCTTCTTTAGCTACAGTGAATCTACCAAAGATATATAGCTCACTTCGTTGCGTTTCCATGTGTCTATTTAAAGCACTGACAGATATCGTCAAATTTTTTAATATCGTCTTTCCACCGTGTGTTTGTGCTTAACCTCTTTCTCTTTTATTCTTTCTTCGGGTGCCATTTAGTTCATCTGGAAGTCGATATCTGTTGACAGTTAATCGAGTCATCGTCCATCTCCGTTTGACTTTTACAATTTCTCGGGCAGCATTTTTAACATCTTCTTACTTCTGTTCTTGCCGGCATTTCTAATTCTTCATTGAGTTTTACTAATCATTTTTAAACTGCTCTCTCGGCTATCCTTCATATTTCTGCCGAATATACCATCACTGATAAGACGAACTAATTTGACATCTTTCTTTTAACGCGCACGGATATTTACCGTTCCATCGACATTTGCTTTAATTTACCACTGGCGAACGCCTATCTCATTTTATACAGGTGTCTTTATTTCATTTCCGATAACCATTATTTAAGCTGTTGCCCAGATGTATAAATACATCTACTGTTTCAATTATTACATCGTCTATTTTTATTCCATGAGTTTTTTTGGAATATTTCTTACACATGACCTTTGTTTTTTCCGTATTTATTCCGAGCTTCCCGCTTACTACTTTTAGCTGGTTCATCATTTCTTTTAGTTCTTATTAAGATGGGAAATACCAGAATTTAATGATACATACATATTCGGCCATTTTAGCCTTGCAAGGGGTCTGCCCCTTGACCCCTCTTGCTTACATGTATAAAATAATCAAAATTTACAACATCATTCTTACCGGCATCGAACTTAAATCACTCTTAACAAATTAATAAAAACTTTCTTTACTTAAAATTGGGACATGTTTTCATTACAAAATCTAACGGGGCCCGCCTAAGAATTATATTGTAATTAATTTTAGCTTTCCTCTAAAATATGCAATATTTGCCGCTCTGGTTACTTACGACCACCCGAAATTGGCAATGATTTATGTACCTATATATATATATATATATATATATATATACTTCTATATTACCCTATTCTTAACATTAATTTTCTTCTAGAATGCGTAATATCTGCGGAGCTAGTCTAGCTTTCTTGTAATATCTGCTGCTCTAACTGCTTATAGCCATTCAAAATTGGTGATAATTTAAATATGTACACACACACACATATATATGTATATATAAACTCGGCTATTTTGGCCTCGCAAGGGGCTGTGCCCCTTTTAACCATTCTTACTTACATTTCTGTTTCTTTCCCTTCTATACTTTGTATAAAATTATCAAAATTTACAGCGTAATTCTAAATCGGTCAATATGAATATAATAACATAATTACAAAAATCCTTTAACTTTACATATAATTAGGACATTTTTTTGTTACATAAAGTAGTGACATTTTTCGTTATAAAATCTAATAGGGGGCCTGCCTAAGAATTATGTTGGAATTTTTATATATATATATATATATTAGGGAGTGGCCTAAGAATTAGTTGTAATTAATATACATATAAAGTCGGTAAAAATTAAAATATAACAAACGTTACATAAAATTGGGACCCTTTTGAGACATTTTTTGGGGGGCATATGGTATAATGGGGGTGGCCTAAGAATTACGTGGTAATTGATACGTATGTACGTAATCTATACGTATTGTGTGTAACCATTTGTTTATAAAATAAGGCAATTATTAATAATATGGCGGAGAAGATCGTGTATGTTCAAAATGAAATTTAAATCTCTGCATTACCATTTTTTTTTATAGAGGCTCAGACTAACCTGCAGCTTACCTTTTCTATCTTTGGAATTTGCTGCTTATGCTATAGATCTCAATTGTGCACTTTTGGGAAGAGCCAAATCGTATTTTCACCGTGATTTAGAGTTTAACACTATTTTCCATTTCTTCAGAAGTGTTTTGATTGTTTCGTAACGTCTCGACTTCCGACCATGAAATTTCTGACAGCGTGCTATTTTGTAATCTTTCCATTTTCCGCTTTTTCGTTCGAATTGAAAGAATACCGGAAAAAACAAACATTTACGATGTTAACAATTTCAATTAGATTAAGTTTTACAAACTGTTTATTTACATTACGAATGAAAATCAAAGTCATCAGTAGTAATAATAGTGATGAACACAGATTATCTTATATTTTCGGAATGATTATCGTGTAGCGTATTTTGAGCTTACGAAAAAGATTTATAGCGCATTATCCGCGTTGAGGTTATATAATAGTCTGGTTGAGGAGAATTTTCCGGGACGAGAAGTAATTTTAAAAGTTATCCCTTTGAAAGTGTAAATAGTTTTCTTCAGATATTGGCGAACTTTGTTGTTGTCCCATTTGATAGAGGAAACTGCTGACTCGTCGTCTCGTTATATATTTTCTTCTGACGTATTTTAATGAGCAAAAGTTTCTTCATTATTGAAATATTTCCTCATCGTTGTTTACAGTAATTAAACAGGGGTCGGTAACGAATTTTTCCGACACAGAAATGAGGATAATTTATTGCTTCGGAAACGTAAAAATAATTAACCGTCTACGCATCCATACATACATACATACGTATCTATGATACAACAAACGTACAAAGAAATCTGCGTATACTCGAAAATGTCTCAACCTCCTCCTCCCGTTTTGGACTTGTTAACATAAGACTCGAATAAACCGTTTAATGGTGGCCGTTTAATTCAATCCGAAATGGCACCGTGCGCGCTCAGATAACTTCACTGCCGCGTCAAACATACATCGTATCGACACTGTAGTGTAGAAATTTCCTGATTATTCTTTAGAAATAAAAGATGTCCAGGGAGAAAAATCCGCGGAAATCCGGTTTACAGTGCATTGTAAACTTAGACGGAAATGGTTCTAACGCTAAAGCTGTGATCTTCATAATACTTCTAAAACGTAAATACCGAGTACGGTTCATTTTCGTAGACTGATTTCTAGAACTCATTCTGCATCACACGCTTGATGTCTCTCTGCTCTTCGAAAGGAAACGTGTGCTGGAAAAGCAGGCGGGGTTCCAGGGACAATATCTGAAACAAGAATGTGAAATCATTGATTCTGAAACAACTGGTATAGTCAATGGGCAAAATGTCAAAATCTAAACAAGGTTTGTGTGTCCCGGACGAAATCAGTTCCTTTTAATTTTTATAGCTCATTTTCGTTATAAGTTTGAGACGGTGATAAAACTTCAATTTACACTTTTCAAAAAGTGCAACTACTCGCGCGCTTACACAGATTTTTATTTAAACGAGTAAATTCTTCGCATTCTTGGTTCATTCTCTCGACTCTTTGTTACATTTGGCTTTTTGGCCTTCACGATGACATGATTTTGACGATTTCCAGCCAATTTTCCGAATTGCGAAGAGACTTTAAAAACTTGTTTTCTAGCCTGTATTTTCTGCGGCCGCGAAAAATGATTACTTCCCCCCCCCCGCAATGTTTCTACTTTTATTCCGACATTATATCCAGTTTCTTTCTCGGAATTTGCAATTAGTGCTAAATTTCTTTTGGAAAAATTACGCACTAATAATTGCATTGTCCGAGCGTAGAGTAATTCGTACTTTTAATCGTATTAAGCTCAACAGACCACTGCGGAGTGGGACGCCTGGCGGGGGGGTCCTCCGTATAGTATTTTCCAAATTCAAAAGTACCAAACACAGAAATGATTAACGATTGTCAAGGAATGCGTACAATGTGTGTGTGTACCGTTATGTGTCTCGAAAATGAATTATGTACTGAGCTCTCGTATTACATTCATTACATCGGGTGCGGTTTGTGTTCCGTGTGTGTGCCGTGAATACGTCTCTCTCTCTCTCTCTCTCTCTCTCTCTCTCTCTGTGTATGATGTAGTGCGTCCTGGCGATAATTAAAGTGAAAACAATTTATTTGTTCTTCGTATTTGTTTCTCGGTTATTTTACTTCAGTTTCCCCTAAAAAACAATAAATACCGTTAGATCATATCGGAGGAAGCGTACAAAGAATATAAATTACTATCACACAAAGAGTAGGAAAGAATGAACTTTTATCCTTTTTTTTTTTTCTTTTTTTTTTTTAAGTCTGTGAAGTGTTATTGCTAATAATAATAAAAAAAAAAATAAACAAAGAAGATGGGGAAGTATGGTAGTCAAACAAGTCGTCGTTTTTTGTTTTTTTCTTTTTCGAAAATGAAAAATCCGTACTTCCTGTGGCAATATAATAAATACGTTAGAGAATTGTATTATCATGAATTGCAAGAGTGATGGAAAATTTCACGTGTGGGCAGCAGCACACACTGACAACGTTGAAAACTGGTTTTGTACGCGAGAATGGTTAATATTATGCAGCGTTCATTATCGTGGACGTTAAATCTATTCTAAAAAGAAGACCACAGAACGACGCTCTTACAACTAAAAACTATAGTTCAAATGATTGTTTCTTTCTGCGAACGAGATAAGAGAACTATATTTATTCCGTTTGCGAGTGTTGCGAAAGCTCTACAATTTCTCGTATGACAAATGCGCAAAGCTTTTCTTTCGTTAAATTTGGGTCCTTCGTTCTTTCTCCATCATTTTATGTTGCCGCGATCGTAGTATTCTAATATCATCGGCAGTTCAAATTCCAGCTGCACGGGGATAATACCCATTCCCTTGTATTTTCCTAACACTTTCCGATTTCGAAGGTCTCTTCATTAAGGAATAATTATCCAACTATCCAACATGTTAAATTCTGAAGATTTAACCGTGTTTTTATAATTTCGACAATTTCCGCGACTATTCTGTTTTTAGTAGCAACCTCGGAATTAGCGGGCGTATAAATTTTGGTGTTTCATTTTTTCGAACCTCTTCTATATCAGATGGCTTCCATTAAAGTGTTGTTTACACGTAAATTGAAAATACGAGGATTAGCATTGTAAATGGAAAGACTATAATACTTTAATGCGATATCAGATATATCCGATGTGATGAGAAGTAATCAATATAATGATTTGCGAAGAAAGAACAGAATGATATAAGAGGCACACAATAAGGAGTAGGAAGATCAAGTAAGAAATGAACACATTTAATAAACATGCCTAGAACAACAAGTGTATTATTGGAATAGAGAGAGGAACACAATGAAGTATGGCTTTATAATGTAAGCGAATAACGATGGTAACAGCAGAATGGCGAAGTGAAGGAACTATTGACTAGAGTAGGATGACTACTTAGCGGATGAAACGGATAATTAGTGGGGGGGGGGGGAGGTCGTAAATGTGTTCGACAGCGAAATATAAAATGGAAAAACTTTTACACGGTGATAAGAGCTTAGCGGACGGGATTTTTCTGATGAAAGAAAGCAGAAGAAGCAGATTGCCAAAGATTTCGAAATGACCGGGCGGCGAAAAGAGGGCGGAAAGAGTGGCGGGGTTGATAAGTGAACGTATACAGTTTGAGTGTTCATCGCTTTTGCTTGAGCGTTGCGTATTTTTATCCGCTGAAACGTAATTATTGCCTATTTTAAATTATTTTCTCTTTCGACCATCATTCTCCTCAGCTATTAATATTGTCAATATCTTGCCGAATTTAAATTTAACTAACGCCTCTTTTCCTTCTTTTTATCTTTCGGGGCTATCAAAATTTGCTTTGGAGCATGTGTCATTTTTATTATTAATAATAATCAGAAAGTCTTTTAAAACGAACGTACATCGTATATGTGTGTATAATAAGCCGGACAATAGCGATAAAAAGGAATAGAAACACAAACAAGAGTAGAGAAATGAATATAATTTGGAAAAGATATTGAAGAGAGAAAGCGAGGAATTAGGTAAAAAACCTATTATCATTTTTATAACTGATAATCCTTGTTCGTAATTCATAGATGATGGGTCATTGCCCTTGGTTGGCGTTCCAAAAAAAAACAACAAAACAAACAAAAAAACTGATAATGTTGTAAACGATTGGGAAGAAACATGCCTATCAAAAAAAAGTTATAAAATTACTTGCTGCACAATTAGCGAAGAATATTGATGGCCTATTTCGTAAGTGATTCGTGAAAATTATTATTCATAATTAAAACGTCGTCGTTCTGTAAAATGACTAAAGTGCGAACTGACTCGTCCGAACGGAAAATATTATCAGTCAGACTCATCTGTAAATTAGACACCACTGAGCGAAATAATAAATAAACTACCAAAAATATGTTGAGATCAGGGCCGTGCCTAGAATTTTGAAACGGGATCGAAAATTTTCTTCGCATATTTATTTTATAAATAATACATTTTTCACTAATGTTCGTACTATTAATAATTTCCATCATTTTGATTTATATGTATTAATAGAATTTACATAAATGAATTACCCCGTATATGAGAACATTAATAAAAATTACATACGTTATTGATTTATATTCGTAATAAAAAGTTTTTCCTTAAGATATTAATGAAGTACCTAAAATAATAAAAATAAAAAAAAATAAAAATGGTAGCGCGGTAACCTAGTGGTTAATTGGCTATCAAATCAAAGGTGTCACAGGTTATCGAGACTTGTCTCGTTCTGGATCAAAGTCGTTCCCAGGTTTACAATAATTGGGTATCAGAGAAATCTGGGAAGGTAAATACGGCCGAGAGAAAGGAACTGACCCCCCCCCCCAACCGCCAGTATTCTCATCAGATCCATTAGGCTTAGTACACATTGCGAACTCTAACTTCACAATCCATGATTACCTTATCAAGGATCTATGGGATTTACTTTACCTTTACCTACCTAAAAATATGGAGCATATTTTTTCTTTTTTTTAATGGTAAAAACATCCTAAAAAATCATCAATATTTATTTTAAATTTTTGGTTTTTTTTTCTTCAGATTTTTGTTTATTTATAATAACTATTTCAGTTCTAATACCCCCCCCCCCCCCCCCTGTGGACACGGCCTTGGTGGAGACGTTTGTGAATAACTTAGTAGTAGCCTATAATAAAAAAATTTAGTATTTTTTACCGCCTTAAAAAGGTGGCGGCCCCCCGTCGCATTTCCGATTTGCAAAAAATTACTTCATTCACACACCGGAGAGATGAGTTGACTAATTTATCGTCATTATTTGTTTAATATTGTTGTCTTATTTTAGCTGTTTCGAAATCAAATAAGAATGGGGCTGCCCGCTAAATGATGTTCTAAGAAGAAGAAGAAGAAGAAGAAAAAAGAAACATTTTCAGTCTTAATTGCTCGATAAGCTTCTTGAATGCTAAAATGAAAGCGTACCCTGAAAAATGCGGGCGTCTTTGCGGGGAATTTATTTTTAATGTAATCTTTCAAGAACCGATTAAAAATAATTTGGTTTGTTTTACTTTTAGCGGCCCGAAGGTGTGCACCATATCATATATGTATGTGGTAACTTTTTGCAAAAAAAAGAAAAGAAAAAATAACTAATGAACGCTGCGACGATGATAATAATAATAATAATAATAATAATAATAATCGAATCAAGTCGAATAGTATTATCATTTCACTTGTGTACTATAAATACATCAAGTGACGTGTGAGAAGCAGTAGAGGAAACAAATGGTGTAAAGGCGAATGTCTTCTTTTAATTTAAATTAAATTTCCTATAAACCGGGGTTTCTCAATCGTTTTTATATTTCACCTTCCGCGAAAATTTAAAAAAAAAAGCATTAATTGCTAGTTTTAGGGAGGAAGAAGTTAAAAACCAAGGACTTTTATTAAGTCGTAAAGATTTTTTTTAACGTTTTTTTTTTGGGCGGGGAAGGCTTTAAAAACAAATTTTACCCATCATCTTTGATGGAGACCAATGTATTCGATTAAATGTTGGAAAAATTAACTTATTAGTTAATTATGTTGTTTCATTTTTTATTGTTTTTTTTTTTTTTTTTTTTAATTTACGTGTAAATATGAAACATAAATTATCCGGTTTTTGTTATTTTATTAAAACTGCATTAGGCTAGAATTTTTTTTTAAAGCGTGTAATAAATGAAGTAATAAAAAATTCATTCAAAACATTGAAAAATTGTTATTTACTTTCAGAATATAAAATAAAATGTTGAAAACTTAAAATCAGTCATTATTTCAGCTAACATAAATTCAACTACCTTGTTTCGCTGTATGTTCAATTAGTTTAACAGAAATTGCATCTGGTTCGTATTGCTTTTTTTCGTGCTTTCAACAACGTTTCCCTGGGTGAATACTAAATTAAACGTCATGAAACAAATACAATTGTATGCCCCAAGTTTAAAATTTTATATGAATACGCTCCTGATTCATTATATTTATATATAACCAATATATATATATATATATATATATATATACATATATATATATATGCATTGTATGGTTGTTCTCAAACTAATTTATTTGCGTTCTTTAGATATATGCAATATGTCCGCGCGAATAATGCCTAAATTAAAAGTTCTAATGGGAAATTTGACGCTAAAGTTTCCATAAATATGGAACGGAGGGTATTATATACAATGCTGGACCAAAAAAAAAAAAAAAAAAAAAAAGTAATGAAAGTACGTTTAGTAACAATTTCCTTTCGGAATAATACACGAACGACTCTATTAATCGTATTGAGAAAAATTTAAATGAACACTTTGGTCGCGTATAAAACTGCGCGTTGCTGGGTTAATGATGGTGTATCGATGGAAGAAAAAGAGAAAGAAAATCAGCGAGTAGAGACTATCTAGAGAGTTAGCTGATGTACTTTTTTATACGTGAACAATATTTCATTATACATTTGTAATATATTTAATTATTGATATCGGTGAAAGTGTATATCCTCTTAATGATAACATCGTCAGCGTAAACAAAAAAATTAAAGTAATTAAAACACTTACGTTGAAGAGGAAATCGTTCGAATTACCCTCTCCCCTCGCACAGGCAAGAAGCAACCGCTGCACTGCCTAAAGAAGTTTTGTTAGTCTCTTGTTGTAACGAAAGACACACGCCGGGGTTTCTTTCTTCGACAGCGTTGGACTGTTTAAAAAACGCCTCGTAAAAGATTGAAAATCTGGCACTCATTTCATATTTGTTTGCTGAATCTGCACATCTTTTTAGCCTTTAAGTGTATCATCCCCTATTTTCGTTTCTTTTTTGCAGTTTCTCTTGCTAACTGTAAATAGTTAGTTTGCTGCTTTTTTTTTTTTTTTTTTTTTTTTTTTTTTTCAAACAACCAACAGTACTTAGGAATAGAGAGATGCGCAAATTTACTCAGCTAGAGAAGTTGTTGGGCATATATGTGTTCTTTCTGACTTCGGATCGACATGAATTCATTGTGCGAGTCTTGCGGCGCTAAGATTAAATCATATCGTCGGATGAGTCCGAACAAGGATATATTTCCAAGGATGTGTATAACTGCGTCGTACCCATTAGTTTTGTTACAGTATAATTGAGGTAGATGTTGTCACAGCGTGCGTGCCTCTTTTTGTTTGTAATAATTACCCTCGTGCTTTTCGCTTTAAAGTAAATATTTTAATTATATAACACGTTTTAAGAAAAACACCACTGCACTGTTATAAAAAAAAATTGAAAAAAAAAATGTAGAATTAAAAAAAAGTACAATTTAATATAAAGTACACAACGTTTCACTACATTAATACTGAACAAAATGCGGTATGCATAAAGGCATAAGAACTGTTCTTGATATTAAGAATGTCAATAAAAAAGTGTAAAGTAACGAACCCAGGTAACAACTAATCCCCAAGTCTTCCCTATTGAAACGTCAACCTCTTTCTCACCAAGAAATAGAAATCGGACAGTGTTAAAAAGCTTTTTGCTGGCCAAGTCATACCGGTTCATGTCGGCATAAACAGATATTCCAGGCTATACTACTGGTCAATCCGAAACAAAATCAGTAATTCATCTTCAGTGAGTTGAAGGAAAAACGGAGCTAAGTTGAAACGTCCTCGGATGGCCAGCAACTGCGACTTTACACACTGATCTGGAACTGGTATGAATTAACCAACTAGCTTAACGGCTAGAAACGTGCAAATTACGCGGCAATTGAATTCTCGGTCAAAACGTTGGCCATTAATCACAATGTTTATCGAGAATCTCTTCTTAGTGATTTTGTTCCTCTGTTTCATCTACTGCGATATACATATAAAATGATCGTGCTCGATATTAATCAATCGACGCGCGACGCGCACTAATTAAGCCGCGACGGAAGTATTTAAATTTTTTTTCTATTCTGGAAAAAAATTGTATTATCAAACGTTCGTTTTTTTTTTCTTTCTCCGGTTCTAACTCAGGACCGAAATATTTTCGCCCCCTGTTTATGGAAACTTTTTTGTTTAGCCTCCCCTGAATAGTATGCATTTGTAAAAATGTGGTATACTTACCAAATGCAGACACGAGCAATTGTAGTACATTTTACACGTACAAGTTACTACATACATAATCAAAGACCACCCCTGTGTATACGTAAATCACTCTACCGTATTAAGCGTTAATTCTTACAATAATGATGTACCGATTTTAACGTTATTATAAAAAAAATATTGAACAATGATGTTTAGTATCTAGTTGGTGTTTTATTTATGTTCAGAGCAACGGGGGAAACTTTCATCTGAGTATGGAACAACTTGGTGTAATCAAATGAATGGAGGTTGCTGTTTTTTAGTTTTTTAGTTTTTTAGTTTTTTAGTTTTTAACAAAACTTTCGCGAATCCATCTGTAAATTAAAAAAACATACTGCCCGCTCCGAGTTCTCTAAGAAATCATTTTTAATTTCTTTACGGAATTTTTGCCAGACTCAGCGATGAGAATGTTTACCGAAAAGTTAAACGTTGCATTTGAAATGCTCCGAACGCTGCGGTATTTTCGAAGAACTAATTACATATAATGATAATAACGCCCGGGCTATTGATCTCGATTTCCAATTTTATTTATCTACATAATATTAATATATTTAATAGATTAGTAAACTAATAGATTTAATAGTTTAGTAAATTAATAGATTTAATAGTTTAGTAAATTAATAGATTTAATAGTTTAGTAAATTAATAGATTTAATAGTTTAGTAAATTAGTAGATTAAAACATTTTCCGCGAACGTTGCATCTAGAACGGCTGGATAAAGTTGTGTTGGATTCCGGTTAATTTAAAACTGCAAAAATTACTCTTCGAAACTAATCTGGAATAAAAAAGGTTTAATATAATCTTCAACATCAGCTAATTTCTGCTCGGAAGTATGAAAGGAGACAGCGAACGCACGAATTTAGAGTAAAAGCTTCCTTCTTGTATCTTTTGTTCGCGATCTGCGCCGCTGTTGGCATTTCCATGAAAATCTACCATCAGCGTTAGTAACTTCCTGCTAAATTTCCAATTACTTAATACTGCGCTAATGTGTCTGCTGCTTCCGCGTTTCCTTATTTTCCCGAACATATTCCTCCCTTTAGTGAAATTAATCTGAGCACCTTTCTACTACTATTGGCCAGTAGTCGCAGCGCGGTATAATATTTGTTTGCTGCTGTTCTTGTCGACACAGAGGAGTGCGTATAGTAAGTTGTTTACGCGTAGATTAACCTCGTTTTTGTACAATTTTCAATCTCTATTTTTGTTCCACTGAAAGGACTTTGGCGAGAAGAACGCCGTTAGTTTTTTATTTTTGATCTTCGTTATAACACAATCTTTACGATTTTGCACACTAATCAGTAATGTAAAAGAAAATGATTAGGTAATTTCTAACTCTTTTCATTTTTTTCTTTTTTTTTTTTTTTTTTTTTTTTTATTTCAATTTTGATACCGGCAATTCTGAATAATCTGTAACATTATATTTGTTGCATTCTCATTTTGCATAGTAGTCCGAAATTATTATGCCGGTTTTTTGTATGGTTTTTTGTATGATTTTTTCTCTTTTTTTCGATTTTTTGTAATAATACACACGATAACAGCGTTTATTATAAATATAAAAATGATAAAAATGGTGAGCGCCGACTTATTCCTTTTCTAATGATTTTTTTAAGGCAATCGTTTTTATAAAGATTTTCCCCGTCCTATCGGCAGCCTGTGACGCGACAGTTGATCCCACTTTAAAATAATAAGAAATAACAGAACGCAATGTTAATAGCGGTCCAATGAAATCCGTTTAATCATTGTGGTGCGCTAAATGTAAAAAAATGTTCCTAGGCTGATGAAATAGCGGTGATGATTATAATTATTTAGACTTATTTGTGAAATTACAATCCTCTTTTAACAGCGAGAAAAATTAATATGCAAAAGTAAATTTTCCTCAGCGGCATTACTTGCAATGTTTTTAACCGACTTCAAAAAAGGAGGAGGTATTCAATTCGACTGTATTTTTTTTTTTTTTATGTGTGTTACCACAGAACTTTCTTCTAGATGAACCGATTTTGATGATTCTTCTTTTATTTGAAAGGTGGTGTTTGTCACGTGGTCCCATTTAAATTTGATCAAGGTCTGACCGATAGTTTTTGAGTTATCCTTAATAATGCGGGAGATTGAAGCTTTTTGGATGCTTTTCATTCATGATTGTTTTCACCGTCGGATTAGATTTTTGACTTAAAATACTATAAATTTGCCAAATTACCATGGAAATGTAACTTTTGGTGTTTTTACCGTGGAAATATCTGTTCTTATTAAAATGTTTTAATTTAATTGAATAAAAATGCACTAAAAAGTAAAAAATAAAATGCTTTTTTACAAAAAATAAATACCGACTTCAAGGTTTATTATAAAAATTTAAAAATGCACTAAAAAGTAAAAAATAATTACTCCCGATAAAATATATATATCAGAGTGATATAACTTAAGGTGATATCGTAATTCTTATACAACATTAATTTTTTGGAGTTGGCATCAAATTCATATTAAAAGAATAATTAAAAACTGCATTAAATGTTGATTAAATTGTTCCTAACATGAATTTAATTCCAACTCCAAAAAGTTAATGTTGTATAAGAATTACGATATCACCTTAAGTTATATCACTCTGATATATATATTTTATCGGGAGTAATTATTTTTTACTTTTTAGTGCATTTTTAAATTTTTATAATAAACCTTCAAGTATCGGTATTTACTTTTTGTAAAAAAGCATTTTTATTAAAGAAGTTATCATTTTTATAACTTGATTACTTATAGATATATATGCATATATATATATATATATAAATATAAAAGCATAATATATTAATATAATTTGTACATTGTACGTATTTGGATTTTGTTTTCTTTTATATTCAAATAAAATAACGCACTAATCGGATCGCAATAATTGAAATTGTGCATTATTTTAGCTCTGTAGTAGTTGCCCTTTAGATCTTTTTTGAAATACAGTTGACTGTGCGATTCCGTTTAATCGAACCACTACGAAACCCTCTTGCAAAAATGTTACATATATATAGGGGTGGAGACAAGCGAACTAGGCGAAAGTACCACACTTTCATGCAGCTTAGCAAGTGGCGGGAAATTTTGCAACAGATGATCATTCCGGGAATTAAGGAGTCATCGTTTTAAATGTTAAGGCGTGCTCTGTTTTGGTCAAAAAAAGTTTCGCAAAAAATAAGCAGCACCGATAAAAAGGGAGTATAGAGATCAAATGTTAATAGAGAAGTATGGAAGATTGCTCAGCCGAAAAGATCGAACATTTGAATGAAACACGAATATTAATGCCACTAGGAAAGTAAAATTAGAAGGGCGTGAAAAGGACAAGATGAAGTAGAAGCGGACAAAAAAAAAACGAAAAAATAATGCAGTAAAAGGAGACTATGGTTAAAGCGGACAAATAGAGCGTAGATTGTAGAGCGTTTAAGAGGGGGCAAATATCAATAAAGTGTAGAATAGTAATAGATTCCGCGAAGATGATTGAGCAAAAGGAGGGAAGTAGTTTAAAAGGCACCCGGAAGAGCGTAATTGAAGACGGGACAGAAAAAGACAGAACCAGTACTCTATTCGGCCCTTTAGAACCTCGTCAATATGGATATGGTGTTTTATGTGTATAGGAAATAGAGAACCTAAAGCATTGGGGAATTCGATTCTTATAGGAGCAGATTTAGAATAGAACGGTAAAGAAAGACAATTAAAATAGGATAAAGATAATTGGAAAAACTGAAAGAAAAGTAAGGAATTTTATATCATGACTGTGTAAATAAATGGCGAAAATTGAATATAAGGAGAGGATAAAATTGCGAGTTTTATTTAATTAATCGCCCCATTTATGAAGGATAGAGGAGTAAGAAGAAAATAGACAGGTGGTTAATCAAATATCGAAAACGCAAACAGGATTTGTAAAGAGTATGGAATTCAGAAAGGATATCTACATCTCATCATCAGGGCACCAAGGTGGTAGACATAAAGACAAATTATTATCTAATTTTGGAAGAAGAGCCTTGGAGGAATTTCCATAAATAAAGAAACAGTAATCTAAGATATCAAAAAACATGAGTAGAACTCAGGGCACAATGACCGCCTCTCCGATTAGTAAAATTAATGTGTACGAATGCAGACTGAGATGAAATAGAAAGAAGTAAAACATTACAAAAATCTTGCCTTTCTTACTTCTTATATGAGAAAAATTGAAGAAGATCCACGGCATCTGTCTTACAATTTATACATATAAAACTTTACCGTCGTAGTTCTTCTATTGATCTGTATAACATTTAAAGCGAAAGCTTTTTCTTTTTTCTTTTTCCTTTTTTTTCTTCTTTAATGAGCGTAATTTTCCAAAAGTAATCTACTAAAAGTATTAAAAACACGATTAAAAAACAAAACAGGAACACTTTTTTTTTGTTTTGGGGGGGGGGGGGCTCGCTGCCAAAGAGCATTCATGTTAGACAAGAAAGAAAAGTATTGCTGAATTAATTATTTAGATTCAAAGGATACAAGGGGAGCGACAACGGTTAACAAAGAAAAGGAGAGAACAGATGCAGCACTATAGGGAGCAGGAATATATTAAGTGTCTCAAAAGTTGAGAGTAGAGAAGTAAACGTTCAGACGACAGAACATTCGAAAAGGGTGTGGTTAGAATTACATTCGTGGATATCATTTGGAGGATGTAGTGTGGACAGTAAGGAGAGTCTGAAACTCGATAGCGAGATGTAGTAAGCTATAATCGAAGAGCGCAACCGACATAAAGAGGAAATAAAATAGCGTTGCAAAGACGGAAATTCATGAAATCAAAGATTAACTGAAACATACGGCTGAATAGAAAAATTTAAGAGGAAAATTAGTTAAAAAGGGACGAAGGGAATAATGAGTCTGACCAAAACCTATAATGGAATTTTTTAGACAATACAAATAAAAGTTATTAGCAGTGAACTTATTAATGGGGGGAGTCGATTAACAGCTGCACCTCGAGTGATCAACTCGTTCATTTCCTTCTATACTAACATAGAGCCTGGAATCCAAAGGAACTCAATCTGATAAGTTTGGAAAAGTTTATAGGTAATCGAACGCATATACGAAGAACGATAGAATCACAAGAAGAATGAGGAGAAACAGATGAGATAGTTTGTAAAACACTTTTAGCATCAGAGATAATTAGAAATTTATTATTGTCTCCTACTAAGGATATGTAAAGAATGACTCTTAAAATCGCAACCGACTCTCTACAGTTAAAAAGAATCTGGATAAATACCCGGTAAGATTGTAAGAATGATTCGGTTAAAAATGTATAAAATGATCAAATAAAAATCAAAGCGGGAAGGAATTAATACATTTTTTCCCGAAAACCATATTCAGTCGGATATTTAAAGGGGGAAAAAAAAACAGGAAAGAAAATGAAACATTCCATTTTCGAGCTAAAAAAATTCTTTTAAAGGCATGTATTTCACATTTCGTCAGATGAGAAACATGCTGCGTCGCGCCAACCAGAGTCGGAATTACTTGCGTCATTTCCAACGCGTAGCAGAGTAACGGGATCTGTTAGGGACTTTGTATACGAACGGGTAAATGTAAACACGGCCGAAATATTTATATTTCACCTACTGTGCTACCGGTTTATGTAATAATACTTCGATTCCGGATAAATATTTATGAGAAATAAATTGAATTTTTGCTTTATTCCCGCGCTCGTTGAATTATTTATCGTTCACGATGGCTATTCTTCTATCGGAATATTTCCTTTTTTTTATTTTTTTTTCTATTTTCAATCGCTCTATTTCTCGGTCCCGGGCCCCGATTAAGAGGCAGCCGACAATATGTGCGCGGTACGGGTCTCAGCAGCGGGCGACGGTGATGCGCGTCGAATAATTGTAAAAAGTTTATTAACAGTGAGACGACGATGGTTTAATTACTATTCGGTTGATTTCACTTTTGGATGGAGTCTCTCGCGATAAAATTTATTGCTCGCTTGTTTACATAACTCGGCTACTACTCTATTTTTATTGATATCTGTATGTGCGCGAACGTGTTTTTACGTGTCTGTGAATGTACGTTCGCGTGAATGTGTGTCGCTTTGACGTGTGTAAACACAAGTGCGCTCTCCTCTCCGGTATTTACTCTAATGGTAGATTTGAAATAACAGGCCCTTCCGACTTCTCTGTCCTCTCTCACTGCTCTTTATAAATAGAAAGTTTATTATTAGTTTTAGATTATGTAGTGCGGTACCGCAATTTCCTCTCGTTTTAAAAGCAATTTAAAATTATTATCCGTAATGTATTTAGTAATTTTCTAGTTCGGCTCAGAGAAGAAGCACCACCCCTCTTCTCTCTGCCCTTCCTTACGCTCTCTCCTATACACTACCGCGTTCGTGTAAAAGTTTTTATTAAAAATTTTTATTACATTTTCCCCGCCGTTTTTTTTCCCCGTTTTTCCCCCTTTCGAATATTTTATTTATAGAACTCTCGACGGAGGTTACGTACGAAAAACTCGCTGGCGTGTTTTCGTCTGATTGCGTTGAACTTTTTTTTTTTTTTTTTTTTTTTGTGGAAATAATAATGCTTTAAACGGCGCCGCGCCCTAGTACTTGCACGTGACAGATAAAATCTCTTACAGTTGAAGAGAAAATGTGTGATTAATCTTTCGGTGCATGTCCTTTTACTTTTCTTTTTCCAATTTGATTTTGTCAGTCAGGGATCTAGAAAAAACAGAACAAAAGGAAAGAGAGAGAGCCGTGTCAGATTTTGATTCGGTCGGATATTGAACAAAGGAGAATCAATAACTGGGCAACGACGGGTGGAGCAGCGTAATGAGATGAAGATTTTTCAGCAGATGAGGATATAGACGAAAAAAAAATTGTGATTAGCATTACGGATTGTATACCGTGTGTATGTAAATTGATTCCGTTGAAGAGTTGGAGAAGGGGAAAAGCTAAATCGTAGGCGAATAGTTGAAACGACACAACAGAACGGCAGGGGAATTAGAAAAGACTACTTTTTGAACAGATAGATGATAGAAACGACATTGGTTGCAAAAGGAGGGACTTACTACCGAAATCTCTAAAATGGAATTTTTGTTTTATAAGAGGATGGATTTTTTAATTTTTTTCTATCTTTGAAAGGCGGCCCAAAGAACCAACAAAAACCTGAGCCAAAGAATCATTTCTTTGTTCTCAATATGTGGCTCGGAACCCACAGCAGATCTGTCGCGGAGTAGCGAGAAGGAAGAAAAACTCTGTGTGTGTGTGTGTGTGCGGAGATTGATAAAATCGGCGCGCGAGTGATACTCATGGAGTTATCGTCGACGTCGTCGTCATCAGCTTTGAATTCGTTTATTAAATGATTTCGGAAACTTGGCGAGAAAAGTGTTAAAACGTAAATAAAAATTTTAGATCAAATCTCTTTTCGCATTGTAATTCCCATTTATATTTCTTCCCTGTTCGCGGTTAATTGAGATTAGCTAATTTTAGGGATTTCAGTAGACCCCGCTATGTCGACCAAAGGCTAATTATATAAAAAGAAATCTGCCTATATATGATATGATTATGTATTTTGTTTAAATAAAATTTTATTATATACTTGATGTTACCTTTTCAAATGATATGTTACTTTTTTTTTTTTTTAAGAACGGTAAATGCGGGGTAAATTTGTTTATAAAAAAGAGGTCGTCGTTGGGCTGCACTGTATTCGTGTAAAGAGAGAGTCCTTTGCATTATTTCCTCGGAAAATTTTTTTCCGCAACAATGAATAAAGAGTATGCACGAGATACAACCATCATTTTTAGCGAGAAAAACGAAGGAAATCTGATACGACAAAGGAAGAATTATAATAATATTATCGGAATATATTCCTTTTTCGAGCCAGGTTCTCCCCGTAGAGCTAACACACGTGTGTATGTGTGTCCTACAAAAGGTTCGAAGCGCTGTTTTCCGCATTTTTATGCGGATGATTGTTTTTCGTTTTCTTTTCGGTCCAGCTTTCGCTATTTAATCATTTTAAAATAGTGATTAATTCAAGTTAAAATAAAAAAAAAGAAATAATCAGAGTAATGATGGAGTAGAAACGCAAGAGAAAGTTAAGATACTGCTGCTACGTTTGTTGTGGCACATTCTTTTATAACTACTATGATGAAGTGTAAACATTTTTTCGGTGAATAATCTGAATATTTTTAAACTTTCGAACGTGTTTCATACGTGTGTACACCATTTAGCGGAAATGAGGTATTCCGATTTATTTTCGTATAAGCGCACAATTTAAGCATACAGGGGGGGGGGCGGTGTACATTTTTGAACACGTTTAATTTTTCGTTATTTTTCCGTCATTCAAAACAAAAAAAAACGTAACTACAAGCTCTAGTGACGTCTAATAAAATCCATGTGCACCAACAACAAAAAACAAGTAATTGTTTTTTTTTGCTTTGGTGGCTTAATGGATAAATTTCGATATCGGAAATCCACAATGAAATATGAAATATTTGAAAACTAATCAACACAATTTAAATATAACTGAGCAGTTGACGTTGTTGAAGAACTCTCTGTTAAACATAACGGTTCTGTTTCAAGAGGAACGTTAACGGCTGCCAGCAGTTTCTCGAGGAGATGTAGTATAAACTCGAGACTTCCTTTGGTGATTGCAAGCGCCCTTACCTTTTGAACGTATGGCTATCAAACGGAGCTCAAACGATTAATTTTTTATTGGAGTCCCATTTGGAGAACCGTGTGCATAGCACAAGACATGTGACATGGTTCTCGAAAAAAGTACAACATCCCTCGATGGCATTTTGATTTTCCAGATACTTTAACGGGATGATGAGTTTTTTGTTTCTTTTTTCTTTTTTTTCTTTTTTCAAGGCAAAGTTCGGAACTTGTATTTCTTTGCAGCTTCTGAAAATTCCGGAACTCGTACAACAGCCGTGTATTAATGTAGAAAGCAAAGATTCTTTTTGTGATCTTTAAGCCCCTTAGAAAGTTTATTCTATAATTATGGGACGGGTTTGTCATATTCTTAAATGTCTTAAATCCGGACTGAGCTGCAGCGGGAGAATTTTTTCCCCCGCGACGCAATCTGTTAACTCTATTATTCGGATTTCTGTTCACAGTTTTAAAGGAAGTTTGTTGCATCGTTATCAAGAGCCTTTTTCGATCATCATTATTTATTTATTTAAATAATGCAAGTAATCATGCGTCGCCTATTTTCTTTCCTGCAGCGCCATCTACCGAGTACAGCCTACAACAGAGTTTTTCCGTTGGCTCTTAATCGGGTGCTGGAGGTGGTAACCATTACAACATCGAAGAGCATTTTGGAGGCTGCAGAATCTTTCATGATCTTGGGTTAATCTTCCCGCGCTACTATTAAATATTATTTTCGGAAAGTGTTCGAGCAGAAGATCGCACATTTGTTAAATAGAACCGAGAGGAGAAATCGCGTTCGATTTTTGGAATTTCTTCCATCTTTAAATGTGTTTTACATTAGCCCCGATAATTTGCGAGGTTTATTTCGTTTTCTTTCTTTTTTATTATAATTTTTATCGAAAGTAAAAGAATACCACCGAAAATTATTCTCGAGGTCCTGGAGATGGAAAACAACGCATTCTTAGATGTGCGCAAATATTTCCTGTCTTTCTTTAGTTTTTTGTTATTTTTTAAAGAACCGGGTAATACGCTGATAATATGAAAGATAATTTACCGGCTAGGACAGCGAAAATAATCTGGATCTTAAGTATCGGATTCGAAGGAATTACAAAACGCTACGGCTTACTACGCATTTTGAAAGGAAGGAAAGGAGTAAAGGAAAGATAGAAATCGGGCGATTAGACTAGATTACAGTCGGAATTAGAATTGTGACATTGAGTGAAAAAAATCGATTAATAAATCATCGATTTTTCTCTTTTCAATGAAAATCGATTTGGAAAATTCGATTTTTCGGTCATTTGAAAAACTGCATACTTTTCTATATAATAATAAAACTATAAGAGACTAATATTAATAATTCATTACAATAAAAATAAAATGATATAAGTATAAGAAATAAACAAAACGACGAAACTAAAAAGAAAACAAATCTCTCTTTAAACTTTGATTTTAAACAATAAAAAAACTAAAAAGAATTATTGTCATAAATTTTCAGGTAATTTGTCATATAATCGATTTACTAGAAATTAATCGGTTAATTATTTTTTCACGTCCCTAATAGACATATACTTATGATAGTCGGAAGAAAAAAAATCTGCTGCATCTAAACATAGATAGGAAATCCATGTTCTAGGACACAGTTCTAATTTTCACCACCAGGCGATACAGGAGCGCGCTAGTGTCACATTAGTATTGTGGCAGTGAACTATACTCTTGCATCCCCAGATGGTGAAAATTGGAATTGTGTCTTAGAACATTATCTACTTAAAATACGCGCGCAGAGAACTGTGTGAAATAAGCGCACAATTAATTGGTCGAACCGCGTGTTCTATGAATGTTTCAATGGAAACTTTAACAACCAACAAGGGGACGGGTAAGGCTGCAGCACATTTGAATGTATGTGCTTATAGGAAATTTAGAAGAAACGAAGATGGGCTTTTGGCGATGTTCAAACAAATGCCGGGGCTTTAGAAGAAACTGATCACTTATGCGGACCGACACAGCCCGCACTAGAAGTTAAGAAGATATTAATTATCATCCAACTTGAAAATGAAAAAAATTCATCTTTCCGGCAAAATGCCGAGGTCTAAAATCTCGAAGTATGCGCCCGGTGGAATATTATCTCCTTGTGTGCGCTTTTTTCGCGACACCCTTTGATCGCCAGGCCGGTGGAATAATCGGTCATTGGTTGCTCGCGCGTTGCAGAATCATCCTGTAGGCACGAAATTCTCGTATAACATCCGTCTATGTATAGTAGAATGTGTACGACTTTACGGCAAACGAGTACATTAGACCAAATGCAAAGTGCGCGTGGTACCTTCACTGAAAGTTTAAGAAACCACCTGGTCGCCTAGTAAACAATGTTCCTTTTAATTAGTTATTTTATTATCGTGTTTTTTTTAAAAATAGGGATGTTCATATTGAAAAAAAATATCGATATTTTTTTTCGATATGATTTATCGCAATGTTGTATCGATATGTTGTCGATATATCGTATGTAATTTGTATTTAACTAGTCGCACGAAAATTTTAGGATAGATTTCTTATCACTTTTTTAAGTTGGAGCGTCCTAAATCCTTTATTGCAAAGTTTTTCGTAACTGAGCAAGTAATCAAAACAAATAAACAAGCACCATAAAACTTTCCTTTCTATCTGACCGGCGAGCGACCACAGACAGATTAAAATAGATTGACACTATGACAGTTGACACTCGACAGATCGTGATAGTGCTGCTCTCACGTAAAATGTACAAGTGTTAGCAACCTTAAACGTTTTTTTTTTTTTTTTTTTTTTTTTTTTATTTCTAAACGGAAAATAAATTTAATGTGAAAAGATGGTGAACTTTCAATTTTGTACGATATTTCTTATATCGGATGTAATATATCGATATTGGATAATTCGATAATATCGGGTTAATTCGATGTATCGAGTGCGCATATCGATTTTTTTTTATGTAATATCGATTTATATCGAGCACTCCTAGTTTTAAATTACGTTATTACTCGATATTTTATTTTTGTTTTCATTTTTTTCTTTTGCAATTTGCCCATTACCAAATCGTGCAGTACAGAAAACCAAATTTTAACGGTATTGACTGATTTTCGCGGGTACTTAATTTTTTCCTTGCGCTCTCGCAATTATTCGCATAATATACAGTTTCAATTTTTTTTACCTCTTTTTTTTTTTGGATTTATCGACGAGAGGGCATTAATCAAAGAACTAGGAAGGAAAATAAAATCAGATCTTTACACAATATTAAAAGTACCATCAGACGGGCATCACAGAAGGCCGATGTGGCAGAAAGCGAAGAAAAATAGGGGATGATGGAATAGGGTGAAGGTAGTAAAAGTAAGGAGTAAAAGGAGGATCGATTTTAAAATTTCCAGTTCCGTAATGTAATTTCGTACTATTTTGCGCGTGTTCCGTTTTTCAATCATAATATTTGTATTTTTGTAAAACTTCTGACGATTACTACCTGCTTTTCAGTTTCTCTTTTAATTCTACAGAAAATTCTAGTTGTACATCGAGCCGTTTAGGGGGTTTTGCGGAAGAGTGTTTTTTTTTTCGACGGGCGTCGATACGTAGGAGTGGTGGTATTAGCTTCAAAATCGATCGATGCGACACAAAATCTGCAGGTCAATTAATGACTCTTTTGTTTCTATTCCGTTTGCATAATCCGAGATCAAGATGTCGCTTCATAAAAATATCTCGACGATGACTAAATCGAAAACGCGGTTGATGATAATATGTTTCAGAAGAAACGGCCGATTTGATGGCGAACGATTTTCTTGTTGTTCGTTTTCTTTTGTTTCGTTTTTTTTTTCGTTTATTTTTTTTTTACTGCCCGTGTTCAAATGGTTAAATTGATTGTTTTGCAGCCAGGCGAAACTCTCAACCTGTCCGATGTGAAATATTGCGCTGTTCTCAGTATTATTAATTGAAGAAATATTTGTTCGACTTATTTCATTCCGAATGCAATTGCCGACTGGGTGAAGGGGGTTCGGACGTCGATTGGAATATTTTATTTCTGTTTGACAGCAGTTATCGGCCGGACTAGCTTGACTGCAAACAGAAGACTGATTGTTAAATGTCGTCCTTTTATACCGATTTTAATTAGTGAAAGGCTCGCCTAGATTAATCGTTTCAATTAATAGGCTCTCCTACCGCTCGCAGCTGCCTATTATTTATAACTACTATTTATTTATTGGTTTTATTAATTAGTGCCACTAATTGTCCGCCATCAATTTAACAAATTGCACACCCATCTGCTGTGCGATGCATTGACTGACAAAACCGAAACATTCTAAATAATTTCGTTTTACGACGAACGACTATACATGCAGCGTGAAGGAGTTGCTATGTCGTGCGACGATAAATTAATACCTATAGGCCTGCTGCAGTCGAAACTGTCGTTTCTGAATAATTGCACTCCTATTGCATCGGGAAAACAATTTTCACCTACGAAATAAATTCGAGTTTTTCGTTGTTTTTTTCTGTTTTTTTGCGGATAAAATGTGGAATTACGCTGATTTTATTGAACTACAGAAATATTATTAAAAAGTCCGAAAATTACTAAGTCCCCCTTAAGTATAATATTACTAATACATCGAAATTGGTCGTGAATTTTTGTTCGGTCGGTGTTTTCCTAATCGAAAATAATGAGAGAAAAGTTTTAAACAAACAACGATAAATGTTTAAATTATGGCTTTCTTTATATAAATTTATTGTGCTTTTTTTTTTCTTATTTTTTATAACTTGACATTTTGTGCCTGTACGCGCGCACGCATGCACACCAACAGTGCTTACGTTTCAAGAATTCATTTAAAACTCGATTCATTATAAGAAATAACTTTAGATCTTAATTTAATTAATTCGAATATTTATGCTTTGAGAATCTCCGACTCGGGGTTAATCATCAAATTAAATTTATTCAACGATGATATGATTTAAAGCGAAGAAAAGTGAAAAAGAATAAATATTTACACGTACTTGTGCTGTCTTGGCTTTATGTAAAGTATAAAAATTTAAGAATTAAACGTTACATTTTTGGAAAGATTTTCATTAGTGCCCACTGGTAGGGTTAACGACGAATCGGAGTCACGAAAAAGGAAAATAGAAGATCATTGCAAACACGTAAAAGATTTACCATGCTGTAAATAAAATCCGTACCAGAACATCCGGCTCTGGACCTACGCGAATAAACTTAATTAGGAATCCACGATTAACCCTTGTAATTATACAGGATTCGGTGAAAATAAACGGAGAGGTTAATAAAATAATTCCGATATGTCCATAAGAAATTTTATATGCTCTCGAGATTGGGGTGATCAGATTGTTTCCGATTGCCTACACTCGATGATGATCGTTTATTCTGACAGCCGAAAATATATTGTATAAAAAAATAATAAAATTGAATGCATTACATTTATTATGATAGCTGTTTTATCCTTTCCTCTTTGTGTGTACATTACTCATATATAGGTTCTTTTGGATAGAATTTAAAGCAAACTTGGACCGAAAAGCGAATGCTTGATTCAAACATAGAAATCAAAAAAAAAGAGATATATTATGCATATACGAGTAGACATACATATACATATATATGTATGTGTGTAATAAGGGACCAAAGAAAATTGAAAAAAATTCGTAATATTATTAAAAATGCGCTGTTTTTCAAAGGAAGTAACGGTTTTAATTCTTCTGTGTAGATGCGAAATAGGGGCATAGTACGATGGTAGACGTAATATTTCATCAAACCGGGAAGTTTGCGTGTTAATTTTGTATATTTCGTAAAACAAAAAAAAAAAAAAAAAAAAAAAACACGTCATTATGCCATTGATAAAACGTAGAAGGTATTTTTTTCCCCATTATCTGGTAAAAATGTTTATATGAGGGCTCACAAGGCCAACAATGTGTTTCGGTGTAGCAGTGTTATTACGATGATTCCTGAATGTTTTACGTATCCCCTCAGAACTGTCATTGTGAAATGTGTGTAACGATAACCTTTTACGTCTACGGATGTTTTCCGGCTAGTGAAGGGTTTTCTTATTCAGTTAATTGTTATTATTTCAATCTGAACAAGCTGATTCTGTCATATAAACGTATTAATCATTTTTTAAATTGTAATAAAAATAATCGAAATCAGTAAGTAGCGCTGTTACCATCGGAGGAGTCGAGAGGGTCTATGGTAAGAGCTCCAAAATTATTCCGTTCTTCCTAACGAGATGAATGCTCTGAAGTGTTGTTAAAACAAAAATTGATGTCAACGGTCGCTTTGTCCCTCGTTGTTTTTGAAACTGGCGATCGATAAAAAATACTGCTTTTTTTTATTTTTTAGCCAATATAAAATACATATATGTATATATTTTTTTTTTCTTCTTAAAAATCTTTTCGCGTCCACTTAATTTCTTGTTTTACCTTCTCAAAACCGAATAGAGTAAGGAAATTTATTTCCAGTTTATTTCATTTCTCTTAATCAAATTTTGGTGTTCATTTAGGTTTTATAATCAACTTTTACTGGGGTTTTTTTTTCCTAATTTTAATTTTATTTTATTTAAGTTTAATTTTAATTATTCGAAAATGCAATGCGCTCAGTGTGTATATTAACAGCTTTTTAAGAGGAATGTACAGGTCCGAAAATGAAATTAACATTACGATAAATATTAACATGGTAGGATTAGAAAAATGAGCTCGACGTTAATATATTTATGAAACTAGCAAAAATAATCTAAAAAAATTTTTAAAAAAATTAAAAATTTCTGTAAACGTTCGGTAAATTTGAATTTAATAACGATTTTACTTCGCAAAAGTACTAATGGCGGTCATAGAACTGAAATTTAAGTGAAATTACTCGAACACTATTTAGAAACACGTGAACTAAACACACAGTCCGATTATTGTTTTATTGTTACTGAACAATGTGACCTACTACTGGGAAAGAGGAAGTTTAAAATTTTGCCAAGTATGTGCTTTTTGAATTCGCCTTTCTTCACGAATGCCGATTAGAGTTCACTTTCAGAAAGACAAATTAAACCAATTTATTTCACCTAACGTCACTGAATGAAAAATGAAAAGAACCGTTTTCTATGGAATTTTTCTACAAAACCTTTTTACAAATGCAAAACTTTTCTATGTAAAATTTTTTTATAATTTTTTTCATTTTCTAGAATTGAAAGGTTTACCAATTAAACTTAAACATATTCAAATTAAATTTCTAAAGGAAATCCTAATAGTGTCTCGGGTTAATGTTTTTATCAAGAAGCCAGTGGACGGTCACTTCTTCAAGTTGTTCACGGAAATTGTTTTTCTCATTTAAGGAGTTCGATGAACTACTAGTTCTTTTTTTCACCTATCTCTTAATTTTCATTTCCTCTCATACGGGATGATATCCTAATTGTTAGGTTTGTGGCTTGAGTTTGATAAAAGAAAAGAAAAAATGTAATACCACGCACATTATTCTGTCCTCTGTTCGTTTAATTAGGCGAAACATTTTTATTCTCGTTGATTTATCTTTTTCATCAAATTATTACATACTTAAAGTCATCGAGATTTGCTGGAGCGTTTGGCTTCTGTTACGGAAGTCTCAGGTTCGAACCTCGGAGACGGCAAAAATCGTTACGAAAATTAAATTAAATACTCGCTAATAGTCACATGAAGGGCAATGGCGGACCACACCACATATGTCATATACTATCGCATAGCACGCTAGTAGGTACACGCAGCTGGCACACACGGGACTGCACTTGTATATGTGTCGATATAAATCGAACGATTACTAATCAGTTCCGAATGTAGTCTAGCGTATGTACACATTCGTACTGTATATAAACAATTGCTATGAATACTATGCCTATGCCCGTACATCTGAAATGTACGAATAGAGGTTGTCGCTGACGCTCAAGAATTAAGTATGGCACACTATGACGATGATGTACTTAAACCTATTAAAAATTTAAAAAAAAAACAATAATTTAAACCAATTAAAAAACGTATTTAGTAGTGGTTTTTTATAATAAAAATAATGAATACCTATGAAAATACAAAGTGTTGGCCCGAAAACTGTTCTGAAAGTACAAGTTGTTACCCATTTTTGGTTTTGACCATTGTCTTGAAAATGAAAAACGAAAAAATGTTTTTTAATGAGCTAGTATATATAGTGTACATTCGAATAATTACTTAAGTGTGATTTATAAATAAAAAATTACTCTGTACATACAGAAATGTTGAAAGTGTATCGATCAACGAAATATTGTAATATCTTTTCTGGGACCGTAATAATCTCGTACTCGCGTAATAGGACTAACTTCATGTTGCAGTATGAAAATCACACTATTGCAATGATAATTATGTGACTAGATAAATTCATAAGAATTTATGAGGAATATGGAATCGGGAAGAAGCGATTTTCGAAATTATTGTTCGATTCTAATCGTTTGCGATAGTTGATATACGCTTTTCTCATCACGACTTCACATCGTGTAATCGACCGAAAAAAATATCTCCATTCAGCAGGTTTTTGTGAAGTAGCCAAAAGGTAAATAATTTCTGGAAAGCCGATTGAGGAAAAGGAATTTCAATTAAATTTCACACATGAAAAACGCGAGAATATTTTACGTTGATTTAAAATGAATTTTCCGCTTTGTTGAGACGATTTGTTCAACTAAACAATAGATACATATACATAAACACACGCATATGTATATATATATATATATATATATATATACATATACATATACACATATGTTTGTGTCGTTTTGAACCTTTAATTGAACTCAATTTATGTTTTGATTGTTTTGCTCACACTATTGTTAAGACATGTAAAAAATGTAACAAAATACTGATGAATTTCGGAAAGAAATGCGCTAATGAACGGTTCGGGTGGATCCAAGGTGCCAGGGGGTGATATAAAAAGAGAAAGCGTACCATGCAACAGATGAATGTACAATGATGATGATGGAATTGGGTTGCGATGTGTGCAATAGTTTTGCGAGGATAACCGATTTGAAATACTTTTTTCACGCCATGTTAACGTTATGACAGAGAACGCTGATTGCAAAGTTGTCTGTACAAACGCGTTATGCTTGTCAATCTGCTGTTGAACGAGCTATTTTGATAGTTGTTTTTTTTCTCCATATTATTGTATCATTGTTATTATTATTATTATTATTGTTATTGCTTTTATTGTGTCCCTTGTTATATTTGAAGAAAACTTTAACATTAATAATGCTAGAAGAAGAAAAAATAGTGATAATAACAAAAAAAAAAAAAAATGGAAAAGAAAGAAAGAAAAAAAAAGAACTATATCGATATGTAGTAATAAGCATATAGCGTGATAAGTAACAAGATATTATCAATCGCAGTCCTATTGTTACGGCTATTCTGTATATTAGCTGGAGTTTAGAACGCGTTTTGCTATTCAGTAGAGAATGCGAATTACCGAAAAAAGAAATATTTCTTTCAGTCTGATGAAACTCGTTTTGCATTGAGCATTCGACACAATTTTTATCTGCACACCAATACTGGTCGTTGATCTTTTTTGTCCATTATTGCTAATGCTTGATAATATGAAAAAGAACAGATGTTATTATCTATATAAACATTTTTTTGCATCTTATTTGTTAAATAAATTAATAATATTCTTATAAACCAATGACAGCTGGCCTGTGTATTATTGACTTTTTTGTCACAAGTAGTCTACATTTTTTAGAAGATGTCATACCTACACTTTAATTTAGTTGGGCCTTTATTGATATTATTAATAAGTAGGACTGTAACCCGGACCGCGAATATCAACTTCCGGTGATAATCGAGTGTACGCTAGTTTTAGTTTTAGGGTGCTACGTTTTTTGGTGTTTATAATGTTGAATATCTATTACATATATATATGAATGGTTATACGAGTATTATTCTTACTTTGAGGGTAATAAGAAATTCCTGTAACGAAATCTGTAACATTTTTGCGTCTTGTTTATTTCACTCTGCAAAGCATGATCAATTTAAAAACCGATTTTTCTCTCATAATTATAGAATTCTAGCAACCAGGAGGTCGTTCAAGATGAAGTCTGAAGAATCAAGTTTCTTATATATATATATATATATAAATTCGACCACTTTGCCTCGCAAGGGCCTGTGCCCCTTGACCCCTCTTGTTTATATTTCTGTCTCTTTCTCTATTATATTTTTTATAAAATTGTGAAAATTTACAACATAATTTTAAATCAGTCCATATGAGAATATAAGTTATGTGCGAACAGACGTAAAAAAAAAAAAACAAAAAACAAAGGGGTGAACGTGTAACCTGCCGCTTTTTGGAACTCGGTAAAAATTAAAATATAACAAACGTTACATAAAATTTGGACGTTTTTTCGTTACATAAAATTGGGACATTTTTTCTAATGGAGGCCGGCTTAAGAATTACGTTATAATTAATATATATGTATACATATATATATATATATATATATATATATATATATATATATTAAAATGAAATCGTGAAGTCTTTGGCTACGGTAGGAAGGATTTGTTATGCACTTCGGTAACTAATATATGGAAAAAACAACCAGAAGTGGTACGATTTTATAAATTTCGAAAATAAGTAATTCATTCGGTTTTTTATTCCACGATGCAGTTATATGCTTATATGTTAATTGTTCCCATTAATACCTGGGAGTTTAGAAATTTATATTAACTTTCAGTTTTATTTTTGGGTCTAATATTAGGGCGCTCCTTTAAACCGGTTGCCCGATGCACTAAGGTATGCGAAATGCTTAATGTGTTTTTCTGGAAATCGATTACCGTACATTTAAAATACCCAACGTTTGCTCACTATAGCGAAGGATACTCAAAACACATGAACTAGTTTTTTTTGTTTTTTTTTTGCAGAACACATCTCACACATTTAAAAATGTTTTCTTATTAAAAAATGTTTGATGTTTAAATATTATGTTGCTAAAAATTTCCTTATTTACTCCAAGGTTTAGTATTAATTTTTTATAATTTATTGTAACTTTTGGATAAAATGAACTCTAAAGTTGTTGTTGAAAATTAGCAAGAACGGTACTTTTAGTATTTTGTGTCGGTGCAGAGAAAAAAAAATGTTCATAATACACGGGGTAAGAGCTTAATTAAACATTAAATAAACTTAAATTGCATTTATCGCACTTATTAACATTTAAAAATAAATCAATAATGATTGTCAAAAAAAAAAAAATATATATATATATGTATAATTCAATTCTCTAATTAACAGCCGCAATTTTCACGCCCAGCGAATTCGCTACAATAGGTAATCGGATAAAAACACATTCCATATTCCTTGCTACAGAAACGGGCCTTTTTTAGAATTCACCAAACACATTTTGTTGTAGGTACACTGCACGGTCTTAGGTGGTATATGAATGTATTATTATTATTGACACGAGTTGATGCAATTAAGCGTGATTTTGTGACGTTATTATTATTATTAATCACTTTTCCGTCACGAGTAATAATGTAAAACATTTTTGTATGTGTAACGTTTAAAAATGGCACACAGTCAATTAAAGCCGACTTTCTTCTATTGTACACGTCGCCGGTGAGCAGGAAGCGGGCAGAGGAGTCGAATTTTATGGTATTTATTAGAAATATGCGTGTACTGTCGAGGATTTGAAAAGGTAGTATCGGCTAATTAAATTTTCCATAGTATTCGTTGTAGCGGTTAAGAGCTTCCTCGGCTAGACTTCAATTTTGGCAAGTGCGTAAGCTAGTCTAGTCGAGAAAATGACTAAAAAAAAAATCGACAAGGTCCGAGTACCGTCTGTGAAATCTGCAATAGCGTGCACGGAGCCGGCTGTTAATCTACTCTCGAGGACGCTGAATGGAACAGCAGTGAACGTGGTCAGAGCTGAAAGAAGAAGGAGTCGAACAACGAACCGGGCCGCTCATAATAACGGCCGAAACGGTGGCACAGTCAAAGGCCGTAGGTGTGTCGTCAGCAAACGAAGTCGGCCAACAGGTCACGAAGAAAGGCACCGACTAGAGCAGCAGCATCCAGACGGAATTTCCAATCTGCGTCGAAGAGCTAACGGCTGCTGCAGGTAGTGAAGATGAACTGACCGTGTCTGGCTGCTCGGACGAACGAATGGTCGTTTTGTCTACCGCGACCGATGACGCTGCTTTGCCGCGCTAATTTGTCAGGCGACGACCGGGGGCCTCTAAATAATTACCGAGAAATGGCGGCATCGGATTGTATCGGGACTACTTGCAAATTTCGACGAACGGGTTTCCAGAAACACCTACAAATTCCGCCCGAAATTGTAGAAAAAAATGAACAACCCGCCCCCGTTCTATAAAAAATTCCCGATATCAACAGAGCGATTATATCGTCATTCCGGACGTACGCTTTTCATGAAATATACACTATATGTATATCACGCACCACGCACTAGATTGAACAGGTGACATAGTGTCATCGTTCTTGTAATTCACACGGCTCACCGTGCATGTACTAATTTTCAACGCGACGTGCCCCTGTGGAGACTACAGAGCGGTGGCGACGCCGAATTCGTACTAGAATTTCTGCACTCCCGTAATAGTCTCTCAGGGCACGTTGTTGAAATTCTAGTCTGAACTTCTCAACAGTTTTTAGTTAGAGGTCTATTTTCGACCTACCATGTCAATATATAAATTGAACCGGCTGTTGTAATTTTTTTTATCGTGGCCTGAAATGCGTTTCAAGGTCGATTTTATTATCGTTTTTATCCCGATATCGCGGCGCAATATCGAAAAAATCCTTTTACATTGAAATTCGTGTGTTCATTGTTGCGGCGTTTGAATAATTTGTAGCATATCTTCTTGATGGTTTTTAAATATTACGCGTGTTAATCTTTTTTTTTTCTCTCTGTTATTTAACTATTCCATTTGGTGGCCAATTGATAAACACAAAGAAAAGTAAACTAATTGTTTGATTTGCTGCTAGATTTCACATTTCTACAGCAATTACGGAAAATCGAATTTTACATCTTTCGCGAATTTTAACGAAATATCGCACATCGATTTTTGCGCGGAATTCATAAAAATAATTTAGCGCATTCTCTCATCTATTTTTAGAATCTGGTAAGAGCTTTGCCCTAAGAATCCCATGGACAGCAAAGAAGACGAATCAGGAAGTGCTGCAGATGATGGGAAATAAGCATATGGAATTAACAGGCGTCATAAAAGACAGGAAGAGGAAATACTTTGGCCATTTTATACGTGGATCCAAATAATATTCATTGTTGCAAATAATATTATTAGGAAAAATATCGGGCAAAAGGAAGGTCGGACCAAGGAGGCGCTCATGGATGTGCGACATCAAGGCATGGTCGGGGATGAATACCGAACAATTAGTCCACCTTGCATACGAAAGATTTCTTTAATAAGGTCACCTACGATCGGGAACGGTCGGGACTCGAAGAAGAAGAAGAAGAAGAGCTTTGCTGCCGCTGACACGTCTTTGAATCCAGGCTGATTCTTGCGTGTGTGCGGCATCATATTAGATTGTAATTTTTACCGCACAGTGAGCATATATCTTAAATATGTACACATTATTGGCTGTTTTCTATAACTCTTACGGAAGAGAGAGTCTGTTCTAACTGACCTATGGCAGATTCCAGGGTTTTCATATTACTTCCGCCGTAAAAGTTACGTAATCGACGTAACAGACTTTAATATAATAATGACTCGTCGTAGATGTTCGCGGTCACATTTACGCGCCAAAAACGCTTTACGTGCAAATTTAACACCATCGGAGGAGTTCTCGTCTGCACACGTGAGGTCCTGCGAGCAGTCGAAAGCTAAAACGAAATGCTTCAGAAGTGTTCTTACCGATTAACTCCCACCGACGATTAATCGCCGGCTATTATTGTATACTAGTATATATGGAATTTCTCGGACGTCGACTTTCACAACGGCATGTCACCCGTGTGACGAACTGAGTCACTCTCTTCGGATGGGACAGCAGTTCGTCCAGTGGCGCAGCTAATGCAGTTGACAGTTGATGGACGCTAACGTCGTTATCACAGTCCTACTATTTACTGTAAATGCCCGTGTCCGGAAAATCCGATAGCGCAGTCAGCGTTGAAATATTCTCGGTTCATCTTGCTTTACACAGACGACACACTGATGAGTGTATATCGTAGGTGCACTCACATCCATTATTCCCTTCATTCGGCGATCATCGACGAGAATTAGTGAAACAATGATTTAAATCTCATTCTGGCCGTAGATCCTGAAAAGCTTCGGTTAAAGCCACTGTGCTACGGGACTTTATTACGCATCGGAGCAACAACACTTGTTGCTCTGAAGATGGAATGCGAGACGTACATCATAGTACGCGTGGAATATACCTCCATTTCTTCCGATAAAACTTTTTTCAAGGCGTTTTATCTCGTCCTCTCTTCGACGTTAACCTCCTTAACATGTAACAAAGCTGTAATAAAAACGTCTTAGATTTCACTCTATTTTTTTCCTTAGACGCTGTTTCAGTTTTTATATTATAACGTAACCCCCCCTTCGGCCCTCCCTTAATATATGTTTATTTTTTTATTTTTTTTAATTTCTCTAATCTGTTATTCCAGAGCACGCGCTGGTTGTTATTATTTATTGAATATTCTAAAAGTATTTATGATATACTTTTTCATAATACAGTATTATTCGTTATTTTTGACACTTTAATTCGTTTTTTTGAAAAGTATATACCTTTCTTTTTTTCTTTTTTTATTTAATATATAAAGTTTTTTCTAGCAGCGTTTTTTGTCTCTTTTTTAATTCGAATCTTCTCTGAATTTAGACTAGCGTCAAATAAAAAAGCAAAACAAAAGAACTCTCTTTTCCTTTTGTTGTAATATTTCGGTTTCACTCGTAATCCGATGACATCTTATTTAATCGACGAGACTTTTTTATTCCATCTAGATGACAAGTGCTTTTCTTTAGACGTACAATATTCAACTGAATAAACTCGAAAGACAAATTCATACGGTATAATTAAACAATAAAGAAACCCCTAAGAGACCAGTTTTTCAAACTATTTGTTCGTACAGACACGCCATTGTATATAATCATAAACAAATAGTTCGAAAATTTCGATGATTTAATGTTTTTTTTGTCGTTTTAATTGTTTTTCGAGTTTACTTTTTCTATTTTTGAGACGTTGAAAAGTTTGTTTTTTTTTGTTGTTTTTTTGTTTTTGGTTTCTTTTTGTGACATAAAATTTAAGTTTGGTTTTTCCTGTGAAATAAATGAAACAATAATTTTTATTTTATTTTTTTCTAATTATTTGGACTGACCGCTATTATGGGTCGTAGAATTTAGATGTACTTGAACGGAAAACTAAAATCAATCGGCCTATTGTATTAATGCATTATAATAACCGACCTCGTCTGATAGGTAGCGATATTCCTTTTTATTATTAGTTATATTCATGAAATATATAATTAGTTTAAATCGTTTTGATTGTTGTAAGAATTAATTAATGACAATATCGGGAGAGGAGGCTTGAAAACGGCTGATTGCGGAAAACGTTTGTCAATTTTTGCGAGATTATTAATATAAAATGAAGAATAAAACTATCCGTATAGGATGGCCGGGTCTCGCGAAGCGTACAAATTGTTTACTTTGGCCTTAAAATGACAATTGATTATTCTGTCTTTTTGTTGTTAAAATTTTATTGTAAATCAATATACGCTACCGATGATGTTGCTATAATGTGACTGAAATAATAAAACCGTCTTCAGTGAACCATCTTTCTTTAGTACCTCTCTAGGTGGTTTCGATCTAATGATTGAGATTATTTCGAGATGGATTTCAAAAATCGCTTTAGTGAATAAACGTTAACATTATACAATATGTTGTTTCTCGACGGAGTGATGGTAATCGCAGTGATATATCCTTTAATTGAACTTTTAAAAATTGAACTTTTAAAAATTGAACTTTTAAAAATTGAATTTTTATTACTAGCAGCGCCTCAATAACGGGGTCCACTAGGTGTGCCGAATCAAATTCGATCGAACTTTAAGAAGTCAGAGAGACGCGTCTCGCTTTCTCACGTGTGGATGCGAGAGTCTCGATTTCTAATATCGGCGAGGAATGAATAATTTTGAAAATATTTTCGTCGGCGGTCGCACCCCCGATTATCCGTACGCGTTGAATGTGTGCGCTAAATGATAGAGAACGCCCTTCTTCTCAAATTCGACTGTGAATTACTACCGTCACCGTTGTAAATGTTTCTTTTTTTGCCTTTACTAGAAGAGTCGCTTATGGGCCGAATGATGATGTACAGCAGCGCTGGAAGTGCGACGGACGGTTCCTCGTTCCTCCTATATGAGCTGCAACCGTTTGAAATGAGGCCCGGGCCTGAACTTGGCCCCATGAATCATATTAAAAAGTCGTTACTGCGAGTTAGTGCACATCGTTCGCGCTATCACGATATTACGCATTCACGAATTATTTTGCACAATGCTCTTCCTGGCCGTGCATAAATCTTTCCGCTAATATTAACTTCAGCTCGCTTTTCTTGTTTTTATACTTTGCACGACCCATTAAAATGGAAACACTCGCCGTTTGCTTGCGTACACTCTCTAAAAAAATCGCCAAATCGTATCCGTTTCCGCATTCCTCCTTGGCAGGTTCTCTTCCTCCGTGTTACCTTCATTATTGGCACACTCTCTTCTCTGGTTGTTCTTGTTGCTATTTCACTTTTTCTTTTTTTCTATTATTATTATTATCATTTATTACCAAATTTGTTTTTTCCTTCGTAAGAAACTGCATGCTATTATACCGTCCACGTTGATAAGCTATTATTTGAACTTTGAATTATTGAAAAATCCTCTCAAAAAAATAGGCGTGTTTCTGTTATATCCTGCCGGACTAAATTTGCCAGTAGAGAGTTCTCTATTATTTCCGCCTATCAACGCTTTTTGTTGACTTTAATTTTAATAATAACTGCTCCCGGGTAAAAATTTTATCCTGAGACCGAAAAGAGATACCACAAAGTGGAGAACAGTTAATGAGCAGGAACATATTACACACATGCATATGCAAAATACATACAAAAAAATATATGTAGAAATACATATTTGTGTGTATTAAATATATATACATATGTATATATATATATACCGTATAGACAGACTTTTAGACTAATTTTGCGTTAGATGTTGCTTATCTTGCTCTAAATTAGTTGTAATATTTTATTTTCATTCCTTTTTTACCTTTACTTATTTTTCGTCAAAGTGCACCTGCGATATAGAATTTTAAACTCATAGCGGTACCGGAAATATTCTCATTCAATTTTCGTAACGATTATTACGAATTAGCACAGGTACCTTGCGCGCGCAAAGAGATATCTTATAAGCGTGAAATTAGTAATATTCAATTTTATCAACGGATGGACCACCGATAATTTTAAAGTAACGCGTTGCGAGAGTTATGGAGGTGGTCATTTTCTCCGGAAAACCGCCGGGAAGAGTCGAAGAATTTTATTAATTGTGGAAAAGTAAGAGAAACGGTACGGAACTTGCTGCCTGCTATATAGAACCGGAAAGTATTAAAAATGATTGCAATGTGTTCATTGATAGATGAAATATGTGCTAGTAATTGAAAAAACAAAAGACAAAGGTGTGCCAATGAATTTTGTTAATTTTTCAAACATTTTGAGCGTACTGAGATGTTATCATTAAACTGTATCGCAAGGTATGATAAAAAACATATCGCGAAAGTTTGTTTTTTTTTATATGCTGTTAGGTTTTCTAGGTTGGAGGAAAGGCTAAAAAAATCTAAAAAACTACGAGTAGTTTAAAAAACTTATTACAAAAAAAAAAAAGTAACCATCCTGATTGTAGAAACAACTAAATAGACACTAATATGAAATTAATAGAAAAAGGAATATATATATATATATATATATATAACGCATGGCGTTTATTTGTGTCCAGGGATCATGATCACGTCTATTCTTTAATATTATTTTTTCTGATTTTTTTTTTTTTTTTTTTTATCGTCATTATTGAGTTTATTATTATTATACAGATGGACCATTAGGTTTTTAAATTTTACATTACAGAAAATTTCCTATACCAATTTTTCTTTATCGACCGGCCGTTGACAAGTCGCAATTAGTAAATATATACCAAAAAATAAGTATGTAATTAAATTAAATTATCGTACCACTCTATTGTTCCGGTGTAAAATTGCTACTCTGTGAGCCGTATTCGGTGATTACAATCGACGAGGGTTGGAGAATTGTGTGAACTGCAATGGTAAACGAAGAGACCGTTATGGGACAAACATTTGATAATACCCTTTAAACAAAGGTCTGTTGCGCGATTGGTAAATATATACATACATCCATAATGTGATGAAGCCGATTATAATACCGTATTATGAGTAATACACATAGCCCAGTTTGATGAAGGTATCAATTTGAAGGAAAAAGGAGATTCATTGATCAGAACTGATATGGCGTATAAATATGAGTTGCGGTTAATATGAGAATTCTTATGTAGGGAAACTGTAACTGATGCAAGTCTGGAGCTTGTTTTGATTATAATCAGTTTGAGTTTATACAGAGAACGGGTTAGGCATTTGTTCGAAAAAATTTGAATTATATGGAGTTCTCCATTCGACAATTACTACATAATAAAAAGGTTTTTTTTTTTTTTTTTTTCTTAAATCAATTCTTCGTTACATAATTAAAAATTAACGAAAACTTAACCGCGTATGCGAAATAAATTTAGTTTCGTCCTGCGTAAGTTGGTTGAACTATTTTTTGCTGTATTTTTATTCTCCGAGATTATATAATGTGCGATTAAATTAAAGTTTACATTTTCGTTTAAAATTATTAATTTCCGAAACCCGCGCCGAATCTTGAGGACGGCGGCAGGAGTCATTTAAGCGATCGAATGGCGAAAACCATTTATTGTGACTGCCGTGTTGTGTTCGGTTAACGATTCGTTTAAAGTGCGAGACAGCTTTTATTATTAATGGTTTTCAAACTATGTTCCGCCTGCCGCATCAGAGTTAAGTTACCGTTTTACTAAGTTCGTGGTTTTAAGTGTTGGTGGAGGGGGCAAAGTGGTTCTCTCAACCATGCTCCAAATTTCTCTGTCAAGCTCTTGGGTAGAGTGGATACGTTGTGTTGCCGTATAGGAAGAATATACCTTATCTGCCGTACTTTAACTAGTAACTAACGTTAATAATTACACTTCATCTCTTAAAATATCTGACCAGAACAGTAAGGCCAATGTTTTCATCTTTTTCTTTTCGACAACTCACCGATTTAGTCAATTTGTCCCTAAACATTCTTGCCGGATTCTTAATTATTCGTTTTCTCTCTTCCCATTTCGCACATAATTTTATTAAGAAAATTATATAATTCTCAGTTGATATTGTGATGATCTTAGTATTCTTTCCTGCGGGATGTGATCCTACAAAAATTATATGAATCAGTGCAAATTCGATGATGGACCGGATGCAAGATAATAATGATAATGATAATGATAATAATAGTAATAATAGGATTATAACAGCACTGCCTATGTGTTATTGAAACTTGCGTTAAAGGTGAGCCCTTTCTTTTATTCCATTTTACACATTAAACATCCTTCAGCAGCAGCGAGTCTTCTTCGAATCATCGGCCTAATAGCTGCCTGTTTTAACAATAAGCGGGGTATGTACGTTGCCTGTTTTTATATTTCCCGTATGTAATTTCTGTTGAAATCTACTACGTCGGCATTGTGTATTAATCCTTTCTTTTTTTTTTTTCTTTTTTTTCTTCGGTATAGGTTTTTATCCCACTTTATTTTCATTTGTTGTTTTATAAACATGACACGCCACCTGAACTCTTGGCAGATAATCAGTATTCTCCTATGCCATACAGCAACTTGAGGGTTAACGGCCCTCGAAACCTTGTTCAACAATTTGTAATACAACGCGGCCGTTATTCTTCTCAGGTCTGTCATATTCTACATCCCTGATTCCGATTACTTCAAAACTGGTCGCCATTTTCCTACCTAGTGCATCAGTTAGTATACGAGTATTTTCCTTTTTCGGACCGTTATATTACTGATCTTCGCGAGTGACTGCTCTAGCAGTGTAAAACTTTCTGTGGTGAAAGTTTGAGCCTAAATGTGCCGGGTATTAGTTATTTTTTAAATGAGCGTATTTTTTCATTTGCAAATTAGGGAGAAATATGTAACAATATAATAATTTTACTGTACAATGATAATCGCACATGTTCTAAGCTTACCAACTGTGATAACTCATGCACGTATATAACTAACGGATTGTATCATTTTATTTTGTTACAGGTAAGCTCGCTATTGTTCTATTTGTGCCGGTTTAAATGATATCGCAAGAATAGGAAACTGCAGAAAATGGTTACTTTTTAGAGTAAGGATTTACTTTATGTTTGCGCAAAAAATTGATTATTTAACGTAAGTTTTACAAAAACAAATATTGATCGTAATGGATCAGATCAAAAAATTTGCTGAGAGAATTGCGACGTACCGGTCAATTTTCAAAAAGAAATCGATTCAAATTAAATTAGGAAATTTTTAATCGCAGTGGAAAGAATTGTAAAATGATCGAACGTAAGAGTTTTTATATGAGCGTGATTCGCATAAAACGTTGCATCGAATTTTATACGGCTTTCTGATACGTTGATTATTCGAAAATGTAAATTTTTATTTCTATCGTTATCAAACCATTATAATAATTCTAACAGCCTCTTAGGAAGAGTGCTCAATCTTCGCATTCAGTCGAATTTTTCTTACATGGTGAATAGACAGATTATCATCCGGTTTATTCATTCAGAGAATCTTGAAATAACCTAAAAATTACTTATTTTCTCAAACTTAAATATAAAAATTCGATATATATATATATATAACTTGGTTCTTTAGGTCCCTCAAGGGGGCAAGTCACCTTGACCCAGGAGGTAAACCGTTGAAGTACAACATGTAGAAATTCTAGAAATTCTGGAACAAGTCTTAAAAAAATTTGAGAGAGATTTATGAACTTGAACTTTTAATTTCAATTATTATGAAAGAGTAAACCGATGTAGAATTATGGAAATAATAAGAATTATTAGGAAATGTTAGGAAACTATGGACAATTGGTTGATTATCGGTTATGTTCAATAAAAAATTTAAAAACTTTATCCTTTCATATTACCGTGCACACACTATCAAAGACAACGGGTAAACTCAACGGATATACCGCTGAGAAAGTTTTATGTACAATATGTAGGAAATCCCAGTAATTTCATAGCAATTCTGTAGCAATTCCATATAAATTCTATAGCAATTCCATATCAATTCTGTAGTAATTCCATATCAATTCTATAGCAATTCCTCAGGAATTCCAGGAAGTAGTGTACAAAATTTACATCGGCGGTTTATCCCCCATGCTTTTACCTCCAATCTTTTTACTATTTTTAGAAGAATCGTTTTCAGTTAACTACGTAATTCTTAGCGTCTTTTACAAAAAAATCTTTATTGTTCAATCACATTTTACATGTATATTTACATTTGTTGTGTATCTTATATGCATTGTGACGGACATTGTAGTGGGACATCTTTAGTAATGTACCCCGGGCTAGGAATGACAGTTATCAATACGTTTTATATATATATATATATATATATATATATATATATATATATATATATATATATGTGTATATATATGTATATGTATATATATATATATATATATGTATGTATATGTATATATATATATATGTATATATATATATGTACATATATTAATTACAACGTAATTCTTAGGCCAACACCCATTAGGAGAAATGCCCCAATTTTATGTAACATTTGTTGTATTTTAATTTTTATCGACTTTATGTATATTAATTGTAACGAAAAATGTCACAATTTTATGTAATGAAAGTTAAATGTTAGGATAGGATTTTTGTGATTATGTTATTATGTTCACATGGACCGTAAATTTTGATCATTTTATACAAAGTATAGAAGAGAAAGAGACAGAAATGTAAGCAAGAGTGGTCAAGAGGCACAGCCCATTGCGAAGTCAAAATGGCCGAGTTGTATATATATATATATATGTATGTATATATATGTATATATATGTGTGTATATATGTGTGTATATATGTATATATGTATATATGTATATGCATATTTATGTACGCGCATTTCCACGTTATTTATAATAGTGCATAAATAAAATAAAAGATAATATTTAGAACGTTCGATCGAAAGGTATGCCGAGAAAATGGGTAATAATAACATTGGGTTACTTTTACCCAACGGCTGATAATTTAAATTTCTTTTTCAAAACTTGTTACACATGTAAGAAATGCGTAACTTCTTACTGAAAAACAGACACGAATGGTACATTATTCCCGATAAATGTAAAGATAATAATTAATAAATGTGGTTGTCATTAGTATAATATATGTAATTTTTCGCATAACTTCCTTGGTTTCATTCTATTCCTGTCTGTCATCGTTCAGCTGTTGCTTCTTTAGTTAAACTCAGGATCAATCATTCTTTACTCCGATCTTCTCGCTTTTGATTCGCCTTGTCCCTTCTTCTTTCTGCTCTCTTCATGCTTCCGAGCCTCCTTGTATTTGTGATTCAAATCATATCCTTTTCAAATGTTCTGCACTCCTCAACGAACGCTCCCTTCTATACGCCCAACTATTAGCTTTGGGTCTTCCTACCAGCTTTAACGCTACCTACATCCTTTCTCTCCCATTGTCTTCAATTATTCCGCTGCTGCTGTCCTTTGTGAGTTCTATTTCTGACCACCTGGCTATCTAGTTCTATCTATTGATTTATCATGTTGTTGGGTCAAGACCGCTGGCGCGTCTAGGGTAAGGAGAAAAAAAACTTCTCGATAAAAACTTTATTTTGTAAGCAATTAAAAATGTATGTATTCTTTTTAAATTACTTGATTATACATTTAGAAAAACCGTAAGTTATCGGCTATTTTGCAAGACACGGACGAAAAGCAATCAGTTACAAGTAGAATTTCGCGTGATTATTTTGATTTTAAATAAGTTGCTAGGCAGAATAGACTCCTCAGCAACCAAAACAGAGACATTCTGCTTTACCTTCCACCTAGAAGGGACGTGCAATCGGTACAGACGGTCAATTAGATGGCCCAGAACATTTTTTACCTGCTGCAACGAAAGCACCTTTAGCGGGAATTAGGTGAATCGAAAAGATTATGGAAAAAAATGTGCTAATATATTTCATAAATTTGCAAAATGAAAATAAGAGTTTTCCGCGCGTTTCGATGTTACATTGAATTAACCGGAACGATTTTTTGTCCCAAACGATATATATATATATATATATATATATATATATAATGTAAAAAAATATATTCGAAATCGCGCGATATTTCTTTTTCAAAAACAGACTTATTCATTAGTAAAACAATTTACGGTGGCCATCGTGTTTAAAAAATTTATACTAAAAACTTAACGTTTCGGAAAGCTTACACTTACCATCATATTTTATTTATTTTTATTTTTTTTAATGTACCAACTTTGCTAAAAGAAAAATTGTCTCGATGATGATGTGATTTCGTTTCCGATAATTTGGCGAAAACAAAAATTAAAACGTAATAGGGAGAATAATTTAAGGTTTAATCGAAGAAGTAAAAAAATTAAGTCCATTAAAAACCTCTTTTTTTAAAGGGATTGTTGAATAATCTCGCATTATTATTTTTTTTTTTTTTTGCCAATTAAAAAAGAGAACAAAAGAACATTTAATTTTTAAGGAAATCGTTTCGATCGCTGTGAAGTAAAATTAATATCTTGTAAGAAAAAATCGAAATCCACGATTAGAGTAAAAATCTCCAATCTGGCAGCAGCAATAAAGGTTGTTATTATTTATTTATTCCAAATTATACATAAAATTTATTGCTGTTTCTGTGTAGATTCAACTTTTTTCGAAAAACCGGTTTTTGTCGTCACCTTTTTTTCACCTGTTTATTTCTTTTCAATTTGACTTTTCTTGTTTGTAAGAGTTTAGTTAGAGGTAAAGAGATGGCGAGTAATGACGATATCGATTTTCCGTTCGCTCGTTTAATAATGCACTTTCCGTTATGCCATATTCTTCTTACAACGAGATGTACTTGTTCCATTTTCCTTTTTTTCTTTTCTTTTCGTAAAAGCTCTTTTAAAAAGAAATGTTGCAATGGTCTTATCGAAAAAAAAAAAAAAAGATAAATAAAAAGGTAAAAGAAATTAATATTTCAATTTCTACTTATTCGGGTTTATTGTATATTTTATTTACCTACTTGCCCCTATCTTTGTCTGGCAAACAATGCCGGTTAATTAAACGCGTAGAATACGTCACGCTTTTCCAGAATCGTGCCAATTAATTCTTTCTTTATTAGTATTTGTGTTAATATCTACTGCGTAATATCGTTCTTTCTATTGCGACTGCCTTAGAAAGAGAAATATTTATTTCGGAAAATAAATTGAAACAAATTAAAAGAATAAAAATTATCATTACGGATTTTTTGGCAATGGCGTAGTTGTCAGCATTTGTTCTCATCATTTAGTTTGTGAGTTAATTGCAATCGAACAAACATCACTAATTTTTTTAACAAATCCGTCGCAATTACACAGCACAGTTGATTACATTAAATTAAGCAGAAAAATTTTAAGCGGTAAAAAATAATTAACAGCAGGGCAATTAACTGCTCTCGATAATTATCGGGACATGTTTAATCGAAATATTTCAACTACCAAATTTAAATGAGATGCCGTTTCATCTCTTAATAAAACCGGCGATACTAAACTTTTGCAGATGTTTTTCTTTTATGCATTAGAAATAGTTGACAATTTCCATTTTGAAGTGTTGCATTTGTGGGGATATTTTTTTATTGTACATAATCTTCATTAACTTGTCGGATGCAGAATTGGCGGTATTATTATTATTAATATTAATATTATTTTTAAATATATATTGTATGTATGTATATAAACAACTAATATAATTGTTTAATTTTTCTTTTCCTTTTTTGTCTTTTATTTGTTTGCTATAGGTTTTTTAATTCCGTTTTTATTCGCTTTTTCTGTTTCATTTCTCTTTTGTTTTTGGTTTATACAAAGTTCCATTATAGTTATTTATCGTAAACCAGTTTTCTGTTAATTAACTTTTATATTGGCCACAGAAATATTCTCAAGGTAAGGAAAAATATCAGTTTAAAAATTGAAGTAGGTCTGGAAATGTGTTGTTTTTCTTTGTTTCTTTTTTTTTCTTTTGTTTTTTTTTTTTTTTCTTTTACGTTTATTTCTTTTATGAAAAAGACTTATATGTAATTAACCAACCGCGCGTGGAACGGTGAATTTTGAAAAAAATTCAGGAAATTAAATTGCGATTAAGTGTATTGAAAATAATTTCGCATTGGATGTTTGTCAAGTTTTTTTTTTTTTTGTTTTATTTTTTATTTTAATATCTATATATAAATCTCCATCCTTTGCAAGAGGCGTGCAACAACGCGTGATGATTTTAAAGTTAAGATTAGGTCCCACACTTTGTTCGTTTGTTCTTTCTCAGCGCTCCATGATTTCCTTACTCCGTTTTCGGGGGCGGCTGATGTTAGATTTAGATATTGTGTCGCCTCTGCAGCCTTGACAATTACCCGAAGAAATACGTTTAAATTATTCCCGACGCCATGACTGCACATTCGTGTGACTTGCAGTTTGCTGTGCAAAAAAGAAAATGCAAGATTTATGTTACATCTTTGACGGTATAATTGATGTTACGACCTTTGTGAACAGTATCGGGAAATTATCACTACTAGAACGCGGATCATCTAACGCTAAGATATTAACACGTAAATGGAACGAGTGACTGCTGACAGGTATAATCTAGAAAGTATGCTGTATGAAAGATTCAAATGTGTGTGACTTTGGGAGGGAGTAAGGTGGCGGAACTAGTTTTTTTTTCTTTTTCCTTTTTTATTTATTTTTTTTTTTTTTGTTGCTGCTAAACAGCTTTTGTCGTTACTATTAAAAATAGATTGTTACAAAATTAATCAAAAAAACAAAAAAAAAAACTGTTTGTTTATTAATTAATTAAATGTAAACTGCGTAGTAATATATTTACTACATTTTTCATATTTTTTGAAATTACCCCTTTCTGGCACATTTCCATTTTGTTAGAAATTTATTTTGGTCAATCTTATTAAGCAGTGTGTAGGAAATCAATTAGGATTACAAAATTACATAGAGAAGTAGTTGTGCCTAATTAGTTACTTTTAAAAATTACTAATGCTGCAATTGCGTCTAATACTTGAAAATAATCTGAATTAATAATGATGAGGGGCATAATTACGGAGTAGTGCTGGAATCTCCATCAAGGTGATGAAAATCAGTGCAGACAATTATGTGATTAAATGTGTCTCCTCGAAAGTACTTCATTTACCCTGTGGTATTAACCATCTGCATCTAACGAAAACCAAACAACCAATTCGGAATCGATGCGACGGTAATTAGTATCACCGACGAAGAAACCCTTCATAAACCGAAAGTACGTGTGTAACGTGTATTATGCGCGTATCGTTGACTTCATAACGTTATTACTCTAGGTCGACTGAATTAGCTGCTTTCTGTATATCGTAATAATAAACCGAATAGAAGGAAAACGGTAGATTTCCCAGAGTTAATATATTTTTTATTAAATTCGTTCTGTTACACGCGACGCGGAAAGTTTTGTGTAATTTTTTTTTTTTTTTTAAATATTTTTGGGCGCGCATTTTCACTTGCAGAGCGGTTTACCGATAATAAATTTTGCTACCTGTAGCAGATGCAGTTTGTAATCGTCCGTAAAGTTCGTATGTTAGTAATACGGCGTGTTTTGTTTTTTTTCTAAATTTTAACTGGGTTTGTCAGCATAGACATTAGCCCAAGAAATCGGAAGGAGGAGCAATCGATTTATATTCTTACGCGTTTAAGGACAGAGGATACAGAAATATGTCAACGGCAGGAATAAGCGAAACGGAAGGAAATGGGAGAATACAAGCAGCACCGATAAAAGGGGAATAGGAAAGCGAGTTTTAATAAGAAAGAGTAGAAGGACGATTGTCCATTAAGAAAGGCCGGACATTCAAATAAAACGTGATATCAGGATCGCAAAGACGGTAATTAGAAGGTGCATGAAAAGGACAGAATGGAGTAGATGCAGATGAAATCCGATAAAATTATGCAGGAAGGAGACTATGTTTAAAGCGAAGGCAACAAATAGCGGGGTACGATTTCTTCGCTGCATTCTAATCGTTTACTGTTATTATTAGAAAAATAGTCGAGAACCGATCGATTTCTCGAATACGGGGTATTGAAATGTTGGACTAATAATTACTTGCAGATACAATCTGTTTCACCTGCTCTAATTAATAATATTCAACTGTTTTATTTAATCGAACAACGGACGCTTTAAAGTGGTTCCGCTGTAGCATAAGTATATGCAGTACCGTCTTAACAATTTGGTAATAAAGCGTATAATTATGGAAAACGGGAATTGTAAACTTCCAGAAAATCAATTAATCAGTCAAGAGTCTGAAAAAAAATAATTTTATTAGTAAAGTTCTATTTAATAGTTGTTTGTTTTTTTATATATATATATATATATATACATATATATATAGTATATTTTTATGTGACACAGTTTTATACTGACTTGGGAAGAACACATAGGAATTCAAAAAGATTAACGATAATTTTTATACGACATTTACGGTACACAAAATCAGACCATTACTGAAGAGAGTACTCTACTCTATTGCCAATATATTCTATAATTAAATTATATACAATTAATGTTCGTGTACGAATTCGGTTATTATTTATGGTACTCCACAATTAAGCTATGCGACGCTTGTAAGCAATTGTATTCTGATTCTATTTGAAACGTAGACGTAAAAGTTGTAAAATGCAATGTTTTATCACAGGCCTTCTTACCTTTCAATTATACGTGTAAATTCCGTTACGCAGAGTAATATGCGCGTATACACTTGTAAGTGAAAAAAAAAAAAAGTGAAGTAAATCGCATACGCATCGTGTCGCATAGTTTGTAAATATAATTAATGATTCTGAAATTTTTGAAACATTTAATTACCAGAATGTTCCTGTTTGAACGATGCTCTCTAGATTTCAGACCGCGCCTGTTCGAAAAGCAACTTCATAAATTTGCATCGTGTAATTCGACGGGGCGAGCATTGATTGGTCTTGAAATTGTAAAAAAAATTAATTTTTGAAAGACGACGTTAAATCTTCATTTTTGAAAATAGAAAAACCGGATAACATTTACATATGTTTAGTTTTCGAATTGTGAATGCGTATTATATTCAATTTTATCGAAAATTACAAACAATATTACAATGATTATAAGATTTTATTATATTTAATTAAGTATCATTTTATTACTACATTTGCAAGTACAAATTTTCTATGTTGCATATCAATTTAACGATAAAACGGGTTTTCATTAACGCGAAAGAAGCGTATATTATTTTTTCGGAGTTAAAGTGATTTCTGTAAGATTTTTGAATTCTGAGGTTTTCCTCGTAACATTGCGTTTAATAATTCGATGTGAATAATAACAATAACGCCCTATAACCGTCCCCGAATAATATTCTAAGAATAATTCTAAACGTACTTCGTTACGTTCTAATTAATATTGGAAAAATGTGGAGAAGGCCCTTTCAAAATTTGCCATTTTATACAAAAGCAAATCTGAAATATGTTGGTCATCGGTGAAATAAAATATACGCAAAACACAAATATATTATATAATCTTATATATACCTGTATGTAATAAATAATCATGTAACATTTTTTCGTTACACTTTGTAATGTAATCTATAACAAATATATTATATTATATTATACCATATGTATATATATATATATGTGTATATATATATATATATATATATATATATATATATAAATATATGTGAGTAATAAAAAAAATCACGTAACAGTTTTTTGTAACGCTTTGTAATGAATTCTATAACGTTTTTGCGTTGTTTATAAACCGTTTAGTTCATTTTACGGAGAATGACATAGTCAATTCAGATAGACTCTTCTATAAGAATTATAGAAGAAAGTCTTCCCATGATGCGGCCGAAGAGTGGCCTTTTATTTATATATATATATATATATTCATTACTGGCCAAATGACGAAAGCCGGGGGCTAAAAAAAATATAAATAAATATTATACACCACTGTATCTGAAACGTTAGATATGAATAGTTCCGACGTGGTTTGTACTGAAAATAGACAAATAGTTAATAAAACAAAACCCACGAAATTTTAAAGTTATTTTTAAGTGCCAACTATTTTCGGATGTTAAAGAGATCCATATTCATAGCATTTGTAAATATGTGATATAAAATTCGAACTGATATGGTTACTAAGGATCTAATTTATTTGTGAGTATGTATGTATGTATATATATATATATATATATATATATATATATATATATATATATGTGTGTGTGTGTGTAATAGAGTATCTTCAGCGTATACTTATTTCTTATATACATATTTTATTTACAAAATGAGATTACACAGTGTACGAAATAGACATGATATTTAAATAACGATCATTAATTTGCATAGAAGACAATGCGCGACAAACACTGCTGATATTGTATTATTGAGTATTTTTTTAATCGGACGGTATGTGCCTTTTATTATTACAATACGAGAGTGCAGTATGGTTGTTTATCTGTTAACGTATACTTAGTGAATAGTGTATTTCTGATGTATGCTCTCTGGCTCTGTATTTTTTTCTATTCGGTTATCTTGCTATTTTAATCGGGTTCGGTTTATCCAGAAAAATAGAAAAAATATGCAAAATTTTCACTCGCTTAAATATTACTGAAACAATTAAAAAAAACAAAACGAGCGAACAATTAAAACATCGATAACTGCTTAGGATCGCTTAATTATTTAAATTTAACTGAAATTAAAGAAAAATATAAGAAATTAAGGTCAACCGCACTCTCTTTGTTTGTTTAAATATCGCGCGGGTTAACGTTTTAATTTAACATATTACGAGAATTTGCAATTTTCCCGTTATTTTATCTGGTGGTCTATTATTTTAATAAACTTCTTTGTGTTTAAGCTTGAGAAAATAATTAGGTCGCATTAGCAGAAATTTAATCATCGGAGCGTAGTGATGAAACTTATTCATTTACATAAAAAATCTTATTACGTTGAAAGTAGTAATATTAATTACACGAAAAGAAAAAATAATAAACCACATATGGTAGTAGTAGTAATAATAATAATAATAATAATTATTATAATTATAATGATAAATGTATATTTTATGTAAATTACGAGAACATTTTCCTTTTTTTTTTCTTTTTTTTTTCTGAATAATTTAAACGCGAATCTATATGTTACAAGTATTGAAGGGTTTTATTCGCTTTTGGGGCAATTATTTTTTAAATATTCTCTCCCTCTCTCTCTCACTCATCCGTATCTGGCTGTATTTTGGGGTGTGCGACGTACTGGGCGACCGTACGAAATTAGAACGGTAATTGTTTTACCGTATTACTTATAATTACGACGAATTCCGGTCAGTGCGAGCAGCGCATAACCGTGATCAACATTTTTTAGTAGGTTAATTTTCAACGAGCAAGAAGAATGTAGCATGGAAGAAATCTGAAAGTGCAACGTATATCCAGTAGAAACATTCGGTCAAAGCGCAGTCTGAATAATTATCATTTATTCCTTGCGATACAAATGAGCTGCTGCTATTGAGTTTTTCAATCGGAGCGACTCGTAGAAGTACGTTTAAAGTTGCCAGTTATAGAATTGAAACGTGCCTCAACGAAAACGGCGATACATGTTCAAAAGTTTCAATCAAATTCGGGGAGTCAATCTCGCAGTTGCGTCATCGTTTGGTATGCCTGCTTCATCGCTTTTGTTGATGAGTGAGAGAGCCGCCGATATAAAACTGTAAATGTTTTTTTTTTTTTTAAGTCACCGAAGGATACGGAAACAAATTTGAACGATCAGTAATTTGTCTTGAAAAGGGATTTGTTTTTTTAACGTGCATTTTCTAAGTAATATTTCACGGTGCTTAATGCTTGGTCGAGTTCGCACTTAAATTTCAATCTGATACACGTTGTGTTTTGCGAAAAAATTTGTTCGCTTATTTTTTTGACATAACTGTAATTTACAATTATTATACTGAATACTCACAACTCTCATCCCTGCTTCCCTTTCGTTTATTGTTTTATTTACGTTCACACTTATTTATCAGTTTTCCTTTCAGGTTTTTCTCGTTTTCCTCGTATAATATTTCATCGGAAATTTTATTTAAGCCTGCTTTAGTACATTCTTCTTCGTCGTATTTCGTTCTAGTTTCTCAGTTTGCGTTTTATTTCCGGATTTTCTTCTATTTCAATATTTTCGATCGTATTTAAATATTCCTGCGCTTTCATTATTAGATGTGTAAGCCTTTGACGACTCTACCCTTCTCTTAATATAGATCACGCGTTGTTTTACTTTCTTGCTCGGATATTGTTTTCAAGCTTTCTTATCTACAACTTATTTATTATAATTATTTAAACAAAACCATAAACTAATATTACACTGAACTATATAATTAAATAATAATTTGTCCATTGCCGCACTACCGATTTCTAACATTACACGAAGGATAAATGTGAAGTAAATTTTCGAATTGTACAAATTAATTCTTTGAGCCGTGTGCAAGTTACATTCAATGATTGCTATTTTATCTACGTACTGTGGGTATTGACAGTAGAGAGAAAGCATTAAGCCCATGTTATACATAGAAATAAGTAAACCTTTCAGCAGTTAACCGACATATTGTAACGATGAACAATCCGGTATCGGTTTGTAGACAAAATATAACTAAACCGGGAAGTGTTAAGAAGTTATGGAACAAGTGGCAGTTTTACTAGGCTGTGTCATCAACATAACGTCACATGATGTATATATATATATATATATATATATATATATATCGCGTTATTATTCCTATTTCGATCCACTGCCGGATGCTGCAGGCATTCCCTGGCGGGATAAGTTGACCTAATCGCCCGTATTGACCGGGCAAATTGAGAGATACATTTTGTAGCTGCTGCCAGGTTTTCATGGCAATTGTGTAACATGCGGCGTTAGTGTAGCGCAAAATTACATCTGGAACTGATTGTAAGTGTTTGATTTATCGAAATATACAAATGCACAGTTCCATGTGTGCGCCTACTATACATCAACCAGCGCGCACATATAGTGGTGTATGTGGTATAATTAAGCCTTCCACGTGACTAATAGCGATTATTTAATTATTTTTGTAATAATTTCTGTAATTATTTTTGTCATGTCGAACTCAAGACTCTACCGTAACGGAAGCTAAGTGCTCTAGCAATTAGGATATCGCGACGAAATGCTTAAGATATAATAAAAAAAGGTAGAATGTTCGGCGAGATTTCAATTTTTCCAAAAAAAAAAAAAAAAAAACCAAAAAAAAAAACACATTTCAACCGACTTCGCGATCTCCCAACATCTATGGAAGCGTCTATTGTATTTTCCGTAGCCAGTGTTGATCTAGAAAGGAAGAAAAGAAAATTGGGGGCTCCGACAAAAATCAATATGTAATTATGGTGTCTTCGCAACAGAACGTGTAATAATCGAAAAGTGTAACTAATGGTGTATTGTCGTGTAATACATTCTTCTTATTAGCGGTGCGGTCGAGTTAATGATAAAGTCGATGAACTTAAAATAGTGTCGCCGAGCTGAAAAAAATAAGTTCGTTTATAGAATTTAATTTAACTCTGATATTGGATATTAGCCGCGGCCGGGTTCTGTAATTTCCCAGTGGAGTATTCCGGACCATTACGGAGACGATGACGAGGCGAGCAGCAGACGACACTGAAGCAGAGGTAAATGAGTTTATAACTGAAATAGTAATAAGTTTAACGCACAAATAAACCCCGTCGTCGTCGTCCGTTCAGCCGTAATAGCAAAACTCATTATCGATGTTCCGATAATTACGCAATGGAATGCGTACGCTACATTAAATTCTGCGCGACACGCGTTTCATTTTATTAAAGAATCAAGTCGGCAAATGGAGTGTAGAAAAGTAATATAATTCAGCCATAATCCCGATCTGAGTTTTTAATCAGTTCACCAATACGGGGCAGCTAGAGGAGCCTTTGTCATCGTTCACTGCAGACTTATCTACCGGTTAATTCGAATTTTTTCCCGCTTGTTAATGTCAATTTTTTTCTATCCCTTTTTTTAATCCGAATTTCATTATTGGCTAATTTTGCAAAAAACATTTAAACATGTGTGTTTATCTGATTACTTTTTAATTACACATTTCACAATTTCTTGTCGATGCGGATTCAGGATCGTAGTTTGTTAACAGGTAACACAATTCTGCGCATTGGCAAACATAACTGTACTATTGCAACTACCCTGAATATGATGTTCCATAGTGCATGAAGTTGTCCCCTTTGCCGCTGAGGAGGACTTTACGAAGATAGTTTTGTCGCGTTGCATTTTAAAATTCCGCATATCTGGAATTTTCGCCCTCCTAATTCATTTTCAAACTTTTTTTTGCTATTTCATTTCCAAATATACCACAATACGTATTGGTACGCATTTGATATTCTAACTAGAAATTTATGTAATTCGATCATTCTTTTTCATCATTGCGGCATTTCTCACTTATTTCTTCTTGTACTTAATCCGGCTTGTTTTTCATTCTTGGTTTTGTCTTATGCAAAATGGCGCGGGATGCATGTTTAAACGTGATTTTAAAACTTAATATTGTGTACGAACATTACAATTTTTTTTAGTTATTTATTATTTGCATTATTTTCATTACATTCAATGTTCGTTCTTTTTTATACATACATATACATATATATATAATAACTCGGCCATTTTGGCCTCGCAAGGTGCTATGCCCCTTGACCACCCCTCTGCTTTCATTTTTGTCTCTTTTTCTTCTATACCTTGTATAAAATGATCAAAATTTACAACGTAATTCTTACTGGCATCAACACAACAAAAAAAATAACATAACCACAAAAGTCCTATTCTAACATTTAACTTTCATTATATAAAATTAATTTTCGGTACATTTTTCGTTACATATTTCATTACATAAAATTGTGACATTTTTTAAATAACAATCACAAAAATCCTATAAAATATAACAAACGTTACATAAAATTGGGACTTTTTTATTCTAATGGGGGGTACTCTAGGAATTACGTTGTAATTAATATATATATGACGTCATCCAGGGGCAACCAACACTGAAAGACAAAAAGGGAAGAAAAAAGGCTCGTTCGGATTAAAATCAAAATTTACTCGAGATACTGTGCAATGCAATATGTAATTATAATTATATTTAAATTCGAAAATACTTAATAGTCCGAGTAGCGGGAATATAACTAGATATACATGAGACTAATTTATGCTTTTTTTTTTTTTTTCTCTTCTAAAGCGAATAAATAAATGACTAAATAAATCTTTATTTTCGTAACAATAATTTAGCCCGTGTTTACAATATCAAATGAGTTCGCGAACGTTTAAAATGTTTTATGTTAAGAAATAATATTAGATTCTCAAAATATTTACGCTTGACGTTAATTACACACTTATATACTCTTCTAAACGTTCAAACTTTAATCGTCATAGGTGAAGTAAAATTTAAACTAAACTATAATAAAACTAACATTAAAATTAAAATGATATTCAAATATTAATATCAAATGAAATCAAATCAAATCAGTTTATTGGTACGTTTATAAATATAACATAATTAAGCAAATATATACCATAAATGCTCATAGCTGCGCGAACGGTGGGATTATTATTATTTTTAAACTGTAAGTTTTGAATATATATATATATATATATATATATATATCTATTAATTACAAAGAAGTACAATGGCCAATTGGGATTTTTCTTTTATGTAATGCATAACGCGACTCATTTAGCCATTGTTTACAGATATTAATATTATTATATCATTTTCTGGCCATTCATAATCAGACATAATTTTAAGTTGTTTTACTCTACAACTAAAGTGAAATTAAAATGTCCAACACAGTACAGACATGTTCAGTTAAATAGCTTTCTAAATCTACATATACTCAATCAATTTTAGGATAATAATAATTATGCGAAAGATAAAGTGTTTTATTTTTGGAGTAACAAATATATTTCATTTATTGTACACAGTTTCCGTCCGCAAATTATTTGTAATGAGTGATTACGTACTGTTGTTACACTCATTAAATTGTTCCTAAATATCGCTGTAATTTGTGATTTCTGTGCTGACTCCAAAAAGTTTAGCATTTAAGAATAATCATAAATATACACATACTACCTATAGTGCGACGAAATTATTTTTTACTTTTTAGTGGACTTTTATTAAACTTTTAGCGTAAAACTGGAAATCGTTTATTCTGCACGTATTTGATTTCGAGTTAAGCGGTAATTGTATAAAAAATATTTCGCAATAACTTCGAACACTGGGTATCATGGGCGTCGCCATCGGTGGGCCGGGGGAGGGGGGGGGGGGGAGCTGCCATCCCTGGAGCCTTGAAACTTTTTATTTAATCAACTGGCCTGATGGGTATTCATAGGCGCGTAATCATGAACAATTTACCAGAAACCCACGAATATTATGTTGTAATTAAGATTTTATTCTTGTTTAATAAAAGATATTAAGCCTTTACAACTTATAAATTTTATTCTTTTCCTATAACTCATATCGTTTTTCTAGCATCTTGCCCCCTCCCTGGCCCATCGGCTAGCGACGCTCTTGCTGGGTGTATAACTTAATCTTTCTAATGTAAAATGCGCGTAATATCTGTTTAAAAATTTTGAAATTCAAAATCACTCTAACACCTGTATCCTAGCGACAGACGCTACATGTAATATAACGCGCCCATTACCCCTAATCCACCACTTCACTTTACGAAACTAGTGCAAAATATTGTTTTATAGTATTATAGGTATTTACGGGGATGATGCTTCTAGTGTGTAGCTGCGGTAGTATGAAATGACGAAAGGATGAACTGTACCTATCTTCCGATGATATTTTATATGTGAAAATTGTAATTGACTTCATCATATTTACACGTATGAATAAAATATTCTTTAGTGCACAAAATCTGGTGGATGAAAGGAACCTCGTGTAATAGTCTAAAGAAAAAAGACACACTGCGTTTCGTAAATGACGATCTTTCGAACTAGTTCAAACTTGAATAAAAAAGTTCTTTGTGAAAAAAAAAAAAGAAAAAGAAAAAAAAGAGCTTTTAAAAAATCCCCGGTGTGGTCTTCTTCTCTTCTTTTATGGTTGAATGCGGGAAAAATATGGTTTCAAGCTGGGAACTGGGCGCTAATTCAAGACTGCAATTTTCTTCCATAGTCATTACAATGCAGGTAACACGCGAAAGAGAAATGACGTAATTAAAGTCGAACCGAGTGGCCGGCACACGGCATTAGTAGCGGCGATATGTCTCCAAATCGGACATGAATCAACAAGTTGCAGGAGGACTAGCAGTGTCGTCATCGCGGCTATAACCTACCGAATTCGTTTTTCTTTGCCGTCGCTCGCCGCAGCGAGCCAGCTGTGGTGAGTGCGCGGTCCTTATAATTGGCAAATTCGTCGCTCCATCTGGCGGCCCGAGTCAATTCGGACCTGGTCTGATTGTGGAGCAAGGTTCCTCTTTCTCGGCCAGCCCTTGACCTTTAGTCGAACCGAGGGAGGGGCAAGGGCGTGAATTAATTACGAAGCAGCGAGGGGGAAAGTTAAATGAAAACTGGCGATACAGAGAAATTAAATTAATTGAAAGAAATTTAAAATATTTTCGGAACTCTACGCAAATATGAGAATTAAACAGGGCGAAATTTTAATTTGAAAACTTTCGGCGCCCACGCCTAACGGTGGTGCGCGGCCCTGTGCGGCCAGAATTCTGTTTCGCCGGTTTTAATTTATGCCACGGCCTGTGTGCGTTGTGTTCGTGCGTAATTTATTAAACGCTCTATAACGCTGCTGCGTTCATTAGGATTCCGGAATTAGCCTGAATGAAGGTAAAATTTTAATTAAATCGCCATTTTGGCCGAAAACAAGAAATATTTCATTTGCCGGAGAAAATTATATTCGGAAGTAGCGGCGTAAATGTTCCAGTTTTAGATATAAATTTCGCTCGAACTTGGCCGCTCGGCGCTGCTCTATATTTTACAACCTACATACACTATCACTCACTCCTCTCCTAATTTAGGCGAAGAAAAAACCTTCTCGCCTTCACCCAGTTTTTCCGCCGACCGGTACTGTGAGCTTCCTGGGCCATCGCTTCCGAACGCGCAACGTGTAAATTAAGACGGGGACATCCTGTAGCCCTTGTATGGTCGTTCAATAAGGAGCCGTGTGATTGTACCTGTCTCTCGTCATGCGGTAAGTCGGATCTGTTCTTACTAAGAGCAGTTCTTTTTTATTTTGATCCGTTGCTGTTGCTTAAACTATACCTCGTTTCGGTTTGTGTCTAAACGTTCAAAAGGAACGTTTCAGCTGTTTGATTTGAGATTCGATTTGTTTTTGTCTTCTTTTTTTGTTTAATTTTTCCGCTAGTTACCATTTTCCGAACAGCAAAACATTTCCGTTTCGAATTCAATATTACGTATATATATATATATATATATGTGTGTGTGTGTTAATTACAACGTAATTTTTAGGGGCTGGCCTCCATTAGATTTTGTAACTAAAAGATGTCGCAATTTTATGTATTTAATTTAAAGAGAATAATGATGCGATTATATTACTTTTTTTTTGTGTCGATGCCGAATGACGTTGTAAATTTTGATAATTTTATACAAAGTATAGAAGAGAAAGAGACAGAAATGTAAGCAAGAGGGGTCGAAGGACAGAGCCCTTTGTGAGGCCAAAATGACCCGAGTTTATACGAGTATATTAATTGCAATGTAATTCTTAGACCGGCCCCCATTAGAAAAAATGTCCCAATTTTATGTAACGTTTTTAATATTTTAATTTTTACCCACAAAAAAAAAGGAAGTTATACGTTCGTCGCGTTTTGTTTTTGGATTTTTTGTTGTTTTTTTTTTATGCTTGTTCGTGCATAACTCATATTTATATAGACCGATTCTACTGATTCTTTGTCCATTAGAAAGAGTACTATTCAACTTAGGTCTAGCGTGTGAGTAATTATAGAAATCGATGAACATAAACTGAGTATTCGTCAAAAAGCGTGAAAAAACGTGGTCCCTTTAGATCATTTTTTTTTTCTTGATTATTTTTTATTAGTATAACAGTTGACTTAAAATGCCATCTGCAAAATTTCTATGGAAATGTAGCTTTGTTACCGACTTTACCAAAATAAGGGGGTCATATGTTCGTCCTTTTTTGTTTTCTTTTCTTTCTGAGTTTATTCGCGCATGACTTATATTCATCTGGATTGATTTAGAATTACGTTGTAAATTTTCATCATTTTATACAAAGTATAGAAGAAAAAGTGACAGAAATGTAAGCAAGCGATTCCAAAATGACCGAGTTTATGTATACATATACATATATATACAATATATATATATATATATATATATATATATATATATATATTTATTGGCTCAGTTTTTTAACCTTTTGGCGAGCCTACGCTCACTCTAATATATATATATATGTATGTGTATTTCGTATTATTGGTTTTATATACACAATGGTAGCACCGGTCCTTCTGCTATAGCGATGCATCGGCTGAACCCTACTGGATGGCTTTAAAAGTAGAACTGTACGCAACTATGTAATTTAGTCGTGTTTATGTTTCATTATGTAACCGCGAATAAATGCGATATAATTTATTGGTTCAGCTTGAATTTTTCAACTGAACTCTACGGCAAATGATCTCGATTATCGTGTTGTTGCGTTTTTTTTAAGTCTAGAAGCGCCGTATATCGGAATTCATTAATTAATATCGAATTTTACGTATCGGCGAGAGTAATTTCGTGACTCTACGTACAGCATCTTTCGAAATGTAAGCCGCGATTGAAATCCACAGGCCGGGTTGCAATGATGGAAGGACGTTCGTATCGGGCGATGTATTTATGGAAGTGCGAGTTTCACTAATAAGTGGCATATTGTGCTTGCTGTAATTACATCGGTGTGAGCGAGATGATATATTTTATCATATCCGCGCCGAACATGATAAACTTGTTTCAGTAGTTGTGCTTATTGTCCTGCCGGCGTCCTCGGTGCCTTTTAACATCACTAAGAAGCAGTATGCTTCGAAAGCTGCGATCTGAAGCAATGGCGAATCAACCAAATAGTAGAGAGCAAACTTCGTGGTTGTACGAATGATCAGACCGATTTATTGCAAACCTTTTTGAATTGAAAACACTATCCAAAGTGACCGCCGAAGCGTCTCGCAAAATCCCTGAAATAAAAAGAACGACATTAACAACCTGCTGCTTTAAGAACCCCACATAGTACCCCCAATTTTTTTCTGAATGCCCTAGTGTGTTTATAAATGTCTTAATAATTTCGTAAATTGTTCGCAAGACAGTAGTCCTAAACATATAGAAATAACTAATTAATATTTTTATAACTGCTTGTGTATATATATGTAATATTATCGACACTGTATTCTGGGCCGTATCTGAGGAGGGTGGTTTTCAGGGGATTCAAACCTCGACAGAAATATCTGCGGCATAATGGCTGTTTGAATTAAATGAACCGAAATTCAAAATAAATTTTTTTCAATTTTTGCCAAAGAAAAGAAGATTAAAATTTTCGTGAATTCCGTAGGAGCGACTCTGTGTTTTATTCGTTTTTATTGTAGTTTGTTCAAATATTGCGTATGCAATAATTGGCTATAAGGCTTTAGTGCGCTATAACTAAATATATTTTATGATAATTATATATGTTTATAAAAATATTTTTGTAACTCCGTCCAAAGTTTTATTCTAGATATGACCCAGACTGTATTTAGACCGGTGAAAAACGTTTTTGCATCGGATAATGAAATCTGTGTTATATGTATCTTAACAATTCAGTGCGATGAGATAATGGAAACACAAAACGGTACTTACAGTTGTCGCATAAATGCTGTAACTTGTTGTTAGGACTGTATTTAAAATAGATTTTCTCTAATTAATACGTTTCTGTTGATTGATTGGGGGACAACGTGTTCCCTATATATATATATATATCTGAAACTGGGCACATTAAAAATAATAATAGCGGTAATAATTAGACAAGACGGGAAATAAATGGGAAGTAATTAATTGTAGTGAAAAAGTTTCTGTTTACCTTCGCGCGTAAATGAAAATATAACGAAATTAAAAATAGTAATAACGAGCGAGGTGATTACTTTGTGTAAAGTTCTTTCACAGAGAATATGAAAATAAATACATAATAAATGCAAATGGAGTTTCACTCTACACAGAGCGCTGAGCGCTCTGCTACACATTGTCTACTTTTTTTCTAATTTATTTACATGCCGAATGCCGCGTTCCGATGTTTCCGCGTGTTGGTAATGGCTATGGTACCTGGATGAGAGTGGGATGCTGAGCGTGATTTATAACCGACTTTTATCATTATATCATCGTTATTACACACTACCATTACGACGATCATCGTCTCCAGTACACATGCGCACTGTGTCTCTCGGATAATACGAGCCGCTGGAAGAGATGAGATTTTCCGTGTCTATTATACACACAACTCGCGCTCCCATAATGGAGCCCTGAAAATCGTCATTATCATCACGAGCCGTTTCCTAATATTACTAACAGTCATTAGGGTTGTCTGACTGAGGAGAATAAAATTTGTTTTTGATTTATTATAACCCCCCTCCCTATAGCGATGCCTTAAATTCAACCATTATTTGTGCGGTAAAAGGTAGTCTCTTTAGGGGAAGGGACATGGCATTTCTCTTTTTGATTTATAACTTTTTTATAACATTTACTTTATTTAAAATCCTTCCACCGTACCTACCCCGCGACCTGCCATCAATTATACACGTCTTTCCGAAATATCGATCAGCCATATAACAAGAGTCGGGTAGGGGACTATCTTTTATTTACATCGGATCCGAATAAAGATGATTTTCTCTCTGGAAAATATAATAATTCTAATTTTTACGATTGAGCTTGAATAAAAAACGGGTTGACTAAATCGCTCTCGCTCCAGTTCTTTTTCTTTTTCTACACATATATATATATTAAAACAAAAAACAAAAAAAAAGCAATTGAAAGATGTCTTTTGTAATCCGGGACTCTCATTACGGGGACGTGGTTTTAAGTTGAATTAATTTGCGCATTTACGTATTTCCTCCCGAAAAAAGCCGTACACTCGAAGAATCCATGCTGAGGTACTGTCACATAACAAATATTCAAATTTTACTTATTTATTAAACAAATCTATAAACGTAGATTCTGTGGGATTAATCTCCATCGAACGGTAGCAGCGGTAATTTGGAGACACTTTCCCCTTTAAAGTGGACGACACTCCCGACTAAACTGCAAATATTATAATGTAGAAAGTATTTAAATGAGTTGTTCGTAAGCTGAGAAGGGGTGGATGCCATCCACTGACTCGGCGCCATGACCGCCGTTCGAATGGGACTTTTGCTTATATGTGTGTGTGTTGCGGTGTATTTGTTCGTAAAATCTTACGTTGAGAAGAGGAAAGCTTCGAAAAATTAGGGTGCAATTATTAGGAATCGATTAAGAACAAACTGTGAAGAATGTGCGTGACAACGTTCATTATCTGGTAAAAAGAAAAGGGAACAAAACAAAATGGAACAATAAGAAAATGGAACAAAAAAAAAAAAAAAAAAAAAACAAACCATAAGCGTAGGCGGAGGGAAATTTTATTATTTCTCGGCAATGTCGTCGTCGCATTATCGAACGTGTACGGAACGTATTTTTCCTTTTTTAAACATTATTGTCTTCCGGTAGGGTTCTGGGGGAGGAACAATAGTTGATAAATTTACAACATCTGATTGCAAATTTAGCCCGGAATAGTTTCGTTAGAACAAACTAATACCCGGACTTGCCAATCTGTCACGTGAATTTAAAAATAATCGCACGGTGCAAAAGTCAATTCAGACGAATGCTTTCAAGAAGCTTTTTTTCCATACATATCCGAACTTTAGGCAAACGAATTAAAACTAATTCCGAATTGGTCGTGTTTTGAGTAAATTTAACGCAATACAACGAATGCCGCAATCAGATTTACTTTTCCAAAAGTTGCATAAATATCTTTAGGGGGGAGGAGGGATAAGGGTTACAGGTGTGAACTATAAAATGTGTCCGCGTCATCATTGCTATAGTTTCTGAAAATTATGGTCACCTCGGCGAGAGGGGTTTTACATCTTCTTTGCGTAATCAGGAGGTTGATGATTCACGCAGGCGCTATATCCCTTGAAACAGCCGACCGGAATAATTCTACTGACGAACAGTGGAACCAGCGGCGTAAATCCTTTATCCACGAATTTGGCAGATGACTAACAGGTCTCCTTCCTAAAATCTTTCCTCGAATAAAATTAATCTTAGAATTTCGTACTTAAGACCTTGCTTAAAATGTCCTAAATATTTCCGTTTTCTTTCTTTTATGTTGGTCAACACTTCCGGTTGTTTATCCAGTCTGCCGAGCTGTTCCTTCCTTATTGGTAATTTTTTCTATCCATGAGATAATACGACGGTAGTATATATGTATATAAATTACAACGTAATTCTTAGGCTGCCCCCCCCCCCTCCATCCCCTTAGAAAAAAAGTCCCACTTTTATGTAACGTTTGTTATATTTTATAGGATTTTTGTTATTGTTATTTAAAAAATGTCACAATTTTATGTAATGAAATATGTAACGGAAAATGTAACGAAAAAATGTCTTAATTTTATATAATGAAAGTTAAATGTTAGAATAGGACTTTTGTGGTTATGTTATTTTTTCTGTTGTGTTGATGCCAGTAAGAATTACGTTGTAAATTTTGATCATTTTGTACAAGGTATAGAAGAAAAAGAGACAAAAATGAAAGCAGAGGGGTGGTCAAGGGGCATAGCACCTTGCGAGGCCAAAATGGCCGAGTTATATATATATATATATATATATATATATATATATATATATATAGTTCAAAGGCTTGTATATGCTTCTCTCTTAAGTAGCGTCTAATTTCTATGCTTCGCATCCATAATACAAAATTGTGAATGTGTAGCAGCGAAGCATGCTTAATTTCAGTTCGACTTTTTACATATAGGGATTTTATTTCGGGAAAATGAAAGCACGGATTTTTCGCTTTACCACACCGGTCAAATACGTCTCAATAACATGAACGAAATTGTGAAACTAATCGCGGCCGAGATCGTCACGGATTTTTTTTATCCATTTTGCGTTGGATATACTTTTTCCAACAACAGATATTTACGAAAATTTCGTTCCCCCCCCAATAAACCCCTCTATTGTGCCGGTGTCTGGATATTTGTAACAGCGTGCTTCTTCCAGTGTACGTTCTAATTGATTTTTATTCAATTCTTTAAGATTGTAATATTCTTTTTCCCCTTGACCCGAACGCCTAGCTCACACACGTCGTCGTGATCTAGCTTTGCAATCGTGCGTCGTATTCATTTTATAAATACGAGATACATATAAAAATACTTATCAGCTATATTCTTTGTGCACTACGTTAACATAAAGAATTTTCGGAATACTTGAAAAATTACGAGAAGAAGAAAAAAACAAACAAAAAAGGAAACGTTTTTAATCAGAACGAATATGAAGTATTTTAGAATAACGAAAACGATTGATACCATTTCCCTCAGACATCGGAGGCGATGTTGAAAAAAAAAAAAAAAGGTTATCATCCATGGCGGCAATCGGTTGGAACCGTTATTTAATTTAGCGGCGAAACAAGATGGATGAAATCAATTTTTTCAAACATGCGGTTCTACCGCAGAGGAGAGGACTGCTCGACATCGTGTACATTATAAATTTTTCGGCTATTTGTAGCGCAAGGTGAAAAATGACGCGCGTTAATCGACCAACCGGAAGAAGAGCGCCGAGTTAAATAGGGAAGTAATAATGACGGTAGCGCGAGCCTATTTTGTTTTCAGGTTAAATGGCGTGTAAAGGAAATTATGAATATGTAGCGACTACGTGTATTGCGCGTCATGCAGTTTAATAGAAACTTAGCACGCAAAATGTTATTTGCCTACCCCAAGCCCGCCGCCGCCGCTGCTCTGACACCGCTTTACTCATTTTAAACCGAACGAACGGCCGAATTTGATTACTTATTCTCTCTAGAAATCAGATAATTGAATGAATTAGAAGAAATTTTCCGGCGCCCCGGATTCACTTAATGTGTTAACACCCGTTCCAAGTCAGTCTGCTTCGACAGAAATGGCCAAAAAGCAGGAAAGTCGTTCAGGTCCGATTAGATAAAGAGAGTGGTACCGGCAAAACAAAATTGAGATTTGAGACGGGTATTTGAAGGCGATGAAAATAACTAATTGCTAGAATGTGTTTCTGCTCTAGCGCTTCGTCTATATGTGTATGTGTGTATGTGTGTATGTGTGATGCGCACCTTTTTGACTTCTGATGGTAATTAGCCGGCCGCAATTGTTACCTGTCCTGTATTTTCAGTGTGGAAGATCTGAGTTGGTGGTCGAATGAAAATCGCCTAACCGAAACTTGTTTCTCTAGTAACTACTTACGGTAGAAAAACTCTCGTGCAAATACGTAAAGAGCGGATTATATACATATATATATATATATATATATATATATATACCTAATGAAACTTCTACTAACGGACACTACTAAATAACGAACATTTCCTAAAAGCGGACAATTTAAAAATCTCCGGCATTTTCCCGTAAGACACAATATAAAAATATTTCCCAATTACGGACGCGGGCACTTTCAATTAAACGGACCAAGTTTGTGAAAAAAAAAAGAAGTTCAATTAGTGCCCCAGATTATTGTTTAATAGACACGAAGGATTGCATGTGGGGAAGATCCATGACCGACATAAAAGTGAATTAGCAGCTGAATTCATGCAACCACAAAATCCATCCGATGTGTATGATGAAGTAGACTGTGATGACAATAATAATGTTTATGATGGCGAAGAAGACACATCTACTGAAGTTGACGGTGAAACTTTAAATAATGTCGACTCGTTAACTGGAAAACTAAAAAAATCGTATTTCATTCATATAGCTGATGCTGGAAGGTTTATTAAAAATGATGATATTCGAGCTGCAAGTGCAAATCGAATCGCGGATTTTAAATGAAAGAAAGTAAAGTTACCGATTTTTTTTCATACAAAACTGAAATATGTTCGATACGCTAGGATTCACAGTATGTGTTTAAAAAAAAAAAAAAAAAGAAATATTTTGAACATAAAAGCGATTAAAATTATAGATTATCTTACGTTCTTAAAAACAAAAAGTGATTTGTACTCCATTGCCTAACTTGTTTATCAACTAATCCTAGAATATAAACATAAGTACTGTAGTAGTAATTTATAAACATACGTATATATTTTTATATTATACGAACATTTTTTTTTTTTTTTTATATTTTAGACACATGTATGTCTTAAGTAAATATGTACTGTATTTTTTTATATTACGTATTATCTTTTATATTCTTGTTAAATACGTTGCAATACACAATAATGTAAATTTCAGTAAACTGTACATTATTATTTCCCATTAGCGAACACTTCTTAATACCGGACAATTTTTTTGGTCCCGCAACTGTCCGTTATTCAGAAGTTTCACTTTATATATGTATGCATGTATGTATGTAGGAAAAAGTGAAAAAAACTATTCCTGGTCTTTTAGCTTATAATAACGCGAGCTTTTTTTCCTTCTTTATTTGCAAAACTTTAGGATATCGTTTTAATTCACGGGAACGGCAAAATTTATACACTTTCCTGTATATCAATATTTTTATCAACTGACAATTTATATGAAATACTTTTACAGTGCGCGTCATATAATTTTTTTGTAGCAGAGATTCTAAAAAAGGACCCGGGAAAAGTCGGAGCGAATTTGTCGCAATTTGTACAGAAATACCTCTGCGTCGTTACGTGTAGTGTAGGAAAAATTTGAAAGTATCGAAAATGATTGCGAACTCGTGGCTGAAAAAATCGCACAATTTCTTAGTGATCAGGGAAAAGACTAGGGGAATTTGGAGAAGTTACCGAAATACACGTGTTTCGTATAGTTAGTATCAAAAGTGATTGCAAAACTCCAACGCATACATTTGCTTTTTATATACATATAGATGGATAAAAGAACCGGATTAGGTGCTAGTAGTAATCAAAGAACCGGCAATTAAGAGATTGGTAATGAAGGGGGAAAGACATTTTTAGCTTTTTAATTTAGTTTTTGTTTGTTCCAAAATAATTGTATTTTTCACTATAGATCGGTATAAATCGGTATAAACAGATTTCGAGGACTCTGTGTAAATTAACCGTTCGCTGTAGAAAAAGAGGAGTATGGTATTTATAGAACTCGACTGCAAAAACAAAATAATGAAACAAATTTTTATATCTTTACGTGTATGATAACAAAAAAAAAAATATCTCGTAAATAACGCTTCCTAACTGTAAATAATACTTTGTATACAGAGATTCATGAATGTGTAGCGGTATTATTAAAAAAAAATACCGAATAAATTGAATTTAAGTTAATTGATTGTCACTGTCGCTTAATTAATTTATTAACTCAATTGTATTTACGGTGGTTTATTAGTTCTTTGACATACACAGCCTTCATGTATACTACCATCAGTGTGCATAACACAGACAATGTTCATATAATGTCTTTAGCGATACAACAGTTTTGAAAAAATTCAACACTTTTTCTTCGATTACACATAGCATATTACTAATAAAGGTCTGTTCGAATGCTGTTAAATTATTTAACGAAAAACTAAAATATTATTTCTTAAATTGTCTCACCCCTTTTAGACGTTGTGATAAACATTGAAAAATGGATTAGATAATAAACGGTCTATACGAAAATAATAGCGAAATAAAAGAAAAAGTAAAAAACGAAAATAAAAAAATGCGGCGGTCAGAACTGGGAGAGTGAAATAAGACGATGGTGCTGCGAGAGAATGAAACATTTTCCAATTTGTATTGAAAGATATATATAGATATATAGATATATGTCAGTGGTAATGGCTGTTATATTGGATAGGTAAGTGCGAGTGTTAAGGAACATATGAAGGAAAGTCGAAACTGTTCCGGCTCACGTGTTTTGAAGCGTGTCGGGGAAATTAAAGTTTTGGTGAAAATTGAGATCAGTTTAGTCACTAGACTGTTGAAAATTGAAGTAGTAATTTTAACAAAGAAGGCGGCTTACCTGTTCGTCTTGAAGACCGGTTATCAGTTTTTATTGGTATATGCGTAGGGAGACGATAAAGGGACGGTCAGCGTACAGAATTATTAGGAGTAAAAGGGTAATTAACAGTATAAATAAATAGTGAACCCTCTACGACCGATTTTCCGACGACAAAAAAAAAAAAAAAGTACATTATAGTTTGAGGTTTATTTTACATTCCGAATGGACCTCTCGGTAATATTTTAAATGGTGACGCGGTTCATTCCGATAATTTGGTTCTATAATTTTATAAACAGATCTCTACTAATATTCCAAGTTATTTTCCCGCTATGCAATATGAAAAGAAAGCTAGAATGAGAATTGTAGATTAAGTAGGTAGGGCAAAGGATACAGGAGCTTTAGCAGCTATAATAAATTGTAGAGCAGGAAAAAAGTTGCAAATGAAGAGAGAGAGAGAGAGAGTGACTAGAAGAAAATATGGAGTTCTGTTTTTAACTCAGCCGCGAGAGATTTAACTCGGTGTGCACGTTAATGATGATTCTTCCAGAATACCAAAAATGCGAAACCTAGTTATTTCCGGGAAACACATTGTTAATGGCATCACGCCGCGAAAGTTGTACATTTTTAATAGCAAATGTGGTTTTTCTATTCGTTTAGGGAGTAATGGATATTTCGGGGGCATTTTAAACGAATTCGGTGTTTTAACCACTTCGTTTTACCGACTAAAAGCATCTGTTTCGAGTAAAAATGGAAAATATTTACCTCTGCTAGAAAAAAAAGCTAAATAATAATTTTTCTTAGTTTCGAAAATTACGTTCTATTTTAACTGTACTATCTATCAAACTGTACTTGTGTCTACGACAGAAGAACATCTTGTTCGGAAAAAAGGCTAGTTATTAGACTCTGATTATTAGCGGTAAAATGTTAATTGTATTACCCGTATTTTTTTTTTCTTTCTTTTTATCGCTGATGAAAGTCTTTTAACGAATTTTGTCGAAGTTATTTAACGTCGTTGACTTAAATTCGGATCTCGACGTTTCAAAGGGCAAATTTTTTCTTCCGCTACAGCTTTTATAAGAGATGAAAAATGAAAAAGACACACAGATCCTTTTAATGGGTCTCAAACGTTTTATTTTCTAAATGCAAATGCCCCTCGGGGCACAGCGAATTTTCATTTAAAAAGCTACGCAACTTATATCTAAAATACGCTCTAGAATGAAATTGTTAGAAATTCGCTCGCTAAATAATGTCGGAATGTGTTGATCACTTTATTTTTTTTTCGTTTTTTGGAATATGATAAAAACAAAGACTGACTAAAAATATTTTTAAAATATTTCCCATGTAAAGTTAATAAAAACGGCAGATGTCCCATGTCAGCGCTAAAGTTAGTCGACAAAAAAAACATTTTTTTTTTTGAGTCTTGCCAAGAGCATTAACCCATTTTGCGTATAAACGATTGTTTACTTCAACACGATCGAAACTGACGAAATTAAGAGTGGGAACGATAAAGGGCGTTGTTTCAAATGAGAGTACAAAAACAGCGTTGTAAGGAATATGAATATTAAGAGGTTAAAGAGCGAATGTTGGGGAATATAATAAAGTAAGGAATGTTCGGAAGACAAAGCGAAACACTCGAAGGCGATACGATTGTGTAAGTGCACTCTTGGGATGGTCGAGAGTGCAAAATTTGCAGAGACTCGAAAAGGAAAAACTAGCGCAGAGAAGAAAAATGGAGACTGTATTAAAAGTGGAGCCGAACAAAGATACGACGAGCGTCGCAAATGAGAAATGCAAAAAAATCAGGAATGAAGAGAAGATAGAGAGCGCGTTAATTGAAAAAACGGCGAGAGGTATAGGAATGCGATCAGAATTTCCCATGTAATTTTTTAGGCTCTCAGCAGACTGCACTACAACGTAATGTCATACAGTCTGTAGAATGTTTTTCTAGCCTGAACCAGTTACGATTGCTTCGGGACAACCCGGGAATATATCTAAAATTTTCAAAAAACGCAATTTACACTTTATATTAGCGTTATTTTGATTATTTTTTTTTTTTCAAATCCTTAAAAAACAAAGTAGTAGGGGATATTCTTTGTACCATTCCTGAGGCTGCGTTTTTTGCACGGGAATCAGTAGTGGCATTCTGTGTCAAGTCCACAAGAGTCCGCAGAAGCAGAATTTCGAGATATTTCTTGTAGACTGCTAATAATTATAAAGGCCCCATTTTTTCTTTTTTAATTTCATATATATCTCGATAATAACTCTCTTCCGTGTCGCCAAATGCAAATGGGCAGGACTACACTATAGTTTGCAATAGAGCATCGAAGGCGCGACCGACGAATATATTGCTACGCCCAGGTGAAAATAGTTTATTATATAAAAGAAATTGCCGGAACCAGTTCGACAATGTAAAATCATTAAATTGTTCGACAGTTTTTTCTCCGGTTTTTTCCTTGCCTTACTTTTAAAATATTACCGCAGTTCCCAAATTCCCGGGAATTAAAAATGTACACAAAAAAAAAACGTGCGTTAAAAAACGGTATTTTTCTTTCGCTTATTACAACTTTAGCAAAGTTGAAAAACAAGCGACAAACGAGTTGAAAAAGGCTAAATTTGAAGAAAAAAAAAACGCGCTATTTAATGCGTACAAATTTAGCAACGCCGAAAAAAAAATAAATGAAAATCAAAAAAATTGACGCTTCGAGAACAATATTGATAATTTGAAATCTAAACATTGCACCGCCAAAAATATTTACAAAACATTGTTTACACAATTGCTTAAACATTTTAACAACGTCAAATGGCGACGAGGGCATTTAAAAAATATTTTCGTAAACTGTTTTCTATATCCACTTTTTATTATCGGCTTTGTACACGTCGTTTTTCGATTTTTTTTTTTTTTTTTTTTTTTCATTTTCATTTTTTAATGTTTTCAATTAGCCGTTTGCCTAATAACTTTCGCAGTGGTGGCGAGTTTTTTTTTTTTTTGCAATTTCAACGGTACTTTCAGAGCACAAACTTTCAACAATATTTCCGATATATTAAAAAAGTGGTTCTAATTAAAGTTTTAGTCGGGTTCTGATTGGTTTAACGATTTTTTTTTTTTTTTTTGAAATAATTTCGATATTAATCAGTTTGTCGGAAATAATTCAGAATTTAACCGTTTCCAAACTTACCGCATTCAGAATGAGACTTCCTCTGGATTCCGTGGCACGCCACTTTGTGATGATGCACAGATGTTAATGGATCCTCCATTGACCAATATTTCTAATGGCTAGGAAGTTTCATTTTAAATTTGGACTCCCTTTTCTGATCAACTTTCCTTTTATCTTCCTATTCAATCCTTTATTCCGCCGTATTCTTGATTTCATAACTCTTTCCTTCCTTGCGGCGCTACATTATTTCTTCCCTATGTCGCTTACTTTTTAATCATAGCCTTCTTAGTTTCCTTTTTTTTTTTTTTTTTTTTTTTTTTTCGCTTACACACTTATTACATCTCCCCCACTGATAATCAGGAATTTAATTCCGATCACATCTTTTTCTAAAGCTTCTCTTCTTTGTCGTCTGAGCGTTTACTTCTTTACAGATAATTCCTTAAACTTAATATTCCCTACTCTTTATAAATCCGTTCTTTCAATTCCCCTTCTGTTGTTCCTCACCTTGCTTCCAACATTGTCTGCATTACTGATTGCATACACATTTATATAAATTGTCGATCGTTATTTTTCGTAATGTCTGTTGTTGTCAACCTCCAGAAAAAGAAAAAACTTTCTCATAATGAACAGTATACACCGAAAAGAAGCGTTACTTGGCGGGATTTAGTAAACAACTGATGTCGGCAGGAAGACGATATTAAAAAGAGGATGCTAAATCTTAACCTCTAACGAGTCAAGACTGAGAATTTCCGCTGAGAAACAAAAATGGACTGGTTCGGTTAAATTTCGTTCCGATTTCTGATACTAATAATAGAAGCAACTCTTTCCGACCTATGTGAAAACAACCGATAGGTTAAAGAAAAATTAATCTTGAAACTTAAAATCTAATCTTAAAACTTTAACGTTTCGGAAAGCTTACACTTATCATCGTTCGAGAATGTTTAGCTTTGTGAAACATTAAGCTTTTAAGATTAATCATTTAAACACGGCATTTAACGTGTAAATTGTTTCCCTAATTGTATCCAACCGGTAGAGTAGTCTGTTTAAAAACTAAATGGCTAGATAAAATATAAATTTTTCCCTTTATTTCGAAATTCCCTATCTGTGGGGGCAGCTTCTGAAGTGTGTAAGGGGTATAAATTAATTATAGCGGCGGTAGTAATTATATATACTCTTGACAAGACATCCGAGAATTTGAAAGTTTACATTAGGTAATTTTAACTGTTAGCAACTGAAAAACGGTTACTTATCTCTCCGAAAGTGGTCGATTATAGAGAGAATTTTTATAAGAAAAGCGAGTCGTTTTTCGTTAATAAAATACGCCGACTGTTATTCTTCCAGTAATATTTAATAGCTGATGATAATTTTTTTTCCCACAATTAAGTAAAATTTACCGGTAAATTCGTTAAAAAATAGAAAAAAAGTAAATAAATCGCTGAACAAATATTGAAAGTCTAATTTATTTATTTTTTAAAATTACATCCGCCGGATGAGACAGCTACGTATGATTTTAATTAGCGTATAAATTTGTTTTATTATTGGTCACAAATTGAAATAGTGAGTGTAGCATCGACAAATCGATTGGATTGTAATGTAAATTGTTTATATAATTTCACAATATTTTTAAAAATTAGAAAACGAAACAGTTTTAAGAAAATATCGACCCTAAGATTTTAATTATTCGATAAAAAATAATATTCTTTACAGCGAAATATACCCGAAGGAGTTGTGTTATGATTACTCTTAAATAACATTTGTAGCGCCGGAACCAAATTCAAATCGTAACAATAATTCAAAACCGCACTAAATATTCGTAGTATTTTCAATGGCTGATTAACATCACGGTGACTGTGGTTTTGTTTCATATTCGTTAAATTCGAATTATTATATTGCTAATTCCGAGTACCGAAACTCTTAATAACTATTAATATTGAGTAAGAAGAATAATCATAATAACTCTCCTTAAGGAGGCCCTATTTTACTGTGAAATATATAATTTTTTTTCGGATTTTTTACTTTTCAGTGCGTTTTTATTCGATTTTTGGAGTAGTAAACAAACATAAAACAAAGAAAAAAAACATACTTTTTTTTAAAAAAAAAAAAAAAATATGTTCATATTTGACGAACGTGTAACTTCCTTTTTTTTTTGAAGTTGAGAAAACTGAAAAATATTAAATATTTAGGTATTCGCAAGACAAATTTTAATGAGTTTGGGTCGCGGATACATAATTTTAGTGAGGTCGGTGTTGGTAGCCTAGCAAAACACACACAAATATTGTTTGTATAGAGCCTGAATCGGGGAAGTAGCTTTGTATAGAGGTAAAAGTCGCGATGGAAGATACAAAATTCTTTTTTTCATTTTTATTTCTGTCGATCTGCCAGAGCTTCGATAATTTATGTTAGGTTCGAAATAGCCGTGTAATAATATTTAGTTTTATCGATTTTTTGTTTTATTCATTTTTTTTTTTTTTATTTTTTTTTTTTGGTATATATTTTAACGTTGTCTAAAAAAAAAATCTTTTAATGCATTTAAAACGTATGTTATACTGAAACATAATTGCACAGTTCAATAACACTTCTCAGAAGATACTTTCACCGAAACTAGTTCAGATTATACATAGTAATGATTCCGTAATAAAAAACGCGCATCAGATTATCTGAAGGTACACGCACACATTCGCAAGAGGGATAAGTGTATTGAACTTTGTACATTCCAATAACTTCTAATTTTATTGACTAACTTACCGCCCCAGAAACTGCCCATATGTTAAGAAATGTAATAATCTAAAGTTTTTCCGTAAGCCAACCGACTATTTCTGAAATTCAATCGAAATTAATCTAAATCTAGCAATTTTCCGCTATACTATCTTGCTAGATTTATGTAGAACGCGATCGCATACGGGTTTTTTTTCTTTTTTTAAAGTACTATAAACGCTTAGGTGTGTTAAATAGGTGTCCCGGTAAAGAAATATTCGTAGCCTTTAGTGGAGTTTTTAATTTATTTTTCCTTCTAGCTCCTAATGTATAAATGTGGGCTCGAATTTCATCTTGCAAGTGAAATTTTGTGATTAAACCATTTTAACTGAATGCCTTATATAATATATTTCAACCTATTCAAGAATACGAAAGTATGTTCCTTAGGGTCTCTTGATTTTAACAGCTTTGAAAGAGACTACATAGTAACTTAGAACAGGACGCGACAAAACCCCCGTCCACTTCGCTAAAATTAACATTGTCAGAATGGAGAATACAATAGATCATTTTATTTGACAGCGTATAGTTTACAAACAGGGTAGAGACAAACTTAGAACGGAAATCCTATCAGATACCCTTCCAGTAAATCTAACGCTCAAATAGTGTTAGATTCAATTTAGCTCTTTAGTATATAAATTTATAAAGCACTACAAGAAAGAAAGAAATGTAGAAATTAAAAATAGCAAAATGATATAAAATACTCTATACAATAGAGGGTTGAGCAAAAAAAAAAAAAAGGCAATGGGCAGGGGGGCTTAAATATTATCGCTTCGCGATAAAACCGTACTGCTTACGGTAACAATAACAATTTTGCGACGATAAATGGAAGAATTTTTTGAATTCGCCGATCTTTATAAGAATGCCATTTCATATGCTAAACAAAGAGAAACGTCGTGACATATTAAGTAACTGGAGACTCATATACTCATACCATACGCGGTACAGAGAAGGAAAACAAACAAGGTAAGATCATGTCAGATCTAGAACAATCGTGTTGTACAACGAATGTAGCCGGACTGAAGTTTAAAAGCGATCACACGTTTTTGAGAGTGTGTGTTGATAAGTTCACTAATTACGAAAGGTTTAATATCTGAATTTATCGCGCAAGACGCTATCTAGCGGATTAGGCGTAAATTAAAACGGGGTCTTTGAACGATACGGTTGAGGTATTTAAACTAATGCGCATGATAGTTGTTGCCGTTGTCCTAGAGTGAGACAGCAATTGTCTGACTGAATGGGAAAATAGTTTAGATATTATTATCCCCCTTTACACCCCCCCCCACGCGTTCGCCGTGTCGACGGCTATATTTAACTGTGTTTAGATTTTTTCTTTTCTTTTTCTGCTTCAGCGTGAAAAATTACAATGCGTTTTGCTTTTTTTAACCGCGTTATTACGATTATTTAATTTGATCTACCTTGGTGTAGTTTTTTTTAACCATTTTTCATTTTTTTTTTTTTTTTTTTTTTTCTATTTATTTTTTATTTCTACATTATCCGAAATATCTCTTTTTATGTCTTGCTGTGTTTTTTGTATTCCTCTTTTCCCTATACATACACACACACACACACACACACACACACACACACACACACACACACACACACACACACACATATATATATATTAAGTTTTTTATTTTTTATTTTTTCTTCTATCGATTACGTTATGTTGATCAGTCCAGTAATTTCTGTTCTGATTCGAACACAATGGCTGGTACAATTAGAATTATATAACTCCATATTTTGAATGATTTTTTTTTTTTATCACTAATGAAAATCAGTTTCTTTTCGTTAATATTTAATATTTTGAAATCAAAAAGGCAATGCATTTTTTTTTAATAATCGTGTCAACTTACTCATCTATATGTTAGTTGTCGAAGCCTCCTGTTACGAGACGTTCGCGATCGTCATTTTTGTGCATTGTTTTTTTTTCTTCACTTTGCAGTTCACATTTTCCGTTATTTTAACGCGTAAAAATACCGAATAGTTTGCTTTGATTTTTAATTTTCATAAAAATATCGATATACAAAGTTGATCAGCTGTTTTTTGTTTGCAGTTATCGAGTAAATTGTTTTGTTGTTACGTTTGTATTTTCAAAATTAGTATACTTTTATTAGCGGGTAATTATGCGGCACTCCTTGTAACAAGTTTGAAGTATATAAAGCAATTGTGTTTCTAGAAATTTTCTCGTATATATAACGTCGACCATGGGGAAAGAAATGTTTCAGTAGAACATGTACCTTTTTTATTCGCCCATTGTAATATACCCATCTCCTTTTGATTATTCATCTGAGACATTTCAGTAAATTCACATTTTTTTTGTGCATTTTACCGACAATACACGCAATCATCCTTAGCCATTTCTTATACAAGTTTTAGGTAAAATATATAAAAAAAATCAACTTTTTTTTTTTTTGTTTGCCCGTACATTATTTAAAAGCTACACTGTGTTAGAGCTGAAGATGTTAACACTGTTACGGAGTTTTTGATGCGCTATTAGTAAAAAAGCAACTCGTCATTAGTTTAAATCTGCTAAATATAGAAAAAATCATCCTCTTTTCAATGAAGTAAAGTTTTTAAAGTTATCTCCAACTGGAGAAGAGAAATTAACAAAAAAAAAAAAACTAAAAAGAAACACCTTACTAAATTTATTGAAAAACTCGCAAAAAACAACGTAGAAAACGCAACTTACATTTAAAGGAATTTGAAATAAGTAAAAAGACGATAAATACACGATAATTGTGCAAAAATGCAATTCACGCAGCGTTTGATGATGATCGCTTTAAACTTTGTATTTGAGTAAACGGGAAGATCAAACAAAAAAGTATCGGTAATTCTGAAGATGTGTAGATTTCTTCAAAACTGGTTGATATAATATGCCAAATTTTGGTTAATTTGATGTGAACTATCGTGTATATTTATCTTCTTTTAACTTATTTCAAATTTTTCTACATTTAGTAGATTTGAACTAAAGACCTATGACGAGTGGCTTTTTTACTAATATCGCATCAAAAACTCCATAAGAGTGTTATAACATCTTTAGCTATAACACACTGTATTTTAGAAGTGAATGAACTCGGTTATTCGACTGAAAATTAATTGAAAATGTCATCAGAAATTACTAAACGACAAATAGAGATTTTGTTCTTACACCCTTTTCAGTATTTTGCTAATAATTATTATATAAAAAGCATTTCATCATTATCGTAGTTTCTTCTTGTGTCAGAAGATGGCTTAATGACAGACATTGGCCGTCAAAAACGTCTACGTATTATATGAAATCGTAAACTTTAACGTATGTAATGACTTCCCCCCCCACGTTTTTTTTTTACTTTTGTGACCCGGTGATGAACTATTTAGCCATTATCGAGTCGATGTGCGAATGATGCGAACTATAAGGAAGGAAACGCGTAATATTTGATTACCGTTGTACGATAAATGTATCAGACAAGAACGGTTGCAATTTTTTCAAACATATGTACAGAAAATCATTAGGAAAACCGCCTGAACAGCAACATTTAATGTACGAATATCACCAAGAGTTGTTTAGGATATTATGGTCGTAGTTCATTAAATGAAAATTTTGTGCAGTTTATGATTTTGACGTCGTTTAATTAAATATGGATTTAAAGAAAATAACAAGAACCCGGTGTGTCATTGTTGTACTAAAAAGACTCTATAATTAGCGAGCATATTAGTATCCATATTTATCGCAGTTAAACAGTTAATGGCTTTTTTGCGCAATACCGTCATAAATCTGGCTTGAAACATTCAAATTTTTTTCAAGAATGATCTATACGCAGCTTGTAAATAATTGCGTTTGACTCGGCCACGGATAAGAAAAACGTCCGGATTTCACAGATGAACCAGTAGTATATATGTGTTCGTATATAAAAACTTAAGTGTCTTGTAAATGTTAGAGGTGAATATTAGTTTTACTTTTCTGTGCTGTGTTATTCAAATAAAATTCCTTCATTCATTGCGATATATCATCTTATAATCATCCCGTATGCAGGCTTTAAAAATAATTAATCTGGGCTATCATAAAAATAATTTTATAATATCTTTCTATCGACTCTTACACATTATTCAGATTAGTCACCGGAAAAAAAACAAAAAACAATCGAATTGAATACCTTCTCCTTTTTTTGAAGTTGGTTAAAAAAAGGTTACATCATGATTGTCTTTTAGTTGTATAAATTTTAAACACGTGATATCCAGCTTTCGTCACGGTTTTCGATCAGTTACAAATGTCGCGTTATGTTAATTTTAGCTTAATATTTTTTTCTTTTCTTTTCAAAGTAGTTTATTTCAGAAATTTGTGTGTAGAGGTGCAAAGACTAGGTGTGAATCGCTTTATTACTATCATACTTACATGCAGCCACATACATGTACACTCGCATGCATACACATATATATCCATACACATATAGATATATATATACATACATACATAGATAAAAGTATATGTATAAGGAGCTATGGATTAAATGACATGTCGTTATCAAAATAAAAAGTATGTGTGAGTAGTCCTGTGCAAGTGTACTTAAAGAATAGAGGCAATAGACAGGATGACAATATCAGGATCATTATCTTAATATTAGTTAAATATTAGCTCAATATTAGCTTAATATACATATGAGCTTAATATTAGCAAATTAAAACGCTTTTATTAAAAATTCACACTTTCAGTAAAGTGTGAAAATAATTAAATGTACTTCGTGTAAGTATGACACACACTGTTATTACCGAACAATTTGCTCTAACTCGAAAAAATATCGCTATATCGATGTTGTTGGTTTTCTGTTGTTTTGCGAAAATTATTATTTTCAATTTCGTTTTCTTTAGAAAACCACCGTATGGCTTGGAATGCATGCTGCTGACTTTTGTGACAGATATTGTTGTATTTAGCTAAATAAAACTAATCCGTTTGTAAACGAAGTTATTAAAGATAACTCTGCTTGTACCGACACAAAAATTTAGCCGAATAATGTCTCACGCTTTCTAATTTATGTCTCTTAAAGTTAATTGAAAATCGTACCATTCTAAATCGTAATGGTAACTAATTAAAGTTGACAATTTCATCGCTCTCGCGTTAACTTCGAATTGGAGCAGTAAATCCATCTTCTTAATGCTTTTCCTAAGTAGGTGCAACGCAACAATAACACATTATGATGGGGTATAGTCGACCACATTATAAATGGCGCTACGAAAATAAACACATTTTTAAAATTCCTCTTTTTTCATCTATTATCGTAGATTTTTACCGCAATTTTTATTTAGTAAAAATTTATTTTTATTCCTAATCTGCAGTATATCTTTCGAATATTATATTTTTTTTACGCATAAATTACGTCTCTTTTTACAATTTATACGAAACCCAAGGGCATAATCAGATGGGAGATTTATCAAAATTTTATCATAAAATTGTTCTTTACATAATCTTTTATTAATTCAAGTGTAAACTTGCATTAGTTGTTTTTTTTTTTTCATTTTTACCTATTTTCAATTAATTTAATGCGTGTACACTAATAAACGTACATTATAAACACATCTGTTTATTCACCAGAGTAATGAGTTGTAGAAATAATTTTCTCAAACGCAAAGATTTACACATTTTGCAGTTCCATAATCGGCCATTTTCTTCTTTTTTTCCCCCTCTTTTAATGTGTCCTCTTAACAATGCCGATAACCTCAATCTAACGTCAGAAATAAGAAACTGGTGGAAAGCATAAAGACTATTGTAAAATCCGCTAATATACTAAGATCAATAGATGCTGATTAGGCAAGAGTGCTACAGTAACTCGTCTAAATACGATCCGCTCAAATGTTGTCAGGAAAGAAAAATCTACGAATATTTTCCAGTCAAGTTCTTGGGGGACTATTAGTGTATAATCTGTCTCATAAATGAATACAAAAATAATCTGTGTGAAGATTTTACATGATAAGTTTTAAGGATATTATCAATGATGGATTTGATGGTGATGGCGCCCTAGGCCCGTGTTGATATGCCGCCTTTCTTGTAATGGAAAAAAAGTAAATAAATATATATATGTATATCGACGGATTTCGATAACAATTTTTAAAGTCAAAATCAACAATTGCTACAGATGGATGATAAACTTACTTTAATTACGATAAAATTATATTATTCTTCGATACATAAAATCGCAGGATGTTATCGTTAACAGAAAACACTTTATCAATTTCGACTTTTAAACGACCGGGAAAAAAAATGTTTGGGTGCAGGCGCCTTTTAAATTTTAGCAACCTTTTAAATTTTGGTGCCCCTGAGATGTTGCCGCCCTCTGCCCAGGCTTCACGGGCCTAGGCCTAAATCCGCCACTGGCTATATTATCACAACTTTTAGGGTTTAATACGACTTAACTTCCGATAGTTTTCTGCAAAAGTATTCTTGAAGACTATAACGAAAAACGTATTAATGATTTAACGCAACGATAGTTGTAGTATGTGACTGTTTTCTTTTTTATCATCATCAGCTATTTTAAGCAAAACTTGCAATTACCATTACTTTTTTATTTTTTCCGCAAAAAAGGCAAATCGAACCTGGCGATAATAATAAAATGAAGTCATAGCTGAAATTATATATAAACGTCTTCGCAGTGTATATAGTAATTTTGATCTTTGAATTTTGTAGAAGTCGCCCACTCGCAACTGAGTATATTATATCATTCGAAAATTAGATGAGATGAATTGACTGTGGTCCGTAATCACACCGAACGTAGGTGGTTGATTTGATGATTTTAACGGGAATGAAAAAGCGTGGCGCCGAAATAAATGACAACCAGAACTGATTCGCAGTTGAATAATGAAATATTGTAAATTTCGTGCCTTTCATTTTATTCGGGCCTGCCTGCTGATAAAAACAACCTATATTCCTAAATGTAAAAAATTCTATATAAGATTTGTTTGGTTACTTAATTAGGTAATTGAAATACATTTTTTTCTTACTTTTATTGGTGAATTTAATTTTTTTCTATTCTAAAGATTTTTTTTGATTTTTTAGTTTTCTGTCGAGGGGGTTTTAGAATCTCTCTTTTAAATCTGTACGTCTTTCAAAATTGAATTCGTTGTTTTAAATAGTCGCTCTATCGAACCGAAGAAAAATTACGCAATTTCATTAAAGAGAGATTACGATTCAAAATGAATACCAACGTAAGTTGGGGCAATATACTTTTTATTCCGACTATTAAGAACTGCGCCATGTATTGATCTAAAATGGATTAGGGAAGAATATAGATTATATAGCAAAATTCAGTTCTCTTAAAAAAAAAACTTTATAAATTTCTATTTCAGATGGGTTACGCAGAAATTGCGTCGTGGTCATTGCAGATTAGAATTGAGAATGCAAAAAAAATGCATTCAATTCTTCCTTTTAATTCAGATTGCAGTTACTTTTAAAAAGATACGGTTTTTGGTTTTACGCGGTTCGTTTTTGTCGATATACATTAACATTGCCGTTAAAAAGTAATTTTTCCCTGTCCTATTAAATTGTTATCGTTATTATTTTTATTTTTTTTATTTTTACAGTTATAAACAATAATGATAGCAAATTTACAAATACTTCTCATCAGAAAAATTATTACTAAAAATGATTATTTGCAAAAAATATCCTTTTTTCTTTTTTCTAAACAAAAAAATAAATAAAATTAAAAAAAAAAAAAAAACTAAAACATACCCTAAGCGGTATAAAAAAGAGCCTATTACTTTCTATACTTTTTTTCTAAACGAATATGTGTATGTCGCGCCATGGATTGTGTTCTGTTCGTTATTAAAATAGTTACTAAGTCATAAAAAAAAAAAAAAAAGAATCTAAAGAATCGCGAATTTACCAAAGCTAGAATATTATATAATTTAATTAGAAAATTTGCAGGAATTGCTAGATTGCTGACGCTAAAATTATACTTTTTCAAAAATACCCTAGTTTTTAAATAAATAGTTTATTTTTCATAGTTTTTGCAAAAACCGCCATTTTAGAAATTTCACGAATTAAATTATCGATATTAAATCAGTGTGTACTCTACGTGCGTGTGTGGGTGTGTATGTGAATTATTTTCGGCAACTGTTAAAATCTTCGGTAAATCGGTAAATAGTAATTTAATGAATGATTTTTTTCCTTATTACTAAAATTGTGATCGAAATATTATTAATTATTAGTGCTTAATTTCGTTAATTTTTCGTTGTAAAATTTTCTGTTTCCTTTGCTGCCTCCTCTTACATCATCTTTTTCACTATTTGCCTAACATGGGCGTAGCTAAAAAAATTTCCTGAGGGAGGGGGGCAGCTTACCAGCTAATTATATATATATATTTATATGTGTGTAAAAAGTTGATATAAAATTAATAACTTAAATAAATATATAACCGAAATAATTAACAGTTTATTTAAAAAAGGGCTTTAATAGATCACTTAATTTTTAAATACTATGCAAATCCATACCAAAGAATCAAAATACTTCAAAATAAGATACGGTTTATTATAATATACTTTATCGATTTATCTTATATATAAGTTTCAATTTTATGTGTTTTTCGCTGAACCGATTAAAGACTGCCTCACAGAAGTTATTGAGTTTTTGACTATTTCATTCTCTATATGTAGTACAGACATATGTGAAAATCTATTTTGGAGCATGTCGTCAGATGGCGGCCTGCATGCGTATAGGAAATTATTGTGATAATTACGGGATCCTAAGTACATTGTACTTTTACAATTTTTAAATTTTTCTCCGTGTGACATTTCGACGACTCTTCTAACGAGTTTTCTAGGATGGCCATTGCCCATCCTCACCCTTTGCAACTACGCCCATATTTTGCCTAATATTATTATATTCTTCTGTCGGTTAACGCTTTTATTCTATGCAGTTGAAATTGAGACGTTTCACTAGTTATAATACAAATCGATTCGAAAGTATTTATCTCCGACCACCTACTTATTAACTGCTACATTCAAATTACTACTCCTCTACTATTGGATGTATTAAAATTACGCCTGAAAGGTAATTCTTTTTCCCCCGCTGTTATCAAAAGTGGAAAATGTATTTTTTCATAGTATTGACAATTACAATCCGGTTAAAAGTATAAAAAACATATAAATAAAACCTACATTTCACGAACCATTTTTTTAACACGGGTTATTACTTTTTTTTGAAACTAAATTCTACATTTTCAACCTTTTCTTTTATACATGCCGTTCTTTTGTTTATTTCTTTTATTACATATGATGAACGATAAGCAAGGCGTGATTGTTGAATTTTTTTTCTCGCCTGAATTATTTAAATTTCACAACGCGCGTGTTCCTGTTATAATTGTCATTATTCTGTCTCGCTGCCGCTATATAATCATGGAATTTTATCAGAAATTACTTATTAATATCACATTAAATCACGATGACGTTTTTCGGAGAAATAAACCGACAGAGACCCCATCCGAATTGAATAAATTGCTCGAGTTTGAACTCCGGCTATGTTATGACGTGTCGATTTTGATAGAAATCCTCTATTAGGTTATACTTGGCTTCAAAGTTTATTACCGTTTTTCCAGCGCAAGACAGACATTATCATCACTTCCTCAGCGTACATACATACATACGAGATGATATTTTTTCTAGATTTTAATTTTCCCCCGGGGGCGGTGCATGGTGGTCATACTGAAAATTGTGTGCGTGTGTATGTATGTTTGCTTGCGCTTGCTGTGGGTATGCATGTTTGACTCGGCAGACGAGCCAATTAAATGAGAATTTATGAATATTTGTATTTGTTTGACGACCCGGGTACACCTGAGGTAGCATCCTGGCCCAAAGTAAACAGATGACGGGCCGAAGGAAATTGTTAAAAACATTAATTTTTCTCTTATTTCTATTTATTTTACACACAATTTCTGTCTTCATTCCGTGTACTTTATAATTGCATTCTTTATTTTCAAACGGTGATGATGATTACAATAACAGCCAGATGAGGATGAATAATGCGCTTACTGGGCAAGGATAATGACGGGACTTCGGAATTCGGCGCGGGGGGAAGGGGGACATAATACAGGTCGGTGGCACGGTTCTTATTGGCGGAGTCGCGGAGAGCTGTTATTTCGAAAAAAAGAAATAAAAAAAGGGGGAAAAATGAAAATAAAATAAAATAAAAAAAGAACTCCGTAAACCGGTCTTCTCCTTTTATTATTATTACAGTTATTTACTACACCGCTGCGCTGGTCTGGAATACATTCTATTATTATTATCCTCATCCTCATCATCCTGTCATCGTCGTTATTATTATCATTATCATCATTATTATTATTATTATTATTATTATTATTATTGTTATTATTATTATGATTATTATTATTATTATTATTATTATTATTATTGTTATGATTATTATTATTATTATTTCCATTATCATCGTCATTGTATTTATCATTTCAAACGTATAATTCTGACGCTGCACCTACTGACGGATAAGAAAAATGTTATTACAACATTAAAATATTAATTCGTCTATCGCTGCTATACATTTATTATTATACGCGTTGAACTTTTCCTCTCTTATTATTGTAATACGCTATCTCTCGATAAAGTAATGTAATCGCGCACACACGTACGAAAAATGCTCCCCCTCCCTTTACGGAATAATTGCCGTTTTCAGAGTATACAATTATTACATTAATCGAATAGGACCAGAGTGAGATTTTGCAAAATTCAATTCCAACGTTTTACGTTCGAACCGAGCTATTTTCAACCAAACTAGGATCGCGCAATCTTACCCAGGGGGAATTTCTTTTTGATTTTTTGCTCCTTGATTATAAGTTGTTTCAACCGACTACTTTTTATCCTGTTATTTATGTAAATGTATAATTTAAAAATTTCTTATGCGAAATTGCAGGAAAAAAAAAAAACCTAATCAAAAATCTATTACTTCGAAATTTTCAAAATTTTAAATGGCAATCAATTTAGAACTGATCTACATAACAAGACTGAGAATAAAAACAACCTAAGCAAAAACGTAATCTTCTGCCAATAGTCGAAAAAACGCTGATTTTAATTAGCTCCAAAGTTATAGTATATAGTCTCATATATAAAAATCTCAGCGTGAGATCATCCAATTGTGTAAATCCACCAAAGTAAAATTGCGATCCTAGTTTCAGCATATTTTTACGGTCTTAAGGAAATTCGACCTTTTTAGTTTTCAATATATTACTTTTTAGAACAAAAATACATTCGCGACGATCATATCGACCGAACAACTAGTTCTTCGCGCGACTAACCGTCACCAAGGAACGCTTTTATTTTTAAGAGAAGACTACTTGCGAGTTTTCCGGCTGCACGACGACCTTGGTTACTCGAATTCGAAAAAAAAAAAAAAAAAAAAAGTCAACACCTGTTATTAATTAATAGGCACGAGTAGTAAAAAACGGAGTAATGAACTTATTCGAGAACCAGCCAACTGTGCTATAATAGAGTACTTGACCGGGTTAGAAATCAAAAAAAGGCTACATACTATATCATATATATATATTCGCAGACGGGGAATAATCGTTACATAAAAATTCACCGCGTTCTTTGCGAGAATTTGCATGGGCAATGTATGCCAAGTTTGTGATGATAAATTACCGCGAAGTTCACGACATATATATGTGTATGTGTGCACTTGGCATTCCTAAGCGGTTAATCGCTTGCTGTGGTAATAATTAGTAATGAAAGATTGACGAGTTCACTTTCGACGGCCAGTCCCCGTTCGTGCCGCGAGAAACATTAAATCCAATGCAAATATGGTGTTTGGAATTTTTTCACTCTTTTTTCGGTAAATTGCAACTGTCGTGCTTTTTTGCAACATAGCACAGCGTGAAAATGAAAAATTCGCGCACTGAGGTTATAATACGCAAGCGGCTTTTACACATTTATGATATATATGTATAAGCATAATAGTATCGGCGAAAAAAAACGAAAAAAACGAAAAAAACGAAAACGAAAATAAACCCCTTATACATTCGCACATAGCCACATATGAACACATTGCGCCTCGTTGACATTCAAAGTCGAGCAACGAAGACAAATTTAATAAAAATATTGTACGGTTCGAAATTCATTGAATTTTTAAATTTAATGTTATTCAGTAATATTAATAAAACTACGAGTATGTTAAAAATGAATTCGTTTCAAAAACTTCAGCAACTCAAATTTTCTTCTTTATATCGTATTTGAGATATAAAAATTGTTTCTTTGTTGTTATTTTTCTTTTTTAGCGTAAACTTTTATTTTCGATAGTTCCAGCACACCCTGAGTTCCGAATTAATTATTTTACTCCCCAAATTTTATAGTTTCTCTAATAAATATGATTACAAAAAGTAGCAAAAACAATTGGAATTTAATAATATGCTCGTTCTTATCTACAGGAACGTGTTTTCTGGTCTAACCCGTCGTCAGTAAATAGTGGACACTTGCGGAGGTGTATTGAAAGGTGCAAGTTAATTATATATACGTATAGGATATATATATATACAACAGATTTGGATATGTGAATTCTTAACATGTGACAAAAGGAATTTGAAGGACAAAGACAATTTTGAGGAAGACAGAGCTGGAAAAGTGAGGAATTCCTAAGAGGCTTCAAAATGGAGAATTTATTTCAATACCAATTTGATTTTTATTATTTATTTTTTGTAACGAGCGAAAAAATAATAAACTAATAATAAATAAACTAATAATAAATAAACTAATAATAAATAAACTAATAATAAATAAACTAATAATAAATAAACTAATAATAAATAAACTAATAATAAATAAAAATAATAATAAAAAAGATAAATTCTCCATTTTGAAACCTATTCGGAATTCCTCAACCTTTCCAACTTTGTTTTCTTTTAAATTGTCTTTGGCCTTCGAATTCCGTTTATTATCACATGATAGGAATTCCCACATATTTTAATTTGTTTTTATGTATGTATGTGTGTGTGTGTGTGTGTATGTGTGTAAAAAGTTAACCTGCTTTTTTCAATATATGTATCTTAATAGATTTCCATTTTCAGCTGATGACGGATGGGCTAGGCTGGAAAACATTTCTGCTAGTAAATTTATAGACCGCTCTGTTTGTTTACCATTTTCGTAATTATATTTATCACCTTCAAATTAAACTCGCTAAAAAGAAAAAAGAAAAAAAAAGCCGGCAACGAACGGTGCAGGTTTGAAAAGCTAAGATGGCATGTTCCGAGCAAAAATACTAAAAAATTTGAAACTTTCAGACTATTTAATGAGGGTATTATTAATAACATGATTTAAGGGCGATTTTTCCTCGACCGGTATTTTTAAGACTACAACGGAAAACAATGGGGGAGGGGGGGGGTGATTTCGCTGAAAAACCAGTAGTATATACACAGGGCGTGAAATGTAGTAGAATAAGTCTACTGCATCACTATCATTATTTTTCTATTTTCACGGGGCGAAGATGAAGTGAAGGATGAAAAAAATTACGCAGAATAGACGGTAATGATCGGAAGACGGACACATTCCAATAGAAGAACAAAAAATAAGATAAATATTGAAATTTATGGAGTAATAACTCAAATCAAATTAAAAAACGCAAAAAACCAAATCATATTAAAAAGTGTATGAAGGTTTAGTAGGGGGAAACTATAGAAAAAGCCAATTCATATGTTTGAGGGTCAAAAGTTCTTCATAGAGGGAAGATATCGATAAATAGAGAGTATCAATAATGTCGGGGCAACAAGGCGATGAAAACGGCGTTGGAGACTAAAAGGAAAGATGAATAAGGTGAACAAATGAAGCTTGAATGCAAAAAAAAAAAAAAAAAAATTATAAAATCAATTCCATATTAACGCTGTATGCGCACAAAAGAGAAATGTAAAATTACGAAACAAATAAAAAATCAATCGACATACTTGTATTTCGGAGTTTGCTACTAAAATCATAGTTGTTAATTTATTGAAACTAAAACGTAACATTTTGTTGTTTTTTTTGTTTTTTTTTTTATTTTTCAATTTGTTTATATTCCACTGTGGAAATGGGCATTTTAACTTGCAGACGGGTACCACCGAACAGAGTAGGCTACGAAGAGAAACGGAAAAGGGTCTGAGCGAAAATCTTTTTCAAGCTATTCCGTTCCCTTTTTCACATGTCTCTTTGAGCCTGCTCATCTGTTCTTTAATGAATATCGCACATGTGCGTATTTTTCATTCTCTGTTCCGGCTGCTGTTGTGGAATCGCGCAGTTATTCAGTTAGTTAACTTAAATATTTATCTATTCCTGCATTATATCACTAGCCATTTTTTTTTTTTTATTTATTCGGAAACACTATTTCCGATCGAACGTATTTTCGTCTCGTTTCATCGATACCGATTAAGTGTAAAGTAAATGTGAGATATACTCGTAACAACAAGGTATTATTTCATGAAATTGACTCTTTCATAATGTGTTAAGCCCCTGACGGATTTGAAGACGATATTCCCCCTTTTTTTAAATGATTCACCTTTGTAACCGGCTTTTCTCTGGTAAAAAATATTCTATTTCAGATTAGATATATATTATCATCTCGCTAGGACGACGGCAGCGATTTGAATTCGGAATGAAACAGTTCCCGGAAACCTATGACACTTTTGGTTTGGTAGCCAAACACACATACCAGACGAAACTCATAATTTTTCTTTTTTTCGCTCTTTTTCGGTATTTGCGTTCACTGTAGCACGTTGTCGGAGTGATAGCTGCTAGTTTGCAGACATAATAATACCGAGAGTAATAAAAACGCAAAAAAAAAGTAATATACACGTACGCGTTCGATACACGGAACTTCTAGAAGGAAAGAAGACGCGGTAGAAAACAGCCGAAGGGCAGAAAAAGTAAATAAAGATAACGATTGTAGTCTTGAAGGAAAAAGTCGAAAGAAGTCGAAAGAAGTTGAAAAGTGTTCACGACGAGAGAAGCGCTGTGTATTATTGTGTTCGGATTCGGGCAAATATCTGAAAACCGGCTGCTGATAATGATGATGATAATGACGATGACGATGATGATGATAATGGCGATGACGATGATGATGATAATGGCGATAAAGATGATGATAGTAATGGCGATGACAAGTGTAATCTTGTAATATAACTATCGCGGTGATTTTTGAGAAAAAAGTATTGTTTAGAATTTTACGTATTTTTCTCGACAAAAAGACGTCATTCATTATTCGCGGAAGAATTAATATTCGAAATGAAAATGTCGAAAAGGAGGAATAATAAAAGTACAAGAGAGGAACGAATAATAGAATGGCACTCTGCATTGGTCGGACTTAATTGAAGCCTTTCAATGCATCCCGTGTCCTACTTTAACAACCGCGTACATACGCGCGCACACAATAACGTGCTTTTCCGTCATTATATCGGGGAATTATTAATTCTCAACGCGATAAATATAAATATTTCTTCGACCTCATTGCGAAATAAATAATTTAAAAATATCGCTCATCTCCGGATGCGCTTTGTATATATCGTCGAAGCAACTTTTCGACAATCTCCTAAGTATCTGAGCCGTTCTTCGAGTTTCACCGTCATTGTTAAATCTCTTTCGCTAGCAAGTAGCTTTTCTGATTTTCTAATTAACTATTGATGAAAATATTATGTGTATTTTAAAATTCATAATCGGCCGCGAACGGAACAGCAGCACGCATTTTGCGTTTTTTACACTTCGCGATAGCCGAATTGCTAGAGAGCTTGGCTTCCGTTACGGAAGTATCGATCCCGGGCGGCGACAGAACTTATTATGAAAAATATTAAATTAAAATACTCGCTAATAGAATCATATGGAGAAGGAAATGGCAAACGGCAAACGGCAAATGGCAAACCACCACGTAGTACAACATCATATGCGCGCGCTGGGTCAGTACACAGCAGACACTGTGCACTTGTATATATAGATAAATCAAACGATTACTAATCAGTTCCTAATGTAATCTTGCTTGTGTACACATTCGCAGTATAATAATTGCCTAGTATACAACCTCCATATCTGTGTACAGCTGAACGAATAGGTTGTTACTCAGCAACCGAATGGTTGAGGAGATACTGATGATGACGCTAAAAAAAGAAAAGTAAATAAACAAATTAATAAGCAGAAGAAAGGCGTCTTTAATTTCTGTTACAAGTAAATGTATTGCAATCAATGGTCGACTGATAGATACGGCCGTTTTTGAGAAATAACGAATCATAATCGGTGAAAGAAAGCATATTAAGCCGTCTATATAGTATTTTACAGTATATCCGCGCAGATATCTTGGAGATAAGCGGTTGACGCCGCGAAAGAAGATTTAAAATTGAGAGATTTTTTGTTATAGGGAAAATCACTGAAACACCTGTATCGTTCGTTATATAATTCGGGACACTCCAGTAGAGTCGATCTGGAGTTCCGGAACCAGTTTCGAGGATATGCTTTAAATTATTACTATACGTAGATTATATATGTATTGGAAGAAAGTCGATTTCATTCAAAATCACCGTAAATACTTGTAAAGATTTGATTGAAACGATTAAAATATAGAGTTGCAAGCTTTATGGGAGTCAAATTTGCGATTAGCCGGAATGCCAGAGTTGGAGCGCGTTAATTATGTATCTACTAATAGGTGTCACCAAAGTCGTATTAAGTTTTTTTCTAGTAATAAAGAGAGTAGTTGAATTTTACTATTTTCGAGTATTTTCATATAAATAGAATGAAAAGCCGTTTAGGTGATGAAAGGGAAAAAATATTTATGTAATACAATAAGAAAAATAATACTATGAAAATACAGAGCGAAAACGAAAAATACGCCATGGATTTGTTTTTCATTTTTGAGAATTTCGGTAGTAGGTCAGCCTTTGTATCACAATATCTTTGAATTTTACTTCACCATGTTTTGAACCTGTTTAAAAAGATGAGGAGATACTCTTTTAATTAACGTGGCAAAAATTGGCAGCGCAAAACCTACCACCACTTGTAAAGCTAAATGCACTTGGATCGATGTATTTCCAGTGGCACAGTATTAGAATATGGTTTCTGTTCACGTCATTTTCATTCTCTAAAACGTCGATATGTTAATTTTTCTTCCTAGTGAATTTGCATTAGAAATGTGCAATGTCCTCTGCCCGATATCCTGTTTTTCATTATTTATTATAAAGAAAGTTCGATACGTTTCTTTTAAATTTAATAGGCAAGCCCGTTTCGTCTTCCGCTTAGTTCGTGTACGTATTTTTTTTCATTTAAACCAGTTCAAAATTTCGACTTTAATTTTTTTCGAACGTTTTGCAGTCTCGATTAACATTTAATAAAGCTAAGATTTTAAGTGCAATATTTACAATTGAAGTTTGTGCGCGTTAATTTTCGTTACAATTTCGTCGCTAAATTTAATAAATTAAAACGAAATTCTAACGAATTCCTCGCAATTTTTTTATACGATCAGAAGAAAAAATTGCTGCGACTCCTGCTCAGGCAATTATGAATGATTTTCGGCATAATTAATCGGTAAATATTTAGCATCGTAATTTCTAAATTTAAATTTTGATTTATTTTATATTTTTACTTTAAATAATTAAACATTATCGACGCGTTGTTATAATAAAACAATAAAAGATGAACAACGCCAGAATATAAAAACTGATTAAAAGTATGCGTCTTTTAAATTCGACAGCCCCCCCCCCCCGTTAAAATTATCGGAATTAGTCGTTTTTATATCGGACAATATTTTAATTTTAAATGCGGAAGTGACGAAATTTTCAAAAATTTCTCGCCGAATGAAATCTCGCCGCCGAGACTGTTCAAATTAATTTTGCCGCGATCCATTAACCAATGATAGGAACCGCTTTGATAATCGTATTATTATTATTATATTTTTTTAAAGTTATAAAAAAATTCTTTTCCCTCCTTTTTTCTAGATATTTAAATTAAATGTATCAACTTTATTACCAGTTACGTGTTTGCAAACAACAATTTTAGTGTGCTATCCTTTTAATTATCTCACACGTATATGTTTTTCATATATGCGCGCTTTTTTTTTGCAACTTTTAAATCGAAGAGGCAGTGCTAGAAAATTCTAAAGTGATATTCCGTAGTTGGCGCAGGTAGTTAGGCATTTTGATTCAAATCCCACTTCCGCTCACATTGAAAGCATAAATAATTATCACTAGCATTTGGTCAAGTGACAAGCCCAAATAAGTAAAATAAAATAAAATAAAATAAAATAAAACGATGATATTCTGCTGTTTACATTTCTGCTGATTAATAATTTTCCTGCGAATATTCATCTCTATAAATAATTTATAAGAACGAACTTGTAACATATTTGAACGTAATAGTACGACGTTATGAATTCTTTAGAATGAACTCTTAAAAATCATGAACAGTTATATAGCTCCGTTGACGTGTGTTGTAGTTACGAAGTTCCAGATGTTGCTCTGTGTACAAGTGAGTGAAAGCATTATTGCGACGGCTATTTGTGTTTTCGTTTGTTACCGATAATAATTGTATTATCACGAAGGAACCATTTGTCAGCGCGATAAATAACTAATATTAGTCGGCCACGTAAATAGCGAAGTAAGTAATTGATATTCGTGTGAGGCGGTTTCTCAGATGGAGCTTGTAACGTATCTGAAAACTAGATACATTGTTGCATAAGCACTGGAAGACCTTGTAATTTTAATTTCAGTTCAACTGGTGCCTTTCTTTTTTTTTCCCCCTTTTTTTTTTTTTGTACTAGAAAACAACGCAGGCATCTTTAATATGTTTAAAATTTCAAATCCCCACATATAACTCTCTCTTTAACCCCGATTATACATATAAGTAGTTAATTAACTCGACAAATAAGAATAAAATGAAAATTTACATGATTTCATCTGATTCATTTTAATGTTTGTTGTTGTGTGTGTTTCTTTTTGAACTTTTTGTGAGAGACATTTGAAAAGTTATACAAATATACGTGATCATTAGCGTATAAATTTTAACAAAATTTTTAGAGCTGATTAGGATATGCTATAAATAAATATAAAAATTTCGGTACAGATAGCTGCGATCCGAATGAGGGAAACGTTTTACGTGGACTGATAAGTAGGTCACCGATTTTTGTAGTCAAAAAAATCCGGAATTCGAACGGTAAATTATTTTTAATAGTTTTATATTTATGGTTACGGGAAGGAAGTATGCTCGCTCTCCCTTACAAATTTTGTAATCTTTTTTTTCCGTTGAGATATTTTAAGACACTAAAAGAAGAAAAAAAAGCTAAATGTTTTTGGTTTTTTTGAAGGCTCGTCAACCGAGGGGACCTTTATCCAGAAATAATTATAATAGGGAGGAGTCAATTATATCTTGATACGATATCAAATGTTGTTAGGCGAAAGGAACAAATAATAGGAACAATCTATGGAGATGGAAAAGATAGGACATAACAGGCGCAGTCGAAGCAAACTGAAGTAGAAAGCAGAGCACTCGATACACACTCAATGAACACATGGTCCGCATCGCAAACATGCTCTCCGTTTGAGTGGTGGGGACAATATGGTTGGATTAATTTAACTTGAACTGAAATAAATGAAGGAAATTTTGAAATTGAAATCTCACCTGCCCATAAAACTAGTTTCTGTTGCCACCACCACATATATACATATATATATATATATATATATATATATATATATATATATACAGTATGTCACATAAATATTCGTACATGAACGAGAAAAACGGGAAAGCGTCTATAAAACAACGAAAAACAGCTTTAATGACAAAAAAATATATATGAACTGATAGGTATGACTTCCTGTGCAACATAATGAAAGACAAAAAGTAAAAAAAAAAAAATCATATTTCACACTTTTATACAGAACAAAAAAGAAAGAGGTGAATAGAATACGTCACAAAAATATTTGTACAATACCAAAAAAAATGTCCTTAATACTTCGCATAGACAACACCAATTTCTGGCAGTGTTCCACGGGAATTTTCTTCCATTCGGCTAACAAGTGTTCTTTCAATTAACGGATATTCCGAACTGGAGATTCACGAAGTTTCTTGTCGAGATAATCTCACGCATGTTCGATGGGGTTGCAGTCCAAGGACTGACCAGAGGTAGGCATTACATGGGGACAATTGTAAAGCATCCGTTCATATTACGGGTTATCCTGATAAAAATAAAATAAGTCCGCAATTCCAAATTTTTCGGCACTTGGAAGCAAATTATTACGTAAAATAGCAACGTACATTTCCTTATTCATCAGGCCATCAGCAAAAACGGGTGAACCTATTATCCCATATGCCTGAAAATAAGCTCCAAATTATTACTCCTCCACCTCCACGTTTCACAGTTGCCATAAGATTCTTCGGATATAACTTCGTCCTTGGTTTGCGCCATACTTTCTGCCGTCCATCACCACCTCCATAGAGGTTAAATTTAGGCTCTCTGTTTTCCCAAAAAACTGTCGAGGACTGTCTCCGATACTTAATCGCAAACTGGTACCGCTTTCTCTTATTCTGTTCGCTAATGAACGGTTTCCTTCTGGCGGTTTTCCCATGATACCCATATTTTCTTATTTCAGCGGAAACTATTTTACTCCACATAGCATTTACTTCCGTTGCAAGTTATTTCGGATCCTCAGTCGTGTGTTCCGACCAACTTTACCGACAATACACCGTTCGTGACGCACGGAAAGCTTCTTTGGTCTGCCCTTTTGTGAAATTGAGTCGTTGCGATTCTCCTGTACACACATTGACGGATAATGCATTGGCAGGTACTCTACAAGGTAGTTCGAGTAGCTTAGCCATTGTATTTAACGATTTGCCTATTGTGTAATGGTGAATGACCAGTTTCCACATCTCTAAAGACGTACTCTGAAACTTTCGCGACATTTTTACTCGCACTCGATGCACTTCACTCGTAACTCGCACACCGTGTGATCGCTTGTCGTGAAATTATCAACTCAGCGCTTTGTACCCTGTCCCGGACATCGCCTTCTGTTAATCACCCATTTTTTGGGAAACCCCAAGTGCGACATTGTGCACTGCATTCCATTGTACGAATATTTTTGTGACGTGTTTTATTCAACTCTTTCTTTTTTGTTCTGCATAAAATGGTGATGTGTGATTTTTTTTAAAATTATGTTACACCGGAAATCATACTTATCAGTTCATCCATACACATATATTTTTTTGTCATTGAAGCTGTTTTTCGTTGTTTTATGGACGCTTTAACATTTTTCTCGTTGGTGTACGAATATTTATGCGATTCACTGTATATTATCACATATATATGTATATATATCACATATATATGTATATATAAAATCCATTAACAGCTGCATCACAAGACAAATAATTAACTCTAATAATGTTTTTCTTTATCAATAGTATTTGGGATTCAGAAGGAATTAGTTTGATTGTGGTGAGGTTTGGATAAAGTTATAGATAATTGAACGAATGCGAAAGATGAAAGGAAGGACGAGGAAACGGAAATGAGATTGATTGTAAAACGCTTTTAGCATCGGAGATGATAGATTTATTGTTATCATGAATTAAAGATATTAAAAAATAACGGACATTACTGCAACAGACTTCGCAAAAAAAAAAAACCGTGAAAGGCGGGATAAGTTTAAAACTTTTAAAGTAACTACAAGCAGGATATTGACTTCTATGGTTAATTGTATGTGTCAGTTGATTAATCATCTTTTATTTTTCTTTTGCTTTCAGAGAAGTGAAAACGAAATACCCTTGTCGATGCCGCACAATATGACACAGCACATGTATTCATCTGCTGAACAGGTAAACATTTTATGCTCTTATTAATACTAAGTAACATTTATTGCCTAAGACAAAAAATATAAAAATAACACGAAATAAAAAGTTAACCTTGAGATAATCCAAATAATTCTCAATACCCAGGCAAAAAAACAGAAAAGGAATTCAATCATTGTACCATTTTTCTTAATAAGTTTAAGTGCGGTGGAAGTCCTTAAAACTCTCGTCAACATAACATAGCGTTGGTTGTAATCTCTTGTGCTGAAACGATCATTATATTTATATATATATGCATGTATATAAATATACATATGCATATAAATATATATATATATATATATATATATATATATATATAGAGAGAGAGAGGGGGGGTGGGGGTGGCTATATTAGGTGGACCCATTTATTTAACAAAAGACAACATTTTTTGCTGTTTAAGTGAAAAACCATTTAATTTGGCTTAAGGAGATTTGATTACATCAGTTTCTTAAGATTAAATCGCGCAAGTGGTCACCTTGAACTCGAATGACGTAATGTGCCTGTTTTCCGGCATTTTCCATCGTATTTGCCAATGCTTCCGGCTGATATGGCGGCTATTTACTAGCGAATTGTGGCTTTAAGTTCGCCTAGCGTCCTTGGTTTGTTGATTAAACCTTTGGCTTCAATTAGCCCCAGAGGAAAAAGTCTGGCGGTGTCAAATCGAGCGAACGCGGAGGCCAGTCAAAATAACCTTCTTTTGATGTCAAGCGACCGGGGAACAATGGCTTCAAAAAATTGATTGTGGCTCAAGCTGTATGAGGTGGTGCGCCATCTTGTTGAAACTAGAAGTGCTCCATACCATTTTCACGAACAATCGGCATCTAAAAATCGATTATCATAGTCCGATAACGCACCTGTAAACCTGATATTTGCGGCGACCGTTCAACACTGGCTTCTACGGTCGCGATATTTTCATCAGATCGTCCCGGTCGCTTTTTATTTGGACGCCTAGGATCAGCGGCAGTACCAGAACAAAAAAAATCTTTCGTGCAAACCCTTTACCATGTTCTTTGACGGCGCACTTTTCACTTTATTTTTTTTTCTCCATGCAAGTTGGGAGTTTTCACTATTAAGAAGTTATTTTAAATGTACAACTGAACAATTTCAGCGCGTTCGATTGGTGTGTACTGCTCCACAGCAAAAATCTCCTAAGACTGACGCTTCAAGCACGTGCTATCGTTAGTCATTCTCACATTCCTTGTCAAATTTACAGTATTGCCAAATAGGTCCACCTAATATGGCCAACCCTGTACATATATATATATATATGTGGGGGAGATGTATGTGTATATATATATATATATATATATATATATATATTCTGGGAGAATTTTTTTTAAAGCTCAGTAAATGATAAAATTAATTCGATATTTTAAAATTTTCATGGAGTATTTATTTAAATTTGCACATTGCGAGCACGCATAAATGTAGGGAAGCAAACAAGTAAGTAGAAATTCCGGGTAAAAATAGATTAGTCGGTTTTTGAGCTATTTTAAAGTAGTTTAAATTATTTTTTAAAATTATTTATGTTTTATTTTTATTCGTTAAAAGTTGGTTTTTATTCCTGCCTATTAGATTCAAAAATGACGGAAGTAAATGTTACTGATAATTTTTTCTTTTAATTTTTAATTCACTGTAGTAAAATGGATTTAATAGTCGTTTATATTGTGCACTGCTTCCCCCTTTTTATTTATTTATATATATATATATATATATATATATATATATATATATATGTATGTGTGTGTGTGTCTTGATGTTTTCCCAAGTATTTATCTATGGCAGAAAAATATTAATTAACTCAACATCCACAAATACTACAGGTAAACTAAACCAGACTAAAAAGCTACTTTTTCCTTAATTTAAAAAAAAAAAAAACATGTAAGAGAAAGTTGATATCTAAATTTCGGTAAAGGAATTAATTAATGTAAACAACAAAAAGGAATAACGCAGAACGAATTCAAAAAAATAAAAATAAATAAAAGATATTAAACAACATAACTCAAAAAAAACTGTAAAGTGAAATATATACAACTCCCCCGCGTCTTATATTAAAGAAAAAATTGAAATATAATTTTAAAAGAAAATTACAACCACATTAAGAAATCTTTTTAAAAGTGCATACATCTGCTCACATGAAGAAGATTTTCTAAATTGCCGATATAATAATTGCCGGTTCGCTGTACTACTGTACCGCTTTTCATTTTTGACAGATTTTCATTATTGGCATATTTCACTTATCATATTTATAAATTAGGCGTGTGAACATCATTTCACTATAATAGAATAACAGTAACGCAGTCACAGTTTCACGAGAAAAATATGTTGTGTACCGCTTGGTAACTTTGTTATAGTAGAAAAGTACTTGGTTTGTTAAACGTTCGATCGGATTGGCTGTTTATGCTGTACGTGTATGTATTTATCAATTCGCCAATGCCAGGGAAGTACTCATGGCGCCTAGCGAACACAACACAAATTTGAGCAGATCATCAAATTGAAATTCAACTATTGCTGCACACGAATAGACTAACTAGCGCTTTACACGTTAGTCATTTATTTTTTCCGCATTCCAGGGTTTCCTACTGACAAGCTAACCACTGTCTCGTTAGCCAAATTAATCTTTGCAACTAGAAAAGTACTGGCAAATTTGGCGCTTCACTGCATGACTTGGTCACCATTGATATATGCATATATTTATATATATTTTCTTTAATCTGTGCAGTTATGCATGAATTCAATTTATTTGCTTCCATAATTTATTTATTGCAAAAACCGATAACAAAGACTATTCCTACGCAAGTTTAATAGTGAAATGACGCAGGGTTACGCTGCGTCTTTCGAAAAACTTCTTTAATAACCAATAAGCTTTCATAGTAGTCATGTAAGGGTATGTTTTTGGTCGAGATATCTCCATCATGAAACGTCCCTCCATAAGTAGTGTTCCATCCGTTTCATGGATGAGAGAGTGTATGAAAGGTATATTACATAATCATAAATTTTAGAGAATATATACGTATATCAAATTGTAAGAGAAAGAATTTAGAAAAATTCTACAACTTCTTTTACATAACTAAAATGTTAATTTTGCTTTTCTATCGACACGTGTAGTTTCGTCTTACAAGCATACAGAATAAATTTTAAATTTAATGGATTAGGTCAAGAAAACAGTGTGTGCGATGTCATGTATTTCTTATCCAAACTAACGTGCTTGTAATGTTCTTTCCTTTCTTAATTAGTAGACCACCTTTATATATAAAATCTCATCTTCATTCCTTTTCATCATCTCTGTTGCTTTCGCGTTCAGAGTTATTCATATTGTTTCATTTCGGTTTCAATAAATTTTAATTATATATGTTTGCGGTTTTCGACCGTTTAAAATTCCCGCTACATTTGGTATGTGTAAATACCGCAGGCCGCATAAAAAGGTTGTACTCGTACAATTTTCTCGCGTTACTGAGTGTTCGAAGGGCAAATATATGATGGTAAATTTATTATCACCACTTTATTCCAAAAAAAAAGGAAACGAATTTAAAATAATATCAGGCTAGCGCTATCATTGAAAGTTTGAAAGAATAAGCACGGTTAATATTTCTCACTTTAGTATATCAAATTTAAATTACCTTTTGGTATTGTAATTCGCGAACTTTTTATTTTTTTAATGAATGTGTTCGTATCATTTGTTTAAAACAGCAGACTTTTACTATAGAAATTTACGAAAATTAATTAAAAATCCGAACCGCAATTATATATGTATAATAAGTATCAATATCAAATATATATATATGTATGTGCGTGATATTGTAAATTTCACAACACGAATACTGAAATAGACGATTTCGAAACTCTAGTTCTTGCAGCTTGTCCTTCTGTTACGATATTTACATTCCTTAAAATTTATTAGATATTTATTGCACATCGAACCGGATATGAGCTCTTTCTGGTAGCGTTTCTCTAGACTAAACAGTAATTTATTGAACTACGTTGGTAAAACTAAAAGTTAATGATTTTGAACTTGACAATGTTAATTTTAAACGTGTCTCGCAATTGTCCGAATAGTATGATCAACGAACTAGTTTCTCTACAAATAGAATCGTCACTGTACGCAATTAATAGTACCACACGATATATGGACTTTTAGAAAATGACCTTTAACGAACAAATTAGCAATAAAGGACAAAAAAGAAATTTTGATTTGTCAGAGCTGCCCCCCTCCCCCTAATAGCGCTATGAAAATACTACTATTAGAATGACGAGGAGAAAGTTATTAATGGGACTACGGACACAGATGATAATAGAGACTCTCTGCGGCTACCCGACCAATTTTAATTAGCGCCTTTCTCTAAAATATTTATCTTTTTATTTTTTCATATGCGTAGAATCGGGTGTATTTCTAATATTCTTTTTGAACGATATCCGACTCTAGATTTTCATTTTTCGTAGATGAAAATCGCTTAAAATGTCGGTTATTTCTCTTTACGCTCTTCGGAAAACGTATACTTATTATTATTATTATTATTTTTTTATTGTTATTATAATTTTTATTATTATTATTATTATTATTAAATTAAAATGGTGTAAGTTTAATTATTTTGCTGTTTGCTGGCCGGCTTAATTAAACGGAATGAATAAAATTCAAAGAGAAAAGAAAAAAATGTTTACCTTGGTTTTTCGCTTGAAGCTGTTTATTTCCATTCTAATTACGAACTGTAATAATACGGTAGGACCGTACGCTGCTGTTTCAATTGTTGGCATGTTATTAAAAATATCTTCTCACATTAGGAGTAGATACGCGCCAAGACTGAATAAATAGTAAATAATACATTTGTAGATGAACGAATACCATTCGGACATTAAAACTTCAATAATTTCGTGTTTTACATTGTTTAGTGTTACAACGGTTTAATAGGCCGGCCTCTCTGTTTATAACTGAGAATATTACTGAGAATACACGCTACTTCAACGCGGCTTATTTTAGGAATTAGTTCGAATAAGAATTTTAACGAACGATGGCCGCCTTTTTAACTTCAACTATTTACCCCCGTTGATTCAAAACAAAAAAAACAAAAAAAATAAAAAAACCCCAAGACAAAAAAAAATTAACTTGATCGGAAGAGCGTGCAAATTTTAAATTTAAATTTTTACAAAAATCATTTATAAAACGATAATCTGTCACTTCAGATCGATGTTATATCGAAATCGTTGTCGCAATTGTAAATACATCGCGTATAAGAGGTTCTGTTTATAGTACACATGTATCGTGCCATTTTAGCGAAAGATTTCCTAACTTAAAACTACGACCTAAATACTTTCCGTGGTGTAGTGTCGATAATGGTAAAACCGATAATGATCTGAATTAATCTATCTTGGTGCGGATTAGCCAGTCTGACAGGAATATTATCTTTCGGGCCCCGGTTAAATGTATGTAAAAATTAATGACACTGTACTATGAGCTTTCGTAGGACCTTAATTATTTCAAGGTTATTCCCTCTCATGTATATATATGTGTGTGCGTGTGTGTGTGTGTGTGTGTGTGCGTGTGTGTGTGTAGAATACTTGCATCATCACGGTGTGCTACATTTTATTTAATTTTTCGTATAATTGGAGCAGTCCGCAACTCCAAATCATTTTGTGCAGCTTCGACTTCGCTATATTATTATTTTTTAAATATTTTCCTCCTTAATAGATAGACGCGACCTACATTCTTAATGTAGGCAAAAAAGCGACTATGGTAACAGATAATTTACCCTGTTCTTAGTAATATTATTTTGAATATTACTTTAAATTTTTACGTTTAATCTTCCAAATTGTGTGGATGAGCATTATTTTCGAATAAACTCTTCAGCGTTGATGATGAAACCGAAATCGATCTTTTCATTCTCAAAATATTCCTACTATGCTATTGAAATATATGTTAATTTTGGCTTTGGAAAAAAATGAAAAAAGTTACAAAATAGAAGCTCAATTTAATCGGTAAGACTTTTTCATTTTTTTTAATCGTTCAAATTTTGAATTTTCGAAAAAAAAATCTTATTGCGGGCTACGAAAGTTTTCACAAATAATAATACAAAATGGTACGCTTGTAAGTCGAAAGCTGACACAAAAAAGTGAACCACCTGCGAGCAACACCGCATTCCGTATGTTACCCGCTCTCAAAACACTTTAATTCCATTCACAGTTTGTGTCGTAAGCGTGTAAACATGTCAACATCCGCGAGCCCTGTTAATGACCGCGTCATTTTTAGGCGCCAGGGCTGATATGAAAACAATACTTTTAATCTGCAACTTTTTTTTCTCCCCATGCCAAGGAGACATTTATTTAATTTTGCGAAAAACCAACTCTTATGTGTAAGGCTTAATGAAAACCATCGTAAGGGATGGTGGTAGTCATCCGATAGCGAGAGTCCGAAGGATCGTTATATATAAATATATATATATATATATATACATATCATCATCATCATCATCATCATCACCACCTTTTTTTGAACCGGAGTGTTATCGTGTGAGATATTCATGCGCTTCTTCGGCTAATGGTTCTATTTTCGCGTACGACTCCCTTCCTTTGATGTCATCCATAAACCGAATACGGAGCTGTCTTTGTAATTTCCCTCCTGCTTTGCCTTCGATTAGGTTTGTAATCCTGAGTGTCGTGTAATGTCCTTATTTCGGTGTTTCGTCTGCTTTCTGCTGGCCTTAATATATCCTGACTTTGGTGAATGCTTCATTGTTCGATATCTTATCGACGGGGTCCGTCTTATTCTCAGCATTCGTCGCTAACGCCAGATTTCAAACGACTCCTCCCCCGCTCGTATTTGTCCTTTTCCAAGTTTCACATCCGTACACAGATTGCAAGCGAAACTCTCTTTTTTAATTTCCTTTCCAATGTCTGTTGATATATTTTTCGACGAAAGGAAGGTTCCTTTTTTTTTTTTTTTTTTTTTTTCGTGCAGACACATTCTTAGCTTGAGTGTTTTTCCTTATTTCCCGTTTCTATCAATCATCGTTTGTTATTAAGCTGCCCAGATTTGTCCATTTACCATATATCTTCAACTGTCTGTCACCTTTTCTTTACCACACTTTCTTCATGTACATTTATTAATAAATCTGCAAAACAATTTAAATATGTCTAGTTGTGTTTTCCAGCATTGTTCGTGTAGTCATTTAATTAGTGAAGATTTTGGAAACGTGTATGCGAAAAATCGAGTTTAAAATTATCGTTTAACAGTAACGTGTTTGGTAATTTCCAAATTGACTGTCGTTAATTTCAAAAGGTAATTCGATTTTCTAGTTGAATTCGAACGGAGGGACGAGATCCGGTGAAAGAATGTCAATTCCGATGGAGAGAAGAAGCGTATTAAAGGTGAAAATGCGCGCGTAAGGGGGGAAAGAAGGTGTGTAGCGTTGTCGCGGTTGTGGTGGAAGCTGGACAGGGCGCAGGCCGGCGTGGGAACTATGCGTGGGAATAGGAATTTTGGGCAGCAATGGATTTGAGGAACAGCGTTTTTTTTCTCTCCTTTCACCACCGCGGTGCTACTAGCTCACCGATTATCGCTCTAAAAAATGAACATTGTTAGCCGCTTGTTTACTCTAATTAATGTTCGCGTCTAATTTGCATTTCACATTTATTACCGTGGCCCTCTTCTCGCCTTGCCGCTCTTCCTAGTTAATAATATTTCTTTGTTTCGCCAGCAGTGGAAGAAGGAACGCGTGGAATCGAACCCGGCCGAGGGACAGTAATGACGCTGGTAATATGATAATAAAGCAATAATATATGAGTAGTTCTCTGGAGCCGGTGATTAATGTCGAAAATTATCGCCTCCGCCACTGGCCGCGGCCCCGATGATAAATATTTATTCTGTAGTTAAAATAATAATAACGGAATAAATCAAATTGGCCATTTCGGTGCAGCCCCCCTTCCGAAGCCTCGTTCGCTGCCAATACTGGTCGTTCCGGTTCCGTCTTTTATCTAACTTATTTCTAACGTTTTCATTCTCTGCGGCAGTGTGCATAATTTATGCGTATTCGACAATGCTGGAGCTGGGCAGAATGCGTATAATTTTATTATGGTATTTTATATACCATTGTCTCGTACCGTCGCAGAAGATTACTAAGTAATATTTCTCAGCTATACATTACCGGTGCTCTTAGATTTTCAGCATTTCGCTACAATTTTCGGCCTTTGAAGCATTTCGTATTTATTTTTGTAGTTTTCCATTTCCCGCTTTCGCGCGCGAGCTCCGCTACCGGAAGTGGTGCTGTAGAAAAATCGATTTTAATTTTTTCGCTTAAACCGCTGCTGCTGTTCCCGGTTAATTAATAATTCGGTTATTATAAGTAGTACCGATTGTGAAATTTCACGACGTTGTTATTAAACCTTCCAGAGGAGCTAGTTTCTTTTTTTTTCTTTCTTTTTTTTTTTTTTTTTTTTGTTTTTATTGGGCTCGTCAACTACTTCACCCGGAAACAATTAGAAAGGGGAATGAATCAGTTACATTTAGATACGATATCGAATGTTGTTAGTAGGAAAGAAACAAGGACAATACGAGATATAGAAAGCATAATAGGCAATTCGCAGCAAATCGGAATAGCGTAGCTGAAAGAGATGAACACTTAATATTAACACCGTTGACCAGCATCGACTTTTCGTTTGGCTGGACAATATGGAGAGGAAACCAACGAAAAACGAAAACGGAAGAAGAATAATTAAGAACATAATAATGAAAACAACAACAGAATGACGAACTAAAGGAAACAAAGCGAACCACGGATAGGATTGAAGAGACAAAGAATAATTGTTGGGAAAAAAGGAAACGTTTATACCAAAATCTGAGATGAAAACCTTTACACAGCGGGGGGACATTAAAGGATGGGATTCTTCTTAAGAAACGGAGTAGGAAGAATCAGCATCTCGAATACCAAAGAATTAACTTTAAAAAAAAAGAATCAACTGCTTCATTACCGAAAATCTACTTAGGAGGCAGGTTTCGTTCGTTCGCGCAGAATTTAAATTCCGCCTCTGCCGTACATTGTAAAATTATCATTTCGCTGTGTCACGAATCTGCAGTTGATGAGCTTGATTAAAAAAAAAAAAAAAAAAAAGAAAAACTTTATTCAAAGAAATTTTTTCTTGTATTAAGTTTTATTAAAATTTTTATTAAACGGGTGATGATGATTTTAAAAGTGAAGAAGCATTGCCATTTTTTATTCCCATCACACCTGAACGAGGTGCTGCACATCGTTCTTATTGTGTTTATAAACTTTGTGCAACAATAGGAGAAAAGGTGTGTAGTCATCTCGCGACAGGCAATCAATAACGGCCGGAAAACCAGAGACATTAAGCTGGAAATTTTGGAAAATAACAGAGAGATTCAGTTGTAATTTCTTTATTTAAGCGATATCGCCGAATGGGATAAAATAATATTATATAAATAGGATAATACAAATTGCGTGAACTTCAAAATGCCGCTTGCTGATAGAGTGTTTAAAAAGCCATGCTCCGCAGATATACCCTACACCTTATTATATGTGCTGATTCTACACCAGCGACGCTCTAGTGTTCCTCTCTCTTTCTGTATTCCGCATATTCACATTCTCTTTGTGTCCTGTTTAATATACACACTTTTTATATTCCGCCTTTTTTTTCATTCTCGCTGTTCGTCACACTATGTATACCGTGAAATCAAAATCTGACCAATTCCTGATCGTATTTAAATGTATTCCGCGAAAAAGGACGTAGCACCGGTTGGCGTGCCTTAAAAACGGAAGAATAACAAAAAAAAACGAAATCGATGCTCAACTCACGCATATTAGCAATTAAAAATCGGGAAATTTATTTTCATCTTCTTATAGTAGTCTCTACTTACTATCAGCTGATATCTATTATTATTTTATTAAATGACCCCCCCCCCCCCCTATATGATAGGATATCCTTATACTAAAAACTCACACTGAATATTGAATCATTCGTATACACTTTTAATAAAATAATAATGTATTTAAAATTAAAAACACTGACGTTTTTCGAAACGTGTCAGTGTTTTTTTAATTTTAAATACATTATTATTTTATAAAAAGTGCGTATGAATGAATTATTTTATAAGAAATTGAAATAATGTGTTGTTATTCTAATAGTCACGCTGAATAGTTGAAAAAAATGTAGTAAACGTAAGAGCGTTTCTTAAAAAAAAAAAAAAAAAGAAAAAACCCTATTCAATCGCCGGTAAGTTAAGTTTGGTGGTTATTTAAAAAAACTGTTCTACCTAATATTGTGTCTGGATGGTTTAAAAATTTTTTTGAATAACATTTTTTTTCAAGCATTTCCTCTGCCTTTTTTTAAGTACGGCTGCGAAAAAGAAATCGATTTTTATTTTTCACTTGGTTCCAATTGATTCGACAATAACTTCGCGGTTCTCGATAGTGTCTATTTTTTCTACTCATGGTAAAAGCCTTACACAAGCCTCGGAAACAAAAAAAGTTTTTTTTTTTCCCGCAGCTTTATAAGACGGAGGACCAGAAAGAATAGAACGATAGTACAATTTTTATTAGACTTTACTTTTTTTTTTTTTTTTTTCGTTAATAATCCAGTGCGAATTCTTTTTTCGTCCTGTCATATCGAAGAGTAAAAAAACACCGTAAGCCGTTGGATATTTAGCAAAATAATTAATGCTTAAAATAATCTGTGACCCGCTGAGCCCTTCTACGTTATATACGACTGAAATTTTAAATTACACGTTAAAAAAGTAAGACAGTTTTTAACATCGAAAGACTCTAGCATCATCAGCGGAGGAGAGAGCTGTGCTTCGAAAAAACGGGGCAAAACGGTAAAAACAGCCAAAAACGATATTTTTAATAAGAAAAAAATCATTTGAAACGTTAAAAAGTGAATGCATTTGTTTTTATGTGCTTTACTCTATGTAAACTAAGAACAGGAGTTGTTCTCTGTTTTATTCATATAAGTTATGCCGCGGCGGTCAACTATTACACCGAAATAGTAATCAAAAAAAAAAAAAGAAAAAAAAAGAAGAATCCATTCTTCTTTTTGTGCAGTTCTAGTAATCTCAAGAAATTCGCAGGGTTTGGACCGACATAAAAATTATATTTGAGTGGCCATTATAAATAACCAGAATGTGTGAGAGAATATAAGCGAGAAACTATAAACGAATACCGTAAAAAATTATCGCTCGATTATATGCATTAGATTGCCTAGTATTACTTGCCTCAGTAAAATAAATTTCGTAATAATATAATTTAGAATGAAAAAACTATATTTTACCCATCTCAAATGTTCGCTCTGTTCTTTCATTTTTACTTAATAAGTCTAACACACCACCATCGTGAATAAGTTTACTATTATTATTATGATCTCGTTAGTGTTAATGTTAATATCTGCGTTACGGTCATTACTTGTGTCTTATATACATAATTTTGTCATTATTAATCGGCGACGCCGTAAATTAATTTTTCATTATTCTTAATTTTCCAACAGTATATTGAGGTAATAATGGTATAATTAATGTTATCGTGGTTAGTGTTTTATTGTTAGCTTATATATCTTTATTTTAAATTAATTCACTATTATTTTAAATTAACTCGTTAAAATTCTTCCTTTTAGTTTTATAAATAGAATTATGCAGCTCTATCTAATATATTCGAAGTATTTTCGATGTCGACATTGTTACCATTGAAGTCGTTTTGCAGATGAACGAGGTGTACCTATATATATATATATATAATGTATGTACTATATGAGCATGTCTGTCAACAAAATGTACTTTTGTAAACAAGCGTGTACGTGCGGGGGCATATATAAACCTAAAAGAAAATGAATATGCTGTTTGTTTTTTTTTTTTTAATCTATTTTATAAATTACTATAATCTTTGCAGTTGCGCGTAGTACATTTGAATTAAACAACTATTCTTTCATTTTACGTGCTTGCGGACTAACCGAAAGTAATTTTAATAATGTACGTTTTTTCTTTATAAATATTGTAAATTCGTTTTCTGTTATTTTTATTTGTAAATTTCCGTAATAAAAGATTTAATCTGATTCGACTATCATCAAAATTACGCCTGATGGTGACTGATGCTCAAATTTATTCCGAACTTACAAATCAAAGTACTATATATAATAATCATTCACGAGTTTCGTAAAAAAAAACATTTAAAAGTGCACCGAACTTTCAAATTATTCTTTTCAATATCAACAGTGTATTTCAGTATTTGCGTAACATTTAAAATCTCCGCATATATAAATATATCGTGAGCAAACTTATTTCATCGCGAGATTTCAATTTTCTATTTAACATGGTAAATAAGCGAATTGTTAAATCTACTTTTTATGAACCGCCTCCAAATCGAAATAACACGAACACACTGCTTGTCGGATTTCTGGACCTTTTAATATAAAACCTTCCACTAATTTTCGTGAATTTTATCAGAACCAATTTCGAGAACCCTAATTATACACATATGTATATGCAAGAAAATATACTACGCATTAACTATCTCGGATCTGAACATCAGTCAATGGATAAATAAGTTTCACAAGCAGTCACATATTTGCCAATAAAATTTTTTGCATACACCGCATTCTTTTACGCCGAAACATTCTCGTAAAAAAAGCTGCTACACATATGAATGTCAGAAATATTATTACAATGAAATTCACGAATTAGGGATTTTTTGAGATTTCGATAAATCCCGATTAGGGCCTTATCGTCGAGAAAATTAGGAAATTTTTAATGTTTAAACGATCATCGTATTTTTTTGGATTTATTAAAAAGTAAGCGAAACGCTTATTCATCGCGGTAAAAAGTAATAAATTCTAACTATCGTTAATTAAAGATGATGAAATATGTTTATGTTTTAACGGATATATTTAAATAAAATGCCAATTCCCAGATAGATTACGGAATCATAAAGTTGTACGACACAATGGTAAACGGATATTTTCAGAAATTTAGTTCGCGATCGATGGTCGTCGATCGGGCATGCAAGATATTGCCGTTATTATAAATATCACGTATCGCCTAAAGACTCTTGTTTAAATCACAAAAATAATAATAATAATTTTATACTAGGTGTAAAAAAAAAAAAAAAGAAAAAAAAAAGAAAAAAAAGAATTGTGTATATGCGTAAGAGGTTTCCGGAAACGGTTCTAAAGACTTTGATGAAATTCACGAATTAGGAATTTTTTGAGATTTCGATAAATCCCGATTAGGGCCTTATCGTCGAGAAAATTAGGAAATTTTTAATGTTTAAACGATCATCGTATTTTTTTGGATTTATTAAAAAGTAAGCGAACTGTACAACTTTATGATTCCGTAATCTATCTGGGAATTGGCATGGTATTTAAATATATCCGTTAAAACATAAACATATTTCATCATCTTTAATTGACGATAGTTAGAATTTATTACTTTTTACCGCGATGAATAAGCGTTTCGCTTACTTTTTAATAAATCCAAAAAAATACGATGATCGTTTAAACATTAAAAATTTCCTAATTTTCTCGACGATAAGGCCCTAATCGGGATTTATCGAAATCTCAAAAAATCCCTAATTCGTGAATTTCATCAAAGTCTTTAGAACCGTTTCCGGAAACCTCTTACGCATATACACAATTCTTTTTTTTCTTTTTTTTTCTTTTTTTTTTTTACACCTAGTATAAAATTATTATTATTATTTTTGTGATTTAAACAAGAGTCTTTAGGCGATACGTGATATTTATAATAACGGCAATATCTTGTATGCCCGATCGACGACCATCGATCGCGAACTAAATTTCTGAAATTTTCCGTTTACCATTGTGTTGTTTGAAGATTCAGACGGAGGTGTCGCTCGAATGATATTGGACTAAGGAAGAATAGTAGACGGATTCTAACGATCATCTTCAGGTTGTTCGGCCTCGGAGTGAAAGTTAAAACTAATCTCCACTCTTTTACATTGCGGTAATGAGGTTATGCTGACGACACACCCAGCCTCTCTTCATCCGGTGTCTTCAGGAAGATCGTTCCGTACTACCGCCAGTCTCACCAGATTCTCTTCTCTTTCGTGATTTAACCTATTTTATAGATAAGACATACACGCGCGTTCGCTGCTCCTCCCCTAATCGGACACAATATTTAAATCCGTTCCATCTCCATCACCGCCTTCCGTTTTCACGATAATATTTTATCTCGGTTCTCGTACTTTTTTCTTAAAGAATGTTGCCAAGTCGGAAATGTTGGACGCGACATATATATATATATGTTTATATCCAACAAATACGAGTACATTATTAAGAAATATGTGTGTTCATATATGTTCTGGGGAAGGAAAAAGACTGTTTAAAAATCATTAATTTTTCTGATTTTTTAAAATCAGATTAGGCGATATATTTAAAGCATGCAGATATAGTCTGCATTTACTTTTGCTTAAATTTTGCACCATGTGTAATTTCCATGTATGTTTTATAGTAGACTCTGCCTAGTTAAACAGTTTCGATTAGTAGTTTGGTTACTTGATTAAAAGTTTTTGAAATTTAAATATTAATCGGATTCACCTTCGTGTGCTTTTTTATTCTTCCGAAAATCAACAACAGAATGAAACAGTAAGCAGGACTAATAAGAAAGCACACAGTTAAATAAGATTTTTTAAATTTTGTTCTCATCCATTTAGGTTGCATACGGATTGGATAAAAGTGGGGGGTCACCTTTGCAAAATATTCCGCTTCGAGGAGTCTCTATGAATGTTATGCGGACACGATTCGATTTAATAATATGCGGTATGCATTTTATCATATATCTGATGAGTGCGCGCAGTGTAATACCACATCCTCTATGTGGGCCTGAACAAAATTTTTACCTCGCCGAACTTTTAAAAAAAAATAAATAAACCGAGAAATGATTATATTCGATAGAATTTTAAAAAAAATTTCTTTTCCTTTTTTTGTTTTTACTGTAGTTAGTTCCTTTTATGTTTTATCCTCTACAGTGTGTGCATTAGTAAGCGAAACCATAGGTGTTGGTAAAAGATCCGAGATTTTAGAAGAGAGCGATGAAAAGTATAAGGTTTATTATTAGTTGAAATTGTGAACTGAATTATGCATAGAAGACCGTCGTGTTGAACAAACGACTTTCTTCGATTGTGATACAAATATGAGAGCATCTCGAATTAAAATTACGGATTAGGTAACACAGGTCCTTTACTGGTAAGTGAATTTCGAACTTCTTGCATGCGCATATGTCTTTACGACTGAAATGTCGGGTAATGGCTAAAATCGATTCTTCTTGGAGCGGTTAAACGATGGTGCACGGCATTACGGAATAAATGTGATACGTTCGGGGGGGTACAAATGTGATACATTAAAATGTGGTAAGAAGAATACCATTCGTGTGGCATGGTACGACTCTGCGTGATACGTTAACGCAATTAGAAAATGCGAGATCGTTTTGGAGTTCTCTCTGGCTGCGTCGGGATAGAGCGGAAATACTGTGTGTCAAGTGTGGTCACCCATTTTAGCCGAAAAAAAAAAGGAGAAAGAAATAAACAAATAAAAAAAAAGTATTTGCGCGCAGTTCCTACGAAAATCAAAAACTGGGGACACGGCGATGTACACTTTCCGAGGATAAAAGCGGTGTTTCGTTTTCGTTTCGTATTTGATATGCGAGCGCAAACTGATTTTTTTCTTTTTCGACTATGACCGGATGAAAAAGTAAAAGTATGTGATCATCTCAGAGCGTGTAAGGAACGAAATAACTTCAAGAGTACTATAGCAAGCTACTGCGGCGTAGAAAAAATAAAAAGTAATAGTGTACTTACGGTATAATTGGAAACTTTCGTTATTTGATTAAATTTCATAGGAATACAGCTGTGAAAATTATTCAAATTAGAGTTCAGAAGCATATTCTTATGATAAAAAAAAAAAAAAAAAAAAAATTGAAGAAAAAAAGTTCTCTTTGAAACGCCAGTCTGATGTATAGAGGTATTATTATAATTCAAATTTAATCCTTTCAGCTACAGTGTCCCATATAGTACATAGCGGCGACATCATAAACATTCAGCAACGGAACACATTATTTTCTTCGTTTACGTCACGGAATCCCATGTCCTTCCGATATTTTTCATTCTCTTTACGAAACCGTAAATTTCGAGAGAAGTGCAAATTGATTTTAGCGAGATAAAATGATGAGAATACTATTAAGCGTCGTCGTCGTCGTCGTCTCACATATGAAACACTATAATTGAAATTGAGGGGCCCCTAAAAATTCTGCTGTTTCCGTTGAATACTAGAAGAGCAGAGAAATAATAAACAAAATGTTTTTATTTTCCTGTGCAAAACCATTTGTCTCCTTTATTCCTTTGTTTTTTATCTGCAGTCGAGAAAGGAACAAAAAATATAACGGGTTTTAGGCGATCGATCTGATGATCTTAAAATCTGATTAGCAGTTATGTTTGCATTTCCATATCGGACGGTACGGTGATTCTTCTAGCAGAAGATGATTTTAAATTGAATGTCTGCGTGCGTTCAAACTGATGCCATCGTTATAAACATTTTCAAAGTTAATGCGAGCGGCAGGGGTTCCCCCAGGTAGTCGTTAGAACGGTTTTATGATGAAAAACTTACAGTTTCCAGGGCAACGTGCTTTTCTTCTTCAATATCACACGACGCTCTTTTCGTCGAGTAATGCGATTTATCTTTTGATACTTGTATGCGCATGTACGAATGGTGTGTACATACTTACTAATGACGATATTAATGGTAAAACCGTTTCGCTGCCTTCGTTGACGTCCTTACAACTGGTTCGGAACGGCGAGGCCGATAAATCATTATTATATTTTATTGGATTTTCATTAATTAGAGATAAACAAAAAATTATTATACGTGTGTACCCCTTTTTCGTGTGTCAGCATTGTTTTTTAGTTTTGTGTTCTCTTTCGCATGTAACACGCACTACATACATGCAGAACGCGCGTATCACGGCGAATAGCCTGTACGTACACACTGCATTAGCGGAACGCACACGATCATCGAACACAGTTAGACTTGCGTGTGTAGTGACCTCATTCGTTGTCCTCAATTAAGAAGAAGAAAAAGGATCTGCGGAGCGAGTGAGGGAAACCGGGTTCGCAGTGGGGTCGGTGCGGCAGGGTTCAGAAAATAAGGTGCTTCGTTGGCAATTCCTAGGAAGTTTAATATTTATTATTATTATGATAAGGCGAGTTGCGGGTTATGATGAGTGTACATGCATCAGTGACGGCTAATTAACGGTTTCTTATTAATATAAAGTCGAAAGACAACGAAATGCCCTAAAAAAACATAAGACAAATGATGACGTAACGGGATCACATCGTTTTTCGTATATATTTCTCGACGTATGTATGACGTGCGGCGCACGGAGAATATAAAAAATTACCTGGCTCCGCACTTATAAATTTTAACCGTTCGTCCCACTCGCCACCGTTTAATGTATACCTAAATATTGTACCACAAAAAACCGGAGTAGTGATCCCCCCCAATCTCTCTCTTTTTTTTTTTTTTTTAAGTAGTCCAGGGTACCTTTTCCCAATAGCGTCATGTTAATTTCAAAAAATTTTTCTCTATCTTTAAAGTTGTTTTAATTTATTTTGTTTTATTTTCAGACTCGTCAGCTAAATCCAGCGCGAATAATAATAGTTTTAGAAATTTGATGAGGTGAAGAACAATTTAAAGGTGGTTAACAAAGTGAAAAATATTTTTAAAAAAAATCACGTTATATATTAAATTCCCCTTGTTTTAGCGAGAGATTGTTTTTTACGATTTCTTATTAATCTTATTATATATATATATATATATATATATATATGTATGTATATATGTATGTATGATATACTCGGAAGCAATTCAATCATTCAGCAAAGTTTTTAAAATTCATTCAATTAAAGCCTTGTGTTGATTCCATCGTTTTTGGACAGTTTTGTTTTTTCTTAGTTATCCATCTGAATTTTTTCCTTAATATTTGTTATTATTGATTTTTTCGGTCTTCCTTTTGGCTTTTTCCACCATACTTTTACTGCCTGAACAAGGAATTGGATTTTTCCCTTCTCGATATACTGAATTAGAGAGTCTTTTATCCCCTTTTTCTCTTAATTCCATTCCGCTGTAGTTTCATTTATTTTCCGATTTTCAAGACTTCTTAATTTTGCTTACTTAGCGCTTTCCACACGTTTTGAATAGGTATTTCAGTTCTTATTTTGAAATGGTGTGTTTCAATTTTACAATTCCCTACAGGTCTCCAAAACGTACATATTTAAAAAAGTACATCCAGTTCGTAATGATAAAAGTTTGAAAAAGAAATCTACCAAATGTTTAAATAATGCCCGTTGCATCAGCCGAAAATATCGAAAGTAATTGAAGAGTGACGCGCCCTCGAGGATTTCAGTGTTTTGAGCTCTCTTAATTTAACCGAAAAGAAAGACGCCTATTTCGCGCGCAGTATTAAAACGTAAAGCTCTTAAATCAGTGCCACGACCGTGGGGCCTCAAAAAATATCTCAAGAGAAAACAACGCGTCCCCAAATTTAATTGCATTTTTTTCCGACTAATTGTTATTTAATTTTTAATTATTTCAACGAAAATTAACCAAAAGGAAAAAAGGAGTACCCTATTAATCGCGGAATCGCCATTTTAAAACTAGTGTTAATTTTTCTTTTTTTTTTATGTGTGTGTGTGTGTGTGTGTTTTAGAGAAGCCCCCTCCTTTAAAAATACAGCCTGCTCCCTGCCATAAGTGGGTTTGTATCATTATTTTCCATGTTACGAACTAAATCGTTCGAAATATTATCAGTCGCAAGAGTGTCATGGCCGGCCCCATACTCTCGGAAAATTTATTACCGTTTTCCTTATTATTTCAGTACCTCTGTTCTTCCTTGCGTTGAAAATTGCGAAGTATTATTTCGATTTGGACACTTTATCCGATGCACACAATCTTGCTGTATAATTTTTGATATTGTGTATTAATTTTCTTCCTTTTTTCCTTCAAAATTTTACGAAATAACTTCTTGCAATCGGTATCCCCCAGATAAGATTCAAGCGGCGAATTAATGTACAAACTACGATCGCATAATAATTCGCGCTAATTAATTTCCAGTCCCCGTACACATTGGTTCGACACGATTCTTGTAGCCCATTAAAATGAACCATCTTCAGTACAGTTTTAAAAATAATTCCCCCGACCACTGATGATCATTATTTCGTTGAAATTCCCGCCAATGATTAAGTGCCGAAATATTATCGGCAAAAGAGCAAAAAATATTTCCACCACCCCCAAACGAGCGGTAAAAAATTGAAAAACTAAAACAAAAATTGGTATTTTTTCTTGATTGCGAAGACTTGAAGATAAGTCCCCAAGAAATAATCATGGACGAGACACTTGAAGAAAAAAGCTTATCTCCCGTCTGGTCCTTTGATGAATACTTACCTGCTTAGTATTCCAAAGTTAATCTCGATAACAATTAAGCTAGAGCCGTCTGTGATCTGTCCTCCATTATTATCCATGCGCTACTTGGCATTCTTTGTAGCAGTAACATCTGGGTACGCGCTCGTCATTTCCCGAACATGAATCATCATTGTTGATGTTGCACCCGGTGTCGTGTACCTTTCGAACATTCCAACCACATTGTAGTATCTGTGACCTTCCTGCAACTTTCATGCGCGACTTCGCAGAACCGACGCTGCTGGTCAATTATGCGGACGCTTTTTGTTCTGTCTGTCTGTACGTTTTCATTCGAAAATTGATTAATGCCACCATTCCTCTTGCAAAAATCAATGTTGTCGTTGTCGTGATCATCTTAATATTTTTTTGAAATGTTTTTCTTTTTCTCTTTTTTCTTTTTTTTCTTTTGTTTTTTTTTTTTTTTTTTTTTTTTTTTTTTTGTAGTAATTGCAAAAAGAAATAACACGTTTTCTCACTAAAGTATGCCTCCCGGTATGAACATTCTACGTCTAGAGCATGGAGTCTGTGTGTGTTTGTGTGTATGATGTATGTAACATTTTGAACACTATGAATTAGTTATCAGAAACACTGTAGGTGTGTGTGTGTGTGTGTGTGTGTGTAGACAATAGACATCTCGGATTTCTCACAAAGATCTAAATTCGCATTAACAATGGGAGGGTAGTATAGTATAGGGGACGAATTTTTGGTTGAATGATATTCTATCTGCTTCGTAACCAGTAATTTAAATTTGTCGTAATCGAATTAAATCTAATATATTTTTTGTTATTATTACTATCATTATTATTATTATTATTATTATTATTATTATTAATACAAGAGCAGGTACAACATTAAGCTTGTGGCATCTGTATGCGCGGTTTTGCGTAAGCGTTGAATTTATAACTAAAAAGGCAGTGAGCGAAGAAATTAAATATAATAAAAATGATTTTTTTCTTTTCTTCTTTTTTTCTTTTTTGAGTGAGAGTACGTAGCGGGAAAAAAACCTTTGAAATATGAGATGTATAAAAATATTAATAGGAAATTCTGTTGAGACCACGGTGAAATTTTTTAAAATGGGTAACGATTTCCATCATTAAATAGACAAATGTAACGGTAGCGTTGCGATAAAAACTAACAGAAATAAATTTTTATATTTTATTTTACATTTTTTTTACGTTTAACTAACTAAGGCTCTGAACTAAAGAAAAATGTTACCAGGTAGATTTTAACTCGGTCGCAAATTGGTATGCGAAAAGATGCAAGAACTTGAAAAATTGGTAAGAACGGCAGAGTAGATATTAAGCGCGGTGGAAGTTTCAAAAAGTTTTTCTTGTGGAATGTATTAATTTATAGTCACAAATTAATGAAAATCCCGCGTGACACGCACATATGTACATTTCATAGATGCAAAGTACGAAATATATATTTTTAGTAATAAAATGTAGGAGGGGAAACATTATTTTCCGAACCCGCAAAAAGTGATTAATATTAACGTATTTTTAAAAATGTCCGTAGCGACTTTAGTAATGTAGCATTTTCTAAAAATAGAAAATGAAACATCCTAAAAGGAGGTAATGAGCGTCTGATTTTTTTTTTTTTGGTCTTATTTGAAGAAAAAAAAAATTGTCGCTTATGATTATTTCTATAATGTAGCGCGTTTTTTGAGCGCTCGTCGCATTCTTTATTTACATTCCGTGTCTACCTGTAAGTTAACTTTTAAATTTCATAATAGTGCAAGACGTAATTAGAAGGGGTGAAATATATATATATATATATATATATATATATGTATATATATATATATATATATATATATATATATATATATATGACACTACCGTTCAAATATATTCTCCACATACAGTTGCGCATATGGAATTCTGTTCGTTCCACTTTTTCTCGCTGCCTAGTGTGACGGTAAAGATCTAGTCTCACTAGAAATGGGCAAAGCTGTTCAGCTTAAACTGTTGTTCCGCAGCAGCAACCCGATTCCCGAACACTGACAAACTTTGTATCTCTGTCACTTTTTCCTCTTTGAATTAAATTACTCGTGTGCGGCTGTCATGATATACTAATCACGCGTTTCTACAGCATCCCGGGACTCATCGGTAACGACTTCTGGTACGTTTATCACCACTTTAACCTTTTCTTACGAAAATGAAGTTCCCCCTGTGCCGGCCAGTATTTTTCTTGTTCCGTATAATAGCTAAGTGTGCTTCTCGAAGGAAGAAACAAAGGGAATATGGATAATTGAAAAATAAATGAATGCGAGGAAGTCGATTGTGCGAGAACGGGCATTCTGCTTCTTCCTATTCGCAGAAATAATTTTAAAAAGCGAAAAAATAGCAGAAAGTGGAGCATTTCTAATTACGATTATCGAAGATTACGCGTTGAATCGAAGTAGTTAGGCGTAAAATAGATTAATGTATTTTGGGGGTTACTAATTACATAATTCATCATTTATTCGGTGTAATCGATTATTATATTTCGGAATAATTAAAATGAGTAATAACTGTAACGCGTAATTACGAAGCAGTAGGGTCGGTGCTTTGTCACAAGAATCGAGTAGTCTTTTCATCGTGATATTGTGATCAGTGTGGCCGATTAACTATAAATAAAAACCCTTCAATATTTAATTACTCGAACGGTTAATAATAGTTTTAATTGTTCACCAGTGTTCGCCTATAATTAATAACGTAAATTAATTTGTTTCACTTATTTACTAATTATTCGTTAACTAGTTTTCGCGCGCAAACTGATTTTGTTCCTTAATGTACACACGCAATATTTAAAAGATCCGAACTCTATTATTCGGAAATATTAAGGATTTACTATTCACATCGGTAATCTCAGCGATACTGAATAATCTTAATCGCGAATATCATTCGATTGCTGAATCTCGATTACTATATTACGACTTATTAATTCGAATTATTCTAAAATACAATCGATTTCACTGAATAATTTTGTAATTAATTGTCAAACCCCCTGTTCGTGCAATGTATTTCCGATGATTTCTCGATATATCAATTTCCGTTCAAATTGTTGTATTTCAAATAAAATATATATTTCTTTTTCCCATAGACTTTCAACAAATCTGCTCACTGCTAGATCAACTTTGGTCGGCGTTCAACTGACTCGGATCTGGGCACTTATTCTTTTTCGTAAACAGAATGCAAAAGGAATTGCAATTCTGCCAAAGAAAAAAAAAAAAAAAAAAAAATTCTTAACACCTTACATAATTGTGTTTACACAGTGCCATTCCTTGTTGCCACGGGTCCACTACTGCTGGTATTTAACGATATTTTTGTCGAACCGAACAGCAACGCTTGTGCCAAATGTTTCGAACGCGTCTAAATTATAATTTTCGAGCTAGAATATAAGATTTACTCAAATGGGACTCGATGATTTGTTGAAAATAACAATCGAAAATGTCGAAAGTAAACTGATATCCCTTGATATCCGACGATCCTACCTAGGTTATCATTTCCTTATTAATAAACGTTCGCCTATTTCCTCTTCATCGCTTATTCTTTCATCTCCCGCAATTGACACCTTCCGCTAATAGCACATCAATTCTACCTCTTATTTCTGCTCGCCTCCTTCAATTTTTGTCATACATCTCTACACCCACCGGTAAGCTTCCATACATTTCTTTCGATTTTTCCTCCTTCCTTCATCTTATCAACTGCTTTCCATATCATGCCGTTAGATCGAACATTTTACATAGCCTGCATTCTTTTTAACTGCTTTACAAGTAACACACTGATGACGGCTGAAAACAAGACAACAGAGTTGGTGCACCTTTTCCCTGTCCTTTAAATTATTCCAAATCCTCTATGTTTCTTCCCTTCTTCCGCTCAATCTTCTACGATGAGTGCACTGCTATCTTGCGTGTGCCGTTTCCTTAAAGTGTCCGTATTACGTTTGATTCGCAAAACGTTTTGAAAGCCACCGCATTTCTTTCCCCTCTACGGACTTGGTAATTCTTCTCACGCCACTATCTCTTCTCGTTTCATTCGGTCCAAACTGACTTACCAATTTCTAGCTATCCCCGAATAGTAATAAGTTAACCGAATCATTATAACTCGTTTATCTTTTGCTACCGGCAAAGTTCTTAGCGTATTCTTATTCACCGGTACTGCAGTTGTTCACACAACTTTTATTCCTTCGCATTCTCTGATTCCTTCTATATCTGTTCAACCGTCTCGTCCTCTCCGTCGCTGGGTTTTTCAACTTTTCTTCACCGTCTACGCTATGGATGAAGTTTTTCACCATTCATCGTTCTTTCGTTTCATTCTATCTTCTTAATCGTTCTAGTAGTCGCACTTTATATGCGCATTCTGTTCGAATGCTCTTTTCAGACGATTAATTTCCCTTTTAAATGTAAAATAAATAAATTCCCCCTTATTAGCCAAACAAAAATAAGTATAAATTCACTTTAGTAAATTAAAATAACTTTAGAAACGTTTTCAGGTTGAAAATTAACAACTCACGGAGTACACTTTATTTTAATGTGTTTTTAGTTTTAATACGGGGTGTACTCTGATGTATTAATTAATGGTGGGCTATTATAAAACCTTTTCCTTAAATTCTTCAGGTATTTATTTTAATTTATTAAAGTAAATTAATTTAGACTTAATTATTGTTTGCTAATAAAGGGAAGTTATTTATATTATATTTATAAATTTTAACAAGCACGTTATATGGACTTTTCTATACATTTAATTTTCCCTCTGCTCCTCTCTTATAGTAATCCCCAGTATACCCACTCCTTACACTGGTTCGTTCATTTAATCCTTTTTTCTTTTTCTTTCTCTGTTATCTGAACTTTCTTAATCATCTCTGACCGCATAAAGATCTGAACTCACTTCCTCTCCTTAGTTCTTGAGCCAACGTCGTATTGGCTAACCCTGAAAAAGGCAAAAAAAACATAATATAAAATGCGCAGCGTTCACAATCATAGTGAGTTAATTAGATTTCCTCAGATGGAATGTTACATAGAAAAAAAACGTGGTCGACGACAATCCCTAGGGTACACCCCACTGACGAAAACGGTATTTTTAATAGAAAATAAATATCTTGCTTTTCGAGAACGTCTAAAAAATCCGCTATCGCGCGACTGTAGAAATCCAATAGTCGAATTAATCCGTATGGAAAAGCGGAGAGGGGGCGGGAGTATTAATTGCTCGCACTGTTTGAAAAAATCTGTCATTTTATTACGAGTGTTAATTGCGCACAAAAGTTTTTCAAATTACAAAAAAAAACATACAAAAACTGCATTTGAACACCTTAATATTCGTATTGCGAATGCTTCATTACTCTTGGCATTTTTTAAAATGTCAAATATATTACATACAAAGTCACGTTGATATTTGACCTTTCGTATTTTTTTCATGAGAACTTTTGACGTGTAAGACAAAAAACTGTCGAAATTTATGTTAAAAATATTCTTTGAATAGCAATTTATTTTAAAAGAGCCGAGAATATGGTAATTTTACAAAATAGACGGAATGACACGTTTAATTTTAAATGCAGCGCGAAAGCGGTTCTAGCGTATCGATTTATGTTTATTTAATGTTTTATTATGGTTATTATTTCATTAATGTTTAGTGGTGTGTTTCGCTACGAACAACTTAAGTTTTATTTAATTTCTTTTTTTTTTGTCCCAACTATTTTATTAGGTTATTGGTATCTAATGGGTGTGTGGAATGCAAAAAAGAAAGATAATCTTGTATTGGAAACCATTAGTGATAAATTCTGGAATTACTGATTAGCTGAAATCATGATGAAGAGTGCTTATTCGATTGACAAGTCCAGACTGCTATTTCGCAATTATATATTATAATTATTACTAATTACAATTGCTCCAAAGTGATCGACTACAGTAAACGGTTACGACCGCAACAGAGCCATTTTTGTCAACAATTACTAAAAGTAATCAATTACACCCAACTAATCTGGTTCAGAATAAAGCACATGTAATTTTGTAATCGTAATTAATTACAAAATAGCTTATGTATATATACTTATATATACATCTACATATACGTGTACATATATTTATATATATATATATATACACACATATTAATGTTAAATGTTATTCTTACGCTGGAGGTAATAAAAAAAAAAGCTAGCAACGTTCTTACGCTGCAGAAGCTGTAATAAAAAATTGAACGTAAACCATAAATAAAATTTATCAGCTTTAACCATTTTTTGATACATTTCTAATGTGGTAAAATATGTATATTTTTTAAAAATTTCCGTAGTCGATTGAAAAATCTCTATAAAAGTATTATAGAAGATTCTAGCAACTGGGGGTCCTGGATGTTCCCCATGTCGAAGTTTGAAGGATCAAGTTTTTTTAACTCGGCCATTTTGGCCTCGCAAGGGGCTATGTGCCCCTTGACCCCGCTTGCTTTCATTTTTGCGTCTTTCTCTTCTATACTTTTTATAAAATGATCAAAATTTACAACGTAATTCTTACTGGCATCAACACAAAAAAAATAACATAACCACAAAAATCCTATCCTAACATTTATCTTTCATTATATAAAATTAAGACATTTTTTCGTTACATTTTTCGTTACATAAAATTAGGACATTACTTCTAATGGGGGGTACCCTAAGAATTACGTTGTAATTAATATAATATTAATTACAACGTAATTCTTAGGTTACCCCCCATTAGAAATAATGTCCCAATTTTATGTAACGTTTGTTATATTTGATAGGATTTCTGTGATTATGTTATTATATTCATATATATATATATATATGTATTTGTTAGAAGCATAAAATTACATGCACGTAATGTATTAGTGGAAAATTGAAATAAAACAAAAATTATTAATGTACCTAAATAATTATTAATAGTTTGATATATCGTGAACGGAATTTAAAAAACCATTTACTCGTATGTTGATCGAATAATTATGAAATTATCGCGAATGAATAAACAAAAAAGGATATAATTAAAATAATGAAAAAGATGAGAAATCAAAACTAAATATGGTATTATAATAAGTGTAAATCTCGAACGAGCGTTTTGTGATAATCAAGTAACAATTAATCGTTCTAGAAATGGGCGACTAATTTTGGAATAACTTCATTGAACATATATATGTAGTGTAAAGTGTACATTACACTAAAATACGCAATGAAAAAAAAGGGAATAAAAATAAAAGTGCTATATATTATTAGAGCGTGTTGCGAGGCTGTGTTTGAGGGATTATGAGAATCAGTTGCCGACTGGTGATTGGCGAACCGAGATCTACTTCAAGCAGCGATAAACGCGGTGAAGGGTTAACGAATTAAAACCGATTCGCACAGCAGCAGCGGGGCAGGGGACATACGATGGAAAAGTTAAAGGGAAGATAAGCAATGATTCGTGAAGTCGCCGAGAGGGATAGTCAGTCACCCAATTTCGGCAACTGTAGTTGGTGTCCAGATGTGTGAATGATCCGCAAGTGACCAAATTGCCAAGAAAATCGAATAAACTGAATTCGTTATTTGTAAATTCCGTGTAAGTTAAATAAGCGAGTAAATTCGATTATCCCGTTTTCTCCTGGCTATCGTCGAGAACTCGAATCTGGGTTATTAACATACACCCACCTGTGCCCACGAGAGCAATTCTCGTCGCGGCAGAGTAATATCTATTAATTATATTTGTGAAAATTTTAAATTCGTTTGCATTTTACGTGTATCTGTCTCTTTTGAGGTCAACCTGAATTGAAAATTGTTTCTGTACCATTTTCAGTTAATACAAATTATAAAATGTTAACCTCCTCATTTCGTTAATGGAATAATAATAATAATGGCATTAATTAAATGAAACTCGTGGTAGTTCACGGTGGTTAACTATAAATATCAAACGTTACATGTTTGGCATTTTTCGTGAGAAACGTTAAACCAATAAAAAACCAAATAATATCGTTGGAATAAAAATTTCTATTCGATATAATCCAAATGTATGTATAAACACGCAACGCTTTGGAAATAATTGCGCTGATTAAAAATTAAATACCGGCAATTTAAATACCCCCCCCCCCCCCCAACAAAAAAAAACGAAAAAGGAAAAGGAAAAAGAGAAGAAAAAAAAATGAAAAACTAAAAAAACTCTTTGTTATTGCTATTGTTATTCGATATCATCCGTGCTATTAAGCTGAACTTTTACAATGCGTACGTGTTATGTTTAAAGCGACAGTATTGTGAACGTGTACGTGTGGATAGCATGAGCGCAGAGAATATTTCGGATGTTTTCGTCAGAGATGAACTAAAGCGAAAGATAGCGGGATAATTAAAGGTACACACTACCGTTATCATCTGTTGCCAGCATGTATCATGATGGTGTCGACTGTTTGTAACAATGATATAATAGTGTTAATGAATATCGCGTATGAACGAGCAAGATTTACGCGCAGGTGTTGTGTGAGGACATAATAACGACGGCAGGCCGAAGGGGGCGCTATGGAACGGGGGATTCTTGTAAAAGAGCGGGTGCTGAGTCGGTGGTTGCGGATATTAAGACACAAAGAACGGTAAAGAACGAGATGGAAAATAATGCCATTAAATGGAATTGAAGCGTATTAAAGTTTAAAGAATTCTGGTCAGATGGTGCCAGGTCGTTACACTGTGTTTGTTCTTTTCGCAGTTTATTCATTATAATCGCCATCATCATTACCTTCTCTCTGCTATATTCCGTTCGTCCTCTCTGCTAATCGAGATATTCCTGTTTTTCCTTGCAGCTTAAACCTCTCTAGAACGTACATATTTTTATTCAGTCTCGTTCAAATAAAAGTAAAGAAAAATGTCGAACCTTTTTTCATCCATCAATTATTAAGTGTTACTACACATAAATTAACTGACGACGATGTGCTCTGCCCTGCCGTTAAATTGTCGACATTTCCGATATTATGAAAGTTGAACAGTTCGCATAAAAGCTGATCGTATTGCATTTTTTTCAACCTCGGTCCTTTTACCCTTTCTAAAATTCACCATCCCCCGTGAGCAGAGGAGTAGTGTCATTTTGCGTACTGCGAAGATTCGCTGACTCCGGATGAGTCAATAATTAGCGATAGTACCGTGGAAGGATCGAGAATCTTTGATTTCAAAGTCATCATCGGTGTATTGTGTGCTTTTTGTGTTAGATTTATACAATCTGACCGATTCTCTTAGGGGGGTTTTCTTGTTCGAGCAGGTGAAAAAATGTATCGGTAATTGTTTGACTAGTTCTCAGTGTCCGAATTGGTAAATACGTTTGATAAGTATAGTATTTATTAAACGCAACCGATATATCATGTGCAATGAGTGCGTTATTTAATTTCTCTTCGTTAAAATCATCATCAGAAAATCTTTAAATTATCAAAACATATATATGTAAATCAATGTTCTATTGCGATCCGCAGATGAATTAATTTTAAGAAAAAGTAAGTATTTATTACATTTCTTTTTTAAAATTTGCTGACGGAAAAAGTTTTTGTTATCGAGCAAAAATATTCCAAATATTATTATTATTATTATTATTATTATTATTATTATTATTATTATTATTATTATTATTATTATTGTTATTATTATTATTATTATTATTATATTATTATTATTATTATTATATGTCGTGAGAGAATTATAATCGTTCATTAAAATTATACTCTTAAAATGTAAGGAATGTAAAATTTGTTCATTTTGTAATGAAAAGTTACATATTTTTTATCCATGCAGTAAATTAAAAAAAAAAAAAAAAATTAATTTCAGTTATCGATTAGAAGATTATTTTTCTCTTTCAAATTATTAACTTTTTGTAATAAGTTTAATTTTTCAAATTTTCAATGTGTAAATATTTATCCTGTTTAATAACATTAATCAAAAACGTACAATAAAAAAAGAAAGAAAAAAAGAACGAAACATTAAACATACCTATTAATTAAGATATGCGAAACAATTTACAATTAGATATAATCTGTAATCATATTTTTATGATAAGCATCGCCCTACAGTGTTGTATTATATCGCCGTTATTACGGATCAAGTAATCTGAAAAAATCGGAAATTTTAATTACAATTAATGCGTATTTTTTTATGTTTCGAATTTTTTTATTTATTAATGTTTAGAACACGTGTGTATACACGCACCAGTATTTTAATAATATTCAATATGCAACGTGGAATTAAAATTCTACTACTCGAGTAGCTGATTAATTTTTTGATTTATAAATAATAAATAGATTTTTTAAAACTCCAATACTAATCATCGCAATATACGTGTTCTTTTTTTACAATTTCTACATCGTTTTTAAAAACTCGTAAATTTTTGTCTATTTATTTGGCGGAATTTTCTACCTTCTCATTTTAATATCTAACAATTTCAAAATTCTGCCCAGTCTGTATAAGTAAATATAACTTTAAGACCATTTTACGAAAAAAAGTTGTATTACTCAGAGATCGGTAACACTTTGAATATTAAACGTAGCCGTTCGACATATATTCCAGAATAAAACTGTACTTTTTATATTTATGATTTAAAAAAAAAAAAAACAAAAAAAGAAAACGTTCCTATTCGTGTGTATTCCTCTTGCGATCAATTAAATATCATTGCCAGAATAATCGGGGTAAAAGCGATAAATATATGCATATAGCGGAGTAGTAATTCGAATAGTTTTAATCATAATAATGACAGGGGGGAGAGTAAAAATTATCGGAAATAACAATAATTTTTGACGAAATTTTCGATTAAACCAGAGACTGAAAGAAATGAATGAAAAAAGTTTTTAAACAGAATTATTTATTCAACAGCTGCAGCGTTGAAAGATGAAAAATAATTTTCATAATGATTATGAATTACGCAAGGTTGTGTAATTGAATGCAGATAAATTCATAACTGTTAATATAAATTTATAAATACGAATGAGTGATATTTATTTTATATTTATATAAATAATGTTGAAATTGAATCCGATGATTAAACAGTAATTCATAAAAAAACAATTAAATAGAATAAAATCACGATCGAAATCGATAAAAATACTTCGAGAAACTTTGTATGAATGGTCGATTAACGCTTTTATTATTAATTTTTCGATTAATATTCAGCAGATCTTTACGGAATTATTTTTCACCTTTTATTTGTTGTTTGATAAACTTTTTAAAAATCGATTAACATTTTTGAAATAGTTTCAACATTATTAAGTAGTTTTAATGAGGGTAACTTTGTTTTTATTTCTTATTTTTTTTATTCCTACTTGAACTAACTTTTCTCTACTTACTTATATTTGTAATTATTTTAATTATTATTTACGCAGCTACTTGCTACTTTTGAACGCAGACGGTCCGTTTTTATTCGCCATTGGCTTTTTTTGCTAATGAAATTTTTTGAAAAAGAACGGGGTGGTGGAAATCATTTGGTTTGTTAGCACACATCTTGAAGTCAAAATTAAAAACAATTCTTTTATTCAAAAAATTCGTTAAAAGTAATAATTTTTAAATATGAAAGAATCGATTTCTGTTCGCTTTTAAGAATCGCAATTACTATATTTCTGCTAGTTATTTGAACTGCGAATACAATAATCGTTTTTGTTTCGAGAACGGTTACTTTTAAAGTACGTCGCGGAGCCGTTCCATTGTCTTTCTTTTTTTCATCTAAAAGAGACTTTTTATTTCGACAATGTTGCCAGATTGAGATGAAACTACCTCTGAGAGGTTATTTTTTACTGTTCTTTACGATCGTGAACCGATGAGAACTAGGCGAAACGGGTAGATGTGTAACGGAGGGTTTAAAACAGACGACTATGCCCCTATTGGTGTAGTCTAAAGTGTGTGTTCTTGTGAACGTCGATGATAATATAAAGTGGCCTTTTAACGCTGCAATTTCATCAAATGGAGGTTATAAGAAAACAGAATAGATCGATAGGTAAATAATTTCGCTGTAATCGCTTCCGTGCGACGAGATATTTGTGTAAAATAATTTTTTCAAATTATTTTAAGTTCATTATTTCTTAAAAATAGAAATTCACTCTTTAATATTATGAAATAACTCGGTAATTCATACGCTTTAAAAGTACTTGTGCGTTTTTCTCTGCAAACATTTTTGTCGGTTAGAAATTAAATTAAAATTTTTTAATTTAATTATTTCTATGATTTTAACCGTTCTTTTTCTCGTTCAACTGATGCGGCGATATTTCAACAGAGTATGTATAATAGATAAATATATATATATATATATATATATATATATATATATATATGTATATGTGTGTGTGTGTGTTTGTGTATTAATTACAACATAATTCTTAGGCTACCCCCCATTCAAAAAAATGTCCCAAAAAATGTCCCAATTTCATGTAACGCAAAATGTCCCAAAAAAATGTCCTAATTTTTTGTACCGTTTGTTATATTTTATAGGATTTTTGTTATTGTTATTTAAAAAATGTCACAATTTTATATAATGGAATATGTAACGAAAAATGTAACGAAGAAATGTCTTAATTTTATATAATGAAAGTTAAATGTTAGAATAGGACTTTTGTGGTTATGTTATTTTTTTTTGTGTTGATGCCAGTAAGAATTTGATTATTTTATACAAAGTGTAGAAGAGAAAGAGACAGAAATGAAAGCAAGAGCGGTCAAGGGGCATAGCCCCTTGCGAGGCCAAAATGGCCGAGTTATATATATATATATATAGATAGATAGATAGATAGATAGATAGATAGATAGACAGATAGATAGATAGATAGATATAGGCATAGATATAACACACGAATGATAGGTAATGTGCACGGAGATTAAGGTTTAATTGTTAACGTATGATTTTTGGTGCAGTAGATCATCTGTATCTTAGATTAAAAATATTTATGGGTTTGCTTAGCCTAGAAAAACAACTGTCAGTTTACTACAAGTTCATAAAACGCTCGATTTTATATACGAGTTACGAGAAGATGGAAAAAAAGAAAAACAAGAAAAGAACAAAGATCGTGTCAACGATGACGCTTTTCAACGCGAATTTGTATATTTCATGAAATTGTCGGTGAGAAGGCGATACGGCTCAAATCCGATTGAGAGGTATCTTCTAGTTCGTCTTTACGGGGTCGAAATTAGATATTAACGAAAATAGCTATGCATAAAAATTATCCGCAACTTTTGATGATATCTAAGGTGCGAAGGTTCTTTGAAAGTTTTTGATATGATCTTATGGCTAGAGCATCGTTCTCGAAAAATGCATACAACATTCGAAAATGTTACCCTTATGACGCTATCTATCGTTTGATCAACAGTTTGAATTCATGTTTTTTACTGAAACGAAACGCGTTTACCACCAGAAACATATGTCACGATGTACTTGTTCTGCACGGTAGGTACCGAGTTTAATTTGTTTTTGCTTTTAATTTTTCAGTCGGATTTTCGTTTTATTTGAAAGTGGAAAAATTAAAATCGTATCAATTAGATTAATTTTAGATTATCGAACAGCAAAAGGGGGATTCGGAGCAATAATAATAAACGTTCAACTGCGAACAGTCAAAGGGAATCAGCTACCCCGTATAGCGTAATGGTTAGGTAACCGGGGTTTCGTTCGACTAGGGGACCCGGGTTCGAATCCCAATTAAATTAAGAATATTATAGAAATATTCCTCTAGCGCTGAGTTAATGTCCATAGTGTTGACGAGCAAATAAAAAAAAAAAAAAAAAAACAAAATGCTTATTTGCATAATAATGATCTCGTACATGATTACTATTTTGATGAGTTATTATTTGTAATAGCCGGTAACGAAAATATAATAGGGTAACATTAATAATTCTGATGATAAATTATTGAATGTCAGGTATTTCCATCGGCTAAAATACATTTATATAAGCCGAATTTGCACATATACGTAATATAGGCTGAAAATAAAAATTTTTACATTTAAAATTACACATTTGTCGATGCAAATCGCGGCTCTTTTAATATTTCATACTAACTTTTTGCGATTGCATTTAAATTTTATAGCGAATGGTGTATTTTTTTTCGACATCTATATTGAAAAATTCGACGTCCCCCAGTTGTATAATTTAATATACCCCATTGCCTACGTAAAAACCTATTTTCCCTTGCGACTCCATTTAACTAAATTTTTAATTTATTCCGTTTTTATATTTGTGCGCATACCGGCTTTTTTGTTTTTGTTAAAACAATGTATATATATATATATATATGCACCGTAGATGTAGTTTGAAAATTCGGATAAATTATAATTGTTTCAGAACAATAATGTCGTTTCAAATGAAACATCTGAAACACCGAAACCGTGAAATAGTTATTCTTCCAATATCGATTATTGTCTTTTTTTTTCTTTTTCTTTGGACCTGTTTATTAATTCACGCACTGAGAGTTACCCTTGGAGTTAGCCCTTATTAAATATCCAACTTTATATAAACGCAGAAATTAGGTTTCATCAGAAATTTTAAGAGGACAAAACGTTTTTTTCAAGTCGAAAAAAGGGTATTATCGATAAAATTTCATTTATTCATAACTGCTTCGGTGAAAAAGTTTTTATATAATTTTTATTGCGTTTAATTTGAAAAAAAAAAAAAAACTGCTAAAATTGCTTTTTAACATATAATTACCGTAAACGGTAGTTTGCTTATAGAAAAATTTTACAAAATTACATGATTTTTGTTCTTATTTCAGCTATGTAACTGTTTTGAAACATTGCATGTCCCTACCTAATAAAAGTAATCGAAAATAATCTGATAATTTTTTTGATTTCTCTACCGAGGGCGTTAATATCACAAGTGAAATATTTCTCGACTTTTCACCGTGAAACTGCAGACTGACGTGCCGAGAGAAAATTCAATTTTTCTTCCGTATTTTTATATTAGAGAACAAGGTGTGTTCTAACGATTTTTAAATTTTACATACATTATACTTTATTAAACAAACATATCGATCAATCAGATCTAATTGTCTCTTGTGCGCTCAAACGCTTGTCTTAACGGTGCCGCACGTACTTCTTACTCGCTCAAAGTTCTCTGCGGTGTACGGAGGTGATTAACACTTAAAGCCCACGAGCGATTTTTAATGAAATATCAAAATGGACAATGTCACCCATATATGGAGACTCGCAAAGTGATGTTTCATAAAGATTTATTTAATACAGTTCACTATTTTACCGATAGATGGTATTATTGTAAGCAACTTTTCTGATAATAAGAGATCACATATTCATTTAAAAAAAAAAAAAAATGGCTTTGTTATACGCATTTTGAGTAATTAGTATAATTATGAGTGTATTATTGCAGTGATTATTGTTTTAAATATTCGTTTAATTTTTATTATTTTTGAAATTAATTATTAGTAATTATTGAAAATCGCAAAACTATTGATTAATGATGAAGATATTAAAGGTATATTAGAAGAATCTGACGATGAAAGTTACGTTGATGAAGGCGGTAATTTAAATGTGTAAATTATTTGCTGACTTATTACAATGAATTATTTGAATAAATACACACACAGAAATACTTCGTATATTAACGTAAAAATTGAAATATAAGAATTACAGTGTGATAATAAACTCTTTTGGACGTTTGAAACTAGTCGATGTGTTTTTAAATTTTACATTTCAATTTTTGTGTATAATATAACTACTATTTCACTACGTTTATTTATTCAAATAATTGTAAATTTACTTTAAAGTGATGAGTACTATTTGTGTATCAGTTTAAATTATATAAGTAAATGATAATTGTATTTGTTAATGTCACTGATGAATAATAGATTTAATTTTAGTAAAATTTAGAGATGTAAAAATGTTAATATTGTTAATTTTAATTTTTTTTTTTTGGTGTTTCTACGTTTTTATGCACCACCTACGATGGTTTCTGCATTTATAGTATACTTTTTTTTTTGTAAATTAACTTAAAAAAAAAAAAACACTTTTTTTTCATACATGTTTTCTATGCGGGATGTAATGAGAATATGTGTCCCGATATAGAAGTGAAACACACTGAGCGATTTTTTGAGTAAGGGGTTGTTTGAAGGGGAAAAAAAATACCTTAAAAAAATTACGTTAAAAAAACATAAAATTTTTATAGAATTTTTTCAAAAATTATTAGACGATTTTGGTGAAATGCGTTGTGTCTCCATATATAGATGAAACGAGTTTTAAAGTGTTATTAAAATACTTCAAATATTCCAGTCGTTATTACGTTAGAATACGCTATTTATCGCAGCATATTTAGAATATTTTTTATGTGTCGCAATAATTTCATTAGTTAGGCATATGGTAAATTGGAGAAGAAAAAAAAACTTACAAATTAATAATCAACGTCCTACCCAGAGTGAAAGGCTGGAAGAGAGGACTCTACTTCACATTGTGTTAAAAATTGCTTCAAAGGATGTGTTTTTTTTCTTCTTTTTTTTTTTTTTTTTTTTTCCCAGTCAAGATAGTGATAAAAGTCTTCAAATGCATCAAACTGCTTTCGAAAGTGTTTAAAAAAAATGTAATAATACCGCATCATATTCGACTCCCGCGATTACCTAGTTTGTAAAATTTAATTCGTTCATGACTTGAGTTTTCACTTTCGACCATTATTAACCCCGTTTATTTTCACCGAATAATTTTCATATGTTATCACAGTCGTTGCAAACGACCGGTAGTAATGTTTCGTAACGTAAACCTTTGCTTGAAAGAAATTTTGTATCACCGAAAATGGTTGATTATTTTTTTTATTAAATCTTAAAAATCGAAGAGCGCTTCTAAATTTCTTTGACCTAATTGATACAGTTCGCTAGCTGTATGAACTGTAACAAGATGTAAAAGTATTTACTATGACTGATTCTAAGTGAAAAGTTTAAATGCGCGGAATATGAACTACTGTCAGCTTTTGCCTAATGGTATAATCTGCGTGAAGCATTGCTGCGACCATTGCATTTTGTCGCAAAAAAGTCTTCGATTATATTAAATTTACTTTATTTAAATATACAAGCTCCATGTTCCCGACTTCGCCATAGGGAGACCCCTTGGATTCTCCGACGTGCTATTCTTCTATGATGAGAGGAGTTGGTTTCAATTGACTATGCGATTCTTGGTAAAAAATGAAATTAATGCCTTATAATAACGGAAACGTTATTAAGGTGCTTGACTACCAAATCGGAGGTGTCATAGGTTATCGAGACTTGTCTCGTCCCGGATCCAAGTCGCTCCCAAGTTTACCCAGCCTAAAATAATTGGGTACCAGAGAAATCTGGGAAGGTAAAAAGGTACTGGCCCCAGTATTCTTATCAGATCCATTAGGCTTTGTACATTGTGAACGTTAACTTCACAATCCCAACGCCCTGTCAAGGGTATGGAACTTACTTTACTTTACTTTATAGATTTCGTTACAATATTTTCATATTACCTTCCTAGCGTTAGGATAACAATCATTATGCACTTTCTGGATTAAAAAGTACTTTTTTTTTTAAACGAATAATTTTTTTCTTTCAGGTTTATTTGCATCATTTACTATTTTTCAGCTATTCGGTGCGTTGATAATATCGTTTCGGACACATTAATTTCGATCCTGGTAATATATCGGAAATATTATTATATGCTTCAGTCGAGACACGTTCGGAAACTGTTTCTCTTATGGAATCGCCGTTGTTGTTCTTAATCGTCAATTGCTTTTGTCACCCCCCCCCCCGGGTTGTGATTGATTCACCTATTCGGAGTATTTTTGAAAATGAGTTATCTCGATTTTCGTAGCGTCGTAACGCAAACCTTTAATTGTATCTGAACGTATATAGAGAATAAGATTCTAAAACTTGATCCCATCCGATAATGATCTTCTCAAGGAGTCTCATCCGATGATTCGTTAAGTAGCTTTTTTGTATAAAATGATTAACTAACTGCTATTTTAAATCATCGAAACTATTTGCTTCTCGAGTATAAATTGGTTATTTCCGCATTTTACGGATTTACTAAATATATGCTACCTATAGTTTCGAAGGTCGTCCTTCTCGAACATTATATTAAATACGGGTAAAAATATAATAATCCGGAAATTAATACGATAGATATGTTACTATTGCAATGCAACACCTAAATTATTTCATCAGAAGTTATCCTTGATCGAAATGAGTTGTCTGTTGATTAGGTAGATCGACCACCTCTAAACGATGATAAATAGTTGATCTATTTTCGTGCAGTCCGCGGGGAGCAAAATGTTTTACGCGTACATTGCATACTCTTTTTATTATCAGACGGTGACTTTTATTTTATTTGTTATATCAATTTTGTACAGACCTTTGTTTTTGTATTTTCACGTAAATGGCTTTTACTTTTATATATATATATATATATATATATATATATGTGTGTGTGTATGCATATGTATAATTCTTCATTAATATGACCGTTCTCTATTTGAAATGCATTAAACTTGATTCGTCATTATGTTTATATTTTCGAGTGTCGATCCATTGTCTTTTCGATGGTACACTATTGTTCTTATTCGATCTTCGGCATTGAGGGAATTCGAGCACGTGTATATTTTATCACAGAACGAAATTTCGAACATACGCGCAGACAGATGTTTATTTTTGGTCTCGTCTTCAGCTTTCGACCATTTATTTTCGAGACTATTTGTTTTGTATATAACATCCGTTTAATTATTCGCAAAAGAAAATAAAAAAAAAAAACAAAAAAAAAAACAAACAAAACAAAAAAAACTCATAAACAGATTTACGTACAGAAATTTTCCATCTCAGAATTCCGTACTATGTATTCTGTTTATTTAGCAGTCTTCAATGTAGGAAGTGTGTATGTTCTAAGGGTGTACAAAATTATATTCGATGCTAGAGTCTGACGATAGTAGCTGAAATGACTAAATGAATTTGAGTTCCTTGTTTCTTCTGTATACATTCTTACGAAAGTGTGTACCGTGTCTAGTTTTCCGAGTAAGATGAAGAAGAAAAAAGACAAAACTCTTTTTTGGTTATTTTCACTGGCACTAAAATGCGTTAAACTAATTTTTCCGCGTTGAATTGTATTTTTTTCTTTTTCTTTTCTACTCTAAAGTGACAAACCGGTTTTTTTGTTTTGTTTTGTTGTTACCATGACTGATTGTAAAATTGACAGACCATGACCACTTGACGTACCTTTAACGCGAGCCATCCAGGTACTACATAATCGTCAAAAAAAAAAAAAAAAAAAAAAAAGGTCTTTCGGCAAGTTTTATATTTTTGCTAATTGGAATTGGGCTGATTTTACACTCTAAATCTGCTAGGGCATCATCTGTTTCTTGTGGCTTTTTTTGTTTTTTTCTTTTTCTTTAAACAAATTCAATTCATTATTTTTTTCCCCTCGTTTCACGATGACTGAAGTATTTTATAACTCTCCGCCGTAGAAACTATATTACGATGCCAGTTTTTTTTGTGCTTTACACTGCGGAAAAATTTTAAGCTTATAAATCGTATTATATACGTCAAATTTCTATTTTGAAAAAATTGCACATATATTTTTTCTCTTTTTCTTATTTATCGATATGGAATTATTCTTTTTACGCAATTTAATTATTAAATAAATAGGTAGTATAAAGCAAAAAGAAGTTTTATCCAGTAATTATATATTACCGTTATTTATGATCTGAAAAAATTCGTACGCTCATTACACTTTTTTAATGAACTGGCGTTTCCCAAATAATTTTGTCGACGGAAAGATTAATAGAGTTACAAGAATAACCCGAAATAGGTAACGAGTTATTAAAATAGTTTGTGCAATTAGGTGTACTACTACTTCTCGAATTGATGATTGACGTTAAGTGTAAAAACGCCCCTTATGTTGTGTTTCTGGATTTACGCCTCCCCATTTTTTAATCTCTACTGTTTATCGTGTTGTATGATTTCTAGGTCTACAGATTATCACGATGAAAGGGGGGGGTGCAAAGTTTCACAAAATTGTCGCTAAATTTGTATATACATACACACACACACACACACACACACACACACACACACACACACACACATATATATATATATATATATATATATATATACTATTAATCAAAGGCGCACGCAGGATTTTTTTTTTCCGTCGGGGCTAGAATTTAGAAGATGAGTTAGGGGGTGGTAACTCGGTACCTCGACTAAGTACCCATCTATTTCCGTGGTTTGTAAATTAAAATAAAAAAAAATACAAAAAAATAAATACAAAATTAACGAATATTATTTTTAAAAAAGTTACAAAACTGACGAATTTTATTTAAAAAAGAAAAATAATAATAACAGAAAAACGTAACATTATGTTTGTAATAAGCACAAATTAGATAAGCATACGAATTTTATTTAAGTAAAACAAAACATTACAAAACAAAATTAAGATTTCAAAGATTTTTCGGGGGGAGCAATGGCCCCGAGGCACCCCCCTTGAGTGCGCCAATGCTATTAATACTTTTTCTCGCTGTACATTGTGCCTCTCAAATAGCTTGTAACACCTAAAAAAATCCTGTGTCTATGCTACTTTAAAACCTCTTCAAACGAAGAACAGCGTCAGCCAGAGACAATATAACAAAAGTAGAAAAAGTGCACACTGATTTAGCATTAGAGTCTTTATATTTTTTCGGTTTAATTTGATTTTCGAATTCATCATTGATGTTACACCGGAGGTCAGAGTTCTGAATTAGCGCTTTATTAAAACAACGTTGTACACTAGCATAATACCTCATGTTATCAGGCAACAAGAAGAAGCCCCTTGTTGTACGTAAAACATCATGAAATAGTAATAGCGGAATATGTGTAAAAAAGTTAATCGGTAAACTGTTAAAAATAAAAAAAAAATAAAAATTGAGAATGCGCAATTTTCGTTTTATTGTGCAAATCCGACTTTTTTTAACACGATTATCGTTGTCGTCTCTTAAAAACTGTTTTAGCTTTATTCTCACTCCCGTGTCACCTAAAAAATGAAGGAGTCTCGGGGTTTTATTTTTCTCCAACGTCCCCCTTGCAAGTGTGCGAATAGTAACGAAGCAACTTTAATGAATTTGTAAAAGTTTATTTTTTTCTTTCTGATGTTCGGATTAAAAATGTCCTTTCGAGAGTAATACAGCAAGTTGAAGTCGGAGTTGTGTAGTTGCGGGGAACATCGAGCATGTGAAGTTGCAGGGTCATACAACTATCATAAAAACAGTATAAATTATACAGGAAACTGCGTAAGAAGACACTGCATTAATTACATTCTCGTATAGAGTAGTCTCTGACCAAACGGGCGTCTAGCTGCTTATATAAAAATGAATGAAATACAGCTCTTCAACGGTGATAAGTGTTAGCATCCTTAGGAGAAGATGTATTATTACCTGACTGAATATTCGCCAACAACAGCGAAATTTGTCTATGTTTATTAATTGAAAATTCTCGTTTTAATAAATTTCTCGGGGCGTATTCTCTCAACAGTTACACTAAGGAATGATATATATATATATATATAGATATATATTTATTTTCTTTTCGACAATCTTTCTAATTTATATTGGGGATGATGTTATCCGGGGGAGAAAAAAAAAAGAAAAAATGATGATATTTCAAAAAATCATGTTGGGGATCTAATCACAACCATTTTTTTTTTTCCTAATGGGGGCAAACGCTGAACTTTTTGTGCAGTATTCCTGTATGAGTGTTAACAGCATCATCAAGTTTGTTTTTTTTGTAATATCGAATATACGTATTTTCTTTTCTGCTTTAATTTTCATAATCTTCATTGCGAGCGTGATTTTCAGTAACTAAAAAAATTGCATGAAAACCAAAAACAAAAACACAGAAGGAAATAAAAACAACTTCATCTATTAATTACCGGGTTCGTGTTATTAAATTCTCTTATTCAAAAATTGTTGTTCCATTACAGGCCAATTATTTTTGCGGCTGTAATAATGGCCGAGCAGCGGAGATGATGACGCTCGGGTATATTGAGATGAATTTCGCTGTATTCAAAGTAGCACCACGAACATTGTTTTCCGTCGTATTACTTTTGCGTGGCCCGCTTAAATTTTCATTACGTCTTTATCGTGGTTATTTTGCGCATTATTTATGTTCGTTATTTATCTTTTAGAGTTTTGGCTGCAGGAATTTGCAATTTTAACAGAACGCCGGCAATTCCGTTCTTCTGTTGAATTTAAACACAGAAATTCGCCGTGCATAGCGGCAAAAACGTTCGCGGGAATACATAGCGTTGAGTTTTCTTCTTGGTTAAATTTATGAAATATTTCTCCTCTATAAACCGTGCAGAGAAGTTCCGTTTGTTACACATCGCCCCTCCCCCCTCCCCTGCCGAGTCCCGCTCCCGTCAACGACGACACACTAATACAACATTCTTGTAAGCAGCGATCATCACGTGTGTGTTTATTCGCATAATAAAACAGGGAGGAAAGAAAACGATGACAGACTGTGTGCGTGAGTGTCTAAAATGTATGTTGACCTGTATATTATATTTTTCGTATAAATATATACATGTTTGTACACACAATTGTACACACCAGCGGTATGTGTATATGAAAAGTATTTCCGTGGAAAATGCGGGTACACGGCTAAAGTGTGAAATAGCAGCACTGTGCGTGTATGTTTGTGCGACAGTGTGTACGCGTAGAAAAGAAAATGGTGTAGTAAGCTGTCATGTGGAATTTGATAAACGACTTTTGGTATAAACATATTTTAAAATTATTATTCAATCGTCGATGACAGCTTGAATCGGCCCCCGGGCCTGGAGCCCAGTCATCTCATCTCTCCTGCGCGAGTTGGCCGTCATCGTCATCGTCGTGTAATCATCATTTTCTTCTTAATCCTTTCGCCATTCAAAAATTTTCCGTCCTTCCGACTACTACCTCTTTTTCTGCTGTATTTAATGTGTAATACACGCGCACGTAAATGCGCTGCTGCCTCCTTGTCGCAGCATCAGAGTTGTCTGCAACAGCTCGAACAGCAACTTTTTTAAAAAGTTGCTGTATCATTTTTTCTTTAATTATCGTTCTTATCATCATCGTCATCATTATCACTATTATTATTATTATTATTATTATTATTATTATTTTTTACTTTTATTTATTTTTGTCGGGTAACGAAAAACTCAGTGTGGGTAAATTCTAGCTTTAAATTATTTCCCCCAATTATATTATTATTATTATTATTATGATTATTGTCGTTATTATTATATATTTCTTCTTCGTTTAAAAAGTAGAGAAAATTTTTTTTAACAGCACACACAACTAGTGATTTACTTTGAATTACACCGCTACAATACCGTCGACAGCAGCAGCACATTCTTCCTCCCTCGGAATCACCGAGAAAACATATCCGCGCGCAATGTTGTCGTCCCTATTTTAGCATAATACATTTTACTTTTTCCCTCGAATGATATCTCTTCTATTTACGGAATTTTTTCGTTTATTTCGTTCTATTTTATTCTTCCATTTTCAGACATTTCATACGCCCAGCTTCGGAGACGAAGAATTCGATATACCACACATCGGGTCAATGCATCCGGTTGCTCAACAACCACATCAACAGCCTCAACAGCAACACCACCATCAGCATCACCATCCTCACCCGCATCAATCAGCTCCAGCGTCCTCACCGTATCATCACGCGCAGGTACGTTACGAAACATTTCCGTATAAAGTAAAAATGAATTAAAAACAGGAATTTGTTTTCGTTTTTCCCGTTGAATTTACCCCGATCGACACGTCCAAATAATGTCCGAATCATGTCATGAAACGAGTTTAATGCCGAATTTTTTCCTGAAGAATTTTTACCCGATCTATAGGAACATGGGCTGCTGATCGTCTCTCAGTTTCCGTCAGCAAAGATTTTCGACAAGTTGTTCTTTCTAAATCGTTCAAAATATTCGTTGATGAAATAGTTGCTAAAAACTTAATTACAAAAGCGATTAACTGCTATTTTTCACCATTAATAATTAAACCGGTTGTTTCCGTGAACAGTGTGTTTAACGCTGATTAAATTTACATTAGTATATACTTTATTACCTTTTTTTTCTTTTTTTTTTCTTTTGTACAGAAGTTCGCTAGAAGATAGATAACGTACAAAAAGCCATTTTATTAAAGTGTTTTGCAAAAGTTGTCAAAGTACTCTTAGTATACCGTAACGTGTAACAGCGATTCAGATCTGTCGTCTTCGTAGAGTTCGAAACAGCCATGCGCAACTTTTAATTGCTTTCCTTTAATATCTACGTAGTCAAACCGGGCCGAAACACGCATTCGTGAACTTAAGACGCTCACTAATTCTAGACCGACTTTCCCCCGGTGCTCTCGCACACTTTTCGGTTATGGTATTCCATCCGACGGTCATGGATGTCTGTCAGTTTCTCATTTCTTCCTCTTGGTTCGTCCTGTTCCACTCTTACCATTCCTTAGTTCTATTTAACTTTTTTTGTATTTCACTGAATTCGTGGATTTCCACCGCAAAAAGAAAATTTCCGTAAGTATTATTAATGACTATGTAGGTCCTTCTTACGTTGGATGGTAATACGAATGCCACGAATTTATAGGAATATCGTATTTTGTACAAATATTGTATATAAAAAAGAAGGATAAACGATTTGACGAAGCTCTGTAACGGAAAACATGTATATATTATGCGGTAGATTATTTCATAAAAGAGTATTAAATGGAAACTTAAAATATTAAAGAATGTATTGGATTAATTAGAATTGTAGTGAAGAAATATGGAAATGTAAAATCAAAAATATTACTGTGAAAAAAGAGCTTTGCTATTTTGAGAAGAATGATATGGTCAATTGAAACCAATTCTTCTATTAAAATTACAGAAGGCTCTACTGGAGGTTGCGAGTAATCGAGTTTTATAGTGTGTATGTATGTATGTATTATGTATTATGTATGCATGTATTTGTATGTGTTATGTGTATGCATGTATTTATATGTATTATGTATGCATGTATTTATATGAATTATGTATGCATGTATTTGTATGTATTATGTATGCATGTACATATTTGTATGTATTATGTATGCATGTATTTGTACGTATGCATGTATGTATATTAGTATTTATCTATGTATGTATATATACATAAAAGTAGCACAAAAAAAGTATTCTGAAAGTTCTTAAACGTCATCTAGAACGAGCGAAATTACATTATCCCAACGAATGAATAAAAGCGAGTGAACAAAGTTTATTAATATAAATTGACCAATAAATAAAAGTTTATTCTACTAATTACATAAATCTTCGCATCTCGAAAACAATATAATCCTCTCTAGCGTTTTTTTTTTTTTTTTATATAAAATTAAACACATAGATTACAGTACGGTTACAAATTAAGTTGAGTTACGCGATTGGGAAAAACCAAGAAAAAATCCTATAGCTATTGGCAGTTAACCTAGCTACAGAAGAAACAAATGTATAATAATAACATACATCGTTGTTGCTTTATATCGCTAAACACTTTCGTAGGGGAAATATGTAAATCGGATTTTCACTAGTGTATAAAACAGCTCATAAAGCAGGAAAAACAACACTTTTAAAGGACCCATACGATTCTTAGAAATCAACGTCTAAGAGTGATCTCCGTCCTCACTTCCCTAGTCGTGTGAAAATCCTAAGGGAACTCGAAACTTTTAGTAGGTGCAATGTATAAACAGAATAGGTCCCGGCAGCCAAATACCTTAAAGCTCGGAGTAATATGCTGATGCAGCTGATAAGCAGCCTGCACATGATCGCGGGCAATCCGTAGAAGCTACGAATGCTCCGGCGGACGTGGCTGGATGAACCAAATCGGTCGATACTTGGCACTGCGGAAAATTAACCGTATTCCGATTTGACTTGAGTTGTTCCAATTTTCGCTAGTCTTTATTAACGTCATCGAAAAATGTTGTTGAAAGAAAACTCGGAATAATCCAAGTGACAAAACCTCAACCATTTTTGATTAATATTGTTATAAAGAATGTATGCAGGTGTTCGGAGAAGATTTAGGTTTTTATATTTTTGCTGGTTCACTATATGTATATATGCGCATATTCAACTTGGAAGTTGAAGTTTCAGAGCTCTGCGACAATTTTTGTTTTATTTCCGTGATCTTTGGATAATTGCTATCTGAACGGATGCAGGACACTGTGCAAAGAAAGTTAAAGGCGTGCTGTTAACATGTATAAAACTACAAATAGGAATGTTTTACCTGCGTAAAATGAACGAGTATGCATAATGTTACTGTAGTTCTGTCAGATTGGATGTTTTTTTGTTTTGTTTTTGAATTTGTCCACGAATTAGTTCGAGAACTAGGAAAGGGAAGAAAAGTAAAATTAGATCTTTATACGATTAGAAATTACAGACAGAAAAAATCCCAAGAACCAGTATGACTGAAGAAACACGCTGTGGGGAGTGCGGAAGATTCAGTAGTAAAAGTAACGAATAAAAAGAGGAACGCTCAGCAGCGATGAAAGAATATTCAAATAAGAAGGGTAAGGGCAGAGAGGACAGAATGGAAGAGATATAAATGATAATAAGGGGGGAAGCGGATTGTGTCCAAAACGTAGACATAGATTGCAGAGAGTGCTTAATGCCGTAGCCCCAAGGATGAGGATCCGATTGAATAGATAAATACAAATCGGAATTTGAGAATTATAGCTTAATTTAGCAAAAAACGGTTAATAAATCTGTCGGAAGAAAAAGAAAAAGAAGATGAACGAGCTAGTAAATCCGCCAAGTGTTTCCGGTTTCAGGATGTCCAAATATCCATGAGAGGTCGAAATTTGTGAATAGAGTGCCAATGAATCAGAGAATGTATGAGAAGGATTGCATAGATAATGGAGAGGAAGCGGGAATGAGAATAATTTTTTGAATACTGTGTTCTGGTCGCCTTTGCTGAAAAACTTATGCCACACGCGATTAGCAACATGTGCAGCTTCAACAGCCCCTCATCAGTCTGCCTTAACGCTGTTGTACGATTAATTTTTAAAAGAACGTATCAACTCAAAAAATGCTTTATCCGTAATAACTTTTTGAAAAAATTGCTTATCTAAAGGCTTTCTCAAATTCTCAAAAACACAAACCCGGCGGTACTTTAGAAAACCCACTAACTATGTAATTTCAGCTACTTCCGATCTCGTAGCTTCGGCGCTCAGTACTGGAAAGGAAAAAAAGTGGCGACTGTTACGCGTTGCGCATAACTAACTCCGTTCCACTGGAAAAGATAGGACCTCAAAAGAGCTCTTTCGGTACCTCGCGTTATCATCGCTGCGCTCTTCAAATATCATACGCGAAGAACCTTAGCAGCTTAATGCCATTCGTCGCTATTTACTAGTGCCGGATGAAGAATCTGGTTGAAGCAGGATGCGGAAGTTATTTGAAATTTTCTAACTTTGTAAGATTCGAATTCCGGTTAATTTTGGTAAATACAATAATTGTCGATGACTGTTGTATAAAGAGAAAAGGGCGGCTTGTAATTTACCGTTGCTTGCAAGCGGTGCCTTCTGAAAAGCTTTTACCCCGGTAATAAATCTTTTTCACAACGGTGAATTGGCCGCCGACTAGTTCTGTGTTATCTTGGGAGTATCCTGCAGTTGCATATAGTAAGTTTTGTGTTCGGTGGCGCAGCTCCAGAGCTTTGCTACCGATACTCGTCTTTTGTTGAAAGAAAAACTTCTGGTGAACTTTCCCGAAATTACAACATATACGTTGGCAATTAATGATTATCATTATTGTTGGAATTAATCGCCTGGGGCTTGCGAAGTACAGAATTACGGATGATGTTACAGTTTTTACCATAAAATACGCGCATGTGTGTACATTGCTCCTACGTTTGTTAAGGTTCAAAACCCGATCAACCGTTCATTGAGAATAATGGCAATTCAGATACATGTTATATGCATCGCAGATGTATTTTATTATCACTGATAATAAATGCGCTTATTTTATTCAAAAGTCAAAACAAGAAAGCATATTTTTATAAGAACTGAGAACAATAAAAATATTCTTTATTAGAAAAAAGAATCCAAAAAGAAATTAAGTAAAAGTGAAAAAATAACATAAATTCCCCGTATATTTATTATTTTTTTATATAATATATATGTATATAAGGGACATGTAGTTTGCATATGTATTATATTTATATATATATACATATATTAAAAAAAAAAAAACACGATTACTTAATATCCAATATATTTTATTTTTGCGTATACTTAATTTTTACATAATTATCACTTTCAGTTTGCTTAATCACATTGTGCGATAGCAATAAGCGATACTAACCGAATAGTCAAACTTTTTTTCGAAAATTACCAATTAAATAAACTAAAATTTATTTAGTAAAAGAACACTTTACGTACTTTAACAATTTCAATATGTACATTTTGCCAATTATTTCGTAGTACTTATTTTCATTATTGCTTTAACGTCGTAACATTATCAAAAAATAAATAAATGAAAAAACATTTTAAAGCATTATCTTCGGCAGCGTTTTGTTTCTCTTAATTGGCAGTGAAAAACGAGCTAAAATTGCAAAGTTAATAAACGAATTATGAGAGCGTTTTTTTTTTTTTTTGTTTTTGTTTTTTTTATTAATCAGAAGACATAAGAATTGAGTGTAATCATTTTTCATGACGTTTAACAGTTACGTTTGCGCGTATACTGTTGCTGGTAACCGGTTAAAATTTGATGAATTCGAGTAAAGTTATTTTTCTCTTAATATTTTAACTGAGAACATTTGAAATAAATAAATATAAAAGATTTGAATATCTAGAGACTCTGTGCTTTGATAGCGAATCTCTTCTCATAAAAGCCGTTAACTTTCCCCGCACGTGTTATCTTTCCCGAATGAAAAAAAAAAAAAAAAATGGCGTACACACCTTTTTGAAGTTTTATTCAAAACGATTATGTTTATTTTAGAAAGTATGATCTGCCATTGTACTACACAGGTGTACACACACGAATGCGCATAATAATAAATAGTTTCTTGCCTGAATGATTTTACAAATGAGCGCAGTTAATAATGAAGAGAAATGAACCACGTTGATTGTTGGGTTTTCGTTTTTGTTTTTCGTTTTTTCTTTTCGTTTTTGTTTTTCGTTTTTAAGGTATAATAAAACTGGTAATACTGGAGAGTGAACTCGGATTTTTAACCGCTGCTTCTCACACGATACTGAATATTCATGAATATAATGTAACATTCGACGCACATGTTGACACGAACAACCGATCAACGTTTTCGTCACTGAGACCAATTCCAGTTGAAGTTTCGTTACGATATAATTACACTGAATTATTCATTCAACGATGAAAATAATCTTTTCAAGGTTTAACAACTTCGAAGGATATATTCGGTATAATTATCGGCGTTCGAATGCCGGCCAATTACACACTTTCTTCCCCCGAATTACCGATTAATTTTACCAAACGTGTTCTCGCATAAATTACCACGTTAACCGCTTAAGTGTATCTTGAAATTTTATTTTTCACCGACTTCTTCATTTCTCAACCGAAAATTAAAGCCGCCATTTGTTGTTTTAAAATTTCCGCTACAATTCTGCTGACATTTTGAGAACCGATTTAACGAATAATGAAAACGAAGAAGAAAATAAAACACGTCTATTATGAAAAAGAAGTACGTTTTTGTTTTTGGGGGGGGGGGGATTTTTTATTTATTTACTTTACTTTACGTGTCATATACTGAGGCTAGAGAGAGAAAAGGACAAGAAATTACAAAATTACGAAAATTGGAAAATAACGAGAAATTAACAAAGAGTAACAACAAGCTCTTTAACAAATTAGAAGATTTTAGAAATTGAAATAATCGATTAAGCTTCATCGCGCAACAAATCCTTTTAATTTTATGATATTCTGCACTGTTTCCGATAATGATCATATCAATTAGGCATTTAATCAGTAGGTGTTCGATAATTAATTAGCAATCACATGTCTGGCATTCGCAGGTTCCCTTTATTTAATAGATATGTGTGTGTGTGTGTGTGTGTGTGTGTAAGGCGAGTGTGCCCAAGCTGGCATAACGTTACCTCCTGTTTCCTGCTTTCTCGGCTCGAGGAAAGCCACGGTGTTTCGTAGACGATTTTATGAAGCGTAATGTATTTTTAAAATGCCGTTTAAACTTAAAGTCGGTAAAAAAGTTGATGCACGTGTTCACTAATCGTTTTAACAGGGAGTTTTCCGCATTTTCAAGGCTCTGTATGCCGCACTGGGCTCGGTTGCACCGTGGTGGCATAGGAGATATATTCCCGGACCAGTTCTGGAATTTGGATGTTTAATTGATGTCGAATGGACATAACGTGATCGATAGTTGTTCTCGGTTAGTCAGTGGTACCTTGGCTTTGTGCTCCTTATGATGCTGAAAGCCGGCGTGCCGGTCAGATAAGTTTGTCACAAATTTAATGGCCACTCCGCTGAATCGCATAGTAGACTCGGTATCGGGGAGGTTCCGAAAGCTCCAGTTGCCAACCACAAAGTGATGGATAGTATGCAAAAACATTTTAAGGTCGATATGCTAGCAGAAGCATAGGCTGGTATAATGGATTTTCGGCCTTACAGTGGTGTGCGATACAGCATTAATAGATTATGCCTGCTTGCGCCGTAGGTTGTGTGCGATAGCTTCATTGCGGAGACTTTAATTTGTTGAAAATATTATTAAATTTATCATTCACAGCAACCCTTCTAAAAGGTTACAATTAATAAAAAAGTAAATAAACTTTACAAGAAACGGAAGTGTTGTGAGAAATAATCAACGAAGCACGTTGTGTGTGTGTGTCTACATTTAGTATGTGAAACGGCTTTGTTAACACGAGCTTTTTTTTATGAGGATTAAAAAGATGCCGAGTGAACAATCGGAAAAGTGTTTAAAAATAGCTCACAAAAAAAAAAAAAAAAAAACATTTTTATAAAAGGAAAACCCAAACTCGTAGGACCCGAAATGGATGTGCGTCGAAGTTGGATATTTCATCGGAAGTGGAAAAAGTGTAATGGAGTCGGCGTAGTATGCGCATGGTATAAAATTCGGTGTTTCAGAAATAAAAACATGTTTTGTGGATGAGGTCATTAGATGGAAGTGTGATGAAAATATACGAAGAATCGGTTCAGTTGCACGAAAAGATTTAGATTTTTTTTTAATGTCGAAAGATCGAGCACGGACCGCGTAAATTCAGAGAAAAGCGTCAGTTTGATCGGCATAAGAGAAGTTGAGGAAGATTTATAATTGCTTCTTGCGTGTTACTTAAATGTTTAACCTTTTTTCTGCTCGCGATCTGCATCATCACCAGTTAGCGTCTGAAGAGTTTTTTGGGAGAATTTTACTGTTAAGGAAAAAAAGGGTGGATGGGGGAATTCCGAAGTAACGGTCAAACGAGTAACATGAATGAACTGCGGAATCGGGTGAAAAGAAATCTATCGAAGTTATGAAAATTTACCGGAGACTAAGCCTTCGAATTTTTTTTTCTTTTTTTTTTTTTTTTTTTGTAGCCAGAACTTTCTTAACCTGGCCTCCCGCGAAAACAGAAGACTTTGAAAATGACGCGAAAACAAAATATCGGTTTAACTAAATGCTCTCGGAGTCGTTGTTTATAGAAATCGCCGCTAGAGTAGGGTAGTATGGGATTAATCATTTAGGTGTGTATAGGAAAGTAATTAACAGTCAATTTCATCTTTCTGCTTGAACGGTTAGAATTTTTTTTTATTTTTTTTTCTATAAACATTACTAGCTCTCTGCATAAAGAGATTTTTGTGATATGTATTTCTATCATTCGAATCAAACTGTGTCCGGAACGGGTTTCAAAAGATAAAAATTCTGTCCTGTTTGTTTGGAAATTTTGAAAACCTGGCGGCTGCCGTAATATGCTGCGCAGCGGGTGGAAGTAGCTAATTTATCGGAAAAATAAGGAAAAAGGTAATATAAGCTTTTCCATTCTACATCAAAGTACTTGGAAAAAATATATAGGTTTTTTTAGCTTGAAACGAACGACATAGGGGATGTATAAGGGAGGAAGATATTTTTGAAGATGAATACGGAGCTTTATTTTAATTGGTAAGTGCTACATTATCATTAATGGTTTCCGTTCGGATATTACTGTCGAGTGTAGGTGAATATAAAAAGAATAAATACAATTAATAATAAATTAATTAATGGAATGCACTGCCAGAGTACGCTAAATGAAAACAGAAAAGTGTCGAAAAATGTAAATTAAAGTGATAAATTTAGAAACACCACACCAGTGGTAATATAAAATCGAACGGCACGAAAGTGCAATTAAAATCCCAGGTGAACGCACCGAACGCAAAAACCGATACATATACATATACATATATATATATATATATATATGTATATGTATATGTATATGTATGTAAATAACGATTGCTCCCTCTTTATCATTCGCTGAGTTATATGCTTTTTACACGTTTAAATCTGCTACGAATATCCTACTAGTTTGAAAAACCCGCAGGTTAATAAGTTCGGCTCCGTTATAAACTCTGTTATCATTAAATCGGTCTATTTCTAACGCATTGTTACTTTAACATATAATAAACAAATTACGTTAATAACAATATTATTTATTTGTTACAATTAATAATTACCTTATGTAAATGTGAGTTGTTTTTAAAATTTTCATTCCGGTTTCTTATTGTGTCATGGCTATTTTATTCATTTATTATTTTTTATTTTTCGACTTTAATTTCTATTTTTTATTATTTCACAAATTTTTGTAAACATTTTGCTTAATTTTTAATTTTTTCAATTCACTTTTCGAAATTTTATATATCAATTTCTTTAATTGTGCAATAATCGACTTTTATAATCGAATCCGTTATTTGTATTTCAATCTTTGTATTTATTTATATTTCAGTCTTTGTCCTTATTTATCTTTCAGTCATTGTCTTCATTTATTTTCAGTCTTTGTATTTATTTATATTTCAGTCTTTGTTTTTATTTATATTTCAGTCTTTGTCTTTATTTATATTTCAGTCTTTGTTTTTATTTATATTTCAGTCTTGTCTTTATTTATATTTCATTCTTTGTCTTTATTTATCTTTCAGTCTTTGTCTTTATTAAATTTTTAACTTTTAATAACATACCGTGGTGATCATGAAGCATTGACTTCGCGTCAAGTTATATAAATTATAAATTAATTGTTTCATATTAGTATCATGTATTTATGATATGTGTTAAATAAAAACTCTATTATCGAAACTACTGCCATTCTCGTTAATCTCCCGCTTAGACTAATTTAACGAATTAGTTGTTTTTTTTTTGTACTAGTTTTTATATGTTGGTATTTATATTTTTAGGGTTTTTTTTTTTCTATTTTAATGTTTATTAATTATATAATTTCACGAATATACGAGGTTATTTCACCGTAATATTGCATCGAAAACTATTAAATGGGAACATTTAAGTACTTAAAACTTAAGTAATGCTGCTAGATCGTGTATCAATTCCGAATGTCGTGACCACCTCTACTCTCACATTCCCGTTCTACGGATATTATTTACAACAGTTCTGCGTGTAATGTGAATACATGCAAAACCACAAACTGATTTTGAGAATTTCACGCTGTAATACAAGCGCATACATAAAATATAATGGTATGCTGGTTTTATCATTGCTCTCCACGCAGCCACTATCAACGATTATATTTATGTGTCTTCAACAAATTCTTACTAGCCACTGCTTAATCTTAAATGCCAGACACACCGATGATATTAGATAGTAGTCCGATCGTTCTAGTCGCAACCACGTGAGATAATAGGATACGCGGAGGTAGAATTGAAAATATCTCGATAATTTCTTTAATAAAATTGATAAGAGAACATATTACCAAACAATATATAATTTTGTATCGATTTCACTGCAGTCATATTGCGGTAATATGATGTAAGCCGTATAGATAGTACAGAAATGTATACAGTGCCTTTCGATACGATTATACAGGTGTTCTAATTCTATCTGTATAAACCGCGAGCATCTAGTTCGTCACGTAGAGGACAGTAAAAAAGGCTTTGATACTTTCCTTGCCGACTAACTGTTTCTATTGGTGTGCTCTTTTTAGAATTATATATTTGCGACGTACGATATTAAGCAGTTTACTCAGCTATATATATATATTGCCGGTCGGAAAGCTTAGTACAGAACGATTAAAATTGAAAATTCTATGTTTAATTTTAAATTAATGAATTCGATAATATTTTTTTTTAAATATATTTGGTGGATTTCAAGTTTATAGAGCCTGCTGATAGGTGATTAGCCCCGCTGATGGGGATTTACAGCGAAATGAATTTCATTAGAGGCTGTTCGTTAGAATTATTAAATATATTATCGTATACATAATTACGGAAATAGCAAACAAATAGGAACACACGGACTATGTAATAATATACACTTATTCGCAGCAGAGTTCTCGGGTCTAGTTCATCATCATGAGAAATAAATGCAAATACCTATTAAGATATATTGAAAGAACTACACTAATTATCATATTTAGTAGAAACAAATTTGCTCAAAATTCGATATTTATTAACACATGTTAAGGAATCCACGTTTCCCGATGTGTTTTTACTGAATATAATGAACTTGTTTCTTTCAATATACACACGTTAATCCCCGCAGTTAATGATGAGCCAGATCGAGAACACTTCCTACGGATAAACGTATTATTAAATACCGTTTCGGTTTGTTTACTGTTTCCCCGTAATTATATGTGTACGAGTATATTTTAATATTTAAAGGTTTTATTTTTAAACAATAACAGGAAAGCTGGTAAGAATAACAAGGATAATGGAATTATTATTATTCATGTCACTTCAACTTCAGCAGCAGCCGGTATGTTTTATTGGTAACGCGAGTTTTCATCCGAGAAAACCAAATGCCGCAATTTGTAAGATAGCCACTTTCTGGGAAACGAGAACAGCCAGCAAATATTAGTCTTGCTGAATATCTAATAGTAAATGTTACATTTTATTTGTATTAATTTCATTCAACTTCAAAAACGTTCGTACTCTTCTAACGTAGTCTTTCTGTTTGTGTAAAATAGCGTCTAAACTCCCAAGCTATTCATAATTATTGATTTTATATTTTTTTTATAATGCTTCGATTTTCTACTTTTATTTCTTTCATTTCTTTAATTTTACCTCTTTCCACCACCGATGGAAACATTTATCAATTCCATATTATTATTATGAAATTTTTTTTTTTTCTTTGCTTGTTGCTGTTCTAGTTGGCCTGGTTGTACCACCCTGTTGCTCATGTAATCTGCATTTAAGCAGATTGTCTCATTTGCTATTTTATTTTATGTTTGCTTGTTTATATCATTATTATTTCTTATTTATTTACGTTAAATTGTTATTATTTTTTTTAATACAAATAAATGATTTAATTTGAAATTATTATTATTATTATTATAATTATTCGTGCATCTTACAGAAGTTAAGTTACGGTTTTAAATTGTTTCGTATAATTTTATGATTTCATCTGGATTTACTACATTATCTGTTGCACATTTTTATTTCATTTATAGTTTCAGTTTTTCGTACTTCGATAAAATTTAATACGTTTTTTTTTCTTTTTTTTTTTTTTTTTTTATAATCACACTGAAATCGAAGGGGCACCATTCAAATCATCGTAGTAAAACTAACGAATTGATGAACTCACCATGTGTGTACGAATTGGCCACCCGCCGAAGACGAATATATCGAAAGTTTTTTTGTACTACCACCATTTTGTTCTACCTCTACCATGTATGTTTTGTCAAAGATACCTGATTCACAAACTTTTTTTTACATCGTTTTATAATTCTACGTACTCTACCAATAATTTCCCCCCAAAAAAGCAAGAAAATAATCGATTTAAAAACTTGCAATATTGAAACAAAAATAAACTGTCAATATCGGCGATGTAATTGGTAGGGTTCTTCTGTGCACGTATAACGTGCAGAATGCTAATATGATGATTCGGAAAACATAAAAAAATCAAATAAATTTCAATAACTCGGGAATTTAAAATTGTACGCATAAACTACGAATAAAATTCTCTCCGAAAAAAACTCAGTGTTCGAACTGCCGTTTGCCACGGTACTAAGAATCACAAAAAAAAAAAGGGTGTTTAAACATGCACATAGAGAGGACATTTTTTCAGGGATAACCACCCCACACTTCTAACTTTAAAGTTTTTGAAGTTTCAGAAATTTAAAAAAAAAGAAAACACACTTTTTCAGGCGTGTTTTGTTTATTGATGGAAAGTTCGCTGTTTTTAGGTAATAGGAAAAGTTCCATTTTGTCCTTTTCGTCCCCCTTCCACATACGTTTCTTGCGATTTTGATTATATATTTTGTTTGAATATTCGACCTTTTCTGCTGAGAAAATACACTCTACAAAAACTTGGAATCCATATCGCTTCTTATATTCATTTTCTTCTGCTTCTGGTGTTCCTGCGAATTCATTTTATCCTCTATCCCGTAAACGTTTAGGAATACTACTTTATGTTCCCCTCCTACTGATTTCTTGAACTAATGTCTTCGTTGACGGACCCATCAAAAACAACTCTTTTTTCTTTAGCGACGTGAGTATTATATTTCAAAATTTTTGAACATGTGGATATTTAAGGGGGAATACTATAGGAAAAATAATAGCGGATTTTACAACTTAAAATGTAGATCTTTGAGGACTCGATAATTGGTTATATCGCTTTTAAATTTGGAGGTTTCCGATAAACGCGTTTATTATAAGAAACTTCACTAATTAAATACAACCAAAATCTTCAGCTTTAAATCTAGAACTCCCAGAGCTCCGATAAATTTTCAAGATTGGAAAAAAGTAATTTTAAAATTCTAATAAAAAAGCATAAGTTTTCAATTTAGCATTTTATAAATTTCAAATTACAGTAATTCCTAACGTAAAAAAACGTTAAGAGGCGTGATACATCATGCTCGATGACTATGCATGCAACAACAATTATCTCTTATTATTATTTTTTTTTCCCATAGTGCGGTAATTTTTGAAAGAAAAATATTCAAGAACTGCGTAACTACGTACTACTTGTTTACCATTTTTAAAAAAGAACAAAAATAAAACATTATCTTTTTTTTTTTTTTTTTGTTAATGGAAATAAACAGATATTCAACGGAGCGAAAATTCGGAATATCTTTTATCAGTAGAAATTAAAATAATGGAAAAATAATAATAAGAAATTCTCTGACTTTGAAAGAACCAGAAATTGGCTAAAAACCTTTTAAAGTTTATTACTTTGTTGTGTAAAAGTTTAAAAAAAATTAAAAACATTTTTCGCGGTAACGATGAAAACTATTGTAAAGAATATTTTGCGTATTTAAGTTTTGTTCTCTTAATGCTCGATTTCTATCCTTGCTGATAACTAATGTACTTGTGTATTTACTTTTAAAAAAAATATACACATACATTAATACTATATTACAAAATATATTAATGATAATATTCCTGTTCGGCTCGCCGCCAATTGTAATAAATTGCTAATATCCTTATTGCCCCCCTCCCCATCGGCGTAGTTGCCCAAAGAGCACGGGGCTAATGTAAATAGATCGCCTTTATGCTTCTTTTTTACTGCTTTGACTTCGTTGTCTCATTATTTGTACTCATAAAAATTCTTCGATATGCATCAATATTGTTTTGATTTAATTTTCGTAAAAGTACCGATGTTGACGTAAAAACAAAAAAAAAAAAAAAAAAAAAAAAAGAAAAAAAACCAATCACAAAATTATGCTCAGCTATGGAATATCATGTTTGTAATTGTTTTGTTATGTTTTTTTTTTTTTTGCATTGGTAAATTTTTATAGTGAATGAGATTATAGGTGTGTAACCACCTGCTTTAAAAGTTTTAGGCGCCATATAAACAATCGTAGTTCTAGAAATTGGCCCAGATATCATTATGCAAGAAATGTGCTTCGAAGGAAAATGTATTTTTTATCAACATTTTAATATATAATCCAATTATGTCGATAATTATTATATTTAAAAAAACTTCATATATACTTCGTGTATTTTACTGACAGCGCGCACTTCATAGTTTTAGAAAATGTGTGATAAAATCAGTACTTTTTTTTCTTTCGATTACATGCACGTTATTCAGTTGAATTATTTAAAAGTTGTAAATACGCTTATTAATTTTACTCGAAATTACCGTGCAACAAGTAAAGATATATTTTTTTTTTTACACAATTGTTATTATTTCTCCTGCGGTACAAAAAACATTTGCGCATTATATAAAATCGTGAACTTTACATTTTCTCGTGATTATATTATTAAATCGAGGAAAAAATCTATTCCATATTTGAATAAAATGCCGCACAATTAAATAAAATGTCGAGACTGTATTTGGAACTGATTATAAATGTTTGATTGATCGATATACAAATGCAGTCCCCCGTTCATCACCCGGGGTTGAGCTCGAGACTTCCATATCGGAAGCCAAGTACTCTAGAGCAACTAGGCTATCGTGATAAATAAAATAATTAATTTATTATAAGGCATATTTTACGAATATTTCTAACACATCTTTAAAAATAGTTAAACGTAGACAGTATAACGTAAAAACGATATTAATTATTTTTAATATTCTTATAATTTCGTATTCTTTGTCGAATACACTTTACAATCAGCTAGGCTTCGGTAATTAGTTATGAGAATTTGCGATGGAATAATATCGGCCGCAATTGGAAACCACTATGCATGATTTAAGTAGTACTACTTTCATTAACGAAACACGTAGCAAAATGGCGAGTGTAGCGAGAGGTGTGCAACGGCAGTCACATGACTGGCCCACGAGTTATAAACAATTTAAGATCATATTTGCTTTCACGGTCGAATTTCGAAGCGGTAGATTTTCAGTTAGGTCTTTAGTAATTCTATATGAAACAATTTGAAATTATTTAATATATGAATAATCTAGCATAAACCCGGTTGAAACGGTTTATCAATACAATTTAGCTTGCGTATATGCAATAAGGAAGGGGGAACAGAAAAATCGATGCGAGCAAACTAGATTTACCGATAAAATCTAGCTGTAAATTATCGAAATGAATTCTTGCACAAAGTGTTCGCGAACTCTCGTAAACTGATGTAGAAAAAAAAGTTTAAGAATCAGTTAAAAGCCAACGCGTTACACGGTCGAGGTAGAACAAAACAGCAGGTAGTCCAAAAAGGTTTTCGATTATATTTGCGTCTTCGACGGATGACCAGACGTTTTCACTATGAAAATTTGAAGAAAATCTGAAATCGGGTATGTTTTACTCTTACATTAAAAAGAAGACTACCTCTTCAACGTATTTCGATTTTCTACAAATAACTCTTCCGAACTAAAACGAGGAAGAAAAATCAACTTTTCACTTCTCCGACATTTGCATAGGAGAATAGGGGTTATTCAATTCGCCAACTCCAACGTATATGGCTAAAAAAACTTTACATTGCATAAAAATATTATAATTTTCACACTTGGAAAGTTAAGAATAAATTATCATTTTACTCGGTTCAAAAATACACATTGTATTCGTTTTTAAGACGCATTAATATTTTTTTTATCTCACATTGTAATCTCGAAGGATAAAAAATAAACCTTTTTTTAAAAGGGAATTCGTTTGTATTGTGTCACTATTCTACGCCTTATTCCTTCAAAAAAGCATTACTGCGCCTTAATCAAATTTTCCAAAAAGAGGTTCTTTCTCTACCGGCAAAGAAAATAATTTATTCAAAACGATATTTAAAACAGGGAATACAAACGGAACGGTAAAGTTTATTCGTTGGTAAATCGACATTGTCTCTCAGTTATTTCTCGTACGTCGTAAATGACTTTATATTTTGTGACTTTTATTCGTTTTTTATTTTTCTACTCTTTTCAATATACATTTTTCTTTATTCTTATCGGCAATTCGTTAAAAATATTTTTGGAATCGGCTGTTTTTTTTCTCTTTGAAATGTTTCTTGGAAAGTCTCTATTTTTATTAAAAGAACACACTCATTACTTTTTTCGAAATTACCAAAAGTTTTTATCGTTGTTGGTTCTTTTTTTTCTTGAATTTTATTGACTCTCTTATTAAATGCCGATTTCTATTCATCTATTTCGAAAACAAAATTAACAGATCAATAAATTATTTCATTTTAGTTTTTTGCACACTTGGATAACTTTTTTGGTTATATTTCCATATTACTTTTGCGTGCGTATGTGTGTGTATGCATGTATGTATGTATATCATAATACGAAATATTGAAGAATTATGTGTATATATATATATATATATATATATAACAGACATTAAATAAACATAAATGAATACAGTAGAAACCTTTTCGGGAGTATATTCCATCATCATCCAAAAAAAAAAAACGAAAAGATATTTCCCAAATATAACGGAAGTGGTCTATTTTCAGCCAGAAAAGGAAAACAAATAAATATTATTCTTTTTTTTTATTTTTCAACACTGACCCAACAAGAAATATTATTAAAAACCGAGAACACAGTATAGAAAGAATTTGAATTTAGAAGTGACCTAAATCGCAATAATTTTGAAAAAGAAATGAAAATATAAGCGGGAGAAATTTGTTTAATTAATAAACTGTAAATAAAATTTAAAATTTTATATTAAAGAAATGGCAAATGTTTTCTTTTTTCTTCTCGGCATCGTCAACTATGGACATTGATCCAGAGACCGGTGTTATTTGGCGCGTTTGTTCATTTTCTGCTCTGTATTTACTTATACAATAATTTTCGGCTACGTTTAAGTTATTTTTAATATTGTTACAGAATATCAGTTGTTTCAGGGTTTTTTTTTTTGCCGAACTAGATTTTCCAGGTTCTTTATTATTGTAGGATTTTATTAAAGGGTTCTTATATTTGTCTAGTATTCAGAGTATCTTCCATTTGGAAAAAATTTATCATAGGTAATCGCGGATAAAATTTCTCTTAGATTGCGACGTACGGTTAAACCGCAAATTGTTTAATCTACAGTCGGTGTACGTATGAATATATTCATAAATTGGAAAGACAGTACAATAGATTCGGTGTACCTAACGCACCTAATGTTTGGAATATGTGAAGCACGCAAAATTAACGAATAGAGTATAAAAGAAGTATTAAATTATTTCTGTATAAAGTTAGAAGTTATAAAGTAGGAAAAAGAACAGAAATATATATATTTTTTAATATTTATTATCTATTTCTAATCACTAATTTAAATATTGATGTAATAAATTATTTAACACAATACCAAAAAGTTATCCAAATTATTTTTATATATTTTGAAATATGAAAACGATAAATTTTTAACTTCGTTTATCGATATATATGTGTATATGTAACATATATATATATATATATATATATGTATATGGTAGACATTCGTTATAAAGCATAAAGAATTCAATTGATTTTCGTTTTGATTTGCACGCTACAAAGAAAGTACAGTCTTGAAACTAGTTATCCTTGACGGTTAAAATTGGATTCAGTTTTTAGCGGGAAGGCTTCTAGAGTTTGTTCACCTAATCCTCAGCGGCGAGTAGTGCATGTAGAATTTATATATTGTGTAATGTGTGTAATTAATATGTATGTATATATATTATATATGCTACTTTCCTTCTTTTGTTTTTTTAAATTTATAATTATGTGAAAAGAACCAAAAGCTGTCTAATATTTTTTTTATGTTGAACAAATTTTTATACGAAATAAACGATAAATATAAAACACAATATACTAGTATCGGAATGAGAATTTTTAATAATCACGTTGAAATAATATTTTTAGCAGGTTCCGATGAATAACCATCCAGTGGAGCCATCTGCTTCGCCCCATCAGCAACATCATCATCAACAGCAGCAGCAACCACCTCCCCCTCCGCCTCAGATGTGCAATTCGAACGGATATCACCACTACATGTCTCCGCCATCACAACACCCGCCAACGCCTTCTCCAAACGATCACAACATCAGATCGATAACTCCTTTAAGTTCTGTTAGGTAACTTTTTCTTTTTATAGTTTACTTTTTTTTTCTTTAAACATAATGATATCAATCACTGTTACTAGTGGTAGTAGCAGATATGTTGGCGTTTAGTGTACGATACGGAACAGCGCCCGTCGCCAAATTTTCCACTAAAAAAATAAGACCAGAATTTCAAGACGTAAAATACTCGAATGAAAAATGACTTTATATTTACAGCGAAGCGGTATTAGTTTTTCTATTTTGTGTTGAAAAGTTTCAGTCTTCGTGAAGTAATCGTAACGAATAAAAATGTTGCATGTTCTTTTTATTTTTTTGGTTTTAAGTATTTACAAAAAAAGAGTTGAAAACGGTGAAGTACATGTACATTCCAAATATTTTAACGTACAACTCATTTATGGACACGGAAATTTCATACTTCTGCGTAAATTTAAATCTTAGATTTTAATCCGAGTGTAATTTTCAGAATAACATTGAATTTTACTAGTACATATATTCTGTTATGGTAGCGCAGAGTAGCCTTATAGTTAATGTACTTTTACTATATAACTGGAGGGGTCATGGGTATTTATCCCGTTCCGCATTCGTGTAGTTCCCCCCTTAGTTTTTTACTTGGTCTGTAGCCGAGAATTTTTGTACCAGAGAAGTCTAGGAAAGTAATAGCGGATCCCAAGGAGAATTTTCCGATTCACTAAATCATCAAGTACATTCCGCAATCCGTGATACACCTTACATCGAGGATGTGCATATATAGAAGACTTACTTTATTCCATTCTAATCTTCTGGAATTGGTAAAAAGAAATATAACGCGCAATTTCACAGCGAAATTGAACGTAGGAAGCATTATTAACTTTGTAGCGATTAATTGGAACTGGCGAAATCTTGATATTTTTATGCGCAGAAGCAAAAGAAGTAATCTGTACAAATCTAAACTTAATCATTCGGTATTAATTTAAAGCGGAAAGTAAAGAGGCCAATCTGCACAAAGCTTAATTGAATGATGTACGTGCTGTAATTCGGTAGATTCATTTAAGCTTAATTTCTCGGAAGAAGTACAAATAAATGGCATGTAATCGCCTCCAAAAAAAAAGTATTCTTTTTAAAAGGTGATAAAAATTACAATAACCGGTGCGCTGTGATTCTGTAATTTACGGAATATAGAAATCTATCGAGTAACGTAATTCGAGACTCTTTTTAAAATATAATAGTTTAATTCTTAATTAGAAAATTCCATGTATAATCGACTGGAAAATGTAAATTTAATTTTTCCTTTAAAATATTTAACAAATCGACCTGTGTAAGAAAGATAAAATGAATAAAGTTAGATTACATGTTAGCCATATTAGCATAAAAATCGTCCGGTATTATCAGAATTCAATTTGCATAATAATATTTGTTATATATTATGTGTATGTCGTTGCTTTGGGTCTTCTCGCCGTGATAGTCGATTTCAACATGTCGTTCAGTAGTATTTGTCTTGTTGTTTGTTTCCACGACGATCAAAAAAAGTGTACATAAATTTAATTTACAGTTTTGCATAGAAATTTCTTTTACAACTTCTATAAATTATAACGCAAAAAGGTGGCATGATTTCTAAATAACGCAAAAGTGTATTGCAGAATTTCTTATTATCACCAGTGTAATTGATATATATATATATATATAGTCTGTTCCAAAAGTAAGTTGAATGGCCTTGCGCTGTTGAAGCAAGCCGCGAGAAAAGCGCTCCAATGATTGGGGAATGTGTTGGGGATTCAAGGAAGCCAACGATGCCCACGTCAGTTGCCGGCAGGCTGTTCCACATTGCTCACTAGTTCGAACGGTTGTTTTAGTGACGCGTCGGAATTTCAAGGACCAGCGTTACGCGATAAAATTTTATGTTGCGCTCAAGAAAACCGGCCCCGAGATCGTTGCTATGCTGAGGAAAGCTTATGGCGATAATACCATGTCCCAAAATATGGTTTACCGCTGGCGTAAGATGTTCCGGGAGGGCAGAGAGGAACCACTCTGGACGTCCGTCAACGTCACATTCCGGCCAAAATTTGAAAAAAGTGTGGAACATGTTGAACTGACCGACGCCTGAGTGTTAGAATGTTGCAAGATAAGTCACTGTGCATCGCATTGTTACTGAAGACTTAGACATGCCGGAAGATCTGTGCGAAGATGGTTCCCAAGGTGCTTTCCGATGAACACAGAAGACTGTGCTTGTGCAACTATCTTGCGTGTGACCTCTTGGAGCAGCGTGAAAGTGATCCGAATTTTTTGCATAATGACAGGTGACGAAACATTGGTTTTTGAGTATAACCCGAAAATCAACCGACTAAATGCTGAGTAGCACACGGCCGCTTCCCTGCACCTAAAAAAAAAGCGAGAATGAGCAAGTCCCGTGTGAAGGCCATGCTTATCGTTTTTTTTCGATAAAAGAGGCATTGTCCAGTCAGAGTTTGCGCCACAAGGACAAACACTGAACAGTCATTTTTACTTTGAAGTCCTGAAAAGGCTTGAAAGCAGACTGAAATGCGTCAGGAAAGAGATGGTGGCCAACACTTGGCGTCTATGACAACGGCGTTGCACACTGCCTTCATTGTTACGGAGTACTCAGCGAAATGCGGGATGGCAACACTGTCCTTGGCACCGTACAGCCCCGACTCGGCACCACCGGTCATTCCCGAAGATCAAGAAGGAACTCAAGGACCACCATTTCGGGACTTTGGAAGCCGTCCAAAAAGCGACCATGAGGTGCTTGAAGAAGATCACCGCCGACGTGTTCCAAGGTGCGTTCAGCAACTTGGACAAAAAGTTTGGCGCCGGTGTTGCGTCGCGGAAGGAAGCTGCTTTGAAGAATTTTAGTTGCTTGTACCTATATCTGCACAGTAAATACTTTTTCCTGGACTTATTCAACTTACTTTTGGCACAGACCATGTATGCATTATGACCGTGTCATTCTTATGCCGGGGCTAATAAAAAATTCTGTTACGTTTTATTTAGATATTCCGTTAGCCTTTTTACGTTGCGGAAGTCGTATTAAAAAAATTACTACACGAACTTTAAATTATCATTATTAATAATATTTCATCTCGTAAAGATGATACCATTCGATAGAAAAACTGTCACCTGGAGATCCGATGCTGGGGCATTTAACGCTAAAAAACACCTTTAAAAGAATCATTCTAATTAAATATCCGGCATTATTCACAGCTTCGTGGCGACAAATTTTTGAATCTGAAAATTTAAGAAATCTACGTTCGCATTCGGAGACCAATTAAATCGGCCCCATCGTCCGAAGTTTCGACTTCTTACGTTTGGTAAAAATCAAAGAAAAAAAAAATGCATCTATTATTTCCAGTAAAAATTCGATTTTTCCAATACGTGCAGATTTTATCATGTAGTGTGTTACACTTTCAAAAAATGTAGAGTTTCAATGAAACCGCTATACTACCTCTATTATTGTATATGTACCGCCTGATCGGATCATTATCAGCTGCTTTCAAGCTGTATTTCCATTTCTCACGATTACATGTTGTGTAAACAAGTCTCAATTGCGACAACCTAACCGTTTTGTTTACCCCATCAGTTTCCTGTGTACAATTTCCGAATTGTGTATTTTGCGCAGATTTCTCGTGAGCATGACTGAAAAACACCGAAAATTTACCGATAATATATTATTCGGATTCGATATGTTTTAAAAAGAAAAAGAACTGCGAATTTGTTTTTACTTATTTTTAGACATATTTTATTAATCTAGTAGCATTTTACGTTAATGCCAACTCTAGTTTTCTAATTAGTTCGGTATGCTGTACACTTCGGTGGTAGGACTCGCAACAAGTAGCTTTTTGTTTAAAATTGAAATTTGAATCAAACTTTTTAAAACTAAAAGTACATACCGAATCTTTAGGAAAATACCGCATGCTGGTTACACATTTACAAACAGAATGACGTTGAAGTGTGTTGATAAATGTTTTTAAAAGTCAATTCCTATTGTATTTTTTTTGTTTTTTATGAGGTTCGGAAATAAAGTTATCAAAAAACAATTAAAACAGAATACTGATGTCGCTTTCTCAGAGAAAAATATATACACATTAATTTTAAAAAATGTGGTCGCCCCACCTTAATAAACATGAGATGTGCATAAAGTTAATGGTAAACCTAAATGCGAAGATAAACGCGGTTTTTGAAACATACCTTTTTGATTTTAATGAAGTGGCGTTTTGATACAGTGGTAGTGGAAAATGTGAACAGAAAATGTTGACGGCTGCCAAACTAATCAGTTTAGAAAAAATGAATTTTATTGGCAACTACTTGGAACTGCTCCGAGCTTCTGCAACTGCATCATATTGAAACCGAGGGGGTGGGAGGACCCGTTAGAAATGCATCTATACTCAATTCAGACTATCTGAAAAGAACAAATTATTTAGAAATTTTTTTCTAAACAACTATGAACTGTCTTCTCGTTACCTGTCCTTGCTCTTGCTTCCTTTATTTTATTTATTTTTTTTTGTTTAAATAATTTGCGGGTCCCACAAGGCACTAGCCCGTCTGTGGGTTCCCAACATAATTATATTATTTATTTGTTTAATATAACATCAACATATGTATTACTTTATGTTACAATATAGAAATTGTTAGCTTATATCTTACTATATTACAAAATCCTCCACACTCTCATTATTTATCTCATATATGTTAATTATACCACCATCTGAAATGTTACTTCTTATTATAATGTCTTAAATAATAACTTATACATACAATGATACAATATAATTTTTATAAAATTAACACTCTCTCATTAGCAGCTTAAAGATGGAGATCGTAGCGAGTCTCATATCAATGTTATCAATATATATGTGGTTATTACTATTATTGCTATATAATTTTTTTTTTTTTTTTTTTTATATATTTATTTATTATTATTATTATTATTATTATTATTATTATTACTTTTATATTTCTATTGCTCTTTACACCATGCTATCAACCAAATTCTAACCTTGTTTTTCCATCTCTCTAGATTTTTTTCATTTCGAATTTCTTCTGGCATGTTCCCCATTAATTTAATTAATACCTCTTCCTCTACATTGTCTATTTTACTGTTAATCCCCCTGGTTCGTATATAACAAGGTTTATCGCAATTTCTAGTCCTGTACGTTCTTGTTCTAGTTGGTAACTTCCTATCTTCGAGTTTAGCACTGAGCAATTTGCTGTAATAATATAACATTTTTGCTGACATTTCGTTATTTTTGTTCCACCAAGTGATGTTATCTAATGCGTCCGTCTTGTTCTCGTTGTGTAAGACCAATTTTGGGCATTTTTTTTTGTAGTTTGTTGATTTTCCTCATTTCTGTAATTTTCGCCTCACCCCAAATTCCGATTCCGTATTTAATTCTTGACATTATTACAGCTTCGAAATATAATCTTAGGCTTTTGTATGTCATACCTTGTTTTAATTTATATATTGCAATAATATAGTCTGCCTAACTTTACCCGCAATGTTGCCTATATGGTTTCTCCATGTTAGACCTTTGTCTAATGTTATCCCAAGGTATTTAAATTCATTTGCATTTTCTAACTTTTCACAACCACATATTTCCTTACTATGTAAACACTTTGTATTATGTAAAATTCCCTAGTATCACATACAATTGGATTAGATTTTATAATATTCAACTACTTTCTCATATTATAATCTTTCAAGTTTGACACCATTTTTTTTTTTTTTTTATTTTTTTTTTTTTTTGGAAAATCCAAAAAAGAAAAGAAAAAAAAACAATTACTCTGTAAATTTATTCTCGAGCGCTGTTATTTATGCTTTTGATTTTGATTGAATTGCAGTTCTGGTTATAATTCTCACCAGCAATCGCCATCCTACACAACGATGACGCCGAGTAGTAGTCAGAGTTCACCGATGATGCTTTTGCAACAACAGCATCAACATCAACAACAACATCACCACTCTACTCAACACCATCAACCAAATCATCAGCAATCGCAGCAGCAGCAGCAGCATTACAATATGGCTCCTGGCGGTCCACCGCCCGCGGCTGCCATGAGGCCGTACTTGCAACCGTCACCGCAAGCTAACAGTCCGACCGGCAGTAACAGCAGTATGCAGACCCCATCAACCCCTGGCTCAGCTGGCCACGGTATCCACGAGCCGGCTACGACAAGCGACGATAGTGACGATAACGCTCCACATACCACACTGGTAATGTACTAAAAAAAGTGTCATTGAAAGTTTTAGGAATGCTTCTTCCGAAAATTTCGGTAACAGTTGAAATTTCACGTCGATTTCATTATTATTAATAAACATCAACTATAAATCAATGATTACTCTTTCGAATTTAATGTTCCATTTTTTTTTTTTTTTTTTTTTATTCTCGTTTTTACAACACGTCTTCAATTAGATTTCTTTACGATTTTTTCATGCAAATAATGAAACGTAATCGCCGAAATCGTATTATTCTCCTTCTTAAATATTTTTTTCCCCCGCGCGCTCTAAACTGCCATATACTTTTATTGTTAGCGTTAATTTTCTTCCTAATTCGACTAATGAAAAAAAAAAAAGTTATTTTTTTCCTAAATCGAACGATATATTTAAAATAGAAATTTTTTGTGTATATATTTCCATAATAAAAATCACCGGGTCAAGTCAGGGATTTTCGATCTAGGTAAAAAAAATTTCGGTTTTACGCTTTCTATTTGAATAAATATTTAAAGTATAGCCCTGAATAAATTTGTCTTTGATATTCGTACGCCACACTTTGAAATCGTTTTAAATCAGAACTAAAGCGTGTGTAATACGTGTCAGTGTGTTCGTACTTAATCAAGCAAAAAATTTCATCCGTGAATAAAAATGTATTTATTTTTCTAAACAAATATAAAAATCGCGAAATCATCGTAAAACGAATTTAATTTCAAAATATGTCATACGTTCTTAGTTCTCACTCTGGTTTCATATCAGCAAAATTTTCTGTTCTGATTTTCCCTTTTCTATGTTATCTTAGTGTGTAATATTCGCCATTAATGGAACTTAATTACTTCCATTGCTATCCTTTACAATTATTCTTTATTTAACTATAGCAGCGAAATTATGCGACCCAATCAGCCATAGTTTAAGATTTGCGATAAAACTCCTTTTTTCTTTTATTTTTAATTTTTTCTATATATATATATATATATATATATATTTATTTATCCATGATAATCAAATATTCTCCTTTGACACCATGTGCGTAGTTGGTTTTTGTTTTTGTGTTTTTCTGTCTTCCATCCGGGCGTGTAATTTAAAATTAAAATCGTTCTTCAAAACATTTCACTATGAATTTTCTAAAAATGATTAGAAATTATATTACGATTTTCGACAACTAAGTAAATGTCAAAATTTAATTAACAAATAAAATTTGCGCAAAATACACTTTTTATTAAAATATTAACTATTATATACAACGCGTTTCAGAGCCGATAGAGAATATTCCACGATCACGAAGCTACGTCAGCTTCGAAACGCGTCGGAGCATCTAATAATTAAATATAAAAAATGTAATTCATACGTGATTTTTATTTATCAACTAAATAAATATCGATATACACTTTCTTCGAAATGGTAAATAATAATGCACACCGCCGGGGTTCAATGAATCGCTTATATTTCGAATACTTTCTCGGTCGATAGACCATCTCTAAGATTTCCCCGGTGCTGTATACACATATATATCGTAGTAATCAAATCTTCGTAGTGTTTCGTCTAAGAAGTAATTTAAAATCTGCATTTTCACATTTGACGTCGTTATACCTTTAATCATAAACTCTAAAAACAGACAATTATTACGATTTTTATTATTATTTTCCATCATTCTTTCATTGTCTTCTTCGCTTTCTGAAATTCTACGTCGTCCTATATCTCTCGTATCTTAATGGATCCCCCTAACTGACTGACCCCATTTTCCCTAAGGAGGTTTATTTTATATCGTAATATCTTTTTACCGCTATTAAAATCGTTGTTTGTGTACGTCTTCTTACTAATGCACCAGAAAAAATAACGAGTAAATAAAAGATAATGCAGAGAAAAAAGTGATACAATTTTCCTGTAATTTACGAGATAGAGCTATAATTTGTTGTTTTTCCTTTTTTTTTTACATTTTCAAATAATATTGCATTTTTGATATTCAAAATGTTTAAATTGCAAAAAAAAAAAAAAAAAGGTAAAATAAGTAATACGAAATTAATACCGAACCGTTATAAAGTATAACACGGATGTAATATAATAACGTGACCAATATTTATCTCGTTATGGTCTTAATCTGATGTAAAAAAAACAAAAAAACAAAAAAAAGCGGTCTCCGTTGTACTTATTTCACCAAAAACGATAATGGGGACGGAAGAACATTTCGAAAAGCGGTCGTATTAGTGAAACCTGTGATTGTAATCATTTTTGTAACGCTAATAATTAACTTATTCACTCTTAGATTACCGGATTGAAACGGCCATCTCCAGAACCGATAGAACACGATCTATCGAAAATTCAAAAGAAACCTAAACCAACGAAAAAGAAAAAGAAACGCGATCCTAACGAGCCGCAAAAGTAAGTAATCGAATTCTTTAAAATAGTAATTCGATATGTAATAATGGACATTTAACATTTTCTCAACATTTAGCTTTAATTTCTTCTCCTGGAAGAAACTATTAGGCGGCCGTCGTCAAGCAGTACGGTGAGATAATAACGATACAAAAAAATTATACACGTTATCATAATTTTTAAAAGGAACTTGAATATTTTTAATAAAGAAAAATTCTAAAGGTTCCATAACAGAATGTTATCATTATAATAAATACTCCTGAACGACAACGAAGAAAATGTCCGATAACGTTAACGTGGATATTAATCAAACTCCCGGGGCTTATGCAAGAAAATAAGGAAAGTAAAAATTCTAACGACATCACGCACTGTTTTAGATATTTTGGAAATGTGGTTTACAAAAAATCTAATTTACACATTCAAAATCTAAGCAAATATTCGCCATGATCGACGGTAGTTTTTTGCGAACGAAATGATTAACGTCTTTTATACCATCTAGTATAATGTAAAAATTAGATGATCTTACAATATATACCATTGCGAATACAACATATTTATTATTGAATGAGAAAACCACACTGTAATACCCGGTTATATGAGAATATATATATATATTAATTACAACGTAATTCTTAGGCGAAAAAATGTCCCAATTTTATGTAACGATTGTTATATTTTATAGGATTTTTGTTATTGTTATTTAAAAAATGTCACAATTTTATGTAACGAAAAATGTAATGAAACAATATCTTAATTTTATGTAATGAAAGTTAAATGTTAGGATAGGATTTTTGTGATCATGTTTTGTTTTTCTTTTTGTGTTGATGCCAGTAAGAATTACGTTGTAAATTTTGATCATTTTATACAAAGTATAGAAAAGAAAGAGACATAAATAAAAGCAAGAGTGGTCAAGGAACACAGCCCCTTGCGAGGCCAAAATGGCCGGAATTTTTTATATATGTATATATATTGGTAATTCAGTATCTTCTTTCTCTTTAATAAACAATAAAAAAAAAAACAACACTATAAAATTCCAGGGGCATTATCGATGAAAATTTTTTTGATATGACCCACTAAAACTTTATATACTATGCGGATAAATTTTATATTATGACATTATCAAAATTAGTTGAACTTTGTACTAGATAATTGTGTCTTTTTCTCTTTGAAAATAATGTGCAGCATGCGGCTATTCTAGATTTTTAAGTTTTAGATCGGATGCAGTCATCGATCGAACTCTACATCTAAATGCCCATTTTCATCTGTTCACTGTTGTATGCATCAGTGTTTTGTTTTAATCTCAATTTTATTTTTTTTTTTTTGATAGGACCCATAACTTAATTTAAGCACTTAAGTCTATACCGCTAGTAACTTCGTACGATTTTATTAAAGTCTTCCAATTTGTGGCTAATTCTGCAATAACAACCTACTATATATAAGCAGTGTTTAAATGGCAGTGAAAAGTTCTATTACTTGCGTACTACGATGCATCAACCATTGTTCTCAACGTCTTATTTTGATATATATTTGAACCTGCGCTACAGTCTGTAGTTCACAGTCGTGCCACCTTCTTGGAACAAGAATCTGCCAAATTCGTCAGCTCTTTTCGATTTTCGTTAACTGAAAATTTTCAAAATTTTTACGAGTTCTTCATCTGTTTTGGAAACAAATTTTTTATTATTATGACGGCGTAAAATGTGCTCTGGACTGAAATATACATCCGCCTGAATCTAAAATCCTAAATTTATATAAATATACTTTTAAAATATGCCCTACTATAACCGTTTTGAAAAAAAAGGCTTCCTCTCATATTTTCTGTAATTCACTAATACAGCAGTGTATTCATCTGATTAAGTTAATTTAAGTTAAATAGTTTATTTTCATATGAAATAATCGATCCAATAGCAGCAATTTGACTTTCAAAAAGAAGGAAGCCGGTCGATAAAATTTAACAGCTGATGATAAAACGCGCATCAATTTTTGAAGTTCATTATAAAAAAATTGAAAAATTAAAAACTGGAAAAATAGCGAAGTGTCGTTAAGCTGTCTACAATAATAGGACAGGTATCGAAATGTTCGATAATGTTATCGTTTAAACTAAAATTAGGCAAAATCCGGGGCATTTTTCGTATCATTACGTAAACTTATCACAGCTATTGCCTACGAGCGGTTATACTCTTTATTCTTTTAAACAGTCTAACGAAGCTGTATCTGATCGTCACATAAATTTCTCAATTGCTAGCAGCTCGTCTGAAATAGGTAGGAGACATTTGAATTTCAGTTTTAAGAAGTGAAACGGTAATTTTCGACCTCTACCGGTGACAAAATTACGTGGAACGTAGTACGCAGGTTCAAATTATTTTAATACGAATGTCATGCCAGAATATGAAATTTTGCCACATTTTTAGTCTTTTTATTGAGACTGTATTAGAGAATTTTTCATTGACAATACCTGGAATTTTAAAGTAGTGTTGTTTTTAAAGCGAAAAAAAATATCGAATTAATTACACGCGGCTTATCAAGTAACAGTGAAAATCGTACTTATTAAAATAATGCATTTATATATAATTTTCCTACACGTTTCGAAAACTTTGAAACGTGTAGCAATTTTACATATTACTTCAATAAGTGTTATTTTCAGTATTATTAATATCGTCGCTCGCCTTAGTGAAAATATTTATATAACACATTTATAAATATTTTTTTTATAATATTATCGTAGGCTGATAGTACACTGTAAGATTATTTGATTTTTAAATTATATAATATGCTAAGTGGTATCGCGTCAAAATCACAATGTTAATCATTTTATTTGCAAAAAATTACTATCAACGCAAATGCGTGTATACATTTTGAATATGTAAATTAGATTGTAAATCACTAAAACTGAGTATAGCGTCGTTCAAATTTATACTTATTTTCTAGCACAAGCCGTCTAGATTTTCAACGTAGTGTGCAAATATCAAATTTAGGTAGAGTATTGAAAGAAAAATACGAGGTATCCAAAGTGAAAATTAATTCGAAAAAAGGAAAAGCGAATGCGTAATTAGGCTATGAAAGATTGTCAGCGTAGGTGAGAAACTATGCAAGTGTATGATTCCAGGTATTTAGAAAAAAAGGTAAACACAGACGGAGTTGAATAGTGAGCTAGTGAACTATCTTTGAACTTATATATATATATATGTGAATTTCGAATTTTGATATATATATATTCACTTTACTTTATATGGCGAAAAGGGCAAGAATTGGAATAGAAACATTCGTTAGACAGAGTAAGGATGTTACAAAATAAACATAATTTTAAGAAAACACATATACAGTTGCGATTTTTGAAGGTTCTCTTGTGTACGCTGTTTTCGGGAACACTGCGAAGATAATGGTAAGAGGTGGTCGGGTAGAAGATTATTCCGCAGATACGAAAACGAATGTGGAATATTAACTGGGACATATGAAATTTGAAATTTAAAACGCTGTCGAGAATCGAAATAGATATAAATGATGAACATGATAGAAACGAGAAAGAAAAAAGAAAAAAAGATGGATAGGACGCATTTCGAGAGGAGATACTTAACTATAAAAGATAAGATGTGTCGGAAAAGTACAAAATAAAGATTACAGAAATGATTTGAAAGAAGGACTTTAGAACCTGGACAGCAAGATACGGAAAAGTTTGATGAAGCCGTGCCCCGTATGCACACTATGTCGGGGCAGAGAAGCGTTACTATTAACGGAAAGGAAAAAAAGAGACCAAATTATTTCTTTCAAGATATAGTTGCGCTCGAGTAGATATCCCGAACTATGGGTGCTCGAAATTTTTTAAGGTATACGAAAAATCGTTCTGGGAGCTGCGAGGAAAATTATTTTAATTAGCTGATATTTTTGTCCTCACATTACGTTGAAGTAATCCGTGTGTAAAGATTTAGCAAAAAAAAAAAAAGCAAAATAGCCGCATTTTTGTGATCTCTAAAATAATAACTGACTTTTTAACATTTCATTTTATACTCAAAGAAGAAATAATGAGTTTTTGGATATTTCCATTTTTAAATTAATTTTGTATTACTCCTTTTATTTTTTATTTTTTTTTGTGGTTATACGCCTATCGTTTTTTGTTTTTTTTATTGATTAATTCATTTTTTTTTGTGTGTGTGTACTGTTAATAAAAGAACAAAAATGAGATAATTTAAATTGTACACGTATGTATTTTTTAAAAAGCGTTGTGAAACTATAAAATTAACTAACAATAAGGTGATTTTACGAAAATTTAACCGAGAAAATGTTTCTACCAAACCGTTAGAAAAAAAAAAAAAAAATCATGATTTAATTAAATCCTTTTTGGTTTTTAATTTCCTGAAACATTAACAATTAATTTTTTCCCCCGTATGAGCTGCGAAGTTTCATTATGAAGGTTTTTAAGGATATAAAAAATGAAGTGAAAACCTCAGCGTTACAGGATAGACAGGAGTAGACGATATACAAAATATGCTTGGAGTAATATGTGAACCGAATAAAAATTAGTGGATACTAACAGAGGAAATATTGCAAAAAAAAAAATACAAGAAAAATTGTCGAAAGAAAGAATTAAAGAAGAGAAATAAATGTAATGAATAATGTGAACAATAAAGGTTTAACGAATTGAAGGTAAAAAGTAAAAATCTAGGAGAGGGTCAGAAAAAAGAAAGAATAAAATACTGCGAGAAGAAGAAAGAAATTAATATCGTAAAAGTTGGAAAAGAAGAATTCTCTGCTGAAAAAAAAAGAAAAAAAGAAGTTTTAAAGTCTTGCTCTATAACGATAACGATGATGACTGGAAATTGTTTGTGCGAGTGATCTGCAGTGTTTAAAAATTAAATGTTATAATCCAACTTTAAATATACAACTCCATGGAATAAAACGTTAATGGAAAATAAGTACGCGCTTCGAAACTTGCTTCATATTTATTTTATTTTATTAAAAAACGAAAAAAAAAAAAAAAAAAAAAACTATTTTGTTTAAAAAAATCATGAAGGTGGAAAAAGAGACATAAATAATTAGGAAAATTGCTGAAAACTGAGGCCGAAAAAAAAAGTAGAAATAGAAACATTAAAAAAATAAATAAATTCCTTAACAATTCTATTTTTAATGTCATTTTAATATTTCCCTTTCACGCAAAGAAGTTTTGTAGTTTCAACTTACCTAAACTGAAACTGTCGCCTAATTAATTATTTTCTTTTATTTTATTCCGTTTATTTATTCTAACGTAATATACTTTTTTGCTCTTGCGAATTATAGACCAGTCTCCGCATATGCATTATTTTTCCGCGATACGCAAGCGGCGATTAAAGGTCAAAATCCGAATACTAGTTTTGGTGAAGTTTCTAAGATCGTTGCTTCCATGTGGGATGGTTTAGATGTTGAACATAAAAATGTAAGTAAACTTGTATTATTATGTATATTGTATACATTTGAATTTTTACCGTTACCACCTCCCTTAGTACGCATTTTAATTTAAGTCCTATTCGTATCGTGTCAGATAATTATTTTTGTTGAGTACCCCTCCCCTATCCTATTGGAATATTTCGTTCAACTTGCACGATTATATCACGCGTAAAACAAAAATATATATATATATCGTGTATTTCGTTAATTATTCCCCGAAAATTGTAATAATAATAATAATAATAATAATAATAATAATAATACAGATGAACACGGTAATTCAATAATTCGTTTTTATTAAAATATATTTTTCTTTTATTTATCGAATTTAAACGGTATATTTTATTTAAAAATTTACCAAAAACAGCAGAATAACTTGTGAAAAGAATTCAATTTTCTGTACCGGATGAGTGAAGATATCACATGTACGATAAAAATGATTATACTAACAGAAAGCCTTTTATTGTCTAAGTTTTTTCATGAAGTGATAGTAGTCATCCGAATATTGATAATTTTTAATCACTTCCACGTTTAAAATTAGATATATCGTCGAATTCATGTAAGGAATGTATTGCGATGATAAAGTATATCGGTAGTTAATTCTGCGCGGAAATGGAAGAGGAATAATTTTTTTCTTCCGTGAAAGAAACTTTTCAAAATGAATGTAAAGTTTTTAACGTTAATTTCCTGTAATGTTCTTGATTGACTATGGTGTTCATGAAAAACCTGGAAAAAATCTATTGTAAACATTTTGTGGGTCATATTACTTCTGTTCCGTGATGCTCGATGCGTATTGATATGGAATCGTGGATATGAGGACAGTTTAACAAGCTTAATTCTCCCCCCCCCCCCTTCACCTTCGTTATATTGCACCAAATAGTCCTGAAATAGTCAAAATCTGGAGTAAAAAGTGAAAATCAAATAAACATATTATATCGAGAAAAAAAAAAACGAAAATTCCAATGTACATTTCTATCCTTTCAGATCGATTTCGATGATCTTTAAAAGAAAAAATTCAACATCATTTGAAAGGCAACCGTCTCATTTTTAATATTCCTTTAATAAATAAAATATAAATTATGTAATTACATTTTTCTTGTTTCTTTTTTTCTTTTTTTTTTCTTTTTTTGGCGCGTTGATACGGGGGCTATCGTTCAAAAGAAGCATTTAATAGGGAAAAAGTCGGTACTGATCCAGTCACAAACTGACAGAATGAAAAAACTAGGGATAATGAGCAGGGAGGGAATAAATAAGATGTAGAAGGCGCAGTAAGGATTAGAAAGCCTAAGAAATAACAAATTAGAATACAGAATAAAGTATTTGTCAATACTTTTTTGGACTACATTTTTTCATAGCTTTCGAAATTTGACATTTTACTCTCTGTTCAGTGTAATCAGTTTTCTTTTACTTGTGTAGAACGATTTTTATAAATTAATTCTTCGTAATATTTAGCATTTTTATTTTTCTCTGATGAGGTTGCGTTCAATATTATAGGGAACAGAGAATATTTACTTTTTTCCCTTATTTGTTCTTTTTAATTTGGCACCGCAGGAAGCGTTAAGAAAGGAGATAGTTAGATGCTGATTCGTTAGTAACTTGAAAGAACTAAGACCTTGGATAATGGATAAATTAGGGAGAAATAAGATGTAAGGGACGCAGTGAAGATTAGGAAACCTCCAAAAATGAACTGATTAAAATATAGAATGACACAGGTTCGGCCGAGAAATTTAAGCCATTTGATATCGCCTTGATTTATGGAGATTATTTTATATTACTTAAAACTCAGTTATGTTTTATGTGGTTTTTAAGAGCAATTATTTTCACGATGAGGTACTGCTAAAAATTTCAGCAGTGGACCGTGTAATATTTCTAAAAAAAAAAAAAAAAAAAGTTAAAATCACAACAGTAACGAGATTGACAACATGTCTCCCATTAAACTTCATCTAGTTATTTGCCAATCTTAAAACATATTCCTAAAATAGGGAACAATAAACACGGGCGTAATATTTAACATTTATATTTCCTTTTTTTTTTTTTAATTATTAATATTCTTAACCATTCTGCGTACACGAATATAAACAACTTCCGACTGTGCACTTTTGACAGTCATTTAGTTTTTTTGCTAATTAAGTTGTAAATATATCCAAGCTGCCTGCTGCGACGTTATATATTATATAATTAAAACGATAAATTTTTTCACATTACTCCTCCTTCGAAGCTGCTGATTAAAATCTTTTTTTACTATTTAGTTCAAATTTCTTGTTTTTAATTCTGTTTTTTTTTATTATTATTATTATCATTTTTAGCGAGAATACATAAATTAAAGAAAAATAAAAAAAAAAAAAAATAAGAAAGAAACAAATGAATCTACTTAATAATAATTATTATCGTTATTAGAAAGATACGTTTATGTCCGTAAATATATATATATATATATATATATTATATATTATATGTATATATACGTACGCAGCGTATGTATGTGTGCGCGCATTGCGATATTAATCTACTAAACTGGAACAGAAACGAGACTAGAAGGTTCTTTATAGCTTCATAATTTAAAACCATTTAATAATCGAACTTTGGAGGTGGTGGATATCGAATTCGAATGGGCCGGAGCAGCTGGGTTTGTGTGTAGAATGCAAGAGCGATTTGAAAGCGAACGATGGAGTTTGGCCACGTCTGAGAGGGATGGAAATATAATCATCATCATCCGTTATCATCGTCATCATCGCCGTAATACTAGCGTATTCGTTTAAAAGCTTTTCGTGCGAGCGAGAACAGTCCGATGCATTGACAAATGCGGAACAGAATAAAAGGACGTCGCGAGGATGAGGCACAGATTCATTCACATCGTTTTGCCAGCCAGCAAGTTGTTACAATATTCGAAATGAGTTAGAATTTATTATCGGCGTTTGACAGACCTCGTATTTCATCCGATCCCCTTCCTACCGCCGCCGCCCCGGCCCCATCTGACACCGACCAACGTTATTTATAATACTGGAACCCCTGGATTCACGGAGTGGGGGGAGCCTTATTGTGTCATAAATGTAATGGAAAATATTTTTCAAGTCCCCCTTTTCCCCGCGCTGTTGCTTACACCATCACAGATTCACAACGACGCTTCCTAACACGGGAATAATGGTAATAATTCGAAGAGAAATGTTTTGTTTGTTAACTGTAACGTGGAAGAAGAGGAACAGGAAAATAGAGGAAGATTTTATTTCGGAAAAGACATTAGGAGGACGAGTATTTTTCTTCTTTGTTTTTTTTTTGTTTTTTTTTTTGTTTTGTTTTGTTTTGTTTTTTTTATTGTTATTATTATTATTATTATTATTTACAGCGCATTATATCATTTCTGTTTTTCGTGTTCCTATTCTTTTATTTCAGATTATTTTTCTGTACGTTTTTCCTCATTCGTTTTCTTTTTCCATTTGCGTTTGATATTTTAATTTATGGAGAACAATTACAAACGAGGAAATCGTACGCGGTATTAATTTAGATATGGAACTGTTCGTTTAATTAAATTTCTTTTTAAAATTACGGGAAGAAAAATTAACGAATTTACTCTATAAATGTGTCCTATACAACAGTAATCGAGAATTTAATGGGTTTTACCTACTACTGTGACATCTGCCTTCCGGATAATGATAATAGCATGCGAATTGTATTAATGTAATAAAGTTGATTTGATTTCATATTACAATTATTTTTGAAGGTGCATACCTTTATAAAGCCCTTGCTAAAGAGTCAGAGAAGAATAAATTATATTTAATATATAAAGAGAGGGGAGAGAGAAAAACAGCGAGTGAAGAGAGCGAAAGAAGAAAAAATTAATTTATAATAATATGTAGAAACGGTAACAATTATGGTTATTTTACATCCTGAGTTTTCGCATTTCCATGAAAATGTCGATTTTATTAAAGCTCAGCAATAAGCAAAACTAACCTAAATGAGATTCGGACAAGAAAATTTTTATAAAAAAAAAGTCATTAGAGAGTATATATAAAAGCTATTTCCGCTGATTAAGGCTAAAATAAGTCCACACTGCGAATGTGTTGTCTGTATTATGTACATATATGTATGAATATATATATATATATATATATATATATATATGTATGTATGTATACGAATATTATTTGGTGAAAAATTATGAAAAGACATTTTACTTTATTTTAAAAAATCGCAATTATATATAAACCTATAACTTAATCGTATTTAATGAACGTAACTGTAACATATCATTTTTATTTTCAACTTTCATCCCTAGTTATTCCTACTTCCTAGAAATGACTCTTTTATTCCGTTAATTTCTTCCCCGTGTGTCGTCCCCATATAATCTGTTGCTTTATCCGCTCAATTTCTGTAGACATTAGAACACGGCGCTTTCCTTTTTATACCGACTATTGTCCACGGGAGTTTCGTAATTCAATTTTTACTTATCTGAAGTAGAGGCTTCATTAAATTAAAGAAACTGGGGGGGGAGGGAGAAAAAAAAAGAACGGAATACGAAGCTTAGAAACGAAAAAAGAAATTATCTGATGGAAGTGAATTGAGGGAGAAACTTAAAGGAATGTCAAAGAACAATAAGTAAGCATATAAAAGTAGTTAACTAAGTTTTGCTAGGATCTTTTTTAAATAATGGGGGGAAAGATCATCAACGAGACTAAAGGTCTAGGAGGGGAAAAAAGTAATTAGATTTGGAAAATTAACTGAATAATTAAAATTGTTAATAAAAAATTGACCTACTAAAACCGTAAATTATTATTCTTAAATTACATTACATATCAGTCTGAATACTGAAAAATTAAATATACAATTATATGAAAAAGAAGAACTTCAGCTATCGCTGAAAACATACCTCTGATGTAATGCGATTTTTATTTTAATTTCCAATGACGCTGAGACAGCATAACACCTAAATCATTTCTACTTTCGGTCATAAACGGAGCCCCACTTCTTGACACGTCTTAACGGGCTGAAATTCCGTTCAATGGAGCGTGTAGTAAGTAAAGCTAAGAGGACCCCTTACGGGCATATTTTATAAAGGATATAGTTCGCATTCGGTTAATAAGTCAGTGAAACATAATTCTCTTCTGATGTAATCTGATATTTTCACAATTATTTTCACAAATTGTATGCTCAGCTACTAAAACTTTTTATATCGGATGTTGTGTTTCTCATATCTTTCGATAATTCAACATTTCATTACTTTAAAAACCGTACGATATTGTTATTTGTCATTTTTAGTAACAAATAGAGTGATTAATAAAGCCGAATGAAATCAAACAATGCGATACTTCCGAAGCATAAGTGAATTTTTAAAATACTTGTACTTCAGCCAAGAGAGTCAAATGCCTTTCCTTCCTCCAACCTATTCGACATCTCTGCTGATAGATGCACATTGTTCAAATAATAATAGCGAAAGTACCGGAGGAAAAAAAAAAAAAAAATGCAACACTACAAGACTCTCGATGATGTCCCATTATTACGAATAGCAAAATTTTAAATAACATTTCGATATGAATTAAAAGAAAATGTAGTCGTCATGACCATCGCCATTGTAAACAATCACTTTATAAAAATACGACAGACCAAACATGGCACGAGTGCATGATAATCGATATGGATCGATGTACGTATTTAGTGATTTCACTGTATAGTCCGAGAATGTTAAGTTTATGTGCCATTTATTTTGACTATTCGAACATTTGTTTTGTTTTTTTTTTTTTTTTTTTTTTAAATTCGTAATACTTTTAATTATTTATTCTGAACACGGCCAAGAAATTAAAATTTGAAATATCGGAATGCCACAATTAGACCACAAAAATTTTATTTATACAATTAATAGAAAATGAATATATATGTATATAACAGAAAAAAAAAAAAAAAAAACCTTGTTTACCGATTATTTTTTGAAATAAAACAAATTAAGAAATATTAACACGATGTGTGTTTTTATAGCCTTTTTTGGTCACGCTCATCATTATGTTGTACAGGGAAATTATGAAATTAATTTCTGACATGAAAACAATTTTATATAGTTTTCACATCAATACCTCTCTTCTTACAAATTATAACATGTGCACAAAAATATGTAGCCAAAATTACTCAACCGATTCGGTAGCCTATATATTTTACAATATTGTTATTTAAAATGTAATAATAAAAAGCAATGATTTCTTGCGCGAATAAATAAATAGTGTATTCTATGAATTATATTAATGACATTAATTTGTACTTAAACAGTACTACCGCTGATATACACTTTCTTATAGACAAAATTGCAGCCAGTTCACATGATTGATATATAAATAAGGTGAAAAACGTGTAGAGTATTTGCCTCAGCGATAAGCTTGTAAGTGGCCTAATGGGAGTTTCAAATTTATTTTCTTTCTTATCTAATGTGTAATAATTAACACTGATAGTATCTTAAGATTTTCATCTGGCTATAAATTAAAAATTAATTTTCTTTCCAATCTTTGCTCCTGGTAAACAACGTCGTTGATAGTGTATTTTGAGTTTGTTATATTAATATAAATTCTCTAATGGAAACTTATTTTCTCACGTTAGTTCGGTGGTGTCCGTTTTTGCCGAAAATGCACATCGCTACACTCATATGAGTGTGCGCCAAACCACACTTTCAAATGAACAGCGAGAATAATCGTTAAAATCGGTCTAAATAATAAAAACTTTTCTGTGAACAGACGTAATAACAAAAAAATAAAATACGCCTTGATGTGTGTGATGGAAATTGAAATTTTGTATTGTGGAATGGAAAAATCAATCTACGCTGGAGGGAGAACACTTTCCCCATAAAAATACATAAAACAAACAACGGTTATTCGTTGTAAAATGAGTAAATACAATTTTTTCGCGCGTGACAACGTTTTATAAATCTGAAAATCAAAATTATAAATATTTTCAGGATTATTAATGAACGGAATAATCCCGAGATAAGACGGGTTCAAAAACGATAAAAATATTCAATTAAAATATGCAATAACTCACGAACAGCTTAACTTATTAATTTCGAATTTCGGAACATAAATTACAATTAAAATTCTCTTTAAGACAATATGGATAACTTCAAGCTAACCGATTACCCGTGACGGCAAAAAAAAAAAAAAAAAAAAAAAAAAAAACCGTCGAGACTATATAACATGGAAATTAAAATGATTTCAAAAATCACTCTTAAAAAACTCGTAACTCATTATAACAATTGCGTAGTATTAAAGCATGGTTTCGAATGTGTAGGCTATTGAATCGAAAAACAGAAATATTTAGCCCACAAAGAGATTTTCACATAAAGTTGAAGGCATATTTATCGGCACTACGAACAAAAAGTTTAGGCTTGCTTCAGTAATGAAATGCATCATACAGAATAATCGACTCTGTCAATATACTCATACATAAATACATGTATCTATAGCTATTGAATCGAAAAACAGAAATATTTAGCCCACAAAGAGATTTTCACATAAAGTTGAAGGCATATTTATAGGCACTACGAACAAAAAGTTTAGGCTTGCTTCAGTAATGAAATGCATCATACAGAATAATCGACTCTGTCAATATACTCATACATAAATACATGTATCTATAGCTATTGAATCGAAAAACAGAAATATTTAGCCCACAAAGAGATTTTCACATAAAGTTGAAGGCATATTTATAGGCACTACGAACAAAAAGTTTAGGCTTGCTTCAGTAATGAAATGCATCATACAGAATAATCGACTCTGTCAATATACTCATACATAAATACATGTATCTATAGCTATTGAATCGAAGAACAGAAATATTTAGCCCACAAAGAGATTTTCACATAAAGTTGAAGGCATATTTATAGGCACTACGAACAAAAAGTTTAGGCTTGCTTCAGTAATGAAATGCATCATACAGAATAATCGACTCTGTCAATATACTCATACATAAATACATGTATCTATAGCTATTGAATCGAAAAACAGAAATATTTAGCCCACAAAGAGATTTTCACATAAAGTTGAAGGCATATTTATAGGCACTACGAACAAAAAGTTTAGGCTTGCTTCAGTAATGAAATGCATCATACAGAATAATCGACTCTGTCAATATACTCATACATAAATACATGTATCTATAGCTATTGAATCGAAAAACAGAAATATTTAGCCCACAAAGAGATTTTTACATAAAGTTGAAGGCATATTTATAGGCACTACGAACAAAAAGTTTAGGCTTGCTTCAGTAATGAAATGCATCATACAGAATAATCGACTCTGTCAATATACTCATACATAAATACATGTATCTATAGCTATTGAATCGAAGAACAGAAATATTTAGCCCACAAAGAGATTTTCACATAAAGTTGAAGGCATATTTATAGGCACTACGAACAAAAAGTTTAGGCTTGCTTCAGTAATGAAATGCATCATACAGAATAATCGACTCTGTCAATATACTCATACATAAATACATGTATCTATAGCTATTGAATCGAAAAACAGAAATATTTAGCCCACAAAGAGATTTTCACATAAAGTTGAAGGCATATTTATAGGCACTACGAACAAAAAGTTTAGGCTTGCTTCAGTAATGAAATGCATCATACAGAATAATCGACTCTGTCAATATACTCATACATAAATACATGTATCTATAGCTATTGAATCGAAAAACAGAAATATTTAGCCCACAAAGAGATTTTCACATAAAGTTGAAGGCATATTTATAGGCACTACGAACAAAAAGTTTAGGCTTGCTTCAGTAATGAAATGCATCATACAGAATAATCGACTCTGTCAATATACTCATACATAAATACATGTATCTATAGCTATTGAATCGAAAAACAGAAATATTTAGCCCACAAAGAGATTTTCACATAAAGTTGAAGGCATATTTATAGGCACTACGAACAAAAAGTTTAGGCTTGCTTCAGTAATGAAATGCATCATACAGAATAATCGACTCTGTCAATATACTCATCAATAAATACATGTATCTATGTGTATATGTACATATATATTAATGAGGGTGGTGTGGAACTATGCACGGAATGCAATTATTTCAAATCGGTTTAATAAATGAAATTAATTAAAGTATTCGGGGTGCTTCAATACGCTAATGATGAGTTGTTTTTTTTTTTTTTTTAATATAATTACAGTGATTAATAAAACGCGCTGTATAAATGATGGCAATAAATTATTTATTATGGTAAAATTTTAAAAAACGTTGCTTTGAAAAATTTCGTTGTTGATCAACTTTTTTTTTATTTTTACACAAATGCTCTTCGGAAATGAATTAAAAAAAAAGAAAGAAAAAAAACGTTCAACGGAAAAATATAATAACATATGTTCTCTTTATCAGACACACGTTGTTATTATGCGTGTAGACATTTGAAATTGTAACGACTAATAAAATTATTCATTTCCACGGCATTTCTAAAATTTCATACAATTCTTCATTTGTATTAATTTATGTAAAAAAAAAAAGTTTTCAAAATTGTGCTGAAGTATGCTCTCTCAGACAATCCAGTTTCTGCGCTATTTTAAATGTATGCATATAATACTTAATAATATTGCACATAAATCGGGACTGAAAAGAAATCCTCTTATATTTTTCATTCGGAGAATTTGCGAAAGTTGCTCTTTAAAGTTTTCATGACCGAAATTTTGCATTAACACTTGAATAGCGAGGAATGCCTGAATTTCGTCGTGTTTATACTAATACACTGCATTATAGACATTCTCACGAACGTTTTAGTTTTATAATCCACCATGTATAAAATGTTTGCCAACTACATATATACAGTCGATGAGCACACACCACCATTTATATATAAATATATATACATATATGTGTTTATGTATGTATTATATATATATATATATATATATATATATTACTATCACAACGGTAATAATTTTAAGGAAAAATAAAAATAAATTCGATATTACATAACATTTTATACCTTCGGTGGCTTACTTTTGCTGCTTGCGTTCGTTTTCCACTATATATCCTTTTCTTCATCTATTTTATTTTCCTATATTTCTTTTTCGCAACTGTTTAGAGAAGTTCTTTAGTTGCAAATGTACACACATGCGCACGCGTACGGACACAAACGCAGCCCCTCCTAATGTTCGTATCTTTTTATGTAAATAGTTGCGTCGCCTGCGCGGGACTCGGAGAGTATACTTTGCTCGCTGCAAAGCAGAATTTCCATTTTCCCCCTTAAAAAACAACTTCGCAATAATTCCTGCTCCATCTCATCAACTTTATATTCTCCGACTCCTCCGTGCAGTCTATCAGCTAACAAAACAATTTATATACCCTTACCTGAATTTTTAATAACATAGAAAATTGAATTTCAAATTGCTCCATTTTTTTTATCTTTCCCCGTCATTTCGCCTTCTTCATTTATATTCATCAGCGTATTGTGAGAAAAATTACCTTTCGCGCGGTAAAAATTGCCCTTCAACTAACGAATACGTGATTACAAATTTATTCGCTCTCTTATCATCGTTTTAGAGTTCAATAAAATACTGCACCGTTTTCCATTTTCTATATAAATTCCTCTGACGCTGTTGTTGTTGTTACACATGTACATAATTAGGTGACCCGTTCCGTTTTTTTCCCATTAGCTAATTCCGTCTAGAATGCATACCGCGCGTCTAGGTATCTCGTAATCAAATATACTTATGTAGCCGGATACCGCGCCTCTTGTTTAATAATGATGCGTGAAATTACCGTACTGTAATTACACGCCGTTTAAAATTCCGTAATGGAAAAAAGATCGATCTTTGGTCATTAAAACGTTGCGATCATCAGTAGAACAAGAAAAGTGTAGATCGAGGAAGACACGGTAAGAAAGGAGGGCAGTGAAACGGAGGTTTAAAAAACCAAGACAAAAGTTGCGGTGAGAAAGAAGACTCTTAGATAAAGCTGTTGAAGAAGTTATGTTTGAAAAATGGAGGAATTATTCCTAGCCATGCTGGAATGTAATGAGGTGGCTGAGATTGTTTGGCTCGCTTAGGGGCTTCCAGTTCATAAATTTCCTGCTCACAATGTTAATCATATATCCAGACAGTTAGTTGTGTTCTTCTTTAGATTAAGGAGTGATGTTTATTTTACCCTTTTCTCCAATGCGAATTATTATTATCTTTCCGTCTTTAACTTCTCTCAGCACTAGTTGGTTTGACAAGTTTCTTTCTCTTTGTTGCTTCCTGATGCCGTATGTGTCGCTTTCGCTTCGATCATAGCTTTCTCCCTTCGCCGTTTTTCCCTCGTCCTTTCTTCGCGATGTCCTCTTCACCTCGACGATTCCTTTATTTTTTTTTTTTTTGTATGATGTCAATCGTGTTTTCTTCGAATCTTCTCTACTTTTGTCGTTCCCTCTTCTGTTTTCAATTCTTACATCTTGGTCTTTCTACTCCATATAATGACTCTTATGTTTTTTCGTTCCCTTCCCCTTATTAGAGTTGTTCCCATTCTAGCTTCTTTCATTTATTCTATCTCGCGCCAGATTAAAATCTGACATGTTCTTTTTGAGCTACTATTTAGATATTCTCCTCTTGGTTGATTGAGCTGCTATTGTTCTTCGTTAGCGTACCTGAAAAAACAAAAAAATAAAAACATAAATTAGAGTGGTAGCCTAGTGGTTAAGGTGCTTGACTGCCAACACGGGTTCGAGATTTGTCTCGTGTTCCGAATCCAAGTCGCTTCTAAGTTTGTATCTGATCTGAAATTGAATTGGAGAAATCTGGGGGAAAGTAGAGACGGCCGAGAGGAAGGAACTGGCCCTAATATTCTCGTCAGATCCATTACGCCTAGTACATTATGGAAAGCTTAATTTCACAATCCCCATGATACCTTATCAAGGATATATGGGACTTACACTTAGAGAATGAACTGAGCGAAAACGAACATTGGACTAAAACAAACAAAAAAAACGCGTTTAAACAAATGAATACGCTAAATAATTTTGTGACCGGAGATCTATTTCGATTTCAATGGGTGAAAAAAGAAAAATCACAAATGAAAGAACGTGTGGGGGGGGGGGGGGGTAGAGAGAAAACAAAATAATTTATAGAATTAGCGTAGAAGGAGAGATAACAAAAAGAGAGGGAAAAAGAAAAATGAAAACGAGATAAAAAATCCGGTAGAAGAAAAAACTTTTAAGAGTAAGAAAAGACCGGAATAGGCCAATTCACGACCTTTCACAGACCTGTCAGTATAAGAAAGGGGTTAGTAATGATTAATCCGCGAGCAGCAATACGAGATCGGGAAAAGATTTTTTTTTCGGCCCGCCAACCGGGGCCCTTAGCCGGAAACAATTATGGGACGAAAGGGTCGCCGGTTATGGAATACTGTTAATGGAATGTAATCAATGCAGCAGTTGGCTCTAAGAAGTACGGGACAGAATGTAGCATTATAAAGAGGAGAGCAGGAAGCTCAGATTTTTGATAAGTGAAAATATATACGGTAGAAATCGAAGGAGATGTGCGGAACAAAGTTTATATTTTAATGTTGCCGTGGGGGTGGGGGGGGGGCAACAAAAAACGACGCCTATTGTTAATGTTAATAATGTTTTTCAGCGGTGGCTATTACTTTTAGAACGTTCCTAACGTCTTTTTGCACGTTGCAGACAGTTTTCATTTCGAGAACTGTGTAAAATTATTCCAATATTACATGTCATCAATAAGTTTGATTAAAATTAAAAATTTAAAAATATATACATATGTGTGTATATTTTTAAATTAATTAGTGACTTTAAAAATCCATTAGAAGATGTCGTTTTTGATAAGGTTACCACTGGCACATTTGTCCACCTAGAATTCCCCTTATGATGAAGCGTGTAAAATCCGATAACTTTCATGCAAATATCGAATACCTTAAAATGATGATCTTTTTCCGCTTGAAAATTAATTCATCGTCATCGTGAGAATAACATTTCGTTTTGTTTTTTTTTTTTTTTTCGTTTATTTATAATTAGGTTTTTAGGGAAAAAACCCGGGCATCTTTTTTACTACAATGATATTGATGTCCCATTTCAGTGTTTGACTTGTATCGCCTATGCAGACTTTAAATTACCTGTAGCTTGACTGTCTTTAGTTTCATTAGAAAAATACATGAATAAAAAAAGGCACTGTGTTGGTGTACGGTGAATGTGTGTGTATACGTATACACAATTTTTTTTACTCGGATTTTTTTTTTTTTTTTTTTTTTTTTTTGGATCCCTTTAAGCACGCCAGCTAGGGATCTACACCCAGAAATAGCAAGAAAGAAAAGAGCTGTCAGCTAAATTTTGATTCGGTCCGATATGGACAATATAAATGATTGAAATAATGGATGGCGAGGGAAAGGACAAAATATAATAAGATGCACAGTTGAGTTTCAGCAGACAAGAATATAGAATACAACGTTCGACAGAGAGGGATGGAAAAAATATTTTGCTTTTTATTTATTCATTTGCCGTCATATCGGTTTGAAAAATGTAAAATGCCCTACAGGTTTTTTTTGTTTTTTTAATATTAAAAAGAAAAAAGAAAGAAAAGAACAAGTTCTTTTCGGTGACTATAATACGATAATTAATAATTTATTAAAATGACGCGATTAAAATATGAAAAAATTTTTAGAAAATTCATCATCGGTAATTTTTTGCATTTCAGGTGTATAAAAAGAAGACGGAAACTGCGAAAAAAGATTACTTAAAGCAACTGGCCGCTTACCGAGCTACGTTGGTTTCGAAGGTAATTAAGATGATTTATTTAAAATCGGTTAATGATCTTTAGTTTTATAATTTTCGGTTGTGGAAGGAGAAAAAAACCGGAAAGTGTAACTGACGAACGTCTCGATGATTTAGCGATAGATTATTTTTCTAAGGTTAAATTAATATATACCCCTGCAATTATAATAAAGATTCGGCGCTTAAAAAGAAATTAAAACATTGCCAACTTAGAAATTGTAACCGTTCTAATGCATGACGGATTAAACTTTTTTTTAAAGTATTAATACGATGCAGTGTACTCTTTTTTGACCTGATTTTTCGTATGTTTCGAGTTATGTAAATAATAAAAAATTTTGCATAGCGAAAAATTTGCAAATATAATAATATCGTTGAAAAAATAGACTAAAACGAGTGTGTGGAACCATAAAATTAAAATGGTGAAATACAACGTTACTTCAAATCGTACTCGCAGTAATGTAGGTGAATTTTTTAAAATTCGTGCACTCCATGCAAATTGGAATTTTACATGTAGTACAACTGTGAGAAGTTTTTCTGCTATTATTTGCCGTCGGGCACCTTTTACAGTTTCGTATGTATTTTCCGTATTCGGTCTTTCCTCCATATTTTTGAGTCTTTTTCGAATAAAAATTTTTATTTCCCAACTACCGACATGACAATTTTATAACCTTCTGAAATAAGGTAAACCTTTCACTCTTAGATGTGTAGTGTGTCTTTAGAACCTGCAACATTATTATTCTTTTTTTTTTTTTTTTTTTTTAATAGCTTTAAGTAGAAATACAAATAGAATAAAAAGATAACGTGAGAATGCACAAATCTGAACGTCTTTTTGAATCGGGAAAAATGTTTAATTCTAACTTTAGACATCACTGGAAACAACCTTCGCGTACAAACCTATCGTCGAACAAACCGCCGGGGGATAATTAGCTACACGCGTATTGAACGCTGCTGGAAACAACGGTATTTTGTGTTTAAAATGACTCTACGCGTCTGTAAAGCGAAAGAGATATTTTTGTCCGGTGGTACAAATTTCCCGTCTCACAATTTGTTTTCGTTTCTTTCATTTAGTTTCTTTTTCAACAGAAGAATTTTCTGCCACTATTTGCATATGTTTTTCTAAATGCTATTAGCAATCTTGAGAAATGTAAGATGAATGTCACCAATAATACGGGTTTCACGGTTTTGGGAGGTTAAAATGAAAAAACGTATTACACAAGGGCAGATGCATACGACTGCGGACAGAACGAAACTAGATGGTGTACATTCTAATTAACGATTAGATGGCAACGTTTTCTATCTGGAGAACGTCGCACGAAGCTGCGTTGATGCTATTTATTAAGTCACTTTTCTAAAGCCGCGTCAGTTGTTTGCAATAATATTCCGGTTTATTCTGAGAGCGACAAATTACTCTATTTTCATTTTATCTGAAATAATATTTTATTCTTTATTCGGCCAGCTCTGATTGACCAATGGACACGGGGAATTTTTTTCGTCTAGCTAAAAGCGAAGGAACTTTTGCGAGATAAAGCCGCGATCAAAAGAAAAAAAAAGATCAATAAGGAGGAGTGTACGTAAAAAGAAAAATGCGCCCGTACACTTGAAACCAGAAGCATTTCAAAGGCAGCCTGACGCATAAACAAAAGCGAGGGAGGAAAAGGAGTACGCCCAACATTGAGGTGCACAATTGTTTGCGGTGATCACAAGAACATCATCATATTACGTAAATACGAGTTTTGTGCAGCTAGCAGCACGTTTTTCTCGCAAATTTCAATAAATAGCGTCCCTTACCTATGCAGCCAGAATTTGTCACTAGCTGAATAGGTTTGTATGTGCGCGTAGTTGTACCTATAGATGTAGATGTCTACTACTCGACTGCATTCTACGTTAAACTGAGGAGAACGTAACGTTTCGCGATAATTTCATCCACGTTCTCGGCGTTATCGTAACGTGAAAAATGTCGTTGCGTCGAAACCCGAAATTACCGAGCCAAAATTTTTTCTTCGTCGATTTTACTCGTTCGTCATGATAATTTTTAATTTTCTGTTACGTCTGTTTGTTCGGGCACAGCAGGGAAACGGTGGCGAAACAGATAACAACGTTTACGCGGCCGGTTACGGAGGTTACGCGGCGGCCTGCGCCGGGTACAACGGTTATTCTCCGCCGGCTGGTCTTACGTCGCCGCCGATGCCGTCACCAACTGCGCAATTGCAGCAACATCACCATCAACAGCAGCACACGACTAATATGAACAAGAAATCGACGCCAATGATGATGGCCACCAATCAAGATACCAGCGGTAGACTGTCGTCCAGCAACGGCCAACACCAGCATCAACAACAGCAACATCAACACCAACAGACGCAGTCGCAGCCGCCTCAGCAACAACCTGTAAGTGTAATTCTGTTTTGTTCTTTGTACAGCGGCAATTTGTAATACGGAATTTCCCTTTAAAATGGCTTTTCTAAGATGTAGTCTTCTGTTTACGATCGAAGGAGGAAGTTGTCAAACGGCTGAGCGCAAATGTATTATACTGTAGCCATTTTGAAGACACAGTACGCGCGTAAAATACAATGTCTTGCTTTGTAAATAGGGATCATCCTCTTTTCGGCACGGATCGTTTCAACCGCAACAAGCCAGGGTTTTTACTTGGGCCTTTTTACGAATCACCCCCCCCCTCGGTGTTTTTCAGATACCATTCGCTAAACACTATCATTTGTGTGACTAGACGGTATTGAAATAGTTCGTTTCTTTATCAGTAACAGATGTGGCTGAAGACTGAGTATTATGAAACCGTTATTTAATTATTATATACGTTTATAAATTATTAGTTTGAGAACTATATACATATATATCTAATAAAATACTTCTTAACAATATCAAAATCTTTTAAAGCGAAAGATGTTAATTAATAATTTAGTGAATTTGTTACTTTGATGTAAATTTTATCACTGTTTTTGAACCATTCGCAAAAAAGCTAACTCTTATTTTAGTAGCACACTGAAATACTGTTATTAATTTTCTTTAAAGATGTTACAAATCCGCCATTATGACAGTGATGTGACATACCAAACAAAAATCTATAGTGTAATTTTAACAATTAATAGTTAGTATTTGATTAATTATACACAATTAAATGTAAAACGTATGCTTCAACTCCAATCAAAGCCAAAAAAAAAAAAAAAAGAACGAATAACTGTCGTAAGAAATATGGGTTACCGTATTTACTTCTACTCGCTATAAAATATCTATTTACTACTATCAGAAATTTTGCGTTCCTCATTAAAAATTTAGTTTTTCTGTACATTTAGTATATATATATATATATATATATATATATATATATATATATATATATATATATATATATATATATATATATATATATAGTTTGTACATATACATATATGTATTCACAAAGTACACGCTTTACATAATTTTATTAGAGTAATCATTTCTTCTAAATATTTTCAACCTTTTTTTCCCAGTCATTCTGATATCGAGGACAACGAACCAGCGGATTTTCTAGTCCGTTCGGCCACCCGCGATGGTCCTTTACTCTGTAATTTTTCTGCCTCGGACATCCTTCTTTCCTCAGCCAATCATTCCCGACTGCGGTCGGACATTTATCCTTCTTGTATCTTCTAATCCTGCCTCTCATTATTTTCGAATACAGCCGGTTCCGTGTCCTTAGCTGTGTTTTCAATCCTCTTCTTATCAGTTCTTCGCGATCGTTTTTCTAATCAGACTACGATTTAATCACTCTCTTGTCCCCTCTTCGCGATTTCGTTTTTCCCTGTCCTCCTTTCCCGATTGGTCCTCTTCACAGTTCTATCACCACTTTCATATCTGATGCAAACTACATCTTCTTTGAATCCAGCACCCACACAATAAAAAAAAAAAAAAAAATAATAAAATAAATACCCCGCCCTTGTTTCTAAGCGCCCTGCTTTGTACTCCGAAATCGTAGCACACTGGGTGTTCCTGCTCCTTGTGATTCTTCCTTTATTCTTTCTTTCTCATCTCCAGCTATAATACTCCTGTACTTCAATCTTTCCTATGCTCCATCTCTAATCGTCTCTCAATTTAACCACTTATTTTAACTTCTCTGGTTGTTGGGTTAAAGTCGATGACGCGCCGAAAAAATAAAAAATATTATTATTATTTTATTAAAAAAAAAAAGAATTTTTTTTTTTTATAATAATTAATTTGAGAAATGCAAAACAAGAGATAATTTTCAAACACCACAGCTTACCCTAGCTGATTAATTTAATTTTCGTAAAAATCGTAATAATGACAATTTCGAACTCTTCCGTCAAACATTTATTACTTAGTCGACTATGTCATGCTTTAATAACGTTATAAAAAAAAAAAAAATTAACGCAAAGTTAAATCAAAAATAGAACTTTCCACCGGTATATCGCACGCGCGAGTAACAAAATATTTTCAGCGAACGACTGGTAACGAATGATTTATGTAGGGTATCGTTAAATATACCGATAAAAAATCCAATTGATCATTTAATCCATAAAATAGAAATATAATAATAGTTATTAAACAAAATAAATAAATAAAATCCATTACATTAATATTTTGTGGTTAGCATCCCTGAGAGTCTAATAAACGATTATAACGTTACAAAATGGATGACGTAGAAATAAATTGGGTAAGGCATGTTTCTTACTAACACAATTTGAAAAACATCAAACAGGTCTGAAAAAAAACTCTGACTCGTTATTGTCCAAAAGAGATGACCTTCCTGTAAATACCGAGTAAATACGGCAATAGCGGAATCGATGGTTGTTCAGTTCCCGGTTTGTCGCGCGCAAAAGTGAGCAATGCACTTGCTTGCACTGAAATCGATATTTAAATCTTTATCAAAAATGCATTGCTATTTTCATTTTTTCTTAATGATTTCGACAATACAACATTTTAGGCGTTCATTGAACATTTGGTAAATTTTTTTATGTTAGGAAAAGTGTTTACTGCGCCGTATTATGTAAATTATACCATTTTATTTACCGTATCGTCTTAAATCAATTTTTAACACTTAATTAAACAATTATATATACATATATATATATATATATATATATATATATATATATATATATATAATTTTTATATCCCCGACGCGTTTCGAAGCAAACACATCATGTATATAATTGTTTAATTAAGTGTTAAAAATTTATTTTTTTCGTAAACATATTTAACGGTGAGTCTGAATAACAAATACAGTGTTAAATCAATTTATTTAGTAATCTTTAATAATTTTTTTTTTTTTTTTTGCAACAAAAAAATCCAATATCAGCTAGCTATTAGACACACATACATACTAAAATGTTTGTTTTCAATTTATTACGACAGGAATGCAATGTCTTCAGCGCGTAAGGTACATTTCGCTCGATTTGCTTATTTTTTAACTTATTATTACCATTTAAAATTACCATTATCTATTGAAAATAAAATTTTATGAACATCAATTCTTAGTAATTATTTCGCTACAAAAAAAAAGTATATAAAAAATTCTTTAGCGGGTTAAACTTTCTACATATCGCTTAGTAATTCCGTTTATTGTCATTATTACGGTGCGTTTTGATTACTACATTTACAAAAACCAGAGGCACGAAATCATTTGAAATTATAAAACAGGCTGTACATGTATCATAGGCAGCGTGGTAGCTTGACTGTCAAATCAGAGGTGTCATAGGTTATCGAGACTTGACTCGTTCCAGATCCAAGTCACTTTCAAGTTTGTACCTAATCTGAAATTGAATATCGGTTATACCAGTGAAATCTGGGAAAGTAAAGGCGGATAATCCAAAAGTAGAAAGGAACTGGCCCCAGTATTCTCCTTAGATCCATTAGGCTTAGTACCATTACGGAAAGCTTAACTTCACAATCTATGATACCTTATCAAGGATATCCATGGGACTTACTCTACTTTACTTTATATGTATCATATTTAAGAAAAAGAAAAAAATGAAAAAGTTTATAATAATCCTTCCGGCAACTGTTAATTTCATTAGCACAAAAACGAACGTTCTCATCACGATGAATTTTGGTTAGCCGGTTCGCTGATATTAAGTTAGTTGATCAATATTTCAGTTAATTTTTCGTCGGTTAAGCCATTACAAATATATACAACGCCACACATTCTGCGTGACGTATTTTTACATTACACATTTCACTCTAACCGTAGGTTAAACTAACAAGATATTTAAAGCAGATGTGTATAATTATTAAAAATTAAAAATACTTTTTACTTTAAACGAAAATATGATTTTTCACGTTTTAGCGAGTATTGTTCGCTACCCTGCAATGTGCAATATTAAAAATATTATTTTCAGTGTCGTTAGTAGAAAGTGAAAAAAAAAAGAAAAAGAGAGATCTTTAAATATTAGTTAAGGTCAATTTTTTGAATTTTTTATATAGCAGGATAAGAATGAAAACTGTTCCATCATCATAGTGCGAGTATGTTTATTTCCGAAATACTAACAAATATATATGTATATAAGAAAATTAACTCGTAACAAAACTAAAAATATTTTAAGCTTCTTTAAGGTCATCTTTATGTTTCAAGTTTGTTTTGTTTTGTTTTTTGTTTTTTTTTTTCCCCCGTTAAAAACGAGGGATATAAATTAAAATAATTTTTGCATAAATAAAACCTAAAAATATTCTCCCAAAAAAAAAAAAAAATGATTATTCGACATTGAAAAACCGGCATAATATTATTTGTGGTTTAATTAAAGATAAACTTCCGTTTAGTGTAGGCTCCTGAGTTGCGTATAATCGCAATGACGACTAGTAATGATGATTAAACCAAAAAAGAATTTGTTTCATTGCGATCGAAACCACGCCGTGAAAAGTTTTTACGGGTTTTTATCACTTATACGCGCAGTTTAACATTTAAAAAAGTGTACATATTTCTATTATCAATAAAATAGCTATAACACAGTTATTATTAAGAGTGTTTAACGTTCAATGCGAGAATATTTTAATCGCGTCATTAATGAATGGGTGTTGTGATTCAGTAATGCCGAAAAAACGAAAAACACCAGAAAAAGAGGGTTTTTAATACATGTTATTTTACACTTGAACAAATCTGTTTACAATGTACAACAATATATAGGCCAGCGATTAACATAATAATGTAAAAAATAAAAACAATTTCACTGATAGAAATTATTGTACATTTAGCGATATGTGCGGTATGTAGTTTAAACTTTAGTACTGTCGGTAGTCGTAAGAGGGCGCGTGCTAAATTTCTTACAAGCTGATTATTATCATTTGGCGTTATTAATTGCGATTAATATTGTGAAATTTTTCTATTTTGCGTAATTAAATTTTCTTCTGAAATATACGCTAAACTTTGGGCGTTAGTGAGCAACAATGTGAAAAGCCGAAGAACTCATTTGAAAACAGTTCATAACGTATGAATTCCGTGCTAGCGAAACGGATGTAAACAAGCTCCAAGCCTGTTCAATGTTGTCATAGTTTTAAGATCCGCGGAATTCCTGAAGGGTACAAAAATATCTCGAGAACAAATAACCTTTTTCTTCTTTCACTATATTTTCTGCGAATTAATTTAATTAATAAATTCGTATATTGCTATTACGGAAATTCGTTAAACGAAAGAATAGAAATGAGAGAATACACGATAATTAAAACAAAAACCACGATAATAGGCAAGAGTTTAAGATCTGAAAGTATATTTGCGATATAGAAAATATTAAAACTCGCGTTGCAGGATTCTTTATTGATTTCTCTTTTATTTTGAATATATACTTTATTGTAGAACGTTACTAATACGCTACATAATTACTGTACACCGAAATAATTGAAAAAAATTAAAAGATATTATTACAAAAAAAAAAAAGAAGATTTATAAGGTAGTAAGGCGTTTTTGCGCAATTAGTATTGCTAATTAGGCAGTAATTCGATAATATGTCTACGTTATGAAGTCCTGCGACTTTCTTTACTGAAATACTTATTAGAGTCTTCGGTTTGCACGCGGGAAGATTTAAAAGACAGACCGGTTAACGGTAAAATTTCAGAAGTAAGCTTGTTACTTGTTGAAAAACCGTTTGATTTTTTTTCAAACGAAATATTACCACGGTACACTGAAGTTTACTCTCACGTAATATCGCCTAGCGAATGTAAATTAAGGGCAGTGCATTTCTCTAATATTCGTGTATTAATCGTTTCGCTTTTTCTTTCTTTTCCGGTTTTCAGACCTTAATGACAGCATCGCACATGACGCAGACCAGTCATTTAGATCATTCATCGCCGCACGCGCAAGTATCATCAGCCGGACCGCCATCGCAACTTCAGCGTGGACCTGCACAAATGAACGTGACCAGTTACACTACTATGCACCCGCAGGTAAATTATTTTAGTGTTTTACAGTCGTGCCCGTTTGAAAATATAAAAAGTAGTTAACTTCTGTTAGTGCGATCGAAATTCATCCGTCACTCTGAAAATAATAAGCAAAATTTATTAAAAATCACACCTTTTTTACCTGGATTGGTTTTCAAATTATTTCACTAAACAGTCAGATTATAACGGTGTAAAATTAGAACTATAGCAAGGCTACTTTTAATCTTCCCAGTTCTCTTTTCCTTTGCTCTTCCCGGTCCGATAAAGTTTTCCTTCTTTAACGAATTCCAAAAGGGATTTTTATTACGTGAATTCCAAGTTTTATTTTTGAATCGGGGCTCTCTTTTTTAAATGACGTTGCATTTTCAAAATTTCCACTTGTTTTGCCAGTCCCCCCTCCCGATTGTTTTTATTTTCCTCTACCATTCTTGTCAGTCTTGACTTTTAGCAGCCCCGTATCGATTCACGTTTCAACGACTGATTTTTTAGAAGATTTTGTAGAATTTCTCACCTGCTTCAAGTCGAACCGGAATTTTGTCTTCAATATTTCTAAACCTTCCATCTCTTTCTTTCGGCGTGAATCTTCCTGATTTTTAAATTAGCATTTTAAGACAGATTTTACGCTGTACCGTAATGCTTCAAAGAAAAGTCCATTTAACATTCTCATTTCGCCTTTATGATTATTATTTTTATTGTACCTGAATATAGTAAAAATCGCAATCTCATCGTAGTCGCCGATATTTTTATACTTTCCTACTTTCTTATTAATGATTTCAGTGGTGAGAATTCCATATGATTTTAGTGGAGAATTCCATTAGGAAAAAAATAGCAGACTATTGTAGCTTTCGTTGATATTAATTTTCGGTTCTTTTAAACGACGCCATTACCGAAGCGTCTTTAAGCGATGCCCCCCCCCCCCGGGGGGGAGGGGAGTATTATATTTGAGCGTATAAATCAGACCAGTTTTAATTTAAGCACTTTGCTATACATTTAAACTACTGCTAGTTCCCGCGCTTGTGTTTCTTCCAAAATGCCGGATGCGGTCGCAGCCTCTTAATTTAGCTAATAATTTCTCTCGTTTTAATTAGTAATCGATCTTCCGTTGTTCCGAGCGCCAATGGTGTTTGGCGCGCCGGAGTAAATCCGGAACTGATGGCGTTCGGAAAAAGCGAAGATGAATTACGAATTAAAAGGAGAAAAATGAATTAGACGTAATTAATGTAGAAGAACGGAAACTAATAACTGATGAGTGTAGTGGCCGTGGTGTTACAGGTTGGGACCGAACGGTCATCTATGATGGCCCCATTAGCCCCGTCGTCAGCAGTAATGTTAGATAGCGGCAGCAACAGCAGTAGCGGCAACAACAACAACGGCGGTGGCCCCAACAACGTCAGCAACAACAGCAACAATAATAACAATAATATTAACAGCAATAACGATATGAACAGCAATATGGAACTGCACCATCACCACCATCATCAGCAGCAGCCACAACACCACCTTCATCACCATCCCTCCCATCATCAGCAGCAGCATCATCACAATAATGCTCTGTCCGGCGCTGGAAACGCTAATCTAAACAATAGCGCGGTACCGCCGCAGGCAAACGATACAAATCAACCGTTCTTCGACGACGCTGTAATCAATTACTATCGTATGTACTTATGAAAACACGAATAGGAATCGGATCGTGACAAAAGCTTTTATCGGTAATTTAGTTTTCTTTAAACTCTCATTCGTTTTTATAAGCAATAATATTATTATTATTTTTTTTTTTCTAAAATTATTCTCCCTTACATATATGCTACGTGCGCTATATCGAATAGAAATTTTGGGCTTTATACCTTTCTGTCGATTATTCTGTGTGTGTGTGTGTGTATATAGATCCCTGGTTGACATGCAGCAAAAAAAAATCGTATAAAGTTTACTCGGGGGTGAAAAATTGCAAAGCATTATCAATATTAAACTGAAAATGTATGAAATGTAAAATATGTAAGGTTCTGTTCTTTTTTTTTTTCTTTTTTCTTTATTTATTTAAATGTTACACGTCTGTCTGTTCAACCTAGTCTTCCTGCTAATTCGTGGTTCTCTTTGTTTCCTTTACTTCGTCGTTCTGTTGTTGTCGTCCCCATTATTCGTTTGTGTTCTCTAAACTATATTCTATTATCTTTTTCCCATTTTCGTTTTTCGTTGGTTTCCTCTCCATATTCTCCTTTCAAACGAACAGCATGTTTGCGATGCTGATCATGCGTTTATTAAGTGTTCATCTCTTTCCAACGAGGGTTCTGCTTTCTATTCCAATTTGCTGTGGTATTCCTACTCCATATTGTACCTCCTATATATCCTTTCTTCTCCGCATATCTTTTCAATTGTTTGTTCCTTCCTACTAGCAACATTTGATACCGTATAAAGAACTGATTTATTTCCCTTTCTAATAGTTTCTGGGTAAAAATCCCTGGTTGGCAACCCCCACACACACACACAAAAAAAGAAGTCTTGACCAAATATTTAAATAAGTAGTTATATTAAAGCGAAAACTATCCATTAACAGAGAATGTGTCTTGTTGATAAATATAAAGAATTAACCCGATGGTTAAAACTGCGTTACATTTTTATTTACAGCACACAGTGTTTTTTTTCTAAGCAATCATTTAGCTTTCAGAAAGGCGCTTTATCTCTCAGCTCACCGAAATGTATATATGTTCTTCCGATATTTTAGGTGAATAAAGTAAAACGAGTAGCATCATGAAACCTTGTCAGAGCGCGTTGAGGATTGTGAAATTAAGATATTTTCAGTACACACGTACACACTCTCAGTGAGCTAATGGGGATTCGACAAAAAACATCTAGAGAAACCAGTTCTCTTTCAATCACCTTTGCTTTCCCCCCAGCTAATGATATTTATTCCCGCGAATGATTTAGACAATTCTCGACGTACTTTCTTAAAATTCGAACACTCATCTTCGTTGTAGTTAATGGTTTTAATATTTCCTGTAACCTTTAAAAAGTAATTCCGTGGAAATGTATTATTTTATCATCGATAAGGGTAAATTTTTCGTAATTTTTAGTAAAAAAAAAAAAAAAAATGGCGAGCGGCAGGTATTTTTTATTTAATTTCAGTTTTTGAAAATTACAAAATGTTTAACATTTTTTTTTAACAAAAGTTTATGCGTCCTCCCAGTGATAATTTTCGTCTACACGTGGGGTCGAATTCAGCGAAGTCTCTGAAAAATGATTGCATATGACTAACTGCATTTTACTGTTTTCTTATTCTTACGTGCTTTCGTTTCTTCATCTCGTGAAAATGTAAATCTGAATTTTGTTGACAATGAAAGCAGAAAGATTATTGAAGCCTACTGGAAGTAATTAAAAAATGAAAGAAGGACGAAGGGGAAAGCAATTTTCGTGCTATTATAACGGTCACCTAAGAGTCCCATATAACTGGGCATTTTTTAATTAAAATTATAGAGGATTACCTGTTTTCTTAACTGGACCTGAGAGCATGATCTCGATTACTTTTGGTAAATAACTACGAAAATAATGAATTACGCCTACTTATAGTAATCGAGATTTTATACCCCTTAGTAATCATTAATTCGCGTTGGCCTAGTGGCTAAAGCGCTGGCTTCCGTTTCGGAGGTTTCGCGGGTTCGATCCCGAGCGATGACAGAATATTTAAAGGCATAAAATTTTAAGCGTTTTGTTGAGCTCGATAAAAAAGAAAAAAAAAATTTCCTGTCGTTTTTTTTTTGGAAAATATTTATTGATATAATAAAATACATTTTTCGACTAATTTTTTCTAATTTTTAATTATTTACAATAGTAAATTTTGATACAAGAGTGATAGGGGCGATATAAGTTTACATATATATTGAAGGTTGGTACAAAATTTGAAGTAAATTGCTGAAATAGAACTTGAGATGTCGTGTCAACCATGTTGGAAAAAGTGGTTTTGAGAAAATCGCGTTTAAAGTTTTGTGCAAGTTTCAGGCAGCCACAGCAGTCGTCTAAGTCATAGAATGGCACGTTACTCAGATCCGAATGTTGTCCCGTTTAGTAGCGAACAAGCTTCGGGACCAGTAGTAATTTCCATGGCATTGATAATTCTTAAAATTAGAAGCCTTCATTGAAAATGCGAGTAACTACATAATTTGCAATTTCAACTGTTCACGTTCCTGCGTGTATATCTGATTTTAGCGGGATTTTTACAATCTTCCCTCAACTCGATGGTACTTGACATACAATCACTCAGGCACATGTTAACTATCTTAGCTTTCGACTATTGCTACTACTTAGACACCAACGCAGTCTCTAGCCAATGCGACTATTCTTAAGAATGTGCACGAGGATTTTCGGTTTTGTTCGAGTAAGTATCTTTGACGACACCATATAGCAACGGCGAACTAGAACGATGTCTGAAAGATCGTCCAAAAATGAAATATCAGGGACTATTTTCAAACACGAACACCGCCAAAAGATAATGTGCAACAAATATCGAATCTGTCCGACATTTTACACACAAAAATTAAAATTAACACTTAAAATGATTTATTTTCAAATTGTGAGTAGCGTACGCACGTATATACGTTTCTTAAAGATTGAAGCTAAGTCGAGCCGAACTGAACACCGAACACGAAAAGGTTTTCTTAAAAAAATAAATTGATTTTTATGTGTCTCTGTGGTTACCTATATTTTTATACATTTATATGATGTCATTATATCAAAAATGGTTAGCTCCCCGGCGTGATGGACTTAGTTGCTGCGTCACTAAAATAGCTATAGCTCCGTAAATTATTGGAATTTTAAAATTTTCTCTCTGGAATATATTCCTAAAGGTCTAAACTTTAAGGAAATACAAAAAAAAAAAGTTAATTTTTTTAAAATTCTAGACCAGAATACCACCCCCTTAAACCAGTAATTTATATAAACGCTAAATATTCATGCATGTTTTTTTTATTTTTATGTTTTCAGCACGAATCATGGAAAAAAGAAACTTCTTAGATTTGTAGGGCTCAATCGCTACAATAAAAATTTTGTTATACCGCTGCTACCTTCGTGTACAATTTTTTTTCAACCGTCTGTTTCTACCTTTCTCGTTTTCTTTTTATAGTAAAACATTCTTGTAAGTATACATTAATTAAGAAAATTTATCATCATTCTTATATTATATATACATATATATATATACGTAAGTTATAAGATTTAGATTATATATTTTATAACTGTATTAATAGGGCGAAATAGAATTTCAAACGTGTATAAAAAGTATATTATATATGTCGATTATATTTTACTTTGTGTAATTATTATCGTAACATGTCGAAATTAGAGTTGGCTCTGTTATTTATGTAATTTACTTTTGTAACAAGCTAGTTCGTGCATTCTACTTTTACATATATACATTTTGTGTACAAAGTTACAAAGACAACCTAATTAATTTTTGTTAATAATGTTGAGGAGTGCGTATTTTGTATGTAACATCTTTCATTTCGGTTAAGAAAAAAAATATCTGTACATACATTATGTATTACGGTAAGAAAATGCAACTTATATTTATTATTATTGTTATTATTATTATTATTATTATTATTATTATTATTATATATGTACACACACATATATATATATATATATATATATATATATATATATATGTATGAGTGTGTGTGTGTGCGCTCTCGCCCGCGTGCGTGCTGTGTGTATATACATATATGAAATTAGTTTAAAGTTATACTCTGCCCTCCTCCCATTATTCACGATTATTATTACTATGTTTTAGAATAATTTTGTCCATCTATTAATATAAATAATTGTAATTATATTCTTGTAAATGTGTACAATGTATATTGTATACTTGTACATGCGTACGTGTGTGTATATGTATAGGCATATAACTTAATGAGAAAACATAATAAAGTTATATTACTTCTATTACAAGGTAGACGCACCGGTAAAATGCCGAATTATATTTATAATTTTATACATAAAGGAATAATTATTACGTCTTGTATTAAATCCTAGTTATTACTATTACGATAATTATTATTCTATTACTATTATTAATATATACATATATATATATATGTATATGTATATGTATATGTATATGTGTGTGTGTATATATATATATATATATATATATATTATTATGATTATTATACGTTACTTTAATTTCAACCGTTGTTTACACTTTTTTGTTTAATTCTTTACTTAGTAGAAAAAAGGTAGTTTCGAATTTTATTGCAATTGGAAATCATCAAAAAATTGTGCATCACGGATGATTAAAATTCCCTGTCGGAATAATTCGCATCTATGATAGTGTTACGAAAGAACTTTCAGCACAATTAAGATTAGAGTAGCGCTTGGTTAAATTTGTTTACCTTCGTTTACTCAAGGTTTATTTTCACTCATGCGCTGCTCCACTTATTTTAGGTATAAATTTTATAGGCACATGTTAATTGATCTCTTTATCTTTTCTTTTATTTGACCTTAGATAGCTTCATTTACAATCACATTGAATACGTCATCAAAACTAAGTCAAAACAGAGGAAATTAAAACAAATTTTACGACGAAAATGAAAAAAAAGTAAATATGTATAAACTTTAAATGCTTAATGACGTGTCAGTAAGCTGTTCACAATCTCATTAATGTATGCATAATTGTTGTAAATTCTAACAGTCTGTCCAACTTTATTTGAAACACTGTTACGCAATTTTCGCAAAGGTTTAATAATACTACTTTAGAATAAAAAAAAAGGAACAATAAAAAAACATGCTTTTTAAAGACTGCTCTGTGCCGTGTCAATAAGAAAAAGAATGCAACGAACAATTAAAATCTTTTAAACTGGCAAGTTTCCAGGCAAACCGTATAATTATACATCGGTTCTGAAGGATGAAGTAAAAGAAGCTGGTCAAAAATTAGTGTTTAAAGAGCTCCATTAATTAAAAATAAATACAATTACTATAGTCAGTATATAAATATATGTATATAAACTCGGTCATTTTGGCCTCGCCAGGGGCTGTGCTCCTTGACCCCTCTTGCTTTCATTTCTGTCTCTTTCTCTTCTATACTTTGTATAAAATTATCAAAATTTACAGCGTAATTCTTAATGGCATCAACACACACAAAAAATAACATAATCACAAAAATCCTATCCTAACATTTAACTTTCATTATATAAAATTAAGAAATTTTTTCGTTATATTTTTCGTTACATAAAATCGTGACATTTGTTAAATAACAATAACAAAAATCCTATAAAATATAACAAACGTTACATAAAATTGGGACATTTTGCATTACATAAACTTGGGACATTTTTTCTAATGGGGGGTAACCTAAAAATTACGTTGTAATTAATATATATATATATATATGTGTAATAAATCATTAATTTACACATCTGGTTTTGTGAATATACTGTTATCATGAAAGAATAAGTTTGAAACCAGCCATGAAATTTATATTTATAAAGTGGTTATTTATACACATATTTTCACATTAATAAAATAATAAAATCAATTCACTGACTAGACTAGTTATAATATATATTAAAAAATTACTTGCTCCATAATCATCATGGTGAAGTATTATGTATTAACTGTTTTCTAGTCTAGTCGGTGAGTTGCTTAAATTTGTACTTTTTTAATATCTTAATATGTAGCCTATTATAATTTCAATCGTATTTAATTGAATCGTTATTAAAATGATTCTAATTCATTTTCAAGTAATTAAAATGTAGATATCAAAACAAGCATCACGTGTAGTTTACACAAAAATATATTAACTTCAAAAAAATAATAAATTTCCATCTAGGATAACTTTCTTAGCAATTAAACTAATCTTATTAACAAACAAAAATACCAATACACAAACCGAGCAAAGATCGCTCCCATACCTCCAACTACAGACCGATTTCACTTACATGCAACCTCTGTAAAGTTTGGGAAAAGATGGTTTGTCGTCGTCTAAGATGGCGTTTAGAAAAAGAAGAACTGCTTGCACCACATCAGTTTGGTTCCCGCAACTTTAGATCAACGACTGACTACCTAGCAAGCATCGAAGCTGATATGTGCGACGCCTTGGCGGACCAAGCGCACCTCCTATTGTTATCGTTGGATATCGAAAAGGCCTACGAAACAACCTCGATTGCTGAAGTAATCAGTATTATGCGGTCACTGAATTTTACTGGCAACACCATCGCCTTTATGAACAACTTCCTCAATCGCCGATGCATGAGAGTCCGGATCCAGGGAATCCTATTCAAATTGGTCTTCATCAATGGGTTTCCCTAGGGATCTGTGCTAAGTGTCGTCCTGTTCATCGTGACGCGCTTAGAATCTTAAGATCTCCGTTGCGGGGACGACTCTTCGTCGACGACCTCACGATATCATGCGGGGGGAAAAATATTGAATTCACCTTCCACATCGTTCAAAAAGCTCTTGTAGACCTCCAAACATGGGCCGCCAAATGCGGTCTAAAGTTCTCGGCTACCAAGTCGGAGAGTACATGATAATAGGCAGCCAGAAACAAGCCGAAGCGAGGAACTGCCAACTGTATCTAAATGACGAAGTCTTAAAAAAAAAGGACTCAATAAAAATCCTGGGCCTCGAGATCGACCGAAAGCTCTCGTGGAAAACTCACATCAAAGCGTTAAAGAAGAATTGCCTTGATCGATTGCGTATACTCAAAATTCTCGCCAACAAACAGTGCGGAAGTAGCACGAAAGCGCTATTAAAAGTCTACCGCAGTCTTATCCGATCCGTGCTCGAATACGGTGCCATTATATATGATGCAGCCAAGAAATCACTCTTGGACACTCTGCAACCGGTTGTCAATTCCGCATGTCGTATCTGCTTAGGAGCGTTCAGAACGAGTCCAGTCAATAGTTTGCTCGCAGAAGCCAACGAACTGCCACTGGTTATCAGAAGAAAAGAGCTCTGCTTAAAATATGCGGTGACAATCTCCTCGACACCGGACAATCCAGCTTATGACAGTATCTTCAAGGTCCCTGTGCACAATATCGACACCCCGACTATTCGACAGCAGAACCACTCAGATCGCGGATAGCCAGATACACAGCAGAACTCGAAATAATACTACCAACGGTTTATGAACGATCGCTAGGGTTCCTACCCCCGTGGTGCCAACCCAATCTGACAATAAATGTTGATCTAAGTGAGCACGAGAAAGTAATCACAAGCTCGGAGACGTTTAGATTACTTTTCCTTGAAATACGCGAAAAATTTCAGCCATGCACGGAATACTATACAGACGGTTCAATTCTCAACGGCAAAACAGGTTACGCTATAGTCTCTGACTCTATCACGTTAGCAGCACAACGAACGCACGACAATAATTCAATCTTCACCTGTGAGGCTAAGGCGATTCTCCATACTCTAGAACTAATCCTACTGCGCCAAGACGCAACAAACTGTACCATATTTACTGACTCGTTGTCCTGCTTAAGAGCCATCCAAAATCAGTTTACCGAAAACCCTATCATACAACGCATCCACCTAAAATTGGACCAGCTCCAATCAAAGCATACGCAGGTCAGCCTTGTGTGGACACCAGCGCATACAGGAATCTAAGGAAATGAATTAGCGGACCAAGCTGCAAGAACCGCGACGACACAAGATTGCCCGCCTGAAGTACTTATGACACCTCATGAAGCTAAAATGGTGATAAGCAACACAGTCAAAAACTACTGGAACACCCTTTGGCTCCAAACGCCGAGCAAACTCCACGAGTTTAGAAAAGATACCTACGAAAACATGCCAACTCTCAGTAGACACGAGCAGTGTGTCCTAACTCGTATCCGCATTGAACACACAAACTTGACTCATTCGTTCCTCATATCTAAAAAACCGCCCAACCTGTGTCAACGCTGCAACATGCCTATATCGGTGAGGCATCTTTTAATCGAGTGTAATCACTACCAGCAGGCCAGACAACAAGCGGATATTACCAACGGCCTTCCAGAGATGTTTTCGGACACCGAGAAGTGTAAAAAAATCGTAGCCTTCCTCAAAGACATCTCTGTATTCCAACTGATCCAACTTCGCCAGCCTTCAGCTAATTTTTTGATTATTTTTTGTTTCGCGCATTTTCAAATATTCAATATAAAATTTTATAATTATCTGTAAAACCGTAGTCGCTAATGACCTTGTAGTCCAAAAGCGACTTGTAAATATAATAAATAAATAAATAAATAAAAATTTTTTTGGAACCATTTTATATCGAAGTGCTTTAGACGCACCGGTCTAAATAAAAGAATAGTCCGTTTCATTAAAATCTTTCCGATACTAATCCATGATAGGCCAGCTTCTATTCGACGGAAACAAACGCGGTATTTTAATATAAAAACGAGCGTTCGTGCGTTAGACTGCTTTCGTTTGATAACTATTAATTTATAAAAAGAGAAAAAAAAAAAACGAAAAAAAAATCCTACTCCGCAGTACATCTGATTCTGGCTTATTCAATTTCATTGAAATAGAGAAATTTTTAACGCAAAAAAGTAAAACCATTCAAGAAAATAAGAGAATGCCGGTTTATTTTTCTATAAGCCGTCGCAGACTGCCTTTAATTTGATTAAAATCGAAAATTTCCGCGTGTAAAGACAAAGAATGTAGGGCGAATGTTTGTTTATTTTCATCTATTACTGCAATGAAAATTTATTTAATTTTAAAAAGCTGCGGTATGGCAGCTTATTTTTTTTTATTTTTTTTTTTTTGGGGGGGCTCGTCAGCCAGGGGTCCCCCACTCAGAAACAAAGCTTATTTATTATTTAGTATAGATACGGTTAATAAACATATTACAGCTTGGTTTCCTTTATATCCGCTGTCTTTCTTATGCATTATATCTTCTATTTGTTTTCCTTCTTAACGATATCTGATCGGCTCGTTGTATAACTTTTTGTTTTTGGGTAAAGGCCCTTCGTTGACGAGCGCAAAAAAGGACAAAACATATTCCATTCACCTCCAGTAACTTGAGCGAAACGCAGAAAACACGACAACTAGATCGAGAATTGTACGCTGAATCTATTGAAACGTTTATAACGTAAGAATTTGTTTCAAATAAGAAATGCGCGCAGACTATTGCGACATGCGAGCCGTGAAAATGGATAAACTTTTCTTTTAAAAAAATATTCGCTAATTTTTCGTTTATATTTGGGTGCGCGGCATCTGCAAATTATCTGGCAAAGACGTTAAGACTGGAAAAATATGTTTAAATTATTAAGAAAACGTTTTCCGGGGTTTCATTGATAAATCAGATACTTTTAATAACCTTTTCAAGAGCGTTATTTATCCAATCATCCGTTCATTTCGCCGTTACCATATCCAAATGTAAACGAAATATTACTAAAAAGCTGTTCAATTCGATATATCTTTTTTATTAGAACGACTGGCAAACCCCACACCTATACATCAATAGGGCGGCCGCAAGAAATGAATTTATGCACCAAGTCGCTGCTCACTCTACACATGTTCGTGAATACTTCGAACGGTCTTTTTAAATTGTATCTAATTAACGAGAATTCTGTAATGCAACAATCGTTCAAAATTCCGTCATACAGATACACGTTCATGATCTGATCCTTCGTTAGCCAAAACATTTAACTATTTCAGATTGCACAACGCGAAAATCTGACGATGTTGTTTAACTGCTCTGAACGCTATAGACACCGACGCATCGAATTAAAAATACATCTGTCTCATTCTGACTGTTTGTTCCTTTATCCTCGATCATGAGTTATTATTTTAATTTCCATGTAAAAATTTTATCCTAAAAGAATAATTATTTAAAAAACAATATTTAGAACTTTTTGATTTTAGCGAAGCAAGACGACGACCCCCCCCCCCGGCTGAGTAATACCGGTTTTTAATATATATATATATATATATATATATGAAATAACAACGAGTAGCAGCCGATGAAATCGCTGCGTGAACTCGGACTAACCTTGTCGGAATAATAAAAATAACTTTTTATATCGTAAGAATTCAGAATTCAGATGGGAAATGCGCACAGAGTATCAGGACATACAAGCGGTCAAAATGGATCAACTTTTCTTTCTCCTTTTTTTTTTTCTTTTTTTTTTTTTTGCAAAAAAATACTTGATCATTTTTCGTTTATATTAAATTATCCAGCAGCCGTTGTTGAGACTGGGAAAGTAGGTTTAAATTAATAAAACATTTTCCGGGAGGTTGATGATAAATCAGGTGTGCCGTAAACGTGGGAAAAATGTTTTCATAACTTTCTCAAGAACGTTATTTATCCAGTCATCCTTTCATTTCGCCGTTAGCATATACAAATGTGTAAACGAAAAGTAAATGAATAATTGTTTTTTTTTTTTTTTCTAAATTTAAAAGTCATTTTTATGCTTTTTACTTTTCAAATACGGAAGGGAAAAAAACTTGGTTTATCAAAAATCATGGAAATAAAAACATCAAATGAAGTTGTTCGTAAAGCGGGAAATTAATTACCAAGTGAAATGTTTCGAATGTATACAAAATTCACATTCATCTAGCTCGAAGAAAACAGCTTAAATTTTTTCCTCCTAGTAGGTACGCCAACAACTAGATCGGCTTTGCATACTTTTTCGTATTTTATTAAATACCAGCTGATTTAATTGGTATTACTCGAATAAAATATGATGTAACCTTTATTCAAATTTGCGGTTATTCAGATAAAAACTTGTACGTAATTTGAAATATGACGTAATTGAAACTTTCGTTAAGTTCCCCTGATATTTGTAAAGATACTGAACGAGCCAGCAGTTTTCACATTCTCCTAGCGATGATCGCATGTATACAAATAATTTTTCGATTCAAGCCCAGCGCATGAATTATAGCTGTCCGGTGAATTTTCCGACTCTGCATTAGCCATTTTTAATTTGCCGTTCTAACGTTTTTAATTTTTGTATTAAGAATCACTGGGGAAATTCAAACTTAAGTAACTTTTAAAAATTACCGTTTCCCTGCCATCAAATAAAAATGCGCCCACTATATAATCTAACCAGTCTAAAGATTAATGAAAACTAAATTATTCACATCCACTAGTTTCATTTAGTAATTTAAAAAAAAAAAAAGCAAAAAACAATAGTAATATATTTTCGAATAATTTTTTTTTGATATTATACGAATTATTATTTCCAGATACATAAATAGAGCTCTAGATGGTTGCCGTCAGTAGGATTAATCAAGAGATAAAATGAATTAGGATTAGCGGAAAGAGAAACATCAACAGAGTGCCCCTAAGATGGCAGGATTTAGTTGAAAGAAGAATATTGTGTGCTGGAACCCTACTAATAAAATTCCCATTGGAAGCAGCAGCTTTAGCAAGGAGGTCGACGGCTACATTTCCATCGATGCCTGAATGTCCGGGAATCCAAAGAAAGTCAATAATTTTAGACGTCGATGAGGATAGATCATGGAGAAGAGAACGAATAGAAAGGATAATAGAATCAGTGGAAGGAGAAAGGGAAGGTGGAGATAGCGCTAGAAGAACACTTAAAGAATCAGAAACAATAAGGAATTTGGAAGGACTTGCAGAAGAGGAAATATAAATAATGGCTTGTAGAATGGCAACAGATTCTGCAGTAAAGACAAAACAAAAGTACGGAAGTCTAAAGCACCGAGAATGAAAGAACTGAGGGCACAAGAATGCCGCCCCAACCCCGCTCGGGCTCTTCGATCCATCAGTAAAAATTAAAGAGTGATCACGGAATAGAGAATTTATTGTATTATTAAATTCCATACTGACGATATGAGAGGGAGAGGATTTAAGGAAGCATGGCATGAAGATGATATTTGGTGGCTTTAACAATTTGGAATAGACGTACGAAAAAAATGGAAGCTTGTGATGAGGAATGACGAAAGGGGAGGAAAATTTAGAAAGGCGAAAGGATATATGAGATAGTATAGGAATTTTATTGGAGGAAAAACGCCAGTGACGAAGGATAAAAGAATAACAGGTACTGATATTTGACGAGGAAGTGGAAAAACGTTTGATGAGAAAGCGATAACCCAAATAAAATCTCCGGATGAACAGAGGACAGATATTGGATTCAGATAGAATGGCTGGGATAGGAGATGACCTGAGAGCTCCGAGACAAAGCCGAAGGGAAATGTTTTGGAGACGATCGAATTTGTAGAGAACGCATTTGGAAGCGTTGCCATATAAGAAACTGCAATAATCCAATCTAGAGCGTATGAGAGATTTGTACAACATTATTAACACAGAGACGGATCACATCCCCATCTCGTAGGTGAGAGAGCTTTAAGAAGGTTTAAGACTTTAAGCGAGGAAGCATATAAATGGCTGATATGTTCATGGAAAGACAGACGAGGGGATAAAATGATACCCAGATAACGAAAAGAACTGTCTATTGGAATGGAATGATTTTTAAGATTTATTTCAAATGAGCCTGGGTTGTAAGGTTGAAGGGTGAAGACTACAGCTGCTGATTTAGGAGCGGAAATGAAGAGATGAATGTTAGAAATGGCCTCTTCTAGAGTACTTAAGGAGCTGTTTAGTTCCTCATTGGCAACTAGAAGATTACGGGAAGAGGAGTAAACAAGGATATCATTTGCAAAAAATAAAGATTTGGATTTTAAGGAGAGAAAACCAATTTTGGAAACATATAAATTAAATAAAGTAGGGCTAAGGCAAGAACCTTGCGGAAGGCCCTGGAAGACCTTCCTTGAGGCGAAAAAGGAAGGAGCAGAAAGAAGGAGAGTTCTACTTTGGAAAAGATTGATAATCAGGAAGGATATGGATGCAGGGATATTTAAAGAAATCATAACGTTTTTGAGCGTGGGAAGATGGACGCTTTCGTATGCACTGGCTACATCAATAAAAGCTGCAATTGTGAATTCTTTGGAAATAAATGATTTGTAAATGTCAGACTAATGCAATCTGGAGGGCCTAAGCCAGGACGAAAACCATTCTTGACGTATTGTACCGTTAAATTTAAAAAAAAAAAAAACGGATTTTTAATTTCAAAACCCGAATATTCATTAATGAATCGATTTCGAGCTCGTGAATTTGATCGAAATCGTTGGAACCATTTCCTAGAAACCGGTTAAGCATAACTCTCTATATTGTTCAAATTTCACGAATTATACACTAACGGTACCGGCACGTAAATATCACCGTTTAAATGTTTATTTAGAAGTTAATATTTTCTTTTTTCGTTTTATTTAGAGACCTTTTTTGTTTATCATAATAAACGGGTTTTTTTTCAATTCAATTCCAAAAAAAAAAAAAAAAAAAAATATTCACGACCGGTACAATAAAAACATGCGCAAACTAAATTTACGAAAACTCATTAATTATTGCAAATAAATATTCATTCTTCTTCTTCTTCGTTAGCCATTATCAGTCCACTGCTGGACGAAGGGCTCCCGCAATTTTTTCCAAACGCTGCTATCTTATGCTTCTTCCTGCCAGTTTGCCCTGAATTTTCGAATTTCATCTGTCCGTCGTATTCTCGGTCATCCTAAGGCTCGTTTGCCAACAGGTCTCCATGATGTTTCCAAGCGGTCTTCGTCTCATTACTATTTATTAATCAATAAGTTGGTGCATATGAAATATGTAATTGTTTAGGGTTTTGCAAATAACCGCATTCTAATATCTTTATGTCAGCGCGATGTGTTCTGGCTTATTATAATATTTCTCTTTTTTTAAACCATCGCCGAATAATATACTGTAAAAAATATAAGAAAACTAGCTGACCCGGCGAACTTCGTACCGCCCCAGAACCAATAAATATTGTGTTAACTTATCAGCAATCAATACTCAAAAAAAAAATTAAGTTCAATAAATGTACAAAAATCAAAATGAAAAGAGTATTTTAATTACGTTGAAATAAATGTAATTCACGTGGCAGCAAGGCATTTTCCCCCTTAAGAACAAAAATCAGTATAAATTTACTTTGAAAAATTAAAGTAAACTACTTTGTGGAAACATGCTCTTTCGGGCTATACACATAGTACACACTCAATTTATATACTTTTTAATAAAGTGTGTACTCTGTGCAATTAGCTGATGATGAGCTATACATGAAAAAAACGTGTTTCTAAAGTAATTTAATTTCTTAAAGTAAATTTATACCATTTTTTAGGATTTCGTACACATATAATGTACGGAATCCGAATAAGATGGTTCAGAAACGAAAAAAATATTCAATTATATAATAGCTCAGAAACGGTTTGACTTATCGGAATCGGATCATAAATTACAATTAAACTTCTCTATCTATGACAATTTACAACTTCTAAGCTGACCGATTACCCTGGTCCGCAAGAAACCGCCTAGAATATATAATATAGAATTTAGAACGACCTCAATAATCGCCCTTAAAAAATTCATAACTCATCATCAGATAACCGTTTAAAAACGAAATTCAAAATATAAAACAAAACACAACAGCCCTTTCATAAAATTTAAAAATTACGGTTAAAAAATTATTCAAACTCCCCTTTTGGGCCAAAAATAGTAAAAAAAATGAATTTTCTTCATAATTTTTATTTTAAATTTTGTATTCTGCTATTCAGGACGGACACAAATCCAACAAATCAAAGATCATAAAAATCGGTCGAGCCGTTGATTTAACTAACCCGACTTTGTTTTATATACAATGCCTGTGCCGCAGGAAGTGAAAGTAACTTTGATGTACGTAGGCAACTCACAGCGCGTTCGCTCTGGGTACATCTTAAAGCCCATTTAATTATCTATCGAATGCAACAAACCGGGAGTTTCTACCTCCCGGGGGTTCGCCCTGCAGCATCGATTTGAAAAAAAGTGTTTCGTCGACCGCCACCGTTTTTTTAGACAAAAAAATTACAACATTTTGGAAGAAACTGTATTTCCAAATTTTTACATAAATTATTACCCATCTTCATCATTCATATTAATCTTCTCGAAATAGGCACCTCTGGCTTGTAAAGGTCGCTTTAAACTCGCCGACAGGTGTTCTGTTTAAAATGGTCCGTACCGCATTCACGACTTCTTGATCGGTGTCGAATATTTTTCGAAATCGCGCTATGCTATCGAAATATTGTTGAATTACCGAGTAGTCGAATATCATCAGGATACGCTTCTTCTTTTAATAAATCTAACGTCTCTTTAGCCGTTTTTTGCAACCAACAATAATAACGAATCACATACCGCTGTTCTTGCTCGATACCTTTCTTATCCATGTTGACAACATAAAACTGCACGTGGTTTTCACAATTTGCGTCTTACTCTTTCGACTATAAAACACGTAAAAATGCTCGTAGAAACGTCCGGTTTGTTGCATTTGACAACTGATGGAATGACCTTTAGGATTATCTGATTGCGAGACCCGTTACGATCCGCTCCGCTTGAAAAAAATTGTAGGGGTTGACAAAACACTTTTTTTTCAAATCGATGCTGTCGGTGTAGGGGAAGGTATGAACTTCCGGTTTGTTGCATTCGATAGCTAATTAAATGGGCTTTAAACGCGCTGCGAGTGGTTGCCTACCCACACCAAAGTTACTCTCACTTCCCGTGGGCAGCCATTGTATATAGATAGTAGACCCGGCCACGCATTGCTATGGCTCAATTGTAATACTTTGAATTAATATTATAAAATTAATGTTTACTGATAAAGATAAAAACGTTTTAGCCAATCTAAAAACACACAGGATTGAGACTCCGAATTCACTTTCCGGATGGTTGGAAAATGTTTTCAATGACTGTACACGTTGATTTTTATAAATACATTTCTATGTGTTTTTTACGGGCATTTAGCAGTCAAAATGGTAGACGTCTTTTTATATATAGCCTTTTTACAACATTTAAAAATTTTTTTTTCTTGCTAAGATAAATAATAAATTACAATATTTATACGACTGAAATATAAAATTGGCACTCACCGCACAAATGTGAATATATATTCATACAATATATTACTGAAAGTTGCGAAAATACCGAAACACATTTTAAAAACGAATACACATGGATAATATGCGAGTAACGGACGGGTAGATGAAGCACATTTACCGAAACGAAAACACGAATAGGTCTGAATAACTCGGAACACGAAATACATGCAAAAAATGGTTGATGCACTTATTTGTAATATTTCCGGTCAACTTTTAGATTTCCTATCGGTAATTAATTTTTTGGATCAAAGACCTTTCAGTTGTATAAATGTCTCATTGTTGGGACAGTCTCTTTGTGCTTCTCAAATTTCTTTCGTTACCTGATTGCCGGGCATGTGTTTCATTTTTTTTGTAGTTCTCGCGGTGCTTGTGAAGTCGGGTCGTTTATTATTTTCTTTTATTTTTCCCAATTTAGGGTGTACCGTGTTTAAGAGAAATGCAGACCGGTTTGCACTGTACTCGCTAAACGACCATTCGCCTACATTGTTCTGCTACATCTTTTAATTATATTTTTAGTTCATCGTTGCGACCATTTAATGACGGAAAATTTAGTCCGCTACAACTCACAAATGTTAGATGTAAGCACGTCTGTGATCCAACCAATTTGAAAAAATTTCCGACTAAATCACTGCAAAATGTAATAAGAATATACTGCACATAAGGGGAGTTTTAAAATGTGCACAACATATTCTCAGTAATTTACTTTCACAAACAGATATATAAATACGCAAAACATTTAATATCTGCATATAAATAGGCAAAGTCTTTTTTTGTTTATTAACCGATTTTCTTTTTCATTTTTTGTTTGGTAGCTATTAAAAAGCAGCTTTTTTTCTTATTTTAATATAAAATTTATACAAAAAAAAATAAAAAACGAACTGTTTGTGACGATATTTTCGATTCGTTTATGTTTGTTTTTTTTTTTTTACTGCATGCGTAGCGCATGATATCCGTACCGTCATTAAGCGACCGCCCGCTGATCGGCTGAGAATCGAGACCTTTTTTGCCTATTCGATCCTCGCCGTTTCCAGGTATCTGAAATTACCCGCTCGCCTGTTTGGCCTACCGCATGTTTTATTGCTTAGCATATTCTAGGCGAATTTTGTAATTTCCGTACAACTTTTTCAATTTTTTTTTTGTAGGAACCTAATTTAAATCTTAGTCAATATTTTAGAAAAAAAAATCAGCAAAATCGGTCGAGCCGTTCTTGAGTTACACTTTTTTGCGAATTGTGCAATTTCGGTGCAATTTTTTAAAATTTTTTTTTTTTACAAACCTTCTCCTAAGAACTACGAATACAACGGAAAAAAAAAATTATTCAAATTGGTTCAGCCGTTTTGGAGGAGAAGCGAGACCCACATAAGGCAACTCATTTTTATATATAAGAAGATATAAAGAGTGTTTTAACTTCGATGGAAGTCATTGGATAAGTTTGAAAATTAAGTAAAAATGGATTAAACCGTTCGTAGGCGTACCCAGGCCAGTTTTTTTCGTCGGTGGGGGAGGGAGAGTTCCACTTAAAAAAAAACACTTGACAGAAAGAAGGACGTGACACGGAGCACCTTCAACAAATAAAGCACACTTTTCAAAACATTATTATTTGTATCTTCATCGGTTAAAAATATTTAAATATGTAACCAAACTCTATCACTTACCGTGCCAAATTTCTTAAAAAAGTCTGTATTATTTTGCTAAATGGCACACACACAACTTGAAACATACAAGAGACGCTTGCATGAAACTAATATGGTTGACATTGACAGCTCACTGACAGTTACTTATAGTTTATACGGGCATTTTTAGCTGATTTTAACAGCTGATTTCAAGAGAAATCACCAAAAATTTCCCAAAAAGCCAAGAGTATTAAGGGATTAGCAGAAAAAGTGAAATCGGCTATTTTAAGCCGATTTAGCGTTAAGTCGATTGTTAGGGTTTCCACTTTTGCCATTTTTACATTTTTGAAAATGCTATTTTTGCTACTTATACTGCACATTCTCCACTATCATTAATACCAAAATTTAAGCGATTCTTTTTCAACATCTGACACACTAAAAATTAACCATTTAAGCGTGTTTTAGAAAAAATGAAGTAAAATAGATAACACTGCGCTCTAAATAAAAAACAGAAACGAGCGAAAATTTTCATGCGGAAACTGCGTTTTTTTTTGATTAAATAATTTTAAGTGATTATTTGCTTATATTAAATACTTCATTGCAACCGGTGTTTATGTCAGAATTGAAATACGTGGCAGTCCTGCCTAAAGCACAGAAACATATGGTACGCTGCTAAATCGTAAAATCAGTTGCCAAATTTCCTGAATCTAAAAAAATTCTCAGTAAACTAAGTAAGCGACAGACATTACACAGATAGTTGAAATGTTGCTATTGCAGGAAAATCATACTCAGCAAAGATTAAAGAAATATAGAAGATATCCGCCGACTGGCATTAGCCAGCGTACGCATACATTGTAGTTGTGCAAATTGTGCACCGACGCCTTCAAGGAGCAATTTAAATTACCGCGATGATAAATCGACGCGCGTATGAAAAATCAATCATTTTAATAACGCTTAAAATTCACGCTTTCCATGTATTACATATACTCGTTTAAAGTTCCCCCCTGATAAATAATGATGTCACGAATAAAAGTTGTTATAAAGCATACGTTTCTCTGTTTTAAAACGATACTGCGTTGTTTATTTTTTTTTTTCTTTTCTAAAATAAGTTGCGGGTCCCACACTACCCGTCTGTGGGTGCCCAACACTCTTATCGGTATGACATTAGTGAGGGCTGCTATTAATAGACCGCTCTTTTTTATTCGAGAAGTTAATGATAATTCTGAAACGACACGAGATCTATCAGTGAAATCGCTGACAAGTGATAGCGGAAAATTTGTTTGTGCAACATTTTTAAAGGGGAATTTCTGTACTGATACCTACATTCCGCTCCTTCAATCACCTTACGCCTTTCTGCAACGCTGAAAAATATACATAGTTTATTATACCTGTTGAAAAAACGAAAAATATCGGAATTTTTCCTAAACAAAATGACGCCAGACGTATTATTTTATTGTTTCAGAAGTGTCGGTAATGTGCAATATTAACAAAAAACAAACAATAATAAGAAACGACATCGTTACTGACGTTTTACACTAACCAACATCGGAAACTGTTTCTGATGAAGTAATATTAAGCTATATCGATATATTGCTGCCCACCATGCAAGAGTTTCAAATGTGTTGTTCACCTTTTCTTATTATATTATTCACCATTAAGAAACCTATATTCTCCAGCGAGAGACTGGTGCTGAAGTTGTTTACAGTTTTTATGACGATAAGGCACACAACGTTGAAAATTTTCATTTTCGAATTCGGCAAATACCAAAATTTTCTTCGCATCTTTATAATCTAAATACGATTTATCGTAACAGTTCATTATTATCTCATTATATCATCGAAAAAAGTTTCGAATTTTATTCGCCTGAGACGGGCCGAACAAATTTGAAGTGAACGTAATAAGTTGATAAAGAAATTACTGTGTTTTAATTGTTTTGGCCGTCTATTTAATAAGAATTTTGATTTCTGTAATAATATGTTTATTACGCATAATTTTCATCTCCGAGTCGAATGGAAGGATCAATACTTCTGCGCGGTCAACTTTAGCGCCGTTTCAATATACATCTGGGAGAGGATTTTTTTTGATATAGGTATATATCAAGGCCGTGTCCACGGGGGGGTTAACCCCCCCCCCTCCATGAAAACTGAAATAGTTATTATAAATACACAAAAATCAGAAAAAAATCAAAAATTTTAAATAAATATTGATGATTTTTTAGAGTGTTCTTACCTTTAAAAGAAAAAAGAAAGAATATGCTCCATATTTCAAGGTACTTCGTTAATATTTTATGCAAAACCGTTTTATTACGAATATAATCAATAACACATGTAATTTTTATTAATGTTTATATACGGGGTAATTCATTTATGTAAATTATTAATATAAATATCGAAATAAGGGAAATTATTGATAGAACGAATATTAGTGAAAAATGTATTGTTATTTATAAAATTAATATGTGAAGAAAATTTTCAAAATCCCTCCTTTCCAAAATTCTGGGCACGGGCCTGGTATATATAATAATATAATATTTTTTCGATTTTGAGGGCGTTCGTGAATATCGTGCATCAACTGAAAAACATTATTATTTTCGAAAAACTCGTTAAAACATCAAAAACAAGAACGCCGTTTTGATCTCTCCTTCAAGAGTAGTCCGTATACTCTTCTGTTCGTTGGCGCATTCATTCGTCGGTATAGAGTATTTCGCTTAAGAATATAAAATGCCTAGAGTAATCTCAATTATTTACTGCTAAAGTAGTGTATTGATTAATGCTGGAATAATTTTCTGAAATTTTTAAACGCTAAACTTTTTACCAGCGTGTATCATCGTTGGACTCTATATTTGAAAAGTGAGAGCACACATTCAATATTGTGGCACAAGGTTTAGTGAATAAAAGAGGTGCGGAGAAGTGAGGGTTGACGAACGAAACAGAGATAAAATCTCCTCTAGTTTTTATAAAAAACAACGGGCAAATACATTTTTGCGAAAAAAATTTTATATACCACACTGTTTTAGCATTTTCTACGAAGAAATAAAAGCAAAACCTAGATTAGTCCGATTGGCAATCGATAAGCCGGGCGAAATTTTTTTTTTTTTTTTTTTGTTTTGTTTTGAATGCGCCAGCGGCTTTGACCCGACAACTAGAAAAGTTAAAACAAGTGGTTAAATCGGGGAACGATTAGAGACGGAGCATAGGAAAGATTGAAGTACAGCGATATTATCGCTGGAGATTGGAAGGAAATGATAAAGGAAGAATTAGCAGGAAGACGCAGTGTGCTATGATTTCGGAATACAAAGCAGAGTGTATAGAAGCAAAAGCGGGGAGCATTCAAAGAAGATGTAGTTTACATCACATAATACGGGAGTAGAGATAGAACTGTGTGAATCGTACGGTCGCGAGTGGGAAAAACGAAAACCTGAGGAGGAGGGGGAGAAGAGAGTGATTAAATCGCAGTTCGATTAAAGAAATGACCGTGTGGAGCGTTGATAGGAGATCGAAACCACGGTTTAAGGCAGGGAACCGGTTGCATTTGAAGATAATGATAGGCAGGATTAGAAAATAAAGAAGGATAAAATTATCCGACCGTAGTCGGGGGAGGATTGGCTGAGAAAAGAAGGAGGATATCTGAGGCGGGAAAAGTGCAGAGTAAAGGACCATCGCGGAAATGGGCTAGAAAATCCGCAAACTTGTTACCTTCGATGTCGAGAATAAGTAGAAACCCACACAAAAAGTCTAATAGAGCGCCGGATGAAAGCAGATTGGAGATGAGAGAACGAATTGAGAGAATAATAATAGACGACTTGGAAAAATGAAAAGGAAGAGAAAAACATAGCTTGAAGAACCCTTTCGGAATCGGAAACAATGAGGCATTTACTGATTCCTCTTATGGATGGAACGAAGAGGATTGCGAGTAAAATAGCGGTAGACTTCGCTGTGAAGATAGAGAACAGAATGAAGGGAGCTCGAAAGATTCAGAGTGATGCAGTGGGAGGGAAAAACAATCGGACTTTGAACATCGTCGGCTACGGACAAAGTTTCGATTTTTCGAAGAGAAATAGTATATGAAAAAAAAAAAAAGCGGAAAAAAATAACGTTTTCCCATTATAACAACTAGGGATCTCCTCTTTGTCAACTTTGTTCTCGCACCTTTTGACGCTAAACCCCGAAACTGCTCGCTGAACATTGTGCCGAAAAGAAAAAAAGTGATGTTCACTTTCCTACGGGGAATATCAACGATACGCCGGTAAAAAATTACGGAAATGGTTCAAAAATTTAGAAATTATCCCGATGTTAATTAAAAACAGCTGTAAATAATTGACACGGGAAATATTATTCGGAAACTTCGCCCTAGTAAGGGTTTCCCGCATTTTTTCTGGGTACCTAACTCTCACAGAATTATCAAGAATGTACATACTTTTTTTTTTTTTTTTTTTTAAATTACAGAAAATTTAAAAAAAATAATAATAAAGTCAGCTCCAGACTACAAATGAGAGGAAACTGTTGGGAAAGTCTCCGCGTCGTCTGGCCCAAAGTAGGACAAATACTGACAAAAACTTGGATATTAACAGTAATCCTGCAACGGCAATTTGATTTATCGAAATTCTGTCTAATCGCTGAGTCAGCAGTATTTCCTAATAATCGAACGGTTCTCTAATTGCGGCTTAATCAGTAAACCGCATCGTAACCGGTGCGATAATAGTGTTGCCAGCTTACATCGCATTACGGTCTGCAGTTGACCGTTTTCAGTGAAAACTGCTCGGCGTACAATTTGAAAATATTCCTAGCGAAGGAGTCTATCCTGAAAATGTCGATATCTTGCCCGATTTAACGATTAATCGTCCGTATAACGACGCGCATTCTCGCGAAATTCGCGTAAATATCATCGCCGCGAAGGATGCCTATATACTTAGTAGTCCGTTATCAATGAATGAAATCGACCGTGCGCTGATTACGCGAATTTTTTCTAATACAAATTTCTTCCCACGTTTATTTAAATTTCCTTTGATTTTTCGGCGCTCTCTGCTCTCTTCCCTCTAGGTGGGCTAATTCAATAATTCGGCTAGACGAAAAAATTCTTCTTTCGCTCGTTCTAGCGAATTAGGTTGCAGACTAATCGCGATCTAGTTCGGCTGAAAATCAGTATAGAGTACAGTTTCGCGCCACTTAGCTCCATTTTCCCTATCAAAGCTTCTCGCGAAAGCTTCAGATCGCGCATTGTCTTCACGCAACAGCTACAATTCATACACAGGTACGTTTCGTTTACTAACTTTTTTTTCGCTCCACGTTACACATTTTCGTATTCGTATTATCGAATATGTATACATTTGGCGACGCGTAAATCAGCTGTTCCTGAACGTTTCCGTTCTTTAATCACCGGTGTTATCAGCTGCAATTCGCCGTTGTTATCAGTTGTGTTCTACTTGCTCTCATCATTACGTTAACCGATCGCTATAGATGTGAAATTATTATTACGTAGTATAGATGTATACGCTATAAACGGAATGTAGTAAATTCGGATTGAATAAAATATTTTACACACCCCTTACGAACTGCTTAATCCCCGTTATAATTAAAGTATTTAACGTGACCAGCATGTTTCTGAGATTTTAGGTGTTCTAAATCGCAATGGAGGTTAGTCCATTTTTAACTATAAATAAGGTCACATTCTACATGGCGTATCGAAAATCCGTAGATCAGATTTTGCCGGGTGTCATTACAGTATTAGTCGAAAACGCTCTGGGTACATCTAGAGATCCGTTTCTACATACATATATGCTCGGTCAACTGTGATCTTTACGACACGATTAGATGACGCTATATGTATGTGTACCTGTAGGTAATAATTCGCCGTGATTTTGCCATATCTTTTGGTCCAATCTGATATTTGTTTTGGTCATTTGCAGGCTATGCACATCCTAGAGTGTTGCTGAACGTTTTTTTTTATAACATTCCGACCGGAATCGTGATAACCCCCCTGCCGGTATACATTTTTCTTCTTTGGCGGTGGCTAAAGTTCGAACATCTTACTGAATATCATCCCTCTGTTGACATTCGTCCGCCGTATTCGGTCTATATTCTTCAAGACGCTGTGAAGGCCGAACTACAGTTAAAGTTCGCAAGTGTAAATCACGAATTGAAGTTTAATTCGTAATTCTTAAATGTACAAAGTCTTGCATTCGGTAGCTAGTTCATTTAATAAATTTGAACGTGGCGGTTTTATTTTATTTATGCGAGTTGAACGTTATTTAACGTTGGTGATTCGCGATCGGTATACCTGCTGGTGGTCCTTTGAATTGTAATCATTTCTATAACGGTAGCCAAATATACAGCATCAGAAAACGAATAAATAAAAAGAGAAGAAATGCTGAGCGTTAGCGGTATTGTTGTCAAGTTTGATTCGGTGTCAGGCAAGCTTATTTTATACGTGCACTCTTGAATGTTAGCGAAGATTTACGAAATCGGAAATTGTAGCATTATTCCATAATCCCATAATCCCATAATCGAGAAGTTGAAGTTTCTTTTCTCTCCCTGTTTTTTTTTTTTTTTTTGTCCTATGCAAATGTGTTTTTATGGAGCTATTGAAGAGAATACTAAAATATCTAGTACACAATAAAAAGAAAAATGCAAATATGCTTCGGCTGATTGTTAATGGTATAATATAATTAGGGGCAAAGCCCCAACCTGGTGCAAGAAAGCGGTTAACAGTATTAAGTGGAAATATGAAACAGCTGATGTGTTTTTCGGAATTACATATCATGGCAATAATAAAATAAAGTTAATGAAAAATAAACGATAACATATTATGCGTCTTATTTACAGTAGTTGATCACTCGATGTATCGATACGTTATAATTATAATTTTAAATAGTAGGTTACTATGTATAATTAAATTATTAATTAAAATATCTTTAAATTTATTAATATAATATATTTCGGCGCTGTTAAGTAAATTATTATTATTAATGTATTTTATTATTTCTAAATCGCCCTGAATTTTTAAATCTATGTTTATTAATAATAGTATATTCAGCAACAGATGATTTATTTATACGTCCATGTTTAATAGCGTCAATATGTTCATTATAACGTATACGGAATGTGCAACGTCGCGTTTTACCAATAAATTTACAAATACAGATAAATATAATTAATACCAATATATATATAATTAAATGTAACACATGCAACAAAATATACGATATAGGACAAACATTGCCGCTCTTAAACATGGACATATAAATAAATGTTGCTGAATATACTATTATTTATAAACATAGATTTAAACATTCAGGACGATTTAGAAATAATAAAATACATTAATAATAATAATTAACTTATCAACGCCGAAACATATTATATTAATAAATTTAAAGATATTTTAATTAATAACTTAATTATAAATATTAACCTACTATTTAAAATTATAATTATAACGTATCGATACATCGAATTAATAACTACTGTAAATAAGACACATAATATGTTATCGTTTATTTTTCATTAACTTTATTTTATTATTGCCATGATTATGGAGTGTATGTAACTACGAAACATGTCGGCTGTTTTATATGTTCTAAATAATAATTATTTTCTGTAGTATATATATATATACTCGTGTTTTAATTTATTTTTAATAAAGAATATACTGAAAATGAATTCGAACATTTAAATTTAAAGAAGTATTCAGTGGATTTTGGATATAGATAACAGCAGCTATTCGTACCGGTAACTAACATTATGCATTATAAGATTGTAATGCATACTTGTTGTAGCTACCTCCAGTGTCATGGGGAGAAGCTCCTTCTTCTTTTTCTCTACGCCTTCTCCGTTCGAAGTTGGGCGATCATCTCGACTATTATAGAGATAGGATTGGATGTTGCAGCCTCCTGTAAATCTTTTGTCGAGCATCTATACCATTTCCGCATGTCAGCTAGCCACGATGTTCTTCTTATTCCCGACCTTCTCCTATCGTCTATTGTACCATTTAGAACAACCTGAAGTAGGTGATACTTTTCTGGCTATCTAGAAATGTGGCCAAAGTGTTGGAGTTTTCTAGAGCAGATGCTGCGCAACAGCTCAGATTCTTTAGACCTAAGCGACGCAAAATTTCAGCGTTTGTGACGCGGTCCCAATATGATATCTTCAACATGCGCCGGTATACTTGCATTTCAAACACTTTCATCTTCCTTTCCAGCGTTTGTGTAAGTACCCAGTTCTCTTCATGCAATAGAGCAACACTGATCTGACATAGCAGCGTACAAGGCGCAGTGGCAGCTGTAGATCGAGGTCCTTTCTCGTCATCAAGTTTTTCATATCTAGAAAAACTTTCCTGGCCTTTTCTATCCTTGTGAGTATTTCAGTTGACTGATCGCTTTCTTCATTGAACCTGGTGCGAAAATACTCAAATTTCGGGACCCATTTTAGGGCGCAGCCGTTTGCCAAGTTCTTCTTCTTATTGGTCCTTTCTTCGGATTTTCTGCGGACTATCATCCATTTCGTTTTATTGATGTTTATCTGGAGACCGTAAGAGCTGCTCACTGTTATTACTCTGTCTAACATACTCTGGAGTAGATCAGTGTTGTTAGCGATTAAAACAGTCTCATCGGCATATCCCTAATGTTTAATACTCGATCTGAATCGATTTGGATTCCATCGTCTTCAGCAAGTGCTTCTTTGAAAATCGTCCTCCTTTAATTAGTATTTCTCTGGACAAGGCTCCTTCGCTACGGATCACTACTATCTGATCTCAGTACAGTGACCCCATCAGCCTGTGTAGATCTTATGACTTATACCAATATCTTTTAGGATCTGCATCAATTTTCCGTGCCTAGTTGAAGGTCTTACACAGTAGTCAATGAAACAATAATAAAGATTATAATTTGAGCTAAAATATTCAGTGAACATACTACTTCTCGTGTTCCAAATCCGCTTACACCAAATTGGTTAGCTCCCGAATTTTGCTCACATTTCTCATAAATACGAAGGTGGGTGATTTTGATGTGCGCTAGTCCTTGCACTCGGTTGTATTAGTCTTCTTTGGCACCGTGATAAACGTGGATTTCGGCCAATCTCTCGGGACGTTTCCAGCGGATAAAATGGAGTTGAACAAGTTAACTAAGAAGTTTAGGGCAGTGGAGCTGCTTTAAAGTATCTTCAGCAGCTCACCCTGCATCCCGTCAGGACCAACTGCCTTTCTATTCTTTAGATTTTTAATTGCACGTTTAACTTCCTCGGTTCTGATCTCTTCTTCAGAATCACTGGCTTGACTCGAGTAGTGTTTTCAGCTGCAAGATTCATATCTGGTCTCACATCCTGGAACAGTTCTTCAAGGTATTCCTCCCAGCGCTTCATCCTGGAGTCCTTTTCAAGTATGATATTACCGTTTCTGTCTTTCAGTTTTCTTCCATTAACGACTTTCTTTAGGTTTGTTAATTCTTTTACTTTTTTTTGTGGATATTGAACGCATCGTGTTTTAACTGCTGCTCTTCCAATTTCTTTACATTTCTCATTCAACCAAACATTTTTTGGCCTCCCGTATTTAACGACCGATTACGAGTACTTTATTCCTTTCGTTATATTGGACTTCAGTGCGTTTGAATCTTCTTCTCTCCTCCATTAAAAACAGTAATCCATGGTTTGTTTTCCTTCCCCTCGACACAATGCCCCAATTACGCCGTCTTTGCGTCTTCTTCCATTTAGTCCAGGTGTCTTCAATGTTCTCACTAGTTACCGTGTCTTCTTCTTGGAGATTTGAAAAAATCCCACAATTTGGCTGCTGTACGCACAGTAAGGGCCCTTTAGTTTATGGATATCGATACGGTGTTACAACTTTATATTTAGACCTTCGAGGCGCTGAAGCTCAATAGTTTTGAAAAAAATATATGCGATATATTGTTGGAAAGATCGCTATTTTTCGATAACGAACCCGTATTTCATTTCCTTAAGGAAACTTTCGAAGTTTGGCAAAAAGTAGTTCAAAAAAGCGTAAAAAATGACGTGTAGTCCGTCCTTGCAGCGCGAGTATTATAATTAAAAATTTTAAACAAGGTTAAAAATAAGCAACATCTCTGTATATTTCTTTACTTTGGAACAACTCAGTCTTAAAATTAGGCCCCAAGGACGCTGAAAGCTCAAAGTTTTTGATTTTTTTTTTTTCCGGGCAAGTGAATACATCGGCGGGAAGATCACTCTATTTGTCAGGAACGAAATCGAATTTCATTTCTTGAATGAAACTTCGTTGCTGGAAGGTTCAAAAAAGCGCAAAAAATGACGTGTCTAGCGCTGTCAGTATTATAAGCAAAAATTTTAAACGAGGTTAAAATTATGCGTATCCCCGTATATTTCTCTGGTTTGTAGCATTCAAGGTTTCAACTTTGAATTTCGACACTTTAAGGAGCCAAAAGATCGAAAATTTTGAAATATTTTTTTTCCCGGGCATATGATATGTTAGTGGAAAGATCGTTCTTTGTCACGACCAATATTCCATTTCCTTAATGAAACTTTCAAAATTGACGAAGAGTTCAAGGAAAAATGACGTGTCTCTTCCTCTTTGCAGCGCGAAAAATCCGATTTCTTTGTTTTGAATTTAGTATATTATGTAAATGTAAATTACAGTTATGTTTAACTTAACGTACGAAATCCTCAGCTCATCAAAACATCATGCCTCTACAGCGATATGCAATATATGATAAGAAAATACCTTTTTGTTACTTCGGTTTGTTTTAAAAATTAATATTCGTTTGATAATTGCAAATCAGTCTTTTATATGATTTCACCACACAACGAAGCCCGTAAATGTTAAACTGAATCTTTTGAATGATTTAAAAATGAATTTAGTACAATTTTTAATATTAAATTACACGCTTGTCTAAAGAAACTATGGTACTCTGAATACAAATATATATATATATATATATATATATATATATATATATATATACATAGATAGATATACATACATATAACTTGATTCTTCGGACCTTTCTATGGAGACACCCTTGAGACCCCTAGATGAGAGTTCTATAATATTTGTAGAAGAGTAAGTTTCAATGGACTATATCGTTCTTAAACAAAAAAATAACGTAGTAATTTAGATCCGTTCCGGTTTTTTCTTTCTTAAAGAGCACGCAGATTACGTCTGAAAATCCCACCAGGTCAATCGATTGTCGCAGTGTTCTAGAAAATAATATATGCCTTCATCTTTTATTTTGCAACATTAGAATTACATCCGTTCTATATAAACATTTGCGCACCGAAGGGGGGAGGAACTATGGGGCTGCAGCCTGCTCCAGGGAGAATAAACGGGCACTATTAATAATGGCCAAATTTGATATGGGCAAAATTTTTGACAGCAAAAATTAATATTTGATAAAAATATGAAGTATTTTTTAATGATACATTTTACACAAAAATGAATAAGTATATAAATGGGAGAATAGAGAGATATATAGATGTACCAAACATGTTCGACCTTCGCCTTTACTTAAACTAGATGCTACTCTTTTAGCCCCCCTTCGCCGAGACAAATCCTGGGATTCTGAGACGTACCATAAGTAACGGTATATCATTTATATGTAGTTTTATTCAAATATATTTCTATACAAATCTAAAATTATATCTTTAATTTATTAGCTTGTTTTCATTAGTAAAAACTTAATTTATTATGTATTCTTTCACGTAAGTCGGAAATCGAGATTCAATCCATGATACTTCGATTATCCAGACTGAGATATATGGATGTCGTTAATGCTAATCTGGTGCTATAAGTCGACTCTGTAAAGATATCTTCTGAAAGTGGAATATCAGAAGTATAGAGAATATACAAGACAGGTCCAAGAGCTTGTATGGATTGAAACGCGGACATTGCATTTTCGTGTATAACGCGAAATGTGCGGGTTTTTAGGTATGACTGAGAAAGTTGGCAGTAGTTTTTTGGGTAAGACTGTGCTTAATTTATGAATTAAGCCTTCATGCCAGACTCGATCGAATGCCTGTACATCTAAAAATACAGCGACACAGTATAATTTATTTTCAAATGCTTGTATAATGCATCTTGTTGCCCGATATGTATTTGATCAATAGTAGCTACAGAACCTAAACTGATGATCTGGAACCTTTTCTGATATGCATATGGTTTAAGTCGCTCTAAGAGCAGCTTTTCATATAATTTGACCAGAGATGGTAGCAGCGAAATTGTTCTGATGGTTCGTCTGTTTTTTGTTCAGCATGATATTTTGTGTCGTTTTAAATATTTTAGGAACATGTTGAAGACGTACAGAAATTTTTGGAACAGTACTGCTTTCCGTGGCAGCTCCTTAACTATTGTGCAGCAGCAATTTTATCAATTTCTATCGCTTTTTTAGGCTTTATGCTTCTACTAATCATTTTAGCAACCTCTGTAGGAGACACGAACTTTATAGATTATTGTGTGGTTAATGCACACAGTTCTGCTTTCTTTTCACTTTGATGCATCCATTTTCCATCTTAATTTTTAAGTTGCGGTATCCGAAATGTGGGTCGTTTATAGCGTCATAATCTTCATCAGCACTGGGACTCAAGCCCTTCAAAACATCATCAAACTTTGTCCTATCGATTGCTGCAGTTATTCGGCTCAGCTGATTGCTGATCGGTTAAACACATTCTTGTCTTCTGGTCGTCTTGCCCAGTGTCGTCAAATGCACTTGTTACTTGATTAGCAGTGTAACCTGCGGTGGGTAAAATTTTTCGCGAACTATAGTAGATTGAAAACTTATGTAGCAGTTTTAGCAGCCTTATGAATTATTTGGATGAATTGCTGACTTTTCACTTCCAATTCTTCCGTTGTTTTTAGTCGGACTTTCAAATTTATATTAGAATCAAGTTCTTCTTGAAACTGATCTTAGTTTGTAAATTTGTTAGTAAGATTATGACGTTCCAGCTTCTGTAACACCATGTCGCTAAGTATAAGAAGCGCTGGAACATGGGCAAAATAAAGCTCCCACTAGTTCTTAACTTCAGTGTAATTAGCCGCTACTCTGCGAGTTATGTAGAAATCAATGAGATCAGGAATTTCATCAGAATTTATTGACCAGTATGTTGGATTCTTGGATGTATGGAAGACGCTCTTTTTAATCTCCTTAATACCGCTACAGTGAACAGGGCGCTATGTTTTTTTTTTTTTTTGGAGAGACTTGATCAGATAGAAGGAAAAGAATGAATTAAAGTAGAGGAGATTGATTCAACAAATAAGTCATATTGGGAAGATGGGGGTTTAAGTATAAGGGAGAATTGAAAAGAACGAGAAGTCAAGAGAGAGCGGAAGATGTCCCAGTCTGCTTAGAGAGGGTCAATTTAAGAGAGTGAAGAGATTTATAAGAAGCATAAGAAGAATAGTCGTTAGAAAAAATGATGATAGGAATATGATCACTTCCAAAAAATGCCATGTAGAGCTAGGAGAAGCGAATAATAGGTCAATAGTACTGAAAGACAAATGAATTTTAACGCAAGTAGAGATGAACCATCATTAAGGAGGTTTTAAGCCATTTTATGCGACAAAAATTTTCAAGTGCGAAACCATTACTGTTGTACCCACTACAACCTCCCAAAAAGAAAGATCGAGTATTCCAATCACCGGCTATAATAAAAAAGGAAGGGAGCGAATTAATAAATAATTGAAAAAGAAAGTTATGTAAATCACAGTAAGGAAGAACGTAAGCTGAGATTAGGTTAAATGATGTTGAGAGGTTGTTAAGTTTTAAAAAGGGGAACAAAAAATTTGGATTAATCGGATTAAACGGAGCAAGAGGATAGCTGTTTCGAGTTAAAAAATGGGCATCATTTCTGATTAAAATAGCTGAACTGTCATAACCGTCACTGCGTCTAGAACTAATTAAAGGAAAATCACAAATGTTAACGTTGGAGGAATCTTTTAGTCAAGTTTCTGAAATCAACGCAATACTTACATTAATCCAACAAACTCTGAAGAGAATTTTTCTATTTGCTCAGCAATTCCATTGTAATATTTCAAGTTGACAAGTCGTGGTGAAGGGAAAAACGAAAAATATTAGCGAATGAATAGAAGACGAACGTGAGCTAGCAGAATAATAGAAGAATAATGGGAAGCCTAAAGAAGGGTGAGAATATGAATAAGGAATCCAGAATATTATGATGCTGCTGTCCAAATCTAAGTTGCCACCGCTTAGATAAAATAATTACGTATGCGCTACGGTATGCTTCAACCAACCTAGTCGAACGCAGCAAGCAACGCCAACAGATAGCATTCTAGAAAATGTACAACCAAACAACAGTAATTGTTAGATAATAAGTAAAACAATATAGAGCAAGATTTAATAGAGAGCAGCAGCACCCATCGCTCAAAAAATTCATTACATCTGGGTTCCTGTATGCTATCATCCAACCCAAGGCTGTGTCCACGGGGTGGGTTTTGGGGGTTAACCCCCCCCCCCCCCCATGAGAACTGAAATAGTTTAGGTACTTCATTAATATTTTATACAAAACTTTTTATAACGATTATAATCCATATGTAATTTTTATTATTATACGGGATAATTCATTTATGTAAATTATTAATATAAAAATCAAAATGATGGAAATTATTAATAGCATGAATATTAGTGAAAAATCTATTGTTATTTATAAAATAAATATGCGAAGAAAATTTTCAAAACCCCCTCCTTTCAAAATTCTGGGCACGGGCCTAATCCAACCTAATTAAAGGAGCAAAGTAACACCAAGACAAAGCGCTGAGAGCAATAGTAATGTTACGAGAGAGACAAATTCTAAATAGTCACATGCAGATAATTCATATAACCATTTTCAAGAATCGTTGCTAATCCTAATTCCTTTTATCTCTTGGTTAATCCTGTTCCTCTTCCTCGTCCTTGGTTCTATGAGTTTCCGCAGTTTGCGTCGGTCCATAATTACTAAATTATCTCGCCTCCGTTTCTCGCATAGTCTTCTTCCTTCTTCACTAAATCGCTTTTCTTTGGCTGCATCTCTTAATTATCCATTGGATCCTGAAGGTTCCCAGTATGTTTGTGATGCGAATCACGTGCTCTTCGAGTGCTCCGGTTTATCTCGCGAGCGTGAGTTACTTTATTATCATCTTTTAAAGCTTGGTCTTCCTGCTCCTTTCAACGCCTCTTATGTTCTTTCTCTACCTATTCTCTCTGTTGTTCCTGTCCTAGGGGTGTTCCTTGATTCCACTGTCGACAGAATAAAAATATAATTTCTATTCTATTCCATGTATCTATTCCTTTTTGCTGGGCTAATGCTCTTTGGTAGAAAACCCAAGGGGGGTAAAAAAAAGAAAAAAAGAATCGTTACAAATAAAAATGAAAGCCGAGGAAAGACATAGAAAAGAGCGAACAAAAATAATGTTGAGAACCACGAGAATCCAAAACATATTAGCAGAAAATGAATATCGAGACGGAGGATAGAAAATACATTAGAAATGATAGAACAATACGTGTTAATGTAAGGGGGGGGGGGGACGAAATTACAAGAAAATTTTGATCAACCAAATCTCTAACATTACAAAATTTGACAATAAGCTAGTATTTTATCTCCTAAATTTTGAACGCAATAACGAAGATAAAACGATCCTTACAACGATAAATCCGGTGTGCATGATGAATATTTTAAAACGCCCGTATCACTCAACGAGTTAGAACAGGTACTGAAAAACAATAAAAACACCGCACCCGGATCAGACGGAATACCCTATATACGAGAACTGCCGATAGAAACTAAACAATTATTAATCAATTATTATAATAATTCGTTACAATATACGTACCAGAAGAGTGGAGACATCATATCCATATTAAAACCGGATAAGAAAAAATATAGACCCATAACCTTGTTAACATGCATAGGTAAAACTATTGAAAATGTAATAAAATTGAGGCTAGAGTGGTATCCTAATAAATTCGATCTATTGCCAAAAACTCAATATGGATTTCGAAAAGAATACACGGCACTCGAGATTGTATTAATATATTCAACACAGATATACAAATAACACATACTCTAAAAATCATTATATGATAGCAATTTTTCTAGATTTTAAAGGAGCATACGATTCGATTAACTTAACTAAATTAGCAGAAATTATAACGAATTTTTAGGTATTTCTAGCAATATTGTGAAATGGATACATATACGTACCTATCAAACCATCAGCTTACAGTGAAATTCCAGAATCAACTATATTACACGATATTCAGGTGCTAGAGGAACACCGCAAGGTGCTATACTCTCTCCTTTATTATATACACTGTATATGAAAAAGAAATTGATCAAGTAGACAGCGAAAGAGTATAAAAGGATTGCAATAAGCAGACGATATAGTCATTTTCTCAGTAGCCGCTAAGCTTAATGCAGCTATCAACAATCTTAAAGAGAAAATTAAAGATTTCCAAGCTATCACAAATTTTTTAGGCTGGAACTTGAAATATCACCGGGGAAAACGAAAAGCACAATATTCACAAGACATCGAATACTATCTCTAGCCTATTGATAAAAACTATCAGGAAACAGCATTAAATTCAGCAATGAAAGTAAATATTTAGGCGTGACCTTTGTGATAGTTGGTCTACTTGGGCTACTGAAATAAAGAACATACAAACAAAATATGAAAATGAACTTAATATATTGCGGGTATTGAATAGAGTCAAATGGGGCTGTCATCCAAAGACTAATACAATGATATATCATTAATAAGACAGCGTATAGATTACGCGGCAATAACAATAACCACCGCCGGAAAAAATCGAAGAAATAACATACAAGTAATACAAAATAAAGCATTAAGATTAATAACAGGCGCCTTTAAAACAACCCCTATTCATGTGTTACATTATGAAACTGCCGGGGAGATTACAACCGATTTAAGAACACGATAGATAAATACATGTTAAAAATCAAATCGAAAACATGTCATCCTCTTGACAACAGGTTACTAATACTAACCGAACTTATTATCAATAATAATTACTGAACTAATAAAAGTATACCTGCTTTAGTCGCTAGTAGACAACGTCTAAGGGATATCGAACCATTTGAAAAATCTAAATCAAAGCACGGAGATATAGACTATTTCAATATGCTAAGAAATATCCATATAGATATAACAAATTAATTTGAAAACGTTTACCAGGAATATAATGAAAAGATATTACAAGACATAGTGGAAAAGAAATATTGTAATTATGAACAGAATTATACTGATGGATCATTAAATATAGAAAAAATAAAAATTTGCTCCTGTGCAATATATAATAAAACTACAAATAAATATCGAACGTTCCGAATTCCGATGACACACCCGTCATGTACGACAGAATTATACGCACTGTATCAAACAATCGACAAATTCGTAAACACTAAAAATAGAAATCATAATTTTCTGATATTAACCGACTCGCTGAGTGCATTTCATATGTAAAAATAACAAATGACACAATCTACAATAATATCGTATGAAAGATAAAAAGGAAAATGCAAAAGTAAATCACAATCATCACGTAGTACTCAAATGGATACCAGGACATAGTGGAATAGAAATATGAATTCGTTGATACATTAACAAGGAAAGTCACCGGAAATGTGAACAAATCAAATACCATTAGACAGATTACGTACATACTGTAAAAAATGTAGCAACAAACAAACAAAAAATTAATTTTGAACAGAATAAACTGCGGAACATATCATTTCAATATACAAAAAGAGCAACATATCAGGAACCTCCATGGTGGTACCTTCAAGTCGAGGAGAACCTACCTCTGGCAATTACATAAAGCAAATCATACACGGCTTAGAACAGGACATACCAGAATTAAAGAAACTGAACATCATCGAATTATCGGATAAATGTCAATACTGTAATAAAGACGATGAGGAAAACGTTGATCATCTCCTATTGTACACGATTCCAAAAACAACGAGAATAACTTGTAAATAAATTAACTCAGTACACTATCCATTCTTACAAATCCATTAAGCATCTAAACAGCTTTATCAATACTCCTTAAGAAATGCAATATTGAACTTTAAGATTTGAATACTATATGACGACACGTTTAACATATAAACTGACTAAACAGTTAAAAGGAAAAACCAAGCCAAAAAAAAAAAAAAATCTCCCAAATTATGGATTCCGAACTTACTTAGAGTACCTGACAAAATAGAAATTAAGTAATTTTCAGTTGGAAGGGTTATGGAGTCATCGGAAAGAGAATTATTAACGGTCGGAGACATATCAATATATCCATTAACTTAAAGGAAGGTAGAATTTCAAACGGACTTTACAGATGGCCATATATTATTAACCGGGGAGATCTTTACAGCCAGCATTAATGGTTAAATTGGAATAACATATATTAAAAGGATTTTAGGATTTCGGTTGAGAGTGATGTTTTTGGGAGGATAATCTAATATACGAAGAAGAGAAACTACTAGAATAATTTTGCAGTGTCCTTTTTGTGGTACTAGAAGAAAGGCGGGGAAATTGGTTGGGTTAAAAATATAAGTTTCTTTTGACTGATATTCTTAGCCTCGGAGTACGAAACATTTTCTAGATTCACGATCTTACGTATTTCTGATTACTCCTTAAATATTGGACAGGGAGAGTTAAGGGTAGAATGGTACCACAATGAACGTAGTGAAAACTAGCTGGGTTGTTATTTTGTTGGGCGACAGTGCCTTCGGAAGAAGAATTACTACATAGCAGAACAAAAGGAGCAGATAGATTTCCTCCGACATGAAGAACTGTAATATCACGGCAAAGTTTAGGACTACGAATAACCGGTTCCACCTTCACACGATAAGCTTTGTAGAAATTGACGAACGACGCAAGATTTAAGAGCACAAATTTAATTTCCATATAACGAAAATCGGCGCAAAACAATTTTCAGAAATACGCCTCCGTAACCTCTGGATATTCGCGATTGACACCTGAGTTAACCTCCGGATATTCGCGATTGACACCTGACATAAAAAGTCGATGGACAAGCTAGTTGGAACAGCAGCAATAATAACGATTGCGGAATAAATGATGGTCGTTATGCTTAATTTGGCTTTTTCCTAGACGACTAATTGCGAATAAAGTGCTAACTTTTTATAAAAGATTTTAGCTAAAGACATCATCGGGTGAAGTTTTTGTTTTGCAAATTCTCGACTAAAATCACAATTTGTTCTTCGATGAAATTCGGAAATATCGGTTTATTGGCTTGAGGAGTACTGTTAGAATTAATGGAAATATGCACATCGATAGTATTATTAAATTGTCTTTAAAAGTAGACAAAATTGGACGAAGCAGTTTTATAGTTTTTCTAAAGCTGGTTAAAATTTTAGAATGTAAAAATTTGCGATGTCCTCTGTTTGATGAAATTTAGTGCTCAAAAAAATTGAATAAATTTTTGAAATTTTCACATTCACTTGAGCGGCTTAGGCCCCACAATGTTCGAGCATAGTGTGCCGCACATGTAGCTCATATGGTTGACGTGATCCTGTATGTATCAATTTTATATTCCTGTTCCAATTAACATTGTTGTTTTTATTCTAGCTTCTTTCATTCATTCAATCTCGCACCAGATTAAAATCTAATATATGTATGTTATGTTCCTTTTGAGCTATTACTTAGATTCCTTGGTTGGTTGGGCTGTTGCTCTTCGTTAGCGTATACATAAAAAAAAAATCGAAAGATAATTTAAAAAAAATAAACCTTTTAAAAATAAATTTAACTTGTCAGAAATAAGATTTTTTACAATTTTTTATTAACTTTATTTTAGAATGTTTGTTTTAAAATCTCGATAATCGTTTAAATAAATTAATACAAAGAGGAAAAACAGTTCAGAAACGTTCTCTACTCCCTCCTTTTCGGCTTTCGTTTTTCTTTAGCTCTTTCTCCTTTTTGCACTCTTCATGCTTCTGAGCTTCCTTGCGTTTGTGATTCAAATCCTTTTCGAATGTTCTGCACTCCTTAACGAACGCTCCCTTCTATACACCCAATTTTTAGCTTTGGGTCTTCCTACTCCCTTTAACGCTACCTATATCTTTTCCTTCCCATTGCCTTTAGTTTTTCCGCTGCTGCTGTCCTATTTTTCCATTTTTGACCGGCTGTCTATTTAGTTCTATCTATTGGATTATCATGTTACCGGGTTGAGGCCGCTGGCGCGCCCAGAATAGGGAAAAAAAATAGAAAAAAAATCAATAAATCCACTATGGCGGATACTACAATTTTTAGTTATTTTTTATCAAATTTTTAAGAGATGAGTGTTTTTTTAATTTTTCTTTTTTGTTTGTGCGTTTGTTTTCACGAATTCACTAATTAACTTTGGCTAAATTGTTTTAAACTGTTTCGTTCTCTTATCAAATTGAAATCTGAGGGACAATTTACCGCATTAATTTCGATAAATATTTTTTTGTTCGCCTTTAATTGCGGACATATTTTTCTGTCTTACATTAATTTCATTTCGCAATTTTGTTAACGTAATCTGTTTGCTGAGGTCGCTGAAAAATCCTTGCCCTCGAATTATAGACGTTTTAATTGCAATTAACGCGACTCGATAAATTTTTATGTTTTTGCAAAAATACCTTGTAACAGCGGTAAATTATACATTTGATTTTGTATATGAAAGGAAAAAAATTATGTTTCTGAAGTGAAACTTTTTATCGCGCGCTAGGGAAAAATTTTCGTTACGCGTTACGCGTTACACGTAGCTTGTCGGTAGGAGTAAACTTACCGCGCTATACGTCGTCTGGCAGCCGACCTTCACTCTGTCCCTTTCTATTATATAAGGATGTGTGTGTGTGTGTGTGTGTGCGCGCGCGATCGAGCGAGTATCGAGATTCAGGCAGCAAGCATTGTAAGCGGTCAGCTGTATAAGCCCAATTCTAAACACGCGTACATTTTATCGAATTTGAAAATTGGCGTTGATTTGTGCGACGTTAGCACATTTCAACAAGTCTAATGATTTATTTATTGTTTTTGTTTTAATTAATTCGTACGCGATTTATTTTTTGTTTTTGTTGTTTTTGTTTTAATTCATACGGGATTTATATATTGTGTCATTTTTTATCGTATATTTTATGAATGACTTTATACTTGTATATCTACCAAAAAGTGAAAGGAACTTCGTTCCTACCGGGTGTCCCCTTCGAGACACCACTTCTCTTTTTTGTATGTATTTGTAAGTGTATATAAGTGTCTGTCTGGGTCTAGTAGTATACCAAAATGAGTAAATGTATAGTTAAGTATTTATACTACGGGACTTCGTATAGTATATAGTTTATGAGCATTCTCATATATATGTATATATATATATACATGTAATAAGTACGTGTACACACCACTCCATAGAAAGATATTCACGATACGATACATTATACATTTAGCCTGTTAGCGAGTTTTTAAATCATAATTTCAAATATGTATTTTAATTTGTATGAAATAGATTGTCCCTCAGTATATATGTATGTACATATATTTATATTTATTTTTATATGATTGCAATAATGATAGTAATAAATGTGTTACTCATATACAAAATTAATTTAAAATAAAACTTTACTATAGAATTTAATACATATAAACCAAAGAAGTTTCACTTCCTCCGCGTGTACACACTGATACACGCATCATAGTTTTTTGTTTTTTTTTTGAGCACGCCAGCGGCTTTGACGACCCAACAGCAACAACAACTAACTAAAAGGTTAAAAAACGTTATACGATTAGAAATGGAAAGCCCAAAAAAATTAAGTTAGGAAAGAAAGGATAAAGGAAGCGTTGGAAGGAACAGGAAGGTGCAGCATCAAGAGCTGAGAATATAAGGAAGAACATTCGGTAGAAAAGTCGAAAATTTAATTGAATCATCGGAAAGAGAAGGCAATACTATTGAGATATTACACAGTTAATTCGAAGTGTAATAACAAAAATTTGGGGAAACGAATAACGATGAATAAATTAATACATTGGGGTTAATTTCTCAGTTCATTTTGCAAAAAAAATGTAAAAAAGAAATCGAAAAATTTAAAAACATCACAGAGTACGTCATGCGTCAAAAAATTACAATAAAACTCCGGTTGCAGTATCTGATGTTGACTTTACGACGTCCTACAGAAAAAAATTCAGAACTGTTTTTGATGTCTTTACGTATTCAAGACGAATAAATCAAAACTTCTTCAATTTTTTTGAACCGCTTCAAAAAGTATTCACAATCCCAGTAAATAAAGATGAAATTATTTGATCGATTTATTAATAAACACAATTTAATTAATTAAACATCTGAGACTTCCATGGTGGATATGATTAGAAAAATAATATACGGTAGACATCGTGTTATACAAAAATTATCATCAGAGTGTAAGCTGACCAAAACGTTGAGTGTTATAAATAAAAGAATTTTCTGTATAACACGATATCTACCGTAAATTATTTTTCTAAAAATTTATTTATACCCTGAAATTTTTAAGGAAACAATAAAATGTTTATACGCTGATCTTTCTTAAATTCTTCTTGATTTATACAAAAAATTATATAATTTTTGTACGCATTTCAAAAATTGCACTTAAACTACGAAATGTACTTATTACCCTCTGGTTCGAAGTTGTTCATCTCATTTTAATATCTGCTTCATTATCATCATCTTGTGAGCGCGGTGTCATTTAGTGCGTGAAATTAATTTAGAGTAATGGTACTTTTTTTCTTCAAAAGATGTACCAGGCAAGATATTCAGGAAATAGTTAAATCTTTTTGAAAAATCTAAATGGAAATTTACTTCCTAATATTAACGTGTACTATAAAATTTGATATCACTCACGTTGTATGTGATCGAACGCTTATTGTTATTTTCAAGGTCGGCCCGTGTAGAAAGAGTTTTGTAAGTTCAAATAAAATACATATTTCTTAAATTGGATACATCAAATTTGAAAATCTTGTAGAATTTATAATAGTAAGTACCATGATATCCGATCTTTTAGAGTTATCTTATTCCTCACTTAGTAAATAAGTATCTTTGATGTAGTAGTATATTTAATTTGTTCCCTTCTTGCGTTTATGGTCTACTGATTGGCTAACTCTTCCCACGCCTACAGCAAAAAAAAAACAAAACAAGTTCAGTCAAGCATGATATTTTATGCGCTGAAGATACCGTATATTATTATAATTAACGATAACTATAATTTTATAATTAACATGATACTAAATTCAAAACAAAGAAATCTGATTTTTCGCGCTGCATAAAGGGAGAGACACGTAATTTTTTGAAATTGTCGCCATCTTCGAAAGTTTCATTAAGAAAATGAAATACGCTTTCAGTCCCGAAAAATAACGATCTTTCCAACGAGATATTACATGCCCGGAAAAAAGAAATATTTCAAAATTTTCGAGCTTTTGACGTCTCAAGGGTCCAAATTCAACGGGGATGCGCATGTTTTTAACCTTGTTCAAAATTTTTAGCTATAATACTCGCGTCGCAAAAGGGAGGCTACATATCACTTCTCGCGTTTTTTTGAACTTTTCGTCAACTTTGAAAGTTTCGTTAAAGAAGTGAAATACGGTTTCGGTCTCGACAATTTCCAGCGATATATCATATGCGCCCCCCCTCCCCCAAATATATATATTTTTTCCAAAAGTTTCGAGCTTTCAACGTCCCAAAGGCCTGAATATAAATTTGTAAGCTCGGTTATATTTTTCCATTAAAACGGTCCTTTATGCATATGGTTGAGATACATGTTGATTTTCCCAACGTTTTTACTCGAACTATTACTTACGTGAACATCTATTTTTACTGGCTGTGGCTTAAGATAGGGGTATAAATAGCTCTTTTAATCGTAATTTTTTGATTTCATGAAAGGACTTTTGCATTTTATTTTATATTTTGAATTTCTCTTCACGGATTATACCTGGTGAAGGAGTTATGAATTTTTTAAAAGGGTGATTTTTGAAATTAATTTACATTCCGTATTTTCTTAAAGGCTTTTTCCGAGTTTTTTCCGCCCAGGCTAATCGGTTAGTTCGAAATTATAGATTTTTGTAAAGTGAATTTTAATCGTAATTTATGATCCAGATTTCGAAATTAATAAGTCAAATCTATCCTGAGTTATTGTTTTTTTTTGATATTTTTGTCGTTTCTGAAGCATCTTATTATGATTATTCCGTACATTATATATATATATATATATATATATATATAAAACTCGGCCGTTTTGGCCTTGCAAGGGGCTGTGCTCTTGACCCCTCTTGCTTTCATTTCTGTCTCTTTCTCTTCTATACTTTGTATAAAATGATCAAAATTTACAACCTAATTCTTACTGGCATTAACACAAAAAAGAAATAACATAATCACAAAAATCCTATCCTAACATTTAACTTTCATTATATAAAATTAAGACATTTTTCGTTATATTTTTCGTTACACTTTCGTTACATATTTCGTTACATAATATTGTGACATTTGTAAAATAACAATTACAAAAATTCTATAAAATATAACAAACGTTACATAAAATTGGGACATTTTTCGCGTTACATAAAATTGGGACATTGTGCGTTACATAAAATTGGGACATTTTTCTGGGACATTTTTTTGGGACATTTTTTCGAATGGGGGGTAGCCTAAGAATTACGTTGTAATTAATATATACATATATATTACGGAATCCTAAAAAGTACAATAATAAAATTCTCTAAAAAAGTCTCCGGATGAAAATGAAGCGAATAAATGTTTCACGTGGCATCCCCCTAGGGAAAATAATGTTCAGTTATATTAAAATGCCAGGAGATTTCTTCGCGCCTACTTGCATTACTTTAAAAAGAAAAAAAAAGGGAAATTTTTTCATATGATTCAAAATTATAAACTTCAAAAGCACGTGAACTGTAATTTACACATTATTCTTTCTATGAATCTCCGAAAAAGTTAAATATCATTTTTTACTAAATTTCTGTGAAAAATGTTTTAATTACTGCAACATTAATACATCAAAGTATTGTAAATTTAATTATTTTAGCGCTTTTTTAAATGGAAAGTTCTTAATCGATTTATTCTTAGTTCTGTACGAAACTCTTTCACAGTTGCGCACCCGTAACTAAAATTTCTAAAGTATTTTAATGAAACCAAATTTTTTGTTTTTTTATTAAAAATTAAACACTATTAATACGCAGTGCAATATTAAACTGAGTAGATAAAAAAAAAAAAATCGATCTCTTTATGTTTTGAGTCTGTCAACATCAAGACATTAGCCTGACAACAACGTAGCACAGATATTTTTTTAATGCTTATGTCTGACCGCAGCCTGGAACGAATACATATTTCTTGACAGCAGCCAAGCATTATACAATTTAGGCCACTAGGACGGACTTTCAGAAATTGAAAGATGCATTGGAAAACGTTTTTAATATGAGGGCCGTTAATGCGAAATGCGAATTCGGTTCGAAACTAAATTATTCAATCATTGTGCGCTGCTAATAAAATTGTCTGTTTTGTGAGACTGAAAGGGAGTTGACGTTCTTTATGAACTCATGATGGGGAAATTTTGTTCATTAATACTCGTCTTAATCGTGAAGGATCGAGAAAACATTGAAATAAGCAATAATGATGAAATCGATAAAGAGAAAATAAGCAAACAAAGGCTAGAAGTACCGGAAGATTCGCCACAATGTGGTATGTAATGTTTCTGTACAATTAAATAAACGTCGAAGCAATCCGAGAGGGAGGAAGATAGATAACTTCAAGAAACATTTAATCAAGCTAAGACGGCAAAAAGAAACTGACTCCCTTACACTGGAAACAGTACTACCGTTCGTAACTTACGGGCAAGTGACCATTTTCGATATTTTCAGTATCCTGCAGCCCGATTCAAACCTAGAACTGCTTAAACACCCGAGCAGTGCATTATAAACACCGTAACTTCGCAACGACATAGGTACACGAAAAATGATCGAAGCATTTAATAAAATATATACGATACAAGAGAAATACCGACCGAAAAATCGACTTCTATTGCAATTCCAAAGAAAGCGAAATCCTTGAAATGTGACGATTACCACCGTGTGATTAGTCTGATGTCACACGCTTTGAAAACATTTCTGAGAATAATACCCACAAGAATATATATGGACGGTGCGAAGAGCAATCGGGAAATCTTTCACTGGGTGTACAACATGGAAAATTGATGGAAATTTTAGAGCGTATAGACAGGAAAGACTTGCGCATAATAAGTGAATTATACTGGAAGCAAACGGCTGAGATACGAATTGAAAACGTATCATCGGAGGATATAGAAATTAATAAAAAAGGAGTTCGAAAGCGATACTGTCTGCTCTGCTTTTCAATTTATATGCAGAAGCAGTATTCAGAGAAGCGCTTGATGCGTATGACGAGATAATCAAAGTAAATGCAGTCACAGTTAATAATATTCGACAAATAAATGACTATGTCCGATTATAGCTGATAGTGGGGAAGTATTACAAAAAATGATGAACAAACTTATAGACTATAAAACTTATGGGCACATTATCAATAGCTCTAAAACGAAATAGTGTTCTCTAAGAAATCTGTACAATGAATGATAAAAGCAGATGGGGCAAAACTAGAGCGGGTCAAATCAGATACCTGGATACCTTTCTCGACGATAGCTGCAACTGTAAGAAAACAATCTTATCGCGAGTAGAGCAATCGAGAGCAGTGCTCATGAAAATGAAGAACCTGCTCAGCGAAAGTGAATTAAGTCTTGGACTACGCATCAGAATTCTGCAGTGCTACGTTTTCTCGGTCTTACTGTATGGCAACGAAAGTTGCACGTTGGATGCTGCCTCAGAAAGAAATATACAGGCCTTTGAATTATATACGTATAGGCGTATGCTGAAAATTCCGCGGATCTTAAAAATTACTAATAAAGAAGTGTTCAAAAGAATGAATAAGCGCCCGGGGAATTATTAAACTTGATTAAGGAACTTGGGCCAAAAATATGAGATTTTACGTCGCATTATGGAAGGGAAGCTTTCGGGCAAAAGATTAAAAGGGAGCCCACAAAATTTGTAGACAAAGGATTTTCATCGTTTGTTCGCCCATTCAAAGGTTCAGATCTGCCGTGTCAAGAAAAGACGTTGCTGTGTTGATCGCCAACCTTCGTAACGGAGACGACGGATGAAGAAGAAGAACTTCGCAACAATCGTCAAACCCCGTGAACGGCGTGCGAATCCGGTTTACTTCACTGAAATTATTCGGATTTTATTAATTTTTAATTGCTAACCGAGGTAACATTAATTTCGCAAAAAAGCCTGAGAATCATTTTAATCAATTTTAGCATGTTCGATTTTTTAGTTTCGTTATCCTGATAAAAGTTTAAAATAATAATTCGTGTTTTCCTCGATTTCGTTCGTACTGTAGAATCATTCGAACCGGTCACTGTACAGCAAACAGGTTCCTTCTTGTCGTGAAAACCCTGTTTGGCCATTTGCTGTTGTAGCAGCGTTACACGGCTCTGTGGAAAATAATTTCTCTTCACAAAGGACTATACAGGAAGGAGGAGGCTGCTAATCTTACCAATTTTTCTTAAACAAACAAGCCGAACCTCACATGTTGCACAAGTCTAATCATTTTTCCGTTATCGATAGGGAAGGAAGACTTAGGAAAAACCCTCGTTGATTTCCCGGGTTTTTCGCATATCCTTTGTAATAGCTGGTGCCTTTATCCAAAGAATTTATTTGCCTTGACTGTAAGTTTTTCCGTGTTCCATGGTTTTCGACAAAATCCGATTCGCGCGAAATAACGCCGTTAAAGGCTAAATTTTCTCAGCTGCGTAATTCATTTTCCGCTAAATTTGTGTCTCGCGCCATTTTTCCTCCGACTCCCCTCCCCTTCGTTGATTAGGTCGATCACTTCCGGTGTTAGATAAGGCGTTCCAGTCGCAACCGTTTGTCCATTTTTTTTTTTTCTTTTAAAGTTTATCTACGCAGCGTTTTCGTTCCGGCTTCCTTTACGTCACCAAAGTCGAGCTGAAAATGGACTAAAAATTTATTGCGAAATTACGCAGAATCAGAAAGGACGCTTGGCGGGTTTTCCCGAAAAGTACAATGAAAAAGACGACGCTCTCGAAGAAAGTGTTTTCTTTGCCCGCTGTATAGTCGCTAGATAAAAAAGGAGCGCACTTGAAGACCCGCTTAAATAATACCAGCTAAATTTAAATATAAAACAGGTTTTCCTATGGATTACGAATAATTGGAGTTTTATGATAATCACGCGTAGCGTCGTTATTAACGTTGTTATTATTGCTAGAAAAATGGAATATTAAATTACAAGCTGCTCTGAATTATTCAAATTCATTAATAAATGAACTACAATAGTGTGTTTTCGACTATTACTTATGGCGAAAATGGGAAAAATTCGAATAGATAAACTTGAAATATGTGGTAGCTGCTATTTTGATGGCTGTTATTACTCGCGAAACGCGTATAAGTAACCGTTAGCAGTTTATACGTTCGTATGTGCCCAATCGTTTAAAAATATTCTCTCTTCAACGGCAATCTTCTTTGATTATTTGTCTTGTTTTCTTTTTTCTATAATCTTATATTCTGAATGGTGCTCCAGTCGCTTGTTGTCTCTGACAAAAAATACTGTTAACCGAAACGTGTTTATTTTTATACGGAAAGGAAGCAGATGCTTGTACCGTTGTCTTTGTAAGTAATTTTTTCAATTTTTTTTTTTTTTAATGGGTTTGTCGACGAGCACATTAGCTCGAGAAATTGGAAGAAGGAAAAAATAAAGTTGTATTCATAAACGTGTAAGGATAGAGGATAAATTCGAGGGTAGGAATAACAGAAGTAGAAGGAAATGAGAGGATGTAGAAAGAGTACCGATGAGGGTAGTGTAGAGGGATACCGAGTTTTAGTAGTGAAGAATAGAAGAACTATTGTTCAGCAGAAAAGGTCGAACATTCAAATAAAAAATGTCGCAAGAAAAGTAATTAGAAGGGGTGAAAAGGACACAATGGAGTAAAAGCAGATGAAATCCGAGAATATATGATGCGTGAAGGAGACTAAAAACGAAGAGGCGATAAATAGCTGAGATTGTGGAGCGTTTAAGAGAGGCCAAGTACCTAGAAAACCATGGACGAAGAGGAAGAAATGGCTGAATAGAAAGGTAGAGAAGGAGGCAGAGTTAGAAAATGAAAAAGAATAGCAGTTGAGCCATAATTTGGAATGACACGCTTAAGAGGTAATATCACCTTGCCCTCACAAAATTTCGAGTGATTTTCGGAGACTTACCACGAACGATAGAAAACAGATAGAGATATGAGGTTTTGTGCTGATGAAAGTAGTAGTCTTTTAACTACAAAAACGTGTTTTACTTTAATGTATACAATACATAATGGCGGCACAGCAGCGCACACAAAAAGAAAAAAAGAATCGGTCCGTCTGTACGGGCGTACCGCTACAGGTCACAAATTTTTAATCTGGAATGAAAAACCAAAACGTTTCTCAAAATATAATTGAAAATGGAGTGAACATCGTAGGATTTTTTCGAAAAATTGATTTAAAAAATGATGGCGGTGATTTGCTTTTTTTTTCTCTTTTTTTGAAAATATCGGTCGAAAATCGATTATAAAATCTGTAAAAATCAATTTATCAAAAAAATCCTACGGTGCTCACTAGGTAATCTTATTTTAACGTTGTAATTAAAATTTTAAGTCAATCGAATAAAAATTGAGTTAGCTATTGGTACGCCCAGTTTGAAAAACGCAGTTTCGAGATATTGCTGTTTAAAGTTTTGAGTAGTAGAATTTTGTTGAAATTTTCGTTTTAACTCTAAACTTAACGCATTATCTGAATTATTTTAGTGCTCAAATAAATTGTTGTCCTCCTTTCAGTTTTTTCTAAAATCAGTCACTACGTTAACGATATGCTGCATTTATTATTATTATTATTATTATTATTATTATTATTATTATTATTATTATTATTATTATTATTATTATTATTATTATTATTATTATTATTATTATATTAGATGTATACGGGAAAATATTTTGTTACGCAGACGACACTGTGCTTATGGTAAACTCACGTAAACAAATTATATTATTTTTTTTTTTTTTTTTACCCCCCCTTGGGTTTGCTAGCAAAGAGCATTAGCCCAGCAAAAAGGAATAGACACATGGAATAGAATAGAAATTATATTTTTATTCTGTCGACAATGGAATCAAGGAACACCCCTAGGACAGGAACAACAGAGATAGTAGGTAGAGAAAGAACATAAGAGGCGTTGAAAGGAGCAGGAAGACCAAGCTTTAAAAGATGACAATAAAGTAACTCACGCTCGCGAGATAAACCGGAGCACTCGAAGAGCACGTGATTCGCATCGCAAACATACTGGGAACCTTCAGGATCCAATGGACAAAAAGGAGAATCAGCCAAAGAGAAGCGATTTAGTGAAGAAGGAAGGAGACTATGCGAGAAACGGAGGCGAGATAATTTAGTAATTATGGACCGATGCAAACTGGGAAACTCATAGAACCAAGGACGAGGGGGAGGAACAGGATTAATCAAGAGATAAAAGGAATTAGAATTAGCGAAAAGAGATACATAAACAGAATGCCAAAGTCTAAGATGGCAGGATTTAGTTGGAAGAAGAATATTGTGTGCTGGAACCCTACTAATAAAATTCCCATTGGAAACAGCAGCATTAGCAAGGAGGTCGACGGCTATATTTCCATCAATGCCTGCATGTCCTGGAATCCAAAGAAAGTCAATCTGGGTACACGTCGATGAGGATAGATCATGAAGAAGAGAACGAATAGAAAGGATAATAGCATCAGTGGAAGGAGAAAGGGAAGGTGGAGATAGCGCTAGAAGAACACTTAAAGAATCAGAAATTATTCTTCGAGATCTTTTACAAGATGACTTGTATAAAATCAAAAACTGGTTACACTTTAACAAAAACTGTTTATTAATCAGAATAAAACTAAATTCATTATTTATAGCCACATACCACAATTTAAATGGAACGATTTCGAAATTTTTTGAGAAAATGGTGCTCCCTTGGATAGAGTTTATGAGATAAAATATCTAGATATTCAACTAAACTGTAAACTGTTCTGGGATAAACACCAAACTTATCTTGCACCGAAAATTAGAAAATAAACTATATATTTTATTATCTCAGCAAATTTTTCAATACCATACACCTCCGTCAACTATATACTGCATTATACCAACCGATATTAAGCTATGGGGACACATGCATTGGAGTAAAGCTGCTGATTATCATTTAAAACATCTGATATAACTGCAGAAAAATGTTATAAAGTTACTTGATAGAAACCTAGACACAGTTGCAGCCTATAATATTTTACATTTTTCAAAACTTTATGAACTGCAACTACTTATGTTTGTTCTTAAGAATGGAACAAAATTTACCATCTCTGTTACTCAGGGTATTACTAGAGATCAGCCGCTGAAGAATTAGCAGCATTACCAATTATTAACAAATACCAAATACTTGGAATCAATCTAAATATGTATGGAGGTCCTAAACTTTTCAATTCTTTACCCTTTTCTTTAAAAATAGATTCGAAAAATTATAAAAAGCGCCGTAAAATTTTATATTATACTTATTGCAGCACAGATAAGGGAAACCCAAAAAAGAATAGAGAAAAGAGTAAAGAAAATGGAAAGAGAAGGGAGAGAAAAGAGAAAAGAGAAGAGAAGAGGAGACGAGGGAGGAGAGAAGAGAAGAGTGAAGAAGAAGAGGAAAAAAAAATTCGTCAAATTTAGGTTTGTTTCATTTTATTTTCCTTCTACTATTTACCATGATGGCAATTGTAGTTTTTGTATTTCTATAGTTCTTCATATACATAATCAACGAGTGTGTGTATATGTGATGTGTGTGTTTTGTGTTTTGATTAAGTTAGTTTTAGCTGATGATGGGTTATACCCGAAAACGTTATTAATTAAGGTATTTATTTAATTTATTGTTATAAATTATTTTTTACCCTTATATTTGTTTATTATTAAAGTTGGTTTTTATTATACAGTTTATAACAAACAGGCATGTATTCACCTACATATATGTGTATGAGTTTATAAGTGTATATGTGAGCCTAACTGTATATTTGTGCATGAGTGTTACACATGTATCTGGAGTTGTGTGGATATTTAATCATTTTTAATTAATATGTGTGCGTGTATACGTGTGTGGACGAGTATTTATTTTATTCTGTTTACTGATTATGAATAGTTTTAGAAGTTTATTTGCTAAATTCGTAGAGTTTTCTAATATTGTTTTGTTCAAGAAATTTTTATTGTTTGTAATAGCCATCGCTCGCGCAAAATTTGCGCATAGATGGAATATGTATAATAATTAATATTATTATTATTATTATTATTATTATTAATGTTATTAATATTATTATTATTATTTTTATTATTTTTATTCTTATTCGATTAGACAACGAAATAGTAAACAAGCCGGCCCATTTTGTTAATGAGATGGTACTGATATTAGGGGAAGGGGAGAATCATACAGATATATAGCTTTTCTCAGCCAATATTTACGGACATCACCACGCCTTCAAAGTAGCAATGTATTATACTTAACAGTTCCGTTGCGTCTGCCAGAGACGGTGGTAGATGCGCTATTTTATTACCTGTCTCTAAAGAATGACCATCGTGTTTTCGTGAAGTATGCTAATAGTACGTGTCCGTTAAATTGCACATACTTCTGAAGACAGCGAGGAGGTACAGTTGACGCCGGATAAGGTAAAGTAAATTCCGAACACGACCTAGAACGGCTAAACAAATACATCCGCTATTTCGTGCCGAAACGCAGATAATCGTCGAATCCGTACAAATAATTGCGCTTAGCGACGATAAAAACCGAAACGCTTGTAACGCGGTTCAGATTGAACGTTTTAATGTCTCCTTCCGAGATCACATTATTATCCTTATTATATGCAGTTTTCGTGTTTCATTCGGAATTCTAAAGCGATTTGTGTTTCAATTAGGCGTCCTCGTATCGCCGGATTTCGTCCATAGGTCGCTCGCAAGCGATGGAAGCCTGCTGTCGCATATGCTACTGCAGTTCGTTAGATGAACATGAAAAATTAATATCACCCTGCTTCTGTAGAGGATCTCAAGCAAATGTGCACAGAAGTTGTTTGGAAAATTGGATCGTTCTTTCCGGAAGACACACTTGCGAAATCTGCAAATATCACTACAAAATCGAACGTTCGCTGAAGTAAGAACTAAGAATTAAAAATATAAACATAGAAGAGGCAGAATGTGATCATTTTTTTCCCTCTTTCCACCTTTTTTTTTCGCTATTTTTCGTCATAATCTGTTTCTCATCCTGACTCGCATCAGTCATCTGTACAAAATTTTTTGATTACATATCTATTTTCAATCTATTTAAACTTGCATTATTTTTAATCGGTAATGTTGAAGTCCCGCCAAAAAAAATTCGAACCAGCAGCATCTTCCTGCTTAAGCAACTAGTGAATGTCGGCCGGCTCTGCAGTGGTAGAAGAAAGCTATTATCACAGGGAGTGGCGCCCCGTGGTAGGACATAGCAGAAAATGATGCAAGTAAAATTCAGTTTTTATTATTGCAAAATGATAAGAAATTCGGTAAAATTAATTTTTGCTGATTTCAGTTCAATTCGCGTTTTTCTACATAAATTATATTCTTTTGACTGAAACATTAGTTATGGCGTTACTATAATAAATAAATGTAAAAATTGTCACATTTGAATAGTTTATTACGGACTGTACAAACTATCCATTTTCCTCTGTGCCAGGTATACTAATCATGTTATCGTACTACAGCATGTTTGAAGAACCTTTTTAGTGACTTTAAATATTTTAAATGGAAAAAAATCGAAAATATTGCACGGAGACGAAATAGGCATGCTCTTCTTTAGTATAAAGATTAGTATAACTGAACTAACTTGAAAAATTTCAAAAATACATTTCTTTTTTCCTTGAATTAATTTAAGAAATTTAAAACTATCGAATAAAAATACTAAGCATTTATATACATATATACGTAGAATTTAAGGAATTTAGAAGTATCGAATAAAAATACTAAGCATTTATATATACCTAGTCTCGAATCGACGATAATTCAAAATTCACGAGAATCGTAATTATCTGCACCGGAATAATATAGATCTGAAAGTTTGTTTGTTAGTGCGAACGTGTAACTAGTCGAAATGGTTGAAACATAAATTCTGAAACACGATATGCAGTAAAAAGTAGAGTCGATTTTTACATACATTTTTAATAATAAAAATATTTCGCAATAATATACACTTGATATTTTACGTTTACTCTTCAGTCTTATTTCAGACCTATTTCACTAGTCTTATTCTTATCTCAGTTTGATTTAGTCGAAAAAAATAAAATCTTTCATCTTTAAAAACCTCGGACCATTTTTACATTTTTTTGTTTTTTTATTGGTGTCTTTACTTCGGATAATACTGATGAGGCAAATGTATTTGCATTAGAGTAGTACAAATTTTATGATGGTGAGATTGAAACGACCCATCCAATAAAGTTTTTGGTGTCAGATCATCCTTAACATTGATTTGGGGTTAATTAATACAAGTGTGTATATGTTGCTTACGGAAATTAATTTCTATAACGGTAAAATTGTTAAACATTGGAAAATTCTTAGTTACTAAATCTTCTGCTGAGCACTGAAAATGGAGATCAGTGTGCTATTACATCCAGCTAAGATATGAGCGAAACGATTATCGGAGGAAAGTTACATTTAATACAATTTGGCGAATCAGCACAATTTTAAATCGGTGTAGATAGTCTTTAAAATTTCCGTGACCAGTGAGAAATTGTACGCTAAAAACAAATTTGGTATGTAATTTATACTGCTCATTCTATTTAATTACTGTTAGGGAAGGAAGTGTAAATTATAACACCGTTATTACAATTATCCCACATGGTCTGATATTGTGTTAGGTAATAGTCATGTAATAATAATCTTTTAAACTGCTTTACGTTAAAGGTGGTTTTATGCTCATAAGTAAATTTACCATTTTCGTAATAGGCATTATTGAAGTTAAGCGAGCAGGTAGTAATAGTATATTTAATGCAAAATAAATTTATCTGTTTAGTAATTTCAAGCTGCAGTGGCATAATTCCAGAGCTGTAACCACTGATGCTAAATAACTTACTGTTTTATATGATTTAATTAATTTAATGGCTGGTAATCTTTGATAACTTGCTAACATTTTTTGAAATCTTTTAAGTTTAATCATATCTGCGTAGATTATGCTACTGTATAGTAGGTTTGGTAAAATGACTGCCCCTTATATAAAATAATCCCTTTAGTATAATTTATTTTGCAATTATTATTATAAAGTTTATTAAAGATAAACAAAAATTTAGTTAACTTACTTTTAATACTATTAAAGTGACTGTAAAATTTCAAGTTATTATCAATTAAGATACCTAAGTATTTAGTATTTGATACTTCATTTATATTTAACCCATACTGAGTTAAATTTAATTGTCTATTACGAATTCTACAATTAAATAGAATTTTGTTTTTGATACGTTAATTTTCAGTCCATATTCATTTAGAAATTTTTCAATATTACTATATATATATATATATATATATATATATATATTATATATTTTATTACTTAGAGTGTGTTCAGACGTATCTGCTATAATCACTGCAGCATCATCCACGAACGTTATTAGTTTACAGTGTCGAGGTAAGATGATAAAGTCTAGAAAAAACTATATTCCACAAAAACGGACCATTTTTACATTGTAATCATTTCATTCTGCCTATCCGGCCAATCTCGTAAATGAATAAAATTTCACGCAATATAATATATATTGCATATTTCCAGTCACTGCATTAACTAATCGAATGAAAAGCATAGGCACACGCAATCACGCATATCAGCATGATAAAATTAACGATAAATCAAACAGTCTTAACAATGCGTCGAAAACATTAACATCGGTATTAAATCTGTACAACAAGAATGTACGAACAGGAAGACACAACATATTCAGAATCGAACAGTAAAACCTTAATAGAAAATTAAAAGTTTTCTTTTAAATAATAAAACAAAAAAAAAACAACAAAAAAACACCGAAAATAACAGAATTCAGCGGGAAAATAAAAGAAAATGTAATACTAGTCTGGCTTCCACGAATTTTTGTCCGAAATATGGCCAAATCTTTGGCTTTAATTGGTACTATCATTGTGAAACTTTACCTTCTTTAAGGCATACGTAGCTGTACCGAATTCATTACTCTGGGTCTGTTATCGTTTCTGACTCATAGTATATATCGTTGCTGATCAAACTGGCACAAACTGTAGACACAGTTTTCTCTGTGAGAACGGTTTAGAATATTTGTCCTATAATCTATTTTCGGGTGTTATTTGAATAAAGCAATGTAAAACTGATAAATATAAAATTCAGTTTTTCAATATTTTAAATTAACTGACAAAATAATTAATGTTAGTGATAATATAATAGAATTTTAATTACAGAAGTATTAATTTTACTTAATATTTTATGTACCTAGTAGTATAATTTAAACTGAAATTCCGAAAATACGGAGATTCCAAAAAGTATTAAGATCCTTTTAACGAATTATAAAAACTAAAATTAAAGCGGCTTATAGATTATATCAGTTTTTTTTTGTCACCCCAATAGTTGTAGCTGGAATTATTCCATTCGATTTTGAAATCCGCAAAAATATATCGAATTATTTTTAATGAAGAATAAAAATCAATTAAGAGTAGGCGCTAAGTAATTTACGAAAACCCAGATTTTAATTGCTTAGTAATAAAAAAAAACAAAAAACAAAAAAACAAAAAAACAGTGTTAGATTATACGGAAGATGATTATGACGGCGCGCATATGACATTTTTTTTCCAAAAATATCAAAAAACATCTTTCAATGTACAATTTGTAAAACTGCTCACGGTGGTGACATTTTAAAGTGTATTTAAATAAATTTAAAATTTCCGAACCTGATGACTGCATATTTTATGTGTAATTTCTCGGACGATGTGGGGGTCGTGTCTTGTAGGGACGCGACAACATTCAAGCGGCACTCCACTGGATCGATTTCATTATAAAAGGGGATCGTGGATTTAATAAGTTCACCGTTTAGGAAATTAATTGCAAGAAAAAAATGTAAATATCTGTGACGAGTAAATGATTATTAACGTGTAAATATAGAGACAATTTCTGTAGGTCAATACGATATCAAATGCCGTTTTTTATGTCAAAAAACTAAATGGCAGCAGGTATCTACCTGCTTTTGAGTTTCCAGTAATATGGGATACATGTTCAAATAGAGCAGCATCCGTTCCCCGATCTATTAAAAAATCGTATTGGTTTTTACTGAAATAATTAGAATCGCTCTTTATTTTAAAACATTCCTCAAAAATTTTTGATAGAGTCGGAAGAATGCATATGGGCCTGTAATTGGAAACTGATGATTTTTCACCGCTTTTATAAATCAGTACACATAACCGGCAACTTAAGAATTTCAGGAAACATAACGCCAAAACAGATTCATTAAATAAAAACGTTAACGGCCGTACAAAAAATGTTTAAGTTTTTCTGTACCGAATCAATTGAAATTTCATCAAATTCAAATGATGATTTTTATTCAATACGGACAAAGCTGCATTCTTTACATCTTCATAAGAAAATTTTGTAAACGAAAGGAATCTTTATAAGCCGTCCTAATGATTTTATTCAACGCTGTCATATATTGCTACTGAATTTTTATCGCTGTTTACAATGAATCTTTAAAATAAATGTCAAAGTAATTTGCTACTATGTCCCCATTACCGTCCACTGATTTTTTATTTACATTTATTTGTTTTAATCTATAAGCGTCTTTACCAATAGTTACAACTGACCAATACTTTTTTTGCTTGCTTTGATATTTGTTTAGAATGCTGTATTGTAATAATCAAACTTAGCTCTCCTTACTGCCTTTTGGAGTTTTTTTCAGACAGTTTTAAAGATATGTCGTAAATTTTCATCCGAAGGATTTATTTTAAGGCGACGAAAGATATCTCTTTTTTCAAACGAAAGTTGGAGCACAATATTGTTACTACCCATGAGTTTCGTCTACGCCTCTGTTTAGTAGTTTTTAATATTTTATTGCGCTTGCTTGTAGATACCAATTAAATTTTTCATTTACGGGGATGCCCATGACTGGGAAATAAATACTCAATATTCCAACTCGATATAATGGGTTACTAAATTTGTTCTTTTTATCAAAGAAGTAATGCGGACCTTCAAAATCTAGATATAAGAAGCCATTAGAAAGAGAGAGTAAACGGCAAACATTAAACATGCGTATTAAAATCTTAATTAAAAGTGTCTCGCTTAATTCGTAATATTTATTGTGACAATTATGAATGAAATCGTCCGAAACTGATCGGTACTTTTAATTATAAACTTAATGCCCGACTTTAATGTTTTCGATTTCATTTGTTCGGTTACATTATCGATCCATCATCGACAAGCAGGCAAAAAATATGTCAATTCGTTCGATTATTAATGCGACGCAATTATTTCGTCCCAAAATTTTCGAAATGACTGGGAAACAAATACTCAATATTCCAACTCGATATAATGGGTTACTAAATTTGTTTTTTTTATCAAAGAAGTAATGTGGACTTTCAAAAGATAGATATAAGAAGTCATTAGAGAGAGAGAGAGAGAGAGAGAGAGAGAGAGAGAGAGAGAGAGAGAGAGAGAGAGAGAGAGTAAATGGCAAACATTAAACATGCGCATTAAAATCACAATTAAAAGTGTCGACCAGTTTCGCTTAATTCATAATATTTATTGCAACAATTGTGAATGAAATCGTCCGAAACTGGTCGGTATTTTTAATTATTAATGGCCGAGTTTAATGTTTTCGATTTCATTTGTTCGGTTACATTATCGATCCATCATCGATACGCAAGCAAAAAATATGTTAATTATTCGTTCGACTATTAATGCGAAGCAATTATTTCGTCCCAAAATTTTCGAAAATCCGAACATTGTGCGATCAAAACTTAAATCGATCGAGGTAAACTAATTTAGAGGATGATTAAATTAAGCTTGAGAACATTTTTATTTCTTCCTTAAATGTAATTTTCATTTTTAAACGACAATTTTATATTTTTATTTTTTCATCATTCATCTTCCAGTCCGTCTGCGAGTATTATGTGCACAAATACTTTGTAGGTGCGGCCGGCTTCATTGTTGCATACTGCAAGCAGTCCTTCTTGCACTTCCCGGGAGAAGGCCTGCCCGAGATGAAACGAACAGCAACTCATCTGGAAATACTCAGTCGCAGGCGTTGATAATTGCTTTTGGAAGTCGACCATAATCCTCAGAGGTGCACAGTCGTATAGCCGGTACTTTTCGCGACTGAATGGGTCCTTCTATCACGACAACGTGTTATCACTCAGCCGTACGCTCATCAGTATACGTGCCGTGCAGTCCTTGCTTGGTACGCGTCGACAGTCCCCCAGTACATAAGTTCATTACAAGTTCTCGACCGTACATCCACGGTGTGTCGGAAAAGTTCCCGAACTTCTTTACTAACACGCATACAGGTGACGTGATCTATTAGACAGTATCCGTACTGTATTTTTCTACATTCTTCTATAGCGTGTGTATAAAATTTCAGCAGTTTCCGTTGATTGGTTTGCGAGTTGGACGTATTTTAGTGAAGGTACGTTTGGATCGCATGTGCAAATCTGAAAATGGATGAAAAGTGAGAAATTCGTTCCACGATTAAATTTTGTGTTAGATTTAAAAAAAAAAAAAACGGTTTCGGGAACGCAAGAATTTATCGATGATGGTTTCAGTGAAGGTGTAGTATCACGTACGACTGTTTACACATGGTATAAGCGGTTCAAGGACTCTCAGAAAATGCGCCAACAAGAATCCAAGGTGATAACCATGCTTATCGCGTATAATATCTGCTCCAAATCAAACAGTGAACGCTGCCTACTACGTCGAGGTCCTAAAACGTCTCAAGCGTCGGATTCAGCAGCGCGTACGGCCCGAGTACAAGGAGCCCGGATCGTGGAGTCTGTTGGATGACAATGAGCCCGCGCATTCGGCGAACGTTGTCAAGCGTTATCTCGCTAAAAATCAAACCCCACGGATCAATCACGCCCCCTATTCGCTTGATTTGTCAACTGCCGACTTTTCCCTATTCCCGAAGCTTAAAATGTACCTGAAAGAACGATTTTTTGACGACCTAGTCGCCATTGAAATTTCTTGCACCGAACGCCTCAGAGCCATTACTTCAAAGGAGTACCGGAGATCGAATCGCAGTACAAGCGCTCAAATACGTCTCGATACTTCGGGAAGTATGTTGAAAATTAACTCGAATAAATTACTTTACATCCGAATGTACTTCATTTATTTCAAAAGTTCGGGAACTTTTCCGACACACCGTAAATAAACAAAGCCATGTAAAAATAATTATAATTTTCGCCACGTTTCCTGCATTTTTCCGATCGCACAGCCAAAGTCTACGACAGAATGTATCACCTTCTATTACATTTCATGAAAACAATAATTCAATATTCGGCAACATATTGTTTCGGGATATTTTTCGTTGGGGGTGGAGAAAATGTCCGCGAATCCAAGAAAGCTGCCAGAGGATAAAACGTTGAGTTCGTCAACGATTACTTTACATCAACTCATCGTAAGGTTAAGCGAGGCATAAAAATGGGTAATGATTGTGCAGAGAACCCGCGCTCAGAGTAAAAATAGATTTATATAATTTACCGATACCAAAGCCTACGTGTTCAATCTTGGCGGAATATCGTCAGTTCTACTCGCGAATAATGGTGTGAAATCGAACGAGATCACGCACTTAATCAGTAATTGACTGTTAACGGTGGGAAGTGTCATTTTTTCTGAAACGTTAAATAGAAATATTTAATATTTAGCTATAAAACTTGGAAGCTCCTAATAGCTGCACTGCGAAAGTTTTAAAAGTTCATTAACGTATTTTGATCTGTGTTATTAAAATTAATCTCGCGCTTTACGATTCGCTAATAAGCGATACTTTTTTTATTGGAGAACTTCTATTTCGTTGCAGGATTTTGATGTGTATTATAATTCTTCAGCTAAACCGGGCCGAGATATATGTGTATTTTCCTTGACCAAAATCGACTGCTTTCATCTCCGGTTTTTTTTATTTATCCAACATAAACTATGTGAGGTCGACAGCGTGTCGCCTATCGGGAACCATCGGGCAATGGAAAGGGCGAACAAGTGCTCGATGAATGCACACAAACGACTGCGCCTCGACCTAGAAAAGTAAACAACGTGCATCTCGATTGCATCAGTTAACCAATCCGGTAAATGAAAAGCTCTCTCTTTCGGCGGATCACTAGAAATGCTTTTAATTCTGGAATATTAATTAAGACGGGCGATTGCTGACGTGATTCTTACCCTCATCGTCGAGTTACGAAATGTGGGAACAAGTCATATTTAATAACCCAGTTGTTGCATCGAAGCGTGAGATCCATTTGAAATTATCTCAAGAGCCTGAGAGAAGATCAACACTGAAATTTTATCGTTTTGTTGAAAATATTCGCATTTCGAATTTTATAAAATATAGACACTTTTCACGTAATTATTTCTAATAATATTACTGATTTTGTTCAATTTCGCAATTTTAAATGCTCGCAACACGCTTAATGTCCGATTACGTAGAAAAATATAAATTGTATCACGTGATATATATATATATATATGTATATATATAGAAAATGCAAATAGAACTCTCAATACTAATACAAATATTTTAGGTATTAATAATAAAGATAAAAATGACACTAAGCGCGGAATAATAATAAAGACGTATGCCTGGTATTAATTTTTTTTCAATTTAAAATAAATCAATTTCTGGAACGATACTTTTTTTTTTCTTGTTTGGGTTTTTCCCTGGGCTTGCCAATAATAGACGATTACCCATCAACACGTGTAAATGGTAGCAATTCGGAGTCGAAAAAAATGGAATCTGACAAAGAACGCGCTATACCAAGGATAGAGAAACAACGACAATCAACGTAGATAAATGTCAAACATATGCATCCCAAAAAGAGAAGGAATGACATTGCCGAAGGTAAAAAGAAGTTAGCTGTCCCATACCATGGCCACATCTGCAATTACAGAGCCCGCAGTATTAATGGACAAAGGAATCAGCCTACAAATAATTAAGGGAGAAGAAACGATCAAGCACCAAAACTATATAAAACACAGCGCTTTTTCTCCATCACTATAAAGCAAAGTTTATAATTCTTAATTATGAAAAATAATTATGGCGACCACTGCGAAAACATCGCCCACCATCCTATCAAAAAGAACGAAATAGGATTTACGCCCAACACCATGGCCACATTGCAACAGCAACGCTCACGGTGCCGGCTGACAACGAGTTCAATACGGCCGCAGACGCGACAGCGGGCCCGCAATATTAACTGCGAGCTGTGCATGTTTTATAACTGTAACTGCAACATTAATGCGTGCTCTTAGTTTAGAGAGCAGTTCATTAGAAGTAACTGGACACGATAAGATAGGACTGCCAAAGTTCACTAAAGGGGGATTAGTTCTTAATATGATGAAGTATACAAGATAGGAATTTTGCTACAATTCGGAGGAACAATACTTAATAACGGAATTGGATAGATTCGCGGTAGAGCTTAAAACGGCACATTCTTTTTAGTTTTATTGCGTTTTAAATTGTAAAAAAATCGAAACTGATAATTATTTCCGGGAACTATAGCTAACAAATCAGACTGTTTCATTAGGTTAGAGTGCAAATGAAAAAGGAATAACGACTTGGCTATTTTGTTGCCCCGTTTAATTAAATCTTGTTAATAAATTCTCACATTAAGTTCAAATAAACATCAGTAATTTTATATGAAACATGTAATACCATTGAAAAATTTGACAATTTTCCACCAGTGTTTCGTATTTACTTACATATATGGAGCACCGTACTGATACGGGTAGAATATGGAATTTTTGAAGTTACGTGAAAATTTAACATATTGCATGACTTAACAGTTATTACTGAACGTACGTTAACTATCACGTACCATCTATCTTCAGTGACCGTAAATCAACTATAATTTTTCACCTCCTTCTATCATTCTCTTCTCTCCTTCCCCTCTGCAAAAAAATGAATAATTAAATAAATAAATACAATTAATTAAGTTGAACCACGCTCGGCTACTGTATCCTCTTCAGAAAGAGTATCAGCCATATGACCCCACCCCTCTTGCTTATATTTCTATCTCTTTCTCTTCTATACTTTGTATAAAATGATCAAAAAGTTTACAATGTAATTCTAAATCGGTCCATATGAATATAATAGCATAATCACAAAAATCCTATAAAATATAACAAACGTTACATCGAAATTGGGACATTTTTTCTAATGCGGGGTAGCCTAAGAATTACATTGTAATTTATATATATATATATATATATATATGCATATATATATATATATATATATATATATATATATATATATGTATATATATATATATATATGTATATATATATATATGTATATATATATATATATATATATATATATATATATATGTATATATATGTATATATAAACCGGCTCTTTCTAGTAAATTCCGAATTTGCTAATTTTATCGACAGGGCTTTTTCGTACTAGTTAAAATTATTCCGAAATGAAAAATAGTTAATTTAAATAAAACCCGGTATCTTTTTGTTCGAATGAGTTTTTTTGCACGACCTTCAGTAATAACAAAAACATTTTATCTGTATTCAAAGACGGTCTAAACAACATTATTCTGTAACACAAGAATATCATTATCCGCGGCAGAGTACCTGTAAGCCGTTAACAGGGTTGTTTTCTTACGTATAAAAATCATGTACACCTTTTAATGCAACACTCCCCTCTTTTGGCGAAGTCACTAATTAATTTTGTGCGTGTAAAAAAATTAAATAATTTCACGGAAATAAAAAAAATTACATCTGTTATAGGGATATAAAATTAGACTTAAGGAGTGTACATTTGCTTTGATTTAATACAAAACTTATCCTTATTTGATACTACGTTCCGTATGTTAAAATTTCAATTTTTGCGAATAAAACGCACTAATAAATTTTTTAATAACACTGATGTAATAAAGTAATGCAAAAGAATAGAAATAATATTAATCTACGAACAATTTTGAAAAAGTACAAAAACAATTAAAATGCATATGTACAAACACGTTGTCGTCACAATATATTTGTGATGAGAAGTACAAAAAAAAAAAAAAAATTAAAATTACTTGTATTTTTAAAAGAAATTAATAATGTTCAAAACAAGATGTTCTAATATTATTTTTAACGATAAACTCTACATTATTTAAATTTATTAATCAAATTATGAATATTAATTATACCCACGGAATTTAAACGAATTGATGACATTGTCGTTAGACGTAAGTGAAATATTTTAATCGCCCGTTAGAATTTAATTTTTTTTAAATACTTTTTTAAAATCGTCAACTTTTCTACCTTAATATTCTGAAATATTTCTTGTATACGAAGTTTTACAAACAGTTCTTTAAAATTGATACGTGCTTTTTCACTTGAATAAATAAATCGATTTTTCCAAAAAAATTTAAAATTCTACTTTCATAACGTTTTTTTTTTTTTTATTTATTTATTTATTTATTTTTTTATTTATTTATTTATTTATTTTTTTATTTTTTTATTTATTTATTTTTTTTTTTATTTATTTATTTTTTTTTTTTTTACGGAATTAAGTAATTAGTCAAATACTTAATTTTGACGATATAAATCTTTACAGTTTTCAACTGCTACTACTATGATCTAATTTTTTGCAGGTATTTTTCGTTTCCGCGGCATTCTATGTATATAGGGGACTTTCTACATGTAAAAACGTGTACGATTTCTCGTTGAACTTCTGGCTGAAATTTATCGAATTGAAAAAATTAAACACACTGATCCGGTTAATTAATGAACGCGTCCGACGAAATTTATCTTGGTATTTGTTGCACTCTTGTAAATCTCAAAAACGGCTAGGCCAATTTCAGTGAAAAATCTAGAGAAATCTCTTTTGCAAAAAAAGCAAAATTCAGGAAGACGTGTCGCTTCTGATCACTTTGCTGCAAATACATGTATGTAAGCTTTAGGTTAGAAAAAAGGCAGATGGAAAAAGTGTAAATAAAAATTCAATCGATTATAGTACATTTCTGCTTTTTTCCGTTTCTCTTTTACACACCGTCATTCGTTCACAAAAATAAAACTAAAAATTGTTAAAATAGAATAAAATATAAAATTCAAAGAAAGAAATTTTTATTTATTAATGCGATAAAAATAAGGGAAATACTTTTTGCAAGTGTACTCATAATGAGTTAAAAACGCTGGTCGATACCGTCGTGAATTCGATGTGGTCTCAGGGCAATAATTTCGTCTTTACTAATCTAGAATCGGCGGCGGAAATTTATTTTAGTTGTTTGAATTTCTCGATCACGGTATTTTGATAATGTGTTATTTCTTAGACAAATCACAGAAAAAAATAACGACATATATCACTGTGAATGTGGCTACTACAGCGCCTTCCGCGAATAAATTTCTTTGACGCGCGCTCGTAATAAAAACGAGAGGAAATACGTAATGATTTGAAGAGGGAAAAAAAAATTTATATTATTCGAGGTACGAGACTATAAAGTGCTCTGACACGAATGCTTTTCGGCATAAATCTTCTCTACGAACCGAGTCGAACGGTACTGAGAACAGCGAAGTTTACGACTGTGTTTTTAAATTAAAATCGCACATCGATCTTGCCGAATAAGTGCGAAATCCCCTTCTAGCGGTCAGCCGCGGATACTACCGGAGAAGAAGTCACACTCGACATCAGACATATATATACATATATATATATATATACAATCATACTACATACATCCATTTCAATCGCACAACCTCTTCCGCGTGCCTCGCACTTTGGCATTAATTTTACTAAATCTCCACTTCACGGCCATTTTTTAAATTTAAAATACGGTCCGCTTACTTCGACGTTCTACTACTGTTTCCATTGTTCGCTTACATCTGAACCATTCACACTGTTGCCTTCTTCTCGTTTTTGTTCTTCCTTAACATCTTCTCCATTCTGTCCTCTTCACCCGTACGATGAGGCTTTCTGTAATTTCAGTCATATTCTTTTTGAGTGTCCGTCCCTCCCAAATGAACGATCTTTTTTTTTACACTTGACGTCCGTGCACCTTTTCTTTTTTTCTTTTTTTTTTTTTTTTTGGCTCGTCATAAAAAAAGTGCTCTGTTAACTCTCTCCATTCAAAGTGAGAGTCTTTTAGACCACTATGCTTTTATTTTATTCCTTTATGAAATGATAAATAGAATGAAATGCAGGAAAGTAGCCGGAACAGATGGGATAATGACTGATCAGAGGAAACATGTAGGACCCAAAGCAAAACAGTGGTTACTTGGAATGATAAATAAGTGCGTCACTACCAATCAAATACCAAAGGAATGGCAGAAATCACATGCCGTAGCATAAACTTGGAAAACAACCCATAGATCCTAAACATTTTAGACCGGTATCGCTACTATGTTACACTTATAAAGCTTTCGAGAGGATGATATTAAATAGAATAATGACAAAAATTGATGATAAACTCATAAGACAACAAGCGGGGTTTCGAAGTGGTAAATCATGCACAGCGCTAATCTAGTGCAAGAAATAGAAGATGGCTACGAAAACAAAATGATTACCGGTACTGTCTTCATTGGCTTTAGTGCAGCATATGATACAGTCAATCATAGACTACTATTGAAAAAAAATATACGAATTAACCGGAGATACTAAACTTACAAAAATTGTAGGAACATTATTGAGTACAGAATCAAAAAAGCAGATGGAGAAGACAAAATAATGGATTACATCAGGGAAGTGTGCTAGCACCGGTACTATTTAATATATACACCAACGACCAACCTATCGGAGACCAAAACGAAACACTTTATATATGCTGATGATCTGGTCATCACAGCTCAAAGAGCATCTTTTGAAGAGGTAGAAAAGGATTTAACAGAAATGCTGGACACGTTGAAAGGTTACTACGAACAAAACTACCTCAAACTAAATCCACCGAAAACTTAAGTTACAGCGTTTCATTTGCGAAATCAAAATGCCAGGCGGAAACTAAAAATAAAATGAAATGGTTTACATTAGGGAACACTGTGAACAGCCTAAGTACCTCGGGGTAACGCTGGACCGATCACTGACATATAAAAGACACTGTGAGAATACGAAAAATATGATAAATTCAAGAAACGGGCTCTTACAAAAACTGATTATTGGAGCTACTTGGGGTGCAGATCCTCGAGTACTAAGAACATCAGCGTTAACACTTTGTTACTCAGCCGGGGAATATGCTTGCTCAGTGTGGCGTAATTCAACACACGCTACGAAGGTTGACGTGGTGCTCAATGAGACTAACAGGATAATTACAGGATGTTTAAAAGCAACACCATTACCAAAACTGCAAGTGTTATGCGGAATTGCACCTCCAAATATAAGACGACGAGAGGTAGCAGCGATGATAGAAAAATCTAAACAAGAAACAGATTGTAGACACCCTTTATATGGACACGAGACGCCGATATACCGTCTAAAGTCAAGAAAAAGCTTCTTAAAGACAACAAGCTCGTTCTCAGAAACGCCTGCGTCAGCAAGAATAAGGATGTGGAAAAGAGAAACAGAAAAAGAGCGCTTCGAAATAATATGGAAAGAACCGGTCGAAAATATGCCTGCGGGAAGTGAATTACACTGGAGAACGTGGAAAACCTTAAATAGAATGCGGACCCAAGAACAGCAAGGACGAAAAATAACTTGGAAAAATGGGCTATGTCAGAGAGCAATAAGTGTGACTGCGGAATCGAACAAGACTCGGATCATTTATTTACATGCCCCTTACTGCCGATCCAGTGCAATTTCGAGGATACGATGTCCAAAACTATAGCCGAAAATGCGATCCAGGTTGCTGGTTACTGATGCTGACCGATACGATAAGAAGAAGATGAAATATCCCAATTTGACGGAGTTGCAAAAATTATAAGAGAATGATTAATTCTTATTGAATTTTATTTTATTTAGACTCAAAATTTTGCTACTTCGGACCTGAAAAAACACGTCGCTGCTAAGAAAAAATATTTCTCGCTCACCATTGGACGAATAATCGATATTTATTAATTTTACAGAGAAAACGCTGTTTTATTTAGATTTTTAATTCACTTATGTTTTCTTAAATACACGGGGACATTTCTACACATTAGTGGCTTCGTATTTATTTCGGATATAAAATTTAAATAATAATCAAAAAAAAAAAAAAATGAAGTCCTTGAAAAAATATAAACAACCGCTTCTTAAGATGACTGAGATGACAATTCAAACTCTTCCGCTAGTTCATTGACCTTTATAAGCCTGTTCGATGTGAGGGTCAAGTTATAACGAGAATAGTGCAATAGATCTGTCTCTTCACAAGTTCTTTAAACATTTATAATTTATTCGGATACTGTTTTTTTTTGTTTTTTTTTGTTTTTTTCTTGTACTGTTCCTTAAGAATGATCTTTTTTTGAGACATTACCAAAAGCGGAAATTAATAATATTAATATTTTGCATATTAAAGAATTTTTCCTTTTTTTCCCTTCGATTTTACTTTGTGATTACTTCTTTTGCGCCGTTTTCGACACTATTTTAATTTTACCAAAAATTCCTTAAATTATAAAATATTGCACTTTACTAGTGATTTGAGCGCTTTTAGAAAGACTGCTTTTTGTCCGGTCGGAAACGAGAAAACAGATATTAAATCTTAGATAAAAATCATTGAGAAAATAAGACAACTATTTACCAAAGTAGTTTATCACTACGCTTTCGACAACGTTAAACAGAATACACGATGGCACAATCTTAGGAGATTAGAAGTACCAGTCTAATCGGACCAATAAAAAACTGAACGAAACAAAATAGGAGTTCGTGAACGGGGCGAACTAACAACTGAGTTCAAAATTGTCAAAGGAGTTTAACAAGTAGGTGCGCATATTCACTATTCAGTCCAACCCTTTCCAACACGTACGACGAATGAATATTCAGAAAAGCTTTAGAAGAGTAATCGCGGAAGCTATATCGATGGGCCCGGAAAAAATTTTCAAAAAATGAAACAAGGCTACTCGTTAGCGCAGAAATCAACCTATCATCGAGAATGTTCGATAAAATTGGCCGAGGTAAAGTAAAAGCCGGTTTGATAACTCAGGACGAAAACAACGATCGTCGATGGAAAAAATAACAGACCGAATATGAACTTGGAAACTGAAGTTATAAGCAATTTCACCTATCCAGAATTTCCCATCTCGAATGGTGATGGGTACGAACCAGAGATAGGCGTGCAGCCTAGCCATGTTAGCAGCAGCAAAACCAATTAAAATCTGAAAGAGTAGGAATATTGCAAAAGCAACAAAGATACAAATAATGAAAAGTTTTCAGTCTTTCTCGATATTTTTATACGCGTTAAAATATTGAACTTTACGTTAAAATAGATGCATTTCAAATGTTCTGCTATATAGAGGGGTGTGCTGCTTACTCCAAGACGACCAAACGAACAAATGAATCTATTTCAAATGAACTAAAAATCGAGCCAGTACTACTGCCGAGAGAACCGTGTCCTTTCCTTTTTTTCTTTTTTTTTTTTCGGCGCATGAGATCCGTACGGACCGGCTAGAAAAGACATTTTTGCAAGGCAAAATAAAAGGAACTAGAGTACGTGGGAGAGTATCCATTTACTCGAAGAACTCACGCGAACTGGGTAAGGAAGGCGGAGAATAAGGGTCTCGATTAGTCGAAATAGTGCTACTTCTAAAATGAGAAAAGTAATCTTCGAAGAAGTGTTTCGTTTGATAAGCCCCATTCGGAGTGACTACTGATTTTGCCCAGAACGTCTATTTTTTTCATGTGCCATGCCTCCTCTCGGCCTGGACTTAGGGGAAGGCTAGGGGGCTGCAGCCCCGTGTCCCGCCTTATAAAGGGGCCCCAAAGAGGCTTCCACCTCCGACATGGATGGTTAAACGTGCAATAATAGATGTTTTTCCAAACATTTATATTGCATATAGAACGATTACAAATTGTGAGGCGGAAAGATCTTTTTCAATATTAAAAAGAATAAAAAATACGTACAGATCAACCGTGCTAGATGATAAATTATCGGCATTATTAAGATTAACTATTGAAACAGATTTTATCCGTTCAGTAGATTGTAACGATATTATACAAGAATTTGCAGAAAAAAACAAGAAAAAAATTCATTTTTTAAAATTATATATATATATATATATATGTATACCTATATATATGTATATATATTATTATTTTTTTTTTGGCATCGAAAATTCTACCTATTGTCTATATGATATTTAGTTTTGTTTACATTAATAATTATATGTTAATTCGTGAATTCAAAATAATATAATTAAATTAAATTAAAGAAAATTTAGTTATTTTATAAAACTGATAATTTTGTCGCTTCCGAAAAGGGCCCCTTATGTTTCCGTAGCCCCGGACCTATCATACACTTAATCTGGGCCAGGCCTCCTCCCGTTATGGGAGTAAATCAATTAAAAATAAATGGTGAATAAACGAAGTATTTCGAAATCTGGGAAAATGTTGAATGAATCTTTAAATGATATCGAGAAATGTTTGATGCTGTAAAGCTTTTAAAATAGCAACTGGGAATATTCATTAACAATGAGAGATCGTTGGGAACTTTGAATGTTAATGATTTTTATAGGATGATAGTAATGAAATAACCTCTCGTTGCCTACAATTTCGCTAATCCCCAACTAAAAAAAAAAAATACACATTTCATAATCGACTTAATATTTTTAATTTTTAAAAAAAAATTGTTTATTGACGATACCATTTAAAATGATCAAACGTCATTTTTGGTAATTTTACAAGATGTAATTTTGAGAAAACGTACGGAATGTTTTTATTTCCGAACTTGATAATAATGACTGAAAAATTGTAATTTTTAATAGGTGTTCGAAGCCTTTGTTGCTCTACCATTGGTTGGTAAATAGCGAAAGGAAAAAGGAACCATCTTACTTTTTCAATCAGATCAAGCTGTTGACGTACCTACTGCCGGCTTTCATAATTTCTTTCGCTATTATACAAAACTCTCCCGGCAATATAAATCAAATCGAGTTTATCTCGCTGGACATTACTAGAGACAACCATTTCTATATTTATTTGATCTACTCCATGACAAACCAGGTAAATAAGCATTAAAAATTTTATACCCCTATTGCGAATTAAGCAGCGATAAAAAATGATTTCAAAAGCTCGGTTAAATTAATTAAAAAACTAAACATTGCACTCTCGGAAAATAACTCGTATTTTCAAAAAATTAATAAATATTTTCGTGTTTTTTTGATGTTTTTTTTTTGATGTTTTTTTTTTGTTGTTTTTTAGGACAGAAAAAACTTTTTATTTTCTTTTATTGCAGTTGTTGCTGTTTTATATATATAAGAAATCTTTTGAAATTGTTTTGATTACTGAAAAGGTTTCAACTTATATCGTTCTCGTTGCAAATGAATACGTAGTAGAAGTTTGAAAAATGGGAAAATTATACGTGTAATTTATTTTTAACACTTATTATTATTCGTTTCTCAATGCACCAGATCCATTTTGAATAATAAAAAGTTGATAAGAGTTTACTAAATTTACCGCTAGTTAATATTAAGTGCATGCTGCAGACCAAGAACAACATGCCTAAATATATCATATGCTTTGCTTACAGTATGCTAATCGAATGTGTATTAGGCCCCTCATTGATCAAAACGAGTATCATCACACTGATACAGTATTGTTCAGTTTAGAGTGTTCGTGGTTCTCATAAAATGGCACGCCACCGCTCCTTTGTCAGTAATTCGTTGTCGTCATTAATCATTTCGAAGAGTCAACGGAACGCTATCAGTAATCGGTGGTGTCTACTTTATTATCGGTCAAGATTATTTCACTCATTTACCTGAGAGCGACGTCATCCCACACAATATTCTATTAACTTTAGTCTAAGGTGTAGCGCATTAGCTTTCAAAAAGGCCGATCATCGTCTTCTTCAACGCAATTCAGATACATTGAACAGATTTTCAATTATGAAATTTAGTAGGGCCGAATTTAAGATTCGGGTCGTTTTGACCCGGATCCTCTCAGGTATAAACTTGATTGGAAATTGAATTGGCTCCTGAGGAACCTTCGGTAAAGATGCGTTCGCAAAAGACACACCCGAATAATCTCGTCCCTATTCTCTTCTGTATTGTCGGGCTTTTAGTAAAGTATAGATCTTACGTTTATGTTTTATTGCTGATGCTCTGACAGGCACTTTCACTTTATTGGCACTCAAATCGGTTGCATAGTTTTTTTCACTTTTGATAGCACGTCGAAAAACAACAAAGCCGTCTCCCACTACGGCATTAAATAAATATTCTCCAATGGAATTGTCGGAGCCTGAGAGCCAACAAACAGGCTTTGGAAGGGATTCTTGACTCTTACTACATCCATATTGCTCTGTTGTCCGAAACTTGGCTTACTGAGTCCATGATCCATTCGTGGATTTAAATTAATCCGTTCTGATCGTGCGGATGGATATGGCGTCGCCGCCATATTGATAAGGAACGATATTTATTTTCACGTTCACGATCACTCCGCTTGTTTTCCTTCTGACGTTCGGTCACCAAACCTGGTGCATATCTCTGTTCCTAATATTCATCCTCAACCAGTCCATATTATCTCAACATACGTCCCTCCGCATTTTGATCTCCACAATTTTCCTTTAACATTATTGTCCAATTTTCTTTCTTTTCCCTTTATTTTTGGTGGTGACTGGAACGCTCACTCTCCTCTATGGGGCTCGGTTGGTTATAACTGTAATGGTCGTGTTCTTGAAAATTTCATCTCTAACAATAGCTTCGTTATTCTTAATGATCATTCTCCGACGTTCTTTAGAGGCGTGCAGACTTGCAGTTCGGTTGACATTTCCTTCACTTCTCCCAACTTCGGTCTCAGCTGTCATTGGAGAACCTTGCAGGATACCTTCGGTAGTGACCATGTTCCAATTATTCTTTCCTTTCACGATCTTCGTCCTCCTCCTGATCCCAGTTGTTCCAGAGTTCCCCGTGCTTCCAAATGGTCCCTAACCAAAGTTGATTGGGATAAATTTCGGGCTGGAGTCGATTCCGGCCTTCCCAACATACATTCCCAAACAGATCCTGTTCTTCAATACAACAGGTTCATCGACTCGATTACCTCGGCGTTGTCGGCCTCTTCTCCTCCTATCCGCTTCTCTAAAAAGAACCCTAATCTTCTTGCTTCTTCCCTATGGTGGAACAACGATTGTTCGGTCGCTTTTAGAGACAGTTCTTTGAAGTTCAGGGCCTTCCGGTCCTGCTCTTCCTTCGATAATTTCATAGCTTATAGGAAGGCCAATGCTAAGGCCAGATTTATTCTCAAAAAGAGCAAAAAAAAACGCGTGGAAGAAATTCTGTTCATCATTCTCTAGATCCACCTCCCTCTCTCATCTTTGGAAAATGGCGAAAGCCTTTCAGTCCCCACGGTCCGAACGTCCCTCCTATTACAACCTTCCTTCGGAGAAGCTCATCTCTTTTCTGGACTCAATTGCTCCCTTATATGTTCCATCCTTGGAGCAAATATGCCCTCCGGCGTTCCCACCTACATCCTCTATGCACGTTCTGTCTTCCGATTTTAACATCAATGAACTCCATTCTTCCTTAAAGAATTCCTCCTCCTCCTCTAGTCCGGGAGTAGACGGCATTCCTTTCCTGGTTATTAAGAGCTTATCAATCTCCGCACTGAATACCTTGCTTTCTATCTACAACTCCTTCTTGCATACCTGTACTATGCCACTAATTTGGAACTCCTTTATTGTGTTATTCCTATTCCAAAAAAGAATCCTAATTCTTTCCGTCCTATTTCCTTGGCTTCGTGTTTTAGAAAATTGTTTGAACAAATGATTAATAAACGCCTAGTCTGGTGGCTGGAATTCAACAATATTCTTCCTAGTAACATGTTCGGTTTCCGTACGGGACTGGGAACGGTGGACTGTTTATCGTTGTTTATATCTGACGTGTACAAATCTCTTATTCGCAAAGAATACACTGTTTCTGCTTTCCTTGATGTTACCTCCGCATTCGATCATGTTCACTTACCTTCTCTTCTACATAAAATGTGTTCCATTAATGTTCCTTTACAGCAAGCTTTTCTACAATAGATCAATTCAGCTCTCCACTCCCTTCTTCTCAGAGTCTAGAGTGGTCTTTCGGGGTCTTCCGCAAGGCTCATGTCTTAGCCCTACTCTCTTTAACATCTATTTCCATAGCCTAGCTACTCTTCAGATATCATCTACTTCCTTATTCTTTGCCGATGATATACTCATCTACTCTTCCTCAGTTAATCTTTCTTCCGCCGTCGTGGAGCTTAACAACTCTCTTTTCTCTCTGGATAATGCGTTATCCGATCTTCACCTTTTTACTTCTCCTGAGAAATCAGCAGCTATGGTTTTCACTTATCGTCCTTATAGTCGTTCCTCAGTCAATCTATCCGTGTGCCATCTTCCTATTCCTTTAGTTAGTTCTGTCTCCTACCTTGGCATTGTTCTTAGCAGTAACTTGTCTTTTCATCATCACATAAATTATCTCTATACGTCGGCTCTCAAGAGGATTAATTGGTTGAAGGCTCTCTCCTCCCGTAATTGGGGTGGGGATCCTTATATCCTTCTGATGCTATACAGGGCCACTATCCTTTCTAAATTCGATTATTGCTCGTTCCTCTACGCCAGTGCTCCTAAATATCTTCTCCTTAAACTTGATAAAATCCATAATATGTGTCTCCGTCTTTGTATCGGTGCCTTGAACTCCTCTCCTATTGCAGCCATTTTGGCAGAAACTGGTTCCTGCCCTTTATTCATCCGAAGACTTTATCTAGGTGAACGATTTCTGATTAAACGTCTTCATATTTCCAATTCCTACTCGCTTAATTCCTACTGGTTTATATTCAACAACTGGCGTTTCTCTCCTCGTAAAACCCCAATCGTTTCCTTGATTTCTTCACGACTCAGGGCCTTCTCTCCTTTTGTTCTATCCTACAACAAATGCCCTTACTTTACCTATAATTTCCTAGATTTTATTTACTCACCCAGTTTACTTTTTCTTCCTTCGTATGTCAAGTCTCTTCCCTCTCTCGCTGCTCATAACGAATTTAACTATGTTTTATCCTCGCTCTTTCCTTCTTATACCTTAATTTTTACAGATGGCTCAAAGTCAGCTTTGGGGGTTGGAGCGGCTTTTACTTTGCCGGATTTCGGCTATTCTGAGTCGTTCAAACTCCCCTCGTTCTCCTCCATATTCCTAGACGAATCTATTGCGATCTTACAGGCAATCCTTTTTATAGCCTCCTCTAACAATATATCCAAGGTTCTCTTATCTTCTGATTTAAAAGGCGTTTTACAAGCCATTGCTACTCCCTTTCCTAAACCATCCGCTGATCCTATCGTGCTTCACATACGTTCCTTAATTTCACATCCATTTCATTTCCGTTCTGTCCGTATTGATCTATTGTGGATTCCTAGTCATTGTGGAATTTCGGGCAACGAGTTAGTCGACTCGTTGGCACGTTCGGCTGCTTTAAACGGTCGCTTTATTAGGCATTTACCAGCTCAAAGTCTTCTTACTCTTTCCTCGCGTTGCCACCGTGACTGTTGGTCTGATCTCTATCCTTCTTCTTTTTCCAATCCTGATTCCTTTTACTTATCCATACAACCCACTCCTCCTCTTTTTCCGTGGTTTCTTGATTTCCCCAACATGAGGCGGTCAACTATTTCATCCATAATTAGACTTCGGTTTAATCATAGTTTGCTTCCTGCTTCGCTCTTTCGTTTCTCCATTACTCAGTCTCCTCTTTGTCCATTTGATCCGTCAGAAGCAAACTTCGTTTGTGATGCGAACCACAATTTACTTGAATGTCCTTCCATTTCTTCAGAACGCGCAATACTGTATTCCGGTCTTTTGCGTCTTGGCCTCCCTACGCCCTACAGCGCTCACAGCCTCCTTTCTTTTCCGTCTCCCTTGGTTATTCCTTTGTTAGCTTCTTTCGTATGTTCCATTTGTAATATTTTTCCTTTATAATTATTAATACTATCATACCGTTGAATTGAGTAACGTCCTTAGCTGACATGCTCAAAAAAAAAAAAAAAAAAAAAAAATTATGAGTAAAAAACACTGAAAATTTTTTTTTGTTCAAAATAAACTAGTTTCCGTAGAAAAATAGGATAGTTAACTTGAACGCTGAAAAAAAAATCTTACATATAACGATTCGACTGATGTCCCGTGAAATTATGCACAGTGCATGTGCATAGTGTATTAAAAATGTAAATAATAAATCGTAAATAAAAATATAGTAAATTGGAATAAATATAACAAACAAATTTAAAATATATAAACGATATACTATTTAGAAACGTTTTTAGGTATTATACATGAGCGGCTAAAAATGAATAAAACCACTCAAAGTATGTGATCAGAACAAACTCTAAAAACGCATACTTAGAGTTTGTTCTAATCACATACTTTGCATGGTTTTATTAATTTTTAGCTGATAAGCTATCCCCAAAACGTTTCTAAATATCGTTTATACATATATTTTAAATTTGTTGTATTTGTATTTGTTCCAATTTACTATAATTTAATATATTCAACGATCAGTATGTTAAACGATTCTTCATTAAATCGTAAATAATAAATATAATACTTCACTTTCATACTTAATATGCTTTGGAAGAGAGCGAGTACGATCTCATCATCAGCAACACTAGCTAACTATTATCTCCAGAATTAAACAAGTGAATAATTAAGCGATAATTAATAGATGGCGCTTGCAATCGAAAAACATATTTATATTTTGTCGTAATTGTTTAAACACAACTCAATGTGTTCATTTCAGATTTTATGGTTGACAAATGTAATTATCTGGATGGTTCTGTTAATGATCTCGATGATGATGATGGGCGTATATGGTTTCCTTGTAATGACGGTTGTTTATTTTCAGTCGAAAGAATGGACCAAGTGGTTGGACAAGAATACCGTTACTAAGCTAGTTTTATGATTGATTCTACACCGTTCTATAAAAAACCTCGTTCACAACTGGCAATTGCACACGTTACTTGTCAACTCGTCAAACTTGCGGAAACTATTTACACACAGAGTTGACTGTTATGCGTACTTGGAAAATTTTAAATCCTTTTTTTCCTTTTGTTTTCATCATTGCGTCTAGATGAAGTGAGAAAAAAGATATTACAATTTCGTTTACGATTTAGCTGATACCAATCCATTGCTGGGCTTTCCCCAGCATCTTCCACTCGTTCCGGTCTTGCGCCTTCGTAATCTATGTTTTCTTCAAAATAACAGAGAAAAACGCAGTCTATTTCATCTGATTTTCGAGTCTCTCAACCGAAGTTGCGCTAAAACTAAACGCACCCTAACAGAAGGAACCGAGTAGTGTTTTTATAGAATAAAAAAGGTTTGCCAACGAATCTGAAGTTGAAATAAACACCAGTTTGTATTTTCAGCTAACGGAAAATATAAGTATCAAGATATGAAATTTTTTTTCTCCCGATGAGGCAATAAAATACAAACACGATCGAAGGTGTACATTGATTCATTCTTTTCAAATAATGCTCCTAACTTCTTTGAAACAACTTCGTTAGACGAAATTAGAAACGTCACGAAGATGGTTCGATCATTTTAATTATAAACAAAGGTGGGCAATAAATGTATCGTCGCAGAGCATTTATCGGCAGAGTTAATGCGAGCAAAATTCAGCATTGATATCATTTGTAGATCAATGTTGAATAATACACGTATAAGTAATTTTTATTAGAACATTACTTCGTAAAAATTTTGATTAACATTGTATTGTACATTGATTTGTTTGTAAAATATCGTTCGATCTACATCATTGTTTAATTTATGTCCAATAATTAATACTGTCCACCGATAAATGGCGATCGTTTTTTTATTCTATTGTTCACTGATATTGTAATTCGGGCCGACGTAAAAGTCTGTATTTCCGTAGAATTCAAACATTCCTTTTGTAAACTATTAGCATATCCGGATAGTATTAAAAAGCGGTTTATAATGCAGCAAAATACATTTTCAGTTTATTTCAGTTTAATTTTCTTTTTGAATTCGGCAATTCAGTTTTCGGTTAATTCTGCAATAATAAGAGAAAAATTAATTAACTCAGTCTGTATTTGTCAACGTCAAGGCCGTGTTCACGGCTGGGGGGCAGGGATTAACCCCCCCCCCCCATGAGAACTGAAATAGTTATTATAAATACAAAAAAAAACCGGAAAAAATCAAAAATTTAAAATAAATATTGATGATTTTTTAGGGTGTTCTTACCTTTAAAAGAAAAAATATGTTCCATATTTTTAGGTACTTCAATAAATATTTTGTGCAAAATTTTTTATTGCGAGTATAATCATTAGCATATGTAGTTTTTATTAATGTTTATACGGGTAATTCATTTATGTAAATTATTAAAATATAAATCAGAATGATGGAAATTATTAATAGGAAGAATATTAGTGAAAAATGTATTGTTAATTATAAAATAAATGTAAAGAAAATTTTAAGCCCCCCCCCCCCCACCACCAAAAAAATTATGGGCACGAGCCTGGTCAACGCCTATATCAACGGGGAACCCAAAGAAATTTATTATTAAAAAAAAACTCAGTCTGTAATACTCTCTGCGGAACCCAACATGAAAAATAAATAAATAAATCAATAATCGGCACGTTTTCATTCTAGCTTATGGTGTTTAGTGAACAAATAATGTAAACGTGTTAATACATATAACGCACGCTGTATATACGAATATATATCAGGCCCGTGCCCAGAATTTTGAATGGGAGGGGGGAATTTTCTTCACATATTTATTTTATAAATAACAATACATTTTTCACTAATATCCCCATACTATTAATAATTTCCATCATTTTGATTTATGTATATGATAATTTACATAAATGAATTACCCCGTATAAAGATTAATAAAAATTACATATGCTAATGATTATACTCGTAATAAAAAATTTTGCATAAAATATTAATGAAGTGACTAAAAATATGGAACATATTTTTTCTTTTAAAGGTAAGAACACCCTAAAAAATCATCAATATTTATTTTAAATTTTTGATTTTTTTCAAATTTTTGCGTATTTACAATAACTATTTCAGTTCTCATGGAGGGTTTGCCACCAACGCCCGTGAACACGGTCTTAGTATATATATATATATATATATATATATGTGTGAACAAAAAAAGAAATTCGTTTTAGATAAAACCGAAATCGTCATGTGACACTAAGCAAATAAGAATTATTTCTATGTTTTCTGTCCACCTCGGCCAGGAACAGAGATCACGATGTAACATTGAATCGATACGCAACTTCCTTTATCGTTAATTAAAATTTTGTTCGATTAATAACTCAATACAATATTCTATATCTACTGCGCGATAAGGAATACACAATATTTTTATGCTTTTTTATCAAAGCATACTGACGTCATTATTATTATTATCGATCGAAATTTACATACAACAAATGATTTGTTTAGCCTCGGACTTGAGAAATTTGATACGCTACGTTGCGCAAAACTTAATATTAAATAAACGTTTTTTATTTAACTTTTGTATAATAATTCAACATACTATTTAATTAGTAAAAGTATAATTCGGTTGCGCGTTTAATATACAGCACCGTGGAAACATAACATCAATACGGCATGATATTAATTATATTTATTGAACAAAAGAAAAACTGATAATTGAAATTCTAATCAATTTTTATTGTTTTTTTTTGTTTTTTTTTTAATATTCCAGTGTTATCGCTAATAGTACAAAATTTTTACCGCTCAACTTTATTTAAGTATAATTTAAAGAATTCTCACGCTATTATTAAATTATTTGAAATACTAAAAGTTATTTTATAAACAGAGCATAATAAAAAGTAGTTCAAATTTTTTGATATAGCTGCTTTAACTGTTTCATTAAATTTTTTCTTGTTAAACAATCTGTTATCTTATCTAGTTCGTTTATTATAAAAATAAGATTCTGTACAATTTAAATGAAATTACCGTGAATTTATCATTCTTAATTTCTTATTATTACCTATATTTATCACAATTAAATTTCGTTCCCATCGCGTACTTGTTTAAAATCATATAGTCGTGTTAAGTTCTTTTATTAAGCAACCGTATTAAATCCGGGCCTTAACTTTTGTCGTAATTACAGTTCGTTCAATTTAGCGCAGTTTACAGTAAGGCGGTAATGTGAGTTATTTCGCGATTTGATCATTTGAATCCAAATCTGCAAACTAATTCGAATTACACAAAGTAACTTTGACTGAATTAATTTAGTATCTGATTTATGTAAAAGATAAACTTTTTACTCTACGAATGGGAAATAGTGAAATTTATCACAGCTAAAAACGTGACTAACCGGAAATAATAGTAATAATCAGTACTAATAATAATCTCATAATTAGATAGGAAAAACTGTAAAAAGCCTATTTTAAAATTTTTTCTTATTATTCAAGTTTAAAATATTAACCATAAACAAACATTTGTCTACTTTCAAGTTTAGAACTTTTGCAGCACTATCGGATACGTATTTATTTAATACAAAATAAAAGCTTATGTAAAAGGATTTCTAAAACTTATTAATATTCAGCATTGAATCTTTACAAATTCCACTTTACGTGAATTTTAAAAATTTCAATTATTCCAAGTTTTCCTAATAGAACGACAAATGTATATATCAATAACTAATGTCAATTAACAAGTAGCGTATTCGAATTACTCTTATATACTCCGAATAAATAATCAAACGCTAGTAGTAAAAATACCTTGAAACGAATAATAAATATCGACTTTTCCTCATTAATAAAATCGATTTTTATTTTTAACGTAATCGGAGTTTGATTTTTTTTTAATATTCCTGTCGTCGACGATTTAATTTTAAGATTTCTATGCTCATGTATTTTTTTTTTTTTCATATTTATTAATTTACCGTTTATAATTAAGTTCCAATTTGTGATGCATTTTTGTTACTTACGTGTAAAATATAAATAATTTACAAAGTAGCGGATTTAAGTAAAATTATTTGCACCCAAGTCTAAATAGACTGTTTCATTACATCTATCCTTACTGCAAAACGAGCATTACCGCAGACCGCATGTTGTTATATCTCAAGAAAGTTTGTCAACGGCCTCCTTTGAGTATAAATCTTTTTGTTTAGACGTTACAATTCCGGATTTAGTAACAAAATCAATAACAAATTTTTATAAGTTATAAATAGTTTTCGAAACCACTTCGGACACGAAAGTTTACACAGAGAAGCCCTTAAAAGATGTACCTTAATATTTCGTTATTAGACTAAGTTTAATATCGTTTAGTAATAATAATAATAATAATAATAATAATAATAATAATAATAATAATAATAATAATAATAATAATAATAATAATAGTGGTACAGAAAAAATTTCTGTATTGGTAATATTGTGAACACATTTTGTGAATTGAGTAGTGATCGCGCGCCTAAGTTATCGGAAAATATTTATGCTTTACTCATTCAACATCAGTTGTATCTATTGCACGCTGCTTCTACTACATCGTTACAACTCACACCAAAGCCAATAATTTCCTCCTAATTACTGACACCCTGCAGTCTTTAAACATGATTAAAAGCCAAAAGTACAACAACCTGCTAGTACCAAAAATATACCACTACTTGTGCCAATTGTATCTAATGGACAGTCACGTGTCGCTACTGTGGGCTCCTGGGCACATTGGAGTGCCTGGTAATGAGAGGGTTGAAGGAGTAGCACGTTCTTCCTTGCTTTCGCTAATGCCAGAAGACGCGAAGCTACCGTCATCAACGACATATACATTCATGAAGGTGTACGAAAACCAGTGGAAAACTGAATGAGCAGTTACTACACCATTCTTAATAATCATTAAGCCTGCAGTTGAATTATAGTGGCCACCGGAAGGAACATTCTGATCCGACTTTAAGATTCTCAGCCGACTACGAATCGGTCACATCGCTACCTCCGATAAACATATAATCGACAAAACGCCGCCTCCGCTATATGCCCCTTGTATGGCCAGACAAGCGGACCGACAGTTTCTTACATACTCCTTATCTGCCGAAAGTTTATTGTGTTATGAAAACAACTTGGTCTACTGGGAAACATAGAGCAGATCCTCTCAAATGAGGCAATTGCCTTCGTCAGAATGAGCGACTTAACTCAACATATTTAAATGATCCATTTCCTCCGTATGCGCTGTAATGACCATAGCAATTACACAGAGCACATACAATTTAGGAGGGGGGGATCAGTTGTAACGAAATGCTGATAGTTTGTTTTTTTTTGTTTTTTTTTTTTTGGCTCGCATAACCATTTGGCCATTTTCAACACAAATAAGCTTTAAACTGAAACTAACGTTAACAAAAATAAATAGAATAAAAAATAACTCTAAACAACTGCCACCTAAATCACAATGTTACAATCGACTATGAATCTGAAGAATGCAACTAAAGCCTGATCCTCGCAACAAAGCAAATACTGAACTATAAGGAGGAAAAACCGATAAGGAAATTATGTTTCGGAAAAATATAAATCTGCACCTGTCAAATAATTTACAAGAAAATAACAAATGATTGATGCCCTTCGAGTTACTAATTATTTAACGTTTGACTTTGAAAATTTTGTGAAATTCGCGTATGACTCATATGAAAATGACAAATGAAGGTAACAAATTTCCTAAGAGGCCTTTGAGAGATAGTTAGTGGCACATGATAATACCATAGTCTTGACCGGATAGTTGATTGGACTGTATTACAATATCTACCTACTTTTAAGTTATTCTCTATATTTATCCAATTTTGTCGATGACATTAATTTTCCGAAACAAATCGGTAAAAGGGATGAAAGGATATGAAACGCCTCCGGAAGCAGCTTCCTTGACCACGCGAGTTGCTTTATTCTAATCAACATTTTATTTCGTATTGACATAATTTTAGGCGTTCATTGTTCTTGGTTGAAGGAAGAGACTACGGATAGATTTTTCCATCATTTTAATTTCCGTTAGGCGTATTTACAGAAAGAAAGATGAAATTAAAATTCCCAATCAGTCGGTAGAATTAAAATTTGTAGGATGAGCATTATTTCTATTTTTAGGTTCTTTTCATATTTATACAAGTATTAAATGCTTAAATCAATGTCTAAAAGCGTCAGTTTAGGCATTTAGTCGAGAAATATTTTAATTCACCTATAACTGATTCCCATTGGTTTTTTTTAATCACTTTCTGAGGAATATTCAAACCAAAGTGTTCCTTCCTTTTGTCGTAATTGTAAAGATAACATAAAAATAATTAACTGCATGCGGAACAAATTTATCGTCAAAACAGACGTAACCAAAAAAACAAAAAAAAACATGGGATACAGAAATGTTTTCTTTAATTCTTTAAGCAGAAGTTAATATTTTTATTAAGTACAAAACTTTTACTTTTTCTTACCTTTCAATATGCCCATCGTGTCTCGTAAACTTTTTAGCGGAGGAGGGGGGGGGCGTTAACCAAAAATCTTCACCCAAAAATAATAGGGAGAAAAAAGACATTAACTAGAAAGAAAAAAATCGGTCAGAAATTGAAACTATGAAGTGATAAAGATGGAAATGGCAGGACGAAAGAGACAACATAAGATACGAAGTCAAAAAGTTAGCATTTGGAATAAAACATAACACGTTCCATTAACAAAAAAGGATATCCAAAAAATACATGGTAAAGACGCAGAAAGCTTCGCCGTTCAAATGAAGACAACAATATAGAGAAAGCGTAAAGGCAAAATGATAGCGAGAAGAAGGCAGCTGAAACGCAAACGAATAATAGAGATAACAGAACAAAGACCAATGGAAAATTATAGAACCATAGTTAGGAAAGAGGAAATAAGGTTGGGCAAACAGGTAAAAGGATCGTTAATTAGAAAAGGACGAAAAATAAACGCGAGACCAGATTCTAAAATTAATTTTTTTCCAAAGAGAAAGGGAATTTGAACTTCGAATTTTCGAAAAGTAAACATGCGAGGAAACAATTATACGTACATGACTAGGCACCCACAACAAATCAGTATTAGTTAAATGGAGAGAGGAAAGGTTTGTATAAAGTTAAAAGAGAAGTAAGGCAAGTGTCGTAGGAATTAATTACAACGGAAAGGTAGAAATTGAGATGGAAGTAGGGATTTTCTTTAAGATAGAATTGAACAAGTTCAGATGACGTCAATTGCAGGCGTTTTGAAAAAAAAAAAGCTCAAATACGATGTCCAGATAAACAGAGAAGGCGTATTTGACTTAGCCAGTAACGCTGGAATTGGAGAAGACTTAAGAGCACAGAGACAAAGACGAAGACATGAATTTTCGATAATATCTAATTTGAAAAGAAAAGACTTCGAGCCATTACCGTAAATAAAGGAACGATAGTCAAATTTAGAGCGAATGATAGATATGTGCAGAGAAATGTGTGAATAGAGATCGCCTTCCCATTTTGTAGGAGATGGAACAAAAGAAAAGTGAAATAAATTGCGCGATCCGGCATTAAATTAATAATACGGGTAGTAGTGAAGTATAAAAGAATGTTGACTGCTGATATACGAAGGATGGGCCAAAACAACTGCAACTACTCTCCGTACAGAGTATGGACGTTACTAGCGGTCAAAAAACAAGTGAAACATGAAGTTTATTCTTTTTCCAACAGCCGAACAAGCGCCATCATAGCAATACGAACCGAGATAGAGCTGTTTTAAACGAACTGTAGTTAAAATTCGCATACAGACTAAGAAATTGTATGAGGTACCCACGTCATCCACACACGACGCAGTCCCAGCTTAAAAATTCGCCGTATACTGTTTCGAGGAATGTTCAGTTCAGCTTCCATTTACCGTGCCGACAACTGGGAATTTTCGCAAATGACGGCTGTGACTGTGTTGACATTCTCCTTCGTGCAAAGAGCATTGTTGATTGAATTTAGAAAAAAGTTGTGCTACAAAATTGGATCAGACTTGGGTGTAGAACTAGGTTATACAGAGTATACTGTTGAATCGAGTAAAGTCCAATCGGTTTTGGAAAGAATCCATCGAAAAGAATGAGTAGCTCTCTGAGGTAAGTAGAAGGAGGACAATTTTGCGGAGTAATAAGAATAAAAATTTAATCACTACTGTAAGTACCTGTATAAGGACAAAACAGTTCTAATTAAAACTCATATTAGGAGATGAAAATGTTAAATCCAAAGAGCTAAAAATAGACGGACATTTGTAGTAGATGGTAAAGGAATTATTAAGGAGGAAAACATTATTTGAAAGAATAAGGTTTTCGATGACAGAGCCGTTGCTAAATGATAAACAGCCGAGGGATAGAGTTGACTTCGATCGGTGATTGAAAATTATGCTCTGATGTAGAGAGCATGAGATGGATGTTTCTATAACGGATAAAAATAATCTATTCAGTAAATTTACATTGTTGCCACTGTAAAATTTGAATGATAAAAAAGGTGTAGCAGATATGATTGAAATAATCTGCCAGTAAATACTGCATGGAAAACCACCTATTGTGGCATAGTTGGTTAGAAAATGGTGTTTCTTTCAAGTATAACCCGGTTCGAATCCGGCTGCTGCACATTAAAAATTTAAAAAAATTTCATTTGCGCTAGGCCAAAGTGACCGAGTTTATATATATATATAGGGTGCGGCAGCATAACTTAAACTTCCTTTTTTTTAAAGGGGCCACTTTTTTTCTACTAAATTTTGTTAAAGAGAAATAATAACAGAAAATCGAAATAACGGATACTCTAGATACCCCATTGGCTATGCTTCTTCCCTTCTCGCAGTTTTTTTCGATTTTCTGTTATTATTTCTCTTTAACAAAATTTAGTAGAAAAAAAGTGGCCCCTTTAAAAAAAGGAAGTTATGCGGCAGCACACAGTATATATTATAAACATATAAAAACTCGGTCACTTTGGCCTCGTAAAGGGCTCTGCCTCTTGACCCCTCTTGCTCACATTTCTATCTCTTTCTTTTCTATACTTCGGATAAAATGATCAAAATTTACATCATTCTTACCGGCATCGACGCAAAAAAAAAAATAACATAATTACAAGAATCCTATTCTAACATTTAACTTTCGTTACTTAAAATTGGAACACTTTTTCTAATGGTGGCCGGCCTAAGAATTACATTGTAATTAATATATACATATAAACAAAAATCTAAAGAAAATGAATAATCTGTGTGGAAAAAAGTAGAAAAAGAAAGGTTTTATTGAAGCAAATGATAATGTAATGAAAAAAGCTAATGAGAAAAACGTGCAACACATTAGAGAGAACTACTCACAAAGATTGATCATGTTTAGAAAAAGTTTATTTAAATTTAAATGTAATGCTGTGTAATATTAATTGAAGTATACAATGCATCATGGGCGTCGCCAACGGGGTACAAAGGAGTGCCGTTGCCCCCCCTGGAGCTTCGGGACTTTTTAATCAACTGGCCATGATGAGTATTCATAGGCACACGTAATCATGGACAATTTGGAGGACTTTTATAATAAAGTAGTAGAACAATTTGCCAGAAACCCACGAAAATTATGGTTTAATTAAGATTTTATTCTTATTTAATAAAATATTGGGCCTTTACAAATTATAAATTTTATTTTTCCTATAACTCATATCCTCTTTCTATCATCTTGCCGGGGGGGGGGGGGGGGGCTCATTGGCTGGCGACACCCTTGCAATGCATTGAACAAAAATTATTGTGCAGTTGGAATATTAATGTGGTACATTACTAGTAATTAATACCCAGATAATATATGTAGGCTAATTCTGAACATCTATCATTGGATTTTCACATAATCGCAGCAGGTGGAGAAAGGGTTCTTTGGATTTTGGATATATATATAATGTGAGAGAGGAGATTAGGGATTAATTTTTGGAGTTAGAATTGTATACTTAGATTCATTTTTGAGAAATAGATGCATAATTATTGAAGTTGTAGAGTGTGGAGAGTAAAGGTTAGTTTGTAGGGGTGGTCAGATTAGGTTGTGAAAATGGAAGATGACATTTGAACACTGATTTAAGAAATTAGATTAGTTTCGAGCGCTGGCATGTATTTTTTTGGGTTGTGCAGAGTCACCTTTCTTAAATACTATTTTCACTACGTACTCACTTCTAATGCTTTTTTTAAATTAATGAGCTTCGCTTCATCTTAAACAAATCGTTCAACCACTCCTCAGGTTTTGATCGTATTTCATTTTCTTATATCGAAAAATTCTAAATACTTTACTAAAAACACCTTTAAATTTTTCTTCACGCTGGAGATGTATTTCAGAATTTTGGAATTTCTTCGTACTTAATCACAATTTCAAAAAACAAAAAAATGTAATATCTTTTCGAGCTATTTCTTCTGCACCTTGTTGTTCAAGAGAACTGTTTAAGAACGAGAGCTAAGTAGACGTTTTGCTTTGCAATGAACGCACGATATTTTTGGTTGCCGGCCCAGCTTTGGTGCTTGCGATTCGATTAATCGTTTATCAGTGAAAAATTTGCTTGCTTCACTAATATTTATCCATAGTGCTTCTCTTCTTGCTTTCAAAAACCAAAGTATTCTACGCGTTCCTCTTTCTTTCATTTCACACGAATTATTTTTACCAAATACCAACGATTTCTTTCTCTATTCTACTTCAAGGAAATTATTGTGCGGTCTTTCTTAAAGATCTTGTCACTCTTTAATATCTACATACTCAACAAAGATGTTCCCCTTAAATCTTCTTCTTTATTATTTTTCGGTGATGACACCTTACGGTATTTCACTGCCAGAGGCCAGCGTATTGATCTCCGTAATTCACTGTTAGAAAATATTCTTCGAAATGTTCATTCTTACGTGTTCCCCACCAAATGTTCATGTTTTCACTCACTTTTATAATCGTACCTTAATAAACTTGTCTTTTACGCGCATAGATTGGCATAATGGGATTGCCGGCGATAATTACAACTTAATTCTAACTATCGGTAGATACCTTTTTTTTTTTGTTAATATCAAAAAAGGGAAAATAAAATAAATTAAAATAATAGAGAAAAAAATGAGCTGGCTAGTGAAATTTTAAAATGAAACACGGATTTCTTTCTAAACGCATTTTATATGATGCCAAAAGCGACCAAGCTTAAGTAATAGATCAAGGTTTCGTTCACGTAAACGAAGTAAATATGGTGCATATATTTAACGTAATTAAAGCGTTTAATACGCGTCGGAAGCTGCAAGGTTACCAGCGAGCCAAGAATATTTCGGAAGCGATTCATTACGGGAATTCTGTAAAAATTTCTTTTCTTGATCGAATCTATTATTACTGGGTTAGGTAAGTATTTTTTGGATAATTATCTTTATCATTTACTTTTATATTTTATTCCGGTTAAGAAAAGTAAGTTAAAAAAATAATTCAACAGCGCCAGACTGCTATAGTTTTTGGACGATATTTTTGTTAGTGATGTTGCTTTTGTTTAATCCCGCGATAGGAAACAAAAGCCAGACGGCTTAAAACTGTTCAGTCTGAATTAGCAAATCCGAGGACAGGCATTTAATTTGAACTGTATTATCTGCTACTGAAAAAAGGGGAAAAAAGTCGCGAAACAGCAGTCGAAAATTCTGCAAATTATAACACCGTCTTAGAAATAACTATTAAACGGTACGCGGTAATTCCTTTCTTAAGAAGGTTCGCACAAAACAATATCAAAAGTTTTTTGGTAGATTAAAGTTTATAAAACCAAATATTATCTGAATGTGCGCGAAGATACTTTCAGGTAATTTTTCTAAATAGCATGTGAAGTTTTTTCGGCTGACCGAAAGTAAATCTGCAATCTCTCTAAACTAGAGTTAATTTTCTCGAAGACATTACTGAATGGGTAATGAACGGAAATCAAAATTTAGTGACTAAAGCAAATGGTTCAGTCACAAACTGAAATTATATCCTAATGTTTAAGCGGGTATCTTTAAACGGACAAGTATAAGATAAAAAATTATAAATATATTGCTTCGATAAAAAGTCAGTACATTGTAATATACTACAGAAGTTGATTATTTGGCGTCTTATCTGCATTAGCAACCATATGGCTATTCTAACTAGGAAAACATAAAAAGTATCGTTTATGTACAGGGATGATATTTCAGTTACAAAATAGTTAATACTGTACCTCATTAATAAGAAAAAACCAGTTTTATAAAAAAAATATAATAATTTAAAATGTGTTGGTGCAGTTATTAAAATAATTAGCGGTCACTAGTTGCCTTCCAATGATCTGAAGAAAAATCTAGATCATTTCATAATGGTAACTTCACAATATTCTTGAATCACCAGTTAAGTTTGATCCTCTGCTAGCTAATCCCATTACACTATGTGAAAATTCGAGTAAAAACAATAAATTTATCTAAATTAAATAATTACAAAATGAAACAAAGTAAATGTTTTTCTCTAATTAATCCTCTTTAGAATCATTAAACGTTCGTAGGCAATTCGATCTAAGATCCGCGAGTAAAATAATCGATCAATCAATCAATGTTCATTATTATTATTATCATCATTATTGTTACACGAGGTCCACAGATGCGCTATAAAGGGCGAGTAGTGGAAAGTAATGCAATTAAAGAAATACGTAAATACACATAAACAGATACGTAGTAAAATAAGTAAAATTAATTAACAAAATAAATGAGCGGAAAATAAAATAAAACGCAGCGTGCAATTTTAAAGGTGTATAAACATGAAGGTACGTACTGGGAAAAGTAAGATTAATTAACAATAGAAACGAGCGGAAATTGAAACGCAACCTGTGATTTTAAAAGAAAGATAAAAAAGAAAAGGGAAGAAAAAATAAAATAAATGAATAAATAAATGAATAAATAAGTGAATAAATAAATACGAAATAGCAAATTGATGATCCACAATGATAAATAAGCGAATGAAAATATTATTAATAAAAATGAGGTGATATATATATATATACATATATATATATATATATATATATATATATATATATATATAAATGTATATGTATATGTATGTACACATTCATACACAGATTATACATACATATACATACACAAGACACATAAACCTGTACCTATTGTTTTGACTATAAATATACATCGAACTAAGAGTTACATATTAACAGTACAAAACGCCAATACATGTACCATATACATACACTCATTTATATATGTATACGTACACATGAATTCTATGGACAACTATGTGCATTCGTACATGCACACTCATACATAACACTCATCCAGACTATACATACAAAACCATATACAAATCCTAAATATAGCTAATAATAACAATAATAAAAAAGGGATACATATTGGCTGGATAATCAATTAATTGTAATGCGGTTATTCTCACATTTTAAAAATTATCCCTCATTGAGACAAAATGTACTAGCTTTTTATGTCTTTTTTTTTGTAATTCTGTAAGTTGATTTTCATCCGGGTCGTTAGATAATTATTAAGTAATGGTCCCTTATATGTTGCTTGCATTTGTGTATGGGATTTATTAAAACGAGGTAATAACGCTATCACCTCAGAAGATTTCATTCCGACATGTATTTTAATGCTAAATAATAATCCTCTATTTTTACAAACATAATTAAATAGCTAGATTTCATATAGCTGTTTTACAGTAAGTGACTGGATATCATGTTGTTTTTAAGAAAACTTTAAATAATGCTCTATGTAGATTTTCCAAAGGTCTAATTATGTATTAAGCAGCCCCCCCCCCCCCCCCCCCCGACATATGAATAATACCACAAGTCAAGATTGGTTGATATAATGCCATGTATAATCTATATAATTGTATATGTAGAAAATCCATTTTTCGGAGTTTTTTATTCAGGTATACTACATGTTTATCCCAATATAACTTACTACCTAACATAACCCCTAAATATTTATATTTATATTTCTATGGGGGAGGTGGTGTTCAAATTAATTTTCAGATCGCTCCATAAGTTTAAATTCGGATATGTGTATGTGATATGTACTTAGTTTTAATAACATTGACAGATAATTTGTTTTGCCTTAACCGCGTTGTAATTTTAGCTATATCCTTCTGCACAAGCAACTACAACGTATACGTAGTCGGAAAACGAGAGTTAAGAAAGAGTATGTAGCTGATAATTTTTCCATTCACCTTCAAGTCACAAAGATCATTTATATATATATATATATATATATATATAAGAAATAAATATGGGTCGTGAATACTCTCCTGGGGCACACCATAAAGTTGAATTAAACTTTCACTGAGTACCCCACTGATTTTAATGCGGCATTTCCTGTTTGTAAGATATGATTTGAACGAACTGAATACATTACCACGGGGAGAGCACAAGCAAATAATTTATACAGAAGAATATTTACTCTGTCGAAGGCCTTTCTGATGTCGAAATAATCGGCCATAACGCTGAGATTGTTTCTATAAATATTATGTGATGATATAAAGCATCATTTGTTTACCCGGAATAAATCCAAATTGGTTTGAACTGAAAAGAGAATATTTCTGCAAAAACTTCAATAAAATTTCCTTCATGCACTTCGCAAAAATATTTGATATCGTTGGCCGGGTGCATATTGACCGATAATTTGAAAGATCTGTTTTCCCTCCAGATTTGTAAATAAGAATAATGTAACCGAGCTTAAGGATATCAGGAAAAACGCCTTGCTGCACAGATTCATTGAACAGATACGTGTTAGAGGGTCAGCGAAAAACTATATGTATTCTTTTATGAGGGTGATAGATAATCCGTCTGCACCAAACGATCTCTGATTAGGCAAGGGTAAGATTACTTTTTTGGTCATTGGCAGAAAATCCGATGGAAGCGAAAGAATTATTATTTCGTTCCAAGTGAACACTTTTGACTTCCTTACAACACTGCAAAATATCCTGAATGTGTCGTAAATATTGCTCATTAAATACAATAACGTCATAACTCAAAAAATAGCGAATTTGAGTTATGTGTATAGTTGGAATGCATTTTATGAGTATAGTTAGAGGTCAGAACGCCATATTTCTAAAAAAGAAACTCGACAAAATAAGCATTGATCTTGGAAAGTGTACACCGTTCAAATTATAGTAAATGTTAATTTGCGTTTTCTGCGAAATAGCGTTTTTTGAGTTATGACGTTATTGTATTTAATGAGCGATTTGTCGATTCATTTACCAAACTAATAAAACCGTGTGCATACGTAACATTTAAGTAATTGCTACTATTTTGTTCCTCAAATAGATTTATATTAATGTCTCTAGTTATAATTGCTAGTATTTCTTGTTTATCAACAATATTTTCGAGGTCAAACAAAAAGTCTGAACGTCAGCTATCACGAAATCGATATATTCATGTTATAAATAAGCTGATCCTGTTTTGTATTTATATATATATATATATATATATATATATATATATATATATATATACAGACACTGCATTCCCACACATCATACTCCAGATTTTGTGGTAACATTCGATGACGGTAATGCGTCCGATGCAGTTCGTGGCCGTCTCAGCGCAGCCTAGCTCTAAAGTGGAGATCAATGACAGGTGTGCTGTGTGACAGACGCACGCATATAAGGTTAAAATCAAAAATTTATCGAACTGTCATCCGTCCAGTGGCCTTGTATAGCGGGGAATGCTGGTCTGCTTGTAAGCGAGGAGAACAGACACTGCAAATGATGGAAATGTGGATGCTAAAGTGGTCACACTAGGTGTCCGATTATCGGATCGTATTAAGAATGACGTTGTACGGAAAGCAATGGGATTCGTGCCAATAACGGACAAACTGTGCGAGAGCAGGCTGAGATGGTATGGGCACGTACAATATGCTCCAGAAACCAGAAGCGTTTCGCTTCTGGCACTCAGCCGGTAGGTAGGCCGAAAAGAAAAGATGAATGGATTCCGTCGCGGCAGATGTCAGCAGAGTCGGAGTGAACCCATCCCTAGTATTTGACTGTTCGGGCTGTAAATATGCCTTAAGTCAAGCAGACCCTGCGCCAGCTGGAAAATGTTAAAGGAAAAGAAGAAGAAGAAGATTCGACGTCCTCAGATACCTCCTGATCTATTTTCATCTTTACATTGAAAAAATATTTTATATCCGAGGATATTGTATCTGGGAACCTCGTCAGTGTAGATCCAAATTCCAGTTAAAAGAATTATATCATATGCGCAATCCCGCTATTGTCTAATAAAAGTAATAGATCATTATAGTACTTTCGAAGACTACGAATATTTAACGTTAACATCTTAACCTACATTTTGTTTATTCATGTTTAAGTAATAGATAAACTTGAATAATAATAATGATAAGAATGAAAGTAAATAATAATAATAATAATAATCAAATTTTGTATACAGTTTTTCGGCTAATGGGTGAAGGGGAAGATACAATATTAATTGATAGTGTATAACCGCGGTTCCTCCATCGTTAGCTGTCTTTTTTTTTTCTTTTTTAATGGGCTCGGTGTAAACACTGACCCAACTACATGGACTTAGATCACTTACTCAGATTCTGAGGCGATCGGAGATAGAGAGTACAAAGGAAAGAAGGAGGGGAATAACGGGGAGCTGTTAATCCTCTCGTAAGAATTTATTATCAGGTGTTAACCGTAAAATTGAATTCCATATAATCTGCGTATAACAGTGTTCAAATGAAAATGGAATACAAATTTTTAAAATTAAAATCTATCAACGTTTAATTCGGTTCGTTTGTTAATTTTGCCGTTTAAAAAGTATATTCAGTTATCAGTGAATTTTTCATAGTTGCAGTGTACTTAAAATATAACTAAAACTTTAAAAACGGTAGTCAAGTAAATGGATCTATTGGATTTTTTTGTTTGTGAATCGTTTGTAATAAAGTTTACTCGTGCTGCGTTTCGTTTTCTGTTAAGAAATCGGATGATATTTCTGTTGATAGTACAGTTACGCTGATTCGAACTGCTAATGTCTCGTAATCGGGAATTAACGTGTATTGTGTTTTCTCGATAACTCCTGCTTGCAAAGTCGGTAACTATTATCGCCTTGTTATCACTTGTCTATCTATACGTATAATTATATATTAGCCGTATTTTAGCTCTAATTCTATTTTTCGGCGTGATAGTAGCGCTCATTATGAGGAGCGACGATTTAAAAGAACTACGCAGGTTTTTAGAGAAGATCAAAAAAGGAAATAGATAAAATAAGGGACGTAAATAATAACGCGGCAACAAAAGGAAAAAAAGAAAAATGAAGCAGCGAATGAAATAGTAATTCAGTTAGAAGAATCGCATAATAAAATTAATATCGTAGATGAAATATTAAATATTAAAGAAAATTATATAATTAAAACAGTAAGAGATTCCGTTAGAGTGTTAAAAGCCCATGCTCCGAGTGAAGGAAAAACTTGGTCTTCGGTGGCTAAAGAAAATAAAAAAGATCGGAAGTCGAACGAGGTCGAAAAGCAAAAGTTCAGTTACACTTATATGTTAAACCGGAAGGTGATGTGGAAGTTTTTAAAAATCAGTTGACCGATAAGGTGAAACCGATCTCACTAAATGTTGAGGTTGAGCGCTTACAAGTCAGATCGGAAACTGTAACAGTAGTCACTAAAATCAAAGATGATTCAAATATTTTGAAAGATTCCGTAAAGAAAAAATTCAGTAATGTCAAAATCACGGAAAATAAAAATTTTGATCCAACCATTGTACTATACGGCGATGAAAGTATTAGCATAAATGGCGTTGCGGAAGAAATTATAAGATTAACAGATTCAGCGCCGGTCTCAGTGCGAGTAACAAAATTTGAAAGAAGTGTAAAAATTTACGTCCGATTGAAACCGGATCAATTTAAAAAGCTTCCAAATAATGGAAGATTACATATTGGTTGGGTATCCGTAAGATTTCAGGAGCATATACCTGTACTTAGAGATGTTACAAATGCCTGGGTTATGGGCATATAGCAATCAAATTTCAAACTTCACCTAAAAATATTCAGATAGTAGAAAAGTGCAAAAATAAAGACAAATACATTAATTGTCTCCTCACTAAAACACGGGGAATGCTTCAGGACGAATCACTGGAGGCATTAATTGAAACGCTAGACCATTCTTCTTATAGTAGAGCTTGTCCATGTTTCAGTGGAATCGAAAAACAGATTCAAACTATGATCAATTATGGCTTATGTTGAAATTCAATTTTTGTAAATGTAAACAACACAACCGCTTGTCAACATTTATTCATTCGTGAATGTACCGTTGATAAAAGTGACTTTATTATAATAGCTGAGGAAAACTCGTGTAATGAAAAAGTACACGGTATGAATGATCAATAGGTTTGCTTATCAACTCGAAAAACTGCGATGATGATTAGGAAATCAATTTCGTATGATAATATAAGTTGCCAAAAAGGCATCGTAGCAGTTCGGTATCAGAAATATTTAATAATTAATCTTTATTTACCTCCAAGTGAACCTAGAGGCAAAGGAATTTCGGAAATAGAAAAAATTTGTAATCAACATCCGTCGTTGATTCCATTAATTGTCGGAGACTTCAACATAAGAAGCTCGCTATTAGAGAATGTTAGAAGTAACCCGGATGCTGAGAGATTGGAAGAATTTACGTATGCAAATCGTTTACTTTTCCTCAATCAACCGAACGAATACACCTTCAGTAACCATAATGGAAAAAGCTTGACTGATTTAATTATTGTGGGAGATGTTTCGGCTTCAACCATCCAGCATACCACTTCTTCTGTAGAACTTTCCGATTACTGTAGAATTAAGATTGTAATCCGTGGAGCAAAACACATAACTCCATCACAATGGTGTACTAACTATAAACTATTAGATTCCAAAATTCATTTCGATACATTAAATAAATTTAAGAGTAATTTTTGCATAGCTAAAAATAAAATAGAATTAAATAATGATGTTATTAAATTTCATGACTTAGAATTAAATAATCATGTTATTAAATTTCATGACTATTTAAGAGTTTCAATCGATCAGTGTAAATACAAAAATATCACTACTTTTAACGATTGGTGGACGACACCCATCCTTGATAGCTTAAAAAAAAGAGTATTAATAAAATAAGGAAAAAATATAATAGATCAATTCAGGCCAGTAAAATATTAATTTATAAATTTTTGTTAAGAGAATTAAATAGGAATTATAATAAAATCTTACTTGAAAAAACCAAATTCGAAAATTGGAAAAATTTCATCGATAATTCTAAAAGCTGGGGAAAACCATACAAAATTGTAACGGAAAAACCTTAAGAGCTATTTCAATTTCCAGCTATTAAAGTAAATGATGTAATATTAACTAAATAAAAAGAGAAATGTGCAGCTCTCCTTGATTACTTCTTTCCCAGGAAGAAGGATAAATTAGATTATTTGACAGATTATACACCTAACGTAAATGATAAATATGATGCTGTTATTGGTTCCGATGACCTAAATTTAATTATTAATTCGATTAATACACGCAAGGCTTCCGCATCAGATAACATTTCTAACGTAGTGGTTAAAATGAGTCATGCAAAACACCCAACAATTTTTGGAAAACACTTTTTGCAAAAATACCATCTGTTACAAATGTGTTTCCTGATTTATGGAAAATGGGAGAACTTAAATTAATTAATAAACCGAAAAAAGGGATCTTTCTCTGCTAAACGGCTATCGACCTATAGCACTATTAAACTGTATCGGTAAAGTATTTGAAAAAGTAATTAACGTAATTGGAACTAAACAAATCTTAAGTAATAACCAGTTCGGGTTTAGACGCGCGCGTTCACCAGAAATTGCTGTTAGAAAACACTATGATATTATTCAATTAGCGCAAACCAAAAATTTATTCACTGTTGTCATTATTTTTTATGTAAAATTTGATAATTGTAAACATTCGATAATAATTGAAATTCTAAAATCTCATAAAGTCAATCCTGATTTAATTAAAGTAATTTACCACATTATCTAAAGAACTGCGGTGATCAAATCCGAAAGTTTTATTATCGAGCGCAGTATATCATGCGGAGTGCCTTAGGGCCCTCGGACCAACACTCTGAAACGTATTATACTCATATATTCATAAACAGATGGAAATCTTTTGTTCGCGATATAATTGCGATGCAGAATTTCATCAGCTTTGCTAATGATTTATGCTCCGTCGTTAAACTAAAAAACGCAAGACAACGTTAGAGTTATCTGTAAAACCTTGGAAAAGCTTTTTCTTCACTGTGGTCTCGAATTTTCAATTGAAAAGACAAAAATTATGGTTACTGGTAACAAGAAAACCACGGCGGTGATTAACAAACTTAGCGTACTTAAATTGTTATATGATAAACCTATTCCAATTGTAAAGAATTTTAAATACCTCGGAGTAATAATAGATCAAAGATTTAAATTTAATAAACATGTAAACTACATAACAGATAAGGCGAACAAAATCTTTTATATGCTATTAAAAATTCAGCCTAACTTAGGCGATGTTAACTATAACAACAGAGTGATAATATATAATGGTGTTGTTCGTGCGATTTTTAATTACTGCTCAAATATTTACATCACAAATATCTCTGTTTCTGCTATGAATAAAATTTTAAAAATTCAGAGGAAGTTTGGTACTTACTTGGAACGATTTAAAATTACACCTTCTGATATTTGTCATTTCTGTCAACTTGGTGTTCCCAATACAGTTAGTCATTTTCTATTTGAATGCCTCTTTTCACTAAGGAAGAACGTTTGAAAAATAATTTAAATGATTATTGTATCGATAATAGAATTATTATAAATAATGTTAACGGCTTAAACGTGTCGAACTGTTGATGTAAAAAATTATGTACGATGAGAGGACAAGATAACTTTAAATTTGTTCTTCCTTCTTTTATTTATTTTTTCTTCATTTATAAATTTAAAAAATTTGTCCATATCATGTTTTTTATTTTTAATATTTTATAAAACCGTTCGTTATCTTTGCTTTAATTTTCGATTGTTTAAACTCAATGTAAATTTATTATTAATGAAAAGAAAAAAAACTTAAACAAAATACATACATAAATATATAAGTATTTAATTTACTATTGCTTATAAACAACCATTTGTAAAATCAACTAAGTAGTTAATTAATTATTTAGTAACGCAAATGAAAGGTGATCAGTTTCTTGAAATGATCTTAATAGAAATGTGTATCATCGACACAGCGACAATACATGGGGTAAATTTTAAGATAACCATTACACCAACTTAAAGTAAACTCAGTTACAAAAACATTGTACCAAATTAGTTTTCAAAAATTTTACTCAAATCAAATGCAGAAGAAATATACAGCGAATCACTTTTGTAAAATGACGGTTCTATTGACTAAAATTTTTACAAAGGTGGATCCAGAAGGACATTTTGGGAGGGAAATGTTATACTATAATTACGTAATATCTTATACGGTAGTCAGAGGATTTAAGAAATACCTTGTTTCATAAAGAAAATCAAATAGCGACCACTTCTTTAGAAATTTAAAAATGTTTTAAAAATACATAATTATTATAGTTGAATTTAAATTTTGTTTTATTTTTAGATGAAAAATAAAACGGAATTATAAAATTCTAGCTAACATGGGGTAGTTTAGAAATAGTAATAAACATAATATTTTTATTAGACTTTACTTCCTTTTTATTTCTGTTAGTAATCCAATCCGAATTCTTTGTTCGTGAGCAAGTAAAAAAAAAAGTATATATATTTTTCATTGAACTATTTTCATTTAGATTATACAAAATAAAAATTAAAAATAAATAAAAACGATAAAGAATAAACGACAGTTGCATTTAAAATAGAATAAAAACGTAACATTAATAGTTTGACTAGAAAACAGTATTAAATATTAGTTATAATTAAATCCCTAGGTGTAAAATTTATACAAATCTCTTATAGCATAAATTAAGTTTCTTTGTCGTAACAAATTTTTTCATAGAGGGTTTGGTTCTTTAGGAGAGTAAATGTCCCGCCACCCCCGTGGATCCGCCACTGTATTTAAATATGATCATACTTGGTTTATAAAACCAAAATTTTCTTCTTCTTTTTGAGTTAACCAATTTTTTTTTTTTTTTTTTTTTCAGATATTGCAAATGCGGGTTTGTAAAGGAAAAATTTAGAGCAAATTTAGATAATAAAACATGCATGTGGATAGCCAAACAATACTACGCATTTTGGACATATGGTACATTTTCTAATTACATCATAAAAAGTGTCCTCGGTTTTGTAGGTACTTATTATTACTCAGTAAATTATTATTTTTAATGTATTTTTATTTCTTCCCTTTTCTCCGTAAAACATTTGTCCGGTTAAAAAAGTGAAATATTTACAGTAGGTGAAGTCTCAATATTTAAAACTTCTTTTAAACTATAGTTTAATTTTATTTTTATACTATAGCTGTTCATTTAGACACACCAGCCATGCGTCATTTAAAATCCTTCAACGGATCTTTAGATTACCTCCTTTTTAAAACCTCCTAACGAAATTACTTGCACGATTTAAAAGAACTACCGTTTTATCATAATAAAATTTTAATCGGTTCGATATTTTTATATATTGTTTGTCGAGGTAATTTACTATACATTGAGTATAAAAGTTTCGTCGACAAGAATTTTTGAATACAATTAATATCAATTAAATTATTAAAACTGGCATCTTCTGTAATTATCCATTAGGCTTTTATCGGACTGAATATATAATAATTTTGTCGAAAGATTTAGACTTACATTTATAATTATTTAGCCGCGTTGTTATTTTATACGTTAAAATTATTATCCGACAGTGTTGGCGATAATGTTAATTTTTAATTTCATTTTTGAAAAACCACGCTCCAAATTTCATTTATAAAATTAACTGTGCGAGCATTCATCTACCAATTCTAGGAAATAAAATCTTGCCCATTAAACTAACTCCACACATTACTTTCATAATCATGAATCTTTTCCAGCTTAAAACACCATCGATTTAAGAGATCATCTTCCACCTCAGTTGCACGGAAAGTCTTTTTCAATCTGCCACCGATTTTTTTTTTCTTAGCCCTACTCCTTTTAATAATGGTTGTCAGTTGTCTATTTCTTTTAATCGACACTGATGAAATCAGGTAGAAGTTAATCTAGCTCTACAAAGAGAAATATATATATACACCAAAAAAAAAATTTATTATATACTTTTAGTGTTAAAAAAAATACAGAAAACCATTGGCGCACTCAAGGGGGGTGCCACGGGGCCATTGCTCCCCCCAAAAAATCTTCGAAATCTTAATTTCGTTTTGTAATATTTTGTTTCACTTAATTTTTTTTTAAAAACATACATATTTACTTTTTACTTATATTACAAGTATAATGTTATATACTTTTAGCTAATTTTTTAAAAATAATATTCGTATTCTTATCTAATTTGTGCTTATTACAAACATAATGTTATCTATTATTATTATTTTTTAAAAAATAAAATTCGTCAGTTTTGTAACTTTGTTAAAAATAATCGTTAATTTTGTATTTTTTTTTGTATTTTTTTTATTTTAATTTACAAACCACAGAAATAGATAGGTACGTAGTCGAGGTACCGAGTTACCACCCCCTAACTCATCTTCTAAATTTTAGCCCCGACCAAAAAAAAATCCTGAGTGCGCCTTTGCAGAAAACAATGTATAGAAAAATGCAAAAATTTAAATAAAACTTACTTATTTTCGGTTTAATGTGCCGTGCACAGCATCAACTGAATCGTTTCGAATTGAATGACATTTTAAGTTAATTGTTTCTTACGATTAGTGTCCGATCGAAGTTTCGGTTTCGGTTTCGGTTTCAACCAGTTTTGGCCTAAAATATGAATTTCGGTTCAAGCTTCGGTTTTGGCCAAAAATTAGCTAAACCTTCCGTTTTAACCGAAATTTTAATCGTGACGCTTTATTTTACTCCATCGTGTGCTTTTTAAAGATAAAACACCATTTCATATTTGAATTCATTAGACACAATGACCATCTTAATTCGGATAGATATGTTATTTAAACGAAATACTTTCTCGGGAATACAAGACCGTGTCCACAGGGGTGTTGGGTTACCCCTCCCCCCATGAGAACTGAAATAGTTATTGTAAATACGCAAAAAATCTGAAAAAAAAATCAAAAATGTAAAATAAATATTGGTGATTTTTTAGAGTGTTCTTACCCCTAAAAGAAAACAGAAAAAAGAAAAAAGAAAAAAAATATGCTCCATATTTTTAGGTACTTCATTAATATTTTATGCAAAATTTTTTTGTTAGGAGCATAATCAATAACATACGTAATTTTTATTAATGCTTATATACGGGGTAATTCATTTATGTAAATTATTAATATATAAATCAAAATGATGGAAATTATTAATAGTATGGGGATATTAGTGAAAAATGTATTGTTATTTGTAAAATTTTCTAAACCTTTCCTTTTCAAAATTCTGGGCACGGGCCTACAGGAATATATAGGCAAACGGTGAAACCTGTTTAATTTAGCACATCTGTTATATACTTTACCATGCGTTTAAATTTCAAAAATTCATTTTAACAGAAAAACGAAACACGTTTTCAGTAAAACAGTAAAAAGGATAATGATTATGACCTTCTTAGAATATTTCCTTTTTGATTTTATGTTATTTCATAAAAACTGATCTGCTTTCATAGCAAGAAACAGGAACAAGAAGTAGAAATGACCGTTGTTTTTTAATTATACTATTAGACGGTTTAATTATGATTATTAATTGGGTAGATTTTTATTTTTTTTATAAAAAACCTTTAAAATTTAAACTGCAGTTAAAACAATTTAAAAAAAAAAAAAGAATTTTAGTTTCGGTTTGAATTCGCGGCGTCTAATTTTTTGTTTGATATTATATTAAAAATCCTCCCAGGGAACTTGGGTTAACTGCGGCGTTGTAGTGAGAGCTACTTTCTTCTTTGCTGTCTTATCTGCCGTTTGCTTTTCTTTTATTTTGAGCTGCTTAAAATTCAAAACTAATCGATAGCACAGCTGGAAATTGATGACACATTACCAGTGCGCGTTGGTCATCATTTATATCATGGTTACGTAATCTAGTTTCCGTTTCTTTAAATAATCAGTAAAGTTATCATAGTCGCTTAACATTTACGTAGTGAAAAAAATTATTTTAATTCCTTTATTTTTTTTTTTTTTTTTTTTTTTTTTTTTTATTTTTGTTGGGCTCGTCAACCAAGGACCTTTACCCAGAAACAAAAGGTAAGGAAAGAAGTCGGTTATATTTTGATTCGATCAGAAATTTTAACTAAAAAGGAACAAATAGCAGGAATAATTAGTGGGGAAGGAAAGGACAGGATATAGGATGCACAATAAGGGGTAGGAAGTCCAAGCTTAAGCAAATAAGAATATAAGGCAGAACGCTCCACCGAGAGGGATGAACACTGGAAGAACACATGATCGGCGTCGCAAATAATTGCATCATCCGGATGGAGAGGACAATGTGGAGAAGAAACCAAGGAGAAACGAAATCTGGAAGAAGGCAGCAAAGAATGGCCAAAGCGCATACGAACAATGGAAACAACTTCAGAACGACGAAGGGAGGAATGTAAAAGAAACCATGAATATGAAGGAAGAGTAGGCTGGACTGATAGGTAAAAGGAACAACTGTTGGAAAAAGAAGAAACATAGGTATCCGACCAAAATCGGATATGAAAGCTTTTACAAACTGATAGCAGGTTAACGGAAGGAATTTTTTTAAAAAAAAGACGAGAGGAAGCAGCAGCAGCCCGAGCCAAGGAATCAGCCGCTTCATTTCCAAATATGCCCGAGTGGCCAGGTACCCACAGCAGATCAATATTGACTGAATGGAGATAGGAAAGATTGTGAATGAGTGAACGTATACGGAGGATAACAAAGTCACACGAATGATCAGGAAGGGGAGAGGATATGGCCTGAAGGGCGCTCAAAGAGTCAGAAATAATTAAAAACTTAGAGGAAAATTGATTCGAGGAAATGAAAATAATAGAGCGAAGGATAGCCAACAACTCGGCTGTGAATATGGAACAGAAATAAGGAAGTCGAAAAGATTCTGAGAGGTTAAAATCAGGAAGGATGAAAGAAGCACCAACACCACCAGGCCCCCTCGAACCATCCGTGTAAATGGTAACATGAGAGGGAAATAGGGAATTGATAGTGCTGTAGAATACCTGTTTAATTACGGCTTGGGGGAGATTTTTTGCAAATGAGGGGAGGATAAATACCTTAGGAGGATGACAGATGTCAGCGAAGTCGAAGGAAAAATAAGGGAGATTATTGAACGAGATAATATACGGCCAAAATGAACCGAGACGATGTGAAATAAAAGCCAGAATAGGGGTTTTGCTGGGAGTGAAGCGCCAGCTATTATAAATCGAAAGATAAGACTGAACAAGGGTAGAGGATGCGAGAGGAAGACGTTTAACAAGGAAACGATAGCCTAAATAAGATCTACGAATGGATAGGGGTGACGAATTGGATTCAGCAAGAATAGCAGTGGTTGGAGAGGATTTAAGAGCGCCAAGACAGAGACGAAGGCAAGAATTCTGAATTACATCTAGTTTGGAAAGACGTGTCTTGGACGCACTACCATAAATAAAAGAACAATAATCAAATTTGGAACGGATAATAGATTTGTAAAGGGAAATAAGAATATAGGGATCGCCACCCCATTTAGTTGGCGACAGGGCTTTCAGCAAGTTTAACCTTTTAATAGTGGAAGCAGAAAGATATTTGATGTGTTCAGAGAAGGACAAACGACTATCAAGAAAGACACCGAGATAACAAAAGCAATTAACACGGGAAAGAGATACATTGTTTAAGGATAGGTTGACCAAAGCAGGGTTATAGGGACGGAGGGTAAAAATAGTATAAGAAGACTTAGAGGGAGAAATTGAAAGATTAATTAAGGAGAGAGAATGTTCCAGCACAATGAGCGACGAACTGAGTGCTTCATAGGCTGCTAAAACATCCTCAGACGAGGAAAACAGGAGAATGTCGTCCGCAAAGAATAAGGAATAGGAATTTAAAGGAAGAGAAGCTATACTGATAGTATAGATGTTAAAAAGAGTAGGACTGAGGGAGGAACCCTGAGGAAGACCTCGGAAAACCTTTCTTGGAGCATTAAGAGATGGAGAGGAGAAGTGGATAGAACGATTTGACATGAGATTGATAATAAGGGAAGAGAATTTAATTGGGATATTAATTGCCGTCATTTTATCTCTTAGAGTGGGAAGATGAACATTATCGAAAGCAGAGGAAACATCAATAAAGGAGGCTAGGGTGAAATGTTTTTGGATAAAAGATTTGTATATGTGGGAAACGAAAAGACTAACACAATCAAATTCCTTTATTTTTAATTCTGTCTTTAATATCAGCGAAGACGGCGAGCTATGTTTAACACCTGCCAGTTATTGAATTATTCCACAATTTCCCGGCCACCTATCATCAAGTTCATTGATGGCTTTTTTAAAATGAATATTTTTAAATTGTTTAATTTTAAAAATAGTTACTTGCTTAACGATGAAGAATTAAATTGGTAATACGATAGAAATCAGGATTATTAGGAACAGTGCGATAGATAGTGGTAATGTTAATAAGAAATTTACCATTGCTTCTTTCAATGTACTATTTGTCATTTTAGGCGAATAAATAGATGCACACAATATCCGTATGTAAATTCCTTATAAGGAATTAGTTTGTTGTAACATAAGTCCCATGAGTTAGCAAAAGGCATTTTAATTTATAATAAATTTCTTGGAGCACTTTAATGTTACCGTAGTTAACGTAACATTTGAATTTTAATTTCTCGACGATAATAATACCTAAGTATTTGAAATAGTCAGTTAGACGCTGATGATTTTACCACCGGCGATTTTTAAATTACTATTTATTAAATTGACCACGTAACCAGTGGTAGATCCAAGGTGGGGGGAGATAGGGAACATCCCCCCAAAGAACCAAAGCCTCTATGAAAAAATTTGTTACAACAGAGTTACTTAATTTATACTATAAAAGATTTGTATAAATGTTGCAACATACGGATTTAATTGTATAACTAATATTTAATACTGTTTCCTAGTAAAACTATTAATGTTACGTTTTTATTCCGCTTTAAATGCAACTGTCGCCGATCTTTTGTCTCTTTATGTATTTTGCGATGTAAATGAAAATAGTTCAATGAGAAATATATGTAATTTTTTTTTACTTACCCACGGACAAAAAATTTGGATCGGATTAATAACAAAAATAAAAAGGAAATAAAGTATAATCAAAATACTACCGTTCTATTCTTTCTAGTAATTTACTATTCAAATTCTATACTACCATTTTAGCTACAATTTTATAATTCCGTTTTATTTTTCATCTAAAAGTGAAACAAAATTTAAATTAAATTGTAATAATCATGCATTTTTAAAACATTTTTAAATTTTTAAGGAGGTCGTTATTTGATTTTCTTTGTGAAACAAGGTATTTTTCAAATCTACATGTAGTTATACAATTTCCCTCCCTAAAATGTCTCTCTGGATCCGCCACTGATATATCTACATATGTATATCTCTAAATATATACGCTGACTCACTATAAACCCGTTTGTCCTAGTACAGTAGTATTCTTATTATAAGCACGCTACTTTCGTCTCCCTTCCAACGCACATTTCGTCTCAGGTCCCGGCTAAAGCATATTCCATGCTAACACGCTATCGTTCTATTCTTTTTTTTAGTACTTAATTCGCTATTCAAATTCTAAACTACCGTATATTTAAGGTATAATTTTATAATTTCGTTTTATTATTCACTCCTAAATATAAGACAAAAGTTGAATTAAAAATTGTAATAATTATGTATTTTTAAGACATTTTTAAATTTCTAAAGAAGTGGTCGCTATTTGAGTTTTTCTTTATGAAGCGAGGTATTTATCAAAACTACCGACTAGGGTATAATATAAATTTCCCTCCCTAAAATGGATTTGACTTGACTTAATTGTGCTTGAATTTCTTTAAAATAATGAATATTAGTTTCGTACGGTTCAAATTTAAGATCCAAGTTTTTTCCGTATTATTAATTAATTCTGTACCATTAATTTCTTTGTTTTTATTAAATTTACTTTTGCTAATTAGTAATAAACTGTTTGTAAACCTACGTAGATCGATTTTTTTTTCTATTATGCTGTTACCTTTTTTAACGTACACCAAAATTTGTATTCATAATTTTTGTGGTAAAATTGTATTACTTTCAACATTTTTATGCAGAAGTGCAACATTGTTTTCTAATCGAAAGTGAATCAGTTAGAAATTTAAATGTATAAACCTAAAAAATGAACCAACCTAACATAAGAAATGTTGAAACTATCTAGAAACTTCTAGGCCTAAACAGATTTTTTTTTTTTTTATTATCGATCGAATCTGGCTCTGTTTTAAGTTATGAATTTTGCATCATCGAAAAAAATTTCTCACGTGTCCCTTTGACCCTTTGACGTCGTCAATTTGTTTCGATAGAAAATTGGTTTTGTAACATTCTTTACATTTTGTCACGTAATTCGACGCATATTAAATTAAATTTCTTTCTTTTTTACAATTTAATTTGAATTAATTTCAAAGTTTATTATATTTCTGCCTAAAGTTTAATTTATTTTTTCTTTACAACGTTGAAACATCCTTAAAGCTAAAAGAACTACGCTGATTATCGCCATTTCGTAGAACAAAATAAAATAAAATTTTACCATTTTATTTACAGGAGGTGTTTTATTAACTTATTTGGCATTTATACTTTTGACTATACCGATGGATTTTTACGTGTTTAATACTTGGTACATATCCGCCATATTCATGCTAATTTTACCGGTAGGATTGGCATTTTCACTCTTAATAAGGTTAGTCATAATTGTATTTATTTTATGTTCATTAAAAAATAACGAATTTACTCGCGAGCGATATTGAAATAAGTTTTTATTTAAATACCGATCATTATAAACTAGAATTTTACTTCTGAAAGTGAAGCGATATCAAATTACGAAGTAAGATGGCGTAGGCTAATAAGGGGCCGTATCGTTTCGGTTTCAACGTTTCGGGGCCCAGATAATTTCGGCCTCGCTACATTTCGGTCTCGTACTTTTTCCAAGTAGTAGTAGTTTTTAAGGTTAGTGAGTTTCTAATTCTTTTTCTTTAATTAGTGCCATATTTAAGACATAAAATAATCATTAAATCAAAACATCATCCGCGAAATTAGTAATTAATCTGTTTAGAAAATTGGGGCCAGTCGTTTACGCCCAAACGAACGGTTCCCGCTCGAAAATAAACATGAAAACAGGTGAATTACTTCTTAAGACTAACGAACAAATTTTTGCAGTAAAATCCGGAATACAGATCGATTTGGTCTTTTTTTCAAATTAATAATTTTTCATAATCATTAAAATTAATTCATTTTTTACTTATTGAGACGCGGTTTTTTTTCAAAGGGAAAAATCTGTCCTAGTGGAAAATTATTGCCTCGATCGACTAATTTTTTCCAAAAATTTTTATTGAAATAACTCGCTAGATAAATAAACATAATCAACATTTAAATAGTCTTTATACGATGAAACAATCTTTTAAGCGATATGTGAATGGGAAAAAAAACATTGAAAATCACTGATCTATTTTCTAAAAAAATTAATTACTAATTTTGCGGGTGTTTTTTTGATTTAATGATTAAAGTTCAAACACTTTCTCCACCACTATAATAAAGCAAAGTTTATAACTCTTAATTATGAAAAATAATAATGGCGACGTGGGCGAAAACTTCGCATGCTATCAAAAAGAAACGAATAGAATTTACACACAACACCATGTGCAACAGAAATGTCCACGATGCCGGCTGACAAGAGTTCTAACATTACGGCCGCAGACACGATAGTAGACCCGCAATATTAACTGCGAACCGTGCATGTTTATAATTGTAACTGTAAAATTAGCGCGTGCTCTCCGTTTAGTTAGTAAAATTGTTAGATTTGCAATTTTTTCTGAGCTATTGACGTTCTTAGATTGCGTTTTTATTAGTTTTAGTTCAGTAAAACTGCATTCTCCTTTGCGACAGAATAGCTTGTAGTCTCCGAAGGGTAATCCGAAATGTTTTAGAATATAAATTATATACCAGTCATTTCTTTTCAAGACACTAAGAACATTTTTCAGTTGCCCTTGGTCCATGTCTAATCGGTAGAATAAGTATTTCTTCAACCAAATTTCCTCTGGAAATATCACTTTATGAATTATGTGTCCAAATATTTTTCCAGTTTAAACATAACTGCTCCAATTCAATCTCATCAATCGGCCACCTCAATAGCTCGCATCGAAACTTAAAATCTGATGGCAAAGAATTATCAGTTGACAATTGTATCTATCAAAGGATGGAAAATTACGATCTTGAAGTTTTCTTCGGAGTCTATTGTACAGTCTCGTCTAGGGATTTGTCGATGAATATTTTTTTGTTCTTCGGTTTCGTCTTTGTTGAAATATTGGTGAAATTTCAGCTTTCTCGGCAATTTCTTTTGCTCTGTTCACAGCCGATGGGTATCTATTACCCTTGTAGTCTCTCACCAATTGGTCATATTTGTATAATAGACTTATTTTATTTGGCAAATCGATCGATTCGGATTATATAGATTCATTATACCGGGCCTCAATAATGAACGAAAATTCATATCGATCGATATATTAGGCGAGAGACCTGACCCTCGAAACTGCGACTGGGTTTGTAATTCCCCTTTTTGTTGTTTTTTTTCTTTCTTTTACTTCACGGGTTAGAGGCGACCGACATTGCTACTGCTGACACAGAACTAAAATATAAATATTATCCCTTTCCTAATGGACCAGAGACAACAGCAAACGAATACAAACGATATACAACCTCCTCTAGGAGAGACATAATAATAGACTTCAACTATAACTATTAAATAAATGACATCTTAAATTAATAAAAGCTCTATCAGGAAACTTACGTGTTCACGTTTACGTTGTGTCCGAAGAACAGTATTCATGTTCCATTGATAGCTAAATGCCCTTCGATGGGTTTACTTACATATTGAACGATTATATCGCCAGACTGACTGAAAGATTCAATGAAGTATATATTACTACTATAACGAAAGCCTTATGACGACATATATGCTGTTGTATGAGTTCCTTTGTCATCCGTTTGCCAAAACATCTCTACGCCCTCTTCTCCTTAATCTTCGGCGTGAACAACTCGGAAGACTTATCTGATACATACTGCGGCTATTTCAAGTTACCGCTGTGTGCTAGTTTATTGAAAAACTTGACATATATTGAGCTTTGAATACTTCTTTAACGCATGGAATGTTTAAATCCGCGTGTGGAGGATTCTATTCGACACGTAAAATGGACTGCTAACCATCTGCCTTAACATCCTTAACTGCAGTTGTTGCAATCGCTTGATATTGCTTCCTGCAGAAGTTCCACACACTTTAATCCCGTATCTCCAAATTAGGGCTACAACCGTCATGTATACACTAGCCGTTTGCAGTTTAGTGACTCTGAATTTTCTATTAAAGATACACAGCCTAGTGCCTTGATCGTGACAATAATTTTTTGTCCACAATGAGACTGGTGAGCTCTCCAGGCGAGACGACAATCGAGAACCATTCCTAAGTACCCAACAGTGTTGCATTTAACCAGCGCTTGCCCATTTAAATATAGGGGTAGGCAAGTCCTACGATTTAATGTGAAAGTGACCTACTGACTTTTTTGATGATTTACTTTTATTATCCATTTAACCGATCAATCCTGAATTCTGTCCAGATGATCTTGAACTACAGACGAAACGTAAGCCGGATCTTCATGCGCCCTTAGTATACACCATTGCAAACGTTGCTATCACTGTTGTTGTTCAGGCAGGAATGTACGATGTGTATAGTAAGTACAGCAACAGTCCTAATATACTGTCTTGCGGGACGGTGGCTCTGATAGCGAATTTGTTGGATACAACTGAACCTATCCTAACTCGAAAAACTCTGTCAGACAGGTATGCCGCAATTACCTGAAATATATCATTAGGTATCCTTTGTTTGAATTTAAACAGCAGACCCTATACCCGATCGAAGGCCTGTTTAATATCAAGAAATACCGCGCTGAAATACCACCCTTTTTCTAACGTTGCTGCTATTCGATCCGTTAATCCATGTACCTGGTGGATTGTAAAATGATTGGTGCGAAACCCGAACTGGTGGTTTGGAATAATATTAGCTCCTCGTATCGCTTCGATCACTCGGTTACGTGATATCATTTCGAATATTCTTGATGAGATGTTTAGCAGTCTAGTCGGTGAATAAGATGACGGTTAACTAGGATTTTTGTTCGGTTTCAAAATTAGAAGCACAATCGATTCTTTCAAACATCTAGGATAGTAACCTAATCTTATTAAAGGTAAACATAAGGATTCCCTTATGCGCCGCAACTTTATCTATATTTCACTAGTTCTCCTGTCCTCTCTTGGAGCTTTCTTTAATAGCATGTTTTTAATAATAGCCTGAACTTCTCTCGGCAATATTCGTTTAGTGGGTAGGTGAAGATAGGTAATCATTGACTATTTTATCATCATTACTATTGCCAATGTTTTGATGCGGTTAGAATGTATTATATAGATGTTCACCGAGCCCCTCTACCTTCTCTTCATCCGACTTGGCTCATGTATTGTAACGCATTTCTCACTTTCATATATTCATACCTCGTTACTTTTAAGATTGCCACTCTGCTTTCCCAATGCAGGTGTTTTTAATGTGAAGCCTTCTGTATGCTTTAAGGTAATTTCCCATCTCTTTATGGAGGAGGAGAAAAATAAAAGTAGATTTTACAATTGAACTGATTTAACTGAATTGTAGCGGTGTCAGAAACAATTAGGTTTAGGCAAACGACATCTAAAACGATTTTTAAAAAACCTTGAAAGTTCTTTGATTGTACAGCTTTTAACCATCTTTCGTTGATTACGATGTTGGGGTCATTATCATACACTTAGTCTCTGTAATCATGCATGTCTAAATCGTGTTTCTTTATCATTTCATGAAAAAATAAACCTGTGAAACTCTGCCCATTGAAGTTTAATACTAGTGAGTATGTTAAAAGTATTCAGAAAGGAATATTGCCAAAAATATCAAAAAATCTAAAAGGTACACTTAGCTGTTCAGTGCGGTTTGCATTGAGCTAATTTGATAAAGCCGATTAAAACGCAACGTCTACTTTTACACGCTGAATTGTCAAAGCAAGTCTAACATTAGATTTGTTTTATTTATCAGTTTTACGTTTTGAGTTTTTCCCTGTTAGTCAAAATAGTAGAAGTGGAAAAAGTGATTCAATATAGAGAATCAGTAAATAAATTAATGAATAAATGATTGTCCAAATGTTGCAGATACTATTATGTTAAATAAAAAAAATAAAAAACAACTTTTTAGAAATAGCCTTCTATTTATGCAGTAAAAAGAAGCATATAATAACTTTATTAGTGTGCGACTACCAGATACGCATCTTAACATTAAAGTCTGAAACTAGAAAATACTCTGAAAAATAAAAGCAAAGGACGCAGTTACAAAAATATTCAGTGTAAATGCGGTATTGTGATGCACAACAATAGAACAACATTAAATAGTGATTGTAGTTTTGGCTTAGAATGTATTGTAATATTAATATTTAATTATTAAACTGCAGCCCTCGCTTTTACTTTTTTAGAAGATTTTGTAGTTTCAGAATTTAACGTTAAGATGCTTATCTGGTAGTCGTACACTAATAAAGTTATTATATGCTTCTTTTTACTGCATAAATAGAAGGCTATTTCTAAAAAGTTTTTTTTATTTTTTTTATTTTTTAGTCTGGACTTTTTACTATGTATTTCAATAAAAAACAATAAATTTAGAATTGTATTTAATTTTGCTTTATTTAATTCAATATCTTGATTATGGGACATTTACAGATATTTGTGTTTACATTGTATTATTAAATAAAGGATTGCATTCTTTCAATTATATTGTTTTTTGTTTTTCTTACAACACATACGGAATCCTCAGCACATGAAACATAATGTTTGACTAATAGCAATCTTTCCATTGATATATCACATAACCGAAAAAAACCCAAAAAATTGAAACTTTCGAGCTTTCGGCGCTACAAAGGTCCGGTTTTAAAGTTGGAAACACAAATGTTCCAAAGTAAAAAAATGCACAAGAATGAGCATTTTTTTAACTTTGTTCAAAATTTTTAACTATAAAACTGAGCCACAAACAGGGGTTACACGTCGCTTTTTTGTGCTTTTTTAAACTTTTAGTAAACTTCCAATGTTTCGTTAAGAAAATTAAATACGAGTTTGCTCCCGACAAATAGCGCTCTTTCCAACAGTATATCATACGTCCGGGAAAATTTTTTTTTCCAAAAGTTTGAGCTTTCGAAGCCCCGAGGGGCTAATTTTAACGTTGGAATCCCAGATGTTCCAAACCAAAGAAATATATGTTCATGTGCATATTTTCAACCTTGTTCAAAATTTTTAGCTATAAGACTCGCGCCGCAAAGAAGGAGATTAGATCTCGCGCTTTTTTGAATTTTTCGTAAACTTCGAAAGTTTCATTAAAGAAATAAAATATGGTTTTGTTATGGACAAATAGCAATCTTTCCAACGATATATCACATGCCCGAAAAAAAAATTTTTTTTTCCAAAATTTCGAGCTTTCGGCGCCCCAGGGGTCTAATTTTGAAGTTGGAAACCCAGATGTTGCATATTATTGTACCTACATTTATAACACGCATTTCTGCAAAGGAAACTTTTTTAATTCATCGGAAATTAGGTGAAAAATCGTTCGCAAGATCCCCCCCCCCCAGACAGATAGAATGACAAAGCGAGTTAAATAAAAGGCTATAAAAACAAATTTTCATTCATAATTTGCACATATGTATAATATTAATTATTTGTAAATAAGCATAAATTAAATTTACTAACAACTTTTAAAAACTTTATAAACATTTAAAAATTATATACATAAAACGCATTTTAATCTTCTTGTCCGACCGGTTTCGTCTATCTCTTCAGTGATCTTCGTGCGTGGAATCTGTCTCATGGCACTGTTGAGATTTTGTTATAGCTCAGTCGCACTCACAATACATACCTGGTCATGCTCCGATTTTGTCACATTATCACAATAGCCACAGAACAGTGGCACGACAAAATCACTAAAAATAACCTTTTTCATTGTTTAAAATGAGTTGTTACAAACTCTAATCATGTATACAGTTATGAAACTATAAAACCGATGATCCTTATATTTTATTTATATTATGTAGATCGATAATCCTTTCCAAATTTGACTACGGCGCATTCCTGTACACTAGTGCTCCCAAAAACAATTTCTTGGTAACTTGGTCGTATCCAAAACTCATGTCTTCGTCTCTGTATCGGAGCACTTAATTCCTCTCCAATTCCAGCCATTTTGGCAGAGACTGGATTCCTTCCTCTTTTCATTCAAAGACTCTTATTAGGTGAAAAATTTCTGATTAAACGCATCCCTATTACTAATTGTGAACTCCTAAGTTCTTATCAATTTATTTCTGATAACTGGCTTTTCTCTCCTCGCAATATTCCTATATTATCCTCGATCTCTTCTCAGCTTATGCCCTTCTCGCCTTTCGTTCTCTATTTCACCAAACCACCTTATTACACCTATAATTTTTTTGAATTCATGTACTCTCCGAAGTTATTTATTCTCTCTCCGCACATTAAATCTCTTCCTCATGCTGCCGCTCAAAATGAATTTAATCACGTGTTATCCTTATACTTCCCTCCCCACACGGTCATCTACACCGATGGTTCCAAGTCTAATGCTGGCGTTGGGGCTGCGTTCATTATCTCCGTACTTACCTATTCCGAATCCTTTCGGTTGCCTTTAGTTTCCCCTGTTTTTTTTTGCCGAATCCATGGCTATCTTGCAAGCAGTTCTTTTTATATCCTCGACAAACAACATGCCTAGATTCCTCCTATTCTCGGACTCGAAAAATGTTTTATTGACTATCCCCTCTCCCTTTCCTACTCATGTCACTGATCCCATTATTATCCAAATTCGCTTCTTAATATGAATTCCGGGTCATTGCGGCATTCCCGGCAACAAGTTGGTTGACTCGTTGGCACGTTCGGCGGCGATCAATGATCTATTTATTAGCAGATTTCCTGCTCAAACTCTTTGCTGTCTCTCTTATCGTTCCCATTACGATTTCTGGATCGAATTCTATCCTTCATTCTTTACTAATCCTCGATTTTTTTTACTTTTCTATACAACCCTTTCCTTCCTCTCTTCTCTGGATTAATCTTTTCCCCTACCTTAGCCGTTCGATTATAGTTCGCCTGCGGTTCAATCATAGTCTGGTTCCGGCTCCTTTTTTCCGGTTTTCTCTTGTTCAATCACCTTTGTGTCTTTATGACCCTCCAGAGCTCAATTATACCTGCAATGCGAATCACGCTTTGTTCGAATGCCTCTTTATTTCCTCCGAACGTGCTACCCTGCATTCTAATCTTCGGCGCCTTGGCCTCCCCACTGCTTTTAGTGCCTGCGCCGTTCTTGCCACTCCCCTCTCTCAATATAGTTCCTTTGTTAGCCTTCTTTATCTCTCAATTTCTAATCTTTTCCTTATATAACGTACAATTCTCTGCGTTAGGTAAGTTCCACAAAAAAAAAAAAAAAAGACGAAATGTTTTGTTTATATTCCGTGTGTGCAATTTTTTTTGTGTACAATGGTGTGAGTAAGCGCAAACAAGCAAAAATAAAAAACATGACCTTGACATTTTTTATAAATAATCACATAGCGTGAATTGGTTTTAGTCAGTTCGAGCAAGTGTTTGCTCACACTCTTTAATGACCGTTCAGTTGGCGGTACTTCAAAGAAAGGGTTTGTGTTTTTGTTAGCTCTTTATGGATGATTGCTTATTGCGTTCGCATTTCAATTAATAAAGATGGTGTTTGATGTTTACCAGAGATTTTTTTTCCGTGTTCACAAACAAAGCGGTCAAATAAATTAATATTGAAATTAAGAGAATTTAGAATTAGACCGATATTACAGTTATATTAAAATTGTAACTTGGCTATTCTTAAAATTTATAAATTATATTTCACTGAATTTTGTTATATAAATATGTATATTTTGGTTGCCGCGATAGTCTAGTTGCTAGAGCACTTGACTTTCGCTACGGAAGTCTTGAGTTCTTTTTTTTTTTCTTTTTTTCTTCGGCTCATCAACCAAGGACCTTTATTCAGAAACAAATAGAAAGGAAAGAAGTCGGTTATATTTTAATCCGATCAGAAATCTTTACTAAAAAGGAACAAATAGCAGGAATAACTAGTGTGGAAGGAAAGGACAGAATATAGGAAGTACAATAAGGAGCAGGAAGCCCAAGCCTCAACAAATAGGAGTACAAAACAGAACGCTCCACAGGAAGAGATAGGAATCAGCCGCTTTATTGCCAAATATGCCCGAGTGACTAGGTACCAGCAGCAAATCAATATTAATTGAGTGAAAAGAGGAAAGATTACGAATGCGTGAACGTATTCGAAGGGTAACAAAGTCACACGAATGATCAAGAAGAGGAGAGGATATGGCCTGAAGGGCGCTTGAGTTTGATCCCAGGCGACGCAAAATATAACAAAATAAATAATTAAATTAACCGCTAATAGTCACGTAACAAGGCAATGGCAAACATGCATACCACCATATTACTTTTTACTTTTCTTGTTTGGTAATAATTTAATATGTTTGATCTATGTAAGTTTATTACTGCAGTGTAAGACAGAGTAGCTTTGAATAATTTGGGTCCCAAATAATATTGTGAATGAAATTTGAAAATTAGATTATAGGAAGAAATTAGAGAAACACTGCAAACGGATATACTTACATGAAGTAAAAACGCACGACATAAACCCATTCTAACCTTATTATGTAGTGACCATTACAAACATAGGTAGCAACCAGAGTGTCAATTCTCTCCTGGCTACTGGGAATGCTGCAATGTACAAGTTATTATTTAATTATATAGTTCAATTCAATATTACTGTGTAGCGTTAATAAATTAATTAGTTATATTACACTGTCGATGAATTGAATTTTCGACGCCCAAAAAAAAAAAAAAAATAAATAAATAAAGATATATTCATCCGTAGGATATAGCAGCATTAGAGTGTCGCATCCTGAAAGAATGGTCGGACAAACGTCAAGGGGGGATCACTGCACAAAAGCTGTTGGTGGTGGTAACATCAGAAGGAGGAAGGGGTAAGCGTATTATAGCAACCCAAGCATTGTACAACAGAGCCGGTTTTTTAGATTTTTTTTTTTTTGTAAAATTTATTTATTTATTATTATTTGAGTCTGCTGTCGACTGCAAAGCTTAGCCACTAGAGCCATCGATGACCGCATGTTTTGTTTTTTTTTTTGGTTTTTTTTACGGATTCATCAACATAGACATTGACCCAAGAATAATGGAACAGAGGGACAAAAGAGACCCAGATCCTTACACGATTAGAGATAGCCCACAGAAAAGAATCAGGAGCTAGGATAACAGAAGGAGAAGGAAGGGAGAGAATGAATGAAGCACAGTATTGAGTGGTAATACCGATTTGTAAAAGGAAGTACTGAAAAGAAATTTGTTAAGTTGATAATTACCAACAACTGAATATTATATGATCGAGATCACAAATAAATTGATTGCTGGAGGGGTGCAATGGACAATGAGAAGAAGTCACGAGAGTATAACGGAAAAGCGAGGAAGGGAGCAAACTCAAAACGCAGGCTGCAAATCGCAGAGAGGTTAGAGCGGCGCATAGAAGGAAAGTTAAAAAACAGGGGAAGCGTGGAAGGGAAGGTTGAATAGACAAAAAAAAAGGAGTCTGAGTTGGAGAATGAGGAGACGTAGGAGCTAAACCATAGTTTGGAATGAGCAGCTGCAGACAGAAAGGTAATATTGGAAGCTGAGAACAGAAACCTACCAGAAGAGGAAGATAATCGAGCGAATGAGTCAACTAACTCATTTCTCTCGATTCCGGCATGGCCAGGAATCCAAAAGAAATCCGTTTGGATTAAGTGGGAAACGGAGAGACCATGATCGAAAGAGCGAGTAAGAAGAATGACGTAGTCGGTTGAGTGAGAAAGGAGAGGAGATGCCATAGCCTGCAGAACGCTTTAAGAATTCGACAGGATAAGGAGATTGCGAGAGACAGGTGAGGATCTGATGAAAAAAAAGGGCACGCAGAATAGCAAAAGACACTCAGCATAAAAGATTGAACAAAAGGAGGGAAGTTTAAAGGACTCGACGTAGTTTAGAGAAGGGCAGAAAAAAGCTGCGCCAACACCATTTGGTCATTTGGAGTCATCAGTGAAGATTAAAAAATGATTGAGGAAGCTAAGATTCTGTAGAAATTCTGGTCTTACGACATGATGAAGAAAACGTTTGTGAAGAATAGGAGAATAAAAGCAGTTAATAGGATGAAGAAAAGAGGAAAAATCGGAAGGAGAAATAAGGGAGTTTATCGTGAATGTAGATATATGGAGAAAACTAGACAAGACGGCCAGCGATAAGAAGGACCCCATTTTAAAGGTTGCAATAATACAATTATTATTTTATTTTATTATTTGAATTATTTTCTTATCCTTTTTTTCTTTACTCCACCTATAAAATTAACCCACTCTTTCTCACTGTGTTCGCAATTTTTTAAAATTCCAACCTTAAATATTCAAAATTGATCTCCGCGCCAAAAATTAATTTCCCAGACTCGCGATTTCTGATCTTTGTACACATTCCATAATCCTATATTCAAGGTAGCTTCCATTATTTGATGCAATGTTATTCCATTCGTATTGACAACATTTATTTTTGCTTTATTCTACAATTAAATAAGGAATCGGTCGATAGATTCATTACCGTGTATTATTACCTAATAGGTGGGCAGCGCTCTTAAACACCTTATCCTTTTCTATTGGAAAATGCATTATAAATATTATGTAATTCTTTGCCTCCCAAGTGTAGCAAAATCGCTAATTTTTGATTTGCTTTCGAAATGGCCATTTGCGTCAATATATAATAAAAGTGAGCGTTCCTATTTTTTTGCAATTAACAGCAAGTTCCGGAATGTTGGAATATTGTTAACGGTTCAATGACAACAGTTTTGCGTTATCAATTTAATATGCAAACAACGAGACTGAATTAGAATCGAGGGTTATATTTAAATCAAACCAAAAACTAATCAAATGGGATCCTTAAACGCAATAACTAATTAAAACATGTAAACACGACTTTAACTAACCCAGTTAAAATGATCAGTTTCATTGATCTAAATTAATCAGACAGCAATGTTATTCCATTTTCTCTCGTACACGAATTTAATCAAACGTGCGTGTTTTATAAATCAACCGTTTAAAACTTTAAAGTTTTACCTCTGCCGTCGCCTAATTTTTTCGTATGTTGTTATCGATAGATTAAACTTTAAACATTTACTTATTTATTCTTACAAATGCACTATTCAAAATATAAATTTTCTAAACACCTCTGAACAATAAACTTCAATGACTCTTTGACCACAAGAATCTCCCAATATTAATCGACAATAGCAAATCGCTTTTCTGTTTTCTGAGCACGTATAGTGTAAAAATTGTGTTCGATACTGCTAATATATGTTGCTTCATCAGTAGAAATTCTAAAGCATCGTTTCTTTATTGATTTTCAAAATAATTTTGTTTCAAATAAGAACCGATTTATATAGAGAAATTTTTTTTACTGAGTATTCCTGAATTAAACGAAATATGTAAAACATGATTTATTACGTAATTTAAAATAATGAAAAAGCAAGTGTGAATGATAAATTTCAAGTCAAATAACCCCGATTATAAACAACCATGTTTCCTCAATTGGTTTTAAAATGATTAATTCTAATTATAGCATTAAAGAACATCATATTGTGTAAAAACATTCCAACGGGGGTTCATTATCTTTTTATAATAAACGAAGACGTCGTGGTGTTTCAGCTGTTTTAAATGGGGTCTTTTCTTAGAATTAAAAAACAAAAAAAAAAGGCAACAGAAACAGAAATGAAGTTGTCTATAGATCATGTCGCTTTAAAAAGAAGAATAAATCAAAATCGAAAAGAGAAACCCTTTAATACGATTTATTGATATTAATGATAAACGGATCGACGTGAACCGTGAGAGTTCCTCTTTAAAGGCTGACAAAAAATACGAACTGTAACGAATAATTTTTTCAGCACACGAGTATTTTACATCTTTCGCACATTTGCAATGAAATCATATCAATTTTTTCATAAAATAACAAGCAAACGTCAAAGTCAAACTTTAAATGATCATTTTTTTTTTATGGCTATTTTATGAAGTTCCATTTTTTCGTCAAAAATAAATCTCGTAATTTTGAAATTTAAAAATATACGACTAATTGAACCATTTCAAAATGTTTTAGCAGCAACTTTTGACATAACTATAAATAAAGCCGATAAAAAGAATTTTATTTCCTATGAAATTGCCGCATTCTTAAACAGCTTGTTTTAAGTTCTTGGGGGGGGGGGGGCAATTTTAGAGTTTTGATGGGACAATGCCCCCCAAAACCCCCACTGCATTCATCCCTGAACTAAATAAATATTCCTTCAAAATGTTGTCACCTGCAGACGTACGAAAACTAATAATTAAAGACCAGATTATATATATAACAAACGAGACATGCAAGGCCGTGTCTACGGGGGGAAGGGGGTTTAGGGATTACCCCCCCCCATGAGAACTGAAATAGTTATTATGAATACACAAAAATCTGAAAAAAATCACAAATTTAAAATAAATATTGATGATTTTTTAGGGTGTTCTTACCTACTTTTAAAAGAAAAAATATAAAGCATATTTTTTGGTACTTCATTAATATCTTATGCAAATTTTTTTATTACGAATATAATTAATAACATATGTAATTTTTATTAATGTTTATACGGGGTAATTCATTTATGTGAATTATTAATATATAAATCAAAATGATGGAAATTATTAATAGTACGAATATTAGTGAAAAATGTATTGTTAGTTATAAAATAAATATGCGAAGAAAATGTTCACCCCCCCCCCCCAAAAAAAATTCTAGGCACGAGCCTGGAGACATGTGTTCGAATGTGCATGAAACAAGTTTGAAATGAGCACGGAAATGAGTAACCAAACAATTTTTGATAACGTATTTATTTAATTAATAAATAAACAGAAAAAGAAAAATAATTACCGGTCTGTGTTATTAATGTAAAAGTATATATTACTACAGTTTCTAAGTTTTCCATGCTAATTTTATGCCATTTGTCACTTTAAATAAATTTATAGATTGGAAAAGAATGTTCTACAGCCCCATCGATACAACAGAGCAGTATTTAAATTTAGCTACTGTTTGAAAGGGTATGGTGTCGAGCAAAGTTTCACCATTAATAAAATTACCCTATTTAGCCTAATATCTCGTAATGGAGATTACTTTTTTTTGTAAGCATATTGTACCTTACTTGAAATTTTTTGGGAATTTTTCTCACACAATTTAAATTGCTTTATTCAGCAACAAAATGTTTCTTTCGATACTTTAATACATCCCGTTGGTATAAGCGAAAAGCGTGTACTTATTAATTAATCTTCAGATGTTTCCTTATATCGTAAAATTTATATTGCACTTAAACATCTAAACTGTCGAGTTAACAAAAATTAAAAGCATATTCTACTTACAAGTTCGCTGAAAATACCGAAATGTGTGATAGTTTATATTATTTTTAATATTAAAAAGACGTCAACACTAAATTTACCTACTTATTTTCTTTTGAACCGAAAAAAAAATAATAATCATAATTTCCTCTAAATTTACGCCTACAAAATTTTCTCGAAGCCAAAAAATAACTAAATCGAAATATTCAAAAAAAAAATTTTAAATCTTCAAAATATGCAAAAAAGTGTTCACAAACGTAGATAAATCCATAACTTGTTAGTTAATATTTATAAATATGAAATAAATAAATTCCTTACCAAGAAACAAAAATAAGTATAAAATAATTTACTTTAATAAACTAAAATAGTTTACTTTGTTTCAGTAACGTTTTTAGGCGTAATAGCCCCCGTCATCAACAAACAACACAGATGACATTCAAATCGAATTAAAACACACTGCCTTTGTTCTCTCTCACTGTACTCTACGTTGTTAGCTAATGAGATGGGCTATTTTAAAACATTTCAAAAATACTAAACTAAGTTATTTTAATTTATTAAAGTAAATTATTTCACACTTATTTTTGTTTGTTATTAAGGGGAATTTATTTATTTTATATTTATAAATATTAACACAAACGTTTCAAATATGCAATTATTCAATTGTTTATAAACTGGTATTCAGTAATAGCGATCCAAAATCTGTCAATCGACGAAAGTTGGATTTTCGAGTGAGATCGTTTTATTATATTACAAAAATTATTCTTTTAACAATTAACTTCAGGTATTTTTCGGTGTATGGCCTCTTTTTTTTCTTTAATTTATCAAATCCCAATACCCCTGAAACGATCGCCCAAAACCTTGGCATATATTAAAACAGATCAGATCGCTCCAGTCATTTTTAACCTTTAGAGTAATTGCCGTACGCCACAGCAACCTATGTCGTTATATACAGCTCGTGATAAAATAAAAAAAAAAAAAAATGATTATCAAATCGGAAAGTTAGATTATTGTTATTTTTTTGTATGTATTAATAAAAAGGTTAAGTTGAAACATAAGCAAACCTGTGATATCACCGCTTTCAGAGTAAATAAGCCAAGAAAATTCAAGAAACCGACTTTTTCAAAATCTTAAATTTCTTTTTATATTTATAGGAAACTAATCTGTATTATTCTGAAACGTAGAAGTGCAAATATAACTTGACGGCCGGAGTTCACAATTTTTCCTTTTTATCTTCTAAAAACCGACAAAAACAAGTTACGATATCGTTCTCACAAAATTTTCTATTGATTATCATTTTAAATTAGCCGTAACATTTATTTCAATTCTTATAATAATCGTTTAAAATCTAAAAATTATTAAGAAATCAATCGTATTCATCAAATCTTGTAGCCAATTGCGTGAGAAAACAAAGAGACGATTCATTTTAAGCGGATTTTTTTTTTTTTTTCTAAAAACAACATCTTTAACATAAAAATTTTGTTTCTATGGCATACGTTTTCCTTCTTTTTTTAACATTTTTAACGTAAAGATTTTGTTTCTATAGCATATTTTCCTTTTTTTTTTTTTTAATAAAGAAAAAAATAAAATGATTAACTATCCAAAGAGCGTACAATTTCAAAAAATATTTTCTATTGGACAATCTGCGTGAAGTTATTTGTAGTTTAAAAGTCATAAAAAAGTGTGAAAAAATAGTGTTAAATATATACTTTACTTATTTTATTAGCTAATGGGTGGCCGAGTTACATCAAATTTCGTAAGCAAATGTCATCATGGAAATTTTTAAGATTTTTTGTGGATACAAAGAAATTCACCGATATTCACGGACAAGTAGTGTTTTACCCGAACAGGATAAGTGCAAATTTCGCCGTCATCTATTGGAAGATTATAATAATATACTCGGTTTATATTCTTTACACCGCCACGAGCCTCTCGGGGGGGGGGGGACCCCGCTATATTCAATTTCGCTTAACAAGTTACTATATGAAGTTGTTACATGCTAATTAAATAATAATAAAAAATGAAAACTTCGGAAGATTTGAAAAACGTTATTTATTTTTAGGGTACATTTTTTTAAATCATGGAGGGAGTCTTGGCTGCGCCACCGATAAAATATGTGCGGCACACATTAAACATGTTTTACGACAAATCTAAATTACCGGTTGTTGTAACTTGAATAATTTAAAACTGTACACGCGATATATACGTTTACGCTAAAATTAGCGATGAAAATTTCACGCAAAAGCAGTCGTATATTATAATTTTTCTCGCACACAGGTGTTTAATATTATGTTTATTACCTCAGTTATTCACCAGACAAGGCCGCCAAGCAGTTCTGGCTTATGCATTTATCCTTCTCCTGACTGGTCCTACCAGAAACATTGTATACAATTGTGCCATTTTTGCTGATTCATTGGCCTGCACTCAGGTAAATATTTGTAGACGTGTAAATTTGTTTCATTCCATGTCCGAGGTTTTACAGGGCATCATGAAAAATGATACAGAAAATTCCCCAAAAATTACTCGGATTAGAGAACTATTAGACTATTAGATTAGGAGTAATATTTGAAACGAAATACTTGGGTTTTAAAATAGTTGTTTTTTGAGTAAATGTTCAAAATGCAACTAATTTTCAGATGACTCCTCCCCATGATTCGGATTTTTAAGCCGGTATAGCTGAATGAACAGAGCGTGTTATAAAATCTACCGTAGCATCGTAAAAAGATGCGTCACAATTTGAACTATATAACAGGACATTCCGATAAGGCAAATAATGCGCTTCCGAATGATCTATTGACACAGTTTTGTATTCGATTTCGATAGAATATTTATTGATCTTTTGTAAGTTCCTGCTAACGTTGATATTGCTGGAAACGAATTAGTCGATCCTCTTGAACCCCGCAGCACAAAATGGTCTCTTTACCGAAAAGTTTGCAGCTCTTACTCTCCTTTTCCCTTCATGAATCATAGATCGAGTTTGGATAATAAGAGAATCACATAAGTAGGAAAGAGAAAGGGAACAGATAGCTAAGAGAACATTTTTAGAGTCAGATATTATTAAGTATTTAAGAGAATTGCGACAAGGCCAAATAAACAAAACTGAAAAGAAGATTGCATCCGTGGAAAAAGCCGAACAAAAGGACGGCGGTTTAAATGACTCCGAGTTAGCCATTACTCTGTAATTTTCCTGCCTCGGACATCCTTTCTTCCTCAGCCAATCATTCCCGACTATGGTCGGACGTTTATTCTTCTTTATTTTCTGATCTCGCCTCTCATTATCATCAAATACAGCCGGTTCCCTGTTCTCAGCCGTGGTTTCACTCCTCTTCTTATCAACGCTCCGCGATCGGTTCCTTAATCAGACTGCTTTTTAATCACTCTCTTCTACCATCTTCACGATTTCGTTTTTCCCTGTCATCCTTTCCCGATTGTCCCCTTCCTAGTTCCATCTCTACTCTCATGTGTGATGCAAACCACATCTTCTTTGGATGTCCCGCCCTTGACTCTGAACATTCCTTTGTACTCCAGAATCTTAGCACTGAATCTTCCTGCTCCTTATAATTCTTCCTTTGTCCTTTCCTTTCCATCTCCAGTTATAATATCTTTTCTAAGCTCTATTCCTAATCGTCTCTCTATTTAACCTGTTTCAAGTCGGTGCATGTTACATTCACAACCAGGGTCCTCCTGTTGATCTTGATGGTCTCATTCCACAGGGAAATAAATTCAGATACCTGGGCATGTGGCTTAATCGCCGTTTGACCTGGAGGCCAAGGAAATGAACTTGAAGCGGAGGGAAATGTACTATAGCTCCTGGGCATAACTTCCGTGTTATCGCTGAAGTTAAAATTGTCGTTATATAATGCAGCTGTTAAACCGGTGTAATATATCTCTTTGGGGAACCCAGTCAAAAATACTGACAATAATAGTTAATGCACCGTGGTACATGCGTAATGATAACCTACATCGAAATGTACCGGAGGTGAGTAAAGTAATTAAAAATTATAGCCAACATTACTTGCGTAGGTTAGTAGGCCACCCAAACCCGCTGGCAGTTGATTTATTAGACTCAGGCAATGACAATCATAGACTAAATCGTTATACGCCCCTAGATCTTTCCCACCGGTTTGATTGACTGGTAAAGCAACGAGGAGTGTTATTGTTGAATTGCATCTCCCATCATGTCATAACCTTCATTCCAATTACTTATTGGCTACATTAGCCAGATCGTAATTAAAAAAAAAAAAAATGTAACCCTTTCTATAATTTCTGTAGTTGTTGGGTCAAGGCCACTAGCGCGTCCAAAAGAAAATATATAAAATTATATTATTATAAAAAAAAAAAAAACTCCGAATAGCCTGAAACTGGAAGAATGAAAGAAGCATCTCAAGACCATGAGGCTTTTAGACCCGTCGGTGAAGGTCGGAATATAAGACATACTGTGAATAGTGTGTGTGTGTGTGTGTGTGTGTAAATTAACATTAGTTAAACATCATTTCATTTGTCCCATGCAATATTACACTCACATTTATGTACAAGAAAAATGGGAAAAAAACATAATCTTGTATACATAAATAGAGACGAATAAAGACAAGTAAAATAAATTAGTAATTAAAGGTATTTTCATATTATGTGCACGAAATCATGTTGCAGTACACAGCTTCTGCTACAATGAGATGATACACCTGTGTTTATATTTAAAAAAAAAAAAAAAAAAACTAGTATGTTTTTTTACTTATGCTTAAGGCAGTTTGCCAAGCGGAAATCAGCAGAGGCTACCGTCCTGGATAAAAACTGCCGGGGGGTGATTCCTCCTTCGAAAAGCATATATAATGCTAGTTTGTGTACAACAGTGATTTAAAAAAAATATATGTGGATGTATACGTGTGATTTTCCCGGTTAATGAAGCATTGGTGTGCCACTGACAAGGGTGATCACTTCATAAGAAAAAATGACAACATAATAACTATTTCGTCATAAAATAAGGAATCAGTCGAATTAATCACTTGGTTTCAATTAGCCTTCATTTTTTTTTTTTTTTATTCCATTTTGAGCACTTTTTTGGAAGGGGGCTCGAAAACTATAGGCATTAACGCAGTATAAGTGAAATTTTTCTATGTTTTCAATGTACGGCAATGGTATTTGATTTATAGTAACCGCTCATCAAATATTCCGATTTCTACTATTCATCGATTGTACAAACGTGCAACTGACAATTTTTGCATTATCCAGTTTAGAAGCTCCATTCTCCCACCTTTTATCCATTTTCATGATTCCTATCTCGAGTTAAGGTTAAACCAATGATCCGCACACCCAAACTCTGTCACTTCGTTCTGATCACCTCATGACGCAGAAAATGTTCCCTATGCACTGCTAGTCCGCAGGATGTTCGATTTCTCAACAAAACAGTCGTTCTACTTACGGTTGCGTCCACTGTGGCGGTAACCATTCGGCACTGTACCATTCTTGTCAATTTTTTAAAATCAAGTTAAAATTCATAAAATCATAAGTGTTCGAAACGTTTCTAACTCGGAGGTCAAAAATATTAGCGAGATCATTATAGTTTCCCCCGCCTTCACCTTTGCCGATATTTCAAGCCCTGTTCCATCTAAATCATCTGCCACTAAAAAAAAGAGACGATAACTTTAGCAGTTAATCTTTCTCTTACGTCAGAATTTCGTCTCAAAAGCACTATTCTAATTCGAAATCTCAAATCCTTTCAATTCGTGCTATTCCAATCTTACCCACAATGCTGACACTAAAGACCACTGCTCTGTCATTTCTAAACACCTTCCGAATTTTTCTGTAGTCTCATCTTCCTCCAACATCATGAATACTAAATCGACTTTAGTTATGAATAAATTTCCTTTGAAAACTTCTGTTCTCTTTCTTCCAGAAATGTCTGAACTTATACGTTGCTTTCCGCTCTCTGTAAATTTGATATCACCATTTTGGAGAATAAAATTTTGTCGATACGTCAAGTTCTAAAATCTTAGATACGGTGGAAATCATAGTTTCTTCAATTCTCGAGTTTTTATTTTGATCACTTTTCTTTCTATTTGTCTTTTCTAATCGCTTTCTTTCATTTACGCATCATTTTGTTCTATTTCCATTATGCTGACGCTACTATTTGTTTTCTTGGTTCTTACATAGATATAATATGTTGCTTACTTTCTTTACTAGGCTTGTTGATAGCATACGAGAACCCAAACGTGATGATTATTTTAAGTGATAGAAGCTACTTTTATGGAGATTTTGGCTTTACATACCACTTTTGATTTCGTTTTATCACCATCTTATTTCCAGTTTCTGTGCCCAACTCATATTTTCTCCCAATCCTCCTTATCCCCACTTAGTTCATATCTCCCGTTCCTAACAATTCTTCTGGATCCTTTAATTTAATTTCTACTTATATTCCTTCGAATTACGATTTTCGCAATTGGCTTTTTCAAACTTTTACCAATTCTCTTTCATTTACTTTCATCATAAGGGTGATTTGAAAGCCCACTTTCCTATCATAATAATAATAGTAGGATCTTGGGGAATTTTATCCTCAGAATGATCTATTCCTTGTACAGTAATTAATTTTAAATACCAACTTAAAACAATTATTTAATTTATCAAATACCCCGACGCGTTTCGGAGACAAAGCTATATAGATTTAATAAATACGATGCCAAAATATAAACAATAAAAAAAAAAAAAGAAAAGATAAGTGGCGTCTAGAGGGGGACAGCCGGCAGGAACGAAGTTCCTTTCACTTTTTGGTAGATATACAAGAATAAAGTCATTCATAAAGTATACGATAAAAAATGACACACAATATATAAATCCCGTATGAATTAAAACAAAAACAATAAAAACAAAAAAGTACGAATCCCGTACGAATTAATTAAAACAAAAACAATAAATAAATCATCAGACTGGTTGAAGTGTGCTAACGTCGCACAAAAAAACCGCACCAATTTTCAAATTCAATAAAATGTACACGTTGTTCAAAATTGAGCTTATACAGCTGACCATGCACAATGCTTGCTGCTCGAATCTCGATACTCGCTCGCACGCACGCACGCACACACACCCGTATATAATTGTTAGGGGCAGAGTGAAAGAGAACGAGAAGGAAGGTCGCTTGGACGACGTATAACGCGATTTTCGTTATCTCGCCTTTTCTGCCAGAGTTTACTCCTACCGACAAGCCGCCTATAAGAACTTTAATCCAAAAATTTTTTTAAACTTTTAAATACTTTAATTTTATTTTATTAGTCATTTTTCATAATTTAAATTTAACTGTGCAATAATCAACTTTTATCATCGACTTTTAACCGTAACTTTTTTCTTTTTTTTTTTTTATTGTTTATGTTTTGGCATCGTCTTTATTAAATTTATATATTATAATAACTCCCGTGATCATAAAACTTTGTCTTCGAAACGTTTCGGGGTATTTGATAAATTAAATAATTGTTTTAAATTGGTGTTTAAAATTAATTACTGTACAACATAAAAGAAACAATGAATGAAATAAACAGATATAGTGTGATCTATTCCTTTTCAGTGAATGATTTTCCTACTTGTATCATAAATTACTTTTTCTTTTTTTTTTTTTTTTTTTGGGTTCGTCATAAAGACATTGACTCAAGAAGAGGGGGAAGATTTCCTTAATTCTATCTTGACTTCAGTTGTTCATGGTGAGACGGCACCTTTGGAAGTGACCACGTTCCTATCATCATTTCTTTGAACGAAAGCCCATTTTCATTTTTCTTCATACCTCTTTATGCTCCAAAATGAGTCCTTTCTAAAGATGAGTGAGCTAAATTCTATTCCTTTATTAATTCCTCACTTTCTTCATTTCCACCAGTCTTGAATTCTTTTTCCCGATATAATTTCTTCGTGAATTTTCTTTTTTTTTCCCTAATTTTCTCTCTCGTAAAAAAGTTAAATCGTCTTCCTCTCTGCGGTGGAATCAAGACTGTAAGACTATTTTAGGCGTGAGTTTAACCCCTTTCAGATCTTTTCGATTTTGTCTAACGCTCAGTAATTTTTTTTTCTCGTAAAAGACTTAATGCTAGAGAGCCAGATTTATTCTTAAAACGGCTAGAAAAAATGCATGGATAAACTTTTGCTTCTTTTTTTAGTTCCACTCCTATTTTTCAAATTTAGCGAATGGTGAAGGTTTTTAAATCTCCCCCGTCTCAGCAACCTTTTAACCGTAATCTCCTTCCCGATTAATTAATCTCTTTTATTGACTCTATAGTCTCCTTTTGCTTTAAGGAATCATATCGCATTCCGTCTTCTTCCACCTCCTCATACTTTTTGGTCGCTCCTTTTATCTTCATACACCTGAAAACGTACGTACATAATTTCTCTAATTCCATTCCTGTAGCATTTCCCTTCCGACTCTCAAAAATCTTATCTATTTTTTTCCTCGGTTCTTCTTCAACTTGTTTAACTTGTTTCCTTTCTTCGTTCTAAGGCTACTCCTTTGTCTTGGAATACCTTCATTGTTATCCCAATGCCCAGTTCTTTCACACTTTGTTCAGTTTCGCTTACTTTTTGCGTTAAGAAGATTTTCAAAAGTTTAATCAACAGTCGTTTTGTTTTTGCTGACCCGAACGTAATAATCTGTTACCTAATAATATGTTTCAATTCCACCTTGGATGTGGCTCTCAAAACTATATTAGTACATTTTTAGCAGACGTTTACACGACATTTATCGACAAAAAATTCCTTATTGCTTCCTTTCTTGATATTTCTGCAGTCTTTGTTAATATCCACCTTCCTTCTCTTTTTGATGTAATGTTTCCTTTTAATATTCCGGTTCTCTCTTCTTTTCTTGTTAATTTTTCCTCTTCCTTTTGCACTACCACTAGACTAATTGTTCGTGAATTACCGCAGGGTTCCTGCCGTAGCCCAACTTTGTTTAATATCTACTTTATTGAAATTGCCTCTTGCCACTCTTCTCCTCTTCTTTTCGTATACGGTTAGCTCAAAACTTTTTTATATTTCATTGCATCAATATTCAATCTGGATCTTTGCTTTACCATTTGCTCCAGTCACATCATGCATTGTACACCTCGTCAGATTCCTTTTGCACACCAAATATATGTCGTATTGTCTGATGTTCTCCGCAATGACATTTTGAGTCTTTCACTGGATTCGTCATTTTTGAAACAACCCGTCCGTATTCGATTTATTGTGCACCATATTGGCCACCTCTCTTTGTGTCCTGGTGATAGTGTTTCCGCTGGTAGTCTCGGAGGATTTGGTGGGATTTCTTTACTCTATTGGTTTTTCAGGTTGCAGTCTCAATTTGTTGGTAATTTTCATGAAACCGCTCCATGATTTCAGTCTGTATGTTACCTCGGTCTGACCATACATTGGATGTTTCTCTTCATGGCATTGAACGGTCTTTTCTTTATCAGCTATTATACTTGCCACTAAATATCTGTTGTTTTTTTTTGTTTTTTTTTTGCTGACGTCATTCTCATTTATTCATCTCATTACAATATCTCGCGCACCAACTCTCAATTTCAAAACTCTTTAATAACATTAGAAAACGCTTTATCCATATCCATCTTCTTATCATCTTTCCTAAATCTTCTATTATCGATTTACATGTCTCTTTTGATTTTTCTTTAATTAATCTTGTACTAAATAATAGTCCAATCCTTTTTACTTCCTTCTTTCGATTATTTTTCTGGATAGTTGTTATTCATTATCGGCCATTTGTATTTATCACGCTTCAAAAAACTCACCTCATAAAGTCTCTTTCCAACACTAACTAAGGAGGAGAGCCTGTAATCTTGCTTATATTTTACGAATATTACTGTTGTTTTATTTATGGAAATTCTTCTAGTCCCTTCTAATCAAGCTCGATCGTATCCAAAATAAATGTCTTCGCCTACCTTGAAGCCCATAAATCGACTTTCATCTCTGCTCTGCTTGTGGAATCTCACACTTCGCCTCTTTTAATTCGAAGGTCTTGTCTGAGGGGCTATCATTTTTATATTAAATGTTTACCTGTATCCTCGTCCACTCCTGTTTTTCCTTACTCCTCTATCTATCACGGTTAACGTTTTACCTCCTAATAAAACTTAGATACTATCTGTCATCTCTTTTCGTCTCCTTCAGTTTTCACCGTACACTTTCACTCGTAATAAGGCATCATTGGAAACGAGCATGTGTCATGAACGGAAATTTATCACTTACATAATTCGGTTTATTTCCGAATGAATTCTTATTGAAATAACGCGCCAAATAAGTAATGATTAGATCAAAACGACCGAAATGATCAAAACGTGACAGACCTAAGATTCTTTGTTATTTACTAAATTTACACGATTTTCCTAACATTCTGTTCTCTTTAGCTCGATACAATATAGAATTTTACAAATGACAATCAAATGTCGAATTCTATTAACCTCGACCGATAGAGTTATTATTATTATTTTTTAATGTGTTTTGCAAATATTTTATTAATAACAAAATTCTTTAGACATAGGGCTAGGTGTAACCACCTATTTCATTTCAACTATCAATAACATTTATGGTAATTTATCTCGCACCAATGGCAAACAAGCGGCTTTAAATGTTTACTTAACCTTCGCTTTTATAAAACAATAAACGACAAACATGTAAATAAACAGCGTCATAAATTTAAAAAACAAGAAAACAATTATTGTACGTAAATGTGTTGTACCGCCTACTTTAAAGTTCTTAAGTGATCTCTTCAAGCAACTATTTGTTCATCTTATTTTCCAGTAATATTAAATTGCACACTCTTTACTGATACTACTGATTCCGGTATATACGGATTCGGTATCTACAAGATCCGGGTTGTAAATTAATATAAATTAATACTAAGCTAAATTCATTTAATTTTCCATTTCTCGAGTGTCGCCTTTATTTTCATTGTCGCTGACTAAGTTGCATTAAAGACGCCTGTTCGATTAAAAACAAAATTTCCGTACGGTTTATTGTTTGGCTGCACCGACTTTGTAATTGCATAGGTGTCCTTGCATTAGTGGCTAATAGCAAAAGCACTAGGCTTGCATGTTTGCGCCTCCCGTCCGCTTATTGAGTAGCTTTGTAATGGTATCCTGCACGTAAGAAACATGTTTCAGATGTCTAATTCTGAATAACCCAAAATTTTTACTAGTTTTTAGTTATTTTTATAAAAAACGAATTTTTCGTGTAATCTAAGATAGTCGTGCAAAAATTAGGAATCTGAGGTAACATATGTGTAGATAAAATCATTAGCTTTCCAGATAAACATACATGACTAATTTATATATATATACACACATATATATATATATATATATATGTATATACATTTATATACTCGATTCTAAGCGTCGTGACTACTTATTTATACATTCTTGATATAAGGCTGGTGACAATTTTTATATGCAACATAAATATATATGAAAGACTACACTTAATGTCTGACTTATCGATTTACAAATGCAGTCCCAACTGTGCGCCTGTCTATGCACCAACTCACACGTGTATGATGATATATGTGATAATTTGCCATTACCTAATGACTTTTGGGGATTATTTAAATATTTGTAATAATTTCTGTAATTCCTGTCGTTTCCTGGGATCGAATTCAAGACACCTGTGATAAAAGTCAAGAGCTCTAACAACTGTTACGCACGCGCCCGTGCGTATTTACCATTTTTTGAATAATTAGTTTTAAACTTATTCTACATCTGTAACATAACGGTTATGATGTATCATCTTTTTGAGTAAAAAATTCAAAATTTCATCAGATTTGTTTTTGTCGATTTTTGATTATTGAGCAACTGGAAATAACGTAATATCATTTTTATATAGATAGTTTTATAAATATTTATTCCTTTAATTTTTAATATTTACACTTTCATTATTGTAAATCTCCTATTCGCATACAAGTATTTACAAACGCTATATTTATCGCAATAAATGCGAATATTGTGTGAGCATATGTAACTTAATTTGAAAATGACTGCATTTGATGAAATTTACTTCTTTTATTACCACTGTTTTCAATTTTACTAGGTTATACATCATCTGTTTCCACTGAGAATAAAACGTTTAAAAGCTTATTTTACTAGTCAAATTATATTAGTTTTTATCTTGAATATTTTAATAGTCTCGGCTAAGGTTTTTTAGATAATTTTGAATTGTTTCAAACGCCATCGTAATTAAATATCTGTTGAGTTAGATCATCGTAACGATTCCGCGGTGAGAGTAGAAACGATGAAAAATTTCCCACGAAATATTCGTAAAGTATAATAAGACCAATTTGACTAAATTGAATTAGATATACATTTGTTTAATACGTAACGATACCACTTTTGGCAAAATGTGTCTATAAATAAATGAAAAAAAAAAACAAAAAAACGATTATAAAAAGCGAGACCAAACTGACATCAGCAGTAAAAACAAAATAACCGAAATTTATAAAATACGAGTAGTTTCTTTTTCTTGAAGATCATTATAAATTTAAATTTTGCTGTGAAAATGCTTCGCATGTATGCGTAGAATTAAATCTGTTAAACAGTTCATGGAATATTAAAATTATAAACACTATAAGAGACATTTAAATTGAATATAAATTGGCATATTAGGGACGTCTTTTCGAAGGACTTTTCTATCTTTAGCTGAAACAAAAAGGAAATATATTAATAAAAATAAATTTAGTATTAAATATTTGGAATCTGTGGGAAACCTAAATAGTCTATTTTCATTTAGAAAAAGAAAAAACAAAAACAGAAGTGGAGAGTATTATTAAAAATGAACTTAAATATTTCATTTTTAAATGTGTTTAATAATATATATATATATATATATAAAAGTTAATAATACTAAAGGAGTAGTATAATGGAATTACTTGATTAGAGATTAAGTGTACACGTAGATTTGTACTAATTTACCTATATTTAGATGAAAAACAAAAAATTAAGTGGTAAAGTTAAACGCATAATTTTCCTTTTCTGCCACTAATAGAGGTACTTATTTTTTTCGATTAAAAATCAAAAATCCAGATCCATTTTTAATAATGTTCTTTGATCTTTTCTAAATGAAAATAAATTATTTAGGACTCCTCTAGATATTCCAATAGTGTAATTATTAATATATTTTCTCTTTATTCATGAAATTAAAGATGGAATATCTTCGAAAATGCATTTCTAGTATGTTAATTTATGTTCATTTTAATCCTTAGTTTCCATTGGAATTTCTATCACAATTCAAATGCCTTTTTTTTTTTTTTGGCTGGCGTATCAACTACAAACGTTAACTCAGCGCAAGTGAAATTTTTGAAGTGCTTATGTGCAGCAATAGGATTCGAACTAGGTACTATCTCAACGAAACACAATTAAAGTTCAGTTTGAAATATTCTCTTAGAACAAGTGTCCCAATCCAAGCTAAGTCATTGCCATCTCGGTTGCTCTTAATATAAACACAACCTAATGGCAGTGAAATAGTGTAAGCTGTAAATCTGCGACTGGTTACGTTGTCCGTAAAAACATTTCAGTCTGGTTTTCTTCGCTTCAAGCAACACAACTAAACATGTTGTTCTCCTCAAATAAACCTTTGGAGGTGGGGGGGGGCGTAAAAACGGTTTTAGCCCTCAATTCATAACCGCCATTATAATCCTAACATTTTACGATTTTTTCGGTTAACGTATTTCTACATCGGATCAGCCTAAAGTTTAATTGAATAATGGAGTAAAAACTCGATAAGAATATATGCTATCACCAGTAGCGCATCCAGGATCGACCAATGGCGAGAAGAGGATTTCATAATCATAATGATGAAATATGAAGATACATGGTATTTACACAATACGTACAGTATTCTACAGATGATGTTAATGTCTATAATTACATAAATTGTACTAGGTATATATCGAAATCTTATTATAAGAAATATTAAAATTAACAGTGCTACCTTTTTAAGCGATTATATAAAGATTTTGTAGGAATCGCATTACGGGATATCAACCCTCTGCTCCAAATACTTCATTTGTTGCTATAAACATTAAAAAGTGATATGCATTTAAGTGATAAAAAAACGAAAATATTTGATATTTAAGTATTCATCAGTTAATCAAATAATGAAGTTATAAACATTATAATAAATGATTAAATTAAACATAAATTAATATACTAGAAATGTATTTTTGGAAACTTTCCATCCTTAATTCCAGAAACAAAAAGGAAGCATATTAATAAAGGCAAGTTTAGTATTACATTATTGAAATATCTAGAGGAGACCTGAATAACTTATTTCCTTCCATTCCTTGTGACGCCTAATTGTTGCTATTTACACGTGTTGATAGGTAATCGTCCATTGCTGACAAGCCCAGTAATAAACCCAAACAAGAAAAAAAAAAAAAACTTATTTTTATTTAGAAAAGAAAAACAAAGAATATTATTAAAAATGGACCTAGATTTTTGATTTTTAATCGAAAAAAATAGGTACCTATTTTCGACAGAAAAGAAAAATAGCACGTTTACCTTTAGCACTTTTTTTTTTTTTTCAATCGGATATAGGTAAATTAGTACAAATCCCTTCACCTCTAATCAAATAATTCCATTATACTACTCCTTTAGCGATTTTTTTTCCTGTTTTACAATGAATTCATATTTTCAACTACTAGGGTTATCATGGCGAGAGCTGCCATAGCTACTTAAAAGACCAACCAATAGTCCACTATCCTGAATGTACTTCTTTAAAGTGTTTTACGATTTGTTGTCTAATATTTTTGCTAACGATATGAAAGAGCTTAGGCGAACTGCATTAAAACTACGCGATTCAATTAGGATATGTTGTACTGTCGGATATTTTAATTCTGCACAGTATGGGCATGTGTTAGGGGAAATTATCCTTTGCAGTATGTGGTCATGTCTTTTAGCTGTATGCCCTATTCTTAGCCGATTGATCTCGTTGTGTATTCGACACGCGGGCTATTAGTCGGTGGTCATCATGGTTCGATCATTGGATTTATTTGGCGTAAAAACGTAGTTTTGGACATCCATTCTTTGCTCCACTGCTCAGTTATTCTTTCTCGTAGAAACGTTTCGAGGTTGTTGGGCCTTGACACGGCATCGGAGATATAACATAGTAGACCGAGCTTCTAGATTTGCGCGCTCATTCCCCGTGATATAAGTATATGCAGGGACCCACAAAAAATCAATCTAGCAGCCCTCCTGGTCTAGTAATAGCAGAGCCCTTTGAATTTTTGCGCGATCGATTCTTCTGCGCTATTATTTTGTAGACTTTGTACGGTGATCTGTAATAACCAGCATCGTTTTCCTTGAGATTTGGAACTGTAGTGATCCTGCAAACAGAACAGAATGTCAAAAATTTCTGCATCCGGTGCCGAACAAGCATTATTTAAACGGGCCCCACTAGTATACCACCAATTACGTAAGCGCACGCTACTGTGGACAATTTACCTGTACAAGCCTTAGATCCGTCTTTAAAGGCTTTTGTGAAATCTTCATATTTGCTAATCACATCACTCGCCTTCTGTTTGAGATCTTTTTAAGGTGTTTGTGGCAATTGTACTTTAATTGTGATATATTTATCTTTATAATGGTAACCTATTAGCTTACGCTAGGCACAGAAGGGGAAAATTATATTTACAAACAATTTTATTTTCTACCGACCACTTTAATAAACTACGATAACTACTTAACGGGCAACTGTATGTTAGGGGTAATGTCCCGGTTAATGAACACAAACTAAATGAAAGTGAAGTACGATGTGCTCCCAGGATAATGCGAAGGGCGGAATTTTGTATTGGATTGAGTACTTTTAGTACGGATTTCTATACTGACGAGTGCACCTGGCATACATAATTAATTTTACTGAGTATTAATGTTTTGTATATGATTAGCAGTAGTTTTAAATGGACATTGAAGTAGCGGTTGGATAAAAATATCATTACACTTAAGAAATGATAGTATTTTTACTTTAGGTCAGTTACATGGTAACTCCACGTCAACGAGGAATCTAGCGCACACCCAGGAAGGTGGATGATGATTTAAACTGGAATTGCGATTCTTTTAGGAACAGTTGTATATGGTTTTGGAGTTGGCATTTTCGATTATAGATTTTTGACTGAAAAACACTAATCCGTTGTTCTCAGGCCATTTATTTAGTTTAATTGTTTTTTGTAATAAGGATTTAGCTGGAGAAAGATTAACGGAAGATAGAGACATATTGAAATCATCAATGTATAATCTACCTACTACTGGAGGTTTTATGCAGTCAGCGATATCATTAATCTTTAATATAAACAGAGTTGCACTTAATTGCGGAACTCCATTCTCGACAGAGATGGGTTCTGAGATTGCTGAACCGATGCTTACTTGTATTAATCGTTAGGTCAGAAAACTTTGAATGTATCGCCCCTTTTAATAATTTTTATGCATATATATATATTTTTTTTAAATTTAAAAATGAAACATTTAAGTTAATTTTTAATAATATTCTTCGCTTTTGTTTTTTTTTTCTTTTTCTAAATAAAAATAGACTATTTAGGTTTCCTACAGAGTCCAAACATTCAATATTAAATTTATCTTTATTAATATACTTTCTTCTTGCTTCAACTAAAGATGGAAAATTCCCCCGAAAATACGTTCCTAGTATGATATTCGATTTAAATGTTTATTATAGTACAGAAAGTAGTCTGTCCAATAGGCTACAGAAAAAAAATTAAAACGTACTTTGGCTAGAAAAAAGTGCTTTGAATTTTAAAATGAAATTTTTCAAATTATTAATTACGATAATTTTTTTACATCATTTTGTCATGCTCGTTAGTATGTGGTCACGCTATTAAATCTTTTAGATCAGACATATTTGTATAAATCATTTAATGCAGATTTACAATTCAACAGTATGGACATAACGTCTAAAAGAGAGTATAGAATGTACTCCTGATTTTAAAAAATTGAAGTAGAGTAATGATGATTTTTTAAAATCTTTAGCATCACACTAAATGCGAAGCCATCGGATGACGAGGGACATAATAAAAAGCTAAAAAAATGCAGTCATTCTTTTTTTCTTTTTCTTTTTTTTTTTAAAGTATGAATAAATTGTGTAAAGCTGTAATTGTTATTAGCAGCATCACCCAAAATATATTTTTGAGGTCTTCTTTAATGGAAGTATTTCGTTACATTTATAAGCGATTAAAGACAACTGTTCATTTTAAATAGGAACAACTGAAATCAGCGGCTAGAAACATAACGGAAATCGTAATGAAACCGCTTCGATCATTGCGTAATACGATGGTGGAGGTGTTGAAAAGTGTTAAACACGTCATTGTAAAGATCAAAGATGGTCTCGTTTACTTAAAAGATCGAATTATGGTTGTCAGTATGTATATTATCCTATATGAAATTCAATTTTGTTTTTTTTAACAAATAAATAATGCAAGAAATATTCTTACATCAATAAATGTGCACTTAGAAAACAAAAAAAGTAAAAAATACAATTTATTAAAAATTAATATTTGCAAATTAGTATTAATATTCACCAACCCGGAACTAATAGGGGAACATTAATTTTCAATAAATCGTTTTTTAAGTTGCTTTTTTAGGTGAATATAATATTTTTCAAGGGCGTCGCCAATCGATGAGCTGAGGGGGGGGGGGGGGGGATCAGTTGCCAGCCGAGAGGGGGAAGGGCAAGATGATAGAAAGAAGATATGAGTTGTAGGAAAAATAAAATTTATAAGTTGTAAAGGCTTAATATTTCATTAAACAAGAATAAAATCTTAATTAAAACATAATTTTCGTGGGTTTCCGGCAAATTGTTCTACTACTTTATTAAAAAAGTCTTCCAAATTGTCCATGATTATGCGCCTATGAATACTCATCATGGCCAGTTGATTAAAAAGTTTCAAGGCTCCAGGGTGGGAGCAGCTGCTCAGCTCGCTGGCGACGCCCATGCTATTTTTCACGTTAAATATATACATTTCCCAGAACATAAGCATGTTTTAAAGACTTCGAAAATATTAGATTCGCATTTATGTTGCAACTGGACGTTATTAAAACAATTACCTTGAGGAAATACTAATGAAAGATTAAAACTATTATTATTAAAGGAAATTTTCAAAAAAAGCAAACAATTTCTATCTAGTAAAGCTACCAGGGTACAGGTAATATGATATAAAGTAGCTAATGTGTCTAAAGGATAGAAAAATTAGGACAACTCATTCAAACATGGACACGATCCTGTTGGCCACTGTAATAGGCCGGGAAGTTTTCTTGATTAATTTCTAACCCACAGACGGCCTTTTCCAATACAGCACCTGGCCTAGGATCAACGCTGCTTTTCATTAAGGAAAGTGACCTAAAATCCATTTTGTTATGCATAATAAACTTCGGGACCGTAATAATCGTAGTAATCGCACACGGTTCTTAAGTTGTTTATATCTATCATATAAAGCTGCAAGAAAAAAAATCGTACAGACCGTTGTATAGTAACTAGAGAGTTAATTTTTTTTTTTTCAATCGACGTATTTTCTTCGTCAGATCGTAAGAAAATTATAAGACCTTCAAAATTTTAAAATTAAAGATCCCAAATTTCAAAAAATGTAAAAATCAAGTTTTACGAAAAAATCTTTTAAAAAATTCCACAGCCGGTTCTATATGGGTTATGGTATTAATTTTCTTTTTAAACCGCACACTAAGGTCTCCAGAATACAGGGAAAATAAAAAATTCGAAAATTTTTGATATTTAGCGACCAAAATTTCTGAAAATACACACCTAAACCGGTCGGAAACTAAAAAAAAGTCCACAGCCCTTCCATGGTAGCTAGAAGGTCACTCCTTTTTTTAAATGATGTATTTCAACCGCTAGAATATAGGAAAAATACGAAACCCCCAAAATTTCAAAAATTATAGAGCCCAAATTTTGAAAAATTTAAAAATTTACATGTCACCGACTATAAAGGTACTGTAAAACATTTACAATAAATTTCAACTTCTTTTCGGATCATGTACCATTAATTACGTACAACCAAAACCATCAATGATGTAAAAAAACTTCAAAAAACATATCATCACCGAGTAATTACACTAAATATGAATAAAAAAGAACAGTCAAAACAAATATTATGGATGTTGTAAAATAAAGTCTCCTTTTTATTTACAGCAATCAGGAGGCACCTCTGGTCGTTTCTTTCGGGTTACATCTAAATCACTTTTCTGTTTGCTTTTTAATGTTTATGTTACCGCTCAATTATTAACAGATATATTAAACTTCGGATCACCGTTTTTCTAAAAAAAAAAACACACTTAATTTTATTCCTCTAAAGAAAAAAATATCACAAAAATATATTGCAAGTAATTCATCTTTATTTGTAACTATCTCATTTCTAGTTATTTCAGCTTTTAGATTTTTAGATTCTATAAAAAAAAGTTAACTGAAAATCTCATTTTTGTCAACTATGCAACCATACTTATTTATTTATTTTTAGGCGAGTCAGATGATGTATAGTTCAGATAAAACGTTACGAACGTAAATATGTCTTCATCATACGAACATTTAATACCACAAAAAAAATTATGACATAAAAGTAACAATTGTAAAAAGTATAAATAAAAACTAGTATTTTTAAGTGCACTTCCATATATAATATACATTTACTTATTTTTAAAAAATGAGTAGGTAAAAATTCAAAAATCAAAGTTGCCAACTGTGATAATTATATAACCGTAAAGATATGGAGATCAGTTAGGAAACCTGTCAATTGTTCGCCCGTATATTTTCCAACATTTGGAGCTTACGACATCCCGTGGACTATTGCAAATTTAAATGTTAATGAAAACTCTTTAAATACGATGGTTTGTAAATTAGTTCAAAACTTTTAATAATAACACACCAAAAACATGTCGTTTTTGTGCTTTTTGGACTTTTAGTCAAGTTCGGTTAAGAAATTAAAATATGATTTCGTTTTCTGCAAATACACCGATCTTTTGATCAATATATCACACGCTCAGAAAAAAAATTTTAAACAGGTCTCACTAAATTATAATGCCTTTTACAAGTTAAACTCGTACTTTACGGAGTAAACATGAGGTCATCATCATTTCTGTTAAACGAAGTAAGCCATGTGAAGCACAATGAGGGAATTAAAAGGATGGAGTTGTAGACGATCGTAAAAAACGCTGCTACTATTGCCGGATATTCAGTATTACAAAAGACGGCTCTCTAGACAATATACTTTTCTTTTAGAACATCATAGACGCGCGCGTAAACAACGAACTGGATTTAATGATTACGAATCACGTGGTGGCTGTCGTGCGTATAAGACACGTAAACACTAGTTACCTGGTATTCGCATAAATAAGAGAGTAGCCTGGGCAAGATTTTCCTGCACATTTAAATCAAGGAGCGCGCGCGATCAGTATTTCTTTTAGGAGTATTTAAACCGCCGGTGAGGTATCGCTTCGTAAAAAGATGCCCCAGACAAACTGCTTCACACAATAAACACAAATTCAACGATTCCAAGCGTACTATTTATGGGTGCTTGGCATTAGCGGTAATGAAGGCCAAATGGTATTTACATTTTACAGCCAGGTCAAAAAAAAAAAAAAAAAGGACATATAAGATATGAATAAGGAGAACACTTGTCTACTTGACAGTTTTTTATTTCGTTATTTTTTTACAAATCGCTTCGTTTTCCCTATCGGTGAGTTCTGTTTTCTCAAAATACTTACAATTAGAGATACACTGTTTGAACCTGATAATTTTTTCGGTGTTATACTAGTAAATAGATTGTACATCGTTACATGTATGTATCTCATCTTCCATCAGATCTATATCGACGCTACTAATAATAAAAGTAATAGTGGAAGTAATAATAATAAAAAAATCTATAGTTTTCCGAGAAACGAACTGGCTAACTTGTTCCGATTATGTAAAAAATGAATATGATAATATTCATTTATAAAATTATATATGGAAATGCAATAAACTACTAAATAGAAAAAAATGAAGTATATTAAAAATATATTCATGTTTTTGCAGGCTATTACTTCGTGAGCATGGTAAATATACATATATGAAAGTTAAAACGCAACTAAAATTCGCAACTACCGCTTTTGTAAACAATTGTGTTAAGATTGGTATAAATAGGGGGGGAAAAAAAAGAATTATAATAACTGGAACAAAACAAACTTAAACGATAAAGGAAAAATGGAAACCAGAGTAATACTGTATCTTATAAAAAAGAGAACTCGAATTAAATCAGGTCAATGAAACTTAAAAACGAATTAGTAATAATAAAAAAGGAAATATCAATAATATAAATCAAAACAAAATCGAGGAAAAATAATACACTGGAAATAAATTATTTTATTTAAAACAAACGAACGATATAAACATAATTGTTTATCATAAATTATAATTTACAGGAGTACGTAATTGCACTGTACGGGAGTATAAACATTTTTAATGTATACATGTATTTTAATAATTTAACAATTAACAATGCTGCGGGTTGAAATCTTCTTAGGAGTTGGTGAGCGAAGCTGATAGAGAGTAAGGCAGCCCTCCCTAGTTTTACGTAAAACTACGCATCTAAAAATTATTATTATTTAAAGAATTTTATTTAATTGTTTTTGCTAGAAGATTCTCTAGACTTCCATTAAAAACGTATGCTTCTATAATTTTCAAAGACGGCTGTTTTCAAAATTCTCCAAATATCAGCTTACAATATACTCTTTAATTTTTCAATAAACTGGAACAGTTCTGTGAATATGACTTTATTATGCGACCTTTAGTAAGCAATGTTTGCGTGATTAATCGAAAACGAACAGACGGAAAAATCGAATAAATTTTTATTGTTATTTTGTTCGTTCATTATATTGCTCAAATTATAAAAGCGGATAATTTTTCAGTTAAATATATCGGAAAATCTATGGATTGGCTGTTGGGTTCAAACAATTTATGCAATGTACAGCTAGGTAGCCCAGAACAGCGATGCGTACGCAGTGTTATAGAAATTAATCGAGAATGTAAGGTAATAAGTGCACACGACGCTATAAACATTAATTTTTAAGCAATGTTTATCGGTTATTTTATTCCGGTGCGTCTTTTGCATGCTAAAGTACTGTTGTATTTTAAAACTATCACATCCAGTACACTTATCACTTATACATACACGTACACACTTATTATCAACCATACTCACTTTTACACTTCCATTTTTAGATTGTGTTTTGCAATTATCGGTTTTACTTTTCATTATCTTATATTTATCCTTCTATAATGAGCTGTTCATTTAAATTTATTGCAAACATTAATTATTCAACATGTAATTTATAGCAGGCGATGGTCTAATGGTTTCGTGACAAGCCCGCCACACAAAAAGTAAAAAAAAAAACATTTATTTTTTCTTATTCAACGCAGCTTTCATTTTAGCAATTTTAAAAAAAGTATGGAAAAAACTCAAGAAACAGTGGCTGAATTAACCATAGAAGGAAAAAGAACAACTTCTGTGCTAAGTAGTATGATATTAATGAATTCGTCAAGGATAGGTTAAAGCAAAAAATAATCCAAATCTCATTGTTGAAGTAATAATACTACCTGGAATACATTTACATCTTCCACACACACACACACACACACACACACACACATGAATGGCGAATTACCGAAATTGCAACATCAAACTTCAAATACCAATTCAACGTCTTTACTCCCCCATTCGAAAGTTCTTTTGAGCCTTGCTTATCAGGTTTACATCAGTTTATCTATATGTACTTTTGATCATACATATTGAAGCTCATAAAAGAGAATGATTCCGATTAATCCAATATCACCGATCTTACTTTCATAGGTTTCTTTGCTATAAGTTTCCTAATAATTTTGCTAATTACACCGCGTCGCAACAAGCTGAAGTAAAAAAATCAAACATACGAGTACTTGGGTCCCCATAAGAACATCATTATTTGAAAACTTAGTTTTTATACATCAAAAACCTAACTTTCATCCTTTATTTCAATTACATGTATGAGAACACATGCAGCACAAATGTAGACACTTTTCGGCGGAACCAAATCTCGCATTATTATTTTGCACGATTCTCTTTTTTCTATCTTTAATATGAAAAGGTGGATAAAGTTCCGTTTTGGAGTTTTAATCATTGCAGTTAAGTGTACATTCGATCGTGATACAGTGCTTATAATAAACTTTTTCAATAAACAAGGTCGAATTTTAAAAATATAACAAACAATTTTTTTTTTTTTTTTTTTTTTCTTGTTTGGGTTTTTCCCTGGGCTTGTCAAACAAACAATTTAGAATAAGTCAGAAACATGTTAAAGGAAGTGTTAGTGATGTTGAATTAGCTTTTTGAAAAATCATGAAACAATTCATTTCATTATTTCCAAAATATTCTCCTTTCGTTCTTTTCTTATTGGCCTTACTTCCGTAATGCAACTTAGACTTATACGCATTTTCCTGTTCTTATCTTGTTTTTGCTTTTTTCTATCTTCATCTCTCTACTGCCCTTTGGACAACGCTATTTTGGTAATCCTAATCATATTCTCTTGGAATGTTGCGGATTTTCAGCTGAATGTTCTTCCTTTCGCTATTAATTTCTAGTTTTGCAGTAACGCCTCATATATCCCCTTTCCTTTCCATCTCTAACACCTTTATTAGATTTCTTCATTTGCTCCATTTCTTCTAGTCAGGTAAAAATATGATATAGTTTCTTTGCTTACTAGTCTAATGCTCTTTTTTGACGCACTCAAACTGATTGTCGAAACTAAAGAGTAACTTTTCATCCCAAGGGTATTATTGAGTTTATTTTTGAAAAAAAAGCTTTAATTTCGCGATTTCATTGCCTCTAAAGAAGGGAAAGTACATGTTGGATAATTTCATTATTCCAACATCGAGATTTGGATTAGTGCTTGGCCTCTGTTTACTTTCGCCAAAATCGTCAACTCTTGTATCAAGGTCCCTTTCTCTTAAATCAGTTCGGTGTAGCAACTATGAAGTTTTCAAATTATTAGCGTAGATAACGAGAAATACAATCAAATATTTCTTCGCTAAAGGCGATGCGGACACTTGTTCCTACGAAATGTAAACAGAAAAAAAAAAAAAATTTCTCGTTTCTTCGTTGATAAATTTTTCTAAAATTTCTAGATAATGTTGAAGGTGCGACTATTGAAATTTCTCACTCTTAAAAATTTCTTTTCTGACTACGTTAATTTTTTAAAATGTTACCCAATAGAATTAGGCAAAAAAAATTAACTTTAATTTTTGATGAAAATTTTGATTTTATGAAACACAGAACGGTTTTCCGCCACCAATCTGGTTCCTGTGTGATTTCACTGCTGCCATATCGACATTTTGTTTTTCCCTGAAACCGTTAAATTTTTTTTGCGATTTCTTGCACTTCATGGACAAAAATGTGATTGGAACGGTTAAACAAAGTACGCTGCTGTATTCTTAAGTATACATTTATAATTTCTAAGTTTAATATTGTTACAGTGACGTAATAACAATTTACATTATTTGATTTGCAACCTTATCAAGGATTTTTTTTCCCGTTAAATTGTCACTCTGTTTTACGATAACTAATGTTTTAAACATGTAAATGAGTTGATTCAAAAACGAGAAAGAGTTATTAATTCAATGAAACAATTCATTTAGACTCCGCGTCATTAGGATATTTGAATATGAAATAACTGAATGTTATAAAAACTTTTTAACTTTATGAATAATGTATTCTTTTTAAAATATATGCATCTATTTACGCTTATTTATATAATGTACAAATAAAGTGAGATCGACTTTTAAGAAAGTTTATGTACAGTAGTAAAAAAAAAAGAGTTAAATAAAGAGATATGCGCATTTTGATTAAATACATAAATGATAATTTACATTATTAACGAATTCATTTTTAGGATTCCGTACACAATCTTAATAAGATGGTTCAGAAACGACAAAAATATCAAATAAAAATGTGCAATAACTTACGAATGGTTTCATTTATAAACTTCAAAATTTGATCATAAATTACAATTAAAATTCTCCTTAATCCAATCTTAATTTTTTTGTTTTACTTTTTTTAATTTTAATTATGTTAATTAATCTGTTTTACACAGTGGCGGGGCTAGACTAAAATTCATGTGGGCAAGGTACATTTTGCGAGGCCCTCTGGTGGCGTAAGAAGACGGATTTTATAAAACAGAAAACCATTGCAATTGTCCGATTTTTATTCATAAAAATGCAAACTATTTGACAAAAAATAAAAGAAATGAATTAAAGAAACAGAAATTTCTTACTTTTAGTCTTACTGAATTCCTTAATAATAGTATCATAATTCAGCTTAGATATCTGCTTCAATAGATAAAACTGCCAAAGCTGAAAGTCTTTCCTTACCCGTTGTATTTCTTAAATAATTTTTAATTAATTTTAATTTTGAAAAGTTTCTTTTAGCGGACTTTTTACCAGCATTGTTAGCAAAATTCGAACGACTATGTAAATATTTGGGTAAATTTCTTTCAAGCTATTTTCCATTATGTATTAGAGATCTTTAATGAAGTTGGATAAATTTGTGAGCATTGTTATTAATTCTTCATGCAATTTGTAAGGTTGGAAGTCGCTGCTCTCACCCACTCGCAGGACAGTGAGTAAATCTGGATAGTTTTTTTTACTATTATTGTCTCTTTGGGAATATACTTTTTAACTTGTTCAGATCATAGAGAAAACTAGAATTTTTAAAATATTATTTAAAAAAAATAAATCTTGAATCCATATTGCTTATTATAGAGAATCAATCATGGTATTCGAAAAAAAATCTATTTCTTACCGGCTTTTGGGGGACCGTACAGGTTGATCGCCGCCTTCATAATCGAACATCCTTTATTTCTTTTTGGCTAGCCTTTTATTTTTAACGTATTTTGGTAGATCATAACTGTTTTTCTTAATAAATTGACGAGCATCAGACAAGCATTTTTCGAATCCAGTTTGTCGGTATTCTTTGACCCAGTCACAAAATGTATACGAATATTCAAGAGCAATGCTTAAATGGACATGTACAAATTGCCGTAATTTACTTATGACATTAACTCGCAATAATAGCTCATACCACACATGTAATGATATGATATAAATTCTGAATTAAACATTTCGTTTAAAACCGAATAACAATATAACTGAGTATACCAGCTAGTTCAGTTTGATATTTTAAACTTTCGATGCATTTAACATCATCAAATTGCAATAATACGACCTTCAATGCTTCGATTCTGCTTTTCCACCTTGTGTCTAATAAAGGCTTCATAGTAAGCTTTAATTTGTCTTTTTGATTCATTTTCAGCGTTCGCTGGAACTTAAAAATAGCACAAATAAATTTTCTGAATAAAACTAAAAGGTTTTTGCTGCCGCAGAAAAATTAGCTACGTCTACCAACAGCAGCTGATTCAAGCTATGACAACTGCAGAACGTAAAAAATGCCCTAGGACTAATATTTAATATTCGACTTTTAACTCCACCATTTACGCCTGCTATAATTGCACCATTGTCGTATCCTTGGCCATGACAGTTTTGAATATTTGAGCCATTTTTTTCAAGCTCTCGCAGTATTGCATTAGTTAAATATTCTTCAATCGTTTAAGTGACAGCAAGAAATACAATAAAGTTTTCTTCTATTGTGATCTATATGTTTGATCAGTTTACTCTGGCAGCCCAAAATGATCATAAATCGACGACTGACAGAGCAACACTCAAATTCGACATGTCCGGGACACTATCAATTGTACTTCATTAAAATTGAACTAGAAAGAAAATTTGAAAGTTCGGAGAGTTGCTAATTATATTTATCGTTTTATAACGAGTAAAATTTTTTCGTCGCGGTCATGGCTTTTAATTACTTAATGCATAAACCTTTTGGACCGCGAGGCCGTAGGCGGTCGCCCACGTCGCTCACGCTTTACGCCGCCACTGGTTTTACACAATATAATTTGCTTCCTGTCCCTAATGTCCTTCATTTGTCATTTTATACTCAAAGACGTACGAAACAGTAATAATAATAATAATAATAATAATAATAATAATAATAATAATAATAATAATAATAATAATAATCTTAAGCTGCAAAAAACCTAAAAAACCGCCAAGAATACATAACATGGAATTTAAAACGACCTTAAAAATCACCCGTAAAAAATTCATAACTCATCACCAGATAACTTATTAAAAATGAAATTCAAAATATAAAACAAAAAACACGCAAGTTCTTTCATAAAATAAAAAAATTACGGTTAAAAAATTATTTAAACCTCCCTTTCGGGGTAAAAACAGCAAAAAAAAAAAAGGATATTCACGTAGGCAATAGCCCGAGAAAAAAAGTCGAGGAAACCAAAACGCATCTCAAACATATGCATAATGGGGGATCGCTTTATAGGAAAACTATAGCCGAACTTACAACTTTATATTTAGGCATCCGGGGCACCGAAAGCTCGAAATTTCTGAAAAAAATTTATTTTATTTTCTAGTATGTGATATTTGGGCGGAGAGATTGCTATTTGTAGGGAACGAAACTGTATTCCATTTCTTTAACGAAGCTTTCAAAGTTGTCGGAAAGTTCGAAAAATGACGTGTCTCTATGGCGCGAAAAATCAGATTTCTTTGTTTTGAATTTTTAGTATTATATAAATGTAAATTATAGTTATCTTTAAATTCTTGTTAATTATTAAAATCTGTTGATCCGTATTAAGTTAATTTTTAGTATCACGGACTACTTTTTCTATTATTTTTCTTTTGATTTACTCCATACTTCTTTCTAATACTGTTCAATTTCTCATCTAACATTCTTCACTGACGGTTCTAAAAACGAAAATGGGGTGGGCGGCGCGTTTACCTCCCTCTCACTTAATCACTCTGAGTCCTTCAAGCTCCCTTCCTTCTGTTCTATCTTCACAGCGGAGTCTATCGCCATCTTACGCACAGTCTCGTTCATTCCATCCATAAGAGAGATCAGTAAATGTCTGATTGTCTCCGATTCCAAAAGTGTTCTTCAAGCCATCTCTTCTCCTCCCTCTCATTCCTCCAATTCTATCATTCTTTTAATTCGTTTTCTTATATCCAATTTACTTTCATCCCGTTCCATTACTATTGACCTTTTGTGGGTTCCTAGTCACTCTGGCATCGAGGGCAACGAGTTAGCTGACTTTTTAGCCCGTTCGGCCGCCCGCGATGGTCCTTTATTCTGCAAAATTCCTACCTCGGACATCCTCCTTCTTTCCTCAGCTAATCATTCCCGACTATGGTCGGACATCTATCCTTCCCTATTTTCTAATCCCGCCTCTCATTATCTTCAAATTCAACCGGTTCCCTCTTCCCAGCCGTGGTTTCAATCCTATTCTTATCATCGCTCCGCGATCGCGATCATTTCCTTAATCAGACTGCGTATTAATCACTCACTTCTACCCTCTTCACGTTTTCGTTTTTCCCTGTCCCCTTCTCCCGATTGTCCCCTTCATAATTCCATCTCTCCTCTCATATGTGATGCAAACCACATCTTCTTTGAATGCCCTGCCCTTGATTCCGAGCGCTCTGTTTTGTACTCGAAAATCTTGGCACTGGGTCTTCCTGCTCCGTATAATTCTTCTTTTGTCCTTTCCTTTCCATCCCCAGATATAATCCCGGTACTCCAATCTTTCCTAAGCTCTATTTCTAATCGTCTTTTTATTTAACCCCTTCCTTAATTTCTATTGTTGTTGGGTCAATGCCGCTAGCGCGCCCAAAAAAATAAAAAAAAAAAAAAAAAAAAAAAAAAATAAGAACGATAATTGTTAATCTTTATTTTTTTTTTAAATTTTTGATTATATATGTATTTATGCAGGAAACATTTAGATTAAATATAGAAAAAAAAACAAAACACCGACATTGTAACAGTAAAAAGAACATCTGAATATGAAGTACATCAGTAATGTACCTAGAATAGACAAATAGAAGGAGGGATTAGTTATAATGACAAAAAGTATGAAAATGCCTATTCAGTATTTATACAGTATGTATATGGAATTAGAGGTTCACTGATACAAAATGGTTTCTCGCCAGGCCAAAAAAAAAAAAAAAAAAAAAAAACAGCTATCAAAAGCATTTAGATTGGAATACAGAAGTTGAAAAATCTTACCGGATCGACTGAATTTCCATTTTCCGTTTAAAAAATTGAAAAACATTATAGAACATGCCCTGTATTGCCGTAAGCTCTTGCTTTAGGGTGTACAGTAAAAGGATATAGTGTGTGATCTTGTGTGACTAAATGCTGGCTCTTGATTAATTGGTACCGATAGAATGTGGGTTTCTGTAATAGCTTTTTAAGTTATTTTGAATACTTACCATCGGATTACCAGTTGAATGCAGTGTTCAAGGGCTGGATTAAAGTCTTCTACTAAGGGCAAACATTTAAATTACTAATTCAGTAGATCACTGGGCGCTCTGAATTGAAGCGAATTTTCAGCTTCCAAACAGGAAAATTTGGTTCAATTTATAAACGTTTCCAAATAGTATATAAATAGTTATAGTGATTAGAGCGTAGACCGGTCCGCCATGCGGGGATAAGCCTTTCACTATTACTAGCAGGTTATTCCGATTTGATGACTGGTAGCCAAGTGACTAAATACTAGTTCCTGATTGACTCGTGTCCCGGAGCATAGGTTTTTTATTTACCTATGAAGAAGTGAACCATATAAGATATAAATACATCAACAGTAAAATATATGGAATACATGCGCCCTATATTATATAAAAATACAACCGTAACTTATTCTTTCTGTTTGTTTCCTTTATGAAATGATAATTATAATTGTTTCCATGAATTAACATTTTTTTATGTTTAATTTTAGAGCTGGTTGATTTCATGCGACTTGTAAAGACTTTATTTTATGTATCAATTAGTTTCAATCATTCATACTCGTTTGAAACGAATCAATCGAGAACTTTACGCCAAGTTGCGAAAGATGTCATTGATGAGGTTCAAGATCGGTTTAGTATATTTTTCTTCTTGTTTACTCAACTTTCGGTTATACTCAATACCTACCTAATCTTCATTGTTTTCAGGTAAGTCGACTTCAACTAAATACATATGTATATGTATTTACTTGAATTCGCATTAATTTAATTATATAGATAGTTATTGTTCTAAAATTTTAATGAACTGGTTAAATGTTTTCATGTATCTGATCTAGACGGTATTATAGCCGATTTTATTTTCATGTTTTCGGATGCTCCACCTATCATTCTGGTTTATGTCACTCGAACTGTTACTAAAATAAATTGATAATTTCTGATTCTGGGTAAAAGTTTTCTTATAGTTTTAAAACCTGTAGCAAATCTATCCCCAATTAACTTTCCTTAGCGTAGGGATAAATAATAAATTTCAGTAATAAAAAAAGCACTAAACACAGGAATTATATTTAAATTAGAAAAATTCACAAAAAAACCTAATGTTTCAAGAATATGTCCTGTAAACTTGATAAATATTAATTACCGATACAGAGAAAAACAAAAACCGCAGAACAAAACACGTTCACCCATAGAAATAAACCAAATCATTGAGCGTCGTCCCTTATTCTAAAAAGCTTTACAATGTTGTTTACAATGTGCTCTTAAGACGAAACTGATGCCATTGTTGATGACGAATTGTGACAACTAAACTTCGATTAATATCTTTACTAGTGAGAGAAATTTGGTTCTTCTAAAACGTGCTAGCAAATTTACGAAAGTCGCTATATGATGCCATTGAGAAATTTTAGGTGTTACAGTAATGTTGTAAGGCAAATATAAGATAACTAATCAGTGGTTTAAATTCGTAGAGAATCATCGGCAAGATGATATTAAAAGAAATTTCATTATTTTAAAAGAACTACGAATAATTTTTAAAAAAAGAATAAACTAAAATAAAATTTACCGAATTAACTCAACAATTAAAAGAGACAACTCTAGTGCAACTCTCGGTTATTTTTAACTTAAAACAATCTTTTTTTGATGGAACTGTAACGATTTTCCTTTAGAAGATCGCAAAATATTATCACGTATTTATACAGTCTCGCTGTCATCTGGCGTACCTATAAAGCATAAAGACAATATTAACAGTTTTTAAAACGATCAACTCTCTAGATCAATGGTTCTTAACCGGTGGTCCCTGGGAGCACTCAAAGTGGTCCGCGAAGCCATCCTAAAAATATTAAAGGTATAAAAGTAGTTAACTTCATTAAAAAGAGTGCACTTAATATTCGTCTCTTCAAGTAATTGTGCGCTGATATGAACTCCGAACGCAAAACTCGGTTTTTCCATACGGAAGTGCATCGGCGTTCCAGAGGAAATATGCTGTCGGGCATGTACGAACTGAAAGAGGAAGTACAAATATTAATAACTAACAAGGAGAACAAAGAGTTGCTGGATGAGTTCCGCAAGTCCAAATTTCAAATGTATTTTGCTTATTCGGTTGATTTTTTCGCGCAACTAAATAAATTGAACCTTAAACTGTGCAAGGGTCATGAAATTTGAAGTTGTAAGGCGCAAGCAATAAATTTGCATATGAAGATAAAATTAGTGAATTTATCACTAAAATCGAACTATGGGGATCGATAAGGTTGGAAGAAAAAATTCTTCTGCGTTCGATACGCTGAATCGAACTATTGACAAGCAGCGTGCTGAGATTAAAGGAGAAATACAAAAGAACATGATAGTTCAATTGAAAAAATTTTAAAAGTGAATTCAGTCGCTATTTTCCTGACTACTGTGAGGACGAAGGTGTTCGGAAAGTGATCAAAGCTTCTGAGGTGCCTCATGAAATTCAAGAAAAAGTGATTGAAATGCAACACAATAGTAACTTAAAAGAGATATATTCGTGGCGGGAATTAATTTTCAACATTTTTTTTTTTTTTTCGGACCAAAAAGCCAATTTCTTTCCCAAAGATTCAAGAAATTACTGTACGTTACTGAACTTTGTTATCATCGACATATCTATGCGAGCAGCTGTTCTCGGCGCTTTTGATAATTAAAAGCAAGCGCCGAAATCGATTGGATGCCACTGCCGGCATGTGTTTTTGGTTTTGAGTAACCAAGGATTCATAAGTTAGTAAAAGGTATGCAGTCACAGAAATCGCATTAAAATAATATATTTACCTCTATTCCTTAAAATTTTCGTAAAAAAAATTAAAATACTGTTGGCTTTGAACAATTTTTAGCGTGTCTTATTTATAGATAGATAGAACAACCCCTTTATTTATTTACATTTACTGTACATTAACTCCAAACAGTTGGTGGTCCATGGGAGACAGAAATTTTGTCAAATGGTCCCTCATCACTTAAAGGTAAAGAATCCCTGTTCTAGATCGTTCAGCTCACGTTAACATTTTGGAATGATTGGGAACTTTTTCTATACTATTTCATCATACAGTGCAAATGAAGAACCTACCGCTTCGATATTAGTAAAAATAGATCCATTGGAGTAACTTTCGCAATAAAAAACAACTTAAAATTTATGTACTAGGAAATGAATTTGTTAATGATAGAATAATAAATATATAACCAACCATAGCCTCGATAAGATATCATATGCCAGTTTATTTCCTCAGATTTTTCTGGTACCAAATTATTTCATGCTGAGTAAACCTGCGGGAACAATTTAGATTTTGAACAAGACAAATCTCGAATCTGACCATGTAAAATTAATATCATAAAAATATATGCGCTACAATAGGCAGGTCCATAGTCAGTTTTTTTTTGTCTTTTTGATAATTGCTTCGATTTTTGAAAGAGAGAAGTGACAAATTATATATAAAGATTGTGAAGTCAGCGTTATTTTAAGTTATTTATAATTTAATGATATTAAAACTTCATTTACTAACTAAAATAAAAACACAAAATGCCCTCTAAAATAAAAAACAAAAACTTCGTGTTTAAAATAAAAATGTTCCAATTTATTTTAGTTCATAATTTTAATCATCTCGATGATTTTTTTACGAAATATCTGTGTTACATGTTGTTGTTCTTCTTCTTCGTCTTAGTTCCCCTTTAATGTATACGAATTCAATAGGCGACCATGTTTTAAAAGTTGCTGGATAAAACCTCTGCATCCATCTGCCTTTACGTCTTTCTTTATTTGTTTTTTTGTATATTTCAGCCTAGGTCTTTTCTCTTCCAAGTTTAAATCCAAAAAAAAAAAAAAAAAAAAAAAAAAATGTACGCAGATCGGTACAGCAGACTGAATACTGTACATAAAGATACACGGTCTGGTAGCATGGAAACTTCCTTCATTTTACTCGATTCTTTTCGTTTTACCCGATTTCTGTTCTATTTTTACAGCCGAACTGATGGCGATTACTTATATTTCTTTTAGTCGTAATTTCTCCGATTATCTGATAATTTAATGCACCGTTTCTCCTTTACGAATAATAGTTTCTTCTATCTTTCAATCTTCTCTCTGTAAACTATGATTCTTAAGAGTTTTTTTCTTTTCGTTGTTTTGTTCGCTGCCCCTATTACCCGCCATGTTTTAACCGTGCTTTATTGCTGTTCCCTAGCTATTGTCTTTTTTTTCTTTTTTTTGGTTTCCTCTTCCTGTTCAGTTGTCCTCTTCATCCTAATGAAGCTGTTGTCTGTAACCCTAAACATGTTTCCTTCGTGCTCTTTCCTCTTTGTTGCATGTTCTATTCTGTATTTACATATGTATTTCTATTTATGTGTAATATTTCTCTATCTATTAATAAGTACAGAAATGTGTAAATTATTTTATCATGAATCATTGTAGTAACCAGCTTCAGTTGGTGGACAGATATTTTCGGCAGCAGATGAGTTAGTGAAATAGAAACTGAGTGATCACTGATTATAGAGCACTATGGTAGTTGTAATGAGCGGAGTTTTTCAGTGTTAGCCGCTAATGAGCGGTCCATGGCTTTCAAAAGACTAATAAACAAAAGAATATCAGATAGAAAAATAATACGACGTATAACACATTGCGCAAAATGTTACGGCTAGATTAACGAAAATCTGGAAAGAAACATATTAAAATGAAACCGGTAAAGACATTTCTATTACCAACTGACACGTTTTGAGCAGAAACCTGGTCAATTAATGAGAGACATTGTGGAAAAAATGAATAGTTTTGCAATATGGACCTATAGACGAATATTTAGATGGTCATGGAGAAAACGCCAAAAGCGCCGAACAAATATGATTTTTAATTCGAAATCGGTTGAATAGTGCCAATCAACTTTCAAGTATATGCAATCAGCTAACATTAAAGATCAGGATAATACAGGGCCGGAATAGGGGGTGAGGGAAAGATGCCACAGTCGGTGGTAAGATCAAATTATGCAGATTACCGGATATATGTATAAGCAATGAAATTGGCGCAAAATCAGATAGAATGAAAAGAAGTTTCTCTAGCATAATGTTACTACTATATTCTGTATAGAGTATCAGTAAGCTAAAGATACATATTTATTTACATACATATACACACATAAACATGCATATATATGTAGAATTAAAAAAAATATAATACATCTATTAAATAGCAAACAAATAACAAATGATAAATAAAAGTGTACTTATCGGAGAACCAGCCCATCTCTAGCTGGAGAAATAAAAATTTAAAACAGAAATATGTGTCGCCGTGTTGTATTTAAATTTGTATAAGTTTGTTCGCGACATATGTTCGGTTTTATATTCGTGCTTTAATTTTTATTTTCCCTATTGGTCTCCGCCTGAAAACTCTGCGATAAGTATACTTTTATTCATCATTTGTTGTTTGTTCGTTATTTAGTTCATTAAAAAAAAAAAAACTTAGCTATAGCTAACACGTATGAATAATAGCGCTATTTTCATGGGGAATCATCGTCTAGCAAAACTGAGCTACTGGTATTAGCGTTATCGGTATTAACTAATAGAAAATCGGAAATTTGACAAAAAACCAAAAGTAGAATTGAGAACTATAAATAAAAACTCGCAAAATCAGTAGCTGCATTTTATTACTCGCAATTTTTGAGCTTTAACGTTTTTCACGAATTAGATATTATGAAATTACATTCGCTCGCTGAAGAAACATTAATTTTCCACAATAAGAAAAACTGAAAATGGAGAAAAAATTCCTGATTTTTCTTATCAGTTTTATTTAATAAACTTTCGACGCTTTTAATCGTAACATTTTTTCCTTCTTTTGCATACCGCTAATTGTGGAGAACATGGAGCGAAGATAAAACTTCTAATATAACTGCAACATTTCTGAAGTGACAATGGTAAAGATTTCTATATAACAGCGAGAACGAAATATTTATCTTTATCCGAAAGCTACTTTCAGACATGCGCATGTTCCATGTAGTAAGATAATCGTTTCTTTCTGAAAAACGTAAGAAACTCCGATATAGATTTTATAGATCTTTCTAGCACACAGATTCATTTTATGGTGCATAATTGATTTCAGAACGATCACTTATTGGTACGCTTTCATAACGTATGATTGGTTTGATAACCGCTACATTAATCAGCATTTGCGAGACCTCGATATGATCAGAAGCGCTGCCAGTGCAGACAACAGAACTATTTTTCCACTTACTCCGCAAGAGAAGTTGATTTATGTCTCTGTAAGTATTAATATTATAGCCGTTATTGGCACTCTAAAATTCTGTTGAAAGTAAATACTGAGAAAACAACATTTGATAGGAAAATTATAAATGCTGAGTAGATAAATCACTATTTCTCAAATTAAGAAAACTAATTACCACTACTTTTTCACTTCAACCGAGCCCCTTTTTTTAAATTATTAATATTTTTAACGTTTAAATTGCCGAAAAATTGTTTCCAAGATTTTATGAAACTGTGTATGGGCTAAAAAAAAAAAATAAAAAACTCTTTATGGTAACAGCTTAACCGAATGTAACCCGATTTTGAGTATAAGTTTACAGCATTGGTAATCGAACGGAACGTTTCAACTGTACGATTACAGCGCCATCAATTGTCAATTTAATAATTTTTTCATTGTGGGAACAAAAAAAAATGAGGAAAAAAAAATCACATTATGAAAAGAAATATTCTGCAACTATTATTACACGTGAATCCCGCCGTTATTTATAATACAGCTTAAAATAAAAATGTTCACACACATTATTGAAATATAAAAGCAATTTACAATAGAAAATTTTCTGTTAAAACTATTGTTTAACGAAATAATTTTTTATTTATTTTTTTATTTGTTCATTATATTGAAAAATAACTTGTTTTTTGATTTAGCTCCTCAAAGTACTTTAAGCTCAAAAATACCCAGTTTCTCGCATATGAAAGTACTAAAAAATTTTAGTAAAATTTGATATGCCAGCAATGGTTATATTGTTGGCACTGAAAAATTTAATTGTATATTGTTGTTTTGCTTAAATAAAAGTTTTGAAAAATGGAAAACTTCTTTACGTACGCTGTAGTGAAATTGCGTTCGATTATCAACGCTGTAAACTTGTGCTCAAAATCGGGGTACATTCGGTTAAGCATGGTAACAATGTTTTTTTCAACAGATGCGTGATTCAAAATCGTTAAGAAAGCCATTAAATATGTGTGAATGTCATTTAAGGTAATTGAAAGTAGAGAAATGGCTGAAAGAATGGTGTAAAAAGTGATACGTTTCGAATCATTCTATTTTATAATTTTCTTCTATTGTTCTCTTTTTATTTATTTCTTTTCGTCCTCCCTTGTTTTTTTTTCTTCTTTTTTTCTTTATTTTCTTTTCTTTTCTTTTTTTTTGTATTTGAAGATATTTAGCTGCCCCCATGTATATCGGTATGCAGATGAGTATTTACGGTGTACGTACGTATCTGCATGTATAGTATGTTATAATTTATATAATCTTATGATGTATAGGATAAGCAAGAATAGTTGTAATTTTATATTTTGAATAAACGTTAAAAAGAGTGCCGGGTACTCACACAACGACATGCTTGCCCTGCGAGATCCACAACTTATTTATAAAAAAAAAAAAAAAAAAATCAGGTACTTATATAAAATAACTATAAAATTTTTCTTTAAAACCTGTACTAGTTAGAAAAATAATAAAAACTTCGAAATTAATTTTTGGCAGCTTCGCGAACAGTCTATATTTTTGGCTCAAGAATCCCGGTTGTTTGTAGGCTTCTCTTGCTTCCAGTTGAATCTAAATTATTGTTTCTCTTCTAAGTTATCCACAAATAATGGTTTTTTTTGATTTTTTTTTTTTTTTCGATTTAAACTATGCTTCTGTCCTTTTAAAACAGCCTAATTTCATTTTTTTTTTTCTATTCGAATATCTTTTTATTTCTCACAATGTGCAATCTTTTATTCCAATCTGTTTAGCCGTAGCCACCCTCTATTCCTTACAATGCCCACTGTATTTTTTCTTTTTCATCTTCACCTATACTTCTATTATTAGCCGCGTTCATTTCTTATATCTCTAATCGCTTCCTAATATTTTTCGTCTCATTATTGTTTTAATCTTAAGGGGGTACCCGTGGCGGTACTTTGATGACGAACCGATTATATACAGAAAAAAGAAAAAAAAAAAAGTAATAATTTTTTATCTTTTCAGATGTGGTCATTTAGATTATCGCAGGCTGAAAAAAAAATATTATTTGCGGACTTGGGTTTTATACTTAAATGCACAATGCATATAATAATGCACTTCTTTTTGGATATGAGTATTTATTGGGTGCTTACGGTCATTTCCAAACACGGAAAAGTAACAGTAGACATAGGAAGTATGTAAGTGTAATTTCTAAAATACTACCGAAGTAGTACATGCTCTATTTGTGCATATAAAAAATGGATGAACTTTTAACATTAAATAAAACATCCGAATCGCTCAAACAGATTCCCATTATAAAAACAACGTTTAATAAAATTACTGCGAAGTTTACGCACTATTATTTTCTTTCATCTTGTACGCGACTCCAATCACGTCCTCTTTAAATACTCTACTCTCTTTGTACCGAATGTTCTCTTCTATGCTCTCAACTCTTAGCGCTGAACCTTCTTGCTCCGTTTAATGCTTCCTTTATCCTTTCCCGCTCAACTCCAGCTGTTATTCCCCTGCTACTTTCTTTTGTGCTTTCCATTCCTAATCTTGTCACTCTTTTAGCCGTTTAGGGCTCGACCTACTGAAAAAGAGACAGCTAATTTAACAAAAATCAACTACAATCCGCTACACATTGCGCGTAATTAAAACACCGACGAGTGCAGAAATGAGGTGGAAAATACATATTTCTATGTTCATTAAAAAAGAATATTTTAAATTTACACCTGCTAGATGAAATGTTATTAATTAAACGCTTCCTCTTTGCGACTGTTTATTAGTTAACAGTATCCTATAACTTTCTCAAAATAAGGGAGTTATTCGGAAAGGTTGCTCTTGTTTATCATTATGGTGTTTTTTTTTTTAAATTTTGTCAAGATGTCATCTTTGCGAACAAATGCAGAGAATCGTTATATTTTACTACATTAAATGTGTCTTGTTTTTGTCGAAATTCAGTATATCCAGCTGGCATTTGATCAAGAGATAACACGAATTTTTAAAAATTGCTTGTTTACACATAAATCAAGGTGAAGAATTCCATAAAAATGTGTAAAAGAAAAATTATTCCGTCAAATATAATTATGATTCTATTGTAACGATTAAAAGTCTCTTTGAAACGATTTTTAGATAATTCCTTGGAAAACTTGAAGTTAAATGTAATTTAAATCAAAACAGAATTAACTTTCTCTGCAATAAATGTACTTAAATTAATCGTATCGATATCGTCTTTCAGAAGGTGCTGCTGGTTGTTCCTTTTGATAGTACATTCTCGCATGTCGTGAAATACAATTTATACTACATTAAATTTGCCCGAATTAAACATAATCGTTTTTAGCGATGAAAATCTCTGAACCTATCAGTTTTCGAAACAATGTAAAAGATTACAAAAAGCAGGTAACTGCATTAGTATCTTAGTAACACTTTTTAAAATAGTTCGAATTCTTCTAACTTCCCTGTCCACCGCGACGATTTTAATTCCAATATCTCTCAAATAAAATTTCACAGAGCGGTCGCGAACAAAACTCAATTAACGTCCTTTTCAATTGAACTAAAAATGAAACATACTACAAGGTCTAAAGTCATTCGCGAAATATTAAATTTTCCACCTAAATCGATTTACATTATCGTTAAGTAAAACGCGAATATCACTTCCACTCGTTGATATTTAATGAGACGACTTGCTCTGTTTAGCGAATTCCTTGGATGTACTTTCAAAGCAGTCGGGTTTTCTAGCGTCGTTTTATAAGATACTGATGATGGTATTGGCGCCGTACAGTTTCGAAGTGCATTTTAGTACTCGCCATTGTTTACCACACCCGTTCCCGCCAAATTTTGTCCGGTACACTCAGATAAGTAAATAACAATTTTTATTTTATAAAGATCAGAGTGAAGTAAAACGTGTTAATTTAGACAAAATTGGATAGTAACAAATTTATGCGGCAGTGAAATCTTTGAAAATTATTCGCAATAAAATTTAATTGGTCTTAATTATATAACGAAGTGGCCTCGTAGAAAATTTCAATTGTAAAAAATCCGAAGAAACTTTTAGCGAATTTATTTTAATGTAAATAATAAACGCGCGTCAGATATAGGGCGGTGGAATGAAAATGAACTCTGTATTAATCGAAATTGATGTAAAACAACTAGTTCCGTTACCTGGACTGAAACAAAATTATAGTTTAATCAAGGTGGGAATTCGTGTAGTTTAACAACAACGTAATGACCTAACTGCGGAAATCGAAATTTCTATGTTTTCAAAATTTTTTGTTTTCGAATAAATTTAACTCATAATAGACTAAAATGAAACTTCTTCATTATTGTATTTAATATACGTTTAACATTTGTGTGAAGAATTTCGCTTTCTATTTTTTTTTTTTTTTTTCAAATTAATAATGTACATACCTAATATTAGATATTATTAAAAATCGGGCAGTAGTAATTCTAAATGCCCTGTGAAAAAAGTACATGCCACGGAGCACACTCGTTAAACTCTATTTTAATCCGTCGAAATATCGACAAAAATTAAAAACGTATGCCGTATTGAACTTCATTCACGGGTTTTAATTAGACCGAAAAATAAAGAACAATTTAGCTTTTAAGGGATAAAGAGACCCCTTTTATCATTTGTCTCCTAAACCCCGTACTGGGTTACTTTGTGGAAAACCTAGTTATAAACCCTACAAAAGAGATGAGTAGATAGACGACGTACTTTTTATTCTACTTTTTCTGTTTATGAACAGTAAAAAAAAAATGTGAAGCTATACACGGTTTATTGATTTTCATTAGGTACAGAAAAATAATTCAGTGCGCACATTTTTTAATGTAAAATAAATTAAAATTTAAAATGTCAAATACATCAGTGGGGGCGAAACAACGCTGTCACGATATCAAGCTATCATTTTGATAGATGCCCACATTGTACATATTGCGGTGGGAACTTTTTTGCATTATGAGGTAATTTTAATTTTCTAAATAATGTTTAAATCGAATTATAAGGTGATTATTTAATTTTTCTAGTAGCCTTGCTTTTCGTCGTTTGGTTCATGGTCATTTTTGAACCGATCGGTTTACGGATGAGGAATTATGTTGTGACCTATTATAATACAGAAGTCGGTAGACGCAGAGCTGTTTGGTTGTTTAATTACATACAACAGGGACGACTTAGTTTATTATCATTTGCTAGAAAACAAAAGAATAAGAAGGCACCGTTCGGTCTTCGTGATCAAGCAAATGTTATTGTGGGCTGGATTGTATTTAGGTATTCGATATTTATGTTCCATTTTTGATGTTATTAGATTAGTATAAATAACTAGTATTTTAGTCCGGATCACACTGATTAAAGACAAATTAGGCGCATATAAACTTAGCTTTTTTTTTTTGCCGTGATGCAGTATATGTAGTTCGGTATTTATCGTATATCACAATATTTTGCCTATTTACGTCGGCAACTTCAAAACTCTTTCCGACCGAGAGCTAATAGCGACTAGTATCTCTTCGTCGCAGCTGCCGCAACAACCCGATACTTCAACCAATGTGACAATCGCGCTAACATTTCACTAAGTTCTTTCAGCTCCATTAATGTCCATTAATGTTCCTTCCTATTTCTCACTTCCATAATCGTAAATATATCCCAATGTAGAACTCTATTCATCTGAGATCATTTTCCTTTTCAGCTTCAAAACGGCTTTCGTGATCTGTTACGGAGTTCTTTCACATAACCGGAAAACAAAACCAATTTTTTTCGAAACTTTCGAACTTTTGGCGCTCTATCATATAAATAAATGAAAAATCTTTTTACAGCCCAGTAAATAGCTGTGGCTTTTTTGTCAATCTGACTATATCCTTTTTCAGTTTTTGTAAGAGATCTGGATGCAAATGTAATAGGGCGTTCTTCACCTGTCTTTAGTTTATGAGAGAGGCAAGCTCCCAATCTATAAGGTGAAGCATCTGTAGCAAGAACCAAAGGTAAATTTGAATCATAGAGCATTAAAACTCGTTCACTGACTACTTCAGATTTTAAAGTGTCAAATGCTCGTTGGCATTCCTTTGACCATTTAAACGATTGCCCTTTACATAATAATTTATTTAGTGGTTGAACTGATGTGGATAAATTTGGTAAGAACATATTGTAATAATTGATAAAACCTAGGAAACTACATAATTGTGAGATGTTTTCTGGTGGATTTGCTTTTAAAATTGTTTTGATATTATCCATAGATTTATGTATTCCATTTGCATCAATTGTAAATCCTAGATAGTTGATTGAACCTTTAAAGAAATGGGATTTGGCCCTGTTTATATGTAAGTTATGTGTTTTTAATTTAGTGAATACAGTGCGTAAGCGATCTATTAACTCAGGTATAGTTTTTGCTTGAATTGTAATATCGTCAAAAAAACAAATAACTCCATCTAATTTATTAAGTATTGAATCCATAAAACGCTGCCATAAGCTTGGTGCTGTTTTGACTCCAAACATGAGACGTTTAATTAGAAAAACTCCTTTATGTGTGCTTATACTTTGTAATTTTGTACTTTCTTCATCCACATACTAATTCAAGTATGCTTTGTTAATGTCCAAAGAACAAAAATATTTTCCTCCAGCTAATTTAGTAAAAATTTTATCAATACAAGGAATTAGGTATTTATCATCTTCTAGGAATTTATTGATAATAACTATTTCAGTTCTCATAAGAGGGGGGGGGGACACGGTCTTGGTATGTATGTGTTTGCAAGTATTCGCTTTGTGTGTTTTCTCGCCGCATCGGAAACAGCAATTGTACAATCTTGGTTGTGATTTGGCATCATACGAGAAATCAGATGATTTCTTTGTTTTAACCTTAATTTCACTTTTGATATAATTCACCTGATGTGTAAGAGAGTCTTCCAGTTGTTTACTTCCGGCCTTAGCCGTTTCGATAGATACAACTAATTCAACAGCTTTAGTAAATGTTAAATCTGAACCTTGCTGTAACAGTTTCTCACGAATTTCAGTGTCTTTAACCCTTCGAACAAATTGTGATCGTAAATGCATATCTGCTGTATTTTTATTACAATGTTGACATTCGAAATTGCAATATGTACTTAAATTTTTTAAGTCAGCCATAAATTAACAAATATTTTCGTTTTCATGTTATGTACATAAACTGAACCTATTTTGTTCAATTATTTCATTAGGTGGTTTGTCTAAATATGAAATTAAAAGGTTCTTTAATTCGATGTAGGTTTTTGTATTCGGTAAATCGGGTAATGTTAAATCGGAAAGAAGTTTATAGTATTTAGCATCGAGATAATTTATAAATAACTCTGTACACGTAAATTATCTTTCGTATCATCTATTCGCTTTAAGGAAAAGTAATTTTCCAAGCGTTGTAAATAATTCGAAAATGTTTCGATACTTTCATTGTAATTTTCAATAACAACAGATTGTATAATTGATGTCGGTTGTGTAGTCATGCATTGTATTGCAGTAGTAAGAGCCGAAACCAACTGTTTAACAGACACGCTCATTGTAAATAGTAATCCGAAAATTGCTTAGTAAAATTGTAAGTTTACGACTTACCGGAGTATTATCAACATTTTAATTCTCCGGGTAACTTACTCACCGACATCCCATCCTCGTCGGCACTGTTATATCTGTATGACGCTAATCAGCGCGAATCCGAAAGAAAAATGCAGAAGAATAAACGACATTTATTACATTACACACCTGGTTCGTGATTAAAACAATTCTCAATATAAATTTCATAAACTGAAAAATGCACGAAACTAAATACATAATCTAGAACTATTATATTACTATTTTTGTTGTCTTGTCACATTTTCCTAAAAACAGAAACAAAAGAAAAGTCCACACCACACTAATACACCCTGTTTACTAAATATAAAATATATAAAATATAAAAATATAAAATATAACAAAAACAAAAAAAAAACAAACAAATGTACAATAGAATATTATTTACGTTTTAAATTATTGAAATTATGTAATCCTATGCTTAAAATTACTTCCACACATAAATCGTTTATTAAATATTTTTACAGTTTGATTTAATATATTACACACTACAGCAGAATTTTAATATAATATTTGAACTATTTACCTATAGAGCTCCTTTGTTGTGGTATTGCTGTCCATATAAGGAACGGGGAGATAAATGCTACTTGTGTGAGGAAGATTCAGTTGCTGATTTTCAATGTACAACGCCAGAATGCCATGCGGCTTATTGTAAAAATTGTCTTGAACAGGAGGACCAAAAATGCGTCCTTTGTCGTATAAAGCAAACATTGGAAACGGATGATATAAGTGAAGAAGAGTATGTAGAAAATTATTATTTTTCTATAATTTTAATTTTCAATTGAAACTATCATGTGCAGAATGTTCTTTTATTACTAAATTATTAAACACATTATGATATATAATATAACATTTTAATTTCAATTATCGGTTATTTGCAATTTTACTCGCTTAGTATTTACTAATGATTATTTTTATTCCACTTTATACATCTTTAACCATTTAATTCTAATTCATTTTTCTTCCTTTTTTTTCATAAATATAAATGGTCGTGAATTTCGGAGAACTGTTATGTTTAAACAGTTTATATCACATATTTAATAAAACGCAAAAGATGTAAATTATAAATTGTGCAATTTACTAAACATTTCCAGCACTCCCATCCCACGCGCGCACGTGTGTACATGTATTATGCATGTGCATGGATGTAAATATACGTTGTATGTTTCATGTGTCTATCATTGCAACACATTACATATACATACAAAAATATAACTGTAAAAATCAGTATATTAATATATTAATAATTCAGTTATTTGAAAGAATATTTTCATCAGGCAAGAAAAAACACCAAAGAAACAGGAAAAACATCAAAGAGAAATTTAATACAAAAAATTAATTGGAAATAAATTAATTAACATACTTACTTACCTAATCCATAATCGAAATATCTTTTTATATCTTTTTTTTAGCACTGTTAGGCTAATGCTATTCATTATTTTATACCGTTAACCTATTTGTAAATCTCTAAATTTTATTATTCACCACGATTATAATAATCTGATTATTCAATACAACAGCGTAAACAATCACCATATACATAAGTATGAACGTTCTAAACATAGCTACTTTCATTTTTTTTACATTTAAAACAACAGTCGATATAACATTAACGACGAATGGGAATATATCAAAAAGAAAATAAACTACTTTATGAAGAAGCACATCGGTAGAGAAAATAAGACTGAGCACGAAACCGTGCATAACAGAAGAAATTCTACATTTAATGGAATCACGAAGACAATTTAAAATAAAAGGAAAAAATCAAGAGTACGATAAGTTAAGAAATAAAATCGAGATACGAAAAATGCTAAAGAAAGATGGATTGCGCTAGAGTGCAAAGCAATAGACGAAGATTTCAAAAAAGGACATACGGAAAAAGCTTCTAAAAAAAATTAAGGAACACAATTCATGAACCGAAGTAAAAAGTGAAGTAGTATAAATAATGCCGACGTTAAAATACTAACCAATGCCGATAAAATACAGGAAGAGTGGAAAAACTATATCGAAAAGCTTTATAAGGATGATCATCCACTATATATTGTTCAGTTTTAGAAACAGAAGACCAAATTCGTGAAAATGAGATAGGCCCAGACATTTTAAGAGAGGAATTCGGTAAAGCTTTAAAAGAATTACAACCAACAAAGGTGCCTGAAACAGATTACCAGGAGAAATTATACAGAACCTGGAAAGTAAAGCAAAAGACGCAGTATTTATCCTTATAATGGAAATGTATACAACCGAAAATATCCCAATAGATTTCATGAATGCCGTCATGGTGACAGTTCCGAAAAAAACACAACACTCAAACATGTGAAGGACACAAAATAGTAAATATGCTATCGCATCCGCTAAAAATCCTAACTAGAATTGCCTACAGACGTATAGAACAGAAAATAAAAAATAACTTACCCGACGATGATCAGGTTTAGAAAAGGGAAAGGCATCAGAGAAGCTATATAATGTCATCACGTTTGATTAACGAAAAAAACTCTGCAGAAGAACGAAAGTGTATGCATAGCATTCGTAGATATTAAAAGAGCCATGGGCGTCGCCGGCGGGGGGCAGAGAGGCAGCTGTTCCCCTGAAGCTTTGAAACTTTTTAATTAACTGACCATGATGAGTATTCATAGGCGCATAATCGTAGACAATTTGGAACACTTTTATAATAAAGTGGTGGAACAATTTGCCAGAAACCCACGAAAATTATGTTTTAATTAAGATTTTATTGTTGTTTAATAAAATATTAAGCCGTTACAACTTATAAATTTTATATTTCCTATAACTCATATATTCTTTTTATCCTCATCAGCTGGCAACGCCCTTGAAAAAAGCGTTTGATAATGTGCAATACACTGTTCAGAGTTTTAAAGGATCCAGCACATAGATTATAGAGATAGACGATTACTTTTCCAATTATACAAGAATCAACAAGTAATAATAAACAATGGCGACGCAGTGAACGTTAAAAAGGCAGTTAAATAAGGATGTTGCCCGTTATCAATTCTTTTTAATGTATATATAGAAGAGGCAATGAAAATATTTGTGGAAATTAGAAAAACAAGCATCAACGTCAACGGTCTATGGTCTAGTGCTCTATACAACATGCAGATGGCATAGCATTAATAGCAGAAAACGAAACAGATTTACAACAATCCATTAATGATTTTTGAATGAACTATTAAATGAAAGATGTAAAATGGAAATAAATGTAAATAAAAGTCGTGCTCACGACACAGAAACCGATGGATAGGAATATAGGCATTTCTGTAAATGGACAAAGGCCACTCTACAGGTACATTTTGCTACTTAAGAAGCTTAATCACAGAAAACGGAAGGAGCGAAGAAGAACAGCCCTGGCTAAAAACGTGTTTAATAAGAAAAGGACCTGGCTTACTTCCAAAAAGATTTCCTCGCATGCGAGAAAGCTATTATCGTCAAAACTTGCATTTGTGAAGCGTTGCATTATACGGTTGTGAATTCCGGACTATGCTGAATAGAGATAGGTTCAAATTGCAGGCTTTCGAATTGTGGTGCCACTGGAGGATGCTGAGAATTTCCCCTGGACGGAAAAAATAACAAATAAAGAAGTATTCTAAAGAATGGAGGAAAAACCGCTAATAATGGCAGCAATAAAAAATTGAAAGAATAATATGGTTGGCCACTTAATTAGACACTCGGCTACTTGGATGAGAAACTTAATTGAAAGAAGATTGGAAGGCAATCGACCAAAAGGAAATCCTAGAATCAAGTTTATGAAGGACACGCTGAAGTGAAGAAATTAGCGCGCGCCAGAAAGCCACTACTGGACAGCCATGTTGCCCACTAGCCGAATAATGGTTGAGAAGATAATGATGATGGTGATGCTGATGATGATGATAATGATGAGAACTGAAGAAGACGAACAAAAATAAGGGATAAAATTAGAATATTCTTATAGGTAAATTGAAATTTATGAATGGTAGAGAAGCAAAAGAAGAAACAAGTAAAAACGAATAAATAGGCAGGCGCTTAATCAAAAAGCGATAACTCAAGTAGAGTTTACAAATGAAGAGAGGAGAATGGGATTTAGCAAAGGATAATCTCAGAGCACCAAGACAGAGACGAAGACAGGTATTTCGAATGCGATCGAATTTTGAAAGAAAGGACCTAGAAGAATTGCCATAAATAAACCTACAGTTATCTAGGATAAAGTGAATAAAGAATTTGTACGTGGGGTACTCAATAAATAATGTGACGTGGCTTCGAAAATAACCTTCCCGGCATCCAAAAATGATTAAAAAAATATCAAAGAAACTAGAAGAAATACTATATTTTTTGACATAATTTCGGAAAACATTAGAGCATTTATCGTACCCCGGTACGTCACAAGTTTATCGATACCGTCATGGTAAAACGGGCCGATGCATTAAGCGAAAAATTTCGTTACTGCCCCCGTGACTTCATCGTCTGTTATGAAACGTTTCCCACGCATTTCAAACAGGGAAAGAGTGAAAATCCAAAGATGCCGCCACATAGGGTGGATGTGAAAATTAGTCCCGATTTTGATTTTTAATTCACGTGCGAACAAGAACAGACGTGTGCGGTCGCGCATTATCGTCCAAAAGCACTACTCTTCAGACTGCAGCCATGTCTCTTCCGATTAATCGCTTGATGAAGTGCCATATGAGTGTCACGGTAAGTATATTATCGCATCCTTCTGTGTACGAAATTGCAACAGTATCCGTGCCGGTTGCAGAAGATGGGGTTACCTTCCGGCAGAGCTTTTAGTTTTGGCTTTTAACGGACCTGGTTGACCTTTCATTATTCACGCTTTACTCGCTTCCTTTGACTCTGAGACACACTTACACGTCATAATGCTATTTGCATCGTATGCTATGCACAGTTTATGATCAATTTTTGCACCTACAACTTCTTCAGTTGTCAGAAATTTATGACCGCGCGTGTCAACTCACCGACTTGGAAACGTTTCATACAGAAGTTCTACTGATCAGATAAGAACGTTGAAAACGGCGTTCTGTTCGTATTTTCCTCCTCTGCTTTCCACATAAATTTCACACAGTTTCCCCAAACAGCGGGCGTGAAATAAGCCCGTGTCACGTTACTTATTGAACGCCCTATGTAGAACACGAGTAAGATGTATGAGAGAAGGCTTTTTGAGTTCGTTGAGAGAGATGGATGCAGATGATTGATTGTGACAGGAGAGACGGCCGTCAAGAAAAATTTCTGAATAGCGAAAAGAGTTTACAAGGAAAATTGAGCCTCCCTCAATTTAAGTTAAGACTAATCGAAGAAGGATCAAAAGGACGAAGAGTGGAGACAACAGAATTTAGGGTAAGAAATAAAAGAATACATGCACGACAAGTAATTGAAAAACTGAATTTACTGAACCAAAATGTCACTTTTTATCAAAAAATTTTTAACATGCGCTATCTTAAAAATTCGCACTCGACGGCTACGAATGTGCTCACGTGATGACAGGAAAATGTATAATTGCTGACGTAAATGAAATTTCAAAAAGATTTTAGCAACTTCAAGTACTGCCGCTTTTTATTATATCTTTATGCGACCTATTTAGGTTAAAAATGGTGAAAATCGATAAAATTTATCGACAAAATTCATCGACAATGACCGCATTTTATTTTTCGATAGACCGTCTGAAGATGATGAGACATACGATGACGAAATGGCCGTTGAAGAGAATGGTGTCGTCGAAGCAGAAACCGAACGTGACGAACTCAGCAAAACGGGTAGCGTATATCACACAGTCATCGATATGGATTCGAATAACTCTTCAGCGAACAGCTGTTGTTCTTTCGATCAGTCTGCAGATAACGACCAAGAAACCAATAATAAATCCAGTACTATATATCATTCTATTCTGAATAGCGAACTGGCAAGTCCAGATACATCAGAAAATGACAGTTCAACAAGTACGTTATAGTTTGCCTTATCTAGTTTCTAAACGAGTTGGATAAAACGGGAACATAAAAAAAAAATAAATAAATAAAAAGGATGACAAATTTATAATTAACTAAAGTTCTAAAACTGACGGCATACAATTTTTATTGGTTATACAAGATTTCTAGAGTTACACAATGATGGCAGAAATTAAACATGTTGACCATTCGTTTGGCCTTTATCGAAGAGTAAACTGTAGACGGTTCGCAGAAGAGGAACATCTCGGAAACCTTTTTAGATTACCTGTTGTTCTACGTCCGTCGTGTAAAGATGATTCTTATGTGTTGGTGAATTTTTGTTTAATCTCCGAAATTCTAACTTAGAAGTTGCTCATGACTGATAAAGTTTCTTTTAACATGTAATATTTATTTTTGCAGTTTTCGTTTTAGCGATTTTTACCATCCCTGGTAATTAATAATTCGAGGGTTACACACATTTTTTGGGAGATTATTTTATTCGTGATTTATGTGCATAATTCTAAACTTACATATTAAATTTTATTTGATTTTTTTATGTTTTCCAAATCGCTGTATTAACATTCTCTCTCTTTTTTTCTTTTTTTGCGTACGAAGTTCTAGCAATTACAGCGCGAAAAATTTCAAGTTACCTTCGATTGATTTACAGTACTGCGAACTATTAAATCGGTTAGAGATGTTTTGGTTTTGTTTTTTATTTAATGGGTAAAATTGCTTGAAGAGCAAGTTTAAAGCGACGTAGAAGAAAGTTTGAGCTCACCAACCCATAAGAATTACGTTTACGCGGCGGAGGTAGTAAATGGTCTAAAAAAGTTTTTACGATATCTATCTTCAACGCTCACTCGGTTGGTCGTCAAGTTTATTCTACAGCTAGAATCGACCGTGGCTAGAGTCGATTGCGCCTAAACAAACGGTTACTCCATTAAACTTATACCAAAAAAATAAAAACTGAACTAATGTTTGCAAAAAAAAAAAATAAAAAAATAAACTAATTCTGTCCACGGAAAGGATCAACTATTATTATGCCAACAACAGCCTTCCACTAACCAGCTGCTCCGTGTGAAGACTACCAAACGAACCAACTGTGACGCATCTCATTTATAACTCTAAATATGGAGGTCTCTGTGCACGAGATTCTCTCCAACACTCCTGGCGCTATAATCAAAATTCTGATGTTTGCCAAGAAAAACTTGCACAGTTCTCTGTATATTCTACAACAGCTTGGACAGTTAAAGGCATGACACAGTCGAAGGATCTGTAATTGTTATTTATACGACCGTTTTTGTATAAATTATCTTTAAACGTAGACCATTAAGGAAAAACATTTGCTTCTTTTCTGTTTTTGAACTCTCATCTGTTTAGATGCGTTTAATCTTAGTGTAGTATTAACTTCATTTAACTTATAATTTAATGACCTACACTATGGGTATATTTCTTCAATGATGGATTCGACGTAGATGTAATTTATATAAATTTTAAGAAAGCGTTCGATAAAGTTGACCACAATATTCTAATAAACAAACTTAACGAATTCAGGGTTTTCAGAGAATCATTACAATTAAGTGAAAGTAACTTTTCAGACAGGGAGCAACATGTTCAATTCAATAATGCAAAATCTGCGTTTTTCTACTGTACATCGGGAGCTTCGCAAGGCTCACTTTTACGACCTCTTTTGTTTTTATTATACATCAATAATTTAGCCCGAGTAATACATCACGCTAACATACATTCGTTGTACGCAGCTAATACGAAAATATTTAAAGAAATAAAAAACAGCAATGATGTGTATCGCCAATACAAATAGATATCGAAAATTTCGAGTGTAAAAAGTAGACTGCCGGTAAATACATCAAAGTGCTACTACACATTACTTTTACGTAGAAATTTAAGGCGATTACATCAACTTACAGTATAAGAAACGTTTACCTGGAAACTAAAAATGAAATTCGGGATTTAGGGGTAATTTTTGAATCCAAACTCACGTTCAATGCTCATTTATTACATACATTTAGTAAGGCAAGAAGGATGTTGAGTTTTTTATTCAGAACTTGTAAAAACTACATTGTTGAAGATAAACATTAATGCTCAAAATTAGAGTTCGCAACTATTATTTGGAATCCTTCTTCCAAAATAATGATGAAAAAAATAGAAGCAATCCAGATGCAGTTTTGAAAGTATTTATTTTTTAAACGCATGCCAGGTATTTTCTAAGTAATACAAATTTATTATGACTCTTGTGAGTCGCAGACGTGTTGCTAGGATCTACTTCTTGTATGGAGAGAGATAATTTGTCCATATTTATTGGAAAGAATCGATATTAAAGTTTCATCATTCAACTACCAGAAAAATGTGTTGTTCACATGCGGGAAGCTAAGACACGCAGCATTTTTCATGTTCTTCAATGGAAGCATTACTGAGTGATTACAACAATATTTTAGATAAGTGCAGTGAATTTGATATCCTAGATTGTCATAATTTTAAAGATCTTAATCGACTGCTGGGCACAATAAACTGAATTACAATTCTACTTCTCCGTTCATATACCCACAGAGCTTATATGTCACTGAGATTGTACATTTAATACGCTTGTCTTTTCAAATTTTATAACTACTCGCCAGCTGGAGTTGTTTTATCTGGGTTTAACCACCAATTATAGGGCTAAATGAGATTATTTTTGTTTAATTAATTTTTACTCCCATCATTTTTGTCTTATGACGACTGTTTCAGAACAGTAATGTATTAATTTATGTTTCAGACATAAAATTAGAAACAGTGTATACGGAATCTTCATTATCATTCCAACGGCACCCTGCAAGATATTTTATGAGACCACGAAATGAAAATAACTGGGCGTCAATAGATGATTTTGATTTACCGATGCCGGAGCCATACGCTTGGATTCAGCACGTGTAAAAGAAAAATAAATTTAAAATTTACATAGGTAATATTGATTTTATTCACAATTTTGATTGCCGAATAGATCCCTCCTTTTCCATCTCCTTCATACGACTAAATTATCCTTTCTATTCGTTCCTTAATTGCCAATCTTTTCTTAGTTCGTTCTATTCAAATCGATCTTCTTTGGATTCCCAGTCATAGTGGCATTGCGGGCAACAACCTAGTTGACTCGTTTGCTCGCTCTGCTTCCTCCAACGGTCAATTTATCAATAAATTTCCTGCTAACAATATCATTTTTCAATCTAATCAAGCACACCTAAAATCATGGTCGAATATCTACATTACCTCCTGTCCTAGTCCTCATTCATTTTATAAACTAATACAGCCTCTTCCTTCATTATGGTCTTGGTTTGCTGATTTTCCCGGTCTCAGTCGTTCCATTATTTCCTCCATAACACGTCTTCGTTTCAACTATAGTTGTTTTCCTTCGACTCTTTTTGGTTTTTCTATTGTTTCTTCTCCACATTGTATTTTTCACCCCCCCCCCCCCCCGAATCACGACTGCGTTTGTGATGCGGATCATATTCTTTTTAAATGTTCTCTTTTTTTGGTGCAGGAGCGCTCCCTTCTCTATACTACGTTCTTACAACTTAAATTGCCTACTCCTTTTTGTGCTTTTTACACACTTTCCTTTTCTTCACCAGATGTTATTCCAGCTTTAGCGGAGTTCATTTCTTCCATTTCTCTATATATTAAAATTTAATCCTTTTATTCCTAATTCTTGGATGATGGGTCATTGCCCTACACACGTATACACATATATACATACATACACATATATATATATATATATGCACATATCATATGTATACATAGATATCTCTTGGGTAGCGTTCTTGGCAATTGCTATATGCAACGCCAGTGCGCACGCAAGACTACACTCGGAACTGATTGTAAATGTTTGATTTATCGCGCTAAAAATGCAGCTTGTGTTTGTGTGGTGGATTGCTAGTGCCTTCCACGTGAAATAACGAGTATTTAATTTAAATTTCCGTAATAATTTCTGTCGTCCCCCGAGATCAAACCCGTGACTACTGTAACGGAAGTCAAGCACTTTAGCAACTAGGCTATTGCGACGATTATATAGTTTTGTATATGTATAAACTCGACTATTTGCCATCGGAACATTTCCTGGATCCCAAATGAGAGTCTATAATTCTTTTAAAAGAGTCCATTTTAATTGACGACTGTGTTAATTTTCGCAAGATGAAATAAATTTGTTATAAGCATAATCAAAAAAATAATACAAATTCAACATTACGGATTTTATTAAAAGGATATTTAACACAATTACAGGACACTCCATACGAAAACGTTACAGATTACAGACATTAATGACTACGTCATTCTTATTTTGGGAGCACTAAGGAAGTCTTGTGATAACGTTTTTGCGTTACAGCTACGCAATTTATTTCATTTTACGAACAATAACACAGTCGACTGAAAATGTAAGAATTGTAGAAAACCATCATCTGTGGAGCAGTCTTCCCATTGCGAAGTACAGGGAAGTAAGCACTGAGCTTAGCTACGACATTAATTAAAAACCCAATTACCATATTAATGTCGGCGATACTTTTAATACTCGCTGTATATTACTTATCCATATGCTTAATTATAAACATCGAAACAATTTAGTATGCTTACGTTGCAACTATGATGTACTACAAAGCCTTGTAAATTCTAATGCCACTGCTATACTAAAGCGACTGGTCAGAATAGAAAGATTGAGATTTCTCTCAGAAGGTTTAGCAACAAACGTAAATTTATGGAAAAATGGAATTGTTTCCGAGAGTAAAAAGGATAGACACTGCTGGTAAACAGAAAACTCTATGGGAAGGGGTGTTAACCAGCAGCGACAATCAGAATAAGTAAATTTCAAAATTAGTATTATAATACATCGTTCTTTGTTTTGTTTTTTTTTATTGTTTTTTATTTTTTCGTTAAGATATGTTTGTTGAATAGCCCGGCAAAAATTTCAATTTAGATTATACTTGAACGAAAGAATTTATGTACTGCAGGGGATAATTTGAACGACTATGTAATAATTGTGCCCAGACACTTTATATGAGTGGGAACCCGTGAAAAAGGCAATGCACAAGCTTCTTTCAGTATGAAAAGCTATATTGAATTCGGCATTCAAATTTTATTACTGGCAAATAATCGCATTATTAAACTATCTGTGGATAGAGTGATCTGATATCCATTAAAACGTAGAAAACGGCTTACGCTTCGAATTTCGGGGTTATAAAAAAGATATCTTCATCCATTTTATTCATTAGAAGTTCTATTAAAAAAAGAGTAAAAAATTAAATTATTTTAATAGATCACCTGCAGATTTAGCCAAATTTTCGCGGCTATTCGAATTGCTCGAGTTTTTTTTTGTTTTTTCAATATTTTAACTTTCTCGTTCAGTAAGTAAATGTGACAAAAAAAAAAAAAAAAAAAAGAAGAAAAATCTTATATTGTAATAATCATTGGGTCTTTTCGCGGTACAATATTAAATAATTAAACGAAAAAAAAAAAAAAAAAAAAAAAAAAGTCAAACTTAAAGCTTGCTTAGAGAACTGATGGGAATACTTTAAGACAATACATATTACTTAATGAGAAAATTGTTTATCTTATAAAGTAAATAAAACGAGTGCTATAGAAGAAGGGGCTATCGAAGTTATAATGTACCAAGCCCAACGACATCGATGAGAATAGAAGATGGGTACAAAAGAAAGAAAAATGTTATAAGCATAATTAATATGTATTCATTTTAAATTTATTTTAATCGAATGCCTGTAAAAATTTATATTATTGTACTTTCGCGGTAAATATCCGATAATAGAGTTTTATTATCGATTATTGCAGAAAGGTAACGCATATTTTTATAAAAATTTTATTTGTTATAAATAGCAACATTTTAAAATATTTAATATAATTAAATATAATATACGATGTTAATATAATTAACAAAAAATGATTATGTTGTATTTATAATGTACGAAGTAAACACATTATTATTATGACATTCCAGTACGAATTTAGCGCACACGTAACAAAAATGTCGGTTTAAAGCGGATGATTTTCGATGTTTATATTTATTATCATTATTAATATTATTAGTAGGTAAATAAAATTTTAATTGACCTATATTACGTATCACTGTGTTAACTAATGAAATCGGTAAACATTTAATTTGTCCGTTATTACTGCTACCGCATATCAAATATGTACATAGTACTTACATTTATATTTTGTTAAAATCAATAAATGTGTTTTAAAACATCGAACGCGCGTGTAATAATAACCTGGTTATGTGACAAAGGTGCGTATTTTAATTCCAGTGTTATATAAGAGGATCTTTGTTAACGCCGAATAAATTATGGAATGCAATTTTATTTTCAGCTATTCGTAAAAAAAAAAAAAAATTAAGTAATTTTTCGGAACCAGGTGCGTAGAGAATATTTCATAAATTCATTTAAAATTCCATTAAAACGAATATTTCGTCCTTTCCAGTATAATTTTCCATCATTTTCGCACATCATTTGCGATAATTACGTTTTTAATTAAATACAAATTTTTCGATATAAGATCGTTAATATTATTGACATTTATCACGAAGCGATGAAATGATAAAATAATACGTCTGAGAAAAAATACGTTAACAGTATTGTCGTCAAACAAAGAGTTTACCAGTGAAGAAGCCGAGACCGATCATTTTCGGAGCGGAACACCGATAAGGTGAAAATTAATTATCATATCCTGCTCATTACAGAAGATCTCGACCATATTTATTTTACCCTTTTTAAAGAAAAATTTGTAATTAAAAATTTAAACACATATCAACGGGGTTTAAGCGAAAGCACGACCTTTTTTCAAACGAAATGCTTAGAATTTGTTAATGAAGGGGAAACAACACCGGAATCGCGCACCCCGACGAAAAATACAGCGGGAACTTTAAAAGAAATAATAAAATTTTGTAAAATCGGCGCAGTAATTAATGAATAAAAGCCATTCTCTTTCTCTATAATTACTTCCAATATATACGAGTGCTCAGCGTATCGTATATATAATGTATTGAATAATCATATTAAGATGGTTTAGAAACCGCGTGAAAATTGAAACTCAATAATTGCGGAACAGTTGAAAAATCGAAAATTGTACATATAAGTATCACAATTGACACACCTGTGTCTAAGGCAATGTGTTACTACTCTGAGACAGCCGATTATTTTGGACGCCGAAAAATTGAAAAAAGAAAAAAACTATCGAGATTACATAATAGGCATTTAAAAGTACCGAAAAATCACCCTTAAAAATTCGCAACTCGCTATCCCCGCCGGTAACCTATTAACGTGAAATTTTACATGTGTAAAGAAAATCAAAAAATTGATCGTAGCGTTAAAATACTTACAATAATTTAAAATTAGCCCCCTCCCATCACTTTAATCAAAAACAACGGAAAGAAAAAAAAATGTTTTCGTGGCAGCTCGGCTTATCAAAAGTTATATCTGGTTTACAATAGCAAAAATCATATTATAACCCGGTTATTTAGATGACTACTCCATTTTTACCCGTAAAAAATAAAAAGATGTTACACAAAATTGTAATTTTACAACGATTTTGTAGAATTGCACCGAAGTATTTGAGTTAAACTTTTTTTCTATTCTCCGTACAGGTAAACACAAAAGTGCACAATTCGGGTGTCCTACTAATGAAGGTTCCAAGGGGGGAAAGCATTTTTTGACGATTTTAGCAAAATCAAACTAAAATAGAGATATTCAATCATGTTGATTAATACTGATAAATATAGTAGTGAGAGGAAAGTGAAAACAAAATTCATTTTTTGGAAAGAATCGTAAATTTAAAAAAAAATAGTAACAATAAAAATGTTTAAATAAGCAATATATTTTATAATAAAACTTGTTCGTGAGGACGGAAAAATTGAACAAATAATATTGTTCCGTTTGTTTTGTGTCGTCGGTAAACGTCGCCTGCCCCCCCCCAAACATTATTTTTATATATTTTAAGTAAAAACCATCTAATTGCTCTTTGTCATTGTCGATGTTGAGCTGCATCCTAAAAAAAGGAATAGCAAATAATAATAAAATGAAAAAATAAATAAATAAATAAATAAATAAATAAATAGGAAAGATGGTAAAATAAAAATAATCGACAATGAAGAAAACAGATTATTTCACAATGCGAAGAATAGTGGCGTGCAGAAAAGGCATAATAAAGCAGTAGCAGCCGTATTACGGAATAATTCTTTCTCATTCCATCGGCCACTGTGGGCGCACTGCTTGCAATCGCGGTCACATTGTGTCAGATGGAGATTTTTTGTCGACACTACTCAGTACCTTTTTTTTTTTTTTTTTTATGCTAGCCACATCGCATACAATTTTGTATAGATATGTAGGGTCTCTATCTCTATTGTAAACCGGTAAAACGGCTAGCAAGACATGAGAACTTTCGTTTAAGACTTTTCTCTTATTGTTAACCCTCGCGTTTATATTTCCGATCATACCGGTTGTTTTAATATTGACCTCTTTTACTATTTCCTCTCTCAGTAGTTCTGACCATCTCCTTCTTTTCTGAATAACTACCCTATTACGTTCTGCATTTTTCCTTTTTGATGGGTAATCGTCCGGACAAGTCTAACACAATAAAAGAAAGAAAAAGAAAAAAAAATAACATGATAGACTTGCCAACAAGAAAATTCTGTTGCAATTAAATCTGTTGTTCTTAAAAATCGTCAACGGAACTTTTTAAATTTCGAAATGTATCCAGATAAAATCTAGATATATTACAATTTGTCAAACAAATTTTACGAGCTTGTTTTAACCGAACAATATGCAAAATTTGATCATAAGTCCATTTTTTTCGGGCACTAAACTGGAAGAAATCGTTTAATAAATACATTCCTCGAGAATTTAATATTTTTTGAAAAAGTGGAAGCGTATGGCAAACGAATTTAAGGGCAGCGTTTATGCGTTACCCATTAAACACCGCGTCCATAAGTATATATCTTTAGCAACGTTAACTTTATCACTTTTTTTTTTTTTAACATTCCAAAAAACTGAGTTCCTTAAAATACTTCGTATCGCTGAAAGTAAGATAGAAAATCAAACAACTTTTATCTAAGATTAATGTTTGTACCTGTTTTTTAAAGAATTTTCAAAGGGGCCATGATTTACGATTATAACCATAAAATGGGGCATTAGGGGTGGGGGGTGAGTAAGGACGAAAAATTATTTTCATTATTAATATACCGTGGGTTTTTGGCGCAATGTTTCTTCCGCCTTAGCGCCGCATACGTGTTTTACGGTCAATCCTGAACAGTCTCAGCTATTCGACATTAATCGAACGGACAAACAACAATTATATCATCATCGGGTTATCATTTTTTGTACAGCACCATTTTTACGTTACACTACGCGATGTAAACGGATTAACAATATTTTGAAAAAATATTCGCACACATCCACACACACACACACACACACACATACACAAATTTACACTTGCGTATTTGTCGTTACGTTTGAACGTAGAAAACAATATAATATCGGAAGAGCGGCGATTCGTTTATTAGCCGAACAGTTTTTCGAAACACGCGTGACAGTACGGCTTATCATTTTGTTCTTTGAAAGTTCCTTTGTTTAACTGCTTCAAACAGAATGCGCAAACGAAATGTTCAGGGTGGAATTTTCGGAACATAGCCGTTATGCAACGACCTGCGAAAGTAGAAACATAATTAATTATTTCTCCAATTAGCGTAAACTAATGAGAACAGCCGCTATTCTTCGAAATCTATTTTAAATTGATTGCGCATTAAGCAATTCTAAAATATGTATTATTTAGGAAACCGCGATTTTCGAGGTAAATTACTAAGTAGACTAAGTGCAGGTATTTCGAAATGGTTTAAAAAAAATGAGTCCCCACCGTTGCGCGCATAGCGAAAGTCTCAAGTATTATTTCTGATGCACAAAGAAAATTTTTACTCGTACATACACGTCTACAATTTGAATAGGACTTTATAGGCACAAAAAATCTTTCGAGTAAATTTAAAATTACATTTGAAATTTTTAATTATAAAACAAAATTCAATAATGCTAACAATCATCGACAAATGATTTCGGGTTCGTCGACTTTTTCCGATCTAATGTAAAGAAGTAAAAACAAACCCAACAGAAAAAAAAATTGAAATATTTAATTACTTCTCCTCGGTAGGATCGCTGGAAGAGTAAGTGAAGAAAAATATCTACCGAGTTAAGCTGACTCCCCAGATTTTTGAAATATCCTCTAAAATGATCAGATTTTCTAAAGTTTTTAAACCGAACAGAAGCATCATCATTCCGGCCTATATATGTATTTCTGAGAATTTATTTTTTATCATTTTCGCATACGTTAAAACCAATTGTTCTTGTTTTCTATTTTGTTGATTCGTCTTCAGCACCGATGAAAATACACCAAAGTAAAACCATCATCCAGTGACGCAATTAAAATAAAATCATTCAAATAATAGTAGGGTGGTACACTTATGTAAGTGTAATATCAGTTTTTAGGCTACTGCTGTTTGGGGGTCACCCTTTTTTTTCGCTAGAATCTTTTTGGCGGGATCGTTTCGGCGGTAGCGAGCGAAAGCAGAAGTTTTTTCCAATAAACTACGCAGTTTTCCAGATATTATCCGTTAAACATTATCATTTGTGTTGATAAGAAACCCCTTATTGTGCTTCCTATATTCTGTCATTTCCTTCCCCACTAATTATTCCTGCTATTTGTTCCTTTTTAGATAAAATTTCTGATTGGATCAAAATATAACCGACTTCTTTCCTTACCTTTTGTTTCTGGGTAAAGGTTCTTGGTTGACGAGCCCAAAAAAAAAAAAAAAAAAAAAAAAAAAAAGTTGATAAGAAACATAGGAGTTACCCAGATTTATTTCTAAGCCACTATAAAACAGAAATTTTGAGCAAAAAATACCATTCCTCGTTTTTAGTTCTTTTCCATACCACAAAATACAGATTTTATGTAATTATATTAGATTATTCATTTCTGTTATATATATTTTTAACCTAGTTTCGTGTTTTCTAATGTACGTTATCTTAATAAACTGCTTTAGAAACGACTAATACGACTGCCCGCTACTGCGTATATTTATATTTAATACATACAATAATTAGATTACTCATTTGCTTATTGTACAAACACCATTACACACACACTTTCTTGGTTGACGGGACTATGTTTTCATCCTGTCTCTAAGTTTAAGTACGCACGTAGAGAGGATTACCACATAAACAAAATATTTTTGTTACTTGCCTGCAGCTACTTCTCACTTGCACACACCTTTTACTTAAGTACACTAGTCTTCTACTTCTTTATACATGAATTATTTCAAATACAGTTGCCCCACCCGCCATGTCGGGAATGGGATAATGAGAAAAAATAAATAAAATACGACTGTCCAATTATTGACCATCTTCGTCTGTTTCTTACTAGCAGAACTCTTTAAGTATATAGGTAGGTCGCAAAAGTCTCTTTATCTATATATTTCACACCGAAGTCGTTATTTAAAAAAAAATATTAAACAATATTATAAAACAAATTTCAACTTTATTTACAACAACGCATTAATCGTTTTCTGTTTCTGGTCATTTACATCTATTTTGCATTCCTGTTTACCACCTTCTAGTACTTGTATAGCATCTTAATTGTAATTACATTAAATTTCGAAACTTTGTCTAACACCCTTAGCAGTTTTATTTAGAAATAAAAAGAATTTTTTTTCGCAATGATATATTGTAAATAGTTATATTTGTAATAGTCCTATTTTGAATTTTATAAACTCCAGGTTACTAGCATATTTTGATTTTCGCTTTCACAAAAAAAAAAAAAAAAACGCTAAAACCACCGACAAACTCTATTCTTATTAACCCGTGATTTATATGAATGGTTAATATAAAATTTTAAAAACACATCTCGAGATATAAAATCGTTCCTATCAGCAATTTTTTCATCAATCTATCACACTCCAAACAAAAAAAAGAGAAGTGGTATCTAGAGGAGGACACCGGTAGGAACAAAGTTCCTTTCACTTTTTGGTAGATATATAAAGTCATTCATAAAGTATACAATCGAAAATAAAATAAAATTTACACGTGTTTAGAATTGGGGTTATACAGCTGACCGCGCACAGTGCTTCCTGCTCGAATCTCGATACTCGCGCGTACACACACAAACACGCACATATCTGTATATAATAGAGACGGAGAAAAGGAAAGAGAGCGAAGGTCGCCTGGAGGACGCATAACGCTTTTTCCTTACGTAACGATTTCTGCCAGTTTATTCCTACCGTAAGCCACGTTTAGGAACTCTGTTCCAAAAAAAAAAAAATCCAAAATTTGGAGCTCCCTGGGGATCTGTAAGTTCAGCTGTATTTTTTCCCCTCTAAAACGCTCTTTTATATACATATATTTTGTCTTTTTCGACTTTTTCACTCGCTTACACGAATATACTTTTTTTTCTGTCGGTTTTTGTTTCTAAAAAACCGGGATTTAAATCATCTTATATTGGTAATTTTTTTTATATTTTATGAAAGAGTATGTTTTGAATTCCACTGTTAATCTAGTGATGAGTTATATCTTCAAGTAATTTTTGAAGACGTTCAAAATTATATAATATTGTTAATAGGGTTTTTTGCTGTGCAGAGTAATCAACTATCTTTAAGTATAGATTATTCCCCGTTAAACAGAATTTTAAAAGGATCCAATTTTGAAGATAATAAGTCAAACCATGCCTTAGTTATGTAGTATATTTTAATATTTTTATCGTTTCTAAACCAGCTTACTAAAATTCCGTACAGCAAAAAAACGAAAACAGGTTAAAAATATTTAAGCGAAATGAATAATCTAATATAATTACGTAAAATATGTATTATTCTGCGGTCTGTATATATATATCCTAAATACGGAAAAAAACTAAACTGAAAACGAGGAACAGCATTTTTTGCGCAAAATTTCTGACAGTAGTAAATAGAGATGTTTTATAGTGATGTAGAAATAAATCCGGTAACTATTAACACAAATGATAATGTTTAGGCTAGGTAATATATCTGGAAAACAACACCGTAGGTGATTTGCAAAAAATTTTACTTAAAAAGCCTCGCTATTGCCGAAACGTTGTTCTACGCCGAAAAATCGCCGAATAGTTTAATTGGTTCTAATAGTATAAAGGTAAAAGATTGGCAGGCGTACTTTGAACGTACTGCAGACTGCAAAATGATTAGTAAATGTTTAAATCCGAATGAATTAATAATTTAAAATAAACACCGATATTATTTCCACAAAGGAAATTCCTTTTAACTACATACCTGTAATTGGTTTATGGCACCCGGCACATAATGAACCTCTTTTCGCGTGATAATGAGTTTCACAGTATGGCTGCCCTTCATGATCGAAAAATGAACCATTGTGGAATGGCTGTCTACAATCCTAAAAACAAAAAACAAAACATAATATAAATAACAGAGGAGCGCACTACTACTATTTTTAAATTGAACAGAACATACAAAAAATAATAGAAGAAAAACAGGTAAAACGATAAAACACATAAACGTCGTTTAAAGGAGTACAAAGTACAGCAACTTTCATTTTAAAAAGTTGATTTTTTTTTGTTTATTTTTGGAATATATTGAAAAAAAAAAAGAAAAAAAAAGTTTCATACTGAATAAATCAATATTATCCTCTTTCTCTCGTTTAATTTCACTCAACTATTTCCATTTGACTGCTTTCAAATAAATCTTCAATTTCAATTCAATTCAATTCAATTCAATTTATTATTATACACGAATGAAAATATAAAATTGTAAACAGGTTAATTATATCCGCGAATACGCAAAGATGTGTGAGCTGCGAAACACACAATAAAAAGTGACACTGGTCAAACTTGCACCTATGTTTTACAGAAAATATTTTCGTTAAGCTCAGTTTACAGTATATTTGTTTAACCAGTGTTTACATAAATGTATAAACATATGACTAACCCCCTAGTACACATATAAACAACAATTCATCGGTTATGGCTGACTTAGATGCATTTCCAATCATTCGCACTAACTTAAACAGTAAAAACTGAAGCTGTTATAGTTGATCTAAACCCAATCACCACAGTACTAACAATAAAAAGACAATAATACTGGAATACAATAATAGGTTAGAAATGCTTAAATAATACACCATTTAATCTCATATTTCTCGTTCGTAGATCGTACACCCTAAGTAGATTATTCTAAAAAAGTTTTAAAATGAATTGTATTTATTCCAAATTACATTCTGCTCATTTTTTTGGCATTTAAAATTTTACAAAGGTTTAATCCGTAGATTTACCAAAAGATCGCAGTAGACCACGATGTTTCATGGAATGACGCTGGAACTACTGAAAAATAATTGTACGGAGTTCTTGAGAGCAGACAGAAAGAAGAAAAAGAGGGCGAAAATCAGCAAGAGGTGGTATCGTAGAGCCAACAATTTTTTCAAAGAAAGTTGATTTTTTCCTTCTTTTCGATTTGTACCAAATAAAAATTACCTAAACTAAGTTTTTTCCTTTTTTTTTTCTTTTTTGAAATTCGAAAATATTTTATCTTCACTCAAGGCAAAACTGTATCAAGAAAGGGAAGACAAAATGCAAAGAAAATAGTTTTCGCTGGGAAATTTATATTTTTATTAGCTTGTCACATTTACTGTATTTCCTGTGTCTGTTACTATTTTTCGTTTCTTTAAAAAAAAAACGACCGATAGAGGGGTTCCGTCACATTTGTGCGATTGCTGGGGATACATTACCAATTGAGGTAGAAAATTGAGGGATTCATTTCGTTTAATGCATATGGAAAAAAGTACATTTCTTCCAAATTGAAATGTCAAGCAAGAAATTAAAAAAGATTCCATTTTAAAAAAGATTTCTCTTATCCGTTTATTATTCTTCGGTTATAAGGGACATGAAATCTTACGGATACACGTTTTACATCGCGGATATCTTTTGACAAGAAAAATTTTTCTGAGATTATAAATTCTTAAGAGCGAGGACTAAGCGTAATTTGTTACATATTTAACTAGTTATTTAGTCTCTGCGTCTGAGTTGCGTTGATTCGCGATAAATAAGATCAGTTTTACATTTGCAAGCACATCTCTCACTATCCGCTTAAATATGACAAAGATGAGCCCGTTTTCAAATAGATATTATTTAGTTACTTGATATTAATTTCGAACTTTTGCTCATCTACTAACGAAAACCGCGCCTCCATATCTTTTTTCGCCGAAATCTGTTATGTACACTTATAATAATATATTTCTCGAATACATTATTAATCGATATCGTATAGATTGGCATTCCGTAGGCGGAGATACATTTACGGAGACACCACCTCAGGAATTACAAAAAATACTGCAAAAGGGAAGAAGACTTTCAGGGCCACTGCAACATGGGCCATAAAACTCTCTCTTCCGGATACAAAAAACTTAACAATATGGCGAACAACGGTTATGCCCTCTACAAGAATTAAGAAAATATATCTATTATGTACATTTGTATTTTTTTTTTTTTTTTTTTTTTTTTCGAACAATATTTAAACACTTTATTTCTTCATGTAATTAAAAAGGATTTTTTTAAATCTTCCAATTGCAGTAAGATATGCGCACGTTCCGAGAAAATATCATTTGAAAAATTCCGGGCCATCATTTTTCTGCCAAGTTGTAAGTTTATTATTCTAATTTAATATAATTTTCGAAACCGTCGCTATTTCGATGTGAGATAGTATAATGATATTATTTTTTTTTTAATTTCTTTTTATTTTTTCATTATATACATATACTTGTGTAGAATATTTTTCAAACTACTTCGGTAACGAAACAAATGTTATGCATTACACACATACGTGTGACATATTTAAGCGAATTACAATGTAGCCGTTAGTTACCATACACGTAATTATATAAAGCAAATTATCATAAAATGTGTAAGATTTTCTTAGGAGGAATTGCTAAATTTTTTTTTTTCGGAAAAAGAAATAATATAGAAAGTTTTGAATTTTACTGCAAAAAAATTAAAGTTTCGTGGTGCACAGCGGTTATGTTGAAAGTAAATACTAATATGAATTTAAAGTTTTCTGCAATTTCTCGGATTTTTCTGATGATAAATTTAATTAATAAACTTTATAGTAAAAATTTGTAATATAAAGTTCATTTTACAAATGTTACTATCGTGTGTGTATTTGAAATGTTACATTTATTTAAATAACGATAATTTACTCAAAGTGCTTGTTTTCAAAGTAGTAAACAAGAGAAACCATTAATTTATTTTTATTTAAACTTAACACTGTGATAGAAGGAAAACGGCAATATTTTATAGCACAGCCTTCGTACCATACAACATCGCGGTATTACACAGAATGAATTTAAGATACAATATCAGTATGAAATGAATAATTTTTTATACGTTTATTTTAAGACTATCCCGGTGCGAATCAAGTAAAGCAGTCAATGCAAGTAGTTCAGAAAAGCCTAAACGACTACAAATATTAAACTCCAACAAAAAAAAAAATAAAATAAAATAAAACCAATTGAGAAATCTAGACAATATTACACTCCGATACACTCAACATTATCTCGTAAATTATGCAAAAGCTTTCGACAATATTGATCGATCAAAATTATGGGACGCAATGTCGATGATGAGGCCGATCTAAACGCCTTGTTTATTTCGTAAGAAACCAATAAGGACAGCAGTGCAGTAATTATGATTCAACAATGTTTATCAAATAAATGTACGATTAAAAAAGATACGCGTCCTAATACTTCTATTATTCAACATTTATGACAGGAATATATTATGGGAGGAAGAATGAACGACTGCAGGATGGATTAACAATTGGCAGCTGCAGAATGACGAATCTACAATTTGCTGACGACACTGCTCCTATCGACAAAAGTGGAATCAAAACAGAACTGTTATTATCTAGGCTAAAAAGGCAAAAGATAACTTTAAAAAAAAAAAAATACGATCACTGATCGGTGTAATAACCTAGCGCAGCCAGATGTGGCTGCGAAATATAACGGTGATAAATACGGATACCCAAGGGTATCTGCATAACAATGGCCGTAGCAGTACAATGGAAAAGTAGGGGGGATCCAATTAAGACGTATAGCTACCAAAAAAATATGTCACATCAAAAATAAAGTAAATAGTACGAACACGTTGATATTTTTCCTTTCGTATCACATACACGGCAAAAATCTGAACAATGACACAGACTGTGATTGTTGGAAAATAAAAGCTTTTGAAATTATGGCAAAGAATGTTTGCGAGTTTGCTACACGTCACTCCCTACTGGTGCGCCCGTTTCAGATTAAATAGCGGATCTGAGCATATATAAAAGAACAGTAATTTTCTCTTCCGAGTGAATAAAATAAAAAAAAAAAAAAAAAAATTACAAGAAAATATTATGCGATAACAGAAAATCAAAACTATGACTGGATTTTATTAAATGACCGAGACTAGATAAACATTTTAAAATATAGCCGAGTTGTTGCTCGAACGACCGATCAAGGACCCTAAGTTTAGTGAAAATTATCGAAAATAAATAATCGTTACTACTATAAATAAATAAAACAAGCATCATAGTATACATATTAATTATAATTAATTTGTTTACGTTTTGATGTTTGTTCTTTTATTTATTGACGTAATTACAGACGTAACGGCAGAATATTTAAAAACATTCGCTATGCGCAGATTATGCAGCCGTTGTAGCAGATAACCCGCGTAACTTACGGACGGTACACTAAATTAAATATGGTTGGAAACAATATGGTTTAGGATGATAACATCAGGGAGACTAAGTAGATGACTGTAAGTAGAAACGATATCCCAAGCACTGATATTCTAATAAATAAGGAAAAAGTTCTGAAAAAGTCAACGAATTTAAATATCTGGATTGCTCTCGAACGGAATGTTGAGACCCAGATTACGAAATATGAAATTGCTATGGAGATAGGCTAACGCAGCCTTCAGTAACATGAACAATTTTTTAACCGCTGCATCAGTTAGTCTTAAAATTCAATAAAATGTTGTCGGATCCTATATTCAATCAGTTCTACTTTATGGCATAGAAGCATCTATACATATATACTAAATAAGAAACAAATGAACAGATTAAAGGCGATAGAAATGTGCCTTCGTAGAAAAACGATACGAATAGCGCGGGCTAACAAGTTCACGAATGTGTATAACTGTTCTAAATAAGACAAACTCTCAGAGAATGCTGATGAACGAGATGATAACAGGAAGAAAAATTAAATACTTCATAACGTTGGGGGAAAGAGGTATGAAGTACTTGGACTTATATAAATTCGATGAAAGTAGAGGTAGAAACAGAAGGAAAAGACAGGCTGGATTCAGAACATCAAGTAGACCACTTGAATTCATAGCAGTTACTTTATGCTGCATACGATAGACGTCTTTAGTCATCGCCACTTGCGATTGTTTCACGCTTACTAAAGTGAGTAAGATACTAAGAAGAATAAGAAGAATTACAGATTATTAATATTTTAATATTTCCAATATGAAACACTGAATTAATCGTTAATGGTCACGTAGAGGACAATAAACCAACACATAATACACGTGACTCGGTATGCTAATACACATTTGGATTGCGCAGCATTTGTTACGAGCACTGCATTTTTAAACCATAAGAATGTCTGAACAGAGACAGCTATGGGGAACACTAAACAGTACCCGCCCGAGAAAACATTCCTAATATGGCTACCGAACAACATACATAATTGAATACGAAAAAAAAAAACAACAAAAAAAACATTAGTTCCGTTTTTCAAATTTTATTTGGCCGCTTACAGTTTTTACCTACAAACTTTTTTATTCTATCATTTTCTTTCACTGTGAAATTGATAACTTTTCCGATGCAATCGAATATTAGTAAATGCTTTCCAATCACAATTACTTCTCGATTTGTTATTTGTTCTCTGATGTTATATGTATTATAGTGTAAAGTACAAAATATTCGAGTATTAAATAAACAAAGGCTGTGCATATGTTTCGGTCAAATAATGTTAGGCAATTAAGGATGTAAAGTTTTCTTGAAATGTTTTTATATGAAAGTTATAAAAAATGAAAAATGAAGATGTTATAGAGAAGAAGGGGAGGGGAAAGCCTTTAAAAATTTGGTTAAAATAAAAAATAAAAAAAGCAAAAAATAGACACACATATTTCTATTTAAAATATTTCGGTAATTAATTTTTTTTCTAAATTTTAGTATAGAAAAATCACGAAAAAGAAAAAAGAAACTCTATTTCTTTAGTAAAATTATTCCAAAAAGTAAGTTTATCAAAAACCTCTTTTGGCCTCTTTTACAGTACTATGCGACAGTTGGCAATGTACCATACTAATGTAAAAGACACAACACGCAAAATTTCATATTCTGTCAACATTTACATTTATTTTTACTTTTTCTTTTATTTTTTTTTGAAACCTTGAACTATTAATGTATTTTTCACGCCAACGTGTATGTTATATATATATATAAAAAAAAAAAAAAAACAACATAAAACACATTAAAAATTTCACTAATTTTGCCTTGACCGGTTTTTATTACATTTAATAAACAAGATTAAAAAAAAAAAAGTTATTCAACTTATATGATTTTCATGTCCTTCACTAAAAATTCTCCATCATAAAAACCTACATTATATTTCTATTTATTCACGACATTATCACTTTCAGAACTACCTTTTTTCCTCATCTAACATATGCTGTCTAAAATGACGTCAATTTTTATTTTTTAATCTTAACTCAGTTTCTAAATGACTTAGTGCTAATTCAGTAACTGTTTACGCCCGTACTGAAAAATTTGCTTTTTTCTTTTCTTTTTTTTTTTTTCAACCGATTTGAAAATCTGAAGTATAGTAAAATTTTAATACAATTTGCGTGTCATGTTTCGCAAAAAAATAAAATAAAATAGATTCTTTTTGGGTTCGTATTTTAATTTTTATCCATTTCCTGGAAGTGTCTTCTTGTGGCTCGAAGTATGCAACCCCGACAGTCATTTTAACAAACGACTGCTTTAATACTATGTGATATTTAAACGAAAATAGTGCCACCATAAGGCCACTTCTATACCGTCATTTTGATTTAAGCAAACGTTGTGTCGACATAATTGGATTTATAATAAAATAATATTCAAGGTGTAAAAATAACAATGCAGATAACAAGGCTCCAGACAGTCGGTAAGTAAAAAGGATAATTTAGATTTTCGAAATTCTCTTTGTTCCAGCGAATTGATTTTTACCGATTCTAATAAAGGATGATAATTCTAATATGTTGCATTTTTTACCAAAAAAAAAAAAAAAAAAAAAAAAAAAAAAAAAAAAAAACCCTTACTAAGAAGTAAAAGAACTTAATGAGAATATTAATTGCACCGAATTTTTCCAAAAAATATACTATTATACTTCCAAAATTAAAAGTATTTCCCCGAAAATACATTAAAAAAAAATATATATATATATAACTTTGAACGAGCGGTAATTGTGATTATACTAAATCGTATTATGTTCGCCAAAATTATTAATTAAGCGCCAAAATCAATTTTTAGGGGACTAATTGAGTTTGAGGGACCGTAATTTTTCTGACGCACAGAATAAATCGAATATAAAAGATCTAAACTGCCCCTTCTGAAGTTATTATTTTATTCGACTGTAATGCGGTTAAACTTATTTTTGTGCCCGCGCACCCTGCACTCTTTATTTCTTATGTTAGACTTTCTGTTTAAATCTTTGGATAAAACTAATAACTTACATTAAATTAATAATAAAGGTGTTGCAAAATGTTATAAATATATCTGCTTGCGGATTATAATCGTCAGAGTTTACATTTAATCTCACTTTCGAATAAAAATGAAATGAATTACAATACTGCACTGAAACGAAAAGCATTTTGTATAAATTATCCCATCTAGTCAAACTTATAGATCACCTATAAGACAGCTAGTTTCTGCGAGTATGTATTTGCAGAAATCATTTCGTAATACTCCATAACGATTTATTAGCATTGATTTTATAGAACTTACAGCATCGAGTTATATAGCCTTGCAGTGGAATTCAGACACGAAAGTAAAAGCTTGAAAAAATTATTCCTCTCGGTTCGTTTTCGAAAAGGTTTGGTGTCATTTTGGGGAAAAAATGAATAAATACGTGTATTATTAGGCAAATTATTTGAAATATAGCAATGCAGCGGGATTCAGACACGGAAGTAAAAGCTCGATAAGAATTAATCCTCTCTGTTTTTTCATGAAAACATTTGGTGTCATTTTGAAAAAAATGAATAAAATACTTGTATTATTAAGTAAATTACTTAAAAACTGTGCGGTAGTTCCCGAGACATAAAGAGATGTACGTTGGAATTAGATGACAAAATTTTGTCAGATTCATTCAAAAATCAAAATTTTTAGTAAAAACCAATTGACAAATACTATTTAACGTTTTGAACGCGTATATAAACTATCCTTCATCAGAAACTAAACTCCCACTGGAATAATTCGTTGTTAACTTAATACTTACAATGTTTACACGCTGAATTGAATAATTTCATCAATATTTCTATAACAAGGGATACGTTTATTAATTAAATGTAAAATGTTCAAAGGATTCCTATGTAATATTTTATAATATCACTTAACAGAAGACGGAAAATGGTAAAAATACGATCAGAATGAAAGCGTAAAATTTGACTTCGAACCATACTTGAATTGTGAAAAATAGAACGTATTAGTTGTCCGTCTGTGACATTGAAAAGAAAAAAAGGTTAAAATGTAAAAATAACCACACCGTATTATGATTGATTACAGTTATTTACGTAAATATTTATTGTTGTGTTTTTATAAAAATTTTGGATAGAGAAATTTTAAGCACAATTTACGTCAGAACAACAATAAACTACGGGCATAAATCCAATATTAAACACCGCCCAACCGTAAACATAACAAAAACCAAAAAAGTTATTATTTTCCGAATTTTATATTAAATGCTTATAATGTGTATGCCATACTCTTAACATGCGAGCGCATTTCTAACGATAACAAATAACAAAAATTATTATCACAATACGTGTCAGTTAAAATTATCGATACATACACATCAAATATTTAAAAAAAAAAAAAAAAAACATTTAACCAGATATTTTTACCGGATAAATAAAATTTTCAATTTACGTTCAGAAGTAAATATACCTAAATAACAAACTGTTCTTTTTCGTTTAATATTTGATGCATATTAATCGATAATTTCGAATAAAATACGTATGGATAATAATTTCTATTATTTCAATCCAGATCTGATTCGGAACTGTTGATATTAATTCTTTTATTCAAATTTTATCCAGAAAAGACGCAGCAATGATTTTTTCATTATTCTTCTTCACACTTACATACTGCAATTCGTTGCTGTTTTTTAATCCACAATCCGCGTACATAAAAATTTTTGACCAATTCCGCTAAACATCACATCACCGATTCTTAATATATTTTAGTTTTAGAAAGTAAAACGTCGAATTTTATAATTTAGTAAAAGAAAAAAAAATTGACATGATTATTCCTAAAAGCGATGAAAAAATCTTAAAACACAAGACAAACGTAAAAAAAGTAATCTCTGGATGGTTTACATTTTTATTCGGATACTTATAAATTAGGATCGGTTGAAAGGATTTAGAAAGGATCAATTTTCCCTGTTTTTTATAAATTACTTCTTCGTAGATTTAAAATGATAGTCCATAAAAATTTTTCATAAAAAATTAACATTTTTCAGCTTATATTTTAATTTTAAAAATTTAGAAAACCGCTTACTATTAATTTCCAGAGATTTTAATAATCGTTTTTTTTTTCTAGCAACACAGAATTATTCAGCTGTATTAATATTAAGGATATATATATATATATTTTTTTTTTAAATTAGTTGTGTCTTTTTTTATTGCTAATGTTTATGTACCTCAGCGTATGATTTAAAGTTTACCTTATATTATTTTCAACGTTCACATTTGATAAGAATAAACGTTTTATTTTGAGTCCGATGTAAATATTTGGGGATCTCTAAAAGATGTTAAATATTAATTTTAAAAAAGAGGAAAAAGTGCTTTATAGCAGATGAAACCATTCCATTCGAATATATTATTCGAAAATCGGAAATATCGGTAAATTTATAAATCTGTAAATTGAAATCCTAAAGATGTGGATAAATTAATGTTGAAAATAAGCTTGATGTATTAAGTTTTTTTTTTAGTTTTTCTTTTTTTTTGGGGGGGGGGCGTCAGTCGATAGCATTAGCATCAAGAAATTTCTTTGGCATAAATAAAATAACTGGAAAAAAAACGAGATGGTATTATAGAAATATTGACCTTCGCGGTATAATATATTCGCTGTAAAAAGAAGCAGAAAAAGTGATGATATGAAAGTAATGGCCCTAAAAGTGTTTTAAAAAATTTGAAAAAACTCGGATAGATAATTAAAGAAAAATATCAGACTGCAGAAAGAAAAAAAGACGTGTATTAGTAGCGTAAAAAACGATTAATTCGATGGAAAGGTAAATCTCTGAATAGACAGCACTTTCAAAAAGCAAGGATAAAAGATAAAAGTAAAAATAACTCTAGATGTAATTGCAGGTTAAATCCGGAATTATTAAGAAAGGGTTCGAAACTTGGGTCACATTTTTTACGACGGGATCGTTTACCAGTTAATAACGTCAAAAAAAAAAAAAAAAAAAAAAAAAAAATTAGAATAAAGTGAAACCAAACACAAATCTCTTTCCATTGGTATATTTCCAAAAAAATTGGAGCTTTCCGTGCTCCGAAGGTTTACGCACGAAGTTATGTTCAATTACATTTTTCCTTTAAAGCGCTCTTTTATGTACATGTTTGAGATATAATTTGGCTTCTTCCACCTTTTTACTCTTGGACTATTATCGACAAGAACATATTTTTTTCTGCTTTTTTTTTTGCCTAAAAAGCGGGGTTTTTAAATCATTTTTTATCGGCAGTTTTTTTATTTCATGAAAGAGTTTCCGCTTCTTGTTTTACTTTTTTGAATTTCACTGTTAATCAGTTATCTCCGGGGATGAGTTATTATGAACCCCTTTAAGTAATTTTTGAAGTCGTTTGTATATTTTGTATTATTCATGGGTTTTTGCGTTTTTTTTGCCGTGCAGAGCAATCAGTTATTTTCGAGTTACAGATTCTCCCCCTTAAAGAGAATTTTAATTGTTATTTATGTTCCAATTTTGAAGATTATATGTAAATATTTTATTTGATATTTTTGTCGTTTCTAAACCATATTATTATGATATCGTACATTAGTGTACGGAATAATCCTAAAAAAAAACGAAAATAGCTTAAAAATATGTAAGAGAAATGAATCATGTAATAAAATTATGTGAAATAAGTACTAAGAGTCGTTGACAAAGAATAGTATTTTTTCCACGAAATTACTGATAACATTAATGGATGATGTAGAAATAAATTTGGCGAGTCACGTGTCTTACTAATGCAAATGATTAAACTTTTAATGGATGAAATTTGAAAGACAGCGCAAAAATAAATTACAAATTCAATTTTTAACGGTTTTGGAAACAGAATCGCCCTACCCAAAATGTTTAACTTTCATATGTAGACTATGAACGACCTGCGTACTTCATTATCATTCAGATAAAATGTAGAAAATAATTATAATAACATCGAATGCAAAGAGAACTAGAATGGCATGTAATAAGTCTTGATAACTTTATACTACAAAGGATAGGTTATAATTAATTTTTTTAAATTTAATTATCAAAAACCCGGTCAAGTGGTTCCCCTGAAAGTCGTCGCAATAGTCGATTTTCTAGAATTATCGGAAAAAATAATCGTTAATAGTTACAGGAAAAAAAAAAAAAAAAAAAAAATGGCCAACTAGCACGTATATGCGGGGGGATATCAGTGCAAAAACATACGCACATTTGAGCTGCACTTTTATAAATCGAACATTTACGGTCAATTTCACGTGTGCAAGCACATATGTGTAAATCAGAAATGTAGGAAAACAAATGGCGACAACGTTCAAAATAAAAGAATAGAACCAAGAGGGAAGAAAGGGCTGCGGGAGAAATCCACGAAATACGCAATATTTTTCCAATTAAACAAATTCCATAATTAAAATTTATATCATCAAAAAATATATCTACCATTTATGCGTTTCTGGAATTGTTCGCGTAAATGCGTACCTGTTAAAACCAAACTTTAGTCCTTTTATAAGGCTTCTGACACCCATACACAGCAAAAAAAAAAAAAAAAAACAGTAAATTTAAAAAACCGAAAAAAAAAATGAAATACATAATTTTTGTGGCCTGCATACTGACAGAAATACGTTTAGGAAGTACACAAATAATACCGATCAGTTCGCAATTATTATACGTATTCGCTTTCATCTCCTATTTTCTAACACAGCGGGCAATATAATATTTTAAAAAAGGGAAGAAAGAAAAAAAAAAATCAGCGAAACTAATAATATATAAGATTAATAATGAAACATTTCATAGACAAATCAATTATCTGGCAACTATCGTTTACGTTAAATTGAAGAGTGAAAAACAACCAGTACACATCATCAAGAATTGGCGATAGATTAAAAATCATTGTGTGTTTGCCGTAGAATATCACGCAGCACATAATTATTTTACTTAAGAAAGTACTTGCTTAAAATGTATTATAGAGTGAGATTACGTTCGTTTATAAGCTATTAATATTAAGGTAAAATAAATAAAAATTACGAATGACGAAAGATTGAAGTAAATGGTGGAATAATTCGGATTACACTTCTTAGTTCCCTCGTATAATAATACATTATAATTTTCATGCGACATGCGTGGTGGTGAAAGGTTAACGAAATAAAGTGCAAAACTGATCTATTTCAATTTCATTGCTTGGATTTTTGAAAGGATGTCGGAAAAAAATATATTTAACTTCGTACATCCGTTTATTTAATGTGTACTTAAATCGGAACAAATAAAAGACGATATTTAACGTCGACGATTGCTCGTTTTTCAACATTGCCGTGCGCCTGTGAATTTATTTTAATGCAGCCAGACACAAAGGCCTATGCAAAAAATAACATTTCAACTTTAAGCAAAATATGGGAAGAATTTTTTGATTACCGGCGATAATAATTGTTTAAAAAGATATACATATTCGAAACTAGCCAATAAATCTCATTCACCGAATCGGAAAACTAGCCAGACAGAAGTGAAGACAGATTGAAGAAAATATTTATAATAATCAGACTCGTTCATTAAATTTTTTTAAATGTACTGTTCACTAAACAAATAGGTAGTATTTTTTATAAATCAGCTTAATCGAATATTACATTTTACCGTCAGGCGTTGTTATAATTATTGAATAATCCATGGTACATTTGAAACGAAAATATGAAAAAGGTTATTGTGTAATACTGCGCTATAAAAATGTGTAAAATATCGTAAAAAAAAAACAAAAAAAAACAACAGGAAAATATATGCGTAACATTGCGAGAAATGCTACATCTAATTATTTAAAAAATCCATCGTACTTATAGAAATAATGTCAAAACGAACAATATAAAACATGCATAGCAAGCGTGGAATCTTGAACCAATCTATCCGGGACGATGCATTTTATGTTTAATAAAACATTGAAAATGTTACAAAAACGGAGAAGAATAAAACATGCAAGAAGTCGAAATAATAAACGGAGCAGTTCGAGTAACAAAAATTATCTTTAATAGAAAAAATGTGTTATTAATTACAAATAATTATACAAATAAAATGACAGAACGATAGTAATAATAATAATAATAATAATGATAATAATAATAATAATAATAATAATAATAATAATAATAATAATAACAACAACAATAATAATAATAATAATAACAATAACAACAACGATAATGAAAATTTTCACATATCACCGTGTGTTAAATACACATAACAATTAAAATAAGATAATAACAATCCGATATCACGCTGCGCTAAATAATTTAGTACACCGATATCTTAAATTCTTCGGGTTAAAAGATTCCTCTGTATGTACTGCACACAATGTTGTCTCGGATAAACAGCAGAAGAAGAAGAAGAAGAAGAAGAAAAAGGTACACTTTACATAAAGATTCTCTGAAATAGCTGCTAAATATAAAAACGCGCGATACATTCCGATACTTATAAACCTGTATTTTAGTGTGAGTAGTCGATTCATTATACACACATGTGTACACACGGTTAGGTTAATCGTCGCACTGACAGAATTATATTATCAGGAGGGCTCCTGAAACGGATTTAATGGATACAAAATACGACGAAATTTTTGATCAATTAGGGATGTTGATAATGATGATAATGTCGATAATGGTATAGAAAATCAATTTTTTTTAAAATTTTATTCTCCTTCTTGAACTCCGACGCATTTCGGACACACCGGTTTGCCTTCCATCGCGTAAAACGATTTCCCTGAAATAGCATTCTTACAATCCTAAAGAAGAGAAAATTGCATGAAAAGCTGCGACATGTAACCACGTCATATACGTTTTTGCTAATTAAACTAACGCACTTTTCAACCATCATAAAGACCGCGCATGTATACAAAACGTGCAAATGTATTTTTTTTCAACATATAATATAACAAATAAAGCTACTATATCGTTGAAGCGTGTGATTTTTGGTTTGTTTTTTTTTTTTTTTTTTTTTTAAATTCATGCAGAAATAATTATCAAATATATCAAGCGCATGCAATATGTGTAGTATCGTTTTACAAATTCAAAATACATGCAAATATACTGCACAACGAAAGCAGCTACAGTAAATGTAAGTGTTCGTAGGGTTAAAAGTCCTGTTAATGCGCGAAAAACTTATAGGAAATGTTTTTTTTTTCGTAAAATTAAAAATAATTATAAAATCAAAAACGCTGGAAACACGCTACTAATTTGAATGAAAGTAATACAATTAGTAAATAATAATGTAAGAAAACAGAAAGTGCAAAAAGTGGAAAATTTGATTTGATTTTTAAAAAAGCGAGAGGAGTAACTTTTAAAATTCAAAAATTATATAATTAATAACGAGAGGGAAAGTTTAAAAATGTGTTAGTTTTGAAAAGAGACATAAAAAACGAGTACAAAGATTTAAGCAAATTGAACGGGGTAGGTAAGGTGGACCACCGGTAAGGTCCCCCCATTTATTTACATATTTGTCACCAAATTCTGCGTGTATTAAAAATACGTTTTTTTTTTTTTTTTTTAAATTAAAATCTGTTTTCCCAACTTTGTTTTACAAAACACTGAACAACCACTATGCATCCTCCATATATTAGGACGCACGTTTAACTTCATATCACATAATAAGTTTTTAAATTTTCCTAAAATGTAACGGCCCCAATTATCAGGAGTAAATACACTTGTGTTCAAGCGTAAAAATCACAAAAAAAAAATTCTAAACACGAATTTTACACATATACATATGCATGCGTAAATGCATCGCATACAGACATTTATTTAAAAAAGTGTTTTTCTTCTTTTTTTTTTCGTTTTCCCAACTCCTCCTTACACTCCAAAATATAAGTATAATAAAAAATGTTCAAAATTTTAGTTAGTATCGCTGTAACTTTCACTCCTAAAAAAAAAAAAAAAAATAGCCTAATACTTTTTAATATATATATATATATATATATAATGCGCATACCAATTTTAAATTTGTACCTCGAGTACAGCTGTGTGTAGTCAATTTCTTTTAATATTAAATGTGTCCGTCGTTTTTTGTTAATCATGTTTACCGTGTACAAAATTTCAAGTTTTTAAAACATCATAGCTACCGAAGAATTTTGCTCCTGATGCAACAGGTCGTTGCGCTTATACTAAATATTACGTGCAAAGGATTTTTCACTTCCAAATTTGTCGTGTTCGTCAAGGACTAGATTTAAATGTGTGTGTTAGTGTTTTGATAATTTTAAATAGTTTACAAGAATGCCCAAGTTAACTTGCAATTATTGTGCCGATCGCTATCAGAAACACACCTAACACAACGATAAACTTTCTCTATTGCCCCACCCCCATTACATGTAAAAATGAAACGCCGATTAATAAAAATGCGCATGCACATATGAGCAATTTACAGGAAAATATGGGAAAAAAACGAATAAACATCAACGCGTATATGATACATACTCTGCAGACGAAGCAAGCTGAATGCCATTGCGAAGAAAGGGCCGATACATAATTTTCCATGATAGGTCGGAAGCATGCACCACACTTCGGAGCGAACATGTTGAAGTAATCTTGTTTACAATATGGTCTTCCTTCACGTTCGTGGAAACCCTCTTCACCAAACTGCTTACCGCACTGAGCGCAAAAGAAATGTTCCGTGTGCCAAGTTTTTTCTAAAGCCGTAACGCATTTCTGTCGAAAAACATTGCAAAAATGTGATAATTTAATAAAAGTACGGAACTTTTTCCCTCCCACCTTTTAAGATTATTAATTAATTATAGCGCACACTTCGCAATGTGTGTCGGAAGTCAATTTAACGCCGGCAATTAATTGTGCTGTCGGCTTAATCCCATTTTTGGCGCTACACTTTTTTTTCCAAAAAGTACCTATATGTCGTCAACTTTACAGAAACTTTTACATTTTTTACTGACAACTCGCACACTAGATATATTTTTCTTCCATCGGACTTTCGGGTCTGCTAGTTGCTAAAAGAATCTGTTAAAAACCGGGAAAAAAAAAAAAAAATACAACTTTCCTAAAATTACACACATTTATCGTTTGCTAGTCATAAAAATTTGTATAAACTCTTATTGGATTGCTTAAATTCACACACTTTGTATGTTCACATTTAGTTTTATTCGGCTGCTGTTGAAATTTTACTAAACTGAAATAATTTTTTTTCCCGATATTCCGTAATTTCCGCACATTACTCTATTTTCAACTCGGCCAAAATCGTATAAAAAAAAAAAAACTAAAGTAGAAATCTCTAATGGACAGCGATCATACAGCATATGCGGAAAGAAATTACGAGCCAAATAAACTTTCAGTTGATAGAGAAAAAAAAAAAAAATGTATTTTTCATTTTTAAGTTATTCATTAAGAAAGTAACATTTTCATACTCGTTTTATCTCGAAAGACTGAATTAGAACCTCCTTTAATCAGCAAAAACCTCTATAAAAGATTCTCTTTTTTACTTGAAATCGGAGAATCATTGTAGTGTAACTATATTTTCGTTTAACGTGTATATTCCTTAGTATTCCTCAGCAATCAGCAAGACTTCTTACACATGCACAAGCACACACAGGCACGAATGAAAAAAACTCACATCCAAAATAGGTCCATTACAATAGGCGCAACGTGGTGAAAATAAATTGTGATAGTCTAGTTCGCAATAAGGATGACTGTCTCTTTCGAAGAAATTTCTCGTGCCCAATTCTTGTTTGCAATGAAAACAGGTAAAATGTTCCGGGTGCCAGGTTTTTCCGAGCGCCGTTATCACTTGTCCAACTATCGGCTTTTCGCATCCGTTGCAGCAACCTTTCTGTGTCGTGGTAACACCGTGTCTGTTCATTTCTGCCTGAAGAGTACCGAGCATAGAATCTAATTGAGTAGCTGCGGGAACCGGCTGACTATGTTTCGGATAGGCAGAATTCGGTTTAGCGTACGACGATTCGACGTTTCTAATGCCGTTCACCGAGTGATGATCTTTCGCGTTAGCAATCTGTAAGAAAGATTAAAATTTCCGAAATCAGTGATTACACATTTTTAGCGATATAAAACTCTATATATATATATATAAAAAAAATAAACGCTAAAAATCAACAATTCAACGCCTCCGCGTACATATTATATACATTTTCATCCGCCGCGAACCAATTTTTAAGAAGTACCGCCTAAATCCGGTTTATTTAAATCGTAGAGCAAAAGCATAGAATCCTTATAATCAAGCAAGTTGTAAAATTATTAATCCTTATATATAATTTATTTATTTAAAGTTGCTCGGCGGCTAAGAGGGCTATTTGCGACGTCGAGAAGTTATGCATCTTATAAGTAATAGACTAATAAATGAAAAGTACCAAAAAGAAAGCATATGAACGCTGATATACACGAAAACTATATATATATATATATATATATATATATATATATATATATATATATATTAGAGGGAAAAGTCTGGTAAGTTTAGCCGTTTCATTGTCCGCCATAATTTCAGCCAAACCAGCAACCTCCTCGAAACACGCGGATCTCTCTTGTCGAAATTTACGGCACGAGGTGACGAGATGCTCTACATCGTAACTGGCACTCCACAAATTTCACATATATAAGTTTTATTCCTTGTCACGAGGAGATATTTAAAGATTTCTGATAAACGCTACGAACAGTAAAAAAATATTTTTGGCTTCTATTTTAACAAACAGTATGAAAAAATAATCATCCTTTAACGTTAAATAAGTAACGACTTTTGAAACTGAGAATGTCTATCGAAGAGGATCGGATAAGAGAACAATTTTGAACATTTATAAATCTCGAAAAATATTTCAGACAAATCTCGACGAGTATTTTTACGAGAATGATGAATAATATCGTAATTATATATATATACACACGCACAGATATTGTATTTGAATACTATTTTTATTTCAGTAATTTAATAAATCTATTCAATTTTTAATTTACAATATATAGCCGTTGCAGTGTAGTACTAAATTTATGTGTACCATTTGCTAAATTTAAAATTAAAACAATAATACTCAGCGTTATAGCAAACCCAAAATATATAATATATATTCAAGTGTTTAATTTTAAATGTAATAAATAGCATTCGTAAGAGTACACTGCAATACAATTGTACAATGTAAAATAATTAAAAATTAATTAAAAACTATTATTTCACAGCGTTTATATAGTATATTTTAAAAGTTATCGAAAATTAAAATTTCTCGATACATTACCCAGTTATTCGAAGGAAAAGAAATGTGTATATATTAAAATAAAATACCGAAATATTAATCAATTCGATGTTGTTTTTTTGTTTGTTTTTTTTTGTTTTTAAATTAAATCTTTAAAAAGAAATAATATTTTAAAAAATTAATTTTTACACTCTTCGCACAGTAGTAAGCCGATAATGATTTATTAATTTCGATTAAAACCACACACAAATGAGAAAGGAAAAAGAAAAAAAAAAAAAAACACGGAAAAGTATTTATTATTAGTACAATTTATCGGAGAAATGGTTTGTTTATAGAGTATTAGACGATATATATAAGTGTAGAGAAAGGAGATTTTGGCAAAGAAACGAGGGTACAAGAAGGAAGGGAAAGTAAAGATAAGAAAAAAAGAGAACAGATAAAAACATTTTCATTTTAAACGGTCTATTTTGAGGGATTCCAAGAAAGGGCAGCAAACGGTGACAACAGAAGATTCTGCGCTCCGTGTCTGCAAGTGCTCGGCGAACGATAAATGGGGAAAATGGGAAAGCTTTATAGAAATTGCCGAATAGGCGACAGAGAAAGCGAAAAAGTTGCTCGAGTGTTGCACACTTCTCCGAAGCCGACTCGAAAGCCCTTTCCCCGAACCTATAATAATGCCCACCACCGGCTCGCAGCCCACAATCCACTACTGCTCTAGAAGTAACTAGTGTTGGATAATTAGTGTTTACAGAAAACGCCGCGGCGGTTCAGATGTTGTTGAAACATTTTACGCGCATGCCAAACACCGAACCATTGTGCATCTCTGTCGATTATGCTCCAAAAGACGAGCAAAGCTTCATAGTGCGATTTTACTACACAACAACACACCTACACAGGTAGAAACTGAGATACAACAAATACATGTCTGTCCATTTATTAGCCTAATAGGACAAATTGTATCTGTCTGTGTACGCGTGCGTACACCGAATAAGTTTACTGTTAACATTCGAGTACCAACTCGGTACTCTAGACCGCGACTTATAAATCATCTTCACAGCGCCGACAGTACAAGTACGTTAGCTAATAGATTATGCCTCATTACACGCTATTCCGATTTTATACAGTCGGACCGGAAAAACTGACATTAAGATAAGCCTACCTATTTTATTAAGAAATGTCTATACGAACCAAAACATTAAAATCAATCATTAAATGTAATGGATTTATATCGGCCTACTGCATGTAGAAATATTGCAGTAATTCCGATAATTCCTTCTAACTCACAACTTTTTTACACGCTAAAACCCGATCACTTTCCCATTATTAGAACGAGTTCCATTAAAGCTGAACAATGTGTATACTTCAGAGACATTATTTGTGAACTGATCATTCACTGCGAGTTTTCCGTCGTACTTTGTATCTGCGACAAATTGTCGATTTTAAAAATCAGCCAAACTGCACATCACTAAAAATATTTTCCGTTCATCAAACGGTACAAAAATCGTTTGATAGTTCTCGTAATATTTCTAAATTGATTGATTAACTATTAGCGTACCTAGAGATTATCAAAAAGCAAAAAAAAAAAAAAAAACATTACGCAATATGAACTTTTGCATAATTATCTAGCTTCACTCGCGCATTCATGTATATAAAATATGTTTACTTTAAAATAATTAATTATATTTACGATTCTTAAACTTAGTAACGTGCCGAAGGCGTTTGCGGGGTTTTTCTACAATTATATAAATTACATTTTGTATTGAAATTTTTATTAAAAAATTGTTAAAAGGTGGTACATTATTTTCTTTTTTGCATCAAATCAAATCAAAAATATTTCTATGAAAATGAAGTATATTAAAGTAAAGGAAATATAAGTATCACATATTTATGCGCCGTTATACGTAAACAGAAATAATTAATTGTTACTCACAGCTTCGCGCCCCTATACTCGTTTAAATCTGTATCTTGAAATTAATTAATTTTATTTTCGATCTAGGATTTTTATACATGCATACATATATATATATATATATATATATATATATATATATATATATAAAAATATATATAAAGTATACAAACCCACACACACAAACTCATATTATAGTGAATATTTTTAAATCTTTAGTTTGTTTTATCCCACATTTTCAGATTTGTTCATTCTATGCAAAATATTCATTAGAGTCAACTGAGTGACATTTCTAGACGTCCCATAGATTTCATCATTATAATCAGCGCCGTGTTTAATTCTTTACGGATCAATCTAATCAAATCATTTTATTATTCTATAAACGGCCCATTTACGAGTTCTTACTAATTGTTCCCTCGGCTTCACGCGCGCATGTTTAAATCTCGTATTTTTTCTCTTTTTTTACATCGCGAATTCTGTATTTCTACTGAAGATTTATTTCCTCTATTCAAATATAATAATTAAAACAAACATTGAGTATGTTCTACGATAGCAAGCCTTACGATTCGAATGTAAATATTTTCCGTAGCAACAATTAAAACTTCTCTGTTCCAGGATATTTTATTAATTTCTCTGTTAGTTTAATATATTTTTTTTTATAGAACATTACTAATACACTATATAGCATTAAATTGTGAATTCAAATATTCAAAAAAAATTAAAAGATATTTATAACGTTTTTGCGTAATTAATACTTGCTAACGGATCAGAAAAGAATAGTCTGGAAATGTGAATATGGAGAAGAATGCTTCGCGTTCCTTGGACAACAAGGCGTACCAAAAAATCTATCTTGAATGAGGTTGGCGTAACTATGCGGTTAGGGAATATATGCAAACGTCGAATAATGCAGTATTTCGGACACATCATGAGGAGAGAAGACGATAGTTTGGAAAAACTGGTAATACTAGGGAATATAGATGGCAAACGACCTCCGGGAAGATGACCAATAAGATGGATAGACCAGATACATAATTTATACCAAGAGCCAATTCACCAAATTATAAGAGGTTTGTTTAACATCAGAAATACTATAGTATAGAGGAGTCCGATTTGTGTTCTTGTAAATAGTTGGGTTCTGTAGAACATGTGACTTGGTGTTACAGGTAACACAACTGTAATAGCGATAAATTATACGAGGAATTGTATAGAATATATACTAAGTGACCTGTAGGGTATACAGCTGCTCTATACAGATATATAAAAATGAATAAAGCAAAGTTTTAAGGTGGCAGGTTCTTATTTTTAAAAGATATATAATCTAAACTATCTTATTAAATATCTAAAAAATTCTCAAAAGTAAAGTAGCTAAATCACAAGAAGAAGAAAAAAACTTTTACCTTTCATGACGTATTAATTATGTACTGTAGGGAGCGGCGCGGGAACCGAACGTATTTCAAATCGCTATAACTCAGGAACAAATAATCGTAGAGAATTACTTTTTTTTACCAAACGACGCGGAATTTTATCAATTTTTATTCGTAATTAATCGACCATCCGTATTTTTGACTGCATTCTCAGCTCGTTTCTTGAAATTTTCGGTCACTTTTTTGAGCATAATGGCGGAAATTTGGGCTACTTCGCGTTCTATGTTGGTCCTGAGTTGTGCTAGGTCATGTGCTTTATGAATGTATACCTTAGATTTTAAATATCCCCATAAGAAAAAATTGCAACCCGACAAATCGGGAGAGCGCGACGGCCAGACAAGATCAGCTCCACGTGAGATTAGACGGTGGCTAAAACGTTTTCGAAGCAATTCGATCGTTTTGGCTGCGGTATGACATGTGATCTTGCTGAAATCAACTAGACGACAGTTCCCTCTTTCTCCACAGCTCCGGCACGAGAAACTCGACCTACATCTTTCGGTAACGGTCGCCGTTAACTGTTTCTTCGAAGAAGTAAGCACCGATCACGCCGAATGACGCCACGTCCATCCAGACGGTTAACTTCGGAGAATGGAACGAATTTTATTAACACTACCGTTTTCGCGAAAGTCCCCCCCCCCCCCCCCCCCCCCACCCAAGACGGACAGTTTTTCCAAAAGGAACAGGTTCACGAGGTTGAATAAGGAAACGTTTTCAAAAAGCACGCACAGCACATGTGTATGATTCTTGACTTTTGAAACAGGGAATCTACGGCAAACGCAGGGTGTTGAGTGTTCCACTGAACCATCGTGACTGAAACTACCAACAACTAAAATTTGATCGGCTGGAATACCACTAGCTGAAATCTCGATCCCCCCACTCCATTCGTTTAGCTACAGCAGCGATTTGAAATACGTTCAGTTCCCACGCAGCACCCTATACATATATACCGCATGGGGATACACCATGTAGTACATTATTATAAAGTATACTATTTGTGTCTCGAAACACAGGCACAAATTATATAATTACTTGTTTATATATTATCGTTAATTTTCTTTTCAAATAATTTTAAAAGTACTGATCACGTCCTGTATTTTAAATGTGGCCAAGTATAAAACTTAGCATCTACGAACAGCTATATCAAAATAAAATGAAAGAGCAAACATAATGAACTAAATAATGTACAATGAAATTAAACTTTAATTTTTTTTAAATTTTTATCTATTTAGAGTAATAAAGAAATTGAGTAACAAGAAGGCGCCAGGGTACGATCTCATAACGGGACGTATTCTGAAAGAGTTATCAAGGAAAGCGTTAGTAATGTTAACCTATATTTACAATGCGATTTTACGGCTTCAATACGTTCCTATATTGTGGAAATTTGATAATGTTATGATGATTTTAAAACCAGGTAAACCTCCTCAAAGTGCCTCTTCTTATCGGCCAATTTCACTCTCATCAATTTTGGCCAAAGTTTTTGAAAAACTCTTAAAAAATAGAATACAAAAGCTCACAGACAAGAAAGAAATAATGCTAAATCACCAATTTAGCTTCCGAACTAGGCACTCGACAGTACAACGAGTGCACCTCGGCTAGTTAATAAAATTGAAAAAAACATTTGAAAAAAATATATGTGCGTGTGTGTGTGTGAAGATTAAAGCAGTTATTTTCAACATTTTTAAAAACGAATCCAGTTTTGTTCAGTATAATGAGAAATTAAAACAAAAAAAAAAAAACAAATAAATGCTAAAAATAACGAACTAGGAAAAAATTATATAAATTTAAAAGAAAATTGTTTGAACCCGATATTTTCGCCGGCTTACCCAGTATTCAATCTGGAAATTACTAAATTTGACATACATGTAAACCAATTACAATTGTTCACATTTATGTAGAAGTATCAGGAACATGCTGTAAATCATTACTCTGTAATTAATACTGCTTTACGGTGATGTGTGCTACAGAAATAGCGATTGTTGCATCGCTTAACCTGAATGCTTTCATTATCGATACACTTTTCCCGCATAAAGGCCCCTTTTAATCACGCGTTCATACTTTTACCAGTTCCAAAAACAAAGCTGTCTCGAACGAGTCAGAAATATTGAAAAGATTCGACCGTTCGTCTAATAAGTATCGTGAATGTTGGATGATTTTTTTAAGAGTGACGAACACTGTAATAATTATGCATCGGTCTCGGCTTATACCACAATATTTGATTGTTCACTGTTTGTGTAATTTTTTACACTTCTCTGTAGTATGCAAGCTGTCACATCACGCTTCTTTTCTAAACTTATTTCATGCAATGCTTACCCAAGAGATACTGTAACCCTTACTACGATTTTTAATTTTTTAGAGGGTTAATTTTGAAATGCGCCACATAGTTTCGAAAACTTGCTTTTATTTTAGTCGCGGTTACTCGTTCGCGTAAATGTAGTAAAACTGAGGCAATAAAAACCGCGAAAAAAAAAAACCGACAATAAAATGAATACACATAAGTCAGCAAGCGGTATAAAAATAAATATTAGAAAATATATTGCGTTGCATGAAACTGAAATTTGTTCGACGTCAATAAAGATTTTTCGAAATATGCGTTTATACATCAGACGGTTGTGTGCATAAAAGCAACGAGACTATCTTTCCTTCCGAATCTTCGCATTTATGACGCGATGAACGACGAAATACAACATTAATAAAACTTTAACATCTCCTCCTGAATCGTGCTTAACACTGAATTATAACGGAAAGCAAAAATTTATTTAATCCTAGCCCACCATATCAGAACTCAGTTGACAATTGAAAACCTGAACGTCTAAAATAAACCCAAAAACTGAAACAGCATCACGTAATATGCATCAACACTTTTAAGACTACTGAATAATATCGCACGCTTTTAATGTTAATTACCACAAAAAAACATCAACTGGCCAATTTCGCTAATTTTAAAACCGACCAAGCAGAAAACTTGTCACTTTACAACTGCGCACAATTTAACATCACTGACATCTATTAAATATATATATAGCAGCAGTTCTTTTATCCGTCACCCTCGGGATCGGGCCTATGACGGATAATTGAATAGACGGATAACAGAAATTCTATTAAAAACGTGCACAGTTACATTTATAGTACTGTACTAGATTTTAAATAATTTGGGAAAGAAATGAAAAAAAAAAAGTTTAATTGGATAACATTTAGAGTGCGGTATTTGTATTTACAAATTTAGTATAACATAGTACAGTATAGTATAGCACATACCTAGGGGGGTCAAATGTCTCTACCTGAAACTGTTTACAACTTTAAAAGAGCAGTAATTTTCTTAAAAAATCATAAATTAACAATTTTTACAGTGACGGATGACATAAAAGAAGTTAATTTGGTGTTCTATAATGAACTGAAATATACTTTTTATATGTAAAACACTTTAACACTTTATTAAGTAAAAACATATACACTATAAACATATAAAATTTAGAGTGTATATGTTTTTACTTAATAAGGGTTAAAAGAAGTTTTACTGTAGATACGCGTATAGTGAAATAGGAAATTGTAAAAAGAATTACTCTATAATTCCGGAGAAGAGTACAAGGTTTTCTGTTAGGACCTTATTCATACCTAAGGTTACCTACACGAGTTTACGTAATAACATATGTAGACGATATAGCGACAATAATTGGGATGATAAAACAATTTTCCGAAACACATTGACGTAACCAAAACAAATGGTGTAGTACAAAATAAACAAGAACAATACCTTTTAATGTAAATCGCGATGGAGTGAATATTAAGTGCGTACAACAGATTAAATATACATATAGGAGTAATAATAGATAAGAAGTTAAAATTTTACAGTCATTCTAACTATGTTAAAAGTAAACTAATGGAAATTTATGCACGTTTTTAATAAACTTTATAATAATAATGATAGATTAAATTGTGAAAAAATAATGATTTTAAGTGAAACGGTTATATTACCGAATATACTATAGCTAGAATAAAACATTTAGACATGCTTAAAAGTAAAAGATTCTCCAAACTTATAAAAAGTTATCAAAGAACATCAGCAATCAAATTAATTAAACTGTACAAAACAATTAGTTATTATTTATCATTAACTACAGTAGTTATTATGCCATTCGAAAACTGGAGGAAACACGTAAGTTTATGTTCAATTAAAATTAACGTAATGCACAATTTTATTAATGTAACATACGAAAACTCATAAGTTAATTATAAAAATAAATTACTTAACCTAAATCAATTAAAAAAAATATATGTTAATGAATTCTACTAAACATGAAAGAATTATAATGGAATACCAGCAGTTCTCGCTGAGTGAAACTCGTCTCCCCTTTTCATCCGTAGATCCTATTTAGGATATCGCTTCTTGTGTAAACGCTTACCGTTATCATCCTCTAGGCTTATTCCTTTATATCTTTCAATTCTGCAAAACTGGAGTTTTACTCCCAAGAAAATTCCTATCTTAGCCCACATTGCTTTGCGGCTGAATTCTTTTTTATTCTGCACAATTTCTTATAATAATCTCCCTTACTTTTCTTTCAATTTTGCAAATCTCTTCAATCCTCCCAATGTATTCTACTTTCCTTTTTCCTCCAAATCCCTTTCCCATGCAACAGTTAGACAGGAATTCCATAGTTATATCAAATCCCGTTTTCCTTCCCATATGGCTATTTTTACGGATGGTTCGAAAGGGCCTAATGGAGTTGGAGCTTCTTCCTCTCGCTCCTCTGACTTTTTTATTCTCCGTATTGGCTCCCTCATTCCCACTCTTTTCTCACTTAATGCCATTCGCATTGATATGCTCTGGGTCCCCAGTCATAATATGGGGCTAGAGGGTAACGAAATGGCAAATTCCTTGGCTCAGATTGCTGTATCCTCCCGCTTCTTTTTCTCTAAAATTCCCCGTTTCTAATTTACTCCCATTGTGTAAAAAGTGTTTCATGTTAGATTTTGGTCAGATTTCTATGTTTCTTCCTTTTCTAATCAACCTTCCTTTTATTTTTCCATCCAACCTAATCTTCCCAAGCGGCCTTGTTTTTACGATTTTCCTTCGCTTCGTTGCTCCGTTATTTTATCCCTATTATCCGTTTACGTCCGCTTCTTCATTCTTCACGTTATCGTTTTCATCTCGCTTTATCCCCTTAATTATCCTCTTCATCCTGATGACGAAGCCGTCTGTGATCCTGACCATATCTTCTTTGAATGTCCATCCTTCGTTAATGTAATCTACTTCTTTGTATACCGATCTGTTATCACTTACCCCAATCCTTATTGCGCTTCGTATATCTTATCGTTTCCGTCAATCTCCGTTGTTCCTATTCTCAGTTCTTTTATCTTATCAATATTCGACACCGACTATACTGATCCTTCTCCCTACTGTCCTTTCTGGGCGAAGATCCTTTGTTGACATGCCCAAAGGGGAGCGTTAAAAAAAAACATGCCGTATAACATTTTTTTAAATATTTTCTAAGAATAATAAAAAAATTTCACAATAAAACTTACGTATTCAATTTTTTTAATGTACAGTTTATATCACGCATGTACATTTAAGACTTTAGATTCAGACGGATGTTATGCACAACTTTCAAAATGATATAGGGGGTATCATATTTTACAAGATGGCAATAGTAATAATAAAAAATTTGACCGTTAAATAGATAAACTAGTAAATGAAAGTTTTGAATAATTTAATAAATTTACAGTTAATGAAATTATATGTCGTTCGAGAAACATACATTTATATTAAAGATTTTCAAGATCGCGCAAATATTGAAATTAAAGAAATAAAATATTGTACAGTAACATACGATTTATATTAATAATTAATAGAGAATGTTAATACGATACGATAATATTAATTAGGGAGGTTACCATTAATCAACAATCATGTATTTCATGTTAATAAATGTATGAAACGAAAAAAAAAAAAAATTATTATTAAAAAAAAACTTATAATAATCAAGGATAAAATTTAAATAAACTTAAAACCTGTTTCTCTTTTTTAAAAAAAACAAAACAAAAAAACGATGAATTCCGGAAAAGGACGGAAATCGCACAAAATTTATACTCCAAAATATAAAGATTAAGATGAAAATTACCAACTTTTGCATTTTCTACAAAATTAGTCGATTTAAAACAGTTATTGACGTCCCGGTTTTTAGATAAAGAACCCCCCCCCCCCCCAAAAAAAAAAACTTAGACAAAACAGACCGATTTCGGATGTAAGCTGTCACTTTTTGCTTTGGCATTAACAATATTAGTGAATAAAATTTTTTTTTAAACGGTAGTTGAATATCAGATGCGCTTTAAATATTTCGCAATGATTACAACTATGCACATTGAAAAATAAATTCCTCCATACAAATGAGAGGAAATGTGTTTAATGAAAGTTATCACCCTCTACTTACAAATCTTTTAACATATATAACACGCATTATTTACCCGATTAACTTATTTGTTTTAAAACGACCAAAAACCAACGTAGCCTTTTAAAAATTTTTCGAAACGTTCAGTTATTTTTATCTACATAAAACCCATTTTAATACCATCCGAATGAAACCCGAAATAGATTTTAAAGAAATTATATTTTTTATTTGAAGCGGCGGAAATCTATAACGACTGTCGTACAATTTATAACAAGGCACAGGCTATTTAAAGTATATCTGTATAAATTTAACATCTCCGGTTGAAAAAACTGTGTAACATGTAATTTTAAGAATGGCGTTTTTCACGTACTGCGAGGATACGATTTTTTTTTAAAAGGAAAAACGTAGAAGGAAAGGAGAATGTGGTCGCTAGGGGAGTTATTCGGAGAAGAAGGAGATAACCAGAAAGGATACGATAATAATAATAATAATAATTATTATTATTATATTAGATTTTGTAATTGTGATACGAAACAACTTGTAGCAATTTATTTTAATGAATTCAACAAATTTACAATAGAACAAATCAAATTCCGAAAAAGCAATATACATTTGCATTAACAATGAGGTAAAAATATAATTATGCAGAAAATCAGAAAATGGAACTTAAGATAATACCAAATACTTAATTGGGCGGTTTAGGAGGGATCCGACAACATAACCCATTGGCTAATCGGACGGGTTGTTTTAATTCGATTATTATAAATAAATACGTGCATTAATAAATGTACCTAAAGTTTTGAGAATAGAGGGAAAAAATAAATTAAAAACGGATGTTTTGGTTTTCCCAAAGGAAAGTAGAGAAAATTAGGGTCGCCGTAAATACTACGATAAATGTCTAATTTAATAAAATCGCAAGCTACGAGGACTTTAGGATTCTGTCCGAATAATAAAAAAGTATCACCAGGAAGCTTATTTATGGGGAAGACGATTAAAATGAACAAACGGAAAAGAACTTAAATAGAGAAAGAAAACTTACAGTTCTAAATACAAAAAAAACTTTTTTGGGGAGGAGGGCAACAAAAAGTACTGATCCATGTTTGACAAAAAATAACGATCAATTATTTATTTAAAAATTCGTACCGGAACAGCAATGGAGACAATGTAGAAACCACGGGGAGAAACAACAGAGAGCGGCGGACATTAAAGAACGAATGTAACACTACGATTGTAAGATATAATTTGCGGAAAAAATTTAGCAAGTCGATTAGAAATATGAGTAAGAAGGAATAATTTTTGAGGAAAAATCAGAAAACGCTTTATATGAAAACGATAACCTAAGTGAGATCTACGTGTTGTTGGCAAATGAGTAACGTTATATTCAACATGGTCTGCAGGAGTGGGAGTTGATTTAAAGGCTCCTAGACACAAACGAAAGCGGCAATTTTGAACACGGCCGGTTTGCAAAAGAGAAATCTGGAGGAGTTATCATAAATAAAAGAACACAATATTCTAACGTATTGTGGGTTTAAAAGGATAATTAGGAGACTAGAATCCCCCACTTTGTTGATGAAATAAATTTGAGTAGAGTTAATCTTTTCAGAACCGACTTATGAAAGTGTAGGCAAAAGAGACAGTCAAACATAAAGAAAGTAATCTTTTAACGCTTTTATGAAAAGGGAAAAAGTTATCCTTGCGGCCAGACTTATACTGAAACTAATAAATGACCGAGTTAGGTAATTAAATTTGCAAAAAGCCATTTCACGGTCTTTATAGTTAGGATATGAAAGAGAAAATTGAGAAAAAAAAAAAAAAGGTCTAGCCTTGTCAACATAGTTTTGGATTGATTCAACTACTTTACTCTTAAATATAAACAAAGTGTTTCAGGAAAAAACAAAAAATAAATTGATTATAAACAAATAAATGCTTGACCTACACAATTAGGAAAACCGCCAGTCTCTTAAAGACAGTAACTGTACACGGAGCGCAGTATGTTCAGATTTAATTTCGCCATTCATATAACATTAAAAAGAATAGTATAAGAAATTACCGCTAAGATTTATTTAGCAATTTTTTCAAAGAACTTAAATTTTTTCTCCGTAATTTTTGTTTTTTTTTTCCTTTTTAGCATTTAATTTTGGTTTTCTATAATGTTTTTTATCTTCAGTTTTAAAGCATAATTTTTACTGTTTCATTTGAATTCAGTTTATTTCTTTCAATGTCCAAAATATTTTTTAATAAAAATTTCGTTCACAAAGACAGTTAGAGAAAGAGGTTAATTTAAAATTATCGGCAATTAAGTAAACAAGAGGCACACATGGTAACGAACAACAGGTGGTAGAACGCGTGTTTATTAAAAATATTTCGATTATGATCAGCATGTAAAATTCTAGCCGACGATACATGTAACTCTTATGTAACTTTTTAAATTAATGTACTATTTAATGAAAATCCTGTGCATTTAAAAATTCGGGCAACTCACGTTGTCAATTGGCATCCGTACAACTGCATGCAGTGTGTATCTTTTTTATTGCAAATTTACACGCTAACACATAGGCCGATTATTACAGGGTAATTACGAAATTTTGCACTTCGTAATTCACAAAAACCTCTCCTATCACCAGCTTTTTGTAAAACTACACTACAACACGATTAAAATAGTAGTATTTACATTTCCTGATCACAGTGCTTCCATCCATCGTTGTAACGACCGGTAATACTCTATTTACGATTAATTTCAAAGCAGTATTTTAATTCGTTTACCAAAAATATAACATTTTCTATATAATGCGACAAATTCAAAGTTCATAATTAATGTAATGTGTGTAAAATCTGACACAGGTTTTATATATCACAATTACCGTTACATTTACACTGCTCTAACTCGGCCATATAACATTTTTCATTTTGACTTGTGACACTTTCATCCATTTATGTATAATTATTTTCCATTTTGATATACAGCGGCATTCGAAGCGTAGAACAATGTGATATGTAATAATTTTAGAAACATTTTTAAATGTTCTTTCAGAACACCATCTTAATTTTATATACATATTCGCATAATCACTCAGAAAAAAGCCGTCATGGTTTAGAAATATTTCGTCAGTGAGTATACATTTTTCACTTCCAATTACTACCTCATTACTGCTTCTTAAAATTATTCATGACACCAAAATATTCAACGTTCAATGGAAATCTGATTATTTAACGCAACTTCGTGTTTACCTTTAATGGATAATTCGAATAACTCGTTAAAAAAAATATTTCTGCGGGAAAAAATATTTCAAAACGAAAAAAACGACACAAGTGAGAAGACGGTGGCGATGAAAAGTGCGCAATATTTTCGCAATGACAAATAGCAAATATTGCGTTCGACGTGGTTTCCAGCGAAGTACTCAATTCGTTAACACTGATTATCACACAAAGAATCCACCCGGATAAGAAAGTCAAATCGACACCTTAAGTCATTCGGAAAAGTGATTATACCATTACGTTCAGCATCAATGGAAACGCCGATTCCTAGATTTTCAGAACTTCTAAACCATCTAATGGCTCTAAAAGGCCGGATTTTGTGATTTTCAGTGCTTCGGCAATATCTCGGTCAATTTTCAAGCTAGGAAAATATCTTTTTCCTTCAAATTATGGAGTTTTCAAGCCCCACAAAATAGTTCTATTCAAAAAAATTTTCGCATGAAATTCAAATTTTTACAGCGTTTGAAAAATTTTAAAACTCGATTTTTCAAAAACAAAGACGTACTACTCATCTTTAAAACAAGTTTACTGAAGCGTGATGTTTCATGCGCTAGAGGTTATTGCGTATGTTAAGTTAAACATAGATATAATTTACATTTACATAATATACTAAAGTCAAAACAAAGAAATCGAATTTTTCACGCTACAAAAAGAAAGAGACACGTCATTTTTCACGCTTTTTTGAAAATACAATTTTGTTCTCGACAAAAAGAGATCTTTCCGTCAACATAACACATGCCCGAAAAAAAAAAAATATTCCAAAATTTTCGAGCTCTTGGCGCCTCAAGGGTCCAAATTCAAAGTTGAAACCCCGGATGATCCAAAACTAAAGAGAAATATACGGGGATGCGTACATTTTTAATCTTGTTTAAAATTTTCAACTGTAATACTAACAGCGCGCGCTATTGGACACGTATTTTTTTGCGCTTTTTTGAACTTCCCAGAAACTTCAAAAGTTTCGTTAAAGAAATGAAATTCGATTTCGTTCCTGACAAATAGTGATCTTTCTACTGATACATTACATGCCCGGGGGGGAAAAATCAAAACTTTTGAGCTTTTAGCGCCTCGGGAACCTAATTTTAAGATTGAGCACCCGGATGTTCCAAACTAAAAAATATACGGAGATGTGCATATTTTTAACCTTGTTCAAATTATAATACTCGTGCCACAAGGGAGGGGGGCTACACGCCATTTTTCGAAGTTTTTGCCAACTTTGAAAGTTTCGTAAAGGAAATGAAATACGATTTTGTTCTCGAAAAATAATGATCTTTTCAACAATATATCAGATGCTCGAAAAAAAAAAAATATATTTTTTTCAAAAATTTCGAGCTTTCACCCCCCCCCCACACACACACACCGTGGTCTAATTTTAAAGTTGGAAACCCGGATGTTCCAAACTAAAGAAATACACAAGGATGCTCCTATTTTTAACCTCGTTCAAAATTTTTATCCATAATAATAATGCTCACAACAAATGTAAAATAATTAACATCAGCTAAATAGATAATTTTATCAAATATTATTAACATTGACAAACTTGCCTCTTCCTACAAAACCATTGCACTAAAATTAGCCTAGAACTTAGAATAAGCGGAATGAAGCTGCCAGTAAATGAACCCTGTACGAAATATAGCAGTGCTATCCTAATAAAGAATAACATTAATATAGAAAAAAAACTGTCAAAATCGAAAGTCATGACATTGAAATCTTGTCAGTTAGTGTAAGGAGCTGCACAGTCGCTTCAATATACAAACCACTGAACACAATACTTCAGAGTAGTCCAATGAAATAAAAATAAACCTAAATTATCGCGGACGATTGTAACATCACACAATGTCAACTGGGGGTTACATTAAAAACGACTTGAGCGGAGAACTTGTGGAAAACTACATAGAAAGAAATAAGCTTAATTTTTGGTACAAAACTTCCGGCATTATTTAACAGTGGAAGATTGAAGCGGGCTACAATCCAGATAACATATTCGTTACGAATAATAATGCTCGCGCGTGCACCAAGAAAATCTCAAATTCAACTAATTGTTATAATTTTAAAAAAGCTAACGAAACTCGATTTACAGAAGAACCAGCTAACCGGATCAAACGTGTACCGCCAATAGTGAAAAAATATGACACTTTTGTCAACACAATACCGGCTACATGTTATACCTAGAATGTTCAAACACTTTTGGGAATAATATAAAAATTACGCTCAGACATGTAAGGAAGGCCCGTTGTTCAACGATGAAACCATCAAAAGAGATTTAGATATTGTAGAAGAAATCGCTGCAGAACATAGTAAGGAATGACGGGAATCAGACGAGAATTTAAATCAGGAAGGTCAGCAAGAAGGCATGGCAGTTGATAAATAAATTAAAACAGGAAGACGTAACATTCATATTGCGAAAGACTGTCAATTTTTAAAATATATCACCACCATTGTATGCTAAAAGTTCTACAAACAAAATTATCAACAATTAGAATTTAATTAAAACAAACAAATAAAATAATAGACTAAAATTCTGTTTCAAAAATTATGAAAAGAACCCAACACAAAAAAAAAAAACAAAAAAAAAACAAAAAAAACAAATAAAAAACAGAAAGCTGGATAAAATAACTAAACACAACAGAATAAAACTAAAATACGACAATTTATAAATAAACAAAAAAAGGGGGGCTCATTGTACATTTGATTATCTCATAAAAAACAATAAAAAAACAACAATAGTAAAAGAAACCGGTTAAAAAAGAGAATGTACAGTTATAAAGAAATAATTTAGATGTAGAGTTCAAAGTTTGAGGAGGAGAGCTTAATCATCGCGATAACCGTCTGAATAGAATAAAAATTAGACTTTAGCCCCGAAATATTCATTGGTACGATGGAGTTTTGGTAACTCTTCGATCATTTAAGATGTTCAGAAAATCAGGCCTTCCCTTTTGACAAAATATAGTTAAACAAAAAAAAAAAAAAACACTATCGACTATAAGTTTTTTTTTTTGAGTTGTTTCTTAGTTTCGATGAATTGCATTGCCAAAATACGCATTTTCAGAAAAATTAATAATAAAAATACAACATTGCAGTAATTATAACTTACCTTAAAATCAGATAGCGATGCCATCAAGTCGTCTAATTCCCTGGTAGCCGAAGAAGCGGTAGGTCTGACGCTTCGAGTAGTGGTAGTTGTTGTTTCTTCCATCGTCATTTTTTTCATCAGATATGGACCACCGCCGTTAATGCTATCAATAATAAAATACATATAAATAGTAACAAGCGAAATTCAATTCTCATTCTCTCTCTTTTAAGCTTATCAACCGGAGGTACCAGGAAATAAGCAAGAGAAGAAAGAGTCGGTTATATCTTAATTCGATATCAAATATCATTAATAAAAAGTAATTAATATAGCATGATAATGAGCGAAGAAGAAAAGGATCAAATCTAAATCTCAACGATACAGAGCAGAGCAACTGCAGCAAATCACTTTTGCTATTACTAAATTCCGGTGGCGTATGTGCAGACCCCACTTTCCAGTCGGATAACAGGAGACAAAAGAAGAGAGAGAGAAAAATAAAAAATATGAAAGGTTTTAACCGTTCGATATTTTACTCATTGCTAAAGTAATTAAACTTGAAATTTAATTTTCTTCCTTTTCCGGTCGAGTAATTCTTAACTTCCAAAATCCCGATTCTATCGCATGTTTCCAAATTTTCTCCCTACGTTCTCTCTTATAACAGTCTTCCTTACTTTTCTTATGATTTTAATAGCGTATGGCACCCTATCAATTTCTCCTCTCTTCCGATCCGAACTAATTTTTCCCCTCACAATATAGTCAACTACAAATTCCTTCATTTTCTGGGCTCCTCTTTTCCTTCCCATGTGTCTTAATCTTCACGCATGGTTCCAAGAGTGATGAGGGCGTAGGTGGTGCGCATTTACGTCTCCTTCGTTCCTGCACTCTGTGTCCCTCAGACTTCCTCTTTCTGCTCTATCTTCTCGGCTGAATCGATCTCAATTCTTTGTGTCATTTATTTTATATCCTTTGCAAGTGGATTCTAAAGGCGTTCTTCGAACCATTTCCTCTCCATTCCTCTGACGGTATCATTCTCTCAATTCGATCTCTCGTCTCCTCTTTGTTCTCGTCCCATTCCATCCTCATATTTCAATATAGAGGGCAATGACTCAGCTGATTCTTTAGCTCGCTCAGCCGTCCGGGATGGTCCTTTCCTCGACTCTTTCCCTTCTTCAGACATTCTTTCCCTATCACGCTCTAATTATTCCAGACTTTGGCTACACTTTTATCCATCTTTATTATCATTATTCATACTACCGTCTTATTCAACCGGTTTTTCCTACCTTGGTTTCATTCTATTCGTGTCTGTCGTCGTTTCACTATCGTTTCCTTGATTAAACTCAGGATCAATCATTCTCTACTCCCCTCTTCTCACTTTCGTTTTTCTTTAGCTCTTTCTCCTTTCTGCTCTCTTCATGCTTCTGAGCTTCCTCGTTTTTGTGATTAAAATCGTATCCTTTTCGAATGTTCCGCACTCCTTAACGAGCGTTCCCTTCTATACGCCCAACTTTTAGATTTGGGTCTTCATACTCTGTTTAACGTTACCTATATCGTTTTCTTTCTATTGCCTTCAGTTGTTCCGCCGCAGTTGCCTTTTGTGAGTTCCATTTCTGACCGTCTGGCTATTTAGTTCTATCTATTGAATTATCATGCTGTCAGGTCGAGGCCGATGGCGTGCCCAGGGTAGGGTAAAAAAAAGAAAAAAAAAACTTCCAAAAATAAAAAATTGGCGAGTATTGACTATTTAGTATTTCGTAACCTGTATTAAAAGCAAAAAAAGAAACATTACTACCCTTGAAAGTTTTTTTTTTTTTTTTTATCGAGTGCAAATTACTACAATGGCCAAAAACACCGGCATGTATTATTGTAAATCTTAAATGCTATTAAAGATATTTATTTTTTTGGGGAAATTATTACCGTTTGCACCGTGAAAGCATTATTTGCTAAAATTTCTTGTAATGGTTTTTTCTGGAGGCGGTCTGGGAGAAATTTTTTATATTGTGGGCAAAAAGACGATATATGGTGAACCGAAAACCGGGCCATGTTACAATGAGGGGAAAAAGGTGGATTTGATTTTTGCAATATATGTCCATGCGTCAACCAGGTATAATACGAAGTCGGCCCATCACAACTTCCTCTTTCCTAGAGTGCACGCCTGATATCCACAAGTTAGTATTTTCTCGGATTGTATGGAGATTAGTTTACTTGAATCCTTCAATTATCAAGGTTTTTTCTAGCCTTACTTGTGCCATATGTGATATTGTAACTGGGACGTTTGAATGAGGCTACATAGTTACTGCCTTTTTTGCTGATTTTAGTTGTACACACATAGTCGTAGTGTACTAGGCAATTGTTATATGCAACGTGAGCGTACACACGCAAGACTACACTCCGAAATGATATTGTTAGTGTTTGATTTATCGATATACAAATACAGTCCCCGTGTGTGTCTACTGTGTATAATGTGGTATACGAGGTGATTTGTCATTATCTTCTACGTGAAACAGCGAATATTTTAAATTAATTTCTATCGTCGCTCGGGATCGAACCCGAGACTTCCATGACGGAAGCCAAGCGCTCTATCAACTAGGCTGTCGAAATGAAAATCCCGAATACAGCACTGTAATTTCTACATTTATTTTCTTTCTGACTGGGCTATTCGTATATTTATTCATGGAAATATTACATTAAACAAACATTAAAATATATCTTATAAGTTTTTTCCTGATTTCTGCAATTTTAATCTTTGAAAATTATTTACTTCTTCTACTTTCTTCACTAAACTATTGCTCTCATTTATTGAACTGCAATTTTTTTCGTATCAACTAATTTCACATATAATAATCGAAAATAAATGTGTTATATCGGGGAAGTGAATAAATTTGTTAACTTTGTTTTTTTCTTTTTTTCGATTTCAGTCTCCGTGGACTACGCTTAATAAGTCTTCATTTTACAACTTATCCTTTTTCCTTCCTTAACACCCTTCCAATATTTCTCGAGACCTTCCATTAAAGCATTTTTATGGCTTATCGAAAGCGATCTATTCCGATTTACTTGTTTTATTTTATAGATTGGCGTCGCAACTGCTTTATGAAACCATTCTTTATTAAATATTTGAGTAACATGCATTAATTATTTTCTTTATATACCAAAAGTTGAACAGTTTAAAGTCTGACCTTCTACACCAGTTTATCTACAATAAGGTATGGTAAATTCGTGAAAATCGAAATGAATCAAATTTTTACAAAGTCAAAAATCGCGAGAACCTCAATCGAAAACAAAACAAATAATTAGCCTATTCAACGGAATAATACAAATTTATATACGAGCGGCATTTTATTTACATTTTTTTTTTTCTTCAGCGGGGGATGTTGAAAATTCCATTGCCAGACTTATAAATTAAGATCGTACGAATTTTTTATATAAATTCTTTAAAACCGGTAATCTTTTATTTTATTTATTTCTTTTTAACGTTCTTAAATAATATCGAACCGTGCAAAAATATATTGCAGTTAGACGATCCGCGAAAATTAGCACGATCTATAAAATATTTTACCACTCTAAGAGACTGCCAAAATATTTGGTCGGTCGGAGGTTATACGGATCATTCATTATAAATCACACCGTGTAAGTGATTTTTATTGCGACTTTTCTTTTTTTTTCTTTTTTTACTGTTTCAGAAAAATAAAATTAGTCGGGTCAACATTGAGAATTTTTAATAAAAAACACAGTTGCTCTTACTACAACTTACATAATTCGTATTTGGACAATAACATAAATTCATACAACGCTTAGCGCCCAAAGCTCCAACAACAATTCGCCCTTTACAACAGTTCAGTGAAATAGGTTAAGTAATAGTTCGATCGGATTATACAGCTCTGTGACGACTTTGTGGTAGGCGCATAATTCACACTTTATGACACTTCGAGTGGGAGTATTTTCTAGTAAGTCGACGTATTTAAAATTAACATCTGAGAGTAACAAGTTGGCTTTTCGAGCTATTTTTAAATTTGTAAAAGAACTGTTTTTTATGTCTACCGTAGACTACCTCCATTCGTTTGCAAAGCAAGAACACTGTTAAATTAGTTTAACCCGACTGTCAGCACGTGAGGTCTGCTGAACCCCTATGTAAATCCTAGAAAATTTGTTATTTAATTGTTTATTGCTGATAAATCGCTTCTACCTTTTTAAATATTCATCTAGAATGATTATGTGTGTGCCGTTTTCATTGATTCAACATTATCCAGCTATTTAAACTATGTTCATCTTCCGCGGAAGTCGTGTCGACTCCACATTGTGACTAACGTAATATTTCGTTGAACAACAGTTATGTTCACTTATTCGTTTGTGATCGATTTTCCGTATATATTAGTCGAATTGTAAAAAAAAAAAAAAAAAAAAAAAAAACTGTTCGCTTTTTTAATCCTCTCATCAATTCTTCCAAGAATTTTGTATTTTGCGCAGTAAGTTGTCAGATTTTCTTAGTTTTATTAAACGATACGACAATATTTCCGTAACTTGTAACCTTTTTTATATCTGGAATAGTGTTTCTACTTAACGTACCATCGGAAATTACTGGAATGCTTTAAAGACATGCACAGTTCAAGAAGTTATCGAAAGCGAGCCATCAAATTTTATAATGTTTCTTCCGAACTTGAAGCAACCTAAATCACAGATACCTCTATATTTTCGGGAAAGAAGTGATATAAAAACGAAGAAATTCTATCTTAAATATCTTAAATACAAAGAGCCGATGTGTTTAAGTCATACGAAAGGCATCTATGCTTGAGTAAGAGAAGAAAATAATTCCACTAGCGAATCGAGTTAAAATTTATTAAATGATTCTTTTTTTTCCCGTGTAATATAATTTTTTAATATTCTAAAATTACTATTATAGTTATAAATTTGTTATAATTTAAATGCGAGTTTTTAATTTTCATTTATAACTTCTAATCAGGATCGGATACAGCCTTAAGAAATCGTTCAAGTATTCTTTCGCAGTACTGACTTAAGTACAGTCTAGAAAGAAAGAACAATCGACTATTTAATCATCAGAATATACAAGAACTGTTAAATAATAAGAATTCGGAATAATTTCCGTAAAACACCTTGTTAAGAACTGGTTTACGAATTCTAAGAAAGATGAGACACAGCTTGATAAAGAAATATGAGAACAATTTTTTCGATGAAATACCATCACAAGTACTGAAATATTAAGAAAAGTAGGTGAATTGTCTCCGCTTCGTTTTCAGTTATTTATCGCAAGAGTAGTTACCGATTATTTCGAAAATTTACGGTGACACTTGTTGATATATCCGGCTATATAACTTCATACGTTGAACCGAAATTATATGAAAATTACAGCGTAATTTTTTTGTACTTTTAATTCGGCATAAACCCTTTTTATTTAAGTATTTTTATTTTATTTTATTTTTAACGACTGCTCCCGTATGCGTTTAAAATTCTCTCTTTAAAGTAAACGATAGAAAAATAGCTACAATTTCTTACATTAATTTTACTGTTTAAGTATACCACGGAATATAAATAAAAATTAATTTTATAATTAGTATAATAATTTACTTATTATTTTATTTATTAGTTTATTTAAGATCACTCTGTAACAACTAGGTTTTTAGCAACCACTATATACATATATATATATATATATATATATATATATATATATATATATATATATATATGTGTGTAAAAGTTTTACAAACATCAGAATTAGTTAATTATACATTAATTAAACAAGGGAAGACATTTAGTTAAATAAAGCTATTATTTTTATTGCAATGTAAAAAAGGTTTAAAATTTTAACGACACTACCAATTTTATTTTTATTTTAAAAAGTTAATTTTAAGAGTTTTTAATAAATGTTATAATACTAAAGATAATATTTTGAACATAATCGTATTATTTCAAAACCTATTTCCTCATCCGTGTATATAAAAGATGGTTTACAGGTAACATTTTCAGGATATTTTAATATTGTGCGTTCGACAATGTGTGATCATTACAAAATTGTTCTTCTGGTATATCAGACATTTAAATTAAATCGAACTGTTCGATAAACATTCGTAAGGCCTAATTGCATTCACAACTTCGTAACATACGGATTTTATTGAATAATCTGCAAATTATCTGGATAGAAGTTTATACTTACAGTTTCCACGATAATGTGTACTACTGAATGTAACAATGAAAAACTAGCAATGTCGGTTCAATTCAAATTTCGGAACATGGCGAATACTACTGATAAACATTTCCAGCATTTCACCACTTTTAGAGTTCCTAATTTAAATAACTAAATTATTAAATTAAATGATAAAATCAACGTTGTCGAAAATAAGCAAGGAAAAAGATTACATATATGCAGCAACGAGTGTATAAATAGGAAAATTGAATTTACGAGAACAATGCGATATTCAAAATATTTGAGCAAAATATTTACTGTGGTAAATACAAATTTCAAATAAAAATGTTTATTGTTGAGACAAGCACAAATAAATGAAATAACAAAAAATAACTATAAACCCTCAGCGATAGTGCGCTGAAGCGCCGAAAGATATATTTTAACCAGATTTATTTGTTAAACTAATTTTTAATTGTTGCATTCTGTGCATAGTCTCACACCACCGATAAGATCGTACTCATCTTTAGATTAAGATTTAGTATTTAGTGGTATATCGTTGATATTGTTGAATCCATTTTAAAAAAATAATTCTTAATTGTGTTCAATTTTATTATTCATAGTTTAAGGAATTAGTTGCGAACTCACCGGTTAACCGAATTAGCCAATTCTTCGTTCATAACTGCGCGACATGATTTTATCAGCTACCTAGGGCGTCGTCAGGGGGCCGGGGGGATAAATGCTCCTTCCTAGAAATTAATAGTGCTCTCACCTATTGAGAATGAAGGCGAAGTCTCGTTATTTAATTGCCGTACCTTGTATTTTACTTACAGCCATGAATAAGTAAAGCATAATACAGAGGTTATATTTTCTTGTTTTATTTATTAGTTAACTTTATTTTAATTATTATACAAATGCTAACAAATATACATATGTTTATGATTGGTTTCTAAATTCACTAATTAAGGCCTTCTGTGCTGATTGAGGATGTGCCCCGGCTACCACCTTTATTTCGGAAACGCAGAATATCAAAATGATTGTGTGGGTAATGTGGCGAGATCGTCGTCGTCCAAATATTTTAACGAAAATTACGATTCAAACAATGGACGACTGCTATGGAAATGACATTGGCCACTTCATTAATCCAACGTCGATGTTATAAAACTTTAGCTAATGCACTTAATAAAACAATTGGTCTGTATAAAGATGGAATAATACTTGGATTGCGTCCAGGTTTTAACACCAACGTTAATAAATTGAAATATCAAGTTCTCAAAATATTAAATTCACTGTAGAATTCTTCTCTCCGATTAATACTGGGTGCGCACTGCACATCTCCCGCTCATAGTCTTCAATACTTATTGGATTCTCCACCCAAGCACTTTCAAAGATCCTTTCACTCCTTCCGTGATTCTCTAAGAGTTTTCCGTCTCGGACTTCGTGATTCTTACCCCCCACCTCCTAATGGGGCTCTCCCCCGTCTAGCAAAAATTCTATTAGACTCCAGCATCGATCCTCAGCACTTTAAGAATATGAATATACCATCTCTTCTTCCACCCTGGATTACCCTACCAGCCGAGATCGATTATTTCCTTGCCCAAGTCTTCAGGGGAAATGTTTCCCCTTCATCCCTCCGCGCCAAAATTTTCTCGGCCCTACAAAGCTATTCAAACCATCAGTTCTACTATGGTCCCGAATCGTCCCCTACTGCTTATTCTTTTTACTCTGATCTGGTTTCATTGTCCTCCCGACTACACAACCATTGTTCTTTTCTCGATGCCGAACTTCATGGCATATTCCTAGCCCTTGAATCTACAGTTAAATCCCCTCCAGCCAACAGTCGCATTTTAATTGTATCTGATTCGCGTGCAGCTTTAGACACCCTTTCCCAATAAACCCCGTTGAACTATATAGCTACTTTAATCCAATCCCTAATCCTAAAGCTAATATCATCCCCCCACCAAATGATTTCCCTGTGGGTGCCAAGCCACACTGGACTCGTGGGTAATTTTTGTTAGCTGACACTGCTGGTAAGTCAGCTCTATTGTGCCCCATGCCTCGTTCTCATCCCCCCCCCATGACATAATAAAGTGCATAAAAATTTATATGTAATTCCGATGGAAGCAAGATTGACTCTCCAAATAAGCTTGCTTTCGGAGGGAGATAAAACACGGTATTAACCCCTGGTTCCCTCCGCCGACCTCCCTAGAACCCATTTTGTCGCTATGACAAGGCTCTGCATCGGACATATTTCTCTGATGCATAACCATCTTTTACTTAATTGCGAGCCTCCTTTTGAATGCCCCTTTTGTTCCCTCCAGCCTGCTCCTTCAATAAAACGCCTGCTCTTAGAGTGCCCTTCTTTGCTCTTTAACGCTCTAATCTCCGCATAGTGTCGCTGCAGTCATCTCTGGCTAACTCGTCCGCGAATATCGTAGACACTATTCAGTCTCTTTAAACAACTGGTTTGTTTCGAGTCATTTAGTGTTCCCACCGCGATAGTGCCGTAATAGCCTCGGCAGCTGCACACGGCACTCAAGAAATAGGTTATTTCTTGTGAAGGCGGAAAGTAACAGGAGATTATAAAAACTTCTTCGATTTAAACTGCAACAATATGTTCGCAGCCTTCGAAGAATTCTACCTCTTTAAATGTTAATTTTCAGTTAACTACGATCGATACGTATTGCTTTGTTATTTCGGTGTAAGCATTAGGAACGTCTGGAATTTTCTGTTGAATAAGATAAGGGGTTCTGAGATGCAAGCTATATCTTTAATTTTCTTAAGCAGATCGATCTGTAATAAATAATTTCGAGATCAAGAATGATGAAGATTAATTTGCATAACTGAGAGAAAAGTAAAATTATTATTATCTGTAATAGTGTTACTTTCTAAAACTTGATAAATCCTATTTGCAGCTTCGCATTTGTACAATTGGTAATATTTGCGGTCCAAATAAAAGTTCGTTTTTTTTTCACTTCATTAGATGAATGACAATTTGGACAGTGCCCACGATCGATAATTTCATTAATTTTTTATGTCTCTTCATTAGTTAGTTTAGAATGACGAGCTCCATGTCCGAAACCTCCGCAAGAATTGCATTAGGTAATATCAATATGTTTGAAGACACGGCACAATCACCATTCTATTGGAACAAGCCCACCCTTAATTAAATAATTATATACTATATATATATATATCAGGTGAGACCTGTACAATTTCTTCCATAAAAGTACGAATATTATCCTTCGTTCCTTAATAATTTTGACGTAAGCATTTTGATCAATAGAAAGATTTGTATGCTGATGAATAGAAGTGAGAATTCCGTTTTTAATTTCGTCGGGGTTGTACGAACGAAAAGAGAAAAAGGTAAGCCAGTAATTTTTATGTAAGACATTCTTCGAAAAGGTAAACGAGTCTTCATCGGCGATATTGTTCTAGCGGTTAATAATTGTTTCTTTATCCTGATTGGTAGTTCTGATTATCAAACTACCCTTCTTGCGTGAGAATATTGGTATAGCTTTAGGATCCTTTAGTTTGATGACCTGTTTAAATACTTTTTCTGCTAATTCAGAAGAGGATTTACTTCCTGGCGCAATACTATTAAGTTTCTCTAATTTTTTAGAATCACTAGAAACAAAGACTTTTTAATAGTTTTATCTAGTTTAGATTTTTGAATTAAATCAATATTTTTACCGTCATTTTTGGCTATTTGAGTAGTTCGTTTTTTTTTTTATTTTTTTGTTTCAACATTTTTAAAAACAGGATAAATTGTCCCTTGAATAACTCTAGTGATTTCATTCATGTCTATGCTCGGGTTTATTGGATTAGCGTTTTCAGCTAAGACACTGTATTAATCCCCGCCACGAGGTCCGTAATTGTTTCTTAATTCCTTCATATATTGTGCCTTTAGCGCCAAATTTTGGTCTTAAATCCACCAAAAAAAAAGGTAGAATAGTGGAACCTAATAACTGTATAAATTGAACGGACTAACCAGACGAACACTTCTTATTAGGGTATTATCAGCGAGCGAATGGTAAGCGCACTACACACAACTTCGCGATAATATAGCGATCATACATCCCTAATACAGTCCTTATATTCATACTGCTCCAGTGTATACTATCGTAATCTAAGTAGACAATTAATTCATAATATTAATTCGTAATATTAATTCGTAATATTAATTCATAATATTAATTCGTAATATTAATTCGTAATATTAATTCGTAATATTAATTCGAATTGCAGAAAATTTCTCATAGACGTAACATTTTCATACGTAACTACAGCTAATATTTCTTTACAAGTTTTAACACATGTATTGCCAACGGATTTATGTATCCGAAAAAGATCTTTTATATTTAAATGTAAAGTAACTGAACTTGGCAAAATAAATAACAATAACCTTAAACTAATTAATAATCTTATTTTTACAAAACTTAAATCCAGATATAATCAAAAGCAAATGGTAAATTAATTAAAAGTTTCTTCCTAATATTACAACAAGTTTTAAAGATAAAAATTTTAATGTGAACTGTTATATATGCCAAATACTTACTGGACCGGTTCTATCGATTATTATTTGCATAAATTAAAGATAATTACGAATAATATATACTGTAATTATAATAATAATGAAACGGAAACCGCTTATCACATAATATATACATGTCCTAAATATAATGAATTAAGATTACCATACAATATAGACTGTTCATTGAAATTTAATGAGATAGTTCTACTGGAACAATTTCCAACATTCGTATACAAATTATTTATGATTAAACATATGTATATGCAAATAACCACTACCAGTAACCATAAGCTATCCAGCGGATTACTTCAACTTTACAATTTTATGATGTATTCTTATAGTTACAAATTTTATATATATATATATACATATATATACATATATATAAATATATATATACATATATATAAATATATATGTTCGTTTCTCTAGAATAAAGTTATAAAATACTGCATTTAAACGATGAAAAACGTAAAATGCTAAATTTGTTATCGTGGGAGAGCTACCTATTAAATGTTAAAACGATTTGGCAAATGGTCTGTTTAAAATAATCTGATAACGTCTTTTATTTTTCTGGCCCTTTACCTAACAAAAAAATAGTTAGCACGTCACTGTAATCTCCGTTTCAGAAAAATTTTATTAGAATTTATTATTTCTTTGATACATTGCCAATAAAAGACGGTTTCAATCAAAATTTTAATAAGGTTGAAATAATATGCTCCTATTCTGGAATCGAATAATTTTAACCTGTATTTGTTAACTTCTGCGATTACAAATGTCACCTTACAATATAGAAAATTGTGTTTAGTGTGCTTCTTTCCATTACTGGTTCTGATTATCGTCATACTGTGTCAATTTACATAAACTACAAAGGAAACCAAATGAGAAAAGAAAACACTGTATTAAAGGTTATTCAGAACAATAAATTACAATTTCAAACTTTTCCCATATCCTCGTATAGATAGATCAGGAAAATTGAAATAAGAAATCAGTAGCAGCCGAACGTAACTGATTTAACTGATACAATTGAACATTACTTGTAAATTTCAAACGGAGCCATAAAATAAAGAAAGTTCATATTTTATATTGCGGAAATCACGAATCCCGGAGCATAAAAAGCTCTATTTGTAACTGACAAAAATTCAAAAGTATAAACTGCAGACAAGTTGAGTTATCAGTAGAGGCTGAACGAAGATGAGATTTCTGCAGTGCGAGGTTATGCAATTCTAAAAGTTTGATGCGATAATTTAGTTTTTTAAATTGTACTTCTTTCTATTAAATATCACACTGTTCTTTTAAATTTGAATTTCCAATTTGCATATATATGTTTTTAATTGCTAACGAAAAACACCAGGAAAAAAAATAAAACTAATTTTGCTTACAAATAAAATATACTTCAACATTCAAATATTTTACCAAACAATTAAACGGTTGGTTTTTAAACAAAAGAATATATATGAAAAAAATTAAAATTGAAGCGGATATTTCATTTTTCCATCAAACACGATGAAAATGACTAATTATATAATATATAGTTCTGCTGGTACACAACATATTATATGTTTCAATCGACCAAACTAATCAAAAACAGAAATTCGAATCTAATAAGAAAAAAATATTTCAAACGTAGATAGTGATACGTCAATAAGGCAAGAACCATCAAAACTTTAATAAAAAATACAAATTTTAACAGAAATCTAAACGATCAGTATTACTCACAAACGACGACATTGGCTAATTTATCTGCAAGTTACTAATCAAGATTGTAACGAAAAAGCAGCGAGCGGGAGTTTTTTAAAATTCGAATTCATTATTATTATTATTATTATTATTATTAAGGTCATTAAGAGGAAATATCATAACTCAACGACTGCAATGATAAAAAATATCCCGCTGACTAGTATTAAAGTTTGGTTTTAGTTTTAGCTAAAATATGAACATATAGAGATTAATAAGCAAAGCAAAGACAACATAATTTTCGCTATTTGCAGTTTTTATTCACTAACTTTTCACAACTATTCCTTAACCTGTCAATCAGTAAAAACATTCTAATGTAAAACTTCAAAGGAACACAACTAATGAATAATGAATATAAAAAATCGATATTAAAAAGTAAATATTTAACCAAAATTTTAGAACTAACTAATGTTTTGGCCACTTGAACTCTAGAATTATAACAACGAAAAAATATCGTTAGATCGCTATAGTTTAACTGTATAAAAAACATTAGATGACGAACTAAGATCACCAAAAACCGCTGTAATAAAAATTTATGATATTTTCTCCGTTGTTTTACTCGGTAGTTTTACCAGTTTAATTCTTCTCTTAAATCTTCTATCACAATTCGCATTATTAAACTAGGTCGAAAAAATAAAGAACAGTTCACTTGATTAACGGTAATTAAAAACGACTGTCTACGATTGTTCTGTATTTAATGGAATCCTCTATTGACCGTAATAATAGTTTTCGTTTTTTCACTTAACCGAAAAAGTTTAAATGTGAATTTTTTAAAATGAATAACATGGAAATAATAATAATAATAATGAAGTTAAAAAGAAATTTTAATTTATAATATTAATAATAATAATGTTTAAAAATATTATAAAAAATCCGATTACGGGTAATCATATAAAAAATTAATTATTTATATGTTGACCATCACTTTTTTATTACTTTATTTTAAAAAATTCCCCGTTTAACATTCTTTAGCCATCTTAACATATTCTCAAGCAAAAGAATAAGACCATCCAGTAAACAGATCTCACCTTGTAAAAGAATATATAAATACAGTGTTAGATATGGGATGCGAAACTGAAATGAAGGGCTTTAGTAGAAAAGAATGGAAGAACAACATATATACGTAAAGCAAAATTGACCACATGGGGGGGGGGATAAAAATTAATTCAAACATAATTAGTAACAAACCATAATAAGATTCGATGCAAAGCTACATTCTGCCCATATAAAACAAATAAGAATAAAAAACTGGAAAATAAAAACATCTTAATAGAAGGTTTACTCGTAAGTAAATTATTACATGTAAATTGAAATGATAAAATAAAAGATATGATGGAAACAATATATGAGGAGACATAAAAAAAAAATTAACAGAACTACATAAGAAATTTACAAAACTGCATAAAAAGTTTAGGGGCCAAAAGATTAAACAAAGAAACAGAAAACAAACAAAAATAAAGATCTGGATAACACAAAAAAAAATTAAAAATGATAGAACAGAGAAAAATTGTGCTTGAAATTAAAAAGAAATAAACAAAACATAAAAATGGAAAAACACTATCAAATATTAAGAAACAAAATAAACACAGAAATCAGAGTACAAAAAGATAAATTTATAAAACAAGGTTTTAAGTAAACATATGGTGATATGGGGAAAATTTGGATGAATATAAACCATATAATAAGAAAAGAAAGGCCATTAAATTATAAAGAAATACATGGGTAAGGACAAAAACGTAAAATAAGTAGCAAATATTTTCAATCAAAAAATTAAAGAGGAAGTAGAGAAAATAGAATACAAATGTAATAAAGTATTATTGAAAAAAATAATAGAACTTAATCAAGAAAAAGCTAACGGTGTAGATAAAATCAGAGTAAAAGGCATGAAAATAATCAAAATATAGTGAATAAAATCATAGAACTAATAAACGATACAATAATGACCGTTACAATTCGCTCCAAAAATTATAAAATATCGATAGTGGGACCAATTTATAAAAAAAAAGTAATTACTGTGAATTTCAAATAGCAATAAACAATACAATCACAAAATTCCTAAAAAAATACATTAATTTACTTGACAAAATATATAGAAGAAAATAAAATCATAGATAAACAACAATATGGATTCCAAAAACATATCAATTTCGAAACCGCTAAGAAATTTTGCAGAATAAATTATAGAAAACTTTGAAATAGGTAATAAAGTGCTGGTAACACACATAGATCTGACAAAAACATTTGACACAGTAAATCAGCTTTTAAAAAAATTAGAAAATATATAGTAGGTAAAGTAAAGCTACCGTTTGAAAACAATTACAAAACGGGAAAACGGGGTATATATTAGGTAAACAAAGCAAAGAAATAGAAAATAAAAATATACCGCAAGGTAGTAATTTGTACCCATTATTATTTATTTATGCGTGCGTGTGTGTGTGTGCGTGCGTGGGTGCGCAATATATAAAAAATTACAACAATGCGAGTCATTTGCTTCCGCAGACGACATAGTCATAATGACTACGCATGAAGATTTTAAAATAGTAAAAACCTAAACACAACAGGACTTAAAGGAAATAAGTAAAAAGGTTTATGACAACGATCTAAGAATAAACATAACAAAGTAATGCTATTTAAAACGAAAGAAATAAAAATAAATCCAGAGTTGAAAATAATAATGCAATCCAATGAAGAAAAAATTGTGAAATTATCGAAAATGAATGTAAAGTTTTAAGTATTTAGGAGTTATAGTAGATGAACATTTAAGATGGAATAGGTATGCAGATCATGTAGCAAAAAAGATCAGAACTGTAATACCATCGCTGTATACGTTAAAAAAATATGTAAATATTAAAAAAAATTTACTCTGCTCTGATAAAATCACATTTATGATACGGAATTCAAACATGGGGAATACACAAGAATGAGATCGTTCTTCCATTTACATTGGTAGATTTTTGGGAACATTTTCAGTTCATAATGTTACTCTTCTTTTCGTAAATGACTCATTCCAGACTATGGTTCATTTTTTTTTTTTTTTTTTTTTTTTCGTTTCAGATAATGTATTTGTTTAATAATTACAACTTAAACTATGAAATTTAAAGGGACAATTCATCTAAATTTAATGCTACTATAAATTCCATTTACAAACTTTTATTTAAATATACATATTGATTTCCAATAATTTTAATAATCGTAATACAAATAATGACAACGCATACATAAATGATATTAACTTAAAATTCCTTAGTATAATCTATATATATAAAAATGAATGAATGTCTGTAGGTATGTCTGTATGTATGTCTGTATGTCCTCTACGGACTCTGAAACTATCCATCCGATTTTAATGAAATTTGGGCAGTTTAATTATAGAGTTGGGAGGAACAGTGTAGGTAACTTCAAAGTCAAAAAAATAAATAAATAAATTATGAAATTAATAAAAATCGATCGAAAATGCGGCCAACTAGCGCCAAAACATCAATTACCATCATTCCCAACAGATGGCGCCACATCAAAGAAATGATTCCAGTATAAGTTACTTAGATCGCGGTCGGGAATTCTGTCGTTCGTCGGGTTTCGACGAGCTCCTTTAATAGTATTGTATATATAAAAATCAATTGCGCATGTATAAAATATCATAACTTGAGAATGGCTCGACAGATTTAGCTGTCTTTTGGTTTTTTGTTGTGTTCGTAATTGTTAGGACAAGGTTTGTATGAAAGAAAATTTTAGAAAAATTCATCGAAGAAGTCGGAACATTAAAAGAATTTGGTAAAAATGGCGTTACGATGTGACGCTCAGTTTGTCAGTTCTGCTGTTACATGATTTCATAACAACAACAAATTCCGCATTGAATATTGATATTTTTTTGCGAAAAAGAATTAAATTGAAAACAATAGTTCAGTGTGTTATCGGTGGTGTTCATATCATTAGTGCATTCAAAACCGTAAAATTCATAAATTAAAATTTAAATAAAATGATTACTATGGTAAATGATAAACTCTAAATAACATTTTATTAATTTCTGGTGTAAGTGAAATAAATAATTTATGGTCCGTTACTTTTCTTTTTGCGTCACTAAACACATCAAAATTCCATGACATGATCTACACAAACAAGTCGTACTTCTAGCCTAATTACTGTACTCATTGCAGAGAGTTAAAAAAAAAGGTACGTTTTCTATTATTTTTTACAGAGAAATAAAAAATCCTGCAACGGAATTTTTACTATTTGTTACATTCACACCCAAATTCGAAATCCTTACGCAACTACACTAATGCGGCGGTGCGCTACAATTGATTAAAACGGATCCGGTACTAATGGATATAATCAGAAAATGAAAAACAAATTTTTTTGCACATTTTATGAGAAGACCAACATTTCACCTTCTCTAAACAATAATGATAAAAGCGGTAAAATGAAAAAAAGGGTGAAGAAGAAGAATTTTTTGACTCCAAAATATTAAGACATGAACTGGAGTTACAAAAGCAGGAGAATTATTGCAGGTCGCAAAAGGTCGAGACAAATTTCGTCAAATGGTGGAGTCCATGAAAAGTTTGTTAAGCTACATCCGAATCGAGTTGCATGAAGAAGAAGACGGAATGCATCTTTCCTTATACCGTCATCGTAAACAAATCGTTTTCTCTTATATTAGGGACCAGGATATTTCATTTTTCGATTTTTAATGCCTTCGAATAGTTTTCATTGTTCCCCTATTCTTGCTATCATTGGCGCATATATTACATGTTCGGTCTATAATATTTAAAGTAGTCTCCGGATAACCGGAGCTACTCTTCTTTCGTAATCTGCACTCATGGTCCACATTTGTTTTTTGCTGCCCGTCCATTACTCGCGTATTATTCGTTCGTATTCGTGGTTTAATGTGTGTTCGGTATTTTCGCAACATTTGGATATGTTCTCATAAAATATTCAAAAGAGAAAAAAAAGGCGAATCGCGTGTCTGCATTTCTCTTAAACACGGTACACCCTAAATCGGGAAAGAGAAAAGAAAATAATAAACGACACGACTTCACAAGTACCGCGAGAACTATCAAGAAAAATGAAACATTCACACGTCTCGGCAATCAAGTCAGGAAAGAAATTTGAAGAACACAAAAAGATTGTCCCAACAATGAGACATTTATAACAACTGAAAGGTCCTTGATCCGAAAAATTAATGACCGGCAAGAAATTGAAAGATCGACTGCGAACATTACAATAGTGCCCCAACCATTTTTTGTATGTTTTTCGTGTTCCGAGTGATTCAGGTCACTATCCATTTTCATTTCGGTAAATGTGCGCCCGTTCGTTACTCGCATATTATCTGTGTGTATTCGGTTATAAATTGTGTTCGGTATTTTCGCAACTTTCGGTAATATTGTATGAAAATATTCATATTTAAGCGGCGAGTGACAATTTTATATTTCAGTCGTTATTGCGATTTATTATTTATCTTAGCAGGAAAAAATATTTAAAAATTCTGTAAAAAATCTATATATAAAAAGACGCTGATCACATCGACTGCGAAATGCCCGTTGCGTTTCAGATCTAAATTAACAGTGGAACGTACAAGCGAATATAGAAAATAACAATGTATCGTTTCAGGTTTATCCGTAGAAACTCAAAAAACTATCTCATAAAGCTTCGAGAAAAAAAATCGTACCACCCGTTCTGTAGTAGCTTGAGAGTTAATTTTTTTTTCAATCGGACGTATTTTCTTCGTGAGATCATAAGAAAATTATAAAACCCTCAAAATTTTAAAATTAAACGGTCCAAATTTAAAAATATATAAAAATCGAATTTAAAAAAAAAATGTTTAAAAAATTCTACACCCAGTTCGGTATGAATTATGGTATTGATTTAATTTTTAACCGGCGCACTAAGGCCTCTATAATATGGGGAAAATATAAAATACAAAAAATTTTGATATTTAGGGACTGAATTTTGGAAAAATACACCCTTAAAGCCGAAAGACTGGAAACTAAAAAATAGTCCACAGCTCTTTCCATAGTGTCTGGAGGGTCGCTATTTTTTTTAATTGATATATTTCAATCACTAGAACATAAGAAAAATACGGGGCCTCCAAAATTTTATAAACGAGGGTCTAAATTTTGAAAAATAATGAAATGTTTAGAGTGATGGTCAACGGAGACTTAATATATCATTACTTAGATTCTGATAAAAAAAAAAAAAAAAAAAAAAAAAGAAATTTCATCATTGCATTTAAAAAAGTAAATAAAGCTAATATCTTATTTTAAAAGGAATTCAATTTAACATATTCGTGTTACATTGCTCTGCTAGCGGTTTCAGGGTTTCAGATATTTTAATCTGAATTTTACTTTTTTGATTGATGTATTCGTGTACTTCTTTTTTTTAAAAAAAAATAAATAAATAAATATATGTGAACGCTGCAATCGTTATGAAAATTTACAAAGTGAAATAATTTAAAGTGCGAAGGAAAGGGCCGTGAAACGCAAGTGGGATAAATAATTTCACTTAGGATAGAATGAAATTAGATTTTGTAATGAAATAATACATTTCATTTGTAAAAACAATTTTAAAAAAATAAAAAAATAAAATGTTAGAACTTTATGTAAAGAGAAGTATTCTGGTTAGATAAATATAGCACAATAAATAATTGTTACATACAGTGGCGGTTCGTTCATCAACTTTAAAAAAGTATAATCCAATGTTTTTATTTATATTTATTATTTACATATCGCTATTAGTAAAATTAATGTAAAAAATAAATTGATTTTACATTTTTAAAAAGTAACTAAATTTTGTCCAGAATTCTTTTAGTGTGAAGGCTACTTGTAGAACGTGCGATCGAAAAACATGTAACTATAATGCAGTAGTGTGTCAGAAAGATAAAAATGATGTTGTGTTGGTGCATGTGTTATATCGGCTTGATGGAGCACATTCGAATTGTGAACCAAACGATAGGCGTTGTTTTTGCAAAATTATATTTTGTAGGTGGGCAGTATTTTAATGAAGTTAACTTGATTATAAACAGAATTAATCGATAAATTTTCATAAAACGATTATATGTTTACATTTTTTTATTGCTTATACCTATATTTTAATTTTGAGGGAAATAAAGTTTGATTGGAGTATATTTATATGTATGTTTTTACTTTTATTTTATAAGAAAAGTGTATTACTGCATCTATATTATGTCAGTTGCGTTATTGCGTTGCATACATATACAAGTTAGTACAATATTGTAAATTTAAAAACAGTTGTGTGTTTAAAATTACTGTGGTTGTCAACATTATAATTTCCAAAAATTGAAATACAGTAAAAATTGGTTATAATGGCATACCAATTAGTATTTAGCTTTGAAAGATTTATGCAGATAAATTTAACAAAAACATCATTCCCGATCTTTTTCAATGGATACACACCGTTAATAAATGATTGCTTATTCAGCGTAATTTATGCCATAAAATATTTCATGTCAGTTTTGTAACGAACTGTTCATTAGTAGTAAATTTTGGACATTAAAAAATTATAATGCTTCATTTGATATGGGATATAACGATCAGATTATTCACCTCCTTGAATGGTTTTATAACTGATTTCTACTGTATCTTATAATTTGTCATTTTATTATACTCTTTTTGGTGAGACATGCATTATGTAAAACTGATGCCGTTCAAGATATTGGCTGAATATTTTAGCATAAAAATTTAATTGTGTTTCTTTTTAAGCAAATTCAAAATAATTTCAATAATAATTGATAAATTAAAATAATGATGAGATATAAATATTACATAGACTTAAAAAACAATAACAAATATTTTGCAAAATTTTAACTTTTGTTTGTTTTTTAATGTACTTAAATAAAAATATGTAACGAGTTTTCACGGTTCATATTATTAAAATTAAAATTAAAATTTTTTGTAGAAACCACGTCACTATTAAAAATACTACTAACGTTTTGAATATGTATAGTCGATGATTGGGAACACAGTTTAGTTTTTAATGTGTGCCGTAGTTTCTACCTGAAATTGTAATTTTACTAAAGGATAAAACGTGCTAATTATATTCTCACTCCACTTCTATTACTCACGAGCCGCCACTGGTTAACTCGCGTGATATAGTTATTCATCGCAGAGATGGTAATGTGCAGCGAGTCTCAGAAACTCATCGCTCATACGATACATTGCAATATTCAATTTTATTCTGGCAAGGGGAAGATGGATATCATTTCAACATCAAAATGAGAAATCCACAAACACATGAGGTGACCAATAAGAAAGCCTCTTCCATGAATTACTATTCATATCGATTGATGATACGTGAGAACGCAGACAATCACATTTTGAAATGTCGGTAATTGTTCCATCAATACATAGTAGATATGTATGCAAAAATCGAAACTGAACGACTTCTCTTCATTCGATTGAATCAAACCAAGCTGCGCTCAGAAGAATATATTCATTTACGTGATGCAATTGCTATTGATGGCAACATAAATCCCAATGAATTGGGAAAAATGGTCATACTGCCGGCTACATTCACAGGAAGCCCACGGCACATGCATGAATATGCACAAGATGCAATGAGTTATGTTCGCGCATACGGCCGTTCAGATTTATTCACCGCATTCACATGCAATCCTACGTGGGATGAAATTAAAGAACTTCTGTTGCCTGAACAATTGCCTTCGGATCGCCATGACATCAGCGCACGTGTGTTCAAACAAAAATTAAAATCTATGATTTTTGGGGAGACACGCTGTTGGATGTATTCCATTGAATGGTAGAAAAGAGGATTATCACATGCACACATTTTGATCTGGTTGATTGACAAAATTACACCAGACAAAATTGATGAAGTTATCTCAGCAGAAATACCAAATGTCAACATTGATCCAGGCTTATTTGAAGTGGTTACCAAAAACATGATTCATGGTCCATGTGGTTCAATCAACAACAATTCTCCATGCATGAAGGATGGAAAATGCACAAAACGTTATCCAAAAGACTTACATGCTGAAACTGTCATTGGAAATGATGGATATCCATAATATCGTCGACGATCAATTAAGGATGGTGGCAAATTCATCACTGTAAATGTGCGCAACAATGCCACTGAAGTTGATAATCGGTGGATTGTGCCTTATTCACCATTACTCTCAAAGACGTTCAAAGCACACATCAAATCAATGTCGAGTACTGCAATTCAGTGAAATCGATCAAATATATTTGCAAATATGTTAACAGAGGAAGCGATATGGCAGTTTTTGGAGTGAGAAATGCATCTGCACCAATTGATGAAATCGAACGTTATCAATTGGGACGCTACATTAGTAGCAATGAAGCTATTCGGCGTATTTCCTCATTTCCAATTCATGAACGTCATCCAACAGTTGTTCATTTGGCAGTACATCTTAAAAACGGACAGCGTGTATATTTCACAACAGAAAATATACATGCAAGAGCATTATTGCCACCGCAAACAACGTTAACTGCGTTCTTTTCATTGTGTGCGCATGATTTGTTCGCAAGAACACTATTTTACTCAGAAGTGTCAAAATATTACACATGGAATGCATCAGCCAAAAAGTTTCAGCGTCGTAAACAGGGCAAACCAGTTGAAGGACATTTGAATATACATTCGTCCGACGCTTTAGGCCGTCTGTATACAGTACATCCAAATAATCAAGAATGTTTTTACTTGCGATTACTGTTAGTTAACGTACGAGGACCAAAATCTTTCCAAGAACTGAGAATAGTAAATGGTAAAGTATGTGCAACCTATCGAGAAGCTTGCCAAGAATTAAATCTTCTTGAAAACGATGCACACTGGGATTCAACACTTGCTGATACCTCGAATACTGCTCAACCACAGCAACTACGTACGTTATTTGCGATAGTATTGATAACATGTTTCCCATCCAATCCGAAAGATCTTTGGGAAAAATACAAAGATTACATGAGTGAAGACATCCTACATCATTTGCGAGCAGGTTTTGATCGAGGATATATGCTTGGCAATCGCTAACAAAGGATTGACGCAGTTGGGAATGTGTGCACCAGATCGATCTGCAAATGACGCCTATAATCGTGATTTGCAACGTGAAATACACTTCGATGTCGATGATTTGGGTACATTTATTGAAACGAATTTTCCAAAATTGATCCCACAACTCATTGTATATGATACAATAATGCAAGCAATTACATATCAAAGCGGCGGATTGTACTTCATAGATGCGCCCGGAGGTACAGGCAAAACGTTTCTTATTTCACTCATTTTGGCAACCATTCGATCACAGAATAAAATTGCACTGGCAATTGCATCATCTGGAATTGCGGCAACACTTTTGGATGGTGGTCGAACAACGCATTCAGCACTAAAATTGCCATTGAATTTGCAAATCATTGATACACCAACATGTAATATCACCAAAAATTCTGGAATGGGCAAAGTTCTACAAACATGTGAACTTATCATATGGGACGAATGCACAATGGCTCACAAAAAAGCACTGGAAGCGCTTGATCGTACACTGAAAGATTTGAGGGGAAATGGACAGCTTTTCGGTGGAGCACTTATTGTATTGTCCGGTGATTTTCGACAAACTCTGCCAGTTATAACGCGTTCAACACCTGCTGATGAACTTAATGCATGTTCCAAATCATCAGTTCTATGGCGACATGTAAAGAAATTGACTTTGAAAACCAATATGCGTGTTCAACTACAAAATGATGCATCCACTGAACGTTTCGCAAAACAATTGCTGGACATTGAGAATGGGAAAATGACAATCGACAGATCTACACAAAGTATTACATTGCCAACAAACTTTTGTAACATGACATCATCCAAAGATGAATTGATTCAAAAGGTGTTCCCAAATATCACATGGAATTACAAAAATCATCAGTGGCTCAGTGCACGTGCTATATTAGCAGCTACGAACAACGATGTCAATGCCATCAATTCCAGCATTCAAAACGACAACGTATAAGTCCATTGATACTGTGATGAATCAAGACGAAGTTGTCAATTACCCAACGGAATTCTTGAATTCACTCGATTTGCCAGGTATGCCACCGCACATTTTAAAAATGAAAATTGGCGTGCCTATCATTCTTCTCCGAAACATCAATCCACCACGACTTTGTAATGGTACAAGACTTTTGGTGAAAAACATGATGAACAATGTCATCGAAGATACTATCTTGAATGGGAAATTCAAGGGGGAAGATGTACTATTACCACGTATTCCAATGATCCCAACAGATATGCCATTTGAATTTAAACGTTTGCCGTTTCCGGTGCGACTCGCTTTTGCAATGACCATCAACAAAGCACAAGGACAATCGATGCAAGTGTGTGGGCTAAATTTGGAGAATCCGTGCTTCTCACATGGACAACTGTACGTGGCTAGCTCACGCGTTGGAAAACCTTCTGATTTATTTGTATATACAGTAGATGGAAAAACAAAAAGTATTGTATATCCACAAGCACTCGCATAAATAACGTTTGATATTTTCGCAACTTTTGGTTCATAAAATATTCACATTTGTGCGACAAGTGACACTTATAAAGCTGTAAAAAAAAAATCGTACAGACCGTTCTATAGCTTTTTTTTCTTTATGAGATCATAAAAATGCTTTTTATGCAGTTTTTGGCCTCAGAACAATTAAAAACCGATTTGATTGATGCTATTTATGCGGTTTTTGGCCTCAGGACAATTAAAAATCGATTTGATTGATGCGTTTTATGCGGTTTTTAGCCTCAGGACAATTAAAACTCAATTTTTCCCATCTGATGTGATATGACCTTGCCGTGGTGGATGGGCCTTCATAACTAACAGTATCACACCTGTACAGCCACATACTCTGAACAGTACAGTTAGTTTAATGATTAACTTACACCTTAGCCATTGTTTTACAATTCATTTGTCATTTGTAGTCGAACTCTTTTAAATTACAATGCTTACAGCACAATCTGCTGCTAAAATTTGGAACTATTATTTATCTTATGCCATCCGCTTTCCCCCTCGTTCAATAATTCTGATCAGTGGTTCCTTTTTCTATAGTGTTTTGAAACTTGAACTTTAATTATAATTACCTTCTATAAAAAGACGCCTATCACATTGACTGCTAAATGCCCATTGCGTTTCAGGCCGAAAATAACAGCGGAACGTGTAAGCGAATATAGAAAACAACAAAATAATGTTTGATACTATGTTTAAAAAAGATATGTATTCATTTTGTTTTCTTTTCTTTTGTTTAATTGTTTAGATTTTTCGAAAGTTTAAAAAAAATAAATAAATTATAAAATGGTTATTGTAGGCTCTCATTTTACAATTTCATTAAATTTTTGGAAAAAATTTTAAGTTTCATGAGAAGTGAACGGATTGAGATAAGGATAAATTGCTCTTACTTTTTGGATTTCGCTTTGGGCAACAGTAGAAAATTAGAATATCGAAAAAACGTTTCCTCAATCTACTAATAGCAGACAAGCCAACGTTCAGGCAGGACAACGTCTGCCGGGTCCGCTAGTCTGTTATAAAAATAATGATTTAATTCTTCAATTTCTAATTCTGGCTCCTTTTACTTCTCTATTCAACCGTCTCTTCCTCCCCGTCCCTGGTTTTCTAGATACTTGCCCTCTCTTAAATGCTCCACAATCTCAGCTATTTGTCATCTTCGTTTAAATTTCTCGGTTTTCAAATGCATCTACTCCATTTTCTCCGTTTCATCCTCCTTTCGCAAACGTTCCTCGCGATGATCATATTTTGTTTGAATGTTCCGCATTTTCGGCTGAACAATCATCTTTCTACTCTTCTCTACTAAAATTTGGTATCCCTACTTCTTATAGTGCTTTTTATATTCTAACATTCCCTTCTGCTCCTGCCTACCCACGAATTATTTTTTTAAGAATAGAAATTTATTTTCTCTTTCTTTCCATTTCCTAGGCTAATTGACAATCCCATTAAAAATAAATTAAATAAAAAAAAAAATAAAAAAACTTGGGAATGCTTAAACATATATAAAAATACAAAGTTAGAAGAAAGAAGAAAAATAAAACAAAACAAGAAAAAAACAGAAATATAAATTTTCAATTACTAGTATGAAAAATATGTATTGACAAAAATGTTAAATATACCGAAAAAGAAAGGAAATTGAAAGAATTAAAAAACTAGTTACAGATAGAAAGAAATGTAAATAAAATAATGAAACGAAAAAAACAAAAAAAAACTGGGGAATATATGGATGAATACATTTTATGCTTAATTTCAATACAGTCATATAACATATAAACTGTAAAATAGATATAAAATAAGACAAAGAATCCATCTACAAGTACAATCTTGGCAAGTTTAATATGATTGTAATTATATTTATAAGAAATATACGATTAAAAAAAAAAAAACTTTCCTCTGTTTACGTATGTTGTGCTTATATGGATACCATTCTGTCGTACACCAAGATAATTTGGATTGTAGTAAGATATTGTTAACTAGAATAATTTTTGAAAAATCGAAAACTTAATTTTTTTATTTATATACTTTTATTTTTATCCTTCTGGTCCTGATAACTTTCCTAAGGTTAATTACATCAACCTCAATTATATCGATAAAAATAATATAATAAAAATTATAACATAATGTATTTTATTTTCTAATTGTTACAATTTGTTGCGCTAAGACTATATAATTACAAAATAATATTAAATCCATAAACAGATTTAAAATATGAAATATTATGATTAATAAAATAACAAAAATTACAATATTATAAAAAAAAAAACAAAATTAAACATACCTTAACTTACAGCAAAAATGAAGATTAAATTATCTGTACTGATAGTGATTTAATTCGTAAATGCATAATTTGCACCTTTTCGTTTCGAACTTTATTGCATATACAAAGGGTGGGCCAAAACAACTGCAACTACTCTCCTCCGTACGGAGTATGAACGTTAAAAAACGAGTAAAACATGAAGTTCATTATTTTTCCAACAGAACAAGCGCAGAAAGAGCGCCATTATAGCAATACGAACCGAGATACAGCTGTGTAAACGAAGTGTAGATAAAATTCGCATACAAACTAAGAAATTCTTACCTCAAATTGTTTATTCGCTGTCTAATTCGTCGTCAGCATCTGTAGGCTTCTTCTCAAAATATCGGCCGTTCTTTATAATACACTTGTGCATCCTTTCGGTCACTTTTTGAAAAAAAGAGCAATATAGCTGTTTCACGACTATTGGTAAATGCTTTGTGATCTTGTTTAAACTTTCTGTACCGTATGCAGCTGAGATTTTTCAAATCGGCGATAATTTCCTTCGAACACAATAACGAATTGCACATTTTTGTTCGGTTTTAATTATCAACTGATAAGCACGCAACGCACGTATATCATAGTTTGTATGCGAACTTTAACGACATTTTGTTTACACAGTTCTGTATCACGGTTAGTATTGCTATAATGGCGCTTGTTCTGCGCTCATTCCATTGGAAAAAGAATGAACTTCTTGTTTCACCCGTTTTTTGACCGCTAGACGACGTCTATACTCCGTACGGAGAGTAGTTGCAATTGTTTTGGCCCAGCCCCCTTTGTAATACGTATTGTCAGGGATGACAAAAACTTGTAATAATTTTTATGATTCAAAAGAATATGCGTTATATATAACTACGTAACATTTATATAAAAAATAAATTACCTATAGCACAAAATAAAGCATAAGATTTAGTAAATATAAAAGTCATTAAACTGATAAAAATCTGTTTGTCAAAAAATTCTTAGACTTATAAATTTTAGTAAATCTGTCGAAATTCAACCACTCCCCTATATTCAATGTATCAGTGCAAAAAGCCTTTAAGAGGAATGCAAATCTTGAGAATTTGTTACCCAAATAACTTAACTACTTTAACTAAAGTAATGCAATCGCTTACGAAATATGTGCAATAAAAAGTAGAGTATCAAAAATTAAAAAACTGAAATTAAAACAAAATTGAATACTGCGAAGAAGTTTTAAAGTTTTCATTATTTATGAGACGATTTGTCAAGCTCATTCTGGGACTACATAGTATTACCCCCAAAAATGCAAAACAACTCAATTATCTTTACATATAATTTCTGGACAGTTGGGATGTTTAGAAATAATAGAAGCTGTAAAAGTAATATATTTTAAGTTGTATTTCAAAGAGCAACTTTGAGATCTTTATATATAAGACCCGCCACTGTTAGACCATGTCAAATCATTGGTTTCGTAGACAAAATTTTTTATATTGGACACCTGCGTTGTGTTTGAAATAAAAACTTTTATAAACATCTGATGACATTTATTGTGAAGGAGTACACGTTTTTTTACAATGAAATTAAACCGTTGGTTTTCAATCAAACATACAAGCAGTCAACAGTAATCGTATATATTATCTTAGAATTTATTATTTCCATCAATGGTCTCATCGGATAATTTTTTTTTTTTTTTGGTGAGGGGTCTGATCACTTGACAATAAATCATTTTTAACAGGATTTTATTTTAACTTAACAAGTCTTAATTGGTATTATTAAAAAATTTATAGTTTTACATTTTTCGAATTTATCTGACACACAATCCTTTCAAAAACACTGCACTTTATGTGCACGGAAAAAATACCAACATAATATAAGGAACAAGAAGTTAATTTTTTTTAAAGAAAATTAATAATCACATTTAAAAATTGCAACAAAATAATTACTTAATAAAAGAATACAACATAAAAAATAAGGTAGAAAAATTTAATTCAACTAATAAATTAAAAGAAAAAAAAACTCAGAATTCGGTAAATTGTAAACTTAGGTTTAAATATTAACATTTAAATTTTAAAAAACAACGTACAATTCCATATTTAATTTTAAACTCATACATTTCAATTAATTTTATTGTAAAATAAATTAGGCAAAAATATGAATTTAAAATAAAAGCTGTTGTATTACCATAAATTTTAGTCAACAGTACCGAATGAAAATTATAAAAATGTAAGCAAAAATTTAAAGAAAGATAGAAGTGTAATTATTTTGATGCTACAAATACCAAAATTTGTAAAATCTAGCATAAAATGAAATATCATAAATTTTATATTTGATATAATTAAAAGTTAGAATAATGATGACCAAAACTGAGAAAGTTACCACAACCTTTAAAATTGTTCAACTTCGGTAGTCAAGCAAGTATCACGTTTTTAGTCACTGAACGTAGTATAAAAGGCTTGGTCACCATATATCTTTTTAAAATTTAAATTACAACATGAATATTAATTCATTTAACTAGTTTAATCGCAATAGCCTACCAAATAATTCAGCACGTGCCAGTACAATACAAAAAAAATAATTTAAAATACAAATCAAAAATTTCACTCATAATTTGCACTTTAATTCAATTGCTGATGCAATATTTATTTTAAGCGATACCAATTGTTCAATTTTTTTCTACTTTCACGATTATCTATCACTAAGTACTACTAATTTTCTGTTATGGAATGGTGACATGTTCCCGTTTAACAGAAAAATATAAAAAATCCACATCTAAAAAATAACAACTGAATCTAGCAGAAATGTCAGACAAGTTCTGGTGGCAATCAGGCTCTTCAGGAGTAATCAATACGTAGCGAATTACTCACATTTATACATGTAATAACTACTATAAAGCAGTCTTATTACAAGTACAGCCGCAACTGAGAATCGAAGAAATTGAGAAACCATATATACACCAACATCTATTAGCAGTTAACGGAATACCTTCTAGAGCTCACTTCCAAACAAATAAAATTCAATTTTCATACTGTAAACAATTTACTCCACGAATCATTTCTAAATTTTAGCGGGCACGGGTTAATCATTTTTTTCCATAAAAATAAGAGAAACATGTTGCAACCGGTAGAATTAAATGGATGTGAAAGAATTATTTCTTAGATACTACAGATAAAATTTTATCTAATATTACTTACCTTCCATTCTGAAGCACTGAAGTACTTAGTTCATCTAATAAACTGTCAACCGATGGTCGTGTTGTTGGCGAATGCTGTTCCCTTATTGCTACATGATTCTGGTGTGTATTTCGAGCTGGAGAAAATGATCGTTTTCCGTTAACTGGCGTAGAAATTGGAACTAAAATTAATTTTAAAACATTGATTACAAAAATTAATTAAAATATTACGTATAATAACATTCATAAAGATAATAATTATCGATAAACTTTTATAGCTTGTATAACAGTCTGCTATCTATGTCCGCCGTTTTAAACTACGTAAAAATACTTATTTCGCAATAAAGTATGTTTATTTCAGTTTGTATACATGTCTATAATTATTTTGCTAATAGCTAGATTCTGATATATTAAACGAAAAATTATAAGCAAATTGTGAAGAACTGTTTAAGCGTTAAATTATTTAATTAAATAATATTTCAAATTAAATTAATAATAATAATATCTATTTATATTTATTACGACAAATTATTATTAGTATAATTGTTCATTTGTATTTGTATTTTTGAAGTGATCCCTAATAAAGCTTCTGTTTTCATTTTAAATTATACGCAAACAGAAAAATTTTTATTACATTTTCCCGGTGCTTCTAAGGGGTCGTTATTTCGAAAAAACAATAATTTTATTTATTTTAATACTGTTAATAAAAATAAAAACATAAAATTGTAAACTGACGAATATTTAGATATTAAAATATTTAAAATTTAATTCCTTATTCATCGGTGTTTTCCTTTCTCTGTGAAGATAAATTAAATTTTTAAGTGAGCTTTTATATTTTAGAATACCCCTTTGAAAATACGATGCGCAATTTGTAATAGTTCATATGATTTACATTAACTTTTAAATTTTATATACAGAAATCATTTTTGTTTCTCTACAAAATTATATATATATATATATATATATATGTATTGTAACTGTAACAAAACATTATTATTAAATAAATTTTGCTGAGCAGACATAAAAAATTTCCAAGACCACGGACATTGTTCGAATGTTCTCTTATCGGCAGATACGAACCTGGAAACATAAATGAAAGGATTTCGTGGAATAATGGACGAGCACCGAGATTATAGTCTATCGAACATACGAATAATAATTGAACTTACTTAAAATCTGCTTTGTTTCATTTACTGTTCAAACTTTTTCGAAATTCCGAAGAGGAAGTGACGGTTTTTGAAAAGAGAAAAACTGGAAAAGCAGAATAAAGCAAAATACTTCAACCGATAAAAGATAGTAAGTAACAAAAGAAAAATCCATCTGTGCTTCGATATTAATTATTATTCAAAGTTTGGAAGTTAAGAAATAAGTGCAAAACGTTTTAAAAAGCTCGCCGATTGAATTGTTCAAAAACAATTAAAAACTGAATGCGAAGAAGTAAGATGTGCACTTGTAACTGATAAGATTGTACTGAATTGTGAGCTGCAGTGCTTATGCGTATATATCAGAAAGAATAGAGTGATCAATGAAAAAAAAATTCATCCGCAGTCTATATAGTTGTGTTTTGAAATATCCATTCAGCCTATATAAAACGAATTATTATTATTAGAATATAAATTATTCGAATTTATTTAAAGAACTATAAAAATTTAGGATTCAAACGATTATTTCTATTTATTAAAATAAAAAAACAGACAAACTTTAAAGTTAATTAATATCTTATAATCGTAGTCAACAAAAATTGGACACGAAGCTTTAAAAGGTGTGAAATCTACACTAGTGCCTGAAATAGGAAAAAAAATTGTCACAAGAAAGCAATTTCGTCTTCTATATAAGAAAATTTCTTTACAGAATTAATTAAATAATTCTTTCTCTTTGTAGTACCATATTCACTGAATGCAAACGACTACCATGTCTTGACAATTATTATATGAAACGCTGCTAGTGTATACACACGCAAGACCACACTTGGAATTGATCGTAAATGTTTAATTCATGGCAATACAAATGCAGCCCTAAGTGTGTTTGTCTATACACTTTTACCAGCGCTTATATCACGATATGCATGCTTATTGTTGCCTTCCATATGATTTTATTAGCGATTAATTATTATTGTTTATAATAATTTATTATCGTCGTCTGGGATCAAACTCAAGACTTCCTTGACGGAAGTCAAGTGCTCTAGCAACCAGACTATCGCGACAACTAATTAAATAATTATTAATACGAATTTTTATTTACGCAGACGATGTCACGACAAACAACTATAGTAAATATATTTACTCGAGTAAAATTGTGAATATTATAGTTAATATTAAAAGCAGTAATCTGAAATATAGCCGATGAGGTGTATACTTCATTTCCAAAGTATCATTGAATTTGTGAAGTTCTTATAATGAAATAAAGTGGTATTGAATTTATGAAAGTTATAAAAGTAATATTTTAATTAAAAAAAAAAACAAAAAAAAAACAAAAAAAAACGATGTTTTTACAAATTTAGGATTAAATATATTTTACAGTAATTATTAGTATGCAGCAACTATGATTAAAGAGAAATATTTGAGAAAAAAATTGTTTTTTGTAAACTGTATTTTAAGAAATGTAAAGCATAATTAAAAATAATCACTTTGTTTCATTCTTCTTCTTCTTCTTCTTCAGGTGCTGTACGCTACATAGCGCGTTGGCGCAACCTATTCGTAGACTTTTAGCTATACCGATATAGGTTGTGTACCAGGCAATTGTTTATAGGCCGTACGAATTTGATTTATATCGGCATATACAAGTGCAGTCCCGTGTGTATCTGCTGTGTACTGACCTAGCGCGCATATTATGTTGTACGTGGTGGATTTCCATTGACTTCCACGTGATTATTAGCAAATATTTAATTTTAATTCTTTGTAATAAGTTCTGTCGTCGCCCAGGATCGAACCCGTAACCTCCCTAACGGAAGTCAAGCGCTCTAGCAACTAGGCTATCGTGACGACAATATTTAATATTCAACAATTGCGGATGCTTTGAAAATGAACGGAATGTGCTGCTGCCTTATCGCATCCAATAAAAACGTTACAAATTCAATGATACTGTGGAAATCAAACAGCTTAATCGAATGTAACCTGCATTTTTAAGTATAAGTTTACCACAATTTGACCACAGCACAGGTAAAGAAATTTTCCATTTTTCAAAAGTTTTATTTAAGAAAAACAACAGTATACGAGGCACGTTCACATAGTAAGGTTCCTACCTCCCTGTAAAACCGATTAAAATAAAGTTGCCGGAGTGGGCCTGGTCTCATTTTGTAGGCGCAACATTCAAGTTTAAACTAGTCTAAACCGCAAAAATAATGTATACTCTTTTTTTGTTTTCAAATTGAATTAATCATGAGTGAAGTTCTGAAAGTAGCCGCTGACAACTTCGTTTCTTAAACCATTAAAAAATTGGACCAATTGAAATTCATTGACAAATAGTCGAAGTTTATGGTCCTTTGTGATAAGTGTTCTATATGTTCGTAATTGGTGCCGTGAATTCCGAGGAAGTAGAATGAATGTAGAGGACGAGCAATGGGGAACAGCAGACCATCCGTAATCTCAGATGAACTACTGATGTGCGAAAAATCGAAGAAATTCTGCTATCCGATCGCCGCCAAACCATTTTCGATCTTTTTGACCAATTTCAGAGTGTGTCACGAGGTACCATGCAAAAAAATTCGAGACTAACGAGAAGTTGAAAAATTTCGTTCTTACTTGGTTACAAAATTTGACGGAAAATTTCTACTGCTTAAATTTAAAAGGGAAACATGTGGAAAAGTAAATAAAAGTATGCTGAATTCAATGCTGGTGTCCGTTTTTTTTTCTTCTAGCTTTATTAGTTTCGAAAATAAAAAATAAGGAACCTTACTTTATGAACAGCCCTCGTACAATCAAATTTTTCAACACCAATTCATAACCATTGTTAAAATTTTTTTACCATTTTCATGTGTGAGGAACTGTGTTTTTGGGCTTAAAATACTTTGAGGAATTAAATCTAAAAACAGATTATTTCTGAATATAATATAATAAACAAATAAAAAAAAATAAAAATTATATTTCTGTCAAACAATATTTCTTTGAACAGAAAATTTTCTGTTGTAAACTGCTTCGTATTTCAATAATGTGTGGACATTTTTATTTTAAGCTGCATTATAAATATCGGGGATTCATGTGTAATATTTTTAGAATATTTTTCTTATCATAATATGATTTTTTACCGCAATAATAAAGAAAACATTAAATTGCTAACTGATAACACTGTAACTGTACAGTCGAAATTTTTCAGTTCGATTACCAATGCTGTAAACTTATGTATACTGAAAATCGGGCTACATCCAGTTAAGTAATCAAACAGCACCTCAGTCAGTTACATTTTAGATGTTTCTATATTAAAAGGGAGTATAATCTTAAAATAATAAATATGCAGCTGACTGTTATTCTTCTTTCAAAAAAAAAAAAGAAAAAAAAAAGAAGTTGTTAGCAGTTATTACCATTTGAATAAAATAAAAGCTTTTATTTTTTCCATCACAAAAAGTCTACGGTTTCATTAAACTTTAAATAATTTTTCAATTAATATAAGTAATAATGAAAATAAACGTAAAATTCTGGCCTACGTTTTAACAAAAAGTAATTAGGAGAGCCTTAAATTAATTAGTACCTTTTCTTTCTGCATATCGAGAACTACTTAAATCTTGAAGCAAATTGTCAAGTTCTGACAGATTGTTATTAAACGAAGTAGATATGGCTTTCGGTGGTGGAGTACTAGCAGCAACCGGCGAGTGAAATTTTCGATTATCTGGTACGTCGGGGAAATATTTTTCATTCTGATATATTGGTGTTGTGGTTATTGGCTGCAAAATAATAATAATAATTAAATACGAATATATTATTTTTTCAACTTACATACATTTCTTCTTTTATCAAAGGAACAATAAATTGTGATAAGTAATGAAAAATAAAATAAAATATGTAATCTAATCTCAAAATAAACTAAAATAAAAATAAAATGAAATAATAATTTAGTATAAGGAAATTTGCACTCTCCAACATATACACCTCTGCACGAGCGGTGGATTTCTATAAAATTAAAATACTACAAAATTCAACTTCAGATTCGGTTATTATATAAAAAATAGGCCAAAATAAAACTACAATTTAGCATTGTTAAGTAGTAACGAAAGGAATGTTAATCCTGGAATAAAATTTTAAATGCAAAATACTGAAAAGACAGTATACGGTTCTGTACTAGTCAAGGAATAAAAAATTTGATACAGCTCCTGCGATAAACACTGAAGAAAACTGCCCATAGTGCAGAATGATGAATAATATCGAAGCACTCTATTAAGGGTCAACAGAACAGGGATATAAATTTAAACTGATTTAAATATTTAAATTTCAATTATATAGCGAAAACAATGGGCAATGCAAAAAGTCAGAAAAATACCTCTAATGGCAGATTATTTGATAGGAGATAAAATGTAACAGAAAACAATTAATAATGTGATGATAAAAAGGAAAAAAAGAAAAATATAAAATAAAAATGGTCTTGAAAAAAAATACCTCCGTGGTATCTCTCGGAGTACCGTTGTAGTTATTTTTTCTTACAAAAGTTTCGTTTAATATGTATGAAATTGTTAAAACCATGCACACAGTTCTAATGTATTCTAAATATTTATCGTAAAAGTCGTAGAAAACAAAAATAAACAGCAACCGGATTACTGTAGAAGTCCCGATAATTTGTAAATTGAATATTTTATTTATGATAATATTTTTTTCAATTACACCTATGTTAAATAAATATATATTTTTATACTTTAGAAAAATTTCTCCTCCCACCATCAAAACTAAACGAACAATACATTTTTTAATTATTCACATAATATTCTTCGACAAGGAGTACTACTGCCCCAAAAGAGTATCTCGAATTCAGCGATGAAGGACCACCAATCACGCAAGAAGAAGTACGATATGCAATCATGAGGCAGAAGAATGGTAGAGCAGTTGGGCCAGATAACGTACACGTTGAAATGCTAAAAATTATAGCTGAATATAGCGAAAAAGGGCTGCTGAAAATGACCAGGGCCTTTAATCAAATCTACACCTCCCGGCTGTCTACCTGAAGAATGGGTCAAATCAACATTTGTACCAATCGAAAAAAAGAGTAACGCTAATTGCTGTGATAAATAGCGTTTAATTAGCTTGATGTCCCACGCCTTAAAAATCTTTCTTCGCGTTATACATACAAGAATTTATAAACGCTGCGAGGAACAATTGAGCAATACCCAGTTCGGCTTCAGAAATGGTTTTGGCACCCGCGAGGCCTTGTTTGCAATTCGAATACTAACTCAACAATGTCGTGACATGAATGTTGATGTTTACGCATGCGCCATCGATTATCAAAAAGCATTTGACTGCGTAAACCACGAAAAACTGTTCGAAATTTTGAAAAGTATTCCTATTGATAGGAATGATCTGAGAATAATAAGTCACCTATACTGGAATCAAACTGTCGAAATTCACGTTGAAAATACCATGCCAGAGGAAGTAGTGATCCAAAAAGGAGTGCATTAAGGCTGTGTCATGTCTCCCTTACTCTTCAACGTATATGCGGAGGCAATATTTCAAGAAGCACTAAACGATAATATGGGAAATCTTAAAGTAAATGGAGTCACGCTGAATGATCTACGATATGCGGATGACAGTTCTTGCCTCTAGCGAGAAAGAACTACAACGGATGTTGAATAAAATTGTTGATAAAAGCCAAAGTTACGGATTAAAAGTGAACATCTCCAAAACAAAAGTGATTGTTTTTTCAAAAATCAAAAACCAAATCAAATGCAAAATCAAGATAAAGGGAGAAACGATTGAACAAGTTCAGTGCATTAAATACCTAGGAAGAGTATACTAGAGGAAAAGTGTACACATCAACTCCGGAAATACGCAGCAGGATTGAGCAAGCTAGAAGAGCTCTCACCAAAATGAAAAACTTATTCACCCATCAAGACCTAAGGCTCGAACTTCGAATCAGACTGCTAAGGTGTTACATATTCTCTATTTTGCTTTATGGTTGCGAGAGCTGGACCCTAAATGCATCTTTGTGGAAAAAAAAAGATTACCGCATTTGAAATGTACTGTTATCGATGCATTCTGAAAATATCATGGGTGAAAAAAGTTACTAATATCGAGGTACTTCAAAGAACGGGAAAGACCCTTGAAGTAATGCAAACCATCAAAAAACGGAAGCTGCAGTGGACACAACATACGAGGTCCCAAATACGAAATTCTGAAGGTCATTTTGGAAGGAAAGATAAATGGGAAGAGATCGAGAGGAAGACGACAAAATTCATGGATGGACAACCTTATCAACTGGTTCGAGACTACCCTTCTATACAACTCCTCCGATCGGCCATTGTAAAAGAAAATTTTCAATCGTAGATCGCCAACCTTCAATTTGGAGACGGCGGATGAAGAAGAAGAATATTCTTCGAATTTTACACATCATACACACCACAATATGTGTCTGACTATTAATTAAAAATTCAATATTCAAATATATGTATATATGAGAACTGTTTCGTTTACAATATCAAGTTTAAGAGCATACACAACCGTGCATATTCCTGAATTACATGCTTATCGTCATAATGTTGATGCTCGACAATATTCTATTTCTCTGCTATATAAAATAATTTTTTACAATAAAATACATTATTTCATGATTGCATATAATTTTACCTAGATGGCGCTATATATTTTAATCATTTGATTACAACATATTTGCATCGTCATTTTGTTTTCACTTTAATGATTTAATTAGTTTTAACTGTTTTTTTTGTTTTATGGTAGTGTAATTTAATTTTTTTATTTTTAATGCGAAGACCGAAATTGCAACTTTTAGAAGAAGAAAGGAAACAACGGTTACATTTTCATTTTAGTTTCACAATAAATACTTTTTTATTTAAACTTCTTATTACAATCTAGGGTTAACACGCGAAGCTCCCTAGTCTATTAAAAATTAACAAAATTCATTGATTATTTGCTATTTAAAACAAACGTTCATAGACGGCAGAAAAATGTGTTTTTGTGTTTTTTTCCTTAATATTATTGTTTATTAACTTTTCATCATATTTCGGAAAAATATTTAACGCTTTCCAGATAAGAAAGGTATATGCCTGTATAATTAATTAGACATAAACAATTGTACATTCGTTCAGTCGCGATGTTTTCGACTAGCAAAATTATATATTTAATTTTCGTGAAAGATCAATTTATTCTGCTATTTAACATAATAAAAATGTGTGAACGAAAGGGTTGTTAAACTAAGTAACATTGAACATACTAGCTAATCGATTATGCTTATTGCATTACTTACTGAAGTAGGTGAAGACTTATTACTACAGCGAGAATTGGAACGTTCTAATTTTGTACTATTGACCACGGCGTAATCGCCGCGTGGAATGCTGCCATTTAAGCTGCCGTAACCCGGCGAGGATGATACTCCAGATGCGCTATTGTAAGAAGGCCCGGAGATCGTGTTTTGAAGATCGGCCAATAGTGCATCTAAAAAAACAAAAAAAAAAACATATAGTACATTATAAAATATAAACATTAATGGCATAAGTAAAAGTAATATATTTCATTGTCTACCTATATTTTAAAATAGTTTTACAAAATCGTTTAAATTATAATGGAACATTAGCGCTAATAAATAACACAATAATTTACCTTTTTAATTTACGATAATTTTCATAAAAGTGTTAATAATTAGCAAAGAAACAGCCACAAAAACTATTAAAGCATTGAATTTTAAAATGACAAAGAACCCGTTATTTTTCATTCGCTTAACATCCACTTCTAAGAAATACAAATATCCATTGGTCGAAAGAAATTCATATCTTACTTCTCAACGTAAATAATAAAGTAAATTCCACACTCAGGCCTGGATTTAGGGGTAGGCTAGGGGGGCTGCAGCCCCGGGCCCCGCCTTATAAAAGGGTCCCCAAGGGGCTCCCACCTCCAACATAGATGAATAATAGATGTTTTTCTGATCATTTATATTGCATATATAATAGAATATTTGTAATTAAACCGATTACAAATTGCGAGGCGGAAAGATCTTTTTCGATAATAAAAAGAATGAAAAATATGTACAGATCAACCATGTTAGATAACAGATTATCGGCATTATCAAGATTAACGATTGAAACAAATTTTCTCCGTTCAGTAGATTTTAACGATATTATACAAGAATTTGCAGGAAAAAAAAAACAAGAAAAAAATTCATTGTTTAAAATTATATATATATATTTTTTTTTGGCATCGAAAATCCTATCCATTGTCTATATGATATTTAGTTTTGTTTACATTAATTCGTGAATTCAAAATAATATAATTAAATTAAATTAAGGAAAATTTAGTTATTCTATAAAACTGATAATTTTGTCACTTCTGCAAAGAGTCCGTAATATTTCCATAGCCCCGGGTCTATCATACACTTACTCTGGGCCGGCCCACAACCTTAACAGAGCGTCGTGGATTGTGAAATTAAGGTTCACAATGGACTAACAGCTTCATCACAAATCATTGTCTAATATGTAATATAAATTAATTTTTTAATTCCGCAAACTAATTTATTTCGATTATATTAACTTTTGCTTAAGTATATCTCTGGTTTGTACGTTTTAATTTTAATTTAATATTGTTTTGTCGTAATTTAAACTAATCAGCATTTACATATATTATTTATTTATTAATTATTAATGAACCTGTTCTTGAGCGTATTTTGCTAAGTAGATATATATCTACTTATTATTTAAAAACGAACGCACAATGTTTAACAGATTTTTTATATTTTAAGCATAGTCTGATCATTTCACTAAAAAGTTTCTTCTCAAGATAATTCCGACTACAATAATATATGTGTATATACACATTTACTCATGTGTGTGTATATATATTTAGAAGTAAATCTTCATTTATAATAAGAAATAATATTATTAAGTCATTATCAGTGTGTAAATGTCGAAATAAATACCGTTTTTTAAACAGTTTCATTTAAGTAGTAAATATAGTTTTATTAAAATAACAACGCGCATTAACAAAATTATAATACAATATATCACACACACAGTGAAGTTAAATTTTATAAAAAATGTAGCGCTAATAGGTTTGTAACGGTAATTTCCACATAATATTAAAATTGTGTACATACGAATACGTATATTTATATTAGAATATAGAGACGCCAGTTGGATAGATAAGTTCAATCTAATAATTGAGGGTAAAAAAAAAAAAAATTAAAGATTAGTTAATCACATATTTGCACTTTTCTATGTATTATTGGCAAATTACTTTTTTTACCTTTCTAAAATTAACCCCTTTTCAAGCACCCGTTAAAAATAGTTAAAATAAAATTTATTGAATAAAGTATTTTAATAAAAATATTTACCAATATTGTCCCGAAGGTTTTATTGTCCTATCTATATTTTTTTTTTAAATACAATTTTTTGCATAAAGGGTTTTTTAAAAAAGTTTATGTAAAAACTGCTGTTTTTTAATGTGATCATTTAATTTAAAAGTATTATTAATATATAATATTTCGATTAGCACAAAAATTTGATCTTAAAATCATATGGTTGATGTTCGTAATAAATTAGATAAAGAGAAAATACAAATAATTAAAAACGTGAAAACTGCATTTACCCTGCGTGGCATTTATATCACCGGACAGAGGTGTAGTATATGAGGGTTAAGAAAGGATTTTTTGTTTTATAATTTTAATATGTACTCTATTTTAAAAATACTGTATATTTTTTTGTTGCCATACAAAATTTTACTTCCATCTTCCATAAGTCTAAAATTTAAATCTAGAATTATGTTGGTCTATTTTTCTTCAGCAAGTGATTGTCAACCAAACTTCGAGGTTAAGGCCGCTGTTAGAGTAGCATGTTATTTATTTATATGCTTACGATTCGGTATGAGCAGCAACGCTCCGCCAAAAAAAAAAAAAAAAAAAAATTAAACCAGAAAATAAAAAAGGACATTAAATTATAATGAAAATTTGCATTCCTATAAAATATTTATAATTTAAAAAAAAGCCACTTCGCTTTTCACCATTAATCGAGACATTTTTTGGGTATAACATAATACACAACAATAAAATCCTCCCTCCACTAACATTAAAAATTGCCCTTTGAATACGGAAAAACAGAATTTCATTCAAAGAAGAAGAATAAACTGAATAGATTAGAAATAGTAGTTACTAAAAATTTACGAATATAGTTGTTTGAAACAAAAAATTTAATTATACTAAATAGCTTGTATAAATTTAAAATTTTTTCATATATTTCAAAATTTCGCACCTAGTAAAAGCAGGATATTTTTTATTTTATCTATTGAAAATATTTCGCTCCCATATTAAATGTGGAAAATTGATTTTTTAATTTAGGATTCGTTTTTAAAGAACTTTTAGCATAAAATTTATAATAAAAATGTTGAAAATTAAATTAACAATGTTATAATTTGTACAAAAAATTTCTTGCGAATAATTTTATGTTCGAAAGAAATCAAAGTTTGTGTTTTTTATTTGGCAATTCTGCACGGGGGGGGGGGTTCAATGGGTTTCCCGACCTTCTTTTCACAATAACTATGCGTTTAGACGTGCAAATAAATGATAAAAAAACATTTTTTTGTTTTTAATTAACCTGTTTGTATCAGTTAAAGATTAATACTAAGAAATCTTAAAGGTAATCAAAAAACAATTTAATAAATTTATTTCTAAATATTAAGAAAATTTAATCGTTACATAAAAGTATTTTTTACAAATACGATTTATTTACGGACAAAAATTTTATAATTAATACAGAACAACATAAGATGCGTATCAAATGACGGAAATTAGATAATGCCGTGATCCGCACGCACACACATACCGCACACATTACATAAATAATAATAATGATAACGATAATAAAAATCCTTAATTATGATAAAAATAAACTTTAACACTTTTACACTTTTGTAACAATTATATAATTTTTTTAAAACCCCGACGCGTTTCGAAGCAAACACTTCATGTTCACGGGAGCAACTATAATATATAGTTGCTCCCGTGAACATGAAGTGTTTGCTTCGAAACGCGTCGGGGTTTTAAAAAAATTATATAATTGTTACAAAAGTGTAAAAGTGTTAAAGTTTATTTTTATCATAATTAAAAAAATGTTAACAATGAGTAATAATAACAAATACAGTGAAAAATCCTTAAGCCAAGTTGTTATAACGCGACTCGAGACGATAGCTGCGTGGCACCTAAGGAAACAGAAGTGTTTCTAACGGAGCCTCTGGAGTGTTTCCCCTCCCCGCTGAGCATATAAGATTGCCATGGCATGGAGTTTTACAATGGCGGACATACTCTTTTCCAATTCCCGTGGGAATTATGATGAATACTAATTATAATAATAACTTTAAAAGAAATACCAGAAGTCGCCTTAATCATGCTCGACTTCAAAATATTCAGGATAATCCAAATACACAAAATATAAATCAACCTGTTGAGGATGCTTTGCTAACAAGTCAGTCAGCAACCACTAGAACAGGAAAACCACGGCAACGAATGACATGGATGAAAGCGATGAGTAATCACGACGTCATACGGTGCTACTACATTATCACCAAATTTAAATCAATACCATTAAATAGATCACAGTTTCTAAAGATATTCCTAGACAGATACCCAGAATATAAAAGTATATCGGAACAACGCGATTAGCAGACCAGAAAAAATTTATAATAAATGGTAACCGATTAACAACCCTCGAAAGAGAAGAAATAAAACAAAATGTAGTCTTTATGTGAAAATAAGTGTGGAAGTGTGCAAGCGGTACAAAACCCTATAATGAAAAGAAAATAAAGTTCAAACAAACTATTCAAACTATTGAAAAAAATAACTTAGAAACAGCAAGCGTACAAAAAATAAACACACAACAAAGTAATAATAAAACAAGATATGATAAAGACGATGAAATACAAGAAATACTGCAATCTTATGTAATAAAATGGGAAGTAACAAACCCAACAAAGAAAGATGTTTTACCTAAATTGTACGAAAATAAAAATATATATGAAAAAATAAATGTAATGAATGAAATTTCGTCTAAATATGAAAAAAAACTGAATAATCTGGAAGAAACACAAACTCTAATATATTGTGCCGTATCAGCAAGTATATAGAACTTAAGAAAGAAGTACAAATTTAGAAAAAAAAAAAAAAAAAAGAAAAGAAAAAAGATATCAAAAACCTAAATGGCAAACAAGAATAGAAAACAATAAAGAAACCCTGAAGAAAAACAAAGATAGGCTAACACAACAGATCTTGGGTAATCAATCAAAGAAACTGATTAAAAATATTAAAGCCTTAAAAACGGCTAATTAAAAGTACCAAGAAACATTGGATAGACTAAAACAAAAGCTAGCAGTCCAACTAGCACGTTTAGTGCAAGGCTTACAATCTAGTCCAAGATTGCGTAAGTTGATTCCATATCAGCTAACAAGGCGATATAAAGAGTCGCATAAAAGAAAAATACAAAACCGCTTGTTTCAGAATAACCAAAAAAGATTTTATCAATCGATTGATGAACAGGAAAAAATAAGTATACAACCACTAACAGGAACAAAAATAACAAAATACTGGCAGGATATATGGTGCAAACCAATACAGCATAAAGAAAATAGTCTGTGGTTTACGAAAGAAAATGAGCAGTATTCGACACACCAACGCAAACCGATTACATCATAACAAAAGAAGAATTAGTTAGAATTATAAAAAAAAACACACACACACAGCTGGAAATGCCCCGGTACAGATAATATACATAATTTCTTGTATAAGAAATTCACAGCATTACATGACGTACTCGAGCACCAGATAAATTCAGTTATTCAAAACCCTTTTGCCCTAATCTTTACAAACTGTTACAAGATGCAATCGTACTTCCAGTCAGCTCAGCTGGATGCGAAAGAAACTTTTTAGCCATAAGGAGAGTGGAAACGTGGCTCAGAAACACAATGACACAAGAGAGATTCTCAAATACTTGCATGTTTCACATTGAAAACGATTATGTAAAAAAAAAATATTACTACTGATATGGTTTTGAAGCATTTTTCTGAAAAAAATAGAAAACTTAAGTTAATATAATTTTTAGATATTTAATATTTTTTAATAAATAATCTAGTAACATGGATAACACTGTTATATTTATTGAACCGTCTGTCGGTTTGTTTGATATTTACACAAATTCTACTATGTAAGACTTTCACACAGAGTGAAGGAAAGTGATGTCGTTTTTTTACTCTAAATTCAAAGACTTAACTTTCCACAAAATATTTATTTTTATTCAATGATGTAATCGTCATCGTTATCGATCACCTTTTGCCATCTAGTGTGCAAATTTTCAATGCCGGATCAATAGAAATCACTTGCATTTTCAGCGAAGTAGGTGGAGAGGGCATTTTGGATACTCTCCAAGCTTTCAAATTTTTTGCCACATAGAAAATGTTGCAGCGATCGGAATAAATGAAAATCTGATGGCGCAATATCAGGTGAGTATGAAAAAAACGACATTAATTTCCGGTCCTCCTGATAAAATGTTGGTTAAGGGCCAGCCCCCCCCCCCCCCCCCCCCCCCCAAAAAAAATACGCCTAGTTACGCCAATGAATATGTCAGCCCATTTTAAAAACTAATCAACAATTAATATTTTGTTATGTGTTATTTCTTCCTGTAATCGCTTGTCTCAATAATATGATAAGTTATAAATATTATATTTTAAAAACCCTTAAATTACGTTACAAATGTTATATATTTTTATATATTGCACGGACACAGAGTACCTTTCAATTCATTAAAACATATAACTTTATTTATATTAAATTATTAATTAAATTAAAAATTGTATTTTAATTTAATTAATAATTTAATATAAATAAAGTTATATGTTTTAATGAATTGAAAGGTACTCTGTGTCCGTGCAATATATAAAAATATATAACATTTGTAACGTAATTTAAGGGTTTTTAAAATATAATATTTATAACTTATCATATTATTAATATTTTGTTCTTTTTCTTTCATAAATTTTGTGTTAGTTTTATAATTGATAAAATAAAAATAAACATAAAGAAATAATAAAATAAAAACTATCCAAATAGTTATGAAGTCGTAAATTTTCTTATTTAATTACACTTAGGTAAAGTGCTCTCTATCGGCTGCACAAAATAATCATATTTTAAATACTACATGTAGACCAACAATAGATGGTGCTATGCACCATGCAATCCATTTGGAACATTAATATACCGCGTTAAGCATAAATGAAACTAACCGCATTAAATTTCAGTATTTAAAAAAAAAAAAAAAACAATAAAAAAAAAGATCACAAAGAATAATTATTCGCTAAGTAGAATAGTAAAAACTCTTAAAGCACAATCACAGCGACATTGAGCGATTTGTGAGGTATAACTTAAATAAACATGTAAAGAATTCAAAAACAAATGTTTATAAACATAATTTGGTAAACAGAAAGTGGGACATGTTCATACACTTAACCTGAATTGTGCAAGCCCTGCACTTCTATTCCCATGCATATTTTTAATCATAATTTTATACCCAAAGCAAGAAAGTTACATGCAGAACGATATTTTAAAAAAAAAACACTAAAAAAAAAATCAGAAAAAAATCATTACTAGGTGTTTATCTAAAAAAGAGCCAAAGAAATAAAAATAAACTTTGATTTTAAAAATTTAGTTGATATTTATTAGTTATAAAACACAATCGTGTACAACAGAACCTATCAATAGCTGACCGAATCTACATCTAACTGATTCTTTTCCTTCATGTTGTTTCTGGGCGAAGATCCGTTGCTGGTATGCCTCAAGTGGGGGGGGGGGGGGTAAAAAAAGAACCTGAAACTGTCGTTTACAGCAATACCGTAGAGCAACGGTGAATGACTTTTTTTTTTATCGAAGGATCATTATATTACTTATATTGTTCTTACGAGTCTACAGTATTTTTTTAAATGTGTACACTTATTTTGTAATTATCACAATTTATTTTAAAAAACAGAAAAAAAAAAGATACTATAACAACTACAAAAATACGTATATCTCGAAATAATTAACAAGACAAAAAAGATAAATTACACGCGCTAAAAATGATTAGTAATAACAAAAATACGCTTATAATTAAATAAAACTTTAACGAAAAAATTAAAGCGTAATATGACTCAACAAGCTCATCGATATCAATTTTTATGGAGGTTGTTATTTTTACGAACGATTTATGTAATTTTAGAATTGCTAATAAAAGTAAATGAATCCATTTGACGTCGTGACAAATAATTTTAAGAAACGCGCGTCACCTTTACCGTAGGCAACAACGGTAGAAATCCGATTATCTAGTTCTAAAGAGGAATAACAGGGACTTCGGATAATAAAAAGTACGAATTTTTAAAAGAAATTACAATTGTACATTAAAATGGAATACAGGAATTAATGTTTTTCCTGAATAAATAACTATGTTTGGTAACAATACTGCATTAGAGTATTTAACACAACCATTTGAAAAATTGTTGTTTATAAAGTGATAATTAATTGTTGCTTAGGGGAAAAAATCTTCTCCAACATGATTCGGCTAAATTTCACGGTTCATTAAATATTAAACATTTTCGAATGTTTCAAAAGCCCTTTTTCAAATGGTACAATTTCTTCATCTTATTTGACTTCGTCATTTTCATTTTAACGTCCTTTGATTTCGTTTCTCAGAACTAACTCGGCTACGTTTTAAATTTGATACCGTCAGCCCGAAATCGCTAATTTATATGCTGTGTAAAGAAGCATTCTAAGAGTTTTATGTCTGAAGAGAGAGAGGGATAAAATTTATAAATTTCGATTAAAAATATTTATATTTCTCTTATTTTTCTAATTTGTCGACTCGGTATATCTAACTTGTGCAACTTAAATTCTTCATCGAGACAAAAGTTTAAAAATAGAAAGTATTTATTATATTATTATAATAAAATCATATTAAAACTATCTGAAAACAACCAGATAATATATACACATAGTGAGTAGTTTTGATGTATTATATTAACATGTAGTTAAGCGATTGTTTAAAATTCAAACTGTCTGTCGTAAAATTGCATTAGTTTTTTATGCAGTGAAACGGTCCATTTAAACCAAACATCAAAGTGGTAAACGACCAAAAGCGCGCTTCTTTATGTTTCAAAATGTATTGGCCGAAACTTTAATTTTTTCAGAAGTTGAAAGAACTGAAACCCGAAATGATTCAAAACTTTGATCAAAAATTAAGTCTGTATTTCGAAATTTTCGAAAAATGCCGATTGAAAAAATCGCTATGTAATACATCTTCAAGGAATGTATTGCATTAAGTGCACAACTTCACTAGTTATAAATCAGATTCAACAATTTCAATTGACTCTCTTTTTATTTCATCATAAAAATCAACGATCTCTTCTGCCCATTCTCATTTCATATTTTGCATATGCCATATTTTTCTAAAAATCGACGTTTTATAGAGTTTACGGATAAACTGATTTAATTTCTGTTGCCTTTAAACGTATAATAGACTATAAAAAAAAAATACCCGATTTTTTTACATCGGATAATTGAAGTGTGTCGGATTGGTAATCATTATACTCGTTAATCCCGTTCCTACTACACTACGAGTAATTAATTCGACGTAAGACTTACTAACGTGATATTTTTAACATTTAAAACGAAAGAAAATTTACAAAACCATTTTTGGGCTCTGGTTAACATTGCAGATCGCGAAAACCTGTTGTAAACTTTCATCATTTTATTTAACTCATCGCATCCCGTGTGATCTACATCAAGGAGATAAAAGTTGAACATTTCCTTTTCTTTCTTATTACTCCGTTCATAGTTATTTACTTTCATCGAATGAACATAAGATCACTTAAAGCACAATTAATAGCAAACAGTGATTTAACTGAAATACGTAAATTAATCTTCAATAAAATATTTAGTGAACCGTCGTCGTGTTGAATAATTTAAAAATTTTTAATCCAGATCCAAAAACCCTTCAAAGTACTTCATACTGGAATCACGATTTAATAAATGCTACAGTTATCCGTGTGGAGTTTTCGGACTGAATGCATTAATGACTGGGAGAGACTTTCTCAATTGGACTGAAAGATTTAGTAACACTAAAGGCTCGATTACATTAGGCAAGTTTACTAGCTGCTAGCTTGTGTGTTTAAAAACGGGCGAATCAGCTAGTGAGATAGTGATGATGACATTTACGTCATTGCACTCGCTCAGAAGCCGATTAAGTAGCAAGTAGCACGAATTACTTCTACCGACATTCTGTATAGGTACACTGAACAAAATAACTCTGGATACTCGCAGCTAGTTCACTAGCAACTAATATGATGATGACTAACGACTAGCTTCCTAGCTAACAAGCTCACACGCCGACGAATAGCGAGTAAAGTAACCCACCCTCCAACTTTACTCACGGATTGTTTACAGGCTGCTATTTCGCTAGCCAACATGATTACATTAGGCGAGTTTACTATCAGATAGTGAATTCGCCGGCTAGTAGCTCTAGTGAACTTGTCTAATGTAATCGAGCTTTAACGGTGACATTTCCCTAAATGATATTTAAATATGTAAATTCTACTAATCATTTTTAAGTCGACATTTCAAGCCTTTTCTTAATGTTTTCCAAAACGGGAAGAATAAGACCAATCTTTCTACAGTCTAAATTAAACTTGCACGACTGGTGACTAGTGCTTTAGATTACTTAGCTTCACGGTAACGAATTATACTCTTCTAATGTTATCTTGGACGCTAAAAGCAGTATCGATAAACGGATTAGAAAAGCATTCGGAATTTGGCTATACAAAAGAATATTAAAAAAATACCGTGGTAGATTAAGTTTCTAATAAAGAAGTATTGCGGAGAATGAAAAAAGATAGAGAATTGGTGGCTATGGTAAAGCAAAGGAAAGCAGCATATCTATGTCATATAATCAGGGGTAATAAATACGAGTTATTACAATAATCCGCCAAGGAAATATTGAAGAGAAACGGGGCAGAGGAAGAAGAAGAACGGACTGGATCAGAAATATAAAGGAATGGTTAAATATTGGAAAAGTATCAGAAGTTTTAAAGGTAGCCAACAATCCGAGAGCAGTATCATCATATGATTTCCAACCTCCTTCGAGGAGAAGGCACCAGAAGAAGAAGAAGAAGAGTCTATGAAAATTATGCTCATCCAATCTATGAAAACAGTAATTTTCAATTTATTAGCAATGGGATAAAACAGTAATTTCACTAAAAATAGCATAACACAGCTGCTGTAGCGTAGTTGCTTAAGTGGTGGTGTTTCGTTCAGGTAAGACCTGGCTCAAATCTCACTTCCGTACATTGCAAATATAGGAAAGTTTCATTTGCGCTAAGTTAATGTCCATAGTTGATGAGCCCCATTATCCACGAATTTGAAACGGATCTTAATGTTTTACTTATCCCCCTCCCCCTCCCCGTAAACAAATTAAATATTTTAAAAAGAAAGAAAAAAACGAATATTTTAAATCAAAAAAGAAGACCACACACAAAAAAATTTAAATATTCTAAACAAAAGAATTCATTACAGAAATAATCTAATGAACTCCGTATTTAAATATTACGATAGGTAGAAATCACTTCAATGCGCTATTAAATTTCTAGTAAATCATCCATCATTTCCTCGATCTTTAAACATCTTCTGCACAATTTCAGTTTTTTATGATTTATTATTGATCATCATTACAGTTTACCTTGGCCTGAAAATACAAATATACGGTCCAATTGTAACAAAGTTTATTGCGCATGAAATTAAAAGGAGGTAAATGAAAGTTATCTTCAATATTTTCTAAACAGTTAATTTACCATAACATAATATGATTCATAAAGAATATATATAACTATCTATCTATCTATCTATATATATATATATATATATGTACAAACGTATATTTCCGAAATTATAAAAAAAAAAATAAATAAACAAATTGTACCAAAAGGTATTTAAAAATAAAATTCGTATTCTGATACGCAACCCCGTCCCTTTATTACTTTGTAAAAACACTGCATAAACATTTCCAATGAGGAGGCAGCTCAGAGACCACATATCAAAATAAAAATTACATAAGTAAACTTTCAAATATTGGAAGTTAGCCACAAAATACATACACATATGTATGTATATACACATACATAGCACACATATACAAAATAAAGCTCATATCGTTTGTAAAAGTATATATGTGATAACGAATAAACCGCCAAAAACACCTATACTCAACGAAGCAACCAATTTGGCGATGAAATAAGGCTACGTGTGTCCCGATCTTAATTTTGGTGCCAATCATCGCGTTTAAAACTCGGAAACGTAATTGTTGTTTTCTTTTCTTTTTCTTTTTTTTTTTTGTTATGTCTAAAACGGTAAATCAACGTTTATATTTTTTTTTAAACCAAAAATTATTTTATTTTAAATATACAACCCAGAAATGAAACGCTACATCATCACCTACGCTTCTAAATTAGTGACAGTAAATGCATCTGCTACGAATGGTATAATATCTAGCGTTTATTTATAAACATATAAATTATATATTTCCCCTGTCGTCAGAACCGATAAAATAAATATTCTCTTTAATCATCAAATAATGCAACTATCAACAGATAGTGACGGTTTTACAAAAATAGTTAAATTTATCATTTCTTGAATCCATAATAGACAAGAATGCACTGAAGGAAAGATAAATATGTACATGTTATCACCGAAAGAAAACATTTTTTTTTTTTTAGTTATTTGTATTGAGATTTACGAATTAAAGTTTATTTTAAATTAAATATGTTTTGTTTTATGTTGTGTAATTTTATATTTTTATATAATTTTATTTCTTATTATTTCTTTTTATACTTATTTTTAGATTTTGTGTTCTGAGCATACCTTTTTCTTTCTATCCAATTGTTGTTTATATTCTCTCGGCATTACATTTTTCAGCTTTTTTTTTTCTGGGTGCATCGTACGTATTAATGAATGTTTTTTTTTTTTACTTTTACTTGTGTTTTGCAATCATAAAATAATAAAATATACGTTTTCTTTTTTTATCGATGTTACCTACCATATATTATAATAACAAACAAGAATCTTAATAATATATTATAAGATTTCACTAGTCACCTTAAACCGCAAAAATGTGAATCTGTTAGTCATGTTTTGAAATTATTGACATTCATTTTCATAAATGTGTTTTTCAAGTATTGAAGTTTTTCGAGTTTCAACTGCCAAAGTTTTTCGAGCTATAATTAAAACTAAAAATGGTTTTGTAAGTTAATATCGGTAATTTCAAATGAAAAGTAAATCGACTGATTTGGAGGTATAAAGTATTGATGCTTCACTGCAACGTTCCCGCAGGTGGAGATATAGCATTAGAAGAGCAGGTAAAAAAGTTTAATGATTATTTGGAATATTTTAATAGTGTCGGTAAACTAATAATATAACGGAAAAGGCACCTACTGGAGTAACGAATATAATTGTGCCACAGATGTTTTGGACAGAATCATGAAGACTTTAGGTAAAGAAAACGGCCTTTAATTCATGCCGCAGTTTTTTACATAAACATTTGATGTTAGAGATGATATACGATTAATCATTTATCAAAGGCAAACAACGTTTGGAATAGTTCAAATTCAGAAACGATGTAAGGAAATGACATTTTTCCTATACCAAAAATTTGATCAATATTTAAAATATTACGAAACACGGTCAACAAAACGTTTTTCGTTAAGTTAAGTTAGATGTTAATTGCAAAAATTTGAAAGAAATATAAAGATAACTTAACTAGTCAGTCGTGTACACACGAGAGAGCACTTAAAATTACCTCTGACGTTGACGGTAAGTTGGATAAAAAGAAAATTTTACTTTCATCAAAGAATAAAATTTTAAAATTTAAAAGTAAAATATGTCATTATTGCGAAATAAAATAATAATAATAATAATAATAATAAAAGTATCATTAAGAACAAAAGAAAAAATTAAATCGTTAATAACAAAACTTAAACTGACTGGTCTCGTTTTACGACTCAATGCCGCACTATCTCGCTGGATTTAACCAAGGGTATTAACTTTATTGTGGATAACTTCACTTCGGCTCTACTCAACACAGCACGATCATATACTCCAGCGCCCAAACAACCCACACAGAAGCTAGTACCGTGGTGGACGGCCAAATGTGCTACTGCTATTAGACACAGTTTACTGAAAAAACTGGCCCACGGTTGAGCTCCACATAGCTTACAGGAAAGTTCGCGCGAAAGCAAAATGGACAATTAAGCAAGCCCAGCGAAAATCATGGAGAAATTTCACCTCCACTATCACCGCGTCAATGCAAGCAAGTTAACTTTGGTCAAAAATTCGCTCTTTAGACCACCTATCATCTAATTTATTTCCCACAGCTATTAATAATGTTGGCAACTCCCAAACAAGTAATCCAAGCGAAATAGTCTCTGCTCTCGCTGATCAGCATTCGTCCGTTTGCATAGACAACTCTTATACTGCGAATCAGCCAGACTTTTTCAACTGTAATTGTGATAACGAACCATACAATCAGACTACCAGTCCCCAAGAACTATCATCAGCTATTAAGCGTACAAAAGAAGCTGCTCGTGGTTATGATAATATACATATTTCCATGCTTAAAAACGCTCCCATCGAGACTCATCAAGTTTTACTTCAAATATTTAGCAAGATATGGACTGAAAACGTATTTCCTTCGGCTTGGAAGAGAGCGGTTATTATCCCCATTCTATAATCCAACAGGAAACCCGCACGTGCAGAAAGCTATCGGCCAATATCATTAACCTCGGTGTTGTGCAAAATATTCGAACGGATAGAGTTTTCTGTCGTCTGAACAGAATATTAGGTTCGAAAAATCTACATCACAAATCTCAGTTTGGTTTCCGGAACGGGCGTTCTACGTTACATCCATTGTTGTACACACTTTTCAAAACGCTTTAATGGAGTCGTCAGTTCAAAAAACCATTTGCCAGCTGTCTTCTTCGACCTTACTTACGCGTTTGATAGAATTCATAAATCAAAAATTATGGCTCAACTCCGCAAATGAGACCTCGGAGGCAACTTAGTGTCATTTATAAATAATTTCTTGTCCGAGCGGAAATTTAAGCAAAAATGAGAATTCTTTATTGGCTGCTAGGAAGAAACTCGACGTTATCTATTGAAATCAAACGACTTTTATATATAGCCATTGTTAAACCTATATGGATTTATGGAATATAGTCGTGGAATTATACCAATAGTTCCAACATAGATTGTATACCAAGACGTCAAAACATTGCACTTCGTACGATCACTGCTGCATACCGATTTGAACGCAACGACGACATATATCGAGATATGAAAATTCCAACGGTCATTGATGAAATTACCGGATTCGCCTGCAAACACGAAAAACGGCTGGAGAAGCATACTAATTCCGAAGTCATACAACTCCTCGACAACTCTGAGAATACAAGGCGGCTTAAACGTCGAAAACCATATGACTTACAATTAATGAAATGATGTATAAAGTCGGAGTCACTTCATCGAAAGTGTAACTCTTTCCACGTGTAGTCAATTTTGTTACCGTTATTGTTAAAGGCTAGATTATCGTCACAATAAAAAAAACAAAAAAAAAACTACACTGTAACTCGTATATTATTACAATGAACGTGCTAAAAAGTAAGAATATAAATATTATAATATAAAAATATGAAGAAAATTCAGAAAACCTGATGCGAGTGTAAAAATGTGCATGGGTATTAAATCCTATTGTTGTCGGAGGTGAATGAAAGATCAAAGCCCATTGCATGGAGAAGTGCGTCCGGTAAACGGTCGAATTCAGAGATGTGGTGATTGAATAAGGGAGAGGGGCAATGGCAACCTAGCATTCTAAAACTGACCTTCCCACAGAACTTAATAGAAGATTTTTAAAAATGCAGCAATTTAATAGGAAATAAAGTTCTTTTTATTCACTTCTGTTTCCAGTTATGTTAAAAGCTGTTACCAAGACATTTTTTAAATGGTTCAATTAGTCGTATATTTTTAACTTTCAAAATTACGAGATTTATGACGGAATTCATAAAATAATAATAAAAAGAAAAATCATCTTTTAAAATTTGATTTTGATGTTTGCTTGTTATTCTATGAAAAAAAACGACATGCTTTTATTGGAAATGTGCGGCATAATGTAAAAAATATTTACGAGTTGAAAAGAATATTAGCTGCAGTTAGCATTTTTTGTCAGTATAAACAGGAACTATCATCAGATCAATCCGTGTGTGATTAATATCAATAAATTGTTAAACGTTTTCTTTTCGGTTTTTATTTATTCTTAAGATAAATATACAATTTTCTTCCTCTTTATTTCCAAGAAAATTCTTTTTAAATTAGCTATAGTAGAATGCTAACGTATTTACCTGTAAAAATCTGAACCTAGTGTTCGCTATTTCACTTTCAATTACATATAGTTACAAAGTTAGTGTCCATTCCATTGATTACCCCCCCCCCCATTTTTTTTGGTTTATTTTAATTTTTATAAAATCCATCAATTATATATATATATATATATTCTTCTAAAAAGTAATAAGTAAACTGTGAAATATTTATCGATTTTAATATTAAAATATTACATACTATGTTGTTATATATTATGTTTGAAAGAATCATTATTTTTAATCAGACATTTTTCAAAAAAAAAAAACTAATTTTTAATATGAAGTTAAATTTTCCGGTGATTTCGTAGTCATGTATGTTCCATTTACGTTCTTCTTCTTCTTCTTTGGAAAAATTTTTTTGTTATTTACGGTGAATTTATTTTAACACTCTGTTCTTGAATGTTTTTCTCTTGTTCGCAAGATATTTCAGTTTTCCGTTGTTTCGCTTTATTTCTACATAAAAACAAGTATTTTTAATTAGCCAATACATATTTACCTATTTTATTTTTATATTTCAATAAATCGTTTCTTTTTTATTATTCAGTAGCTTTATTTATAGTCCCTACAAAATATCACGGTGATTTTATAACTTAAAATTAGATGAAAAATTCTTTTTTGATCTTCATATACTTTGAAAAAACGTTAGTTTTAAAGAAAACTGCGTATTTTAAAAATTTTCAAATTACAAAGAATTTATTGAAATAATATATTTATTAAATAGAAAAACAAGCAAACAAAAAATAATAAATAATAATATACTTATCCACAGAAACTTTTTCGACCAAAAACCTATTTTTTTTTTTAAACCTATCTACAGCTGAAAACATAAAACAAAAAATGTAAAAATAGAATCGAACTATGTATCGCGAACGAAATGTAAGAACATAATATTATTAAAAAAAATTATAACGTAATTATACAGGAAAATTTTTTTGAAAAAAACAATACCTCGTATCACTTTTTCATAAAATTTTTCCTATATAGATAAATACGTTGTAACGCTTTTTAATTGTATTCTTTTACACTTTGTTCACGGCACGTAATAATTCAGTTCTGTGTTTATACTATTACTTTTTTATTTCTTTACCTGAAGATGGACTTTGCTCGAAAACGTTTCAAATACATTGTTTGAATAAATCGTTTCTAGCAAAAGCTATGTATCAAAATAGTACATTATAAAGAATTATTTTTTTATTTTCTTGTATTCATTTTTTTATATATAGTTATCATCAGCCGAAGGAAAAAGAAAATACTGTGCATTAAGAAATGCTGTAAATTGGGAGTGCAAACGTCTCAAGGAGCAGTGGTGGGGACAGAAATGCGCGGAAATTGAAAAAGATATGGCACAGGGTCATGTGGACATAGGTTATAGGAAAATTAAGCAAAATTGGCGAAAACGTACAGGGTTACGGAGCCGGGTAATTCATATACGCATGACCAAGTGGCGCAGACAAATCAGGAAAGAGTTCGATGCAGCTTTAAAATCTTTACCGAATAACAAGCCAGCTGAATTTGACAGTATCCCAGCAGAGCTGTGGAAAAACAGTGGCGCTCAAATTAAAGAGAAACTATTTACTTTGACCTCTGAAATAATGTCGAGTGGGACATGGCTGCTGGAACACTGTCTCTCAGTAATTCTACCCATCCCAAAGAGCAATGCCCCCAAAACGTGTGCAGATTATCGCACTATCAGCCTGATTTCGCATGCCTCAAAAATCCTACGTAGAATAATCAAAAAGCGTCTAGAGGTGTTAATGGATAAATATGTGGGTGAAACTCAATGTGGTTTCAGAAAAGGCCGCTCTACGCGCGATGCAATAACAATGTTACGCATACTGGGAGAACGTATGATTAACCAGGGACGGTGTCTATATGTAGCTTTCATCGATTATGAGAAAGCTTTTGATAAAGTACCGTGGAAAGATTTGTTTTTACTATTAAAACGAATTAGTTGCCCCAATAGCTTAATTACAGTAATCTACAATCTATATTCAAATCCAGATGCTGAAACGATAAAAATCGTAACAACAGGTGAAGAAATTTGAAATCGTTAACTTCCTTATGGAAAACTTCTGTTTTGCTCTTTTGATGGTGCTGCTAATTTCAGTGGAAATAAAAATGCGGTCCACGCAAAAATTATCAAATTAGTTGAACGTGAAATTCTTTCTTTTATACCCCGCAGTGCATACATTTGAAGATTAGCAGTAGCAAATGCGCGTAAAAATAATCTGCATGTAAAATGAGGCCTTAATATCATTGAAGATATATAGCACTTTTTTTTAGTAGTTACCCGAGGTACAGAAGATATTAGAAGAACTTTCTTTAAGAACTTAAATTAGCCTAATTTCCTATGCTGAACAAAAATGTTTAATAATCTAGATTTGAAATCTATTACTACTTTTAAACGCACATATTTTTGTTCCAAGTTTCTCATTATGAACAACATAGGTGCGTGGATTGTACCAGATTCAGTCAAATTATTAACTACACTTGTCAGAAGTGATCTATTTACTTTGAACATGTGGAGGAGTATCGCGTGTCTCTACGTGATTTTGTGCAGCCATATCACCATGTGAAGATGCATACGTTATTTTCTAGTGCTATTAATGAAAGGTATTATCCTAGTATATTGGCTTCAATTAGTGTAGTTAAAGATAAGGATTTATTTAGTGAACTGTATTAAAACAACCCTAGATATGGATTACCTACAAAAAAAATAAACATAATACTACGATCTTATAAATAACAGACATAATAAGTATTACTGCCAAAAATTTAATCTTTACCAACAAAAAAAAAAAAAAAAAAAAAAGATATAATAGGTCAAATTGTCCAAAAAAAAAAAAAAACGTTTTTTATGCTAAAATTTGTCGCCAGGAAAAAATACGCATGGACTGCAGTCAGAGTTATATCATCAATTCCGCTATGGAATACAGATCCGCGGATATGTATCTTTCCGCACCTACCCACCAATAGATCATAATATGATTGTTTGTAAAGTAAGCATTGATGTGGAAAAAAAAAATGGAAAATAAATCGATGAAATAAAATAGAAAGATTTTCAGAAAAGATAAACAAATAACATCCAGGTACCAATATCCAGCTCAGCTAAATACATGTATCTTGGCATCCATTTGCAAACTCGCCTTACTTGGCAGCCGCATATTAAGGCTAAAAAAGAGCACATAAAGGCAAAGGTTAGGCAACTTTACTGGTTATTGGGGGGTCGTCATTCGAAGCTAAGCTTATATCATAGGTGCCTAATCTACAAAGTTATCATCAAGCCAATCTGGACTTACGGTATTGAATTATGGGGATGTGCCAAAACGAGCAACCGTAATATCACACAGAGGACTCAAAATAAAGTTATACGATTGATAGCAAAAGTTGCACGGTTCCAAAGGAATATAGACTTGCATAGAGATTTAGATTTGAAGTATGTAGATGAGGTCATTCCAAAGATCGTAAGTACGTACTGCGAACGGCTTCGGAATCATAGGAATTCAGTAATCCAGCAGTTGCTGACGGAGGAACTCAATCATGTAAGCTCAAACACGTTATAAATCAGCAGATCTCCTGTAAACTGAACATGTTAGTACCAATTATGGATATTGCGGTTGAGGATGCTGCAGATACAAATCAGGAAAAGAAAAGAAAAATTTGTTTCTACAGCCCAAGCAAAAAAAGAAGGTGCATGACAAAGACTTTTTGTACGACTTGCAAACAGGCAATTTGCACAGAACATCGTGGAAAGATATACACTCATTGTTCTGAAAAATAACTAAAAGTGAAATATTTTGCAACGCTAGTATTTTGCTCTAATAACAAAAAACTTGATAAAAAATCTTGTAGTTTTTTAAAATAAATTTTCATATTTTATTTTTAACTAATTTTATTGCGTCGTAAAATTTACGATAGTCCCGTATTCATATTCGACAAAAACGGTCCCCCCGTATTCTAGGGTTAATAACATAACACCGACAGCTTACTCAGCCAGGATCCTGTATCACCGTGTTCCTGTGTCAATGCCGACAAACAGTGATACGTACCATTTCATATTTATTTTCACAAACATTGTCGTTTGTTGTATGTACGTATAAATATCATAATTAATCATTGTCTTTTATAGCAGTCGACCGATAGAGAAAGATTGGCATAGGTAATTTTCATTAATAGAGTTATTAAATCTCATCGGCTCATTCATTTAAATAATAAATAAAAATAAAAATTTTAATTCCGCAGAAGCAAATCCGCGGTGGCATCCCTAGGCAAAACAAAATTGCTAGGTTAGCAACAGCAAGTACCGTTACAGTGGATAAGCATTCATAAATTTGGATCAAAGGTAACTTCTTACGTAATTGTTTTGATTAAATAAATATTTTAATTATCTACCGCGCAATGAGTCGTACAGCAGAATTAATGGATGGATGATACATTTATATGACACCGAATTATTCGAATGCCTCCCAATGGAAGTTGCTTATTCCATTCGATTGCATTTTCTTTGTTTAATTCTACCGATGTAGTAGAACAAACCAATAGGTCGCGTGAGACTATAGTCGAGCATGTACGTCGTAACTGGCGAGATTTAAGTGCCCACACGTGCGCCCAAAACGGCGATCCTTACGACTCAGAAGAAGAGTATCGTGCAAGTATGCTTCATTCGGCAACTTATGGAGCGGTTTCCAAATTAAAGGCCGCAGGAGATTTGTATCCCATTAAGATCGAAGTGTATCAGGATGGCATTCTGCGTGGTTTGTTCGACGAAGAGCCTCATCCTACAAAGCGCTTGCTCTTTTCAGGAAATCTCTCGTCAGGCCATTATATGTAGTAAAGTAAGACAATATAAATTCATCAAAACTCCTGATATACAGAATGAGCCTTCAAAGCAAAAAAAAAAACTCATCGCTAAAGGACCGTCCATCAAAGCGTAAACAAGGTCGACCTAAAACAGCAGACAAATCCCATAAGGATCAACGGCGTAAAGTTAATCAGCGTTATAAAAAAGCACATCCTGAAGTAATTCAAAATGCTCTGAAACGTTATACAGACAAGCACCCTGGAGCTCATCAAAAAACCATAAAACGTTATACAGAACTCAAACCGATACGCAGAAAAAAATCTAGATGTAAATAGACAGGCTTCGAAAAGGTATTAAAGAAAGAAAAAATTGGAAAACAGAAAAGGTTGGAAGCTGAAAAATTGTAAAATAGGTTCTTGAGCGCGGTAAAAATATTTTAGATAATTACTGTAAAGTTTTAGATCGTGTTTAAAGTAAAATTACACAATAAGTATCGAATGAATGAGAAGTCTTTCTTCCGACAAAGATATACTAGATAAATTTATTATTCTTGCAGGGGAATCTAAACACGTGAGCACTCAAGCACCATACTATTATGAAAGTTTGTATAAAATATTTAGCTCGAGAGAAATTGTACCACTAAACGATGAGGGACAAGCTAACATATTTACGCTACAGAAGGAACAAAATAATGTATGCCGGTGTTGTGATTCGAAACTATGCTTATTAGATGAACCAGTTCTACATAATTTAGTAGAGGTTTTTAAATACTTAATTTCAAAGTAAATAGATGTTTTTAATTTAATATCTAACCAGGATCAAGAGCATTTAAGTAAAATTAAAATACTTAATAACATTAGAACCTATTTCCCTCAAATACGAACTATTATTAGAGAAAACTCTATCAGTTAACATTTTATTTCAAAAATATAAATTCAATATAGATTGTGACTTTAACTCTTTCAATGTAAATAAGTTATGAGAATTAGGAGTTCCCTTTAATAGCAATAATGCCCATTGTGAAGAAAATATTAGCGAAAGCGAAATGAACGAAGATTTAATAATAGAAAAATATAAGCGCACTTATAGTAATTTTAAAAAAAAGTGCGATGATGTACCGATATACACCATTGCGTATCTAGCCACAGACTTCTTTGTTTACGTAACCTGTCGTCTATTAATGAATTAAGAAATCCAATCCAAACTGACATATGGCATAGATTACAGCTTTTCAATGAAACATTTCATACTGAACCCAGTCCTTTTATTTGTCATTTATGCTTCAAAAAAAAATCAGAGCTAATGATTTGCCTCCTAATTCTATACTTAATATAGTTTATATTGCAGTGACGTACCTAAGCAATTAAGTGATCTTAATAACTCTGAAAAAATGTTAATTCAAAGAGCCAAGGCCTTTCAAGTATGTAGTAACTAGCTTGATTCCGGTGGGAAATAGAAATATACCTAACAGGCAAATGAAAAAAAAAAAAGTTAAAGGGAGGACTTTCCATTTGCCATTACCTACAGAAACTACTTTAAATAAATTGCTAAAACCCGAAGACCCCTTAAACCCAAACCAAGAACTTTTTATACTCGTACGAAGCTGTCCGACTGAAACCAAAATAATATGGTAAGACTTAGTGGATATCAACAATATAGGTATAAAATGCATTAAAATATTTAAAACAGAATAACATTCATTACACAAATATAATCTTGCCGCAAAATTCAGCTAATTTATTAGACAACCTTAACCAAAATCTGACCCACGATATTGAACTAATAGCAAATGACAAAGAACTATAAAATCAGTCTTTGATTCTTCCGAAGTGGTGGTAGTTTTAGAGTTAGGGGACAGGCGGACTCGATAACTTGACTCTCAAAAAGTGCTCACTTTGTAAGCCTATTCCGAAGAGTAAACGATTTGGATTTGAATTTGAATTTGAATAAATGAATAATAATTTTTTTTACAAAAAGTAATGATATGCCATCAAAAACATTAATTTTAAAAGTAGGAACCAAGTTTAATATATTAAGAATATGCGTGGTTGTCGACTTCGCCGATAAAAGAATTGAGATCTACATGGTGGTACCAAGGTCTGTAGATAATCTTGAAATTTATTTATAAGAACATACAACATTCTAAAATAAATTTGCTATTTAAATATGTAACTTCTTAAATTTGAACAGTCGACTTATTTACACAAAGCGGATAATTTAGGATAAATTATAGCTCACGATTTGACTGGGCTTACCAGCAAACCAAATTTTTAGAATAGTAACATATGTTGACCTTACAATATAAAAAATAAAAAATTGCGCATAACATAAAGGAGATAAGTTGATTAGCCAACTATAAGATAGCTTGCATATGAAAACTAGCCAAGCGAAATCGTGAGCTTCAATTTATCCTAAATTATCCGCTTTGTGTAAATAATTCAACTGTTCAAATTTAAGATTTTATATATTTTCAAATAGCAAAAACATTGTTGTCTATGACAAAAAAAAACAAGAAATTGTGTTTTAATTTTAGAATGTTGTATGTTCTTATAAATAAATTTTAGGATTATCTACAGAATTTGGCACCCGTTTAGATCTTAATTCTTTTGTCATCGAAGTTGACAACCACGCATATTCTTAATATTGAACTTGGCTCCGATTTTTACATTTATGTTTTTTATAGGATAATAAATTACCAAATGTCAGTATGTTTTGGATAACCGTTAATTGTGTGTGGTCGTCATATTTGATGCGTTATATGTATCGGTACTTAGCCTTGAAGCCGTTATAAAAGCTTTTGTATACAAATGTACTTACTTCTCCCTCTTTCCAGTCGCCTTATTAATTAATTAATACACTTTTTTTGAGTAATTTTTTACTTGCCGCGTTTTTTTCCATAAGCGGTGATTTTGTGTTTTTTTTTAGTCATTCCGAAAGACACGGTGACCTACACATCGCGAGAAGTAGCAGTTGCATGATTCGCTTTATTTCCGTTTTTTCGTGTTTGTTTGCTTGCTTTTTGTTTGCTCCTTCTATTGGTGGTCAGCATGACGTGGAAGGTCATGACGGCAGAAAATGAAAGCGTATTTCTGCTTTATTAATTATGCTAAAACGTTTGATTGCGTGCAATAGGATCAATTGTGGTAAATATAAAACAACTTTGGAATTACGCGTCATTTAATTGATCTTATTAGATGTGTGTACACTCGCGTTGCACATAATAATTGCCTAGTATACAACCTATATATCTGTACTGCTGAAAAATGTACGAATAGGTTGCCCACCAACCGAATGGTTCAGGAGGTATTGATGACTAGATCGTTATATATTTCTAAGGTAGAGCTATAGTCGATAACAAACTAATAGATCAATGCAAAACAGAAAAGGGAATACGACAAGAATGCATATAAGATCCAATCGTTTTTAATATATATATATGTAGTGAGTAGATATAATAAGGATGAAAAGATGACATAAACATTACGCACGAGGCAATTAACAACTTACGATATTGTAATAATCGCCTCGTTGGAACAAAATTATCAGCCTTCTTAAAAAAACAGAGATATTGCAAATATCCAAAATTACAACAAACAGGGCCAATCAAATCTATGTAAGGCTCATCCCTAGTATATACAGAAAACTACCAGGTGATGGAAAAATACGGGTTAACTGGGAGTCGCTGGCTTTTGGCTTTTGTAACATCCATTTCGCCTCGCTAGTGCAAGAGGTGCTTTAAATTCGGACACGCTGATAAGATCTGCCAGTCAGAGGATAATTACATTAACTTTGCTAACAAACATAAAGATACAACATGTGTAAACTGCTGGTATGGCAATATCGCTAATCTATGTAAATTTAAGGACTTATCTAATAATATTAATAACAATGGCATCGTAAGCGGGTCCATTGGAAGCATTGATAACACTTACTATAATAAAAATTTCCCTTGTTTCATTAAAGCTATCGAAAACCTTAAGTCTAGAATAGACTTTGGCATTTAAGTTAAATTATCTAAATGTTGGTGGTTCCTATGCCTGTCAGATTCTTTTTATTAGAGATGTGGTGGATTCTGATTGCGATCTAGCAGTCATTGCTGAACCCTGCGCCTACAATGACACTGTTCCTAGAGATTATGTACAGTATCCATTCGTACAAATCCATTAGGCCAGACATGCAAACAGCTTTATCAATTCCTCAAAAAATGCAATATTGAAGCTTGATATTCGACCACTATATGACACGTTTAACATATAAACTGACTAAAAGTTAAAAGAAAAAACCAAGACAAAAAAAAAAAAAAAAAAAAATTATGTCCACCATACTAATAATCAAATTGCAGTCATTATCGAAAACAATATTCCCCATCATATAAATCATAATGCAGATAAAATATAACCTCACTTATCATTCATAAATACGTTTTTATTGCATGCTAACTACCACCAAATGATCCTAAGATGCAGCACTTGGACCTGATTGATTATATACATATATAGGGATTGCAATCCGGAAAACCGGATCCAGCATTCCGGCGGATCCGGCGTCACTAAACGTTTATCGGATCCGGTGATAGCAATTTTTGGCGAAATAATCGAGCTGTTGCATGAGTAGATATTTTAAATACGTGGTGCATGTGCGCACGAGTGGTTCGACAATGAACCGCCCGAACGCGTCGCGCCACCGGCACAGTATCATTAAACTCGCTAGAGTCAACAAATGTGTGTTTTATTTTGTCGTTGCTTCGTCATCAAAATGTAAGTAAATAGACATTTTTTCTTATATTTAGACGAACGCCCGTGATTTAAGATTTAGGATAAAATAAACAAGTTCAGTCAAGCATAATGTTTCATGCGCTGAAGATTCCGTATACTAAATTAAAGATAACTCTATAATTTTCATTTACATAATACTAAATTCAAAACAAAGAAATCTGATTTTAAGTTTGTAATATTCTGTATTTTTCACTTAGCATTCCATTTCTATAAAGTATGTTTTAATAAGAATTACTATACTTTACATTTATACAATTAATTGCAAAACAAATATTTTCAGTACAGTTCTTTTTCACGCATCATGCAGTGTCATACTGTACTGCAAAAGAAATAAATTCAAAAATAACAAAAATAAAACATCGGAGAAATTAAAAAAACAGTCTATATTAGACAAAATAAATTAATTTTAAAAAATATTTTAGATTAAATATTTATTTTGTATTAAAATATTCTAGTCTACATGATATCCTTCCAAAAATCCAGGACTAAATTATATAAAACGCGTTTTGCACTAAAACCCGTTGATTGTAAGAAACCGTAAATCGAGCGGCTGAAAATTTATACAATGACAATCAGTGCGAACTAGTAGCGAGCAGCTCTCATTTATTGCTCAGCCAGAAATGTTAAAAGAGATATGGGCGATCGGCCAAAGCAAAACAACACTCAGCACGTTGACAGAGAAAATCGTCAACCTAAACGGACTTTTCACGAAACAAAAGGCATTGAGGGTGTGAGCCGAAAGAAACAAACAAGAGCCACTTTCGTGCGACTAACAGTATAAGGAGAATACACAAATTTAAAAGGAAGTCATCCTACGAACCGAAGCAAATATTGAGCCGCGTTTGGTGAACATAAAAAGGTCAATCTCTGATATACCGTATATTTATAAATTCCCTAAAAAGGCACAATGACTATCAGGCCCGCCGAAAGCGGGCATGTAAAGCGTGCATTGCACGCGGGCGGCGTGTCTAAATTGACCGATCGAAATATATGATAAAAATATATGTAATTTAATGATAAAAAAAAAACATTCAAAGTTATAAGACCCAGCTAAAAGATAACAAATGTCATCATATATAGAATGAAACACGTACGTGTAAATATTGCCATCTATTGGTATCCACCAAAATTAAGATGCGAAACTTCTAACGCATTTGACCAGAACTAACGCACATTAAACTGTAATTATTTTGTTTACAGTTGTTTCTTCTGGGGTATGTCTATCGAAGAATAATTATTGATAATAAAGAATCTTTCAAAATTCTGTTTGTTAATTATAAAATATAATAATTTATTACAAACACAATTATAATAAACAAATTTAAGAATAAAATGAAGGCTTACTTTGTTCGGGTATAACCCATCATCAGCTAAGAACACAACTCACTATGTGTGATCAGAAACAAATTTTAAATCACACTGAGGTCAAATAGGAAATAAAACGGTTTATATTATTATAAATCAACAATTTAAAGTCGATATATATCATAATTGTTAGAATAAAATGATGTACACAGACTACAACAAATATCTAAGGATTATATTAAACATTTAAATAAATATAAAATATAAATATTAAAAGATTATTTTAAAGTTTTATATTAAAAAGTGGGTTATTGCTGTAAATGGATTTTCTGATTGGCAACATTTATCATTAACATTAAAAAGACATGTGAAACAAACGTTTCTCATAGTGAAAATGTAAAATCATGGGTACAATTGAATTAAATGTTAAAAAATAAAACCACCGTTAATCAAATGCAACTAAGATTATTAGAATCAGAAAAAAAACAATGGCGCGATGTATTAGAACGCATAGTAGCCGTTATCAAGTTTTTATCTTAAAAATGTCTCGGGGCATATCGAAATCTTTATATGAGCATGATATAATGGTAATTTTCTAAAAGCCATCGAAATGATAGCATCCTTTGATTCAGTCATGCGGGAACAAATTCACAGAATTCAAGCCTCGAAATCTGATTCAAGTCGTATGACTCACTATTTAGGTGATCAAATTCAGAACGAAATCATTGACGTACCGGACACGACAATAATAAAATATATACCAGACAAGGTCAGAGAATCAAAATATTTCTCCATCAAATTCGATTGCACACCAGATGTAAGTCACACAGAGCAAATTACACTGTGCTACTCAGGCATGTTCTTTTAAATAATGAAACTAAAAATGTTGCGGTTTTCGAAAATTTTATTGGTTCTTGTGTGCGACCACCAGTTCCACAGGTGAAGGGGTCTATTCAATTTTATTTTGGATTTGTTTTCACAATTAAATCTTAACATTCAAAACTTACGCGGTCAAGGTCATGAGCATGCGTGGAAAACATACAGATTGCAAAAGAAAATTTTGGAAATAAATAATCGAGCATTTTACGTTCCATGCTCGGCTCACATAGTTTTAATTTAGTAGTCAACGGGTGCAGCAAATATTACGCACGAAACTGTGAATTTCTTTAATATAATTCGAGAAATTTACGTTTTCTTTTCATCATCTACAAAAAGGTGTGGTCGGTAATTTTCAAACATTTACCAGATTTAAAATTAAAAGCTTTAAGTGCCACACGATGATGATGGTCTAGCAGAATCGATTTAGTCACACCATAACGGTACCATCTCGGTTATTATTTGATACCTTACCGGAAATATCCGATAATTATTCTTCGGAATAAGATTGTACAACATCTCACAAAGCTCATTCGCTTGCATTGAAAGCATTCAAAATTATAGACTTATTTGCTCAGTAATAATTTGGTTTGATATTTCAAACGAAATTAATGCTTTGAGCAAAAGGATGCAAAACCCCACAATGAATACTCAAATCTGTGTAAATTTGTTGGATAAATTGATTAGTAAGTTCACCGAATATCGCACGAATGAACACTTTGAGAAGATATTAGAAGAAGCTACCAATGTGGCTCAGGTTCTTGACGCAGAAATAGAATTCCCACCGATGATTCGTCTAAGAAGAAGACCAACACAATTTCAATATGAACATAGTGATGAAGTTTTACTAGACCCCAAAATCAAATACAAAGTAGAGCTTTTTTTTTCAGAATCCTAGATCAGACGCTAACCTCTTTAAAGGACAGATTTGAGGAGTTAAAAACATTTACCGGCGTATTTGGCTTTTTAAGTAATAACTTATTTAATTTCTGCAATGTTGACTTAATGAAATACATTGTAAAGATTTAAATCTTAAGTTTAAAGACGATTCTAGTGGTGAAACAGGCATTGACGCGGCATTGATTTATTTAATGAAATCAGGGTTTTAATAAAGTTGAATTTTCCAGAAAACCAGTCTAATGATCAACGCACCACCGGTGTTACAATATCTTTTTACTAATGACTTAATTTCTACATTTCCAAACACGCAGCAATAGCGCTAAGAATATTACTTTACCGCCATTGCAGGTTTCAGTTGCATCCGGTTAAAGGTCCTTTTCAAAGTTAAAAATTATAAAAAACTACTTAAGATCAACAATGCTCCCGTAAAGACTAAGTAATTTAGCTATGGTTTCGATTGAATATGAAATTTTAGACAGCTTGAATACGAAAAAATTGATAGAAGATTTTGCAAACATAAAGGCAAGAAGAGTTCAATTTATATATAGAATAATCGTTATATAGGATATATATTTTGTATTATTTAAATGTGTAAAAATCGTGTAAATATAAGACAAAATCACACGAAGTATCCACTTACTGTAAATATAAACATAGTTTTTCTTTGTAAAGTCTTTTCATTTTTGCATACTCTTAAAAGACAACACTAAATAGCCTTTCTGCATTCTTACTCAAAACGGCTCGAATTCGATTCGAATTCGGTGCTAGCGGCGGGCGTAATTATACGGTCCAGGGATAGATAACTCGATGTAAGTAATTAAATAATTAGTATTTCCACCTTAATCACCTTCAAGGAGTAATTTCACGAATTGTACCAGAGATATACAGTGAGTTCCAAAAATATTCGGAAATCATAAAGAAAAATGATTCTTCATTTATAAATGAATAATCAATGGTTAAATAATAAAAATTTCGTTGTTAGCATGTATCATCTAGAATTACAAAATTCTCAATTGCAGCTGTGGCAGTAAAAGATGACCCTTATTATGGTATCAATAAAGACTTAGGACTAGCCAAATCAACCAATTTTAAGAACTTAATGTACGCATGTTCACAATTATTAATAAGGGCGCAAAATGAAAAATCATTGACAAAATATGGAGGACGTCATAATACAATAATTTTGTATTATTTTTTTCATAAAATAAATTAAAATACTGTCAAAAAAAATTATTGGACCAAGGCTTATTGCAACAGAGAATATATCTGTGTCAGGTGCGGTGAAAATCACTCCTCAGAAAACTGTAATAAAAAGCAAGATCAAGGTCCTAAATGCGCAAATTGTCATGGTAGTCATCCATCCAATTATAAAGGATGCGATATTTATCAAAAACTTCCATTGATAAGACAAAACGAGAGACCTAAAAATAAAAACAAAGACAATATAAACTCGCTACATATTTCAAATAGAGTGCCCCAAACAGTGAGGCATGAAACTATAAATCAACAACCATCAAACACAGTTACTTACGCACAAATTGTACACCAGGGTCTAGAACAACAAAGAAATACGACTCCTAATATTAACTCTGACACAGCGATCTTGTGTTCAAATAAATGTCCAAAAGTTGCGCGTAATAACCTGCAGACAGCAGTCAGTAAAGTAACATCTTGGTGCAAATTATGGAAAATAAAGATTAATGAAGGTAAATCATCTCGAATAGTCTTCACTAACCGAAGAATCGATTCATCCGGAAATATAATGATGAATGGAATGGAGATCCCTCAGAAAGAAGATGTAAAGTATCTTGGTATTCATCTCGACAAACGCTTGACTTTGAGGAAGCACATTATAGCGAAATGAGTTGAACATCAAGCTGCGGCAACTGTACTGGCTGTTGAGTAAGAGACCAATAGAGTATCTCTTGAAAACAAGTATAAGCAAATTCTTAAACCGGTCTGGAAATACGGCTGCCAATTATGGGGCTATATCGAAAACAGCAACATTTCAATTATGCAAAGAGTACAGAATAAGTTACTACGCACGATCATTTCTGCTCCATGGGGTACATAACTAACATCACGATCCATGAAGATCTTGCGAGTTCAATTTGTAAAAAATGAAATAGAAACTGCTACCCGACGATATGCTGCCAGATTGAAAGAACATCCTAATAGTACAGCAAAAGTCGCAGGATAAAATAAATCAAAAGAAGAAAGAATTTGAGAATAAAATTCCTGACTTAGCACCGACAAAACCTTTCAACCACGTTCACTGAACCCAGAAATGATCCCAGTATAATGAAAGAGTCCATGATCGATGGTTTAAACGGTTATCGCATTAATGCTCGAACGCTTGACTTTTGACTTGTAAACATACAAGCCTTTGACAACTCAGGTTTACGAGACATTATGTCACAAAGACAACGGATTTTGGAAGTCAATTTCCCTGCTATGTTTCATTACTATTGCGATCTCGCATCATAGAGAAAACTTTTCTTGATCCGTAATTAACAAGGTGAAGATGTAAGTAATTACTTCACTGTTTTAGATAAGGCACTTGCTTCAATGCCCACTGCTAACCCGATAACGCAATATATTGCAAGAATCGGAAACATTATTGACGCCAATCAACGGCGATGGAACTTATGGTTTCCAGATTCAAATGAAAAAGGAAATTTTTGAAAGATGCACAATGATAATTTTGTATTTTACATGGCATACCCAGCACCTCTCGTTGCAATAACATCCGTAATGAAAAAGGTAGAAGTATTAAATAATAATGCTAACATTCTTATGCAGCCATGGAGCATGCCCGAAGTTACGCCAGAAAGATTTAAATATTTTTCAAACAATGTTAGCGGATATATTTTACCACGCAAATTAACAACTGAACAGAGTCGCGAGTTAATAAACAGGGGCTGGCTATAATACAAGCAGAATTTCCCGCTAAGAGTATCGACGGTTTATTAATTAACCAAGATCTTATTAACTATGTGAGAGACTATACTCGGCAACTCTCAGCGATGGAAGTTATTCGTTACTAAAAGATACAGGGCTGAACAGTTACGCGGATTTAAAGAGGGCTGCGGAAAGCCGCGAGTACTGGAGAAGGATCATCATAGATGGAAACCAATTTTAACACTGAACCACACAGATAGATATAGAGACTTACAGAATTATCAAACAGGTTTATGTTGTTTTGCTACTTTCAATATCAATTTAATAAACAAATATCTGTATAAATTTTATCTAAAGTATGTTTATTAATTATTGTGAAAAACAACAATTTTCCAATAATATATAGTGCTTTAAATTAAATTTCTAATTTTTTTTTCTTTAAATTTAGACCACGCTTAGAACGTCCCGTTTACCGCATCATTTACATTAAAATCGGCATATTGTTAATTTATAGCAAGTCTACATTAAAGTTAGTGTTCGAGGCATAAAAATGTAAGTATACACTACTGCATGATATTGATCGATATGGAATCATTTTAATGTTTAACAGGTTAATAATCGTTGAAGGTATATTCAATTTTTGGAAAAGAGTAAAAATTTTTATTTATTGTAAATTTAACTGGTACATATATTCAACATTACCATCAACTTACTTACAGCACATCCGTCTATTTAATTACATTACTAAAAATAAAAAGTTGTCGATCAAATTGCATATAGACTATAATAGAATGTAGAAATATGGAATTTGGGAAAATAAGTTCTTTTTACGTCAAGACGAAACAATTTCTTTAAAATTTAGATTATTTTAATATTTAATATCCATCAACATTACTACATTTAACATTACTGTCGATAGTGAGTACGCATATTGTATACAATCACATTGCATTACTATAAAAATTTATTGAAAATGCGGAGTCGATTTTTTAAAAATTTCTCATAGTTATCAATTAACAAATCGTTTAGGTAACTTAATTCTTGAGTATTTATGTTACACCATGATTTGTATATTATTATTTTTAATTGTAATTAGAAATAAATAAATATGTACTATAATGTCTTTTTAGCAATGAATACTTGTTTCACACAGTTGAGAACTACTGTGCATTTTTTTTAACAGAACCCATTCATTATTTATATTCATATCTTTATCTATATAATCTCCCCTCGGAGTGCATATCTAATATGCAAGTGGAGGAATCTGAACTCTAGGGGATAGGACAAATACACAAGCGGCGGATGGTAGAATAATCTTCAGATATGGAGGTCAACTGTGAATAATTCTTTGATAAATAAGCAGTCGCAGACCAGAAGCGGCAGGATATCAGTGTATGGTGGGAAAACGATGAGAATTTTTTCTGTATAAAATGCTACATAAGCCCATTTTGACTACACTGCGTTGAAACTAGTACTGGCTTTTATAAACCCAAATCTATTTAAAATTCTGAAACGTTAATTTCAACAAGCGGAGCTGTTCTCCGTGTAAGGGACGGCCAATAAAAGAAGAATACTCTAAACATTACAGAAGGTAAAGGGAAACTACCAAAATTACAGTTCTATAGTTAATTATAATCTCAAATATAGTATATGTAACCAGAAAACCGCATTAAGAACAATGTATATTCCGATGTTGTACTCTGCAAGGAAAAGAACGGGACTCCCCTGGGAATCTCTTGGAGTTGAACGCCGATTTCAAATTGATTATATTTTAGTAAAACATACGATACATACGAAGAAACGAAGTGAAAAATCGTTTGCATATCCCAAAGCAGACTTAGATTCCAGAGACACTGACTGTATTTCTGCCGCACATTTTGAATGTTGCCCTTAACATCAAATATCGCAATGTGAATAAAGCATATTTTTGGCAAATTTTATTGAGAGTATGGGTTGCCGAGTTAAGTGTTGCTCACGAGGGGATTGTGCCTCGGTGGCGGTGGAATGTGTTACTCAACCCATGCTGGGAAGTCGTGGTGTAGGCGTCCCGCGACTTGTTAAATCGAACGGAATCATGCCTGAAATTATACAGCAACTTCTCTGTAATGATCTATTTATTGATGCGTATTCAGTGGTGTTGATGAAGTCGCGCTTCTCAGAGTGTGGTGGCACTTTATGAATTTCATGGTGCAAGTGAGCCGGCAGCACTAGTCTGTGTTCATGGTGGGGAATTGGACCATTATTACGTTCTCAGTCCTGTTGAACAACCAGTTGCCCAACTCGTAGACAACAACTAACCGAAGGCCGCTCTATTGACAATGTGTTATTAGACCAGGTTCAGCAGACACCCCTCTTCTATTAACATCACCTAGTATAGAGTAATATTCTCTACAGATTCTGCCACACCAGCAATTGAGTCGAATACAACATACAAGAATTCAATTTTAAATGTATAATTTATCAGTAAAATATTTTAAAATAAGATAATTCGTTGACAAACATCTATAGATGTATGAAAGAACGTTATTATAATAATTGTAAAAAATGTATTTTTCGAAAAGAAAAAAAAAACTGAAATTTTGGAGTAATATATAAACATGAAAGTACACAGGCACTGTAATTAATGTTAAACTTGAAGGAGATATTTCTACTGCACATCAACAACCGGTATCATGTGTACATATGCTGAAGAAGCTAATTCATGACTAAGGTAAAAGCAAGCAAACATGTCTATTTCTACTACTGAAGGAAAATTAGTAGAGACCAGTGAAGCTGTCCGTGAAACGATATTATTCTTAAATATCATCGACGCATGAAGCATATTCCCATTAGGAATTTCTTTATTTGACAACTTCTATAGGAGTGAGAATTAAAAATTGAATACATTCCGAGTAGCAGCCCCACTGACGGACTGGCTATGCGGGCAAACTGGCATTTTCCCGGTGCGCCCAAGCATTTAATTTATCTTTTGCGCCCTAATTTTTTCAAAATTTTATCACCGCCTCCGCCCCTTTGCTGTAAAGCGTCCTGTTACCTCTGAATTTTTCCCGGTGCGCCCTTAAAAGCCAGTCCGTTAGTGAGCAGCCCCCATCATATTTGTAATATATGACTTCAAAAAATATTATTATTACTTCCATACACCGGTAAATAAAATTCGCATCTTTTTCTTTTTTATGCTACAAATGAAATCAATTATAAAAGCAACTTATTCCTAATTTTATTTGTTTATACAAAATTAAGGAATTTCTTTCGGGTGTAAATATTTCCAACGACGCGCAATATAATACTAATAATTTCCTTTTATCGAAAATATCTTTCAACTATTTTTAATTATTCCCCAATTTTACAAATTCGCAGCTTAATACCGTGTTTTTCTCGATATCCGAAATTCACGATTTATTCTCTCAGTTTTCTCAGTTAGGTGGCCATCCTGAATAATCAGACCCATGTCTCTGCCTTATAATTTCTTCTGTAAATGAATTCTCCCAAAAAACCGACATGGAATACGTAGTTTAAATATTTGCATGACAGATAGATGGTCGCACTCACTAACGTATTATCCCAGAATTCTCACTTCCAGTCTAAATGACCCGACTATTCTTTTAGTCTTCTAGGCTAAAAGGTCTGTTATAAAACAGTTTAGGGTCCATTCACCATAACAGGCGAATGCATCATTGTATGCCCCTCCCCCTCTATTAAAAATATGTCGTTGCTGAATTCTTCATGATGTGTACATACACTTATGGTTGGGAAAGGTGGATATCACAGCTCCAACAGCTTAAGGAAAAACGAGATACCGGAAAAGCAACAACAACTAAACAAAATACACACTTACATCATCGATCGAGAAAGAGTACATCATATTTACGAGGAAGAAATACAAGAAAGAGAAGAAAAAATGCGGAAAATGGTAAATCAATTTTCCTTCATTAGGCAACAATGTGACACATCTTATGCTACTAACTACTACTTAAGTCTATAAACAGGCAGCGCATTGATACCCATTAGATCGCAGTGTTTAGCGTCAGGTTGCCCATCCATCCTGTTCTGGAGAGAGAGAGAGAGAGAGAGAGAGATCATTTACTTTGAAAGAAGAAGAAATAGAAGAAAGATTAAATATGCTACTATGTCTCTGAAAGATCCTTTAGAGATTGCTACCCAGCTGATAGCTCTGCACATCCTCCCATGCACGCTTCTTAAATTCTAACTGCCCCAAGTTTTGTCCAATAATTTTAAAACTAAAAGATGAGGTTGTGGACAAAGCTCGATTAAATCAGTGGTTCCTAGTAACCGAAAAAGCGGTAGAGCAAGCCAAAAGAAGAAGGTAATAATAATAGCTCCAGCTGAGTGAGTGTAATAGAAGCACAACATTACATCATATTCCAACAACCAAAACTATATCGTTCTACGGTCAATATTTACCCGCATTTATACCAACTTTTTAAATTTTTTATTTGTCACATACTAATTATTTATTAAGTGTAGGGTCTCATAATAACTTGACGAAAAAAAACTAAGTAATTTAGAAATCCTTCTTCGGAAGGGGTCAAAAGATTCTGTTTTTAAGAATTAAATCTAAAAGTTTAATCGAGTTATAATTTAAATCAGGATCTATATTAAACTAATCTGAAAATATGTATTTCATAGACCGAAAGCAAAATTCTTTACAGTAATCAAGAGGTTTTTTTCTTGCTTTCTTCATGCAATCAACATTTCACCAAATCAAAATCTAACGGATTCTTTACTCTTTTTTCGTTTATAAACAGAAATTTCTAACTGGCGAACCCAAAGAAAAAAATACATTACTGGCCACTCAAATATAGTTTTTAAATTCCCGGTTTCGCTGGTATAAATCCTCCCGATTTCCTGATTACTAGAATTTTACAAAAAGAAAAATGGATTTCTTTTTTTTGGTTACTATTTTGGTGTAATATTTGACCACCGTAGCATACTTGTTATATAAATAAAACAGAACTTCGTAGTTTATTTTGAGTAAAGCACATCAAAAAATGGATTCATTTGTCGCTTCAAATGATTTATTCTTATTAGAAATATCGTTTTTGGTTATTTTTACTTTTCTCCCGGGTTTCTCAGCTTATTCCGGGTTTTCTCCCAGTTTGTAAAATTCTCGGCTTATTCCCGATTTTCCCGGTTCGGTGGCTACCCTAAAATATCCATATATAAACATTAAAAAAAGGGTAAAAAAAGAATAAAAAAACAAAAAAAAAACTTTACACCTCATATACGTAACTAAAAGATTTAAGAGTGCCCTCGATGGATACGCAGGCATATATAAAAACTTTCCCGAATTGTATTAATTAATTATTAAATATTTATCGGTTGATAATAAACACTATTATTTTATGTCGTTAATATCACTTACCAAGTTCCGATATTTCTTTACGAACTGAATATCCAGGACTTACTACACGAGTCATAATTTTAATTATCACAAAAAAAAAACAATTAACAACCTATTTAATTTACCTACACTCTTATGCTTTTAAAACGAACGATTAAAAAAAAAAAAAAAAAAAATCGCTGCACGACAAATTATAGAAATGAAACACTTCAAGTGCTCAACAGAGCAACACCAAATAAACGAGACAACGGAAAGTCGAGACAATTAAACTGGGCGGAATAGCAATAGGCGCTACCAGTGCAAACATTACACATAGATAATGCAAAGAGGTGTATGAATTTAAAACTGTTTTCCAATTACGTCACGAATACTTCATACAGTGCACATAGCGTAAGCACAATGACGAAAATAATAACAAGAAATAAAAACGAATATTTCCTCGCGGCATACTATTTAATAACATTGCGATAGCGACTGCTAGGACGAAGAAGGACGATTTTGCGGAAGTGAGGAGGTGCAGTCATAATCAGTCAATAGATGTTGGTATTCCACCGCGATGAAAGGCGGCCTTGATAAAGACCGCTAGGAACGGGGGAAATTAGCACCGCGCTTAAATTCGGGCATTACCCAGTCGGTCGCGAATAATATTCGGTGAGAATTAAAAGTTAGTGGAAGTGACAGGCCAATTTGCACAACTACTAACAATTCAGATAAAAAGAAAGAAATAAAAAGAGGTACATCATATCAAACATATCATACCACGAGAAAGCATGCCATCAAGAAACCAATTGGAATTCTGAAAACGAATCCTACACAAACGACGCGAACACAGATGCATCCTTGCAAACGGAACTTTATCTGAATTATCTATGCTACGTCATACAACGGGAACCCTTCTCGTTATGAATTATATAATGTCTAACATAGGTCAAGACCGTTCATTAGAGAATTAATTTAAACGGTTTTTTTCATGTTTTTGGGCTTGTATTTGCATAGAGCTTTTGTTTACTTTTTGTATATTTTAAATGCGCAGTAGAGAAATTAGAATCGAGTTCTCATCAACGAAACACTGTTTCTCTTTAACTAACGACCCTACAATATTATGTAGCCTTAATTTAAACCGTCTAAAATTTTGCCCCTCGATCTATCCGCGCATGTGCACACACACACACACACACACACACACACACACACACTGAATTTAAAATTTCCATAACAGCAAATTAGGTAACTTACATTTTATAGTTTGTTCCGGTTGAAGTTTCAGAGGTTTTTCAGTCAAAAATGCATGTTTTCATTTTTTTGGACTTGTTTCATCTATTCTAAAAATCCGAAAAAATTCAGAAAAACATTTTATTATAATATACGTAACATATATCTATTTCATTGTTGTTAGTTGAATTTCAAGAGGTGTTTCAACTAAACACACGTATGATTTTATTTAAATTTTGACTTGTTCCACTCGTTCCTCCCGTTCAAAAAATCTGAAAAAATTCGGGAAAACTTGTTATCTTCAAATACGTAACATATATATCTATTCCGTTGTTGTTAGTTAAATTTCAAGGGGCTTTTCAGCCAGAAATGCGTGTTTTTATTTTTTCAAACCTCTTCCGTCACTTTTAAATATCTGAAAAAAATTCAATAGATAGTTTACACTACAATACGTGTTACATATTTTTTTCGACGTTACTGAATTTTTAAAATATTTTTTATGACATTTTAAAAATTTTGAATTTTTCTAAAAATTTGAATTCAGCGTCCAAAAATCGTAAAAAATTCACCGCTATAGAACTTTCCATTATCTTTAACCTCTAACAAGAATTTTTTAAATCGATTGAAAAATGGCTGAGATACCGTAAAGAAACCGAAAATCACAAAATGGTGACTACAGCAGCCCCCTGTCGGCCTAGGGGGCTGAAACTTTCAGCATCAACTACTTTTTTCATGTCCTATAGGTATATATATATTTTTTTTTTATAAAGTTTGATTCAAAGGCACTTTTACCCCCCCCCCCCTAACCGGCTAGGCCATTTAGGATTTCGTTTATTCAGCGATTAAAAAAAGCAAAACAAGCGAGGAAAAAATAACCGGCAAAGACAGGGGATGATTTTGTATTAACAATAACATGTCATAAATGTCGAAATTCGGACTGTGGTCGGGAAATGTAATTCTAAATTGGGTTCCGCAGTCCTTAACAATAGGCAGGTATAAAAGACTAAACATAACATTTTTCGCGCTATTTGCTTCCTCTGTTTAATTTTTTTGTTCTTCGAAAAAATTTAAAAAAAAAAAAAAAAAAACGTTTAAGAGTGGGTAAAAACATTAATGCATACCAAACAACGATTCCAATAATCTCTTATATAAAAATTCAGCTTCCGTATGTTTGTGTCCGCAAAACTGGAAAAATAGTCGATGGATTGAAATTTTTACACAACGTTGCATTTCTATATAAGAGTGTTTTTATACACTTTCTTACCCCAAAGTTCTCAGGGGAACGGGAAATTCAAAGCGTTTTGGGAGTTTAAATAAAAACAATTATACATGACGACTCTATTTTTTTCACTCACACACATTACTATTTTCACTCATTTGTTTTAAAATATGTTAAATATTTATGATTTTAACAACGAACGTACAATTAGATGAATAGCACATTTTTTTGACAATCGGCGATCCAACTCACGGGCTGACAATGTTACTTTTTTGGTTTCTGTTGTTAAAATTATTTGTTTTTTTGAAGACCCACATATACACACACCACATAGGTAACGTAAATATAATAATAATAATAATAATAATAATAATAATAATAATAATAATTGATAGAGCGGCTAGGTTGAGGCAATCTTATTACATTATCATCGGCTGAGAGATATTTGGGGAGGTGTTTCGAACGATAGCTATTTATAATGATACAAGTTTTTGTTTGTTCACGGGTAGAATAAATAGAAATTATTAGCAATCGAATTCGGAAGTGTCATTGTTACGTATAAATTAGAATCAATGGAAATTACTAGTAATCGAATTCAGCGGTATTTTGATTACGGCAAAAGTTTCGCTGATTACTTGGATAAAAGTTGTATCCACGACGCGATGCGAACCCGCGTAAACGTTGGTGCGGGAAAAAAGTGTTACTATGACCGGCTGATTAATGTGCAAATTATATCCAAAATATAACCGAAATATTTAATCAAAGGTTAGAATTGATTCGATTTTATCTGAGAAGTGATTTGATTATCAAAAACGGGAAAAATCACTTTCCCATCTGATTTCTGCAACATCGTAAATTCAAAAGAAGAATTAGTAGACAAGGTATTCCAAAGCATCGAAACAAATTATCAAAATCACGCATTGTTGAACGGAAGAGCCATTCTAACGGCTAAAAATGTCGACGTACACGATATGAACAACATCATTCTAAACAGAATCGCAGGTGAATCAGTGACATACAAATCTATTAGCTCCGTAATGGACCAAAGTGAAGTAGTAAATTTTCCAACGGAGTTTCTTAATTCACCCGATGTTCCCGGATTACCGTCACACATTCTGAATTTGAAAATTGGAGTGCCAATTATATTCCAATGAAACATAGATCAGCCAAACGTATGCAATGGTACACGATTAATAGTTAAAAAATTGATGAATAACCTAATTGAAGCAACAATTCTGATTGGAGCTCATAAAGGCGAAGACGTACCACTTCCACGAATACCGCTAATTCCGAAAGATATGACGTTCGAGTTCAAACGAATTCAATTTCCAATACGCCTTGCGTTCACTGTGATTATCAATAAAGTGCAAGGACAATCTTAGCAAGTTTGCAGCTTGAATTTAGAAAACGAATGCTTCTCTCTCATATATGTCACATGCTCCAGAGTCGGTAAGCCGCCTGATCTTTATGTTCACGCAGAAAACGGACAAACAAAAAATGTAGTCCATTCACTACCTTTACAATAAACAACGATTTTCAGTGAAAAACATTTTCCTTTTTTTCCTTTTATTCTGCAGCATAGCCACAGCAATTGAATGATGTGTTCGTTCGTTGAATCTATGTTCACTAGAATACTTCTATTTACTCCCTAATAATTAATATCAGACTGAGCCAAGCGTGGCCGGGTTTGGCTAGTAACGAATAATTATTGCAAGTTATTCCACTCAAAGTTCAATGTTCCTCAAATCTCACTCTTCCTATCAGCCACTATACAGGAAGCTTTATTGATGTTTATTGTGATATGTTCAGTAACATAAGGATGAATTTGGTGGTATAGATATAATTTTCATTGGAGATTTGCGGCTGCTACCACTGGTCCGAGCAGCACCGATATATAGGCCCATTAAAACACATATGTTTAGGTGCAATGTTCGGAGAAAACTTAAATCTTATCAACTTAACCAAGTCATGAGGCAGGACAATGTTGTATTTTCTAATGTATTAACTAAAGTAGGCAATGGTGAACCATTAGAACAAAATTAAATTAATTATCAAGAATTTTTGTTACAAAAGCCGCTGTGCAAAGTGGAGTTAGCAATCTTGCTGTGCCTATTGAACTACGATCCGCGAATATTAAATTGACATCAGATAAAAAAATTTTACTACTCGAAAGAATTTTCCTTTAATTGCAGCTTGCGCTTTGACTATACATAAATCGCAGGATGCAACTTTCCATGAAATTGTTTACGAGTATGAGACCATTCGCAAGAATTTGTTTATGTTGCGTTATCTCGTGTAACAAATATCGAAAATTTGTATATTCTAACACCTTAAGATGATCCAACGAAATTGAAATTTTATCATAGCAAGCGAGCTAAATCAACCGAGAAATTAATGCAAGAAATTCAAAGATTATCCCAAAACACATTTCAAACCAGAACGAAAATTACCTTGGATATGATTTGCAAAAAAAGAGGTCTTTCATTATTAACTTTTAACTGCCAAAGTTTACAAAATCATATTCTAGATTTCATTGATCCAGTTATTCGAAATTGTAATTTTCCATTACTTTCTGAAACGTGGATGAGAAATGAAGAAGAAGTTGTCCTTCAAAATTTCAAGTGCATTTCTCATTATATATGAATATGATTTTGTCAAACATAAGTGAATTGAATACTAGGTATTCATCAGTTGGTGACATTTGTTCAGTTGTGTGTAAAATAGGAAACAATGTTGAAGTAGTTATTGTGATATCCCCAAATCAAAAGGTTGAGGATATTACATTATTTATTCATCGATCGCTGTTAGAATATATTGAGGGGAGGAGGGGAGGTTCTAAATTACTCAAACAAAATTTTCATAAACTTCCACTCATATTAGTTGGAGACTTCAACGTTGACTTTAATAACAAAGAAAAATCTGAAGCACAAACATCCTTTTTGATTTAAGTATTAATAATCATCCAGTGCAGTATACAACAAAATACTGTACTACAGTTGATGCTGTTTTTTCGAGATACTTGGACAAGTTGAATCTCAAACATATGTATCTTATTATAGTTACCATAAGCCAATAATTTCTATGATACAATATGATGATAATGCTTAATATTCATTTACATACATTTTAACCATTGATGATTGATTTGATTAATTTCTTTACTTACAACAACAATTCACTTTTTTTCCCCCGTTTGTCAGATTTATACAACACATTTAGAAAAGAAACATAATATTAAAATGCTTAAGTATGAATTTACATCTGAAAAAGGTAAATCATTTATATTTTTAATGAATATATTAAAGATGTTATATCATTTTTTAAATTATGTAATGTCATTAAAAAAGTACGAGTATTTAATCATACATGAAATTATTATTGTAGTTCACAATTGCAAATATAAAATTTCTTATAAATTTAAAGATACTAAAAATTATTTAAAAATGTTAAAAGCATGTGAGGATTATAGAACAATATCCTTGATGAATCATCTTTTGAAAATTTTCCTACGTATAATTCAAATTGCGAAGCTGTTTATTTGTAATCGCGTTAGTCCAGTAAAAACTAAAATACACAGACGTCGTATGCCTCATAAAAAAGGTCTTTTCAGGATCGGTGAATTGTAGATATACATATGTGTACATATCTACATATCTGATTCACTCTCGTAATTATATATGCGGACTGAAACGTGATATATGCAAAACAAGATTTTTACAAGGGGTTGCAGTTTAAAACTGTCATAAGAATAGAGAATGCACGAGTAAGTAAAAAAAGTAATAATAATTAATAAATTGATGAAATGTGTGTTTTAAACAATTTGTGTATATAGTAATTTTACTTTAGATTGTTATTACCACAAAATGTAATGACTGAAAAGAAAGTAAAAATAAGAAACATTATCAGTGGATGAATTAAGAAAAATGCAATTTATTTTTTTCCGTTTGTCAGATTTATACAACACATTTAGAGAAGAAACATAATATTAAAATGCTTAAGTATGAATTTACATCTGAAAAAGGTAAATCATTTATATTTCAATGAATACATTAAAGATGCTATATCACTTTTTAAATTATGTAATGTCATTAAAGAAGTATTTACTCACATGCAAAAATTATTATTATAGTTCACAATTACAAATATGTATAAAATTTCTTATAAAGATATCAAAAATGATGTAAAAATGTTATAATTACTTAAAAATTTACATAAAACTTTTAATTAATATTATGTGATTTTAGAATTTAATATATGGAAACAAAAACAGGAATCGTGTAAAATAGAACGATATAGGCTGTACCATGTCAGTAAAGGGGAAAAAAATTGCGAAGCTGTTTATTTGTAATCGCGTTAGTCCAGTAAAAACTAAAATACACAGACGTCGTATGCCTCATAGAAAAGGTCTTTGCAGGATCGCTGAATTATAGATATACAAGTAAAGAACTTCTCAAGCAAGTTGATTTACAAATTTTTAATGAATTTAAAACAAGATACGATACTCTATCAAATGGTAAATTAATAAATAAGTTCTTTCCTAACGTAATAGAACGCTTTAAAAACAAAAACATTAAAGTAAATTATTACATGACTCAAATACTTACTGGACATGGTTCCATTGGATACTTTTTAAATAAATTAAACATTATTGCTGATAGTAAATGTTGTAATTGTGAAAGTAATGAAGTAAAAAATGTTCAGCATATAATATACACGTGTAGCAAGTATAATCACCTGCGACAATTGTATATGATTGACAGTGCACTTTAAATGAAATTATTCTACTAGAACAATTTCCTGTATTCATTTCTGAACTATTTAAAATTAAACATATATACAAATAATCGCTACTGGTAGCCATAAGTTAATTCGCAGGTTACTCTGGTTTGTTATATTTCATTATTAAAGTAATAATAATTATATAAAAAAAAAAAAGAAAATATACATATGTGTCTATATTGTTTGTTAATCAATAAAAATGTAAAAATTTTAGTAAAATGAAAATAGTGTTTTCCATATATACGAGTAATTAATAGGTTACGTTGCACAATTATAAATACATTTGACCAGCTCACATGGGAGTAATAATTATAAATGGAAAAGTTTTTGTTGAAACTGTTGTTACATACTAGTTTCATAAAAAACAACTTCAGTCAAGCATAAGGTTCATGCGCTGACGGTGAATATGTGTACATATCTATGTATGTTGTTTGTTAATCAATAAAAATGTAAATATTTTAGTAAAATGAAAATAGTGTTTTCGATATACAATTAATAGATTATGTTGCATAATTATAAATACATTCGATCCTGTTCATTTTTAAAATTCGTCTACGATTTTTTTCTATGCTTATTAAATTTTAATTAGACGAGATATACTTTTTGCAAAATTCGTGGACGATCATTTATAAAATTATTTTGACTATTTCCATTAAAAAATCTATATTGCTTTTTATAATTCGTATACAAAACTTTTAAAGTGTTTATTAAAATTTGTTTAAATAAGCTATATATCTTCTCATATTTTTCTATGCAATAATATTAAACACGTCTTACTGCGTTTACCTCGTTTAATGCACGTACAATGCATTGCTGTTAAAATATATTCTGATTTTTTATGTCATGTTAATCAAAATTTAAACTCGTTTGTTGTTTGCGCCGTATATAAGCCACCTAGATTTACACAAAAATTTGCTGATGACATTAGATCACTTCTTAACTTACATCCAAAGGTTATTTTAGCTGGCGATCTAAATGCTAAAAGTAGAATATGGGGTTGCTTCAACAACAATTTAGCAGGTAATATATTATTCAATATGTCCATTCGGGACAATTTTCAAATAATAGCTCCTCGAGAACCTACTTACTTTCCTTCTTCAAATCAGATTCGATGCAGTGTTTTAGATCTAATCGTAGCAAAAAATGTTAGTGCAAAACTCCCCGTTACGTTTGATCATCTTATCTCTGATCATAAACCAATTTTTACGATTATTAATAATGTAAAACCGCTCTTAAATAGTAAGTCGTATCTAGACTTTAATAATGCGGATTGGGATAGTTTCAAAAAATATATCACAGATAGTATTAATTTAAATCAACCAATTAAAGATAATTCTGATATTGATAGCAGGTTGAATAACTTTACTAAATTAATTACTGACAGTATTAATCTATTTATACCAAAAAAGACGTGTCAGATGTTCCCCTCAAGTTTACGTTCCGAGTATTGTCCGTAATATAATTAAACTTAAAAACTATGTTCGGAGGATTTATACAAAATACCGATTTCACTCTAATATTGGTTATCTGAAACCTGTAATCAAATTCTTAACAAAAATAGTCAGATTTGTACTTGGAAAAACCAAAAATGATAAATTTCAAAAATTTCTGACGAATGTTAATACACAAGATAGAAGTTTATGGAAAGTATGTTCGCGGTATAGTAAGAGCTATGGGGTGATTCCACCGCTATTTGATTCTGATCTTAACACGTATGTTTAGAAGGATCAAGCAAAAGCGGAGTTGTTAGCCGAGTATTACTCAAATATTCATAAAACGAGCACGCGTCTTGCATCTACATATCAAAATAATGTAGTCACTAATACAGTAAAACGTTTACTAACTGGTTCTGATTTCAATAACATTACAGGTTCTCCTATTTTTCATTCTGAGTTTTGTCCTGCCTCACCTGCTGAAATATTTAGGTACCTGAAGAAATCTAAAGCAAAAAACTCTTGTGGTGATGATAATATCCCGGCAAAAATCTTAAATAAGATTCCTCGGAAGGGGGTACTAGAGTTAACGCACATAATTAATGCTACAATGTGGTTCGGCTATTTTCCAAATTTCTGGAAAGTAGCCAAAATCATTGCGCTACCTGAACCAGGCAAAGACTCTTCCCAAGTGAATAATATACGACCCATTAGTTTACTTAGCAATTTAAGTAAAATAGCGGAAAAAGTTATGCTACACAGGCTTCGTAATTTCGCCGATAGTAATAACATACTTCCAGTGGAACAATTTGGTTTCAGATCAGGTTATTCTACTACGCATCAAGTTGCTAGGATTACTGATCATGTGACGCACAACTTTAATATAAACAAACACACTGGATTAATTATATTTGACATTGCAAAAGCATTTGACACGACCTGGCACGACGGGCTGATTTATAAAATGTTAAAATATAATTTCCCGAAATATCTAATCAAATTGATTAGAAGTTACTTACGCAATAGAACTACTTTTTACGTTTCATTACAAGACGGTAAATCAATGACCAAAACTGCCGTCGCAGGAGTTCCTCAAGGTAGTGTGCTGGGGCCTGTTCTCTTTTCAGTCTACTTGTCCGATCTCCCTAAGTTGCAACACACGAGTTTAGCTTTATATGCTGATGATACTACTATATTATATTGTAGCTTGTATAGAACGTCTACCATTTATAATCGTCTACAGCTGCACAGTTTTTGGGTTTTAAAATTTTTGGAAAAATGGAAAATTGAAATTAATCCAACTAAAACAGAAGCAATAATTTTTACTCGTAGATATCCCACCCCTCCAAGGCAATTGATTATTAATGGCACCAGGATTAAATGGGCTAATCATGTTCGATATCTTGGGGTAATTCTAGATAAAAGATTATCTTTTAAGGAACACTTAAAATACGCTGAAGCGAAAACAAATAGAACCATTGCAGCTTTGTACCCAATTATCAATCGGAGATCTTACTTAAACACCGTAAACAAGCTTATTATATATAAAAGTATTATTAGACCAATATTGACTTATTCAGCTCCAGTTTGGTGCTCGATTTCAAACTCCGATTTTAATCAACTTCAGTTGCTGCAGAATAGATGTTGTCGGTGTATTTTAAACGTTCCCTGCTGGACTAAAATAGATGATATGCATGACTGGTTACAATTGCCGTATGTAAAAGATTTTATAATTAATACAGCAAATAAATTTTTTCATGGCTGTTTCTACCATAGCAATATGCTTATCAGGAATATAGGCGATTATAATTCCGAGCAACTAACCCGGATGTACATTTAAGCATCGTCGGATTAAACACAATTTAGTTAGTTAGTGATATCTCTAGGCTGTTAAGTAATGTTTTCAATGGTAACAATTGGTTGTAATTTTTGATTATTTTGGGTTTTTTGTTATACTTTTTTTTGCCCTTTGTATTTTTTTTGTATAGTGTTTATATTTTTGTTAACAATACGTAAATATTCTATTTTATCACTCTAATGTAATGCAGTTAAGTCTCTTTCGAGCTGGTACGCATTTTGTTTATAAATACAGTATTACTGTACTTAGCCAAATATACGTTCTGTTCTGTTCTGTTCTATGCAAACATTTTACGTTTTTCTTTCGAGTATGGGGAATTTAATATGATTAAATTATGTCTAAATCTTTATCTTTTTGGAGCGTGTGATGCTGGTTTCGTTTTTTTCTTATAGAAAAAACAAAAATGGAAACTCAGTCATTATCAAGTTCGGGTCCATATTTTACACGAATAACTTTTGTCGTTGCAGAAGGAGGGAAAGATTTTGTTAATGCCCTCGAGGTATCTATACACTGCCTATATGTTGTATTTTTTTTTTTTCGTAAACTACTTCTCAATGTATGCCTTTAACCAAAGGAGCAAAAATCATTCAAGTTAGTAATTATGAGTTTTTGATAGAACTGCCGTTGGTACTTAATTATAAAGAAGTTCAGCAAATGGTACTATCACACCTCATAAAGGAGTTTCTAACAGCAAAGAGGTTTGGGCATTATACCATCGATCCAGACAGGTATGCGCCCCTACATTCCTCAGGCAAGCCCATCAATCCTCTTTACAATCCACTGTCATTAATTTTTAAGTCCGATTCGGAGGAGAAGGAGATGTGGTGTCAATGTTCACCGGAAGGGCACTATACTACCACCTTCGTCTATACAGTTTTCTTTCTGACATTATTATTTATTTTTATAGTGGAATGGATTTAACACAGACTTTGGAGGTGGAGGAATAAACCTCTTCGACCGAAAAGTAAGTTTATTAATTATTTGTTAAAAATGTATATATCGATTTTTTAAAATATTATTGACGTATTGATCTGGTGAGTATTTGAACCTGATACATGTTGTCTCTTACACAAAACCGTCATTGAAAATTTCAGGCGTATGTAAATATTGAAAAATTGTACATTTTACTAAAAAAAAACACGTTATTATTTCTTTTCATAAATATTGTAAATAATTTTTATCTCAAAGATAGTAAATAATTTTTTCAATCAAAGTTCGTAAATGTTTTTCCCTAAGGAATAGACTGTTTATATTTTTTTCTTTTCAGTTTTTACATTTTTCTTTCAAGTATAGGGGGTAAGTTATTTTTTATGATTATATTATGCCTCTTTCTTTTCTTTTTTTTTTGGAGTGTATGATGTCTTTTTTGTTCTTTTTTTCTTATTTCTTTCTTATGATATGCTTATGATAGAAAATGTTGGATCATAATGCACTGAAGTTTATTTGAGGGTTACATAATATAGTAGAGAAATGGTAGATGTATTAGAAGTAACTATACATAGCTTCTCTTCTTTTCAGCCTTATTTATCGTTATATTACTTTGGGATAAAAAATTTGGATTTTTTCTTTCTAAATTCATTTAAATTATCTTTTCCCTGGGGCGGAAATATTGTATAGAGGGGATGAATTCAAAATTAATGTGCGGTCCTGGCTATCTTATGACACCACAAGATAGCGGTTGAGGTCGCACCTTTTAGTTGCGGTGCTATGGGTTGCCATCTACATTTTGATGATCCAGATTTTTCAGACCCAACTGGCCAGGACCCCCCAAGTCTGCCCATATCTACGTATTCATCACCTGTACCGGAATCTCTAGTGGGAGCACCGCCGCTATCACCGGTAGAGTAAGTACAAATAAGTTTACATAATGTTTTAAAAAAATATATATTATTGGTGTAGCATTACTCTGATAAGTATGTGAATATGAGACATGATGTCTCTTACACAAAACCATTATGGAAAATTTCAAGTGTATGTAAATATTGAAAAATTGTGTACGTTTTAGTGAAAAAATAAACATTTTTATTTTTTTTCATAAATATTGTAAATAATTTTTATCTTGAAGATAGTAAATAATTTTTTCAATCGAAGTTCATAAATGTTTTTTCCTAGGGAATAGATTGTTTATATTTTTTTTTTTTCAGTGTTATCTACCGTAAGCATAAAATTTATTAGCTACAATAACATACACAAATAGATTGAAAATAAGAAAACGAAATTCATAATAATTTTTGTATTACTGAATATTAACATAAAAAACTTAATCTCTAGCGAGTATATGAATACAGATACAAAGTTTTATTAATTACTATGTGTTATTCTTATATTACTTGTGCGGTCCTTTAGAAGCTAACATTATTTATGAAATAATTATGTGCGACTATACTTATTTACAAAAAAATTAAAAAACGATACAAAAATTTGAATATGAAAAACGAAGACAAAATATATAATAAGAACAAGTGTTGATATGCTTATTATGTAGAAAATACATGATATACTTGTGTTATTCAGTAGCTCATATTATTTGCAAAAAAACTATACTCGTACAATTTCACACAAATTTTATTATTTATGCAAACTTATACATTAAAATAAATAACCACACTAAATGAAAAAATTAAGTACATGATATAATAATTTAAATTATTTCAATAATTCTTAAGTATAAATTATATGTTAATATTGTATATTTTTTATCTTTTCGGTAACTAACCGATGGTATTGGAACTTTTGGAAACTGCTTTTAATTAGATTTTTAAAAATTAATTTGTCAAATAGTTTGTTTTTTTGTTTTTTTTTTTTTTTTTTTTTTGTCTATGAACTGTAAATATGTTTATTATGTGTAAAATATGTGTTATACTTGTTTTTTATAGTGCACATCCGATAATGACTTATGTTAATTATGAAAAAATTATGTACTTTTGCATAAATTAAGTTTTTTGGATACATTAATAAAAAGTTTGTTAATTTACTTATGATATATAATTATATTAGAACTGCTTACATCAATTATGAGAATATTTACTTCAAATTTTTTTAAAGCTGCTCATGAGAGTGGTTCAATCATTCATGACCGCGGCTTAATTCGATAGGAGTTATAAGCTCAAAAAGAAATTGGATCTGAATATTGTAGATTTAAGGCTTCTAGAAAATGGTTATTAAAGTTTAAACAAGCTCACAGAATAGTACCCAGAAAAATAAATAAATTCATGACAAAGAAAACAGTAGAAAGTAGTTCAGAACTTGAAGCCTCAGCAAAAGCATTTTTCGATGATATTAAATGGTGTATACCGGGAATTGAACTTGAAAATTTATATAATTCAGATCTGAACGGATTCCAATTAGAAATGCATTCTGGAAGAACGTTAGCAATCGAAGGAGAAAAACAAGTACAATGTCTGGTACGGTTTCATCAACAACGCATAGTTACACCTTACAACCTCTTTATAAGCCACTGGAAAACTACTGTCACCGCTATTTCTTGTTTTGAAAGAAACAAGTGGCCAATTTGGCCTTATTATAGAACAAAATTTATTTAGACCGGAAAACGTATACTTGGAGGCATCCAAATCTGGAAAATTAACATCTAGTAAGTAACTTTACAAGAATTTTCATATTATTCTGCGAATTACATTACTTAAAGAGTACATTTTTTCTTTGTAGATCACTTTAAAATTTGGTTGCAGAAAATATTTTTACCAAATGTAGGTCATACCTCCTTACTATTACTTGACTCTTGGAGTGGTCATTGTCAAAAAGTTATAGAAAAAACAATGCCAGACAATAAAATTGTTAACTCGAAGAAAATTCCTACAGGAACGACGGGAAAAATTCAACCACTTGATGTTTTTGGATTCCGAATTTGGAAAAATTATGTTCGAAAATTTTCTGATGACGTAATTTTAATGAATTATGATTTAAATTTACATATTAGAAATAATATAATAAAACTTCAATCACTGGTTCACAACCAATTGTCTTCACCAAGATATGGAGATCTTTTTAAATATTCCTCGTACAAAAGTGGTTATGTAAATGAAAGGCCGGATAAATTTGAAAATCCTGTAGATTTTAGTTTCGGAGATTCTTGTAATACGCATTGCGAAATAGAAGGATACACAAATTTCGCTATTGTACGTTGTCCTTTTGATGCAAAAAATCATTGTGTTTTAAACACTTCTATGAAGATTACCATTACTGTCGAAATTTCGTTGAATAATGTGATGTATACTCGCAATGAGATAAAATAAGAAATATTTTTATACTACTTTAAATTTGAATTATAAATGTTTGTATGCATTTTCTGTTTTGTCACTTTATTAAATTCATTAAGGTTAGCCATTGTACACAAGATACTCTCAATGAGACAGTTTCACATCTTTTATACCGATGCTTCAAAATCGCAGAACCACGCAGGATGTGCTGTTATCCAAAATTCCGTCGTGGTAGATAATTGTTCACTACCGGCGACCTTTTCAGAAACATCTGCGGAGTTATATGGAATAAGGCTGGCAATCGAATGTGCAATTACCGCGAACAAAAACGATATAGTAATCTGCACAGACTCTCTCGGGTCCCTACAATGCATACAGAAAAGATCAACACACCCAATTGCTGATGATATTTGCGATTATTTACTACGTTCTCTCACGCCGGTCGCGTCTTTCCTCTAAATACCTGGGCACGCAGATATTCCCAGAAATAGACTAGCGGATGCGGAATCAAAGAAGGCTGCTAAAAATTGTCGCCCGTTGAACATCAAAACGCCGTTTGAAGACATGAAAAACTGGTTAAAAGAGCTTCTGCTGGAGTCATGGCAACAGGATTGGATAAATAAATCATAGGAACCTACCCATCTACACTCTATGAAGAAGCAAATATGCGCATGGAATCACCAGCCAGATAGCCGCAGGGAGCAGATCGTCTTGTGCCGCCTGTGTTTAGGGCACACTAGCCTGACGCACAAGCACATATCGACAAAACTCCGCAAACGCAGTGCCTCGTATGCAATGCGAACATGACCGTAAAACATCTTCTGCTAGAATGTCCTTCCTATTCCGTCCTCCGGCAAAGATTGAACATCAGCAGTAACATTGCTACCATCCTCCAGGATGACCCTAATACAATTTCCTTTATGTTCTCTTTCCTAAAATCTACCGGTTTCTTCCATTTAATATAACCCGTTATTAAATTAGCTTGCACACTCCTAGCCTAGTTGCTGTAAATGGCGAGTAAAAAAAAAGAAAGAAAAAAAAAATATACCGGGTGTGCCAAAAGAAAGTTTACAATTTTTATGCTACGCAGTTGACTTGTCTAACTACATTCTAAACACAATACCGCCTCGGTAGCACCGCGCGTAGTTCATAATATGATGTAGATCTCCTTCCCGAAAGTCACCTTTTACCCTACTCTACTTTATACTTGTTACCATAGCAACGAGCCAGCACAGCACATTGTATCCGGTTCAACTACCTTAATCAAACTTTTGATGGGCGAGTTATTATGCGAAGAGGTAATATTGAATGGCCGCCCTGGTCTCCGGACCTCAGTCCACTAGATTTTTTCATGTGGAGCTATGTATGTTAAGGACAATGTTTATAAGAAAAAACCACGCACTTTAGCAGAATTAGAGACGTACATCTATGCTGTTTTCAATAACTTGGAAATAAATTCAACTTTAAGAAAAAATGTCATCAACGGTATTCCAAACCGTTTACAGGACTGCATAAATGCTGATGGAGCCTAATTGAATATTTTAAATAGTACATGAACATGTATTTAGTTTGTAAGTAGTAATATTTGTAAAATATATGTGTGTACTTTATACTAAAAAAAAAAAAAATTAATATCAGATTCGTAATCAACGACCTCGAAAACCCCTGTATACAAATTGAATTCAAAATCTGGTCGCTTGAAATTCCTGTTTTCGGTTTTCCTGTGTTAGGGGTAGTTTACCCCTTATGGGGTGAAATTAACGAAAATACCGAAACAGGTCAACTTCATTTTATCATTTTATTAGTTAAATTTTTTTTTTCAGATTTTTTACCATTTTTTATTACCAAAATAATAAATTAAATATAAGTTTTCAACCCCTATAAAATAGGGGATGCAACCCTTATTGTTCAATCATCATGAATTACTTGCTTTTCCGAAAGGAATAATCTCCATTTCCTTTTACCAAAAAATGTTAAGTGTTAGTCGAGATATTTAGATAACCCAGTTTTTTGGCTAACTTTAGGGGTAGTTTTCACCCCCTTAATATGTTTATTAGCAGATGTAAAAAAACGTGGGTCTTTCATTTTTTTGTGTTCTATAACATATATCAATTTCATTAAAATCAGTGAGATCGTGTTAGGAACCATTCCTTGTAAGTAGGATGCTTGACTTTTTCTCTGCCGCAACTTTGCTTTCTTAGATTTTTAAACTTTAAACGCTCGCAATAATGTTTCATGAACGGTTTATTTCAGACAATACTATGTCATTGTAGTCTCTATAAAAAAAATTCTCCTTCATCAGTACAGTTCTCTCTCCAGTTAATCAAGGAGTACGATTTTTTATTTAAACCAGCCAAACAACCATAAGTTTTTTTTTCAATATTTTACTTAAAACTTTTTTTTCCAGTTTAGAATATTTCAAACTTAATTTTTTATTAATATTATTCTTCATCTAATTCGTATTTATTTTATTATTCTCATTCAAAGATAGAATCGGTAGTGTATCCTTTCGGCACTGATTTATATTTGGAACCATTGCCTCAAGGCTTCCACTTAAACATTGAAATACGGGTACTTTCTCTCGTTATTTTCTGCTTACAAATTTGTTTAAGTAGTAATTTTCCTCATGTATTACTTTATTTGACTATTTTTTTTCCTCTTTTCTCAAGTTCCATTTGTTGATCTCATTCTCGGAGAGCCGAATACTGCGAATATGTAATGACTACATTATTACATTGCCTATAGTGGTGACAGTAGGCTCTATATAGGAAGAGATATACTTTTCCATATAGGGCGCTACGTACATCTTTATTGCGTCCAATATTTCTATAATTTAGCAATGCCAGGCCCGGCAGTTTTCCTATGAAGTAATGTATATTTTTCTATTTTATTTTATTATTGTAGTGAAAAACTAACATCGATACTTTGTAACAAATGAAGAAAATAACACGTTTTGTTTAATTTTTTTCTATATTAATTTTTCAATATATCGTTACATGTGAGATTTTATTTATCTAAAATGAGTGAAGTGTGTTGAAACTGAAATACAATATTAGTTACTAAGTTTTTAAAATAAATACTACCGCATGCGTGCAAAAAATTAAAATATTAATCTATAAAAGTTAAAAACTATGGTATATGTATATAAAATGAAAAATAACACGCATTTGTAGCAATTAATATTGGACACGCGCTGTCGTTTTTTTTTCTTCTAAATTATATTATTGTACAAATCTCAAAAAAAAAAAAAAAAAGGCGCGTATTTAAGAAGTAATATAACAATTGTGGTATCGTTGATTTTTTCTACATCGTTTTTTTTTTCCCTGGTGGCGCCCATGCACCATTTTTAACTACAATGGTTATTGCAGCACATGGACCAGGGTAAAGAGGCAATTTCATAATTTAGTTATTAAGTTGTTGGTCCTAAGAAAACCGAGTATTTTTAGTCCGCATATTTCATAAATTATTAATAGAGAAATATGTTGTAGAAGTATTCAATTAAAAAATTTTTTAGGAAATTATTATAGAAATATGTTGCCCCCCCCCCGGCCATTAAATACATCTGTTAATATATTTTTCCAAGTTTAGAAACATTTAACTTTCAGCTTCGAGAGCTCTGAAAACTTCATGGATTTTTGAAAATTACATTTTTTTTGTTTTTTGTTTTTGTGTAGAAATGTGTTGTAAATGAAGTCGGCGGTCCGGTTCGGTTTTTTTAATTAAATATTTTTTATCATTTTATGTATATAAATAAATACATCACTATAATAATACTCGTTAAAGTTTTTTCTAATTGGCTTTTATTAGTATTATTATGTAAATTTCTATTTACAACACATATTTTTTTGGCTTTTTTTTTTTCATTAGAAGGATTGTTTAAAAAGCTTTAAAACTTTATCGCCCCTAACGCACTACATGCAATAGTAGTTAACAATTTTGTTTTTTTCTAAATTGTTAGTTGAACAGCTGGATCATTTGCCCGAAAAATTAATGGAAAAAAATAATTAATAAATGCAACAGTAGTTGATCAATTATCATTAGAAACATGGCGTATAAAAATTTTTTAAATAAATAAATTCGCAGGCGTTATAAAAACTAAAATAGAATGTTGAAAAAAAATGTTTTTTCTGTTTCAATATATTAATTTATTTAAGGAAACAATTAATACAGGTCATGTATAAAGAAATTAAGGTTATTATTTCGATACGAATTATAAAACAAAATTTTTAAGGACTGAAATTTAAGAAAATACTTATAAAAATATGACGACTAGATTTGTACAAATATATAATAATAAATTCTTACACAATTTCTTAATCATTAAAGCAGATGTAAATTTTGAAATGATTCACACCCGCATCACGTTGATCCATCATGATCCGTATCGTCTCTGAGCGGAGAGAGGCAGGACCAGCAGCTATATCTGAGATTTACTATACGCATCAATTTACTGAAGTTCCGAATCCAGCAAAACTGGAATGCGTCACCATGCTCCCAATAAAGTAAATTTGTATGATGTCTAAAATTTCGTATTTGTGTCTTTTTCTTAAATACCGATACAACTTTTATTGTATATCAAGGCGTATCCGGATTCCTTGTTTTCCACTAATCTGTAAAGATTCATTGACAGGTCATTTTCTGATTCAAATGCTTCTATATCTTCCATCGTTTGAATAGGTAAACGTACCTTTTCCCAGCTGTATATATTTCTTAAGATTCAATACTGATATAGACTGAAAAGATTTAATATATAAATTTAGCCAACACGGCAAATAAATTTTTTTTTTTATTTTCGAACGGACCTGCAGGGTGTCTTTGACATATATAACCGCCCGCCGATTGATTATTTCAGCCGGCAGTTCAGGGCTCAGGCATTCTGGTTTCAACTGATGATATCCGAAGTGCTGGCGGCGACGGTGACATCAGTCCTTTGTCGGCGGCATCCTGTTTTCTTTGTCTTCTTCATTATTTGTAACAATACCATCAGGTAGAGCCAGATTTAAGTGTGGCCAGGGGACCAGTGGCCCCGGGCCCGTCACCAAAAGGGGCATTTTACTGAAAAAGAGCTACCCACTAATCATTCAAAAATTGAAAATTACAAGTATGAAAAGTATGCGCGCTCAGATGGTGAAACGATATATCATTCTGATTTCACAACTCTCGTTCTAATATACAACGAACACGCATCAACCACAGTCGGCTCTTTTCGCTATTGATATCACAGTGGCGCCAGACGCGTATAAGAACATCTTGCACATTATTCGTCGCATAACTACATGATCTTTAACACTCAAATCATCAATAATATGTCAATACACACAATGGGAACATCCGCTGTTTAGCTACTAGTTTAAGCAATTGTTATTCAAATATCTTTGAAGCGGTTTTCTATCTATTTGTTTTTTTTTTTTCTTGAGATTACAAATAGCGTGTATTTTTGGTTCTAATGAATTATATTTTTTAAAGTGTATCCGGGTACTCGAACCATCATTCATTAAGTACAATATAGAAAAATTTTTTAATTCTAAAACAAAAATTTCGATTTTTCAAGATTACTTTTTTTTTTTTTCAAATAGATAATGTCTAGTGGAGTTGAAAAGAGAAAAATTGCCGCTGAAAAAAAAGGAAAAATTTGAGAAGGTTCTTTCAAAAATTCCTAAAATTAGTGATTTTTATGCTCCTAAGATTTCTCAAAAGCCCGAATCGATAAAAAATGACGAATTTTTACCATCAACGACATCGAAGTGCGTGCAAAAGATGAGATTTTATTCAACCTACCGAACCAACGAAAATTGATGAAAGTTTACCATCCATGTGCAGGTAAATATAGATATAATGTTATTCAATTTATTGAATCAAGAAAATATGACGAAGGTTCACCATCAGATTCTTAACTGGTTTTTCAATGATGCTGAAATTGAACAGAAGGAGTCATCGAAAAACTGCAATTTTGAAAATTACGTCAGTCTCAAAGCAGAAAACGTTCGAAAAATCTTTTTCACCGACAGAAGCATAATAAAGAAGTGGCGAATCGTTTTTGGTGGTGTTTTCGCCATCTACTGGAAAACTATATTGCTACATATGCAAACTGTTAGAAATGAAATCAGAAAGTGGTTTATGTCACAAAGGTTATTGCAATTGGAGAAACGTGCATCCAAACGTCTCTCACAGCACGAAACATCGAAAAATCATACAGATTCGGTGATGGCATTGCAGAATGCTTGGGTGAAATAAATTGAATTGATCGTCTTCTACGAAAACAGGTAATTTTCGTTTCCTAACGAGTAATAGGTACCTATGCATATTTTGTATAAATTCTAACCCGAAATATGTGCTCAAAATGTGTTTAAATAGGCAGATGAGATAGCTGGTTACTGGCGAGAAGTCCTTAAATGAGTTGTAAGTACGCTTAAATTACTGGCTAAACGAAGATTATCATTTCGAGGAGATGATGAAATAATTGGTTCCCCACACAATGGTAATATTCTGGGTATAACGGAACTGCAAGCTGAAAATGATATATTTCTTGATAGTCATATGAAAGAACATGGTAATAAAGGAATCGGTCATGTAAATTATCTTTCATCGACGATTTATGAAGAAATTCTTTCACTCGTAGCCGAAAAAGTATATAATGAAATAACCAAACGTATCAACGATGCAAAATACCATTTAGTCTCTGTCGACTCCACTCCTGATGAAAGCCATATCACTCAGCTGACTGTAGTTGTAAGATATATGGAAGAGGCTAACTCTTATTCCTAATTTCGGTCATACTGGCCAAAATATGGCAGAAAAGCTTTGCGTGAATTTTTAAATAAGCAAAATATAGATATATACGTAACTGCCACGGTCAGTCCTTTGACAACGCCGCCAATATGAGTGGGAAATGCAATGGGATGCAGGCTATTAGACAAATTGAAAATCGTTTCGCTATTATTATCCCATGTTGTGCACATTCTCTCAATTTGGTAGGAAAAGCAGCTGCTAATATGAATTTAAGAGCAGTTCTTTTTTTCAACTTTGTGCAAGAACTTAACGTATTTTTCACTAGTACTCTGAGTCGACATCAAATTTTAATTAATAAAATATCCCATATGGAAGTGAAACGACATTACACGCTTAAATAATTAAACGATACCTGGTGGTCTTGCTGCGCACATGCCGTAAAAGTTCTAAAAAATTGCTATACTGGTATCAAGGACGCGTTATTGATGATACTTAATGATTCAGAACAAAAATATATTGTTCGAAATAAAGCTCAGGGCCTTTTACAAAAAATGTTTGGTCTTGAAATTGCTTATTTATACTGAATTTTGGCATGATGTTTTAGAACGGTTTAATTCGTTGAATGAGCATTTGGAAAGCTCTGAAATGACATTAAGTTGGGCAGTCAATCTTCTTGAATCTTTAAAAACATTTGTACAATCCAAAAGAGCAGAATTTGATACTTACGAAACTGCAGGAAATAGTTATCTGAAACGCAAGACTATGAAATTACACAAACTCGAAAAATGAAAAAAACATGCTGATCACAAAGAACCTCCTGCTGTTCTACTTATACCAAGAGAGAAGTTTTGAATTGAAGCATTTATTGAAGTAATTGATCAAATTGTCAACTCGCTAATGGAAAGAATATCAGTTTACGAAATAATTTAGTCGTTTCGGATTTTTGGCTTCATTGACAGATAGCACTAATAAGAAGAACGATGATGGAAAGAAGAATGCCGATGAAAAGAAGAATGAGAAGGAGAAGAACAATGTCAAAAAAAAAAAAAAAAAAATATGACGATTTACGCAGTAAAGCTAAAGTTCTCATAGATGCGTGTCCCGACAGCTTAAACAAATTATGCAATATTACAAGAAATCCAAAGCAAAACAGAAAAATTCTTATACAGATTAATCATTGAGAATAATTTACAATGCACATTTTCGAACACAGAAATTTCTTTAAGAATGTACTTGCCATTGATGATATCGAATGTTAGCGGAGAGCGATCTTTTTCGAAAATGAAGCTAATAAAAAACATGCTAAAGTCTACAATGGGCCAAGAGCGGTTGGCAGATTAGGTGACGTTGAATTCCGAATTTTAGTGCTGACTGATATCATCTCTCAGAGATTTGTTTTACACAATCATGTATCTTGGTAAATCACTTGGGTTGGAAGAATTACCCTTTAGAAAAGTTGCTGATTAGGGTGTTCAAGATGGGCGATGATCTGTTGTTAAACCAATTCAAAAATTTGGTATACACATCATTAGGATTATGGGAATTGTTATGAGTCGGGGAGATACTATCACAACAGCTGGACACACCGAAATAATAGTGAAAATCTTGTACACACAATGTGAAGATAATTATGGCTTACTTTTAACTTGATTTTAACATATTACTTAATTAATCAAGGTTCTGTGAGAAACTGTATGAACGGGGAACGACTCGACTGAAATCAGGTACAAGTATATAAAAAATGGTATTCGGTTTTAACAGGATAGTTGAAGTATATGTGACCTTCTTGTTATGCTTTCATACGGACTACTGGCATGTTCAGTATAAATAGATGAAGAGAGATATAGCCATAAAGAACCGATAAAACAAAATGTTAATATTTAAAAATAGGACGAATATAAAATATCATAAAGTTTGAACAGTAGTCCAGAATGTCATACTTGGACGGAAGTCTGCGACGCATCAAAAAACATTGTGGAACAGAATGATTTATTTTCCAAAACAATGAATATATTACTGTTGATAACTCGACAGCCCTGGCGAATTGTTGAATCACTGCCCCTAAACCTAAACAAATAGGTAAAAAAATGGATAAAGTATATAGTCAGTGAAACGTCAAAAAATGGACTAATGAACCTAGTGCACTGATAATAAAACTGTTATAACCCGTCGGAATTAATTAAAGATATATTAACAGCAGCGTATTCTTTTTTAATTCATTTTGTTAAAAAATAAAATGTATAATAATTTGTTTACATGTCACATTCCATTAATTTTTCTGTAAATGTAACAAGTTTTTACACAACTGTGTAATGGGTGAAAGAATATTCTATTGAAAATTTAGAAGTTTATGCAGACTACACAGTTTAACTTTCTCCCACTGCATTAATTGAATTTGAAATCAAGGTATATCCTAGATTATTTCAAAATTTTATAATTAAACGTATTTTATACAGTTCTTTGCTCAGGATTGTGGTAGTATATGTAAAATATGTTAAAGCTATAAAAAAAAGTTTAAATTCTTAAGACGGCTATATTGTAGAGCATAATTGTAGGCCAGCGGGCAATAATGCTTCATGCAAAAGCTTACGAACTAGAAAAAAAGTAAAGGAAGTGAAATTATACGTAATGGCGTCATATACGAAACGAAAACTTTTCCTTTCTAAGATCTATCTCGGGGTGCCTAACTTAATGCAAAAGCATTACAGGCACATACAAATATTGCCTTCAATTTCCTTTTTAGGTTTATGTTATAGCTACTTAATGTAAAATTTACAGATTATTTTGAGACACATGTTACATCAAGGAAGCAGGTTTTTTGATGAATTCTTCTACAAGCACTTCTATATTTTTGCATCTGGCAAGTATGTCACATATACACACATATAATATATATATGTACATTACGATTCATAATCCAGACGATTTATATAATATCCAGACAATCTATTATAAAATGCCGAATAATTTTAGATATTTGTAATGAGAAATAGTTCTATTAATTACATTTATTACCATATCGGCAGGCAGTTGCTGGTGTATCAATATATCAGAATAAATCAGGATAATTGATTATGATATCAGAATGTGAATTAATAGTAGGGTAATGACGACCTTATTTTTGGCATAAATGAAAATGTGTAGACATAAAGAATAGTTTTTTAAGTAACTTGTTTAATATTGTATAAATCACAACTTTCCGTTGGGTTTAAACCAAATTTATTATAATGCCAAATGAAATAAATTTACGATCGGAGATGCCAATCCTTCAAGACTGTTACTATTCAAATTATTAGTATTGATAAAAAAAAAAATGGTACCATTGTGGAAATAATAACTTCAATAATATAGATAGTATAAGTCAGTTATAGATAAACTGTCATGCAAAATATAATCAGCAATATTTTTTAGCGCAACCGGTAGTGATATTACAACTACAATCAACACCTTCGAAATTAACGAAAAAGAATAAGACTACGGGTAAATTAATAATTATTTTATAATAAAGCTTGGTAATTAAAATTGAAATAAATCTTTAACTATTTTTCCGGTAGCAATGAATAAATTCGAAAGGAACAACCACAAAATTAGAAAATGATTCCAAACTTAAATATAACAAAAAGAAATCGAAACATTCACCGAGGCAATCTCAGCGACATGTAATCATATTTGTAGAATATATGGAAAAAGTGTCACTTTTCAAGCAATGTTGTTTTTACAGGAGGAAAAAAAATGAAACAAAAAATAGGTAAAAAAAAACAAATAAAAAGTAAATAGTGAACAGGCGAATATTACGTACGTTACAAGCAGAACATTTAGTTTAGTGCAAATAAAGATCAATCGAGGGAAGCTATAAATTCAAACGATCAACCCCATTTAAAGTAAAATTTGATACGGTTGCAACAATAACTAAATATATAAACTTAAGTATATAGTTTTCGCGGCCTAAACGTACAACAGTCTTCGGTGATCACAGAACAATCTTATGTCATAGGTTATTATTAGTATCGCGAAAAATTAATAATAAGAAAACCAATTTCAATTTCAAAATAGTAGAAGAAATGTTATTGCACTTAGTGACGAAACGTGAGAAGCTTAGTTTAATTTAACATGTAAATAAGCTAGAAACAGGTCATTAATATTCTCTTTGAAGGATTAAGATATTAAAAACTTTTATGTACGACTTTCGAGTTTAATGAAAATCTTAACTCTGAAATAACACCGCCAAGCGAACGTCTCATATTGTAGTTCTGAAGTTAAAAACGAATTGGACATCGTTTGGTCAGAATCGGCGTAATAAAACCAATCCGAGAAAATCTTAGTTTACCGCCACAAAGGTGAAGTACGCGCTCGTATTAATCCCACAAGCGACAATTAAAATGTTTTAGTTATAACCGCGAGAACCTTTCGCTTATTTTAAAATTAAAAAATTTAAACGACTACCTCCTCCGTTCTGTACGAAGTTACATTTTGACACGGGTATGAGACTATTCCTTTTTAGTAAAAACATGAATTATATTGATCACACAAAATGAATAAAACATTTGCCTTAATAAATATATAAATGTAAAAATTTTAATCAATTTTCTTAGTAAAAACATGAACTCAATGTGACCTCATCGGAATAACATTTCTCCCTAGATACGAATTTTAATGTGACGCACGCATTTTGCGAAATAACCGCAAGTCAAAAGACATATCCGTGTCAAAATTAAGCAATCTCTTCTTACGTGCCACTGAAAAGCATTTTCTTTCCAAGTTTTCAATTATTCCGTAATAAAGTTCTTCTTAGATCTACGTACTTGTTAATCTCTCTTCTGCTTCGACTTTTTACTACCGATACACTTCTTCAGTTTCATTTTAGTTCCTCATTTATTTACAATCTTGATATTTTACTTTAGGCTCGTTAATTTTTTATTCCCGCTTCTCTTCTTTGATTTCCTGCATTTGTATTTCAATATATTCTTTTGCGTTCTCTGTTTGTCGCATGTGTTGGTAAGTCTTTATTATATTGCCTTCAAAAATCAAAAATGTGTATACACACATTATGAGCCTATCCAAAACACTGTGGCCGCGCCTGAGTTAACAGCGCCCACAATGCCCAATGGGAAGCGAAGATAAAAATCATCATTAACCAATATATGGCTACGCCTGAGTTAATAAACGGCGCCCGCAATTCCTAAAGGAAAGCTACATTGAGAATTACCATTCAGCATTATGGCCACGCTGGAATTAACAGCGCCCACAACACCTAATGGAAAGCAAAAATAAATACTACCATTCCACACTGTAGTTACGCCTAAATTAACGGTCCGTCCTCTCAATACTCAATGCTCAATGCTCAATGGGAAACGAAAGTAATGATCATCATTAGCATTATGGCCACGCTGGGGTTAATAGCGCCCACAATACCCAAACAGAAGCGGCAATAAGAAAAGCCATTGAACACTGCGCTCAAATAGAGAGGCGGGAATAGGAATTAAAGAGTGTAGTAGTAAAGCAAATTATCGAGAGTGTAAATAAATGAGGAGCAGAAATAGAACTGCGAAAAAAACTACTGTTTGTGAAGAATTGAAGAAATATGAAAAATTGCACATTAAGTCCTAGGCAGAACTACTGAACACTTGGAAAGACAATGCCTTTCGACCATGTAAGTAGAGACTGAAGAAGAGTTCTAGTTGTAAAGAGCTTAATTTCTTACTTTAAAACGAGCGAGAAGTTCACGCGGGTACAGTTGCTGAAACAATTATTTTAACCTACTGATAGTGCATCTAAGAAAGCTGATTTTGTTTGAAATATATAGATAGATAATTCGCGTCGATTTTATTGCTCTTTTTTGTATTTTCTATCGATTTTATTTTTATTTTTTTAATATTTTAAAAATTAGTTTTCTCGGTACTTTCTCAATTAATGCTGCCAAGCTCGCATCTTAAAAGTATTTTTTCTACATCAAAATGCAAAGTGTGATTTTGAAAACTCTCAATGAAAATACAGCGAAGGTAACACGTAATAAAAAATCGATTTTTAACCGACGTCGGGCATTCAAACGGGTGCTCCTCCATTTAGATGAAAAAGTAAATCGAGAGTAGTTGTATTCTCCGTCAGAAGGGAAAGTGTATTGTTTTGCTTGCCGTTTTGTTGCTTCATCAGATGAAATATTTTCGAAATTTCGATTCAATGATTGGAAACACGCTTATGAGACATTAAAAAATCATGAAAACAGATTAGAGCCGAGAAAAAGCATGTCAGTTTACGACAAAAAGAAATTATGCAACTACATTCATTCGAAATTGTCGAAACAATCTCCGGAAGAAAGCTGTACCGGAGAAATGTGATAAAAATTTCTATTTCCATAATCAAACTTTTAACTTCAACAGCTTTAATAAAGAATCGTTTACCATTCTGTTTGTTAATTATAGAATATAGTAAGTTATAACAAATACAAATTTAAGTATAAAATGATTGCTTATACTTAGAAACGTTTTCGGGTTGTAATGTGTCCGTTACATGGAACTTATAAAAATTTAGAAAATAAAATAAAAAATAAATAAATAAATAAAAATAATTTGGAATGTGTGGTGCGGGTGCGAGTGTGCGCGTGCACGGAACTGTTGTCGGTGGGACCAGCCAATCAGCATCCCACAGGAAACAAAAAGGATCTAGCTGATTCGGCAAAATCCAGCGGTCACGGTCGAGTAGGCGTTCGATAATTTAAAAAAAAGGCGAGATGAAGATTTTAGCGAAAAAGGCAGTGGCAGCCTGATAGGGTCTCAGTTTTTTACCTTCGGTCAGTCAGTCGCAGTTTTTACCTTGAGTCAGTTAGTTCTTTTTCTACCGCCACTGAGTTATATCTCGTACCTCCGAAGAGTTCGTATTATAAGAAGTTTTTTACCTATCGTTGGTTAAAGTGTTCGGTCGTACCGGTAAAGGTGACAAAAACAAATCGGGAATAACGGAAAATTTGTGAAATTCGGATAAAACATAAACGAATCACGACTATTGGACTTCATCAGCCAGTCAACGCACCGCAGATTCACGGACCACGGACCACCGCCGATAATTACGTACCATTTTATTTTATCGTTAATTAATTATATATATATATATATATATATATACATATATATATATATTATTATTGCCGTATTCATACATTATAATATTGTTTTTCAGCGGTCGACCGGCAAAGAAAGATAGGTGTCCTTTTTAATAATATATTGTTCGTTATAAAAAGTTCTGAAAGTAATCTGTTCAAAACCTCATATTCTCTTAAAATTTTGTTAAAAACTAAAAAGAAAATAAAATCCACGAGGATAAAACCTCTTGGTTGGCATCCCTGAGGACCAAGCTAACGTTTAGAACCGTTACAGGGTATAACCCCCCATCAAGAACACAGCTCAATATATGATATGAGAAATAAATTCTAAATCGGATGATTTAGAATTTATTTCTCATATCATATACATATATATTGCGTTGTGTTCTTAGAGCTAGATGATGGGTTATACCCGAAAACGTTTCTAAGCATAAGCAATCATTTTATACTTAAATTTGAATTTGTTATAACTTACTATACATTCAACAGGTTTGTCTTTCAGGGGTAATAGTGATAAATTTGGCGATAATAATAGAAACTACTTGTGGGTATTCGAATTAATAAGCGCCTTTTTTGAAAAATCATATTAAAAATGATGGGAACGCAGGTCAAACAATTAACTATTTATCAAAAATATCTTGCGATGAACTTCTCGAATCAATGTCAAACAAAGTAGTATATCTGAGATGCAAAAAAAAAATCAAAATATTACTCGATATCAGTCGACTCTACGCCAGATGTAAGCCATACAGATCAGCTGACATTTATTTTGAGATACGTTTTATGTGGACAAGTAAAGGAAAGATTTTTTTAGAGTTTATTGAAAATAGATGCAACGAGGGTGAATAAATATTCCGTTGTTTTCTTGAAAAATATGAAATTTCTATTAAGGATTACGAAGGGCAATCGTACGACAATACTGCAAATATGTCTGGCTGCTACGAAGGTCTGTAAGCAAAAATAAGAGAGTAATATCCTATATATGTACCCTGTGTGGGCGGTACACTGCTTAAATGTAGTAAGCGTTAATTGTGTATCGTGCGTTACGGAAGTAATTTTATTTTTGGATTTTGTACAAAAATTGTATACATTCTTTTCTGATTCTACGTTTCGCCGGGGAGTTTTTAAAATCACAAAATTTAAAGAAACTACCTAAGAAATTATCTGCAACGCGATGCTCAGCCAAAGCTGATGCGATTTCAGCACTCAAATTAGGGTAAAAAGAGTGTAATAACGCGTTAAATTTAATTATTAGTAATGAGAATAAAAATTATGAAACCAGATACGATGCTATGTGTTTAAGTAATAAAATGAACGAATTGGAAACAGCTTTTTTAACCATTTTATGGAATGATACTTTATCTCGCATCAATGAAACTTCAAACAGTATACAAGCCGTAAATATTGATCTATTGACATTGCTAGAACATTTTTTAAAGAATTTCAGAGAATCATTCGATGTTAGATTGTGCAGATGTTTGGGGTTAGTAGATGAATTTTATATAGTTAAAGTCGCGGTAGATCCTTATTGAATAATGTTTATGTCTGAAGATAAAATACAGAGTGTATCAAAGAGAAAAACAAAAAAGATATACAAAGCTGATGACATTATTTACCCAATCGTAACCTTATTTAAAAATAGTAACAATTTCCTTTTCGGGGAAAAGAATAAGAAAATCCCTTTACCAAGTTAAAGGAAAATTTTACAAAAAAGGTAACACTTGCCAAGCCCGACTTTTCATTACCTTTCATTTTAGAGACTGATGCTTCGAGAGTAGCAGTGTCAGCCCATTCATATCAAATAGTAAATGGCAAAGCGCCTATGTACTTGAAGGCGGCCGAGTCCTGCTACATTACCACAGAACTCAAGTTACTAGCTATTGTTGTAGCAGCTAAAAAACTGAAGTCATTTTAGGATATGAAATCATTTTAAAAACAGACCATAGGGCCTTAACTTTCTTAAATAAAGGACTTTTTTCTGAATTATAGAATGACTAGATGCTCTTTGTTCCTTGCGTTACCCTGAAAGAATTTGTTTCCCAAATACAGGTGTTCGTAAAATTAATTAAATTTCTCTATTTTTTTCTTTCGACTCTTTATTATCTTCAGTAAATTTTGTCCGATTAGTCGCGATAACATCGAAATTTGTGCTGCAATCGCACTTATCTTTTTTTCAAAGAAATTAGTCTTAGTCTCGGTCGAGAAGTAACTCTCTATTTTCCGACGTAGAACTCTGCTCTCGCCTTCTTTATTGTATTAATTGTTAAAATAAAATTTATTCGAAAAAGAAAAGAAAAAAACAGCAATTTTATTTTTATTTTCAATATGATTGAGCTCGGAGAACACAACGCTATTAAATCATTCTATACCGCAGTAGATGTAAAAGGAGAGTTCTAGCTCAAAGGATGCCGCCACCATTGATTAAGGCCTTCGAGGGCCGTTTCCAGAGCGTCTCGGACCGCGGAACCGCATTCCATTTGATTGTCGATCCCTTAATTACCGCACACACATGTAAATGTACGTGTATATACGTCTGCACACATATGTAAAAATCACCATCATCATCACTATCGCGGTAAATTCGTACGCGTGCCATCGCAAGTGACCTTGCACCTGTCAATCATTTGGTCGATGCATGCCTTTACTTGTACGTAAATTACCGTTATTCAGTAGCGACTGGTTTTGGAGGATTACGCGCACACACACAATGATGTACATACGGTGACTAGTGTCCGTAACATATGTAAAATTAGTTATTATCATTATTGATTTTCGTTATTATCAATGTTATCAGTGGTCAGTCTGCAGGAATCGCGGTAAAATACAGGTTTTTGCCGTTCTGGTATTTCTAGGAATCGCGAAGATTTTCGTTCGGTCAGTTGCGTAAAACTTTTCTTTGTCCGATACATTATGTACGGGGGGGTAAGTCTCTATCTCACACATCGCAAAAGCGAAAATGCTTCTCTCATAGCGCTACACATAAATGCTAACGCAACCGTTGAAACCGGATCTTAACATTCTTATAAGTTCTATTCCAGTCTATGTCATATTGCAGATCCACACCCTACATGTACACACTAACACAAAAACATACTCATACTCAAAGCCCATGACTACTTTATTCAATACGCATATGTAACCAACTATTCCTGACGGAATGACATTTTTCTGACGTAATATTTCCACTGCCACAACTGATTTAAACCAAGTAAAAGCGCATGCATCGTTCTCGCACACATGTCGATCGTTAGCGATATCGTAATTTTTTTTTTTAAATTAACCAAAGTATAATATTTAAAGCATAAAACTAACCTGAGCCCCCCATTCCCCGCTTTATACCATTCAAATGTATTTTTTAATTTTTTTATTTTTTCCATGCCTAAGCATTATAAAAATTGGTCTAAGTATATTTCTCATTTTCTACGGTTTCAAAAATTTTTTCTTTATTCTCCGATCGTTACAAAAACGTACTGACTAGTGATGGGAAACTTCGAAATGTTTCATTCGAATTATTCGATTGTTCGATAACTTCGAATGCATTCGATTGTTCCACAGTTGCATTCGAAATGTTATTTCATTCGTATAATTCATTCGTATTCACATCAATCATTCGAATTAAAATCATTCGAATCAAAAATCATTCAAATCAAAATCATTCGAATTAAAATCATTCGAATCAAAATCATTCGAATCAAAATCATTCAAATTAAAATCATTTGAATCAAAATCATTCGATTGTTTTTTTTGTTTTTTTTTTTTTTTGACGATTGTTGATTGTTTCGATTGTAAAAACATTTCGAAATCGCACATCACTAGCACTGACAGATCACACGCTTATATCTACCATAGTGTTAGCCACCACGAAAGCGAACCATTAGATCCCGTGCACACTCTGCTCTCGATAGTTTCCCTATCATTCATAATAATTTTTCAAAGCCTAAGTATCATAGAATTAGTGCAAGTATATTTATTATTTTTTCTCACTTACGATTATTTTTCCGTTCGTAAGTATTATAAAATTAGTCTAAGTATATTTCTCATTTTCTACAGTTCCAAAAATTTTTCCTTATTCTCCGATCGTTACAAAAGCGCACTGACTAGTGATGGGCAACTTCGAAATGATTCATTCGAATTATTCGATTGTTCGATAACTTCGAATACATTCGATTATTCCACAGTTACATTCGAAATGTTATTTCATTCGAATAATTCATTTGTATTCACAACAATCATTCGAATCAAAATCATTCGAATGAAAATCATTTGATTGTTTTTTTTTTTTTGACGATTGTTGATTATTTCGATTGTAAAAACATTTCGACGCACATCACTAGCACTGGCAGATCACATGCTTATATCCACCATAGCGTTAGCCACCGCGAAAGCGAACCATTCGATCCCGTGCACACTCTACTCTCAATAGTTACCCTATCGTTCATAATAATTTTTCCAAGCCTAAGTATTATAGAATTAGTCTAAGTATATTTATTATTTTTTCTCACTTACGATTACTTTTCCATCCGTAAGTATTTATGTATGTTTTCCCTGGTTCTAAAAATAAATCTATCGATGTCTCGCCTCTCAATGAATGTGCACGCATCATTCTCGCGCATGTGTCATTCATTCGTGTTACCACTTTTTTTTCAAAATTAGTCCAAGTATATTTTATTATTTTTCTCATTACGATTATTTTCAGTCCGTAAGTATTTCTGTATGTTTTCCAAGGTTTTAAAAATTAATCCGAACAGACATCCAGACTGTTGTGAAAGCATACTATCTATCCACCGCACAGATTCTACATTATACGTTACTCTATTACGAGTTCTTCAAAAAATTGATTCGAATATGTTTTTCATTTTTTTTTTTTTTCAATCCTAAAAATTCATTCTTTCTACCCCCGCCTCCTCACATCTAAAATTGCTGATCTTTCGTAATCTTTATTTATTTTATCGATTCTAAAAATTAATCAATGGTTCACTCGAAAGCATACCGTACATTCCCACACACATATCTTTTATCACGAATTTCCCTATTGATCATGAACTTTTTTCAGCGTTAGCCACAATAGCATATCACATTGGTCTCGCATACACACCACATGCAGTTCTATATGTCTAATTTTTATTAACGATCTTTATTTTTTTTTGTATTGGTATTACTTTTTCCTACACAGTCATGTCATCATATACACTTAACATTGTCAAAAATAATTTTAACCTTTCGAGAAAGAAAAATCTCCGATCAATAAAAAATATTTATTAACATCACAATTATTTTTAATATTATTCGTTTCGCTATAAACATATTTTTTTATTTAATAAACTCATCCGCATCATCAATCGTTTCAAGACATTATTGTTTCGAACGTCAATACCTGTTTTCCAAGAATCGATAACCTCTGCAGGTATATATCTCGTCGTCGCAACAACCTTTACCTGCATGACTCACATACCTTCAAGACCACTTGTACATTGCTCGCACGCTATTTACCATTATTCGGTACAAGAATATTTTTCACACTCCCTCACATATGCGCATACACTCAAAGTCCTCGATTACTTTGTTTGTATACAAATATATTCAGCTTTCTCTGACGGAACAACATTTTTCTGACGTAACATTTCCACTGCCACAACCGATTCAAAGGTAGCTAATGAGATAGACTATCGAACGGAATCATTCAAGCGGTCAGTATTAGTTTTATGTTAAACATGTGTATTTTGTCGAATCTGTGTTCACGCATTATTAAAAAATTTACGTCAACGTTAAAGAAAATAATTTCCTATGTTTTTTCTCTTTTTTTCTCTATCATTTATTTTTGTCTTTTATCTTTCCTTTTTCTCTTTCTTTTTATCTGTATTTTTTTTAGTGAAAAGTTTGAAATACATATTATTCAATCATGAACGCTAATATAGTTAACATAAGCAGCAACTCAAAATCAATTAAGGACGCCGAATTTATTCAGAATTTATTTGCGAGTGATAGCGACTCGCATACGTCTTCGTCACTTCAATTACCACAATCAGATGGTGGTTATTCTTCAAGTTGATCTTCTACACATAAAATCGTTGGTCCAGTATTATTGTCAGATCAGATGGATATAGCGGAATATTTTGTAGATTTCAGCTTCCATAAGGATTCTGATTATGGTTTTCTAGTAACCGAACTAGCGATGATTGATATGTCTGGCGGGAGGTGTTTACATACGCTATACAAGCCAAGCAGAGCATGGTCTGCATCAAAAATGCCTCATTTACAATGCTCTTCCGTGAGTCATTACTTGAAAACCCCCTCATTATTTCCCTGTCGGGAAGAAATATTCATGGCACGTGATGTATTCACAATACTGTCTGAAAAACCGAAGGTTCGCGTATATATTTTAACCACTTATGCAAAACTTATATTATGGGAACTTAACGAAAAGTCTGAATTGTTGCGTGACTTGGACTACGAACTCGTTAATATGGAGAAAGTCTTTCGAGTACCTAGTATTGATGATTTATATCAAGAATACTCTGGTATAAGCAATCTGGTAACTTGTAAGCACCATTATGAGAATGATATTTTTCATTGTGCGATGAAAAATGTTATGGTGATGAATACGTGGCACGATCACGTTATCCGCCCGCTGAAGCTTATGAACAATCTCAATATAAATAATTTAAGCCAGTTATTCATTACAGCCACCAAAGAAATGATAATTACATTATTTCCAAGTTGCATCGGGGACATTTATATATTTTTACCGGACAGATTAAAACAGGATGATACGATAAAATCATTTCTACCATGCTACGATCACGAACATGATAAAGAATATTATATCGATGGTGATACATTACACAGGAGTACTCGAAATTGTGTCAAAGTAAAAGATTGCGACGACTGTCAACATTCAATTCATACGAATTAAAAATTCAATAAAAGACGTGGAATTTGAAAGCTGGAGTTGTCTAGATCCTACGAAAGTTGAATATGAACATAACAATTACCTTTCAATGTACCAAAGTCAATTGTCGCGTAGTATGTATAATATGTGAAATAAAACCATATTTTTTTCTTTTACTCGCATTTTTTATTTTTATTATTTCAAAATCTTTTACATTGTTTCACATAAATTATAATGTATGTATGTATATATGTATGGAATTTTAATATGTAATAATATACATTTCATACATTTTATTTTATTTCATGGTCATATAATTACTTTAAAATTATTTAGATACACCGCAGATATTATAGTACCGAACACATCATTTATTATTTCATTCTATTTCAATTAATATGTTGTATGGATGAAATCGAATCAATTTATGTAACTGTTTATTTAAATTTAAATAATCTTTTTCTTTTTCTTTTTTTTTTTTTTATCTCTCAGCATATGCATGCGTGTATATGCTTACATATACAAGTATGAAAAAAATTATTTTTTTATTTTTTCCTCGATATGAATGGTAAATCTACGACTTTATTTGAAAAACGGTCAAAACCTAATACATAGATTTCAAACTTTGATGGAAATTTCCGTAAAACGTTCAATTTACACTTATTATCTTTAAAAAAAAATTGTTTCATTATTATTATTCATATCATTTAAATAGACTGATACGACAGAGAGAGAAAATAAAAAGTTAAATTTTTACACGTGAGGGAGGGAGCTGATGAAAACGTACGAGTCTTATTATTTGGAATACAGATTATGAAGGAAATTTTTATTCAATGTTTCGTTCTAAGATTTTTCATTTTTTACATTTAAAATTTTTCAATACGAAAATATTTCGAAATCTACAGGAACGTCTACGAATAGTCTTCGTCATTATAGAAGCACCTGTAGATCATGTATCGACACTGCATGCGTGTAAGGATGAGTAAATATGTGTGAATATGTGTGTGTATGTATGCTTGAAATGTGCGAAATGGCTAATAAGAAACAACCGTTGAATCGCAACGACAGGTAGAGATCCGCTTATAGAATAAGAGAGTGAGAGTGAGATAAATTATGTACCTTTATTATTGCAGAACTGCACTGCAGTGGCAGACATGAAATATCCGTTAGCATCCTTTTCGAGGCAGTTTTATAAAAAAGGCCGAAAATTAGCTTTAAAACTGGATGAATGAGATAGTTGATAATAAACATACCATTAAGACCGGTATACGTGTATGTGGGCATGTGTGTGAGCGCACGGTTAAATGAATGACAAAAGATTATTAACTGCATAGGCATTGTTAAATACAACTATACTGATTTATCCGTAAAACTAACAAATTTTACCGTTGTTTTCTTTCCTTTTTTTTTTCTTTCGCGTTTTACAAAAAATTCATGTTAGTTCTAAAAATATTGCTAAATTCAAATTAAATCGATCATGTTATTTTATTTTTTATTTTTGTTTCTTTAAACAATGTGTTACGATCGTATTTATCTTACTCAATCTTTTACCTAATATTCTAACGGTTTTAGACAATAGCAGAAATATGCAAGTTACCTTGGATGTATTATATTTTATTCGTGTATATGTGTATACACGCTTTCTATACAAGCACATGCAAACATCGGATGCTGGAAATGTATGATAATATAATTTTTAAATCAATGATTAACGTATTATTATTATTATTTTTTTTTCACCCTGTGATATACAAAATAACATCATACTTGCTTTTACAACAATATTTAAATTCTACAAAAATAAATGTCCCCAGGGTGGGGAGTAAAAATATCATGAAGAATCACTGTTTTTTGTTTTTTTTCTTTCTTTGCTTCACAATATTTTTTCTTTATATTATTTTTTATTTCAGAGATTTTTTAAATTAGTTTTCTTTACACTCCAATATGGAATCTGTTAATTTATTGTACATGTCATATAATATGATAAATGCTAAAATTCGGAAAGTTTTTTTAAAGAAGTAATTGACAGAAGAGTATACTTTTGAAAACAAGAGAGTGAAGAGGCTATACATAAAAAGCAATATGATGCATTAAACATAACGAAAAAAAAAAAAACAGAAGAAACGTAAACACAAAGACTATTATGTTTTTTTCATTAATCTATTCAATTACAACTTTTTTTTCATTCATCTATATTCTAAGTTCCATCATAAGTTTTAATTTTTTATATGATGCCTACTAATTTCTATGTTTACTTAATTTATTTACTTTTCCACGAATGTTTTTAGAATTAAATTTTGAAAAAATTAAACATATTTTCGCACCTGCGTCAACTATCACATTAAATACATGTAGAAATTTTCATTTCAAACACCGCCGGAAAATAACATGGGTTTTTTTTTTTTTGATATTTTTTAAAAATTTATTCATACTCTCTCTAATTATAGCTATTTTTACTCATTTTTATATTCTACATACAATGCTTGAGGTATTAGATGATGCAAATTCTAAATATACTATATTGCTATCACTATTTTTATTATTTTTTTATTTGTTACTCGTTTTTTTATTATTTTCTTATGTATATGTATTAGAATTAGTGATGTGCGATTTCGAAATGTTTTTACAATCGAAACAACCGATAATCGTCAAAAAAAAAAACAATTGAATGATTTTTGTGAATACGAATGAATTATTCGAATAAAAACCGGAACCATCCGAACACAAACGAATGAAGTATTCGTTAAACATCGCCTAGATTCTTTCGAGAGAAATAACATTTCGAATGATTGTTGCAAATAGGAATGAATTATTCGAATAAAAACCGAAACTATCCGAACACAAACGAATGAAGTATTCGTTAAACATCGCCTAGATTCTTTCGAGAGAAATAACATTTCGAATGATTGTTGCAAATAGGAATGAATTATTCGAATAAAAACCGAAACTATCCGAACACAAACGAATGAAGTATTCGTTAAACATTGACTAGATTCTTCCGAGAGAAATAGCATTTCGAATGATTGTTGTGAATACGAATGAATTATTCGAATGAAATAACATTTCGAATGCAACCACGGAACAATCGAATGCATTCAAAGTCATCGAACGATCAAATAATTCGAATGAATCATTTCGAAGTTGCCCATCACTAATTAGAACCCATATGATTTTACAATAAAAAAAGTGTTTATACTCATTATTGAAGTTGAATATAGATAATATTTACATTTAAAGGAAAAAGAAAAAGTTATTTTTATTATTCCATTCGCACGCGAAAAAAATTATGAAATGTAAAATATATATATAATTCATGTAATATATTTACAAACGATTAACAAGAATAAAAGAAAATTAATTTAAAAAATAAATAAATATCACAAAAAATTTAAAGATGGAAAAATTACAAGATTATGATTTGTACAATGCTCACAAATTGGCTCCTTTGATCGGGTTATGTTGGTATTCGAACAAACTTGCATGGTTGCATTGCGGACAATCTTTGATTAAGGTGGGATGTACTGCACTGAGTGGAAAAGAATCTGGAATATCATAGCTATGATGTTTAAAACACGGTAAGAAGTGTTTGATACGTCAATCATTCTTCAGTGCTACAGGTAATTTATTGTAAAAATCGCAAATTTTTTGAGGGCATACATTAATTAATATCTCTGCAGTAATATTTTGCATCAAGTCGCACGTAGAATATTTTACTAATGATAATATAGGTCTAACATTTACATCGTACCATTTCATCATCACATATACATTCTGCAATGAACACCTATGTATGTTTTTATCCGTGTATGCATCACATTTTACAACTCTTGATATTCCTTTATACATATTATTTAATTTCCTTAAATTGGGTATACCAAATTCTTTTTCTAAATTAATAATCTTGAATCTTGAAAGTGATGTTTCAAATAGTTTTATCCATATAGTGGTAATTTTTTCATTTCCTTTAACGTAAATATTCAATGGTTCCAAATCTTCCAACACATTTTCTATATCACCAGCAATAGATTCGTAATTGTAATCTCCTGCATTCCACGGAATTGAATGACAGTTTTGAATTATCCTCATGTTTTCTTGTTTTTTATTATTGGATAATACATCCCATTCGAATGGAGGCTTGTAAATTCTATGAAATTGAATTTCACCATCGATACTTATTATTGAAAGTTCCTTAATGATGTACGTATCATTATCATATTTAAAACATTGAATATCGATAATTACCTCACGTGCTACTATCATTGTTACAGTTGTTATTAAAGAGAAAAGAAAAAAAACTAAAACTTTTAATAGTAACTAAAATTTAAACGTGTGAAGAACACTAATTCGTGAAACTAATAACAAGCGAGCGAATACAGTTATTCAGAGAGTTGACATAATGTCTACCTTTGAATTAGATGCATTCGATGAAATGTTGCATCAGAAAAATGCCCTTCAAATGGAGAAAGTTGATTGCATACATTGATGAATGAAGTTGTTAAGAACTTGTACATACATATACATTTTGTTTGTGGTAGTGTATGCATGTACACATGAGATCTTACATATAAGTAAGGGTCAAGATCCGGTTTTAACAGCTGTATCAGACGATCTTAACGTGCAGCTATGTACATGCAGGGATAGACTTTAATATAATCATTATCGATGGTAAACGAGAACATTAATTCATTTTTAAATTTTAATATATCGTCTTCCATCACTAATAAGATAACATAAAAAACTACTAACTTAACTGAATATATCCTTCTTCAACCAACTTTTCCTCAATCATTCGAATTTCATCATCTACACCAGCATTTCACACTTTTTTAGATGTATGCGATAACAATAATCACTCAACCAATTCATTAGGATCGTCTGAATAATCGATCGGTGTATCTTCATGACATACTCCGCCATCAGCACAACGCTTAGTCTTTGCTCCATCATAGTAAATTTTTACACTTGATCCATTAGACTGAAATATCAGACGTATTATTTTTCTGTATTTAGGAAATGTAGTACCCTTTAATACACCAGTAGCACGTAAATGAGCTCTAGTACACTCAAGTATTTATTTATATAGATCTAAATCATTATTTTGTATATTTATTCTCATCTATATGCGATACCATTAGTAAATGAAAGAGTCTGGGTATGTAAGGAAATTTTATTTGCTTACTTCCTTTTCCTAAATAAATTTCACCATATTTGCAGTCCCAAGAAATCAATGTCGATCCTATCAGATACTCATCAATGTTTGTATCATAGTGTATTCCATATACTTGATCATTTGGAACAAGTTCATCAAAATCTGTATGAAATGAATCTACTTCACTTATGTTAAACGACTTAGCTTTGAGTTTGTTTTTTAATATTTTCATCTTTAATTTCAGACTCAGCGTCACTTCTCTGTTTACTATTAGACCGTTTTTGACGTTTTTACCATTGATGTATCATTTATTCCATAAGAATCCATTTTAATCTTTCAGATTTTTGTAATGCTCCATGAATTTCCAATAATGGTTTCATAATAGGTTCCAATATGGCGGCTGAAGTACTTGTAATTGGTTTCCACTCGGACTTCAATAGGTTATATTTTTACATTATATCACTACATATCCTATCTAGTTAATTTTTTCAGTCTTGCTTCCTTATTCATTCCATTATTGTTGTTATCAGTATTAACCAATGATTTACTCTTTGATAACAACATTTTAAATAACTAGAATTTCATCAAAACTTGTGAGTAAATCTTCCTTTATACATACATTTCACCATATATATCAGTCACTGTGAATTTCATATTATTTTAAATACTTAAAATATACTTCATGTTATATATAAGTTATTAAAATTCAATATAAGTAGATAGAGCAGATTTTCTCTAAATGTAACATTGGCCTGACAAATTTCTGGACTGAAAGTAAATCTAACCCAATACTCCTGCTACAGTTGTTATGGCAACAAAGGAGAATAAAATATCGAGATTTCAACAACATAAACAGCAAGAATTTGTATCATTTGTTATATTTGATGATTTCGAGTGTATCCTACAGCCTCTTAACAATGAATCACTAGTGCTGGGTTAGATTTACTTTCAGTCCAGAAATTTGTCAGGCCAATGTTACGTTTAGAGAAAATCTGCTCTATCTACTTATATTGAATTTTAATAACTTATATATAACATGAAGTATATTTTAAGTATTTAAAATAATATGAAATTCACAGTGACTGATATATATGATGAAATGTATGTATAAAGGAAGATTTACTCACAAGTTTTGATGAAATTCTAGTTATTTAAAATGTTGTTATCAAAGAGTAAATCATTGGTTAATACTGATAACAACAATAATGGAATGAATAAGGAAGCAAGACTGAAAAAATTAACTAGACAGGATATGTAGTGATATAATGTAAAAATATAACCTATTGAAGTCCGAGTGGAAACCAATTACAAGTACTTCAGCCGCCATATTGGAACCTATTATGAAACTATTATTGGAAATTCATGGAGCATTACAAAAATCTGAAAGATTAAAATGGATTCTTATGGAATAAATGATACATCAATGGTAAAAACGTCAAATACGGTCTAATAGTAAACAGAGAAGTGACGCTGAGTCTGAAATTAAAGATGAAAATATTAAAAAACAAACTCAAAGCTAAGTCGTTTAACATAAGTGAAGTAGATTCATTTCATACAGATTTTGATGAACTTGTTCCAAATGATCAAGTATATGGAATACACTATGATACAAACATTGATGAGTATCTGATAGGATCGACATTGATTTCTTGGGACTGCAAATATGGTGAAATTTATTTAGGAAAAGGAAGTAAGCAAATAAAATTTCCTTACATACCCAGACTCTTTCATTTACTAATGGTATCGCATATAGATGAGAATAAATATACAAAATAATGATTTAGATCTATATAAATAAATACTTGAGTGTACTAGAGCTCATTTACGTGCTACTGGTGTATTAAAGGGTACTACATTTCCTAAATACAGAAAAATAATACGTCTGATATTTCAGTCTAATGGATCAAGTGTAAAAATTTACTATGATGGAGCAAAGACTAAGCGTTGTGCTGATGGCGGAGTATGTCATGAAGATACACCGATCGATTATTCAGACGATCCTAATGAATTGGTTGAGTGATTATTGTTATCGCATACATCTAAAAAAGTGTGAAATGCTGGTGTAGATGATGAAATTCGAATGATTGAGGAAAAGTTGGTTGAAGAAGGATATATTCAGTTAAGTTAGTAGTTTTTTATGTTATCTTATTAGTGATGGAAGACGATATATTAAAATTTAAAAATGAATTAATGTTCTCGTTTACCATCGATAATGATTATATTAAAGTCTATCCCTGCATGTACATAGCTGCACGTTAAGATCGTCTGATACAGCTGTTAAAACCGGATCTTGACCCTTACTTATATGTAAGATCTCATGTGTACATGCATACACTACCACAAACAAAATGTATATGTATGTACAAGTTCTTAACAACTTCATTCATCAATGTATGCAATCAACTTTCTCCATTTGAAGGGCATTTTTCTGATGCAACATTTCATCGAATGCATCTAATTCAAAGGTAGACATTATGTCAACTCTCTGAATAACTGTATTCGCTCGCTTGTTATTAGTTTCACGAATTAGTGTTCTTCACACGTTTAAATTTTAGTTACTATTAAAAGTTTTAGTTTTTTTTCTTTTCTCTTTAATAACAACTGTAACAATGATAGTAGCACGTGAGGTAATTATCGATATTCAATGTTTTAAATATGATAATGATACGTACATCATTAAGGAACTTTCAATAATAAGTATCGATGGTGAAATTCAATTTCATAGAATTTACAAGCCTCCATTCGAATGGGATGTATTATCCAATAATAAAAAACAAGAAAACATGAGGATAATTCAAAACTGTCATTCAATTCCGTGGAATGCAGGAGATTACAATTACGAATCTATTGCTGGTGATATAGAAAATGTGTTGGAAGATTTGGAACCATTGAATATTTACGTTAAAGGAAATGAAAAAATTACCACTATATGGATAAAACTATTTGAAACATCACTTTCAAGATTCAAGATTATTAATTTAGAAAAAGAATTTGGTATACCCAATTTAAGGAAATTAAATAATATGTATAAAGGAATATCAAGAGTTGTAAAATGTGATGCATACACGGATAAAAACATACATAGGTGTTCATTGCAGAATGTATATGTGATGATGAAATGGTACGATGTAAATGTTAGACCTATATTATCATTAGTAAAATATTCTACGTGCGACTTGATGCAAAATATTACTGCAGAGATATTAATTAATGTATGCCCTCAAAAAATTTGCGATTTTTACAATAAATTACCTGTAGCACTGAAGAATGATTGACGTATCAAACACTTCTTACCGTGTTTTAAACATCATAGCTATGATATTCCAGATTCTTTTCCACTCAGTGCAGTACATCCCACCTTAATCAAAGATTGTCCGCAATGCAACCATGCAAGTTTGTTCGAATACCAACATAACCCGATCAAAGGAGCCAATTTGTGAGCATTGTACAAATCATAATCTTGTAATTTTTCCATCTTTAAATTTTTTGTGATATTTATTTATTTTTTAAATTAATTTTCTTTTATTCTTGTTAATCGTTTGTAAATATATTACATGAATTATATATATATTTTACATTTCATAATTTTTTTCGCGTGCGAATGGAATAATAAAAATAACTTTTTCTTTTTCCTTTAAATGTAAATATTATCTATATTCAACTTCAATAATGAGTATAAACACTTTTTTTATTGTAAAATCATATGGGTTCTAATTAGTGATGGGCAACTTCGAAATGATTCATTCGAATTATTTGATCGTTCGATGACTTTGAATGCATTCGATTGTTCCGTGGTTGCATTCGAAATGTTATTTCATTCGAATAATTCATTCGTATTCACAACAATCATTCGAAATGCTATTTCTCTCGGAAGAATCTAGTCAATGTTTAACGAATACTTCATTCGTTTGTGTTCGGATAGTTTCGGTTTTTATTCGAATAATTCATTCCTATTTGCAACAATCATTCGAAATGTTATTTCTCTCGAAAGAATCTAGGCGATGTTTAACGAATACTTCATTCGTTTGTGTTCGGATAGTTTCGGTTTTTATTCGAATAATTCATTCCTATTTGCAACAATCATTCGAAATGTTATTTCTCTCGAAAGAATCTAGGCGATGTTTAACGAATACTTCATTCGTTTGTGTTCGGATGGTTCCGGTTTTTATTCGAATAATTCATTCGTATTCACAAAAATCATTCAATTGTTTTTTTTTTTGACGATTATCGGTTGTTTCGATTGTAAAAACATTTCGAAATCGCACATCACTAATTCTAATACATATACATAAGAAAATAATAAAAAAACGAGTAACAAATAAAAAAATAATAAAAATAGTGATAGCAATATAGTATATTTAGAATTTGCATCATCTAATACCTCAAGCATTGTATGTAGAATATAAAAATGAGTAAAAATAGCTATAATTAGAGAGAGTATGAATAAATTTTTAAAAAATATCAAAAAAAAAAAAACCCATGTTATTTTCCGGCGGTGTTTGAAATGAAAATTTCTACATGTATTTAATGTGATAGTTGACGCAGGTGCGAAAATATGTTTAATTTTTTCAAAATTTAATTCTAAAAACATTCGTGGAAAAGTAAATAAATTAAGTAAACATAGAAATTAGTAGGCATCATATAAAAAATTAAAACTTATGATGGAACTTAGAATATAGATGAATGAAAAAAAAGTTGTAATTGAATAGATTAATGAAAAAAACATAATAGTCTTTGTGTTTACGTTTCTTCTGTTTTTTTTTTTTTCGTTATGTTTAATGCATCATATTGCTTTTTATGTATAGCCTCTTCACTCTCTTGTTTTCAAAAGTATACTCTTCTGTCAATTACTTCTTTAAAAAAACTTTCCGAATTTTAGCATTTATCATATTATATGACATGTACAATAAATTAACAGATTCCATATTGGAGTGTAAAGAAAACTAATTTAAAAAATCTCTGAAATAAAAAATAATATAAAGAAAAAATATTGTGAAGCAAAGAAAGAAAAAAAACAAAAAACAGTGATTCTTCATGATATTTTTACTCCCCACCCTGGGGACATTTATTTTTGTAGAATTTAAATATTGTTGTAAAAGCAAGTATGATGTTATTTTGTATATCACAGGGTGAAAAAAAAATAATAATAATAATACGTTAATCATTGATTTAAAAATTATATTATCATACATTTCCAGCATCCGATGTTTGCATGTGCTTGTATAGAAAGCGTGTATACACATATACACGAATAAAATATAATACATCCAAGGTAACTTGCATATTTCTGCTATTGTCTAAAACCGTTAGAATATTAGGTAAAAGATTGAGTAAGATAAATACGATCGTAACACATTGTTTAAAGAAACAAAAATAAAAAATAAAATAACATGATCGATTTAATTTGAATTTAGCAATATTTTTAGAACTAACATGAATTTTTTGTAAAACGCGAAAGAAAAAAAAAAGGAAAGAAAACAACGGTAAAATTTGTTAGTTTTACGGATAAATCAGTATAGTTGTATTTAACAATGCCTATGCAGTTAATAATCTTTTGTCATTCATTTAACCGTGCGCTCACACACATGCCCACATACACGTATACCGGTCTTAATGGTATGTTTATTATCAACTATCTCATTCATCCAGTTTTAAAGCTAATTTTCGGCCTTTTTTATAAAACTGCCTCGAAAAGGATGCTAACGGATATTTCATGTCTGCCACTGCAGTGCAGTTCTGCAATAATAAAGGTACATAATTTATCTCACTCTCACTCTCTTATTCTATAAGCGGATCTCTACCTGTCGTTGCGATTCAACGGTTGTTTCTTATTAGCCATTTCGCACATTTCAAGCATACATACACACACATATTCACACATATTTACTCATCCTTACACGCATGCAGTGTCGATACATGATCTACAGGTGCTTCTATAATGACGAAGACTATTCGTAGACGTTCCTGTAGATTTCGAAATATTTTCGTATTGAAAAATTTTAAATGTAAAAAATGAAAAATCTTAGAACGAAACATTGAATAAAAATTTCCTTCATAATCTGTATTCCAAATAATAAGACTCGTACGTTTTCATCAGCTCCCTCCCTCACGTGTAAAAATTTAACTTTTTATTTTCTCTCTCTGTCGTATCAGTCTATTTAAATGATATGAATAATAATAATGAAACAATTTTTTTTTAAAGATAATAAGTGTAAATTGAACGTTTTACGGAAATTTCCATCAAAGTTTGAAATCTATGTATTAGGTTTTGACCGTTTTTCAAATAAAGTCGTAGATTTACCATTCATATCGAGGAAAAAATAAAAAAATAATTTTTTTCATACTTGTATATGTAAGCATATACACGCATGCATATGCTGAGAGATAAAAAAAAAAAAAAGAAAAAGAAAAAGATTATTTAAATTTAAATAAACAGTTACATAAATTGATTCGATTTCATCCATACAACATATTAATTGAAATAGAATGAAATAATAAATGATGTGTTCGGTACTATAATATCTGCGGTGTATCTAAATAATTTTAAAGTAATTATATGACCATGAAATAAAATAAAATGTATGAAATGTATATTATTACATATTAAAATTCCATACATATATACATACATACATTATAATTTATGTGAAACAATGTAAAAGATTTTGAAATAATAAAAATAAAAAATGCGAGTAAAAGAAAAAAATATGGTTTTATTTCACATATTATACATACTACGCGACAATTGACTTTGGTACATTGAAAGGTAATTGTTATGTTCATATTCAACTTTCGTAGGATCTAGACAACTCCAGCTTTCAAATTCCACGTCTTTTATTGAATTTTTAATTCGTATGAATTGAATGTTGACAGTCGTCGCAATCTTTTACTTTGACACAATTTCGAGTACTCCTGTGTAATGTATCACCATCGATATAATATTCTTTATCATGTTCGTGATCGTAGCATGGTAGAAATGATTTTATCGTATCATCCTGTTTTAATCTGTCCGGTAAAAATATATAAATGTCCCCGATGCAACTTGGAAATAATGTAATTATCATTTCTTTGGTGGCTGTAATGAATAACTGGCTTAAATTATTTATATTGAGATTGTTCATAAGCTTCAGCGGGCGGATAACGTGATCGTGCCACGTATTCATCACCATAACATTTTTCATCGCACAATGAAAAATATCATTCTCATAATGGTGCTTACAAGTTACCAGATTGCTTATACCAGAGTATTCTTGATATAAATCATCAATACTAGGTACTCGAAAGACTTTCTCCATATTAACGAGTTCGTAGTCCAAGTCACGCAACAATTCAGACTTTTCGTTAAGTTCCCATAATATAAGTTTTGCATAAGTGGTTAAAATATATACGCGAACCTTCGGTTTTTCAGACAGTATTGTGAATACATCACGTGCCATGAATATTTCTTCCCGACAGGGAAATAATGAGGGGGTTTTCAAGTAATGACTCACGGAAGAGCATTGTAAATGAGGCATTTTTGATGCAGACCATGCTCTGCTTGGCTTGTATAGCGTATGTAAACACCTCCCGCCAGACATATCAATCATCGCTAGTTCGGTTACTAGAAAACCATAATCAGAATCCTTATGGAAGCTGAAATCTACAAAATATTCCGCTATATCCATCTGATCTGACAATAATACTGGACCAACGATTTTATGTGTAGAAGATCAACTTGAAGAATAACCACCATCTGATTGTGGTAATTGAAGTGACGAAGACGTATGCGAGTCGCTATCACTCGCAAATAAATTCTGAATAAATTCGGCGTCCTTAATTGATTTTGAGTTGCTGCTTATGTTAACTATATTAGCGTTCATGATTGAATAATATGTATTTCAAACTTTTCACTAAAAAAAATACAGATAAAAAGAAAGAGAAAAAGGAAAGATAAAAGACAAAAATAAATGATAGAGAAAAAAAGAGAAAAAACATAGGAAATTATTTTCTTTAACGTTGACGTAAATTTTTTAATAATGCGTGAACACAGATTCGACAAAATACACATGTTTAACATAAAACTAATACTGACCGCTTGAATGATTCCGTTCGATAGTCTATCTCATTAGCTACCTTTGAATCGGTTGTGGCAGTGGAAATGTTACGTCAGAAAAATGTTGTTCCGTCAGAGAAAGCTGAATATATTTGTATACAAACAAAGTAATCGAGGACTTTGAGTGTATGCGCATATGTGAGGGAGTGTGAAAAATATTCTTGTACCGAATAATGGTAAATAGCGTGCGAGCAATGTACAAGTGGTCTTGAAGGTATGTGAGTCATGCAGGTAAAGGTTGTTGCGACGACGAGATATATACCTGCAGAGGTTATCGATTCTTGGAAAACAGGTATTGACGTTCGAAACAATAATGTCTTGAAACGATTGATGATGCGGATGAGTTTATTAAATAAAAAAATATGTTTATAGCGAAACGAATAATATTAAAAATAATTGTGATGTTAATAAATATTTTTTATTGATCGGAGATTTTTCTTTCTCGAAAGGTTAAAATTATTTTTGACAATGTTAAGTGTATATGATGACATGACTGTGTAGGAAAAAGTAATACCAATACAAAAAAAAATAAAGATCGTTAATAAAAATTAGACATATAGAACTGCATGTGGTGTGTATGCGAGACCAATGTGATATGCTATTGTGGCTAACGCTGAAAAAAGTTCATGATCAATAGGGAAATTCGTGATAAAAGATATGTGTGTGGGAATGTACGGTATGCTTTCGAGTGAACCATTGATTAATTTTTAGAATCGATAAAATAAATAAAGATTACGAAAGATCAGCAATTTTAGATGTGAGGAGGCGGGGGTAGAAAGAATGAATTTTTAGGATTGAAAAAAAAAAAAATGAAAAACATATTCGAATCAATTTTTTGAAGAACTCGTAATAGAGTAACGTATAATGTAGAATCTGTGCGGTGGATAGATAGTATGCTTTCACAACAGTCTGGATGTCTGTTCGGATTAATTTTTAAAACCTTGGAAAACATACAGAAATACTTACGGACTGAAAATAATCGTAATGAGAAAAATAATAAAATATACTTGGACTAATTTTGAAAAAAAAGTGGTAACACGAATGAATGACACATGCGCGAGAATGATGCGTGCACATTCATTGAGAGGCGAGACATCGATAGATTTATTTTTAGAACCAGGGAAAACATACATAAATACTTACGGATGGAAAAGTAATCGTAAGTGAGAAAAAATAATAAATATACTTAGACTAATTCTATAATACTTAGGCTTGGAAAAATTATTATGAACGATAGGGTAACTATTGAGAGTAGAGTGTGCACGGGATCGAATGGTTCGCTTTCGCGGTGGCTAACGCTATGGTGGATATAAGCATGTGATCTGCCAGTGCTAGTGATGTGCGTCGAAATGTTTTTACAATCGAAATAATCAACAATCGTCAAAAAAAAAAAAACAATCAAATGATTTTCATTCGAATGATTTTGATTCGAATGATTGTTGTGAATACAAATGAATTATTCGAATGAAATAACATTTCGAATGTAACTGTGGAATAATCGAATGTATTCGAAGTTATCGAACAATCGAATAATTCGAATGAATCATTTCGAAGTTGCCCATCACTAGTCAGTGCGCTTTTGTAACGATCGGAGAATAAGGAAAAATTTTTGGAACTGTAGAAAATGAGAAATATACTTAGACTAATTTTATAATACTTACGAACGGAAAAATAATCGTAAGTGAGAAAAAATAATAAATATACTTGCACTAATTCTATGATACTTAGGCTTTGAAAAATTATTATGAATGATAGGGAAACTATCGAGAGCAGAGTGTGCACGGGATCTAATGGTTCGCTTTCGTGGTGGCTAACACTATGGTAGATATAAGCGTGTGATCTGTCAGTGCTAGTGATGTGCGATTTCGAAATGTTTTTACAATCGAAACAATCAACAATCGTCAAAAAAAAAAAAAAACAAAAAAAACAATCGAATGATTTTGATTCAAATGATTTTAATTTGAATGATTTTGATTCGAATGATTTTGATTCGAATGATTTTAATTCGAATGATTTTGATTTGAATGATTTTTGATTCGAATGATTTTAATTCGAATGATTGATGTGAATACGAATGAATTATACGAATGAAATAACATTTCGAATGCAACTGTGGAACAATCGAATGCATTCGAAGTTATCGAACAATCGAATAATTCGAATGAAACATTTCGAAGTTTCCCATCACTAGTCAGTACGTTTTTGTAACGATCGGAGAATAAAGAAAAAATTTTTGAAACCGTAGAAAATGAGAAATATACTTAGACCAATTTTTATAATGCTTAGGCATGGAAAAAATAAAAAAATTAAAAAATACATTTGAATGGTATAAAGCGGGGAATGGGGGGCTCAGGTTAGTTTTATGCTTTAAATATTATACTTTGGTTAATTTAAAAAAAAAATTACGATATCGCTAACGATCGACATGTGTGCGAGAACGATGCATGCGCTTTTACTTGGTTTAAATCAGTTGTGGCAGTGGAAATATTACGTCAGAAAAATGTCATTCCGTCAGGAATAGTTGGTTACATATGCGTATTGAATAAAGTAGTCATGGGCTTTGAGTATGAGTATGTTTTTGTGTTAGTGTGTACATGTAGGGTGTGGATCTGCAATATGACATAGACTGGAATAGAACTTATAAGAATGTTAAGATCCGGTTTCAACGGTTGCATTAGCATTTATGTGTAGCGCTATGAGAGAAGCATTTTCGCTTTTGCGATGTGTGAGATAGAGACTTACCCCCCCGTACATAATGTATCGGACAAAGAAAAGTTTTACGCAACTGACCGAACGAAAATCTTCGCGATTCCTAGAAATACCAGAACGGCAAAAACCTGTATTTTACCGCGATTCCTGCAGACTGACCACTGATAACATTGATAATAACGAAAATCAATAATGATAATAACTAATTTTACATATGTTACGGACACTAGTCACCGTATGTACATCATTGTGTGTGTGCGCGTAATCCTCCAAAACCAGTCGCTACTGAATAACGGTAATTTACGTACAAGTAAAGGCATGCATCGACCAAATGATTGACAGGTGCAAGGTCACTTGCGATGGCACGCGTACGAATTTACCGCGATAGTGATGATGATGGTGATTTTTACATATGTGTGCAGACGTATATACACGTACATTTACATGTGTGTGCGGTAATTAAGGGATCGACAATCAAATGGAATGCGGTTCCGCGGTCCGAGACGCTCTGGAAACGGCCCTCGAAGGCCTTAATCAATGGTGGCGGCATCCTTTGAGCTAGAACTCTCCTTTTACATCTACTTACCGCGCGCATTACTGGATTAATTCCTCCATTGGCGAAGTTCGTATCATCTCAAAATAGGAATGTAATGGAAGTTCCAGCCATTTGCATTGCACACAAAGGACAAATTCACCGTTAAAAAACAGAAGTGTCTCCCAAAACAACAAACATTTTGCACGAGTTTTGTACAAATTCATTTCGCGGGTAATCCTGAAAGTGAAGATTATGGAAAAATCGCATGCCTCTTTTATACAGTGGAGTGATAAAAATATTCTATTAGCAGAACTGAAAGAGCTTGAAGTGAAAAAAATTTAAGTTGTCAAGCGAGATAGAACGTTCACTTGTGCAAATTTCATGGTAAACGGCAAAGCAATCAGTTCCATAACAAAAATACCCGGTGGTCAAAATTGTCATATCACTGACGCAAAACCGTCCACGATGAACGACGTAAAAAATGTACAAGCTGAAATTGATAAGAACCGGGCAGCAGCACAACCATGCATGCACGAATCGAACTCATGACATTTATTTTACGGTTTTTACACTGAATAAATCGGAAACGAATTTAGCGACTCAAACCAACACTCGTATGCCAATTATTAGTTTCAATAAGTGAAAATTTGATTTTTGATTTCCAAAAATTGCATTTCATCACATTGAGGGGCAGCACTAACTTTGCCGGTTCATACAGGGTTGTTATGGCGAGTGTGAACCGATCTCGCACTCGCGTGCCTGCACACGCATGCGTGTAATTAGCGAACAGCGCGTTTTCGATGTTGCCTTTATTCTATTATTATCGTTTAGTTCGTCCGTTTCTAGTGACTTACGAAATCGTTGTATCGTTCGGAGATTTTTTTGGTGTCAATTACAGGATTATCAACGCTCCCGTTTTGCTATTACATACCCATTTTTTGTCTGAATAAATTCGTCATAAATTTCATTTAATTATTTCGTCCAAATACGCTGACACTATTGAGAACATAAATTAGAGACACTAGGGCCGTTTTCGCAGTGGCAAACCTTTGTGAAGACCTCCGGTTTCGCTTTCGTTTTCATCAGTTTCCGAGGTTTTTTTCTTTCTTCCCGCGTGAAGTGAAATTTTTTTGTCAATAAAAGATGCCCGGCCGAAGGAGCAAAGTTACCAGACGTGATCAGTTCGAATTGTGACAGTCCTTTTTTTAATAGCTCCCGGAACCGGAAAATCCATCAAATTTTTAAATTTCATGACAATTAGACATGTACAAGATTTTTTTTTTTTTCCAAATAATTTTTTGTTTATTTACAGTATTCATTACACCATAATTAACGATGAAAAATAAACCAATTTTCTCAATTTCAGAAATGACAAATTGGTAATTGAAAAGTTTAATTATACAGTAGAAAGTGAAACATCAATCAACGACAGCATTCTCAGAACCGAGTACTTTTTATCAGTTTTCGTGTGAAATCGAAGTAAACTCAGATTACGATGCGTCATGACACGTTAATGCGTTATCTCGATCAGAACTATTCGTGTCCTAATTATAAACGTGTTCTCGCTCGATCACAGCATATCGTTCCGAAACAACTGATAATGCTAGGTGTGTAATTAATTAAATTAATTACCGTAATACACGTTGCACACGAATATAAATTTAACAGGAAAAATAAACCGATGTTTCAGCTAATGTTTATGAATTGCTTACACTGCACCGTACATTACCCAAAAAATTGGAATAGAAAAGACTCTAGAATAACTTCGTGTTAACCGATAAATTTGTACGTTAGATATGCGCAGAACATCTCTATATATTTAATTCTATTAATCTTTGGTGCGCACATTGGGTTCAGAGTACCTAGGATCCGACTAGTCGCAATTTTCGGTATGTAAACTAGTGAGTAAGGTCGTAAAAGGGCCACCTAGTGTTAGTTAGGTACGTTAGCTATATATATATGCACAGTTTTGTACACGACGGTACGGTAGCATGCTTGTGGAATTCGATAAGAAAGGCCTTTTTTTTTTCTGGGTTCACTAGAAGACCCTGTGTGCGCGGAACGTTGATTTAGAGTGATTCGTGTTTATTATTTTTTTTTAGCGGTTTCTTGACATTTTTGAGAATATCTTTACGTAAAAGTAAATATAAAAGTGGTCCAATTTTTTTTTTTCTCTTCTAACTCTATAATTTACAATTTGTAGATAGATAAACATGTCCCGTCCTCAAAATATTTTGAGAAATCGATCTACTGCTGCTCAGTTGATAAAAGATGTGATCAACAATCAGATGCAGATGCGATAGTGATCTAAAGTTTGAGGACGCTAGTAATTTTGAACACGGATCCGATTACAGTTCAGAGGACAAGCAAATTAGGGAGATTGATTTAGATGACTCAGTTGAAAATGCAGACTTGTCTTCTCTGGGGCGTGATGCACGAGAACGGGACAGCCTAGAAGCGTCATTCGCGGGGAAAGTGGTTTTATGTGGAGGTTGAAGAAGCCCTTCGCGAGCATCAGATATTATTATCATAGTTGCATATACATATTGAGCAAGTCCTCGACTTACGAACACGTTCCGTTTCAGAATGAAAGTCGAATTTGTTTGTGTATATATGGTATATACGCACCGATGTATGTCCTAACGAAAATAGTGTTTTATACAAGGCCGATATTCAATAGACCCGAAATTTCAATAATAATTCCCAGTCTGATCAAAGACGTCTCAAATGCCACACTACTCCAGAAGAATTTTAGGAAATTCTTTTCTTTCCGGACATCGTCAAAGATATCGTAAAATTTACTGCTGCGCCGTTGGAACTTCCTTACTGAAAATTTGAGATTTGACAATAAGGAAACCCGAAATCCACCTGACAAATTTGCTGCCCCGGTTACGCAAATATTCAAAAAATTCATCAGTAACTGTAAAAGTCGGGTACTTCTGGGAGACTACCCTCGTATTATTACATCGATTTTAAAAAATTAAAACAATAATCACATAAGTTTTACCATAATATTTTTCTGAAATTATAATTAAATAGATTCATAGACTTCATTATAATCTGTTCTACTATAAATACTATATCAGAAAATGTATTCGTTCAAAATCGATATAATGGTTTTTGTATTTGAAGATAAGTTGATAATTTTATTAAAATACATAATACTTTTTCATTTATTTTCATAAATACTTGTATGATTGCATTGTAATTATCAATAAATTTACCCACCGGCTACATCCAAATTGAGATTAAAAAATATATATATATATATATATATATAAATATACTTTTCTAGTAGACATCTTATTTCCCTGCTACAATATTAGTTTCTTTGATCCCAATTAGTATGTTATTTTTTTTTTTTACAAACATTTCTTGATCAGCTATAATTTACAATTTGAAACATAAACTTTTATATTTGATTCTTCTTTTCAAAGTAGATCAGATGTAAGAACATTTTTAAAAAATACCGAGATCACCTAAGGAATCTACAGTGTAGGACGGACCATTTTTACAAATTACCTGTAGTATATATGAAAAAGGATTTAAATTTTTTGGTAATACTACTAATTCGCATCAAAGTGCATACAGTTCAATTTATAGGTGATGATGTTCCCAAAAAAACAGGAACAAATACTTGAAACACCAAATGTGACCAATGATTTTGCTCTACCACCGCAAGGGGGGGGGGGGGACAACTTTGTTTAACATATAAGGAAAGCAGTGATTTGTTAGAAGATAAAATAAAAGAAATGGACAGATCATCGGTTAAAATGATTGTGTTGGATTATCACCACTATCAATCATGAAGGATATAAACTTTTGTAATTATTCTAAAAAACTTAATGAAAAATATCCTCTGCCTTGCAGGAAAATATTGACATCTAATTTAATTCCACAGTTGTATAATGTTCATTTGGAAATTTGTGAACATTTGGAAAATGTGTGGAATAAGCATCTGCTACCACAAACTACTGGACAAACAAACAAAAATCATATATTGGTCTCATTGTATGCTACATTAATAACAATAAGTTATATTGTAGCACATTACTTGTTCAGGAAGTAACGGTCTCTCACACCAATGAAAACACTGGCGAGGTTTTAAAAGAGATTTTATCAAAGTATAGTTTGACTTAAAAAAATTATGATAATTGTTACTGATAATGCGCCAAATATTAAAAAGGCTATTCTCCATGAACTGAAATATTATCATCCGTGTGTAGCGCACACATTGAATTTTACCGTGAATAAATGTTTATCATCAAGTACTGAACTTGCAAATGTTTTTTATTAAAATGTAGAGAAATTGTCTCTCATTTTAAACATGGCACACTATAGCAGCAAATAAGCTGCGTCAAAAACAAACTGAGATGAATTTAACAGAATTAAAATTAAAACAAGACGGATAACACGTTGGAACTCAACATATATTACGTTAGAAAAGCTGATATTAGTTAAGCAACCACTATCAGTTGCATTAACTGAATTAACTTCAGATGTTAAAGAAATCCGGCGAAGGATTGCAATAGTAAAAGTGACGTTCGTGAGAAAAAGGTGGGTAATTACGCAGAACACGCTCTCTATTGGACTGCGAAAACGTACAGTTAAGTCGTATGTATGGGCAGTGGCACTTTACGCAGCGGAATCACGGACGCTGAACAAGAAAAATATACAGAAAACTGAAACTTTTGAAACATGGTGCTATATCGAATGAAGAAGTTTTCAATCGAGCACAAGGCGAAAGGTAATCAGGAAAACAAGGCGGAAATGGATAGGTCATGTGTTAAGACATAATAGCCTACTGAAAGATATTATAAAAGTAAAAATACCCATGCGCAGACCGAGAGGCAGACCACGGCAGACGCTGGGGAGTACTTGAACGATAGGGGCGAATCAGTCAAATGGTTGAAACACCAATTGATTGTTACTACTGATAATTTAAATGGCTCTAAATGGCCCATTATTACAGATTGTAGCATAATTTCAAAACCGATCCTCCTTCACATTACAGAAGAATTGTCTGATTGCGACACGTTAGTCGGTACGTTGACGTGAGTCGTTCTTCAATACTTCGCATTTTGACCGACCATTTGCAGATGACGAAGATCAGCGCTCGCTAGGTGGCCCGAATGCTAACGGACAAGAATAAAGAAACGCGCTCAGTCCGCATTTGCCTTTTTACAGTCGTTTCTGGACCAAATTGTTACAGGCGATGAGTCGAGGGTCCATAGTAGGTATCAAAAATGTGTAAGAAGAAAGAGGAAGAGGCGCCAAAGAAATTCAAGACTGACGATTCAGCAGGTAAAATTATAGCAAATTTATTACTCCGAAAGCGTGTTATTGCTGGAATTTTTGATGACAACGAAGAAGGATGGGAAACGACGGACGGTGAACGCTGACACCTACTTCGATACCCTGATGCGTTTGCCGAAGGTAATCAAGGCCAAACGACCCGGAAAGTTGTCAAAGAAAATTGTTCTGATTCATGATAACGCATGGTGTCCTTCCTAATCGCGGATTTCGGCTGGGAAGTTTTTCCTCATCCTCCTTACTCTCCTGACTTAGCCCCTTCCGACTTGCACGCATTTCCAGCTTTGAAGATGTGGCTATGCAGGCGGTGTTTTGCGGATAATGTGTCGCTGCAGTCCACGGTTCGCGATTTTTTTTCAAATTTGGACGGCGTTGAAGGAATAGAAAAGTTGATGTCGCGGTACAATAAGTGTCTGGATCGGCTGGGCAACTACGTCGAGAAATACTGTGCCCTCCATTATCCGTTTTTTTTTGAATTTTTCCAATAAATTTTTATATGTTTTTTAGGGTGTATGTAATTCTTTTGGAGTACCCCTCGTACAACACATTTAGAAAAGAAACATAATATTAAAATGCTTAAGTATGAATTTAGATCTGAAAAAAGGTAAATCATTTATATTTCAATGAATTCATTAAAGATGTTATATCACTTTTTAAATTATGTAATGTCATTAAAGAAGTATCTACTCACATGCAAAAATTATTATTATAGTTCACAATTAAAAATATGTATAAAATTTCTGATAAATATAAAGATATCAAAAATTATGTAAAAATGTTATTAATACTTAAAAATTTACATAAAATTTTTAATTAATATTATGTGATTTTAGAATTTAATATATGGAAACAAAAACAGGAATCGTGTAAAATAGAACGATATAGGCTGTACCATGTCAGTAAAGGGGGAAAAATTGCGAAGCTGTTTATTTGTAATCGCGTTAGTCCAGTTAAAACTAAAATACACAGACGTCGTATGCCTCATGGAAAAGGTCTTTTCAGGATCGGTGAATTGTAGATATACAGTGGGTCAAAAAAGTATTCGATCACTATCAAAAAAGGCTGTAGAACTGAATCGGAACAAAGAGGGATGGAAAAAAGTGATATTTTATAAAGAGAATGATCAAATATGGGTAATTACATCAAACGTTAACCGTAGTAGAGAAAAATAACGTCGCAATGACAAAAAATAAGGGAAACCCCGGCAAAAAAAGTATTCGATCACTCATGAACAGATGATTTATGCGTATGGGATAAGACAAAAAAAATGCATTACAGTAGACGTAAGCTATTCGATTAAGTTCAGTAGTTTATAGACATTGCTGTGGTGTTAATAAAAGTGATAAAGTAGTGTTAATCGTAAGCAATGCCACCAAAAAAGGCCGAGATACCTGAAACAGTGCTTGCGCGAATAATAACTTTAAGAGAAACCGGGCTAAGTTACCGCGAAATCGCAAAAAATATAAATTATTCGTACGGGGGAGTGTGAGACGTGATTCAGAGATACAAAAATACCAAAAAACTTGAAAATGAACCTCGAACCGGAAGACCGAAAAAACTAACGTGCCGAGAGCGACGCGAGATTATCCGTCAATCGGTGAAAACCCCATTTACAAGCGCGTCTCAGCTAGCCGCTAACCTTCAATCAAGGTCGGGCAAAATTGTCAATCCGCAAACCATCAGAAATGTCCTCCATTCTGCCCAAATTAACGGTAGAGCACCACGTAAAAAGCCCTTCATCTCGGAAGTAAATCGAAAGGAACGATTAGAATTTGCAAAGGAACACGTGAACAAACCGGTAACTTTCTGGAATTCCATTTCATTTTCCGACGAAAGCAAATTTAACCTGTTCGGGTCGGATGAACAGAAATATGTATGGCGCAAACCCAGAACCGAGCTACACGCTAAAAACTTGAGACCTACAGTAAAACATGGAGGCGGGAACCGAATGGTTTGGGGGTGTATGGCAGCTGGTGGGGTCGGAAATCTGGCCTTTATTGAAGGGCGAATGAAAGCAACTGGTTACGTCAACATTTTGCGTAGCAATCTAAAAGACAGCGCTAGCAAATTGGGTCTGGTAGAGTCATTTATCTTGAAGCAAGATAATGACCCAAAATATACCGCCATGTCTACACGCGAATGGCTTCTGTATAATTCCCCACGTCGGTTAATGACACCTCCTCAGTCTCCTGATATGAACGTCATCGAAAATCTGTGGAATTATCTTGATACCCGAGTCCGTAAATGCAAAATTTATAACGCTAAGGATTTAGAACAAGCTTTATAAGCTTCATGGGCGGAGATTTCCCCCGAGACAACGCGTCACTTGGTGAAATCCATGCCCCGACGTCTAGAAGCCGTCATTGATGCTAACGGAATGCACACAAAGTACTAGCATCCTCTTTTCATTTGTGGTAAGTGTTTTTTTTATTGTAGTCATTTGTGATCGAATACTTTTTTGGCGTCATTTTTTTTATTTTTTGAATATCCTGTAGCTGTATTTAACTTCTTTTATTGAAATACATGTTTCTTTCTCGTCTTTCTTCTTTTTCTATTATATGTGGTGTGTTTTAACCCTGTGCGTTGACCTCCTCCAGTCATGCGGTACTTTTTAGTGGTGATCGAATACTTTTTTGACCCACTGTATATATGTGTACATATCTACATACAGTGATCAAAAAAAGTATGTGAACATCAGTAAAATAAAGAAACTTATGCATAAAAAGAAGGGAAAAACGCGTTTTTAATGTAATTTTATTAGAAATATACAAAAGAAAGAGTTCTTAAGACGTAATATTAAAAAAAAAATCACAAAAATGAACATGAAACCCCGTCACGATCAACCGAAAAAAAAAAAAGAGTCGAAAATTGCGTTCAAAATAAGTATGTGAACACGAAAACAAAAATAATCAGCTAAGGGTTTTTCCCGATGATGAATCATCCGTGCGCGTACAAGAATCAACGCGTTGCATCAAGCTAGGCATCGCTGAATGCTTTTCATTTTGCATAGTGCAAGTGAACGCGTAATACGAATATTTAAAAGTGCGTAATCGATAATGTCGCGTAAATCGGGAGACACGTCTTTTGAAAAACGACAGCTCGTGATTTTCAATTATGAAAAAGGCATGCCGGGTAACAAAATTGCGGCATTACTAAATATGAAGAGAGGTGCAGTTTATAAAATTATCCGGTGCTTCTGCGAAGAGGGCAGGATTGAAAAGAAGCCGCGATCAGGTCAACCCGAAAAATTATCTTGTCAAGACAAGCGCTTTATCATCCGCCTAATTGAGAAAAATTCGAAGGTAAGCGCCGAAGAAATCAGCAGAGAGGTCACTGAACGATGCCATAAGGAAATTACTGGTCAAACTATTTGTAATTTTTTTAAAAGTACGGGTTATACGTCACGCATGGCTCGTAATAAACCTTATATTAGTAAAATAAATAAGAAAAGACGCCAGGCACCTTTGCTAAAAAGTACAGTTCCATGGATGAAACGTTCTGGGAAACTGTACTTTTTAGCGATGAGTCCAAATTTAATTTATTTGGTCACGATGGAAAACAAAGAATCTGGCGAAAGCCTAATACCGCGTTACATCCGAAACATGTAAATGTAAATGTTAAACATGGTGGCGGCCATGTTATGGTCTGGGGGGCTGTTTCGCGGCGTCTGGAGTCGGCTCATTGCACTTCATCGACGGAAATATGACTGCAATAGACTATGTTGATATTTTAAGGAACAATCTCAACCAAAGTGCTGAGAAATTAGGGTTGCTAGGGTCTTACCATTTTTACCAAGATAATGACCCGAAGCATTCAGCATATGTAACTCGCGAATGGTTATTTTATAATTGTCGGAAAAAGTTGGACGTGCCTCCCCAGTCACCGGATTTAAATCCGATTGAAAATCTATGGTTCAAGTTGGATCAACAAATTCGTCAGCGCCCTGTTTCAAACAAAACCGAAATGAAACAACGACTTATTGAACAATGGCGGAATCTGCCCCCTGAGATTACCTTCATTCCCTGGTCGCATCGATGCCTCGCAGGTTAGCAGCTGTGATTCAAGCCAAAGGAGGACATACGAAGTACTAGGCTGTGGTAAATTTAGTTTAATCTATATTTTTTTCGTCGGTTTCTTTGTTTTTGTTTTCATGTTCACATACTTATTTTGAAGGTAATTTTCGACTTTTTTTTTTTAGTTAATCGTGACGCGGTTTCCAGTCCATTTTCGTAATTTTTTTTTAAATATATGTGTTGAGAACTCTTTCTTTTGTATATTTCTAATAAAATTACATTAAAAACGCGTTTTTCCCTTCTTTTTATGCACAAGTTTCTTTATTTTACTGATGTTCACATACTTTTTTTGATCACTGTATCTGATTCACTCTCGTAATTATATATGCGGACTGAAACGTGATGTATGCAAAACAAGATTTTTACAAGGGGTTGCAGTTTAAAACTGTCATAAGAATAGAGAATGCACGAGTAAGTAAAAAAAGTAATAATAATTAATAAATTGATGAAATGTGTGTTTTAAACAATTTGTGTATATAGTAATTTCACTTTAAATTGTTATTACCACAAAATGTAATGATTGAAAAGAAAGTAAAAATAAGAAACATTATCAGTGAATGAATTATGAAAAATGCAATTTATTTTTTTCCGTTTGTCAGATTTATACAACACATTTAGAAAAGAAACATAATATTAAAATGCTTAAGTATGAATTTAGATCTGAAAAAAGTAAATCATTTATATTTCAATGAATACATTAAAGATGCTATATCACTTTTTAAATTATGTAATGTCATTAAAGAAGTATTTACTCACATGCAAAAATTATTATTATAGTTCACAATTACAAATATGTATAAAATTTCTTATAAAGATATCAAAAATGATGTAAAAATGTTATAATTACTTAAAAATTTACATAAAACTTTTAATTAATATTATGTGATTTTAGAATTTAATATATGGAAACAAAAACAGGAATCGTGTAAAATAGAACGATATAGGCTGTACCATGTCAGTAAAGGGGAAAAAAATTGCGAAGCTGTTTATTTGTAATCGCGTTAGTCCAGTAAAAACTAAAATACACAGACGTCGTATGCCTCATAGAAAAGGTTTTTGCAGGATCGGTGAATTATAGATATACATATGTGTGTACATATACATATATATTGTTTGTTAATCAATAAAAATGTAAAAATTTTAGTAAAATGAAAATAGTGTTTACCATATATAATTAATAGGTTACTTTGCACAATTATAAATACATTCGATGTGTCCAGCCCACATGAGAGTAATAATTATAAATGGAAATGTTTTTGTTGAAAATGTTGTTACACACTAGTTTCATAAAAAAACAACTTCAGTCAAGCATGGGGGTTTCATGCGCTGAGGATTCCCCGTGTAAGCTAACGATGACCATAATTATTTAGTATGTAAGAAAATTTGTTTGAATAAACTTCCATTTTTATTTTATTATTTTAATTTAATATGTTAATAAATTTCAGGGGTACTTTCTAATGATATTCTAAAACAGTAAAGCAAGATACTAATTTGAATCGAAGGCTTGCGACTAATTTGATTTCAATGTTATGGTTATGAAGAACAAATAAATATAAAATATTTAGTTTATTTATTTTTTTAAATTATTGGTTTAGATTTAATAATACTAACATTAAGGTTTTATGATTTTTTTAAATGTATAATTTTGTTAATCCCTACAGCGATATTTCTTGAATAGCCGACCGTTAAAGACACTTAAGAAATATATAAACGAAAACACGCAAAAAAGACTAAATTAGAAGTAATATAAATGCTACGTATCACTTTGCCGCGGCTGCTAGAATGTTGGTGTTTCCTGCTGGCAGGTTAGTGTACGTTGGTGATTCCATCCTGGATTCTCAGTGAACGGGAGGGGGAGGCACGATAATCGAAATTATAATAGTTTACGAATTTTGCAAAATGTTACTAATTTGAAAACCGAAGTGCGAGGTAGAGTTTGGTTACTAGCACCTTGTTGGATCAAACTTCTTTCGGTTGCGAAACGAACTGGTTACTTTACAAAAAAAGGTCGATATAGTTCCGCGATTTGACAAAAACTGTCGTTCTACTTAGACAATTTTTTAACGATTCGATTTTTTCTTTCGACTCTCTCAATACGTTAGACCATCATTAAACATTTATTTTATTTATTTACTAGCTGTTAACCACAGTTTAATGTTTTAGATTTAACATTAACGATGAATAATCATAAACTACAATATAAAATATATAGAAAAGAAACACTTACAGATGTCACAATAAATTCCAATTCTAACCATCCTCAAATACATAAATCTTCCTCTTTCTATTCTTATACATATCGACCAATAATAAACACCCCGCTAAGAAATAAAGATAAAAAACAGAGCTTGACATAATAAATGATATCGCACTAAATAATAATTTCAAGGCTGATACAATAGATAAATTATGCTTTAAATGTACTTTATAATAAGAAAAAAGATAAGCGAAATAATAATAACAATAAACAGATGTGGACTACATTCTCATACGCTAACCCGGCAACAAACAGTCTTACCAACCTACTCCGTAAAACAGTTAAATTATCGTACAGAACAAATAACAACTTATATAATCAATTAATTAATAGCAATATATTATATAAAATTAAATATAACACATGCAACAAAATATTATATGTATATGTATAGGACAAACGCATCCCACATTCCGTATCCGTTATAACGAACATATTGCCGCTATTAAACACGGACATATAAATAAATCGTCTGTTGCAGAACATATTATTACTAATAAATACAGATTAAAATTAATCATACAGGACTTAACAGGACGACTTAGAAATAATAAAATATATTAATAATAATAATTTACTTAACAGCGCCGAAACGTATTGTATTAATAAATTTAAGGATAATTTAATTAATAATAATCTAATTATAAATAAAAAACCCGCTATTTGAAATTAACAGTCTAACGTATCGATATATCGAACAGATCAATTTATTATTGTAAGGAAGACACATATGTTATCGTTTATTTACTATTAACTTTATTTTATTATTGTCATGATTTATGTCACTCCGAAACGTGTCGGCTGTATTTTATACTTTTTTATAACAATTATTATTTTCTGCAATACGTGTTTTATGTAGAAACGGCACGGGGAATTGAACGTATTGCAAATCGCTGCTGTAGCTAAACGAATGGAGTCCCCGGGAGCGAGATTTCAACTGCTGGTAGTCCCAGTCGATCAAGTTTTAGTCGTTGGTAGTTTTAGTCACGATGATTGACTGGAACACGCAACACCGCGCGTTTTGTCATAAAGTCGCGTTTTAAGAGTCGAGAATCCTACACGATTTTTCTATTCAATCTCGCAAACCCGTTCCTCCTGAAAAAAGTATCTGCCTTTGAGTGGTAAAACCTTTCGTGAAAACGGTAGGGTTAATAAAATTAAGCCCCCGGGCCCCAAAAATACCGTGATAACGCCGGCAAATATCGAACGTGTGCGCGCGGCTTTGAAAAACAGTCCGCAAAGTTCGGCTCGGAAGCACGCCAGCAGTTTTCTGATTAAGTGACCGAACGGTGCGTCGTATCCTTCATGAAGACCTACACTTTCATCGCTAGCATAGTGCCACACATGTGTCATACCGCAGCCAAAACGATCGAATTACTTCGCAAACATTTTGGCCATCGTCTAATCTCACATGCAGCTAATCTCAGTTGGCCGTCGCGCTCTCCCGATTTGTCGTGTTGCGATTTTTTCTTACGCGAATATTTAAAGTCCGACGTGTACAACGATAAACCACGTGACCTAGCACAACTCAGGACCAACACAGAACGCGAAGTAGCCCGAATTTCCGCCGCTACGATCAAAAAAGTGATCGAAAATTTCAAAAAACGAGCCGAGAGTGCAATCAAAAATAAGGGTGGTTATTTGTGCGATGTTATTTTTAAGACGAACTAATTTTGTTAAAATGATTAATTTCGAATAAAAATTGATAAAATCCTGCGTCATAAAAAGATTTCTCTTCAATTATTTCTTCCTACGAGTTATAGCAATTTGAAATATGTTCGGTCCCCGTCTACACCCTATATATTTAATATTTCTTCTCTCCGAAACCCGGTTTGGTTTTGTCGTCGATAATTAAGCGAATAAATTACGTGTACGTTCAATTTTGTATCATTTGCGATTTTTTAAATTTTCGAATAAAAGGTTTTTCGTACGCTTCCGGTTTATTTCGAGTCGATTTCTCTTCTTCCGAGGAAAACGGAAAACCTTGCTATTTTTAAAAAGCGGAAGAGTCACTCTACATTCGGTACATTTACAACTGACGCGTACAAGTTGATCATATTTCGGTAGAACGCATCAGAGTAATGTTAACATGTTTCGTCAACACACTGTATAAATTATTCTGTGTGAAATATTAAATATCATGGCTGTATGTAATTGACTTCATATTTCATTCGTTTTAACGCATCTAAATAATTACCCTTTTCTAAACAATTATCTTTATATATAAATTGTCACTGAACTCCTCCTAACCGGCTTAACCGATTTCGATGAAATTTTTTATGAACGTTTGAGAGAGTCCATGTATGGTTTAAACTCACAATTGGACCCGGTAGACCCCTCCCAACCCACACAATTTTACTTATTACTTCTGGGAAGAGAGAGATGGAGAAACATGTCCACACTGAGCCTTGTAGTAACGTCACAGATGATAACATGATAATAATAATAATAATGATCGCTAGGCTCATCGTTTGTGTTCTAGCAAACCCCTCTCTACCCTGCACAACAACATTCCAGCCCCTGCACCAACTGCTCAGACAGGCCATTAGTGCCTCGAACGCCGAATTTCTCCCTTTTGGATGCCGTTGGTTCACATTCTGGCGTCTTCCCGCTGGCTTCATCACAGCGATTACAGTGTCATAAAGTTTTTTCGTTAGATGATCCAACTTCCGAAATTGTCAAAGTTTTTTCTTTCAGTAAAAAATTGTTCGGTTTGCCGAACTTTTCCTTCTATTCATTACATCAAGAAATTTTAAAAGTATCTTTTTGCTTTGTATAGTACATTTTAAACTATGTCCGAATTTTTAAAAATGCTCCTTACTATAATTCTCGAAATATATCACTGTACTCCGAGCTTTTCAAAATTTTAATTAGAATACAGCGAGCACGCATATTGTTTAAAAAAACTTATTCGAAATAAAACGCGTCTTCAAATTTAACACAAATATTTACAGCTTGTCGAAAACGTCATCCGAACTGGCAGTCCCTGAAGAAGACCATACGAGAAGGCAGCGGGGAAAATTTCCCTAAAAACAGTGCGTACCAGCATTGCCCAATAGTCGGAACGTTTATCATTACATATCGCTAATGAAAGTGGTGAATTTTGGATAATTAATACGTGTTTCTAATGAGAAGTATACGTACTTTTCAGATACGAGTAAATTTTTTTCGAATTTGCATCATGTGCCGTTTTTGCGATACATTCGTTGAAAGTACAGACAGTATTTATAACTAGACTATATGTATATACAATGCAGCATACATTACAAATCGATGGACGACACGTTTCTTTTACAAGATGCTGGATCAAGGAATGATAAATACTTCTCTATTTTATACTATTTACTACAAAATAATGTGAAAATGCATCGTCATTTTTTTTTTTTTTTTTTAAATTAATCTTTATATCAGTGAAATCATGTAATCGAAGAAGGTTTAGTTTACCTAATTTCAGAAGACACATGATTGCGTCCATCAAAGAAATTTTAAAATACAATAATTTTTTCATATTTTTGTAAAAAAAAAAATTGGGTAGAATTGTCGAAAGAAATTATTAACCGCAGATCGGTAATATATGTGAAAGAACCGAGCGGCGATCCGGAAAATAAGAACAGTTTCGAGTTTGCAGTTCTAGGAAAATTCGCGAAGAACCCATTTTCAATGTGGCAATACAGAATATTCTGAGCAATGTGTACGATTTCGATGGCATAAACTTCTCGGTCAGCTTACTAGGCGATATCGGAACTTTTAAAAGAATTAACGAATCAACGATAAACTTATACAAGCTCATTGAAAATGACGAACCCAAAGCTAACAAGTACACTATAAAAATGGTGTCTACATTTCAAAAATGCATCATACAAAATTATCGGAAATATACTAACATTCTTTATTGAAGTTCGAACGGGAAATACCAATTCGCCTGGATAAAGAATTTTAGTCAGCTCCTGTGGATTTTTTGACTGGTGGGTCTATTTGAATCTAATGGCTGACGTGTGCAATCATAGTAAAAGAAACTAAAACGCTGTGATATCAAAAAAAAAAAAAAAACAGGATCTTTCTGATTGATTCAAAGCAGGCTCTCTGCAGCAACAAATTCCTATAAGTATTCCAACTAAAGTGTAGAATTACCATTAGCGACCTAGGTAAACGTTGAATCGTGGAGAGTGCAGCTGCAAACTTACATTGCGTTAAAATTTACCTGTTTGTAATCATCTTCTTTTTGTTCGCTACAAGTATTAAATCTGTATTACACATTACACCGATGTAAATAATTACTTTACCGCGCTTTCGACTCGACTTGTCATTTACCGCCATCACGCGTCGAAAAATATTTTCATCGCCACTTAATAAAGTACACAAGTAAAATTTCGTAAAATTGCGACCTTCTACAATTAAAAATAATAATACATCGTTCTCTCCGGTCGGGAAGATTTTTTTAATACATTCGATTTTATTTCCCCTTCAAAATTTTCGTAACACGCGCGCCGGCTAATAAGTATAGTCTTATCCCAAACTCGCCTGTATCATAAAAACAATGTTCGAGTCTCTATAATGTTCTAGCCCAGTTCGAAGACATATTGTTGCGGACAATACGAAATGGATAGTGACACATTTATTGAGGGTCTTGTAGAACCGTATGCAGTTCAGCGAGCTGCACAGCTGTGTGTATGTTTTGTAAATTTTTTCGGCTATATCGCCACCTTTTGTTCTCTATTTTACAGGTAACGATGGACTATTTGTCTATATTACCAACGGAGATGATTTTATACATCGCAGACTACTTGACCGGATATGACATTACAAAACGCGACTAAATAAAATATTTAAAGCCAAAATACCCAAACGCGTCCAAGTATTGTGGCCGGAAGAAATATTTACCGATCAATCGATTCACTCAAAAATTTGGTTGACGTGAACCCGAAGTTCTGAATACGAAACTCAACGGGACTTTAACAAAAGTAAAATCTGGACGCAAAATTTAAAGGATTGGTACCTACCATCGATTCAGTCTCGATCGTCCAAAAGATATTGCAGCGTCAATCCAACGGACTGTGAATCACCGCCGGCAACAATGATACATACGATTTTGTAATATTTAAATAATCCTTTTTTATTCTTATATATTTGGGAATTTATTGTGTATTTTCAGCGGCCAGTCGGTTAAGAAAGATTAGGATAGGCAAGTATATAATATAGATTTTAAAAAACAACTATTACTCTATTTTTATCAATAATTAATAATTTATAATAATAATAATAATCAAATATCAAATCAAATATATATATTTAAGTGAATACAGCTTACAAAAGTAATATAATTATTTAATTTACATGAGCTAAATAGTCTAATCTTTCAGTTTTATCAAAAATGAATAATGTACAGGGTTTTCCATATTTAATATTTAATCCATGTTTACAATAGTGGTTTAGAATATACTTATTATTAATCATGCGTTCACCCACAGTCTCCTTAATCTACATAATGACAACAATGTATGCATAATATTAGTGATACAGTTAATGCAATGGAATATAATACAGGTAACGATAATAATAATAGTAAATAATGAAAACGGTAATAAAATTATTAGGGAATCTGTATATATATATATATATATATATATATAAAGGGTGGCTTAAGGGTTTATACATACCCCAATGTAGTATCAGTGCAAAAGCCGGAATAAAAGTTAAATAAATTTTGGAAATGACATTGACCCATATTTACAAAAATACTTAATATTTAAATATATTGTTAAACACACATTCACCCTCAATCACCACAAGCTCTATTTTTACTTCAACAATATGATGATAATGATGATAATAAGGATACTAGTAATGTGATTCAATTCAATTTCAATTTATTTGTTTAATACACATGTTATGAACAGTGATAATTATAATATTACTACTAATGATAAAAATAATAATAATTAATAATAATAACAAAAATTATAATAACCCCTCAGGGGCTCACAACTAGTGAGTATGGGTATGGCACACCCGAGGTACCCTAGCTGTCCCTCACTTTATTTCGCTAGTCTATAACTAGTCTCCGGCTGAAGCACCTTTCTCTTCATACTTTCTGGTCTCTCTTGACCAACTCTTGTATTTTCTAACCCTGATGCTATTAGTGTACGCGAGGGATAAGAGTTTTCTTTTCCTTCTGTCCACATTCTTCTTCTCTAAATATCCTTAAGCCACGTTATAACGCGACCCGTGACGATGGTTGCATGGCACCCAAGGAAATAGAGGTGTCGCTTACGGAGGATTACCGTGGTACGGAGCACTGTCACGGCAACTGCTGTTTTTTTCCAACCCTCATGGGAACAAATATGAGTGAAGATAATAATTTAAATCTAAACAAAAATACTAGATATCGCCTTCGTGAAGCTCGGTATTCAAACAATATAAGAGAACCTGCAAAAGAAAATGCAAAGCTATCGTCTTAGGTAACCAAAAACTTAAAGACAATTTCAAAAATTTAAATCTCATCTCTGGTGAACCAGTGGAAATTGTAAACAAATTGAAATATCTCGGCATGACGATTGATTGCAAACTCAAATTTTTAACGCACCTTGAAAACATAAGTGCTAAATGTAACAGCATTTATGACAAACTGCGAAAACTACTTCCTAACAATTATGGTCTCCAACACAAAGAAAGAATAATTCTTTACAAAGGAATAGTACAGTCACTGTATGGCTATGGTGCTTGTATTTATGTAAATAAAAAAGTACTAAATTTAGTAAATAAACATCAACGTAAATTCCTGTTAAATACGTCGTTTCTGTACAGAACTGCTCCAACATCAGCAGCTTGTGTAATTGCTAATATTTTACCCCTTGATCTCTTCCTAATCGGGAGAGCTATCATTTCAGAATACAGAGTAACACAAAATCTAGAACTTGTAAAATCCTTAAATTTAATTCAAACCAACAACATTATAGCAACCACTGGTACCGTACCAACGTTAAAAATCCTGAAAAAAATCATCAATAAAACTCTAATTCAAATTTGGCAATCCCGATGGGATGAAGATACCACAGGTCGTAAAACCTACTTATTTTTCCCCAATATTGAAGAGAAACTAAATCTCAAAAACTTGGACATAACCTATTTCAATGCCCAAATTCTAACAGGTCATGGAAACTTTAGTGAATACTTACACCGCTTCAAGATATCCACAAGTCCAAACTGCAAGCACTGTAGCCTCAACCGTCCAGATAATCTCCGCCACACCATATTTGAATGTAACTTATTTAAAGACTTAAGAGAAAAATACAAAATCAATCAAAACTCATCAATGATCATTACCAAAAACACCTGTATCAATTTATTACAATACTTCCATAAAATAATGCACAGGAAGTTGTCATCAGGGCCTAATGATCAACCATCTTAAGTGTAAAGTATATATTTTTTATTTATATTAATTTCGCAAACATGTAATTGTCAAGCTCTTAAGTATATGTATTAACAATAAATGTAAAAATAAGTATATTATAATTTAGTATAAACAATAATTTAAGATAATTAATATATTTTAGTAGTAACTATGTAACACTGAAGTTTTGTAATGGTGACTAAGTGTCAACATCACTATTACATCTTTTGATAGTATATTTTATTTCATAAGTATATATTATACTATTGTAACAATTATATCAATAAACTTGCCCCACTAGTATAATCTAGACTGGGGAACCAAAAAAAAAAAAAAAAAAAAAAAAAAAACACTAAAGCAGGGAGACCTAGGCAACGCATGATATGGGACCAAAGAAATGAATAATCACGTCATGTGGTACTACTATTAGGTGGACTTTAACCGATTTAGAAGAAACCAATAGATTGATATGAACAATACTTACAAATTAAAGAAAATTACACCCAAATTCCTGTATAGAACAAATAAATTTACCAAGAAAAGAAGGAGGCAGAGGTCTAATAGACGTCATAACACTTCATCAGAGCCAAATAAAAGGTTTTAAAAATACTTTCTTTCCAAAGAACACCCACTACACAAAACAATAGTCGAAGCAGATATAAATCTAACAACACTCAACCTCGCGAATAAAGAAGAAAAAATAAACAATATCAACACAATAGAGGAAAAGAAAGAAAAATTGATTAGTAAATCAATACACCGCAAATATCCAAACGTCATGAATACTAAAGGAATCAGAAAAGATTTAACGTACACCTGGTTAAAAAAAGGAGAATTTGACCCGGAAACGAAAGGCTTTATACTCGCCATACAGGATGATCAAGTAATATCAAGAAGAAACTACCAAAAATATATAATTAAAGATAAAAATATGCAAAACGATCAGTGTAGAAAATGCCACCAAACAAAGGAAACCATAGAGCATATAATAGGTGTCGGCAGGATGTGTTTATCATGTTCTGTGAACTTTACTTGGTTTTGCAGTGTTAATTGAACATTTATAGTTTAACTTTGTATTTTTCGTGCACACATCTTGCTGCAGGTTCGTTTCTGCAAATTATGTTTTGTTTCTATCATTTATTTACTTACACTTCTTAGCTTTTAAACCCATATTTTCATACTTTACTTGCGTTAAAGTGTTTATTGGCATCCTACTAAAAGTGTATAATAAACTGACATACGGTCTCTAAAAATTCTAGTGCAAAAAGGTCATACAGAATTCAGAAAGTCGCCGACAATTATCGCCAAAAATTACAATTGAATAAGGAAAGAGAAATTGTTAGAAAGATCGTTAAATTAAATTTACAAATTAAATCTCAAATTTATAACAAAGTTACAAAAAAACGTAACTAAAGAGCAAAAAGAAACAGTATTAAAATGCTCAGAAGAAGCGGATTTACTTCTCTCGGAACTAACTAGTTTGTTAGATGAGAAAGTAACACTACTTGATACAAAAAAAGTGATATAGAAAATGTCGTTAGGGATGTTATGCATTCTTACCGCAAAAAGTTGTATAAAATCAAATGTGAGTTTCAAAGACGCTTTTCCAAACAAAAAACAAAACAAATAGGAGCATAAAATTCGTATCAAAACTGTGAACATCGATGAATTTAACAAAGAGCTCAAATCGAAGATCTGTCCAACTAAACTGAATGTAAGAATATCCTCATATAGGAAAATTAATAAGAAAACCGCTATTATAGTTACTGATAATAACGCTGATCGTCAAAAAAATCAATGATGAAATAAAAAATAATATTTCAAACGTTAATATAACCTAAAAAATTGGATCCAACAATATAGTTGTGTTCGAAACAAATAATATTAATGAAGAGGATATTATAAAGAGGAGTACTTTTTGTTGAAAACAAAAAGTGAACCTATATAGGTAACAAAAGTAAAAAATGGCAGAGGTAGCAGCATGATGTATGTTACATCCAGCTTCACCCGTTCCAATATGGAATATCAGACACACTGATAAAAAGCTCAGCATCAAATGGAAGAGTTTGCCATTTGCCAATTCAAACCCTGTCAAAAAATGTGGAAAGTGTCATCGTTTAGGACACCTCACAAAATTCTGTCGAACCGAAACCCACTATAAAGATTACGTTAAATAATCTAATGAGGAATGATCGTGCAGCAACTGTATTTTCAACTAGATTAATAAAATAGATATAAGTGATATTTCAAGTATTGGTAATCTTTGTAGGAAGTTTACTCATTCAGTAAATGATAAGAGTTGTCCTACAGGCATAACAAATTATAACTATTTAATTTCATGGTGGTGTGCAAATACCTTAACGTGAACAACTGTTTTGCTGAACAACAATATTTTTTTATTAGGCGAAAGCGTAAAGAAAAATTCGAAATTTCGATTATTTGTGGACCATATCTAAAAAATGGCAAAATTTCTTTTGATTGCAATTATTTAATATCATATGTAAAAAACAGGCTTGCATTTATTATTAGTAAACAAATAAAGTATTCCATTATTGAAACTTTTGACAATATATAACTGCTATAAAACTAAATAACTGCATATTTCCCCTAATCAGGATAGAGAACCCCCACTCCAAAAAATAGATTATATAATTTAAAAATATTCTAATCTAAATATAATATTAGTAGGCGATTTAAATATACGTCTCCCTACTTTGGACAACTCGCTCTATGATTTAGCTTTTACTAATAATCTAATCATTATGAATGATACAACTCCAACATTTACTAACTGTGGAAGGGGCTGCATATAAACTACTTTCGAAAGCTAGGAATATAGTGTCCGAAGGATCATCTGCTTTTGTTATCCCCTTGGATATTAAAGGAGCATTTGATAATTGCAGGTGGTCAGCCATAATTAAAATACTAAAAGAAAAGCAAGTAAATCCTTCACTTACTAGTATTAATATAACAATTACTTTGAAGACAGATATGCCTGCCTTCAAATTGGAGATTCAAGGATGCCTGTGTGTAGTTGAATAGAAAGTAGAGACTGCTCCAAAGCATATCAATTTAAAAAAATAAATATGTAATGTAAAAAAAAAAAAAAAAGGTAGCCGGAATTTATTTATGTAAATATTTGCGGTGTTCAAATAAACTCGAATTTTTATTAAAAACTTGGTAATTATTTATAAGATCCACACCAGTTCATTTTACCCCTTTCTAGTTCATTTTGATACGCATGACATCCTAACTTTTAGTTCATATCGAAGTATTTCATATTTTATTAAAACTTAAATAAAAATATTAATTTTTTAAAGAATAATTCAAATTAATTGTTATTAAAATAGTTCAAAATTTTGGAAATATTTTTCCCAATTTATTGGTCTTCAAATATTTTAAAGTGTTTGAAATATTCCAAATTTCCAAATTTACTCAAAACAAAGCCACTCTTTCTTCGTATAAATTATAATTTAACTTACAAATAATTAGAATTACGGATAATTTAACTTACAAGTGAAGACATAATTTTAGAATAATTAATGTGATTATTTGCTATCAATTTTAAAAAATACTAATAAAAAAATTAATTTTTTTGTTTTAAAAATTTCAATTTACTATTTCAGGGATATTTACAAAATTCTACGTTAATAAAAAAATGATAATTTAGTTTTAATTATAATTATAAATTTTAAAACAATGTGATTTTGTCCGTTACAATTATTGTACCCACGCCTGCGATAGATGGCGTGATTTATTGTCATCACATGTCACCGGGGTCGCTCATTTGCATTACAATAGTCGTATAATCTGTTGCGCCGGTTTTCTAGTTTGTGGTTACGTGAGTTTTCTTTCCTTTTTTAATTCTTTCTTTTATCAGTGGAAATGCCCACCGAAATCGTATTGTGCGACGCGCCTTGTAAACCCTCGTATTATCGTTTAATACGGTTTACGAAAGAAGAAATTATCGAATTTTACATTCAACATCGCGTTCTTCCGTATTTCAGGTTAAATTAATTGCGCCAAATTTATTTTTTATTTTTTTTTTATCATTTCTTTCTTTTTTTTACTCCTCTGCGGTATCTTCATTACCTACTATCGCGCTTTTTTTCTTTTTTTTACCCCATTTTCGTACTTCCATTACTTGCCTCCGCGCTTTTTTTCTTCTTTTTTACCCCTCTTTCGTATCTTCATTACTTGCCACCGCGGTTTTTTTCTTTTTTTTACCCCTCTTTCGTATCTTCATTATTTGCCGCTTTTTTTCTTTTTTTTTTAAATTACAAAATATGGTTTGCTATATACTATAGGGTTTGCGAGGCGTGCCAGAATTCATTAACACTCAATAAGAAGACCTTACTATTTCGGTGTGACCGGCGGATCGGCGGTGTTAAATGCAATTACCAAAAATCGGCGAAAGTTGGCACGTGGCTTTCTCAATGCAAAGTATCGGTGTTAAATATGTGATTGTTTGTTGTTACCGTCCTGTATATCCGTAATCCTCGTACATATCTACTTTCCCATCTCGAATTATCGAGTAGAACAATTACCGACTGGACCTCCTTCTGTCGTGAAGTAATGGTGCATTATTTCAATAAACATTCGGCTCCTTTAGGAGGTAAGGATCGGATTGTGCAGGTTGATGAAGCCAAGTTCATCAAAATGAAATTTGCTTCTGCCTCCTCTTCGCGCCCAGAGGCTGGTTTATGGGTTTTTGGCGCTATCGATGTTTCTTCCGGAAATTTCTATCTATCTCTTGTTCCTGACCGTAGTTCCCAGACGTTGCTTCCAATTATCCGACGTATTATCCGTCCCGGTTCCATCATCCAATCTGACGAATGGAAACGGTATACACCCCTTTCCAGTGATCCTAATTACATCCATCGGACTGTAAATCACTCGGTCACATATGTTAATCCGGATACCGGGGGGTTCACACCAATAACATTGAACGTTTATGGCGTGAAGCTCGGAGTAAAATTCCGAAATATGGTACTAGGCAAGATTTCTTTCCCTATTATATCGCGGAATTTTACTTTTTGCAAAGAGTACCACAACGCCAACGTATCCATATACATTTTTTAACACCGCCGCCGAGATGTAGCCCGCTTATTAAAGTATGTTAATTTAGTATATTAAATATCCCGCCTTTTTTAAAATTAAACATTATTTTTAAAATGTCATCTTTCTCGTAGTTCACTTTTTGCGCGTCATTTTAAACATGTCCGTTACTAACATACTACTATCTTTCAAATATTTCACTTTTCGCGCTATTTTTCATATGACGTTACGTACTTCGCTTTTTCCCCGTCGTGTTTATTTTTGGTCGTAATTTTAGTTCGCTCATTTTCGCTATTGTTCATAACTTGTGTTAGTTCACACACTATGAATAACAGCGAAAATGAACGAACTAAAATTACGACCAAAAATGAACTGGTGTGCATCATATAACGGCTTACCAAAAACTTCCAGTAATGTGAACACGTTACGTTTTTTTTTTTATTTAATTGCATCCGCCTAGTAACACTAACCTCTAGCAAAAATTATAAATATATTACAATTAGCTGGAAACCCTTCGAGGTATCAGCGAGGTGAAAATAAGATAACTATGTTCGAAAAGTTAAAAACTTGCCTGAAAGTTTTTAGACTGCTTTGCGCACTTTTACATTAAATACGATTTGGAACTGATACCAATTTATTGAAAAATTGCATTACTGATAGTACAAAAATAAAAAACAAAACGAAAAATTACCAAACTGGCAATTCCATTCAGCCGGTGCCGCAACTTCCAGAGAAAGCGTGGGAGACTTTTGACTTATCTTTCTGGTACGTCTTCTAGGTGAGGGAGGCGGTAGACTAGAAAGTTCATTCATCCTTAATTAAAGGCGACGTAAATTAACGCACAACACACATTAGCAGAAAAAAAAAGAACAAATAAATATCAATAACGCGTATTCCGTTTAAAGCGATTCCGGCGTGTTTTTTTTTCGAATTCACAAATTACCGTAAGTTGAAGAAAAAAAAATGTAGGCGCACACGGGTGTCGTAAGTCACTGACAATTTTTTCGGTGCAAGCGAATAAAACGAGGAACGAATTTATGATTTATTATCGACAACAACAAGACGAGAAAATAACGTGATAAAGCAGTAAAAAATGTAAATACTAGTGTAAGAAGTTGACACAAACGAACGATTAATGAGTAATGATGAGTCACGACAAACGAGGCGCGAATACACATTTCGACTACAACCGCCAAATCGTGAATGGTAGCGAGCCCATCATTGAACGTAGTCCAAATTGGCAAATGTCGCCGTCGCTCACCGGTAGATGTAAATAGAAAATAATAATATCAAAGGCGAAACGATTCGTTATCAATTTTCATTTCACTTAAATTCAAAATAATACGAGATATCGATAAAAATTATTTAAAACAAAGCCCCCCCCCGCTCTCCGCTTAGCCGACGTAACGAAAGACTACGCGTTGCGCTACTGCATAACTTACTCGATTAACGAGCATGAATGCGTGCGAGCGGTAATTAGCTTTTAAATGTCAAATTCACTCGAAAACATCTTTCTCATCGTACACGCTTCTTTTTGCGTTTTTAATATAATTCTTAGAACAACTTCATTATATACCCTCCGCACAACAACTTTCCGAGTGATCCGATTTAAAAATGTCAAATGCCACATAATAGACGATAGATCACTGCTACATTATTATACAAGGGAAGAGGGCGAAGCGTAGATTGGAAAATAAAATCAAATTACTATACATTCACCTTTAGAGACATTTTTTGCGATTTCGTTAACACCGCGCGGGGAAAATTATCTTAAAAGTAAATAAAAATAAATTAATAACTAAATAAAATGTTGACTTTTTCCTAGACCCTCATTTTGTTATCTGCTAATAAATCCTGTTTTTCCTCCCCTCCCCCTTAATTTGTCACTTACAACGTGTCACAAATTCGAGTTGACACAGCATCACAATACATTGCAGTAGCAAAGTCACCGATTTTGAAAATATGTATCGGAGAAGGCAAATTTCGGAGTATCTTTCGAAAAAATAAATACGTACACATCGATCGAGCCAAGTCACACCTAGTAGTTGATGAACTTTGCTGATTTTGATTTTATTCGCCGTGTCGGTTCCTCGATGAATTAAACTTTTAAAATCTACCGTTTAAAGGATTATCCATTTCAGTGTTTCTCAGAATTCCTCTTTTCTCATTTATAACGCGGTAAATATGAAAAAAAAAAAAAAAAAAAGAATTCAAGACCCCGTGCAAACATTTAATTTTTACAGTCGAAGACTAGAGAAATTCGCACACGATATTTTAAAATTTTCACCAACAAGAAAAAGTCCCCCTCTTGCTACGTGACTCGTTAAAGATACGAACAACAATAGACTAAGCACGATATCCAGAATTTCGAGTCGAAAACTTTCTGTCAGCAGACTTGCCTGAAATCTGCGCCCTTAACAAAAATGTAGCAAACAATTCGAAAGTTGTTGAAATTTTTGTTCGAACAAGATGATTTAATTAAGAATTACTTTGGCAGACACGATTTGCAAAAGATCTTTTCTCCCACGAAAAAAAAAAAAAAAAAAAACAAAAAATTAGCTTTTCATAATGAGCAGGCAAAATTACATCAGGATATCCACACTTTAACACTACTCCATCTGTAAAATGCCCCGCAAGAAAATCCCGTGCTGGTGAAAAGACTGCTAAGAAGCAATAAAAAACAAAAGGAAGACATTTCAACTTAAGAAAGATTCATCGTTAGAAAATTTAATAGAATTTAGATGCTTAAGAGCTCTAAAGCCAGATGGACATTTAAAAATGCAATAAAAACAATAATGATGGAAATTTAAAAATGCAATAAAAACAATAATGATGGACATTTAAAAATGCAATAAAATGCTTCCGGCCAAGTAAGAAATAATATGTCAAAAATGTATTCTTGTCAGTCAAATTTTCTCGATTAAATGTTATATCGATTAAAAAAGAAAAAAAAAAACGTAAAATAATTGAAATAAATCGAAATATATTATTTATTACCAAAAATATACGAACATGTTTCGTAGCATGAGCTCTACACATTTGTGGAGAAGTTCTAGTGCTGGTAGTACATTTTTGTCGTAATAATAATGTACGCATTTGTGAATGCGCTAATTCTATTTGTCTTGTAACATATTACGGGGGAACAACAATAATGGTTGCTAATGTTAATTATTGTAAAAAAAAAATTATTATTTAAAAATACGCGTTTTTTGCCTTTAAAAGGTATAAAAATGTTGCGCTGCCGTTGAATAAAACTGTACCGCAACTCAAAATAACGACAATTTAAAAAGAACGCAATTGCGAACTAATTATTCGAACGGTAATCATTTCCACACTCCTTTCTTTCATTTCCTATTTATAAATACTCAATGTGATCACACAATATATCGTAGACATATTCACTAATACACATTCGTTTCCACTAATACAAATGCACAAGATGGTAAACAACAAGAACATTCGAAAACAACACACCTCGTAACTTATTCATATTATCAGGCAATGTTTTAAAACATTGTAGTAAGGTAGTGCGATGAAAATAGTTTCTCGCGCGTATGTTAACGATACGGACAATATCCGGGTTAACAGTTGTTCTACCGAACAAGAGAACTTCTCTCTCTTTCCGAACACTTATATCACACCATAAATCGCGGAGTATTCGCAGCCGTGTTCGAAATGTTCGAATTCGAATAAATCAAATTCGTTTATTTACAAAAAAAAAAAAAAAAAATAAACAATATACAAAGGCACACCGCTTCTTACGTTCGACGATAGTTCGGCCATCGGCTGTTTAAATTTTAAAATCCATTAAATTACGTTCGGTTTTCACGGTTTTTACGATCGAGTATTTTATTATTATCACCGCTGCCTAAATGATCATAAAATTGCCGGTTTTTTTTTCTTTCATTTTTTAAAATTAATTTACCTTTTTTTTTCTTTTTTCTTTTGGCGAGGAGGGATTTTTTGATAACAGCAAATTTTATATAGCACTAGAAACGAAGGCAAGAATAAGAAAGCAACGTTATCAGGGCATCATATCGTAAAGGACACGTTTCCCCGTTAATAATACAAATAAACGGCTTATATTCTCGGCGGCCTCACAGTCTGAATGCACATCGCATATACATATATTTATAAAATCAAATTCGTGATTTTAAGCGCAAATTTCATCTATTTCAGTAAAAATTCCGCTCTCAAGCAAAACAAAAACCAAAAACAAATAAAAATTCTTAGATAACGGGAGAGAAAACATCGGCGCCTTAACGGGCACTCGCGTAAAAGTGTGGTCGAATGAAAAACAAACGACCAAAGTCCGTAAACATGTAACAAAATTAGCCGACACATAAATAAATAAACAACCAAAAACAAAAATTCGTAACGAGTTTTAATTAGTAATGAAATGCGTGACCATTAATTGGAGTTTTCCGATCGAATTTTAATTAGAATTTAATTTCTCTAACACGTAACCAAAAATTAATACTTCCCACTGTCGCAGTTTCGTAACTTTTCTAGAAGAGATTATCACACACACACACACACACACACACACACACACACACACACACACACACACACGCACACACACACACACACACACACACACACACACACACACACACACACACACACACACACACACACGTAAATAACAGTTAGTGACAGTTTTCATTGGAAAACCCCGATTGTAATCGCATTTTTTGTTAATCATTTTTTCAGTTGTGTAATGTAAAAAAGTCATCACACAACTCTCGCTTAATCCGACCGTTTCCGAAATAAAAATGATAAAAATACCGAAAAAATCGATGCCGCTCGCTTAACTTTGTTCGCAATGAGTCAAATAATCGCATTACGCTAAAAATAAATCGTGTCTCAGTCAACGTAACACACTATACATTGTACAACGGATCAAAACGGGCAAGGCCTGACCTAAACTAATCTAAAATGTTCATCTCGAGTAGTCGTAGAGCCAGACTAAATTTTCAATGTCCAAATTAAAATTCCAAACGACGGATAATCGACGGATAATCGACGAGAACCGTTAAAAACAGCGGCTTCTCTCGTTGATGTAAAACAAACAAAATTAATTACCGTTCATCGTTTCATCCGATATTGATTTTTGTCTGTCCGCAAGCAAAACAATAAACGCGCAAAAATATTACGAACAAAACCAGCTTCGAGTCACCAGAATCACAAACTATCAACAACAGCTGAACGAACACGTTCGTAATGTAATATTTACCGAGAAAACTTCCTACGTCTCTAACACACCTACTAAAGGGAAAAAATAAAAAAAATACAAATAAAAACAATAATAACAGTACACTTTTATACATATATCGTACACATCGCCTGCGCCGCCACGCTGATCCAACACACATACCTACGCAAAAATCAGTATAATATTTGTCGGCCGTGTAGCTGACGATAATCGGCTATTGCAAAATTAACTGCTATTCCCCCAGTAATCACGGCTGTTTTGCTACGATTTTCTCGCAAACAAAATAGCAACAAAACTCGCGAAAATCGTAACAACTTTCCGATCATCGATAAAATATTTTGTCGCTCGGAATCCAGTTAAATATTCGAAAATTACGATACCCCAAATTAAAGTATAAATAATGTCCGTAAAAAATATTAAACATTATACGCAGCAGTATAAATATTATCATTAACCATCTGTTAGAAAAAAATGAAAAAAATAAAACCCTACGACGATTATGTAACGGTTACTGCAAAAATCATTTTTTTTAAAAAGCAAACATTAGTTACCTCGTTATTTGTTAAGATTTTTTTCAAGTACGCATGAAAGTTTAAAAAAAAAAACAAAACAAGATAGCCTAATCGTGTTAATCGTAATTATTGAAGTTTATCTTTTTTTTTTATATTTAATGCCCATTTTTAAAAACAAATGCGTAATAAATAATAGTCTGCAGAATTCAATAATCGGTAAAATTCAAATGATTGACACGATTCCGCAGTCTTTATTCAAAATCTTTTAAAAATCCGGTGCACACGTTAGAAAAATATTACTAACAGGAGGAAGTGTCACTCGGTTTTTCGGACTTTCAGATTTTCTTGAACATTTCATTATTCTCGTGATTGTGAGAATATTCGATTAATACGATATTTATCAACCATTTTCTTATCGGCTATCCTTAATTAGGAAACATAAACAGGTGAAAATTAACGAACCAACAACACATGTTTCACTACATATTTCTTTTTTTTTTCTTTTTTTTTTAATTCGTTAATATATAATAGTGTATTTCTTGTAGATAAATTCGTACCTGTTTGTTAATATTTATAAATATGAAAAAAAAAAAATAAAATAAATACTTTAATAACAAAAACCACAAATAATCAAAATAATTTGCACTTTAATAGAAATTAAAATTGAAATACTTTAATTTAAAGAAACGTTTTCGAGCACAATACGTATGTTTTTAGTTTTATTTGAGATTATACTGTTAATTAATGATCGGCTATGCCCGGAAACGTTTCTTTAAATTAAAGTATTTTAATTTTAATTTCTATTAAAGTGTAAATTATTTTGTAATTATTTTTGTTTCCGCTATTGAGGTATTTATTTATTTTATATTTATAGTGTATTTCTGTTTTTATCATTTCAACATATATGAACAAGTACGGAAATGGGTGATGTAAATAATTTAAACCAAAGAAACATTAATAAAGATGAACACGCAACATACATACATATGTGTATATACGGCCCCCGAATCTGTGCGATTTACGACTCCTCCTCTTTTTCAGACTTGGACCGTGCGATTTATCAACCTCTTAGATTACCATCGCTGTTGGTACACCTTCGATGAGTAAATTTTACTTACTACCGCGTAATTTTTGTAATACAAGTTTTCAAAATGTATTCTCTATGTTTTACTGATACGCATATTTTTTCGTGTATTATAAAATCATTATTCAACCGTAAAATGTAAACAATTTATTCAGTTACAAGTATGCCTATATAAACGAAACAATTAAAAAACTCTTCGTATGAAAATATATTAATAATTACAAAAAAAGAGACAAAAAATAATAGTATAGTAATTAGGAACACAATAAATTTTCTGCTATTTACTGCATATCCACCGACTTCATATAAAATAGGTGTAGTAATTGTTGTGTGGTGTATCTCCCTCTCCTTTTATATATAACATCCTTTTTCTTCGGAAAACTCGATGTTTACTTTCCATTTTAACTGTTGCTCGGCTCAAACTCTAATTATTGGCCACTATTTTCACTATAGCTGAAAATGTTGCGTGTAATTTTGTCTATCTAGAGAGGTAACGGTTTAAAATTTTCACCATTTACCTTACAAAAATTGTAAATGTAAATTACGTACGAATTTATTGCGAAGATATATATGTATTTATAAGAATCAAACTTCCGTGCATCTGCTGATTTTTCGAAAACATCAACGATAAAAATGACGTAAAATGCACACCGAAAACTTCAGTAAAAGTTGCTCGACGACTTTTGTAGGACGCGCAATATCCAGAAGAAGAATACTCTATGCGTTCAAATTGCTGACCGAAACTAAATTATTCGCACGAAACATACAACAGCACTTTTCATCAACCAGATTTAAAACCAGTTCTAGAACTAGCGTTAAGTTCATCTTTATTAGTATTCCTTCGGTCTTTCCTAATTAAACATGGGCTAATTTAATCTTATTTCAGATATTCTCAGATATTCTCAGATATTCTCAGATATTCTCAGATACTATATATATATCATGCACTCATCTCTTAACTAATACATATGGCTCTCTTTTCTAGAGATATCGGACCACATTCGCCACGAAAAGATGTCTAAGATGTTTATTTATGTTTATTAATTACTCGTCATTTTCATTGAATCTTTTTCTTTTCAATGAGAAAAAAATGTACTTCTGTTTTTTTACCAGCGATAAGTGTTTCTCATCCCGCATTACATTTCGATTTATTTAAAAAATAATTTATTATTATTACACGTATCCCTGATGTAACTTTTGAGTTCCTTTTTATAATAATTTCTCGACTATTTTCATTCTTTCCTCGATGGCAAAATCTTTGTACCGGTATTTTTCTCAACGTAGTGAAGTTTATAAAATTGTTGTTACCGAACCATGTATAAAAATAAAAGAAAGCGTTTTTCTGCATGTGCCGATGTAACACGTAGAAATATTTAAATTTTTTTCGGGTGTGTAAGTTCTTTCAAGAAAATAATTTTTTTTTGAAACTCGGGTACTCTAAAATTTAATTTTCGAAATTTACCAACGACTCTCATAACTGCATACGCGCCAAGCCGTTAACAGTTTTGTTTTTCCATAAATTTTTAAAAATGAATGTATATTTTAGACAACCGAACTCTCATGAAAGGAGTGCGGAGCGAAAGATGAGAAGCAGCTCCCTCTACGATTAATATTCCGGTTCTTGTGGTTTTATTGTTTTAATGTCAAAAGTTATTTTTACATTTTTCTTTGTTAATTTTAATTACCTTCCGAAACATTCTTATCCCGCCGCTCGGGTGTACTTTTTAACAGCGAATTCTCGAATATGTTTACCTTTTTCATTTTGACATTTAGAAGGAAAAAAAATTTAATTGCAATCGGAAATAAAATTTATCGTTGCGTTTAGACCTTGTTTTAATTTAACAATGAAAAGTTCCACTTTTTTGCATAATCTGTCTAGCAATAAATATCGACACCTGTCGCTTCGTCAGCCCTTGGTAATTTTCACGTATTTTGATTCGAGGGAGCAAATATGAATATTTAAATCCGTTGAACAGGATTCTACGGAATTTTATGCGACCAACAAAGAAGATTAAAAAAAAAAAAAAGCGGGTTAGAAACAGCAATTAAGAAAAGAAACAATTATACGCTTCGCGATCAACGTCAGAAATCGGTCAATGAATTTTATATTGTTTATTTATAATATACTGTTTGTTTCGTTTTAATTTACTATATACACCCTTGGCCAAAAGTATTAGGCACCCCCAAAAATTACGTGAAACTGATAAGATATTTAAACCGAAGGCAAATTGCTTTAACAATATTGTAGGAAGCATTATTAGAAACGAAGTTGAACAATAGATAACCTTATCTACACGTAGATAAGCGCATAGATAAGCGCGTTGTGATAATGCATGTATTTTGAGAAAACAGTGTCAGTGCGTTATCAGAATATTCCTACGTCTCTTAGTGTCAAGAACCTTCCGTGCGTATCTTATTTACTAAAAGTAAATTAGAAATGCCTAAATCGAGTGAGCTTGATGTCGAAAAACGGGTTAAAATTCAAACGCTACACAAACAAGGCAAGTACCAAGTGGAGATAGCCAAATTAGTAAATTGCTCTCGGTGTGCAGTCCAAAACGCTATTAAACGGTTTGTGGAGACTGGCTCCCATGCAAACAAAGTGAGAACAGGCCGAAAACGCAAAACTACTCCGCGACAGGACAGAAAACTTGTCCGCGACTCTCTCAAAAATCGGATGAAAACGTCATCAGAGCTCGCTACTCCTTGGTCAGAAGAGATTGGGATTCCGATTAGCGCTCGAACAGTAAGAAGAAGACTGGGACAAGCTGGATTACGAGGCTGTAAAGCTAGGAAGAAGCCCTAGCTCTCCGAGACCAACAGGAAGAGAAGCGCTTACAGTGGGCTCGGGAACAACAACATTTCAGCGAACAGGATTGGTCTAATGTTCTATGGTCTGATGAATCCAATTTTGAGGTTAGTTTTTATATGATTTATTTTAACAAATGGCAACAGCAACTCCCGATTTAATTCACTGCAGTTGAAATAATAACTAATTTTGTAAGTATTTATTTTTTCAATTTTTGCAGTTGTTTGGAACCCCAGGTACACCTTTCGCGAGACGACGTGTGGGCGAGGAATATAGCTCAAATTGCGTGGTACCTACTGTAAAATACGGAGGCGGTAGCATTATGGTCTGGGGTTTTGTATGGCTGCTAATGGCTTGGGCGAAATGTTTGTTTGTGAAGGCCGTATGAACAGCCGAAAGTACATAAATGTACTGGAAACTACACTGTTGCCTTCGATAACGCGAATTTTTGGTGATAATAATTTAGGCGACGTCAAATTCCAACAAGATAATGCACCCTGCCATAAATCAGCGGCCACGATGCATTGGTTTAGAGACAAGAGGGTTCTCTTGCTGGATTGGCCGGCTCAGTCTCCAGATTTGAATCCTATCGAGCATCTTTGGAGTATTCTGAAGCGCAAAGTACGGGAGCATAACATCACATCAAGATCAGCCTTAGAAAACGCTTTAAAAGAGGAGTGGGATGCTATAAGTACAGCTCAATGTACTAGTACTTGTACACACCATGCCTCAAAGAATTGCTGCTGTACTTAAAGCTAAAGGCGGACACACCAAATATTGATTTTTTTCGTGAGTTTTCCTTAATAAAAGATTATACGAAACTTACGAATTTAATTTTTTGCCTTGCCACATAAAATATGAAGTAAATTGTAGGGTGCCTAATACTTTTGGCCAAGGGTGTATATATATATTAAATTTTAAATTTTGAATTTAAAATTCAAAATTTAAAATAACATTTTTTTTATAAAGTCTTCTGGGTTGTGCGTTTACCAGCTAAGTATAATCGGCTACTACTAATCGTAGACCAGGATGAATAGAGAAAAACAAAATTTTTAATTTTTAATTATGGCTAAATTAGATAGTTTCCAATGTTATTATTAAACTTTAAAATGCGTATAGACGGTACTTTTACACTTGTACGTTATTAGTCAACGTTCTCGATGCTCGCATATTTTTATATTATATTTGTATTATAATGAAAATATACACAATAGCGTTTATTAATAACGAAGTCATTCTTGCAACGAGAGTAATGTGGAAAAATTATTATGAAACATGCAACACGTTTTTCACGCAAACCATAAATTACGTTTTTCTTTAAAAGTGACATAGTCAATTGTGATTTATTTTGCCAGTATTAGTAAAAAAATTACCCGCGAATTCTGGCGGTCCCTTGGGGCGTGGTCCGAAGGATCGAGTTCTTAATTTATTTACTATATAATAACAATTCGGAATTCCAGGTCGAACTTTTTTTAAATCTTTATAACTCTTCTTCCATTCTATTTTCACGGAAACATAATATGCCGACATGCTATTTCAGTGTACATCGACGCGAATGATAAACATTACATACTCTCTCTCTCACAATAAAAAAAATTAACCCTCATTAAAATACTTTATATGTTTTATTTGTATAACGATGATGGAAACATATTTTTATACGAAGGTCACGTTGAATGGATCAAAATCAGGTCAATGTTACCGGCGCACTATAGTCAGCGTTTGGAGTGAAGAGTCGGCTCAATTATCAGTAATACTTTGGAAACTTAACTTATCCATATTTGGTAGCCGTTTTAACGCAACTCCGTGTCCGTGTAACGTTTCTAACAGTGTAACTGAACGAATAATAATTCAAACGCTAATATTTCTTCTTCCTATTTACTACCGTCATTCCAATCATTTCCATAAACAACCTGTAAATTACATGCACAACTGGCAACATCTGCTACCGTCAAAATTCGCCTCCGTTACAAATTCATACCTTTTTATCTTTTCCAGCTTCGCAACATCCTACGCTAAATTACTTTCTCTTCATGCACACGCTTCGAATTTTTCGCCTCGAAATACATATTTATCCATTCCTATACCGCTCCCCACCTGGCATATGAGAATTCTACGATCGGCATCGTATCTCTGCTTTCCAAAATACAACATATAGAATTTAAAGTTTTCCTTTTCTTAAGGGGAATAACGAAACAACATCCATCTTTTTTTGCTCGTGTAATATAATGGAACTTTTGTTCTCAAATTAAAATCCGCTTTTCTTGTCATCCTTAGCAAAATATTATTTTGCCGCCCTTTTTTCATTTTAACGACTTGGACAAACATTTCACGCATAGCTCAAAAGCATGATTCACGAATCCCCTACCTGTTCTCAAAAAACTTCATTCCGAATATTGGTCTGATGACATTTATGCTCTGTCCTTTCCTAATAATCCATCTCACTAGCTTACTGTTCAACCTACGCTTCTTTACAACCTGTGGTTCTTTGATGTCCCTTATTACTTTGGAGTTCTACCATTGTTTCCACTATTCTTTTGCGCCTTGGTCATTCAATGTGTTACCTTCTTCTCGTTTTCCTTAACATCTCTTCCGTTCTACCCTCTTCAACCGAACGATGAGGCTTTCTGTGATATTTAATCATATTCTTTTTGAGTGTCCGTCCTTCTCAAATGAACGTTCTATTTTTTACACTCAACTCCTAGCACTTGATGTCCCTGCTCCTTACTGTACTTTGTATGTATATCTTGTCATTCCTTCTTTGTCCGTCATTCCTATACTTGTTTTTTTTTCTATTATCTATCTCTAACTGAATTGCTAGTTAATGGTTGATTCTTTCCCCTCTATATTGCTTCTGAGCAGAAGGATCTTTATTATCGCGCTCAGAAAAAAAAAAAAAAAAAGGAAAGAAAAACGTCACTTTATTAAGCAGAATTAGCTCGCTTCCAATATTTACTTACGAACGACAGTTGTATTATTATACGATTTTATATTCCTCGATTGGCAGTCCCTTAAGTTTCACCCAGATAGAAACAAAAAAAAAAGGCGAAATTTACTTCAAAATATTAAATATTGTTACATTGTTTCTTGCTTCTAACATAAATAACATTTTCTAGACCTGCACGATGGTGATAAAAAAATAGGACAGTCTAATAACAACACTTTGTAAATAATCATTGCCGAAATGTAAAAAATCTGTAACTTTTATTATTATTATTATTATTTTTTTTTTTTTTTGCAAACTCAAAAGTGTTTTCATAACTTAGAATGGCCGTGCCCTGTATTACATCCTCACCGTGCGTTTGGCAACACTTAAGTGGCAAGAATACGGGACGTCGACGAACTATCTACGTATTCCTCGTTACAAAGGATAAGTATATAGCAGACCCTTTAAAATACATTCCCAATAACCAGGCTGTCAATGCTAAACAATATTATGTCTCCAAATTTAAGGCGAAAACAATCTGTAAACAAAGAATGAATAAAATATAAGAAAAACGATTTGTCAATACACACCAGGATGATAATTCAGACGCAATGCCATAGCCGAATTAATTAAGAATGGCTCTGATGAAATTCATGCTTGGAGAAAAACAAACCTGACAAAAGAGGGGGATCATTAGCAACTCAAAAAATAAAAAAAAATTAAATAAAATAGGCTTTGCCAAGAAATACTCTGGACAAAGTTGAATCGCTTGCAATTGTAACACGGAAGGTATATAGCAGGGGTAGTGGCCAACACGTCGACCGCAAAGGTTTTGAAAGTAGCCCGCGAAGCTAAAGTTGACTAATTTTCTTTCACTTAAATTAATGTTTGAAAATCTTAATTGCGATTATTTATTCTTACCAGAATAGACTGTGCAACGTAGCCATACTGTTTCCATTGTTTCCAATGAACAACTCAAGTGAATGTTAACTTTTAAATTAATTGTAGTCGTAACGCATGCGCATATAAATGGCAATCGCACAAAATGACGCAAAATCATGTGCCAGACAGCAAATAATGAGGTTATTACCTACGGTTCGTTTGAAGACAAATTTATATGTAATAAGTTTTAATTTAAAATTATGCTAAGAGAACTTCTGCCACAAATATGCACTCATATTTACAAACTAAAGGTGATTCATATCTTCAACTAAATGATCAGAAATGGCTTCTTGATCTTTCGTTTTTCTGCGATATTACTGAAAAATTACACCAATTAAACCTGCAACTAGAGAGTAAAGGTAAAACAATAATAGATATGATGAGCATTTTGAAGTCATCTAAAGAGAAAAACTAAATACGCTTGCAATGCAATTAAAACATTGTGATTTAAAGCATTATCAAAATCTGGCTGATGACTCTAAAAATAAAAAGAATTTTATAACAAATATGCCGATACTATCGCACTGCTTATAAAAGAATTTGAAAGAAGATTTCTAACATTAAGTGAACTTGAAGATATTGCCAGTTTTTTGTCTTTGCTCATTTAATGACATCGATGTCGAAAGTGTAGCTCAGAAACTAAACAACTTACTCGATACTACAAATTTAACAAGCTTTGAAGAAGAAATAATAAATATTAAATGTGACATAAATCTTAAGTCATTGATTTCAGATTGTAATTTTTGGAAACTGATAAGAAAAGATAAATATCCAAATATATGGACAATTGTTACACGTTTCAATGACTTCTTTGGATCAACATATTTATGTGAATCCGCATTTTCATTTATGAATGTGATCGAAACAAGTTACTTTAATATCATCTTTTAAAGCTTGGTCTTCTTACTCCTCTCAACGCCTCTTATGTTCGTTCTCTACCTTTTCTCTCAGTTGTTCCTATTCTAGGGGTGTTCCTTGATTCCATTGTCGACAAAATAAAAATATAATTTCTATTCCATTCCATGCATCTATTCCACTTTGCTGGGCTAATGGTCTCTGGTAGCAAACCCAAGGGGGGTAAAAAAAAAAACGCAATTAACAGATCAACATTTGGAATCATGTTTGAGAATTGCCTTAAGTTCATATGAGCCAAATTTTGAGAAACTTGCTGCACTTATGCAAAGTCACATTTTTATTCATTTGCTTATTTCCGGTGTATTTTTTCTAAGTTAATAAGTATTTCATAATGAAAAAAAAAAAAAAAAAAAGTACAATTATTATTTTTTTTCTTTATTTGCTAAAATTTTTTTGTGTACTTATTTCTTTACATTGTAATTTTTTTTTTAAATTTCATAAATATTATTGTGCTTCATAAAATAAAAAAAATATAATCATTTGTTTGCTTTATTTACCATAATATATTTTTAAACTGAAATTCTTGTTAGTTATTTATTAAAATATCAATGAAAAATTAGAAAAATTATGAAATTGTTTCCCCATATTCACAGTCGCCCGCAGATTACATTTTACAGAATAAGTCGCTCGTAAGGGATAAAAGTTTGGCCACACCTGCTATATAGAGAGCGTCTCGAACACGAAACGAAAAAGACGCGGAAGTTGCCGAAAAAATACATCAATAATTCCGATAATATTACGCTTACCGCGAAAAGAGAAGTACGAAAATCCCGAAATGATGGCAGAAAAATTTTTCGTTCACGATTTCTTCTGTCATTTTCATTTCTTGTGTCGTTTTTTTTTTTTTTTTAACTGGCCTGTTCTAGGGTACGATTACCATTTCCACGCTTAAAAATTTTAATTTTCACTGAGGCACATCTGTGTACATGGTGGTAAGAAATTTGAATTATTTGTAAAATTAATTTACTTAAGTTATTTTAATTCGATTTCGGCACACTAGTTAGTTCGATAAGTACAGCAAATGATTTTAATTTTTTTTTTCCATTTAACAAATTCTACTTGATTAATAAAAAAAATAAAGCGGTTCAAATTATAATGTTTTAACCGAAATTAACAAACCCCCCCCCCCCCATTTCGTTGCTGAACAGCTGAAACTTAAATGTGATGATGAATGCCTTAAAAAATCAAAATATACTACACTCCGATATATAAGTTAATTTTATTCGCGATAAAGCCGTTTTCATTTTATAATAACTATTAAGAATTAAGTTGTTTTCGCAAATAGATGTGATAGGTGTTGTAATAGTAGTAATAATAGTAGTTGTTATGCGAAATAATAAACGCATTTATTAAGGTTTTAAAATAGGTAATATAGGTCCAGAACAAGCTTTCACTGTACCTTAAACGTTATTAAAACTATAAACAGATGTTGGAATTGAAAAATTTCTTGGGGAACAACGCTATTTCGGTTAAAGGAGAGCGGATGATTTATAATGCTGACAAATATTTTTTCTTCCATTTAGCGAATCCTATTCAATTCCGTGTTCCACAATTACAGAATAAAGAGACGAATGGTTCAAATGAGATTTTAATTGAAATTAACAAAAATGGTTCCCACCCATCGTTACTGAACCACTGAAACCTAAATGCGATAAATGAAGAAGCTGCAAATTTAGAAACAGATCGCTGCTTCTGCTCTATTAATAAACGGAACCAGTTTTCGTATTAAAATTTGCACGCGGCACTATAGCGCGGGCATTCTAAACAAGTTAGCAAAAAACACGATGGTCAAGGACACCTTTATTTTAGGCTACTATTGCTACGAATTTAACACGCTCACACCAACCTGTATGTATGTATGTATGTATATGGAGAAATAAACAAAAAAAACAAAAAAACATCGATATCTTTTCAAATTAACTGAAGAAGAACTTTGCTAAAACTCACGAGTTTCACACTAAACATTTATTTTACGCAGTAATAATTACAGCGGTTAAATCGTTAATGGGCCATAATAGAAAAATACGTTGTTTGTTTCTTCGGTTAAAAATAACGAGAGATTAAATTAAGCTGGATAAATTTAGTTGGAAACGCGAGTGTTTGCGTAATAAAAAGCAACGCTTTTCATCATTATTAGAACATTTAATTAAGGTTCCGTCCATTCGACGAACAGCAAAACGAGAAAGTCAACCGTATCTTATAAAATCTATAACGAAAAACAAGTTTAGAAATTTGATCTAATTTTCAAAATTTACAATTTGTTATTCACATAACTTCAGAACACCAATATAAGGATATATTTATATGTAAATATTGAGATAGAATCTCGTTTTCTCCCTCTATGAAGTGTAATTTTCGAAATAAAAAAAATTCAATGTATTGATTTTTACTGAAAAAATGTATTTTTTCCGGATATAACATTTTATTTTTAACACATTTCTCAAAGATCTTGGATATCGTAGGGAGAATACGTATTGTGTTTAGCAAGGTCAGAATTGTTGCCTTTTTGTAAACTGGAGTAATTATCCTTGTTTTTAATTATACTGGGAAAATTCCTTTATTGATAGATTCGTTAAATATATATATATATATATTATTGAGACAGATTCGGCATTTCTTACGGCCTTTGTTAACGCTGTCCGAGCTAGAAAATAATAATTTTGGCAACGGTCGTTAATTTCTCGGGTGGTCTCGGCAGCGGGCAAACGCGACATGGTTTGTCAAAGACGCTTTCTCGTCTAAAAAATCGAGAGATCCTGGCACAGATGTTCTGACCGCTGCGCCGGGATAGCGAACTGGTTTCTTTGCGGGTAGCCGAGAAGCGGTGATAGAGCTTTTGCTGGCGGCATAGGCGTTTGAAATGCCTGGCGAGCTATGTTGAGCCGGCAGAAGTTTTTTTTTAAAAAAAAACCCGAAAAGGCATACCAGCAGGGTAATCGCCGCTAAACATTAACTTTCTAAAAAGATCTTTTCGACGGTGTTTATTGATAAATACTTTTTTTTTTTGTAAAATTAGTCGTTAGCGAAAGGCGAGAAGACACCGAGCGATCTTCGCCAATTTAGTCGAAGGCTGAACGTCGTCGAGGCTCCTTTGCCTCTAGCAACTCGTCACGTTGTCATCAAAAAATCGTACACGCTCTGCCACACACTTTTCTCCTTTAAATTTTAATGTGTTAATTTTTTTATATGTATATTTCTCATTCGAACGTTAAAATCATTCTTTTAACAGTTTTATTTGTCTATCCTAACGGAAATATACTCGTTTTCATTAGATATAATTCTTATTGGACACAGGGTGGGTTCCCGTGACACTCCTAAACGGAGGAACTTTTCTTTCTTTCCTTTTTTTTTAAAGCCTAAAGCTTTACCAACTGAACTCAGCAGTAACGACACACCATAATAGTGTCGTTGGCGCCAAAAATCTTAATTTTAGATTTTTTTTTATCCCCATCGGAGAAATAAATTTAATCATCAAGGGAACAATTGAGTCCCATCTCAACTGGCGTCCGAACAGCAGAGACTCAAATAGTCTGTCGGAAGAAGACGATACCTGGACACCCGGAGGAGCGTTCGATATAAGAAAACCAGCGGAGGATAAGGAACCACGGAGGACCGCCAAGCAGCAACGGTAGATAAGTGTTTTTATTTTGTATTTTATTCACCCCCTCGACCTGCTCTAGGACGTATAATAATATTTCTTTTTTTACGTATTTATACACATTTAAATTTAAATTTTTTTTACATAACAAATTTAATCAGCGTTTTTTTTTTTTTAAACGAACCGGAATTCACACATGTTTTTTTTTATTTTTCTGATAGTCTGTAGATAGGCCCAAATTTACGTCCGGTTTATCTACCCTGCCAAGTATGGAGAGTGAGGACCTATCTAGAGTGGTAGTGACACGGGGTAATTACCGGGGCATCGATTTAAGTGAGGAAGCGGATGCACCACATGAAATTTCGGATCGTCTCTCGGCGACTGTGTTGGAGGCGACGATGATTATTGACGAAATACAGAACCGCAGTTGCCACTAAAAATGGTGCTAATTTCTTCGAGATAAAAGAGCAGTTCCCGGCGAAGGTATTACTCGCACGAATTTATTAAAAAATCATTTTACAATTTCGCTCGCACCTTCAAGTACCCCGGAACATCCTCTGCCCAATTCTCGTCTTCGGAATTAAAACAACGCGTTTAATAGATTCGAGGAAAGAATTAACGAAAAGTTAAACAGTAAACTTGATGAAAACAACAAAAATATAAACGATAAACTTGAAGAGATAAATAAAAAAAATATTAAATAAAAAATTTGATCTGTTAGAAAATAAATTGGACGAAAAATTAGAGATAAAGCAAGATCTCAACAACACATTACAAAATAAAATTTCCGAAGTTCGCGAAAAAATAACGACTAAATTAAAAGAGGTAGAAGATGGTATTGGGGCCTCAGTGGCACAAATGCAAAATCGAATGCAGGCAAATGAAGATTGGAGAGAGCGAATCGATGTGACTGTAAGATCGTCGCTTGAAGAATTTCGCGATGAAATTAGCCAGAGTGGTGAAAAAGCAAAGAAAAAAATCGAAGAGAATGCAGAACAGTTGCGAGAACGCGTCAGAGTTGTCGAGGAGCAATTTGCGAGTCTGAGTTCGCGCACCAATCACGGAGTTGCAACAACGAGAATCCCTGGCCTAGATATAGATATGAAAGGGTTCAGGGTTAAACATCCGCCTATCAGTGTAGTGGAATTTCTGGAAAGTGTAGAGAGCAGGATTAGATCATACAATGTGATAGAATTGAAGTAAGTCAAATGGATGGTGGCCCGCCGGAATGGGCGAGGATATTTTTGAAGGAATGATGCGGAATGCAGGAAAAAGTTAAATGCATTCGGTATGTGGACGTTACGAAGAATGATGAAAATACCATGGACGGACAAGGTCAAAAATAAAGACGTTTTAAGCAGGTGGCAACTGACAGAATACGATATAGCAAAAGACGTAATCCAGAGAAAACGGAAATACCTCGCGCATAAGATCCGAGAGGGAGGAATTTTTGTTACAGCGATGCAAGGGAAAATAAAAGGCAAAACAACAAGAGGAAGGAGACGAATCGAAATGATAGAAATTGACGGGAAAAAATGCAGCGAACTAATTCAGATGGCAGGGAACCGCGAAATATAGAAATGGTGTGAGCAATCCCCAGATTGGGGCTGCTACTTGATGATGATGATGAGCTAGTGGGAGCAGGTGAGGCGTGAAATGATAGAAAATTTCTGGAGCGAGAAGGACCAACCAGAAGTTAGGCGGAAGCTTTACTCCCCGACCGATAAATGTAGCGAGGGTCAAAACCCGGAAGTGTACTTGATTTACCGGATGAATTGGGTAAAATATCTCGACGCACCGATTGGAGATGCGGAGTTCGTCCAGTTGATAATTAGAAAATATTCAAAGGAGATGCAGAAATTGTTGTTAGTCATGAAGAGCACTACGGCCAGGGAATTATACGAGAATATTTGGACGATTTCTCGCTAGGGTTGTTTAGTGAACGAGATTCTGAATGAAAACGTCGGTAATAGTTGGTGCACGCAAGTAAATAATGTGTGCGTTGCCTCCTCGTACGCTCGGACGCAGGACACCGAGAAAGTACCGGTATATAATTACCGACAAAATGGGGGCACCAACCGAGATCATTTTAACCCGCACGCACCGGTAATAGAAGGACACCGATGTATTGGAGAGGGACCTTTTATACCAGCTGGCATTGCACCGGGATGAAAGAAACGCGAATATACCATCGAGACAGTACATCGGGTATTGTTATCGCAACGGGACCATCGGACAGATCTATCAAGACCAGGAAAGATCGAACGTAAAATTTAGACCGCGAGTGTTGCTGATGGCTGGATCGACAGATTTAAAATACAAGATTTAGATAAGTTATTAGAGCTGTTGTGGACTCGTGGCGTCGAGGAAATGGTCATACTTCCGGTCTTTCCGATAAAGGAGCGCCAAGTTTTGTCTGGTCATTGGCGTGAGGTAAGGGCATTTAATGAGAAAATTAAGTCCAAATGTAGCGAGCGTGTGAAGATGCTCGATGTATTTGATGAATTTGTAATTCCACCCGCTACAGTAAACAGAGATAGTTCGTTGAACGAGGATCCTTTGCCTCCGGCAACTCGTCGCGTTGTTGTCAAAAATCGTACGCGCCATTTCTCATCCGAACGTTGAAATCATTCTTTTAACAGTTTTATTTTTCTATCCTAACACAGAAATATACTCGTTTTCATTAGAAATATTTCTTATTGGACACGTTCCCTGTGACATCTCCTAAACGGAGGCATTTTTTTCAAAAGCCTAAAGCTCTACCAACTAAACTCACCGGTAATGACACGCCGTAGTAAAGTGTCTTTGGCGCCCGAAAACTTAATTTTACATCTTTTTTTATTTTTTTATTTTTTATCCTCACCAGAGAAGTAAATTTTTAATCATCGAAGTAAGAATTGAGTCCATCTCAATATATATATACATATATATGGTATATGAGTGTGTAAAAGGTTTTGTAAGAAGATATACGCTTTCATTTATAAAAGTAATGGAAATTCCATCTATACCAAAAGATGGTTTGTTTTCCAGTGAAATAATAGCATTATAGACGTCACATTCAATGAGGTCAGTAAATAGAAAGGAGTTAAGTGTTGACAGTGGGGGAGAATAAATCGGTGCAGTTGTTGTAGGGTAATGGTTTTGTAGAATATTTAGTACTTAATCATTAAAATATTGGTTAAAGTATTCAGCAGTTTTTAATCCATTTCCATCAATTACACCTGTCTATTTTTTTTGTTCGCTGTTAATTGTTTTATGACTGGCCAGTAGGTTTTCTGATTCCTCTTACATTTATCTAACGTATTAGTGTAATAATAAACTTTCGCTTTTTTAACTGCAGCTTGTATGGTTTTCCAGATATTTCTATATTTGATATTCGTCCAGGTGTTTGTTGGGTTCAAATTTATTAATTTAAATGAAATGCTTTTTTCGTGTAATAGTTTCACCATTATTTCAAGGTCAGATCTCTTTTTAAGTTTCTTTGCTGAACATTTCATTCTTTTAGAGTTTACTAGGATTTCATTTATTCTTGTGATTAGCCCGTACAATTTTTCGTCAATAGTAGCTTTACTCGTGTAAATGTAACTAAATTAGTTGCATTGCAAAACAGTTTTTTGTTAATATATGGGAGTTTGAATAATTTCTTTGTATGAAGAATTTAGTAAGATAGAGTTGAGCTTAAACTATGATGATCGGTGAAGTCAACTTTTATTAATTCGCAGTTAATATTAAATTTAGGATTATAGAATTCCAATCCTCTAATTAAAATGTGGTCCAGACACGACTTGTAGTCCCCTTCCCTTTGTGTATATGTTGCTTCGATTTCTAAGATTAAGTCTCCAGTAATAATAGCCAGTTTATGTGACAGTCATGTATTATTTTTTGCAAAAATACTGTAAAAAAATCCGTAATTGATGAACCGCAGAAACGATAAATACCTATTAGAGTCAAATGCCCAGTGCCATTTAATTGTACATGTATATTTATCAGATTACACGTTGAAAATGTGGTTAGAATGTGTGTGTGTGTGTGCGAAATTGTTTCTCTCATGTAGATGATACCCCGCCGCCCAATTACTTATCATGGCGGCTTCGTGCGAGTGTCGTGTAATTGTTTAGTTTAAATCCGGAAATTTCCTCGTTATATATCTATGTTTCCGTGAGAACGATAATATCGTAATTTATGACACTTCCCTGAACGAGTAGCTGGAATCGGTCAAAATGTTTACGTAGGCTTCTTATATTTAATGTAAGCATTCGTAGTGGTTTTTGTGTGTCAGCCATTGCAGGTTAGGGGGCAAAAGGGGGAAAAAATTGAAAAAATAGATCGGCGTGAATGGACTGTGACATAAATGAGAACGGAATGTAATGTTACACTTGAAATAATTCGACTACCGACATGCGAGCTGTGTGTTACAAACATCGAACGTGTAAGTGAATTGTATGTAGAAAGTCAACAGCCGAGAACAAATATAAACGTGATAAACTGAAAAATGCTAAAAATAGACGTATTAAACATATTAAAACGAAATGGTAACGGAAGTAAATTAGTCATTTAGACAGCTCGTTGATCTGCTCTATGGAAGAGATTCGTAGGACAGGCGAGATCGTTCGCTCCTAACTCGATGACTTCACCATCTCTGGACCAAATAAATTTGTATCCGCGATCTCGAAGTCTTCGCGCTGTTGAGAGTAATTTGGAATTTTCGTTCGCCAGGTGTTCATTCGCATAGATTTATGCATTAATGGATAGATCATAAAACCTAGATCTTTTTGCACCGATTTTGTGATATGTGAATTTTTTAAAAGATTTGCTTTCATTATATGTCTGTAAAATCGTACTACAATATTCGGAGGGAACACACGAATTGCGCACCAGACCCGAAATAGCCCACCCGCTGATAACTCGAATTGCGCACCGCCTTTAAAAAAAATACTCTGATTTTATAAAATCGATGAAGGACTTAAAAAATGAGAAAAAGTCGCTCTCTTTCAGTGACTTCCAAAATGTGTTATCGTAATGAAACGTTTACTATTTGGAATAATAACCGAACTACATTTCAGTCGATTACAAAAGCCTCTAACGTTTGCGAAAAATAGGCTACTATCCCGTTAGCAGTACGATTGTTATTCGAAATATTTTTAACAACCTCTAGGGAACGTACACATATTTAAAGAAATGTTGCATAAAATAGAATAATTTTTGCACGAATATTATATAAAATAACGTAAATTACCATAATATTTCTAACTGAATCAGTAGAATTTTCAGCGCACGGCATATTATGTTTCATGAAGCTTCTATTTCACATTAATACAAAATACTTTCATATCAACTGATGTACATAAAATATAAATATGACCATGTAAAATTTTCGAATTTGACAAATTAAATATGTTGTTATAATATACGAGTTACTTACGAGTTTGAGGGAATCGAGTTTCAGTTCAGATTTTATTTTATCTATTAATACTAGTGTTCAATCTCAGTTGTAAATTGTCATTTGAATTAAAACCAAATTTGTTAAAAATCGTAATTTTTTCATTTAGTGTACCATCAAACAATACATAGTATTCTACTATGACAACGCAAAAATTTACTATTAAAATAAAATCCTATTTAAAACAATTTAATAATAAAACTTACAATGATAATATAATTACGTAAATAAATAGTGTTAGTACTACTACCTTTTTTCTTTAAATGTTAGTTGGATTTAACAAGATACATAATTTTCCTTCGTCAAGTTTTTATAATTTGTAGTTTATTGTAAATTAAATAGTTTCTACTCTAGATAATAGATATTTTTGCGCACATTTGGTTGGTATTAATGTGTTCTGATAAATGATAAAGAAGCAGAAGTTTAAACTCAAATTTAGGTTATTTATGAGAATAAAAAAGTAATTCTTAGAAGCAATACTGAAATATGTTTCACCAAGCAGATAAAATATTATAAGAAAAAAGTAAAATTCTTGCGAATATTCATAGAAAGATACCTACATTCTCTCGACAAAGGTTAAAAGAAAAAAACCAGAAATTGTCATTTCCGGTTAAAATTTGTAGCTATTCGAACAATTCTTAACGCAGTTAGTCATTGATAGTTTGTTTTCCAATCGGTTTGTGTTTGTTATACTGTGCTGTAAATTTTTCATTACAGTCTTAACTAAAATATTCAGTGAAAAGGGTAACAACGTGCTTCTTCTTTACTTAAATTACAAATTTCGAAAATGCAAGATTATAGTATCGACCGGAAAAGAATTATGGAGGTTGGTACTATTTACAATTGCTTATATAAAAGCAAATTTTAATTTAATTTTTATTTATTTCTCAATCTATTATTTACATAATTCCTATAACATATATATGTATACAATTCTTTCAAATATATATTTTAAAAAATTATTTAAATTACCAGAGGCAATGAAATAAGTATAAAAAATTGTTAGATTAGACTTTACTTCTGTTTTATTTTTGTCAATCCGACCCGAAGTCTTCGCCTATAAGCATGTAAAAAAAAATCTCGTTAAACTATTTTTATTCACGCTATAAAATAAAAATTAAAAATAGTAAATTATAGTATAAATTTAAAATTCTCAGTTGTAACAAATTTTTTCATCAAGGTTTTGGTTCTTTGGAATGGAAAATGTCTCCTATCTCCTTCTCCCATGGATCCACCACTGTAATTACTGTTTATATCTATAATACACTTCTTTTTTATGTATTCACTAAGCCCATTTTTTTTTGTAATTATTTTTAATTAATTGATTTACTTCTTTTCTTTTCATATTTAAGTATATTTTTATATTTCAGTTTATTACGAAGTAATACAAAATAACATTTTACTAACGTTATTTTATAAAACGTATATAAACGTTTTATTTATTTTACTTGTTTAATTTCTTTGACACCTGTATTAAATGTAAATTTTGTTCGACTTTAAATTAATCTCCCTCTTTTTTATCATTTGTATTAAACAAATTAGTAATATCTCCTAACACTTGCTTGATCCGTATACTCTCCCCTTTCAAATATATCACCCCTTAATACATCTTCCATTATTGGTATTTATAAAAAATTTTAAAAATACTGAATTAAATATTAATGAAATCACTATTAAATACCCATGCATGATCTATTTGAAGGCTAATACAATTAATAATTTGAATGAATTTTTTTTTTTTTTTTTTTTTTGACGCATCAACTCATTTAGTTAGCCCAAGTGAAATTTTATATATTTTCAATGAAAGGCACCAGGATTCGAACGCAGTATTCTGGGGCGAAACACCTCCATATAACCAATTACGCCACGGTAACTAGTTCACAAATAGAAAAATTAATAAAAATTCTAAATCAGAATATCTGAAAATATATTTCTGGTTTCTCGTATTTTTGTATTTCCTTTTCTCCCGTTTTATGTATACATTTCATTTTTCTCCTTGACTTTCTTCCATCTATTTATATTTCTAATCTCTATTGTTTCCGTGTTCCTATCAATTTTGTGCTGCCTATTAATTAATATTATATAAATAATTAAATTCCTTTTTCAATTTATAAATATATATTTATTACTATATAATTTTCACGCTACACACACTGAATACTAAAGTAGTCGTAAAATTGTAAAATCGAAGAAGGAATAAATAATTTTAATGAAAATTTTAAAACATTTTCATTCATCTACTATATAAAAATAAGTCGGGTTTTCCTTTCTGACGCTATAACTCCAGAACGCACGAACCGATTTCCACGGTTTTGCATTCGTTGGAAAGGTCTCGGGCTCCGTGAGGTTTATAGCAAAGAAAATTCAGGAAAAATTTCAACAGAAAATCAGGATCTTCATGCACTACAAACCAATATTTTAAGTAGTGCGTGATACATTGTTTGACAGCTACTCATTGTTCTCTGCTTAGTTAATTTATTATGTTCACTGTGAAATTGTGAAAAAAAAGTAAAAAAAACAAGTTATTCGTTTCCTAGCAAATTTTTATTGTCTTTAAGGTGGTAAGTTGAACTGTGTAAATTATGTGGATCGTGCACTTGAGTTTAAATTCACCACTCTGTCCATAGTCCAAAATGCCTAGAGGACGACGTGCGAACATCGGTCGCCGCACAAGACATGCAAGCCAGCAACAAGTGTATTCAAATAACTTAAGCGAAGAAAGACAAAATATAATAAGAGAAAATGCCCGATTGAGACAACGCGTGAGCACACGAAGATCATTGGCATCATACAATCGCTTGGCATTCCAATATGATCCCACTGCGAACTACAGTGATGATGAAAATTTAGATATTGGACCAATGACGACTATATGCCGATATTGCAATGCGTTAAAGTTCAAAAGAGAAACGGATGGATTGTGCTGCGCAAGTGGAAAAGTCAAACTGGATCCATTACTTACATCACCACAGCCACTGAAACCATTGTTCGATGGAAGTGATCCCGATTCCAGCCATTTTCTTCAACACATCCTTGAATACAATAACTGCTTTCGCATGACTTCCTTTGGAGCTAATATCATTCGAGAAGGCGGCTTCATGCCGACTTGCAAGGTAAAAGATACAACACACATAACCAATCACTCACACCAACACAATGAATTGCAACACATAACAACTACATATACACCACACACTACACCATCACACGATCAGAAGTTACACTGTATTCTTCAACAAATGATTGTTTGCAATTACAGATACAAGGACAAATATATCATTTGCATGGTTCAATGGTGCCAACACCAGATGAACCGCATCAATTTCTGCAAATATATTTCATTTCGTCGATGGTGGATCAGCTGAATGTGCGGTGCAATATACAGGGAACACAACAGTTAAAGAGACGAATTATTGAACAGTTGCAAGCATTTTTTCACGCTAATAATGCTGTGGTTAATATGTTCAAAACAGCATTGGAACGAATGCCATCGGATACGCACAAATATGTCATAAGAGCGGATTGTACCCCAACAGGTGAACATGTGCGAAGATTCAATGCACCCACCGTTAATGATGTTGCTGCAATTATTGTTGGCGATCCAACTAAATCGCGAGACATTGTCGTTCAGCGAAGAAGCAATATCATGCATCGTGTAAACGAGACACATCGTTTGTACGATGCGTTACAATATCCAATCATTTATTGGCAAGGGCAAGACGGATATGACATCACGTTGAAGATGGTCGATCCAATTACAGGTACAATATTCACACACTAATTATTGCTATTATTGCTATTATTGGTTTCAATTAACAATTTTATTGGTTTCAATTAACAATTCATTTAATTTTGCATTTTCAGGCGTATCAACGAATAAAAATCTAAGCGCAATGAATTACTATGCGTATCGTATGATGGTTCGTACACATGAGGAGAATGTCATTCTGAAGTGCCGTCGGCTATTCCAGCAATTCGCTGTCGACATGTATGTCAAAGTCGAGACCGAACGTTTAGCCTTCATCCGATTCAATCAGGCAAAGCTACGATCTGAGGACTATATACACTTGCGTGATGCTATTCATTCAGATGGTGATGTTCAGAATATTGGACGTCTGACGATTCTCCCATCATCTTATATCGGAAGCCCACGCCACATGCACGAATACGCTCAAGACGCTATGACGTACGTGCGAAATTATGGAACTCCGGATTTATTTATTACGTTCACATGCAATCCGAAGTGGACGGAAATTGAACGTGAGTTGGAACCGGGCCAAAAACCGCAAGATCGCCATGACATAATCGCCAGAGTATTTCAGCAAAAACTGAAGGTTATGATGGATGTGCTTACTAAGTATCGAGTTTTTGGTGACACACGTTGTTATATGTTGCGGTGCATTAAATCCATTATCGCCTTGCATGGCTGATGGAAAGTGCACAAAACGATATCCACGACCGTTAGTTGCTGAAACAGTCACAGGGAACGATGGATATCCAGTTTATCGTCGGCGTTCAAAAGAAGATAATGGTCGAACTATCAAAGTTAAAGTTCAAAATCAAGAGATTGAGATCGGAAATGAATTCATTGTACCATATTGCCCGCTGCTATCACGAATTTTCGAAACACATGCAAACGTTGAGAGTTGTCATTCGGCCAAATCAATCAAATATTTGTGCAAGTACGTCACAAAAGGCAGCGACATGGCTGTGTTTGGTATTGCGTCAGAAAATGCGAATGACGAAATCAGCAACTTCCAAATGGGCAGATACGTCAGTACTAATGAAGCACTGTGGCGATTATTGTCATTTCAAATTCATGAAAGATATCCTACAGTTGTACATTTAGCAGTGCATTTGGAAAATGGCCAAAGAGTTTACTTCACTGAGGCTAATGCGGCACAACGAGCTGAGAGACCACCATCGACAACATTGACTAGCTTCTTTGCAATGTGTGAAGCAGATCCATTCGCAGCGACGCTGATGTACGTTGAAATGCCCAAGTATTACACTTGGAATCAATTAACAAAGAAATTCCAACGTCGCAAACAAGGAACCCCAGTTCCAGATTGGCCACAGGTGTTTTCCACTGATGCACTAGGTCGCATGTATACTGTTCATCCTAGAAATGATGAATGTTTTTTTTTGCGACTGCTGTTGGTAAATGTACGTGGACCAAAATCATTTGCGCATTTGAAAACTGTGAATGGCCACCAATGCCAAACATATCGAGAAGCATGTCAACTATTGGGTTTGCTGGAGAACGATTCTCATTGGGATTTAACACTTGCGGATTCAGTTGTTTCATCAAATGCGTACCAAATACGAACGCTGTTCGCAATTATCATCACCACATGTTTTCCTTCACAACCAATTCAGTTATGGAACAAATACAAAGACGACATATGTGAAGATATCTTGCATCGCTTGCGCATTCAAACGAATAATCCTGACATCCAAATAACCGATGAAATCTACAATGAAGGATTGATTCTGATTGAGGATCAATGCTTGACTATTGCAAACAAGCTACTGATTGAAGTAGGAATGACTGCGCCAAATCGATCGATGCACGATGCATTCAACCAAGAATTAAATCGAGAGCTGCAATACAATGTTGATACATTGCAGGAATTCGTTCGAAATAATGTGCCGTTGCTGAATGAACAGCAAAAACAAGTATACGAAACATTAATGCAAGCGGTGGACAATAATACTGGTGGTCTATTCTTCCTGGACGCACCTGGAGGAACAGGGAAAACATTTGTCATTTCATTGATTTTGGCCACTATTCGATCAAGATGTGACATAGCTTTGGCGATAGCATCATCTGGAATTGCGGCGACTCTTCTAGATGGAGGTCGTACTGCACATTCTGCGCTTAAGTTGCCACTCAATTTAAACACAATTGATACTCCAACATGCAATATTTCCCGATCCAGTGCAATGGGAAAATTGTTGATACAATGCAAGCTCATTGTTTGGGATGAGTGTACAATGGCACATAAGAAATCACTTGAAGCACTTAACTTCACACTGAAGGATCTTCGGCGAAATAACAATATCTTTGGCGGCTTGATGATATTGTTGGCAGGCGATTTCAGGCAGACGTTGCCAGTAATTCCCCGTGGAACGCCTGCAGATGAATTGAATGCTTGCCTGAAGGCATCACCTTTATGGAATAACGTAAAAACATTATCGCTAACCACTAATATGAGAGTTCAACTTCAAAATGATCAAAGTGCTGCACAATTTTCCAAACAATTGTTAGCTGTTGGAAATGGAAAAGTCCCAGTTGATGCGACATTTGGATTAATTACTCTTACCAACGACTTTTGCCGATTTGTAGACTCTCAATTAGCTCTTATTGAAAATGTTTTCCCAAACATTAGTGAGAATTATCAGAATTATGCTTGGTTAAGTCAACGAGCAATTCTTGCCGCAAAGAATAATGATGTACACGCACTGAATTTCACCATTCAATCAAAAATTGCTGGCGAATTAGTGACATACAAATCCGTTGATATCATAACAAATCTCGATGATGTAGTAAATTATGCAACGGAGTTTTTGAACTCTCTGGAGTTACCAGGATTTCCACCACATAACTTGCAACTCAAAGTTGGTACAGTTATTATGATATTGCGTAATTTGAATCCACCGCGACTTTGCAACGGTACTCGACTTTCGGTAAAAAGACTTATGCCGAATTTGATTGAGGCAACCATTATTAACGGAAGGTACGCAGGTGAAAATGTATGTATTCCTCGAATACCAATGATTCCGAATGATCTTCCGTTTGACTTCAAACGATTGCAATTTCCAGTTCGCCTTGCGTTCGCAATGACAATTAACAAGTCGCAAGGCCAATCGTTTAGTGTTTGCGGGATAAATTTAGAAAATCATTGTTTTTCACATGGGCAGTTATACGTTGCGTGTTCACGAGTTGGGAAACCATCCGCTTTGTTTGTGTTAACGTCAGACCAAAAAACAAAAAATGTGGTTTACCAAAGAGCACTTCAATGAAACGGATAATTTGCGGACACGTATAACGCTTCGATTCAGTATTTACTTTGGATTTACTTTCATTTACTTAGAGAAGTTCAACTAAATAACAATTCATTTTTGTAATCGAAATGAATTCATTACTGTTGTGAAATGAAATAAAATTTTTCCTTTTCAAATATAAAACAAAAAAAAAATTTTTCTTCATCTTTTAATCACCAAAAGAAATGTTACATAAAATGAAGCCATTTGGTGGCGAAACGGAGTTCGCCGGGTTTGCTAGTTTAGTATAAATATTATCATCCAATAAACATAATTTATATATTCATTTACATGTATAGTTCTAATTTGATAAAATACATTATTTAATTGATAATTTCGCTATAAGGTGCGTGAACAAATCGTGTAAAGTTCAATTGTATACCCTGGAAGATGGTACCGTTTTATCTAAAGTATCCAATGAACATAATCACAAACCTTTGCAAGAAAGTCTTCTAAATAGACAATTACTTAGTAATTCCATTAAGAGGTAAATCAATGAAATCGACGAGAAGCCGTGTAGGCTAATACAAAAAGAAGTGAAAATCAACAACAAAACAATCGATACATTAACGCTGACAGACTTGCAACGTATAAGAAATAATATTACGCGTGCTCGATTGCAGCAACATCCGAAATTGCCTCAATCAGTAAACGAGGTTCATTTAGCAGTAAATGAATTAAACATATTAACAGTGCGGGACGAAAACTTTCCGCTGACGAACGATCAGGAATTTGGAATCATAATATTTTCTTGCGGTTCAAATTTACAGTATTTATGCGAGAAAGAAATTATTCTTATGGATGGAACATTCGAATATGCGGCTAAATATTTCTTACAATTATTTACCATACATGGATATTTCCTCAAAAATAAGAACAAGGAAATCTATATAAGTTTATTTCGACACGTAATAGAATTATATAATAGAAGGAACTGTAACTTTAATCCTAAAACTATTGTGATAGACTTTGAAGAAGATATTCACCAAAGTATCAAATCAGTTTTTTCGTCCACTAGTATAACAGGCTGTCGATTTCACTTAGCACAAGCATGCTGAGTAAAAATATTATTCTTAAAGTAATATTTCTCATATTAAACTTAAAAATTTATTAAGCAGTGATTTATATACAACTAAAGCAGATCCAAAATATTGCTCAGCGACAAACTAGAATATTTTGTACGCATACTATGTAATGTTTATCTTGTTTTAATTTAAAAATCAGTTTTTCAAATACAATTTTAATAATTCTTGAAAAGTTTTGTGAAAAAGTAATTCTAGTGTTTTCGTTAATGATATTTACCACACCGTATCAAATACTTCATATCTAGAAATAAGATGTACAAACTGTATAATTTTCACGGCTTTCTTCAGTTTTATAAACTACTAGCTGTGCCCGCGATGTTACCCATGTGAAATAATACGGTTCTAAAAAATTACTTCATTTATTAAAATATGCCCGCGTGGAATTGAGTTCGTGACTTAGAGTATCAGTAAAAACTCAGTATACAAAATTACATCACTCTCCTCAACTAATTGTAAGTAATTTTATTCGAAAATCACATAAAATTTTTGGAATCGGATGAGTAGTTTCGAAGATTACCTCCTACATCCAAACTTACAAATATTATATCCCTTTATATTGTAGGGATAGTGAAATATAATAATTTCTTTAATACAAATATTTTATTATTTAGAAATAAGCGTTATTAAAAATGATCAACTATTATTTTTATATTCAATTTTTTATATATTAAAAATATAAATTGTAATCGGTGAAATATTAATACTCGAATAGGCGAGTAACAGTGTTCACACGACTCGGCCGAATAATTTCAGGAAAACTATCTTCTCTTTGTTTTATTAGACGATTAAGATTATTACACAATAATGTCGGATTACTCGATTCTTTCTTAAAGACGAAGATACGTTTCTTCTACGATATTTTAATGATTATACGTATTTTAATGTGCACGAACTGATAAAAATTAATTGTGTCAATAAATTCTGTTTATTTTATAAAAATTTCCTGTTCAATTTATTGTTCACATTAATAATGTCTGGAGCAAACAAGCTCCAACAATATATTAGTATAGATTTCATAGACTTCCAAGTTTAACTGCGGTGATGATATGTAATGTAGGTGAAAATATTACTATATTTATTTAATTAAGAAAATCGATCTGCGTACCTTTAAGTTTCTTTATATACACAGTTTACCGATAAAAACTAAGATATGCCAAAATATATTGATCAAAAAAGAACGCGCACTGAAACGTCTATCATCACGGTAATAATAATAATAATAATGAAAGAGAATTTAATGTTTTCTCCTGATCATCCGGGGCCTTTCACGTCCACGCTGAAAGTTGCTCTATGGAAAGAAACCTAGGTCATCTACATCCTTTGCCCCTTGACAAGCTAATCAGTTCCGCTTCCTTGACACATTCATGCATTATCCCTAAAGACAGGGGTCGTGTCGCAATCAAATTTTCATCTGTTGATTCTGCTAACGTCTTTCTTGCCAATGCTAGTTTTTTCGCGCAACATAACATCAGAGCGTATATCCCTAATAGCGTTTTATTCAAAATGGGCGTCATTTTTCGAAGATGAAATCTTGGAAGGAATCGAATCGCTAATCTCCCCCGCCATATATGCCTTCTTCGAATGGCATTAAATCCCTACTTGTTCAATCGAACTCAGATTTTATTGTACCACTCTCCCGGGAATTCATTTTGATTTTCAAGATGCGATTTTTTGTTTCTTCTAGTGTCCGATCGCCTCCGCAATGTTCCAAATGTTTTTTTTTTGTACATATCGCAAAGCACTGTTGTAGTTCTTCTAACACCTGTTCGCATAGTGCTTCTAAGCACCAAGTCTCAGAATGCAGCAGCCTACAGGAACCGCCCATCTCTCGCAATTGCAAAGGCACACTCTGCCTTTGACCGATGATCTTGCCCTCAATGGGGATCAGGCAGAAGGATACAAAACGCATTATGGAATTTAAGAATATTTCATTCCAGGAGGCTTCTCAATTTAAAAATAACAATTTAGCATCTCGTACTTTTTCATATGCCGACCGAGCCTCAATGTCCAGCTCTTCTAATAATTCTTTTAAGTCTCTTTCATCACCTCCCTCCCTCCGTTATAATTCTTTCCTGCCTCCTAAACCTCCTACCTTCCATCAAATCCGTAACTCCAAAGCGCCTTATAAACCCTCTCCGCATTTCCCTCCTCTTCCATGTAACCGTATCCCATCTCCCTTCTGTCTAACTCTACTACAATTAATAATATTCTCCCAAATCCTGCTAGTGACAATCTTGGCTCGTTGATCACTCCTAACTCCTCTTATCCAATTTCTTTTTCTTTAATTGAAAATATTTCTCCAGCCATCGTGGAAATATACTCTTCTAATAACATTGCTTCTTCTTCTTCCTTTGTTGATTCTTTATCTCGTTTTCTTTCCAGTAACGTACAGATAAATTAATTCCTCTTTCTGCGATTAAGAAAATAGGAAGGAAAGTAAGGATAACTTGCTCAGTACTTCGGTATTTTAATAATTTACGTAATGGGACTAAAACCTTCGGACCTTTAACTCTTGACGAACGTGATTTTGCAATGAATCGATTGATTCATTTTTCACAACTCCAATTTTTTAGCAACGAATATTATTCCTTAATAAACAAAATTCCGTTAAATAAACATAGTAAATTATTTGCCCCTTAATGTATTTTTAGATAATAATAATTTAATTTGTGTTGGCGGTCGCGTATCTGCCTCTAATTTTTGATTTTTTTTTTTTTTATATATTAATATTCGTTTAGAACTTATTCCCTTTTTAAAATTTTTCACTCCTATCATCGTTCTTTCATGAACCCCTTTGATGCATGGTGATGGTGATGGGGGGGGGGAGGGAGTTACGATATTTTTGACTCGTTTGTTTTTTTTTGTTATATATACACACATATATATTTTTTTTTTTTTTTTTTTACTGCGTGCGTAGCGTACAATTTTCAAACCGCCAATTGGCTGAGACAACCAAAACCGATACCTTTTTTTTGCCTGTTCATTGAGTGTTCATTCCTCGTCGTTTCAAGGCATCTGGAATTTCGCGCTCGCCTGTTTTTCCGACTACTTTTTATTGCTCTGCACTACTCAGTGTTCGTCGTTCGCTTAACATCAAGCTATGAATGAAACTTTTAACATGTTAACTTATTCATTTCCAAATAATCATTAAATCCTCAACAGATTAATTTATAAATAACCTGCCGTTCCCGGAGAACATAATAGGAAATCATAAAAGCAGCGCAGGAAAAATTGCATGGGAACCGTACGAGCGTGTAGAAAAAGATATGATACACCATGCGCAACATCGAAGGTATGAAATAGGAGACGAGCGTGTATATTTTAAAAAACATGCATTATCGAACAAATCTAAGAAACAAAGCCAAAAATTAGATTTGTTATATGAAGGACCATTTATAATTAGGCGAAAATTTTTTTATAACGGGTACGAAATTTTGGGACAAGCAGAACAGTGTGAGGGCACACACAACCATGATAATCTCCGGCTCGCGAAGTAGAAATTTAAGCGATATTAAGGCCAAATAAGAGCAAATTATGTAAATATGTAAATATTACACATATATATTTTTTTTTTTTTAAAATGTTGTATTATATTATATACTTAAATTTACAGGCGGAAGGTACCGTAGTATTTAGTGACACATACATATATGTTACAATTTAATTCCATATAAAGGCGAAAGAATGAGGTAAATTAAATGTATCGGGGCAAAAAAAGCAATTTAAGGGAAACACGATGGGTAATTCAAATAAATTAAATCCACGAGTGCCAAGTTTGTGCCAGATTAGTTTCACATGCGCAATACAAAGACAACCGCGCCAATCAAGAAGGGCATCATATTATACAGCAGCGCTCTAACGGAACACAGGGTAAGCTCTAAAATTTATTTTTCTATTTATTTTTTTATTAATTTAATATTCATGGGTCAACAGAGCAATTGTGCCTCCCAAACGAACATTGATTGGTGTATCTACGTCTCAAGCACGGGAAAAAAAAGTGTTAAGAGCTTCAGAAACAGAAGAGCAAAGGGAAGGAAGACTTCAAGCCAATCGATTACGCACTGCGCAAGCCCGATTGATCGAAACAGAAGAGCAACGAGAAGGAAGACTTCAAGCCGATTGATTACGCATTGCGCAAGCTCGACTGATCGATTTGCTGCCTAGGTCCAAATTGTCCGCCTATCGCATTCAATAATTTACAACTGCCAGGGTTGTCGTACCACAATTAGCAAAAAAACAAAATCTCTAACTATGTATATCATCTAACTGTTATTATACCACACTCGTTCACATTCCAGCTGTGTAGGCCCTCTCATTTTACGATTTCATTAAATTTGTGGAAAAAATTTTGAGTTTTAAACGGCGCAGGATAACGAGAAACTGCACTTATTTTTTGGATTTTGCTTTGGACAACGGTAGAAAATTAGGATATCGAAAAAACGTTTCCTCAATCTTCTAATAGTAGACAAGCCAACATTCAGGCAGGACGTCTACCGGATCCGCTAGTTTAACTTACAAATCTGGCAAATCCCGATTTTTCTTTCATTGTCGTTTAATTAAGCGTAGCGTCTAGCTTTATTATTTTCCTCTGCTCCCGATAATTCGTCTTTTCTCAAGACACATAAATAATTGCACGAATGAAACCAATTAAAATTAGCAATATATCTTTCCACTTGTTTCACTGATGAACAACAAACACAAGAACGTTCGCGCAACATGAATCATCGATTTCTTTAAAGTTACGCGTATTATCAACTGACATAGTGTGCTCGACGATCGTAAATAAAATCAATTTACTTCTAATTAATGCGTTATCGCGAACCATATCTGGAATCTGGTAAATAATTTACCACGTCGAAAAAGCTGATGTATTCATTGAAAACGACACGTCGACACTTTTTGCAACGATTAGTTCATTATTCAAATGGTATAACACATTATACGCCACAGAAAATAGAGCGATCACTCCGGAACACATTGGTCTGTGGTTTTTAATTGCCTATTTTTTAATGTACGCATAAATATATTTCGTTAAAGAAAAGACACGACGCTAATTTTTGAGTTCTTTATGAAATTATCTTTTAACCATCAAGCGGTCATTTAACCTTATTATTTGTTTAGATATGTGTAAAGATAATAGTCAAGCTGCAACTATCGCAAAAGAGTTTACACCTGACCTCAAATGCCCAGAGATAATTATAAATTTTTACAAAACTCGAAGATGAAAAATAAATTCGCTCGAATTATTCGACATCTAGAAGACGAGCAAATGCTCAGCCACCGATCTCCTAATTTGTTCTTAAATCTGATAATTATAGATCATGGACCACAATATTATCATATCTTGGAATTTTAACGCAGTCTGCCTTCACTCCGAAGACCTCAAAAATTCCTAATCTCTCAGTACATGCCGGCAGCAATTTGCCTGCAAAAGAAGCACCTAAAATCAGATCAAAACTCCTTACCATCCTATAACGCGTATGTTACGATATTTTCGAATAGTTTGGTTTATTTTGTTATATAATTTTAATGCATGTGTAGCGCCCGATTTTCGAACTGCCATTTTTTTGTGACCGCCCGTTGATCGGCTAAGACAGCCGAGGTCGATATCCTTTGCCTATTCGTTAGCGTAATCAATCTGACCAAAATCTCAGCAATCGATCTTACCATGTGCAGCAGAAATTTAACCCGCCTAACAACAAGGAATGTTATTGGAAACCTTCACTATAGTGATCACTTTTAACGATATATCACCGTGGTTTCAGATGACAGCATCCCACGTAAAATCCTTCGATTTCCCGCATGAAATATCGAAAAAGCAAATTGGGACACCTACTCATCGCGCTTGAACCTTACAATACCGCATAACAGCACAGACGTTAATTACTAAAGTCCAATAACGTATGCAGACAAACAATCTGGTGGATTAATGAATGTCGGGATATAATAAAAAAAAAAAAAAAAAAAGAACAAACTAATCTCCAAATACAGAACACATCCATGTGAAGAAAACTTAAGAATGTTTAAAATAGTCAGAGTCAAATGTAGAAGAATTATCATCCAAGGAAAAAGAAACGCGTGGTCTAAATTAGTGTCAAATTAAACGACCCGACAAATTCAAAAAAATCAAGACCATTTACTCAGACGAAGATTACAATTTCCCGATCACCTACAAGGAACTAAAATCTGCTTTACAATCCATGAAAAGCTCTACAGCTAGCCCAGACAACGTTTACATTGAACTAATATTAAACATATGGTTACAGTTATACAATATAATCTGAAAAACCAACAAGATACCGGAAAGCTGAAAAACTGCACACATCATTCCATTACTTAAACCTGGGAAAGACCGCTTTGATGTAAATAGTTACCGTCCTATCTCATTAATTAGTCCTATGAGCAAATTAATGGACAAAATAGTAAATGGCAGATTGATTCGTATCCCGGAAGACCGCTTTAATTGATAAGCTCAATGCTGTTCGGATTCAGGTCAAATAGAAGTGCGATAGACTCCCTAGTAAAACTGCAACAACATATATGCGACAATTTTGTAAACAAACAATACACGCGGTGGTGGTTAGCTTCGATCTTGAAAAGACTTTCGACCGAATCTGGAGATATGCAATACTCGACAATGTGTCAAAATGGGGTATAGGAGGACGTTTGGCAATGTTCATAAGAGAATTCTTACAAAATAGAACATTTCAAGGAAAATTAAATAATGTACCGTCTGAAAAACAAACACTTGAAAATGGTACACCACAAGGTCGATCATTAGCCCGACATTATTTATTATCGGTATCAACGAAATAAGTAAAATCATCAATCCGCCGGGGTTTCGCTGATGATCTAATAATTTACTTATCAGGTAATGTCATTAACACCATCGAAGCAATTCTTCAGCACACCACCAACGATTTCGTAAAATGGGCAGAAACTCAAGGCTTAACCTTCTCCGCAACCAAAACAGCAATACTGATGAATTAATTTATAGTATGATGCGGTTTTATACAGATGTTCCTTATGAACGACTTGAACTCTTCACGAGCCAGACGATATACCACAAGAGATATAGGCTGTAACGACTCCGTGTACATATTGTACCAGAGAGATATATGAAGAACCCATCATCATTCAACATAATTTTATGCCGACTAATCTCCCGAGATTATTCAACTCTACTAGCCTTGGTCAAAAAGCACTGAGAATATTACAGACATCGTTAGATAAATTCGATCAACGCACCCTCAGAAACATAGAGAATGTAGGAACTATCGAGATTAGAACCGCAGTTATTGGGGTCCTCCAAGAGGTTATGCTATAAACTGTGGAATCCAAAATTAGACTACAGGATAGATATACTTACCACGCGCTGACGAATGAAGGCCAGAAAATAATCATGGACATATCACCAAATGTTGATCAGAAAAATATCGGACTTACGGAAATCAAACGGCTTCCAATCAAGGAGCTAACTGAATATACTATGCTTATAATAATATACATCACCATTATAAGAACTATAAGAGTTTTTAAGGGACGTAATTTATATCCGCAAATCACGAGCTTCCTTGGTATACGTTAGTTAAGTTTATACATTCAGCCGGACGCCTCCCGAGTCTTATAAACTATGTCAAACATACGTATAGCATGGTACCGTCTATATGCTACGACGCGCCTGAGTCAGCCACACTGTATCTTGGCATTGTAGCATTTAACAGATCTTATTTGATTAAGCCTAGAATGGAAGTGGTAGCATTGTCATATTATGACAAATATACCTTTTCCCAAACTATACTTCCATTCTGCTACATTGCTAGGTGGGATTTATATGTAAAATATGTACACAGGCAACGGTCACTCCTACTATTTATGAAAATTTACGTGTTGGATCGCCCGAAGTTTTTCTACTACGTCTCGCCTTATTAGATTTCCCGCGCAGAGAGGACGGTTTAGATTGGCACAGATATTTCACAGCTGGCAATAATCGAATATTAGAATTAGTCAAATACCCTTTTCTAGAAGATATTTACACCACTACACTTGGAAGAACACATAGAATTAGAGAGACATGAGCTGAACACAATAATAGCCAGGGAACATATGTTCCAACGAGAACCCATTAGCATTCAATTCACCAACAACTCGCAATCTGGATTATAAATATCAAGATCAAGTAGAGTTCCACTCGGAGACGTAGAACCTCTACCTGTAGTGGATTTGTATACGAAAACTGGATACACGGAACCAGCATATATAAATCGAATTTTCAGTCACAGCACACACGGCACCTGCAAAGCTCATCTTCAACCATTGCAACATAAAGATACCAATTTCGGGAACCAAATTTATAGCATACCTCGGTGAAGGTATAGGAAGATTCCTATATGCGTTCGCCAGCGTAACTACTAATTCTATTTTCTTGTATAGTTCATTACCACCGGATTATAATAGTAGACTTTGCCCACACAACGCTATGTCTACTCTAACCACTAATTGTCGTAAGATTATTCGGTAATACAGTATTGTGTCTATGTTACGAAAACTGTTCTCGCGACTTCAATCATAAATTAGTACCTGCTTGCTGCGAAATACGCATCAGTAAGTCAAGTAAGCATTATTTGTACAAGTTTTATGAAGACATAGACGCCGGCATGTACGATTTGTCTAAGGAATACGTTATAATCAATTATTTGAAACATGGATTAACATATGATTTCATCACGTGTGATGCTGAATTAACCGAAGAACAAGCACCTATCAAGATCGATGTGATTAAAAATAAACTAAGATTTAGCATAAACAATAGTCATACTAATACTTTAGTGGCAATCAAGATATTCTTGAATGAGCCTATAACTTTGAGAATGTGTTTGAATATTGGTAGAACTTATTATGACAGATTAAAGATATTCAGATCACAAGCCTCCAATCTAGGCCACGGACATTATTTCCTTATGGTTGCACGAAATAACAGTAGTGTAAATTTCGATGAAGCAATATCGTATGCATTGCCGGTGGAAATACATCGACCTGTCAGTAATTTTATTCGCAATTATCGTGTACAATTACAATTGTAATACAACGCTCACTACCAGCATCTTGCAATATCCGAATATCTGGTAAAACCATCAAAACTTCAAACACCATAAAAATTCAGGGAATAACCTTTGACAAAACAAATTAAATTAGTCGACTCACATCCAGTTTCTACAGATGAAATGCTATAAATCATTAAACATATTAAAAATGGTGGTCCACACAAGATGGGGCGCAGATAAAAAATCATTGTATTAATGTTATATAAAAGCCTAATAGTATCAATATTCTCGAAAGCTATCCTGAAAAGGCTTGGAGAGCAGCTGGACAACCAGTTGGGTGAGTACCAAGCTGGGTTTCGAAAGGGCAGATCGTGTGTGGAGCAGATCTTGAACCTTAAACTAATACTAAGCTACGAAAAATCAAGAGCCAGAAGAATAGTAGTCACGTTTGTAGATTTTAAAAAAGCTTATGACTCGGTCGACAGAGTAGCTTTATTCAACATCCTAGAAGAGTTCGGAGTGGACACCAAATTGCGATCACTGATTATAAACTCGCTAACGGACACAAGATCAAAAATCAAATTCCGAAACGAATACTCGGAGCCATTTAAAATAAGAACCGGCGTGCGACAAGGTGATGGATTATCGCCCATACTATTTAATTGCGTTTTATAAAAGGTAATACGGAAATGGAGAAAAGCCACGGAGCAGGAAGGAATTAAGAAAGTGATGATTGGACGGAAGAAAAACAACCTGCAGATAGACTGCCTTGAATTTGCAGATGACCTTGCACTGGTAGCCGGTAGTGTAGCAGAGGCTAAGCGTCAAGTTGAAATATTAAGTGAGATGGCAGCAAAGGTCGGGCTGGAAATACCTTTTGAGAAAACCAAATTCATGACGAGTGATAAAAAGGATCCCAACATAATAAAAACGCATGGAAGAGTGATAAGAAGAGTGGAAGAATTTAAATACCTAGGAGAAACGATCCAAGTAAACGCTGGGGATAAAAGATCGATGCAAGAACGAATACATAGAATGGAAAGGTCATTTCAGCTAACAAGAAGCACGTATAATAAAAAATCAATATCTAGAAATGCCAAAATAAGACACTATAACACGGTTATTAAGCCGCAGTGCCTATACGCAGCTGAATGCCTGAACATGACTTCGAACAAGGAAATGCACCAGTTGGAAATTAAGGAAAGGAAAATAATCCGGAAAATATTGGGCCCCAGGAGAGACGATGAGTACTGGAAATTAAGGAGCAATAGTATACGAAATAATAGAAAAGGTCAGTGACACATTTAGGAAAAGAAGAATCGCCTTTTATGGTCACATCAAAAGAATGGATAATGAACGCCTTACCAAAAGAATCTTTGACTACTTCGACAACAATCCGAAATGTAGGATACTGTGGATAGTACAAGTAAAAAGAGATTTGGAACAGATGGGGATCAGCGAAAGTGAAATTGAAGACAGAAACAAGTTCAGTCGGAAAGTTCAGACTTTTCAAGGATTCCGGAAGGACACAGTGAAGAAAACAGGGCGAAAGTGGACAGAAGAAATGAAGAAAGCGCACTCGGAAAAAATGGAAGAATATTGGGCAAACAAACGAAAGAAAATGGGGAGGAACGAAATGTAGCTGGCGTTATTCGTGTAATATTTCCGTGGTCCTCAGATGGCCAAAGTCGAAAAATAATAATAATCAAAAATGGGGACTATAGATCCATTCTGTACAGCAGTGGAACGAACAAAGAGTTAAAAAAGCTGGATATTATTCAAAACACAACAATGCGGCTGATTGTAGGAAGCCTCAGTTTACCTGCGGAAACTGACCTATTCAAACTCTAAGATCGCTGTAACTTCCTATCGTTAAAATACTTCTTGAAGCTATCGCTCTTTCCACGCATGTCAACATACAAAAGAAAACAATTAACCCAACTTTCCTGGAACTTTATAAATCAACACCCGCAACACCACGACCGGTAGGCGTAAGAAGCAAAATCCTATGCGCCGAATTAAACATCATGCTACGCGAAGTCCATTCACGGAATTGCTTTAAAACATATCAGTGCCAACTTATACAGAAAAATAAAGGACCGCTGGCAAGCAGGGTGGGACCAACGTTTTTGTGCAAACAAACTCTACGCTGTTAAAAAGATACTATCGAACTGGCGAACATCGTCCGACAAAACCGTACAAAGGAGGTCGTGATAACCCGCCTAAGAATTGGACATACCAAATTGACGCACAATTACCTTTTCCGAAACATCGAATCTCTGCTCACTGTCGGTATATCACATATTGATCGATTGTCAGAAAGATGAAAAAGAAAGACGGACTGTCTTACGATGGCATTTAAAAGCATTAATTATATGTATACTAGCCGATGATAATGAGAATAATATTAATATCTTGCTTAACTTTCTAAAAGCACGTAATATTTATAGTAATTTATAGTTTACAGTCGTGACGTAAATGACCTAGCTGTCGAGCGTCGTTAAATAAATAGATATAAAAAAAAAAAAAAAAGTAAGTCCATTTAACGAAACAAAGTGTTACTAAACAAATTTAAAATTACAATACCACCAGATAATTCAAGTACTACTTACACATACTATACCATAAACAACGTTTCCGTACTTTTGTGTACTCAAAATTACGCACATCTCCGATTTTATAATAGTATTCAATTGATTAATGTGCGGAGTATTGGGAAGAGTATCGGATGGAAATAAAAAATAGGATGTACGAAAGATGGAATGCGAATTATAAAGAAAGTAGTATACAGAAAGGAAAAAAATATTATATGATTAATAGGGGCAACTTCCGACGAACATGGTTCTCTGACTGTGATTTAGAGAAAGATTATATTTTTTTTTTTTTTTTTTTTTTTATAGAATAAGTTGTGGGTCTCACAGGGCAAATATGCCCGTTGTGTGAGTGCCCAACACTCTTATCAACGTTTATTATAATAGGTATATAGTACAATAAATTAAAACTAACTTAAATTATTTCGAAACTAACAATAATAACAGACTTAGAATTATTTATACTAAAGTAATAGCATATATATGTATTCCAAAAAAATAAAAAAATGCCGCGTAATACGCATCTGAATACCAATATATGCAGACAGCTTAATATTTATAATCGAAATAAAGCATGATCAGTGAGAGCCTAAAATCCAGGAAGGACACGACAAAGTCAAAAACTAACAAAACCGTAAACAGAAAAAAACCACCAAATAGTAATGAGATAAAGGACGAGACTTGGATCTTCAGTCTTTGCACCATTCCTTCAACCATTTTTGCACCTCTTTTTTCCACGCACCAATTTTTTTTTCCTCTAGTATATGATTAGGGATTGTACTTATTAATTTGATTAGCACTGAGTCATCGGTGTTGTCAATTCGTAAATTTACCCCCCGGGGATAGATGTAATATGTATTACTTTGGTTTCTTGTTAACCGAATTTTTTCCCTGGATGGTAATTTTATATTATTGACATTAAATTCTAGTAATCTATAATAGAAATAGTACATCTTGGGAGACATTTCATCATTTTCCTTCCACCATGTTGATCCAGAGTCGTTTTTCTTCCAGTAGGGTAGTATAAGTTTCAAACACCTCTTCTGTATTTTACTTATTTTATTTATTTCTGTTTTCTTAGCCTCACCCCATATTTGAATTCCATATAATATTCTAGACATTATTATTGAATTATAGTATATACGTAGAGTTCGATATGATAGTACCTGCTTTATTTTATATAAAGCTGGAATTGTCTGTCTTAATTTCGAGTTTAAACTTTGAATGTGTTTTTTCCAGTTCAAGGATTTATCAATATATATACCTAGATATTTAATGTCATGAACGTTCTCTAATGGTGGACAAAAACATAAATGGATATTGTTATTTACATGAAGCTCATGAAGGCAATCGTTATTATGAAGGACAATTCGCGGGTCGCGTGTGTTATGTTTAGAATTATTCCGAACGTGTAATACTTTTGATTTGTTTATATTTATACATAACTTCCTATCATGTGCCCATTTACTCAAATTATCTACATCATCTTGTAGTAATTTTTCCATAATCTCTAAATTTTTCTGCTCCATTAACAAAGCAATATCATCAGCAAAAACATATACCTTTGCATTTTTAATATGTTTGTGTAACGAGTTGGTATAAATAAGAAAAAGCATAGGAGCCAATACGGTACCCTGACCTACGCCATATTGAATAGTTTTTTCATTACTTTTATTCCCTGCAATTTTGACCATGTTTTTTCTATTTGTTATATAATTTCGAAACCACTTAAGTTGATTATTTTTAATGCCCAGACTTTCTAGGTCCTTGATCAATAATTCATGATCAACTAAATCACAAACGCTTTGGATAGGTCAATAAATGTAATCAAAAACTGATTCCCCATCGATAGTCCTGTATTAATATTATTTACAATCGTTCTCAATAATATTATCGTGGATCTTTTTTCTCGAAAACCGTGTTGATTTTCATATAGTAAGTTGTTTTTTTCCACATAATTTCTTAAATGTTTATCAATGTAGTGTTCTAAGATTTTAGCTATTACAGATGTTATTGTTATTGGTCGGTAATTTTCAAATTGATTTTTCACTCCTTTTTTATATATCGGTCTAACAATACCTTTGATAAGCCCGTCTGGAGTGTTAGCTTCCTTTATGGAATAGTTGACCATGTTAGTCAAAATAGGAATAAAGATATTTGAGTTATGTTTAATATCTTGCACCCTAATTTCATCCCATCCAGGTGCCTTATATACTTTTAGATCGTTAATTATTATTTCTATTTGGGATTTATTAGCAGGTGGAATATAAAAGGAAGACAAGATGAAATTATCAGAGTTCGTATTCAGTAACCGAATGTGACATTTGTGTCTATGTTGTTCTACTGAACGCATAAAGTAGTCACTAAATTGATCAGCTACTATAGCAGAATTCCAAAAATGTTTTATAATGAAGTCATCTATTGTTGTTTTGTTTTTTTTATTAACGATATTGTTAATTACATTCCACACTTTTTTACTATCATTATTTGCCTTCAGTATTTGATTTTGGTAAAATTTCTGTTTTGCATTCCTTATTTCTGTTGTAACTATATTTCGATATTTTCTAAATAAATTTTTATATCGAATATTGGTTCTATTTCCTTTACTAAGTTTAAAGTACTGATCTCTGATTTTCATAAAATTGATTATTTTTTGACTCATTATTACGTGTATAAGTAGATTAAGAGTGGGACACTACCGGACTCCGAATAAACTTTTTCAATGGGGTATATTAAATGATGAGGCCTGCGAAAACTGCGGAGAAATCGGAAGTTTGGAGCATCTAGTATGGCAGTGCGTAGAATACGAAAAGGAAAGAAGGAGCCTCATTAGGTGTCTATTGACGAGTCGCGGTATACATTGCCACTGACAGTGTTAGAAATTGTAGAACAGCCATGTTCGTATGAATGTAAGCGTCTGTATAAATATATAAAAGATACGAAAATGGAAATATAACTGGAAACGAGGATTAATGGCCAAAAGGCGCGAGCTGGGCCATAAAAAAAAAAAAAAAAAAAAATGTGCGGAATAAAACAAACTATTTTATTGTAATAGAAATACCGTACGATAAATTTTTCTTTTCAACGATCGTAGCTAAGAAGGCTTTTTTTTAGTCGATTTTTCGATTGTCCGAATGCAATTCATATTAAAAGAGAGAAGGGGCTGTTCGATTATGCTAGAAATTACGAAATTTCTTCGAATATAGAAGATATGGTGGTATTTCTCACGACGCGTAAGATCGTCGCTTAGATATATATCAAACGTAAATAAAAAAATTCGCTCACCTAAGATAAAAGCCTGATCAGAACGTGTTCCAACACTCACATTCAGGCCGAGCAAAACGTGAAATTCTACCATTGGTTATTATAAAACAGGCAAAACATGTTCTGATAGATGTTATTAAACGTAGTGCGCTTTATATAAACATACGAACACCGATGTCAACATGATTTAACTTTTTTTCTTCTTCTTATTGTTATTTTTTGGCCCGACGTAAAGCACCATTTGGCCATCAAGTAATATATTTTTTTAATCCGTCACTTTCAAGCATTAAGAAAAAAATTAATAAAAAAACACTGCTACATAAAATAAAAACAAAGAAAACAAATAAATACCACTTAAAGAGGAAAAGAATAATAAAAAACAATACTTCATTTTTTTTTCACGTTTTTTACTTCCCAGTATTTAGAACAAAATTCACCATTCATTAATTTTCATTTTTATTTTTAAAAAAAACAACTAATAACAAGTTATTTTTTTAACAAATCGGAAAATATTTAAAATTAAGAGCTGAAAATTGATGATTTTTTTTTTTTTTTAATTTGATGCGAAAATGATCCCCAAAAGTCGTTAGAAAACGTCGTGGCGGTAGATTCGGCCTACTTATTGGTCTATACCCTTGTTTTGTTTTATGACTGTGTTCTGTAATATGAAATAAAAATTCATTTAAAAATCTAGTAACCTGTTCCTCCTTCGCGTCCTTGGTTCTATGAGTTTCCCAGTTTGCGTCGGTCCATAATTACTAAATTAGCTCGCCTCCGTTTCTCGCATAGTCTCCTTCCTTCTTCACTAAATCGCTTTTCTTTGGCTGCATCTCCTAATTATCCATTGGATCCTGAAGGTTCCCAGTATGTTTGTGATGCGAATCACGTGCTCTTCGAGTGCTCCGGTTTATCTCGCGAGCGTGAGTTACTTTATTATCATCTTTTAAAGTTTGGTCTTCCTGCTCCTTTCAACGGCTCTTATGTTCTTTCTCTACCTATTCTCTCTGTTGTTCCTGTCCTAGGGGTGTTCCTTGATTCCATTGTCGACAGAATAAAAATATAATTTTTATTCTATTCCATGTATATCTATTCCTTTTTGCTGGGCTAATGCTCTTTAGTAGCAAACCCAAGAGGGGTATAAAAAAAAAATTGGTTGCCTGTAAAGTCGGTATACGGGCGAAAGTTTTACGTGACAACGACTTTGAGTGGTAAAATTTTGTTAATATGAAATTCAGTGCGAGATTCTTTGTATAAATGAATGTTTTAAATATAATTCTTTGTATAAATAAATGTTTTAAATTGTTACTATTATTTCATCCTTCTTCCTACTATACGAATGAATATTCACATTAAAATTATTTTACCACTCAAAGTCGTTGTCACGTAAAACTTTCGCCCGTATACCGACTTTACAGGCAACCAATTTTTTTTTCTCATATTTTTAAAATGTCTGTCTCTCTCGCTCTTAGGCGGGCTAACCATGCCCGAGTGGAAGGGACACGTGCCTCTCAGTCGCTCTCATTGTGAGCGCATAACGTGAGCGGAGCGTAACGCAGTTTCTTCAAGTGTCACCCGGCAAACCAATTTATAAGACGTTGTCACGTCAAAAAAAAAAAAAAATAGTAACGATAACAACCGGATATTTATACTAAATACATTAGGATAATAATAACGGAAGAAACAACGAAGTAGCTTCATAATCTGAAACATTATGAAAATCCGTTTCATTGATGAATACTTCTGATAAAGCCAGAAAAGTTGTAGGGAAGGAAAATCAAAAAAATAATATGCCGAAGTAATATAAAAATATCTCATCTGTAGGTGATGAATTTTTCGACAAGTTTCTGATCCTTATTTTTTTCCCGTTTTCCTTCTTTCTATCCTGGTTCTTTTCTCTCATATCCCACCTTCCTACATTTGAAACTAGCATTAGATAGTCCTCAGGACACTTCTATATAAAATTATAAGGGAAAAAATCGCTGTTAAACCACAAAAACTTCGCTAAATCATCACAATATGATAAAATATTTATGTAAGTCACGAATTAGTCACCGAGATAGGTAATCTGACAGCGATAAAAATATTATAAAATATTATACAGAAAAGAAATGTTTTTAACAATAATTGAAATTATGTAAACCGATTAAACTGCAGCATTTATTTCAAAATAATAATAATTTACATTTAATCCTTTATTTTTTTTGTTTTCTTCATATTCTGTACGTGGCAATGTATGCACACGTATATAAATTTCGGAATTAAAATTTTTTCATAGCCAAATAGAACATCCGATTTTCCACACAAGCTTCTGCAAACGCGCACGCATACACGTAATAATGAAACTGAAGTAGCGATATTAATAATTTATATGAATTTAAAAAGAAAAAAATTATTCATCTCTTTTTGTCGGCTTATCATAAAAACAAAAATCTTCCCGCCGGTTATAATAGCTTTGGCAAACATCACGGTGAACGAGATATTTTGGCAGTGCCCGAAGTGCTCAAGCCCCAACATTGTAATAAAATTTTATTAGTGTAAAGTTTATAAGAAACAAAGTTTACATAACTTCCTTATTTTCGCTATTAACAGTGATTAGCGCTTATAACACGTACTATTAGCAGCACCACGCCGACAATAAAGTAAGGCAAAGGAACACCAATACATATTCGACAACGATAATAACCGCAAATATTTAATAAATTCGATTCGTATTTGTAGAAATAATTTACAACTTCTCGTACGAGAATTCGGGTCAAACATACAATAATAAACATAAACTAGGACGTTTTAATTATATTCCTGGCTTGGGTTTTTTTTTCATTTTTTTTTTTTTTTTGTTACTGTTAAATACATTTTAATTTGTTTTATTTTTAGCATACTTTTGAAGCATTGGAAGTTGTTAAGGTTTACGACAATGTGTGGAAAAAGCCACGATAATAAAGATATCAGAATGTATCTATCATAATTTTATTCGGCGCCCATTAAATTAAGGAAGGGAGAAAAAAATATGCTAATATCAAAGATGAGAAACAAATTATCTTCTGGAACAAAGCGGCCTTTAATACAATTGTCTCGTTATTTTTCAAAGTATTACCGATTTATTTCAAATTGTTCTAAAAAATCAACACGACCACAAAACTATAAAACAGTAACGCTTTCGGACAAATTCATCAAAATATACTAACAACAACAACGTTATTATAGATATAAAATACTTATAAAATAGGTTAAGTAATTTATATTATAAACAATCTACATGTTCTCTTTTACGACAGTTACATTATCCGGTACGCCTCAAATCAAGCCTCAATAGGTGGCATGCTTTGTTATGCCAGAAAAGGATAGATATGAAAATTATATTTATTGTAATGATGACAGCTAGGTTGACAATAATAATTAATTGTCAATGTTGATCTAACTCGATATTACAATGATGGGCGTAGTACTTGAAGGAGAATCAAATTAGATTTTCCGCCCAAGAGACTTAACCAGTGCAAAATTTTGCACAAACAGAAGCTTCTTTACACGGAGCTAATTTTAAATTTATTAAAATAAAGAACAAAGTCAACTACTCTAGTTAAAAGCATGAATTTGAGAAAATATAAATTGATAAAGTGGCCCTCGCATTTTTGGAAAATCTTTCTACGGCTGTATCCTTTTCCTTTTCTGATATATACAAAAAAATGAAAATCTGTAAATAGTTTTCATTTACCATCAACCTCATACTCCAGTGTTGCCAAGAAATATATCTCTTTTTCCTCTCCGCCTGCATCAACAGTAGTATATACTAACAGTGCTCCACAGCATACAAACGAACAAAATAAAATTAGTGAAACATTAACTTCTTAACGAGTTCTTCGTAATTTACTATTAATATCCATGTTAACCAAACTTATGGACAAATTATTATGAATTTGAACCATATAAGTACTAATTCATTAATGCTAATGGGATTCAACAAAAGAAACAGGAACTTCCGTGCTTTTTACAAACAACACGAATTGTGATATTGCCCTACTAACGGAAATTCATGTCGTTCATCCGGCGAGCTTTGATTTACCAAGATGCTATCATAGAACACAACAGAAATTTAAACCTGAGTTTGAAAGATAACTTTGTGAGCATGTTATAAATCTAAATATAACCGTCTCACGCCTTTAACAAGAAGTGAATTTTTGCGCCTTGCCTTTGATTTGGCAGAAAAAATTAAAATTCCTCGCAGGTTTAACAAAGACAAGCAAATGGCTGAAAATAACTTTTTAGGTTCTGCGTTAAACACCGATTGAAGATAAATCTAGTCAGTCAATAATCCAAGCTCCTAGTCCTGCAACACCTGACAATGAACCAGGACCGTCAAAGCTATCTAGCTGTGTCGTCAGCTGCCTTCCGACTTCATGAAGCAATACCAACGATAAATTTTTAAGAACAAGGAAAGAAATTCACCATCGATGCCCGGAGTAAGGCTTGTAATGTGTACATTACATGTATTAGTTTATATATATATATATAAAATAAAATAAAATAAAACAAAAGTAACGTAATAAATAAGAAGCGTGAGTGTGTGTATGAATGGGATCCAGTGTGGGCCGGGGGGTAATGGAGCGAGGCGTGATGGTACGCCACAAATGACGCAATACAACCCGGAGGAAGCGCTCGATGTACCACCGCTGGAAAGTATGATCAGTAGTTCAAGTTCTGGTTCAGGAGTCGGACATAGTAGAAGTGAAAATTTTTTATCGTAAAATAAAAAAAAGGGGGATCGATATCGGTTACGCGTGACCCTGTTCCGAGTCTCCGTTTTTAAAATAAAAACTAAAAAAAAGAAAGAAAAAAGAAATGCATATATAAACGAAATAAAAGCAATCACCATCGAATGCCCCAGCAAAAATCGACAACGGAATGCAGCACCGGATCATCGTCATCAAGAGCGCCGCATCAAGACTCTCCCGGACTCCCAGATATGTAAATATTTTACTTTGATATGTTATATTAATTTTTAAATAATTCGTGATGTTTTTTCTTACGCATGATGTGTGTAATAATCAACAATAAACAATAAATCCTATCTTTTATGTCTCGGACGTGGACACCAATTAATAATAATAAATAAAAATAATAGTAAAAATAATAATAATCAATAATAATAATAATAATAATAATAATAATAATAATAATCAATAATAATAATAATAATAATAATAATAATAATAATAATAATAATAATAATAATAATAATAATAATAATAATAATAATAATAATAATAATAATAATAATAATAATAATAATAATAATAATAATAATAATCAGTTCAGTTTATCAAATCAGTTTATTTAATTTTGTACAAACTTAAATATTAATGTAACAAAAATAATTACCACAAATGCGCATAGCTGCGCGAACAGTGGCGATTATTATTATATAATTATCTAAATAAAACCACTTATTATACTAAATACATAACTTTTACATACTACAAAGGCCAACCTAGTTAATGATATCTTTTAATTACATCAATCTTATTGGCTATTGTTTACAAAAATGACAATTTTTATCTATAAAATCAACATTAGAACCAAATAAAACTAATGAAGTAACGTTTAACCTTAATTATATATAAAAGAACAATTAGAATAATTACCAGCATAATAATAATAATAATAATAATAATAATAATAATCAAATTCAAATTTCAAATTTATTGGTATTTACTAAATTAACATAAAAATACAAAAAAAAAATGTAAGTTCCACAAATGCGCATGGCTGCGCGAGCAGTGGGATTATTATTATACAAATGAGATTGATACTATATTGATGGTAAATCCAGATACAATTACAAAACGTATAATGAAATAAAATATTATATACTAAAAACAATGCTAGGAAGTAAAACATGAAAGCCGGTACGATACAATGCAATACAATGCAATGGCCAAACAGATATTAGCTAAAAATATTATGAGTACACTTTGAATATGAAATAAATATTAATATTATTTGGCCACTGCTTACAGAATTTAATTTTATCATATTCAGTATAATATTTAAACACATGTGTATTTCAAACATCGGTAAGTCGTAAGTATCATATAATTGGGATTTACTATTTACACATACACTTCAAACTAAAATAAATAAGATAAATGAATAACTATTAGCTATCTATAAACGTGCGAACAGCTATTAGTATTTTGATGGTTTTATATAATCATTGTATCTAAGAAATCTACAGTACTTCAAATTTTAATTACATCCACACACTTTTAATACCTCCCAAAGGAAAAGAAATTTTACTTATTCGTCGGTAATAGTAGTATGATCATTTAAAACATGAAATACTGCACTAATAACTAGTATGTTATGATTTCCAATACAGGAATTTTAGTTTAGTTGCACTAGAAACTAAGGTAATAATAATTCTACAGCTTAACAATTCGAATTTATTTGGATTGGTATTTAAGACAAATCAAATAATATGTAATATGGAATTTAGCATTCTAAGCCTTAGTCAAGAAGTATGCCTTTAACTTTTTACGCCTTCTTCTGTAATTTAGTATCCATATGTTATGCATATGTGCAGGTAGTACATTGAATAGTAGGCATCCGTTATACTGAAGCTGATGCCTGGAATGATACTTATTGAAAGAAGGGATTTTAGCGACTGTTCTATTTGAGTACCTTGTAACACCAGTTTTAACAGAGATATTGAATTTATGTTTATTTTTCATTACAAACAGTAGTGCTTCTAGTTTATATATTTCTTTTATATTCAATAAGTCATTTTCAGCATTGCTGAATTCGTTATTGAAAATAATTCTAATAACTTCCTTCTGTAAGTAGGCTAACGGTTTGATGTGGTAATCTGCAGCATCCCCCCAGTGAATTATACCATACGATAAGACTGGCTGATATAAGGATAAGTATAAACGCCGCAGTTGGCTATTATTAAAGAATTGTCTAAGATAATAAAATATGTAGTTTAGTTTACGAAGTTTTTTGGCTAAATAAACGGGTTGTTTATCCCAAAGAAGCTTGTAGTCTAGTTGTAATCCTAGATATTTAATGTCATAAGCTCTCTCAAGAGGAATATCGTTGTCCCCAACTATTAATAAATCATCCCAGAAGTTTTGTGGCTGGTGGCTGTATACCAGAAATTTAGATTTTTCTACGTTCAATATTAGCTCATTTTTATTTAACCAGCCATATATATTAGTTAGGTCCTCGTTCACTAATCTTTGTAAGATATTTCGATAACGTGAACTTGTTAAAAGGACAGTGTCATCAGCGTAGCAAAAAATTTTTCCATGCACATGTAATTTACATAAATCATTTATATAAATAAGGAACAAAATAGGGCCCAGGATACTTCCTTGGGGTACCCCATATTTTTGAATGGAAAATTCACTGTGCTGTCCATTTATTTTTGTTTTTACAGTTCTGTTGGTAAGATATGACTTAAACCAATTAAATGTAAAACCACGGAAACCGCAGTTGTTCATTTTTTGAAGTAAAAGGTCATGATTTATTGTATCGAAAGCTTTACGGAGGTCCAAATAGACAGCGGCAACAGAAAGGCCAGCTTCTAAGTTTTCTACTATGAAGGATATGTGCTCATATAATGCGTCATCAGTTCCCTTTCTTCTTATGAAGCCATACTGATTATTGCTAAAGAAGTCAATTTTATCTAGATAATTTATTATTTTGGATTTTACACATTTTTCAAATATTTTCGAGAAAGTTGGCAATATACAAATAGGTCTGTAATTTGTGACATTTTTTGAATCCCCGGTTTTATACACTGGAGTGATAATACCCTCTTTAAGGCAGTCAGGAAATTTACCTAATCTAAATGACTCATTAAACAAAAAAGTTAGCGGCTTTAAGAAAATAGGTATACACTCCTTTATTAAAGAAATAGAGATTTGATCATATCCAAATGAGATTTTGTTAGGCAAGGATCTAATGGCATCTGTAACGTCATCCTCATTGAAATCAAGGAATACAAACGATTTTAAATTTTTCTCTGTGGAGTACAGAAGTGGCAAATTTATTGTGCTGGAGCTTACACTCGTTTTTAGGTTTTCAATTTCTTTTATAAAAAATGTGTTAAAGTAATTTGCAATTTCGTACTCATTTCCACATGCATGTTTAATTGAACCATTTACATTGATATCTGTTATTGAAGAATTTTTATTTCCCAATACACGTTTAACGATTTTCCAATAACTGTTTTGGTTTCCATGACAAGCATTTAATAGATTTGTATAGTATTCCCTTTTGGTTATTCTTATACTTTTCTGTAGCTTTTTGGAAATAGATTTGAAATTTGATATAAGGATTTTGTTCGTTGGACATGATTTTAACTCATTATAACAATTCTTCTTAATTACAGATAATTGCACTATTTCGTCTGTTACCCATTCAGATCTTTTCCGTGTTGTTCTTGATTTTTTTATTTTACACTTGGAATACTCTATTGTATTACGAATCTGAGCTAAAAACCATTCAAATTTCTCATCGACTGTGCAATTCATGGTATATAATTTTGATATATTTAACGTATTCAGGGTTTTGAAAAATAATGCTTTATTTAAGACGGGATAAGAATCATTTGCCTTATTTTTAATACATGTATCAATTACGATAGTTGTATGTAAAGCTTTATGATCAGAGAAGTACACTTCATTTATACTCGATTCAACTTTGAGGTTTATACCGGGGCTTTTAGTTCCGCGAACGAAAACATGATCCAGACAAGATGTATAATTAGATGCGTGTCGGGTGTATGTTGGTTCATTTATTACACTGTCGAATCCATTTGCAGATAATAAATTCAGATATTCCATACTTTTTGTTTCATCAAGTAGGTTTATGTTAAGATCTCCCGTTAAAATAGAGGTGAAGTTTAGTGTAGTGATAACTTTACTTAAATCCTGAAGAAAATCGCGGTATGACGAGTCACAAAAGCGGTATATTCCAACAACTGATAAATAGGTATTCTTGTTTAATTGTATATTGATAGACTTTATATTACCACTTAAGATTTCAATTTTATTTTCAGAAAAGTTAAGATCGTTCTTAACATAGATTATTACACCACCTGATCTTTTAGTAATTCTACTTTGACCAGTAGAGGAAAACCCTGGAATATTATAGCGTCCAATTTCATCTGCTGATAACCAAGTTTCAGTTAAAATTAATATATCAAAGTCTATTTTTTGTTGGTATAAGTATATCAATAGTTCATCAAAATGCGCTCGTAAACTTCTAACATTTAAAGTTAGTATGTTTATTTTATTTGAATTCATTGAAGTGGGGTAGGGTTTATTTATATTTACCATTTAGCAATGTAATTTATAGAAAATTTATTTTCTAAATTGAAGTACTGTTTACAGATAAAATTAGACTTAATATAAAATTGTTAAATAAAATTAGATATAGTAGATAATTTGGAAAATCGTAAATCCTGAAATGAACTAGCGCATTAAATTGTACTTTATGAGAACGCAAAATAGTACGCGATCTTAAATTTAAGATAATATAAAATGTAATTATGGTGTGAACTCTCATGCCTACTGTTTCACTAAAGAGAGTGTATGATAAAGAAAGAGATGAACTGAAAACGCTTTTGTTAGATACATAAAAATGAAATGTTATTCTTGTTAATATTGTTAGTTTAAAAGAAACAGAAAGAGTTGTGAAATTATCGATACCAACGAAACAAAGACTCAGAAGAAAAATTTTGATAGGAAGGAAGAATAAGCACCAATCGCAGATTAAAATTAAAGTAAAAGAAGAAGATAGACCAAAAGTGTTTTTGTTAAATACATAGATAGGAAATATTAGCTTTGTTAATATTTTTAGTATAAAAGAGATAGAATAACGGAAAAATTTACCAGCACCTTTGAAACAGGGAGTGTATTGTAATAGAATTAAATTTATAATTAATATTATAGCGTAAAGTGAGAACAATAGTCACTTCAGATTTAGTAATCCGGAGATTTGCTCATTAGAGATTATTGGTATAATCGGCGACACTTCATCCCTTCGAGCATAAATCCTTCCTTCTCGCACCCAGACAAATTTCCAGTTTTTAGAGCGTAAAATCCTAGCAGACGTAAAAAGGACAGCATTTTCTCTGGTTAGGTGTTCGTTTATATAGATTTGTGTATCTCCTTCAAAGCCTATATCCTTTAAGCGAGGTCTCACTGTTCGGGAGTTTTTTAATAATTCCGTTTTTACAGTACGCCGGCAAAATTTTATTATGATGCTCGGATGTTTTTGCTTTTCGCCTTTTGGTAATCGGTGACACGCGTCAATGTCGCTTACCGATATAGCCGTTTCTGTTGCCTGACCGATTTTAACAGCCAGGTCTACTATATTCTCTTCGGGTACTATTGGTATATTCGATATGATTACGTTATTCTGACGTGTGTACTGCTCGAGTTTGTTGACCCGGCGCTCTAACAGCTGATTTAGTTCGCGCAACTGCGTGTTGTCGGCGCGTAGCTCATTTACGATCTTCAGTGCATCATCCAGTTTCTTATCAGTCAGCTGACGCTCCGATGCCATTTCTGTCATTTGTTTTCGAATCGCCACTAACTCTCTTTGAATCGCCAGTGGCAACGAATCGTTTACACTAACGTCAGCTGATATCGGACTTTGCAGCGTCGAAGCCGAATTTTGAACAGTAGATTGTTCGGAGGAATCCACATTTGCACTATCTGCTCGGCAAATTAAACACTTCCAATCTGATTTGTTCTTTTTGGACATGTTCTTCCAAGTGTTTACCGATACACCAGCGCAGCTATGATGCATAGCTCGCTTGCAACGAAAGCATACTATATATTCGCCGTTAGTCGGCAGATTGTCAGAGCATTTAGCACACACAGACATCCTTATCGCCAAGTTGTATTAAATATGATAAAAATGTATTACCTGCCGCTGACAGCTAACAAATCGAACGCGGAAACTTTAAGTTATTTTACGAATTTTAAAACCAATATAACTCACCAAATAATTCAGGTAGGTTGATTTTAAAACCGTTTATATAAAGTACTTTTAAAAAGCTTTAGTTTAATACTAATTTTAGTTAATAATGAGTTATTTGCACTTTATTATTCTCGTAACAACACAGAGCTGATCAATACACAACCACTCAGGATAATAATAATAATAATAATAATAATAATAATAATAATAATAATAATAATAATAATAATAATAATAATAATAATAATAATAATAATAATAATAATAATAATAATAATAATAATAATAATAATAATAATAATAATAATAATAATAATAATAATAATAATAATAATAATAATAATAATAATAATAATAATAATAATAATAATAATAATAATAATAATAATAATAATAATAATAATAATAATAATAATAATAATAATAATAATAATAATAATAATAATAATAATAATAATAATAATAATAATAATAATAATAATAATAATAATAATAATAATAATAATAATAATAATAATAATAATAATAATAATAATAATAATAATAATAATAATAATAATAATAATAATAATAATAATAATAATAATAATAATAATAATAATAATAATAATAATAATAATAATAATAATAATAATAATAATAATAATAATAATAATAATAATAATAATAATAATAATAATAATAATAATAATAATAATAATAATAATAATAATAATAATAATAATAATAATAATAATAATAATAATAATAATAATAATAATAATAATAATAATAATAATAATAATAATAATAATAATAATAATAATAATAATAATAATAATAATAATAATAATAATAATAATAATAATAATAATAATAATAATAATAATAATAATAATAATAATAATAATAATAATAATAATAATAATAATAATAATAATAATAATAATAATAATAATAATAATAATAATAATAATAATAATAATAATAATAATAATAATAATAATAATAATAATAATAATAATAATAATAATAATAATAATAATAATAATAATAATAATAATAATAATAATAATAATAATAATAATAATAATAATAATAATAATAATAATAATAATAATAATAATAATAATAATAATAATAATAATAATAATAATAATAATAATAATAATAATAATAATAATAATAATAATAATAATAATAATAATGATAATAATGAGATCTTAGTAAAATAAACTTCAATATTAAAATTCCGCAGGAATAACTCCCGCGGTGGCATCCCTGTAATAGAAGATAACACTTCAGGCTAAAAGAATTTTCAAGAATAGACTATAATTTATTAATATCGAAGGCGGAGGTAAATGAGACTTAGAGAGTCTTTTGTAAACGAAAAATAACAGGATTCATCCATGTTGAGGACATAAGCAGGAGCAACAGCATCAACAAAAGATAACAGACTGTGTCGGAGGAAATTAATTATTTGAGAGAATTACGACGAACCGAACTGCGACAATACTTTTCTTCGCGGTTTCGCGTTCGCGTAAACTTTGTTGCTGCTACAGGTTTTATGCTTTCAGAGAATAGAGGAAAAGAATAAAAGGCGACTGTATATATGAAAAAATATAGAGAGCCTCACAATCAGAGAAAGACAGAGAAACTTGTTTACAGCTTAAGCGCCAGTATCAAGCTAAGTATCGAGCCTTACAGTCAAAAAAAGACAAAGCAGTTCAGTTGTAGTATATGCGGCAGTATCGAGCATCACAATCAGAAGAAGACAGAGCAGCTCGCTTGCGGCATATGCGCCAACATAATATTGAACCTAGAGCATTATTGATACAAATCCGGTATTTACGGCGCTATCTGGCGATAATGTCGAGCTAAAAATTATTCTCTGGTTAAACTCATTTTAATTTTCCATCTCTCGGCATCAATCCTATATTATTTATCGTCGTCCGAGAATACGGCCGGGATATTTACACGGCCGAATTTGTAATTTCCGAGTCTCGTCGGATTTCGGAACGTGTTAAGGGTTGTGTAAATGTCCTGGTATGTGCGGTCTGCGACAACAAGATATCGTCTGTCGGCCGCGTGAGCCGTGTGAGATGAGCGTTGTAACGGCTATGTACTATTAAGTGATAAGATTTCGGCAATGTACCGTTAATTTGGTTAAACAATTAACGAGCCGATTTAGTGGAATAAAGGTAGCCAGTTACCGTTGAATAATTGAGATCGACAGTCGCGGATATTTTTGCTCGTCAGTCCGCGAACATGGTGTATTTAAAATATTCTAGTCGATCGAATTAAAAAAATTGTTGTGTATTTATTTTGTGTCCGTAATAAAAATTCCGTGTGAAAATTAATTATTTTGGTTGTAAAATATACGTAAGTGTTTTGGAAAAGCGTTTTATTTTATTGAACACGTGGTGCGGTACCACCGTGAGACCACCCGTAAGAGGGAGTAAATACGCCCGTGGTGCGGGGGCGGATTCGCGACCTATTTTTTGCTTAGGTTCCTGAGTGTTTTTCTTTATACGAGGACCAAGTCCTCTCACAGAAGCAAAATCGTTTCAACAATAAGAAGAATAAAGAAGAAAAATTCATTAAAACGGTTTTTTTACGAGCAATTAATACATTTCGTGATAAGATTTGTGAAGTTTGCACTAAACGATGCTATCCGCATCAAATCAGCAAGTGGATTGTTAACACCACTACAGCATCTTATTTGCTTGTCGAATTGAAACAAACAAATAGTTTAGTCGTTTGCAGCCGTTGCAAGATTCATTTAAATTCAAAGAAAAATACTACACCATCTAAATTATATTGGAATAATCTTGATCCAGGCCCTATTCCGGAAGTTATTACGAATTTGTCACAACCTGAGCAACGATTGATTTCGCGTATTATTCTATTCGTTAAAATTATTAAGTTAAATGGCGGCGTATTCGAACAATATAGTTGTCGAGGTCAGACGGCATTATTTGCTCAAGATATTTTTGAGGTTACTGAGAACAAGGGCATCAAATAATGCTAGAATAATTATTGTTACTGAGCATCTTGAAAATATTAACGTAACGCGACAGTTTTCAATTATTAGACAAAATGTATATGATAGATTGCATTGGTTAGTAGCAAACAATCCTCTTTACAAAGATGTTACAATCGTCAACAACGTTGAAATCAATGAAAAGGATATAATAAGAGTAGAAAAGGCTCCAGTACAGATTCCTGTCGATACCAATGACGAACATTCACAGGATACTCTAGTGCTAATATCGCAATTAATGAACTACATATCGAGAACTTTACGTGCTTCATGTCATCAAGCCGACGAAGACGTATTCACATCTGGATTCGCAGGGGTACAATGCTGTACTATGGTATTAGCAAACATTGTAAGAGCTTATATCCTTCCACCACACCATTGGTCTACGAACACCCCTCAATTTAAATATGATAGAAGGCAATCAAACGTATAGAAATATCAGATTCCAAACGGAAGGAAGTCTTGCTGCTAATTCCATCCCAAATAATGGATATTTACTCGTACGAAACCTTAACGTTATCAAAGATGGCTTAGTTATGTTTCAAAAAAGATTTCATATGAACTTTGATGAAGAACCAAGCATATTCGGAAGTTTAAATGACTAAGTAAATCAATCAAACTTAGGTTTTACACCTCAGGAGGCTTTTATAGAACTCTTCACAAATCATAGAGCAGGAATACTAATATCACAAGGAAAATCATTCGGGGTGATGCATTATAATGATAAATATTACTTCAGTGATTCTCATTCGTGTGGTCCTAAGGGTGCAAAGAGGCAGTGGAAAAGCTTGTATTATTGAGTGCGATAATTTAAATGAGTTCGTGAGGATTTGTAAGCGTACGACAAGTAATAAGAATGTTCAGTTTACATTAGATTACATCGATGTTGAAACACTCGACTTTGACGTGGATGGGTCAGTAAACGAAACATCACAGGTTACTGAGACAATACCAAAAGTCCAACAGTACCTATTCTTCAGCAGCCGACGCATCAAAAAATTCCGCTGTAAACATCGATAATAGCACCTATTAATGTTACGAATGTTAAAGATGAATTACAAGTTTCACAAAATCTTAATGAAATCAGCCGCAAGACAACTGCCAATATCGTGAATGTAGCTCATGAACTGAAAGCAGAATAATTCGCTTGGTATTACTTATTTCCATATGGAAAAAAAGGACTTAACAAACCAAGACCCGTAAATATTACACCTCTAGATTACTTTCAGTACAGAATTTTGGCAGTGACACTAGATTTCAAAGCAATGATTATCTCCGTTACGCTTTATCATTCTTTGAATATTATCGAGTAAAAAGTATTATATCAGCGTGTGTGAAAAAAATTTGTAATCAAGAAGGAGCAATCGAAGATCTTCATCTTTATGTAAAAAATTTAAGAGGATCTGCAGCTTATTGGAGAACAGCTTTGAATGAGCTTCTAGCCCAAATCAGATGTTTAGGGCCTCCCCGACATATTTTGTATCCTTTAGTTCAAATGATCTTAATTGGTTAGATCAAAGAAAATCTTTATTACTAGCTGATGGCAGACCCGATGTTGATCCTAGCACGCTCGATATTTGTGAGACACAAAACCTTATAGAAAAGTATCCGGTAATTTTAAGTCAACATTTTATGGTTAGAGTTAATGCGTTGATGAAATATGTTAAAAATAATAACGAAGTTTTTAACGGGAAAGTAAAAGATTACTCTACTGGTGGCGCATTGAATTCCAGAATCGTGGCATTCCTCACCTTCATATGGTAATTTGGATAGAAGATCATCCAGAATTCGACACAGAGAAAGGAATTCTTCTCCTTGACCGTAACTGTTCCTGTAAACTGCCTACAGTAGAAGAAGATGCAGAGCTACATGAGCTTGTCAAGAAGTGTCAAATTTATCACCATACACAAATTCCCACAATTGGCTGGTATATAACGCCACTTATATTCCCTTATTTCGTTCTGCTTCTGTTTCCCGCCTTAGAATTATTTTTAACCCTTATCCTTAAACGTTTAAGAACGTAACTTTATTTTTTCCCTCTTCGATTCTATCAGGAAAAAAAAATACATTAACCGATAATTATTTAAATACATATATACATGTTGTTATCCTGTAACGTACAACTTTTGGAACGAACAATTTTACTGACCTTTTCGAATTCAACTTAGGCTTGTAATACCGAACAACCGTAATTTAGTATTAATAATAATGGAAAACGACACCACTAAATGGTTGTATAGAAAAATGGTTAAAATAAAAAACGCATGAGAAAAGTGATAAGTCGAAATTAATGATAAGACTAGGTGAAATATATGTCGAAAAATTACATTTTCCTTTCTAGTTATTTACGTTTACATGTTCGCGACACGCAATAACCATAAATCTCGGGTCATCTTCGTTTTTTTTTAAAACAAATAAAAGAGGGAACAAAATTTAGGTCAATGGAAAACAGCCATTCAAGCTATGACGTAATAAAAATTTGAAAACTTCTTCATCGAGTAAGTCACCTCAGAAGCCACGCATATTCTATGTTTTTGACAGTAGCTCTCTTTTATAAACTCGACGACAATTACGGCTGTATACACAAAAATCTATAGTTTCAAATTCGAAAACAGAGAAATATATAAACAAGCGGAAGCAAGAATCCGTTATTATCAAATGGTGCAATTTACATGAAATCATTTTACGACCCAAAATTGCATTCCAACAACTGCATATAATATACATCATGTCCAATTGAAATTTTTTGAAATAGCAGCTAAACTGTTAAAATAATTCCTCCGACATCCGCATTGCACGAACATTATTAACTGGACGAGGGGTGAAATTAGGCGTGGCGAATATCATCATTTTGCAATAGCTGTACTAATGTTTTCATTTTAAAAAATGCAAAAAAAAAAAAAAAAAAATACGGAATAAGCAGAGTTGTTTAATTAAAATTATTTTACACTCTTACAGTCTTTTCCATTCAAATTTAAAAAACAGAGTGTTTTGCAGGTAGTTGAATAAACAATACTGTAGCACACCCTCCTATGCCTGACATAATTATTAAAACGAATTTGGACCCACAGTGTCCAGCTGTTTAGCTCAATTAAGACATCCCGGGGGGGCTGTTGAATCAGAGAACTTACAATGAATTCGCTACGAGCTCTTCTGCAGTTTGTGGCAAAGCCAATCGGTTAAAAGTAATTTTTCCGGTGCTTCTTACCCTTATAGAAGTTAAAAAGTCAAGATACAAAATTTTCTTTGATAAAACTGTCGCACGTTGCGAAGGTTCACAAAAAATGATCTAAGAGTTTTAGGACAGTTTCTTTTTTCGGTCGTCTTCATTTGCTCGGGGGGTTTCTTCGGTACCTAGTTTTTTCATAAGCTGGAGAAACTTAACCCAAGTCCGAAAAATGACGAAATACTCGCGCACAGGTAACCGAACATTTCAACCACCTAACAAATAAGTACACACCGACGGGAGTTTAATTGGAAAATCACTCTGGTGAAATCTGGTGAACTTATATGAATCAAATTAAGGACTTAAGGAAAACGAAACTTCACTGACGCCAGTTTGTGAAGCAAGGCTACCGATGGATTAACTGCAAACTCGTAAGATGGTTCAGAGAAATAATATAGTAAACAACGACCCACAACACGTTCGAGAAATCCTACAGATGATGCGCAAAATTTAACCGAGCAAATTAAACAACGACCGGAAGAAATAAAACGGATAAACTTAAAACACAAAATGTAGCTTAAAGCAAACTCAGATAAGAATTGTTTCGCATGAAAAACCACTTGCAAATTTCGACAGCCGATTGTTGTTTATCTAACCTACGAGAGGAGGTCAAACTGCTCGCTTCGCATCTCTCTGCAGTATTTTAGCTATACAAGTTGGTAACGTAGTCCATTTAAAAATTATTCACCGAATACATTATAGGCAAACTTGTACAGCTGCACGATAAAATTAAAAACAAAAACCTCTAGAATTTTTCAAAGAATCGTATTAAAAAATTTTATGCTAAGCCACCTGCGATTTAATGCATATGTCTCTTGATACCTATCCCCCCCTTACGTCTGAAAAAAACATAGATAATTCTACAGTAAATAAACCAGCGAATAAAGAGTATAGCATCGTATTTTTTTTTTTATCGTAAAAGCCGTTTCATTCGAAATTTTTTGGAGAATTATTACTGAAAATAAATACAAAACTAAAAGCACAGCACACGGAACTACTAATTTTATTCAGCGAGTGATCATCGGGTAAATATAATTTTTCAATTCTGGGGTCTTCTGGTGCCAACCTTTTCCTACATTCATGTAATAACAAACTCAACAAACCGAAAAAAGAACAAATAAAATATCAGCAAAAAGAGAAAAATTATTCGTTTTTTTTTTTGGTTATTTGGAATTATCTGCGTTCACATTTTAAATATTGCGCTGTTATAATAATCACTTTTAATGTCACAAAAATGAATAACGAAGATGTTCGCCGCAACACTTTCCTCATTAAAATAACTCCGAATTATAAATCTTATTTGAAATTGTAACAATTTGTAATCGTAGGTACCGAATTCATAGGGGACTTTGACACTAAATAATATTATTAAAGACAATTCAAAAAAAAAAAAAAAATAATAAAAACTTTCTCACGACAAAAAAATTTATTAAAATAACTCAGCCCTCTCAGTTGACTGAAATAGATCAACATTTTGACTTCTACGGACTTGAAACATCCGAGTCTCAAATTTTATGCAACTTTATTACGTAAGCATAATTTAACCAAGAGATACTATAAATATAAGCCGGAAAGAGTCCTTGAAAATAAAGAAAGTAGGCTATAATAAGAACATAAAATATAAGAGGCCAGAATTATTATTAATGTGTGTATAACAAACGCTAACTAGGTCTAATTACAGATATAGCCACATTAAATTGCAAAAACATAAGGCATACGAAGAGAAAATTAAAAAATATGAAGAATTAAAAAAACAAAAAGTGAAACACATGTGGAAACTGAGAAAAGTAAAAGTGGTCCGGCCGCTGCTGATAGCTGGAAATACCGGTATAGTACGCAAGAAGCTAATTAAAAATACAATTGATCTCCAGTTAGTACCTAGTTGTAAATAAACAGAAAGCAATTATGTTAATACATATGCAAATATTCTCAAATGAAATGAAAACTGATAATGCTTACCAAAGTATAGTCGCATTATCAATAAAAGCAAAAAAAAATATAAAAAAACTGGGATTAAATAGTAGTAGTAGTAGTAGTAGTAGTAGTAGTAATAATAATAATAATAATAATAATGGTAACAAAGATTTTTCTTTTGCGGGTTTTAGCCCAAGAACAGAAACGGAACAAAACGTGTAATTAGACTTCACGCGATCAAAGGTAGCATAAACAGAAAGAGTACAAGTATAGTAAAATAAAATGAAAGAAACACTATAATAAGGAGTAAGGAGAAGGAAAAATGATGAGCAAAAAGACGAACGTTCAAATTACAGTGGCCAACAGCGTAAATCGAAACAAATAATAATAGCCGAAATAATACAACAGATCTCTCGGACCATCTAACACGGTAAACTAAACAAAAAGATAAAACACAGTATGATCCAGTACAAGTGAAAACTTTCTAAACAGGTAAAAACCGCGCGCACATGACACGAAATCAGGCTTGATTTTCTTTTTTCCTTTTTTAAAACTAACGTCATATTCCCGGTGAAAATGTTCTAAAAACGGTGTATAAAATAAAAAAAGCAGATTACGCTGGTTCGAAATTTTTCCTAGACGCCCTGCAATTTTAAACGAGGCGGTGGCAACTTTGCTGCACCGCCAATTAAACACAAAATGCGATATATTATTATTATTATAAGCGGTTATTATTGCGATAAAATCAAAAAATCATACATCCTGGTTCTAAATCGACCCGATTGCGAAGCAAACATCGATAAGGTCTGTACGAATCGCCCGGAGTGGAGACCTTCCCGTAGCCGGCGTAATAGCAGCCAGATTGATGATCGCAGTCGCAATGATTACTACTACTCATTTTTTTTAAACGATCTCAACTCGGTCGAACAACAATAATCACGGTGTACTCGCGAAAAGAGTTAAAAACACGCGGCAACTTTAAGGAGCGAACAATAGAAACTTAATAAAAACGGCAAACGTTAGAAACCGCGTTTGAAAATAAATTGAAAATAAAAAAGCCGAAAATTACGCGAGATAGATAGATGATGGTCGCGCAGACAACGGTAACCCGATCGCGTTTTGTCAACTATACACTGGCAGTCTGGAGAGCGACTCTTTGGAGCTACAACGGACGAATAATTTGGCGATTATTTTTGGATCAGCAACAACATGCGGCGACGATGTATGAATGAAATGCCAACAACATTATAACAACAACAACAAGCCGTGGTCCGTCACGGAAAATACAGGAAACGAACGAGACTAAGACAAAAATAATTTATAAAATATACGACATATGTGGATAGCGGCTCGGCAAGCTACCGCGATACGCTACCGTAGCCGGTCGACAGAGCGCACATTCATTTTTAACACGGAGAAAAAACAAAATAAAAAACCAAAAAAACCAAAAAAAAACAAAAATTTTATTTTATCAAACGCGTTGGAAGCGAAATTTCGAAAAACTAGTGCGAAAAAATTTCGAAATGAATAATAATAAATCGCTCGATTACTGGTCGGACGAATTCGACGACGACGAAGACGCTGATGAGATCAAACCGCTTGACGACGCACGCATAATCAACGATAAAATGAAAGTAATCGCCATCGTTGTGCTGACCCCTGCAATACGTCGATTAGGCAATTACCCGGAATCGCGTTAAAGGCCGTATCATAAAGGGAAAAAAACAGCAGCACATTGTACGCGCAAACGCACACACACACGCGTGAAATAAGAATAGCGTTACGCGGAATTGCAAAAAAAAAAAAAAGAAAAAAAACGTTAAGAGGTCACCGCGATTTCGAAGACGTACAAACCTATTTTTAATCACGCCGAATTTTATCAACATACACGTTCGAGCGCCGATATTTACGAATAAGTTCACGAGAGGAAATTAACGGTATAAAAAAAAATTTTAGCCGATTACAATCACGCCCACAAAAACAAATTCTTCGCGGTGCGATGTGCCAATAAATTTTAAACGTCTGGCGCACCAACGACACTCGTTGGGGGGCCGTGATGATAGCGAAACAGCTAATTATTACAAATTGATTTTGAGCACGATGATGCAACGCACTCTATTAATAAATAAACCCCGATGAGATTGATTATATTCTTTCGCTCTCCTACCCCACCCCTGTCATCGATAATTTCCAAACTACAACGGTATTTAAAAAAATCTATTTTCAACCAGTCTTTTTCTTCCCTTTTTTTTTTTATATCGTAGCTATTTCATTCTTATCCGACACATACTTCTATCTACTATTCACGGCGAAGAATGTCTCTTCCGAGAAACAATTATTAACAATTTAAAAAACGGGAAAGAGCAAAAAGAAATACAATTCTATCTTCTTTTTTTTTTTGTTTTTGGTACGCTGAGATTGTAATTTTCAATTCGTTTCGTCGAAAATTATTTTCGGTTGCAATAATTCGTTAGGATCTATTTTTGCTCCGGCATTAAAAGTATCAAAAATTATCAATTTCTTGTATATATATATATATAAAAAAAAAAAAAAAAAGTAACCCGAATCACTGGAATTTTTACACTATCTTTATCGTCTTTTCATATAATTATTATAATTATTATTATTATTATGTGTCAAATATGTAAATTGGCATACGTAATACTTAAGTTTTTTATACATATTCATGTGTTATTCTCTTACGGAATATAATAATATTTAATTAAAATCAATTTATTGTTGTTATAGTATACATCGTATTCATGGGCGTCGCCAGCGGGGGGGGGGGCAGCTGCCCCCCCTGGAGACTTGAAACTTTTTAATCAACTGGCCATAATGAGTGTTCATAGGCGCGTAATCATGAATAATTTGTCAGAAACCCACAAAAATTATGTTTTAATTAAGATTTTATTCTTGTTTAATAAAATATTAAGCCTTTACAATTTATAAATTTCATTTTTTCTATAACTCATATCCTTTTTCTATCATCTTGCCCCCCCCCTGGCCCATCGGCTGGCGACGCCCTTGATCGTATTTGTAGTCAATAGTAGTTTTTGGTTATTTTACGATTTTCTATTGTGTTGTTGCTTTTTTCTTTGCAATTTTGCAACTAGCTCTCTAGGCTATCTAGCAATTTTATTAACACGGTATGAATGATTTGTGCAGCTCCTTATCCAGCGACAAGGATTTCCGCCATCTGTATTTTAATACTGTTTAATTATTCATTTACAATAAATCTGTCGGCAGTAAACCAATGGCTAAGATATTTTTGTGATGATCTAGTTTAATGCCAATTCCCGAGCTATTTCTTGTATTTGTTCTTTGATAGCTTTAAAAATCCGTGTGCAGTGTAAGATTGCTTACATACCATGGGGCGTCTGCAATTGTTCTTAGTGCTTTACTTTGGAAACGCTGTATTATCGCTATATATTATTCTGTTTAGCACAGCCCCACAGTGGACTTCCGTACGCCATCATATAGGTTTTAGAATTTGATTATACGATAGTAATTTATTCTCCAGCGATAGTTCGGATTTCCTTCCTATGAGTCATAATATATTCCTACACTTTATATTCAATTCATTCCCGGTTTTCCAACTATATGGCTTTTTCACGTTAGTTGTTTTATCCAAATGGATTCTCAACATATTTTGCTGATTCCTTAACCGGAATTATCTTTGATTGTTAATATGAATATTTTTGACATTGCAGATTTCGATTTTTTAATAATTGTAAAGGCCTGATGTAGAAAAAAAAGTACCGCGTCTTACTTAATGCTGAATATTATAACGACTTATTCTTAAAAGTCGTCATTATTGTTTTCCCGTAAAAATGTAACACTAGGATGTCCGGTCGCTAATCAGAAAGCATGTTTAACGATTAACCGCAACAATCAAGATGGACTTCGAAATCGACGGTCACATTATTATATAGCACCAAGTTAGCCATGCGGATGATTTCCGATGGTCGGAACTTTACAGAAGCTTTATAGCTAATGCAGTCAACGGGAAAGAAGAAAAAATATCCGCGGTGTCCATTCACACAAACCAAACAAAAACGACGATGACTGGAACTTCGTTATACGGGTTTTATGTGATTTTTCCTGTGAAATTAAAATGTTACATACTATACCCAACGTTTTAATTAACCCGGCCGATGTTTTACCATGCTAATCGCATTCTGTAGAAATTTCAACGCAAACAGCAAAATCCAGCATTCCGTCATATCTTCTCTTTACATTAAATAACTACGTTCCTTATTACTACGACATAATATTAAATAATCTAATACCTGCAAAATTTACGTTGTTTCGCTGTTTCCGCAGGATATTTAGCAATATTTCAAAACAGAAAATACAAAACAGGCTAATAAATTTCAAAATAAGCGGAACGAATAATAAACTCCAAACAACCTAACCGAACTGAAAACTTTAAAAAATTAAACTTATCCGAGGTGCGCATGATCCGATTTAATTAAAGGACATAGACACATCTCTATTAAATCTACAACGTATTTATTTATTCCAACAATCATTTACAATATATTTTACACGTACCCGCAAAAAAAAAAAAAAAAAAAATTGAAAAGTTGAGTAACTTTTGGTTGTTTGTTAAAATAACAGGTAATTAAAAAACATCACTCGAAAACTGCATATCAAAAATGTTAACAATAATGCATCAACGATAAATTGAGAGACCTAGTTATAACGTATCCTCCTATATATGTATGCACATATATATTAAGTGATTCTTATTAGTTTGTTTAGGGTAAAAACTGTAAAACTCAAAAGCGAATATTAACACCACAATGAATTAATCCTTTATTTCGCAAATACATCAAATAATAATAAGGTATTAAAAGTCTCCGAAGTTAAATACTCTTCGGCTATTTCCAACGTAAAAGCAATAACGTATTTCGTCTCTGTATTGTGCAAACTGTAGACAAAGAGACCTATGTAACATTTATAGATCTGGAAAAAGCCTTCGACAACATCGATTGCAAAATATTATTTCGAACGTTAAAATAAATATAGACTGGAAAGATAGAAGGTTAATACTAAACCTATATAAATCACAAACTACAATAATAGACGTTAATGGATACAAATTAGAAGCTAAAATACGGAAAGGAATTAGACAAGGATGCCCTCTATTTAATGTATGCATTGAGGAACCAATCGAAAGGATGAAAAGGAAATCAAAAGGAGTAAAAGGAAATGAAATGGAGTAAAAATAAACGGAGTACAAATCCACTATATACGTTTTGCAGATGACATCGGAATCGGAGAATAATATGAATACAATGCTTAAAGTTTTATCAGTCGAATTAGATAAATGGGGAATAAATATAAATAAAAAGAAAACGAAAGTAATGCAGTTTAGTAAAAGAAATACGCTAAATAAAAGGATAAACATAAAAATAGGTAATACTCAATTGGAACAAGTTACAGAAACATGTTAAATAACAAGCGTAATGATAATAGAAGCCTAACAGATGCTAAAAGACGAATAGGACAAGCCAAATGCGCATTTAATAACAAAAAATCAATATTAACAAATAAGAACATTAATATAGGCGTCCGAAAAAATTTGCAAAAACATACGTTTGGAGTGTGCTCAATTATGGTTGTGAAAATTGGTGCCTAACAGCGCAAGAAATAAACAAACTGAATTTGATAAAAATGTGAATTTGGCGCAGAATGACGAAAACGTCTTGAACAGAAATGAAAACAGACAATGAAATCCTAGAAGGAATACAAGAAAGAAGAAGCTTAATAAACCATATCGAAAGCCGGAAAATTAAAATGCTGGGACATGTGATAAGGAATAAGAACTTTATAAAAAATATAATGTAGGGCAAAGTTACAGGCAAAAGGCCGAGAGGAAGACCTATAATGAAAAGCGTATATGACCGCTTGAATATAAGTAAATATCAAGAACTTCGGAAAATGGCTATCAACAATGGCTGCAGCGACAAGGCATTGCCTTTAGAGAATAAAAATTGTGCAAACGACTAATTTTGTTCATGTAATCGGAAAATTTTGAATAGTGTAACATTCTATACAGCGATAACTATTTCCTTATGTATTTTGGTATTTAATAATATAAATTAATTAAGCAAATTATATTTTCATTTATTTCGAATAGTAAGCCATTAGATGCAAAATTATCTTCTAGCAATTTAATAATATTATTTATAAAATACAATGCAATTCGAATAAATTTTAAATAATAAATATATGTATATAGTTTTCATTTGAAAAAAAAAAGTGTTTAAATAAACGAATTTTCTGCACACTAAACAGTCGGTGTAATATTTATAGTTTACTTCTATTATAGACTTTTAACGTTGTCTTCAACTATGATTTTTTTTTTTCGACTTTTTACATTATCGTATGCACGATGATTACATAACCAGCACAAACTGCCACACAAATATACGCACACAAGTTACATAGAGAACTAAAAATAACAAACGACCCTACTTTACAGAGGTTATGAAATTTTAAATAAAATTCAAGTTAATTTTATTATAAGGAAATATTTTATTACGCGACAATAACGAATGATTTTATCTTTTTTCGACAAAAAAAAAAGTTCGTTCGGCAAATCATTTTACTATTGGCAAAATATACCATTAAAAATAACAAAGCGGAAATACGTTATTTAAAAATGAAAAATCAGCATGTTTCGTAGTAAAAGCTACACGTACATTCATGGTATTATAACCATATCTAATTTATTTTTTTAAATAACATATTTTTCTGATTTGTCATCGGTGTGTTTATTATAAAACATATACAGAAATGGGTAATTTCGTTAATTATTACAGAAACACTGAAAATATTTTTTTCAGACCTACTCTCAATTTATTTCGTTTTATTCGTGACTAATTAAATCTCATCTATATGATTACAAAATTTTCAAAAAAGAGTTTAACAAATTTACTGATCACATGGTGAAAATTTAAATTACAAAAAACCGGTACATGCGCGGTGAAAGACAAAAACAGCACACGTTATACAAACAAAAATTTAATTGTAGAAATTAAAATCAAACAGCCAGTGTTATCGAACTTTATGCGAAACGGAGATTTCCCGCGCAATTTCACATGCAAAGTACAGATCAAAATAAAATTACAACTTTAATAACTTACTAAAATTTACGACAAAGCAACGAAGGGAGGACCGTAAGTGTAATTTAACCGCGTTTTATTATTCTCTGTGTAGGAAAATACAGTAACAAAAATAAAAATTAGATTATTCCAATTGTTATATTTCACCGATGAGCAATAAAATACGTTTGTTTTTATCATCGTTTTAATTATATTCTAGCACCACACGAAAAAAAAAAAAAAAAAAAAAAAAAGGAGTATATAAAAAATAATCCATCGATCCACTCCTACGAGACTGTACTTGAATTATTTAATTAACGTAATTTTGTACAAAACACCGCATAAACTGCTAGTTTATTAATGCGTATTGTTTGATCAAAAAACGATAAAATGTATAATTTTTTTTTTTTTTTAATATATACATATAGTATATGTGATACTGCGATGCCAGTTGGCTTAGCCGCGGTATTCATAATTATACAAACACGCCCAACGTGTAGGTACGCTATTCGGAAATACGATTTTTCTTCATAGTGTGATTAACCTTACAGTTGCATAAAATAGTTTACATCGTTAAAAATAATCGCATCGCCACTGATAAAACTATTTAAATACTTCGAACGGTTTGCTCTAGTGTAACGAAAGTCAAATATGAAATAGCTCATCATTATATGGGAAACATCAAGTTTGCAAAATTTACACACGCTAAATGGAATAATTTTTTTAAAAAAATGTAGCGAAACTACCCTGTTCGGTTAACGCTTAATTGATATAATTATACATTGCAATTTTTTCACTTGAAATCTTCCGTTAAGATCATCCAACAGTATACGAGTTAATCTCCATGTACTCTGTTCTATTTTTCTTGACCTACATCTCTATAATGATTACTCTTCAATACGTTAATATTAAAAATCATCAGCTACAATTATCAAACTTTTAAAATATGATCGTCTGCCAAACAGTAACTGACGAAATTAAGTATCATTATTATTATTATTATTATATACCGCATTTTATTTGAAATATGTAAATTTCTGTAAAGAGTTAATGCGAAAATTTTACAAAATATGAAATAGGGATAGAAATTATTTCTACTATACAAAATTAGCAAAAAATTTTCATTTCCTTAAGATAAAATCTCACATACTATAAATATAAATCGCATTAGACTATTTCAAAAACCGCACATACCTTACCTGATTTACTTCACCGCCAGTACTTCCAATTTCAAAAATTTAAAACACTAAATATAAATGTAACATTTTTTGTTAATGCCGCCTTATCAATATATAGCTTTCGTCATATTGTAACGCTAGCATGACACTGCTCTCCGGATCAATAATTTCTATAAATATTAAATTTCACCGCTGTGCAGGTAGTTTTTCCATCGTGGCCTTTAAATATTTTTTATAATTTTTCTTTCCATTTTTCGCATCTCTACTACTATCACTCTCACTCGCTCGTCATCCAACTGCCGACTTTTGTCTGCCGTCAATAAAAAATGTATATTTAAATTTATAATTCAACACATGCGGCAATTTTTAACCTTAAGCTATCGAATACAGATAAATCGAGATATCTAAAAGTAACCTTTGTCATAAAATTTACGAAATAAAACTTATACGAACTCATGATGAACCATCGATTTAAGGTAAAAATCGATAAATAGAGCGGGCAGATTTATGATAAACTTAAAAACTGTTTAGAATTTATCATTGTTTACTTTCTAAAGTATAGTGTAAAAACTTACCCAAATCATCCATTTCTTATGAATTACGATTTTGCTTAACTCCTACAAATGAACATTTTTAATTCTGAATCACTTATCCCGAAACTATCTGATTTACAGATAACATAAAAACACGAATAGAATGTAAATTATTTCCACGAATTTCCAATTTTTCCAGCACAATAAATTTTATTGGCTTACAAATGATAACAAAGTAGCAATAGCAAAAATTACTTGTAAATGTTTCGATAGCGAATAAAACAACCTCTTCAAATATTTCATTATATTCTTTTTAACGGTTAATTATATTATATTCAATTTACGACATCTTTTATAATATTTTTATGTTAATCACTAATAATTTCAAATGTTCTGTTCGTTAATTTACTAATAATTTTATAACGATCTATATATTACGCCAGTATATTGAAATTGAAAGACATTTTGTTTACTTCTGCGCTACACTCGCAGATAATCTACTTGTAAAGTATACTGAAAATTCCATTATCAATAATATTTATTATAGTCCGTTCAACGAAAATGTTTCGATGGAAAAAAGTCGATATAACTTGAACGAGCCTTTCGGGAACACATATGTACAAGTACAAAAATACTCATTAAAGTGATAACAATACGCTTAATCGAATGCAACCAATTTTGAGTTATAAGTTTAAAGCGTCGGTAATCGAACGGAAAAATTTTACGGAACGCTTAGAGCGCGATCAGTTGATCGTGATGAAAATTATTTATGTTTACATTACGCTCAACCGAATCTAACCGGATTTTGAGTAGGTAGAAGTTAGTAATAATAATATATACTAATTATCGCATAAATTTATGCAAACCAAAAAAATTATTACGAAATCCATAGTTTACATAAACATAGATTTTATAAAAGTTTATAGAACCTCAAAATAGCCATTGCTCTGTATATGCATTAATATAATCAAAATAATCTGTTTGTCAATATGACATTATATTTCGTACTAAATATCGTACTTATTTTTTAAATTTACATATGCTGCAATTTATCCTCCCTTCTTTTTTTCTTCAGTCTGTAGCCTTTCAATTCGTGTTTTATTTACTTTTTCATATCATCTATAATAATTTATTATTTTATTGATTCTTCTAATGAAATTTTAACTCTGCTCTACTTATCGTAAATATTTCTCTGTTTTTCTATTTATTATATCTAAGGTTCATTTGTTTTTTGCTAACATACTTACATTCAAGGCCGTATCTGCTGGAAATGTTCATGCCCCCCCCCCCCCTCAAAAAAAACATCCCAAAATGTCGACGAAATAATGACTGCTATTTAGAATAAGTTTATTTCTTCTCAATTTTTGACAAAAGAAAAGATTAAAATTTTCATGAATTCCATAGAAACCATTGTTTTTTATTTGTTTTTATTGTAGTTTGTTCAAATATTTCATATGCAATAATTAACCCCTAAGGTTTTAGCGTGCTATTTATGAATAAATATATTTCATGATAGTACATATATTTATAAAAATATTTTTGTAACCCTTCCCGTCCTCTGAAATTTTGGTATAGGTACGCCCCTACTTACATTCATTTATAATCTTAACCATTCGCTTCATTTACGCTATACTTTTCCCACCATATCCTTTCCTTTATAAAATATATATACCGTAAGGAAATATAAAAAAATAAACAGTATCTTTGAATTCCAAAATTTTGTTGCATCACCTATTGGTATCCTATTTTCTATGGAATGATTCTGTTTAACTATGTGTTTTTTTTAAATAAATTTACTTTTAAATGTCCCGAAACATACTACGCAAGTAAAGAAATTTTCCATTTTTCAGAATTTTTATTTAAGCAAAACAATAATATACAATAAATTTTTTCAGCTCTACTGTTGATATACCAAATTTCACGCGATGTTTTTACTATTCTCATGCGCGAGCCAGTGCCGGATTAAACAAGCGCGGGGCCCGTAGCAAATTCTATCGAGGCGCCCTTGATCTACTGAGTTCTTAAGTATAAAATGGTAAACAATAATTCAATACTCAATATGTTTATTTGCCATCTATAGGTTACGAATCATGTTAGTGTTTAATAGTAAAGTAGATTACAATAGACCCTGTTGGCCTTTGACAAGTACAAAAAGCCAGAGTTGAGATTGCCCTGACAATTTAGAATAATTTTGATAAGAAACTAACATTTTAAAACTGACGATTAATAACGACGAACTTTTATTATTTGTTAAACTTTTACAAAGTAACTTTTCTAGATTTAACGTGGGCGAATTTAGAGATAATACGATACGAATATCAATTTCTTTGAGCAAATCATATTCTATATTCATCAATGAGAGATAATTTAGGCGTTCTTGACTCATCGTGTTCCACCTTAATTCATTTTTTATACGCTTCAGTGTCGAAAATTAACGTTCGCCACTGACTAAAGTGATCATGAGAGACAAATAAATGCGCAAAGCAATTTATAAATTGCGGAAACATGATTCTAATGAATATTCCATTAGGAATTTATAATATTGAATTTGCAGAGCTTCGTTTTTTGAACTGTCAATCGCACTAGCCACATCCGTTTTGAGTAGCTCGACAAACTGCACTAATTCGTCGTCGTCTAGACTGTCTTCCAAACCATTTGCATAAGCACTGACCACAATTGGAATATTTTTCAAGATCTCTTCTGCTGCAATAGATTTTAACTGTCGAAATATTCCGAAAACACTAATAAGTTTTTAGTATGCTTTCATGTGTTTATCTAAAGCAGATAGTGTTTTATCAATAATGACAACAAACAATTCAATTTCAAACTGTTTACCAGCTGTTTCATTTTCAGCAGATTCGTCAAGTGTACTAGAACCGTTAAAATGGTCATACTTTGTGTTTCGCTTGCGTCGTCTTGAAGTCTGTTGCTGATATTCATGACAGCCTGACAGATCTTTGGCTTTTGCTTCAATATCTGAAAATGTGGATTGCATTGTTTGGATACCCTGTATTAAGTTCTATATTAAACGATTACAGCGACGCACTAATCGCTTGCACGCGTTCTAGAATACCATCCCATATAATTTCCGTTATTCCCGTTTCCAACTTATTCATCTTTAGAACTAGTCCGTAAGCTTGATTACGACACTGCCTTTTAATCTATATTATCGCAAATGTAATCCAAAATTTGCTTGACAGTGGTAAAACCACATAAAAGTGCCTTCGTAGCATCAGCTCTGGCGGACCATCTAGTATCCGACACCCTTTTCAAAGTCAGAAATTTTCGAAGTAAGAGCTTTCGTAAAAAGACCCCAATGATATGTAGAAGCAGAAAAAAAATTATAAAGATTTTCAATAAAATCGAAAAAAAATAATGCTTCTGTACAACAGTCTGCAGCGCACTTAGCAACTAAATTTAATAAATGTGCAAGACAAAGAATGTATATATTCTGCATACTTATTTATTCCTTTAATTCGTGCTTGCAGGCCGCAGACTTTTCCGCTCATGTTGCCAGCATTATCATAGTTTTGTCCACGACAATCTTTGATATCATTGTCATTCTTACTTGAGAAATCTAGTAAACTTTGGACAAGTTATTCAGCAGTGTGGCCTTCCATGTCTAAAACTTAACAAATCTCTCAACTAGCCCGGATGGTAGAACATAGCGCACTATCAGAGTCAATTGGTTTACGTACGATATATCTGGAGTAGAATCTAATGACACTAAATAGCACCCGGATCTCTTAATTGCGCAAATAATTTGATCCAGCATGCTTGATGCAACTAATTTGATAAATTCCTCGCGTTTTGTTTTAGATAAATACGACGTATGTCCTTTTCCTTTATGGACATAAGTTTGAATATTTTAGGACATAAAAACGTCAAATTCGGAAAGTAATTCTAATAAACCTAAATAATTCTCATTATGTGTTGAACCAATAATTTCATCACTACCCCGAAACGCAAGACCTTGTTCTGTTAAAAACTTTATTACTGCAATAATTTATTTTAAAAACATCTACCAATAATTTTGCTCATTCTAAATTTGGCTCACAAGTTGATGGTCGACACACGCATTCTTGTTTATGTGATTTAACAGCGAAATTATAGATTTACTATGTGGAGTGCTTTCTTCATGCCTTTTCAACAAATTGTTCACATCCTTCCAGTCATCATCAAACCCATTTTTCATAAGCCGTGCTGCTGACTGATTAATATCTGAATCCATAACTTTGCAAACAAAACAGAAAAGTCGCCCTTTAGTTTCTGAATAGCACAACCAATTTCTGACGTAAGTTTTATTTCGTAGGTTTATGCTTATAAGTAAAAAATGACTTTTCGCAGAATCGTGGACTAATTTCTTTTTCATACATTTTCTTTGAACTCAAAAAGTTACTGCTTCCTTTCGCAATCCAATAATCTCTGTCAAAGTTTGCCCGTTTTAACGTCCTTGCCGGGGAATACGACTTTTGCACGCTGGGAAGCCTGAGAAATTGAAATGATTCGCCTGGGAGAGTGTCAAAAAACGTAGTCTGGAATTTATCATAATAATTATCATTATTTTCTAACTCAGACAGCGTGATAATTTATCGTCATGGCGGCCGAATCTGTCTCAATATTCAGCTTATTTTAATATCAAAATAGAACATGTCTTTTAAGAGCTCTTTTCGAAAAAAAAAAAAAAAAAAAACCCAGTTAAAAAAATATTTAGTTAATACCATGATGGAACATGTCCCAATCTTTTCTAAAAGTTTGAACCGGGCACACCGCAAATTATTTTTAAACGAAATTGATAACGATCTTACTATGTCAGGATCACGAAATGGTTATGAGAAATTTAATTGCAGGAAATATCTCATTACTTTTATAACTTACATAGACTTATTACTAGAAAATAATTTTTCAGTACATGATTGCTAAATCATAATAAAAATAATGTGAACTGTAAGTCTTACAAATAAATAGACAATTTCAACATTTTGAATCGAGCTATTTCAATTCTACTACGCATCCACACTGAGTATCGAGTAAGAGTGCTTGCACACGTCAGACTTTTTGTAGAGCCAGTTATCAGGCCGATTAAATTCTGTACACTTATACGAGCGACTTTTTGTAGAACTTGTGCGTTTACCTTATGAAATTATGTGTTTTATTTTCACCAACGAAATAATCGGTTACCGACTGCCTGCAATGGATTACCGTGGTTGGAAAAGGTGTAACGTTTCACGTTTTAGTGACACCAAGTAAATTCAATTATACCACGACTTAATAAGTTTCACTCAAAAAATTACGCTCAGCCGGAGGCGAGTCTGGATACGCGGGGTCCCCTTATGCGCGGGGCCCGTAGCAATTGCTACTCTTGCTACATGCTTAATCCGGCTCTGGTACGAGGAACTTTATTACTGGGCTTAAAATACTTTGAACAATTAAATCGAAAAGCAAATTGTTTTTGAATATAATATAATCAACAAATAAAACAAATAAAAAATTATACTTCATCAAACAATAGTTTTAACAACAAATTTTCTATTAAAAATTACTTTGTATTTCAATGTTTAAACATTTTTATTTGAAGCTGCTTTACAAATACGGGATTCATGTATAATATTTGCACAATATTTCTTTTCATAATAAAGAAATCATTAATTGCTGACTGATGGCGCTGTAATCACTCAGTGAAAAATTTTCCGTTCAACTGCCAATACTGCAAACTTATACTCAAATTCGGGTTAGATTCGGTTAAGCCCGGATTTCGTCGGTTCTGTTTCATATTTAATTTTTTAATTACTTATCGTTTCTGTTGTATTTTTATGATTATTATTGTTCAGTTGCGCATATTTTACAACTTTTATTCATTCATTAGCTATATTTTATATTATCTTCAATTATTGTTTATTTTTGTGTTCATATTTACATTTCTGATTTTTTTTTCTTATATGTTTATTTCTTGTTTTCACCTGTTTGTTATTATATTTCTTACTTTGCCAGTTCTTTACTTTTTTTATTACACTTTTCCTATTATTATTTAATATTGTACTTTTTTAAATAGCCCTTTTCAGGGCTACTTGCAATTACTTTTATAAATAATTATATTTTGTACTTTTCAGCTCCAGTTGAGAAACATCAAAAGCTGTGCGATTGCATTTAAACTTTTTTCTACTATAATTAATATATTTTCCATTTACTTTTATACTGTGTGTTTATTGTTTTTAAAGTTTCAGAAAAGGTCGCCATAAGTATTACATTTTTGCATTTAATTATATAGTAACATAACTCTGTACAGTTTATAATAATACGTCAGCTAAAATTTATTTTTCCGTGATGATAAACCGACGTTATCTTTGTTATTACATTTTTTCAATATGACATGTCATACCGTATTTACTCGCGTAATTTACGCACTTTTTTGCCGTTTTTAACCTGCCAAAAAAGTGGGTGCGTAAATTACGCGGGGAATCAGATCAACCTGCATTTTGCGGGTTATACGTAATAGGTGTGTATTTCAGGATTACCTCTTACCTAAACAAAACACTCATTAAGTGAAATTAGTTACCTTTATTTCGAACCAAATATATTTATACAATAATAGGTAACTACATTATGGTAATTTATAAATTCGAGTACCGGTAATTTACTTTTAAGAAATTAGACATTGTCTAGTAATGTTGAATCTATTAATGTATTTTAATAACGAAAACATCGTTTATATTATTTCTCCAAAAAAATGTGTGCAAAAATTAGGGTGCGAAAATTGCGCGAGTAAATACGGTAATTATTATTTCTTGTTTTTTTTTTTTTTTATTTTCATATTTTTTTATTATACTCGACTTCAATTTTTTTACGTTTAAAATTATGTATCAATGTGACTGGAAGTAAATTTTCTCCAATTAAACATATCGTTTTTACTAAAAGAAAAAACAGCCATATTTAAAATTTGATAAACATTTACAATTGTCAAATTGAAGAAAGGAACGCTGGAAATTCAGAAATACTGATAATAAACTAAAGGTTTTTTCTAATTAGTTGAATGCCTGTGGAACTATAATTACAAACTATGAAGTGCTGTTATAGTTTTGAAAATAACTTTCAAGTTATACGTTAAACAGGAAGTTACAAATTATAAAATTAATTAAAAACTTTAAATTCTTACCGATACAAATTTGGTTTGTATTTTGTAAATTTAGAACTAAACAAATGGAAAGTAAGCGTTAAAAAGAAAAATGTCTCGTTTTATTCTATTCAACTTATTGCATGAAGTAAATTATCTGTTATTGTTGGCCGCAATGTACTTCATTTTATAATTTCATTTCGTATGTCATGGCATGTTCAGGTTTGTAGATATAAATGCTCCACCATATTTTATTCGTATATGTTTAGTAACTTTTTCATCACTTTTATAGCACTGCTTATTAATCTATTAAAAAATTAAATTTTTGGCATAAACGATTTGTGTATTATTGCATTCTAGCAAAAAATGGAATCCGAATGTTTAAAAATAAAGAATAACTTTTTTCGTATAATGTATACAAGTGATTTTCGGAACGTAATAATATTAAAATTGGTTTTATGTCTTTATTTTGTCAAATATGCAAAAATCCATCTTAAAGAAATTTCGTACATCTAGTTTACTCTCCCCCCCCCCCCCCTATCGATTACATTAGTTGTTTATAAACCGTTAACTTTATTACAGTAAACCCTTAACATTTGTGAACGAGAAAGATAGCAGTCTGTTTTAACATTTATAAAGGTACATTCTGAATATATGGACCTACTTCCTCCAGTAGAATATATATTGAATTTCATTGTATTTAATTTTAAGATTGTAACAAAAGGTAAGACTAAAGAAGTACTTCTTTAAAATTCTCAGTTTACTTACTGTTAATGATACAATAAAATACTTAATCGATGTCTTAATTTTTTTTTTCACAGCGGCATAAAAAAGTGTCAGCCTATTATTTTCCGATCAAATTAATATGAATATTTAAAATTTAATCTTACGCATATTTTTAGTCTATTTATCACCCATATTATAAAAGAAAACTCAGTAAATTAATATTCTTTTTCCTTTTTAAAATTAACTTCAAATTCTTATAATGTTGGTTTAAAAAAATATTTTTTTGTTGTCTCATACCTATCACTATATAACAAGTGCATTGAACGTTCTCAAATAAATTTTGAAAGGTATCCCTTGCGAATGTTAAGGTTTGTATACTGGAAATGATTTTAAATTTCTAAATTATAATTGGTTATGAGCTGTAGCATTAAAATAAAATCAAAGTCAATTTATATAAGCTGTATACTTTTTATTATTTCTGATTTAGTGCTCTTTGATTTAAAGCATAGTGTACAGTAGACAAACAGACAGATAAACGTAAATTTCGAGAAATATGGTTTTATGTTTTAAGTTAATTGTAAATAGTAGTACCAAATGCCACGGTTTATTTTGCTTTAAATAATTATTTTTTATTTACAAAACTATACTGACAGGTAATACTCGTTGAATATAATGGTAAAACTACGAATGTATAATGTCAATTTTTAAAGAGCCTTAAAAAATTTCAGTTCTAAATTGTTAAGAACAGGTTGTTGCGTAAAGTAGCTCACAGTATCAGCCAAACCACACTTGCAGAGCTTTTGCAGCAACTAAAGTATACCTTGAATTAAGTTCAACGAGGCAACAAATAAAGCTTGGTTTAACAGAACTTAAGTAAGTTTAAACTAAAACAAATAAAATGGTATTTTGTTATGATGGCTAATTAAATTATAATTTCAGTATTAGTACATATTATTTCGATAACATATTTATTTGAAAAATACGAAAAAGCTTAGCAAAGTTGTCATTTAAAGAAATGTTTAATTTAATTGATTGCATGTTATTAGTAAAATATGAAATATACTATAATGATCTGATCCTTTATTTAATAACTGAAATAAAGTCTTCGATAAGAGAAATTAATTTCTGCACAATGCCGGGTCATTTATGTTCAAAAGAGATCGGACAATTCGTGAAATAATATTTTAATTTATAATTTAACCCGCCAGTACTCGTTGCGTGAGATTTTCTCTCACATGTCTGGATGAAACGGCTATACGAAGGTGAAAAAGTTGGGGCCTTGTATAGCTGGAAAGGAGGGACTCCGCTAGCCAAAGGACACCCGATAGTCAAAGTCAGTTACCTCTAGGCTTCGGAAGAAAGTATTTGTTTTCGTTAGTGCTGAGTTGTAAGAAAAACTCTTACACGCGAGTGCTCCGGTTTCAATTATTTCAGTGCCTGTAAAACTTTTTCATGAGCATGTGGGGTATTATTTTCCATGTAATGTTGAGTGCTGAATCGATTGATATGGGTCCCACAACCGTGCGAGTACATGAGGGTGACTTTGGGTGAAAAATGGGTATAAGAGTTCGGTTTTTCAATGTTTTTTAGAATATAGGCGTGTGGGGTATCGTTTTCTATGTAATTTCGGACGCTGAATCGATTGCAATTTATTATGATTTTTAGGATTTTGTTAAATTAACGTGATAAAATTAAAATCAGAAGTGCAATAAGTTGATTACTTTAAAGTTAAAAAATTAATATTGCATGTGGATTGACATATTTCAATAAAGATTGTTCGAAGAAAAAGCTGAACGAAAGTCAGATCGTTACAGTGCACCGAGTTCCGCACGATAAAAACCAAACGACGTGAGTCCTATATGTATATCGCTCTTCGATTGTCAGAGAATAGAGTAGCGAATTTCTCAAGATATTAGATAGTTTTTCAAGCGCTTCAAAGTATTAATGTGGACGGGAGATAATAATAAAATTTACATTAATATATGTAAATAAATATAATTTTAATTTTGTTGTAGTTTACGTCAAATTTATGTAAATAAATATTATTTTAGTTTTATCGTTTTTTAAGTCAATTTATTTTTGAAGAATAGAGGAATATTTCACGACTCGGCCGTATTTATTATTCTCATACGACAGATCCAAACATAGACTATTGCGTTTCTAAGTATACCTACCGGTACCATAGAAAAAATTAACCAAAAATGGTCTTCAGAGCCTTAATTTTTGGAAGTTGAAATGTAAAAGTATAGTGAAAAAGTAAAAGAAGAGAATGATGAATGAACAGACAATTATTTTCAACCAGACTGTTCAAAAACTGGGTAGAGTTTACACAGAAATCCCATGTGAGAGAAAATCTCACGCGCGAGTACTGGCGGGTTAATAATTGAATTAACACTTTGAATAGGTAATAATATGCGATCGAAGAAAAAATAGATTTTTTTTGCACACTGTTGAAAACCTTTGTGTTATGTAAAATACTTAACTAATAGTAGTATATATTCAATGTACTCCAAAAAAACTAATAAAACAAATATAATTTTTATATTAATAAATTATAGACAGTGATAGCGACAATCACTTCTATTATTGTAAAACAATAAAGTTAATTTAGTTCGTAGTTATACCTATCTAGTTTAGGCAAGTAAACTTTATTTCATATTTTTTTAATAATGTTGCTACAATCAAAAATATACAATGTTACATACAGTTACGAAGTTTTTTTTACTACGTTTTACAGTGTTATTAAATGAAATTGTTTTATTACTTTATTTCTAAAGTTGAGTTTTATAAATTTCCTGCATTTTAACGGAAAAATATATTAATAAAATTGTTAAAAACTTTTCTTCCTTTATTTACTTAAAAATCTGGAAGAAAAAGTTATATGTACTTTGATTTGAAATAAACTAAAAATTAAAAATTATAGTGCATGAAATGTAAATAAACAGCAAAAAAATGATTTAATATTATTAAAAAATAAATAAAAAAATTATTGTGTATTTTCTAAGTGTTTTCAAACATCCAGAAATTTCTTCATTTCTAATAATCTCGGATCGTGAGTAAAACACACTCAGTTCAGATTTTAGATTGCCTTTATCAATCATTGGAAATGCCTCGCAAAACCTGTCGATTGTTTGCACCGCTAAGTTTTTCTGGTATTCGTTAAAATTTTTTCGCACAAATAAACTTGCTCCGGGAAGACGATTTTTAAATCCAAAACGTTCCTTGAAAAATGATCGTATCGCATACCTCCCTTGCAGATGCATTTAAATTTCCAGCATTCATTCTGCGTCTTTTCTTTTTTTCAACGACAGAGCTGAATTATCATTTTCTTCTCCTTCCGCAGCTGAAGGAAAATCATTTCTAATTTTTACGATTATGCGCTCAAAATTGTTTAAAGCCATTTGGATTTTTACAACGTCTATTCCAATTTTTTGTAACTGATTAAATAATACATCGATATGGGTCATAATTTTGTTGGCAAAATTCAGCCAATACAAAAAATTGTTCTCTTCTAACCACTTAATGAAACCTGCAGCTTGTAATGTTGTTTCCTTATTATATCGTTTTGGAAACCTCAAGCTGGATATTTTTAAAACATTCTACAATATCGGATCTATGGTCAAATACAGTCTGCACCACCCTAGAATTTAAATGATTGTTGCCAAAATTTTATTATTTTTCTAGCTCGGACAGCGTCATCAAAGGCCGTAAGAAATCAGGAATTCGTCTCACTACAATTAATTTCAAAATTGAACTAAAAGTAATCAAATTGGTTCGATAAATGTAATACCACGTGGTTAATTACTATAATACCTAGAACACGGTCACGTGACATATACGAAACAAAAGACGCGAATAAAATTTTTAAAAACACACCAAACTACTTAAATCGAAAAAAAAAAACGATTAATTAGCGACGACGTACAACTCAAAAAGATGCCCGTCAACTGCTGCTGCTGCACGCGACATATGTAGATAACTTCAATCGCGCGTTCGACTAAATCCGCCCCACACGAATATTAATTATGTAATAGTCGTTTCGTTACGCGATCATTCTGTTGTCATGACAATGGCACATATCAAAACCTAACTTGACTTCTAAACGAGCGGGCTCGCTTTCCAGAGCCCTATGGAAACAGAATGATATAGTTTCCATCCTGATAATGTCGGTCATGGCTAAAAAATAATTGAATCAGGCAACGTTAGAGTGCGCTTATATAAAAAAAAATCGTTTTTAGTGAATGTAGACTATTAAAATGATTCAATATATTAAAAATTAATACATTTCCCGAGGAATTTTTGTATGGGAGGGCGGCGCCCCAGAACCCTTATGGACCAGCCGCCATTGTGTATATACCTAAAGCAAACATAGATCAAGTGGGGAAAATTATTGAAGGATTGAAAGAAACAAAGGCCACAGGACTAGATGGGATAAGAATAAAAGATGTAAAGACAATAAAAACATATATAGTAAAAAAAATTATGAAACTGATAAATATGACCTGTAAGTAAAGGAAGAATACCAGATGGACTAAAGATATCTAAAACGAGGCCAATATATAAAAACGGCAAACACAAAAAATATGAAAATTGTAGACCAGTTGCAGTAAGTAATGTAATTGCAACAATCTTAGAAAAGTATATAGCTAATAGAATAGTTACAGGAAAATAGGATAATTGGTAAAACACAATACGGGTTTCAAAAGGGTAAATCAACATTGAAAACGCTTGATAAGTTTACTGAAAAAATAAGGGTAAATTTTGAACAAGGGAAGAAAGTACTGACAACATTCATAGATCTAACTAGAGCATTCGAAACGATTGACCATAAAATACTTATAAACAAATTAGAGCAGATAGGAATAACGCACAGTGTTAAAAAGTGGCTCGAAAACTACCTAAACCAAAGGAAAACATGTGTAAATGTATTAAATGCACGAAGTGAAAAAGAGGAGTTGAATGTAGGAGTTCTGCAAAGTAGTAACTTAACGCCAATACCGTTTATTATACATACAAACGGTTTATACACGGAATTAAAATATAACAATAAATATTCGTTCGCGGATGATATAGCAATAGTTACAGCACATGAAGATATTAAGGAGACAGAAATGAAAATGCAAAAAGATCTAATCACAATAAGCAGGTAGGCACATGATAAAAATCTAAGAATTAATGTATCAAAAACTAAAGCAATGGTACTATGTATAAAAAAGGATAGGTATGATGAATATTCTCCAAATTTAATAATGCACTCAAACGAATGCGTACATGAGTGGGACAAAAGAAATGAATGTGAGAAGATAAACTGCTGGAAGATAGAAGTAGTGACACCTAATATAAATATTTGGAGGTAATGGTGGACCAACACTTAAGATGGGACGGACATATGGAATACATTGCAAAGAAAATTAGGGCAACATTACCAGCACTTTAAAGAAATATGCAACAAATAAAACATTAAAAATGGTGTATCATGCGCTAGTGGAATCGAGAATCAAATATGGAATTCAAGCATGGGGAATGGCTAGGAAAACATACATGAAGAAAAAAAGTAAACTGCAAGTAAAATACTTGAAATTAATATCAGATCACTAATACGAGACTGAAAATGGAATAATACAAAAAGAAGACGTACTGAGCGTTAGAGGAATGTATTTATTCATAAAGATATGGAAATACATAATGTGACAGATAAGGAAATAGAATTGGAAGAAATAAGAAAAATAGAATACAGGCGCTGAGGGAAAACTATTTGTACAAACTGCCGTAGCTAAAACAAAGATGGGGGAGCAAACAGACATATACGTTATAACGCACTTGTTAAATAAAATGCCTAAAGAAATAATAGAGGAAAAAAAAATTTGGGCGAAAAAAAAGAAAATAAAGGAATGGTTACAGAAATAGGAACAATAATAAGCATTAAATAAGAGAAGAGGGTATGGAAATAGTGATAAACAAAAGCGGAAGAAGAGGACGGAAAAGGGATGGAACAAAATAAATAAATAAAATAAAAAAATATACACATATAAAATAAATAATAGATTAATTATAGCTAAGTTAGAAACAAGGAAAAATAGGATAAGTTTGTAATGAAATAATTCACGCAGCGATAAGATTGTATAGTATATAAGTAGTATAGTGTAAACATGTTTAGATGTAAGAAAACTCCTCAACAAGCGTCTAGCTTGACGAGAAAATGTGTAAATATTAATAAATATATATATATATTTCAAAAAAGTGGTAGGGAGTTCATTGTTTGCGGTATTAGTTCATTTAATTAACATAATTTTTAATAACAGAATTAAACGTTTATTTTAATTTAATTAGTTTTTGCTTAAAATTGTTATAAATAACAATAACAAAATTCAGATTAATTATAAATAATAGAAATAATGAAATAAATTAAAACATGAAAAATAAATAGACCATAATAACATTTATAAATTTTCACAGAATTTATAATTGTTTATTTCATTTTTCAAAAATGTATTATTCATAACCACATTATACTTAATTAATAAATTACAATATCTTAATAAATTTTGTTAATAAATATTAAGTCTACATTTATTAATTTTGTTATTATTCGTTCGTTAGACTTTTCATTTTATTTAGCCAGATGTTTCGTTATGTAAAAGTAAAAAAAATAAAATAAATTGCTGGCTTGTTCGTCTTCGGTAGTCGCCTTTCGTTCGTCTAGTTTTATTATGTCGCTTCGTTATAAGCTTTTGGCGTCTCGTCCCTTTCGTATGTCGTTATTTCGTTATAATTATTTCGTTTTACCCTTTTTGAAATTATTTTAGAAACAGTTCTTTTTAAGAATTCTATTCGTTCAATCGTATTCAATTAAAATATAATTTACTAATTAACCGGTTTAAAAAATCATTCGAAAAACATAATTTGGTCCTCCGGAATATTAACGAAAATATCGTAACAAATTTCGATTATTAAAAAGGCGAATACACTCGCAATTCTGTAATAATAATTCCCTTTTTTTTTGTTCTATTATGTGATATTGTGTTTATTTTTGTAGTTTCCATTCATTTATTTGTTAGTATATGTAATTTTTTTCAAAATATTTTCAATAGTTCTACATTCTAATTTCCGTATTTTTGTATTTTTCCAGTTTTATCTCAATTTATTTTATCCTTTCTTTTCTTTTACTAAACATTTTTGTTTCATTCTTCTTGAAATAATCCTCAGGATTTTTGTTTGGACCCGTAATAGATTCTATTTTGTTCTACTTCTTTAACATAGAACAAAAAGAAAAAAAAAATAAAAGGCCGGAAGTAGTGATCACAGGGTTTGAAAAGCTGAATGAAAATTTGATCTATTTGACAACGTTGTAGGATTATTTCTCAAATTCATTGGCTGAAGTGCCTACTTCTTCTGGACTATCATCAATGAAATAAGTGTAGAGCATTGTCAAATAGATCAAATTTTCATTCGGCTTTTCAAGCCCTGGTAGTGATGAAGAATTGGTCATTTTATCAAATTTGTGATCAAGAACAGATATAAAAGATTTTAATAAGCGAAGTAAAATGATAATTGCAAATGTTTATAAGTTTCCTCAGAAGTTAGCTGATAACCCAAATATTATTAATAACTTTAATTTTAAATAAATACAAAAAAAACTTAGCTGTTGCATACGGAATTGCAGTGAAAAGCATTTATATCTAATATTGAAAGTATTTAACAGTCTGATAATAAGTGGAAGCAGAGTATTTAACGCTGTAGCCCCTTGTTTACAGATTTACAAAAATTCATAATACCTATTGAGACGGATTCAGCATTTGTCACGCTCTTTGATGACACTATCTGAGCTGGAAAAAGAATAAATTTTTGGCGACGATAATTTAATTTCTCGGGTGGTCTTGGGCAGCGAGTAAGCGTTGCATTGTTTATCGAAGACGCTAAATCGGCCAAATTCGTAAGAAGTTTTATAGATACACTGCGCCATGGTAACGAACTGGTTTTGTTGTGTGTGTGTGACCGAGGAGCGGAGATAAAGCATTTGCTAGAGGGTGTTTGTAATGCGTACCGAGCTATGTTGAACTGGGAGAAGTTTTATAGGAAACCCAAAAAGGCAGGGCAATCACCGTTCTAAATAACATTAAGAAGATTCTAAAAAGATCGATTCGGTGGGATGCTTTTGATCTATATTTTTTGGTAGAAATATATTTATTAGCGATAGGCCAGAAGACATCATATGACTCATTCCATTTTTACTCTGTTGTTGAACGTTGTCGAGGATGCATTGCCTCCGTCCAGTGGCCGCATTATCATTCGCAAATTGTACACACCACGCCGCACGTCTTTTCGTTTGAATTTGCTTTTAATTAATCAGTTTTGTTTATAGTTTATATCGGAATTTCTTTTTGATGCATGCACTATGTTAATAAATATTAAGTATATATTTATTAATTTTTTTATTATTCGTTCGTTAGACTTTTCATTTTATCTAGCCAGATGTTCGTTATGTAAAAAATATAAAATAAATTGCTGGCCAGCGCTCGTTGGCGTGTTGTTCGTCTTCGGTAGTCGCCTTTCGTTCGTCTAGTTTTTTGTTATGTCGCTTCGCTACACGCTATTAGCGTCTCGTCCCTTTCGTATGTCGTTATTTCATTACAATTATTTCGTTTTACCCTTTTTGAAATTATTTTAGAAACAGTCTTTTTTTAAGACTTCTATATCGTATTCAATCGTATTCAACTAAAATACAATTTACTAATTGACCGGTTTGAAAATCATTCGAAAAATATCGAATTAACCAAGTGTGCACTAATACAGTTAACGTTAATAAGCTAACTTTATGTTTCGAACAATTTTCTTCCTATTCGAAAGTTTTTAACGTTATCGGTTGTTTATTAAGATTTTATTCGAATTGCAAAGTAGCGCCTGACCAACGAATTAAGTCAAGTACGAGTATATTGTCAGTTGCTGAAAGAAAGCAGGCGTTCGTCTCGCTCGTTCGTAATTCTCAATTAGTATCCTTCGCAACGGAAATTCATTCATTAAAAGTATTTGGCAATCTAGTCAAAAACAGCTCGTTGAAACGGTTATGTCCCTTTTTGGACGAAAATAATATTCTACGTGTAGGCGGTCGGCTAATGCGTTCCGATTTTTCCGTCAACGTAAAACATCCGATTATCCTTTCGTCAAAAAGTCACATTTTTAAATTATACATTCGATTTATACATGAAACTTATTTTCATGCTACTCGTACATTCGTCGTTAATTTCATAAAGTCGCGTTTCTGGGTAACTGATGGATTAAACAAAACTGTAAAGAAAATCCTATTTCAGTGTGTGATATGCACCCGCTTTAAAGGAGTCACTATGGAGCAGATAATGGGTCAGCTGCCAAAGGAGCGCATTTCGTATTCGAGGCCGTTCGATTTCGTAGGCATCGATTTTTGTGGTCCGTTCACAACCAAGTGTATCGCTCATCGTTCTTATAAATTTGGAAAATGCTATGCCGCTTTTTTCATTTGCTTAGTAACACGAGCCGTTCATGTCGAAATCGTTTCGGATTTATCGAGTGAAAAATTTCTCGATAGTTTTAGTCGTTTTATTGCACGAAGAGGCACGCCTACTCGTGTACACTCTGACAACGCTACAAATTTTGTCGGCGCGAAAAATCAATTATGTCTGAATACTGAAGATTCGCTGAATTTTTCTAGTTTCCGTGGAATAGAATGGGTATTTATACCATCTCGTAGCCCACATCATGGAGGCATTTGGGAAGCTGCTGTCCGGATAGGAAAGTATCATCTGAATCGAGCAACTAAAAATTCAACTATGTCCTATGAAGATTATTCTACGATCTTTGCCGCAATAGAGTCGATTTTGAATAGTCGCCCTATTTTATACAAAGTTCATACGGATGACGGTCCAGCGATTTTAACCCCTTCGCATTTTTTGATCGGTAAACCTTTAATTTCCGAAACTATGGATTCTGATCCAATTGTTCCACCTTAATCAATAGATTTAATGGAATTATGAAAATCCCATAGGACTGTGTTAAACTCATTCTGGCACAATTGGAGAAAGGATTATTTAAATGACTTAGAAGTTCGTAACAAATGGTTTACTCGGAAAAATAATCTACAAGTCCGAGATGTAGTATTAATTAAAGATGATCAATTACGTCCCGGTGACTGGAACATGGGGGTAGTAGTCACGACTTACCCTGATCCAAATGGTGACGTTCGTGTTGTGGATGTGAAATCTCAAACTGGAATCAAGCGTAGATTCATCTCCAAATTGGTTCGTTTGTTTAATGATGAGCCCAAGCTCATCGGGGGGGAGTATGTTAATAAATATTAAGTATATAATTTATTAATTTTGTTATTATTCGTTCGTTAGACTTTTCATTTTATCTAGCCAGATGTTCGTTATGTAAAAAATATAAAATAAATTGCTGGCCAGCGCTCGTTGGCGTGTTGTTCGTCTTCGGTAGTCGCCTTTCGTTCGTCTAGTTTTTTGTTATGTCGCTTCGCTACACGCTATTAGCGTCTCGTCCCTTTCGTATGTCGTTATTTCATTACAATTATTTCGTTTTACCCTTTTTGAAATTATTTTAGAAACAGTCTTTTTTTAAGACTTCTATATCGTATTCAATCGTATTCAACTAAAATACAATTTACTAATTGACCGGTTTGAAAATCATTCGAAAAATATAATTTGGTCCTCCGGAATATTAACGAAAATATCGTAACACACTACATTCTTATTAAATTATATTTTTTTTTTTTTTGGAATATTGGAAATATACGCGGTTTTGGTCACTGAAATTTTCTTATTGCATATGTGGTGGGCCCTTGTGACATCTCTGTAATGGAGATATTACCGCCTTTGAACGGATGGTTTTTGGTTTTTTTTTTTCATTATATTTCATATTTGGAAATTTTCCCCTTCCGAAAATATTTCGTTTACTTTTTTTTTTAAAAACCCTAATGTTCTGCTAGGCAGAGCTATACTGGTTGTGGCACATTTTTAGAAAGTGCCACTGGTGCCCAAAATTTTTCAATATTTTTTTCCATCATCAAAAAGGGAGAAAACGGGTCCTTCTCACTATTTATTGCCTCGTTTTAAATCAATATAAAATATTTATATTTTTAACACATACAATCAGTATCAACGCTTTTTCATTTTTTATATTTCACATTACCAAATAAAAAATTAAGGTTTTTTATATTACTGAGTTTACAAAAACTGATAAAGACATAAATTAAATGAAAAGTAATACTTAATATGTTTTTAGTTAGAAGTTTAGTTTTACATTGTAAATAACAACAAATTAATACACAAAAAATAAAAATTAAAAACTCTTTTAAAAATATGTTCATAATTTTAACAAGAGAATCTATATTTAACAAGTATCAAATGATATACTAAATTAACAGTACTAGAACTTCATTAAAAACATTGTCATGTGAATCTGAATTTTTGATATAAATGTATCCATAAGAACCATCAGATCCAAAATATCAATATAAGTTTGTGAACATGTAATACATTTAAATGATTCAACTTTTTTGTTCCAAGGAAAGAACAAACATTTATATGTAAATATCATTCAAGTTGTTTAATTACAGAAATTAATGTATACAATTTTTTTTTTTTTAGGTATAATACATCATGAAGCAAATTCCACTTTCCTTCTATACATTTGTTCACATCATGCAACTTATCTCAGTGTAAAATAAGTTGTTCTTGATCTAAATTACCTTCATTGCAAAATGCAATGTTTGTAAAAATCAATTGTAACCTAGGTAGCACAAAGATGTTTTTGAAACATTTTTTAAAGACCAGATGTTACAAAGTAAAACGTCTTTAAGACGTCTTATAGATACATTTAAAAGATGTTTTCAGTGAGCTTGCACATTTAATTTTTAAGCTGCTCTTGCATAACGTCTTCGGGATCAGAACTTGAAAGCTGAATAATAATATGGCTTATGTCCTTGAAAAATGCAGCTTAAGCTTTCAGTTTTTGGCTATTTAAATTTGAAATATGACTTAGGCTTTTGGCTGTTTAAATTTAAAATATGGCTTAAGCTTTCAACTTTCGGCTTATGAAATGAATTTCAATAGACCTGGATTAAAATTATTAATTACTATGCATCAAACTGTTAAGTGCTACTATTGAAACTTCAGCTTTTTTCTTTACACACAAAAATAAAATTTTTTAAAAACAATTTCTTATGTAAATAATTATGTCAAAAATGCAAAATCAAGAAATTTAAAAAAAAAAAGCTTAAGTCGAATATAAAACTCAATTTAACCTTTTTAAAAATATGGCTTAAGCTGTCATCTTTCAACTGTTTAAATTCTAAATATAGCTTAAGCTTTAGGCTTTTAGCTTACAGAAATTTAAATATGGCTTTTGGATTAAGCTTATGACATCTAAAAATTATTGGCTTTTAGCTTTTGGCTTTTGGCTGGCTTTCAAGCCCTGTTCAAGATATTCTAATAACATACAAATTAAATTTTATAAAATTTTTATATAGGAGTTTATTACTTCTGCAAAGTACAATAAATATTCCCAAAATTATTTTTTCAAGTTAATGCATCATTTTTAAATTTAAATAAACATCTATTTGAAGCTACTGTGTCCTATATAATTAGTTGTACATTAACAAAACCTAAAATAGATATTAAATTATAAATAAGACAATGACAATAAGCTCTTCTACAAAAATATATTTATGTATAATTATAATAATTTAATATTAAATGTTCTGATTGCCTATCAAACGCTCCTTTTAGCTATAATTGAATGAATGTTTCGGCATCTTTTCTTATTGTTGCTATGTCTCCCACTTCGGCACATCCTTAAAAGCATGAAAATAATTAGATTTCTTTATGTTACATTAATATTTATAATAATATATACATGGGCGTACCCAAAAATTTGTCCAAGGGGGCAATGTTTTTATAAGTTTCACTATACAATCATATAAACACACATGTAAATTTTGTGTACTCTAATTTGAAGTATTCAATAGCAATATCTATAAAGGTTATGCACTTGTTAAGATATAACATAAATATTAATTTATTTACGATTCTATATATAGAAGTGTACTGGTACATAGTGAATTTTCGAACATAATGCTTGAATGTTAATTAATACTACAATGTGTAATTTAAAGGGATGTGAAGATACAGAATAAAAATAATAAATGTCTCTATGAATACTAAAACATTATTTAAAAAGAAATTGTAGACGCCTCGGTTTTTGAACAAGCATGTCTATACTTCATTCAGAAATTGCTTATCTATTCTTTGCCTATATATATATATATATACTCATTAAATCGACACCGTTCAATTGGTCTTCAGTTGTAGTTGATCAGAGCCACGTTTTTATCCTTCATAATATAGAAAAAAAAACGTTCAAATAGTATATATGTTGTAACAGGAATTGTTATTAAAACTTGTATAATGGAAGGATAAAATAATGCATACATTGAGTAAATCAGTTAATGTCAATTGCTCCATAATTGCGATAGATATTGTTGGAGTAATCGTCTAAAAATCATACTAGTTTCCTACTTCACAAAGCAGATTTTCAATTCCATATATTTCATTTGTTACTTTCATATTGGTTATAAACTGATTCTTTGATGTAAAATTTTTTAGATGAATTTTCCTTGTCTAATAAGTAAATTTATATCCAAACCAATTTCCTCATAATTTGTTACAATCAAATGAGCAATTTTTTCTGCACTCTGATCACTTAGCTGAACAAAACCTAAAAATTCATATTTTAATGTTTGTGATTTACAGTAAAAATATCAAGCACTTAGAGAAATTTGTTCCATACCTGGAGATATAAGCTGTTCCGGTTCTTTAATTTCAGGTTTTTTTTTTTTTTTTTTTTTTTTTTTTTTTTTTTTTGGAAAATATTTCCACAAATATTTATTAAGACATTTTGAATTTTTGATGATGTGTATTTAGTATTCTGGATAAAATTCTTTAAATGATTCTTTAATAATATATATCCCCAGTGTCAGCTCTGAAATGAATTAAATCTATAAAATTATCAGTGTCTAACAATTTTCCACAAAGAGCAATGTCATGTGTACCACGAAAAACAATCGCAGAAAGAATGGCCAATAATTTGTTTTGATTCTTTTTTATTGTTTGCTTCGCATGTACATCTACCTGGTCGTCAATAGATAATTTCTTTCCCTAAATGACTTCAACAAAATTAATTGCATCCCTTGAAACGTTTTTATGCCAAACACTTTCTATGCAATATTGAACATATTTGTGGAATTTTTTATAATTATCGCAGGATTTTACTATAAATGATCCTTGTAAACCTCGTTCAATTTTTTGAAGAAATAAAATACTGTAAATAAGCTAACCAAGGCGAGTACTGTATTAACTATATATGAATACAATGGCCACTGAATTGTCAAACTCAGCTAAGTATTTAGGAATGACATTGGATGCAAAATTAAGATGGAAAATGCATGTTAAAAAAAAGAGGGAAGAACTGGGCATCAGATATAAAGACATGTATTGGTTATTAGGAAGAAATTCCGAATTAACAGTACAAAATAAATTATTACTTTATAATCAAATGCTAAAACCTATATGGAGCTATGGAATCCAATTATGGGTGTGTACCAAAAATTCCAACATTCAGATTATACAATGGTTCCAAAATAAAGTACTTAGAAATATTGTTAATGCTCCATGGTACATCAGGAATAACAATCTCCACAGGGATTTAAATATTGAGCCAGTAAAAGATGTCGTTAAAAAATACATACCCGTTAGGGGCTGTAAAAATAAAAAAAAAAAAAAAAAAAAAAAAATTGTCAAAAATCTTTACAAAAATTATATGACTATATTGGTTTCGAACAGTATATTATAATTTCAAATTTTAATTCGTCTGTCTGTGGTTTTTCAATCGCATACTTTCCTATGTCCGATTTTGAAGGAGCATGTGAAGAAAATGTAATGTCGCTATCTGGAAATGGTTTCCTCGGTGTGAGTTCTAAAGAAAGTGTAGAAAATGAAGAAGATGATAGGGTTCATGATGATTCATCAGCTGATGAAGGAGATGGGACACTTTCATTTCCTTTAAATTTCTTGATAACAAACCCATATTTTCAAAAAATCCATTTTAAAGGATTACTGCACAAATGCTAAATTCTAAAATAATGAAGATTAAAATATGCTCAAACTTAGTTGACGGTTAAAATAAAAAAATTGACATGAAAATCAAAACTTGAAGAAATTAAATTTAAACAGATAAATAATCTCAAGAAAACAACAATGTATGTATGTGTTTTTTATTTCACCTAATTCTCATTTTGTCTGATTCTATATGTCTAATCTCAAGGTACTTTTTGTTTACAAGATTGAAAAAAAAAACATGCATAAAAGAAATGCTTACAACAATCAATGAAAGAAAATGTGGTATATCAAAATGTGCTGTATAATCTGACCAAAAGATGAAAACAGAAAAAAACTGTTGTTAGTCATTTTTAAAACAAGAATTCTTCACAAAAAAAAAGAATAGTAATCGGTAGTTACCATCAAAAAAATTATAATTTCCTGTTTGTTAGATATATAATCAGCGAAAAGAAAAGAGGCGTGTAAACTTCAGTTTTAATGTTAGTTTTTTAAAAAAAGTTGAATTTTTACAGACAAATAGTTTAAGTTTAGCAAAAAATATGTCAATATTTCAAAAATACTCTACAAATTTTTCTACTGTAATCTCACTTATTGGAATCTTATTAAATAATATAATTTTGTCTAAAATATACTTTTTTTTTTAAAGAGGATTAGCATTATAGATGATTATTTTAAATGTCCAACTAAAATAAAAAAATTGGGTTATTTGTTTCAATTTTTGCATTTTATTTCAGCCAGGAGGGGCACTTGTCCCCCCTCCCCCGCCACATAACTAAGTAAGCCCTTGAATATATATGCAATTTATAATTTAAGTGACAGTGTGTGGTGCAGGTTGCATGTTATGCAACTACTAGAATCCCATTTAAATTTTTGTTAAGTAATGATAGGGAAACAGATAATCTTAGGAAAAACCACAAAAGCTCCATTGACTGTAGCACTTCAAAATTTAAACCACATTTTACATTACAATAAATTTTTTGTGTGTTTTGTACGTTTATTATTATTAAATAAAGTAAAGTAAAGTGAGTCCCATATACTCTTGTCAAAGTATCGGGGACTATGAAGTTAAAGTTTACAACATACTAAGCCCAACGGCATTAGAATAATTGGTTTATTTGTGTTACATCATTATAGAAAAGTTCATAAGTATTATAACAGTAAAAGTGTGAAATATATGTGCAACGATTATGATGAAAATTTCTCTAAAAAAGAGAAAGAAATAATTATTCATAAGAAATCATATGTTATAAAAATAAGTTGGCTTATTTGCAGACAACATTTTAAATAACTTTCACTAGGCAACATTACAATTTATAATCAGTTTGGATTATAATAGGAATGTCGGATTAAACATATCAAAAAATAGGTCTTACAGTTAAATATAATTTTTGTAAGAAGTCATTAATATGGTACAATAATACTACCATATAAATATGAACCACAAGTGAACTAATTCAATTGAGATCTTTGTTTCAAATGAAGATCGTTTGTTATCTGTTTTGGTTAGTAGAAACTAAAAACTAAAAAAATCATACACATAAGAGCGTCTCCAGCCGATAAGCCAGGGGAGGGCAAGATGAGTTGCCAGCCGCCAGGGGGGGGGGGGGCAAGATGATCGAAAGAGGATATGAGTCATAGGAAAAATAAAACTTATAAGTTGTAAAGGCTTAATATTTTATTAAACAAGAATAAAATCTTAATGAAAACATAATTTTTGTGTGTTTCTGACAAATTGTTCTACTACTTTATTATAAAAGTCTTCCAAATTGTCCATCTATGTATACTCATCATGGTCAGTTGATTAAAAAGTTTCAAGGTTCCGGGGAGGGGGGCAGCTGCCCCTGGCCCTCGCTGGCGACGCCCATGCATACACATATGACAAGCTGAATGCAGAGAAACGTCAATAATATGAAATAATCGAGATTTATGAATTTGTTGTTTAATAATATTGACCTATTATTACATCAGCATTTTTTTAGTATTAACAATTATTAAATATTTTCTCACTCCCGCTGTTCTTATTAACAGTGTGATTAAAACGTATGTCTACTGCTTTTGGCTAATATTAAGTTACATTACAGGAAATGGTAATAATTAAATCGGTCGATTCGTCTACAACCGATTGTTGAAGTAAGATCATCATCATCTTCTCCTCAACCCAAGGGTTGATGGGTAACATGGCCACGTGTTAGATCTTCTCGTGCTCTAGCTAACTCTTTAACTTCCGCGTATGACCTCCTTCCTTTTATTTCGTCCATGAATCTCCTTCGAGGCCTTCCTCTTTGAGTTTTCCCTATTGTTTTTCCTTCTAATAAGTTGGTAACCCACATTGAGTGGCGTATCACGTATCCTATGGTCGAATTTCTTCTTCTTTCTATTGTATTTAGCATTTCTCGTTTTTTCTTTACTCTGGATAGTATAATGCGGTTCGAAATTTTATCCGTCCATTTTATCTTTAGCATGCGTCGCCAGCACCACATTTCGAATGCTTCCAATTTGTACTTGTCTTTCTTTAGCAGCGTCCACGTTTCGCATCCATAAAGGGCAACGCTCCAAATAAAGCTTTTTATGAAATGTTTTCTGATATCTAACTCTATATTTCTAGAAGAGAGAAGGCTTAGCTTTTTACTAAATGCATTCTTTGCTTGGGCTATTCTCCTTCTTATTTCCCGCTCCGATCTTCCATCTTTTGTTATCAGGCTGCCCAAATATTCAAATTCTTTTACTTGTTGTACCGGTTTCCCATTTATTATTATGTTCACCTTATCATCTACTTTTTTGTCACATCTTAGGACTTTAGTTTTCGTTTCATTGATTCTCATATTAAATTTGATATTTAACAATCTGTTTAGTTCGTTCAGCTCCTTTTGCAATTTTGCTTCGCTGTCCGCCATCAGCACTATGTCATCAGCATATCTAATCGTCTTATATCTTATTCCATTTACTTTTATTCCTCCATTCTCTCTGCCTAAGAAGAACCTCATTGCCTTTTCCACATAGATGTTAAACAGGAAAGGTGAAAGGCAGCAGCCTTGTCTGACTCCTTTCTTTATTTTCGCGCTGATTTTTCCATTTATCCTTATTTGTTGATTTTTATACAATTCGAGTATTAATCTTCGGTCTCTGAAATCTATATTTGCTTCTTTTAGGCCTCGGAACATAATGTCCCATTTGACATTATCAAATGCCTTCTCTATGTCGATGAAGGCTAAATACAAGGTTCGATTCTTCTCCATCATTGTTTCTATTAATATCCTTTGAGCCAAAATAGCTTCCCTTGTTCCCCTATTTCTTCTGAATCCAAATTGATCCTATGAAATGTTCTCTTCTATTTTTCTTTTTATTCGTTCATAAATTATTTTAGTTAGAATTTTCTGTATGTGGGGTAGTAGGCTTATAGTGCGATATTGTTCACATCTCTGGGCATTACTATTTTTTGGAATGGCAATCAAACGACTTATCTGAAAATCTTCAGGAATTTTCCCGGATTCGTAAACATTCCCTTATCAGCTGATATAACGCGGTTTTTGTTTTATCTCCGAGTATTTTAATGATTTCGCTCGGAATGTCGTCCACTCCTGGAGTTTTTCGCGGTCTAAGATTATTTAAAGCAAACTCAAATTCCCGTTCCATAATGCATGGTCCTAATGCATCTTCCATCACATTCTTCTCTTCTTCCACTGCTCTTGTCTGGTCCCATTCTTTATCTTTGTAAAGTTGCTCAATGTACTCTTTCCATCGTATTTGTATTTCTTTTTTTCTTATTATAATGTTTCCACTGTTGTCTCTAATAATACATAAATTCTTGCGTCTTGGCTTGAACTGGCATCTTATTTCTCTGTATGCTCTTTCCATGTTGCCGCTTTTTATATAAGCTATATTATTTACGTTTGTCCTTTAGTATATGTAAGTGTCTATAGACATCTATTATCAAACTCAAATCAGCTTGAAATGCCGAAAAAAAGTAATGTACCCCCGCTGAAAATAGACATTCCTGGAAAAAGAGTTCTCGCAGAAAGTAGTAATGATAGCATCCAAAATAGGAATAAAAAGAAAATTAAACAGAAGGACAAGAACATGCAGCAATCAGATACTGATGAACAATCCATAGATGTTACGAGCATTGAAGGAGAAATATGAGAACTAAGGCACTCCATAGAGTTTATATCCAAACAATATGAAGAAATGAGAGAAATAAATCAGACATTATTAACCAAAATTTATGGGTTAAAAAAAGTAATAAAAAATAATTCATAAAAGAATTAAATGCAACATTGAAAAATATATAAGGCAATAAATAATCAGTCATATGTGGCGATATGAACATTAATCTGCTGGAAAGGACTAAACAGAATAATAAATATAGGAGCATGTTAACAGGAAAAGGTTTCAAAGAAAATATTAATGTAATCACGCGGGAGGAAATAATTTTAGATAGCTTAAGAAGATATTTGTGAATAGATCATTTCTACATGAGAGTAAATAAAGATATAAAGGAAAATGCTATTGTTATGGATAATAAGATAGCAGATTACTATACAATCATTTGTAAATTAGAAATAAAAGGAATACTCATAACAGAAGGAATCAAAAATATAACAAAAAAAAAAAAAATCAATGTTTACTGTAACTGGAATATTTGGTATTCAGTTACTCAAAAAATCGATTTTATTCAAAAACACTTACAATACGCTTACTTATTATTAATTTTGCAATATATGTATTTTCAAACCACAATTTTCCCTTTCTACCTAACAACCAGCTATATTTTAAAGCAAACTGGTTAGTTAAAATTTTATTAAGCCATCTTTTTACAAAATCATACACACTGGTACCACCAAATTTTAATAACTTGCGGAGACCTGAAAAGAAAAAAACAGATTTAAAAAAATTATTTATCTTACAAATATCACTGAAATTATATTATTTGAATAAAAAAATATAAATGAACATTAAAGGAGTTTATTTTTGATTTATACATTTTAAAATACAGTAAATATACTTTATTAAATAGCGATAAAGTTATAATTTGGTAACTGTTACATAATTTCCTGCAAAACTTACCTTCAATACAATTTATTTAATTAAAAATCCCAGAAAATTGGTAATTCAAGCATATTATATCATATTTACTTACTAAACTTGCAGTGACACAAATTATATTTTTTAAATTTATAAATATATTTTACATCAATCAAAGACTAACAGTACCGTTCTAGCGATAAAGTGCTTGACACCATCAATACATTGTTATTATGGGATCTAATTATGGGGATTAGAAACGTCCCCATAAATTTAATAAAAAACTATACTTACTGCATCGTTGAACTTCTCATTGTCGGATAAAAAATGTTCTGCTTTCGTGAATGCTTCATCTGAATTTATAGGGAAGGATAATTCCGTTTGTATTTTGCTCGGATAAATTAGATTTATGGTGTAAATCGTTTCGTAAGGCTTTTATCTCCGATAATGTTTCCATCATAATACTTCTGATAACATGGATTTGTTGAGTCAGTGTTTTTAAACTTTGATCTGTGAACGAGCAAAATTTGATGTATATCTTAATATATATATATTTCTTGTGTGCGTGTGTATGTGACTGAACTCCTCCTAAACGACTGGACCAATTTTGATGAAATTTTTTGTGTGTGTTCAACGAGATTCGAGAATGGTTTAGATTCACAATTTGGTCCACTGGAAAATGTTTTTTTAATTAATTTTTTATTTGTAAGGAGTTGTTGATTTTGGAATGTTTTACATTAGATCCGACAGACGGCGCTATCATCGCATTCAATATTATTCTATTTCAATTTTAGTTTGTCCCGACAGATTTCGAAGAGTTTTGAAGTGTGTATAAATAACTTATACATTTTGCGAATTTAGTGCGGAATCGAAGTGAGTATATTTTTTATAAATTTTCTTATTTAATTTACACGTGCGTTTATTAACAACCAACCTAATCTTCAAGTTTATTTGTGTAGCTTATGAATTGAATTTTTTCAATTATTTTTATTGAAAATTAATTCACTTTTGGAGATATTAAATAAAAAACTCTCAAAATGCAATTACATGTTCTTTATCTAAAATTTGTCACAATAAATCTTTTGAGTTAATTAATTAAAAATTCATTATCAATAAGTAACTCATATTCATTGTGTATTATTTTACAATATTTTATTTTTATAGAAAAATGCCACGCCTTCGTGGAAGAGCAAGGAATATTGGTCGACGTACTCAGCACGCGCAATTGGTCCATGATCATCGATTGAATAGAACAGTAGAAGAACATTCTATGGATAATGTAAATTTAAGAGATCGAGCTGCATGCACACGTGCAAATGAAAATTCAGAGCAACGTGCTCAACGTCTTCGTGCTAATACATTAAGACAACGAGAGGCACGTCAACGAGCCGCCAACGCACATAGAGAACGTAACCAACGGCGAGTACAAGATAATCGAGCATTGGCACGAGCATCACTTAATCGTCTCGCGTTTGAATATGATCCTGAAATAGATTATTCATCACATGCATTGATCACGATTGGTAGTATGGACAAAGAGTGTCAACATTGTCATGCTTTCAAGTACAAAGGTGAATCAGCTGGTTTATGTTGCGCATCTGGAAAAATTTCACTGCCACTGCTAAATCCACCACCAGTACCTTTAAAAACACTTTTAGCTGGAATCACATCTCAATCGAAATTATTTTTACAGAAAATTCGTAAATTCAATTCATGCTTCCAAATGACATCATTTGCAGCATCAAAAATTATTCATAATGAAGATGGCCGTAATTTTGAATCCACATTCAAGATTCAAGGCCAAATATATCACCAAATTGGTTCGTTACTTCCAATGCCTGATGCCGATCCAAAATTTTTACAAATTTATTTTATGGGCAATGAAGAGCAACAATCACATACACGCTGTGTTTACAACCATATAGAACAGATGGAGGAACGAGAAATTGTGGACATTTTGGAAAGGTTTTTGCAAAACCATAACCAATTAGTACAATTGTTCAAGACTCTTTCTAACAGACTGCAAAACGACAACTACGTCATTGTTATTAAAGCAGACAAAGTACCCTATGGAGAGCACGCAGGCACATATAATGTTCCAACCATTAATGAAGTTGCAGTTGTTATGGCTGGTGACCCATGTGAACGTAGAGACATTCGCATACAACACAGAGATAATACGATGCAAATAATTCAAGACAATCATCGTTCTTACGATGCTTTGCAGTATTCGTTAATATTTTGGGAAGGAGAAGACGGATATCATTTAAATATTAAACAACGGAATCCAACTACAGGTACAACTTATAGATTATCTTACAATTTTTTTTTTGAATCAATAATTTTTGTTTATCTCATAATTATTTTTATTTACAGGTGAAGAACTGACCAAGAAAGTTAGTGCCATGAATTTCTACGCATATCGGTTGATGATTCGTGCTAATGAAGATAATAATATTCTCCGCTGTAGACAGCTATTTCATCAGTACATCGTCGATATGTATGTAAAAATTGAAAGTGAAAGATTAAGGTATATAAAATTCAATCAAGCAAAACTTCGAGCTGAAGAGTATATTCATTTGCGTGATGCAGTAATCGGTAATGTAGATGCAACAAACGACATTAACAACATCGGTACCGCATATATTCTCCCATCATCATATATTGGTAGTCCGCGTCATATGCAAGAATATATTCAAGACGCTATGACTTACGTACGTGCATACGGTCGACCAGATCTTTTTATCACATTTACATGTAATCCAAATTGGGATGAAATCAAAAACTTGCTGTTGTCAGGTCAAACATCGATGCATCGCCACGATATCACTGCACGTGTCTTTAAACAAAAATTAAAATCTTTGATGAATTTGATCACACATCACTCGGTATTTGGTGAAACACGTTGTTGGCTTTACTCTGTTGAGTGGCAAAAACGAGGTTTACCTCATGTGCATATTTTGATTTGGTTGGTGGATAAAGTACGCCCAGAAGAAATTGACAAAATTATTTCAGCGGAAATTCCAGATCCGAATGTTGATCAAGAATTGTTTGACATTGTTACTACTAATATGATTCATGGTCCATGTGGTACTCTAAACATGATGTCACCATGCATGGATGATGGAAAATGTACGAAACGTTTTCCAAAACCATGTCAAACTGATACTATCACCAATATTGACGGTTATCCATCTTACCGGCGCAGAGACGTAGACAATGGCGGTCAATCGTATGAATTGCGACTGTCAAACGGTGTAAAAGTAGATATTGATAATCGGTGGGTGGTTCCATATTCGCCATTACTATGCAAAACCTATAAAGCGCACATAAACGTTGAACTGTGCAGTTCAGTGAAATCTATCAAATACATTTGTAAGTACGTTCACAAGGGCAGTGATAAAGCTATATTTGCTGTTCAAAATGTAAATGACAATGACGAAATAACACGTTATCAAATGGGTCGATACATAAGTAGCAATGAAGCTGTCTGGCGCATTTTTATGTTTCCTATACATGAAAGGGATCCTGCAGTTATACATTTGGCTGTGCATCTTGAAAACGGACAGCATGTTTATTTTACAGAACAGACTGCACTACAACAAGCATTAACGGCTCCAAAAACAACTCTTACTGAATTTTTCAATCTTTGTAATCGACAAGATGTTGTTGGTCAATTCGCAAAAACATTAATGTATACTGATGTTCCTAAATTTTTTACATGGATAAGCAATCGAAAAATTGGGAACCACGAAAACGAGGGATTCCAGTCCCAGGATTCGCCGACATATTTATGACAAATAGTTTAGGTCGATTATATACAGTTCATCCTAAGCAACGCGAATGTTTTTTTTTGCGTCTGTTATTGGTTAATGTTCTTGGACCGACATCCTTCCAATATTTGCGAAAAGTCAATGGTATTTTATACGACACTTTCTTCGATGCGTGTCGTGAGTTACATTTATTGGAGGATGATAACCATTGGGATCTCACACTTGCAGATGCAGCACTGAGCTCATCTCCACAACAAATTCGTCAATTATTTTCAATAATATTAACAACGTGTTTTCCGTCTGAAGCATCTGCTCTCTGGAACAAATATAAAGACTCAATGAGTGAAGATATTTTGCATCGGATTAGAATTACTAATCAAAATCTTGATATTCAATTCTCCGCAGAAATATACAACGAGGCTTTAATAATGATTGAGGATATTTGTATTCTTATTTCAAACATGCCACTCATCCATTTTGGCATGCCGGCGCTGAACCGCCCAGCAGTAGATATCATCAACAGTGATGTTCAACGTGAACACCAGTTTGATAAGACTTCGTTGGCTACTTTTGTTGCTAATAATGAACAATTGCTTACAGCTGAGCAACGAAATGTATATGATCAAATTAACGTATCAATTGCAGCACAACAAGGTGGATTCTTTTTTTTTGGACGCACCAGGTGGCACTGGTAAAACATTTCTCATCTCACTGATACTTGCGCGCATTCGATCACAAAATCATATTGCATTGGCCATTGCTTCATCAAGCATTGCAGCGACGTTACTTGGTGGTGGACGGACTGCGCATTCAGCACTTAAGTTACCTTTGAATGTTCATACAAATCCCGAAGCAATGTGTAACATAAAGAAGCATTCAGGCATGGCTGAAGTTTTGAGAAAATGCAAAATTATTATTTGGGATGAATGTACAATGGCCCACAAGCATTCGCTTGAAGCTCTCGACAGGTCCCTGAAGGATATCAAAGATAATACTAGGCTTTTCGGTGGTGCTCTACTGCTGCTGTCTGGTGATTTCAGGCAAACATTGCCAGTCATTCCATGTGCGACATATGCAGACGAAGTAAACGCATGTTTGAAGGAATCTTATCTATGGCGGAGTGTCAGTAAATCATGCCTTACTATCAATATGCGCGTTCAACTTCAAAATGATCCATCAGCGTCAGGATTCTCTGAACAATTGTTAGACATTGGCAACGGTAAAATTCAACTGTATGAAGATACCCAATTTATTAAATTTCCAGAGAACTTTTGCAACATGGTGGCTACCAAAGATGAATTAATAAATAGTATCTCTCCAGATTTGAGACATAATTATACTAATCATGAATGGCTACGAGAGCGAGCTATTTTAGCTGCAAAAAATTTAGATGTTGACGCCATCAATTTTAAAATACAACAGTCATTGCCTGGTAATGAAATTACATTTAAATCGATTGACACCGTTGTTGATCCTGACGAAGTGGTCAACTATCCAGTAGAATTTTTGAATTCTTTAGATTTACCTGGAATGCCACCACATAATTTGCGACTGAAGATTGGCTCACCTATAATTTTGCTTCGAAATTTAAATGCCCCGAGATTGTGTAATGGCACGCGATTAGTTATAAAAAAAATCATGGGCAACATTATTGAAGCAACTATTTTAAATGGAAAATTCCAAGGTGAAATTGTACTTTTACCACGGATCCCAATGATTCCTTCAGATTCACCTATACCATTCAAACGTTTACAATTTCCAATCCATTTGGCATATGCTATGACTATAAATAAGTCACAAGGTCAAACGATGACATTTTGTGGCTTAGATTTAGAAAATCCGTGTTTTTCTCACGGCCAATTGTATGTTGTGTGTTCCAGAGTTGGAAAACCATCGAATTTGTTTGTTTATACTCCTCATGGATTAACTAAAAATATTGTACATCCAATGGCATTACGATAAATTAAGTTTTTGTAAATTAAAAAAAATAAATATAGTAGATAGGAAACCTGCGTTCTGGGAGATTAGCCAATCAGGAGCCAGTATTTAGTCACGTGACCACGCCCCTTTTTACTCAACTAATCAAGAGTCAATACTTAATCATATGATCACACTCTTTCCACATCATTCATCACTGCACCACTATGTTCTACTCCAATTACACTCTTCTGCTCGCCACATCTTCACTGTTACAAACCTAAATCCGTATATCTCAATGTCTATCACACCCCAAATCAACCACATGCTTTCTCTGGAAGTACCTGCATATGGTCTCCCTCACTTAGTAACACCACTCGACCAAAACATGGATTAGGGGAAAGGCTTTAACCAGCCACCTTTAAATTTTTTTTTTCTAACCCTTACTAAGTTGCTTTATGTAATCATTCTAGTTTTTATGTATGTTGATGATATATTTATGATCGTCTAACTGTTGCAATAATTTATGCTAACGGATACTAGTTATTTATGATTATGTATGCTTTGAGAAAATGTTTTACTATTGACTACCCACCATTAACTCTTTAAGCCCAATACCAATTCTACCATTTTGTGTGTGTTTATATGTTTGTTGATGATGCATTTACTACTGCCAAACCAATATAATAATTTGCTAAGATGCTTGTGTGTTTCTATGTACGTTGATGATATATTTATGATTGCCTAACTAATGTAATAATTTGTGCTAACCGATACTAGCTGCTCATGTTTGTGTATGCTTTGAAAGTGCTTTATTATAAACTACCCAATGCTAATACAACTTGCTAACCCAATATTATTACACCTACCACACTTGTTCCAACAAATATGTCTCCAAGAATAATTTAATATGTTGATTAATTGAAATTGGGATAATCTTTGCTATCAATGCTTGTTTGCATGTATATAATTTGATATATGTCCAACCGAAATAATTGTAATAACAACATATATGTGGGGATATATCTCAGCTCAGAGATTTTTTTCTCGGGTGACCATGTACATGTATGTGTACAGTTTCTAATGCAATGAAGCAATATCTATACCCCCAAAATTATTAATCATAACAGATACAACCCGGCTAATATACACCAGTATAGTATAGATTAAAATTAGAAAATCAAACTGTCTGCATGAATCAAATATGATGAAGCACACATTCTACCTCTCACCCCCAAATTTTATTATTTGATAGATATAATCGCACTCGCAAGAATTCCATAATGCACATATTCCCAACCAAATAACACCACCATCTCAATAACTCACCTAAGCTGCTGCACTACCACTTGCTATACAAACACCAGATTAAAAACCTAATAATTTTTCTGTAACATGACTCCAAACATCACAAACAGGGATTAAGATAAATATTGTATCATAGAAAGAAGCGCTCAATTTAAACTAAAAGCACTCTTTTCACACAAATTACACCATCTAGGGCTAAAATACTCACATTTTAGCACAAAACATCAAATTTTAAAGGAAAAAGACCATTTTACACAAAATATCCTCATTTTAGACACAAAAACAACAATTTTATAGTAAAATATAACAATTTAGTATAAATGGTACTATTTTAGGCAGAAAGCTCCAAATTTTAATGAAAAATGCACCATCCTAAGGAAAAGTATTAAATTTTTACTACATACACACTATTTAATTAGAAATAACATCACCTCTATACACTATGACTAAATACAAAATATTTTAAGCTCCCACACATTCTTAGATCTAACAAATTAAAGAAATAAATACAATTGCTAATACAAAATTTATTACACAATAAAAACAAAATATACACTGGCTAATATTACACTTAATAATAATACATAGCTCCATATAATCATGCAATATACATATTCTTATCTAATATAAATGCTCTTAGTTCAGCTAAAACAACATTAAACTTTCTATGGAATTTATTATACATTGAATTTCCATAAGCTATTGTATCTACATTATTACTACATATTATTCTTTTATCATCACTACCACTTAATACTACTTTATTCTGCTCCAGGGTATACAGTATATGTTTATGACTTTGAATATTGTAATATGTCTTATAATTATCACTTAATTTACCACACACACCATTCACACAATTATAATAATCAATAAAATTAAGCTCTTTCTTAATTATAGAAGACTGTACACCTTTACATTTTTTAATTTCTCTATTATCTACAATACTTATAGAATACATTTTTGGACGCAATCCAACAAATTCACTAATTGGAATACTATTTAATTCATCCTTAAATACACCAAGTTTCTTTTTATTTTCTAGTGAATAGCATGGATGACTTTCAGGATAATCACTTGTATCAAAATATTGAGCATTATCTTTAATATCTTTATAAAAATCAAGTGATTTAAGTTCATAAATAAGTGAATCAGTATCACAATATAAAAGATTAATATTCTTATACATTTTACACATTACATTATAATGAAAATCAAACATTTTTACTTTGCTAATATCTAAAATAGACATCCCAATATAAATGGGTTTATTAAATTTAATTGTTGAAGGATTTAAATGTACTGCAGCCAGAAATGGCCGTTCACTGAATATTGTTCGATCTTTAAAATTACTTTTACCAACTAGTTTTGTAAATTTTACTTTATTTGTAATAAGTTGTATATTAATTCTATGTCTAACGTTTTCCATCATTTTACCAAAAACACTATTATTCATAAGCTTCCAAAAGTTCTTCTCAAACTCATTAGTAGCATGTTTCCGCTGTAGAGTGTTCAAATCAATGTATGGCTTCAACCATGCAGACTGATTGAAACAAATGACTCGATGCACACACAGAAGTTTTAACCCTAATGCAATTGCTTGTTTTAAATTTCTATAGTGAATAATATAATTGTACTTATTTTCTAATGTATTAACTAATTTCACACATTTTCCAACTGATTTAGCCTCAGGACATAGAGGTAAATCATTATGCACCAAATGTAAACTTGTAGGATACTCCAAATCCACCTCGAGCACATAGCCAATGGACCCATCATCAGCTATCTCCATAATATTTAATTCTCTTATTTCTTTTTGGCTAAGCCATCTGAAACCATTCATAGGAAGAAATTCACTCATAGCCCAACCATAAAGGTTATTTGCATCTAAATATGTTATGAAAGTGTTATCTACACCACTGCTACTACCACAATCATCATTACTACTGGAATTATTATTATAACTATTGATGTATGGATTTTCTGCCCTGGCATAACGCTTCACACACTGACACATCCCACCACGTATCCCAGCTTCAAAGAATAAAACCATATCATAATCAGTTAAGAGCTCCAATTCAACCTTTGTTAACTTTAACATTGCCTGGAAGGCTAATCCAGGGGCTGTAAAACTCCATGCAGGATCCAATTTGTATATGTTATAACAGACACTTCTAAAGTTTTCAAATACATCTGCTAATAGAAGCACATCTGTCTTTAGATATATATCACTATACTCCCCAAGTGTTTGAACATTTAATGTATTCCACACATTCACTGCATGTAAGTAATCTTCGTCACTAATATCTGATTTTGTAAGGGAATTATAGAAATACTCCTCTGCAGGCAAACTTGTTTCATCCAATTTTTCCCATGATGACACATATGAATAAGGGAAAACACCCTTTCTACGAAATAAAGGAAGCAAATCAGGCGACGCAATGTTCCTGATGGTATGATGAAGTGAACTATCAGGCAAATAACTGGATAATTTCTCAAGACTTGACGCCATAAAACGGAATGTATCTATGAATCGTATTTTCATTTTTTCTGAAATACACTTTGAGAATGATATGTAGCGTTCTTCACTATTTGGTATTACTTCGATGTCCTGATCATTGCACGCTAAATCCCTGATGAATAAATGAGCATCATATCCACTCAGATTATGTATGAATACTGGCACAAAATTCGGGAGTTGATACTCTAGGTTACATTTTGAGTGCGCTGCACCTCGAAATTTTCCAGTCAAATGATTATGGTCTGCAACTTTATCATCATGTAGCACTCCTTCACAAATGTGGCACACCAATGAAGCATCATATTTTTCCAAATCCTCAGGCGTCCACTGTAACGGAGTGTTTTTCTGATAAATCTTTTCTATTTTTTTAATATCTTTTACCAACCATTCATAGAATTTTTTAGTCGCATTAGGACCTTGATACATTTTAGGTTCCGATGTAAAATTAAACCCAACACCTTCTTCACATCTTGATACAATATAATAGCAAAAGCTAAATGCTTCATGCCTCTGTATGGGAATAGTACTAGATGATTTTTGGGGCCTGTTTTGATTACCACTGTATGAACCATCTTCCATACATTGCCGCTTACAATTTTTCATATTTTCACCATGTCGCTGACTATTTTGATGCTTGCCACCAATTTCTATACTTTCATCATCATTATCACTAATAATTTCTCCATCATTGACATCACTATCATATGATTCATCATTTACAGGCTTCAGGATACACTCGAAATCAGCAAATATGACAAATGGTATAAATTCTTGCTGTTTATACTGTTGGAATTTTAATATTTTATTCTCCTCCGTTGGCATAATGACTGTTGCAGGAGCATTATCAGAGCAGCGTTGTGTATGAGCCAGGTACTTAGAATGATCCTGGACATACCATAAACAGCGACGGCATATAAACATCCGATAGTGATCCTTAGTGATCTGACTTCTTACAAGACGCTCCAAATTTTTTATCCAACAATAGTGTGATTTATCACCTTCAGTTATAAGGAGCAAATCTGTATGATCCACTCGTTCTTCTTTACATATACGAACTGGATAGACAATATTTTTCTCATCCAAACCATAAACATTCACAGATGATTGTAGGTTATTCTTTTCAAATGTACTTATGTCATCCAATGATGTGGGGAAAGATACACCACTCCAGTTGTATTTCTTTAACAATGATGTATTCTGCACATAATTGCTTGCATATTCTGGATGATTCACTTTAATATATTTCGTCAACATTGAATATTTGAAACACATCTGATCAATATTTTTCACATTAATAACAGCCTTTTTCGATGCAATACAGGATGGTAGTGGAATATATGATGATGCACGGCTTAGAACATTCCGATGGTTGACACGAATTTCCAGATATTCGATTTTCTTTAATCTCCAACCAGATCCTGTTGCACGCTCAAACTTATCAGCAAGACTAATAATTTTTCCACATTCTGCCTTGTACCATGCAGAAATATTCTCACCACGAGTGAGTAAATGCACATTAGTTGGGAAGTAAAACTGGCTAGTGACCCAGTCTACAAGCCCAACACCTTTAACAAATAGACAGCATAATGACAAATTAACTTTTATTCCAGTACTAAGTCTTCTCTTAATTATCCTGATCACTGTAGGAGTAATATCAACCAAATACTTTGCAATGTCCATCTGGCATTTATTATTGTTTATAATACGATATGTTGCCAAACGCTTATGATAATGCTTGCTAACGTTTTTAATAGAAATATTACGTTGAACACCCACTGACGACATCTTTATAAATATTGATACAATTACAAATTAAAAGCAACAAAAACTTGAACGCAGGAAAACACGTCTAACAACTTATAACACATAGACAAATCAAATAAAAGCCCATCAGACCTCATACTTATAATAAAATGCATACAAAGTTCATAACGCGAAGTAATTTTAACTATTTCAAAAAAATTATTTAAAAATAAATAATATAAAAAATTTAAGTTTTAAAAATAAAACTGGCAGAATTACTTTAGTTAAAAGCCAAGAATACTAAAAAAAAAAAAAATTGATGTGTTGCTTATGTGCAGCAATGTGTACATACACAGCACAATCTAAATATTCCATATTTGATGACAACAGGAGGTGATGATGGCTGAACTAACAAAAGATTTTCTGTGAATTAACATATAACATAACAATTGCTAGCAGACTAACATTAAAAATTTCATCAAAACTCACATGTAAATCTTCTCTATATATACATTTCACAATCTATTTTGATCACAGAGAGTTAATGCTTATTCATCAGCAGTAATATATAATGACACTCATATATCTAAATATCTACATATCTACATATATATCTGCATATATACATATATATATATATATATATATATATATATCTACATATATACATATATATCTACATATATACATATATATGTACATATATACATATATATCTACATATATATATATCTACATATATACATATATATCTACATATATACATATATATGTACATATATACATATATATCTACATATATATATATATATATATATATATATATATATATATAATAATTAAAAATATGTCATAAGGATAGACAGGAAAATATAAAAACATTATCATTTAAACAATTATTTAAAAATGTACAAAATTAGTACATCTAAAAGACAAATATTAAACTAATTTATCAAAATTTACTAGAGAAAAGAAAAAAGTACCACAAACTTCAAAGGAATAATCAAAAGAGATATATGATTCAATTCAAAACACAATTTTACAACAAACCAGTAATGAATTAACCACAACATTATATCTACAACCACCAATGAACAATAAAAAATAAATGCATAAGATTTAAAATATCTCCCTCCAAAAATAATGACTACAACACACAAAAAAAAAATAAAATGAAAACATGTAAAGTAATGGAACAAAAATGAACTGGAAAATAAGAACAAAGCAGGGGTACAATCAAAATTAAATAATAGAATATAGCAATACAAAAATTAAAGAGTCAATAAAAGACGGGCAAATACACAATAGATGTAAAGAAACTATGATTTGTAAAGTAAAATATAATCAATTACAGATTATTTAATGTATCCAAAGTAAAAATCAACAAATGGAAAATAAAAAATTAACAATAACACAATAATAAAATCAGATACAAAACTGACAAACCATAATAAGAGAAGAAAACCATACTCTAAAAACTGGATTTATCAATGGAAACAGTAAGTAGAGTGATTATACAAATAAATAAATAAAAGAAGTGGAAAAGTAATAAGAACTTGAAAATGCAATCAATTCAAACATTCTAACAAAATAATTAAAAAAACAATAAAAAGCAATGAACCATGGAGAGAGCACTTTGAATTAAATTAAAAAAATTAATAGGCAAAGTTCACAAGCTCCAAAGATTATAGATTAATATGATTAAAGAATAATTAAATATATGTCATAGAAATCCTCAGAAAAATATAAAAACACAGTCTCTTAAACAGTTATTTAAAAACACACAAAATGAATACACCTAGAAGGCAAATATTAAACTAATTAAACAAAATCTACCACAGAAAAGGAAAAAGTAACATAAAATTCAATGGAATAATCAAAAAAAATATATGATTTGATTCAAAACACGATTTTGCAACTAACCAGCATTGAAAATAACTGCAGAATTAAATACACGACCATCAATGAGCAATAAAAAGAAATACTTAAGATTTAAAATACCTCCTTCAACAAATAATAACCGCAACACACACAAACCTAAAATTGACACATCTAATGTAACGAAACAGAAACAAAGTAGAAAATAAAAAAACAAAAACAAAGGCATAATTACAATTAAATAAAAGAACATAACACAATACAAAAATTAAAGGATGATACAGATCGCTCAAATATATAATAAACACAAAAGAAACCCCTATTTGAAAAGTAAAATATAATAAACTACAGATTATTTAACACACTAGAAAATAAAAAGCAACAAGCGGGGAAATGTAATATAACATAACTACATTGGAAGAAAAAAGATAAAAGTGTAATGAATTAGTAATAAAAAATCACTGGATTAGAGAAAATAATTTAAAACCATTAAAATCTCTATTAAACAGACGAAAATAACACATATATTAAATTTATAACAACTAAAGATCACGTCCCTAAACACTTCAACTACATACAAAAAAAAAAAAAAGATCGAAAAAGAGTGATATAAAACGGCCAAATCGGAAAAAAGCATAAAATTGTAATGAATTATCAATAAAAATAACTGGATCAAAGAAATTGATTTAAAACCATTAAAATCTCTATTAAACAGACGAAAATAACAAATATATTAAATTTATAGCAACTTATAAAGATCGCGTCTGTAAACACTTCAACTATATGCAAAAAGATCGAAAAAGAGTGATATAAAACGGCCAAATCGAAAGAAAAAAGCATAAAATTGTAGTGAATTAGTAATAAAAATCACTGGATCAAAGAAAATGATTTAAAACTATTAAAATCTCTATAAAACAGACGAAAATAACAAAATATATTATTTAAAACTGATCATAATTTACTTAATAACAAATATATTAAATTTATCACAACGTTATAAAGATCGCATCTGTAAACACTTCAACTACATGCAAAAAAAAAAAAAAAAAAAAGATCGAAAAAAGTAATACAAGACGGCCATATTGGAAGAAAAAAATTATAAATTGTAATGAGTTAGTAATAAAAAAACACTGGATCAGAGAAAATGTTTTAAAACCATTAAAATCTCTATTAAACAGATGAAAATAACAAATATATTAAATTTATAACAACGTTATGGCATCTGTAAACACTTCAACTACATTCCAAAAAAAAAAAAAAAAAGATCGAAAAAAGTAATACAAGACGGCCATATTGGGAGAAAAGAACATAAAATTGTAATGGATTAGTAATAAAAAATCACTGAATCATAGAAAATGATTTAAAACCATTAAAATCTTTATAAAACAGACGAAAATAACAAAATACATTATTTAAAACTGATTATTATTTACTTAATAACAAATAATTTAAATTTATCATAATATTATAAAGATTGTACAAAATAGAAAAAAGATTGCAAAAAAAAAAAGATCGTAAAAACATTGCGCTTAGATAAAATACACTGTTGCATAGAAAAGAGAAGAAAAACAGCGCCGGAAGACAAAAATAACAGACCAAACCGGCGGAAGCAACCTGTTTTATGTATTTACACACCTGCTCACTAACACAAACACACTAAAAAAAGTAGTCGATAAATGCGGGGGAATTGGGTTACTTTCAGACATTAATTATTATACTTATGTTAATTAATGATCAGTTCGGTTTATCGGAAACGAGCGGGGCGTGTACAGGGCAATTTTGAGGAATTTTGAGGAAATTTTGAGGGAACGGGGTGAATTTTCAACGTCGGAGTATAAAATTGGGTTACTTAGGTTAGTTTCAGCCCTCTGCACACGTTTAGGGGTTCGGATTACCGGTTTGGAGTGCCTTTTGCTGTTCGGTTTAGTGGATATGCACAGGAACCGTCCAGGGGAAACTCGGAGGAATCGGAGGAAAATTGGGTGAATTTTGACCACCTGGACATGAATTGGGGTGAATTTAGTGTTCGGATTACCGGTCTGGGGTGACTTTTCGACTCCGGGACAGGAATTGGGGTTCGGATTAGCGGACGCCCCAGTCCCCGCTTTTATCGACTACTTTTTTTAGTGTGTTTGTGTTAGTGAGCAGGTGTGTAAATACATAAAACAGGTTGCTTCCGCCGGTTTGGTCTGTTATTTTTGTCTTCCGGCGCTGTTTTTCTTCTCTTTTCTATGCAACAGTGTATTTTATCTAAGCGCAATGTTTTTACGATCTTTTTTTTTTTGCGATCTTTTTTCTATTTTGTACAATCTTTATAATATTATGATAAATTTAAATTATTTGTTATTAAGTAAATAATAATCAGTTTTAAATAATGTATTTTGTTATTTTCGTCTGTTTTATAAAGATTTTAATGGTTTTAAATCATTTTCTATGATTCAGTGATTTTTTATTACTAATCCATTACAATTTTATGTTCTTTTCTCCCAATATGGCCGTCTTGTATTACTTTTTTCGATCTTTTTTTTTTTTTTTTTTGGAATGTAGTTGAAGTGTTTACAGATGCCATAACGTTGTTATAAATTTAATATATTTGTTATTTTCATCTGTTTAATAGAGATTTTAATGGTTTTAAAACATTTTCTCTGATCCAGTGTTTTTTTATTACTAACTCATTACAATTTATAATTTTTTTCTTCCAATATGGCCGTCTTGTATTACTTTTTTCGATCTTTTTTTTTTTTTTTTTTTTGCATGTAGTTGAAGTGTTTACAGATGCGATCTTTATAACGTTGTGATAAATTTAATATATTTGTTATTAAGTAAATTATGATCAGTTTTAAATAATATATTTTGTTATTTTCGTCTGTTTTATAGAGATTTTAATAGTTTTAAATCATTTTCTTTGATCCAGTGATTTTTATTACTAATTCACTACAATTTTATGCTTTTTTCTTTCGATTTGGCCGTTTTATATCACTCTTTTTCGATCTTTTTGCATATAGTTGAAGTGTTTACAGACGCGATCTTTATAAGTTGCTATAAATTTAATATATTTGTTATTTTCGTCTGTTTAATAGAGATTTTAATGGTTTTAAATCAATTTCTTTGATCCAGTTATTTTTATTGATAATTCATTACAATTTTATGCTTTTTTCCGATTTGGCCGTTTTATATCACTCTTTTTCGATCTTTTTTTTTTTTTTTTTTGTATGTAGTTGAAGTGTTTAGGGACGCGATCTTTAGTTGTTATAAATTTAATATATGTGTTATTTTCGTCTGTTTAATAGAGATTTTAATAGTTTTAAATCATTTTCTTTGATCCAGTGATTTTTATTACTAATTCACTACAATTTTATGCTTTTTTCTTTCGATTTGGCCGTTTTATATCACTCTTTTTCGATCTTTTTGCATATAGTTGAAGTGTTTACAGACGCGATCTTTATAAGTTGCTATCAATTTAATATATTTGTTATTTTCGTCTGTTTAATAGAGATTTTAATGGTTTTAAATCAATTTCTTTGATCCAGTTATTTTTATTGATAATTCATTACAATTTTATGCTTTTTTCCGATTTGGCCGTTTTATATCACTCTTTTTCGATCTTTTTTTTTTTTTTGTATGTAGTTGAAGTGTTTAGGGACGTGATCTTTAGTTGTTATAAATTTAATATATGTGTTATTTTCGTCTGTTTAATAGAGATTTTAATGGTTTTAAATTATTTTCTCTAATCCAGTGATTTTTTATTACTAATTCATTACACTTTTATCTTTTTTCTTCCAATGTAGTTATGTTATATTACATTTCCCCGCTTGTTGCTTTTTATTTTCTAGTGTGTTAAATAATCTGTAGTTTATTATATTTTACTTTTCAAATAGGGGTTTCTTTTGTGTTTATTATATATTTGAGCGATCTGTATCATCCTTTAATTTTTGTATTGTGTTATGTTCTTTTATTTAATTGTAATTATGCCTTTGTTTTTGTTTTTTTATTTTCTACTTTGTTTCTGTTTCGTTACATTAGATGTGTCAATTTTAGGTTTGTGTGTGTTGCGGTTATTATTTGTTGAAGGAGGTATTTTAAATCTTAAGTATTTCTTTTTATTGCTCATTGATGGTCGTGTATTTAATTCTGCAGTTATTTTCAATGCTGGTTAGTTGCAAAATCGTGTTTTGAATCAAATCATATATTTTTTTTGATTATTCCATTGAATTTTATGTTACTTTTTCCTTTTCTGTGGTAGATTTTGTTTAATTAGTTTAATATTTGCCTTCTAGGTGTATTCATTTTGTGTGTTTTTAAATAACTGTTTAAGAGACTGTGTTTTTATATTTTTCTGAGGATTTCTATGACATATATTTAATTATTCTTTAATCATATTAATCTATAATCTTTGGAGCTTGTGAACTTTGCCTATTAATTTTTTTAATTTAATTCAAAGTGCTCTCTCCATGGTTCATTGCTTTTTATTGTTTTTTTAATTATTTTGTTAGAATGTTTGAATTGATTGCATTTTCAAGTTCTTATTACTTTTCCACTTCTTTTATTTATTTATTTGTATAATCACTCTACTTACTGTTTCCATTGATAAATCCAGTTTTTAGAGTATGGTTTTCTTCTCTTATTATGGTTTGTCAGTTTTGTATCTGATTTTATTATTGTGTTATTGTTAATTTTTTATTTTCCATTTGTTGATTTTTACTTTGGATACATTAAATAATCTGTAATTGATTATATTTTACTTTACAAATCATAGTTTCTTTACATCTATTGTGTATTTGCCCGTCTTTTATTGACTCTTTAATTTTTGTATTGCTATATTCTATTATTTAATTTTGATTGTACCCCTGCTTTGTTCTTATTTTCCAGTTCATTTTTGTTCCATTACTTTACATGTTTTCATTTTATTTTTTTTTTGTGTGTTGTAGTCATTATTTTTGGAGGGAGATATTTTAAATCTTATGCATTTATTTTTTATTGTTCATTGGTGGTTGTAGATATAATGTTGTGGTTAATTCATTACTGGTTTGTTGTAAAATTGTGTTTTGAATTGAATCATATATCTCTTTTGATTATTCCTTTGAAGTTTGTGGTACTTTTTTCTTTTCTCTAGTAAATTTTGATAAATTAGTTTAATATTTGTCTTTTAGATGTACTAATTTTGTACATTTTTAAATAATTGTTTAAATGATAATGTTTTTATATTTTCCTGTCTATCCTTATGACATATTTTTAATTATTATATATATATATATATATATATATATGTAGATATATATGTATATATGTACATATATATGTATATATGTAGATATATATGTATATATGTAGATATATATATATATGTAGATATATATGTATATATGTACATATATATGTATATATGTAGATATATATGTATATATGTAGATATATATATATATATATATATATATATATATATGTATATATGCAGATATATATGTAGATATGTAGATATTTAGATATATGAGTGTCATTATATATTACTGCTGATGAATAAGCATTAACTCTCTGTGATCAAAATAGATTGTGAAATGTATATATAGAGAAGATTTACATGTGAGTTTTGATGAAATTTTTAATGTTAGTCTGCTAGCAATTGTTATGTTATATGTTAATTCACAGAAAATCTTTTGTTAGTTCAGCCATCATCACCTCCTGTTGTCATCAAATATGGAATATTTAGATTGTGCTGTGTATGTACACATTGCTGCACATAAGCAACACATCAATTTTTTTTTTTTTTAGTATTCTTGGCTTTTAACTAAAGTAATTCTGCCAGTTTTATTTTTAAAACTTAAATTTTTTATATTATTTATTTTTAAATAATTTTTTTGAAATAGTTAAAATTACTTCGCGTTATGAACTTTGTATGCATTTTATTATAAGTATGAGGTCTGATGGGCTTTTATTTGATTTGTCTATGTGTTATAAGTTGTTAGACGTGTTTTCCTGCGTTCAAGTTTTTGTTGCTTTTAATTTGTAATTGTATCAATATTTATAAAGATGTCGTCAGTGGGTGTTCAACGTAATATTTCTATTAAAAACGTTAGCAAGCATTATCATAAGCGTTTGGCAACATATCGTATTATAAACAATAATAAATGCCAGATGGACATTGCAAAGTATTTGGTTGATATTACTCCTACAGTGATCAGGATAATTAAGAGAAGACTTAGTACTGGAATAAAAGTTAATTTGTCATTATGCTGTCTATTTGTTAAAGGTGTTGGGCTTGTAGACTGGGTCACTAGCCAGTTTTACTTCCCAACTAATGTGCATTTACTCACTCGTGGTGAGAATATTTCTGTATGGTACAAGGCAGAATGTGGAAAAATTATTAGTCTTGCTGATAAGTTTGAGCGTGCAACAGGATCTGGTTGGAGATTAAAGAAAATCGAATATCTGGAAATTCGTGTCAACCATCGGAATGTTCTAAGCCGTGCATCATCATATATTCCACTACCATCCTGTATTGCATCGAAAAAGGCTGTTATTAATGTGAAAAATATTGATCAGATGTGTTTCAAATATTCAATGTTGACGAAATATATTAAAGTGAATCATCCAGAATATGCAAGCAATTATGTGCAGAATACATCATTGTTAAAGAAATACAACTGGAGTGGTGTATCTTTCCCCACATCATTGGATGACATAAGTACATTTGAAAAGAATAACCTACAATCATCTGTGAATGTTTATGGTTTGGATGAGAAAAATATTGTCTATCCAGTTCGTATATGTAAAGAAGAACGAGTGGATCATACAGATTTGCTCCTTATAACTGAAGGTGATAAATCACACTATTGTTGGATAAAAAATTTGGAGCGTCTTGTAAGAAGTCAGATCACTAAGGATCACTATCGGATGTTTATATGCCGTCGCTGTTTATGGTATGTCCAGGATCATTCTAAGTACCTGGCTCATACACAACACTGCTCTGATAATGCTCCTGCAACAGTCATTATGCCAACGGAGGAGAATAAAATATTAAAATTCCAACAGTATAAACAGCAAGAATTTATACCATTTGTCATATTTGCTGATTTCGAGTGTATCCTGAAGCCTGTAAATGATGAATCATATGATAGTGATGTCAATGATGGAGAAATTATTAGTGATAATGATGATGAAAGTATAGAAATTGGTGGCAAGCATCAAAATAGTCAGCGACATGGTGAAAATATGAAAAATTGTAAGCGGCAATGTATGGAAGATGGTTCATACAGTGGTAATCAAAACAGGCCCCAAAAATCATCTAGTACTATTCCCATACAGAGGCATGAAGCATTTAGCTTTTGCTATTATATTGTATCAAGATGTGAAGAAGGTGTTGGGTTTAATTTTACATCGGAACCTAAAATGTATCAAGGTCCTAATGCGACTAAAAAATTCTATGAATGGTTGGTAAAAGATATTAAAAAAATAGAAAAGATTTATCAGAAAAACACTCCGTTACAGTGGACGCCTGAGGATTTGGAAAAATATGATGCTTCATTGGTGTGCCACATTTGTGAAGGAGTGCTACATGATGATAAAGTTGCAGACCATAATCATTTGACTGGAAAATTTCGAGGTGCAGCGCACTCAAAATGTAACCTAGAGTATCAACTCCCGAATTTTGTGCCAGTATTCATACATAATCTGAGTGGATATGATGCTCATTTATTCATCAGGGATTTAGCGTGCAATGATCAGGACATCGAAGTAATACCAAATAGTGAAGAACGCTACATATCATTCTCAAAGTGTATTTCAGAAAAAATGAAAATACGATTCATAGATACATTCCGTTTTATGGCGTCAAGTCTTGAGAAATTATCCAGTTATTTGCCTGATAGTTCACTTCATCATACCATCAGGAACATTGCGTCGCCTGATTTGCTTCCTTTATTTCGTAGAAAGGGTGTTTTCCCTTATTCATATGTGTCATCATGGGAAAAATTGGATGAAACAAGTTTGCCTGCAGAGGAGTATTTCTATAATTCCCTTACAAAATCAGATATTAGTGACGAAGATTACTTACATGCAGTGAATGTGTGGAATACATTAAATGTTCAAACACTTGGGGAGTATAGTGATATATATCTAAAGACAGATGTGCTTCTATTAGCAGATGTATTTGAAAACTTTAGAAGTGTCTGTTATAACATATACAAATTGGATCCTGCATGGAGTTTTACAGCCCCTGGATTAGCCTTCCAGGCAATGTTAAAGTTAACAAAGGTTGAATTGGAGCTCTTAACTGATTATGATATGGTTTTATTCTTTGAAGCTGGGATACGTGGTGGGATGTGTCAGTGTGTGAAGCGTTATGCCAGGGCAGAAAATCCATACATCAATAGTTATAATAATAATTCCAGTAGTAATGATGATTGTGGTAGTAGCAGTGGTGTAGATAACACTTTCATAACATATTTAGATGCAAATAACCTTTATGGTTGGGCTATGAGTGAATTTCTTCCTATGAATGGTTTCAGATGGCTTAGCCAAAAAGAAATAAGAGAATTAAATATTATGGAGATAGCTGATGATGGGTCCATTGGCTATGTGCTCGAGGTGGATTTGGAGTATCCTACAAGTTTACATTTGGTGCATAATGATTTACCTCTATGTCCTGAGGCTAAATCAGTTGGAAAATGTGTGAAATTAGTTAATACATTAGAAAATAAGTACAATTATATTATTCACTATAGAAATTTAAAACAAGCAATTGCATTAGGGTTAAAACTTCTGTGTGTGCATCGAGTCATTTGTTTCAATCAGTCTGCATGGTTGAAGCCATACATTGATTTGAACACTCTACAGCGGAAACATGCTACTAATGAGTTTGAGAAGAACTTTTGGAAGCTTATGAATAATAGTGTTTTTGGTAAAATGATGGAAAACGTTAGACATAGAATTAATATACAACTTATTACAAATAAAGTAAAATTTACAAAACTAGTTGGTAAAAGTAATTTTAAAGATCGAACAATATTCAGTGAACGGCCATTTCTGGCTGCAGTACATTTAAATCCTTCAACAATTAAATTTAATAAACCCATTTATATTGGGATGTCTATTTTAGATATTAGCAAAGTAAAAATGTTTGATTTTCATTATAATGTAATGTGTAAAATGTATAAGAATATTAATCTTTTATATTGTGATACTGATTCACTTATTTATGAACTTAAATCACTTGATTTTTATAAAGATATTAAAGATAATGCTCAATATTTTGATACAAGTGATTATCCTGAAAGTCATCCATGCTATTCACTAGAAAATAAAAAGAAACTTGGTGTATTTAAGGATGAATTAAATAGTATTCCAATTAGTGAATTTGTTGGATTGCGTCCAAAAATGTATTCTATAAGTATTGTAGATAATAGAGAAATTAAAAAATGTAAAGGTGTACAGTCTTCTATAATTAAGAAAGAGCTTAATTTTATTGATTATTATAATTGTGTGAATGGTGTGTGTGGTAAATTAAGTGATAATTATAAGACATATTACAATATTCAAAGTCATAAACATATACTGTATACCCTGGAGCAGAATAAAGTAGTATTAAGTGGTAGTGATGATAAAAGAATAATATGTAGTAATAATGTAGATACAATAGCTTATGGAAATTCAATGTATAATAAATTCCATAGAAAGTTTAATGTTGTTTTAGCTGAACTAAGAGCATTTATATTAGATAAGAATATGTATATTGCATGATTATATGGAGCTATGTATTATTATTAAGTGTAATATTAGCCAGTGTATATTTTGTTTTTATTGTGTAATAAATTTTGTATTAGCAATTGTATTTATTTCTTTAATTTGTTAGATCTAAGAATGTGTGGGAGCTTAAAATATTTTGTATTTAGTCATAGTGTATAGAGGTGATGTTATTTCTAATTAAATAGTGTGTATGTAGTAAAAATTTAATACTTTTCCTTAGGATGGTGCATTTTTCATTAAAATTTGGAGCTTTCTGCCTAAAATAGTACCATTTATACTAAATTGTTATATTTTACTATAAAATTGTTGTTTTTGTGTCTAAAATGAGGATATTTTGTGTAAAATGGTCTTTTTCCTTTAAAATTTGATGTTTTGTGCTAAAATGTGAGTATTTTAGCCCTAGATGGTGTAATTTGTGTGAAAAGAGTGCTTTTAGTTTAAATTGAGCGCTTCTTTCTATGATACAATATTTATCTTAATCCCTGTTTGTGATGTTTGGAGTCATGTTACAGAAAAATTATTAGGTTTTTAATCTGGTGTTTGTATAGCAAGTGGTAGTGCAGCAGCTTAGGTGAGTTATTGAGATGGTGGTGTTATTTGGTTGGGAATATGTGCATTATGGAATTCTTGCGAGTGCGATTATATCTATCAAATAATAAAATTTGGGGGTGAGAGGTAGAATGTGTGCTTCATCATATTTGATTCATGCAGACAGTTTGATTTTCTAATTTTAATCTATACTATACTGGTGTATATTAGCCGGGTTGTATCTGTTATGATTAATAATTTTGGGGGTATAGATATTGCTTCATTGCATTAGAAACTGTACACATACATGTACATGGTCACCCGAGAAAAAAATCTCTGAGCTGAGATATATCCCCACATATATGTTGTTATTACAATTATTTCGGTTGGACATATATCAAATTATATACATGCAAACAAGCATTGATAGCAAAGATTATCCCAATTTCAATTAATCAACATATTAAATTATTCTTGGAGACATATTTGTTGGAACAAGTGTGGTAGGTGTAATAATATTGGGTTAGCAAGTTGTATTAGCATTGGGTAGTTTATAATAAAGCACTTTCAAAGCATACACAAACATGAGCAGCTAGTATCGGTTAGCACAAATTATTACATTAGTTAGGCAATCATAAATATATCATCAACGTACATAGAAACACACAAGCATCTTAGCAAATTATTATATTGGTTTGGCAGTAGTAAATGCATCATCAACAAACATATAAACACACACAAAATGGTAGAATTGGTATTGGGCTTAAAGAGTTAATGGTGGGTAGTCAATAGTAAAACATTTTCTCAAAGCATACATAATCATAAATAACTAGTATCCGTTAGCATAAATTATTGCAACAGTTAGACGATCATAAATATATCATCAACATACATAAAAACTAGAATGATTACATAAAGCAACTTAGTAAGGGTTAGAAAAAAAAAATTTAAAGGTGGCTGGTTAAAGCCTTTCCCCTAATCCATGTTTTGGTCGAGTGGTGTTACTAAGTGAGGGAGACCATATGCAGGTACTTCCAGAGAAAGCATGTGGTTGATTTGGGGTGTGATAGACATTGAGATATACGGATTTAGGTTTGTAACAGTGAAGATGTGGCGAGCAGAAGAGTGTAATTGGAGTAGAACATAGTGGTGCAGTGATGAATGATGTGGAAAGAGTGTGATCATATGATTAAGTATTGACTCTTGATTAGTTGAGTAAAAAGGGGCGTGGTCACGTGACTAAATACTGGCTCCTGATTGGCTAATCTCCCAGAACGCAGGTTTCCTATCTACTAAATATATATGTTATAAAATGTTTTGAGTGCAAGCTTTTTCACCTTTCATTAAAGTGAGTTAAAGTTTTCATTTACGATGCTGCTATTTATTTAACAAAGTAATAACTTTTTAATAATAATTTTCATCAAAACGGTCCAGATTGTTTCAACTCATTAAAAAAAGTATGAAATTTTCGAATTAAAGACGTCTGTACAGGACAACGTCTGTCGGGTCCGCTAGTATACATATATATGTATTCATATTGATACAAATTCGGTATTTGTAGCGCGATCTTTTGATGATGTTCGAGGTAGAAATTAATTATATTATTTTTCGGTTTCTCGAACATCATCGATTATCATTTTCATCCGCCGAAATATCTTAGTGTATATGAGTATAGTAAAATCGTAATAATATACATAGGCTGTCACAAAGAAGGTGAGGCTAAATTCAGTACAGACAGCCAGGCGCAACGTATTAGAAACATGCTAGAATAAATGTTTTGTTCATTATCTATCGATCAAGTGCTTGACGAGATTATTTAATTGAAAACGAGCTGCTGTACGACTGTGTAAAAATAAGTACTTATACGGGCCCTAACAAGAGTTTTAATAGCGGACAACAAAGTAAATGAAATATACCTATTCAGAATCATTACCGATAAGTAAACAAACATCTTCTTCAAAATTTGCCCCTTCTTTCACAGTTAAACAAGCGTCCATTTTGCCATTTAGTGAATCTTTTTTAATAATTTACCTTCAGCTATTGCAACGAGAGACACCTGCATCATTATGACAACTTCTTCGTCCGTTGTGAAGTTGCGACCGCATAGGACGGCCTTAAACTGCGGGAAAAGCCAAAAGTCGCATGACGCTAGGTCTGGACTATTTGGCGAATGAGGGAGAATACGTTTAATTACCTGCTGCCGCTAATGATTCTGAATAGGTATATTTCATTTACTTTGTTGTCCGTTATTAAAACTCTTGGTAGGGCCCGTATAAGTACTTATTTTTACACAGTCGTACAGCAGCTCGTTTTCAACGAAATAATCTCGTCGTCAGGCGCTTGTTCGATAAATAATGAACAAAACATTTATCCTGTCATGTTTCTAATAGGTTCTGCCTGGCTATCTGTATTGAATTCTTTGCGACAGCTTATGTATAAATGTATGCAAAAACAAGTTTCTGAAAGTATAAAACTCTTGAACAAAAAATGATACAAGAATTGTATCCCTTTCTGCACATGATGAACATTGAATTGACCATGGCGCGAAAGATTTTTGTGTATGTGGTGAGGTTAATTCTTTCACTTGTGGTGTATTACAGCTAACTACTTCCTGTGGTGTTGATTGTTCTAGAGATGATAAAAACACTAGCTATCTTATCTCCAACTGCAATTTAATTAAATTAAATTTTAAAGTTTAATGCAGACTAATAACAACTTAATAATAAATTAGAAAAATATAAGTTGAGCAAAAATAACTTTATAGTGATTTGAAAATAATTTTCTTATTCTTCAGGCTTTAAAAAATTTTTAAATAAATTTTAAATATTTATATAATTTTAAACGATAACGTTATAATTTAATTATATTTCTTACCATTTTTTTTAAAAAATTGATTGATTTTTGGCGGAGAACGTAGCTTACTAATTACCAAGTCTTCATTATTTGACAAATCGGTATCATCGGAACTGGATATAATTTTTGGAATCTTTTTTTCTTTTTCCTAAAAAGGGTTGGTCAACATCTGTTCCGAGATCACTTGTTATCTCTGCCAATTTGCATTTTTATAGACAATTTATTTTAAAATTTTAGTGTATAACATTGAAATAATATAATAAAACGTTTTCTTCAAATATCGTAATAGGAGCCAATGAAAATTAAAACAAAATAAATAAATAAGGTTTTACACAATTCAGTGCAAGTGATTCATTGTATAATTGAAGAATAATTTACGTACTGTATGTACCGTTTCGAAATATTTTCACCGGGTGAGTTGGCCAGCATGTATCGAGAAAAGTAAAATGGAAGGAAGCATGCGTCCTATTTGTGTGATTTGCTTGAAAAAAGTAGCCGAAGTGAAATTGTTTGAGGGCAAGACCTTTATCACGTGCAACAATGTTCTAAAAAGTTGTCCAAAAAAAAACAACTTAAATTGCAGCAGTGTCAGTTTTCCATCCAACAAAAATGTTCAACAAGGGTACCACGCTTTATTTACCAACATATAAAAGCGCCATTATTGTGGATGTTCCATACCACACCTTCGGACCATTTAAAGTTTTGTGTATCCATTGTGGTGCTTTGCATTTTCCTGAGGAACGTGTTTCTAATCGGATAAATAGAAATTATTTTGGTGACTGCTGTTTGCATGGGCGTTTTGTAATGAATTTACCAAAATTTTCAAATGAATTAGTACATCTTTTTTTGAACCGTCACCCACATTCGGAAGAATTTCACAGAAAAATAAGAAACATAAACGCATCTTTTGCGCTAGCTTCTTTCAACGTGGAAGATGACAGAACAATAAATAGCCACGGTATATATATAGTTTTATTGTTTGTGGACAAGTATATCATAAAATGAATATAATGGCTCATTCAACACAGAATGATGAAGTTGTTTTTGAGCAGCCACTGTACGGCCAATTATTCTTTTTAAATTCTGATGATGCTATCAATAAAAGAGTCAATCATCTTCTTAATTATGGAATTAGTACCTCAGTAATGAAGTTATTGGAATTCATTATTCGAGCGCACAAGGGTTATGTACAGGGATACACAATGATGCGAAAAATAGAAAAGGAAATGAATTGGTTAACTTCTGCTCGAGGAATACCTTCACCATACGTTAAGCTTTTATTTAGATTGCCAGAGCAAGCTGATTACAGAAGATTTAATATACCCGCTGTAATGAGGTTTGTGCAGTGTTTACACTTAATGCTGATCAAAACTTTCCACATAACGAAATGATTGTTCACCAGCGTAATAAAAACATTGTCCATTTAAAAAATATTGATAAGCGAATCGAACCATTTACTTACCCAGTATTCTACCCGGCTGGGACGGATGGTTATAGTACAGATTTGCAGCTCCAGACGCCATATGCTAGCCGAAGTCATTTAACTCGTCTTGGGCTGGCACAATATAGACTTTTATTCCGAGCCGAGTTTTTTAAATTCCTAATGAAAGTACCATTTTCAGAAGAGCCGGATCTACGGCAAATACCATTTAGCACACTTCATTTCGGTGGCAGGTTATTTCAACAATATTTGGTAGACACATTATTCAATGGATAAATTATAATCAAAACAAGATTCTCGCAGAACAATATACAGGAGTAACCAGTTTCATTAATAAATTAGCCGAAAAAAAAATAGCGCAATTAGTGAAAAGATTATTTTATCTTCCTCGTTTCCTGGTTTAACAAGATTTTACACCAAGAGTTTTGAAGATGCAATGGCTATTGTTCGACGGCTTGAATCGCCTGGTTTCTTTATTACTATGACATCCAATCCGAATTGGCCAGAAATAAAATAGGCATTGCAAATAAAATTAGAGGACGGAACAACCTTGGAGAAGCTTCCACAGAATCGTCCTTACATCGTGACTCGAGTTGCTAAGTTGCAATTTGACCAAATAATAGAAGATTTGGATAGAAAACAAATCTTTGGAAAGATATTGGCTTTTGTATATACTATAGAATTTCAGAAAAGAGGATTACCACATATGCATTTGCTTATCATCATGACATTTGATGACAAGATTCATCAACCGGAAGAGCTTGATGACTTGATTTCAGCAGAAATACCCAGAGATCATGGCTTAGAGTTAAGAGAACTTGTACTCAAATGGATGATTCACAATCCCTGTGGAAAATTAAACCCTAATGCAACGTGTATGATTCAAAAAAATGGAAGAACAAAATTTCAATTCGACTTTCCTAAATCATTCCAGGGAGTAACATCGTTGACGGATGACAGAAAACCAAATTACCGACGGCGCTACAACTCACAGTTAGACCCTCAAAGTTCTCAATTTTCATACGAAAAAGCAGTCTATCGCAAAGAAATAACTGGACGTCATATAACAGGAGACAGTCGTCATGTAGTCTCTTACAATGCATATTTATTGAAAAAATTCAACTATCATATTTGTTGAACGATTGTTTACACGGCTTGCATGCAAGTGCGGTCGTGTAATTAAATCTAATCGTCGGTGTTCTTTCCCCCATGCGCTTTCTCGATTCGTTATTATTATCGATGTTTTTGTAAGTGTTAGTTTTCGGTTGTTTTCATTCTCGTTTTGATGGTTGTTCTCGCGTTTTGGTTTTCCTTTTGTTACTTTGATAATTTATCGCGTATTGTTATTTTAGTCGAATTTCTTTCGCTCGTTTCTTTTTCGTATTTATTTGAAATAGCCCTTTTCAGGGCTACGCGCGCATTAAAGTAATAAAAATCGGCTTGTTTCCAACCACTTCGTATTCCTTATTCAACTTACGCCAAAGACAGCAAAACATTTTGGTCCTCCGGGCCGGATTGAAAGAAAGGTATCCGGCGAAGATTTGGTGTTTTTTCCATGGGTTGAAAATTGTTGTTGGAAAAATTGTTGAACCGTAAGTTTTTTAATTTGTTTAAATATCGGGGTAATATTTGCGTTCAACAGTCAGTTGGTATTTGGTAGTTGTCGTACAACTTTCGTCATAAAATCGGTAGTGCACTAAGTGCATGCAAAAAGCATTCGTTAAAATATCGCGCATATCCGGTGTTCGAAATTCAGTATAAATTCGGTGTTCAAAATTCGGTATAAATTCGGTGTTCAAAATTCGGTACAAATTCGGTGTTTCGAAATTCGGTGCATATTCGGTGCTTCGAAATTCGGTGCATATTCGGTGCTTTAGAAGTCTGCATACGAAAAGTTAAATTAAAAAGTTCGCTTTAAATGTATGAAGCAGTGATTTTCGTTATAATCGCATTCGGCAATTTATTTATTTATTTATTTTGCGGCACGTATAATAATTAATCGGTGACAAACAAATTCGTGATTTGTTAAAACTATCGCTAAACTTGATCGAATTAGTGCGGCCGTTTTCAAGGTTTGGCAGCGGTACTAATTGTCGACTATTATTAATTAATTGTGCGTGATGGCTGAAAAAAACCAAACGCTAGAGGCATTAAACCGCCGCAAACGCGCTGCATTTCGAACAGCCAACTCAACCAAATGTCTCGTACATACTGCTCTACTTGAGGACCCGTCCCGTGAGCGATCTAGCGAAATTACTGTCCGACTCGACACCTGGAATTCTTGTTTAGAGGAGATCAGGGGAATCATTGTGTCTATTCTAGACAACACCAATCTAAAAGGAAAAACAGTGGACCAAGTGGAGGAAATAGAAAGTAAAATATACGAGCAATGGCAACAGAGTAAGGAAGAATACGATTTGGCTAAGGCCAAATTGAACACAATGAATATTTCTTTAAACTCGAAAGACGCGGATCGTAGATCGCTCGATTCTTCTCTCGTTACCGACACAGCACCAGCAAATCCGTTGGTAAAGCTACCGGATCTGCCGGTCCCGAGGTTCAGCGGTAAAACAAAAGATTTCACCGAGTGGTATTCTCTGTTCAAAGCGATGATCCATTTAAATGATAACATTAAGCCAATTCAAAAACTGTATTTTTTAAAACAGGCTATGGTAGGTGCCGCAGAGAACATCCTGAAGGATTATACCCTCCAGGAAGGATTGTATGAAGAGGCATGGACTGCTGTAAAAAACCGATATTACAATCGGCGGGCGATCATCGCTGACCACTTTCGGGATCTAATGACTTTACAACCAATGTCGCAGGCATCTTTACGAGAATCTCTCGACCAGATTAGTGCCATAGTTCGAGGGTTGAAGGTATGCGGCCTAGACACCGAGGCAATGTCACCACTTTTCGCTTACATAGTTGTGGGTAAGTTGCCGAAGAGATTGCGGATTAATTGGGAAAACTCGGTGGTGGATAATTCGACCTACCCTTCACTAGCGCCACGTTTTTACAGAATCGATGTTTTGCGTATGAAAGTGTACATGCGCAGCAGCCGACAAGGGCGAGAGAAAGTCGGCCTGAAGCGGCAGAGGCGAAGACTAATAGAAAATTCGTTGCAGCGACTATAGACAACAGTAAATCTAAGCCAGCCGCTCCACGGTGCGTCCTGTGCGGTAAAGGACACTACCTATCGCAGTGCTCCCAATTTATTGAGAAAAATGTAGCCGATCGTTGGGTTTTTGCAAAAGAGAGACGGCTGTGTATAAATTGTTTAAGGCGATCCCATTTCGCCATTGATTGTAACTCGTCTAGGTGGAAGAAGTGCAACAAGTCGCATCACACCATGCTACACCAAGAGAGCTCGCAGTCAGCACCGGACCATCGCGGCGAGCAATGCCCATCAACATCCAGGGCAACTCTGGCTTGCACGTCTCACGAGAGATCTGTTGTTCTGTTGCCAAGTGCGGTTGTGAATGTGCTAGTGGGAAAGAGAATTATCAAAGCTCGCGTCTTACTCGATCCTTGTTCGCAAGTCAACCTTGTCGCTGAATCATTCGTGAGGAGAAATCGAATTGTTTCTAGAGCTGCCCAAACGACAATAGCTTGCGTCTCTCCAGAAGAAGCCCAAGTGAGCTCGTCGGTTTCTCTGGATCTACGATCGCAATACAACGCCTATCAGCTCGATCTTCAGGCGGACATAGTGGGTCGAATCCCTTATGAAGTGTCCTCGGACGTGATCAGACGGGTAAAAGATGTTAACAGGAATCTGGATTTAGCGGATTGTCTATTGCCGACAGCAGCAGTCGACATTCTTATTGGTGGCGAGCATGCCAATAGGATACTACTGGGCCGAAAGTTGTTCATAGGAGATCTGTGCTTTGAGGAAACCTTATTCGGCTGGGTGGCAAAAGGTCCGCTCTCGAAATTTCCTGCAGCAGATCAGCGCTGTTGCCACCTCACCGCGCAGGTGGAAGACCTGATATCCAAGTTCTGGCAAGTTGAGGAAGCGCAGGCAACCAAGTTGTCTCAGACCGAGCAGGAGCTATGTGAGGCGCATTTTGAAGCCACATACACTCGGCAACCTAACGGGCAGTTTCAGGTGCGTTTGCCTTTAAAAAAGAGTATCGATTTGCTTGCCAATACGTATGCTCAGGCTCACAAATCGCTTCTTCGCGCGGAATCACGGTACGACCAAACCCTTCGTTCATTGTACGTGAAATTTATGTCTGAGTACCGCGATCTTGGACATATGGAAGTAGCGCCAAAGAAGGAAAGTCTGCACTACTTCATACCACACTTGCCGGTGCTGCGACTAGATAGTAGCACTACTAAATTGAGAGTGGTGTTCAATGCGTCGGCGAAAAATTCTACTGGCATTTCCTTGAACGAAGCTCTGATGAACGGACCCGTGATTCAACCGGAATTATTCGATACTCTGGTCCGTTTCCGAGCGCATATTATAGCATTTTCAGCAGATGTGAGCAAAATGTATCGTTGCATTTCGCTCCATCCAGACGACCGATTTTTACAGGCCATACTATGGCGAGACAATCGCTCTGAACCAATTGAAACGTACCAGCTCACTACGCTTACTTATGGCACGACCTCAGCCTCTTTTATTGCAACTAAATGCCTACAGATCTTGGCCCAAGAGTTAGCGCCAGAGCTTCCGGAGATCGCGTATACTCTCTCTTCAGAATTCTATATGGATGACTTGCTAACTGGTGCCCAATCGACAGCTGAGGCCATTCAAAAAAGAAAACAGATTCAGGCGGCACTTGATAAGGCTAAGTTGCCGCTTCGGAAGTACGTGTCAAACTCCAAAGAGTTTCTCTCTTCTTTAGACAAAACTATGATAGAGGAACTCCGCTCTGTTGCATTCGATGGATCTGATGCTGCCAAGATATTAGGTTTACAATGGCATCCGAGCGAAGATTGTTTCTCTGTGAATGTAAAACTGGCACCTATTGAAAACCTAACCCTCACTAAGCGAGTGGTGTCCTCCTTAATCGCGCGCATTTTCGATCCGCTCGGTTTCCTAGCGCCTGTTTCAGTTCGCGCGAAGTTATTGCTACAGGAATTATGGCGGGAAGGCAGAGAATGGGATGAGCCTGTCTCGGAAGAAATAAGAGCTCGATTTCAAGACTACTATGCTGAATTAAAGGCGTTACCTCAGTTTAAGATCAAACGTTGCTACTTCCAGGAGGCTAAAGACGAATTTAGTATAGTAGGGTTTTGTGATACCAGCAGCAGAGCATACGGGGCGGCAGTTTATGTTCGCGTAAGAAAGAGAAGTAAAACTTACACGACGCTCGTGTGCGCGAAGACACGGCTCGCACCACTGAAGGAGATTACGATACCACGGCTCGAATTGCTCGGTGCAGTACTGCTAGCACAACTGTTAGCTCGCGTTGCAAGAAATCTAAAATATGACATTCGTAATGCCGCGGCTTTCTGTGATTCGACTATTGTGCTAACCTGGCTCAAGGGGCCCGGTACAAAGTATCACAGTTTTGTCAAAAATCGTGTCGACCTGGTTACATCTATACTGCCGTCACGCCAATGGCAGTATGTTAAATCAACGGAAAATCCTGCCGATTTGGTGACTCGCGGTATTTCAGTTCGAGCGCTCCTTGATACTGTCTGCTGGCTCAACGGACCGAGTTGGTTAAACGCGGACACCTTTAGCGCGGAGGACATGCCTGCGCCCGAACTCATGCTAGAAGTCCGCACCATAGGAGTCTGTCATGCGGTGGTTTCAAGTACAGGCGACGATGAAGCGCTGATAGAACGATTCTCAGATTTTGAGAAGCTGTTACGGGTCATAAGAAAAGTATACGAGTTTGCTCTCGCTGCTCAGTCATCAACGAGTAGGTGGGGCTCGGAAAAGGATTGCGTACATCCTCTATACGCGGTGTGCCGCCTATCTCAGCGCGCTTGGTTCAGTGCCGAGTTAGCGGCCTTTCATAGAGAGGCACCACTCACAGCGCGCAGCAAGTTAGTTGCGTTGGCTCCGTTTGTTGACGACTGTGGGCTTTTACGGGTTGGAGGACGGCTACGTAACAGTTATTTGTCATACGCGGCCAAGCACCCGATCGTTCTTCACCGACGTTCCAAGTTAACGGAATTGCTTGTGCGGAGCATTCACGAGAGGCATTATCACGCCACTCCTTCGTTTACATTGGCCTTCTTACAGTCCAGGTTTTGGATACATGGTGGAGCGCCAAGAGTGGTGAAAAAAGTCATTGGCGCCTGCGTATGGTGCGCCAGATTAAAAGGAGAAACAATTTCCCAAATAATGGGCGAGCTCCCGAAGGAGCGTACAGCGATCGCTCGCCCATTTACATACACTGGCGTTGATTTTGCAGGCCCCTTTACAATTAAATGCACAAATCATCGCACAGCAAAATATCTAAAAAGCTATGCAGCCTTCTTCGTGTGCCTTAGCACCCGGGCGGTGCATATCGAAATGGTAGTTGACCTCTCAACAGAGGCATTCTTAGCTGCTCTGCAGCGGTTTGCGGCTCGTCGAGGTGTGCCAAGGACAGTATGGTCAGACAACGCTACTAATTTCATTGGAGCAAGGAGCCTGTTGGAGCGCCATTGCCAGCAGGCGGGAATTAATTGGAAGTTAATTCCGGCTCGATCACCCCACCACGGAGGTGTTTGGGAAGCCGCGATAAAAGCAGGAAAGAAATTGCTGTTATCGGCGTCACAGGGATCGATATTAACAGCAGAACAGCTTAATACGGTTTTCGCGCGCATCGAGGCGATTCTAAACTCGAGACCATTATACCGCAGACGGGTCACCTCGGACCCAGAAGTGATTGACATTGTTACTCCGGGGCATTTTTTAGTCGGCTCACATTTACTAGAAACGGACCATCCGGAACAGGGCGATTTGACGCTGGACGTTCGACTGGACGCGCAGCGCCGTATTGTGAGTTCCTTCTGGCAGCAATGGAGTCGGAATTATCTAGCTCAGATTCAGACTCGCTCGAAATGGCAATCCAAGCATCCAAATGTAACACCGGGCGATATAGTGTTGCTAAAAGATGCAGCTAGCCCGCTCCAGTGGCCCATAGGGCGCGTGGTAGATGTTTTCCCAGATTCTCAAGGCCGGGTGCGTATCGCGGAAATTGCAGCAAAGGGTGGCACCTTTCGCCGCGCGATTCAAAAGTTGGTTCGTTTGCCGGTTAACTCCGATGGATCAGAGACATTGGCTTGAGACCCTCAAGGTCTCAGGGGGGGGGGAGAATGTTGAACGATTGTTTACACGGCTCGCATGCAAGTGCGGTCGTGTAATTAAATCTAATCGTCGGTGTTCTTTCCCCCATGCGCTTTCTCGATTCGTTATTATTATCGATGTTTTTGTAAGTGTTAGTTTTCGGTTGTTTTCACTCTCGTTTTGATGGTTGTTCTCGCGTTTTGGTTTTCCTTTTGTTACTTTGATAATTTATCGCGTATTGTTATTTTAGTCGAATTTCTTTCGCTCGTTTCTTTTTCGTATTTATTTGAAATAGCCCTTTTCAGGGCTACGCGCGCATTAAAGTAATCAAAATCGACTTGTTTCCAACCACTTCGTATTCCTTATTCAACTTACGCCAAAGACAGCAAAACAATATTAATGTTGAGTATGTAGGGATTATTTTGGCTGCGAAATATCTTTATAAATATATCTATAAAGGACACGACTGTGCATCGATTAAAGTTGTAGAAGAACAAAGAACGGTGATTTATAATGATGTGAATACATACGAGGGGCGTTTCAAAAGTTTCCACCACAACTCTGTGAAGTCCCTAATTGAGCCACAAAAAAAAAATGAACTCAGCATTCGATTTGTCATGAAATTCTTTGTTTGTCGATATAATCGTCGTTATTATTTAAACAATTGTCGTAACGATAAACGAGTATTTCTATGCCGAGCTGGTATTGCTGCGCGTCCAACTTTTGTAACCAGGTTGTCACGTTGTTCTTGAGTTTGTCATCATTGTTGTATATCCAAAAATCGTTTCAACAAGAAAAAAATATGAAAATCAGACGGAGCAAGGTCCGGGGAGTATGCTGAGTGTTTGAAGACCATCCATTTCCATTTTTTGATGTGCTGGAGCGTTGAGCGAGAGATCAAAATTGTTTTTTTCGTCAAAAGGCCCGGTCACTTGTTTTTTATAATTTTTTTAAAATTATCCAATGTTTGGCAGTAACTAGCGAAGTTTATAGTGGTACCTTCAGGTATAAATTTGATCAAAAGAGGTCGCCTTGCATTTTTTCGGCCGCATTGAATTTACCCGTTTCCACAACATAGTATTGAATACACCTTCAGTAACCATAATGGAAGAAGCTTGATCGATTTAATTATTGTGGGAGATGTTTCGGCTTCAACCATCCAGCATACCATCTCTTCTGTAGAACTTTCCGATCACTGTAGAATTAAGATTGTAATCCGTGGAGCAAAACACACAACAACTCCTTCACAGTGGTATACTAACTATAAACTATTAGACTCCAAAATTAATTTCAATTCATTAAATAAATTTAAGAGTAATTTTTGCTTAGCTAAAACTAAGATAGAATTAAATAATTATGTTATTAAATTTCACGACTATTTAAGAGTTTCAATCGATCAGTGTAAATACAAAAATATCACTACTTTTAACGATTGGTGGACACCCATCCTGGATAACTTAAAACAAATTACTAATAAAATAAAGAAAAAATATAATAGATCAATTCAGGCTAGTAAAAAATTAATTTATAAATTTTTGTTAAGAGAATTAAATAGGAATTATAAAATCTTAATTGAAAAAACCAAATTCGAAAATTGGAAAAATTTCATCAATAATTCTAAATGCTGGGGAAAACCGTACAAAACTGTAATGGAAAAACTTAAGCTATTTCAATTTCTAGCTATTAAAGTAAATGATGTAATATTAACTAAACAAAAAGAGAAATGTGCAGCTCTCCTTGATTTCTTCTTTCCCAGGAAGAAGGATAAATTAGATTATTTGACAGATTATACACCTAACGTAAATGATAAATATGATTCTGCTATTGGTTCTGATGACCTAAATTTAATTATTAATTCGATTAATACACGCAAGGCTTCCGCATCAGATAACATTTCTAACGTAGTGGTTAAAATGATTCATGCAAAATACCCAACAATTTTTGGAAAACACTTTTTGCAAAAATTCCTTCTGTTACAAATGTGTTTCCTGATTTATGGAAAATGGGAAAAATTAAATTAATTAATAAACCCAAAAAAAGGGATCTTTCTCTGTTTAACGGCTATCGACCTATAGCACTATTAAACTGTATTGGTAAAGTATTTGAAAAAGTAATTAACGTAAAATTACATAACGTAATTAAAACTAAACAAATCTTAAGTAATAACCAGTTCGGGTTTAGACGCGCGCGTTCATCAGAAATGGCTGTTAGAAAACTTCATGATATTATTCAATTAGCGCAAACCAAAAATTTATTTACTGTTGTAATTACTTTTGATGTAAAAGGCGCATTTAATAATCGTAAACATTCAACAATAATCGAATTTTTTTTTTTTTTTTTTTTTTTTTTTCATTGTACCGACAGCAGTCTGCCATAAACAATGGTGATATAAGAATATAAGGAAAGGGGGGAAAATTGGGAAAAAGTGGAATGAATAGAAAAGGAAAAGGAAACGAATATTAACCTGACAGTTCCAACGAAATGCCCGATTCAGGTCTTAAGAAGAAAATGGTTTATTTATCCTTTTTTTATTTTTTTATTTTTTTATTTATTTTTTTTAATTTTATTAATTTATTTATTTTCACACTACATAACGATTATGCGTAGTGTCTCCGAGAGCAATATAATAGCGCTTAAGTTATCGGAAGTGCATCCCGGCACCACTTTTTCCTTTTCAGTCGCCGGCTGGATCTAGCTGGAACATCAATAGTGAACATTCGGTATATAAGTGAATTCGAGCTAAACTGAAGTTTCTCAAAGAACTTTTTGTACTGTTCCGCATAAACATCCTTCACGTATGGAACATTCAAGTCCGCATGCAATGTGTCGTTGGATACGAAATAAGGCGCAGATACCATTGTATGGAGAATCTTGGACTGCGGTTGCTGTATCCTAAGGAGGTTGCTTCGACATGTCGTTCCATATAGCTCTAATCCATATCTCCATATTGGAGCGATAACCGATAAATATACATTCCGCTTTACGGCCAGGTTTAGAACTGATTTTCGTCCTAGCAGCGGCCATAGCAACCTAGCCCTAATTATTATAGATTTTCTTGTATTTTCCACGTGATCACGCCACGTTAATCGTCTATCCATATGCATTCCAAGATAGCGCACGGAGTCTACTTTTGGAATTTGCGAGTTCTCAAATTTCAAGTGTGAACATCTTACTCGTCTGTTTGTGAATAAAATGTGACGACATTTAGTTGGGTTGAACGATATGCGCGAGAGGCATGCCCATTTCTCTAGCCTATTCAGATGATTTTGAACAGCAGCGTTTGCATACGTAACATTCGTATTAGATGCGAGTATCGCAATGTCATCAGCGAATGTAGCTAGTAACGTTAGATTAGAATCTGGTACGTCCGCGGTATAGATGGAATACAATAAAGGCCTTAGCAAACTGCCTTGAGGTACTGACGATCTGATTGAATGTATTTCCGAGAGTGAATCCTTTATTTTAACCACAAACGAGCGTTCGGACAAGTACGATTTGAGTAATAGATAAATATCCTCATTAAGAATTTGCCGCAATTTATACAGCAATCCTGGATGCCAGACCTTATCGAATGCCTGCGTGACATCTAGAAACACCGCGGAACATACCTCGTGTTTCTCCAACGTTAACGAAATTGCGTCAACTAATCGGTGACACTGACGAATCGTAGAGTGATCCGTGCGAAAACCAAATTGATGATTCGGTAGCACATCTCGGTTACTTATAACCGGATCAATACGATTTAAAATTAGCTTCTCCAAAACCTTTGATAAGGCGGAGAGCAAGCTAATCGGTCGATATGATGAAAGCTCTGTCCGCGGTTTCCCCACTTTATGAACCATCATTATAACCGACTTCTTCCATATTTTAGGGAAGTACCGCATTCTTAGAACCGCATTAAAGATGTAACAAAGAAGAATAGCTGCTCTCCGCGGTAGTCGCGAGATTATTTCCCCGGTAATTCTATCGAAGCCAGGAGCCTTACGTAGTGGTATATTCCGAAGGCATATGAGAACTTCTCTTGGCGAGAAGACCTTAGTAGCTTGTTTTGCACCGACGAGGTTTTTCCAATGCTCTTTGTATATAGTCAGAATGCTCCTTGTTGCGATCAGAGTGTGGTGTAAAGACCGTGTCAAGATGGTCCGCAAAAGCATTTACCTTTTCCTTGTCTGTTTTAACCCAAGTGTTGTTCGATCTAATATTATATGGTTCTTCTGATTGACTTAACAGTTTTTTAACTGACGTCCATACAGGCTTTTCCCCATCGTTAATGGACTGCGTGTAATGATTAAAAGTTTTATTTTTGTACTCCTTGATACTGATCTTTAGTTTGTTTTGCAACTCTTTGTATCTGTTGTATAAGGATGGGTAACGACCACGCTGCCATCTCCTTCTTGCTGACCTGGTTTCTTTTATTAATTTTCTTATTTCTACGGGTATATACAGGTTTTGAAAAGATTTTTTTGATCCGTAATTGGTAGAATTATTACACGCATATTCTATGAAATTAGAAAAGTTCTTGACGGCTATGTCAATGTCATTTGTGTTCTTTAGTTTGATCTTCAAGTCAATATTATTTTCAATTATACTTGAAAAGATATTCCAGTTAGTGGTATGATTTGTAAGTCTCTGCTGATTGAGTACAGTTTTAGGACTTATACCTAAGGTGACAACCACTGGAACATGATCGGATGACAGATCGATGATTGTTCTGCATTCCCTGCCGTATCTTTGAATGCCACGAATAATAAAGAAATCTAAGACGTCCGGAAGCCTATTGAGATTCCGCGGCCAATATGTAGGAGTCATTGGAGATAAAACGGCAAGTGCGTTGTTCTGTATTGATTTGTACAGTATCTTTCCGGCTGGGTTTGTTATTCTTGATCCCCACATACTGTTTTTGGAATTATAATCTCCACCGCATATGAATACATTTCCTAATTTGTTGAAAATTGTATTGTAGTCCATTTGTGGTATACAGAAACCTGGGTGACAGTAAATTGCGGCTACTGCTATATCCTTTCCAAGTGTTTCGACGTTTACCGCTACAATCTGGTATGCGAATGTGCTGTATGCAAAGTTTTTATATTGTTTGTATATTTCTCTGACTAAAATACCATTGAACCCCCATGAGCTGTTCCATCCGGGTAGTGAGCCGAGTATGCTACATAACCACGAACTTTGAAACTCTTTTCATACGTGAGATGGGTTTCTGTGATTAGTGCAACATCAATTACATTTTGTTGAAGGAAAAGTTCAAATTCATTTCTTTTTTGAGTAATGCCATTCGCATTCCATAGTACTATCACAAGTGAGTGTTGTGTGATTATATTAGTGTTGTTTAACATTATGGAAGTAATTTTTCAATAACTTTCGTCAAGAGTGATATTAATGGATTTATTGTAGATTTGAATTCGTTGAGGAACGTTGTCAACATTATTGAAATTTCATTAGGGTTATTGCTGTAGTTGTTATTGGTATGCCCAGTGTACGTCTGACCTGTATCCGTTTGGTTCCCGGCGTAGTTTATACTTCCTGCTCAAACGGCGTTAGCATATGATCCTCGATTCGCTGTGCTTAGCATTCCATTAGAATAACTATCTCTAGGAACATCAGGAACGTTGATATTTTCATGAGCCCGGGCATGAGACGAACGTATTTTATTGTAGAATTCAGTTTGCTGTTTGTATACAGCGCATCCCCTATAGCTTGACGGGTGGTTACCATCGCGTAAGGCGCATTTTGCGGGTTCGGATGGGCTTCTATTACAAAGTTTAGTATCATACATCCAGCACATTTAACACAACGTATGGGTAGGTTACAGTAGTTAGCCGTGTGGCCGAATAATTGACATCTTTTGCATTGTTTAAGCCGTGAATCTTTTTTAGGTTCTTCAACCACTACCACTGTATTTAAGATGCGGTTGATTTCAAATATTTCAACATTTTTTTTCGATGGTTTCAAGTCTAAAAAGAACATGGGGAGAGGTTGTTTGGTTTTGTAACGTAGAATATTAGTGATAGTTTTAACCTGAAATCCTCTGGACTCAATTTCTTTTGTAATGTCAGCTGTATCTGTAGAGTGGTGTAAATTCTTAATTACTACTCTGAACGGTTTGTCTTCCAGTAAAGAGTACGTATAAAAGAGATATTTATTTTCTCTTAAGGTTTTAATAATACAACGATAACAGGTCGGGTTCTTAGGCTTAATAGTAACCCCGGATAAGGTTGTTTTTAGTTCGAATTCTACCTCAGGTAATTCTAAAAGGACGAAATTTTAAAATCTCATAAAGTCAGTCCTGATTTAATTAAAGTAATTTACGATTATCTAACGAACAGAACTGAGGTGATCAAAACCGAAAGTTTTACTATCGAACGCAGTATATCATGCGGAGTGCCTCAGGGTTCGGTCCTCAGACCAACACTCTGGAATGTATTATACTCATATATTCATAAACAGATGGAAATCTTTTGTTCGCGATATAACTACGATGCAGAATTTATCAGCTTTGCTGACGATTTATGCTCCGTCGTTAAACTAAAAAACGCAACGGAAGCTGACAACGTTAGAGTTATCTGTAAAACCTTGGAAAAGCTTTTTATTCACTGTGGTCTCGAATTTTCAATTGAAAAGACAAAAATGATGGTTACTGGTAACAAGAAAACCACAGAGGTGATTAACAAACTTAGCATACTTAACTTGTTATATGAGAAACCTATTCCAATTGTAAAAAATTTTAAATACCTCGGAGTAATAATAGATCATAGATTTAAATTTAATAAACATGTAAACTACGTAACAGATAAGGCAAACAAAATCTTTTATATGCTATTAAAAATTCAGCCTAACTTAGCTGGTGTTAACTATAATAACAAAGTGATAATGTATAATGGTGTTATTCGTGCGATTTTTTAAATTACTGCTCAAGTATTTATATGATTAAATAACTCTGTTTCTGATATGAATAAAATTTTAAAAATTGAGAGTAAGCTTCTTCTGAGTGTAGGCTCGTTATATAGAACGGTGTCGATTGCTGCGGCTCCCGTTGTCACTGGAATCCTTCCGGCTGACTTAAGCATGCACCATGCTGCCTTATTAGCAGAATACAAAATGTTCTGAATATCACTCTTACCACTTCTTATAGATCGCTACAACTTTTTAACAACAATTTTAACGTAAACTTACAATATGATAATTTTCCAAACATTAATAATTTTAATAAATACATGAAAGTAATTATTTTAAATATTTGGCAAGAAAGGTGTGGAATAATCAAAATAATGGCAGACTAACGTACAAATTTTTATATGATATAAATGTAAGATTTAGGCTAAAGAAATTACTAAGAATTAATTTTTTTATAAGTCAAGCGTTGACGAGACATGGCAGTTTCGATACTTACTTGGAACGATTTAAAATTACACCTTCTGACATTTGTCATTTCTGTCAACTTGGTGTTCCCAATACAGTTAGTCATTTTCTATTTGAATGCCTCTTCACTAAGGAAGAACGTTTGAAATATAATTTAAATGGTTACTATATCGATAATCGAATTATTATAAATAATGTTAACGGATTAAACGTATCGAACTGTTGTGCAAATCTCGCTTGGAGGAAACGCATTACTATATAAAATATACCTAACGTTAAGTCGACTATATATTACAAATACCGTGACTAAGCCAATAGGCATCACGGTCGTATATATAAAAAAAAAAAAAAAGTATCGATTTTCATGTTTAATGTGCTGAATCCATTCACGAACGGATCAGTTTGACATTCTATTATTATCATACATATTTTTTAACTCGTCGTGTATTTTTTTACCCGAAACATTTTTCGCAACAAGCTAAGGAATAGCTGCATGTTGTTCACAAAAACTGGACGCACACTGTAGTGGTAGCTCTCTGGTTAAACGAACATTGACGGCGTGCTATTAGGAGCTTGACATTTTTACCAGTTATTCTCATAATTGTCTCGAATATAATCTTATATTGTTTATCTTGCCAGTGTTACCACAAGCTGAGTTCTGAAAGCGTGGCGGAGACTTTTGAAACGCCCCTCGTATTAATGATTTTCTCACTAGTAAGCATTTTAATCGGTGCAAGCGGCTTCATCCTATTATCAGTTTAACATTTTCTATTTTACATTTTCGGCAATTTTTAAAGCAGAATAATATTGAAATCACTACAGAAATGAAAAGTTACATTATAAATTTTAATAATACAAAATCAGCAACTGCCATTATTGAAAATAAACCGCTTTTAGATGTTTTTGAAAAATATACGAGAAATGTTTACTGCAGACAATGAACGGTGAACACGGCAAAACGGTTCAATATTACATGATTTATGTAAATCTTGTTAAATATTACTTATTGTTAAATTCGAGTATTAGGACTGCAAATTTCAGTCTTTAAAGTACATTTTGTCAAAAATCGGCAATTTATTTTTTGCTGTTAATCAACCGAATTATATGCCCGATGGCTTGTTCGGTACCACAATAATTTGTGCAAAGTTGACGAGACGCATCCAGGTCTCCGAGATTCATTCGAAAAAGGTTCGCTTGGGATCAAAAGGATCGACAAGGATTTCTCTAGACAACCTATCGATTTAACTTTGGAACAAACGATAAACTCAGACGCAGCAAATAGGCTTACAAGCGTCTTAACTCCAATGCAGCTCGTCAAAAGTGGTGCAAAGGCCACAGCGTAAGATACACAGTTATTTCATTACAACAAGCTGGTTTATCAAGAAATCAAGATAACTTCGCAAAAAAACACAGTAGATGGCCCCGATGAAGAAAAGATGGACTGTTTACAATATACCGATAATAGTGGATCTGAATCTGAGACCGATATCAATACCTTTAAGCCACCCACATGCACTCTAACATTACAAGCTCGGGCAAAAACCCCAATAAAAGACTCACAAATAAAACGTCAACAATTATCTAACCTACAAAAATACTTCGCTACAGACTCAAATAGCACAAGTGATTTAACATATAACAAATTTATTCAATTCCTAGATGGAACAAAACAATCATTAAACCCTGGCCAGGTCGCAAATATGTTAGACATAAACACAGCCGAGCTGATAACCATTATGCAATTAATAAAACCGTCGCTAGAACAAAAATATATAAAAAGTAGATTCACAAAAATCATAAACAAACTCCAGAGGCTTAACAATAATGATAACGAAATCTCGGATTACCCCTCCTCGCAACAAGAAGACGTATAGAAGTAAAAAATCTTGAAATGGGTACCGCAAATCAAAATATTACAATCATAAACTGGAACTGCAATGGAATTTTGCTACATTTTGAAGACTTTAAACTGCTTTTGTCCACGTACAATCCAATGATCGTGTGCATTCAAGAATCGCATTTGAGGCCAAACCAAATAATAAATCTAACCTCCTATAATATGATATATAAAAGTGTTAATCCAGCAACGAAGGCGCATGCTGGAATCTTCCTAGCCATAAGGAAAGACGTCAGTTATACAGAATTAGATCTTAAATTAGAACACATACAAACTCTGGCTGTGCGTATAAATACTGACACTCCGTTTTCGGTATGCTCAATTTACCTTCCACAATACACAAAAATTGAAGCGTGCGACTACAATACCATAATATCCCGTCTTCCACAACCGTTTATATTTACTGGAGACTTTAATTCTCACAGTGAGTATTGTGGAAGCGCTACTACTGACGCAAGAGGTAGACTACTAAACGATATAATAGATAAATACGATCTTACGATACACAACACACTGGAGCCAACTCACTATAGCGCGACGCATAGAATGTGGAGTACAATAGATTACGTACTTAGTTCAGCCCAGATGTCCCACCTAATAGATGTACACCATCACGATGACATGGGTAATAGTGACCACTTCCCACTAATAATCACAGTGAAAACAAAGGCTAAAAGGCCCGTAGAAAAACCTAAGCTAAACTTTAATAAAGCAAACTGGAATCTTTATAAGCAATTATGTCAATCCGAAATAAAAATAGACTTTGGTCAAGAAGTAAATACGATCGTGTCTTCCTTCACCAATCAAATAAAGCAATGTGCCGAGAAAGCCATACCCAGAACGAAGCCTCTCCCAAAATTTCGAACTCCAGTACCATGGTGGTCAGATAAGTGTTCTGAAGCTATAAAAAACAGGAGAAAAGCCCTCAAGCTACTTAAACAAAATCCAACCCTAAAAAATCACATTTCCTTTCAGCACGCACGTGCAAAAACCAGGTGGATACTCAAACAAGAAAAAAGGAAATCTTGGGCGGACTACATATCAACGATAACGTGCAAAACACCAGTTACACAGCTATGGGGCAAAATCAGATCAATCAATAAAATACATTATCCTGGTGTACCTAGTTCTATATTAGCAAACGACCAACTGCACACAGAAGCCGCGCAAATAGCAGAGGTTTTTGCGGAACTTTTCGAAAATATATCCAGTGACAAGGAGCAGCCGCCGTCTTCAATAGAAATCAAAAACAAGATCGAGAATGTCCAATTCAACTTTTCCTCTCCAAATAATGAGGTTTATAATAGGAATATTAACAAAACGGAATTATACAATGCGATTAGTCTAATGAAAATATCTGCGCCCGGACCCGACGAATTTAACATTCTTTTCCTAAAGCACGCTCCAGACTGTGTCTACGACAAGTTACTTTTAATCTTCAACCGTATCTGGCACACCCATACCTTCCCTCAACAATGGCGAGAATCCATAATTGTCCCGATTCAAAAACCTAATAAAAATCCAACACATCCGGATAACTATCGCCCAATATCATTAACATCAGTACTCTGCAAATTATTTGAGAAAATTATCAACCATCGCTTAATATGGGAACTGGAGAACAGAAACCTGCTATCACCAACACAATACGGATTTAGACCATCTTGCTCGACACTAGATCAGTTGAACCTTCTTCAGACTAAAATACAAGAGAGCTTTACCCGACGTATGCACTTGTTGGCAGTATTTTTCGATATCACGAAGGCCTTTGACCGTATATGGAGATGCAAAGTCCTGGTCAGCTTAAACAAATGGGGATTCAAAGGAAGAATCATGCACTTCATCCAAAATTTCTTATCGTCCCGTTATTTTCGAGTTCGTATAGGCTCATCACTATCATCATCCAAAAAGCTGACAAATGGCGTCCCTCAAGGATCCGTGATTAGTCCGACACTGTTTATCGTTGCAATTAACGAACTAATCTCAAGTATACCATCGCCTGTGAGCGCTACACTATTCGCGGATGACTTTTCGATATCCATCAGCTGTGATAACCTAGAAGCTGGAAAGCGAATACTACAAACCTCAGTGAACCGAGCGCAACAGTGGGCCTCCCAAAATGGCCTGGAGTTCTCACCTTCAAAAACTGAATGCATCCACTTTTGTCGGCTACGAACATGCAATAAAGAATTATGCCTTACACTTGACAACAATGCTATACCGCAATCTCGCACGGTGACTCACCTAGGAATAATCTTCGACGATACTCTCTCGTGGAAACAACACATCCAGCACCTAAAACGGACATGTCAAAGGAAAATGAATATACAGTAGAATCCGCTTAATGTGAAGCCGGATATTGTTATCAATCGGTTAATGTTATCAAAATGCTTCGGTCCCGATTTCTTGTCCTTTTTACACACAAATTTCCCCCTTTTATGTGATCAAGACGTCGTTTATTGTTATCGCAATCAGAGCACGTAATGTAGTAGGTTTTTCAATAAATCTCGTTTCTTATCTTCTTTCATTGAATGTGTACCTACAATTATGCATATAACGAAGTTGATAACAAATCGTCTTCGTATACAGTTGTTTCATCGCTTTCCTTATGATAATGTCGTCGAAACCAAAACGTCGCGATTGCAGTGTTTCGGAAAAAGTAAACATTTTACGAAAGTATGACGCGCTTGTACCCATATCCCAACGTGAAGCAGCATCAAAATTAGGAATTTCGCAACCGCTATTATGTAAAATTTTGAAGTCGAGAGAAGAATTGGAAACTGCGACGATATGCAACGGGAACACTTCGCGTAAAAGAAAACGATTCGGTAAAGATGAACAAGTTGAAACAGCTTTGGTTGGATGGTTCGATCAGGTACGTGACAAGAACGCGTCAGTTAACGGTCCGATTTTACGTGCAAAAGCGGAAAGTTTAGCGAAACAGTTAGGCAAAGAAGATTTCGTTGCTACAGAAGGCTGGTTTCGTAGATTTACGAATCGGCACAACTTAGTTTATAGAAAGCCGTGCGGCGAACAAGCTGACGCTGATGTTTCTGCGGCTGAGTCGTGGATCAAAGATGTTTGGCCTACCTTAATTGATCAGTATTCTCCTGATGACATATTTAACGCTGATGAAACCGGGATTTACTACCGAGCACTGCCTGAAACCACGTACGTGTTCAAAAGTGAAGCGTTGAAGGGGTTTAAAGTAGCCAAAGATAGAATTACGGTGCTATGCTGCTGCAGTATGTCCGGTGAAAAAGAAGAACTGCTGGTTATCGGTAAGAGTAAAAATCCAAGATGCTTCAAGAACGTAAAAAACCTACCAGTTTCATATTCGGCTAATAAGAATGCCTGGATGACGTTGGAAATTTTTAAAGAATGGTTGGTGCAATGGGACCGACGCTTAAATCGAAACATTCTTTTGCTGGTGGACAACTGTACAGCTCATAATGTCGATCTAACTTTCCGCCACATTAAAATTGTTTTTATGCCGCCGAATACCACCTCATTAATTCAACCGTTAGATCAAGGCGTAATTAGGACCCTAAAGGCGTACTATCGCAACGAAATGAGACAACGAGTTTTGGAACAGATCGAAGGCAACATGCAAGGCTTATCGGCGGCCGAATTAAGTACGAAAACTGATCTTCTATCAGCTCTCCATCTCTTGAAGCATGGCTGGGATTCAGTTACTAAATTAACAATTTCTAACTGCTTCAAAAAAGGAGGATTCTTTCCAAAATCAGAACTGGTCGAAGTGCTTTGTGAACTCCCTTGTCCCGATGACTTGTTACAAGTCGAATTTGAAGAATGGCTCGATATTGATTCCAATTTGACTACTGCTGCTCCTGTGACTAAAAAAGATGTATGCGACAACATTTTAAATCACGACGACGAAGAGCTTTCATCATCAGAGGAGGAAATGGAATATGAAAATAGTGTACCCTCTCACAAAGAAGTTATAGATGCCCTCGCAACCATTCGACGATTTGTGCAGTGCAGAGGCACTGTTGATAATTTCAATGATACTTATGCGTCAGAAAAACTTGTTAAAAATTTACTCGTTCAGAATTTGAAACAAAGTTCTTTGACACGTTACCTTCCGAAGGGTAAGTAATGCCTAATGATATTAACCGACGTATCTATTTTATCAAACGCACTTTGTGGTATGTACTTCAAAGCTAGAATCAAGTATGTGATATACATATGTACGTGCAATAAAAAAAAATTTTTCAACTCGATTTTTTTTCGCTTAATGTTATCAGCCGCTTAATGTTATCGATATTCCCTCGGACATTTGCGATCACATTAAGCGGATTTTACTGTAATAAGAAAACTCTCGCATACATCCTATGGAGCGGACAGAACAACATTGCTGAAAATTTATCGAACCCTTATACGGTCGTCGCTAGATTACGGAGTCCCCATATATGGCACAGCGAACCCCTCCATCTTAGCCACACTGGACCCAGTGCATCACACCGCACTTAGGATAGCGTTGGGAGCTTTTTACACGAGTCCGACCATGAGTATCCTCTGTGAAGCTAATGAATGGCCGTTGAATCTCCGTCGGGAATTTCTTATGTTAAAATTTTCCGTCCATCTCCAGTGCAGACATAATTCATTCCGGTCATGCGAAACTAATTCAACGCGAAACCGTCCCCACGCAACGGGACTCCTCCATCAAATAATCTACTCGATTAGATCGAAACGTCAAATTGATGTTCCAGGAAATATTGTACAATACAAAGTACATCTTTTGCCACCGGCGGTCCTGGCAAATATCTTCACGGATGTCTCTCTTACAAAACATAACAAAGACTCCGCACAAATAATCTCCAAAGCATATGCACAACTGTTACTATCCTATGCATCCTTTAAAAAATTCTACACAGATGCGTCCAAAACGAAAGAAGGAACAGGATGCTCGGTAGTACACGAAGGCAACGCTATCAGATATACTGTACCGCATGTCTTTTCCGTTCTGTCAGCGGAACTAATGGCATTAAAGTTAGCTGTGCAGCAAGCGACAGATCTGCAATACACCAAGACCGTCATCTTCACAGACTCACTCGCAGCGATACAAAGTATCAACGCCCAGCAGCCAACAAAAACAAAACACCATCCCATAAGTCAAGATATCCACGCTGCCGTCTACGGATCCAATTTGAGTGTAACCTTCTGCTGGATACCAAGTCATACTGATATCATGTACAACGACTTAGCTGACCAGGCAGCAAAGCAGGCAACAACCATGTTTCCAATTCCAGCCGTCCCTATTCCAGCAAAGGATGCCATCCATTATCTAAGACATCAGTTCCGAGACACGTGGAAGCAGATCTGGATCGATACACCGACCACAAATAAGCTACGAAGCATAAAGGCAGACATACTTCCTTGGAAAACGTCGATTCAACCATCGCGTCGTGAAGAAGTAGTTTTGGCCCGGCTCCGCATCGGACATACAACTCTCACTCACAAGCATATTCTAGATCGGAAAGATGCTCCGCTATGCTGCTATTGCGGCCAGCAACCAATAACGGTTGTCCATGTCCTCCATGAATGTTCCGTCTTTCAGTCCTATCGTATGAATTGGCCCTCTACGTTCTCATCCACCATCTCTGATAATCCTAAAATGATCGATCAAACTTTCCAATTCCTCAAACGTACTAAACTTTTTCCCCTAATATAAAATTTTACAACCGGTGTCTCTGGCCATAGTAGCAGTACATGGCACCGTAAAAAAAAAAAAAAAAAAAAAAAAGAAATCAAGATATTACAGCTAACTTAGAAAAGAGTAAAATCGATAAAAGCGTTAAACAGCTTAACAATTTTGTAGATGGGATTTTGCAGAATATGAATGTGATCAATAAAGATATTGATAAACAAAAGCTTTTCAACATGTCAAACGGCCAAGCTGCAAGCACTGATATAGAGAACTTTTTACTGAACATAGAATTTAGTGGTAATAAGTTACGAGAAACTTAAAAGAGTGCGAGGAAGATCCAAATAGATATGAAAAAGTAATTAAAAAAAATCAAATATCAACATTCGCAGATAAACTCAAAAAGAAAAAATCTGATTTGAATGGCAAAGAGCAACGAGATCTTTTTGGACGGCTGCTTGTTGCTTCTTTGGATAAAAAAAAAAAAAAAAAATAGATCTTGAAAAGATATTATCTTTTCCGCTAATGCCCGTGCCCTCGTCACTGTGCCATTTGGATGGTACTATGTGCAAGACCGACAAATCGGCTTTGCTGAAGTGCTTAAAAACTGAAGTGATGGTCGCTAATAACGAACTTCATTTTCATATCGATCTTACTGTAATTGATGGGTTCTATTTCCTGTATTTATTAAAAGATATATACCATTAACGTTTGGTAATATTTCCAAACAAATTTTGCAAACCGTAGTAAGGAAACGCGGTAGAAATGTTTCTATTGTTTTTAATGAATACCAATCGTACTCTATTAAAGATAACGAGCATGCTTTTCGAAACACAAGTGAGAAAAGTGACTATTTCTCTGTGGATTACACAAAAGAAAATAGTTCAAGGAAGCTCTAGTTCGGTTTTTAATGTAGGATTCGGAAAAAGCAAAGTTGACTCCCTTTTTTTGTAATAAAACGGTGTATTTAAATTTCGACTATTGCTATAAATACAAAGTTGAAAACGATTTAGTCATCAAGAACATTGAGGATAGTTTTTTATGCTCCTCGCATGAAAAAGCCGATACACAAAAATTATCCAGCAGATTTGCAATATTAATTATGATGCTAACGTATCCGTCAAGTGCTCCGATACCGATATTCTCATAATTATGCTCGATAATATGGGTAATTTCAAAAGCGACGTGAAGATTCGGACGGAAGTTGGCGTTGGCAACCGCCTACGATACGTCAACGTCAGTGAAATATATGAACACTTAGGACACAATCAGTTTGCGCTGTTCTTCCGACTCTACATGCCTTCACTGGTTGCGATCAGAATCCTGCCGAAAAGGAAAAAAACATCCGACAATTTGTTAATGCAGTCAGAGGACTTTCAAACAGCATTTGCAAATTTAAGTACGTTTAATGACGATAATCAATCAGAAATGATGGAAAGAATGGAGGCATTTGTCTGTCAGTTATATGGTCAAAAAAAAAAAAAAAATCAAAAATCATAAACGAAGCTCGTCTTGCAATATTTTCAAAAAGTTACAAATTCAAAGATAACGGGGACACTTTCAAAGTTCTTACTAAAAAGTACGATGCGTCAAATCTTCCGCTATGTAGAGCTGAGCTTTCAGATATTTGGATCTATTGTAATGTTATTACTGTTTTTTCTATGCCCTCAGGGATGTCTTTGCAGAATCAACTTCCACGGATATATTTTATATTTGATTTATACATTTTCTTTTTTCTTATTTTTTTTTTTTTGTTCTAATTTTACGAATAAATTGTTCAAATTGTGAATGTGAATATATTAAAAATGACCTACACTGATATTTCTTTGATGGTTGACCGCTAAAAAAGATACAATTATAATATATACGAATATGACGCAGAATAATAACGAAATTAATAATAATATAAATTGTACGTATCCTATTTGTCGGCGATAATCCAGGATGCTGTAATGAATTCCAGGTATACGCTTGGTCATGGGTTACAGAGCTACCGAATAATTGACGGACGACTTAATTTGTTAATTTAATACCGAAACAAACCGGACTACCGAATAACTTTTTATTTCGATTTCGATTGCGAAAATGGTCTTAATACTAATGACCTTTTCGCGTGGCAGGTTTGTGGAAAATTATCAACTTCTCTTCTCGAGGAAACGGTTTACGACCTTTGTAAGATAGACACTTTCTAACGGAGCGATTACCACTGATCTTTTCTTTTTCGGTTTCAATGTCCTAGCCGTTTCGTTACTTTCTCTTGTTCTCCCCGTGAGCAATCACCATCACTTATCGGAGTGGGCCTTTCTCCAGATGAATGGCGTGATCACGTATCCTCCCAGTGACCGACAAACAGGATTTCAAGCACTCTCGCATTCCCTCTCGCACCACGTCTCTCAAATTTCTATTATATATATATATATATAACTCGGCCATTTTGACCTCGCAAGGGGCTGTGCCCCTTGTCCCCTCTTGCTTTCATTTCTGTCTCTTTCTCTTCTATACTTTGTATAAAATGATCAAAATTTACAACGTAATTCTTACTGGCATCAACACACACAAAAAATAACATAACCACAAAAATCCTATTCTAACATTTACCTTCCGTTATATAAAATTAAGACATTTTTTCATTACATTTTTCATTACATATTTCATTACATAAAATTGTGACATTTTTTAAATAACAATAACAAAAATCCTACAAAATATAACAAACGTTACATAAAATTGGGACATTTTTCTGGGACATTTTTTTGGGACATTTAGCGTTACATAAAATTGGGACATTTTTCTGAGACATTTTTTTGGGACATTTTTTCGAACGGGGGGTAGCCTAAGAATTACGTTGTAATTAATATATATATATAATATATATTTTTACAAATTTATTTATGATTTTATTATACACATGTAATGTACACATTACATCATGTACACCAAAAAATACCAACAACAAAGTTAGTTGTTAAAATGGTTGGCTGGAATTGGGAGAACGATACGAATTGAACTAGTTTGAAGGACAGCAAATTCCTACGTTTGTTAAAGATGTCGTGAGTCAACCAAATGATGAATCAGGTAATACATAATTGTAAGAAAATTTGTTATCCTCCTCTGTATTAATAAACTGATCAGCTACATTATACATTTACTAATTTTCAGGTACTGGGTCCGAGCTTAAAGATATTGAAGAAAATTATGACGAGTCTGATCAACCATGCAAATGTAGTAGTGATTCTGATTAGAAAAGTTATTTTTATATTTTTTATAATATAAATACGTTAAACAAAAATTAATGATTGCGTTTTTTTCTTATTTTAAATCTCAAAAACCATCTATTTTATTATTAATATATAATATATAATCAACCTAATAAGTTTAAACGACGCTATCAATCAAGGCTACCTATAGTGTTCTTCATCGAGCCTATCTATACTGCTCTCAAACGATGCTCTTTACAAACACCTGCTATCTCCAATTCAATATATTTATTATATTACAAAATATATTTCAAAATTACATACAAGCATCATACGGTTGAGCGTGCTATATAAATTAAGCGCGAGGCGCGCCTCTCTATTGACCGCTGGAGGTGTTTGTTGCATAAAAATAGTGACTGACTAAGTTTTTCGTCTTTTTTAAAATGATATTTGCTAATTGTATACGAAATTTCAGATTTTATAAAACAGTTGCAACGTGCATGTATTATTTACAAGTTTGGAAGCGCCCTCACGCCAGGTGTTAGTGAAACTGATCGACTAACTGCAGGCTATGGATATACAACCGCTACATAACCTAATGTCAAAATATCAGCCTTTCTAAAACTCAGCTTTCGGACTATTAAATCAACGTGATAAATTTCATGCCAAATCGGTCAAGGAAAGATTCGATGTCGGTAAAAAAGATTCGGTTATGTCTGAAATCGGTTTTAACAGCGAACACGGAGTAATCAAATGTATTCGTCCGACCTGTTCAAAATGTGGGGAGGTAGGCATCATCAGATCGGGACAATGATTTCCACAAGCCTAGTTCAGTTGAGGGATCGTTATCGGTAAATGGCGCTCAATCGCCATCGAGTACAAATGCTAACGTCACAAAAACTTCGTTCACCGGCATATCAACATCAAACGTAAATAAATTTCTAGTACTCCGAACCGCGGTCGTATTAGTGATACAGCCAACTGAAAATCGATTTTCAAAAGTCATCAAGAATCGGCTTCTTCTTGACAATTGTTAACAAGGAAATTTAGTTATCGAAAAATTCGTTAATAATAATAGATGGGTTACATCAAACCCTCCGGGGGATCACACCTTATCACGGTGGAGGGGTTTGCGTGTTCCGACGAAGTTCAGAGCTATACTGGCAGTAGTGTATTCTACCTGAAGGGCCTCCCTAGCCAGGAAGGTCTGAACTGAGGAACCAGACCAAGATGATCCCATGATCGTCGGCAGCAGGACGATCATTACTGGATACAGGCGCGATGCATATAGCTAAAAACGGCTGTACTCCAGACATATCTAGGCGTGATGTACTTATTGCAGAAATGGCTAGATAACTGCGCTGAAGAAAGCAACAGAAAACTACTTCAGTATACGTTCCTAGAAAATAATCACTATGCAGGACAAAACCAAACCATTGGCCCCGAGTTTCTGGCACTACACAGTAGCAGGGGTGCAAAGAATACCCGGAAGTAAAACTAGTGCTGCAGATGTGATTAACATAGGTACTTGGAATATACGAACCTTATATGAACCTGGGATTCTTGAGATACGCAGATTAAAGATTCATGTACTTGGCCTAAGTGAAGTAAGATGGACTGGAACCGGGAAGATCATATCTAATGATGTGGCTGTCTATTTTTCAGGCAATAGAAGTGGAAAACACCAACGTGGGGTTGCAATAATGATAAACAGAGTGTGGTGCAACAGCGTTACTGCGTTCGTGCCATACTCTGATCGAGTATTATTGCTACGGCTTAAAGCACACCCAGTAGATATCAACATCATACAAGTATACACCGTTTGTCTGAAAAGTAAGGGGACTGATTTTTTTCTGAAGAAACGAGTGGCACTATCTGTGGGAACCTATTGCAGTGACGTAGTACTATGTTTTGACATAGTGTATGATTTTTTGTTGGCCAGTAGTACGATTATTTCTTGATGAGATACGGTCTTGTAATTTGTGTGTTCTTTCAACGTGTCACTTTTTTGTAATGGAACAACGATCGGTAATAGTTTCTGCGTTAATATTTCTGATAGCAGCTTATCAGCGTTACTCAGATAACAGCTTATCATCGGTATTCATCGTGTTACGCCGCTTTCTATTAAAGTAAGAATATTCTAATTTTATATCTATCGCTCATTTTTAAAATAAATCCACTCGTGGTAAAATGCCTAGAGAAAAAAAAGCAAAGCGGCAACTTAGTAGTACTAGTATCGAAGTTGCAAATGAGGAGCAATTGTCGCAAGGAATTAAATCGTTAAAAAATGACATGGAAGAGTTTAAAAAATTTTTCAATTTTTTGTCTGAGAAGTACGACGAGATATTACAAAGTAATAATTCGTTTAAAAATGAAATCAAGGCGCTTCGAGACCAGGTGTCCGTACTTACGGATGAAGTCTGTAAAAAAGACAAGGAAATCATTGAATTAAAAGTCACGATTCACGAACTAGAGCAGTATAATAGGAGAGAAAATATCGAGCTTCATGGAGTCTCCGAGATGGAAAATGAAAATCTGCCCAACATACTGATACAGATTGGAAAAAAACTAGATGTAAATATACAACCAGAAGACATTGAAGCAATACACCGAGTGCCGTCGAGGAACACGAAATTACCACGTCCCATTATTGCGAAACCAGGTAGGAGAATCGCTGATTTGTTATTGCAAAACAGGAAAAAAGGCTCAATACTAGATAAGGACATAACATGCGAGAATACTCAGTTGAAAATATTCATAAACGAAAATTTGACGCCGTATTATAAACAGTTATTCTGGAAAACAAAACAACAGGCCAGACTCCTACACTACAATTTTGCGTGGACTAAACGTGGCAAAATTTTCGTAAAGAAGAATGCGGAGGATCGAGTGATCAGAATAAGGAACGACGAAGAGCTGAATAAATTACTATAAGTTTTAAACAAAAAATATCGCGCATGTATAGCTTTTTAAGCTCCGTTACTATTTTCGTTAATGTTATAGCACTAAATAATAACCTTAACGATGTTGGAATTAGCTATCTATACGCTCAAAGAAGGTACGCATCCTACTCCGTCTTTCATGTGTTCTTATTAAACGTCCTTTTCTTAAGCTTCATGTATCCATTACCTCACTCGCAATCGGGTACGTACGGTTCTTTTATTACGAGGCCCACTTCACCCAGGTTCAGTTTATTCCAGACATCAACAAACTTTTATTCTCGTCATCATGTGCACTCCACTAGTAAAATGTGCTAATTACAGAGATTTAGCCGACTGGCATAAAACGGTTACTGAGCTTTTCCAGGTAAATAAAGTAATGTACGAAAAAAGTGTTCTGCACCTACTACATTTAAATATAAGAAGTGTGAGGCTTCATTGGGACGAATTTATCACTTATATCGACAACATACCAATTAGTATAATCGTGTTAACTGAAATAAATGCAAGTAGTGAAGAGACGAATTTATATAATATACCTGGGTTTACCAAATTTGTCACTGCTAAACCCCCTAAATATAATGGGGGGATTATAATATTCGTTTCAAATAATTTTAAATCCAAACTGATCACAGCGGATAGGAAGACGTGTGATTCTCTGACAGTGGAAATAGAGATAAATCTAAATAAGCTAATCTATCTAGTAGCGATTTACAGGTCACCTAGTAAAAATGCTTCTGAATTTTTAGGTAACCTCAGGCAGTTACTTGCGGTAGCCGGGTCGAAAAAAGACTTCATAATATGTGGTGACCTCAACATTGATCTACTTACACGGCATAGTCTCAGGGAGAATCTACTAAACGTTATAAGCGGTAGTGGAGCAATGCAGTTAATAAATGGCATTACTCGGGAAGAATTGCGTGCAGGGCGTCTTTCTCAGACATGTATTGACCATATTTTTATACGGTCTGCTTACAAAGAGATAGCCTCTGGGATTATAGAAACGCAAATTTCAGACCACTACATTACATGTTGTGCTATTAAAATTCAGAACAAGTACAGCGATGGCCTAATACGTTCAAAAACCAAGTGTTTAGACGAGTCATTAGTACTTAGGAACATTCGTAGTTACGATTGGTCAAAAATAATGCAGTTAAATGACTCGGAGAGCATATACACTCATATTTGGTCAGCTTTTAGAGATATATACAATAACAGCAGTATACTCTTAAAATGCAGAGAAAATAAATATAGGCCGAAGAATGCATGGTTAAATAGGAAAATAATAAATTTCATGCGTATAAGAGACATCTATTTCAGGCGCTCTAAAAATAATCCAACCAATGTTAGGTACAAAAACTTATATAAAAAATATCGCAACATGACTAAAAACGAAATAAGGACAGCTAAAAATTTATATTACAGGGGAAAACTGGAAAAAGCGAAAAACGATATAGGAACTAGCTGGGAAATAATTAATAGCCTTATCAATAATAAGAACAGAACGCCGGTAGATAGAATTATAGAGAAAGCATTTAAAAGCTCAACAAACATAGTAGAAGATTTTAGCAAATATTTCGCAAATTGTGTAAAGAATAAGATTCATGAGTGTGACACCCAAATGCTAAATCGCAGTTTAGGATACCATGATAAAGTAAATTTCTACATCCCGATAGCAGCAATTAATAACGTCGAACAAATAATTCAAAACCTTAGAATCGATAAAGCCCCAGGGTGGGATGACATAAGAAGTAAGGATATTAAAAATAATAAACAAATTTTTTCACCCTTAATAACGAAATTAATAAATTGCTCCTTACGAGAAGGGAGGTTTCCTCAGGGGCTAAAAACCGGAGTCATAAGACCTATATACACAAAAAAGGCAGTCACACATTACATGAGAATTACAGACCAATAACCATAGTATCCTCAATAGCTAAAATTGTGGAACTCTATGTAGGAAAGCATTTAAGAGAATATATGGAAAACAATGATTATTTGTACAAAAACCAGTTCGGTTTTAGGAAAAATAAATCTACAATATCATTACTTAGAACAATGGTAAAACAGGTAAACGAAGGGTTAGCTAAGGGAGAACAGTTTTTAATAGCTTTTATCGACTTAACCAAAGCCTTCGATGTAGTAAATCATAAGAAGTTAATCTCTGACCTAGACGGATTTGGCATAAAGCAAGCTCAAAAGAAATGGTTTATAGACTATATAACAAATAGAGCAAGTATGGTGAAACGGTACTACGCTGTAAAGCGTAGTCTCGCGTCCAGGGATGCCACCACGGATTTAGTCCGCGGAATTATTAATTATTATTTTATTAATTATTATTATGATAGTTATGATTATTATTAATTATTAGATTAGCCAAGAAATGGGTTTCGTTTTAACGGTTTGTATTTTAAAATTTATCTACAACTATTTTACTGGGACGGTATACCGCTAAAAACACACGTTAATTAAACTAGATACGAACATAATATTACGACGATTAATAAATATAAAATAATTCAATACGTATCTCTGTTGTCGGCCGGGTGGTGCAAGATCCTGAATGACGGTGTCTCGTTGGTCCTTTAAATCGGTTGGTATGCAGAGGAAATTCGGTCCGCGGTATTTTAAGAACAATTAACGAATGATACTCCGTACACTTTTTTAATTATAACAATTGGAATTACGAGCGTTCGCGTTTTTAACAGTCGAATTACAGCCAGTGGCCAACTTGAGCGGATTCTTCACTTTTTTACTGGTCCGATGACCAAGACCGAAAACTATAACGTGCCAACTTCGACCGTGACAAAAATTAGAGTGCCTTCGACCTTTTTTAGACGGTTCTGCTTCTCCTCGACTCCGGCTCATTCCAGTCGTTATTTCTCGTCGGCATGTTTTTTACAACCTGACCGCCGGACTCGTCGGAATTGCGACAAACGAAGCCAATGGTCGCGGAGATCCTTTGACGCATTCAAAAAGGTCGTGCCTTCCCGGAATCTTTACAACCTGCGATGTTTTCGGGCTTTATTTTTTATGATTCGTAATTCTCATTTTTTCCGAATAGTCCTCCGTGGGTGGCGATGCAAAATTCCTTTCTCCCTTGCCGACAACAGGATTACACACATACGCACACTTACGCTCACACCATTTGCCCGATATTCTATTAAATTACATTTTTAATATTTTATTTACTTGTTTAATAATTTTGGTTTTATTTTGTTAATTTTTATTTTTTCGAACCATGTAATGGTCACATTACATATCCCCGCCGCTACGAAATAAAAATTTCCCTGAAATTTTTATTCAATTTGTTCAATTTTTTTTTTTTTTTTTTTTTTTTTTTTTTTTTTTTGCAATTTACAATTAATTTCTCATCTTCTGGTCAACCCTCAACCTACAGATTGTTATTTACACTAGAATATGCATGCGTTACCAATCATCGTGATATCCCTCTATCTTATACTTATATATTTACATATTTATAGAACTCGCTCTCACTTAGGTTACATCTGTCTTTAATTTTTATTTTGAAGAACTGAAAGTCTTCTCTTTTATTTAAAGTTCTGTTATCGAACCTTTTTACTTATTCTGCCGCGATTGACATAATCTAACGGCCATTTCCACATTCGGTTACCCTATCCCCGGGTACTGTTTTTTCCGAACCATATTACTACTTATTCCTTCGCTTCCTTTTTATACTCGGTTACCCGGTTCCCGGGTACTGCTTTTCCGAACACAATTAATTATTCTTGCGCTTTATTTCTTTATTCGGTTACCCTGTTCCCGGGTACTGTTTTTTCCGAACACAATTAATTATTCTTGCGCTTTATTTCTTTATTCGGTTACCCTGTTCCCGGGTACTGTTTTTTCCGAACACAATTAATTATTCTTGCGCTTTATTTCTTTATTCGGTTACCCTGTTCCCGGGTACTGTTTTTTCCGAACACAATTAATTATTCTTGCGCTTTATTTCTTTATTCGGTTACCCTGTTCCCGGGTACTGTTTTTTCCGAACACAATTAATTATTCTTGCGCTTTATTTCTTTATTCGGTTACCCTGTTCCCGGGTACTGTTTTTTCCGAACACAATTAATTATTCTTGCGCTTTATTTCTTTATTCGGTTACCCTGTTCCCGGGTACTGTTTTTTCCGAACACAATTAATTATTCTTGCGCTTTATTTCTTTATTCGGTTACCCTGTTCCCGGGTACTGCTTTTCCGAACACAATTAATTATTCTTCCGTAATTAGACGCAGTCTAACGGTCTCTTACTTTCAATTTCCCCCTCTACAGGTACTATTTTCAAAACATACAATTATTTACGAAACCCTTTTTTTTTTTTTTTTTTTTTTTTTTATTATTTACAACCTTATTACCCAGAATGGCTGCGGTCATTATCCGCCGTACAAATTAACTATTTACATTATTTACACTTAAATTTAGCGCTAACGAATTTAACTATTCTTATTGCGGTATTTCAAGTTATCATCTCATACAGCCTAGCTTCCCATGGCTTTCATTTTTTAATTTCTTCTTTTTGTTCCTCTTGGTACTTAATACCTCTGTAATTTTTATACTGTCTGATTTTCTGTTCTCGGCCATTGGTTTCTCCTCCCATAACTCCTCTTCTATTCGCCCTTTCCTTAATATTTTTACGCCTCGAGTCATTTGACGTAGTGACATATTATAAAATTTACTTTCATTTAATTTCTTTTGCAACCTTTGTAACAGCATCATCCATTTGTCTCTTTGTTTCTCTTCTTTATAGGTAATGGTTTCTTTTCGGTTTTTCTTCGTACCGCTTTCTTCTCCCGTTTTTCTTACACCAACTTTTGTATTCGTAATTTTCTTTAATGTTCCTTTATGATTTAAGGTAGTTTTCACCTCGGCAATACTATTTTTAATTTTTAATATTATTTCTTCAGTGACTCTATTTATCACTTTGTTCACGTCCTTTTCCTTAATGCTTTTATCAGACGTCACGTAATTATGTACGTCGTCAACATTCACGATAAATTTTACATCGATTTCTAATTTGACGATGCTACTTTCCTTACTTCTTGTAGGACTTGTTCCTTTTACATTTTCGTATTTCTCGTTTTCATCCACTTTTTTCTTTCCATTCCTACATTCTTTCTCCCTAGCCGCGCTTTCCTTCTTTCTATCTTCTTTTTCTTTCTCTACCTCTTTCGCCAACTTCTTCATCTCCGCGCGGTCCGCTTTTCTCTCCTTCTCATTATTCTTCCGTAGGTCGGCCACCACACGCTCTTCTAATTCCGCTATCTTTTCTTCGACCATCTCCTCCACTTCTTTTTTAAAATTATTAAATTTTACATTTATATTATCATTAATTTCTTCTACTTTTTTATTAACGTTATTTATGTCCGATTTTATTTCTGCTATTAATTCTTTATTTTTTGCATTAAATTCGGCTTTTTGTTCGTCAAATTTTGCATTAAATTCGGCTTTTTGTTCGTTAAATTTATTGTTTATATTTTCGAATTGTGATTTGAAGAACTCCATGATGCTCGGGTCCATGGTGAATTTCCGATATAATTTACTTATTTTAATTTAAATTTTAGTATAAATTTATTGTATTTAATGGTTCGTTCCACGAGAGAACAATTTTCTAAATTTGTTCCCCGCCAGGGATGCCAAATGAAACGGTACTACGCTGTAAAGCGTAGTCTCCCCACCAGGGATGCCAAATGAAACGGTACTACGCTGTAAAGCGTAGTCTCGCGTCCAGGGATGCCACCACGGATTTAGTCCGCGGAATTATTAATTATTATTTTATTAATTATTATTATGATAGTTATGATTATTATTAATTATTAGATTAGCCAAGAAATGGGTTTCGTTTTAACGGTTTGTATTTTAAAATTTATCTACAACTATTTTACTGGGACGGTATACCGCTAAAAACACACGTTAATTAAACTAGATACGAACATAATATTACGACGATTAATAAATATAAAATAATTCAATACGTATCTCTGTTGTCGGCCGGGTGGTGCAAGATCCTGAATGACGGTGTCTCGTTGGTCCTTTAAATCGGTTGGTATGCAGAGGAAATTCGGTCCGCGGTATTTTAAGAACAATTAACGAATGATACTCCGTACACTTTTTTAATTATAACAATTGGAATTACGAGCGTTCGCGTTTTTAACAGTCGAATTACAGCCAGTGGCCAACTTGAGCGGATTCTTCACTTTTTTACTGGTCCGATGACCAAGACCGAAAACTATAACGTGCCAACTTCGACCGTGACAAAAATTAGAGTGCCTTCGACCTTTTTTAGACGGTTCTGCTTCTCCTCGACTCCGGCTCATTCCAGTCGTTATTTCTCGTCGGCATGTTTTTTACAACCTGACCGCCGGACTCGTCGGAATTGCGACAAACGAAGCCAATGGTCGCGGAGATCCTTTGACGCATTCAAAAAGGTCGTGCCTTCCCGGAATCTTTACAACCTGCGATGTTTTCGGGCTTTATTTTTTATGATTCGTAATTCTCATTTTTTCCGAATAGTCCTCCGTGGGTGGCGATGCAAAATTCCTTTCTCCCTTGCCGACAACAGGATTACACACATACGCACACTTACGCTCACACCATTTGCCCGATATTCTATTAAATTACATTTTTAATATTTTATTTACTTGTTTAATAATTTTGGTTTTATTTTGTTAATTTTTATTTTTTCGAACCATGTAATGGTCACATTACAATGGTTAAGATTAATGGAAAATTAAGTTCCAAAGTAAATTTAAAATATGGGGTAGGTCAGGGGACAGTTTTATCTCCATTACTTTTTCTAATTTATATTCGCATATGCAGATGACATAGCTCTGGTTATAAGTCATAAGGATATTAAAATCGCTGAAAAACTTCTGCAAGAAGATGTTGATATTTTAGGAAAATGGGCTCACGATAGAGCTTTAATTATAAATGGTGTGAAGTCGAAAATCATGTATATAAGAACCCCAAGCAGGTATAGGAAATACGATCCAAAAATTATACTTCATTCAATTCAATGTTTACATATGAACGATATAAATACGCAAAGCTGCTCTTGTGACCCTTTAGAAACTGTTAATAAATATAAATATCTTGGGCTGACATTAGATCAAACACTAAATTGGAAAAATCATATTGAAGAAATATCGAATAAAACAAGGCAAGCTATTCCGGCACTTTTCAGACTCAAACTAATGCTGCCTTATAAGACAGTACGAATGTTCTTTGAAGCGGTAATCATGGCCAGAATTAGGTATGGCATACAGGTGTGGGGAGAAGCAAAGGAAGGAGAAATGAAGAAAATAAGCAAATTACAGCGTAGGTGTTTGAAAATAATTCTGCCTCGCTGTGTGGCAGGTAAAAATGGCGTTTCATGGTGGAAGGAAAACAAAGAGTTATCACCGAAAATGATGTACTATTATCATAGATTGTATGAATACAAAACTCGAAGGACACTTTTACCTAGTATAAATAGAGAACGGGCAACGAGAAGCTCTAAAAGTACGTACTTTATGTGGCCGAAAGGCATAAACAGTAAAATCGATAATGTTGATGAGTTGGTACTGATGAAACTAGTAGACGCTATACCACGTGATATAATTGACGAATTGAAAATAGGGCTGTGGAAGAATAAAGTTAAACTGTGGTTGATAGAATGGTGCACGCAGTAGGCGAATCAATTCCAAATGTTAAAAACACGTAATTTCCCACTTCAAATGCGGGATCCTTCCCGATTAAAACCTTTTTATCCGTTATACTCCTTTATACTCCTTTATCCGTTATCATGTTAATAGTTAAGTTTCAAATTCTGAGGAAAACGGGATCTATGTACCAAATAACTTGCGTACAAGAAGCTTTTTCAATTCAAAATATACGTAAACCTAATAACCCATTATCAATGTATTCCCAAGCTTTTTCAATTCAAAATATACGTAAACCTAATAACCCATTATCAATGTATTCCCCGTCGGAATAGACGTTATGTTAATACCGTTAGATGTAAATAATGTAACTTTATATCAATGTACTATAGAAACATTTGTATATTTTAAGTAACTTTGTTAATAAACGTTGATAGGCTGATTGGGCACTCGCACTACGGGCAGCATTGCTCAGCGAGACCCTCAACTTATTTAAAAAAAAAAAAAAAAAAAAAAAAAAATTAAATTTTACTTTAAACTCGGTAAAACTGCTACTCAAACGTTTAACGATTTAAAAAAAGTGTATGGTGATGAATGTCTAGCCCGTTCGAAGGTATTCGAGTGGTATAAACAATTCAAGGAGGGGAGAGAGTCGGTGCAAGACGAGCCAAGAAGTGGGCGGCCGTCGACGACGAGTACCGATGATAACGCCGACAAAATCCGAACCTTTCTCGCCGCAGACCGCCACCTATCATGCCGAATGCTTGAAGATGAGTCGGGAATACCCAAATCAACCGTTCACGAGCTGATTCGAAACGTTTTACACAAGCGGAAGGTCTGTGCTAAATTCGTTCCTCATTCTTTAACGCTGGAGCAAAAAGAACAGCGCCTGAACTCGTCGCAGAATTTCATTGATTTGATCGATGAAGACGCTTCGCTGCTCAATAAAATTATTACCGGTGATGAGTCATGGGTTTATCAGTATGACCCTACTACCAAGAAGCAATCGAGTGAATGGGTGAGCAGTGGAGAGCCACGGCCGACGAAACCAAGACCATGTTCATCACATTTTTCGATTCTCAAGGTATCGTACATAAGGAATTCGTGCCTCCAGGCACCACCGTGACTGCCAACTACTATTTGGGAACCCTGGATCGCCTTTGCAAACGGATTCAACGTGTAGAACCAGAAAAATGGGAGTCCCGAGATTTTTTCCTACTCCATGACAACGCGCCAGCTCATACCGCCAGATCAGTGATCCAGTTTTTGACCAAAAAGTGTATCCCAGTGTTGCACCACCCGCCCTACTCACCGGACCTGGCCTCATGTAACTTCTTCCTGTTCCCTAAATTGAAATCTGCCATGAAAGGAATCCGTTTTGACGACATTCCATTGATTCCAGCAGCTGTGACACATGAATTGTGAGGATTCCAAAAGAAGCGTTCTCCAGAAGCTTCCAATGGTTGTATGAACGATCTGAAAGGTGCATTGTGGTGGGGGGGGGGGGGGATTATGTAGAAACTAGCCGAGAATAAATTTTCCTATCTGAATTTGTCGATTTTTTATAGCACTAGTCCCCTTACTTTTTGGACAAACGGTGTATGCACCTACGGCTGAAGCACCAGATGACGAATTAGAACAATTTTATACGGAAATAGAAACAGTACTTAAAAATTGTAAGAAGCACAAGGCTATATATCTGATAGGTGATTTTAATGCCAAAGTAGGAAACACAATAACAAACAAAGTAACTGGATCATTTGGATTGGGTAGAAGAAATGACCGTGGAGATATCTTAGTTCAATTTTGCCAGCAAAAGGAATTAACAATTATACGTTTTTTATACGTTTTTTCTTTCTTCCGTAAACCGTAAATATATATATATATATATATATATGTTATAAATACAAATGAACTGTCTATTGAACGGATCGGACTATTATTGTAATTATTTTATTTATTTATTTTATTCAATGATTTAACTCGTTTAACATAATTAATTAGTATATAAACAATGTTATATTTGTGAATTTGTGAATAATATGATGTTCGTGTAGAATTAACAATTACTAACACCTATTTCAAACTACCACCTAGAAGACTGTATACATGGAAATCACCAAGTGATACGCCAACAAGAATAGTTCGAAATCAAATTAACTACATAATAGTGAACACACGCTTTAGGAATAGTATAATATCAGTAAAAACTATGCCCAGTGCTAATGCAAAAACAGATCACAACCTACTGAAAACTGCAATACGAATAAAAGTAAAACGAATTAGGAAGAGCCAAAAGTCAGGAATAAACCTACAGCTACTACAAAATCTAGAAATCCAGGAAAAAGTGAAACAAGAAGTTAACTGTAAAATACAAAAAATATGCAAGACATGGATGATATAGAGAATCGATGGGAACAAATGAAATATGCAATTAATAATGTTACAAAGGAACATTTAATGAAAAAGGGAAACCGGAATCATAAACAATGGATGACCTTGGAAATATTAAAACTAATGGAACTTAGAAGGAATAGAAAAAATGATCTATCCAGATATAAAGAAATTGACAGAATTATTCGGAAAAAGGTAGCACAGGCAAAGGAGGAATGGTTAAGCACAAAATGCAAGGAAATCGAGGAGTACCAAATCAAACATGATGAATTTAATGTACACAATAAAATAAGAGAAATAACACATGTTTATAAGAAGAAACATGTAACCGTTCTTAAAACAGACAGTGGCGAAATCGTAACTGAAACAACTGCGAAGAAAAAAGGTCTGGGAAACATATATAAAAAATCTCTTTAACGACGAGGAAGGAGAGTTAGTCCAAGAAGAAGAGTCGGATACATTGTTAATTCTAGAATCAGAGGTGGAAGCTGCAATTAAACAAGCTAAAGTAAGAAAAGCAGCAGGACCCGATAACATACAAGTTGAACTCTTGAAAATGTTGAGACCTACAGCAGTCAAAAAGATGGCTAACTTCTTCAATTTAATTTACAGTAGTGGAAAAATGCCCAAAGAATGGTTGGAGTCCAGGTCCATTGCCATACCAAAAACCTCAAATACGTCTAAGTATGATGACCATAGATTGATAAGTCTTATGAGCCACGTCTTAAAAGTATTCTTGCGCATAATTCATCGACGAATATCAAAAAAATGCGAAGAAAATATAAGGTGGAATCAATTTGGATTCCGTAATGGTATAGGAACACGAGAAGCACTATTCTGCATGCAAACATTAATACAAATATCACTGGAATTTCTGAAACCAGTCTATATCTGTTTCATTGATTTTAATAAGGCATTCGACAAAGTACAACATGCATAATTAATGAAAACTTTAAAAAGTATTGGTATCGATGATGCAGATTTAAGAATTTTACAGTCCCTCTACAAAAATCAACATGCAACAGTACTAATAGACGATCAGCTGACCGGAGTAATACCAATACGAAGAGGTGTTAGGCAAGGCTGTGTGCTTTCGCCAATGTTATTTAATTTGTATTCGGAGGTGATATTTGCACAGGCTTTAGAAGAACGGGACAAAGGAATAAGAATTGGAGGGAAAAAAATTGCAGTGATACGTTTGGCCGATGATACTGCACTGCTGGCGGAGAATATCGAAAACCTGCAGGGACTACTGAATTCAGTTTTTTTTTTTTTTTTTTTTTTTTTTTGAAATAACTGTAAAGGGTCCCACCAGGCTAATGCCTATATTGTGGGTGCCCAAACACTTATTATCGTTTATTGTATAAATATAACGTACAATATAATATCAACGTCCGACTATAAACTAAGCAATTACTAATAAAATAAAACAACAATCTTCTTAAATGAAGCAAATATCTTATCCTCTTAACAAAACGTATACACTTCCGATCTGGAAATTTATAACTAATAATATTATTACACAGTATCACCGCAAACATATTCCAACCCATAAAAACAACCAGATATACAATCGGCAGAACAAATACAACACAGATGAAATAATCATAATGTAGCGCTATTAATGTTAAAAACCGAATAATATACGTCCAACGCAACATAGTTAACTACAATAAATACTCTATACAAATATCAAATAGGTAATTATGCTCTATTATGCCACATGCACTCAAGCCCGCATACCATTTTATATTGTATTTGGGGGGAGACCAAGAAACCTGCAAATTATTACTCCTATCTCTGCAACCAAGCAATTAACCAAATTTTTATTTTTTCCTTCCAAACTGCTAAATGCTGTTCTATCCAGATTTCCTTCGGTACCTTTAATAATAAATTCATCAATACATTTTCTTCGACATTATCTATTTTATGATTTACCCCCCGTCTGAATTGAAAGGAAAATTCTTTAGGTACTCTGGTATTTCGCTTCTTATCTATTAATGGCAGTTGCACGTCTTGCAACTTACTTTTTAGCAGCTTGTGATAACAATACATCGCTTTTGGAGGTAGTTCCTTATTTTCTATCCACCATACAGGTTCAGAAATATTCTTGTTTCCCAGATTTCTAGAGGGAGTTATTAATTTCAGACATCTCCTTATTAAATTGCTGATTTTGCTCATTTCCGATTTTTTTGCCTCACCCCATACTTGAACAGCATAATGTACTCTCGATGCTATTAAAGCCTTATAATACATCCTTACTACATCGTGGGGCATCAGAAATTTTAATCTATATAACGCTGGTATGGATTGCCTTATTTTTAGAGTGAGGTTATTTATGTGCATTTTCCATGTTAATGCGTTGTCAATCACTAACCCCAGATATTTGTAGCTCTTAACAACTTCAAGTAGCACACAATCGGAGCAATTATCGCAATGATTAGCATTCCCGTGTAACCAACCTGGACAGCGTAATATTATTTTCGGTATAATTTTTCTATGACGACTGGGGGTCCTTATGTACATTATTTGTGTTTTTGATTTATTGATAACTATACCTCTATCATGGGCCCACCTGGTTACATTATCCAAATCTTCCTGCAGTAATTTTTCAGCAACATGTATATTTTTGTGCTTTGTCACAATGGCGAAGTCATCTGCATAAGCAAATATAGTAGAATTTTTTACGGCAGCAAAAACCGAGTTCGTGTAGATAAGAAATAGTAATGGCGTTAAGACTGTTCCCTGCCCTAAACCCGTAGTAACGACTGCTTCTGCGCTTTGTATATTTTTGATTTTCACTATAATCTTCCGATTTGTCATGTAATTGTGAAACCATTCTTTTTGTTTACCTAATATCCCTATGTTTCCTAAATCCCGCATAAGTAAGTCATGATTCACCGAATCAAAGGCTTTGTTTAAGTCTAAAAAAGCTACTAGAAATATACTACCTTCAGCCATACCACAGTTAACTTGATTTACAAACGATTGCAGTAACATTGTAGTAGATTTCCCCTGCCGAAAACCAAACTGATTATCCGCAATAAGATAATTTCCTTCGAGAAATTGTCGCAAATGCGACGCAACATACTGTTCCAGAATCTTTGCAAATGCAGAAATTAACGTTATTGGCCTATAGTTTACAGTTTTTGAGCAATCCCCTCGTTTATATATCGGTTTAACGATACCTAGTTTTAAACCTTGTGGTATACAACTAGTTTTTATTGTGTAATTAATCATTTTGGCGAGGAGCGGTATAAAAATCTTAGAGTTACTCGTTACGTCTTTAACTCGTATTTTATCCCATCCTGGCGCTTTATTTTTGTTTAATTTCCTCAATATCATTTCTACAGATCCCTCCGTGGCTAGAGGTAAATAAAAGGATGTCAAGTGATTGCTTATTTCCTCCACTGTTGATAACTGCCTATTACAAACCGAAAAACACACATCGAGATCAGCCGTAAAAGTTTCCCGAAATTCCTCAACAGTTTCCGCTGGGTTAGTAAAAGTTTTAACTAACCGCTCGTCATTAGAAGTAGCCTTTGCCCCATGTAAAATATTGTTCACCAGTTTCCATGTACTTTTTATATCATATCCTGTTTCTTTTATTTTAGTGGTGTAAAAGTTGTACTTCGCTATCCTAATTTCCTGTATTATCCAATTTCTATACTTTTTGTAGTTTCTCCTGTAAAAGTGGTTAGTAGGATTGCCTTTGGCTCTCCTGAAATAAAAGTCTCTAATTTTTATTAGGTTCAGTATTTTTAAATTTATCCATTGTTTACTATCTTTCTCTTTTTGGTTTAGGCCTCGGCCAGGGTCGAATAAGCTAGTTCTATACAACTGATCAAAAGTTTTTTGTATGCTATTATATATCTTATCCGCTGACTCATCCTTCAACATTTTATCCCATTGGTAGGTGCGTATTTTACTGTTTAAGAGACTCCCCTGAATTATAAAATCGCGCGATTTTCTTTGACAAAAATAATTTAGTAGAGAAGCATAACATATTATATAATGATCAGCGATTTTCGTTGTAATAACCCCAGAACATATTGTTGTTTCTTTATGTCGTACGAATATGTTATCAATGCACGTCGAGGTTACCCTATCTCGATTAATTTCTTCCCGTGTAGGTAGATTTATTAATCTAACACACCCATAGCCATTAACGATGTTTAGGAACCGATCTCCGTTACTACTTTCTTTGAATAGATCAATATTAAAATCTCCACATACAATAATTTATTTGTTACTTATTTTCCCTAATAAATCCTCAAGTAGCACTAAAAATTCGTTGATTGGTTTATTAGGCGATCTATATATGGCCAGTAACATTATACTAACTTTACTATTTATCGATATTTCAATGTTATTATAATCGCAAGCTCTGTTCCCTGTACTAATTTGGGTACAATTATATTTTTCCGAAACAAAGATCAGTATGCCGCCATTAAACCTTTCTGATTTCTCAACGAAAAATTTACCATATCCCCTCAGATTATAGTATTTTGCTTCTAGTAAGCTTATGTTAATTTCTGTTAGTACCAATATGTCAATTTTTGTGTTGAGAGTAATTGTAACGAATTCATTCCAATATTTTTTTAGACTTCTAATATTAAGGTGGAGTAACTGTAAAGGGGTCGAACTATCATTCCCCAAATGGCTAAAGGTCCTCACCTGCTCCTCCCATTTACCTAAACTTTCAAAATTCTGACAATTTAATATATTGGGTATTTCGCACATACCTACTGAAATTAATACTTAAATTCTATTATCATAATGTTAACGTACGGAAATAACATAAACTATCTATTATACTACTATAAACTAGATTCTATTATACTATTTTATTGAGATCGTCCGAGGTTTTTATTTGAAAGGAACGCTCTTGCGGGGTTTTACGAACAAAAATTTTACCATTCTTCAGCCAAGTGAACTGGTAGTTTAACAGCTTGGTTTTCTGCTTGGTTTCCCAAAACAAGGTCCGATAATATCTGGATAGATTTTCATTAACGAAGATTTTGAGCGCGGATGAAGTGTTGCCAGTTATGTCTTTATCCCAGATAACCTGCGCCTTTTTCTTTACCATCAGCTCATCTACGATTTTACGATTTGCTTTAACTATTACTGGGTTTGGGAAGTTTTTGTTCCTGGCCGGAAGCCGATGTACGGCCACGATATCCTCCTTTCGTATCTGACAGTTCACTTCCCCGCCAATTTTTATTACTAAATCTTGCAAGTCTTCATTTGGCATCTGCGATACTCCATGTAATTCGAAATTTTCCCGTCTTCCGTACTGCTCTAAGAGGTGAACAGTAGCTGTTAGTTCGATTATTTTTTCGTCCTTCTGTTTCGTTTCTAGCGTCAGTCTTGCAACTTGCTCCCTCAAGAATTTTAACTCTGCCATTATTGACTCATTTATTTTTAGTGTTTCATCATATTTATTAGATAAAAATTCCATCGTGCGCACCATTTCTGCAATGTTACTATCTATTTGCCTTAATCTGTCGGTCACATCTGCTCTTTGATGTTGCTCATCAATTTTACCGCTCTCTGTGGCTTGATTTTTTCGTTTCTTCTCATTCTCGTCAACACTATTGAGGCTTATTTGTCGCTTAGTCCTTCCCTTTGGCATGATTATTAATTTTATGTCTATATTGAAATACGAAAAACGAATAAAATCGGTTTTTTTTTTTTTTTTTTTTTTTTTTTATATGATATTCCCTGATCTTCAGTATGCCGTATTTAACTGCTGTGGCTATCACGACATACCGAAACGGGATTTGCGGTTATATAGTTTTAGCTATCCTGTTTATGTTAAGAAAATTAATGACGGAATCTATTGCTGTTTGGGTGTTTGATAGCATATCGGGAAGTGTTTTATATGTTAAGAGTTTCTTAGTTGATAGGAATGCTGTGCATTCTATTAATAAGTGTTGAACGGTTGGCATGAAATTTCCCATACAGAAAGGGCACTGTGTTGGTGGAGATGTCCCATTTAGAAGGTGGTCGTGCGAGATTGCGGTGTGGCCTGTCCGCAGTCGGCTGATTATACTGAATTCTCTGCGGGAACAATTTGTTGGAGGCCACCATGGCTCGATCGTTGTCTTTACCTGGGCCAGAAAAGTCTGACAGGCGGTCCATTGTCCCTTCCATTCTTGTTTGCTTATCGCTAGAAAGAATTGTGCCATGGATGAAGGGGGAGGCGAGTATCTGTTCTGCGGAGCTCGTAGTGCTGATTGTGCCATTGCGTTCGCTTGTTCATTCCCTCGTATTCCTGCGTGACCAGGGACCCACATAAACGTCACCTGGCCCTCGGACTTCTGTATGTCGATGATCATACGAAGAATTTGAGTGCTTATTGTATTTCTTGTTTTAGGGCTGGATATGGCTTCTAGTGCTGTCAGAGAATCTGTGATTATTAATATCTTCTTGTTGGGCTCACACAGAGACGTGTATTGTAGCCCATATAATATGGCGTACATTTCCGCGTCTAGTACTGTGCAACCATCATTGAGGCGGAAAGAATATGCCTTATCCGATACTACGAACGCACATGCTGTCGGTGATATGACTGTGGAGGGGTTATTCCGAGCACCATCTGTGTATACTATAACGTGGTCGGTGTATTTATTTATTGTATTTTTGGCCATTACGATGGCGTCAGTTAGGTGCTGTCTGGAGTTGTTTTTGAGTGATACTATTATTGGGGACTCCCATGGGGGAACTAATGTTAGGTTTTGCATAGGGTTCATTGGATTTATATTATTTGAATTTAATAAGCCACGAACTTCAGGCACAGGATCGTTTGAAAAACTTGGTGTGCATAGGGAGTTAATAGCAGCCACAGGAGCATGTGTCAAGGACAGAAGGGCATTACATCGTCTATGATAGTCCCTGTAGTATGACAACGGCGGGCACCCCAACAAATTGCACATACTGGATCCAGGAGTAGTACGATGAGCTCCAAGAATTGAACGAAGGGCAGAATTATGGATTGCATCTAATGAAATTATTAAGGACTGACATGCTTGGGAGTAGGCGGGACACCCGTACATGATTTTAGATAAGATGATGGATTTATACACTGATAGAAGAAGCTTGGGGTGAAAGTTATATTTAGGATTTGATAAGTATTTGATAATGCCGAGGGATTTTAAACACTTTTTTTTTAAACCTGATATGTGTGGACGCCAGGATAGCCGGCAATCAAACAATAGTCCCAGAAATTTCACTGTAGGTTGAAAGGATATAGGATTATTATCTAGTGTGAAGGAAATAGTAGGTGAGACGGCACGTCTTTTATGGAATTCCGTATATATTGTTTTGGAAGGAGAGAACACTAGGCCGTTGTTATTTGACCAGGATTGTAATTTATTTATTGTTTTTTGGAGGATATTTTGTGCATTGGAAGGAAGACTGGAAGATAAAGAGATGTTCAAGTCGTCGATATAAAGCCGGGCAGTAACAGGAGGCGAAATGCAGTTCATTATATCATTTATAAAGAATATAAACAAGGTTGCACTTAGGGCAGAGCCTTGTGGTATGCCATTCTCTAGTGACATAGTTATTGAATTGATATTTCCAATTTTAACTTGAAACTTTCTTTCTGTTAGAAAGTTTTTTATATAGTTGGCCATATTGCCAGTTAACCCAGCGGTTAGTAGCTTCATTAGTAGCCCCCGCCGCGATACTCGATCAAAGGCTTTTTCCATGTCAAAAAATATTGCATGTACGCTTTGTTGATGGCAGAAAGCTGTTGAAATTTGCCGTTGTAGGCTCAATAGATGATCAGTAGATGATCGCATTTTACGCCCTCCGGCTTGTGTAGAGGAAAGGAGGTTATTCTGTTCAAGGAAATGGATTAGACGCCTGTTCACCATTTTCTCCATTGTTTTAGATATCACATTTAGGAGAGAAATGGGCCGGTAACTAGGAAGGAGGAGAGGATCTTTGCTTGGCTTCAGGATAGGAACAATTTGGGCTAGTTTCCATTGATGCGGGATAGAGCCTGCCATCCACACCTGGTTATATATATGGAGTAAGTAGGATTTTGCAGAAGATGGTAAATATTTTAGCATGTACGGATGCATCGAATCGGGACCAGGAGAACTATTACGCGTATGATGTGTAAGTTGGAAATTAAGTTCATTTTCTGTGAAATCGCAGTTATAAGGAGCTGTTGCATCTTGAGGGATACACATTTCTAATGACTCTATTTCGGCTTTTCGAGCTCTAAATACATTTGTGTATGATGTGGAAGATGATGTTAAAGAAAAGTGTTCCGCAAATAAATTTGCAACTTGTGTTGTGTCAGATACTGTTGTGCCGTTGTCACTTAAATGGATAAAGGGCTTAGAACGGTTGATTCCGTTAATTGCTTTTATCTTTTCCCATGAGGAACGATTTGATGTGGTAGTCGATATTGAAGAAATAAAGACGTGCCATGATTCTTGTTTTTTAGATCGTATCATTAATCGTGCCTCGGCCCTACATTTTTTGAAGATGATTAAATCGGAGGGGAGGCCAGACGATTTGAATTTTCGTAATGCCCGTTTCCGACATCGTATTGCCATTTCAATTTCAGGGCACCACCACGGTACTCTGCGGGTTCGGTGGCAACCGGATGACATGGGAATTGAAGCTTTAGCAGCGTTGAAAATGGCCTGATGTAGGCGGTTAATGTTTTCTTGTACAGACACAGATGGCTGGTTTGGGATTTCGACCTTCGAAAAATCGGTTTTAACTTACTTCTTATCAGTTTGGTTCTTATCAGTTATTACGCTCGTATTTATACACCGAGACTCAATTAAACGATAACAATATTTCTAACACGTAACATACGTCTATTCAAATTAAACAATTTAAAAGTTGTCCTTGAAAGTGGAAAAAAATGGCTCAGCATAAACATCAAAAAAGCCAAGTTTATGGTGGCCTCAAGATAACTAATTACAGATAAAAAAATCTATTCCTTAAGTGGTAGGGAAATCGAACGGGTAGGAAAATACAAGTATCTAGGTTGTTGGATAATGGAAAATAATGACCCGGACATAGAAATAAGAACGCGCCTCGAGATAGCCCAAGATGTATTTATGAAGATGAAGAATGTACTTTGCAACAGAAAGTTAAATTTGGAAATCAAGAAGAAGGTGCTAAAATGTTATGTATGGTCTGTGCTCTTATACAGGTGCGAGACGTGGACACTAAAAGCACATATGGAAAAGCGCATTTCATCATTTGAAAAGTGGTGTTATCACCGGATCTGGAAGATACCATGGACTAGAAAAATGAAAAATGCGGAAGTATTACAATTGATGAAGACGAATCTGATATTAATGGATATAATTAAAAAATGCAAAATTAATTTCTTTGGACATTTCATGAGAGGATCAACATATCACCTTCTGCACACAATTATGATGGGAGCGGTAGAGGGGACGAGGGGACGAGGAAGAAGAAGGATTTCTTGGCTCCAAAATATTAAGCAATGGACTGGAGTTACAAAAGTAGAAGAATTGTTCCAGATTGCAAGAAATCGAGACTCATTTCGTCATATGGTTGAATCCATGAAAAGTGGTTAAGCTATACCCGAATCGGGTTGCGCGAAGAAGAAGAGGGTTACATCAAAGTCATTAGGCGTCTCAATTGGAGGTGTAACTGGAGATTGTACGTCATCAAGTCGAACTACAAATTTCGTTTTGAATTCTCGTTTCGGGGACTTCTCAATAGAAGTAGAAGCTGACGTTTTAGCTCAGATTCCATTTAATATTGTTTCAGATCCGATTACAAACACAATCGTAAACAATCCAACGTTTAATTTTGCTGAAGATCAACTTCGTCACGATCATGTGGACATAGTAATTGATGTCGAGTTTTATGAAGCGATTATCTCTAACGAAAGTTCACAATATGAAACAGTTTTTCTTCGTAACTCGAAATCCGGATGGATAACCAGCGGTCTATATGTGATACAAAACAAACCAAATATTGAGTACTGTGATTTGACAACGTTCGATATCGGTGGACAATTGGAAATATTTTGGTACATCGAAGAAGCAAATTGTAAAGTGTAGGTGAATACATCCTGTTTGTTAAAATGGTATAATAAAATAAACTTTAATAACAAACAATATAGATCAATAAATTAGATAAATACCTATTTAGAAACGTTTTCGGGCATAACCCATCATCAGCTAACACTAACTTAAAGGAAACTTAAAACGTATGTTTTAAGTTTCCTTTAAGTTAGTGTTAGCTGATGATGGGTTATGCCCGAAAACGTTTCTAAATAGGTATTTATCTAATTTATTGATCTATATTGTTTGTTATTAAAGTTTATTTTATTATAAATTGTAAAATGTCCATTACATGGGACGTATAAAATTTTTAGAAAAATAAAAGAAAAAAATAATATAAAATTAAATTAAAACATAAAAATAATTTAGAATATTTAGTGTAAATGCGAATGCGCGTGTGCCTGGAACTATTGTCGGTTGGGTAACCAATCATCGTCCAGCAAAAACCAAAAGGATCTACCTGATTCGGTCAGCTCCAGCGGTCACGGCGGAAAAGCGGAAGAAATTTAGAATGGACAAGAAACGTTTTTTTACAAAAATCAGTTCCGTTTTTACCGTTGAAGAACTTGTTTCTTTTTTACCTTCGGGGGAGTTTATGATCTACCTTCACTAAGGTTACCCGTGTTCATTGAAGTGACGCTAGTTAAAATTTTCGCTGTTCATTAAAGTTTCAAAATTGAGTTCACGATCAATCGTCAACAAAAGTGTTCGATATTCGCTAGAATAGTAAAACAAATTCGAAACTACTGTACCTTGATCAATTTAAATAATACCGAGTCCGATTTCTGCGTATCAACGGATCACCGAATCGCCAACCTACGGATAACCACCGACAATAGCGATACGTAGCGTTTTGTGTTATCTTTGTATATATTGATTTTTATCATTTTAATCGTTATTTGTGGAATTATTATTGTGTTTTTCAGCGGTCGACCGGTCCCGAAAGATAGGTGTGAGATTGTTTTTTCTAATACGTTGTCTTATACAAATTTCAACTGAATATTTTCATCTATATTAATAATCACTATCTTAAATAATTTAATTAAAAATCTAAATAAATAAAATTCACGACGAGCATAAAACCTCGTGGTTGGCATCCCTGTGAACGTAAGCGAATGGCTAATACCGTTACAAAGTATTGAAAAGCAGTTTAATTTGGAACACGAAAATTGCAATGCTCATTTCGAGAAGACGTATTCGCGCAACGGCAGTGGCCGTTTTTTAGTGAGGTTACCTCCTAAAAAAGACTCGTATCTCATGGGAGAACCGCGGGAGAGAGCTGTTTCACGTTTAAAAAGAAGCAAAGTGCGCATGAATGCAGAAATTCAGACTCAATATGTTGTTTTATTCCCGGATGTTAGGGAAATACCGATCGACCAACTCGTGATTGGTGAAATGAACAAAAACGATCTGGCATGATAACGCGTTTATTTAACGGTAAAGGCGGCGATCGATTAACACGGTAATAACGGATAAAGGTTCGATCATCTGTGAGGGTACGATTAGCGCAACGAGCTGCGAAAAAAACTAATCGGTCAGACTTGACCCCATATCGGTTAATCAGGTACCGCCGAGGATTAATTTTAGCAGAGGTTACTCCGAATGCCAGAACCAAAATTAAATCTAAATCTCAAAGGACATAGAAAAACGGGCGTGTATATATATATTGGGGTCGTTGATTAACGACGTGCTGAAAAAATAAAATAGGTCGCTTACAAATATCGACGTTAGCGAATGGTGTCTTACAACAATCGAAATCAAGTGTACACCGCTTGGCTGAAATGCAACAACGATGTTCAAAGTAACGAGCATAAACAAAAAAGTGGAACACGTCAACATCGACTTCATGCGTGAGTATGAAAACTTTGGTCACATGGAAAAAATGCTCGTCCCAAATTCGTTGTATATTGCCGTAGTGTCGATGATTTTGGAAACGTCGAGAGTTACATCGTCTGCGCTAAAAACTTGTGTGGCGCCAAAAAATGGGTTTAAGATAACTATCCCAAAGCTGGAGCTACAAGCGGCATTGCTGTTGGAAAAATTAATGAATCGATTCTCCACTGAACTTCGAATTAGCGAAATAGTGCTGTTCAGCGACTCATCGGTAGTCCTACACTGGTTAAAAGGGCCAATTGAAAGATGGTTAGTATTTGTTCAAAATCGGCTAGAGAAAATCGTTCAACTGCATTAATATGTAACAGACTCTGTGTACGGATCGGTCTTCTGTTCTCGTGTTTAATCTCTTATCGTGTTCAACAGCTGATAAGGATTTATTCGGTGAGTTCGTTCCGTTTATCTTTCTATTTCGATTATTGTTTCAGTTTTGATTTGCAATATAGAAGCTTAATTTTATTTCGTATAGTTAACTCGTTCATTTATTTTTATTTATTTATTTTATTTCAGTTGTTTATTTATTTATTTATTTTATTTTAATTTACCTATTTATCTGCGTATTCGATGAGCTCGTCTAGTGAGGGCCGCCAGGCGGCCTCCTCTAAAGATACTAAACTGTTAAAGACGGTGTTATCTCTTCCCCTGATGGAAGTTAACGTTTCCATGAAACGCAAACCGTCCGATCCTCTCTTGCCAATTACGTCGTTTCCCAATAAGGATCTGCGACTGTCGCAGTCCGATGTATCCAAACTTCCCAACAAAATTAATAGCAATTATAACAATAATTCAAACAATAATAATAGTAAACATAGTAATAACGCTAATGCCTTTGAAGCAATCAAAAACTTTAATATTAGCAATTCACAAGAGAACATTAACAATAGTGGTAACAGTAATAATAATAATAATAATATTAATGATGTCAACGATATGGTTAGTAATAATATTAATAAAGAACTTACCTTTTCATAAGACCACCCTGGTTCTTTTTTAATATACTTAGAGCATCTCGAAAAAAATATTTGAAATGCACATCCCTTGGCAATAGCTAAGTTGCTGTTTAAATCAACTACGGAATGTTTAAACGTCAAAAAACAAGGTGGGAACCGCTTATCGGTTTTATTCCCCTCCTAATAAATTCTTAGATCAATATGATTTTATGATGAGAAATAGTCTTAAAACATTCCTACCCAATCATGTTTTCTTCCGATTTGGAATAATTTCTGATGTGCATGCTTCCTTTTCGGAGGAAGATATCATGGAAGGTACCTCCTTGTCCATTCCTGTTGCTTCAGTTAGGAGAATTCCTAAAAACGTGGATGGTGTTCGTCTGCCCACTCGATCGGTAAAGATTAAATTTGTTTCTTCCGTTCTTCCTTCCCATATCTCTATTTTAGATTAATTTTTCAGGTATCGCCGAGTATTAGATCTCCTATTCAATGTAATAAGTGTCATCATTTTGGTCATATTTCTAATCTTTGTCGTAGTTCCTCAACTTACTGCGCTCATTGTAGCGACAAACATTCAATCTCAGAATGCCCTTCGATTAATTCCGCTCCCGTATGCCGAAATTGCAGAGGGGATCGTCGTTCTTCGGATCGACGCTGCCCTGAATGGCTTCGACAAAAGGAGATAAAACGTATTATGGCCTATGAGAACATTCCGTTCCAAGAAGCTTGCGACATGAAAAGTAAATCTTTCGCATCATCAGGCTTTTCTTACGCTGACAGAGCCGCAGCTCAACCCAGGGATCCAGTCTCTTCATTAACAAATCCTTCATCTGAAAAAATGTTTCCTCAGATGAGAGCACCAAGGTCAATAAAAGGCCAGTACTTTCACTGTCAATCTAATATAAAACCGCAAACTAAAACTTCTCCTCAATTTCCGTCTCTACCATTCAATCGCATACCTTCTCCATCTAATGGTTGGGCTTTGAAATCTAGTGCCATTAATTTGAATAACTCTGCTAATCCTGTTACTTCCGATGATTCTTTTACTCTGCATTCATACAGCTCTTAGCTAGACATAACATTGCAGCTTCATCCGAACTTGAAAAATCCCTTCAATTTTTGCTTCAGAGCTTTATGCCTCATGCCTTGTAATATATATTAACATATACAACATTTCAAATTTTGTTATATTTTGAACTGTATTTGTTTATTTGTTTTTGTTTTTTATTTTCTCTTTTTCTCCTCTTTTACACTTTTTTATCCTTTATAAATCGTACATTTTTCCTTTCCATGTGTTCCATTCTCTTACTTCTCTTTTTTTTTTATCCCGTTTCCCTACTGCCCTGTCATATTATTTTTATATTAACCCATTATACTTTTTTACCTACCCTCGCTCTCATCATCATGTCTTCGCCTTTCTTAATTTACTCCTGATCTATATTCATAATGGCTTACAAACTTAATATTCTGCAATGGAATTATCGCAGTCTTAGAGCCAACAAGGATGCTTTGGAGGGCTTGCTAGACCTTCACAAAATCGAAGTGGCTTTGCTTTCTGAGATATGGTTAAAGGATTTTTCTGACATCAACTTTAGAGGTTTTACCTTAGTCAGTTCCTGTCGAAATGACGGCTAAGGAGGAGCTGCTGTTTTGATTAGAAATGACATTCTTTTCTATTCTCACAATATTCGCTTATTCAGTTCATCCTCCTCCCTATTTCCTAATTTAGTTAATATTTCCATCCCTAACAACTCTGCTTGTCCTCTTAACTTTATCTCTGTCTACATTCCTCCTAATTTTGATCTTCGGAACTTTCCTTTTTCTGTTTTTTTTTGATTCGCTTCCTTCCCCTTTTATTATAGGAGGAGGCTGGAACGCTCGTTCTCCTTTTTGGGGTTGTTCCAATTATAATAGTAATGGTGTTATTCTTGAAGACATTTTTCTCCGTAATAATCTTTTTCTGCTGAATGATAATTCTCCCACCTTTTATAGGAATCCAACTATGTTTAGTTCAATTGACTTAACCTTTACATCTTCTAACCTCGAGTTTAACTGTTCATGGAAAACCTTAAATGACACGTTTGGAAGCGACCATGTTTCCATTATCATATCCCTTAACAACTTTTCTTTTCCTATGCAGCCTGAACTGCTTTATACTCCTCAATGGTACCTTCTTAAAACCGATTGGTCGATGTTTCGCCGTATTGTCGATTCATCTCTTCCTTTTATCAAAGTTGACAGGAATCCTATATCCCAATATCAGTCATTCACTCAATCTATTTCCTTTGCTCTTTCCTTATCTACTCCTCCGTACCATTCTTCATTAAAAAATAGATCTATATATGCTTCATCCTTGTGGTGGAATAATGATTGCATGTCTGCGTTCGATCTCTGTACTTCCACTTTTAGATCTTTTCGCTCCTGTCCTTCTTTTCCCAACTTCCTTGCACATAAAAGAGCTAATGCTAAGGCTAGATTCGTTCTTAAACACTCAAAAAGAGCCGCTTGGATAAAGTTCTGTTCTTCTTTCTCCAGCTCCACTCCAATGACACATGTCTGGAAAATGGCTAAAGCGTTTAGAACTCCTTTATTGGAAAGAATCTTCTTATCTTAATATCCCGAAAGATAGTCTCATTTCATTCATGGACTCCGTAGCTCCTTCCTATGTCGCCAGCCTCGAAGAGCTTTATTCTCCTTCTCCTTCTATTAATTCTACTTCTCACTTTTTATCTTCTAGTTTTAGTCTTAATGAACTTCGTGCTTCTTTAAGTAATTCCTCCTCCAAATCTTCCTCTGGTATTGATGATATATCTTTTCTCATTATAAAAAACCTCTCTATTCAATCTCTTTGGACTCTTCTTAGTATATATAATTCTTTTCTTCTTTCTTGTTCTACTCCTTCTTCTTGGAATACCTTTATTGTTATACCCATACCAAAGAAAAACTCCTCTTTTTTTCGTTCTATCTTACTTGCTCCCTGTTTAAGGAAGCTCTTTGAAAGCATGTTATTAAACGGCTTGTCTGGTTTCTCGAACACAATAACTTAATTCCTAACAATATGTTCGGTTTCCGTCCCGGTCTTGGTCCTCCTGATTGCATTAGTGTTTTCCTTTCTGACATTTATGATTTCTATATAAACAAAAATTTTACTATCGCAGCCTTTATTGATGTTCCCAGTGCATTTGACAATGTTCACCTCCCTACTCTCAGAAATATAATGCTGTCACTGCATCTTCCGGACTGTGTTGTTTCCCTTATTATTAATCTCTTCCAAAGCCGGACTGTACATCTATCCACTTCTTGTTATTCCACTTCAAGAAAAGATTTTTGTGGTCTTCCTCAGGGTTCCTGTCTTAGACCTACTCTCTTTAACATCTATACTTCTCATATAGCTTCTCTTCCATTAAATTCATCGTCTCTATTCTATGCTGATGATATCCTTATTTACTCTTCTTTTCGCAACATAACAGATGCTATTTTAGAACTAAATAGGTCATTATCCACTATAGAAAATGCTCTTTTCAATATTCATCTTTTTGTCTCTCCTCATAAATCCGCGGCCATGGTTTTTACTTTCCATTCATATAATCCTTCCTCAATCAATCTAACCTTAAGTCATTATCTTGTCCCTCTTGTGGAGAGCTTCTGTTATTTGGGTGTGCTTCTTAACGGCCGTCTCTCCTTTCAGGAACATATTAGTCGCCTGTATACTTCTTGTCTTAAAAGGATTAATCTTTTAAAATCACTCTCATCGTACAGGTGGGGTGGTGATCCTTACATTCTTTCCTTATTGTATAAGTTTCTCATTCTTTCTAAGTTGGACTACTGTTCCTATATATTCGGCAACGCTTCTAAATCTCTTCTGTTAAAGCTTGACCGCATTCTAAATTCCTGTCTTCGTTTTTGTTTGGGTGCACGTAAATCTACTCCAATTCCTGCCATCCTCTCCGAATCAAAATCACCCCTTTTGTTCATCCGCAGATCCTATCTAGGTTATCGTTTCCTAATCAAACGCCTTCCCTCTTTTTCCTCTAGGATTATAGCAGCCTATTGCTCTATTTTTCACAACTGGCGTTTTACTCCCAACAGAATTCCAATTTTATCTTTCATTTCTGTTCGTCTTGCCAATTTTTTTGCCTATATTTTCTCCTATGATAAATCTCCGTACTTTTTTCTTAATTATTTCAGTCTATTACATCCTCCTCGCGTATTTCATTTGTCAAGTTCTGTCAAATTCCTTCCTCACTCTATAGTTAGATCTGAACTTCACATTGTTTTAAACTCTTTATATCCCAATCATTCCATTATTTTTACTGATGGTTCTAAGAGAGCTGATTAGGTTGGTGCCGCCTTTGTTTTTCCTTCTCACAACTACTCGGAATCTTTCAAACTCCTTTCCTGCTGCGCTATATTTACTGCTGAATCTGCTGTCATACTTCATGCAATTCTTTTTATCTCTTCCTCTTCTATCATCTCGGATAAATTTCTTTTAATAGCTGACTCTGAAAGTGTCTTGAAGGCGGTTTCTTCTCCTTTACCATTGCCCTCTTTTGATCCTTTCATTCTCCTTATTCGCAATCTAATTCATGAATTATTCCTGTTCCGTTCAATCCAAATTGATTTATTGTGGATTCCTAGCCATGCTGGAATTGAGAGTAATGAGGTGGCTGATTCCTTGGCTCGCTCAGGAGCTTCCAATGGACATCCTCTTCATAAATTTTCCGCTCACAATATTAATCATATTTCCAAACAGTTCCATATTACATTAAAGTACTAGCTCACAATATTAATCATATTTCCAAACAGTTCCATATTACATTACGGAATGATATTTATTTCTCTCTTTTCTCAAATCCAAATTCCTTTTATCTTTCCGTTCAGCCCTTACCTTCTTTGACCAGATGGTTCGACATGTTTCCTTCCTTTTGTCGTCCCCTGATTACCGCTATATGTCGTCTTCGCTTCGATCATACCTTTCTCCCTTCGTCACTTTATCGTTTTTCCCTCGTCTCTTCTCCGCGGTGCCCTCTTCACCCAGATGATTCCTTTTTTCTGTGTGATATCAATCACGTCTTCTTCGAATATTCCTCACTCTCTTCAGAACGTTCTCTCTTCTATTCTCGGCTTTTGGATCTTCGTCTTCCTACTCCATACAATGACTCTTATGTTCTCTCATTTCCTTCCTTGTCAGTTGTTCCTATTCTAGCTTCTTTCATTCATTCAATCTCGCACCCGATTGAAATCTAATATGTTATTCTCCTTTTGAACTATTTTTTTTTTCCTTTAAGCGCGTCAACTCAGGACATTTACCCAACACAAAGGACTAACAAATAATGAAACGTAGGGACTTGAAAGTTAAATCAGGAAGCGATTAGAAACAGAAGAAATAAAAATAGCCAATATAGGAACAACAGAAAGAGAAGGAAGAGCAAGAATGTAGTGGACACAGTAAGGGGTCGGGAGGCCAAGGCCAAGCAAGTTAGAATAAAGGACTGCGCGTTTTGAGGAGATAGATGAGTATTCGAATAGGAGGTGATTTACATCACAGGTCAAATTTAAGATAGGTGGATGGAAGGGACATAAGGGAGACTGAACAATATTAAAACGAAAGAGGGAAGCAGGAAGCAGACTGTGATTAAAGCGGAGGCGAATTATAGAAGAAATAACAGAACGGCTGATGCAGGGAAAATGATTAAACCAGGAAGAAGTAGGTGGAGAGGGTTGTATAACAAGGTAAAAAGAGTTAGGATTGGAGAAAAGAGACGGATACAAATCAGTCCAGAAGTCATGGTGGAAACGATAAGAGAGTGGACAGAGACATTGGGAGGGGAATCTGTCTATGAAACGGCCATTTACTGCAGCTAGACATGCCAATGAATCGGCAAGATCGTTACCAACGATGCAACAGTGGCCCGGAATCCAGAACAGGTCAATTAGGATAGAACGAGATGTTAATAAATTATAAATTAAGGAACGAATGGGATAATAAGCGTTTAAATTGGTTTGTCGTGTGTTTCGTGTGTTCTTTTATCGCACATAGTGTAATTACGCCGATAAATAAATTAGTTCGTACTCACGGTCGATTTTATCGCAAGTGATTAAATCAGCCGCGATCGGCTTGCTTATCAGCAAGCCGGTTTCTCTCACTTATCTACTAATACTATCAAAATGTCGGTTCTCCGTTCGCCGATACTTCGCCGCAAATCGCAGACCTCAAATTCCACCGTTAACAGCAATTCTTCGACCGAATTAAATCCGCATTCGACGAAATCGGGCAACAGTCAAAATCAGCTAACATCAACCCATATAGACGCTATATCTGACGAGCAGCAACTAACAAGTAGCTACCAAATGGAGGAGACAACAAGTGAGAATATTCCATTATCTACTAACGCTAATTTTAACGATAACGTTATTCGTATTCGTCGAATAGATAATGAAAACAACAACTGGCAGTTGGTACAAAGAAAACGTACAGCACGTTTCTCTCCGCCACACGCAAATGTATCCAAACGTCCACAATTCAACAATAAAAATAGATATGCCCCATTCTTATACACAAATTCCGAAGACGAAAACGATGAAAGTATAAATGTGCAAAATGAAAATAACAAGAAAGACACATTTCCCCAAAACAATAACGGAAATAATAATAATAGTAACAAAAATAATAGCAGCAAACAAAAAGTTGCAAACAAACCAGCGTCTATTCCGCCAATCTTAGTTAAGGATATAAAAAACTATTCAAAATTCGTTACGCTTTTAACTCAGGTTAATAACGTTAAATTTACGCTAAAATCGACAAATACCGGTGTAACGGTAAAGCCGAGCTCACCAACTTGTTACCGTACATTAACAAAAATCCTAGCAGAAAACAAATACAAATTTTATACGTTCCAGCTATCGGAAGACAAACCCTTTCGGGTAGTTCTTAAAAATTTACACCACACCACTGACGCCAGCGAAATCTCGCAAGCATTACAGAACTTAGGATTTTCCGTTCGTACAGTAACAAACGTAATAAGTAGAAGGACGAAGTCCCCCTTACCAATGTTTTTTATAGACCTGGAACAGTCTCCTAAAAACTCAGAAATATTTCAACTAAATCATCTCCTCTATACGGCTGTAACGATTGAGGAACCCAGAATAACTAGACAGTTAATCCAGTGTACACGGTGTCAAAATTTTGGTCATACAAAAACTTACTGTAATCTCCCACCTCGTTGTGTTAAATGTGGAGGCAAACACCTAACAGTTAACTGCAATAAAGCACCAGAAGAAAAACCAACTTGTCTATTTTGTCGCGGAGACCATCCGGCGAGCTATAAAGGATGTGAACACTATCAACAAGAATTCAACAAAAAATTCAGGCAAAATGCAAGACCTCAGTCTTTCGATATACACAGCACAAATGATTTTCCAGACACGTTTAAGCAGTCAACATCGCTCTCATACTCGAATGTTGCCAATATTAACTCACCACCTCCTCGGACTCCCCAAACCTCTGAACGACAGAGCAATGTACCACAGATGATTAATCAACAGCAACAAATTAACGACACACTAACATCATTTCTTACTGAGTTCCGCAATTTGTTAACGCCTCTAATATCAATGTTAACCAAGTTAATGGAAAAACTAATATGAATCTGAACAACATAAGCACCAATTCGCTAACAGTAGTGTTATGGAACGCAAACGGAATACAACAAAAGAAACATGAGCTCCTTCATTTTCTACAATCGAAACTTATCGACATCGTCCTACTAACAGAAACTCACATCATTCATCCGGCGAGTTTCAACCTACCTAATTACAAGTGCTACCACGGAACTCATCCCTCTGGCACAGCAATGGGAGGAGTTGCAGTACTTATTAAGCATAATATAGACCATTATTTACACTTCACCCGTCAAACAGACGCTTATCAAGCTGTGGCTGTTAAAATAAAAACCCTAAACGGCAGATTAGTTACAGTTTCAGCAGTCTATTGTCATCCTGGGCACTGCATACCGAACGAAGAGTTTACACAGCTATTTCTTCATCAAGACAGTAAATTCATATGCGGAGGGGATTTTAACGCGAAGCATCCTCACTGGGGTTCAAGGATAGAAAATAAACGAGGGAAGCAACTGTTTAATCTCAATAGGACACTCCGGCTAGAAGTAGTTACGCCAACAACTCTCACATATTGGCCGAAGCATACTAATCGATTACCTGATTTGTTAGACTTTTATTTTACTAAAGGACTTAGTAATATATACAAAACCTGCTCAACTATTACAGATCTCTCCTCCGACCATATACCAGTTCTACAAGTCCTTGATATATCACCAATTTACACAAATATTAACAATCAAAAACGAAATAAAGTTACCAACTGGAACCAATTTGAAGTTACACTGCAAAATCAAATTAACTTAAACATCAAACTAAAGACAGAACAAGACATCGACACCGCTGTAGATTATCTAACCAATACAATCCACGACTCCTATCAGAAGTCGACGAAACAGTTGAATATCCTGGCTAAAAACAACACTATACTTCCTATTGAGATACGCGAATTAATCAACAAAAGAAGAAAAGCACGCAGAAAATGGCAACGTAATAGATATCCGTCCGATTATCAAACGTATAGGCAATCTTGTAGGCTACTAAAACAGTCAATTAAGCAATATAATAACTCACGCTTCAGTCATTATTTGGCAACCCTAAATAAAACGGACTGCTCTATCTGGAGAGCTACAAAAGTTTTTAAAAAGAAGAGCGTTCTTCCATATCATATTAAAAAACCAGATGCTAGTTGGGCAAAGACTGACAAGGAAAAGGCTGAAACTTTCGCAGATCACCTCGAAACAGTGTTCCAACCCCATCAGCCAGAAGATCCACAACTATCTCAGAAAGTCTCAGAGTACAACAACGGAATAATCCACTATTGTTCTAACCGCAGACATATAACACCGAACAAGCTTTATGTGTGTGTTAAGAACTTGGAAAACAATAAGTCCCCTGGTGAAGATGGTATCACAAATTATATGTTGAAACATTTACCAAAAAAGGGATTACTATTGTTATTGTATATATACAACTCCATGCTTAGATTATCCTACTTTCCAGACAGATGGAAAAAGTCCGTAATTATCCTCATTCACAAAAACGGAAAACCAGTTACAGATGTTTCATCATACAGACCAATAAGTATGTTGGATACGTTTGGTAAAATTTTCGAAAAACTCATCAAGCCAGTCCTCTTCACCATGGCAAAGGAAGCGATTCCAAACCATCAATTTGGTTTTCGGCCGAAACACTCAGCTATTCATCAGTGTCACAGAATAGTGGATGCGATCGAATCGGTCTTCCAGCGTGGACTGTACTGCTCAGCTGTGTTTCTTGATGTTGTTAATGCATTCGACCGTGTATGGCACGATGGATTATTGTATAAAACCCGGAACAACTTTCCTATCGAAATTCATAAGCTATTGAGATCATATTTAACTAATAGGTCGTTTCAAGTAAAAATTAACAACTCTATCTCTAGCAAACGACGGATACGAGCCTCAGTACCCCAGGGTAGTGTCCTTGGGCCGCTTCTTTACAACATATACACCGCTGATATGCCCACCACGTTGTACACATTGCAAGCCACATTTGCGGATAACATAGCGATATTAGCCAGCCACAATGACCCACGCGAAGCCTCGAAGTACATTCAACATCATTTATCGATTCTTCAGCAGTGGACACTCAAATGGAGAATCGGAATCAACGAACGTAAATCCTCCCACATCACATTCACAACCAGACGTGAAGCATGTCCGCCAGTCAGGTTTAATAATAGTATTATACCGCAAGTTGATCACGTGAAATACCTTGGACTATATTTTGATAGACGCCTATCATGGAACCTACACGTAATCAACACAAGGAAAAAGTTAAGGTTAATACTTAAGCAGCTGTATCCTATAATAGGAAGAAAATCCAGTCTCAGTCTGTCAAATAAAATGTTATTATACAAAACTACAATAGCACCAGTATGGAAATACGGTTTAGAAATTTATGGTTCAGCCGCCAAAGCTCATATTGACAAAATCCAGTCGTTTCAATCCAAAATGTTGAGAATAATGACCAACGCACCGTACTATATTCGCAACAGTATTATCTATGACGATCTTAACATTCCTACAATTACGGCAGTATACTTACAACAGTACAATGAATTCCACCGCACATTTAGCCAGCATTCCAATCCGTTAATATCGCGAATGAAAGCAACGGTACTTCCTGACAATCCAGCCAGAAGACTCAAGAAAAAACAATGTCGTGACGCTATCAATTCTAACGTTAACAATTACCTATAGTTAAATTTACAAATAATTTAACAGAACAACGGTGTTTATTGTAACACGTTGTTGCTAAGTTCTGTTTTGTTAGTGTTAGCTATTGCGTTAATGACCTACCGTACAGGTCGGTACGCAAAAAAAAAAAAAAAGGAAAAAAAGGAACGAATGTAAAGAATAATAGGATCTGGCGATGGTTTAGGGAAGAGAGATGAGATAACTGATAAAACGCTTTTCGAATCAGAGCATATGACGAATTTTGATAAATTGGGTGTTGAGGATATAAAAAGGATAACACATAAAAAATAGTCACGGATTCGGCTAAAAAGATAGAAGAAAAAGGGGGGAACTATTACTTAGATTCCTTGGCTGATTGGGCTGTTGCTCTTCGTTGGCGTACCCATAAAAAAAAAAAAAAAAAAAAAAAAAAAAAAAAACTGTTGCCGAACCATAGTTGGAATTATGTATTATCCAAACAAAATCTGGCTGATTTGGCAAGTCGTGGAATAAACACAACTACATTTCTGAAATCAGAATTTTGAAAAACCGGTCCGCAATTTCTTACTGATAGACTTGATTCGTTATTATTTTCATTATCCATTGCGGAACCCAGTGAAATGCCAAAAATTCGAAAAGTTACTCGCATAATTGAAAAAAGTGGTCATCAATATTTTCCCAAAATTGTAAGTTATTATTCTTCTTACATAAAATTGATAAATATTGTATGTATGTTACGATTTGTTGATAATCGCAAACGTTTATTGGTGCGAAATAATAAAGCATTATCTGTAGATGAAATATGTCGCTCAATTAGTTATATACCATAGCCTCCAGATTAACCGACTCCCGATTATCCAATTTTTGGTTTAACTGAGCAAAAAAGGCAACCGATTTCTTTGGTTCAACCAATGTAAAAAAGTTGGTTAATTTTTTTTTATTCGATTTAATTGTAATTTTCGTAATTAACTGCAGAAAAACGATTGCAAATGATTAGGAAATTTCTTATCTTTACATGACGCCACTGATCATGTTAACATCGAAACGCGACAATGGATGTACCTACGAAATAGAACTGTCATTTTCTCTGATTATACATACGAATCGCTATGTTCCAGTAGGAGACATATGTTGTCTTTTGTTAAGTTGATGCGTAAGCGAAAATGATACGTTATGTGAAATATTATTCTGTTCCTATAATATATTTTTTCTAGTCCACCAGTTAAAAAGTTGTGTGTCCTTAATTTCGTTTTGGTTTTTTTGCAGGTTTTGAAAAATGAATGCCAAATTGAAAAGTAAATCTGTTATAAAAAAAAAAACCAAAACCTCGACAAAATCAAAAATGTAAACGAGTCGTTGTTTCCATCAATGAAAAACTTGAAGCCATCAAAACACTTAATCGAGGAGAAACATTATGTGTATTTGCTACCTCATACAATGTTTCTAGCAACACCATCAGAGATTGGCGCCGAGGTCATAAAAAAATTGAAAGATTCGTCGCTAAAAGTAAGGCGGCGTTTTGCCCCCCCTCCCCACCATTTAAGTTAGGTAACCAAAATAGGCTTATTTGTTTATGCTCTGTTTGTGCTTGTTTGTGCTACTAAACTTTTGGTTTGTGCTCTCCCCCTTCATAACTTAATTTTAAAAGTCTTGGGAGGGGGGCGAAATGCAGCCACGCCCATGTTGAAATAAGGGTTGAAAATTATGTCATTCATTTGTGCTTCGATTGTGCTTCTTTGTGCACTACTTTTTTTTGCTTGTGTTCATCACCTTCCTCATTTGGTAAGGGTGAAACTAGCCCCGCCCATGTAAAAGTAAGGGTTGAAAATTGTATCATTCGTTTGTGCCCCTTTGTGCACTGCTTGTTTTTGTTTGTGCCCCTCCTACTACCAATTTGGTAGGGGTGGGACTAGTCCTGCCCATGTTAAGATAAAGGTTGAATACAGTGTTACTCATTTCTGCTCCGTTTTGTGTTTGATTGCGCACCAATTGTTTTTATTTGTACTTCTTCCACTGCAAAGTTGGAATAGGCGAGCCTGGAGAAGCAGTACCTTAAGGGTGTGAAATTAAACGTTGTAAAAACAAATATGCGCATCCAACAGTATGGTTTGTGCTCTAATGAAATTTAGCCATAAATCTTCTGTGTAATAGACAAATTGAAATTAGCTCAATTGTTTGTTTCTTCCGCCTAGCGTTTTCAAATCCATTTCATTCAAGGGTGATACATTAGGAAAATAATTCTACACACATACTAAGTAAAGCATTTTACCACATTTGCATGCACATCACATTGCTCCCATTGTGCGGTGGTTTTTTGAAAGCAATAACTCATATAGTGTCCAATATGTCTAAATGACCGAGTAATTTCAGCAGCGAAACTAACTGCACCATGCAAAAAAAAATTACGTCTGCCAATTTGAAAGTCTGTAGAAATGGACGACAATGTACAACTTATTTCCCGGAAATCTTTCATTCTGTCATGGAAATGTGGACATAAGTCAATTACTGCATGCGTTGTAAGTTTCACCTCTCTTTGTACTATTAAAGACTTCCCACATTCTTTGCACTTTTTAGTGCTGAATAGTTTAGTTTCTCATGAATTTGTTTGGTGAAATTATTTAAATCACCAGATGAAAAGTATAATGTAATGGTTGGTAATGAGCAGGCTACGGAATTACCGCATATACAGTTCTCAGTAATTATAACTGTAAACAAATTTATGAAAATTTTTTGACCCAAATTGTACGATGTAGTTGCACAATTAATTTGATATTGGCTTGGCAAGTTATGTTCTGTAGTTGCATTAAGAATTTTTTTTAGTATAATAGCGCGTTTTCGATATGTTTGAACCATAATACCATTGTGAATTCCATCAGCAATGAGTTCAATTAATTTGATGTTCGCTTTTCAACAAACTGCTGAAACTTCAAACTATCTACATAAGAGATGAATAAAACTTGGACTACACTGTCAAATGGACACGTATTAATGACGTTGAAATAATTCTTTCCAATTTTAACACTCTTTAAATTAAGAATGTTTCCATTTTTTATAATACAAACGACTTTACTCCTATGTTGGCTTAGATCATTTCACAAAATATGGACAGATCTGAAAATAAATAATTTTTCTTTTGCAATTTTTTAGGAGATACGACAGCTTCACCTTTTTAGTTTTCCATAGCACAATTCGTATTAAGTTCTACTTCAATGTTATCAAGAATTTTGTTTCTCTTCATAATGCGAATTACTTTCGTTTAGCTGCACAGCATTACATAACGAATTACTCTGTTTGTCCATTTTTGCTTTAACTAAAAACATGAAATCAAGGATGGTATATTTGTATGAATTTGTACAAATTCGTCAACGCAAAGTGGTAAAGTTTTGTGTTTAAAAGTACGGTACCTGATCTCATTGAAGTTTTTTTTTTTTTTTTTGGGCGTCGAAAATTCAACCCATCGACAACTCATTGAAGTTGTATTCACGCTGCTACTGCTTTCTGTTTTCCCCCATAGCCGAAAATGGAATTCATGACCGCCGACCAAACAGGAAGTAGACGACATTAACTAAGAATATTCTTTGCAATTACAGGTTGAAAATGCATGTTATCCGCCTTCTCCCGTATTTTCTGGTAATTGGGCAGTACGTTCACATTCAAGAAATATTTGGTAAATTTCATCATAATATAATAAAGTAGAAGAATGAAAATTATTTACATCAAAATCTTCAAAGCGATCATCTTATATTTCATTTTCAAACATAATTAATTGCAATGATTCTTGTACAGTGTAGCCAGAAACTCGAATTTTTAGAAGTATTTTAGCATTCTCGCATGTTGTTTTATCTCCTTTCGCATTTACTCTATTTTTTTTTTACTTTTTTATTGGGCTTGTCAGCTACGGACGATTACCCGTCAAGAAGGAAGAACGTAGGACAAAGGGAAACTGAGGACACTAAGAAAGTTATTCGGGGAAGGTGGAGACGGCCAGAACTACTATGGAGAGAAAGCAAGGGAGTCAAAAAAGATCGGTACTAGAACTCGTGCAATTAGCAGTCCGAAGGGAAATAAATGTGTAGACGAAAAAATATACAGGATATCTTAAAGGAAAGGAAAGCTCTCATGTCTTGTTAGCCGTTATACCTGATTATAATATATTATATCTATTTAAACTAAATGCGCGATGTGACCAGCATAAAAAGAAAAGTATTTTTATCCATGTCTGCGATTGTTGGACAGCGCCCACAAAAAGATCCTCATCAACAATATGGCCGCAACTGCAATGCAGTGCCCACAGTGCCCGATGAGGCAAGAGACAAGACATCGCTATTCGCCTACGGTTGCGACTGCAAAGCAGTGCTCGCAATTCCCGTCCAGAAAAACAAAATGATTGATTATCCATTATTCAAACGGCATCTGCAGACGACGAGCTTACGATATATTTAAGATAAAAAGGAAAGATGCTCCACATCGGAAGAGGCCAGCATGATCGCCAAATAGCGTAGCGTTCATACTAACTCCAGAAGATCCGCACCACCTTGACCCAGTAACACTATGGCCACCATCCGAGTAAAGAGGCCCACAATGCACTAGATGAAGGCGTCGGGGGAACCAAAATATTAAGATAAGAAAAGGATGAGGGATTTGCTTAAATGTTTATACGGTCGCGGATTAAAGACAAGAATTTAGCAATAGCAGGGACAACAGACAGTGTGGGAAAGGCGAGGATAAAGAAAGCACAGTACGGCGTGGGGATATTAAGGGATAGTAGATCTGAGTATAGTACCAATCTTTCAGAAGACAAAGATGCACACTCAAAGAAAATGTGATCAGCGTTACAATCGAGTGTGTTACCTACACATAATGGACAGAGGGGAAGGAAAGTAATAGAAAACCGATAAAGAGAAGCAGGGAGACAGCTGTGACCAAAGCGAAGGCGACAAAGATAGGATATAGTAAAACGACGAAGGTGTGGGAAGTCTAGGAACCAAGGATGCGAAGGTAGAAACGATTGAATAGACAAATATAAGGACCGCGGATTTGTAAAGGAAGGACCATACAAAGATTTCCAATTCTTAAATTGAATTTTTTTTGTTATAGTTAGCAATTCGGAGGAGGGAAATCGTCGGACAAGACACACGGAAGCCAAAGCCGAACGAGCAAGGTAGTCAGTCTTCTCATTACCATGAATCGCAGCATGGCTGGGGGCCCATAGGAATCTTATATGGAATGAACGTGAGCGAGAGAGGACAGAAATTAAGGATAGAATATGTAAGATGACTGGGTCCGAAGAAGGATGAATATAAGGAGAGGAAATACAATCAAGAACGCTTCATTTTCTTCATATAAGGACATAGTAAAAATGTATATAGTTTTCACAAGAAATCACGAATGCAATGTAGCGTAGGTAAAAATTTTTCACATGGATTCGGTTATTTTTGATTTCTGGTCAGCTACTAACTAAATGCAATATGTGAGCGAAATTATTACGAAGCATAAATGATTGAATGTCCACATTTATTTTGTGGTGAAGAAGAGTTTCTCAGATTTGTAAATATTTATTCAATGTAGAATATTATGCACAGCTTTTCACTATAACCATCATTAAAGACAAAGACATAGCAGTGAATATTAAGTGAGGTAGTTCGATAAGGTTTCCTGACCATTTGCTTATCCAATATGTAATTGCATTGTTATCGTGTTTCTCAAAAATTATATGTGATACAGCAAATTAATAAGGGTTTTTTTCATCCTTCACAAATACTCGTTGTTATATTCTTGTATATTAATGCTTTACCTAGTGTGTGTGTAGAATTATTTTCCTAATGTATCGCCCTTGAATGAAATGGATTTGAAAACGCTAGGCGGAAGAAACAAATAATTGAGCTAATTTTGATTTGTCTATTACACAGAAGATTGATGGCTAAATTTCATTAGAACACAAACCATACTGTTGGATGCGCATATTTGTTTTTACAACGTTTAATTTCACACCCTTAAGGTACTGCTTCTCCAGGCTCGCCTATTCCAACTTTGCAGTGGAAGAAGTACAAATAAAAACAATTGGTGCGCAATCAAACACAAAACGGAGCAGAAATGAGTAACACTGTATTCAACCTTTATCTCAACATGGGCAGGACTAGTCCCACCCCTACCAGATTGGAAATGGGAGGGGCACAAACAAAAACAAGCAGTGCACAAAGGAGCACAAACGAAGCACAAACGAATGATACAATTTTCAAACCTTACTTTTACATGGGCGGGGCTGCGTTTCGCCAGCCCTGCCCAAAGACTTTTTAAATTAAGTTATGAAGGGGGAGAGCACAAACCAAAAGTTTAGTAGCACAAACAAGCACAAATGAATAAGCCTATTTTGGTTACCTAACTCAAATTAGGTGGGGCTTGCAAAACGCAGCCTAAAAGTGCAGTAATTGGCATTGATGGAAAAACCATGAAATTCCCTTATTTTCCAAAAACGAATGAAGCTGTTTATTTGTGGTTTTACTCCCAGATAAGCCGAGGATCCTTACATCAGGACCTATCATCGAAGAGAAAGCTCGAATCTTTTCCAAGAATTTTCCAGAAGAAAGTGAGAATTTTACATCTAGTGAGGGTTGGTTGAGCAGATGGAAAGCTTTTTATGGAATTCGACAGTTGAATGTTTGTGGCGAAAAGTTATCTGCTGACAAAATATCGGCGACATTGTTTTGCAATGAATTAGGAAATTTAATTTATAATGGTGGCTATTCTCTGGATCAGATTTTTAATGCTGACGGGATGGGAGTGAATTATAAGATGCTACCTGATAAAACATTGGCATCGAAAGGTGAGAAGAAAGCTCCTGGAGCGAAAATGTTTACAGAACGTGTAATGACGTGTGGAAACGCATCCGGCTCTTTTTGCTTACCTCTAATGATAATTGGTAAATCTGCCAGACCTCGAGCGTTACAGCTTATGGATTTCGACTTATTACCAGTACTCTATAAAAATCAAAAGTCTGCATGGATGGATGTTCAACTTTTTGAGACTTGGTTTTTTCAACAATTTATACCACTCGTCAAGAAATTTTTGGAAGAGAGTAACCTTCCTCAAAATGCTGTTTTATTGATCGATAATGCGCCGTCACATCCCACAATTCACTCATTAGAAAGCCAAAGAATTACCGTTTTGTTTTTACCACCAAACACAACGAGTATTATTCAGCCAATAGACAAGGGAATAATTTTTTCGTTCAAAAGACATTATCGAACAAACCTTATTTAAGAAATTTTATTGAATTCCAATGAAAATGACGTTAATTTGACAAACTGTCTGAAAAAAATGAATATGGAAAATGTCGTTTTCTGGACGGCTGATACATGAAATGTAGTTACTGTATCTTGCCGTCGAAAAGTGTGGTGTCCTCTTCTGGATATCAGTTATACGAAGATGAACCGATCGAAAAAGACCACCCAAAATTGGAGAAATTTTTGAAAAAAATACTCGGTTTTAGTGACGTTACTTCTGATGACATTGAAAATTAGGTCACTGAAGATGAGCCAGAATTAATGACGAGTGACCAAGAAATTGTAGCATCCGTGTTATCTCAAGAGAACAGTTCATTGGAAGATCTTCAAGAAGAAAATGAGTTGAAAATTTCACCTGATCAAGCGTATTTGGCTTTACAAACATCGTTGGACTTCATTGAAAGGCAGCCAGATGTAACAGCACATGAAATTTTAATTTTGCAGAAGTGGAGAGATATCGCCGTTCTTCAACGATTTTCATTGAAAAAACCAACCATTTTGACTGATTTTTTAAAGAAGAAGTAAGTTTTTGTCTCTTTATTGTTCATATAATTTTGTTTTTCTCTGAAGAATAAACGTTTTATAAGTAGTTCTCTATCAAGAGTACATTTTTTCTTTTAAAAAATATGACTTTGGTTTAACCAACTTTTTCTGGTACCCGAGTTTTCCTCGTCCCAATTAACTCAGTTAATCGGGAGGCTACTGTAATTCGAAGTTTACAAGTTAGCCATTTTCAAAGAGACATTAATGCTTTAAAAACAGGAAAATGAATCCCTACAAGTAGTTCAATTGCAAAATTAAATCCTTTCTTAGATAAAAATGATGTCTTGCGAATGACTACTCGTCGCAATAATACGTTTTTATCGCATGACACGAAAAATCCCATAATTTTACAAACGCTAAATTGCACATCATAGAAATATTTGTATCATACTTTCACAAAACGTATTTTCACACTACAAAATCGTTCTTTATAAACTTAATTCGCTCGAAATATATCGTCACTGGTGGTGCAGCCAACATTGTGAAGAAAATAATTCAAAGCTGTGTTATGTGTACGCAGTTTCATAGTACAACCTCTCAACAACTGATGGGATAGCTTACAGTGGCACGAGTTATACCCAGTCGTCCATTCACACATGTCAGTATGGATTTTGTTGGTCCATTTCCAGTAAAATGCATCAGTCACCGAGCAGTCAAATTTGGCAAACTCTATGTAACATTTTTCATTTGTTTTGTCCAGAAAATATCACATGATTCCGGTTAACGGCGGCCAAGTATTAACTTACGAAGAATATTCAACATTTTTCACTGAGATTGAAGGCATAATGAATTCTCAACGGTTATGCTATAAACCCACATCGTCAGATACTGACAGTGCGCTGACTCGTGCACATTTTTAAATTGGCGAACCAGTCTGCTCGACATCTATCACAGAACAAACAGCTGATAAATCGCTTAAGTTATCAGAACGGTTCAATCTTTTGAGAAATCAGTCCCAAAACTAAATTCCTTTCATTAACTTTGTTTTGACAGTCTTCATTCCACCAAGGGGTTGGAGACACTTCCATCCCTAGTAAAGTGAGGTATGGGGTACAGATATTTGTAGGACGTGGAATACCATGTTGTAAAAGGCTGTATACTGATTTATTGGGTATAGTATATTTTCAACCCTACTCACGCCTTCATCAACCAATACCTGGAACTTACTCCAATTTCATTTAGAGAATTTCCAACGAATTATATCATTATCAATGATCAACTCAAGAGAGCTATTAACTGAGCGAGGGGTATCTATCTCAATGTTGATAAGAATTGGAAGATGATCGCTTCCAAGAGAACAGGGGAGAACCTTCCATGAATAGTTAAGAAATGAGCTGGAAGAAACAAATGTAAGGTCAGCAGGGTTATTTCTACAACTAGGACTCCCCAGTTTAGTAGCTGAACCATTGTTGAGGATACACAGATAGAGTCAGTTAGGACTTCTGAAAGGACAAAACCTTTCCAGTTATTACAGTCACACCCACAAACTGTACTGAGGGCATTGAAATCTCCCCCAAATACCACATGAGAATGATTAAGTACTTCTATTAACTGAAGCAAAACTGGCCCATTAATCTCATGGTTCAGTGAAGAATAATAGCAAAGGAAAGTAATTGGGAATTTAAGAAGACGTTCATTTATTTCGTTTTTTTTTTATTCACAATAATTTTTATAAAATTTTGAAAGTTATTGTGATTTATTTTTTATATAAGATTGTAATTATTCTTTTTTGAATTATTTTGTTTATTCATTTCTCCAATAAATTTTACAAAAAATTTATTTTTTAAATATGATTTCAATATTTTTATTACACATTATGAAAATTTTTTATTTACTGCTTTATTTCCTAAATATTTCAAAGATTTCTCATACATTATATTATTTGCCATTTAATACAGTATACTGATCAATTCTTTAAAAAATTTGCAAAATTTTTTTTTACTATAGTTTCTTTTTCACTCCATTCATTTTATTTCATTTAGTACAAAATTAACTTTTTCTTAATAGATTTTACAGACATATGTATCAGAGAATTTTGTGACAACAAGTACAGTATCAATTTTAATATATATATATTTGTATTATTAATTTCATTTGCAATATTGGATTGATTTTATACAATGAAGTGGATTTTTCTTTCAAAAATATAAGAATTAAAATATATTTACCCAAGATAGAAATTATTATTGAAAATTCTCTGGTTCTTATAATATATAAATTCGGAGATTTATTTTTACATATTTAATTTCATACATCGATTAATTATTTGTCAATTTTACAATAATAATAGTGATAATGGCATCCTGCCTAAATCTGGATGCCGATTCAATTCATGTGTATGATATTTTTCACACACGAATATCGATCAATTCGCGCAAGCGCTACTCGCACGGATTCAACTAGCGCGAGCGCTACTTGCATGAGAGCTACTCGCGCGAGTGCTACTTGTGCGAATGCTACTCGTACAAGTGCTTCTGGGCCGAGTACTTCTCGGAGAAGTGATATTAAATTGAAATTTATCGCGATATCTGGTGCAGAAACCCGTTTGCTTCAGTTAACAAATAACGCACAATGCCCGACGTTGGCGATGAACAGCTGACGAAGCGAGAAAATGACGAGTTATCCAATTTTCGTTGCGTACTGGAGGCCATAAAAAGGAAACTCTCAATAAGAAGAATATTTACAACGCCATCAAAACAGGCGTGAACGAACTGTTTGTCATCCTGGATGCAATAGAAGCAATCAGGAGAAAACTACAAGTTCTGCCGCCTACACAGAATGTAAACAAACGTCACGAAGGTAAGACGCCTGTGCCCGAAAAACTGCAAGTGTCAAAAAAATCGGAGGCCGAGAAAACGCAGGTCACAACTGACATCAAAATGGCACAGAAAAATCGTGAAGTAAAGAAAACTCGCGAAACAAGGTCGTAGGCTAACGATCGAAAGGTCAGAAGGAACCCACAGCCTGCCGCCATAATCGCAAAGCCTGCGGAAGGCCAAACCTTTGCAGAAGTAATCAAAGGAATTCGGTCAACGCTCACTCCTGAAGAAGCAGGTGATTCCGTGGAGGCTATAACTAAGACCAGAAACGGCTTGGCTTTGATTAAGCTGAAAAAAGGCTGCACGAGTAAGAGCGACTTCTGCCAGATACTCCAGAACTCATTGGAATCAAAGGCAAAGGTCTCAGAAATAAAGCGAAGAGCCACCATAATGGTCAAAGATCTCGATGTGGACGCCACAGCTGATGAAGTAATTGACGCAGTAATGTGCGAGACAAAATGCCTAAGGGCAGAAATTGCAGTAAACGTCACCGGCCCAAACAGCCGTGGACAAAAACTGGCCTTCATCTCCATGCAAGAAGAAAATGCACAGCAACTAGCAGATAATGGTCGCATAAAAGTATGGCTTGTAAATTGCCGCGTGGAGCTGCAATAAGTCGCGAGGTCCTGCTTTAAGTGTTTCCTCGTACTGTAAAGGAGAGGATCGAACCAATAACTGCTTAAAGTGCGGAGAGAAAGGACACCAAAAGAAAGCTTGTACCAATCCAGTGAAATGCATTATCTGCTCGACAATGAGACATAAAAACCTGGACCATATGCCAGGTTCAAAGAAGTGTTTAGAAAGCAGAAAAAATAACGTGAAATGAATGTAATCGAATGAAACCCCTCATGGTAGCAGAACGGCCGACTTCCTTCTAGTTCAGATTGTGCTCGAGCACTCCACAGATCTGTTCATAATCAGCGAACAGTATCAAAGGAAAGAGAACGGCCGCTGGTACGAAGACGAAAGCCAGAGATCTGCAATATGGTTACCTCCCCTCAACACAGCGCATGTTGCAAAAAGTGGAAAAAGAGACGGTTTTGTTTGGATTCAGCTCGAAGGCGTCATATACACGAGCTGTTACTTGCCTCCGAATGAAGCTATAACTGAACTAGAGGCCAGATTAACTAACATAGAAGACTTTATCCAAGAAAATGGTACATTTCACATTGTGGCAGGTGATTTCAACACACATGCGAGCGAATGAGGCATGCCACGGCCAAATCGCAGAGGGAGAGAAGTACTAGATATGATCGCAAGAATGGATCTAGTAGTCATGAACTCAGGAAGCGTTCCCACGTTTCGAAGAGCAAGATGCCGAGGCACTATTCCCGATATCACATTGGCCTCACAGAGTATGGCACGGAAGGTACAGTGGCGGCGCGCCCACTAGGCAAACTAGGCGGCCGCCTAGGGCGGCAAATTATTGGGGGCGGCAAATTATGGAGGGCGGCAAAAAATTTTTTTTTAAAATTTACAATTAATAATGAAAATATTTTTTTTCTTAAGTTTTAACCAAATAAAACGGATTTTTGTCGCTCATAGTTTTCAGGTAGTCGCTCGAAGTATGCTGGTAGGGGGTGCGGCCGTGTACTCTCTGAGTAGCCGCGTGACCTTAAGTGAAAGTTGCATGTCCCGACATGAATCGGTTTTGTTGCCATCCTTGCTCTGCTCATAACGACAGTTGTGTTGTGACAGGCGAAAAGATCAGTCAAGATTTTGCCTTTATAATGATACGGATTCGGTACTTTTGGCGCGCTCTTTTGTTCGACGTTCGAGCTAGAAACTATTCTTCGGTGATTTCACTAATTTTCGATCTCTCGAACGTCGATATATTTTACATCGCCGCTTTGTCTTGTCTTGATAGCTCATCTGGCCGCTACCTAAATCCCCGAAATGGTCGGTGGCGTGATCACCGAGAGACGCGTTAGTGTCGGAGTGGTAGTGGTCGAGGGCTAAGACAGTGACTGGTGCCTGCGGCAAAAGCGCGCGTCCGTGCCACAGGCAGAGTAACGTTGAGCTGCACGAAGTTGTGAAATCCCGCCAAATCAGGCAGGGTAGTCGGTGCGGTGATCTATGCAGAAGTGTTCTAGAAAACTGCTGCGTAGCCTTTTACCGCGGTGTGTGTGCTTCGATCAGAGTTACCGTTCTACCGGGTCGTTTGCGCAACGTTGATGTCGCCGTTCGTTTTTTCGTCGTGTGGCGTACGTGTAGAATAAGGCGGATTAGTATTCGATTCCGCGCGAGAATTTCAAAATTTTCATTAAAAGTCATGTGTCGCGACTGATACTTATATGCGTTTGTGAATTTTATTGTTCGGCTAATGTCAATAAATTGTGTTTCGTTTTAACTTATCAAAAATACACGCTTTACAACAGCGGGGTTTTTTCTTATAATTAGAACACGTGGGCAGACCGTGATTCTGCCCCTGCCCCCTTTATCTTCCGGATTTATATACACAGACATTTTCTTTCCTCGCAAATGCATACAATCTAGAAAAAGAAGTTCATTTCATCAATTTCGAGAGCAGAATTCATTTCATCAATTTCAAAAGCAGAATTCGTTTCATCAATTTCAAAAAAAGCGGAATTCATTTCAATAATTTTGTCTACATAATTTAGTGAACACTCTTGTTTTCCAAGATTTAAAAGTTTGATTTCATACAGCCTTGTAACGGAAGTGGAAAAACTACATACAAATACGAACTTGTTATAGGTAAGTGAAGAATACTAATACATAAAACTGTAGCGTATTTTCTGTCTGTTTGTTGCGATTTAACTCAAAAACTATTAACCCTCCGTTAGTAACGTGAAATTATAATAACACTCACAAATTTATTGAATTTGTTACAAACAATTGAAGTATATGTCACAATTATAAATTTTAATATGTGCTATAAAACATAAAATTAAACGCAAGCGTTTAAACTTACATATAATACCAATAAAGATTCTATTCTATTCTACATATAGTGCCTTAAATTTCAGGTAGAAATTGTTCGTTATAATGGCTGAAAGAAAAAAGCTATCTGGCTCCCAGGGCCGGAAAAGGAAAGCTGAGAAGGACAAGTTTATTTTAGAACAAAGAGGGTCATTTTTAAAGTATTTACACCACGAACAAATTAAACAACAAAACACACCGGATCAAGAAGAAGCGGGACCAAGATCCTCATCAGAAGCAGGTATTGAAGAAGAGTTAAACGTGTCTACGCTGGAAAATCAAAACAATTTAGAATCAGAATTAGCTCTTGATTTTAATGACCCAGCTACTTGGCCTGATAGATGCGATGACACACTTCGGATATCTCTTGTTCAACATGGTCCTTATCATCAGGAAAAGGATATTGATTTTCCACTCGATATCGGTCGTAGGAGGTTTTCGAAAAATTATTACAAAAGGCAACTAGCCAATGGTGAATCTGTATGTCGTACGTGGTTACTTTACTCAAAATCTAACGATTTGGTTTTCTGCTTTTGTTGTAAACTGTTCTTTAAATCAACTTCACCACCAAGTTTATGTTCAAAAGGAACCAATGATTGGAAAAATATATCTACAATTCTAAGAAATCATGAAAAGAGCGATGGTCACATAACTTGCTTTCATGAATGGAAGGAACTTGAGCTAAGATTAAATCAAAATAAAACTATAGACGATGACAATTTACGTCTGATGAAACAAGAAGAAAAGTACTGGAAAGGTGTCTTGGAAAGAATAATTGCGCTTGTGCGAGTTTTAGGAGCTCAAAATCTGGCACTTCGAGGAAAGCATGAGGAACTCTTCACAGCCGGTAATGGAAACTTCTTGAAATTTCTTGAATACTTGGCACTATTTGACCCTTTGATGCACGAACATCTTCGCAAAATTCAACGCAATGAGACAAAGGTACATTACTTAAGTAAAGATATTTAGAATGAAATGATCAAACTGTTAGGAAACGCTGTGCAGGCTAAAATTATTTCCCTAGTCCATGCTGCAAAGTATTACTCCATAATTCTTGATTGCACTCCAGACGTCAGTCATACAGAACAAATGACTGTGATTGTAAGATTTGTGGCTATCACGGAAACTACAAGTGAAATTCGAGAGCACTTTTTAGGTTTCATACCCTTGAATGAGACAACTGGTGCTAGTTTGACTGAAGCAATTTCTGAAAAGTTGAAACAACTCGAACTTTGCATGGATGATTTACGCGGCCAAGGCTATGATAACGGAAGTAATATGAAAGGCAAACACTCCGGAGTACAAAAGAGAATCAAAGAAATTAACCCGAGAGCGTTTTATGTGCCTTGTAGCTCACATTCATTGAATCTTGTTGTTAATGATGCAGCGCATTGTTGCTTGGAGACTACGAAGTTCTTTGCTTTGGTTCAAGAAATTTATGTATATTTTTCTGCTTCAACGCAACGTTGGAATACTCTTAAAAAACATGTAACTAACTTGACGCTTAAGCCCCTTAGTGAAACCAGATGGGAAAGTCGAATAGATGCTCTGGTACCTCTTCGATATCAACTGGGTGATGTTCATAATGCTTTAATGGACATTTATGAAGATCGTTCCTTAAATGGGCCAACAGGTAATAACTCGCGAGTGCAAGCTTTAGGTCTGGCAAAAAACATTGGAAAGTACAATTTTGTTGTAAGTGTGGCTTTATGGCACAGTATACTCTTTGAAGTCAACATAACAAGTAAGCAGTTACAATCGAAACAATTCGATTTAGCTGCTGCCAAGGATCAACTATGCAAAACTAAATTGTACTTACAGAAGTTACGTTGCGACGATGGCTTTCAGAGTATTCTAGTTGACGCCAGAGAAGTGGCAGAAGAGCTAAATATTCAACCAACATTTGAAACAGAAACTTTGCCAACTCGGTTGAAAAAGAAGAAAAAACAGTTTGATTACGAAGCGGATGATGAACCTTTGGTTTCTCCTCAGGAACATTTTAAAGTTAATTTCCATTTTGCCATTCTCGATACTGCAATCTCTTCTCTGGATGAAAGATTTCAACAACTAGAAGAGGTTACTTCTATATTCGGATTTCTCTACAACATATCCAATGTGAATGCCGCAACAAGAAAGTCTCTGATGGACGATTGCATGAATTTAGAACATTTCCTCTCAAACAATGAGGCAAAAGATATTGAAGGCCACGAACTTTGCAATGAAGTTCAAGCCATTGCTAGTAGGGTACCGAAGAACGCAAATCCACAGGATGTCCTTAACTTCATCATAAGCAATGAACTTAAAGATTGTGCCCCAAATTTGTCCGTGGCTTTACGAATTTTGCTGACTCTGCCAGTGTCTGTCGCTAGTGGTGAGCGTAGTTTTTCAAAATTAAAATTAATTAAGACTTATATTCGATCTACCATGACGCAAGAAAGGCTTCAAGGACTGGCCACTCTATCAATTGAACAAGACTTGGCAAAAAACATCGACTTGAACGAATTAGTGACTTCTTTCACAAAGATGAAATTAAGAAAAATTAAATTGTAAAATGTAAACCTTCTCTCTGTTATTTTTTCACTTTTAACTTTTCCCAATAATCTATGAAAACTTTTAGAATTAAAGTGCAAAAACAAACAAAAATGTGTAAGAAGTGGTTATTTCAGGCGGGTAAGGGGTTCAATTGAGGAAAATTGAAAAAACCTTGTTGGGGGGGGGGCGGCAAAAAAAATCTTGCCTAGGGCGGCAGAATGGCTTGCGCCGGCCCTGGGAAGGTACGACACTGGAGAGTGCTAGAGGACTTCACTTCCAGTGACCACCAATACATATCCTTCCAAATACAAAGCATAACCCGACAAAAATCTCGGCGAGACCTTATGTCTTGCCACAGGTGGAATGTTAGTAAACTAGATATGGCCATACTATTAACTGAATTAGACAGATGTTACCAACCAACTGCCACAGAGTCCTCAAACGCAGAGGCGCTCGTTACATACACCATGGCTGCATTTGAAGAGGCATGTAACAGTTCAATGCCAAAACTGGGCCGAAGAAGACGAAAAAAGGTTGTTTACTGGTGGACTGAAGAAATCACCAAGTTGCGTGAAAAATGTATAAAATGTAGAAGGAAATTAACATGTGCCAACAAAACAGGAAGCACAGTAATTGAGTCCAACAATTTCCAACAAGCCAAAGGTGACCTAGCAGCAGCTATAAAAAAGAGCAAGAAAACCAAGTGGGAAAAACTAAGAGACGACCTGAACAATAATCCATAGCGTCTGAGTTACAAGATTGTCTCTAAAAAACTTGGCGGTAAAATGCTTGCTCCCCCATTGGATGATAGAACAACAGTAAACGTCGTCAACACTTTATTTCCATCACATGAACTAAGGCAGGATAGAGACACCCAACATGGCAAACGAAGAAGTGCCTCTTTTCAGTGAGGGCGAAGTATGAGACACAATTAATGTGCTGAAAAATGGAAAGTGTCCAGGGCCTGACGGTATCCCTGCCGAAGCCATAAAACTAATAGGTATAATGCGCCTCCATATCCTGCTAAATATGTTCAATAAATGCCTAACTGAAGGATACTTCCCAAAACAATGGAAATGGCAAAATCTTGTACTTATCAGTAAGGGGAAAGGCGATCGAGAGTCGCCATCCTCTTATAGACCCCTATGCATGCTGGACACTGCTGGGAAACGGCTTGAACGCCTTCTTAAACCGAGACTTGAATCCGCAGTCAACAATGCAGGGGGCCTATCCCCAAGGCAATATGGCTTTTGGAAAGGTAGTTCTATGATAGATGCTGTACATGAAGTCACAAACAAGGCTATACTCGCCCAGCAAGGCCCTCACTGCTCGCGTCCCATTGTACTGCTAGTGGCATTAGACATCCGAAATGCTTTCAATAGCGTCAACTGGCAGGAGATATTTTCTGCTTATAAACAGAAATTTAAAACTCCTGGCTACCTTATGCGCATGCTTCGAAGCTACCTCAAGGACTGTGTGCTAATATATCAGACGCAATCAGGCTTGAGATACAAAAGTATAACTGCCGGCGCCGCACAAGGCTCGATCTTAGAACCAGACCTTTGGAATGCAAGCTATGATGAAATACTACGCATGGAGCTTCCAGACGACTCATATCTAATAGGCTATGCAGACAATATAGCAGTAGTCATCACGGCCAGGAATACCATTGCAGCTCAGCAGAAACTAATGCGAGTGATGCTGAAAATGCAGGAATGGCTGGAAAACCATGGACTCAGTTTAGCGGTTTTTAAAAAACTGAGCTCCTCCTAATTACGAGCAAGCACACACAAATCGGTATCAATTTCAACATCGGGCCAATGCCAGTCAAGACGAAGAGAGTGGTCAAGTGCCTGGGAATACATATCGACCCACAGCTCTCTTATAAAGTACAAATTCAACATGCAGCAGACAAGGCGAGCAAACAAGTAGCAATGCTGAGTCGATTAATAGCAAATGTAGACGGCCCAACTTCTAGCAAGCGGCGACTGATGATGGCAGCATGCACTTCGGCACTCTTATACAGTTCTGAGATGTGGGCCGACTCCCTAAGTGTGCAACAAAAAAGGAAACCTCTTGCAGTAGTGCAGAGGACTGCGGCAATCCGTGTAGCTTCGGCTTACAGAACAGTGTCCGAAGCAGCCGTGTTTGTAGTGAGTGGCACACCACCAATCGATCTACTAGCCAAGGAAAGGAAACGTGTGTGGGAGGCCAAGAAATCATATCAACTTGATATCAATCACTTTGCAGCGATCCGTCAGCTAACCATCTACAGCTAGCAACAACAATGGAATGAAGAAGCCATTGGCAGATGGACTGTGCAGCTGATCCCAAATATATAAATATGGATAAATAGGAAGCTGGGTGAGGTTAACTTCTACCTTACCCAGTTTCTCATAGAGCACGGCTACTTCAGAGCATATTTGAAGAGATTTGGAAAAGCGGAGCGCCTGAATTGCATCTACTGTGATTTCTATAATGACGATCCAGAGCACACATTCTTCCACTGTACCCATTGGACACGCCAGAGACTAGAGCTTGAAATAAAAGTAGGCATTCTCACTAAATACAACATCATAGAGTGAATGCTAAGCAGCGAGGAAACATGGTCACTGATTGCACACCATATAGAATCCCTGCTGCGGCAGAAAAAACGTGACCTGGACGCAGGTACTGATAACAGAGCCAATGTAAACTAATACGAAGGAGGGTCGCCCTGAAGTAATGTGAGAGTGGTTTCCAGGGTGACATAAATAATCCTCCTTGTACGGAGTTGGGTTTTTAGTAGAGACACCACACAGACAGGCACGACGATGCCTCTATCATCCAAAAGAATTTTCCCAATTTCAGCACAAAAAAAAAAAAAAAATTATTTTCACTAATTTTCATAGTACTACATATTCTGATGATTTTTACAACACAGGTCTAATAATATAAAATTATATAAGGATATTATTTTATTCTTTTTCCTCAAACTAGTCAATAACTTGTATATAATACAATTTTTGCTTCTTTATTTATTATTAACACTATTTATATGATGTGTACGAATATTTAATTACATACATTTATTTTACGCTATATTAATTCTCCATGCATTATATTTTATGTAGCGTTCCCCACAATTTCTGGTGTGAGCAAAATATATTTTCTTGAGCAGTAAATTGTGCCACAAATTTTCAACAAATTTCTGGAGAAAATATATTGGTAAGTAATCGTCTACATTTTGTTCTTTTTTTTATTTTCCTCATCTATTATTCATAGATTCTCACATATTTCTGACAGATCCTTTTCATTAGTATTAATTTAAATGATTTAAAGAACAATATTCAAGGATTTCTTACTTTAATCTGTTTTATTCTCATTTCTCACTATTTTAAATTTCTCCTTTTCTCAATAATTTCCCTAAATTGTACTCATTGTTCTTTTCTCCTGATAATATACTCAAACTAAACTACAATTCATAATTTATTACTATTTTTATTATTTGTGTATCATTTATGTATTATATTTTAACATTTTATGCATTATTTTATTAAATGAGTCCATGTTTGTCTACTATATGTGAATTCCTTGGAAAAAAAATTATTTTTTGCATAGTATTACTGAAATTTAAAAAAGAAATTATTTTTACATGTTACAAAAATTATTACCACTCACATGCAGGATTATTTTGGGAACTATTAGAAATTTTTAATTTACCACTTACACATGAAATTATTTATTTTTGAAACTATTAGAATCTCTTTTTTTTTATTCAATCCTCAGATGTGAAATTATTTGTTTTTGAAACTGCTGGAAATTTTTATATTTATAGTTCATTACTTTTTTCTTAATTATTCGCATTACAGTAATCTCAGTTTATATTTTGTTTCTTTAGCATGTTTTGTTTTTAGGACAAGGAGCCGCCTTTTCTGAAAATTTTTCATATATTTGCTGATAGAATCCACAAGTAGTGAGGTATCCAAAATACCAAGAATCCGAAAGGTAAGAGGCATCAGCAAGAAGTACCTCAATCCAAAAAATTCATATTTTAAGGATTATACAGATCAGTAAGTACTTGAAATTATTTCACTTACATTTTGATACTCTACATTTGAAATCTGTAAAATAAAAAATCGATTTTTATTTATTTTTCAAATTTGATTACTATATGTACATTTCTGACATGTTGTTCTATGTTCAAAAGTTAATGTAAAATTTTGGTGTGTTGTAACTAGTAATTAGCTGAAATTCCCCTTAAATATTGTTTGGGCAGGTAGTGTATATAATTATTCAATAGTTGCACCAAATTAGCTTGCAATAACCCGTTATTATTACAAATTGCGCTTTGATTATAATTACTAAATTTTCTAACTTCCAAAAATTTATTGACTTTTTGAAATGGAAAATAAATGTGATAAATGTTGCCAGATATTACCCACTGACGGCGAATTTCTAACTTGTGCGGTAAGCAACAACGATTGGCATCTAGAATGCCGCGGTGTTGCCTCATGCAATTGGGCAAGAATGGGCAAAGTGACGAGGGAAAATTGGGTATGCGCTGGATGTAAAAATAGTAATAAAAGTCATGTTAAAAACGTTATAAAAGAAGAGCTAAAAACACTGTATGACAGAATCGATCTAATGGTTGGGAAGCTGGAAAAAATGGAAATGCTGTACCGTGATTCTCAGGCACAGCTGGCAGAAGCCATGAAATTGGTGCAAGCAATGAAATCTGAGAATGTGGAATTATGTAAGTTAAATAATGAGTTGCATGGCCGTGTTGAACAACTAGAACAACAGACACGAAAAAATAATGTGATAATTACAAACATACCAACTGGGCCACAGGAGGATTTAAATAAAATTATAATTAAAATTGGAGATGTTGTGGAATGTAAACTTGAGAAAAACGACATAGACATTTGTCACTGATTACATAAATCGCCAAAACAACAATTCGCCAACATAGTTCTCCGACTATGTCGTCCAGAGAAGAAGTTTCAACTTCTCCAAAAATGTCGCCTTCGTCGACCAACACTAAGCGATATTGGGTTCACGGATGTGGGCCCCAAGACGCAGTTTTTTTGTTTCGGAGCATTTTACGTTCGCGAATTCAAAGTTGCTTCAATATTCATAAACTCTATGCGATCATGGCTGGAGATTTACTTGGGTGAAAGATGGACAAATTTTTATGGATAAGGATGAGAAATCTCCTATCATAAGGATTATTTCTAGCGAGCAAATTTCTGTACTTAAAGGGCAAGTGAATTGACTACAACAAATACAGGAAGTACTATTATTACTAACTATTTTTTTCTTATTGGTAAATTTATTTAATCGCAGATTTATTTTTTGTTATTCTTTGCTTAACAAGTATTATGTGGCTTAAGGGTTGACAACTTCAATAATAATTTGTATATTTACATTTTTTCTTACTTTTAAATTTATTATTGATAGCATTTATATTTATCTTTACTTTCCAATTTTCCAGTTAATTCTCTCCCTTCTCATATTTCTCATAATCTCAAACTATTATCTTTATATTTATTCCCACTTTATGCTAGGTCGAGCACGTTCACTTTCTCCTTTCACAGTGTTTCAATGCTTCCATATATACTTTTCTCAACTACCGATTCCCGATTTAGAAATTTCACTTGCACTCATTCAACGGCTTTACATAATATATATATAAACATTTTTACTAACTTCTTTTCAAACATCTCGCTTCCACTCAGTAGTTTACCGTATCAGAGGTCCTATTACTTAACTTATTATGCTTACACATTACAATCTAAAACTCTAGGTATACATATTATTTGTTTTATAGTAAAGTCTATATTTCAGTCTCTTTTGTAATTCACTCTAGTATTTCATTTATATATTACCGGCTTATTTGCCATAAATTATGTTAATAGACATCACGATACAATTCAATTTGTAAAAAGAAATACTCATTTAAATATCTAAACTGTAAATACAAATAACGTTAAATGCATCATAATACTTTGAATATTTTCACTTTAAATATAAGTAGTTTACGAGCTCATTTTAATGAGCTAGTACTTCTGTTGAGTGAGAGCAATACAAATTACGATATGTTAGTATTAACTGAATCTTGGTTGACTGATCAAGAAATAACTCGGTACGAAATTCCAGTTTATATTACCCAGTTTGATTATAGAAAGCATAAAAGATCGCGAGGAGTAATTGTGCATATTAAAGAGAGCTTTACATTTACAGACATTGTTATAAAAATACCAACTGGAAACGTTGTAGGCTTCAATATAAAACTAAACAATAATAGTAATTTTTCAGTGGTGGATATCTGTCATTATTGCGATTCGAAATACTCTGAATTTTTATCCAATTTGACTGATGCAGTAACTACACTGGATCAAATTGCGTTAATTACAGGAAACATAGAAGTACTAATCGCATATAAAGGTTCATTATTGTTCGCGTTCATTACTATTTCTTATCAGCTTGTAAGAAAAATAATCGTTTCAACAAGTAAGACGACTTATAATATTATTTCATTAACTCGCATGTCAAACTGCATGTTCGAATAGTATTTTATTATTTTCGAATCAAGTTTCTCATCAGAGGATGCCGGCTAAAAGGAGTAATAAACAACACATTAAGAGGCAACTAAGTGATAAGAGCGACAAGGCTATTTAAAAAAGCAGAGGAGAAACACTGTCGCATCAGGAGGACTCTGAAGACGAGATGGAAAATACATTGATTGCGTCGTCAGTCAACGTGATAAAGCGCGAAGTTTGTGACATGAAAAAGTGCATTGAATTTGTGTTAGATAAGTATGATGTCATGCAGCAGTCAAATCAAGACCTGCTCTTCTTCTTCCCGTGTCATACACAGATGTATGCACGTTAATGATCCATTGTTGGCGAAATATCATATCTCATGTTTGGCCGCTGCGTCCACTAAGCCTCTCATTGTTATTTTATCGGTCCATACTCGTATGTGGTCGATTCACATCGTCTTTCTTCTTCCTCGCCCTCTTTTTCCCATAATCATTCCTTGTATGATTAGGCATAGCAATTCGTATTGCTTCCCTCTTATAACGTGATCGAAATAGCTGGATTTTCTTTGTTTTATTACATCACATATTTGTCTCTCTGTGTTTGCCTTTTGTAATACTTCATCATTCGTGATCTTCCTTGTCCATGATATCTTCATGGTTCTCCTATGTACCCACATTTCGCATGCCTCCAAGTATCCCATTGTTCTTTTTGTATATGTCACTGCTTCTGCGCCATATAATAAAATCGGCTGGATGTAACATTTTATAAATTTTTGTCTTATACTGAGGCTTAATGATAAATTGGTGAGCAATTTCCACATTGTTCCAAAAGCTGCCTTTGCATATCCACTCCTTCTCTTTACTTCTACATTTGGATCCAGCATGTTTGTGATGTAGCTGCCAAGAAGTTTGTATTCTGCGACTTCTTCTACCACTTTTCCATTAATTTTTATATTTACATTCCGATGTGTTTTGTGGCTGATTATCATCATTTTCGTTTTTCTTTCATTAATTGTAAATCCGTACTCCTTGCTTACCGAGTTCACTGTATTCACTAACTGCTGTAGTTCCTTGTCTGAATTTGCCAATAGCACAGTGTCATCCGCATACCGGATGTTATTGATACGCTTGCCGTTTATTTTAATCCCAAAGTTTTTGCTCCGCAGTGCATCTTTGAAGATGGAATCTGCATATATATTAAACAGTAGGGGTGATAAAATACATCCTTGTTTAACTCCTCTGTGTATGTGTATTGATTCCGATTCGGTATTTTCTATATGAATTTTAACACTCTGTTGCCAATATAATTTCTGTATGATCCTTCGATCATATTCATTAATCCCTTTCTGTTTTATTATTTGTATAAATTTATCATGCCTGACTCAATCAAAGGCTTTCTCATAGTCTACGGGGTCGGATCATAATCCCATTATCGCAGCATTCACACTCAGATGGAAATTAATGAAAAAAGTAAAATTAAGTAATAGGATAAACGTGGATAACTTGAGAAATACCAAATATAAAGTGAAGGTACAGGACCAATTAAATAAAACATTCTCAAAAGTCTATGAAGAGACAAAAGCGGATAACACACAACAATGCATAACGAAGATCATAAATAGTATTACATCAATATGTGCACAGAACCCAAAAAAACATCAACACACCAAAGAAACCGTGGATGACACAAGAAATCTTGGAGTTAATGAACCAGAGGCGTATAGTTAAAAACATGGACAAAACAATGTACAAGCAAAAACATAAATTTATATAGCGTAAAATTCGACAGGCAAATAGTCTATGGATGAAGGAACAATGCCGAGAAATTGAAGAAATGGAGAGGAAACACGACTCTTTCAACATACACTGGAAAATTAAAGAAGTAACAGGATTATTTAAGAGGAAAACACCAGCGAAATTATTTAAAGAAGACGGTACAATAGCAGTTGCTACGAAAGAAAAATTAGAAGTATGGACACAGTATGTAAAGAATATGTTCCAAGAGGCAAAAAACAAAAATACAATGGAGATGCTTAGTGATGTAGAATTCGAAATCTTGCTAATAGAATATACCATAAAAATAACAAAACCTAGAAGAGCGATGAGCTTAGATAACATTCTGGCTGATATAATTAAATTATTAGATAAGAATAATGTATTAAAATTAACAAAAATCTTCAATAGGATCTATAGCATGGGTGAAATACCTCATGAATGGCTGGAATCAGTACTTGTAACTATACCAAAGAAAGCACAAGCTAGTACATGTAATGACTATCGAATGATTAGCCTGATGAGTCACTTACTAAAAATTTTCCTCCATATAGTACATGCGCATATACGAAACAAATGCGAACAAGATCTAGATGATTGCCAGTTTGGATTTCGTCAAGGATGTGGTACCAGAGAAGCACTGGCAGCAGTTAATATACTGCTACAGAAATGTTGGGACCAAAGACGTGATGTTTTCATATGCTTCTTAGACTAAGACCTGCTAATGGAAATTAAAACTCTACGACAGCAAGTTGAAAAATTAACAAGTGAACTTCAAAATAAAGACCATCAGATTGCAGAGCTCACAATCACAGTTCATCAGCTTGAGCAGTACGGCCGCCACGAAAATGTTGAGTTGCATGGAATTTCGGAAAAGAAAGATGAGAACTTGCAACAAATTATTATTCAAGTTTGCCAGAAAATTGGGGTCGAGATTAAGGAAGATGATATTGTGGCGACACACAGGCTACCTTCAAGGAATGTGAGACTTCCGAAACCGATAATATTGAAGACAACCAGGAGATTAGCGGATAAAATTTTAGACAAAAAAAGGGAATGCCGAATCTTGGACAAAGAAATTAGTAATAATTTAAGTAGTGAACGACAAGTTTACATAAAACGAAAATCTGTTGAGGTATTACAAAGATTTGCTATGGAAGGCGAAGCAAAAAGCGAAATTACTGAATTTTTGATTCATCTGGTCGAAAAGAGGGAAAATTTACATTAAGAAGGACCAGGAAGATTGCGTACTTCACATTTGATCCGAAGCGGATTTAAATAAATTATTATAAATGTTGTTCGTTTTAGTGTGTGTAGGAATGAATGTGGTGCGCGTGTGTTGCATCGATCTACGGCACCGGCTGGGCAAGGCGATTAAGGTAGTGTATATGCATGAAGATGATAAGAGGAAATCCGAGATCTCTGTAAAAGTGCAGTGTGTGATGATATGTGTGTAATGGGAAGTGTGTGTAATGTGTGTTGATGTTTATAAGTTTGCTTGCATGTTCAGGTGGTGTAGAACGGTTCAGTGGTACTCTAGAGTCGATGAGGTATGTCTGTCAGTTGGTCGATGTGAGATAGTGTGTTTGTGTTCTTTGTTGTATGATGCAGATACAGAAAAAAGGTTTAGACGTTTAAAATGGAATGTTGTTGGCATGAGAGAGAACTGTGAGTGTGTAGTGGTAGAAAGTGCAACTGTCGCTTGGCCGGGGTTGTATCTTTATTGTAAGGGGCTTCATGCGGTGGTGGTTAATTTGTTGTTATACACTATTTCCTTCTTCTGTTTTATTTTAGATGAACTCCATTGCGATAAAATTAAATCGATTTTTCCTATGTATATAGAGTAGTCAATAAATAGCAACTCTGGCGACTCTGATGTCACAACCCCAAACCATGTGCAGAGGGCAGAAAGTAACCCAATTACTTGAACGGGCGTCGAAAATTCACCCAAGTTTCCCCCAATTTCCTCCAAATTTTCTGCATTCTCAAAATTTTCTCCAAATTTCACTGTACAGGTTCCACGCATTTCTGATAATTTGAACCAATTAAAAATTTAACCCAAGTATATTATTTAATGTATGAAACTAACCCAAGTCCCCGCCCACCCCTCCTGTCTACAGTGTTACTGCGATCTTTTTAATTATTTCAAAGTCTAAGTATATGTAATATAAAATTAACCTAAGTATATTTTTTTTATTATTTATAACTTTACATATATAGCTGTATTCATTCGTGCATCAAGATCATCGACTCTGACCGGATCTTCCCCCTCATATCTTTTGTAGAAAACATGTTCACATTTACACACACACCTACACAATCATACTTAAGCCAATGAACACCTGCAAACATTGTTCATCTGCGTTGTAACCAACTATCCCCAAAGGAATATGATTTTTTCCAACTCATCCCACAATTTTTTTATTTATTTCTTTCGCATTATATTTTTATTTTAATCTCTAACCCAACCCGCACCGTTCATAACCTTGCAGACAATCAATTTAAATCATTAATTTTATTCTATTATTACATTATTATTTAATATAACTTCTCTCTATGTAAATATATAGCTATATATCGAGTTGATAGAATAAAAGAATGTTAAAGCTCAGGTGTGTTATTTCTTGACGAATTGAAAAATAAACTATATCTTAATATCCAAACAGTTCACATTTTATTCATTATTTTTTATTCCATAAGTATTTTTCGAAATATATACGACGTTGTCTATGAGATGTGACGAACAAATGTATAGAGCATCAGTTAGAAATCCTAATAGTTCACGAGACGCAGTATAGTCAAAGAAACGTGACAACAAGCATAGATCAGGGATTTCAACATGAGAGTAAGAATAACACTCCGCTTAAAAAGCCGAGTACATTTTTTCTTCATTTGTATGCAAGTGCACACCAACGAGCCTTTCTGTCCACTCACATTGTCCGGCTAACGGATGTAAACTATGCTGCTACAAAAAAAAAAAAAAAAAATCAAAAAGAGATCTTTTACAAAAATGGCCGAACCGACTTTTGTACATATATCTATCGAAGAAACCAGTTTTTATCGTCAGAAGTTCGAGTGTGTTTAGCTGGAGAAATCCGAATTCATCGGTCATTTGATTTTTCGACTGTGTTCAACGATTGTTGAAGATTTTCGCCTTTCAATATTTTAAAAATTTTTCAAAGTCGTTTTGAAAGTAATCAAACTATTTCATCATCCGACAACATTGCATTTAATTTGGTAAGTACAATCATGTATTTATTTACTTATTTAAATTAATTTCTCCGTGATTATTATTTTATTCATTATCATAAAAAAATAACATTGATTTAATAATACAAAATCAAAGTTTATTCGTACATATTGTATGCAAAAAATCTCTTTTGTGAGTTATCTTTTTTTGTTTTCCTACGATACATTATATTATCGATTTATTTTAAAATATTTTTGTAAATTAAATAAAGTATATGATGAATAGTTTTTTCTTTAAACATTTGTATAAGTAATTAAATATATTTACCCTCGAAAAATCTATTAATCTTTTCCGTTCATATAATTTTTATGTTACGCTATAATATTTTCTTCATCTTTTATCTAGTATATCCTGTTTTTTGGATAATCTATTTTGGCGCGAGCTGAGTATTGATCTAGATTTATATTCACAGAAAGAGCAGACAAGTGGTACATTATGCTCGTCAATACCAAATATTTTGGAAAAAATATATAGCAGTAAGTAAATGTTTGATTTTTATCTTTGAAATTACTTTCTCACGTCAATTTAAAGATTAATATTCGCAGATTTTTACGTTACTTCCTATCAATTTTCTCAATCTTTCAGATAATAGCACACGTTCCTTACACGCTTCAGCTGGGTCTCAATTACGATTGTACTACCCTAACATTTCTATGAATATTTATGTTGTTTTATGTCTTAGTATTTATATTATGCTGTATACAGTTATGATATCGATATATTTGAATTATAAAAATTTTTTTTTCCACTTGCGATTAATGAAATTTAGAAAAGAGTTTATTTAAAAGTATAAAATGATAAAAAACTACAATTTATTTTTCTTAATTACTTTTGCTATACTAATCTCTATTTTTTAAATATATTTCTTTAGCACGGGAAGTGATTGGGCCAACAAATTTTTTACACGAAGACAATACATTTAGATAAAAAAAAAAAGCCACCCGAGTAGTGAGGTATCGTAATATACCAAGTATCCAAAAGGGAAGAGCAGAGGACCTTCGCATCAATTTATTTATATCGTTTGTTGTTGGTGAGTACTCAAGTTATTTATTTACGTTTAATATATATATATCACAGTTGGAATCTACGAAACAAGTTAGTTTTCAAATTTTACTAATCCGCAATTAATTCCCTTTTTTCATCTAAAAAATATATTTCAAGTAGTAATTTTTACACAAGTTTCATATTCATTTAATGATGTTTTCGATTTTCTCTGCTAACTTAACATTATACAAACTAATCACAAATTTTTCAAATACTCTTTTCGTTAAATATTTTCATATGAAATCATTATTATTTTTCGTTTTATCTGTGACAACGGTTGTGTGTTTCCACGTTCAAAGTGTTATTTATCATTGCTTACCAACAAATTACGTAAGTACGGTTAAATATTATATAAAACATTAAAAATAATAATGGCAAACTGTACAAAATGTAATAACGAACTTCCAGCCAGTGGTGAATACCCTTTTTGCAGCATATGTGGTCCATTACATCCACAATGCGCAAATTTGGCGTTTAAATCTTGGAAAGGAAAAACGAAAGATGCCCAAGCTAAATGGGTTTGTGCAGATTGCCGCGAAGTAAAAAATCCGGGTGTAGAACAAATTCTTCTAGACATTAAGAAACAATTGCAAGACTTAAATGATAAGTTCCATAGTTTAGATCATTCGGTTAAAAATAATGAAGATGGTTTAAATAATATTTTAAATATTATAAAATCTTTAACAGATGAAAATAAACAATTAAAGGAACATAACAATTCTCTGCAAACTAAACTAGATGATCTTGAACAACATACGCATAAAAATAATGTTATTATTAGTAACGTTCCTGTAGCAAAAGTTGAAAGTACAAATGACATCGTGGTAAAGCTAGGAAATTTGGCTGGATTGAAGATTAGCAGCGAAGATATTGATGTATCACATCGCCTACCAAAATCAAAGAGACAACAACACCCTAACATTATTGTACGTTTCGTAAGGAGTGATACAAAATTTATGTATCTAAAAAATTGTCGATTAAAATCCTATTATCCAGAAGACCTAGGATTTTCAGATTCATCGTCAGGAAATAAGATATTCGTTTCTGAACACCTCATTAAAAAGAATGCGGACCTTTTTTCTGCTGCAAAAAAGCTGCGAGACCAAGACTATAAATTTATTTGGACCAGAGAGAGTAAAATCTTTGTCCAGAAAGAAGAGCGCTCACAAATTTTAAAAATTACCTCCTACAAGAAACTCGCCGAACTGAGCAGCAATATCAGCAAATGACTATGTAAACTGTATAATTTAAATAATCTATTATTGTTAACTTTTTACTATAATTTTACATATAAAGTTAGATTTTTTTTTTTTTTTGATTTTTTTTTTACGCCATGTACAGCCTTATGGCTAGAGGCATGAGAACTGTTTGGATTTAAATTAGAGAGTAGAGACTGGTAGCTTGCAAGAAGGAGAAGAGTTTGTATATTTTGGTATCATTGTCTGAAAGTAGAGATTCGAGAGATTCGTTTTGGTTGTATAGGTCTCTTTGGGTTTGAAATTTTGGACAATCGATTAGTATGTGTTTAATGGAGATGGGAACTGTGCAGGATTCACATATAGGTCGAGGCTGTTTGTTTAATATATAGCCATGAGTGAGAGCTGAGTGACCTGCTCTTAGTCTGAATAGTACGACTTCGTTTTTTCTGGATTTTTGATATGAAGTTTGCCAGACATCTACGGTTTTCTTTATGGTTTTTAGTTTGTTTGTGTCTGGGATCTGATTCCAGTGTTGTTGGAAGGATTTATATGCGACGGATTTACTGGATATTTTCAAGTCCAAAAGAGGAACTGGAACGTTTGGAATTGGGGAGATGATCAAGGACCGTTTTGCTATAGTTCAGTTATGTTTAATATCAATTTAAAACACTTAATAGGGTTAAACTTACTTACAAACTGTTATAAACTGATTTACTTTAATTTGGTTGGTTACGATGCATGTTTCCAATATTATAAATATAAATTTAAACGCTACGCGGCTAAAATATATAAAAATTGCGTTATTAACAACACAAAATTAAACATTTCAGATAATGAACTAGACATAAACATCATTTATATAGCGATGTTTCAGAATTTCTCTAATAAGTTGAGATTAACAAATTAACTTAAAGACGGGAACTATAAAATAATAGTAGCCATTTAAATGTTCGATTCCTTTAATTTAAATAGAAAACTTAACATTATCAATATTAAGAGACCTAAAAATGATGTGTTTTCGTTCAAATGTATATTATTATCATTAGTTTTAAATTTAGATAACAGTTGACACACTTACCAGTACTAAATTTGCTTACAAATCGGTATAAACTGATTTACTTTAATTTGCTGATTTGGTTACATATTTCCAATATTATAAATATAAATCTAAACACTACGCCGCTTAAATAAAATAAATAAAATTTGTGTTATCAACAACATAAAAGTAAACACTCTACATAATGAACTAAACATAAACATCACTTATATAGCGAAGTTTCAAAATTTCTCTAATAAGTTAAGTAAATTAAAAATTTAAAAAAAAAAAAAAAAAACTAGATTTAACAAATTATAACTATCTGCTCCCAACGTTTAATACTACAATTATTCTATTAAAAATCTTAAAATAATAGGATCATCAAATTAAAATTTCTTACAATCATTTACATTTAACATCTCTATTAGTTCATCTATTCTTCTCTAAACGAATATGCTTAAATTAACATATAAACATAATTTACAAATGAGCGTAATAAAGTTGAATCAGAAAACTGCTCTTCCTTTCATTTTTGATTAAAAAAAATAACTCATAGATGGGATTTATAGAAGTAATAATAGCCATTTAAATGTTAAACTCTTTTAATTTAAATAGTAAAAATGACATTACCAACATTAAGTGATTTAAAAGTGATGAGTTTTCTTTCAAAGGTATATTATTATCATTAGTTTTAAAATTTAGATAAAAGCTGAATCTAAACATTATCAAAACAGTGCTGCGTTTATAGTTCACTTTGCAATAAAATTTATTCAAATAATATTAGCAGATGAATGAGAAAATAAATTATCCTGTAAGTAGGTTAAATCCCCATATTTCTTAGTTCTGAAGCTTTTAGATAATTTATTAGATAAAACTCATATTCAATGTGCCAAACCAGTTTCAATATATTAACCTTAAACACAGTAAGTTTAAGAAAACACTTTAATGATTTTTTAATGTATCTAAATACAATACAAAATCAGTATGATATTGTTCTAACGGAAACATGGTTGTATTCTGCCGAAACCAGTAGATATAATATACCAGGGTATACCTTATATACACATTGTCGAGACTACAAACGTTCTGGAGGTGTCGCAGTTAACATTTCGGTAAATATACAGCACTCTCCTGAGGACATTACAATTACGACAGGAAATGCTATTCTACTATGTATAGCATTTGCAAAAAACCAATGGTTCACACTACTAGGAATGTATCGATTTGTTGATTCCAATACACAAAATTTTCTTGATGAAATAAACCAAATTATAAAAAAATGCGATAAAATATCAATTATTACTGGTGATATAAATATAGATCTATTTCAACAACATAAAAGTAATGACTATCTTAACGTTCTATGTTCCACCGGATTCGCAAATCAAGTAAGTACATCAACCTATGAAAGAAAAGCGGAAAATTATAAATCATGTCTAGATCATTTCTTGATAAGAGGGTTAGAAAATAAAACAATGCATATCACTGTAAATTGTAAAACAATAAATATTTCATATAGTGACCATATGGCTATCCAGTCTAGCTTCAAAATTAACACAAAAAACTATTCAGGTCAGAACGAAAACAAATATTATCTCAATAAACAACTATTTAAAACATTGTTACATTCAATAAATTTAAAATATTTATATTCAAGCCCGGCAAATGTAAATGATAAATTTAACTGGTTTGTAAATGAAATTATTTCCATCTTGAATAAATCAAGATACAGTAAACAACGATCCTCTAAAAATGATAAGAGAGCTCCATGGATAACGGATAGCAATATGATTTTAGTACAAAGAAAAGAAATTCTATATGAATTATGCAAGGCATATCCCGATAACAGCTACCTAAAACACCTTTTTAAAACTAGTTCAAAAGATGTGCAGAAATCAGTAAGAATTTCCAAAATTAAATATCACACTGAACTACTTGAGAAATGTAAAAGAAACGATAAAAGCTACTGGGCAATTATCAAAGGCGTAATCGGTAACGAGGATAGATCTATAAAGCAAATTGAAGTAAATAATATTAACATGACTGTAAATGGAAATGAGAGTATTGTTTCAGAACACTTTAATCAGTATTTTGAAAATTCCGTTACATCATCTACTCACTCATGCAATAACAATGAAAGTAGCGTATACAAAATGAATGTGAAATCAAATTGTGACACTTTTGCATTCTTTGAATTCACACCTAGTGATATCAGAAATGCGATCTTATCGCTACCTAATAAGTTGTCGTTTGGATCAGATAGAATATCTAATATCTTTAAACGAACAATTCTTGTATATATATATATATATTTTGGCTATCTCGGAAACGGCTCTAACGATTTGGATGAAATTTTCACACTAGGTGTATTTTGGGCCAAGAAATCGATCTGGCAAGGTCTAATCCATTTAAAAATTCGATTTCGCGAGTTTTTAACGGTTTTTAATATTTTTAGTATAATACAAATCAGGGTTGGTGGCGCGATCTATCGACTTATTTTTGATTTATGAACATCGTCGATTATTGGCACCGGTAGTGTCTTTTAGTACGGGGCGGTGACGTCAATACTGTAGGGCAGGGGTCTCCAAACTACGGCCCGAGGGCCACATCCGGCCCGCCGACAGATTTTGTCCGGCCCGTGGAGAGCTAGCTTACTTGAAAACTCCTTTTAGAGAACATATTTTTTATAGCAAATTAAATTTAGTTTACTGAAGTATTCTAATTTTATGTTGAATAATTATTAATATGACATCTACATTGACATGGTCATGGGCTAACTATTCATAACATTATTGTAGGCTTATAATTCAGTATATTATAACTAACACATTATTGCAATGAGTACAAGCAACATTTTAATTTAATTTAATTTTTTTTTAATTTAATTTTATTTTTATTAAATATATTCAATCTGAACCAACATTTCATACATTTTGAATAAAAAGATAAGTTATAATGACATATGAAATACTAATGAGATTTATGTAATTGAGATTTTCCACTGACAATAGTTTGTAGTTGTGGACTTATTTTACTTGTACCAATTATTAAAAGAGATTTAAGATGCTGATCAGTTAATTTAGATCTGTAAACATTTTTTGTGGACTTCATTTTGGAGAAGGTCTTCTCACACAAATAAGTAGTACCAAAAACAGAAAACAGCCCACGAGCAAATTTATGCAAATTATCAAATTGTGTCAGTGGAAGACTCTTATAAAATTCCAACAAAGATGAGTTTTGATACTGGTTCTTAATTATATCACTGCATTGTAGATCAATCATTTCCATTTGAAGTTCCGGGGCTAGGGTTCCAATGTCAGTATCAAAAGGATTCTCAAAAATCTTAATTTGATTCGCAATGGCATCAAAGTCCGAGAAACGAGTATCAAAATTAATTTTCAAAGCACTCAAAGTTTGGATTGCAAAATCGATAGGAAACTCAGTCTCAGTGGTGTGGCTGAATATTTCACATGTTTTAAAATGTGAAAAACATTTACTTCGTAGTTGTGATTGAAACAGTATCAATTTCTTCCGGAATGATTTGATATTAGTGTATAAATCAGGAAGATGCTGGTTTTCTCCTTGCAATCTCAAATTCAGTTCGTTCACATGTTTTGTCAAATCAACATAGAATGCTAACTTCCACAGCCATGAGTTGTTTTGTAATTCAGTAAGAGGGCGATGCTTTTCATTCAAAAAAATCTTGATCACTGCTCGAAGTTCAAAAAAGCGCTGAAGGACTTTCCCACAACTAAGCCAACGTACGGCAGTATGATAAGGCAAGTCATTTTCTCCAATCTCTTCAATAAATTGTTGGAATTGTCGGTGATTCAGCCCAAAAGATCTGATAAAATTAACAGTTGATATGACTGGTTTCAGAACTTCAGACATATCCAAACATTTTCCGCACAAAGACTGTTGATGAATGATACAATGTAAGACTAATGGTTTTGAACCACCGTCATTTTCCACAGCCTTTGACACAAGAGCGACCACTCCTTTATCTTTCCCACTCATGTTTTTGCCTCCATCAGTTGTAATACATTTCAAGTTTTTCCATCGAAGGTTCTTTTGATTAATGGCCATTTCAACTCCTTTAAAAATATCTGTACCAGTAGTTGTGCCATGAATACTATACATATCAAGAAGTTCTTCATGCACTTCATAGCTTTTATCTACCCCTCGAATATAAATCAACACCTGAGCAGTATCTGACACATCCGTTGACTCATCCAAGGCCAAAGAAAACCACTCAACATGTCCATTTTTGTTGAACAGTTGAGAGGATATATTTTCAGCGATGTTTTCTACCCTTCGAGCCACAGTGTTTGCTGACATACTGACAGTTTTTAATAAATTTACCTTTTCAGGGCACATTTCTTCGGCTACTGTAATTATGCATTCTTTGATCATTTCTCCATCGGTGAATGGTTTTCCACGTTTTGCAATTTCAAGAGCCACACGGAAGCTGGCACGAGTTGCAGCCTCTTGTTCAGTTTTGAGTTTTGTAAATGAAGATTGCTGCGATTTCAATCCGCGCTTCATAGCTTCGAATTTTTCTGTCCGCAAACTTCCTGTATATTTTGAGTAATTTTGAAAATGTTTTGTTTCATAATGACGTTTAATGTTATATTCTTTAAGAACGGCTATGCTTTCATTGCAAATCAAACATAGCGCCTTGTTACTGGACTCAATTACGAAATACTGAATGTTCCACTGATCTTTGAATTTTCTGCATTCACTATCAATTTTTCGCTTCTTTTCCATACTACTAAATCACACACAAAAGCAATAATTCAAATCAAAATACTGTTACAAAGATGGTTTAATAAACTTAAACACGCACAACCACGTTTTAAGGAAGTAAACACGCACAAACACGATTTAAAATAACAGGTACGAAGTAAATTCAAGATAAGCAATGAATTTGAAAACTGGTTCAAAAACGGAAACAATACTCGAGTTACGTTTAAACTTTATTAACACAATAATGAAACAAAAAACTCTTCGGCACTTTGCGCGCGCATACATTAAGAAATGAGACCGCAATCAGTAGAGGAAGGCACGAAGAGTACAGAAAAACGATCAACTGGTAAAACACTTTCTTCATTTTCGGTTATTTACAATAGACGTAGCAAAGGAAAAAAACAGCGTGTACACGCTCAATTTTCTGCAGCGTAGGCATTTGTTTTTTTCGCCGGGTGCGCGAGCCGCAGCCGATCTATCGAACAAGCGCGTCGGAACATGACAAAAATTCTGCCTGCGGAGCTTTTTTTTTCGAACGAGATTCGCCTATAGGCAGCTTGTCGGTGGCAGTAAATTAACAGAAAGGCGAGCTACCGAAAACTGTGCGCTACGTCTTCCGGCGGCCGATCTTCACTCTGTCCCTTTCTGTTATATACGTATACAGTGTGTGTGCATGCGATCGAGCGAGTATCGAGATTCGAGCAGCAAGCATCTTACGCGCTCAGCTGCATAAGCCCAATTCTAAACACGTGCGTTTCAATTTGTGTAGTAAACGTTTTTTTTTTCATTTTATTCATATTTGTATTTGTTTTTCTTTAAATATCAAATGTAATTTCTTTCTTAATAAAAAAAAGAAATCCAAAACATTTCGCGGGGGGTTTGGACCCCCTAACCCCCCCCCCCCCCGGTTACGGCCATGATATGCAGTGGTGCCGTTTTGCGGACTTTAGTCCGATTTGCAGTGGACTATTTCACTTTTTGCCACCGGCAACAATGATAATATGGTTTTGGCCCTCGGAACTTACTGGAGTAATCAGTATGGCCCTAAGGCTGGAAAGTTTGGAGACCCCTGCTGTAGGGCAAAGCAATAAAACATATGGTCGGCAAAACAGGCGAGCGCGTAATTCCAGATACCTGGAAACGGCGAGGAACGAATAAGCAAAAAAAAGTCATCGATCTTAGCTCTCAGCCGATCAGCGGGCTGTCAAATAATGGCGGTTCGAAAATCATATGCTATGCGTGCAGTAAAAATATATATGTATAACAAAAAAAAACATAAACGAATCGAAAATATCGTAACAAACAGTTCATTTTTTTTTTTTTTTGCATTCATTTTATATTTAAATAAGAAAACAAAAACTGCTTTTTAATAGTTACTAAACAAAAAAAGAAAAAGAAAATCGGTTAAACTTACACCGGTTGCGCTGTTGAATTTTGTACAACACTCAGCATTATTTTACTATGGCTAACACCGGATGCACATTTCCGGTCACACGTGCATATGTATTCTTCAGTTAGAATCTTTAGCAAAAAAATTTTTCATTACGGACAGTTCGTTTTTTTTACCGATAAATAACCCGTTTTACGCCGTTCTTTTGAATTTATATACGTACACCGAAAATCATGTAAGTATTATTTTAATTTAGAATTTTCTTGGATTTCCATTCACACGCATACATATACACCACACCATACCACAAACTGAAAAGTGTTCTGAAAGTGTATGAATAATTTATTTAGGGCGGAACATATAATAAATCTTGATGATATAATAGCTCATTTACTACAAGAATTGTCGGATGAAGAAAGTACAGTGTTATTGGATGATAGTGACTGTGATTTAAGTGAAGAAGATATTTGTAAAAACGTTGACGAAACTGATAGTGAGCAAAACGGTGACAACGACGAAGAAACTGACGAAACTCCTGAACATCAGCGATTTTACATAGGGGAAAAGATGGATATACATGTTGACAAAAAAAACCCTTTTACAAAAATATCAAAAACAGAACAGAAAAATATAATAAAATTACTTCCTGAACCAAAGCAATTTTCACGAGATGTGAATTCTGCAAGTCGAACATTTATAAAAATGATCGATTTGAGTATGATTGACGAAGTAATGAAATTTACAAATATGCATATAACGCAAAAACAGGCACGTTATTCTCGTAACAGGGATTGTTGTCCTACATCCAGGTGTGAGATAATAGCCGTTTTTAGTATTTTATTTCTAATTTCAATTATCAAACTAACGATTATAGTAACATTACTACTTTGCTTAAAAAATTTATTATTATTATTATTATTTATAAAATTTAATAAAATCAGCAGTAATTTGGATTTATGAACAATTAATTTATAAACATTTATTTCATTTCTCGAAATAATAGCATTTAAGCAAATAATATGTTTAAAAATTTCAGTTTAGACTAAAAAACACGAGTGTTGTACAAAGTACAATGCGCGACCAGTTGTGTTACAAAAATAGGCGCGACCGGTGGAAGGTTAATAAACAAAGGAAGACTTTGCCTATTTATATGCAGATATTAAATGTTTTGAGTATTTATATATTTGTTGGTGAAAGTGAATTACTGAGAATATGTTGTGCACATTTTAAAAAACCCCTTATGTGTAGTGGTTTAGTCGGAAATTTTTTCCAATTGTTTGGAAAACAACTGATCACAAGTAAAATTACAAGACGCTTTTAAAATATAAATGTCCTAATAAAAAACGCATAGAAATATATTCATAAAAATCATCGCTTGCAGTCATTAAAAACATTTTCAAACCATCTGGAAAGCGAATACGAAGGACCTCTACATTTTTGTTGCGTTCGGTATTGAAAAGCAAAGTTGCATTGAAAGAGGCTTTCAATTCATAAATGTGTTCATAAATTAGTTATAAAATATTTTATGTTTTGTGAATATGATTTGAATGAAATTTTGTATTTAGATAAGGTTTTGCTTTTTAAGTTTACCTACATAGTTTTATTTCTTGTAGAAACACAATTTTCAAAAAACATTCATTTTTATTTTTATTTATTTTTCATTTTTCCCCCCATACGTGCTTACAGCACCATAGGCTAGCAACACAACGTTAAGAGGGCGGGTCAAATTTTTTAGACTCCTGTCCGCTCTCATGTAGATAATTTTATTTTTGTGTTACTTGTATTGTTGTCGATGGATGAAATCAACTGTTATCTCAAAAGTTTGTGAGATGGCGCCAAATGACATTATCCCAATACAAATATATTTGGCTTAAATCCAATAGTAGCAAAGCAATTATTGTGTTAACCAATGCAAACAAATAATGTTACCAAATTAGAGCATCAAACTAATGTTGGATGTTTTTTTTTTTTTTTTGGTTAGACCAAGAAACTCATACAGTTCATTTTTCATGTGTAGGTATTTTTAGCTAATATATGCACTCCACAATGCCTAGAAAACCTTCGAAGAAAGCATTTAACTTTAATTTTCACAGGCAAAGCTTATTTCAAGAGAATATTGAACAAAATCCTCTCAACCAGGATTCTCGAATTCTACTGAATCAAGAAACGTTGCCTTCAATTCGACCCACACGTGCTGCAAAAGTAAGATGCATAGAGAATTTATCTAAAATTATAAGTGAAGAAAGATCCTATGATTTAAATGTTCAACAAGAACGTACTCAGTTGCGTGTATCACAACATATGGCCAGTGAAAGTAATGAGCAACGTGAACAACGTTCAGAAGATCTACGACAACGTGCATCACAACATATGGCCACTGAAAGTAACGAGCAACGTGAGCGACGTTTAGAAAATCTACGACAACGTGCATCACAAAGTATGACTACTGAAAGTAATGAGCAACGCGAGCAACATTTAGAAGATCTACGACAACGTGCATCACAACGTATGGCCACTGAAAGTAACAAGCAACGTGAGCGACGTTTAGAAAATCTACGACAACGTGCATCACAACGTATGACCACTGAAAGTAATGAGCAACGCGAGCAACGTTTAGAAGATCTACAACAACGTGCGTCACAATGTATGGCCACTGAAAGTAACGAGCAACGTGAGCGACGTTTAGAAAATCTACGACAACATGCATCACAATGTATTGCTACTGAAAGTAACGAGCAACTTCAGAGACGATTAGAAGATCTTCGACAACGTGCGTCACAATGCTTAGCCACTGAAAGCAATGAACAACGAGAGCACTGGTTAGAAGAACAAAGACGTTGAGATACAAGACATCGCAGAGCTTTAGAAAGAAATTATTTACCAACATATAAAAGCACCATTAGTGCGGATGTTCCATACCACACCTTAGGACCATTTGAAATTTTGTGTATCCACTGTAGTGCTTTGCATTTTCCTGAGGAGTGTATTTCTAATCAGATAAATAGAAATTCTTTTGGTGACTGTTGCTTGCATGGGCGAATTGTAATGGATCCACCAAAATTTTCAAATGAATTAGTACGTCTTTTTTTGAACCGCCACCTACATTCTGAAGAATTTCACAGAAAAATAAGAAACATAAACGCATCTTTTGCGCTAGCTTCTTTCAACGTGGGAGATGACAGAACAATAAATAGCCACGGTATATATATAGTTTTATTGTTTGTGGACAAGTATATCATAAAATGAATATGACGGCTCATCCAACACAGAATGATGAAGGTGTTTTTGAGCGGCCGCTATACAGTCAACTATACTTTTTAGATCCTGATGATGCTATCAATGAAAGAGTCAATCATCCTCTCAATTATGGAATCAGTACCACAGTAATGCAGTTATTAGAATCTATTATTCGAGCACACAATGGTTATTTACAGGGATATACAATGATGCGAGAAGTAGAAAAAGAAATAAATCGGATTACTTCTGCCCAAGGAATACCTCCACCATATGTTAAGCTTTTATTTAGATTGCCGGAGCAAGTTGATCATAGACGATTCAATATACCCGCCTGCAATGAGGTTTGTGCTGTGTTTACACTTAATGCTGATCAAAGCTTTCCAGATAACGAAATGATTGTTCACCAGCGTAACAAAAACATTGTCCATTTAAAGAATATTGATAAGTGGGTCGAACCATTTACTTATCCATTATTCTACCCGGCTGGGACGGATGGTTATAGTAGAGATTTGAAGCTCCACGCGCCGTATGCTAGCCGTAGTCATTTAACTCGTCTTGAGCTAGCACAATACAGACTTTCGTTTCGATCCGAGTTCATTAAATTCTTAGTGGAAGTACCATTTTCAGAAGGGCCAGATCTACGGCAAATACCATTTAATGCACTTCATTTCGGTGGCAGGTTATTTCAACAATATGTAGTAGACACATACATTCATGTAGAGCGTGACCGTATTCAATGGATAAAGTATAATCAAAACAAAATTCTCGCAGAACAATATACAGGAGTAACCCATTTCATTAATAAATTAGCTGAAAAAAAAAATGCTGCAGTTGGTGAAAAGATTATTTTACCTTCGTCGTTTCCTGGTTCAACAAGATATTACACTGAGAATTTTGAAGATGCAATGGCTATTGTTCGACGGCTTGGATCACCTGATTTCTTTATCACTATGACATCGAATCCGAATTGGCCAGAAATAAAACAGGCATTGCAAATAAAATTAGAGGACGGGACAACCTTGGAGCAGCTTCCACAGAATCGTCCTGATATCGTGGCTCGAGTTGCTAAGTTGAAATTTGACCAAATAATAGAAGTTTTGGATAGAAAACAAATCTTTGGAAAGGTATTGGCTTTTGTATATACCATAGAATTTCAGAAAAGAGGATTACCACATATGCACTTGCTTATCATCATGACATCTGATGACAAGATTCATCAACCAGAAGAGCTCGATGACTTGATTTCAGCAGAAATACCCGGAGATCATAATTTAGAGTTAAGAGAACTTGTACTCAAATGGATGATTCACAATCCCTGTGGAGAATTAAACCCTAATGCAACGTGTATGGTTCAAAAAAATGGAAGAACAAAATGTCGATTCGACTTTCCTAAATCATTCTGGGAAGTAACATCGTTGATAGATGATGGAAAACCAAATTACCGACGGCGCTACAATTCACAGTTAGACCCCCAAAGTTCTCAATTTTCACATGAACAAGCAGTCTATCGCAAAGACATAAATGGACGTTGTATAACACGGGACAATCGTCATGTTGCCCCTTACAATGCATATTTATTGAAAAAATTCAACTGTCATATTAATGTTGAGTATGTAGGGAGTATTTTGGCTGTGAAGTATCTTTATAAATATATCTATAAGGGACACGATTGTGCATCGATTAAAGTTGTAGAGGAACAAAGAACGTTGATTTATAATGAGGTAAATACATACATTGAAGGGCGTTGTGTCACATTGCCAGAAGCATGCTGGCGATTATTTGCTTTTGAAATACAAAAAAAAAGTCATAGTGTTCAACGACTGGATATTCATTTACCAGGTCAATATCGAATCGTAAACTTAGATCAAATCCAGGAAGATTTAGCTGATATTGGTCAAAAAGGATCCACTTTGGAGGCATATTTTAGACATAATAAACAAATTAAGCAAAGAAGAGAAAATCAGTCAAATGATCATGTTGGTAATGGGGAATATCATTATTATTGGCAGATGCCTGAACATTTCAGATGGGTGGGAAAAACGAGTAAATGGGAGCGAAGACTTCGTCAATTGCGAGTCATTGGTAGGATTCACAATGTGAATTACGTCGCCCAACCAGAACTATACCATTTGAGATTATTGTTGTATCACGTAAAAGATGCAACGAGTTTCAAAGATCTTCGAACTGTGAATGACACCCAGTATCAGACATATAAGCAAGCCTGCTTAGCACGTGGTTTGGCTTATGATGATAAACAATGGATAGAAGGGTTACAAGAATCTGCATTGTCTAAAATGCCTACAGCAATGCGAAGCCTGTTTACACAAATATTAATTTATGGATGCCCCAAAAACCCAAAGCGACTATGGGAAATATTCAAAAACAATTTGGCAGAAGACTTTATACACGCAGCCCAACGGAATGAACAGCCTATTGAAAATGCAATTAATCGCGCTTACAGGATTATTGCTCATAAATTAAACACAGAAGCAACAGAAGGCAGAAATTTCCAATACTGGGTAAAAACTTTTGGTTTTGAAGACGTTGAAGATTACGATGATGAAGTTAATCAAAATATTCTGAACACAGATGAATCAGCAGTCTTAGGAGAGCAAATGTATCAACTACTAAGAGGAAAACAGATAGAAATCGTTAATGCCATTCTTCAAGCTGTAAATACAAATGGTGAAACAAAATGCTTTTTCATTGATGGTCCAGGGGGTACTGGAAAGACCTTCATCTATAAAACTCTATACTACCTACTTACTGGAAAACGGTGCAAAGTAAAATGTATGGCTTTTACTGGTATTGCTTCCATATTGTTGCCTAATGGTCGTACTACTCATAAAACTTTTGGACTAAAAGTACCTCTAACATCAGACTCAGTCTCAAGTATCAAACCTAACTCTTCGAAAGCCAGAAAATTAGCAGAAATAGATATTTTTCTTATGGATGAGGCTCCGATGCTTCCAAAATATGGATTACAAAACATTGATCAACTTTTGCGATCTATTGGAAATGAAAATCGTCCTTTCGGTGGTAAAGTGATCATACTTGGAGGAGATTTTCGTCAATGTCTGCCTGTACAGCCGCGAGCTAATAAATCTGAGTTATTAGATCTTTCTATTAAGCGATGTTCCTTATGGTCTCTTTTTAAGACTTTTAAACTAGAAGAAAATATGCGTGTTGATATAGAGCAACGGGAATTTGCTGATTATTTACTAAAGTTGGGCAGCGGCGAACTGTCATTAAATACGATGGAAGAAATTGAATTGCCACAAAATATTATTTCAAACAACAATCTAATTGATGAGGTGTTTGGTAACTGTTTTGCCAGTGAAAATTATGAGGGAATGAAAGACAGAGCAATACTCGCACCACTCAATAAAGATGTTGACAAAATTAACGAAGATATAGTTGCCAAGCTTCCCGGTGAATACAAAATCTATCACAGTCATGATACAGTAAAAGACCAACCTGAAGGAGCACTTGAATTTACAATAGAATTTCTTAACACTGTCAACATTTCAGACTTACTACCGCACGAATTGAAATTAAAAAACAAATCATTAATAATGCTGTTGCGTAATTTGGATGTATCAGAAGGACTATGTAACGGTGTAAGACTCAGTGTGACAAATCTGTGTAATAACATAATAAAGGCAAAAATTGTGACTGGTGAACAATCTGGCAAAGAGGTACATATACCAAGAATAACTCTTGATTCATCAAAAGGTCAACTGGGATTTACCATGCAGCGACACCAATTTCCAGTAAGATCTGCATTTGCCATGACAGTACATAAATCTCAAGGCCAAACATTTGAATTTGTCGGCGTGGACTTAAGATCGTCAGTTTTCATGCATGGTATGTTATATGTAGCATTTTCCAGAGTTAAGCGGCCAACTACGTTAAAAGTACTTCTTCCAAATGAAAATCCTCAACATACCCGCAACATAGTATGGAAGGAAGCATTAGGTTAAGACCCGATTTCGTCATGGAAAAGTTCATATGTAGGTAAGTCGAAAAATATTAATATTTAATCAGTATGTGATTTGTATCTAACAATAAGTATATTTTCAAAAAAAAACACGATTTTACCAAAAAAAAGTACCGAGCAAAGCTCAGTCACCCAGGTACTCTATACCATTAATACGGGAAAATCTTGAATTCTTCGTTAGACAGTAGATAGGAAACGTTCGTTCTAGGAGATTAGCCAATCAGGAGCCAGTATTTAGTCACCTGACCACGCCCCTTTTACTCAACTAATCAAGAGTCAATATCTTATTATATGATCACACTCTTTTCACATTATTCATCACTGCACCGTCATGTTCTACTCCAATTACACTCTTCTGCTCACCACATATTCACTGTTACAAACCTAAATCCATATATCTCAATGTCTTATCACACCCCAAATCAATCACATGCTTTCTCTGTAGACACCTGCATATGGACTCCCTCACTCAGTAACACCACTCGACCAAAACATGGATTAGGGGAAAGACTTTAACCATCCACATTTACAAATTAATCACATGCTTTCTCTCAAGGACTCCCTCACTATTTAGTTACAAACAAAATTTTCAAAAAAGATCCTTATAGTATGAGTCAAATGAATCTACATACAGTCACAGATAGTGTAGGGATACCATTTTCGAATAATATTCCAATAGATGTAGAACTTTTTGTATCATATTGTAAGAATTTTATTGATAATAAATTATTGTTAAAATGTAAAAAAAAAATCTATTAATTATACTAATTACACAGTTTTTAATTATGTTAACAAAAATAAATTAGACTTAGTCAATGAATATATTCTTAATATTAAAAACAATTATATATGTAATATCAGCTGTGAGGAGGAAGATTTTGATTTTATTATAAACTTAGTAAATAATGTTATGGATAATTTTAATTTTAAGAAAAATTGTTTTTATAACGATGACTTTATTTATACATATGATAATATGGATAGCCCCATTAATTATAATAACATAGAAATATATTTTGACTAATAATTTTACTCAAGTTTCCTATTCATTTAATGATGTTTTTGATTTTCTCTGTTAACTTAACAGTATACAAACTAATCACAAACTTTTTCAATACTTTTTTCATTAAATATTTTCATAGGAAATCATTATTACTATTTTTGCATCATCTCATATTATTCAAAAAATTTCGAATGTGGTATATATTTGTTTATTTATGTATGTGTATATTGTTGATATGTATTTATGTTATTAGGAACGTGCAGATCTTACCGACTTGCTACTGATAACCCATGGTGAGAAGTGGCACTATTGCTACATCAAAAATCTGGAGTAGTTGGTGGGAAGTCAGATTACAAAGGACCATCATTGGTTATATATATGTAGAAGATGTCTTTGGCATGTACATAGGACAGAAAAATTAGTTGAACACAAGAAGATCTGTAGCGATCATTCCACAGTTGCTGTTGAGATGCCGAAACCTGGGAAAAACATATTAATATTTGATAAGTTCCACCAGCAGCAGTATGTAGCATTTTCCATCTACGCAGACTTTGAATGCTTTATACAACCTGTTGAACGCATAAATATATCTTGGAAAAAACACAAACTCCTCAATGCCATACTTGCAATGAAATCATTACCATACAACATCTACTGTGCGAATGTAAAAAGTATGTGGAACATAGAAAAAACTGCAACCTCGAGGGGAAATTGCTCTGCGACATTTTGAGTGACAATGAATTGGTTTGTAAAAATCTCATGAAATATTTAAAGTCAACCTCTTTGTACTCTATAATATAAGATATAAATTAACTTAAATTTAAATTTGTTATAAAATTGTATGAAATATATAAAATCAACTGCTTTGTACTCTATTTATAAAATGTAAACTTTATGTATTCATTGCAAATAGCCAGAGTTGCTGAGCGACAATAAATAAATGTATTAAAAAAAAAAAAAAAAAAAATCAAAGTTTATTTGTATGAATACATATGCAAAAAAATTATTTCTCTTTTGCGACTTACCTTTTTTTGTTTTCCTGCGATACATTATATTATCGATTGATTTTAAAATATTTTCGTAACTTAAATAAAGTATACAATGAATAGTTTTTCTTTTAACATATAAGTAATGAAATATACTTACCCGAGATAAAATTTATTAATCTTTTCTGATTTACATTACAATTTCGTAAACTTTTATGTTATGCTATATTAATTTCTTCATCTTTTCATCAATTTAAAGATTCTTATTCACAGATTTTCATAGTACTTCCAATCAATTTTCTCAATTTTCCATTTATTTTACCCATTCCTTACATGTTATACTTAAACTAAATTATGATTCTAGTACAGCAACATTTTTTTTTTACAAATATTTATGTTGTTTTGTGTCTTATTATTTATATTATGCTGTATACAGTTATTATTTCAATATATATTTGATTTATAAAATTTTTTTTCCACGTGCGATTAATGAAATTTAGAAAAGAGTTTATTTGAAAATATATATAAAATGATAAAATTACAATTTATTTTTCTTAAATACATTCACTATACTAATCACAATATTGTAAATATATTTCTTTAGCATGGAAATTGATTGGGCCCATTTGAATTTTTATGCAAAGACAATACATATTAATAAATAAAAGCCACCAGAGTAGTGAGGTTTCAAACCAAATATCCAAAAGGGAAGAGCAGAAGACCTTCACGTCAATTTATTTATATCATTTGCTGTTGGTAAGTACTCAAGTTATTTATTTATATTTAATATATATATCACATTTGGTATCTACAAAATCAATTTATTTCTTCAAATTTTACTAATCCACAATTAATTCCTTTTTTTTCAATCAAAAATATATTTTGACTAATAATTTTACTCAAGTTTCCTATTCATTTAATGATGTTTTTGATTTTCTCTGTTAACTTAACAGTATACAAACTAATCACAAACTTTTTCAAATACTTTTTTCATTAAATATTTTCATAGGAAATCATTATTACTATTTTTGCATCATTTCATATTATTCAAAAAATTTCGAATGTGGTATATATTTGTTTATTTATGTATGTGTATATTGTTGATATGTATTTATGTTATTTTATTATATGTCTACAAAACCAATTGCTAAAAAAGAAAAAATTCTGGCTTAATACGTGATAAATTTCTATTTAAAAAATACATCATTGTTTACTCTACTAAAATATACTTGCTTTCTTTATAAAATAAAAAAATTAAAAATAATAAAACTAAAAATTGTACCCTACATTTTTTTTTTATTTTTTTTCAAATAACATCCACCTACCACTTCATCATGTTGCAATTTTTATATTCATTGATAGTATCTTGTTTGAATTAAAAAAAAAAAAGAAAAGTGCATATGTAAAGATGTTAACAACATATTTTATAATAATTTTGAACCCACAATAATATGTAAATGTGATAAAAGCCCTTCTTTGCGGAAACTACCATCTATTAAATAATTTTAGATCACATGTTGATGATTACAACCATATTTTAAAAGATATATTCCCGTTTTTAAATGTAAATAGTATTAGACACCTATATTTTAAAGATATCAAATTGTTTTTTTTTTTGTTTTTTTTTTTTTTTTGAACTAATGTTAGCTATGTTAGAACTAGATTTAAGGTCATACTATGAAACAGTATTTCCTATACATCCCACCCCCAAACATCAATTTTATAAAAATAAACTAAAAAGGAAAACATCATGGTATCAAAATATTCCTTACAATGATATGATTAGGACTTCCTCAATGTAGACAATAAAGCTGCAAGAATCTTCCCACCATGGGAAGCAAATCTCACCTCATTTGACTATTCACTGCTGCCAAACAAGCACTCCCACTTTTTCATAGTCCATAAACTACTCTCTCTGCAAAGAAATAGGTTATATTATTCAGATGGCACAAGGGCAGCAGAATTTGCTGGCTGCAGAGTCGTAGTTGGTCAAAACGTTATTATCAGATTTTCACTTCCCCCGCTATCCACTGCTCTGTCCGCAGAATTATATGGCATCCTCCTAGCTTTGGAACACTCAGTTAAATTAAACCAACATACAATAACAATAGCCACCGACTCACTGGCAGCCTTACAGAACATCCAATAAAAATCAAATCATCCGATAGCTAACTCCATAAATATAATCCTTCATAACTCACCACCGAGGGTAACCTTTCTGTGGGTTCCTGGTCATGCAAAGATTCCAGGAAACCTCATGGCCGATCATGCTGCCAAAGAGGCGTCAAAAATGCTTCCAGTACCATAAATTCAAATTCCACCCAGTGATATCAAGGAAGTGAGTAAAAAACTTTTTTGGAAATTATTGCAGAAAGAATGGGTGGAACAACAAAATCCAAACCATCAGTACACAATTGGAAATTTCAGCCAGAAGCTCGAAAGGATCAAGTGGTGCTATGCCGCCTATGTATCGGCCATTCCATCCTCACACATGCACATATATTTCAGAAGCTTGCTCCACCAATATGCTACAGATGTGAACTTCCTATCACCATTCCCCACCTTCTATCCAAATGTCCAAAGATCCTAAACCTGTGCTCCAGCTTCCCTCCACAATATCTTCCTTTGTCACTCCTATCGCAGGATTCACCATCCATCGCACCCCTTCTCGATCTTTTCAAATCCCTAAATTTATTTAATAAAATATAATAAACTCGCAGGCCGCGCTCCTAGCCTAGTTGCTGTACACAGTGCAGGAGGGGGAAAAAAACAGTTATTTAATAAAAATAAAATACTTAATTTAGACTTATCTGATTATGTAACAAAAAATCACCTTTTTCATAATGTAAAAGTTCGTAATAATTTCTGCAATACAATCCCAAAAGATATGCATACCGTCATGCACAATGTAGGGGTATTATTTTCGAATAATATCCCGAAATATACAGATCGTTTTGCAATGTATTACAAAAATTTTATTGATCACAAATTATTTTTAAAATGTTTAGAAAAAAAAAATTGATTTTAATAATTATTCAAATTTTATGTATGTAAATAAAAATAAAATAGATTTATCTAATAGAATTACTCTTAATCTAAAAAAAAAATATATCAAGTGTAGATTTTATTGTTAATTTATTAAATAATGTAACTTCTAATTTTGATTTTAATAAAAAGTGTTTTTATGACAATGACTAGGTATATACATTTGACAATATTAATGAGCCAATTAATTTTAATGATATTGATGACAATTTTTTTTCCACTATTTTCTCTAAAATGGTGGATTACAAGTCGTCATATAATTACCGCATCAATTTAATATATATGTTGAATTTTAATCCAAAACATTTTATTAATATTGTTAATAATAATAATTTAATTGTTGAAAACAAATGTTATATAAATATAATAAAAATAAATAAATAAAAAATTAAATATTTTAGATCAATTAAATATTATTGTAAATAAAAAAAATACTGTTTACAAAATGTAAATAAAATTTTTTCTTTATTAATGAATTTTTATTAATTCATACTATTAAATACACTTCTATTATAAATATATATTTCTAAACAAAATTCTAGCATATATGTATATGTAAAAAAATTATGTTCTTGCATAAAATAAAAAAAGAAAGAAAAGATATATGCTCATTTAGGGATCATGCTTATTTTTCAAAAAGTCGTTTTAAAACTGTGAAATAAAAATGGTTTATTTCGAACGAATATATACCAAATTGAGCTATTCAATTGCAAGTTAAAATAACATCACTAAATAACATGTTATTCAGTCTTTTAAAAACCAGATGAGTATAACCTTGAAAGAAACATTAATAATGAATTAGAAAGTATCTTTTCAGGCCCCATCATGCTAAAATACATCGCTACAAACTATAACCTTGAAAGAAACATTAATAACAAATTAGAAAGTATCTTTTTAGGCATTGTTATGAAACAAATATGTCACTATAATAAATGTTCTTTTGTAAATTTGAATAAAAACCTGTTTTTAATGATGCAAGTTAGAAATTTGTGTGGTATATAACTGGAGAAATCTAATTTCCCTCGATCATTTGGTTTTGTAACTTTGTACAAATCAGGTCTATAGTTTTCATTACATTCTAAAAAATTTTCAAAGTGATTTTTTAAAAATAGTATAAATACACTCCATATTAGTGACTTTTTTTGTTCAGTAAAGGTAGTTTTCATTTTCTGTTTTTTTTTTTTTTGTTAATAGTGATTTTTATAATGGCTGCATCAAATGCTGAATTAGTGAAAATGTTCCTGAAGTGTGTATTATTCCATGTTGAAAATATTGATACAAAATTCCATAAAAGACTTGCTACACATAGAATCATTAATGATAATTTTAATATCCAGGACATTAAAAATTTTTTAAAATATGTAAAACCGTTTGTTTTCAAATTAATAACCCAAAATATAGGAACCAGCTTAAAATGTAGTATGGTGCTGCATTCTATATTTCGTAGGGTAACAGCCATTACTAAAGGTGATCATGTCGCCCCCACTTATTTTTTGTCCAAATGTAAACTTTTAGTTGTGGGAAACAATTTGAACGCTTTTTATATCACATCGGTCTGTGAAATAAAAGAAAAACTTGACAAATTCGAACATGTGAAAGGCTCGGGTTGGACAGTTGATAAAATTGTATACCTCGAGGTTAAATTAAACTATGCAAACATTTTATCGCGCGCGTCATCATTTATTCCTTTTCCAAACATAATTAGTGCGCATAAAGCCGTCATTAATGTTAAAAATAAAGACATTTTTTGTTTTAAGTACTCCATACTTGCAAAATTTGTGAATAACCATGCAGAACAAGTGTCTTGTTACATAAACAAGCCTGAGCTTGATGCAAAATATAACTGGTCAGGAATTTTGATCCCTGCCCGTCTGGATGATATAAAAATATTTGAAAAATATTAAGTAAATTCATTGATTAACGTTTATGGGCTTGATGAAAATAATTTTGTAACAGATTTGCTACTAATAACCCACAGTGAGAAGCGACACTATTGTTACATCATGCACTCCCCTCTGTCAATGTAGTTCCTTTGTTGGCCTTCTTCATCTATTCAATTTCTAATCATTTCCTTATATAAGGTACATTTCCTTACATTGGGTAAGTTCCACTGTTGACGTGCCCAAAAAAAACAACAAAAAAACAAAGATTTAGAGAAGTTGAGTGGTCATCAGATTAGTAATTATGGGCATTGTATTCATATATGCAGATGATATCTTTGGCATGTAGACAGCACAGAAAAATTGCAGGAACATCAAAAAATTTGTAGTGATCATTCTGCAGTTACAGTTGAGATGCCCAAACCTGGGAAAAATTATTTACAATTTGATAAGTTCCACTAGCAACAGTATGTAGCATTTTCCATCTACGCAGACTTTGAATGTTATATACAACCTGTCATCAATGAGAATCCTAATGAATAGGAAGAGGAAGAAGAGGAAGAACCCAGCATAAGACATACTCAAAGTGAGCAGTCGCATTCAAATACTATTAAAGTTCATAGACATGTGCCTATGAGCTATTCCCACTTAATCATTTTGTGTGTGGGTGGTTTTGAGGTACCACCTTGTTTATGAGGACAAAGACTTTACCGTGGCCCCAAGGCTGCAAAAAATTTTGTAGAAAGTCTTGTTGAAGATGCAAAAACTATATATGATATTTATAAGCAGAATAAATCTATCATTGGAGATCGAATGTTACAGTAAATGTGTTATCTCTTGTTTGCTCGCGTTCTCGTCGGCTTATCAACGTGCATCATTATCAGTAAATCGGTGAGATCGTTTCATTTCAATAAGTTACCATTAGCTTTATTTGTATATCGAATTGTAATTTGCTTTGCTCTCGTGTACCTACACAAAGTAAATACGTGTACAGTGCATTTGTTTTGTAAATGTAACTTGAAACCGGCTTCAGTACTCTGAGCCAGTTTCCTCTTATCACCTACCATCGGTACTGACTACAGACCGAGTAGGTATGGCTACATATGCTTCTGCACTTCGTAAAGACGTCTTCCCCTCCACTAAACAAGCCATCATTTTTCCATTCATCGAAGGTACGACAGCCTCTTATTATGCTAGAAAATTAGTAAATATTATCAGAGATAACATACTCCACTGTGCCAAAATATCTAATAACCGAATTTGTATGTATTTAAAAACCAGAGAAATTGCCAAAAACTTTCTCACCTCTGGAGGTGAAATAGAAATAAATCATCAGGTGATTAAAGCTCACTGGTACAAAGAAGAACGAAACGACAAAAAAATCATCATCTCTAATGTCCCACCTCACGTTCCACATGATGAAATCATCAAATTAATGAAATCGCACGATGTAACTCCGAGCTCACCTATGAAATTCTTGAAACTCACACAAGAAGACAGACTATCGAACATATTATCCGAAAGGCGATTCGTTTACATCCCTGAAGAAGCAGCTAGTAAATTGCCTCCCTCCGAAATCATCAAATACGATGATGAAGAGTATTGTGTCTTTTATAATGACTCTCAAATCAAGTGCTTCATTTGTCACCGAATTGGGCACACCACAAAAGCTTGTGAATTCACGTATGAGAATAATAAAGAAGATGAACAATCTGAAATAAACGTTCCCGAGACCAAGAAAAAATCATCCCACCCTCTAACGTACCTAAGAAGAAAATAAAAACTCCAAAGCCAAAAAAAGCAAAACTTGAAAAAGATAAAGAACCAGTTTCCATAAAAGAACAACTCAAATCTATTGAATAGAATTTCACAGAGCACCAAAAAGATTATCCTATCTCATTTTCGAATTTTCAACTCATGATGGACATGCTGAAAGGTGTTAGCGATCCACTTCCAATTATATCGCAATTTACAGACAACGTTGACAGTGTTATTCAAATTCTGGAACAAAATTATCATCTTCTCACCAACAGAACCATGAAAACTCGATTCACACGATTGAAAAAAAAAAATCTCAAATAAATCAACTGGCCAATCAGATGATAATAACATGGATACAGAATCAGCATCCGATAGCGCCGAAGATGAACTCGATATGAACGCTAAACCTACTGAATAATATTTTTGAAACTTTTCTTGTATTTTACATGTATTTTCGCATTGCTATGTTTACCCATTTTATGTAAAATTGTAATCTATATGTAACCTATAGTAATGATAACTGTACTGTGTAGTGCTAGGTTAAACTCAGATAGGTAATGACTAGATTCCATGCAAAAGCAAGTTATTCTGAATTGGAATTGTAATGGGTTGTACGCCCATTTTGAAAATCTCCAAATATTACTAAGAACCTATAACCCAATAGTACTTTCGGCTCAAGAAACCAATCTTCCTAAAATGAATAACCTAAAATTGAAATCATATAAAATTTATCGCAAAGAATTAGATGAAATGAATCATGCTCACAGAGGTATTCTCCTTGCAATCAAATCCTTCATTTTACACGAACAAATTCCACTTCAAACAAATTTTCAAGCCCTTGCCATCAAACTACATCTACCTAATAATTATAATGTAACTATATGCCACATTTACCTACCCCCCAATATGGACTTATCAAAACAAGATTTTCAATATATTATTAATCAACTCCCTTCTCCATACATCCTATTAGGTGATTTAAATTGCCACAGTCCTCTTTGGGGCTGTTCAAATTACAACTCTAAAGGAAGAATTATTGAAAACATTATTGATGACAATGATCTATCAATTTTGAACACTCCAGACCCTACACATTTCAGCCCTTCTTACAACTCCTGGTCTACAATAGATATGATACTCTGCTCTCCATCCTATAGTGATCAAGTTACCACATACTACTACCATGATGAATTATGTGGTAGTGACCACATTCAACAAATTGTACAATTTAACAATCAGTCATATAATGCTCCTTCCCCTCCTCCAAAATGAAACTTTAAAAAAGCAAATTGGTCAATATATCAAGAACTAAGCTCAAGCATTCCTAACATAGATTTCAACGATGATATTGACAAAATCATAAAGATATTTTGTGACCATCTTCTCGAAAGTGCTTCCTCTGGTATCCCTAAAACCACATTTAAGGCAAAAAGACAAGTACTATGGTGGAATGATGTTTGTTCTACAGCTATAAAAAATCGCAAATCAGCCCTCAAACATCTCAAAAATAACCCATCCTCAGAAAATCTCCTTAACTATAGAAAGCTCAAAGCAAAAGTGCAATGGACTATAAAACAAGCCAAACAAAATTCTTGGAGAGATTTTACTTCAAATATTAACACAAACACATCCCCGTCTCGTTTATGGACGTCCATCAGAAAACTTCGCCAAAATAACTCAACCTCCCCTCCAATCAACATACTCATCAATAATAAAATCGAAAATGATCCAAAAAATATAGCAGAAGCTTTCGCTTCTTATCTTCACTTCATCTCCAGCAATGAGTCCCAAGACCCAATATTTTTAAAATACAAATCAGAAAATGAAAAACCTCTAAATTTAGAAGAAACAGACCCACAACCTTTCAACAGTGATATTACCTTGAATGAATTACAAACAGCAATAGAAATGGCAAACATATCTGCTCCAGGCCCAGACCTTATTCATACACAATTCCTCAAAAATGCTTCAGATAAAGTAATCGCTGTTCTCCTTGACATTTTTAATCATATATGGTCCTCTCACACATTTCCCAAATCTTGGACAAAAGCAATAGTTATACCCTTTCTTAAGCCAAACAAATCTCCATTTCAAATAGATAATTATCGACCAATCTCCCTGACCTCCAATTTATATAAAATTTTTGAAAGAATAGTTAATAATAGACTTCTCTGGATACTTGAAAAGGACAAAAAGCTCTCTCCTTCTCAATGCGGCTTCCGATCCTCACGCTCTACCATACATCAACTTTCCTACTTGACCTCCCATATCAAAACCGCCTTCAAAAACAAACATCACCTTCTAGCGATTTTTTATGATATTACAAAGACCTTTGATACTGTCTGGAAATATAAAATAATCTCAATACTCCATTCTTGGAACATTAAAGGAAATATCCTCTACTTTATAAAAAATTTCCTAAACAACAGAGAATTCACAGTCCAAATTTCCAACATTCTCTCTCAATTCTATCCACTGATAAACAGAGTCCCACAAGGAGCTGTTCTCAGTCCAACACTATTCATAATAGTTATAAATGATCTCCCCTCCATACATCCTGCTCGTGTAAATGAAGTTATTTTCGCCGATGACCTTGGCACATTCATTGAATGCAACAACCCCTCAATTGGTGAACAAATCCTTCAAGAAGCTGCAGACAACATCCAAAATTGGTCTCTACAAAATGGTCTAAAAATGTCTTCTTCAAAATCAACAGCTATTCATTTCTGTAGAAAATACAAATGCCCTAAAACACTCGAAATCTTACTAAACGCAAATGTGATCCCCTCTTCAGACACAGCTAAATATCTTGGCATGACGCTTGATTACAAACTCTCATGGAACCATCACATAATTCAATTAAAACAAAACTGTTTTTCAAAAAATTAACCTTCATACGGATCTGATAGAACTACTCTACTTAATTTATATAGAGCACTTATCTGCTCCACTCTCGATTATGGATTCTCTATTTATACTTTCGCAAGTCCATCTACTCTCAGCAAACTTGACACTATCCTCAACTCCAGTGTTAGAATAGCTCTTGGTGCTTTCCACACAACTCCTACTGCCAGCATACTTTCTGAAGCTTCAGAACCTCCCTTGAGCATAAGAAGACAACAAATAATAGCACACTCGGCTCTCAACATACTTTCTACCCCCAACTTTCACCCTAGATCAGAATTTACTTTTCCACTCAATGATTTAGAAGGGGACACTTCACATTTACTTAAATCTATAGTTAAAAATGAAACAAAAATTAATCACTATGTTATAAATATTCTCCCACCTTGGTCAAACTTCAAACCAGACATAAATACTTCTCTGACTGAAATAATAAAATTAGATACAAACTCCATCATCACTAATTCGCACATCAACAAACACGCAAATAAATTCCCAAACTACAAATTCATATTTACTGATGGATCTAAAACCTAAAACCTCACTGCATGTGCTTTTGTACATAATGACGAAGAATTTTTATACCCCCTCCCACCCCAATTCTCAATTATGTCAGCTGAACTATATGCCATTAAACAGGCACTTACCTATATAAATAATTCTTCTTTCATCAACACAATCATTCTTTCAGACTCTCTCTCAGCACTACTTTGCATAAAAAATTTTAATAAGAAAAAACAACATCCAATAGCTCAGGAAATATCCTATATACTTTCGTCCTCATTGAAAAATACAATTTTATGCTAGCTACCTTCACACAAGAACATTCCAGGCAATGAATCAGCCGATAAAGCCACAAAACTTGCACTGAACATAACTCCCATCCAAAATATTCCCATTCCACTTTCCGACCTTAAAACCTTCATCAAAACTAAAACCCAAATCACTTTTCAAAACTTTTGGAACCAAATTCCCCCCACCAATAAACTGAAAAACATCAAAAACGATATACTTCCAAGAAATTGCTTTGATATCTCTCGTCGAGAAGACGTCTTACTCACACGTATATGTACAGGTCACTCTCTTATCACTCATTCTTACCTACTCAATAAACAACCTCCCCCCATTTGCTTAATATGTAACACCCAAATTTCAATAATGCACTTACTTTTTCAATGTCCTAAATATCAAAATGAAAGATCCCTATATCTAACTTCCAATAATCCAAAAGAAATTTTAACAGATGATCCCAATAAAATTCAAAATTTATTATCCTTTCTCTCTAAAACTGGTTTATGACCCCTTCTATAAAATTTAAGATTCCATCTCCCAATATAAAATCCCTTCTAAAAGCAATCCTCCTGCACGACATGCCACTAGCCTTAGTAGCTGTACATGGCATTAAAAAAAAAAAAAAAAAAAATCTATCATTATGTCCCCGAGTGACATTGTAGCATTCACTAATGCAACAATATGTAATATTTGCTCGAAACCACTTATAAACACCCATAAAGTTCGTGATCATGACCATTTAACTGGCAAATTTTCCAGCACAGTGCACACAAAGTGTAATCTTGAAATGAGACTTCCATATTTCCTCCCTGTAATTATACACAATCTTACTGGTTATGACAGCCATCTAATTGTGCATGAGTTGGCTTATGACCCACTAGACATTAATGTACTAGCTAATACAGATGAAAAGTATAAAGAATTCTTGAAACAAGTCATCCTAGGTAAATTTCAGCTCCGATTTATTGATTCATTCAACTTCATGGCATCAAATCTAGAAAAACTAGCAAGTTACCTGCTTGATAACGCTTTCCATTACACCGTTTCAAACATCAGGGACCCTGGAGTACTCTCCCTTTTCCAGCAAAAAGGATATTTCCCCTATGAATACTGTTCAGATCCATCAAAACTCGAAGAAGAAATGTTACCTCCACAGTCATCTTTCTATAGTTTGTTGATTAAACCAACAATTATTGAGGAAGAGTATACACATGCACAGAACGTATGGAAAATCCTCGGAGTTAGGAATTTAGGGGAGTATTCGGATGAATATTTGCGTGCCAATATATTATTATTAGTGGATATTTTTTAAAATTTCAGATCGGTATGTTATAATATTTATAAATTAGACCCTGCATGGTCATATACTGTGTCAGGGTTTAGTTTTAACACTATGTTAAAAATGACTGGTATTCGTCTCAAATTATTAACTGATTATGACATGTACATGTTTTTTGAATCTGGAATACATATTGGTTTAATGTAATGTGTACAAAAATATTGTAAATCCCATAACCCATACATTACAAATAATAACATGCTGGCCTCATCTGTGTCATCTTCTTCATTGGCGGTAGAAGAAAATAATTATATTTTATATTTAGATGCTAATAATTTGTAAGGTTATACCATGAGTGAACCCCTTCCTATAGGGGGTTTCAAATGGATGACCCAACAAGAAATTGAGCAAATTAATTTTAATACTATCAATCTGGATGGCGAGACTGGTTTTGTATTTGAGGTGGATTTGCAGTATCCTAAAAATCTACATGAAATGCATAACGATTTACTATTCCTTCCAGAAAGGAAGGCAATCTCAAAGAAAGGATCAGTAAAAAAATTAGTTGCTACATTGGAGCATAAAAATAATTATATTATTCATATTAAATATTTAAAATTAGCTTTAAGTTAGTCTTATATTTAAAAAAATTCATTGTGGTGTATCATTTAAACAATCATGCTGGCTTAAACAATATATAGATTTAAATATTAGTCATAGAAAAAGAGCTAATAATGAGTTTGAGAAGAATCTTTACAAATTATTAAATAATAGTATATATGGGAAAACTTTACAGAACATTAGAAATATATTAGATATTAAGCTTATCGCTGATGAAATTAAGTTTACAAAGTTAGTCAATAACCCTAGATTTAAGGACTATACCTTTTTTTCCAAAGATCCATTTTTGTGTGCTGTTCACTGGAACTAAAAGAAAATATTATTTAATAAACCAATATTTGTAGGCAATTCGATTTTAGATATAAGTAAACATGTTACACAGTGCGTCCTGTAAGTTTTAAGACTACGAGTATAATCGAAACAAGTAGCGCTATCTTCATGAAATTTTAGGAACTTCTTACTACATCCTTCTTACCCTTTCATACCAAGTTTCAAGTCGATCGGATGATTAGTCTTGGTTTGGTGACTATGTGCGTGACATACTGTTGGCTGTGTTGTCATAACTTTAAAATGGAAATAAATCTCGAACCAGGTGCAGCTATTAAGTTTTGTTGGAAAGCGGGTAAAAGTGCAATGGAAATGTTCGAAATGATGAAAGTGGCTTACACTGAGTCTACTTTATCTCGTGCTACTGTATTTCAGTGGTTTAATTCCTTTACTTCGGGTAGGGAGTGCATCAAAGATGAAGAGGGAGGTGGGAGACCATGCACAATGAAAACAGATGAAAACATCGCTCGTGTTGCCGATTTCTTGAAGGAGAATCGAAGTGTGGGGTGTAGGTTGGTAGAAGAAGAAACTGGAATCCCTAAATCCATCATTCAACGCATTATTCGAAACAATTTATAGAAATGGAAGATTTGCACGCGCTTCGTTCCACATGCTCTGACAGCTGAGCAACAAGAACAATGCATCTTTCATGCGTGAGACCTTCTCGAAATGATTGAAGCCGATCCGAATTTTCTTGAAGAAAGTTGGTGTTTTGTGTATGACCCTGAAACGAAGAGGCAAAGCACGGAATGGTGTGGAAAAAATTCCCCCGCGACCCAAAAAATTGCGATTTCAAAAGTCCAAAGTAAAAACAATGCTTACTGTGTTCTTTGATTCAAAAGGAATTGTTCACAAAGAATTTGTTCCGCAAGGTGTTTTCCATTATGATGTAATGTTAAAAATGTATAGTAATAATAAGTTAAGTTTATTGTACACAGATACAGATAGTTTAGTTTATAATATAATAATACCCGATGTATATAAAGACATGCATATTAATTTAAATTATTTTGATACAAGTGATTACCCCAGTGATCATATTTGTTACTCAGTAGAGAATAAGAAAAAACTGGGGAAATCCAAAGATAAAATGAATGGGATTCCAGTGACGGCATTTGTAGGTTTAAGGTCAAAAGTGTATAGTATTGAGGTAGATAATAATTCTGTCATAACTAAATGTAAAGGAATTCCATATAATATAACTAAAAATGAAATTATGTTTGAACAATATAAGTCATATATGTTTAGTAATAATAATATTTCCACTAAAAATTATTGTACCACATATTCAATAAGAAGTTTTAGGCACAAAATATACGCAATACATTCTACAAAGCTAGCCATCAATAGTTTAGATGATAAACGTATTGTGTTAGAAAATACCATACATACACTGGCCATTGGCCACACTGCATTAAATTATAATAGTAATAATAATAATAATTCTGGGACCAGCAATAGTGATGATACTATTGATCCAGCCCCTGCTGCCAAAAGAATTTGTTTAGGTTAAGATGTGTGTAAATATTGTTTTGTATATATTTGTTTATTAATATATATATTTTTATACATGTGTAAATTTTTGTTTGTATATTTGTGTATATTTTTTCCCCTTGATATGTTTTGTTCTATTATATATATTTTTCTTAATTATTTTTCATCTTTTTCCACTCCTTTCCAATTCCATTTATTTAATTAGTACTCTATCTCTCTTTCCCCCTCTTAACTTAAAGTACTGGTAATGATGAATATTATAAAAAATCTGAACCAGTCATGTAAAGTGTGCATATAATTATTTATGTGCAAAAAAAAATTACCAATTTAAATTTGAATATTTATAAAAAAAAATAATATTTTTCCATCTTGTTTCAAGGCATAAAAATTAAAAAATAAATATGGAAACTAAACTAGTAATTTTAATCAGATGTACACAGAGGAAAAATTTACCACCTTACACATCATTAAATGAATTTATAATGCAGTTTAAACATAAAAACAAGAACTGTAGATGTCCTCCACTAGTGATAAAACTACAGGACTTAATAAAACTTATATCGAAGGTCAATAAAAATAAGTTTGTAGTGGTTACATTATATTACTCAACAGATTGTTCATAAGTAGACTCTTTTTATATTAATTTTGTATATATTTTGATATGTTTTTATGAAATGATGAATAAAAGTTAACTTTTCTCATTCATTATTTTGTATTTATTACATATTTTACCATTATTATTTATATGTATATGTTTCAGCAGTAATGTGAAACTTATGAGAAAGAATTGTGAAAAAAGGAAATGATATATGAAAATAAGTATATTTAATGATTCTATATATATAATTTACAAACATCAAGTGATAAAAGAAAAATACAAGTCAAAAATATTGTATTAACTAAATAATATCAAAATTTTTAAAAAAGAAAAAAATTAATCGCCTGGAAACATTTTAAAAACAACTTCGTATTATCCACAATTGCAAACAATATTTTCATCAAAAAATTACTCTTAGTTTCAGGAAACATTTCTTATATAAAATCAGTAAAAGATTTATGTCCACATTGCTTACAATCTTTAACTAATGTTGGATGTACTGTACTAAGAGGTAACATGAAGGACTTAGATGAAGTGATGCATGAATGTAATTGCCATTTCAATAAATAAAAAAATAAAAAGAGAAACTAAAAGAAAAAGAAAATAAAAAGTCAAGGCAAGTTAACTTCTATAACCCTAAGTGGATTGATTATTAATGTTGGATATTGCATGATCCATTTGCCACAATTTTCTTAGATACGGTCTTGAAAGTGGGTGCAGGTTATAAGGAAATATGAAGAAAGTTTAATTAAAAGGTAGTACTTTTATTTTTTACTTTTTGAAAACATGTCCTTGTATACACATTTTGCTTCTTTCACTTATCAGAATAATTCAAACTTGAAAATGCTTTTCATTATGCAAATAAATTTTGAAGGGACAATTTTTTTTTTAAAATCAATTATTAATTAATTAATTGGTATCTGTATTCACAGTTTCATGGTAATTATTTTGAATAAACGGTTTCTTTCATTTAAAAAAAATTTTGTTTCGTTATTGGACATGTTTTTCATGACATCACTGCAGGGACCATTTTTTCATTACCCTTTTGAAAAGGCCTAAGGTTCTGCTCGGCTGAGCTACCAATCGCGACACACTGTAGAGTGTCCCTAGCGCCCAACGTTTCATATTAAATATAGATTTTTTTTTTTTTTTTTTATTTATCATCTCGGAAACTGGGTTATTCACAATGTGTTGGAAGAATAAACATGGATTTTTAACGATTGACGGGAGAGAACGAAATATATAAAGGCCGGTTTCATCATTGTTTTGATGAGTTTATAGTGATTGAAGACAAAAAAGATGGTGATGAAAGTAGATAAAAGAAATATAGAGGATTCAACATTCAAACAATTTAGTACTTCAACATGTTACACTGCAGGAGGTAGGTTTCAAGAGTGATCCAATGACAGTGGAATAGTAATATATTCCAGTATTAGTGAACAACCCTTGAGTTCTTCAAATCGCTGACATTTTATCGAAGATTTTATCTTCCCTCATGTAACGATTAATGGAAGCAAATTTCCACTTAGAACAATATTTCAGGATAGTCGATATATTTTTGTGTAACCCATTTTCAACAACTAATTCAGATATGTTTTTAATAGAAAAAACCACCACATCCCGTTTCAGCTATACAACATTCGCAAGAAATATCCAATTAAATATGGCTGCTCAAGAATCGAAAATATCTAAAGCAAAGACCACCCGCAATGTTGTCAAGAATATAGTTGAGGGGTTGTATGTACTCAAACCTGATTTCTCATCATTTGAAAAGTCACATTGTATTACATCAGTTGGAAAGGTATATAACCACTTCCACATTTCGAATCTCCTCATTTATAAGTCACAGTTGTAGAAGCAAGACACAAATATTTTAACATAAACTAAGTCAAATTGTGTACTTTGAAATTTTTTAAAGTTCGAATATTTTCTATTTTCACATTCATCAGATTTTCATCCACATTAGTAAGTAATCGCAATATATTTATTTATTTAATTAAATTGCATTATAACATTTCTTTTAAAATTAGTTAATTTTTATTTTCATATGACATCTCCATAATTACCAAAGTATTTTTCATTACCTCATATACATACCTTATTTTCAAAATATAATCGCACTCATATTCCATTTGATTAAGTAAAGAGTTTCAATTTTTTCTTTTCTTTTTATTTTTATCAAATGTTATTTTGATTATAATAAAAATTTAATAATTTATTTATTCATTTATAATCTCGAGGCTATATCACAAGAGTAGTATATTTTGGATGGTCCGAGCACACAAAGGGATGCCGCCGCGCTAATTAGGCCCCCTGGAGCATGAGTACTAGATCATATTCTTTCCCACAGTCCACCTGTAGCCACCACCACCGCTGCAAAGTGTGCCACCCATTCCCACACACACATCGGCCGCTACCGCACTTTTTCAAAATTCCCGGGGCTAAGTATCCTAGGCGGGTTCCAAAAATTAGGCTACCCAAATCAGGTGCACTTCTCTATGGACCCGCATTCCCACACACAGTGCATTCTACTATTATGTGTATGTATTATACAGGTCTCTACATGTAATATATGTAGCATAATTTTTAATTTTAATTTTTGGGTGTTGGGTGGTGTAAAATGTTGGCGGAGTGTTAAAAATGTTCGAAACTTAACACTTAGAACCCAAATTTTGGAAGAATTTTCCAAGTCATGCTCTGTTCTGGCATTTTTTTTTTTTTTAATTTTATTTTTAAGAAGAATATCTAATGGTTTCATCAGTCAAATGAGGGCAGGAGGGTGTGCTGCTATGAGGGGTGAATTCCAGACGTTCGTTCAATGTTTTTATTATTATTATTATCTTTAACAGAAATTTTTGAACGTTCCAGAACCAAACAATCGCGATTATTAGTTGTTTTATTTTTAATGGAACTATTTGAATGTTCCAGCAACCAGTTGAATCTGTCATGAGGTGCAGGTGGTGAATTCTAGACATTCGTTCAAAATTAACTACCCGATCATCTTCGCAGACCCTCGCTGCCATCGATGGAATCCTAATCGCTACATGTTCACACACAGACATATACACACACACACGTCAGTAGTCAGTATTTCTTCATTCTGGTGCAGTTTCCCCTGATTTTCCCCGGGGGTAGGTACCACCAGTGTCTAGGTTTCCCCCGATTTTCCTGGGCAGCTGCTGAAATTTCACCCTAAATTCTCATCCAGGGGCTCAAAATTAACCCCAATTTCTCTTTTAGAGCCCAAAGTTACCCCAATTTTCCCCTAATTTCATAGATTTCCTCCGAATTTTTCCTGTTTACCCCTGATTCCCCTGGACAGTTCCACTAATTCGATCCCTAATTCCCTTCAAGGTAGTCAAAATCTACCTCAATTAGTGTACAGGTGCTAAAAGTTCACCAGAATTTGTATCCATATAGTCAAAATTCACCCAAGTTTCCCCAAAATTTCTTCAAATTTTTCTGCAAATTTCCTGCAAAATCCTCTTAGTATATGTAATATAAAATTCCCGATTCCCCGTTCATACTGTTATCTGTAAATGCGCTCACACCGTTTCCACGCATATATATTCAACATAGCCTTAGTCGCCATGAAAGTATACTCACTTTCCCATACCCGCGCCTTCTATCATCATGTGTATGTATTATACATGACTCTGTGTATAATATATGTAGCATACTTTTTAATTTTAATTTTTCAAGGTTGGGAGGGGTAAAATTTTGCTGGAGTGATAAAAACGTTTGAATCTCAACACTTAGAACCCAAAATTTAAAGGAATTTTTGGAGTCGTGCTCCGTTCCAGCCTTTTTTTTTAAAAATTTTATTTTTAAGGAAAATATTTGATCGTTCCATCAATAGAATGAGAGCGGGCGAGTGTGCTGCTACGAGATGTATTATGTAAGTGCGACTGCGGATGTAATAGAAATATTTAAATGTTCCAGCAAACTGGTTGAAACTGTCACCAGGTGAGGTGAATTCCAGCCGTTCGTTCAAAATTAACTAGCCAATTATCTATGCACACTCTCACACGGCACTGACAGAAACCTGTTCGCGATCGCTACAAGTGTATACACACCGCCACTTGACATATATTTTTTCATCTTTTTTTCACTCACGATCTTATATTCAATCCGTTGATTTTTTTTATTTTCTGTATTCTCCATTCATTGCAAAAGCACAAAATCCATTCATGCATATATATTAAGAATTGAGTTACCCTCTGCAAAGATACACTATATATCAAAAACTGCTGGCATTTTTCTCCTCATAAAATCTCAATCCTGTCGCTCATTGCTACCTGTCTTTCTAATTTTTCTCCTGTTGTCCTTTCCTACAACACTCTCCCGTACTTCTTTCATGACTTCAATAGCCTATGGCAGCCTATCAAATTTTCCTCTCTCCCACTTCGAGCCAATTCCTCCTCTCACGGTGCAGTCAACAATGAATTTCTTTATTTGTTGAATTCCTTTTTTCCTGCTCATGATGGTTCTAAGAGCGAAGACAGCGTGGGTGGTGCGTTTACTGCCCCGTTGCTTCGACATTCTGAGTCCTTCCAGCTTCCTTCCTTCTGCTTTATTTTTTCTGCCGAGTCGATCGCCATCCTTCAGGCTATCTCTTATATTTCTTCTTTAAGCGATCTTTACCAATTCCTCAATCCTCTCCTCCTTCACATTCCTGTGATAATATTATTCTCTCAATTCATTCTCTTACCTCCACTTTGCAGTCATCCCATTCTATTCTCATTGATTTTTTGTGGGTCCCTAGTCATTCTGCAATTGATGGCAACAATGCAGCCGATTCTTTGGCTCGTTCTGCTGGTCGCCTTGATTCATTCCTCAACCATTTCCCTTCTTCAGATATCCTTTCCTTATCCACCTCCAATCATACCAGACTTTGGCAGGATATTTATCCCTCCCTATTTTCTAATCGTCATTCTCATTACCGTTTCATTCAGCCAATTCCTCGTTCCCTGTCTTGGTTCCATTCTATTCCTCTCAGTCGTCGCTCTTCTATTGTCTCCCTAATTCGTCTCTGGATCAATCATTCTCTCCTCCCTTCCTCTCGCTGTTGATTTGCTCTATCGCCTTCTCCTGATTGTTCTCTCCATGATTGTGATCCTCCTTGTACATGTGATGCTGATCACATTTTCTTTGAGTGTCCTGCTCTTTGTAACGAACGCTACCTTTTATACAGTCAGCTCCTGTCATTAGGTCTCCCTACTCCTTATAACTCTTCCTTTATCCTCTCCTTTCCTTCATCTTCTGTGGTGTCTGCACTGCTGTCCTCGGACCGCTTAGTTATTTAGTTTATTAGCTTAGTTTTCTTGTTGTTGAGTCAATGCCACTGGCACACCCCCAAAAAAAAAAATAAAATAAAAAAAATAATACACAATAACATTCCACACACACTCTGGTCGCCACCGAAATAAACGCCGTGATATCACACACACACACACACACACACACACCACTACTTCATACATATTTTATTTTCCAGCCAAAATATTATAGAATTAGCCTAAGTATATTTTTCTTTTACACTTCTGTTTATTTCTTCTGAACCTTCATAATTTTTATATTTTTTTTTGTTTCTCCAATTCTAAAAATTAGCCACTCTTTCACTCGCACAGAATGTTCCCTCGCACTCATCTGCTACCAGTAGTTCTCTTATCGTTCATAATAACTTTTCTCAAGTCTAATATTATAGAATCAGCCTAATTATATTTTTTTCATTATTGTACACTCATCAGTGGACCTTTCGGTCAAGGGCGTCTACTCCAATCAATTAATAAAGATCATTATTACATTCAAATTTAAATATCAAATTAGAATGTACCTATTCGGTCCACTTGCTCTGTAAGACCAACACTCATAAATTGAACTACTACAAAAAAAGAAAAAATCAATCTTTTCCAAAAAATGGTGGAAGGGACTTTTATAGATATATTTACCGAAGAAACATGTTTTATCATGGAATGTTTGAAGGTGTTTAGCTGGAGAAATCTGAATTCATCCTTCATTTGGATTTGTATCTTCGTTTGTTCTTCATTGAAGATATTCATTTCAAATATTTGAAGTTTTTTTCAAACTTTTTCAAAGTTTTTATCAATCATCGTCGTTCATTTAATTTTGGTAAGTACAATCATGTATTTTTTTCACTTACATTTATTTCGTTAATTATTTTCTTACGAAATTATTATTATTTTATGGTATCTCGTATTATTCAAAAATTTTGAATGGGGTATATATTTATTTATTTACATGTGTATATATTGTTGATATATATTTATGATATTATATGGTCTTTTAGCTCTATATATTTTTATATTTCTATGTCTACGAAACCAAATGCTAAAAAGAAAATTATGACTTAATATATTATAAAGTTCTGTTTAAAAAAATATGATCAAGTATGGTAAAGATCTATTTAAAAAATCCAACGAGCCTGTTAAAATATACTTGTCTCCTTTATCAAAAATTAATAATAACAAATCTAAAGAAATATATATCCATCTTTTTTTCTTTTTCAGGTTCATACTTATTTTTCAAAAATCGTTTAAACCTATGAAATAAAGACCTTCTATTTCAAACGTTTATACATCAAATTGAGCTATTTATTTTCAACTTAAAATAACATCACTAAATATTGTCTTATTCAGTCTTTTAAAAACAGGATGTTTGTAACCTTGAAAGAATCATTAACATCAAATTAGAAAGTATCTTTTTAGGACCTATCATGTTATAAATACATCGCTATAATAAATGGTCTTTTGTATCACCTGTTTTTAATGCTGCAAGTTAGAAATTCGACTAGTATATATAGCTGGAGAAATCTGAATTCTTCGATCATTTGGTTTTGCAAGTTCATACGTTTCAGTTTAGTTGATTAAAGTGTTTTAAAATATTATAATTATATCCGCGTTAGTGAATTTTTTTGTTCAATAAAGGTAGTTTTTTTTCATTTTTTTTGTTTTGTCAAAACGTTTTTATAATGGTCGCATCAAATATTGAATTAGCAAAAATGTTCCCAATGTGTGTATTATTCCATGTAGAAAATATTGATACAAACTTTCGTAAACGACTTGCTACACATAGAATTGTTAATGATAATTTTAATATCCAGGACATTAATAAATTTTTAAAATATCTTCAACCCACTGTTTTTGAATTATTAACCCAAAATATAGGAACAGGATTAAAATGTAGCATGGTGTTGCATTCTATATTTCGTAGGGTGACCACCATTACTAAAGGTGAGCATGTCGCCCCTACATATTTTTCATCCGAATGTAAAATTTTAGTTGCAGGAAACGATTTGAACACTTTTTATAACACATCGATCTGTGAAATAAAAGAAAAACTGGAGAAATTCGAATATGTGAAAGGTTCTGGTTGGACAATTGATAAAATTGTATACCTCGAGGTTAAATTAAATTATGCTAACATTTTATTGTGTATCTCATCATTTATTCCATTACCAAATGTAATTAGTGCATGTAAAGCCGTTATTAATGTACAAAATAAAGACGTTTTTTGTTTTAAATACTCAATGCTGGTGAAATTTGTGAAGAATGATCCACAATGTGTAAATAAGTATATGAACGATCAAGAACTAGAAGCGAAGTATAACTGGTCAGGAATTTCATTCCCTGCTAGTCTGGACGATATTAAACTGTTTGAAAAAAATAACACAAATTCATCAATTAACATTTATGGTCTGGATGAATATAATTTTGTGTATCCTGTAAGAATATCAAAGGAGGAACGTGCAGATCACACCGACTTGCTACTAATAACCCAAGGTGAGAAACAACACTATTGCTACATTAATGATCTTGAAAGGCTGGTGAGGAGTCAGATTACAAAGGATCATCAACTATTATATATATGTAGACGATGTCTTTGGCATGTAGACAGTGCAGAAAAATTAGAAGAACATAAGAAGATCTGTAGTGATCATTCTTCAGTTGCAGTTGAGATGCCAAAACCTAGGAAAAATTATCTACAATTTGATAAGTTTCACTAGCAACAGTATGTAGCATTTTCCATCTACGCAGACTTTGAATGTGTTATACAACCTGTCGTCAACAAGAATCCTAATGAAGAGGAGGAGGAGGAAGAAGAGGAAGAACCCAGCATAAGACGTACTCAAAGTGAGTTACCACATTCGAATACAATTAAAGTTCATAGACACGTGCCTATGAGTTATTCTTACTTAATCATTTCGCGTGTGGATGGTTTTGATGTGCCTCAGTGTTTACACGAGCAAAGTTCAGCTCCGATTTATCGATTCATTCAACTTCATGGCATCGAGTCTAGAAAAACTAGCAAGTTAACTGCCCGATAAAGCTTCCCATCACACCATTTCAAACATCAAGGACCCTGGACTACTCTCCCTTTTCCAGCAAAAAGGATATTTCCCATATGAATACTGTTCAGATCCATCAAAACTTGAAGAAGAAGCATTAACTCCGCGGTCATCTTTCTATAGTTCGTTGACTAAATCAACAATCTCAGAGGAGGCTTACCAACATGTGCAGAATGTATGGAATATCCTTGGAGTTAGGAATTTGGGCGAGTATTCTAATGAATATTTGCATACTGACGTATTATTATTAGCAGATATTTTTGAAAATTTCAGATTGGTATGTTACAATAATTATAAATTAGACCCTGCATGGACATATACTGTGCCAGGGTTTAGTTTTAATGCTATGTTAAAAATGTCTGGTATACATCTGGAATTATTAACTGATTATGACATGTATATGTTTTTTGAATCAGGAATACGTGGTGGTTTAACACAATGTGTAAAAAGATATTGTGAAGCCTGTAACCCATACATTACTGGTAATAATAATAATAATGTACCAACCTCGTCCTCATCATCATCTTCTTCATTGGCGGCTGAACAAAATAATTATATTTTATATTTAGATGCTAATAATTTGTATGGTTATGCCATGAGTGAACCCCTTCCTATAGGGGGTTTCAAATGGATGACCACACAAGAAATTGAACAAATTAATCTTAATAATATCGATCTGGACGGTGAGACTGGGTACGTGTTGGAGGTAGATGTGGATTATACTTCCACATTACATCATATGCATAATGATTTGCCATTCCTTCTAGAAAGGAGGGCAGTCTCAAAGAAAGGATCAGTAAAAAAGTTAGTTGCTACATTAGAACATAAAAATAATTATACTATTCATATTAAATATTTAAAATTAGCTTTAAGTCATGGTCTTATATTAAAAAAAATTCATAGTAGTGTATCATTTAACTAATTGCGCTGGCTTAAACAATACATCGATCTCAATACTAGTCTTTGTCAAAGGGCTAGTAATGAGTTTGAGAAGAATCTTTATAAATTAATGAATAATAGTATATATGGGAAGACTTTGCAAAACATTAGAAATATATTAGATATTAAGCTCATCACTATGACAAACTACAAAAACTACTTCCTAACAATTACGGTCTCCAACACAAAGAAAGAATAATTCTTTACAAAGGAATAGTACAGTCACTGTATGGCTATAGTGCATGTATTTATGTAAATAAAAAAGTACTAAATTTAGTAAATAAACATCAACGTAAATTCCTGTTAAATATGTCGTTTCTGTACAGAACTGCTCCAACATCAGCAGCTTGTGTAATTGCTAATATTTTACCCCTTGATCTCTTCCTAATCGGGAGAGCTATCATTTCAGAATACAGAGTAACACAAAATCTAGAACTTGTAAAATCCTTAAATTTAATTCAAACCAACAACATTATAGCAACCACTGGTACCGTACCACCATTAAAAATCCTGAAAAACATCATCAATAAAACCCTAATTCAAATTTGGCAATCTCGATGGGATGAAGATACCACAGGTCGTAAAACCTACTTATTTTTCCCCAATATTGAAGAGAAACTAAATCTCAAAAACCTGGACATAACCTATTTCAATGCCCAAATTCTAACAGGACATGGAAACTTTAGTGAATACTTACACCGCTTCAAGATATCCACAAGTCCAAACTGCAAGCACTGCAGTCTCAACAGTCCAGATAATCTCCGCCACACCATATTTGAATATAACTTATTTAAAGACTTAAGAGAAAAATACAAAATCAATTAAAACTCATCAATGATCATTACCAAAAACACCTGTATCAATTTATTACAATACTTCCATAAAATAATGCACAGGAAGTTGTCATCAGGGCCTAATGATCAACCATCTTAAGTGTAAAGTATATATTTTTTATTTACATTAATTTTGCAAACATGTAATTGTAAAGCTCTTAAGTATATGTATTAACAATAAATGTAAAAATAAGTATATTACAAATTAGTATAAACAATAATTTAAGATAATTAATATATTTTAGTAGTAAGTAACTATGTAACACTGAAGTTTTGTAATGGTGACTAAGTGTCAACATCACTATTACATCTTTTGATAGTATATTTTATTTCATAAGTATATATTATACTATTGTAACAATTATGTCAATGAAAAAAAAAAAAAAAAGCTCATCACTGATGAAGTTAAGTTTACAAAACTAGTTAGTAACCCTAGATTTAAGGATTGTACTGTATATAGTGAAAATCCATTTTTGTGTACAGTTCACTGGAACCAAAAGAAATTATTATTTAATAAACCAATATTTGTAGGAATGTCTATTTTAGATATAAGAAAACATGTAATGTACAGTTTTCATTATGACATTATGTTAAAAATGTATGCTAATGATAATTTAAATTTATTATATACCGATACAGATAGTTTAGTTTATAATATAATAACTCCTGACGTATATAAAGACATGCACATTAATTTAAATTATTTTGACACATCAGATTATGCACCTGATCATATTTGTTATTCACCAGAGAATAAGAAGAAACTAGGGAAATTTAAAGATGAAATGAATGGTATTCCGATCACTGCATTTGTAGGATTAAGATCAAAAGTGTATAATAGTATTAAGGTAGATAATAAGTCAGTAAAAAATAAATGTAAAGGAATTCCATATAATATAACTAAAAATGAAATTACATTTGATCAATACAAGTCATGTATATTTAGTAATAATAATATTTCCACTGAAAATTATCACACTGCTTATTTAATAAGAAGTTTTAAACACGACATATACACAATATGTTCTACAAAGCTAACCATCAATAGTTTAGATGATAAACATATCGTGCTAGAAAATAACATACATACACTAGCTATTGGCCATACTGTGTTAACTAATAATAATAATAATAATAATAATCCTGAATCCAATAATAGTGATGATACTATTGATCTGGTCCCACCCGCCAAACAAATTCGTTTAGGTTAGGATGTGTAAATATTATTTCATTATTCATTTTGTAAATATATTTTTATACATGTGTAAAATAGTGTTTGTATATATTTGTATATAATGTTTTTCATCTTTTTCCTGTTATTTCATTTATTTCTCCTTCTCTCCCCCATTACTTAAAATAGTGGTAATGATGAAATTTTTATAAAAAATCTGATCCAGTTGTGTAAAGTGTGTATATAATTTTTTAGCACAACAGAAGTTTCTTACCCAACTGCCTCACTGAGGTCCATTTTGATCATTATGATTGCTCCTAATGCAACACGATTAAGGGAGGCATTGCAGGTGTATACTTTTTTATATTTTAAAAGGGTCAACTATACATGTAATTGTATTATGTTTATTTATTTTTAATTTTTTATTTTTTCATAGACAATCATATCCCACCTTTTCTCTGATGGTGTTGTATCCCTCCTAAATGACGATACATTCCAGGTAGATGTTGGTGGATGGATCACACGGCCTTATGTTGAAGGCATATTACTCTCACTTCCCCTAGGTCAGATGATATCTCTCACAAGATGCATAAGAATCATGACTGAAGAGGATGACCCGCTACCTCCACCAATGACAATGGATGAGGAGGAAGTGGCTCAATGGATTATGAATGATGACCTGGGGGAAGAAGAACTAGGGGTGTTCTTTAATGATAGCGGTTATGACTCCTATGATGATGAAGAGTAAGTAGAATAATTCAAAACTGACTTTATAATCTTTTTTTTTTGCTGTTTAATTATTTGTATTATTCATTTTATCACATTATTATTTTAGAACTATGGACAGAGATTAAGCATCATCATCAATGTCATCACTCTAGTTAGCATCGTCCATCGCTTTTTTTAAATTCATCATTGTCATTCTCATCATTCTTGTTGTTCGTTTTACATATATATTTTTTTTTCCATTATAATACACTTTTTCATTCATTATTTAATTTATTTGTGTTTATTTCGTGTTTAAAACTTCTTATTAAATAAGCAGTACGATAATTTAATAAGAAGTTTTAAACACGAAATATACACAATATGTTCTACAAAGCTAACCATCAATGGTTTAGGTGATAAACATATTGTGCTAGAAAATAACATACATACACTAGCTATTGGCCATACTGTGTTAACTAATAATAATAATAATAATAATAATCCTGGGTCCAGCAATAGTGATGATACTATTGATCTGGTCCCACCCGCCAAATAAATTTGTTTAGGTTAGGATGTGTAAATATTATTTCATTATTCATTTTGTAAATATATTTTTATACCTGTGTAAAATAGTGTTTGTATATATTTGTATCTGTTTTTCATCTTTTTCCTGTTATTTCATTTATTTCTCCTTCTCTCCCCCTTAACTTAAAATAGTGGTAATGATGAAATTTTTATAAAAAATCTGATCCAGTTGTGTAAAGTGTGTATATAATTTTTTAGCACAATGGAAGTTTCTTACCCAAATGCTGCACTGAGGTCCATTTTGATCATTATGATTGCTCCTAATGCAACACGATTAAGGGAGGCATTGCAGGTATATACTTTTTTATATTTTAAAAGGGTCAACTATACATGTAATTGTATTATGTTTATTTATTTTTTATTTTTTATTTTTTCATAGACATACATATCCCACCTTTTCTCTGATGGTGTTGTATCCCTCCTAAATGACGATACATTCCAGGTAGATGTTGGTGGATGGATCGCACGGCCTTATGTTGAAGGCATATTACTCTCACTTCCCCTAGGTCAGATGATATCTCTCACAAGATGCATAAGAATCATGACTGAAGAGGATGACCCGCTATCTCCACCAATGCCAATGGATGAGGAGGAGGTGGCTCAATGGATTATGAATGATGACCTGGGGGAAGAAGAACTAGGGGTGTTCTTTAATGATAGCGGTTATGACTCCTATGATGATGAAGAGTAAGTAGAATAATTCAAAACTGACTTTATAATCTTTTTTTTTTGCTGTTTAATTATTTGTATTATTCATTTTATCACATTATTCTTTTAGAACTATGGACAGAGATTAAGCATCATCATCAATGTCATCACTCTAGTTAGCATCGTCCATCGCTTTTTTTAAATTCATCATTGTCATTCTCATCATTCTTGTTGTTCGTTTTACATATATATTTTTTTTTCCATTATAATACACTTTTTCATTCATTATTTAATTTATTTGTGTTTATTTCGTGTTTAAAACTTCTTATTAAATAAGCAGTACGATAATTTAATAAGAAGTTTTAAACATGAAATATACACAATATGTTCTACAAAGCTAACCATCAATGGTTTAGGTGATAAACATATTGTGCTAGAAAATAACATACATACACTAGCTATTGGCCATACTGTGTTAACTAATAATAATAATAATAATATTAATCCTGGGTCCAGCAATAGTGATGATACTATTGATCTTGTCCCACCCGCCAAACACAAATTTGTTTAGGTTAGGATGTGTAAATATTATTTCATTATTCATTTTGTAAATATATTTTTATACCTGTGTAAAATAGTGTTTGTATATATTTGTATATGTTTTTCATCTTTTTCCTGTTATTTCATTTATTTCTCCTTCTCTCCCCCTTAACTTAAAATAGTGGTAATGATGAAATTTTTATAAAAAATCTGATCCAGTTGTGTAAAGTGTGTATATAATTTTTTAGCACAATGGAAGTTTCTTAACCAACTGCTGCACTGAGGTCCATTTTGATCATTATGATTGCTCCTAATGCAACACGATTAAGGGAGGCATTGCAGGTATATACTTTTTTATATTTTAAAAGGGTCAACCATACATGTAATTGTATTATGTTTATTTATTTTTTATTTTTTATTTTTTCATAGACATACATATCCCACCTTTTCTCTGATGGTGTTGTATCCCTCCTAAATGACGATACATTCCAGGTAGATGTTGGTGGATGGATCGCACGGCCTTATGTTGAAGGCATATTACTCTCACTTCCCCTAGGTCAGATGATATCTCTCACAAGATGCATAAGAATCATGACTGAAGAGGATGACCCGCTACCTCCACCAATGCCAATGGATGAGGAGGAGGTGGCTCAATGGATTATGAATGATGACCTGGGGGAAGAAGAACTAGGGGTGTTCTTTAATGATAGCGGTTATGACTCCTATGATGATGAAGAGTAAGTAGAATAATTCAAAACTGACTTTATAATCTTTTTTTTTTGCTGTTTAATTATTTGTATTATTCATTTTATCACATTATTCTTTTAGAACTATGGACAGAGATTAAGCATCATCATCAATGTCATCACTCTAGTTAGCATCGTCCATCGCTTTTTTTAAATTCATCATTGTCATTCTCATCATTCTTGTTGTTCGTTTTACATATATATTTTTTTTTCCATTATAATACACTTTTTCATTCATTATTTAATTTATTTGTGTTTATTTCGTGTTTAAAACTTCTTATTAAATAAGCAGTACGATAATTTAATAAGAAGTTTTAAACACGAAATATACACAATATGTTCTACAAAGCTAACCATCAATGGTTTAGGTGATAAACATATTGTGCTAGAAAATAACATACATACACTAGCTATTGGCCATACTGTGTTAACTAATAATAATAATAATAATATTAATCCTGGGTCCAGCAATAGTGATGATACTATTGATCTTGTCCCACCCGCCAAACACAAATTTGTTTAGGTTAGGATGTGTAAATATTATTTCATTATTCATTTTGTAAATATATTTTTATACCTGTGTAAAATAGTGTTTGTATATATTTGTATATGTTTTTCATCTTTTTCCTGTTATTTCATTTATTTCTCCTTCTCTCCCCCTTAACTTAAAATAGTGGTAATGATGAAATTTTTATAAAAAATCTGATCCAGTTGTGTAAAGTGTGTATATAATTTTTTAGCACAATGGAAGTTTCTTACCCAACTGCTGCACTGAGGTCCATTTTGATCATTATGATTGCTCCTAATGCAACACGATTAAGGGAGGCATTGCAGGTATATACTTTTTTATATTTTAAAAGGGTCAACCATACATGTAATTGTATTATGTTTATTTATTTTTTATTTTTTATTTTTTCATAGACATACATATCCCACCTTTTCTCTGATGGTGTTGTATCCCTCCTAAATGACGATACATTCCAGGTAGATGTTGGTGGATGGATCGCACGGCCTTATGTTGAAGGCATATTACTCTCACTTCCCCTAGGTCAGATGATATCTCTCACAAGATGCATAAGAATCATGACTGAAGAGGATGACCCGCTACCTCCACCAATGCCAATGGATGAGGAGGAGGTGGCTCAATGGATTATGAATGATGACCTGGGGGAAGAAGAACTAGGGGTGTTCTTTAATGATAGCGGTTATGACTCCTATGATGATGAAGAGTAAGTAGAATAATTCAAAACTGACTTTATAATCTTTTTTTTTTGCTGTTTAATTATTTGTATTATTCATTTTATCACATTATTCTTTTAGAACTATGGACAGAGATTAAGCATCATCATCAATGTCATCACTCTAGTTAGCATCGTCCATCGCTTTTTTTAAATTCATCATTGTCATTCTCATCATTCTTGTTGTTCGTTTTACATATATATTTTTTTTTCCATTATAATACACTTTTTCATTCATTATTTAATTTATTTGTGTTTATTTCGTGTTTAAAACTTCTTATTAAATAAGCAGTACGATAATTTAATAAGAAGTTTTAAACACGAAATATACACAATATGTTCTACAAAGCTAACCATCAATGGTTTAGGTGATAAACATATTGTGCTAGAAAATAACATACATACACTAGCTATTGGCCATACTGTGTTAACTAATAATAATAATAATAATATTAATCCTGGGTCCAGCAATAGTGATGATACTATTGATCTTGTCCCACCCGCCAAACACAAATTTGTTTAGGTTAGGATGTGTAAATATTATTTCATTATTCATTTTGTAAATATATTTTTATACCTGTGTAAAATAGTGTTTGTATATATTTGTATATGTTTTTCATCTTTTTCCTGTTATTTCATTTATTTCTCCTTCTCTCCCCCTTAACTTAAAATAGTGGTAATGATGAAATTTTTATAAAAAATCTGATCCAGTTGTGTAAAGTGTGTATATAATTTTTTAGCACAATGGAAGTTTCTTACCCAACTGCTGCACTGAGGTCCATTTTGATCATTATGATTGCTCCTAATGCAACACGATTAAGGGAGGCATTGCAGGTATATACTTTTTTATATTTTAAAAGGGTCAACCATACATGTAATTGTATTATGTTTATTTATTTTTTATTTTTTATTTTTTCATAGACATACATATCCCACCTTTTCTCTGATGGTGTTGTATCCCTCCTAAATGACGATACATTCCAGGTAGATGTTGGTGGATGGATCGCACGGCCTTATGTTGAAGGCATATTACTCTCACTTCCCCTAGGTCAGATGATATCTCTCACAAGATGCATAAGAATCATGACTGAAGAGGATGACCCGCTACCTCCACCAATGCCAATGGATGAGGAGGAGGTGGCTCAATGGATTATGAATGATGACCTGGGGGAAGAAGAACTAGGGGTGTTCTTTAATGATAGCGGTTATGACTCCTATGATGATGAAGAGTAAGTAGAATAATTCAAAACTGACTTTATAATCTTTTTTTTTTGCTGTTTAATTATTTGTATTATTCATTTTATCACATTATTCTTTTAGAACTATGGACAGAGATTAAGCATCATCATCAATGTCATCACTCTAGTTAGCATCGTCCATCGCTTTTTTTAAATTCATCATTGTCATTCTCATCATTCTTGTTGTTCGTTTTACATATATATTTTTTTTTCCATTATAATACACTTTTTCATTCATTATTTAATTTATTTGTGTTTATTTCGTGTTTAAAACTTCTTATTAAATAAGCAGTACGATAATTTAATAAGAAGTTTTAAACACGAAATATACACAATATGTTCTACAAAGCTAACCATCAATGGTTTAGGTGATAAACATATTGTGCTAGAAAATAACATACATACACTAGCTATTGGCCATACTGTGTTAACTAATAATAATAATAATAATATTAATCCTGGGTCCAGCAATAGTGATGATACTATTGATCTTGTCCCACCCGCCAAACACAAATTTGTTTAGGTTAGGATGTGTAAATATTATTTCATTATTCATTTTGTAAATATATTTTTATACCTGTGTAAAATAGTGTTTGTATATATTTGTATATGTTTTTCATCTTTTTCCTGTTATTTCATTTATTTCTCCTTCTCTCCCCCTTAACTTAAAATAGTGGTAATGATGAAATTTTTATAAAAAATCTGATCCAGTTGTGTAAAGTGTGTATATAATTTTTTAGCACAATGGAAGTTTCTTACCCAACTGCTGCACTGAGGTCCATTTTGATCATTATGATTGCTCCTAATGCAACACGATTAAGGGAGGCATTGCAGGTATATACTTTTTTATATTTTAAAAGGGTCAACCATACATGTAATTGTATTATGTTTATTTATTTTTTATTTTTTCATAGACATACATATCCCACCTTTTCTCTGATGGTGTTTTATCCCTCCTAAATGACGATACATTCCAGGTAGATGTTGGTGGATGGATCGCACGGCCTTATGTTGAAGGCATATTACTCTCACTTCCCCTAGGTCAGATGATATCTCTCACAAGATGCATAAGAATCATGACTGAAGAGGATGACCCGCTACCTCCACCAATGCCAATGGATGAGGAGGAGGTGGCTCAATGGATTATGAATGATGACCTGGGGGAAGAAGAACTAGGGGTGTTCTTTAATGATAGCGGTTATGACTCCTATGATGATGAAGAGTAAGTAGAATAATTCAAAACTGACTTTATAATCTTTTTTTTTTGCTGTTTAATTATTTGTATTATTCATTTTATCACATTATTCTTTTAGAACTATGGACAGAGATTAAGCATCATCATCAATGTCATCACTCTAGTTAGCATCGTCCATCGCTTTTTTTAAATTCATCATTGTCATTCTCATCATTCTTGTTGTTCGTTTTACATATATATTTTTTTTTCCATTATAATACACTTTTTCATTCATTATTTAATTTATTTGTGTTTATTTCGTGTTTAAAACTTCTTATTAAATAAGCAGTACGATAATTTAATAAGAAGTTTTAAACACGAAATATACACAATATGTTCTACAAAGCTAACCATCAATGGTTTAGGTGATAAACATATTGTGCTAGAAAATAACATACATACACTAGCTATTGGCCATACTGTGTTAACTAATAATAATAATAATAATATTAATCCTGGGTCCAGCAATAGTGATGATACTATTGATCTTGTCCCACCCGCCAAACACAAATTTGTTTAGGTTAGGATGTGTAAATATTATTTCATTATTCATTTTGTAAATATATTTTTATACCTGTGTAAAATAGTGTTTGTATATATTTGTATATGTTTTTCATCTTTTTCCTGTTATTTCATTTATTTCTCCTTCTCTCCCCCTTAACTTAAAATAGTGGTAATGATGAAATTTTTATAAAAAATCTGATCCAGTTGTGTAAAGTGTGTATATAATTTTTTAGCACAATGGAAGTTTCTTACCCAACTGCTGCACTGAGGTCCATTTTGATCATTATGATTGCTCCTAATGCAACACGATTAAGGGAGGCATTGCAGGTATATACTTTTTTATATTTTAAAAGGGTCAACCATACATGTAATTGTATTATGTTTATTTATTTTTTATTTTTTATTTTTTCATAGACATACATATCCCACCTTTTCTCTGATGGTGTTGTATCCCTCCTAAATGACGATACATTCCAGGTAGATGTTGGTGGATGGATCGCACGGCCTTATGTTGAAGGCATATTACTCTCACTTCCCCTAGGTCAGATGATATCTCTCACAAGATGCATAAGAATCATGACTGAAGAGGATGACCCGCTACCTCCACCAATGCCAATGGATGAGGAGGAGGTGGCTCAATGGATTATGAATGATGACCTGGGGGAAGAAGAACTAGGGGTGTTCTTTAATGATAGCGGTTATGACTCCTATGATGATGAAGAGTAAGTAGAATAATTCAAAACTGACTTTATAATCTTTTTTTTTTGCTGTTTAATTATTTGTATTATTCATTTTATCACATTATTCTTTTAGAACTATGGACAGAGATTAAGCATCATCATCAATGTCATCACTCTAGTTAGCATCGTCCATCGCTTTTTTTAAATTCATCATTGTCATTCTCATCATTCTTGTTGTTCGTTTTACATATATATTTTTTTTTCCATTATAATACACTTTTTCATTCATTATTTAATTTATTTGTGTTTATTTCGTGTTTAAAACTTCTTATTAAATAAGCAGTACGATAATTTAATAAGAAGTTTTAAACATGAAATATACACAATATGTTCTACAAAGCTAACCATCAATGGTTTAGGTGATAAACATATTGTGCTAGAAAATAACATACATACACTAGCTATTGGCCATACTGTGTTAACTAATAATAATAATAATAATATTAATCCTGGGTCCAGCAATAGTGATGATACTATTGATCTTGTCCCACCCGCCAAACACAAATTTGTTTAGGTTAGGATGTGTAAATATTATTTCATTATTCATTTTGTAAATATATTTTTATACCTGTGTAAAATAGTGTTTGTATATATTTGTATCTGTTTTTCATCTTTTTCCTGTTATTTCATTTATTTCTCCTTCTCTCCCCCTTAACTTAAAATAGTGGTAATGATGAAATTTTTATAAAAAATCTGATCCAGTTGTGTAAAGTGTGTATATAATTTTTTAGCACAATGGAAGTTTCTTACCCAACTGCTGCACTGAGGTCCATTTTGATCATTATGATTGCTCCTAATGCAACACGATTAAGGGAGGCATTGCAGGTATATACTTTTTTATATTTTAAAAGGGTCAACCATACATGTAACTGTATTATGTTTATTTATTTTTTATTTTTTATTTTTTCATAGACATACATATCCCACCTTTTCTCTGATGGTGTTTTATCCCTCCTAAATGACGATACATTCCAGGTAGATGTTGGTGGATGGATCGCACGGCCTTATGTTGAAGGCATATTACTCTCACTTCCCCTAGGTCAGATGATATCTCTCACAAGATGCATAAGAATCATGACTGAAGAGGATGACCCGCTACCTCCACCAATGCCAATGGATGAGGAGGAGGTGGCTCAATGGATTATGAATGATGACCTGGGGGAAGAAGAACTAGGGGTGTTCTTTAATGATAGCGGTTATGACTCCTATGATGATGAAGAGTAAGTAGAATAATTCAAAACTGACTTTATAATCTTTTTTTTTTGCTGTTTAATTATTTGTATTATTCATTTTATCACATTATTCTTTTAGAACTATGGACAGAGATTAAGCATCATCATCAATGTCATCACTCTAGTTAGCATCGTCCATCGCTTTTTTTAAATTCATCATTGTCATTCTCATCATTCTTGTTGTTCGTTTTACATATATATTTTTTTTTCCATTATAATACACTTTTTCATTCATTATTTAATTTATTTGTGTTTATTTCGTGTTTAAAACTTCTTATTAAATAAGCAGTACGATAATTTAATAAGAAGTTTTAAACACGAAATATACACAATATGTTCTACAAAGCTAACCATCAATGGTTTAGGTGATAAACATATTGTGCTAGAAAATAACATACATACACTAGCTATTGGCCATACTGTGTTAACTAATAATAATAATAATAATATTAATCCTGGGTCCAGCAATAGTGATGATACTATTGATCTTGTCCCACCCGCCAAACACAAATTTGTTTAGGTTAGGATGTGTAAATATTATTTCATTATTCATTTTGTAAATATATTTTTATACCTGTGTAAAATAGTGTTTGTATATATTTGTATATGTTTTTCATCTTTTTCCTGTTATTTCATTTATTTCTCCTTCTCTCCCCCTTAACTTAAAATAGTGGTAATGATGAAATTTTTATAAAAAATCTGATCCAGTTGTGTAAAGTGTGTATATAATTTTTTAGCACAATGGAAGTTTCTTACCCAACTGCTGCACTGAGGTCCATTTTGATCATTATGATTGCTCCTAATGCAACACGATTAAGGGAGGCATTGCAGGTATATACTTTTTTATATTTTAAAAGGGTCAACCATACATGTAATTGTATTATGTTTATTTATTTTTTATTTTTTCATAGACATACATATCCCACCTTTTCTCTGATGGTGTTTTATCCCTCCTAAATGACGATACATTCCAGGTAGATGTTGGTGGATGGATCGCACGGCCTTATGTTGAAGGCATATTACTCTCACTTCCCCTAGGTCAGATGATATCTCTCACAAGATGCATAAGAATCATGACTGAAGAGGATGACCCGCTACCTCCACCAATGCCAATGGATGAGGAGGAGGTGGCTCAATGGATTATGAATGATGACCTGGGGGAAGAAGAACTAGGGGTGTTCTTTAATGATAGCGGTTATGACTCCTATGATGATGAAGAGTAAGTAGAATAATTCAAAACTGACTTTATAATCTTTTTTTTTTGCTGTTTAATTATTTGTATTATTCATTTTATCACATTATTCTTTTAGAACTATGGACAGAGATTAAGCATCATCATCAATGTCATCACTCTAGTTAGCATCGTCCATCGCTTTTTTTAAATTCATCATTGTCATTCTCATCATTCTTGTTGTTCGTTTTACATATATATTTTTTTTTCCATTATAATACACTTTTTCATTCATTATTTAATTTATTTGTGTTTATTTCGTGTTTAAAACTTCTTATTAAATAAGCAGTACGATAATTTAATAAGAAGTTTTAAACACGAAATATACACAATATGTTCTACAAAGCTAACCATCAATGGTTTAGGTGATAAACATATTGTGCTAGAAAATAACATACATACACTAGCTATTGGCCATACTGTGTTAACTAATAATAATAATAATAATATTAATCCTGGGTCCAGCAATAGTGATGATACTATTGATCTTGTCCCACCCGCCAAACACAAATTTGTTTAGGTTAGGATGTGTAAATATTATTTCATTATTCATTTTGTAAATATATTTTTATACCTGTGTAAAATAGTGTTTGTATATATTTGTATATGTTTTTCATCTTTTTCCTGTTATTTCATTTATTTCTCCTTCTCTCCCCCTTAACTTAAAATAGTGGTAATGATGAAATTTTTATAAAAAATCTGATCCAGTTGTGTAAAGTGTGTATATAATTTTTTAGCACAATGGAAGTTTCTTACCCAACTGCTGCACTGAGGTCCATTTTGATCATTATGATTGCTCCTAATGCAACACGATTAAGGGAGGCATTGCAGGTATATACTTTTTTATATTTTAAAAGGGTCAACCATACATGTAATTGTATTATGTTTATTTATTTTTTATTTTTTATTTTTTCATAGACATACATATCCCACCTTTTCTCTGATGGTGTTGTATCCCTCCTAAATGACGATACATTCCAGGTAGATGTTGGTGGATGGATCGCACGGCCTTATGTTGAAGGCATATTACTCTCACTTCCCCTAGGTCAGATGATATCTCTCACAAGATGCATAAGAATCATGACTGAAGAGGATGACCCGCTACCTCCACCAATGCCAATGGATGAGGAGGAGGTGGCTCAATGGATTATGAATGATGACCTGGGGGAAGAAGAACTAGGGGTGTTCTTTAATGATAGCGGTTATGACTCCTATGATGATGAAGAGTAAGTAGAATAATTCAAAACTGACTTTATAATCTTTTTTTTTTGCTGTTTAATTATTTGTATTATTCATTTTATCACATTATTCTTTTAGAACTATGGACAGAGATTAAGCATCATCATCAATGTCATCACTCTAGTTAGCATCGTCCATCGCTTTTTTTAAATTCATCATTGTCATTCTCATCATTCTTGTTGTTCGTTTTACATATATATTTTTTTTTCCATTATAATACACTTTTTCATTCATTATTTAATTTATTTGTGTTTATTTCGTGTTTAAAACTTCTTATTAAATAAGCAGTACGATAATTTAATAAGAAGTTTTAAACATGAAATATACACAATATGTTCTACAAAGCTAACCATCAATGGTTTAGGTGATAAACATATTGTGCTAGAAAATAACATACATACACTAGCTATTGGCCATACTGTGTTAACTAATAATAATAATAATAATATTAATCCTGGGTCCAGCAATAGTGATGATACTATTGATCTTGTCCCACCCGCCAAACACAAATTTGTTTAGGTTAGGATGTGTAAATATTATTTCATTATTCATTTTGTAAATATATTTTTATACCTGTGTAAAATAGTGTTTGTATATATTTGTATCTGTTTTTCATCTTTTTCCTGTTATTTCATTTATTTCTCCTTCTCTCCCCCTTAACTTAAAATAGTGGTAATGATGAAATTTTTATAAAAAATCTGATCCAGTTGTGTAAAGTGTGTATATAATTTTTTAGCACAATGGAAGTTTCTTACCCAACTGCTGCACTGAGGTCCATTTTGATCATTATGATTGCTCCTAATGCAACACGATTAAGGGAGGCATTGCAGGTATATACTTTTTTATATTTTAAAAGGGTCAACCATACATGTAACTGTATTATGTTTATTTATTTTTTATTTTTTATTTTTTCATAGACATACATATCCCACCTTTTCTCTGATGGTGTTTTATCCCTCCTAAATGACGATACATTCCAGGTAGATGTTGGTGGATGGATCGCACGGCCTTATGTTGAAGGCATATTACTCTCACTTCCCCTAGGTCAGATGATATCTCTCACAAGATGCATAAGAATCATGACTGAAGAGGATGACCCGCTACCTCCACCAATGCCAATGGATGAGGAGGAGGTGGCTCAATGGATTATGAATGATGACCTGGGGGAAGAAGAACTAGGGGTGTTCTTTAATGATAGCGGTTATGACTCCTATGATGATGAAGAGTAAGTAGAATAATTCAAAACTGACTTTATAATCTTTTTTTTTTGCTGTTTAATTATTTGTATTATTCATTTTATCACATTATTCTTTTAGAACTATGGACAGAGATTAAGCATCATCATCAATGTCATCACTCTAGTTAGCATCGTCCATCGCTTTTTTTAAATTCATCATTGTCATTCTCATCATTCTTGTTGTTCGTTTTACATATATATTTTTTTTTCCATTATAATACACTTTTTCATTCATTATTTAATTTATTTGTGTTTATTTCGTGTTTAAAACTTCTTATTAAATAAGCAGTACGATAATTTAATAAGAAGTTTTAAACACGAAATATACACAATATGTTCTACAAAGCTAACCATCAATGGTTTAGGTGATAAACATATTGTGCTAGAAAATAACATACATACACTAGCTATTGGCCATACTGTGTTAACTAATAATAATAATAATAATATTAATCCTGGGTCCAGCAATAGTGATGATACTATTGATCTTGTCCCACCCGCCAAACACAAATTTGTTTAGGTTAGGATGTGTAAATATTATTTCATTATTCATTTTGTAAATATATTTTTATACCTGTGTAAAATAGTGTTTGTATATATTTGTATATGTTTTTCATCTTTTTCCTGTTATTTCATTTATTTCTCCTTCTCTCCCCCTTAACTTAAAATAGTGGTAATGATGAAATTTTTATAAAAAATCTGATCCAGTTGTGTAAAGTGTGTATATAATTTTTTAGCACAATGGAAGTTTCTTACCCAACTGCTGCACTGAGGTCCATTTTGATCATTATGATTGCTCCTAATGCAACACGATTAAGGGAGGCATTGCAGGTATATACTTTTTTATATTTTAAAAGGGTCAACCATACATGTAATTGTATTATGTTTATTTATTTTTTATTTTTTATTTTTTCATAGACATACATATCCCACCTTTTCTCTGATGGTGTTGTATCCCTCCTAAATGACGATACATTCCAGGTAGATGTTGGTGGATGGATCGCACGGCCTTATGTTGAAGGCATATTACTCTCACTTCCCCTAGGTCAGATGATATCTCTCACAAGATGCATAAGAATCATGACTGAAGAGGATGACCCGCTACCTCCACCAATGCCAATGGATGAGGAGGAGGTGGCTCAATGGATTATGAATGATGACCTGGGGGAAGAAGAACTAGGGGTGTTCTTTAATGATAGCGGTTATGACTCCTATGATGATGAAGAGTAAGTAGAATAATTCAAAACTGACTTTATAATCTTTTTTTTTTGCTGTTTAATTATTTGTATTATTCATTTTATCACATTATTCTTTTAGAACTATGGACAGAGATTAAGCATCATCATCAATGTCATCACTCTAGTTAGCATCGTCCATCGCTTTTTTTAAATTCATCATTGTCATTCTCATCATTCTTGTTGTTCGTTTTACATATATATTTTTTTTTCCATTATAATACACTTTTTCATTCATTATTTAATTTATTTGTGTTTATTTCGTGTTTAAAACTTCTTATTAAATAAGCAGTACGATAATTTAATAAGAAGTTTTAAACATGAAATATACACAATATGTTCTACAAAGCTAACCATCAATGGTTTAGGTGATAAACATATTGTGCTAGAAAATAACATACATACACTAGCTATTGGCCATACTGTGTTAACTAATAATAATAATAATAATATTAATCCTGGGTCCAGCAATAGTGATGATACTATTGATCTTGTCCCACCCGCCAAACACAAATTTGTTTAGGTTAGGATGTGTAAATATTATTTCATTATTCATTTTGTAAATATATTTTTATACCTGTGTAAAATAGTGTTTGTATATATTTGTATCTGTTTTTCATCTTTTTCCTGTTATTTCATTTATTTCTCCTTCTCTCCCCCTTAACTTAAAATAGTGGTAATGATGAAATTTTTATAAAAAATCTGATCCAGTTGTGTAAAGTGTGTATATAATTTTTTAGCACAATGGAAGTTTCTTACCCAACTGCTGCACTGAGGTCCATTTTGATCATTATGATTGCTCCTAATGCAACACGATTAAGGGAGGCATTGCAGGTATATACTTTTTTATATTTTAAAAGGGTCAACCATACATGTAACTGTATTATGTTTATTTATTTTTTATTTTTTATTTTTTCATAGACATACATATCCCACCTTTTCTCTGATGGTGTTTTATCCCTCCTAAATGACGATACATTCCAGGTAGATGTTGGTGGATGGATCGCACGGCCTTATGTTGAAGGCATATTACTCTCACTTCCCCTAGGTCAGATGATATCTCTCACAAGATGCATAAGAATCATGACTGAAGAGGATGACCCGCTACCTCCACCAATGCCAATGGATGAGGAGGAGGTGGCTCAATGGATTATGAATGATGACCTGGGGGAAGAAGAACTAGGGGTGTTCTTTAATGATAGCGGTTATGACTCCTATGATGATGAAGAGTAAGTAGAATAATTCAAAACTGACTTTATAATCTTTTTTTTTTGCTGTTTAATTATTTGTATTATTCATTTTATCACATTATTCTTTTAGAACTATGGACAGAGATTAAGCATCATCATCAATGTCATCACTCTAGTTAGCATCGTCCATCGCTTTTTTTAAATTCATCATTGTCATTCTCATCATTCTTGTTGTTCGTTTTACATATATATTTTTTTTTCCATTATAATACACTTTTTCATTCATTATTTAATTTATTTGTGTTTATTTCGTGTTTAAAACTTCTTATTAAATAAGCAGTACGATAATTTAATAAGAAGTTTTAAACACGAAATATACACAATATGTTCTACAAAGCTAACCATCAATGGTTTAGGTGATAAACATATTGTGCTAGAAAATAACATACATACACTAGCTATTGGCCATACTGTGTTAACTAATAATAATAATAATAATATTAATCCTGGGTCCAGCAATAGTGATGATACTATTGATCTTGTCCCACCCGCCAAACACAAATTTGTTTAGGTTAGGATGTGTAAATATTATTTCATTATTCATTTTGTAAATATATTTTTATACCTGTGTAAAATAGTGTTTGTATATATTTGTATATGTTTTTCATCTTTTTCCTGTTATTTCATTTATTTCTCCTTCTCTCCCCCTTAACTTAAAATAGTGGTAATGATGAAATTTTTATAAAAAATCTGATCCAGTTGTGTAAAGTGTGTATATAATTTTTTAGCACAATGGAAGTTTCTTACCCAACTGCTGCACTGAGGTCCATTTTGATCATTATGATTGCTCCTAATGCAACACGATTAAGGGAGGCATTGCAGGTATATACTTTTTTATATTTTAAAAGGGTCAACTATACATGTAATTGTATTATGTTTATTTATTTTTTATTTTTTATTTTTTCATAGACATACATATCCCACCTTTTCTCTGATGGTGTTGTATCCCTCCTAAATGACGATACATTCCAGGTAGATGTTGGTGGATGGATCGCACGGCCTTATGTTGAAGGCATATTACTCTCACTTCCCCTAGGTTAGATGATATCTCTCACAAGATGCATAAGAATCATGACTGAAGAGGATGACCCGCTACCTCCACCAATGCCAATGGATGAGGAGGAGGTGGCTCAATGGATTATGAATGATGACCTGGGGGAAGAAGAACTAGGGGTGTTCTTTAATGATAGCGGTTATGACTCCTATGATGATGAAGAGTAAGTAGAATAATTCAAAACTGACTTTATAATCTTTTTTTTTTGCTGTTTAATTATTTGTATTATTCATTTTATCACATTATTCTTTTAGAACTATGGACAGAGATTAAGCATCATCATCAATGTCATCACTCTAGTTAGCATCGTCCATCGCTTTTTTTAAATTCATCATTGTCATTCTCATCATTCTTGTTGTTCGTTTTACATATATATTTTTTTTTCCATTATAATACACTTTTTCATTCATTATTTAATTTATTTGTGTTTATTTCGTGTTTAAAACTTCTTATTAAATAAGCAGTACGATAATTTAATAAGAAGTTTTAAACATGAAATATACACAATATGTTCTACAAAGCTAACCATCAATGGTTTAGGTGATAAACATATTGTGCTAGAAAATAACATACATACACTAGCTATTGGCCATACTGTGTTAACTAATAATAATAATAATAATATTAATCCTGGGTCCAGCAATAGTGATGATACTATTGATCTTGTCCCACCCGCCAAACACAAATTTGTTTAGGTTAGGATGTGTAAATATTATTTCATTATTCATTTTGTAAATATATTTTTATACCTGTGTAAAATAGTGTTTGTATATATTTGTATATGTTTTTCATCTTTTTCCTGTTATTTCATTTATTTCTCCTTCTCTCCCCCTTAACTTAAAATAGTGGTAATGATGAAATTTTTATAAAAAATCTGATCCAGTTGTGTAAAGTGTGTATATAATTTTTTAGCACAATGGAAGTTTCTTACCCAACTGCTGCACTGAGGTCCATTTTGATCATTATGATTGCTCCTAATGCAACACGATTAAGGGAGGCATTGCAGGTATATACTTTTTTATATTTTAAAAGGGTCAACCATACATGTAATTGTATTATGTTTATTTATTTTTTATTTTTTATTTTTTCATAGACATACATATCCCACCTTTTCTCTGATGGTGTTTTATCCCTCCTAAATGACGATACATTCCAGGTAGATGTTGGTGGATGGATCGCACGGCCTTATGTTGAAGGCATATTACTCTCACTTCCCCTAGGTCAGATGATATCTCTCACAAGATGCATAAGAATCATGACTGAAGAGGATGACCCGCTACCTCCACCAATGCCAATGGATGAGGAGGAGGTGGCTCAATGGATTATGAATGATGACCTGGGGGAAGAAGAACTAGGGGTGTTCTTTAATGATAGCGGTTATGACTCCTATGATGATGAAGAGTAAGTAGAATAATTCAAAACTGACTTTATAATCTTTTTTTTTTGCTGTTTAATTATTTGTATTATTCATTTTATCACATTATTCTTTTAGAACTATGGACAGAGATTAAGCATCATCATCAATGTCATCACTCTAGTTAGCATCGTCCATCGCTTTTTTTAAATTCATCATTGTCATTCTCATCATTCTTGTTGTTCGTTTTACATATATATTTTTTTTTCCATTATAATACACTTTTTCATTCATTATTTAATTTATTTGTGTTTATTTCGTGTTTAAAACTTCTTATTAAATAAGCAGTACGATAATTTAATAAGAAGTTTTAAACACGAAATATACACAATATGTTCTACAAAGCTAACCATCAATGGTTTAGGTGATAAACATATTGTGCTAGAAAATAACATACATACACTAGCTATTGGCCATACTGTGTTAACTAATAATAATAATAATAATATTAATCCTGGGTCCAGCAATAGTGATGATACTATTGATCTTGTCCCACCCGCCAAACACAAATTTGTTTAGGTTAGGATGTGTAAATATTATTTCATTATTCATTTTGTAAATATATTTTTATACCTGTGTAAAATAGTGTTTGTATATATTTGTATATGTTTTTCATCTTTTTCCTGTTATTTCATTTATTTCTCCTTCTCTCCCCCTTAACTTAAAATAGTGGTAATGATGAAATTTTTATAAAAAATCTGATCCAGTTGTGTAAAGTGTGTATATAATTTTTTAGCACAATGGAAGTTTCTTACCCAACTGCTGCACTGAGGTCCATTTTGATCATTATGATTGCTCCTAATGCAACACGATTAAGGGAGGCATTGCAGGTATATACTTTTTTATATTTTAAAAGGGTCAACTATACATGTAATTGTATTATGTTTATTTATTTTTTATTTTTTATTTTTTCATAGACATACATATCCCACCTTTTCTCTGATGGTGTTGTATCCCTCCTAAATGACGATACATTCCAGGTAGATGTTGGTGGATGGATCGCACGGCCTTATGTTGAAGGCATATTACTCTCACTTCCCCTAGGTCAGATGATATCTCTCACAAGATGCATAAGAATCATGACTGAAGAGGATGACCCGCTACCTCCACCAATGCCAATGGATGAGGAGGAGGTGGCTCAATGGATTATGAATGATGACCTGGGGGAAGAAGAACTAGGGGTGTTCTTTAATGATAGCGGTTATGACTCCTATGATGATGAAGAGTAAGTAGAATAATTCAAAACTGACTTTATAATCTTTTTTTTTTGCTGTTTAATTATTTGTATTATTCATTTTATCACATTATTCTTTTAGAACTATGGACAGAGATTAAGCATCATCATCAATGTCATCACTCTAGTTAGCATCGTCCATCGCTTTTTTTAAATTCATCATTGTCATTCTCATCATTCTTGTTGTTCGTTTTACATATATATTTTTTTTTCCATTATAATACACTTTTTCATTCATTATTTAATTTATTTGTGTTTATTTCGTGTTTAAAACTTCTTATTAAATAAGCAGTACGATAATTTAATAAGAAGTTTTAAACACGAAATATACACAATATGTTCTACAAAGCTAACCATCAATGGTTTAGGTGATAAACATATTGTGCTAGAAAATAACATACATACACTAGCTATTGGCCATACTGTGTTAACTAATAATAATAATAATAATAATAATCCTGGGTCCAGCAATAGTGATGATACTATTGATCTTGTCCCACCCGCCAAACACAAATTTGTTTAGGTTAGGATGTGTAAATATTATTTCATTATTCATTTTGTAAATATATTTTTATACCTGTGTAAAATAGTGTTTGTATATATTTGTATATGTTTTTCATCTTTTTCCTGTTATTTCATTTATTTCTCCTTCTCTCCCCCTTAACTTAAAATAGTGGTAATGATGAAATTTTTATAAAAAATCTGATCCAGTTGTGTAAAGTGTGTATATAATTTTTTAGCACAATGGAAGTTTCTTACCCAACTGCTGCACTGAGGTCCATTTTGATCATTATGATTGCTCCTAATGCAACACGATTAAGGGAGGCATTGCAGGTATATACTTTTTTATATTTTAAAAGGGTCAACTATACATGTAATTGTATTATGTTTATTTATTTTTTATTTTTTATTTTTTCATAGACATACATATCCCACCTTTTCTCTGATGGTGTTGTATCCCTCCTAAATGACGATACATTTCAGGTAGATGTTGGTGGATGGATCGCACGGCCTTATGTTGAAGGCATATTACTCTCACTTCCCCTAGGTCAGATGATATCTCTCACAAGATGCATAAGAATCATGACTGAAGAGGATGACCCGCTACCTCCACCAATGCCAATGGATGAGGAGGAGGTGGCTCAATGGATTATGAATGATGACCTGGGGGAAGAAGAACTAGGGGTGTTCTTTAATGATAGCGGTTATGACTCCTATGATGATGAAGAGTAAGTAGAATAATTCAAAACTGACTTTATAATCTTTTTTTTTTGCTGTTTAATTATTTGTATTATTCATTTTATCACATTATTCTTTTAGAACTATGGACAGAGATTAAGCATCATCATCAATGTCATCACTCTAGTTAGCATCGTCCATCGCTTTTTTTAAATTCATCATTGTCATTCTCATCATTCTTGTTGTTCGTTTTACATATATATTTTTTTTTCCATTATAATACACTTTTTCATTCATTATTTAATTTATTTGTGTTTATTTCGTGTTTAAAACTTCTTATTAAATAAGCAGTACGATAATTTAATAAGAAGTTTTAAACACGAAATATACACAATATGTTCTACAAAGCTAACCATCAATGGTTTAGGTGATAAACATATTGTGCTAGAAAATAACATACATACACTAGCTATTGGCCATACTGTGTTAACTAATAATAATAATAATAATAATAATCCTGGGTCCAGCAATAGTGATGATACTATTGATCTGGTCCCACCCGCCAAATAAATTTGTTTAGGTTAGGATGTGTAAATATTATTTCATTATTCATTTTGTAAATATATTTTTATACCTGTGTAAAATAGTGTTTGTATATATTTGTATCTGTTTTTCATCTTTTTCCTGTTATTTCATTTATTTCTCCTTCTCTCCCCCTTAACTTAAAATAGTGGTAATGATGAAATTTTTATAAAAAATCTGATCCAGTTGTGTAAAGTGTGTATATAATTTTTTAGCACAATGGAAGTTTCTTACCCAAATGCTGCACTGAGGTCCATTTTGATCATTATGATTGCTCCTAATGCAACACGATTAAGGGAGGCATTGCAGGTATATACTTTTTTATATTTTAAAAGGGTCAACTATACATGTAATTGTATTATGTTTATTTATTTTTTATTTTTTATTTTTTCATAGACATACATATCCCACCTTTTCTCTGATGGTGTTGTATCCCTCCTAAATGACGATACATTCCAGGTAGATGTTGGTGGATGGATCGCACGGCCTTATGTTGAAGGCATATTACTCTCACTTCCCCTAGGTCAGATGATATCTCTCACAAGATGCATAAGAATCATGACTGAAGAGGATGACCCGCTACCTCCACCAATGCCAATGGATGAGGAGGAGGTGGCTCAATGGATTATGAATGATGACCTGGGGGAAGAAGAACTAGGGGTGTTCTTTAATGATAGCGGTTATGACTCCTATGATGATGAAGAGTAAGTAGAATAATTCAAAACTGACTTTATAATCTTTTTTTTTTGCTGTTTAATTATTTGTATTATTCATTTTATCACATTATTCTTTTAGAACTATGGACAGAGATTAAGCATCATCATCAATGTCATCACTCTAGTTAGCATCGTCCATCGCTTTTTTTAAATTCATCATTGTCATTCTCATCATTCTTGTTGTTCGTTTTACATATATATTTTTTTTTCCATTATAATACACTTTTTCATTCATTATTTAATTTATTTGTGTTTATTTCGTGTTTAAAACTTCTTATTAAATAAGCAGTACGATAATTTAATAAGAAGTTTTAAACACGAAATATACACAATATGTTCTACAAAGCTAACCATCAATGGTTTAGGTGATAAACATATTGTGCTAGAAAATAACATACATACACTAGCTATTGGCCATACTGTGTTAACTAATAATAATAATAATAATAATAATCCTGGGTCCAGCAATAGTGATGATACTATTGATCTGGTCCCACCCGCCAAATAAATTTGTTTAGGTTAGGATGTGTAAATATTATTTCATTATTCATTTTGTAAATATATTTTTATACCTGTGTAAAATAGTGTTTGTATATATTTGTATCTGTTTTTCATCTTTTTCCTGTTATTTCATTTATTTCTCCTTCTCTCCCCCTTAACTTAAAATAGTGGTAATGATGAAATTTTTATAAAAAATCTGATCCAGTTGTGTAAAGTGTGTATATAATTTTTTAGCACAATGGAAGTTTCTTACCCAACTGCTGCACTGAGGTCCATTTTGATCATTATGATTGCTCCTAATGCAACACGATTAAGGGAGGCATTGCAGGTATATACTTTTTTATATTTTAAAAGGGTCAACTATACATGTAATTGTATTATGTTTATTTATTTTTTATTTTTTATTTTTTCATAGACATACATATCCCACCTTTTCTCTGATGGTGTTGTATCCCTCCTAAATGACGATACATTCCAGGTAGATGTTGGTGGATGGATCGCACGGCCTTATGTTGAAGGCATATTACTCTCACTTCCCCTAGGTCAGATGATATCTCTCACAAGATGCATAAGAATCATGACTGAAGAGGATGACCCGCTACCTCCACCAATGCCAATGGATGAGGAGGAGGTGGCTCAATGGATTATGAATGATGACCTGGGGGAAGAAGAACTAGGGGTGTTCTTTAATGATAGCGGTTATGACTCCTATGATGATGAAGAGTAAGTAGAATAATTCAAAACTGACTTTATAATCTTTTTTTTTTGCTGTTTAATTATTTGTATTATTCATTTTATCACATTATTCTTTTAGAACTATGGACAGAGATTAAGCATCATCATCAATGTCATCACTCTAGTTAGCATCATCCATCGCTTTTTATAAATTCATCATTGTCATTCTCATCATTCTTGTTGTTCGTTTTACATATATATTTTTTTTCCCATTATAATACACTTTTTCATTCATTATTTAATTTATTTGTGTTTATTTCATGTTTAAAACTTCTTATTAAATAAGCAGTACAATAATTTAATAAGAAGTTTTAAACACGAAATATACACAATATGTTCTACAAAGCTAACATCAACGGTTTAGGTGATAAACATATTGTGCTAGAAAATAACATACATACACTAGCTATTGGCCATACTGTGTAAACTATTAATAATAATAATAATAATAATCCTGGGTCCAGCAATAGTGATGATACTATTGATCTTGTCCCACCCGCCAAACACAAATTTGTTTAGGTTAGGATGTGTAAATATTATTTCATTATTCATTTTGTAAATATATTTTTATACCTGTGTAAAATAGTGTTTGTATATATTTGTATATGTTTTTCATCTTTTTCCTGTTATTTCATTTATTTCTCCTTCTCTCCCCCTTAACTTAAAATAGTGGTAATGATGAAATTTTTATAAAAAATCTGATCCAGTTGTGTAAAGTGTGTATATAATTTTTTAGCACAATGGAAGTTTCTTACCCAACTGCTGCACTGAGGTCCATTTTGATCATTATGATTGCTCCTAATGCAACACGATTAAGGGAGGCATTGCAGGTATATACTTTTTTATATTTTAAAAGGGTCAACTATACATGTAATTGTATTATGTTTATTTATTTTTTATTTTTTATTTTTTCATAGACATACATATCCCACCTTTTCTCTGATGGTGTTGTATCCCTCCTAAATGACGATACATTCCAGGTAGATGTTGGTGGATGGATCGCACGGCCTTATGTTGAAGGCATATTACTCTCACTTCCCCTAGGTCAGATGATATCTCTCACAAGATGCATAAGAATCATGACTGAAGAGGATGACCCGCTACCTCCACCAATGCCAATGGATGAGGAGGAGGTGGCTCAATGGATTATGAATGATGACCTGGGGGAAGAAGAACTAGGGGTGTTCTTTAATGATAGCGGTTATGACTCCTATGATGATGAAGAGTAAGTAGAATAATTCAAAACTGACTTTATAATCTTTTTTTTTTGCTGTTTAATTATTTGTATTATTCATTTTATCACATTATTCTTTTAGAACTATGGACAGAGATTAAGCATCATCATCAATGTCATCACTCTAGTTAGCATCGTCCATCGCTTTTTTTAAATTCATCATTGTCATTCTCATCATTCTTGTTGATCGTTTTACATATATATTTTTTTTTCCATTATAATACACTTTTTCATTCATTATTTAATTTATTTGTGTTTATTTCGTGTTTAAAACTTCTTATTAAATAAGCAGTACGATAATTTAATAAGAAGTTTTAAACACGAAATATACACAATATGTTCTACAAAGCTAACATCAATGGTTTAGGTGATAAACATATTGTGCTAGAAAATAACATACATACACTAGCTATTGGCCATACTGTGTTAACTAATAATAATAATAATAATAATAATCCTGGGTCCAGCAATAGTGATGATACTATTGATCTGGTCCCACCCGCCAAATAAATTTGTTTAGGTTAGGATGTGTAAATATTATTTCATTATTCATTTTGTAAATATATTTTTATACCTGTGTAAAATAGTGTTTGTATATATTTGTATCTGTTTTTCATCTTTTTCCTGTTATTTCATTTATTTCTCCTTCTCTCCCCCTTAACTTAAAATAGTGGTAATGATGAAATTTTTATAAAAAATCTGATCCAGTTGTGTAAAGTGTGTATATAATTTTTTAGCACAATGGAAGTTTCTTACCCAACTGCTGCACTGAGGTCCATTTTGATCATTATGATTGCTCCTAATGCAACACGATTAAGGGAGGCATTGCAGGTATATACTTTTTTATATTTTAAAAGGGTCAACTATACATGTAATTGTATTATGTTTATTTATTTTTTATTTTTTATTTTTTCATAGACATACATATCCCACCTTTTCTCTGATGGTGTTGTATCCCTCCTAAATGACGATACATTCCAGGTAGATGTTGGTGGATGGATCGCACGGCCTTATGTTGAAGGCATATTACTCTCACTTCCCCTAGGTCAGATGATATCTCTCACAAGATGCATAAGAATCATGACTGAAGAGGATGACCCGCTACCTCCACCAATGCCAATGGATGAGGAGGAGGTGGCTCAATGGATTATGAATGATGACCTGGGGGAAGAAGAACTAGGGGTGTTCTTTAATGATAGCGGTTATGACTCCTATGATGATGAAGAGTAAGTAGAATAATTCAAAACTGACTTTATAATCTTTTTTTTTTGCTGTTTAATTATTTGTATTATTCATTTTATCACATTATTCTTTTAGAACTATGGACAGAGATTAAGCATCATCATCAATGTCATCACTCTAGTTAGCATCGTCCATCGCTTTTTATAAATTCATCATTGTCATTCTCATCATTCTTGTTGTTCGTTTTACATATATATTTTTTTTCCCATTATAATACACTTTTTCATTCATTATTTAATTTATTTGTGTTTATTTCATGTTTAAAACTTCTTATTAAATAAGCAGTACAATAATTTAATAAGAAGTTTTAAACACGAAATATACACAATATGTTCTACAAAGCTAACATCAATGGTTTAGGTGATAAACATATTGTGCTAGAAAATAACATACATACACTAGCTATTGGCCATACTGTGTAAACTATTAATAATAATAATAATAATAATCCTGGGTCCAGCAATAGTGATGATACTATTGATCTTGTCCCACCCGCCAAACACAAATTTGTTTAGGTTAGGATGTGTAAATATTATTTCATTATTCATTTTGTAAATATATTTTTATACCTGTGTAAAATAGTGTTTGTATATATTTGTATATGTTTTTCATCTTTTTCCTGTTATTTCATTTATTTCTCCTTCTCTCCCCCTTAACTTAAAATAGTGGTAATGATGAAATTTTTATAAAAAATCTGATCCAGTTGTGTAAAGTGTGTATATAATTTTTTAGCACAATGGAAGTTTCTTACCCAACTGCTGCACTGAGGTCCATTTTGATCATTATGATTGCTCCTAATGCAACACGATTAAGGGAGGCATTGCAGGTATATACTTTTTTATATTTTAAAAGGGTCAACTATACATGTAATTGTATTATGTTTATTTATTTTTTATTTTTTATTTTTTCATAGACATACATATCCCACCTTTTCTCTGATGGTGTTGTATCCCTCCTAAATGACGATACATTCCAGGTAGATGTTGGTGGATGGATCGCACGGCCTTATGTTGAAGGCATATTACTCTCACTTCCCCTAGGTCAGATGATATCTCTCACAAGATGCATAAGAATCATGACTGAAGAGGATGACCCGCTACCTCCACCAATGCCAATGGATGAGGAGGAGGTGGCTCAATGGATTATGAATGATGACCTGGGGGAAGAAGAACTAGGGGTGTTCTTTAATGATAGCGGTTATGACTCCTATGATGATGAAGAGTAAGTAGAATAATTCAAAACTGACTTTATAATCTTTTTTTTTTGCTGTTTAATTATTTGTATTATTCATTTTATCACATTATTCTTTTAGAACTATGGACAGAGATTAAGCATCATCATCAATGTCATCACTCTAGTTAGCATCGTCCATCGCTTTTTTTAAATTCATCATTGTCATTCTCATCATTCTTATTGATCGTTTTACATATATATTTTTTTTTCCATTATAATACACTTTTTCATTCATTATTTAATTTATTTGTGTTTATTTCGTGTTTAAAACTTCTTATTAAATAAGCAGTACGATAATTTAATAAGAAGTTTTAAACACGAAATATACACAATATGTTCTACAAAGCTAACCATCAATGGTTTAGGTGATAAACATATTGTGCTAGAAAATAACATACACACACTAGCTATTGGCCATACTGTGTTAACTAATAATAATAATAATAATAATAATCCTGGGTCCAGCAATAGTGATGATACTATTGATCTGGTCCCACCCGCCAAATAAATTTGTTTAGGTTAGGATGTGTAAATATTATTTCATTATTCATTTTGTAAATATATTTTTATACCTGTGTAAAATAGTGTTTGTATATATTTGTATCTGTTTTTCATCTTTTTCCTGTTATTTCATTTATTTCTCCTTCTCTCCCCCTTAACTTAAAATAGTGGTAATGATGAAATTTTTATAAAAAATCTGATCCAGTTGTGTAAAGTGTGTATATAATTTTTTAGCACAATGGAAGTTTCTTACCCAACTGCTGCACTGAGGTCCATTTTGATCATTATGATTGCTCCTAATGCAACACGATTAAGGGAGGCATTGCAGGTATATACTTTTTTATATTTTAAAAGGGTCAACTATACATGTAATTGTATTATGTTTATTTATTTTTTATTTTTTATTTTTTCATAGACATACATATCCCACCTTTTCTCTGATGGTGTTGTATCCCTCCTAAATGACGATACATTCCAGGTAGATGTTGGTGGATGGATCGCACGGCCTTATGTTGAAGGCATATTACTCTCACTTCCCCTAGGTCAGATGATATCTCTCACAAGATGCATAAGAATCATGACTGAAGAGGATGACCCGCTACCTCCACCAATGCCAATGGATGAGGAGGAGGTGGCTCAATGGATTATGAATGATGACCTGGGGGAAGAAGAACTAGGGGTGTTCTTTAATGATAGCGGTTATGACTCCTATGATGATGAAGAGTAAGTAGAATAATTCAAAACTGACTTTATAATCTTTTTTTTTTGCTGTTTAATTATTTGTATTATTCATTTTATCACATTATTCTTTTAGAACTATGGACAGAGATTAAGCATCATCATCAATGTCATCACTCTAGTTAGCATCGTCCATCGCTTTTTTTAAATTCATCATTGTCATTCTCATCATTCTTGTTGTTCGTTTTACATATATATTTTTTTTTCCATTATAATACACTTTTTCATTCATTATTTAATTTATTTGTGTTTATTTCGTGTTTAAAATTTCTTATTAAATAAGCAGTACGATAATTTAATAAGAAGTTTTAAACACGAAATATACACAATATGTTCTACAAAGCTAACCATCAATGGTTTAGGTGATAAACATATTGTGCTAGAAAATAACATACATACACTAGCTATTGGCCATACTGTGTTAACTAATAATAATAATAATAATATTAATCCTGGGTCCAGCAATAGTGATGATACTATTGATCTTGTCCCACCCGCCAAACACAAATTTGTTTAGGTTAGGATGTGTAAATATTATTTCATTATTCATTTTGTAAATATATTTTTATACCTGTGTAAAATAGTGTTTGTATATATTTGTATATGTTTTTCATCTTTTTCCTGTTATTTCATTTATTTCTCCTTCTCTCCCCCTTAACTTAAAATAGTGGTAATGATGAAATTTTTATAAAAAATCTGATCCAGTTGTGTAAAGTGTGTATATAATTTTTTAGCACAATGGAAGTTTCTTACCCAACTGCTGCACTGAGGTCCATTTTGATCATTATGATTGCTCCTAATGCAACACGATTAAGGGAGGCATTGCAGGTATATACTTTTTTATATTTTAAAAGGGTCAACTATACATGTAATTGTATTATGTTTATTTATTTTTTATTTTTTATTTTTTCATAGACAATCATATCCCACCTTTTCTCTGATGGTGTTGTATCCCTCCTAAATGACGATACATTCCAGGTAGATGTTGGTGGATGGATCGCACGGCCTTATGTTGAAGGCATATTACTCTCACTTCCCCTAGGTCAGATGATATCTCTCACAAGATGCATAAGAATCATGACTGAAGAGGATGACCCGCTACCTCCACCAATGCCAATGGATGAGGAGGAGGTGGCTCAATGGATTATGAATGATGACCTGGGGGAAGAAGAACTAGGGGTGTTCTTTAATGATAGCGGTTAGACTCCTATGATGATGAAGAGTAAGTAGAATAATTCAAAACTGACTTTATAATCTTTTTTTTTTGCTGTTTAATTATTTGTATTATTCATTTTATCACATTATTCTTTTAGAACTATGGACAGAGATTAAGCATCATCATCAATGTCATCACTCTAGTTAGCATCGTCCATCGCTTTTTATAAATTCATCATTGTCATTCTCATCATTCTTGTTGTTCGTTTTACATATATATTTTTTTTCCCATTATAATACACTTTTTCATTCATTATTTAATTTATTTGTGTTTATTTCATGTTTAAAACTTCTTATTAAATAAGCAGTACAATAATTTAATAAGAAGTTTTAAACACGAAATATACACAATATGTTCTACAAAGCTAACCATCAATGGTTTAGGTGATAAACATATTGTGCTAGAAAATAACATACATACACTAGCTATTGTCCTTACTGTGTTAACTAATAATAATAATAATAATAATAATCCTGGGTCCAGCAATAGTGATGATACTATTGATCTGGTCCCACCCGCCAAATAAATTTGTTTAGGTTAGGATGTGTAAATATTATTTCATTATTCATTTTGTAAATATATTTTTATACCTGTGTAAAATAGTGTTTGTATATATTTGTATCTGTTTTTCATCTTTTTCCTGTTATTTCATTTATTTCTCCTTCTCTCCCCCTTAACTTAAAATAATGGTAATGATGAAATTTTTATAAAAAATCTGATCCAGTTGTGTAAAGTGTGTATATAATTTTTTAGCACAATGGAAGTTTCTTACCCAACTGCTGCACTGAGGTCCATTTTGATCATTATGATTGCTCCTAATGCAACACGATTAAGGGAGGCATTGCAGGTATATACTTTTTTATATTTTAAAAGGGTCAACTATACATGTAATTGTATTATGTTTATTTATTTTTTATTTTTTATTTTTTCATAGACATACATATCCCACCTTTTCTCTGATGGTGTTGTATCCCTCCTAAATGACGATACATTCCAGGTAGATGTTGGTGGATGGATCACACGGCCTTATGTTGAAGGCATATTACTCTCACTTCCCCTAGGTCAGATGATATCTCTCACAAGATGCATAAGAATCATGACTGAAGAGGATGACCCGCTACCTCCACCAATGCCAATGGATGAGGAGGAGGTGGCTCAATGGATTATGAATGATGACCTGGGGGAAGAAGAAATAGGGGTGTTCTTTAATGATAGCGGTTATGACTCCTATGATGATGAAGAGTAAGTAGAATAATTCAAAACTGACTTTATAATCTTTTTTTTTTGCTGTTTAATTATTTGTATTATTCATTTTATCACATTATTCTTTTAGAACTATGGACAGAGATTAAGCATCATCATCAATGTCATCACTCTAGTTAGCATCGTCCATCGCTTTTTTTAAATTCATCATTGTCATTCTCATCATTCTTGTTGTTCATTTAACATATATATTTTTTTTTCCATTATAATACACTTTTTCATTCATTATTTATTTTATTTGTGTTTATTTCGTGTTTAAAACTTCTTATTAAATAAGCAGTACGATAATTTAATAAGAAGTTTTAAACACGAAATATACACAATATGTTCTACAAAGCTAACATCAATGGTTTAGGTGATAAACATATTGTGCTAGAAAATAACATACATACACTAGCTATTGGCCATACTGTGTTAACTAATAATAATAATAATAATAATAATCCTGGGTCCAGCAATAGTGATGATACTATTGATCTTGTCCCACCCGCCAAACACAAATTTGTTTAGGTTAGGATGTGTAAATATTATTTCATTATTCATTTTGTAAATATATTTTTATACCTGTGTAAAATAGTGTTTGTATATATTTGTATCTGTTTTTCATCTTTTTCCTGTTATTTCATTTATTTCTCCTTCTCTCCCCCTTAACTTAAAATAGTGGTAATGATGAAATTTTTATAAAAAATCTGATCCAGTTGTGTAAAGTGTGTATATAATTTTTTAGCACAATGGAAGTTTCTTACCCAACTGCTGCACTGAGGTCCATTTTGATCATTATGATTGCTCCTAATGCAACACGATTAAGGGAGGCATTGCAGGTATATACTTTTTTATATTTTAAAAGGGTCAACTATACATGTAATTGTATTATGTTTATTTATTTTTTATTTTTTATTTTTTCATAGACATACATATCCCACCTTTTCTCTGATGGTGTTGTATCCCTCCTAAATGACGATACATTCCAGGTAGATGTTGGTGGATGGATCGCACGGCCTTATGTTGAAGGCATATTACTCTCACTTCCCCTAGGTCAGATGATATCTCTCACAAGATGCATAAGAATCATGACTGAAGAGGATGACCCGCTACCTCCACCAATGCCAATGGATGAGGAGGAGGTGGCTCAATGGATTATGAATGATGACCTGGGGGAAGAAGAACTAGGGGTGTTCTTTAATGATAGCGGTTATGACTCCTATGATGATGAAGAGTAAGTAGAATAATTCAAAACTGACTTTATAATCTTTTTTTTTTGCTGTTTAATTATTTGTATTATTCATTTTATCACATTATTCTTTTAGAACTATGGACAGAGATTAAGCATCATCATCAATGTCATCACTCTAGTTAGCATCGTCCATCGCTTTTTTTAAATTCATCATTGTCATTCTCATCATTCTTGTTGATCGTTTTACATATATATTTTTTTTTCCATTATAATACACTTTTTCATTCATTATTTAATTTATTTGTGTTTATTTCGTGTTTAAAACTTCTTATTAAATAAGCAGTACGATAATTTAATAAGAAGTTTTAAACACGAAATATACACAATATGTTCTACAAAGCTAACCATCAATGGTTTAGGTGATAAACATATTGTGCTAGAAAATAACATACACACACTAGCTATTGGCCATACTGTGTTAACTAATAATAATAATAATAATAATAATCCTGGGTCCAGCAATAGTGATGATACTATTGATCTGGTCCCACCCGCCAAATAAATTTGTTTAGGTTAGGATGTGTAAATATTATTTCATTATTCATTTTGTAAATATATTTTTATACCTGTGTAAAATAGTGTTTGTATATATTTGTATCTGTTTTTCATCTTTTTCCTGTTATTTCATTTATTTCTCCTTCTCTCCCCCTTAACTTAAAATAGTGGTAATGATGAAATTTTTATAAAAAATCTGATCCAGTTGTGTAAAGTGTGTATATAATTTTTTAGCACAATGGAAGTTTCTTACCCAACTGCTGCACTGAGGTCCATTTTGATCATTATGATTGCTCCTAATGCAACACGATTAAGGGAGGCATTGCAGGTATATACTTTTTTATATTTTAAAAGGGTCAACTATACATGTAATTGTATTATGTTTATTTATTTTTTATTTTTTATTTTTTCATAGACATACATATCCCACCTTTTCTCTGATGGTGTTGTATCCCTCCTAAATGACGATACATTCCAGGTAGATGTTGGTGGATGGATCGCACGGCCTTATGTTGAAGGCATATTACTCTCACTTCCCCTAGGTCAGATGATATCTCTCACAAGATGCATAAGAATCATGACTGAAGAGGATGACCCGCTACCTCCACCAATGCCAATGGATGAGGAGGAGGTGGCTCAATGGATTATGAATGATGACCTGGGGGAAGAAGAACTAGGGGTGTTCTTTAATGATAGCGGTTATGACTCCTATGATGATGAAGAGTAAGTAGAATAATTCAAAACTGACTTTATAATCTTTTTTTTTTGCTGTTTAATTATTTGTATTATTCATTTTATCACATTATTCTTTTAGAACTATGGACAGAGATTAAGCATCATCATCAATGTCATCACTCTAGTTAGCATCGTCCATCGCTTTTTTTAAATTCATCATTGTCATTCTCATCATTCTTGTTGTTCGTTTTACATATATATTTTTTTTTCCATTATAATACACTTTTTCATTCATTATTTAATTTATTTGTGTTTATTTCGTGTTTAAAATTTCTTATTAAATAAGCAGTACGATAATTTAATAAGAAGTTTTAAACACGAAATATACACAATATGTTCTACAAAGCTAACCATCAATGGTTTAGGTGATAAACATATTGTGCTAGAAAATAACATACATACACTAGCTATTGGCCATACTGTGTTAACTAATAATAATAATAATAATATTAATCCTGGGTCCAGCAATAGTGATGATACTATTGATCTTGTCCCACCCGCCAAACACAAATTTGTTTAGGTTAGGATGTGTAAATATTATTTCATTATTCATTTTGTAAATATATTTTTATACCTGTGTAAAATAGTGTTTGTATATATTTGTATATGTTTTTCATCTTTTTCCTGTTATTTCATTTATTTCTCCTTCTCTCCCCCTTAACTTAAAATAGTGGTAATGATGAAATTTTTATAAAAAATCTGATCCAGTTGTGTAAAGTGTGTATATAATTTTTTAGCACAATGGAAGTTTCTTACCCAACTGCTGCACTGAGGTCCATTTTGATCATTATGATTGCTCCTAATGCAACACGATTAAGGGAGGCATTGCAGGTATATACTTTTTTATATTTTAAAAGGGTCAACTATACATGTAATTGTATTATGTTTATTTATTTTTTATTTTTTATTTTTTCATAGACAATCATATCCCACCTTTTCTCTGATGGTGTTGTATCCCTCCTAAATGACGATACATTCCAGGTAGATGTTGGTGGATGGATCGCACGGCCTTATGTTGAAGGCATATTACTCTCACTTCCCCTAGGTCAGATGATATCTCTCACAAGATGCATAAGAATCATGACTGAAGAGGATGACCCGCTACCTCCACCAATGCCAATGGATGAGGAGGAGGTGGCTCAATGGATTATGAATGATGACCTGGGGGAAGAAGAACTAGGGGTGTTCTTTAATGATAGCGGTTAGACTCCTATGATGATGAAGAGTAAGTAGAATAATTCAAAACTGACTTTATAATCTTTTTTTTTTGCTGTTTAATTATTTGTATTATTCATTTTATCACATTATTCTTTTAGAACTATGGACAGAGATTAAGCATCATCATCAATGTCATCACTCTAGTTAGCATCGTCCATCGCTTTTTATAAATTCATCATTGTCATTCTCATCATTCTTGTTGTTCGTTTTACATATATATTTTTTTTCCCATTATAATACACTTTTTCATTCATTATTTAATTTATTTGTGTTTATTTCATGTTTAAAACTTCTTATTAAATAAGCAGTACAATAATTTAATAAGAAGTTTTAAACACGAAATATACACAATATGTTCTACAAAGCTAACCATCAATGGTTTAGGTGATAAACATATTGTGCTAGAAAATAACATACATACACTAGCTATTGTCCTTACTGTGTTAACTAATAATAATAATAATAATAATAATCCTGGGTCCAGCAATAGTGATGATACTATTGATCTGGTCCCACCCGCCAAATAAATTTGTTTAGGTTAGGATGTGTAAATATTATTTCATTATTCATTTTGTAAATATATTTTTATACCTGTGTAAAATAGTGTTTGTATATATTTGTATCTGTTTTTCATCTTTTTCCTGTTATTTCATTTATTTCTCCTTCTCTCCCCCTTAACTTAAAATAATGGTAATGATGAAATTTTTATAAAAAATCTGATCCAGTTGTGTAAAGTGTGTATATAATTTTTTAGCACAATGGAAGTTTCTTACCCAACTGCTGCACTGAGGTCCATTTTGATCATTATGATTGCTCCTAATGCAACACGATTAAGGGAGGCATTGCAGGTATATACTTTTTTATATTTTAAAAGGGTCAACTATACATGTAATTGTATTATGTTTATTTATTTTTTATTTTTTATTTTTTCATAGACATACATATCCCACCTTTTCTCTGATGGTGTTGTATCCCTCCTAAATGACGATACATTCCAGGTAGATGTTGGTGGATGGATCACACGGCCTTATGTTGAAGGCATATTACTCTCACTTCCCCTAGGTCAGATGATATCTCTCACAAGATGCATAAGAATCATGACTGAAGAGGATGACCCGCTACCTCCACCAATGCCAATGGATGAGGAGGAGGTGGCTCAATGGATTATGAATGATGACCTGGGGGAAGAAGAAATAGGGGTGTTCTTTAATGATAGCGGTTATGACTCCTATGATGATGAAGAGTAAGTAGAATAATTCAAAACTGACTTTATAATCTTTTTTTTTTGCTGTTTAATTATTTGTATTATTCATTTTATCACATTATTCTTTTAGAACTATGGACAGAGATTAAGCATCATCATCAATGTCATCACTCTAGTTAGCATCGTCCATCGCTTTTTTTAAATTCATCATTGTCATTCTCATCATTCTTGTTGTTCATTTAACATATATATTTTTTTTTCCATTATAATACACTTTTTCATTCATTATTTATTTTATTTGTGTTTATTTCGTGTTTAAAACTTCTTATTAAATAAGCAGTACGATAATTTAATAAGAAGTTTTAAACACGAAATATACACAATATGTTCTACAAAGCTAACATCAATGGTTTAGGTGATAAACATATTGTGCTAGAAAATAACATACATACACTAGCTATTGGCCATACTGTGTTAACTAATAATAATAATAATAATAATAATCCTGGGTCCAGCAATAGTGATGATACTATTGATCTTGTCCCACCCGCCAAACACAAATTTGTTTAGGTTAGGATGTGTAAATATTATTTCATTATTCATTTTGTAAATATATTTTTATACCTGTGTAAAATAGTGTTTGTATATATTTGTATCTGTTTTTCATCTTTTTCCTGTTATTTCATTTATTTCTCCTTCTCTCCCCCTTAACTTAAAATAGTGGTAATGATGAAATTTTTATAAAAAATCTGATCCAGTTGTGTAAAGTGTGTATATAATTTTTTAGCACAATGGAAGTTTCTTACCCAACTGCTGCACTGAGGTCCATTTTGATCATTATGATTGCTCCTAATGCAACACGATTAAGGGAGGCATTGCAGGTATATACTTTTTTATATTTTAAAAGGGTCAACTATACATGTAATTGTATTATGTTTATTTATTTTTTATTTTTTATTTTTTCATAGACATACATATCCCACCTTTTCTCTGATGGTGTTGTATCCCTCCTAAATGACGATACATTCCAGGTAGATGTTGGTGGATGGATCGCACGGCCTTATGTTGAAGGCATATTACTCTCACTTCCCCTAGGTCAGATGATATCTCTCACAAGATGCATAAGAATCATGACTGAAGAGGATGACCCGCTACCTCCACCAATGCCAATGGATGAGGAGGAGGTGGCTCAATGGATTATGAATGATGACCTGGGGGAAGAAGAACTAGGGGTGTTCTTTAATGATAGCGGTTATGACTCCTATGATGATGAAGAGTAAGTAGAATAATTCAAAACTGACTTTATAATCTTTTTTTTTTGCTGTTTAATTATTTGTATTATTCATTTTATCACATTATTCTTTTAGAACTATGGACAGAGATTAAGCATCATCATCAATGTCATCACTCTAGTTAGCATCGTCCATCGCTTTTTTTAAATTCATCATTGTCATTCTCATCATTCTTGTTGATCGTTTTACATATATATTTTTTTTTCCATTATAATACACTTTTTCATTCATTATTTAATTTATTTGTGTTTATTTCGTGTTTAAAACTTCTTATTAAATAAGCAGTACGATAATTTAATAAGAAGTTTTAAACACGAAATATACACAATATGTTCTACAAAGCTAACCATCAATGGTTTAGGTGATAAACATATTGTGCTAGAAAATAACATACACACACTAGCTATTGGCCATACTGTGTTAACTAATAATAATAATAATAATAATAATCCTGGGTCCAGCAATAGTGATGATACTATTGATCTGGTCCCACCCGCCAAATAAATTTGTTTAGGTTAGGATGTGTAAATATTATTTCATTATTCATTTTGTAAATATATTTTTATACCTGTGTAAAATAGTGTTTGTATATATTTGTATCTGTTTTTCATCTTTTTCCTGTTATTTCATTTATTTCTCCTTCTCTCCCCCTTAACTTAAAATAGTGGTAATGATGAAATTTTTATAAAAAATCTGATCCAGTTGTGTAAAGTGTGTATATAATTTTTTAGCACAATGGAAGTTTCTTACCCAACTGCTGCACTGAGGTCCATTTTGATCATTATGATTGCTCCTAATGCAACACGATTAAGGGAGGCATTGCAGGTATATACTTTTTTATATTTTAAAAGGGTCAACTATACATGTAATTGTATTATGTTTATTTATTTTTTATTTTTTATTTTTTCATAGACATACATATCCCACCTTTTCTCTGATGGTGTTGTATCCCTCCTAAATGACGATACATTCCAGGTAGATGTTGGTGGATGGATCGCACGGCCTTATGTTGAAGGCATATTACTCTCACTTCCCCTAGGTCAGATGATATCTCTCACAAGATGCATAAGAATCATGACTGAAGAGGATGACCCGCTACCTCCACCAATGCCAATGGATGAGGAGGAGGTGGCTCAATGGATTATGAATGATGACCTGGGGGAAGAAGAACTAGGGGTGTTCTTTAATGATAGCGGTTATGACTCCTATGATGATGAAGAGTAAGTAGAATAATTCAAAACTGACTTTATAATCTTTTTTTTTTGCTGTTTAATTATTTGTATTATTCATTTTATCACATTATTCTTTTAGAACTATGGACAGAGATTAAGCATCATCATCAATGTCATCACTCTAGTTAGCATCGTCCATCGCTTTTTTTAAATTCATCATTGTCATTCTCATCATTCTTGTTGTTCGTTTTACATATATATTTTTTTTTCCATTATAATACACTTTTTCATTCATTATTTAATTTATTTGTGTTTATTTCGTGTTTAAAATTTCTTATTAAATAAGCAGTACGATAATTTAATAAGAAGTTTTAAACACGAAATATACACAATATGTTCTACAAAGCTAACCATCAATGGTTTAGGTGATAAACATATTGTGCTAGAAAATAACATACATACACTAGCTATTGGCCATACTGTGTTAACTAATAATAATAATAATAATATTAATCCTGGGTCCAGCAATAGTGATGATACTATTGATCTTGTCCCACCCGCCAAACACAAATTTGTTTAGGTTAGGATGTGTAAATATTATTTCATTATTCATTTTGTAAATATATTTTTATACCTGTGTAAAATAGTGTTTGTATATATTTGTATATGTTTTTCATCTTTTTCCTGTTATTTCATTTATTTCTCCTTCTCTCCCCCTTAACTTAAAATAGTGGTAATGATGAAATTTTTATAAAAAATCTGATCCAGTTGTGTAAAGTGTGTATATAATTTTTTAGCACAATGGAAGTTTCTTACCCAACTGCTGCACTGAGGTCCATTTTGATCATTATGATTGCTCCTAATGCAACACGATTAAGGGAGGCATTGCAGGTATATACTTTTTTATATTTTAAAAGGGTCAACTATACATGTAATTGTATTATGTTTATTTATTTTTTATTTTTTATTTTTTCATAGACAATCATATCCCACCTTTTCTCTGATGGTGTTGTATCCCTCCTAAATGACGATACATTCCAGGTAGATGTTGGTGGATGGATCGCACGGCCTTATGTTGAAGGCATATTACTCTCACTTCCCCTAGGTCAGATGATATCTCTCACAAGATGCATAAGAATCATGACTGAAGAGGATGACCCGCTACCTCCACCAATGCCAATGGATGAGGAGGAGGTGGCTCAATGGATTATGAATGATGACCTGGGGGAAGAAGAACTAGGGGTGTTCTTTAATGATAGCGGTTAGACTCCTATGATGATGAAGAGTAAGTAGAATAATTCAAAACTGACTTTATAATCTTTTTTTTTTGCTGTTTAATTATTTGTATTATTCATTTTATCACATTATTCTTTTAGAACTATGGACAGAGATTAAGCATCATCATCAATGTCATCACTCTAGTTAGCATCGTCCATCGCTTTTTATAAATTCATCATTGTCATTCTCATCATTCTTGTTGTTCGTTTTACATATATATTTTTTTTCCCATTATAATACACTTTTTCATTCATTATTTAATTTATTTGTGTTTATTTCATGTTTAAAACTTCTTATTAAATAAGCAGTACAATAATTTAATAAGAAGTTTTAAACACGAAATATACACAATATGTTCTACAAAGCTAACCATCAATGGTTTAGGTGATAAACATATTGTGCTAGAAAATAACATACATACACTAGCTATTGTCCTTACTGTGTTAACTAATAATAATAATAATAATAATAATCCTGGGTCCAGCAATAGTGATGATACTATTGATCTGGTCCCACCCGCCAAATAAATTTGTTTAGGTTAGGATGTGTAAATATTATTTCATTATTCATTTTGTAAATATATTTTTATACCTGTGTAAAATAGTGTTTGTATATATTTGTATCTGTTTTTCATCTTTTTCCTGTTATTTCATTTATTTCTCCTTCTCTCCCCCTTAACTTAAAATAATGGTAATGATGAAATTTTTATAAAAAATCTGATCCAGTTGTGTAAAGTGTGTATATAATTTTTTAGCACAATGGAAGTTTCTTACCCAACTGCTGCACTGAGGTCCATTTTGATCATTATGATTGCTCCTAATGCAACACGATTAAGGGAGGCATTGCAGGTATATACTTTTTTATATTTTAAAAGGGTCAACTATACATGTAATTGTATTATGTTTATTTATTTTTTATTTTTTATTTTTTCATAGACATACATATCCCACCTTTTCTCTGATGGTGTTGTATCCCTCCTAAATGACGATACATTCCAGGTAGATGTTGGTGGATGGATCGCACGGCCTTATGTTGAAGGCATATTACTCTCACTTCCCCTAGGTCAGATGATATCTCTCACAAGATGCATAAGAATCATGACTGAAGAGGATGACCCGCTACCTCCACCAATGCCAATGGATGAGGAGGAGGTGGCTCAATGGATTATGAATGATGACCTGGGGGAAGAAGAACTAGGGGTGTTCTTTAATGATAGCGGTTATGACTCCTATGATGATGAAGAGTAAGTAGAATAATTCAAAACTGACTTTATAATCTTTTTTTTTTGCTGTTTAATTATTTGTATTATTCATTTTATCACATTATTCTTTTAGAACTATGGACAGAGATTAAGCATCATCATCAATGTCATCACTCTAGTTAGCATCGTCCATCGCTTTTTTTAAATTCATCATTGTCATTCTCATCATTCTTGTTGATCGTTTTACATATATATTTTTTTTTCCATTATAATACACTTTTTCATTCATTATTTAATTTATTTGTGTTTATTTCGTGTTTAAAACTTCTTATTAAATAAGCAGTACGATAATTTAATAAGAAGTTTTAAACACGAAATATACACAATATGTTCTACAAAGCTAACATCAATGGTTTAGGTGATAAACATATTGTGCTAGAAAATAACATACATACACTAGCTATTGGCCATACTGTGTTAACTAATAATAATAATAATAATAATAATCCTGGGTCCAGCAATAGTGATGATACTATTGATCTGGTCCCACCCGCCAAATAAATTTGTTTAGGTTAGGATGTGTAAATATTATTTCATTATTCATTTTGTAAATATATTTTTATACCTGTGTAAAATAGTGTTTGTATATATTTGTATCTGTTTTTCATCTTTTTCCTGTTATTTCATTTATTTCTCCTTCTCTCCCCCTTAACTTAAAATAGTGGTAATGATGAAATTTTTATAAAAAATCTGATCCAGTTGTGTAAAGTGTGTATATAATTTTTTAGCACAATGGAAGTTTCTTACCCAACTGCTGCACTGAGGTCCATTTTGATCATTATGATTGCTCCTAATGCAACACGATTAAGGGAGGCATTGCAGGTATATACTTTTTTATATTTTAAAAGGGTCAACTATACATGTAATTGTATTATGTTTATTTATTTTTTATTTTTTATTTTTTCATAGACATACATATCCCACCTTTTCTCTGATGGTGTTGTATCCCTCCTAAATGACGATACATTCCAGGTAGATGTTGGTGGATGGATCGCACGGCCTTATGTTGAAGGCATATTACTCTCACTTCCCCTAGGTCAGATGATATCTCTCACAAGATGCATAAGAATCATGACTGAAGAGGATGACCCGCTACCTCCACCAATGCCAATGGATGAGGAGGAGGTGGCTCAATGGATTATGAATGATGACCTGGGGGAAGAAGAACTAGGGGTGTTCTTTAATGATAGCGGTTATGACTCCTATGATGATGAAGAGTAAGTAGAATAATTCAAAACTGACTTTATAATCTTTTTTTTTTGCTGTTTAATTATTTGTATTATTCATTTTATCACATTATTCTTTTAGAACTATGGACAGAGATTAAGCATCATCATCAATGTCATCACTCTAGTTAGCATCGTCCATCGCTTTTTATAAATTCATCATTGTCATTCTCATCATTCTTGTTGTTCGTTTTACATATATATTTTTTTTCCCATTATAATACACTTTTTCATTCATTATTTAATTTATTTGTGTTTATTTCATGTTTAAAACTTCTTATTAAATAAGCAGTACAATAATTTAATAAGAAGTTTTAAACACGAAATATACACAATATGTTCTACAAAGCTAACATCAATGGTTTAGGTGATAAACATATTGTGCTAGAAAATAACATACATACACTAGCTATTGGCCATACTGTGTAAACTATTAATAATAATAATAATAATAATCCTGGGTCCAGCAATAGTGATGATACTATTGATCTTGTCCCACCCGCCAAACACAAATTTGTTTAGGTTAGGATGTGTAAATATTATTTCATTATTCATTTTGTAAATATATTTTTATACCTGTGTAAAATAGTGTTTGTATATATTTGTATATGTTTTTCATCTTTTTCCTGTTATTTCATTTATTTCTCCTTCTCTCCCCCTTAACTTAAAATAGTGGTAATGATGAAATTTTTATAAAAAATCTGATCCAGTTGTGTAAAGTGTGTATATAATTTTTTAGCACAATGGAAGTTTCTTACCCAACTGCTGCACTGAGGTCCATTTTGATCATTATGATTGCTCCTAATGCAACACGATTAAGGGAGGCATTGCAGGTATATACTTTTTTATATTTTAAAAGGGTCAACTATACATGTAATTGTATTATGTTTATTTATTTTTTATTTTTTATTTTTTCATAGACATACATATCCCACCTTTTCTCTGATGGTGTTGTATCCCTCCTAAATGACGATACATTCCAGGTAGATGTTGGTGGATGGATCGCACGGCCTTATGTTGAAGGCATATTACTCTCACTTCCCCTAGGTCAGATGATATCTCTCACAAGATGCATAAGAATCATGACTGAAGAGGATGACCCGCTACCTCCACCAATGCCAATGGATGAGGAGGAGGTGGCTCAATGGATTATGAATGATGACCTGGGGGAAGAAGAACTAGGGGTGTTCTTTAATGATAGCGGTTATGACTCCTATGATGATGAAGAGTAAGTAGAATAATTCAAAACTGACTTTATAATCTTTTTTTTTTGCTGTTTAATTATTTGTATTATTCATTTTATCACATTATTCTTTTAGAACTATGGACAGAGATTAAGCATCATCATCAATGTCATCACTCTAGTTAGCATCGTCCATCGCTTTTTTTAAATTCATCATTGTCATTCTCATCATTCTTGTTGATCGTTTTACATATATATTTTTTTTTCCATTATAATACACTTTTTCATTCATTATTTAATTTATTTGTGTTTATTTCGTGTTTAAAACTTCTTATTAAATAAGCAGTACGATAATTTAATAAGAAGTTTTAAACACGAAATATACACAATATGTTCTACAAAGCTAACCATCAATGGTTTAGGTGATAAACATATTGTGCTAGAAAATAACATACACACACTAGCTATTGGCCATACTGTGTTAACTAATAATAATAATAATAATAATAATCCTGGGTCCAGCAATAGTGATGATACTATTGATCTGGTCCCACCCGCCAAATAAATTTGTTTAGGTTAGGATGTGTAAATATTATTTCATTATTCATTTTGTAAATATATTTTTATACCTGTGTAAAATAGTGTTTGTATATATTTGTATCTGTTTTTCATCTTTTTCCTGTTATTTCATTTATTTCTCCTTCTCTCCCCCTTAACTTAAAATAGTGGTAATGATGAAATTTTTATAAAAAATCTGATCCAGTTGTGTAAAGTGTGTATATAATTTTTTAGCACAATGGAAGTTTCTTACCCAACTGCTGCACTGAGGTCCATTTTGATCATTATGATTGCTCCTAATGCAACACGATTAAGGGAGGCATTGCAGGTATATACTTTTTTATATTTTAAAAGGGTCAACTATACATGTAATTGTATTATGTTTATTTATTTTTTATTTTTTATTTTTTCATAGACATACATATCCCACCTTTTCTCTGATGGTGTTGTATCCCTCCTAAATGACGATACATTCCAGGTAGATGTTGGTGGATGGATCGCACGGCCTTATGTTGAAGGCATATTACTCTCACTTCCCCTAGGTCAGATGATATCTCTCACAAGATGCATAAGAATCATGACTGAAGAGGATGACCCGCTACCTCCACCAATGCCAATGGATGAGGAGGAGGTGGCTCAATGGATTATGAATGATGACCTGGGGGAAGAAGAACTAGGGGTGTTCTTTAATGATAGCGGTTATGACTCCTATGATGATGAAGAGTAAGTAGAATAATTCAAAACTGACTTTATAATCTTTTTTTTTTGCTGTTTAATTATTTGTATTATTCATTTTATCACATTATTCTTTTAGAACTATGGACAGAGATTAAGCATCATCATCAATGTCATCACTCTAGTTAGCATCGTCCATCGCTTTTTTTAAATTCATCATTGTCATTCTCATCATTCTTGTTGTTCGTTTTACATATATATTTTTTTTTCCATTATAATACACTTTTTCATTCATTATTTAATTTATTTGTGTTTATTTCGTGTTTAAAATTTCTTATTAAATAAGCAGTACGATAATTTAATAAGAAGTTTTAAACACGAAATATACACAATATGTTCTACAAAGCTAACCATCAATGGTTTAGGTGATAAACATATTGTGCTAGAAAATAACATACATACACTAGCTATTGGCCATACTGTGTTAACTAATAATAATAATAATAATATTAATCCTGGGTCCAGCAATAGTGATGATACTATTGATCTTGTCCCACCCGCCAAACACAAATTTGTTTAGGTTAGGATGTGTAAATATTATTTCATTATTCATTTTGTAAATATATTTTTATACCTGTGTAAAATAGTGTTTGTATATATTTGTATATGTTTTTCATCTTTTTCCTGTTATTTCATTTATTTCTCCTTCTCTCCCCCTTAACTTAAAATAGTGGTAATGATGAAATTTTTATAAAAAATCTGATCCAGTTGTGTAAAGTGTGTATATAATTTTTTAGCACAATGGAAGTTTCTTACCCAACTGCTGCACTGAGGTCCATTTTGATCATTATGATTGCTCCTAATGCAACACGATTAAGGGAGGCATTGCAGGTATATACTTTTTTATATTTTAAAAGGGTCAACTATACATGTAATTGTATTATGTTTATTTATTTTTTATTTTTTATTTTTTCATAGACAATCATATCCCACCTTTTCTCTGATGGTGTTGTATCCCTCCTAAATGACGATACATTCCAGGTAGATGTTGGTGGATGGATCGCACGGCCTTATGTTGAAGGCATATTACTCTCACTTCCCCTAGGTCAGATGATATCTCTCACAAGATGCATAAGAATCATGACTGAAGAGGATGACCCGCTACCTCCACCAATGCCAATGGATGAGGAGGAGGTGGCTCAATGGATTATGAATGATGACCTGGGGGAAGAAGAACTAGGGGTGTTCTTTAATGATAGCGGTTAGACTCCTATGATGATGAAGAGTAAGTAGAATAATTCAAAACTGACTTTATAATCTTTTTTTTTTGCTGTTTAATTATTTGTATTATTCATTTTATCACATTATTCTTTTAGAACTATGGACAGAGATTAAGCATCATCATCAATGTCATCACTCTAGTTAGCATCGTCCATCGCTTTTTATAAATTCATCATTGTCATTCTCATCATTCTTGTTGTTCGTTTTACATATATATTTTTTTTCCCATTATAATACACTTTTTCATTCATTATTTAATTTATTTGTGTTTATTTCATGTTTAAAACTTCTTATTAAATAAGCAGTACAATAATTTAATAAGAAGTTTTAAACACGAAATATACACAATATGTTCTACAAAGCTAACCATCAATGGTTTAGGTGATAAACATATTGTGCTAGAAAATAACATACATACACTAGCTATTGTCCTTACTGTGTTAACTAATAATAATAATAATAATAATAATCCTGGGTCCAGCAATAGTGATGATACTATTGATCTGGTCCCACCCGCCAAATAAATTTGTTTAGGTTAGGATGTGTAAATATTATTTCATTATTCATTTTGTAAATATATTTTTATACCTGTGTAAAATAGTGTTTGTATATATTTGTATCTGTTTTTCATCTTTTTCCTGTTATTTCATTTATTTCTCCTTCTCTCCCCCTTAACTTAAAATAATGGTAATGATGAAATTTTTATAAAAAATCTGATCCAGTTGTGTAAAGTGTGTATATAATTTTTTAGCACAATGGAAGTTTCTTACCCAACTGCTGCACTGAGGTCCATTTTGATCATTATGATTGCTCCTAATGCAACACGATTAAGGGAGGCATTGCAGGTATATACTTTTTTATATTTTAAAAGGGTCAACTATACATGTAATTGTATTATGTTTATTTATTTTTTATTTTTTATTTTTTCATAGACATACATATCCCACCTTTTCTCTGATGGTGTTGTATCCCTCCTAAATGACGATACATTCCAGGTAGATGTTGGTGGATGGATCACACGGCCTTATGTTGAAGGCATATTACTCTCACTTCCCCTAGGTCAGATGATATCTCTCACAAGATGCATAAGAATCATGACTGAAGAGGATGACCCGCTACCTCCACCAATGCCAATGGATGAGGAGGAGGTGGCTCAATGGATTATGAATGATGACCTGGGGGAAGAAGAAATAGGGGTGTTCTTTAATGATAGCGGTTATGACTCCTATGATGATGAAGAGTAAGTAGAATAATTCAAAACTGACTTTATAATCTTTTTTTTTTGCTGTTTAATTATTTGTATTATTCATTTTATCACATTATTCTTTTAGAACTATGGACAGAGATTAAGCATCATCATCAATGTCATCACTCTAGTTAGCATCGTCCATCGCTTTTTTTAAATTCATCATTGTCATTCTCATCATTCTTGTTGTTCATTTAACATATATATTTTTTTTTCCATTATAATACACTTTTTCATTCATTATTTATTTTATTTGTGTTTATTTCGTGTTTAAAACTTCTTATTAAATAAGCAGTACGATAATTTAATAAGAAGTTTTAAACACGAAATATACACAATATGTTCTACAAAGCTAACATCAATGGTTTAGGTGATAAACATATTGTGCTAGAAAATAACATACATACACTAGCTATTGGCCATACTGTGTTAACTAATAATAATAATAATAATAATAATCCTGGGTCCAGCAATAGTGATGATACTATTGATCTTGTCCCACCCGCCAAACACAAATTTGTTTAGGTTAGGATGTGTAAATATTATTTCATTATTCATTTTGTAAATATATTTTTATACCTGTGTAAAATAGTGTTTGTATATATTTGTATATGTTTTTCATCTTTTTCCTGTTATTTCATTTATTTCTCCTTCTCTCCCCCTTAACTTAAAATAGTGGTAATGATGAAATTTTTATAAAAAATCTGATCCAGTTGTGTAAAGTGTGTATATAATTTTTTAGCACAATGGAAGTTTCTTACCCAACTGCTGCACTGAGGTCCATTTTGATCATTATGATTGCTCCTAATGCAACACGATTAAGGGAGGCATTGCAGGTATATACTTTTTTATATTTTAAAAGGGTCAACTATACATGTAATTGTATTATGTTTATTTATTTTTTATTTTTTATTTTTTCATAGACATACATATCCCACCTTTTCTCTGATGGTGTTGTATCCCTCCTAAATGACGATACATTCCAGGTAGATGTTGGTGGATGGATCGCACGGCCTTATGTTGAAGGCATATTACTCTCACTTCCCCTAGGTCAGATGATATCTCTCACAAGATGCATAAGAATCATGACTGAAGAGGATGACCCGCTACCTCCACCAATGCCAATGGATGAGGAGGAGGTGGCTCAATGGATTATGAATGATGACCTGGGGGAAGAAGAACTAGGGGTGTTCTTTAATGATAGCGGTTAGACTCCTATGATGATGAAGAGTAAGTAGAATAATTCAAAACTGACTTTATAATCTTTTTTTTTTGCTGTTTAATTATTTGTATTATTCATTTTATCACATTATTCTTTTAGAACTATGGACAGAGATTAAGCATCATCATCAATGTCATCACTCTAGTTAGCATCGTCCATCGCTTTTTTTAAATTCATCATTGCCATTCTCATCATTCTTGTTGTTCGTTTTACATATATATTTTTTTTCCCATTATAATACACTTTTTCATTCATTATTTAATTTATTTGTGTTTATTTCGTGTTTAAAACTTCTTATTAAATAAGCAGTACGATAATTTAATAAGAAGTTTTAAACACGAAATATACACAATATGTTCTACAAAGCTAACCATCAATGGTTTAGGTCAGGGGTCTCCAAACTTTCCAGCCTTAGGGCCATACTGATTACTCCAGTAAGTTCCGAGGGCCAAAACCATATTATCATTGTTGCCGGTGGTAAAAAGTGAAATAGTCCACTGCAAATCGGACTAAAGTCCGCAAAACGGCACCACTGCATATCATGGCCGTAACCAGGGGGGGGGGGGGGGTTAGGGGGTCCAAACCCCCCGCGAAATGTTTTGGATTTCTTTTTTTTATTAAGAAAGAAATTACATTTGATATTTAAAGAAAAACAAATACAAATATGAATAAAATGAAAAAAAAAACGTTTACTACACAAATTGAAACGCACGTGTTTAGAATTGGGCTTATGCAGCTGAGCGCGTAAGATGCTTGCTGCTCGAATCTCGATACTCGCTCGATCGCATGCACACACACTGTATACGTATATAACAGAAAGGGACAGAGTGAAGATCGGCCGCCGGAAGACGTAGCGCACAGTTTTCGGTAGCTCGCCTTTCTGTTAATTTACTGCCACCGACAAGCTGCCTATAGGCGAATCTCGTTCGAAAAAAAAAGCTCCGCAGGCAGAATTTTTGTCATGTTCCGACGCGCTTGTTCGATAGATCGGCTGCGGCTCGCGCACCCGGCGAAAAAAACAAATGCCTACGCTGCAGAAAATTGAGCGTGTACACGCTGTTTTTTTCCTTTGCTACGTCTATTGTAAATAACCGAAAATGAAGAAAGTGTTTTACCAGTTGATCGTTTTTCTGTACTCTTCGTGCCTTCCTCTACTGATTGCGGTCTCATTTCTTAATGTATGCGCGCGCAAAGTGCCGAAGAGTTTTTTGTTTCATTATTGTGTTAATAAAGTTTAAACGTAACTCGAGTATTGTTTCCGTTTTTGAACCAGTTTTCAAATTCATTGCTTATCTTGAATTTACTTCGTACCTGTTATTTTAAATCGTGTTTGTGCGTGTTTACTTCCTTAAAACGTGGTTGTGCGTGTTTAAGTTTATTAAACCATCTTTGTAACAGTATTTTGATTTGAATTATTGCTTTTGTGTGTGATTTAGTAGTATGGAAAAGAAGCGAAAAATTGATAGTGAATGCAGAAAATTCAAAGATCAGTGGAACATTCAGTATTTCGTAATTGAGTCCAGTAACAAGGCGCTATGTTTGATTTGCAATGAAAGCATAGCCGTTCTTAAAGAATATAACATTAAACGTCATTATGAAACAAAACATTTTCAAAATTACTCAAAATATACAGGAAGTTTGCGGACAGAAAAATTCGAAGCTATGAAGCGCGGATTGAAATCGCAGCAATCTTCATTTACAAAACTCAAAACTGAACAAGAGGCTGCAACTCGTGCCAGCTTCCGTGTGGCTCTTGAAATTGCAAAACGTGGAAAACCATTCACCGATGGAGAAATGATCAAAGAATGCATAATTACAGTAGCCGAAGAAATGTGCCCTGAAAAGGTAAATTTATTAAAAACTGTCAGTATGTCAGCAAACACTGTGGCTCGAAGGGTAGAAAACATCGCTGAAAATATATCCTCTCAACTGTTCAACAAAAATGGACATGTTGAGTGGTTTTCTTTGGCCTTGGATGAGTCAACGGATGTGTCAGATACTGCTCAGGTGTTGATTTATATTCGAGGGGTAGATAAAAGCTATGAAGTGCATGAAGAACTTCTTGATATGTATAGTATTCATGGCACAACTACTGGTACAGATATTTTTAAAGGAGTTGAAATGGCCATTAATCAAAAGAACCTTCGATGGAAAAACTTGAAATGTATTACAACTGATGGAGGCAAAAACATGAGTGGGAAAGATAAAGGAGTGGTCGCTCTTGTGTCAAAGGCTGTGGAAAATGACGGTGGTTCAAAACCATTAGTCTTACATTGTATCATTCATCAACAGTCTTTGTGCGGAAAATGTTTGGATATGTCTGAAGTTCTGAAACCAGTCATATCAACTGTTAATTTTATCAGATCTTTTGGGCTGAATCACCGACAATTCCAACAATTTATTGAAGAGATTGGAGAAAATGACTTGCCTTATCATACTGCCGTACGTTGGCTTAGTTGTGGGAAAGTCCTTCAGCGCTTTTTTGAACTTCGAGCAGTGATCAAGATTTTTTTGAATGAAAAGCATCGCCCTCTTACTGAATTACAAAACAACTCATGGCTGTGGAAGTTAGCATTCTATGTTGATTTGACAAAACATGTGAACGAACTGAATTTGAGATTGCAAGGAGAAAACCAGCATCTTCCTGATTTATACACTAATATCAAATCATTCCGGAAGAAATTGATACTGTTTCAATCACAACTACGAAGTAAATGTTTTTCACATTTTAAAACATGTGAAATATTCAGCCACACCACTGAGACTGAGTTTCCTATCGATTTTGCAATCCAAACTTTGAGTGCTTTGAAAATTAATTTTGATACTCGTTTCTCGGACTTTGATGCCATTGCGAATCAAATTAAGATTTTTGAGAATCCTTTTGATACTGACATTGGAACCCTAGCCCCGGAACTTCAAATGGAAATGATTGATCTACAATGCAGTGATATAATTAAGAACCAGTATCAAAACTCATCTTTGTTGGAATTTTATAAGAGTCTTCCACTGACACAATTTGATAATTTGCATAAATTTGCTCGTGGGCTGTTTTCTGTTTTTGGTACTACTTATTTGTGTGAGAAGACCTTCTCCAAAATGAAGTCCACAAAAAATGTTTACAGATCTAAATTAACTGATCAGCATCTTAAATCTCTTTTAATAATTGGTACAAGTAAAATAAGTCCACAACTACAAACTATTGTCAGTAGAAAATCTCAATTACATAAATCTCATTAGTATTTCATATGTCATTATAACTTATCTTTTTATTCAAAATGTATGAAATGTTGGTTCAGATTGAATATATTTAATAAAAATAAAATTAAATTAAAAAAAAATTAAATTAAATTAAAATGTTGCTTGTACTCATTGCAATAATGTGTTAGTTATAATATACTGAATTATAAGCCTACAATAATGTTATGAATAGTTAGCCCATGACCATGTCAATGTAGATGTCATATTAATAATTATTCAACATAAAATTAGAATACTTCAGTAAACTAAATTTAATTTGCTATAAAAAATATGTTCTCTAAAAGGAGTTTTCAAGTAAGCTAGCTCTCCACGGGCCGGACAAAATCTGTCGGCGGGCCGGATGTGGCCCTCGGGCCGTAGTTTGGAGACCCCTGGTTTAGGTGATAAACATATTGTGCTAGAAAATAACATACATACACTAGCTATTGGCCATACTGTGTTAACTAATAATAATAATAATAATATTAATCCTGGGTCCAGCAATAGTGATGATACTATTGATCTTGTCCCACCCACCAAACACAAATTTGTTTAGGTTAGGATGTGTAAATATTATTTCATTATTCATTTTGTAAATATATTTTTATACCTGTGTAAAATAGTGTTTGTATATATTTGTATATGTTTTTCATCTTTTTCCTGTTATTTCATTTATTTCTCCTTCTCTCCCCCTTAACTTAAAATAGTGGTAATGATGAAATTTTTATAAAAAATCTGATCCAGTTGTGTAAAGTGTGTATATAATTTTTTAGCACAATGGAAGTTTCTTACCCAACTGCTGCACTGAGGTCCATTTTGATCATTATGATTGCTCCTAATGCAACACGATTAAGGGAGGCATTGCAGGTATATACTTTTTTATATTTTAAAAGGGTCAACTATACATGTAATTGTATTATGTTTATTTATTTTTTATTTTTTATTTTTTCATAGACAATCATATCCCACCTTTTCTCTGATGGTGTTGTATCCCTCCTAAATGACGATACATTCCAGGTAGATGTTGGTGGATGGATCGCACGGCCTTATGTTGAAGGCATATTACTCTCACTTCCCCTAGGTCAGATGATATCTCTCACAAGATGCATAAGAATCATGACTGAAGAGGATGACCCGCTACCTCCACCAATGCCAATGGATGAGGAGGAGGTGGCTCAATGGATTATGAATGATGACCTGGGGGAAGAAGAACTAGGGGTGTTCTTTAATGATAGCGGTTAGACTCCTATGATGATGAAGAGTAAGTAGAATAATTCAAAACTGACTTTATAATCTTTTTTTTTTGCTGTTTAATTATTTGTATTATTCATTTTATCACATTATTCTTTTAGAACTATGGACAGAGATTAAGCATCATCATCAATGTCATCACTCTAGTTAGCATCGTCCATCGCTTTTTTTAAATTCATCATTGCCATTCTCATCATTCTTGTTGTTCGTTTTACATATATATTTTTTTTCCCATTATAATACACTTTTTCATTCATTATTTAATTTATTTGTGTTTATTTCGTGTTTAAAACTTCTTATTAAATAAGCAGTACGATAATTTAATAAGAAGTTTTAAACACGAAATATACACAATATGTTCTACAAAGCTAACCATCAATGGTTTAGGTCAGGGGTCTCCAAACTTTCCAGCCTTAGGGCCATACTGATTACTCCAGTAAGTTCCGAGGGCCAAAACCATATTATCATTGTTGCCGGTGGTAAAAAGTGAAATAGTCCACTGCAAATCGGACTAAAGTCCGCAAAACGGCACCACTGCATATCATGGCCGTAACCAGGGGGGGGGGGGGTTAGGGGGTCCAAACCCCCCGCGAAATGTTTTGGATTTCTTTTTTTTATTAAGAAAGAAATTACATTTGATATTTAAAGAAAAACAAATACAAATATGAATAAAATGAAAAAAAAAACGTTTACTACACAAATTGAAACGCACGTGTTTAGAATTGGGCTTATGCAGCTGAGCGCGTAAGATGCTTGCTGCTCGAATCTCGATACTCGCTCGATCGCATGCACACACACTGTATACGTATATAACAGAAAGGGACAGAGTGAAGATCGGCCGCCGGAAGACGTAGCGCACAGTTTTCGGTAGCTCGCCTTTCTGTTAATTTACTGCCACCGACAAGCTGCCTATAGGCGAATCTCGTTCGAAAAAAAAAGCTCCGCAGGCAGAATTTTTGTCATGTTCCGACGCGCTTGTTCGATAGATCGGCTGCGGCTCGCGCACCCGGCGAAAAAAACAAATGCCTACGCTGCAGAAAATTGAGCGTGTACACGCTGTTTTTTTCCTTTGCTACGTCTATTGTAAATAACCGAAAATGAAGAAAGTGTTTTACCAGTTGATCGTTTTTCTGTACTCTTCGTGCCTTCCTCTACTGATTGCGGTCTCATTTCTTAATGTATGCGCGCGCAAAGTGCCGAAGAGTTTTTTGTTTCATTATTGTGTTAATAAAGTTTAAACGTAACTCGAGTATTGTTTCCGTTTTTGAACCAGTTTTCAAATTCATTGCTTATCTTGAATTTACTTCGTACCTGTTATTTTAAATCGTGTTTGTGCGTGTTTACTTCCTTAAAACGTGGTTGTGCGTGTTTAAGTTTATTAAACCATCTTTGTAACAGTATTTTGATTTGAATTATTGCTTTTGTGTGTGATTTAGTAGTATGGAAAAGAAGCGAAAAATTGATAGTGAATGCAGAAAATTCAAAGATCAGTGGAACATTCAGTATTTCGTAATTGAGTCCAGTAACAAGGCGCTATGTTTGATTTGCAATGAAAGCATAGCCGTTCTTAAAGAATATAACATTAAACGTCATTATGAAACAAAACATTTTCAAAATTACTCAAAATATACAGGAAGTTTGCGGACAGAAAAATTCGAAGCTATGAAGCGCGGATTGAAATCGCAGCAATCTTCATTTACAAAACTCAAAACTGAACAAGAGGCTGCAACTCGTGCCAGCTTCCGTGTGGCTCTTGAAATTGCAAAACGTGGAAAACCATTCACCGATGGAGAAATGATCAAAGAATGCATAATTACAGTAGCCGAAGAAATGTGCCCTGAAAAGGTAAATTTATTAAAAACTGTCAGTATGTCAGCAAACACTGTGGCTCGAAGGGTAGAAAACATCGCTGAAAATATATCCTCTCAACTGTTCAACAAAAATGGACATGTTGAGTGGTTTTCTTTGGCCTTGGATGAGTCAACGGATGTGTCAGATACTGCTCAGGTGTTGATTTATATTCGAGGGGTAGATAAAAGCTATGAAGTGCATGAAGAACTTCTTGATATGTATAGTATTCATGGCACAACTACTGGTACAGATATTTTTAAAGGAGTTGAAATGGCCATTAATCAAAAGAACCTTCGATGGAAAAACTTGAAATGTATTACAACTGATGGAGGCAAAAACATGAGTGGGAAAGATAAAGGAGTGGTCGCTCTTGTGTCAAAGGCTGTGGAAAATGACGGTGGTTCAAAACCATTAGTCTTACATTGTATCATTCATCAACAGTCTTTGTGCGGAAAATGTTTGGATATGTCTGAAGTTCTGAAACCAGTCATATCAACTGTTAATTTTATCAGATCTTTTGGGCTGAATCACCGACAATTCCAACAATTTATTGAAGAGATTGGAGAAAATGACTTGCCTTATCATACTGCCGTACGTTGGCTTAGTTGTGGGAAAGTCCTTCAGCGCTTTTTTGAACTTCGAGCAGTGATCAAGATTTTTTTGAATGAAAAGCATCGCCCTCTTACTGAATTACAAAACAACTCATGGCTGTGGAAGTTAGCATTCTATGTTGATTTGACAAAACATGTGAACGAACTGAATTTGAGATTGCAAGGAGAAAACCAGCATCTTCCTGATTTATACACTAATATCAAATCATTCCGGAAGAAATTGATACTGTTTCAATCACAACTACGAAGTAAATGTTTTTCACATTTTAAAACATGTGAAATATTCAGCCACACCACTGAGACTGAGTTTCCTATCGATTTTGCAATCCAAACTTTGAGTGCTTTGAAAATTAATTTTGATACTCGTTTCTCGGACTTTGATGCCATTGCGAATCAAATTAAGATTTTTGAGAATCCTTTTGATACTGACATTGGAACCCTAGCCCCGGAACTTCAAATGGAAATGATTGATCTACAATGCAGTGATATAATTAAGAACCAGTATCAAAACTCATCTTTGTTGGAATTTTATAAGAGTCTTCCACTGACACAATTTGATAATTTGCATAAATTTGCTCGTGGGCTGTTTTCTGTTTTTGGTACTACTTATTTGTGTGAGAAGACCTTCTCCAAAATGAAGTCCACAAAAAATGTTTACAGATCTAAATTAACTGATCAGCATCTTAAATCTCTTTTAATAATTGGTACAAGTAAAATAAGTCCACAACTACAAACTATTGTCAGTGGAAAATCTCAATTACATAAATCTCATTAGTATTTCATATGTCATTATAACTTATCTTTTTATTCAAAATGTATGAAATGTTGGTTCAGATTGAATATATTTAATAAAAATAAAATTAAATTAAAAAAAAATTAAATTAAATTAAAATGTTGCTTGTACTCATTGCAATAATGTGTTAGTTATAATATACTGAATTATAAGCCTACAATAATGTTATGAATAGTTAGCCCATGACCATGTCAATGTAGATGTCATATTAATAATTATTCAACATAAAATTAGAATACTTCAGTAAACTAAATTTAATTTGCTATAAAAAATATGTTCTCTAAAAGGAGTTTTCAAGTAAGCTAGCTCTCCACGGGCCGGACAAAATCTGTCGGCGGGCCGGATGTGGCCCTCGGGCCGTAGTTTGGAGACCCCTGGTTTAGGTGATAAACATATTGTGCTAGAAAATAACATACATACACTAGCTATTGGCCATACTGTGTTAACTAATAATAATAATAATAATATTAATCCTGGGTCCAGCAATAGTGATGATACTATTGATCTTGTCCCACCCGCCAAACACAAATTTGTTTAGGTTAGGATGTGTAAATATTATTTCATTATTCATTTTGTAAATATATTTTTATACCTGTGTAAAATAGTGTTTGTATATATTTGTATATGTTTTTCATCTTTTTCCTGTTATTTCATTTATTTCTCCTTCTCTCCCCCTTAACTTAAAATAGTGGTAATGATGAAATTTTTATAAAAAATCTGATCCAGTTGTGTAAAGTGTGTATATAATTTTTTAGCACAATGGAAGTTTCTTACCCAACTGCTGCACTGAGGTCCATTTTGATCATTATGATTGCTCCTAATGCAACACGATTAAGGGAGGCATTGCAGGTATATACTTTTTTATATTTTAAAAGGGTCAACTATACATGTAATTGTATTATGTTTATTTATTTTTTATTTTTTATTTTTTCATAGACAATCATATCCCACCTTTTCTCTGATGGTGTTGTATCCCTCCTAAATGACGATACATTCCAGGTAGATGTTGGTGGATGGATCGCACGGCCTTATGTTGAAGGCATATTACTCTCACTTCCCCTAGGTCAGATGATATCTCTCACAAGATGCATAAGAATCATGACTGAAGAGGATGACCCGCTACCTCCACCAATGACAATGGATGAGGAGGAAGTGGCTCAATGGATTATGAATGATGACCTGGGGGAAGAAGAACTAGGGGTGTTCTTTAATGATAGCGGTTATGACTCCTATGATGATGAAGAGTAAGTAGAATAATTCAAAACTGACTTTATAATCTTTTTTTTTTGCTGTTTAATTATTTGTATTATTCATTTTATCACATTATTATTTTAGAACTATGGACAGAGATTAAGCATCATCATCAATGTCATCACTCTAGTTAGCATCGTCCATCGCTTTTTATAAATTCATCATTGTCATTCTCATCATTCTTGTTGTTCGTTTTACATATATATTTTTTTTCCCATTATAATACACTTTTTCATTCATTATTTAATTTATTTGTGTTTATTTCATGTTTAAAACTTCTTATTAAATAAGCAGTACAATAATTTAATAAGAAGTTTTAAACACGAAATATACACAATATGTTCTACAAAGCTAACCATCAATGGTTTAGGTGATAAACATATTGTGCTAGAAAATAACATACATACACTAGCTATTGTCCTTACTGTGTTAACTAATAATAATAATAATAATAATAATCCTGGGTCCAGCAATAGTGATGATACTATTGATCTGGTCCCACCCGCCAAATAAATTTGTTTAGGTTAGGATGTGTAAATATTATTTCATTATTCATTTTGTAAATATATTTTTATACCTGTGTAAAATAGTGTTTGTATATATTTGTATCTGTTTTTCATCTTTTTCCTGTTATTTCATTTATTTCTCCTTCTCTCCCCCTTAACTTAAAATAGTGGTAATGATGAAATTTTTATAAAAAATCTGATCCAGTTGTGTAAAGTGTGTATATAATTTTTTAGCACAATGGAAGTTTCTTACCCAACTGCTGCACTGAGGTCCATTTTGATCATTATGATTGCTCCTAATGCAACACGATTAAGGGAGGCATTGCAGGTATATACTTTTTTATATTTTAAAAGGGTCAACTATACATGTAATTGTATTATGTTTATTTATTTTTTATTTTTTATTTTTTCATAGACAATCATATCCCACCTTTTCTCTGATGGTGTTGTATCCCTCCTAAATGACGATACATTCCAGGTAGATGTTGGTGGATGGATCGCACGGCCTTATGTTGAAGGCATATTACTCTCACTTCCCCTAGGTCAGATGATATCTCTCACAAGATGCATAAGAATCATGACTGAAGAGGATGACCCGCTACCTCCACCAATGACAATGGATGAGGAGGAAGTGGCTCAATGGATTATGAATGATGACCTGGGGGAAGAAGAACTAGGGGTGTTCTTTAATGATAGCGGTTATGACTCCTATGATGATGAAGAGTAAGTAGAATAATTCAAAACTGACTTTATAATCTTTTTTTTTTGCTGTTTAATTATTTGTATTATTCATTTTATCACATTATTATTTTAGAACTATGGACAGAGATTAAGCATCATCATCAATGTCATCACTCTAGTTAGCATCGTCCCTCGCTTTTTATAAATTCATCATTGTCATTCTCATCATTCTTGTTGTTCGTTTTACATATATATTTTTTTTCCCATTATAATACACTTTTTCATTCATTATTTAATTTATTTGTGTTTATTTCATGTTTAAAACTTCTTATTAAATAAGCAGTACGATAATTTAATAAGAAGTTTTAAACACGAAATATACACAATATGTTCTACAAAGCTAACATCAATGGTTTAGGTGATAAACATATTGTGCTAGAAAATAACATACATACACTAGCTATTGGCCATACTGTGTTAACTAATAATAATAATAATAATAATAATCCTGGGTCCAGCAATAGTGATGATACTATTGATCTTGTCCCACCCGCCAAACACAAATTTGTTTAGGTTAGGATGTGTAAATATTATTTCATTATTCATTTTGTAAATATATTTTTATACCTGTGTAAAATAGTGTTTGTATATATTTGTATATGTTTTTCATCTTTTTCCTGTTATTTCATTTATTTCTCCTTCTCTCCCCCTTAACTTAAAATAGTGGTAATGATGAAATTTTTATAAAAAATCTGATCCAGTTGTGTAAAGTGTGTATATAATTTTTTAGCACAATGGAAGTTTCTTACCCAACTGCTGCACTGAGGTCCATTTTGATCATTATGATTGCTCCTAATGCAACACGATTAAGGGAGACATTGCAGGTATATACTTTTTTATATTTTAAAAGGGTCAACTATACATGTAATTGTATTATGTTTATTTATTTTTTATTTTTTATTTTTTCATAGACATACATATCCCACCTTTTCTCTGATGGTGTTGTATCCCTCCTAAATGACGATACATTCCAGGTAGATGTTGGTGGATGGATCGCACGGCCTTATGTTGAAGGCATATTACTCTCACTTCCCCTAGGTCAGATGATATCTCTCACAAGATGCATAAGAATCATGACTGAAGAGGATGACCCGCTACCTCCACCAATGCCAATGGATGAGGAGGAGGTGGCTCAATGGATTATGAATGATGACCTGGGGGAAGAAGAACTAGGGGTGTTCTTTAATGATAGCGGTTATGACTCCTATGATGATGAAGAGTAAGTAGAATAATTCAAAACTGACTTTATAATCTTTTTTTTTTGCTGTTTAATTATTTGTATTATTCATTTTATCACATTATTCTTTTAGAACTATGGACAGAGATTAAGCATCATCATCAATGTCATCACTCTAGTTAGCATCGTCCATCGCTTTTTTTAAATTCATCATTGTCATTCTCATCATTCTTGTTGTTCGTTTTACATATATATTTTTTTTTCCATTATAATACACTTTTTCATTCATTATTTAATTTATTTGTGTTTATTTCGTGTTTAAAACTTCTTATTAAATAAGCAGTACGATAATTTAATAAGAAGTTTTAAACACGAAATATACACAATATGTTCTACAAAGCTAACATCAATGGTTTAGGTGATAAACATATTGTGCTAGAAAATAACATACATACACTAGCTATTGGCCATACTGTGTTAACTAATAATAATAATAATAATAATAATCCTGGGTCCAGCAATAGTGATGATACTATTGATCTTGTCCCACCCGCCAAACACAAATTTGTTTAGGTTAGGATGTGTAAATATTATTTCATTATTCATTTTGTAAATATATTTTTATACCTGTGTAAAATAGTGTTTGTATATATTTGTATCTGTTTTTCATCTTTTTCCTGTTATTTCATTTATTTCTCCTTCTCTCCCCCTTAACTTAAAATAGTGGTAATGATGAAATTTTTATAAAAAATCTGATCCAGTTGTGTAAAGTGTGTATATAATTTTTTAGCACAATGGAAGTTTCTTACCCAACTGCTGCACTGAGGTCCATTTTGATCATTATGATTGCTCCTAATGCAACACGATTAAGGGAGGCATTGCAGGTATATACTTTTTTATATTTTAAAAGGGTCAACTATACATGTAATTGTATTATGTTTATTTATTTTTTATTTTTTATTTTTTCATAGACAATCATATCCCACCTTTTCTCTGATGGTGTTGTATCCCTCCTAAATGACGATACATTCCAGGTAGATGTTGGTGGATGGATCGCACGGCCTTATGTTGAAGGCATATTACTCTCACTTCCCCTAGGTCAGATGATATCTCTCACAAGATGCATAAGAATCATGACTGAAGAGGATGACCCGCTACCTCCACCAATGCCAATGGATGAGGAGGAGGTGGCTCAATGGATTATGAATGATGACCTGGGGGAAGAAGAACTAGGGGTGTTCTTTAATGATAGCGGTTAGACTCCTATGATGATGAAGAGTAAGTAGAATAATTCAAAACTGACTTTATAATCTTTTTTTTTTGCTGTTTAATTATTTGTATTATTCATTTTATCACATTATTCTTTTAGAACTATGGACAGAGATTAAGCATCATCATCAATGTCATCACTCTAGTTAGCATCGTCCATCGCTTTTTATAAATTCATCATTGTCATTCTCATCATTCTTGTTGTTCGTTTTACATATATATTTTTTTCCCCATTATAATACACTTTTTCATTCATTATTTAATTTATTTGTGTTTATTTCATGTTTAAAACTTCTTATTAAATAAGCAGTACGATAATTTAATAAGAAGTTTTAAACACGAAATATACACAATATGTTCTACAAAGCTAACATCAATGGTTTAGGTGATAAACATATTGTGCTAGAAAATAACATACATACACTAGCTATTGGCCATACTGTGTTAACTAATAATAATAATAATAATAATAATCCTGGGTCCAGCAATAGTGATGATACTATTGATCTTGTCCCACCCGCCAAACACAAATTTGTTTAGGTTAGGATGTGTAAATATTATTTCATTATTCATTTTGTAAATATATTTTTATACCTGTGTAAAATAGTGTTTGTATATATTTGTATATGTTTTTCATCTTTTTCCTGTTATTTCATTTATTTCTCCTTCTCTCCCCCTTAACTTAAAATAGTGGTAATGATGAAATTTTTATAAAAAATCTGATCCAGTTGTGTAAAGTGTGTATATAATTTTTTAGCACAATGGAAGTTTCTTACCCAACTGCTGCACTGAGGTCCATTTTGATCATTATGATTGCTCCTAATGCAACACGATTAAGGGAGGCATTGCAGGTATATACTTTTTTATATTTTAAAAGGGTCAACTATACATGTAATTGTATTATGTTTATTTATTTTTTATTTTTTATTTTTTCATAGACATACATATCCCACCTTTTCTCTGATGGTGTTGTATCCCTCCTAAATGACAATACATTCCAGGTAGATGTTGGTGGATGGATCGCACGGCCTTATGTTGAAGGCATATTACTCTCACTTCCCCTAGGTCAGATGATATCTCTCACAAGATGCATAAGAATCATGACTGAAGAGGATGACCCGCTACCTCCACCAATGCCAATGGATGAGGAGGAGGTGGCTCAATGGATTATGAATGATGACCTGGGGGAAGAAGAACTAGGGGTGTTCTTTAATGATAGCGGTTAGACTCCTATGATGATGAAGAGTAAGTAGAATAATTCAAAACTGACTTTATAATCTTTTTTTTTTGCTGTTTAATTATTTGTATTATTCATTTTATCACATTACTCTTTTAGAACTATGGACAGAGATTAAGCATCATCATCAATGTCATCACTCTAGTTAGCATCGTCCATCGCTTTTTATAAATTCATCATTGTCATTCTCATCATTCTTGTTGTTCGTTTTACATATATATTTTTTTTCCCATTATAATACACTTTTTCATTCATTATTTAATTTATTTGTGTTTATTTCATGTTTAAAACTTCTTATTAAATAAGCAGTACAATAATTTAATAAGAAGTTTTAAACACGAAATATACACAATATGTTCTACAAAGCTAACCATCAATGGTTTAGGTGATAAACATATTGTGCTAGAAAATAACATACATACACTAGCTATTGTCCTTACTGTGTTAACTAATAATAATAATAATAATAATAATCCTGGGTCCAGCAATAGTGATGATACTATTGATCTGGTCCCACCCGCCAAATAAATTTGTTTAGGTTAGGATGTGTAAATATTATTTCATTATTCATTTTGTAAATATATTTTTATACCTGTGTAAAATAGTGTTTGTATATATTTGTATCTGTTTTTCATCTTTTTCCTGTTATTTCATTTATTTCTCCTTCTCTCCCCCTTAACTTAAAATAATGGTAATGATGAAATTTTTATAAAAAATCTGATCCAGTTGTGTAAAGTGTGTATATAATTTTTTAGCACAATGGAAGTTTCTTACCCAACTGCTGCACTGAGGTCCATTTTGATCATTATGATTGCTCCTAATGCAACACGATTAAGGGAGGCATTGCAGGTATATACTTTTTTATATTTTAAAAGGGTCAACTATACATGTAATTGTATTATGTTTATTTATTTTTTATTTTTTATTTTTTCATAGACATACATATCCCACCTTTTCTCTGATGGTGTTGTATCCCTCCTAAATGACGATACATTCCAGGTAGATGTTGGTGGATGGATCGCACGGCCTTATGTTGAAGGCATATTACTCTCACTTCCCCTAGGTCAGATGATATCTCTCACAAGATGCATAAGAATCATGACTGAAGAGGATGACCCGCTACCTCCACCAATGCCAATGGATGAGGAGGAGGTGGCTCAATGGATTATGAATGATGACCTGGGGGAAGAAGAACTAGGGGTGTTCTTTAATGATAGCAGTTATGACTCCTATGATGATGAAGAGTAAGTAGAATAATTCAAAACTGACTTTATAATCTTTTTTTTTTTGCTGTTTAATTATTTGTATTATTCATTTTATCACATTATTCTTTAAGAACTATGGACGGAGATTAAGCATCATCATCAATGTCATCACTCTAGTTAGCATCGTCCATCGCTTTTTATAAATTCATCATTGTCATTCTCATCATTCTTGTTGTTCGTTTTACATATATATTTTTTTTCCCATTATAATACACTTTTTCATTCATTATTTAATTTATTTGTGTTTATTTCATGTTTAAAACTTCTTATTAAATAAGCAGTACAATAATTTAATAAGAAGTTTTAAACACGAAATATACACAATATGTTCTACAAAGCTAACCATCAATGGTTTAGGTGATAAACATATTGTGCTAGAAAATAACATACATACACTAGCTATTGGCCATACTGTGTTAACTAATAATAATAATAATAATAATAATCCTGGGTCCAGCAATAGTGATGATACTATTGATCTGGTCCCACCCGCCAAATAAATTTGTTTAGGTTAGGATGTGTAAATATTATTTCATTATTCATTTTGTAAATCTATTTTTATACCTGTGTAAAATAGTGTTTGTATATATTTGTATATGTTTTTCATCTTTTTCCTGTTATTTCATTTATTTCTCCTTCTCTCCCCCTTAACTTAAAATAGTGGTAATGATGAAATTTTTATAAAAAATCTGATCCAGTTGTGTAAAGTGTGTATATAATTTTTTAGCACAACGGAAGTTTCTTACCCAACTGCCTCACTGAGGTCCATTTTGATCATTATGATTGCTCCTAATGCAACACGATTAAGGGAGGCATTGCAGGTGTATACTTTTTTATATTTTAAAAGGGTCAACTATACATGTAATTGTATTATGTTTATTTATTTTTAATTTTTTATTTTTTCATAGACATTCATATCCCACCTTTTCTCTGATGGTGTTGTATCCCTCCTAAATGACAATACATTCCAGGTAGATGTTGGTGGATGGATCGCACGGCCTTATGTTGAAGGCATATTACTCTCACTTCCCCTAGGTCAGATGATATCTCTCACAAGATGCATAAGAATCATGACTGAAGAGGATGACCCGCTACCTCCACCAATGCCAATGGATGAGGAGGAGGTGGCTCAATGGATTATGAATGATGACCTGGGGGAAGAAGAACTAGGGGTGTTCTTTAATGATAGCAGTTATGACTCCTATGATGATGAAGAGTAAGTAGAATAATTCAAAACTGACTTTATAATCTTTTTTTTTTTGCTGTTTAATTATTTGTATTATTCATTTTATCACATTATTCTTTTAGAACTATGGATGGAGATTAAGCATCATCATCAATGTCATCACTCTAGTTAGCATCGTCCATCGCTTTTTATAAATTCATCATTGTCATTCTCATTGTTCTTGTTGTTCTTTTTACATATATATATTTTTTTCCATTATAATACACTTTTTCATTCATTATTTAATTTATTTGTGTTTATTTCAACTTATTATTTAACAATACATTTTGCAAGCCTGATGAAGAAGATTACAAAGAAGTATGAAAAAAGCAAACGATATATATGAAAATAGTACATTTCAGGTTTCTATAAATTTACAAACATTGCACGATAAAAGACAAAAGAAACTTAACTAAATAATATCAAAAAAATTTAAACGATAAAATTAATCTTCTGGAAACATTTTAAAAACAACTTCGCATTTTCCACATTCACAAACCACATTTTCATCAAAAAATATATCTATAGTTTCAGGAAACGTTTCTCGTATAAAATCAGTAAAAGATTTATGTCCACATTGTTTACAATCTTTAATTAATGTTGGATGCACTGTACTAAGAGGTAACGAATCTGGTACATCAAATCTATGATGTTTAAAACATGGTAAATATTTTTTTATATTTTCATTATTCTTCACTATTTCAGGTAGTTTATTGTAAAAATCACAAATTTTATCAGGACATTCAGCAATTAATATCTCCGCAGTAGCTTCCTGCAACATTTCATGTATAGGATATTTTAATGCAGAAAGAACTGGTCTAACATTCATATTGAACCATTTCATCATTACATGTGCATTTTGTAACGAACATGCATTAGTTCTTCCATCAGTGTGTGCGTCACATTTTATAGCACTTGTTATAGCTTTGTACTTATTATTTAAATTTCTTAAATTTGGCATACCATACTGTGTTTCTAAATTAATTATTTCGTAATTTGAAAGCGATGATTCCATAATCTTTTCCCATATAGTTTCAACTTTTGCGTTTCCTTTAACATAAATTTTTAAAGGTTGATATCTAATTAAAACATTTTCCAAATCATTCGATATATTTCTATAATCTGAATCTCCAGCATTCCAGGGAATTGAATGATAATTTCGTGTAAGCCACCAATTTGTATGTCTTTTACTATTTGATAATATATCCCAATCGAACGGTGGTTTATAAATTTGATGAAATTGTATTTCACCATTTAAACTTAAAATCTCTAATTCTTTACTTATGTAGGCATCATCATAATTATTTTTAAAACATTGAAAATCAATTATAACTTCGTATGTATTATTATTCATCGTTATATTTAGTATTAACAATTACAACAGCAAAAACAAACTTTTTATAAAAACTTTATTACTTCAAAAATATAAATGTGAAAAATTTAACACATGTGAAATTAGTGTTAACACAAACATAAATCATCAAATACTAAATCGAAAATTGAAAATTGAGGTTCTTTTATATTCACAGTTCCAACACATTATAACTGGTTGATTTATCATGTATTATGAGAGCATAACATGACGTGTTTGAAGGTACATTATTAAGCGTCTTAAAATCAATTCTAATCTGCAGCGGACTACCATCATTTAAGAGCTCATTTTGAAAGTTGCATGGTATGATGAAAAGGGGATATTTAGTAAGAAAATCTTCTACACTAACAGCGGGATGTGGCGGTTCTTTTCCATAATACATTGTTTGAAAATGAGCATATAACAAGTATAGGTTTCCAAATCTTTTTTGACCAAAATCTAAATTCATTACTTCATAAGGATATCTTGTTGAATTTATACAGGCACAAATTTCAGTTACATTCAAATGGTCAAATGTAGAACTATCTTTGGTTAAATTATTTTGCTTATTTGTTTGAAATCCAATAATAATGAAGCACGGACGTTCAACAGTTGATGTTGATTTAATTACCCAACTGTGCTCTGAAACAGTATGCAGAGCAGGTTGATGAGAAAGAGACCATGCTCTAAATTGTATAGGTGCATGCTTTATCTTCTTTATTCTGTTGAGCAAGGTTATTTTCGATCGATCGCTCAATTTAACAAACGGTAGTTGCCATGCAATTGTTTGAAATGTTACATTAACTGCTTTATCGACTGTTGAGATAAATGCATTTTTGTCACTATTGGCCTGGATGAGAACAATTTCTTGACTCGCGTGTACAATAGCACGTCTATAGTCTTCTGCAAAACCAAATATGTAACGTAAAGGAATAATAAATTGAAATTCTAACATCAATTTGGCTCCCTCATCTGTTGATGTTGAAGAGCTTGAAGGATCTGTAATTTCTCGTGTAAATACTTTTAATTCTTCAGAATTTAGAGCACATGTACTGTAGTTGTAATCTGATTTTATATTTTCTGAACATAATAATCTACGCATGAGAGTCGTAATTCCAGGGTTTCGTACACATTCTATAGTATTTCCATTAATTTCATATCATAATTCAGAGAATAAAAATAGCGAACCATTCATTGAAAAATTTACAGATGGAGAAACTGTACCTTGTAGAAGTAAATAACTTTCTGATGGTAAAGTAATAACATCCTTTTGCTGAATGGGTATTCATATTTCATCGCTAGGTCCAAATTTTGAACTTGCATAAGGTTTGTGAGTATGTATTTCATAACTTGCAACCATATCATCTGTAAGGGTATTGGCTGAATCAATTTGTAATATATGTTCCATTATACTGCACTGAAATTATCTTACTCAACTAGCACACTGTAACCCAACGACTTAAGTACACAAATACTTTTTCTACTCAATGCTTTTCGCCTTTTTCGTTCTCTATTTATATACTTTTCTTCACTTCGAATAGGCGTTTGAGAACGCTTATATATACTTTTATTAGTGTATATAATAGGCATTTTAGATGTTATTAAGATGATTACGAACTGGTTAGATGTAAATTTATAATTAAATCTTCACTAGCAAAATCAACGATATTTCCCTTTTGATCCTTTATATATACATTTAACTCTGAAATATAATCCGTACTCACGGGTAAATAAATAATCGTTTTCGGGTTTTCTATAATTTTATATCCTGGTGCAATATTTAAAGAAAAACTGTAAATGAGATGAGACGAAGTTCCATTCGTATATCCACCTTTTGCTATGTTACAATATACATTCAGTATATTAATCGGTGTAATTTGAACGGTGTTAGGACTCATATGCATCATTAATGGTTTTAAAACATCTGAAACTCCACCAAAACCCAATAATGGGCCAATACTCCGCGGACTGGAAAATTGTATGTAATATTTACTTTGTATAAGAAACTTTAACGTTCTTTCATCGCCTTTTATAATAATATCAGCATCTAATTGTTCTTGTAAGTATTCATCTATATCGCCCACTTCATAACATCCGCTAGGTAATATAATAAATTTTGGAGGTTCATTATTTTTTACTGCAAGATCTGAATTGTAGTAATATAACATATTACATTCAGGAGTGATATTATGTATAGAATTATATGTTGTTAACGAAACTAATCCAATACTCCACTGACGATTATTTGCTAATAATAATGGGAGATATATATTACTAATCAAATTACCTTTTTTACCATTTAATTGAAATAAGTACGACATGACGATATAAATAACAGACAAACTAAATTTTAAAAACTTGTATTCGCGTAATAATATATACAATAATCGAAAATTTTTTTACAAATACACATGCTTATATACTAATTTTATCGTTTTCATTCATCAAATGGGGCAGGTAACGTATTTGTTAGAAATCTTAAACATAGTTCTCCACAATTAACCATATTATAACTTTGATATGCACATCTGTTGTAGAAAATCTCAATCTTTGGATCGTATTTGTAAATAATTAACTAGCTCTGTGGAAGGAGATAGATTACCATAACTATCTAAGTATTCTGCACGTTTTCCATATTTTCTGTATGCAGTCTAATGAGTTCCCGGACCTTTTTGCAAATCCATATTAACAATCGCACACTCATTTTTCTTAGGTTTGGTGGGCAACCCATCTCGATCAAAAACTCCTTTAAAATTTCGAATTTTTAACTCTTTTGCGTAAAATAAAATATCGAAATTTGTTAATGCTCTATTGCTAGGTATAGAATTAACCTCGAAAAAACTGTTTACGTCTCACACCGCCACTATATGGTGCTAAATACAAACCCAGACCACTTCGATATGGTCGTAAATAAAGTCCTTTTCCAATTTTTTTATTAATTTGTAGACCACTGCCTGATTTAAAACTTTTTCTAGCATCATTTACATCCCTCACCACTTTCACCAGTGATGATACTGATGAGGAAATTCCACCCAATGTAGCAATACCTGCTAATAAGGGGACAAGGGGAAAAGCTCCTCCAGTTTTAGTAATCGGAATAATTTGTACATTATCATTTTCAGCTACTATAAGATTTAATTTTTTAACTGCTGTAATCGCTTTTTTCATACGTCCTTTAAGGGTTTTTTCTTTTCGAACAGCTTTCCACACTACATTTAACACGTCTCTGAAATATAAGTTTTTTCTTTTCGAAGATTTTGATTTAGTTTTCCATTTCGCAGCTTGTTTTTTACCAGAACGACATCCTGCTCCTAATTTCCGTTTTACTTTCATAGCATTCATAGTTATCCAAGCAGCCACTTTCTCACCGAGACTACTATCTGGATCCTTTAACACATTCCCAGGCTTTATTTTCTAATAATCTATCCGCTTCAGCTCGATTTTTATTATCAGAATACTTGATATATGCTATTTTGTGTTCTTTAGCAGCTTCGTCCAATGGATTTATACCAGTTACACCATGACTTAGTTGACGATCTAACTTTGTACCAGGTCCTAAATAATTATAACCAGGATAATGCAACTGAAATGGAAGGTTATCTATAACTCTATTCAACACAGTTCCAAGACCGCGACCATGTTTTATTTTCTTTCTTAACACGTTAACTTTTCGTTGTTTTCTCGCCATATTCAGAAATAATTTTCTATATATATACTTTTTATCACACAACTCTGCGAGTTTTACCACTATATATAGGTGCATTTATACTTTTTTTAGAGTAGAGGGAAAAGGACAGTTCATAGACAAAGGATGCCGCCACCGTTGATTTAGGCCTTCGAGGGCCGTTTCTGGAGCATCTCGGACCGCGGAACCGCATTCCATTTGATTGTCGATCCCTTAATTAACACACACACATGTAAATGTACGTGTATATACGTCTGCACACACATGTAAAAATCACCATCATCATCACTATCGCGGTAAATTCGTACGCGTGCCATCGCAAGTGACCTTGCACCTGTCAATCATTTGACCGATGCATGCCTTTGCTTGTATGTAAATTACCGTTATTCGGTAGCGACTGGTTTCGGAGGATTACGCACACACACAATGATGTATATACGGTTACGAGCGTCCGTAACATATGTAAAATTAGTTATTATCATTATTGGATTTTGTTGTTATCAATATTATCAGTGGTCAGTCTGCAGGAATCGCAGTAAAATACAGGTTTTCGCCGTTCCGGTATTTCTAGGAATCGTGAAGATTTTCGTTCGGTCAGTTGCGTAAAACTTTTCTTTGTCTGATACATTATGTATGGGGGGGGGGGGGGGGTAAGTCTCTATCTCACACATCGCAAAAGCGAAAATGCTTCTATCATAGCGCTACACGTAAATGCTAATGCAACCGTTGAAACCGGATCTTAAGATTCTTATACTTTCTATACTAGTATGAATTTTCAAAATAAATACAAGTATATTTTATTTTTACAGCTCTAAAAAATTCTCCGTCATTACCAGTACATTGTAAATTTATAAATCTTTTCGTAATTCTTCTTTTTTTATTTATTTATTTATCTCCGAACACACAACAATTGTAAACAATAATGATACAAAGTATACGTCGCTGCTATCATATTATTTATTTTTTAATAACTGATTTACATTCCTGCTTTAATTTTTTTATTTAAAAAAATATTCGATCAAATGATTAATTAAATGTCGTAATGATAATAAAAATTACTGGTTTCTTACGAGTAATATCGAATTTAATTCTCAGTGAGCGTTGAAAACGCTCGAATCTTATTATCAAGAATCTAAAATTTCGAAGGAAATTTCTGTATCGCAACCCCTTCATACATTTTTTATTTTCTATATTTATATTTGTAAATTTTCTATCGCGTGTATATTTTTGGAAATATGTAGAGCCATCTATGAGCAGTCTATAACATTATTGAGAAAAGGTGTAGAAACGTATCGGTACAATAATGCTGGAGGATCTGTGTGTGTGTGCGTACGTGTAAATGGTCAAAGTGTTAATTCATAGTAGCATTTGTACCACGATAACCGATACATGTCAAGGATAGCATGTATGTATTCTGTTATAACAGGACTTTACAGCGGAGACTGTTATGAATATCCGCGAATATCCATTGCCATTATGAAAAATTAGTTTAAGACTGATAAAATACTTTAGACAAATACTGGAATATGTATTTACACATTCGATACCTGCGATAAAACGGCTGACAAAAATACCGTTCGGCTAATGGACCACACAGGCTAGCGATATATTTCGGAAATCACCGTTTAAAATCAGCCGTTTAAATGTCACGATGGATAATTAATTAAGCAACCGCAACATTGTGTTGAACCGCGAAATAGGAAAAGCGGTAAAAACATCCCTAATGAGGTGACCAAATCACTACCGTTGAAATATCCACTACCAACAATAGAAATATGGGAATGTGCTAGCTGTCCAAATACTCGAAAATGTTAGAATAAATGACATTTCAACAATGTATCTAAATCTACCATTGAAAACCTCTTTAGTTTAAACACATAATTATAATAATAATAATAATAATGAAATCGCGGAGATGAAAGTATAGAGCATTTGAGAATTTTAGCATGACGATCAGTTGAAAACTTAAAGTCTTCAAGTATTCATCATTTTGCTTCTCTCGGAGTATTTAAAATTTTCAAAGTTTTCCTTTTTATATTTTCCAATCTGTTCATCGATCAACATATTTATTTCGGTAAGTAATATAACACATTTATATTTTATTTAACTATTCTATTTAATTGTTTCATTCTTATATACATACATGTAATTATTCTTTGGAATTATTCCATTCATTTTTGTTTAGTCCCTCAGATAAATTTTACGCACTTCGAAATTTAGCACGATTTTATTCACTTTTTATTTTTTCATATATTCTTTTGAATTATTCCATTTATTCGTCATTTTAATAAGTTTTTAGAATTTGCAAAAATGATTCAGATATTTCATCACACATTACGAAAATTTTTTATTTCTCAAATATTCCAAAAGATTTCTCTTACCTTACATTATTCACTGTTTAATACAGTACACTGCTCAATGTCTGGTTTTTTTCTTCATTCAATACTCGTAAAATTTTGCTTTTCTTTTCTTAGACCCCATAACATATTTTTAATTACGTAATTTTTATAATAGATTTTACAGACATATATAGTGGAGAATTTTTGCAAAGACGAGTATGGTATTAATTTTAATATATATACTGGTATTATTTACTTCACTTGATTGATTCATGTAATAAAATGGATTTTTCTTGTCAAAAATATTAGAATTGGAACATATCTATTTTCTTACGTCTTATAATATCTCTCGAAATTGGATTTAATTATTTATATTTTCACAAATTAGTGATAGATATGATAAAAGGAACAAATACTCTTTACTAATTTTTCATGATATCTTTTCTCATGATTTAAAAATATGTAAATCTAATAATGTAAAATTATATAAGGATACACCCAACATATTTCTTCCTCCTCAAACTAGTTAATAGCTTTTTATTTATTACTATTAATATTTAAATTTAGAAGTTGTGATGTAAAATACTATGTTAATTCTACATATAAATATATTTTTATGTAGTATATCCTGATATACCATTGGCGATTGTTTTTCGATTAACAAAAACGGGGAAGCCGTGCATTTTTGAACAGAATATCACCGATTCCGAAAAAAAGGAGAATACATATCGGTAAGTAAACGTTCTCATTTTTTTTATTTTCTTCAACTATTATTCAGAAAGATTCTTTCAGTTTTATTAATTCAAACACTTTTCATTCCACATTATTTAAAGTATATATTCACAAATTTTATATTATACACCATTTACTCATATTTCTCAATATTCTCACTAAATTTTTATTTATTATCCTATTCCTCAGATGATATATTTAGGATTGAACTATAATTCACATATTATTCATGTATTATTTGTATATTACTTTTTATTGAATGATTTACCATGCAATTCCTCAAAAAGAAAATTGTTTTTCGTATATTATTATTGAAATTTAAAAAAAGAGATTATTACCCCATATGGGGTTATTTAGAAACTATTAGAAATTTTTAATTTACAGTCCACACACACGAAAATTATTTAGAAACTATTAGAAATTTTTAATTTACACTCCACACACACGAAAATTATTTTGAAACTGATAAAAATTTAATTATTATTTTATCCATCTACACATGTATGTAATTATTTTGAAATGGATAGAAACATTTATACTTTCGGAACATTATTATTTTAATTTTTGCTATATTCCGATGTTGAATTATTCCACATATTTTGAAGCTATTGAACATTTTTATTTAATCATTTATATGCGAAGTTATTTATTTTTGAATATGATAAAAATTTTATTGTGTTATTTTTTCTTTTTTCATTATATTAATCTTATCTTTTAATTTGTTTCTTTAACTGGAATTGTTGATCGGACATGGAGCAGTTTTAAAACGATTTAACCACCGGAAAGATATTGAAAAAACCATTGAAGAATTAAATTTTCCAGATCTTTTCTATTTTCAATAAGTACTTGAAATATTTTATACTTATATGTAGCATATATCACATTTGAAGCCTACAAAAAAACAATCAGTAATTATTATTTTCGTGCTTTTTCCATTACATTTTCATAAAGAAAAAAAAAATATTTACAAACCATTTCATTTTATGTTTCTGTTTTAATGTATATTACACACTTCATTCAATACAAGTGTCTTAATCTATTACATTTCATACATTATTCGATAATTTATCTTTTTTTATTTCATTCAAAGTAATCTTTCACAAACTTTTTCTTTTCAATTATTACTATTCATATTGAAAAAAACCTCCTTTCTTGCAAATCATTATTTAAAATTTCAAATGTGGTATATTTTTATTTGTCTCCATGTTTATCATGTGTATTTTAAAATAAACGAAAACTGTGTTGTGTACTTTTTTCTATGTATATATATTTACAATGTTGAATTCTATGAATGTATATTTATTTACTAAATTTTTCGAAATGTACAACTGATTATGCTGAATTTAAAAAATTACAAGTTCCCATTTCATATTCATTCAAAAAATGTATTCTTTGGGAAAGTTTTAATACTCGAAATAAATGTAAACAAATGTGATATTTCTATATACATGTGAATGATCTATATTTCTTTATTATTTACAATGGTAAAATTATTATTTATTCAAAAACATATTTTTTGGAGAAAATTTTTAATACTCGAAATAAATGTAAACAAATGTGGTATTTCTATATACACGTGAACGATCTATATTTCGTCATTATTTACAATGGATAAATTATTATTTATTCAAAAACATATTCTTTAGAGAAAAGTTTTAATACTTGAAATAAATGTAAACAAATGTGATATTTCTATATACATGTGAATGATCTATATTTCGTCATTATTTACTACTGAAAAATTATTATTTATTTAAAAACGTATTCTTTAGAGAAAAGTTTTAATACTCGAAATAAATGTAAATAAATGTGATATTAAATGTAGGTGAATATGATTGAATGTTAACAGTTGTATTGTTCGCGTTAAAGTTTAATCAAAACGTTATCTGAGAGATAATACCGACACGACTACATGGATTTAGGTAAGATAAGAAATATATTTATTTTCTTTATCGCTTACAACAGTGATTAGAATAGCAAAGACATAAGTAACAAAAAAATATTAAGATGGCCCAGCAGGGGCCAGCCCAACAACTTACAAAACCGTTAAATTATAGTGAGATGTTACAATATCAAAAACTTCCAACCAGAAAACAAGCTATTATAATTCATGCTATAAACGAAACAAAAATAAAAGATTACATAATTACAGTCGGACAAATAGTAGGAGCGAATAACATTTTATTCGCTTCAAGAGTATCTAACAACAGAATCTGTATCTATTTAAAAAATGAAGAAGTGGTAGATAAATTAACAAAGGAGCACAGTACGATAAAAATTGGTAATACAGAGATGAAAATACGGAAACTTATAAATCCAGCGAGAAGAATCGTTTTATCAAATGTATCTCCGCACATACCAAATTCGGTGTTACAAAACGAGTTAAATAAACTGAACATAAAAACTATTTCGACGATAACTTTTATTAGGGCAGGTTTGCATTTGGAAGAATACAAACATGTATTAAGTTTCAGACGGCAGGTGTACAGCTTAGTACAAGAACCAAATAATTTAAATGAAAGTGCTGAAATTCCAGAATATATCGATATCATGTACGAAGGTGAAAAATTTAGAATTTATATTAACTTAGATGGAAACTCTTTTCGTGCAGATCGTGAAAATAATTTGCAGAAGGAGGAAAATAGTGATAACAAATTAGAAGAGCTAAGCATATTAGGAAAAAGGCAACATTCGACAACAACAGACAACACGACAACAAATGACGATTGTGACCTGTTTGGGAACGCTTGTTTGTCTAATGCGTCGAGCCTAACTACGCTAGATGACACGGAAATTGAAAACCCAGAACCGCTAATAACGGGGAAAATAATTGTAGAAGAAAAGGAAGAGAAAACCGAGGAGATCGAAATGAACAGTACACTAATCGTGGATATGAGACAGGAAGCTGCGGTCAATAAGGAACCAAAAGAAAAACCGGATTATCCGCAAGATGAGCAGAAAAATAAAAATAGAAGCAAAGATGCAATTTGCGATCATAAAAGTTTGGAAAAAAGCACTTTAAATTTAGGCAAAAAAAAAGTAGGTACAAAAAAAACTAAAACAGAACAAGATAACATACTCGAAAAGGCATTAATAACAATAAAAGAAACAATCGAAAGTCAATTCAAACACAAAAAAGTAATTTTTAATTATAAACAAATACTACAATTAATCACAAATATAAATAAAAATGAACATGTAAATGAAACCATTAAAAACCTATTTCAGTTGGAACAGATAAATAATGACGCGCTTATCGCACAAATGCAGTACATTCATGAAAGCATAAATGATAGATCAATTAAAATAAAAATTACTAAAATAATAAATAAAATTAAAAAAGAAAATAATAAAGAAAACATATAAAATCTAAAAAAAAGTAGAAATTAGAATGGTTCAAATAATACAGTACAATGAAAACCACTGTAAGTTAGCAAGAGATATCTTATTAAGCAAAATAATTACGGAAAATATTGATGTTGCGTTCATTTGCGATAGATTCAGTAGCAAGTACGTGCCCATCAATTATAAAACTATTATACATAATAAATTACAAATAATTTACCGTGTTGGTATCCTAATAAACTGTATATATGCACATAATGAATACAATGTGTTAGTAATCCAAATAGATAAAGTAAATTTCATATTAACATATATACCACCGAATAATTTGTCATATCAATACTTTCAATTCTTAGATGTATATATTAGAAACAATAACTTCATTAAATTTATATTACTCGGTGACCTCAACTCAAGACACTTATCTTGGGATAAAGTAAATAACCCTAGAGGGAAACAATTATACAATTTAATACAAATTCATGATTTAAAGGTGTTAAATATTAAAAATAAATACACATTTAAATGGAAAAATCAGCATAGTACGATCGATTTAACACTCATTACAAACAATATTGCACAAGTAATTAGTGATTGGAAGGTATCTCATGAAATTAACCACAGCGATCATAGTTATATATTATTTAATTTTCAACCAATATATAAAAGTAATAAAGAATACGTGAAAGCAATAAATTATCATAAATTAGAGAAAAATATAACTAAATTTTCATATAAATTAGATTTAAAAGTTTTGTGTAATTCGGTAAATGCTATAGAAAATTGGTTAGAGGAATTTCAGCGGTATGTAAATACTGTACTACAGCACTCATACATAAATAAAGAAAAATCAACTGTCTACTGGTGGAATGCAAACCTACAAAACCTAAAATTTAACGTTAATAAACTATATAGGAAATATCGAAATTGTAAGAACGTAAATTTAAAAACGGTACATTACAATAAATACAAGAATAAATTTAAAAAATATAAGTACGAAATTAAAGTAGCTAAAATACAAGCCTGGAGAAAACTAATAAGTGATAAATCGGTATTTGGATTAAAGTATAAAATATTAATAAGTAAATATAAAGATGTTAACATACCCACATTAGATAAGTACGCCTACTCTGACAGCGATAAAGTAAAACTACTAAGTTCTAAATTATATTTAAAATCTAAACCGTTCAAAGTGAAAATAAATAATAATGAGTTCGTAAATTATGTTCAAAAAGACGAAATCAGCACGATTATTAAGAATCTTAAAAACAAAATAACAACAGGAGTGGATGAAATTTCAAACGGTTTTTTAAAGAAGTTCAATATTAAATATCCTGATGTAATAGCGAAATTAATCAATTTATTGTTTTATTATAATTATTTCCCGGAAAGGTGGAAAATAATGAGGACGGTGATTCTACCTAAAATCAGTAAAGACCCAAAATTGTCTAGCTCGTACAGAGCAATTTCATTAATATCAAACTTCAGTAAAATATACGAAAAATGCTTACTTAACAAATTACAAGATTTCGCAAACAAAAAGAATATAATTAATAAAAACCAATTTGGTGCATTAAAAGGCAGATCATCGGAATTAGCAATATGTAATATTATTCAAACCATAAAGAGTTTTAAAAAGAAATCATTAAAATGCTGTCTAATCACACTGGACGTAACGAAGGCTTTTGATAGCCTGGACCTAAATAAACTTATTGAATTATTAAAGAAATTAGAATTAGATAATGGATTGTTAAATATTTTAAATCATTATTTCAATAATAGACACACTATGATACAGATAAACAGTTCATCCTGTAAAAAAAAAATTGTTATGGGTTTACCCCAAGGGTCAGTGTTAGGACCATACCTTTGGAACATCATTGTTTCACAAATGTACAACTTAATACTACCAAACGATATACAAATAATTACATTCGTAGATGATATTGCCATTCTCATTGCAGATAAAAACGAAACAATGGTGGAAAATAAAATATATAAAGTCTACACTAAAATTCAAACATGGCTCACGGAATTTAATCTTGAAATAAACGAAAATAAATCAAACTATATTCTTTTTAACAGTAAAATTAATAAAAAACCATTTAACCTAATGCAGTTCGGATTAAATATCAAATATGCAACGCAAATCAAATATTTAGGTGTTATTATAGACAATAATTTAAAATTTTATAATCATTTTAATAATGTAAGAAATAAAATTAACAAATTCTTGCCAATTTTCAATAAACTTTTCAATAATAGTAACCGAATAAATTATAAAAAGGGTATTATATTGTATAAATGTATAATAGTACCAAATATTATTTATAGTAGTATTATTTATTTAGATATGCTAGGGACTAACAGATTTCAAAATATAATTAAAAGCTTTCAAAGAGAGATTGCAATTAAACTGATTAAAGCGTATAGAACTACCAGCTATATGGCCGCAATAGTTATCGCAGGCATATTACCTATCGAATACGAACTGCATAAACATATAAATGTATTTTTAATAAAAAATAAAGTTGAGATTAACCATAGATTTAGTAATGTTAGATATAATTTTCCTTATTATAAATATGAAAATAAATTGTTAAAAGAAAAACAATTTAAGAAAATTTTAAATGAACACTACATTAATAAATATCAGGAGATATGGAATAACTATAATGGACTAGCTAGACATTTTTTTCCCAATATCATAGACAGAATGAATAATAATGACTTTGTACCAAATTTTTTTAACGTGCAGTTCATATCCGGACACGGTAATTTTGGAATTTATTTATATAAATTTAAAATTACAGACAATGAAAACTGTAAAAGATGTAATTTCACAGATAATGTAGGACATATATTAAATGGCTGTAATCACAATAATAAGATTTTTAACAACTTATACGCAACAGATTTAGTTACAAACCTCTTTAATGAATTTAATAAATTTACTGTTGAAGAAATTACACACCAAAAGCAAAACTTGATAAATTAGTATTAAGTATTTATAATAAGAAATAATCAGTACACGATTGTAAAATGGGATCGCAGGCAACCAAAAACTTAATTGGATGGGGCCTGTTGTGAACATTATAGTAATAAGTAAAATTGTAATATTATTAAAAATAAATGACCTCGCCCAAAGTATTGGGAATGAGGAAAAAAAAAAAAAAAAAAAAAAAAATGTAGGTGAATACATCCTGTTTGTTAAAATGGTATTGATATTTCTATATACACATGAACGATCTGTATTTCCTCATTATTTACAATGGAAAAATTATTATTTATTCAAAACACAATTTTTTGGAGAAAATTTTTAATACTTGAAATAAATGTAAGCAAGTAGTATATTTCTATATACACATGAACGATCTATATTTTATCATTATTTACAACTGAAAAATTATTATTTATTTAAAAACATATTCTTTAGAGAAAAGTTTTTATACTCGAAATAAATGTAAACAAATGTGATATTTCTATATACATGTGAATGATCTATATTTCCTCATTATTTACAATGGAAAAATTATTATTTATTCAAAACACATTTTTTTGGAGAAAATTTTTAATACTTGAAATAAATGTAAGCAAGTGGTATATTTCTATATACACATGAACGATCTATATTTTATCATTATTTGCAAGTGAAAAATTATTATTTATTCAAAACACATTTTTTGGAGAAAATTTTTAATACTCGAAATAAATTTAAACAAATGTGATATTTCTATATATATATGAATGATCTATATTTCGTCATTATTTACAACTGAAAAATTATTATTTATTCAAAAACACATTCTTTTGGAGAAAATTTTTTTGTGCTCGAAATAAATGTAAGCAAATGGTATATTTCCATATACATGTGAACGATCTATATTTCATCATTATTTATAATGAAAAAATTATTATTTATTCAAAACACATCAGAAAAATGTTTAATACTTAAAATATGATTTTTTCTTTTTCTTTTTGGAAATGTATATGAATAATGAACACATTTCCATATATACATAAGTGGTTTATATTTCACTGATATTTACATCTGAAAAAAATTATTCTTTTATTCACTCAAAATTATATTCTTCATAAAATTTCTTAATATTATTCAAAAATATATTTCATCTTTAAATTAAAAATAGAAATGGTAGGTAATGCTTTATGATGAATATATGTCATATTATTTTGTGTTATTTTATGTAATATGTAATTATGTGCTATATATTATGTTGTTATATATGTAATCCATCAATGTCTCTTAAAAAAGAGATTTTACATACTCACTATCAGTCTATATATTCGAGATCTTTTAAAATGACTGTAATTACCACTCAAAAAAAACATAAAATTCAAGTATAAATAGTCTTTACAGTAGCCAATGACTGCTAGTATAATTGTAATTGTTTCACTGTTTTGATATAGAGTCTTGTGTTTAAAAAATTAAAAAAAAATGGCTGAACAAAATATCAGTTATGCAGTACAGGAGATATCAACGAAATACCGCACCCGCCTGGCAACATATCGCATTATCAATAAAAATCCAGTGCGGGTAGATATTGATGAATTTCTATCGGAAATTTCAGAGGCTGCCATTGAGAAGATTGAAGATCGGATTGGTACTGGTGTTAAAGCCAGCATTTTGTTGCAATGCCAGTTTGAGAAGATGGTCGCTAATGGGGAGGTAGTAAGAGCACCAAAGTTTTTCCCTATTAGCGCACATTTGCTACTGCTAGGGGATGATGTGGAGGAGTGGTATGAGGAGTCCATCGGTAAATTGAAGGGTGATGTTGATAAATTCGAGAATGCCTCGGGGAGTGGCTGGCGAATTGTTAAAATAGACTACCTCGAGGTACGTCTCAATTTTAGAAACATCCTTCAATGGGCGGGCTCCTTCATAGATCTTCCCACACCCCTGAAAAAGAAAAAGGCAGTGGTGAATGTGAGACCCTCCGAACCCAGTGATGAGCAGTGCTTTAAGTACGCCATCCTGGCTCAGTTTGTACAGGTACATCCTGAAAGATGTAACCAATATAATTATAACTCCGAATTGAGTAATCGCTATGTGTGGAGAGGTATTTCCTTCCCAACACCATTATCAGACATAAACATCTTTGAGCGAGCTAACCCCTCAGCATCTGTCAATGTGTATGGTGTTGATGATAAGAATATCGTCTTTCCCCTACACATTGCCAAAGAGATTAGGGAACACCATTACAATCTCCTCCTCCTGAAGGATGGGGAGAAGCATCACTTTTGCTGTATAAGGAACCTGAGTAGACTTGTTGGTAGGCAGATAACTTCACATGATGGTGCAATGTTTATCTGTCATCGATGCTTATCATACATAAGGAATGAGGGGAGGTATCTGGAACATATTAGGCAATGCGCAGATGTGCCTCCCCTTGCAGCCTCTGTACCTGCAGAGGGGAAAAACATTCTGAAATATGACAAGTATAAGTGCCAACAGTTTATTCCTTACATTATTTATGCAGACTTCGAGTGTATGCTTGTACCCATCCAAGATGGTGGTGAGGATGAGATGACGCAGAGTGCTGTTGGGGCTACTGCCATGGATGTTGATAATCCTGACATGCAGATTGTCAATGAGTCTGATGTGGTGTTGGGTGATGGAGAAAATACATCTCTCCATCGTCGAACACAAAACGCCTCCTGTGCTAGCACTGTCAAGGTACAGCAGCACAAGGCGATGTCCTATTGTTATTACATTGTTGATAGAGTTAACAATACAGTGACATCGCCGGAGTTGTACCATGGTCGTGATGCTGCAAAGAAGTTTGTAGAGTGTTTGGTACAGGAGGCAAGGAAAATTGAGAAAATCTATGTGGTGAAAAAACGTATATTCATGACACCACAAGATAGAATAGATTTCTCAAATGCCTCCCACTGTCATATATGTAGAGATCTGCTGAGAGGGGACAAGGTGGCTGATCATTGTCATCTAACAGGAGCTTTCCAGGGTGCTGCTCATTCTCAGTGTAATCTCCAGTATCAGCTTCCTCCGTTTGTGCCAGTGATAATACATAACTTGACTGGCTACGATAGTCACCTAATTGTTAGGCAGCTAGCGTATGATGATCAAGATATCTTTGTCTTGGCCAATACAGAGGAACGTTACAAAGGATTTACAAAGAGAGTGTCTAGCAACATCAGTCTGAGATTTGTTGATTCATTACAGTTTATGGCAAGCAGTCTGGGGAAGTTAGCGCAGCATCTGCCTGAAGATGCCTTCAGACACACTCTCGCCAACATCCCCAACCCTTCGCTGTTATCACTGCTGTGTCGTAAAGGAGTTTTTCCTTATGAATACTGTAGCGATGAGTCTAAACTAAATGAAACAACATTACCAGTCCGGGAAGATTTCTATAGTTCCCTCTCAAAATCCCACATCTCTATCGATGATTACAATCATGCGAAAAATGTGTGGAGCACGTTAAATGTTGGAACATTAGGTGAGTATAGTGACATCTATCTTGGGACAGATGTCCTAATCTTAGCTGATGTTTTTGAGCAATTTCGTGACGTTTGCTTTCAAAAATATGGTCTTGACGCATGCTGGTTCTTCAGTGCTCCTGCATTAAGTTTTCAGGCCATGCTGAAAGCTACAGAAGTACAAATGGAGCTCCTCACAGATTACAACATGTATCTTTTCTTCGAGTCGGCAATTCGTGGGGGGTTAACCCAGTCTGTTATGCGATATTGCGAAGCACGGAATCCACTCGTTTCTTCATCTGGTTGTAGTGATGGTGGAGATGACCCCAACTATATATTTTATATCGACTGCAACAATTTATATGGTACTGCCATGTCGGAGGCTTTACCATATAAAGGGTTTAAATGGCTCACACAAGAGGAAATAGATGATTTAGATGTCATGGAAGTCCCTGATGATTCCCAATTGGGTTATGTCATTGAAGTCGATATAGAATATCCTGAGGAGCTGCATTCTCTGCACAATGATTTGCCCTTCCTTCCGGAGTCTAAAGTGGTCTCACGATTGGGTAATATAAAGAAACTAGTGGCAACACTAGAGAATAAAACTAGATATATTATTCATTATACATATTTAAAGTTGGCTATTCAAAATGGATTAAAACTTTGCAAAATTCATAGAGGAATAAAATTTGAACAGACTCCGTGGTTAAAAAAATATATCGATTTGAACACTGTTTTTCGGCAGCAGGCCAAAAATGAATTCGAAAAGAACTTTTTTTTACTTTTGAATAATGCAGTATTTGGTAAAACAATGGAAAATATACGTTCACGGCCCAAAATTAAACTGGTCTGCAATAAAGTAAAATTTACAAAACTTGTGGGCAAATCATCATTCAAGGATAGAACCTTGTATAATGAGAACCCATTTCTGTGCGCCGTACATGAGCATCCTACCAAACTTTTATTTAATAAGCCGATATATGTGGGTATGTCTATATTAGACATAAGTAAATGTATTATGTATAAGCATCACTATAATGTGATGATGCCCATGTAAGGAAATGAGAGGTTGCAGCTTCTATACACTGACACTGACTCTTTTATATATAATATCCGGACTGCAGATCTCTATGAGGATGTGAAAAACAACCTCAACATATATGATACAAGTGATTACTCGCCTAGTCATAAGTGTTTTAGTTTAGTTAATAAAAAAGTATTAGGTAAGTTCAAGGACGAGCTTAATGGTGTGCCTATATGTGCATTTATTGGGCTTCGTCCTAAGGTGTACAGCATTAAGTTAGCGGATGGTATTATTAAAAAATGCAAGGGTGTATCCCGATTCATTGTCAATAATGATATCCAATATAGTCATTATTATTATTGTGTAACAAATAAGGCGGCCGTTTATAATACTTATTTCACTAGTTTTAATATACATAGTTTTAAGCATCTGCTGTACACCATAAAACAGAGTAAATTGGCCATTTCAGGGGCGGATGATAAGCATATCATAGGAGCTGACAACTCCCACACATATGCTATAGGCCATAGGGATGTTGTTAGTTTCAAAAATAGGTTTAGTTTCGTTCTAGACGAACTAAACATGTACCATACATTTAAAAATAGTTTATTTTGGGATTGTGCGAGATATGGATGTTAATGATTTAAGTAAGAACAAGTCAGAGAGAGTGAAATCTGCGTAAATGTGGATTAAGTGAGAAAGTGGTATTATTATTATTATCTAACCGTTAAGTTACATCCACCCCTACCTAGTATTATTATTAATGTTATTTTTTATTATTATTTATTCATACTAGTCATTTATATTTATGTGTGTATATATTTTTGTATATATCATTTTATATATGTATGTAAAATCATTTTTTGATGAAAATACATAGTTTTTATCCTTATCCATTTATTTACTTGTTTTTTATTTAAATTTTATAATTATCTACATACATATGTTCTGTTTCAATATTAAGCATAAACTATATAGGTTGATGAAGAATAGAAGAAGAAGAAGTAGCAGTAGCACAGAAGAAGAAAAATACTAATTTTATGAATCATACATTTATTCAAAAAAATTTATAACTAAAATATAGAAAATTACATATAAAAAAAATTGATAAATTGAAAATTAAATATGAAACAAATTTAAAAAACTGTTTTGAAACAAGAAAAAAATCATATTTTAAAAATTTTTGGCATTTCATAACGACATATGTAACAATCTTTACCCAATACATATTTATCTAAGCTTTGATGAAAATGTTGGTTACATGGTAAATAGGGCCGTACTTTATTATTCATGAGTGTAGCAGGTGGTAAATATTCATAATAATCTACAATTTTTTCACCAAATTTCGCTAACACTACTTCTGGAGGTGTCTGTTGCAAAAGTTGAATAATACTATCCCGCGTTGTTGCTTCCATAAATGGTTTGACAATATGATCGAACCACTTCTTCATTAACATAATTTTGTTTAATACACACAAGCTATCGTCACTTCCATTATTATGAAAATCACATTGAATAATTTCCATAACATTCTTGGACTGCTTATGTAACTCTGCTATAGATGGCATACTATAATCATTTGTCAAGTTAATAATTTTGAATGGTAAATTCTGTGATTTGATCAAATGTAACATCCATGGTATATTTTTACAATCCCCATGCATGTAGATTTGTGTTTTTTTATTTTTTTCATTCATCATTCCTAAATCACTTCCGAGATGAGTGATATCCCTGACTTTATAATTCCACAGATTGTTGCGATATTGCCAATAGGCTTTCATTTTATCTCCTTGAAAATAGTGTTCAAGCTCTGCAAATGCTCGTTGTGAAGGAGTGTGTAAATTTTGCTTACCATCAATGGCAAGCATTGCTAATTCGGTAACTTCATAATGTTCTTTTTGTAACGTAAATCGTTCAACATCCAAGAAAAAACCATGAGTTGCGTTCAATGTATAAAAATTAGCAGACATTTTGTGACTTAAAGACAACACAAACAATCGTATCAAACACAGTAACTCAATATGACTTTTTTGAATAAAACTTTAACTGATTGAAAAATGGTTTAATGCTACTAGTTATATAGAATTTAATGTCGAAGCAAAATAAAACAAGTCACCATCATATACTCATTATTTAACAACCGTTGTTAGTGATTTCGCCTTTTCCAGGAATGTAAATGTGTCGAACGAATCATTTAAAACTCATTAGATTTTCATGTTAATAATTTGTTACTATTTTGAACACATTACACTAATTAGACAAGGTTTATTCCTCATTTAGAATATCTCGAGGCGATAAACTTTCTCTATATCTTAAACGAGTTATTTTAAGTTATTAGCATGTAACATGTTATATTTTCTTTCAAACAATTTCCTAATATTATTTATAAGTATAATAATTTGTGTTCCATTTCAATATTAAACATAAACTATGTATGTTAGCGTGGAAGAAGAAAAAGAAAAAGTACACATCTTGAAAATTATATACACATTTATTCAAAAATTTACAACTAAAATATGAAAAAAATATAAGTAAAAAGTTTTGAAAATCAAAAATTTACAACTAAAATATGAAAAAATTACAATTAAAAAGATAAATATAATTTATGAGCTGAAATTGGAATTGTTGTAGATTTAGAATCATCACAATCGTAAACTATATTTTCTTCTAAAATTGTTTGATCTCCATTATTAAAATCTTTTCCTAAAGTTTCCGGGCACATATCTCGCAAAAAATCTGTTACATTTTTACATCTACACTGTTTACAATCTTTAATTAAGGTAGGATGAGCTGCACTGAGTGGTAATGAATCTGGTATATCAAATCTATGATGCTTAAAACACGGCAAACATTTTTTAATATCTTCGTTTTTCCTTAATGATTCAGGTAATTTATCATAAAAATCACAAATTTTATCTGGGCACAAGGAAACTAATGTTTCTGCAGTAGCCTTCTGTATCGCTTGTTGTTTAGGTCTAACATTCATATCATACCATTTCATCATTATAAATGCGTTTTTTAATGAGCATACATTAAGTCGTCCATCAGTGTGTGCGTCACATTTTACAGTACTCGCTATAGCATTGTACTTATTATTTAAATTTCTCAAATTCGGCATACCATAACGTGTTTCTAAGTTAATTATTTTATAATCCATAAGCGACGTTATCATTAGTTTTTCCCATATAGTTTCAATTTTGGAATCTCCTTTAACATAAATTTTTAAAGGTTGTACACTAATTAAAACATCTTCCAAATCTATAGATATATTTCTATAATTGGAATCTTCAGCATTCCATGGGATTGAATGATAATTTCGTGTGAGCCATAAATTTGTACGTCTTTTACTAGTGGTTAATATATTCCAATCGATAGGTGGTTTGTAAACTTGATGAAATTTTATTTCTCCATTTAAAGCTAATATCACAAGCTCTTTAATAATGTATGTGTTATCATTATTTTTAAAACACTGGAAATCAATTATTACTTCATGCATATTACTTACTGTAGTGGAAAACAGAAAGAGAAAACTTAACGAAATAAAAACTTTATTAATTAAAAATAAATACAATCGTATAAAAACAAAAATTTAACTTACAACTTTAAAGAACATTACTGAAACACATTCAACATAATACTAAAAGCAAAATATCGAACAGCATTCTTTTATAATTTTTCTATTTACAATTCAAGCACATTATAACCAGTTGTTTTATCATGTATTATAAGCGCGTAGCATGAAGTGTTTGCAGGGACGTTATCATGAGTCTTAAAATCCACTCTAATCTGTAACGGACTACCGTCATTTAAGAGTTCATTTTGAAAATTACACAGTATAATAAAAAGTGGATATTTACTGAGAAATGAATCTACACTAACTGCAGGATGTGGTGGGTCCTTTCCATAATACATTGTTTGAAAATTCGCATATAACACATACAGATTACCAAATCTTTTCCATTCAAAATCTAAATTCATCACTTCGTAAGGATACCTTGTTGAATTTATGTACGCACAAATCTCAGTTACATTAATATGATCAAATGTAGAGGCATCCTTGGTTAAATCATTTTGTTTATTTGTCTGGAATCCAATAATGATGAAGCGAGGACGTTCTACAGTGGAAGTTGATTTGATTACCCAGCTATGCTTGGAAATGGTGGGTAAAGATGGTTGATGTGAAAGAGACCACGCTCTAAATTGTATAGGTGCTTGTTTTATTTTCTTTATTCGATTAAGTAAAGATATTTTTGCTCGATCACTCAGTTTAACAAAAGGTAGTTGCCAGGCAATGGTTTGAAATGTTACATTAATTGTCTTATCAGCTGTTGCAGTAAATCCATTTTTATCATTGTTTGCACAGATGAGAATAATTTCTTGTGTTGCATGTACGATTGCACGTCTATAATCTTCTGCAAAACTGAATATGTAGTGTAAAGGAATAATAAACTGAAATTCCAACAATAATTTAGCTCCGGCACCTAATGATGTTGAGGGACTTGATGTATCAGTAATTTCTTGTGTAAATACTTTCAATTCTTCTGTATTTAGAGTGCATGTACTGTAGTTGTAATCTGATTTGATATTCTCCGAACATAATAATCTACGTGCAAGAGTTGTAATTCCCGGGTTGCCGTACACATTCTGTAATAGTTCCATTAATTTCGTAGCATAGCTCTGTGAATAGAAATAAAGGTCCATTCATTGAAAAATCTACTGACGGTGAAACTGTGCCTTGTAGAAGTAAATAACTTTCCGATGGTAAAGTAATAACATCTTTTTGCTGAACAGGTATACGTATTTCATCACCAGCACCAAATCTTGAACTTGCGTATGGTTTATGTGTATGTATTTCGTAAGCCGCTATTGTTTCGTCAATAACTGCATTTGCAGAATCAATTTGTAATATATGTTCCATTGCAAACTATATCAAACTAATATTTTTTCTTACTTAATCAACACGTTATAACCCAACGACTTTAGTACACTAATACTTTTTCTACTTAACAATTTCTTCTTTTTTCCTCTATTTATATATTTTTTTTCAGCCCGAAACGGTGTTTGAACACGTTTATATATACTTCTATTAGTGTATATGAGCGGCATTTTAAAATTGATATTAATATATTTTTATTAAGACAAAGAACTAGTTAGATGTAAATTTATAATTAAATCTTCACTAGCAAAATCAACGATATTCCCGTTTTGATCCTTTATATATACATTTAACTCCGATATGTAGTCTGTACTTACGGGTAAATAAATGATCGTTTTTGGATTTTCAGAAATTTTATATCCAGGTGCTATATTTAAAGGAAAACTATAAATGAGATGAGATGATGCTCCATTTGTATATCCACCTGTTGCTATATTACAATAAACATTTAATATATTTATCGGTGTAATCTGTACAGTGTTATGACTTGTATGATTCATTTGTGAGGGTAAAACATTTGTCATACCATCAAACCCTAATAGTGGACCAATACTCTGCGGTCCAGTAAATTGTATGTAATATTTACTCTGTATAACACACTTTAACGTTCTTTCATCACCTTTTATAATAATACCATCATCTAAATGCTCTCATAAGTATTCTTCAATATCTTCCACTTCGTAACATCCACTAGGTAATGTAATAGATTTCGGGGATTTGTTTCTTTCAACTGCCAATGCAGAATCGTAATAATACAATGTATTGCATTCTGACGTGATATTATGTATAGAATGGTATGTTGTTAACAATACTAATCCGATACTCCACTGACGATTATTCGATAATAATAGTGGTGGATACACGTTACTGGTCAAATTACCTTTTTTACCTCTTAACTGAAATAAGTATGACATGACCGTATCGGTTTTTACACAAATTGAAATAAACAAAAAATAATAATAACACGAAATATTTTTAAAAAATATTGTATTCGAAATTAAAACTAATATCTAAAATAATCGAAAAAAATTACAATCACACGTGCTTATATACTAATGAAGACATCATTGAACTCCAAATGGGGCAGGTAACGTATTTGTTAGAAATCGCAAACATAGTTCTCCGCAATTAAACGAATTATAACATTGATACACACGTCTGTTGTATAGAATTTCAATCTTTGGATCGTATTTATGTAAATATTAAACTAACTCTGCGGAGGGAGATAAATTTCCATAACTATCGAAATATTCTGTACGGCTACCGTATTTCTGTAGGCGGTCCAATGAGTTCCTGGACCTTTTTGCGAATCCATATTAACAATCGCACACTCATTTTTCTTAATGTGTATAAACGTGTATTTATACCTTTTAGTTGTTGTTTATTACGTGAATAAATAAGTTATAATGAAAATTGAAAAGCAGTCAACTATATTGCCTATAAATAATGTGTTGTCATTGGTAGAACCTAGTGACACATCAGTGCGTGATAAACACGGTTCATTGTTTCCAAATAATATAAGATGTTTAATTATCGGTCCGAGCGGGTGTGGAAAAACAAATTCATTATTTACATTATTAACACATTCGAATGGATTGCGTTATGAAAATGTCTACATTTACAGTACTTCTTTATATCAATCGAAATATAAATTGTTAGATACGATATACAAGTCTATGCCTAACATTGGTTATCAAACATTTTCCGATGATCTAAATTTAATAACACCTAACACGATTAATCCAAATTCGATATTTATATTTGATGATATACCAACGTGCAGAGTTCAACCCGTTGTGCAACAATATTTTTCGATGGGTCGACATAAAAACGTAGATTGCTTCTATTTGTGTCAAACGTATGTAATGATTCCTAAACATATGATACGAGATAATGCTAATTTCATACTTGTATTTGCTCAAGATGATATAAATATACGTCACATGTACAATGAACATGTTAATGGTATGTGTTCGTTTAAAACTTTTAAAAAAATTTGTAAAACATGTTGGAAGAATAAACATGGTTTCTTGGTGATTGATAAGGAGAGTGAACTATATAAAGGACGGTTTCGTCGTGGTTTCGATGAGTTTATAGTGATTGAAGATGAAAAAGATAGTGAAGAATAGCGTTAAAAGAAATTTCGAAGATGAATTACAACTTAAAATGGAATTGGAAAAAATACGTGCTGATATAATGAATAAATATAATTCGTTAAAGTCAGAGAGTAAATCTATTACAAATACTTCAGCCGCAGTGCTTGAACCGATTACAAAACCATTGTCGGAGATTCGTGAAGCATTACAAAAACCGAAAAGAAAGATAAAGGATGTCGATACAATAACTGATTCTCCAGTTGCAAAACAAAAATTGATGCATAGTACTCCCAGGAAAGATAGAATTACTGATGTAGATGAAGAAAAAAAATATGATTCATTTAATCTAAGTGAAATGGGTTCTTTTCGTATTGATGGAAATGATCCTATGCCTAGCGACTTATTTTATGGAATAAAGTATAATCCTGCTAACGATGAGTATATGTTGGGTACAACAACAATTTCATGGAATAAAAATCGCGGAGAAATATATTTAGGAAAAGGGAATAGTCGTATGAAATTCCCGTACACTGAGGGTCTAATGCATTTATTATTGGAGACGAATGTAGATAAGAATGAATATACTAGCGATGATTTGGAAATATATAAACAATTACTGGAATTTACAGGAGCTCATTTACGTTCCGATGGTAAATTGAAAGGTCTCCCCACTACGAAATATAAGAATATAATTCGACCAATGTTTCGAACTAGTCAGCACCGTGGAGAAGGCTATTACAAAAATCATTTGAATGTAAAGAGAAAACGTATATATAATAATGTCAACGCTAGAGTAAGTCTCGGAAATCAACGTATCGAATACTGGAATGATCCGAATGAATTAGTTGAACGATTGCAATTACTACACACATCTAAGCAAAGTGGTAATACTAGTGTAGACAATGAAAATTTTAGCGATCGAGGAAGAGTTAGCTGAAGAAGGATACATTCAACTACCGTACTGATTTTTAAAAAAAATATGTCTACAAAACAAACATCTGCATTGAAATCATTACAACGTGGTATAACTGATGAACTTCATAAACCTGCGCGAAAACGTTATCAGACACGATGTGTACAGATTTTTGGATTGAACGATTTATGGCAAGCTGACTTGATCGATATGACACAATACACACGATTCAATCGAGGGAATAAATTTATATTAGCCGTAATAAATACATTTTCTAAATTTGCATGGACCATACCTATAAAGAAAAAAAGCGGTCCAATAATTGCTAAAGCATTCGAAAAAATTTTAACTGAAAGAGGTATTGAACCTCCTAAACATTTGCAAACAGATCAGGGTACTGAATTTTATAATCCACAAGTACGAGCTGTTTTAAATCGATATAATATTAATTTATATAGTACTCATTCGCCGCTTAAAGCGAGTATTGTAGAACGTTTTAATCGAACAATAAAGAATTGGATATGGAAAGAATTTACTGCTAATCGTAATAAACGCTCGTTACAAGTTTTACCTGAACTTACCCGAAAATATAATACAAAAATACATCGCACAATAAAATTTGCACCTACCGATGTAAATAAGAATGTTGAAAGACAAGTTGTTGAAAATATAGCGAGGGAATGTAGTAAAGCAACCGATCGCTTCTCTACCCCGAGCGGATCGAAAAAATTTAAAGTTGGTGATATAGTTCGTATTAGTAAAGTTAAAACATTATTGGAAAAAGGTTATACTCCTAACTGGACCGGTGAATTATTTACTATAAATACGGTGAATTCTACTTTCCCTACGACATATACGTTAAAAGATAGAACTGGTAAATTGTTAGTTGGTACTTTTTATGCTGAAGAATTACAAAAAACATCCTATCCTGACGTATATTTAATTGAACGTGTTATTCAACGACGAGGTGGAAAATCATTAGTTAAGTGGTTAGGATTCCCGAGTTCGGAAAATTCCTGGATCGATAATAAAGTTTTAGTAAATATTTAGCAGACTACATAATGCCACTTCATAAGAGTGGTAAATATATGCCAGAAGGTGGTTCTGGAGCACCAACAACGATTGAATTAGATTCTAGTGGAAATTATAACTTTAAAGGAAAACGATTATTAAACGTTAGTACGATCTATCGAGAACCTTCAGAGTCTAAAGTTGTATCTTACAAACAGATAAAAACTCTCACAGCTGCGGAAATACATGAAATACACGAAAAAGTTGAGCAATTGAATTCGTTTGTTATGGAACAAAATGTTGCATTACACGCTCGAATTATGTTTTTGCATAAAGATTTAGATGATAAAATTAGCGATAATATTTCGAAAATCGGGATTCATAAGATCAGTATTGATATGTTGAGTGAAGATGTGTTAAAATTTAAGGATGATACAATATTTAAGTTTTCAATGTACGAAGAACAAATTAAAAAACTAATGGATAAATTAAATACGGTTTCGAGTGATTCTTCATCGTTATCTACGCGTGTTTCAAAACATGAAAATGATGTGAAAAGTACAATTCAAATATTTGGAGGTTTAATAAATGAGTTAAATGGAAAAGTGACCGTATTGTTGGATAAATATATTACTAAGGAAATAATGGATAAACAAAAAGAAGAAATAGAAAAACGTTTTAAGGAAATAATTGATAAACAATGTGAAGAAATTGAAAAGCATTTTATGGAGATGATTGATAAAGTTCGTGAAGAAATTAAAAGGGAAAAAGTACATCGTGCCGTAGATATGGTTCAATTAGCTGTAAAAACTGATAATTTAACTGAACAGTTACATGATATTAACTCAACTATTCAACGTAAGGATCAAGAGGCTTTAATACAGACTGGAGTTGGGAATATATTATCAACTATAGTAAAATCGAATGAAACTATTTATTATTATATATTATATTGTAATAAAGTTTACATGCATTATATATTTCGAAAGAAAACATTGTAAAAGTTTTTTGAAAAATAAAAAAATATGTGAAAAAGAAAAAAATGTACTTCTTTATTTTTTTAATAGTTTACATAAAATGCATGTTACGCCAACTGATCGCGTCGCAACGATGATTGTTGTTATGTTCGAATTCGTCTTTCATTGAATCCAGACATCCCCAGCATGAGAATTTAGCATTCGGCGATTGAATTCGTATGAGTTGACTAAATTTTTTAATCCAGGCAAACTGGAAATTACCATTCGAACCCCAGTACAACATATTTGTATGATTACAGTGATTTAAAATACTATGGTTTTTGCGGAATGCATAAACGACTTTAATTTTATATTTGCACATTTCAGCATCGGCACCATCGGTTTCTATTAATTTGTATAAGTTAATAGATACACCATTCGTTTGTTCGAAGGTTTCAATATCTGCCAGTGAGCGTACAGGTAATCGTATGAAATTGAAATCGTACACATTCTGTAATAAATTATATTGCCACATCGAGAACGGATTTTTCGTAAACTTTGCCAGAATAGCAAACAGAAAACTATTTTTATTTTCCGTATCGTTCAAATCTTTTACGTAGATTACAGCACGTCGATTGATTATTTTTCTCGGAAGTTCGACCTTAGACGGACTGATATCTTCAGATGGAGGTGGTAGCGGAATTTGTGTTAATGGCGGCGAATGTAAATATTGTGAGAATTGAGTATGTGATGAATTTTCTGCCTCTTGTGAATTTTCTGGGTTTTGTGATATTATCGGTGGTGGTGGCGGCATATGTGTATCTGGAAAACCACTCTGCGCAACATCGTCATTACCATATTCGAAAAAATGTTGAATAAATTCTGCAGTATTTACTGGTTTCGAATCGTTCGCGACAACGTTATCGGTATTCATGATGATTATGATGAAATAATTTTTATAAAGACGAAAAAATTAAAAAAAAAGAGTTATGAAAATCTTAAAAACTCGTGATGAACACTGCTTAGAGAACGTGTATGCGTTTGACGAGAAATAAATATTGAGCGATCGAATAAATCCATTCAACGATCTACCTCATTGACTACCTTTAAATCGGGTGTTGCAGTGGAAATGTTACGTCAGAAAAAATGTTCTGTTGAAAAAGTTGATTACATATGTGTATACGGACAAAGTAGTCAAGGACTTTGAGTATGAGTGTGTTTTTGTGTTAGTGTGTACATGTAGGGTGTGGCTCTGCAATATGACATAGACTGGAATAGAAATTATAAGAATGTTAAGATCCGGTTTCAATGGTTTCGTTAGCATTTACGTGTAGCGCTTTGAGAGAAGCATTTTCGCTTTTGCGATGTGTGAGATACATAGACTTACCCCCCCCCCCCCCCCCCCCCCCAGTACATAATGTATCGGACAAAGAAAAGTTTTACGCAACTGACCGAACGAAAATCTTCGCGATTCCTAGAAATACTGGAACGGCGAAAACCTGTATTTTACTGTGATTCCTGCAGACTGACCACTGATAATATTGATAACAACAAAATCCAATAATGATAATAACTAATTTTACATATGTTACGGACGCTCGTAACCGTATATACATCATTGTGTGTGTGCGTAATCCTCCAAAACTAGTCGCTACCGAATAACGGTAATTTACGTACAAGCAAAGGCATGCATCGGTCAAATGATTGACAGGTGCAAGGTCACTTGCGATGGCACGCGTACGAATTTACCGCGATAGTGATGATGATGGTGATTTTTACATGTGTGTGCAGACGTATATACACGTACATTTACATGTGTGTGTGTTAATTAAGGGATCGACAATCAAATGGAATGCGGTTCCGCAGTCCCAGATGCTCCGGAAACGGCCCTCGAAGGCCTAAATCAACGGTGGCGGCATCCTTTGTCTATGAACTGTCCTTTTCCCTCTACTTTTTAGTTAGTATTGATGGTGAATATTAAGTGAATATATAAGCTATAATGAAAATTGTAAAGCAATCAACTATATTACCTATAAGTAATGTGCTAACACTAGTAGAAGGTAGTGATACGTTAGAACGATATAAACATGGATCGTTGTTTCCAAATAATATAAGATGTTTAATTATTGGACCGAGCGGTTGTGGAAAGACAAATTCTTTATTTACGCTATTAACACACCCGAATGGACTGCATTATGAAAATGTCTACATATATAGTACTTCTTTATATCAACCTAAATATAAATTGTTAGATACAATATACAAGTCCACACCCGAGATTGATTATCAAACATTTGTCAATGATGTAAATTTAATAACACCTGACGCGATTAATCAGAATTCTGTATTTATATTTGACGATATACCAATGTGCAGAGATCAACCTGTTGTAAAACAATACTTTTCAATGGGTCGTCATAAAAACGTAGACTGTTTCTACTTGTGTCAAACATATGTAATGATTCCTAAACATATGATATGTGATAATGCCAATTTCATACTTGTCTTTGCTCAAGATGATATAAATATACGACATATATATGATGAACATGTTAATGGTATGTGTTTGTATAAGACTTTCAAGAAACTTTGTAAAATGTGTTGGAAGAATAAACACGGATTTTTAGTGATTGATAAGGAGAGTGAACTATATAAAGGACGGTTTCGTCGTGGTTTTGATGAGTTTATAGTGATTGAAGACGAAAAAGATGGCGATGGATAACGTTAAAAGAAATATTGAGGATGAATTACAACTTAAAACTGAATTGGAAAAGATACGCACAGATATAATGAATAAATATGATACATTAAAGAATGTGTCTAAATCTATTACAAATACTTCAGCTGTAATGTTTGAACCTATTACAAAACCATTGTCAGAGATTCGAGAAGCAATACAAAAACCAAAGGGAATGAAAAAAGATGATGATGAAATATTTAGATCTTTGGTTACAAAGTGAAAACTAGAACATAGTACTCCAAAGAAAGATATTGATGAAGAAATTGAAAATGATCGGTTTAATCTAAGTGAAATGGGTTCTTTTCGTATTGATGGAGATGACCCTATACCTAAAGATATAATTTTTGGAATAAAGTATAATCCTATTGCAGATGAGTATATATTGGGTACAACAACAATTTCGTGGAACAAAGATCGTGGAGAAATATATTTAGGAAAAGGTGTTAATTGTGCTAAATTCCCATACACTACAGGAGTAATGAATTTGCTATTGGAGTCGAAAGTAGATGAAACTGATTATAATAGTGATGATTTACAGATATATAAACAATTACTAGAATTTACAGGAGCTCATTTGCATGGTAATGGTGCCTTGAAAGGTCTTCCCAATCAGAAATATAAGAAAATAATATGCCCGTTATTTCAATCTGAACTACGTAGCAGAAAAGGTTATGAAAATTATATAACTAACCATAAAACTTCTCATGTTGCTGGAATAAGTCTTAAAAGACCGCGAATTGAGTATTGGAACGACCCGAATGAATTAGTTGAACGATTACAGTTATTACACACATCTAAACAAAGTGGTAATACAGGTGTAGACAATGAAATTTTAGCAATCAAGGAAGAGTTGGCTGAAGAAGGATATATTCAGTTATCTTATTGATTAGTAGTATTAGAAAAAAAATATGGGTATGAAACAAACATCTACATCAAAATCCTTACAACGTAGTATAGTTGATGAACTTCATAAACCTGCGAGAAAACGTTACCCGACGCGATGTGTACAACTTTTCGGTTTAAATGATTTATGGCAAGCTGATTTGATCGATATGTCGCAATACGCACGATTTAATCGAGGATATAAATTTATTTTAACTGTAACAAATGCGTTTTCTAAATATGCATGGACCATTCCTATAAAGAAAAAGAGTGGATCGGTAATTGCTAAAGCGTTAGAAAAAATTTTAAGTGAAAGAGGTGTTGAAGCTCCTAACCATTTGCAAACAGATCAGGGTACAGAGTTTTATAATCCTCAAGTACGGGGCGTTTTAAATCGGAATAATATTAATTTGTACAGCACCCATTCACCCCTTAAAACGAGTATTGTAGAACGTTTTAATCGTACAATAAAGAATTGGATATGGAAAGAATTTACCACTAATCGTAATAAACAATGGTTACAAGTTTTGCCCGAGCTTACCCAAAAATATAATACGAAAATACATCGTACCATAAAATTTGCACCTGCTGATGTAAATAAGATCGTTGAAAGACAAGTTTCAGAAAATATTGCAAGAGAATGTAGTAAAGATGTTGAGCGATTCTCTCCCCCGAGCAAATCAAAAATTTTTAAAGCTGGTGACGTAGTTCGTATTAGTAAAGTTAAAACATTATTAGAGAAAGGCTATACTCCAAACTGAACTGGTGAATTATTTACTATAAGTACAGTGAATTCTACTTTCCCCACGACGTATATGTTAAAAGATAGAACTGGTAAACTGTTAGTTGGTACTTTTTATGCTGAAGAGTTACAAAAAACATCTTGCCCCGATGTATACTTGGTGGAACGTGTTATTAAACATAAAGGTAGAAAATTGTTGGTTAAGTGGTTAGGATTTCTGAATTCAGTTAATTCTTGGATCGATAATAGTTTATTAGTAAACGTTTAGTTATGCTGCTTCATAAGAATGGAAAATATATACGTGATGATGGAATTGGCGAGGGTGCTACTGTCGAATTGGATTCGAATGGAAATTATAATTTTAAAGGAAAACGAATATTAAATGTTAGTACGATATATCACGATCCTGCAGAGTCTGAAGCGATATCATACAAACAGATGAAATTTCTTCTATACACTGATATCTTTAAAGCAGCCATGACAAATGCGCTTATGGAAAAAATTAACTTATCCAGCGATCATGTGAACATTTTAGGAAGACGAATAATTAATGTAGCTGAAGGTATTGAAACAAAAGATGTAGTCACCTTAGGTCAGTTGGGCGATATTCAAGGGTCTATGCAGGAAGTAATTATGAGTGAAGTTCAAACAAAGATCGATAATTTAAAACAGTTAATTATAGAGGAAACTAATTTAGCATTTTTGAAAAATAAATACGATCATGATATAATGAATGCAGATATTAGTAATTTAGCAAAACGTATTGAGACTAATAAAAATGAATATCTTTCAAAATCTGGAAGTATAGATGATCGGGTGAAGATTCTTTTGAGCGAATTAGACTCCGTGAAAGAAGCAGATAAAAAACTTGATAGTGAAATAAAAACCACAAAGATAACGATATATGAAGTATTAAAAATTCAGAATGCAAAGATCGATAATAATATACAACAATTTAGCGATAAAATATCATCAGCGGATAAAAGGATTGATGAAACTATTCAACGCTTGGATATTGTGATAGATACGGCAACTAATAAGATTGACGATAATATGTTTTGATGCTGTGCTTGTAAATAATAGAGGAGAACTCGATAGATTACAGAAAAGTTTTACTAGAGAACATGATTGGGTTGTAGATAATCTTTACAATAGATTAATTACTCTAGAAACACAAATGCAGCAGCATATTGCCTCAGAATCTGAGAAAAAACTGTGATTTTGTTATAAATATAGATTTCTGGGGTTTTTTCTTTTGTTTTCATAATTTATTTAATTTAAAGTGTTGAAATATTGTAAGTATATGATAATGCCATTGCATAAAAGTGGAAAATATGTACCTGAAGGAGGAAATGTTGAGTCTGGCAATATTGAATTTGATTCGAACGGAAATTATAATTTTAAAGGAAAACGATTGGTAAATGTGAGCACTGTGGATAAAGACCTGATTGACACTGAAGTGATTTCGTATAAACGACTAAAATCTATTATTGCACCATTAGAAAGTAGCGAGAAGATACAAAAATTATCGGATAAAATAAATATAGTTTTAAATGAACTTTCAAAGCATGAAAATGGTGTGAAAAGCACAATTGGTATACTTGGAGGTTTAATAAACGAATTAAGCGCAAAAGTGACCGTATTGTTGGATAAATATATTACTAAGGAAATAATGGATAAACAGCGCGAAGAAATAGAAAAACATATTATGGAATTAATTTCTAAGCAGTGTGAAGAAATAGAAAAATGATATAATAGGATGCTAGATAATCTTCGTGAAGAAATTAAAAAGGAAAAAGTACATCGTGCTGTAGATACGACACAACTAGTTGGTAAAACTGCTAATTTAGATGAACATTTACGTAATATTGATTCGTCTATTAAATGTAAGGAACAAGAGGAAGCAGTACAAAAGGAAGTTGGAAATATTTTATCAACGATAGTACAATTGAAATTTTAAGTTTATGAAATAATAAATGTAAATATATGAATAATATTTATTATATTGTAATAAAGATTACATACATTTTATATGAAATAATGTAAAAAAGATTTAGAAAATAAATATATGTATACATAGTCTAGCCATAAATACTGATACTGCCGCTGCATGAGGGGAATTTTGGGCAGAACAAAGTGATAACACTGTCAGCGCATCGTCATAACACAGTAGAAGAGCAAATAACTTCACTGTAGTCTGTTCAGTACACGCTACAAAGATGGATTGGACAGATGATCACGTACACGTTACAATAATTGGACTGATGAAGACGGGGCATAGCGCGTCTCAAAATCTCGCTCTGCTCAAACCACTCAAAGTTACGAAATGTTTTGTTTATTGTACACTGCAACGTTCTATGGACACAGGAGACGTTGTTGATTGCCCGCGAGCTGGTCGGCCGCGTGTTGCGAGAACAAAAAAGGTAGTTGAATCAGTTCGGTCACGAATTAACAGGTGCCCTCTTCGGAAACAAAAAATCATCGCTCAGGAGATGAAAATCGCACCGAGAACAGTCTTGCACATCCTCACTGATGATTTACATATGCGAGCCTATAAGAGAAGTACAGGTCATCTTTTAACCGAAAAATTAAAGGTGATAAGATACGAAAGAGCGAAAAAGTTGAAAGGCTTGTACAGCAAAAATGGGTACAAAAAGTTCCTTTTCACAGATGAGAAAATTTTTACTGTAGAGGAAAAATATAACAAGCAAAATGATAGAATTTATGCCCGTTCATCTGTTGAGGCTAAAACCAAGTTTCCACGTGTTCAACAAGGTCACCACCCCACTTCTGTGATGATGTGGTGGGGCATATCGTGGTATGGGGTAACTCACATGCATTTTTGCGAAACAGGGGTTAAGACAGGTGCCAGAGTACCAAAACACAGTTCTGGAACCAGTGATTAAGCCTCTGAACGATACTTTGTTTGCAGGAATCGATTGGGTATTTCAACAAGATTCAGCACCAGCACACAAAGCTCAAATGACATAGAAGTGGCTCGCAGAGAATGTGCCCGGCTTCATAGCAGCTAGTGATTGGCCGTCTGGCAGCCCGGATTTAAATCCGCTGGACTACAAACTGTGGAATAGATTAGAGGAAATGGCCTGTCAAAGACCACACTGAAATTTGGAGTCGCTCAAGGGAAGCATTGTTGAGACAGCAGCAAGAATTCCTCTCGAGACGATCCGTACATGTATTGTAAAATGGCCGGAGCATTTTTTGTCGCGTGTCGCTAATAAAGGTGGTAATTTTGAATAACTAAGACATGATTTTAACGAGCATTGTTTGTACTTTTGAAATAAATTTTTTCTGAATTTGCATCGTGCTTCCTTTTAGCAGTACATTCGTTTAAAGCAGTATCAGTATTTATGGCTAGACTATGTAAATAAGAAAAATACGCATTTCTTTACATATATTGCATATTACGTCTAAAGGGGCCCGCTGGTGAGTGCATGCATACAAATGAAGAAAAAATATATATCAGGTGGCGGTGTATATATGTGCGTGTGTGAACGTGTAGTGATAGTGAACAGGTTTCTATCAGTGCCGTGTGAGAGTGTGCATAGTTAATTGGCTAGTTAATTTTGAACGAACGACTGGAATTCACCTCACCTGGTGACAGTTTCAACCAGTTGCTGGAACATTTAAATATTTCCATTACATCCACAGTCGCACTTACATAATACATCTCGTAGCAGCACACTCGCCCGCTCTCATTCTATTGATGGAACGATCAAATATTTTCCTTAAAAATAAAATTTTAAAAAAAAAAGGCTGGAACGGAGCACGACTCCAAAAATTCCTTTAAATTTTGGGTTCTAAGTGTTGAGATTCAAACGTTTTTATCACTCCAGCAAAATTTTACCCCTCCCAACCTTGAAAAATTAAAATTAAAAAGTATGCTACATATATTACACGCAGAGTTATGTATAATACATACACATGATGATAGAAGGCGCGGGTATGGGAAAGCGAGTACACTTTCATGGCGGCTAAGGCTATATTGAATATATATGCGTGGAAACAGTGTGAGCGCATTTATAGATAACAGTATGAATGGGGAATTGGGAAAATAAAAGAAATATACTTGGGTCAATTTTATATTACATATACTAAGAGAATTTTGCAGGAAATTTGCAAAAAAATTTGAAGAAATTTTGGGGAAGCTTGGGTGAATTTTGACCATATGGATACAAATTGGGGTGAACTTTCAGCACCTGTACACTAATTGAGGTGGATTTTGACTACCCTGATGGGAATTAGGGATCGAATTAGTGGAACTGTCCAGGGGATTCACGGGTAAACAGGGAAAACTCGGAGGAAATCAGTGAAATCAGGGGAAACTTGGGGTAACTTTGAACTCTAAAAGAGAAATTGGGGTTAATTTTGAGCACTTGGATGAGAATTTGGGGTGAAATTTCAGCAGCTGCCCAGGAAAATCGGGGGAAACCTGGCCACTCGGGGTACCTACCCCCCGGGGAAAATCGGGAGAAACTGTGCCAGAACAAAGAAATACTGACTACTCACATCTAATATTTTTATTTTCAATGAATATTTTTAAATGCCACCCCCGAGGAGTGGCAACTTTTAAATGGTGGTTAATTGCATCATCCAGACAGAATAATTTTATCGGTCGTTTGTTCAAGTTCGAATCAAAGGTCCACATCTGGACGCACATTATTTCAATCTATTCGAAAATTTCATTAATTTATACCCTTCATTTTATTCTGAGCGACCATGTTCGAGTGATATTGCTAAATACATTGTGCCAGCAGATGTCGAGAGTCATTCGAACAATTTAGTCCTTCAACATGTCACTCTGTGGAAGGTAGGGTTCAAGAGTGGTCCAATGACAATGGAAGTAATATATTACAGTATTAATGAACAACCCCTCAGTTCTTCAAATCGCTGACATTTTATCATTTTATCGGAGATTTTATCTTCCTTCATGTAATGATTAATGGAAGATCCATTATCCGGCGCAGATTTCCACTTAGAACAACATTTCAGGATAGTCGATATATTTTTGTATAGTCCCTTTTCCATTAACTAATTCACATACATTGTTAATAGAAAACGACCACATTCCATTTCGGCTATATATCAGTCATAAGAAATATCCCATTAAATATGACCATCCGGGAATTGAAAATATCTACAGCAAAAACCACCTGCAATTATGTCAAGAAAATAGTTGAGGGGTTGTATGTATCGAACCTGATTTCTCATTATTCGAAAGGTCACGTTCGATACATCAGTTGGAAGGGTATATAACCACTTCTACATATCAAATCTCCTCATTTATAAGTCATAGCTGGACTTAGATTGTGTCAAAATATTTCCAACTTGTGCACTTCAAAATTTTTTATTTTCTTTTTACATTCATCGGATTTTCATCCAAATCGGTAAGTAATCGCAATGTATTTATTTATTTAATAAAAATATCGAAATTATTCTAAATTATTTTTAATTTTTTACATCTCAAATGAAATATGATTGTTATGTTTTTATTATTTTAATTTCTCTCCATTTGCAATTGAGAATACGCCAACACACTTTTTTAAATTACAATTTATATGCACCTCTTTCGAAATGTTATACTAATATATAATTAATTTTGCACATTTCTAATCCTTTTTCATTAAAAATCAAGTGCAGTAACAATTTTAAAAAAAGTAAGTTACGCTACCGCACCATGTACATTACTATTTTTTTAAATTTCATTTACAACATTCAATTGATTTTATATAAATGAAATAGTCGATCTTTCGAAAATATAAGAATTGAAATATATTTACACGAAGAGCAAAGTTTTATTGAAAATTCATTTTCTTACGTAACATACAATCCCGAGATTCATTTTTTCCCCATTTCTCACGTCATATAATATCTTCCGAAAATTGAATTTGATTATTCTCAACTTTACAAATTAGGAATAGTTAACATCTCAGGATACATATAACAAAATTTCATGGTACATATTCTGAAAATTCTTAAAACACGAATACAATATAAACATTGGTAAGTAAACATTCATATTTTTTTATTTTTCCTCAACTATTATTCTGTTAGATCCTTTCAGTATTATTAATTTAAACATTTTTATTCATCATTATTCAAAGTATATATTCATAGATTTTTTTATTATACACCATTTACTCATATTCCTCAATATTCTCACTAAATTTTACTTATTATCCTATTCTTCAGATAATATATCCGGACCGAACTATAATTTATGTATTATTCATGTATTATTTGTATATTATTTTTATTGAATGGTTTACCATGTAATTCCTCAAAAAAGAGAGATTATTACCCCATACGGGATTATTTAGAAACTATTAGAAATTTTTAATTTACAGTCCACACACGCAAAATTATTTTGAAACTGATAGAAATTTTTAATTTACAGTCCACACATGGAAAAATATTTTGAAAACTGATAGAGATTTAATTATTATTATATCCATCTACACATGTATGTAATTATTTTGAAATGGATAGAAACATTTATACTTTCGGAACATTATTCCACATATTTTGAAACTATTGAACATTTTTATTTAATCATTTATATACGAAGTTATTTATTTTTGAATATAATAGAAATTTTATCATGTTATTTTTTCATTATACTAATCTTATCTTTTAATTTGTTTCCTTAACTGGAATTGTTGATCGGACATGGAGCAGTTTTAAGAAAACGATTTCTCCTAGCGCAGAGATAGCCGAAAAAAGAAAAAGCAGAAGAAAACTAACAAACCAATATATTTTCACCGATCTTTTTCTCTTTCCAGTAAGTACTTGAAATATTTTATACTTATATGCAACATATATCACATTTGAAGTCTACAAAATACAATCAGTAATTATTATTTTTCATACTTTTTCCCATTACAATTTCATAAAAATAAATATATTTACAAACCATTTTTATTTTAAGCTTCCATTTTAATATATATTTCACATTTCGTTCAACACAAGCATCTTAATCTATTACATTTCATACATTATTCGATAATTTAACTTTTTTTATTTCATTCAAAAGTAATATTTAACAGTTCATTGATTTTATTGTCATTTTTTAATTATTGCTATTCATATTGGAAAAACAGCCTTTCTTACATCTCATTATTTAAACTTTTTAAATGTGGTATATGTTTTATTTATTTCCATGTTTATTATTGACTCATATTTATTTTATTATGCGCATTTAAATAAATGAACCTGTGTTGTATGCTTTTTACATATATGTATTTACAATGTTGAATTTTAAGAATGTACACAATCGATCATGTCAAATTTTAAAAGAAAGTTTACATTTCGACTATACCTCACAATACTTTATTTAATCAAAAATATTTATTCAAAATCATATTTTTAGAGCAATTTTCACAGAATAAAATTTATAACTTTGAACAAAATGCTATATTTTTCCTTTTCTAAATTAGTACAATTAATATGTATAATTACATGCATACAGGCAATACTTATTTTCAAACACTTTCAATCGAAAAAAAAAATGTACATTATTTATTTGAAATCATTTTTTACGCAAAAAAATAAAGACATATAATCAATATACATGTAAACAATTTATATTTGCTTGTTTATAATTGTAAATGTACGTCATTTATCTAAAATTCACATTCTTCGGGAAAGTTTTTAATACTTAAAATATAATTTAATAATTTCATCCTGTAGATATGTATTTTTTCCTTCTCAAAATTAAAAAAAAATAAATGAATGAATAATAGAAATATTTATATATACTTACAAGAGATATATATTTTCAGACGAAAAAATTTATATTATTTGTAACCTTCTCAGCAACATTATGTACATAAAAGAGTTGAGATATAAACAGACGGCTTCTAATGAGACATGTATTATAAAATGAAAAATTAAAAGTATCATGATGGTTAAGATAATTATTAAAAAAAAAAAATAAACACCGATTAACATTTGCTGGAAAAAATTTTTATTCTTTCTATGCATTATAAGTCAATCACAACAGAGAATCTGAAATGAATGATCATTTCGATATATTGAATTATCGATTTAATTTTATTCGATGTGAAATAAAATTAATATTAAAAAAAATTAGTAAATATTTATTCAAAAAAAAAATCATGTTCTTTTGGGAAAAATTTTTAATACTTGAAATAAATGTATGTAACAGATATATTTCTACACGCGCATGGAAAGTTTATATTTCATTATATGTTCAAATCATGCTCTTTAGAAAAATTTTCAACACATGGAATAAAAAAAAAAATTATCATTTTGTCTAATTTATATATTTATTTTTTTATTTTTTATAATAATATTTCATGTTATTGTATATATTTATATAAATGTCATACAGTGTTGTACTATTATGATTCTATATTTAAAAATCCATATAAATTAATGCCTATTAATAGCCTCCATCTTACCTAGTACTCATATCTACACCTTTTTGGAAAATAACAATAATAATAAAATAGATAGTTATATAAATAGTTGTATATTTCTATATTGGCAAAAAAAAATCTCTTTTATTTTAATCAAAATTAATCTGAAATGAGAGAAAGAGTGATATTAAGCCATGTATCAAACTTTCAAAAAGTATAAATACCCTCTCCAACAGTAAATCTCTTCTAGTCTAATAGAGTTTTGTTATTGTTTGATTTAGTTCTCACATTTTTTTGAAAAAATGGCACCTTAAAGCTACCATGTCAAAACAGTAACCAGGTACAACAAGAACTGATATGACACCCACCAGATAGTAAATGACGACAGGAAGCTTGTCAATATAGACACATTCCTAGAGAATATTTCCACTGAAGTATTATCAATTCTTCGACAGGATATTCGCACCGGTCTGAAATGTGGTCTTGTACTATACTGCAGGTACCAACATGCTACTGATGCTGCTGGGACAGGATTAACCAAGAAAATGTATTTCCCCACAAACAGTGACTTGCTTCATAATGGGGATAACTTTGAAGCCTGGTATGAACAGGCCACAGGATGGATTCGGGAGCTTGCTGACAAGCTGGAGCGGGTAGAGGGATCGGGGTGGAGTGTGAGTTCCATTAAGTATTTGGAAATAAAACTTAACTATTGCAATATGCTAACTCGCGCATCATCCCACATCCCTCTACCTGGGAAGATTGTAGCATGGAAGGCAGTAATCAACTTTTTGAACAGAGATGATTTCTGCTTCCAGTATGCTACACTAGCCAAGTTTGTACCAAAGGACCCGCAGCGAGTCAGTAAATATTTAGGAAACCCAGAACTTATAAATAAGTATAACTGGACAGGGGTGAATTTTCCTGCATCGATGGATGACATCATAACGTTTGAGAAGAACAACCCATCTTGTTCTATAAATGTCTATGCCATTGATACGGATGATGTTATATACCCTCTCCAGGTTGCAAAGGAGGAAAGGCTAGACCACACAGACCTTCTACTAGTGAAGAATGGGGATGTGCGGCATTTCTGCTGGATTAAGAACTTGGGGCGACTGGTAGCTAGACAAATTACAAGAGATGGACATGTGCTTCGCATCTGTTGTCACTGTTTGTGGCATGTTCATGATGAAGCGTGGATGGAGCAGCACAAGCAGCTATGTAAGGAGTGGGAGCCAGTCGCTGTAGAAATGCCGCAGCCGGGGAAGAACATCCTCAAATTTGATAAATATAAATATATGCAGGAGGTCCCTTTTGTGGTCTATGCTGATTTCGATTGTTTCCTCAAGGCGGTAGAGGGGGCTGCTGATGATGTTGGTGATGGCACCCACACTGGCAATGAAGTAGAAGTTGAAGAAGATGGACATCAACGACGGGTCCACCAGGAACAGTGCTCATATACTGAAAAAATTCATCGACATGAGCCAATGAGTTTCTGCTACATGGTGGTGTCACCTGTGGGTCATGACATCCTCCCTGATTATATGATGCAGCCAAGATTATACCGTGGACCTGATGCTACACGTAAATTCAGGGAGTCTTTAGTGGATGATGCCAAAATCATTACCAGCATCTATCAGTAGAATACCCCTGTCCAGATGGATGATGCTGAGAAGGAGGTGTATGATAAGGCAACTATTTGCCACATATGTGATAAGCCTGTGCTGGCAAGGGATGAGTGGGTCATAGATCATGACCATATTACAGGAAAGTACAGGGGTTTGGCACATAACTCTTGTAATATCCTATATCAACTGCCTCATTTTTTACCTGTATTTATCCACGATCTGGCAGGTTATGACTCTCATCTCATTATACGGGAGCTAGCCTATGATACCAAAGACATTGATGTGCTGGCTATTACTGGCGAGAGGTATAAGGGCTTCAGCAAGCAGGTGGTACCCAGGAGGATGCAGCTGAGGTTTGTTGACTCTTTTCAGTTTATGGCCAGCAGTTTGGAGAGGCTAGCGTCATAATTGCCAGATGATGCATTCCTCCACACTCTACGTCATATCAATAATCCGTCCTTATTCCCCATTCTTTGTAAAAAAGGTTATTTCCCATATGAGTATTGTACAGGCACCTCAGTACTGGAGGAGACTAATCTACCACCATGCTCTGCCTTTTACAGTTTGCTAACCAAGACGACTATTTCTGAAGAAGCTTACAGGCATGCTCAGCAGGTGTGGGAAGCACTCAATGTACAAACCTTGGGTGAGTACAGTAATGCATATCTCCGCACAGATGTTCTCCTGCTGACTGACGTGTTTGAAAATTTCAGGAGTAGTTGTCTTGGGATATATAAGATCGATCCCGCCTGGATGCATACTGCCCCAAGTCTTAGCTTCCAAGCCATGCTCAAGTATACTGGTATAGAACTTGAGCTTCTCACAGATTACAAGATGCTCTTGTTCTTTGAGGCTGGGATTCGGGGTGGATTGACCCAGGTGGTACAGTGCTACTGTGAGGCAAGTAATCCTCTAGTCTCCTCCTCTTCCTCTGCTAGCACCTCAGCATCATCCTCGCCATCATCATCCGTGTCTAATAATTATATTTTATATTTAGATGCAAATAATTTATATGGTCATGCGATGTCAAAGCTGTTGCCATATGGAGGCTTCCATTGGCTGACAGCTGAGGAGATATCTCATTTAGATATTAGTGCTATCGATGTAGATGGGGATTTAGGTTATGTTTTAGAAGTAGATCTAGTCTATCCTCCAACATTACACGAGGTCCACAATGCACTCCCTTTCTGTCCACAGTCAAAATGTGTTTCACAAAAGGGGAGTGTTAAAAAACTTGTGGCAACGTTGGGATAAATTTAATTATATAATTCATATAAATTATTTAAAATTAGCCCTCAGCCAGGGATTAATATTAAAGAAAATTCATCGCAACATTAGTTTTAAGCAGTCTCCCTGGCTGAAAACCTACATAGATTTAAATACCCATCTACGTCAACAGGATACCAACGAGTTTCATAAAAACCTGTACAAATTAGCAAATAATAGTGTTTCTGGAAAGACGATGGAGGATATTAGAAAGAGGCTAAATGTAAAGCTGATTTGTGACGAAAGGAAGTTTACAAAACTTGTTGCTAAGCCGTCGTTCAAGGACCGGACTATCTTTATAAAGGATCCATTCCTATGTCTCATTCAGCAGGCTCCTACAAAATTATTTTTTGACAAACCACTTTATATTGGCATGGCTATATTAGATCTTAGTAAAGTAACCATGTACAATTTTCATTATAATGTAATGCTTCCCTCTTATAATGTAAATAGACTACAACTGTTATATATGGACACCAACAGTTTTATTTATAATATTATCACTCCCAATGTATATGATGATATGAAGAATAATCTCTTGTACTTCGATACATCTGATTATCCTCCATCTCATCCATGTTATATGTAGGCTGTTCAAAAAGTAATGGGAAACGCGCTCTGAAGGGAATATTTTTTAGATAAAGTGGTAACACTGCATACCAATGCGTAGCGTGTTCAATTCTCTATCGTTTAGTGTTGGTTTGACTGAAATCGGTGCAATACATTGTCGTGTGGAACGAGTTTTGTAAAGTGTGTATGGGTGCCGCATCAACAAGTCAATATGCAGAAAAATTTAGAGCAACGTTACAGTTTGAAATTTTGCGTTAAATTGAACAAAAGTAAAAAAGAATCGCTTGAAATGTTAAAAGCCGCGTATGGTGATAATGTGATGCCTTCCTCAACATTCCATCGTTGGTATGATGCCTTCACAGCCGGTCGAGAGAGTGTAGACGACGAAGCGCGCAAAGGGCGCCCTTCCACATCAAGAACGGAGGTTCTAGTGAATACCGCAAGTGCTATCGTATGTGACGACCGTCGAATTACTATTAGAGAACTCGCTTCACACCTGGACATCTCTGTCGGTAGCGCATTTGCCATTGTTCATGACGATTTGAAGATGCGACGCGTTTCTTGTCGATGGATACCGCACCTGCTTACAGCTGATCAGATGCAACACCGCATCGACGTGTGTACCGAGTTATTGCAGCGGTTTGGCAGTGATTCAAATGCTGAAATAAATAATATCATAACTGTAGACGAATCGTGGATGTACCACTACAACCCAGAGTTGAAACAACAAAGTTCACAGTGGAAGACGTCGAGTACTTTGCCACCCAAAAAAGCGAAGTGTGCCAGGAGCGCCGGGAAGGTAATGATGGTTATTTTCTTCGTTTCCAAGGGAATTTTGTACAAATACACCGTCCCTCGAGGCCACACAGTCACAGCGCAGAGATACAAGCACGTTTTGGAACAAATGGTTTGCCAATTCAAGAAAAAACGACTGCACCAGTGTGTTGATAAAATTTTGCTCCATCACGACAATGTGCGGCCGCATATTTCTCATGTTGTAATCGATTATTTACACTCTACTGGCATCAAAATCGTACCGCATCCACCGTACAGCCCAGATCTCGCTCCGTGCGACTTCTGGCTCTTCCCGGAGTTGAAAATGGGCCTCAGAGGTCGAAGATTTGGGTTGGATAAGGAGGTTATCAATGCTGTTGACAAGCACTGCAAGGAGCTTTCAAAGGATGGCCTCTCATTCGTATTCAAAAAGTGGCAGGAACGTTGGCTAAAGTGCATCAAGACTGGAGGGGGTTACTTTGAAAAGGAGCATGTCGATTTAGAAGATTAAATAAGTATTTTTTTTTTTATTGATGTTTTCCCATTACTTTTTGAATAGCCTACATAGTAATCAGAATAAAAAAGTTTTGGGTAAGTTCAAAGATGATCTAAATGGAGCACCAATTGAGGCTTTTGTAGCATTACACTCAAAAGTGTATAGCGTTAAAGTAAGCAGCACTAACGTAATTATCAAGTGTAAAGGTGTCCCCCATTCAGTAACTAAAAATGAAATAACATTTCAAAATTATAAAGGCTACATTTTTGGAGATGGTCGAGTGACCAGCACTAATTATAGGAATGGATACTCTATCCATAGTTTTGACACAAACTCTATACTGTGAAGTTATCTAAGTTAGCGATCTCTGGCCTTGACAATAAACATGTAATTTTATCAGATAATATTAATACATTAGCCATTGGGCATAAGGATCTAGTCAATAATGATGATGATGGTGAACCCCCAACAAAACGTGTTAGATTAAGGTAAATTTTATATGTATATTTTTCTTTTTGTATATATTTGTTTTTTTTTGTATGTATATTTTTTTGTGTATATTTGTATTTGTAAATTTTTATTCCCATATATATATTTAATATCTGATAGGGTCTGTTTCAGAAACAAAATAATGGATTCTAAAACTATAATATTAATTTGCATAAGTCAAAGGAAAAACTTACCCCCATTTGTATCACTCTAACAGTTTTTAGAACAATTCAAGCATAAAAACAAGGGATGTAGGTGTCCACCACCTGCAATTAAGATTGGTGATTTAATAAAAATGAAATTTGAAACAAATCCAGATGCCTGGATTAGTATTTGTATTTACAGTTATCCAGAATGCTGCTTGTAATAAATATTTTTTTTTTTTTTGTATATATTTGTATTTTTTTTTGTATGTATATTTTTTTGTGTATATTTGCATTTGTAAATTTTTATTCCCATATATATATTTAATATCTGATAGGGTCTGTTTCAGAAACAAAATAATGGATTCTAAAACTATAATATTAATTTGCATAAGTCAAAGGAAAAACTTACCCCATTTGTATCACTCCAACAGTTTTTAGAACAATTCAAGCATAAAAACAAGGGATGTAGGTGTCCACCACCTGCAATTAAGATTGGTGATTTAATAAAAATGAAATTTGAAACAAATCCAGATGCCTGGATTAGTATTTGTATTTACAGTTATCCAGAATGATGTTTGTAATAAATATTTTTTTTTTTTTGTATATATTTGTATTTTTTTTTGTATGTATATTTTTTTGTGTATATTTGTATTTGTAAATTTTTATTCCCATACATATATTTAATATCTGATAGGGTCTGTTTCAGAAACAAAATAATGGATTCTAAAACTATAATATTAATTTGCATAAGTCAAAGGAAAAACTTACCCCCATTTGTATCACTCCAACAGTTTTTAGAACAATTCAAGCATAAAAACAAGGGATGTAGGTGTCCACCACCTGTGATTAAGATTGGTGATTTAATAAAAAAAAAGGGTCATTCAAAACAAATCCAGATGCCTGGATTAGTATTTGTATTTACAGTTATCCAGAATGATGTTTGCAATAAATATTTTTTTTTTTTTGTATACATTTGTATTTTTTTTTGTATGTATATTTTTTTGTGTATATCTGTATTTGTAAATTTTTATTCCCATATATATATTTAATATCTGATAGGGTCTGTTTCAGAAACAAAATAATGGATTCTACAACTATAATATTAATTCGCATAAGTCAAAGGAAAAACTTACCCCCATTTGTATCACACCAACAGTTTTTAGAACAATTCAAGCATAAAAACAAGGGATGTAGGTGTCCACCACCTGCGATTAAGATTGGTGATTTAATAAAAATGAAATTCGAAACAAATCCAGATGCCTGGATTAGTATTTGTATTTACAGTTATCCAGAATGATGTTTGTAATAAATATTTTTTTTTTTTTTGTATATATTTGTATTTTTTTTTGTATGTATATTTTTTTGTGTATATTTGTATTTGTAAATTTTTATTCCCATACATATATTTAATATCTGATAGGGTCTGTTTCAGAAACAAAATAATGGATTCTAAAACTATAATATTAATTTGCATAAGTCAAAGGAAAAACTTACCCCCATTTGTATCACTCCAACAGTTTTTAGAACAATTCAAGCATAAAAACAAGGGATGTAGGTGTCCACCACCTGCTATTAAGATTGGTGATTTAATAAAAATGAAATTCGAAACAAATCCAGATGCCTGGATTAGTATTTGTATTTACAGTTGTCCAGAATGCTGCTTGTAATAAATATTTTTTTTTTGTATATATTTGTATTTTTTTTTGTATGTATATTTTTTTGTGTATATTTGTATTTGTAAATTTTTATTCCCATATATATATTTAATATCTGATAGGGTCTGTTTCAGAAACAAAATAATGGATTCTAAAACTATAATATTAATTTGCATAAGTCAAAGGAAAAACTTACCCCCATTTGTATCACTCCAACAGTTTTTAGAACAATTCAAGCATAAAAACAAGGGATGTAGGTGTCCACCGCCTGCGATTAAGATTTGTGATTTAATAAAAAAAAAAGGTCATTCAAAACAAATCCAGATGCCTGGATTAGTATTTGTATTTACAGTTATCTAGAATGCTGCTTGTAATAAATATTTTTTTATTTTTGTATATATTTGTATTTTTTTTTGTATGTATATTTTTTTGTATATATTTGTATTTGTAAATTTTTATTCCCATATATATATTTAATATCTGATAGGGTCTGTTTCAGAAACAAAATAATAGATTCTAAAACTATAATATTAATTCGCATAAGTCAAAGGAAAAACTTACCCCCATTTGTATCACTCCAACAGTTTTTAGAACAATTCAAGCATAAAAACAAGGGATGTAGGTGTCCACCACCTGCGATTAAGATTGGTGATTTAATAAAAAAAAAGGGTCATTCAAAACAAATCCAGATGCCTGGATTAGTATTTGTATTTACAGTTATCTAGAATGATGTTTGTAATAAATATTTTTTTTTTTTTTTGTATATATTTGTATTTTTTTTTGTATGTATATTTTTTTGTGTATATTTGTATTTGTAAATTTTTATTCCCATATATATATTTAATATCTGATAGGGACTGAACAGCCATCGTGTACCATAAAACGCCCCCACCCGACTACACCTGACGAACTGGAAAATAATAATTATCACCCGTTAAGCATAAAACCTGCGACGAAGAAAATAAATCTGATCTCCCTTAGCCAAGAAGCCGAACAGTTATCAAATGACATTAAAGAAGAAAACAATCATATTAAAAAAGATGAAGACCAAAGTCTAAGTACAGACCAACCAGAACAGGCATCCCAACCTAAGACAAAACATATGGAAAAACTTCAGACGAGTAGTAAGCCTAAGTGTAATGTGAGTAAGACAGAACAAGTCGACACGGAGCATAATACCCGAACTAAAGTGAATCAAAAAAAGCAATTACAGACCTTGAAAGCATATTAGAACGTGCAAAACCATTCATTACAGAGAATCAACCATCATTAACCATGGGATATGAGGAGTTTAAGAACTTTATCAACAATATCATCAATAATACTGATTACATTAACTTTGCATCTGATTACACAGAGGATAAAGAGGGGCTGATACATACAATTATGACAATAAAGCCATATCTAAATGGGAAAAGCATAAAAAATAGGTGCACGCGTATTATTAATAGGCTGTCGACTTCCCTAGAAGACTATTCAACTGACGAACAGAGTGAACCAAACTCAGTCTAAAAGTCCATGTTACCACCCAGATAAAAAATTTATACGACTAAGCTATAACAATGGCAAGCAAAAGAGCTATCATGCAGTGGAACTGCAGAGGTTATTACAACCAACTTGCTGAATTGTGATACGGATTCGGCAGTTTGCCGCTTCATTTAGTATGATTGTTGCCTGGGAAGAAAATTAATGTTTGTTTTAAATCATTTCTCTCTGGCGTGCTCGGGCAACAATTGTTCTTTTTGTATATTATCGCGATTAGCGATAGGGAAGCAATCTGACAATGCCGCCGGATTCCCGATATTTTCGAGCGTATTCATTTTGGCTCGGCGAATGGGCATCGTCGCATTCAGTCGGATGCACATTCGCTAATATGCGCGACGCGGCGCACCACCGAAGAGTTACGTAGGAGAGTATAGCCGAACACAGCGGTACTCTGCTGCATCAGGCTAGGCAAAGCACGATCGTCGCTAGTTTAAGTTTTAGGGGTAAAAACCCCAGTCAGGGTAATGTGTGCTAGCGTACGGGATCGAATGAGCTACTGGTCAGCAGTGGCTCGTCCGAGCAGTCAGGTTACCGCTTTGTGCTGATGCGACACAGTTGATCGCGAGCAACTGTGTACTTCAAGCTTTTCTAGTCGGGACCGTTTGCCGCTACACCGAGTGGCAGCGTGGTGGATATAAAAAAATTGTGCCGTTTTCTATTATTTTGCCTTCGTGGTTGGCATTTTTTTTACTGTTTTTTTATGTTATCTAGTCGGGCCAAATATATTATGGTGTTCTTTTCTTCAGTTTTTTGTTTTTTTCTGTGAATTTCTTTTGCCGTGGACACTCGGTCGAACTGCTGTGAGGAAGACGTCTGGTTTTTATATACACATATGTTGATACAAAAAAAAAAAAAAAACAAATAAAATAATTTAAAAGCCTAATGCTGAAGTGGAATTAAGAAGAACAGAGGAGAGTATCAAGTGGCGGCCCGAACCGAGGGACTCGATCCATCAGCGGGGGAAGAGGACCGAAAGACGCGACGTCGGGCGTGTCGTGCTCAGTGGGCTGGGCAGTCCGTTGGAGCTTCGTAGCTGCGGGGGAGCGGAGCAGTAGTCTCGTCGCGGTGCCAAGCGGTAGCTGTCCTGTGTCCGATCGTTGTGTCAGCAGAAGTGCGGCGTAAGACCATAGCACGAGCGCGTCGATCGAGCGGTTGGAAGAACCATCAGCCAGCGACCGGGGCGAGTCAGCGCGGCGTTGCCAGCAACACCGAAACGAAAAAGCGATCGCGGCCGCGACTCCAAGCGGTGCGCGCGCAGGTTTTGTTGACATTTTATTGTTTACATTTCGTCATGTCTTTAGTTCTAGTCTTGTCCTGACCGGTTGTTAATTTTAGTAGTACTATTATATTTTCTGTTTTCCAAAACATTACCGCCAACCGGGTTATGGCATAGGTGACGTAAAAAAAAAAAAAAAAAAAAAAAAATTTTGTTTTTTGAGTCGAATTTTTTACATGTAAAATATTTATAACTTTTTACCGGCCAGGACAGGGGGAAGCAGTTTAGTTTAGTTGAAAACTCTTGCCTAGCCTGAGGCATGGATGAACGTAATTCGTCTAAGGTGGTGACGACTCGGGACACGTATCGGAACCCCGAGCCGATACTGGGTGAATCAGATGAAGAAGAGGAAAAGCGAAGTAGAGGCGGTCCCAGTGAGTCCGCGAGCGAGGAGTATGAGGCCACCAGTCCGGTTGGAGAATTCTCAGGCCTGCGTCCGACGTCTTTGTGTCAGCCGACGAGAGTGCAGGAGGAACTCGACATAAAGAGTATACTCCTGAATTTAACAAAACAAATGGAGGAAAATACTAAACACATAAATGGAAATATTGATGAAAATACCAAAAGAATGAATGAAAATATGGAAAAAATTAATGTACATTTTAAAAATTTCCGAGAAGAGACCCGGCGGGGGTTGAAAGAGCTGGAGTCCAGACTGGACGTCCATAAGAGTGAAATGAGAACCCAGATGGGCAGAATGGTGGAGAAGTGCGACACCGTGACACATAGAGTGGCCGAGGTCGAGGAAAAAAATCGCCACCTGACCGGTTATGTAAAAGACCTGGCAGTGAGGGTGCGCAAAGTGGAAGAGACAGAAGAGGGGTTCGAGAAAAAGACTGAGGAACTTTCCGCTGGGGTGATTCGAATTGAGAAAATCGTCGTTGGCGAACAAGGCCGGCTGGCGCGGGTAGAGAAAAAAATCGAGGATGGCGATCGCGAGTTGAATGAAACGGTGGCCCAGCAGGTTGCCGAAGTGATTAGTGTGGTACGCGATAAGTTGCCTCACAGTTTCAATAATTTAGAGAAAAACGCCGATTTGTCTGCCGGACTGGGGGTGGACGAGCTGAGGACTCGCGTCAACGAGATTGAGCGACGGCAGCGGCAAAATGTAGGTGGCCGTGACGCTCGCGCAAATTATTTAGTAGAGCCCGAAATACGCGGATATGGCGGGAAATTCTCTCACATTCACATAATCGAGTTCGTGGAAGGAATAGAAAAATTCATTAGGGATAACGGAATAGCGAGCGTAGACGAACAGGTTTCGCTGGTCCTGCATAGAATGGACGGTGGGCCGGGCGACTGGGGGCGGTTATTTTTGCCGAAATGTGCCTCCTGGTCGGAGGTAAAATTAAAATTAATTGAAAATTTTTGGAGTGAGCGCGACCAATTAGAGGTACGACGCCGATTATACTCCTCAGACGAGAGATGCGGCCCATCTGATGACATCGAGCGTTACTTGATATCATGGATGGACCAGATTAAGTATTTATGTCCTCCCATTTCCGACACTGAGTTTATTCATATAATAATAAAAAAATATAGTCGGGAATTACAGAAATTATTGATGGTGATGAGATGTACCACTGTCGATGAATTATATCGAAGTGTTAGGGAATTAAATCGACAGGGGTGCATATGTCAGGATAAGCCTGACATGGAATATAAAAGCGAACGTAACCCACGCGTGCATGCGGTAAACTCAATCAATAACGAAGGTAGGACGAACGGCGGCTGGCGACGTACCTATGTTAACAATAATAATAGAAATAATTACCAGGGTAATAACAATAATAATAATAATAGATTCCAAAATCGAATCAGAACTCGTGAGCCCGGTCCAATGATGGATGACCACCAAATTGTGTGTGAGGGACCTGTGTTTTACATGGCCCGATATTATTTAAATATAGATTCACGTAATTTCGATAGGGGAGGTCTGGGATATTGTTACCGTCAAAGGTCGTTAAATGATATCATTACTGCGGTTAAAAATAGATACGTCAATTTAGACGAAAAAATTTTACTATCAGTCGGTACAACCGAATTAAAAGTTAATAGACCTGCGCAGGAAATTTTCGAAAAAAATTTTAGAATTAATTCAATTGATGTGGCCCCGGGGGGTTAAGAAAATCACAATTCTAACCGTGATTCCTTTATGGGAAAAACGAAATTTTAATTCCTTCTGGGAAAATTTAGAAATGTTGAATGAGAGAATTCGGTCGCTTGACGATCAACGAGTACGTGTTTTGGACGTGACGAGCGAGTTCGCGACTTTGGTATCGCCAGCCTCCGAATCGTCTTTAGATAATATAAAATATCGTTGTGACCTCCGATATTATAATACGGAGCCGCACGCGTGGTGCGAACTTAACAAAGATGGATTGATGCTATTACTCAACAAATGCAGGGAGTTTTTTCGGAGTGCCTAAGCGAGGTTAACATCCGGCCCGTGGATGGCGTAAGCAGAGGAGAAACGGATGGGTCAATGTTGAGTCGACTAAAAAAAAGTGAGAACCATGAATGTTCGGCCTCGTCATCGCAATTCCGTTCCCTTACCCCGTATATTAAAATAGATATTTTAGGACGAATTTATAGGGCTCTGGTAGATACCGGATCCGAAATCACAGCTATCGATGCCAAACTTTGGGATAGCATCCGGGAGATGCCAGGTGCGGGAAAATTTCCGGTGCTGCCCGCAAGCAATATAAAAATTTTGGGTGCATGCGGAAAAGCAAAAAAGAAGGTACGTGGGCAGATACTCGTCGAGGTAGTAATAAATAACGAACCTTATGAAGCTAGGTGTATCTCTGTTAGTGGGTTAAATGTATGTATAATTATTGGTGCTGATTTTTTGGCACAATATGAAGGGATAGTGGATTTTTCTAAAAATGCATTAATATTACAAAACAATGGACGCATGAGCGAAATTAAATTTACTGATATAGCTGTCGGATGGGCGAGTTTGTCCATCATAATAGAAAATAAAAAACCGCTTGACCCACTTTTGAACATTAATAACGGATATAACCTCGACGAGTCGAGATTTTCCAACTGCATTGAAAAATCGAAATTTAGCAGGGACAATCAACCGAAATTACTAAAATGTTTGTCGGATGCCCGGGGGGTGTTCGCTGATTTTCCAGGTCACTGTAACTGTTTCACATATAAAATATCCGTTAAGGAACATGAAATATTTCGGCGAATGAGGAACTATCCCATTCCGATGTCTAAACGGGCGGCGGTGAAGAACGAAATTGATAATATGTTAAAATTGGGATTAATTAGTTTATCGTCCTCACTGTACGTATCGCCGCTCGTCCCCGTTTTCAAAAAAGAGGGTAGTGTCAGGCTATGCCTCGACGCTCGCGACATCAACAATATTATTCAGGGGGAGAACAGCCAACCTATGCCTATTGACGAAATATTTTTCAAATTTTCAAAGTTCACAATTTTAAGCAGCCTAGACCTCGTAGCAAGTTTTATGCAAGTGCCGCTCCACATTGATTCTCGGAAATACACCGCCTTCGTTTTCGAGGGGCGGTGTTACGAGTTCAATGTGGTACCTTTCGGATTAAAAATTAGCACGAGTGCATTTGTAAGAACACTTGATTATGTATTATTCCCATGGTGTGCAGAGTTCGTCCTAGCCTATGTGGACGATATCGTGATAATTTCGGCGACAGAGGATGATCATATTGATCACATTAAAATTGTTTTAGATGCATTACGAGACGCAGGGATGACTGTAAACATTAAAAAATCGGTCTTTGGACAATTAGAAATAGACTTTGTCAGTTATAGATTATCCGCTGCAGGGATTTCGATGCAGTCGGAGAAGATCTCAAAAATAAAAAATTTTCTTAGGCCGGTGAATAAGGACCAAGTGATGTCGTTCCTCGGCATGTGTAATTTCTATAGCAAGTTCATAGAGAATTACGCACATATTCTACAGCCGGTATCGTCGCTAGTGAGGAGTAAAACGTTTTTCGTGTGGGCAGACGAACAGGAAACGTCATTCAAAAAATTTAAAGAAGCCTTTTCGGAGCATCTGAGGCTCCAAATACCAGATTATAATAAGGATTTTATAATAAATTCAGACGCGTCCGATCGGGCGGTCGGAGGGTCGTTGTCACAATTGGACGGAAACGACCACCCGAGGCCAATAATGTTCGTGAGCCGTCTATTAAATAATGCGGAAAGGAACTATTTCACAACGGAAAAAGAGTTGTTGGCCGTCATCTTTTGTCTAAAGAAATTTCGAATTATAATAGAGGGCTATCCCGTAAAAATTTTAACAGACCATAAAAGTTTAAAATTCCTGAAAGAATCAAAGTGGCAAAATGCCAGGTTAACTCGTTGGTCTCTCTATTTGCAAAATTTCAATTTAACAATCGAATATGTGCCAGGGAAAGAGAATGTGGTCGCGGATATGCTTACGCGTAATTTAGGCCCCGATATTGCAATCAAGAAAGATAGCGCTTTAATAGCATACTTTTCAAGAAATAAAAAAACGGATATTCTTGGGGAATTATTCAGTAATATCGATGGGGATCAACGCTCCGATAAGTCATGGGGTTGCGTGTTTCGGGATTTTGACGTAAACAACAAATTAAAGAAGTTCTATAAGATACACGAAAACATTTTATTCTTCCACAGAAACAAGGATGAGGAGTGGCGTTTGTGCATACCGGCTAGACATGTCGAGGAATTAATCTGGGTTCTCCACCACCGTAACGCCCATCCCGGTAGACTGCGTACCTTTTGCTAATCTCGCGCACGTGTCATTTTCCCCGGATGAGACATCAAATTAATATCTTACTCGATCGGTGCGATTTGTGTAAACAAACCAAACCATACAACACCACAATGAAGGGTCCGTTAACTAGCTATTCGCCGCGAAACCTACTCGATATAGTCACCGTCGACGCATTTGGTCCGTTGCCCATGGTGAAGGGGATGAGTCAGCTTTTCGTTATGTTTGACACCTTTTCGAAATTCGTAAGGTTGTACCCCGTCAGGAAATTAAATACAAAAAATATCCTGTCAAAAGTAAATGATTTCATAAGATCAGTAGGTATGATGAAGGCAATTGTCTCAGACAATGCTACGATATTTACAAGTAAAAAATGGTATGACTATTTCGAGAGTAGGAGCATTGAGGTTCGGCACATAGCCGCCTATTGCCCAAAAAACAACCCTACTGAAAGAATAAACTTTGAAATCGGAAAAATGATACGGGGACTGTGTCATGCGAGGCATACGGACTGGTTGACGCATATCGAGGGGGTGGAGACGTGCCTAAATAGCGTACCAAGCCCGATTACGGGGTTTACACCTCGGGAGATTGTATATAGTTCAGGATATAAAGACGCGGTGACCGACAGGGTCGATTTCCCGTCGTCAGAACTTGGAAAAAATTTTCAGGCAAAGATAGAAACGGTTAGGGCTCGTCTCGAAAAGATAAACGATCTTCGCAAGAAAAGATTTGACAATAATAACAAATTAGTTACATTTAAAGAAGGGGATCTGGTATTTATAAAGAATCATGTTCTTTCAAACCGTCCGGGAAAACGGATGAAAAAATTGGAATTACTTTACGTCGGACCCTTTGAGGTCATAGGCCGATTGCATAACAATGTGTACCGGCTAAAAAATGTAAAGCAACAAGGACATGTTGTCACGAGAAATATTATTGATTTGCGGCCAGCGTAGGCTAAAGTATAATGACGTAATTTTTGTAAATGACGATGCAAATAAATGAAATCAGAAATGTACATAAATTATTCTAGGTGTAGTGTTGTCGATATCAAATTTGTAAATATTTTACCGAACCTTAGGCTCCGGACTTCGTTCTTTTCGGTTTTTTCTACGAGATGAAGAAGCTTGTTCTTGTGTAAATATTTCTCTGTGATGTCGTCTCATGTATATTTTTCCAAAGGAATCCTAAGTAATGCATGCAATGGATAGAAAGACCGTCACAATGAACGAATGGTGTTGAGGAACTGAATTGATCTACGACTGGTACCGAAATAAAAAAAAAAAAAAAAAAAAAAAAAAAACTCAAATATGCGACTTAAGGCAAATGGTACATTTTTCTATTTTATATACAAGTATATCAAAAAGCGCCAAACTTTCAATTGGCGAAATAGATGGGTGGTATGCGCCCTGGGAAGGTATGCAAGGTGGCTTGACCACCTTTAGGAAAGTTAAGAGCAGCGGTTAGTCGCTGGAACGAGGGACAACGTGAAGTCAACGTACTTTAGTGTATGGTTATGTTTTGTATAGTTCCTGTTTATACTGTATAGTCTACGTCTGTGTATAGTCACTAACCCACTGTACAGTTAAGTGTTAAAATGATTCTTTACTCGACAACACTTTTGGTTTGTTTACATGACATCCCGAGTAATGATATAAATCCCTGTTCGAATGCATCAAGGTAACAAATTGTCCTAACTAATAGAAATCTGAGTCTCGTGACGTTAATATAGAACTAGGAAGTCATGATGTAAGGGTCTGGAGTTGGTTCGTTGGCATCCTTGCATTTATTTTATTTTTCTTTAGCGCGGCTGCGTAGGATTTGTAAATCCTTTAAAGGTAGTCCATGTCTTCTATAACATCTGGCGGCGTACTTGGAGGCGGCCACGGCGTATGTTTCCACGGAACCTATTATAGAGGTGCTCCATTTTGTAATAACATCTGGCCGCGACCGTGGTGCGTCTGGGTACGTGTGAATCAGTGCGACTCGGAAAGTCAAGTTTTTCCACGTTATTCACAGAGTTTCCAGGTCTTATGTTAGTCCTGTCGAAATGTTTTCCATCTTTTTCCGTGGTATGGCCACACACAAAAAAAAAAAAAAAAAAAAAAAACCTACGCCTAAGGCGTCTGCGCAGCAGTGATGGGGTCACAACGAACCAACGACGGGGTTAACTCGCTATCATGATTTCGGAAGTAGCGTGGTCGCGGGATTATTCAATTCACAGAGTTTACAATGTAAGGGGGATTAAAAAATTAAATTAATCACCAAGAAATAATTTATTCATTTTGCCTGGGCACAAATCGGTGCTTTAGGACTCGGTTTCTTCTGGTTCTTCCGAAATATATTATAAAAAAAAAAGAAAAAAAAAAGAAAAAAAAAAAGAGAAAATTTTAACAGTTAAACATCCTTGAGACCCTGGTACACCACCTTAGACATGCGTTCACAGTTATGTGCAGTGTACGTGGCCTAACTGATTAAGAACATTATATAACCGGTGTAACAAAAGCCGGTTAGCGGCATCGGCTTACTGGTATACGTGATCATTGTCGGCGCGGTGATCACGTTGGCGACCTGTTTATTTTATAAGTTATTAATTACTATTTAATTATCATGATTGTCGTAAATTTATTGGTTGTTGTCCGCCATGTGGCGATGAATTATTAGCATTTTTTATGTGTTCTTTATGAATTTCTCCATTTTTCGGGTTAGTCCGATGGATGGGTGATGTGGGCAGTGACCCTATTTACATTTATAGTTACGTGTTGCCGATGTTTAATTCATTGTACTTTGTTCCGGCATTAATTTAATTAATATAGGTATTTGTTATGGAGACTGCAGTGAGAGAGTGAATGAGACGCGTGAGCCAACACGGCGGAGACAGAGAATTAATGTTTTGCTGAAGTCGTGCTTGGCTGGAGTGTGTGTCGATTGTGAATTAACACCATCGGATCCCAGTATTATGTTTTGTTAGTATCGGTCATTCTAATTCGCCATGTTATTATTATTGTTTATGGTTTCCTGATTGTCAGTTGTTGCGCACCACGAAACAGGTGGTAGCGATATTAATATGCTTATATTTTGTTCTGTCCGTGAGTCTTCTCGTGAGGTTATTTATATATTTGGTGTTTGGGCTATTTCCCCAAACGTTTGGTCATATTTCTGAATTTTGTATTTTGTGTCCACGTGGCCAGGGACCACGTGTGATGTTGGTGCGGTTGTTTTAGGGGGCCCCTGTGGGCAGGTCAAGGGGGGATTGGTCGCGGTGTCAAGCCCAGTCGTCAGCCACCATTCTGGGAGTGAAGCCTGAGTGCCACTCATTATTTTGTTGTCGTTTTTCGGTGGGACGGCTGAGGACTTGGCAAACACGTGTTAGTCTGGGGGTGTCGGAAAGGTCCACTAGCTCCAGTAAGCCAAATGGGGGAAGTGGGTCTGTACCCGTTGTTAGAGCCCGGTCGACTACCATCGCCATGTGGAGTGCAGCCAGAGAGCCACCCACCCATTTATTTATTTATTTATTCCGGGAGTCGGCTGAGGACTCTACACACTGTCCTGGAGATGTCTTTGGCCTATGAAATTTAGTCCCTGCTCAAGCACTTATATCGTGCCATATTTTCTATCAATTTTTGCAATTTTTGTTTTTCGCTGGCGACATATTTTTCTATCCACTTAGTTTATTTTGTTCCGGATTTTTCCATTGAGGTTAATATAATTACTGGCTTTTCATTATATATTTTCCTCGCATTTGCGAGTGGTTTCATAGTTTTACCGATGTTTCGGTTTTTTTTTAGTTTCGTTCAGTGGCTCGTGGTATAGTCCCTGTTTTTGATCCGATGGGTGTGTGCAGTCTCCCAGTTAGTTAGCAATAAGGAAAATGTGTGGCGTAAATGTTGGCACCTAGCGGAGTGCTGTGTTCAGGTTTGTGAACTCGACCTCAGGTGGTCCGAATCCGTAGTTTTCTTAGCACCGGGTTTTCATCCAAAACTTTCAGTTTTGGATGGAAATCAGGGTGGGGCAGTGATACGGATTCGGCAGTTTGCCGCTTCATTTAGTATGATTGTTGCCTGGGAAGAAAATTAATGTTTGTTTTAAATCATTTCTCTCTGGCGTGCTCGGGCAACAATTGTTCTTTTTGTATATTATCGCGATTAGCGATAGGGAAGCAATCTGACAATGCCGCCGGATTCCCGATATTTTCGAGCGTATTCATTTTGGCTCGGCGAATGGGCATCGTCGCATTCAGTCGGATGCACATTCGCTAATATGCACGACGCGGCGCACCACCGAAGAGTTACGTAGGAGAGTATAGCCGAACACAGCGGTACTCTGCTGCATCAGGCTAGGCAAAGCACGATCGTCGCTAGTTTAAGTTTTAGGGGTAAAAACCCCAGTCAGCGTAATGTGTGCTAGCGTACGGGATCGAATGAGCTACTGGTCAGCGGTGGCTCGTCCGAGCAGTCAGGTTACTGCTTTGTGCTGAAGCGACACAGTTGATCGCGAGCAACTGTGTACTTCAAGCTTTTCTAGTCGGGACCGTTTGCCGCTACACTGAGTGGCAGCGTGGTGGATATAAAAAAATTGTGCCGTTTTCTATTATTTTGCCTTCGTGGTTGGCATTTTTTTTACTGTTTTTTTATGTTATCTAGTCGGGCCAAATATATTATGGTGTTCTTTTCTTCAGTTTTTTGTTTTTTTCTGTGAATTTCTTTTGCCGTGGACACTCGGTCGAACCGCTGTGAGGAAGACGTCTGGTTTTTATATACACATATGTTGATACAAAAAAAAAAAAAAAACAAATAAAATAATTTAAAAGCCTAATGCCGAAGTGGAATTAAGAAGAACAGAGGAGAGTATCAATTGCGACAGCTAATTTCGTACCACCTTCCATTAGTGATGTGTCTACAAGAGACCCACTTAAAACAGTCAAACAACCCCTCAATGAAAGACTATGTTATTTTCCGTCACGATAGTGAAGGAGGTCGTAGAGCAAGTGGAGGTGTAGCAACCCTTATTCATACGACAGTCCCAGTAAACCGCATCAACGTTAACACATCACTACAGTCGGTAGCAGTGTCTGTACACCTGCAACACATTTCCTCTTCCCCTATAACAATATGTAACTGCTACCTTCCCCCAAATGTCCCTATTGTCCTAAAGGAACTACAGAATCTCTTAGTCCAGTTTCCGGCTCCAGTAATTCTACTTGGAGACTTCAACGCTCACTCCCCACTGTGGGGTGCACCATCAACAAACAGCCATGGCTCCATAATCAATAAACTGATATTATACAATGACCTAGTAATCCTTCCACCACCAGACTACACTTACCTCAGCGCTTCATACAATACATTTTCAACCATAGATCTAGCAATTGTTTCTCCATCCATTTTCCCAAAACTATGTTCCTCTGTGCTCCAAGACACTTGTTCAAGTGACCACTTCCCAATCATTATCCAGTCCATTTCTTCCCCGCCTATGCAATACTCTCCTCAAAAGATTCGTTATAAATTCCACAAAGCGGACTGGAAGTCTTATACTGAAAAAATTATTATTTCAAGTCAACCCTCATCAAACATAACAGCTAATATAACCACACTTACTAATGCTATATTTATGGCGGCTGACGCTTCAATTCCTAAATCTTTATCTCGCTGCCGTCCCCGAAGGGTCCCATGGTGGTGCAATGAAATAGCAGTCGCTATCCGCCAACGTAAAAGAGCATTAAGAAAATACAAATCAACAAAATCTTTGCCAGATCTCATCACATTCAAAAAATTTCGAGCTTCTGCTCGTATATTGATACGTAAAAAGAAGCAAGAATCCTGGTGTACCTTTATAACATCCATTTCCGAATCCTCTTCTAACCACAATGTATGGGCAAAAATAAAAAGTATAAACGGTGTTAATTCTAATCCCATCCCTGCATCACTCATCAGCAACGGCACAGTAATATCCAACCCGCAAGATATTGCTAACTCTTTTGCTCAGCATTACTATACAGAGTTCTCTTCCTGTTCCTATTCCTCCGCCTTTTTAAGTAAAAAATCCATACAAGAACGGACACCAATAAATTTTAATTCAATTTCTGTAAATCCATATAATTGCAACTTTACAATGTCAGAACTTAACTTCCAATTAAAATACCACTGTCCCAATAGTGCACCCGGACCCGATTCTATACATCCATTTATGCTAAAGTATCTTCTGATAAGTGCAAAAACCTTTTTACTCCACATTTATAATCAAATATGGACAACAGATAGTATCCCAGACTGTTGGAAGTTAGCCACAATAATTCCTATCCTAAAACCAAATAAAAGTCCCACACTTCCAGCGAATTATAGACCTATATCCCTCTTAAGTGTAATTTCCAAAGTGCTAGAAAAAATGGTAAACAGACGCCTTCTCTTTATCCTAGAGACAAATAATATCCTTTCCTCGGTCCAAGCTGGAGGGCGTACAGCAAGGTCAGCAGTCGATCATTTACTAAGCCTCCAAAGGCAAATATTAACAAGCTTCCAAAATCAACAACACTTATATGCCATTTTTTTCGATCTTGAAAAAGCTTTCGATCGAGTATGGCGACATGGATTATTAAAGAAGCTAATGTCTGTCGGTATAACGGGTAATATAGGAAATTACATACAAAGTTTTTTGTATAACCAGACATTTAATGTGAGAATCGGTTCGTCGATATCACAAATCTTTCCATCAGAGAATGGAATCCCACAAGGCTCTGCCTTAAGCGCAACCTTGTTCATATTCTACATAAATGATATAACAGACTGCATTAAACCGCCCGTTTCAGCCCGGCTGTTCATCGACGACCTAAACATATCCTTATCGTCTAATCTTCCACTTAACGCCCAAAACATACTCCAACAAACGATCCTTAAAATACAGTCCTGGTCCGATGACAATGGCATGACCTTCTCCTCCTCCAAAACTGTGTGCCTAGATTTCTTTAGAGGGCGTCAAATTACCCCAGGCATATCCTTAAATCTTTATAACTCACCAATTCCTTTTAAACCAAATGTCAAATTCCTTGGTCTTCTATTTGACCCAAAATTATCATGGCGTTCCCATGTGGCTAACTTGAGAACAGGATGTTTGAAGTCCATGGCTATTTTAAAGTACTTATCCAATAAAAAATACAATATCCCTCCGAAATTACTTCTTAGTATGTACAAAGCATTAATCTTATCCCGAATCAACTATGGGTGCCAGGTGTACTCATCTGCCAAACAAACCGTCCTAAATTCCTTAGATCCTATCCATCATACTGCCCTCAGAACAATTTTTGGTGTCCACAGGACTTCTCCTTCTCTTAGCATATGTGCCTTGTCTGGTGTCCCACCTCTCTTCTTCTACAGGAGTTACTATTCACAACTTGATGCCCTTACTCATCATATATGCAACCAGTTTCACTCTCCTTCCAACCATCCTCCTCCCTTGTGTTTCCCAAATGATCCATTACCAGGAGTCCTCGCATTCTTACGCCAAAGTAATATAAAATTTCCTATAATGCACCCAACTAATCTTATAGCACCATGGGACCACCTAGAAGTAGACATAAATATATCCCTACTTACCTATGCTCAAACAAACAGCTTACAAGATACACTCGAAAAAACAACGCAAACTATCGATAGGTATATCGACTATATACCAGTGTATACTGATGGTGCAAAGGCGGATACAGCATCACTCCAGGCGGCAGCAGCGTGTTCTTTTGAAGCGTTTGGCTCGGTCCAATCATTTCGACTAAGTGATTGGTGCACAATACTCGACGCTGAGTTATACGGTATCTTGTATTGCCTACAGCATATCTACCTAGCTAACCCCCGCCCACAGAAAGTCCTCATAATTACAGATTCATTAGCATCTCTCTATTCTATACCCAACTCGCAACCAAAAGACCCACTGGTTTGTCAAATCCAACAGATCATGGTTGATCTCACGAAAGAAAATTGCAAGGTGTCATACTTATGGGTTCCTGGTCATACTGGGGTGCCTGGCAATGAAAGGGTGGACGTGGCTGCACGGGCAGCAACTTACTGTCCAGTGAGCCCAGATGCCGCCCAACCAGCATCGATAAAAAGACTACTCCAACATAAGTCTAAGCAGGAATGGAGGTCACACTGGGCCTCCCAAAACACCTTTTTAAGCACAATAAAAACATCAATGGAGCCTTGGTGGCCACCGGAGAATATGTCCCGGCGCAACTTTATAATAATTAATCGCTTAAGAATTGGGCACATATCCTTATCTCACGACTACGTGTTTCACAGGACTTCGCCTCCCAGAACCTGCCCTTTCTGCTCTCAACCGTGTTATCCCTCAGTTCAGCATATCCTTTCCACGTGTACTAAATTTACAACATCCCGTTCATCATACAACCTTAATTTTTCTCTACAAAAGATCCTCGCCAATACTCCTGCAATGATCGTCCAAACCTTGGCATACATTAGAACAAACCAAATCGCTCCAGTTATTTAAACTTTGGTAATTACCGTATGCCGTAATGACCTATGCAGTTATACACGGCTCATGGTAAGGAAAAAAAAAAAAAAAAATATCTGATAGGGTCTGTTTCAGAAACAAAATAATGGATTCTAAAACTATAATATTAATTTGCATAAGTCAAAGGAAAAACTTACCCCCATTTGTATCACTCCAACAGTTTTTAGAACAATTCAAGCATAAAAACAAGGGATGTAGGTGTCCACCACCTGCGATTAAGATTGGTGATTTAATAAAAAAAAAGGGTCATTCAAAACAAATCCAGATGCCTGGATTAGTATTTGTATTTACAGTTATCCAGAATGATGTTTGTAATAAATATTTTTTTTTTTTTTTTGTATATATTTGTATTTTTTTTTGTATGTATATTTTTTGTGTATATTTGTATTTGTAAATTTTTATTCCCATATATATATTTAATATCTGATAGGGTCTGTTTCAGAAACAAAATAATGGATTCTAAAACTATAATATTAATTCGCATAAGTCAAAGGAAAAACTTACCCCCATTTGTATCACTCCAACAGTTTTTAGAACAATTCAAGCATAAAAACAAGGGATGTAGGTGTCCACCACCTGCGATTAAGATTGGTGATTTAATAAAAAAAAAAAGGTCATTCAAAACAAATCCAGATGCCTGGATTAGTATTTGTATTTACAGTTATCTAGAATGCTGCTTGTAATAAATATTTTTTTATTTTTGTATATATTTGTATTTTTTTTTGTATGTATATTAAATGTAAAGGAATTCCATATAATATAACTAAAAATGAAATTATATTTGAACAATATAAGTCATGTATATTTAGTAATAATAATATTTCCACCGAAAATTATTGTACCGATTATTTAATAAAAAGTTTTAAGCATGAAATATATACAATATGTTCTACAAAGCTAGCCATCAATGGTTTACATGATAAATGTATTGTATTAGAAAATAACATACATATGCCATTGGTCACACAGCATTAACTAATAATAGTAATAATAATAATAATAATAATAATAATCCATGGACCAGCAATAGTGATGATACAATTGATCTAGCCCCACCCCTCAAATGAATTTGTTTAGGTTAAGATGTGTGTAAATATTGTTTTGTATATATTTGTTTATTAATATATATGTATATTTTTAGACATGTATAAATTTTTTGTTTGTATATATTTGTGTATATTTTTTTTTCCTTGATATGTTTCATTCTAATATATATTTTTCTTAACTATTTTTTCATCTTTTTCCACTTTTTTTCATTTCCGTTTATCTAATTATTTCTCTATCTCTCTTTCCCCCTCTTAACATAAAGTACTGGTAATGATGAATATTACAAAAAAAAATCTGAACCAGTCATGTAAAGTGTACATATAATTATTTATGTGCAAAAAAAAATTATCAATGTATTTCCCTTCACAAATTTGAAGTCATATATTTATAAAAATAATAATACTTGTTCATCTTGTTTCAGAACATAAAAATTAAAAATTAAATATGGAAACTAAACCAGTAATTTTAATCAAATGTACACAGAGGAAAAATTTACCACCTTACACATCATTAAATTAATTTATAACACAGTTTAAACATAAAAACAAGAACTGCAGATGTCCTCCACTAGCAATAATACTACAGGACTTGATAAAATTTAAATCAAAGGACGATAAAAATAAGTTGGTGACAGTTACATTATATTACTCAACAGATTGTTCATAAGTAGACTCTTTTTATATTAATTTTGTACGAGGGTGAATCAAATATAAATGGTAATTTTACTGTTGACTGGACCAAACATGTTTGGACCTGATGTGGTGGTGTAGTTGTTGTTGTTTTGTTTAATAGGAGTGGCAGTAACAGCTTATTCGCAGCAGTGTTGTGTTCTGCTGTCAGTACAGCCATGACCGAGCAAGAGGTACATCCATCTGTTGCGCAATGCGTCGTCATAAAATTTTTAGCAAATGAAGGTGTTAAACCACCAGAAATTTTTACTCGTTTGCGGGCACAGTTTGGGGACACTACTCTGTCTCAGAATCGAGTGTATACATGGGCCAGAGAATTTAGGAATGGACGAGAACATGTTGAAAATTGAAAGTCACCGTCGACGCCCAAGGTCAAGTCTTACAGATGGAAACATTAGTGCCGGTCGAAAGCTTATTGAAGGTGATCGCCGGTTAACTGTTCAAGAAATCTCGTCAGAAATTGGTATCAGCTACGGGAGTGTTCAGTCTGCAATCACAGACCACCTTGGCTTCCGAAAGATTAGTGCTCGATGGGTTCCCAGGTTGTTGACTGGAAATCAAAAACAGGTCAGGTCGGAGATCGCTGGGAGACTTCTGCATCGATTTCAAGAAGAAGGTGAAGATTTTTTGAGGCGCATCGTCACATGTGATGAGACGTGGGTCCACCATTACACTCCCGAATCGAAAATGGCAAGTAAGGAGTGGCGAAGGAAGGATGAAGGCTGCCCAGTGAAAGCCAAAACTCGTCTCTTAGCCGGAAAAGTTCTTGCAACAATTTTTTTTGACTCAAGGGGAGTTCTACTCATTGATTTTCTTCACGATCAACAAACAGTGAATGCAGCTTACTACTGCCAGGTCCTACAGTCGGCAAAAACCAGTTACTGGAACAAAAGAAGAGGTGTGCCCATTAGAGATGTCATCCTTCTCCATGACAACGCAAGGCCTCACACCGCATTGTTGACAAGGGATAAATTGGAAGAAATGGGCTGGGAAACTCTCGAACACCCTCCTTACAGTCCAGACTTGTCCCCTTGCGACTACTTTTTGTTTGCGCCCTTGAAAGAATCACTTGGAGGAAAACGATTTGAAAGCAATGACGATGTCGAGAAGCACGTGCGCGATTGGTTGACAACTCGCCCTCAATCTTTTTATGAAGAAGGAATATTCAAGCTTCCAAATCGGTGGCAGAAGTGTGTAGATAATGCAGGAGACTATATTGAAAAATGTTGAAGGTATAGTTTTTGTATAATATTATTCAATAAATATAATTTTAAAAATTACTGTTTATATTTGATTCACCCTCGTATATATTTTGATATGTTTTTATGAAATGATGAATAAAAGTTAACTTTTCTCATTCATTATTTTGTATTTATTACATATTTTACCATTATTATTTATTTATGTATGAGGTCTGTCCAGAAAAAATCCGACCAAAATTCAAATCTCGCACCACAAGAACCGCAGCATAGCCACGCGGCAGTATGTTGTATACAGACTCGTTGTGAAGTTCCGTTCATAGTTTCAAGGCCGGGCGGTTCATAGTTGGTGCGCTGTTGTTGTTTATTTATGTGATGTTTTTTTCGTTCGGCGGATTTTGATAACAGTGAAAATGACTGAAAGATTGGAGCAACATTATTGCATTAAATTTTGCGTTCGAAATGATTTTTCGTGCACCGAAACGTATCAAATGATGAGAAAAGCCTTTGGTAGTGAATGTATGGGTGTTATCCAGATGAAGCAGTAGTATAATCGATTTGAGAGCGGTCGACCAAGTGCAGAAAGCGATGCTCGATCCGGCCGGCCTTAAACCACAAGAATGCCTGAAAATATCGAACGCATGCGACTTGCAATTGAAGAAGATCGCCGTTTGACTGTACGTGAGTTAGAATATGACCTAAATATTCCAAAAAGTTCGGTATCAGAAATTTTGACGAAGGATTTGGGTATGGTTCGCGTCGCCGCCAAATTCATTCCAAAATTGCTCTCAGCTGACCAGAAACTCCGTCGCTTAGAAATCGCTAAAGAAAATTTAAAAAGATGACGAAAATGTTCTTAAAAAGGTCATTACTGGTGACGAGAGTTGGATTTATGGCTATGACCCCGAAACAAAGCACCAATCATCGCAATGGAAGACCGCAAACGAGCCGCGACCACAAAAAGCGCGTCAGAGCAGAAGCAATGTGAAGTCAATGTTGATCTGTTCTTCGATTACCGGGGTGTTGTTCATTATGAATTTGCTCCACGAGGTCAGACAATTAATAAGGAGTACTATGTAAAAATTTTGAAGGGATTGCGTGAGTCAATTAGAAAAAAATGACCCGATCTTTGGCGCAGGGGGAACTGGCTTCTTCATCACAACAACGCTCCAGTGCACTCATCGCAACTTGTTCAGCAATTTTTGGAACTTCGCCAACCACCTTACAGCCCAGACATAGCCCCTGCGACTTTTGGCTATTTCCAAAGCTAAAATTACCGCTGAAAGGGCAGAGATTTGACGACATTCTGACAATACAGCAGAATGCGGTGCACGAACTCAAGCCGATTTCAAAAACGGCGTTTTCAGAGTGCTTCAACAAATGGAAAAAAACGTTGGCAACAGGTTGTGGACTTCAAGGGGGACTACTTCGAAGGTTGTACTGCGCCGATTGTAAAAAAAAAGAAAAATAAATTGATTAAACAAAATATGGTCGGATTTTTTCTGGACAGACCTCGTATATTTTTATATGATGTTATGAGATGTTGAATAAAAGTTTTCTTTTCTCATTCATTATTTTGCGTTTATTTCATATTTTACCATTATTATTTATATGTATATGTTTCAGCAGTAAGGTGAAACTTATGAGGAAGAAATGAGAAAAATGTAAACAATATATGAAAATATGTATATTTATTGATTCTATATATATATATAAAATTTACAAACATCAAGTGATAAAAGAAAAATACAAATCAAAATAATCCTATTAACTAAATAATATCAAAATTTTTTAAAAAGAAAAAATTAATCGTCTGGAAACATTTTAAAAACAACTTTGCATTTTCCATATTCGCAAACGACATTTTCATCAAAAAATGAATCTTTAGTTTCAGAAAACATTTCTCATATAAAATCAGTAAAAGATTTATGTCCACATTGTTTACAATCTTTAACTAAAGTTGGATATGTCTTGTACTAAGAGGTAACGAATCTGGTGTATCATAACTATGATGTTTAAAAGGTGGTAAATATTTTTTAATGTTTTCATTATTCTTCACCATTTCAGGTAGTTTATCATATAATTCATAAATTTTATCAGGACATTCAGCAATTAATATCTCTGCAGCAGTTTTCTGTAACATTTCATGTATAGAATACTTTAATGCAGATAAAACCAGTCTAACATTCATATCGAACCATTTCATCATTACATGTGCATTTTGTAACGAACATGCATTAGTTCTTCCATCAGTGTGTGCATCACATTTTATAGCACTTGTTATAGCTTTGTACTTATTATTTAAATTTCTTAAATTTGGCATACCATACTGTGTTTCTAAATTACTCTCAAACGTCTCACCAACAGTAACAAATGCAATTTTACAACGTCACCTGGAGTCACATTTAAACATGAAATTGGCATCGAATATATCGATTCTCAGAATTAAGCCTCTAGACAACGAATTCGGGCATATAGTCAGCTGGCGTCGGCAAGTATACATTACCAACTTCGAAGAACTAAATTTGCCGAGCTCCTTTACGTTGGATACAAACGATCATAGCTACCGTATATTTCTCTCGGCGGATGATTTAATCTGCTTCAAATGCAACCTCTCCGGCCACAAAGCCGATAACTGTACTCGAAATGAAACATCGGAGGATCCTAAACAATCAGTAATCAAATCGCAGCCATCATGCTCAGAATCGTCAACATTTACACAACAACAAAAAACATCAGACGACTCATTTCCTCCTCTTCCAAACAGCAACGCGGACGAATCCGATCATCGCACTCAAACCATCACCCACAATACTGCTACAAATATTCCACTGCAAATAAACCAAAGCGACAGTTCTGACAGAACACGCGCAGAAAATTTTAAAAGACAATTATCTAATAACTCTTCCACCGCCAAATCCGAAACAGAAACTGCAACTACTTCAGCCACGACCCAAAAACAACAGAAGAAACAAAAAAGGGACTCCAAAGATTCAAATGCGGAAGAGACCAAACCGACAACACAGCCTGATGAAAAAGCGAATGACATAAACTCGGAAGCGGATGAAAACTCATCTGTAGATTTATCAGATTTCGAAGGCAGCAATGACCTAGGCAATACCCAGTCGATAAAACAAACACTCAAACCTCTCGAAGCAAACATTAAAAGCAATGAAAACAAATATCCGCTTACATACGCAAACTTCTGCGTATTTATCGACATGTGTAAAGGCCATCCCAATATTCCTGAATTAGCATTGGAATTCACCTCAGAGATGACTAAGCTAATCAAAATGCTGCAAGACAATTACAAACTACTACAGAAAAACCGCTCAATGAAAGTGAGATTCACAAAAATCATTAAAAAGCTAAAAACTGAAAACACCACACAACAGTAATTAACAAGCATAAAATTAAATAATAAAAGAATGGCTTTGGGAAAACAAAACATTTCTATCATAAATTGGAACTGTAACGGCGTCGCCACCCACCTCCAAGAGCTTAAAATTATCATAGCAACATATAACCCAACAGTACTATGCATTCAGGAAACACACCTTCACCCCAATCAAAAGGTACACCTTCAAAATTACAATATCATTTACAATAGCCTAAACAACCAAACAAGAGCACACGGTGGAATTCTTATAGCAATAAAAAATAATGCAAGTTATACCGAAATAAGCTTAAACCTTGATCACCTACAAACTCTAGCGATACGTCTAAACACCGAGCCAGCTATAACAATATGTACAATATATATTCCCCAGTACACTAAAATAGAAAAAAGCGATTATACAAAACTATTATGTAGCCTCCCAACACCATTCATATTCACAGGCGATTTCAACTAACATAGTGAAGAAATTGGAGGAAACAAAACTGACAGAAGAGGCAAATTATTGATAGAAATTGTAGAAAATTTTAATTTAACAATACATAACACGCAAGAGCCAACACATTACAGCGCTACTCATAGGACATGGAGCACCATTGATCTCATCCTAAGCTCAAGTCAGATCGCGCATTTAATAGATGCTTATCCGCACTCTGATATGGGAGGAAGCGACCACTATCCATTAATCATAATTATACACACAAAAAACACCGCATCGAACACAGATGCAAAATTTAACCTCAAAAAAGCAAACTGGAATCTATACCAACAATTATGCCAACATAACACAAAAATAGAAAGCTTTAATGACACTGACGCTTTTGTTACATCTTACTGCAATCAAATTCTTCAATGCGCTGATCAAGCTATCCCGAAAACGAAACCATTACCTAAAAACAGAATTCCTGTCCCCTGGTGGTCCGAAAAATGCACAGAAGTCATTCGAAATAGAAGGAAGGCACTCAGAAAACTAAAACGAACACCCACAATTGAAAACCATATAACCTACCAGCATGCTCGATCGAAAGCCAGATGGACCCTAAAGCAAGAAAACAGAAAAGTTGGAACGAATTCACTTCTACGTTAACTGCAAGAACCCCGTCTCAACAAATGTGGAATAAAATACGGTCACTCAACAAAACCTACTCTCCTCGAATACCAAGTTCAATTTCAGTAGGCGATCAGTTATACACAAAACCAGAACAAATAGCAGAACAATTTGCGCTATATTTTGAAGACATATCAAGTGACAACAAATTGCCACTGTCCTCATTACAAATAAAACAGAGCATGGAATCTAGAAATTTAAAATTCGAAACAGCTAACAACCTAACCTACAACTCCCCTATAACGAAAAACGAAATTACCAGCGCAGTCAATTCTATGAGGGACTCGGCAACCGGTGCTGATAGTATTCACATTCAGTTCCTAAAAAAAGCACCAGAGTGCATGTACGACAAACTACTCCACCTGTTTAACCACATATGGACAACACGATCCTTCCCGAAGCAGTGGAGAGAATCAATAATAATACCGATACAAAAACCGACCAAAAATCCGTCGCAAGCAGATAATTTCAGGCCAATATCCTTAACTTCAGTCTTATGCAAAATTCTCGAAAAAATCATCAATAAACGACTAATCTGGGAACTAGAAAATAGAAATCTGTTATCTCCAATACAATGTGGCTTCCGACCATCACGCTCAACAGTCGATCATCTTATCCACCTACAAACGTTCATTCAGAGCAACTTCGCACTACGCAAACATACCCTAGCCGTCTTTTTTGATATAACGAAGGCCTTTGACCGGATTTGGAAAAGAAAAGCAATCGTAACACTGTACAAGTGGGGCTTCCGAGGTCATTTAATGTACTTCATAGAAAACTTCCTATCTGAACGCACCTTCCGAGTACAAATCGGCCGAGCTATATCCGCATTAAAACCTCTTCAAAACGTAGAGTTCCACAGGGTTCCGTGCTGAGCCCAACACTATTCATCATCGCAATAAATGACCTAACAGCATCCATTCCAACATCGATATCATCAACACTGTTCGCAGACGACTTCGCAATCTGTGTTGGTTGTAAAAATCTCCAATCCGGTATTCGAAGACTACAAAACGCAATAAATAAAGCATATGAGTGGACAACACGGAATGGCCTAGAATTTTCCGTATCAAAGACGAAATGCATTCACTTCTGCAAACTAAGAAGCTGCAGCAAAGCTCTAACTGTTACATTAAATAACATCCAAATCCCACAAACTCAAACCGTGAAATATCTTGGCTTAACATTCGATGACGCACTTTCTTGGAAACACCATATAAACGAATTAAAACAACAATGCTTGAAAAAATTAAATTTAATAAAAAAACTATCTCACAGCACTTTTGGAGCGGATAGAGCTACTCTACTAAAAATCTATCGAACAATGATACGTCCCTGCTTAGACTATGGTGCTCCAATCTATGGAACGGCGAAACCATCAATTCTGCGCACCTTGGATTCCATTCATCATTCGGCCATTCGATTGGCAATCGGAGCCTTCCACACCAGCCCAACGGTCAGCATTTTGGCTGAGGCTGGTGAATGGTCGTTAAAACTGCGGAGAGAATACTTAACAATAAAACTTGACACATATCTCAAAGGGAAAAAACATCCACTACAGTTACAAAAAGCAAATTCATCACGCTATCTTCGCCACTCCGCTGGATTATTTCAATCCCATGTCGCAAACATCATCCGCTCCTTGAACCTTAATCAATCGGAACAAATCGACCATCGCATAATATCGTCGATACCGCCAAACGTGTCAATAAACTTAAAAACGGACACATCATTAGCACTGCACATCAAAAATATGATGCTAAAACAAAGCACCTACGATACACTGATGGCCTCACTTGACCCATACGAAAAATTCTACACCGATGCATCAAAAACAGCCGAAGGCGTCGGCTGTTCCGTAATACACCAAGACGTCACCGTAAGATATTCATTACCAATTGAATTTTCCGTACTATCAGCAGAACTAACAGCAATAAACTTGGCAACCAATTTGGCTATTAATTTAAACCTACCGAAAATAGTTATCTTTACTGACTCCCTTTGCACCATTCAAAACATTAACCTTGATCACACAAAAGTTAACCACCCGATTGCCCAGGATATTCTTTTGTCAACTCACCGTCATATACAGGAAATCGTTGTATGCTGGATCCCAGCACATTCTAACATCAAGGAAAACGAAGAAGCAGACACTGCCGCGAAGGAAGCAGCGAGGATGTTCCCAGTACCAGCAATTCCGATTCCAATTCAAGACCAAATACGCAACATCAAAAGTGTATTCCACGATACGTGGGACTCAAACTGGAAGCGCATCTCTACCGTCAACAAACTCCGAAACATCAAATCAAACACATCTCCGTGGAAAACATGCATCCCATCCCGACGCGAGGAGGCGGTAATAACTCGGCTCAGAATCGGACACACTGCACTAACTCACGGTCACATATTGAAAAATGAACCCCAGCCCACATGTTACCACTGCGGACAAGAGCCTTTAACAATCGATCATATACTAACAACGTGCATTCCACTTCGAAAATATCATCCGGATCACAACATATCAATACACACAGCACTCTCCGACAGCCCAGACGAACTTAAAAAGACCATACAATTTCTGAAAACAACAAACATATATCCATTAATTTAACAAAATAGCCCCGGTGCCTCTGACCCAAGTTGTAGTATATGGCACCTTAAAAAAAAAAAAAAAAAAAAAAAAAAAAATTAATTATTTCGTAATTTGAAAGCGATGATTCCATAATCTTTTCCCATATAGTTTCAACTTTTGCGTTTCCTTTAACATAAATTTTTAAAGGTTGATATCTAATTAAAACATTTTCCAAATCATTCGATATATTTCTATAATCTGAATCTCTGGAATTCCAGGGAATAGAATGATAATTTCATGTAAGCCACCAATTTGTACATATTTTACTATTTGATAATATATCCCAATCGAATGGTGGTTTATAAATTTGATGAAATTGTATTTCACTATTCAAACTTATAATCGCTAGTTCTTTAATTATGTAGACATCATCATTATTTTTAAAACATTGAAAATCAATTATAACTTCGTATATATTATTATTCATCATTATATTCAGTATGATCGAATGTAGAACTATCTTTGGTTAAATTATTTTGTTTATTCATCTGAAATCCAATAATAATGAAACAAGGACGTTCTGCAGTTGATGATGATTTAATTACCCAACTGTGTTCAGAAGTGGGTAGAGCCGGTTGATGAGAAAGAGACCATGCTCTAAATTGAATAGGCGCATGCTTTATCTTCTTTATACTGTTAAGTAATGATATTTTCGCTCCATCGCTCAATTTAACAAACGGTAGTTGCCATGCAATTGTTTGAAATGTTACATTAATTGACTTATCGTCTGTTGCGGTAAAGGCATTTTTGTCACTGTTGGCACGGATGAGAACAATTTCTTGACTTGCGTGTATGATAGCACATCTATAGTCTTCTGCAAAACGGAATATGTATCATAAAGGAATAATAAATTGAAATTCCAACAACATTTTCGCTCCAATACCTGATGATGTTGAGGGGGTTGAGGTATCTGCAATTTCTGGTGTAAATACTTTTAATTCTTCAGAATTTAGAGCACATATACTGTAGTTGTAGTCTGATTTGATATCTTCTGAACATAATAATCTATGCATGAGAGTTGTAATTCCAGGGTGTCATACACATTCTAGTATTTTCATTAATTTCATATCGAAATTCAGAGAATAAAAATAGCAGTCAATTCATTGAAACATTTACAGATGGAGAAACTGTACCTTGTAGAAGTAAATAACTTTCTGACAGTAAAGTAATAACATCCTTTTGCTGAACGGGTATTCGTATTTCATCACTAGGCCCAAATTTTGAACTTGCATAAGGTTTGTGGGTATATATTTCATAACTTGCAACCATATCAAGGGTATTGGCTGAATCAATTTGCAATATATGTTCCATTATACTACACTGAACTTATCTTACCCAACTAGCACGCTGTAACCCAACGACTTAAGTACACAAATACTTTTTCTACTCAACGCTTTTCGCCTTTTTCATTCTCTATTTATGTACTTTTCTTCACTTCGAATAGGCGTTTGAGAACGCTTATATAGACTTTTATTGATGTATATGATAGGCCTTTTAGACATTATTAATGCAGCTTTATTAAAATGATTACGAACTGGTTAGATGTAAATTTATAATTAAATCTTCACTAGCAAAATCAACGATATTTCCATTTTCGTCCTTTATATATACATTTAACTCTGAAATATAATCCATACTCACGGGTAAATAAATAATCGTTTTTGGATTTTCTACAATTTTATATCCTGGTGCAATATTTAAAGGAAAACTGTAAATGAGATGAGACGAAGTTCCATTCATATATCCACCTGTTGCTATGTTACATTATAAGGAAATATGAAGAAAGTTTAATTAAAAGGTAGTACTTTTATTTAATTTCTTTCAAAACATTAATAATGTCACTAAATAATAACATTTTCATCATTTGCTTGACAAAACAATTTTATAAATTACGTAAAGTTATAAATTTTTTATTTATATTTCTCTAATATTTGCAATATAATAAATATGAATAATTTGCTTTAGCACATTCGAACATTCAACAACACTAAACGGAATAGACAAGTAATATTAGAAGGAATCATGTGAAAAATCAACAAGAACATCAACAATAGTAGCAGCAATAAGAAAACATTGCATCATCAATAGAATCCTTTCTTCATTAATTGTTTCAATATCCAGCTCTGGTATGTACTTTAGAACATTTACATAAACATAATACATATCACACCCGGAATATAAAATGTCTACCAAGTTCATTGATGTCATTGCATGGTTATTTATTTATTTTCTTGTATCGCTCACTCATTAATAATTTTTCTTAAAGTATTTATTTTATTTATTTTTCGCATTACATTCCCCTAAGTAGTTTTAATATCAAGTTTCATTTTTTAAAATAGTATTATTATCCCAGTCCATTCTTTACATCAAATTTCATTCACACAGCAGAGCTAAAATTTTTTCAAAAATTTTCATTAGTAGTTTCCACTGCTGTATGCTTCCACTATTTCACTACATCAGTTTTATTAATTCTAAATGTGATATGTATTTTAAATTTTTACATTGTTCTTTTTATGTTTGTTAATTAATTAATGTTTGTATTGCATATTAATGAAAGTATAAACTGCAGTATACTTCTATAAATAGGTATCCAATCATTCTGATTTAATGTTAATTAATTATTTTATTAACTTCGATGTAAAATAATATTTTTAATTTTATTTTGAGAAATTTTTATTAAATATGATTGAATGATTCGAATGCTAAAATCACTTACTAAATAATTAGTCCTATGGGTTAATTGAAATATCTCTCATTTGATACTTTACTCAAATATATTATTGAAAAAAATAAATTAATGAAACTTAAAAATGAGCTAAAACTTTAAATTTGCTTATTCTTCTTTGAAAGTATAATTATATTATGCAGTAGTAAGATGTTAGCAGTGTCAAAGTGAATGTGCTGTTGATTGGTTTAGATTTTCATGAGTGCAAAATGGCAGCCAGCGCGAGTTATATTGTTGAAGAAGTTAATACTAGATATAGATCTCGACTGGCAACCTACAGATTCGTTAACACCAACAATATGCAACTGGATATCGAACGTTTCTTGACAAATATTAAGGATGATGTTATTGAAAAATTTGAAAACAATAACCGGACAGGTGTGAAAGTTAGCTTGTCTCTACACTGTGCATTCGAGAAGATGGTTGCTGATGGTGAAATTACCTCATCGCCGATGTATTTCCCCATAAGCGCATGTTTGCTACTACTTGGTGACGATTTAGAGGGGTGGTTTGATGAGTCTGTACAGCAGATGAATGTATTGCTTGACAAGATGGATCTCACATCTGGATCAGGATGGTCGTTACAAAAAATAGAATATCTCGAAGTTCGTCTTAACTTTAGAAATCTTCTTCAATGCGCAGGGTCATTCATAGATCTACCTACCCCTCTAAAACATAAGCATGCAGTAGTAAATGTGAAACTATATAATTCTGACGATAAGCAGTGTTTTATGCATGCAATTCCCCCAAAAATTTGTAGAAGGGAATCCATACCGTGTCAGTCAATATCTCTCGAATCCAGTGTTGAGAGCTAGGTATAACTGGGGTGGCATTTCATTTCCAACGCCATTATCTGATGTGAAGATCTTTGAGCAGAATAATCCCCCTGCCTCAATCAATGTATATGGTGTAGATGATAAAAATATTGTTTTTCTTCTTCGAATCACCAAAGAAGAAAGAGGCATACACCATGACCTCCTCCTGTTGATAAACGGAGACAGCAACACTTCTGTTGTATATGGAACTTAAGTAGACTAGTTGCTCAGCAGATAACTTAATATTCGAAATCAAATGTTTATCTTACACACATAATGCAGTGAAACATTTAAACCATATCAAACTATGCAGAGAAGTGCCTCCCGTCACAGCTATTATGCTGAAGAGTGGAAAAAATGTTATAAAATTTCATAAATATAAACAATTTATACATTTTTGCATATACACAGACTTCGAAAGTATTCTTATGAAAATTCTAGAAACAGAAGAGGGGGACATGGAAAGGAGAGAGTGATAATTCTATAAATGAAGAAGATTCTTCTATTTCTATTATTAATTTATACCCTTCATTTTAATCCGAGCAACCGTGTTCGAGTGATATTGCTAAATACATTGTGCCAGCATGTGTAGAGAGTTATTTGGACAATTTAGTACTTCAACATGTCACTCTGTGGGAAGTAGGGTTCGAGAGTGATCCAATGACAACAGAAGTAATATATTCCCATATTAGTAAACAACCCCTCAGTTCTTCAAATCGCTAACATTTTATTGGAGATTTTATCTTCTTTCATGTAACTATTAATGGAAGGTCCATTATCTGATGCAGATGTTCACGTAGAACAACATTTCAGGGTGTAGTCCCTTTCTATTAACTAATTCACATACATTGTTAATAGAAAACGACCACAATCCTTTTCTGCTATATATCAGTCATAAAAAATATCCCATTAAATATGTCAGTCTAAGAAATGAAAATATCTACAGCAAAGACCACCAGCAATTATGTCAAGAATATAGTTGAGGGGTTGTATGTATCGAACCTGATTTCTCATCTTGGGATAGTCACGTTCGATAGATCAGTTGAAAGGGTATATAACCACTTCCACATATCGAATCTCCTCATTTATAAGTCATAGTTGGACTCAGATCGTGTTAAATATTTCTGACGTGCTTACAATTGTGTACTTTGAAATTTTTTCAATTTCGATTATTTTCTGTTTGCAATCAACGGATTTTCATCCAAATCAGTAAGTAATCGCAATATATTTATTTAATTAAAATATCAAAATTATTCTAAATTTATTTTTAATTTGTTAATTTTTATTTTCATATGACATCTCTATAATTACCAAAGTATTTTCATTACCTCACATTCATATCTTATTTTCAAAATATAATCGCACTCATATTCAAATGATTAAGTAAAGAGTTTCTATTTTTTGTTTTTTTTTTATTTTGTCAAATGTAATTTTGATTATAATCCAAATTTACTAATTTACTTATTCATTTTTTTTTTTTTTTTTAACCTTAGAGCCAATCACAAGTACTATAATTTTTTGATGGAAACATAATCAAATATTATTATTTACCAAACAAGTATAAATTTTATAATTATTTGAAAAATATTAATCACATAATTTTCTATTTTTTTTTTTTTTATTATTTAGATACAATGGCACCAAAAGAAGGTTTGCCTCCAATGTCCCCGCCCCACTCTCTGCCATCTCCTGAAATTTTTATTAATGATCCACCATCAATGCAAATTCTCCCTTTTCATAATGATGAGATTTTCCAAATTATCATTCAACAAATGCCCGCATTGGGAATTCCATTAGCGTTTCCCCATTCAATTGAGGAAGTGGTAATAGAATTCAACACATTACACTCGCCTATATGTACGGGTGATGATGTTACATGGTTAAGAGTTTTTGAAAGGATAACAATTCCATTTGTTACAGAGTTGTACCAAAGCCCTGCAGGTGATGTAATTTGCATGTTTTATCCACACACTTGAAGGACTTTGATGTAGTGATGTAATAATGGAATTGCTACAACAAAAATAATAAAAAAAAATTTAAAAAAGAAAAAAACAAACAAAAATAAATAAAAAATAAAAAAAGAAACAAAAAGAAAATAAAAAGTCAAGGCAAGTTAACTTCAACAACCCTAAGTGGATTGATTATTAATGTTGGATATTGCATGATCCATTTGCCACAATTTTCTTAGATACAATCTTGAAAGTGGGTGTGGGTTATAAGGAAATATGAAGAAAGTTTAATTAAAAGGTAGTACTTTTATTTAATTTCTTTCAAAACATTAATAATGTCACTAAATAATAACATTTTCATCATTTGCTTGACAAAACAATTTTATAAATTACGTAAAGTTATAAATTTTTTATTTATATTTCTCTAATATTTGCAATATAATAAATATGAATAATTTGCTTTAGCACATTCGAACATTCAACAACACTAAACGGAATAGACAAGTAATATTAGAAGGAATCATGTGAAAAATCAACAAGAACATCAACAATAGTAGCAGCAATAAGAAAACATTGCATCATCAATAGAATCCTTTCTTCATTAATTGTTTCAATATCCAGCTCTGGTATGTACTTTAGAACATTTACATAAACATAATACATATCACACCCGGAATATAAAATGTCTACCAAGTTCATTGATGTCATTGCATGGTTATTTATTTATTTTCTTGTATCGCTCACTCATTAATAATTTTTCTTAAAGTATTTATTTTATTTATTTTTCGCATTACATTCCCCTAAGTAGTTTTAATATCAAGTTTCATTTTTTAAAATAGTATTATTATCCCAGTCCATTCTTTACATCAAATTTCATTCACACAGCAGAGCTAAAATTTTTTCAAAAATTTTCATTAGTAGTTTCCACTGCTGTATGCTTCCACTATTTCACTACATCAGTTTTATTAATTCTAAATGTGATATGTATTTTAAATTTTTACATTGTTCTTTTTATGTTTGTTAATTAATTAATGTTTGTATTGCATATTAATGAAAGTATAAACTGCAGTATACTTCTATAAATAGGTATCCAATCATTCTGATTTAATGTTAATTAATTATTTTATTAACTTCGATGTAAAATAATATTTTTAATTTTATTTTGAGAAATTTTTATTAAATATGATTGAATGATTCGAATGCTAAAATCACTTACTAAATAATTAGTCCTATGGGTTAATTGAAATATCTCTCATTTGATACTTTACTCAAATATATTATTGAAAAAAATAAATTAATGAAACTTAAAAATGAGCTAAAACTTTAAATTTGCTTATTCTTCTTTGAAAGTATAATTATATTATGCAGTAGTAAGATGTTAGCAGTGTCAAAGTGAATGTGCTGTTGATTGGTTTAGATTTTCATGAGTGCAAAATGGCAGCCAGCGCGAGTTATATTGTTGAAGAAGTTAATACTAGATATAGATCTCGACTGGCAACCTACAGATTCGTTAACACCAACAATATGCAACTGGATATCGAACGTTTCTTGACAAATATTAAGGATGATGTTATTGAAAAATTTGAAAACAATAACCGGACAGGTGTGAAAGTTAGCTTGTCTCTACACTGTGCATTCGAGAAGATGGTTGCTGATGGTGAAATTACCTCATCGCCGATGTATTTCCCCATAAGCGCATGTTTGCTACTACTTGGTGACGATTTAGAGGGGTGGTTTGATGAGTCTGTACAGCAGATGAATGTATTGCTTGACAAGATGGATCTCACATCTGGATCAGGATGGTCGTTACAAAAAATAGAATATCTCGAAGTTCGTCTTAACTTTAGAAATCTTCTTCAATGCGCAGGGTCATTCATAGATCTACCTACCCCTCTAAAACATAAGCATGCAGTAGTAAATGTGAAACTATATAATTCTGACGATAAGCAGTGTTTTATGCATGCAATTCCCCCAAAAATTTGTAGAAGGGAATCCATACCGTGTCAGTCAATATCTCTCGAATCCAGTGTTGAGAGCTAGGTATAACTGGGGTGGCATTTCATTTCCAACGCCATTATCTGATGTGAAGATCTTTGAGCAGAATAATCCCCCTGCCTCAATCAATGTATATGGTGTAGATGATAAAAATATTGTTTTTCTTCTTCGAATCACCAAAGAAGAAAGAGGCATACACCATGACCTCCTCCTGTTGATAAACGGAGACAGCAACACTTCTGTTGTATATGGAACTTAAGTAGACTAGTTGCTCAGCAGATAACTTAATATTCGAAATCAAATGTTTATCTTACACACATAATGCAGTGAAACATTTAAACCATATCAAACTATGCAGAGAAGTGCCTCCCGTCACAGCTATTATGCTGAAGAGTGGAAAAAATGTTATAAAATTTCATAAATATAAACAATTTATACATTTTTGCATATACACAGACTTCGAAAGTATTCTTATGAAAATTCTAGAAACAGAAGAGGGGGACATGGAAAGGAGAGAGTGATAATTCTATAAATGAAGAAGATTCTTCTATTTCTATTATTAATTTATACCCTTCATTTTAATCCGAGCAACCGTGTTCGAGTGATATTGCTAAATACATTGTGCCAGCATGTGTAGAGAGTTATTTGGACAATTTAGTACTTCAACATGTCACTCTGTGGGAAGTAGGGTTCGAGAGTGATCCAATGACAACAGAAGTAATATATTCCCATATTAGTAAACAACCCCTCAGTTCTTCAAATCGCTAACATTTTATTGGAGATTTTATCTTCTTTCATGTAACTATTAATGGAAGGTCCATTATCTGATGCAGATGTTCACGTAGAACAACATTTCAGGGTGTAGTCCCTTTCTATTAACTAATTCACATACATTGTTAATAGAAAACGACCACAATCCTTTTCTGCTATATATCAGTCATAAAAAATATCCCATTAAATATGTCAGTCTAAGAAATGAAAATATCTACAGCAAAGACCACCAGCAATTATGTCAAGAATATAGTTGAGGGGTTGTATGTATCGAACCTGATTTCTCATCTTGGGATAGTCACGTTCGATAGATCAGTTGAAAGGGTATATAACCACTTCCACATATCGAATCTCCTCATTTATAAGTCATAGTTGGACTCAGATCGTGTTAAATATTTCTGACGTGCTTACAATTGTGTACTTTGAAATTTTTTCAATTTCGATTATTTTCTGTTTGCAATCAACGGATTTTCATCCAAATCAGTAAGTAATCGCAATATATTTATTTAATTAAAATATCAAAATTATTCTAAATTTATTTTTAATTTGTTAATTTTTATTTTCATATGACATCTCTATAATTACCAAAGTATTTTCATTACCTCACATTCATATCTTATTTTCAAAATATAATCGCACTCATATTCAAATGATTAAGTAAAGAGTTTCTATTTTTTGTTTTTTTTTTATTTTGTCAAATGTAATTTTGATTATAATCCAAATTTACTAATTTACTTATTCATTTTTTTTTTTTTTTTTAACCTTAGAGCCAATCACAAGTACTATAATTTTTTGATGGAAACATAATCAAATATTATTATTTACCAAACAAGTATAAATTTTATAATTATTTGAAAAATATTAATCACATAATTTTCTATTTTTTTTTTTTTTATTATTTAGATACAATGGCACCAAAAGAAGGTTTGCCTCCAATGTCCCCGCCCCACTCTCTGCCATCTCCTGAAATTTTTATTAATGATCCACCATCAATGCAAATTCTCCCTTTTCATAATGATGAGATTTTCCAAATTATCATTCAACAAATGCCCGCATTGGGAATTCCATTAGCGTTTCCCCATTCAATTGAGGAAGTGGTAATAGAATTCAACACATTACACTCGCCTATATGTACGGGTGATGATGTTACATGGTTAAGAGTTTTTGAAAGGATAACAATTCCATTTGTTACAGAGTTGTACCAAAGCCCTGCAGGTGATGTAATTTGCATGTTTTATCCACACACTTGAAGGACTTTGATGTAGTGATGTAATAATGGAATTGCTACAACAAAAATAATAAAAAAAAATTTAAAAAAGAAAAAAACAAACAAAAATAAATAAAAAATAAAAAAAGAAACAAAAAGAAAATAAAAAGTCAAGGCAAGTTAACTTCAACAACCCTAAGTGGATTGATTATTAATGTTGGATATTGCATGATCCATTTGCCACAATTTTCTTAGATACAATCTTGAAAGTGGGTGTGGGTTATAAGGAAATATGAAGAAAGTTTAATTAAAAGGTAGTACTTTTATTTAATTTCTTTCAAAACATTAATAATGTCACTAAATAATAACATTTTCATCATTTGCTTGACAAAACAATTTTATAAATTACGTAAAGTTATAAATTTTTTATTTATATTTCTCTAATATTTGCAATATAATAAATATGAATAATTTGCTTTAGCACATTCGAACATTCAACAACACTAAACGGAATAGACAAGTAATATTAGAAGGAATCATGTGAAAAATCAACAAGAACATCAACAATAGTAGCAGCAATAAGAAAACATTGCATCATCAATAGAATCCTTTCTTCATTAATTGTTTCAATATCCAGCTCTGGTATGTACTTTAGAACATTTACATAAACATAATACATATCACACCCGGAATATAAAATGTCTACCAAGTTCATTGATGTCATTGCATGGTTATTTATTTATTTTCTTGTATCGCTCACTCATTAATAATTTTTCTTAAAGTATTTATTTTATTTATTTTTCGCATTACATTCCCCTAAGTAGTTTTAATATCAAGTTTCATTTTTTAAAATAGTATTATTATCCCAGTCCATTCTTTACATCAAATTTCATTCACACAGCAGAGCTAAAATTTTTTCAAAAATTTTCATTAGTAGTTTCCACTGCTGTATGCTTCCACTATTTCACTACATCAGTTTTATTAATTCTAAATGTGATATGTATTTTAAATTTTTACATTGTTCTTTTTATGTTTGTTAATTAATTAATGTTTGTATTGCATATTAATGAAAGTATAAACTGCAGTATACTTCTATAAATAGGTATCCAATCATTCTGATTTAATGTTAATTAATTATTTTATTAACTTCGATGTAAAATAATATTTTTAATTTTATTTTGAGAAATTTTTATTAAATATGATTGAATGATTCGAATGCTAAAATCACTTACTAAATAATTAGTCCTATGGGTTAATTGAAATATCTCTCATTTGATACTTTACTCAAATATATTATTGAAAAAAATAAATTAATGAAACTTAAAAATGAGCTAAAACTTTAAATTTGCTTATTCTTCTTTGAAAGTATAATTATATTATGCAGTAGTAAGATGTTAGCAGTGTCAAAGTGAATGTGCTGTTGATTGGTTTAGATTTTCATGAGTGCAAAATGGCAGCCAGCGCGAGTTATATTGTTGAAGAAGTTAATACTAGATATAGATCTCGACTGGCAACCTACAGATTCGTTAACACCAACAATATGCAACTGGATATCGAACGTTTCTTGACAAATATTAAGGATGATGTTATTGAAAAATTTGAAAACAATAACCGGACAGGTGTGAAAGTTAGCTTGTCTCTACACTGTGCATTCGAGAAGATGGTTGCTGATGGTGAAATTACCTCATCGCCGATGTATTTCCCCATAAGCGCATGTTTGCTACTACTTGGTGACGATTTAGAGGGGTGGTTTGATGAGTCTGTACAGCAGATGAATGTATTGCTTGACAAGATGGATCTCACATCTGGATCAGGATGGTCGTTACAAAAAATAGAATATCTCGAAGTTCGTCTTAACTTTAGAAATCTTCTTCAATGCGCAGGGTCATTCATAGATCTACCTACCCCTCTAAAACATAAGCATGCAGTAGTAAATGTGAAACTATATAATTCTGACGATAAGCAGTGTTTTATGCATGCAATTCCCCCAAAAATTTGTAGAAGGGAATCCATACCGTGTCAGTCAATATCTCTCGAATCCAGTGTTGAGAGCTAGGTATAACTGGGGTGGCATTTCATTTCCAACGCCATTATCTGATGTGAAGATCTTTGAGCAGAATAATCCCCCTGCCTCAATCAATGTATATGGTGTAGATGATAAAAATATTGTTTTTCTTCTTCGAATCACCAAAGAAGAAAGAGGCATACACCATGACCTCCTCCTGTTGATAAACGGAGACAGCAACACTTCTGTTGTATATGGAACTTAAGTAGACTAGTTGCTCAGCAGATAACTTAATATTCGAAATCAAATGTTTATCTTACACACATAATGCAGTGAAACATTTAAACCATATCAAACTATGCAGAGAAGTGCCTCCCGTCACAGCTATTATGCTGAAGAGTGGAAAAAATGTTATAAAATTTCATAAATATAAACAATTTATACATTTTTGCATATACACAGACTTCGAAAGTATTCTTATGAAAATTCTAGAAACAGAAGAGGGGGACATGGAAAGGAGAGAGTGATAATTCTATAAATGAAGAAGATTCTTCTATTTCTATTATTAATTTATACCCTTCATTTTAATCCGAGCAACCGTGTTCGAGTGATATTGCTAAATACATTGTGCCAGCATGTGTAGAGAGTTATTTGGACAATTTAGTACTTCAACATGTCACTCTGTGGGAAGTAGGGTTCGAGAGTGATCCAATGACAACAGAAGTAATATATTCCCATATTAGTAAACAACCCCTCAGTTCTTCAAATCGCTAACATTTTATTGGAGATTTTATCTTCTTTCATGTAACTATTAATGGAAGGTCCATTATCTGATGCAGATGTTCACGTAGAACAACATTTCAGGGTGTAGTCCCTTTCTATTAACTAATTCACATACATTGTTAATAGAAAACGACCACAATCCTTTTCTGCTATATATCAGTCATAAAAAATATCCCATTAAATATGTCAGTCTAAGAAATGAAAATATCTACAGCAAAGACCACCAGCAATTATGTCAAGAATATAGTTGAGGGGTTGTATGTATCGAACCTGATTTCTCATCTTGGGATAGTCACGTTCGATAGATCAGTTGAAAGGGTATATAACCACTTCCACATATCGAATCTCCTCATTTATAAGTCATAGTTGGACTCAGATCGTGTTAAATATTTCTGACGTGCTTACAATTGTGTACTTTGAAATTTTTTCAATTTCGATTATTTTCTGTTTGCAATCAACAGGATTTTCATCCAAATCAGTAAGTAATCGCAATATATTTATTTAATTAAAATATCAAAATTATTCTAAATTTATTTTTAATTTGTTAATTTTTCTTTTCATATGACATCTTTATAATTACCAAAGTATTTTCATTACCTCACATTCATATCTTATTTTCAAAATATAATCGCACTCATATTCAAATGATTAAGTAAAGAGTTTCTATTTTTTGTTTTTTTTATTTTGTCAAATGTAATTTTGATTATAATCCAAATTTACTAATTTACTTATTCATTTTTTTTTTTTTTTTTAACCTTAGAGCCAATCACAAGTACTATAATTTTTTGATGGAAACATAATCAAATATTATTATTTACCAAACAAGTATAAATTTTATAATTATTTGAAAAATATTAATCACATAATTTTCTATTTTTTTTTTTTTTATTATTTAGATACAATGGCACCAAAAGAAGGTTTGCCTCCAATGTCCCCGCCCCACTCTCTGCCATCTCCTGAAATTTTTATTAATGATCCACCATCAATGCAAATTCTCCCTTTTCATAATGATGAGATTTTCCAAATTATCATTCAACAAATGCCCGCATTGGGAATTCCATTAGCGTTTCCCCATTCAATTGAGGAAGTGGTAATAGAATTCAACACATTACACTCGCCTATATGTACGGGTGATGATGTTACATGGTTAAGAGTTTTTGAAAGGATAACAATTCCATTTGTTACAGAGTTGTAACAAAGCCCTGCAGGTGATGTAATTTGCATGTTTTATCCACACACTTGAAGGACTTTGATGTAGTGATGTAATAATGGAATTGCTACAACAAAAATAATAAAAAAAAATTTAAAAAAGAAAAAAACAAACAAAAATAAATAAAAAATAAAAAAAGAAACAAAAAGAAAATAAAAAGTCAAGGCAAGTTAACTTCAACAACCCTAAGTGGATTGATTATTAATGTTGGATATTGCATGATCCATTTGCCACAATTTTCTTAGATACAATCTTGAAAGTGGGTGTGGGTTATAAGGAAATATGAAGAAAGTTTAATTAAAAGGTAGTACTTTTATTTAATTTCTTTCAAAACATTAATAATGTCACTAAATAATAACATTTTCATCATTTGCTTGACAAAACAATTTTATAAATTACGTAAAGTTATAAATTTTTTATTTATATTTCTCTAATATTTGCAATATAATAAATATGAATAATTTGCTTTAGCACATTCGAACATTCAACAACACTAAACGGAATAGACAAGTAATATTAGAAGGAATCATGTGAAAAATCAACAAGAACATCAACAATAGTAGCAGCAATAAGAAAACATTGCATCATCAATAGAATCCTTTCTTCATTAATTGTTTCAATATCCAGCTCTGGTATGTACTTTAGAACATTTACATAAACATAATACATATCACACCCGGAATATAAAATGTCTACCAAGTTCATTGATGTCATTGCATGGTTATTTATTTATTTTCTTGTATCGCTCACTCATTAATAATTTTTCTTAAAGTATTTATTTTATTTATTTTTCGCATTACATTCCCCTAAGTAGTTTTAATATCAAGTTTCATTTTTTAAAATAGTATTATTATCCCAGTCCATTCTTTACATCAAATTTCATTCACACAGCAGAGCTAAAATTTTTTCAAAAATTTTCATTAGTAGTTTCCACTGCTGTATGCTTCCACTATTTCACTACATCAGTTTTATTAATTCTAAATGTGATATGTATTTTAAATTTTTACATTGTTCTTTTTATGTTTGTTAATTAATTAATGTTTGTATTGCATATTAATGAAAGTATAAACTGCAGTATACTTCTATAAATAGGTATCCAATCATTCTGATTTAATGTTAATTAATTATTTTATTAACTTCGATGTAAAATAATATTTTTAATTTTATTTTGAGAAATTTTTATTAAATATGATTGAATGATTCGAATGCTAAAATCACTTACTAAATAATTAGTCCTATGGGTTAATTGAAATATCTCTCATTTGATACTTTACTCAAATATATTATTGAAAAAAATAAATTAATGAAACTTAAAAATGAGCTAAAACTTTAAATTTGCTTATTCTTCTTTGAAAGTATAATTATATTATGCAGTAGTAAGATGTTAGCAGTGTCAAAGTGAATGTGCTGTTGATTGGTTTAGATTTTCATGAGTGCAAAATGGCAGCCAGCGCGAGTTATATTGTTGAAGAAGTTAATACTAGATATAGATCTCGACTGGCAACCTACAGATTCGTTAACACCAACAATATGCAACTGGATATCGAACGTTTCTTGACAAATATTAAGGATGATGTTATTGAAAAATTTGAAAACAATAACCGGACAGGTGTGAAAGTTAGCTTGTCTCTACACTGTGCATTCGAGAAGATGGTTGCTGATGGTGAAATTACCTCATCGCCGATGTATTTCCCCATAAGCGCATGTTTGCTACTACTTGGTGACGATTTAGAGGGGTGGTTTGATGAGTCTGTACAGCAGATGAATGTATTGCTTGACAAGATGGATCTCACATCTGGATCAGGATGGTCGTTACAAAAAATAGAATATCTCGAAGTTCGTCTTAACTTTAGAAATCTTCTTCAATGCGCAGGGTCATTCATAGATCTACCTACCCCTCTAAAACATAAGCATGCAGTAGTAAATGTGAAACTATATAATTCTGACGATAAGCAGTGTTTTATGCATGCAATTCCCCCAAAAATTTGTAGAAGGGAATCCATACCGTGTCAGTCAATATCTCTCGAATCCAGTGTTGAGAGCTAGGTATAACTGGGGTGGCATTTCATTTCCAACGCCATTATCTGATGTGAAGATCTTTGAGCAGAATAATCCCCCTGCCTCAATCAATGTATATGGTGTAGATGATAAAAATATTGTTTTTCTTCTTCGAATCACCAAAGAAGAAAGAGGCATACACCATGACCTCCTCCTGTTGATAAACGGAGACAGCAACACTTCTGTTGTATATGGAACTTAAGTAGACTAGTTGCTCAGCAGATAACTTAATATTCGAAATCAAATGTTTATCTTACACACATAATGCAGTGAAACATTTAAACCATATCAAACTATGCAGAGAAGTGCCTCCCGTCACAGCTATTATGCTGAAGAGTGGAAAAAATGTTATAAAATTTCATAAATATAAACAATTTATACATTTTTGCATATACACAGACTTCGAAAGTATTCTTATGAAAATTCTAGAAACAGAAGAGGGGGACATGGAAAGGAGAGAGTGATAATTCTATAAATGAAGAAGATTCTTCTATTTCTATTATTAATTTATACCCTTCATTTTAATCCGAGCAACCGTTTTCGAGTGATATTGCTAAATACATTGTGCCAGCATGTGTAGAGAGTTATTTGGACAATTTAGTACTTCAACATGTCACTCTGTGGGAAGTAGGGTTCGAGAGTGATCCAATGACAACAGAAGTAATATATTCCCATATTAGTAAACAACCCCTCAGTTCTTCAAATCGCTAACATTTTATTGGAGATTTTATCTTCTTTCATGTAACTATTAATGGAAGGTCCATTATCTGATGCAGATGTTCACGTAGAACAACATTTCAGGGTGTAGTCCCTTTCTATTAACTAATTCACATACATTGTTAATAGAAAACGACCACAATCCTTTTCTGCTATATATCAGTCATAAAAAATATCCCATTAAATATGTCAGTCTAAGAAATGAAAATATCTACAGCAAAGACCACCAGCAATTATGTCAAGAATATAGTTGAGGGGTTGTATGTATCGAACCTGATTTCTCATCTTGGGATAGTCACGTTCGATAGATCAGTTGAAAGGGTATATAACCACTTCCACATATCGAATCTCCTCATTTATAAGTCATAGTTGGACTCAGATCGTGTTAAATATTTCTGACGTGCTTACAATTGTGTACTTTGAAATTTTTTCAATTTCGATTATTTTCTGTTTGCAATCAACGGATTTTCATCCAAATCAGTAAGTAATCGCAATATATTTATTTAATTAAAATATCAAAATTATTCTAAATTTATTTTTAATTTGTTAATTTTTATTTTCATATGACATCTCTATAATTACCAAAGTATTTTCATTACCTCACATTCATATCTTATTTTCAAAATATAATCGCACTCATATTCAAATGATTAAGTAAAGAGTTTCTATTTTTTGTTTTTTTTTTATTTTGTCAAATGTAATTTTGATTATAATCCAAATTTACTAATTTACTTATTCATTTTTTTTTTTTTTTTTAACCTTAGAGCCAATCACAAGTACTATAATTTTTTGATGGAAACATAATCAAATATTATTATTTACCAAACAAGTATAAATTTTATAATTATTTGAAAAATATTAATCACATAATTTTCTATTTTTTTTTTTTTTATTATTTAGATACAATGGCACCAAAAGAAGGTTTGCCTCCAATGTCCCCGCCCCACTCTCTGCCATCTCCTGAAATTTTTATTAATGATCCACCATCAATGCAAATTCTCCCTTTTCATAATGATGAGATTTTCCAAATTATCATTCAACAAATGCCCGCATTGGGAATTCCATTAGCGTTTCCCCATTCAATTGAGGAAGTGGTAATAGAATTCAACACATTACACTCGCCTATATGTACGGGTGATGATGTTACATGGTTAAGAGTTTTTGAAAGGATAACAATTCCATTTGTTACAGAGTTGTACCAAAGCCCTGCAGGTGATGTAATTTGCATGTTTTATCCACACACTTGAAGGACTTTGATGTAGTGATGTAATAATGGAATTGCTACAACAAAAATAATAAAAAAAAATTTAAAAAAGAAAAAAACAAACAAAAATAAATAAAAAATAAAAAAAGAAACAAAAAGAAAATAAAAAGTCAAGGCAAGTTAACTTCAACAACCCTAAGTGGATTGATTATTAATGTTGGATATTGCATGATCCATTTGCCACAATTTTCTTAGATACAATCTTGAAAGTGGGTGTGGGTTATAAGGAAATATGAAGAAAGTTTAATTAAAAGGTAGTACTTTTATTTAATTTCTTTCAAAACATTAATAATGTCACTAAATAATAACATTTTCATCATTTGCTTGACAAAACAATTTTATAAATTACGTAAAGTTATAAATTTTTTATTTATATTTCTCTAATATTTGCAATATAATAAATATGAATAATTTGCTTTAGCACATTCGAACATTCAACAACACTAAACGGAATAGACAAGTAATATTAGAAGGAATCATGTGAAAAATCAACAAGAACATCAACAATAGTAGCAGCAATAAGAAAACATTGCATCATCAATAGAATCCTTTCTTCATTAATTGTTTCAATATCCAGCTCTGGTATGTACTTTAGAACATTTACATAAACATAATACATATCACACCCGGAATATAAAATGTCTACCAAGTTCATTGATGTCATTGCATGGTTATTTATTTATTTTCTTGTATCGCTCACTCATTAATAATTTTTCTTAAAGTATTTATTTTATTTATTTTTCGCATTACATTCCCCTAAGTAGTTTTAATATCAAGTTTCATTTTTTAAAATAGTATTATTATCCCAGTCCATTCTTTACATCAAATTTCATTCACACAGCAGAGCTAAAATTTTTTCAAAAATTTTCATTAGTAGTTTCCACTGCTGTATGCTTCCACTATTTCACTACATCCGTTTTATTAATTCTAAATGTGATATGTATTTTAAATTTTTACATTGTTCTTTTTATGTTTGTTAATTAATTAATGTTTGTATTGCATATTAATGAAAGTATAAACTGCAGTATACTTCTATAAATAGGTATCCAATCATTCTGATTTAATGTTAATTAATTATTTTATTAACTTCGATGTAAAATAATATTTTTAATTTTATTTTGAGAAATTTTTATTAAATATGATTGAATGATTCGAATGCTAAAATCACTTACTAAATAATTAGTCCTATGGGTTAATTGAAATATCTCTCATTTGATACTTTACTCAAATATATTATTGAAAAAAATAAATTAATGAAACTTAAAAATGAGCTAAAACTTTAAATTTGCTTATTCTTCTTTGAAAGTATAATTATATTATGCAGTAGTAAGATGTTAGCAGTGTCAAAGTGAATGTGCTGTTGATTGGTTTAGATTTTCATGAGTGCAAAATGGCAGCCAGCGCGAGTTATATTGTTGAAGAAGTTAATACTAGATATAGATCTCGACTGGCAACCTACAGATTCGTTAACACCAACAATATGCAACTGGATATCGAACGTTTCTTGACAAATATTAAGGATGATGTTATTGAAAAATTTGAAAACAATAACCGGACAGGTGTGAAAGTTAGCTTGTCTCTACACTGTGCATTCGAGAAGATGGTTGCTGATGGTGAAATTACCTCATCGCCGATGTATTTCCCCATAAGCGCATGTTTGCTACTACTTGGTGACGATTTAGAGGGGTGGTTTGATGAGTCTGTACAGCAGATGAATGTATTGCTTGACAAGATGGATCTCACATCTGGATCAGGATGGTCGTTACAAAAAATAGAATATCTCGAAGTTCGTCTTAACTTTAGAAATCTTCTTCAATGCGCAGGGTCATTCATAGATCTACCTACCCCTCTAAAACATAAGCATGCAGTAGTAAATGTGAAACTATATAATTCTGACGATAAGCAGTGTTTTATGCATGCAATTCCCCCAAAAATTTGTAGAAGGGAATCCATACCGTGTCAGTCAATATCTCTCGAATCCAGTGTTGAGAGCTAGGTATAACTGGGGTGGCATTTCATTTCCAACGCCATTATCTGATGTGAAGATCTTTGAGCAGAATAATCCCCCTGCCTCAATCAATGTATATGGTGTAGATGATAAAAATATTGTTTTTCTTCTTCGAATCACCAAAGAAGAAAGAGGCATACACCATGACCTCCTCCTGTTGATAAACGGAGACAGCAACACTTCTGTTGTATATGGAACTTAAGTAGACTAGTTGCTCAGCAGATAACTTAATATTCGAAATCAAATGTTTATCTTACACACATAATGCAGTGAAACATTTAAACCATATCAAACTATGCAGAGAAGTGCCTCCCGTCACAGCTATTATGCTGAAGAGTGGAAAAAATGTTATAAAATTTCATAAATATAAACAATTTATACATTTTTGCATATACACAGACTTCGAAAGTATTCTTATGAAAATTCTAGAAACAGAAGAGGGGGACATGGAAAGGAGAGAGTGATAATTCTATAAATGAAGAAGATTCTTCTATTTCTATTATTAATTTATACCCTTCATTTTAATCCGAGCAACCGTGTTCGAGTGATATTGCTAAATACATTGTGCCAGCATGTGTAGAGAGTTATTTGGACAATTTAGTACTTCAACATGTCACTCTGTGGGAAGTAGGGTTCGAGAGTGATCCAATGACAACAGAAGTAATATATTCCCATATTAGTAAACAACCCCTCAGTTCTTCAAATCGCTAACATTTTATTGGAGATTTTATCTTCTTTCATGTAACTATTAATGGAAGGTCCATTATCTGATGCAGATGTTCACGTAGAACAACATTTCAGGGTGTAGTCCCTTTCTATTAACTAATTCACATACATTGTTAATAGAAAACGACCACAATCCTTTTCTGCTATATATCAGTCATAAAAAATATCCCATTAAATATGTCAGTCTAAGAAATGAAAATATCTACAGCAAAGACCACCAGCAATTATGTCAAGAATATAGTTGAGGGGTTGTATGTATCGAACCTGATTTCTCATCTTGGGATAGTCACGTTCGATAGATCAGTTGAAAGGGTATATAACCACTTCCACATATCGAATCTCCTCATTTATAAGTCATAGTTGGACTCAGATCGTGTTAAATATTTCTGACGTGCTTACAATTGTGTACTTTGAAATTTTTTCAATTTCGATTATTTTCTGTTTGCAATCAACGGATTTTCATCCAAATCAGTAAGTAATCGCAATATATTTATTTAATTAAAATATCAAAATTATTCTAAATTTATTTTTAATTTGTTAATTTTTATTTTCATATGACATCTCTATAATTACCAAAGTATTTTCATTACCTCACATTCATATCTTATTTTCAAAATATAATCGCACTCATATTCAAATGATTAAGTAAAGAGTTTCTATTTTTTGTTTTTTTTTTATTTTGTCAAATGTAATTTTGATTATAATCCAAATTTACTAATTTACTTATTCATTTTTTTTTTTTTTTTTAACCTTAGAGCCAATCACAAGTACTATAATTTTTTGATGGAAACATAATCAAATATTATTATTTACCAAACAAGTATAAATTTTATAATTATTTGAAAAATATTAATCACATAATTTTCTATTTTTTTTTTTTTTTATTATTTAGATACAATGGCACCAAAAGAAGGTTTGCCTCCAATGTCCCCGCCCCACTCTCTGCCATCTCCTGAAATTTTTATTAATGATCCACCATCAATGCAAATTCTCCCTTTTCATAATGATGAGATTTTCCAAATTATCATTCAACAAATGCCCGCATTGGGAATTCCATTAGCGTTTCCCCATTCAATTGAGGAAGTGGTAATAGAATTCAACACATTACACTCGCCTATATGTACGGGTGATGATGTTACATGGTTAAGAGTTTTTGAAAGGATAACAATTCCATTTGTTACAGAGTTGTACCAAAGCCCTGCAGGTGATGTAATTTGCATGTTTTATCCACACACTTGAAGGACTTTGATGTAGTGATGTAATAATGGAATTGCTACAACAAAAATAATAAAAAAAAGTTTAAAAAAGAAAAAAACAAACAAAAATAAATAAAAAATAAAAAAAGAAACAAAAAGAAAATAAAAAGTCAAGGCAAGTTAACTTCAACAACCCTAAGTGGATTGATTATTAATGTTGGATATTGCATGATCCATTTGCCACAATTTTCTTAGATACAATCTTGAAAGTGGGTGTGGGTTATAAGGAAATATGAAGAAAGTTTAATTAAAAGGTAGTACTTTTATTTAATTTCTTTCAAAACATTAATAATGTCACTAAATAATAACATTTTCATCATTTGCTTGACAAAACAATTTTATAAATTACGTAAAGTTATAAATTTTTTATTTATATTTCTCTAATATTTGCAATATAATAAATATGAATAATTTGCTTTAGCACATTCGAACATTCAACAACACTAAACGGAATAGACAAGTAATATTAGAAGGAATCATGTGAAAAATCAACAAGAACATCAACAATAGTAGCAGCAATACGAAAACATTGCATCATCAATAGAATCCTTTCTTCATTAATTGTTTCAATATCCAGCTCTGGTATGTACTTTAGAACATTTACATAAACATAATACATATCACACCCGGAATATAAAATGTCTACCAAGTTCATTGATGTCATTGCATGGTTATTTATTTATTTTCTTGTATCGCTCACTCATTAATAATTTTTCTTAAAGTATTTATTTTATTTATTTTTCGCATTACATTCCCCTAAGTAGTTTTAATATCAAGTTTCATTTTTTAAAATAGTATTATTATCCCAGTCCATTCTTTACATCAAATTTCATTCACACAGCAGAGCTAAAATTTTTTCAAAAATTTTCATTAGTAGTTTCCACTGCTGTATGCTTCCACTATTTCACTACATCCGTTTTATTAATTCTAAATGTGATATGTATTTTAAATTTTTACATTGTTCTTTTTATGTTTGTTAATTAATTAATGTTTGTATTGCATATTAATGAAAGTATAAACTGCAGTATACTTCTATAAATAGGTATCCAATCATTCTGATTTAATGTTAATTAATTATTTTATTAACTTCGATGTAAAATAATATTTTTAATTTTATTTTGAGAAATTTTTATTAAATATGATTGAATGATTCGAATGCTAAAATCACTTACTAAATAATTAGTCCTATGGGTTAATTGAAATATCTCTCATTTGATACTTTACTCAAATATATTATTGAAAAAAATAAATTAATGAAACTTAAAAATGAGCTAAAACTTTAAATTTGCTTATTCTTCTTTGAAAGTATAATTATATTATGCAGTAGTAAGATGTTAGCAGTGTCAAAGTGAATGTGCTGTTGATTGGTTTAGATTTTCATGAGTGCAAAATGGCAGCCAGCGCGAGTTATATTGTTGAAGAAGTTAATACTAGATATAGATCTCGACTGGCAACCTACAGATTCGTTAACACCAACAATATGCAACTGGATATCGAACGTTTCTTGACAAATATTAAGGATGATGTTATTGAAAAATTTGAAAACAATAACCGGACAGGTGTGAAAGTTAGCTTGTCTCTACACTGTGCATTCGAGAAGATGGTTGCTGATGGTGAAATTACCTCATCGCCGATGTATTTCCCCATAAGCGCATGTTTGCTACTACTTGGTGACGATTTAGAGGGGTGGTTTGATGAGTCTGTACAGCAGATGAATGTATTGCTTGACAAGATGGATCTCACATCTGGATCAGGATGGTCGTTACAAAAAATAGAATATCTCGAAGTTCGTCTTAACTTTAGAAATCTTCTTCAATGCGCAGGGTCATTCATAGATCTACCTACCCCTCTAAAACATAAGCATGCAGTAGTAAATGTGAAACTATATAATTCTGACGATAAGCAGTGTTTTATGCATGCAATTCCCCCAAAAATTTGTAGAAGGGAATCCATACCGTGTCAGTCAATATCTCTCGAATCCAGTGTTGAGAGCTAGGTATAACTGGGGTGGCATTTCATTTCCAACGCCATTATCTGATGTGAAGATCTTTGAGCAGAATAATCCCCCTGCCTCAATCAATGTATATGGTGTAGATGATAAAAATATTGTTTTTCTTCTTCGAATCACCAAAGAAGAAAGAGGCATACACCATGACCTCCTCCTGTTGATAAACGGAGACAGCAACACTTCTGTTGTATATGGAACTTAAGTAGACTAGTTGCTCAGCAGATAACTTAATATTCGAAATCAAATGTTTATCTGTCGAAGATGTTTATCTTACACACATAATGCAGTGAAACATTTAAACCATATCAAACTATGCAGAGAAGTGCCTCCCGTCACAGCTATTATGCTGAAGAGTGGAAAAAATGTTATAAAATTTCATAAATATAAACAATTTATACATTTTTGCATATACACAGACTTCGAAAGTATTCTTATGAAAATTCTAGAAACAGAAGAGGGGGACATGGAAAGGAGAGAGTGATAATTCTATAAATGAAGAAGATTCTTCTATTTCTATTATTAATTTATACCCTTCATTTTAATCCGAGCAACCGTGTTCGAGTGATATTGCTAAATACATTGTGCCAGCATGTGTAGAGAGTTATTTGGACAATTTAGTACTTCAACATGTCACTCTGTGGGAAGTAGGGTTCGAGAGTGATCCAATGACAACAGAAGTAATATATTCCCATATTAGTAAACAACCCCTCAGTTCTTCAAATCGCTAACATTTTATTGGAGATTTTATCTTCTTTCATGTAACTATTAATGGAAGGTCCATTATCTGATGCAGATGTTCACGTAGAACAACATTTCAGGGTGTAGTCCCTTTCTATTAACTAATTCACATACATTGTTAATAGAAAACGACCACAATCCTTTTCTGCTATATATCAGTCATAAAAAATATCCCATTAAATATGTCAGTCTAAGAAATGAAAATATCTACAGCAAAGACCACCAGCAATTATGTCAAGAATATAGTTGAGGGGTTGTATGTATCGAACCTGATTTCTCATCTTGGGATAGTCACGTTCGATAGATCAGTTGAAAGGGTATATAACCACTTCCACATATCGAATCTCCTCATTTATAAGTCATAGTTGGACTCAGATCGTGTTAAATATTTCTGACGTGCTTACAATTGTGTACTTTGAAATTTTTTCAATTTCGATTATTTTCTGTTTGCAATCAACGGATTTTCATCCAAATCAGTAAGTAATCGCAATATATTTATTTAATTAAAATATCAAAATTATTCTAAATTTATTTTTAATTTGTTAATTTTTATTTTCATATGACATCTCTATAATTACCAAAGTATTTTCATTACCTCACATTCATATCTTATTTTCAAAATATAATCGCACTCATATTCAAATGATTAAGTAAAGAGTTTCTATTTTTTGTTTTTTTTTTATTTTGTCAAATGTAATTTTGATTATAATCCAAATTTACTAATTTACTTATTCATTTTTTTTTTTTTTTTTAACCTTAGAGCCAATCACAAGTACTATAATTTTTTGATGGAAACATAATCAAATATTATTATTTACCAAACAAGTATAAATTTTATAATTATTTGAAAAATATTAATCACATAATTTTCTATTTTTTTTTTTTTTTTATTATTTAGATACAATGGCACCAAAAGAAGGTTTGCCTCCAATGTCCCCGCCCCACTCTCTGCCATCTCCTGAAATTTTTATTAATGATCCACCATCAATGCAAATTCTCCCTTTTCATAATGATGAGATTTTCCAAATTATCATTCAACAAATGCCCGCATTGGGAATTCCATTAGCGTTTCCCCATTCAATTGAGGAAGTGGTAATAGAATTCAACACATTACACTCGCCTATATGTACGGGTGATGATGTTACATGGTTAAGAGTTTTTGAAAGGATAACAATTCCATTTGTTACAGAGTTGTACCAAAGCCCTGCAGGTGATGTAATTTGCATGTTTTATCCACACACTTGAAGGACTTTGATGTAGTGATGTAATAATGGAATTGCTACAACAAAAATAATAAAAAAAAGTTTAAAAAAGAAAAAAACAAACAAAAATAAATAAAAAATAAAAAAAGAAACAAAAAGAAAATAAAAAGTCAAGGCAAGTTAACTTCAACAACCCTAAGTGGATTGATTATTAATGTTGGATATTGCATGATCCATTTGCCACAATTTTCTTAGATACAATCTTGAAAGTGGGTGTGGGTTATAAGGAAATATGAAGAAAGTTTAATTAAAAGGTAGTACTTTTATTTAATTTCTTTCAAAACATTAATAATGTCACTAAATAATAACATTTTCATCATTTGCTTGACAAAACAATTTTATAAATTACGTAAAGTTATAAATTTTTTATTTATATTTCTCTAATATTTGCAATATAATAAATATGAATAATTTGCTTTAGCACATTCGAACATTCAACAACACTAAACGGAATAGACAAGTAATATTAGAAGGAATCATGTGAAAAATCAACAAGAACATCAACAATAGTAGCAGCAATACGAAAACATTGCATCATCAATAGAATCCTTTCTTCATTAATTGTTTCAATATCCAGCTCTGGTATGTACTTTAGAACATTTACATAAACATAATACATATCACACCCGGAATATAAAATGTCTACCAAGTTCATTGATGTCATTGCATGGTTATTTATTTATTTTCTTGTATCGCTCACTCATTAATAATTTTTCTTAAAGTATTTATTTTATTTATTTTTCGCATTACATTCCCCTAAGTAGTTTTAATATCAAGTTTCATTTTTTAAAATAGTATTATTATCCCAGTCCATTCTTTACATCAAATTTCATTCACACAGCAGAGCTAAAATTTTTTCAAAAATTTTCATTAGTAGTTTCCACTGCTGTATGCTTCCACTATTTCACTACATCCGTTTTATTAATTCTAAATGTGATATGTATTTTAAATTTTTACATTGTTCTTTTTATGTTTGTTAATTAATTAATGTTTGTATTGCATATTAATGAAAGTATAAACTGCAGTATACTTCTATAAATAGGTATCCAATCATTCTGATTTAATGTTAATTAATTATTTTATTAACTTCGATGTAAAATAATATTTTTAATTTTATTTTGAGAAATTTTTATTAAATATGATTGAATGATTCGAATGCTAAAATCACTTACTAAATAATTAGTCCTATGGGTTAATTGAAATATCTCTCATTTGATACTTTACTCAAATATATTATTGAAAAAAATAAATTAATGAAACTTAAAAATGAGCTAAAACTTTAAATTTGCTTATTCTTCTTTGAAAGTATAATTATATTATGCAGTAGTAAGATGTTAGCAGTGTCAAAGTGAATGTGCTGTTGATTGGTTTAGATTTTCATGAGTGCAAAATGGCAGCCAGCGCGAGTTATATTGTTGAAGAAGTTAATACTAGATATAGATCTCGACTGGCAACCTACAGATTCGTTAACACCAACAATATGCAACTGGATATCGAACGTTTCTTGACAAATATTAAGGATGATGTTATTGAAAAATTTGAAAACAATAACCGGACAGGTGTGAAAGTTAGCTTGTCTCTACACTGTGCATTCGAGAAGATGGTTGCTGATGGTGAAATTACCTCATCGCCGATGTATTTCCCCATAAGCGCATGTTTGCTACTACTTGGTGACGATTTAGAGGGGTGGTTTGATGAGTCTGTACAGCAGATGAATGTATTGCTTGACAAGATGGATCTCACATCTGGATCAGGATGGTCGTTACAAAAAATAGAATATCTCGAAGTTCGTCTTAACTTTAGAAATCTTCTTCAATGCGCAGGGTCATTCATAGATCTACCTACCCCTCTAAAACATAAGCATGCAGTAGTAAATGTGAAACTATATAATTCTGACGATAAGCAGTGTTTTATGCATGCAATTCCCCCAAAAATTTGTAGAAGGGAATCCATACCGTGTCAGTCAATATCTCTCGAATCCAGTGTTGAGAGCTAGGTATAACTGGGGTGGCATTTCATTTCCAACGCCATTATCTGATGTGAAGATCTTTGAGCAGAATAATCCCCCTGCCTCAATCAATGTATATGGTGTAGATGATAAAAATATTGTTTTTCTTCTTCGAATCACCAAAGAAGAAAGAGGCATACACCATGACCTCCTCCTGTTGATAAACGGAGACAGCAACACTTCTGTTGTATATGGAACTTAAGTAGACTAGTTGCTCAGCAGATAACTTAATATTCGAAATCAAATGTTTATCTGTCGAAGATGTTTATCTTACACACATAATGCAGTGAAACATTTAAACCATATCAAACTATGCAGAGAAGTGCCTCCCGTCACAGCTATTATGCTGAAGAGTGGAAAAAATGTTATAAAATTTCATAAATATAAACAATTTATACATTTTTGCATATACACAGACTTCGAAAGTATTCTTATGAAAATTCTAGAAACAGAAGAGGGGGACATGGAAAGGAGAGAGTGATAATTCTATAAATGAAGAAGATTCTTCTATTTCTATTATTAATTTATACCCTTCATTTTAATCCGAGCAACCGTGTTCGAGTGATATTGCTAAATACATTGTGCCAGCATGTGTAGAGAGTTATTTGGACAATTTAGTACTTCAACATGTCACTCTGTGGGAAGTAGGGTTCGAGAGTGATCCAATGACAACAGAAGTAATATATTCCCATATTAGTAAACAACCCCTCAGTTCTTCAAATCGCTAACATTTTATTGGAGATTTTATCTTCTTTCATGTAACTATTAATGGAAGGTCCATTATCTGATGCAGATGTTCACGTAGAACAACATTTCAGGGTGTAGTCCCTTTCTATTAACTAATTCACATACATTGTTAATAGAAAACGACCACAATCCTTTTCTGCTATATATCAGTCATAAAAAATATCCCATTAAATATGTCAGTCTAAGAAATGAAAATATCTACAGCAAAGACCACCAGCAATTATGTCAAGAATATAGTTGAGGGGTTGTATGTATCGAACCTGATTTCTCATCTTGGGATAGTCACGTTCGATAGATCAGTTGAAAGGGTATATAACCACTTCCACATATCGAATCTCCTCATTTATAAGTCATAGTTGGACTCAGATCGTGTTAAATATTTCTGACGTGCTTACAATTGTGTACTTTGAAATTTTTTCAATTTCGATTATTTTCTGTTTGCAATCAACGGATTTTCATCCAAATCAGTAAGTAATCGCAATATATTTATTTAATTAAAATATCAAAATTATTCTAAATTTATTTTTAATTTGTTAATTTTTATTTTCATATGACATCTCTATAATTACCAAAGTATTTTCATTACCTCACATTCATATCTTATTTTCAAAATATAATCGCACTCATATTCAAATGATTAAGTAAAGAGTTTCTATTTTTTGTTTTTTTTTTATTTTGTCAAATGTAATTTTGATTATAATCCAAATTTACTAATTTACTTATTCATTTTTTTTTTTTTTTTTTTTAACCTTAGAGCCAATCACAAGTACTATAATTTTTTGATGGAAACATAATCAAATATTATTATTTACCAAACAAGTATAAATTTTATAATTATTTGAAAAATATTAATCACATAATTTTCTATTTTTTTTTTTTTTATTATTTAGATACAATGGCACCAAAAGAAGGTTTGCCTCCAATGTCCCCGCCCCACTCTCTGCCATCTCCTGAAATTTTTATTAATGATCCACCATCAATGCAAATTCTCCCTTTTCATAATGATGAGATTTTCCAAATTATCATTCAACAAATGCCCGCATTGGGAATTCCATTAGCGTTTCCCCATTCAATTGAGGAAGTGGTAATAGAATTCAACACATTACACTCGCCTATATGTACGGGTGATGATGTTACATGGTTAAGAGTTTTTGAAAGGATAACAATTCCATTTGTTACAGAGTTGTACCAAAGCCCTGCAGGTGATGTAATTTGCATGTTTTATCCACACACTTGAAGGACTTTGATGTAGTGATGTAATAATGGAATTGCTACAACAAAAATAATAAAAAAAAGTTTAAAAAAGAAAAAAACAAACAAAAATAAATAAAAAATAAAAAAAGAAACAAAAAGAAAATAAAAAGTCAAGGCAAGTTAACTTCAACAACCCTAAGTGGATTGATTATTAATGTTGGATATTGCATGATCCATTTGCCACAATTTTCTTAGATACAATCTTGAAAGTGGGTGTGGGTTATAAGAAAATATGAAGAAAGTTTAATTAAAAGGTAGTACTTTTATTTAATTTCTTTCAAAACATTAATAATGTCACTAAATAATAACATTTTCATCATTTGCTTGACAAAACAATTTTATAAATTACGTAAAGTTATAAATTTTTTATTTATATTTCTCTAATATTTGCAATATAATAAATATGAATAATTTGCTTTAGCACATTCGAACATTCAACAACACTAAACGGAATAGACAAGTAATATTAGAAGGAATCATGTGAAAAATCAACAAGAACATCAACAATAGTAGCAGCAATACGAAAACATTGCATCATCAATAGAATCCTTTCTTCATTAATTGTTTCAATATCCAGCTCTGGTATGTACTTTAGAACATTTACATAAACATAATACATATCACACCCGGAATATAAAATGTCTACCAAGTTCATTGATGTCATTGCATGGTTATTTATTTATTTTCTTGTATCGCTCACTCATTAATAATTTTTCTTAAAGTATTTATTTTATTTATTTTTCGCATTACATTCCCCTAAGTAGTTTTAATATCAAGTTTCATTTTTTAAAATAGTATTATTATCCCAGTCCATTCTTTACATCAAATTTCATTCACACAGCAGAGCTAAAATTTTTTCAAAAATTTTCATTAGTAGTTTCCACTGCTGTATGCTTCCACTATTTCACTACATCCGTTTTATTAATTCTAAATGTGATATGTATTTTAAATTTTTACATTGTTCTTTTTATGTTTGTTAATTAATTAATGTTTGTATTGCATATTAATGAAAGTATAAACTGCAGTATACTTCTATAAATAGGTATCCAATCATTCTGATTTAATGTTAATTAATTATTTTATTAACTTCGATGTAAAATAATATTTTTAATTTTATTTTGAGAAATTTTTATTAAATATGATTGAATGATTCGAATGCTAAAATCACTTACTAAATAATTAGTCCTATGGGTTAATTGAAATATCTCTCATTTGATACTTTACTCAAATATATTATTGAAAAAAATAAATTAATGAAACTTAAAAATGAGCTAAAACTTTAAATTTGCTTATTCTTCTTTGAAAGTATAATTATATTATGCAGTAGTAAGATGTTAGCAGTGTCAAAGTGAATGTGCTGTTGATTGGTTTAGATTTTCATGAGTGCAAAATGGCAGCCAGCGCGAGTTATATTGTTGAAGAAGTTAATACTAGATATAGATCTCGACTGGCAACCTACAGATTCGTTAACACCAACAATATGCAACTGGATATCGAACGTTTCTTGACAAATATTAAGGATGATGTTATTGAAAAATTTGAAAACAATAACCGGACAGGTGTGAAAGTTAGCTTGTCTCTACACTGTGCATTCGAGAAGATGGTTGCTGATGGTGAAATTACCTCATCGCCGATGTATTTCCCCATAAGCTCATGTTTGCTACTACTTGGTGACGATTTAGAGGGGTGGTTTGATGAGTCTGTACAGCAGATGAATGTATTGCTTGACAAGATGGATCTCACATCTGGATCAGGATGGTCGTTACAAAAAATAGAATATCTCGAAGTTCGTCTTAACTTTAGAAATCTTCTTCAATGCGCAAAGTCATTCATAGATCTACCTACCCCTCTAAAACATAAGCATGCAGTAGTAAATGTGAAACTATATAATTCTGACGATAAGCAGTGTTTTATGCATGCAATTCCCCCAAAAATTTGTAGAAGGGAATCCATACCGTGTCAGTCAATATCTCTCGAATCCAGTGTTGAGAGCTAGGTATAACTGGGGTGGCATTTCATTTCCAACGCCATTATCTGATGTGAAGATCTTTGAGCAGAATAATCCCTCTGCCTCAATCAATGTATATGGTGTAGATGATAAAAATATTGTTTTTCTTCTTCGAATCACCAAAGAAGAAAGAGGCATACACCATGACCTCCTCCTGTTGATAAACGGAGACAGCAACACTTCTGTTGTATATGGAACTTAAGTAGACTAGTTGCTCAGCAGATAACTTAATATTCGAAATCAAATGTTTATCTTACACACATAATGCAGTGAAACATTTAAACCATATCAAACTATGCAGAGAAGTGCCTCCCGTCACAGCTATTATGCTGAAGAGTGGAAAAAATGTTATAAAATTTCATAAATATAAACAATTTATACATTTTTGCATATACACAGACTTCGAAAGTATTCTTATGAAAATTCTAGAAACAGAAGAGGGGGACATGGAAAGGAGAGAGTGATAATTCTATAAATGAAGAAGATTCTTCTATTTCTATTATTAATTTATACCCTTCATTTTAATCCGAGCAACCGTGTTCGAGTGATATTGCTAAATACATTGTGCCAGCATGTGTAGAGAGTTATTTGGACAATTTAGTACTTCAACATGTCACTCTGTGGGAAGTAGGGTTCGAGAGTGATCCAATGACAACAGAAGTAATATATTCCCATATTAGTAAACAACCCCTCAGTTCTTCAAATCGCTAACATTTTATTGGAGATTTTATCTTCTTTCATGTAACTATTAATGGAAGGTCCATTATCTGATGCAGATGTTCACGTAGAACAACATTTCAGGGTGTAGTCCCTTTCTATTAACTAATTCACATACATTGTTAATAGAAAACGACCACAATCCTTTTCTGCTATATATCAGTCATAAAAAATATCCCATTAAATATGTCAGTCTAAGAAATGAAAATATCTACAGCAAAGACCACCAGCAATTATGTCAAGAATATAGTTGAGGGGTTGTATGTATCGAACCTGATTTCTCATCTTGGGATAGTCACGTTCGATAGATCAGTTGAAAGGGTATATAACCACTTCCACATATCGAATCTCCTCATTTATAAGTCATAGTTGGACTCAGATCGTGTTAAATATTTCTGACGTGCTTACAATTGTGTACTTTGAAATTTTTTCAATTTCGATTATTTTCTGTTTGCAATCAACGGATTTTCATCCAAATCAGTAAGTAATCGCAATATATTTATTTAATTAAAATATCAAAATTATTCTAAATTTATTTTTAATTTGTTAATTTTTATTTTCATATGACATCTCTATAATTACCAAAGTATTTTCATTACCTCACATTCATATCTTATTTTCAAAATATAATCGCACTCATATTCAAATGATTAAGTAAAGAGTTTCTATTTTTTGTTTTTTTTTTATTTTGTCAAATGTAATTTTGATTATAATCCAAATTTACTAATTTACTTATTCATTTTTTTTTTTTTTTTTAACCTTAGAGCCAATCACAAGTACTATAATTTTTTGATGGAAACATAATCAAATATTATTATTTACCAAACAAGTATAAATTTTATAATTATTTGAAAAATATTAATCACATAATTTTCTATTTTTTTTTTTTTTTTATTATTTAGATACAATGGCACCAAAAGAAGGTTTGCCTCCAATGTCCCCGCCCCACTCTCTGCCATCTCCTGAAATTTTTATTAATGATCCACCATCAATGCAAATTCTCCCTTTTCATAATGATGAGATTTTCCAAATTATCATTCAACAAATGCCCGCATTGGGAATTCCATTAGCGTTTCCCCATTCAATTGAGGAAGTGGTAATAGAATTCAACACATTACACTCGCCTATATGTACGGGTGATGATGTTACATGGTTAAGAGTTTTTGAAAGGATAACAATTCCATTTGTTACAGAGTTGTACCAAAGCCCTGCAGGTGATGTAATTTGCATGTTTTATCCACACACTTGAAGGACTTTGATGTAGTGATGTAATAATGGAATTGCTACAACAAAAATAATAAAAAAAAGTTTAAAAAAGAAAAAAACAAACAAAAATAAATAAAAAATAAAAAAAGAAACAAAAAGAAAATAAAAAGTCAAGGCAAGTTAACTTCAACAACCCTAAGTGGATTGATTATTAATGTTGGATATTGCATGATCCATTTGCCACAATTTTCTTAGATACAATCTTGAAAGTGGGTGTGGGTTATAAGGAAATATGAAGAAAGTTTAATTAAAAGGTAGTACTTTTATTTAATTTCTTTCAAAACATTAATAATGTCACTAAATAATAACATTTTCATCATTTGCTTGACAAAACAATTTTATAAATTACGTAAAGTTATAAATTTTTTATTTATATTTCTCTAATATTTGCAATATAATAAATATGAATAATTTGCTTTAGCACATTCGAACATTCAACAACACTAAACGGAATAGACAAGTAATATTAGAAGGAATCATGTGAAAAATCAACAAGAACATCAACAATAGTAGCAGCAATACGAAAACATTGCATCATCAATAGAATCCTTTCTTCATTAATTGTTTCAATATCCAGCTCTGGTATGTACTTTAGAACATTTACATAAACATAATACATATCACACCCGGAATATAAAATGTCTACCAAGTTCATTGATGTCATTGCATGGTTATTTATTTATTTTCTTGTATCGCTCACTCATTAATAATTTTTCTTAAAGTATTTATTTTATTTATTTTTCGCATTACATTCCCCTAAGTAGTTTTAATATCAAGTTTCATTTTTTAAAATAGTATTATTATCCCAGTCCATTCTTTACATCAAATTTCATTCACACAGCAGAGCTAAAATTTTTTCAAAAATTTTCATTAGTAGTTTCCACTGCTGTATGCTTCCACTATTTCACTACATCCGTTTTATTAATTCTAAATGTGATATGTATTTTAAATTTTTACATTGTTCTTTTTATGTTTGTTAATTAATTAATGTTTGTATTGCATATTAATGAAAGTATAAACTGCAGTATACTTCTATAAATAGGTATCCAATCATTCTGATTTAATGTTAATTAATTATTTTATTAACTTCGATGTAAAATAATATTTTTAATTTTATTTTGAGAAATTTTTATTAAATATGATTGAATGATTCGAATGCTAAAATCACTTACTAAATAATTAGTCCTATGGGTTAATTGAAATATCTCTCATTTGATACTTTACTCAAATATATTATTGAAAAAAATAAATTAATGAAACTTAAAAATGAGCTAAAACTTTAAATTTGCTTATTCTTCTTTGAAAGTATAATTATATTATGCAGTAGTAAGATGTTAGCAGTGTCAAAGTGAATGTGCTGTTGATTGGTTTAGATTTTCATGAGTGCAAAATGGCAGCCAGCGCGAGTTATATTGTTGAAGAAGTTAATACTAGATATAGATCTCGACTGGCAACCTACAGATTCGTTAACACCAACAATATGCAACTGGATATCGAACGTTTCTTGACAAATATTAAGGATGATGTTATTGAAAAATTTGAAAACAATAACCGGACAGGTGTGAAAGTTAGCTTGTCTCTACACTGTGCATTCGAGAAGATGGTTGCTGATGGTGAAATTACCTCATCGCCGATGTATTTCCCCATAAGCGCATGTTTGCTACTACTTGGTGACGATTTAGAGGGGTGGTTTGATGAGTCTGTACAGCAGATGAATGTATTGCTTGACAAGATGGATCTCACATCTGGATCAGGATGGTCGTTACAAAAAATAGAATATCTCGAAGTTCGTCTTAACTTTAGAAATCTTCTTCAATGCGCAGGGTCATTCATAGATCTACCTACCCCTCTAAAACATAAGCATGCAGTAGTAAATGTGAAACTATATAATTCTGACGATAAGCAGTGTTTTATGCATGCAATTCCCCCAAAAATTTGTAGAAGGGAATCCATACCGTGTCAGTCAATATCTCTCGAATCCAGTGTTGAGAGCTAGGTATAACTGGGGTGGCATTTCATTTCCAACGCCATTATCTGATGTGAAGATCTTTGAGCAGAATAATCCCCCTGCCTCAATCAATGTATATGGTGTAGATGATAAAAATATTGTTTTTCTTCTTCGAATCACCAAAGAAGAAAGAGGCATACACCATGACCTCCTCCTGTTGATAAACGGAGACAGCAACACTTCTGTTGTATATGGAACTTAAGTAGACTAGTTGCTCAGCAGATAACTTAATATTCGAAATCAAATGTTTATCTGTCGAAGATGTTTATCTTACACACATAATGCAGTGAAACATTTAAACCATATCAAACTATGCAGAGAAGTGCCTCCCGTCACAGCTATTATGCTGAAGAGTGGAAAAAATGTTATAAAATTTCATAAATATAAACAATTTATACATTTTTGCATATACACAGACTTCGAAAGTATTCTTATGAAAATTCTAGAAACAGAAGAGGGGGACATGGAAAGGAGAGAGTGATAATTCTATAAATGAAGAAGATTCTTCTATTTCTATTATTAATTTATACCCTTCATTTTAATCCGAGCAACCGTGTTCGAGTGATATTGCTAAATACATTGTGCCAGCATGTGTAGAGAGTTATTTGGACAATTTAGTACTTCAACATGTCACTCTGTGGGAAGTAGGGTTCGAGAGTGATCCAATGACAACAGAAGTAATATATTCCCATATTAGTAAACAACCCCTCAGTTCTTCAAATCGCTAACATTTTATTGGAGATTTTATCTTCTTTCATGTAACTATTAATGGAAGGTCCATTATCTGATGCAGATGTTCACGTAGAACAACATTTCAGGGTGTAGTCCCTTTCTATTAACTAATTCACATACATTGTTAATAGAAAACGACCACAATCCTTTTCTGCTATATATCAGTCATAAAAAATATCCCATTAAATATGTCAGTCTAAGAAATGAAAATATCTACAGCAAAGACCACCAGCAATTATGTCAAGAATATAGTTGAGGGGTTGTATGTATCGAACCTGATTTCTCATCTTGGGATAGTCACGTTCGATAGATCAGTTGAAAGGGTATATAACCACTTCCACATATCGAATCTCCTCATTTATAAGTCATAGTTGGACTCAGATCGTGTTAAATATTTCTGACGTGCTTACAATTGTGTACTTTGAAATTTTTTCAATTTCGATTATTTTCTGTTTGCAATCAACGGATTTTCATCCAAATCAGTAAGTAATCGCAATATATTTATTTAATTAAAATATCAAAATTATTCTAAATTTATTTTTAATTTGTTAATTTTTATTTTCATATGACATCTCTATAATTACCAAAGTATTTTCATTACCTCACATTCATATCTTATTTTCAAAATATAATCGCACTCATATTCAAATGATTAAGTAAAGAGTTTCTATTTTTTGTTTTTTTTTTATTTTGTCAAATGTAATTTTGATTATAATCCAAATTTACTAATTTACTTATTCATTTTTTTTTTTTTTTTTTTTAACCTTAGAGCCAATCACAAGTACTATAATTTTTTGATGGAAACATAATCAAATATTATTATTTACCAAACAAGTATAAATTTTATAATTATTTGAAAAATATTAATCACATAATTTTCTATTTTTTTTTTTTTTATTATTTAGATACAATGGCACCAAAAGAAGGTTTGCCTCCAATGTCCCCGCCCCACTCTCTGCCATCTCCTGAAATTTTTATTAATGATCCACCATCAATGCAAATTCTCCCTTTTCATAATGATGAGATTTTCCAAATTATCATTCAACAAATGCCCGCATTGGGAATTCCATTAGCGTTTCCCCATTCAATTGAGGAAGTGGTAATAGAATTCAACACATTACACTCGCCTATATGTACGGGTGATGATGTTACATGGTTAAGAGTTTTTGAAAGGATAACAATTCCATTTGTTACAGAGTTGTACCAAAGCCCTGCAGGTGATGTAATTTGCATGTTTTATCCACACACTTGAAGGACTTTGATGTAGTGATGTAATAATGGAATTGCTACAACAAAAATAATAAAAAAAAGTTTAAAAAAGAAAAAAACAAACAAAAATAAATAAAAAATAAAAAAAGAAACAAAAAGAAAATAAAAAGTCAAGGCAAGTTAACTTCAACAACCCTAAGTGGATTGATTATTAATGTTGGATATTGCATGATCCATTTGCCACAATTTTCTTAGATACAATCTTGAAAGTGGGTGTGGGTTATAAGAAAATATGAAGAAAGTTTAATTAAAAGGTAGTACTTTTATTTAATTTCTTTCAAAACATTAATAATGTCACTAAATAATAACATTTTCATCATTTGCTTGACAAAACAATTTTATAAATTACGTAAAGTTATAAATTTTTTATTTATATTTCTCTAATATTTGCAATATAATAAATATGAATAATTTGCTTTAGCACATTCGAACATTCAACAACACTAAACGGAATAGACAAGTAATATTAGAAGGAATCATGTGAAAAATCAACAAGAACATCAACAATAGTAGCAGCAATACGAAAACATTGCATCATCAATAGAATCCTTTCTTCATTAATTGTTTCAATATCCAGCTCTGGTATGTACTTTAGAACATTTACATAAACATAATACATATCACACCCGGAATATAAAATGTCTACCAAGTTCATTGATGTCATTGCATGGTTATTTATTTATTTTCTTGTATCGCTCACTCATTAATAATTTTTCTTAAAGTATTTATTTTATTTATTTTTCGCATTACATTCCCCTAAGTAGTTTTAATATCAAGTTTCATTTTTTAAAATAGTATTATTATCCCAGTCCATTCTTTACATCAAATTTCATTCACACAGCAGAGCTAAAATTTTTTCAAAAATTTTCATTAGTAGTTTCCACTGCTGTATGCTTCCACTATTTCACTACATCCGTTTTATTAATTCTAAATGTGATATGTATTTTAAATTTTTACATTGTTCTTTTTATGTTTGTTAATTAATTAATGTTTGTATTGCATATTAATGAAAGTATAAACTGCAGTATACTTCTATAAATAGGTATCCAATCATTCTGATTTAATGTTAATTAATTATTTTATTAACTTCGATGTAAAATAATATTTTTAATTTTATTTTGAGAAATTTTTATTAAATATGATTGAATGATTCGAATGCTAAAATCACTTACTAAATAATTAGTCCTATGGGTTAATTGAAATATCTCTCATTTGATACTTTACTCAAATATATTATTGAAAAAAATAAATTAATGAAACTTAAAAATGAGCTAAAACTTTAAATTTGCTTATTCTTCTTTGAAAGTATAATTATATTATGCAGTAGTAAGATGTTAGCAGTGTCAAAGTGAATGTGCTGTTGATTGGTTTAGATTTTCATGAGTGCAAAATGGCAGCCAGCGCGAGTTATATTGTTGAAGAAGTTAATACTAGATATAGATCTCGACTGGCAACCTACAGATTCGTTAACACCAACAATATGCAACTGGATATCGAACGTTTCTTGACAAATATTAAGGATGATGTTATTGAAAAATTTGAAAACAATAACCGGACAGGTGTGAAAGTTAGCTTGTCTCTACACTGTGCATTCGAGAAGATGGTTGCTGATGGTGAAATTACCTCATCGCCGATGTATTTCCCCATAAGCTCATGTTTGCTACTACTTGGTGACGATTTAGAGGGGTGGTTTGATGAGTCTGTACAGCAGATGAATGTATTGCTTGACAAGATGGATCTCACATCTGGATCAGGATGGTCGTTACAAAAAATAGAATATCTCGAAGTTCGTCTTAACTTTAGAAATCTTCTTCAATGCGCAAAGTCATTCATAGATCTACCTACCCCTCTAAAACATAAGCATGCAGTAGTAAATGTGAAACTATATAATTCTGACGATAAGCAGTGTTTTATGCATGCAATTCCCCCAAAAATTTGTAGAAGGGAATCCATACCGTGTCAGTCAATATCTCTCGAATCCAGTGTTGAGAGCTAGGTATAACTGGGGTGGCATTTCATTTCCAACGCCATTATCTGATGTGAAGATCTTTGAGCAGAATAATCCCTCTGCCTCAATCAATGTATATGGTGTAGATGATAAAAATATTGTTTTTCTTCTTCGAATCACCAAAGAAGAAAGAGGCATACACCATGACCTCCTCCTGTTGATAAACGGAGACAGCAACACTTCTGTTGTATATGGAACTTAAGTAGACTAGTTGCTCAGCAGATAACTTAATATTCGAAATCAAATGTTTATCTTACACACATAATGCAGTGAAACATTTAAACCATATCAAACTATGCAGAGAAGTGCCTCCCGTCACAGCTATTATGCTGAAGAGTGGAAAAAATGTTATAAAATTTCATAAATATAAACAATTTATACATTTTTGCATATACACAGACTTCGAAAGTATTCTTATGAAAATTCTAGAAACAGAAGAGGGGGACATGGAAAGGAGAGAGTGATAATTCTATAAATGAAGAAGATTCTTCTATTTCTATTATTAATTTATACCCTTCATTTTAATCCGAGCAACCGTGTTCGAGTGATATTGCTAAATACATTGTGCCAGCATGTGTAGAGAGTTATTTGGACAATTTAGTACTTCAACATGTCACTCTGTGGGAAGTAGGGTTCGAGAGTGATCCAATGACAACAGAAGTAATATATTCCGATATTAGTAAACAACCCCTCAGTTCTTCAAATCGCTAACATTTTATTGGAGATTTTATCTTCTTTCATGTAACTATTAATGGAAGGTCCATTATCTGATGCAGATGTTCACGTAGAACAACATTTCAGGGTGTAGTCCCTTTCTATTAACTAATTCACATACATTGTTAATAGAAAACGACCACAATCCTTTTCTGCTATATATCAGTCATAAAAAATATCCCATTAAATATGTCAGTCTAAGAAATGAAAATATCTACAGCAAAGACCACCAGCAATTATGTCAAGAATATAGTTGAGGGGTTGTATGTATCGAACCTGATTTCTCATCTTGGGATAGTCACGTTCGATAGATCAGTTGAAAGGGTATATAACCACTTCCACACATCGAATCTCCTCATTTATAAGTCATAGTTGGACTCAGATCGTGTTAAATATTTCTGACGTGCTTACAATTGTGTACTTTGAAATTTTTTCAATTTCGATTATTTTCTGTTTGCAATCAACGGATTTTCATCCAAATCAGTAAGTAATCGCAATATATTTATTTAATTAAAATATCAAAATTATTCTAAATTTATTTTTAATTTGTTAATTTTTATTTTCATATGACATCTCTATAATTACCAAAGTATTTTCATTACCTCACATTCATATCTTATTTTCAAAATATAATCGCACTCATATTCAAATGATTAAGTAAAGAGTTTCTATTTTTTGTTTTTTTTTTTATTTTGTCAAATGTAATTTTGATTATAATCCAAATTTACTAATTTACTTATTCATTTTTTTTTTTTTTTTTAACCTTAGAGCCAATCACAAGTACTATAATTTTTTGATGGAAACATAATCAAATATTATTATTTACCAAACAAGTATAAATTTTATAATTATTTGAAAAATATTAATCACATAATTTTCTATTTTTTTTTTTTTTATTATTTAGATACAATGGCACCAAAAGAAGGTTTGCCTCCAATGTCCCCGCCCCACTCTCTGCCATCTCCTGAAATTTTTATTAATGATCCACCATCAATGCAAATTCTCCCTTTTCATAATGATGAGATTTTCCAAATTATCATTCAACAAATGCCCGCATTGGGAATTCCATTAGCGTTTCCCCATTCAATTGAGGAAGTGGTAATAGAATTCAACACATTACACTCGCCTATATGTACGGGTGATGATGTTACATGGTTAAGAGTTTTTGAAAGGATAACAATTCCATTTGTTACAGAGTTGTACCAAAGCCCTGCAGGTGATGTAATTTGCATGTTTTATCCACACACTTGAAGGACTTTGATGTAGTGATGTAATAATGGAATTGCTACAACAAAAATAATAAAAAAAAGTTTAAAAAAGAAAAAAACAAACAAAAATAAATAAAAAATAAAAAAAGAAACAAAAAGAAAATAAAAAGTCAAGGCAAGTTAACTTCAACAACCCTAAGTGGATTGATTATTAATGTTGGATATTGCATGATCCATTTGCCACAATTTTCTTAGATACAATCTTGAAAGTGGGTGTGGGTTATAAGAAAATATGAAGAAAGTTTAATTAAAAGGTAGTACTTTTATTTAATTTCTTTCAAAACATTAATAATGTCACTAAATAATAACATTTTCATCATTTGCTTGACAAAACAATTTTATAAATTACGTAAAGTTATAAATTTTTTATTTATATTTCTCTAATATTTGCAATATAATAAATATGAATAATTTGCTTTAGCACATTCGAACATTCAACAACACTAAACGGAATAGACAAGTAATATTAGAAGGAATCATGTGAAAAATCAACAAGAACATCAACAATAGTAGCAGCAATACGAAAACATTGCATCATCAATAGAATCCTTTCTTCATTAATTGTTTCAATATCCAGCTCTGGTATGTACTTTAGAACATTTACATAAACATAATACATATCACACCCGGAATATAAAATGTCTACCAAGTTCATTGATGTCATTGCATGGTTATTTATTTATTTTCTTGTATCGCTCACTCATTAATAATTTTTCTTAAAGTATTTATTTTATTTATTTTTCGCATTACATTCCCCTAAGTAGTTTTAATATCAAGTTTCATTTTTTAAAATAGTATTATTATCCCAGTCCATTCTTTACATCAAATTTCATTCACACAGCAGAGCTAAAATTTTTTCAAAAATTTTCATTAGTAGTTTCCACTGCTGTATGCTTCCACTATTTCACTACATCCGTTTTATTAATTCTAAATGTGATATGTATTTTAAATTTTTACATTGTTCTTTTTATGTTTGTTAATTAATTAATGTTTGTATTGCATATTAATGAAAGTATAAACTGCAGTATACTTCTATAAATAGGTATCCAATCATTCTGATTTAATGTTAATTAATTATTTTATTAACTTCGATGTAAAATAATATTTTTAATTTTATTTTGAGAAATTTTTATTAAATATGATTGAATGATTCGAATGCTAAAATCACTTACTAAATAATTAGTCCTATGGGTTAATTGAAATATCTCTCATTTGATACTTTACTCAAATATATTATTGAAAAAAATAAATTAATGAAACTTAAAAATGAGCTAAAACTTTAAATTTGCTTATTCTTCTTTGAAAGTATAATTATATTATGCAGTAGTAAGATGTTAGCAGTGTCAAAGTGAATGTGCTGTTGATTGGTTTAGATTTTCATGAGTGCAAAATGGCAGCCAGCGCGAGTTATATTGTTGAAGAAGTTAATACTAGATATAGATCTCGACTGGCAACCTACAGATTCGTTAACACCAACAATATGCAACTGGATATCGAACGTTTCTTGACAAATATTAAGGATGATGTTATTGAAAAATTTGAAAACAATAACCGGACAGGTGTGAAAGTTAGCTTGTCTCTACACTGTGCATTCGAGAAGATGGTTGCTGATGGTGAAATTACCTCATCGCCGATGTATTTCCCCATAAGCGCATGTTTGCTACTACTTGGTGACGATTTAGAGGGGTGGTTTGATGAGTCTGTACAGCAGATGAATGTATTGCTTGACAAGATGGATCTCACATCTGGATCAGGATGGTCGTTACAAAAAATAGAATATCTCGAAGTTCGTCTTAACTTTAGAAATCTTCTTCAATGCGCAGGGTCATTCATAGATCTATCTACCCCTCTAAAACATAAGCATGCAGTAGTAAATGTGAAACTATATAATTCTGACGATAAGCAGTGTTTTATGCATGCAATTCCCCCAAAAATTTGTAGAAGGGAATCCATACCGTGTCAGTCAATATCTCTCGAATCCAGTGTTGAGAGCTAGGTATAACTGGGGTGGCATTTCATTTCCAACGCCATTATCTGATGTGAAGATCTTTGAGCAGAATAATCCCCCTGCCTCAATCAATGTATATGGTGTAGATGATAAAAATATTGTTTTTCTTCTTCGAATCACCAAAGAAGAAAGAGGCATACACCATGACCTCCTCCTGTTGATAAACGGAGACAGCAACACTTCTGTTGTATATGGAACTTAAGTAGACTAGTTGCTCAGCAGATAACTTAATATTCGAAATCAAATGTTTATCTGTCGAAGATGTTTATCTTACACACATAATGCAGTGAAACATTTAGACCATATCAAACTATGCAGAGAAGTGCCTCCCGTCACAGCTATTATGCTGAAGAGTGGAAAAAATGTTATAAAATTTCATAAATATAAACAATTTATACATTTTTGCATATACACAGACTTCGAAAGTATTCTTATGAAAATTCTAGAAACAGAAGAGGGGGACATGGAAAGGAGAGAGTGATAATTCTATAAATGAAGAAGATTCTTCTATTTCTATTATTAATTTATACCCTTCATTTTAATCCGAGCAACCGTGTTCGAGTGATATTGCTAAATACATTGTGCCAGCATGTGTAGAGAGTTATTTGGACAATTTAGTACTTCAACATGTCACTCTGTGGGAAGTAGGGTTCGAGAGTGATCCAATGACAACAGAAGTAATATATTCCGATATTAGTAAACAACCCCTCAGTTCTTCAAATCGCTAACATTTTATTGGAGATTTTATCTTCTTTCATGTAACGATTAATCGAAGGTCCATTATCTGATGCAGATGTTCACGTAGAACAACATTTCAGGGTGTAGTCCCTTTCTATTAACTAATTCACATACATTGTTAATAGAAAACGACCACAATCCTTTTCTGCTATATATCAGTCATAAAAAATATCCCATTAAATATGTCAGTCTAAGAAATGAAAATATCTACAGCAAAGACCACCAGCAATTATGTCAAGAATATAGTTGAGGGGTTGTATGTATCGAACCTGATTTCTCATCTTGGGATAGTCACGTTCGATAGATCAGTTGAAAGGGTATATAACCACTTCCACACATCGAATCTCCTCATTTATAAGTCATAGTTGGACTCAGATCGTGTTAAATATTTCTGACGTGCTTACAATTGTGTACTTTGAAATTTTTTCAATTTCGATTATTTTCTGTTTGCAATCAACGGATTTTCATCCAAATCAGTAAGTAATCGCAATATATTTATTTAATTAAAATATCAAAATTATTCTAAATTTATTTTTAATTTGTTAATTTTTATTTTCATATGACATCTCTATAATTACCAAAGTATTTTCATTACCTCACATTCATATCTTATTTTCAAAATATAATCGCACTCATATTCAAATGATTAAGTAAAGAGTTTCTATTTTTTGTTTTTTTTTTATTTTGTCAAATGTAATTTTGATTATAATCCAAATTTACTAATTTACTTATTCATTTTTTTTTTTTTTTTTTTTAACCTTAGAGCCAATCACAAGTACTATAATTTTTTGATGGAAACATAATCAAATATTATTATTTACCAAACAAGTATAAATTTTATAATTATTTGAAAAATATTAATCACATAATTTTCTATTTTTTTTTTTTTTATTATTTAGATACAATGGCACCAAAAGAAGGTTTGCCTCCAATGTCCCCGCCCCACTCTCTGCCATCTCCTGAAATTTTTATTAATGATCCACCATCAATGCAAATTCTCCCTTTTCATAATGATGAGATTTTCCAAATTATCATTCAACAAATGCCCGCATTGGGAATTCCATTAGCGTTTCCCCATTCAATTGAGGAAGTGGTAATAGAATTCAACACATTACACTCGCCTATATGTACGGGTGATGATGTTACATGGTTAAGAGTTTTTGAAAGGATAACAATTCCATTTGTTACAGAGTTGTACCAAAGCCCTGCAGGTGATGTAATTTGCATGTTTTATCCACACACTTGAAGGACTTTGATGTAGTGATGTAATAATGGAATTGCTACAACAAAAATAATAAAAAAAAGTTTAAAAAAGAAAAAAACAAACAAAAATAAATAAAAAATAAAAAAAGAAACAAAAAGAAAATAAAAAGTCAAGGCAAGTTAACTTCAACAACCCTAAGTGGATTGATTATTAATGTTGGATATTGCATGATCCATTTGCCACAATTTTCTTAGATACAATCTTGAAAGTGGGTGTGGGTTATAAGAAAATATGAAGAAAGTTTAATTAAAAGGTAGTACTTTTATTTAATTTCTTTCAAAACATTAATAATGTCACTAAATAATAACATTTTCATCATTTGCTTGACAAAACAATTTTATAAATTACGTAAAGTTATAAATTTTTTATTTATATTTCTCTAATATTTGCAATATAATAAATATGAATAATTTGCTTTAGCACATTCGAACATTCAACAACACTAAACGGAATAGACAAGTAATATTAGAAGGAATCATGTGAAAAATCAACAAGAACATCAACAATAGTAGCAGCAATACGAAAACATTGCATCATCAATAGAATCCTTTCTTCATTAATTGTTTCAATATCCAGCTCTGGTATGTACTTTAGAACATTTACATAAACATAATACATATCACACCCGGAATATAAAATGTCTACCAAGTTCATTGATGTCATTGCATGGTTATTTATTTATTTTCTTGTATCGCTCACTCATTAATAATTTTTCTTAAAGTATTTATTTTATTTATTTTTCGCATTACATTCCCCTAAGTAGTTTTAATATCAAGTTTCATTTTTTAAAATAGTATTATTATCCCAGTCCATTCTTTACATCAAATTTCATTCACACAGCAGAGCTAAAATTTTTTCAAAAATTTTCATTAGTAGTTTCCACTGCTGTATGCTTCCACTATTTCACTACATCCGTTTTATTAATTCTAAATGTGATATGTATTTTAAATTTTTACATTGTTCTTTTTATGTTTGTTAATTAATTAATGTTTGTATTGCATATTAATGAAAGTATAAACTGCAGTATACTTCTATAAATAGGTATCCAATCATTCTGATTTAATGTTAATTAATTATTTTATTAACTTCGATGTAAAATAATATTTTTAATTTTATTTTGAGAAATTTTTATTAAATATGATTGAATGATTCGAATGCTAAAATCACTTACTAAATAATTAGTCCTATGGGTTAATTGAAATATCTCTCATTTGATACTTTACTCAAATATATTATTGAAAAAAATAAATTAATGAAACTTAAAAATGAGCTAAAACTTTAAATTTGCTTATTCTTCTTTGAAAGTATAATTATATTATGCAGTAGTAAGATGTTAGCAGTGTCAAAGTGAATGTGCTGTTGATTGGTTTAGATTTTCATGAGTGCAAAATGGCAGCCAGCGCGAGTTATATTGTTGAAGAAGTTAATACTAGATATAGATCTCGACTGGCAACCTACAGATTCGTTAACACCAACAATATGCAACTGGATATCGAACGTTTCTTGACAAATATTAAGGATGATGTTATTGAAAAATTTGAAAACAATAACCGGACAGGTGTGAAAGTTAGCTTGTCTCTACACTGTGCATTCGAGAAGATGGTTGCTGATGGTGAAATTACCTCATCGCCGATGTATTTCCCCATAAGCGCATGTTTGCTACTACTTGGTGACGATTTAGAGGGGTGGTTTGATGAGTCTGTACAGCAGATGAATGTATTGCTTGACAAGATGGATCTCACATCTGGATCAGGATGGTCGTTACAAAAAATAGAATATCTCGAAGTTCGTCTTAACTTTAGAAATCTTCTTCAATGCGCAGGGTCATTCATAGATCTACCTACCCCTCTAAAACATAAGCATGCAGTAGTAAATGTGAAACTATATAATTCTGACGATAAGCAGTGTTTTATGCATGCAATTCCCCCAAAAATTTGTAGAAGGGAATCCATACCGTGTCAGTCAATATCTCTCGAATCCAGTGTTGAGAGCTAGGTATAACTGGGGTGGCATTTCATTTCCAACGCCATTATCTGATGTGAAGATCTTTGAGCAGAATAATCCCCCTGCCTCAATCAATGTATATGGTGTAGATGATAAAAATATTGTTTTTCTTCTTCGAATCACCAAAGAAGAAAGAGGCATACACCATGACCTCCTCCTGTTGATAAACGGAGACAGCAACACTTCTGTTGTATATGGAACTTAAGTAGACTAGTTGCTCAGCAGATAACTTAATATTCGAAATCAAATGTTTATCTGTCGAAGATGTTTATCTTACACACATAATGCAGTGAAACATTTAGACCATATCAAACTATGCAGAGAAGTGCCTCCCGTCACAGCTATTATGCTGAAGAGTGGAAAAAATGTTATAAAATTTCATAAATATAAACAATTTATACATTTTTGCATATACACAGACTTCGAAAGTATTCTTATGAAAATTCTAGAAACAGAAGAGGGGGACATGGAAAGGAGAGAGTGATAATTCTATAAATGAAGAAGATTCTTCTATTTCTATTATTAATTTATACCCTTCATTTTAATCCGAGCAACCGTGTTCGAGTGATATTGCTAAATACATTGTGCCAGCATGTGTAGAGAGTTATTTGGACAATTTAGTACTTCAACATGTCACTCTGTGGGAAGTAGGGTTCGAGAGTGATCCAATGACAACAGAAGTAATATATTCCGATATTAGTAAACAACCCCTCAGTTCTTCAAATCGCTAACATTTTATTGGAGATTTTATCTTCTTTCATGTAACGATTAATGGAAGGTCCATTATCTGATGCAGATGTTCACGTAGAACAACATTTCAGGGTGTAGTCCCTTTCTATTAACTAATTCACATACATTGTTAATAGAAAACGACCACAATCCTTTTCTGCTATATATCAGTCATAAAAAATATCCCATTAAATATGTCAGTCTAAGAAATGAAAATATCTACAGCAAAGACCACCAGCAATTATGTCAAGAATATAGTTGAGGGGTTGTATGTATCGAACCTGATTTCTCATCTTGGGATAGTCACGTTCGATAGATCAGTTGAAAGGGTATATAACCACTTCCACACATCGAATCTCCTCATTTATAAGTCATAGTTGGACTCAGATCGTGTTAAATATTTCTGACGTGCTTACAATTGTGTACTTTGAAATTTTTTCAATTTCGATTATTTTCTGTTTGCAATCAACGGATTTTCATCCAAATCAGTAAGTAATCGCAATATATTTATTTAATTAAAATATCAAAATTATTCTAAATTTATTTTTAATTTGTTAATTTTTATTTTCATATGACATCTCTATAATTACCAAAGTATTTTCATTACCTCACATTCATATCTTATTTTCAAAATATAATCGCACTCATATTCAAATGATTAAGTAAAGAGTTTCTATTTTTTGTTTTTTTTTTATTTTGTCAAATGTAATTTTGATTATAATCCAAATTTACTAATTTACTTATTCATTTTTTTTTTTTTTTTTTTTAACCTTAGAGCCAATCACAAGTACTATAATTTTTTGATGGAAACATAATCAAATATTATTATTTACCAAACAAGTATAAATTTTATAATTATTTGAAAAATATTAATCACATAATTTTCTATTTTTTTTTTTTTTTATTATTTAGATACAATGGCACCAAAAGAAGGTTTGCCTCCAATGTCCCCGCCCCACTCTCTGCCATCTCCTGAAATTTTTATTAATGATCCACCATCAATGCAAATTCTCCCTTTTCATAATGATGAGATTTTCCAAATTATCATTCAACAAATGCCCGCATTGGGAATTCCATTAGCGTTTCCCCATTCAATTGAGGAAGTGGTAATAGAATTCAACACATTACACTCGCCTATATGTACGGGTGATGATGTTACATGGTTAAGAGTTTTTGAAAGGATAACAATTCCATTTGTTACAGAGTTGTACCAAAGCCCTGCAGGTGATGTAATTTGCATGTTTTATCCACACACTTGAAGGACTTTGATGTAGTGATGTAATAATGGAATTGCTACAACAAAAATAATAAAAAAAAATTTAAAAAAGAAAAAAACAAACAAAAATAAATAAAAAATAAAAAAAGAAACAAAAAGAAAATAAAAAGTCAAGGCAAGTTAACTTCAACAACCCTAAGTGGATTGATTATTAATGTTGGATATTGCATGATCCATTTGCCACAATTTTCTTAGATACAATCTTGAAAGTGGGTGTGGGTTATAAGGAAATATGAAGAAAGTTTAATTAAATGGTAGTACTTTTATTTAATTTCTTTCAAAACATTAATAATGTCACTAAATAATAACATTTTCATCATTTGCTTGACAAAACAATTTTATAAATTACGTAAAGTTATAAATTTTTTATTTATATTTCTCTAATATTTGCAATATAATAAATATGAATAATTTGCTTTAGCACATTCGAACATTCAACAACACTAAACGGAATAGACAAGTAATATTAGAAGGAATAATGTGAAAAATCAACAAGAACATCAACAATAGTAGCAGCAATAAGAAAACATTGCATCATCAATAGAATCCTTTCTTCATTAATTGTTTCAATATCCAGCTCTGGTATGTACTTTAGAACATTTACATAAACATAATACATATCACACCCGGAATATAAAATGTCTACCAAGTTCATTGATGTCATTGCATGGTTATTTATTTATTTTCTTGTATCGCTCACTCATTAATAATTTTTCTTAAAGTATTTATTTTATTTATTTTTCGCATTACATTCCCCTAAGTAGTTTTAATATCAAGTTTCATTTTTTAAAATAGTATTATTATCCCAGTCCATTCTTTACATCAAATTTCATTCACACAGCAGAGCTAAAATTTTTTCAAAAATTTTCATTAGTAGTTTCCACTGCTGTATGCTTCCACTATTTCACTACATCCGTTTTATTAATTCTAAATGTGATATGTATTTTAAATTTTTACATTGTTCTTTTTATGTTTGTTAATTAATTAATGTTTGTATTGCATATTAATGAAAGTATAAACTGCAGTATACTTCTATAAATAGGTATCCAATCATTCTGATTTAATGTTAATTAATTATTTTATTAACTTCGATGTAAAATAATATTTTTAATTTTATTTTGAGAAATTTTTATTAAATATGATTGAATGATTCGAATGCTAAAATCACTTACTAAATAATTAGTCCTATGGGTTAATTGAAATATCTCTCATTTGATACTTTACTCAAATATATTATTGAAAAAAATAAATTAATGAAACTTAAAAATGAGCTAAAACTTTAAATTTGCTTATTCTTCTTTGAAAGTATAATTATATTATGCAGTAGTAAGATGTTAGCAGTGTCAAAGTGAATGTGCTGTTGATTGGTTTAGATTTTCATGAGTGCAAAATGGCAGCCAGCGCGAGTTATATTGTTGAAGAAGTTAATACTAGATATAGATCTCGACTGGCAACCTACAGATTCGTTAACACCAACAATATGCAACTGGATATCGAACGTTTCTTGACAAATATTAAGGATGATGTTATTGAAAAAATTGAAAACAATAACCGGACAGGTGTGAAAGTTAGCTTGTCTCTACACTGTGCATTCGAGAAGATGGTTGCTGATGGTGAAATTACCTCATCGCCGATGTATTTCCCCATAAGCACATGTTTGCTACTACTTGGTGACGATTTAGAGGGGTGGTTTGATGAGTCTGTACAGCAGATGAATGTATTGCTTGACAAGATGGATCTCACATCTGGATCAGGATGGTCGTTACAAAAAATAGAATATCTCGAAGTTCGTCTTAACTTTAGAAATCTTCTTCAATGCGCAGGGTCATTCATAGATCTACCTACCCCTCTAAAACATAAGCATGCAGTAGTAAATGTGAAACTATATAATTCTGACGATAAGCAGTGTTTTATGCATGCAATTCCCCCAAAAATTTGTAGAAGGGAATCCATACCGTGTCAGTCAATATCTCTCGAATCCAGTGTTGAGAGCTAGGTATAACTGGGGTGGCATTTCATTTCCAACGCCATTATCTGATGTGAAGATCTTTGAGCAGAATAATCCCTCTGCCTCAATCAATGTATATGGTGTAGATGATAAAAATATTGTTTTTCTTCTTCGAATCACCAAAGAAGAAAGAGGCATACACCATGACCTCCTCCTGTTGATAAACGGAGACAGCAACACTTCTGTTGTATATGGAACTTAAGTAGACTAGTTGCTCAGCAGATAACTTAATATTCGAAATCAAATGTTTATCTGTCGAAGATGTTTATCTTACACACATAATGCAGTGAAACATTTAAACCATATCAAACTATGCAGAGAAGTGCCTCCCGTCACAGCTATTATGCTGAAGAGTGGAAAAAATGTTATAAAATTTCATAAATATAAACAATTTATACATTTTTGCATATACACAGACTTCGAAAGTATTCTTATGAAAATTCTAGAAACAGAAGAGGGGGACATGGAAAGGAGAGAGTGATAATTCTATAAATGAAGAAGATTCTTCTATTTCTATTATTAATTTATACCCTTCATTTTAATCCGAGCAACCGTGTTCGAGTGATATTGCTAAATACATTGTGCCAGCATGTGTAGAGAGTTATTTGGACAATTTAGTACTTCAACATGTCACTCTGTGGGAAGTAGGGTTCGAGAGTGATCCAATGACAACAGAAGTAATATATTCCCATATTAGTAAACAACCCCTCAGTTCTTCAAATCGCTAACATTTTATTGGAGATTTTATCTTCTTTCATGTAACTATTAATGGAAGGTCCATTATCTGATGCAGATGTTCACGTAGAACAACATTTCAGGGTGTAGTCCCTTTCTATTAACTAATTCACATACATTGTTAATAGAAAACGACCACAATCCTTTTCTGCTATATATCAGTCATAAAAAATATCCCATTAAATATGTCAGTCTAAGAAATGAAAATATCTACAGCAAAGACCACCAGCAATTATGTCAAGAATATAGTTGAGGGGTTGTATGTATCGAACCTGATTTCTCATCTTGGGATAGTCACGTTCGATAGATCAGTTGAAAGGGTATATAACCACTTCCACATATCGAATCTCCTCATTTATAAGTCATAGTTGGACTCAGATCGTGTTAAATATTTCTGACGTGCTTACAATTGTGTACTTTGAAATTTTTTCAATTTCGATTATTTTCTGTTTGCAATCAACAGGATTTTCATCCAAATCAGTAAGTAATCGCAATATATTTATTTAATTAAAATATCAAAATTATTCTAAATTTATTTTTAATTTGTTAATTTTTCTTTTCATATGACATCTTTATAATTACCAAAGTATTTTCATTACCTCACATTCATATCTTATTTTCAAAATATAATCGCACTCATATTCAAATGATTAAGTAAAGAGTTTCTATTTTTTGTTTTTTTTATTTTGTCAAATGTAATTTTGATTATAATCCAAATTTACTAATTTACTTATTCATTTTTTTTTTTTTTTTTAACCTTAGAGCCAATCACAAGTACTATAATTTTTTGATGGAAACATAATCAAATATTATTATTTACCAAACAAGTATAAATTTTATAATTATTTGAAAAATATTAATCACATAATTTTCTATTTTTTTTTTTTTTATTATTTAGATACAATGGCACCAAAAGAAGGTTTGCCTCCAATGTCCCCGCCCCACTCTCTGCCATCTCCTGAAATTTTTATTAATGATCCACCATCAATGCAAATTCTCCCTTTTCATAATGATGAGATTTTCCAAATTATCATTCAACAAATGCCCGCATTGGGAATTCCATTAGCGTTTCCCCATTCAATTGAGGAAGTGGTAATAGAATTCAACACATTACACTCGCCTATATGTACGGGTGATGATGTTACATGGTTAAGAGTTTTAGAAAGGATAACAATTCCATTTGTTACAGAGTTGTACCAAAGCCCTGCAGGTGATGTAATTTGCATGTTTTATCCACACAAGTAGATGATAAATGCGGGGACTGGGAAGTCCGCTAATCCGAACAGCAAAAAGCAGTCCAAACCGGTAATCCGAACCCCTAAACGTGTGCAGGGGGCTGAAACTAACCTAAGTAACCCAATTTCTTGCTCGGACGCTGAAAATTCACCCAAGTTTCCTACAATTTCCCCAAAATTCCCCCCGTGCGTTCCCCTGCACATTTCCGATAAACTGATCAGATTATTAATTAACATAAGTATATTAATTAATGTCTGAAAGTAACCCAAGTCTCCGACCCCCCTCCCGCCCACTGCGTTACCGCGGTTTTTCAAAATTCCGGGCTTAAGTATGAAAATTCCAAAATGTAACCCAAGTATGGTATTTAAAGCCAAAATTTAACCCAACACCCCCATTCACCCCTCACACATATATTCACCACAATGTTAACCTCCGCGGAAGCGCACGCGCCGTTCCCCCGCACTCTTCGATCTCCGCCACGATATCACACCCGCATACACACGCGTTCCGTTTCCAATACCACGTTACTTTTTATAAAGTAGACAAGTATATTTTTACACACACAAATTCTAGCACAAGCCGCAATGAAAAATGCCCCGTTCTTAACCTTGCAGACAAAAATCTCCGCGATATAATAATTTATTTTAATACTCATTTTTATTTATTTTATCATATTAATATATAAAATTTTATTATAATTTCTTTTCATGTAAATATATCGCCATGAACCAACATGGTGGAAAAAAGTTCGATAAATATAATATGAAATATTTCACGGAGAACTGGAAAATTAAAACAAATCGTAATATTATATGGAATACGCATTTTATAAAATTAAGCGCATGCTTCTTGCATCATGTGATTTTTTATTTCGTAAAGTATTTCTTCCAGGAAATACACGAGTTCGACTAAGATTCGTTGGCGTCAATTGTATAGAGAGACAGTGTCTGTTTACAACTCAGGGCGTGTTCGAATAAAAAACACGATTCCCGAAATCAGATCCTATTTGCAATGTAAGTGCGAGTGAGATAGAAGGTTATATTTCTCCGGTACAGCATCATGACCGTAAAAAAAACATCGAAGATGTCTTCTGTTATCTCTAAGCATGTGTCACGTAGAACACAAAAAATTGTCGCCTAAAAGACGCAAACATTTTTTGGTTTCATTATGTGAGTGATTTTCGATACAGTACTGTTCGTTCGTTCCTTACCAACAAAGTCGATTGTGCAAAACGTTTAACAAAGCTCGTCGCTACAATCGAATGAATGTTATACCATAAACCCTGAAGGGTCGTAAAAGATCTTTTTCTGTCCGATCGTGTTGTTGGGCTAACCGTTGTAAATGTTCCGGTGCAATACCGATTTTTCTGTGAAAATGGTGAAAGCGGCTTTTTCTGACCGATCGTGCTGTTAGGCTAACCGTTGTAAATTTTCCGGTGCAATACCGAATTTTTTTTCTGCGAAAACGGTGAAAGCGGCTTTTGCAGATACGTTTGTTGCAAAAACTTGTTTTGTCACGTAGCAAAGGAGAAAATCTAGAGGGATGTTTAGCTGGAGAAAATCTAGAGGGATGTTTAGCTGGAGAAAATCAGAACTCGATCATTTGGATTTATGCTTTTGTTCAGTGTTCACTTCGTTCGAAAATATTTCCAAATTTAAAAAATTTCCAAACTGTTTAAATTTTTTCAAAGTTTTCATCAACCATCTTCAATCATTTAATCTGGTAAGTACATTCATATGTTTATTTTTTAGTTATTTATTTAATTTGTTTTCTCAATGATTATTATTTTATACGATACGATACAATATCATATAAAAATTAGCGATCTATTCAATATTAAAATATCAAAGATTCTTCTTCTAATACTCATACAAACAAATAATTTGTTTCTCTCTCACGAATTACATTTTTTTGTTTTCATCCTTCAATTTAATGAATCATATTCACAGATTTTTTACATTTCTCGCGATTTTTACATTACTTCCAACAGTTTTTCTCAATTTTCCGTTAATTCTACTCATTCCTTACACATTATAATCGAACTAAATTACGAATGTCGTACATTATCATTTTTACAGATATTTATGTTGTTTTATGTCTTATTATTTTATATTATGCTGTATACATATATTATGAAGGAGTATTTAATTTATAGAAATTAATTTTTTCCATATACGAATAATGAAATTTAGAAAAGAGGTTACTTTTTGAAAATACCAGATTTATTTGTAAATATATAATGATAAAATTACAATTTATTTTTCCTGAATCACTTTTGCTATAGTAATCTATATTTTTAATTTGTTTCTTTAGCACGGGATTGTTTGGGATCAACAAATTTTTTACACGAAGATTTTTACGTATTGATAATAAAGCCACCCGAGTAGTGAGGTTTCGAACCAAGTATCCGAAAGGGAAGAGCAGCAGATCTTCGCGTCAACTTATTTATATCGTTTGCTGTTGGTGAGTACTCTCATTATTTATTTATATTTAATATATCACATTTGGAATCTATGAAATCAATTTATTTTTTTTTTTTACGATTTTTACTAATCCACAATTAATTCCTTTTTTCATTTAAAAATATATTTCGAGTAATAATTTTTACACGCAAGTTTCATGATCATTTAATGATGTTTCGATTTTCTCTGCTAACTTATGGTTATATCAAATTAAACACGTATTTTTCAATTACTTTTTTCGTTAAATATTTTCATACGATATCATTATTATTTTTGTGGCATCTCATATTATTCAAAAAATTTCCGAATGTTGTATATATTTGTTTATTTACATGTGTATATATTGTTGATATGTTTTTATGTGCTCTTTTATCTATATTTTTGTATGTTTTCGAAACCAAATGTTAAAAAGAAAATTCTGACTTAATACATGATGAATTTCTACTTAAAAAATAATTCAACGATGTTTGGGCTGTTAAAATATACTTCCCTACTTTATAAAATAAAAAATAAAAAAAAAACCAAAAAAAATGTAAAAAATAAAAATCTATAGATCGTACCCATACCATTTTTTTTCAGGTAACAAATCATCACCCCCCTCAACATCATGAAGACATTTTTACTTTCATTATTATCCTGTTTTTTATCCACCAAAAAAAACAACAAAAAGAACGAAAAATGTGTGTGTAAAGATGTTGTTAACAACATATTTTATAATAATTTCAAACCTTCAATAATATGTAAATGTGGTAAAAGGATTAATTATAAGGCTCTCCTTTGTAAGAACTACCATCTACTGAATAAATTTAATATACACGTGCGCAATTACGACTATATTTTAAGAGAATTATTCCCATTATTAGATATTAATACTGTTAGGGATATATATTATAATGAAATCCGATTAGTAGTAACATCATTAGAATTAAATCTTAGAGAATATTATGAAATAGTGTTTAATTTAATTACATCCCCCCATCACGAATTTTATAAAAATAAGTTAAGTAGGGATATTAAAAATTACGATAATTTACCGTACAATGTTTTAATTAATATTTTATTTAATAAAAATAAAATATTAGATTTAGATTTAACAAAATACGAAACAAGACTCGATTTAATTAATAATAATAATAAATTTACAGATGAGCTTATTTACGATTTAATCCAGAAAGATAAACATACAGTCTTGCACGATGTAGGGATATTATTTTCGAATAATATCCCAAAACATGCTGATCCTTTTGCATTATTTCGTAAAAATTTTATTGATAATAAATTGTTTTTGCGTTGTAAAGAAAAATCGATTAATTTTTATAATTATGAGATCTTTACAAGCATACAGAAAACAAAATTAGATTTATCTAATACAATCTACTTTAGTATTAAAAAGAATTATATATATGAGATAGATTGTGAGGAGGAAAATCATTTTTATATTAATGATTTATTATACAATGTAATAAATAATTTTAATTTCAGTAATAATACGTTTGATGATGAAGATTATATATATACAACTGATTATAATTATACCTTAATTAATTATAATGACATCGACGACAAAGTTTTTTTCATCATTTTCTCTAAAATGTTGGATTACATGTCGTCGTATAATTATCGCGTTAATTTATTATATATTTTTAACTTTAATATAAAAAATTTTAAATGTACAATTGATAAATATAATATTATTATTAATGAAAGTAAATATATAAAAAAAAAAATTAAAAAAAATAAAAAATTACGGATTTTAAATACCTTAAATCTTGTAATATCTAAAAAAATTCTGTATATACAATATAAATATAGTTTTTTGTTGTATTAACGAGTTCTATTATTTTGTAATATTATATACATTATTCCACCATATATGTTTTTATCATAAATATGTTTTCTAAACCAATTTATATTCTGGTATTTACGACCCCTGAAATAAAAAAGAACAAAAATTATACGAGCATTTAGGAGTTGCGCTTATTTTTTTAAAAAGGTACTTTTCAAACAATGAAAAAAAGTTTATTTCTAACGCTTATACACCGAATTGAGCTGATCAATTTAAAGGTAAAATAACATCCTTAAATCACGTCTTATACAGCTTTTAAAAACCATCTGTATAACCTTGAAAGAAACATAAATAACGAATTAGAAAGTATCTTTTTGGGGCCTGACATGATCTAAATCCGGCACTACAAAAAAAAGGTCTTTTGTAACATCTGTGAAACATGCTTTTGCAGACATATTTGTTGAAAAAGCTGTTTTATCGTTGCAAGTTTGAAATTCGAAGGGTAGTTAGTTGGTGAAATCAGATTTCTTCGATCATTTGGTTTTGTGACTTCATGCGTTACAGTTCAATGTTTTTTTAAAGTGATCTAAAATATTTTTTCAAAGTGATTTTTTTAAAAATAGTATAAATACGATTCACGGTAGTAATTTTTCGAGCAGTAAAAATAGTTTTTCGTTCTTTTTGTTTTGTTAACAGTGAATTTTTATAATGGCAGTTTCAAATAGCGAATTAGCTAAATTGTTCCCGTTGCGCGTATTATTTCACGTAGAAAATATTAATACTAAATTCCATAAAAGGCTCGCCACGTTCCGGATTGTAAACGATAATTTAAATATTCGAGATATTAGTAAATTTTTAAAATATGTACAACCCTCCATTTCTGATTTAATAACTAAAAATATAGGAACAGGGTTGAAATGCAATATGGTTTTGCATTCAACTTTTCGTAGAGCGACCGCGATCACTAAAGGTGAACATATCGCCCAATCATATTTCTGGTCTGAGTGTAAACATTTAGTTGCGGGAGATGACCTAAACGAATTTTACAATACATTGGTCCGCGAAATTAAAGAAAAAATCGAAAAATTCGAACACGTAAAAGGCTCCGGGTGGACAATTGATAAAATAATATATCTTGAAGTTAAATTAAATTACGCTAATTTATTATCGCGCGCGTCGTCGTTTTTACCTTTACCTAAAATTATTAGTGCATGTAAAGCTGTTATTAATGTTCAAAATCGCGATGTGATGTGTTTTAAATATTCTATGTTATCTAAATTTGTAAACGGCCATGCGGAACAAGTTTTTCGTTATAGGAACAAGCCCGAGCTTGACGCGAAATACGATTGGTCGGGAATTTCGTTCCCTGCCAGTCTCGATGATGTGAAAACATTCGAGAAAAATAACGTGAATTCGTCGATTAACGTTTACGGGCTCGACGAAAACAATTTTGTATACCCGGTTCCCATAAGTAAAGAAGAACGTGCTGACCATACAGATTTGCTGTTAATTATTCAAGGCGAGAAGCGTCATTACTGCTATATCAAAGATCTGGAACGGCTGGTTGGTCAACAGATTTCAAATCATAAGGGGCGTATTTACATTTGTCGAAGATGCTTGTGGCATGTAGATAGTGAGGAAAAGTTGCAGGAACATCGGGAAATTTGTAACAATCATTCAGCAGTAGCGGTAGAAATGCCAAAACCAGGGAAAAATGTATTACAGTTTGACAAGTTCCGACAACAACAATATGTGCCTTTCTCTATCTACGCGGACTTTGAGTGTTTTATCCAGCCCATTGCAGATGAAAATCGTGAAAACGAAGAAGAGGAGGAAGAAGAAGAAGAAGAACCGTGTGCACGGAGAACTCAAAGTGAGTTACCGCATTCGAATACTGTTAAAGTTCATAGGCACGTGCCTATGAGCTATTCATATTTAATTGTTTCGCGCGCGGAAGGATATGAAATGCCTGAGTGTTTGCGCGGTCAAAGACTATATCGCGGCCCCGAGGCCTCAAAAAAATTCGTCGAAAGTCTTGTCGAAGATGCAAAAACAATATACGATATTTATAAACGAAATAAATTGATCGTTATGACCCAGAATGATATTGTAGCATTCGACAATGCTACAATATGTAATATTTGCTCGAAAGCAATTATAAACAATGATAAAGTTCGGGACCATGATCATTTAACGGGTAAATTCCGTGGCGCGGCACACTCGAAATGTAATTTGGAAATGCGTCTTCCACATTTCCTCCCGGTTATTATACATAACCTTACCGGTTACGACAGCCATCTCATCGTTCGGGAGTTGGCTTATGATTCCTTAGATATTAAAGTCCTTGCGAACAGTGAAGAAAAATTTAAGGGGTTCTCGAAACAGGTCGTGCTGGAAAAATTCCAGCTTCGTTTCGTTGATTCGTTCAACTTTATGGCGTCGAGTTTGGAAAAATTGGCGAGTTACCTGCCCGACAATGGATTTCATCATACCATATCGAACATCAAAGACCCTGGATTACTCTCCCTTTTCAGACGAAAAGGATATTTCCCATACGAATACTGTAGCGATCCTTCGAAACTTGAAGAAGAAACGTTGCCTCCGCGGTCAGCTTTCTACAGCTCGTTATCGAAATCAACAATCACGGAGGATGCGTATCAGCATGCTCAGAATGTATGGAATATTCTTGGAGTTCGGAATTTGGGGGAGTACTCCGACGAATATTTGTGGACGGACGTTTTATTATTAGCCGATATTTTCGAAAATTTCCGGTCGGTATGTTTTAATATTTACAAATTAGACCCTGCATGGTCATATACTGTGCCAGGGTTTAGTTTTAATGCGATGTTTAAAATGACCGGTATTCGTCTAGAATTATTAACGGATTATGACATGTATATGTTTTTCGAATCGGGAATACGCGGTGGTTTAACACAATGCGTACAAAGATATTGCGAGGCCCGTAACCCGTACATTACGATTAATAATAACATACCGGCCTCCTCGTCTTCGTCGTCTGAAGAAAATAATTATATTTTATATTTAGACGCAAATAATTTGTATGGTTATGCCATGAGTGAACCCCTTCCTATAGGGGGATTCAAATGGATGACTGAACAAGAAATTACACAATTTAATTTTAATAATATCGATCTGGACGGTGAGACTGGTTATGTATTTGAGGTAGACGTTGAGTATCCCTCAACTCTACACGAAATGCATAACGATTTACCATTCCTTCCAGAAAGGAAGGCGGTCTCGAAGAAAGGAGCGGTAAAAAAATTAGTTGCAACACTGGAACATAAAAATAATTATATCGTACATGTTAAATATTTAAAATTAGCTTTAAATCACCGACTTATACTAAAAAAAATTCATCGCGGTGTATCGTTTAACCAATCGCGCTGGCTTAAACAATATATTGATCTCAATACTAGTTTACGTCAAAAAGCTACCAATGAGTTCGAGAAGAACCTTTGGAAGCTCCTTAATAATAGTGTTTTTGGAAAAACTTTGCAGAACATTAGGAATATGTTAGATATTAAGCTCGTCGCCGATGAAATTAAATTTACGAAACTAGTTAGTAACCCTAGATTTAAGGACCGTACAATGATTTCCAAAGAACCATTTTTATGTGCTGTTCACCGGAACCAGAAAAAAATATTATTTAATAAACCAATATTTGTAGGAATGTCAATATTAGATATAAGTAAACATGTTATGTATAGTTTTCATTATGATGTAATGTTAAAAATGTATAGCAATAATAAGTTAAGTTTATTGTACACTGATACAGATAGTTTAGTTTATAATATAATAACTCCCGATGTGTATAAAGATATGAATAATAATTTAAATTATTTCGATACGAGTGATTACCCCAGTGATCATATTTGTTATTCGTTAGAGAATAAAAAAAAACTGGGGAAGTTTAAAGACGAATTAAATGGTATTCCGGTGAAGGCATTTGTAGGGTTAAGATCAAAATTATATAGTATAAAAGTAGACGAAAATAAAATAACTACAAAATGTAAAGGAATTCCATATAATATTACGAAAAATGAAATTACGTTCGATCAATATAAAGCAAGTATATTTAATAATAATAATATTTCCGCCGAAAATTTCCATACAGCATATTTAATAAGAAGTTTTAAACACAAAATATACACGATTCGATCTATGAAGCTAGCCATCAGTGGCTTAGATGACAAACGGGTCGTGTTAGAAAATAATATACACACATTAGCTATAGGTCATATGGCCTTAAGTAATGTTAATAATAATAATGCGGGGACCAGCAATGGTGAAAATACTGTTGATTCGAGTCCACCAGAAAATATTTGTTGTATACATATATATATTTTTGTATATATTTTTCCTTTTTCCATCAATATCCGTTCGCTCGTTCATTCTATTGTATATATTTTTTTCCTACATATTTTTCGTCTTTTTCCGATCTTTTTCGATTTACGTTTATTTAATTTATTTCTCTATCTACCTCTATCTTCCCCTCTTAACTTGAAGTACTGGTAATGATGAACTTTTTTCAAAATCTGAACCAGTTGTGTAAAATGTATATAATTATTGTTTAATTTTCGAATATAATCTCGTTTAATTTGTTCATATCTTTTATAATCTTGTTTCAGAACAAAAAAACCAAACTTAAAAAAAATTTTTCTATAGATTAATTATGGAAAATTTTCCCACGGAAATGTTGGAAGAAATTGCAAGTTACATGGAAATTGTGGATGTTATCAGTCTGGCTAAAACAAATAAACATATATATAAGCGTATGATACCTACAATTCGAAAAAGATTATATGTTATTGATAATAAAAAAATTACGAGTGAAGAAGAGATAACTTTTAAGAAATCTGTTGAAATCGTATGCTTTTTTAAAATGAACAATGCTAATATAAAATCGTATTTAATTTCAGCATATAAGCAAGGAATAAGAAGGTTTATTTTTTCACACTCTGGTCGATATAACTCACCACTAGATTTGAAACAATTTTTTAAGCATATGATGATTTTATTTGATTATGTATATGAAACTGATTCGATTTGTAAAATTTTTGTATATAAATCTACAATTTGTTTGAGAGGTCCTGAAGAAATAATAAAATATAAAGAGTTTCGAGGGGCTTTTAAAAATTAATTTTTCTAATAGATATTATTCTTTTTTGTTTTAGGACGTTGTTTACAAAAATAAAAAATGTATTTCGTTTTCAATTCAACGGCAAAAGAGTTATTTCAAATCGACTTCGATAAATCCACTTATCCACAAACAGATTTATACTATTATGGAAGGGCATTACACCAGTTCCACGCGAACTCTTATCAGCTAATTTATTAATAAGATAGTTCCGCGCCATGCGTAAATTCCCCATATGACAGTTCCGCGCAGCATATCTGAACAAGGTAAGACAGTTGCGCGCAGTAAAAATCAGCCTATATCAAGATAAAATAGTTTCGTGCCAGTGTCAAGTTGTTTAGTTTTATTCTTGACGTGTATTTGGTAAACGTTTCATTATGGAAGCTGCGTCAGCAATCAGTGAAAAAGGCAAAACATTAAAAGTTTATAATGGCTTTAAATTTCGAAAAGATCGTGTTGTTAAAGCAGGAATATCTTGGAGATGTACCTTTAAAAAGTGTCGTGCTCGTATTTATACTGATGTGAATGGTCAAATTGTTCTCGAAGGTGGACCAGTGCTTCATAATCATGAAGAACCTGTTATTACATCCAGGCAACAAATTTCGAATGCTGTGAAAATGAAGGCTTTGGATGACATTTCCAGACGACCACTCGAGCTAATAAGAGAAGAAATTGTCAAGCAAAATGCCACTGCTGAAATGAACGGTAATGATATTGACAGTATTCGTATTAGTATATATCGCAAAAGGCGTTCCATTTTACCAACCCTGCCAAAGAATATTGCTGAAGTTCATGTAGCACTCAATAGCATGAATGTAGTTACCCACAATGACCAACCTTTATTACTCATTAATGACGAAGTACATAATATAGTGTGTTTTGCTCCAAAAAGTAATTTGAAATACCTCTGTTCTGGTGATACTATTCTTGTCGATGGAACTTTTGATAGTTGTACTAAATTTTTTTGTCAACTATTCACCCTTCATATTGTGAAAAATGGCCACTACGTTCCTTTAGTGTGGGCATTACTGCCTTCCAAAAAGGAAGCAATATATGTACAGCTGTTTCGCCATCTTGTAGATGCTTGTGCTGCAGAAAATTTAAACTTTCAGCCTTCAACTGTTGTTGCTGACTTTGAAATAGCCATTCGAAATGCTTCAAAATCAATATGGTCAAATATTCAAATAGTTGGTTGCCGTTTTCACCTCACTCAAGCATGGTATCGTCATATCCAGAGTTTAGGTTTGAGTACCAAATACAAAGAGAAAGAGAATGACATTAGTAAATGGCTACGTTTAATTTTTGGACTCCCTTTCCTGAATCCTGAAGAGGTTGCTGATTGCTTTGTACTCGATATCCTGCCTGCTATGCCAATAGATTTGCATGTTTTTGATTTTTCTGAGTATCTACTAGAATACTATATTTTTGACAGCAGTACTTTTCCACCATCTCAATGGGCAGCAGCTACTGCAGAGTCTCAGAGGACAACTAATGCGTGCGAAGCATTCCACCTTGCTTTCAGCAAGAATTTTTATTCTGCCCATCCCAATTTGTTCTCATTTTTAGAAGCTATCAAAAATACTCAGGTGAGTACTGAAGCAATTCTCAACAGCCTTGAAATCCCGAAGAAAGTTAGAAAATCAAAAAAAGAAATTCAACAAAAAAACGTCTTGGAAACCTGTTTGGGGATGTATAATAATGGGCAGATATCAGCATTGAGACTAGTGGAACAATTGCGTCACCATTATGCTGCATAATTTTTCAATTTGTTTTTTTTTAATTATTAATCACCTCATATAAATTAATTTTTTCAATTCATTTACTTATTGCATTCAAAAAAAAATTATTTATGTATTTTATTCAATACTTATATGCTCTGATGTAAAATAAATAATTTCAAACGCGGAACTGTATTTTTTAATGGAATACCTTCTGCGTGGAATTGCTCTGTAGCCTAAAACCCATCCGCGCGGAACTGCTATCTGATTAAAAAGCATTTGGCGCGCAACTGTTATATTTTCTCCTGCTATGCGCGGAACTGTTCTACAGCCTATGGAAGGATATCGAACGTTTTTGAGAAAAAGAAAATAACGTATTATCACGATAAGTCTGTTTTTAACGGGGTGAGAGATTGTTTTATTTATAACATGGCAGAGTGGTATAACGAAAGGTTTAACACTTTAATTTGTATAGAACAAAAGTTGCGAAAAACCGGTAATATTTGTATCGATTTAGATGCGTATTCTAATAGATTTATTGATGAGGCACCATCATTAGAAGATCAATATTTAGAACTCGGGATTATTTATAAAAAATACTTCGCCCCTGAATTGTATATTTTTAAAACTGAAAGAGTAAAAAAAAGATGTTTGAAGCTTAAAAAGAAGAAAAATAAATTGAATAAATACAAACAAATGCGTATAGCATACAAAAATAGTGTTCGTAACATTACAGTATTTATAATAAATCGAGAGATATATAATATCCCCCTCAAACAAATGTGTAATCCATACAGAAATTTTACATCAAAATTTCATATTATCGGGAATAATAATAATTTACGTATTTAGTTTATTTGTACTGTTTGTATATATTTTTTTTTCATTTGCATGCATGTATTTTTTTTTTATCATCGTTCACTTTTTGTATACTCGTTCATCGCTCATTTCATGTATATATTTTACGTTTTTATAAGGCATGTAATAAATGTTTTCTCTCATTTCATTATGTACGTGTTTATATGTGTGTATGTTTTAGCATTAATGTGAAGCATATGGGGAAAAAGTGAAAAAAGTAAAAACGATATATATGAAAATAAATCAAGTATATTTCATGATTCTATATATAAATTTACAAAACATCATGTGTTAAAAAAGAAAATCTTATTAACTAAAATATTAACGAAATTTTTAAAAAAGAAAAAAATTTTAATCGTCAGGAAACATTTTAAAAACAACTTCGCATTTTCCGCAATCGCAAACGACATTTTCATCAAAAAATGTGTTATCTTTAGTTTCATGAATCATTTCACGTATAAAATCAGTAAAAGATTCATGTTTGCATTGTTTACAATCTTTAATTAATGATGCATGCACTCTAGTAAGAGGATATGAATCTGGTATATCAAAACTGTTATGTTTAGAACATGGTAAATATTTTTTAATATTTTCATTATTCTTCATCATTTCAGGTAGTTTATCATATAATTCGAAAATTTTATCCGGGCATTCTGCGATTAATATCTCCGCAGTAGTTTTCTCCAGCATTTCATGTATGGGATATTTTAATGCAGATAAAACTGGTCTAACATTCATATCGAACCATTTCATCATTACATGCGCATTTTGTAACGAACATGCATTAGTTTTTCCGTCAGTGTGCGCGTCACATTTTACAATATTTGAAATAGCGTGGTATTTATTGTTTAAATTTCGTAAATTTGGCATAGCATAACGCGTTTCTAAATTAATTATTTCGTAATTTGAAATCGATGATTCCATAAATTTTTCCCATATAGTTTCAACTTTTGCGTCTCCTTTAACGTAAATTTTTAAAGGCTGGAATCTAATTAAAACATTTTCCAAATCGATCGATATATTTCTATAATCAGAATCTCCGGCATTCCACGGAATAGAATGATAATTTCGCGTAAGCCACCAATTTGTACGTCTTTTACTATTTGATAATATATCCCAATCGAACGGTGGTTTATAAATTTGATGAAATTGTATTTCACCATCCAGACTTAAAATCGCTAGTTCTTTAATTATGTATGCATTATCATTATTTTTAAAACATTGAAAATCAATTATAACTTCGTACATACTATTATTCATCGTTACTAACTAATAATTACAACAACGAAACAAACTTTTTATAAAAAATAACTTTATTACTTTGAAAAATACAAAAGTAAAAAAACTTAACGCGTGTAAAATTTGTGTTTACACAACCATAAAACAACAAATACTAAATTGTAAAACGGTGTCTTTTATATTCACAATTCCAATACATTATAACTGGTTGATTTATCATGTATAATAAGAGCGTAACATGACGTGTTTGAAGGTACATTATTAAGCGTCTTAAAATCAATTCTAATCTGCAGCGTACTACCGTCGTTTAAGAGCTCATTTTGAAAGTTATATGGTATGATGAAAAGGGGGTATTTATTAAGAAAATCTTCTACATTCACAGCAGGGTGCGACGGTTCTTTTCCATAATACATTGTTTGAAAATTGGCATATAACAAGTATAGGTTTCCAAATCTTTTTCGAGCAAAATCTAAATTCATTACTTCGTAAGGATATCTCGTTGAATTTATGTAGGCACAAATTTCAGTTATATTCAAATGATCGAATGTTGAACTATCTTTGGTTAAATTATTTTGTTTATTCGTTTGAAATCCAATAATAATGAATCGAGGGCGTTCTACGGTTGATGATGATTTAATTACCCAACTGTGTTCTGAAACAGTAGGCAGAGCCGGTTGATGAGAAAGAGACCATGCTCTAAATTGAATAGGCGCGTGCTTTATCTTCTTTATTCTGTTAAGTAAGGATATTTTCGCTCGATCGCTCAATTTAACAAACGGTAGTTGCCATGCAATTGTTTGAAATGTTACATTAATTGACTTATCGTCTGTTGCGGTAAAGGCATTTTTGTCACTGTTGGCACGGATGAGAACAATTTCTTGACTTGCGTGTACGATAGCTCGTCTGTAGTCTTCGGCAAAACCAAATATGTACCGTAAAGGAATAATAAATTGAAATTCCAACATCAATTTGGCTCCGGTACCTGACGATGTTGAGGGGGATGATGTATCAGTAATTTCTCGTGTAAATACTTTTAATTCTTCCATATTTAGAGCGCATGTACTATAATTGTAATCTGATTTGATATTCTCCGAACATAATAATCTACGCATGAGAGTAGTTCCAGGGTGTCGTACACATTCTATAGTATTTCCATTAATTTTGTACTGTAATTCAGAGAATAAAAATAAAGGACCATTCATTGAAAAATTTACAGATGGGGAAACTGTACCTTGTAGAAGTAAATAACTTTCTGACGGTAAAGTAATAACATCCTTTTGCTGAACAGGTATTCGTATTTCATCGCTAAGATCAAATTTTGAACTGGCATAAGGTTTGTGAGTATGTATTTCATAACTGGCAACTGTATCGTCTGTAAGGGTATTGCCTGAATCAATTTGTAGTATATGTTCCATTATACTGCACTGAACTAATTTATGATTTATCTTACTCAACTAACACACTATAACCCAACGACTTGAGCACACAAATACTTTTTCTACTCAACGCTTTTCTTCTTTTTCGTTCTCTATTTATATACTTTTCATCGCTTCGAACGTGCGTTTGAGAAGGTTTATATATACTTTTATTAGTGTATATAACAGGCATTTTAAACGTTATTAATGCAGCTTTATTAAGACGTTTACAAACTGGTTAGATGTAAATTTATAATCAAATCTTCACTAGCAAAATCAACGATATTCCCGTTTTGGTCCTTTATATATACATTTAATTCTGAAATATAATCCGTATTCACGGGTAAATAAATAATCGTTTTCGGGGTTTCAGAAATTTTATATCCAGGTGCTATATTTAAAGGAAAACTGTAAATGAGATGAGACGATGTTCCATTCGTATATCCTCCTGTTGCTATGTTACAATATACATTTAATATATTTATCGGAGTAATTTGTACGGTGTTAGGACTCATATGTTTCTTTAGAGGATGTAAAACATCTGAAACTTCATCAAAACCCAATAATGGCCCAATACTCCGTGGTCCGGTAAATTGTATGTAATATTTACTTTGCATAAGACACTTTAATGTTCTTTCATCACCTTTTATAATAATACTATCATCTAAATGTTCTAGTAAGTATTCTTCAATATCTGCCACTTCATAACATCCGCTAGGTAATATAATAAATTTCGGAGGTTCATTCGTTTTTACTGCAAAAGCAGAATTGTAGTAATATAACGTATTACATTCAGGCGTGATATTATGTATAGAATGATATGTTGTTAACGAAACTAATCCAATACTCCACTGACGATTATTTGTTAATAATAATGGAGGATATATATTACTGTTCAAATTACCTTTTTTACCACTTAACTGAAATAAGTACGACATGACGATGTAATAATAAAAAATCGCAAACTATATTTTTTTTAAACAAACTTGTATTCATATAATAATATATACAGTAATTGAAAAATTTTTATAAATGTACACGCTTATATATAAATTTTAATGTTTTCGAACATCAAATGGGGCGGGTAATGTATTTGTTAGAAATCTTAAACATAGTTCTCCACAATTAACCGTATTATAACTTTGATATGCACATCTGTTGTATAAAATCTCAACTTTTGGGTCGTATTTGCGTAAATATTTAACTATCTCTATGGAGGGTGGTAGATTACCATAACTATCGAAATATTCTGCACGTTTTCCACATTTTCTGTATGCAATCCAGTGAGTTCCAGAACCTTTTTGCGAATCCATATTAACAATCGCGCACTCGTTTTTCTTAGGTTTGGTAGGCAACCCATCTCGATCAAAAACTCCTCTAAAATTCAGAATTTTTAACTTTTTCGCGTAAAATAAAATATCTAAATTTGTTAACGCTCTATTGCTAGGTATAGAGTTAACCTCGAAAAAACTGATTACGTCTCGATCCGCCACTATATGGAGCTAAATATAAACCAAGACCACTTCGATATGGTCGTAAATAAAGTCCTTTGCCAATCTTTTTATCAATTTGTAGACCTTTGCCTGATTTAAAACTTTTTCTAGCATCATTTACATCCTTCACAGCTTTTGCTATTGATGATACTGACGATGAAATTCCACCCAATGTAGCAATACCTGCTAATATGGGGATAAGGGGAAGAGCTCCTCCAGTTTTGGTAATCGGAATAATTCGAACATTTCCATTATCAGCTACTATAGGGTTTAATTTTTTAACGGCTGTAATCGCTTTTTTCATACGTCCTTTAAGAGATTTTTCTTTTCGAACAGCTTTCCGCGCTACATTTAACACGTCTCTGAAATATAAGTTTTTTCTTTTCGATGATTTTGATTTGGTTTTCCTTTTCGCTGCTTGTTTTTTACCAGAACGACATCCACCTCCTAATTTACGTTTTACTTTCATAGCGTTCGTAGTTATCCAGGCAGCCGCTTTCTCCCCGAAACTACTATCGGATGCTTTAACACGTTCCCAAGCTTTATTTTTTAATAATCTGTCCGCTTCAGCTCGATTTTTATTATCAGAATACTTGCTATATGCTATATCGTGTGCTTTAGCAGCTTCATCCAGTGGGTTTATACCTGTTACACCACGACTTAGTTGACGATCTAACTTTGTACCAGGTCCCAAATAATTATAACCAGGATAATGTAATTGTACTGGAAGGTTATCTATAACTCTATTCAACACAGTTCCCAGACCACGACCATGCTTTATGTTCTTTTTTAACACGTTAACTTTTCGTTTTCTCGCCATATTTAGAAATATTTTTCTATATATATACTTTTTATCACACGAGTCTGCGAGTTTTAACGCTATATATAGGTGTATTTATACTTTTTATTCGGTGTTGATGGTGATTATTAAATCAGTAAAATAAGCTAAAATGAAAATTGAAAAGCAATCAACTATATTACCTATAAGTAATGTGCTAACACTAGTAGAAGGTAGTGATACGTTAGAACGTTATAAACATGGCTCGTTGTTCCCAAATAATATAAGATGTTTAATTATTGGCCCGAGCGGATGTGGAAAAACAAATTCGTTATTTACGTTATTAACACACTCGAATGGGTTGCGTTACGAAAATGTATACATATATAGTACTTCCTTATATCAACCGAAATATAAGTTGTTAGATACAATATATAAGTCTACGCCTGAGATTGGATATCAAACATTTACTGATGATGTAAATTTAATAACACCTGACGCGATTAATCAGAATTCTATATTTACATTTGACGATATACCAGCGTGCAGAGATCAACCTGTTGTAAAACAATACTTTTCGATGGGTCGTCATAAAAACGTAGATACTTTCTATTTGTGTCAAACATACGTAATGATTCCTAAACATATGATACATGATAATGCTAATTTCATACTTGTCTTTGCTCAAGATGATATAAATATAAGACATATATACGATGAACATGTTAATGGTATGTGTTCGTTTAAGACTTTTAAGAAACTTTGTAAAACTTGTTGGAAGAATAAACACGGACTTTTAGTGATTGATAAGGAGAGCGAACTATATAAAGGGCGGTTTCGTCGTGGTTTTGACGAGTTTATAGTGATTGAAGACGGAAAAGATGGCGATGAATAGTGTTAAAAGAAAAATAGAGGATGAATTACAACTTAAAACTGAATTGGAAAAGATACGTACTGATATAATGAATAAATATAATGCGTTAAAGTATGCGACTAAATCTATTACAAATACTTCAGCTGCAGTGCTTGAACCTATTACGAAACCATTAACAGAGATTCGAGAAGCAATACAAAAACCAAAGGGGATGAAAAAGGTTGTTGATACAATAATTAATTCTCCGGTTGCGAAACGAAAACTAGTGCATAGTACTCCAAGGAAAGATATAGATGAAGAAATTGAAAATGAACCGTTTAATATAAGTGAAATGGGTACTTTTCGTATTGACGGAGATGACCCTATACCCAAAGACATCATTTTTGGAATAAAGTTTAATCCTATTGCTGATGAATATATGTTGGGTACAACAACAATTTCGTGGAATAAAGATCGCGGAGAAATATATTTAGGAAAAGGGAAGAATCGTGCGAAATTTCCGTACACTACAGGAGTAATGCATTTGCTATTGGAGACGAGAGTAGATAAAAACAACTATGATGACGATGATTTACAGATATATAAACAATTACTAGAATTTACAGGAGCTCATTTGCGTGGTAATGGTGCGTTGAAAGGTCTTCCCAATCAGAAATAAGAGAATGTAATTCGACCGTTATTTCAACCTGGTGTACGTAGTGGAAAAGGTTATGAAAAGTCTATAACTAAATGAAAAATTTCTCATATGCCCGGAATAAGTCTTAAAAGACCACGAATTGAGTATTGGAACGATCCTAATGAATTAGTTGAACGATTACAGTTATTACACGCATCTAAACAAAGTGGTAATACAGGTGTAGACAACGAAATTTTAGCAATCGAGGAAGAGTTGGCTGAAGAAGGATATATTAAGTTACCTTATTGATTAGTAGTATTAGAAAAAAATATGCCCACGAAAAAAACATCTGCATCAAAATCATTACAATGCGGTATAGCTGACGAACTTCATAAACCTGCGCGAAAACGTTATCCTACACGATGTGTGCAACTCTTAGGCATAAACGATTTATGGCAAGCTGATTTGATTGATATGTCTCAATATGCAAGATTTAATCGAGGACATAAATTTATATTAACCGTAATAAATGCATTTTCTAAATATGCATGGACCATTCCTATAAAGAAAAAGAGTGGTTCGATAATTGCTAAAGCGTTGGAAAAAATTTTAGCTGAAAGAGGTGTTGAAGCTCCTAATCATTTGCAAACAGATCAGGGTACAGAATTTTATAATCCACAAGTACGAGCTGTTTTAAATCGTAATAATATTAATTTGTATAGCACCCATTCGCCGCTTAAAGCGAGTATTGTAGAACGTTTTAATCGTACAATAAAGAATTGGATATGGAAAGAATTTACTGTTAATAGTAATAAACGTTGACTACAAGTTTTACCTGAACTTACCCGAAAATATAATACGAAAATACACCGTACGATAAAATTTGCCCCTGCTGATGTAAATAAGAACGTTGAAAAACAAGTTGCAGAAAATATTGCAAGAGAATGTAGTAAAGATGTTGATCGATTCTCTCCCCCGAGCAAATCAAAAATTTTTAAAGTTGGTGATGTAGTTCGTATAAGTAAAGTTAAAACATTATTAGAGAAAGGATATACTCCTAACTGGACTGGTGAATTATTTACTATAAATACAGTGAATTCTACTTTCCCTATGATGTATACGTTAAAAGATAGGACTGGTAAACCGTTAGTTGGTACTTTTTATGCGGAAGAATTACAAAAAACGTCTTACCCTGATGTGTATTTAATTGAACGTGTTATTAGACGTCAAGGCAGAAAATCGTTGGTTAAGTGGTTAGGATTCCCGAGTTCAGAAAATTCCTGGATCGATAATAGCGTTTTAGTAAATATTTAGTCTTGCCACTTCATAAGAGCGGAAAATATATGCCAGATGGTGCATCTTCAGAAAGTGCAAGTATTGTTTTAGATTCGAATGGAAATTATAATTTTAAAGGAAAACGGTTATTAAACGTTAGTATGTTGCAACATGTACCATCAGAGTCTGAGGTTGTATCTTACAAACAGATGAAAACTCTCACAGCTGTGGAAATACATGATGTACATGAAAAAGTAGAGCAGTTGAATTCGCTTGTTGCGGAAAAAAATGCTGCATTACACGCTCAAGTTATGTTTTTGCATAAAGATTTAGATAAAAAAATAAGCGATAATATTATGAATATCGAGATTCATAAGGGTAATATTGATATGTTGAGTGAAGAAGCAGGAAAATTTAAAGATGATACAATATTTAAGTTTTCGATGTATGAAGAACAAATTAAAAAACTAACGGATAAATTAAATACGGTTTCGAGTGATCTTTCATCGTTAACTACGCGAGTTTCAAAACATGAAAATGATGTGAAAGGACCAATAATTCATAAGACAGGTGGCTACAAGTCAGGATTTTGTTAATTACGCACTGACTTTCACAGAAGATAGGGATAACCTTTTACACATGCTTTCTCAAGTAAGACCATTATTAGGCAGCGTAGGACTTAAGAACAGATGTACTCGCATAATTAATAAATTAAAACCTCTCCTTAGCAAGGATGACCCTGAAACTAAGATATAAAACTAGTCATCTTAAGTAACACTGTCAACAATAATTAGAGAAAATGGCTGCAAATCTCAGTATTCTGCAATGGAATTGCAGAGGGTTTTATAAACGTATAGACGAACTGAGATTACTCATTAATAACTACAATCCAATAATCATTTGTTTACAAGAAACGCACTTAAACTCTTCCCATTCACCACTTATTAAAGGCTACAGAATATTTCGCTCTGACTACACACAGGGACAAGCAGCATGTGGAGGAGTCTCGATACTAGTGCATGAAGCGATTCCATCACATGAAATAAGGTTAAGTACCATGTTTCAAGTGGTAGCGGTGAAGGTGAAAATCCCGTCTCTTCCGCTCTCATCCATTACAATCTGTAATTGCTACTTCCCACCCGCTACAAACGTAACCAAAATAGACTTTGATACATTACTATTTCAACTGCGGGACCCAGTGTTATTACTGGGAGATTTCAATGCCCACTCTTCTGAGTGGGGTTCAACACAGCCAAATAGACGAGGAAATATGATTTCAAATAGCATCCGTAATAGTGACCTGGTACTCCTCCCTCCTCCATCACATACACATTTCAACACAACTCATAACACTTTTTCAATAATAGATTTAGCATTTGCATCCGTTTCACTATTTCCTTACTTGAACATAGATGTACATGGTGATCTGTGTTCAAGTGACCATTTCCCTATTTTCATACACTTTCCCCACCAGTTGCAAAAATTGCACTCAGCCCAGGTAACAAAAAAATTTGCATTCCATAAAGCAGATTGGAAGGGTTACAAAACAAAGGTTACTATCCCTAAAATTCAAACGGAATCGGTAGAGGAAAATCTGAAAATTCTCATCAACGCGATGAATGAAGCAGCGTTATCCTCTATGCCCTGAACATCGTAATGTCTCTAAAAAAGGGACAATCAAAAAACTGGTTGCAACATTATATAATAAGTCAAATTATGTTATCCATATAAAATATTTGAAATTAGCGTTAAATTTAGGATTAAGATTAACTAAAATACATCGCGGTGTATGCTTCAACCAATCGCCATGGTTGAAGGAATATATAGAATTAAATACTCGTTACCGTCAATAAGCAAATAATGACTTTGAAAAGAACCTTTACAAGATCATGAACAATGCAATATATGGAAAATCGCTTCAAAACCAACGGAATTTATTAGATTTAAAACTCGTTTCAGATAAAGTTAAGTTCACTAAACTCGTTGCGAACCCTAGGTTTAAGAATCGTACTATATTTCGCGAGCGTCCATTCTTATGCGCCGTTCATCGTAGTGCAAAACGTATTTTATTTAATAAGCCTATTTTTGTTGGGATGTCGATCCTTGATATTAGTAAGCATACTATGTATGACTTTCACTATAATAAGATGTTAAAAATGTACAGTGTAAATAATTTAACTTTATTATATACAGATACCGACAGTCTTGTTTATGATACAGTGTGTTAGCAAATGATGTTAACACTTAAAGGGGTATTTAATTTTGGCGCGCTCTCACAGAAAACCAACGCACCATGGAAATTTGATGTAAATGTACGAAAGATAGCGTGATTCTTCCTCTAAAAAATGAGCATAGAACGAAGTCCGTACGTTGCAATACCGCCGAGAAACAGCTGGCTAAAGTTTGAATGGGAGGGGTTTTTTCACTAGCGCTCTGTATGCGAATAGGGGGAAATACCGGTTTTTGTTTCGGTGGTTGGTCTTATCGCTTGTTACCAGGTCTATTTCGTATCAAAGTGCTACGAAATTGTTTTATCAACGTCTGGATGATTTGTAATCACTGTTTAAGCTTGCAGGTGTTGTAATTTTTTTCAGTTTTGCGCAATTTTCGTATGTACATTTGATACTGTATGTTTGCAATGGTTCGCCGTCGCCGTAAAAATGAATCTAAACGATCGCCAGTTAAAAAGCTTAAAGTTACTCGTTTATCAATGCAAGAACGGATTTTTGTGGCCACTCAAATGGCGCTACATAACTCGCCAACTATCGTTCAAAAGAAGTTCGTGAAAGAATTCAACAGAGATCCTCCAAGCCGACTGACCATATATCGTATTCATGGTAAGTTTATTCGTACTGGTTCGATACAAAATAATATCAAAGGTGTGTCCGGGCGTAAATGTTCGAAAAGAACCAACGAAAACATCACCAAGGTGAGAGAACTTCTTCAAACTACGCAATATCCATCCACAAGAAGAATTGGATTAACTTTGAACATGTCGAATTTTATGGCTCACAGAATCTTACGGCGAGATTTAGAAGTGCATCCGTATGTTATTCAACGTACCCAAAAGTTAAGACCAGTGGATAATAAGAAACGAGTCGAAGCGTGCCTGATAATGCTAGCGATCTCTTATCAAAGACCAAGCATGAAAGATCGTATCATCTTCAGCGACGAAGCCATTTTCCATACTAGTGGATTTGTCAACTGGAAAAATTGCATAATTTGGGGAGAAGAAAAACCTAGTATAGTGCAAGAATATGTTCGAAACAGCCCGAAAGTTAATGTTTGGTGCGGCGTGTGTGCCGATGGAATTATTGGTCCTTACTTCTATGACGGCGACTTGGTAGATGGTAAGAAGTACCTCAACCTATTGCAAACGTTTCTTCTTGATTCTATGCCATTAAGTATCCGCCGAACAGCTTATTTCCAACAAGATGGAGCCACTGCTCACTACACTCTTCCAGTTCGTCACTTTTTGGATAAAAATTTCAAAAAACGTTGGATCGGACGCGCCGGGCCAATTCCATGGCCACCATATAGTCCCGACCTCACAGTCTGCGATTTCTGGCTGTGGGGTTACCTTAAAACTAGGGTGTACTCCCAACCAACTCCTAATTTGGAAATTTTGAAGGCTAGAATCACCGAAGTAATCGAAGCAATTCCAAGAGAGATGTGTAAGGCAGCTGTTTATTCCGCTTTTGACAGATTCGAATTATGCGTTGAGGTGGATGGAGATCAAACGGAAAAATATTTTTGATTTATACTCTAAATTTTTTTTAAATCGTTTTTGAGGTCCTAAATGTAATTTATTTTTTTAATTACTTCAATTTATACTAATTGTGTGATCACGTGTGGTTAAAATCGTGTTCCTGAATTTTTTATGTTTCAATAAATTTCGTTTTATGTATTTTTTGTATGTTTCTATACCTTTTTATGCGGCGGTATCGCAACGTACAGATTTCGTTCTATGCTCATTTTGTAGAGGAAGAATCACACTATCTTTCGTACATTTACATCAAATTTCCATCGTGCGTTGGTTTTCTGTGAGAGCGCACCAAAATTAAATACCCCTTTAAGTGTTAACATCATTTGCTAACACACTGTATAAGAACCGCAGATGTATATTTAGATATAAGGAATAATTTAAGTTTTTTCGATACGTCCGATTACCCTACCAATCACCCATGCTATTCTGTTAGTAACAAGAAAGTTCTTGGGAAATACAAAGATGAGATGAACTCAATTCCTGTAGAAGCTTTCGTCAGTCTAAGATCTAAGGCATACAGTATTAAAGTTTCAAATAGTAATAAGGCGATAACGAAATGTAAGGGCGTTCCTTACAATGTAACAAAGAATGAAATATCATTTAACGATTACAAAAATTGTATATTTAGTAATAATAATATCACTAGCACAAATTATCGTACGGCGAATATGATACGAAGTTACGGACATGAACTATACACGATACGCACAACAAAGCTAGCGATTAATGGACTAGACAATAAACGTGTCGTGTTACATGATAATATACATACAGTGGCCTTAGGACATATAGATTTAGATAATATTACTGCTCGCACTGGTAATGAAGAAGAAGAGACAAATGAATCCGAACTAGTTGCAAAACGTATACGGTTAGAATAATATGGTGTTGTATGTTTTTTCTATATATTTTGTATATATTTTATAGATATTTGATTTTCCCTCATTCATTCATTGTACATATTTCATTTATATTCTCATCATTCTCATTCTTGTTTGTGTAGTCATCATTCTCGTTCTCATTGTCATTTTTTATCTATATGTTTTTTTTTTTTTTTAGCAGAATGGAAGCTGAATATCCAACATCCGCAATGAGGACAACGCTCATTATAATGATCGTGCCAAATGGGCTGCACTTGAGGGAGGCATTACATGTAAATATATATTTTCCTTTTAAAAAAGAGCATGCATTTCTTATGAACATTTCCAAATCTATTTATTTTTCAAATTTATTTATTTTATTTATTTTTTCTTAGACATACATCTCTCACTTATTTGGAGATGTGATTGTAACCCTCATGAATGTTGATACATTCCAGCTTGATGTTGAGGGTTGGTTTACACGCCCTTATATCGAAGGTGTGTTACTCTCACTCCCACTAGGACAGATGTTATCTTTAACAAGATGTATCAGGGTCCTCACAGAAGAGGATGAACCACTACCTCCTCCACTGCCCATGGATGAGGATGAGGTGGCTCAATGGATCATAAACGATGATCTGGGTGAAGAACCTGCTCCTGATTTAAATGAAAGCGGCTATCTGACTGATGAGGGGGAGGAGTAAGTCGAATAATTCAAAACTGACTTTAGAATCTTTTTTTATTTTGTTGTTTAATTATTTGTTTTATTCATTTTTATTACATTATTATTTTAGAACTATGGATGAAGATTAGGCATCATTTTCATTGCACATCACTTTGTATAAATTCATCGTTCTCATCGTTCTCATTGTTCTCGTTAACATTGTCATTTTTTATCTGTATGTTTTTTTTTTCTGTTATGCTCGTCATTATCATTGTTTTGTCATTACCACCGTTCTCATCAGCCGTTCTTTTGTATGTATTTTTTCATTACAATACACTTTTTATTCATTATTCAATTTATTTGTGTTTATTTCAACTTATTATTTAACATTACATTTTTTACATGCTTGATGCTGAAGAAGTATGAAAAAAGTAAACGATATATGAAAATAAATACGTATATTTCAGGTTTCTATAAATTTTACAAACAACATACTGCAAAAATACAAATCATAAATCTTATTACATAATACAATAATCAAATAAACTAATAATGAAAATTTAATCATTAGGAAACATTTTTAAAAACAACATTGCATTGTTTACAATCTTTAATTAAGGTATGATTAAGCGCACTAAGCTTCATTGAACCAGGTATATCGAATCTATGATGGTTAAAACAGGGTAAATATTTTATAATATTTTCATTTTTCTTCAATGTTTCAGGTAATTTATCATAAAAATCACAAATTTTATCCGGACATTCGGCAATTAATATCTCGGCAGTAGCTATCTGCAACATTTCATCTATAGGATACTTTAATGCTGATAAAACCGTTCTAACATTCATATCGAACCATTTCATCATTACATGAACGTTTTGTAACGAACATACATTAATTCTTCCATCGGTATGTGCCTCGCATTTTATAGCACTTGATACAGCATCGTACTTATTATTTAAATTTCATAAATTCGGCATACCACAATGTGTTTCTAAATTGATTATTTCATAATCAGTAACCGTTGATTCCATAAACTTTTCCCATATAGTTTCAACTTTTGCGTCTCCTTTAACATAAATCTTTAAAGACTGGAATCTAATTAAAACATTTTCCAAATCGATCGATATATTTCTATAATTGGAATCTCCTGCATTCCATGGAATAGAATGATAATTTCGTGTAACCCACGAATTTGTACGCTTTTTATTATTGGATAATATATCCCAATCATATGGTGGTTTATAAACTTGATGAAAAGAAATTTCAGCGTCCAGACTTAAAATCGCGATCTCTTTAATTATGGAGGTATTATCATTATTTTTAAAACATTGAAAATCAATTATAACTTCGTACATATTATTATTCATCATTGCACTGGTTATTAACAAAACAACAGCAAAACAAACTTTTATAAAAACTTTATTACTTCAAAATAAAATTTACAAAACAAAAAAACTTAACGCGAGCAAAACACTACTTTCACAAACATAAAACAACAAATACTAAATTGTAAAATTGCATTCTTTTACAATCATAATTCCAACACATTATAACTAGTCGATTTATCATGTATTATAAGAGCGTAACATGATGTGTTTGAAGGTACATTATTAAGCGTCTTAAAATCAAGTCTAATCTGCAGTGGACTACCATCATTTAAGAGCTCATTTTGAAAGTTGCATGGTATGATGAAAAGGGGGTATTTACTAAGAAAATCTTCTACGCCAACAGCAGGATGTGGTGGTTCTTTTCCATAATACATTGTTTGAAAATTTGCATATAACAAGTACAGGTTTCCAAATCTTTTTCGAACAAAATCTAAATTCATTACTTCGTAAGGATATCTTGTTGAATTTATGTAGGCACAAATTTCAGTAATATTCAGATGATCGAATGTAGAACTATCTTTGGTTAAATTATTTTGTTTATTCGTCTGAAATCCAATAATAATGAAACGAGGACGTTCTACCATTGATGATGATTTAATTACCCAACTGTGTTCCGAAACAGTGGGCAGAGACGGTTGATGAGAAAGAGACCATGCTCTAAATTGTATAGACGCATGCTTTATCTTCTTTATTCGGTTAAGTAATGATACGAGGGGCGTTTCAAAAGTCATTGCCAGGGGTCTGTAACTCCGCTTCTAGGAGGGGTGGGGGGAACGCGCGACCAAGCATTATGTTCGGGAGAGTTGTACCAGTTTGTATACAAAATTTCGTTGTGATTGGTTCAGTGGTTATCGCGTTAATTGATAAAAAGTATGGAATTGCCACTAGAGTGCGCGTCCGGTTCTTGTGAACAACGCGCCGTCGTTCGTTTCCTCGCCGCGGAAAAAATTTCGTCCGAAAACATTCACGAACGCTTAAAAAATGTGTACGGAGATGCAGCAATGCCAGCCCGAACCGTTAGATCTTGGATAGAGCGGTTTAAAAGCGGCCGCGTGAAGATTCACGACGAGGACCGAAGTGGGAGGCCGAGTGACGCGGTGAACGACGAGACAACATCAGCTGTTTTCAAGTTGTTCGAGAGGGACCGGCGGTACACGATTACCGAAATGCAACGAATGTTATCGGACGAGTTTTTAATCGACGTTTCACGTGCTTCCATCTCTCGGGTGCTGAAGGAAGCTGGCTTTACGAAAATCTGCGCGCGTTGGGTCCCTCGTTTACTGACAGACGATCACCGCAAACAGAGACTGAACGCCGCACTTTCGTTCCTTTTGCGGTACCACGAAGATCCGGGCATCCTTTCTCGCATTGTTACAGGTGATGAGACTTGGGTACATTATGTTACACCCGAAACAAAAGTCGCTAGTAAGGTCTGGAAGACGAAAGATGAGCCAACACCGAAAAAAGCGAAAATCGAAAAGTCCGCTCACAAGCTCATGGTAACCGTCTTTTGGGATGCCAAAGGTGTACTGTTAATCGATTTCATGGATCGAGGGGCTACAATAAACTCAGAAGGATACTGTGAAACCTTGGACAAGCTGCGGAGAGCGATTAAAAACAAACGACCGGGACTTTTGAAACAAAAACCAATCCTTTTTCATGACAATGCGCGCCCTCACAGCTCGCGCGCCACCCTCTCCCACCTCGAAAAATTCAAATGGGACATTTTCCAGCATCCTCCATATTCGCCCGACCTCGCGCCATCCGATTTTCATCTGTTTCCAAAACTGAAATCATTTTTAGGATCAAAACGCTGCAGCAACGACGACGAATTGAAGTCGACTGTCACCGCCTGGCTACAAAATTTGGACGGTGAGACGTACCGTGTCGGAATAGAAAAGCTGGTGTCGCGTTACGATAAATGTTTAAATATTGATGGTGATTATGTAGAAAAATAGAGAATTTTGTCTAGTTTTTGATGGTATTTTTTTCAAATTTTTATCTCGATGTGGAGCGAAGTTACAGACCCTTGGCAATGACTTTTGAAACGACCCTCGTATTTTCGCTTGATCGCTCAATTTAACAAACGGGAGTTGCCATGCAACTGTTTGAAATGTTACATTAATCGGTTTCTCATCTGTTGCGGTAAATGCATTTTTATCACTGTTGGCACAGACTAGAACAATTTCTTGACTCGCGTGTACGATAGCACGTCTATAGTCTTCTGCAAAACCAAATATGTAGCGTAAAGGAATAATAAATTGAAATTCTAACATCAATTTAGCTCCCGTACCTGCTGATGTTGAGGGGGTTGATGGATCCGCAATTTCTCGTGTGAATATTTTCAATTCTTCAGAATTTAGAGCACATGTACTGTAGTTGTAATCTGATTTGATATTTTCTGAACATAATAATCTGCGCATGAGTGTTGTAATTCCTGGTTGATGTACACATTCTATAGTATTTCCATTAATTTCATATCGTAATTCAGAGAATAAAAATAGCGGGGCATTCATTGACAAATCTACTGACGGTGAGACTGTCCCTTGTAGGAGTAAATAACTTTCCGACGGTAAAGTAATAACATCCTTTTGCTGAACAGGTATTCGTATTTCATCGCTAGGTCCAAATGTTGAACTTGCATAAGGTTTGTGCGTATGTATTTCATAAGCGGCAACCGTATCGTCCGTAAGGCTATTGGGCGAATCAATTTGTAGTATATGTTCCATTGCACTGCACTAATATTTGATTTATCTTATTCAACTAACACGCGGTAACCCAACGACTTAAGCACACGAATACTTTTACTACTCAACGCTTTTCTTCTTGTTCTTTCTCTATTTACATAATTTTCTTCGCTTCGATCATGCGTTTGAGAACGCTTATATATACTTCTATTGGTGTATATGACGGGCATTTTAAACGTTATTAAGATGATTACAAACTGATTAGATGTAAATTTATTATTAAATCTTCACTAGCAAAATCAACGATATTTCCATTTTGATAACTCTGAAATATAATCCATACTCACGGGTAAATAAAAAATTGTTTTTGGAGTTTCAGAAATCTTATATCCGGGCGCTATATTTAAAGGAAAACTGTAAATGAGATGAGACGATGTTCCATTCGTATATCCACCTGTTGCTATGTTACAATATACATTCAATATATTAATTGGTGTAATTTGTACGGTGTTAGGACTCGTATGTTTCTTTAGAGGATGTAAAACCTCTAACACACCATCAAAACCCAATAGTGGCCCAATACTCCGCGGACCGGTAAATTGTATGTAATATTTACTTTGTATAAGACACTTTAACGTTCTTTCATCGCCTTTTATAATAATGCTTTCATCTAAATGTTCTCGTAAGAATTCTTCGATATCGCTCACTTCATAACATCCACTAGGTAATATAATCGATTTCGGAGGCATGCCCGTTTTTTCCGCATAAGCAGAATCATAGTAATATAACATATTACATTCAGGCGTGATATTATGTATAGAATGATATGTTGCTAACAATACTAATCCAATACTCCAGTGACGATTATTTGATAATAATAATGGTGGATATATATTACTGGTCAAATTACCTTTTTTACCACTTAACTGAAATAAGTACGACATGTTTAAACAAGTAATAATAACGCAAACTATATTTTAAAAACTTGTATTCATATACAATAATCGAATAAATATTACAATCATACATGCTTATATACTAATTTTAACGTTTTCAAACGTCAAATGGAGCGGGTAATGTATGTGATAGAAATCTTAAACATAGTTCTCCGCAATTAACTGTATTATAACGTTGATATGCACGTCTGTTGTAGAAAATCTCAATCTTTGGATTGTATTTGCGTAAGTAATTAACTATCTCTGCGGAGGGAGGTAGATTACCATAACTATCGAAATATTCTGCACAATTTCCATATTTTCGGTATGCAATCCAATGAGTTCCAGGACCTTTTTGCGAATCCATATTAACAATCGCGCACTCATTTTTCTTAGGTTTGGTAGGCAGCCCATCTCGATCAAAAACTCCTCTAAAACTGGGAATTTTTAACTTTTTCCCGTAAAATATAATATCTAAATTTGTTAACGCTCTATTGCTAGATATGGTATTAACCTCGAAAAAACTGATTACGTCTCGAACCGTCGCTATATGGAGCTAAATATAAACCAAGACCACTTCGATATGGTCGTAAATAAATTCCTTTTCCGATCTTTTTATCAATTTTTAGACCTTTGCCGGATTTAAAACTTTTTCTAGCATCATTTACATCTTTCACCGCTTTCGCTATTGACGATACTGACGATGAAATTCCGCCCAATGTAGCAATACCTGCTAATAAGGGAACAAGGGGAAGAGCCCCTCCTGTTTTAGTAATCGGAATAATTCGTACATTTTCATTATCACTATACTATTTAATTGTTTAACAGCATTTACGGCCTTTTTCATGCGTCCTTTAAGAGTTTTTTCTTTCCGAACAGCTTTCCACGCTACATTTAACACGTCTCTGAAATATAAGGTTTTTCCTTTCGAGGATTTCGATTTGGTTTTCCGCTTTACAGCATGTTTCTTTTTGTTTGAATGACATCCGCCTCCTAATTTTCGTTTTACTTTCATCACGTTCGTTGTAATCCAAGCAGCCGCTTTTTCACCCAAACTACTATCGGATGCTTTAACTCGTTCCCAGGCTATATTTTCTAATAATCCGTCCGCTTCAGCTCGATTTTTATTATCAGAATACTTGCTATATGCTATATCATGCTCTTTAGCAGCTTCATCCAAAGGATTTATACCAGTTACACCGCGACTTAGTTGTCGATCTAATTTTGTACCAGGTCCCAAATAATTATAACCCGGATAATGCAATTGAAACGGTAGTTTATCTATAACTCTATTCAACACAGTACCGAGACCGCGACCACGCTTTATATTCTTTTTTAATACGTTTCGTTGTTTTCTGGCCATATTCAAAGATATCTTTCTATATATATATATATATATATACTTTTTATCACACGGTTCTCCGAGTATTTAACGGTATATATAGGTGTATTTATACTTTTTAGTCGTTGTTATTGGTGTTTATTAAGCAGTAAACAAGCTACAATGAAAATTGAAAAGCAAGCAACTATATTGCCTATAAGTAACGTGCTAACACTAGTAAAAGATGGTGATAGTGCAGAACGTTATAAACATGGATCATTGTTTCCAAATAATATAAGATGTTTAATTATTGGACCGAGCGGGTGTGGAAAAACAAATTCATTATTTATGTTATTAACACACTCTAATGGGTTGCGATACGAAAATGTCTACATATATAGTACTTCTTTATATCAACCGAAATATAAATTGTTAGATACGATATACAAGTCTACACCAGAGATTGGTTATCAAACATTTGAGAAAGAGGATGACGTCATAATGCCGGATGTGATTAATCGGAATTCAATATTTATATTTGACGATGTACCTGCAAATACGTCTCATCCGGTTCTACAACAGTATTTTTCGATGGGACGACATAAAAATGTGGATTGTTTTTACCTATGCCAGTCATATGTGAAGATTCCTAAACATATGATACGTGATAACGCTAATTTCATACTTGTCTTTGCTCAGGATGATATAAATATATGCCATATATACGACGAACACGTTAATGGTGTTTGTTCGATAAAGACTTTTAAGAAACTTTGTAATGTGTGCTGGAAGAATAAGCACGGATTTCTAGCGATTGATAAAGAGTGCGAAGTATATAAAGGGCGGTTTCGTCGTGGATTTGATGAGTTTATAGTGTTTGAAGATTAAAAAGATGGCGATGAATAGCGTTAAAAGAAATATAGAAGATGAATTAGAACTTAAAACTGAATTGGAAAAGATACGTAACGATATATTGAATAAATATAATGCGTTAAAGGCCAATAGCAAATATATTACAAATGTTACGGCTACAGTGTTGGAACCTATTACGAAACCATTATCAGAGATTCGAGAAGCAGTACAAAAACCAAAAAGGACTAAAAAAGATGCTGATACAATAAATGATTCTCTAGTTTCGAAACAAAAACTATTGCACAGTACTCCCCTGAAAGATAAAACTGTTGATAGTGATGAAGAATTGGAAAAGGACCCGTTTAATCTAAGTGAAATAGGTCCCTTTTGTATTGATGGAGATGATGCTGTACCTAGAGATCAAATTTACGGAATAAAGTATAATCCTATTCTCGATGAATATATGCTGGGTACAACCACAATTTCATGGAATAAAGATCGCGCAGAAATATATTTAGGAAAAGGAAATAATCGCGTGAAATTTCCTTTCACTGAGGGTGTACTACATTTACTGTTGGAGACTAAAGTAGATAAAAACAAATATAATAACGATGATTTGGAGATATATAAACAATTACTGCAATTTACTGGAGCTCATTTGCGTGGTAATGGCATGATGAAAGGGCTTCCCAATCAGAAATATAAGAATATAGTTCGCCCGTTGTTTCGAGCTGCTGAGCATAGCGGAAAAGGTTATCACGAAAATTTATCGAATGCGAAGCATAAGAAAAAGAAGAATCGTATATATAATGATGTCCGCACTAGGGTAAGTCTTAAAAGACCGCGAATTGAGTATTGGAACGATCCGAATGAATTGGTTGAACGATTACAGTTATTACACGCATCTAAACAAAGTGGTAATACAGGTGTAGACAACGAAATTTTAGCGATCGAGGAAGAGTTGGCTGAAGAAGGATATATTAAGTTACCTTATTGATTATTAGTATTAGAAAAAAGAAAAATATGCGTACGAAACAAACATCTACATCAAAATCCTTACAACGTAGTATAGCAGATGAACTTCATAAACCTGCGCGAAAACGTTACCCGACTCGATGTGTACAACTTTTCGGATTAAACGATTTATGGCAAGCTGATTTGATCGATATGTCGCAATATGCACGATTTAATCGAGGATATAGATTTATATTAACCGTAATAAATGCGTTTTCTAAATATGCGTGGACCATTCCTATAAAGAAAAAGAATGGATCGATAATTGCTAAAGCGTTAGAAAAAATTTTAGCTGAAAGAGATGTTGAAGCTCCTAATCATTTGCATACAGATCAGGGTACTGAATTTTACAATCCGCAAGTACGAGCTGTTTTAAATAGGAATAATATTAATTTGTATAGCACCCATTCGCCGCTTAAAGCGAGTATTGTAGAACGTTTTAATCGCACAATAAAGAATTGGATATGGAAAGAATTTACCGTTAATCGTAATAAACGTTGGTTACAAGTTTTGCCTGAACTTACTCGAAAATATAATATGAAAATACACCGCATGATCAAATTTGCACCTTCTGATGTAAATAAGAACGTTGAAAGACAAGTTGCAGAAAATATTGCAAGAGAATGTAGTAAAGATATTGATCGATTCTCTCCCCCAAGCAAATCAAAATCATTTAAAGTTGGTGACATAGTTCGTATCAGTAAAGTTAAAACATTATTGGAGAAAGGATACACTCCGAACTGGACTGGTGAATTATTTACTATAAATACAGTGAATTACACTTTTCCTATGACGTATATGTTAAAAGATAGAACCGGTAAACCTTTAGTTGGTAGTTTTTATGCTGAAGAATTACAAAAAACATCATACCCCGACGTATATTTAATTGAACGTGTTATTCAACGTCAAGGGGGAAAATCGTTAGTTAAGTCGTTAGGATTCCCTAGTTCGGAAAATTCCTGGATTGATAATAGCGTTTTAGTAAATATTTAGTCATGCCACTTCATAAGAGCGGTAAATACATGCCTGAAGGTGGTTCTAGAGCATCGGCCGCGATCGAATTAGATTCCAGCGGAAATTATAATTTTAAAGGAAAACGATTATTAAACGTTAGTACGTTACAGCGAGAACCTTCAGAATCTGAAGTTGTATCTTACAAACAGATGAAAACTCTCACAGCTGTGGAAATTTGTGATGTCCATGAAAAAGTAGAGCAGATGAATTCCCTTGTTACAGAAAAAAATGCTGCATTACATGCTCAAATTATGTTTTTGCATAGAGATTTAGATAAAAAAATTAGCGATAATATTATGAAAATCGAGATTCATACTGGTAATATTGATATGTTGAGTGAAGATGCTGGAAAATTTAAAGATCAAATTAAAAAACTATCGGATAAACTAGATACGGTTTCAAGCGATCTTTCAGCATTACATACACGCGTTTCAAAACGTGAAAGTGATGTGAAAGCTACAATTGAAATATTCGGAGGTTTAATAAACGATTTAAGTGCAAAAGTATGTGTATTGATCGATAAACAGATTACTAAGGAAATAATTGATAAACAGTGTGAAGAATTAGGAAAAAATCTTAAGGAAATAATGGGAAAACAGCGCGAAGAAATAGAAAAACAATTTAAAGAAACGAATGAAAATCTTCGTGAAGAAATTAGAAAGGAAAAAGCTGATCGTATTGTCGATTCCGCTGAGCTATCTGTAAAAGCTGATATTTTAACAAAACGGTTACGTTATATGGATTCGTAAATTTAACGAAAGGATCGAGATGTATTGATAGAAGCCCGAGTTGGAAATATATTAACAACAATAGTAAAATTGATAATTTTTTGTTTTTGAAAAATGAAATATAAATACATAGAAAAATTTATTATATTGTAATAATACTTACAAATACGACGAATGGACAAATAGTAATTTAGTTTCCCAGGCTTTCTCATATGCCGACCGTGCTTCGTTGCCTGCTTCCTGTCCTAATGTATCTTCTAAGTCCTCTCATACAGTTCCTAAATCTATTCCGCGGCCCAAATCCCCAACTTTTCATAAACGTCCTAATTTTAAATCTTATACTAAACCTTCCCCACAGTTTCCTGCCCTTCCTTCTAACCGCCTTCCGTCGCCCTCTAATGGTTGGGCTTTTAATAGTTCTTCTTCTACTAGTAATTCCACCTCCATTAATAGTAATTCCTTAGTTCATGACGCTTCCAGTTCTAGTTCCGCTTCTACTTCCAAAGTTCCTTCATCTACTGTTCTTCCTACAGCAAATTTTATAGCTGAAGCGATTTTAGATCTTCTTGCGTCCAATAACATTGATTCTTCTCCTTCCCTTGTTGACTCCCTGCCTCTCTTTTTATCTAACTACATTCACCTTAATTAGCCTTTCTTCTCACTTTTGTTATAAAGTGAAAGTGAATGCAACCGGGGCTAGCCTTTTCTTTCCCATTTCGTTTTTTCTCTGCTTTTTCTGTCTTTATTTCTTTCCATTTTCTGTTTTCTCCCTATTCTCTTTTTAAGATCACTATTATTATTACTATCAATATTTCCTTTCATATTAATTTCCTCCTTTTCCAGATTTTAAGACTCCTGAATGTATTGCCCAGAGGCGGACAAGCAGCAGTTGCTTTTTTCACATTTCAATGTACTGACGCTGCTGTGACTAAAATCACTGCCGGGCTCAGATATATTGGTTTTATTCGTATCATGATGCATTGTACTCTTGTCTTTTGCCGGATTTTAAGGTACTTGGGTGTAATGCCCAGAGGCAGACATGTAGTAATTTATTTTTTCACATTTCAATGTACTGACGCTGCTGTGACTGAAATCACTGCCGGGCTCAGATATATTGGTTTTATTTGTGTCGTTCTGCATTGTACTCTTGTCTTAATATTTTTGAGACCGCAGCACTTTGACACTGTTTTACGCTATTGTAATTTACATTATATTCTCGAAAAGTTGAGACAATTATCGAGAATCATAGCGACTACGAATTTCGCTCTGTTATGCAACTTAGCTGCAATGGGCTCCGAATCATTTTGTCCGTTGCCTCTAAAATCCTGTTCCTTACTTTTCATTTTCTCTTTTATTTATTCCAGTCTAGCATCCATCGCCGTCCTTTTTTCATCAACAGTCTATTTTTGTTTAATTGTTTTTATTTGTTCCTTCCCTTTTCTTATTAACTTTCCTCTCATCTTGCTAGCCCCAATTTTCCTCCACCCATTAAAGTTTCTTTCCTTCTGTCTTTCTTTTTTATATTGTAATTATTATTTTTTTTTCTACTCTACCTTGCTGTTTTTCTTCTGGCACTCTCTTCGCCTCTCTTCCTTTTCCTCCCCCTCTATCTTTTTGTTTTTTTTTTATTTCTTTTTCCTTTCCCTACTCAAGTCTTTTCCTTTTATAATTTACTATGCCGGGTACTTTTAATATTTTACAGTGGAACTGTCGCAGCCTTAGAGCCAACAAAAATGCATTAGAGGGTCTGTTAGACATTCATAGTATTAACGTTGCTCTCATTTCGGAAACGTGGCTACGGTCGGATATGAATATTAATTTTCGTGGGTATAAGACAATCAGATGCGATCGTGACGATGGTTATGGTGGATCTGCTATTCTTATTAGGAACGGCATTCTATTTAAATCTCATGATGTTTCCTTTAATTCCCCTTCTAGTCCTAATCAGCCTAATATTGTACACATTTCCATTCCTTCCAATGCAGCTCGTCCGCTTAATATTATTTCTATTTATGTTCCCCCTAGTTGCGACCTTCGTCACTTCCCTCTCGTTTCTTTCCTCAGGTCTATCCCGCATCCGTTCATCATTGGGGGTGACTGGAATGCTCGGTCGCCCTCATGGGGCTGCTCAAACCATAACAACAACGGTACTGCTCTTGAAAATCTTGTTCTTTCTAATGATTTAGTCCTTCTTAATGATCTCTCTCCTACCTATTACAAGAGCGCATCTAGTTATAGTACTCTCGATTTAACTTTCTCATCTCCTTCTATTGGTTTTGATTAAAATTGGTCAACTCTCATGGGCTCCTATGGTAGTGATCATATTCCTATTCTAATTACTCCCCAGAATCCTCCTTCTTCTCCTTGCTTTAAACCTCTCAATTACCTTCGATGGAACCTATTGAAAACTAATTGGGCTCTGTTCCACTCCTTAGTTGATTCTATGCTTCCTAAACTTCTAGATGGCTCTGATCCTGTACTCCATTACCATCTATTCCTAAATTCGATTACAAATGCTCTATCGCTGTCTTCTCCTTCCCGTAAACCGTCATCGTCAGGCCATCGTGGATCAGCATCGTCCCTCTGGTGGAACGAAGAATGCAATGCCGCTTTCGATCATAGTCGCGCTACATTTAGAATTTTCCGATCAAATCCTACACGCGAAAACTTTCTTGCCCACAAAAGGGCCAATGCAAGGGCTAGGTTTATTCTAAAATCGTCTAAGAAATCCTCTTGGAAAAATTTCTGTTCATCTTTTTCGAGAACTACTCCTCTCAAGCATATCTGGAAAATGGCCAGAGCTTTCAAATTCCCTTCTTCTGAACGTCCTTCTATCCATACTATTTCCTCCGACAGTTTGTCTTCTTTTCTTGATGCTGTTGCTCCTGCTTATGTTCCTAACGTTGATGAATCCTGCCCGTTTCCTGTTATGGAAAACCCTAATTCTCATTCTCTTTCCTCTGCGTTTAATATTAATGAATTAAAATCCATTCTCAAAAAATCTTCCAGCCCCACTCCAGGTCGTGATGGTATTCCCTTCTTTGTCCTAAAAAAGTTATCCGATCTTGCTCTCCGAACCCTTCTTTGTATATTCAACTCCTTTTTGTCCAGAGGAGTCACACCTCCTGACTGGAACACCTTTATTATCATTCCTATCCCTAAGAAAAACTCCTCTCTTCGTCCGATCTCTGTAGCATCATGTCTCAGAAAACTGTTTGAGGGCATGCTTAACAAGTGCCTGGTCTGGTGGCTCGAGCACAATAACGTTTTTCCTTCTAATATGTTTGGTTTCCGTCCAGGCTTAGGTCCTGCTGACTGCGTCAGTCTGTTTGTTTCCTACATCTATAAATCTTTCATCGATAAACAGTACACTTTAGCTACTTTTATCGATGTTTCCAGTGCTTTTGATAATGTCCATCTCCCTACTCTTCGAGATAGAATGATAGCAATTAACATCCCGACGCATTTCTGTTCCCTCATTGTTAACTTGATGTTAAATCATACTATTCTCCTGTCTTCTTCTTCGTTCGAGGTTACAAGAGTTGTTTCACATGGTCTTCCACAAGGATCCTGCCTTAGTCCTACTCTTTTTAATATTTATACTATTTCTGTTGCTTCTCTTTCTATGAACTCCTCTTCCTTATTTTTTGCCGATGACATTCTTCTCTTTTCCTCATCCCGTGATATCGTAGATGCTAACGAAAGTGTTAATTCGTCTCTAGCTACTTTGAAACAATCTCTTTCCTCTTTGAACCTTTCTATTTCCCCTTTAAAATCCTCTTGTATTGTCTTTTCTCTTCGTCCTTTTAATCCCGCTTTAGTCTCTGTATCCTTAAACTCCAATCTTATCCCTTGTAGGGAATGCTTCTGCTATCTCGGTGTATTTCTCAATAGTCGTCTCTCCTTTTATGAACATATTAATTTCCTTTCCTCTTCTGCCCTTAAAAGACTAAACTTACTGAAAGCTCTTTCTCCAACAAAATGGGGAGGCGATCCCTTTCTCCTTATTTCCTTGTACAATTCGATTATCCGTTCCAAATTCGACTACTGTTCCTTTATCTATGGCTCTGCCTCAAAATCACTTCTTTCCAAGCTGGATATAATTCAAAATTCTTGTATTCGTCTTTGCCTTGGTGTTCTTAGATCTTCTCGAGTACCAGCAGTTCTCGCTGAGTCTAACTCGCCTCCCCTTTTCATTCGCAGATCCTATTTAGGTTATCGTTTCTTGTGTAAACGCCTACCGTTATCATCCTCCAAACTTATTCCTTCATATCTTTCTATTCTGCAAAACTGGCGTTTTACTCCCAAGAAAATTCCTATTCTAGCCCACATTGCTTTGCGGCTAAATTGATTTTTATCCTGCACAATTTCTTATAACAATCTCCCTTACTTTTCTTTCAATTTTGCAGATCTCTCCAATCCTCCCAATCCATTTATTAGCTACTACCCTGGTATGTTACTAATCTAACATTACATCGAGATTTGTGTATAGATTATGTAGCTGATGTCATCAAAGTTCATGCTAAGACACGCCGACAGACTCGATTCTCATCCCAACACTCTTGCTAGAGGATTGCTAGATGTTACTGATGATATAAGAAGACTGAAATGCCAGAAACTGCAAGACCTTGTTTAACCTTTTCAATACTGTAGGGACATATTGTCTCAGAGAATTTCTAATAATTACTAAAATAATTTAAATGCTTACAAATGCATTGGGATCTGGGATTTCTCACAGATGGATCTTTGAAGTTGAAAATCAGACAAGATTTCATAAGCTGCTACATTTATTCTATCCTATTATATGGAGCGGAGGCGGCAACATACACAGCAAAAACACTGAAATATTTTGAATCGTGTGAAATGTGGCTGCACAGAAGAAGTATGAAGATATCATGGACACAGAAGATGAGGAACGATATGGTACTGAAGAAAGCCAATACAGAAAGGAAAATCTTGAACATAATTAAGAAGAGGAAATCAAGCTATTTTGGACATATTGTTAGAGGAAGGGTGTATGAACTATTAAGAACAATTATCCAAGGAAAAATTGATGGAAGAAGAGGTAGAGGATGGAGAAAGATATCATGGATGAGAAATGTACACCAATGGACAGGAAGATGCACGATAGCTGAACTTGTGGAAGCAGCAAGAAAATGGTGGATTTAAGTCAAAATGATCGCTTACATGCAGTAAATGTGTATAGCACTGTGATGAATGAATGGTCATAGGCTCATAAACAAGTCCAAACCCATCTGCTTTGTTGCTGTTTGCTGTCTGCTTTTTTTCTTTTCTATAAAATTTTGTCAGTCTAGATGTTGCTACCAAACAGTAGACATGTGTCACACTTATTACTAACTGTGTTTTTATATGTGCTGTGCTTGGAATTGCCAAGTAGAAGGTATAATTTGCACTCGTTAGCAAGACACTAGAGATTTCTTGGTAGTAAGCAACTGTCACAGTAGCAGTATCAGTAGTATAGAAAGAAAAGCAAAAGATGACAGTAAAAAAGAAATTACTTGTCCTGATTCAATTATGTATTATAATGAATTTATGGGAAGCGTCGATCATGCCGATCAAATGGTATCACAGTATGATTCAGATCGAAAAAGCTCCAAATGGTTGGAAAGGTTTTCTACAAGCTATTCATGACTGCAATATATAATGCATATATAATATACAATGAAACAAGATGTTCAAAACTGCCGTTTATAAACTTTATTATACCAGTAGCAGAAAATATGATAGCCACTGGCAAATCCCAGCTGGACAAGAAGAAAATAATGAGGAAAAGACGTCCCTCAAATAGAACCAAATTCATGGATAATGTTGGGGATCATCTGCCTATTCTGGGAAATTCAAGAAAACAATGTGTACGATGTGCTGGTTTCAAAAAAGAAAAGAGGACAAAGATCACTTGCCAAATGTGCACAGTAGCGCTCTGCAATGATTGTTTTGCTAAGTATCATTCTTGATTACCTTGTATATATGCAATAAAAAAGAAATGTTGAATTACAATGATGTTTTTCTTTTCTTTTTTTTTATTTTTAGTGCAACATATATTTTATATGCTCCACTATTTTACTATCATAAAATGCTGTTGGGACACATATAACCCACTCACCAATACTATTGGGACAATATGTCCCAATTATTATTTTGCAATAATCAATAAATATTATGATCATTTATTTAAATATTTGTTTTTCCTGTCAAACTAAATTAGCAATAAATATTTTGTGCTATAAATATTACATGAATTATTAAAATAAAAAAATCGTATTGAAAGGGTTAAGGTCGGTGCAAATCGGGTAGGTGCCTTTGGGTACACCTCCCTTCATGTTTAATTTCATTCATACATACTGCTAAATGTCCTTGATGGACAGCCCATAATAGTATATTATAATTTAAAAAAAAAAAAAATAGATACAAATGAGGAATTTGCTTTACCTTCACCTTCAAAAAGAAAAAAACAGCTTCGACTAAGAGGAAGCTTTGAAAATAATCAACTGACAGAAAGCAAAATCGAAGAAATAGATAAATCACTAATTAAAATGATTGTTCATGATTACCAGCTACTTTCAATAGTTGATGACCAAGGCTTCAAATACTATTCAAAAAAATTAAATCCCTAGTACACTCTACTATCCAGAAAAACTGTAACATAAAAATTAATTACTGAAATATACAATGAAATCCATGAAAATATTATAAAACAGTTTGAACTAATTGAGTACACATCAATAACAACTGATTACTGGTCCAATGATCAAAAATCATACATTAGTGTAACTGCACATTACATTTTTGATAATCAGCTTAAATCCACAGTATTAGCAACTAAAGAAATGACAGATTCACACACAAGTGAAAATACAGGAATAATATTAAAACAAATTCTAAGTGAATTATGCAGTTTCAAGGGGTGAAAATCACCCCTAAAGTTCACTCCTGAAAATTGTTTTTCCTAAATATCTCGTCTTCAAGTCTATATTTTTTTATGAAACAAAATGGAAATTATTTCTTGTGCAAGGGAGAAAGTAATCCACAGTGTTTTAAGCAGCGGAGTTGCACCCCCTATTTCATGGGGGTGTAAACAGCTCTTTTTGGTCATAATTATGGAGTAAAATATTATAAAATAATATAAAAAAATAAGTAAAACATTTTTTAACACACACAATTAAAAAATAAAGTTAATGTGTTTCATCATTTTCATGAATTTCACCCTTAAAGGGGGTAAAGCACCCTTTACAAGGAACATGAATAAATACATGTATCAAGTAATCATAAAAAAAATGAATTTTTTTTTCTTTTTCTTGTTTGGGTTTTTCCCTAGGCTTGTCAGCAATGGACGATTACCCATCAACATGTGTACATAGCAGCAATTAGGAGTAACAAGGAATGGGATCTGACAAAGAATGCTATACCAAGGATGGAGAAACAATAACAATCAACATTGAAAAATGCCAAATGTATGGATCCTGAAAAGAAAAAGAATGACATTGCCGAAGGTAAGAGCAAAAAGAGTTAGCTGTCCCATACTATGGCCACATCTGCAATTACAGAGCCCACAGTACAAATGGACAAAGGAATCTGGCTATAAATAATTAAGAAAGAAGAAACACGGGATGTTTAAAAAGCAGTTAGAGCCACCAAGCACCACAGCTATATAAAACACAGCGCTTAGCGTCTGTAAACAATTATCTGAAAGTTCAATGACTTTCTTCATCACTATAAAGCAAAGTTTATAGTTCTTAATTATGAAACATTAATAACATTTATGGCGACGACTGCACAAACAGCGCCTACCATCTTGTTAAAAGGAAATGAGCAGAATTTACACCCAACACTATGGCCACACTGCAACAGCAGCGCCCACAGTGCCGGCTGACAAGGAGTTCAATTATCTACCTTTAGGGGCACAAATGTGACAGCAAGCCATAAAATTAACTGTGAGCTGTGCCTGTTTGTAACTGTAACTGCAATATCACTGTGTGTTCTTTGTTTAGAGAGGAGTTCATTAGAAATAACTGGACATGATAAGTTAGGAATACCAAAGTCAAAGAGAACTACTGAAGGGATTAGATCTTAATATAATGAAGTACAGAAGATAGGAATTTTGATAGAATTGGTATGACCAACATTGACTGTAGAGAGAGAATAAAGGACACATAATATGGAGTTGGAACATCATGTGAGAGAATCTTCATGTATAGAGCTGCCCTTTCCAATGATAAAGAGGAGGATTCAAAGAATACATGATCAGAGTCACATATGACTGTGTTATTGATACACAGCAAACAAATAGGAGAGGACACTATGGAGAAACGATACAATGAAGCAGGAAGTCGACTGTGACCAGATTGAAGACGACATATAGCAGACATGATGAAACAGGGAAGGTGCAGAAAATGTAGATACTATAGTTAAGTAGGTGGATTGGGGTGGATGAAAAAATATTGTGAATTAGGATGGGAGAAGGATGATTTATAAAAAGATTTCCAATTGGCCTTTTGGATGCTTTTTGCTATATTTAATAATTTGTGAGAAGGAATCTGTCTGACTAGCTGCCCAGAAGAAATAACTGAACGAGAAAGATAAACCGCCTTTTTGTTGCCCACAATCCCTGCATGACCAGGGATCCAAAAAAAGTTGATGGTTAATGAATGCAATCTGTGAAGCTGTATAGTTATAAAACATAGGATAATTTAAATTTTCAAAAATTGTTACCCAATTACTAATCAGTGACCTCAAAAATCTTTGTATACAATTTATCATTAAAATTAAAACTTTTTTGACTTTTTTGTCCACCATATTGGATCTACCATTTTGAGTTAATAAGATCCAATGACAAATTTGTAATCAGGGACCTCAAAAACACTGACATAAAGAAAAATTGGATCATTTGATACATGTATTTATTGATGTTTCTTGTAAAGAGTGCTTACCCCTTTAAGGGTGAAATTCATGAAAATGATGAAACACGTTAACTTTATTTTTTAATTGTGTGTGTTAAAAAATGTTTTACTTGTTTTTTTATATTATTTTATAATATTTTACTCCATAATTATGACCAAAAAGAGCTGTTTTCACCCCCCATAAAATAGGGGATACAACTCCACTGCTTAAATCACCATGGAATACTATCTCCTTTGCATGAGAAATAATTTCCATTTTGTTTCATAACAAAATATGGAGTTGAAGATGAGATATTTAGGTAAAACAATTTTCAAGGATGAACTTTAGGGGTGATTTTCACCTCTTGAAACTGTATATGGACTGATAAAAAAAACATGTGTTTAATGGTGGGGGAGGCATTTTTATTAATATCAGTACTTTTTAACTTTAACATGGGCGAAATAGCACAAACAATAAACTTTTTCATAGAGTACTACAGCAGTAACTATAACTGTGACTTTGAAATCTGGATGTTTTATACTTCTCTGGGGGGTTCAGTGTGTTTCATTCTGCCTTTTGATTAGTTGATTCCATGTCACATGATATTATAATAGAACAAAGAAGTCTAGTACAATTGGCGGGAATGTGAATGTTGTGTGCAATGAATGAGGATGATAATAATAATAAAACTAAAACTATTAAAATCTGAGTCTGCAGGATAGCTAAGGATAGGTGGTGTGCAGGGGTATGTGTAGAAAAGTCCAGATTGTTCTAGAATGTTTTAGAACAATCTGACAGCAGCTGAGAAGTGGGTGGGAGGGAAACACAGTGCAGTTGGGTTAATCTTGATTAGGTGGTAATAATTGTGATAATTTTTTACAAAATAAGGGTAGTTGGGTTACTTATAGTCAAATTAAAAACTCACCCCCTTTCATCCGACTTGCCTGTAGTGCTAGAAACCCAATATTTTCACTGCTGATAGATAAAATTTCCAGTCCAGAAGCACTACAAAGAGCTGAAAAAAGAAAACTTTTAAACACAATTATTACAAGGCGAGACCAATTGTTTAGTCATATATTGAGGCACAATTTCCTGATGAAAACAAATCCATAGGAAGACCTCATTATAAATATATGACACAGATTCTGAAGGACCTGAGTAGCCAGTAAATGAGAGACCTGGAAAATCTGATGTCACAACCCCTGAACTGTATGCATAGAGAAGAGAGTAACCTATGTATTTTATTCAGGAGACGAAAAGTAACCCAATTTCTTGCTCAAATGCTGAAAATTCACCCAAGTTCCCCAAAATTCTTCCACACAGTTCCCCACATTTCCAATAGTTCGAACCAATTGTAAAATTATTTAATGTCTGAAACTAACTGAAGCCACCCACTGCATTATTGTAATCTTTTCTTTTTTTTAATATTTCAAAGTCTAAGTATATGTAATATCAATTTAGCCTAAGTATATATTTTTTAATATTTATAACCTTACATGCATGCTACATCATGTGTCAAGGTCAGTGAGTCTGCTGGGATCTTCCCCTTCATTTCTTCTGTAGAAACTGGTTCACATGTATACACCTATACACAAACACACATAACCCAAAGAACACCTGCAAACTTCCATTTGCCACCTGTAACCATCTTTCACCAAAGAAATGTAGTTCTTCTAGTGCAACCCTCATATTTTTTATTTGTATAGTACACAATTTTTTTAATTTCTTTCATATTATATTTTTACATAAAACTCTAGCCCAAGCCACAGTGCTCTATTCATAACCTTGCAGGCAAACAATTTGATCATTAATTTTTCTATTAATATATTATTTATTGTTAAAGAAACCAAATATCATCTTCATGCCATGCTTCCTTAAATCCTCTCCCTCTCATATCGTCAGTATGGAATTTAATAATACAATAAACTCTCTATTCTGTGATCACTCTTTAATTTTTACTGACGGATCGAAGAGCCCGATCGGAGTTGGGGCGGCATTCTTGTGCCCTCAGTTCTTTCATTCTCGGTCTTTTAGACTTCCGTCCTTTTGTTCTGTCTTTACTGCAGAATCTGTTGCCATTCTACAAGCCATTATTTATATTTCCTCTTCTGCAAGTTCTTCCAAATTCCTTATTGTTTCTGATTCTTTAAGTGTTCTTCTAGCGCTATCTCCACCTTCCCTTTCTCCTTCCACTGATGCTATTATCCTTTCTATTCGTTCTCTTCTTCATGATCTATCCTCATCGACGTGTACCCAGATTGACTTTCTTTGGATTCCAGGACATGCAGGCATTGATGGAAATGTAGCCATCGACCTCCTTGCTAAAGCTGCTGTTTCCAATGGGAATTTTATTAGTAGGGTTCCAGCACACAATATTCTTCTTCCAACTAAATCCTGCTATCTTAAACTTTGGCATTCTGTTTATGTATCTCTTTTCGCTAATCCTAATTCCTTTTATCTCTTGATTAATCCTATTCCTCCCCCTCGTCCTTGGTTCTATGAGTTCCCAGTTTACATCGGTCCATAATTACTAAATTATCTCGCCTCCGTTTCTCGCATAGTCTCTTTCCTTCTTCACTAAATCGCTTCTCTTTGGCTGATTCTCCTTTTTGTCCATTGGATCCTGAAGGTTCCCAGTATGTTTGTGATGCGAATCACGTGCTCTTCGAGTGTTCCAGTTTATCTCGCGAGCGTGAGTTACTTTATTGTCATCTTTTAAAGCTTGGTCTTCCTGCTCCTTTCAATGCCTCTTATGTTCTTTCTCTGCCTACTATCTCTGTTGTTCCTGTCCTAGGGGTGTTCCTTGATTCCATTGTCGACAGAATAAAAATATAATTTCTATTCTATTCCATGTGTCTATTCCTTTTTGCTGGGCTAATGCTCTTTGCTAGCAAACCCAAGGGGGGGTAAAAAAAAATAAAAATAAAAAAAAAAAATTATTTTTCATTATAACTTCTCTCTACATAAATATATAGCTATATGATGACTTGGTAGGAAAAAAGATCAACAAATCTCATGTGCGTTATTTCTTGGAGAACTAAAAAATAAACCATATTGTAATATACATATATAGAATACACGTTTTTATAAAAAATATCCGATCAGTTCACATGTTATTTGGGAAAAATCTATTACAGTTACATTACATGTTATCGCGTTTAATTATTTCAACAGAGCAGCTGTGGTGAGATTATTCTGATTATTTTCATTTATTGTTTGCCTTATCAGTATTTTTGATTAGCGTTTGTCTAATCGTTCTATTATTTAATTCTACATTTTATTTTGCAGTCGTAAATTACAATAGCTTCGTTTCACTAATTTCTGTTCCCTGAGTTTTAATTTTATTTGTACATATTTTATAGCCGCCTTTTCATTTATATTTGCAACCTTCCTTTTACATGTTTATATTTAATTTAAGTTTTATTTCCTTCCATATCATCATAAGCACGAGTGTAGGGAATCATCGTCATAACGATGGTTCCCCATTTGCCGCTAGTCGAGTGGAATAAACCCACTCCACCTCCTCCTCCCAATATTTCTCCTCACACATATATGACACCAACGTTGTCTATACCCATCATTAAATTAATAGGTTCCACCCCTTGCAACCAAGAGATTATGTCTATCACAAATAACATCCCCTCTAACCCCCCTACAACCGCCACCAAACGTGCAACACCTAAAAGAAAATTATCTCCACATTCAAGTATTCCACACAAATCAAATAAAGTAGAATCTCTTTTATCCTTTCTGTACAACCATCCCGATCCATATCAAATTTCTCTAGAAAGTGAGTCTAATGACAAAAATTTTGGTAATATGCATCCCTTAGCACAGCTATACTCTAAGTGTGTTCCGCGGAACCCTAGGGTTCCGTGATACCTCTGTCGGGGTTCCGCAAGAATTTAGAAAAAAAAATCAAAACACCTCTCTCTGGTCGCTCCGCGGCCGCGCGGAGACAAAACGCTATGAACGTTATTTATTTATTTATTTGTATTTGTATAAACATGTGTTACAATATCCTTTATCAAAGGATAAAGTCGATATTGTTTACAACGCAAATTTTAAAATTCTGTTTTTATTTTTGCTTTTTGTTTATCAAAGGTGCCGACTGGAGTATTTTCGAGAATATTTGAGATCGAGTCTAGGACTAAGTATAAAGGTGCGTTTGCAATGACAGCACTTTTTGAGAGCAGAGAAACTTGGAAAAGCTCTTGTTCCAAATGCGTTCAATTTTTTTTTCAAAATCAGCTGTCATAATTATGTAAATAATTATTTTTATACTTTCTTGTCAATGTTACAGGCACACTGATTTTGGTGCACCAACTCTATTAATCTGCCGTGCTCCTCATTTTGGTTGAAAAAAATTGACAAAAAAAACAAAGAAAATACTAAAATTGTAACGAAAACAGCTGAATCAGCTGATTCCGAATTTTCGAAACGTATTTCGAACAAGAAAAAGAGTACGGAAATAAGTGGAAACGCAGAGCTTTTTTAACGTGAAAATTGAATTCACTAGTTTTAAAACCTATGCTGTCAAATTTTACAGTGAGAAAAAAGGACAAAGCGAGGAGTGAACGCGGCGGACGTGCAAGTGAGAACGCACGCGTAAAATCAGGCCTCTGCCAAGTGCTGTCATTGGAAACGCACCTTAAAAGCGGCGATCGCGCGTCGCGCGTCCTCAGTTGACGATTAGCGTTCGCAGCGATAAGTTACTACCTACTTACAAGCTCGCTAGCGAGAAACTAGTGTTCATTGTTTTACTGCCTGCTGTATTCTGTTGTCTCAGTTTTATACATTTCTTGTACTAAATTTAGCCTCTTATACGCAGTAACCATTGTGCATTATTTAAACCCCACTATCCTGACGTGTAACATTTCATACGGATTCGGCATTTTGGCGCTATCTTTTAGTCGACGTTCCAGTTAGAAATTAACATTCCATCTATTTCATTAATTTACGATCTCTCGAACGTCGTTCTAGATTGCATCGCCGCTTTGTCTTGTCAACGATGCTTATTCGGCCAAAACCAAAAATCCCCGAAATCGGTGGCGTGATCGTCGAGTACACGGTCGCGCTGGGGTAGAGACGCATTAGTGTCTGGCTGGTAGTGGTCGAAGGCTGAGGCAGTGACTTGTGCCTGCGGCGAAAGCGCGCGTCCGTGCTGTGTGCCGAGTAACATCGAGCTGCACAAAAATTGTAAAATCCCGCCGAAATCAGGCAGGGTAATTAGTGCGGGCGTCTGCGTAGAAGCGTAGACCATTGTCTTCGCTGAAACAGTGCCGTTCGCGGGAATATACGTAATTCTATCGTCGTCGGCTGATGGAATTCTGATCATCGTCGCCGCCACACGCCGTTGAACTGTCGTTGGAACGAGCTGCGGTCGAACGCATATCCGATTTTTCTTTACCGCGTGCTCGGTGCATATACATATATATATATCTTTTCTAGTCCTTTCGCGAATGTTCTTAATTTAATTTTGTTTTTTGTTATATTTTTTTTTTATAAAAAGCCTAAAGCTCTGCTCGGCGGAGCTATTCCGGTAGTGGCAAACCGTCACTTTGCCACTGGCGCCCGTATTTTTTAAATTTGTATTTTTTTTTTGTATCGCAAATTTTTTTTTTAAATTGATACAAGAACGGATTAGTATCAACTGGCTCCCGAAACAGGGACTAAATCGATTAGTATCACATTATAAATAAAGAAGAATGGAACGTTGGCTTAAAGGTGTTAAACGTGTTGCAACAACATCTTCTAATGACGCTGAATGTTCAAAAGCAGTGCGCGCGGAGAATATAGCAATCACCGATCCAGAAGATGATGCCACGACGTCAAGCTCGACGGTTTCAAAGACGAAAAAAAGGAAGTATGATGAATCTTATATCAGTTTCGGATTTGTTGATTTCAACGGCTCACCTCTCTGCATGCTCTGTAGTAAACTGCTTCCTAATAGTTCCATGGCACCTGCCAAATTGCGCCGACATTTAAAAACTGTACACCCCGAGTCTAAAGACAAGAATAAAGATTTTTTTGTTCGCAAAAAAGATCAGTTATTAGAAAGTCAAAAAAATATGATGCATGTAACACAAACTATCAACGAAAAGGCCACGGAGGCATCATATTTAGTTAGCTATCGCATTGCACAAGCAGGTGAAGCGCACACTATCGCTGAGAATTTAATAAAACCATGTGTATTAGACATAACAAAATGTATGCTCGATGAAAAATCTGCAAAGCATCTTTCTACTGTTCCGCTATCAAACGATACTGTTTCACGACGAATCCATGATCTGGCAAGCTACGTCAAACAAGAACTAGTTACACGTCTACAAAATACACGATTCGCCTTGCAAATGGACGAGTCGACTGATGTCGCTGGTTTGGCTAGCCTGCTGGTTATTGTGAGATATCCATATAAAAGTTCTTTTGAAGAAGACATGCTTATGTGTTCACCGCTGCTTACGAACACTACCGGGGAAGAAATTTTTACTAAAATAAATATATTTTTTGAAGAAAATAATCTCAGTTGGAACAATTGCATTGACATTTGTACAGATGGGGCCAAGGCGATGACAGGTAAAACAGCAGGAGCAGTGTCTCGAATGAAAAATAAAGCGCCTAATTGTAGTTCCAGTCATTGTATTCTGCATAGACAAGCACTTGCGATGAAGCAAATGCCGTCAAATCTAAAATTAGTTATGGATGAAGCAGTAAAAATAATTAATTTTATCAAATCACGACCACTACAATCCCGATTGTTCTCATTATTGTGTGAAGATTATGGCAGCAAACATAAAACACTGCTGCTCCATACAGAAGTGCGATGGCTGTCTCGGGGTAAAACTTTAACAAGGCTATTTGAACTTAGAGCCGAGTTACAAATGTTTCTTTCAGCAGATACTTCTTTTAATTTGAAGGACCGTTTGTATGATAAAACTTGGTTGTTCCGATTGTCTTTTATGGCGGATATCTTTCAAAAACTTAACGAATTGAATTTATCGTTGCAAGGTAAACAGACAACAGTGTTTCAGGCCTATAATAAAATAACTGCTTTTAAAAGAAAATTAGATTTTTGGATCATTTGCATTGGTAAGAAAGAAATAGAAAGCTTTACGTTACTCAGTGAGTTTGTTAGCGAAAACGACTCAGAAATGTTTGAAGATGATGTGTTTGAAGAATTGGTCCAATATCTCAGTTCGATGCGCGCATCTTTTGAAAAATATTTTCCCGAAGAACACAATACAAAAATTAAAGTGAATTCATGGATTCATAATCCTTTTTTACCCAACTTGGAAAAGCCTGAAAACATGTCAAACGAGATATATGAATCTCTTTTAGAAATGTCATCAGACACAAGTATGGAGTCACTGTTCAAAACGACGCCTCTCAATGATTTTTGGTGCAGAATCCAAGATGAATATGCAATGCTTGGCCAAATGGCTCTGGATATTCTTCTCCCGTTCCCAACTACATATTTGTGCGAAAGAGGATTCTCTACCTACGCAGCCACGAAAACAAAATATCGCAATAGACTGGACGCCGAAGCTGATATGAGACTCCAACTTTCTTCCAGCAAACCTGATATCAACCAATTGATGAAAAATAAAAAACAGTTTCATACCTCCCACTAGCCAGATTTTTTCTTTTTTAATGTTTTCTATTATTGTCCTTGCCAAGTGGTGAAGTAAATAATAATTAGTAACTGTTACATTGTACTTTTATTATGCTGATTAATAAAGAATACACTTATAAAAACAATTGTTTTATTGTAGGGTTCCATCAAGTATTTTGCTTCCCAAAAGGGTTCCGTCATTAAAAAAGTTTGAGAACCACTGCCTTAGCAATTGCAAAATGTTTGTTCAAAATATCTGAGAAATGCTCCAAAATATAACCTGAAAGTAGAAATTGCATATCACTTTCTTTTCCAAATATATTTGATGCCAACTACTTTTTAACCAACAGTAAATTTTTTGAAAGCAATAAACTGAAAGCATTTATACCTATGAACTTGTTATACCATTTTGGCATAATTTCTAGAGTCTATTATTCCATTTCTGAGGAAGAAATCATAGAAGGCTTAGAATCCTCTATTCACATAGCTTCTATTAGGCATATTTACAGAATAAAGGATGAAGTTAAAATTCCCACACAATCAGTAGAAGTAAAGTTTGAAGGAAATCAGCTTCTGGACTCAGTTTCTATGTTTAGGCTAGTTTTTAACATTGCACTGAGCGTCAGACTACCTATTCAATGTTCCCGCTGTTTTCTGTTTGGCTATATAGCGAAACAATGCTGCAGTGTATCCATTATCTGTTTACATTGTTTTCATAAGCATTCCATTTCAGAGTGCTCCAATATTAACCTTCCACCAACCTGTCGCAATTATAAAGGTCAGCACTCCCCAAATAATCGACAGTGTCCAGAATAGATTCACCAAAAAGAAATAAAAAATATTGTGGCGTATGAAAACATCTCTTTTAAGGAAGTCAATTCCTTCAAATCTAAGTCCTTAGCTTCTGCTGCCTTTTCATATGCCGATCGTGCTGCAGCCTATAACCCCTCTACTAATAAACCTAAAACCTTTTTACCTTTCCAATTTTCTCCTCCAGCACAATCTGCCAATAACAAAAGTAAATACTTTCACAAAACCAGTCAAAATCATCATGTCACAAAATCTGTTCCTTAATTTCCACCTCTTCCTTCCAGTCGTTCACCACTTTCTTCTAACGGCTAGGCTATTAAAAATTCAAATCCTTATTTGTCAGAAAATCCAAAATCCTCTATGGACAACTCAATAAACAATAGTCGCAATTTATCATCCTTGATTATGGAACTCCTCGTGAACCACAATATTCCCACTACCTCCAGTTTTGTAAACACTCTCTAATCATCTGTCTACCCAATTCCTTTCATCTTTTTGAAGCCACTAATGTTTATTTTTCAGTCTCAGGATTTCAGTGACGGTGTTTGTAGGATTAAGGTCTAAAGTTTATAGTATTAAGGCAGATAATAAGTATGAGGGTGGTTCAAATATGAATGCGAATTCTTCTCCAGGAGGGGAAGGGGTGCGTTTTGAAGGTTGTGGCTAGAATTAGTAATACTAGACTGGACTACTGACAGTTTGGCACAAATTACATCACAATCAGTCTATTCACAGGTGTGCAGTGAGATGTTCCAGTTTTGATTGTGCAACCCACTGTGATTTGTTTTTTGGTCAAAGAAAATGTTAAAACTGTGTAAAATGTGCCACGTTTGAAAAAACAGTTCAGTGATGACACCCTCTTGATGTCACAAGTGTATTGATAGGTAAAAGCCTTTGTGGAGAGGTATGAATCAGTCGAGAACAAAGCACATGATCATTGACTATGAACCAGCATCACCCTAGAAAACATTTAGTATGTTGAACAGATGATTTTAGAGAACAGACGGGTGACTGTGTAGGATATATTGGAAGAAATAGGTATCAGTGTAAGTAGTGTTGAGTCCATAATCCACAAACACCTTCAATATTGCAAAATAACCGTGCAATGGGTTCCCAAATTGCTGAATATCAAACAAGAGGTTTGCCAATAGTTTTTTAACTTGAATCTTCACTATGGACAACACTACTACACGCCTGAGAGCAAGATCATGTCTATGGAGTGGCAGAAGGAGGATGAGTGTGCGCTAGTGAAAATGAAGACTATAAGGTCTGCAGGGAAGGTGATGTTTACAGTGTTCTTTGACAGACAGGGAGTGCTGTACATCAACTTCCTTCATCCCCAGTGTACTATCAACATCGCTTATTACTCTAACTTTGTGAAAATGTACTTGAACCCGGCATATCACTTGAAAAGACAAGACATTCTGGCATGAATTGCAATTATTTTTCAAGACAACACCCGCCCCCCATATCGCACGGCTGACACTTGACACCATGGCTGAACTTGGCTAGGAACCACTTGAACATCCCCCTGCAGTCCAGATTTATCACCCTGTGATTTTCATATGTTTGGACACCCCAAAGAGGCACTTGGAGGGCAACATTTTGAGAGCAATGATGACATTGCAGCCTTCATGCACAATTGGTTTCAAGAGCACCCAGCAGAATTCTAGGAAATGGGCATCAAAAAGCTTCTAGAGAAGTGGTTGAAGTGTGTAGCATGTGAAGGATACTATCTAGAAAAGCTGTGATTTTTTGTAAGTTTTTTCGACAATAAATAAATTTTTTATGAATAAATTCAACCACCCTTGTATGTTATAACTAAATGTAAAGGTATTCCCTATAATATAACCACAAACAAAATTATGTTTGAACAATATAAATCATGTATATTTAGTAGTAATATTACCACTGATAATTATCATATGGCATATTTAATAAGAAGTTTTAGGCATGAAATATACACAATACATTCTCCCAAGCTAGCCATCAATGGCTTAGACGATAAATGTATCATGTTAGAAAATAATATACATATGCTGGCCATATGATAATAATAATTCTGGGACTAGCAATGGTGAAGATACTGTTGATTCGGCCCTAGCTGCCAAATGTATTCATTTAGGTTAAGATGTGAATAATGTTTTGTATATATTTTTTTCTCATCTGTCCATTTGTTTTTTTCTGTTTTGTTAATCATTTTGTAAATATGTAAACATTGTTTGTATATATTTTTTCCCTTGATATCTTTCCTTCTATTGTATATATTTTTTCCTACATATTTTTCATCTTTTTTCAATTCTGTTTCTTTTAATTATTTCTCTATCCCTCCCACCCTCTCTTAACTTAAAGTACTCCCTCCCACCCTCTCTTAACTTAAAGTACTGGAAATGATTTGTCAGCTCCAGATTTTTTTTTGTGGGGATACTTAAAGGCGCGTGTGTATACCACCCGTCCCCGTGATTTGGAAGATTTAAAGACGAGAATTCGTCAAGAAATAGCCGCGATTTCGCCAGAAATGTTGAAGAAAGTTTTCGAAAATTTTGTTACACGTTTAAATGACTGCGTGAGCGTTGAGGGACGTCATTTGACCGATGTAATTTTTCATAAGTAATTTGTACAAACTGTATTTTCAAATAAATTTTGTTTCATCATTGTAGCTCCTTTCGTTTTTGAATTATACATTTTTTAAATATGGGCATCTAAGTTTGGTCACCCTGTATATATAATTATTTATTTTTAGAAAAAATTAATAGTTTATTTCCCTACACAGTTTTAATCGTTATGAAAATAATATTTTTTCATCTTGTTTCAGAACATAAATTTAAAAAAAAAAATGGAAACTATACCAGTAATATTAATCAGATGTATGCACAAGAAAAATTTGCCTCCTTATGTACCACTCGCCGATTTTTTAAACCAATTTAAACATAAAAACAAGAATTATAGATGTCCTCCACTGGCGTTTGACCTACAGGGCTTAATAAAATTAGAATTGGAAGTGGATAAAAATAAGTTTGTAACAGTTACATTATATTATTTATCAGATTGTTCATAATTAAACTCTTTTTATGTTAATTTGTATATATTTCTTTGTATGAGTTGGCGAATAAAAGTTTTCTTTTCTCATTCATTATTTTATGTTTATTACATTTTTACTATTATTATTTATATGTATATGTGTATGTTTTAGCATTAATGTGAAACTTATGAGGAAGAAGTGTGAAAAAGTAAAAACGATATATGTGACCTAGTCTATGAAAAGGGAACTCACATGCAAAAACAGGTTTTTGAGAAAACAGCTGTTAAAATTAAACAATTCATTACTTCAGTTTCTCATTAGTTGTTGCCTTTTCTCTGCGTTTCTTGGGGTCTACCTATATTCAGGGACGTCAAGTGTGGTTTCTGCTCAGAATATTATCATAGTTAACTGCATAAGCTGCTAGTTTTGGATTACTAAATGAGTAACACTGAAGAAGTGAATTTGCAAATGTTATCATTATCACAGCAACTATCTTTTTCATTTCTGTTGGTCTCTTGCATCACAAAATAAAGCAAAATAAGTGTTGATGAGGAGTTTAGTGCCGTCTACAATCAATTTTTTCCTGAAAACGATGAAGACAATGATGGGTCCGATGATGATGTTAGTTAAAATGGCGATGATGATGAACTACATTTGTCTCATTCAAAAGATAATGTGGAACAAAGTTTTGTTGAGATGGAATTATCTGCTGTCAATGAAGAGGAACAGGAGCTAGTAACCAAATTTCTCTCAAAAGATTGTTATAATAATAAATGTCAAACAATTATACCATGAAAAATTTTCGAAGGATAGGAGAACCAATTGTTTAGAGTTATCAAAAAACAAATTCGATTTAGTAATACTAAGTCATATCAAAGCCGGAATGATGTGAAATGAAGAATTAGGAAGTGTTTATTCGAAGCTTGCTCAACAGAAGAAATTTGGACAGCAAGAGAATAGAGAAGTTAGGAGGCATAAGATCGAGTTTAATTTCTACAATGTACCTGTTTGTCGTTCGTTTTTCCTTTCTGTACATGCATGTGGGAAGAAGCACTAAGAACACTTAGTAAATCATTTTCAAGCACATGGTGCAACAATGCAAGTACATGGACTAGCGAATAAATCATCTACAAATCCAAATGCGTTTAAACCAGCTGGCATCCAAAAGATTGTCAAATTTATCGAGTATACCGCCGATCTATTGGCTCTTCCATTGCCGGGACGGCTTCCCAAATTCAAATACTATCAGGTCATGAAATGGCCATCGAACACAACAAAGTCCTTAATTTATCAAAAATACATTGTAGGTAGTTTTCAACAAAAGAGCTCAAAAATGTAAAAGGGCAAGGGAACTCTGTGCATTGCCCAAGGGCACTGACATAGTTAATCTGGCCCTACCTCTTCCCACTCTGCCAGAACCTTTACAATCACTTCTAGTTGATGAATTAAACGATTCAAGATTATTTTTGCGCAAAATATGGAAATTTAATTCTGGCTTCCAAGTTAAATCATTTGGAGCAATCAAAATTTGTGATCTCACATCCAATGGACATAATTTTGAAACTACATTCAAAATACAAGGCCAGGTGTACCATAAGATTAGGTGTTGATGTTGATGCCTAATGTAGACCCAAAGTTTCTCCAAATTTATTTTATGGACAGTTGTGAACAACACGTGACAATTTGTTGCTAATATAATTTCATCAAACAAACAGAAGAGAAAGCAATTGTGGAATTGTAGGAAAATTTTTTGGAAAATCATAATCAACTTATTCAACTATTTAAAAGAGTGTCGCAACAATTAAGAAATAACAACTATCAAATCGTCATCAGAGTTGACAAAGTACCATCAGGAGAACATACTGGCGGGTTCAATGCACCAACTGTAGATGAAGTTGCTGTTATTATGGTCAGTGATCCAGTTGACAACAGAGATATCAAAATCACATGTTGAGACAGCACAGTGAGTATGATTTCAGACCTACACCATTCATACAACACACTCCAATATCCACTGATATTTTGGCAAGGACAGGATGAATATCACATCAACATCAAACAGTGTGATCCAGTTACTAATAAATTGGACATTTAACCCTTTCAGTCATGGTGTCCCATATACGGTACATCATTTTCAATGACAAAAAAAGAACAGAATTATTATATTTTTGGCTTGAAGTCATATTGTCCCATTTTCATAAATTACCCAAATATACCATAGACTATTTATCTTAAGTTTATATGTTGTGCAATCTAAAAGAAAAGAGGAATTCTGAACATGTTTTTGATTGTTTAGAATATACGCGATTAGAGTATTTTTGGACAAGAAATTAGTATCATTTTTTGGACATATTTAAAGACAGTAATTATTAAAATCGGTAAGTAACATTTAAATCTATCAATTTCAGTTATAATTACAAATATATTATTAGTATTTAGCTTGTAGGATTTTTTTGAAATACTATGTCCCATATATGGTACAATGGTACTTCATGGATAAAATGTAAGTGCTATCCACAAAATGCACTTTTTGTCATTTAAATGAGGGATTCACACTTATAATGCATATACATGATAATTTGTTAATAAATTGAGCATTTTGTTTCTCTTTTAATGTTTATGCATGATAATTTAGTAAAGTAAACATTTTATATCTGTTATACATAATGTTGGGTATATTTTTCTGTCTGATAAATACCAATACAAGACAATATTTTGTATTCATAATGTATATAATATGAATTCTTGAGATGTATAAAACTATAATTTATGTTTTATTTGTAAAAAGGTAAAATGGCATTGGCTGATGAAGAAATATTTGAAATTTTGATGAACGATGACACCTCTATAATTGGATCTGATTCTGAAGATGGGTATGAAAATGAATTAGGTAAATATTTTACTCTTCGTTTACTGCTATTTGTACTAAAAAAAGTCACGTGTTGTTTTGATACCATACAATATAGAAATAATTTATGTTTGTCGATATAGCAAATATGGAAGATCTGGAACAGTATGTTATTGAGGAAGAAGTAAATACTGGTGAAGAAATAAGTACTTGTAAAGATGAAAATGTTCTTGAACTTCAGGAGGACTTTGCCAGGAATAATGAACTCACTAAAAAAACCAACATCAAATGGAGAACAAATGTTACATTTATTTCGCCAAGTATTGACTGGTATTTTCAAGAACCATTGGCGACAGTTAGCTTACCTTCACCAAATGAAATATTTGCCAAATATTTTACTAATAAATTATTTACATTAGCGGCAGATATGACAAACAAATATGCCACATATAAAAATATTTCCAGATTTCAATCTACAAATATGAGTGAAATGAAAAAACTGTTTGCCTTGCATATTGTAATGGGGAATCTAAATTATCCTAGGGCACGAATGTACTGGGATAGCCGCATGGGAATTCCAATGGTCAAAGATAATATGCCGTTCAATAGATTTTCTAAATTGAGAAACGCTCTTCACGTGGCAGATATATCCAGTGAACGAACCGGTAATGATCGATTATGGAAAGTTCGACCTGTATATGATCAGCTGAAACACTGTACTTCATTTATCTGAACGAATAGGTGTAAATCATAGGTTATTTTTCGATAACTATTTCAATTCATACCATTTATTGCAGTGTTTACACAATAAGCAGATTTACGCTATTGGCACAGCGAGACTTAATCGATTTTTTAGTCCGCCATTACTTTCTGAAAAAAAGTTGAAACAAAATGGTCGCGGCTCTTGTGATAATGTGGTAAGTGCAGATGGCCAGGTTATTCTTACCACCTGGTATGACAACAAATCAATAGTGATGGCATCCAATTATATGGGAATCGGCAATACTGATCTCTGTAAGAGATGGGATAAAAAAAACAAGAAACACATTTGGGTACCACGACCAGAATGTATTTCATTATATAATTCAAACATGGGCGGAGTTGATAAATTAAATTTTCTAGCAAGCTTATATCGGTCTTATGTACGATCGCGAAAATGGACCATTCGCATGATAACACATGCGTTGGATTTAGCTCTGATCAATTCTTGGCTGGAGTACAAAGAAAAAGCTGCAGAATTAGGTGTTCGCCAGAATAAAATATTAGATTTACTGCACTTCAGGCACCATGTTGCAGAAGGGCTAATCCTTTCTCCAATGTCCAAACCAAAAGGTCGGCCTTCTGTTAGTTCAGAACTGACCCCTGGACCCTCTCGTATTTGTGAAATCCGTCCCCAAAATGAAGTGAGATTTGATGGGTATGATCATTATGCTAAATACGATGACAAAACTGAAAGAAGTAGGTGTAAAATGGAAGGTTGTTCACAGAAGACGTACGTATATTGTTGTAAATGTAAAGTCCATTTATGTTTTCTTAAGAATAGGAATTGTTTTTATTTTTATCATAACAAGTAATCTTTATGTACTCTCTTCCTTGTAATATTTTTCGTTATTTATATATAATAAGTCATTTTTATATGTATATTTGTTCATGTTATTTTTAATAATTTTAACGAAATAATAAAATTTTTGTACATATTTACTTTGACCATGTTTTTTTAAGCACATTAATAAAATATGTTTTGTTTGTATTTTTATTTCATGCATTATGGAAAGTGGAACCGAAATTTTTTATTCTTTATTTTTATTCCACAAAGTCACAATGTACCATATATGGGACACATTTTTTCTCGGGAATGATAAGAGGTAAAATTTTTTTGAAAAGTGCAAAATGATCAACAGGCCCAAATTAGTAAGTATGTAAAATTTCAGATTTTTCACTTAAAAATTGGCAGAGCGTGACTGAAAGGGTTAACTGCTTAATTTCTTATTTTATTAATTCGCATTTTTTATTCTTATTTTTTTTAAACTATTTAATTTCTTATTTTTTGGGGTAATAAAACAAACAAAAAAGTTAGTTTAATGAACTACTACACACACCAATTGATGATTAGACATAATTCTTTTGATATCATCAGCTATACCATCAATAAGTTGCGGACATGTACAATAAGATTGAAAGCGAACGTTTGTGATCTATTTGATACAACTAGGCTAAATTATGATCAGAGGAATACACATATCTACATATGAGATGCTTTTATTGGAAACATCAATGGAAATTTAAACATCTACAACATTGGTAATGCATTTATTTCACCTTCAAGCTACATCAGCAGTCCATGAAACATGCAGGAATACATACAAGATGCAATGACTTATGTACATCATTATGGTCGTCCAGATTTGTTCATTACATTTGCATGTAATCCAAATTGGGAGGAAATACAACCTTTGTTATTACTAGGACAACAATCAATATATCATCATGATGTCACTGTACGTGTGTTCAAACAAAAATTAAAATCCTTGATTGATTTAATTGTAAAATATTCGGTTTTCAGTAACACACATTGCTGGCTGTGTTCGATTGAGTGGCAAAGCGAGGCTTGCCTTAAGCTCACATTTTGATTTGGCTTGAAGTTCAAATTCGTCCAGAAGAAATTGATCAAATAATTTCAAGCGAAATTCTGGATCCATTAATTGATCAAAAATTGTTTGATATTGTTACTAGTCACATGATCCGTGGACCGTGTGGTGCTTTTAACATGACACCGCCATACATGGAAAATGGAAAATGTGAGAAGTTTCCCAAAGCAATGTACAAATTATACAATCTGGATATCCAAGGTTATCCATTGTATTGCTGTAGAAATGCTGAGAATGGTGGCCACACATTCGCAATGTGAATGTGTAATTCTACAAATCAAGCTGAAATCAACAATCAGTGGGTGGTACCATACTTGCCGTTGCTTTCAAAAGTGTATAAGACACATATTAACGTAGAGTTTTGCAGTTCTGTAAAATCCATTAAGTACATTTGCAAAGGCAGTGATTTGACTGTATTGAAGGAAAAAAAAATTAATAAAAATGACGAAATAGCACAAAACTAAATAGATCGAAGCATCTGAGCTAGCAACATCCTACTCTGATTTCAAAGCTGAAAGAGTTTTTTTTCTTTTAAAATCGAATCACTGAAGTGCATGAAATTGGATAAGTTGAGAAGTTATCATACAGGTGTATCACAGCATCTTAAAACGTCATTTGAAATAGCTTATTTGACACCAAACCAAAAGAAACCACATACTATTGATGAGGAATTAATCAAACCACATGTCCTAAATACTACATAAAAACTTCCACAAAGTATATGATGATTCAATTTTTCTTTCAACATATAAGTAATGAATTTACTCTAGATAAAATTATTAAACTTTTTTATGATTACAATTGAATTTCATTCATTATCTCTCACAAAATTCAATAAAGCACAATATCCCCCAAATGTAGTACAAATAGTAAAAAACACCATAGCGAGCTACACCGATCATGTATGCCTCTACACAGATGGAGCGAAGGCAAAAGGTTATCAGTCACCGGCGGCATGCTCCTTCGAAGTATCAAAAACAGCAGAGTCAGTCAGACTGCATGATTGCTGCACAGCGCTGGACGCTGAAATATATGCGATTGTTTTCTGCATTCAACACTATACTGATACTAACCCCCAGTCCCAAAAGGCCCTACTTATAACTGACTCCTTAAATTCCCTTCAACTTATTTCAGAAATAAAACCCAAAAACCCCCTGATAAGAAAAGTCCACTACCTACTATACAGACTATCCCACCTAAACTCTGAAATATCCTTCCTATGGGTGCCGGCCCATGTAGGAGTCCCAGGAATTGAGCACATCAATCGAGCAGCTCAGGCGACACTATTCTCTCCAATGCCATGTAATCCCCCTCTTCCCCCCACAATGGCCTATTTATTTATGCACCAAACTGGAGAAGAATGGCAGCAGGAATGGAAATCCGCAAGTACATTCCTCCGAAGCATAAAATCAAACACAGAACCCTGGTGGCCCATAGACGAAATTTCTCGCAGAGATTTTTCTGTCTTGAATCGCCTCCGAACAGGTCACACAACCCTTTCACACGGGTATATCTTCACAGGACAAGCACCACCAAATGTCTGCTTCTTCTGTGGTCAACCGAGCGCCCCGTCTACATCTCACCTCCTTCTCGAATGTTTCTCTTTTGCGGCACCAAGATCCACCTATTTCACTACCACCTCTATCTCTAAGATCTTATCGAACGTTCCATCTGCGGTCGCAGCTATGTTGGATTTTGCGCATAGCAGCGGCCTATACCATAGAGTTTAACCTTCCTAAGTAGGCTCCATGTGCTGTAATAGTCTCAGTAGTTAAACACAGCGCATGGAAATCCTCACTATTATTTTTATTTAAAAAAAAAAAAAAAATACATTGTTTTTTATTTGCTGCTACATAATTTTCTTCTTTTCTTAATTACTTTTCCTATACTAATCTTAATTTTTAATTTGTTTTTTAGCACAAGTTTGGACAAGGACTGGTCTTACAAAATTTTATTGATTACACTGGTAAACAAGAAAAAAATATCTGGCATGATGTTTACTTTTTCTAATGCAGTTTTTCACGCTGATTTCAAATCTGAAGACCGTTTGTCCCTATCACCTCGGGTTTTTAATATGTACCGTTCATTTACTGGTTACACGTTCATTTACCGGTTATATTGTATTTGGTCACACACTATGCGTTATTATTAGATTTACTATTGCCGGTCTCTATCGTAGTAAGGTTCTCTTTACAGTTAGTGTTGGGTCAACGAGTATTAGCGCCTCAGCTCGATCCACACCCTTCGCGACCGGCTGTTGGCTTAGAACAGCTGACTATGGTCGGTTGGGTTTGGTATAACGGGAAACGCTTTGGCCTCGCCAGTATAACGGTGGACTTTGTAAAAAGAACAAGAATAAAGAAAAGCTTGCTTGCGTGAAGAAAACTGTGCACCGCGTTTTATTTTCAAGAACCCTTTCTCGTCTGCAAACTAGCAGACCTAACAGTTAGTGTTTACGGTATATTGTTTTTGAAGTCGTACGATTCACCTTTTCGTTTCTTTTTTATTTTAGATGAAAACAATGGCGTCTAGAGGTTGTATCAATTCACCAGATTTGTTTTGCTACGTGTGCGGCTATTTCACAGACAAAACCCATCGGAAGACATTCACAACATTTCTGAAGAAATCATATGAACTATACTTTGATTCGAAGGTTGACAGTGATAAGTCGTGGGCACCGCAGTTTATCTGTTTGACATGTGCATGCAACTTACGTGGTTGGATAAGGAAAGCGAAGACAACTAACCATCTGCCATTTGGAGTTCCTATGATATGGCGTGAGTCAAGCAACCATACTACCGACTGTTATTTCTGTTTGACAAAAGTCACTGGATTTTCATATAAAACTCGTGCATCTGTGAAATATCCAGATATTCCTTCGGTTTCTAAGCCAATTCGACATGATCCCATTACATGTCCAATACCAACACCACCTACAGAATACAGAGTCAATGAAGAAATGCAAGAAGAAAGTTCTCCATCTCGTAGTGAGAACTCAGATTCTGACTACCATCCCGATGAAGATATTCATTTGATTAATAATGATGATCTTTGCGACCTTGTACGGGACCTGGCACTAACAAAAGGCCAAGCTGAACTGCTAGGTTCACGTCTGAAAGAATTTAATTTGTTATCACCAGGTACAACATCTTCACAGTTTCGAAACAGACACAAAGAACTTGTGCAGTTCTTTACAATGAGCGATAGTATGTGCTACTGCACGGACATCCAAGGTCTTATGTCGAGCCTCGGCGTAGAACATAACACTGATGCATGGCGATTGTTTATCGATTCCTCCAAAGCAAGTTTGAAGGCAGTATTATTACACAATGGAAATATTTACGCATCAGTACCGGTTGGATATTCTTCCCATCTCAAAGAGACATACGAAACTATGTCACTACTTCTAGAAAAAATTCATTATAGAGATTACAACTGGAATATATGTGGTGATTTAAAAGTAATAACTATTCTCATGGGAATGCAGACAGGGTACACCAAGTACTGCTGTTTTATCTGCGAGTGGGACAGCAGAGATAGAAAGCACCACTATATGAAGAAGGATTGGCCCATCAGAAATAACATGCAGCCAGGCAGTAAAAACGTTCTACATGTGCCGTTGGTTGAGCGTGAAAAAGTTCTTATGCCTCCACTTCACATAAAGCTGGGGCTCATGAAGAACTTTGTGAAAGCACTAGACAACAACTCAAATGCTTTTTGGTACCTATCCAACATGTTTCCAGAGCTGAGTTATGCAAAAGTGAAAGAAGGTGTGTTTATAGGACCACAAATAAGGAAAATCATTGCAGACAGGCAATTTGAAGATTTACTCAGCAGAACAGAAAAAGATGCATGGTTGGCATTTAAGTCTGTTGTAGCTAATTTCCTAGGAAATTATAAATCTCCTGACTACATAAATATTGTTCAGAAATGCATTAACGCGTACGAATTGATGGGTTGCAACATGTCCCTCAAGATTCATCTCCTTCACTCTCATCTCAATTTTTTTCCCGAGAACCTCGGTTCTGTCAGTGATGAACATGGTGAACGCTTTCATCAAGATATTTCAGTGATGGAGTCACGCTATCAAGGTCGATGGAGTGCAGCAATGTTGGCTGACTACTGCTGGATGCTTCAGCGCGACATGCCAAATGCTCAGCACAAACGTCAGTCTACAGCTAAGAAATTCAAACCAAACTAACTTTAAAGTACGGAATTTTATGTTAATTTATGTGCGTATTATATTTTAAACTAAATTATGCTATATCGTTTATATTAATTAGTACTCTATTCAGCAATATATGTTCTACATTAACTTATCTTTAAGTTATTCGCCTTAATACAATATTAAACACATATAAATGGTTAATGTATAATATTTCAAAAACGGTGGGTGATGGAGACAAACGGTTTGCAAATTCGTAATCAGCATGTCTGAATTGTCTTAAAACAAGTGTTGCATACCAAGATATTTTCCAAAAAAAAAATTTTGTTGATCAGTGTTATTTGTTGACAGTAAGAAGCCGTCCTATCTCACAAAGAAATCATTTTTGGTTATTTTGCTGTTGGTGAATACTCATATTATTTATATATGTTTAATAAATATATATCATTTTTTTTTTTTTTTGAGTGCCATGTACACCTGCTGGGGCTATTATGACACTATGGCAATCAGAGAGTTAAATGGTTCGAAATAAGTTAGTTGTATAAAGAAACCGAATAGTGTCTGCAATGTTCAAAGGCGAGTTGGCCAAAGATGACTGCAAAGATGCTATATGGAGCTTGGCATGCTGGAGCGCGAAGGAGGGGCACTCCAAGAGCAGGTGTTTTACTGTAGAAGCGGGAGGAAGGGAGCAAAAGGGGCATTCGGAAGGGGGCTCGCAATTAAGTAAGAGATGATCATGAGTCAGTGAAATATGTCCAATGTGGAGTCTTGCCATAGCCACAAAGTGGGTTCTGGGGAGGTCAGAAGGAGGGAACCAAGGGTCAATTCCAGGTTTTATCTCTCTTAGAAAGCAAGATTGTCTAGTGAGCCAATCTTGCTTCCATTGGGATTGCACAAGAATTTTTATAGATTTTACTATGTCAGCAGGAAGAGGAGGGGAACAGGGCATGGGGTCACAACAGTGTTGACTTAGCAGTGATGTCAGCTAAGTAATTACCCCTAAGTCCGGTGTGGTTTGGCACCCATAGAAAAGTAATTTGGTGGGAGGATGATCTTAATTTTAGGATTAGGGATTGTATAGAGTTGGTTATGTAATTCGATAGGGATTGTTGGGGAAGGGACTCCAAAGCTGCTAGTGAATCAGATACAATCAAAATGCGGCTGTTGGGTGGAGGGGATTTAATTGTGGATTCGAGGGCTAGGAAAATGGCATAAAGTTCAGCATCGAGAATGGAACAGTGGTCATGATGGAGGCGGGTGGACGACAAAACTAGGTTAGAGTGAAAGGAACAAGCAGTAGGAGACGATTCGGAAACAGGGCATGATTTCGCGCCGTCAGTGAAGTAGGCTTTGTGATTTGAATATTTTTTAAGGGTTGCGAAGATTCTGGTACAGAGGAGGGAGGAGGAGATTTTTCCCCTGGAGAAATGTACAAGGGAATAATCGATTTCAGCTGGTAGGGTAGCCCAGGGTGGAAGAGGAAGTGGTGTATTGAGGTTTTTGAAGTGTTGGAGGTCGATATTGGAGTCTAATCGGATTTTTGTTAGACGGGGGAGTGCACCATTAGGAGGTGTGGGGTAAGGATCACAAAGTCCAAGAAGGAAGACTCTTAAAGAATTGCGGAAGGAGTGCAAGGATCTTTGAAAGTGTAAGGGTGGAGAACCCAATAAGGATTGGAGGCTGTGCATGGAGGACGTATGATGCGCACCTAGTATTAATTGAAGAGAAGAATTTTGTAGTGGGTTCAACATTTTGAGAAGGGATGGGGAGGTGGTAGAATACAATGAGCATCCATAGGAGAGACGGCTGAGGATAAGGGATTGGAAAAGTGTTAGCAGAAGCTTGGGGGAGAGTTATGGTTTTTGAAATCTATGAAATCAATTTATTTTGTTTTCATTTTTTTTTTTTTACTTCTCTATCAAAAATCCTTTTTCATTTCATATTTTATTTCTAATATTAAACTTTTTTACTCAAGTTTCATATTTATTTACATATTTTTCAAATACTTTTTTCGTTAAATATTTTCATAGAAAATCATTATTATTTTTGTGTCATCTCATATTATTCAAAATTTTTTTTAAATATGGTATATATTTGTTTATTTACATGTGTATATATTGTTGATACATAATTATGATATTTTATTATGTACTCTTTTATCTCTATATATATTTTTTATTTGTGACTATGAAACCAAATGCTAAAAAGAAAATTATGACTTAATAACATCTATTTAAAAAAAATCCAACATGTCTGTTAAAATATACTTGTCTTCTTTATAAAAAATTAATATCAAGTGCCAGGTGTACTCTTCTGCGAGTAAATCATTACTGAAGTCCCTCGATTCTGTGCACCATGCCGCTCTGAAGACTATCCTGGGGGTGCATCGAACATCTCCAGCAGCCAGTATGCATGCTCTAACCGGCTGCCCCCCTCTCTCTTACTACCGAAACTATTTCACACTACGAAACACATACTGTTATCTCAACTACATACAAAACTTTCCGTTTCACTTAGATAAATGCCCTCTCAAGCCAAGTTTTTCAGATGACCCCCTGGTGGAGGTAATGGCTGTCTTGAAAGGATACGGGATCACATTCCTAGAGAGGCCAATACCGAGCCCAATGATTATGATTCCCCCCTGGATGCCCAAAAAAACGAACATTGATACATTGTTGAAATCAAATCCAGGTACAAAAAATTTCCAGTGTTTGGCAGAAATGGCAGCCCGAGCAGTTAGCAAATACGTGGACCACCTAGTATACTATACAGATGGAGCTAAGGCAAAAGGCGAAGCAGGACCACTACCGGCATCCTGTGCCTTCGTGGGGCAGGTGATGCATTGGATGCAGAACTGCACAGAATTTCTTACTGCCTCCAGCACTTAGCCACAGATTACAACAAATGTATAAGAGTTTTAATAGTCACAGATTCCCTACAGGCATTATGCATGCTGGAAAACCAAAAATGCAGCAACCCGCTAATATTAAAAATACATTATCTTCTAAATTCGTGCACACATGGCTGTCCGAGTTGCCCAAGGAATTCTTCAATACCGGTATCAAAAAGCTTCCGGAGAGGTGGAGCAAATGTGTAACTAGTGACGGGGAGTACCTAGAAAAACTGTAAATTTTTGTAATTTTTTTGATAATAAATAAACGTGTCAGAGCATTTGTCTCGATCATATTTGAACCACCCCCGTATATTCAACCAAATCTGGAATTCTGGAAACATTCTGGCACAATGGAAGTCAGCCAATATCATTCCAAAACTAAAGGAAAACAAAGACCCTACTCTTCCCGAAAGTTACCATCCTATTTCATTGCTTAGTGTTATTTCCAAAATGCTGGAGAAGATGGTTAATAGGCGCCTCATGTTATTCCTGTTGTATGTTTGTATGCACTGGCAGGTTGTCCCCCACTGTCCTACTATAGGAAGTACTATAACTTTAAAGAATTGAGCACCCTCCTTAGTAGTACCAAAACCCCGACACTTGAGCTGGCTACCATATCTCCTAATATGAGGTTTGGGAATAACCCAGTGCCCAAACTTTTTTCGGTTATGGGTCATTTCCAAATCTCTTCAATCCCAAGAACTCTGCCAGACTTCACAGCAACTGCACCACCTTGGAGTCAGCCAATCACAAACATCAACATATTGCTGACAAAATTTAACAAAGCACAATACCTCCCAAACATAGCATAAATAGCAACAAATATCATAGCGAGCTACACAGACCATGCATGCCTCTACACAGATGGAGCAAAGGCAATAGATTATCAGTCACCGGCAGCATACTCCTTCAAAGTCTCAGGGGCAGCAGAGTCAGTTAGACTGCATGATTGCTGTACAGCACTAGACACTCTTTTGCACCCAACACTACACCAATAGCAACCCCCAGTCCCAAAAGGCCCTACTCATAACTGGCTCTCTAAACTCCCGTCAATTCATCTCAGAGATTAAATCCAACAACCCTTTGATAAGGAAGGTCCATTACCTATTATAGAGTTTTGGGGAACATTTCTTGTATAAAATCAGTAAAAGATTTATGTCCGCATTGTTTACAATTTTCAATTAATGTTGGATGCACTGTACTAAGAGGAAACGAATCTGGTATATCATAACTATGATGTTTAAAACAAGATAAATATTTTTTAATATTTTCATTATTCTTCATCATTTCAGGTAGTTTATCATATAATTTGTAAATTTTATCAGGACATTCAGCAATTAATATCTCCGCATCAGCTTTCTATAACATTTCATGTATAGGATACTTTAATGCAGATAAAACTGGTCTAACATTCATATTAAACACTTTCATCATTACATGAGCATTTTGTAATGAACATGCATTAGTTCTTCCATCAGTGTGCACGTCACATTTTATAGCACTTGATATAGTGTGGTATATATTGTTTAAATTTCGTAAATTTGACATACCATATTGAGTTTCTAAATTAATTATTTCATAATTTGAAAGTGATGATTCCATAATCTTTTCCCATATAGTTTCAACTTTAGCATTTCCTTTAACATAAATTTTTAAAGGTTGGAATTTAATTAAAACATTTTCCAAATCGATTGATATATTTCCATAATCTGACACTCTGGAATTCCAGGGAATAGAATGATAATTTCATGTAAGCCACCAATTTGTATATATTTTACTATTTGATAATATATCCCAATCAAACGGTGGTTTATAAATTTGATGAAAATGTATTTCACCATTCAACCTTAAAATCATTAGTTCTGTAATTATGAAGGCATCATCATTATTTTTAAATATTGAAAATCAATTATAACTTCGTATATATTATTATTAATTGTTATACTCAGTATTAACAACTACAACAGCGAAACAAACTTTTTATAAAAACTATATTACTTCATAAAAATACGAATGTGAAAAAATTTAACACATGTAAAATTAGTGTTTACATAAACATAAAACAACAAATACTAAATTGTAAATTGAGTTTCTTTAATATTCACAATTCCAACACATTATAACTAGTTGATTTATCATGTATTCTAAGAGTGTAACATGATGTGTTTGAAGGTACATTATTAAGTGCCTTAAAATCAATTCTAATCTGCAGTGGACTACCATCATTTAGGAGCTCATTTTGGAAGTTACATGGTATGATGAAAAGGGGATATTTAGTAAGTTATGTCAAGAATATAGTTGAGGGGTTGTATGTATCGAACCTGATTTCTCATCTTGGGATAGTCACATTCGATAGATCAGTTGAAAGGGTATATAACCACTTCCACATATCGAATCTCCTCATTTATAAGTCATAGTTGGACTCAGATCGCGTTAAATATTTCTGACGTGCTTACAATTGTGTACCTTGAAATTTTTTCAATTTTGATTATTTTCTGTTTGCAATCAACGGATTTTCATCCAAATCAGTAAGTAATCGCAATATATTTATTTAATTAAAATATCAAAATTATTCTAAATTTATTTTTAATTTGTTAATTTTTATTTTCATACAACATATCTGTAATTACCAAAGTATTTTCATTACCTCACATTCATATCTCATTTTCAAAATATAATCGCACCCATATTCAATTGATTAAGTAAAGAGTTTCTATTTTTTGTTTTTTTTATTTTGTCAAATGTAATTTTGATTATAATCCAAATTTACTAATTTACTTATTCATTTTTTTTTTTTTTTTTAACCTTAGAGCCAATCACAAGTACTATAATTTTTGATGGAAACATAATCAAATATTATTATTTACCAAACAAGTATAAATTTTATAATTATTTGAAAAATATTAATCATATAATTTTCTATTTTTTTTTTTTTATTATTTAGATACAATGGCACCAAAAGAAGGTTTGCCTCCAATGTCCCCGCCCCACTCTCTGCCATCTCCTGAAATTTTTATTAATGATCCACCATCAATGCAAATTCTCCCTTTTCATAATGGTGAGATTTTCCAAATTATCATTCAACAAATGCCCGCATTGGGAATTCCATTAGCGTTTCCCCATTCAATTGAGGAAGTGGTAATAGAATTCAACACATTACACTCGCCTATATGTACGGGTGATGATGTTACACGGTTAAGAGTTTTTGAAAGGATAACAATTCCATTTGTTACAGAGTTGTACCAAAGCCCTGCAGGTGATGTAATTTGCATGTTTTATCCACACACCTGAAGGACTTTGATGTAGTGATGTAATAATGGAATTGCTACAACAAAAATAATAAAAAAAAATTTAAAAAAGAAACAAAAAGAAAATAAAAAGTCAAGGCAAGTTAACTTCAACAACCCTAAGTGGATTGATTATTAATGTTGGATATTGCATGATCCATTTGCCACAATTTTCTTAGATACGATCTTGAAAGTGGGTGTGGGTTATAAGGAAATATGAAGAAAGTTTAATTAAAAAGTAGTACTTTTATTTAATTTCTTTCAAAACATTAATAATGTCACTAAATAATAACATTTTCATCATTTGCTTGACAAAACAATTTTATAAATTACATAAAGTTATAAATTTTTTATTTATATTTCTCTAATATTTGCAATATATTATAATAAATATGAATAATTTGCTTTAGCACATTCGAACATTCAACAACACTAAACGGAATAGACAAGTAATATTAGAAGGAATAATGTGAAAAATCAACAAGAACATCAACAATAGTAGCAGCAATAAGAAAACATTGCATCATCAATAGAATCCTTTCTTCATTAATTGTTTCAATATCCAGCTCTGGTATGTACTTTAGAACATTTACATAAACATAATACATATCACACCCGGAATATAAAATGTCTACCAAGTTCATTGATGTCATTGCATGGTTATTTATTTATTTTCTTATATCGCTCACTCATTAATAATTTTTCTTAAAGTATTTATTTTATTTATTTTTCGCATTACATTCCCCTAAGTAGTTTTAATATCAAGTTTCATTTTTTAAAATAGTATTATTAGCCCAGTCCATTCTTTACATCAAATTTCATTCACACAGCAGAGCTAAAATTTTTTCAAAAATTTTCATTAGTAGTTTTCACTGCTGTATGCTTCCACTATTTCACTACATCCGTTTTATTAATTCTAAATGTGATATGTATTTTAAATTTTTACATTGTTCTTTTTATGTTTGTTAATTAATTAATGTTTGTATTGCATATTAATGAAAGTATAAACTGCAGTATACTTCTATAAATAGGTATCCAATCATTCTGATTTAATGTTAATTAATTATTTTATTAACTTCGATGTAAAATAATATTTTTAATTTTATTTTGAGAAATTTTTATTAAATATGATTGAATGATTCGAATGCTAAAATCACTTACTAAATAATTAGTCCTATTGGTTAATTGAAATATCTCTCATTTGATACTTTACTCAAATATATTATTGAAAAAAATAAATTAATGAAACTTAAAAATGAGCTAAAACTTTAAATTTGCTTATTCTTCTTTGAAAGTATAATTATATTATGCAGTAGTAAGATGTTAGCAGTGTCAAAGTGAATGTGCTGTTGATTGGTTTAGATTTTCATGAGTGCAAAATGGCAGCCAGCGCGAGTTATATTGTTGAAGAAGTTAATACTAGATATAGATCTCGACTGGCAACCTACAGATTCGTTAACACCAACAATATGCAACTGGATATCGAACGTTTCTTGACAAATATTAAGGATGATGTTATTGAAAAAATTGAAAACAATAACCGGACAGGTGTGAAAGTTAGCTTGTCTCTACACTGTGCATTCGAGAAGATGGTTGCTGATGGTGAAATTACCTCATCGCCGATGTATTTCCCCATAAGCGCATGTTTGCTACTACTTGGTGACGATTTAGAGGGGTGGTTTGATGAGTCTGTACAGCAGATGAATGTATTGCTTGACAAGATGGATCTCACATCTGGATCAGGATGGTCGTTACAAAAAATAGAATATCTCAAAGTTCGTCTTAACTTTAGAAATCTTCTTCAATGCGCAAAGTCATTCATAGATCTACCTACCCCTCTAAAACATAAGCATGCAGTAGTAAATGTGAAACCATATAATTCTGACGATAAGCAGTGTTTTATGCATGCAATTCCCCCAAAAATTTGTAGAAGGGAATCCATACCGTGTCAGTCAATATCTCTCGAATCCAGTGTTGAGAGCTAGGCATAACTGGGGTGGCATTTCATTTCCAACGCCATTATCTGATGTGAAGATCTTTGAGCAGAATAATCCCTCTGCCTCAATCAATGTATATGGTGTAGATGATAAAAATATTGTTTTTCTTCTTCGAATCACCAAAGAAGAAAGAGGCATACACCATGACCTCCTCCTGTTGATAAACGGAGACAGCAACACTTCTGTTGTATATGGAACTTAAGTAGACTAGTTGCTCAGCAGATAACTTAATATTCGAAATCAAATGTTTATCTGTCAAAGATGTTTATCTTACACACATAATGCAGTGAAACATTTAGACCATATCAAACTATGCAGAGAAGTGCCTCCTGTCACAGCTATTATGCCGAAGAGTAGAAAAAATGTTTTAAAATTTCATAAATATAAATATAAACAATTTATACATTTTTGCATATACACAGACTTCGAAAGTATTCTTATGAAAATTCTAGAAACAGAAGAGGGGGACATGGAAAGGAGCGAGTGATAATTCTATAAAAGAAGAAGATCCTTCTATTTCTATTATTGATGAATCTGAAATGGTGTTGGGTGATGATGCACAAAATTTGTACAGGAGGTAGTGTGGGAAGCAAAAGTTATTGAGACAATTTACCAAAAGAAAACCTGTATTTCATTTAACTGCTTATTCTCATCTTAAATATTGTGGAGCTACCAAATGTCATATTTGTGGAGGTCTGCTAGGAAATGATAAAGTTGCAGATCACTGTCATATAACTGGAAAATTTCAAGCTGCTGCTCATTCGCAATGTAATATTCAATATCAGCTTCCTTCATTTGTTCCCGTGATATTGCATAATTTGAGCAGATATGACAGTCATCTGATCATTAGAGAGCTCAAAAGAAATATTTGCCCTAGTAAGCATGGCAGAAAAATACAAAGGATTTACAAAAAGAATCAGTGAACATATTCAACTGCATTTTGTCGACTCTTTACAGTTTATGGCTAGCAGTTTGGAGAAGTTGGTGAAAAATTTACTGGATGATTCATTTAAACATACATTAGCCAACCTCCCCAATAGTTCACTACTCTCCCTGCTAAGGCATAAGGGTGTGTTTACTTATGAGTATTGTGATGATTGGTCTAAATTGGCAGAAACAACATTACCTAGCTATGAAAAATGTTATGGCTCCCTTTCAAAAACACACGTCTCTGATGATGATTTCAATCATGCGAGAAATGTATGGAACACGCTAAATATCAGCACATTAGGTGATTATAGCAACATTTATTTATAGACAGATGTGCTATTATTAGCTGACGTGTTTGAGAATTTTCATTTTTGTCATAATATTTACCAACTAGACGCATGTTGGTTCTTTAGTGCTCCCAGACTTAGTTTTCAGGCAATGTTGAAAGTTACAGGAGTACAAATAGAACTCCTCACAGATTATGATAAGTATCTGTTTTTTGAATCTACTATCCCCGGAGGATTAACACAATGCTCTAAACGGTATTGTGCTGAAAATAATCAATATGTTTCTTCCACTGATTGTAATGATAGCGGAGATGAGTCCAATTTTATCTTCTACATCAATTGTAACAATTTATATAGTATGGCGATGTGTTTGCCACTTCCATATAGAGGGTTTCAGTGGATGACTGATGATGAAATTGTTAATTTTGACATCATGTCCATTTCAGATGATTCACCCATTGGTTATATAATGGAAGTGAATTTGGACTATATGAAGGAGTTGCATCTTTTACACTCTGATTTACTAATATGCCCAATGTCTAAAAATGTTTCACATAGGGGTAATGTAAAAAAACTAGTGGCAACACTAGAAAATAAAACTAATTATATTATTCATTATTCATATTTAAAATTAGCTATTGAAAATGGCTTACATATTTGCAAAATTCACAGAGTAATTCAATTCGAGTAGACATTGTGGCTTAAAAATATGTCGATCTCAACACTCGACTTCACCAACAGGCAAAGAATGAGTTTGAGAAAAACTTTTATAAATTGATGAAACACATCTTATGAGAAACTATTAGAAAACATACTCTCTCAGCTTAATATTAAAGTAACTTGTAGTAAAGTAAAATTTTCAAAAATGGTTGATAAATCAACATTTAAACATTAAACAGTTTTCAGGGAGAAACCGTTCTTGGTGCCATACATCAGCATCAAACTAAATTAATGCTTGACAAGCCTTTATTTGTAAGAGTGGCTGTGTTAGATATAAGTAAATGTATTATGTATAGACATCATTATGATGTAATGCTGGCAATGTATGGACCTGAAAAGTCGCAACTTCTTTATATGGACACAGATTCCTTTATTTATAATATAAAAACTACAAACCTCTACAATGACATTTGGAATAATTTAAGTTTATATAACACTAGTAGCCACTTGTGTCATAGTTGAGGTAACAAAAAATCTCTAGGTAAGTTCAAAGATGAGGATAATGGTATACCTATAAGTGCATTCATTGGGCTTCATTGGAAGGTGTATACTATTAAATTTAGTAATAATAATCTTATTAAAAAATGTAAGGGAGTATCCTAGTTAACTGTAAAACACAATCTTGCATTTAGTCATTATTGTTATTGTATATTAAATAAGTCAGTAAAGTATAAAACTAGGCACATCAGTTTTAACATACACAGTTTTAGTCATATACTATACACTATAAAAAAGTCTAAGTTAGCATTATCAGGGGCAGATGATTAGCATCTAATAGGTCCAGATAATTACATTCCCATATGGACATGTAGATGTTATAAATTATAAAAATAATTTTAATTTAGTTCTAGATAAACTCTCTGTATTAACTGCATAAAAACACAGCTCATTATGGGAACCAGATTGTTATTATAAACAGTTGATAGGTTAAGCAGAGTGCTTGTGTTAAAGTGAATAGAGTGTGTGTATGATAATAATTTACATCTGTCCCTGTAATAATATTTAAAAATAATACTAAATATCGCACAATAAATATTATATAAAGATTTTAATTTTTTTTTTTTTTTTTTATAGAACATGAATTCTCAAGTTAAACTTTCCAATTTACTTCCCCAAATGTTAGTTGAAATTAGCAAACATTTGAATGTGCTGGATGTTACATGTCTGTCCAAACACAGTAAATATATTTATAAAACTTTATATGCAGAAGTATCAAAAGGGGTGGTACTATTAGATAATGATTGCAGTTGGGATGAGTGTGATTATTCTAATTTATGTTTATCTCCTTGTGCGGATACAGTATGTTTTTATAAACTTCCAGAAAAGAATACTATGAAATATTTAAACATTGCATGCAATTGTAGTATAAGAAAATTATTCTTTTCAAATTATGGGAGCTATAATGATCCTTTCAAATTGTGCAAGTACTTTTTTTATTTTCCTTTTTATTAAATTCTATTGTAAATATAGGAGAGGATAATATAGTAAAATGAAACTTATAAATGGGAATGTATAGTATAGACATAGGTCTGAATTGATTTATATTATTCTTTCTAGTAGCAATTTTGTACTACCAACCTTTGTTGTTTTTTTTACCTTCGGCCACTGTATGCAGTTTATATTGTCTGAGTTTATTCACATATATTTTTTATACCTGGCCCTATGCGACCTTTTCTTTTTCTTTATGCATCTGTAGGGGGTTTAAACACATATATTTGTGTGTGAACCCAATCAAGTAATGTTTGAGTGTTCATCTCTTGTAACCGATCAAGCTGCTTTCTACTCCTCCCTTTTACAAATTGGTATTCCCACTCCATACAGTGCTTCGTTCATTCTCTCCCTTCCTTCTCTTTCTGTTTTTCAGGCTCTTGATTCCTTTTTGTCGGCTATCTCTGATCGTGTAAAGATCTGAGTTTCTTGCATCTTTTTTCCTTTGTTCTTGGGCCAATGTCCTTGTAGATGAACCCCAAAAAAAAAAAAAATTACTAAATACTGTTTTTAAAAATAGCCCTGAAAAAGCTAAATACAGAAATGGACAGATATTCACCGACATACAAGAAAAGTTCTTAAAGGGCTCTATTTCAAAAGCAGTAGAATTACAAGTCAGACTTACACTAAAAGGTCTTCGAGCAATGGCGTCTGATTATTTATGTTGCAACAGACTTGTGGATGTACCTGAATCTTGGACTAAAGTAGGAGAAGCAAGTAAAGACTGATACAAAGGTATATGGCAAGACATTCAGAGCTCAGTTGTAGAGTGCTGGAAAACACTAGTATCCATCATCATGTGAAGGCGATGAACACTGATAATGTGAATCAGTTTTTTGACCGATATGGACCTATGCTGCATAGTAAAGATATATCAGCAAATCAATTGTACAACTTCCATGAAACCGGCATAAGTACTGTAATAAAATCATGGAAGTGATGGCAAAAAAAAAGCTCAAAACAAGTCGGTGCTCTCACTAGTGCAGAGAGAGGACTGCAATTGACATTTGGTGTGTTTATAAGTGCCTTAGGACAACGATTACCACCAATTTACCTTTTCCCCAAACTTTAAACAACAAAATCGATAATGCCATGATTAGAGCACTAACAGGAAGTCTTGGTTTGTCTACTACATCTGGTTATATGACTAAAGGATCGTTTTTGGATGTTTTGAAAAACTTTCAAAGGTACTCTAATTCTAGGCCAAATAATTGAATGATGTTACTTATGGATAACCATTGTTCCCATACACCATACAAGGCTATTCGTTTTGCATGAGAACACAATATTGCTTTTTTTACTTTTTCACCACATCTAACTCATAAGATCCCACTGTTAGATGTAGGATTCTACAGACCATTCAAGAAGGCAATGTCTTACACCCAAAAAGATAACTTGGCAACCGCCAACAAAGCAGCTGTAATTACTCTTGATGTTATTCTAAAAATCTCAAAATCACCATTCAAAGTTGTTTTTGTTTTCATAAAAATCGAAAATTCATTCAAATGTACTAGTTTATGGCCAGTAAACCATTTATGTCATTTGAAACAAACAAAAAACTCTCTGGACAATGAGAACAAAAATATGACTGATGTGATGGAAGAAGTCACAGTACTAGTCTCCGGCGATTTCATCTCCAAAAAATGAGGCCCAAACAGCAACTTTGAATTCATTTCCAGAGAATGCAACTGAACCAAAAACTTTGAAGCCAAGCTCGAGCGGATATTCAAATAAATCTTCTCTCCAGTCTTTCTTGAAAACAAAACGACTTCTCAGAGATGTCACAACAGGAACAAGAAAAATTCTCTGGAAACCTGGAAAAAGTACAGAGTTAACTTCAACTCCAGAAGTGGAGAAAGCTGGGAAATGCGCTCAAAAACCTGCAGAACATGCACAAGCAAAAATTGATTTGAAACCAAAAAATTAACCAAAAGCAAAGAGAAACCTCAATTTTCAATCCCAACCTAAAAAGAATTCAGATATATCAAACCAAGGCTTCACTGAAGATTTTAGCAACATTCAAATTCGTGATTGGGTTGTTGTAAACTTTCAAATGAAACAACAGAAGAAATCTCTCTGTTTCATTGCCCAAATTCTTCAAGTTAAAAAAAGGCAAATTTATTGAGAATTTTCTTCATTCAGCATTCACTAAAAAACACACTGGATACATCTTTCAATATTTGTGTCAAGTATGATAAAATTGTAAAAAAAATTACTGCCCCCAAAAAATATTAGAGGGGTATGTTTATGTTTAAAATCCATACAACTCATTTATAATTTTTCATCGTTTTTTTTTGTTAAAATGCAAATAAAATATAATTTTTGGTTTTTTTTTTGTAGAACATGTTGACTTTTCATCTTATAGGATTTGTATATGCATTTATTGCAGATTCTTGAAGAAAAATATATTTTAAATGAAAAAAAACATATGCCCCAAGTATCCCTTATGCCTGTCCAAAGTATCCCCTAGGTTGGGGGATACTTAGGACAAAATGGAAGAAGTTTAAAATTAAGCTCATCAAGTTGTGCTTACATTAAAAGTAAAAGTTTTGCAGCCAAAATGTAGTACAGTAGTCTATAAATGCTCATTCTGGGAGCTCTGACGTCGCAAGCCTCGAACTGTGGGCAGAAAGCAGAAAGTGACCGATTGTAAATTAACATAAGTATAATATTTAAAGCCTGAAATTAACCCAAGCCCCCGCTTGACCGTCTCGTCCACTACATTACTGCAATATTTCAAAATTCTAGGTGTAAGTATATGTAATATAAATTTAGCCTAAGTATACAATTTTTAATATTTATATCCTTGCATATGCCATTGAATTTGATTGTGCTTCAAGGTCAGTGAGTCTGCTGAGATCTTCCTCTTCATATCTTTTGTAGAAAACTGGTTCACATGTACATACCTTACACACAAACACCCATATCTCAAAGAACATCTGATAACTTCAAGCAGGCACACCTGCATCCAACTATCGCCAAAGGAATGTGGTTTTTCTGATACAAACCACATATTTTTTATTCATACAGTACACAATTTGTTCAATTACTTTCATATTATAATTTTATATAAAACTTTAGCCTAACCCGCAATGTTCTGTTCATTTATTTTACATGCAAACAATTTAATCAATTGGACATCAATGAACCTAAGAGAGAAGCATCAGCAACAGTTACATAGTCCAAAGATGACTGTTTGGTGTGCCATATCGGCTAGCAGTATTATTGGTCCATTTTTTTTTTTAAAATGAAAATGGTCATGCATTGACAGTCAATTCTGAATGATATAAGAACATGATTGCCACTTTTTTTGCTACTATTGTAAGAAGAAATCATGGCTTTAATAGAAACACATGGTTCCAACAGGATAAGGCCACAGTCCATACTGTCAGAGAATCAATGGATGTGGTGCAAGCTCTTTTTTCTCAAAAAGTGATATCAAGGTTTGGGGACCTCCACTGACCTCCAAAATCATCCAACCTCACCTCATGCGATTATTTGTTGTGGGGCTACTGAAAATCAAAAGTTTATTTGAATAAACCACAAACACTACAGACACTCAAAGAAAATATTTGAAAAGAAATCAATAACATTTCTCTGCAATTCTGCAAGAAAGTGTTTCAGAATTTTCATGCTCGATTAGAAGAGTTTGCAAACATTTGGAGGGAGCGGTATTTAAAAAATGAAACCTAGTGAGTTTATGAATATTTTTTTTCTTGAATTAAAATTTGAACTTTCCCACTGGACACCCTGTATACCAAAAACAAAATTACCTTTAACCAATATAAATCATGTAGGTATGCCATCTGCCTTCAAAAAATTTTAGTAACAAAACAAATTTAAATCAATATATTACTTCCATTCATAAGAAACTGAAACAACCAAATTATTCTATAAGTATAAATGAGATAATGAAGAAATTAAAACATGTATAGGACAGGCAAGGTGTGCGTTTAACAATGTAAAATGTACACTTAAAAGCTCAGCGATTAAAAAAAAGCACAAGAATGAAAATACTGGGAAGTTACGTATGGTCAGTACTAAGATACACCTCGGAAACGTGGACAATCACGAAAAATGTAGAAAACTGTATAAACGTGTTCGAAATGTGGTGTTACTGGAAAATGGAAAGGATAAAATGGATAGACAAGATTACAAATCGAGAAGTGCTGCATAGACTAAATCTAATGGGATTGTCGCTGTTTCAGAAGATCATGGATGGAAAAACGAAATACTTAATGGCCAGACTACAAAAGGACCGGTTATTCATACTAATTTCTACTGGGAAAATACTTGGAAAGGTGGGAAGAGGACGCAGGAGATTCAATATACTGACTAAGATAGAAGTTCTGGATCGGAGCAACCTCTTTTTATAAGAGAAGCTAATAATAATAATAATAATAAGTATAAATGGAATTATAAATATTAATTTTTTTAACAAATAATAAATAATTATATATGTAGTGCATGTTGGAAAAAAACAGGTAAATAAAAGTTTATCATAAAATGAATAAATTTTATTAATATTTTATTACAGTGCAGGGGCGGATCTAGAAAAAATTTTTGGTGGATGGGGGATTATATAATTACATAACATCTTCTGTGGTAGGCCATAGATTTGAGGAATACCTTATTTCACAAACAAAATCAAATAGCAATCTCTTTAGAAATTTAAAACTGTTATTAAAATATATAATTATTACAATTTAATTTAAATTTTGTTTTATTTTTAGGTTCTTAAATGAAAACTAGCTAGGTGTTATAGTAGTCTGAAAACCCAGGGACTAGGGCATCTGCTAATCCAAACAGCAAAAGGCAGTCCAAACCAGTAATCCGAACCCCTAAATGTGTGCAGAGGGTTGAAACTAACCTAAGTAACCCAATTTTTTATTCTGATGCTGAAAACTCATCCAAGTTTCCCAAAATTTCCTCAAATTTTCCTTGTACGCGTCCCATACATTTCCAACAAACTGAACCAATTATTAATTAAAATAAGTAAATTAATTAATATCTGAAATTAACCCAAGTCCCTGCTCGCCCCTCCCACCCATGATGGTACTGCGATTTTCAAAATTCAGGGCTTAAGTATGAAAATTTCAAAATATAACTCTAATATGTTATTTAAAACATAAAACTACCCCAACACATCACACATGTATACACACACATACATTCACTACAGTGTTGGCCTCCACAAAAGCACATGCACTGATCCCATGCATACTCTGATCTCCATCACAATATCACACCTGCACAAGCGTTTTTTTCTTTTTTTTTTTTTTGGGCTCGTCAACCAAGGACCTTTACCCAGAAACAAAAGGTAAGGAAAGAAGTCGGTTATATTTTGATTCGATCAGAAATTTTAACTAAAAAGGAACAAATAGCAAGAATAATTAGTGGGGAAGGAAAGAACAGGATATAGGATGCACAATAAGGGGTAGGAAGTCCAAGCTTAAGCAAATAAGAATATAAGGCAGAACGCTCCATGGAGAGGGATGAACACTGGAAGAAGGCGTCGCAAATAATTGCATCATCCGGATGGAGAGGACAGTGTGGAGAAGAAATCAAGGAGAAACGAAATCTGGAGGAAGGCAGCAAAGAATGGCCAAAGCGCATCTGAACAATGGAAACAACATCAGAACGACGAAGGGAAGGATGCAAAAGAAACCATGAATATCCATTCCCAATACTGTGATTATTTTATTTTAATATATTTCAAAGTCTACATAATATATGTAAATATAAAATTACTCCAAATTTATATTTTTTTATTTGTACACTACACATTGTTTTTCAATTTCTTTCGCATTATATTTTACACACAAACTCTATCCCAAGCTGCTATGAAAAGTGCTCCATTCTTAACCTTGCAGACAAAAATCTCTGCAATATAATAATTAATTTTAATACTCATTTTTATTTATTTTGTCATATTAATATATAATATTTTATTATAATTTCTTTTTGTGTAAATATATCGCCAAGGGTCAGCATGGTGGAAAAAAGTTCAATAAATCTAATATGAATTATTTCTTAGAGAACTGGAAAATTAAAACAAATAGTAACATACATATGGAATATGCATTTTATAAAAATACACATATGCTTCTTGCATTATGTGATTTTTTTTTTTATTTCATAAAGTATTTCTTCCACAAAATAGACGAGTTTGACTAAGATTCGTTGGCGTCAATTGTATAGAGAGTCAGTATCAGTTTATGACTCACAGCGTGTTCAAATAAAAAACACAATTCCTGAAATCAGATCCTATTTGCAAACAAAAGTGCAAGTGAGATAGAAGGTTATATTTCTTCTGTACAGCATCATGGCTGTAAAAAACATTGATGATGTCTTCTGTTATCTCTTATCATATGTCACACTGAACACAAAAAATTGTTGCCTAAAAGACAAGATCATTTTTTATTTTTACTTCATTATGTACATGTTTATTGATACAATACTGTTCGTTCATTCCTTACCAACAAAGTTGTTTGTGCAAAACGTTTAACAAAGATCATCACTACAACCAAATGAATGTTATACCATAAACCTCAAAGGGTCGTAAAAGATCTTTTTCTGACCGATTGTGTTGTTAGGCTAACTGTTGTAAATGTTCCGGGGCAATACCATTTTTTTTGTGAAAATAGTGAAAGCAGCTTTTGCATTCATACATACCAAAAAAAAATTGTTTTGTCATGTTGCAAAGGAGAAAATCTAAAGGGATGTTTAGCTGAAGAAAATCTAGAGGGATGTTTAGCTGGAGAAAATCTGAACTCGATCATTTGGATTTATGCTTTCATTCAATGTTCACTTCGTTCAAAAATATTTCCAAAGATTTTAAAAATTCCCAAACTGCTTAAATTTTTCAAAATTTTCATCACATATCATCAACAATTTAATTTGGTAGGTGCAATCATATGTTTATTTTTTAGTTATTTATTTAATTTATTTTCTCCATGATTATTATTTTATATGATATGATATAATATCATAAAAAAATTATCTTCATTTCAATAATACAAATTCAAAGTTTATTTGTATGAATATATTCACAAAAAAAAAATTTCTTTCTCACAAATTATTTTATATGATACATTACCATAAAAAATTATCTTTCGATTCAGTATTACTTTATGTTTTCATACAGTATTATTAATGATTTATTAAAAAAATTACATCTCTAACTTAAACAAAGTATACAATGAATAGACTTTACATTCATCATATATAGCATACCGCATAGTAATATTAATGATATTAATAACAAAAACATAAACAGAAACGATAATAGTAATATGTCTGGAATTCTATCGTCCATTCTTAACGAAATTTAAATCTATAATAAACCCACTAATCTCCTTGCTTACCAAAGCGCCACATACTTTGGAACCCCTCCCAAAAAAATGAATCCGAGAGAGGGGGACAGGAAAAAAAAAAAATCCAACGGAGGACGGACTATCGATACAACCTCTAAGCTGGAAGACACTAAAAAATCAAACCTTACTCCTCGTCCTGTCTCCAAGAAGTAACCAAAAATTCCAGTACTCACTCCTCCATTAACCAAACCCCAATCTCTTTCACTATTTAACCTATTATTTTTTTTTCCTTTTTTACTTTTTGTTTTTTTCTTTTTTTAAACATTTTTTTTTAATCATTTTTTTCTTTTTTTTTAAATATTTCTTAAAAAAAAATTTAAGAAAAAGAAAAGAAGAAGAAAGAATCCTCATTAAAAGGAGGAGTGATTATAGGAATTTTAACAATCTTCTGCCAACACTGGAGGACTTCAACAACCGTTATCACATCCCGGAAACCAACATCCGTCGAAAATAATATTCGTTATCACTTTCCGTTTAATAACACTTCTCTTATCACTTCCTGGAAACCAACATCCGTCGAAAATAATATTCGTTATCACTTTCCGTTTAATAACACTTCTCTTATCACTTCCTGCAAACGGCAACAATCATCATCAAGTACACCCATATAAATACGAGCACTAACGCTCAATAGCCGCATTCGTTACATGCTCGCTCTGCGATGTACAAGTGTACCACTCATCGAGATTGTAGTCACGAAACACCAAGTTGCGCTTGCCCTTACTGTTTCACCAAGGAAAAACCGTACTTGTGTTTCGATCTTCAAACCGTTGAGGGATCACCATCCAGCAACCAAAACCTATTTTCGGAGCCACTCAGTCAAATTATTCCGAAAGAAAACACCCAACCAGAAAGTAAGTACAATCAAAACTACATCCAGCTTTACATGTTGTACACTAAAATTCCACTAATCACTCCTCCTTTTTACAGATGGACCCTTGGATCTACATACTTCCACCAACCGTTTCCCAATCGACAATAACAACAGCAACTCGGACCACGACGATATATCCGAGAATGTATTGGATCTTACTGCACAAACCAACAATTACGTACAAAATACCGAAACAGACCCTAATGGAAATCAAACTAAAACTGGACATTCTTCACGCAACAAACAACTACCAAGAACCACTTCGCCAATACCCGTCAACATGCCAACTCCTCGAAATTCCAAACACGCAGATACTAGCTCTCAGCCTCACGAACATCAGCAACAGAACCACGAAAATGAAAATAATAGAAACTCTACTCCACCTACTACACCCAATCGAACCATTCCGGACAATTATAATTTTCAGAACCACCGAAGAAATCAAAACGGAAATCAGAACACCTTCAATCGCAGACGTCATAGAAGTCATTCTCGATCCCCTCTAAGAACGTCGGCGAAAGGAAGACTTATTTTTTCCCAGCCAATGGAATCACCAACTGATGCAATGGAAACCGATCCTAAAACATTCGATACTACCACTGTGGATGATACAGAACGAACAAGACAAACAAATATGAGTACCTCAAAAGAACCAAGCAAGAACACCCAAGCAGACAACGAGCTCGGAAAATACATCTGGTACACATTCATACTGCACAAATCAGGAATCGCCGAAGACTGGAAGCTCAGACTCGCCGATGGACCAACACCCCAAGCTTCGTTAGATTTGACCATGGAGACCACGTGCACGTGCTTTACGGTGGCCAAACCACGGGGCAAAACATCGCCAGGACTCGACGAAGAATTTTACAATATCAGTGCACCTCCATCAAAGGAACAGCCGAAGCCAGCGCAACGAACACACGAATTAAGTTCATTCGCAGATTCTTATTATATTGTCTCCGTTACGGCTCGACCACATACGAAATTTTTGGATCTGGTACTAGCCCCGCATGGATCGCAATAAAACAATATTGTAAACAAATATGCGAAAACGAAGAACACTACCCGCTACTGCAAACCTGCGAAATCTACTCGGAACAGAAAAAAAGTGAAAAAAACGCCAACAAACTAGAAAACATCAATAAAAGGTACCAAATGTGTGAATTCATCGACAACACTATTATCGACTATCAAATATCGAGCATCACGGAATGGACATCTCTAATACCGCTAGACATAAGAAAAGAGCTGCTCAAAGAATACGGAATACATTGCATCAGCTACATCAAAGAGCATATAAGTATGTTCCGAACATCGCTGCTCGCCCGCCACAAATCGATCGACTCCTCTCATGTTAACCAATCCTAATTTATTTCTACAGAACGCGCGATCCTTTATTCCAATTTGCTTAGCCTTGGCCTCCCTACTCCTTACAGTGCCCTCTATATTCTCATTTTCCATCTCCTTCTGTTGTTCCCTTGTTAGCCGCCTTCATTTCCTCTGTCTCTAATCGTTTCTTGATATAACTTTTCGCTCCATATATCCTTCTCTTCTTTTAATGTTTTGTGTTGAGTAAATGTCCTGTGCTGGCGTGCTCATTTAATAAATAAAAAAAAAAAAAAAAACCAATCCTAATTTAGTCACTCACCATTTACTTGTGATTATGCTCTGGAATGCAAATGGAATAGTGCGGAGGAGGGATGAATTAGAAATGTTCCTTAATCATAATGTTATAGATGTTGCATTAATTTCTGAAACCCACTTGACCCATGCAAATAGTATAAGAATGCCCGGGTATGTAATATACACATCGAACCATCTGGATGGTACAGCACATGGCGGTTCTATGATTGTGATTAGGAATACATACACACAATATGAACTTTCGCATCAAAATACATATGCCTATCAAATAACAGCAGCGAATATACTTATGGGGAATAATACTTTAACGCTGGCAGCTATCTACTGTCACCCTGGATTTCACATTCCAGAAATGGAATTTAATAACATTTTTGAGAGACTGGGAAAGCATTTCATCTGTGGAGGGGACTTCAATGCTAAGAATCAAGCCTGGGGCTCAAGAATTAATAACAAACCAGGGCGAATATTACAAAAGGTTATACAATCCAGATCACTTTCTATACTATCGCCCATGACTCCAACCTATTGGCTGGAACATCGCAACAGAGTACTAGATATATTGGACTTTTACATCTGCCGTGGATTACACAAGTTTTACAAGCTATGTAATACCATGAACGATCTCTCTTCGGATCACATACCGGTCCTAGCTTCTCTAGATATTAATCCTATTACCACACAGAGACCATAAGATTACATAATCAATCAACTGACTGGACATATTTCGCAACGCTTATTGATAATAATATTAGCTTGAATGTTAGACTTAAGAGTGGGGATGACATCGAATTTGCGGTTAACAACCTAATGGAAATGATACAAACTGCATGCTGTAGGTCCACTGCATACAAAGATCATATACAGAACACGAACAACTTTGTTCCTGCAAAAATTAGAAAGCTGATTAAATCAATGCGGGCAGCAAGAAGGAGGTGGCAATCGAATCGTTACCCATCGCTAAAAGCTACCTATAATCAGCTTCAGTGTAAATTAAAAGAGGAGATAAAGAAGTACAAAAACAATGTTCTCAAGCAATACTTGGATTCTTTAAGTACTAATGACAATTCATTATGGCTAGCGACCAAGAAAATACTTCATCGACAGCAAGAACAGTATAACATTAAACTGGCAGATGGAAGCTGGGCTAGGACTGAAGACCAGAAAGTAAACGCGTTTGCGAGTCATTTAGAGACGATTTTCACTCCTCACAGCAGTAATAGTCAAACCCATACTAAACATGTCAAGCAATGTCTAGAGCAACCGCTGCAGCTCCATCTTCCTACCAATCCCTTCTCCCCAAAGGAGGTCTACAATTGTCTAAAAATCGCGCTGCAAAATAAAGCACCGGGCCAAGATAATATAAATGGTAAAATATTATCTAACTTACCAAGGAAAGCTACAATATTGTTGTGTTACATATTTAACGCCATTTTGAGAGTAGGTTATTTTCTCAAATGCTGGAAAAGGTCGTTGGTTCTAATGGTCCCAAAACCAAATAAACCCTGGGAGTCCTTGTCCTCCTACAGACCAATTAGTCTTCTTAGTTCGATTTCCAAGGTACTAGAAAAGCTAATCCTAAAAAGAATTAATCCCATACTAAAAGCCAGAAACATAATTCCTCATCATCAGTTTGGGTTTAGAGCGGAGTACTCTATGATACAGCAGTGCCACAGTCCCATATCAACAAAATTGTACATGACCTAATAAGTGAACATGCCGATTGGTTGAACGCAAGAATCTGTGACGCTGCACTCATGGCAACAATAGGCGGCTCACAAGAAGAGGGTGGTTTGGCTCAGATAAGAAAAATATTCATGGTATTACTCGCCGTTCAGAGAGGTGAACCTGCTTCAATGTTCAACTTGGATGAGTTCATAGAAAAGGCCAATGAATGCATTATAAACAAGCCTCTTATCATGCATTTCTTATCGAGTATTGGGGCATTACTAGCCAGACACGATAACAGAAAAGGATTCGTTTATTGAACCAGGGAGAACCTGCATGTGGTCATCACAATTTTGCATATTTTTGAAAGGAGTATGTTTCAATTACTATGTATTTATGTTATTATTCACCAAATAAATAAATAAAAAAAAAAAAAAATACCAATCCCATTTATGCAAGCCTAGCAGTTCAGCAACATATGAATAGGATCCAGATATGGGCGGACAGCTGGAGAATTAGGTTCAATGAATGAAAGTGTCAACATGTCTCCTTCACCAACAGATTCACGGCATGCCCCAGAGTTAAAATAAATAATGTTGAGATCCAACAATCGGACTCTGTGAGGTATTTGGGGATGTACCTGGATCGAAGACTCACCTGGCGGGTGCATGTTGCGCAGACTTGTCAAAAAGTGGCTGCTCGTGCTAGACAGTTGTACCCCCTGCTAAGGAAGAAGTCTAACCTAAGTCTTACCTTAAAAAGATCTATATATGATAAATAATTTTCGGAAACAACTGTGTTTTGAAAAAGATATTTATTCGCTTAACGTTTCGACCAGCTTACACTGGCCATCATCAGAAGCAAACTGAAGAACGGAGCGAAAATTGCGATCGACAATAACATTAAAATAAGAATCAGAAATCATGGAAAACCCAAATCAAAACAGATAAACTACCTCTAAACAGGAAAACCGACGTAACGCAATAACAACAGATAGAAAAAATATAAAAACATAGGAAAAAAAATAATAATAAAAGGAACAAAATCTAAACGGGAAAACCGACAAAACGCATAACAACCGAAGATAATAAAATGTAAAAACATATGAGAAAAAAGGTATTAGAAAAATTTACAAAAGAAACAAAAAACATCGGGTCACAGTTGGGGCAGGGGGGAAAAACGAAAACAACTTATAAAAAATAAAACTGAAAACGTTGAAAACGCACGGAACAACCAAGTGAACAGAACAAAAATATGAAATATTACAACAGAAACAGTTGGATTACCTGAACAAGGACTGGGAACTACCTGAAAATTGCTTGGAATCCGCACCTGAGGACCAAGCAATTTTCAGGTAGTTCCCAGTCCTTGTTCAGGTAATCCAACTGTTTCTGTTGTAATATTTCATATTTTTGTTCTGTTCACTTGGTTGTTCCGTGCGTTTTCAACGTTTTCAGTTTTATTTTTTATAAGTTGTTTTCGTTTTTCCCCCCTGCCCCAACTGTGACCCGATGTTTTTTGTTTCTTTTGTAAATTTTTCTAATACCTTTTTTCTCATATGTTTTTACATTTTATTATCTTCGGTTGTTATGCGTTTTGTCGGTTTTCCCGTTTAGATTTTGTTCCTTTTATTATTATTTTTTTTCCTATGTTTTTATATTTTTTCTATCTGTTGTTATTGCGTTACGTCGGTTTTCCTGTTTAGAGGTAGTTTATCTGTTTTGATTTGGGTTTTCCATGATTTCTGATTCTTATTTTAATGTTATTGTCGATCGCAATTTTCGCTCCGTTCTTCAGTTTGCTTCTGATGATGGCCAGTGTAAGCTGGTCGAAACGTTAAGCGAATAAATATCTTTTTCAAAACACAGTTGTTTCCGAAAATTATTTATCATGAGTAATCACTGTGAAAGTTTTAAATTTTTAAGATCTATATATCTTACCATCATCGCACCCATTTGGAAATACGGCTTGGAACTGTATGGGAATACATGCAGAAGTAACCTAACATGTATCCAAAGGAAGCAGTCGATTATCCTGCGCACTATCACATCAGCACCTAAATACGTCTCCAACGTAACTCTTCATAAAGATTTAAAGATCCCGTTTATCCAAGAGGTTCACATCAGGCAATATAAAAAGTTCTTCGAAAAATTATGTAAAAATACCAACCCATATATCAACAAAATGTATATTAGAACACTGCCGGGTAACCCTAGTTGGAGGTTAAAAGGTTGGAAATGGTGCCGTGACACTCTTCCAATAATTTAAATTAGATATTCCCTGATAAAGCATAATGCATTTATTAAATATGCAAATAATACCAGCAGGAGTCTATGGGCCATACTGAACCATATGGCTGCCATGGTACTCGAACCAGTACAAATTTTCACCCTTTATGGTAATTCACAAGGTTACACGGGCCATGCTATGCTGGACATTGTGTTAACTAGATACACTTAATATTATATATTGTAATAATCATGCTTGGACAATAATATGCTATGATGATCACTAATAGATTTTGCAGGGTTCTATGGGCCATACTTTACTGTATCGGTAGCCATGGTGATCTTGGCAGTCTGTAAAAAGTATTAATAACTCGAACCTAGTCCCTCACTGGAGGGTTGGGTTAATGCCTGGGAATTACATTATATTCCTAGGGTGTAAGTAATCAGCATATGGTCGAGGTCACGAGCACTGTTTGTGGGTTTACTGGTACAGTGGAAAATAATAATAAAAAAAAAAAGTAATGAAAATATATTTGTCCAAGATAAATTTATTAAACTTTTTTGTTTACTATAGAATTTCATACAATTTTTTATTTTACGTTATATTAATTTCTTCGTCTTTTTTTCTAGTGTATCCTGTTTTGTTTTTTTGAAAATAATTATTTGGTGCGAGATAATTATTTGTTTAGTCTTATATTTGCAGAAAGAACAACCATGCGGTACATTACACTTACAAATACCAAATATTTTGGAAAAATATATAGTGGTAAGTAAATGATTGATTTTTCAAATTATTTTCACACATTAATTTAATGAATCCTATTCACAGATTTTTTACATTTCTCTCTATTTTTACAATACTTCAAATCAATTTTCTCAATTTTCAGTTAATTCTACTCATTCCTTACACATTATACTCGAACTAAATTACAAATGCCGTCCATTATCATTTTTACAAATATTTATGTTGTTTTGTGTCTTATTATTTTATATTATGCTGTATACATATATTATGAAGGAGTATTTGATTTATAAAAATTAATTTTTTCCATATGCGAATAATGAACTTTAGAAAAGAAATTATTTTTTTTGAAAATACCAGATTTATTTGTAAATATATAACGATAAAATTACAATTTATTTTTCTTAAAACACTTTCCCTATACTAATCTATATTTTTAATTTTCTTCTTTAGCATGGGATTGTTTGGACAATCAATTTTCACGCGAAGACTTTACATATTGATAAAAAAAGTCACCCGAGTAGTGAGGTTTCGAACCAAGTATCCCAAAGGGAAGAGCAGTAGATCTTTGCGTCAACTTATTTATATCGTTTGCTGTTGGTGAGTACTCTAATTATTTATTTATGCTTAATATATCACATTTGAAATCTATGAAATCAATTTATTTTTTTACAATTTTTACTAATCCGCAATTAATTCCTTTTTTCATTCAAAAATATATTTCGAGTAGTAATGTTTTCTCTGCTAACTTATCGGTATATCAAACTAATCACGTATTTTTTCAATTACTTTTTTCATTAAAATATTTTTATACAAAATCATTATATTAACCACGTCTTGGCACTCATCATGGGGCTGTAATCGAAGGGATATAAGCTAGTAGTGTTGTGGGTCCCAAGTCACGAGGGAATCCCAGGAAATGAAAGGGTTAACACAGCAGCTCAATCAACCATTACAGCTCCCAGTCCGCAAAGCATACTTGGGCCCCCTCAAATATCAGAAGCTGTAAAAATACAAATAATGGAACAGTGGAAACAAGAACACATCTCCACCCCATCCCACCTCCAGAATATAAAGAAATCCATAGAGCCATGGTGGCCCCCCCAGGGGACCTTACGAGTTTATCATCGTGCGCTCAACCGTTTATGCCTGGGCCACACGCGACTATCCCACGACTACCTGTTGGAAGGCGCTCACCCTCCAACCACGTGTCCTTTCTGTCGCGCACAAGAGCCACCGGCGATTGAGCACATTCTCATAAACTGCCCTGCATTCCAATCCTCCAGAACGAGACACGGATTTGATAACCTCAGCCATGTTCTCTCAAACTCAGAAGCGAACCAAAGTGCAGTCTTCCAGTTCGTCAGGGACAATGGATTAGGGGCATTCCTGTAACCGGAGACTCTCGGGCCGTAATAGTCTAGATATTATACACGGCCCGGGGTCTAACCACGGTTTGAAAATTTTAATAAAAAAAAAAAAAAAAAAAATTATTATCTTTGAGACAACTCATATTATTCAAAAAATTTCCGAATGTGGTATATATTTGTTTATTTACATGTATATATATTGTTGATACGTATTTATGATATTTTATTATGTGCTCTTTTATCTTTATATATTTTTTATTTGTATGTTTATGAAACCAAATGTTAAAAAAGTAAATTCTAACTTAATACATGATGAATTTTTACTTAAAAAATAATAATTCAATGGTGTTTGGGCTGTTAAAATATACTTGTCTACTTAATAAAAAATTAATAATAAATCTAAAGAAATATACTCAACTTTTTTTCAGATCGATTTTAAGATCCCCATTGTCAATTTTAATAATGATTAAATTTTTATTAACATTATTATGCATAAAATTTAATAAAAAAAGTAAAGAACCAAAATGCATATGTAAGAGCAATGTAAACAATCCATTTTATAATGGATTTAATTCTCCACAAAGATGTAAATGTACAAAATTTGTCAATTACAAAGACCTACTTTGCAGGAACTACCATCTGTCAAATAATTTTAGTACACACCTATATAATTATGATCATATTTTAAGGAAATTATTTCCTTTAATAGACATAGATATTATTAGACCTCTATATTCTAAGGAAATCAAAATAATTTTATCTATTTTAGAATTAGATTTAAGGTCGTATTATGAAACAGTTTTTAATATTTGTCCCACCCCTAAACATCAATACTATAAAAATAAACTAAATTCTCGCACGTATCATTATAGAAGTTTATCCTATAATGATGCCATTAAACAGCTATTTAATAAAAATAAAATTCTTAATTTAGACTTATCAGATTATAAATCAAGATTAGATTTAATTAATAATAATAAAATCAAAGATAATCTTTTTTATGATTTAATCTAGAAAGATAAACATACAGTCATGGACAGGGTAGGAGTACTATTTTCAAATAGTATCCCGAAACATGCTGATCCTTTTGCATTATTTCGTGAAAATTTTATCGATCACAAAGTATTTTTAAGATGTATTGAAAAAAAAATTTATTTTAACAATTATAAAAATTTTACATATGTAAATAAAAATAAAATAGATTTATTTAATAATTATTCTTTTAATATAAAAAAAATCATTACTTATATAGATTATGATGAAGATTACGATTTTATTTTAAGTATAATGTATAGAACATAATGATAAGGAAATAATAATCATCAATGTACTTCCACATGTGCCACACGAAGAGATAATAAAACTGATGATATCACACAGTGTTGCACCTCTTTCTCAAATGAAGCTTCTTCAACTACACAGGAAGAAGGACTAACAAACCATCTCTCTGAGAAACGATTCATCTACATTCCACTAAAAATGCCTGAAAAACTACCTCTCTCAGAAATGATTACATATGATGGTAAAAACTACCAGGTATTTTTCAATGATGCTCAAGCAAAATATTATGTGTGCTACTAATTTGGGCATACTTCTCAAAACTGCGAATTCTCATACAGCAATCAAAATGAAAAAGACGAAACACAAACTCTACCTGAAAATAACAATACAAGCATGGATATCGCTGATGAAACCAATGTGACTATACCACCCACAAATCACACTAAGAAGAGACCACCTCCATCCAATATCACATTGTTATATAGTTCAGGAAATATTGATGTGCCCTCCTTCTTTCTGCAATCATTTTACAAATTAAAAGGGGGTACATTATTACTTGTGATGCATTGCATTTGGAAGGCAAAGTAGCAACAGTAGCAGCCTGATGAATTGATTCAGTAAGGCACTGCACGTTTAGATCCACATCTGCTTTAGTCTTAAGCAGTACCCTCAGGTCTAGCCGTTGGTCAATTTCTTCATGAAATAGATCCCAGTCAGTATACTTACTGACAAGCATTTTTCTCCTTTCTTTCTTTATGACTGTGTTACTAGCAGTTAGTAATAATGGAGAATGGCCATTGACGTTCTCTATCTCTAAATAAGAGGTCCCAATTCCTTCAACAATAAAGAAATTGAGAAGGCTGAGATTCTTGCGCCTGTAAGCAGGCCAATAAATGGGTCTGTTTCCTGACAGAATATTACTACAGGTCTTGTTAATAGCTTCAAGGAATCTTTTGCTTTCTGTATGTGTAATTTGTGATCCCCAGGCCATATTTTTAGCATTGAAATCACCTCCTAAAATAAAATAATTACCAAGGTGGTTTAGGATACATTCATAATGCTCAGTTTTCATAATCTCTTGTGAAGCTTTGTGAGGGGGAGAATATGATGCAGGTACATTAATTTTGCTTCCATTGTATGTTACTGCGACAAATGTCATGAGTTTCATTTTAAGTACACAATGCTGTCCACATTTGTACCAAATAATCTGCACTATGAAAGTAACTATGTGTCTGATCTGGAACTAGGAAGGAAATATGATTGGAGCAGGATTTCTTTTCCTTCATCATTGAATGATAATGAGACGTTTGAAAAGAAGACTACTATATTTAGCAGGGGTACTGAAGTCTAATCATTTGAATGTAGGCGAACTGTGGAGTACTAAGGGAACAGGAGTTGAAATTTTTCAATTAGTCATAGGCAGAAATATATTTTTATTCCTGCTTCAAAATCTCAGATTTGATAATAAAATGACTCAACTAGAGAGGAAAAAAACAGATAAACTTACTCCAATTAGAGATTTTTTTGAAGCATTTATTCATAAATGTAAAACCGCCTACATACTTTCTAAATTTATCACAAGTGATGAAAAGTTAGAGGCATTCAGAGGTCGGCGCAGCTTTTTAGAGTCCATACCAAGCTAGCCAAATAAATATGGCTTAAAAATATATGTCTTATCCTATGCAAAAACGTTTTATACAGCAAATCTAAAAGTTTATCTTGGTGAGCAGCCCCCCGGACCTCACCGTGTTGACAATTCACCATCAGCAGTTGTTCTGAGAATGTGTGAACCTACAAAAGAAACAAAAAGACATAGTACATGCAATAACTGGTTTATGGGAATTGATTTGACATATCGTCTCCCCCAAGAATTCAAGTTCACATATTTGGGAACTATTTACAAAAATAAGTGGGAGTTACCAATTGAATTCAGCTGTTCCACGAGCAAACCAGTTTCTGCAAGCATGTTTGCTTTCCAACAGAATTTAACTCTTGTTTCATATATACTAAGACAATTGAAAAATGTTCTATTGGTCACCAGTTTATATCATCATCATTATGTAGACGCAGACAGTAGAAAACCACAAATGATCTTAGATTAGAATGCTTGGAAAGATGGAGTTGATTGTCAGTAAATTATATGTAAGTTATAATTGTACTTGCAATACTAGGAGATAGCCAATGGTAATTTTTTATTCTATGTTGAACGTTTCTGGAACAAATTCTATGGTCGTCTATTTCAATAATAACAAAGAAATTCATATACTAAGGCGGCAGTACCTTCAACAAGTATCTTATCATCTAACAGAAACGCATCTAAAAATGAGAGCACAGGTAACAAATATCCCAAAAACAATAAAGGAAAGAATTCGAGAGTTGACTGGAGAATCTTCACTGGAAGTAATATTTGCCAGGCATATCTTACTTTCTCTGCATGTTGGTATTTTTTTCCTTTTTAGGCAATGGCTCCACAAAAACAAATTTCAGAAATAAACGCCAAACATGAAAAAGGTAATTGAAGATATGCAAAATAAGAAAATGGGTTCACTAAAAGCTTCCAAGTTGTATAAAGTACCACAAACAACTTTAAGACGTTTGACAGCTAAAATAGATCTACTAGCCGATATAGTGACTTGTGTGAAATTGGGAAGAAAACCTACATTACCTCAAGAACTAGAGAAACAATTAGTATAGTATGTGCTGGGAGTGAAAAAAAATATAACCCATACATTTTTGGCAAAAAATGAACGCCCTGGTAAAGATTAGCTAAAATCCTTTTGAGAAAGGCACCCAGAACTTTCTTTTCACTGCCTAACAGGAACTTCATTTGCTGGAGCTAAGGGATTTAATAAAGAAAATGTGAACCATTTCTTCAACCTTTATGAAAAATTGATGGATGACTACAAGTTTATTCCCCACAGAATTTTCAATGTGGATGAAACCAGCATAAGTGTTGTTGCATCCCAAATGCTTTAAGTGCTGAGTCAAAAAGAGAAACGGCAAATTGGGGCTTTAACACCAGCTGAAAGGGGTCTTTGATAACTTGTACGATAAGTATAAGTGCTGGAGATTCATTTGTTCCCCACATGATTATATTCCCAAGTAAAAAAAGTCACTTACTTTTGATGAAGGGTGCACTTCCAGGTGCCATGCATGAATATCACCTTTCAGGTTGGATTTAAACCAACTTATTTACAAAGTGGTTTCGACATTTTATTCAACATGTGAAACCCACTGAAGAATCTCCAATACTGCTTATTTTAGATGGCCATACAAGTCATACAAGAAATGTTGGATTGATAGATCTTGCAAGAGAAAATCATGTCCACTTACTATTAATTCCTCTACATTCCAGCCACAAAATACAACCACTGGATAAGTTATTCATGAGACCACTAAAAAAATATGTCTCTGGTGAAATAAGATAATTTCAAGAACAATACACAACCACTAATCTAATCTAATATGATAGAAGTTTTTGGACATGTGTATCTACTAACTTAAAGCGGTGAGATAGCTGTTAGAGGTTTTCATGCAACAGGGTCATACCCTGTTGACAGAAATGTTTTTAAAAATTGTGATTTTATTATGGATAATGATGAAGAATGCAGTATCGCCAATCAAGAATATATCACACTAGAACTTACCTGCAAGCCTCTAATAAAGATATCCCTGTGTTAAGAGACCAGAACAAAACTCTGCCTGTATGTTCTGAACAAGTTGTAGTTCCCATTGTGATGTCTCCACAGCCATCGACTTCAAGAGATCAGAACTATATAACACCATTCATTTAACTCCAATACCAGAAATAACACCTAAAAAAAACTACTTACCAAGGCAGAAAGGTTGCTAAATTGACATCGCTTACTCTATCCCTGTACAAAAAAAAAATTGCAAAACATTAAAAAATAAAAATGATAAAATTAACAAGCCTTCTATGGATAAAGACAAAAAACAAAAAGGCAAAGGTAAAAAAACATACTCAAAAGCAAAGGAAGTACAAACGTCTAGCTTGGAGGAAGAAAATGAACCTTTGTCATTGAGCTGAGAGTGCGAATGTGGAGATGCTATGTCCTCTCAGTTTTATATTACGGATGCGAAAGCTGGACATTAAATGTGTCCCTAGAAAAACGCATAGAGGCTTTCGAAATGTATGCATACCGCCACATTTTAAGAATCTCATGGACACAGAAAATAACTAATCTTGAAGTCCTGGATAGAATGAAGAAGCAGGTGGAAGTTATATGCTCTATCAAAGAACAGAAGCTGTGTTACCTCGGCCATATCCTAAGAGGAGAAAAATATGAAATTCTTAGAATATTGATAGAGGGGAAGATAGCAGGAAAACGATCCATTGGAAGGAGACAGAACTCCTGGATGAAGGATTTAAGACAATGGTTCGGATGCTCATCAATTGAGCTAATCCAGTCCGCTGTCTCAAAGATCACCAACCTCTGTTGCAGAGTTGGTGTGTGAAGAAGAAGAAAGCATAATTTAGTTGCATCATTCCAAATGTCCCCCACAATTAAACGTTCCATGCCTTCAGAAATTAAAAAAGTGTTAATCGGCAATTTAGCATCGCATAAAACCTCTGGATATGACCTGAATACTGAAAAAATGCTAAAGCCATAGTTTTGTTGACAACAATTTTCAATGCTGTCATTCAGTTGGGTTACTATCTGTCACAGTAAAAGATGGCTCAGGTAATAATGATATCGAAACCAGGTAAATAACCTTCCAGTTACACCCAATGTGGAGGTCGCAGCATTTGCTGATGCCACAGCATTGTTTGCAAGAAACAGCAATCTGGTGGCAGCGTTGGAGAACTTGCAGGCTGGTTTGAATGACCTGAAGAAATGGGCACAACAATGGAGAACTAAGATTAATTCGTCTAAGTTTGTGCATGTTACATTCATAACCAAACCCAACACATGTCCTCCCATTGATCTTGATGGTCCTATCCCACAAGGAAATAAAGCCAGATACCTGAGTGTGTGGCTTGATCGCCGTTTGACCTGGAAGGAGCATATTAAGATCAAGGACAAGGAAAGAAACTTGAAGCTAAGGAAGATGTACTTGGCTCCTGGGCAAAACTTCTGTGTTATCACTGAAGTCAAAATTATTGTTATATAATGCAGCTATCAAACTAGTGTGGACCTATGGTATATCTCTTTGGGGAACAACATCAGCATTTAATAATAAAATTTAGGGCTGTTAAAAACCGGGTAACCGGGTAACCGCAGTTACAGTTAAAAACCGATGATACAGGTGAAACCCGGTTTTACAGTTTTCACGGATACAGTTAACTGTGTAACCGCGGTTTCGGTTAAAAGCCGATGATGCGGGTAAAAATCGGTTTTACAGTTTTCATGGATCTGGTTAATTGTACGAAACGATATTTGTATTAATCGCAATGTTGATTAAATAATAATAGTAATAATAATAATCTTTTTTTCGTTTCTTTTTGGATTGTTGTGTAATTAATAATATCATTGCGGGATTTAGTTGTACTGGCTCGTGTTTTGTTGTTATCGCGTTGTCATTTAATAACACCAATCCTAGTTTCAAAAAATTATTTAATTACGGGAAAACCACAACTCGGTGAGTTAAAACCTTACTTCATAATCGCTCGTGTACGTGCACTGCTTGCGGGAGTGAGTCACTCAGCAATGCAACAGATGCTATGCTACAAAAGACAGTCCGCTCCAACCAGTGCGATTTATTTACAACGCATTGGGGAAAAAAGTTGTATTAAGTGGATGAAAGTTAGTTTTGACGATTTATTTTCTTAAGCTATAGTTTTATTCTGATATCGTTTTCAATTCAAGATGACAAAAAAAAAAATAGTTGGGTATGGAATCATCCTGAAAAAACCATAGACAGTAAAGACGCAATATGTAATTATTGCAAAGCCATCTTAAGTTACAATGGTTCTCCTTCGGCAATAGCAAATCACTTGAAAATTATTCATAACAGAATGCCTAATATTGTTATTTTCGGTTTTTTTACAGTATTTCAGCCATTCTTCAATTGATTTAAAAAATTCTTGTTGGAGGTTAAAGATAATGGGAAGTTCTATAATGGTGAATTTTATCAGCTTTTTAAAGGTGGTGGAAGAGATTCAAAAAAAAATAAAAACATGCATTTTTGACTGAAAAACCTCTTGAAATTCAACTAACAACACCAAAATAGAGATATATGTATGTTACATATATTAAAATAAAATGTTTTTCTAAATTTTTTTGAACTTCAGGAACAGATGAAATAAGTCCAAAAAAATGAAAACATGCATTTTTGTCTGAAAAACCTTTGAAACTTCAACTGGAAGCAAACTATAAAATGTAAGTTACATAATATGTCATTGTGTTACCTAATTTGCTATTATGGGAATTTTAAATTCGTGTAGAATTTCTATATTTTTTTATTCTAACAATCCGAAAAAATTCAGGAAAACATGTTATCTTCAAATATGTAACATATATCTATTTCGTTGTTATTAGTTAAATTTCAAGATGGTTTTCAGCAGGGTTGTAAACAGTTAACTAAATAATCAATTAATTACATAAGTAATTTCTAACTAAAAAATAAGTGACCAATGATAAAGAATAATAATTAATAACTAATTTTTCAGTTATTAATTATTCTAATCAATAAATCGTAACTAAATATTTAATTATTAGTTATTCTAATCAATAAATCGTAACTAAATATTTAATTATTAGTTATTCTAATCAATAAATCGTAACTAAATATTTAATTATTAGTTATTCTAATCAATAAATCGTAACTAAATATTTAATTATTAGTTATTCTAATCAATAAATCGTAACTAAATATTTAATTATTAGTTATTCTAATCAATAAATCGTAACTAAATATTTAGTTATTCGATATTCTCATCAATAACTGTTGACTTACTTTTCAGTTATCAATTATTCTTAAATGTAATTAATATCTGACTTTTTAGTTAATGGCTTCTTAGTTATTAATTATCGGTACTGTAATTGCAAATACATTGTTACACGAGAAATGTTTATATTTGGTGACTCTCGAGCTGCATAAAATTTTTAAAGTTTAATATACTTTTTCATTTCGCTGTTACACACTTCCGCATGTTTTATTTTAAAATAAATTTTTATTTAACTCATTTTCAAATAAAAAATTATTTTTCTGATTTCATTATTATTATGATATTTACAAACTAATTATTAATTAGTTAAATTGAGGCGGATGAAATAATTTGGTGTTCTTCAAGTATCAACAATGTATACATTTGTTGAAGAAACACGACGAGACTATTTCTTAAATGCGCTTATCTGACTGCCTGTAAAAGATAAGATAATGAAACCGGATAAATTATCAATAATTCACCTGTTGCCGTTCTTCGTTAAACTAGTGAACAAATACTTGTTAAAAATGCGACAACATATAATCATAAGATTACTACTGATAAATTAATGAATGATACGGAAGTTCAGTTGATAGTGATACTTTGGCAAGTACAGTAAATGTTTTATTTTGAAACATGTCAGGTACGAACGGAGAGACATCGCAGAGAGATTCTGAGAGTAATACGCAGTCAAGAAATTTATCCGATCAAGAAAAAGAATTTGTTAATAAATGCAAAAAGTACAGTTGGCTTGATGGAAAATTTTTTGAAGTAAATTTATCAGAATCTAATATTAACCGACAACTTGTTGCTGCCCAATGCAAAACCTGTGACAAAGTAGTAAAAGGAAAAGTTACAGTATCATCTAACTTTAAAAACCATTTAAAGAGAAGTCACGAAAATGAAATGCAAGAATACATAACTCACAAGAAAGTAAAACTAGATGAGATAGCATCTCTTCCAAAAAGGTTTACGTGTACATTTTCTCAAAGTTTGTTCGAAACAAATGTTACTAACTATATATTGGAAAGCCACGCACCTTTCAATACTGTAGAAAAACCGAGCTTCAAAAAAATATTCGATGATTTGGATATCAAGAAAGGAGGAAAACCTTCTCTGAAACATCTCACGCGACATAAGATAATTAAAAAAATTGATGACATATACAATAGCAAAAAAAAACAAATCATGGATTCAATGGATAAATCTCAATACGTGTGCTTAACCGCGGATGCTTGGTCTGGCTCTAATCGAAGGTTTCTCGGAGTTACTGCTCACTGGGTAAATATGTATTATTCTTTTAAATATTGTAAAAATTGGTAGATTATTAAATTACTTCAAATTATTATCATTGTTATCATTATAATTATTAAATTATTTCTTATACCATTATTAATGTAATTAAAATATTACATTTCCAGCTTGATGCTAAAAATTTGAACAGAGAGTCTGCTGCTTTAGCATGTAGAAGGTTTACAGGAACACATTCCTATGATAATATTGCAAGGTTATTAGCTGAGATATGTTTCGAATACAGTCTTCCTATAAATAAAATCATAGCCACAGTAACGGACAACGGATCAAACTTTATCAAAGCTTTTAAAGAGTTTGGAATAAACGATAAAAATTGTTTCGAGAGAGGCAAGTTTAATTAGTTTTCAAAGATTTTTTTAAAATAATCTGTCAACAAATAAATAATACGTCTTAATTTTTACTTCATTTATATTTAATTTTTGAATGATAATTCCTTTAGAATATAGTCAAATAAGTACTTCCAGTCGATCTATAGAAGCATCTGAAAAAAATGAAATGGAAGTTGATAGCGATGCAGAAACTAGTTGTAGTGAAGAAGAAGAAGAAGAAGAATTTCAATATACTTGCAAAACTGATGAAGATATTACTATATGTACGTACAACATTGATGAACCGCTTCTTTCACAGCATTTTCGATGCGCAAGTCACACTCTCAATCTTATTGCTACAACGGACTTTTCTAATGCATTAAAATCTAATGGCAATATTCAATATACTCATGAGTTATTAATAAAGAAGTGTAATTATTTATGGAAATCCATGAGTTATCCTAAAATGCGAGAAAGTTTGATTGAATACCTTGGATGCAGTTTGCCTCGACCTAATGACGTAAGATGGAACTCTCTATTTGATTCGCTGTCGGCTATAAATGCCCAAAAAGAAAAATTGTGCTCAGAAGCAATCATTATGATTTCTAGATTACCAGATGCTTTTTCTGAAGAGGATTTTCAGTTTATAAGTGAATATTTAGAATGGTCAAAGCCTCTAGCGAATGCTATTGATAAGCTTCAAGCAGAGAAGCATTGCTATTATGGTTATCTTTTGCCAACAATAATTGATTTACGCAGGAAATGGCAAAACATGTGCACAAATAATACAAAAATAAGAATTTTTTATCCAATTCTTACCGAACTGGTTCATAAATTAGAAGAACGTTTTGTTGATTTTTTCAATGCATCCAATAATGGAGAGTATGCCGCAATGGCTGCATTATTGCATCCAAAATTTAAAGCAAGTTGGCTGCACTGTTTATCAGAAGATGTACAAAAAAAGATAGTTGCACTGTCAAATCAACTTGTAGAAAAAGAAAAAGATCAAAACAACACTATCGAGAGAAATAATATACAGACTGAAGAAGATGCTTTCGATTTTGGAGAAAGTAATTCTTTCGTTAAAGCATCATATTTTGTTCAAGGAGAGGAAGAAATGGAACTCAAAAAATTTTTAAATGTAAAATCTAGTTCCTTTGATGTCTTTGGTCAGTTTCCTAAGATGAAAGAATTATTTATAAAATTTAATTCAATTATACCATCTTCAGCACCCGTAGAAAGAATGTTTTCTCAGGCAACGCTGCTCGACTTACCAAAATTTAATAAGTTAAGCGATAAAAATTTTGAAAAAAGAGTGTTGTGTAAAATAAATTTATCAAATTCTAAATAGTTATATATTTCATGATCTCTTTATAGTTCTTGATAAAAATTGTTCTCATTTGAATTAATTGCTCGGTTTATTTTTTCACATTGTAATTGTTTAGTTAAAGAGTTTGTGAATGTTTTTATTATACTTATATATGTTGAAGCTCTTATATTTATTAAATTATTGAAATGTTTTTGTTGATAAAAAATTTTGACTTATTAAATTATATGAAATTATTAAAATTTGTATTTAGTACGAAAATTTGTGTAATGTTATTTATTCCACATAAAGATATTTATTTATTGTTTTAACATTAACTTTTTAATTATTAATTAAGAAAATAAACGGTTGATAACTACATTGTTAGTTATTAGTTATAAATTAATGGAAATGATAACTAAATTTTTAGTTATTAGTTATAAATTAATGGAAATGATAACTACATTGTTAGTTATTAGTTATAAATTAATGGAAATGATAACTAAATTTTTAGTTATTAGTTATAAATTAATGGAAATGATAACTAAATTTTTAGTTATTAATTACGAATGACCATAATTTGCAACTAAAATGTTACTTATTATTTATAAGCAGATTTAATTTGTAACTAACTTTTATATTATTAGTTATGGATACATATAATTGATGATTAAATTTGTAGTTATTAGTTAAAAATTAGATAATTGCGTATTTTCGCAACCCTGGTTTTCAGTCAAAAATGCATGTTTTTATTTTTTTTGAACCTCTCGGTCACTTTTAAAAATCTGAAAAAATTTCAATAAGTAATTTACACCACAAAACACGTTATATATATTTTCCATCGTAACTGAAAATCAAAATATTTTTTATGACATTTTAAAAATTTTGAACGTGTCTAAAAATTTGAATTTATCGTCTAAAAATTTTAAAAAATTCACCATTATAGAATTCTCCATTATATTTAACCTTCAACAAGAATTTTTAAAATCGATTGAAAAATGGCTAAGATATCGTAAAAACCCCGAAAATAACAAAATGGTGTCTACAGGAGCCCCCTGTAGGACTAGGGGTCTGAAACTTCCAGTTTTAACTACTTTTTTCATGCCCTAGATTTATATATTTTTTTTATAAAGTTTGGTTTAAAGGCACTCTTACACCCCTTAACCGGCCATACCCTCTAAAATAAAATTTTATAGTTTATTAAATAACCATCTATACGAACAATTAAAAAATTATAGTTATTACGATATATTTAATTTTTTTTTTAAATTTTATTATATAACTGTTAAAACGATTAACTGATTTATACGATTAACTGTAATCGCGATTAATACGGGTAACCGTTTCATACGGTTAACCGTACCCGTAAAAACCGCAAACACGGTTTTCACCCGAATCGTATACCCGTTAAAATCACCAGCCCTAATAAAATTATGCAACAATGCCAGTCAAAAATACTGAGAACAATAGCTAATGCACCATAGTACATGCGAAATGATAACCTACATTGGGATCTAAATGTACTGCAGGTGAGTAAAATAATTAAAAATTATAGCAAGTGTTACTTGTGTAGGTTAGCAGGTCACCCAAACCTCCTGGCAGTTAATTTATTAGATTTAGGCAACAACAATCACAGATTAAACCGTTATATGTCCCTAGATCTTCCCCGCTGGCTTGATTGATTGGTAAAGCAATGCTGACTGTTATTGTTGAATGACATCTCCCATCATGCCATAACCTACATTCCAATTGCTTAGTGGCTACATTAGCCAGATCGCCAATTTAAAAAAAAAAAAAACTTCATTAACAAAAATTTGTAGCAGAATCACTGAAAATTTTAATTTCGGTAAACATAGTTTTCTGTTAATGCTGATAACATTAATTTTATATAACACAGTAATTGACACTGATAAATCATTTAACATAAAATTAACAGAAGATACACAGTTTATAATGTTTATTATCATTCCTATCCCTAAGAAAAACTCCTCTCTTCGTCCGATCTCTGTAGCATCATGTCTCAGAAAACTGTTTGAGGGCATGCTTAACAAGTGCCTGGTCTGGTGGCTCGAGCACAATAACGTTTTTCCTTCTAATATGTTTGGTTTCCGTCCAGGCTTAGGTCCTGCTGACTGCGTCAGTCTGTTTGTTTCCTACATCTATAAATCTTTCATCGATAAACAGTACACTTTAGCTACTTTTATCGATGTTTCCAGTGCTTTTGATAATGTCCATCTCCCTACTCTTCGAGATAGAATGATAGCAATTAACATCCCGACGCATTTCTGTTCCCTCATTGTTAACTTGATGTTAAATCGTACTATTCTCCTGTCTTCTTCTTCGTTCGAGGTTACAAGAGTTGTTTCACATGGTCTTCCACAAGGATCCTGCCTTAGTCCTACTCTTTTTAATATTTATACTATTTCTGTTGCTTCTCTTTCTATGAACTCCTCTTCCTTATTTTTTGCCGATGACATTCTTCTCTTTTCCTCATCCCGTGATATCGTAGATGCTAACGAAAGTGTTAATTCGTCTCTAGCTACTTTGAAACAATCTCTTTCCTCTTTGAACCTTTCTATTTCCCCTTTAAAATCCTCTTGTATTGTCTTTTCTCTTCGTCCTTTTAATCCCGCTTTAGTCTCTGTATCCTTAAACTCCAATCTTATCCCTCGTAGGGAATGCTTCTGCTATCTCGGTGTATTCCTCAACAGTCGTCTGTCCTTTTATGAACATATTAATTTCCTTTCCTCTTCTGCCCTTAAAAGACTAAACCTACTGAAAGCTTTTTCCCCAACAAAATGGGGAGGCGATCCTTTTCTCCTTATTTCCTTGTACAATTCGATTATCCGTTCCAAATTCGACTACTGTTCCTTTATCTATGGCTCTGCCTCAAAATCACTTCTTTCCAAGCTGGATATAATTCAAAATTCTTGTATTCGTCTTTGCCTTGGTGTTCTTAGATCTTCTCGAGTACCAACAGTTCTCACTGAGTCTAACTCGCCTCCCCTTTTCATTCGCAGATCCTATTTAGGTTATCGTTTCTTGTGTAAACGCTTACCGTTATCATCCTCCAAACTTATTCCTTCATATCTTTCTATTCTGCAAAACTGGCGTTTTACTCCCAAGAAAATTCCTATTCTAGCCCACATTGCTTTGCGGCTAAATTCCTTTTTATCCTGCACAATTTCTTATAACAATCTCCCTTACTTTTCTTTCAATTTTGCAGATCTCTCCAATCCTCCCAATGTATTCTACTTTCCTTTTTCCTCCAAATCCCTTTCCTATCCAACAGTTATACAGGAATTCCATAGTTATATCAAATCCTGTTTTCCTTCCCATATTGCTAATTTTACAGATGGTTCGAAGGGGCCTAATGGAGTTGGAGCTTCTTTCATCATTCCGAGCATTAATTTCTCTGAATCTTTTCGTCTCCCTTCCTTTTGTACTATCTTTATGGCCGAGTTAATGGCCATTTTACGCGCCATAATCCATATTTCCTCGCATCGTTCTTCTTCTAAATTTTTAATTATCTCCGACTCCATGTGTGCTCTTAAAGCTATTTCCTCTCATTTCCCCTCTCACTCCTCTGACCTTTTCATCCTCCGTATTCGCTCTCTCATTCACACTCTCTTCTCACTTCACGCTATCCGCATTGAAATGCTCTGGGTCCCCAGTCATATGGGGATAGAGGGTAACGAAATGGCAGATTCCTTGGCTCAGATTGCTGTATCCTCCCGCTTTTTTTTCTCTAAAATTCCCGTTTCGAATTTACTCCCATTGTGCAAAAAGTTTCATGTTAGATTTTGGTCAGATTTTTACATTTCCTCCTTTTCTAATCATCCTTCCTTTTATTTTTCCATCCAACCTAATCTTCCCATGCGGCCTTGGTTTTACAATTTTCCTTCGCTTCACCGCTCCGTTATTGTCCCTATTATCCGTTTACATCTGAATCATACTCTTCTTCCTTCCTCACGTTTTCGTTTTCATCTCGCTCTTTCCCCTTATTGCCCTCTTCATCCTGACGACGAAGCCGTCTGTGATCCTGACCATATTCTTTTTGAATGTCCATCCCTCGTGAACGAACGCACCTCTTTGTATTCCAATCTGCTGTCACTCAAACTCCCTTCTCCTTATTGTGTCTCATATATCTTATCATTTCCGTTGATCAGAGTTATTCCTATCCTCAGTTCCTTTATCTTATCAATAGCTGACCGGATCTACATTTAACTGATCCTTCTCCTTCCGTTCATTTCTGGGCGAAGATCCTTTGTTGACATGCCCAAAGGGAAAAAAAAAAAAAAATGTTAATGTACCACAATGTAATATATTAGCTTGTATTTACTTATAGTATACATTAAAGATTTATATAAAATTAAAGAAATAAAAGCATGCCTCTATATCGTAATTAAATCATTTTCTGAAACAAATAGAGTAACTAGAATATTTAAACGAAACGGCAAATATAATAATTTAGCACTTCACAAACTGAAATATTAAAGTAAATGATAACTAACCAAAATCAACTCTCTTCACTGGATAAAGACATTTATTAAAAAAAGTACATAAACATCTTAAAAAAACAAATCTACTAGAAACCTATAATTTACTACTTAAACCTTATATTTGACAGACGTTTACCTAGCACATTAAAAAAAAAATGTGATAAAATACAACAGAAGATCTACATCATGCAATTCATCTGAATTACAAGTACTTAATGTCACAAATAATATGACATCCAGATACTTAGGTACAGATACAAAAATTGTAAGCATAAATGTATTAAACATATTTTACTAAATTAAATCAACCTGTTCTATCTTGCTGTGTTTCGTGTATTTAAAGAACTTTACATCACAGTATAGCTCTAATACATCTAATATCTTTAAACGAGCAATTCTTATATATGGGGCATTTCATGTCAAATGTCCCAGCGTGATGCTTGAGCGCCAAACCGCTTAATTTTCAACTGATAATTATGCTACTAAGAATCATACACAAAAAATAACAACACGTTTTCAATGTATTTTTTCCTCAGCTTTCCAATGAAATCATTCGTTGTATGAAAATGTGCCTTTTTAACCTCAAAAAGCACAAAACATGTTACATCTTTAAAAATGCACTTTTAATATTTTTTTAAATGCCCTAGATCGGAAGAGGAGGGTTTTTTAGGTCGATATAGCAATTCTCAGAGTTTGTTTTTTTTTCTTTTACGAGATACTGAACACCAAAATAAAGATGGACCGCCGCTGTGGCATGCGGCGCAATGTAATGCAAAATGTTTATCTTCCAATATCTTTCTGACGTCGAGTTTGGACTATTGTCATCTTACGTTTATTTAGTTATGGATTACCATCGTTGTGATTGTGCTGAATAACAAGAGCGAACGTCGTCGAAAGTGCATATTATTTTATGAATATCGAAAAACTTGAGCTTATGGTAACCTCAGAAATTTATTTATTTAGCTTTTTTATTTTTTTTATATTTAAATAAGTTGACCCAGCACTCTTGCTATTCAGCACAATCACCATGGTGGTTAATTAACGAACTAATTTATTATAGATTAATTATTTATTATTTTTTATCTAACACTATGTCGCATTCAGTTTTTCATTGAAGATGCATTAATCTGTTTGGTAAAACCCCTCCAGAGGATCACCGCCTTAATGTGGTGGAGGGGTTTGCGTGCTCCTAAGATCTTGCGGGCTATGCCAGCGGTAGTGAACTCTACCAGAAGGGCCTCCCAAGCTGGACAGGCCACAAAGGAGGAGACAGACGAAGAGTGATCCCCTGATAGTGGAAGCAGCACTATCAGTACTGCCTGTAGATGGAAAACAGGAAGCTCAGAACAGCTACAAGCAGATATTTATAGAGCGTGAAGTACATATTACTGAAGCGACCATAAAACTGTGATGAGGAAAGTAACGGAAACCTACCTCATTATCTTTCCAAGATTTCAATCATGAAAAGTACAAATACTAACAAGAATAAGCTATGCGATCCAATTAGCAACTGGCACCAGAAATCTGGTGGGACTTCTGGTGTGAAATATGCGACTACCCATAATAAGGTGAAAAACCAGGCTTTATACGAAAAATATGCTACTGGTTCAAACAAGGTAAAAATAGGAACATGGAACGTAAGGTCCTTAAAGATAGCTGGAAAATTGGAAAATATCAAAATGGAAATGAGTAGAAATAAAATGGATATACTAGGTATTATTGAATCTAGATGGTCGAATAATAATGATTACTGGAGCGGAGAATATAGAGTAATACAGGCAGGATCAAATGAAGGAAAAAACGGAGTTGGAGTAATTATAAATAGAAAATGGGGAAAGAACGTAAAATCATATCTACAATTTAATGATAGAATACTTCTAGTAAAACTAAACTCAAAACCCACAACAACAAGGATAATAAGTGTTTACATGCCGACAAGTAATCACAATGACCAAGAAGTGGAAGAAATATACGAACAACTGGAAGAAGTTATGAACTACATGGAGGATAAAGACAACCTAATTATATTAGGAGATTGGAATGTGGTAGTTGGAGAAGGAAAAGATAATGAATGTATAGGGAAATATAGATTATGTAAAAGGAATAAACGAGGGGATAAACTAATAAATTTCTGCATTCAAAATAAAATGATAATAGGAAACACAATTTTTAAACAATCACCCAGAAGGATATACACATGGAAAATGCCTGGATTTCAAGGGAGATATCAAATTGACTACATCATAAGAAGTAGATACGAAAACCAAATAAAGCAATGCAAAACATACCCGGGAGCAGATATAGATAGTGACCATAACCTTGTATTGATGACATCAAGATTGCAGTATAAAAAGTTGAACTTAAAAGGAATTAGCAAGAGAAGATGGAACATACAAAACCTGAAAAATCAGGAAATAAAATGTAGATATCAAGAGCAAGTTAGGATTAGCCTTGAAACAATGAATAAAGGGAGCGATATAAATGAAAAATGGAAAAACATGAAAAAAATAATAGCAAATGCTACGAAAAAGTCATTAGGTAAAGAAAACAAAACATGTAATAAGCCGTGGATCTCAAATAAGATTCTAAAACTGATGGAGGAAAGAAGGAAATACAAAAGTGAAAATACAGAAAAGGGATGAGAAATGTACAGAAAATATAGGAACATGATAAACAGAGAAGTCAGGAAAGCTAAAATAGAACACCTTGAATCGAAATGCAAAGAAATAGAAATAAATTTAAAAAAAGGTAATATAGAAAATGCATACAAACAAGTTAGAACATACTTTAGGGATTATAAAAACACATCAAGTAGTATTGAACATGAAAATGGAAAAAAACTAATTGAAGAAGATGAAATAACTCAGAGATGGAAAAGATATGTAGAAAAGTTATACAGCAATACGAATAGTACTAACAATAAGATATGTCTACAACAAGAGACTAGTGTCAATGATATAATACCAAACGATAATATAGGTCCGAGTATAATGAGAGATGAATTTGATAAAGCCCTAAAGATACTAAAAAGACATAAAGCAGCAGGCTACGATAACATCTGCAGCGAGTTCATAACAGAGTTAGAGAGAGACGCACAAACACACATATACAATTTAATCTTAAATATGTACGAAAAAGGAAAAATACCAGATGATAATTCAAAAAGAATAAATTAATAATGATACCCAAAAAGAATGGCACAACTAAATGCGAAGAATATCGCTTGATAAGCCTTCTGTCACACTGCTCAAAAATACTAACAAAAATAGTACTGGACAGAATAAAATGTAAAATAGAAAACGAATTAAGCGAAGAACAGTATATTTTTAGACCAGGAAGAGGAACCAGAGAAGCCATTCTAGGACTTCGCATGGTGATTAAAAAAAAGTTGGAAGTAAATCAACCGGTCTATATTGCAATGATAGATTTAGAGAAGGCATTTGATAAATGTGATTGGAGCATACTGGATCAAACTTTATCAAGAATAAACATTGACCTCAAGAACAGAAGAATGATAAAGGAACTATACAAAGCACAATGACTAATAATTACGAGCAGAAACTTAGAAATAAAAGCGGAAGTCAAAAGAGGAGTAAGGCAAGGGTGCAGTTTATCACTGCTACTTTTTAATATATATATATAGAGCAAGTGTTTAAACACTGGACAGAAACTAGTAAAAATGGGATAAGTATAGGCGGAATGAAGATAAAATCCTTTAGGTTTGCGGACGACATAGCAGTAATAGCAGGAAGTGAAAAAACCCTGTCGAAAACACTGATTAAATTAAACTCAATTCTTAAACGCTATAACATGACAATAAACAAGAAGAAACAGTGGTAATGAGATGCAGCAAAATGGAAAATAATAAAGAAGTAAAAATAAAACTAGACAATGAAATACTAAAACATGTAAGAAAGCACAGATATCTTGGCTCAATAATAACAGAAGATGGAAGGTGTGATCAGGAAATAAGGACTAGGATAACTCAGGCAAAAGCCGCTTTCACTAAAAAGAAATCATTGTTAACATCCAAAAACATAAATGTAGAAACACGAAAACGATTAATAAAAGTATACGTTTGGAGCGTGCTTCTATACGGAGCAGAAACTTGGACTATAAATAAAGGGAGACAAAAACAATTAGAAGCGTTTGAAATTTGGTGTTGGAGGAAAATGCAAAAAATTACCTGGTTAGATAGAACTAAAAATACAGAAGTGCTCAAGAAAATCAGAAACAACAGATATTTAACATCAATAATCGAAGGACCAGTAAATGGTAAAATAACACGGGGAAGACTGCGGCAAAAATTCATTTCACAAATAATGGAAGATATAAAGGTGAACAAATACCATCTAATGAAAGAGAAGGCCCGAAGTAGATGCTTAAAAGCAAGCGGCTTCAAGTAATGTACTTTCCAGATGATTGACCAACAATCGAAAGATTGAGGAATAGAAGGAGAAAAGTAATCATCCTATTAATCCGGCGAAACAGTTGTTTAACTTTCTACATCTAAAAAAGATGAATATCCATCGATACCAGAAACAGCAAAAGTTTTTATTAATTGTAGAATTGAAATTTATAAACGTAAATTAGATTCATCAAACTGAAAGAAAATTTTAAAAACGAAGAATACAAATAAATAAATTTCTGTGATCTTATGTTACATTATATAATTATATTGCAAAAATGTACAAAGAATGTTTCAATGTATAAATAAATAATATACACTTATATGTAGTAGAATTAATTATTTAGTAAACATTATTTATGGAAAACACACTGTGCCGTATGTCACGCTGCGCCGCAGCGGCGGTCCTTCTTTATTTTGACGTTCAATATCTCGTAAAAGAAAAAAAAATAAACTCTGATAATTTCTATATCGACGTTAAAAACCCTCCTCTTCCGATCTAGGGTATTTAAAAAAATATTAAAAGTGCCTTTTTAAAGATATAACACGTTTTGTGTTTTTTTGAGTTTAAAAAGGCATGTTTTCAAAAAAATAATTTCATTGGAAAGCTGAGGAAAAAATACATCGAAAACGTGTTATTTTTTGTGTATGATTCTTAGTAACGTAATCATCAGTTGAAAAGTAAGCGTTTTGGCGCTCGAGAGCCGTGCTGGGGCATTTGATGTAAAATGCCCTATATATATTTCGCGTATCTTGGAAATGGCTCTAACAATTTGGATGAAATTTGCACACTAGAGGTATTTTGGGCTAATAAATCGATCTGTCAAGATCTAATCCATGGCAAAATTCGAGTTTTAAATGGGTTTTAATGTTTTCAATAGTAAATCGCAAAAACAATCGTTTATTGACATTTGCTGGCTATAGCGATTTCATTTTTCATTTTTAAAAATAATCATTTATTGATAAGAGAAGTGTTAAGGATTTAATGATTATTCGAAAATTAATAAAATAACATGTTAAAAGTTTTATTCGTAGCTCGATGTTGAGCGAACATTAACCAAGCGAACGACTTAATAACACAAAGACCAGCGACAAGCAAAAGCGAACAACAAATACCGGTAGTGCAAAGCAATAAAATATGTGGTCGGCAAAACAGGCGAACGCATAATTCCATATACCTGAAAACGGCGAAGAACGAATAGGCCAAGAAAAGGTATTGGTCTTGGAATTCATCAGCGGGCGGTCACATGATGGCGGTTCGAAAATCATGCGCTACGCATGCAGTAGAAATATATACGAGTATACAATAAAAAAAAAAAACAACATAAACATGGAAAACATCGTAACAAACAGTTCATTTTTTATTTTTTTTGTATTACTTTTATATTTAAATAAGAAAAAAAAAATTCTTTTCAATAGCTACTAAACAAAAAAAGAAAAAGAAAATCGGTTAATAAACAAGCGAGGACTTTGCCTAGCAATATGCAGATATTAAATGTTTTACGTATTTATATATTTGTTTTTGTGAAAGTAAATTACTGAGAATATGTTGTGCACATTTTAAAACCACCCTCCTTATGTGCAATATACCCTTATTACATTTTGCAGTGATTTAGTCGGATATTTTTTCCAATTCTTGGGAAAACAGTTGATCACAAGTAAAATTACAAAACGTTTTTTTATTTGTTTTTATAACGAATAAACCGATAGATTAAGTTGACGACCCTACATACCTAAGATATAAATGTTCTAATGAAAAACATATAGAAATATATTCATAAAAATCAACGTGTGCAGTCATTGAAAACATTTTCCAATCACGGACTTCTACATTTTTGTTGCGTTCAGTATTGAAAAGCAAAGTTATATGGGAAGAGGCTTTAAATTCATAAATGTGTTCATAAATTAGTTTTAAAATATTTTATGTTTTGTGAATATGTATAAGATTAATAACTTTAAACGAGCAATTCTTGTATATAAATTTATTTCGAATATCTCGGAAAAGGCTCTAACGATTTGGATGGTGATAGATTAACTGTAAAAAAGTACTAAAATATAGTAAATTGTTTCTTTTAAAATGTTAAACCAATTGCACTCGTGATTTTTTATTTAAATAACCAGTTCATATATAGGTAAGATCAAAAAATATTCATATTTAATCAGTATGTGATTCGTAAAAAGAAGCGAGCGAAGCTCGGTCGCCCAGGTGCGGTATTTTCGAATATTATAAATTTCTTCATTTTTATTATTTATATCAAGTATAGAAACAATCAATTACCAACACCCGATGAGAAGTAAATTTTCGGTATGGTTGGATAATCAGACTAATAAATCTATATTATTTGTAGATATTCTTTTTTTTCTTCCTTCTAAAACTCAAGACTAATTTTATCAACCAAATATGTATTTAACATTTTTCAATTAAAAAAGAGCATTTTATATAATATAGTTATTTCAAACGTTATTACCTGTTCAGTAACATTTGAAACTCTTACATCATTTAACTAGCTAAAATTCGAAGTTATTTACAAATCAAACATTATTAACCGTATAAAACCGAAACAAACCATAAGACAAACATAATTATTTCATAAAACAATAACCGGTAACAACACACTTCGTTCTACATCGTTCGTTTTATTTTTCTATTTCATATTAAAACGAAAAAACATCGTTATTTTTGTTTCTAGTTTAATCGATATACGAATAACTATCGATAAATTTATTTTAAAATTAAATAAAAACATAAAATTGTGCTTTAAAATATTTAAAACATAATCTAATTACCTTAGTGAGCAAGGTAATGTACAATTTTAAAAAATATCACACTATCCCGTTATACAACTCTTTGAAAATTAATTATGAAAATTTTAATTTAACATTAAAAGTGAAGTACAGTGCTTGAAAGCTGAATAATAATACAGCTTAAACTTAATACGGCTTATGTCCTTGAAAAATACAGCTTAAGCTTTCGGCTTTTGGCTGTTTGAATTTGAAATATGGCTTAGGCTTTCGGCTTTTGCCTGTTTAAATTTAAAATACGGCTTAAGCTTTCAGCTTTCGGCTTACGAAATGAATTTTAATACAAGATAATTAAAATCATTTACTAATTACCATGCATCAAACTATTTAGCATTACTATTGAAACTTCAACTTTTTTCTTTACGTACAATAATAAAAGTGTTTAAAAACAATTTCTTACGTAAATAATTATGTCAAAAATGCAAAATCAAGAAATTTAAAAAAAAAAGCTTAAGCCGAATATAAAGCTTAATTTAGCTTTTTTTGAAATACAGCTTAAGCTTTCGGCTTTCGACTGTTTAAATTTTGAGTATAGCTTAAGCTTTAGGCTTTTGGCTTATGGAAATTTAAATATGGCTTTTGGATTAAGCTTATGACATCTAAAAATGATTGGCTTTCGGCTGGCTTTCAAACCCTGGTGAAGTAACAATTTTAGAATAATTTATTAACATTAAAAGTAAAGTAACAATTTTAGAATAGTTTATTAACATTAAAAGTAAAGTAACAACTTTAGAATAGTTTATGTTTATTTACTGTCAGTTTAAAAAAAAACGTATTACCATTACTTAATCCTGGTTTACACGATGCGAGTTGACAATGACAGTTACTGTACTGCAGCAGCAGTTTTCGAATGAACACCTTATATAAGTAGCTATCAGGTCAGCTACTGTCATGAAGTCAACTCAAAATATTTTGTTTTACTGTCCAGTATTGTGTGTTGTGTTATAAACTTATAATTAGAAATTATTAGTAATTAAGTTGTATTGTACCAAATTGTTTTTTTATATTTATAACTTATTGTTTTTTAACAAATTGTATTGGTTAAGGTAAATTTTAAGTTATTAAATCTAAAAAAAAAAATATGCTTCTATGTACAAACTGCTCCTAAAATTATGATTTTAATGTATAATATGAACCAAAAGCTAATTTTAAATGAAATATTGCTTGACTGAAAATAAATTATAAGTGTTAACTGTGTTAAAAAGTATAATAAAAGAAAGCATTATGGAATAATTTATTAATTGAATCTAATTTAACTTAGTTGTTCTTAATATTTTAAATTGATTTTTGATATAGTTTTCACTATTAGGGAGAGCGCCCACTTAAGCGATACGATTCCGATACAACAGCGATTTTAAATTGTAAGCGATAGCAACACGATTCCAATACGATGTAACGCCCACTTAAGCAATGCAATTTATCCACTGGAGAAGCAGCTTAATTTATGATGTGGTGTGATAGTGCAAAAAATGTCATATTTTTTTTCACTTTCCTGTTCTTCTTTTAGTGAAGAAGCAATGTATCGTTAATAAATCTTAATAATTTAAATCAAAAAAGAAAACAATGTTATTGAGTACACCCATTTTTTCAAAAGAGTAACAGAATAAACACTTTAATGTTAATAAAGAACTGAATATATACCCGGAAAAGTTCTAAAGTTTTTATGGAATGAATAAGGAAACGTTTAATTGATTTGTAGAGAAACTTGGCCCAAAAATTGTAAAAAAGAACACCCATTTTAGAACATTTATACACTGCAGAAACGTATTTTAATCACATTATGGAAAATACATTTGTTAATTATGTATACCTAATGTTTGGAAACATTTTCTGTATCATATACATTATATATTACTGTTAATTTATATTACATAACAAAATAAGAAAATGTAAATATTAATATTTATTTCATAAATATGAATTGTTTTTAAAAATATTCTGAAATAAATTTAAAACACCGATTTTAAATTGTTATTTTTGCCAATCATTCATATTACGCATAAAAATTCACAATGTAAACAAACAATCGCTTGCTCAAGCAACCAAAAATAAAACATATAGCAGTTGAGCAACAGTGATACGATAGTTGCTTATCGGTTGCTTGTCGCATCGCATAAATGGGCGCTCTCCCTTAAGTGATACAATTCCAATGCAATAGCAACAAAATGTAGTTCAGAATATAACCCATGTTATTATATGAGTTAGCGCCCACTTACACGATGTGACAAGCAACCGATAAGCAACTATCGTATTGTCACATAACCTCTGTTGACTCCAAAAACAAAAGTACACGGCAAAAGTAATTTATTTCATAAAAAGTGTGGACGAAGCAACATCGAATCGAATAGACCGCCATTAAAACGTGCGATACCGAACTATCATTATCTCGAATAATCTTGGTCTGGACGAGTTGACACAGGATCACGGCTCGTCCTAGATCTGTTGTGGAGACGAGACGGTTTTGATCAGTGTGACCAGGAAGGAGTTTGTGGTTCCCACAATATTGCCGTCACTCAAGCGCTACATGTTTTATTTTTGGCTGCTTGAGCAAGCGATTGTTTGTTTACATTGTGAATTTTTATGCGTAATATGAATGATTGGCAAAAATAACAATTTAAAATCGGTGTTTTAAATTTATTTCAGAATATTTTTAAAAACAATTCATATTTATGAAATAAATATTAATATTTACATTTTCTTATTTTGTTATGTAATATAAATTAACAGTAATATATATGCATATGGTACAGAAAATGTTTCCAAACATTAGGTATACATAATTAACAAATGTATTTTCCATAATGTGATTAAAATACGTTTCTGCAGTGTATAAATGTTCTAAAATGGGTGTTCTTTTTTACAATTTTTGGGCCAAGTTTCTCTACAAATCAATTAAACGTTTCCTTATTCATTCCATAAAAACTTTAGAACTTTTCCAGGTATATATTCAATTCTTTATTAACATTAAAGTGTTTATTCTGTTACTCTTTTGAAAAAATGGGTGTACTCAATAACATTGTTTTCTTTTTTGATTTAAATTATTAAGATTTATTAACGATACATTGCTTCTTCACTAAAAGAAGAACAGGAAAGTGAAAAAAAATATGACATTTTTTGCACTATCACACCACATCATAAATTTAGTTGCTTCTCCAGTGGATAAATTGCATTGCTTAAGTGGGCGTTACGTCATATCAGAATCGTGTTGCTATCGCTTATGATTTAAAATCACTGTGGTATCAGAATCGTATCGCTTAAGTGGGCGCTCTCCCTTAGGTATGATTGTTATGTTTTGTACTATTATAATAAAAATTATTTAAATATAAATATTAAATCCCATTTACTGTAAGTGTTTCCTTCAAATATGAAAGAAAAAAAAAAAAAGACTAAATAAATTTATATCTCCCTTTTTACATTTGTACTGATGTCACTGTAATGCATGTTTTATGAATTACAATTATCTGTTATCTAAATTGTGCTATCAGTAACTAGTTTATTCAGTTAATCTAATAGTTCAAATTCAATTGAATATCACATATTAGTAATAACCAGTAACCAATTGAAATAATGGTTATTAAAAAATAACCAAATTCAATTAACCAGTTACTATAAAATAACCAATAACAACATCACTACTATTAACAAAATTAGTCAAATGCAGGAATTTATGATGTTTGTGATGTGCACTCCCAAATAGGAAATGCAACCATAATGATGATGATTTTTCCAAATATACATATACCACAGCAATCACTATCACCGATTCTGCAACAACCATACATTGAAACAGCACAGTTGGCTACATCAACACCTTCATATATTCCATTAACATCATCAAATTCTATTTCATCTCTGTCGCCACTAGTGCAAATACCTTTGCTTTGAATCATACTCCAACAATGATTGGATTACCTAAGGAAATAGTTAACCACCGAGCAGTCATCTATGTTAAAGATCCAAACGATTTTGAAAATAAAAATAGTTTCATGTATACAGTTTTGGCAAAATTTACAAGGAATCCATTATCAATGTGATAGTACAACATATTGCAGAATGTATATGATTTTGGTTTTATTCAATTACTAATGCTCTTGCTGGCTGATATCAAAACATTCGAAAGAACAAACAAAGTATCAATAAATTTGCATGAGCTAATCATGTTTAATGACATTGAACAGAGGCAGTGTAAAGCGTGGGCGATGTGGGCAACCGCCTACGGCCTCGCGGTCCAAGGGGTCTCGCGCCTCAAAGGTTTATGCATTAAGTAATTAAAAGCCATGACCGGGACGAAAAAATTTTACTGGTCATAAAACGATAAATATAATCAGCAAATCTCCGAACTGTCAACTTTTTTTTCTAGTTAAATTTTAATGAAGTATAAGAGATAGTTGTCCCGACATGTCGAATTTGGGTGTTGCTCTGCCAGTCGTTGATTTATGATCATTTTGGGCTGCCAGAGTAAACTAATCAAACATATAGATCACAATAGAAGAAAACTTTATTGTATTTCTTGCTGTCACTTAAACGATTGAAGAATATTTAACTAATGCAATGCTGGAAGAGCTTGAAAAAAATGGCTTAAATATTCAGAACTGTCATGGCCAAGGATACGACCATGGTGCAAATATAGCAGGTGTAAATGGTGGAGTTAAAAGTCGAATATTAAATATTAATCCCAGGGCATTTTTTACACCCTGCAGTTGTCATGGCTTGAATCTGTTGCTATTGGTAGACATAAAAAATTCTTCTGTGGCAGCAAACACCTTTTGGTTTTATTCAGAAAATTTATTTGCTATTTTCAAGTTCCAGGGAACGCTGAAAATGAATCAAAAAGACAAATTAAAGCTTACTATGAAGTCTTTATCAGACATAAGGTGGGAAAGTAGAATCAAAGCATTGAAGTCCGTATTACTGCAATTTGATGATGTTAAATGCATCGAAAGTTTAAAATATCAAACTGAACTAGCTGGTATACTCAATTATATTGTTATTCGGTTTTAAACGAAATGTTTAATTCAGAATTTATATCATATCATTACATGTATGGTATGAGCTATTATTGCGCGTTAATGTCATAAATAAATTACGGCAATTTGTACATGTCCATTTAAGCATTGCTCTTGAATATTCGTATACATTTTGTGACTGGGTCAAAGAATACTGACAAACTGGATTCAAAAATGTTTGTCTGATGCTCGTCAATTTATTGAGAAAAGCAGTTATGATCTACCAAAAGACTTTAAAAATAAAAGGGTAGCCAAAAAGAAATAAAGGATGTTCGATTATGAAGGCGGCGATCAACCTGTACGGTCTCCCAAAAGCCAGTATGGAATAGATTTCTTTTTGAATACTATGATTGATTCTATAATAAGCAATATGGATTCAAGATTTATTTCTTTTAAATAATATTTTAAAAATTCTAGTTTTCTCTGTGATCTAAACAAGTTAAAAAGTGTATTCCCAAAGAGTAATTAGTAAAAAACTGTCAAGATTTACACACTGTCCTGTGAGTGGGTGAGAGCAGCCACTTCCAACCTCACGAATTGTATGAAGAATTAATAACAATGCTCTCCCAAATTTACCCAACTTCATTAAAGATGTGAAACATCTGCTGTAAAACACATAACAGAAAATAGCTTGAAAGAAATTTACCCAAATAAATTTACATAGTCCTTCGAATTTTGCTAACAATACTGGTAAACAGTCCACTGAAAGGAGCTTTTTAAAATTAAAACTAATTAAAAATTATTTAAGAAATACAACGGGTAAGGAAAGACTTTCAGCTTTGGCAGTTTTATCTATTGAAGCAGATATCTAAGCTGAATTATGATACTATTATTAAGGAATTCAGTAAGACTAAAAGTAAGAAATTTCTGTTTCTTTAATTCATTTCTTTTATTTTTTGTCAAATGAATAAAAATTGGACAATTACAATAGTTTTCTATTGTATAAAATTCGTCTTCTTACGCCACCAGAGGGCCTCGCAAAATGTACCTTGCCCACATAAAATTTAGGTCTTGCCCCGCCACTGACGTTGAACCTGATACAATCAGATGCTAGACTCCATTCGCAATGCTAAAATTGACACTTTGCAACGCGACACGATCGTACCACTTATTTTGCTTCTTCCCATATCCGCGCCAGTAGATTGCGCCAGCAGATGTTAGCTGTACACTTGATGTCCTAAAACCGTTAACAATTAACATTTAGCCGGTTTTGCTGTAACTGTATAAGTTTGAATTTCAGTGTTCTGATATATTATGAAGTGTATGATGTACCACACACTTGTATTACATAGTTATATTAATGAATACTGTACAATATATTCTATTACATTACTCTTTGTATAGTAATCAACATAAAAATAAAGTTTTATAGTTCAACTTTAATTTGAAGAAGCTCGGATATTACACAGCATTATACATCGAGTGAGAGATTATATTTACAAAATAGAGTTATAAAAGCGACTAACAATGAACATTTGAGAAATTATCTTCTATATGCAGTATGTAATGGTTTTCAAATCATGGTTCCAACATCATAGGGGTTTGAATATTAAAAAAAAAGTTGTCGATTTATAAATGCATAGTTAAAACATTACAGTTATTATTTAAATATACCTGTATGGTTAGGAATTTTTTTAGGAGGCATTTTGTAATAATAATGATGAGCATAAATAATGGTAATAAATGAAATAAAGAATTAAAGGGAAATGAAGTTCAGAAAAAATCTTATGGCAATACAACAAATTATTCAACTAACAACAATCTCAGAAACCATAATTATACTCTCGAATGTAGAAAAAATGTTGTCTATTATTTATAAACTTATTTTGTATAGTACATCAAAAAATGTAATATGAACTGAGACACAGGATTTCTGAAGTAATTAAGGTGCTTTAAAAAAATTTAATGGTAAACGATCTTTACGTAATGTTTACAATTACATTCAATTAAAAGTTGTCTATTTAAACATTACCATTAAATACATATTCAGATATGCAAATATAAAAATAGAATGGTGTAAATATAAGTTGATGTACAATTATGATAAGGAAGACGCGTTTTTTTATAAACAAGTAAATAAAAACTCGCAAAGCATTGGCGATTTTAATAAAATGTTATGTGAGTTCCAACGGCTAAATCTCTGTGGGAATTGTTCACGTAAATAAATTTTTTAAAATCATTTTCTTCCGAAAATAATTATTAAATTTATGTTCACTTCGGTTGAAATTATAGTTTTGCTTTTCCCTCCACTTCACATCTTTTTTGTAACCTTCGCTTTTTTCACATAATTATAATAAACTAGTTTTATTTTTACAATTTTTATTTTGCACGTATTTATTTTAAATGATTTCGTTTTTTTTTTTTTTTTTTTTTTTTTTTTGAAATAACTGTAAAGGGTCCCACGAGGCTAATGCCTATATTGTGGGTGCCCAAACACTTATTATCGTTTATTGTATAAATATAACGTACAATATAATATCAACGTCCGACTATAAACTAAGCAATTACTAATAAAATAAAACAACAATCTTCTTAAATGAAGCAAATATCTTATCCTCTTAACAAAACGTATATACACAGTATCACCGAAAACATATTCCAACCCATACAAACAACCAGCTATACAATCGGCAGAACAAATACAACACAGATGAAATAATCATAATGTAGCGCTATTAATGTTAAAAACCGAATAATATACGTCCAACGCAACATAGTTAACTACAATAAATACTCTATACAAATATCAAATAGGTAATTATGCTCTATTATGCCACATGCACTCAAGCCCGCATACCCTTTTATATTGTATTTGGGGGGAGACCAAGAAACCTGCAAATTATTACTCCTATCTCTGCAACCAAGCAATTAACCAAATTTTTATTTTTTCCTTCCAAACTGCTAAATGCTGTTCTATCCAGATTTCCTTCGGTACCTTTAATAATAAATTCATCAATACATTTTCTTCGACATTATCTATTTTATGATTTACCCCCCGTCTGAATTGAAAGGAAAATTCTTTAGGTACTCTGGTATTTCGCTTCTTATCTATTAATGGCAGTTGCACGTCTTGCAACTTACTTTTTAGCAGCTTGTGATAACAATACATCGCTTTTGGAGGTAGTTCCTTATTTTCTATCCACCATACAGGTTCAGAAATATTCTTGTTTCCCAGATTTCTAGAGGGAGTTATTAATTTCAGACATCTCATTAAATCGCTGATTTTGCTCATTTCCGATTTTTTTGCCTCACCCCATACTTGAACAGCATAATGAACTCTCGATGCTATTAAAGCCTTATAATACATCCTTACTACATCGTGGGGCATCAGAAATTTTAATCTATATAACGCTGGTATGGATTGCCTTATTTTTAGAGTGAGATTATTTATGTGCATTTTCCATGTTAATGCGTTGTCAATCACTAACCCCAGATATTTGTAGCTCTTAACAACTTCAAGTAGCACACAATCGGAGCAATTATCGCAATGATTAGCATTCCCGTGTAACCAACCTGGACAGCGTAATATTATTTTCGGTATAATTTTTCTATGACGACTGGGGGTCCTTATGTACATTATTTGTGTTTTTGATTTATTGATAACTATACCTCTATCATGGGCCCACCTGGTTACATTATCCAAATCTTCCTGCAGTAATTTTTCAGCAACATGTATATTTTTGTGCTTTGTCACAATGGCGAAGTCATCTGCATAAGCAAATATAGTAGAATTTTTTACGGCAGCAAAAACCGAGTTCGTGTAGATAAGAAATAGTAATGGCGCTAAGACTGTTCCCTGCCCTAAACCCGTAGTAACGACTGCTTCTGCGCTTTGTATATTTTTGATTTTCACTATAATCTTCCGATTTGTCATGTAATTGTGAAACCATTCTTTTTGTTTACCTAATATCCCTATGTTTCCTAAATCCCGCATAAGTAAGTCATGATTCACCGAATCAAAGGCTTTGTTTAAGTCTAAAAAAGCTACTAGAAATATACTACCTTCAGCCATACCACAGTTAACTTGATTTACAAACGATTGCAGTAACATTGTAGTAGATTTCCCCTGCCGAAAACCAAACTGATTATCCGCAATAAGATAATTTCCTTCGAGAAATTGTCGCAAATGCGACGCAACATACTGTTCCAGAATCTTTGCAAATGCAGAAATTAACGTTATTGGCCTATAGTTTATAGTTTTTGAGCAATCCCCTCGTTTATATATCGGTTTAACGATACCTAGTTTTAAACCTTGTGGTATACAACTAGTTTTTATTGTGTAATTAATCATTTTGGCGAGGAGCGGTATAAAAATCTTAGAGTTACTCGTTACGTCTTTAACTCGTATTTTATCCCATCCTGGCGCTTTATTTTTGTTTAATTTCCTCAATATCATTTCTACAGATCCCTCCGTGGCTAGAGGTAAATAAAAGGATGTCAAGTGATTGCTTATTTCCTCCACTGTTGATAACTGCCTATTACAAACCGAAAAACACACATCGAGATCAGCCGTAAAAGTTTCCCGAAATTCCTCAACAGTTTCCGCTGGGTTAGTAAAAGTTTTAACTAACCGCTCGTCATTAGAAGTAGCCTTTGCCCCATGTAAAATATTGTTCACCAGTTTCCATGTACTTTTTATATCATATCCTGTTTCTTTTATTTTAGTGGTGTAAAAGTTGTACTTCGCTATCCTAATTTCCTGTATTATCCAATTTCTATACTTTTTGTAGTTTCTCCTGTAAAAGTGGTTAGTAGGATTGCCTTTGGCTCTCCTGAAATAAAAGTCTCTAATTTTTATTAGGTTCAGTATTTTTAAATTTATCCATTGTTTACTATCTTTCTCTTTTTGGTTTAGGCCTCGGCCAGGGTCGAATAAGCTAGTTCTATACAACTGATCAAAAGTTTTTTGTATGCTATTATATATCTTATCCGCTGACTCATCCTTCAACATTTTATCCCATTGGTAGGTGCGTATTTTACTGTTTAAGAGACTCCCCTGAATTATAAAATCGCGCGATTTTCTTTGACAAAAATAATTTAGTAGAGAAGCATAACATATTATATAATGATCAGCGATTTTCGTTGTAATAACCCCAGAACATATTGTTGTTTCTTTATGTCGTACGAATATGTTATCAATGCACGTCGAGGTTACCCTATCTCGATTAATTTCTTCCCGTGTAGGTAGATTTATTAATCTAACACACCCATAGCCATTAACGATGTTTAGGAACCGATCTCCGTTACTACTTTCTTTGAATAGATCAATATTAAAATCTCCACATACAATAATTTATTTGTTACTTATTTTCCCTAATAAATCCTCAAGTAGCACTAAAAATTCGTTGATTGGTTTATTAGGCGATCTATATATGGCCAGTAACATTATACTAACTTTACTATTTATCGATATTTCAATGTTATTATAATCGCAAGCTCTGTTCCCTGTACTAATTTGGGTACAATTATATTTTTCCGAAACAAAGATCAGTATGCCGCCATTAAACCTTTCTGATTTCTCAACGAAAAATTTACCATATCCCCTCAGATTATAGTATTTTGCTTCTAGTAAGCTTATGTTAATTTCTGTTAGTACCAATATGTCAATTTTTGTGTTGAGAGTAATTGTAACGAATTCATTCCAATATTTTTTTAGACTTCTAATATTAAGGTGGAGTAACTGTAAAGGGGTCGAACTATCATTCCCCAAATGGCTAAAGGTCCTCACCTGCTCCTCCCATTTACCTAAACTTTCAAAATTCTTACAATTTAATATATTGGGTATTTCGCACATACCTACTAAAATTAATACTTAAATTCTATTATCATAATGTTAACGTACGCAAATAACATAAACTATCTATTATACTACTATAAGCTAGATTCTATTATACTATTTTATTGAGATCGTCCGAGGTTTTTATTTGAAAGGAACGCTCTTGCGGGGTTTTACGAACAAAAATTTTACCATTCTTCAGCCAAGTGAACTGGTAGTTTAGCAGCTTGGTTTTCTGCTTGGTTTCCCAAAACAAGGTCCGATAATATCTGGATAGATTTTCATTAACGAAGATTTTGAGCGTGGATGAAGTGTTGCCAGTTATGTCTTTATCCCAGATAACCTGCGCCTTTTTCTTTACCATCAGCTCATCTACGATTTTACGATTTGCTTTAACTATTACTGGGTTTGGGAAGTTTTTGTTCCTGGCCGGAAGCCGATGTACGGCCACGATATCCTCCTTTCGTATCTGACAGTTCACTTCCCCGCCAATTTTTATTACTAAATCTTGCAAGTCTTCATTTGGCATCTGCGATACTCCATGTAATTCGAAATTTTCCCGTCTTCCGTACTGCTCTAAGAGGTGAACAGTAGCTGTTAGTTCGATTATTTTTTCGCCCTTCTGTTTCGTTTCTAGCGTCAGTCTTGCAACTTGCTCCCTCAAGAATTTTAACTCTGCCATTATTGACTCATTTATTTTTAGTGTTTCATCATATTTATTAGATAAAAATTCCATCGTGCGCACCATTTCTGCAATGTTACTATCTATTTGCCTTAATCTGTCGGTCACATCTGCTCTTTGATGTTGCTCATCAATTTTACCGCTCTCTGTGGCTTGATTTTTTCGTTTCTTCTCATTCTCGTCAACACTATCGAGGCTTATTTGTCGCTTAGTCCTTCCCTTTGGCATGATTATTAATTTTATGTCTGTATTGAAATACGAAAAACGAATAAAATCGGTTTTAACTTACTTCTTTTCAGTTTGGTTCTTATCAGTTATTACGCTCGTATTTATACACCGAGACTCAATTAAACGATAACAATATTTCTAACACGTAACATACGTCTATTCAAATTAAACAATTTAATAGTTAGTAGTAAGTTTATAAAAAATATTTCACATCGTTTAAAAATAAAACTACTATGAATACTCTCTATATAATTTATTACAACATTAAGAAAATTTTTCTAATATAAAATATGTAACATTTGTTTAAATATTTTAAAATAAAAAGTTCACCTCGTTGTTGGTTTTGACCTTTAGTACATGTATATGTTAATGAATGCCTTCAGCATTTGACTCGCACCAATTACCCCTAGACCACTATCTCACTTACATGACTGGATCTAAAATATTATAATATAGTATTGTATATAAAAACAGTGTGATCATATCACTTTGCAAAGTGTCAATTTTAGCATTGCGAACGGAGCCTAGTCAAGTAGATATAGAATCAAAGTTGTGTACCAAAAAAATCATAACATGTTAAACTACAAGCATCACACCAATGCATTATATTAAGGATCTAATAAAAATTTCCAGTTTGCTTGGATAAAAAAGATGCAGTCATCAAAAGTGGAATTTATTTGCTGGAGATATCTCGATTCAATGAATACAGGTTATGAGCATAACACTCACAGATGTAACATAGTCAGCTGATGAAATATGCATTGCATGTAAGATACAAAAATAAAGACTCATTTTTCTTTTCACATATATTATTATTTTTTCAAAACATTTTTTTACATTGTTTTATACAAATATATCGCTTGTGTATATGCAAACTTTATTAGAATATAATAATAAATATTTTTCATATATGTAAATTTTTTATTTTTGTTGCAAAGTTTTGAGTTATAGAGCATTTGCGAATACATATACTTTTATAAATCCATACCAAACACACTTCAAACAAACGATTGATATTCCATTATTGTGATTACCATTAAAATTATACATACTATTAAGGATTCACAGCTTAGTCTTTGTATGTTAACACATTTCAGGAAATCATTAGCTGTAGACTATGGGAATAATTTTTTCCAAACTAACAAAGTATATATTTTTTCTATTACACAAACAGTAAAATACTGTACATACATCATATTGACACATATTTCCACAAAATCCTCCATTACATCAATATGATATGATCCTGGAGAGTAAAATATCTACATACCACATTATTTATTTATTTATTTTATTTTTATTTTTTTTCCATTATTTTTAATATTTTACGTAAGTATACATTGCTTTTAATTTAAAAATATGTACGAATTTTGTTAGATTCTTAATCCCACGCTCCAAGTAGTTCCAAAAAACTTAATCTATATTGTAGTAAAAATATATGATGTGTGAAAATTTTTTATTCACTACACTCACATCCATGCACTCGAGGTATCCATGCATATAATTCTACATACATCCGCAACATCGATAAAATAAATCAGTTCTTGCAATCTTTATTCTTATTATATTAACAGTACAAAAAAAAAAAATCTTGCATCAAAGAATTCTAGTCTTTATTTTTTTTTTCTTTTTCTTTTCAAATTAAAATTCTTAGAGTTTGCAATGAGCTAAAAAATCTCTCCGCATGTACCTACATGTATATGCTTACATATACAAGTATGAAAAAAATTAAATTTTATTATTTCCTAGGTATGAAAGGTAAATTTATGAGTTTATTGAAGAAAAACAAAAAAAAAAAAAAACAAAAAAACAAAAAACATCAAAAACCGATACCTAGATTTCAAACTTTGATGGAAATTTTTGTAACATTTTTGGTTCCCACGTATTATTTAAAAAAAATATTTTTCATTATTAATTATATCGTTTAAATAGACTGATACAGCAGAGAGAAAATAAAAGGTAAATTTTACTTGTAAAGGACAGGAATTGACAAAAATGTACGAGTCCTATTATTCGGAATATAGATTTTGAAGGAAATCTTTATACCTTGTTTCGTTGTAAGATTTTTTCATTTTTACATTTTAAATTTTCAATACGCAAATATTTCAAAATCTACAGGAACGTCTACGAGTACTTTTCGTCATTGTACAGACACCTGCAGAACATGTATCAACATTGTATATATGTAAGCCGTAAGGGTAAGTAAATATGTGTAAATATGTGTGAGCGTGGGTGGGTATGTATGCTTAAAATATGGGAAATAGCTAATAAGAAACAACCATTGGATCACAGTGACAGGTACAGATCCACTTATAGCATAAGGGAGAGTGAGTGAGACAAAATATGTATTTTTATTATAGCACAACTGCACTGCAATAACAGACGCAAACTATCCGCTAACATCCTTTTTGAGGTGGTTTTAGAAAAAAAGCAAAAAAATTAGTTTTAAAACTGCATGAATGAGATAGTTGACAATATGTATACCATTATGACCGGTATGTGTGTTTATGTGCATGCACATGAGCATGTGGTAAAACGGATGGCAAAAGATTATTAACTGCATAAGCATTGTTAAACATCGCTGTACTGTTTTAGATGTAAAACTAACAAATTTTACCGTTGTTTTTTTTTTTTCAGGTTTTACAAGACAATTTTTGTTAGTTCTAAAAATATTGCTAAATTCAAATTAGGCCGATCATGTTATTTTATTTTTTCTTCTTGTTTTTTTAAGCAATATGATGCGGAAATAAAATCGTATTTATCTTATTTAATCTTGTTGGAGCTCATTTGCTCCAGACATTTTTAATGTGAACAATAAATTGAACAGGAGTATTTTTATAAAATAAACAGAATTTATTGACCCAATTAATTTCTATCAGTTCGTGCACGTTAAAATACGTATAATCATTGAAATATCGTAGAAGAAACGTATCTTCGTCTTTAAGAAAGAACCGAGTAATCCGATATTATTGCGTAATAATCTTAATCGTCTAGGAAAACAAAGAGATTGTTTTCCTGGAATTATTCGGCCGGGTCGTGTGATCACTGTTACTCGCCTATTCGAGTATTAATATTCCACCGATCACAATTTATATTTTTAATATATAAAAATAATAGTTGATCATTTTTAATAACGCTTATTTCTAAATAATAAAATATCTGTATTAAAGAAATTATTATATTTCATTATCCCTACAGTACTTCCCGCTTTCGGAAAAAAATTTTGTTACCAGACAAAATTTTAAGGGTAATACAACGCTGTATAATAATGAGTTTAAAAAAAATGAAACTAAAAAATAAGAAATTCATAAAAAGAAAAGAATAAAATGAATACATCTCATGATAAAATAAAGAAGTATATGATTACGATATTCTAGTTAAAACGAGGAGTCGAAAATAAAGAGTAGAATCGAAAAGAATCGGGAACAAAATTCGAATTGGAAAACCCGGTTTCGCTAGAATGTAAACAAACATGATAATATATTGATGCTTACAAAATAGTTACAAAATAAAACATTTTGCGTACTGTTTCACGTGCAGATTTTACAGTTTATATATTTTTTATTACCCACGTAGGAACAAGTATTTCAACATAAACTACGTAAGCTACATAATCGGATAATGATTAAAACTTATATATATGTATATATATTAAACATTTAATGTACATGCTTTAACGATTTTCGAATTATGACTATTTTGAAACAATAAGTAATAAAGTGGTAACCGAAATTTTCACAATGCATCTATATATACATATATATATAAATATATATACGTAAGTACTATGTACAATATATGCCTTAATTTAATACAATGTATATATAATTCAAATGTGTAGACAAAAAGTGAAACTTTCTGGTCCCATAATGAGATATAACGTACAATACGGTATTTAATAAACTTAAAATGTAAAGCTTAATTTCTTCATTTATCGGAAATAAAATGTATATAATCTGTCAAGATATAAAATTTCGAGACGTTTTGTTTATTTAAAACATGATAGAATTAAATCATTTAAAGTTAACAGATTCGATAACAAATTGTTTTTCGAATAAAAGCGGTTTACTAAAACTTTTACTTTATTTAAGGGAAAACATAGTTAAGGCGGTATATAAAATGTATTATATGTAAATCGTTATTTTTTTATTTTTACATTTTAAGTAATTTACTTACGTTGGGTCATATGTATGCCGATTTATTTTTGATTTTTGACATGCTAAACATGCGCGCGCCCATTCTCGTATGTTAGAATTCATCCGTGGCCGAACGTATCTCTTTTTTTGATAGTCATTGACGTTTTCTTCCACGATGGCTGGTTCAAATTGTGAAATTTTGCGTAAACTACTTGTCTTAATTTCTGTGGCGCGAAAATTCGTGGGTGCTGATCGATCCAGATGTCGCGTTTGTCGATTTCCACTTTTGATAGGTGCAGTTTCGATAGATTCGGATTTTTTATGTACTGGGTTAATTCGACGTCATTCTTTCGATGTCCTAAAGATAGTCCTAAAGATAGTTCGTTAACCTGCTCTATCCTGGATAGGCAATCCGCAACTACGTTATTTTCGCCTTTAACATGACTGATATTATCGGCGAATATTGCTATATATTCTAGCTGTCGACTTTGTCTCTGTGACAATCTTTCCAGCGGACGGTTTAACGCATTAGTTAAGGGTTTATGGTCCGTTACCTTCAATTAGATCGCGGAAATGTTGTGTCGCAGAGAATATAGACAACAGTTCGCGGTCGTACGTACTGTACCGGCGTTCGGTATCGCTAAGTTTTCGAGAGAAAAACGCAAGTGGTTCTGACTGCTCATGATTTACCTGACTCAGCACTGCTCCAATCGCCGTTGCCGATGCGTCACAGGTCATAATAAGGCGAGCGTTTATAATCGGATGCGCTAAAGTGACGCACTTTTTCAATTCTGATTTAGCCTTCATGAACACTTCTTCGGTGGCGTCATTCCAGGTAATAGGTCGCGCGTCTCTCTTCGTTGCACCCTTGATTAGATCTTGCAGTGGTGCGAGCAATTCAGCTGCATGTGGGATAAATCGGTGCTAAAAATTTATCATTCCCAAAAATCTTCTTAAACTTGCGATGTTATCGGGTCTTGGATATTTATCTATTGCTTCGGTACGCCTTCGATCTGGTCGAATACCATTTTCTGAAATTTCAAAACCTACAAATGTGACTGTCTCTACGCCGAATGAACACTTATTTTTATTGATTTTCAGCCGGTTGTCTCGCAATTTTTGTAGGACGGTTCTCAGATGGGTGATAGGTTCCTCCGCTGATTTTGACGCAACCAGAATGTCGTCAACATAAGGAATAGCGTATGGTATTGATCGGAATATGTCATCCATATACCGTTGAAAGGTTGCACTGGCATTCCAGAGACCAGAAGGCATTACCAAATATTCAAATAACCCGTATGACGTTATCACTGCTGCCTTTGGTATGTCGGACGGGTTCATAGGTATTTGATGATATACTTTGCAAAGATCGATTTTGGAAAAAATACGTGCCCGGATAACGATACGTTTATGTCTTGTATATTAGGTAAAGGATAACGATCAGGCACGGTTACCTGATTTAACCGGCGATAATCTCCACATAACCTCCACTCATTGTCTAGTTTTGGTGCTAACGTTAGCGGACTAGCCCACGGCGATGTGGACGGTCGGCAAATTCCCTCACGGATCATTTCTATTGCGCTTTCTCCGGTGTTGTTCGTCGTGCTCTTGCAGTGACTGGAGGTCCGGTGGTTTCAATGTAGCGTCTCACTTCGGTATGCTGTTTGGGCTTCACTATTGAGCTATTGGCGAGGTCCTCATACTCCTGGACTACTGCATTTATTGTTTTCAGCCATCTCACCCCTGCGACTTCCGTGGCTTGCATTTCTCCTCGGACAAATTTGCTTTCCTCTTGTACTGAAATGCACCGATTCCGTATATATATCAACAATTATTTGAGCGTTATTTAGGAAGTCGGCGCTCAAAATAGCAACAGGTACATCGGCGATTACGAATTCTCAAACGAACTTTTTGTTTACGCCCAAATCAAACATTAACGATCGTTTCCCAAATGTGGGAATCGGCGATCCATTGGCTGCGACCAATAGTGCGTACGTTTCTGAACGTTGTCGTTCTATAGGTGTTGCAGGAACTACTGAACATTGAGCTCCGGTGTCTACCAGAAATTGTCTCCCTGACAGGCGATCTCGGACATATAATCGGCAAACTTTCATTAATAACCATTACTTGTTTGTCTACGGATGCTATGGTGGCTTTCTTTTGCTCATAACGACAAGGCGGTCTGCATTTGGTAGCTTTCTCGCCATATTTCTGATGAAACCAACAATATTCCTCATTTGGCTCGATAGGAACTATCGTCTTCGTCTTTGGTCGATAGCTCGACTGAAAACTGAATTCTTTTCTTGGAATCGGTCGGATCGCAACTGCTTCCTCAAGTTTCGATAATCGATTCGAGATCGTCTCTAATACAGATTCAATATTAGTTTTCGGATCTGGTCTAACCGGTCTTTGTTTCTCAATCGTGTTGATGGAATTTTGTTTTAATGTCAGATGCATGCTGTCAGCTACTTCTGCTAATTTGTCCAGCTCGATGTCTCCGAGCGCAGCTACTCCTAATTGTATTTGTGTTGGTAATTTTCCAATCCAAAGCGATTTGAGTAGTTCGTCATTTAGTTGATCTCCCATGAGATCTCGCATCTGGTCTAACAACTGTGAAGGTTGTAGGTCTCCCAAAATTACTTCATTCATTAATTTATGAAAACGAACCGGTTCAGCTTCTCCATAACATCCGATTAGCGTTTTTTTAAGGTTGTCATGTTTTTCCGTGACTGGTGGATTCACGATCACCCGTTTTACTCTACGAAATACGTCTTCGTCTAATCCTCCAGCAATGTGAAGGAATTTTGCCGTATCATCCTCTATAGCAGCTAATTGGAATTGGAGTTCCACTTTAGCAAACCACGACTTGGAATCTCTTTTCCAGAATTCGATTCTGCTGCACCATTGTTGGTCCAGAAATTGAGCTATTATTTAACGAGGAACTTTAGGCATCCATCGTTGATAAAAGTTTTTTTTTTCTTTCGATACCGTATTTTAAAATCGAATTCTTTGTCAGCCACGGGCGTACGAAATGGCTTAAACGCGAAACAAAGCGAAAAGTTGATTCAAATAATTTTCAGTAAACGTAGCGATTTGAAACTTTACCTGTCGAAATCGTAGCTGGTAGATAAGTTCGTGGATCATTGTTTTAGCAGCTTATGCTGTATAGGCTAACATAAAATCCGAACACTTTTCTGATCACGTCGATTGCTACAGCGATGATCACCATTTAATCACGTCGATTGCTACAGCGATGATCACCATTTAATCACGTCGATTGCTACAGCGATGATCACCATTTAATCACGTCGATTGCTACAGCGATGATCACCATTTAATCACGTCGATTGCTACAGCGATGATCACCATTTAATCACGTCGATTGCTACAGCGATGATCACCATTTAATCACGTCGATTGCTACAGCGATGATCACCATTTAATCACGTCGATTGCTACAGCGATGATCAACATCTGATTACGTCGGGGTCACCGATATGTTGGAGCTCATTTGCTCCGGACATTTTTAATGTGAACAATAAATTGAACAGGAATATTTTTATAAAATAAACAGAATTTATTGACACAATTAATTTTTATTAGTTCGTGCACATTAAAATACGTATAATCATTGAAATATCGTAGAAGAAACGTATCTTCGTCTTTAAGAACGAACCGAGTAATCCGACATTATTGCGTAATAATCTTAATCGTCTAAGAGAACAAAGAGAAGATTGTTTTCCTGGAATTATTCGGCCGAGTCGTGTGAACACTGTTACTCGCCTATTCGAGTATTAATATTTCACCGATTACAATTTATATTTTTAATATATAAAAAATTGAATATAAAAATAATAGTTGATCATTTTTAATAACGCTTATTTCTAAATAATAAAATATTTGTATTAAAGAAATTATTATATTTCATTATCCCTACAATCTCTTACCTGATATTCTAGTAGTTTTAGACAATAACAGAAATATGTAAGCTACTGTGGACGTATTATATTTATTCATATATGTGTGTATACACACTTTCTATACAAGCGCATCTAAATATCAGATGATAAAAATGCATGATAATATAATTTTTGAATCATTGATTAACGTATTATTAATTTTTTTCTCACGGTATTATACAAAAATAGCATCATACATGTTTTTACAACCACACTTAATTTCTACAAAAAGTGTCTCCCGGAGAGAGTAAAAATATCCGGGAGAATCAATATTTTATCATATTTTTGTTTTTCTATTTTTGATTCACAGTCTTCTTTTTTTTTTTTTTATATTATTATTTTTATTTCAGAGTTTATTTTTAAAATAATTTCTTTACACTCCAATATGGAATATCTGTTAATTTAACGAACAACTCTAAACATGCTTGTTAATATAATATGATAAATGGTAAAATTTAGAAAGTCTTTTCAAAGAAGTAATTGACGGAAGAGTATACTTTTGAAAGCATGTAGTTAAGAGACTATACATAAGAACCTATATTATGCGTTAAACATATTGAAAAACATAATCACAAAAACTATTATGAATTTCATTAATCTATTCAATTATAATATTTTTCACTTATCCATATTCTTTCTAAGTTCCAATCATAAGTTTTAATTTTGATATGATATCTACCGATTTCTATGTTTACTTAAGTTCTTTACTTTTCAACGGATGTTTTTTCAAATTAAATTTTGAAAAAATTGTTTTCAAACACGAAACACATTTTCACACCTGCAGTAATCATCACATTAAATACATATAGACATTTTCATTTCATGCATTGCTAGAAACTACAGAATTTTTCATTTCAAGCATCGCTGGAAAACAACATTCTTTTTGCTATTTTTCAAAAAATTTATTCGTAGTCTCGCTAATTAGAGCTATTTTTACACCATTTTTCGTAAATTTTACTTATTTTTATACTCTACATACAATTCTCGAGCTATTAGATGATGCAAATTCTGAATACGTCATATTGTTCTCATCTCTGATTATTTTTTTTTATGTATTACTCGTTTTTATTTTTTTCTTATGTTATGTACATGTATTAGAGCCTTCTTTGTGATTTTACAATAACAAAGTGTTTATGCTCACTATTGAAGCTGAAATAGACAATATTTACGCTTAAAAGAAAACATTTTATTATTCCATTCGCACACGGAAATATTTATTTTATAAAAAATTATGAAATGTAAAATATATATATTTCATGTAATATATTTACAAACAATACAATTCTTATTACAAAAAATAAAAGAAAATTAATTAAAAAAAAAATAACATGTAAAAATTTTAAAAATCGAAAAAAATTACAAGATCAATATTTTTACAATGTTCACAAATTAGCTCCTTCGATCCGGCTAAGTAAAAATTCAAACAAACCTGCATGGTCACATTGTGAGCAATCTTTTATTGAGGTAAGATGTACCGTGTTGAGTGGTAAAGAATCGGGAATATCATAGCTATGATGTTTAAATCACAGTAAGAAGCGTTTGATACGTCGATCATTGTTCAGTGCTACGAGTAATTTATTGTAAAAATCGCAAATTTTTTGAAAGCATATAACGTTAATTAATATCTCTGCAGTAACATTTTGCATCAAGTGGTGTGTAGGATATTTTACTAATGATAATATAGGTCTAACATTTACATCGTACTATTATTTCATCATCCCATAAACATTTTGCGATGAACACCTGTATATGTTTTTATCCGTGTGTGCATCACATTTTACGACACTTGATATTCCTTTATACATATTATTTAATTTCCTTAAATTGAGCATACCAAATTTTTTTTTCTAAATCAGTAATCTTGAATCTTGAAAGTGATGTTTGAAATAATTTTATCCACATAGTTTTAATTTCCTTTAACATAAATATTCACTGGTTCCAAATCTTTCAACACATTTTCTATATCACAGGCAATAGATTCTTAATCGGAATCTCCTGCATTCCATGGAATTGAATGACAGTTTTGAATTATCCACATGTTTTCTTGTTTTTTATTATCGAATAAGACTTGTAAATTCAATGAAATTGAATTTCACCATTAACACTTAATACTGCAAGTTCCTTAATGATGTACGTGTCATTATCATTTTCAAAACACTGAATATCGATAATTTATATGCTTACTTCCTTTTCCTAAATAAGTTTCATCACATTTCAACGACACTGACCAGAGCCGATAATCGACGACGTTCGGAAACCAAAAATAATACTAAAAACAGAACTGTTCATTTATTAGATCGTCGTCGAAAGATCGCGCCACTAACCCTAATTCGAATCAATATATACAAATTTACATATGTATTCTTTAAATTCGTTGTCAGGATCCATGCCATATAATTTACAAAGTTTTCTCCAAACCATTCTATCCGAACTTAACCACAGCCAAGCAGAACGGGATCCTCTTGGTTACATTCGCGACCAAACCATCCCAACAAATCATGCGACCGGTCCAATTCCATTTTAAACTGCCTTTTTCGCGATATTCTTAATTTTTGTCTTTAGTCTTATTGCTTTACATTGAATTCTATCTGTTATTCTCATTCCAAGAATCGATCTCTCCACAGCTCTCTGCACTCGATTAATCACGTCAATATGTACCATGGCCGAGGGTCTAAACCCCCCGAAATGTTTTGGATTTTTTTTTTTTTTTTTTTTTTTTTTTTTATTCAGACATTTGATATTTAAAGGAAAACAAATAAAAATATGAATAAAATAAAAAAAACATTTGCTACACAAACTCAAACAAATTTACACAGATTATAAACGCAATCTCAAGTTTAATGCAAGATGGTTCGACCAAATTAATAGGCTACTATATTTAAAACGAGAGGATAGTGCGTACTGTAAATATTGTGCTCTTTTTGTCATGGATACTGCAAGAAAAGGGACTCATCAGGGACTTGGATCACTCGCTAAGAAAGGATTCCGCAATTGGAAGAAGGCGAAGGAGGAATTTGAAAAGCACGCCCTCTTAAGTTATCATATAAAAATAATCAAAATGACTCAAAACTTCTTATCAATATATGATGGTAAAACGGAAAACATCCGGGAAAAGATTTCTTCTGAATTAGCCAAACCGTCTTTAGAAAGCAGAGTCAAATTAACCTTTATTGTCAAAACCATCATATTATGTGGTCGCCGAGAACTACCCTTGCGAGGAACATCCCCGATCATGGAAATGTTTTATTAGAGGAAAAAATGAAGAACGACGGAATATTTCGTGCTCCTTTAAGAGATGTAGAGTCGACGCAGCAGATATCACTTTAACAAACACATTCGGAAACCGGTTATAGAAATTGTCAGTACACCAGCGCTTCTCTACAGAACCAAATTATATTAGTATTTGCGGAGACATCATTAAGGAATCTATTGTGGAAAAAGTCGTTATGGTTTTTGCAGTTCTCGTTGATGAAACCAGCGACTTATCCAGAACTGAACAAATGACATTTTGCCTCACAGATACATTAAACCTGACAACAAGGCTTTGCGAGAGGACTTCTTAGAATTTTTCCCCTTCGTGATCTCCCTGGAGAAAGCATTGCATCATCCATTATCAACCAGCTGCAACTAAACGGAATAAATACTAAAGAATGCTAAAAGGAGTAATTGCAAAGCAAATGCTTGATTTTATTTAGGAAAACGACGTTAATATGCGAAACTCGATGGGTTCAAAAACACGACAGTGTAATGCGGTTTAATGAAATCCTCTTGCCCTTTGCGGTTACTTTGGAAGAAATGAAGACTTGAGGAAATAATGAGGCTTCACAAGTGGCTAATTAGTTGCTAGTTGCGATTCAGTGCGAAGAAGGTCATCGTTCTTCTATTGTCTCCCTAATTCGTCTCCGGATCAATCATTCTCTCCTCCCCTCCTCTCGCTTTCGATTTGCTCTGTCGCCTTCTCCTGATTGTTCTCTTCACAATTGTGATCCTCCTCATACAAGTGATGCTGATCACATTTTCTTCGAGTGTCCTGCTCTTCGTAACGCACGCTCCCTTTTATACAGTCAGCTCCTGCCATTAGGTCCCCCTACTCCATATAACTCTTCCTTTATCCTCTCCTTTCCTTCATCTTCTGTGGTGTCCGTACTGCTGTCCTTTGTTGCGTCCATTTCGGACCGCCTAGTTATCTAGCTTTTTAGCTTAGTTTTCTTGTTGTTGGGCCCATGCCGCTGCCGCGCCCACAAAAAAAAAAGAATTTCTCATTAATCTGAACATTACCAGCAAGCTCCTCTCTGTGACTATTAATCTGTGTAGATTTTTACAAAGCTCTAACTGCGATCTCGCAACGGCGTGCCATCAAGCCGACGATATAATAAACGCTCTCGATACAATAAAGGCGCAAGCAGAGACTCGGTTCTCAGTAATGTATAGACAAGCTGAGGATCAATCAAGACAACTGAATGGCGATGACTTCACAATAGTTATGTCACGACGAGTAGAGCGCCAACAACAACATCGAAGCAATATCGAAGTAGAAACTCCAGAAGAATATAGACGTGCTTTATTTATTCCGATTATTGACCATATTATTAGTCATCTGGAGGAACGGGTCGTTAACCACAAGTCGGTTATAGGGTGCCTACCGTTGTTAATGCCGCACGAGTTTCCCGTCAACACCAGCGAACTTCAGAGCGTAGTACAATTTTAAGGTCCACTTCTCTGCGATGTAATTAGTTTTGAAGGAGAGTCTGCGGTTTGAAAATCAAAATGGTCAAAAATAGAGGTTGCGAAATTGCCCGTCACACCGATAGAAGTGCTGGATAATTGCAGCCCAGATATGATTCACAAGCTGCTTTCAATACTTTTGACTCTACCTGCGTTGACGGCGACACCAGAGCGGACTTTTTCTTCATTGAGAAGGTTGAAAACATTTCTGAGAAACAGCATGGGACAGGAGCGGCTCAGTGGATTGGCGCTGATGAGCATTCATCGTGATATCGAGATTGATCCAGCGAGTTGTCAGGCGCTTTACTTCTCAAGGTCATCATCGTTGGATGTAGTTTTAATAAAATCTATATTTATAGAAATAATTAAATAAAAAATATAAAAAATGTAATATCATGTTATTTAATGTTTCGTATGGCGTATTGTTAGGAATGCCCCCCCGGGAACAAATTCCTGCCTGAAGCCGTGGCCCAGATGCAAAACCCGCCCTGAAATAAATTTCTGGCTACGGCCCTGATATGTACAGTTTTCACCTTTCCAATATATTCACTTTTGCTTTTAAACTGATCTTCCAACTTTTATTCTTTAAAACTCCTTTTAATCTCCAACATTTATTTCATGCTGCGGTAATTCTTCGTGTTAATTCTTTATCCATCTAATCGTCGAATGAAAGTTACTGGCCTAAATAAATTGCTTCTTGCACATGTTCCAATTCTTCTTCATTAAGTCAAATTTTTTCTGTTGTACTATTAGTAAGAAGTTTTGTTTTGCTGTTATTTATGTCTAAACTTACATTTTTACAATTATAATTTAATTCTTCCAGCATTACCGATAGTTCGCTGGCGGAACCCGGAAATAAAATTATGTCGTCTGATTTGATAAATATTGTCCATGAATATTTTTATTCCTTTCACTTGCCAGTTTAATTACCTTAAAGCAAATTAAGTAGCGCATTAAACAGTGCTGGAGAAGTTGGATCACCTTGATTCGTTCCTCTTGATTATTGGAATAATCTACTATTTTCTTCTAATGCAATATAAGCCCTACTAAGTTCATATATTTCTCTAATTATGTTAATGTACATTCGCTTTTACGCCAGCATATTGTAAAGCTTCGAATATCGCATTGTGCTTAATTTTATCGAAAGCTTTACTAAAATCGATTAGAACAATATATAACTCCAAATTGTATTCTCAACTTTTTCCAGTAACCTGATTAACTATATGAATATTATCGATAGTCGAAAAACCACTTCTAAATCCAGCTTGTGTTTGCGGTTGGTATTCATCTAATACTTTACGTATACATCTTTCTAATTGTAAGACCTTCATAAACAGCTTGCACATTATAGGAATTAAACTAATCGGTCGATAATTATCCAAATTACTTCGAGCGCTTTTTTTGTGCAATAATATAATACTGGATATAGCAATTTCTTCTGAAAATTTTTCTAACTTTAGTATTTTATCGAAACATTTAGCACATACTTTTGTCAGACACTGGCTGGCGCTCCCATAATATGTTCCGCATAGATTTGATCAAATGTACAAGCTTTTTCTTTTTTCCATTCTTTAATTACTGCAGTTATTTCGTTATCTAGAACTTTTAGATTCATATTAGCTTCGGTATGATTGTAAATAGTAATGTCTAATTCATCATCTTTATACAGTTCTTCATAATATTTTGCTGCTAACTCGATAATCTTACTCCTTTTGACTATGACCTCATTTTTGTCTTGCACTCCTATTATCCATTTTTTTTTTCTTCTAGCACTTTTTTTTACACTTTTTTCATAGCATAGGATGATATATATTCTTCTGAAACCTTCTCAAAATGCATTATAATATCCTCTCGAATTCCTTTTCTAGTCAGTTTTTTGATCTCGCTATACTCAATAACACATGTTTTGCCTGTTTTTATCAGTTTTTTTAATTTTTCCCTTTGCTGTATTATTTTTATTGTTTACTTTTCGTTTTTTTTTTATAACCCGTAATTACCTTGTTATAAGCTTTTGTCATTATTCTTACTAATTTTCTTTGACATTTTCTTCCACTCTAACCGACATTAATTCTTTCCCTAAAACTTTTCTGTATTTAATTACAAGGACGCCGCCAGCCGATGAGCAAAGGGGTGAGGGGGCAAGATGATAGAAAGAGGATATGAGTTATAAATATTTTTCCTATAAGTTGTAAAGGCTTAATATTTTATTAAACAAGAATAAAATCTTAATTAAAACATAATTTTCGTGGGCTTCTGACAAATTGTCCATGATTACGCGCCTATGAATACTCATCATGGCAAGTTGATTAAAAAGTTTCAAGGCTCCGGGGGGGGGGCAGCCCCCCTCCCCGCCCACCGCTGGCGACGTCCATGTTTAATTATCTAATATCTTTAAACGAGCAATAATTGTATATATATGTATACCATATATAAATTTATTTCGCGTATCTCGGAAACAGCTCTAACTTTTTTGGATGAAATTTGCACACTAGGAGTATTTTGGGCCAATAAATCGATCTGTCAAAGTCTAATACATAGCAAAATTCGGTTTCGCGAGTTTTAAATGAATTTTAATGTTTTTAGTATGATACGCACTAGGGTTTTTTTTTTTTTTCTTAACCCCCTTTGGGCATGTCAACAAAGGATCTTCCCAGAAATGAAACGTTAGGGTTGGTGGCGCGACTTTTCAAGGACTATCTAATAGATAATTTGTTCTTTCCGTAGTATTATTTTTTGATTTTCGAACGTTGTCGATTATCAGATCTGATAGTGTAAAGCGAACAACAAATACTGGTAGTGCAAAGCAATAAAATATATGGTCGGCAAAACAGGCGGACGCGTAATTCCATATACCTGAAAACGGCGAGGAACGAATAGGCCAAAAAAAGGTATTGGTCTTGGAATTCATCAGCGGGTGGTCACATGATGGAGGTTCGAAAATCATGCGCTACGCATGCAGTAGAAATATATACGAGTATACAATAAAAAAAAAGAACAACATAAACATGGAAAACATCGTAACAAACAGTTCATTTTTTATTTTTTTTGTATTACTTTTATATTTAAATAAGAAAAAAAAAATTCTTTTCAATAGCTACTAAACAAAAAAAGAAAAAGAAAATCGGTTAATAAACAAGCGAGGACTTTGCCCTGTCAATATGCAGATATTAAATGTTTTACGCATTTATATATTTGTTTTTGTGAAAGTAAATTACTGAGAATATGTTGTGCACATTTTAAAACCCTCCTTATGTGCAATATACCCTTATTACATTTTGCAGTGATTTAGTCGGATATTTTTTCCAATTCTTGGGAAAACAGTTGATCACAAGTAAAATTACAAAACGTTTTTTTATTTGTTTTTATAACGAATAAACCGATAGATTAAGTTGACGACCCTACATACCTAAGATATAAATGTTCTAATGAAAAACATATAGAAATATATTCATAAAAATCAACGTGTGCAGTCATTGAAAACATTTTCCAATCACGGACTTCTACATTTTTGTTGCGTTCAGTATAGAAAAGCAAAGTTATATGGGAAGAGGCTTTAAATTCATAAATGTGTTCATAAATTTGTTTTGTAAATATTTTATGTTTTGCGAATATATATAAGATTAAAATAAAGTTAAAAAGTTACAAAATAAAATACCGAGCAAAGCTCGGTCGCTCAGGTACTTACATTTAAATCGTGTAATACAGGCCGTGGTGATTTAGGGGAGCTGGTCTTGTAATAAAGCCTCTGAACATTTCTATTTTTATTCTTCGTAAACGGTGGTCCGAATCAAATTTCTGTCAATAATTTCAAACTTACAAAATTTAACTTTATCATTTATCAGTGTATAATCAAATTCGAATGTTTGACCTTTTGGAGATCGTCAAATCGATTTCCTTGATGGTTTAATTTTGCTAAATGAATTTGCTATTTTTAAATTATTTTCTGGGGCAAATTCTACCAATCTTTGTCCTTTTCTATCTTCAGCGGTGAACAATTCTTCACTATGTTGCCGTTTACCTATCTTATTGTTGAAGCCATCTATTATTATAATTTCTTTTTCGCCAATATCTTTTTCAATGGCTTTTTGTAGTAAGTTGTAAAAGACATCTTTTTTTTCCTGACTCGCAACAGCTGTAGGCGTATAACGCCGGACCACCTTAATTAAACTCTCCTATTCTTTCATTAATTACTTTAAATTCTTCAACTGCAATTTTTAACTTGTAAGTTACATAAAATCCTACTCCTTCTTGTCCTTTGTTATTGTTTGAATAAAGCAGAATATTACCTCGATTTCGATTTAGTATATTGGCCTTCTAATTTCAGCTAAACCCATCATATGCCATTTTACGGCGTTTAACGAGTTTTCTAATTTCAGTAACTTTTCTTCACCTTTTAATGTCCTTACAATTAAATAACAGATGTGAGGAGGTTCTTTTCCGCTATATAGACATGATTGGTGGATAACTTTTTTGTTTCTTTATGAAGCTGAGGATACATAAACGAGGGTGGGGTTCGGTCTCTACAGTCTGCCATGAGGACCAATCCTATCGGCAGACTGGAGCTGAGTTTAAATTTTTCCTTACAATAATTAAATAACTGTAAGGATGAGAAGCTGTTTACGCTACTTGTTTTTACTTTTATCTGTACTTTTTGTACATTTTTTTTGTTTTCATTTTTAAAATTAAAATACATTTCCTTGCTCCTGTTTTTTTTTTTTTTTTCGTACTATTGACGTTCTTTTCCACGTTATCTTTAAATTCATATTTTGTATGAATAAAAGTCCATTTTTTATAATTGCATGTTCACCTTGCTTCTTAAAATTCTTCACCAAAGGTATCCATTCTTTTCTTTTTTTCTATTTCTTCTTTTGACAGATCGTTAATGATAAAAATTTTTGAACCTTTTGGGCTCTTTTTATTTTTCATCAATTTTTAGGGTTTCGTACACATATTAAGATGGTTCCCAAATGACGAAAATATCAAATTAAAATTTGCAATAGCTCAGAAATGGTTTGACTTAAAGACTTTGAAATTGGATCATAAATTTTAAGTAAAATTCTCTCGAAGAAAATCTATGACTTCAAGCTAACCGATCACCCTGGGCAGCAAAAACCCCAAAAACCGTCAAGAATATATAATATGGTATTTAAAACGACTTCAAAAATCACTTATAAAAAATCATAACTCATCCTCCGATAAACCTATAAAGCTGAAATTCAAAATATAAAATAAAATGCAGAAGTTCTTTCATAAAATAAAAAAAATTACGGTACAAAAGTTATGTAAAGTTGCTGAAAAGTTAAAAAAAACGCAAAAAATGACGTGTCCCCCTAGCGCCGCGAGTATTACAGCTGAAAATTTTGAACGCGGTTAAAAATATTCGCATCCACGTATATTTCTCTGGTTTGGAACATCTGGGTTTCCAACCTTAAAATTAGCCCCTCGGGGCTTCAAAAGCTTAAACTTTCGGAAAAAAATATTTTTTTCCCGGCCATATGACATATTGTTGGAAAGAGCGCTACGCGTTGATTAAGTTGAGACCAAACGGATTTTTATATATATTCGTTGAATGGAACTTTGACGATTGATTTGATTCTCGGGCCTTGCTGGATCGTGTTCTTACGTATTTTTCATTCGGACCGCTAAAAGAATACTCGAGAACTAATAACTTCGAACTGAATCTCCTCTCTAATTTTTCGGCATTTACTGATTTTTTTTTTATCTTACCAATCATCGCGCGCATCTCTTCTCTGGCATGATCTACTTCGATCCGTCTCTTCCCAGCCAGCGACGTGATTGTATTATTAAAGGTCATCATACAAAGAACTCTAAATGCAAATAGGGATATAATCGCGTGCTTTATCGGCTAGAAGCGCGAATTAAGAAAATCGGTCTGAAGATAAATGGCGAAAAAATAAATGAAATAAGCTATGCAGATGACAAAGTGATAATCGCGGAAACTGAAGCACAGATGCAAAAAATTGTGAATCACATAAATAGTGCTGGATTAAAATATAATATGAAAATTAATGCCAATAAAACAAAGGTAGTTGACGAGAAGCGACGACAAAAAGATAAATATAAATATAGGAACACAAAAACTGGAAGTAGCAAATGAATACAAATTCTTAGGAGTTCTAATAAGTAATGATGGCAGAGACATAAAAGAATTATAAAAACAAGAACTGGTATGGCAAAGAATGCATTTATTAATTTGAGCAGGGTGCTCGTAAATCAAAAGATGAGCCTGAATTTCCGGAAAAGGATAATGCGGTGTTATGATCGGTGCTGAAATACTCATGCGAAACATGGACTATATGAGGGCTGAACGTGAAAGGAAGATATTTGAAATCTGGTGCTACCGAAAACTGTTAAAGATATCATGGGCCGATTATATACAATATGAAACAGTACTCGTAAGAACTAGACAGATTCCCCTCCCAATGTCTCTGTCCACTCTCTTATCGTTTTCACCATGACTTTTGGACTGATCTTTATCCGTCTCTTTTCTCCAATCCTAACTCCTTTTACCTTGCTATACAACTCTCTCCACCCACTTCTTCCTGGTTTAATAATTTTCCTTGCATCAGCCGTTCTGTTATTTCTTCCATAACTCGCCTCCGTTTTAATCATAGTCTGCTTCCAGCTTCCCTTTTTCGTTTTAATATTGTTCAGTCTCCCTTATGTCCCTTCCATCCTCCTATCTTAAATTTGACCTGTGATGCAAATCACCTCCTATTGGAATGCTCATCTATCTCTTCAGAACGCGCAGTCCTTTATTCTAATTTGCTTGGCCTTGGCCTCCCGACCCCTTTCTGTACCCATTACTAAAAATGTGCGCATTCCCGTATATTTTTCTGATTTGTAGTATCCCCAAGGATTCAACTTTGAATTTGGACCCTCAGGGCTCTAAAAGCTCGAAATTTTTGAAAAAAATATTATTTTTTTCCGGCACGTGTTGCGTTAGTGGAAAGATCGCTTTTTGTCGGCGAAAAAATTGTATTTCATTTCTTTAATGAAACTTCCGAAGTTGGCGAAAAGTTCAAAAAAGCATGAAAAACGACGTGTCCCTTCCTCGTTGTAGCGCGAAAAATCTGATTTCTTTTTTTGACTTTAGTATTATGTAAATATAAATTACAGCTATATTTAACTTAACATACGGAATCCTCAGCGAATGAAACACCACGCTTGACTGAACTTGTTTTATATTAAATAGATGATACTAGGTAGATTAAATGGCGACTGTCGCTAAAGAGATATTGCTAATAAAATTAACCTTAGATATAGCAATAATACCAATAGTACAACACGTTATTATGGTAGTAAACTGATAAGGATTTATCTCACTTTACAAAACTGGCAGCAATTGAACGAAGGTCTGTCTGATAAACTTCAACCCTTTCGGCGCCCCGAGGGCATAATTTTAAAGTTAGAAATCCGGTTGTTTCAAACTAGAGAAATATACGGGGATTCGCATATTTTTAACCTCGTTTAAAATTTTTAATTATAATACTGGCGTCGCTGGACACGCCATTTTTTGTGCTTTTTTCGAACTTTTTCATTAACTTTGAAAGTTTCGCTAAAGGAAATTAAATACTGTTGTATTCTCGACAAATAGCGATCTTTTAGTCAATAACCGGGAAAAAAAAAGAATTTTTCAACTACAATTCAACAATTTCTAAAAGTGTTATGCATGTTTTTAACGTATATTTTCCTGTAAAATCCGATGGCGTTATCAATTTTACTATATAACCGAAAACCATAAAAAACCCCAAAAAACGGTTTTTGTACTTTTCATGAAGACCGCAACCGAAATTCAATTTTCTCATTAAACCACATTGTATTTGCCATAAAAAAGTATGTAATGCAAAAAGAAAAAATTACTTGGAGCCCTTTTAATAAACCAACTTTGTTCCAACGAAATAATAAAAACTTAGGTGATGAATGCGCTGATTTGTGTTATTTGCTAATTAAACTATGCATTGATTATATGCCAATTATAATATGAAGCGCTGAAATTATTTCTTACACGGTTATTACGTATTAAACATATACGCTGCAGGCAAGTATGCCTCATCAACATTCGGATGAATGTGAAGAGTTTGATTTTCTAATTTTAATCTAAAACAATTGTATATTAATGGAACTGAATCCGATCTGCAGAGGTTGGTAATTTGGGGGTAGATATTGCTTCATTGTATTCGAAAGTGTAGATATGCATATACCTGCACACACACGCATACGCACGTCAATATCATCATCATTGTCACATTACGTGAATACTATTATGCTATACGCGCGTACATGCAATGTCTTAAACACACCTAAAACATTTCACGTGCGTTTGTGTGTTGGAAGATTTTAACTCTTCGTACTCTATAAAAAAAAAAAAAAAAATCATTGGGATGTATGTAACTAAATAAGCGATTAGACGCATGCCGGAAAAGAAATTCTGGAAAAAAACACAAAAGCAGCCTTTGTATCAATTGAAATGATGGTATAGTAATACAGGCTAGTGAGCTAATCAGTTTTCATCAGTGAGCCACTTTGATTACTTATAAGCAAAACATTTTGCTAGAAACACATGGATAAGCGCAAATCTCAATAAATATTGCTCCTGCAGTTATTTTATGTTATATGTGTGCGAAATAGCCTCCAAATCTATACGCTAGAAAATAGCCCTTTTTAAAAAGATTAGTTCTGTGGTTATTTTATGTTACATGTATGTGGAATAGTCCCTGAATCTACATACAAGCTGAAGCATCCTCCTTATAGAAAGGTTAGTACTGCGGTGATTTTTGGTTAGATGTACATCAATGAATCTTTCGAATCACACACAAAACAAAAGCAATTGAAATATGCATCAAATTACCGTATTCCTTCGAATTTAAGAGACACATTTTTTACTCGATTACAAGAGTTCGATTCCCAGCGGCGGCCAAAAATTAATTAGACTGATTTAATTTAATGAATAGTCAACCAGGCCAAGTTTAAAAAAAAAAAAAAAAAAAAAGGGCTTGTGTCTTAAATTCGAAGTAATATTTTCATGGTGCGTTAGTATGTCGCAAATTCTTTTTATTTGTATACAATCTGGTCGGTATTAAACGATTTTTAGAAATATTATCACTCACTTTAACCAATGTGGTGGTATTCAAATACACGAACATGGCTTATGTAACCAAGTGAATCGTAAGGGTGCTATTTCCGATGAAAAAGTGAAAGAAATTGTTGCATTTATTCGTGTCAGTATGCAGAGTCTGTAGCTATCATTTTGCCCGGTCGTTTACCTAATCATCGGAAGTATTAACCTTTTTTTAAAAAATACCACCCAAACATCGACTTTTTATCAACGGTACGTAAACACAGCTGCCATCCTGGTCATTCGAGTGTCATTAAATTATGAGCATTCCAACAGTTATGGAAAACTTATTGTCCATACATCATCACTATGATGAAACCCACAGATGGTTTATGTGCGACATCTGTTGCAAACTCGTTAGTAAAACTCTAACGTTACAATTAATACGTCAGTGGTGAAGAAAAGCAAGCTGTATTGGATGAATATCGCGATCATTTACACAATTGGAGCTAATGGTCAGCATGAGGAAGAATACCGAGAAATTAGAAGAATCTAACTGTTTGATGATATTGATGGATTACGTACAGAATGTTAATGTACCACCATCTGGATTACAGAGCAATTTAGGAGTGTGCATTTCAAGTCTCTTTCTTCCAGATATACCCTTTTCCTAAATGCCTAGTAACTACGATGCGTCTTAAATTCGATGTTTTTTGCAAAAATCGTTTCCTAAAACACGAGTGCGTCTTAAATTCGAAGGGATACGGTATATATGTAAACCATTAATGGTAACAGAGCTCAGTATGTAATGTAATTTCGATTAATCATCACATCGAAGCCATTCTGACAACTATGTGTATATAACTGAAGTCAAATGAAAGAATAGTGAATATTACTGAGGTGTGAAAGTGTCTGTTGTACGAATTCAACACGTCAAGTCATGTTCGATTAAAAACAGTTGCTTATTTCGGTTCACGACACAATGTGCTCGTTCATCTCGCTGCTCTTGGGCAAGATTTTTATCCGAAAAACAAAGTACTAATTTGGTATCTACTTGCACCTGTCGCGTGTCCTTATTTTTTAATGAAGGACGAAAAAACTTAGCAATGTGGAACAATAATTCCGAAAGTCAAAGTTTTGCGAAGGCTGCGAAAAGCCTAAAATTGCCTACAGAAGCCTGTATCGAGCTAAAATCCACCATTCATCGTAAGAGTTCAGTAAGGAGTAATTTTTTTTCATCTCATCTGTGGAATTCTTTCAGACGATCTGGGGACACAGTGTGTGCGAGCATATTCTATGTCGTTTCGGGGAAGAGGGATTTTAATAGAATTACACTGTGGCAAAGGCAAAAATGAAAACAAAAAAATAAATCGACTCGGATATAACGGAATAAAAAGGGTTCTCGCAATAATCCGGGGGGACGATTTGGTTTGCTAGTAATGTTGACGATGGGTATTTCATTAATAGCGCTATCGATGAAGGCTATTAGTAACGCTATCAATGATATGGCCAATTCGGAACGTTAATTACGTTCTCTAGCCAGGCCGATGTCTTTAAAAGTCGGTTAATCGGATGAGGGGAAAAGCGAGCACGTTCGACTGCGCTTAGTGTAGTTAAAAGCGAAGACTTGTAAAACAATTTTCGGATCATTAAATGATTAACGTGGACGCTTTTTGATGCCAGCGGTCGTTTTCATTCCGTTACCTCATTTATTGATACGCACATTGTTGAATAGGCAAATAATTAATAGGCCGAGAATAATGATATGCGAGAAAAACCGTAACTAGGTAATTATTTCGGAAAACCGGTAAACGGTCTGCGACGTAGACCTAATAATCTTGCCGTACGAAGTTACAAAGTCGTTAAGCAGTCTCTCTTTTAACGATAATTAAATAATTACCATTACTGAACATGTTGTTTTCTGATCCGCTTAGCAGCCGCCATCGCCGCCATTATTAGATCATGATCACCATCGGCTATCGCGGTTTAACAGAAAAAATTCACAAACAGCGCCTACCAGTTCCTTTGTTCAGTCAGTTCAAGGTAAACTATCTCATATTTTTCTCGCAAAAATCGGATCTAGTTACACACGAAAATCGGATTATTCCTGAGCTAGCTGCTAACTCGGTCCGTTTCGTGTTCTTCATTGTGCGCAGTTGCACGGAGGATGATAAAAGTAGAAAGCGTTCTAAATCCGTTTCGAGAATTTTTGGCTTTAATCCAGTTCCATCGTACAAATTTTGTAACGTTTTAATTAATTAAATGCTGGAAAAATCGGAGGCGATCATTTACGTCCGATATTTCTGTTTATTATTTTTCATTTTTAAATAAGTTGTTGTGGGCTTTACAAGACATTTATGAGTTTCCGACGATTTTATTATCGTTTGTCCGTACGTTATAATAATGAAATAATTTGAATAATTTAAAAGCAACCAATATCCCGATACAATTAATGCGGAAAAATCATAATTATAATATAAGTACATATGTTATATGATCGATTTGCTGCTGGCAAATTATTCACAAGTTAGAACTAACTTTACTGTCACGCATATTCATCTAATGAACGCTGTTTAATTTGTAATTTTCAAAGATCTCTTTCTATATTCGTTAAATCGTCTGTATTCGTTCCGGCAACTTGATTAAATCGTCGATATTATTTATCCTTCCATTTTTCCCTTTCGGTCAAATATGAATTCTCTACGATTCTTCGTTGTTCTACCTTTTTGGAATCGGTGGAATTTTGATATGTTCACCTCCGGTATGTTACCTAAATAAAAAAAAATTCCCTAATCCACTCGTACTACTGTTCGTACATACTTTAAATCACATTCTGATACATCTTATTTTAAGAGCACTTAGGCTAAAATAATGTGTACCGATTTTGACCATATTTCTAATGTAGCTGTAAAAAAAATCTACCGCTCTGATAGCCTTAATTGAAGTAACTTCTTTAGTCTATGTTCAAATTTAGCTATTTTTCACACAACGATGGAAATTTTCTAAAATTATTGCGGTTCCTAAGGTCAATTGATAGCATTCGTTTCGTTTTTTTTTTTCTTTTTTAAATTTAAATAACACAGATGGTGAACCCTTAAGGCAACCGCCCGTCTGTTAGGTTCTCAACACAGATATAACGTTTATTTGTAATAAAACTACATTTTGAGCGTTTAAGAACGAACCTAGCCTTAATATTAGCTCTTCTACGTTTAAGGAAGTTGGGAAAAGAAGGGCAGGAGCGAAAAGATGTAAAAGTGGAAGTACAGAGGTCAAACGCAGACTTGTAATCATTATTCCATCGTAGGGATGAAGCATATAAAGATCTATTTTTTAATGAAGAATGGTATGGAGGAGCAGATAGGGAAAGAGCAATAGATTGAGTAAATGACTGATATTATCGGATTCCTGTCAACTTTGATGAACGGAAGAGATGAATCGACAATAGGGCGAAACTTCGCGATCAGTCGGTTTTGGGAAGGTACCATTGAGAAGTGTATGAAGGAAGAGTTCAGGCTGCATAGGAGGAGAAAAGTTGTTGAGGGATATGATTATGATGGTCGCTTCCGTTGAACTAAATTCCTATAAAAAGTGAGGAAAATTATCATTCAGCAGAATAAGATTATTACGGAGAAAGATATCTTCGAGGATAACACCGTTATTATTATAATTGTAGCAACCTCAAATAGGAGAACGAGCGTTCCAGTGTCCTCCTATAATAAAAGGGGAAGGAAGCGAATTAAAGAATGCCGAAAAAGGAAAGTTGCGAAGATGAAACTTAGGAGGAATGTAGGCAGAGATAAAGTTAAGAGGACACGCAGAGTTGTCAGGGATATGAACTAAATTAGGAAGGAAGCAGGAGGATGAACTGAATAAGCGAATATCGTGAGAATAGAAAAGAATGTCTTTCTAATCAAAGCAGCAGCTCCTCCGTAGCCGTCATTTCGACAGGAACGGACTCAGGTAGTAAAACCTCTAAAGTTGAGGTCAGAACAATCCTTTAGCCATATTTCAGAAAGCAAAGCCGCTTCGATTTTGTGATGGTCCAGCAAGCCCTCCAAAGCGTCGGCTCTGAGACTGCGATTGCAGAATATTAAGTTTGTAGGCCATTGTGAATATAGATCAGGAGTAAATTAAGATCGTTGAATATATGAAGAAAGCAGGAGTAGGTAAAAAAGTGTGATGGGTTTTAGTATACAAGTAATAGGACAGAACAGTAGGAGAAAAGAAAAAAAAAAAAGGAACAGAGCATACTAACTGTAGTAACAAGGCCATTAAAGTTACGTTCACGTAAAAGTATATATTAAGAAAGACTCGTCGCCAATTACAGACTAACCTATTTAAAGGTCAATTGAGTGACAGGGACACTAGTTGAATATAAAGAAAGAGAATACTGTCCTCTTTACTACAATCAACCAGCTTAGGAAAAAGTAGCGTGCAGAAGGGACAGGGAACAAAAGGATAAAAAAAAAAAACACAACAAAAAAGCAAAAAATTAAAACAAAAATAAAAAAGAAACAGACGATACGAAAGCAAAGGAACCAGCCACAATACCGGACGTTGCTAAAGTAAACGCCACGTACATGTGTGAATGTACACACTTAGTGAAGAACGGCGCCAATTATCAACCGCCGTACTTAAGACGGTTGTAAACAGGAGAAGGATTATTATTAAAGGAAAAGATTTACTACTATCGACCAGCTTATTTAAAAGTGGCGAGAAACAGCAATACGTACAAAGTGATTAAAAACAGAATATAACATGATGGCGGAAAACTGTCCTTCACTACTAGCGGCCAACTTATTTCGAATTGGCAAGTAGAAAAAGCAGCATTAAGAAAAGATGGGGTAAAAATACTTTTATTATGATAACTAAAAGGTAGGCTGAAATAGCGATTACTCAGTTTTTCCCGATAATTGGATTTAAAACGTTATGAAGATCGATAAAAAACAAAAATTTTCCATTTGCATCGATATAAAATTTATTGTAATCGATTCTATAGCGTTTAATTGGAATATTAAAATTACTAAAAAGTACACCTATAAGATGAGATACGAATCAACACTCCTTTTTTATACGTATCAGGTAGTAATAAGATAGAGTGACCAGATATTTGATGATCCGTAACTTTTTCCGATGATTCAAAATTGAACAAACAGCAATTAGACTTTATCGTAAAATATATACTAAAAATTAATCACCGACATGTTTCGGGAAGAGTACCATATTCATGGTGAATTACAAAATTAAAAATTAAATCTATAACCACTAGACTCTATATTTATCTGAAAGAGAAAAAATAAATAAAAAAACAGAAACAGTTCGACTGCGTTCCACTGCAAATCAAGAAACGTTGATTTCGGTCTAACTTTAATAATATCTTCTACAAAAAAAAAACACAAAAAAGCAACATTTAATATACAAAATATACGTTAAAGGAAAAAAATGTTATCTCGATTATAACAGCTACACATATTTGGGAACACCGAAATTGCGCGTCAGACCCTAAGTAGTAGCCTTGAGCACCGGAATTGTGCGCTACATTTAAAAGAAATGGTTGAATTTTAAGAAATCGGTGAAGTAATTAAGAATGAATAAAAGTTGCACTCTTTCATCAATTTCCAAATTGATTATCAACTGTTTCCGATATAAGATTGCTTATCGTACCATATACTATATTATACAGTGGACCGAATAATCCTGCTAGTTATGTTTTACATAGCTTTGGTGCTTGATGGCTCTAACTGCTATGCAAACATTCCGTGTTTCTTCGTCCTTCACTGTAGTCTATTTCCTTTGTCTGTCGGTACTTCTGCAATCGCAGATGTGGCACCATGGTATTGGATAGCAAACTCTTTTTCCTTTCCCTTCAGCACTGTCATTCTTTCTCTTTTCACTATATGTTTGCCATTTAACGACTCTAGTTAATCTCTCTCTCCTTTGTGTAGTGTTCTTAGTCAGGTTTCATTCCTTCTGAACACTCCTGATTGCTGCTATTTGCACGTGTTGATGGGTAATCATCTATTATTGGCAAGCCCATGAAAAAAGGGGGGAAAATAAATAAATAATCCTCCTAAGAAGGTTTAGAAATCGCAAAAAAATTGATAATTCCAGAATAGTTTAACGTATAAAAATAAAATTACGGACACATATGTATCACAATTAAAATACTCTTTAAGAAACGTATAACTCTGGTATAGCCGATTACTCTGGACACCGAACAATTCACAAAAAAAGAATCATCAATATTATATAATACGGAATTTAAAACTGTCTAAAAAGTTATCCTTAAAAATTCTCTCACAACTCCCCATTCAATAACTTATTAACGCAAATTTGAAATATACGACACACGAAAATCAGAAAGATTTCCATAACATAAAAATATTAACCAATTAATTTAATTCCCCCTTCCTTCACGCTTTCACTTTAGTCGAAAACAATAAAAAGAGTATTTTTTTTCATAAGTGATAGCTTCGTTACCGAAAACAGAATACATCTTAAATATGTACATAAAGCGAGGCTTTAAAAAAAACAATATATACTTATATATATATATATATATATATATATATATATATATATATATATATATATATATAATATATATAATCAACATTACACATCAAATTTCGGTGCCCAGAACTCTGTAAACTCTAAAATCTGGAAAAATTAACCTCTTTTATTTGCTCTTTGGTGCAAGGAAACTATATCTCAATTCCTTATCCGGTTTATAATAGTAAAAATCATATCAATATCCGTATTTAAATTATTACTCCATTTCTAACTGGAAAAAAATATTATAAAAAGTTGTTACAAAATTGTAATTCTACAATGGCTTTGTAAAAGCTTAGTCTTCCTGCTCCTTTTAACGCCTCTTATGTTCTTTCTCTACCTATTCTCTCTGTTGTTCCTGTCCTAGGGTTGTTCCTGTCCTAGGGTTGTTCCTGTCCTAGGGTTGTTCCTTGATTCCATTGTCGACAGAATAAAAATATAATTTATATTCTATTCCATGTATCTATTCCTTTTTGCTGGGCTAATGCTCTTTGGTAGCAAACCCAAGGGGGGTAAAAAAAAAAAAAAAAATTTCGCCGAGGTATTTTTTAGAAATATTCATTTCCGCTTCGGAAGTAAATATAAAATCATCAACACTGATAATTGCCGTAAATGATAGCACGGTATTAACATACCGAAATGCATGAGAGTTTAATATTTTCCACTAAAAATGGTAACTTGTAAACAAAGAAAAATTTCAGCGGTCGCTACGTCAAGTGGTAGTTAATCGCAAATATAATTGAAACTGGATAGCTAAAAGATGATTATTAAAGATATGAATAATTAACTGGAAGTTTAGCTAACGTGGAAAATTGCAAAATCTACAGTCAACTTTTAATCACTGAAAAAAGTAAATGAACATAGAAATGTGTCGTAGTTGTGTAACGAAAAAGGATTTTAGTTTTGGAAGCATTGTGTCCAACGAATATCACGGGGTCCGAATACTGCTCTCGTCGGTGTTTTGTATTTTACAAGTTTGGCGCGTAATTTCGATGCGAAATTAGTGGACTTTTTTTAAACTCTCGGTCTAGGTCAAGTGCACACTTCTGGTGAGTCGATATATTTATCGTTTTAACGGTGACTATCCCCGGACAGATAGATAATAATTATTACGTATTTATATTATGTTATTTCGGAGTATGATTAAGAATGACAGAACAACATTGTAAATTTCATGTAAAATGAACTTCCTACTTTAATAGATATTTTCATAATAAATGTTACTAATTGGAGAGTAAAAATGACATGAATGTTCCAAATCTAAAATAAGTACCGCACTACTTGCAGTTAAAATAGACATTTTTTTTTGTTTTTATGCTGTTTTTTATATGTACATTTAACAATATCGTGTTCTACAAAAAAAAAAAAAACAAAAAACTATTAACAATCTCCTCTAGAGATAAATGTAATATCGATTTATATGTATTTTGTAAAATTAGCATTAAAAACCTGTTATTTAATATACATATGATTCGGAAATTATGTTGACGTCAAATTCGATGTCGCTTAGTCTAATTTCTCATAATTACGGCTTGCATTTTCGAATTGTCTAGTAGATTTTTTTCATTCAGCTAGTTAATGTTATAAACTGTTCCAGAGTGCCAGCCGAAGCCATGGGACGAGCGCGGGAAAGATTTAAATTTTGCCGAAAAATTAAAGTTCCTTTCTGAATTTCGATTGACGTTTTCACTTTTTCTTACCTGTTCTGGCCACGAAACTTTCGAAAAGATTGAACGCTGTTTAATCACAATATTTAACTTTATATATTTTTTTTAGGCTGTCTGCTTTTTATACGTTATGTTTCCTAGGCCGGGCGGAAGAGATCCGCCGAGGCGAGTTTATATTTGATGTAGGGGAAATATTAGTGTACAGAAGGTCGTTTTCGATAACTGTGACATTTTAAGAAGGAAGTGGGTTATAATAAAGAAGGCCTTGCAACTGTGACCGTATACCAAGAAAGAGATTCAATTTCCAAGAGGTGGCTAGCAGGAAGCAATGGGGATTAGTTGCAGATTACTGTCTCTTACTTGTGATTCTAATGTGTAGGTTTCGGACGAAGATAATGAAGCTTTGCTTTAGGCGCTACAAGGTAAGTATTTACTGTGGCGGCTTATTTTGTTTTTGTACTGCGATCCTACGCCCCCTCCCCCGACGAAATAAAAAAAAAAAAAAAAGATCCCTAAATTAAAAATATTTTTAAAGTGCTTTATCATAGCGATAAAATGATAGCCAGATAATATAAGAAAGAATCGAAACGGGAAAACTATTCGGTAGTTATGATCCTGCGCTGTTAGAACAAAAAGTGAATGATCATTTCGTCTAGCTCACTTGTTTTGTAACTAAAATTCGTTTATGTTTTTTTAATTATATAGGCGATAGTTTTTTTTCTTTTTTTTTTTTCATTTATTTATTTATTTTTTTCGATTTCAAAAGTTGATGTTATTATATAAAAATTATTTTCCTGAAAATTATGCGCTAATTTGTCCCTAATCGTTAACCGGATGTTGAGCGATTGTAAATATGATCTCGTAACAATATTAATAATGATAATAATGATAATAATGATAATAGCACGTGTGAATTATTTAGTTTTATTCATAAGTACAGAGAGCATTTGAAGTGCGACGGGAAATTCACGTCGATGTAATCTATGGATGACCTTGAAAACGGACTCGGACAGAGATTTAAAATTACATTAACCTATTAACAGCTGCTGCAGCGGTGGTAACGATGGTAGATCATCTTAGGCAGTCGTTAACGTCGCCGAATGACGGTTGTATCATGGTGCGCGTTAGCTGTGAATAATTTACTTCTTACGGATTGGCTGCTTAACATCGATTTAAAAAAACTCGAAATAATAATCGATTTTATTTATTTCTCAATTATCGACGTGACTTGCGTTTATCGCAAAGTGAAAAATATTAAAAATTGTTTATACCTTCCGACGATATTGCCCGCTCGGCCAACTTTGCAGCGTATGCAACATTTTTATAAATAAATGTCTGCGATTTCATAATGTTCGCTATTTTCGCTTGTCTTTAACAGTATTTCCTGTTATTTTATATCGCAGATTTAAATTCTAGCTTAGTGGTACCGAACAAATAACAGCGTTCGAAATTGTAATTAAGTAGAATACAGCGACGACATCGCGCCATCGGTGTTTCGCGCTTATTTTTATAAAATAATTTTCTCTTTCTCTGGTAAAAATGAGAATCTTGCAAGTGGAGTATTTAATATACTGCTTATTTAAGGGACAACCTCTTTGGGCGTAAATTCTCCATGTGAAGATCGGAATTATTAAAAACGTCATTTCGTATTAACGAGAATTCTATGTATCGGTTACATGTTTGTTTCTTAATAGTGAGTAGTATAGTATTGTAAAATATTAAAAGCTGTTGAAAAATGCGTCCGGGGCAATCAATTTGAATCTAATCCTTCGGTCGAGTGAATAACGATTAGCGATATTGCTTTGACTATGGAAAATGGAATTTTAATTGGAGTCACGTTTTTCTCCAGTAACCGTTTTAATATATTTTTTCATTTTCGGTTCGTTGGTCGAAGAACTGCGAAAAAAAGGGGAACGAGGTATCATTCAAAAATAATCATAAGCTTGCATGAAGGAAAGGAGAGAATAAACGAAGCATTATAGGGAGTGAGAATTTGTTTGATCAAAGTTTATTTTATTTTTTTTCTTAATAGAATTACAAACCGGTCTTGCCATTTAACACTATACTTCAAAGAGTGTACGATGCGTGATGGAAGATCCAATGGTACCTATTTGATAAACACTTGATGCTTAACGCAGTCTTATATCACTCAAATGCGCTCTGCAGAAAGGTAGTTCGAATGAATCTTCTGTCTCTCTGCGTGTCTTCGGGCATGAACTTTAATAACCTCTGTCACATACTCTCTTTGCCTAAGTCCTGATCGAGGTTGTGTCATGATCAAGGCTTGATTATAAGACCAAGAATTTCATTCTGTGTGGTTTTTATTATTTTCAGAAATTTTGCATAGCTCCAAAGTTGTATTCTGTAGGTCCAAGTAGATTATTTAAGGATGCTTGCGTATATTAAATATGTGCCGTCTCTTATACATTCGGTACGCTATTTAATTTTATGTGCCAATACATATATATATATATATCTATATATATATATATTTTTTTTTTTTTTTGACATTAATTTATAATTCTCTTAGCCTGTATGTGTAGGTTCCGCATTAAGCGGCTATCTAGCTGTAAGCCCGCACAGGCAACTCTGAGTTATTTATCGGATCGGTTAGGATTGTGTGACTTTTCTACTTTTATTTTTTTACGATCGTGCATTCTTTCACCTTTCCGAGAGAAAGCTAACCCTTTTATTTCCTAACGCTAGATTTTTCCTAATTGTTTTGGTACTCTTTGTACTTTCTAATATTGATTGGATGAAATTATCTGTTTTTGTCTCACTGAATATTCTCAGTCTACTTTTTATCAGTTTACATAAAATGTTTAATTCAATTTTTTTTGATTAATTGTTCTACCCCTTCGTCTTTTTAAAGCCTCTCTTTTGTCTATTAGTTGTACATATTATGTGGTATCCCTCTCAAAGCTTCCATGTTATCTATATTTTGAATGTTCCTCTCCATCCGGATGATGCAGTCATTATTTGCAACGCCGATCATGTGTTCTTCCACAGTGTTTATCTTTTTCTGTGGAGCGTTCTGCCTTATATTCTTATTTGCTGAAGCTTGGACTTCCTACTCCTTATTGTGCTTCCTATATCCCGTCTTTTCCTTCCCCACTAATTATTCCTGCTATTTGTTCCTTTTTAGATAAAATTTCTGATCGGATCAAAATATAACCGACTTCTTTCCTTACCTTTTGTTTCTGGGTAAAGGTCCTTGGTTGACGAGCCCAAAAAAAAAAAAAATATTTTGAATGTTAGTATCCTTTAAAAGTTTATCTAACTCAAACTCGTAATTGCTGCTATTATTTTTGTTTATTTTTTTACACATTTTTTTTTATTCGATATTGGGAAACGCCACTTTGAAAGAATGATTTTGCATATGAGATTGGTTTATTGTCAAAAAAAAATTTTAAATTTTGCATTACGTTAAAATCAGTTATTTTATTTTCGCTCGCTGATGTCAATCAATTAGATTTTTAAACTGTTGATTCGGCGAAATCCATGCCCATCTTCTCGCTACCCTTTTCATTAAAGAACGTATTTACTATTTTTAATTCGTGTTCCGTGCAAAAATTAAAACCAGTTTCCATCCCCTTTCATTTCTTATCCCGTAATTATAGGGTTCTATAATCCGATGTTCCTTTTTTTCTTTCTGAACTACTTGCTATTAAAATCTCCCATTACCATTAAATGATGTTTCGGATTTATTTTCGTATTACATCAAATATTTGCTATTTGATTATAAAATTCATCGCAGTCATTTTCCTTAGAATTCGCTGTAGAAGCGTGGATATGTTCTATAGTTATGGTTTGATTACTTCTATTCCGTTTATTTATGTAAAATTTTGCTATGGCTATTCTATCAGAGATTCCTAGAAATTCCATTAATTTATCTTTCCAGTTTCGGTTTATAATAAACCCTACTCCCTTCTGACCTTGATCGTTACCTATATAACACAGTAAATTATTCTCCCTTGTCACTACCATGTTGACGCCATTCCTCCGTATTTCCGACAAACCTAATGTAGACATTTTTTAATTGATTTCTGCTCTTACGTTTTCCTACATTCTTCCCCATTATGGTACTTTCTCGTTCCCGTTTTTCCTTTAATCATATTAGTATTATTTTTGCCATCATTTCTAGCTTTTAAACACTGTTTTCGTATGAGAGATGAGCGGAATGGTCGTACTTGGCCACGCGGACCGAGCGTTATTGGTGGATTTACACTTCGTGTATCTAAACTTCATATTTATTTTCTGTACTTTTTATTTGGTCCTGTTTTTTTTTTTTATTAACGAGCTTATTAAAAAAGACATTAACCCAACAACGTATGAAAATTAAGATTAGAATAAGTAAAATTTAAAGTGGTTTTCATTTTCCTCTAAATCATCAGTTACTTCAATTTCATCAAATTTTCTCCTCTATATTTTCCTCCTTTTTCTGTGACGGCTTTGGCTACTTTAGACGTTTGATAAATATTTTTGCTTAACCTGAAAATTGCATACAAAATTAGTTACTCTCAAAATGGTTACTGTTTCATTTTTTTAAACAGAACGGGCAATGGACTTTAAGTAGATATAATATGAAATAAGGAACGGAATCAAAAGTTCCCTTTTTCCTTTTGTTTTAAGTTTTGTCAACAGAGAGCATTATTCCAATAAGTGCACGAATTTAGATGAAACAAGTTGAAAATAATTTTTTAAAATTTGATGCGGAACTAATGAAAACTTCTAAAATAGGGATGATAGATAAAGAAAGAAAATGAAAGGCATTATACATAGTAGAAAGATCAAGTCTAAGGGTTGAGAACTAAATAAATCAACTTCAAGAGGTAGATTGGAACGTTTAAAAAATATGCGATCTCTGTCACAAACCTAATGGGAATTATCAAGATACGATGTACAAGATTTAGTAAGACAAAACAGATTAGAGAAGAATGAAGAAAAGTGATAAGAGAAATGAAGGCAAGCTAGTTTAATAGCGACGGATCGACAGGCGAGAGAAATTACAAAATCAAGTGCCCAGCAGCAGTGCGGTAACCAATGAGGTTCACCTGAGCTACTATAATTGCTAATTAAATTTGGAAATTTTTCTCGATTAATAAAATTGATAGTTTAACGAAATTTAAGAATTTTAGTTACATTTGAAAATTTCTGCATACATTAAAAAATATCTAAAAAAATCGATTTAATAAATTTGTATATTTTGATAAATGTTTTAACCCCACCCAGAAAAAATTAAACTAAATGAAATTTTGAATAAAGTCACATTTACCATTTATGTATTTTTATAAAAATGATGCTAATTAGAATCCAATATTAAATTTATCCAGAAAGAATCGCAATTAATACGGGTTAAAATTTATTCGATGAACTGTTAATTTACAAAGTCATCAGTTTAAAACTTAATAACAAAAACTTATTATTAGTCTAAACAGTAAACTAAATATCGTGACTTGTCTCAATGCGAAATGAATAATTTTTTGTTTTAAAAATCTTCAAAATCAATGAACTTTTTGGACGTTTTCTTCCCTTTTTAATATAAAAATTCAATTTATTATTACTGAACACTTTAATCAATTCCTCACTAACGTTTCAGCAAATTTTTCAATCTTTCTTTGATTTACCGACATAATCATAAAGGCAATGAAATAAAAAAATTTAAAATAGATTAAATGGATGAAGCACGAAAAAACCACATTTAGAAAAGTTATGATGAAAATCGTTCTAAGATGAAGCCGTCGAAAAAAAGAAAATTATTAAAAACTTAATTTGATGTATTACGTTAGAGTTTATTTCTTTTCAAAAATTTTACGTGGCGTTTGCTAAATGAGATCAAAATATTTAGATCCGCCACTTATAGAAACACATATGTAATTTTAAATATGCACGACTAATAAACTAGCCAGTTTTTACATGTACAATGTAAGAAGAATGAAAGAATCAATGGTGAGCGGATATGCAAAAATATAATTTATGAAACTGAGTGCTTTGTATGTGAGCAGTCCTTTATAGTCATACAATTACTGGATTTCGGCGTTAATACGGATTTTATCTTTGAAATCGTAAATTGTAGTACCGCCTGCTGAGAATCTTGGGCAAAATTCCGAATGTCACAGCGGGTGACAACATAGGATCCACCTGAATCGGTTTACAAACATAAATATCATGTATTTAATAGCAAAATAGTTTTTAAAATTCACTTTGCTGGTTTTTAAAATAACGTTGAATAAATAAACACCCAAAACCTTCTTCTATATAATGTTAACTTAGATTAAATACAATTTTTTTAAATCTCATAGAACATAATTTTGTTATTACTTCTTTTATTTTCTTTTTCTCCGAATAAATTTAATTAGAAGTTACATTTTTATCTTTATATATATACATATATATATATATATGTATGTATATATACACAAGTAAATCCACGTAGAGCAGGATTATATATTACCTTTTGCCTGTGGTTTTATTCTCATATCGAATTTTGCTTGTAATAAAAATTAAATTTTTTGTAAGAAATTGCTTATTATTAGAATATTGCGTCGTAGATACTGAGATTTAAGTTTTATTGAATTAACAAGTTTGGAATCAAATAAAAATAAAGCGGTTGCATTGCAAAAAAACGGGCATTAGAACTGATCGGCCTCGATTCGTTTTAAAGTCGATTTTTTGTAGCCTATTTTGAATTGGGGTATTTTACTATAAAATCTGTACGTTTTCATTATGTTTTGTTTAAGGTATCGTCCAAAGAGTGGAATTGTCTGAATGCATTTTCGGATCTAGTTTCATGCTTGTTTATTTTTTACATCGCATTAAGGATTACATTACTTTGAGTTTAGTAGTATTATTCTATTTTTTTCAGCCAATTTTTTCATCGTTTTCCACATATGAATTTCATTTCGAAAAATTGTTTCTTTTCTGTTTGGACATTGTAAAATTGTAAAATTTTCAAAGATATAGACAATCGGTTTCCGCATCAACCTTTTCAATTAAAGAAGAAATTTCCTAAATAGGAAAGAAAGCTGCCAAAATGAAATACAAAAATGCAGACTTTGTATAATAATCTGCTCTATAAAATAAAGTGGTGGGGAAATTTTTTCAGCGATATAAGATTAAAGCGCTAAATGTTCCCGATAAAATTTAACTTTCTCTTTCGTTCCTCCTTCGGTGCTTTGGGTGTTTTCCTGAATAGTCGACATTCATTCCATAACCATATCAACCATCTATTCGTGTCCGTCTGTAAAAGGACCAACCTCTTAAATCCCTTTCTCGCACTGATTGGGGAGGTGATTCCATGATCCTGCTTATGTTTTACAAATCTTTTATCCGCTTTATTCTTGATTACTGTTTCTACATTTACGGAAATTCTTCTAGATCCCTTCTGTCTAAGCTCGATCGGGTCCAAAATGCATGTCTCCGTCTCTGCCTTGGAGCCCGAAAGTCTACTCCTATCCCAACTCTGCACGCGGAATCTCACATTCCTCCTCTTTTTCTTTGACGTTCCTTCTCGGGTTATCGTTTCCTCATCAAACGGTTGCCGATTTTCTCTTCCTCTCTTATTTCTACTTATTCCTTCATTTTACGTAGCTGGCATTTTTCTGTCAACAAAACTCCCATTCTATTTCTTAGCGCTGCCCGTCTTGTTCAGTTTTCTCCGTATATCTACATTTTATATTTCTCCTTCAATTTTTCCCCTTTTCTTCATCCCATTAACTGCTTTTATTCTCCGATTCCTCCTAAACTTGTCATTCATAATGTTGTTAGATAGCTATTCCTTCCCTAAACGTTTTTAGATTTTCACTGATGGCTCCAGAGGACCCAATAGTGTTGGTGAAGATTTTTTCTGTCCTGCTCTAAATTATGTTGAGTCCTTTAAACTTCCCTCCTTTTGCTCGATCTTCTATGCCGAGTCCTCTGCTATTCTACGTGTCATTTTTTTTTATCAGATCCTCTCCTGTCTCTCGCAATATCCTTATCTTGTCGGATGTCAAAGCGTGCTGCAGACTATTGCATCTCCTCTCCCTTCTCATTCAACCGACTACGCTATTCTTCTTATTTGCTCCTTGATTCATGATCTTTTCCTTTCTCACTTAATGCAAACGGACTTCTTTTGGATACCGGGTCATGCCGAGGGTAATGAGTTAGTTGACTCATTCGCTCGGTTATCTTCCTCTTCCAGTAGACTTTAAAATCCTCTAAAAAGTCCTTTTGGAAAAATGTTTGTTCGTCCTTTTGAGAATTGCTCCAGTTACCAATGTTTCAAAAATTAGCTGGAATATATAAATTCCTATTGACAACCGGGGTTACCTTTTGTTGATGCTGTCGTTTCTATATATGTTCTCATCGTTGGCGAATTGTATCTCCTTCTAGTTTGAGAAGATTCTACTCGACGTTTTTTGAACATCAGACTTTAATATTAATGAATTAAGGTCCATTCTTATGCTGTTCATTCCAAACTTTTGTTTAACTTTCATGCCTCCTCCTCATTCTCTAACCCAGATCCCTTTTTCTTGCCTATTTAATCTTCCCTTCTTCACTTCCCCAAGTATCCTCTTGATTTTCTTACTATGCGTCACTCTAATTTCTCTGCGGTTTGCCACTTGCGTTTTGCGTACAGTTCGCTCTCTTTTTCGCTTTTCCCGGGTTTCTCTCGTGCCGTTTCCTCATTGTCCATTGCACCCCTCTAACAGCTCCGCTTTATTTGTGATCACATATTGTTTCATTGTTCGTCACTTATAACTGAACAAATTTATTTTTACTTTACTGTTTTATCAAACGGTATTTCCATTCCAAATAATAGTGGATTGCTTCGTTCATTTTCTCACTTTTTTCTGCTTGTGTTATGCAAGCTCTTGACTTTTTTTGGTGTAAAGATAAGAGTCTCCTTCCCCTCTTTTCTTCTATTCTTGGGTCAATATCCATGTTGACGAACCCTATTAAAACAAAATAAAAAAAAAATCTTTCAGTTTTATTCAGCGTTTTGGTGGTTTTATTTTGTTTTTTTTGGGGGGGGGGGGGTTGGCCAACCAAGGGAAGCTACCCAGCACAATTGTACTAGATTAGAGATTAAATTTTAATCCGGTCAGAAATCGATCACAGAAAAGAGACAAGAATAGGAACCACCTTTGAAGATGGCAAAGCTTAGATGTAGGAAAAGCATTATACGGAGTAGGAAAATTCAGCTTGAACAGCTGAACGTATAGGATATTACGTTCGGAGGAAAGACTGGAACATTCAAACAGCACGTGGGTAGGATCACAAATGAAGCAATTGTCGCCACAGTGCAAAGAACAATAAGGGGATGGAGAAAGAGTAAAACGATACCGTAAGGATGGGAGCAAAGTATGATTGGATCGCAGATGGTAGATAGCAATAATAAAAAAACCTTTAAGGATAGTAGGAAAATGATAGAACCAAGAACAGGAAGCTAGACTGAATAGTAAAATGAGTTAGGATTAGAAAAGGAGCGAGGATACACATCCGACCAAAGTCTGACGTGCATTCTTTTGCAGAGGGGAAGTATGTTGTGACCAGTTATGACCTTCTCTACTTTTTAAAAATCTATTTAATCTCTTGAAATTCTTCTTAATTTATTCAACTTGTTTCTTTCCAGAAGAGTTACATCTCTCTTTCCTAGAATCCCTTTAGTATTATTATTATTCCGAAAAAAAAAAAAAAATTCTCTACATCCTATTTCTTTAACATGTCCTTTCAGAAACTTACTTGAGGGCTTGTTCAACAAGCCTTGTTTGATAGCTTGAGCACAATAAAATATATCTTCTGCTAAGTCAAATGCGCCTTCTCTTTTTGCACAATCTACTTGAGCTATTATTTCCTTTCTAAATATCTACGATTGATGTTTACTAAGATTATCTCCCGCGAACTCGCTATTTTGTAAAATTGACTCTTTACTCCTAAGAAAATTATTGTTACTTCACACATTTCTTCGCGTTCGAGTTCTTTTTCGCCTGATATTATTTTTCCTTATAATCTTCCTTATTTTCTCTTTAACGTTGGCGATCTTTCTCATTCTCCCAAAATTTTGTAGCTCTCATTTCCATCAAAATTTCCTCTTGCTACAATAGTCATGCAGGATTTCTGCAATACTATCAGGCCACTCTCTTCTTCTTATAGGTTCATTTATATTTTTACAGGTGGTTCAAGGGTGCTAGCGGAGCTGTAGCTTATTCCATTCTCCTGTATTAGTATTTCTGAATCTTTCCGACTTTCTTCCTTTCGTACTGCTTTTACTGCAGAACTGATGCCTATTTTGCATTCCATTGCGTATGTCTTCTCTCAACGTTCTTTTCCCAACTATTTGATTATCTCCGACGCCTTGAACGCTTTCTGAGCTATTTCCTTGCATACTCTTTATCACCCTTCGCAAACGTTCCCTATTTACAAACTTCTCGCACTCCATCCACGTCGATTTTCTCTGGGTTTCTAACTATGTGTATACACCCTGTCAAGAAAGTATCGGGAATTGTTAAATAAAACGAACAATTTTTAATTTTCATCCAAATTTATTTTGACACCTTCAAAATAACATCCATTCGAAGCGATGCACATATGCCAACGCTTTTTCCACTCGGCAAAGCACTTCTGATAGGCGGTTTCCGGGATGGCCTTTAGCTCTCGCGTCGCATTCGTCTTGATGTCATCAATCGATTCGAAGCGCATTCCCCGTAGCGGAAATTTGAGTTTTGAGAATAGGAAGAAGTCGCAGGGTGCTAAATCTGGTGAATACGGCGGTTGTTCGATGATATTTACCGAGTGTTTGGCCAAAAACTCATTCACAATTATGGCTTTGTGAGACGGCGCATTATCGTGATAGAGAATCCAAGAATTGTCGACCCACAAATCGTTACGTTTACGACGGATTGCCTCTCTCAAACGTCTCAAAACACTTAAGTAAAACTCTTTGGTGACTGTCTGTCCGGCTGGCACATATTCATAGTGTACCACGCCTCGAATATCGAAGAAAACAATCAACATGATCTTCACTTTCGATCGGCTTTGGCGAGGTTTTTTCGGCTTTGGCGCGCCAATTGGCCGCCATTCGGACGATTGCTGGTTCGTAAGCGTGTCGTACTCGTACACCCATGTCTCGTCACCAGTAATTATCTTTTCCAAGAAGGTAGGATCCAAATTGGCTCGATCCAGCATGTCTGCAGCTACCTGTTCTCGGTACTTTTTTTGAAAGAAATTCAGGTCTTTCGGAACAAGCCGAGCCGCAACGCGTTGCATACCCAATTTTTCGTGCACAATCGTACGTACGCTCTCGTGTGACATGCCCAATCCATGAGCCATCTCTCTCAAGCTCACATGACAATTTTCAGCAACGATTTCCTTGATTTTATCGACGTTATCATCGGTCACACTCGTTGAAGGCCGTCCAGAGCGAGGCATGTCTTCGACCGTCTCCCGACCATCCTTGAACGCTCTGTACCACTCGTAAACCCGCGTTTTTGATAAAGCAGATTCACCAAAAGCCTTCTGTAACATTTTCAGTGTATGGGCACAAGAAATTTCGTTCGAAACACAGAATTTAACACAAGTACGTTGTTCAATATTTTCACTCATTGTAAAACTTCGACAAAACCTTCAAGGTCGACTGATTTTAACAGCTGCTGTAAACACACTGGTTGACAGATCGCGCTAAAAATAGGCATCATAATACAAAACAGTTGTACCAACCTGGAAAAAAAAAATTATCTGCCTAGCTATTACCCGGGAGATTTAAATTGACAATTCCCGATACTTTCTTGACAGGGTGTATGTAGGGAGTAATGTTTTTTGATTTTATTTAAACCATGTACGATATTTTATTCCCCACTAAGTCAGTTGACTTGTCGGCGGGTTCCCATAATAAATACACACAAGTATATTTATTTAATAAATAAATATTACATACCTAGTTTCTATAACTTATCCATTATTCATCTATAACTATTTAAGCATATACCGTTTAATATCTATCTCTCACATATCATCAGCAGAAACAAATACGCCTTAAGTAGTGATTTTTTCACCCGTTTTTCTTCAAAATTTCAGTTTCTAACTTACTCTCTCCATGCAAAATATTCCACACTATATTCTCGTCAGACAGTCCTCTACACTCCTTCCTTTTCCAACAAATTTCCATCGATCTACCAGTCGAGTTTACTAGCTATCCTTGGTTTAGTGATTTTTCTTCATTACACCGTTTCGCTGTCGTTTTTATCATTCCTTCAAGTTTTCGTTTTTTTTTAACACTCTTAAGTTTTGCCATTTCCGTCATAATTTTGGAGCTATCTGCGTCCTTAACCATATTTTCTTTGAATATTCCTCCTCTAGACTGAGCGTGCCATTCTATATTTTAATCTATTACATCTCGAACTTCCTAACCTGTATTTCGTCTCTTACATTCAATCTCTTCCCTTTCTATTCAATATCCCAGTTTTCAGTCCTTTTATTCGGTCAATTTCTGACCGAATCAATATCTAATTTTACCCTTTCGCTTCTAATCGTTTTTGGGCGGAAGTCCTGTGTCGGTGCCCAGAAAAAAGAAGAAAAAACTACTTCAGAAATTATTAATGGAAAAGAATGAGATTAAAAATATTAAATTCGTCAAAATCGGATTTCCCTATAAAGAATGAGATCTTTTGTAGTAATTTTTCTGATAAATCGAATTATTTATAAGTTCTTTTTCCAGGAGGAACAATACGCGAAGCTCGCTAATGTAAAATCATCTCATTTTTCAAGTAATTCAGAAGTGACTTAGGGATCAGAGATGCAGACCATTTTCTTCTTCTATTTGTGATCCAATAATTTACTTTGAAGAGGTTAATGCGATCATTTAAAATACTATTATATACGGATAATACTGAAATTTTTAGAGGGGTAAAGAACGTTGAAAACTGCCGCTTGCTATAAAAAGACGCTGATAACTTTTATTAACAAATCTCATAATATTTTTACAAAATTCGTATAATTTGAAGGGATTAATACTGAAAATCAAAATTTCAGCTTGATTTACGGGACAAGATTTGCAATTAACATCCACAAGCAACATTTAATTTGAAAAGCAAGAATGAGATTTGGCTTTTTCATAAAACCGTACTAATGTAAATATACTATCGGTATTGTACATGTCTCAGTAATCTCTGGAATCTAGTATCAAGAAGTAGAAAAATGAAAGAATTGAATGAGCACAAAACTATGTTGTGAAATGCTGATATTTTATTTTTTCCAATAGAAGAAATTATGCAGATTTATCAGGTAAATATAAATATAAGAAGTTTTTGAAGGTCTGCAAGAAATTAGCGAGTATCAATTCTACATCCGCGAATAACATCCCTCGTTTTATTAGGTAGAATAAATTTCACATTTAATTGTCGTAGAGCAGATTTATGCCATTCGAAACTAGCCAGAACCGTAAATATTTCCAGTTCGGCGTTAGAAAATGATTATAAACGGGATGAAATATGAGAAAGCAGACATTCTTATGCTTTTGGTGATGGTGAAAAATTCGCAGAAAAATTCGCATGCTGGAATTGAAACATTCGTTTTTCATATTAATTAATTTAACTCGGAGAACTGGTTGGGAATAGACGTTCGGATTGTTGCTCTTTTTTTCATTTTTTCTTCGAGTTTTGATAGTTCATTTATTTATGTAGATTATTATTATTATTCATCTTTTGTATACATACAGAATTATAAGTTTTTATTTGCACGTTTAATATATAATTGGCCGAAACGTTGCTGCTCACGTATTATAATAATAAATAAACAAGCATAAGTAATCTACCCTCGACAAATGTTTTTTACAAAGCTAAATATTTAGCGAATACTTTAGAGAGATTTAGCGATATAATAATAAAATATAAATTAAGCCTTTGCGTCGATTATAAATATTGTTAATAATATTAAAGCACACATGTGCGCGCGTGTATATGAGAAAAATTTAAAAGATATGAAATAAATAACGGTATAAAATGGATTAAACATACTTTTTGTATATATACATATATAACTCGGCCATTTTGGTCTTATAAGGGGCTCTGACTCTTGACCTCTCTTGCTTACATTTTCCCTTTCTCTTCTATACTTTGTGTAAAATGATCAAAATTTACAACGTCGTTTTTACCGGCATGATTTTTATTACAAAATCTAATAGGTGCATGATTAAAAATGACGTTTTCATTTAACATTTAACTTTCATTACATAGAATTAGGACTTTTTTTTTAATGTGGGCCGGTCTAAGAATTACGTTGTAATTAATATACTCGTATATGTTAATTACAACGTAATTTACGGGCGAGCCTACATTAGAAAAAATGTCCCAATTTTATGTAACGTTTGTAACATTTTAATTTTTACCGACTTCCAAAAAGAAGAAGGTTATACATTTGTCGTGTATGTTTTCTTTTTTTTATGTTTGTTCCCGCATAACTCATATTTATACAGACCGATTTCACTAATTTTTTGCCCAAGGGTAAGTACTTTTTTTTCCCTTTTTTTTGGGTTCTTTTACAAGGACATTGGCCCAACAACAAAAGGAAAAAAGACGCAAGAAACTCAGATCTTTACACGATCAGAGATAGCCGACAAAAAGGAATCAAGAGCCTGAACAACAGAAGGAGAAGGAAGGGAGAGAATGAACGAAGCACTGTATGGAGTGGGAACACCAATTTGTAAAAGGGAGGAGTAGAAAGCAGCTGGATCGGTTACAAGAGATGAACACTCGAACATTATGTGATCGGGATCACACATAAACTGAATATTGGAGGGGTGCAATGGAGGATATAAAAAGGAGACGGCACAAGAGAGTAACGGAAAAGCGAAGAAGGAAGCAAACTGTGCTCAAAGCGCTGGCGGCAAATCGCAGAGATGTTGGAGCGATGCATAGAAGGAAAGTCAAGAAACCAGGGGAAACGAGGAAGGGAAGGCTGAATAGATAAGAAAAAAGAATCCGGGTTGGAAAAAGAGGAGACGTAAGAGTCAAACCATAGATTGGAATGAACAGCAGAAGACAGAAGGGCAATATTGGAAGAAGAGAAAACAGGAAGAAACCTACCGGAAGAGAAAGATAACCGAGCGAATGAATCAACTAACTCATTAAACTCAATTCCGACATGACCCGGTATCCAAAAGAAGTCCGTTTGGATTAAGTGTGAAAGGAAAAGATCATGAATCAAGGAGCAAATAAGAAGAATAGCAGCGTAGTCGGTTGAATGAGAAGGGAGAGGAGATGCAATAGTCTGCAGCACGCTTTGACATCCGACAAGATAAGGATATTGCGAGAGATAGGAGAGGATCTGATAAAAAAAAAATGACACGTAGAATAGCAGAGGACTCAGCATAGAAGATCGAGCAAAAGGAGGGAAGTTTAAAGGACTCAACATAATTTAGAGAAGGACAGAAAAAAGCTGCACCAACACCATTGAGTCCCTTGAAGACATCGGTGAAAATCAAAAAATGATTAGGGAAAGAAGAGTATAGATTCTGTAAAAATTCTGATCTAACAACATTACGAATGAAAGGTTTAGGAGGAATCGGGGAATAAGAGAAATTAACGGGATGAAGAAAAGAGGAAAAATTGAAGGAGAAATATGGGAGTTTATCATGAATGTAGATATACGGAGAAAACTGAACAAGACGGGCAGCGATAAGAGATAGAATGGGAGTTTTGTTAACAGAAAAACGTCAGCTACGTAAAATGGATGAATAAGAAGAAGGGTACATTTAACTTAGGTACCATGTGAGTAATGATGAAAATCGGTGAATGTAAATTGAGTATTCGTCAAAAAACGTGAAAAAATGTGGTCCTTTTAGATAATTTATTCTTTTTATTATTCTTTATTAGTATAACAGAGGCGGTTGACTTAAAATTCTATCAATTTGCAAAATTACCATGGAAATGTAGCTTTGTTACCGACTTCCAAAAAGAAGGAGGTTACACGTTCGTCCCATTTTTTGTTTTTTTTTTTACGTTTCTTCGCGGGCAACTTATATTCATATGGACCGATTTAGAATTACGTTGTACATTTTGATCATTTTATACAAAGTATAGAAGAGGAAGAAAGAGAAATGTGAGCAAGAGGGGTCAGGGGCATAGTCTCTTGCGAGGACAAAATGGCTGAGTTTATATATATATGTGCATGCGTGTGTATGTGTGAGTGTAGGTGTGGGTGGGTATATATATATATATATAACTCGGCCATTTTGGCTTCGGAAGGGGCTATTTTACAACAAAAAATGTCCCAACTTTATATAATAAAAAAAAAAATGCAACCAATAATTTATATCATAAATTTTATTAAACTAGCGAAACAACTTAATATACTACAACATATATAAATAATGATTTTTTTGCGTTTCGATGGTATTATTAAATTAGCAATATAGTCTTTATATGCTTCTCCCTGTCATGGTGGAACTTCTTATTCATCAACCTGCGCACAGCAATCAGAAGTGTATTCATTATGCTTCCAAAAACGAAAACCGCCACCGAACGCGAACGTGAATTTCGGAAGCGACAACGGGACGACGAACTGTGCAATAGCGAAGAATTTGCCACATTTATAACACGCCTTTGGTTGGAAAACGCGTTCGATATCATTTCAATTCAAGCGCCTATGTTATACTAATAAAAAATAATAAAAAAAAAAAGTTATCCAAAGAGACCACTACGTTTTTTTACGTTTTTTGACGAATACTCAATTTATGTTTACCGATTTTCATCATTAATGGTACTCTTTCTAATGGACAAAGAATGAGTAAAATCGGTCTATATGAATAAGAGTTATGCGCTAACAAACAAAAAAAAGCAAAAACATACGTGACGAATCCTTCTTTTTGGAAGTCGGTAAAAATTAAAATATAGCAAACGTTACATAAAATTTGGATATTTTTTGGGACATTTTTTTCTAATGGGGCCCAGCTAAGGAATTACGTTGCAATTAATATATATATAAACTCACCCCCCTTGTGCCTCTTAAGGGGCTCCGTTCTTTGACCCCGCCTGGGGATACACCCAGCTCTATCATTTCTATACTTTGTGTAGAATGAAGAAAATTGACATCAAGCAATCCTTTTTGTCAGTATTTTATCTTCTTACACGCATGTCGCAAATAATATTTTTTCCCATTGTAATCAAGAAAGAATTTAAAACTAATAAATATAAATTACGGTTTGCATAGAAATGTCTGTCATTCCTTCCATAATGCAAGAACGTAGCAGCATTTCTTGTCAACCCCAACGTAATGATAATATAATTAACCAGGGCAACAATCTATTTTGTCGATGCTTTGTCTTCTTATATATCTAGGGTGACCCAATAAAGATGACCACATTTCTTTTATTAATAGTACCGGTGGTAACAGTGCTACAGTGACGAGTGCGCGCTCTATTGGAAGTACTAACCATAAAGTTTTATTAGCATATGTTGTCAGTCACCATTGACTGTTACAGTGCGAAAGAACGTGCGTTTTGTGTAAAACTGTATTTTCGAGAAAAATCATATGTGAAAATTCAAAGAGCTTTCCGTCGCGAGTTTAATGTTTCGATTGGTAAACTTGTACCATCGAGGAAATCTGTCATGAGATGCGTTGAAAATTTTCGTAATTTGTGTATGGTGACTGATAAGAACTATCCGGTTAAGAAAAGATCGATTCGTACTACCCTTGAAAACATTGAACGACTGCGGGACAGTGCACAACGTTCCGCTCGCCGTCACGCTGCTGCTTTACAATTATCGAGGGAATCTGTTCGTCGAATATGGGTTAGGGACTAAGATTATCAGCTATACAAACTAATTATAACGCAAGAATTGAAAGAAACCAACTACAGACAACGTTTAACACTCGATGAAACATTGTTACAAAGTTACACAAACTGGAGGATGGTAAGATCAGCTTGGATAATCCATTGATGAGCGATGAAGCTCATTTCGAGCTCTCTGGGTCCATTAATAAACAAAATTGTCGTTACTGGTAGAGTGAAATGCGAAGTTAGTTTACGGGAAGCCACTACAAAGCCAACGCGCAACGTTGTCCAGTGGGGAGTGATCGAGCCTTATTTTTTTACTGATACAGTCAACGGAGTAGTACGGTACAGCGAGATGATAGACACGTTTCTCCTTCTTCAACTTCACCGTAGACGTCGTCTGGGCCGAACTTGATTCCAGCAGGACGGTGCGACGTGCCATACGGCCGGGGAAACACTCGAATTGTTGAAAAAAACATTTGGTACCCGTTTACTGTTTGGCCCTTCCGATTTGGTCACTGAAATCGTTCTCCGATTTGACAGTTACTAATTTCTTTTTTTATGGGGATATTTGAAGAGCTGTGTCTACCAAATAAGTGTCCTTCATTTAGACGTTCTAAAAACGCAGATTCATCAAGAAATTTTGGAAATTTCACCCGCTATTTCGAAGAGGAAGTATATAAAAATTTTGTAAAAAGATTAACCGATTGTGTAAGCCAAAACGGCCATCATTTAAAAGATGTCATATTCCATAAATAATTTGTTTAATCGATATTTTCAAATAAAATTTATTTCAATTTTGTACGTGGAATAGTTTTTGAGTAATTAAAAAAAGAAATGTGGTCACATCTTTATTGGGCCACCCGATACAATATATGTAACGTTTTGGGACAAAAAAAGTGATGGGGGTTGGGCTAAAAATGACGTTGTCATTAAATATTTGTACTCATATATATAAATTACGTTTAAACCATTTTACAATGGTTTCTTTTTTTTTTTTTTTTTTTTTTTTTTTGACGTCGAAATATTTTACATCGTTATTTATTCCATATCTTCTATATATATATATATATATACCTTCTTTTTTTTTTGGCATGTCAAAAAAGGACTACCACCCAGAAGCAATATGAGAGGAAAAGAGTTAGTTATAGATTCTGTCAGGAACTGGTAGTATAAATACACACTCAGAGGTGGAATGATATAAGAAGTAGGAAAAGAGGAGATGCAAGAAACACAATAAGAAGTAGGAAAGCCAAATTTAGGAATGCAGAATAGAATGCTTGGTATATGGAGATGGACACTAAAAGTACAAGTGGTTGGAATCACAGAATGCTTCATTACTTGGATGAAGAGGACAATCTGAGAAAGGTGTTAAGCAGAAACGAAAACGAAAGGAAGGTAACAGGGAAGGATTTTTTTTTTCCTTTCCCCCCCTTTGGGCATGTCAACAAAGGATCTTCGCCCAGAAACAAAAGGAAGGAGAAGGATCAGTTAAATGTAGAGTCGGTATCAAATATTGATAAGATAAAAGAACTGAGAATCGGCACAACGGAGATCGACGGAAACGATAAGATATACGAAGCACAATAAGGAGTAGGGAGTTTGAGTGATAACAGATCGGAGTACAAAAAGAAGTAGATTACATTAACGAAGGATGGGCATTCAAAGAAGATATGGTCGGGATCACAGATATGGCTTCGTCGTCAGGATGAAGAGGGCAATAAGGAGAAAGAGCGAGATGAAAACGAAAACGTGAGGAAGGAAGAAGAGTATGATTCAGACGTAAACGGATAATAGGGACAATAACGGAGCGGTGAAGCGAAGGAAAATCGTAAAACCGAACTGTAAACAAATAATGTGGTGACGGCCAGTAGAGAAACTGAAAGTGTGAGAACTAAGGATAAGCTGGAAGACTAGGTTAAATGGGCAAATAGAAGGAGAGAATGTTGGAAAATGATTTATATTGAAAAATGTTGCTAATATTTGTTCCAATTTAATTGATTATCGTAACATGATGAAATACGAGTACCTTGTTTTTTCTATAACTTCTGTTGCTGACAGACTTATTGTTTTGTATATCAGCGTAGGTAAACAAAAATGTTTAACATTAAGTGTCGCAGTTATTCCATTCGAAGTAAAAAATGTGATCATAATGAAAAATAAGAGAAAAAAACGGGAATGAAACAGGAATTTGTTAATCAAAAAAAAAAAAAAAAACATTAAACTAACCATGAAAGATTTTATAAGTGTATTAACGATGTTGCAACTGACGAGTTTAAAATAACACGTAATAAATATTCTTAAAAAATGTTACAGTAGCAATAAGAGGCAATAATAACGTTAATAATAACACAGCGTCAAGAAGATCTTGTTTGATTCGGCCAAGTATAAATATTTAGAAAATGTGTCATTTTCGTATTATTTCATAATAATTATATTTTATCTTGAATATCAATTATTTGAGTGGTTTTCAGATGTCTGTAAAATATTTATTTATTCGTAAAAATATAACTGTTTGCGCTATCCTCCTCGAGTAGTTCGTAAAAACTAAAACATTACAAACAAGTAAAAAAACAAACAATTATTTGTAAATTTTCAATTTAAAAATCCGGATTATTTTTTTAAAAATTTTGAATAATAATCTCTTTTTCCAGTCTGCGTTAGCGAAAGTTTTTTTTCATCTCAGATTTAATCTGGATATCGGTGTTTTTCTTTTGCTACGAGCTATACACGAAAGTTGACGTGTAATCGTGTAGAATGAAAGTTAAAATAAACGAGCGAGCTAATTAAAACTTATCCATACATCCTCTTTTTCACTTATTCTTAGGATCCCTCTTTGTTCAATGTATTCATATGCCGATCTTCCATCCTCCTAGTTGGTGTTCGGTTTCCAACCCTTTTTACCATTTAAATGATTACTGATTTATTTATAATAATTTTTCGCAAAATTTTCTGACATAAATGTGAAAGAAAAGAAAATGTTGTTATTATTTAGCTATAACATGAATTATGTATACATTTCTTTCTTTTTTCTTGGTGAGGGCATTTAAATAGGTAGGATCCACTACGAAATGATAATTCATTCCAATTTAATTAAAACAGAATTCGACTAGGCACCGAGGATAAAAAAAAATTAGGTGTTTAAACAAATGAAGGATGAGGGAGAGTGCTGGAATAGTAGATTTCCATTCTGAAAAGACTAAATCATTTAATAGCCCTCTTTTATAAAAATGAAGATGCCTGTCTTTTTATTCTATATAAATTAACTATCCTATTACTTCCTTATTTATGATACTATTTCCAAATCTTTCTTCGTCAAACTTCCTTTCATTCATGATTTTCTTGGTACTTCGAAGTCCTGGCCTATTTTAGGTATTTTGCTAGAATCTTTAATTAAAGGTCTATTATCCTTCAATCATTTAATAAGTTTCTGCTTCTTCATTCCTCATAAATTACCAATTATATATTTTATTGTTTCACCTTGTACTTTGTTTATTTTTTTTTTCGTTCAATCCTTCAGTAAAGTTCCTTCTTCTGACTATTTTCAACTTTCCCGTTATCCCATTTTGCGTTTTTTGCTATTTTCATACGCTCGATTTCTCCCTCAAACCTTTTTTATTAATGAATTGAACTGCGTAATATATATATTCATTTCCTTTCCATATCGTAATTTAACTAACAGATCCAAAATTCTCTGAAATGCCGGTGCTTTTGTTGTTTTATTCGCAATTTAAATTATTCGAATCCTATAATTTCTCATTCTTTTCCTCTATTTTCATTGTTGAATCTTTTGTTATATTTTCCCTACCAGAAATATTTATAAGTTTTTTCATCCTCGAATTTTAAAAATGTTCTTTTTGCTATCTATTCTTCATTTCTTGAACTATCGTTAGGCATAATGGTTTTCTCTATTTATCCGATATCCATGATTTTTTAAAATCTTGTTCTATTTGCGTAGAGTTGCTTTTTTTTCAGCTTCAAGTCACTACGATATGATAGAAGCATCTAAAATGTTTCCAATGAGGGGCCGTTTCGTTTCGAAATATTCCCGAAATTTGTGAGGTTTATGATAATACGATTTTCGTTTTTACACGGATTTTAAATTTAAATTCACCGAAAGAAATCGCGCCGAAAGCTAAAATTAGTTCCATTCATATTTATTAAAATATCGTTTGAAAAAAAAAAAAAAAATTCTCCAAATATTTATTTTTAATTATAATCGCTATGCACATATTATAATTGTTTTCATACATGCATTATAAATAATTATTTTTCGCATTTATAATATTATTTTTATCACAGGTACTGATTTATTTCACTATCCAAAAAGCCCACAAATTTCGGGAATATTTCGAAACAAAACGGCTCCTCATTGGAAACATTTTAAAATATTGTACCATATGATGGGTAATGGTACAGTTGATTTTTTAGCTTGTTTAGCTAACGTCGAAATTTTAGTAACTTTCCCGTCATCAATTTTATTTTTATACTGGTCACTTCTGTCTCTGGAAAAATATCTAGCAAACTTTTTTCTCCGATTTCTTATTTGGCAGCAGCCGCTTGCTCATTCTAGGTTTAATTTTTTCCCTAATCTTCGTTATCATTTTCGTATTAACGCACTTTCGATTTAGTCACTGTTCCAGTTTCTCATTTAGTTCTTTTTAGCCCCAATTTTTTCGAAAACGTAGACTACTTCGATTTTATATTTGTTGGTACAGGGCTCGTTGTTTTATGACCACTCTGCTATTTATTTTAAGAGTCCACCAATTTTAGCTCCCTCGATTTGACCTTTTCTTCTCCTACTATTGTTTTTTGATTACAACTGGAGAACCCTTATAAGTTTCTTGCGGCCAATTCTTCACTTTCTAGTATTCAACTTGGTTCTGATTCCGTACGTGCTTATAATTCATTCCTGTAATTTGCGACGGCTGCTTTCTCCACCTCATTTCGTCATCACTTACCCTCCAATCGTTGTGGTACATCTTCTTCTCTTTGGCGGGACGGAAAGTGCAACGCTGCATTTGACCATAGTCGAGTCAATTTAAAACGTTCCATGCAAGCCCTAGGGCCAAAAATTTTCTTCCTCATAAGCGAACATAAGAATTTGATATATTAAATATTTAAAACTTTCATGGTGGATACAATTAGGAAAATAATTTATAGTAGGTACCATGTTTAAACAATTTTTTTAATTTTTAACGTTTCGGAAAGCTTACACTTACCATCATCAGAGACAAACTGAAATAACACGTCGAAAAATACGGACTTAATATTGAAAGCTCTGTTCTCAACTAGATCTGGTTGTGATCATTACACGCTGATCTCCTTGTACGAAAATCCGTCATCTATTTCAAATTCGACTATAGTTCGTTTATCTATAGCCTATACCGCTAAATCTCGTTTGTCTAAAAATTGGATGTAATCCGAAATTCATGTCATCAGCTCTGAGATTCAAAATGGACAGAAACCAATTTAAATTATCCGAATACTGAAACTAGGAAAATTACTTAAACTATAAAATTCACCGCTCATAGTTTACGAATGAAATGGTTTTCCTTCTAAAGAAAAAGAAGGAGGAAGATGCGTAATTCATGCAAAAAAAAAAAACACGATTGCCCAGAAGCTTAATATAGTATATTACGAGAATAGACGTGTAACAGAGCGAATAACTATGAACTAATCGATAGAGGTGGAAAAAATTTTCCCGCTAGAAATCAGATAGTACAAGATAAGAACTATTCCTGTAACGCTTAGAATGCAGAGGGGAAATAGTACGCGAACACCATATCACGACAATATCTGAGCGTTGTTTTTTTCGATGTAGAAAAAAAAAAATTATCGGAACTATCACTTATGAGAAAATAACTTCATTTACTTTTTTTTGACGCAAATGGGGGAGGTTACATGAAGTAGTTATCGGGAACATTCATGTTTATGAGACGTTCTTTGAGGGTCCATTTCAACAGCCCCCCCACTTTAATATTTTTTTTCCATATATAGTGCAATCGTTTGTGCATCGTTTGTGCAGAAATGTGCACAAAGTTCCATCGTTTGTGCACATTCCTATCCCGAGATATTAAAGAAAAACACTTGGGGGGGGGGGCGTTGAAACGTTGGCCCCCCCACTTTGGAATTTTTTATCAAAATATAGTGCAATCGTTTGTGCAGAAATGTGCACAAATTTTCATCGTTTGTGCACATCCCTATCCCATGATATTGGGGGGTTGTTAAAACGTTGGCCCCCCCACATTAATATTTTTTTGCAAAATATAGTGCATCCGTTTTTGCTTCGTTTGTGCAGAAATGTGCACAAACTTTCATCGTTTATGCACATCCCTATCCCCCACAATATGGAAGAAAAATAGTTGGGGAGTTGTTAAAATTTTATCTAACAAAATTAATAAAAAGTGGCTGATGAAGTTGCTGGAGTATTAGTTTATTGTAAAATAATCGTTTAATACAAAAATCGAAACAAACATCACTTAAAAAGCTATTGATTATTCATGTAATATTTTGATTTTGTAAAATTTTAATAAGACATATTATAAATATTAAATTGAATTTTACAAAGTATGAAATTTAAACATTATGACGCGGAAAATAATAAAATCGAGTACAAAAATAATCAGTAATATTTGAAATATATAATTTCTCACTGAATATTTTATCTTTGTAAATGGAACATAGCCTATAACTATTTGCATTAGTGCAGCTTTCAAAGACGAAAAATTTTTTAATAAATCCACTCGAATTAAAAACAAAAAGATTTTTATAACCCTCAATAGATTCATCCTCGTTAAAGTTGTTCACATAGTATATGTTATACAAAAGTTTATAAAATTATTTGCATCTCAAAATTAAAAAGAAGTTATAAATATAGGATATTTCCAGTATCATAGTAATTATGCCACGTCACTTAAAGGTATCCCTGAATAAAATTACTGATGAAATTAAAAAAACATCTACAGAATATATTTGACCAAGAAAAGGTCTGCATTGGACTATCAAACCTTGTGTGGAACGCCATATATAAAGAATTAAATTATGAAATTTCACCAAAATCACTGTATACTATAGTAAATGTAATAGAAATGGTATGTTAACAAAATTAGGTATCAGTATTTTTGAAGATATACAACAGATAGAGATAACTGTAGACGACAAGAAACATGAAAAATGTAGGGAATCTTCTGCAACTGATGATTTAGAAAATGAGGAAAAATATATGGATACATTAAAATTGATATTCCAAATAACTACGACAAAAATAAATTTAACAATGAGTTTGAACAATAAATACAGTGATTCCAAATAACTGCTGAATAGTGGAGTAGCGTACAATATCGTGATATTATTTACAATGAGAAGAGAACAGGTATCACTAGGGTAAAACGTTACAATATTTTAAAGTCTCATTTACGGACTAATTTATTCCATAAATATTTTTGGCAAGAAACAGGACTTCCTTGTTTCCTAGTGTATAAAAGAGCAAAAATATATGAGGATCGGTTAAATTATTGTGTTTTAATTGCTGTTTGCACTTTATGTAAAAGCAAATTAATAGGTATTCTTCCAACAAAACCAGTATTGAATTCTATAGTTATATTCAGTTATACATATCAAGGAAATTTTAAAAATTTTAAACTCACGAAGAAAAGAAAATTTACAGATTTAAAAAAAAAATGGATAAAGTTATTAATGAAAAAACATCTTGTAATAGTTCTAATCCAAGCCGATAGACCATTGAGATTAGATAATTTTTTAAAGTTACATATTTTATCAATAAGTGGTTCTATGAAATTAATTATCTCGAAAAATAAAGTGCATCATTAACGTGCTTTTCCGGGCTGGCTCACAGGTAACATTATTGTGGGTCCCGGATCATACCGGTGTGCCGGGGAATGAGCGTGTGAACTTGGCTGCTAAGGCAGCAACATATAGTCCAATGCCCGAAGGTGCCCCTCTGCCTCAGCTAGGGATACCCTTTTTTCAGCAACATAAGGCAGAGACATGGGAAATTATGTGGTCGGCTCACACATCATGGCTGCGATCCATTAAGGTGAGCACTGAGCCTTGGTGGCCACCGATATCCATGTCCCGCAGAAAGTTTGCAGCATTAACTAGACTCCGCATAGGGCATACAGCAATATCCCACAACTATTTACTGGAAGGAACATGTCCTCCCTCTGCCTGTTCCATATGCAATTCTCCAATTTCACCAACCGCTGAACACGTTCTGGAACATTGCCTGCCTGCAGGCACCTCCAACTTACCGACGGTTGCGTTGTCAAACGAACCAAAACAGGTCCAGGATATGCTAAACCATATTAGAGCGGCTAACCTATTAAAACACTTCTGAGCCTGCACTGATCCATGTGCTGTAATAATCCCGGCAATTACACACAGCACATGGACCATATAAATTTAGGGGAAAAAAAAATGTTAAATTAAGTGCGGGTATTGTAAAAGTAATATCTTGCAATCAGAAACTTAAAAAATAACACTGCCACTTATTCCAAGAAAGAAGGAACTTTTATGCACATATTCAAAATCAAATGTTGAACATTCTTCAAAAAATGTAAATCAGGAATTTAATTATTTTCAAATGCCTTCAATAAGCGACGAGAAAAAAACAGAAGAAAATTGGTGAATCATTCAATCAAAAAGTGCTAAAAAAAGAAAATTCAAATATTTAACTAAAAAAAAAAAATCTTGCACAGAAATATATTTTCATGAACTGATCCAAGACAATAGGATTAATAAAAAATCGATCAAGGTCATCTTTTAAATCTATATGGTTACTAGAAGGGAATTTTGTGTTATTAAACACATGCACATTTGATTCAGTTATTCAAATTGTAGCTAAGTCGTCGCGATAGCCTAGTTGCTAGAGCGCTTGGATTCCATTACGGAGGTCACAAGTTCGATCCCGGGCGACGACAGAACTTATTACAAGAATTAAATAAATAATCGCTAATAATCATGTGGAAGCCAATGGCGAACCACCACGTACAACATCATATGCGCGCTAGGTCAGTACATAGCAGACACACACGGGACTGCACTCGTAGCGTGATAACAAGCGGCTACGATCAGTTCCGAATGTAGTCTTGCGCGTGTCACTCGCGTTGCATATTAAAATTGCCTAGTACACTACCTATATCTGTATGGCTGAGATGTACGAATAGGTAGTCGCCGATGCTCAGAAGCTGAGTATGGCACTATAAGAAGAAGAAGAAATTGTAGCTGTATGTTATTGCGATAGCGCACAATACGAAAGATCCGTGGTTAGAAAAAAAGAAAATAACGCTTTATATGACCTTGTGTACACACTTTTACGCGGTGGTGTCACAACTCAAACTTATAGAAAACGGGCAAAAATTTTACTTAAATATCGAAATGGAGAATTAATGCCACATAATATTTCATTGTTTTCAGTGGTACAGCCTAGCCTGTTGATACACTCTGTAAAAAAATATTTCATGATCCATCAGTTACTTTTCAAATTAACTGCGAAAAATGTAAAATTGTTATAGATGCTTGTATTAACACAAGTATAGATGAAACTAAAGAACTATTAGAATATTTAAATGAAGAAATGAATTCTTTCAAGTTATGCAATATATGTTCTCATTCAGATGCAGAAAATATTACAGCGATACAGAGTATAATGTACATTTAATATTTAATATAATTAACTTATCCAATTTGGCTGATTTTCAAATAAAATTATGTAAAACGTCATTAACTCTAGCTGTAAATTTAGATATTTATTATTTAAGAAGAGAGGTTGTACAACACCTAATAAACAAAGGTCAACGATTTCATATACTACTATAGGGCATTACCATGCCCACAGTTATCGGGAGCTACTAAATGCATGGCAGATCTATCATGACACAAAAGAAGCAGTGGTAAATGTAAATAATACAGAGGGCGTTAATATTCAAATTGTAGTATATTCAAAATAGTGCACACAACACTTTCAAAAATAATTTTATACGATTAGTAAATTTTTATATCACCCATACAAATTTTTGTTATACTTCGGATTTTCTACTTTTTTTGTTTTCTCTTTTATTACAATGATGAGCAATTTCACCCGTGTTGATTATTTCGATTTATTTTATTCGTTCTCTTTATATGTTTTCATTTTATATGCAATATTACTTTTAATAACTATTTCTTGATGTAATATTGTTGAATTATATATTTTATTAAGCTTTTTAAATAATCAGTGTCACAATTACATTTGGTTGTGTACTATTTTTATTCTTTTAATTTAACTTTTTGTAATACTTCTTTAATTGAAACATTTTATAATTCTTATATCTGTATAAAAATAAATAACTATTGCAGTGACCAAATGTAAATGTTTTACACACACTAATACTTATTTTTCTGCCTCTTGTATCATATTTTTTCTTTGTCTGATTTTATAAAAAGGTTTATTATATATTTATATATCTGTTATTTTTTGAAAAATAAACAAATTTAGACAAATTTTTTTAATGGAAGAACTTGTGATTCTCAGTATTTATTTTTTTTAATGGTTAATGTAATTGAATGAAGGATGCTAAAATTATGATAAATTGAAAGAAAATATTATTTTAAACAAACATGCAATTAAACTTTATCGGAAAATATAAATAAAAAATTAATCATCGACATGTTTCGGGAACACAGCCTCATATCATGGTGTATTACAAAACTATAAATTAATGAACTACAACTTATAAATTTTAAACATAAATTTTAGACATTAAAAAGTAGACTATTAATTTCCTAATAAATAAAAATGTAAAATAATCAACAGCTTTATAAATGATGTTTGTTTCGATTTTTGTATTAAACGATTATTTTGCAATGAACTAATACCCCAGCAATTTCATCAGCCACTTTTTATTAATTTTGTTACATAAAATTTTAACAACTCCCCAACTATTTTTCTTCCATATTGTGGGGGATAGGGATGTGCATAAACGATGAAAGTTTGTGCACATTTCTGCACAAACGAAGCAAAAACGAATGCACTATATTTTGCAAAAAAATATTAATGTGGGGGGGTGGGGGGGCAACGTTTTAACAACCCCCCCAATATCATGGGATAGGGATGTGCACAAACGATGAAAATTTGTGCACATTTCTGCACAAACGATGCACAAACGATTGCACTATATTTTGATAAAAAATTCCAAAGTGGGGGGCCAACGTTTCAACGGCCCCCCAAGTGTTTTTCTTTAATATCTCGGGATAGGAATGTGCACAAACGATGGAACTTTGTGCACATTTCTACTCAAACGATGCACAAACGATTGCACTATATATGAAAAAAAAATATTAAAGTGGGGGGCCAACGTTTTAACAACCCCCCCCCCAATATCATGGGATAGGGATGTGCACAAACGATGAAAATTTGTGCACATTTCTGCACAAACGATACACAAACGATTGCACTATATTTTGATAAAAAATTCCAAAGTGGGGGGGCCAACGTTTCAACAGCCCCCCCACCATTTATCTTTAATATCGCGGGATGGGGGTGTGCACAAACCATGAAAGTTTGTGCACATTTCTGCACAAACGATGCACAAACGATTGCACTATATTTTGATAAAAAATATTAAAGTGGGGTGGCTGTTGAAATGGACCCGTTCTTTGATGTTTCTAGTGCATATTACTAAAATATTAATGCTTTGATGAATTTCAGAGTGATTTTTTTTCAATACAATTACGATCAGATGATATTGTTAATAGGAAGGAACAAACAGCGGAAATAACGAGCAGAGAAGGATTCTGAGAGAAAGCGAAACAATATTGTATTAGAAATGGATTTATATTAAATTTTGCAAACTACTTTTAACAGGACGACTTTTATCCAATTTAAAGATTGAAGGTTCTTTTCTTTAATTTTCTGCAGTTAATGCCCACGGTTTTATAAGCTAATTAATGTCCTCCCTCTTCAGGGAAATATTTGGATTTTTCTTGACTTTAAGAAATATTCTTCTTCCGTTGTATGTTTCAGTCCTTGTTTCACTACTATTATGATCGTCTATCGTTTTTCCTGCCTTCAGCTATTCTTCTTCAAACATCAGGTTTCAAAAGTTTCCAGTTTACTGTTGTCTTTTGTTGTTGTAGTCTACGTTTCGGTTCTATAAAGTGTTACCGATCAAAAAAAGCTTTAACGGTAAGTTTCTTTAGCTGCTTTTCTTCATTTCTGCATAAATGTGTGTTTGTGATGTTTTTTGTTTTTTTTTTTGTGACACGATGCGTCTTCACCGCTAGCCTAAATATTTAAAGGCTTCCACTTTGTTCCGGTAATATAGCTTCCAATAGTACTCTGAATTTATATAGGTTCTTGCTAATACACGAGCTCGTATAATGGGAATGTACCGATATGTGGATTACAAGATCATGTTGAAAATCAATGTGCAAGTTCACGTAAGGTATATATATATGTTTTCCGCGAAGAATCTCGTAAATCGACGATTTTTTTTTTATTTTGTCTGCAAAAAAAAACAGAAAATTGCTGTTACCAACGAAAATATGAATTGTCAAGAACCTTCGTTAGACTTCCAGCCTACTTTTAGTAACAGATGGACCTTACGGAATTTCCTTTCGTTCATACAAAATGATGGTACACATCAGGACAATGTCAACATTCTTGTGTGTGAATGTAAGCATGTTTCCGGAAAATAACGAGTTTCTATGACTAGAATTAGCTTTTACGGTTTTTTAAAAATAGAAGTGCTTTTTCTTCTTGCGCTGCGATGAAGAGAAAAAATGAAATCAATGATCAGTTTTACAAATAATATGTTAAATAAGAAGTCTGAAATAACTATTCGAATTTATACAGTGGTATCCGCAATATCATCATAAATTGGAGATTTATGCCATCCTCAAATATTGTCAACGGTAAGAATTATGCTATACTATAAGTTCAGTCTATCATTAATACCGGTACATTGTTTTCAATCTGAAAAAACCGGGGTTAAAAATATATTACGGGTAACCCGGAGTAAACGTTGACGAGGCAGATGTCCTCTATAAACCGGTTCAACATAGACTTCTTTTTTAATTCTGCAACACTGTGGGCTGTTGATTTCTGTCAGCCTGGTTCGTAAATTTATTACAACGCTATGCAGGTATAGACTACTCAGGCGTAGCTTTTAATTTAGTGAACGAGATACAGAGACATTGTGGTGGCAGCCATGTTTCACTTAACTTCGTGGACGATGCTGACCATTTGTTATTTTACCTGTAGTAAATATAAAATATATCAGAGACTAGAAAAGATTTATAATAAATAAAAACCGAATAATAGCCCTCGAAAGAGAAGAAATAAAACAAAGTCTTTATACGAAATTAAGTGTGGAGATAGACGAGAAAAATACAAAGCTCCATAATGAAACAAGCAAATAAAGATCAAACGAAATAAGCTATTCAAAATACTGAAAAAAAACCCTTTAAAACAGCAAGTATACAAATAATAAACACTCAACGAAGTAATAATAAAACAAGGTAAAGATGATGAAATACAAGAAATACTGGAATCTTATATGATAAAATGGGAAGGCACAAAAAACATTACAGATTATTCAAATATATATACATAATAACACAAGCAATCATATTAAGTGCCTGTAATATGGTGAGGAAGTTTTTAAACTATTAATATATAATAAAATAATTGTGACTCGATGTAGTCCGTCATAAATTATAGTACCGGGATATAGTAAACCCGATAAAATAATGGTAATAATAATAATAATCAAATCATTTTATTTATTTTATTATTATTATTATCCAATTTCCATTTATGCGCAAGGTGCGCGAGTAATGGATTACAAATTAACAATAAAAAGCATTGGAAAAATAATAAATAAATGAATATTACAAAAAATATAACAAGAAAAGAAAACAAGTAAATAAAATAAGTAAATATTTCTTTATATAATCATAAAATTTTATAAAAAAAAGAAAAAGAATTCTAGATAATTCATTTGAAAAGAAAAATTAAAAATGTAATCTGTCGTACAGAGTTATTAGGTATAATAATTACTGTATATATATAATGAAGACGAGGAAACATAATTAGATTAATTAAGAGGAAGGTGAAGGGATAAATTGATATACGTAGCAGTATAATGGACAAAAGTGGAACTAGTAAGCTAATAGGAAAACGTTAATCTTATTACAGACTGAAGCGACTACATATTAAGTGCCTGTGTTACTTTAAGCCTATGCCGCTTTTTATAATTCCTTAGAAGATTCTTGACGTCTGAGGGAAATGAATTATATATTATCGCTGCTTTATATTGTATCTGCAGTCTCGCATGAAACTTTTTAAATTTAGGAATAGCAGCCCTGAAATCATTTGCTGACCTTGTGCTACCTTCCCACATTTTGATTTTAAACTTTGTACTATATTTATTCATGGATAACAATAATAATAATAATAATAATAATAAACGTTTATAAAAGGAAAATATTAAAAATTTTTGGGACCAATGAAAGAAACAGTAAATATAGAAGAAAAAATAACACTGAAATACGCAAATATCTAGAGAAATGAAGTGGCATAATGAGAAAAATTAGTTTCAGGAGACAAACATAATGCGTTTAAACTTCTTAAAACTACATTAAAGGATTCCGAACTGGGGAACTTGTACAAAGTTAGAATGGAACCTACCGATTAAAAGGAAAAATTGAATAAACATCGAGGTTTTCAAGAAAAACAGAAATTAAATACGGACACAAAAAAGTATATCGAGGAAAGAAGAGAGCAACATTGCAGGCGAATGATAGAATATTGGAAGAGAAGAAAAGAGAAAAGGAAGAAAATCAACTTGAAGAAACAGCTGAAGAAGAAGTAATCCAAAGTTAGTCAATTGGAAAAGACGAAAAATAAACGTTTCACGAAAATTTAATCAAAAAACAAAGAAATAAAGTGGAAAGGTAAACATGATGTTTATATTTTCCGTTTTCGTATTTTTAAAAATGAAAATAATCCTACTAGCCGTGAATTTTACATAATATTCGTAGTTACGCTAGGGAATGATTTTCATTTACGAGGCTACTGAGTTAGATTGGTAACCAATTTACTTCCAAGATATATGTTTATTTCAAGTCAATTTGTGGTCCTGCTGAAGCTCTAAATATTTTATATCATACATTCTAGTCAGAGGAACATTATCACTTAAGAGTACAGTTTCTCTGTGCATAGGTATAAACCACAAACTTAGTTTTATCTTGATTTTCCTTGAACCAATTTTGTATGGTATTTACATCACCCTGGATTAAACGCTGCAATATACTAGCATTTTGGAAACTAGTCACTCTGTATCATCAGCATAATTTAAGTTACATAGAATACAGATTAAGAGTAATAATAGGCCAAGAACACTTCCTTGGGGTACTCCGCAGTTTTTTATTACCGAGTCACTAAGTACTCCACTTATTTTAGTAGCATATTTTCTGTTCAGTAAATATGGCTTCATTCAATCAAAGAAGTTACCTCTGAACCTGTACCAAAAATCAAACGCCTTACGTAAGTCAAAATAAACTGCAACCGCGGATTTTCCCTTTTCTAAATTTTCGGCGATATAAGAAATATGTTGAAAAAGTGCATCATTGGTTCCTCTGCTCTCCCTAAAGCCATACTGGTTAGTACTGAAAAAATTATTTTTATTAAGGTAATCTAGTATTATAGATTTTTCAAATATTTTGGCAATAGTGGGAAGTATACATATATTGGCCTGTGGTTAGAGCTACTTCTAATTTACTACGACTTTTGCATAATGGTATAATTATTCCCACTTTTAATATATCCGGGAACTTTCCTTCCTTCACCGATTCATTAAAAAGATATGCTAAAGATTTCAAAAAATAAATTAAATTTTCTTCAATAAGAGTTATTACAATACCATCTGAACGAAAAGAAGCCTTATTAGGCAATGAATGCTAATTGCGTTCTCAACATCCTCATTAATAAAATCTATAAACCCAAAAGAATTTTCTTGTTTATAACTAAAAGTAAAATTGAATGATCATAAAAATCTAAATTTCTTATTAAATTATTTACCGAATTTAGGAAGTAATTATTAAAATGTACTGCTACTTGCTTTTCATGGCCTTTGGCGTATTAAAATTCCCATAGCCTCTGTCGAACTCAAATTCGTAATAATAACCTTCCTTAATCTATTTATATGTACAAAATGCGTTTTCCCGTTTCCCCCAGTGTACGTTCACCTACGCAGAGAGTTCAAAATGTTTTTTTTTTTTTTTCGACATATTGCAAAGTACTCTGCCGACGTTCGTATAATAATACCCAGCTCAATGCTCTCTTTCGACAAATTTTATTGCATATTTTATTTTGTCTTTATGATCTTACCTCTGCGTTTAATATCTAAAATAGATTTATGTATTGCGTTTTGAGCAGTCTCAATTTTTCATTCTTACATTTTAGTCGTGGACCATGTTTCAGAGTTGTAAATCAAAATCGGTACTACACAGCTGTTAAATATTTCACTTTTTGCTTTGATTCCAAAAGGGCTCGTAAATATAGTTTTAGTGACTAATATTTTTTCGGAGGCAACGCTTTCGTTCACTGCACTACTCCTTTAGTTTGGTTTTCAATCGCTATCCTTTGACCGAAGTAAGTTATTTCACTTACTTATTCAAATAACTCGCTCGTTTATTTTTATTTTCATATTTTCTATGCTGTTCGTCGAAATTTTTGTTTCGTTAATGATCACACGCATATACCTTTACCCGTTTCATTTAACTCTTTCAACGAGACTTTTAATTCCTGTAAAACCACCTCATCATTTGCAAACCGTAGATTATTTAGAAATTTCCCGCTAATTTCGAGCCCTCTCTGCCTTTTTCCATTGCAAAGGGGTTTTTTTATTTCTCCAGAACTCCCTGTTGAATAATATAGCTAAATTTTTTAACAAATAGTTTCCTCTAAATTTTAATTGTTCATTTCTTATTTTATCGGCTCCTAGTGCTTTGTTTATTTTTAGCTTAGTCACTACGTTCCCTACCTCTTTATCTGGATACTAGGTTTCTGATCTAATAATATAGTTCTCATCTCACATATATCCAAGTGCTCATCATTATATCGTTCTGCGCAGTACAACGTGTTTAATTCATTTATCCTCGTACGGTTATAGATTTTATTTCCTTCCATGTCCAGAATGAAAGTGATCCCGATCTATTCCCTAGTGCTAGGTCTTTTTCTTATTGTTTCTTTGGCATTTTCTAAAACTAACTAAACCATGTTTTTTTTTCTTTTCATTAAATATTCTCAATGAATAAAATTAACACATAAAATAAAATCAAAATTGAAATATAAACAGAAAAATGATATTAACAACAAGAAAAAAAGATGGATAACATTTACTTTTATAAATAACAATATATACAAATTAAGTAATGTTTTTAAAAAACAAGGATTAAAAGTAGCTTTTAAAACTAATAATAAATTAAAAAATAAAATAATTACTATAAATAAAGGAAATAATAACATATATGAAAATAGTGGCATATATAAAATAAACTGCGATGACTGTGAAAAAACATACATCGGCCAAACAGGTAGAAAAATTAAATGTAGATATGATGAACACATAAAATCATTTAAAAACAATGAAATAGAAAAATCCACTTATGCCGAGCATTTGATAAAGAATAAACATAAACCAAATTCTATAGAAAAAACAGTCACAGTCTTAACTAAATATGATAAAGGTAATAATGCTATGAACATAGCTGAAAATTACTATATAAATAAACACAAAAGTAATATTCTAAATGATCAAATCCGAAATAACAATAACCCCCTATTTAATATAAAATTTTAAAATATATGTTATATATTTTTATATTTATTTAAACTTGATCATTAAATTTCTTAAATATTATTTATTATAGTCTATGTACTTTACACCCTTTTAATAGTTATGACCATTGACTCTATATTTGTTATTTTAAACCTATATATAAACCACTGTATTCCCTTGTTGACCTCAGTGTGATTTAGAATTTGTATCTGTTCACATATTGGTTTAGCTGATGATGGGTTATGCTCGAAAACGTTACTAAGTAAGGAAATTTTATCTTATTAGTTTGTTATAATTGTTTATTATATTTGTTATTATTAACTTACTATTTTAAATATTCTCAACTTTTAATGGTTTCGCATCAAATATTTGGTTTAATTTTCTCATTAACTATTTTCTTTCTCTTTCTCCTTAATTCCTCTTTCTACTAGTTCATTGCATTATTTCTGTCGGTAATGTTACCGAGGTTGATTTTTCACTTATAGTTCCTTTACTTTTAGTGACTGCTTTTATGCTAGTTATCTTCCTATATAAGAGTTCTATATTGTTCATATTTTGAACAGTAATATGTCTCAATTCATTTAATTTGAGCTCGTAATCTTTGTAATTGCTTCTGTTTATACTCTCTTAGCCTTATCCGTTTTAACTACTGGAAAACGCTAATTCGAAAATAAAATTTTTGCATGAAATTCGTTTATCGAGTGAAATTTGAAATTTTGTATTACATTAATGCGCGTAATTGTTACCATTTATAGTCAGTTTGATTTTTATAATTTTAATTTTTATAATTTTACGTCCATCTTTTTACCTGCCTTTTCTTAAGTGAAGTATTCGCGATTTTTAATTCCTGCTCTATACAAAAGTTCACAAGCTTTCACTCTTTTTCATTTCTTTTCCCGTAATTGTTGGACCTGACGTTCTGTGTTTCTCGTTATTTCTCTGTCTAATCTGATCATTAAGGTCTCTCCCATGGTCATTATCGAGCTGTGCTTCGGATTAGTTCCACAATTTCAGTATGAAAATGTTTATTTTCCTCCTCGTCGGAAGCCGTTGCAGGTGTACCATATACTTGAATTATCGTTAAAGACTGATTATTTCTCTTTTATACAAAATTCTGTAACGGCTACTCTATCAGACTCAAACCCTTAAATTCTAGTAGTTACCTTTTCAACACCGATTTATAATAAAACCTACGCCGTTTTGTCATCCTCATTATCTCCTATATAAAGCGCAAAAAATTATTCTCTTTTTCACTATCATGTTAACTCCACTTCTTCTTTGTATCAATTTTTGATTCTTTATACACCTTCTCCAGTTCAATTACAATTCTCATTATTTTTTAATGATGTCGCATTTAAATTAACAATATTGAGTACTTTTTGTTAAAACATTTACCATTTCTTTTATAAATTCCTTATAACTTCGTAATTTTTATTTTTTTTATTTTTTTTTATTTTTTACTTCGCTCCTATTGGTATTATCGTTCGTTCTGTTCAGCCATTGCGATACCGGTTTTATTAGTTGATTTTTAATCAGTAATGAGGGGAGTGGTCCCATTCGCTCTCGCGGACCAATCGCTACTAGACAAGATAAATAACGGACATTAAACAGACATAAGTGAGTGTGCTTAGCTTATTCGGGAATATTCCACCTTTGACACTAGGAAAACAGAAACATGTACTAGTCAACATTAATGTACACTGCATAAGACCTAATCTAAAGAGGACTTGAATTGCCGTCTAAATTTAAAGAAAATAAACTATTAGTACAGATGAATGTGCGGTTTAAATTTGATTTAGCTAAGATAAAAAATATTCCCAAAAACGTGTCTAGCACATTTGTCTATCTTAATTTTAAATGTTTGATATTTATATTTATAATTATTCGTTATGTCTTGTTAACTAATTAATAAACAGAATACACAGGAACACACTATTCTTTTTACCTTGGTTCCATAATAATAGCACTTCATAAAGAAGAAAAAAAAAAAATTCCGGACAATTTCGTTTTCAGATACATTTAAAACAAGATTGCGTTTAGAACATAACATACATACATACATGTATATATATACACACATACATATATATATATATATATATATATATATATATTCTACTACTACTACTATGAAATTACTGCTTTATACCGCGAAAACAATTTTTTATGTAAAAAGCACAATGTGCGTAATTAATTTGATTCATTGTACTGTATCGTCAGAGGCGAAGTTTATTAGTAGTTAATTAATCAGCACATACGTTTTTGCGTGTTATTTGCTGAATAATTCATGCGCGCGCATACTTGCACGAAGGAACGCATGCGTTATATGAAATCTAGCGGAAAAGCAGGGAGGTTAATTAGTTCAGAATAATATCGCGAGTAAAGTTGACAGGGTTTTATACTTTTTTGTTTTTTCTGTCAATTTGTAACACACAGAGCTGGATAAATGGTATTAGGTTTTTTTTTTTTTACTTGTTAATAACTGCTGCGGAATTCGAACGAGGAAATGTATAATGTTGGGGAAACGATAATCCGGACTAGTTAAGTTGGAGATCGTGATAGCTATCAGCGGCAGCTGTAGGTTTTTGTTTTAGCGGCGACGACCATGAATCATTACCGGAAATTAAAGAACAAGATTCAGATAGATTCGAATAATCCGTCGTTATTTTTCAAGTTCTTTACATAAACAGGTTGTAGAGACTACGCTTGTTTAATCTCAGTTATATACAATTGGCAAAACAAGATATTATAATCCGCAAATGTGAAAACTGGTATTCTTTTTTGGTAGTGTCGACGGTAATTGAAGATCATCTGCGGTTCCGTACGATGACCTTAACACTTGCACATAGGTATCTATGTTTGCCCGTGCATTAATGCGTAAATAGGTTACGATAACGAGATACCTAATGTGTATGCGAAGATTTTGTGTGGCAAATAAATGCATGCGGTAACATTTGATCGCTGTGTTTGAGGCTGTCTCGCGTACGCATTAGAATCGCCGCGATTCCGTTTTCCTGAACATCGCTTATGTCACAGCTAAAATAATAAAATTACGCATACATATGTGTATAACTTGATTTTTCAGACCTCGTCATGGATACACCCTTTGGACCTGCCACCGGATGATATAGTTGTTGCAGAAGAGTCGGTTATAATCGACCGCGCCATTTCTAAACGTCATATATATAATCGATAAAAAAAAATGTTACACAAAAGCTACATGATATTTCGTATTAAGCTCAATTGTAAACTCGGTTCTTTAGACCTTACTAAGGAGAAACCTTCTGGACCTCCGGATGCTCTAGCTTTTTGTAACAGTTATAGAAGAGTGTAACTTCGATTTTGTCAAAAAAAAAAAAAAAAAAAACATCATACGTAACGTAAAACCAGGGTTTCTTGTTACTCGCAGCATAAGAATAACACAGTTATTGATCTATTCTAGAAGAATTAACGAAATATCGTACATAGAACGATGATGCTCGTTTAGTTAAAATTTACATCAACTTAAAAAAATAACTGTACGGGAAAATGCGGAGGACTTGCAGAATGGGAATGTTGTAGTAATAATATTTCCGTCAAAGAATCCATATTTGACGAATTGCGAATAGAATTTGAAGATCTAGAGGAAATGGTTAGAGACTGAATAATTAGTAGCAGATTTTTCAATGAACCGTTGACGATGTAAGTAAATTCGATGAAAGAATTTTTTAAAATTAAATCTGTTAAAATATGGACAACAAAACGAGACGGTCGAAACTGAAGAAAAAAAAAGGGATAATAAATGAAGATCTTAAGAAATAAATAGAATTTTATTTTTGGCACGGTAAATTCAGAATTAGACTATTTAATTAGTTGTTGTTTTAGGATTTATTGAGCTAGTTTAGTGAAACCAGGTGTCAATATTTGAGGGGGATGAGTTTTAGGGTTTACCCCCCCCCCCCCGAAATATCTGCGAAATAATAACTGCTTGAATTAAATCGACCGAAATTCAGAATAAATTTATTTCTTTTCAATTTTTGACAAAAGAAAAGAAAATTGAAATTTTTATGAATTCCATGGAAACAACTGTTTTTTATTTGTTTTTATTGTAGTGTTCAATTATTGCATATACAATAATTGACTATAAGGCTTTAGTGTACTATTTATAAATAAACATATTTCGTGATAATACACACACGACACTTTTCCTGATGATCCTTGGCGTAAAAATGGCATAGCCATATATATATATAAATAATTCGGCCATTTTGGCCTCGCAAGGGGCTGTTTGACCCCTCTTGCTTTCATTTCTGTCTCTTTCTCTTCTATACTTTGTATAAAATGATCAAAATTTACAACGTAATTCTTATTGGCATCAACACACAAAAAAAAATAACATAATCATAAAAATCCTATCCTAACATATAACTTTCATTATATAAAATTAAAATATTGTTCCGTTACATTTTTTTTCGTTACATATTTCGTTACATAAAATTGTGACATTTTTAAAATAACAATAACAAAAATCCTATAAAATATAACAAACGTTACATAAAATTGGGACATTTTTCTGGGACATTTTTTTGGGACATTTTTTCGAATGGGGGGTAGCCTAAGAATTACGTTGTAATTAATATTTTCGTAACCCCTCCTGAAATTTTGGTCTAGATATGGCCCTGCCAAGTTAGCAATAGATAGTTAGTTAATAAAAGTTTTATTAACGGTAAGAATAGTCAGCGAAATGGCCAGTTTAAATTTTATTTGCAAGCTATCGAAACCGAATAATATATTGCTGGCGTAAATTGCCTATGTGGAAAAAAAGGTAATTTTTTTGACACACTAAATATTTATAGGGTAGTACAGGCTAATTTTCGCGTTATACAGGTAATCAGTTGAGGACATGAACATTTCTTCAGTAGGATGTTCTCTCGTTAGGAGAATAGTGAAATTACCGTCGATAAGGTGAACTTTACTGATTAATAATATTTTTTCCGTAATACGTATCGACCAGAATTGGTAGTTTATAAGGCAGCATGTAGTTCATTGTCAATCAGAGTTGAGCGGATCGATAACTTTGCGATTCCTGCAATCGTGACTAGCGCAATTGATATTATACGTTAATATATCCGTAATTAGTAATAATTATAACGAATAAATACAAAGTAATCGAGTTTGTTAATTGAATTATGTAAAGTGTACCTTTACATCCTGTTTATTAATCAGTTTCTTCATTAATAACATCTTATTTCTCTAGCCGATGGTTGCGTATACTCGGAAAAAAACACCTTTCTAGTGTATATTCATTTATATTTGTTCATTGTTTGTTGTTCATGTTTAGAAATCACTCTTCATGAAGATTTCAAGTAATCCGTATGGGAGATTACCTTTTTTTCTAAATATCCGGATAATGGTTTTAAACTTTCAATGGTACACGTATGTTACGATATGAAATTTACACGAGAAATAATAAACAACATTTAAATAAATGAATATAAAAAAATACACCTAAATCTAAAACTATTACACATTTAAAATTTATCGTATCTGTCTAATTGTCCGTGCTAGTTTCCTTGAACCTCGATGAAGATTACTATTTTCGATTCTTCGGATAGATTCCCGATTTCTGCTTCATTATTATGCATGACAGTTATTATTGAAATTGCGATTTCCTTAAGTACATCTATTAGCTTATAATCTCAATTATTATTTTCGTAATTACCAAACGGATTACGTGCAACACTGGTTGGAGAATAGAGATTACATTCTCGAAAAAACTAATTACAAAAAATATCCAGCTCCGGTATCGATTAGATTTCTCTATAATAAGAAATAAGAAATAATCGAAGCGTTCGAACGAGGCGCTTAGGCGAATTATTTGTCATTTTGGTTTTTTGGTACGTTGAAGTTGGACGGTAGATTGTTTTTCGTTAACGAAGTTAAAAGTTTTTTGTTTTCTTTTAGCTTTTTTTCTTCAAACATTTAATTACTACAAAAGCGAAATTTTGTTTCTTTTGAAGAAAAAAAAAAATGAAAACAACGTTTATTAACGAACATTAAAGATTACTCTTGAAGAAAACGATTCCTTTCTTCCCTATCAAATCCGTTCATCATTGAGGGTGATTAGAACGCTCATTCGACTTTTTGCGGCTGCGCAAGACGCAATTCGAATGGCTGGATTCTAGAAGACCTGATCCGAAACTATAACAACCGATGATCGTTCTCCTACTTTTTTCAAAAATGCCTTTTTTCTTCAGCTCTCTGCCGATCTTTCCTTCACCTCTCCTAACCTCGGACTTAAATGTTCCGGGAGAATTTGCGATGTTACTTTTGGCAGTCCCGTTCTCTTGACACTCAATAACGTCTCTCCTCTAGCCCCATTCATGCCGCTCACTTTTCCGGTTTCTTCCTAAAACTGACTTGGTTATATATTCCAACCTTTCTTCATCACAACTGCTTTCTTTCCTGGACTGCATTGCTCCCGTTTATATTTCCTCTTCCGAAGAATCTTCCCATCCTCCTTTTGAGTCTCACGTTCAATCTTCACCTTTTCTCTATTCTACCTATACTGAATAAAACTGCTTACACTTCTCCAGGATTGAACGGCCCCCCTCTCGTTCTTAATCCTCAACAGTCTCTTAGATACTTTTAAGTATTTTCAACTCCTTCCTTCACTTTGATAATACATATATTTCCAAGACTCGGAACGACTTTATAATTATCTCTATTCCTAAAAAAATTATACTTCCTTCTGTCCTATCTCCTTAGCTTCCTGCCTTCGAAAACTCTCCAACGAAGGTATCGAAACATTTTTATCTTGTCTGATGGCTAGAGCGCAATAGTCCAGTTCTTTCGAATACGTGTACGGTTTACGTCCGAGACTGGGCCAGGTTGACTGCATATGTTTTTCTCTCTCAGCTATTTGCAAATCCTTTCTAGAAAAGCAATTTACTATTGTTACTTTTGCCGAGGTTTTTGGTGCCGTGTTTGGTAATCTACTACACCTCCCGACTCGTTGTACCAAGCTTCTTTCGCTCAACATTTCTTCTTACTTCATTAACGTAACGGATTCAGGAGAGTGTCTCTGCAATGCGGTGTTGAAGGTAATTTCTGTAATTGCGGAAATTCAGCAAGCAACTTCCGGATACGAAACTTCCAAGACTTTTGTGTCCGAATGTAATAAATAAATCTAAAACAAAAGAACATAAGCGACCTGTATTTTATATTTGAAAAAGATACATATATAGTTTAATGAAAATTTAAAGAATAGTGCGATGGTGTCTCGGACGAAAAAAACAATAAGCTAACCTGACGAAGTAAAACAGAGATGACAATCTTATACATACGGCGCAACTGCGATTCGAAATATCCGCATCTTTTTAGCGACAATTTATTATACGCCATTATTAAGTTTGAATAAACGTTTAAATAAGGATTTATTTACCGTTTTTTATGTTTGGGATGTCGGCCATCCGAACAAACGGAACGGAAATTTATAGACAATAGTGAAACATTTTTATAAATTATAATACGCAACTATTATTAAAATTATTATTACGAAGCATAGCGAACTTCTTAACGCCATTGCAAGATCACAGTAGAAATAAATAAAATAATTATGTGGTACACTGTTTTTCGTCCGAATCGGTATTAGTGGTGCGTGCAAAAATTTTTTACCACGGAATGTCTCGTCATGTAGATTTGCTGGTGGCAACGTGATACATGTTTCATTGTAAAGCACTATATTTATTCAGCTACCATGTTCCATTCGAGTAACATCTTAACATTCTATTTATTTATTTGTTTTTTTTTAAATTTTTTAACAATTCATCTAGGCTAGTCGACTAGCGGAAGTGGTAATTTTCGATATTTTCAACGGTGGGATTCGATTTATACTCGAATGGAACATGGTAGCTGAATAAATATAGTGCTTTCGTATCACATTGTTTGGAATTTGTTGTGTTCTTATGTATTTTATTGTTTTTTACGTTCTTTTGTCAATAATCATAAAATCCGGGTTTCTTTTTGTTCGTTAGTTTCGATTTCGGTATTCAACATTTTTTCGTTTAATTATTTAACACTTAATAATCGATAAAAGATTTTATTAAAAATTGTTATTATTTTTCATTACCCCTATTTATTATTAACGCTTCCATTATTTATGATGGTCGAGAGGATTGTATTTATTGTCTGCCGAATGACTTTGAAACGTACATTGAACTCGCTGCATAACTCGCAATTGTTGAACAGAACTAAAGCGCGGCAATACTAGACGCTGTAGACAACGCAAGATTGGCTTAGTTTATTGCTGAACTAACCAGGTAAGGCAGGATTATTGCTGCTGTAATCCTGCTTGTTCCTTTCCGAGAGATTGCGTTTCGATTTTTTTGTTCGTTTTGTCTATGATCCGCAGCGAGCTAGGAAAACCAGTTGTGTCGGTTTCAATGGATGCGAAAAAACCCGGACAAAGTTTTTTTTAAAAAATAAAATGGATCTGTTTCGAACCCAAGCTATTATTATTATTATCTTCATCTATACAGCGTTGCTGTTCGTTCTTCCTTTCCATCAGTTCGACAACTATCCGGGTATATTTTTCTACCTTTTTCATTTTTTTTTTTAAAGATTTCTTTCACCAATAAAAAATCCCGTTCACGTACTAAACGGAGAAAAACTCGAGAAGATTTCCTATAAATCTGAAATTTTTAATAATTTCCAGAAAATTAATCAATTAATTTACGTATTGCGGAGCAACCTGAAGCTAATATAGAGTACACATTAGATTAATGTATAAAATTAACAAAATAATAATAATAATAATAATAATAATAATAATAGTAATAATAATAATAATAATAGTAATAATAATAATAATAATAGTAATAATAATAACAATGTGTAATAAAATGAATACATAAGTGCACGTGATCCAGTAAAATATACAAAGTGGAAATTCACAAACACAATTAATTACATAAATATATTTAATTAATTAATTGTGTTTGTGAATTTATATTTTATATATTCTATTAATTGTATAATATAAAGCATCATGAATTAAACGAACGGTCTGTAAAGAAATTTGAGGCTACCGGTATAATGGCGCATTGATTAAATGGTATACAATCGCTACATCCACCGTACATATTTCCCACCGAAACATAAATTTAACGTGTTTTGTACTTTTGTGGTTTGGGCCGAAATTTGATTGATTCTAGTATTTCAACGTAACGCAATTTGTAATCTGGATCAACGTATGTATAAGTATATTTTATATGATTTACGTACAGTATTGATTAATTTTATTGTTGACATTTTTCTTGCAATAATCAGAATTAATTTTTCATCTATGAATGCAAATAGGGTCTCCTGCTTTTTATCAGTTTACCGAGTTAAAGTAATGTTTCCGTTGCACGCTTGAATTCATTTCGGTTGAGATGCGAAATACATGCAAATGCAGTTTCGCTCATTATGAAAAAAAGCGATTTCTCGATTTTAACGTGGAAGGAAATGATGTTTAAGATTTTCAGAAAATAATGCAGATAAGAGTAGAATGGGACGGAGAAGATCATAGGGAGGACGAGAAAGTAGTAAGTGAGGGGGTGACACATCTGTAAAGTACTTCAAGTAAGGCGATTCGTCTTTTCCGGGAGAAAAAACTCAGGCGAGGAAAACTTTTGCATACACTATGGCACAGCTTAGTTGTTGTTGATTGTTGTGGTTCGAACTGTGAGGTCCGTTGTCCATTCTGCCAGGTACTTGTATTTTGAACGAGTTGTATGTATTGTTAAGTAAATCGAAAATGGGGTTAGTAAAGTATTGGTGGCGCAGCCATAACTGATGCTTTTCTAGTTGATAAATCAGTTTCGTCGTTTTGTCCTGCCAGAATGACTCGAAACACGGGCTATAGGAACTTGTAAATTCTGTTTGTGAGCGAAAGTTATCAGTTGTCCGCCTCTTCTAGATGTACTACTCTAGGGAATCTGTAAGAATGATGAAATGTTTGTTGGTATTTCTGAAAGCTCTGATAATTGCTTGTAAGATAGCATATAGTTCGCAGAAAGGGTGCTGTAGGCGGTTGATAATATACAGGACATTATTTCATCAACCGCAGTTGTCTTCATTTCACGAGCCAAGAGTGTAACACTTATTATAACTGACATAAGGGGGGGGGGATTCTTTACGTGGAGTACACGATATCGAATAAATAGTATTAAAGAAATGAAGTATCGAAAATGACGGATTAGATTCGTAAGTAAGATGTATGAGAAGTTTGGGAGATATTTAATTTTTGCAATTGTAGAGAATATTTGTAACTTTAGTATGGAAACTGTCTTGTAAGTAAGATGGATTTGGTTTAATTTTTGAATTAACGAATATCGGTAAACGTGTTGAAAACGGTAGATGCAGTAATTGCACAATGCCTGCGGTCATTAATTGGAAAATTTAAAAACTTATTTTTCATATAAGATTAGCACTTATCGTGCCAGGCAGTATCATGTTCCCGGCAATATAACACGATATGGTAAACATTGAAGACTCATTTTCAGTAGTAAGTTTTGATCAAAAATATTCTCTCATCAATGAAAGTTTTGAACGCAAGTCTACAGATAAAATGATTTAATGCAGGCTTTGACCTCATTTGCACGTGTGCCTCTTGGAGCGACTGGTAAAGTTTGACGAAAGACTCCAGCCAGTAATAAAGTAATTTCACCCATTAACTGATTGGAATTTGTGAGATCTTGGTGTGTGTAACATTTAGTGCTTTAAACCCACCTTTATAAGCCATTATACTTTCATCTCAAATAATAAGTTTGCATTCTCTTAAAACTTTAGCCAAATCACTTTTTTTTTTTTTTTTTTATGTTGCAAAAAGGATTAAGAGGAAACTTAAAGGCAGAGTGAGTGGTTTTGCCACCCTCTACTACTGTTGCAGCTATTCCGGATGATACTACGGCTAATGCAATGACTTTATTACTACGTACTTTCGCCAAGAGAAGGTCAATAAGAAAAGTTTTTCCAGTTCTTACAGGTACATCTAAGAAAAATATTCTCCCATTGCCAGAATCAATGTTGTTCAAAATCTCCCAATAATCAGTGAATTGTTCATTTGTTAAAGATTCTTCCCCCGTAGACATTCTAAATCACATGTAATTTCACGTAAGTATTCCCTATTTGGTAAATGTGTCTGAGATCTTTTTGGCTGAGGTAAGCCATAATTCGCTAAGGACTGCCCTATTAAAGTCCGAAGATTCTCTTAAAGCTCATGAATTCTAAAATGTTATTTGTTAAAAAATATATGTTATTTTCAATAAAATGCATATTTTATTGAAAAGTGCTCATTCACAAAAAAATTATGTGACTAATTTAGTAAGTTATACAATTTCAATAAAAGAACACGATGAAGCAACAAATGTTTTTACATAAAATAAAATAAAAAGATAAATTATTTACCGAATTTGTAAGCTCTTGTAAATAATAGCTCAATTACTGCTATATTATATGGTTTTTACTAATAATTATAGCAGAATAACAGATGGCACTATGTTCATGGCTCATATGAATAATCAATATAATTTATTAATTCTTCTGCACTATTAGTATTTAAGTGAGTACGAAGCGTAAAAAATGTTTACGTGATTTATAAATCTTTAGTAATACTGATGTATCAATAATTTGAAAAATTTATAATCAATATATCACTGATACACAGCCACTAAAAAATATTAAATTGAAAAAAAAATGTAACTAAAATCACTGGTACACAGCAATTCACGTATAACGCACATATAAATATTTATGTGTATATGAAGCCCAAAATTTTTTTTTCGATATATGTCTTGAACCCTTTAAAATCAAAATTTTGCAAAATCCTTTCTCAGTGCACCTCTACGTTATGAATAGAATGTACCCTCCGAATTACAAATTTGTAACTTAAATAGGTTTCGCTCTGCGTTGATCAGTCAGTCAGGTAATTTCCTTTTATATATACAGATATATATATACAGATATATATATATATATATATATATATATATATATATATATACACTAGCTGACCTGGCGAACTTCGCACCGCCTCAGAATCAATAAATGTTGTGTTAACTTATTAGCTGAATAAAATTTAGTTTTTTATTAAGAAAAAATTAATACTCAAAATGAATTAAGTTCAATAAATGCACAAAAATCAAAATGAAAATTATCTGAATTACATTGAAATGAATGTAATTCACGTGGCAGCAAGGATTTGCTTTATTGAAGCGAATCGAAATGATTTGCGGAGCATTCTTGGATCCCAGTGTGGTCATATATTAGCAAAAGCAATATACAAAAGTTACAAAGGGCGCAGAACCAATGTTTCCGAATAATCTTAAATAAATCAAGATTTACAAGTATTAAATGGATGCACGGAACACTAAAATTCCCTTATGTTGAGAAGATCATCAAAGAAAGAACAAAGAAGTTTTTCGAAAAATTGCAGCTTATCAGCAATTCCAATAGTAAATGAAATAGATGACTATGACTACCAAAACAGAAGAATCCAATATAAAAACTATAAGCACAGGCGAATAAAACATATGACATAGGGTCTAGGGTACTAAACTAATTATAGGCAGCATGGATAACATGTCTGAACTTACTAACTAGATAAATGTAAATAATAAACATAAGAAAGTATACTGGTGTTCTGTTTTTCTTGTTTAAGGTAAACTGGTTTTTTTGTATTTTTTCCTGGTAAATATAGTCATAAGGATCTTACGGATGATATCATCGCTATAAAATATCAAATAATGAAGGTATATATCCGGTAAGAAATAGTCGTTTTCGGTACGGATTAGTGATATCAATCTTACTTGTAAATTTCTTTACTTGTTTATTGTAAATTATGTAAATACAAATTTCTTCGTATATTCTGTTAAACTATTTGCTGGATGGCTTGCACTCAGGTCGATTCCTTTCATCGAAGCACCTTTTTATCTTAATGCTAGTTGATGGACAATGTTTTTCGTCAATCCCTGAGGTGTATAAATGAACAAACTTGACGGTTTTGCCAACTCGAAAACACGCGACATATAATTGACCATGTGAGAAGCACGGATTTTCTAGATCTAACCCACAAATGGACATTGTTTGGCCTTGTGACTTATTAATAGTCATGGCGAACGCCAAGCGAATCGGAAATTGCAGACGTCTGAATGGAATGGGTGAGTCTGAAGGGATGCGTGGCAGGAGAACAACTTCACCTTGAAACTTGCCGCTGAAAATAGTAGTTTCAAGAATATTGCCCATGATTTTGTTTACGACCAATCGTGTATCATTGCATAGTTTTGGTGTATTTAAATTAGTTTTAGTGTACTTAAACTTTTGAAAACATATTTGACTTCTTTTTAAAAATACATCGCGTTTTATATTTGGGAATATAGTTTTAAAACGTTTTAAATAATTTTGCGATCGCTTTATTTTAAGTAAAACTTTGGAAACGTATCTAAATTATTTTTTAAAACTAGGACGCGATGGAAATTGGGGCAAATATTTGTAATCAATTTTATAAAATACAAAGACATATGACGCTGAATAAAAATTCGAATTTCTAGAAAAAAATCGGAAACACTTTTCGTAATCTTAGTTCGATTAGAGGTTCTGCGTTGCTATCAAGGTTACAAAATTATAATGATGCATTATCTCATGAATAATTTTTGAAACACTTTGCATGTTTGCCGTGTTTTATTTTAAATGTCGTGAATGTATCTAAATGCATTTTTAAAATCAAGAAAATTATTGTAAATCTTTGTGCTAAACTTTATTTATTATTTAGACTCATCGTGAAATATATTCACGACGAAAATAAATTTTTAACACACTTCATTAAACAATTATGTGTACAATTTTTATATTCCCGACGCGTTTCGAAGCAAACACTTCATCATCATGTTCACGGGAGTAATATTTCTGTTACATTTGAAGAGGTGTTTTATAGCGAATAAGTTTTTTAAACAATTTGCGTGCTCGCTGTATTTTAATTAATTTTTTAAAAAGCTCGGAGTATACAGTGATATATTTCGAGAATTATAATAGGGAGCATTTTTAAAAATTCGGACATAGTTTACAATATACTATACAACGTCGTCGCGATAGCCTAGTTGCTAGAGCGCTTGACTTCCGATATGGCGGTCACGGGTTCGACCCCGAGCGACGACAAACTTATTACAAGAATTAAATAAATAAATAAATAATCGCTAATAATCACGTGGCAGGCAATGGCAAACCACCACGTTCAACATCATATGCGCGCTAGGTCAGTACACAGCAGAGACACACGGGACTGCACTAGTGGCGCGATAACAAGCGGCTACTATCAGTTCCGAATGTAGTCTTCTTGCTTGTGTACACCTGCGTTGCATATAATAATTGCTATGAGCGCTACCTATTCTGTACAACTAGAATGAACGAATAGGTAGTCACGACGCTCGAATTCGAGCAATACGACTGTTACATACAAAGCAAAACGATACTCTTAAAATTTCTTGATACTCGTATGATGAATAGAAGAAAAAAATCGGAAAACCGAACAATTTTGACTAAAAGAAAAAACTTTGATAATTTCGGAAGTTGTATCATCAACGAAGAAACTTTGTGACACAGTAATCGTTGTGATGAAGCCAGCGAGAAAACGCCAGAACGCGATCGAACCGATGCGATAGGGGATCAAAGGTCTAAACACAGATATTCGGCGTTCGAGGCGCTGATGGCCTGTCTGAGGTGGTGGTGCAGGGGGTGGAATGTCGTGTTTGGTCTTTGGACATGGTAGAAGGGGTTGCTAGAATACGAATGAAGAGCGTAACGATCATTATTATTATTATTATTATTATTATTATTATTATTATTATTATTATTATTATCATGTTATCGGCTGTAGTAACGTCACTGCACGGCTCAGTGAGAAGAACATGTCACTCCATCTCTCTCCTCCTAGAAGTAATAAATGAAATTGTGCGGATTGGAAGGTGTCTACCTGGTCCAATTGTCAACTAAACCACACATAGACCATCTCAAAAAGCCACAAAAAATTTCATCGAAATCGGTTAAGCCGTTTAGGAGGAGTTCAGTGACAAACACACGTGTCCTAAAATTTTATATATAAAGATATATGTATATGCTTACACGCGCACACATACACATACATATACATACACAAACATCCTTATATATTTATATATATATATATATATCAATTACAACGTAAATCTTAGGCTACCTCCCGTTAGAACAAATGTCCTGAAAAAGATGTCCCAATTTTATGTAACGCAAAATGTCCCAATTTTGTGTAACGTTTGTTATATTTTATAGGATTTCTGTAATAATGTTAGGTATATTCATATGGACCGACTTAGAATTACATTGTAAATTTTGATCATTTTATACAAAGTATAGAAGAGAAAGAGACTGAAATATAAGTCAGCCCCTTGACTTCTCTTGCTTATATATATTTCAGTCTCTTTCTCTTCTATACTTTGTATAAAATGATCAAAATTTACAATGTAATTATTAGGCCGGCCCCCATTAGATTTTATAAGGAAAAAATGTCCCATATAATACAAAAAAAAATACAACTAATAATTTATATCATAAATTTTATCAAACTACCGAAACAACTTAACTATATCACATATAAATAATAATTTTTTTGCGTTTTCATGGTATTATTAAATTAGCAATATAGCCTTGACATGTTTCTCCCTATGGAGTGGGAATTCTTATTCATCAACCTGCACAATAATAAGAAGAAGTGTATTCATTATGTTTTCAAAAACGAAAACGGTCACCGAACGCAAACGTGAATTGCAGAAACGAAAACGGAACGACGAACTGCGCAATAGCGAAGAATTTGCCACATTTATACGTGATGATACGACTTTGGTTCGAAAACGACAGATGTAGAAAAGTTTGAAGCATTTGACAGCATTTTAAGTCAGCCGCTTCTGTTATACTAATAGAAAATAATAAGAATAGTTTTTTTTTTTTTTTGGAGAGTCGAAAATTCAACCCATCGACAATGTAATATAATTAATTAACTAATTAACGCTATACATTAATATTACATTGTACTATATAATTATATAATAACTTGTTTTTTTGTGTTGATGCCAGTAAGAATTACGTTGCAAATTTTGATCATTTTATACAAAGTATAGAAGAGAAAGAGACAGAAATGAAAGCAAAAGGGGTCAAGGGGCACAGCCCCTTGCGAGGCCAAAATGGCCGAGTTTATATATATATAGTTCTCTTTAATCTGCTAACCAATAAATAATAAACTACATTTTTGAACATTTTTGTTATCAAGAAACGTCAAGAACTAAGTTATTTATGAATAATCGTGATTTAATCGTTATAATTGAGAATATTGAATAGAGAATTACTTTGTCGATGATGAATTAATTTACTCTCGCTATATTTCCTTGAGAAAAGATAAAAGAATGAGAATATACATATATATATATATATATATATATATATATATATATATATATATATATAGGTAATTGTATATTAATGACGAATCTTGATTTTTCCCTGGTACTCTCTTGAGACAAAAAAGTATTAAACACCACACGTACTACTGCACAAATAAAAACAAACTAAGAAACCTTTTTTTTTTTTAGATTGCGGAAAATAAAAAATTAAATTTATTTAAGATGAAATTTATATTAAAATTTAGATAAAGAAAATTAACCAATCTAACAAAACTATATTGAAGTAATCCAACTCAACGGTCGGTTTGTCTATCGCTGTACTGCAGCTGCTTGTAGAATGAGTGTTAAAATTTATTTATCGTCAAGAAAACGTGAAACAGTATAAATATTTGGGAGTTCTAATTACAGAAGACGGACGTGACAACAAAGAAATAGTTGCCAGAATAATAATGGCCAGACAGGCATTTGGAAACTTAGAAAAAGTCCTGAGATACCATAAAATGGATCTGAAAACAAGGAAACGAATAGTGCGTTGTTATGTCTGGTCCGTGTTGCTTTACTCGGCGGAAACTTGGACAATAGATGCAGATTGTGAAAGAAGAATTAATGCCGTGGAAACGTGGGCATATAGACGCATGCTAAGAATTCCATGGACGGACAAGGTGACCAACCGAGAGGTGTTGAATAGATGCAAAGTCGACAGATTGCAATTAATGGACGACATAAGAAGAGGAAAAACCAAATTTATCGCGCATAAAATTCGAGAAGAAAGTCTTTTTAATTTGGCAGCACAGAGTAAAATTCAAGGGAAAGCACTCAGAGGAAGGAAAAGAATGGAACTAACCAACACAAACATGGAAATTAATGTTTTTTTGCAGTTAATAGAATTAGCCAGATGCCGACGTACATATATAGTGATCGTCGTGTTCAACTTCGCGAATGGGAGATACTACCTTTATGATAGTGATATGGGCACTGTAGTAGTGACAGATCGAGTCTGCCGTTGTAGAATGCTACTGCCCGGATCAAGAAAAAAAAAAGATGTGCAGGGTATGGCATGCATGTAGCTGGTTAAAGTGGAGAAGTACGTGATCCAAAAACGCTTAATATCTGAGTTGCTGTTTATGTTGTCGTTCGTGTGTGTGTATGATTCTCAATTCATTCTTAGTGACCCAGTAACGTTGGAGAAGAACTTATAGCGTCCGAAAACGCGAAAGTCAAGCAGATTATCAATTGGAATTCAACTGCTGCTGCACACTGAAGTCTTACACATTAAACATTTTTCTTCACATTCTGAAATAGCTACTTCTCAGATTTCTACTGGAAAGCTAATGACTTTAGCCAAGTTAATTTCTACTGCTAGAGAAGTACCGGCAGATTTATTTCTGTTTCGATTTTCTTTGGTACACTTCGCCGTGTGACTAGAGAAGTACCGGAGGATACGTCGATGGAAATGGAATGGGAAAGGGAAAGTCTGTAGATGAGAGAACGTATACGGAAAACAATAAACTGTTAAGGGAATATGAGGGAAAGAAAGAGGATATAGCTTGAAGGGCACTTTTGGAGTCAGAAATGATTAGGTATCTATCTTGAGGAAATAAATATAACTGCTCGAAGAATGGCATAAAGTTGCACGGAGAAAACAGAGCAAAAAGCCGGCAGCCTGAAAGATTGAACGGAATTACTGGCAGGGGAGAAAAAGGAAGCAGCTACTCTTCCTGAACTTCTGGAATCATCAGTAAATATTAAGGAATGAAGAGGAAATGAGGAGTTTATAAGAAAATCATCGGTTGGTATTGTCGAGTCAGTAGTCATTTGAACCGGTAATAATAATTTTGGAAAAATTTAATTCCGCATACGACCTACGCAATTAATTTGGAATTTGGCATCTTCACAATTTTTTTAAAATTTAGCAACTGGTATTGTTAATGCACGGCGAGAAATGTTTTCACTTGAATTTTTTTTCCTTTACCTATTTTAAACATCTATAATTGACTAAAATAATATACCTGAAAAAAAAAAAAGAGAGAAAAAAACCTTTTCAGTATATGAACAAGAGTGATCATCATAAAGCGCAAAGTGAATATTTGATATTTGGCACTACGTAGCAGAGATATCATATCGTTCGGAAGAATAATCGGATAGGAAGGCTTTCATTATGTCGTAAAAAAAAATTCGCGAACAGACGAATCACATCTCAAAAGAATTGTCAGCATCGAACTCGGCTAGCAACGGCATTGAAGGAATTGTTAAAGAAATCACAAATAGCAAACATGTGCTCATTATAAGTAAGCTTGAAACTTGTTTCCCGTTATTATTTAGTCAGCTATTAAAACAACCTGCACACAGCAAGCATTTCTTTATCATATGATTAAAACTGTATTTAGAAGGTATGCAGAAAGGCTTTTTATCGAAATTACTATCTTATACAATGGTACATAGAATCGCGCACCTTTACAGCGTTTCTTCCATACTGTATATTATTATTATTATTATTATTATTATTATTATTATTATTATTATCCTCTTCTCCGCTTTTCGCAGGCTTAAGTTGTAGCTTCTCGGGCATGAACCAGGGAGAAGTACATTACGTTTCTTTAAACATTCCGCATATATGAGTGGAATCAATGATGACTGATTTCTGAATATCGGCTACTAGTTTTCCATAGTTTAGTTGTAATTCGACAGCACTTTTCCTTAAAGTTACTGGTACAACGGCCATTGTTGATATGACGAATGGTATTATCCTGACCCTATTCAGAGCCCAAAGTCTTTTAACCTCTACGGCTAATTCCCCATGTATTTATTAATTTTCATAGAGTATCTATTTTGAATGTTTTCGTTGTTCACAACTGTGATATCAATAAGGGCCATATGTTTATTCTTCTTATCGACTAACGTTATGTATCAGGTCGGTTCGCAGAGACCGTTTTATCTGTTATTATTTGCATATCCCAGAATGTCTTATGTGTTTCATTTTCAGCGACATCAGCTGGTTTATAATACGGTTCATTATTAATTATTATACCGTGTAATTTGCATATTTCTTTATATACATATATATAATCTTAGCGACATTATTATGTCTGTGTGTGTACTGCGTTTGTGCCAGCATGGGGCATCCTGCGAGTATATGAGTCTCCAGGTTTCCATTACACCTTCTACAGTTTTCGTTTTCTATCCTTTCTTTTAATATTCTCTTCCTGTATACACGTATTATTATTATTATTATTATTATTATTATTATTATTATTATTATTAATTAAACGTTCACATTTCAGAAAAATCCGTTTTTGTCGCAGTTTCTAAATAACACGTTTCACTTGTAAAATTGGTTTCTTTCGCAGTAACTTGAATCATTCGGAAAATCCAACATTCCAAAATAAATATACGCGCATGCATACATACATACATATGTACATATATTTTCAAACCTTTTTTATTTTTGTTCAAAATCCGATCAAAGATATCATCAGTTATAGGATTTCCGCGGTGTTGGTTTACACATTTTCCTCGATAATTTCGGTATAAAGTGTTTTCTTGTAAAAAAATATATTAGCCTATCGATTTTAAACGACTATTTCGGTAATAAATCTTAATCTCCTGAAATACGAAGAACAACGTACGCACACACACACACACACATATATATATATATATATATATATATATATATACATGAATAGAAAACGGCTTCTAATTTAACTTCTAGTTAATATAAACTCTGATCAAACGTTTCCTGTATGGAGTGAAATGAAAAACTGGTTTAAAATGTATGTACATTATAATGTAGGGTAATTTTTGATGGTATTTTGTTTGAAGAATACAAACAACTCGCTGTTGATGGATTAAAAAAATTGTTATTTTTACGAAAAAATATAATAAGCGTTTATATTTCGTCTTGTTAACTAATTCACTGTTGTGTTTATCAGACTAATTTCGAAATCATTGTCATCGTTACGTCCACGGTTATGTCTCCGAAATAACGATATCCGGCTTCTTGAATTAAAACGAAAATAATTCGGTACTAATAAGCGTAGAGAGTGACGGAGGACAAGGCCAACTGGTGCTGTATGGACATGGTGTTAACTATTTTTAGGAACAAAAAAACATTTCGGAGCAACCGGGGGGGACCTTGTAAAATACAATCGGATTTCAAGAAACAAGAGTATGCAATACAAATCAAATGTCATCTACACTATTTTATCGAATTCTTCTGAAAACTGACCTTACTAAATTAGTGCAGAAACGGTCGGTCTACCGATGAAGAATTAAGGAAATCGAGTTATTCTACGACCTCCTTATCTGTCATGTTCCATTAGAACCAGTTAAAGAATTACGAAATGCGGGGACTCTTATGTAGCTTTTGTATTATTTACATACTGTACGTTTTCAGCGGTGCCACTGAATAAATTGCTTATAATTTGCAGTGTAGATCTTTTCTTGTTTGTTGAAAATTTTCAAATAAAAATGATGTAATGTATATCCGAAAACTTGTTTTTTTTTTTTCTGTGTTCTTAGGAGTTGTGCTGAAATACCTTCACAATTTTTCCAGATGAGAGAAAGATTACCCCTCTTTTGGAACCTAGACTCTGACAGTGTTGTAGTGCCGATAAAATAAAAATAAAAAAGGTAATAAAATAAAATTTAGGAACAAACCGTCGGCAGTATTACATGGCTCGTAAATTTGTACGCTGTTCATTATTAAAATTTTAGCGAAGAAATAAGTGCCGAAATGAACCGATGGACCATGAATAATTTATAAGCTTATATTACACGCATAAATAGAAAAAACGTGTGTTTTTGGTGTATTTTTCAATGTAACATTATGTAAATCTTATCACGCGGCAAAATTTTTTTTTTTTTTTTTTTTTTCTAACAGGAAAATGATTTATGTCGGATATGCTAAACTGAAAATGATATTTAACGATGCACGAGTTAAAGAGCTGGCGAATTATAGAAAAAGTGTCTAGAGGAGTCGAAGACATAACCAAATCACAGCAAGGTCTGAGAAATCGTGTTTATATGTGTATGTGTGTTTTTGTATATAATGTTTAATATAGATCAATTTTGTAACTTTTTTATTTATTTATTTATTTATTTATTTTACGAGTAGTTAATGCCTGTATATGGCTATTAATCGATTTAAAAATTACTCTTAAATTGAATTAATAATTTTTGTTTTAATTATAAAATGTGTAAAAGCTTGAAGGTCGTTCACATTGAGGAGAATATCTGTGCTCAGTTGATTGTCGCGATGATGGTTATACTTCCGGCAGGTTAAAATAATGCGATAGACCGCTACAATAATAATATTTTAGTTTACTAAAAAAAAAAAAGAAATTTTTAACTTTAAACATTAAACGCTTCGTCTCAAATGTAACACTTTTCAAGACACTTGACGTATTTTTTCGAGTAACCGTTAACATAATAACAGTAAATAATATTAAATAATAAGAGCCAAGGCCGTGCCCACGGGGTGGGTTTTGGGCGTTAACCCCCCCCCCCCATGAGAACTGAAATAGCTTAGGTACTTCATTAATATTTTATGCAACGTTACGAGTATAATTAATAACATATGTAATTTTTAAATATGCGAAGAAAATTTTCACCCCCCCCCCTTCCCCCCAAATTCTGGGCACGGGCCTGATAAGAGCTATAGCAGAATATCGAACTTGTGCGGTTTTATGTGCACGGACACAAAAAAGTCCGAAATATTAAATAAAATAATTACTGCCCGGTAAAAATGAGGTGAGTTTTTTGTAGTTTGACAACTTTTTGTCAAACTTAATGGCGTTACCGGAAAACTTCAAGTACATTTGTGTTTGATTGGATTGTCATTCGGTTCTTGTTAAATTAATTAATTATTATTTATAAATGTTAAAAAATATTAAAATATTGTAGCACCAACATAACTACATATTCATGGTGTAACAGTTGACGACGACACGTTGGCGCTATAATATTTTAATATTTTAACATTTATAAATAATTTTTGCTGTTAATTGCATTGTTTTTCGTTTTATTATAATAGGTTTTATTCAGGTCAGTAGTGAACAACTAGTTTGAGGAAGTAGCTGTAAATATCTTATGTCCTGCGTACAGACAGATAGATGTATCGGATGAAGACTAGCGATTGGGCTTTGATAAACGTATGAGCTCTGTTGAAGTAGAAAGTGTACCGAACTCTGGCGGAGGGTGCAGGCAAGTTATTAAGCGCGAAGAACAAACGCTACATGTGATGGAAATGTAAATGGTGCTAAGTTGGTCACTGACCATCCGTCTATCTGACGGTACTAAGAGTGATGGCATTCGCGCAGCGCAATAAGAGTTGCGCCCATTCTCAGTCGATGGCATGAACATATAAAACATACCCACGAAACCAGCAGCGACTAGTTGCTATCAGTAGCACTCGGGTTTGAAGTGCAAGAACCAGTAGGAAAATTAAGGCTATAAGATAGAGTCCTATCTTTTCCCTCTTCACAGATTGTTCCTATTATTTGTTCCTTCTTCTTAATAATATCTGACTGTATCAAGATATAATTGACCCTTTCCTTTTCTAATTGTTTCTGGGTAAAGATCCCCGGTTGACGAGTCCCCCCCCCCCATCAAAAAAAAAAGGATAGACCGATGCGACTGCAGTCGATTTTAAAAACACCGGTATCAAGCCTGATATTGGATACACATCTGGAAGCGTACAGTATAAACAGCAGACCTTGCACCAGCAGGAAAACGCTAAGAAAAAGAAGAAGATTCCAAGTACAACTGAAAGCTAGCTCATACGGTAGTTGTTTAAAAATCACCGAAAAAACAACCCTTTATAAAGAGTATGATGGAAGAGACAATAAACAGAATAGAACAATGAACCTATTCAATTCGATGTAACACAACCAACCGGGTTTTCCATTCAACATAAAAATAAATAGTTTCGTAAAATTAAGCAATTAACGGCCAACTTTTTTATTAATAATCAACTCACAATATTGACTTGGAAAAGAGCTAATACATGAAATAAATCAGGTGAATTTTTGAAAGGTAGGAAAGAAACTACGGAAAAACTTGTAAATTATTCAAGATATTAACAGAAATTATAAGATACGTACCTTAAATTTAAACCATGTAAATATCTTGAATTTCGAGCGAAAATATTTAAGGAAAAATGAAACGAATTATAAAGTTGTTGAGTGCAGCTATAATTTTTATCGGTGAGGTTTAGTCTCGCCTTACTTGTAGGACGGGTAAAGTGTCAACTTTTTACGTTAAAAGAAATTCTAATTAACCTTAAATTTTTAATTGGGAATCATTTCTAATGAATACCAGTTTTATTTTTGTGAAATATGAGCAACGTTATTTTTCTTTAACTGTTTTTTTACTTTTTTTTTTTAAATTTATTTTGCCCTAAATTTATTACATTTTTTTAGTATTTTATTGCCAGTTTTTTCGCTTGTTTGTTTGCAGTTTGTAAAAAGTTCTGTAATTTTCGGTAGGTAAATAGTGGAGATTCATATTAAAATTACAACGTAAAAATGTTCGTGATAGATGGCTGAGTCAATTCATTTCCCAGTATCAGAATATAATAATTGTATAAGTGTGCTCGTATAATCAACAAAATGATATTCGTGCTGAAACATCTGGTAAGTTTGATAACACATTTTGAAAACTTGCCAAGAAGAATTAACCGAAGGTTTCAATCGTAACAAAATACTACAATTGGATCGGTATCCCATGCGAGGCTTTGACTATCTGTAAAGAGTAAACACATACATATTACTAGCTATGACCTGCGGACTTCATTTTTGCGATTGCTTCAAATGATGTATATCGATCGATATGAGAAAAAAAAAAAAAGAAAAAAGGAACAGGGTTTGATGCCACTTTTGCGTATTTAAAATATCGAAAAGTATCGCTTGCCCGAGTTAATGGCCAGAGCAGACAAAGTTAAAAAAAAAACTTTAAAGAGATTTTAAACAGGTAGAGAAATATAATAAAATGCAGCGCAGTATGAGAAAAAGAAGAATCAATCGTTGAGGTAATGGAAACTGAAAATAATCAAAACTTTCGTAAAACGAAAAAAAGATAACACCGTAAGGAGTTCAGACGTAAAAGTCAAAAATGGCACCAAATCGAGTTATTAGTGATAAGGAAATACGAATAAGATGAAAAAACACGGTACTACTTGCATCACCTCCACGCTATGCGTTATTTTGTGCTGCAGTTAATTATGATTTTCATAGTTGATAATTAAAGATGGCACGTTTTATTTGACTAGAACTGACTACTTGACACATATCAACTGTAATAAAAGTTTATATTAGTAATAAAATACAATTTTATATACAAAACAAAGCTCACCTTTTATCGGTCTTCTTCGACCTTAAAAAAGCGTTCGATACGACATGGAGACGGAAAGTTCTAGATACACTATGTGACTGGTCAATCACTGGGAATATGCTTTACTTCAGAAAAAAAACTTTCTAGATGACCGAACATTTCAGGTTCGTATCGGGAATGTATGTTCAACAAAACATTCACTTGAGAATGGCGTACCACAAGGTTCGGTGCTTAGCCCTACCTTATTCAACATTATGATAAATAATATTTCATTATCGATACAAAAACCTGTTTTCTCTAGTGTATTTGCTGATGATATAGCAATTTTTTTACCATGTCAAAACATTTCAGCGGGTGAAAAAATTTTACAAGGTAATAAGTATAACAAATTGGGCAGCAGAAAATGGTCTAATATTCTCTCAATCAAAAACTATGGCCGTTCATTTTTGCCGAAGTATTCAAAGAAACTGCAGATCACAATTAAAAATCAACCTATAAAAACGAAATCAGTTGTGAAATATCTGGGTTTACTCTGGGATAATGAGTTAAAATGGAAAGAACACATAAACAGTTTATTAGTTACGACCTCTACGAACATGAACATGCTGAGAAGATTGGCCCATACATCATTTGGAGCGGACAAAAAATCCTTATTATATTCCGATGTCTTGTAAGATCAAAGTATGATATACAGTGTAGCTGTTAAAAATATTACATTGAAGAAACTCGATATCATATGCAATACAGCTATTAGAATAGCCATTGGTGCTTTCCGTACGAGCCCAATCGACAGCCTTTATTGTGAAGCGGAAGAATGGCCTCCGTTTCTAAGAAGAAAATACCTCGTTGAAAAATATCATATACATCTTCAAACACTCTCTCAACTTCCTGATAATTTTCCTATTCCAGAAATTTCCTATTTAATTTCTAAAAATTATGCGCAGTATCCTCGCTGGCACTTCTTCCCGATCCAACTCGACATATCCTTAACACCATCCACAACCCATCCAATCCCTACAAATCAAATAAATAACCACATCGAACAAACTATAAGCAAATATAGAGAAAATTTACACCGACGCATCCAAATTTAACAAATTTTATGGTTGCGCTGTAGTTTCAGAAGGAGATCTCCTGCGTTACAGCTTACCACCACAATATTCGGTATTTTTTGCTGAACTGTACGCAATATACCTCGCTATATCCGCTGCTATCACTGAAAACTACAAAGATCTACTAATATGTTCCGATTCTCTCTCTTCCATTATGTGCTTCAACCGTAACTCTATCAAATTACATCCTATTGTTATAGAAATCTTAAATCTCTTATACCATAACCCTACTCTTAATATAATTTTATTATCGATTCCAAGTCACACAGGTTTTTCATCAAATGAACTGGCAGACAAAACAGCTAAAGAGGCAGCCATTATCCAACCCTATCCTTTGATCCATATATTTGAAACTGATGCAATCACTTTCATCAAATACAGAACAAATGAATCTTTTTGCGACCTGTGGAATGCAATCCCTACGACTAATCACCTTAGAGCTATCCGCTCTTATCCCATTCCTTGGAGATCTTTTACGCACAGTAGAAAAGAACAGGTAGTTCTGTCTCGTCTCCGTATTGGTCATACTGAACTGACTCATAGTTATATTATAAATAAAACAGATCCACCATTGTGTTCTCGCTGCGCCCAGACACCCTTAACACTCCGACACCTATTCTTTGAATGCCCACAATACTCCATATATCGACCTGAAAAATTTAGTTGCAACTCATTGAAACAAGTTTTAACTGATGATCCAATTGCACTAGAAGCAGTCCTTCATTTTCTCCGAAATATAAATATGATCAACTCCATATAACGTCCAATAACTACTTTCGGGTGCTTCTAGCCATAGCAGCAGTGCATGGTACTAGACAAAAAAAAAAAAAAAAGTTTATATTTAAAAGATGGGATCCGTTAAACTTACATTTTAAGTTAAATTTATCGTTGATCCTGGATTTAGTGTATTAAAATATTTATTATTATTTTTCGTGGTAGATTTAAACCACGATGATTTTTAAATATAGTTCGCGTCAGTCAAAAATTGCTCTAAATATTTTATAGTTTCACAGAACTGAACTGATCTACGGTTAATTTTAGCATACGGACCGCTGCATTTATTCTATGTTTAGTAAAAATCATACTTTCAGTTTTCTCGCACGATATTTTAACAATTCAGCATAACTTTCAATGATTTTCTATTGCTCGTCGTCGTCGTCGTCACAATTCTCGGGACAAGAGATAGCGTGAGTTCCTACTAGCGTGCAACTCATGCAACCCAATTTCTGGCATCCCCGTCACTGTTTCTTGGAATGTTTTGCTGAGTCGATTCGATGTTACCGATCCCAGTCTTGTTCTCGCTTTGCAGGGTGTCCCTCGTATTTTCCCCTGTGCTGCCGACATGAAGATTCCGTGAGCCCCGTAATTCACTTTCCTTCTCTGAATACTGTCGCCTATTTTCCATTCGTCTACTTCAGTTAGAATTACTGACGAAGTCTGTCTAGGGATTTTTTAACAATCTGCGATAACACCACATTTCAAAAAAGAATTTAATGTATTTTTGCTATATTTGCACTTCTAATCCATGTTCCGCATACATATTGTCATATTGACCAAACACATAACCGCGCATTATTATCAAGTTTCAAACTTAATCTAGAATCTCCTTTAGTGCATGACTCAGGAATGCCTGTTTTGCCATGCCAATTCTCGATTTAATTTCGTTGTCATCTCTGCCATCATTAGTGCGATAGGTAGCTAGATATCTAAACTCAGTTAAGTTTTCCTCATCTTCTTTCCGTCGATGTAAATAAAGGTATACGTCTATTTCTAGTTGTTTATTTAGCATTAATTTTCAATATCTTGAACCGATTTTATTAATTTTGTCCGTCATTTTTCGTAGTTATTCTTCTGTTTCTGCGAGTAATACTTTATCATCCGAATAACTAATTTCATTTGTACGTTGTCCATTTATTTTCACGTTCATTTTTTCTATATCTACGGCTTGTTTAATCTCTTCTGCACATATAAATTTATATAAATCATCTGGATGAGAGTGGACATCCTTGTCGTGCTACTGCAAGTGAAAGATGCATATGCTACCACATCATCTGTATATTGAAGAATTCGTATCTCATTTGAGGATATTTTGTCAAAAATTCCTGTATATAAAGATTAATCTCTGACATATTTCTTTACCGTATTGTACATAATTTAACTCAATGTTTTACAGTAAGCATGATTTGTAATCAAATATTTAAAATTAGCAGTATATTCATTAATATTTCCAAATTAACACGATGCATTTTAAACATCAATAAATATCGCTACTAACAATAAGTAGTAGTTTTCCGACGTATTAGAATTTCAATATTCAAAATATTAGAACTATCTGTTGTACGATATCCTCCACGTAGGAATCCAAATTGAGCCTTTGCGAGGTTACTTGTTGTTCCAGTCTATTTTTAACTATAGGTTCTAGTGTTTTACAACACGTTTTGTTTTATTTTTTTTTTACACCTTTTATCTTATTACAATCTATTCAAATAAAAAAATAAGTAGCATTGTTGTTTCATGCAAGCCATGATAGAACGCATCCCAATGGTCGCCGTTCCTTGTTTGTCCGTTATTATTATTGGACTATTTTGAGTTATATAAATTAGTGATTATGGACGAAATTCCAGTTTAATGTGGTCGTGTCTACGCTATTCTGCGAGAGATTAGCTGCTAGCGGATAGATGCGGTTTCCGAGTCGATGAAAGTATCTTCTAGCAGAGGTCGTAATTACTTCTTTAACAGCCGCTGAGATGCGTTGTATATATCATCGTTACGGACAAATCATGTTGCTTACTGACACATGGCAGTAACGTTATTGATCTGTACGATTTCTAATCTTACGGATCCTTCTTTAGTATTGAAAATTACTTTCCAGTGTCGCGGGGTATAATTTTGAGTAAGTGAAGAATTTTGATAATATACTCTTTAGAGTTAGTCACCCTAAAGCCTCGTATGGGATACCGATCCAACTGTAGTATTTTTGATACGATTGAAACCTTCGGTTAATTATTCTTGACCAATTTGCACTTTAAATATATTATCAAACTTACTAGATAGTCCAGTACGAGTATCAATTTATTCATTATACTTATATATTCCGATACTGGGAAGTGGCTTAACCATCTATCACGAGCGCGTTTTTATGCTGTAAGTTTAATATGAATCTCCACTATTTACCGTTCGAGTTGAGCGGTTTTATTCCATATCGTTTTTATGCTTTCCTTCAGCTTCACTGAGTAACAGAATTTTCGTCACTCTTTTCTTTTTCTTGTTTTTAAGTATGGTTTGGTAATTGCTTCCTGATTTTTAAAGTTCGCGTAATTCTGCGGCGTTGATCGTTTGCTTAATTTTTCCTAATAAAGCGAATAAGGTCTCAGAAAAACGGAAATTAAAAAGCCGTTTTTTTTTGTTTTTTTTTGAAAAAAATAACAGACACGCATTTGATAAAATAAACAGCGATCTGGCAAGGAGTGAACATTTTGTTGCAGAAGAAACGGTAGTCTTGTTCAGGCTATTTAAATAAATACGAAGAAAGGAAGAAGCTAAATAAGACCTGCGGATCGGTAGTAGGAGAGCTCCTCAACGTGACTATTGCTAAGATTTCGAGAAGACCAAGAAGTAAGCAAAAAACTGGGAGCTGGTGTAAGTTTAATTTGGAGAAGAGAAAGTGAGAAGCATTATCGTAAGTTTAGATCAGGTTAAATTATAAGTATATAACGGAATCGGTTCTCTGATTGGACGAAGACGAATTCTTTAGGATATTGAGGCAGTTTTAGAGTGGATGAATGAAGATGATTAGTACGTTCGGAAAAGGGTATTATATTACCGATAATTCCTGAATAACAGAATCTTCGACGTGTAACACTATTTATAATAATACCATTGTAGAGTAAAACGTCTGATTATAATCTTATATACATATATGGTTATTTCTTTTCCATAATTTATCACGGTCTTATATAATTTATTAAATATACATACGCATTTATTGATTTCGTTATTTACATTTATAAAATGATCATAAAATTTTTTAATTATCATCTATTATTATTATTTCTAAGTATTTAGTCTGATTTGTATGTACAATATTTATACCACATTGCGATAAATTTAAATATTTGTTTCCAATTTTTTTTTATTAAAAAGCATATTATTTGTTCTCTTAGTATAATAACTTTTAAGGTTTTTTTCGTATTTTTATGATAAACTATCTTATTATTATTTCACTTTTACCATCTGTGCAACTATTACAGAAATATCGTTAACTAATGCGAAGATTTTTACATCCTCCGGTAATGTTACGTTCTGTATTCTCAGCATAATAATATTTCACAAGTTTTGCCCGAGGACCGATCTTCGTAAAATTCTCATAACAGTTGGCTTCTTTTTTATAATATTTTCCAATTTTTACATTGTTCAAATACTTATTAATCGTACCGAGTATTTTTTTTCTCCAATTCTAGTTTGTTTTTGATAGTATTACCGGTTTATTTAATTCTAGACCGTCGAAAGCGTTTGGTACATCTAACGTTAATAAATAACATTTTAATAAATCAACAGCTGTACTGCCACTGATAATGTAAATTCGGAAAGGAGTTTTATACAGACCACTTCCTCTCAAACATTAAAATCATTAAGCACACAAACACCGCTGGTAGAGCTTTTAACCACCCAAAAGACGAGCAAGATATCGTCTTACTATATACTCCGTGTCTCATTCAGAGAATACTTCATTGCAGTGAAATTAATCACCGGCAGTAATCTGAATATAATTGCAGGGTGCGCCGTTTCATCCGAGACTGCGTAATTATATTTCTCAGAACCCAAATAACATCTGACGCGTTTTTCGCTAAAGGCGGAACAATTATATTAGGGGATCGGACAATAGAGGTCACGGAATCAGACATCCAACTAACAAAATTATTTTATCGAACATATCGGTCACTATAATGAAACATTTTCGTCACAATTAATATTAACACTATCTATTAAGCTGTTGTCACCAACATGGGTACTGCGGGTTAATCTCACAGACGATAAGTTTGCACACAGTTCGCACACGTAATAAGCTAGCAAAGACGGGTGTGCTTTGAACATGTATACTGTGCAAAGGGGGTTCCTTAATAATTTTTCATACGCAATGATAACCGCAGCCATAGAGAATCCTTGTTCAATTACCGTATTTGGCCAAACGGTAGAAATGAGAATGAATCTGTAAGTACCAGAGGCTCCTCCCAGCCCTTTAGATACGAGTTGTTAATGGGTCCATGGCAGCACTCGCTTTAGTCAGAATATATTGGAAACCTTTCCATTCCCTCTAACGAAAGACACCGGCAGAATGATGGAAAAAAATTTAAATTCCACAATTAAAGATCCGGAACTTAGAACTAGACACTAGTCCTCTAAAACTGCTCCAAACCAAGACACCAGATATGCTTACTAACCCGATACCGACGTTGTTCCTATTTTAGTTGCTACCTAAACGGCCGGCTTTCAATGAAAAAAATAACCAGATAAAGACGATAAATCTGCACCAACTGAGGCACTTAACGAACAGAGACAACTCCAAAAACAATAGATAACTGAAAGAGTGAAACACCATTTTGACTCAGAACAATCAATTTTCATAATGGAGTTCGAGGAATTTAAAAAATGTATTCAGCTAGTGTAAACCTGAAGTACATTATATTCGAAGTGAAATCATATGACGAGCTATGACGAATTGGTACACACGCTTGCAACAGTTAAACCGTTTCTCACGAGTAGAAGCATTAAGGGCCGTCGATCTTCTCGAATGGTCAGATAGTTATCAGAACACATATACTACAACGTCTGAAGATGAGCGAACACATGATAACAACAACTAGCAAATAACCGGTTTCCATATAGCCTAAACAGGAGCTTCTGCAATATTTACACAGAGTTACAACAATAGCTATCATTAGGATGGCCATTTAGGATAACCAAAAAGTGTTTACAGCTCCAAATAAATCAGTATCTAGACGAGACGCAATGTGGTTTCAGGAAAGGTCATTTACAGATAACGGGAGAATGCATGATAAACCGTGGCAGAAGTCTATATGTAGCTTTCATAGACTGCGAGAAGGCTTTCGACAGAGTGCCTTGGAGTGATCTCTTTCCGCTACTAAGCCGAATAGGATGTTTAAAATCATTAATTACGACAATTTATAACTTATATAGCAGACAAAAAGTGGTTGTTAAAACCAATGGCCTCGAGTCGGAAAAAACAGAGATAAGTAAAGGGATGTTTGCTGTCACCTGACCGATTTAATGCATTTGCGAAAATGATTATAAATGAAACATTCAGCGGATTTAAACAGGGGATTATAAAATTGGAGGCAAAAGATTGCATGTAATTAAATTCGCCGATGATTAAGTATTACTTGCAGGCAGTTCCAAAAAACTTGTAGAAATGATCAGCAAATTAGATGTAGTAATGGAAAAGTACGGTATGAAGATTAACATTAGGAAAACAAAAGTTCTGGCAATTGGCATAAAGATAAAACTGAGAGACGACATAATAGAACAGGTAAAATCATTCAGATATTTAGCATAACACATAACATGGATTTTTGTTCCCCGGAGATTAACAATCGCGCAGCAATGGGGGAAAAAGCTTTCAACGACAAATGCACACTTACTACGTAGAAAATAATGTCCATTAGCATACATAAAAACATGGTTAAAACTTTGCTATGGTCAGTGGCGCTACATGGTGCGGAATCATCGGCAATGAAGCAGAGAGATCGTGGTAAATTAGAAGCATTTGAAATGTGGTGTTGGCGGCGCCTACAGAAAATTAGTTGGGTCCAGAAAATAAATACCAAACTAGCACTAGAAAGATTAAAGGAAAAACGAAGTGTACTACAAAATATCCGCAAAAGGCGACTTAAGTGGCTAGGTCATGTATTCCGTCAGAACCAAAATATCCTGAAGGATGTTATCGAAGGCAAGATAATGGGGAAAAGGACACGCGGAAGACCACGAATAACACTCATTGACACAGTGCTAAAGAGGAATAACGACTTATCCGGAATTAAAGAAGAAAGCCTGTGGCTTGGATGGAAGCAATTGATACATGGGGCGAACCAGCCGACAGGCTCATACACTGATGATGATGAGGATGACCGTAAAATCGTGTATAATGATGAAGTGGAACTGTCGGGGTTTTATCAATAATCGCGCTGAAGAGATGCAGCTAATCGGCACTGTGCCTTTGCGGTATGCCGACAAGAATCGCATCTAAAATCAAGAGTGACCAACGGAACGTAAAAAATTAGAGATTCTTCAAGTGTGACAATAATCAAGATGTTAGAGCAAATCTTATCCACAACTCCGTTCCTACTTACTAGCCAATCCGTTTCAACCCCTCTCTGCAGATTTTTCCTGTTACTATATTCACGCTATTCTTTAATCTAACTCATCAGTTTGCGCTAGCTGTAACTGCTATATTTCACTAAACAGTTTGAGTAGCTGTCAGCAATTTGAATCGATCATATTACAAACTTATGACGATGAATATGACCTCAACGTTTACTTATCGATCTGAGGATCGAAGCAGCCTTTACTAAACTACTAGACTAATAGTTTACACTGAATCCCACAACCAACCTCTACGCATTCTCATACAACATATTCTCCAGCAGCACACAGATTCAGTTTGTTCTTCTCCAATCATATGTATATCCCAAACTAAAGCCTGTAGCACTGCCCGATCTTTGTTTTAGTGTCGTTTTCGATTTATAAAAATCATTCGATCGCATACGGCGGTATGTTCTTAAAAACTGTCGGAGTAAAAATGGGCAAATACATATTACTATAGTTTTTCAAGCAACAGAACGATCTGGATAATGATCGGTTCATCAATATTAGTAATCATTCCAACTGAGAACGGTGTGCAACAAGGCTCTATAGTGCAACTTTATTTATAATCTACGTTTTTGACATAGTTAATTGTATCTCGCCGCTCATGTTCATAAGGATATTTTCAAAGATAATCGTTAAGATTCTCCTCCTTTATCGTTTAACTTTCTAAAAATTCTCTAGAAAACTATTAATAAAATAAAACTATACAGATGGAGCTAAGGTAAAAGTGGTGAAGCAGCTGTCGTGGCGACCTGCGCGTTCGAACGCCAGATCACTATGAAGTTAGACTCAATGATGCCTGTTCTGCGCTGAATGAAAAACTTCATGGAATTACACATTGCCTCTATCACCTCGTCATGACCACCGACAAGTCTAATAATATCCTTATAGTTTTACTGATTCCCCACAACCTTTATTAAAATGACAAAAATTCAACATTAAAAATGTGTACCACTATTTATATCAACTGCACAACCACGTGACGTTAATTTGCATAGTTCTTCGTTAGAACGAACGGTTTAATCTAGCATACTTCGACATACCACCGTTTATGCTTTATAATAACCGTTGTAGTTAAACAATATTGAAGGGAAAAGTAGTCTATATAAAAATAAACTCGTCGCTTCGCGCCTTTACTTAGAGTATACGGCTAAAATTATGAAACATGCTTTAGTCTGATTTGCTGAATGCCGACTTTGTAACTGCGGTTGTTCTGTTGGGAAATTCCATCCATTATATCCTCAACCATTCGGTTGGTGGACAACCTATTTGCACATTTTTAGATGTACAGATATAGGTTGTATACTAAGCGACGAACTTATTACAAGAATTAAATAAAATAAATAATCGCTAATTGTCACGTGGAAGGCAATGGCAAACCACCACGTACAACATCATATGCGCGCTAGGTCAGTACACAGCAGACCCACACCGAACGGACTGCACTTGTAGCGCGATAACAAGCGGCTTCAATCAGTTCCGAATGTAGTCTTGCGTGTATACACATTCGTATTGCATATTACAATTGCCTGGTACACAACCTATATCGGTACAGATAAATGTACGAATAGGTTGCGCCAACGCGCTATGTAGCGTACGGCAACGACAAGAGCAAGGCTCTTTAAATATATAAGAACTAAGCAATTATTATATATGCAACCCAGGTGTACACACGCAAGACTACATTCGGAACTGATAGTAGCCGCTTGTTATCGTGCTACCAGTGCAGTCCTATTTATGTCTGCTGTGTACTGGCCTAGCGCGCATATGATGTTGAACGTGGTGGTTTGCTATTGCTTTCCACGTGATTACTAGCGATTATTTATTTATTTATTTAATTCTTGTAATAAGTTCGTCGTCGCTCGGGATCGAACCCGTAGCCTCCATATCGGAAGTCAAGCGCTCTAGCAACTAGGCTATCGCGAAGACTGAATGAAAAAATACAAAAAGTACGGATGATAATCGTTTTATTTTTCTGTTTGTTCTATATGGTCGTTGGAAGTCGCGGTACTGTCACCGGTTTATGATAACTAAAATAACTGATATCACATTTTTCGAATCGATCCTTTTCAACGAGCGAAGACTGTATCAATGCACGATCCACCACGAGTAGTCAATAGAGCGAGATTTGTTTTTAGCTGTAATCCGAACGAAACTGAACTAATCGGCGATTTTCAGGTTTTTTCAGATCTAGGTTTACATCGACGGACGAAATGATGGATTACGGTATTGTCTTTTTTCAATGACTTTGGAAATCTCCGCTCCCTTAAGTGTGTAAGCCATCAAATTCAATTCAAAGAAATCTTCAACATCGACACGCGGATTTAGGAGGGATTTTTCCCTTCTTCCTTTCGCGATATATCTTCCATTTATTATTTTCAACAGAATTACAATAAACAATACGTTAACCTGAAAACGTTTAAGGAGGACAGTTAGGACCGGGGGAGACGAACATTATCAAGGCACGGTCCAGGATCGACTAAATCAAATGATTACGTTATACGTGCACTCAAATGCGCTGACTCACTGTAAACCCGTTTGTCCTACTACAATGGTATTCTTATTATAACTTTCGTCTCCCTTCCCGCGTAACGTTTTCAGACGGTTACGTCACGACTGAAGCACGTTCCATGCTAAAAGTTTTTCATTTTAACAGAAAATCTGAAGGTTTCAATTTTTACGCGGTCATATCGAAATAATATTCAATTGTGGGAGAAACTTTTTTCTTTTCAACTATCATGCTACTTGTTTACAACTAGCATTTTTAAATTCAGTATCATCTGCAATCCATAATAAAAGCCTGGAGATATTTCGACAGTATCATCTGCAATCCATAATAAATGCCTGGAGATATTTCGACAGTATCATCTGCAATTCATAATAAAAGCCTGGAGATATTTCGACGTAACTTTTAAAATTACATTCCAATTCCTGCTGCTGATTATATATTAAAGTACTCGCATTGTTGACCAGCTCGACTAATATGTAAGTTAATGGAGTAGATGTTTTACATGTTCACGAGGTGTGCGGTCATCTGCAAAACAAGAAACTATCCGAAGTCAACTGAAATTTTTTTTGTCTGTTTTAATTATATTAATTGTTGCTAAAAAAATCTTAAAAAACAAAATATACAACTTTCTTTCTAGAAAATAAAAATATTTGAACTAATTAAATATGACCGATGAGAAGAAAACCATGTATGCCGAATCTTCTTTGCCACTTAAAAAATTGTAAATAGATTGGAGCTTTCCGATTCCTACCGTAATTAAAACGCTCCGTTAAAGTTCGAAATGGTCGTTACGATGAAATAGCTGAAAAAAATGGCTGCAAGTTTTTATTACGTCATGTTGCGAACCGCAATTATTCGGAAAATCCGTTCGTGATTTTTTCCAGCGAAACACTGTTATTATATGGACTGATTACATCTTTCATTGCCTAGCCGAACGGGTGACCGATAATTATCCGGTTCAATCTCCTTTTTACTTCGAACTGTTACTCTACCTCTACTCCATTAGTGCGTAACATGTTTGAGCGAATAATTACTTTTACCTTGCGACAGATAGTGTAACTTTTGATTTTAAAATAAGCGTTTTCACAACGTTCTGCGAATAAACACATTAGTTCATTACCAATAATCGGAGTTCCGAAATTATTCGAGTTTATAAACATGCTTATTTTTGGGAAGAAATGTATGATGCGCCAGTTTTCATATCGAATTACCGCTGGACTCACAATAAATGTATTTTGTACAGATTTTCCATTGAATCAGTCAAGTTTCCCGTCAGCTGTACCGATTAGTTCAGTCACGATGAAAATGCCGCTTTCAATATGTGTCGGTTTTTTATATTTCGATACTTTTTACTGACATCAAATAAGCTAGATTCTACGTTCGTTGCGCGCATTTTGTTTATTTTTTCATGTTCGTTCTTGATTTATTGATTCTCTGTTTATTCGTCGACTAGTGGTAGTCCAAAAAGAGTACCGATAAGTACTTGTTGAGTAGTCATTAAAATTAAAAAAAAAAGCATCTCTTTAAAGAAATTTTTATTGATACAACAAAAACGCCATTTGAAATATCTTCAGTGTTAATTATCACAAATGAATATTGGAAAGAAAACAAATTTTTAAACATAACACATAAAGAACATTTGTACACTGCTGTATATGTAGTAATATACGCATGTAGATTTTGTTTTATCCGTACCGAAAACGAAAGTGTTTCTTACCGCAGAGGAGCATATGAGACTTATAAATTTACTTATTATTAGTCGTACATGATTAAAGTTTGCGGGAAAACAATAAAAAGGGAACCTGCATACATGCGTAAATCCTTCCAGAAAATGAAGGAAGATTTATACTAATTTAATCTATAACGAAAATAACATACGAGAAATCGAAATCCGCAACTTGCTTAACATTAATACGAGATATATTAGACATTATGCAGTCGCCAGACGCAAGAGTTTCATAGAATTATTCCTTTAAGTTGATAGTATGTGCTTTATCCTTCTATGTTTATATTTTTTGTATCTGAGCGTTATGGTTTGATAATCATAGGAACAACAACCTACATTATTAATATTAAGTCACATGCACTGCACGTTTCAAAAAATGTCTGCGTGTTCTCCGTAATTATTTCCTGAATGTACGGCATTTTTACATATTCGTGCATAATGTTGTTAGTGTATCGTGGTTTATTTAATATTATTCGTAGACAGCGATTTTAAATTCTTTGGATTACTGCATACAATGTTTTGGGAAGAATGATTTGTTTATAGATAATAAGTTTGTTTTCAGGTGTTAAATGCGATTTTTTCTATTACAGTATGAGTATAGACAATAAATCTCTTTCTGAGCTTTTATAACTTTATTTTTGATACGTTTCGTGAAAGTTAATCTTTTATCGAGTGTTAGACTCCTAGATATTGGATTTCATTTTTCCATTCCACCTGTCTGCAATCGATATTTACTTCTTTTCGTACTCATGATCGTCTTCTAGCAAATAAAATTGCTTCCATTTTATCGCTGTTTAAACACCTCCAATTTTTAAAATACTATAGTATCGTGTCAGCAGCTTTTTCCAGCCTATTTGTTATCGTGTCTGTTCTATAGGATTATGCCACTATTGCAGTATTGTCCGCATATAGGTGTATATTTTAGACCCTTTAATTTTAGGAATGTCGTTTAAATATACGTTGTAAATAAATACGGTTCTAAAATGCTCCCTTGCAGTACACCAGTAGTTATGTGCTCTCTGGGTGACTCATAATTATTCAGTTTGACGTAAAATTTCCTGTTCGAAAGATATGATTTTATTTTATATATATATATATATATATTAATGAATAAGGATATTTAAGTGAATTAGTTTAAATATTCTACCTTTTATCCATGTGGTGTCAAAAGCTTTTTTAATATCTATTGGATTACTCCTGTATGTTTGTTTAGATTGAAATTGTCGGTAATTTTATCACAGATTTTAGTTAGTTGTATAGTTGTACTAAGTTTAGGTTGGAAACCAAATTAATTATTGCGTATTATATTATTTTCACATCACTGTACTTTCTTATTCTTGTAATTTTGTAATTTTTTCGAATAATTTACTTATATTACTTCTTGTTAGTAAGCTGATGGGGCGTATGTTTTGGACCAGACAAGCATCGTTACCGGACTTAGGTATACCGTCTGCGAGACTTTCTATAGCCTAAAATATGAGAGTTGCATAAGCACACAAGAGCCATTTGTTGGCATAAGTTCTTTATCATTTTAATGCTAATTTCATCGAGTCCTACAGATTTTTTTTTTTTTTTAGGTTTTTTATAAGTCTATTAACTTCCTTGGGGCTAGTTATGTAATTATTTGCCGCGTTATTTGCTTTTGTCACGAAGTACTTATTGATAGTTCTTCTGTTGTTCATTAAATATGATTATGAGTAGATCATCTTTGATGTTTTTGTATTTTGCTAAAGTGTTCTACTAAAATTTTTGCTTTACTTTCGGGATCATAATTCATTGTTTGTATTTGGTATTTTGATCGGCGGCAGTTCCGCATGATTTCTACGAAAATATTTATTCGGCTTGCACTAAGAGTTATCCTTCGGTGTTTAAAAATTTATTCCGCTGATTATTTCTCTTCATTTTTAATTTATTTCTAACTAGTTTACACATAAATGATTGCATATTGTTTTATAAAATGACTCTGAGATGTTATTTCTTTTTTGACTTTACTTTCTAATAAAGTTTTTAATTTTAATTAAGGTTGCTGTATCGATATTTCTCTTGCTACTTTATTTAACGGTATGTGGTTTTTTGCAGTGGACAGTATTATACAATTGAAATATTTGATATATTTATCTATTTTATTTGTAGTGTTTAGTGTTATAGGTATTTCTATTTACGTTTTTTGTATTTGCTTTTTGTAGTCTTTCCATTTTGCTTTATTATAGTTAAATCTTGGCGCAGGTTGATTGAAGTGCACTTAATCATACGAATTTTTAATACGGCCAGACAAATACCAGCTAAGAAATTAAAAAAAAAAATCGCAGTTTGTTTTATAACAGCGCTCCGGTCTTCTTTGACGTATTCGATTGGTCGTGGTCCATTCACTGTGGGATGAATCGGACGTAGGATGAATTGGACGTAGGAAGAACTGGTTGGCCGTTTGAATGGCGTCTACCGAAGACGAACACGCTGAAAATCTTTTTAGACTACTTGTCGTTGTGTTTGCCGTTTAATTGTGAACTCCGTGATCTTCGGTGAATTCCCATTTCGCCTAAATTTAGGGTCGGGTTTTTTTTTTTTTTTTTTTTTTTTTTTTTGGCCTGAACAATATAAATTCATTTGGCCACGGGTTACTCAGGTAACAAAAAAAAGGTCAGACAAACATACGAATGATTTCGTGTTGGCAACAGCGCGTCATCATTATCGAATTTTAAGCAGACTAAACGCATCATTTTTTTTTCTATTTGATTCCACTATGTTAAGGTTTTTTTTTCTTTCCGAAATACAACAAAAAGGTTTATATGAAAATCAGAAGTGAAAAAATACCGCTAAAAATGTTTGATGTAAATATACGCGAAACGACCACTCCGATTAATATTTGCGAGTTATTTTATTGGATGTCCAGTGCTGTATAAATCCCACCCGCCTTATCAGTCAGTATATAAAAGCCTTATTGATATTTAGTGTGACAAGAACATTAAGGTTCGGAGTTGCAGAAAAAATAATAAAAAAGCTAAATTATAATTAGGTGTAGTTTCGAAGTGGTCGCGTTTATGTAAGAAAAAAGGAATAAGAATCGAATAGAATTAACAATAATGACATGACGTCGAATGATTATTACAGCGGTAATTTTATTATTGATTATTAAAATTACAATTATAAGTACATACAAAAAGTAAATGTTAAAATTAGGAAAACATAAATAAAGCTCCATTTAGTTCACCTTGCCTTTTTGCCTTTTCTAGGCTTTTTATCAAAATAACTTCTTCCGGCTCAACGTAGCTCGGTACGCATTTCAAACGCCTATACTGTCAGGAAGTGCTCTATTTCCGCTTCTCGGCCACGCACAACAAAACTAGTTCGCTACCCCTGCGTAGCGGTCAGATCTTTCGATTTTTTAACCGAGAATACGTCTTTGACAAACAATGCCGCGTTTGCCCGCTGCCGAGACCTTCGGAGAAATTGAATGATTATTACCAAAATTTTAATATTTTCAAAGGTCGTAAGAAATGCCAAATCCATCTGAATATGCGGAAAATCACCGCATACTGACTGTTTTACGCTATGAGGTCACAATTTGTTCTGGGTTGAGTGTTATGTGTATCAACGTTCTGAAGGAAACTATTCTTCTATCTTGAATATTTAAATTTTCGCTTGTGAATAAACCAAAAATTTAGAGTCAGACTAATATAGCAATGGATATATCATTTATAAAAACAAATCGAGCAGGTAAATAATATATATATATATATATCTAATATTTGTATATTGAAATATTTATTGCAAATTACATTTTAAATGAAATGGTATTCAATTAGATTTTGACAACAGAGAATAAAAAAAATTATCATCCATTAAAAAATTATTTTCGCTTAATTGCTATAAATTTTTATTTTGTACGTCAAAAGTGTATGATAAAATATTTGGTTAATTGAATAGCGTCTTTTTATATTCTCTTTCTTTTTCCTTTTTGTAATGTTAAATCGTAATCTTTTGGCAATTTATTGAATGAAGCATTTTAAATAGTAAGATAGAAGGTTTTTTTTCTTTGACTTTTTTTGGATTTGCCAAAAAATCTGGCAGACTTAACAGATTATAAAAGAAAGAAGAAAAATATTATAATCTAATTCGATTGGACACTGGGGAAACAGAAGAAACAAGAGTAAGGAGGACAGTGTCCCTTTATTCCAATCTTCTGCGCTTTGGCCTCCCCACTCCTTACAGTGCCAAAGCCATTCTTGCTTTCTCCTCTCTCAATATAGTTCCTTTGTTAGCTTTCTTTATCCCCTCAATTTTTAATTTTTTCCTTATATAATGTACAGTTCTCTGCGTTGGGTAAGTTCTACTGTTGACGCGCCCAAAAAATTGAAAAAAAAAAATTTTTTTTTTACTTTGTCAGAAACTCTAATAACAAAATTTTTTGCGTCCTATTTATTTTTTTCATTCCAATTATTGAAATTACTTGAAAAACATCGTCATCATAATAAACGTGACTAATTTGAAGAGTAATTTTTCAAAGTCCAACAGCAACCATTTAGGCTTCTGGAGAAGTTATTTATACCTTAAAATTCAATTTTAGAAGTATTTTTAACAACATACGCCAAGTTTTACCGTTTCATCTTGTAGAATGGGGAAAAAAATCATGACTGTATCTTCTAAAATTTTTTTTATACCGTGCGATACATCTAAAAATGTAATAACCCCTTATTACAACCAATCTTTCGCCATTTTTTAATCAATTGTCCTTATTTTCACTGCTTTCTACAACTAAAAATCTATTGTTAAAGATTATCAAATATAACAAATATACTCGAGCGATAGATATAAGAATATTTAAAATATACATTTTTTTGATATGATGCTTTTAAATCTACGCTCATTTATTAATCCCATAAAAGCCATGAACTGACCCCATATAACAGGGTCTTCATCTTGTTTATTCCTTGCTTACTCCTCTTTTTCTGCTGTACACAGAGTTTAATAGTAAATCTAGTAATTTTTCTCGTCCTAATATCCAAATTTTGAAAAATCTCTTGTAATCGTATACGTTACCGTTGATTATTTATTCAAATCCGAAGCAGTATTCAATTTTTAAATTCTTTCGATTTGCAAATTCACTTTTTTTGAATTAAAGAAAAATGAAAAATTAGGTTCAGGAACTTTTGTTAAAAAAAAAGAAACAACTGTTTTCCTAATTTTAACATTTACTTTTTGTATGTACTTATAATTGTAATTTTAATAATCAATAATAAAATTACCGCTGTAATAATCATTCGACGTTAGGTCATTATTGTTAATTCTATTCGATTTTTATTCCTTTTTTCTTATATAAACGCGACCACTTCGAAACTACACCTAATTATAATTTAGCTTTTTTATTATTTTTTCTGCAACTCCGAACCTTAATGTTCTTGTCACACTAAATATCAATAAGGCTTTTATATACTGACTGATAAGGCGGGTGGGATTTATACAGCACTGGACATCCAATAAAATAACTCGCAAATATTAATCGGAGTGGTCGTTTCGCGTATATTTACATCAAACATTTTTAGCGGTATTTTTTCACTTCTGATTTTCATATAAACCTTTTTGTTGTATTTCGGAAAGAAAAAAAAACCTTAACATAGTGGAATCGAATAGAAAAAAAAATGATGCGTTTAGTCTGCTTAAAATTCGATAATGATGACGCGCTGTTGCCAACACGAAATCATTCGTATGTTTGTCTGACCTTTTTTTTATTACCTGAGTAACCCGACCCTAAATTTAGGCGAAATGGGAATTAGGCGAAATGGTACCAGACCTGCTCTTCAAGTTATTCTGGAAGTAAATAAAAAAGAGACACAAAAAAACACCGACAATCGATATAATAATATTTGCATCAACCGAAGATATACTGACGTTTTTCGAGCGGTAATTTTTAGGACTCCATACGCTGCAGAAGGATAATATAATGGTTTGGAAAATACAAGATAAAGAATTCAATTTTAACATATTTAATTTTGAAATTGTGCGCAGAAATGACGAATAAAATGCTCTTCCAAAAAATACACGTAATCCTCGAAGAACTGATTAGTAGAAATGGTAAAAATCGCAAAAAAAAAAAAACAACAAAAATAAACAATACATATTGAAATAAATTTCATCAGTTAAACCAATTTCTAACTTGTAAGTTGGAGTTTCGGAATAATCTCTTTTTTCCAAATGTATTGTTTATCGACGGTAAAAAAACGTATTTTGATTTTTTATTAAAACTTGGAAAATTTACGGGAAATTCAAAAAAGTTTGAAACAGCGGCGGAAATATTCGAGAGCTTAGAATATAAATACTCCGTATATTTGAAAGAATATTATAAATAATAACCCAAATATAACTGATATTACAAGTTACAAATTGGACTTGGCAAAAGAATGTCGGAAATAGGAAAAACATCATTTTAATTTCGGATGTATTACGAAGCGATGGAAAATATGCCATTTAGAAGTAACAAAATCGTATTTCGATTTCTCGATGAAACTTTAAAAGCTTTCGAAAAGTTCCAAACAGAGTGAAAATAGAGCGTATCTCCCATTTTGCAAAATAAGCATTACACGAGTTATATACATTTTAAAGTTGCTGTACTTGTAATAGGGAATTTCTATAAATAAAACATAATCAAAATCTTCCACTTGGAGTTTGGAACTTGGTAGTTCCGATGATTTTTGTAAGATGGAAAAAAATGATTTTAAAATACTTTACGGGAAATTTATTGCGTTTAATTTACTATTTTAGGAATTAAAATTATAGCAATTCGCTAGCTTATGATACAGAATCCATACTTGACTAATTTTTTCATTGTTACCCGAAATGAAAGTACTCAAGAGCTAAATATTTAATCCCGCAAACTCTCAGGAGATGTAAAATATTTATTCATTTGAAAACCGTTATTTTTATTAGCGTACAATTTGACATATTCACTTTCAACCACGTGAAAATTTCAATTAAACAGTTCGCTAATAATAAAATCTAATTAAATTAACGAAATAGATTTATTGAAAGTTTTCCGTCTTTTAAACAACCACACCCGTCCTTCCTAAAAGTATAAATTTGTTTAGTAACTGTTATGTAAATAAACTGCCGGAAGCAAAGTAAGCGAAAATTATAATCGAAAAGGTACAAATAAAATGAAAGCCCTTAAAAAAAAAGGGGGGGGGGCTATTTCAAGAGTTTACGCGAAAGATTGCGAAAATGAGAAAGAAAGCAGAGGGAATAAGAATAAAGGAAGCGAGAAAAGACGAGAAGAACAATGTTAAGACGATATTGACAACGAAAGATATAACGAAAAAAAACCGACAAACCGAATAACGACTTATTAAAGTCAATTGTACTGCGACATTAAAAGAAAGGCCGTCACAGATAACAGCGATAAGGAACAGCAAGTCAGCTGTTCGCTTACGTACGCTGCATCGAAATTAATTTATACTATACACGAATCCAAAATGCAGTGTTGCATTTTAGATGCTAACAGTAACCATCATATTGATTTTGTTTTTGTTTATTTCCCATTAATTCGAAAAATGGGAAGGAATAAAGTTATATTCGTAAACGTTTAAGGATAGAGGATAAAAATAATTCGAGAGCAGGAATGACAAGAGCAGAAGGAAAGGGAGAACATAAAGCTTGCGAAATACTTTGAGAATCTGCGATTATAAGCACTTTGTGATGAAGAAACAAAGAGAACAGTGCCTAGAATAGCGGTAGATTCCGAATAGAATATTGAACTAAGGAGGAATTCAAGGCAGGACGAAAGAAGGCAGTAACAGATAAATATTGATCATTAGCGAGTATTCCTAATATATGTATATAAAAAAAAAAAAAAAAAAAAAAAAAAAAACGGTATTTAAAAAGTATATACGAAAAGGAATCTTATGTAAATATTACCACCGACTCGTTTCTCGGAAAAAGGTTTTTTTTCTTATCGTGAGAAAGTATTTTATTCCCAATTTGTTATAAATCAAAGCTCATAGGTTATCGAAAATTGTCTCGTTCCAGATCCAAGTCGTTTTCAAGTTTGTACCTAATCTGAAATTGAATATTGGTTATACCAGAGAAATCTCGGGGGAAAGTAGAGGCGGATAATCCAAAAGTAGAAAGGAACTGGCCCCAGTATTCTCCTTAGATCCATTAGGTCCTTAAGTACCATTATGGAAAGCTTAACTTCACAATACCTGACGCCCTAGGGATTTACTTTACTTTTACTTTACTTTAATGTGGTAGCGAGTGTATTTACTTTCGAAAAAATATATGTATATTTTAAATCATATTTGTTAGTATGAAATAAATGACAGCTGAACTCAGAATGAAATATTGTAAATCGAGATTATTTTATTTCGGTATTAATGCGGTCAACTTTGTAACTATGGTTGATTTATCATCTCCCCTCTTTTTTTTTTTTCTTTTTTTCTAAAATGATTAAATATATCTCGAGAAGCGTTTTTTTCTTTTTCCTCTCTCCTTTGCGGTCATTACTGCACATACACGGGGCTAATTTAAAAGTGTACTAAGTTAAATCGCTCGTTCTAAGGAAGGAAATAATCCCGGCGGTGGTGGAAATTGCAGCATTCGAGAGGATTTCCACTACGTTTCTTGCTAGGCCAAGTTGTTTTCGTAACACAGGGAATATCAGACAAATGAGAAGTGTGCGCGAAGCTGACGGTGCACTTGTGTATGACCGCATGAGAAACACATAGCCAGAGGCTGCGTTCTGTACACGTTTATGGGGGATGCCGATGTATCCGCAACCGGTTGAGAATCTTAAAGTCGTAACGGAATGTTCCTTCCGGTGGCAACCGTGGTTCAACTGTGTGCTTAATAATTTTTAGGAATTCCGTAGTAGCTGCCTATTCTTTGCTTTTATTTTCTTTCATTTTCTTCGTGTATATCGCGCTGAAAAAATAAAAATAAAATCACTTTGCCGGTTATTTAGAAGTAGATTTAGCCAGTATTTTGGCTTTTTCAATTTCCGAAAACAATCATCGAATTGAAAAAAAAAAGAAAAACATCCAAAATTGAGAATTTGTTTCTTTTGATCCATCGTAAATATGATATTAATTAAAGAAGCAAAAACTAAAAAGCCATTTATATAAAACTTAATCTGCTTCGAAATAGTACCAAAACGTCAGAGACTTCTTGGTTCATCATTAAAAACAATTTGGTGTTCTTCAGTTTTTGATGCATGGCAATGCTGAAAAAAGAAAACATTTTTTGATAGTGAAAAATCTGAAGGTGGAAGTTTCCTGTAAAATTATTTTTGCAAACATCGTACGTTTTCAAAAAAAACTGACGTGTTCTGTAGGGAACATATGAAGTTTTTTCTAATTTTTTTTTGTCATTTACCTCTCAAGTGATCCCCGTTTCTTTCCCACTTGAAAAATTATTGTAAAAACACCCTTCAACACCATTGTCGTACAAAGCTGCGAGGAGAGTTCACATAGAGATAACATTGCTAGGAAAATTAGGCAGACGATGCCGGCGTTATACAAATTAAAACAGGTTATGAATTACAAAACTACGAGACTGTATTTTGTCTCACTAATAATGACTAGGATTAGATACGAAATTTGGGGGGAGGCAAAAAAAACGGAATTAAGGAAAATTAGTAGGTTACAGAAAAGGTGTTTAAAAATTTTGTTACCGAATTGGACAAGTGCGAATCTTGTAACGAATTCTACTTGGTGGGGCAATAATAAAGAAATGTCGCCAAAAATGTTTTTTTATTACAGTTAATATTTAAGGTATAAAATAGAAAAAAATAAGATAACCGACAAGGGAAATATGGGACTAGGAACTATGACAATTTATGTTTTATAAGACCTAAAGGGATTAATAATAAAATTGATAATGTTGACGAGGCAGTTATGAGTCATTTACTAGGTAACTTACCAAAGGAATTAAGAGACGAATGTAATTTGAATATATGGAAAGACAAAATAAAAATATGGTGGTACAAAGAATGATGGTTAGTCATAGGAAAGGAACTAAGACGGTTAATTGATTGAAAGAGTAAATAATTATAAATGATGTAATGGAAAAAAACTAATGTGTTTGGTGCTCATGTTCTAGCTGCGTTACTTATGGCTTATGTGAAAATATTGTGGTACGATGTGCGATGGGTATAAATGTATTGATTTAAAAATTAGACGTAGAATAGTAAAAATAGAAGTTAAGTTGAATTAAGTAATTATATATAAGACGAATATGATGTATTAGATTTAAGATGTAGATGATGAATAAACGATATGATTATGTTGGGAACCCACAGACGGGTAATTGCCCTGTGGGACCCGCAAATTATTTAAAAAAAAAAAAAAAAAAAAGAAAAAAAAACCCTATTAAATCGGGGTTCTAAATGTTTTTGGTTTTTCTTTTGTTTCTTTTTTTATTTACTCGAAAAGGATTCACAGAGCACGGCGTTTAATGTAGAAGGAAGTTTCTCAGAATCGGCGTATCTTACTGACGCATATCAAACGGCGGATATAGAACAAAACAACAGATAGTCTTAGAAGGTTTTCGTTATGTTCGTCTTTGGCGGACGCCATTCAAAGACCGGACAGTTTATTCTATTCTCAATTTAACCTACAGCCAATGGACCACGGTCAATCGATCTACGACCAACGGATCGGTTCCGGTAGCCAGTGAGAAGATATATTTTTTTCGATTTGGCCTCTTTTCGTCATTGTAATATAGGAAAAATACGAACGGCCAAAATTTTGAAATTTAAAAGGCAACGAACGCGAACGAATTCAAATATTATGAATGTAAATTACTATGGAAATGTAGATTCGAATAAAGAAAAAAGAGAATGTAAAACCCTATAAACGAAATACAATAAAAAATATAACAAATTTTTCAATGTTTTAAAAGTACAACACAAAATAATGAAGCTATTTTATCTGCATTGTATAATTTTTAAAGATTAAATAAATAGCATAATTAAATTTACCGAGAATAAGGTTACTACTTATTCTAAGTTCTGTTTCATGTGTTTTTGTTCTTAAAATAACATCGTGCAGGTATGTGAACGGCACGATTATGATCTGGCTACAGTGAAAACTTTCCTAAATACGTTTTATAGCAAGTTCACCGGTGTGAGGGGAAGAAAACAACGAAAAATTAGCTTTTTTGCATCCGTATTAAGCGAAAAAATCCTGGTGAAATTCTCACATTCGCATATATTGTGAGACCAATACATATTTACATAAGACAAACTTTTGACATGTTTAAAATCTTCATAGATTGCGAAAAGACGATTTCGTGTCGCGATGGTCTCAGGGAAGAGTTAAGATCACTCAAAGTAGTCATGGTTAAGAATGGATCTAGCAAAAGTAAATCCGATTGTGTATACATATGCATAAATATGATCCAAGTTGCTCCCAAATATATACCTAATCTGAAATTAAATTAGGTACCAGAGAAATCTGAGAAAGTAAAGGTGGCCGAGAGAAAGGAACTAGTCTCCCTACTTTCATCGGTGCCTTTTGGTTACATTGCGAACCTTAACTTCACAATCTCCAACACCCTTACGATATATGTATATATCTAAGGTCGTCACGATGGCCTATAGTAGCTAGAGCACCAGACTTCCGTTTCGGAGGTCTCGGGTTCGATCCCGGGCGATGACAGAATATATGTGCTAGTTAGTATACAGCAGTAAAGACACATTTGGGTTTATAATGTGATAACAAGCGACTATAGTCAATTTCAATCGTGCGTGAACGCTAACGTCGCATACATCAATAAAACTAAACAGGATAGGAAAATTGAAACAGACTACTACCATAGAGGGTTGCCCTTTGTCAAAGGGATTACCGAAGAGATTGGGAGAATTCTTAAAACGAACAATGCGAGTTCAGTTTTAGGGACTCGTAGAAAAATTGAAAATGTATTTTATCGACGCTTTAACCACTAGTCCATATACTGTCAATCTTTATAAACTTGTGAATTGACGTATATTAGGCAAACAGGTCGAACCATAAGAGCAAACTGCTGACTGTGTATAAAAAACGTGAGGATAAATCAGCATTGGCTCCGGTAATTAGTTTAACGAAATTGCATCGTGAGCGGTTGTCTACTCTAAATGTTATCGGTATTTTCTGTATTTCTGCCGAATATTTTATTATTTTTTCTATATTTTTTTTTTTTTTTGTTACTCATTTAAATCCCAAATATTTCAGCGGTTTATTTAAAGTTGAAATGAAAATCTGAACGGTTCTCGCTGTTACTTACTCAGATTTACTATATATATATATATATCTAATCGCTGTAGTTTTTATAAATATATGTGTAATATACGAGTAGGCCAAATGGTTCCTCGCCAGACCAAAATAAAAAATAAAAAAATATACGAGTACATTTGCGTATAAATTGTTCAGTAACGAATGTGTGTTGCATCTTATTTATGTAACTTGTAAAATGTACATCTTCACGTTATACGCCATCATGCAACATGGATTAAAACTATAATTTGGATTATTAAATTGCATTCATGTGTAATTGTCCCCGTATTAATTACTTGTGTAATTTTGCAAACGAGTAATTTGATTTCCTTGGACAAGTTTCCTCGATTAATACTTTGTAAATATGCATTATAATTATTATTAATTATAACCAGAGCGTATAATCGATTACTAAATAATTTCAATTGCGGGAATCGTGTTTTTTTACAAATTTTTTAACAATTTCTCGGTCCCCGAGGACTCGTTTGTAGATTTCCAGCATAATTATATATCGATTATTCATTTCGTTTATATTATCTTAATTTTATTTATACATCATGTAATATTTTTTAAAAATAAAACTTACGAGTCTGCATTATAATAAATTATTTATATTTTATTAACTGCTACTGCAGTCTCACTTATCCGTGTATCTTAAAGCTCAAATTAAACCGGTATAACATGGAAATTCAAACAATATAAAGACACGAGGAAAACAGAAAGAATGAAAACAAATAAAAACAAGGTGCAACAAAGAAAGAAAGAACTGACGGCATATTATTATTATTATTATTATTATTATTATTATTATTATTAATACTGCGCCATCAACAATACTTTTATTTTGTTCTCCCGTATATTCAGATTTGCTTCTTCCTTATTTCCCTTCGGTATTCCTTCTATTAATTTTACCAACGTTTCTTCTTCTTCCAGATTATCTGTTTTACTGTTAACATCTCTACAGATATCGCGCATAGTAAATTCTATTATAATTCCTGGTCCTATAAATCCGATTTATTGTCGCTAATTTTATAACTTCTGTTTCATACTTCGTTAATTTAGTTGTAATAATAAATCATTTTTGGTGACATTTATCCTTATTGCACCAAATGATACTTAATATGTGCGCCTTAATCCTTACTGGTAATAATCTTTTTGGGCAGCTTTTTCGCAACTTGTTAATTTCATTTATTTCTGTTATTTTCCCTTTTTTTTCAAATTCCGCATTTAAAATTCTTGACATTATCAGTGAGTCAAAATGTAGTTTTAGAATTTTGTACGCCGTAACTTGTTTCAGTCTGTATATAGTCTGACTTTTACTATAATAATACTATTAATGCGTTGTCTCCATCTTAAAACTTTATCTAATGTTAATCCGAGATGTTTAAATTCGTTAATAGTTTCAATCACGGTTACATACTTCTTCCTTATGTAGACATAACTATGCAAAACGATTTTAGGAACAAATCATTTAAATCGGCTCGCAGTTCTTATATTAATTACTTTAATGTTCGAGTTGATTACTTATCTTGTGCCCATTTGCATGTATTACTTAGGTCTTTTTGTATCAAATTTTCTGCAATTTCTATATTAGAATGTTCAACAATCGACGCAATACTATCCGCGTACAATTTGGAACTCCTAATATGTCGACGAAGCGAATTTGTATATATTAAAGATAGTATCAGGGCTAAAATTGTTCCTGGTCTTATTCGTCGTGTAATTCATCATTCCTGTATTACTATATTCATTTTCAGTCGGAAATTCTCTTTCCCTTAAATAATTCCTGAACCAATTTAAGTACTTTCCTTTTGTTCCCGTTGTACCCATGCCTTGAAGTAGTATTTGTTGATAAGACTTTGGTAAGATCCAAAAAAACTAGCCAGAATTGTTTACTCGGTTCTTTATCAATATCTTATATAAGTGTTCTAAAAGTTTTGTAATCAGTCTATTCTCTCTGAAATGAAAATGACTGTCGTTTAATAAATAACTTTACGATCATTTTTTCAACGTTCACCTGTTAAATCTCAGTAACTTTTGTTGAAACTCATATTAATATAATCGCTCTGTAATGAAGATTGCTCTTCTCGCGTGATAACGTTTTCGTTCAATTGTCTATGAAAGCGATCGATGAGATCTTTAATTTATTATTTCATTCGCGCTGTCTTAACGGTTTCATTTTTCAACCTATCATTATCTAATTTCTAAATTTATCACTGGTTTAAATTAATGCCGTATTTATTCAAGGAGAGAGGTAGACCTCTTCCATTAATTTTCCCAATGTCTCTAGCTCTGTCGCACAGATTTAAGCCGCCATCAAAATAAATAAAACTGTTCAAAAATCTTCCCGTCCTTGTTCGATTTATTTCCTTCGAAAGACAATAATGTTTTAGTGGAGAATATTAAGCCTGTCGACGTGGATATGTGCAGGACCTTTAATAATTCTTCTACAGCTAATTCCTTGGATGTACTTAATGCAGTCCTATCTTTGCTTTTTTCACTTTTCTTAGTCGAAAATTCGGGGAAAAAACCATCTGCCATAGCATCAATGCTAACAAAAACTCTTCGGAATGGTTGTTTAATCAACACTAATAATATTGCACTGTTTTCTGTAACCTGGTTATAAAAAGCTTTTTTGACCTCGGCTTTTTTCCTTCTTATCAATTCGAACCGCAGCTATTTTAGTAAGGAATGATATCCGGCTTCTACGTAACTCCTCTCATTTGTTTTCTACTTCGTAATCTTTTTTCCTTTGTCACTCTATCTAAATTTATTTTTAACCTGGACATTCAGGGATCAAAGGCAATGACTTAGCAGATCGGCTATTTCTTGGTGTTTTTGAATTCAAAAACTCACTTCTCTCGGCAGCCGCTCACTATAAAATATAGATTAACTTTCATTTCTCTTCATTTTCTTATCCTGACTTCTTTTACCTGTTTGTTCAATCGATCTTTCGCTTCATCCGTGGTTTCTCAATTTTCCTTTTCTGTAGCGTCCTCAGTGCATTCTGACGTCTACGTTTTGGATATAGTTTGCTTCCTTTATTTCTTTTCCTTTTTTCACTTGTATCTTTTCCGTTTTGCCTTCTTGACCCTTCTACTGCTTATTTTATACATATCATCACACCCTTCCATTGCTACTGAACCTTTCTCTTTTTGTACTCGCCGCGTTTACTAAGGGATATTCTTTCTCCTTACACAGCGCATCCTTATTTTCCTTTTCCTTCTGTTATACCGGCTCATGCATCCTTTCTGTCTATCACATATTTGATCGCGTTAAGATTTAATCACACTTTCCTTTACTTCCCCAGTTTTTGAGCTAATGTCTATGTCGACAAATCTAAAAAAAAAAAATCAATCATCTTAGAATAGAGCATACTTTTTCCACGACTTGCTAAGCGAGTTTCCAGTCTGTTTACTGTGTAACTTCCTCTACATAAAAAAAGTAGATAAATAAACTGCATTATGTAATATGCAAATTCATTCATTGTTTAATTTTTATTCTTTACTCTTAATTTCAATAATATTTCATCCTTTTAAATTTAAAAAAATTTTAACTAGACTTATTCTATGCTATAAATAATATTCCACCGTCATCATAGTTTTCTTCATCTTATGATATATATATATATATATATATAATATATACCAACAATACTATATATCAAAGATTGACCAATTAAAAGGGTTAGTTACAGTGAGATAAAATGCAAAAATTCTTATTTCCTTTCCTTCATTAATTCTTTAACTATTATTCATACCGACCAATTCAAAATAATAAAAAAGAACAATTTTCACGTTTTTTTTCTATCCCACTTTTTTAAAATGGTCTTATTCTTTTTTTTTAGCTTTTTTTGGAAACATTTCTTCTTATACAGATTAGTCTCATTTCTGTTAGTAATATGTCTAACACTTTTTTCAGTACGTATTTACTTTACTCACCCTCATTCTATTATACTCTTAGACGTCATTTTCAGATTAAGTTTGCCAGTTATTGATTCAATAATAATTTATTATCACCTCAATATTTCAATCGATCGCCCACAGTTAATAATTTTATAAATTTTCCGACTGCTCGGAATTTTTTAGAAAATTCCTTCATCCATAATCGCTTTTTTCTTTTCACATACGATATTATTTATTCATTTTCCGTATTTTTTTATTATCATTGCTTCCTGTAATTCCTGTGCGTAATATCCTTCTTTCGTTAGTCTTACTTTCTGTTTGACTACGTTACTACACGTTTTTTATATATTGTTCTATTTCATTCATTTGTAATACAGAAATATTTTTCTACCCGTCCATTCGTTTATTTCATAATTTCCCCTTACCACTGTTAGCTGTTTTATAAATGCAATATCCTCATAAACAAGACTTTTTTTATATTCAGTAATATCTTTTCTGATCCTCTGTTATCAGGTATTTTCTTTGTAATACACTTTCATTTAGTTAGCTTTTGTATTTATTACATTCACATTGTTACGTTTCTTACTATCAATCCTAAATACGTAACTGACGCCGGGTAGTAATTTAAGATTTTTGTCCTAATAATACCTGCTACCATTTCGTCAATCGAAGATCTTGTGAAGATATTATCAATGCACGATTCGGTGATCCTTTCTGCTCTTGATTGTTCCCTCTAGTTATTCCTTTAATCAATCTAATTCTTTCCCACGTTTTGCTATAATATTATAAAAAAAGTTCGCCGTCAAATCAAAGTTGATATTAAAATCACCTTAATTTCTCATTGATTTTTTTAAGGAAAGCCTCGATATTATTTTACTCGGCGATCGATATATATTACTATTAAGATGATTTTTTGTTTTACAGTAGTGGCCAGTTATCAAATTTAATTTGTACCATAAAGTGAAATAAATGTAGAGATTACTGTTACGCACTTATTCTTTTCCGTCACTGCACATCTTACATACGTGACACTCTAAACATAATTCCCGATGATTAAGTTAGACAAACGGTATTGCAGGCACAAAATACGAAAAACATGTGCAAACGCTCACACATCCTAATAGTAATCGATTCAATTCCAGCAGTCGGGAATAAAGATTACATGTAATAGTTTTTAATCGTAATTGCTTATATGAGTTCCGATATGTATATGTGACCGTCTCGGAAGAAAGGGACCTTATGCCTAAAATCGAGTTTTCGAGAAAAACGTGTTTACAGTTTGGGAACACTGTTTTACGCTTTAGGGAAGTTGGATAATGTTTTCTGCTTTTAAATGTTGTTGCATGCAGTGTTACCACGAAATACACGAGTCGACAGCGAACGCGGAGACGGTTTGTTGAGTCGTTGAGTGCGTATAGGATGTATAATGGGGGGAAGAAGAGGAGTTTTAGCATGACGCTTCGCTTCAATTGTCGTGTAGACGGATCAAGGTATTTTTAAAGTGACCTTTGCGACGTTTGTCAGGTAAACGTGAGTGCAATAAACAAGGCTCAAAATAAGAATGAAATGTTCAAATCTGAACAGCTTCAAGCTGCTATGGAGCATTTAGAAAGAGCTCGCAAACAGCGGCATTTTTATCAGCAGAAATGCCAACGAGCCAAAGAAGATTCGTCAATAATGGTCTTGTCTTTCGACTACGCCCAAACAGTCAATTACCCATCTTCGGCCCAGGCTAGAATTTTGTAACCATCACAAACACTCAATATTTTTAATCGCGGTCAACGGCATTAGAAAGAGGAAGGTTTAGGGATTCAAAAACCGTCAAAATCTGAAAATCGTTTTTTGAGACATAAGGTCCCTTTCTTCCGAGCCGGTCACATATACGAGTATATCTACGTTGTAAATTATTCGGTTACACGTTTGCGAGCGAATAAATGATGCTATTTATTTCCTCGGTTAATATTGACGTAGTATGTATATATATATATACATATATATTACATTGTGATCATTAAACTTTCATTTAGTTTGGTCGGGCGGTTTATTACTTGCTTAGAAATAGTTCAAAGATTGCAGAGGAACGTACAGTTTTTTCCTCTCAGGGGCTGTTTAAAAAAAAAAAAAAAAAAAAAAAGGATTTTTTAATAATATAAGAAGATGTGAAGGAACGAAGTTATATTATCAAAAACATAAATGTAAAAATGGGAGCCAAGTTCAATATTAAAAATATTGGTAGTTATCGACTTCGCCGACAAAAGAATTGAGATCTAAATAGTTCTGTAGATGATCCTGAAATTTATTTATAAGACAATACAACATTCTAAAATTAAAACACAATTTCTTGTTTTTTTCAGAGACAACAATGTTTTTGTTATTTAAAAATATATAATATCTTAAATTTGAACAGTCGAATTATTTACACAAAATAGATAATTTAGGATAAATTGCAGCTTACTATTTGACTTGGCTAGTTTTCACATACAAATTATTTTATATTTGCCTAATCAACTTATCTTCTTTATGTTATACATCATTTTTTTTTGGCCCGGCTTCAGTTAACTATTAAGCCATTTGGCCACTAACCAGTAGAAATAATTCCAACTAATGAAAGATACATAATAATTAATTAGGAAAAAGTTTAAATGATGGCCATAAATGCTTCGGCATAGTCCACAGATGTCTGCATAAAATCATAGTGAAGGGGAAACTGTTGAAGTTGTTTTTATATTGTAAGGTCAACATATCTTACTTTTCTAAAAATTTGGTTTTGCTGGTAAAATAAAATTAATTGTAAGAAGTTTTATACAAGTGTAATAACGTTTTACGTTTCAGCCGAAAGAAACGATCCATATCGATAGTTTCAAAGCAATTTAAACTGCACCGGAATCTCTGCGTCAATCTTTTTATGGTGTGTCAAACGAAGCAATGTCTGTAGCACGGAAGCAACTTGTGTAGTAGAGGTGAGCATTTTGAAAAAGTTCAAGTTTCACGGAGATAGTTTTTGTACGTTGCGCTTGGTATAGATTTATTTGGCGGAGGAAGATTAGGATTAAAATCCTGTAAATGATACGGGGTTACACGTTGTATTCCTTTTTCTTTTTTTCTCCTTTCTCTTTCACTATAGCAAATCTAGGGAGAATAGCATGTAGCAAATAACTTAATACGACTCTAGTCAATCCAATGACCCCAGTCTCTTTACTGTATTAGATCTAAATAAATTCACATATTAAAAATATCACGCGGCTTCAGCCTTTTTAATCAACGCGTTGTGGAATTAATTTTGATCTGCAAGGGGTCAGTAACCAGCACGTTTGTATTAGACAGCAGCCTGACAAAGAAGGCCTCGTATCTCGATTTTACTACTGCAGTAACAGAAGGAATCCGGATATCTCTTCTTATCGATGTATTCGATACAAAACACCGGGGGGCACCGACTATCTTACGAAAGATACTCAACTGATTGAAGAAGACGTGTATATATGTAATTTTTCAGCCGTTCCCCCAAGGTCAACACCATATGTCCAGATCGGCTTAATTAAGCTATTGCATATTAGTGTTTTATTATCTAACGATAATCTGGATCGCGTATCCAACAACCGCGAGAACAGATCGCCTTCTTATTTCGCTAATTTTGACGGCAACATGTCGACCGCACGTAACGCACAAGCCTAAGTGTACCTTACATTACTTTTTTTTTTTTTTTTTTTGAAAAATATGTATTTATAATTTTTTACATATAAAAATTTTCGTCAAGCTAAAACGCTTGTCGACGAATTATCAATAATTACTAATCTATTTCTATTTTCTATATTCAGTTTTTTTTTGTTTTTTTTTCCTAGCTTTTTTGTTGCGCTTTGTCTTTTTATTTTATGTTTGTTATTTTTTTTATATTTTCTTCTTCCTGAAGCCATTCCTTTATTTTCCTTCTCTATTATTTCTTTGGGTATTTTATTCAACATCCGAGTTATAATATATTTATCCGTTTGCTCCCCCATCTTTGTTCTTGCTAACTCCAATTGGTACGAAAGTTTTTCCCTCAACTCGTAAGATGTTTATTCTTTCCTCCAATTAAATTTTCTTTTCTGCTTATATGTACTCCCATATCTTCAGTAATTACATTCTTCTTATGCTCATTACGTTTTCTTTTTTAATTATTTCACTTTTAATTTCTCCCTTTAAGGATTTGGTATTAATTTCAAGCATTTAATTTGCAGTTATTTATTTTGCCCGAGTATACCTTTCCTCATCATTATGCCTGAATTCCATATCTGATCCTCGACTCCACTAGCGCATAATAAACTACTTTTAATGTTTCATTTGTTGCATATTTCTTTAATGTATATAAAGCTGGTAAAACTGCTCTTATTTTCTTTGTAATGTATTCCATATGTATGTCCCATCTTAAGTGTTGATCCATCATTACTCCCAAATATTTATGCTGCATTACTATGTCTAACTTTTGACAGTTTTTCATTTCGCATTCGCGTCTTTCCCCCATTGAATGTACACATTCATTTGAGTGCATTATTATATTTGGACAATACAAATTAGAGTTGTCTCTTTTTTTCCGCAGTACCATTGCTTTAGTCTTTTTTACATTTATTCTTAGACTTTTATCGTGTGCCCATTTACTTATTGTTATTAGATCTTTTTGCACCCTTATTTCTGCCTCTTTCATATCTTTATGTGACGTAACTATTGCTATATCATCCGCGTACGCGACTACCTCACTGTAACTTAATTCCTTATATAGACCATTCGTATATATAATAAACAGTATTGGCGCTAGGTTGCTGCCCTGCGGAACTCCTACATCCATCTCCTCTTTTTCACTTTGCACATTTAAGATATTTACGCATGTTTTCCTTTGTGTTAAATAACTTTGAAACCATTTTTTCAAATTATTCTTTATTCCTATCTCCTCTAATGTGTTTATGATTATTTTATGATCAACCGTTTCAAATGCTCTACTAAGATCTATGAACGTTATCAACACCTTCTTTCCCTCTTCAAAGCTATCTCTTATTTTTTCAGTAAGCTCGCCGATTGCTTTCGATGTGGATTTTCCTTTTTGAAATCCGTATTGTGTTTTGTCAATTATCCTATTTTCTTGTAGGTACTTCGTTAGATTATTTGCTACGTACTTTTCTAATATTGTTACAATTACATTGCTTACAGCAATTGGTGGCCTATAGTTTTCATATTCACTGTTACCTGTGAGATAAGATTCTCCCTTAGATAAACTAGATTTGAAAGATATTTCAGAACGGAAGTAGTTAGGCATCGATCATAATTATCTTTTTCGGTTGTTATAAGTATGAAGATCCCACGCAACTTCGAGTCGAATAACGAAGGAATTCGTAAGTTGTTCTATAGAGTTTTAATATCGGTAAAGAGTTTTGTGCTCCCTATAGAACTCGGAACAAAGAATTTTTTCCTTGAAGCGTATAGTTTGTTCAAAAAATTGAACGTTTTGCCGCGTCCTCTTTTTCTTTTCTAATTTAATTTTCTAATGTGTCACTAAAAACTGGACGCACCCGGAAACTGACCATCGAGAGTTATTATTTCTTAGGAAAGACGCCATTGGCGTCAATTACTTAGTCTGGGACTGCCAGAAATTGACCGGCTAGAAAAAAGGAAAACACTGTTCTAATGATATGTGACTGATGGTGACCCGTTCACTAATCAAAAGGGACAACTTACAGTCGGCGAACGAACTCCTCCCTGCTGAAGATCACGTGAGAGCTAGCAATTCGTGTCCAGGGTTTTCTAACATGATAAACAGTCGCAACCGGTTTCGATAACTGTAATGTACGCGACAAACATGTGTCACCGTAAAGTTCTACAAGTATTACCTGAATTGTTGTGTTGACGAATTTTTGATTTTCCGACGAAAGTTAAAAACGCAACTGCATATTTAATTGCTCCCACGCTGTGACCAAGTGGACCGAAAGAATTTTATTTTATACGGTTCAAAGTCTAACTTGACGCGAAAAATACCATATCGTTATTTTTTGACAGCCCGTGTATATTAATAGTGCGCGTGTCGCGTTTAATTGCGATGCATAATGTACAATGAGTACCGTTTGATTTTTTTTTACAGGGTGTGTAACATTTTTTGGTTTTTTTAGAGTTAAATTTCATAATTAGTCACACTTGGGTCTCGTAATTTTTCTAAAAAATAAATTACTCTAAATTACGTCACTACTGACGCTTTTCCGAAACCGGCATTTTTAATAATGAAAAAATAAAAATGCCCTTCCTCGGCCATGTTTGAAAATTGTACAGTTTTCAAATTTTTACCATAAACAGAGTAATTAAAAAATTCGACAGATTTTGATCGATTTCTTTAACATTAAAATATTATCACGCATGAAATTGTCCTGTTCTAAATATACGTTTTTTTGCTTTCAACGAAAACTTTTGTTGTTGTTCTGTTTTACTTGCTTAGCATCTCTGTAAGTACTTCCAACTGCATCAGGGGAAGATAACTTTCGTAATTTTTGTTGGCGTACTGCTACATCCAGCTATTATCTGTTTGCTTCAGGGCAGTATCGGGGGGGGGGTGAACCCCTTACCGAAATGTTTGCGAAATAATAACTGCTTGAATTAAATGAAATTCGGAATAAATTTATTTCTTTTTAATTTTTGACAAAAAAAAAAAAAGAAAATTGAAATTTTTATGTATTCTACGGAAACGACTATTTTTTATTTGTTTTTATTGTAGTGTTCAAATATTGCATATACAATAATTGACTACAAGGCTTTAGTGTGTACTATTTATAAACAAACATATTTCACGATAATGCACACATATATATATATATACAGTGAAACTTCTACTAATGGACACTTCTAAATAGCGGACATTTCTTAATAGCGGACAATTTTAAAATCCCGGCATTTTCCCATAAGACACAATATAAAAATATTTCCCAATAACGGACCTTCCCAATTACGGACGCGGGCACATTAATAAGTACGATTTAGGAAATTCAATTTTTGTTAAATGAACAAAGTTTGTCAAAAAAAAAAGAAGTTCAATTAGTGCCCCAGATTATTGTTTAATAGACGAGGAATTGCATGTGGGTGAGATCCATGTACCGACATAAAAGTGAATTAGCAGCTGAATTCATGCAACAACAAAATCCATCCGATGTGTATGATGAAGAAGACTGTGATGACAATAATAATGTTTATGATGGCGAAGAAGACACAACTACTGAAGTTGACGGTGAAACTTTAAATAATGATGACTCGTTAGTTGTTATTTGGAAAATTAAAAAAACTGTATATTTCATTGATAAAGTTGATGCTGAAGGTTTATTAAAAATTATATCTGAACTGCAAGTGCATGTCGAATCGCGGATTTTAAATGAAAGTAAAATTACCGATTTTTTGTCATACAAAAACTGAAATATGTTCGATACGCTAGGATTCACAGTATGTGTTGAAAAAAAATATATATATATTTTGAACATAAGTGATTAAAATTATAGATTATCTTGCGTTCTTAAAAACAAAAAGTGATTTGTGCTCTCTATTGCCTAACTTGTTTATCAACTAATCCTGGAATACAAACGTAAGTACTGTAGTAGCATTGTACATACATACACACAGTTTTATATTAGACGAACATTTTTTTTTTTTTTTTTAATATATTTTAGCGCATGTATGTGTCTTAAGTAAATATGTACCGTATTTTTTGTATTTATATTCTTGTTAAATACGTTACGATATGTAATAATGTAAATTTCAGTAAACTGTACATAAAATTATTATTTCACATTAGCGGACACTTCTTAATACTGGACAATTTTTATTCAGACGTTTTACTGTATTTAAATATTTTCGTAACCCATCCAAAAATTTTGTTCTAGATACGACCCTGGCTTGCGTTAAAAACTTTTTTTTAGCTTTTCGCAGTCTTTTTAAAATGACGATTTCTGAAAAAAAATTGTGTCTTTCATTTTATATTAAAAACGCCCATCCGATCAAACAATTTTTTCAGTAAGAGGATGGGAAAACTAAAAGAAGTTACTAAAAATCGTAAGAAACAGTGTTAGAGTAAAACGATTAATTTTAAACGATTCTTAGAGCAGCAGTAAATAAACAATATACCCTTGCCGCGCAGTGTACAAGCTAATGAATATCTCGATTTCCGGTGAATAAAATTCGTTTCCTCTTAACTACTAAACATTCCGGTAAAGTTGAAAATTAATTATAATTCAGTATCATTACACACGCAAAAAATATAATAATATTTTATTAATTAATCGTCGATACCCCAGTGTTATTACTGATTCGTAATTATAATTTGCAATATTATCATGAAATGAGACCAGAAGTAGAATAAAAAGGTATCCAAAAAATTACCAAAAAAAAAAAAAAAAAAAACCTAAACGATAGTTTGTTTAAACGCGTGCGGTACAACCATGCGATTCTACCGGTGTTGTTTGTGTGTCAACAACAGGTTGGTATATTTTTAGATGTAAAAAATACCGCGAAAAGCACCGATTTTAGTAAAGTGGTTTATAAGTACGGTGCACACCAACATACTTAAAAATAATGCGGACGAAGTGGGCGACGTGTGTATTTCAGAAAAACCTTCGGAACGTTTAATACGTGAATGCTACATATGTATAATGAATGATTAACCACGTACGGAATGAGTTGAAATTTGAAGTCATTTGTCAGTATTAGCTCATGCTGGGGGGGGGGGGGGTCAATCTATAACAAATTTCATCTTTGAGTTAAACCGGTTAAAAATATCCGGATTGAAGGGGGGGGGGGTGGGGAAATCCTGCCAATTTTTCACGTAAAAACATTGAAAAACGGATATGTTTTTGAGCTTAATCGGTATCACTGATTCTTCGAAATATTTACTTTCCGATGTTTTTTTTGTGAATTACGAAGATGACAATCTGGAACCAATTTTCAATATATATTAATTTTGGCGTTAATACGTGTTCAAGAAACATAGGGTGTGCCCGTTGGTGTGCTATCAATAGAGATATGCAAAAGATAGTCAAATGTTGTTCGACGTAATGACCGATAAATACCTTCAACGGTCGTATAAAATTTTTCATTGTCGAAATGATCGATATTTAGTTCTAGCGAGAGAATATATTTATACGTATATAAACAATAGGAATTTTTGTCCGCTCGACAACTCGACAATTTCAGATACATGTTGAAGTCACCTATAAGTAGTTTATGCGTTTTTAGTATTGAACTGAATTCATCTAAATACTCTAAAATTCAGACCAGTGTTTGGAACCGTGTGCCATTTTAAATTTAAGACGAAGAATCGTCCTCAAATCCTCAATGGCTGTCCCGCAAGTAATATACACTTAGAAATATTTCAAAACTCCATCGTGAGCGGTACCGATCCTCTTTACACTTGAACAGATTTTCGATCGAATTTCAGAAGATCGCTTTCGGAAAATTCAACTTTTCCGGTGCGACATCATGAAACTGTTGCGTAATCGAGCACTTGACAGGGTTGATCTCGTTGTTGACCATGCAAGTTGCTGTAATTCTCATAGAACATTCAAGTTCAATATTTGGCTTTATCTGCATTCGGGACTAGCGCGGCAATTTATAATACACACTTTAAGATTTACTCTGAATTCCTGATGTTTCCGTGTCGCGAAATGATGACGCAAAAACTTTTCTCGATCCGTGCCCAAAAACATGTCAAAAGCAAAAAGCAGATTAAAAAGCTTTTAAAAAGCTACGAATTAAGGGTAAAAAATTAAAATATGTCGATTGATTAATTAGACGATTTTCCGGTGAAATAAAATTATGTAATAAATTCGTTTACTTAAAAAGTTGTTTTACATACATATATAAGAACAAGTTGCGTTACAAAGAAATTAAAACATGTCGATTGATTAATTAGACGATTTTCCGGTGAAATACACCCTGTCAAGAAAGTATCGGGAATTGTTAAATAAAACGAACAATTTTTAATTTTCATCCAAATTTATTTTGTCACCTTCAAAATAACATCCATTCGAAGCGATGCACATATGCCAACGCTTTTTCCACTCGGCAAAGCACTTCTGATAGGCGGTTTCCGGGATGGCCTTTAGCTCTCGCGTCGCATTCGTCTTGATGTCATCAATCGATTCGAAGCGCATTCCCCGTAGCGGAAATTTGAGTTTTGAGAATAGGAAGAAGTCGCAGGGTGCTAAATCTGGTGAATACGGCGGTTGTTCGATGATATTTACCGAGTGTTTGGCCAAAAACTCATTCACAATTATGGCTTTGTGAGACGGCGCATTATCGTGATGGAGAATCCAAGAATTGTCGACCCACAAATCGTTACGTTTACGACGGATAGCCTCTCTCAAACGTCTCAAAACACTTAAGTAAAACTCTTTGGTGACTGTCTGTCCGGCTGGCACATATTCATAGTGTACCACGCCTCGAATATCGAAGAAAACAATCAACATGATCTTCACTTTCGATCGGCTTTGGCGAGGTTTTTTCGGCTTTGGCGCGCCAATTGGCCGCCATTCGGACGATTGCTGGTTCGTAAGCGTGTCGTACTCGTACACCCATGTCTCGTCACCAGTAATTATCTTTTCCAAGAAGATAGGATCCAAATTGGCTCGATCCAGCATGTCTGCAGCTACCTGTTCTCGGTACTTTTTTTGAAAGAAATTCAGGTCTTTCGGAACAAGCCGAGCCGCAACGCGTTGCATACCCAATTTTTCGTGCACAATCGTACGTACGCTCTCGTGTGACATGCCCAATCCATGAGCCATCTCTCTCAAGCTCACATGACAATTTTCAGCAACGATTTCCTTGATTTTATCGACGTTATCATCGGTCACACTCGTTGAAGGCCGTTCAGAGCGAGGCATGTCTTCGACCGTCTCCCGACCATCCTTGAACGCTCTGTACCACTCGTAAACCCGCGTTTTTGATAAAGCAGATTCACCAAAAGCCTTCTGTAACATTTTCAGTGTATCGGCACAAGAAATTTCGTTCGAAACACAGAATTTAACACAAGTACGTTGTTCAATATTTTCACTCATTGTAAAACTTCGACAAAACCTTCAAGGTCGACTGATTTTAACAGCTGCTGTAAACACACTGGTTGACAGATCGCGCTAAAAATAGGCATCATAATACAAAACAGTTGTACCAACCTGGAAAAAAAAAATTATCTGCCTAGCTATTACCCGGGAGATTTAAATTGACAATTCCCGATACTTTCTTGACAGGGTGTAAAATGATGTAATCAATTCGTATACTTAAAAAGTTGTTTTACATATATAAAAACAAGTTGTGTTACAAATGGTTTAAGGGGGAAAAAAAAAAAACAATAAACGAACGAAACCGCAAAAAGAGAAAAGGTACAAGCTCTAGGCGTGCGGGGTAATTTAATCGTTACTGACGGTAGTATTGATGTGGTCTTGCTTTTATTTTAAAAGCAAAAATGAGAATATTTTTAAAATCTTCAAATTTTTCGTTGGCTTCTCCGTCTTTGTGTTTCGATAGAATTCTCCCAATTATAATTATAATTTTCTCCATCTATTCATTTATAACGTCTTCGGATTTCTTTAGAAGCGGAATTTTTTCGTTTCTATGGCATTGCTTTTTCACATACTAATTCATTGCCTCTTTTTAGCCTTTTCTCTTTCTTTTTAACTCATCATCGAGGTCCTAGCTCCATCGGCCGGTTCTTTCATGTTTTTGTTTTCGCTTTCAATAATTACAAGTTTAAATTCTTCACAGTAGTGTTTAATTCACGTTATATTTAAAGTTGTTAAACGCAAAATAATAAAAAAAAAAAAGTGGCAAACAAATACATCTCGATACTGGAAATCTACGAGTTAAACTTTGAATTTTCATTTCGATATTTCAAAATTGGTTCTCCGACGTATTCCTTATAAATTGAAATTTTCCTTTCATTATCGAGATAATTCTTTATTAAAGTAAAGTGAGTCCCATACCTGTAGCAGGGCGTCAGCGACTGTGAAGTTAAGAGTGTAGCGACTACCAAATCTGGTTCCGAAGACTCTAAAGTCGTCGACTCAACAAATACAGAACCTAAATCGTATTGGGCGGCAGAGGTACTATGATATTTAGGAAAATAAAGCCACAGAAAATTTGAATTATAATTTTCGGAACAGCCGATGACGTTTTAATGCATGATGGTAAGTTTTAATTATCAATTTTTTCTCCCTCCGGAATGGAATATCTGGACGGTAAGATGATCAAGAGGAAACGCTGTTTAAATGGAATTTATATTTCAGAAAAATGTAATAAAAGCTATATTCGATTTTTTTCGAAATTTGCGAAAATGTAAATAGGGGGACCATAATTATCTTAACAACGCAAATATGCGTTTTTGTTTTTTTGTTTTTATTATACTATGAAATTCCGCATTTATTTTGGTGTACATTGATTTGGGAACGAGAAGTCCCTCCCTTTTCAAATTATTTTCGTTATCATTCCGCGTTTTAATTCGTTTTAAATTCGTTAATTAATAACTCTGCTGTGCGGCGTTCCGTAACACAATTTTTTTGGCAGACCGATAAACACGTTTTTCGTATGCTAAAAATTCCTTCATTTCGTTTTTAGGCGAAATTGAATTAATTAAATTCGGTAAAGAACATCACCTTCCGTGCTATAAGGATATGTTTTCTTTCTTCTTCCCATTGTTTACTTTCAGAATTTTTCTAGGCAAGACTGTGAGAATAATTTTTCAAAAAAAAAATATAGCTGAACGTAGTAAATATTTATCTCGAAACGCTAACGGGAATTTTAGTACTACGTTTCAAAAGGATATTGGATTTAACAGAGCTATACGATGTCTAATGACTGTTACTACCTAAGCTTTTAATAAATATCTATCGGAGAATAGTAACAATTTTTTTCGGTCATAAACTAGTTATTACGGTTACTCGTTCAGAGGATAACAAAAGGAAGACCAGTAAACAAATGAACGGAGAACGAACACCACCTTAGATACTGCTATTCGAAAAAAGGATAAATAGGCACTTAATGAACAATCACAAGAAGATACTAACTACGGAGATTCTAGAAGCGTAAATCATACCCATTGCCGCGTCCTCACCCATTATAAACGTCATGTTTTCGCATTTATAGGGGCATTATAGCGGATATTATTTTCCTTTTACCTCCCCTATAGTGAAAAAACTTCGCTACTGTATCGTATTTGAGAAATTTCCCTAAAACCAAACTGTACCAACTGTCTAGAAAATCTTAAGTATTTTTCTTCTAGGCGCTGAATTAATGTCCGGAATTTCTTACCGATCGCCTTCATCAATCTCGCATGCATATCGCTTCTGTTTGTTTGTTTTTCTTTCGCCTATATGAGTGTTTGGTACCAAACCTTATGGTACCCGGTGTCCAGGGGCGAATCTACTTAAGGGCTTTTTGGGCTGCAGCCCAGGGCCCTGTGGATATATAGGGCTCCCAGCCCCCATTGAAAACAATAGACGATCGATATTGTGAAGTAAAAAAATTAATATCTATAATTAAAATTCAGAGATATGTTTAACTCTAATTTTTCAAAATTATTTTCACGTAATATATATCATGCTGCTTCAGAATCTACTTTAAAGGGTTGACATTTAACCGAACTGCGATAAAATATTTTTCAAAATCAATATAGTACATATTACATGTATAATACTAGGTAAGTAAAAAGTCAATTATAAATCGTGATTGTTTTTGTTTTTTTATTTTATTCTTCAATACTAAATGAACTCTTTAATCGTTTTTTTTTTTTTTTTTATTTTCAGAAAAATATCAAAATCTTATTTTACAATATGTCTGTTAGAAAATATAAAAGTGGAGCTGAAAAACGAAAATTACAGTTAGATCGAAAAAAGGAAAGAAATAAATGTGCAAAAATTGAAACTTTTTTAAAATTAGAATACATAAAAACGAGAATGAAATAGCTACAAATCCATTAACAAGTGAAAAGGAAGGGATCTTATCCGAAGACAATCTAACCGAAGGGAGCAGAAAATCGTAAAACCAAGAAAAAAATTCAAGTGATGAAAATGTGCAAGATCTTGACTACCACCAGTTCAGCAAGAGGACGGTAATACCGAGGCAGAAAGAAATTTAGAAAATATTAAGTTCGGATTTGAGAAATATGTTGACGAGGGCAGCCAGTATTGCTAAATAATGATTTTATTAATGAAATCCTCTCACACGAAATGACTGACTTTTAAAATAAAGATCCGAAAAATAAATATTCAGCTTCAATAAAAAAAGTACAAAGAACAAAACGGATCATTTTTAAAAATATTTATTTCATTAAGAAAATGAAAAATGGCCAATTACTGGAAAGATCTTGGTTATGTTATTCAACCAGGGTTGGTACTGTTTTTCGTTTGGCTTGCAAACTTTTTTCCTAAAACCCCTTCTCAATACACAACCGGGTTTTCTGATTGGAAACACATAGGGGAACTTGTTTAGAAAATCACGAAAATTCTAGTGAACACATAAGAATTCAATGTTAGTGTGGTTGACACGAAAAGAAAATAAGTCTGTTTTAGACAAGCAGTTTCAGGAGCAATTAAGGGAAGAAACAGAATATTATCACAATGTCCTAAAACGGGTTATTTCAGTGGTAAAATTTTTGAGTATAAGGGGCATAACATTTACAGGTTCCGAGGAAGTATTTGGTTCTCCACATAATAGCAATTTTATGGGTGCTCTAGAGCTATTGGCAGGGTTCGACCGATTCATTCGTGAACATATTGAACAACGAGAGCAGCTGCGACCAAAACCGATAATATCATACTTATCAAAAACAGTATATGAGGAAGTAGTTGAGATTATGGGCAAACAGATAATTAAACAAATTATAACTCAAATAAATAACGACGATACAAAGTATTATTCATTTGTGACGGATACAACCCCAGATCTGTCTCACAATTACCAACTTGCTCTATTGTATTACGATACTGTTTTCGAGGAAAAGTGTATGAAAAATTTGTATCATTACAGTTAGTAGTGTGGACTACTACTGGAAAGTTGTAGGGGGCAGTTTTATGACAACGCTGCTAATATGGCGGCTCACTACAATGGTGTACAAGCACTACTAAAACAAAAAAATACTATGCTGCGCATTGTAACCTAGTTGGTGAAGAATCTGTTAAGAGTGCAACCAAAATTGTGATCTTTTTTGGAGTAGTGCAAAAAAATATACGTTTTCTTTTCTGCTTCGACCCACAGGTCTGAACTGTTAAATCGTGAAACAAAACTAAAATTTACGTTAAAAAGTTTAAGCCAGACCAGATGGTCTTGTCACTATGATGCTGTCAAAATTTAAGAAAATAATTATGATGACATTATGAAAATTTTCAAAAGTTTCAGCGAAAATGAGGACGAGAAAGTTGATTTCCCAAAAGAGGCACGAAATTTATTTAATAAACTGGCGAAACCCGATACCGCAATTTTGATTATTTTTTGGGAAGAAATTTTGGAGAGATTTAATTTAGTTAATAATAAAATACAGATCGCTGGTTTGGATATTTGTGAAGGCAACAAGTTAGTTGTGTTATTAAAAGAGTTCGTGAACAACATACGGGACCAATCAGATCAGAAGCTAAAGGAATACGAAGAGAAAGCTAAAAAATGAAATACTAGTGTAGGAACAGACTACAGTGACATAAACAAGAGACGCATTACTTCAAAATTTTCATTTAAGTCTACGGATAAAGTCTCAGTATTCGGCGCAGAAAAACTTAAAGGAGACATGCTAAACGTTACGTTAGATAAGCTGATTATGGATTTAAATAAAAGAAGCCAAGTCGATGAGACGTATAGCAAAAGATTCAAATTTTCAATGGATTAGCAAGACAAAAATATGGAAAACATAGATCTGGGAAGTGTACGTAATGTTATTGATTATTATCCATATGACGTAGACGAACATTTACATTCAGTTAAAATCTTATTTATTACAGTCTAAGCCAGACTCTTACACCTCTTGCAGTGAAACTTTTATGCTAATTTATGAAGAAAAACTTGTTGACTTTATCTCAAATTTCTATACCATCTTAAAGATTTTTTTTAGCGTTGCCAATTACTTAAAGCAGATAGGGCAACAATGTCGAACTATCGACTAAATAATTTACCAGTTCTTTCCGTAAATTGTGATTTAACAAAGGACTTACAATGTGACGAGCAAATGAAGGAATTTGCAGCACAAAAATGCAGAAAGCTTGCTTTATAATTTGTATGACATAACTACACATAACCTGTCAATTTCTTTTGCAATAATGTCGTAAAGTTTTTATTTGTATACACAAACACTAAGAGTCATATTAAAATCAAATAAAATATTTTATTGTCCTATTATTTTCCTGTATACCTACATCACTATAAGTTTTTTGATAAAATGGTAATTAGTTGAGTAATTAGGTAGGCTTTTAAGTAGCATTATCCTAGGGACCCACAAATTCACGATCCGCCCCTGCCGGCGTCTGTATGATATCTCGCACTAGTAAAAGTGTAGTGTTTAGGACTTGTAAATCTTTTAAACAAGAATTATAATCGGTTTGATATTTGTTAATTTTCAAATATCAAACCATGTGGAAAATATACACTTTTTATGAAATAATAATGTTATATTTCTCATATTGAAGTAAATAAGATAGAGCAAACACTAACAACACAATGATATCATTTAAAAAATATAAAAACACCGACCAGTTTCGGATACTGCGATTCATGTTCATAGTGCGTGCATGTGTATAAATAATTAAAATTAAAACAATAATAATAAATCCGTCAACAACCTTGACGGATTTGTTATTATTGTTTTAATTTTAATTATTTATACACACACACACACACGCACTATGAAGATGGATTGTAGTATCCAAAACTAGTCAGTGTTTAATATTTTTTAATATTTTTTTAATGGCCCGGCTATAGTTAACTATTAAGCCATTTATATCTTTGTATAGTGTTTGTTCTATTTTATTTACTTCAATCAACTGTAACACAATAGTATGAATTACAATCCTATTAATATTTCATATTGTTATTATTTCATAAAAAGAGTATATTTTCCATATGGTTTATTTGATAATTAATAGAGATGTTAACATTTGTTAATTTATTTACTTTTTTAGCGATACTCGAATACTGACAACCCCCCTATAGTTAATATTGGTTTTTCAGAAACAAGCTTTTACTCTTTTTTTGTACATGAAGTTATATAAGTTCTCCTTTGTTTCAAGATGGTTTTTTTTTTTTTTTTTTGGTTTATATTCTATTTTCCACCATACACACTTGTTTTTTCATGCTTTTTGACGGTGATTTTGCCTTCTGTAAAGTCAGTTGTATAATAAATAATAACTGCTTAATGTAACATAACCGAGAAGGGGAAAAAATGTAATAATAACTGAATTAAGTAGCAGAGGATTCGCCACTTTGTCAATACGCGATCCGTAATAATTCTGTAACTCACCAGTTTGCCGTAATCGGACACGTTCGAATGATTTCGTTTTGTAATTCTTCCCGTATTCCTTAATCTGCGAAAATTGTCCGTTCAACGGGACTACCCCATATGTATACGAATACCTTAATTACATAAAAATAATCAAATTTCGGCTCGAAAGAAAAAAAATTTCTAATATTTTCGTTCGCAGATGAGACTGTCCAATGTTAAAAAAGTGGGAGAAATAATTTACAATTATTAAAAAAAAACCAAAAAAAAAACCAACGAAAAATGGAAAAAAAATAAAATTGTCCATAAGGAAGTCGATATTGTAACAACAGGTTTACAAGCAGATAGAATTTTGTGGTATATTATTTGACATGGTTTTCACTCTGGTTGTATTCAACTTATTATCGATTATATTATCGGTTAATATTTATTAGTTCGATGTATAATATTATTTAACAATACAGGTCTCAGAAGTAAAACTGTAGGTTGTTCCATATTAAGGACAAATTGAGTAGTAAGTATAATTAATTTCTGCTGCGATTAAAATTAGTCAGTAAAAATATTTATACATTAATTAATTGCGATTTTGTTTTTATATGTGTTTTTATCCAAATTTAATCTATAGAGTTTTCATTGAATTATGGTGATATTTTATTTGAGCCTTTAAGTTTCGCAAATGAACAACAGAATTTAAACGAATTTAGCTGCTGTTTCTGCGCTAGTAAGTGATGGGTTATACTGTCAGTCGCACAGTATGCATTAGCTGGTTTTCTTTTTTTCTTTTCTAAATTTTTACGGCGATACTTTGATATATTAACTTTAACTGACTTTTCAGTTTCAGCCTTTTAGCTAAGAAAACCCATGAATAAGGGGTTCGACTCCGAATGTCCGTTAAGTAAATCTAACTATTTTTGGATCTGATGTTGCTAATTGGGACGATGAAAAGATACCGATGATAATAAGCACCGATCGGTTCTCTGAAAGCCAGCGGTACACACTGGTGTAAAACACTTTTTGTAATTTCAACAGAATTACTATCATACATAGATGATTTCTCGATGTGTACTTTTTTCATCTTGCTTCTCGCACACACTGGCTGTTAATCCTATGTGTTTATTAACCATCTGGATTGAATGAATATATGTATAGTTTTTTACTTTTTTTAATTATTATTTTTTTGGGGGGGGGGTGAAGGAGGGGATCATCAATCAAATCTAGATTTAATAAATATAAGCTGCAATTCTAAAACTCTTCAAATTATTTTTTTTTTTTTTTTTTTAAAACTTTAATCGTTTTTATACGGTAACAGTCGAAAGTACTTCGGGATTATTTTCTTACTCACTTGTACGTCTTCATTTTTTTACATTAACAAAATCTATTTTAAGCATTAATTTTTTTATCGTTGAAAAAAGTTGTTTCGGATGAGAAAAATTATTTCTTCAAAGTTAATAATATTTCCGTGTTTTCGTTTTGATGTTTTGATAATTACTCGATAGCGGTTGGATTTAAAACGATTTATTTTATTAAATATAATTATAACTGCAGGAACTGCGGTGAAATAATAAGAAATATTTTTTTCGAACTTATCGAAACTGGCCATATTTAATCACGTCTGTATTGGTCGTTATAATTATGTTTAACATTAATAATTACTGCAGTTTATCTGTGCGTTTTCATACTGGTTTTAGACCGGCTTCCGTGTAAAATATTGCCGGTTGAACAACGTTCTGATAACTAACGGTGTAAAAAAAAATCGCAGATGAACCAACGTCTAATGTAACAAAACACCTTACGGTAGGTATCAGTCACCTTTAACAGTTAAGAGCAGCTTTTTTTTTTTTCGAGCGTAACTTATACGCGACTAATTTGAAAATCAGATAAAAGGTCGTAAGGAAACAAAGAAGAAAATATGTCACAAAGTTTCTAATTGAAGAAATACCCTTTCGTTTGTTGTTAACAAGTTATTTAAAGAGAAGGAAAAAAAAAAAGAAAAGTGATATCGTAAGCGATTAAATTAATTTATTTCCAAAATTAAGAAAAGCTGCGTAATAATAAACTGCTTTTTACTACCGAAATCACGGGTGATAAAAGAAACCGATTAAACCGGTTCAAACGGTGTTGTAGTTGACGGTTAAATGAGAATTGTCCAGGGGTGTTGAAAATGCGACAGTAACAGCATTAAATGAAAATGAAAACAGTATCCATATTAAACGAATATACCTGTTAGACTATTAATGTAACGGAGAAAATTTTATCTTTTTTAGGTCCCTCGAAGATTATTGTGAAAAATGTCGAAGAACTTTACAATGTTATTCAGTAATTATATATTTTTAATAATTACGAATTAATTGCAAAAAACTAGAATAATAAAGGATTGGGAAAATATTCATCATTCGGTTACTCTCTAAAGTTACCACATATTACCATATCTACACACATATGTAATATAAAATATTGAATTTGCATTTGAAAGTTTTAAACAGTAATGATTTTATTGATAGTTTGCTATCTGCACTAAAATTGCAATATGTTTTTATGTTTGTTAATTTCATTTTTTTTGAACCTGCAATAACCTAATTATTAGATTAAAATACGGCCGAAATTTTTAATCGTTTTAATTCTTTATTGGGGACAAAAAAAAAAAAAAAAAAAAAAAAAAAATTCTTTCCCAATTCTTTCAAGTATTTTTCTGTTCGTCGTGTTCGCGATCTGAAGTATCCACAAAAGTCTCCAATAGCACTCTACACTTTGAACTGCTTTTAATGAATGTCCAATTTTCACGCAGCAGCATTATTGTTCAAATGCAATATTTCGTTACTTCTAGTATATCAGTAATCATGCGAGGGCTTTTCTCATTGTGCGACTGAAAATAGTTCCAGCATGCGTTCTTTTGGTTATTCACGATCCGGGTGTGCGTTTTATTAATTCGCGCATCTACCTAAGTCTGCGTTGATCACTCTCAAGTTTGTCTATTGCTAAAAAATCATTGTTCTTTTAGCATTCATTCCATATCCGTCGCGTCGTTATCTTGATTAATGCAACTCTATATCTCATATTCACTTTTTCGTATTAGAATCATGTATAGAGCTGTAAAGGGAATATATTGCTGATAAATGTTCTCCTTCTATATTATTTAATGCTTGTCGAGCTTGCAAAGGTTTATCTGAAACTCGATTCGGTCTGTGTGTCGGTGAAAAAGACTACATGTAATTCGTCATTATTTCGTTATGGATTTGAGTATTTCCAACTATGGATATATATATATGTATATCCATTTATCAACTCCAACTCGGACAGGCGCATATTTAGTACAAAATAAAAATAACAAAATATCAAAGTTTGCATATTAATAATTGTTGGTTGATTTTGCGAACCATGTCTCGTAATTATTGTACTTTGTGCATGTGTTGTAATAAACAAATTAATGCATTTTACTCATGCGTATTGTAAAACGTTGCCGTTCTTTTTTCCTTTTTTTCTTTTTACGAATAACATTTTGTATGCAAAATCGCACCGTGCTAAATAGCACTGCATTTTGAGCAGAGTTTAATACTGATAGGTCACAACATTGCTCATCTAGATGTGAAAATGTTAAATGTATCACACATTGTTGTATTTTATTACAGCTACAGTTCATGAACTTCCGTGAAATTCATATTTAACACATCTTTCGGAGTTATTCAGATAAATCCGACTATGCCCGTAATCACGTTTATGCGTTGCGTGATGCCTTTTAGAGAGTTGAGATAGGTTAATATTCAATCGAATATTTCCGAGGATGTATCTTTTAACAGCATAGCTACTATCATTGATTCTTTACGATGGCATGTTCTTCCAGCTCTTCTAACAATTTGTCATGTCTGATGTAGCTAGAGAAATACTTCTTCCTTCGAGTTTAGAAATTGTAAGAAATATCGGTTGATGAAGTTTCTATTTTTTTTGTTTTGTAGTGCATATATTAGTGTACAACTCTACACAGTACTCGATCATAAATCCTATGGCTGTTGTGCGGTAATTATAAAGAGTAATCTTCTTTTTCTTCTTCTTCAACGGCATTCTGGTTCGGGGTCTGCCCTTCGAACGGAACGCCTTCAATTGTTTTGATCGAATGCCAGATTCTGGTCAACGTAACTCTGTGAGATCGGCAGAAATTAAGTCAGACCATCTCTGTTTTGGTCTACTAACTGGCCTTTTCCCAGGGGCACTTGCAAGTTGTATACCCTTAATATTAGCGTGCCCCTAACATCTTAAGCGACTCTGAGAAAAGTCTGTCAAGAATGGACGTAACTCCCATAATCGCGCTGCTAATCCGATTGAATAGGCGAATGCCGAGCGTTCACCTTAACATACGAATTTTCGACGCATTTAGTGCTCGTTCGTTCCGCTTGGTAACTGGTCAGCATTCAGCACCGTATAAAGCAACTAGGCGAACTACGATGCGGTAAATTTATGATTTCAACTGAACGAGTATGCGCTTATCACATAGCACTCCGGTAAATGACTTCCGCTTTAGTCATTTTTACGGTTACGAACAGCATCAAATATTCCGCAGTCTGCCTGAACATAAGAACGCGAGTATTTAAAGCCAATTGTTCGGGGTAATCGTTTGCCATTAACTTCGATGGAACCGGTGGTTGTGTTAGTGTCTACGGACAGATCTCCCGTTTTCTTTATGTTTACTTTTAAAGCAAACTTTCTCAGTCGATTGCAGGGGGTAACCCGGCGGAGTATAAAGCGCACCACAAAATTCCCCGGAGAACTTCATAGCCTCTCCACTCCTAGCCCAACATCTGCCTGCACGTGGCGCCCCTGGCAGATCAGGTCGGTGAACGAAATGATGTATCGCTAGGGCAAGTAACGGGTGGTCCAACTTATGAAAGGACTTCCCAAACCGGATAGGGACAGAACAGCTATGGTCGGCAGCGGATGCTCACTCAACGGCGGCGATCCTCAGCCTTTGGTATAAGGTTACTGTCCGATATTCCAACGTCAGACGTAGGTCGACAGGTCGGTTGAGTTTATATTTTCTGTCGCAATCATCTATTTGTGAACGGTACATTCCCAAAATTCGAGTTAATTCTACGGAGCACAATATTAAGCATCATTGTCAAGTAATTGAAATAATGTCATTTTCTTTCACGGAATTGCTGGACCATAAAAATTCAAGGAATACTTCCGTAGTTTAGGCCAAAGTTTTATTTCGTGCTGGTGTGCGGACAAGTTAAGATGGATCACGAATTTGTGATAGGGGCAACCGATTAAATAAAGTACTCGTATTAAAGATGAAAATGTAAAGCGCGATGCTATCGGAAAACCGATGATATCCTACCGTCTAACGATATAAATAAAAGACCCGGTTCGATTTCTATATCCCTTTTTTGGCTGAATCTTAAGATTTATTCACAAATTTCGGCCGGTGCTCAGATCATATTGCTGCAATATTTTTACAGTAAGCGCACACACTGGTGTAATAAAAATGAAAAATATTCACACGACAAACGTATTGATTGTGGAGAATTTTAAATGCCAGTTAATGAACAAACTTTTAAATCTTCCATCAAAACAGAACGCGATCTCTGCTTAGCAGTTCAGAAACAAAAAAAAAAAAAACTCGGCTTAATTTGCATCATCTCGTTTACTCTTTAAATGGTATAACGTCACAATTGTCCAATTCTCGCAATCGACTCGGAGCAACTGAATAAAACAATATTTTACATGGATAAGAATAATTAGCGTGACCGAATTACGAAAATATCCTTATATCGAAAAATCGCACATTTCGAATGACTTAATATGGCACCTTTTTTTTTTTTTGAATCCCATATTTGTATTCCTACAGCTCTCTCGTAATCTTTATCTGTAGTTGTGCGCGTAACATATCGGTAATTATCATCCGAATGAGTTTAGAATAACCGCGTGCGGTTAGGATTTATATATTTTGAAAGGGATGATATATGTATGAGGAAGAACTGCGGATGGGGTGGGATTTTTCTTCGTAGCAGAAACGGGCTCAGAGATACTGAATTAGAGATACGAACGATGAATTTAAAATAGTGGTCGGAGGAGAGAATGACATTTGGAGGCTGTTGCTACGAAAACCGGATGGAACTTCGGTAGCTCCATCAGATATTCGTTTCTGCGGTTGAACCTGCCGCGTTTATCAATTAATTTGACCCCGTACACACTGGAACGGTTTCGACAGGAAAAATCTCAACACCCTAGCACGCATATATTTGTTACGGCTAGGAGTGTCGGCTGAACATTTTTATAATCCCTTTTTTATGCAACGAGAAAAGAAAAAAGAAAAAAGAGTTATATACGATTATTATTAAATTGACTCTTCACACGGCAAAATAAGATGGATTGGAAATTTTGGTAACAAAACAAAAAAAGAAAGAGTTATATACGATTATTATTAAATTGACTCTTCACACGGCAAAATAAGCATTTGAAAATTTGGTAACAAAACAAAAAAAAAAAAAAAAACTTGCTTTTTTTCATTTATAATCATGTTTTAAGCTCAGCATAATAATTACCGATCGCGATAGATAATAAAGTGACCCTTAACTCAAAAACCTATCCGTGTTAAAAATAATAAAGCACGTGTCACGCAATAAATTCGTTTACGTAGCGCGACAAAATTTCTCCGTTCGCGAGAAAAGCATCGGATTATAAGAATGTCTTGTGAACTGGAGTGTGTAAATTTGTGTACACGAGACCATAAATATCCATGAACGGAGAAGGTATTCTCGCACCGAATCGCGGTATTCAATTTTACGTTTCTTACTAGAGACACTTGATCATTCGCGTGTGTCTTCTGATGATGATTGTTCGAAATTGAATGAAACTTTTTATCGGAAAAAAACATATTTTTATAAATGCCGACATGTTTTGGGAAGAATGCCCCCATTTTATTACAAATTAAAAAAAAAAAAAAAACTGCCACATATTAAATATATAGTTTAAATAATTAGTCGATATATAAAAATTGTTGATAAGGTTTATTATTAATCGTAAATAAATATAAAAAATATAACAAAGCAATGTAAATAATAATAAAATTATAAATTTTGAAACTTTTTTAGAAGTTTACATTTAATAATGGGGTGCAGGGGTTTTATATTGCATGGAGAGCATATTAGTAATATTATTTTTATATGTTGTTTATAAAATACGCTTCGGCAAGATTTAATGTATTATAATGGGAAATTCTGTTTGTAATATTTTCGTATCCTGCTCGGTATCTCCTAGAGTAATACGATGATTATTAAATGATATATGCGTTCTGATTAAGTCGATTATTTTCCGATTAATTCGGAATGACTTTTTTCTTTTTTTTTTTTTTTAATTTTTCTCGACGAGTTTGACTCTTAATTGAAATGTTAATTTCTTTTTGCATTTGCGAAACGATTTTTCGCAGCGGCTACCAGGCGCGTGTCATTTCGCTGCGATGGTCAAATCGGATTTTTCTCCGTATATCCGAGTTGTAATGGAACCCAGCGCGCTGACCAATCGACGAAACCGGTTTCATCAGAACCGCCTCGAGAATCAAAACCAGCCAATTTGAGAAAATCTGCTCAACGCGCGCTGCCTTCTTTATTCCAATTCACTTGTTGTAGCCTTTATCGTTTAATTGCCCGATCGATCGGAGTCTATTTTCCGTACTTTTCTCGTTGTCCGGTTATCTTCCCATCTACCGAAATCTGATATATCCGATCTGCCGATAAACGAGCAGTGGAAAAATTCTCGCATTCAAGGTCCGGTTCTCAGACGTTATCTTTAATAATTACGCTTCAAATTAATAATTCCGCGACACCGGAATCGCCGTAAATTTTCATTATAATTTCGAGACGGAATTCGCTAAGAGGCTTGTTCGACGTCTTCTGTACACTACGTATAATAGCAAGTCACTCAACTGAATAATATTGGCGCGAAATAATAACTCGTGTCTGGCTTCGTCGACTTCTTATGAAAGATTCCGAATTCCGAACACAGGTTTCTTTTCCTGAAATAAAACTGGTAACTTATTCGCCGGACTCATCATCATCTTTTCCTCAGCCCAAGGGTTGGTGGGTAACATGGCCACGTGTTACTGCAACATTTAAAAGCGTGTGCAACAAAAACACAACTGAACACGTCGTAATTTGTTTTACAGCAAAACTCCAATATGAAAGTAGGCCGATCAATATAGAGGTTAATTAAAAAATTCGTTATCTGAGGTCTGAACTAAGCAGGTGTGGAAGAATACGCGTGGTCGGAAATCGTACACTATTAGTGGTATAGCCTAAGCGTGGAAATATATTCCTATGAAATCACGATGAACCGTCACGAATGATCATTATTATAAATATAATTAAATAAATACAATGAAATAAATGCAATTTAATAAATATAATCAGAAACATTAGAGCGCGGAGCTTATATTATAATGTTTCACTTATTTATTAGCTGAAAGTGAAAACCCACTGAGATATATATAATGAGAGAAACAAGTTGGTTGCATATATTCGGAAACGTCGCAATTCCTAGTATGTGTTAATAAACGAAATTTGAAAGATAATAAGTTAATTTTAAAGCGGACAGAGTTGGAAGTGGTGCGGAATTTTAAATGGCCTTGAAAAAGCAGAATTTATCTAGCATTAATTTTATTTAAATTTTTTTATTTTATTTATGATTATTATTTTTTACTTTTAAGCAATGTCTATATTTAACACACCATCTTTTTAAAGCACGTTTTATTAAAGTAGAAGTTATAATTTATTTCATTACTATCTACTAGCTTTTTTTTTCTTTTTTCGCCTGTATTAAAGGAAACAATAAATAATCCGCCAGATTACATACGGAATAATTTAACACATCGTTCCCGGATAATTAAAAACATCAACTTATGCATGACGGGTCAAGATATCATTAAAGGATTACACAATCGTTATATAGTGTTAACCATATTAAAGGAATCTAAAAAGTTTTCGATCGATTATTGATTTCGATTAAAATATTAAATTTCAAGCTTCCGTTTTTTATCACGAATATGTATTTATAAAAAGTTAAATTTAACGTAGAACCTGGAATTCGTAGAGCAATTTCATATTATAGTAGCTTTTTTTTTTTTTTTTTTTTAGTGGCTCGGTATCTAAATCATGTAGTCACTTTCAACATATATTCACTCTAAACTGAAACTAACCTTCTTATATCAAACATGTGATATAAAACTTGAAAAAAAAATAAAATAAAAATAAATAACTTTAAACAACCGTCGTGTCTAAATCACAATGTTGCAATCGACTAAGAACCCCTGAATAAGAAAGCCTATTATTAAAGCAAATAATGAAACCGACACAAGAAAAAATTATTAAGTTCTTGAAAATAGTTTACCCCCGGGTCAGTCAGATATAATTTACAAGAAAATAACAAATGATTGATGTCCTCCGAGTAACTAATAATGATCACTGCAAATCAGATTTGACGTTTGACTTTGAAACATTTATGGAATTCGCCTATGTCCCACATGAAGACAACAAATGATGGTAAAAAATTTCCTAATAAAAGCCTTTGACGGATAGTTAGCGGCGCATGATCATGTGGTCTTGACGGGATAGAGTTGATTGGACTGTATTATATAGTATCTAGCTGGATTTTTTGAGTTGTTTTTTATGGTTTATTTAAAATTTTGTCGATGATCTCTTTTAATTTGCTGTACTAAGTGTACCGAAAATCACGGCACCAGTGCTTATCCAACAAAGCCGTTAATTTGTATCTCGCATCATTGGGACTGAACGCTTCTGTCTTGAGGAATTTCAGTCAATTATGTATTAAAAACATTACGACTCGTGAAAATGTCTCTTATGAGAAAATTATCAAAAATTGTAACAAAAATTACAATCATTGATAATTTCCAAACGCTTATTCATCCGTCACATAATCCTACCACACACGAAATTTCTATAATTTTTCGTGAAAATCAAAACACCGATAAAAAGCTATTCATCTTTTCACTGTAGTTGGGAGGTCTCTTCTTTTTTGAGCCTATTCCACAAAATCGAAATATCTACAATGTCTCCTCATCTAATAATAAAACCCTGATCTTTCCTTAAAGAATAAAAAAAAATTGTGATGCAGATTCTTCTATGTACAGTTAGAAATGATTTGGTGATATCCTAACTTATTACTACTCAATATCCATGATCTTCCCACGCTTCTAATTAAAGCGAATACTGTTATAATCTCACTGAAATCAACTCCGTACCGATGCACTCTTAATACATTTTAGAAAAGTAAATACACTGATGAGAAGATCAACACACCTCTGCTGAGTTTGAATTTCCAATGGACTTTTTACTTAACTCCTCCATTGATGATCATTTACCCTGCTTTTTATAGGCTTTTATTTAACTCGATCTGTCATTCTGTCCGTCTTTCATTTTGTCTTTCATTCTGTCTGCCATTCTGTCTGCCATTCTGTCTGCCATTCTGTCTGTCATTCTGTCTGTCTGGGGGGAATCTTGTGAACGATTTTTCACCTACTTTCTGATGAATTAAAAAAGTTTCTTTTGCAGAAATGTTTATTATGGATGACAATACAATATTATGCAACATCTGGGTTTCCAGCTTTAAAATTAGACTCTCGGGAGCCGAAAGCTCGAAATTTTGGAAAAAAAATTTTTTTTTCCGGGTATGTGATATAAATTGTTGGAAAGATCGCTATTAGTCAAACATTGTGTTTCATGTGCTAAGGATTCTGTATGTGTTGTATGAAAAACAAAAGACAATATAATTGAAAGAATGTGATCCATTATTTAATAATAAAACGTAACGAAAATTTCTGTAGATGTCCTATAATCAAGAAATTGAATAAAATAAAGCAAAATAAAATACAATTCTAAATTTATTGATTTTTTTATTAAAATACATAGTAAAAAGTCCAAAATAAAAAATTAAAAATTTTTTTTTTTTTTTTAAATAGCCTTTTATTTACGCACTAAAAGGAAGTACAAAATAACTTAATTAATGTGCGACTACCAGATATACACATCTTAACGTTAATAAAATTTGAAACTACAAAATACTATTCTGAAAAATAAAGGCGGGGACCGCAGATTAATAATTAAATATTAATATTATAATACACCCTAAGGCAAAACTACAATCACTATTTAATGTTGTTCCATTGTTGTGTATCACAATAACACACATAAACAACACGGAAAAATTTTTTGTAACTGCGGCCCCCGCTTTTATTTTTCAGAATAGTATTTTGTAGTTTCAGATTTTAATGTTAAGACATGCGTAAACAGTGAGACGATCTGTAACTAGGTCATGTTATTGTTTGCTCTATCTTAAATGTGTTTTAACATAGTGCTAATGAACACTTTTAATGCGTGAAGGCTAAAAAGTGAGTCTTTTTTTTTATTTACGTTTTGTTTCTTTTATTGTTTATTTGTTATTTTCACCTTAAATTTTTTTTTTTTTCATTATTGACCGATTAACTTCGCAATTTTTATATTGTTCGTGTTTTAAAATTGTTTTTTGGCTTTCTGAAGAAAATAGCATGTTGTTTCATTTTATGCTTAATTTATTACATAAACGTAATTGACGTACATATTTCGGGAAGTTTTCCGGCAACAAGTCGTCGGCGACAATTGTCGCTGACAATTCCAGTCGGCTAAAGAAGGACAACTGATATAATATCGTCTACCGAGCAATACAAAGCACTCCGCTACGATAAACGAAATGAATGAAGACAGCGACGGTGACGACACCTATTAAGAAATTCGGAGAAAAATTAAAGAGGCAACTAATGAAATGGACGACCTCGTCAAATACTTAACTAAAATACTACGTATATCCAAAGAACAAGACAGGTATATGTAGTGAAGCAGGAACGTAATATGCCACAAGAGGAGGTATCTCAACTGTTGACGCGCATTATTGAATATCAAAAAACAACGACGATGAGAAACATAAAAATAATCTCCACGCTGGGCTTAGTCGAAATTCAACAAGAAAACAAAATAAATTAGCACAAAATGTAATCAAGGAAGTCAGAGAATCAATAAAATGCTACACCCACAACATACTCCAAAGTAGCCAGCCTCTTGGCAAGTGAAGTCAGTTATCAAACTAAGAAACAAATAGACGAAGCAGTAATCATAAAATCAAAGGAAAAAAATGCGTACAAAGCTGAGAAGTTCATAGAGAAGGCAATTAAGCAGATAAAATCAAACCCTCCAGGATCGGAGTAACAGTTACGGGAATCTACACGCCAAAAAAGAATAAGAAGATTGCAATAATTAAAATCCGACATCGCAATGAAGCAGACAAAATGACTGAAGAAATTAACAACCTTAACATACCTAACATTGAAATCCAAATATCGGAAAAACTGTCACCAAATATCACAGTATGGGGCCTGCGAGACATAACCAAAGAAGAAATAGAAACATCGACCGAAAGAATGACGGGAAATAAACCAATCATTGTATCGATTAATAACCAGGGAAAAAATGCTATTATAAGACTAACCAAGGAAGATTACTACACACTAAATCGAGAATCGCCTAGACGAATCCTATGCGAGTACACACTAGTGTTTACGTTATGAAAAATTTATCAGCATTCGAACTTGTAAAAGCTGCGGAATGTACGGACTCTCGGAAGATAGATGCAATGCTAATGAAGAAATAAAGAATTTGACCTTAAAAAATCGAGCTCACATTGTGTTATGGGGAATTACCGAAAAAGAATGGAACAAACTTCTGACTCAAATATGAAGAGGGAAGCTGTTGGACAAGCACTGATGATGGTAAATGATAAAAGGTATGATAATAACTTATGTAGCATCTATAAAAGTTCTGTCAAACTTGCGGAATGTTAAGATGCGTATCTGGTAGTCGCATACTAATAAAGTTGTGCTTTTTAATGCATAAATAAAAGCCTATTTTTAAAATTTTTTTTTTTTATCTTTCTTATAAAGTGCATTTAGAAAAATCCATAACTGAGCTGACAGGTCTAGTCCGTTTTTTTTTTTTTTGTGTTTTTTCTGTTTTCTCATACTCTAATTACACTGGGTTCACCGCAATATTTTTCTAATTCAGTCGTTTATATATTTCAGTATAAGCCGCAAAAAACATGAACAAAATTCAAACCAAATAAATACAGATCAAGATACAGATTTTTCAGATAACGACCAACCTACAAAAGTAGATATAACTGAAAGCGAACTAGAACAAATGCTCAACCATCTTGAAGAAAACATTAAGAAAAATGAAAACAAATATCCCCTTTCTTTATCTAATTTAACAATATTTGTCGGCATGTGCAAAGGCAAAAAAGATATCATAAACATAGCAAAAGACTTTACACATGATATACACGCATTACGTAATATGCTCTTAGAAAATAAACCTCTTCTGAAGAATAGAGCAGTAAAAATTCAGTTTACAAAAATAATAAAAAAATTATCAGATCAACTTCCCATTACTGAATAAACTAAATCAGGTAAACAAAAACTAAAAAATTTCAAAAATTCAATTAAAATTATTATGAATATACGTATTTTAAACTGGAACTGTAACGGATATTACCAACACTATGAAGATTTTAAAATATTACTATATGAACATAATCCTACAATAATATGCCTACAAGAAACAAATCTAAAACAAACACACACAGCAAAACTAAAATCATTCAATTCACTACAAGAAAACTCAAATTCTCAATACAGAACACATGGCGGTATGCTTACAGCTATAAAGGATGGAATATACTATTCTAAAATAAATACTATTAGCACAATTCCAAATATAACGGTCACTATTGAAACAGAAAAACAAAAATTCACTATATGCAACATATATATATATACCACCTTTGCAGCAAATAAACCAGGATGAAATGAACATTCTGGTCAATCAACTTCCAAAACCATTCATAATTTGTGGGGACACAAATGCACACAGCCCTAATTGGAACTGCAAAAAATGGAATAAAAAAGGAAGGATAATCCAAAACATAGTTGACAACTACAGTTTGATAATACATAATAATAATAGCCTCAGTCATTATAGTTTCTCGTATAGAACATGGTCAAACATAGACTTAATCATATCCAGTGTCTCACTCTCTGAAATAATTTCAATTTACAGAACATAATGATTTAGCAGGTAGCGATCATCGACCGCTTATAGTAAATATTCTCAAAAATGTCCCAGTAATACAACCTCCATCAAGATGGAACTTTAAGAAAGCCAACTGGCAAAAATACCAAAATGACACAAATAAAATAACAGTCGACCTCGTAACGGGAGATATTAATTCAGTTACCTCAACATTTACAGCAGATATATTAGAAGCAGCAGAAAATTCAATACCAAAGAAAACTTATTTCTTTAGAAACAAAATTAACCCTTGGTGGAATCGTGATTGCAAAATGGCCCTGCAAAACCGACGAAAAGCCCTAAGAAAACTAAAAAACGATCCAACACCTGAAAATCATATTAATTATCAAAAACTAAGAGCAAAAGCTAAGTTTATTTTTAAACAGACAAAACGAAAGTCATGGAATGAATTTACGTCATCTATAAACTCTACAACATCGGCTACAACAATATGGAACAAAATCCGCACGATGAACGGCTCACATCAAAATAGATTTTATAGCATTCTAATTAAAAATAAAATATATAATAACCCTCTCACTTTGGCAGAAGCTTTTGCAAATTATCTAGCACAGATATCAAGTAATTGTCATCTATCAAATGAAGAGATACAATACCGGCTAGAACATGAAACAAAACCCCTGAAGGAATGACAATGAAAAATTATACAATATCCCTTTTGTTTATAAAGAACTCGAGGAAGCTCTAAAATCCACAAAAATAAACACATCTGCAGGACACCAGATAGAATTTATACCGAATTCTTAAAAAATCTTTCATCAGCTGGGCTTGAACAATTACTTCGCATCTATAACCATATATGGAGATCGCATCAATTTCCAACGGAATGGAAACGGGCAATTGTAATCCCTATACCGAAGCACGGTCATAAAAGTAATGAATTGGGAAATTTTAGACCAATATCCCTAACATCTACATTATGTAAATTAATGGAAAAAATGGTCAACCGAAGACTGCTGTGGATCATTGAGCAGCAAGGATTATTAACACCCCATCAGTTCGGTTTCCGCCAAAAAAGATCAACAATCGATGCACTATATTATATTAGTAATAAAATACAATTTTATATACAAAACAAAGCTCACCTTTTATCGGTCTTCTTCGACCTTAAAAAAGCGTTCGATACGACATGGAGACGGAAAGTTCTAGATACACTATATGACTGGTCAATCACTGGGAATATGCTTTACTTCATAAAAAAAACTTTCTAGATGACCGAACATTTCAGGTTCGTATCGGGAATGTATATTCAACACAACATTTACTTGAAAATGGCGTACCACAAGGTTCGGTGCTTAGCCCTACCTTATTCAACATTATGATAAATAATATTTCATTATCGATACAAAAACCTGTTTTCTCTAGTGTATTTGCAGATGATATAGCAATTTTTTTACCATGTCAAAACATTTCAGCGGGTGAAAAAATTTTACAAGGTAATAAGTATAACAAATTGGGCAGCAGAAAATGGTCTAATATTCTCTCAATCAAAAACTATGGCCGTTCATTTTTGCCGAAGTATTCAAAGAAACTGCAGATCACAATTAAAAAGCAACCTATAAAAACAAAATCAGTTGTGAAATATCTGGGTTTACTCTGGGATAATGAGTTAAAATGGAAAGAACACATAAACAGTTTATTAGTTACGACCTCTACGAACATGAACATGCTGAGAAGATTGGCCCATACATCATTTGGAGCGGACAAAAAATCCTTATTATATTCCGATGTCTTGTAAGATCAAAGTATGATATACAGTGTAGCTGTTAAAAATATTACATTGAAGAAACTCGATATCATATGCAATACAGCTATTAGAATAGCCATTGGTGCTTTCCGTACGAGCCCAGTCGACAACCTTTATTGTGAAGCGGAAGAATGGCCTCCGTTTCTAAGAAGAAAATACCTCGTTGAAAAATATCATGTACATCTTCAAACACTATCTCAACTTCCTGATAATTTTCCTATACCAGAAATTTCCTATTTAATTTATAAAAATTATACACAGTATCCCCCCTGGCACTTCTTCCCGATTCAACTCGACTAACACCTTCCACAACTCATCCAGTTCCTACAAATCAAATAAATAACCACATCGAACAAACTATAAGCAAATATAGAGAATATAGAAAAATTTACACCGATGCATCTAAATTCAACAAACTATGTGGTGGTAGTGCGGTAGTTTCAGAGGGAGATCTTCTGCGCTACAGCTTACCACCACAATATTCGGTATTTTCTGCTGAACTGTACGCAATATACCTCGCTATATCCACTGCTATCACTGAAAACTACAAAGATCTATTAATATGCTCCGACTCTCTTTCTGCTATTATGTGCTTCAACCGTAACTCTACTAAATTACATCCTATTGTTATAGAAATCTTAAATCTCTTATACCATAACCCTACTCTTAATATAATTTTATTATCGATTCCAAGTCACACAGGTTTTTCATCAAATGAACTGGCAGACAAAACAGCTAAAGAGGCAGCCATTATCCAACCCTATCCTTTGATCCATATATTTGAAACTGATGCAATCACTTTCATCAAATACAGAACAAATGAATCTTTTTGCGACCTGTGGAATGCAATCCCTACGACTAATCACCTTAGAGCTATCCGCTCTTATCCTATTCCTTGGAGATCTTTTACGCACAGTAGAAAAGAACAGGTAGTTCTGTCTCGTCTCCGTATTGGTCATACTGAACTGACTCATAGTTATATTATGAATAAAACAGAGCCACCATTGTGTTCCCGCTGCGACCAGACACCCTTAACACTCCGACACCTATTCTTTGAATGCCCACAATACTCCATATATCGACCTCAAAAATTTAGTTGCAATTCATTAAAACAAGTTTTATCCAATGATCCAGTTGCAATAGAAGCAGTCCTTCACTTTCTCCGAAATATAAATATGATTAACTCCATATAACATCCAATGACTACTTACGGGTGCTGCTGGCCATAGCAGCAGTACACGGTACCCGACAAAAAAAAAAAAAAAGTATAAGCCGCAAGCATACATTCTTTAACTTTTTCCTATTTTTATAATTTTCTTAAGAGTAAACAGATTACTTTCTTTATTTTCGACCGTCTCCTTTGAATAGCATCCCTTAATGGCCTAGTGCGTGAAAAAAACCGGAACTTATTAACTGACTTGCCCTTTATTTCCTTTAGCTAGAGACTAGCTGCTAGTAAAGGGCCATGGTTTCTGTTATTATTATTAAACGTATACTAATTAGCGAGAGGGTCTGTTTTATTTTTTTGTTCATAATTCGCCTTTTATTATTACGAGGATTTTAAGTTTCCAGCCTTTTTCAAATGTAGCTTTTTCTTATTTTAGACTACTTTGCACTCTACCTTTCGGTGGGTCAGTTGGCGGTAAAATTCTTCTTTCGCGGCGCTGTCCGTCATCGTTCTGTACTTCCTTTAATTGGGCTATTAGTGGAGGCTGATGGTTTCGTTTACTATTGTTTACGGTTTTAATGGTCACAGGGGTCTGTTTTTATCATTTGCAATTTTTTCTTTTTTTAATCTACCTTTAACACTCCCTTTTTTTGTAATATCCTCAGCTGTAAACAGATTATTATCATTCTTTCAGTAAAAAATCGCCGAAAACGGTTAGGTACTGTTCCAGAAAAGCTAAACGGTACTGAAGACGAATGTAAAACTGTCCGTGACGTTTAAACGTGCTTAAAAAAATACTTCTAGCATAAGTCAGTGTGAAACACGTTTCAAAAGTTGTCACGCGAAGCGTAAATCAATCACGCATCACGCAAAGAATTTTCACCGGACCATCATGAAAACGTATTTTACGTTTAAAAAAAGAAACATGGAAAACTCCGTTAAGTGTATAAATACAATGTGGATATTCGCACATAACTAGCACTCTCGTGCGAACATTCGCACATTGTGTTAAAAACTTGAAAAAGATTAATATGTACACAATCATCGTATCGAATAGATTTCTTACAAATCAACCGTTTGCACGTTTATTTTTTTTTTCGTTATTTCCTTAAATATCTTCGTGTTCGGCGTGCGAGAAAAAATAACTTTTTTCCTCAATTAGCAATTCCAAATTATTTTGAAAAGATTAGCTTCCGGCCGTCCCATATACGGAAGAGGACCGGTTCGTAATTGTTCATTTTAAAATTCGACTTACGCCTCATCGAACAAAAAACATAATCTCATTAATAATTACAGGCCGACCCGTGAAATAAGTCTACCTCTAATTTACACCGCGAAGTGTACCTATTCTTACAGATGGTTATTAAAAATCGCGAACAGATGTGAAAACTGAAAATACGTGCAAATTATCACGCACCGAAATTTGCAGTAAAATAATTTCCTTTATCATATTAACTTTTAAGCGTAACCCCTTTTCAGTATTTGCCAATAAGTCTATTCAGCCTAATATTCCTAGCGTACCTTGGTTTTCAGGCATAAGTGAAATATTTAGATTTTCAACTTTTTCGTTGGGTAAACACTTGAGCGATAGTCTATATATAGACATATATATATATAGGGAAGGATCCAGAAGAAAAATGAGGGGGAGGATTATATAATTACGTAAAATCTTCTACGGTAGGCAGTAGATTTGAGAAATATCCCTTGTTTCATAAAGAAAGTCAAATAGCGACCTCTATAGAAAATTAAAAATGTTTTAAAAATACATAATTATTACAATTTTTAATTTAACTTTTGTCTTATATTTAGGGGCGAAAAATAAAACGAAATTATAAAATTCTAACTAAAATGGTTAGTTTAGAAATAGTAAGATAGTATTTTTATTAGATTTTACTTCTTTTTTATTTTTGTTAGTAATCTAATCCGAAGTCTTTGTCCGTGAGCAAGTTTAAAAATATATATTTCTCAATAAACTATTTTTAATTAAATTTACAAAATAAAAATTAAAAATAAATAAAAATGGCAAAAGATCGACAACAGTATTGTGTTGTAAAATAGAATAAAAAGGGAACATAAACAATTTTACTAGAAAATAGTATTAAATATTAATTATTAAAATCCGTAGGTACAATTCATACAAATCTTTTATAGCATAAATTAAGTTTCTCTGTTATAACAATTTTTTTCATGGAGGCTTTAGTTCTTTAAGAAGGAAATGCCCCCCATTCCCCCCCCCCCCGTGGATCCGCCGCTGATATATATATATATATATATATATAATAATGTACACACTAGTCTGCATGTAGTGTTGATCGATTGTTAAATAATTCGGACTCACTTACAATCGCAGGTTTCTGTATATAGCAGGTACTATATATATTTTTAAATAATTTAAATTCTACTATTATTTCTGGCCTACGCTTTTCTAGATGATGCGTATTGATATTTTCGTTACAAAATCACTTGGCGTTTTTCATTTTGTATTCATAATTTATTATTTATTTTTTAATTATTCATTTTTTAATTATTCATAATTTATTTATTTTTTAATTATTCATAATTTATTCATTTTTTAATTATTCATAATTTATTCGTTTTTTCAGAATTCATAATTTATTATTTATATTTAAGAATTCTTATTTCAGTTTTATTTACAGTTTATTATATTTTTTATGATTTGGTTAAATTAACGTGATTAAATAAAAATCAGAAGTATAACAAGTTATTATTTTAAAGTTAAAAAACAAAATTAATTTTATGCGGATTAACATATTTCCATAAAGACTCTTTGAAGAAAAGGCTGAACAAAGGTCAAATCGTTGCGGTGTTCAGTTATACACGATTAAAATCAAAAACATCGCTATTCGATTGTCGGAGAATAAAGTAGCAAATTTCTCAAGATATTAGATAGATTTTGAAGATAGAACAGAAGACAATAAAATTTACATTAATATGTAAATAAAAACTAAAAGACTTTTGTTGTAGTTTACGACAAATTGGTGACCACGACGGGATCCGAGTAAAATTTTTTTTTTTTTTTTTTTTTTTGCCACGCCAGTCAAAGATGACTACTATTGGCACTGCTGACGACCCTATACTAAAAAGAAAAACAGAAACTTAAGAATATTATCTCTTCTCCCAGCGGATCAGAGACAACAGCGAAACATACGATAGCTACAGCGAGACTTACAATAACTATTAACCGATGCTGTCTTATGTAAATAAACGCATAAGAAAAATTTATATACATTAATACGTAACGCTAATCGATTATGCGGAATGCTACATGACGACGTATCTCCTGTTGTGAACTTTCCCTAGTCATCCGTTTGCCAAAACGTCTCTACACCATGTCCTTCTCAGTCTCCGGTGTGTGCAACCGGAAGGCTCATCCGCCTCATGCTGGCTATATTCGGGTTATCGTTAACTGCCAACTTATTTTAGAACTTGATATATATAGTTCTTTGTGCACATCTTTGACATACGGAACGTTTAGATCCTTACGGATGGTTTTATTTAACACGTAATGCGGAGCGTTAACCATCTGCCTTAATATTCGTGACTGCAGTTGCTGTACTCTTCTGATATTGCTCACTGCTGAAGTTCCGTATACTTCAAGCCCTTATCTCCAACATGGGGCTACAACCGCCATGTAAACTAGACTTTTACACCTTAGGGTGACCTTAGATTTTCTATTAGAAATACATCCTGCGCCTTGATTTTGGAAATGACTTTTTGTCTGCAGTTTGCAATTTGAGCTCCCCAAGTAAGTCGACGATCCAGTACCAATCCTAGGTATTTAACGGTGTTGCAATTAACGAGCGCTTGCCTATTTAAGTATAAGGGAAGGCAATTCCCTCTATTCAGCGTGAAGATGACCTGCTGACTTTTTAAATGATTAATTTTAATTTTCCATTTACTCGCCCAGTCCTGAATTTTATTCAGCTGTTCTTGGACTAGAACCGAAGCGCAAGTCGGATCCTCATGCGCTCCCAGTATACACGTGTCATCAGCAAATGTTGTGGCTACTAGTAAAAATTTATATTTAGATATTTATTTATTTATTTATTTTTCCTCTTTTTCTTTATCTGTTACCATTTATTTATCAAATTATAAATCGTAATAATTGTAAACACTTGTTTAGTAATGGAGAACAATGTAGAGCGGATGTCTACGAGGAGTAAATCAGTAAGAATGGAGAAAACTTTACCAGAAAAATTGGTTACTGATATTGAAGTTCCTGCGTTCGTAAGTACACCAAATTCTATTATAAAATTGAGTAACGAACAATCAGCGATTGATCAACATGGCCCGGGAAACGGTAACTATGAATTGGTAACGATTATAAATTTATTAAATTAAATAAATTTAGATGAAAAATTTCTAAATTTAGATAAAAAACTTGTGGATCGAAATAAAGAAGTAAATGAGAAATTTAAAAATTATGATAAAAAGTTCAATAATATTGCTAATAGTGTTGAAGAAAGAATTAGTGTAGTAGGTAATATTAACATCAAAAAAAAAAAAAGAAAAAAAAAAAAAGAAAAAATCGATGTTAAAAGTGTTAAACGTGTGTTCTGTGTTTGGGTAATAATTTCAATTATGTCGATACCACTAACCGTTCCTCTAACAACCGACGTTCTTTCGCCGACGCAACTAAAACTAAATCTAACAACAGAATATCTCCGCTAAACCATTTTACATACCCCAACGAAGACCAAGGCCTAATATTTCCATATATTCAAGGTCCCACTCTTAAGGACTACTTCGTCTCGTTAAAACCATCAATCGGCTCAGCAAAGAACATTATAGCAGCTTCTCGAATAAGCAACAATAGAGTTCTAATCTTTTTAAACTCGCCGCAAACTGTCGCCGAATTTATGAATTCTCACGGCTTCATTATCGTCAACAACACTAAAATCAATGCGAGGAAACTTCTTACGTCTGCTAAAAAAATCGTACTATCTAATGTATCAGCAGTTATCCCTAATGAAGCCCTTCAATCGCACTTAACCGAGAAACTTGGATTTAAATTAGCCTCGCCTATCTCGATCCTCAGAGTCCAACCACTTGATGAAGAATTTGGCCACATCGTGAGTTGGAGACGCCAAGTCTACGTTTCGAATCTGGAAGACTTCAAATGTCCTCATTCCTTTCTCCTTCCATATAATGACCGGGACTACCGCATTTTCATCACCTGCGATGACCATGTCTGTTTCAAATGTAACTCGAAAGGTCACAAAGCCTCCACATGCTCCTCAACTGACCAGCCATGGAATATGCGCAATGTGGAAACTGAAAAAAAGATTTCTGTTCCCGCCGATGGACCACCGAATGAGGAGAGTCTTGACATGTCCGAGATACAAGTGGCTCACAACGCCCTAGGAAACCAAGCCAGCATAGATGAACCAGACAATCAAAGTATAAATACTCAACAACTCTCTCCATCTTCTTCCGCAGAGGGCGACAATCAATGTAGCATTCAAGCCTCTACAAAAGTTCCAGACCTTATGCTGGAAAACAACTTGGACTTACAACAGCGATCTATCAAAAGGCAACTCTCATCATCCTCTTCGCAATCTTCTGATCTACCTCAACTCCATCCGGAGAATCTTAAACCTCCAAAGAAGCCCAACACAAACGAAACAAATCAGTTGTCCCGCCAGATCAGCCTCAGACTAACAGTCCTCACGCCGAGATAGACGCAGAAGGCAGCGCTCCGCCCTCGATGAAACAAATATTCCAACCACTGGAGGAAAAATTTATGGAAAAAGAAGGCTCCTACCCAATATCTTTTGTCAATTTTCAGCTATTTGTCGACATGTGCCAAGGAGCGCCTATACTTCAGGACATAGCAGCTGAATTCTCCACAGATATTCCTGCTGTTATCCAAATGCTTCGGGACAATCACCCCTTATTAACGGACAGATCAATGAAAATTCGTTTCACCAAAATAATTAACAAACTTCAAACCGAATTGCAAATCGTAAACAATAATCCATAAATCTTCGATTATGAACTCCGTTATATTGAATTGGAACTGCAACGGAATTTTCGCTCATTATGAAGAACTAAAGTTGCTTATCTCTACATATCATCCAGCAATAATCTCATTGCAAGAAACAAGGCTCAAAACAAATCAAATACCAAACCTAGCTTCTTATTCTGTCCTGAAGTCCCCCCCACCAGCTGGGCGCAATGCCCACGGGGGTGTCCTATTAGCAATCCGGAGAAATCTGTCATTTCAGCACATCCGACTTAATTCAGAGCTTCAAAATCTATGTATTTGTGTCCATCTTGACCAGCCTTTCACTCTATGCTCTTTCTATCTCCCTCCACAAGAAACTGTAATTGTAGCTGATTTCCTCACTTTAATTCAACAACTTCCGACACCGATAATTCTCGTTGGCGATTTCAACTGTCATACTCCTTGTCTGGGCAGTAATTATACCAATCCTAATGGTCGCTTAATAGAAAATCTACTAAACACTCTTAACCTATGCATACTAAATCCACCGGAGCCCACGCACTATAGTTTCGCGTTTCGTACATGGTCTAAACTAGACTTAATCATTTCATCCCCTCAAATAGCCAGTTCCTTAATGGTATTCCATCATGCTGATCTCGCGGACAGTGATCACGTTCCCATGCTGGTCAATAAAATCGTCAGCTCAGCGTCATTAGGAACTTATATAACTCACTGGAATTACAGAAAAACTGATTGGTCTCGCTACATAGCCCAATGCCGCACTATTTCGCTGAACTTAACCAAGGATATTGATTTCGTAGTGGATAACTTCACCTCAGCTCTACTCAATGCAGCACGGTCAAACACCCCAGCGCCCAAACAACCCACACGGAAGCTAGTACCATGGTGGACGACCGAATGTGCTACTGCCATTCGCCTCAGACGCAGTGCACTGAGAAAACTAAAATCGGCCCCCACGATTGAACTCCACACAGCTTACAGGAAAGCTCGTGCAAAAGCAAAATGGACAATCAAGCAGGCTCAGCGAAAAACATGGAGAGATTTTACTTCTACAATCACAGCATCAGCACGAGCAAGCCTACCGTGGTCAAAAATCCGCTCTTTAGACCATCTCTCATCTAACTTATTTCCCGCAGCTATCAAAGTCAGCAACTTCCGAACAAGCGATCCTACCGAAATAATCTCTGCTTTCGCCGATCACTATGAGCATTCTTCCACTGGTACAGATAACTCGCACACTGCGGAACAGCTTATTTCCTTCAACTCTAATTGTGATAACGAGCCATACAACCAGCCCATCACTCTCCAAGAACTATCCTCAGCTATCAAACGCACAAAAGAAGCTGCTCCCGGTAGTGACAATATACACATCTCCATGCTCAAAAACGCTCCCATTGAAACCCATCAAGTCTTACTCCAAATATACAACAAGATGTGGACTGAAAACACTTTTCCCTCGGCCTGGAAGACAGCGATTATTACTCCCATCTTGAAATCTAACAAAAATCCTGCACTCACAGAAAGCTATCGGCCAATATCACTAACCTCGGTGTTGTGCAAAATTTTTGAACGAATAGTTCTCTGCCGTCTGAACAGAATATTAAACTCGGAAAACCGACTACATAAATCACAGTTTGGATTCCGGAGCGGGCGTTCTACGCTACACCCATTGTACATTCTTCATAATGCTATAATAGAGTCTTCAGCTCAAAAAACTCACCTGTTAGCTGTTTTCTTCGACCTTACCCAGGCGTTCGACAGAATTCACAGATCAAAAATTATGGCTCAGCTCTGCAAATGGGGCCTTGGAGGTAACTTAGCATCGTTTATAAGTAGCTTCTTATCCGAACGGAAATTTATCGTTCGAATAGGAAAGCACTCTTCCTCGTTACGCTCACTAAAGAACGGAGTCCCACAAGGCTCTGTCCTCAGCCCGACCCTATTTAATATTGCTACCAGTGATCTTCCCTCCGCTGTACAACCGCCGGTGCAGTGCTCACTGTTTGCTGACGATCTTACCATTTTCGTGAACTGCAACACCATAAAAATTGGAGAGAAAGTATTACAGAGAACAACATCAAGAATCTCCGAATGGTGCTATCAAAATGGCCTCCAAATTTCCATCTCAAAGACCAAGGCTATTCACTTTTGTCGGATTCGGAAATGCAAACACAAAATTTCCATTAACCTGGATAGTAATCAGCTGGTCGCAGCTTCCTCCGTTCGTTACCTCGGTCTACTTTTTGACCAAACTCTATCGTGGAAACCCCATATAAAGCAATTGAAACAATCCTGCTTCCAAAAAATTAACCTATTAAGAAAACTCGCACACACCACTTACGGATCAGACCGTGTCTCGCTACTTCGAATTTATCGCGCAGTAATAAGATCCAAATGTGACTATGCCTCGGAGATATACTCAACAGGTAACCAGAACTACTTACGATCATTAAACATCATCCATAATACAGCTTACGGCTTTCTACAGGAGCATTCCGCACTACTCCCATCGATAGTCTACATGCAGAGACGCCCGAATGGCCCCCAGATATTCAACAAATGGCTCGCTCGTCCAACTTTTACATCCAATGCATCGCCTCAAACTTCAGACCTCCGCGTGTAATTCCAATTACTCTTCAAGCTAGAATGGAAACAGCCGAGACTATCCTCTCACATTACCAGCGGATATTATCAACCATCAACATTAGGCAACCACAGTTAATCTCTCATTCAGCCGCAGTTATTTCACCATGGGACCACAATCCAGTTAAAGTGGATCTAGATTTATTAAATTGCAGCCGCAACGAAAATATTATCTCCGAGGAGGCTAAATCAAAGATATCTTCATATGCCCGCAATGCATCAGTACTCTTTACGGACGCGTATATCTTCGACACTTTCGTAGGGTGTTCAGTGATAAAAGGAGATGCCGCACTAATTCGATACTCACTTCCTGAATTCTTCTCCATCCTCTCGGTTGAACTATACGCAATACTCTTAGCACTATAGTTCTTCTTGAATCAGGAAACAGACAATTCAGTAGTAATCTGTTCGGACTCCGTTGCGGCTTTGAATTCCATATCCGATGTCTATAACGATAAACAACACCCCATTGCGAAGGAAGTTGCCAATCTACAAATATCTGCCCCTGCTCGCACGATATCATTCCTCTGGATTCCAAGTCACTCGGGAATTCCTGGAAACGAACTGGCCGACAGAACAGCAAAGGAAGCTGCAACGATTCTCCCCGTTCCAGACATTCCGGTACCAGCTTCAGATTATGTCCGCCATCTCAAATTGGCTTTGGCCACACCATGGCACCAGCGATGGCTGGCCGTCCCGTGTTCCAATAAACTTCGCCAAATCAAACAAAACGTTCGACCGTGGACGATTCACCTAACCCGACGAAAGGACGATGTAATTGTCACCAGACTCCGGCTGGGACACACACAAAGCACACATGGCCATCTGCTGCAAAGGACTCCGGCTCCAATCTGCAATATTTGTAACACTAATCTAACTGTTCTCCATGTCCTCATAGAATGTCCTCAGTTCTCCTCCCTCTGATTTTCACATAACCTTCCCTCCTCCTTATCTACCATTCTCTCTGATGACCCCATAATCCTTTCGAACTTAATCCGTTTCCTACATCAAGCAAATCTATATCATACAATATAACCTCACTCCTCGTTAACTTATTATATTCGCTTGTAATTATCCGTGCCTCTAGCCAATAGTTGCTGAACGCGGCACGATAATTCAAATAATAAATAAATAAATAAATTAACATCAAATGGAATGAACAAATTAATAATTTAGATGAAAGTTGTGGAATTTCAAATAGAAAAAAATCTTGATAATCATAAAGAGATAATGAGTAATCTAAATGAAAAGATAGATCATAATATAGGAAGTCTATACAAAAAGATTCAACGAGAACTAGACGCAAGAGAAAGAACGATATATTAGATTAGTTGAGAATAAAAATATGTATGAAGGAATACTTCAAAATTTTTTTGAGTAATAATTCGAAAATACATATTATGCAATTTTTAAAAAATCTAGATTTGTTTTATCAATATGGAGCCGACTTTGAGAAGATCAGATCGCGATCTTCCTTGGAAGCAGAGGCTAAGGGGGTAGACATGGTAAATCGTATGAACAGTACATTTTAAATTATATTAATGAGAAAGTGCATTTATAAATTCCCATTACAGAAGAAGAGTTTGTCTATATTACTGACCGCAGAAGAAGCGCGAAGATTTGCTAATTATATGACCGTGCGACATAGTGACGTGACCGATTCGCAGCCGACTAAGACTTTTAAAATCGTGCCGGGATATTCCCTCCGGTGGCCACCATGGTTCGACCGCGGGCTTAATGTTTTTTAAGAACGTTGTCGTAGCTGTCCATTCTGTTTTCTATTGGTTCTCGCACTTCTTTAGAAAAATATGCATCATCGAGGACGGTAGGTCCGAGTCCTCTGGCATTGGCGAGGACAACGCCGAGCACACTTCCACATCAACCCTCTCATTACCAGGTATCCCGATGTGTCCAGGGACCCATATGAACGTCACCCGACTGTTCGTTTGGTTTAACTGATTTAGAAGGTAGTGTATTTTCAATATTAGCGGGTTACTGCATTTTTGGTTTTCCAGCATGCATAATGTCTGTAGGGAATCAGTGACTATTAGAACTCTTTTATAGATTTGTTGTAATCCGTGGCTAGGTGCTGGAGGTAGTAAGAAATTCCGTGCAGTTCTGCATCTAATGCATCATAGGCATCGTTAAGTCTAGCTTGGTGTGAGATGCCCTGCCCCACGAAGACACAGGATGCCGGTAGTGGTCCTGCTTCGCCTTTTGCCTTAGCTCCATCTGTGTAATATACTAGGTGGTCTACGTATTTGCTAATTGCTCTGGCTGCCATTTCTGTCGAACACTGGGCATTGTTTGTACCTGGGTTCGATTTCAGCGATATACCGATGTTCGTTTTTTTCTGAAATCCAGGGAGGGAATCATAATCGTTAGGCTAGGTATTGGCCCCTTTGGGAACGTGATACAGTATCCTTGCAAGACAGCCATTACCTCCAGCAGGAGGTCACCTGAAAAGCTTGGCTTGAGAGGGCACTTATCTAAGTAAAAAGGAAAGTTTTGTATGTAGTTGAGATAACGGTACGTGTTTCGTAGTGTGAAATAGTTTCAGTAGTAAGAGAGAAGGGGGCGGCCGGTTAGAGCGCACATACTGGCTGCCGGAGATGTTCGATGCACCCCTAGGATAGTCCTCAGAGCGGCATGGTGCACGAGATCCAGGGACTTCAGTAATGATTTACTTGCAGAAGAGTACACCTGGCATCCGTAGTATATTTTTGATGAGTTAAGCGATCTATATATGTTACGGAGGAATTTAGGATTGATGTTGCATCTGGAACTCGCTAGATATTTCAGAATAGGAAAAGCTTTGGTGCATCTCCGTTTTAATTCAGAAATATGAGGCCTCCACGTAAGCCTGGAGTCGAAAGATAACCCAAGGAATTTCACCGTCGTTTTTTGGGGAATAGGATGATTATTTTAATTTTAAGAATAAGCTCGAAGGTGCACGGCGCCCCCTTTAAAAATGGATATACACGGTTTTATTTGTTGAGATGGCTAGTCCGTTAATTTCAGACCAGCTCTGAATTTTGTTTATCGCTTTCTGGAAGATTGACTGAGCATTAGAACGATGATGAGACGATAAGGAGATGTTTAGATCATCGATAAACAGTCGGGCGGAAATGGGCGGCGAGATGCAATTTGCTACGTCGTTGATGTAAATCATAAATAAGGTTACACTAAGGGCAGAGCCTTGTGGCACACCACTCTCAGTTGTAATGAGTGCTGTTATTGATGAAGCGATCTTAACCCGGATCGTTCGGTTGCTTAAAAAGCTAGTTATACATCTACCCATTCGGCCACTTATTCCGGCTGTTTTGAACTTTTGTAATAATCTATCTATATCGCAACACGCGATCGAACGTTTTTTCCAAATCGAATAAGACCGCGTACGTGTGCTTGTGACGGTGGAAGCCTGTTAGTATTTACCGTTGCAGGCTTATCAAGTGATCGTCTGTTGATCTCGCTCTTCGCCCTCCGGCTTGAATCGGGGAAATTACATTATTTTGTTTGAGGACATACAGGAGACGCCTGTTTACCATCTGCTCCATTATTTTAGATAGGGCACTTAGTAAAGAGATTGGTCGATAGCTTTCAGGATGGAATGGGTCTTTATTTAGTTTTAAGATGGGAATAACATACGCCATTTTCCATGATTGAGGGATATTACCGGATGAACATATCTGATTATAGATTTCTAGGAGAAACTCTTTAGCTTGTGGTGGTAGGTATTTAACCATGTATGGGTGGATGGAATCGGGGCTAAGTGCACTGTTGCGGGTATGATATTTAATTTGGAAGTTTAACTCAGACATAGTAAAATTGGTACTATAAGCTTCTAAGAACTGTTGAGGCAAGATTGGGTCTTGTTGTTCACAAACCACTTTTTTCACAGTGAACTCGGGTGAATAGGCAAGGAAAGAGAATTATTTTTGGTAATGTTGAGCGAAGGCATCCGCCACACCGCCTGGGTCTGATATGACCACGTTATTATGGATTGAGGTGATTGCAGGGTTTGCTCGGCTGAAGCCGTTCATTGACTTAATTTTAGTCCAAGTCGCTTGGTTGCATGTTGATTGGATGATGGATGAAACGAAAGAATTCCAGGATTCACGCTTCTTCGTCTTAATTATAAACCGTGCTTTGGCACGCAGCTTTTAAAACTTAATTAGATCACTGATTAACTTCATTGCTTTGTATTTTCTTGGCGCTCGCTTGCGGTCTCGTATTGCTAAGACGGCTTCACTACATCATCGGGGAACACGACGATGACGAGACATAGGGGAAGATTTGGGGATCGTCGCATCAGCAGCAGTAAAAACTGCTTCCAGGAAAATCCTGATATTCTCTTCTACAGAAGTTCTTGGCTGGTGTGGGATGGAGACCCTGTCATGGAATATTTCCCAGTTGGCTTTACGGAACAAGATTCGTGTTGTAGTGGGTGTGGTAATGTTTGAGACAAGATTCGTTTTGGTATTTATTAAGATAGGGAAGTGATCGCTAAAACAGAGATCCGGCAGTACACCAGCCTCTAGGTTGGGATGAAGCGTTATGGAGGAAAACGCTAGGTCAATGGTGGAGAGAACATTACATGAGAAATTGAAATGTGTGGGGGATGGTTGTGGGATTAAACAAAAATTATTATCTAGCAGTAGTTTGAAAATAGCTGCTCCATGTTTGTTTGCGTGTGATGATCCCTTATTAATTTATTAATTAGTGTGTGAACTAGGAGGTTGATTTATTTTGAAGTTTTAATTTTTATATACTATTTTTTTTTTAAAGGGTAAAATTGTTACTAAATTTAAGAATAGCCTAATGATTAAGAAAATAAATCACTTTGACAAAGATTCTTGGTTATTTAAATTATGTATTTGCTTTAATTAATAATTTCCAATTTTTAATTTATGAGTCTTTTTAATTTTGTTTAATTACGTATATGGAATGAACATTGAGTTAAATTAAATTTCTTTAACTTTAAAATATTTTCAGAACCAGAATTTTTTGATGTTTATTATAAAGGGAATAGAACAGAAATAAAATAGAATGGAATTAAAGTGAAATAAAATGGAATGGAATTGAAATGAAATGAGATGGGAATAAAATAGAAATGAAATGGGATGGGATGAAGTTAAATGGAAGAAATGAAAAAAGGAATAGAAGTAAAATGGAAGAAGTGAAAAAAGGAGTAGAAATAAAATAGAAGAAATGAAAAAAGGAATAGAATAAGAATGAATTAAATAGAATAGAATAAATATAATAATATAATAGGATAAAATAAAATAAAAAAATTATGATTACTAGTAAGAATTTTACAATGTATCATTTTAAACATTCCTAAAGGGGGGTACTGTAGTGTACACACTAGTCTGCATGTAGTGTTGATCGATGCTAAATAATTCGGACTCCCAATCGCAGGTTTCTGTATATATCAGGTGAGAGACTGTATATATTTTTAAATAATTTAAATTCTACTATTATTTTTGTACTACGCTTTTCTAGATTGATGCCTATTACTGGCTGATATTTTCGTTATAGTCACTTGGAGTTTTTAATTTCGTATTCATAATTTATTAACCGATTTTTCAGAATTCATAATTCATTATTCATTTTTTAATTATTCATAATTTATTACTCATTCTTTAATTATTCATAATTTATTATTCATTTTTTAATTATTCATAATTTATTCGTTTTTTCAGAATTCATAATTTATTATTTATATTTAAGAATTCTTATTTCAGTTTTATTTACAGTTTATTATATTTTTTATAATTTTGTTAAATTAACGTGATTAAATAAAAATCGGAAGTATAACAAGTTGTTATTTTAAAGTTAAAAAATAAAATTAATTTTATGCGGATTAACATATTTCCATAAAGACTCTTTGAAGAAAAGGCTGAATAAAGGTCAGATCGTTGCGGTGTTCAGTTATACACGATTAAAACCAAAGACGTGAGTATAGTAAATTATTATTTTATTGACACTACAAAAACATCTTTACCGGTTTAATCGAGTTTATCCCCTTCAAAATAGTTCCCCGCGGACTTAATGCATTTCACCATTCGATGTTTCCACTGTTCATAGCATGCCGCAAATTCCTCTTTCTGAATTGCCTCGAGGGCCGTGGTTAAATTTTCTTAATCCCCTCTACTCCGTGAAATCGATGTCGTTTCAGCACACTCTTGGTACGAGGAAATGAAAAAAACGGTCGCACCGAACGAGATTATGCTAATATGGGGCGTGTACGATCACAGAAAGGTTGGTTTTCGCCACGAAATGTCGAATTTTTAACGCTGTATGCACAGGTGCATTGTCTTGATGAAGAATCCAAGACGAGTTTGCCCACAGATGGGGCTGAACACGCCATACGCATGTCGCAGTATCTTTCAGAGTTCATAGTGGTTCTCTGCGGCAGATATTCATGATGATCAATGCCCTCACTATCAAAAAAAAAAAACACGAGCACCGTCTTCATTCGTGATTTCGACATCCTTGGTTTCTTCGGTCTTGGTCCGCGCTTTACCCACTTGTAAACGACTGATTTGGACATTGTTGAGTCTCCATACACCTTCGTTAACGATTTCAACACTTGCTTACCGTTGTTTCCTTGTTTAACCAGGAATTTGATGATCGTTCTCTGTTCCTTCATTAGCTCGTGAGACATTTTGCGACCGATAGCATTCAGTACACATTAAATAAAATCTTCTTATTCGATGAGAAATGAACCGATCGAGCTGAAACTATAATCATTAACTAGTGAACGTTCATGCTATCGAATGCCGGTTTGTGCAACAATCAATGTTACCACATAAAAAAGAAAAGAATCCATTCCGGATATTTAATTGTCACACCTCGTGTATGTATACATCACTTGCGAAGCACCAAAACAAACTGAAAAATGTTTAAACGACTTCCCTTGTTGGAAATAGTTCAGATCATGGAGATGTCTTAGAAAGACTTAACTAGTTACCTACACAAGTAATGTATTCATCCAGGAGAAGGTAATAAAAAACGATTTTCTATTTAACATACATGGTATTTATTGCAGATTAGTGATACTTAACAAAAGTTTGCGATGAGAAAATTACAATATGTAGTTCTTAGTTTCTAGATGATCAACGTGACGTGAGAAAACTGTGTCAATGCATGTGTTGTTTCTGATTGTCAAGATTGATGGGTAGTTGTTCAGTTCGAGATTGAATGTTTCATGTATGAACTCGATGAACCGAGATCCTTCGCTACTTTGTAAATTTATGTTTATATCTCCAGCAAGAACGATGGGTATCAAATGATACTCTTTCCTAACAACCCTAAATACACACGCCTTTGGACTTTACGCCATTAAATTCAACTCAAAGAAATCTTAAATTGAACGTACTGGTGTTCCTGGTGTGTGATGTAAACAGAGACAAATAGAACTCTTCTTCCGTTAACCGTGGTCTCGATTGCACAGATATCTCCTACACTGTCATGTGACGTAGACATCCTTTTCACTTGTACTTCTTTCGGGTCATATTTTAAAAGTTCGTGTTCTGTAGATTGAAGTTCTGGTGACGACGCTTCGTTCTCGTAGATGCACACTCCACCATCCCGAACTGTGTTTTGTTTGAACTGCGACACGGGACGAAATCCTGGAATTTCAATGCGCTCGTCATTTTCAATCCATGTCTCTGTTAACGACATTATTCTAACCTTAGTTATTGCAAAATTGGTCAATATGTCTTGATGATGAGCTCTCAGACTTTGAGTGTTGAACGCGCACAACGAGAGTGCTGTTGAGTGAACGTCAACCTGGGTTAAGAAGTCACGAGATGTGTTTCCAATGGTGATGATTCTGTGGCGTTCTAAGCGTGGGAACTCGTTACGGAGATCTTTGTTCACTTGACCACGTGCATGATGAAACTTATGATCCCGGTTCCGATTAGTCAAGTACAGACCTTCAAGAAGAGCAACGTACACCAACTGCGGCTCGTGACTTTTATCGTATTCATATACGACTGTGTTATACGTCCTACACTGTGACTTGTGTATCGTTATTGCACATGCCTCGATGAGTGGAATCTGTGTACGCTTGCAACTAATGATCTTGCTGTTCAGTTGAATTGTGACGACGCGTATATTGATCGGAACTCAGTCGTATTGCAGCTCAGGATTTGATTGGACATGAGGGCGACACTTTGTTCTGATCAACTTACCGATTTTAACGTCCCCGAACGATAGCCAAAGTCGTATTATTCTTCCGTCAACGGCCCACTCAATATAACGGAATGTTTCGATCGCATCGTTAGCGAGCCCATCGATGACATCGATATTAGATCTGATTATATAGGGCTTTCCAATGAGAAATTTCGACAAGTGTGGCAATTCACCTGTCTCGTCAGACTTCATCTTGTGTACTTTTCTCCGTGCATTTGCGAGTTGGTTGACATCACGATGCCCGGTGAAATCGTCTTGAGATTCGTACGGGATTACCCCCTCTCCGGAAATCGATTCACTGTTGTACTGCTCGACATCCGATGTGCGAAAGAAGAGACGGACTGCTTCAGGAAAGTGCTCTTTTACGTATTCCCTTGTAACGAATTTGGTCCCAATCGTGGCCGTTTCTTCAGATGTCAAAGGATCGCTGTTGCTGATGATCCCGGAGAATCTAACGTGAGACTGGCGCATCACTTAAACAAGTAGATAGTATTCGAGTGATTGCCACACGATCTCCGAACAGAATTTTTCTTTACTCCGTTTATAGATCGGCGTTTGGCACATGGGAGGCAGCTGTCGTAGATCACCACAAAACACTATCTCCATTCCAGTGAACAGATGATTGTGATCGTGAAGGACTTCTCACTCTCTTTCTTTTTCTTCTTTTTCACCCTCATTACTTTAAAGGCAAGCATCTTCTCATCCTCAGTTGTACTAGAGGAAAACGGAGTATTCATCAAGAATTCGGCATATTCCTGGCTCTCTTTCTCCTTCCACTGACGTTGACTAAACTGCCTCACACGTTCACCGGACAACATCCCGGTACACACTAACTGGTTTAACCATTGCAGTAGGTTACTTATAAAGAAAATTCCTGCCACAAAATTCCCTCCTTATATTCCAAATTTAAATCTTCTAGGAAATGGATTAAAAAACTATTTTCTATTCAACATACCTATGTATTGCGCATTAATGATACTTAACAAAAGTTTGTGATGGGAAAAGTACGATAAGTGGTTCTTAGTTTCCAGATGATTAACGTGTATTTCTAGTCATGTGATTGATGATGTCAATTCCTGTTACATTTTTTGGTAGCACTAACCTCATTTGATGACGTCACTCCCGTTACACTTGTTGATGGCGCAAACTCATTTTGATGACGTCACTCCCATTACACTTTTTGGTGGCGCAAATTCTAGAATAACCCCCCATAACTAAGACATATCCATGTCAAAAAAAAGAAGTCTGCCAGTACTTCTCTAGCAGTAGAGGGTAACTGAAAAGATCGCCAGTACAAATCTGACAAGATTCGAGCATGCGAAGAAAAATGCTTAATGCGCGAGATGTTAATCGTTCCGTCGGTATCATAGTTAAATTCCAATTTGACGGTATTTTAGTCTTTCGAGTTTCATTAGTCAGGCGCCGTGAGTATTTCTAGCGAGTCACTGAGAGCGTTTTGAAGAGCATAGACACACAAAACAGTGCAAACAGCCAGTCAAATTGAGCATTTAACTAACCAGATACTTCTCGACTTTAACGGAGTGAACAGCGCTTTGCGCACATTTTTTTTTTTTTCGGTCTGGGCAGTAGTATCCTGTATACAGTTAGACCAGATATTTCACACTTAATTGCAGTGTTCATACCATGACGCATCGAATCAGATTGTCAATCTAACAGACACTAGCGTAAATTTTAACACCTTAAACGACCTAGCGCATCGGCAAATAGCGATTATTGCGGCGACACGCGGCAGGCTTCGACGTGATTTACACACAACTGTCTGTAATTTGTTAACATATAAAAAAAATGTCCAATTATTTTCTGATTTCCTTGCTGTGGCGTAATATAATTTTATATAGAACACTTTGAAATAGTATGTAAAATAGTTTAAAATTATTCGCAAATACGGCCAAGTTAAAATTTCAAAGTATTAGATAGGGTTTTTAGTGAATGTTATGTAAAACAATTTATAATGTGATTTATGATTTATAATATATTTGTTGACTTTTTTAACCTAAATTTATGAATTAATTTTCTCCTAAATAAATTTAATTAATTTTTAAAAGTTTTAAAAAAAACGCCGCTTTTTAATTTGTTTTTATGTAATAGTGCGTACGATTGGGTGTGTTGAGTTAATTCTATTTCAATATTTTTCTGTCTTAGAGAAATGTCTTTATTGTTGCGTGAAATAATTATCAGTAGTCCGTCTCTAATTTAACTTGCGTTTCGATCGTTTAATTTTCACGTTCCTGAGTGAGCGCTCTTTATCTTTTCATCGAGAAGAAGTATATGTAAAAGAGATATAAGATCGGCGAATAAGTATCGGGTTGCCCCTCACAGATTTATCAGTACCCCCAAATCGGTCGCCATTGACTATAACAGCTACAATTATCGAATGGGAACGTGCCATCATGATCATCATCACCAAAGAAGAAAGAAAGAATATATTTATGCAAATTACGATACAACATAACGTTAGCAGTACAAGTTGAACTAGCGTATCGACGAATTGTCTTACCGCACGATGCAACATATAAAAAAACGATTATAGGTTATTACAGTTAAAAATTTAGCAATAGTGTCATTGTAGGAAAAAATTTAAAAAAAACCTACGCGCAGATATGATGAGTAGTTGGGAATAAAGTCTGCTTAAGGAATAAGGATTCAGATACAACAAGTGAGGAGCAGGACTGTGAGTGAAAAAAAATAAAGAAATGATATAATATATACTGGTAAAAGATTATAGAAGATTATGCTTTAGACGCCTGTGCTTATATTTTGAATACATAAATTGTAGTTGCCTGGAATCGTAATTCCCGATGTGGTTAATAAGTGGATAACTGTGGGTCGAGCAATTTTCAAAAAAAATTTTTGCCAAAGAAAGTACATAATTACGAAGATATGGTAGTTCGAGGACATTATGCATCATTCGAATTCTGGTGTAGCGGGATGCGTTTAGTACGCACCTGAGACATCTATTTTGTATGAGCTGTAATTGTTTAAAGCGGGCGTTAGAAACTGAGGACCACACAGGCGATGCGTAGGATAAGATTGGTCTAATAAGTGCCTTATAACGAATTAATTTGTTGTGAATGTTTAGAAACGATCTGCGATGGAACATTGGATAAATAGCGCAGATAGCGCGATTAGTTTTGGCGACTGCATGATCGAGATGTTTATTAAAGTTTAACCTTTTGTCTAATATCACGCCGAGGTATCGAGCTTGATCGGACCAAGGAATATCGGTACTTAGTATATGCAGTTTCCTAGGGGTCAATGGGTACTTACGAGAAAATAGAATTGCCTCAGATTTTGCCGGATTAATAGAGATACGCCATTTTTTTAAAAAGCGAAGGACGCGGTCAACCTCATGTTGGAGCTTGTTGGCTATTGCATTCGGTCTGTATGAGCTGCAATACAGCGCAGCATCATCGGCAAAGAGCGCCGTGTTAATGCGGGGCGATACAGGGAAATCATAAAGGAATATGTTAAATAAAATTGGCCCCAACACACTGCCCTGTGGGACACCAGCTAAGCATGCTTTAAATGACGAGGAGGTATTAGAGATGTGAACAGCGAATGTTCTGTTGCTTAAATAGCTTTTAACTAGTTTAATAAGATAGGCCGGGAAATTGGTCTTGATCATTTTAAAGATTATGCCATCATGCCAAGTGGTGTCGAATGCTTTGGCCACGTCTAGTAATATCATGCCTGTGTGTTTATTACAGTTAAAATTATGGGTTATGAATTCCCCAATTCTAGCAATTTGCTGTACCGTTGAATGTTCAGGCTTGAACCCGAACTGCTCTGATGGAATGATATTTGAGCTGTCATCAGAGTGAAGCATGTGAGGCGTTTTAATATAATTTTCTCTGTCACTTTGCTTAAATTGCTAAGAAGGCTGATAGGACGAATGTTATCAATGTGCGAAGAATCTTTCCCAGGCTTAGGAAGCGCGATGATTTTGGAAGATTTCCAATGTTGCGGATAATAGCCAAATTTAAACATAGCATTTATTAAAGTAGTTATTTCAGTTAGGGCTGACCGTGGGAGGTTTTTTAAGGCTACATTAGGAATATTGTCGTAACCAGTGGATTGTTTTAGCCTAAGGAATGTAAGGATGCGATGTATCTTGGCTGGGGTGACAACGTTAAATTCATGCGGCACAGAACATGAAAACAACGATAAAACTACACCTTAAACGTGCGGACAATATACAAGAAAGGGAACCGTATTGATTGCTCCAACTATAGACCAATTACTATCTGCAAAAACAGTGAAACACTATATTGTCAGCCATTTAAGAGATTACCTAAAAAGAAATGAAATATTATACCCACTGCAATTTGGCTCCGGGAGAAAAAAATCAACAGCAAAGTTGCAAAAAATTTTTGTTAACAATATTTAGGAAGGTCTGGCCAAAGGGAATCAATTTCTAGTGATTTTTATCGATCTAAATAAAGCTTTCGATACGGTGAGCCATGATAAATTAATAAGGGAACTGTGGAACATCGGTATTGTTAACAATCAAAACAAGTGGTTTGAGGACTACTTAAAAAATTCGAAGTTAAGCGTAAAAATAAATAATAGTCTCAATACTGAGGGAAATTTAACTGCGGGTGTAGGGAAATGTACAATACTAGCACCTTTATTATTTCTGATATACATATACAAATCTATAGATATATCAAATACGCGAAAGTATTTGCTTTTGCTGATGATATTGCGTTGGTGATTGAAAATTCTGATGTACATAAAGCGGAGGACTTACTGCAAAAAGATTTAAACTCTTATTGGCTGCCGGGCAACTACAATGGCTTTCGTCGATCTCTGCCATCCTCCAAATATGTTCTGTTCCTACGCTCTCTAAGTTTCTTCTATACGCCCTAATCAGACAGGAATTCCACAGTTTTATCAATTCTGATTTTCCCTCGCATGCAACCATGTTTACAGATGGCTCGAAGAAGCCGGATGGTGTCGATGCTTCTTTTTTCCTCCCAGATTTTGGCTTTTCAGAATCTTTTCGCTTGCCTCCTTTCCGCTCCATATTCACAGCCGAATTGATGGCTATCCTACATTCCATTATTTTCATTTCCTCTAATCACATTTCCTCCAAATTCTTGATTATATCGGACTCCATGACCGCCCTTCAGGCCATTTGCTCTCCCCCTCCTGATTATTCCTGTGATTTTATTATACTCCGCATACGCTCACTTATCCACGCTTTTTCTTCCCTTCATTCTATTCAAATTGAATTGCTGTGGGTTCCTAGCCATTCGGGCATCTGCAGTAATGAAGCGACGGACTCATTGGCTCGGGTTGCTTCCTATTCTCACTTCTTCTTTAAAAAAGTCCCTTCGTCCAATCTCTTTCCTCTGTCCAAAGGTTTTCATCTTAGGTTTTGGTTGGATATCTGTCTGTCCAACCTAGTCTTCCTGCCAATCCGTGGTTCTCTTTGATTCCTTCATTTCGTCGTTCTGTTGTTGTCTGCGCTATTCGCTTACGCTCTTAAGCCATACTTTATTATCTTCCTCCCGTTTTCATTTTTCGTTGGTTGCCCCTCCATATTGTCCTCTCCACTCGAACGAAGAGCACGTTTGCGATGCGGACCATGTGTTCTTTGAGTGTTCATCTCTTTCTGCTGAGTGCTCGGTTTTCTACTTCAGTTTGCTGAGACTTGGTCTTCCTACTCCATACTGCGCCTCTTATGTTATATCTCTTTCCTCTCTACAGATTGTTCCTATTATTTGTTCCTTTCTCCTAACAATATCTGACCGTATCAAGATATAAGTGATTTCTTCCTATTCTAATTTTTTCTGGGTAAAGGTCCCCAGTTGACAAGCCCAAAAAACAAAAAAAAAAAAAACAAAAAAACTACAATGACTACAATTGAAGAGAGAAGTGGAAGGAATTTGAAAATTGGCGCGGTTTTTTTGTGTGATGTTAGCGCATTTCAACGAGTCTAATGATTTATTTGTTGTTTTTGTTGTTTTTGTTTTAATTCATACAGGATTTATATATTGTTTTAATTTTTTATCGTATACTTTATGAATGACTTTATACTTGTATATCTACCAAAAAGTGGTGAAAGGAACTTCGTTCCTACCGGGTGACTAGACACCACTTCTCTTTTCCTTTTTGCTATCCTACGAAGCTATTACTCCGCGATATTTATCAGCGTGGTCTGTAATATTATTTCATCTTCACTATTTAGGTATTTTTCTGTCTTTAAGCGCACATTTTGTTAAGTGAAATGGTTTTTGTTTATTTTACGTAAGCAATATCTCGAACTTCACGTGAAACACACACACCTTATCAAAACGCACATGATACGTCTTTTCGATTATCGTTTCCAAAAGTGAAATCAGACCAGAAAACACATTTCGTTGGATAGAGTATCATAATTTCAAACATCAGGTAAAAAATTTATTAGAACGTAATTTTTACTAAAAATAATGATTTATAGATAAATTGCGAAAATGAAAGCGGCGAAATTTAAAATTATTTTTAACCTAAACGATACTGGTCATATAAAATTAAAGTATGTTCGTGAAACGTGTTTAAAATTATTAAAGATTAATAATCACAATTTTATAATGACTTTAAAAGCACCAAAGAAAAATTTATCGAATTCGAAAAGTCAAAATTTTAAATTAACCGGTATGTTTCGCACGACTTATTTTATAAATAGTTTAGGTCATATTCTACGTGTGTCGCGCGCTGTAACATTTCTATTTCACTTTTTTTGTCTAAATTATTATTATACGGTTGAACGTAGTAATGAGTTGTTTACTTGTTATTAATAATAATTAACAAAATAATGATAAAACTGACTAGCCGAATAAGAACAAATTAATCACAGCAAAACAACTTTGTAATTATCATTTGCTGTTAGGATGTAAAAATTACAATCTTTTAAATTTAAAAAGAAAAAAAAACGCAGCAGTATAAACAAATTTTTTAATGAAGTTAGGAAAAGCTAGAGTATATTAAATGTAAAGAAATACATTGTAAAAACAGATTAAAAAGAATTAGTGCTATTATGAAATCCGTCAAAGAAACGATTCCTTTAATAATAAATTTCGTTAGAAAAAAAAATTATTTCGCGATAGAATAAGGACTGTATAAAACCGCCCTTAGGGAATAGCCAGAAAAGATCTGATGAAATTAAAAAGAAACACTCCTGCTTAGAAAAATCATATTAACTTTCAAAAAGTGCGAGCAGCAACCGGATTCAAGATGTTGGGTTGAGTTTACTCTCCATCTTTAAACTCAAATGTTTTTGCTACTACAGTGTGAAATAAAATCTGCTAAAGGAAAGGTCAAACATTTGTTTTATTGCATTCTGATTAAAAATAAAAATATGCAGCAATCAGTCAATCTTAGCTGAAGTTTTTGCGACAAAAAATCTAGCTAAAATCGCAAGCAATCGTAAGAAGAGCAAATGTACAGATTAGAATATGAAAAAACGTCTCTTTTGAAAATAATGAAGAATTGTACAATTTCATTATTGAAGAATGAAGGAAGTTTAAGAATGATGCGAATGATGGCATAAATAACGAATTTCTTTTTTTTTTTATATATATATATATATATATAACTCGGCCATTTTGGCCTCGCAAGGTGCTGTGCCCCTTGACCCTTCTTGCTTTTATTTCTGTCTTTTTCTCTTCTATACTTTGTATAAAATGATCAAAATTTACAACGTAATTCTTACTGGCATCAACACAAAAAAAATAACATAATCACAAAAATCCTACCTTAACATTTAACTTTCGTTATATAAAATTAAGAGATTTTTTAAATAAAAATCACAAAAATTCTATAAAATATAACAAACGTTACATAAAACTGAGACATTTTTTTGGGACATTTTGCATTACATAAAATTGGGACATTTTTTTTTAATGGGGGGTAGCCTAAGAATTATGTTGTAATAAATACATATATATATATATATATATATATATATACGTATATAATATATGGCTATAGCTAACAAGAACGACTAGCTAAACACAAGCTGTATATAACAAATTTTACAAAACATCTTCCAGCAAAACCAGTTTTAAACAGTTATTAACAATATATATGACCTCTCGTATATATGGCAGCCACAGACATTTCGAAAACGCTGGCATAAGTAATTGCTATGTCAGTTCCTAAACCTGGTAGAAAAATTCGTAAATTAAAAAACTTTAGGCCCATTTTTCTCACCTCTGCGTTATGTAAATATTTAGGAAAAAATGATAAACCGTAGACTGTTCGAGAAAACTGAAATTTAGTTTCTTCACTGCAGTGTGGATTTTGAAATAAAACATTTACCACACTATATTATTAAGTAAAAAAAAAAAAAAAAAAAAAAAGTTTATATGCAAAACAAAAATAGCACGTTTTAGCAGTCTTTTTTGATCTTGAAAAATCTCTCGATACTAGATGACGACGAAGGATTTTACATTATAAACACCTGACGAGAATATATCTTATTTCATAAAAAAAGAGAAAAAAACGAAATGAGCAGGTCGTTCCCGAATCAGAAGAGCATCGTCGTGTTTATGTCCACCTGAAAATGGAGTAAAAATCGATTTTAAGCTCTGCGCTATTTATTATTGCGTTAAATAATGTTAAATCGGTAATGTAAAATATTTTATAGCTTATTTTCCGATGGCACGTAGCCATTTTTTTCATTTCCCCGAGGTGTTAGCATCGATGAAAAAAAGCTGTAATCAAAAAAATGTGCAGTATGGCTATAGTATTGGTTTGTGGATAGTTTTTACTATGAAGAGCGAATGGATGGCTCCACCTTCATTGGGAAGGAAATTCTTGGAGAAAAGTTTCGTATTCGTCTCAAAATCCAGCTTTATATGAAACTTTTCCAGTTACAGAAATCCTCTACTTGATTCTTAAGAACATTCTACCATAGCATCTGCTTCAAATCAACGTCATTGTATCGGTAATGAATGAAACGGCGTCTCTGATTTTATTACAGCAAATCAAGTCGAAATTTAAGCAAAAAATTGTAAAATGCAAGGAATATATGTACATTGATACTTCTAAATACCTTTGTAGATGATGTAGCGCGATCGTGAACAAATTATTATTTAGTTAATTTAGGCGATAAAATTAGCTGTGGATATGGCGATCTCTAAAGATCGCAACAGATTTCAGATATGCTCAGACTCTCTCAACTCTAAATTAAATCCCGTCACTACTAGGTATTCCTACGTTATTTCATCTTATTACCAATCTTTTGTCTCGGATTCTTTCGCTACAAATCACAATGTTGCACATGCAGTATTTCCTTACGTCTCTAACCAAGCGCGCTATCATAAGCTGTCTTAATTAGATACAAATATATTAATTTAGTTGAATATTCGCCGGTCAGATAGCGTATTTAAAAATTCGACTGATAACGTTTTCAAATCTCACTCCGTTTCAGGTATTGATTAAGCCTAGTTTTAAACCTTTCGTAAATGCTCTGTCTTCGTTCTCTCCTCGTTACTCTGTACTCTGACTGTCTTCATAACTGGTTCTAGGTGTGTGTTTCGAAGTATAAATAGATTTTTAAAGTTTCTAAAAATTGACTTCAGCGCGAGCTCTCGATGGTCCACCAGTACGTTGTAACGATATCGTTGAGTCGGACAGTACTCCGTTATCTAATCGTATTCGCAAGTTAGCTGAAATCGGTACAACTCTACCGGGCGGAGAAGTTATCTGGGAAAGGGTAAATGTGAGCGGGGGAAAAAAAAGGAAACGGGCAGTTCTTTTTCTTTCCAGGCCAATTAGGCTCGCTACATTAGACGAATTCCATACAATCCACGGTATCTTATGAGGCAGGTTTTTTTCGTGGAACTCTACAATTTCCTTAAAACGTTACTCATTAGCGTATGCTCAAAAAAGTAACTAGACACTTTAAATTCACTTTTTTTTCGCAACGCGCTAACAGCTAAAACCGCTAAAACCGCTAAAACCGCTACCAATCAAACCTTCCTCGTAGTAATAATGCAACTATGTGATTCAGTGATGTTAAAACCTTCCTCGGAAAAATTCTTTATTCCTTGTAAAAACCAAAAATCCGTATCTTCCGAGATTACTTTGAACGAGCATGCAAACAGAGATAGACAGAGATTAGTTGTGCTGGTCCCGAAGTATATTTTTTGCGTTAATTGCATTCGTTAATATACATGCGGATGTGTAATCTCAAATATAATATCGGAGGCATTCAAATTACAGGTTGCTGCGAGTACTCCTATGTATTCTAATAAAAAAAAAAAAAAAAAAAAAAAAAAAAAAAATGCGGTAGATTATTTAAATTTTCGACCGGACATACGTACAAATACATTTTCTTCATATTATCAAATAGCCGGGCTGTTACAAATATTGCACGCATTATTACAAAGTAAAAAATTTAATAACATGCAGATACGGATAATCGATTACCGAATACATAATTACAGATTGCTCTGCAGATAATTATACCTTTTTTCTTTATAACGAATAGAAATACTTTTCCGAAAGCCTTTAATTAAAGTTGAGAGAAATAAACGTTGATGTTATAATTAATGAATTCGTTTTTGCTCTGCTAGTCTTGTTTATTTATTATTTTTCCATAGCATTGTTAAGACTCTTCATTTCTTTTCCACTCGACTACGATAAGCCACTTGGCCAGATGATTAAATCGCCTTATAAAAATGTCGCTAAAGGCAGCCGGTGGTTTTGCACGTTAAATTTATTCACGGCGGGATGGCGGTTTTAAAACGTCCAGTACTCCCAGTATGCGATGAATAAAATATCAGTTGGGCCATTTGCTTTCATTAAGAAAAAGAGGAAAAAATTCGCGAGTTAGTATTTTTCGCGGTATTTTGTTACTTGTTTTTTATGTTTTGGTTAAGGCGCACCTTTTACAAATTATAGAGATTAACTACGTCAAAAATATTTCAGAGCTTAACTTTTTTTTCCATATACTAGCAGGTATATGCGGAAAGATCTTTTACGTCTAAGGTCACCGGCGTTTCGATTACTCGAATATAATATATTGCGTACCTAATTAAATGGTAATTATTTTAGCCTCACCGGGGCGGGAGAAACAATGCAGACACACTCGAAATAGCTGCTGTAAAGCAATATTGCCAATTTTATAACCGTTTAGAAAAAATATAAATGCGTTGGTACACCGTAAGTAACATTCTAATAATAATAATAACAATAATAATAATAATATATTTTAACGAGTTTCAAATGGCCCCGTTATGCAGATTCATAAGGTAAAAAATTTTGATCGGTAAAGCAAACATTCTCGATTACCTTCTAGGACAACTGGCGAAATTTGTTTTTGATTTATCGACGGAAAAGAATATTAATGCATAAATATTTGGTAAAGATGGTATACATAAAAAAACGATTACACTGCTTTAGGGCGTATTTGAACGCGTGTTATTTTGACTTGTATTCTAAAGTTACTTTTCAGCTATTTCTCATCAATAGTGCCAAAACATTTCCTGATAATGGTTATTAAAGGTATTTCTTGATGCAGCACGCATCGGGATGGGAGACAAGTGTACCACCAGCGTCTGTTAAGATTGCATCTCAGTACTCGTTAATATACCGCCCATCTTTGATGTTCCATCACGAATCGCAGCCTAGGATCGAATAAAACAATCCGGCTACTGTTAAGAATTCGCGCATATCGCGAGAAACCTATAGCGCGCTATCTGGAAAGAATTTTTATTTCCCGTACGGATGTCACTAAAACAGGCTCGATCCGAATTTATCCTTTTTCCACTCTAATTTCTCGTTCTTCACAAAAAGATCATCTACCACATTACTCCCTATCGTTCGCCGTTCAGTTCGAAGTGATTTTCTGTACATTTCGACGACTGTATGCGATGTTATAAAAGACAAGCCGATCCTCCGCTGGTTAAAAATGGGACTTTTGCATCTGGGCTAAACGTTTAGGGAGGGTTACAAAAGTATTATTATTATCTACGCATTTATGTATTGTGTAATCTTTTCTTTTTTTTTTTTTTGTGGAAATTATACTAGTACTCTTGCGAGGCCAATTACTGTGCATGCGAAAGTAAAGCAAACTATGATAAAAACGATGCAAAATGAGAAAAATAAAACTATAAAAAGGTGAAAATCGATAACTACAAATGTAATGTATAAAAATAAGTAACGAGACCAATAAAAATTTATGCGTCTTAAAATTACTTATTGTACTTACTATTTTTTGACATACTAAAAATTAATTTTAGAAAGAAAAAGAAAAAAAAATACTCAAAAATTAAATCAAAAATCCACAAACGTGGTTCAGTTACGTTATAACTTTTTCTGTGATGATGATGGTAACGGATGATGAAAAAAATCACCTTTGAGAGTTGGTGATTTTACGAAATGGATCGCGTTACCGGATGGCTAAAGTTTTTTTTTTACGGTTAAAGTTTCTTTTATTATGTACAGTGTGGGCCAAAAGAACATTCCGAATTTTAAATGCTCGTCAAATAAAGACTAATATATTTACGGAAATGAAACAAACGTTGAAATACTTCAAAAAGAACGCCATTTATTGTATACTATTAGTTTTGAACAATACTCCGTATGAATAGTCACCATTTTGATTTTTACATTGTTGCAATCTTTCCTCAAAATTATGCATTACTTTTTTAAGAGTTGGTTTTTTAATCGCCGCAATTTCCTTCTGAATGGCCAATTTCATCTCGTCGGTTGTTGCTGGTTTACCCTCGTACACCTTGCTTCTCAAGTAGCCCCATAGGTAAAAATCTGTCGGTGTTAAATCCGGACTGCGCGGCGGCCAAAACAGCTCACAGTTTCGCGAAATCAAGCGGTCCTGAAACTTCTCTCTTAATAACCGCAAAACATCGTTACGAATATGTGGTGTGGCCCCGTCTTGTTGAAACCACGTTTTAAATAATGCAATCCTCTTCCGTCTGAGCTCCGGTAGAAAAAACTCGTTTAACATTTGGATGTAGCGGTCGCCGTTCACAGTAACATTCGCTCCGCCCTCCTCGAAGAAGTAGGGACCGATTATCGCTTTCGCACTGACTGCGCACCATATCGTGATACCAGGGGAGTGCAAGGGTACCGGGTGAACGATTCGAGGGTTCTCAGTAGCATAATACCGCATGTTTTGTTTATTAACGTTACCATTTAAATCGAAATGCGCCTCGTCGCTAAAAAAAACATAATCCAAATCGACGTCTTCTTCCTCCAGCATATCCAAAAATTTATTACAAAATACTAACCTTCTTGGCTTATCTGTTGGTATCAATTCTTCTTGGGTTAGTTGTATCTTGTATGGGTGCATATTGAGGTCGTTTCGAATTATTCTTCTGAGTGAAGTACGGGGAATTTTCAAGGCGGAAGCCTGGTGACGAACGGATCTGCGCGGACTTCGCGACAATGCTACGCGCACTTTTTCGATGTTTGTCGGGGTTCTAGACGATCGACGGCAACCTTGATGGTTGACCGCCACCACACTACCGTATTCTCGGAAGTTTTTTACCCATTTGAGGATACTTTTACGGTCGGGGGGATTGTCATGACGTTTTAAATCAAATTGTTTTTTAAACGCGCGTTGTACCGCGATTACACTTTCACCGTTTTTCACAAAGTACTCGACAACGAAAGAGCGTTGTTTACGCGTCCACTACATCATGACTACTAACCAACTATATTTATATTAAACGGCATATTATTTAGCGCCAGATGGCGTTGCAATCGTCACGCTAACTTACAGTGTATGATTTTGACGAGCGTTTGAAATTCGGGATGTTCTTTTGGCCCACCCTATACTTCACAGTTTAAATCGGAACTTTTAAAATTAAATCAAGTGTCCTCGGGTGTCAGAGGATGTGATATCCGAAAGTCCCAGATAGATTCAACGCAGCGAAACATGATCAGAAATTCGTAATATAAGGTAATTACGAAATGGAAATAAAATGCCGTTTTATTTTTAATAATACAAAACGAATGCGTGCCGGAAATCGTTTTACGTCACGGGAAGGAAATAATGAAATTAACGCGTTACATAAAACGATTAGTCCGCACTTTGTTTACCTCCGCTTCTGTCAGAATTGTCTTAATTTATTATTTCTTTCACCTTTTTCCTGTCATAATTAATTTTCATCTTTTTTGTTTCGTTTTTTTTTTTTTTTGTAAAGTTCGTTCAATTCTGCGATCTCTGTGTTATAATTTGTGACGTTGAAATTCTTCCATGCCCGCTCAATGATTTTCTGTTATTTACCTCAAATTTTTAATCTTCGCACTTTTATTCGGTACAGTTCCTTATCCTTTTTGCCGTTTAAACTTCTTGTTACTTTTACTTTCCCCCAATATTTAATTTTCTATTTTTCTTTAGCCATTCTCGAAGAAGCGGATCATTCTAAGATTGGCCGCCGACATTCTCGTCAGATGTCATAAGTACTTGGTGCATAATGAAAAGCTTAATTCCGCAATCACTTTGTATCGGTGGAAATATTCGATATCTCGGTTAAAAATAAATAAAAATAAAAACTTCGTTTGCTCCGGCCAAAATTGCGGACCAAAAAAAAAAAAAAAAAAACCATTCTTTGTAAATTTGATTTTCACTGTTGCACAGAATGCAATTGCTTTCCGTAGCGATCTGTATGTCGGACCGAAGTAGCACATGGTAACTTCGAGCGGGAAAATATGATTCTTTGAAATTTTACAAAACACACACGCTACTACGGAAAGATACCGAAATGGATGCAATTTTGCTTCTATACATTCGGCTCAAGGATAATGAATCAGTATTGTGTCGGTAATGACGTGCAGTACCGAAATACAAATATAAAATTAACTCATCCGGCTATGGAAAGACAAATGATCGGTATTGCGCTGAAAGATCGCGTAAAAGCGACGGACAATAATACCTGATGTAGTACTCAGAGCCGCAGAACACGCAGGCGATGTAGATCGTGATGATCATGTATGATGGAACAAGAACATGATGTGTAATGGAGATCTTATGAGAGTATCAAAGAAGCGGAGAAAAACTGTCCCGATGTGATGAGTTGAAGACATATGAACGGAAAGGCGGCAAAATGGATGCAAAGTGCGCTTGATCGTTTTCGAATGAAAGAAATCAGAGAAGACCAAGAATAGAAGTTAACGAAAAAGAAGAATACGCACGCATTAATTACAACGTTCCAAAAAAAGAAGGAGGTTACACGTTCGTCGGGTATGTTCTTTTTTTATGTTTGTTCACGCATAACTCATATTTATATAGACACCGATTTTACTGATTATCTACTAGAAAGAGTACCGTTCAACTTAGGGACCATGTGAGTAATGATGAAAATCGGTGAACATAACTCGAGAATTCGTCAAGAAAAAGTGAAAAAATGTGGTCTTTTTGATAATAATTTTTTTTTTTTTATTATTTTTTATTAGTACAACAATGGCGGTTGACTTAAAATGCTATCAATTTGCAAAATTATCATGGAAATGGAGCTTTGTTACCGACTTCCAAAAAGAAGGAGGTTACACGTTCGTTGCGTTTTTAGAATTACGTTGTAAATTTTGATCATTTTATAAAAAGTGTAGAAGAGAAAGAGACAGAAATGTAAACAAGAGGGGTCAAACAGCTCCTTGTGAGACCAAAATGGCAGAGTTTATATATATATATATATATACATATATACATATATATATGTATATATTAATTACAACGTAATTCTTAGGCTACCCTCCATTAGAAAAAATGTCCGAATTTTATGTAACGTTTGTTATATTTTATAAGATTTTTGTGATTGTTATTTAAAAAGTGTCACAATTTGATGTAACGAAATATGTAACAAAAAATGTAACGAAAAAATGTCTTAATTTTATATAATGAAAGTTAAATGTTAGGATAGGATTTTTGTGATTATGTTATTGCCAGTAAGAATTACATTGTAGATTTCGATCATTTTATACAAAGTATAGAAGAAAAAGAGACAGAAATAAAAGCAAGAGGGGTCAAACAGCCCCTTGCGACGCCAAAATGGCCGAGTTTATATGTATTTATATATATATATATATATATATATATATATATATATATATATATATATATATATATATTTATACGTATTATTTTCCGCTACTCGCACTAAGCAGCGCATTGTGGACTTTTTTATGATAATAATAATAATAATAATAATATATACAAGGACGATATTTAAAAGAGAAAATTAAAAATTGATATTTCCAACAGATGTACTGAAAATAAGTTCAGTGCAATGATTTTAAATTTATAAAAGAACGGAAGAAGCACAAAAATAAAACAATCAAACTGGAACATACCGGAACATAAAGATCTATTGAAATAAGAACTGAATCGACACTGATAATATTTTGAAAAAATTACAGTGGGTGAAATTAAACGAATAATTTTATTTAAAAAAAAAAAAAAAAAAAAAAAAAACATTTTTCTTATTTAGAACGTCGTTATATAGAAAGCTAATCGAGCGGAATTTCTAAATTATCGAAAAAATGTTTACAATCGATGCACTGCTATCTTCGTTGCCTGTCAGAATAAGTTTTGCCAGCGAGAATTAAGTCAGATAATTTTTATTGTTGTCACGAAATTTTATCGTATACCCGTCTTCCGGATTAATGATTTCTTCCTCGTAACCGGGCCAATTCGCTTCCATATTGCTATCGGGCAGTTCCTCGATGTACGTTTTTCTTTCTGTTCTGCTACTGCTCTTCTGAACTGGTCTCCGAAATTTGCTACTCTTTTTCGAAACCGATATTCCGGCTTCGCTATTTCGTTTCATCGAACGTTCCATAACCTCTTTGATGTTGTGTGACCAACTTACCGTACCGGTCATCTGCGTTCTGTCATGGTTATCAAGTAACAGCTTTTGTCGCGATTTCTGCTCTCGATCCTTCGTCATCTGCCTCAGTTTGTGATAATAGTAGTACGTGATACCACCGGTCAATATAAACGCCAATATGACAATATTAGTCAGGGAAAAATCGATGTTTTCCCGTATCCGGATGGCCGGTTCTGGTTCCGACGATAAAGTCGTTATGAAGTACCTCTCCACTCGGCACGGAGTCACGTGCTCGGCCGATTCGTTGTTTCGCCAGATGTTCCAGTATTTACTGAACTGAGCTGCGGCTTCGTTAAACTCCTCGAACATGTTGTTACCATCGATGGTGCGATGATTTTTTCCATCCGTTTCCATGGCGGCGGACCGACTGTTGCGACGCGATCGAGTAGAAATTTTGTCGTGCACCATTTCAGATGTTTTCTTTAACCAGGATGGGGAAAAAATGTTTCCGTATACTAAACGCGAATCGATGTTAAGATTATACTTTACTAGCCTTTTTCTTTTTTTTTCGATTATTATTATTTATTATTTTTTTTTTTTTAATCTCGCGAACCTAGCCAGCTAGTTTTACATAAATTAATATTATCTCGACAAAAAATATTCCATTCGCTGAAAATTGTTGCAATACGTTAAATCTCGAAAAATTCCGAACGAATGAAAGTTTTATTTTTATCGCTTACATAAGACGAAGCTGAAAGTGTTGAAAAGTAAGAGTTCACTGCGCGTTACAGACGATATCGGTCCTGAAAAAGGACATGATCCGCGTGCTAAGTAAAGTCACATACCCCTGGTAGGACGTCGGGGATTGTTAAACAGTAGTCCAATGGCATCAATGGGAGTATCGAGGGTCAGTTCCCTTCTCGAACAGCATGCTGTGGATACAAAATTGATGGAAAAAAAAAAATGATGCAGAAACGTTAAACCGCTAATAGACGAAAAATGTACATACGGAAAAATATGTAGAAGCTGATCAATGAAATCCTTGCAACAAGTGTTAGAAAATACAATTAGGCACGAAAACAGTAGTTTAACGGATATTTAAAAAGGTATAAGATTTGACATAGTTCCGAAATGAAAGCAATATCATTTAAATGATGAAATGGTAGAATAAAACTTGCCGGGCTGTGAAAGTGGAACTCTAAATAAACAAGCGGTTAATTAACTGCATGCAATGGAAACGCTGATTCGGTGGAATGCCGAAGAAATCGAATGGGGGAGAAATGGTTTTAGCGGAAACGAATGAAATGAAATTTTTTATTTTTTTTTATATATACTTTCTTCAAGATTTCCTGTAAAAATTTAATAAAAATGCGCTAAAAAGTGAAAAAATCGATAAAAGATAATATATTTTACAGTAAAATATGCCATATTCATAAGTAACTTCAATCGGAGCATAAAATAAGCTATAAATAAATGTCACCTTGTAAACGGCGATTTGCCGACTATATTAGTAGAAAAATTTTACGGATGTAGTAACGATGAATATAATTAAACAACGAATGGTCGCTTCGCCTGTTAACGTCCGGCTCTACGTTGATGACACATAAACATTTCCTTATCTCCCAGTTTTCTAGCAAATGCCAAAAAAAAAAAAAATCCTATAAAAAAACTATTACAAAACTAAAACCCTGGAGCAATAATAACGGTCTTGTATTTTCTCCATCTAAGTCTGTCTGTGTTGATTTCTAGAGAGGGCGTGTCAAAACTCCCCTAGCACCCCGTCTAAATCTTGAAAACTCTCTACTCCATTTCCATCCCGCTGCTGCATTCCTTGTACTACTGTTTGATCGTAAACTATCTTGGCATCCCCACATATACAACCTTAAAGATAATCGTCACAAATTCCTCTACTGTTATATCAAACGAATGTACCGCTGAAAACTTTACTTTCCATATACAAATCCTTAGTTCTTTCCAGAATAAAATACGAGACCCAGGCATATTCTTCAGTCAGCCCTTCCGTACTTGAATCTTTTGATTCAATGTATCATCACGCGGCTCTTTGATACTTCTAGAACCTCCCCGTCTATTAGTCTATACGCTTTGTTAGGTCACTAGATTATTTCAGAAATTTTAATTATCACCGTAAGACCCTCGCTCTTTTCTCTCGTAATCGTTCCTTTTGCTATTCACATAAATTACTTCGCCATTACCCCCAGAGTTCCCCAGTGGCCCATTTCCGGAAATCCTAATCTTCTTATCGTATAATAGTGTCCTTCCCCAAGCTGGCATCTAACACCGCAATTTCACCGTGGTGGGCCGCCCCCCTTTGAATATCAATGTTGATTTTTCCCGGATAAAGTATAATAAACCCCTGCATTCGAATATCGTTCATTTACGGATGCCGCCAAAGCCACCCCAGAAGCTACTTCAACGGCGTCCTGTTCCTTTGAAGCTTGCGATATGATTCGAAAAACATACGACTAAATGATAGCTGTTCGATATTAGACGCTGAAGCATATGGAGCATTTTTACGTTTGGAATATTTTCTTCCTACAGAGTACTGAAAGCCCTATTGGTATCTGATTTATCGCGGTTTTATCAACAATCCCTCTAATTCTCTCACCAAACACCCTTTAGCAATCCGAACCTAGGAGGCATTATATGAACTTGTTAACGGAGTGCCCCATTTCCTTTTTATGGGCGCCCAGTCATGCTGGAATTCCTCGAAACGAACGCGTAGATACATCCGCCCGAGCAAGCACCCTTGTCTAATAATTCTCCTCATCTATCAATTGTCATTTTTAATAATCTCACGTCCTCGTGGAAAGCGCATTGGTTCTCGTGCCAGACCTCTTCTTAAGACTAATCAAATCCTCAACTGAAAACCACGATGTCCAGAAAAAAAAACATTTCTCGCAAAGATTTCAGTACGCTTAGCCACCTGCGCACAACCACGCATTTATGTCGCGTAATTTTATTTTTTAAACAGTGTAACCGCCTGTGAATTGTCCTTTCTGTTGCCAAAGTGTTACAACTCCGCGCATATACTGTCTAACTGTCCGGCACTCTCACTCCATCGACTTCCTTTTGTAGATAACAGAACAGTTGTTAACATTCTTGAAAATTCTCTCACTACAAACTTATCCGCGATACAGTTTAACAGAATTACTGAAATACGCAGTTATTTATAAGAACAAGCCGCACATCGCAGAAGTTAAATACGATACAGTTATGTTTACAAAAAAAAACAAAAAAAGCAAAAAAAAAATATCAATCCATTCACGTTATCCTTTTTCATAACTCAAAATTGTTGTTTCTTCGCATTTAGCTTGACAATTTTTTAATTCTTAGTTTGAATATCCATTCTCGTAACAATGACAGATTATTTGTTTCGAGCTGTTATCTAATGAGAAATGTTTTAACAGTCACCGATTGTATCATTTTCGTAAATCAAATATTATCGTTTTTTGCATGCGTTAAATTGATGAAAAATGGTTTCCTGTAGTAGATATTTTAAAATCTTTAAAGACGATGATGTCTTGTGCTGCTCAGGATGTAACAAACATTTTGATTATTTATATTCAGAAGTTATAATTAATACTTATCAAAAAATGAAAAAAAGAAAAAGGAAAACAGTGATTAAATGTCTACATTGTAAGATAGTTTCAGATTAGAGCAGCGAAAATTACCTTCCGTTAGTCCTTCGTCTCGATCAACTCCATTAGTGATCATGCTCCTTCGCAGAATAACAGTTTAAGTGGTTGGTGGATATAAACTTTAAGCGTGTTAAATATGAAAATTGATAAACTATTAAAAAGGCATTTTAAGTCGGAGGTTAAACGATATGGAACAATATAACATACGCAATAACACTGAAATTCACGGGATAATGCGAATGGATAAAGAGATTAGTTGTCGGAGTTTATTTCAAATTTCTCCGATAATATTTCAAACGAAGATATATTAAGTGAATTAAACACATCGATAAAACAATCATTTAATTTTTATTATATACCCAACGTGTTTCGAAGACAAAGCTTCATGATCACGATAACCCCTATGATCATGAAGCTTTGTTTTCGAAACGCGCCGGATATATAAAATAAAAATTAAATAATTGTTTTATCGGTGTTTTTTTTTCCCCTCCCGCGCTGTGTACAGTAACTAGGCTAGGAGCGCGGCCTGCAAGTTTATTATATTTTATTAAATAAATTTAGGGATTTGAAAAGATCGAGAAGGGGTGCGACGGATGGCGAATCCTGCGATAGGAGTGACAAAGGAAGATATTGCGGAGGGAAGCTGGAGCATAGGTTTAGGATCTTTGGACATTCGGATAGAATGTGGGGAATGGTGATAGGAACTTCACATCTGTCGCATATTGGTGGAGCAAGCTTCTGAAATATATGTGCATGTGTGAGGATGGAATGGCCGATACGTAGGCGGCACAGCACCACTTGATCCTTTCGACCTTCTGGCTGAAATTTCCAATCGCGTACTGATGGTTTGACTGCATGTAGGTGAGATGGATTTTGTTGCTCCGTCCATTCTTTCTGCCATAATTTCCAAAAAAGGTTTTTACTCGCTTCCTTGATATCACCGAGTGGAATCTGAATTCGTGGTACTGGAAGCATTTTTGACGCCTCTTTGGCGGCATGATCGGCCATGAGGTTTCCTGGAATCTTTGCGTGACCAGGAACCCACAGAAAGGTTACCCTCGGTGGTGAGTTATGAAGGATTATATTTATGGAGTTAGCTATCGGATGATTTGATTTTTGTTGGATGTTCTGTAAGGCTGCCAGTGAGTCGGTGGCTATTGTTATTGTATGTTGGTTTAATTTAACCACGTGTTCCAAAGCTAGGAGGATGCCATATAATTCTGCGGACAGAGCAGTGAATAGCGGGGGAAGCGAAAATCTGATAATAACGTTTTGACCAACTACGACTGCGCAGCCAGCAAATTCTGCTGCCCTTGTGCCATCTGAATAATATAACCTATTTCTTTGCAGAGAGAGTAGTTTATGGACTATGAAAAAGTGAGAGTGTTTGTTTGGCAGCAGCAAATAGTCAAATGAGGCGAAATTTGCTTCCCATGGTGGGAAGACTCTTGCAGCTTTATTGTCTACGTTGAGGAAGTCCTGCAAAGTTGATAATTTGGTGGGAAGAGAATCTGATGCGTAGGGTAAGATTCTTTTTACTCACGATCCTAAGAGTCTGGTTTCTGAAGAGCTCTGGATTGATCGTATGACCCTGTTTGTTGCTGGGAGAGCCGGGTTTGCAACGGTGCGTAGCAGCAGGTTCACTGTAAGATAATCGCGTCGAAGCGACGGAGGCCACTCTGAGGCTTCGAAATAGAGGCTAGTTATTGGAGATGTTCTGAGTGCGCCTGTAACTAAGCGAAGAGAGGCGTTATGGATGGCATCTAGTTTGGAAAGGTCTGTCTTGGTTGCTATGGAAAACAGGGGGGCTCCATAGTCGCATTTCGAGCGGATCTGCGAGCGGTAGATCATCATTAATGAAAAGCGGTGGGCTCCGTATGATGTGTGCGATAGTTTTTTTAGCAGATTTAGGTTTGTTGTACACGATTTAATTAGTTGGGTTATATGCATTCTCCAGGTTAATTTGTTGTCGAAATTTAGTCCCAAATAACGGACACAAGATGTGGGTTGTATGGGTGAAGTGTTTAGTGAGAGACGTATGTTATTGTTGCAGGATCTTATTCGGCAAAAGTGCACTGCTTTTGTTTTTTCCGGAGAAAACTTCCAACCGCTGTTTTGAGCTCTTGTTGTGATTTTGTTGATCGTCTCTTGCATTACGTGTTCTTCTTGTTCTACGTTTGTGTTTAATTCACTTAATACATAATAAATATAAACAAGGAGTATATTAATTAGATATATTGAAGAGGACTATAACGGGTCAGTTAATTGTTATACGCAGTAGAGACATACGCGATTGCTCGTAAAGCGATGATTTAATAGAGTTATTCGTGAAAATTTAACAGGGTATCCGAAAAGATTGTACTAGTTACAGGCGGGCTGTACAGTTAGCGTTTAAACATATTACGTAACGACCGGGAAATCAAACGATATTCCGTATTAATGATGATAATGATTTGAAGGCACCTGCGCAATTATGACCACTTAAATCAACATTAACCTATCTCTTTCATTATTGCTTATTACGAATATCAGTAAGTTTTACACCAATTAATAAGAATTATTCAAATTGTTATTATTAGTTTCTCTTATATTCAAACATGCCATTAATTGCTCTGCTTTAATAAGAGTAGAGTTCCCTTTTTAGAATCGAACCAAATATGTCTTGATATTAAATGGTTCAAGTTGTTTATTAAAAATATTGCTTTTAATGCGTGCACTTACGATTCCGCATGTGTGCAAGCGTATTTTTTATTTGCTCTATTATAATTATTTGCTGATACCGGGTGGTATCCGCGAGACGCTCACATGCGCATGTTTAGGAGTATTATATTTTTATGTATGTGTATGCGCATATGCATGTATACATATGTGTGTGCATATTAGGGCTGTGGTGATTTTAACGGGTATACGTATATTTTCGTTAAAAATTTTTTTTTAAATTAATTGCGACTCATTAAAAAGAGTTATCTATATATTTATTATTAAAATGCTGGGGAAATAAAAATGAAATTAGGGGAATTTTAATTAAATGAATTATTAAACTGTTATGATGTATTAATTATTACTGAATTGTGGTTAAAACTGAATATACCTGAAGTATTAAATAGTAAATTATGTAACATCGTCCGTTAAGATAGATTAAGGGATATCACCTCTATGTGAAACCTGTTCCTCAGTTCTCTCCGTCCAACACAATCTATTAGACTGCAGCAAATATAATCACACTCGCATCACGTTTTTCCTTCCGTCTACCTTGAAAGAACTCCTAAGTAACAATGAAATACATATAAAGAAATTATTCGCTTATCTCAACTAACTTTCTATCACAAATATAGAATCCTAACTTTCCGTGACTCTGGCCTTTGTTGCAGTTCATGGCACGTAAATGAAGAAGAAGAAATATGGTAAGGGAGGTATTCTCATTGCTCTGTTAGGACTTATCAGTGAAACAAATATCAATCTCCTCCGATTTTACTGAGACATTGGGAATTAAATTATTTGGCATGAATGGCCGAGTTTTGACCATTGTTAGTGTATATTTTTCTCCTTACATTAAGTTACCTATATATATTTAAATTTTACAAATCTAGTATAGAATGAATTTCCTCCATTTTAATGTAGAAAATATTTTAATTTGTGGTAATTTCAGTCTACCAATTATAGGTTCAACTATTTCGACTAATACAAGTAGAGTATGTCCATCCCTCGTGAATGAACGCACTTCTCTGTACTCCAATCTGCTATCACTCAAACTCCCTACTCCTTATTGTGCTTTGTATATCTTATCCGTCGACCTCCGTTGTTCCTATCCTCAGTTCTTTTATCTTATCAATATTTGACACCGACTCTACACTTAACTGATCCTTCTCCCTCGTGTCGTTTCTGGGCGAAGGTCCTTTGATGACATGCCCAAAGGGGGGGTTAAAAAAAAAAGTAGAATATTTTTATCATAAAATGGTATGTTACAAGTAAACGATGTGTAAAATTACCGAGGAAAAATTTTAGATTTAATCACAGTTCGCGAATTGAAAACAGATGTTAAAAGATTTAAATTTCCAATTTTCAGTGAGGATTTATCCTTTTTTTAGTTATGAATATTTAAAGAACAGTTAAAAATTTATTTTTTTTCTCCTTCATATCTAGAACTGACTGTATAGTCATTTACTAGATTTTAATGTTAATAAGATCGTGAATTTCAAGATCATTAGCCAGTACCGAATTTATTCATTGAATAGTCACACTAGGGGTCAATAACGTTCCTTCTTTTTAATCTGTTGCGACTCGGACTGGTCGTTGTAGTAAATTCGTTGCGAGAGCATGTTCATTTCAACTTCGACAAGCGAGTTTTAACTGTCAGCTTTATTTCTTTTGTAACATATTTCACTTGTAAATCTTGATGTAATGTTTGGTTAGACACATACCATGCTGTTCCTGATTATTGGATCGTAGCAACTTATTTTGATAGTGTTGTATTCTGTTTACACTATACTTTTAGAGGCGCATCCCCGCAATTCAGCTGCGTACAACTATATCGGTTTTAATACCATGTGGTATAGCAATATTTTATTTGCAATATAAAATTGGGAACGCGGTCCAAGTAGCCGATGAAGTTGTCTCGTTTTCAGATTAAATTCCGTTATTTTTGTCTTGATATAATGAAGCCACGTAAGGTTTCATCTAGGTGTACTCCAAGATATCTTACAGACGAATATGTTTGTATTTGCTTGTTATTGTCAGATATATGATGTTTGTTACGTACAATTTTTCTCTTTGTATAAATAATGTGGTTACTTTTATTTTCATTTATTACTACATTCCATTTATTCAGCCAGTCAATGATTTTATTTAACACACCTTGTAAATTTTCTGTGGACTTTTCTCAGTTCTCTTGCGTTGCCATGATTGCCATGTCGTCAGCGAAAGTTGCTAGTAGTGCATCATCTGTTTCTGGCATATCATAAGTAAACAATAAATACAAGAGAGGACCAAATACACTTCCCTGAGATACACTTGCCTCAATTTTATGTAGTTAAAAATTGACGAAAAAATGATTAAAATCAGTATTAAATGCAATTTTAAGAAAACATCGCTATCACCAGTAAAGATTGCGCTTAGTAAATTAAATTAGAATCCTCTGTATCAAACTGAATGGCTTAACGAGTGCGTTCGTGTTTTTTATGCTCTATTATATGCCGCTCCCCCTGCGCGAGATGTTGACGAGGTGAAGAAGCTTGTGCGTTTCAAGGATATTAAGAGCTATATATTGTCGGCTTTGTAGTTACCAGAAGGGTCATCGAAGCCAAACAAGTCTTAACCGAGAAGACAAAATGACAGTAGGTATATCGGTAAGCAGTGAAGGCGATAATTATAAAGATTAAATCATCGGCGATATGCGCTGCATTTACCGTCAAAATCGCAAGGTCCAATCGGTGTACAACTTCGCCATGGAAAGAAGAGGAACCCCTACCATGGAGTCCATGAATATGTCTAAGTAGTTGAGACGAAACCGGTTGGACAGTATTTTAAATATTTAATTCTTATCATTTTTTAATCATTTTCAGAAATTTATAACTTAATAAAAATGTTACCACATCGCGAATTTCAGTATAAGGAAAAATGTAACATTAAGTAACTGCAACACATGGATTATTGTTTATTTGTTTATTTAGTGTAATCATACAAACAATAGTGTTTTTATGCCATGCCATGACACATACAAACAATAATGTTTTTATGCCATTTGCAAAAATCATGTTCGAATACAAACATAAGTAAAAAGAACAAAGCTGGACTATTAATGGGAATGCCCGCTTGGAGTATCAGAGGTATGAACCATATTGAAAAATTAGCAGTGATTCAGGCACAATTAAGGAATATCGCGGTACTAGAATATTTGAAACGCATTACAGACTATTTGGTAATTTTGTAATTTACAGTTATCTGCTCCGGAAATGAAATTAAAAATACCAGGTCATGTTGGGGTTCCCGGCAATGAGCGGGTTGACTTGGCTGCTAAGGCAACTCTATCTAGCCCGATGCCGTTTAACGCTGTACTGCATCGATTAGGGTCATCAGTCTTTCTGATGCACTTTGCCGAAGAGTGGAACAAACTATGGTCAGAACAAAGGACCTGGCTCGAAGTCATAAAGTCGAACACCGACCCATGGTGGCCACCGTTCCCCCGTTTCACGTACGGAATTCTCGATCCTGTCGAGACTGCGCCTGGGGCACACCGCACTGTCACACAATTACGTCTTTGAAGGAGCTCCCCCTCCGTCTACCTGTTCTCTTTGCGGGTTCATGGCCTCGCCAACCGTAGAACATCTGCTGAAATGGTGCCGACATACTTCCCGTACTTCTAGTCATACCTCACTCCACCATCTGTTGTCGAACCACCCGGATTACGTTCGGGCAGTGTTGAATTTTGCAGCATCGAACAGACTGCACCGTCTTCTGTAATTTCCAGGGAGTCTAGGTGCCGTAATAGCCTAGGTAGTTACACAAGACGCCTAGATTTATATATGTAAGTTTATAAAAAAAAAATACCACCATTGGATATTTACTGATTAATGATCGAATTACGGCCATAAAATTAAGAACATTTCAACAATATTAAACACAGTGTACAAGTGCATGCTTCAATATCAGCTTTCATGGGTAAAGAAATAAACAATTTCTATGAAGAACTGACTGAAGTCATTAAACACATACCCAGTAAGGAAATGCTAATGATTACGGTATATTTCAACGTCATCATTGAAGAAACAAAAAAAAAAAAAAAAAATTCACCAAAGCAAGTAGTCGATAAATATAGCAGAGGGAAAATAAATAATCGAGTAAATATGCTCCTGCACTTCTCTGCTGAAAACAATTTTATGGTAAACAATGCTACATTTCATCATCATACAGGCAAACTATACACATGACAATCACCTGATGGATTAACCAGAAACCAAAGTAGTATATACCGGTAAGAAATAGGCGAGAGAACATCCCTTAAAGATGTGAACATTTATTCAGATTTAGATTGTGATGACCACAATGCATTTTAGTTGCTGAAAAATAACAAAACCAAATAGATGATACTTCAGACGAAATGATAAATTTGTAACGGAAATTGCACAGAAATTTGACAATGTAGCGGAAGCAAAAATTGATAAATGTAACGCAAATGAATTGTTTTTCAATTATAAAACTATAATTGAAAAACAGATTTAAAAAAATACAAGACAAAGGATAAACCTAAGAAGCCGCAGATAACTGAAGAAATGCACTAGTCGAGCAGAGATATAAAGTCAAAGCACAAGGAATAGAACGAAATAATAGCCAGATAATATAAGGCGAATTCGCAAGAAAGATTAATAATAAATCTAGACCGGATAAAAATAAATTTATAACATTGGAGAAACTGGAAAACATATACAGAAGAATAAATCGAGAGATTTTTTTCAAAAAATAAAGCATCTAACCAATCCCGTCCAACCACGATATATGTACATTAGCGAAAAACCAAAATGGAAATGCGATCACAGATGAATGAGAAATTATAAAAAGGTGGCGCGGATATTATATGCTTTATTTTAGCTTTATATTAGCTTTATTGGTAACTTTCGTGTCTGTAATGGAATTTTGGAATCCATTTTTCACCCACATTCCGACGTCTGAATGATTTGGAATTTTCAGTAATTGTCAGAACCCAATGACAATGCAATATTATACAAAAAAAAAAAAAAAAAGGCACCTACGCCTGCAAATAAATTTAAAAAATGTGTAAATATTTATAAACGAAATAATTTTTATTTCCCCAGCTGCCTAAGGAACGGATCCTCAGACGATCTCGTTATGCTCTCCGCCAGCACATCGTGTTGGAAAGCATAACAAGATCGACTACAGACGCGTCGCTTTCGTCGAGCAGCCACCGAAAAGCAAAACGAAACTGGCTATGACGGTTTTTTTTTCCAAGACGCCGCATCGTGGCGGGAAACATAATGAGACCGCTGAGGTTGCTTACGTTAAGCCGTCTCGTTTTCGCGGGAAATAAAAATTATTCCGTTTATAAATATTTATATTCTTTAAATTTATTTGTAGTTGTATAAGTGCTTTGTTTGTGCATAATATTGTCATCGGGTTTTGACAATTAGTAAAAATTTCAAATCATTCGGACTTCGGAAAGTGGGTGAAAAATCGATTTAGATTACTGTATTTTATTGTCGAATTTACGGAAAGGGTGAACTGGAGATGCAATGGTTCAGCGTAATTATAGCTTCAGTTAAACGCAGAAAATAGTTACAATCAAATACGAGATCCTTCTGTTACATTTCCTTCAAGATTAAAAAACTAAAAACAGATACTTTTTATATGTAGGATGCGCTAAAAAGTGTAAAATAATTTAAATTATTTTGCAACATTAACCTAAGAGTGAAGAGGTGGACATTAATAATTAATTTTAATTCGCAATAATATGTCTACTTTTTCATTCTTATGTTAATATTGTAAAAGAACTTAATTTTTTTTATTGAGAATTAAAATTAATTATTAATGTCCACCTCTTTTTGGTTAATATTGTAAATGAATTTAAATTATTTTACGCTTTTAGCGCATCTTACATATGAAGCATCTGTTTTTTTTAAACCCAAAAAAGAAAAAAAAAGAAAAAAAAGAAAAAAAAAACTTTTTTAAACCATAATTTTATTATAAAAACCTGATGACTGCACGGAGCGCGAAGAAAACATACATGAAATATTAGACTGTATAAAAACCAAGAACCGTATATCATGCGATGGAAAATTGATAAAAAAATCGGTAAGCTAAAAAGCAATAAATCAATAACAGAGATGATTGAATAAGTTAAAGGAAAAATTGCAAATATATAGTACACCAGTTTTATAACAAAATACAGATGAGCGGCGAATGGCTAAACGATTGGACTAAATCAGTATATACATATATACCTATATATATATATATATATATATGTATATACAGTAATTTATATAAAAGTAGACAGGCGGAATACATATAATTATAGACTGATTGCTTTAATAAATCATACTAGTAAAGTTTTATTATATTTAATATTAAATCGTTTAAAACCAGTTACTACTACAAGTAGCAATAGAACAGGCAGGTTTGATGCCTGGAATCCGAGGACAACTGCTAAACATAAGAGGAATTGTTGAAAAATATTAAGAGTTTAGTGTACCAGCTATAACATGTTTTCTGGATTATACAAGCGCATTTGATACGGTTCAGTAAGACATACTGTAGTAAAATTTTCAAAAGTTTAATATAGCGGAACATCTAATTGTATTGATAAAAAATTTACATGCACAAAATACGGTATATGTTAGAGTGGAAAATGAATTATTAGAAAGTTTTCAAATAACAAAAGGAAATAAGATACACAGTGAATGAATTATGCGATAAGCATTGAAGGCAGGGTCGTATCTAGGGGGAGGGGTCCATGGTTCCCCCCTCCCGAAATATTTGCGAAATAATAACTGTTTGAATTGAGAGGACCGGAATTTAGAATAAATTTATTTCTTTTCAATTTTTGAGAAAAGAAAAGAAAATTGAAATTTTTATGAATTTTATGGAAACGACTATTTTTTATTTGTTTTTATTGTAGTGTTCAAATATTGCGTATACAATAATTTACTACAAGGCTTTAGTGTAATATTTATAAATAAATATATTGCATGATAATACATACCCACACACTCACACCTATATATATATATATATATATATATATATATATAAACTCGGCCATTTTGGCCTCGCAAGGGGCTGTGCCCCTTGACTTTTCTTGCTTTCATTTCAGTCTTTTTCTCTTCTATACTTTGTATAAAATGATCAAAATTTACAAGATAATTCTTACTGGCATCAGCACAAAAAAATAACATAATCACAATAATCCTATCCTAACATTTAACTTTCATTATATAAAATGGAACGATAGAGGAGAACATCTTATACAATACTGTGCGGCGAACGATTTTACGATAATGAACACGTGCTTTAAACATCATGCTCGTCGACTGTACACGTGAAAGTCACCGGGAGACCGCTGTAGGGCCCAGATTGATTACGTTATCGTCAAAACAAGGTGGAAATCCTGTATACTAAATGTAAAGACATATCCAGGAGTGGACTGTGGATCAGACCACCAATTGCTGTCGACGAGTTTATGTATACGCCTAAAATGTATGAACTCGCGCTCACAGGCGCTCAAAATAAGATTAAACAAAGCGGAAACGGAAATTTTTAAGAAACTATTTATCCAAAACATAGCATTTTTTCGTTACATTTTTCGTTACATATTTCATTACATATTTCGTTACATAAAATTGTGACATTTTTTAAATAACAATAACAAAAATCCTATAAAATATAACAAACGTTAGATAAAATTAGGACATTTTTTCTAATGGGGGGTAGCCTAACAATTACATTGTAATTAATATATATATATATATATATATTTATAAAAATATTTTCGTAACCCCTCCTGAAATTTTAATTATCAGTGGAAGGGAAATATGTAACCCACGGTACACAGATAACGTAGTGATATTTGCTGCGGATGGACCAGAACTGGGAAGGTATCTAAAATGAGTTGAATATTTCAGTTAAAAGACAAATGTGGTATTAAATAGGGCAACATGTGTAGACAGATTCGAAGCGCTGCCACAAAGACTTTTGTTTTGATAACTGACATTGAAATAAGGACTGCGACAACATATCTAAAAATATACGTCACGAACGACGGGAATCATGAAATTAAGATATCCAGCGACGCTTTGGAATGGCTAAAAATGCCGTGGGAAAGTTGACAAAAATTTAAAAAAACAATTCAATAACAAAAACAACAAAAAGGATTTTAAATAAGACCCTCTATAGCGGGGTTTCGGCGCGGGATCTTGGACGATGAAATTAACGTTATGTCATAAATTGGAAGCGTTTGTTACAGGCGAATTCTCAGTATTCCAAATTCCTCGATACTGAAAAGATTACAAATAAAGACGGAAATAGATTAATTCTAACAATGGAAAGAAGATGCTTAAAATTTCTCGGTCACATCATCCGACGAGATGAATTGGAGAAAACCAAAAAATGCGAGGAAAAATAGAAGAAGAACGAAATAGAGAAGAGCTTCTAATACGCTTTATCGATTAGGTTATAACTACAACAGGCTTTTCAATGCGAAAAATTATGAAAATGAAGGAAAACAGAGATAACTGGAAGCAAGTGGTTATCCGATGTGCGTGTTCGGTCATGACGTACGAAAATGGACAGCGTAAGAAAAGCGAAGAATGTAATAAATTTGAACATTACCGTAGATTTTTTTGTGAACAATTAGTGTCTCTTGGGTTCTTTTCTCCGTATACTATTTACAATCTTCTGTGCCTGAACAACCAGGTCCTGTATATTTTGTTTAAATTTATTGTATTAAACGACATCCAAATTTAACAGCATACACTTTTTTATTTTATTAATTAATTATCCTCTGCACTTCCTAGTGATTACTTGATTCATAATCCTAATTATTGATGCTCTGTCATGTTGGGGAACCCAACGCATCTCAATCTCGATTTAGACAGTTTCTCTTTCGCTATGATTTTTTTTTTTTATTAATATAAAATAATAATAATATGATTTTATATATTATCTTTTTGGGCGCGCCAGCGGCTTTGAACCAACAACTGCAGAAATTATGGAAAGCGTTAAATAGAGAGACGATTAGAAATAGAGCTTAGAAAAGATTGAAGTACAGGAATTATTATATGTGGAGATGGAAAGGAAAGGACAAAGGAAGAATTATAAGGAGCAGGAAGACCCAGTGTTAAGATTTTAGAGTACAAAGCAGAGCGCTTAGAATCAAGGGGAGGACATTCAAAGAAGATGTGGTTTGCAATATATGGTGGAGTAGAGATGGAACTATGAAGGGGACAATCGGGAGAGGAGGACAGGGAAAAGCGAAATCGTGAAGAGGGTAGAAGGGAGTGATTAAAACGAAGTCTGATTAAGGAAACAATCGCGGAGCGTTGATAAGAAGAGGAATGAAACCACGGCTGAGAACAGGGAACCGGTTCCTTCGCTATGATTTTGTGCAGACATTCGTGGACTATGCTGAAGCATTTGTGGCCATAATTGTTTGTTATAATTATTGTATATGATGATTGTGATTCCTGTTCCATTAATTTTCCGGTCGGTTAAGTTCAGGTACTCTCTTGGGCTCAGTCTGGCCGATTTCTCTTTCCTAAAGATTTTATTCAGCCATCCGTGGGTAATGTTGAACATTTACGGCCATGGTTGTCTCAACTTTTTTCACAATTAAATATTATGTATCTTTCATTAGTTGGCATTATTCCTATATCAACTGGTTAGTGGCCAAATTGCTTGATAGTAAACTAAAGCCGGGCCATAAAAAAAAAGAAAAAGAAAATACCGATTAAACCGTTGCGAAGCCGATTCCCTTCAGCTGTGTACTGTTAATCGTACGATTTCTTTTATTTTCTTTTTTATCATATTGTGCTGTGCAGTAATTAGCCTAAGCTGTTGCACTGGCAAATTGTAAAATAAATAAAATAAAATAAAATAAAATAAAACAAAATAAAATAAAAAACCTCTGATTTAGTTAACCATGACTAATTACAAGAAGAACTAAAATACAGTAATTTTTCTAATGAATTAAAAATTAATTTACATCTTACTTATCAAACCGAAAATTGCACGAATTGCTATTATGAGTCATATTTATTTACTGACCGCTCCGCTGAACCATAAGGTCCTAACTTAAGTCCTCTATTATTTTTAATATTCATTAATGACACGAGTTGCTGAATATGGAGTAATGGATTTCTTTATGCTGGTGATTTAAAAATTTATCGCGAAATGTATTGAAATCTTGCAAAACAATATAGATGAAAATTATTAAGAGCCTGGGCAGCTCTCACCGTGATAACCTTAGTAGTTAAAAACGGTATTTCATAAAAAAAAAAAAAAAAAAAAAAAAAAAAAGATGGTCGACTCAAAACAAAATTATTTTTTAATATAAACAAAGAGAGAATTCTTAGGTTTACTTGTTAATTTGCCATTACAGATGGCAAATTATTGCAACAGGTAGAAATTTTAAAAAATCCAGAAATATACCGTGACAGAACACTTACGTTAAACTATCACGTTAAATATCCATGCAATACCGTTTTTAGAGCTTTAAGTTTCCCTTATTTTTAGGAATCGAATGGGATCCGTACACGTTAAAATTAATTTAATATGTTAGAATGTGTTCAAGGGAGATTTATAAGATATATGTTTTACAAGTTTATTGACGTTTATATAAAATTTGAACATTATGAGGATTTATTAACAAGATTTAATTTCATGACATCAGCGAACAGAAGGAAAATAGTCAATATTCCTTTTTAATTTGTACGGTAATCTAATTAAATAGCCTGATTTGTTAGCTAAAGCAGAATTAATTATAGACATAAGAAAAATACTTTTTATTTAAACCAAAATAGAACTAATGCACAAGAATTTGCAGACTTTAAGGTTTACTATGGAATTATATTTATTTTTTTAATAAACAATGTTCCAGAGATTGATTTATTTCATCATTCACGACGTAAATATAAAAAATCAATACGGACATGCCTTCAAATGCATTAAAATAGCTGAAGTATTTTCGTTACCCCATTTTATACGTAATCCTAGTTTTTATTTATTACTATTATTATTATTATTATTATTATAACTATTTTATTGTTCGCGTTATTTTAATGTATTTAAAGTATTTTCATTTATTCATATCTATGTAGCAGTATTATTATACTGTTTTGATGTTATTCATTATGTATTATTTCTTCCTGTAAACGTTTGTTTCAATGATATTATAAGTTATGTACTTTTAAACCTTAAATTACGTTACAAAGTTATAGTTTTAAATGTTACACGGACACAAAGTACCTTTTAATTCGTTAAAACATACAACATTTATTTATATTAAATTATTACTTAAAATAAAAGTTACAGACATTATTATTCACAAAAAAATATATATAAAAAATCCGTCCTACCGGTTTCGTCTACTTGACATGAGTAGACGAAACCGGTAGGACGGATTTTTTATATATATTTTTTTGTGAATAATAATGTCTGTAACTTTTATTTTAAGTAATAATTTAATATAAATAAATGTTGTATGTTTTAACGAATTAAAAGGTACTTTGTGTCCGTGTAACATTTAAAACTATAACTTTGTAACGTAATTTAAGGTTTAAAAATACATAACTTATAATATCATTATTATACTGCATGACTTAATTGCCTTACAAAATTATATCTAATTGTAAGATATTTTCAGATAGGAAATAACATCATGTTTCATTCGATATATTCATATTATAATCCAAACTGATCATAAATTGTAATGTTGCCTAGTGAATACCGTTTAAAATATCCTTTACCAAGTCTCGGTGCACCAAATTCGAGTTGCAACGATTAAAAAACAACAATATCATACGAGTATAACACCGGAGTCACTATTATTCTATAAGCCGCGTAACACATCGGGTATATTTGGTTTTTAATTATTGTTGCAATTTTACCGAAACTCCAATTAAGGTATGAATTTTATCGTTTAAAAATAATCGCTATATCCTTCTTTTAAGGTGTACTTTACTGTATAATATACTCTTAATACAATTATACTTTTTTTTTTTTTTGTTGTATTTTTGTAACATTTTTTGCGTAAATCTTAAAGTCGGATTTTTTTTAAAAACAGTTTTGTTTCAAAAATTTTGGCCTAAATATTTGGTAAAATTTTAGTTATTATAATATATATAAAAAAAATATATATAACGAAGTGAACTAACTTAATTTAGAAAAAAATGATAAAAGAAGATATTTTTAAGCTAGGAAAAATAAGTTTAGTCAAGCATGATGTTTCATACGCTGAGATACCGTATATTAAGTTAAAGATAACTACAATCTATATTTACATAAATTCGAAACAAAGCAATCTGGTTCTTCGCGTTGCAAAACGAGAGAGCACGTAATTTTTCGTACTTTTTTGAACTTTTCAACAACTCTGAAAGCTTCGTTAAGGAAATGAAATATGGTTTTGTTTTCGACAAAAACCGACATTTCCATGAACATATTACATGCCCGGGGAAAAAAATGTTTTTTTCAAAACTTTCGGGCTTTCGGCGCTCCAGGGGCTTAAATATGAAGTTGTAAGCTCGACTATAGTTTTTCTATAAAGCGGTCTTCTGTGCATATGTGTGAGATATGTTTTTGTTTTCTCTACTATTTTTGCTGGAGCTATTGTTTAGGTAAACATCAATTTTTTGCTATTTTTGGGCCCAAAGGGGATGTCAGTATAATTTTTTAACCGTAATTTTTCTTTTATGAAAAAGCTTTCACGTTTTGTCTTATATTTCGAATTTCACTTTTGAAGGCTTACTCTGGTGATGAGTTATGAATTTTTTAAGAATGATTTTTGAGGTCGTTCTTAATTCCGTATTACATATTCTTAGGGGTTTTTTTTTTGATTTTTTCGGCGCACGTGATTAAAAGAGAATTTTATGTACAATTTATGATCCAATTTTGAAGTTTATAAGTTAAACCGTTTCTGAGCTATTGCAAATTTTAATTTGATACGTTTGTCGTTTCTGAACCATCTTATTAGATTTCATACATTATACGTGTATGGGGAATCCTAAAAAGTCGGATGTATGTAAAATGGTTATACGAAAATTAAAAAGAAAAGATATATATTCAAATATAATGATTTTAGATTTAAAAAAAAAAAACAAAAAACCAAGGGGGCTATTGAGAAATTTAAGAATAAGACGGGTAGGTGTACAACAGTAACGAGGAACTTATTAAATGTAAAACCGAAATTAATGCAAAAACTACAAAGCTAGTTTCAAAAAAAAAGGACAAAACAAGCTAGACCAATATGTGCTCTCAGATCATTCGAAAGAAACAGATGAAGGATGCTACCGTTCAATTTATTAAAAAATAGCGCGATAGGCAAAAACAATATGATCAAACAAAATAGAAATAACGTTTTAAAAAATTTTACAGAAACTATAGAATTAAAAGCCTGCGAAGAAGTAATGAATCAATAAGATGTACTCTAATGCAGTTAGAAAACAATTATGTGGTAACTTAATTCATCCAGATCTTTGAACAAATCGTTTAACTTCGGACTGTGAGGTAGGAGGTTCAGGAGAAATCATTCTCGGAAGAAGTGTGTTTGGCGAGATGTAGAGACTGATACGAGCAAGGCGCGTTTTCCATTTATATGTATATAGTTGTTTGCACTGAGCAGATGTCGCCGACGCCGTCCCGCGCTGTCGCTATCCTCTTGACTTGCATTCTAATCGAATTTTAACAGATCGTGTTCAACAGATGGCAGAGCGCCTGAATGTGCCACATTTTCGCAGATGCCCGACCGAACTGCGCTTCGTTTGAATATATAACATACTATGCAGAAAGCTGCTATTTCGACTGACTGATCATTTTCAATCTCTCCGATAGCGAGAGTAATTTGCAGCGCGACAGCGTCTGAATCTGAACTGATATCTGAAGAATCAGCGATTGAGACACGCTTCAAAATTTTTACATCTGTAATTTTCGAACTAAAAGCATGTATCACGTGTAAATGTGGCAAATTTTTCGCTGTTGCGCAGTTCGTCGTCCAGTTTTCGTTTCCGCAATTCGCATTTGCGTTCGTTGGCGATTTTCGTTTTTGGAAACATAATGAATACACTTATTATTACTGTGCGCAGGTTGATGAATAAGAACTTCAACTACAGGGAGAAGCATGTAAAAATTTCCTCTTCTTGTTTCTTAGCGATTTCCAGACGCAGGATCCGCTTGGTAGCACGTTCTTCTCCATTTCTTACGATCTTCGACGTCCTCTATCCCAATACCGGTTTTCACCATGTCGTTGTTGACAGAGTCTGTTCACCGTTTTCTCGGTCTACCGCTTAGTCGCTTCCCTGCAGGGTCACAATCCACTTATATCCTCACCGGGCTATTGTCTGCTTTTCTCGTGATGTGACCATACCGTTGAAATTGCGCTTCCCGCAATTTCCCGTGTGTAGGTGCAACCCTTATACGCTCCCTTATATCCTCGTTTTTGATATGGTCGAGAAGCGTGCGGCCCAAGAGACCAGCGTAACATTTTCATTTCAGCCATATGAATGTTGCTAATTTAATAATACCATGGAAATGCAAAAAAGAAAATGTTATTTATATGATACATATCATTTTGTGGTAACCTCCTTGAAAGATATGATTGTGCGACACGGATGTATGCCCCGATAATCTCAATCTATTGAGGTCAGTGAATTACTTCTTTTACCATTTGGATTGGTGGCTACCACCAAGGTTCGATGTTCTATTCGATGGTCCTTAAAAAGGTTGCTTTGCTGGGACCAGAATGAAATCCAACGTTCTTTCACATTCTTACGCAGGAAGGAAACTATTTCTGGTGGTGGGGCGTCAACATTCGCTTCCAGACATGTGCCAGTATTCAAAGGTACCCTACTTGTATTCTCCCTCTTGGAACGCCGTTGTTTCTATTTCATATACCGGCGGACCACCGGTTATTAACCGGATAGCACGGAGGAAAGCCAAAGAATCTGTAATAATTATATATTGCTTATTACCGGACGCACATCACTCGTATACTTCCAATCCGAAAAGGATTCCGTGTTATTCGGCTTCCAAAGCACTTTACCTGAAATTTAGTAGGTGCATTCTTTGAAAAAGGACACCGTCCCTAATACATCCTCATCTGTATACTTACGTGTGTCGATCGTGTAAGTTTGTATTTTTTTTTCAATGACTTTTTGGCGAACTGAATGTTGTTCCTAATTAGATGTACGAGGGGGATTCATCGACTAACAATGGAGAGTGTCGTCCCCATTGGGGTTCTTTTGGGAGATCTGGACTGTATTTAATATTTTTTTCAACAAATCAATTTAGAATACATTGAATCATTTTGAAAAGGTTGAACTATTAATAAATATCGATAAGTACTTTATTTTTTTGCAAACTTTGAAAGACTTTTTAAAGGGTCGTAGGGTGGTTTCGATACCTTCAAATAGTATCGATATGCAGTATTAGTTTCTTTTTTAAACCTGTTCAGGCTCCTCCGGAGGTTTATTTAAATTTGAAGTTGTGATATTGTCATTATAGTTTTTCTATGAAGTTTACCCTTTACATAAACTCATGTTTGAGATGATTTTTATTTGTCAACTTCTGTACGCGATTCACGCTAAAAAGCGCTTCCCTCTGCTGTTCTCTGCCGAAAACTAAATCAAAGAACTGGTTACGGAAAATATTCAATAATACGCTATTTGATATGTGTACATTTTCGTCGAACGATATGCACTTTTTTGAAAAGTACATTTTAATTGCTTATCCTTTGAAATTGTCGAGCTTTACTTCATTTTTCCTATGAGTGAGCCATTCTTGTATTGAAAACAGCAATTTTTCACCGGCAGAAAAATGACTTCGACATATAGTGCCTCTCAAGACTGACCTCCGGCCCCGTTCCTTACACTACATATTTTTAATGTTCAACGAGTTTTACGATTTTTACATAAAAAATATTTTTAAAAAGCACTTTTTAATTCGATAACAAAAAGTTACCACCTATCTACATTAAAAATATTCCATGTATAAACGGTTTATTTGAGTAATTTTACAGATATAAAATTGTTTGAACATTCAGTTTCGTTTTAGGTACAAAATAAATATTATACTTTCAATAAGTATGATGTATCCACGTTAATTTACTTTTCAGAGGTTAAAAGTTAACTATGGTTTTTACGATTTTCCTCGCTGGCTCAATTTCCAATTATTCGACAACTTTCTATTCACATCTTTTAGCTATATTATGGTTGCGATTAAACATGTATTCTACCACTTGACTCAACGATCGCTAAAATTTGTTGTTTATTTACGAGTTACCATTTTGAGTGAAATACATATTAATGTAATTCCGTGTTATCGATTGAGAACAACTATCGGTGTTGTTAAATCGATTTTACTACTTTTAAAATAGGAATAGATAAAAATATATTTCTAAAACACTCGAATACTTCGGCGGAATCCAAGCTGTTGTAAAATTATAATTTTATAACATCTTTTTATTTTTTTTGTCGTTGAGAATTAAGTAATAATTTAAATTAAGCAGGCTGAGAAGTGAAATATAGTTCCGCTACTCCGAATAGCAAAAAAAAAAGCAAAAAAAAAAAGGTTCCATCGAAATTACAAAACACGATCGAAAGAAAGTCGATTTTTCCAGATTTTGGAATTTACAGCGTTCGGAAGACTGAAATTTGATGTTGTAATATTGGCTACGTATTTCTTTTTAAAAGCTTCCTTTTAATGTTTAAGATGTGTCCTGTTTTGTTTTTTTTTAAAGTTCGATAACCGATACCTTTTTTTATTTGATTTTCACTAAAATAGTGACGGAAGGGGTGAAGCGAATTTAATTAATTGATTATCAAAAAATGTTTTTAATGAAGTTTGATTTTCGTTATTCATTTCAATTTTTACGTCAATACCGGATGGGAAGTTGTGAATTTTTAAGAATGATTTCTTAAATAGTTTTAAATTTCATATTCTATTTATAGTCTCGATGGGTTTATTTTCCAAATTTTTCGGCGTCCAAAGTAATCGGCTGTCACCTTGAAGTGTGTGTTTTAATACACTAACGTGTAAAATTTTTAATTTATTAATTTTAACGCGATTCGTTAGCCATCTTGGTAGGATTATTCAGTACATTAGATGGTACGCTGAGCAATTTTACATAGCAAGCAATCAGTAGTAAATTTATAAAACACTTCGCCGATTATTCGACTATTTCTTTTGAAGGTAGTACGAAATTCCGGTTCTCAGCGGGCAGCCTATATTTAAGGTGTTCGATTCCGGTCCTCCCTACTCCGTTCCCGGTTTCGCTAAATTGCACGATTTTTTTTACAGATTATGCGCATTTAATGCTCTCAGCAGGCGGGCTATTTTATAGATAATTAGTACTCAACGTCCCGCTGGGTTTCGAGTCTTGTACGCCATTAAAGCTCGTTTAAACGAAAATTTTTTGGAATTTCGAAAAATCCGAAACAATTTCTTCTCGGCATCGATGCGTTTTAAAAAACTAAATATTAAGAAATGAAAACGCGTTCGAATAATATTTTTGTTCTCCAGCCGGTACGGTTTCATTTGTTAGAATAAATTCACAAACGGATGATGTAAATTGTCGAAAGTTGAAGTAGAATGCGTTATGTCATGGAAGCAGTCTACGTAATAATTTGAATCTTTACAACAAAAGTGTAGTACTATTATGAAGGAATTAGCAAACAACGGACTAAAACTATTAAAATTGACGTCTTCGATTTGTGTGTTGTTAAAGAAGGAATCTCAACGCGCACCGAATGAAAAAATAACGAAAATACGCGGTAAAAACACAATCGAAGTGAAAAGAGCGCGTAAAAAAATTCAGATTATAAATATTTTTTCCGAATTCCTTGTAGTTTAATAACTTTTCAATATAAAAACAATCTTTCTTATAAAATTTCTGATATCCTCCAAATGTTACACAGAATATCTTTCTTTCAATATCTTGAGTTTCGTTTCCGCTTTCACTGCAAAAAAAAGTCCCAAGTATCTTTTATCCTTAAGTAAATAACTTCACTTTAAATTCTGGCCGGATATATATTTCCCCTTTACCAATAATAATCGTTTTTTCTATCTTTCAATTCAAACTAACCTTTCTAATCCTTAATTCTCAGAGTTCCCTTCTCTTCCTCGTTCTTCTATTGTCTCTCTTATATATTCGCCTACGCTTTAGTCACACTTTATTGCTCTCTTCCTGCTATCGCTCCTTATTGTCCTCTACACATCTTAATGAAGCAATTATCTATGATGCTAATCACATTTTCTTCGAGTGTTCTGTGCTCTTTCCGCTGAACGCTTTTTTTCTTTATTTGTTCCTCTTAAAGTTAAAGCTTCCTGCTCTGTATTGTGCTTCCTGTATTCTGTCCTTTCCCTCTTGGTCTGTTGTTCCTGCCATTGATTCCTTTATTTCAGGATTAATTTTTAATTAGGTAACTCTTCTTCCTATTGTTTCTGGCTGGAGATTCCTGGTTGAAGAGCCCCAAAGAAAAAGAAAGAAAAAAAAATGAAAAAAAAAAGAAAGACTTTCAATTAGCTAACAGACTGCGTACTAAATACAGCGCAATTGTTTTTCCCTCTTTCTTGCTATCTTACACCTAGTCTTATCAACTGCAAACCATCCAGTGAAGTGTGCTAAAATTAACTTATATATGTTTACACAAAATGCATACACACATATTGTTGTATTCTCACCTACGAACACATACCATACATATACGCACCCGCACACATACACCACGGACAAACACATATTATTTATATATTTATAACTTATATGAGATCTTGAGGTCGTTTGTCTATTCAGCCCACGTCCTTTGTTTCGATCACTCAGCAGTTCTTTTGTTGTACTATTAGGATGTTCTTTCGATCTGGCAGCATATCGCCGAGCAGCAGTTGCTATTTCATTCTTCTGAAATTTAACTCCACAAGATTTTCATGGATTGTGATGTTGATTATGTACCATGAAGCAGAGATAATCGTGCGTAATAACTTATCCCATACTCTTTGCATAATTGAAATATGTTTTTGGCACAGCCCCATAATTGACAACCGTATTGCCAGATTGGTTTAAAAATTTGTTTATAAAGTAGCAATCTGTTTTCAAGAGATACTACTATTGATTTCTTATCCAACACAGCCAGTACAGTTGCCGCAGTTTGATGTTCAACTCATTCTAGCGCAATGATCGTTATTTTCAGTGGCAGATCCGAAGAAGGAATATCGGCAATGTTCCCTCACACACACAAAAAAAAAAAAAGAAAAAAATCGATAATAATTTTTCTTTTTTCGGTATAGAATTGTTCATATATAAATGTCCTAAGAATCAGAAGAAAAACAAAAAATATTGAATTGTAAATGGTTAATTTTAATTGTATTCATAAAAGGTAATTTTAATTGTATTCATAAAAGGTAATTTTAATTGTATTCATAAAAGGTAATTTAAATGCGATTATGTTTCGATAATAATTTTATCGAACGTAACCCGTAATTACGATATGATGATAGTGAATAAAATGTGTATAATTTATACTCGAACGATATGAAAATTATTACTCTTCCGCATAATTTAGGTGGAAATTATTAACAAAACGATCAGTCAAAATCACTATTACAGAAAACCGGTTACCCTATCATAACAGAGGATCACCGAAGTAAAACACGCCGACTTCGTTCACTTCTCAACGTTTACCAGAAGCGTGGCTCGTGGTCCGCTTGACACGCACCCACAGTTGTATTTGAATAAATTACGCATAAAAGAAAGTCAATTTATCATGTAAAACACAGAAAGGAAAAATAAATCAGGTTATCGGACAGCAGTCCCTCCACGATTATCTTTTCGCATGCCTTACAGATAACACCCGCTCAGTAAATCACTAGCACGTTCTAATGCATGAAAATTAGTTTAGATTCGATTAATCGAAATCTAGTTATAACCGAAATTATTTTTCTGTAACGTTTAACGTCCATAGACTTGTTATTTATTTACCGAGCTAATATTTTTTTCATAACATAATTATTTTGTTAATAATATTTACTCTTTTCCTTATTTTTTTTTTCGTTTACTTTTTTCATAGACTATTTTTGACCTTCATATTCTTTAGAAAACAAAAACAAATTTCGATTATATCGCTAAACTTCGTGCAAATATATTTTTGTATAAATGCGATATTTTTCTGATCTAAAAATTGCTGTTTTCCATTTGATTATTTATATCACGTTGCATAATCAACTTTGTATTTAAAAACTTCCATTTTGTGCGAAACCCACTTGATCCTCGACGCACGGATCATTTTATAAATTTTTGATGTGAAAAATCTAATGATGGCAAACGGTGTGACGTTACATGCCATCAAGCCTGCCCCGCCACCGCCTCATACTCGCTTGTATGTGTGTGGCGCGTATACTACACCGTTTGTTGCATTTACGCGGGAATGTGTACCGCGTGCGCCTAGCCGCTATTCGTCTATAATATACTTGATACAGTATATTGGCGCGTCGCCCTATGTGTGTGTGCATAAGAGCAGGCTGCAATATAATGTCAAATAGGCGGACACATAATCTACTGATTGACAAAACACTATCTATCAATTCAAACCAAAGGCTAGTAAATCATCTATAATTAATATATTATTTATTAATATTAATACACTATCATTCTATTTCATATTTTCGTAGTACACAAACAACACAAGCCGGGGGGGGGTACGGAAACATTTTTATAAATATATATACAGACATACATACATATATATATTTATATTCATATTTTTATATTTATATATATACATATATATATAAAAATATATATATATATAAATATGTATATATATATATATATATATATATATATATAAATATATATAAACTCGGTCACTTTGGCCTCGCAAGGGGCTGTGCCCCTTGACCCCTCCTGCTTTCATTCCTGTCTCTTTCTCTTCTATACTTTGTATAAAATGATCAAAATTTACAACGTAATTCTTACTGGCATCAACACACACAAAAAATAACATAACCACAAAAATCCTATTCTAACATTTACCTTCCGTTATATAAAATTAAGACATTTTTTCGTTACATTTTTCGTTACATATTTCATTACATAAAATTGTGACATTTTTTAAATAACAATAACAAAAATCCTACAAAATATAACAAACGTTACATAAAATTGGGACATTTTTTTGGGACATTTAGCGTTACATAAAATTGGGACATTTTTCTGGGACATTTTTCTGGGACATTTTTTTGGGACATTTTTTTGGGGCATTTTTTCGAATGGGGGGTAGCCTAAGAATTACGTTGTAATTAATATATATGCGTGTATTATTATGAAATATATTTATTTATAAATAGTATACTAAAACTTTGTAGTGAACTATTGTATAAGCAACTCTTCGTCGGCTTCGTCCTTGATTTCGTTTACGCATAATTTTCTCGTTTTCTTAGCTTTATTCTCCCCATTCCGTCTTCTCCGGTACTTTTCCACTCATTTTCATCGTTTTATTATTATTATTCGTCTCTTTCTTCCGCCCCGAACAATCGATCTTCTATGCCGATATTTCCACTTCTTATCCCTTCTTGAATTTCCTTTTACTTCTATTATTGCGCAGTCCTTTAAACTATTTTTCTTTTTTTTTCTTTCCCTTTCCAATTCTTGCGCTAATTGTAACGGTTTCTACTTACTGTAAACTGCGCATATATAAATAAATGAAAATTAGTTAAATAATTGTCCAACGGCGCAGTTAATGTTATATTTATGTTAAACGAATTTTCATTCGCTACTCACATATATAATCTCATTATTTTTAAATTTGAAACATAAATTTACGTCACCTAAACTTTGTTATATTTATACACATTTTTTGAAAACAATTGAAACATTCGCGAAATCACAATTCCAATTATTTAAAAAAATTTAAAAATTATGTCCGATCGGTTTCGACTGGATTTTAGTGACGTTAATTTATGTTTCCAATTTAAAAATAATAAACATTATATTATACGTGTCAATAGCGAATGAAAATTCGTTTAACGTAAATATAACATTAACTACAACGTTGGACAATTATTTAATTAATTTTCATTTATTTATTTTCTAATGTCCTTGTTGATAAATATCTCATAAAGAAGAATGAAAAATAGTCAAAACCGAATTAATACGCTCCTTTTATCGAGAACAACAAATATATACAGTAACCAATGTGCGTTTATTATGCGATTAATAATCAGGTCTACATTCCTTACCTTTGTTCTTGCACATAGTATGGTCCGTAGAGTATATGTATCTTTTTAATTCATCATTGTAATTTAACTTATTGTAAAACTTGCATTTACCAATGTGCTATTTAAATGCGGCAAAATGATTTACAATTAAAACCGACGTCTGTTATTTCATTACTCTTTAATAACATTTTCCTGTATCCTTGGTTTTGTAGAAGACGATTTTTAATTTCCTGATGGAAAATTCCTGGGTTGTTCAACGACCGTAAATATCGAAATATTCCGACAGCCTAGCGACTACGCGTATTTTAATTTCTCCTAGTCCAGTTACCGTCGAAAGTAACATGATTAACAGAGGTGCTACCCAAAACAAGCTATCTTGATTCGTCCAGTGTAGAATTCCTAAACCAACAATGCCGTGAATTATTATTAATAATATTTACCCTCAGAACAAAGGACTCAAGCCGCTATTTCACGGCTACCACCATTATCTTCAAAAATACAATCTATCAATCTTAAAAATGTCCGGCTTCGTTCATTTTAACTAACAACTTTAATTACCTTCTGATCCCCTACATCTTCATCACAACATTTTTTAAAGAACCAAAACACACCAATTCACACTACTGCTAACCGAACAGCCTCTGCAACCCTTGCTTAACAATTATTCGTCACCATCTGATTGTATTAAAGTTATAAAAGTTCGGCAGCGCTGAATTTTAAAAATATCTTCCACTAACAGCATATACCATACTAACTTAAAAGAACTGGTCTCCATGACGAACCGTCTGAATAATAAAGTTACAAATATACGCGTGAAATTCAGATTTACAAAAAAACTAGCACGAGCTTTCCCAACAAGCCAACTTCTCGTGCGCACACATACAGAACACTATACCAGCATAATATGGAAGAGGTCGAATTGGTTCCCGTTCTATGTTGTTGAAGTTGTTTTTTTTTTATTATTATTATAACTCCGTTGTACCTCAGCTCTGGAGTTTTTAAATGTGTTACCGCTATTATTCATTGTGTTTTCTTTTATTATTCATTACGTAGTCAACGAAGAAAAAGGTCTTGTGGATATATTTAAAACACTTTTCTCTCATTTCTTCGCAAGCGATTCGCATGTTGCAAGCTGTATTCAATATTAATGTATTATCTGTTATAAAAAAATCTGTGTACTGTAAATGGAAAATAAATAATTGTAAGCTACATTTAGCACTTAATGTAGTTTTATAATACTTTACCAATGAATGAATGTTCACGCAGCTCAACCCCTTCTGTCCTTATTCACGATTTATATTTCATGACTATATGTTCAAAAAAAAAAAAAAAAAACGGAATCAAATGCAATCAGGGGTAAATTAAACTTAACGTTATTGAGTGTCGAGGAAATTTGAATCATGAGCTACAGATTTATTTATTTATTGGTGTATTTCTTGTTTTCTTCCTCAATAAAGGTATTCGATTGATTGATTGATTGATTCACGAGCGCGATAACTGTTTTTTTTTTCAGTAATTTTTAATCTTAACATTGTTAACAGAATCTTAATTTACAGAACTTTTTTATTGTTTACTTCTTTAAAGCATTGCACGAGAAAACAAATTTTTTTTTAGCAAAATTAGCCGCATATTTATTTATTGTATTTTTTACAGAGCGAAATTATCATGACCTCATTTTGTTCGTTGACGAAAGTTCAGCATTAACTGAAAGAAGAAAAACTGCTGTTGCTGCTACTGCTGGATAATTTAGGTTCAGTTCGCTCTTTGTTTCAAAGTACTCACGCATTTTCGAAAAACTACTGTTTTTGGTAATAAGTGTACTTAAGAATGAACTTAGTTTAGAGTTTTCTTTTTTTTAAATTTCATATATACACGTATATAAAGGGTATCTTTTATAAATTAATAATGTATAAATAATATTTATTTTTCATTCGAGCGATTAGGTTCTTGAAACATTATTTTTTCCTGAATTTGGTATACTTCCTTTATATCTAAAATAAGTACAATTAAACGCATCCCACTCTCTTCTCTCCAAATTGAATGCAGTCCATAATCCAGCCCTCCGCTTATGCCTTGGTGTTTTAAGTTCCAGCCCTATTCCAGCAATCCCGGCTGAGTCTGGTGTTCCTCCCTTCTTCCTATTGCTAAGCATAGTAAAAAAAATTCAATTTGAAAATTGGAAATCTTTGTATGGTCGTTCCTTTACAAATCCGCGGTCCTTATATCTGTCTATTCAACCGTCTCTACCCTCATATCTTTGGTTCTTAGATTTTCCACACCTTCGTCGTTCTACTATATCCTCTCTTTGTCTCCTTCGCTTTGGTCACAGCTGTCTTCCTGCTTCCCTTTGTCGGTTTGTTATTATTTCCCTTCCTCTCTGTCCCTTATGCGTAGTTAACACATTCGATTGTGACGCTGATCACATTTTCTTCGAGTATGCGTGTTTATGCTCTGAACGATCAATTCCATACTCAGATATACTATCCCTTAATATCCCCACGTCGTACTGTGCATTCTTTATTCTCGCCTTTCCCTCACTGTCAGTTGTTCATTGCTAAATTTGCGTCTTTAATCCGCGACCGTATAAACATTTAAGTAAGCCTCCTCTTATCTTAATATTCTGATTCATCCACCGCATTTACCTGGTGCATTGTCGGTCTCCTTGTTCGGATGGTGGCCATAGTGGTACTAGGTCAAGGCGGCGTGTATCTTCCTGGGTCAGTATGAACTCTGCGCTATCTTTTAGCGATCATACTAGTCTCCTCCGATGTAGAGTTGCTTTCTTTCTTCTCCTTAATATTTCGTAAGCTTGTCGTCTGTAGCTGCCGTTTGAATGATGGATAAACAATCACTTAGCTTTTCTAGACAGAAATTGCGAACACTGCTTTGCAGTTGCAGCCGTAGTGCGAAATAGCGATTTCTTGTTTCTTTTCATCAGGCACTGTGGGCACTGCTTTGCAGTTACGGCCATATTGTTTTGATGAGGATCTTTTTGTTGGAGCTGCCCAGTAATCGTAATTATGGATAACTACATATCTCTTTTGATGCTGATTACATTGCACTTAGTGTTACATAGATAACATATATCTTAAACAGGTAAAACGGCTAGCAAGACATGAAAGCTTCTCTTTCCTCTAGGACTTTCCTCATATTTTTTCTCTATACATTTATTCTCTTCGGACTATGCTAGTTGTACGGGTTCTAGTATCGATCTCTTTTGAATCTTTTGTTATTTCCTCATAGTAGTTCTGACCGTCTCCTTCATCCCTAAATAGCTCTCCTAGTGACCTCATTTTTCTTTCGTTCTACGTTCTTTTTTCTTGATGGGTAATTGTCCGTTGCTGACAAGCCCAACAAATTAAAAAAAAAAAAAAAGTACAATTAAAACTTTCCTTGAAAGCTAAATCACAATTTAAACGAAAGACGATGAGTGGAATTTGTTTTTAAAGTCGCCCCCCCCCCACCAAAAAAAAAAAAAAAAAATTTAACAATGAATTTTGTCTTTACGTTTAATTTGAGGACTGGCTCAATTAATTGGCACATAAGGTGAGAATACTAGAGTTACTTAAACCGGTTATTACGCAGTGTTGGACTTGCTTTTTATTCACCAATGTGCCAGACACAATCAAGATTATGAAAAAGCGCGATATTATTGACCAATTAACCCCGGTTTTATTGATCTGATTACAGAAGTCAACATATGTTCCTTTGACAGCGAGAGTTTATCAACAAGATCGCGATTAGACTTTTATTTTGACAAACTTATTTGTCAAAAAAATTAAAAATACGTTCAGCGAAATAAAAACATTTCTATTAAACTATAGAGAGGAATTTTTAGAGATGTTCTTTTTTTGTTACAAAAAAAAAGTGGTTTACAAGAGATTTCAACATTGGCGCATAACTTGTATTACATATGGATCGATTTTACTGATTGTCCATTAGAAAGTTGCGATGGAAATGTAGCTTTGAATAAAAAATGCGATTATACATATTTCAATGTTTTTACCGTTAAAAATGCAGTTTAAAATAAAGAAATCGATTTTTTTTTTGATTTTTTTTCAAGCGTAAAATATGGAGAATAACGTGACAAAAAAATTGATTTTTAGCAAGAAAAAAATTCAAGTATAATACTAAAAATTGCCAAATAAAATGTTAAAAAAAAAAAATACCGACTTGAAGATTTATTATAAAAATTCAATAAAAATGCACTAAAAAGTAAAAAATAATTACTCCCGATAAGACATATATATCAGAGTGATATATATAACTTAAGTTGTGATACTATCGTAATTCTTATACAACACTGATACCTTAATTAGAGTAGGCATCAAATTCGTATTACAATAATAATTAAAAACTGCATTAAATATTCATTAAATTGCTCTTACATATTGCAATATGAATTTGATGTCTACTTTAATTGAGTTATTAAGAATTACGATAGTATTACCACTTAAGGTGTATATATCACTCTGAAATATATATTTTCTCATCCGGAGTAATTATTTTTTACTTTTTAGTGCATTTTTATTGAATTTTTATAATAAATCTTCAAGTATCGGTAATTTTCTTTTTTTAACATTTTATTAAATAATAGTTTAAAAGTTATGAAACACTAAACACAGAAATGGAGCGTTATTTCGCTAAAATATGTTGAGATATTTTTTGAGTTTTTTAGATTTTTTGATTTTTTAATAAGGACTTCTGTGCTTAGTGTTTTATAACTTTTATTAAAATATTATTTAAAGAATTACTAGAAGATGTGGTCTAATTTTGTTAAATTATGTAATTTTCCTAGATATCAAAAACCCTGCTATATATCTGCGCCTAGATTAATAGGTAAAAGGAATAAAAATCCAGCTGAGGGAGAAAAAGAGATTGAAGAATGAATTGTAAAGTTATGAATAAAAGAAACAAAAAATGGTTATATTGAAAGGAGGGAAAAATAAAATAACGTTTTACAACTTAGTATATTACGTTTAAGTTGACGAAGTTTATATTTAGTGAATAAACAGTTTATCATTCTCCTGGAATCAACCGATAGGGTAATTAATACGTTCATATTTCATTGCAGCTTTTAAAAAGTAACACCTCTGATTGAAGGTAAGTTTAACATTCCATGTATCCACATATAGTTAATATTTTTGATTTAAGTTAAAAAAGTTCACCTGTGTGGTGCATCGATTTTGAATTCATTTTAGTTTATTTTTTAATACCGTCTTCTTCAGTAGGATAGATCAGTGAGAATTACTAGTGTTAAACACGAAGAAAACTTAATTTTAAAAGAAGAACTATATATATACATATATATATATAATATATACTTTACACGATAGTTTAAAACTGACGCATACATTCACCAACGTATACTTACTTATTTACAACCATCACTAGAGAAGATTTAAAATATCTTTAGTTAATTTTTTCTTCAATCTTCGTGGAGGTTTTCCTGGAAGATTAAAACAATGCATGTCTATGTCGTTGATATTTTCATTTACTTTCATTTTGTTGAAAAAATTTGTACCGTGCTATTTGCAAACTTCTTGTTCATGTTAAAGAAAAATTCGAAATATAATATGATTCATTCGTTATCATTTGAATAGTCCTTGACTGCAGCCGCCAAATTCGACTGATGTTGCTTTTTGCTAATGGAACTGTATACTTCAATTGTGTACTTCACAGTAGGCGTCAGAATTGCGAAGTATATTAAACGTTTACAACGAAGGTTGAGCTCAGCTTTTCTAACGATTACTGGCTGCAATTTCTGGATTCTATCCAAAATTTGCCGTCTCGCATGTACTCTATGAGCCCCCCCCCCCAACGTGAGACACACAAATCAAGAATCAATCTGAAATATTTGTCGGAATTGTTTTGCCGAAATTATCGGTTTCCCTGATCGCGGGACAAAACTTTTTATCAAGTGTGATCGTAACGTGACGAATTTGTTGTGGTTAATATTTAATCTTGCATGAAGTAGCCCGGTTGTAAATGTTGTCCATATGTTTCGGTACTAATGTTAATGTGTTTGCTGGATCCTCATTGGAAGTAGTGTTTATGTCAATTATAAACTGCTCAAAGGGATTTTTATCTCATACTATAGCCCTACCGGGGGGCACGATATTACTTCAATATTTATACTTAATGAGTTAGATCATACCTATCATCTTAGCTAGTGATGACTTTAATGCGTTAAACACCTAATGAGGCTGTGTAGCCGAGATGTCACCAAGGGTGCGGAAATTCTAAAAATGATTATTATTATTACCAATTCTCAGTTATGTTTATTGAACGATGGTTTTCCTACTGGAATAGAGATAGCCCCATTCATGCTAACAATCCAGTACGTTTAACATTAGTTTCATCAGATATTTATCGTGGCTCTTCATGGTTGGTTGCTTCTCTGCCTCTGGGAAGCGATCACCTTCCAATAAAGATTGAAACTTACTATGATGAATACATGTCGAATTCATATAATGTGCTACATCTGTCTATAGAAAGGTCTGAAAATTTAGGGACGCGGTTTGGACTATGTTTAGAGATCTACAAGACATTGGTAGTGTTGAATCCGTGAACTCGCCTTTAAAGAAGTATCGAAACAACTCTGAACTATTTTTAGATAAGTCTATACTTCTAGCGCTCGCTCATATAAAGAAAAAAAAAAAAAAAAAAAAATCCTTCTCTTTGGTGGAACGAAGATTGTAAAAATAGTAATTCTAGTCTGCGACGATTTCGAAAGACTGACGCAATCGTACTTGCACTTCAGAAAGGATTTCAGTCGAAGCTCGTAGGATTTTAAAGAGAGAGGGCTAAGAAGAGCTCGTAGGAAAATTATTGTGTGAAGTTCAATAGAAGCACTCCCGTTATAGAAATCTGTTTGTTAGTTTTAGAAGATTTAAAAACTACTGTGCTAATTGACATCTCCTAGTTCGAGGACTTAACAAATGCAGTAATCTCTCCGTATATTTTCGCTATAAATGAAATACCCGATCCTGAAAATGTCCCACCTGTCTTTAAACTTTTTGTGAATTATACCTGCTTGTAAGAAATAAAAAGGACTTTTCATTCCGGGCTTGGAATAATCTACTCCGCCGTAAATAAATAATCCAGCTGAAAACTCTAAATGCTACCTTGTGTAATGTTCTTTTGACATGAAGGTATTTTTCCGCAAGAATAGTCGAGTTCCTGATAGTTGCTATTCCTAAAACGGGATAAATCTTCCAATAAAGAGCAACATACCATAGCCCGATTGGCTTCCTGTTTTAGAAAATGTTTTAAAACGGTGTTTTGAGAACAGACTCGCATGGTGGACTAAAAATAATAATAATATTTTTCCGCGTATTCTATTCGGTTTTAAACCAAGCTTGGGAATCATCGATTACATCTCCGGCTTACTTAACGATACCTACCTATCTTTACTTAACAAAGAGTATCTAGTTGCGACTTTTTCAGATATAGAGGGAGTCTTCGATAATGTATCGATTCCTATTTTAGCAGAGGAGTTAAAGAAATCAAGTATCCCTCCGACAGTCCAGCTACTAAATTTATCTGCTCACTCTTTGTAAAGAGATTCTGATTTTTCTTTAATCCAGTCAATCATGAATTCACTATGAAACATGCTTATAGAAGACTGGCATGAAATATTTCAATGAATGAAAACTTGAGAGTCATTAATTTTGTATGTAAACCAATCATACAATGTCAAAAGTCTTAAAACCACCTCCAAAGGTACACTGAATCAGTATGTTTGATACGGTTAAAACTGTTTTTTGTGAATTTAATTTTCCGATAACCTATCGGATAGTAGAATGTTGAGGCTGAAATAGTGGGTATTTTAGAAAAACAATATTTGTATTTAAATAACCGTTGAAATAGCAACGTCGTTCAGTTATTTTATTTAGAATAGAAAATTGATAAATTTAACATCGTTAACAATCAAAACGTCTTTACCTCACCTGGATTATTAGAATTACTTTATCTTTCATAAATTACTAATTTTTTTAACCCTTCTCTTACACAAAGTTCGGGTAAAAATGACCCGATCAATCTTCGCATTATTATTACGCGGCATTGCGCTGGAATTTGACCTTGGCCGTTTAGGAGTCTTTCGTGACGACATTCTTTATGTTGATATTAATCGCCTCACATCCGGTAAAAATTGCTCTGTTGACAAAAAAAATCCTATTTGTTTGTACATAGTAGTGTCTAGCAGGCGGGTAAAAAATACACCCGCCTTTTGTATAATGATATATAAAATATTTTTCAATTTCACGGAGATTTCAGCTGTTTCTTATGTAAGTCGGTCTCGTTATGAATTTAAATTATCTACGTAGCACATCGGAAAATATTCTGAAGGAATTAGAACGACAGCATACCGAATCTAATTTAGAAGAATCATACCCGGAAGAGGATGCGTCTTCAATTACCGATAGCGATATTGTTGATGATGAATTTACCATTGTACTAATAACGATCATTTAGATAAACCGATACAAGAATCTGATATCAGGTAATTCGTTATCGGAAAAGATGAATAAAACCATTTGGTCAAACACAACCTTATCTGGAGATACCAAGAAGACACCGAATAAAAATATTATGAAAAAGCATTTTCCAAGTTCTAAAGATCGAGCAATTGGTTTAGTAGATCTAGCCGAAATTCATGTTTTATTTATTACCGATGAAATATGATCGATATTATAGTTCAATTCACAAATCATAAAATACAGACTTCTCAAAACAACTGCTGAATTGAAACAGTGGTACACTGGGAAGATAAGTGTTACAGAAATCAATATATTTTTTTTTGGTGGGGAGGGTGGTCACCAGGGCTTGAAAGCCAATCATTTTTAGATGTCATAAGCTTAATCCAAAAGCCATATTTAAATTTCCATAAGCTAAAAACCTAAAGCTTAAGCTATATTCAAAATTTAAAGCTGTATTTTTCAAGGGTATTATTATTCGGCTTTCAAGCGCTGATGGTCACACAATGCGAGCAAGTTTGATATTTTGATAGTACCCAATATGTATATTACTAAAATTTTCATTAAAAATAAATACTCGTGGCTATAAACAAATATATTTTTGTAAATTGGGTAGAAAATACCCGCCTTGTTCAATGTGCCACTACAACATAGCTTGTGTAAGAAGGGTTAACACAATATCTTTTTTTTTTTTTCTTTTTTTTTGAAGTACAATATGATTAGGCACAAATTATCGGTGTATTCCACGGCGTTAAATTGTTGATAATTTAATAAATTCGATACAGTTTGTTTAAATTAGTTGTAAATTGAACGATAATTTCGTTCGCGCACTGCAAATTAGTATGCGGCAATTAACTTAACTTTTGCACTGAATAATGTTTGGACTGGAATAGCGGATAGGGAGGAATGTTTACAAACTTTCCGAAAATTATTTTGGTTTTAATATTAAGCGTAAAAAGAAATTACTTGAAGGTGATAATCTTTTTTAAACGCTTAAAGCGCAAGTTTATATTAAAAATGGAGAACACAAAAAAGTATAATACGAAACGATCTCGTGTTTTGTTTTAAAATTAAATAGAATATAAATTTTAATGAAAATTCACAATTTTAAAAAAGAGACTTATTGCCAAATGAGCTGCAGAAACTGAAATAGAAAATAATTTCAATCGAGATAAGGGCTTACAGTTCATGACCTGTTACCGGTTTATTACAAAAAAAACAAAAAACAAACAAACAATAATTGAGGATAATTAAGAAAACAGCTTAATATAGAGCTCATGGAACTTCGCGGATAATTAACGGCTTGATAAATGAAAAGAATCAAATCGAGCGAACAAAAAGTATTCAAGAAATCGAGCTAACAGCTGTCAGTTGTGGTCCAGTCTTATTTTCGATTAAAAGCTGTTTGAAACAAGTTTGCTGTTAAATAGTGTCGTGATTTTCACTAAAAGTTTTAAGTCGTATTTTATGTTTCTTTTACGTTTATTTTGTATCGTAATTTTCTCAATGTTTCGTTTTATGGAAAAATATAGAATCCTCAGTGCTCGCGTGTATAATTTTAGGTAAATAGATAAGCTTATATACTTTATACAAATCCTTTTATTTGTTCATTTATTTATAAAGTTGAATAAGTTCAAGATCAGACCAAGCAGTTAACAAGAAGTAACCTTATCGAGGGAAAGTTATAACGTGAAAGAAAAATAGAAACAAGTTCAGTCAAGCATGATGTTTCATGCGTTAAGGATTATTCCGTATGATGTTATGTTATGTTAGATATAACCGTAATATTCTCATATTCGCATAATATTAAATTTCAAGGAATTTGATTTTTCCCGCTGCAAAGACGAGAGGAACGTATTTTTTTCCGGATTTTTCGAAATTATCGCCAACTCGAAAATTTCGTTAAGGAAATGAAATACAGTTTCCTCTAGCCGACAAATAGCACGATCTCTCAATTGATATATATGGCATGACCGAAAAAAAAAAAAAACTGTTTTTCCCAAAAAATTTCGAATATTCCTTGACGTTGGAAACCTGGATGCTCAAATTAGAAAAATATACGGGGGGATTATTCAAAATTTTTAACTATGATACTCGCGTCATCGAGAAAGGGACATACGTAATCTTTCGTGTTTTTTTGAACTTTTCATAAACATCAAAAGTTTCGTTAAGGAAAAATGACTTATGGCTTCGTTAAATAGCGCGATTTTTCCAACAAAATATCACACGCTCGGAAAAAAAGAAATACTTTTTTAAAAATCTTCGAGCTTTCGGCGCCTCGAGCGTCAAATTTTTTGAATAGAGAAGTATGCGGGGATGCGCATTTTTTTAACCTTGTTCAAAATTTTTAATACTCGCGTAGCAAAGATATCAGTTTTCGCGCTTTTTGGAACTTTTTATATTCTTCGAAAGTTTCGTTAAGGAAATAGCTTACGGTTTCGTTTCCGACAATTAGCGAGCTTACCAACGCTTTATCATGTGCCCGAAAAGAACATATTTTTTTCCCGAAACTTTCGAGCTTTCGACACCCCAAACTGAATATAAAGTTTTGTAAGCTCGGCTATATTTTTCCTATGAAGCGGCCCTTTATGCTTGTGTTTCAGATACGTTTTGGTTTCTGCAACGTTTTTACACTCGGGCTAATACTTCAGTGAACTTTCTTGTTTTTTTGTTCTTTTTGGCTCAAAATACTTTTTTTATCGTAATTTTTTTGATTTCATGAAAGGACTCCTGCATTTTATTTTATATTTTGAATTTCACTTTTAAAGGTTTTATGATTTTTTCGTATATATATATATATATATATATAAAAAGAAAGCGAAATGGAAGAAACAATAAAAGCATTAAAATATTTTATTTTTTACTCAACTACAGTATACTTTTTTTCGTCTTTTAGTTAGTTTTAACACGCTTCAATCATTATCTTCTTCTTTATAGTGCCATACTTAATTGCTGAGCGTCAACGAATACACCTATTCATACATTTCAGCTGTACAGACATAGGCATAGTGTTTATAGCAATTGTTTATATGCAGTGCGGATGTGTTCACACGCAAGACTCCATTCGGAACTGATATTGTGATTGATTTATCGATATATACGAATGCAGTCCCGCGTGTGTCTGTTGTGTACTAACTAGCGTGTATACGATACGCGGTGGTTTGCCATTGCCTTCCGTATGGTTCCATTGGCGAGTATTTAATATTTTTCGTAATAATTTCCGTCATCATCCGGAGGCAACCGAACCCAAGACTTGCGTAACGGAAGCCAAGCGCTCTAGCAACCAGGCTATCGCGACGACTATGCTTTCAGTAAAAATGAACGAAGGATATAGAAATGCCAAACAAGACAGCTTTCCCTCTAGTAGACTAGCTTCTCTTATATTTTTATGCGTACAATTAAGCACGAGCGTCGGCGGAGGAAAGGTGGGAGTCAAGGGCTTTTATAATTTTATTATAAAAATTTGCCAGGAACCCGCGAAAACTATGTTTTAATTAAGATTTTATTCTTGTTTAATAAAATATTAAGCCTTTACAAATTAAAAAAATTTTATTTTTCCTATAACTCAAATCCTATCGTCTTGCCCCCCTGGCTCATTGGCTGGCGACGCCCTTGCAATTGAGCTAGAAGAATTAAAGGAAATTATCACAATGTAGCAGGCGAAAAAATTATCGGTTTTTTAAAAATTTTAGTTACTTGCTGAATTTTGGCCCCTTAAATTTTATCTACTTGAATCCTTGAAATATATAGTTACATCGAAATACTATAGTGACGGCGATGGAATCATTTTTTTTTCATTAATAAATTCACGCGCGTATATTAGAGTCGCATTTGTTTTGCACGACTATGCCTCGTTACAAATAACTCTAATCGTTCAAACGGTTTGGTTGCGAAGTCCATGTTTTCCTTTTCGGATACTGATACATGTGTTTATTAGGAATGAGCTAAATACTGTTTACTTATAAGTGCAGAACGTAGTTGTAAGGGGAATCGCAGCGGAATATTCGTGAGTACTTTGAATCTTCATTATTACGATATAGAGGAAAAGAAACAAAAAATCGAGGCTCGCCTCAGTGTCATTTTGAGATAATACATATATGATTGACGCAGAAAAAATACATACTCCGTTAAAACAGATTCCGGTTTTTAATAATACGCATTTCGTGTTCGATTTGAACCAATTTAATTTGCGAAAGTTCTTCCGCTACATAGCTATAATTTTCGTTTAAACAGTTCATCACATTCTAGAAAACGGTCTCTCTGGATTTGTTTTATTATATTAACTTTACTGGTAACTTTGTAAGTTTATAATGGAATTTTCGATTCCGTTTTTCACCCACTTTCCGACGTCCGAATGATTTGAAATTTTTACTAATTGTCAGAACCCGATGACAATATTATGCACAAACAAAGCACTTATACAACTACAAATAAATTTAAAGAATATAAATATTTATAAACGGAATAATTTTTATTTCCCGCGAAAACGAGGCGGCTTGACGCAAGCAACCTCAGCGGTCTCATTATGTTTTCCGCCACTATGCGGCGTCTTGGAGAAAAAGACCGTCATAGCCGGTTTCGTTTTGCTTTGCGGTGGCTGCTCGACGAAAGCGACGCGTCTGTAGCCGATCTTGTTATGCTTTCCAACACGATGTGCTGGCGGAGAGCATAACGAGACTGGCTACGGTCTTTTTCTCCAAGACGCCGCATCGTGGCGGGAAACATAATGAGACTGGTCGAGGTTGCTTCCGTCAAGCCGTCATGTTTTCGCGTGAAATAAAAATTATTTTGCTTATGAATATTTACACATTTTTCGTAATACTCGATCGTCTCCAAACTGAAGAGCTTGACTGTTCCAAGCGAACAGGAAGGACTTTGCACAATAGTGACACGGATTAGCTGAAATGACTTACACGAACTTTAATGAAGTAAATATAACATATTAGCAATCGTATATTTTTCTAAATTGTTGTTCGATCAAAGCTAAAAAAGCCAAAATTGCATGTTTTTACTTTAATACAAACTAAAAGGTCAACCGGATTTAAATAGATAGATTGTGTTGTATTGTATTGTTGAATTTTGAAATAGCGTAATTATATCCTTTTGTTACATTTCCTTCGAGACTAAAAAATTAAAAATCTAATTATAATTTAAAAAACTGAAAACAGATGCTTCATATGTAGAATGCGCTAAAAAGTGTAAAATTAAAAATTATTTTACAGTATTAACCTAAAAGAGTGAAGAAGTCGATATTAATAATTAATTTTTTAATTCGCAAAATAATAATTTAAGTTTACAATATTAACCTAAGAGTGTGCAGAGGTGGACATAAATAATTAATTTCAATTCAAAATAAAGCACGGGGTGGTTTTATATCATTTACATTTTTTGAGGGACTGCATGGCTGCAACATCACCCCATTATGCTTTATTTTAAATTGAAATTAATTATTTATGTCCACCTCTGCGCACTCTTAGGTTAATATTGTAAACTTAAATTATTATTTTGCGAATTAAAAAATTAATTATTAATATCCACTTCTTCACTCTTTTAGGTTAATACTGTAAAAGAATTTTTAATTTAACACTTTGTAGCACATCTTTCATATAAAGAGCATATCTGTTTTGAATTTTTTTTTAAACTATAATTTTACTTAAGAGAACTCGCTCTATAAGAATAATCAATGGCACGAAAAATTACATGTAAAAAGCCGATATTTACTTATTTTAAATGATTAAATAAATAAATAGAAGACGGATATATTTAAAAAACAATCGAAACCCGTATATCTGGCAATCAAAATAAGAAAGAAGGAAATTCAATGAACATCGAGGGGCGGAAAATTAAGATGTTGATCGCGTTAAAGATACAGAACCGGGTGCGTGTTTAGCATGGATAAGTATTCCGTCGTTCTTTCATTGAAATCACGATCAATTGACTGCAATTCCTCAAGCGATAAACACCGTCTATTTCAACGTTCGCATACATACATACATACTTATATACATATATATATATATATATATATATATATGTGTGTGTGTGTGTATACGTATGTTTAAAAACTTGTTTCTTTAGACCTCGCCGTGGGGACACCCTCGGAGGTCCAAGTAATTTTCTGCAATTTTCATTGCTCTATTATTCTTCGCAAACTGAAGTAAATGCATAAATATTCCACAAAAACGTTACAGATCTGGTTACACAAGTTTTTTCGTTACATGATTTTTTTATTATTGCCGCGACCATTCATTTTTACGGTGTTTTTTTTTTTTATAATAGTCGTTGATTTCTGTGAACAATGAAATTACCTTAGAATCCAATAACTTCCAGTAAAACAAAATCGATGTATTTTATGATAATTACGAGTATTACACGAAATATTACAGGAGACTGAAAAGTGTCAGCTGTATAGTTTATATATTTTTTTTGAAAACAATTGTTTAAATTATTCCGAAACATTTCAATGAGCGCTATTTCATTAATCAGTTAGCCATAACAATTAATGAGAAGTACTAGAAAATATTCATTTATAACGGGAAAAACTACTTTATTAAAATCTTCCTCTATGAAACTATTTAAAATATGTATTTACATTTTCCGGCTGGATAAATTGTGTTAACGTGAATCATTCGGACACGGACTTCGCTTATTGTACTAAATCGGTTATCCTGCCCGACTTATCTGTATGAATTTCTAAATATAAATAACCATGTATTTCCAAAGCGCCTGTTTACAGCCGATTCAATGGTTTATCTCTGCAGTTGAACAGCACACGGCTCTTCATTCATAAGAAGAGAAATCGAAGTTCACAGTCGTTTAAAAGCTGTTCTAGTTCGGATCTAATTCGAAAAAAAGAAACTCAACAGAATGTGCTTTAGTGCGAGCAATACAATTACATGTAGTACACTTATTGCGCTTATTAATTAGTCAATGAAAATAATGAAAATTATAAGTACAATAACAGGCGTCTTGCAATACCGTATAAAATTGCATATTCTGGAAACGCCTTTTCGGCGAATATCCCGTCACTAGAAAAAGGAGAAAAGAAAACAGCTAAGAGTCAGATGGTTATTCGAAAATCTAAGAAAAAAAAAAAAAAGCTAAGGTCCCCCCTGGTAAATAACTTTTGCATCTCGTTATTTGTGTGGGTACACTCTCGACTATTTCGAGAACCACCGAAACGGCAGAAGAGGAACTAATGTGGAGCCTGCTCTGAATGTAAGCGCCTTTCTAGCGGATATTCTACTAATTAAACGACTTTTTCGAATCTCGTCACACGCAGGTGAGAATGTCACACCTTCTTCTTTAATTGAAGATCGAGTCTTCAAAAAGCTCACAATACGACCGCATTTTTTCTAGACTCCCTCCGCCTCCATTCATATGTAATGTTCCACATTTCTGCAACTTATTCTCTTGTATAGCGAAGTTTATGCTTAAAAAGATACAGAAATCTTCGAAATAATCTCTTAACCGCTGTTCGCAAAATAATCCGGACTAATTCAAATGAAACTTTGTTTTTCACACTCCACACTCGTTGTACACACGACACGCTGATTAGAAAAGTTCAAAAAACCTGCCGTGCGAAGTCTACTCTGGTGACTTTTGTTTGTTTCTTTTCTTCTGTATCGCACGGTGTTGCTTTAAAAACGCCAGCTAGCAAATTATATAGACCAAAAATTTAAAGTGCACCGATTCATTAGTAATTAACTCCGTATGCGAGATTCTGTAAAAGATTTCTTTTAGGTGCGTGTAACCCTTTTTTCTCGTAGAAAATTTTAAACGCGTAAAATGAATCTTTAATTAAATTTTAACCAAAAACCATTATAGTTGTGATTAGCGCCGAACATGAATGCCCTTATCCATGCGAGTATAACCGCACAAAACCACCTCGATAAAATACAAATTTCGACCAATAACTGGAGGATTAAATTTAGCCAGAACATAAAAATGAATTTATTGCATATACTAAAAAAAAAAACAACACTGATATTTAACAAACGGATTCAGTTAAGTATCCGGGCAGGTGTAACATGTTGCGCAAATCCGTAAGAATATCTTTGTATGCGCCAAACTACTACCTCCTTTAATAGGAAAGAAATCCTCGTTAAATTTAAAATTGAAAAGATCTGTCCACTTAACGGTCACGGCACCGATATGGAGGTATGGACTTGAACTTTATGAGAACACTAGTGTAGAAGTAATCTCGGGCAGATCCGAAGGCAGCAGTTAATTATTCTTCGCACAATCACGTTAGCTTCAAATTATGTCAACTTTTTTTTTCTCTCTCTCTATATATATATATATATATATATATATATATAAATAAGTTGTGGGTCTCACAGGGCAAGTATGCCCGTTGCGTGAATGCCTGACACTCTCATCATCGTTTATTTAACTCAAAATAAATTACAAACAATTTACGCTTATTATATAAATTAAAATGAAATAAACCTAAATTAATATCTGTCTAAGTAAAAATAAATAAAAACCTGCGCACGCATACACTCATTATAACTGCGCATCTATACTAATTGTAAGAGGTACGAACAGAAAAGTAACGAAAGAAATTTCAAAAAGAAAAAGAAAAGGAAGGACCAAAGGAAAAAACAAAGAAGAAAAAGTATAAACAAACAAAAGAATAATTCAGCAACCTGCAATGGAAAAATTTGTAACGTATAATAGTTTGGTTTTTAATCTTCGTACCATTCTTTCTGTCATTTACCTACTTCCTTTTTCTACAGCCCAGTTATTTTTTCGTTTAAAATATGATTAAGGGTAGTACTCATTAGTTTAATTAAAACTGCACATCATTTGTGTTATCAATTTGTAGATTTGCTGCTCTACGATAAACGTAATATACATATATACGTATATATATATTGCTTTGCAATCTTGTCACTCGAGTTCTTTGCCTGAATAGTAATTGTATATTATTGAAAAATTAAATTCAAGTAATCTATAGTAGTAAAAGTACATCTCGGGAGACATTTCATTGTTGTCCTTCCACCAAGTTGACATCAAGTAGTTTCGCTTCCAGTGGGGTATATAAGCATTCAAACACCATTTCTGAATTTTACCTATTTTATTAATTTCCGTTTCCTTAGCCTCTCCCCATATTTCAATTCTATATAGAATTCTAGACATTATTATTGCACTATAGTGCGCACGTTATGTTCCATATGAGGTAGCACCCACTTTAATTTATTTAAAACTAGAATTGTTTGTCTTTTTTCGAATTTAAATTTTGAATGTGTTTTTTCCAGTTCAAGGATTTATCGATATATATATATATAATATAATATATTCCTAGATATTTAAAATATTTTACGTCCTCTAATGGTGGACATAAACATGAAAAAGTATTGTTTAGTTTCATGGAGCTCATGTGAGCATTCGTTATTACGAAGAATGATTCGCAAGTCGGGACTCTTATCTGTTCGGAATATGTAATAATTTAGATTTATTTGTATTTATACACAACCTCCTATCGTGTGCCCATTTGTTAAAATTATCTATATCCCCTTGCAATCATTTTTTCACCATCTTGAAATTTTTATGTTCAATTAGTGAGGCCAATATCATCAACAAAAACATATAGCTTTGCACTTTTAATATGCCTGAATAATGAATTAGTTAATACTCTTCACATAATGATCTAGATATTCCTTTGTTAAAGCAGTCCATGTCGAGTAATACCAAAGCGGTTTTTTGAGAAATTATAATTATATATATATATATATTGTATATGTGTATTAACACACTTCCGGATAATCCCGAGAAGAGAGTTAAAAAGGCGAAAATAGTGCCGTGAGGCGCCTTTTCTATCATTTAAAATAACAATTATTACTAGATTTATTCTATGATGTATACTCCAACCTCTACCTCAATATAATACAAAAAGTACTTGATTGCAGTTGCAATAATGTCAATTCTGCATTTGGAGTAGTTTTGACACCATACCGCTACGGGTAATGTTTAGCTACATCTGCCGCCATAGTGTTTGTGTTAGAAGCTTTATGTATTTCTGGACTTCTGTGGACTATGCCTGATCGCATTTGTTGTGTCATTCCACCACGTTCTAAATTATATGCATCCTCTAACTTAGGCAATGCTAAATCGCATTTTTCGTCATGGCGTCTGAACTGCATACATATATTTCCTATTCGTCTTCACTGAGGAATTTTTATCTTGGACCCAAATCTCTCTTTGGAGGAATTGGCCTGTTTCATACTCTCTGGTTACTGCAGTAAAGAAGTCGTTGCTGTTTATGACCACTTAAAGTCGGTACAGCGGGAGAAGAGAAGCAAAAAAAAAAGTACTAAATTTTAAACTTACGGGTGATGAAATCAGCTGTAAAAACGAAGCGTGAGAGATTTCCCAACCTACAACGACGACGCTTTTCATTTAAAAAATGTTAAAATTGTAAAAAGCTTTCTAATTACGAAGGTTTATTTTCCTCGTTCAATTAAACAAATTTAAAACGATAAAATTACCCGGTCAGTTTCTACAGAAGACTGTAATGATTTAGAAGAATAAAAATCGGCTATAAAACAGATGAAACAATTTTTGTATTGAAAGTAGTCTTTCCGGAATTATTTTAAGCCAATAACGTTGTGTTAACTGCACCGACGTGAAGGTCTGCGCAAATGTTTAATTTATCTAAGAATTTTTTTTCTCACTCTAAATTATTTTTCTGCGAAAAACATTCGGAAAATCAAATGCGATGTCGCTTCCACCGTGTAATGGTTTAAACGGCAACCCTGACGGCGTGGCCGGTAATAAATTGAATATGGCGTGTAAGTTCAAGATTACCTCTTTTAATGGTTCTGTTGTGAAAAATCTGCTTCTGAATCAACCGGGTAAGCCAGGAATTATTAAACATTTAATTAGCTGCACCAACAAAACTAATCTCTTTGTCGATCTTAGAGATTTTCCATAAAAAAAAATATGTCGCATCAGTCTCTCCCCTCCGTTACAGGCGCATATTTATTCCAACCTTCCCCATTATTCTACCCGGCCACTTATTTATGCGTCATGAGTTAATATTATACGTGCGCACCAGTAGCGATATAGATCCGGTTCGCAAACCGGATTACGAGTGTTACCACATGCTTCGGTAGCGGCGTTTGAAAAAGAAGGCGATTTTTTTTTTTTTGATTATTGAGTTTCCTCTAGTTTAGTTTAGTTTTAGTTAATCATTTAATTATCGGTAAAACGATAAAATCTATTTTTGGCCATTATAGCGTCACTATTCCCTCAGTAGCATTATTTTCCTCATCACGATTTCAGAGTAAGATACGAAGATCAAAGTCTTCTTTTCTCCGCAGTTTAATCATCAGCTATCTGCACGAAGAAGGCAAGATTCGTAATGCAGTCTTATCGCCGATAGCTTGCAGATTCATAGTTCGTTCGCTCCGACTTAATGACAGCTTTGTACGCTATTGAATATAGAAATGTGTTTGTCAGTCTTATACGCAGTTGGCGTTCTATTCTTTTAATTAGGTACGTAAGAGTGATGATAATCAAAAAGGGCGGCACAATTTTTTTCCGTAAGGAAAAATTTCCGGGCCACATTTATCTCAGATCTGCGTCAATGTCACCACGAGGTAAATGTCGTCCGGAAGTCCGATCAACTATTTCTCCCAACAACAACAACAACAACAACACAGAGCGTACTTTAGTTTTCCTCGAATAATAATTGTTGTTCGGAGTGATGGAAAACCGTAGAGTCCTTTTATCAGACTTCAGTTCAGCAGCCGTACTTCCGCAGCCAGTAGCTCATATCCAGTTTAGAAAAATCTTATCTCGGTTAGTTGTCAGTCATATCTCACTCAATTAACTCCTCCTCACCGAGTCGCGTTACAAACGACAGATTTTTTACTCTGTTCCGGTATATAGCTAAAGATCGTCTGCAAAATTTATCCGAAGCCGCCTTTCTCTTATAAAATTCCTTAGAACTGGTTTTAAATTCAGCGGTACAGCTGTAGTATGAACATCAAACTCACTTCATGCTGTAATAATTATTGAAGTTGACAATGTAAGGGAAAATGTTTAAAAGATTTTAAATTTTCCTGGTTATTGTTGTTAATCGTTATTCTACTTTTTTCGGGAACAACCGCGTCACAATTTTTTTCTGTTTACGTTTCGAATAGCAGTGCTCTGTTACGGAAACGAGATTCAATTAATAAAGAAAATGGGAGTGGACAAACTAACTATGAATTTACTCGAAAATGTAGTACATGCGAATGTGTTTGCTTTCAATGGGAAAATTTACAAACAAAACAAGGGTACGACGATGGACTCACGTCTAGCACCGATTTTTGCAAATATTTTTATGGAGGATTTAGAAAAGAAAATCGTGGAAAAACGGTCCCCTAAGCTGTGGTTGCGATATGTGGATGATACGTTTGTGGTGTGGCAGTATGGGAAAGATGGAATATCACAATTCCTAGCTGATTTGAAAAACTTTCATCAGAATATTAAATTTACCGTGGAAGAGGAAAAAGGGGGCGCGCTACCATTTCTAGATGTTTTGGTGGAAAGAAATTCAACAGGTGGTGTAAAAACCCCCGTGTTCCGTAAATCGACCCATACTGATAAATAGTTGCTCAAAGGAATTGCATCATTGTCCGAGTGAAAAGTACGGGGTTTTTAGAACTTTGATTAGAAGGGCAGAACGAGTTTGCGAACAGGAAAATATTGAGAAAGAAATAAGAAATATAAGAAATGCGATGGTAAAAAATGGATAAAGAATTTTGAAGCGGTAAAATTAATAAATCAGTTTCGGAAAGGAAAGATAAAAAATGAAGATTAGAAACGTTACAGACAGAATTAGCCGAACATATGGAACAAACAAAACACGCGAGATTAAGTTTCAAAACGCGAAAATACTAGCCAAAGTTGAAATCGCGAGTAAACGTTTAATTAGAGAAGCTTTCGAAATCGAAAAGTACAAATATTTCAATATAGATAATGGTAATACATTTGTCGATGTATATTGACGGTGGATTTGCGTGTCTACGTAAATTGGTTGAGCAGCGTTAGTCGGCGTGGCCGCTGTTGTCGACATGACGACAAAGCAGCGTATCCGACGACTATGTTAAATAATGTTTGTCTGTGTACTGCGTAAGCGATAACGACAAGAGTAGTAATAAATCATAATAAATGAATCTAATGGAATAATCTCACCGGTCTGCACAAGTTCGATGATCGGACGAGAGATAACAAAGTATTCTATTGCTCGTTAAATAATTATCGCGTACGAATTATTTCTTTAATAAAACAGAGATAACGCGCAACAGACGACTTCTCCGCACCATTTACCGAAGCCAGCCAAATTGATTCCGTATTCCCTGCCAGGCTCTTCGGGAGTTAATCCAAATCAACAACCCGCACTAATCATTGCTCCTGATCAATTGCAGTACGAACAGCCAAATATCTTTTTACATGATGTAACCAATTATGCTCAAGCATTTCCAGCATTACCACAAACTGTAGACGTTGATAACAATCAAGAAATGAACGAAAGTGAATGCGATCACTCAACGAACAGAAGTTATGCCGGTAATAACAACGACTGGCAGACAGTCAAGAGAACGTGTAAAAAGCGTCAGTTATTTACTAATAATAGTAATCATAAGTTTGCAAAAATTGACTTATAACCGCTACGAAGCACTTTCGACTGAGGACGACCATGATGAAGTGAGTGAACAGACTACTACTGTCCCTAAACCAGCGCCAATATTTTTATACATGGAGTTGAAAATTTTCAAAAAATGAGAGAAAAAATCGAATTATCAATCGATAAGACTAAATATGTGGCGAAAGCTCTCGCAGACAAAGTCGTTAAAGTCAACGTATACTCGCCAGAAGAATACAGACAATTAACTAAGATGTTCAGAGAGGAGCAGGTAGTATTCCATACCTACCAAATGAAGCAAGACCGAACTTATAAGGTGGTGGTGAGGCATCTTCATCATTCTCTGGAGCCGGAAACAATTGCAGAGGAATTAACATTAAAAGGATTCAAAGTTCGCAATGTACACAATATTAAACAACGTCATACAAAATTGCCACTTCCTTTGTTCTTCGTAGATTTAGAGCAGACAGAAAATTGCAAAGATATATTTAACTTAAAGGTTTTATGCAATACTGTTATCAAAGTTGAACCACCTAACAAAAAGTTATCTATTCCCCAGTGTCAGAACTGTCAAATGTGGGGGCACACTAAAGCTTACTGCACTCGGCCACCAGTGTGTGTAAAATGTGGAGCAGGGCACAAAACAGTTGATTGTAAAAAAGACCCGAAACTGCCAGCTAAATGTGGTCTATGTAATGGATCGCATCCGGCAAATTATAAAGGCTGTGACGTTTACCAGAAGTTAGCGCAAGGTAGACAAGGAATCGTGAGAAAAGGTAAAGACTTTTTACAATCCAGCTCGAGGCAGCCAGGAATTAGCTATTCACACATTACTACGAAAAATATCAATTCCAACTTAAATGTAAATTCAAATATTCCAAACAGTCTAGTATCTTCGGGAGATCAGTTAAATAAACCAAAAAATTTATCATTTTCAAAGCCAGTCCATTCGGAAGAGTCCGAACAAATCAATTATAACGGGACGGGGCAAATGCCAACAATCACTGAGCAGTTAACAGGTTTTTTAGCTGACTTCAAAATCATGTTTCAACAGCTAATACAGCAAAATAGCACAATTCTTACCATGTTAACTTCTGTCATTAATAAATTGATTAAATAATGGTTAAGTATTTAACGATAGCGACATGGAATGCAAATGGTTTAAAAAACCATAAAGCCGAAATCGAAGTATTTTTGAATAACAATTCTATAGAGATATATGTTTAATATCAGAGTCACATTTAACCGTATTAGATTACTTTAAAATAAATAATTATACAACATATCATTGTACTCATCCGTCTGGGAAAGCGCGGGGGGGGGGGGGTTCCGCTATTTTAATAAAATCAAACATAAGACATCATGAACTGGATCACTTCAGGGAGGAGTATCTTCAAGGAACCAATATTAAAGTATGTACAGTAAATGGACAGATAGTGATATCAGCAGTTTATTGTCCTCCACGTCACAAGCTAACTATTCCGAAGCTTTGAAATTACTTTGATTCTCTGGGTAGCAGGTATATAGCGGCTGGAGACTGGAATTCCAAACATACAGCTTGGGGATCTAGACTTACAACTCCCAGAGGTAGGATTCTCAAAAATACTATGGATAATAAGAATATATCTTACATCTCATCAGGGCAACCTACATATTGGCCAGCCGATCCGAACAAATTGCCTGATCTTCTGGATTTTTATATTACAAAAGATTTGGCATATCAGTATACAGATATCAATTCTTCCTTTGATCTTTCTTCTGATCATTCGCCCGTTGCATTAACACTAAGCGACACTGTTATATATAAAGAAGCTAAATTATTTCTACATAATTACAAAACTGATTGGGAAGCCTATAGAGAACATTTACAGCTAAATTTAAATTTGAAAATTCCACTTAAGAGCAAAGAAAACATCGAGAACGCAGTGCAGTACCTTACTTGTGAAATACAGACAGCAGCTACTTTAAACACACCCTATAGTGAACAGAAAAAAGTAAATAACAGATATCCAAAAATAGTTAGGGATCTTGTATTGGAGAAAAGGCGACTACGAAAAAAGTGGTTTCTAACCAGATATCCGAACGACAAAACCTTATTTAATAAAAGAGCTAAGCAACTAAAGAATGTTCGAATGTTCATCACTTTCATCTGAACAATCTTCCTTTTACTCCTCTCTCTTATCAAACAATGTTCCTACTCCCTATTGTGCTGCATTTATTCTTTCCCTTCCTTCTCCTTCTGTCATCCAGGCGCTTGATACATTCTTGTTGAATGTTTCACGCCTCATAAAAATCTGATTTTTTCTCTATTCCCATTTCTTGGGCTAATGTCCTCGCTGACGAACCCATAGTAAATATTTAAAAAAAAAAAAAAAAAAAAAAAAAAAGAAATTACTAACAGATATAAAGAATCAGTCATTTAAAGATTATTTATTAAAACTGTCGCCGCTGCCTGAAGATGATTACTCGCTGTGGAAGTGTTGCAAAAATATTAAAAACCCGGTTAAGAGCATACCGCCGATAAGAGATAATAATAGTGGATGCTGGGCTAGGAATGAAAAAGGAAAAGCGAACTTATTTGCTGCTTACTTGGCGAATATATTTAAGTCTGACGTAATGTCAGATCTAACAAATTCCACATCGGATACTAGCTCAAAACATATTCAGCGACACAATTGCGGTCATCGTCGCTAATAAATCTTCCGACAGCGTTTAGTTCGCCGCTAGAGGTGAAAAGCGTAATAAAGTCGTTGAAGAACAAAAAATGTCCAGGCTATGACCCGATTACAGCGAAGTTACTCAAAGAGCTGTCACATAAAGCTCTTATGTTGATTACATTTATTTGTAACGCTATTTTTCGCCTACGGTATTTTCCGAAGCAGTGGAAGTTTGCGCAAATTATTATGATTCCTAAGCCCGGAAAAGATCCACATAATGTATCTTCTTATCGGCCTATATCGCTACTACCAATGTTGTCTAAAGTAATGGAGAAATTAATATTAAATCGGTTACGGCCATATTTGCAACAAAATAATATAATTCCAAATCATCAATTTGGTTTTGTTAAGCAACACTCCACAGTGGATCAGTTACATAGGGTAGTAAATATAATTGAAAATAGTCTAGAAACAAAGCAGGTATGTACGGCTGCGTTTATTGATGTTGCTCAGGCCTTTGACAAGGTGTGTCACGGAAGTTTACAGTACAAATTAAAAATACTTCTTTCGGAAAATTTATCACAATTGATGAATTCTTACATCAATGACCGATATTTTCAGGTACGCTTTGAACATGAACTTTCTGAGATTCATCCTGTGTTAGCCGGGCTGCCCCAGGGTTCAGTGTTGGGACCCACGCTGTATTCTGCCGACTTTCCGGTAGTGGACAGTGTGCATGTAGCTACATTCGCTGATGACACAGCCTTGCTTTCATGTAGCACGGATCCTGTCACTGCCAGTGGTAATCTACAGAATGCATTACACAAAGCGGAAGATTGGTTCAGAAAATGGAAAATAAAGATAAATGAAGAAAAATCGGTTAATGTCCACTTTACCAGTAGAAAAGTTACGGTTCCATCTGTTAAAATCTGTAATACAACTATACCAATCCAAACCAGTGTGAAATATTTGGGTATGCATTTGGACAGGCGACTAACCTGGAGGCAACATATTGATAAGAAGAAAAAGGAAATTAACATTCGAGTTAGGACAATGAACTGGCTTATAGGTAGAAATAGCGTGTTGTCAATGGAAAATAAGCGCTTGCTGTACACCACTGTCATCAGACCAATATGGACGTACGGGCTGCAGCTTTGGGGCTGTGCTAAGCCAGCAAATATAAAAATAATTCAAACAGTACAGAATAAACTCTTAAGGACCCTAACAAATGCACCATGGTATGTAACCAATGATGCTCTGCACAAAGACTTGTGCATTCCGTACGTAAATGACGTTATTAAACATTGTGCTCAGAGACACGCATCCAGACTGGAAGGTCACCCAAATAACCTGGCTGTACAATTGCTGAATACCACCGGTAATATACGTAGATTAAGGCGTCATAAACCCCTAGATCTTTTGTAGGATTACAGATTGTGGGTGAGTGCCGGTGGGTGCTTTTCCCTTCACGTCAGTTCAGGGTCAAAAAATTCGTTAAATGGCCACTTTGGCCAGATCGTGATGGAAAAAAAAAAAATAGATAATGGTGTAAAAAATTAATCCGAATTGGAAGACTATTATTGGTCAGATAAAAAATGGAAGTGATATCGGCCAATCAGAAGGTCAGATGTGATTGTTTGGCTTATCTATATAAAGGCTGGGTTTTCCCTTGGTTGTTTTATTGTGTTTATGGTTCTGATGATGAATAGAGCACTGCTATTCGAAACGTTAACAGGAAAAAAAATTGTGACGTGGTTGTTCCCGAAAGAAGTAGAATAATGTTTAAAAGAAATTTAATTTTCCTTTTAAAGGTAAAGTAAGTCACATACCCTTGATGGGCATTATGGGTTGTGAAATTAAGCTTTTCATGATAGATCAGGACTGACGGATGTGAAAGGAGAACATTGGGGCCAGTTCCTTTCTCATGGGATCCGCCATTACCTTCTTAAATTTATCTGGTATAATCAATATTCAATCTCAGATTAGGTTTATACCTAGGATCACCTTGGATACGGAACGAAACTAGTCTTGATAATGTATCATACCTCTGGTTTGGCAGCCAAACACTTTAACTACTGGTCTACCGCGATTTTTATTAAAACTACTACAGTTTAAAAAAGAAAATACTCGCATTTCTCAAAAAATTTAAAATCAACGACTCAAAATTGGGTATTAAAAACTGAGTATAAAAAATTCAGCTATTAGCTTGTTATCGAGAATTTCACAGAACTTCTGAAATTTATCGTTTCGCTTTAATACGATGTTTTTTTCTGGTTTTCGTTTTTTTTTTTTTTTACTATGCTAATAGCGAAATAAGCTAAACCTTCTGAATTTATATAATTTAAATAAAGCACGTAAAATTTTATAATCGATAATATTTTATTTAAAAGTAAATGTAAATAATGTAATAATATTTGACGATAATAACAACGCTATTTTCTAATACTTCCGGTCATACAATGAGTCTTTTGATTTACCATCCGTGTTTATGCGTACGCATATGTAAATCAGCTGGTAACACGTGAACAGGCAATAATTGTCCATGTGATAGATTTTCTAAATTCAATCCGTAAATTTGGAGTGGGGCACTCATTCTTTGTTGATTTGTGAAAGCCAGAGCCGTATTGGGAACTCCAATCGTTTGAACTGGAATGACATACCTATCGGAATCATCCGCGTGGTGGAAGCATATTTCTGTAGAATTTGCCCTTTAAAATTGTTGATTCTGTTATATATACGAGTATATATTAATAACAACGTAATTCTTAGGCTACCCCCAATTGAAAAAAATGTCCCAATTTTATGTAACGTTTGATCTATTTTATAGGATTTTTGTGATTATTTTATTTTATTCATATGGATCGATTTAGAATTACATTGTGAATTTTGATTATTTTATACAAAGTATAGAAGAGAAAGCGAGACAGAAATGTAAGAGGGCTCAAGGGGCACAGCCCCTTGCGAGGAATGACCGAGTAAGTCTTGTACCATTGCATAAGCGCGGCAGATTAATATTTTTTAAAAAAATAATTGAAATTTGTTTTAAAATACAAGTGTATGTATATATATATATATATCGGGACTGCCAAAATCTATGTTCTAAATTACCGAAAGCCTTAGTGGAAATCCCCAAATTTGGGGATAAAAAATTCTCGATTCCCTACATTGTCCCTACAAATTATTATCAAAAAAAAATAAAAGTACTTTTGATATAAATTAATGATATTTACGTTTTAAAAATGGAAACATAATAATTATGTAGTTACACACATTCAGTTACTTCTATTATATTCATAAATTTTATTTTAATGCAAAAATAAATCTTCCTTCATACTCGTATTATCAATACAATGCTTGATTGTGCCAAATTTTTTTCTTATCATTTCGATTGAGAGATTGACTTTTAAACTTCTCCCTTGTTCCTTGGAAGCGCTACTGCAGGATCAATGTCCAGTATTTTTTGGTCTGCATTGTTTTTGAGACGGAATACTTTAGCCCAATATGCCTTCGGATCCTCATCTCCTTTCAAATAAAGAACATAGAAATTATTTGGAAAAATAAAAAAAAAAATAATGATACTTGAATTGACATTCGGGAGTAGCTTGGTGAGAACTCGTAGCGGATCGTTTGTGAACGTTGCAAGTGGGGTTTCAGTATAGGCAACTTTAAGAATGGGATATTGCACCACAAGGTATGTAGGGAACGATAGCATTTCAGCGGAGGAGTGCCCGTCAGCGCACATGGACCTCCGAGATGACTCGTAGTGCAGAGTGGTGGATGGCATCCAGTTTTTTCAGGATACTTAGAGAAGCTGAGGAGTACATCTGGCGCACATAATTTATTTTACTTACGATCAAGGATTTGTAAACATTGGAGAATAATTTGGGGTGAATATTGAGTTGAGGATTAGAGAGGTATCAGATCATTCACAGTGACCTTATACATTCAGATTTTAGTTTATCGATGTATAGACGCCCCAAGTTAATCTGCTATTAAACTCCAGGCCTAGAAACCTGGCTAAGAGACGGTTCGGAATAATGTCGTTGTTTGATCGTCTCCTATTGAAATCGACCCACACTATCTTTGCGGAGAAAATTCTCACCATTTTTGGAGTTTGGAGATGGTTTTCTGAAGGATTGGGTGAGATATTTGTGGATCACGAAACGCTAGGGAAATACTAAAATCGTCAATGAAGAGTCGGGCCGTTACTGGTGGCTAAACACAATCAGCAAAATCATTGATATATATTATAAACAAGGTTACGCTAAGCACAGAGCCCTGAGGTATGCCATTTTCGATGCTCACCGTATCAGAGACTTGCGAATCGATTCTGACCCGTATAGTTCAGTCTGGTAAGTAGTTTTGAATGAATTTCATCATTCTGTCTGCCACCTGCCTTCTTCGTAGTTTGTTTATAAGACCTTGCCGCCAGAGGCGGTCATACGCTTTTTCAATATCGAAGAATATGGTTATCAGGTGCTGTTGGCTTTCGAACGCAGATAAGATCTGCCCTTGAGGGCTCACCAGATGACACGATGTTGATTTAGCCTTTCGGCCTCCGGCTTGTATTGCAGAGAGGATATTCTTGGATTCACAAAAGGAGAGGAGACGTCGGTTGACCATTTTATCAAGAATTTTGGATAATGCAACAGTGAGATAGGACGGTAGCTACTGGGTAGTGACGAATCCTTATTCTGTTTTAATATTGGAATAACAATTGCCTCTTTCCATAAGATTGGAATGTTACCTTGTTCCCAAATATGGTTATAAATTTTTAGCAGATATAGCCTTGCCGCCGTGGGAAGGAACTTTAGCGTGAAAGGATAGATGGAATCTGCACCAGGTGCACTTGCCTTCAGCTTGTTGTCCAAAGCAAAATTTAACTCGGACATGGAGAACGGTCGATTGCTGCTGGAAGGTGAAAGAGGAACGCCATCTTTCTTGTTTGTATGGGACAAAAAGGATGATGATCGTTGAGGAAGCTTCGGAGAAATGCTTTGCTTGTATGGACGCAATTGATGCAAAAACTGATTTGATGTTGTTATTGGTCTTGATATAGATCGGGGTTGGTGGTCGCTGCCTTCTGTTAAGAAAGTTTATTTTCCGTCAGGTAGATGCCCTGGTCGACGCGTTAATTGATGACATGAAGAAGAGCCAGGCTGGTCAACTTTTGTCGATTTATACTTTCTCAGGGCTCGCTTCCTGTTCATTATTGCCTCTCTCACTTCGTTATACCACCAAAGGACCCTGCGTGGATGCACAGCCGCGGATGACTTTGGGATTGTTGCTTCTATTGCTCTGAATATCGCCTTTGTAAATGTCTTTAGGTTCTCTTCAATGGATGGACCGGGTTATAAATTTATAAACAGGCTTTCCTTGAAGCCTTTCCAGTTCGCTTTGCGGAACATGTACCTTTGCACGGTCGGGTGATTTTGGGGAGCGAGCCGATAGCTACCAATGTCAGCTAAGATGATAATGGGAAAAGATTTAATATTGGTACTAAATTATTCATCATATTATAAGTTTATTAAATCTCAAATGAATGTAAATACCTGGATTACCCGCATTTTCCTTGTATCAACGCTTTCCCCACAGACTACCCAATCAAATTGAAATTCCCCGCAGTTTGGAAAATTCCCCACAAATTGGAAACCCTGATATATATGTATATATATATATATATATATATATGTAGGTAAATTAAGTGAATGAAGGAATTCATTCGTATTGATCAGAAAGTGTTTCGTCTGCTTTTATAACTCTTTTTTTTTTGTTTTTTTTTTGTTTTTTTTTTTTTGGGCGTCGAAAATTCAACCCATCGACAATGTAATATAATTAATTAACTAATTAACGCTATACATTAATATTACATTGTACTATATAATTATATAATAGCTTGTATACTGCAGCACTCCCGGTGGCCAGGAGAGAATTGACATTAGATGACAGAGGGATCTGGAAATTTATTATTGAGTTATACAAAATAATTCTTTGCGTCGTGTAAAAATTGCATTCGAAGATGAGGTGGTCAGCATCCGCCACTTTGTCCGAGTCTAGTGGATGTTGGCAATAGGGAGAAGAGATTAAACCCATGTTGTACAAAGAAACAGGAAGGCAGTTCATATCCAGCCGGAGGCGACCTAAGGGGTAACAATGTACGATCTGGTACTCATCGAAACAGTCGTAATGTGGTTGAACCAAGGAACGTTAGGAATATTAGGTTGAACTCTTTTGTACAGTTGCGCGCAAAATGGATTTGCCCGTGAAGCCTCCCAATATTCTTTATGAGCATATCTAATGAGCTCGAATAGGTCTCTGTTTGGAAAGTATGGAACAACTCTATTTGATAATAATTGGGTGACGTTAGTTCGAGTTCCGTTTTAAATCGTTTAATTTTACCGCGTTGTGTCGATGGAGAACATATTTTGTAATATTCCATAATAATACGCTCTGGTTCGCTGTTATGTGCACAAATCGTTGATCAACCTATTGCCTATTACCTCCCGCGATATATTTTTGGAAAAAATTGGAAGCGTAATGCAGCCGCGCGAAATTCACCAAGGCCATGCGTCTAACGAGTTCGAAAAAATAATTTTCCACAATAGCATTACATAAACTATTCGTTGTCCCAACCGTAGGCGATTAAATCAATTAGAAATTATTTCGGAAGCAAGTTGCAATTTTTTGTTTTTCGAGTTCCGAAAAGCTGATTGAATTTTTATCAGTAAGCTGTTAGTGTAAAATTCTGCTGGAGGTAGAATATAAAAAGTACGTTTTTTCCCCCTGAAGTAATTTGTATGGCTTTTGAAGATCTGCGTTTTAGATAAGCAGTTAAATATATCTTCAAAAGGGAATTTCGACTCTAGGGAAAAAGTTGGTAATTTATAACCCGAACTTCACAGCTACCGATAAATTGTTCAGTCTAACGTACAATTTACTTATAAATTGTTATTTTATGCGATTTAGTTGATTTTATTGCGCATGCAGCGCGATAACATAACAATCTCGGCGACACGTGAAAAGCTTTAGGGAAAAATTTGTCTTAACAGGCGAACAAGATTAAAGCTGAACTTGTTTTACCTCCTAGAGAGGGCCACGGTATAAAGTATACAATGTTAACTTCTGGACGAAAACCGGTAAAACTTCTATAGAATTGTAGAATGTCTGATAAAAATTTTACTAAGAAATAGGGGGGGGGGGGGGAAGTCAACGTTTTGTTTTTTATTTTTTTATGCTCATTAGCGTTTTAAATGAAGTGAACTGATTTTAATAATTCTTATTCAAAATTGTGCCGGAAGGTAGTATAAGTACACCGCTGAGTAGTATCGGTGCATACAGTCATCCAATAGTCATTAAAATAAACATTAAAGAAAGCAGGTCTCTTTAGAGAAATTTTTAGTAATATAATAAACGCCATGGACACATTTTAAATATTTATTTCAGAAAAAAAAAAAAGCTTAATATTGTCATAAAAAACAAAATATTATCAATCTTTATCGTGAATAAATGTAGACTCGAATAAAGAAATCCAATTAACACCAAATATATATATACATATATATATATATATATGTTTATTTTTTCTTTTTTTTTTTTTTGACGCGTCAACTGCGGGCATTAACCCAGCGCAAGTGAAAATTTTTTTTTAAATTTCAATGTGCGTCAAAGGAATGTCAGGTACTAGCTGAACGTGGCCTATGCCCTCGATGACAAACCGATAAAAAAAAATAAGAAGTCAAGCTTCACCAAGTATCTTGTGTGCGCGGAAGATTATTTGGATTTGGTGTACTTCGATTCCTATTTACTTTTTTTTTCTCTTTCTTTGCACCGGTGGATTTATTTTTCCTCTTCGCTGCGATTTACAAAATTTAGGATAAATTTAGTGTCTCTTCATTTATTTTTCCTTAATGCACTTCAATATTTTTAACCGAGTTCCTTGTAATTCCGTACAACCTTGATTAGATCCATTGTTTGCCACTAACATCAATTACGGAAACTTCGTTCTATGTTGATAGAGATCAACTAGAGGATGTGATCAATTCCGACCACGAAGACAAGGACATTGTACAAGTTGTACTGCCTTAATAAAGAATGTAATATCAATTGATACTTTATATTTCTGCTGCCCAGACGAATTTGGGAATTTATGTTCCCAGGGAAGCGGTCTGGCCAGCTCTTTTCTCCTAATGACTCTGTGCAGGCTGGCTTAATAACATTTATGGCCATGGTTGTCTGGTAATTTACATTTTGATAAGAGCAATATTTATCTAGTTCAAATGGTTTCGAAAGATGGTTGGCGCGAACTATGCCTGCCATTGCATATCCATTTATCCTTTTTTCCTGTACACATACGTTTCGCTTTAAAAAAAAAAAAAAAGAGAGAAAGGAAAAAGAAATAGCGGCGAGGAGGAAGAAAAAGCCAATCTGGTTTTAATTTAGATCTGCTGAAACTCGGATCCGAGTGAACTGGTTGCACATTCATAGCTGCTCTACTGCTGAGGGTGGGTGCGAAGATGGCTGATAATTTCAATCCTGGAAGAGTAAATGCGACCACAATGATGACATACGAAAATGTTAGGTGGACTAGAGCTGTCCTTAACTGTTCTTTTCCTTTTTAGTGGTCCGCGGTAGTTAAGGAGGCTGCTTCAACTACTCTTCTTCATTTTACACAATCGCAGACGGCGGTTTCCCAAGCTTCTAAGTAATTTGTATTCTTTCACAACGCCGCAATTTGTAACGCTTCCTAGGACCACCATGTTTTCTTGCTCCTTCTTCTAATTCGCCATACAGCATTCGCTTTGGTAACCTGCAATCCCCCATTCTTATAACATGTCCAGTCCACCTTAGTTGAGCACGTGTGATAAGCGACTCTATTCGTTCTGAGTTAAACCGACGCAATACCTCTTCGTTCGTGATAAAGTCGTCTCATCTGATTTCCAGTAACGCTCGCAGGACAACCCGTTGTTGAAACTGCTCCAATTTTTTGATGTGGCGCCTGTATAGCGTCCATGTTTCGACTCCGTATAACAGGGACGATGGGATAATTATAGCACGATAAACTGCTGCTTTAATCGACAAATCCTTATTGTAGAAAACCCTGCGCTTTAACCAGCCGAAAGCTGAAGCAGCGCACTTAATTCTATTTTGTATTTCGCCATCTATTGTCCCTTTGTACTTTAGGAACAAACCGAGATATTGACAGTTGTTTACACCTGTTCTAACGTTTTTCCGCGTATCTGTATGTTATTTGTAGGTGAGGTTTCGTTTGCTGAGTATTCGGTTTTATCGATATTTCAAGGCCAAAATCTTTTTATGTTTCATTCAATACCTCAAGCATCATTTGTAGATCGGCCATTATTACGTGCTACAATAACGCAGTCGTCAGCATATTGCAATTCGACAATTCTGAACTTTGACACCTTAGTTTTCGCTTTAAGCGTACCAAGATTAAGTAAACCTCCGTCCATCCCATAGTTGAGACCGACGCTTCTAATATGGAGACGTTTATCGACGACAAACATGAAAGCTGCCATGAAGATGTTAAACAAAAGTGGAGCCAAAATGCAGCCTTGTTTAACTCCCGCACCGATGCCAAACTGGCCAGAGATTTTACCGCCTGTCATAATTACTGCTTTATTGTTTGAGTGTAAGGCGATTATTATACGAAAAATTTTCTTTGGACATCTAAGTTTGATCAGGATATTAAAAAGAACGCGATAGTGACCAAATAAAACAAAAAAAAAACCAACTGCGCTATGTTAGTTGGCTATAGAAAACATCACTAAAAAAAACATTGTGTATTACTTTTTTTTTTTTTTTTTTTTTTTTTTTTGTGGGCGCGCTAGCGGAATTGACCCAACAACAGGAGAAGCTAAGCTAGAAAACTAAATAGCTAGGCGGTTCGAAATGGACGCAACAAAGGACAGCAGTGCAGGCACCACAGAAGATGAAGGAAAGGAGAGGATAAAGGAAGAGCTATAGGGAGTAGGGCTAATGACAAGAGCTGACCGTACAAAAGGGAGCGTTTATTACGAAGAGCGGGACACTCGAAGAAAATGTGATCAGCATCACATATACGAGGAGGATCACAATCGTGAAGAGAACAATAAGGAGAAGGCGCCAGAGTAAATTGAAAGCGCGAGGAGGGGAGTAGACAATGATTTGGAGACGAATTATAGAGACAATAGACTAGAGCGACGACCGAAAGGAATAGAATGGAACCAAGACAGAGAACGAGAAATCGGCTGAATAAAACGGTAATGCGAATGACAATTAGAAAATAGGGAGGGATTAATATCCCGCCAAAGTCTGGCGTGATTGGAGGTGGATAAGGAAAGGATATCTGAAGAAGGGAAATGGTTCAGTATGAATCAAGGCGACCAGCAGAACGAGCCAAAGACATTGCCATCAATTCCGGAATGACTGGGGGCTAATAAAAAATCAGTAAGAATAGAGCGGGATGACTGCAGAGTGGAGGTAAGAGAACAAATTGAGAGAATAATGCTATCAGAGGAATGTGAAGGAGGAGAGGATAGGGCTTGAAGGACGCCTTTAGAGTCTGAAATACTGAGAAATCGGGAAAGATCGCTTAAAGAGGAAATAAAAGAGATAGCCTGAAGGATGGCGATCCAGTCGACAGAAAAAATAGTGCAGAAGGAAGGAAGCCAAAAGGACTCAGAATGCCTTTATGTATATAAATTAAATATTGCGGATAGCAAAAAAATAATGGGTTTTTTTAATAGGAATAAAAACTTTATAATGTGTTACCTACGACGGTGGCGGCGTTGCACCGGTATTGCTGCTACAGTGGTTTTCAAACTAATTTTGATACACTCGTGAGATGTTTTTGATCACGTTCTTTTCTTTATATAAATTAAACATGCGTGTTTAAAATTCCCTAATTGTTTGTGTGATCAGAAAGAAATGAATGAAATGATATGATTTATAAAATAGGGAGGGATAAATAACCCGCCAAAGTCTGGCGTGATTGGAGGTGATAAGGAGAGGATATCTGAAGAAACACTTCTGGACATTTATCGTATCCTTTGTTGATCAGTAATTGCACTAGTTAGTGGTGATGTCGTACATAAGTATATGGGTAGGTACAATTACTCACTAAGTAGCCATTAAAAAGATCGTTAAAAAAAGAAGTACCACCCGTAAGAGAAGTATTTCGTTTACTTAATAAACTCGTATCTACGAGTAGACAAAAATCGAACTGAAAATTTCATTATAATATGGGGAAAAGATGAAGGGCCAAAAAAAGTGACAGCAACCGCAAGTGACTTGAAGTATTATTAATGTTATTTGCCAAACGGAAATGTGAATTCGAGTTATTAAGATAATTCGAAATTGCCTAAAAAATCGCAATTTGCAAAGTGACGGAATTTGACCATTATACTCTCTAACCAATACCGAGTTATTTACAAAGTACAGAAAGTAGCAGTGTTTAAAGTTGATCTATACCAAAAATTGTGAAATAAAATACAGTAGTGCCCCCTCCCCTCGTATCCGCAGTTAATGGTTCCGAGACATACCGAGGATAGTAGAGAACTTTGAGCTTGTTACCGTGCACACTACATATACAGACATTTACAGTACACCTCATGTAATGTTAAAAATGACTATAGTAAATGATACATATTTACATTATTATGATTATGCGCTCATCACCATATCCTGTACTCTATTCTTCTTGTTCACATTGTTCAACCTGGTGCGTATTATGATGACTGTGGAACGACAACCGATGACAATATTTTCATTATTTTGTAAAAGTTATTTAATTTTTCGTATGTATGCACTGTACAATAGCAGTTTACACTTCAGGAAATGAATTATTTTTAGGATCGCCAGTCGAGGGCATTACCCAACATTAGGTCGTGCTAGTGAGAGAGAGGGAAAAATTAATTAGAATTTGAATATTACTCTGGAGATAGAAGCAATGAAGGACGTTATAATAGTATAATAGGAATGATTGGCGGGGATGGAAGTGAAAAAATAAACGAAGCACTCTGTATGGAGTAGGCAAACTAGAAGTGAGAGCGTTCTATAGGTATAGACGCGCATTCGAAGAAGATATGATTTGTGTCGCAGAGTAAATCAGAATCATTCGAATGGAAAGAACAAAAGGTGTGATGAGAAGTATGAAAAGTTGAAAGTTAAACTTTGAACAAGAAAACTTTAATCCGGAAAATATTCATCTGAATGTGGAATAGGCACAGTGTTTGGAAAATATCGGTCTATTACGCTTGGTAATGCAGATGACATTGATGAGACGGGATCTTCGATGCCTGACACTTTTTGCTTTACTTGAAAAAACATTGTGATAGAGGTTTTCTTTTTAGTCGTGGCGTGACAAACCGCAGATAACCGAAACCACGGATACTGGAACCGTAGATACGGGGCCACCACTGTAGTTTAAAAAAAATAAAATAAAATACCGACTTCAAGATTTTATAAAATTGCGCTAAAAAGTAAAATATAATTATATTCGACAAGAAGATTAACAGTAAAATATACCCCAAAAGAGGGATATTGTGATTATTATTAGACAATAATATTCAATTCAAATTGAACAATTAAGAAACCGCATGAAATATTCCTGATGTGTTCAATATGGAAAACGAGTGATTACGTTGTTATATTCATTTAAAGGTTTTTGAATTGTTGCAATTTGAATTTAGCGAGACCGCAATAAAAATTGATTAACATTGTAAAATCTTCTTATCTGTATAATTAATGGATCTCGTTCATTTATTAGTGAGAATTTTTCTTTTTTGTCAATTACGTACAATGTATCGAAGGGACTGGTGGATTCGTTGATTTTCTTATTTCTACTAAACTAGCAATTAAAGAAATTTCAGGACGTAATACATGAATATGTGAATGATTAAATTACGCACCGAGATCGTATTCGGAATTGTAAAAAAAGACAAATGACAAATACTTCTGGTTCATATCCACGTGCATGCGCGATCACGGATGTTCGGTGAATTAGGAGTACGTGCCACACAGCTTAATCGTAAACTATTGTGCTTTATTTAAGCGGTAATATTGTTTATTAATAATCTTGTTACCTGCAGTTATTTTATTCGGGACACGTAAATGAATAGAACAAGCTTTGTTGGCACCTATTGTGCGATGCGAATAAAAATAGTCGAATAAAAATAGACGAATAAAAATAGACGAATAAAAATAGTCAAGTTCTGAAAATGACAGTTTATATTTCTGGCGACGACAACTTGACCTTTCGAGGTTTTCCTTTCATTACTCCGTCGATAAATGACAAGGTTTTAATTCAACTTTAAACTTTTTTCGAACTGGCAAATTCGTATTTAATTTATTTCCGCACAGTAAAAAGTTCTCTTCGATAACCGCCGTAATTTATTTCATATATTTCTCCATATATATGTAGTTCACTTTACACCCCTCAATAATCACAACAAAACAAACGAAATATATGTCCGTACCAACTATATATTTAATTTCCTGGAAATTTGAGCAATATTTCATTGTGCTAATCATTGTAATTTAAGTGACCATGTTGGTTTTATTAGAAAAAAAAAATTGAGATTATACTAAAACTCCTCCCCATTTAACTACAAAAAATACAAATACAAACTAAAAATATACTCTACTTTTTACTTCAGCTATTCGCTAGTTTCTCTTAATTCATCGTTTATTTAAAGGTTTTCGTATGTTTTCCTTTGTTGAATATAATTTTCTTTTTTCTTTTTTTTCTTTCGGAGTTAGTTTTTTTTGTTGTTTAAATATATATACATATATATATATATACATACAATAAACTCGGCCCTTCGTGCCTCGCAAGGGCGTCTGCCCTTTGATCCCTCAAAGAGCATCCCCGAACCCCCCGCTCTATCACTTCTATATTTTGTATAGAACGAGGAAAATTGAAAACGTCACTAAAAAAATAAATCTTTATTTAACGTCACATTTTGGGACAAATAATTGTGACAGAAAAATATTACATCGCGAGACAAATTTTTGTGATAGAAAAAGTAGTGAGTGTCGTGCTAAGAATGACGTCATTAATATATATATATATATATATATATATATACTAGATGACCCGGCGAACTTCGTACCGCCACAGAAACAATAAATTTTGTGTTAACTTATTAGCTGAATTAAATTTAGCTTTTTTATTAAGAAAAAATGAATACTTAAAATGAATTAAGTTCAATAAATGTGCAAAAACCAAAAAGACAAATATTTTAATTACATTGAAATGAATGTAATTCACGTGGCAGCAAGGCATTATTCACCTTAATAACAAAAATCAGTATAAATTTATATTAAAAATTTAAAGTAAATTACTTTGGAAACTTGATTTTTCGGGCTATTTCATCAGCTAACAACATAGAGCACACACTCAATTTATATACTTTTTAATAAAGTGTGTACACTATGCAGTTAGCTGTGATGATGGGCTATACACGAAAATCAAAAATACCCTTAAAAAAATCGTAATTCGACATCAAATAACTCTTTAAAAGCGAAATTAAAAATATAAAACAAAATACAGGAGCCATTTATGGAAATTCAAAAATTACGGTTAATAATTATTTAAACCCCCCTTTTGGACAAAAAACAGCAAAAATAATGAATTTTCTTCATAAATATTTTTTTTACTTCGTACTCTGCTATTCGAAGTGGAGAAAAATTCAGCAGATCAAAGATCGTAAAAATCGGTCCAGCCATCCTTGAGTTATAAGTGGTGTAACTAATCCGACTTTGTTTTATATATATATAGATATGGAATTTAGAACGACCTCAAAAATCACCCTTAAAAATTCATAACTCATCACCCGATTTTTCTAGTGGACCGAATGTGAATCTGAACCATTCTCGAATCCACTTGAACACACACAAAAAATTTCATCAAAATTGGTCCAGCCGTTCAGGAGGAGTACGGTTACATACATACGCACAGAAGAATTAATAGTCACGTTCACAATATAGCTCCCGGAACGGACAATATTCACCCAATAGTGGTAAAGTATCTCTACACATTGCAGAACTCTAGAGTACTTTTAGAAATTTACAACAAAAAGCTTTTAAAAAATCGATATTCCCGGCTTTCTGGAAGGTCGCCAATCCCCAAATCGAATAAGAACTCTTCCATTAACAACTATAGACCAATAGCACTCACAAGCGTACTGGGTAAAATATTGGAGCAATTTTTAAACAAGAAGCTTTCATGGACACTCAAAGTTAACAAGATACTATCTATCCATCGATATGTTTTTAGACAGCAACGATCAACACAGCTAGAGGGGTAAATTACCTTGTCATGAACGTCAAAACATCATTCATAAATTCGAATTTTACAGTCGTAGTTTTCTTCGATTTTTCTATGGCTTATGAATGGCGGTACCTCATCCATGATCCTCAAAAAACTACATCGAGTCGGGATAGATGGTAATTTAGCAAACATAATTAAGAATTTCCTTACTAACAGACAGATTCACGTTAGAATAGGCAACATTCTACCAGAGGAAAGAACAATCTCTAACGGGGTATCTCAAGGTACACCCTTCAGTGCCACTTTGTTCCTGCTTGCGCTAAACGATATTACTTCGGTTGTTGAGAAGCCAGCCTTTACCAGAATGTTCGCCGATGATGTTAGAGCATATCTCTTGCGAGCCTAAACAAATAATGCAGCCAACGATAAACAACATCAACACCTGGAATTCTAAATTTTCTGATCGCATATATTGAGTTGTGTTTTTAGCTGATATGGGTTATTGTATCCGAAAACGTTTCTAAGTAAGCAATCATTTTATACTTCGAATTTGTTTGTTATATTTGTATTTGTTATAACTTACTATATTCTGTAATTAACAAACAGGATGGTAAAAGATTCTTTATTCAGTTTTTAGGAATTTTGCTTGATAAAAAGCTATCATGGAAGGACCTTATAACACATATATACGCTCGAAATGCGCATCCATTCTCTAGGAATTCTCAAGTTGCAAAAGAACACTATTCAATTTATATCGATCCTTCATCCGAATAAAATTAGACTATGGCGTTCAACTTTAAGAAAAATTACACTGCATATTCATCAGCAAAGCATTATATTAGCGACAGGAGCGTTCAGACCCACGACAAGTCTCTATTTAGAATCCAATGAAAAATTATTTCTACATAATTACAAAACTGATTGGGAAGCCTATAGAGAACATTTACAGCTAAATTTAAATTTGAAAATTCCACTTAAGAGCAAAGAAAACATCGAGAACGCAGTGCAGTACCTTACTTGTGAAATACAGACAGCAGCTACTTTAAACACACCCTATAGTGAACAGAAAAAAGTAAATAACAGATATCCAAAAATAGTTAGGGATCTTGTATTGGAGAAAAGGCGACTACGAAAAAAGTGGTTTCTAACCAGATATCCGAACGACAAAACCTTATTTAATAAAAGAGCTAAGCAACTAAAGAATGTTCGAATGTTCATCACTTTCATCTGAACAATCTTCCTTTTACTCCTCTCTCTTATCAAACAATGTTCCTACTCCCTATTGTGCTGCATTTATTCTTTCCCTTCCTTCTCCTTCTGTCATCCAGGCGCTTGATACATTCTTGTTGAATGTTTCACGCCTCATAAAAATCTGATTTTTTCTCTATTCCCATTTCTTGGGCTAATGTCCTCGCTGACGAACCCATAGTAAATATTTAAAAAAAAAAAAAAAAAAAAAAAAAAAGAAATTACTAACAGATATAAAGAATCAGTCATTTAAAGATTATTTATTAAAACTGTCGCCGCTGCCTGAAGATGATTACTCGCTGTGGAAGTGTTGCAAAAATATTAAAAACCCGGTTAAGAGCATACCGCCGATAAGAGATAATAATAGTGGATGCTGGGCTAGGAATGAAAAAGGAAAAGCGAACTTATTTGCTGCTTACTTGGCGAATATATTTAAGTCTGACGTAATGTCAGATCTAACAAATTCCACATCGGATACTAGCTCAAAACATATTCAGCGACACAATTGCGGTCATCGTCGCTAATAAATCTTCCGACAGCGTTTAGTTCGCCGCTAGAGGTGAAAAGCGTAATAAAGTCGTTGAAGAACAAAAAATGTCCAGGCTATGACCCGATTACAGCGAAGTTACTCAAAGAGCTGTCACATAAAGCTCTTATGTTGATTACATTTATTTGTAACGCTATTTTTCGCCTACGGTATTTTCCGAAGCAGTGGAAGTTTGCGCAAATTATTATGATTCCTAAGCCCGGAAAAGATCCACATAATGTATCTTCTTATCGGCCTATATCGCTACTACCAATGTTGTCTAAAGTAATGGAGAAATTAATATTAAATCGGTTACGGCCATATTTGCAACAAAATAATATAATTCCAAATCATCAATTTGGTTTTGTTAAGCAACACTCCACAGTGGATCAGTTACATAGGGTAGTAAATATAATTGAAAATAGTCTAGAAACAAAGCAGGTATGTACGGCTGCGTTTATTGATGTTGCTCAGGCCTTTGACAAGGTGTGTCACGGAAGTTTACAGTACAAATTAAAAATACTTCTTTCGGAAAATTTATCACAATTGATGAATTCTTACATCAATGACCGATATTTTCAGGTACGCTTTGAACATGAACTTTCTGAGATTCATCCTGTGTTAGCCGGGCTGCCCCAGGGTTCAGTGTTGGGACCCACGCTGTATTCTGCCGACTTTCCGGTAGTGGACAGTGTGCATGTAGCTACATTCGCTGATGACACAGCCTTGCTTTCATGTAGCACGGATCCTGTCACTGCCAGTGGTAATCTACAGAATGCATTACACAAAGCGGAAGATTGGTTCAGAAAATGGAAAATAAAGATAAATGAAGAAAAATCGGTTAATGTCCACTTTACCAGTAGAAAAGTTACGGTTCCATCTGTTAAAATCTGTAATACAACTATACCAATCCAAACCAGTGTGAAATATTTGGGTATGCATTTGGACAGGCGACTAACCTGGAGGCAACATATTGATAAGAAGAAAAAGGAAATTAACATTCGAGTTAGGACAATGAACTGGCTTATAGGTAGAAATAGCGTGTTGTCAATGGAAAATAAGCGCTTGCTGTACACCACTGTCATCAGACCAATATGGACGTACGGGCTGCAGCTTTGGGGCTGTGCTAAGCCAGCAAATATAAAAATAATTCAAACAGTACAGAATAAACTCTTAAGGACCCTAACAAATGCACCATGGTATGTAACCAATGATGCTCTGCACAAAGACTTGTGCATTCCGTACGTAAATGACGTTATTAAACATTGTGCTCAGAGACACGCATCCAGACTGGAAGGTCACCCAAATAACCTGGCTGTACAATTGCTGAATACCACCGGTAATATACGTAGATTAAGGCGTCATAAACCCCTAGATCTTTTGTAGGATTACAGATTGTGGGTGAGTGCCGGTGGGTGCTTTTCCCTTCACGTCAGTTCAGGGTCAAAAAATTCGTTAAATGGCCACTTTGGCCAGATCGTGATGGAAAAAAAAAAAATAGATAATGGTGTAAAAAATTAATCCGAATTGGAAGACTATTATTGGTCAGATAAAAAATGGAAGTGATATCGGCCAATCAGAAGGTCAGATGTGATTGTTTGGCTTATCTATATAAAGGCTGGGTTTTCCCTTGGTTGTTTTATTGTGTTTATGGTTCTGATGATGAATAGAGCACTGCTATTCGAAACGTTAACAGGAAAAAAAATTGTGACGTGGTTGTTCCCGAAAGAAGTAGAATAATGTTTAAAAGAAATTTAATTTTCCTTTTAAAGGTAAAGTAAGTCACATACCCTTGATGGGCATTATGGGTTGTGAAATTAAGCTTTTCATGATAGATCAGGACTGACGGATGTGAAAGGAGAACATTGGGGCCAGTTCCTTTCTCATGGGATCCGCCATTACCTTCTTAAATTTATCTGGTATAATCAATATTCAATCTCAGATTAGGTTTATACCTAGGATCACCTTGGATACGGAACGAAACTAGTCTTGATAATGTATCATACCTCTGGTTTGGCAGCCAAACACTTTAACTACTGGTCTACCGCGATTTTTATTAAAACTACTACAGTTTAAAAAAGAAAATACTCGCATTTCTCAAAAAATTTAAAATCAACGACTCAAAATTGGGTATTAAAAACTGAGTATAAAAAATTCAGCTATTAGCTTGTTATCGAGAATTTCACAGAACTTCTGAAATTTATCGTTTCGCTTTAATACGATGTTTTTTTCTGGTTTTCGTTTTTTTTTTTTTTTACTATGCTAATAGCGAAATAAGCTAAACCTTCTGAATTTATATAATTTAAATAAAGCACGTAAAATTTTATAATCGATAATATTTTATTTAAAAGTAAATGTAAATAATGTAATAATATTTGACGATAATAACAACGCTATTTTCTAATACTTCCGGTCATACAATGAGTCTTTTGATTTACCATCCGTGTTTATGCGTACGCATATGTAAATCAGCTGGTAACACGTGAACAGGCAATAATTGTCCATGTGATAGATTTTCTAAATTCAATCCGTAAATTTGGAGTGGGGCACTCATTCTTTGTTGATTTGTGAAAGCCAGAGCCGTATTGGGAACTCCAATCGTTTGAACTGGAATGACATACCTATCGGAATCATCCGCGTGGTGGAAGCATATTTCTGTAGAATTTGCCCTTTAAAATTGTTGATTCTGTTATATATACGAGTATATATTAATAACAACGTAATTCTTAGGCTACCCCCAATTGAAAAAAATGTCCCAATTTTATGTAACGTTTGATCTATTTTATAGGATTTTTGTGATTATTTTATTTTATTCATATGGATCGATTTAGAATTACATTGTGAATTTTGATTATTTTATACAAAGTATAGAAGAGAAAGCGAGACAGAAATGTAAGAGGGCTCAAGGGGCACAGCCCCTTGCGAGGAATGACCGAGTAAGTCTTGTACCATTGCATAAGCGCGGCAGATTAATATTTTTTAAAAAAATAATTGAAATTTGTTTTAAAATACAAGTGTATGTATATATATATATATATCGGGACTGCCAAAATCTATGTTCTAAATTACCGAAAGCCTTAGTGGAAATCCCCAAATTTGGGGATAAAAAATTCTCGATTCCCTACATTGTCCCTACAAATTATTATCAAAAAAAAATAAAAGTACTTTTGATATAAATTAATGATATTTACGTTTTAAAAATGGAAACATAATAATTATGTAGTTACACACATTCAGTTACTTCTATTATATTCATAAATTTTATTTTAATGCAAAAATAAATCTTCCTTCATACTCGTATTATCAATACAATGCTTGATTGTGCCAAATTTTTTTCTTATCATTTCGATTGAGAGATTGACTTTTAAACTTCTCCCTTGTTCCTTGGAAGCGCTACTGCAGGATCAATGTCCAGTATTTTTTGGTCTGCATTGTTTTTGAGACGGAATACTTTAGCCCAATATGCCTTCGGATCCTCATCTCCTTTCAAATAAAGAACATAGAAATTATTTGGAAAAATAAAAAAAAAAATAATGATACTTGAATTGACATTCGGGAGTAGCTTGGTGAGAACTCGTAGCGGATCGTTTGTGAACGTTGCAAGTGGGGTTTCAGTATAGGCAACTTTAAGAATGGGATATTGCACCACAAGGTATGTAGGGAACGATAGCATTTCAGCGGAGGAGTGCCCGTCAGCGCACATGGACCTCCGAGATGACTCGTAGTGCAGAGTGGTGGATGGCATCCAGTTTTTTCAGGATACTTAGAGAAGCTGAGGAGTACATCTGGCGCACATAATTTATTTTACTTACGATCAAGGATTTGTAAACATTGGAGAATAATTTGGGGTGAATATTGAGTTGAGGATTAGAGAGGTATCAGATCATTCACAGTGACCTTATACATTCAGATTTTAGTTTATCGATGTATAGACGCCCCAAGTTAATCTGCTATTAAACTCCAGGCCTAGAAACCTGGCTAAGAGACGGTTCGGAATAATGTCGTTGTTTGATCGTCTCCTATTGAAATCGACCCACACTGTCTTTGCGGAGAAAATTCTCACCATTTTTGGAGTTTGGAGATGGTTTTCTGAAGGATTGGGTGAGATATTTGTGGATCACGAAACGCTAGGGAAATACTAAAATCGTCAATGAAGAGTCGGGCCGTTACTGGTGGCTAAACACAATCAGCAAAATCATTGATATATATTATAAACAAGGTTACGCTAAGCACAGAGCCCTGAGGTATGCCATTTTCGATGCTCACCGTATCAGAGACTTGCGAATCGATTCTGACCCGTATAGTTCAGTCTGGTAAGTAGTTTTGAATGAATTTCATCATTCTGTCTGCCACCTGCCTTCTTCGTAGTTTGTTTATAAGACCTTGCCGCCAGAGGCGGTCATACGCTTTTTCAATATCGAAGAATATGGTTATCAGGTGCTGTTGGCTTTCGAACGCAGATAAGATCTGCCCTTGAGGGCTCACCAGATGACACGATGTTGATTTAGCCTTTCGGCCTCCGGCTTGTATTGCAGAGAGGATATTCTTGGATTCACAAAAGGAGAGGAGACGTCGGTTGACCATTTTATCAAGAATTTTGGATAATGCAACAGTGAGATAGGACGGTAGCTACTGGGTAGTGACGAATCCTTATTCTGTTTTAATATTGGAATAACAATTGCCTCTTTCCATAAGATTGGAATGTTACCTTGTTCCCAAATATGGTTATAAATTTTTAGCAGATATAGCCTTGCCGCCGTGGGAAGGAACTTTAGCGTGAAAGGATAGATGGAATCTGCACCAGGTGCACTTGCCTTCAGCTTGTTGTCCAAAGCAAAATTTAACTCGGACATGGAGAACGGTCGATTGCTGCTGGAAGGTGAAAGAGGAACGCCATCTTTCTTGTTTGTATGGGACAAAAAGGATGATGATCGTTGAGGAAGCTTCGGAGAAATGCTTTGCTTGTATGGACGCAATTGATGCAAAAACTGATTTGATGTTGTTATTGGTCTTGATATAGATCGGGGTTGGTGGTCGCTGCCTTCTGTTAAGAAAGTTTATTTTCCGTCAGGTAGATGCCCTGGTCGACGCGTTAATTGATGACATGAAGAAGAGCCAGGCTGGTCAACTTTTGTCGATTTATACTTTCTCAGGGCTCGCTTCCTGTTCATTATTGCCTCTCTCACTTCGTTATACCACCAAAGGACCCTGCGTGGATGCACAGCCGCGGATGACTTTGGGATTGTTGCTTCTATTGCTCTGAATATCGCCTTTGTAAATGTCTTTAGGTTCTCTTCAATGGATGGACCGGGTTATAAATTTATAAACAGGCTTTCCTTGAAGCCTTTCCAGTTCGCTTTGCGGAACATGTACCTTTGCACGGTCGGGTGATTTTGGGGAGCGAGCCGATAGCTACCAATGTCAGCTAAGATGATAATGGGAAAAGATTTAATATTGGTACTAAATTATTCATCATATTATAAGTTTATTAAATCTCAAATGAATGTAAATACCTGGATTACCCGCATTTTCCTTGTATCAACGCTTTCCCCACAGACTACCCAATCAAATTGAAATTCCCCGCAGTTTGGAAAATTCCCCACAAATTGGAAACCCTGATATATATGTATATATATATATATATATATATATGTAGGTAAATTAAGTGAATGAAGGAATTCATTCGTATTGATCAGAAAGTGTTTCGTCTGCTTTTATAACTCTTTTTTTTTTGTTTTTTTTTTGTTTTTTTTTTTTTGGGCGTCGAAAATTCAACCCATCGACAATGTAATATAATTAATTAACTAATTAACGCTATACATTAATATTACATTGTACTATATAATTATATAATAGCTTGTATACTGCAGCACTCCCGGTGGCCAGGAGAGAATTGACATTAGATGACAGAGGGATCTGGAAATTTATTATTGAGTTATACAAAATAATTCTTTGCGTCGTGTAAAAATTGCATTCGAAGATGAGGTGGTCAGCATCCGCCACTTTGTCCGAGTCTAGTGGATGTTGGCAATAGGGAGAAGAGATTAAACCCATGTTGTACAAAGAAACAGGAAGGCAGTTCATATCCAGCCGGAGGCGACCTAAGGGGTAACAATGTACGATCTGGTACTCATCGAAACAGTCGTAATGTGGTTGAACCAAGGAACGTTAGGAATATTAGGTTGAACTCTTTTGTACAGTTGCGCGCAAAATGGATTTGCCCGTGAAGCCTCCCAATATTCTTTATGAGCATATCTAATGAGCTCGAATAGGTCTCTGTTTGGAAAGTATGGAACAACTCTATTTGATAATAATTGGGTGACGTTAGTTCGAGTTCCGTTTTAAATCGTTTAATTTTACCGCGTTGTGTCGATGGAGAACATATTTTGTAATATTCCATAATAATACGCTCTGGTTCGCTGTTATGTGCACAAATCGTTGATCAACCTATTGCCTATTACCTCCCGCGATATATTTTTGGAAAAAATTGGAAGCGTAATGCAGCCGCGCGAAATTCACCAAGGCCATGCGTCTAACGAGTTCGAAAAAATAATTTTCCACAATAGCATTACATAAACTATTCGTTGTCCCAACCGTAGGCGATTAAATCAATTAGAAATTATTTCGGAAGCAAGTTGCAATTTTTTGTTTTTCGAGTTCCGAAAAGCTGATTGAATTTTTATCAGTAAGCTGTTAGTGTAAAATTCTGCTGGAGGTAGAATATAAAAAGTACGTTTTTTCCCCCTGAAGTAATTTGTATGGCTTTTGAAGATCTGCGTTTTAGATAAGCAGTTAAATATATCTTCAAAAGGGAATTTCGACTCTAGGGAAAAAGTTGGTAATTTATAACCCGAACTTCACAGCTACCGATAAATTGTTCAGTCTAACGTACAATTTACTTATAAATTGTTATTTTATGCGATTTAGTTGATTTTATTGCGCATGCAGCGCGATAACATAACAATCTCGGCGACACGTGAAAAGCTTTAGGGAAAAATTTGTCTTAACAGGCGAACAAGATTAAAGCTGAACTTGTTTTACCTCCTAGAGAGGGCCACGGTATAAAGTATACAATGTTAACTTCTGGACGAAAACCGGTAAAACTTCTATAGAATTGTAGAATGTCTGATAAAAATTTTACTAAGAAATAGGGGGGGGGGGGGGAAGTCAACGTTTTGTTTTTTATTTTTTTATGCTCATTAGCGTTTTAAATGAAGTGAACTGATTTTAATAATTCTTATTCAAAATTGTGCCGGAAGGTAGTATAAGTACACCGCTGAGTAGTATCGGTGCATACAGTCATCCAATAGTCATTAAAATAAACATTAAAGAAAGCAGGTCTCTTTAGAGAAATTTTTAGTAATATAATAAACGCCATGGACACATTTTAAATATTTATTTCAGAAAAAAAAAAAAGCTTAATATTGTCATAAAAAACAAAATATTATCAATCTTTATCGTGAATAAATGTAGACTCGAATAAAGAAATCCAATTAACACCAAATATATATATACATATATATATATATATATGTTTATTTTTTCTTTTTTTTTTTTTTGACGCGTCAACTGCGGGCATTAACCCAGCGCAAGTGAAAATTTTTTTTTAAATTTCAATGTGCGTCAAAGGAATGTCAGGTACTAGCTGAACGTGGCCTATGCCCTCGATGACAAACCGATAAAAAAAAATAAGAAGTCAAGCTTCACCAAGTATCTTGTGTGCGCGGAAGATTATTTGGATTTGGTGTACTTCGATTCCTATTTACTTTTTTTTTCTCTTTCTTTGCACCGGTGGATTTATTTTTCCTCTTCGCTGCGATTTACAAAATTTAGGATAAATTTAGTGTCTCTTCATTTATTTTTCCTTAATGCACTTCAATATTTTTAACCGAGTTCCTTGTAATTCCGTACAACCTTGATTAGATCCATTGTTTGCCACTAACATCAATTACGGAAACTTCGTTCTATGTTGATAGAGATCAACTAGAGGATGTGATCAATTCCGACCACGAAGACAAGGACATTGTACAAGTTGTACTGCCTTAATAAAGAATGTAATATCAATTGATACTTTATATTTCTGCTGCCCAGACGAATTTGGGAATTTATGTTCCCAGGGAAGCGGTCTGGCCAGCTCTTTTCTCCTAATGACTCTGTGCAGGCTGGCTTAATAACATTTATGGCCATGGTTGTCTGGTAATTTACATTTTGATAAGAGCAATATTTATCTAGTTCAAATGGTTTCGAAAGATGGTTGGCGCGAACTATGCCTGCCATTGCATATCCATTTATCCTTTTTTCCTGTACACATACGTTTCGCTTTAAAAAAAAAAAAAAAGAGAGAAAGGAAAAAGAAATAGCGGCGAGGAGGAAGAAAAAGCCAATCTGGTTTTAATTTAGATCTGCTGAAACTCGGATCCGAGTGAACTGGTTGCACATTCATAGCTGCTCTACTGCTGAGGGTGGGTGCGAAGATGGCTGATAATTTCAATCCTGGAAGAGTAAATGCGACCACAATGATGACATACGAAAATGTTAGGTGGACTAGAGCTGTCCTTAACTGTTCTTTTCCTTTTTAGTGGTCCGCGGTAGTTAAGGAGGCTGCTTCAACTACTCTTCTTCATTTTACACAATCGCAGACGGCGGTTTCCCAAGCTTCTAAGTAATTTGTATTCTTTCACAACGCCGCAATTTGTAACGCTTCCTAGGACCACCATGTTTTCTTGCTCCTTCTTCTAATTCGCCATACAGCATTCGCTTTGGTAACCTGCAATCCCCCATTCTTATAACATGTCCAGTCCACCTTAGTTGAGCACGTGTGATAAGCGACTCTATTCGTTCTGAGTTAAACCGACGCAATACCTCTTCGTTCGTGATAAAGTCGTCTCATCTGATTTCCAGTAACGCTCGCAGGACAACCCGTTGTTGAAACTGCTCCAATTTTTTGATGTGGCGCCTGTATAGCGTCCATGTTTCGACTCCGTATAACAGGGACGATGGGATAATTATAGCACGATAAACTGCTGCTTTAATCGACAAATCCTTATTGTAGAAAACCCTGCGCTTTAACCAGCCGAAAGCTGAAGCAGCGCACTTAATTCTATTTTGTATTTCGCCATCTATTGTCCCTTTGTACTTTAGGAACAAACCGAGATATTGACAGTTGTTTACACCTGTTCTAACGTTTTTCCGCGTATCTGTATGTTATTTGTAGGTGAGGTTTCGTTTGCTGAGTATTCGGTTTTATCGATATTTCAAGGCCAAAATCTTTTTATGTTTCATTCAATACCTCAAGCATCATTTGTAGATCGGCCATTATTACGTGCTACAATAACGCAGTCGTCAGCATATTGCAATTCGACAATTCTGAACTTTGACACCTTAGTTTTCGCTTTAAGCGTACCAAGATTAAGTAAACCTCCGTCCATCCCATAGTTGAGACCGACGCTTCTAATATGGAGACGTTTATCGACGACAAACATGAAAGCTGCCATGAAGATGTTAAACAAAAGTGGAGCCAAAATGCAGCCTTGTTTAACTCCCGCACCGATGCCAAACTGGCCAGAGATTTTACCGCCTGTCATAATTACTGCTTTATTGTTTGAGTGTAAGGCGATTATTATACGAAAAATTTTCTTTGGACATCTAAGTTTGATCAGGATATTAAAAAGAACGCGATAGTGACCAAATAAAACAAAAAAAAAACCAACTGCGCTATGTTAGTTGGCTATAGAAAACATCACTAAAAAAAACATTGTGTATTACTTTTTTTTTTTTTTTTTTTTTTTTTTTGTGGGCGCGCTAGCGGAATTGACCCAACAACAGGAGAAGCTAAGCTAGAAAACTAAATAGCTAGGCGGTTCGAAATGGACGCAACAAAGGACAGCAGTGCAGGCACCACAGAAGATGAAGGAAAGGAGAGGATAAAGGAAGAGCTATAGGGAGTAGGGCTAATGACAAGAGCTGACCGTACAAAAGGGAGCGTTTATTACGAAGAGCGGGACACTCGAAGAAAATGTGATCAGCATCACATATACGAGGAGGATCACAATCGTGAAGAGAACAATAAGGAGAAGGCGCCAGAGTAAATTGAAAGCGCGAGGAGGGGAGTAGACAATGATTTGGAGACGAATTATAGAGACAATAGACTAGAGCGACGACCGAAAGGAATAGAATGGAACCAAGACAGAGAACGAGAAATCGGCTGAATAAAACGGTAATGCGAATGACAATTAGAAAATAGGGAGGGATTAATATCCCGCCAAAGTCTGGCGTGATTGGAGGTGGATAAGGAAAGGATATCTGAAGAAGGGAAATGGTTCAGTATGAATCAAGGCGACCAGCAGAACGAGCCAAAGACATTGCCATCAATTCCGGAATGACTGGGGGCTAATAAAAAATCAGTAAGAATAGAGCGGGATGACTGCAGAGTGGAGGTAAGAGAACAAATTGAGAGAATAATGCTATCAGAGGAATGTGAAGGAGGAGAGGATAGGGCTTGAAGGACGCCTTTAGAGTCTGAAATACTGAGAAATCGGGAAAGATCGCTTAAAGAGGAAATAAAAGAGATAGCCTGAAGGATGGCGATCCAGTCGACAGAAAAAATAGTGCAGAAGGAAGGAAGCCAAAAGGACTCAGAATGCCTTTATGTATATAAATTAAATATTGCGGATAGCAAAAAAATAATGGGTTTTTTTAATAGGAATAAAAACTTTATAATGTGTTACCTACGACGGTGGCGGCGTTGCACCGGTATTGCTGCTACAGTGGTTTTCAAACTAATTTTGATACACTCGTGAGATGTTTTTGATCACGTTCTTTTCTTTATATAAATTAAACATGCGTGTTTAAAATTCCCTAATTGTTTGTGTGATCAGAAAGAAATGAATGAAATGATATGATTTATAAAATAGGGAGGGATAAATAACCCGCCAAAGTCTGGCGTGATTGGAGGTGATAAGGAGAGGATATCTGAAGAAACACTTCTGGACATTTATCGTATCCTTTGTTGATCAGTAATTGCACTAGTTAGTGGTGATGTCGTACATAAGTATATGGGTAGGTACAATTACTCACTAAGTAGCCATTAAAAAGATCGTTAAAAAAAGAAGTACCACCCGTAAGAGAAGTATTTCGTTTACTTAATAAACTCGTATCTACGAGTAGACAAAAATCGAACTGAAAATTTCATTATAATATGGGGAAAAGATGAAGGGCCAAAAAAAGTGACAGCAACCGCAAGTGACTTGAAGTATTATTAATGTTATTTGCCAAACGGAAATGTGAATTCGAGTTATTAAGATAATTCGAAATTGCCTAAAAAATCGCAATTTGCAAAGTGACGGAATTTGACCATTATACTCTCTAACCAATACCGAGTTATTTACAAAGTACAGAAAGTAGCAGTGTTTAAAGTTGATCTATACCAAAAATTGTGAAATAAAATACAGTAGTGCCCCCTCCCCTCGTATCCGCAGTTAATGGTTCCGAGACATACCGAGGATAGTAGAGAACTTTGAGCTTGTTACCGTGCACACTACATATACAGACATTTACAGTACACCTCATGTAATGTTAAAAATGACTATAGTAAATGATACATATTTACATTATTATGATTATGCGCTCATCACCATATCCTGTACTCTATTCTTCTTGTTCACATTGTTCAACCTGGTGCGTATTATGATGACTGTGGAACGACAACCGATGACAATATTTTCATTATTTTGTAAAAGTTATTTAATTTTTCGTATGTATGCACTGTACAATAGCAGTTTACACTTCAGGAAATGAATTATTTTTAGGATCGCCAGTCGAGGGCATTACCCAACATTAGGTCGTGCTAGTGAGAGAGAGGGAAAAATTAATTAGAATTTGAATATTACTCTGGAGATAGAAGCAATGAAGGACGTTATAATAGTATAATAGGAATGATTGGCGGGGATGGAAGTGAAAAAATAAACGAAGCACTCTGTATGGAGTAGGCAAACTAGAAGTGAGAGCGTTCTATAGGTATAGACGCGCATTCGAAGAAGATATGATTTGTGTCGCAGAGTAAATCAGAATCATTCGAATGGAAAGAACAAAAGGTGTGATGAGAAGTATGAAAAGTTGAAAGTTAAACTTTGAACAAGAAAACTTTAATCCGGAAAATATTCATCTGAATGTGGAATAGGCACAGTGTTTGGAAAATATCGGTCTATTACGCTTGGTAATGCAGATGACATTGATGAGACGGGATCTTCGATGCCTGACACTTTTTGCTTTACTTGAAAAAACATTGTGATAGAGGTTTTCTTTTTAGTCGTGGCGTGACAAACCGCAGATAACCGAAACCACGGATACTGGAACCGTAGATACGGGGCCACCACTGTAGTTTAAAAAAAATAAAATAAAATACCGACTTCAAGATTTTATAAAATTGCGCTAAAAAGTAAAATATAATTATATTCGACAAGAAGATTAACAGTAAAATATACCCCAAAAGAGGGATATTGTGATTATTATTAGACAATAATATTCAATTCAAATTGAACAATTAAGAAACCGCATGAAATATTCCTGATGTGTTCAATATGGAAAACGAGTGATTACGTTGTTATATTCATTTAAAGGTTTTTGAATTGTTGCAATTTGAATTTAGCGAGACCGCAATAAAAATTGATTAACATTGTAAAATCTTCTTATCTGTATAATTAATGGATCTCGTTCATTTATTAGTGAGAATTTTTCTTTTTTGTCAATTACGTACAATGTATCGAAGGGACTGGTGGATTCGTTGATTTTCTTATTTCTACTAAACTAGCAATTAAAGAAATTTCAGGACGTAATACATGAATATGTGAATGATTAAATTACGCACCGAGATCGTATTCGGAATTGTAAAAAAAGACAAATGACAAATACTTCTGGTTCATATCCACGTGCATGCGCGATCACGGATGTTCGGTGAATTAGGAGTACGTGCCACACAGCTTAATCGTAAACTATTGTGCTTTATTTAAGCGGTAATATTGTTTATTAATAATCTTGTTACCTGCAGTTATTTTATTCGGGACACGTAAATGAATAGAACAAGCTTTGTTGGCACCTATTGTGCGATGCGAATAAAAATAGTCGAATAAAAATAGACGAATAAAAATAGACGAATAAAAATAGTCAAGTTCTGAAAATGACAGTTTATATTTCTGGCGACGACAACTTGACCTTTCGAGGTTTTCCTTTCATTACTCCGTCGATAAATGACAAGGTTTTAATTCAACTTTAAACTTTTTTCGAACTGGCAAATTCGTATTTAATTTATTTCCGCACAGTAAAAAGTTCTCTTCGATAACCGCCGTAATTTATTTCATATATTTCTCCATATATATGTAGTTCACTTTACACCCCTCAATAATCACAACAAAACAAACGAAATATATGTCCGTACCAACTATATATTTAATTTCCTGGAAATTTGAGCAATATTTCATTGTGCTAATCATTGTAATTTAAGTGACCATGTTGGTTTTATTAGAAAAAAAAAATTGAGATTATACTAAAACTCCTCCCCATTTAACTACAAAAAATACAAATACAAACTAAAAATATACTCTACTTTTTACTTCAGCTATTCGCTAGTTTCTCTTAATTCATCGTTTATTTAAAGGTTTTCGTATGTTTTCCTTTGTTGAATATAATTTTCTTTTTTCTTTTTTTTCTTTCGGAGTTAGTTTTTTTTGTTGTTTAAATATATATACATATATATATATATACATACAATAAACTCGGCCCTTCGTGCCTCGCAAGGGCGTCTGCCCTTTGATCCCTCAAAGAGCATCCCCGAACCCCCCGCTCTATCACTTCTATATTTTGTATAGAACGAGGAAAATTGAAAACGTCACTAAAAAAATAAATCTTTATTTAACGTCACATTTTGGGACAAATAATTGTGACAGAAAAATATTACATCGCGAGACAAATTTTTGTGATAGAAAAAGTAGTGAGTGTCGTGCTAAGAATGACGTCATTAATATATATATATATATATATATATATACTAGATGACCCGGCGAACTTCGTACCGCCACAGAAACAATAAATTTTGTGTTAACTTATTAGCTGAATTAAATTTAGCTTTTTTATTAAGAAAAAATGAATACTTAAAATGAATTAAGTTCAATAAATGTGCAAAAACCAAAAAGACAAATATTTTAATTACATTGAAATGAATGTAATTCACGTGGCAGCAAGGCATTATTCACCTTAATAACAAAAATCAGTATAAATTTATATTAAAAATTTAAAGTAAATTACTTTGGAAACTTGATTTTTCGGGCTATTTCATCAGCTAACAACATAGAGCACACACTCAATTTATATACTTTTTAATAAAGTGTGTACACTATGCAGTTAGCTGTGATGATGGGCTATACACGAAAATCAAAAATACCCTTAAAAAAATCGTAATTCGACATCAAATAACTCTTTAAAAGCGAAATTAAAAATATAAAACAAAATACAGGAGCCATTTATGGAAATTCAAAAATTACGGTTAATAATTATTTAAACCCCCCTTTTGGACAAAAAACAGCAAAAATAATGAATTTTCTTCATAAATATTTTTTTTACTTCGTACTCTGCTATTCGAAGTGGAGAAAAATTCAGCAGATCAAAGATCGTAAAAATCGGTCCAGCCATCCTTGAGTTATAAGTGGTGTAACTAATCCGACTTTGTTTTATATATATATAGATATGGAATTTAGAACGACCTCAAAAATCACCCTTAAAAATTCATAACTCATCACCCGATTTTTCTAGTGGACCGAATGTGAATCTGAACCATTCTCGAATCCACTTGAACACACACAAAAAATTTCATCAAAATTGGTCCAGCCGTTCAGGAGGAGTACGGTTACATACATACGCACAGAAGAATTAATAGTCACGTTCACAATATAGCTCCCGGAACGGACAATATTCACCCAATAGTGGTAAAGTATCTCTACACATTGCAGAACTCTAGAGTACTTTTAGAAATTTACAACAAAAAGCTTTTAAAAAATCGATATTCCCGGCTTTCTGGAAGGTCGCCAATCCCCAAATCGAATAAGAACTCTTCCATTAACAACTATAGACCAATAGCACTCACAAGCGTACTGGGTAAAATATTGGAGCAATTTTTAAACAAGAAGCTTTCATGGACACTCAAAGTTAACAAGATACTATCTATCCATCGATATGTTTTTAGACAGCAACGATCAACACAGCTAGAGGGGTAAATTACCTTGTCATGAACGTCAAAACATCATTCATAAATTCGAATTTTACAGTCGTAGTTTTCTTCGATTTTTCTATGGCTTATGAATGGCGGTACCTCATCCATGATCCTCAAAAAACTACATCGAGTCGGGATAGATGGTAATTTAGCAAACATAATTAAGAATTTCCTTACTAACAGACAGATTCACGTTAGAATAGGCAACATTCTACCAGAGGAAAGAACAATCTCTAACGGGGTATCTCAAGGTACACCCTTCAGTGCCACTTTGTTCCTGCTTGCGCTAAACGATATTACTTCGGTTGTTGAGAAGCCAGCCTTTACCAGAATGTTCGCCGATGATGTTAGAGCATATCTCTTGCGAGCCTAAACAAATAATGCAGCCAACGATAAACAACATCAACACCTGGAATTCTAAATTTTCTGATCGCATATATTGAGTTGTGTTTTTAGCTGATATGGGTTATTGTATCCGAAAACGTTTCTAAGTAAGCAATCATTTTATACTTCGAATTTGTTTGTTATATTTGTATTTGTTATAACTTACTATATTCTGTAATTAACAAACAGGATGGTAAAAGATTCTTTATTCAGTTTTTAGGAATTTTGCTTGATAAAAAGCTATCATGGAAGGACCTTATAACACATATATACGCTCGAAATGCGCATCCATTCTCTAGGAATTCTCAAGTTGCAAAAGAACACTATTCAATTTATATCGATCCTTCATCCGAATAAAATTAGACTATGGCGTTCAACTTTAAGAAAAATTACACTGCATATTCATCAGCAAAGCATTATATTAGCGACAGGAGCGTTCAGACCCACGACAAGTCTCTATTTAGAATCCAATGAACCCCTTCTCAAGTATCGACGAATGATTCAAACCGCAAATCTCCTAGTCGCCCACGCAGCTACACCAGACTTACCAACAGGAAACCTTCTATTTAACGACTATTATCGGAATGCATACAAGTCCGCCCAAAACGATGATCAGCACATTGCGCTAAAATTTGAAAAAAATATCCGAATCTCCTATACTCCAAAAACATACCGTTCACTTCCTCATATCTATCTTCATACGTCCTGCACTGTGGTCAATACCGTCAATCCAAATCATCGACAAGCTTTTGAAGTTATCGAGCAACTCCGCAAGTACCGTAGACATGCAGACGAGATTAAACACTATTATGTAGCGGAATCCAGACAGAGTGCATTGTTACATCGATGGATCAAAAACAGCAATAGCGGCCGGAGCAGCTTTCTTCATTCCAAACATAACAAGCAAAGCTGAAAAACTACTGCCATGGAACTCAGCTAAAACTGCTGAACTATATGAAATATACCTTGCATTGCAAAGAAATATCACGAATACATACACAAACACCAGTTTATAATACTAACAGACTCGGCTAGCGCCCTCACGAATATCCGAATGGTATTTAACACCAATCCTATCGTGCAGAGAATCCATGAAATCCATAAAAGAATTACCATTGGACTGGATATTCTATTCATAAAACGAAACAGTCGTGACACATTTTCCACAACATATCCATGTCGCAACGTACGTTTGTAGAAAAGGCGCGGAGGTACCGATTCAATTTTTTTTTTTTCATATGTTTTATTTATGATAATTGCAAAAAAATTTTCTGTGATTTTTGCTAATGTTTTTATTTACAGTAAAACCTCTCTTAATTGGTCTAGTCGAGACCGAGACCCGCCCGGTCCCATGTTTGGCCGATTAATCCGAGGTTATTGTGAAACACTGATTTTCCTTCAAAATGATCCAACAGATTTCATCAGGTATCATGAGTAATAAACAAGCGTATATATGATGTTATTACAAAACTCGTGTTACCGTACATATGTCACTACATTAAGTAATACAAAAAAATTGAACATATGAAATGAACTTAGACTACATAAACTTTGAAAACTTAAAACTTTAATTGCACTACTCGAATACTTAAGTATGAGTGAACTTACATTTTATAGGTTTGAAAAAATCGGTTACTTTTTCTGTTTATTTCCTTTTGACGAGTTTTTAAAAGCCAGATCTTTCCATTTTCTTCCGTTCATCACGTTCAATGCCGACAAATCTTGTTGTTGCTCCACATATTGTAATAAAATTTCTGCAGCTTTTTTTGCTTCTTCGTGACCTATTTTTTGCGAACCATCCACGTCTACATTTTCTCCGTCGTCTTCAAGTTGGTGGTCATTTTTACTGACGATATTGGTTATGTAAATAATACAAAGCATACTTTACTTCTTTCAATAACAGTCAATCGTAACAAGTTAGGGAGGATACGAAACTTATACTTACGAAGCATAATCGGTGCCTGCTTACCTACCTCTGTTGCTGCTTTGGAAGCTGAAACCAATGTCCCTCTTCTCTCTGTTAGATCATTGTACATAGCAGACAGGTTTCTTATGAAATACTGTCCTTCAACCAGCTTCAATTTACTTAAATCTTATTTGAACATTAGAGGCAATTGGAGATTTAGAGCCTTCAAAAAGCTTCTATTATCTCTAAGTGCCGTTAGACTTCAGCGATATTCTTCTATTAGCATACTGTCGTATCCTTCATTGATCTTTAAAAATCCATTCTCACATAACTGCAGTTTGCAGAGGATCTGGAAATGAATTGTTGAGTTATACAAATTAATTCTTTGCGCCGTGTGTCAATTACATTCGAAGATGAGATGATCAGCGTCCTCCACTTTGTCCGAGTCGAGTGGATATATTAGCAATAAAAAGAAGAGATTAAGCCAATGTGGTACAAAGAAAAGGGGGGCGGTTTACACCCAGCCGGAGGCGACATAAGGTAACGATGGACGATCTGGTATTCAAACAGTCGTAATGTAGTTAAACCAAGGAACGTTAGGAATATTGGGTTTAACTCTCTTGTGCTGTTGCGCGCAAAATGGATTTGTCCATGTAACTTCCCAATATTCTTTATGACCATATATAATAAGCTCGAATAGGAAAATACAGAACTAATTAACCGTTCGTCCATGCATCTTTGGCAGCCATATCTGCTAATTCGTTACCATAGATATCCGCATGCCCTGGTATCCAAACAAAGTTAACTACTACGTCAGATTCAGCAAGGGACACTACTAGGCTTCTGATTTTATAGAAGTACGGATGGGATTTGGTTTTGAACGATAAGAGTTTCAAAGCTGATAAACAGCTCATAGAATCTCGGACATGATAATGATATTTTCAGAGAGGTTATGTGAATTTAAAAAGGACAAAGCCTTGAAAATCGCAACACATTCAACGCTAAACACAGAGGTGAAACGGGGAAGAGAGAATTTTTTGTTCAAATTAAGCCATGGTATGAAAAAATCATCACCCGCAGAATTCAAAGTTTAAAACTATCAGTAAAAATCGGTTAGAAGTTCGGCCAATGGTCTGAAATGATTGCATTGAACACTCTGCTAGCGTCATGTCTAGTAACGAACCGAAAATAATTCAAATCTAACTGTAACTTAAAACAATTATGTGAGTATGGATATTTGAAGATCAATGAAAGATACGACGGTATGGTAATAGAAGAATATCGTTGAAGCCTAGCGGCACTTAAAGATAATAGAGGCATTTTGGAGGCCCTAAATCTCCAATTCCCTTTAATGTCCATATAGGATTTAAGTAAATTAAAGCTGGCTGGAGGACAGTATTCCATAAGAAACCTGTCTGCTAGGTACGATAATCTAACAGAGAGAGGAGGGACATTGGTTTCAGCTTCCAAAGCAGCAACAGGGGTAGGTAAGTAAGCACCGATTATGCTTCGTAAGCATGAGTTCTGTATCCTTACTAATTTGTTACGATTGACTGTTATGAAAAAAGTAAAGTATGCTTTGTATAATTTACTCATTGCGCAGGGATCGCTACCCCAATTGACATTACAGAGGGCCTTGAGTAGGGGTAACCGTTTTAGAAGTTTGTTATATATGTAATTTATATGTTGGTTCCACTTCGGATCAGCAGTTTTTGTGTTGCCGAGAAAGCACTCGAATATTTAAGCGACGTCATGGAGTGGTGGATGTTATTGATTCTGATTTTATTCTGCTACGCCAATTATGCTGCTCGGGAGTTTTCCTAGACGTGACCAAAGTTGTCGGCCAACTTTACCGCAAACAATTGTTTTATAAAATTCGCGACGTACTTTACTGAAATCCGATCTGAATACCAGTAACTTGTTTGTCGTAAGTGGGGCTCTAACGCTTTTGATGAAATTCACGAGCTAGATGGTTAAGGAATTATTTTTGAAAAATTTTTATTAAACGCACACTTCTAAAATGAAGCACTTCTTAAAGTAATTATTTTATTTTTGAGTTTTTTTTTAAAATGTAAGTAATACACTCATTTACTGTGGTAAAAAGTCTTTCATTTGCAATGATCATCAACAATTGAAAACTGATAAAGGTATAAATAATGTTTTTATTTAGTGAAGAAATGTATTTATTTACGATATTCATTAAAGTACATAGGTGTTGCCGTTGTAGAGTTATATGAATAATAATTTGTAATAATATTTTTGACTCGGGAATTTTGAATTTGGTTTCATTCTGGGTAACGCGACACAATGGTTTAGCATAAAACTGTAACAGAGATTTTATTGTTATATTTTTAACCATCTGTGAAATTCATTAATATGCTGATTAATCTTCAATTTCAAAACAGATCTGTTCTCTTGTATGTATATGTAGTATCTGGTGACCGAGTTTTGCTTAGATTATTCCGAATTCGGAAATCAATGTATTCAAGAGTTTTGCAAATATTTAAAAATACTATTATAATTATACACAAGTAGTACAAAAGTTATAATTGCGCACCTTGCCGTATTTTTCAATTTCGAAAGTATATTTTGGTTTGCGTAATAATTACAATTGCGCTACATAAATATCGTGAGCAAATTTATTTCATCATAAAACTTCGATTTTTCCTTCAACCTAGTAAATAAACGATAAATTTACTTTTCATCGGAACTAAAATAATACAAGTCTGTGAACATTGTTTGCCTCCAATTACTAAAACAATCAACTTCTAGGCCTTATAATCCCCTACTAATTCATGAATTTCATCAAGAGCCACTGGCAAAAACCAATTGCGCATATATATTGTAAGTATTACCTATTTCTCAAAAAAGAAATAGAAAAGTTTAAAAAAAAAAAAAAAAAAACTTAAAAAACAAAGTTATTGCAGTTTTTAAAAGCGTTAGAAAAATTTTGATTACCGTTTTCATCACAAAGATAAGGTTTTTTGAATTTTTTTTTTTTGTTGGGCTTTAAACTTAAATTCCATCCGCTGTCTGTTTCTTTCACTTATTAGTCTCAATTGTCTGTTATACTATGACTATGCCAATATCCTACTTCTTCTTACAAAAGGTTTTTTGATTACCTGTGCCGTACTTTTTTTTATACTACCATCATTATTTTCCGATCACTTGGAAGCAATTACAAAATATATATATTCTTCGCTATTTTTTTTAATAATACCTTCTCTGGAAGAGGCTCGGCATCTACTACTCTGAACACCTGCAAATCAATTAATGGATTAACAATTTTCCAAAGAAGTCGAACATTTAGCAGTAATATGTACACGAAAGCTACATTTTTGCATAAATTGTATTATTCCTTTTTATTTTGAAGTATTCTCGTGTTACGAAAAATAAAAACAAATATTCATAAGCCAGACATATTATTACAAATTATCATCTGTTACAACGACGTCTTGTTTATTTGGAAATTGACGTACAATCTTCTAAGATGGTTAAATGAGATTCGAGAATTTACCGGGAAAAGTTTCAGTGAACGTGTTCTTGAAGCGTACAATAGAGGCAGATGGCGTAAACTGCTTATCCAACGATAACAGCATTTCTGTGTCACGATGTCCCTCCTAGGGATATACGATTCAAAGAGAGAGAGATTTAAATCCGTCATGTAAAGTGAAAATATATTTGATCACGAAACAAAGTATGCCTTTATCTTTTTCAATTACTATGGCAAATGTATTATTTTTTACACGTAGTAAAAAAGTGCAAGGCTTACTTTTTAATGAATATTAAAAATATGATGATCAACGCTGATTGCTTCTTTTTCGAAATTGCTCATTTTGTAGGATTTTCTTGACGTTGAGACCCTGACCAATCGATTTATCCAAACACTTAAAAATTCCTTAATTGTGAATTTACCAAAAACGTTAGAACCGTTTCCAAAAACCCAGTTACACATATACACAGAAACGCATAAATTTGTGATTTGTGTTCATTATGTGTGTACACATATGGTCTCCGGACAAAAGCGCACATCGATTTGTAGAACAGCGGCTCGTCTATTAATTGTTCTATTTCTGGCAGTTTCGTCATTTGTGGAAGGGCATGAGAGAACAGTTGTCCACCAAGAATTTAAAAAAGTTATCGATGACCAACTTTTCATAACGAAGTAAAAATCATGTACTTGTTTGTTAATAATAATGTCTGTGACTATAACCGGTAGGTAGTTGAGGATTGATAGAAAATAAAATTTGTATCAATGGTGCATTCGGTGGCGTTTCGAACGGGGGATAGGTCAATATCGAAAATACCGATTCATGATTTCATGGAATTTAAAAACAACTATTTTTTATGCTATATAACCAGGCCCGGATTAAGTGTGTGATAGGTCTGGGGCAACAGAAATATTAGGGGCCCTTTTCGAAAATGACAAAATTATCAGTTTTACAGAATAACTAAATTTTCTTTAATTTAATTTAATTACATTATTTTGAATTCACGAATTAACATGTAATTATTAATGTAAACAAAACTAAATATCATATATGTAGACAACAGGTAGAATTTTCGATGCCAAAAAAAAATTTATATATATAATTTTAAACAATGAATTTTTCAGAAAATTTTAACCAAAGATTTGCATAAACGGATAATGTGTGTGCGAGTGTTGCGGGTGTATACACGCACACACATTCATACAGGCAATTCTTAAAAATGTTAATTCCAACCCCATTATCATACCTTAAAACAACAAATTTCTTGTACGTTTTTATGAAACTCGAAATTTGACTATTACGAAATTTCTTCCTTTAGAAGGAAATAAAAATGGATACAAAATTATTAACAAATAAATGTATTAAAAAATGCACTTGCTCTTGTAAAGTTAATTCTATTTATTTAAAAAAAAAAAAAAGTTGATGTATATGCAGTGGCGGCTCGTGAGTAACAGAAGTGGAGGTTCACAATTAAATATATTAAATATTACAGAAATATTTATTGAAAAAATTTTTGGTAAAAATTGATCAAAAACTATATATATATATATATGTATGTATGTATGTGTCTGTGTGTATGCGCGCATAATATTAATAATTTTCAGTTAGAAGTCTTGTAAACTAAATCTATTCTTTCATCTTTCTTTAAAAAAAAAAAATCTATAATAGTTTCATGAAAGTTAGGAATATTGTGAAACATTTGTTTTTCAATTGATAACATAGCTAAAGCATTTAACCTGTCTTCACACATTGTGCTACATAAAAATGTTTTAATTCATTTTAGTGTCGAAAAACTCAGTAAGAATATAATTAACACTTTTTATCCTTAAGTAAAATTACAATTTTAGGTAAAAACTACGTCGCTATTAAAAATATTCGAATGAATATATGCGGTCCATCATTAAAAACTAAACTGTGTTCTCAATGATCGACTGTGTATACATATTCAAAACGTTATTAGTATTTTTAAAAGTGATGTGGTTTCTACCAAATATTTTAATTTTAATTTTAATAATATGAACCGTGAAAACTCGTTACATACTTTTATTTAAGTACATTAAAAAACAAACAAAAGTTAAAATTTTGCAAAATGTTTGTTGTTATTATTTTTTAAGTCTATGTAATATTTATATTTTATTATTATTTTAATTTGTCGATTATTACAATTATTTTGAATTTGCTTAAAAACAATTAAATTTTTATGCTAAAATATGCAGCCAACATCTTGAACAGTATCAGTTTTACATAATGCATGTCTCACCAACAAGAGTATAATAAAATGACAAATTATAAGATACAGTAGAAATTAGTTATAAAAACATTCAAAAAGCTGAATTCAATCTGGTCGTTATATCCCATATCAAATAAAGCATTATAACTTTTTAATGTTCAAAATTTACTACTAATGAACAGTTCGTTACGAAAATGACACGAAATATTTTATGGCATAAATTATGCTGAATAAGCAATCATTTATTTATAATTATAACTACACATACTTCTTAGTCAAAAACACAAACAACGCACTTTCTTTTTTGTACATAAAAGTATGATAATAAAAAAACTTAAATCAGCATAAAGCACGAGTAAGAGAAAAGAAGCTGTACCAAAACGCAAGTGGTTTGATATTTTTCTTATCTTTGAAGAAATTTGTAATTTTTCGACTTTTTATTATAATAAAATAAGTACAGTAATCTTTTTCTAATATTTTTTGCAATGGTCTTACCACAGGTTTTCATCAATGTTATATTTATAATAAGCATTTTACATGTCACACTAAGAAAATAGGCAGAACAAAAAATAACGGTATATCTGTTCTGTTTGTATAAATTTCATTTCTTCATTGAAAAAGATCGAGGGTGATGTTTTTGATAAATTCATCTGCAAAAATCTTTCAAAGCTAAATATGCTAATTGGTATGCCATTATAACCAATTTTTACTGTATTTTAATATTTGGAAATTATAATGTTGACAAATAGAATCACGGTAATTTTAAACACATAACTGTTTTTAAATGTACAATATTGTACTAACTTATATATGTATGCAACTCAATAACACAATCGATATAATATAGATGCAATTATACGCTTTTCTTATAAAATAAAAGTAAAAATAAACACATAAATATGCTCCAATCAAACTTTATTTCCTTCAAAATTCAAATATGGGTATAAGTAGTAAAAAAATGTAAACATATAATCGTTTTATGAAAATTTATCGATTAATTCTTTTTATAATCAAATTCACTTCATCAAAGTTGCACACGTACAAAATATAATTTTGTAAAAAAAACGCCTATCGTTTGGTTCACAATTCGAGTGTGCTCCATCAAGTCGATGTAACACATGCACTAACACAACATCATTTTTATCTTTCTGACACACTACTACATTATACTTACACGGTTTTCGATCTCACGTGCTACAAGTAGCCTTCACACTAAAAGAATTCCGGACATAACTTAATTACTTTTTAAAAATGTAAAATCAATTTATTTTTAACATTAATTTTACTAATAGTGATATATAAATAATAAATATAAATAAAAACATTGGATTCTACTTTTTGAAAGTTGAATCCAGGGTTTTCACGTGCGAATGTGAACACATGAACGAGCCGCCACTGTGTATATGACAAATGATAAATTAATTTTTTATTACATGTCGGAAGTGGGTGTCTCTTGGGGGCCCCTTTATAAGGCGGGGCCCGGGGCTGCAGCTCCCCTAGACCCCTCCTAAATCCAGGCTTGTATATAACTTAAATAATGAAGTTTTATATGTTTTTTTTTCATACTTTTTTTTTTAATTTTCGTAATGTGAGCCTTTTATTTGTTACTACTGCAGTCGAAATTGATTTAGACCGAACTTAGAAGCCAAAAATGTTTTTAAAATAAACCGAATTTTTTATTGAAAGAAATTTCACATTCTTAACAATTCGCTTATGCTAGTTTTGTAAAAGTCTATAATAAAACAGATTAAAAAAAAAAAAAAACCTGAAATATATATCGTAATTATTTACAAAATTACGGGCTTAATATTTTACTTGTTCAAAAAGGAAGAATAACTTTTGTTTCATACTGCTATATACTTATTCGTTTTCTTTATAAATTTTTTTCAATTGATCTATGTTTTCTTAAAAGCTTTAGCTTTCAAATTAGTATCAAAAAATCCGAAACTCTAACGTGGAAAAACGTTTTCGTCACATTTGACACATTTATATTATCGTCACCCTCTTATTTGTTTATTTCTTCTTTATTGTTTTCATCATTGTTGCGTATTTCAATATTTCCTTCCACACTCCCCTCACGATTCCGTTGCTAATTAAATTGTAATATTTTTGTCAACGTTAAGTCATTCGTTTGATAACAAAATGTCCCGACTATCATTCCAATATCGTGGAAAGATTAAACTTTTTTATTGTTCAACAGAAAATTTGAACTTTAATTGGGGAATTGCATATGGAACAGGCAGAGGGAGGAGATGTTCCTTCCAGCAAATAGTTGTGGGATATTGCTGCGTGCCCTATGCGGAGTCTAGTTAATGCTGCAAACTCTCTGCGGGACATGGATATCGGTGGCCACCAAGGCTCAGTGCTCACCTTAATGGATCGCAGCCATGATGTGTGAGCCGACCACATAGTTTCCCATGTATCTGCCTTATGTTGCTGAAAAAAGGATGATCCTAATTAAGGAAGAGGAGTGCCTTCGAGCATTGGGCTATGTGTTGCTGCCTTAGCAGCCAAGTTCACACGCTCATTCCCCGGCACGCCGGCATGACCCGGGACCCACAAGAATGTTACCTGTGAGCCAGCCCGGAAAAGCACGTTAATGATGCGCTTTATTTTTCGAGATAATGTGTGTGGGGTTTTAGATGTCTGGAGTGTCCTAATCGATTGCAAGGAATCTGTGATTAGAAATGCATTTCGGCGTTGGGGGTAAGACTGCAGATATTCTCTCAAGCAGAAGAAAATACCATACAGCTCCTCCTCCAGCATTGAACAGAAGTCGTGAAGCCGAACCGCATGAACAACTCCCTCCACCTTGTAGGCGCATGCCACCGGCGAGGACCCATTAAGTTACGGTGAAATTGTAAAAGAGTTTTTTATAGAGCCGAAAAAAAATCGATTAGGAACATTGTGTTTGACTTACTTATTACATTTTTTTTTTTTCCCAAGAAGCGTTAAAGTTATCATATTTAATACTTCTAACCAAAATTCATCTGTTTATAAAATTTACCATTTTTTATTAATAATTCTATGGAAAATTTTCATTTGGCTAAGTTAATATCTGTAGCTGACACGCCCCCTCAAAAAAAAAACACAAAAAACCAGGTAGCAGGTTATTAGTTATCACTTAGCTTCCAGTTATCAATTGGCTAATTACCGCGTTACACATTTTCACATATACCCTTAAATAGTTACGAATTCGGTTTATTTTACAAATATTTTTGGTCCCCACAGTTCGGTATGAATCAATTTCGACTGCAGTAGTAAAAATAAAGGACTAATTTTAATGAAAAAACACCGTATAACACTCCATTATTTATGTTATATAGCATAAAAAATAATTTTTTTTAAATTCCATGAAATCATGAATCGGTATTTTTGGTATTGCCTCCTTCCCCTTAAAGAGCAAAGCAGAAACGAGAAGCTGGAATCGTATAGTTTATTATACATGAAATCCGACTTTATAGCTTTTTTTTATTACATATCAAAGAGAAATCTATGTTTTAAGATATCACTATTTGAATTTTTTTTCGGCCTATTTGGAATTTAAAAATTTTCAGAATTTTTCCCGTAATAGATATTACACCATGTCTTTTAATTGTTAATAAATGGATCACTTCAAAATTTGACAATTAGGGACCAGTTTGAGGCCTTGGCTTTGTAAATTCTTAGTTTTCACGATTATCTTGAAATTTAAAAGTCAATAGTGTCGCACGTATAAAATTTTGATTTTTTTTACGTTAAACGGAAATTACGCTGTACATTTTAATTTTTTCGATTTTAACTGCACAATTATAATATAAAAGGGCCTATAAATGTATATTAGGAATAGATCACTCGTTCGGTTATTGTAGCAGTCGAGTCTTTTACATCCTCTATATCTCATCGTGTGAACATCTGATTCCAGCTCTCTTTTTTTCCCCTTTTCTTGGACCGATATCTATTTTGACAAACCCATTACAAAAAAAAACGAAAATAAAAAAAATCACTCGTGACCTTGGTCGTAATTGTTCGTGAAAACGTTTTCCATCTTTTGATACACCGGTTTTTACTTAACTAACAGTAGTCGGGCTTCATTAAAGAGCTCTCCCACGATTTCATACACTCAACTGACGCGATAATTTCCGATGTAAAATAATGGTAGCTTAACACAGGAGTGTATAAGATAGTGTGGTTAACACGTTTTGAACAAAAATACGAATCGAGGGTATAATTAATAATCCATTAATTCCGAATGTAAATGGATCCATGTTCACGGTTAGAAGTGTTATTAATTGCTATATCTGTGGTCATTAATTTTCTATGTAATTTATGTTATTTTTATTTTCGATCGTGTCTTATTTGTAGTCGTTTTTTTTTTTTTTTTGCTTTTGTGCGCTGTATATTACGATTCATTTTGTCAAAATCATTTAAAATTTTATTATACGTAGTAGAATCATGTCCAAAAAGTAGTACCCCTAATTTCTTTCACGCTCTCACCTTTGCTATCTATCTATCCATCATCTACTTATCTTTCTCACTCTCTCTATTTTCCTTTCTTTTAATATATGTGTATAATATATATTAAGACGGATTCGGTATTTCTCATGCCTTTATTAGATAACGATGTTCGAGCTAGAGAATAATTCGCCGATAAAATCATTAATTCTCGGTCATCGTTCGGTCTGCAATTGTCTAGGATGCTTATTCGACTGAAACCGTAAAATCCCATGCAGAGCGCTACATACGGCTGTGCTGGGGTAGAGAACTTGTTTCATGGTGTGAAAGGTCGAAAACCGGAGATAGTAGCGTATGCTGGCTTGAAAAAATGCGTCTGTAATGTGTGCCGAACAACGTTGATTCGAGGGAAGATCATAGAAAAATCCCATAAAAGTCAGACGGTACGGTTAACGGGATAGTATTATTTTAAATATATATAATATATTATAATCAGGTATAACGGCTAACAGGATATGAGAGCTTTCCTTTCCTTTAAGGTATCCTGTATAATTTTTCGTCTACACATTTATTTCCCTTCAGACTACTAATTGCACGAGTTCTAGTACCGATCTTTTTTTGACTCCCTTGCTATCTCTCCATAGTAGTTCTGGCCGTTTCCACCTTCCCCGAATAACTTTCTTAGTGTCCTCATTTTGTCCTACGTTCTTCCTTCTTGATGGGTAATCGTCCGTAGCTGACAAGCCCGATAAAAAAGTAAAAAAACAAACAAAAAAATTATTTAGATATTCTAGAAACTTTTGCATAGCTTTTGTTAGCGTTGTCACGCCACACAGTGTGCTAGGCACGTAGTATTCCATGTCCGTTTCTAGTCGTCGAGCGTGGCAGCTTTCTATCTAGTCTTTTGCGTTACCGTATAATCTAAATTTTTATATGCCATGCCGCATTGTAATGTCTTTTTAACCGACTTCAAAAAAAAAAGCAGGTATTCAATTCAACTGTATTTTTATTTTTTATTTTTTTTTTATTTTTTATATGTGTTACCTCAGAACTTTCTTCTAGGTGAACCGATTTTGATGATTCTTCTTTTATTTGAAAGGTAGTGTTTCTCATGTGGTCCTATTTGAATTTGATCAAGATCTGACCGGTAGTTTTTGAGTTATCCTTAATAATGCGGGAGATTGAGGCTTTTTGGATGCTTTTCATTCATGATTGTTTTCACCGTCGGGTTAGATTTATTGACTTAAAATACTATAAATTTGCCAAATTACCGTGGAAATAATGTAGCTTTTGATGTTTTTACCGCGGAAATATCTGTTCTTATTAAAATGTTTTAATTTAATTGAATAAAAATGCACTAAAGAGTGAAAAATAAAATGTTTTTTTACAAAAAAAGTAAATACCGATACTTGAAGGTTTATTATAAAAATTTAAAAATGAACTAAAAAGTAAAAACTAATTACTCCCGATAAAAAATATATATCAGATTGATATACCCTTAAAGGTGATTTCGTAATTCTTATACAACATTAATACTTATTAGAACTGGCATCAAATTCATATTAAAAGAATAATTAAAAATTGCATTAAATGTTCATTAAATTGTTCCTAGATATAGTAACATGAATTTAATGCCAACTCTAATTAAAGTACTAATTTTGTATAAGAATTACGATATCACCTTAAGTTATATCAGTCTGATATATATTTTTTATCGGGAGTAATTATTTTTTACTTTTTAGTGCATTTTTAAATTTTTATATTAACCCTTCAAGTATCGGTATTTACTTTTTTTGTAAAAAAACATTTTATTCGACAAAGTTGTAATAAAATTAGTCAATTTTGCCCGTAATAACCGTTTTTCTAGACATCGCCGAATGTACTCGTTCGTTCTGCCGTTTATTTCCTGTTTTTTTTTTGTTTTTTTTTTAAAAAACGCATTCTTTTCTCAGAAAAGTCTCTTATTGCGGTTGGGCCGTCGTAACATCTCCGGTGCGGAGACATTACCGCCGTTTTGCGGTGGGATCGCGAATTTCTTTTAATTATAATTATGTTTTTTTGGTATTCCTTTTCGAATTTTTATTTTTTTTCCCCACACGCAAATTTTTTTTTATTTGTGTTTTTCGGTAAAGCCGGATGCTTTGCTAGGCGGATCTAGACCGGTTGTGGCACACCGTAAGTGTTGCTGGCGCCCGTAATTTTCATCTTAATTTACACAATTTTCACCGTCTGTAAAATTTCATTATCGAGAGACAGACGAGTCTATCTCAATATATATATATATATATACATATATATATATATGTGTGTGTGTGTGTGCGTATAAATATATTGTTTTATGTTTTTTGATTAAATACCGCATATGAATGTCGTCTAAGTTTTGTAAAAATTTTCTAACTGAATAACTCCGATGGAAGAGATGTGGAACGAATTTAAAGTTTCTTTTTTTTTTTTTTAAATTCCATAAGGAGTTATTGAAATTAAAAATCGATAATTTACTACCGCCATCAAATAGATTCACCGATTACTGTTCGAACCTTTAAAACGGCATGGAATCCGTCCGTTATAGTAAGAATTCTGCGCTACTTTGTATTTATCATAGTTTTTCCCTTATTAGCCATTTTCTGAAGTCGGCGGACGACTAATTTGACATGTTTAATGACATATCCGCTTTTATGAGGACTTTCGCAACAAAACTTCATTTTACATTGATAACAGGCCGCGAATTTTTGTTGTTTGATGCGAAAAAGGAATCAAACGATAAAATAAGTAATACATTACATCGCTGTATTGAAATAGCTCTCTGATTCGCGCTGGAGACGTTCATTCAATTGTTATACAAAAGACTATTTAATCAAATCATTTGTTTTCATTTATAATTATCTGATTCTATGTATCGTATCAACGACACCCTATCAAGAGTATCTCACTTTACTTTTTATCAACGATTACGCGAACAATTTTGTTCCGAAATCTCTGGATTACGAGTATATATAAACGTTATACTCTTTTTGATAATAGAAGTCTGAACTAGTTTTATCATTATCTAAAACTATATGCGCAGTTTTTTGTTTAATAACCAATATGTATTTCCCCTAAATTGAACGTCTTTCTCGTTACTTTTACTCAGGACCGAAACCAGGAATTCATTGGGGTGGGGGGATCATTCCTAACAATACGCAATGCGTAACATTAAATAACACAATATTACATTTTTTATATTTTTTATTTAATTATTTCTATAAATATAATAATAAGATATAAAATTGAGAAAGAGATTCAAAAAAAAAAAAAGAATATCTACACAATTACTAATTTGAATACATACGGAAAAAAGTCTAAGGAACAGGTCATTAGAATCTGTTGTACGGACATAATTGAAACATACAGAAATAATGTTAATGACAATCATAAATTAATTCTATTAATAAGCTTTGACATTGACAGGATAAAATGGTCGCCAATTTTAAACTGTTTAAAAGAAAGCAAAATTCAGTCGGGCCTAATCAGCTTAATTAGAAACTTTTTAAACAACAGAATAATACGATTTTACAGCAACGAACAGGATATATAGCAACGAAAACTCGCAGCTGGTGTGCCCCAAGGATCAGTCCTCTCTCCAATAATTTTCAACATATCTATGACGCAGATACATAAAGCAGCAGGGCTCAAATCCATAAGCTATGCGGATGATCTTTTTTACTCATAGCAGGTCTCAAGCACATTAAAGAAACAACAAATATCAATGATAAAATCAGGATTATTGTTCGAGAACTGAACAGATTAGGATTAAGTTTAAATCAGCAAAAAAACCTAATATACTTTTGATAACTAGGAAAATAGGTAAATCTAAAATTAAGAAATAGAAGGAATCATAAGAATAGAAGGAGAAAAATTATTCTGAAAGAATGACATGAAATACTTCGGAATAGTAATTGACGAAGATCTGAATTTTAGTAGGCATATCAAGTATATTTTAGATGAAATTTTAAAAAAACATCTCAAGATGATTGCTCTTTACAGATAATACTTTTGGGCTCAAATTTAAGGAAAGAAGGATTCTCTATATTCAGCCTTATTCCGATCAGTAGTAGAACATGCAAGTGTTATTTACTACTCTAAATTAAATAAAAAGAACAGAAACAAAATAAAATCAGAACAAAGGAAAATATTAATAAATGTTTGCTTACAAAACAATTTCTTACTATGCAACGAATGTTATCGCAAGTGTTCTACCCATAGAACTGCAATTAGGGAAAGCAAACGAGATAAAAGCATTGTCGAAAAATAACTAAATAAAGGAATCAATGAAATAGGAATTAAATACATAGCAAAATGGCAACAACAATATGATAATGATCAAGAGTAGAATGGCGAACGTACAAATTAATTCCCAGGATAGAAGAACGGTTATTAAATGAAGATATAGTGCCGAATTATTTTCTAACACAGTTCATAACCGGACATGGAGATTTTCAGACGTACCTGAAAAGATTCAAAGTAACAAACAACGATAACTGCGAAATATGTGAAATTAAAACAGATACGCCGGACCATACCATGTTTAGAATATTCAGCATTTAAACAGGTACGAAGAAACTATTCGAGATAAGCAATGATGTTGAAAACTGGTTCAAAAGCGGAAACCGTAATACTCGAAATAATATTAACAACTATATTAATACAATAATAAAACAAAAAAGTCCGCTCCAAACTTTGCGTAAACAGAATTAATAAATGAGAAAATGCGTTGAAACAGGAAGTTAAGAAGAGTACAAAAAACAACCGATTGGTAAAACGCTCTCTTCTTTATTTTCTGTTATTTAGCAATAAAAAAGAAAGGAAAAAAAGGGAAAAACCGCTATACACACTCAGTTTTCAGCAACCATACGCAGATCATTTCTTTTTTTCCCCCATTTGCGTCGCTAGTAACACTCTCATATATATCCAAAACTATTTCTCGTTCGTTAATTACTGTAAAATCTCCATTAGTAGATTGGTGGAAAAAAGATTTGCAGTTGTTAAAAACCAAAATTAATACGCTTCGTAGGAAAAAAAAACAAAATGCAAGATCATTTTATTTTTTATCAACAATACACTCGAGGCTGTTAATGAAGAATATAAAAATTTAATATTTGAAGTCCAAGTTGAATAAATGAAAAGAACTAGTTCGAAATAGCATTGCATGGGGTAGACCATACAAAATTTTGACGTCTAAAAATCGGGACACTACTATTCCCGATATTAAAATTAATGATAATAAAACCAGTACCGTGCCTAAAATTTTGAAAGGGAGGGGGGTTGAAAATTCTCTTCGCAAATTTATTTTATATTTTGAAAGGGAGGGGGTTGAAAATTCTCTTCGAAAATTTATTTTATAAATAATTTTTCACTAATATTAATACTATTAATAATTTCTATCATAAAATATGCAGTATATTTTTTCTTTTTTATTTTTTAACGTAAGAATATCCTAAAAAATCATCAATATTTACTTTAAATTTTTGATTTTTTTTTGTATTTATAATAACCATTTCAGTTCTAATGGGGGGGGGGTTACCCCCACCCGCCACCCGTGGACACGGCCTTGAATAAAACCTTAACAGATAATCGAGAAAAATGCAATGCGTTCCCCGCTAATTTCTTTCCAAATGTCACAGATAAAGTTCTTAAACATACAAGAAACTTCGGCTGTCACGGTCATGACTGTCTCTACATTCTGAATGTAAAGTTCCATCAGTAGACACAAAATTCGTTAATGGCATTATTAAGCAACTAAATAACACAAAAATTCCCGGTGAGGATAAAATTACTAACAAAATTATCAAACTGATTAATCTGTCATTTAAAATGCTGCTAACAAACGTTTTCAATAAATGTTTACGTTTTCGAATTTTTCCAAATTGTTGGAAAGTTGCAAATATTATACTTCTTACTAAACCTGGTAAAGATAATTACGTAATTTCTGCTTATGGAAAAAAGTATTAATGAATTTATATTGAAAGAAGTTATAGAGAAATCCACGATTGCCAGTTCGGTTTTAAACGTCAGGTGTCGACAGAAAATGCGGTGTACTTACTAGTTTCTAAGATTAGAAAAGAACTGCATGTTGGCTCATCGACGGTTGTCATATCGTATGATAGCAAAGATGCGTTTGATAACTGCCGTTGGTCCTCCATCATCCAAATTTTAAGGAAAAGGGAATTTAGCCCATTTCTTATTAATATAATCATTGGTTACTTTAATGATATGCAGGCCACCTTATCAATTAATGATGTAACCGAGACCATATTCAGCCTAGATGTGGCGTCCCCTATAGTTCTGTCTTGGGACTTACTCTTTGGAACATTATATATTCCAAGGTACACCACCGATATGGAGAAATTCTGTGCGCTATTTGATAATTCATGCAACATAATTTCCTATGCAGATGACCTATGTATTCAGTTCAGCGTCAATAAGTATACTGATTTCTCGAAAATAGAATAAATTTGCAAACAACTAGAAAATACCATAACTTCTTTAGGCCTTGCATTTACGGTTCCCAAATGTCAATATATTGTGTTTGGAGATCGGAAAATTGTTGATATTTTAATCAACCTATTGCGCACACACGAGTTCTAAAATATATCTTGGTGTATTTATAGATGATAGGGGCTAACCTTTTCCCTTTCATATACTTTATTTGCACAGGAGATGTGATTCACTCTATGCTAAATTTAAACGGCTTCAGCTAAACGTTAATGGTCTGAGGTGTAGAGAAAGGACTTATTCAATCCCTTTATGCGTATTACTCGTGTGTCTACACGTCTTTCCATATCTATTTTGAAATCAGTCAATAAATTACAACGAAAATTTCTATTAAATATATTGGTTCTCTATATATGGAACAACTGCAACATCAGCCGCAAATGTTATTTGTAATATTCTTCCCCTTGATTTATTCATAATTAAATCCAGCATAATTTCTGAATATAGAATTATTAAGACTACCAGACTTCTCACGAATGCAGTATATTTAAGTCCTGATCTGTTTAATAAATTTGAGGATGTCCTATCGATAAGAAACTTTGAATCTATTATTAATTATGCCGTATAATCTTTAAATGGCAATCTAGATGGGACAGTTGTGACACGGGTGGTCGTAAAACTTATCAATTTTCCCTAGTTTAACAATTAGAGCTAAATTCAAAGATGCTAATATTCATTTCTATAGTGCGTAGGTGCTCTCTGGATAAAGTTTGGTGAATATCTGTATAGATTTCATCCTAGTAGTGGACCAGAGTGTACGCTTTGTAGCACTACTCCCGATCATATTAAGCACACCTTATGTGTACGACTGTCTGGCTTTCAGTACTTTACGTAGCTCATTTCCTCTTCTTCCGAGCTTACACTAATACACACCTGACTGTAATATTGGGAGCTCTCTTTTATTTTCTGAAGCAGTAATGAAGTTGAAATTTTCGATTGGCTAATAATTAATTATTTATTTGGCACATATTATTGAAGTCAACCGTGAATCCAAATTAATTATGGAAAACTTAATCAATTCTGTGCTACCGGAGTGCTTCGCCCACAACTCTTTATCGTTAACTATAACGATCCGCATATCACTGACTAATACTGTACACTCAAAATTTATTTCGTATTGTTATTATTAACATTTTTCGTATATTTATTAACTTCGCTATACCTGTACGTTTCCATTAATACTTTCCTATTTTTGTTTATTTATTCATTTTTTCTATCTCTTTTATGAAGTAATAATTTTCCTTCTTTCACCAGCCTCATTATTCCAACTTCTAATAAGTTTACAACCTTAACTACTCACAGCATCAGGGACCATATTTTTCATCCCTGTTATTGTTCATACTTTTAGTACACTTTGCAGGGAGTTTTCACACAGATTATTTACCTTAAAATTCTTATTACACTGTTTTCTTTTCACATTACTGAAGTTAAATTTGTTCTTACGCAATACCTACTCCCTGCTCCTTTATATACGATTCAAAAGAGTACCTTATCACAGTCTTCTAACGAGTTTGTACAGATCAGTAATTCTCAACGGGAGCCATGTGGCCCTCTAGGAGGCCATATCATTTTTGAAGGGAGCCATGAAAAACAAAAATTAAAAGCGGAAGCCATGAAAAATTCGTAAAATATTGTCGTTTCTAAGAAAATTACATTGTGATTATTTTCTTCTAAAAACAAATTTAAAACGTGCTAACAGAACATTTTATTTAGCTGTGTCTGAACAAACACTTGGTGAGATTAGTCAGATTATTTGGTCGCTTTTCTGAATTTTTTGTTACCAAAGTTGCGAAGTCATATGAACTTGTAATTAGTATTGAATTTGTTTTAGTCGTTCTTTGAATGTAACAAATAGTAAGTTTTTATTTAAAATTATACTGTAAAAAAAATATACAATTTTTTTTTTTACTCTCAATTTATAATTAAAACCTTTTTATTGCGGCTTTCTAAGACTTGAACGAATTTTTAACAGTTTTAGATTAATTCTAAACGTGTAACCCAATATGAAAAACTTTATGAATAGGCTCTTCAAGTTTTATTAAGCATTTTCAACTTCATATCCGGCTGAATGCGGTTTTGGTAAAGTTCTTTTACTTTTAAGCAAAAACAAGGAAATCACTATAGATATTGTTAACAGAGGAGATCTGAGATTAATGACTATCTTAGAACCCAACGTTGAAAATATCACTAAATATTATCAATCGTAAAGTTCATATTAAAAATTAGATTATATTCTTCTATTTTATTTTTATTATTATTATTATTATTATTATTATTATTATTATTATTATTAAATTAAATTTTACGTGCCATGTGCAGCAACTATGGCTAGAGACACGGGTGGAGAAGGAGGATTAGATCAGTGAGTAGAGTCCGGACTTATGAAGGAAAAGGATTAAACTGGATAATGAAGAGGAGTTGTCTTTTAGAATGAGGGGAAGAGAGGAAGGTAGGTTGAAAAATTTCTTTTCAAAGGAATATAAAGGGCATTCGGTGAGGATATGGTGAATGGTGAGGGAAACACTGCACATGGTGCACTGAGGAGCCTCGGTTCCATTTAGTAAGTATTCGTGGGTAAGGCGTGTGTGACCCAATCGAAGTCTGGTGATGATTACGTCATCTCTTCGATTTGGAAGTGATATGTTCCACGGTGATATTGACGGCTTGATTACGTGAAGCTTATTCGTTTGTGATGTTTGCTGCCATTTCCTCTGCCATAGGGTTTTTAACCTATGTTTTGTATGAATTTTAAGTATTTTATATTTATTCATAGAAAATGATTTTACCTTTAATTTGTTTTGAATTTTAACCTTGTCCGTATAAAATAATTTCTACCATCTAGGGAATAAAAATTGTTCTCTATTCCGTATCGTATATAGTGAGAACTCGTTTAGAAAAATATAATAAAAGGACGTCTCAAATTTGACAGTAAATATATCTGCAAAATTTCAAGTTTGTTGTAAGGGGGGCCATCGAGGATACTAAAGGGGCCATAAAAAAAAAAAAAGGTTGGGAATCACTGGTATATACGATATATATTTATTTCCGTTTATTTTCAATTTGACTACGTATTAATATATTATTTATATTATTTGCCAAAGTTACATGCTTAAATTTTACAGATATAGTGAATATTGTAAGTGGTTTACTGCTTGATGTAGTAGTACCACTAATACTTCTGTTATCAGTGTTGTTATCAGTGTGTAAAACATCTGCTCCCTCCTCTTTAATCGACGTAGAGTACACCTATTCTTTGTTGGCATCGTAAATCCTGTTTCTGTTTTAGTTCGTTTGCATATTTCTTACTGCGCTGGTTTTGTGTCTGCTATTCATTATCGGTTTCTTGTCCGGTTTTTGAATCGCTCGCCAATCATGTTAGATCTCGTTTGACCGTAGTTATTACCTTCAGTAACTTCCTCCGTCCATCCACGCAGTCGATTCATTAGACAGCAGTGACGAGCTCGAAGGACCGACACTGGCCGGAAACGTTTACCTGTCACTTATTCGTATTTGATAAAACTGATAAATAATTTTCCGCATGAGATGAACACAATAAAGTATACCTTTACTCTACGCTCGCAACGTAAACTTGCGAAAGCCAGAATTATACGTAAAAATTACGATCGAAATGTTCAAAGACGTTTAAAATTTCAACGAGCATTTAATGCAACGGTAGTAGAACCCCTTATAAAAATATACAAATGCGCAGTTTCGCGAGAAAAGCAAAAGAAAGAAAACAGCCTCGATAATTATTTTTGAAAATTCGAGTTCGGATATTTTAAAATTATTTTTATGTATATTTTTGGTCAATCGTATTTTAAGGAAATATGCAATAATTTAATATTATTTTCGGTTTTTCACTTATAGGAAAGTAGAATTCGCGAAAAAATGTCGAAGCATATCTATCTCTCACGAGTGCGTTCAGAAGTAAATTACTGTATATTTGAGAAGATTGTACGCCGCGATTTGCTTTCATTTGTATGGAGTTTCTTCGCAATTTACGAACTGTCACTGTCCGAATTTCAGAGTGTGTATGACTCCGCATTATCGCCGTTGCCTTACCTACCGCATGAATGAGACGTAGTGACGCGCGGAATTGCGTTTTTTTTCATCGAACGAATCCCTAAAGCTTCATCATGCCTGCAATAATATTCGATCTATAGAAGCAGTTTCTTTCGATCATCTGATAAGAATCCGAAGTAAGCAGCTGATTTGGGAAGACTGAGCTTGTGTAAAAGGTTTTTATCCTCAAAAATATCGGATAGTACTTTACTCAAAAACTGATTCAACAATATTCACCGCCGCGAGAGACAGATCGCAATACTGTGTTTAATTTTAAGTGTAAACTGATAATCAAGTATCCGTTGAATTCCAATAAAGGCTTTTTAAAAAAAATTCATTATGAGAGTACCTAACACGGGGCAAGAAGCAGTATAATTGCCGTGCTTAATATAAAACGAAAAAAGGAAGATTTTTTCTCCTAAATAGACACGCGACATTATATCAAGGAGTGAAATTAATTTTCTTGAAATCATCAAGCGAAATAAATTACCCTTTTGTGTTCGGACATGCGCACAATACGTATAATACAAAAGAATCGAAGTCAATTTTATTGCATTTTTTGACGACTAGCATTGCTCTTCCTGCCGATAAGAAAAATATCAAACCACTTGCGTTTTGGTACAGCTTCTTTTCTCTTACTCGTGCTTTAAACTGATTTAAGTTTTTTTATTATACTTTTATGTACAAAAAAGAAAGTATGTTGTTTGTGTTTTTGACTAAGAAATATGTGCAGTTATAATTATAAATAAGTGATTGCTTATTCAGCATAATTTATGCCATAAAATATTTCGTGTCATTTTCGTAACGAACTGTTCATTAGTAGTAAATTTTGGACATTAAAGAATTATAATGCTTTATTTGATATGGGATATAACGACCAGATTGAATTCAGCTTTTTGAATGTTTTTATAACTAATTTCTACTGTATCTTATAAGTTGTCATTTTATTATACTCTGGTTGGTGAGACATGCATTATGTAAAACTGATGATACTGTTCAAAATGTTGGCTGAATATTTTAGCATAAAAATTTAATTGTTTTTAAGCAAATTCAAAATAATTGTAATAATCGACAAATTAAAATAATAATAAAATATAAATATTGCATAGATTTAAAAAATAATAACAACAAACATTTTGCAAAATTTTAACTTTTGTTTGTTTTTTAATGTACTTAAATAAAAGTATGTAACGAGTTTTCACGGTTCATATTATTAAAATTAAAATTAAAATATTTGGTAGAAACCACATCACTTTTAAAAATACTAATAACGTTTTGAATATGTATACACAGTCGATCATTGAGAACACAGTTTAGTTTTTAATGATGGACCGCATATATTCATTCGAATATTTTTAATAGCGACGTAGTTTTTACCTAAAATTGTAATTTTACTTAAGGATAAAAAGTGTTAATTATATTCTTACTGAGTTTTTCGACACTAAAATGAATTAAAACATTTTTATGTAGCACAATGTGTGAAGACAGGTTAAATGCTTTAGCTATGTTATCATTTGAAAAACAAATGTTTCACAATATTCCTAATTTTCATGAAAAGAAAGATGAAAGAATAGATTTAGTTTACAAGACTTCTAACTGAAAATTATTAATATTATGCGCGCATACACACAGACACATACATACATATATATATATATATATATATATATAGTTTTTGATCAATTTTTACCAAAAATTTTTTCAATAAATATTTCTGTAATATTTAATATATTTAATTGTGAACCTCCACTTCTGTTACTCACGAGCCGCCACTGGGTACCTGCACTGCTGTCCTTCGTTGCGTCCATTTCTGACCGTCTAGCTATTTAGTTCTTTAGTTTAGCTTTTTCTGTTGGGTTAATGACGCTGGCGCGCCCACAAAAAATATAAAAAAAAAAATATTTTTTTGTAGGAAAAGATAATGTTATTAACAAACAACTACAAATATTAACATCAATATACTCGTATGTATATATATATATAAAGTTCCATATTTGGCGTTCAATTTATGTAGGTATTTAATTTCTTGGGGTAAGAGAGTTGATTTTGTAAAATGAACATAATTTTAATTTTATCATTAGTCGTTACTTAGGTAGTAGGCTTTTCTTTTTTTTGATTGTTTGTTTGCGCAAATATATGATAATGAATTTTTTCGCCATTTTTTCTTCGAAGGGGGCCCCTTATTCAAGATTAGCCCCGGGCACCGTAAATCCTTAATCCACCGAAGACAACTACTTATCCGACACTATAAAAATATTGGGGAATAAACGTTAACTAATTTACCGGATCATTCTTCGATTAACATAGCTACAGAGAAACTGCAGTAACCTTTCTATAATAGGAAATGTTCTTTCTAAGTTATCAACGATGAAAATACGGCTCTGGCTATTTACAATTGAAGACCGAACAGTGTCTTGGTTTAATGAGAATACAATTCACATTGGGACGACGAAGTCCCTTCATTTTTTTTATAATATTCTTTTATGGTCCCTGAATTTTTCGTGACAATTACTTTTTTACATACGCACCTTTTGGTAAACGTTCTGCATTTGTGCGCGGCTCGGAGTAAAAGATACAATACGATCGTTGACGAATGCACGAAGACGTTATTCATCTCTGTAGACGATGACCGGTTGCATAATATTTGACAGTACTTGAAGCAATTAGCGCAATCGTAGTTTATTTTTTATCAATTTCGATTTTTCTAGTTTTGCAACTACATATGTCTGCCATACAAGTTTTTGTTTATAAGACAAATGCCTTCGGGACCATTTTTGAAAGTTAGTTTCCTTTTTGACGCTGCTTGTATAATTTCTCTGTGTTTTGTTCTATATCACATCATCACGAGGATTATTAAGTTATTTGTTCTTTTTTTTTTTTTAATTAAGGTTTCTTCTTTTAGTAGTAGCCAATGATTCTACAGTACTTCATGGGGCATTTAGTTATTGTTGTAATTAAATAGGCGAGTTAAAATGTTTCCTAATATAAAGAAATTTTCGAGGTGTGATTAACAAGTTTAATTGGGGGCAAAAATTGATATTCATTCCGCATTTAAGCGAAAAAAGTTTTCAGATATTTTGTTAAATTATCGTCGATAAGCATTTCGGAGTTTTATTATTAGGATTTTTATTGTTTCGTTTAATGGTCTCGCTTTATTATCAACGTTAAGGATGATAAAGTTACTTCATTTTTTACCTTCAGTTTTAGCAAAGCAAATGATTTAACGATAGATCACCAATATGTCTAGATTGCTATATTAACAATATACCGGTTACAACTGTGGTGAGCCGAGCTTCTCAAAACCGAAACTAATAAAACAACACCACAGCGTTGCCTTAAGAAAGACTTTCCGGTCAAGGAACATTTTCTATAGAAGGTGATATTGCTGAAAATCTTGGTTTCACCGCATCGAAAATACCAATAAGTTAAAAAAGTCAACTTTGGCTATTTTTAAACAATTTTTATCTCGAATGTTTTTTATTCATAAAGAATTGTACAATTGTTTATAAGTGCATAAAATGATTTTACATATAATAAAATAAAATTGGTTAAGTTATTTTTAATTTCGTTCTACATATAAATTTATAAGCACTTTACTTATTAGCGAAAATTACAAAAATAATGATATTTTTAGTGAAAGTTTAAGAAATTAATATTATTATTTCAAGACATTTTAAATTTTATCTTTTCAGAGTTTATTCTGTTTAAATCGTTTTAATTAAATTTAGATGTTTTTAGGTTTTTCAATTCGAATTTAAATTCTCTAAAGGACTCAACGATGAATTTTATTCAAAAGCGGATCATCGAAGGTCAGAACCGCGTGTGAATATAAAAGAGTAGATCGAAATAAATTATTGGCCATGTTTATCGGTTTTTGTGATTCACGTGTCATCGCTCTTCATGAAAAATCGACAGAAATCATGAACGGCATAAATAGACGTAAACAATCATTGATGAAATCGAAAAATCGGTTCATCGGTTGAATTTAGCTAGTGAAAATATCTCGGGAATGAAACAAATTTTTCTAGCTGTTCGAAAAGTCTAGTTTCTGATGACGATCGATCGTGCGCAAACACGTTCGCAACGTTAAATAGTATGTTCAATTGCGACGAGGTTTCTCCCGAAAATTACAGATTTAATTTGAGACAAAAACTGTCATCGAATAATAACATAAATTCAAACTGATAAAGCATTAATGGATGATGAAGTAGTGAGATAAATCCATTAATAATCGGCTCTATCTGCAGACTGATATGGAACAGTATAAAATACAGGAGAGACATTAAGACAAAGTCATTTTAATCGGAAATATCTTCAATAAAGAATAACGAAAGCGAAACACATTTTTCCTTGATGCCTCCGAAAGTAGGAATGAAACATTTTTAATTAATTTACCGCGCTTATCTACGATCCGTCGATTCTCTCTATCGTCCAGCATTACAGCCAAAGCCGGCGAAAATCGCGGTCATACTTGCTCGAACAGCGCATACGGAAAATGGAAACTTTAAATATTGAAATACTTGGTCACGAATGGCGAAATCTTCTCCCTTCGATATCTAAGTAGGTCATATGCACATATTAATACGAATATTATTCTCAAGCTAGGCTGAGGATAAATCAAAGATACCCGAAACATCTGAATACAACACTGAAAATGAAGTAAGATTTTTGTTAAACATATAAAATTAAATACAGTTTTGTTAAACATATAAAATTAAATACAGTTTTGTTAAACATATAAAATTAAATACAGTTTTGTTAAACATATAAAATTAAATACGGTTTTGTTAAATATATAAAATTAAATACAGTTTTGTTAAACATATAAAATTAAATTATTTCCTTGCAGCGTTTAAAGTACACAACGATTATTTAATTATGTTTTTCCATATTTTCTTTATAGCTTAATTTCGAGTTTCTGCAAACTGTAAGTAACAGAAACAGAAGAAAACACGTTATTTCGAATACCGGATATTGTTTGTGCAATATATATATCATTTCTAAATTATTTAAATGCGCTATTCCATTTTTATTTTATAATTGTTTTTTTTTTTTTTGATTCGAAAATAATGAACAATGTGCCAAAACATTCAACAGTTTCGATAGGTTTTTTTTTACTATTCGTACAACCTAAAAATTTCACTGTATCACTCTTTAAAATTCAAATTGCAATTACTATCTAGTTTTTTGGTTCTTGAATTAAATCAAGTACCGGAGGAGTAAGTCTCTACCCCTTTTGAAACTAGATAACGAAGAGGTACTTACTACGAGAAATTTGATAATTCATTTTCGAGAACTTTGTTAATTCTGTAATTTTTTCTTCTCAAAAAAAAAAAAAAAAAATGAAAATGTAACAGGAAATAAAAGCATCGAATCTATTTCGTCTGATTTTTGTTGCTTCAACCGCATTAAGATGAATATTTTTATCTATTTTTCACTCCGCGAAACTCCTTTAGCGTGGATTATTAAATTTTTTCTGCAGCTCTGTAACAATTTGCCATCAATAACTGCGCGTAAATGTTGAAAATAAATGCCAAAAAAAAACTGCAAAAAATAAAATAGTATATAGCTAAAAAAGAAACAGAGTACGACGATAAAATATTAAGATATCTAGAGCGCAGATATTTCGATAGGTTACCGTACTATAAGTTTGTGCGATCTTGGGCCTTTATTTTCGAGCAAGTGTAGGAAACGTAATAAGTGAAACGTCGCAGAAACTTGCTTTTCACCCTTCAAGAATCGCATTCACAGTTTCAAACAGCCATTACATTTTCGTCAGAAGTGTCGCAGGAATCATTTAAAATTTTTTCGGAATGATGTAATAAATGGCGTAGAAAAAAAAGTGGCACCCGGCCGTGATTCATAAAATACCGGAAGAATACGATAGACAAGAATTCCGGGAAATATTAAATGTACCAAAAAATACATTAACGACAGGTTGTGTCGGGACTTATTTTTTTATTCTCGAGTAAAAATTTCATTATCGAAAATAACGAACATCGGCGGATAAAATAATTGCATTCGTAATGAAGACAACTTTGATAGGGAGTGACCGATCCAACACTGTGAGAGATGTACTACATAATAATACTACGAACAGTGGCGTAGAAAAATTGTTGAAACTAATTCGCATATATTAAAAATTTAATACCGGAATTTATCGATATCGTTCATATACTAACCATTCCAGTATCATAATGCTCTCCTACGCTGCGACGTTTACCCGTGTATGCCTGTTCTTGTGGGCGGACAGGTTACAAGTGTCCAAGATGTTTACGGAGTTCATACTGTGATATTTTGGACTGCATCGTATGTCAATCGTTTGCAATTAGGTTCGACTATCGTTAATTTTATCAAGTTTTGACGCTTAGTCTATCGAAATTGTTGATACGTTTTTGAACAAGTTCCTGATCACTCTACGCACGTTGTAATATCGTTATATATTACTTCCGGGGCAGAACATCGGCAACATATTAAACGATGGCTTTCTTTTGACTCAAGTTTTACTACATACATACATAGATGGTGTGACAAATCTTTCATTTTTTCTAATTATTTTTTTTTCCCCGATTGACATACTGAAAAAAGTGCTAACGTTGATTGTAACTACACTTCTAGAAGACGACAAGGACTAAATGCGAACTAACGGCGGGTATGCTAGTTATTTCCTCGGATACGGAACCGGAACTAAATCGCCGGTTCGCGAACTGCTTAATCGGACTATCAATCGTTGTTTATGTGTACACTGAAAAATTGGAAATAGTTGACACTGGTTGTCGACACAACGCGGTGTATACTAGTGTGTTAGGTTAGATTACACGTGTTCGAAGGAGAAAAGGAAATTGCAACATAGCTAATGCAGCAGTATAATCAAACAACGAGAGAGTTGTATGTACGGAAATTCTTCTCAGTTCAAGGTCTACACTTTAACTTCTATATCGGGGAACCGTGTGAGATCTGTATAACATTCATTGACTGGGTCGGAGTTGTAGCTGTCGTGGAATACGCATCCCTCCGGACCTACTCACCGCTACTGCAAACGGTAAAAATCCCATTGAAAATTTTCAGTAGCGACATTTCAACAACATCGGCGGAAAATTAATGAGAGGTAATTAATTGTTTGCAACGAGGCGTCTGTGTCTGTGTACGTATAACTTTTGTTGAGGCACTGCAGAAAGTATGCACGGCGAAAATAATGAGCTGTTCCGTGAATTTGTTCTCCGGCGCGACTAGTTTTAACGGGAGGGACGAGAGCCGAGGATGTTAACGCATCGGTAAAACCGCCAACTGCATACATAACTAGACATTAGGCGGGCTTCATCGTCCCCCCGATAAGATTATGGCCGATTTGCCGATATTTTGCCAAAAAACATAGATAACGGTCAGTTACTAACGAAGGAAAACCGAACATTACTAGCTTTTTTAAACGACAGGTAATATTGTCGATAATAAATAAGTTGAATAATAATTTGACGCGGAATTTAATGCGTACAAGTTCACAACAGATATGGTAGAGAGGCGAGACGTTGTGTATAGTAGAATTTTTAAATCCTTAACCGCTCCCGTAAAATCCACAATGAGAAAAAATTCCAAAAAAATTAATTATCGAATACGTAATTTCGACTGGCTGCGGATCTGGAGGAAACTGTTTTAATTCCGGCAATTATTCGAACGTTCAATTCCCCGTAAAATTATAAGCGCCGGAATTAAATGTTGCCGGGTTAGATAAACTAGTCGGTGCTTTTCGCACACGGTCTTACTCTACCACGTGTACAGAATACGACCAACAACTGTGGGAGAGATACCTAATTTCATGTATAAAAGAAATATGTTAATAGTCGTCTCACTACTACACCGTTGAACTGTTATATTAAACATATTTCCGAGTACTAATTCGTAATAAATTATTTTAATTTAATTATTTTTCTTAAAATGCAGGTAATTTTAATCAACGTGCACAGCGTAAATCATAACGATGGAGAAAAGGAAAGAATACCGGCAGCAGAAAACTTTTTCAAAGGTTAGGTCTCAAAAATTTCAATCATCCGTCGTGTCGACAAATAAAAGAGCATGGTAAGTTCTGATAAAAACAAAAGCAGCTGCCGATTTGGTTTCTCGAGACTGGGTTTCTCGGTATTCGGTTATTTTTTTGTTTTCGGAAATGTCTTATTCCACGTTTTATTAAATATTATCAATATCGCTGAATTACTTTTTGTCTACCAAGGCCGTGTTCACGGGGGGGGGGGGGGCAGGGGGCAACCCCTTTCATTAGAACCGAAATAGTTATTATAAATACACAAAAATTTGAAAAAAATCTGAAAAAAATCTGAAAAAAATCTGAAAAAAATCTGAAAAAAATCAAAAATTTGAAATAAATATTGATGATTTTTTGGGGTATTTTTATATATATATATATATATATATATATATATATATAAAAAAAAAACATATTTTCAGATAGCTCATTAATGCAAAACTGTTTACTATAATTAATAACACACGTAATTTTTATTAATGTTTATACGCGGTAATTCATTTATGTAAACTATTAATGTATAAATCAAAATGATGGGAATTATTAATAGTATGGGGATATTAGTGTGAAAAATGTATTGTATTTAAAAAATAAATATGTAAAGAAACTCCCTCCCTTCGAAATTCTGGGCACGGGCCTGTTTAGGGGCAATACCCATCATTACTCGGCATATCGTAATCAAAATTTGACACTTTATGAATATTTCACGTATGTATTAAACTCTTCCTCTTTAATTTACAAAAAAAAAAAAAAAACAAAAAAAACGATGGCTAATGAAAACAAAAATAAAAAATTATCGTGAAGAAAACAAAGAAAGAAACGGAACATTTAAATTATCGTGAAAAATTAGCTATTAATTACAGCAGCTATCTCAACGATGACGAGGAAATAAACGTTACGTAGCAGACGGAGTAGAAACTAGAATAAATTTACAATTATTTTTTATAGTGAAGATGCGATATGGAAGATAAAAAGAATTCGCGTGATTAATTAAAAACAGAGAAAAAAACAAACAGATTACTTAGCGGTTGCATATGAGACTAGACAAAAAAATCAGTAGCGGTAAACAGAACGTTAGATTTCCAAAATGTGTTTAGAGGTCAAGTTTCAGCAGGAAGGGGCAAAAATGCGAAAAAAATTGATAAATAACATAAACAGTTATTAATGTAACCAGGAAATAACAGTCTCTCTTTATTATTATAATTTAATTATTTGAATATAAATAATAATTTATGAGCAGGATGTACGTATAAAATGTATAAATCCTTGCACGCATTCCAGTTTTTTGTGTTATTTATAAAAAAAAAAAAAAAAAAAAAAAAAAAATGATATATTTCAATTAGTAAAAAGAATTTAATTTCAAAAAGTAAAGCTACTTTTCCATTACCTAATTTAGTTGAAGAACGAAATACACTGGTAGTAAAATATCAAAACCTAAATTTTATGTTAAAAATACGGTGAAATTTCTTGGTTATACGGATAGAAAAATTTATCAAAATTCTTTCGTTGCCATTGTTTATTAGAATAGAATATTTCTTAAGTGAAGCTTACGAAAAAAGTTTAGAAAAATATATTGAAATAATTAAATGTAATCAAATGTACATCAAAAGTTAATAGATATAATTACTTTCCCATCGCTTCAAACAGGGCCGTATCTGAGAGGGGGTCCCCCCTCCCCCCACCCGAAATGTCTGCGAAATCATAACTGCTTGACTTAAATGGACCGAAATTCAGAATAAATTTATTTCTTTTCAATTTTTGAAAAAAAAAAAAAGAAAATTAAAATTTTTATGAATTCTATCGAAACGAGTATTTTCTATTTGTTTTTATTGTAGTATTCAAATATTGCATATACAATAATTGACTACAAGACTTTAGTGTACCATTTATAAATAAATATATTCCATGATAACACACACACACACACACATATATATGTATAATTATAAAAAATATATTCGTAACCCCTCTCCGAAATTTTGGTCTAAATACGGCCCTGGCTTCAAATATTATTTTAGAATGTAATGTAAAAATGCCATAAAGAGATAAAATTCTAGGGAATTATGACAATTACGAATTCATTTAAAAAATCGCATTGTTTTTAGCGAAGAATCTAGAACATTTTCAAACTACTTAATTGAAGCTTGCATTGCACACCTACTATAAATAAATAAAACCAAGTTTTAAAGACAAAATTCAGGGAATGTTTTGTGGATTCAATTGTCATCTTTATTTTGAAATTTTAAATAATTTTATTACACATATGAAAGAACCATTTTCTACGTTACGGAAATTAAACTTTTGCCTCTTCTTGAATTCAGTAAATTCAAAGAATACTCTATAACAAATTTCCATTAAAACTTACTGAAATTTATTCCTTAACATTACAGCAACAGTATGCCAGTAGCAGAACTGTATCCGAGGGTGGGTTTCTGGGTCCCGCCCGCCCAAATGTCTTTGCGAAATAATAACTGCTTCTATTAAATGGATCGAAATTCAGAATAAATTTATTTCTTTTCAATTTTTGACACAAGAAAAGAAAATTAAAATTTTTATCAATTCTATGGAAACGACTATTTTCTATTTTTTTTTATTGTAGTGCTCAAATATTTCATATACAATAATTGACTATAAGGCTTTAGTGTACCATTTATAGATAAATATATTTCATGATAACACACATATAAGGGCGTCGCCAGCCGATGAGCCGGGAGGGCCAGATGAGTTGCCAGCCCTGGGGGAGGGGGAGGGGGGAGAAAAAATAAATTTTTATGATACTGTCAGATATTTCTGTAAAAAAAAAAAAAAAAGAAAAAAAATTAACCTGAAGTATAAATAAATCAGGTAAAAGCTTGAACCATCATAAAATTTGTTAATAAAAAGTAATCACTAAATATATTTTTGTGTGATGTGATGTGTTTCTTTTGATAATAGCTTTTTTACATCCTACCCTTTTTAAAATGCACAAGTCACCACTGCATTACGATCAAATAAATAATAAAATTACAAATGATTATGATCCGTATTATTTTAAATAAACTTAAATAAAAATTACAAAAAAGTTGTATGTAAAATAAAGTAATCAAAAACATAAAAAATATAAATATGTACAAAATATACATAAATTCGTACACTCTTATTAATATCCACCGGATCCAGTTAAAAATGTGGTTATTGCTTAACTATCACTGTTAATACTATTAATAAGTTCTAAACTTGATCTCTAAACACAATTTGGAAATCTAACGTTCTGTCTAGCGGTGGAGGATCTGACGAAGGGAGGTTTCCGACCTTACTGCCGGATAGCGACGAAAAAGCTCTGAAAAAGAAAAAGAAGAAAATTCCCCGAAACATTACAACCAGTGTTGGCGGAGGGGGGAGATCGATTAAATCAAGGAGAGATAACTGAATGTGATAATCAAATTCTATCGGAACTGCAATGACTAATGACACAAGGACGCACTTTCGGTACGTACTAACTGGAGAATACTCGTCTCGAATATTTAACTTTAAACTCACGGCTGCGTGTTTACCAAATGTAAATTGTCAACGAATATATATTAGTAAACAAAACAGTAACACAGCGTGCCCATGTACGCGTTCGTGTGTGTGTGTGTGTGTGTGCGTGTGCGTGCGGTTGGATGGTCACCGTGAGCCGAACAAAGTTCTCTGTAACTGTCGATCGATCGCTGGCTAACAATGCATGAACACAGCTTCGCGCTATGCAGGAAGTGAATTAACGATGAAAAGTGGATCGGCGTGCGCGTGCCTACCGAGGAAGAGAGTGCCATCTCGCCATGATTTCCCGTCGTAGGGGTAGGGGTCGGAAAATCGAGAAAAAATCACCGTCTTGGCGCTGATAATCCGGATTTTGGGTTTTCTTTTAGACCGCATTCTACGGAGCGGACTTTGCAGTTTAAACCTCCTTCTCCGAACAAGGTCGCCGAGTTATCGATAATATTCGCGATTGTCGGCCACCTCGTCGCGGCGTATTCTAACTCGTCGTCGTCGCCCTGGTCCAGTTCACAGAGATAATCGTTTGAAACGGCTATCGCAGGTCTCAGCAAATTCTTCAGCTGAACATCGAGCACTTTCAGACGAAACGTATCGCGGCAGTAGGCTCGCTGAAATTTCTTCTCGATAGTACCTATTCTCTGTTCCCGAGTTCATTTTAGATTTTCGGACGGAAAATATTGTCGAGATGCGAAGTTTAACCGGCAGCTTTTTGCTTAGTTTGCTCGTTTTAACGGTCATTTTTCGTTCCGCATGCGTCGGAATCAGCTTGACCGAAAACAGAACGACGAGCTTTTCGGCGGACGGTAATTTTTCGCGACAGACGCCCGCCGCGAAATTAGACATCGACCAGGAGGAGTCCGCGAAAAGATCGGATCGTCCGGATCCGTTGTTCGCCGATATCGACGAGTCTAAGATGAAATGGGTATCGGAGATTTATCAAGAAGCACGCAGTCTGTTCGAAATGAATTCTTCCCTAGTTAGCGGCCAGTGCTACCGTGATTACGGCATCTACAGAGCGAACCTCCGAAGTCAGTCTGTATGGGCCGTTAAAAGTAAGTGGCTTTAATCTTTTTCATTTTTACGCCGATCGGTAACTAGCTTTTAATTATTTTAGATGTTTTCTCTTCGTTTCTTTCGTTTTCTTCTTTTTTGTTTTTGTCCTTTTTTTTTTTTCTTTTTTTTTAAGAAACCAAAAAAAGAATTAAACAGCTGGCATTTCGATTGCAAAATGCGACAGAAGTCGATTTTATATTGCCAGATTTACTTTGTGAAAGGAGGAACTTTAGAACTTGGATTAAACATCTCAAAAATGGCATGTTGATTCCGAACTTTATGACCGTAATAAAGCGATAGAAAGGGGCACGTTTTATTACGACAATGAAAAAAAAAAAAGAAAAACACCGTTAGGATCGCTGCGTGTGTTTGTGCGAATATTTTGAAAAAAATTATGTTTTTTTTTTACTTTTTGGCGAAACTTTCGTTATTTAACTCCGGTGGTGTACCGTTACAAACTTGTTTATTTGATAACTAGATAAAAAGAATAAGGGTACTCGGGTACTCGCTGACAATTTTCTTTGTTATAAATTATTAAGAATTGCGTATAGAGTTATGCGATATCGTCTTACAAATTAAAATAAAGTCATCAATGTCGCAACAAAGTTTACTCTGACGTCGACCAGTTTCATTCAGTTTTCGGGGCCATAGTTTCATTTCTGCAAGAAATTTCAGTTTCATTATGTCACAGGCAAAAAATGCGATCATCATGTCCCATTTTTTTTTTTCCCGTCCATCTATATATATATATGCCCGAATATATATTTTTATACGTTAGCTTTTTTCGTAGTGTACCAGTGTGTTAATTGGAAATGACAATCTTTTGTAATCGTTATTATGTGCCAGTTTCGTACGTGTGTAATTTCTTGCGGTGTTTAAAGATTTTAATTTAAATGACCAATTATATGTTTTTTAAGATTACCACAGAGATTTCAAAAGTAATTTCTCGTATTTAATACATCGGCCATTTTTGCATATATATATATATATATATATATATATATATATATATATATATATATATATAGATATCTAAACTTTGTTACAAAAATTTTTAGGAAACAAAAATTATATATACAAAATTCCTATAAAAAAAAGAAGTTGGAACATTGTTTCTTCGTGACGTGATCAAGAATCCGGGAACGAAGTTGTTTCCCACAGACACGTTATAAACGTGTAATTTCCAACACCATTGAGGGGGGGGGGCGTTAGTCACCGCCTTCTCAATATTTCTTATAATTCAATTTTTTGTTTTTCATTCGTTTTTATTTATTTATTTTTTTTAAATTCATTAATCGTCTTCTAAGAGTGCGAGTGATGATAATTTACGATATTTTCATTATTCGAACCGAGTAGAGTTCCGTTTGAACGAACATCATTAGCTAACATCTACGCTAGTGTAGCTTGGCTTTTCATTTTAGCATACTCATAATGGTGCAATTAAAAATTACTTCTGTAATTGATGTTTTTTTTCCTCTCTGAATGGTTAACTTACAAAAATAATGCCTCCAAAGAAAAATATAACAAACACCGTTATTCACGTTGTTGTTGCGTCCTATAGTAAATTTATATCTTCATCGAATTATTTTTTTTCAAAAAAAAAAAAAAAAAAAAAAAAACTAAAAAAACCTAACGAGCAGTATTCAAGCAGGCACGTGGAAACTTTTCTGAAAGTTTAGCATGAACAATGCGCGTACCGATTACGCTAAAGTCTCATTCACGAGTTTTAAAAAATGTTTCGTTTCAAAACTTGATCCTTTTCTGATATAAAATTTCGATATCTCAAATATTAAATATAATTATAGATGCGTGTCACCATAATTTGTATACCCCAGTATAACTCGAAATAAATAGGTAAAGTGTCTTCATACTTTATAATTACGAATAACTCCTCCCCACTCCTATGATCGATTCGAGTTGTTGAAGGCAGACTGTATAAAATCATCATCATAGGAATTACCTATAGCGAAAACGCGGCGAGAGGAATATGATTGATCCCGAGCCGCTCGGCGGAAATACATAACAGTGTCAAAGAGAAAAGAATTGAAACCAGTGATGCCATCGGAAAAGTGGCTAAATTAGGAAGTAATGCGAGGAGGAATTAAAGAATATAAGGAGGGCATCAAGTAGCGGTGGTCTAATTAAGCGGAAAAATATTAGTTGTAATTATTTTTATTTTGGTGAACTTTCTTCCACAAAACCGGTGCCATCGCTTTTCAAAAAGTAGAATAAAAGAAAAACAGCTCACGTAATTAATGGATGTCTCCTAACTTTTTCGATCTGCAACTTTATTTTGTTAATAAGAATTAAACTAAATACATATTTATAATATTTTGTTTTCTTCTTAATTAGTAAGGAATTTCTCGAAAAAAAAAAAAAACATCTCATTTTCATTCCTTTTCTGCAATTTTTGAATTCGTCGTCAAAGTTGTTACGATTTACTTATTCATTTTATATTATTTAGATGGTAATTATTATTGTTTTCGGTAAATTTTGTTTGCTCAATTCGATGTTTTTAATCTTTTAAAATCACGGGTCTCCGGTCTAACTAAAATATATTTTCTTAATTTTTTTCGCTTATATTTCTTTCTTTTTATTTTTTAGCGATCTCCAGGGGAAAAAAACCTCCAAAAAAAAGGAAATTCGAAAACGAAATGTTCACCGATGGTCAATATTCTTATTATGTATATATATATATGTATATATATGTAAGGAAGAAAGAGAGTGAAAGAGAACGATTCAAAGATTTCACTTCATTATTAAAATTAACTATATCAAAGTTTACAACATACCATTAAATATTTTTTTTAAGCACGTATCTGAAAGTAATTTGAAGTTTTAGAAGTAACTTTTTCCCTTAATATAAAAAAAAGAGATAGAAGAAAAACATGGTTTATGTGTCCGTCAAAGATCAAATGCACTGCATATGACTAAATAGCCATTATTTGAAAACGAATATTTCTCAAATCTACTAAGATATACCCTACATACGAAAGGGTACGTCACAGACTTTACAGTACATTTGCTAATGAGTATTAATTCAGATATAATATGTTCGACGAAGACAAAAACAGCACCGAAACAGCCGAGCTTTAAAAATCATTGTCGAAATAGAATTTCAACCCCACAGCTACATCGTTTAATCTGAAATTTAAAAAAAAATCTAATAAGTACTATCTAAAATTATTATTTGGAAAAATTTTTTTTTTTTTCTCAAACAATATTATCTGGTTAGGTCAGTTATAGTCACTGAAACAATAAAAACAACTATACCCATTAACATTTGCTAAAATATAAATACACATATGACCCAATATTTCATAACACGGCATAAACTAAAATCTTCTTATAGAAATTCTATTTTTTTGGGTATTTTTAATTGAGATATAGTTTTTTTCATTTTCATAACGTTTATATATATATTTCTTATCGGGAGAGGGTAAAACCTACTCTATAGCTGCAGCACAGATTTGAAATAATAGACGTAGATGATTTAATAATAATGAAAAAGAAAATAATATCAATGATAATAATAAAACTTCAGGGGCAAAATACATATAAAAAAAAGGTAAAAATAGAAGGTCTTATGAATTACTTAAAATCTAACTCAGTCTAGACACAGCGTAGCTAATTGCTGTAAACAAATCGAGCGGGTAACAATTTTAAATAAGAAAAGCATTTTAATTCTAACAGGTCCCGGAGAAATCACAGTGGTAGAACTTTTTTTATTTTTTTTAGGCGTGTAGGAAGAGAAATAAAAAAAGTCGTACTTAGAATTTAGTTGGAAGTTGGCAAAACCCTTTATTGGTTTACCGGCATTATTCCGAATTCGCTATATTTAAAAAAACTTATCTAGAAAGCCTCATTGTCGAAATTACAATCGCGAATATGAAAAATTAATACAATGTCGTCGTTTAATATAAGGGACAAGGACGTTGCCAGCCGATACGTCAGGGGTGTGGGAGATAAGTCGCCAGCCGACGAACCGGGGGGGGGGGCAAGATGATAGAAAAAGGATATGAGTTATAGGAAAAATAAAATTTATAATTTGTAAAGGCTTAATATTTTATTAAACAAGAATCTTAATTAAAACACAAGTTTTCATAGGTTTCTGGCAAATTGTTCTACTACTTTATTATAAAATTTTTCCAAATTGTCCGTGATTACGCGTCTATGAATACTCATCATGGCCAATTAATTAAAAAGTTCCAAAGCTCGAGAGGGTCAAAGGCCCTCCCCTGCCCTCCCTTGACGACGCACATGATAAGAGGGACCTTTTATAAAACGAAAAAAATACAATAATATTAGTTTTAGAAAGACAGTCATTTTTACATTATTTAATAAGGTGTTTCTTTAAGTAGTCTTGGCCACAGTGCAGTTGTCCTTGAAAGGAGCAACACATCAGGTATATAATAAAAAAAATAACAAAAAAAAAAAACATCGTTTGAGTTTAAATCGATATTCGGTCATAATGGAATTGCAGAAAATAAAACGTAGCGGATAATATTATCGGAAACGTCGATCAAAATCACAAAGTATACGGAAAACACTAATTTCTTGAATAAACCAAAATGTTTAAAAAAAACCCTTGTTAAAAAATAGAAAATAAATCCCGCGAGGAAAAATGCTATTATCTAAAATACAGGAAATAATTACTAATCAATCCGGGTTTTTAAAAGGCACGATTATGCAATAAATTAAGTAAAGAAATCGTACAGGAAAAACATTAGAAATTTAAAAGAGAAAAAACATCAGCTGATCTAAGTCAATGCGGATTATCAAATTTCTGTAACATTTTACATCGCAATGCGCGAAGTTTTAGTCGAGGACGGAAAATTTTTATCAGTTGATAGAACATTACCAGTTCAACCGATTACTAATCAAGAACGCGGAAAAACTATATGAACTGCTTGAATATATTAAAATTCCGGTATTTCGATATAAATCTGCAACAATAAGTTAAACTAATCAACACTGGAAAAACCATATAAAAATATATAAACATCTACATAATATAACGAAATTATTACGGAACACAGTGTCCTTAGTATAAGAATTCCATAATCGTCAGTTTCGATAGCATATTAAACCTGTAATTCTAGAAAATCAAAAAGTGTAGACACAGAATGATATAATGCAACACAAAGCTTTTCGAATTATACAAATTTTGAAGCGGATATTGCGACAACCGTAACAGCAAACTGCTTTCACGTAGTAATACATCGTCATCTGCGCGTCTAGTTATTTTAATTAAGAGGCTCTACTACCTATTAAAGCACCAATTAATTACATCAGCAGTGCTACGAGAATATAAAGTACTTTTATGCCAGATTAAAAAATAAGGAAAATTACGTTCTATTTCGATTGGTATTTTAATTATTCAGCGAAATATCGTTGAACAGAAAGATATTAGATAAAATACAATTTTATATTAAATAACCAACGTGTTCGGAGAGTGACAGTGTAATTAACCATGTTCACCCGAGTACCGTTGAGAAAACTGCGGCTAGTATATTTATATTACTATAAATAAAAGTAATTTGTAACCTAAAAAAAAAGGCTTTGTAATAGAATATTTATCGTAATGCACAATGAAAACTTACAAGCATAATATTATTATGGTTTATACTAAAATGACGAGAAAAATTAACCATTACTTTTTGTCGTATTCCAGACGAAATTTCATTTGAGCGACTAAAACAAAAGATAGAAAATAACTTGAATGAGAGGATGTATGCGCGGTTAAATGTTACGAACTGTTTTAATAAATTGCTTTGAATAATGAATCTCAAAGTAATAAAAAATAAAAAGTAAAAATAAAAGAAGTATTATGTGACACTGGAAATAAAAGATGTAAAAAATGACATCGGAATATTTAAGAGAGACGAAGAGCAGTCGTCGGAATGGAATAAAAGAGAAGTGAAACAAGCAGTGACGCATAGAGGAAGTGACGAAGTAGAAGAATAAATTAAAAAGAGAGACTGAACGAAAACGAGAAAAGTAAGAAGGGTAGATACATTGCGTGGTAGCCTTGAGATGTTTCAAAGTGATGTTAAAACTGGAATGTATTTTTAAAAAATAGGCGGTAAATCGACCGAACGGATCATTTTTTGCTCATTACCCTATCATTAATCGTAATAATGTACGCATTTTTAAGTTTAATTACAGGTATTTAGTTGAAATGGGAAAAAAAAATTTTCGCTACCTATTTTCATAAGTCCGCAAAAAATAGTGGCCAAATTTTATTTTCTGGGTTTGTATTTATCTGAATTTTGCACTGCGTATGCAACACCGGTTTATGTGTATAGTTAATTAAATATATAATATCTACGGTATTATTATCGCTGTGTACCTACTTTTTAAAATTAAAAACACTTTTTCGTCGAACAAATAGTCTCCTCTTTTGTCGAAATAAATTTAGTCTCGAACCTCTGAAAACTATGTCTCAACCTCCTTGTATATAGAGCTTCAGGAACCATTTGATGTGACAAAAAATTAATAGTTTTTAAAATTTTTTTTTTAAATCGACTGTTTGACGAGTTTTTTTCAAAATGTTGCGCGCGCTATTGTTTAGAGGGCCTTGATTTTGTTATTAGAGTACTTTTTCAACATTTTGTAGGTGTAAGATTTGTTATCGGGACTTCCCCGTTGAGTAAAAAATTAATCTTTAATGTAACATTCATTTAATCACGCACACGCATCAAGTACATGTATATTTTTTTTATCGAGAGCTCCAATCAAGGTCAGTGACCTAGAAACTAAGATGTTAAAAAAAAGTTAATGCTAAATATGAACAGAAATAAAGGAAACGAAGACGGGCAGCGCAAAATTAAATACGATTATGTTTTTTTTTTGTTTTTATTTATAAAAACAAAGCGTGCATTAAAAAAGTGCGGATAAATTTTTTAACCCCACAAAAAGCGCGATGGAAAATTTTTGCAAAACGCTCAGAAAGATTATTTATTTTTGTAACCAGATTGTACGGTATTAAGTGTCACGAAAATTATCCCGAATATTCTCTCTGTTGTTGAATATCGCAAACATTTCGCCCCTACCTTTTCAACGGGAAAGCCGAGAAAAAGGCAACGCACCGGTGAATTTTAGCACTGCTAGAGAATGTTATCAATTATTAGCGAGTTAGATCTTTCCCCTTCAGAATGATGAACTATATTTCTGGAGTTTAGCAGTAGTAATTTAGTAGTAACCGAAAAATTTTCGGAGGTTTTATATTAAGGTTAAATTTAATATATACACATATATATGTATATATGTTGTTTTTTTTGAGGGGGATTTGTTCTCGACCTTGACCCAACCACTTGACTGGAGATGGAAAGGAAAAGATAAAGTATTGTAAAGAGTAGAACTAGAGCCAAGATTTACAAATACAAAAGAGCACGTTCGTTAATAAGAGACATTTATGGAAAATGTAGTTTGCGCCATATATGTTGTAGAGGAAACAATAAGGAGAAGAAGAAAGGAAAAATCGAAAAGGGAATAATTAATACTTAATTTTATTAAGGAAAGAATAGTAGAACGAAGACTGGAAAAAAATAATAGGGACCAAAGCTACTGGACGTCGGCTACATGAGGGGATGGTTAGAGAATAGGGTATCCGACTAAAGTCTGTAATGATCGATTAAAGATGGGAGAATTAAGTCTAAGGCTAGAGAAAGCACCCCATTGGAGGCAGCCGACCGAGCTAGAAAACGCGCTGTATCGTTACCCTCAATGTTACAGTGACTGGGAAATGAAAGGTCTATAAGAATAGAACGTAATGACAGCAAGTTGGATATAAAGCATCAAACTGAAACAATGGTACTATTAGAGCAATGAGAGGGGGAAGAAGAAACCGCTTGGGGGACATTTTCGAAATCTGATATTTCACCAGTTTGCAGAAATCGAAGGAGATTACATGTAAAACGGAAACTTACTTAGCTGTGAAGATAAAACCGAATGAAAAGAGTCTGAACGATTCAGAATAATGAAAAGAGAAGAATACGCCTACATCATATCCCATTTCAGAACCATCAATAAAATGGAATTCAAGCAAAAAGAGAAAGAAGAAAAAAATTAATTGGTCGTTGCATTCTTATGAGGTTGTGGGAGAAGTAGGCGAAGCTTGTTATAGCAAAAAAACAAAAGAAGAAAATTTAGAAATCCGTGCATGCGAGAAAGGATCGGGATTATATCAGGAATAAAATAATGTTACCGTTTTTTAATATGTGAAATAGGAGGAGATAATATTGAAAGAGCGGTGGGGAGACGTTTAATTAGGAAACGATATCAGAGCAGAGATTGATGAATATAGAGAGGTTGCGCATATTTGCTTCGGAAAGAATAACAGGAATAGGAAGAGATTTTAATGCACCGATGCAAAGGCGAAAGCAGAGCCGCGCGTTGGGTTTTGTCAAGTTTAGAAGCGTTTTGCAAAAATCACCGTAAATGAAGTAACAAAAATCGAGTTTAGCAGCGATTTTAAAGGATTAGCAGAATATTTCCTTGCTGTTTTTGAAAGAATAAAGCTTCCAGAAAGGAATAGAGTCTTGTGAAAGTGGAATTATAGAGATAGTTGATACGTTCGAGAAAATAGCGGCCGTTTAGGAACATTCCAACATGTAGCAGATAGAATTTACGATAGAAATAAGAATATGTTTTTATAATGGTTCTCTAGTAAACCTTTTTTTACCAAAAGAACCATTATAAGAACGGAGGCAGCAGACAATCGAAGAACATTTAAAGGGAGAAAAAGAGAGGTGCACAGTATAGAAGGACCCGCCAAGAATGGACAAGGAGTTATTTTTTCATTGGCCGCAGCTGGATCGATTGAGCTGGAGTAGATAAGGATATTATCTGTATTTAGGAGAGAGGAGGATTGTACAGGGAGAGAGAAGCAATGTTGGGGGAATAAATATTAACTCTAGTCACCAGATCAGACAGTTGTTTAACCTTCAAAGAATTTCTAGAGGCAAGACGTTAAGGGAAATAGGGCAGAAGGAGGATCGATTTATTTTAGGAAAAAGGATAATTGTAAAATCATTGCATGTTTTGGAAGTACTATAACCCAAATGTAAGAAAGAGTTAAAAATACTATTATAAAACGGAGAGAGATTTTTGTGGTATTAAAAACGGGAAGCCGTCCAATCTTGAAGAAGAGTGGACAGATTTTTATTGGGTGTAGATAAAAGTTCGTCGTAGAAGAAATTAAAATAAAAGATCGCACTATTTCTATATTTGAAAGTTTTTAATGGATTTATACAATTTTTATAAAGAACCTTCTCAAATTATCAAAAAAAAAAAAAAAGATAAAATGCGTATAAAGAGGGAGATTTGTAATTTATGCTTGAATTTAATTTTTTCTTGTAATTTAATTTTTTTCAACAAAATCCGTAAAACAGGCACGTATTAAAAGTAGTAATAATGGTAACCGATGTAAAAAAATAAATAAAATCATTGGCGCTAATATCTTTTTAACAATGCTAATTAAAGAATTGAACCGGTAAAACGTTTGATTTGTTTTTATGACACAGCTAGTTTAGTTTAGCCGCACACTGTTAATCTGTAATAGTTAACTGCTGTAGACGAATTTGCTTGTTTATGATTTACGTTCGTTAAATGATCACCTTCATGAACGGTAGTCGTGTAATATATATATATATATATATATATATTGGCTACATAACTAAAATTCTCTTAACCACAAATATTCCTTATTGATAATTTATCTTTTTGTTGTAATTCATCATTCATCCATTTTCCTTCTACTGTCCGCGTATAAATGATACATTTTCAATGTAGAACTAAATATTTGATGTTTACACCTTGGGCTATTAATTACCGTACGAGAGAAACTAAAAAGCAAAGAGTAAAATACAAATAATAATTAAAAAACGATAATATTCGGGAAAAAATAATAAAAACGCAATAAGTATGAAATAATTATATAATAACAGTTTACACTGTGCTATCTTGTGCTTATTGAAAATTTTTACAAAATCTTAACAACAATGAAAAAAATAAATGCGATGTGTATTTCGGGATAAAGCGAAAACAACATTTATAATTAGGCTTTAATGGGGTTTCCAGTGTATACATCAAGTACAAAAATAAAGTTCGCAAATAACCAACGTGGAATTTTTTTGAACGTATTTAAGACTCGTCTCCGATGAACTAATAATCCAGCGTAAGTGATAATTTTCGATATCTGCAATGTACAGAGACGGGATACGAACCGAATCCATTCGAAAGATACATTTCTGTCTGAATGGTTGCATTTCTTTCGAGCGAACTGACTATGCTCGGCGTAACTGGTTCTGATAAACTCACTAAAATTTGATCTTCAATTTAAAAGAAAAAAAAAAGGCATACAAATTTGTTTTGCCCCAAAATAAGGCGTTAAACTTATGCCATGTTTAAGTTTTGGCATTCAATTATTTTTCTACTTACATTTAATTTTATTTCCGTTACATGATAAAATTATAATTTATTCATCTAAATAGTAAATAATAGCGATCAACAAATACGTATAAAGCGGTATGTACTTATCCTTAGAAACGTTTTCGGGTCTTTGGCTAAGATCAAAGAGATGAAAACGCATCAAAAACACCCTGGTAGCCGTAAAACTGTTTTATAGGTTTGTTACTACTAGGGTGCTTTTGTTAAGTTTTAATGTTTTTTTTTTTTTTCATTTTAACTAATGATTGGCTAGACCTGCGCAGAAACGTTTCTAAGGGTAAATACGTGTTGCTTCATACATATCCGTTTGTTTGCTTCATATGCAATTATATTTATTTTTATAGTTTACAAAATTTTATTTTCGCAGTTGTCAAATGAAATTTCGCTTTATAATTATTTTTAAGTGTTTCATTTAAAAATGCCGACTACTGTTGCTGATTGTATTAAATAAACGCAATTAATATAATAATGGCTACATACCGGTGTTACCTTTAAAGTAGACAAAACCGGTTCGGTTAAGCGTGTTTATTTTTTAATTTTTTTTTTTTTTTAATAAGAGATAATTTTAATTTTAAGTCGGTTATTTATGTATTTTTGTGTGTAATACACTGTACCGGAATGTGAAATTTGTTAAACAATCTCTAAATACATACATATATAGACTTAAATAAATCGGAGATAAAAAACAAAATTTACATTTCGAATTTATTGGCCAGGGACGCTAACTGGTTTCGCGACGAAAGAGCAAAAAATGAAAATATTTTAAATTTAAACGTTTCTTCTCCGTTCTTTTTTTTTTAAATTTCGGAATTGCCATTTAGTCAGTTTTGTTAACTAAAATAATTTTATGTTTTGGACACAAGTTTCTTGATAGAAATTAAATTTGTACATTCTATGATTCCTTTATGGCTTTTGAAGTCGGTTCACTGATCATCCGACACTAGTAGAAATATTGGTATTAAACTATGTGTTCGAATGATTTCTTAATATATTCGGTATTCTTTAACCTGTAAACTCGAGATATCTTCATATGATGTAATCCGGTAAAATAACAGAGAACGTAGAGATTATTATTTGGCTTCTAACAACCGTGCGTCCCCACCCGGTATTAAAATCAAAATTTATTAGTTATAAGTCAATGTACTTTTAATCAAATCTCTTTGAATAAGGCTGTAATAATATATTGAATTTATTTATGCATATATAATAATATATATATATATATATATATATGTATAAATATATATATATATATATATATATATATATATATATATATATATATATAGATGCGCGCGTGTGTATGTATGTATGTATATTTCGTGATAAATTATAAAAAATAAGGAAAAATGAAAATATTTTCTACTCATCAACCTTCAATAGCCTAAACCGGTTGATTAGAGTATAATTTACGTTATCTACTAATTAGAAAATAAGAAGTTGTAATATAAACAAGTTTGTTTCCCTAAGCAAACACTCATTCATTTACGGGCGAGTAATCGTAAGCGTGTCATACGGAATCATTATCATTCGGGCAAAAATATAATTTACTAAACCAGCGTGCGGAATATAATAATAATAATAATAATAATAACGTAAACTAATACACCAAAATCAATATTTTCTGTTTTTCGAAATAAAAATAATTTCTGTAAAGCGTTTAGTACTACCATTTAATATTTTGAAACAATTCTCTTCGAGTGTAGTCTTTTATTTGTTTTAATACAATCGTACTAATGTGATAAACAAGAAATAATTTCGCCTCATTTAATTTATTAAAATTGTTATGTAGATAACTCACTAATTAATATAGATTAATATTCGAAATAGATAGTATATTAATATTTTTTTTTGTGCCGACTTTCATTTAGCCGGTTAATTGACATTTGATTTTTCGATATTACTTATTTAATCTAATCCATAATTCTGCCCTTCGTTCAATTCTTGGAGCTCATCGTACTACTCCTGGATCCAGTATGTGCAATTTGTTGGGGTGCCCGCCGTTGTCATACTACAGGGACTATCATAGACGATGTAATGCCCTTCTGTCCTTGACACATGCTCCTGTGGCTGCTATTAACTCCCTATGCACACCAAGTTTTTCAAACGATCCTGTGCCTGAAGTTCGTGGCTTATTAAATTCAAATAATATAAATCCAATGAACCCTATGCAAAACCTAACATTAGTTCCCCCATGGGAGTCCCCAATAATAGTATCACTCAAAAACAACTCCAGACAGCACCTAACTGACGCCATCGTAATGGCCAAAAATACAATAAATAAATACACCGACCACGTTATAGTATACACAGATGGTGCTCGGAATAACCCCTCCACAGTCATATCACCGACAGCATGTGCGTTCGTAGTATCGGATAAGGCATATTCTTTCCGCCTCAATGATGGTTGCACAGTACTAGACGCGGAAATGTACGCCATATTATATGGGCTACAATACACGTCTCTGTGTGAGCCCAACAAGAAGATATTAATAATCACAGATTCTCTGACAGCACTAGAAGCCATATCCAGCCCTAAAACAAGAAATACAATAAGCACTCAAATTCTTCGTATGATCATCGACATACAGAAGTCCGAGGGCCAGGTGACGTTTATGTGGGTCCCTGGTCACGCAGGAATACGAGGGAATGAACAAGCGAACGCAATGGCACAATCAGCACTACGAGCTCCGCAGAACAGATACTCGCCTCCCCCTTCATCCATGGCACAATTCTTTCTAGCGATAAGCAAACAAGAATGGAAGGGACAATGGACCGCCTGTCAGACTTTTCTGGCCCAGGTAAAGACAACGATCGAGCCATGGTGGCCTCCAACAAATTGTTCCCGCAGAGAATTCAGTATAATCAGCCGACTGCGGACAGGCCACACCGCAATCTCGCACGACCACCTTCTAAATGGGACATCTCCACCAACACAGTGCCCTTTCTGTATGGGAAATTTCATGCCAACCGTTCAACACTTATTAATAGAATGCACAGCATTCCTATCAACTAAGAAACTCTTAACATATAAAACACTTCCCGATATGCTATCAAACACCCAAACAGCAATAGATTCCGTCATTAATTTTCTTAACATAAACAGGATAGCTAAAACTATATAACCGCAAATCCCGTTTCGGTATGTCGTGATAGCCACAGCAGTTAAATACGGCATACTGAAGATCAGGGAATATCATATAAAAAAAAAAAAAAAAAAAAAAAAAAATCTATACATAAATAAGCAAAGAGAAAACAGTTCAGTACCTTGACCGATCTTCTTTTTTCTTTTTTTGTTTAGTAGCTATTGACGATCTCTGGCGTTATCAGTAAAAAAAAAATTTGGAAACAGTTATTTTCTTTTTTCTTATTTAAATAAAAAATTAATACAAAAAATGAAAAATGAAATATCTGTTCTAATTAAAAAATTTTGAAAATATGTAAATTCATAATATATATTTTTCTCAAATTTTTAATAATAATTATGATCGAATTTCGACCAATGGGCGAACATTAGTATATCTAACTGCACCAGTATTTTAGGTTTCCGGAACCATAGTACTTAAAAATGATTTCAGAACTTCTTTGTTTTTATTCTCTCAGCAGCTGTACATGCGACTCCTATTAGAAAGAACACGTGAATACAATAATGTTGAAATGGAACTATGCTTTGTGAACTCAAAAAAGAGTTTTTGATTGTGTTCAGTAGAGTAAACTCTGGTCGATCTTGATTGAAATGGATTAGTAGGCTTAATCGTAAATCTATACGAGAGCAAAGTAGGCCAAAAGTCCGAATAAATAAAAACACATACTTGAAAGACTTTTACCCATTACGCGGTGTACGGCAAGGCTACATCTTATCCCCACTGTTGTACAACCTCTGTGGAGAATAGGTCATGCGTAAATTTTTGCAGATTGATGATAGCAGGTTTTCAGTCGGGGAGTGTCCAGATTTCAAACCTCAGGTATGCAGACGACACAACACTAATAGCCAGTAGATTAAACAGTATGGCGCAAACTCCAAATCGTCTTGAAAAATGCAGCGCTGAACATGGGTTAATAATTAATGAAGATAAGACGAAAATTGTGGTTACAGATAGGCAAAACGACAATCGCCCGGAATTGCATGATGTTAGCGACGTGGAAATTGCGAAACAGCACAGATATCTAGGTTCGATAGTGGAAAATCGAGAGGGATCTGACATAGAACAAATATAACAAAAAGTGTTATGTGTCGCCTAAAACGTATATATCTCGCGGTATCAAAGAAAGTAAAAATAAAACTAGCGAATAGTCTGATTTTCTCAGTATATCTCTACGGCGCAAAAACATGGACTTTACGTAAATCAGATATAGATAAAAGATAGGATGCGTTAGAAATGTACTGTTGGAGATGTACATTATGAATAACATGGACGGACAAAAGAACGAACAGCTCGCTGTTACAAGAAACATAACGAAAAGAAGATTATCGTGTCGGAAGTAATTAGAAGAATACTAAAATACTCTTTAGTTATGTAATAGGAGGTAGTTGCGTTTCAACCAGATAGTCAGACATGATTTGGACAGCTAAAAGTTTCCCAGAATGTGTTCAACTGGTCCACAACAGAGGTCAGTGGCGTCATCTTATACATCAGATTGACAGCTCATAATCACGATATCTTCACGAGAGATTCACGACTCACTGACTGATAGAAGCTCTAATCTTTTGACTGTTTTTTCATCTCCTTCGTAAGAGCTCATTTTTCTAATTCCGCATTCTAATCTTAAGACTTTTCACGCCTTACCATGTCTCCTACACTTTTTCTAATTTCTTTCGTTAGCTTTAGTTCCCTTTTTTTTCCAACTCAATGACAACCTTCTTCTAGATTTTTTTATCTTTCGTTATTATTTTTGACTCTTTGACAGAAGTACTCAGTTGTTAAAAGTTAAAAAAATAGAAACTGAAATGAAAATAAAATATGAAAAAAATAATTACTTAGCCTTTTTGCCGTGGTTTTGAGATATTGTTCCTTTTGCTTCGGGGTCTATCTTCGACAATTTATTTGGGAACATTCTATACTTCAATCACAATTTCTACTTCATTCTTTCCGTTAGATTTACAGTTTGGCCCGCTTTTACTAAAAACATTCAATAAGTTTGCTAACCGGCTTACTTCGAGTTCTAATCTAGTTGGCCGTTTAAGGAAAAATTTGTCACCAGATCTGCCAGAAACGCCGATGATGTCCCTTTTCGCAGTAAAAACTATCGAATTTTGTGAAATTATTTTAATTTTTCTCCTTTAGTGTGAACGAACTTAACTGCACACAACTACCGTAACTGAATATATCTTCTTTCTATCCATTCAGTCCGATTTTTGCCCTTCGGTTTGCTTATTTGCAAAACTTGTTCTGCTATATTTTTGGTTTTACTTTTTTTCTTTTCATTTCTTGTTTTCCTTCTTTAGTTCCAAGCACTACGCTTTAGCCCCTGTCTTAAAAACTTTTTCATTTCATACGATTTTAAATTTACCGCACCCTATCCGTGAGCTTCTGATATCATTTTTTTTTTCAAACCCTTCATTCAACACCCCTTCCCCCATCCTAGTAAATACTTTTATAAATAGTGTTTCATTATACACTCTTTATTCATCTATTGAAACTGATTAACAGACATGGTTGAAATTTTGTAAACAATAGCAAAGCCATAAAACTCCGCCGCTCTTTACAAAAAAAAAAAAAAAAAAGGAAGCAGAGTCAAATTTGTAAAAAAATATACATCAAGTCTTAATCAGCGTTCAAAGTTGCTGCTGACTGTACATTATATGTCGCTTATCTGATAATGAATGGTTCGCTACGAAATAAATATTTATTTATATTTAATAAGCTCGTTCAATTATAAACAAACGATGCGGAAAAGGCGTTGTACCGAAGTTTTTACGAACGTCTCGGAATAATGGCACTTAATGAATTGAGAAATTTATTACCTGAGTAATTAAAACCCCAAAAGTATACCACATATTTTATAAAATAATATTGCAAAAAAAAAAACACCGCAAACCGACCCGTTTTAAAGACCTTAATTTAGTCACTTTTTTTTTTTTTTTTTGAAATAAGTTGTGGGTCTCACAGGGCAAATATGCCCGTTGTATGTGTTCTCCGTTGAAAACTGATGAATCGGTAATACACTTTGATGGATTATCTTAAATATAACACGCAGAAAGCAGCAAAGATATAGCATGGTGGCGACCGATACATTTAAGTCGATCCGTCAGCAGTCTTTCAACAATCGAAATGTTAAAATACCGAAACTCTCGATATTCTTTATAAAAATTATTTATCCTTTAGTGTTTTTGATTATTAGGTAAATTCTTATAGTTGAATCGCTTCGTTACTTTTAAAAACGTCAAGATATATCGCGTTTATTTTTCATACAGTTAACATCGATACTTTTCTTCCTATCGGTTTAATTTAAATATTGGCTTCACCATTAGCTTCGCTCGCATTAACTATTGACGAAGCTGCAAAAGAAATTATTTTTCGTATCCTATACACATATTCTCTTTTCGTCAAACCAATAAAAGCAGCAGGTACAAATTTTTGTTTTAAAAAATTCTTCAAATACGAACTATTCCTTTTTAAATCATTTTTATTTTGTTTTCTTTAAATTTTATTCCAATTATTTATTTATTTATTTCAATTATATATATATATATATATATATAATTTAAAGCGTTTCCAATGTGATATGATAATGAGTAGTTTTTTTAAATTAAACTGTATTGGTTTAATCATTTCTGATTTAAAATTTTTATTCACCCTTCTCAAATATATACCTCATTGATTTTGCGTTGCTTTCGGTTAACAATTTCTGTAAAAACGAATTCCACGAATGAAAAAAAGTAAACAGAGAAAATTCTTTCCACGACATCTAGCGGAGAATAAAGAGAACAATGTAAAATTTTTAGTTCAAAAATATTTCACCACAGAGCAGTCGGTACACAAATGCATATTGAAAAGTTTTAAAAATCTCTCATCCTTCGTCCACACTTAAAATCGATTTAAGATTTTGTTAAAAAAAAAAAAGAAAAAATGTATATTCTTAAATTAAAGATATTCGCGTTTTGCGAGAAAAAAATTATTTTGAGCTTTTTCCTTTAATTTTTAAAAAATATCGTACACAAAAAGATTATATTTTATCTGAATGTGTATCATTCACAAAGCGAAAATGTGCACTTGTAAAACAGGTACACTTTAATTTAAAATTTTTCCTTCTTAGTTTTCTACGTAATCCTATCTGTAGTTAAGCATTCCTTCACTGTGAAACTTTCTAGTTTAGCGCGCTAAAAATATCGTCGTCTATAAAAACATTAAGATGCACGACGATTTCTCGGAATTTCAATTTTTTCCTTCATGGGGTAAAAACTGTGTATCATTCTCAACAAAAAAAAAAAAAACACAAAACAAAGCGTAAATTAATTTTGCGATCTACTTTATGTTAACGAAATAACATGAATTAAATGATATCTCCGGAAGTGCCGGTTATTTGTTTTATTTCGCGAATTTTATTTCCTTAGAATCTTCGTTGATTTTTTTTTAATATTTGTCGAACACATCCCTGCATCTAAGATAAATGAACTGTAGATTAATTGATTACGCTTTCAGTATCCGCCTAAAGTGTCGAAAATTTTTTTATTTATATAAATAAACGATTAAATTTTGCGGTTGGAAAAATTCTCACAGTTCCGCATAAATAAACCGCACTACAAACATACCGATATTTTAAAAAACGTTCAAATGTAGTTTCGTGCGAAAAAGGAGAGAATATAAACAAACTAATGAAATGCAGGCGCCACGCTAAATGGTCCAGTTATTTTCCTGTCTACCACTAGGCTAAACACGTGACGCGGCGGTATCTGCGACGATCAAGGTTGTTGATACGATCGGATACGCACGTGAGTCACATTCCAGTCGGACGGGATCACGTTCAACTAGTCCAGATTATTCTACAAGTTGTTTTCCCGTCTAGCTGGTGCGCTTAAATTATATGTTATCGCAAAATGATGAAATTTATCATCTCTTCTCCTTTTTCAAGAATTATCATTGCATTCGTCTGATTTGGCGGTAATGAATGCACAATTTTTTGTTCATTCATACTTCGAAAGCCGTTTAATTAAAACTTTTTTTTTTTTTTTTTTCGTGAAAATCATCAATTCGTATCATGAAACTAATTCAACGATACTACTGCAGTAATTCAACTTATAAAAATTTATTGCAATAAGTTTTTGAAATATTATTAAGATTCTGACCCGTTTCGTAAATATCGAGAAAACCAGGAAAGCGTGCTGCTTCATTCCCCGGGATGTTAAAGAAGTTCATTAGCAACAATTAAAAATTGTAGATTACATCAATTACGGGTATCACCGGTAATCTTTTGCTGTCCGAAAACATACCTTTCTATAAGTAGCATTATCGTGTTGTCATTAAAATTTTGTCTGGATAAAATTGTACAAATAATGAACATAAGTTGAAGTTTAATATGCATTTGTTGTCCAACATTATCGTATGAACACTTTGAAGAAGTACATTCAGGATGGCGAACTGTTGGCTGATCTTTGGGTAGCCTAGGTAGCTTTCACCGTGACAACCCTTGTAGTTAAAAATGCTAATTCAATGTAAAAAAAAAAAATATTTATGTACAGCTAAATTTGTATCGCGCAATTATAAACGTCCCCGAAAATCTGAATAATACATCTAATGGATTTCTTTCTTACAATCGGAAATACTCTATAATGGTCGTAGTGACATAGACTCTAGAAGTACTGCTAAAGGTCATTTAGCATCGCAAGAACTTTTAAAATACAGCTGAAATCTCTGCCACGTTGAAAAACGATTAATTTACGTTTAATAAATGTTTTCTGAAAAAAAACTTTTTTTAAAAATAAGAGATTGTAGCGTTAGAAACGATGATGGTTTTTTATTCATCTTTTTTGAATTCAGCTTTTTTTTTTAAACCTTACAACTCGTGTAAATATACACGCGAAATGTATTTTTTCAATTGAAAATGATTTCTTCAAAGTTCTATTCATATTATCCAAAATCTTTAATCCTTCCAACCTTTACGCAAAATCCTAGCTAATCTGTTTGTATGAGATTATTTTTGAAGAAATAAAAGGGAAGGATTTTTGTTGTTTAAATGAAAAAAATGAAATAATTAAAATAGATGCGAGTTTCGAATTTTAGTTACATAATTGGGTTTCGCTGTTGTCGATAAAGGAACAATAGTGGAACAGAACATTTTTTTTAAATTTCATCTTAAAAAAATTGTAATTAGGTAAAATTACCTTGGTTAATTTAAAACCATTTTATACAGTTTACATTTTTAGATGAAATTGCGTGTCAGTCAATAAAAATTTGTTTCCGATGAATTTCATTTTGTCAGCAAGACCATAGAACAGTAAGCAGCCCGTTTATGAACAACTCGAACTACGCGGCTTTATAAAATCTGATATAAAACCTCGATGGCGCCTATTTATCTTAAAAGAATTCTCAGTACTGGCCGATTGCGTGCGCGACATAACCAGCTCTTACACAATTATCTGTTTTAGCAGGATGCTACTCTCTGTATGTGTCGTTCCTTTTGTTTAGTAAATATCCCATCATTCCCATCATCAGCCTCACACATGTCGTAAAAAAAAATGGTAACTTATTTGTTCACTTTCTTCTTCAGCACTTTCTGACGAACTTAGACAATTGTCCGAAGCAAGTAAAATTAACCGAGTCTTTCCTAAGAAATAATAATGTAAAAATTTCCAGACATATTTGCCGTAGCGACCTTCTTAGTACGACTCGGGCACAATAAATTAAATTTAAAAAATTAATTAATAAAGAAATAAATGTAGCGCAAAATATTATTAATCGCGCTGATAATAGCTTTATTTTCGGTAAAATGAATACTACTTCCCCGAGGAAATGGACCACATTAAAAATTTTGCGATTCGATTTTTCATACGAAATAATTAAATATGCCCAAGAGTAGGCCGAATTATATTGGTAATTGAAATCGAGAATTATCAGCTCAGCGCCATCGGCCAAAGAGAGCTATGACCACGAAAACACGTTTCGCGGAAATTCAAAAACACGTAAAAACAGAGTAATAACAAAACTAGGCGACTTCACGGGAAAATTACAAAAAATTGACCGAAATTTTGAAAAAAATTAGATAATTACAGGCTACTTTATTTAAATTATTTTACCCGAGTAACTTTCGTAAATTAGCCAATATTTTGCACAGCATAATTAAGGATAACTGTGATACGTAAACTTCGATCGTTTTTTACCTTTTAATTTTTTGATGTTCAATTTATTGTAAGTATATAAAAACTGTAATTTTAGATTTTTTATTTTCTTCTTTTTACCAGATTGAACATTTTCCTAAAATGATATTTCCGTAAACTATCACGCGAAAAAACTTAAATAATTTCTACACAAATTCGAGAATGATTTAAATTCAGTATTCTACAACGCTGTGTTTATAACGTTTCTTCTTTTTATTGTTATTATTTATTTTTATTTTATTATATTTTGTTGAAATGATAAAGTTTAGGCAAAAACTAAGCCAATAATCGTTCCGTTTATAAGAGAAAATTGCGTTAAACTCTAGATGTGTATTCTAAAAGGCCTTTTAAACATAGAGTAACGTTGTAAATGGGAACTCGAGCAGAAGGAACACTAGTTGCTCTCCACTGATCTTTGAAAAGACAATACGATGTTGAAAAATCGATATTCCCATAACGCGCCAATATCGAAAATCACCAAAATATTTCTAATTCTTCGTCAAATTTATTGGCTTGCTCTTGTAAAATTTCTGCAATGATAGGGACACTATTACCTCGTTATGTTGGGCTGCCATGTCGTTATAAGCGATAATTTTTTACTTGCATATCAACATTTCGACGGTAATAATCGGTTGTTATACAAAAGGAATGTGTTTTATGCAGTTCCGCCACTTCGAAATATATTCATCTCTATAGCATGTCGCTATAACTGATTTCCTCTGTATAGGGCAACAAAATATGAAAGAAGAAAAATTGTATTTCCGATTTTTGAAGTAAATTTCCGAGTTATTTAATTTTTTGCCATTTTAATTAATCCAGTAGTCTTTTTTATTTTTCTATTTTTTTTTCTTTCTAATTCTATTATTATTATTATTATTGTTATTATTATTATTATTATTATTATTGTTATTATTATTATTATTATTATTATTATTATTATTATTATTATTGTTATTGTTATTATTATTATTGTTATTTTCTTTTATTTTTATATTAATTTAATTTTGTTAAAGCAATAAAAGCAATAAAGCAATTATTATTATTATTAAATTAGATTTACGTGTCATGTGCAGCAACTATGGCTAGAGGTACGGGCGGAGAAGGAGGTTTAGATTAGCGAGTGGAGGCCGGACTCATGAAGGAAAAGAACTAAATTGGACAGCGAAGAAGAGTTGTCTTTAAGGATGAGGGGAAGAGAAGAAACTAAGTTTAGAGATTTCTTTTCGAAAGAGTATGAAGAGCATTCGGTGAGGGTATGGTGAATGTGTGAGGATAACACCGCACACCGCACATTGAGGAGCTTCGGCTCCATTTAGTAGGTGTTTATTAGTGAGTCGTGTATGATTCAATCAGAGTCTGATAATGACTACATCATCTTTTCGACTTGAAAGTGATATATTCCACGGTGATACTGAAGACTTAATAATCGATTAAATCTTATTCGTTTTTGATATTTATTACCACTTCCTCTGCCAAAAGTGCCGTATTTTTAAGAAAAATTTCTATTCCACCAAAATCAATCAAAGTAGCCAAGATTTCATTTGGGCACGAGACGGTAGAGGTCGATGGAATAGGTAACGCAGTTGGTAAAAATGAAATACAGGGTACTTAAGTGATTAAGTGTTCACAAAAAAAAAAAAAAAAAATTAAATTCAATGTGTACGTTATCACTCTAATTTGCTAAATGTCTTATCAAGACCTAAAATAAAATAAAAAAAGACAAGAAATAAATTTATGGTACAGGCTTTTTAAAATTATCTTTAGCGCTAGCGAGATTAAAGCATAAACTTAAAAGTTTTATGACATAAACACACATTTTTCGAGTCTTTTCCAGTCACTTTTCTTCTCACTCATTTCACATCACGTTTTAGATCGATATCACGTTCCATAAGTTCTTTAGCATCCTTTTTTTTTTTTTTTGTATCGGTAATTAATTTGTTTTCCTAAAATGACCGGTTTTTACGGTCTGAGTAATAGGACCAGTTTTCCTGGAACGACATATTTCACTTCCGCTATGACTGCAACTTTCCTGGTGACCAGTCTTAACCAGAAGTTCGGTGATAACTTATAATTACAGCGCGGGAAATGAAATTAATGCAGTGTCAATCGTATCTTTAAAATGGTAAATAACAGCGATAATAAAAATGAGAAAAAGAAGACAACGATGAATGACTGGACGTAAAGTAAACAAGAAGTTGTCAATTAGCAAGGATAACTAGAATACGAATAAGAGCAGACTACCGTGACGATACCGGAGCAGGTCATTCTAAAATTCTGCTATAATTCGATAATGAGTACTGTATCGTTTGTTTCCTACTTAATTAAACTATAACTAACCGGACTAGTCGCCTCGTTAGTGATCTGTTTCTGTTCCTCCACATCATCTGGTTTCGTTTTGTATGCTAAGCGAAATCCATTCGCCGGTGATTAGAAAGAACTGTTGATGTTAAAAGCTGATATACGAGCGGTGAATTTCCAACAAATTTCAAGTTCTTCACCTTCAGCTGTTTCCATTGAATCGATTAATACGAAAACTATTAAACTTCTTAATGCTTAAACAAAAATGAATAATTGTCTGCAATCTGGAACAGGATCTACAATAAAATCTTTCGTTTGATATGATAACAAATGACTGCAATCAAATTTTTTGAAAGTATGCGCTAGATTAACATGGGTATAACAAATGAAATACATTAAAGTTGAAAAATTGAGCTAGAAAGTTGCATATATAAAATTTCGAGATACAATTCAATACGCACAACCACAGCCGGTATTTCACCTAGAGCAGAGACGAATTTTCTGACAAATAGAATGAGAGAAGGGAAAGTTTTTAAATAAAATTAAAGAAAACATGGAAAGAACACGATTTAAATATTTAATTTACAAAACTTTCAAAAAATAAACGCATGAAACCGGTTAATATGTATATCAATCGCTAACATTTTCAGAAAGTATTTCTAACTTTTCATAAGTTTTCCGTTAAAAATTTATCGCCTCATCGTTAACTGTATTTTAAAACTTCTTTTCCGTGATTTTAAATGATCTTATCATATTCGATGTTATCGTAACTATATTATAGTTTCGGAGTTCCAAAATATATTTAACCCCGGTTGTAAATATTTTGTTACTCAAACACCCGAAACGCGGAGGTTACCACCGTTGCAACATATAATTGAAGTAAGACGTACCACCCATCGAAAGTTTTTCAAAGAAACGTAATAAACTTTCTTCGTTAATCGTTAGAAAACGGTTTAATTTAATTGAAAGAAATATTATAAAAATAACGTTTTGTAAAATCTTAACTAGCGTAAAACATTTAAAATAAGATTAACGTAAAAAAAATCTGTGTGTTTAACTAAAACATCGGAATTTTCTGTAATTTCTTTTTATCGTCTTATTTAAAATTTTTTTTTTTCTTTCTTTCATAGCAGATTATTAAGAAATATAAAACACGTAATCACTCGAATGATGTGAAAAGAGACTTCTTCCTTTAGGGAAATCGGTATTGCAAATAGCAGTAGAACAAAAAAGAGAAAAATAAAAACGAATTTTGCAAGTAGTAGTAGAGAAATTTACCTTTTTAATTTTTTGGTTTTTAATAATTGAACGTGAAATAAACGTGTTATATTTTATATATTAATTACAACGTAATTTTTAGGCTAACCCCCATTAGAAAAAATGTCCTAATTTTATGTAACGAAAAATGTTGCAGTTTTATGTGACGTTTGTTATATTTTATAGGAGTTTTGTTATTGTTATTTAAAAAATGTCACAATTTTATGTAACGAAATATGTAACGAAAAATGTAACGAAAAAATGTCTTAATTTTATATAACGGAAGTTAAATGTTAGAATAGGATTTTTGTGATTATGTTATTTTTTTGTGTTGATGTCAGTAAGAATTACGTTGTAAATTTTGATCATTTTATACAAAGTATAGAAGTGAAAGAGACAGAAAGAGGCCAAAATGGCCGAGTTATATATACATATGTACACTCACACAATTTGCATTAGATAAGGTCACGACATCGGGAACGGATAACAGATACACTCATACATCCCCCCACCCCCCCACACACACAACGCACATATATATGTATACATGGGCGTCGCCAAAGGGGAGAGCACGGGAAGGTCGTTGCCCTCCCCGGAGCTTCAGAACTTTTTAATCAACTGGAAAAGATAAGTATTCATAGGCGCGTAATCATGGGCAATTTGACTTTTATAATAAAGTAGCAGAACAATTTGCCAGAAATACAAGAAAATTATGTTTTAATTAAGATTTTATTCTTGTTTAATGAAATATTAAGCCTTTACAAATTATAAATTTTATTTTTCATATAACTCATATCCTCTTCCTCATCTCCCCCCTCCCCGCGGGCTCAACGGCTGACAACACCCTTGAATATATATATATATATATATATATATATATATATATATATATATATATATATATATATATATATATATAGCATTTATTCATTCATGTGTTTTTACTTCGATTTCACCGTGAGTTGTTTTACATCATTAAATACAGCTGAAAACCAATTAACCGATATGTGATTATACTTGAAGTATTTTTACGTGAAACCAACAATATTATAAGCTTACTACTGGTTTCTATCATTTGATGGACACTTTTTCGTTTCCATTGCACTTTTTGGTAATTTTAAATAATTATTTATTTAATATACAAAAGTTGGAAAGAAATTAGTGTCCTTCTAAATCATTTCCAAAAAGAACGTGCATGCCTGGCAGGAATAAAACAAAAAAAATCTAGTCCAGAGCGATAATTAATACAAAACAAACTTCAAGGAGCTTAATAGAATCATGGAAATTGCTAATTAGTCTAATCAGCCTTCGAGATGAAGTATAAAATATTCAAATTAACTTCTGGAATTTAAAAGAAAAAGAAAAAATTATATCAACAAGAAAAAAAAAATAGAGAGAGTAAAGAAATTTACATAATACTTTAATATTAAAATTTTCACATCATGTACGTACAAATAATACGGTACCAATTCGCTCGAGTTAATGTAATTCTTGAAATACTAATAATAAACCCCCGTGGAAAGTAATTTTTTCGTTTCATATCATCTTTAATCGCCTTAATTCGTTTATTACTTTTATTATATATAAAAACATTGAAAAAAAGATAAAATACTTTTAGGACAGACTTTAAAATCATTAAAAATTTATATCGTCATCTTAATTTTGAATTTTACGTCTGATTATCGATATGTAAATTTAAAGTTATCGATTAATTATTGGTTTCAAATGTTTACACGTTCGTTAAAAACAGTTAATTTTCTTGCAATACTTAATTCGTAAACAATGCAGAAAGGAAAAATATTTTTAGGATTGTTTTCTATTATAACATTCCTGGTTTACTGCTCTTCACTAGTATTAGATACGTACAAAGTTATGTAATATGGTACGAATAAAATAATTTAATTTAGACGAAAATGTATATGTGTATTTGTCAAATAAACATTGACAAGTATAAAGTTATTTTTATAAAAGAAAAAAAACTAAAAATGAAATAGTCCGAATTACGCCATATTTAACTTGAAGACAATGAGGATTTAGTTTTTAGAAATTACATAAAGGTAACTTTTTTTTCCTTTTTTTTTTTTTTTATTTATTTATGTAAACGTATAATATTGAATGTTAAGGAAAGAGTAAATTACAGAACAATATTAAAAATTAGTTCGAACATCGATAACTTGGATATGTCACTTACAATGTATTCGGGAAAGGTCGTTGCCATCTACGCTTCATCCAGTTATGCACATTTGCAGTAAAATACCGCATATAAATGCGTCAACTAGAATTTCAAAACATAGCAGTTTAAGTATTCATTTAAAAAAGTTATCCTTAAAAAGGCGCGGAAATTTAACTTTAACGTAACCACTTTTTTAATTTAAAATTAACACGCGATAAACTATTACTTTCTTTTAAACCGTTTTGAATGAACTATTCCAGCAAACATTCTTATACAAGCACGATAACTCGTTCTGGAGCTATCACTTTCACCTGTTCTGGTTTTTTTTCCTTTTCTGTCCGCTGTTTTACTTTCTTCAATACAATGTGTTATCTATTTATTGGCACATGTTGTCAGAAAGATTTACTAGAAAAATATTTTAGAATATTTTAACGAAACAATATTATAATGTTGATTTGAATTTTTATAAGAAATTCAAACATTTATTAAAATCAAAAATATACAAATCATAAAAATTATATTTAAGAAGCAAATGCAATATGTTTTTCAATTGTAGTTCTATGAGTTACGTGTTTTTTCTCGTAATGTTTACCATAATTAAAGTTTAACGCGCGTTTTAGATTGAATGAAAAAAATTTTAAAAAATCAGATTAAAATTGTGAATTTTTCCTTTTTTTTTTTTTGTTTGTTTACGTAGTAATGGAATCTTCCGACTGGCCAGTAACAGGAATATTTACCGGACTCAGCACACACTTTGGAAACTACGATGAGTGTATAACAGCCATTTCTATAGATTCTTCGATTTCTGGAAAATACTGTCTAGCAGAATCTACTTTCAATATAAAAGGAAATCCTAACTGGAAATCAGATGTCGAAATTACTACAGATATACCCGATCCCGATAAGTCAGTATGGGAAGCGATTACAATGGTATGTTAAAACTGCACGTGTAAATTATCATTTGTTTTTAAAAATTTCGATTTAAAGTTTTAAGAATGTTGTTTTACAAAATAGTTGACGCAATAATTTAAATAAAAGTAAATAATCTAGAAGAATACGGACCTTATTTTAAACTGAAGTCCCCTTATTCTTTAAATGTCGCGAATTTTTAAAGAAAAACGATAATAAAGAAATTAGTATATTGTAATACCGTTAAATGATTAGAAACGCATTCGGCTAAATAACAACTTTTTAAACTGCGAGCAAAATTCAAAAGTCTCGTTATTGCCACATTTATTGCGATAATTACAAAAATAAATTTAAAAAAGTTGAAGGAAAATATGTATCCTTTAAAATAAAACAGAAAAAATAATTATACAACGGAAAAGTGATTTTTTTTTTTCTTATTGAGAGAGCTGATAAAATTTTTTGTATTAGTGTAGAACATACTTTTGGGAATGTGTACACATATATTTCTCGCTAACATGTTTATCAGGCGGAGTTCGTATAGCGGCGTAGGTAGTTCGCTAAATAAGGTTATCTTTTTTTCAGATGAACTAGCGCCTAAATATCAGAGATATTACCGAGTTTAAATATTGGTAAAAGTCGTTCTCGTTCTAATTTTATTCTCTGTTAGTTGCTTTGATGAAAAAAGTGTCTTATTGCTTCCTTTCTTGATATCTCCGCAGCCTTCGATAATGCCCATCTCTCTACTCTTTTTGATTTAATGCTTTCCTTTAACATTCCGACTCATTTTTCTTCCCTTATTATTAATCTTTTCTTCTGCCGAATAGTCTTCCTTCTGTTCCCCTTCATGAGGCTGCTAGACTAATCTTTCGTGGAATCCGCGGGGTTCTTGCCTTAGCCCAACTTTGTTCTATATTTATTTCATCAAAATTGCTTCTTTGTCTCTGAGTTCGTCTTCCCTCTTCTCTGCTGACGACATTCTCATTTATTCCTCACATCCCAACATCGCGCAGGCCAACTCCCAACTTCAAAACTCTTTAATTTAATTGGAAGACGCTTTATCCAACATCTATCTTTTCATCTCCTCTTCTAAATCTTCTACTGTTGTCTTTACTCTGCGCCCTTTTATTTTTTCCTTCGTTTTACTCTTTGTTTCTCCTTTCGTTATTTGGGTGCTTTTCTGTATAGTCGACTTTCATTCCATGACCACATCAGCGATCTATTCGTGTCCGCCTGCAAAAGGATCAACCTCTTAAATCCCTTTCTCACACTGATTGGGGAGAAGATCCTGTGATCCTGCTTATGTTTTAAAAATCTTTTTTCCGTTCAATTCTTGATTGCTGTTCCTATATTTATTGAAATTCCTTCTAGATCCCTTCTGTCGAAGCTCGATCAGGTCCAAAATACATGTCTCCGCCTCTGCCGTTGAATCTGAAAATCTACTATCCCAGCTCTGCACGTTGAATCTCACATTCCTCCTCCTTTTTTTTCGACGTTCCTACTTGGGTTATTGTTTCCTCATCAAATGGTTGTCAATTTCCTCTTCCTCTCTTATTTTTTCTTATTCATCTATCTTATGTAGCTGTCGCTTTTCTGCCAATAAAACTATTCTATCTCTTATCGCTGCTCGTCTCGTTCAGTTTTCTCCGTATATCTATTCACGATAAACTCCCATATTTCTCCTTCAATTTTTTCTCTTTTCTTCATCCTATTAACTGCCCTTATTCTCCGTTTCCTCCTAAATCTGTCCTTTTTAATATTGTTAGATCAGAATTTTTACCGAATTTAAGCTCTTCTTTGCCTAACTATTTTTTGATCTTCACTGATGTCTCCAACGGACTCAACGGTGTTGGCGCAGCTTTTTTATGTCCTTCTCTAAACTATGTCGAGTCCTTTAAACTTCCCTCCTTTTGTTCAATCTTCTATGCGGAGTTCTCTGCTATTCTGCTTACCCTCCTTTTTATCATATCCCCTCACCTGTCTCTCGCAATATCCTTATCCTAGCGGATGCTCAAAGCGTGCTGCAGACTATCGCATCTCCTCTCCCTTCTCACTGAACCGACTACGTTATTCTTCTTAATCGCTCTTGATTCATGATCTTTATCTTTCGCACTTTATCCAAATGGATTTCCTTTGAATTCCTGGTTATTCCGGAATCGAGGGTAATGAGTTAGTTAACTCATTCGCTCGGTTATCTTCCTCTTTCGGTAGGTTTCTTCTTGTTTTTTCCTCCTCTCTGCAGCTGCTCATTGCAAACTATGGTTTAATTCTTACGTCTCCTTATTCTCTAACCCGGATTCTTGTTTTTTGTTTATTCAGCCTTCTCATCCTCGCTTTCTCTGGTTTTTTGGCTTTATGCGTCGTTCCAACCTCTCTGTTATTTGCCGCCTGCGTTTTGGGCACAGGTTGCTTCCTTTCTTGCTTTTCCGTTACTCTTTTGTGGCGTCTCCTTATTATCTATTGCACTTTTCCAACATCCATTTACACTTTTAGGTTTTTGCGAACACTAATTTTTAAAAGTCACTATTTCGAAAGAATTCAAATGAATTTGTTTTTTACAATGTAAACGTAAAAACTTCGATAAACAATAATATTTCCTATTTTTGCTTGCGCTGCAATCTATATAACTAAAAAGAAGTAATGATATATATATATGTATATATATTTATTTTTTTTTATTTTCACTATTATATTTTCAGGTTAATTTATTTTTTCTGACTGCGTAGTTAATTTTAATAATTTACACATTTCGTTTTAAACGTAAAATTAATTTTTACACATTTAATTATGCATCTACACACACACACATGGATCTGTATGTATTTAGCAAAAATACTATTTGAGTGTTAATATATTTGATTCATATTAAAATACTTTACAATTTCTATATTAAAAAATAAAATCCAGAAAAAAAATAAGAGAAACTATTTTTTTATACATAGAAAGATGTATAATTTCTTCGTAAGAATTTAATAAAATTTAAATATTATTCCGTTAGTACCGTATTTATAATTTTAGAGTGAACTAAATATAATGCGTGTTTTCTTGTGTCCACTGAGTTCTTAAATGTTAATTTCCTCATAGAATATTTTCTTACTTGACAAGTCAGTTAATTTTTTTACTCCGGCCTTTAGATTATTAACAGTAGATCAGATTGCGCGGAAGGCAAACAATAATTCCTCGTCAGAAAATTTGTTTTCGAATTAAACATGTAAATTTCGATAAAAAGAAATACCTGGTTAATTTTGGCTATTGTAGCAATCTTTTATCATGTAGCAACCTGATCATAAACGGATCGAAAAAGTCTCGTTACAGTTTTCTTCATAGAATTCTCTGGATATTCACCGTCTAGTTTTAAATGTCAGAGTAGGCTGTGTTATATTTAACGAGTCGAAAAGAAACATTTGTTCAGAACTTGCGACTACACTTAAATGTGGCTGAAGGGAAAACATTTCGAGTAAATTATCCGTTTGCAAAAATTCCTTGATGCGTGGCGATTAATAATCACCTACAATATTTCTGTTAAAAGTTCTGCAGTAACTCTAATCTTTCGTCTTCTTCCGATAATATCTGTTTAATGGGAAAATAAATGTGAAATATAAAATTTACAAAATTCATAAAATTTATAAAATTTTCTTTATTAAAATTAATACGAAATTATAAAAATATTATATTTCATGTAAAATGAAAATGAATTAACAGATTAAAACACATGCAGAGAGAGAAGAAGATTTCTTCTTCTTCTTCTTGTGTCTTACGCATGACTGCGCGTAAACGATCCTCGGTATTTCAAATTTTCAAATTTTTCGCCCTTCTGCAGCCCTCATTAGATCTTCATTCACTGATTTTATCCTAATCCATTGATGTATGTTACTTAACCATGACATCTTCCTTCTCCCTGGACCTCTTCGACCTTCAATTTGTCCTTGTTTAATCAGTTTTAATAATTTGCTATTTCTTTTCTCGTATAACGTGCGCGAAGTATTTCATCTACGTAGTGATTAAAGAATACTCTCGCGAACTTTTACTGCTGCCGCGATGTGTGCATTTATTTTGCAGCGCACTAACCTAAAAAAATTTCCAATAGATCACTGTAGATGAAAAATAACATCTCCTGAATGGGAGGTAACATTTAAGATGTCACTAATGAACGATAATTACATTAAATAACAGAAACTTAATTTTATCGTTGTAAAATAATGATTAAATGTTAATGTAAGAAATGTAATAGTGAGATGCATTTACTCTTGATAATATGCTTATAGCAGAAAATGCAGATTCACCATCTAGTGATTAACTGACAATAGTGATGATTTCTCGGTGCCATTAACGTGCGCAAAAACGCACTGCTTATTGTTATCGCTGAATTCTGTTATCCACCTTTAGCCTGTATCTAGTATTACTAAACAAGCAATTCTACTATATACATGGATATATATATATATATATATATATATATATATATATAATATTTATAGCCAATTAGTTCTTTGGAAATAACAAACGATTTTCATGAAATTCATAGATTATTTGAGGATTAAAAATCAGTCGGTCAAGTCTATTATTAAATAGGAAAGTTTTAAAAACGGGACAAACAATGTTTGTTTTAGTGATTATTTCGTAATAATATACTTATTTAAACGACGGTTACAGCAAATCAAAAGCAGGCAGATTTTGATTTCGCAGTGAAAGGTTTGTAAAAAGTATATGGTACATGTTTACCGATATTAAATAGCAAATTGAAAACAAAAATGCGTGTACCTGTGTTCCGTGTTAAAATTAATTTATTCGCGATATGCACATGGGATGGTTTTAAATATTAATTAAAACACCTCGGGTGTTGTCAACTGATACTGATGATAATTTTAATAGTACTCGTACTCCTAACTCCTCGAGGGTTTTGATGTTTTTTTTTTGTTTTGTTTTTTTTCGTCTGATGGGAAACTATTTGAATACAAAAACCAATATAGTAATTAGTTTTCGGCGTTTTTCACTATTTTTTTTGCGAAACTCGGTTAAATTATTAATTTATCCACAAGTTCGGAATAGATATGATCTCGGCCGCGTTTAGTACTACATATTAATGAATTTGGTGGTGTAATCTGTTAACGTGTATCATGATGAAAACCCTTTTTCTTATTTAAAGTTCTGACGACACGAGCCCACCCTGCATTTGCGATAACATAATAAAAAGAAAAAAAAAAAAACCGTTTACTTAGGGGTAATTTCCGGTTTATAATAAATTAGTATTCGAAAATAATAGTACGAAGCAAAATCGTTTAAAAGATGTCTTATCGGGCTTGCTAGTTAAGTGTAAGCGCATCGAATAATTACGTTCGAAGTTTTACATCATTCTCGGAGCAGTGCAACAAATTGTTCTCATGACTCTCACCTGTCCTCGTCTCTTCCGCTCTTTAGAAAAAATTGAAAATCATAATAAATATAGGTTATTTCGATAACACCAGAATCATTGCGCTCGTTTAAAACCCGAGAACTCAATTTTTTGTCGAAAGTACACTGAAATAATAGTCGTAGGAGGCAGAATTGAAAATTTTCTATCGGAAATGTAAAATGTTGAAAATTCTCCATTTCGACATGAATGATATGTTTTATGACGCGGCGGATGGTTTGGCAGAATTACTGCAAAAAAGAGTGTCGTCATCCCTAAAGTTATGGTAATATGGCGATGCCCCCCCCCCTCAAAAAAAAAAAAAAAAAAAAAAAAACTATCTCAATTTTAATTATATTTACCAAAACAGGCACTTCATTAGCGCGATTTTTTTTATTTATTTATTTCCTTTTTTTTTGCCTGGCGAGAAGCCATTTGGCCACTGACGAAAGTGTGCGATGTTCCCACAATACTGTGTGAACAGCGATGACGGCTGTAACAAGTAAAGCCGAGTATAGAAAAAAGAATTGTATGAAATGCATTTCTCGGATTTTTTGTGTGCGAAACTCGGGTTTTGCCTCAATAATCCGTAAACAAACCTAGACCAAAATTTATTTCTCGAATAGTTTTCATGTAGATTTTAATACGTAATATAAGTTCCCGATGTTACACGTATGAGGAGAGGATTTTTGCCAATGAAAGGTGGGAAAAAGGAAAGCTAAAAAATACACTACTCTCGATAAAATAAAAATTTAAAATTTAAATTTCTACGAATTTTGGGGTAGATAAAAAAACAAAACAAAAAAACACCGTGTATTAGTTTGATAATGAATATTATTAATTTTGTAGCGCTAATGATCATTTTGCGGATAAAATTTGAAAATAATGTTTTTAGTGTAAGAATTTAGTATGAAATAATAGAAATGGGAGCGAGTGAAGGGTGGGATGAAGTAAAAGAAAGTGTGTTTAACTGATGACAATAAGAAATATTTAGTGTTGAGCAAATCTCTCGACTACGACCGTGCGACAGACCTATTGGTCGCTCAGAGAAGCTGAGAATCTTCACCGAAATGTTAAAAATTCTACCTCGGTATAGAATGTACGGATTGCTGTTTTTTTTTTTTACTTTTTTCTATTTAAACAATAGCGACACCACCCGGGGGGGGGGTTATGATGACTATATTTTTTTCGGTTTATGCGATTATATTTCGCGTTTTTACACTGAAATTTCAACTAGCGCGTGCGTTTGCCTTTAAACGAGGGTCCATTGTTACGGAGAATGCAGTGTCTGTCGGTGGTGATGTAACACCCATGGGTTATAATGGTCGGATTCCAGTCACTGCGCGGGGCGGCCTCTGTTTCGTACAAACGAAAAACACTTTTCGAAAAATAATAATAAATCTGTATCGAACAAATTACTGTTACTACTAGCGGTGCTGCTCGGCCGGTGTGGACATGGCTCAGTTTAAACGGACTAATTTTTTAATAATTACATTCAAACTGCTCCTACGCGATATCGAGCAGGATCGCGAAGGTTATCGAAAAATGACGAACAACCGATACGGTTTATCGGGGAGGCACACGTTACACGCATAAAATGTCGGAAGATTACAACACAATGAATGAGATTTTGATTCGGTCTCGTTTCAACCAGTTTTCTTCCCGCTGGTCAAGCGTAAAGCGCGCTCACGCGCTACAAGATTACCCTGCGGAGAGCGGTAAATATTATTATGGCGGTGCGCAAGGTTGCTGACCTAGGCTATTATGTGCCGCGGTCGATCTAGGGGAATTTTGCCGACCAAACCAGTTCGGGAAACGTAATATAATAAAGGACATGGAAGAAGACAACAGGGCGTTGAAGTTATGTATTCCGCATTTACGTGTTGACCTAGCCAACAGAAAGAATCGAAACAAAACGAAATTCTATGTACATCTTGTTAGTGAGAGATCGGTAACGAAACGCGATGGCGGAAACAATAAATTATATTTTATTAGTAATTCAGAGTACCGGATCGCTGCATTACGGCGGTAAATTAAAAAACCGGCTATAGTTTGTTTTTTTATTTTGCTTACTTTTTGCTCATTTCGGATTATTATGCTTCATTTTCTTTCAATGACATTGAATATGTTTAGGTCTCCTTAACCAACAATGTTGTAATATGCGTCGAAGGTAAACGAACTGCACAGTCTGTCTGAGACACTTCCGGCATTCAGAAAAATATTTAACTCTATATTGGAATACCAATCAATTGCAAAAATGAATTCCCCAACTGAATAGAACGCACCTTTATAATAACTTTACCGACTTGGCTATTATAGGAAAGTAATAATAATACCGCGAATATTAAATTTAATATAGGTATGTGTAATTATGATTTCTCGAAGAAATTTCACTAAATTACCGAAAAATTTATTGCAACTTTTATGTAGAATTAAGATTCCCCGCTGGAATTTTCTTCGATTGGTGAGAAATCTAAAAACTAATCTGCAAACGTAAGTACGGTTTTGCAATCAACGAATGATGAGGCAGATGAAGAAAAGTACGAAAATCCCCTTGTCTTCTGGCACATTTATACACATACGGAAAATGATCAACCTGTTGCATTGCAAATAATATTATTCTACATAATTATAATTGGTTTTGTGTTAAAAATCGTATATCGCTGCCTTTTTAAATTAATAATCGTACATTCGCCATATCGCTGCCAAAAACCATAGCTGCCTATCTGAGCGTCTTTTAATAGTTGACTGTTAGCGGAAAAATATTAAATCGCACGTCTACCGGAATCTCTTTTACAAATACAAAGTAACGTTTCCTCCCCGGATGCTTGCTCACTTTGTTTTGATGATACGAGTACTGGTCGCTATTGTAACACGCCATTGGTGTTACAGTGTGACTAGTTAATCAGAGAGTGCGCCTAAAGTCACTTTTTCCTTCTACCTGAGTCTGAGCAGTGCTGCTCGGGCTGATTCTTCAATGTCTAATTGCAAAATCTTTAATCGCTATTCTCTGCTCATAGAGTTTTTCGAACATCCTCAGATGTACATTTTATTCGCGGTAGAAATTCGTACATCATTCGGTCACAGTAGCTCGCCAGAGCTTTTTCAGCTGCTCATCTTTCGTTATAGACACCATCTGCTCACGGTAATGAGGAATCTTGTTAAGTGTTTGGTGGAGTTTACCACGCGGAATTATTTACGCTCGAGGATATTTAACCCCGATGTCAGAAGCTATTTGACTGATGGATGCGTGTCGCGATACTGATATTTCGCGCGTGCCTCTATTGCGTAATGATCAGCGTTAATCATCGCGTTAGTGCTTCTCGTTTAAACTTAAAAGTTGCAGTAGTCGTACAGTTACTACAGCTATTTTCCTATTATTAAATAATGGCGGCGTTTGCGGCTGTCGAGTATGAACATTTTTCAGAAGTGAGGTCAGCCCTTGAGGCGTAAAAATAAGAAATGAAACTGGGAATTAAACGTTCAAGTGTTGCGTAATACCATTTGCGCATTTTTACGCATACGCAGTGTGTTTATCTTGTCGTCGTAATGATTGATCTAAATAGTGTCACATGCAGAACAGACTTAAAAACACGCATTCGCTTTTAATGGATAATTAAAACAAGTTTCAAGCGTTTACAGTGTGTCAGCGCGGGAACGCTCGAAAGAACGCATTTGTTTACGAAATTAAGAAGGGGACTCGTTTGTTTGCAGTTAAATTTTTCGCCGACTGTATTGATGTTCGTCTTCGACATCTTAAATGTATCCTACATGTTGGTAGAGAGATCTGTTTCAGTTTCGAGGAGTTTTTTAAGTGCGCATCTCATTTAATAACGAATTTTGCGGTTTACGAATACGTGAATTTCTTTCTAACTCGGTTGAAATTTATTGATTTGTCCTTCCCATGTCAATTTGACCATTTTCATCCCGCTTTCCTGTAGCCAGGTAACTAAACGGATGTATTTTTAGCCCCGTACCTGATGTTTGTGACTAAAATCGAGTAGTAGAGTTTGGTTAAGGTGGAGAAGACCTCTGACTGTAATTTTAAAATGTTTAAAATGTTAATTAAAGAAATCCTCTCTGCAGCTGCTTACTCCAAACTGCGGTTTAACTGCTCTCAAATTCCTCCTGATTCTTAAAACCCGATTCATTTTATTTCTCCATTCAACCTAATTTCTTATTTGCCGCGGTCTTTCCAGTTTCCCTCTCGATTTCAATTTTTTCCTTGTACACTTGTATCAATTATATGCAGATTCCGTACTAGACGTCTGTTAATACTTACACCGAGATACTTTACTGATTTTACTTGCGGTATTGTACAGCTGTTGGAATTAATGGACATGTTTCACGTTTATTTTTGTGAACGTGATGTGCGATGATTCATTAATTTTGATCCTCCATTTAAGAGCCCATTTTTTTTTTTTTTTTTTTTTTTTTTTTTGTGTGTGTAACGATAAATGATGTTGAATGTATGTTGAAGCTCCGTGACGATCTTCGCGCTTGGCTGGTATAGTAATGTCATCTGCAAGTGTAGCTTACAGAGTGTAAACATTGTATTCAGTATGCCAGATTTTGACCGGGAAAATCTTCCGGATTTTATATAGCAAAACACGATCAAATGCTTTGGCTACATCGGATGAGCAATACGGTCCACGCTGTAAAACTAACAAAATTGCATCAACGACACTATGACACTGATGAAAAGGCGCGAATGTTTCGGTTTAAATCCAAACTGATGGTTAGGAAGATAATAATCATTAACTGAGAAGTAGCGGTTGAATTAGCTTTTTAGAATAGTTATCCAAACATATTCAGTGTAAGCTTATCGGTAACTTTCCCCCAGGGTTTATGGATAATTACAGTTACCGACTTTTCTATCTATTCGGAAAGTTCGATAGCCGAAGCATAGAATTGTATATGTATAAAAGTAGTAGTAAAAGTCCTTTTTTTGGCAGATGATGTTTCAAGATTTGTTATTTTATCTTCGCTCGAGGGGGCCTTATTATTTCGCAAGCTTTTAATGTATGTGTAATTATGGCAGTACCATACGACGTTACTGTTAGGCTGTATAACTTTCTGGGTGTGTTGTGGATTCTCCATATTGAGAGGTTGGAAGATAATTTCAAGGTATAGTCAGCACAAAAGTATCAACTTTTTCGTCATCGATTTTGGCCCATGTTGTATCTCAGATTTTTTAATAGGATAGAATGGAACACCTCTCTTTCGTTAGTAAGTTCGTTGCTTTCTAGGCTGAACCGTCAGCATGACTTTGAGTTGAAAGATAATGATTATAACGCTCGGTATTGCAGTGTGCTATTGCTTCCTTTAGTTGCTTATTCCCTGTACCTTTTTTGGTAATTAGATGGGTATCTTTGTTGCGTTGCTATTTTTTGCGAATTTTTTCTTCTCGATAATACATACATACATGCATATATATGCATACATAGACACATATTAACGGCAGTCAGCTACACGGGTCGTGTTGATTGTTTAGAGCAGTGGTTCTTAACCTTTAAGTGATGAGGGACCATTTGAGAAAAATTTCTGTCTGCCATGGACCACCAACTGTTTGGAGGTAATACACAGTAAATGTAAATAAATAAAGGGCTGTTCTATCTATCTATAAATAAGACACGCATAAAATTGTTCAAAGCCAACAGTATTTTAATTTTTTTTTTACGAAAATTTTACAGAATAAAGGTAAATCTATTATTTTAATGCGATTTCTGTGTCTGCATACTTTTTACTAACTTCTGAATCCTTGGTTCAATGTAAAGCCGAACACATGTCGGCGCTGGCATCCAACCGATTTCGGTGCTTGCTTTTAATTATCAAAAGCGCCAAGAACCCCTGCTCGCATAGACAGGTTGATGATGAGAAAGTTCGGTAACGTACAGTAATTTCTTGAATCTTTGGGGGAAAAATTCCCTTTTGGCTCTAAAAATTTTCAAAATTAATTCCTGTCACGAATATATCTTTCTAGTTACTATTGTGTTGCATTTCAATTTCTTGAATTTCATCAGGCACCTCAGAAACGTTGATCACTTTCTGGAACACCTTGGTCCTGACAGTAGTCAGGAAAATAGCGACTGAATTCACTTTTTTAATTTTTCAAATGAACTATCATGTTCTTTTGTATTTCTCCTTTAATCTCAACACGCTGCCTGTCAATAATTCGATTCAGCGTATCAAACGCAGAAAAATTTTTTCTTCCAACCTTATCGATCCCCATAGCTCGATTTTAGTGATAAATTCATTAATTTTATCTTCACACGCAAATTTATTGCTTACGCCTTGCAACTTCAAATTTCATGACCCTTGCACAGTTTAAGGTTCAATTTATTTAGTTTGCGCGAAAAAATCAACCAAATAAGCAAAACACATTTGAAATTTGGACTCGTAGAACTGATCCAGCAATTCTTTGTTCCCCTTGTTAGTTAATAATATTTGTACCTCCTCTTTCAGTTCGTACAACCCCGACAGCATATTTCCTTTGGAAAGCCGACGCACTTCCGTATGGAAAGGCCGAGTTTCGTGTTAAGAGTTCATATCAAAGCACAATTGTTTGAAGAGACGAGTATCTTTAATATTTTTAGGATGACTTCGCGGACCACTTTGAGTGCTTCCAGGGACCACCACTGTGTGTCTAGAACTTGTAAGGCCGATACGTGAGATCGGATAACATGCAGCAATTTTTATGTACAACCCTTTGGTGAAATAGAAGTCTAACACGTTTGGTAGCCGGTACCAACCGGTAGGTAGGTATAAATGCTGAAGCAACATCTAGGCGCAATTGCCTATTGAGGTGGAAAAGTTGCTGCTCCCCTCGTGACCCTCAGTAAGGGTGTTAGAAATTGTGTCGAGTGTTAAATTTTTTAAATTTTACACCTATCCCGCTCAATTACAACAGCCCCGTAGCCTCATCGAAAATGCGCACCAAAAATTGCAACGGTTCGACTTTTAGTAATATTAGCAAATTAGTTAGACTGACTTTTATTCGTTTTTTAATTTTATATAATAATATATTTCTATTCTCAGAATCTTGTTGAGAACAGGAAAGAAAAAAGGAACATACGAGTAATTATTGTGGCGATGAAACATACGAATGTGCAGCTTTTCAAAATGCGCTTCTTAAACCGATGCCGTAGACACGTACTTTTATGCAACGTGCGTCGAAAGTAATTTATTTAATTGTAGATTTGCTACCTTTCGAGAACACGTCATGTATGTTAGAAGAGGAGAGCTAATTTGCCAGAGTACTATTGTAGAATATCTGATAGATTATTGAACGATGATTGGCAAAAGTAAAATTTTACGGATCAAACGCCGCGGACGTGTTCGGATCGCGTGGTTTGTTTGAAACTTTTCATTACGCTAAATTATCGTCGAGGAAAATGAATGAAAAAATGCTAAAAAATACCGACGAAATTCAATTTTAATTGTGGCTCGTTTCATCCGGGGCGCGTGGTTCAGCTACTCTCGCACGTAAATTACATGCTGCCACGAGCATTCATGAATGTAAATACACGCAGGGTATATTGTTTACGTAAAAACGAGCGTAACGCACGATTTATTTTTAAAACAAAAACAAACGAATCACCGTTATCGGACGCACTCGACACCGTGTCTCTTACTGTCCACTTGCGTTTAGTGAAACAATTATTAAATTTCAAAAAAGTAAACAACTTTAATTATATGGTTAAAAATGAAAACAAACCAAAAAAAAAAAAAAATCTCTCGCCGGGTCGGGCAATATTGTCGATCATTGCACCAAATACAAAAAAATGGCGTTAATTTCTCGCTGAAATTGTATTTATTTATATAGAAAACCATCGCTAAGGGCATGTCGTACTCTTTTATATTGTCTATCCTAATTCAGTTTCTAAACTTCACTGACACTCTAAAACATCTGGTCCGCGATAAAAAAATTCATTATCAGTTTATTCTGTAAAGCATGTTTTTTTGTTCCCCCCCCCCCTTAAATTCTACGACAAGTTGTTGAGGAATGCATAAGATCTTGCAATTATTTGATCAAATCCGGTAATTTTAATTCTTTGCAAGCGACACGTAGTTATGTTGAATTGTCGAGCAGAGGCTGAACGCCGTCCAGTTTGAATGATCGTACATCTCCATAGCGTGTTTCGTGGTTTCTTCTTTTATCACATCAACAACATGTGCAACATTCAGGTGTCGCGGTGTAGAGTTTTATTAAAAACGAACCATGTATCTTAATATTTTGTTTTGGGGAACCGTTGTATTACTGTTATGTTGGTCCTGGCACCGAAGCTCCACACCTGACATCCATATTTCCCGACAGGGGCTAATATTTGTTTATAGATTACAGCCTTACTTTCTAAGGACAATTTCGAATGGCGACCAAAATCATTTGTCGAACTTTTAAACTTAATTAATTTCTTTCGGCTCGAATATGTTTTTGCCATGTTAGTTTTTTATCTAGGAAAATTACTCGCTTACATTTATCTTCATTCATTTTTATTTGCCCGTTCTCGACGATCCAACCAGTTTTGAAGGGTTTTTACCAGCAGCATTAGGACAAAATGGCTGCCACAAAGTATAAATGCATCATTTTGCGAATGTAACTGTTGTTAAATTTTCATAGCGTACTTCGAGATCAGTTGTATATGTGTATATTAGATACAACAGTGAATGAATATACACTCCTTTACTCCTGCAGATGCGGGATGTACGTGTCGGATACTTCATTCTCCGTTTTTACCCGGTAATATCTTACGATTGCCAACTTGTTCACGTTAAATTAACGCGTGCGCGGTATAATTTACTAATTAATTTTTTTTATAATATCGACGATTTTTTTTATTCTTTCGTTTCAGTATCGTAAAGATCCAGTAAGAGCAGATCGTACAAAGGTTAAATGGGCTATATGTTTACCATCGTCGTGCACGGCCGATGATCTGGAAGTAACATTGGACAATATAATGAAACCGATTTTTTCTAAATATCAGCTGGACCTGAACGTAAATGTTCGAGATTGCCATACAAAGGACACATTTAACCATCCGACTAAAGGATTTTACATTACATTGTAAGATTTTAAACTTTTTAAAACTCGTTTGAAATTACCGACATATCGATAAATAAAGATTAGTTATAATTGTAGTGAAAGGTGGCGGTAAATCACTGAGCACATTCTAGATGCATTAACGACTAAACGATGTGACTATAGTGGTGTTTGGTCCGAGGTCTCTGTCCTTTCTAGGAGAAATGTGTAATAAGCGCAGCGGAAGATAAAAAAAGTGGATGGAAAAGGGAAAAAAAGCATCACAGAAACGAAAGCAAGAGAGAGGGCGGAAGTAGAATTCTATCGTATGAAAAACCAAGAGTTCAGAGGGTTTAATGATTCTCTTGGGTTCCTTGAAGCTAGGGAATCCTACAGAAGTTGGTTAATGTATATTTTGTAAAATAAAAATATGTAAAGGCCTGGACTTCAGAGAAAGAAATTAATCAGAAATTTTTTTCTTTTTTTTTTTTGGATTTTTTGAATTATATTTTCAGGTTCGTCAACATATGGACATTGGCCCAAGAACTAAGGAAAATAGGGGAAGGAGAACCAGATTTATATGCAATCAGAGGTAGCCGGCCAAAATAAATCGAGCGCTTCGATGACAGATGGAAAAGGAAAGGGAAGAGTAAAAACGAAAAGCACTGTAGGAAGCGGGAATAATACCGTTTGATAGTAGAACAAATTTTGTTCAGTTAAAAGCGACCATTATTCAAACATTATACCCCCAGAGCGTAGGCGGCATAGCGCAGGGAGATTAGAGCGTCACATAGAAAGAAAGTCAAGAAACCAGTGATAGAGCAGAAGGGAAAGTTGGACAGACAAGTAAAAGGAATGGATGAGAAGAAGTAAGAAAACCGCAGTGTGGAATACGCGGCTGAATGTGGTAAGAAACTATAAGAAACTAGCCGGAAGAAGAAAATAACTGAGCTAATGAGTTAACTCATTTCCATTAATTCCGGAGTGACTAGGAAATTAAACCAAAAAGGATCAGATCTTGAATATCAATGAACGTATAAGAAGGATTACATGTTGAAATGAAGAGGACATGCGATGTCTGTAGCACGCTTTGAGAATCTTACAGAATGAGGATATTGTGAAAGATCTGATAAAGAGAAGGACATAGAAGATAGCAGTGTGCGCCTGGATTGATCAGGAGGAGAGAGTTTAAGAGTAATTTAAAAAGGAACAACAAAAACTCCATCGGTACTCCAGAGACGACAGGGCAGATTGTAAAGTGATTGGAGGAGGGACAATTTAAATTCTGTAAAAATTCCGATCTGACGATATGGTGTAGCATATATGTAAGTGTAAGAGAAACAAAGGAATGAAAGTAGTTAATCGGATGAAAGAATTAAAAGTATGGAAGCTTTTCGTGAGTGTAAATATATGATGAAAACTGAAGAAGATCGCCCGGGGATCAGAGATAAAAATGCTATTGCACTGGTGGAAAAGCGCCAATTACGTATGATGAGGAAGAGGAAATAATTGAATAGAAATAGGCAATTGCTTTATCAAAAGCGGAGCAGAATAGATCCATTAGGTTGTTGAGTACTTTATGAAAAACTTAATTTCTTGCTGCATCGTGGAAGGACTCTCTCCCACTTTTGTTGATTTATTTACTTTGTTCTGAAAGATGACAATAACAATAACAATAACAATAATAATAATAATAATGCCTTAAAAAGGCAATTTAACAATTATTCACCCGATGATAGATCGCGCATTGTTTTAGGACTAAGTTGCCTCTGATTTTAATTCTGCAAATATAATAACCAAGTAATTAATAAATTTTCGCCGGTATTAAAAGAATTCTGTAAGAATCTTCTGCCAAGCTAAATAAGATGACGCAGTAATAATTTAGTTTAATGTCCCGTATCCTTCGCACTTCTGGGATATTGCGTGATGAAATGTAATAAATTTAGCAGCCTTCTCTCATCTACATGTTTATTCTTACCTGCGATCGTAAGTAAATTAATTCACATGAACAGAAAGAAAAAAATCTGTTTAAAAGAAAAATGTTCCTTGCCTACGTGGATTTTCCGCTGTTCCGGTTCCGTTGGTTTATTGAACCTCATAAATGTACACTAGCGAGATGTTTTTCTAAATGATCATTATTATCATTGTTATAATTTTACTACGGCGCTGCCGTTACTTAATTACAAGTTTGTTGTTCAATTATCGTGAAAAAATTAATGACCGAATGTTCCAGAAGTGAGGCGATGGTAATATTGACTTTTATGTTTCCGTTTCATTATTACGTTGTTACGATATACGTATACGGAAAAAACAAAAAAAAACAAGAAAAAACAAGAAAAAAGAACGCAATAAAAGATACAAACTAAAAACCAGCGCACTTCACTTTTATTATTACTGTTATTGAATTTATTTTTATTACAGCTCGCTAATCCTAAGACGACCACCCCGTGATAATCTTAACTTTTTGTAATTACATAACCAGCCCGACGAAATGCATTCTTTTATCCAATGAAAGCAACAATTGCATTTATAGCTTCTATTTTGCTTTTTTCTTTTCGTCTTAATGAAGAACATTATTATAATTTCCGTTAAAGTTTATACTAGGATAGTTTCCTTCTAACTTTTTAAAAAGTTCGCTATCTGTTTTCTTTCTTTTTTTTCCCGCGTTTCGCATCAACAGTAACTCTATACAGGGTTCGGAGGAGCGGTTAATCGGAAAATTTAAACTTTACTACCCACGTCAAATATCGATACCGGAAAGGAAAATAAGATTATGCTGGCTGGTAAAGAAGGAACGACCGTAAAAAGCACTGAAAAAAGTAAAAATTCCAAATTCCAATAAGAAAACGTAAAGAAAATTGAATTCTGAAGACAGGCGGAGGCATTCAAAGAAAATGTGATTCGTCGGGTTACAAATAAACATCGATCGCCAGAATGTAGTAGCAGTGTGAAGAAGAAGCAAGAGAAAACGGTAGCGAAATGACTGTAGAAAAATGTGATTAAAGTGAAGACGAAGTTTTCATTGTTTAACGCGTACTAGAATTTCAGAATTATTATTAATATTATTTATCAAACTAACTTTTTAATCGAAAACACACTAGTTTTCTTATCTAGTCTTAATTAAATCAGATTTATTAATACTATTTTTGGAGAGGTCATATCAGGCCTGGATGTGGGGGGGGGGGGCTAGGAGGGTCTGCAGCCCCGGGCCCCGCCTTATAAAGTGGCCCCCAAGAGACTCCCACCTCCGACATGGATGGTTAAACATGCAATAATAGATGTTTTTTCAAACATTTATATTGCATATAGAATATTTGTAACTATACCGACTACAAATTGTGAGGCGGAAAGATCTTTTTCGATATTAAAAAAAGAACAAAAAAATGTTTACAGATCAACCATGCCAGATGATAGATTATCAGCATTATCAAGATTAACGATCGAAACAGATTTTCTTCGTTCAGTAGATTTTAACGATATTATACAAGAATTTTCAGAAAAAGAAAAAACAAGAAAAAAATTCATTGTTTAAAATTATACACATATATGTATATATGTATATATTTTTTTTTTTTTGGCATCGAAAATTCTTCCCATTGTCTGTATATATTGAGTTTTGTTTACATTAATAATTATACGTTAATTCGTGAATTCAAAATAATATAATTAATTTAAATTAAAGAAAATTTAGTTATTCTATAAAACTGATAATTTTGTCCCTTCCGAAAAAGGCGCCTAATATTTCCGTAGCCCCGGGCCTATCATACACTTAATCCGGGCCTGGGTCATATATGATCATGGTAAAACCCGACCTCCTAATTTTCTAAAGTTAGTTATCACAAGAGGAATAGTCTGTGAAAATGAAGGTTGTCAAAATTTTGACTAATTTACCAGAAAGAATAAAAATAATAATTATTGCTGTCGTTTTTCTTTTTTCTTTTTTTCTTTTTCTATTGCACGCCCGACAAAGTAATTAAACTTACAGTAATATAGATTAATTCAAATAATAATTATGCCATTTTTATATACACGATTTTTATTCTTTTCGGCGCGTTTAATTAATTTACTTAAAATAAATTGAAATATTTGTTTGAAAAATTCTGCACATTTTTCTACTCCCGCTTCACTTTCAACAGTCGGTAAATACGTAAACTGAATGTGTTTGAAAGAAAAATGAAGTGCTCAATTCTGAGAGTTATCTTTGAAGACAAATGGAGAAATATCGATATAAGAGGAACAACTGCAATAAATACTATTCGATAGTATACGAAACGCGTCATCGCAAAAAGAACAAAAAAACCGCGGATCGACGTTATTAATGCAAACTGGTGAAGATAGAGTTTTTCGACCGGTCAATGTCTCGATGAGAAGATGAAATAAGGAAATTCGAGCAATAATGATGGAAAAGATTCAGCTACAGATTGAAAGAAAAAAAAGAAATGTATATATAAATAATTTGAATAATTCATTCATTTTATACATATATACAGATAGATATATACTATATATATATATATATATCCGTATGTATGTATAAAACGAATGAATTATTCAAATTAAGTTTTTATTTATCTTTGCGATTTAAAATTTAATTATTTTAGGTGATCATCTGTAGTCTTTTTTCAGTAGCCACGTGTGCACAAATTGAAGTTTTTTTATAGCTCTTGTTTTCCTCTTTTTAACTACGGTAATCCTTGTGAGTCAGCAGTGTTTGATCGTCTGAATTCGTGACTATATTATTTTTTCACTTTTACAGTTTTTTCCTATCTTATTAAAATGTAATATGCTAATGAAGGGGTTTACCATTTTTTCCCTAGTAAAGCATTGGAATTCAGGTTAACTATTGACAATCTTCTTGTTTACATCACTTTCCGATGTAACTTGCTGTTCGAAAAAAAAAAAAATTGCATTTCGCCGCGGATGCTTGCTATATTTTGAACGGAATTTTTTACAGTTAAATTCGTAAAATAAAATAAAAAATATTTGATAAAATAATGAAAATACTTTTTTATTTCTGGAATAATTTTTTATAAGAAAATAAATAATTTCGCTTTTTGGAGGAAACTGTCCGTTCTACTAGAATATTGCTTACATCGACGTCTATTAGGGTAATTATTATTATTATTATTATTATTATTATTATTATTATTATTATTGGGTAGATGAAAAATTACCGGGGGCCTGTCAAAATCTTTCTTGATTTGAAGCCATGCCAGAGGGACTTGTTATTATTAATTTAAAAAATCATGTGAAAATTCCAATACAAACTATGATTTATTAGACAAATTAGTAGTGATGAACTTTCAGATCGTGAAACTGAAAGAAAGACAAAAAGTCAATAAACCAGTGCTAAATATTTTTATATTTTTTTGAACGTACTGAACTGCGGAGATCTTTTTAAGATTAGTGATATACTTATTGAAAATGCATATTCTGCCTTTGTCCTAAATTGCATTTTTTTTTGTTTTTTCAATTTGCAGATACCTGTTCGGTGCTGTATTAGTGCTGGTTATTACATCGACAGCGTACGAAACGGTGAAAGTATACGAGAAAGATTATAACGAAAAAGCTAATAAAGGTTAGAATTTTGTTCTTTTATTTTTTTGTTTTCTTCTTTTTAGCGTTATTTAGTTATCTGTTTTCATTGATGGCCATTGCTATTAATTTCAGAAAAATTGGGGATTCGACTATTTACATCATTTTCGCTCATAAAAAACATGAAAAAATTATCCAAAGTCGATAAAGTGAACGATATCAGCATAATCCACTTCGTTAAAGTTATAAACATACTAATAATTATTTATGGACACAGATTTATTTACTCCGTTGGATTTCCATTGACCTACAGTGATGCCGTTGAAGCGGTAAATATATTCATTTAATGTTCTGGTTTAAAAAGGTCTTTGAACGTCGTACGTACATTCTCTGTTTCACTACTTGAATGTTATTAATAATCACCGAGAACCCTTAGGTTAATTCAAACTAACAATTAAAGAGTATACTAAAATCTTATTATTTAATAAAATCATCTAATTAGTGTACTAAAATGCTTACTAAAATGCTTGAAAGTGATTAAATTAACAAATCGAGTTAGTAAGTGAAATTCATAACATAACAACTACAAAGATATATACGAGTATATATATACATATATACACAAGGGCGTCGCCAGCCAATGAGCCGGGGGGGGGGGGGCAAGATGATAGAAACAGGATATGAGTTATAGGAAAAATAAAATTTATAAGTTGTAAAGGCTTAATATTTTATTAAACAAGAATAAAATCTTAATTAAAACATAATTTCTGTGGGTTTCTGACAAATTGTTCTATTAATTTATTATAAAAGTCTTACAAATTGTCTATGATTATGTGCCTATGGATACTCATCATGGTCGGTCGATTAAAAAGTTTCAAGGCTCCAGGGGGGGCCCCCGCTGGCGACGCCCATGGATATAGATATAGATATATATGTATACGAATGCATCGGCTGATGTGATAAAAATTAAATAAAACCCGTAATAGTAAAAGGTCGTTTAAAATTCCACAGTTCTATTTGTAATGCATGGTAAAGATCACTGCGATTCGTAAAACATTACCGCGTAGAATTAAGGTTAACCAAAATATAATTTTAATTATTTTAACCGATTTAAATTCAGAGTTACAACAGATTTACAACAGGGTGGACAAACATGCCAATATGCTATCATTTGTGATAAATACAATGAGAGTAATAATAATTTTGTTTATGTGCGTTCCAAAATATAGTGCTATATAGGAGGCAATTGTGTTGTCGATGACGGTGTAGCCCTACTTCGCAAGCAACAATTAGAATAAGATATCTAAGATCTACATACAAATTAAAGTAGTTTTCACGGAGGATTACTAGAGATATTTAATTTACTAATGAATGTTCCCGAAACTATATCTTACGGCTGCGGTTAGTACCACACTGCAAATACTGAAAACGTTTGGCATTTCGCAGTTGTGCGAATGCGGTGAATAAGTGGGTTGAATTGAACACATAATCTGGAACTGTGGACCCGGAACTCTTATGTAGGGTCTATGATGAAACTGTTAATTATCGAAGACAGTTATAGCGTCATATACGTGTTTATTAAACAAAATAAAAAATACACAAAAAAAAATCAAATTTTCTTATTCCACTAGTTTAGCCAGCATTAAGTTAAAAACTGGTTAAATGTATAAACTACAGGGCCAAAAAATCTTGCATTTTTTGTGCTTAATTGGAACATTACCGTATACCATTGCCGCTCCTTTAATACGTATTTAGAAGTAACGTAGTTTAGATTAAAGACATATTTTGATGTAAACAATGGAGCCGTTAAACAACGCACACAGCGCAAAGCTTTATTTCATATTCTTCACTTATTGCCTCATTACCGTTAACACATTTTCGATGAACATTAAAAAACATTTTACTTTATAACGATATTTTTATAATATTAAAAATATTGAAATTATTGAAATTTTTAACCTTGCTTTTTTATTGCTTGAAGAGAAATTCTCAGTGACAGGAAAGCACTAGTAGAAAGAGAAGGAAAACGGAAAGCGGAGAGCCAAAAAGATAAAAGTGGATAAAAAAAGAGATCGAGAGATTATAGGAGAAAGTGTAAAAGTAATCTGTTTCTATATAACAAGCTGAGACTTTATAAAATGAGGCGTCCACTCCTATTTTCAATATTCTACAAAGCATGTGTTAGATTCGCTGCTTGAATGAACACGCATTAACGATTAATGCACGTTTATAATTTCACGAAATAAAAGAAAATATTTAGAATAAAAAAATTGTTATTGTGGCGGAAAAGTCGGAAAAGAAAAGATCAACTATTTCAAAACGGAATCTACCGGTAGCGATAGTTATATTTAGTGATTTACGATTTTAATTTGTTAATTTAAAAATTGATAATAAAACTCTTATTTCCAAGAAATATATCAAATACTAAAATAATTATAGTACAACACCTGATTTCAAATTTCCCATACAGTGTCTCGTTGTTTATGAATTAAACCAATGAAGAACACCGTTGTTCTATTGTCATCCTTTTAATTTGCTTTCGATTGGTCGACAGCCGAATTTATCTAAATTGATACTAAAATTCTTTGGCTAAAGCTATTTCGTGCGTATTTTTTCGTATTCTTTTTTGCGTGTACATTTTGTATTTGTTTTGCATATTTTTATCATCTCTTGATCTTTTGTCTTACATATAAATACGTCCACTCCGTTTGTACCTTCTTTCTTCTTTTAACCTCTCGGTAATGGAATTTGTTGTCATCTAATGAACGTTTCTTTCATCTTTTTTATCTTCTTCGTTTACGATACACTCTTTCCCTACACGAGCTACTACGACTAATTCCCGCACTGACATTCACGTACTGTATACCTTCAGAATTGTGTGTTCGCTTGAATTAAAGGAATGTTGTCCTCATTGGTTTTTCGCTATTATTGTTGGTCCGTATTTACGACGGATAATTTTTTTTTAATGCTGTTTACTGCATTTTTTAACCGATATTTACATTAAACGGACACCCATTTTTGTTTTCCATTGACCCTTTGATTTCTTTGAAAAAGCAAGTTCTTTCGCTCATATTTATTGTTTCCATAGCACTTTTTCGGTTACGTTTCAGGTACCATTATCTGTCTTTCCTTTTTATATTACTAAATACAGAACCAGTCGTTTACCCCCAAAAAGTATAGTATTCTTTTATTCTTTTTATCTTCTTCGTTATATTTAATCTCTTATCACTTATCACCTATCTCTTCCCTCCATTTTTCCTTTTCTTCAAAAATTTAATTACACATATTTCACTTTAAATGACGAATTATCGGCCCAGTACATACTATTTATCATATTTTACTGGGCTATAAACTTGGTACTGTAAAGAAGATTTTTTTTTTTTTTGTCCATCAACCGAGGACTTTAACCTAAAAACGATTAAAGAAGGAAAGAGTCAATTAAAAAAATACATATATATTTTAGTAAAATTTTATCACTGCCGTTATTGTTGTTGCCCTATTATTATTTCGTAAAAATAAAAATAAATAAATAAACGATAATAAAATTAAAATTTAAAAAATTTAATTGTTAGTTCATCGATAATTACGGTGCATTTTAGAATAAAAAGTGTTGGAACTGCTGCTGTAAACTTTGTCAAAACCGAAACAGATTTTCTCGTGATCTAATGCACCTTTTTCTAACCGGTCAATCGCTGTTGAATCTAGTGTGTGCGGATAAGCTAACAAGGGAAAATTAATAATAGTTTATTTCTGCAATATACTGATATGTTTCGAGGATGAACGGCATGATATGATCCAATATACCCAGCTTTAAAAAGGAAAGAAAAAAAAAAGGTAATGATACCGATTAGCTTGTATACACCTCGGGCAACAACGCGCTTCGTGCGGTTATGTAAAAATCGAAGGTCAACACAAAAAGCAAAAAAACCGTACGTAAGCGCGCAATTTAACGGATATGATCAGACAAACATCTCTGAAACCTGTGCTAGAATGCAGATGATTAAATTGTTGAACAAAGAAATCTGTCTGAACTAGTATCATCTACTTTTGCTATTATAATATGACGTCGTAGCATGAGTCTAATTTTAGAACTGCATTTACGGGAAATTTTTCTATCCGACTAGGACTATACTTAGGATACATTATTAATGTAAATATTTTCTAATTTCGATAAATATTTAACTTAAAATTTATTCTAAAATACAAAATGCGCTAATTTTAAAATGCATTTTTCGGGAATGTTTTAAAGGTAGAATATGACACATTACAAGGCCGTGTCCACGGGGGACCCCTCCGCCACTCCCATGAGAACTGAAATAGTTATTATAAATACACAAAAATCGGGAAAAAATCAAAAATTTAAACTAAATATTGATTATTTTTTAGGGTGCTCAATCTAAAAGAAAAAAGAAAAAATATGCTCCATATTTTTTAGTACTTCATTAATATTTTATGAAAATTTTGTCATTACGAGTATAATCAATAATATATGTAATTTCTATTAACGCGTTTATACCGTAATTCATTTATGTAAATTATTAATATATAAATCAAAAATTGTTAATAGTATGAATATCAGTGAAAAATGTATTGTTATTTATAAAATAAATATGTAAAGAAAATCCTCTCCCCACTCTATTCAAAATTCTGGACACGGGCCTAGTGTGACATTAATTTGATCCGCTTTAAACAAATATTTAGTATTAGTTGCTAGTAATTCATTGCGTGTTATTTTGTGTATTTTAAATAAAATGTCAAATTTTCGATTAACCGAAACAGAACCGTGAAGATGATGCGAACTTGCATATAAACAAAATAGCTCTCGTTTCGATGAATTTTTCAAAAGGAATTCGGCGAATTTGTAAAATTTCTACGTTAAAATTTTTAATTTAACGAACTCCTCTAGTTTTCTCCTAGTTTTTGGTTAATTCGGTCTAAAGCTACTGTTAAATATGCCCGTTTTACTACTAATTTTTTCCGTACGTCAGATAGCTCCTTCTTCCTTACCCTGCACAACTGTAAAATTTGTAAGTTTTTAAACGTCCGTTATCCATAGTTATTTGCATTGTTTGTAAAAATATTACACAATACAACATTAGAAGTCTAATAAATTTGCAGTTTACATAAACCACATTTTACTGAAAAGAGTAACTTTGTATTTTTATTTATTTTTTTTTTTGTTTTTATTTATTTATTTATTTTTTAATGTAATTTCTTCGTTCAACAATAAAATAAAACTGATTGAAGATTTATACTTTTTTTAAATGTTTTTAATGGAACTTTCATATTTTCTTCCGAGAACGTTAGAGAAATAATAAAACACGGTAAATCATCGATAGTACATATAATATGTACAATATTCCGTTTTTTTCTGCTATATTTTGTATGCCGAATTTTTTTTGAAGGACTCGATATTACTTTGTTATGTTAAAATTCGACTGTAGCGGACGCATATTTTTGTAATTCGTTTTCGTTATTATTATTTTCTGTTTAATTTCCAAATTCATAGAAATACAAAGTGGTCACCAGCATCGAACTGGTTCATGCAAATGTAGTGGACGTGTTCTTCATGGTTAGCGGTTTCTTGACTTACTATCTTGGATACATGCCAATGAAAAAAGCCGGAGAAATATACTATCCGATGAGTATACTACTTAGGTGGATAAGGTAAGCGGCTACTGAAAATATTGCATTACGTAGGAAATCATCGTTTCCAAAAAAAAAAAAAAAAAAAAAAAAAGACGTTTTCCGATAAAACAGTTTGTGTTTGTGTTTTAGATATAAATAATGCAATTTCGTTCACTTTGTGTGTTTTAATTTAAGGTTTAGCTCTCGACAGAGAACAATAAAAAATAAATAAAAACAAAAAAAAGCAGTAATTACGTGATTCGAATAATAATTGTATGCTTATTAAACATTTTTGTATTTCGTAATCCGACGAGGTTATTATGGTAATTTTAGACACTAGATTATGCCTTTGAACCCTTACACTACGTCAAAATCAGAGAATAACATCAATTTTCTTTTTCTAAAAAGACACAAACGTGTCCTACGCACGATGTTTCGTTCTTTCCATATCTTATTATTCATCATTAACTATTTGTATCGTATAAAGCATCTGAGAAAGTCTTTTATTAGTTAATGTCGTTTATTTGCATTTAGGAAATTTATAAATACAGTAGACCCTTAACCAGGGGCGGATCCAGAGAGACATTTTCGGGAGGGAAATTGTATAATTACGTAATATCTTATACAGTAAGCAATAGATTTGAAAGATACCTTGTTTCATAAAGAAAAGAAAATAACGAGACCTCCTTAGAAATTTAAAAATGTTTCAAAAATACATAATTATTACAAGTTTTAATTAAAACTTTGTTTTATTTTTAGATGAAAAATTAAACGAAATTATGAAATTGTAGCTAAAATGGTACTTTAGAATTTGAATAGTAAATTACTAGAAAGAATAGAACGGTGATTAGACTTTATTTCTTTTTTTTTTTTTTTTTTTTTGTTATTAATCCGATCCAAATTCTTTGTCCGTGAGTAAGTTTAAATATATAGATATTTCTCATTGAACTATTTTCATTTACATTGCAAAATAAAAATTAAAAATACATAAGAAGACAAAACATCGATAATAGTTGCATTTAAAACCAAATAGAAACGTAACATTAATAGTTTTACCAGAAAGCAGTATTAAATATTAGTTATACAATTAAATCCATAAGTAGGATTTATACAAATCTTTTATAATATGAATGACGTTTCTCTATTGTAACAAATTTTTTCATCGAGGTTTTGGTTCTTTGGCGGGAGGGAAATGCCCCCTATTTCCCTCCCCGTGGAATCCGCCGCTGCCCTTAACATTCACCATTTCTACATTCGTGAATGAAAAAATAGTGACTGGTTTTAACATTCGCGAGGTTTAAAATTTTGAATATTATTTAGTTAAGTAAAATTGATTATGTTGGAATTCGACGTCTTTTATTTTTAGATCGCATTAAAACGAGTAGCGCTAAGTTTTAAAATGATTAGTTTTAGTTGGCGTCTGAAGAGTTATTTGAGCAACAGTAATGTAAAAAAAAGACAATCTCTTGTTTTTCAAGCAATAATGTAATTTTAAATTTATTTTTATGCATATTTTTAATTAATGCATCCAGTGATGAATTCAGGAATCTGTTTCTGGGGGGGGGGGATTTATGTTCTTGGGGGCGGCAGAGGTTTTTTTATACTTTTTTTACTGAGATCATTTTTTTGGGATATTCTTGAATAAAACCAAATATGTAAAACATGATTTATTACATAATTTAAAATAATGAACAAGCATGTGCGGACAATAAATTTCAAGTAAAATAACCGATTATAAACAACAATGTTTTCTTAATTTTAAAATGATTAATTCTAATTGTAGCATTAAAGAACATATTGTAAAAAAACATTCTAACGGGTTCATTATCTTTTTATAATAAACGAAGACATCGTGGTGTTTCAGCTGTTTTAAATGGGGACTTTTCTTAGAATTAAAAAACAAAAAAAAAGGCAACAGAAACAGAAATGAAGTTGTCTATAGATCATGTCGCTTTAAAAAGAAGAATAAATCAAAATCGAAAAGAAACCTTTTAATACGATTTATTGATATTAATGATAAATGGATCGACGTGAAACGTGAGAGTTCCTCTTTGAAGGCTGACAAAAAGTATTAACTACAACGAATAATTTTTTCAGCTCGCGAGTATTTTACATCTTTCGCACATTTGCAATGAAATCATATCAATTTTTTCATAAAATAACAAGCAAACGTCAAAGTCAAACTTTAAATGATCATTTTTTTTTTATGGCTATTTTATGAAGTTTCATTTTTTCGTCAAAAATAAATCTCGTAATTTTGAAATTTAGAAATATACGACTAATTGAACCATTTCAAAATGTTTTAGCAGCAACTTTTGACATAACTGTAAACAAAGCCGATAAAAAGAATTTTATTTCCTATGAAATTTTCGCATTCTTAAACAGCTTGTATTAAGTTCTGAGGGGCACTGCCCTCCAAAACTCCCACTGGATTCATCCCTGAATGCTAAGAAAAGTCAGTAATTTTAACAGCTAATTTTGATCAGTTCTCATAAATTCGTTAAAAAGAAAATTATATTTTTCATCGTCTCCGTGCTTATAAGCAGACTTGACGTTCGCGAAGTAATTTCGGAATTGCCGTAACTGAAAACTCAATTTTTTAATAAATCACATTAAAACGGTATTAGCGACGGCGATGTTTTATTGAAATAATAGAAAAACAACGCGAATTGGCGATGCATAAAACCAGAGTGCCGTTTTCTTACATCATAACAAAGGAAGGTTCTTGCGCTTTGTTGTATAAAAACAAAAAAATATATTGATTAATAAAATTTAAAAATTCAACATTAATATTTCTTTTTAAAAATTTAAAACTTATAAAAATGTAAATATTATCATTATCATTATTTTTCTTATTTTTCCTCTTCTTATTATTGTTGTGTATGTGTTGATGCACGTATTTATGTGACGTTGTGTGTGTGTGTGTGTTCAGCATTAATAAGTATAGATATAAATATATTTGTTCTATTTGTAATAAGTACAGTGCGGACCTGGAGTTTAAATAAAATAAAGAAGCAGAAATTAAAATTATTATTATTATTATTTTACGAAATCGTTTTATCCCAATTTGAACGCTGGTATTTTTTTATTGGTAACGCAAGTTTTTAACCGGACACCAAACTAGCTGCCAAATGGCTGTTCCAAGTATTGTTACTTTTTGTACCGTACCGGTGTTAATTTCGGGAGTTTTAAAATTTTCATAAACTCTCGGAGACTATAGAATGACACTGGTATGTTTCTTCCGTAACCGATTAATTTTTTGATTCCTAGATCTCTGTATATTTAAGGATCTCCTCCTGTTCCTTACTACGAACTTTTTAGCCTTGGTTATTATAAATTAATTATCCGCGATTTTGTTTGCTATTTTCGGAGTATTGCTATTATTAATATTATTATTATTATTATTATTATTATTATTATTATTATTATTACTAATTATATTATTGTTTTTGTAACTCGCATTATTCGAGAAAAACATTTCATTCATTTTGATCTGATTATTATTATTATTAAATTAATTTTATGGCAGTAGTTGTGATTTTTAATTATTTCGTGTTATGCCAGCAAATTTGGTCAGCTTATTTATGTTCAATTTTTTAAATTTGACGTATTTTATTCGTTACAGAATGGTACCGGTATTTTGTACTTTGATGCTATTTATAATAAACGTGATGCCGTACATGAGTAATGGTCCTCTATGGACAGAAAGAATAATAAACGAAGCTAATAATTGCGCGTCTAGTTGGTGGACTAATTTATTAATAGTGAATAATTTCGTTAATGTTGAGAAACAGGTAACGTTTAAGTTTTTATATATATATATATATATATATGTATATTGATTATTTATTTGTAAATTATCAAAACCCGTTCTACAGCTGCAGTACTAGCTTTTTCACTTGAACTGCGAACCCCAAAGTGCTGCCGAAATCTTTGAGGATAGATTAGTGTACGAGCCTCCAAAAAAAAAAATACCGTACTTATTATCTAGTTACTAAATACAGGGTAATTTTTTTGCACGCCTTCGTATATAAATACCATTGTTAATTTTTGAATTTTTATTGCTACATCCATAATTTGTAGTACTTAATAATTTGTAATATTTAATAATTTGTAATTTATAAGAAGTGTTTGATGATTATATTTTTGAATCAATTTTTTAGATACACAGAGTTCAATTTTTTGATTTTTCTATTTTCTTTATTTTCAGTTTTTTAAGATTCTGTACATTATCGTATGCGGTGAATTTCAGATTAAATTGCTCGTCAATATTACAAAAATAGTCACATTCAGACGTTGTCCTGCAATCTTGATATTTTGTTACTTATCATTTACATAACTGAAACACAGATAACTCACATTCGCTACTTATCATTTTGAGCAGTTTTGAACTGTAAAATTTACTTTTACATAAAATTTCCTTGTTATTTTTTAAAGCATTCTTACTTTTTCGAAAATTCCAAGTCGGTGAAAAAAACATAAACCTTTGCATAAAAAGGTGATAAATAAAAAAAAAATCGAAACCTGAAATTTCGTGACTTCTTTACCATTTATAAAAATGAAAAAAAGAAATTTTTAATTTAACACTAATGTTTTATTTTCACGCGTTTTATAGTGCCTGGTAGTTAGTTGGTACATATCAACCGATATGCAGCTATGTATTCTCGGTGGATTTCTCTTGTACGTAATCAGCAAGCACAAAAAAGTTGGTTTGTTTTTGACCGGTGCTGTCTTTTTCGTGTCAGCGGCAATAACATTCACGGTAGCCTATGTCAATCATTACGATGGAATACTTAAATTGTACATCAGGTATAGTGTTTTTTTTTTTTGTTTTATATTTATAGTGGAAGGTTGAGGTTTACACATTTTATTATATTTTGTCGATATTTTCTCGTTGGCTATTCGACGAAATTACAAAATCCCGGAGTAATAATTAAAACCGGTTTTTTAAAAATATTTATAGCGAACGTAAAACTTTTAAATTGCATACTTTTCAAACTTAATTTGAATCGCATATTTCGTGAAATTGACTTATCAGCTCCGTTAAAATTACATAAATCAGCGATTTGCGCGCCGAAAACAATTAAAGCACAGAATTAATAATTCGGTATTCGATTAATCTAATTAATATTCGAAATGAAGATGTTATACGAGTAACTTGTACTGATTTCCATTTTTATGTTTTCGCAGTTTATTAAATGAGCCACGTCGAAACGAACAGTTCAATAAGTTTTATATTGCAACTTTCACCCGAGTGGGTCCGTACATTTGCGGTTTAATAGCCGGTTATGCAACCCTCACATTTCTGGAGAAAGGAAAAAAATTCAGTACCGTAAGTGCGTTACTTTTAAACGATAATTTTTAATTGTTTTCCAGAATAGTTCAGAAAATACGATTTTTTCGATATACTTCGCTCATTAAAAAAAAAAAAACAAAAAAAAACAACGAATCGTATAAAAGTTGTTTTTAATAACTTCCTGTGAACGAATTTTTAGCGATAAAAGAAGTCACCTTATCAGATTAAAGGATACTGGAGCGTCGATGGAAAAAATGGTTTTTACTTGTATACAATATACGATTTATATGAAAATTACAAAAAAAAAAAAAAAAATCAATAAAAACTACAACAGTTTCGAACGATTTTACTAGAACAATCCTGGACAGTGAATGAAGGTAGAATGTGTGTACGGTACATCGTTTTTGTGTGAGCCGTGAAGGTACTACAGTATTAGTTATATCTACATCTACATCACGACAGTGAAACGCTATTTTACCCTTGGGCACCATTAGTGGTCACTCCGTACAATTTACATGAAACAGAGCACAACCCCCACACCTTGGTCACGGTTTACAGAACCTGATCTAACAACTTTACCCGGCCTTCATAAGTATTACCCGAGATAAAATGAATTCGCAAAATGGTCAAAAAATGTATTAAACTGCCGTTTAATATACTCTTAATTTTAGCAGTTATCAACATCATTTCCGCATATTACTTCAACAATTCAGAACACTACGCATCACAATATATATTTAAATGTATAAAAAATGAATAACAAAAAGAATCCCGAAATGAGAAATGTTTTTGATTCCGCAATAATTATTTATTAACGTGTACCTGCGGTACAACTGAAAAACTAAAAATACGAAAGCCGAAAAAATTTAAAGCCAACCGTGAAAAAGGAATTAACAGTTAATTTTGTTCTAAAACTAACCTTTGTGATTGCTAAACATTTGTAATCAGTTTTAGTCTAACGTTATATACGATATCAGAATAGAAGTGTGACTATGCACGCTTACAAGTTCTAAGTTGACAGCCTAATAAATGAACGAATCTTGTAATATATGTCATTAGCAAATCATAAAGTTTAGATTAAAACTGAGATGAACGAAGAAAACGTATCTTGTCGCCGGTGGTGCACCGCACAAAGAAAACGAACTAAAATGACAAACAATAATAAAGCAATTGCAATTAAGTTGAAATGATTGTAAACAAATTTTTGTGAATTTTCATTAAATCTTTATTGTCTGATTAGCTTGTATCTTTCCAAAACGCGTTTATCTCTGATCAGAAATTTATTTAATATATTATTGTTTTATTGTCATTTTTTTATTGTTCCTATTGCTATCGATGTCGTTTGATTTAGTTCATTGTAAACTTGATCGTGTTCGGATTAAAGATCTCACTTTATTTTTCACTTTTACGTTTACATCGGCTCTTTAACGCTTCGATCTGGCAAAAAACCTTGTCGTTACGATGACCAAAAAGTCGAACCATTTAACCCATTTAACTTCTATCTACTTGACAGTCTTGAAGTTCGACTTCCAATGATGGTACATTACAATAGTAGGTGTTTTTAGTTAGCTAAACTCTGTGCTCTGTATCGCATGCCTGCTCAAACGTTATATGCCGACTAGGTAGGTAATCTGTCCAACCAAAAAAAAACAAAAAAAAAGCCACACGCAAAATTAAATTAAAAACTTGTATATTGGAAGGATCTGAATGATGCAATAATTTCCAGTAACTAACGCATTTCCATAAGATTTCGCATCGGTGTAAAAATGGGATTCGTAATAAATATTTGATTATGACATTGATTATGTTTGTTTTATAGAAGCAAAAATCAATAATCTCAGTTCTGGTGATTTTGATTGGTGATGGCAGTCAATACTACGGATACTTGATGTATCTATTTGGACGTCCCTACAACCCGTTTGAAAGTGCCTTTTATTCTGCTATTAATCGAACACTGTTGGCTGGAACTTACGCTACCCTTATTGTCTTATATATGACTTCTGGACTAGGTAAATTTACGGTTTTATTGACTGATAAACTATGGTTAACTCTAATAAATATTAAAAAAAAAAAACATAAGAGTAATTTTTTTATTTTATTTTTTAAATTTGTCAAAAAAAAAAAAACATTGGTCATTAAGTTTTATACAAGAATCCTGTTAGAATTATAATTCTGAAAAACACCTACCAACTATGTATTATGATTATTGGTAGTTAAGTAACCATTTAGCTTTGCGCCGCCCTAAATGAATATATTTGTATTACTTTTTTTAATCGGTTTCTTAAACTTACAGAGAAAAAAATTAACAGTTTTATTTTTATTAATTCTTTATACAATATAAGATGCATTTCTAAAATATATTTACAGATACATATCAAATTTCCTTTACAACGTTTTTGAACTATTTCTCCGATTTATAAGAAACTATATTCCAATGTTCGACGATCGTTAAATATTGTAATTGCGTTAATTTTTTAAATTTCCTTTAATCTTATGCGTAGAGATCTGTAAAAGATTCAGTTTCATATAAAAAAAAAAAAAAAGAAAAAAGTAGAATGTTCACATTACAGAAACGGTTCGTGTTATAATTTCCAAAAGAATTAAAAATTTTTTAGTAATGTATGTACATAACTGAAGTTAATAGTTTACTTTTAAAAATATAGGTTTCATGAATAAATTTATACGAATGCGAATGTTTGTACCGCTGGGACGATTGACCTATTCTGTATTTCTAATAAATACTGTTATTCAACTGTACCACGCAGCATCTCAAAGAACTCCATTATCTTCGTCTTCTCGCATGGCATTGGTAAGTATTACAAAAATATAAAATCAATTGTTCAATCGTTACTAGCCTGTTTTATTAAATATACACACTAGTGGTTTAGCAGTTGAAAAAGAAAAAAAAAAAACATTTGATATCTTAATGGTTGTAAATTTCAGCTTCTATATGCATAACCAATGCGCTCACTCAGCTTAAAGAAAATAAATATTTTCAATAATATAAACAGTTTAAGAAGGTATATTACTAAAAAAAAGAAAGTCACCAGGTCAGCGGGTCCAAAAAAAACATATAAATTGTTTGTATTGCACTCTGGTTTATTTCAGTTTAACTTTTATGACCTTTGAATGAGAGTGAAAAGCTTCTTCGAAATGTAGTTTGTAGAATGCTGTTGAAAATCAAATAGACAGATAATGTTCGAAATCGAGACATCTTAAAACAAGTGGAAGAGGATAAGCGACTCTTAGAAGTAATGTAAGCGAGAGTACAAATATTCATATACACTGGAAGAAGAAAGTAGAATGTATAAGGCTATGCTAGAAATAATAACTAAAGGAAAAGGTGAAAACGGGTTAAAATGGCATACAAAAAAGAGAAGCGTGCGAGGTAGAAAAGAGTGAGTGGTAAAGACTTAGAAACTATCAGAAATGATAACAACAGCGAAGAAGTGTTGATGATGATGGCAATAGAGGACAAGTTCTGCAGCAATTCACCTTATCTTACAAGTGCTACTATTCAAATTTTAATATATTAAAAGAGTTATGTATATAAGCTGGTAGATTTTTAAATTTCGAAAAGTGTAATTAAGTTTGTAAAAATTTTATGAATAGCTTTTGGAAATAAAAATTTGACTTATGTAAAAGTAAAAATCGTCAAAACGAATTCCTTAATTGCAGAATGTAAACTTAAATTTATTCAGAAAAAGTTTTCTAACTAAATTATTGCATTTAAATATTTTAAATAAATTACGTAATAATCTGTGGAAAATGAATACGTATTTAATTTCTCCACTTCTTCAGGTAAAAATTACATGGATATTTTTATGAACATCAAAATTTCTAGAATGCACGGGTCCACTTGTTCTTAGACATTTCTCTCCCGCTAACGCATTTATAGAAGAAAAAAAAAAATTAAAGAAGCACATAATTTTCTACGTGATTTTGCGTAAAATAATCTTTCTATTTCAGTACACGAACAGTATTGAACAGCCAATATTAACAAAAAGTAGATATACAGTACTGATAAGAAAAAAATGTCATCTCATTAATCCGATTGTAATTTGAAATAAATCGGCAGTAACTGTGAAGTTTTTCAATTAATTTTTTTTTTTTTTCTTTTTAGACACATTTTAATTTCGAAATAATAAACTATTTCATATTACGACTTATAGGTATGGTTAGTATTCGGAGATATAATGATAACCTACATTTTTGGTCTACTTTTACATTTGATTGTAGAAGCACCCGTCACAAATATAAGCAAAATGATTCAAAGGAAACTAACTAAGTAAGTTTTTAGTCAATAATTCGTAACATACGCCACTAATATCTCGTTACATTTTACGTATTTATAAACCATTTTTATATGTATTTTAACCCTTTTCAAAATTTTAAATTATAGTTTTCGGAAAATAAATTAAAAAAAAAAAAAAATCAGCAATAACTAAGTAAATAATAAATCTATATAAAATTAATAAAACTAATATTAGAAATCGATAAACGAAACCATTAGTACATATGTCACTATATGATAAAACTCGATCCTTCAGGCCGCGCCATAAGAACGCCTTCTGAATCCGCAGATGTTAGTATTCTATAATACTTACAAAAGAGTAAATTTCAACTATGTTACCTTAAGAAAATTCCGTCATCTGAAGTAAAAACTATTATTCAAAACTACATATAATATTAATTTCAATGAAATATTTCTGGAATGCTAGTTTAGGTTTATTTAATGTTTTTGTTATAGTGTTTATAATTTTATTATATCGAAAAAAGATTAATTTACGATTTGCATAGCAATTTTTATTATAAATTCAGTTACATATTTCATAATGATTTTTTATAACGTGTTTTTCATATCACCCGTAGTGCAGGAATAACGCGTTTCATTAATATTATGTTGTATACAAGGGTGTCGCCAGCCGATGAGCCAGGGAGGGGCAAGATGAGTTGCCAGCCGCCGGGTGGGGGCAAGATGATAGAAAGAGGATATGAGTTATAGGAAAAATAAAATTTATAAGTTGTAAAGGCTTAATATTTTATTAAACATGAATAAAATCCTAATTAAAACATAAGTTTTCCAAATTGTCCATGATTACGCGCTTAGGAATACTCATCAATGCCAGTTGATCAAAAAGTTTCGAGGCTCCAGGGGGGGGGCTGCCCCTCCCTGCTTCCCGCTGGCGACGCCCGTGGTTGTATACATGTATGTATGTATATTTTTAATTCGTTTTCAATTATAAATATTCTTCAGTTTTCTTCTTCCCTTTTTTTTTTTTTTTAATTGGCCATGACAGCAATTAACGTTTTAATGCAGCTTACTTTCCTTATTGTTAGTCTCACATGTTGAATCGTTCTATCTACCTGTCTGCTCCCTCTTTTGAAACTTCAAGAACAGTTTTTCGAGGTCTTCCCCGAGATTCCTCCCGCAGTCCTACTCTTTTCAACATATACACTATCAGTCTCCCTTAAATTCTTCATCTAATAAGTATACTGGTGTTTTGTGGTTCAGTAGAGTAATTGGTTAAAGCCTAATTTTATAATTAAATTAACGCTTCCCAACTCCGCTAATAATCAACTTAATATGATTGCGATTATTTTCTATAATTATTATAGTACTATTGTATCTGTCGTTATCAATACTACAATGGATATTTTTATGATTGTTATAATTGTATCATTACAATATATGTGTATGGCGCTACTGTAGAAAATAATTTCGAGTTAGCTAAAGGAAGCCAAGTGTATAAGCGGTGCGTTATTACTGTTGCTTTTCGGATAATTTTAATCCGAGATTATTGAAATAAAAATAAGATATTTTAAATTTCTCGTTTATTACTAATCATTTGAATTTTGTATCTTTCAGAGTAACTATAAAAAAAAAAGCACCGGAATATTTAGAAAACGGGAAGATGATACTTCCGGGTGCTTTAAGTGCTCAATTATCTACCGCTGCTAAATCTAACAAAAAAGTTGATTTGTAAGTATTTCAAATTTGTTACTAGCGTTTAAATAAATATTTTGAACTGCGCAACTATTCCAAAGATTATTCGCTGCTTTTTATTTAACTTTTTGGATGGTAATAGGTTGTGAAAATTTTAAAACTTTCTTTGGAAAATATGCCTACTATACGATAATTAACATGTCTAAGATATGCGAGTGTGAAAAGGTCTATTTGATTATTTGAATGTTATTCGACCACTGACAACCGGAGTTCTACCGAAAGGTGCGCTTCGGCCAAAATTAAGCACCTGAAACGGACCGAAGCTAAATAAAGAGTAAAATAATTTTTGTTTAGTGTAAAATAAATACAATTTTAATACGAATATATAAAATCGATTGAATTGAATTACGTATTTTTTTTTTTTATTCCTTTTTCGGCGAATTTAAATTGTGGCACAAAGACGATGATCTGATCTAATTTAATTTTGCACCAATATGCTAGTAAATAAGTCGTAGAATGGATTATTCGATATTTTTTTTCTGACAACAGAGTCTATTTAGAAGAGATATGCAGATAAACTCGTATTTCCAGTTAATAAAGTTGTTTACTTTTTTTTTTTTAAATTTTTAATGAGTGTTCCATTAAAAGTTTCAAATACGGTAATCCTGTTTTTTTTTTTTTTTTTGATCAAATAAGAAGAGATATTTTTTTTAGAAAGGTTAAGTGTCTATAGATATGTCATCAGCTATTTTAACGTTGAAGTAAAAGTGCCTTTACAAAATTGTTTATTAATTTGTTATTGACGTAAAAAAAAAAAATTGAAAATGAAGCTTTATGTAAATATAACAGAAATAATTCTTACACACCTTAAACAGTTTCGTAACGACAATTTTTAGAATTGAAGGCGAGGGCTGTGAAAAAAGTTTGAACTATAGGCTTCGACATGACCGGAATCTCACCTTCAGTTTGATTGCAGTAATAACCATATGTTATAAAAAAATTCTATCGGGTCCGTCATGGTCTGAATTAATCATTTTTTTACGATTTCGATAAATATAAAATACACGTTAGTTATTGCCGCAGATGCGGGAACTCTGATGGTAGTTGTGCTCGTCAAGGTTTAACATAGAAAGAAACTGGCCTCCCTACTCCCGTTCAGTGCCGTTGGGCCTTGTGCACCTTAACTTCGCAATCCCCGACACCCTGTTAAGGGTATAGGACTCATGCTTTACTTATGTTTACTTTGCGGCGTATACGTACAAATATTTACTTTAAAATACCAAGCGATTCATTTCTAAAAGCATTCGAACTGTGGTGTTGTTTCGGACGAATGCTAAGACTTTCCTAAGCATACCGTTTTTCGAAACAGAGCTATTTTCTATCACGGGCGGGGAAAGATATGGAAATTCTGAAGTAGATTAAAAAGCGAGAAATGGCATATTTATAGTGAGAATTCGTTGCAGATCATCATATTAGAAAGGACCAACAGAAAATGACGATATCGACAAAAGAAATCGAATATCGTGGCTTGAGAATCTAAGACAATGGACCGGAACTTCATCGGTAGAATGATTCGAACGGATCAAGATGACTGCCATCGTCTAGGGAAAAATACAGATAGTATGGAGGAAGTAGAAGTGTTTTATTGCTTAATCATATGTTCCGTTCGATATATTGCCATTTGAAAATTTAAACACCTAAAATTTCCATCATGGTGGATATGATTAGAAAAATAATTTACGGTAGACGCCGTGTTGTACAAAATTCTTTTATTTATAACACTCGACGTTTCGGACAGCTTACACTTCTGATGATGGTCAGTGTAAGCTGTCCGAAATGTTGAACATTGAAATATAAGACTTTTGTATAACACGGCAACTACCGTAAATTATTTTTCCAATTTGAAAACTTATTTCGAAATTTCTCTCTGTCTATACTGGCTTGCGGCTTATTGACGCGCACTTCAAAAAACATTTCATCGGTTTTTATTGCATTATAAAAATTAAAAAAAAAAAAAAGAAAACAAAACAAAAAAGACAACTGTTATTAATTTTTACGAAATTTTTAACGATATTCGGAAAATTCAAGGAGCTTATAAATACTTTTAAGTAGAAATCTTTATTTTTTCAAGCTGATTGATTGATTTTTATTATGGAATATTTTTTACACGCGCAGCTGTAAAGACAACGACGTCGAAAACGGGAATATTTCGAAGAATAATAATAATAGTGTAGAAGCCGAATACGGATGTAATAATAATGTAGAAAACGGATATGTATCAAACGGCTACTTCAATACTGGTTTCCACGAAGAAAAAGAAAAGGAATCCAAAAAAGATTCGTTTGACTCGCATTTATAAACATGAAAGGTTAGTAAACGACTGTTATTAATTTGAAAACCGCGTGATTCGAAATATTTAAAAAGAGAAGTGAAAAAAAAAACAGACTAAAAAATTAGCACGATTGTATTGGCTTTTTTTTTCTATTTACAATATTATGCGCACTTTTGAGAACTGCATTTCCTAATTTTTAAACCAAGCAATAAATCACATTAAAAATCCGCTACATTTTTGAAAAAGTTTTTAGTATCGTTAAATTTGGTGTATTGTGTGGTTTTTCATTTGAAATCGTGAATATGCTGGGTCGTCTCTCATTGAACTCTTCTTCTTACGTTTCACGGTTGTATTTTGTATTCGAATCGTCAGAATGCACACACCAGTATTAATCTACAATGGTGGTCCGGGCACTGTGGAATCTCCGCGTTTACTCGAAATTTTATAAAAAAACATTGATAATCGTATAATTCAAGCCAGAAATTTTGCTTACGAATTTTTTTTTCTTCACATTTTACTTTGATCTTTGTTCAAAACTCCCATTTTTACTTTAATGTACAGATCCTCTTTTTTTTAGTTGATTTAGTTTCATTATCCTTTTATCAAAAATCTATCCGCATTTTTTTGCTTAACATGAATTCCTTAACGTTATTATTAATTCCTCGGTTTTCTTTCTTTTTTCTTACTGATCAAAAGCATCCTTGTCATGTTTTTTTTCATACTCTGATTCGTTACTACCTGAAAAGCTTCGAACCACCTCGATTTCGTTCATTTTTTTGACGGTATGAACACTATTCTTTTTGTACTTTTAATTTGTAACTACAACGAGTTCCTAACACCATCACTGCAATCGCTTTTATCCCTTAAATCCTCATTACTCGTATTTGATTTAGAGGTGAATATGAAATGGTTAGTTTCTCCTTATTTTCATGAGATCGCCAACCGGGGATCTTTACCTATTCGACGAAGATTTCCTACTCAAAAATACACCAACAGTTCGTAAAATTTTCATCTCCAATTTTAACTTTTATTTAAAAGGATTTTCATTACGCAACTCACACATATGTTATTTTGCACAATAAAATGAAAATCATGTTCTCATGCAAGCTCGGTTTTGGTTATAGCCTGTTTCCCTTTCATCCTCTGATAGCTTTTTTATTTGGCGATTCTCTATACCATCATGTTCTCTTAATGATAACTAAGCGATGTAGTACTTGAAATTTTACACTCCTTAAATTGTTTCTTTTATTCTCGTTTCGGATTTTAACCATTTCATTATTTCCATGTTCAGCTGAATCAGAATTTGATTAACTCATCCTGTAAAACGTGTATCATTTGCTACGAGCCAAAAAGGAAAAAAAGTGCGTAAAATTGAACATTGATACTCTCGAATGGTGAATATTGAATTTCATAAAACATTTACCCGGTTTTGTAAAATCTCTGTTTATTATTTTTCGTTTATTTTTTTATCTTTTGAAAAATACGAGTTTTTTCTAACGAATAAAATTAATTTTTCGGGTTAAAAAAAAAAAAAAAATCAAAAACGGTGCCTTCCGACGACTATTGAAATTAAATTAAATGAAAAGTTCTTCTTCTTTTTATCCTGGAAAGAGGGCGTGGTGATATTATGAAATTGCCGCGTTTGCCACAGTTCCTCCCCAAGTTGATCTCATTGGCCTGGAGATCCTAAATCGGTTTACACGGCATAGTATTTGTGTATTTGACCATTTCATAATACTCTCGCTGAAACATAATCACAGGTGGTTTTCCATTGCCTGCCTGATCGCAGTATTACAGTCGGAGGAATTAAAAATTAAAATTGAAAAAACTGAAAACAAAAAATATTAACGAAAAATAAATTTGAATCTTTTGGCGATTATTGGTTTTTGTTGGGTTTTTAATTCGAAAAATAAAATTATTTTTTTAAGCGACCGGAGAATGGTTTTTAAACTTTTTAAGTAAATAAAAAATTAATTAAAAATATACCGTCGTAACGGCTAATAACGGTATAAATTAAATGAAAATTAAAGAGAAATGCAATTAAAGACTGAAACTAATTAGAAAATTTATCAAAGATATAAAAAACTTGGATGAAAACTGTTCAATTAAAAGTTTTTTACTAGTCCAATTTAACTCTTGTTTATGACTATTGAGATTGATTAATATTTTCAAAGATGATTCGTGCGATTAATATTTTCCATTCCTGTCTATGCGCGCGCAATTATCGAAACAAACGTTGCAGAATATATTTTTGGTTCGTTCTTTTCTTGTTTCTGCGAATAAAATCATTTTGTTGATTTACAGGAGTCACTTGGTAACTAGTCTTCCAAATGTTGCAGAACCACTGATAAAGAGATGGATTCATTTAGAAGTAACGCCTTTTTATCACGGAGGAGATATTGTAACGATTATTTTTATTTTCGATCTCATTTCATAAATTCTATAGACTGCTTGAAAGAATATTGTAAATTATTTAATCGCGCCGAATATTTAATTTTTTTAAAATCGTTCTCTTTCATTATTAACGTTTACCGCAAATACATATCGTTTACCTTACCATATTTAGAGACACGATGGCTGCTAGCTGTTTTAGCATGTGATGGTGCTTGCTCTAGCGGACGAACATTGTCGTGTGCGATTTGCTCGTAATGTTTAATGAAATGCATCGCTCTAGTTTCCACTTTAATTTAATGTTAAAAAAGAGTACAATAGGGGATTGCTTTTAATATGCAGTCGAAATTTGTATTGTTTTTAAAAATATGTGCACGCGAGTGTGCATGGATATTTGTCTTATTTTTTATATAATTTCGTTTTTGTTCTTTCGTACGTATGAAAATATGATTTCTTAGTCGTTATTTCTTAAAAATGTGCAATTATATTTAATATATAGTATGATTAAAAAGTTTTTGCAAAAAATTAATTTCTATTACGCGTAAGTTTTATTTCGGTATTTTTTATCCGTTCTAATTTTTTATTATTAATGCAAGCCGCTTTTCATTAAAAACGTAGTAATAATTTGAAATTTTTTCTGATTTTTAAAATTATCATCGCCAATTTTTCTATTTCCAATTTTCCAGCCGACCGAAAACGAATGGGCTAAATAATTTATTAAACTGTTCGGAAATGAGTGAAATATTTCGCGATTAAAACGGAATATATTACGTTTTTAATTACAGTTTACGAATTAATAAACATTTAAAAAGTCATCCCGTATGCAGTTGCGTCTTTTCAGAAATACGCTTTGTGAAGAAAGATACCACATCTCATCTTAAATTGAATATAATTGAAGAGTTTTTATTTAAAAATTTACCGTTCCTATTTCCTAATTTACAGTATTTAAATTTTAAAAAGAAAACTTCATTAAGCCTTATGTTGCGTATTTAATATTAGTCGTTGGAATTGATAGAATATCGGCCGATCGTGAGTTAAGTTGAGGAACACGAACAAATATCCGTTCCCTAAACTTGAAATAAATATTTTATTGAGAATAATTAAACTAGAAGAGTTATATCTATTATTTCGATTACCGGTAATTTTTGTCGCCGCATTAAATTCTGTGTCAAACTATTTTTCTTCATTATACCCCGGTGCAAAGTACTTCAAACCTCGTTCTTTATTATTATTATTATTATTACTTTTATCAAATAATAAAACTTTATCCCATTTATAAGAAATGCGTAATCGAAGTAAATTTATTCGTCTCTAGCCGGAAGAATAATTCGACACCAGCCACTTTTTAATCTCATAAATACTTTGCAAGTAGTGTCCTTACTTCCTGTTGATATTTGCATTGCAGTGAAGCTTTAATCCGTTAAAAAATATTAAACACCGCTTTCTTCTTTCAACACGTATTGTCGAATTTATTCTCGCGGTGAAAAATAAGTTTCGGAAAATTTTGAAAAAGATTAAGTAGGAAGCTAAAATTCAACTACGTAAATATATCCTAATTTCATAAAACATTATTTTTGCTTAACTTTTTTTTAATTTGCCAAATGAAATCATTAAATTATCGCGAACCAAATGTGGGAGGTCCAAGTTTATGAATTAACGATGACAATTAATAACCAGCGAAAGGAAATGGTAAGCACATCATTATGTACGTGTGCGGATATCGAAGTGCAGACTTTTTGTACACTTTACACTGCGCTTGTTCAACAGCAAATCAAGTGATTACAATCATTTTCAAGTATACCCCCTGGAAGGAGCTCCCGTTGTACGTTGTCGTCATGTTCACTATATTTCTGTCTGTACACCAAGATGAGTAGTACAACTAAGAGAGATATGTAAAACGAAAAAAATATCGCAAGAATGCACCGTATTGCTTCTTTTTATATTGAATAGTAATTCGAAAAACTAGCTTTATATTCATAACAAAAATTTGAAAATTGTTTAAAACTTCCGGGTTCATGAATACACGTGTAAGTTCTTTGAAATAGGCCGATTTAATATTTACTATTAATATAGAAATGTGGCTAATACGATAAGGAGCTTTTTTATGAAAAGGAAAAACTGTTCATCCTAATGATTAATAGATCTTCTACTGTAGCGGCAGGTTTTTGTGCAGCTGATTTTCAGTGATTGTTCCGTATCTCATATTTACTTAGACATATCGTGCCTTCATTTTTACTAAGAAATGTTTGTGTTATCTTTTTCAGTTTTTCTCGCGTGCTCATAGTTATTATTCGTCTTCTCGAGTAGAAGCATTTGAATCCGTTCCATCGTTTGTTTATGTCGTTTAAAGCGAACATCGAGAAGGGTAAAATGCATTTCGGCGGTAATGTATTTCGACAGTTTCACTACGCTGGGTTTACTTTCTGTTCAGTTTTTTGGAACAGCTATGTCATTTGAACTCGTCTGCTTTGCTTGATCGAAAAGGACTAAGAATTGACTTTCATTCCGAACATTTTGTAAAGTCGTTTTTATAGCTTTTTGCATAACTACAAGCGTTGGTCGTCAAATCGATATTAGTTTTTTGCATTGCTTTGTTTGAAAATTTTTCTCAGTATAACTAGCGACACAACAAACTAGCTATTTTCTATGGGAGCTTGCAGTTGGTATGCTTGAGTAGCGGCCAACTTCTTGCAGTGTCTCAAGTGTTGCGCATATCACAAAAAACATTTGTGTAAACTGTTCTACTGCCGCAAGCTTTTTGGTTCACCGTATTTCACAAAAAAAAAAAAAAAAAAAATAGGCATTGAAAGAGATCAGTTAATCTGATCAGCAATTTTCTCCAAAAGGCTGTCTCGAAGTGAAGATTGTCGAAAAAAGTTTACGGCCCTTTTTATGATCCCTATACAGTTGCGAATCATAGGTACTTCTTAACTGGCATCAACACAAAAAAAAAATAACATAATCACAAAAATCCTATCGTAACATTTAACTTTCATTATGTAAAATTAAGACATTTTTTCGTTACATATTTCGTTACATAAAATTGTAACATTTTTTAAATAACAATCATAAAAATCCTATAAAATATAACAAACGTTACAAACAAATGCGACATTTTTCGTTACATAAAATTAGGACATTTTTTCTAATGAGGGGTAGCCTAAGAATTACGTTGTAATTAATATACATATATATATATGTATGTATGTATATATATATATATATATACGTAATTTCTGAAAAACAATTAGCTTATTTAGGTCAAGTTTAATTCATTTTTTCCAATCTTATGTATTTTTTCTAATTAATATAAAAAGAACCGATAGAAACACATGTACTCCTGAGCATCTATCAAGGACAGTCTCAGGGGCAAATTTTGTGATGGATGCTCAAAGTAAAAAATGAATACTTATGGCAAGGAGAAACTTAAGAATACGGCTCGTTAAGGCAATAGAGTGATGCTCCTCGAGTCTTTGATGTGGCTTTCTTCGGGATAGGTACGAAATTTAATGTGGTCCATTCTTTCGATAAAGTAGCTGTTTTGTGGATTTGATTAAATAAATTTAACAATTTTTTAGTTTTGTATTGTAGTGGTAAGAGCTTAATCAGTTCGCAATACACCGGGTCCTCATTAGTTCTTGCATATAGTGTTTTACAGTTCCTACACCTTTATAGTAAGAGTTTTTTCTTCACTTTATATTTCCATATCTTCCGGTCTATTTGCGTTTTCATATAGATTTCCTCTGCAGCCTAATAAAATATTATTCAGATGTAAAACGACGAAGCACACCTAAATCTGTTAATTTATTTAGCTGAAAATGGGCTCTGTTTTCCGGAAGAAAGGTTTTTTTTGTTGTTTTTTTATATTTAGTTTAAGAATTCTAGTTTAGGCAATATTAGTGTGTTGTTGCAATCATTATTTGCAATATTATATAAAAATTATATTACACAGAATGTATTTATTAAATGTAACACATATCGATATGTGTGAGAAGCAATTACTCCCATTTTCGAGGTGATTTTCACCTCGCGAAAATGGAGTGATTGCTCCGAGACATATCGATTTGCATTATTTTTAATAAATATACATTTATTTGAATAATTTAATGATTTATAATCCTATTAATATTTTATTTACTTTAAAAGACGATCGTCCTAGAAAAAGGTACACCTCTACTTTCATCAGTGCCATTGGGTTTCGTATATTGTGAACCTTAATTTCACAATCTCTAACGTCCTGTAAAGGATATGAGACTTCTTTTACTTTACCTTTTGCGGTTATTAATAAAAAAATGATAAGTTTTTTCAACTAATATGAAAAAAACAAATAGAGATTAAAATGTAAACTTCCTTCGCACGGTAAAAGCAGCCCTTAAAGTAAAATAATTGACAATATTACATCCTATATCAACGGAAAGAGATTAGAGATTCATTATGTTGAAGATAAGAATTGTTGCTTAAAACGGGAACAGAACTGTTTGCGAAATAATTTTGTTGTTGCACTAAACAGATAGATGAAATCTTTTTCGGAAAATTCAATGTAACCTGTTTTTAGCTATTTTATTATTTGTAAATAGCTTGCAAATATTAATTTAACGATTTTCAAGGTGATATCTTTAATTACTATTATTAACCGACTTCAAAAAAGAAGGAGGTATTCAATTCGACTGTATTTTTTTTTTTTTTTTTTTTTTTTTTTTTTATGTGTGTTACCACAGAACTTTCTTCTAGATGAACCGATTTTGATGATTCTTCTTTTATTTGAAAGGTGGTGTTTGTCATGTGGTCCCATTTAAATTTGATCAAGGTCTGACCGATAGTTTTTGAGTTATCCTTAATAATGCGGGAGATTAAAGCTTTTTGGATGCTTTTCATTCATGATTGTTTTCACCGTCGGATTAGATTTTTGACTTAAAATACTATAAATTTGCCAAATTACCATGGAAATGTAGCTTTTGGTGTTTTTACCGTGGAAATAAATGTTTTAATTTAATTGAATAAAAATGCACTAAAAAGTAAAAAATAAAATGCTTTTTTACAAAAAATAAATACCGACTTCAAGGTTTATTATAAAAATTTAAAAATGCACTAAAAAGTAAAAAATAATTACTCCCGATAAAATATATATATCAGAGTGATATAACTTAAGGTGATATCGTAATTCTTATACAACATTAATTTTTTGGAGTTGGCATCAAATTCATATTAAAAGAATAATTAAAAACTGCATTAAATGTTGATTAAATTGTTTCTAAGATGAATTTAATTCCAACTCCAAAAAATTAATGTTGTATAAGAATTACGATATCACCTTAAGTTATATCACTCTGATATATATATTTTATCGGGAGTAATTATTTTTTACTTTTTAGTGCATTTTTAAATTTTTATAATAAACCTTGAAGTCGGTATTTATTTTTTGTAAAAAAGCATTTTATTTTTTGTTATTTTAAATTGTATAAAATTTTTTTTACAATTCTGCATGGATTTTAACGTAATTAAATATATGCTTTAATGTACATTAAAAAAAAAAAAAAAAAAAAGATAAAAAAAGCTAAGCTCTGTACAGGTCTAATTTCTACGGGAGATTCATAATTTTAACATTTCCATTATTAATCCGTGTACATTAATGGATGGGAGGGACGGAGGAATTGTGTTAAGATATGAGCAAAAATATTATAACGAGGTTTATAAAAAAAGGAAATATATTTAGCGAAGGTAAAATATTTTTCACTTAATCGTTAGACTATCGGCGCGGTACACGTATTAAAACAATAAATTAACTAATAAAAATTGACACTTCGACAAGAAAGTTTACATAATGTGGTAGTTGTTTTGACATCTCGCTCGAATACTATCGATTATCGATCGGTTTTTCTTTTTCCAATGCCTTTTCTGTCGCTTTAGCGATTTCTTTTTCGAATAATCTGAAAAAGTGAACGCCATTAATAACATTTCGGTTCAACGTTGTAAAATAAGTCGGGGGAATTTTGCATACCGAAAGAAAACCGGGAATAAGCCGTGAATTTTATTGTAAAATCGGGAAAAAAGGCAAAAGTAGCGAAACGATGGTTCTGATAAAATAAAATCATTTGAAGCGAAAAATGAATGCATTTTGTGATGCACTTTACTCGATATCATTTTTATTTATTTGTATATAATATGCTGCGGCTGTCAAACGTTATCAAAACACTCCATTCTTAATACAATTTGACTTTAATTTTTTCTCAATTAAAAGACTTTCTCGATAGCGGCAGTTCTACTTTCATGATGAGAGTAATATTTAGATTTATTGCCAGTTTTAAAGAAAGGCATAAATATTTTTTTATTATGCATTTCGGTTTATCGGGAGGATTGAATTTTTTCAGTAAAACTTTTGGAGGAGCTTGACGAGTTCTATAAACCTTTGGAAGTCGCGCGCGTACGATTACAAATGTAAATATATTAGAAGCGTCAAATAAATTTTTTAAGTCAAAATTATTAAAATTGGGTAATAAATCAGCCTGTTATAAACTTTAATAAACTTTTATAATAATAATAAAGTAAGCATATTATATTGTTTTTGAGTTAGTTAGTAATGTGAAAATGTTTAATATGTTAAGTAAAACAACTTCAAAAATCTAAAAAATTTAATTTGTAATTTTTTTTGTTCCTACCAATATTTTATATGCGCTTCCGCTCCAATTTGTTGAGTTTGTTATTACACAGTTGGGAAAAGGTTCGTGAAAATTCTTGTTCAGTTTTAGTAATAAACAGCAAATCTGGAGGATTTCGACCCCGGGAATAAACCAAGAATTTAAAAAACATTTCAGTGACTACTCTGCATATTTTCAATTCTACGTTCGTTTCGTTTGCGCTACATATTTCAGTCTATGCCCGGGTTTTTCAAAAAAATGTTTATAATTTTATTCACGACATATCGATTTCATTGTTTTTCTTTTCTTTTCCAGCTAATTTGCATGAAAACGTTTCCGCGATAAGAGTATATTTTTATCTATCTTCTTTGTTTTATTCTAACAAAAAGGATTACATAAGAATAGTGCCTTCTTGCAGAAAGCAATATATGATATTTGGTATATATTGCAATGCAGAATTTCAAGTGATTAACTTGTTTCATCTAGACAGTAGTCAAATGTTCCTCGCCAGGCCAAAAAAAAAAAAAAAATCTTTTCATTTGAAGAATTATCTTAAAAACACCGTTTAAAAATCACGTATCACTTGACAAATTAAAAGTGAAATTTCCAAAAATTGGAAGAATTTGTGAAATTATTTGAAAAAAACGCAACAAGTATTAATTTTCAACGAGAACTATTGTTAGTTTAATTTTCTTCTAATATTTTCTTATATATATTTAAAGAAATAAGAGTTAAGAATAACCTGGTCAAATTACAAAAAATACTCCCTCTATCTATGCGAAAAAAAAAAATTATAAATATATTGTATATACATGTTTAAAAAAAAAGTAATATCGTGTAAATAAAACCGATAACGCAAACTGTATTTTTTTCTACAAAATTACTGATAACGATGAAATGGAAAAGTAATTTTGAGGATCTTCACTAACATAAATGAAAACTTTTAGCCGATAAAGTCTGAATAAGATCGCAAGTATTTCCGAAAGATTCTCAATAAAATCCACCTGTTCGGTAGTGCCTAAATGATTTCGCGCTAATGGAATACTATTAGCTATAGAAGATGTCCCGGGCGTGTTTTAACTTTGCCAAATTACCCGCTAAAAGCGAAAAAAACCAGGGTTCATTAAATTAATTACTGAAGAACAGCGCTTACTTGGCCATCGTTTTCTGCAACAGTTTCGACAAGCTGCATAAAGGTGCTTCAGCGTACAGGTAGAATAAGAAGCCGAACATGTACGTTGTCAGTATATCTCCGAAAACGACGAACATCTGTTAAAGAATAATAACACAATTACACCGCAACGAATAATTGACGCAAACGCAGCAAATATCGGTAATGTATTATGTTACAAAGACAACAAATGCTAACATTCACTTCCTAGTTTCCGTGACATAATCAGAAATTTTTTCAGAAGGATCTGATCGGTTTTCGCCGTCAAGACTCAAAATTTCGAATTTTGCTCCCTAAAAACGCAATTTTCTTTTTCGGTTTTTTCGTATCACATTGCTTAGCAGAAATACCGCAATCTGATCAATGTGCAAACTACGTTTTCTTTCGCACTTTTCAAATAGAATAGGCAATTAGGCGCTAATTATTTTGAAAAAAACTTTGAACCTCTCGGAGCCACTCTCTTTTAGGCCGTTATCATGTTTAAAGTTATTCCGAACATTTTTGTAGTATACTACAAAGAACGCTGATTAGGCGATCTATGTTTACTGTAATTCGAAAAGCTATCTTATGTTTTATTCTTTTCTCAGATTGCCGTGGTTGTGACAGGTAGGGGCTACATAAGGTATTTGTAACAAATTCGAAACACTTAATACCACGCGTCATCCGATTTTATTAAATGTAACTTACGAAGAAATTGGTTCAGTTGATGAAGTGTGTCGTCGCTTTCCTAACAATGATGTGAACGATAAAATTCAAAACATTGCTACTATTGAACATTGGAAAATTTCGAAATTTACACTTCGGCAGTTTTTAATTAGCAAATATCGAAATTAAATCGCAAAAACTTTTAACGTAAACATAAAGAAAATCATCGTGTAATTCAGATTTTAAAATGTTTAGCGGTCCGTATTCGGACGACATGGATTTTGTATCGTAATTTATATTCGAATTCCGTGAAATTGGCCACTTGTTCGTCTAAAACTTTAAAATTTCTCTTGCCTGCGAAAACGTATTTTTTAATCCACTGTTCCTTGTTGATGCGCTGAAGAACGGGTTAAATATCACTTTCAGACAATATTTCGTTTATAACTAATTTTTACGTTATTCACATTGAATTGCGGCGCGTAATCTCTCATGATTTCCCTTAAAGCAGTGATTACCATTCATCCTAGTAGATAGCGCCAGTTCTGCCTATCAGTTTAATTTAAAGTAACCTCGGAAACACAGGCTTCGATCGGGATATTTATTAGTTATATTTGTATTTTTCTATTAAGCAGTTCGATCTAAACACGCGCAATGCGGGAATAGCGTACGGTTAGTGCAAGTAGCGAACGATGTCATTCCAAAAAGACATCTTCACCTAGATTTCCGAAATGGATAACTACTATAAGAGCTCAACGTCAAAAAAAGATCAGAAAAAAACCCAGATTCGTAGACGATGGTCTCTCCGGAAGGCGTCTAAAATAAAAACAAAAACGAACCTCATTTTACCCGAAGTAGACCTATCACGCGACATTACTAGTGTAAGATAGTTTTGTAACTAAAAAAAGGAATCGAAAGCATTCGCGCTCGTGAGAATGTTACAAAAACACTGTACCCAACATTTTTTTTACAATATCGATGGTTTGTCCGGAGCCAGTTTCTAACATCGGCTTCTCGGAACCGACGGACCCATAATCATTGAAATAAGTTTCGAAAAAATTCTCTTACTATCTTATTATTTGTTTAAGAAAAAACAAAGCTTCTTGCTGATATTCGCTGATAATGAAATATTTAACATTTTTATACTCACAATGAATTTATAAGATGCGAACCACGGCGTCCTCGTCGAAGCTGTGAATGTAATTAAGTTTAATATGTTGACCAGAAATACAGAATAGGTTATTCGTCCCAATACAGTCCACAGCCTGTGATTAACCACATGATTCAGTATACCTGTGCAATAATACAAAGTTGCCTGTTAAGCCGCTTTCCTGGATACACGTTACAAAGCTGAATTATTTAAATTCATTTAGAACGTAATTTCGCCTATATGCTCTCTTTAAATGTAAACGTTATTAACCGGTAAGCAAGTAATGGCGGAAAACGAATCGATAGAACTTTAGCGAGGTGCAAGTCGATTAATTAAATTAAATCTCCACACACTGCAACGAAGAATGTCGCAGCAACAGTCTTAAATATTAACATAAATTCTGATTATCGTTAATTTTACGCGTAGAAGGAAACATTAGATAGATTTCCAAAATTCAACGGCACTTAGTCCATGTCGCCATTTTTCGCCTCCAGTTTGGAAACCCTATCGAGTCTGTAAAAAGAAGCGAAAAACTACTACTAGAGTGACTGGCCTCCGGTAATATTTCTAAGTAACGTTCGTGATGTTAAAAGCGTTAGGCCTCCTCTAGCACAGTCCAATTTTGTTGTATAACTATTCTTTAATTACGGCGCCATAAAGCTATTTTTTATGCTAGCATGCAGTCCGAGTCCAAGTCTCCGCCAAATAGGGCATTACGCCGAGAATTAAGAAGAAGAATAGATTACTCTGAAATCTTCATGTTGGCACAATAACGAAATTTTAATATCCTGACTGTGCTAAAAATAAAATGCATTTTTGCTTTGATTTTTACTTAACTTTGAAAAACGGAACACATACGCTTATGCAACTAATTAGGTTCTTCGGAAAAAGACATCTTGTTTAAAAATTTAAAAAAGAAGTAAAACGGGCATTTCTTCGCGGTAAAATTCATCATTTAAATTTTATATTATTATATTACCGGCAGATCCGCTTTTTTCGGTACGTTAAGAGTCGGTGAGATTAGCTTTGCCTATAAGAGCTATTCGGAAACGACCTTAAATTATCATCGGTTCCGGTTAAATTAGGAAAAGTTACGAACAAAACTAGACCGAATAAGCTTGATGAACGCGACAGAATACACAGTCACGAATAACGCTAAATTTTCAGTAAATTATAAACATGCCGACAGTAGAGTTTCACAATAATTACGTCACTAAAATTTTTAATTTTAACGCTGCCATCATAATGGTTCTGTGTAACAGGAGACCAGATGTTATAATTTATTAATTACATTTATTATGTGTATTTTATTAAATAAATAATATTTAATAAAATAATCATATCACTATGGAAAATTATGAGCTATTTAGCGAAACAATCGCCTAAATATGTAATAGTAACTCAGGCCCAACACTGCTTTCTTTGAGGCATATATTCTTGAATAATTTTTTAATCGATTTCAGCAACTCAAATAGAACTTATCAGAGTAGTTCATTTGTTTTTGTCTTTGTCGTCATTGTTGTAAAATATCGGTAATAAATATTTTTATAGTCATATACATTACTCGAAGGGGTATTGACAAGTCGCGATGGTATTCAGCTTCTTTTTCGTCTGTAAAAAATCGAATATATCTATAAATAATTTATTTGATTTTCGCAGCCAAAATAGAAGAACTTATCTGAACCAGCATGTATAATAGTAGAATTCGTTTTGTTAAGCACTAAAGTCATTACGAGTGACGGAATTATTTCGTTATTTAACACGCAAAGGAAGAAATTAATGTTACCGTTGGCGCTAGAAATAGTAAATCATAGCGACATCTGTACCAGTCATTTCCTTCTCTATGATATACCAATCAATCAATAGCCACCCTTCTTAAAGTGCTCCGCTATGTTTTATTTTTTTTTTAACTTTTGGAAATAAAATGTACACACGTATTGAAAGTAATACCACCACCCCCCTATCATCTGTTGTAGGTAGTGATGGATGTTGTCCTTGTGTAGTAAAAACTTCGCTCTACATATTCAACATATAAAGGAATATCGCAGCATGGTTTAGTAAGTAGCAAACCAATAACAATATTAGTGAGCCCGCAGCATGTAATGTTTCCGGAAAATCCTTAGGAGAAATTAAAAAAGAAACCATTACCAAGATTCCTCAAATAGTAGACAATGATAGTAAAAAAAAAGTATCAAAACATTAACAAAGAGATGTGTGTAGATTTTTTCTCAAAAAAAATTATATGTCCTTATATTTCTATTTAGTTCCTTTACCATCGTTCCCGTAAACCTGTTCATACTTCCCGTTGAAATCTAAGTAATACCGGTTAGTTCAAATTTCGTAATGAATCTTCTTTTTCGTATATTCAAACTAATATGGATCCTTTTACCCGGTTAATCTATGTGAGTTTGTCTTCTTTTTCATCATAACTGAATTTTGTTAAAAATTAGAAGTTCTTCATTGTTTTCACTTTATTAATGTATCTGCCTTTAAAACAGTCCGCGCTTGCCCTTCAATCGACAATTTCCTTCCCTACAAATGGGCCAATCCAAAGGTCTGATTTGTTTTCAAATTTGCCAAAATATTCCGGAAACATACTAGATTTATTCTTCTCCTGTTACACTTCATTCTTTTAAATTTAGAGGATGTCCCTAAAGCTTTTAAAGTCCGTCGTTCTCATCATCCTATATTTACGAACATCCCGTAGTAACATTTTATTTAGTACACTTGTTTTATCGTGTTTATTTAATACTCAATACGATTGTTTTAATACAGATTACACATTTTCTATTCATTTGATGCGTGTTTCATTATTCTTTCTTAATTTTCAGCTTAAAATCATTTTCGTTGTTTTTTAATGTTCAACGTGCATTATTTGAAACTTATGTAAATATTTGATTAATAATTTTGTTTTAAGAATGATGATCATTTTGTAAAGTTTTTGCCCAATTTTGCAACTAAGAAAAGTACAGAATTTTGTAAATTTTTCTCTGTAATCTTAGCAAACTGAATTTTTCAGTGTCTTCGTTTAATGGAAATATTTAAACAACGCGACCGATTCTTATTTGTTTTTCAGTTGTTATTGTGAACCTACGGTTACATTTTTCACGAGCAGCTACTATTTGGCTCCGTTCTCTATTCCCTTCCACCCACTTGAAATTCCATTGTTGTTATTGCCATATCTAAAAATAACTTTTCCTCCTTCCGCCCAATATCTTTCGCTCCATGCTTATCCTAAACAGGCGTCCGGTTTAGTAGATAGAACAAAATTGTTTACTTCCATCCTAGTCTCAGTTCCTGTGAGATTGTATTAGTGTTTTTATCCCGAATATTTAACAAATCATTTTGAAATAAAAGTTATACTCTAACGCAATGGTTCTTGATGTTTCCAATGCATTCGACAATGTTCATCCTCCCTTATTATAAAATAAGATGTTTTTCGTCGACTTATCATCCCATTTCATTTCAATTATTCTTCATCTGTTCTCAAATCTTTTAGTCACCTAAACCGCTTTTTGTTCTATGTATACATATATATATATATATATATATACATGTCCTTAATGTAACTCCTCTATTTCCCTATTTTGCTTCCGAGTATCTCATTTCTGCTTAATCCGTATTAAATAATTCGAACTCTGATTTACACCTTTTTATCTTTTATCTAAATTCGATTGTATTAATTGTACTTGTCGCCCTTTTAATTCTTCTCTTACTAGACTTAACTATGTTTTTATTATTATCCTACCAAGGACACATGTATGTAAAAAAATAAGCCAACTTCTTATCAACGGACTATATGTATCTAAAAAAAAAAAAAAAAAAATAATTGAAAAAGTAGTAAGTCTATTTTCCTTATTTCTTCGGTTTTAATAATATTTCCTGTCTTTTGATCTATCCCTAAAAATAGTCTTGTCATTTTTCAAATATATTTCGTGTATTCTCGAAAGATAAAATCTCTTCAAATTCATTTCGTCAACAAAGTGGGGAGGAAATTTGAATATATTAATTATTGTTTATAAATCTATAACACGCTTTAAACTTGATTATGATTCTTTCATCTCTGGTAACAGCTCTGAATTTTTTCATTGTGTTCAAATCGCTACCTTTGCCTATGTTTAAGAGCCCTTAAATCAATTCTTATTCCTGTAATTGGTTAAAGAAGGAAATCTGAACGCAAAGTTACATTATTTTATAAGATGTGTATTTCATGCATTACATATATTTCTCTTAGGAATGTGATTTCGATTTTTTTTTCTTTTTCGGTTTACCGTATCATCAGTGACAACCTATTAAAAACAGAAATTGAATACTAGATTTTGTTAGCAAACGCGTATAGATGATAAATAATGTTTACCAAATCCAGTTTTTTTTTTTTTTTAAATTATTAATATGATTGTTATATATATATATATATGTATATATATATCCATGAGGTGTTCATTCAACTGAGATACTCATGGCTATGTATCAACTACTATGCATTTATGTTATTATTCACCAAATAAATAAATAAATAATAATAATAATAATAATAATACCGAATCCAGTAGTTAAATATATCATTAGGAACCAAGAAAAGAGGCAGGCGAATAACACTCTATGAAGGCAGCTGTATAATGCATTTTCTATCCGATAATACGGTCGGCCGTACTGGTAAAATACAATGCCATAATACTGACTTCCTTCTCCGATCAGTCCTGCTAACGAGCTTCCAATGATCAACACTTTCTATTTAATAAATAAAAAAGAATTTAAAAAAACAAAACGGAAATTAAGTTAAAAATTCACAGTGTACTGAAAAACTCGTAATATCCAGGAGAACAAGAATTTTCTTTTTTTGCATTTTTTGATAACCTAAATAAAGTAAAGCAAACAAACCTTCATTTTGTTAGGTAAACATGTGAATATACATTTAAAAATGTTACACTGAAATATTTCAAAGAACTATAAAGCATTAAATTTATTGTGCCACGAATGTGGATGTAATATTTCGAAACGTGTCAGTATTGTATTTTTATAATTCAGATTTTAAAATGTTTTTATAACATATTTCCGATACAAATGTCAGTGTTCGTTTATTTTATTTAAATAAATTACTCGTCAAGAGTTTTATTCGATTTTTAACGCTATTACATGTAGTTTAGTACGTTCGTGCCAAAATCAAAAATAAATACATATGAAGCGAATGTGTAACAAATTCGAAACGGATTTTGTAGTATTCGAACACACTCGTTTCTACGTAGAACTCGTATCGCTAATTATACAAAAACTTCTTTCTTAAAAGTCAACCTTTTCGCATTATTTATTGCCTTATTAGAAACCGAAATTTTTCACGCGAAAACATAATCACTATGTAATAGCAAAAACTGGAAACGGAATACGAGGTGTGACAATTGTGTATTCGTAGAATTTTTACTCGGAGAGCCTAACAATAGGGGGAGAGGGAAACTTACTCTGAACACCTTCGAGGTTGGCGCACTGCCGCCAACGTTCGACTCATTTTTGGGAGCGCGGGGATGCTGTGAAGCATCAAAAACTGGCGTACTGCGAAGGACGAATGTGCTGGAGCGTTGTCGTGATGCAGCACCCAACCCTTCTCGGCCAATTCGGGTCGTGCGCGGTACACGCGGGCTCGTGTAACCGTTTCGTAATCCCGATGTAGAATGCTGCATTGACTGTCTGACCCGCGGGAACATATTATTCACGATGAACAACGTCGTTGATGTCGAAGAAAGCGAGCAGTAGAGACTTGACTCTTGATTTGGACATGCGAGCTTTTTTCGGACACTCCCCCTCCCCTTTCTTCGCCCGTTACATGGCTCCATCTCTTGGTCTCAGGGTCATATTCGAAAACCCACAAGACTCGTCCCCCGTGATAATGGACGACATCTAATGGATTTCCTTCAGCGTCAATTCGATCAATCATGTCCTCAGCTGTGAGCAGTTTTGGAACCATCTTGGCACACAGTTTGCGCATCCCTAGATCGTCGATTTTAAATCTGTCGAATGGTCTCGCGGTTCATGTTTAACTCTTCTTCTAATATTCGACAACTCACTTGACGGTCTTGGAACATTTGCCGCCGTTTTTCCGGTAGAAGGACCGCCGCAGTGCGGATCGTGCTCGACTGATTCACGGCCATCTTTAAACCGCTTAGTCCATTTGAAAACAGAGTCTCGGCTGTTTCATGTAGTGTCTTCCTTAAATACGTCTGGTTATTTATTATACGAGCATTTCCGACGGTGGATTTACTCCGCGTTTGACCAAGAATTTGATCACGATAACTCAGTATTTACATCGCACATTTTCACGACCCATGTTCAAAAATCTTACTTCGTTTAAACGACCACAGCAGAACGCGAGATACACGGGCTACCGTTATCAAAACACTGACTCAGAAATGTCCCCTCTTTGCAACGAGACCGCGGGCACCATCGCAGTGTTGCTACACGTCGCGCTATGAAACAATTCTACGAATACAATTGTCATACCTCGTATTCGAACATAAAATATTACTTGCCCTTTTTTGTTCGGTATCCTAATAGTTTTTTTCGAAGAACAAATATTAACAGTTCTCGATTATTTTTTTTTTTCAAATGTGGAAAAACAAGTATCTTGCAGAAATTTCGCGCATTTAGTTTATCTTTTTCCCGCAGCGATTAGCAGTATATTAGATTTTTATCAATTGCTAATTTTATTACATTCAGGGGTGATCTCTTCTAAGGGACTCAAAGGCTCGAGCTTTCCAGTTGCTTATTACAAAAAGACATACCATTTAAAAATAATAGACCTTTTTTAATAACATAAGATGATTTTGAATTTTAAAATTCGCTTTTTTTTTTTTTTTTTTAATACGAGCACGACTTATTCATAACACTGTATAGATTGACAATATTGACAATGCGCAAACTTACTATGGTTATTTTTTTTCCCTTTTTCTCTCGTTTTGGGGTTCGTCAACCAGAACCCAGAAACAATTAGAAAAGAGCAGAATCAATTATATTTCGATGCGGTCAGATATTGTTAGTAGGAAGGAACACGTAGTGGGAACAGTGTATGGGGAGGGAAAAGACGGACTATACATAGGAGGAGTAGTACGACTAAGTCGCAGCAAACTGGAATACAAGGTAGAACGCTCAGCAGAAGGAGAAGAATATTTAATAAACATACGATCAGCATCGCAAACACGCTCTTCGTTCGAGCGGAGAGGGAAAAATGTATATGAAACTGAGGAAAAACAAAAACGGAGGGGGGGGGATAGAGCATCGCTTAAGAATGCAGACGAATAATGGAGACAACAATAGAATGATGAAATGAAGGAAACAAAAAGAACTACGGATTGTCAGGAAGACTAGGTTAAACAGACAGATGAAAATAACAATTGTTAGAAAAAGAGAAAACGTACATGTCCCATCAAAACCTAAGATGGAAACTTTTACACAACAAAAGGAGATTAGAGAATGGGATTTTCTTTAAAAAAAAAAAAAAAAAAAGAGGTGAGAAGAAGTAAAAACTCGAGTTTTAAAGAATAAGCCGCTTTGTTATCAAAAATGTCCGATGGAATAGAGGGAAAAAAGAACGTAGGTAACCGAAGGTATACGTAGAATAATAAAAATGAGAACAGATGGCCCTAAAGGGCGATCACGATCAAATATAATAAAGGACAAAATGACTATATATATATATATTTTTTTTTTTTCCATCGGGTTCGTCAGATAGACATTGACCCAAGAAGAGGGGAAAAACAGAGAGGTAGAATTAGATATTTACACGATCAGATGTAAAGGATAAAAAAGTCTTAAGTGCTGGAATAACCGAAGGAAATGTGGCAAGGAAAAAACAAAAGATGCACAATAAGAAGTTGGGGAAGACCGATTAATAGAAGCGAAGAGTCGTAAGAGGAACCTTTTGGAAGAGGTTCACTGTAATAACGTGTGATTAGCGTCATACATATATAAAGTTGTTAGAGGAAGGGTGAAGGGAAACAGAGCGGAAAGGGGGCTAAAGAGGAGATGCAAGAAGTGTATCCAAAGCAGAAATGACAGATTGCAAAGAGAGAGAGAGAGAGAGTTGAATGCCGCATGGATGGAGAATTGAAGATCTCGGGATAAGACGGTATATTAGGCTGGATAAAGAGATAAAAGTAATTCGGATTTAAAAAGGTGGAGAAATACGAGTTCAACCATAGTTTGGAATAAACGCAGCTGTGGAGAGGAAAGTAATATTTTGAGATGAAAAATCGCTGAGAAATCTACCGGTAGAAGAAAATGAACGAGCTAGTGTATCGGCTGAGTCGTTACCTTCGATTCCAGAGTGTCCAGGAATCCACACACAGTAGGTCGATTTGGATAGAGTGAGAAAGGAAAATGTTGCGGATGAGAGAGCATATGGGAAGGGGATTACATACACTCAGTAGAGGGAGAAGGAAAACAAGATGAAATGGTTTGTAGGGCACAGTGGGAATCTGATTTAATATGAGGACTTTACGACGAAACTAGAGAAGAAGTAATAGAAAGCGGTAGATTTGGCATAGAAAATTGAGCAGAAAGAAGAAAGTTTAAAGGTTTCTGAATAATTTAAGGAAGGACAAGCGAAGATTGTGCACCAACTTCATTCGGTCCTTTGGAGCCGTCAGTGAAGATTGAAAAGTGGTTAGGGTAAGGAGAGCCCGAGGTATTTAAAAAACTTTGATTTAACAACATGTTGAAGGATAGAGGTTCGGAAAGACAGATTGAGAAAATCAATTAATAGGAGATGTAGGAAAAACCGGAAGAAAAGTACAACGGCTTACCGTAAGAATGAGTATACATGGTGAAAACTGAGAGAGGCGAGTGGAAGTGAAATATAGTATCGGATTTTTGTTGATGGAAAAATCGCAGTTCCGGTGGATAGAAGAATAGGGATTAACAAACGTGTAAGAAAAAATGGGCAGGCGTTTGATTAGGATTCGGCGTGTAAACCAGCGGCAGAAAGAAATGGAAATAATGGAAGAACGCGTTGGAGGGATGGTCATTAATTCGTTTATGAATATCAAACATAGAAAGGAGGCGGACGAAAATATTCTGCAAAATCAAAGAATCTAGGGGGATAGAAGGGGCACCGACATCATACACGGCCTCTTCAAACCACCTGTAAACACGGTTACATAAGATGAAAATTGAGAATTATAGTACCATGGTGTGTGGATAAAGTAAATAAACCTGTGTAACTTTATTACGCCCCGTGGGGTACAGGGAACCGTAACTAGAGTAAATTCTCTAGTAAGTAGTCACTCCAATGCCGTATGGTGCTAGTCCCACCGGCAGAGGAAACGAAACGGTAACCGGAACTAGGTGCGCGTCCACGACGTACGGGGTGGAAACTAATACTTCGGGAGGCTCAGTCCTGATGTATTAGGCTAAAGCACTAGTTTGAAGAAAGAAGTAGTGGTGAAACGGAAAGGGCTCAGCTGCCGGAGCGGAGTCATCAATAAATACCGTTAAGCGATATACTGCAAGAAAAACACGCAGACCACTACTTCTTCACACACGACCTAAAGTACCTCAGGTCAAACACAGCTATGTTTGGGTGAGAAGGCCAGCATCCAGCGCCTAAAAACTGGAACAACCGGCTAAGGGAGCACGCCCTAACAGAAAAGCCTGCGAAAGAGGATTGGGGACCCACCGCAGTATCACCTCCTAGTTATCGACATGAGTACAAAAAAAAAAGCACCAAGGCCCCAAGTCTCCGTCAGGTTGTTCATTACAAATTAAGTATGTGGCCTTAGTGGAAATAAGATGTATATATTGTCGATTGCAACCTCCCGCAAGAGAGACGCATACAAAATACAAAAAAAAAACCTTATTACACTGCGACTATTACAAACGTCAATATCATCTTAAATAACTCTTTCGACGGTCATCATCGGAAATACGGAATTCGAATATGGAGAATTCAAAAAAAGAACTAAACGAAAGTCTTATCAATAAAGAACACAACGTTTTTCGTTGTTTTCTTCGTTTGGCTAATGAATTCAGATATCTAATTTAGGACTATTTCTTGCTAATCTGTGTGTAAGAAAAAGTGTGTTACTTGGGGCGAAATGGCGGGAAAATGTTTGGATATAATCCGAACGATTTTATTAGCGACGAATTAATCCTTCTTCGCTGCTTTCCTCCCGCTTTCGCTTCTCATTAGCTTCTTCCCCATATTGTTCCCACCATTCAAATGATGCAGTTATATTTGTGACGCTGATCACGTGTTTATTAAGTGTTCATCTCTTTCGGTGGAATACCGCCATTTTCTTAATTTTCTTAGCTTTGAGCTTCCTACTCCTTATTGTATATCCTATCGTTTCCCCCTCTACACTTACTATACCTGCTATTGTTGTTACTTTCCTATTAACGACGTTTTATCGTCTCGTTATATAACTTTTCCTTATCATTTCTAATTGTTTCCGGGTAAAGGTCCCCCTTGGTTGACGAGCCCATTAAAAAAAACAAAAGTGGAGTCCGGAATTTCGGCGATGATGTAGCGTTTAAAACAAATTAAGAGGTAAATTTAAAAAGTGGTGGTGAAATTTTTCCTTTTAAATTATACGAAACTTTTTTCGTTAATCTGCGCCATATTCGTTTTAGTGGCACTTTGAATAGAGTAGGGATATTTCTGAAATTTAGTTTGGTGCCGAATGTACAAAAATTTTTAAATTTTTGATTTGAAATAATTAGAGCGATCATAGTGAGCTCATTTTTAAGAAAGAAACTCTAAGCAAACTGTTGAGTTATAAATGAGAATAGATTTTTAGATCAAAATGTTGTCACAATTCTCTCTAAATGCTACACAATTATGTAATTATCTAAAAAGAGAATGACTGCCGTGCTGAAAAACATGTTTGTGAAAAAGCATTTAATCGACTTTGCCACTTTTTTCGTGGTTATTGTTTATCGGTTAAAATTATACAATCATGGACGCGGACATAAATAAATACTACCGCCGCAATTACATTTTATTATTATTTCCTAATATTTTGCGGAAATAATTGTATTTCAAGCGTATGTTTTTATTTATTACACATCTTGTTCGAGAAAGCATCTTATCGTGTCAACCGATTGTGGTGTAAATTTCGTACAATTTCGAATGCGTATTCGGTTTCATTTTTAAAATTTCGCACCAAGGAGGAGGTTGTATTAATTCTCCATTTCAGCATCAAAAAACAAAATTTCGGATTTTAAATCGGAGAAGGACACTCCCCGTAGAAGTATTTTTGTAAAAGAAATAACAATAGAGCATTTTAGGGAAGAAATTTTTCTAAAAAGATTTGTTTACCTTTCATTGGGTGGTAAATTTTCTCTTCTTTTCAGAATGAAATTTTGCTGTAATGTGTATATGATTAACTTATACAAGTCATTCGAAAAAAAAAACACAGCATACTTACCAAAGGAAATTTGTATTTTCGTTCTTGCAACTTTATCGTCAAGTATGCGAAGAAATATCCGACTAGATATGGGCCAGCTCGTGAATACAAAGCAACGTACAATCTATCAAATTCTATCGACCGTCTTGGTTCTTCTAAAAATCTGAGATCAGAAATGAACAATTACTGTCAGATTAGCAGTGGCGAATGAAGAATGAAAATATTCGTTTAAATTAAAGGTCTTTCAAGGGTTTTCAAGTACTATTGCCCAAATATATGTGTGATTTATACGAGACTCGATCCTTCCGACTGATTTTTCGGTAATTCTTATATAATAGTCGGTTTTGATTGATCGGGGCTAATTCTTCGCAAAATGAAATAAACATCTTACAAGTGCGACGCAAAAACGTCACAAGATTATTTTTTATAATAGGATGGTTTATTATCCCTGGTATGGGTGAGAGGCATAATCGTTACAGGATTTTTATATCGCATCAACGACATTAATCATAAATACGAGTATATTTATATATTCTAACATTAGTCGAAATTCGACCATAATTATTATTAAAAATTCGAGGAAAACACATATGAATTTGCATATTTCCAAAAAATTTTTTCTACTCTTATACATTCGTTCATTGTATATCTGAGACTTTTATATGTACTTACAATATACAAAACAGTTCAGTGCCATTATAATTGTTTAAAAAAAATAAATTCAATAAAATAACAGTAAATCATAATTTAAAAACCCTCATTTATTGTGATATTAAATGACGATACCTTAAAATTTAGTATACTGTAAAAAAGCCAATATTGATGATGATTATTAAAAAAAAATTAAAAGATTTTAATAAGAACAGATTTACTACTAGCTGTAGTGATTTCATTTTTTGTATTAATTTTTTATTTGAATAATAAAAAAAATAATTGTTTTCAAAATTTTTATACTGATAACACTAAAGATTGTCAATAGCTTCTAAACAAAAAAGAATAAAATCAGTTAATAAACAAAGGAGAAAAAGTTACTGAACCGTTTTGTCTCTTTGCCTATTTATATATAGATATGTATATATATATATATATATATATATATATATATATATATGTATATACATATGTATATACATAGGGTGTTTTGAAACTAATTCGGGAAATTTGTTTCCGCTATAAAGCTTGTCAAAATGAACAAAAAAGGCCTGATGGAAAAATCATTTGGGCGAACAATTAATTAGTTATAATTAATTTAATTAATTCATTGTAATAAAAAAATAAAGATTTTTTTTTTATGATTCAATATATTTTGAAATAAAAATTAAGTATTGAAAAGAAGTAAAATATGTATTAAATGTAATCGTATACAGTCAACTAAGTAAAAATTCAACTCAGTTCGTCGTATTTTTTCAAATCAGCAGTATATCCATTTTATCACAATGTAGTCTCAGTGTGGATTTGTTTTTCTTTTGCTTTTTTTGTAAACACAAGAAACAAAATACAATTATATCGTTTTCAAAGGTAACTGTGGCATAATAGATGGCATTTGGATAAAACCTTCCTAGATAGGTGGATAGGGCACCTCGGACGATTGAATGGCCATCAAGGTCTCCCGACATAACTCCTCTGGATTTTCTATTGCGGGGTTGTATTAAGGAAAAGGTGTATCGTACACTAATCAACACACGAGACGACTGCATAGAGCGGATAGTCGCAGCGTTTGACGACATCTAACGAACATCAGAACTTCTGCAACGAACCGTGAATAACGTTACGGGAAGAGCTGAGTTGGTGGTACAGCAAAATGGTGAACATATTGTGAGTACTTGCCCAGGTCATTGACAAATCATTGTTGACTATACATTTAATACGTATTTTACTTCTTTTCAGTCTTTATTTCCTTTTTATTTTACAAAATATTGATGTATAAAAAAAAATATTTTTTCATTTAATTAAATAAATTAATTATAACTAATTTTAATTGTTCGCCCAAATGATTTTTCCCTCAGGATTTTTTTGTTCATGTTGATGAGCTTTATAGCGTAAAATAAATTTCCTGAATTAGTTTCAGAATATACATGTATGTATATAGATATAGATATATGTATATAAATATACACACACACATATATACAATATATATATATATATATATATATATATATATATATGAAAAGTCTTTTAACAACACTAGTCGAACATTCATTCACGTTAGTCGACGTAATTAAAGAATAAAGTCATTTTGTCCGAAGGATCGTTTTAAAAATTTCTTTGTAAATGTTAAATCCACTTTTCCAATAGTTAACGAAAAAAATAGAGCATTACATTTATTTTTTATTAATTGAAAACGAAATAATTTTTCGTCTAAAAGCAAAACTAAATATCGCATTTCATTACGAATTCCCGGAACTTCTTCGCATAAAAACGAACAAAATGAATTCAAAAAACATCTTTACACGCATTTCGGGGAAGGAAAAAAAATACTTTCGCTTTTTCCAAAATAGATAGTGATTATTAATTTTGCAATATCGATATAGAAATATCTTCTTTTTTTTCCCATAAAATAAAATAAATAATTACAAAAACATGTCATCATCATCACAACCATTTGGTTGGTAGGCAACCTATTCGTACATTTTAGTTGTACAGATATAGGTCGTGTGCTGGGCAATTATTATAATAAGTAACAAACATTAAATAAATAGAAATAAAAGTGCTAGAAAAGTTTTCGAGAATAATATACGGTTTTTTATAAAGGAAAAAAAGATGCCTATTTCTGATCTTGTATAGTAACGGTAAAATTCATAGATGCTAAAATCGTATTTTATGATTTATTAAAAAAAGAAAAAAAAAGTGGGGCTTTTATCTTAAATAGAAGATTTAAAATCATAGAAGAAATTCGACGTACACCGTGAATGATTTGCGTTATGTTCTTTCGATATAAAATGATAAATATTTGTTTAAAATTAAAATGATGTAAATACTAACGCCATGTACAACTTGATCAGTCCGCCGTATCGGTTAACGTAAGTAATAGTGTAGGTAATGGCGATAGATCCGAGGAATGTGGCTACGGTGAGCAGCAGGCCAAATTTAGGCTTCTTGACTATTACATAAAGCAGTATACTGCCTAATATACATAACAATATGTCGTCCGTAACGTACCAGCTGATTAGCACGCACTGTAAAAATATTGCATTGATTAATAAAACAGGGTAAAAATAATAAAAATATCGACGAACGATCTTTTTAAAGAAGACTTTTTTTTCCATTTTCGAGTTCCGCTTACTACCAAAGGTTAATTCGAAAGCTATTAAACTCAAAATGAAATTTAGCGTAATCGTAAAGCCTTTACTTGTTTCGCACATGGCGCGCGTGGAAAATAATTCTTCTTTTATTATTTAAAAATCCACTTTTGCTAACAGGGAAATTTTTGGATCGATTTGTTTTTCTTTTTTTTTTTTGATGGACATTGACCCAAGCCAAGTGAAATCTTTTGAAATATCGATATGCAGTAGAGTGGAATTCAAATTGGCCTAACCCGGCTAGCACCAACTTCGGCATGAAGAACTGCCTTTTGTTTGTCTGGCCCGGCTATTTGCCCATCGTCAAAAATCAAGTCTTCATCCGCTACAGGTTTTGATATACGACTTGATTATTTTTGTTGTTTAAATATTTTCTAAAACACGAATTTTAAAAAACAACTCTTTTTTATGTGAGCAGGACTTGTGCGTTTCTTTCTCGTACAACTGCTACTTTCTTTCTTTCTTTTATCGCCATGTCACGCTCCTCTTTCTGCATTTTCGTCACGTTCCTGTTGACAGAAAAATGATTAAAGCAATTTCCTGATGAAATAGTAACGAAAACGAAGGGGTTTTACAGTATATTCCGAATTGAGTTAATAAAGAAATCTATGGAGTTGAAGCTTCTTTCATCTTTCCGAGCATTAATTTCTCCGAATCTTTTTGTCTCCCTTTTTTTTGTACCATCTTTACGGCCGAGTTAATGGCCATTCTACGTTCCATAATTTATATTTCCTTCCATCATTCTTCTTCCGAATATTAAATTATCTTCGATTCCGTGTGTGCTCTTAAAGCTATTTCCTCACATTTCCTCTCGCACTCCTCTGGCCTTTTCATCTTCCGTATTCGCTCCCTCCATCACACTCTTATCTCTCTTCATGCTATCCGCATTGATATGCTCTGGGTGGTCCCCAGTTATATAGAGGGTAACGAAATGGCAGATTCCTTGTCTCAGATTGCTGTATCCTCCCGCTTTTTTTCTCTAAAATTCCCGTTTCTAATTTACTCCCATTGTGTAAAAAGTGTTTCACGTTAGATTTGGGTTAGATTTTTACGTTTCTTCCTTTTCTAATCAACCTTCCTCTTAAATTTTTTCATTTAACCTAATCTTAACACGCGGCCTTGGTTTTACGATTTTCCTTCGCTTAGCCGCTCTGTTATTGTGTTCCTATTATCCGTTTACGTCTGAATCATTCTCTTCTTCCTTCCTCACGTTATCGTTTTTACCTCGCTTTATCCCCCTTAATTATCCTCTCCATCCTGACGACGAAGTCGTCTGTGATCCTGACCGTATCTTCTTTGAATGTCCATCTTTCGTTAACGTAATCTACTTCTTTGTACTCAGATCTGTTAACACTCAAACTCTCTAATCCTTATTGCGCTTTGTATATTTTATCGTTTTCGTCGATCTCCGTTGTTCCTATTCTCGGTTCTTTTATCTTATCAATATTTGACACCGACTATACATCTAACTGATCCTTCTCCCTCGTTTCGTTTCTGGGCGAAGATGCTTTGTTGACATGCCCAAAGGGGGGTTTAAAAAAAAAGAAAGAAAAAGAAATCTAAATTCCCATTGTAAAATTGCCTTTTTTTTTTTTTTTTCTTTTACTTTTAAATAAAAAACGTTCATTTTTGTCTATACTATGGCTGTTTTTAGTGCTGGATTTGTTTATTCCGCACTATGCTTTCTACATAATATAAGGGGTGTCGTTGAGAAATCGGCGTGTCAGTGGCCCCCGGTCGATATTTTTATAAAATATATATCCATTTATTGTAAGTGGAGGGTGGCAACTAGTGATGAGTAGGTCCTCCGGAAGGATACAGACCCGTCGATTATCCCACAGCGGAATTGATGATGTAATTCCGACACAGTTTTAAATACGTATCCGTAATTTCGACCCAGTGGGGAGACAATAAAATCCATGTTCGCACAGTTCCGCTTTTAAAATAATGACCTTGAAAAAAGCGTAAAATTCTGCGCAATTTTTCCTGTTATTTAATATATATCCCCCCCCCCCCCCCCGTTGACAGCGAGTTTGCAAAAATAAAACAAACAAACGATTTTTTTCCGACAATTTAGACTGTTTTTTTTTGTAACGAGTAAAAATTGTTCGTATAATATTTGTATCCGGTATTTATTAGATCCCCTTATATTATCATAATATAGATGTAATCGGCTTAACCGATTTCAAAAGAAAAACGCAAAATTAAGAAAATACTTAAATTTACTTCAATTACAGCATTCTTTCGTTTTTGTTTAATATGGGGGCTTTTTTTTTTTTTTTTGAATTCAACCCAACGATAGTGTAATATAATTAATTAACAGATTAACGTTACACAGTAATATTGCATTGAACTATATAATTAAAGAAATAACTTGTATATTGCAGCACTCCCGGTGGCCGGGAGAGAATTGACACTACATGGCAGAGGGATCTAGAAATTTATTATCGAGTTGTTATACAAAATAATTCTTTGCGCCGTGTTCAAATTTGCAAATTACATTCGAGTGTCTTTTGGCAATGGGAAGAAGAGATTAAGCCCATGTTGTACAAAGAAACATGGAGGCAGTTCATACCGAGCCGGAGGCGACATAAGGTAACGATGAATGGCACTCATCGAAACAGTCGTAATGTAGTTGAACCAAGGAACGTTAGGAATATTGGGTTGAACTCTTTTGTACTGTTGCGCGCAAAACCGATTCGCCCATGTCGCTTCCCAATATTCTTTATGAGCATATCTAATGAACTCGAATAGGTCTTTATTAGGAAAATGTGGAACTAAACAACCATTCACTCATGTAGATTTGGCAGCCATGTCTGCCACTTGGTTACCATAGATATCCGCACGTCCTGGTATCCAAACAAAGTTAACTACTACGCTTCTGATTTAAGCTGACACTTAAGTGTGTTTCTTCACCGAACATTAAAAGACAAAAACAAAAAAAAAAAACACCTTCCTCCCCGAAGCAATAGCAATGAAAAAATATTTAACTAATTTAACATGAACGAATTTAGCACACTAACAAGCGGCAATAAGTAATTCACTATTATACGATCAATTTATGCAACTAAGGACTTGTTTAAGCAACTAAAACATGACGCAATCTAGTAACAGTATGCAAACTCTAGTGCCAGTGTTAAGTGTGTCCTGGGTACGTAAACACCGGAGATCCGTACGGGTTGATAGACACGCTGTACGAGATATAGTTCTAGAATCTGCGATTCAGTTCCGTTTCTGATAAAGTTAACACAAAATTATCCATCACTAGTAACAAGTAAGGAGTTTGAAAAAACAAAAAAAAAAAAAGACAAAAAAGGTGTGCGACGCTTAGAAAATAGAAAAGCAATTTGTGCGGATGTTTACAAAACCGTAATTATATAGACTCTCAACTTGCAAACGTCCTGTCGAATGCCAAGATTCAACAAGAAGTTCAGGTAAGTCTACTAAAGAGGAGAGATCACCAGTATGCGCGAGTTGATCATTATATTATTAAGACACGGATGAGAGCGGGTTGGACATCAAGATTTATTTTTCGATGATTTCAAGAGGGTATTTTAAAGATCATGTCTAATCGAAACTGCAATCATCTATGAAATTGAGTTAAATCGAGACTGGTCAACAAAATTCTACACCAGCAAACACGTAAACGGGGAAGTAGTTACAAAATCAACCCCGTTTCGGGTAATATATAAATTTGTCAAACGGTTTATTGCCGAGCCCTGACAAAAAACAAAAAATACACATTTACACGTATTTACCTTATATTTAAGAAAATAATTTCGTACCAGGTGGCGGTACCTTACCGGATTTCTTTTAGTAGTCGCATTAGCGATATTTTATTTACTAGTTACACCGCTGTTACGAATGTTTGCCGCGTTTTATCTCTTTTTTCGAACAATTTTCGACACTAATTAAGATCAGATGAAAGAGAAAATGAGGGAAAATGACCTTGCGCTCTTTTGAAACACATCTCGTTTCGCTTTTATTTTTCTCGCTGTTATTAATAAAAACCGGTTTGAAAAGAACTAAGCGTCACTATACGGAAGCTAACGAAAAATATTAGTCAATTACCGAAAAATTTTAATTTCCCTTAAAAACTGATAAATCGCCAACGACGTCACTGCTACGCAAGCGAGCAATCGATTATTTCGAGTCTAAAATTCTCGTTCGAATTTTCACACTTACCTGATTACTGACATTTTTGAAGTTGTTAATCAGCAGTAAATTACTCCACCAGTTTTCGTAACAGTTTCCTACCTCGGCCAGAATTTTCGCTTTCCAAATCGGGCCGTCACTTGTATACGGCAGAATAAACGTTACGTATGCCATGATTAGAGCGAAAATCGGCATCAACCTGAAATAGAGAAATTCATAACTGTCTCGTAAAAAGTGTTAACGCATTCAAGACAATTTCCGTCTCTGCGACGACACGGGCAAACATCGACTTCAATTACGCCAAGTATAAATTCAACGACCCCCCCCCCGCCCGCCCCCTTCCTTTTGGGGGTAAATTTCAAAATCAACGAAAAAAATTTGCGTTAGTTTTGAAATGTCAATTTAATTTTTTCTAATACACAAAAAAAAAAAAAAAAAAAAAAGAAAAAGAAGTGGTGTCTAGAGGGGAAAACCCGGTAGGAACGAAGTTTCTTCCACTTTTTGGTATATGAACAAGTATAAAGTCATTCATAAAGTATACGATAAAAAATGACACACAGTATATAAATCCCGTATGAATTAAAACAAAAACAACAAAAACAAAAACTAAGTTTAAATAAAATTTACACGTGTTTAGAATTGAGGTTATACAGCTGACCGTGCGCAATGCTTGCTGCTGAATCTCGATACTCGCGCGCGCACACACATACCCGTTATAATAGAAAGAGACGGAGTGAAAGAGAAAGCGAATGAAGGTCGCCTGGAGGACGCATAACGTTTTTTCGTGTCGTGACGATTTCTGCAGTTTACTCCTACCGCCAAGCCACGAAGAAAAGAACTTCGTTCCAAAAAAAAGTCGAGACTCCGTTCGTAAAACTACCGTGTACGATTGCTGCTCGGCCATGTCGGAACTACTTGCAGCTTCAGTTTGTTTTGGTTCCAGTTTTTGGCACTCAACTTTCGTCTCTTTTAGTCCCAGTTTAACCCATATTAAATGATGTAATAAGTCTTTCCATCGGTACCTGGGGACTAAATCTTAATTACACAATCAATGATTTAGAAATATAACAGGCGGATAAGTTTCGTGCGGGTAGCTAGTTCCCTGCGCCATCGTCGACATCACCGGTTTTATTTCACGCAAAATCGTAGTTCGCATTGGTGGTGCGCGCATCGTTTACGGATTTTATTGCTAATTATTCGCGACAGGTGGATCTATAGTAGTAACCCATCATCAGCAGAGTCGCCTGTGACACACAGTCGTTTAACATAACCCTGTGTCAGTGACTCCAAAGATTCACGACACACATACTATATTTTCCGACTATTTGCTTATCACGTCGTGCATATTTCTCGCAATAGTTGTGTTTTTACTACTCTTGTGACGGGGTATGTATCTTTTCTTTTTCTTTTTTTTTTTTTTTTTTTTTTTTTTTTTTCGTTTAATTTGGTTTATCCTTGTTTCATTCAAATAAGCCTATCCTGATTATCCCCCGGCCATGTCGTGATTAAAGGAAATGAAATGGTCGATTCTTCGGTTTGCTCTCAACGTACGCTTCCCTCGAAAATTTCCAAATCGCAATATTAGTTAATGATACTTATTTCTTCTTTCCAACAGCCGTAATTTTTTCCATCTTCCTATTCGCCCTTCTCTGCAAGTTCTCTTTATCGTCGCGTGATTATATGTCGCCTTCGTTTCATGTAGCTTTTTTCCTTTGCCTATTAATTCGTTCAATACACTGTGCACACGATCTTCATTCGAACTTATCAGTGTAATGATAATGACGTTTTCTTTGAACACTTTCATCTTTCTTTTATTCTCAGCTTTTACATTGGTTGTTCCCCCGTTGATATATAGTTGACATTGTGACTTTTTCAAGTGCTTGTTTAAAGCCCCCTTTGTCGTAGTTATCCTGGAACCCTATTCTGTATGCTTGGCGTTCCGATCTGCCCCTGACGCGCAAATCTGCTCCCGAAATTTTTTATGTATTTGCAGAATTCTATCAATGTTATTTTATGTCGTGGCAGACAATAAGCAGCTGATAATACAAGCTAGGGCCACCTTCTCCTCAATAGAATGATTTAGCTGGTGATGTACAATGATCTGACAGATCATGATATCTTCACGAGGAATTCACGACTCATTGATCGATTGATTATATAATGTTACTTTTTTTTAATATTGCCGAACCACCGTGAGATTTCCCTGAGGGGTGTGTGCAAGTATACGCGTTGTAATTATTTATTTTGAGAAACAATCTTTATCAATAAGGCGGGTTTCAGGAACTAAAATTACATCAACGGAATTTTCAAAAACAATTCGACTTCAGCTTTATGATTTTTTAACCTCCTCAGGCAGACCCGGGCATTATTTGGTTAATTTTTGAACTGACATGGTAAGCACGGATAGAACACCATGTTGTTTTGCTCGGCTAATTGACGGAATATGGACCTGAATTTTCATTTAGGAACTCTAACAGGTTCACAGAAGGAATAATCATCATCCCTTAAATTACTCGATGATTGGGCGTTAATAGAGATTTGGTCGGAGAACTATGATTCGCATTTGCTGTTATATATTGTCCCCGTTTGACTAGGAATGTTAGACTTATAGTATAATTTGATAATAAGTTACAGAGTTTTTTGTTTAATAGGTTGATTTTCTGTAACTCCAGGTTTTATTTTGTACGAACAGAAAGCGATATAAACGCAGATTTTTTCACCAGACTTCTCCCGGGGTCTCCTCTTTACATTTTTCCAGCACAATACTGTCCCATCTACCCCTTTCAAGATCCTGTTCTAAACTATGTGTTAGGCCGCCTATTAAGAACGTTTTCTCGAGAACAGCGTGAAAGTAGAAAACTGCTTAAGAATACAGATTCAGCAAGACACACTAATTAATTAATTATAAGCGAATAACGGCGGAAACGCAAAAAAGTATATATGTATATATATATTTTTTTTTTTCTTTAGTATTACTGGAACGAATCCTTTGTCTTGACAGGCAGGAATGCAATTAGAAATTTTCCAAATTTCCGAAATCGAAAAATAATAACTTTAAATAATGAAAAATATACGAAAATTCCATCAACGTTTACTGTTCGCTTTTACAAGGTGTCAATGAATAAAATTATCATATAAATTCCGGGCGATATAAATATTTCACTAGGAGGAAAAACTGTGAAATTAACCGATTATGTCAAACCCATTCGTCTGCTTGACTAATATTCAAATATCTGACGTCAGTTACTATTTTTTTACCATATATCATCATCATGATGTAGAAGTTGCCTTGTTTGTCGGCTTGTTTTTGTTTCTGTTCCTCCTTTTCTTCCGTTCATTCGCACCAAGTGGCACGGTCTATCTACTGATTGCATTATCGATGAAATAATAGCGACACGGAAGATGGATAATTTTGAGCAGGCAAACCTGCGCCGAAAAAGGGAATACCACAAAATGGCAAACCGCAGCGACCGGAATATATTATAAGCAGGTTCTAAATGACCGCCGGAGTATAAATACTTTGCTTTTATCCATTTGTAATCTCTTATTCGTTCAAAACGGTGTCATATAATTGTAGTAGCGAAAAATCCACCGTGAAAATAAAACACCGGCCTTAGAACGATACAAATCGATTATTTCATAAATCCTAACCATAGGCGCTAGCTTGAACCTTCAATTTTTATCCTTTTCCCTTATTCCAGACTGCTGTAGCCTGATCACCTTCTCAATTTTTCAATTTCATTGCCTCCCAATCTAACATATTTCTAGCCTACATCTTCGCTTTCAGTTATTCCTTTCTTTCAGCATATTACTACTTTTGCACAGTGCGATTCAGACTTTTTCTCTCCTCTTTACCATTTTGTTTTTCTCTGTATTGCCCTTCATGATCCGGGATCCTAATATCATTTGAATGTCCGTTTTCTGGAACTCTTCCCTTTACTGCCGATTTCTAGTTCATACATCTTCCTATTAAATTTCTCTGTGTTTCCCCTATCTCTCTAATCGGGTGGTAAAAATATAATATATAGTTTCGTCTGTTGCTCGGCCAATCTAACATCCAGCCGCCGTTATCCTTCTTCAGATTTTTATCAGAGACCATACGTGACACTTCTTACCGATTAACAGAAATCATCCAATTCCATTTCCTACTGCACTCGTCATTTCTTCTTTATACAATCCGGAGGAACCGTTGTTCTGCTTATATTGTTGTTGGTCAAAGGCGGTGTTAACCTCTGTTTATTATTTTTCTCTGTTACTCCGATAATAAATAAAAAAATTGCTTTATGTGTCGCTACACCGCTTAACAACTAAATACTGTCGTCACATTTTTTTTTTAAAATTAGAACTAGACGATATTTACATTGTGCTTGTTCTCGTTGTCACCAATTCGGTTTCGATTTTTTCGATTTTTTTCGTTTTTTTTTTTTTATACGCTAAAACTGCGTTTAAATTGTAAATTAGCGGTTACAATTTTTTACGAATAATCGCTAATTTTTACTTGGAAGTTTTAAAAAGCACGAAAAGCATATCTATTATAGTGATAGAATTTTTAAGAGATGATATTCCACCGTCAGCTGCCTGGACCTAGTAAAAGTAGTAGTGTGTAACCACCTCAAGCGAAAGCATCGGGATCTGTAACGATTTTTAAAAGCTGTTTGTAACATCATTTCATACTAGATTTTCTACTGTAATAAAATGCCAGTGTACAAAAGTAGATCATTTTTATTTAATCACAGATATTAATTAATTATGGTTATAGTACCAAATACACGTTGTATAAATAACGCATATATTCGTACTTTTTTTGTCATTACCACTGCGCTAAAACCGATCGATTTTTTGTTGGGTAAGCTATCGAATAATATTACAGGTAACGGATAGCGTGCATATTTTACCTGACGTATCTAATAATGATGCTCAGTATTAAATAGACGATGCCACCAACTTTCATCGGACGGAAACCGTAGTAAAACGTGATAAATCCACTGACGGCGAAAAATACGTCTACTATATTTGTATTCACCAGCGCTATATCAGCTCCCCTACTGTAAACGCGCTAAATAAAAAATAATTGATTATTTAAAAAAACATTAAAAAATCAAAAAAAAAAAAATTGTTTATTGTTTAATTTTTTTTGTTTTTTCTTTTTTTGCTCGGCTACCATGTTACCACGGCCAGGAGCAGCCGAAAATAATTATTACACGTTTCTTATATGAATCTTGTCGTATTTATATTTCGGAAAAAATGAAGGACTGTTTCTACTGCAATCAGATCATCAGTTAAATGAATTATGGCTAAATTTTTGTAAAGTCGGTATCCGGAGTATTGCAGTCATTCAAAGAATAAGCGTCCAAGTGTTATAAGGGTGTCTGGTGGTAGCGAGAGTACAATGGTGTGGATCTGTTTTATTTATAGTATAACTATGGGTCAATGCACTAGTACGAAGACGAGACAGAACTAACCCCCTGTTTCTTTCTACTGTAAAGGTAACAGAAGATCTCCAAGTAATAATTTCCTCCCTCGAATGTGAATGAGCAAAAATTATTTATTACTGAATTTTCAATAATTCGATGATTCCGCGCTAGTTGACATACTGAAATCGTCTATGATACACGGAAAAAAGGAACATTCAAAATTAACCTCAAACTAGACCGAACTCAACAAGGCGAGAAAAATAAAAAGGGGAAGAAAAAGTTTGAAAGAACAAAAAAGGCAAATTTGTGCTAATGTGATTTTCTTTCATACCGTTGTAATATTTTATGAGCTTTTGAAATAAATATAACAGTAACTTTAAATACACAATATTATTATTCATTTATTTAATAAAACAACACTACGAAGATGGATACAATTATCCGAAATTAGTCAGTGTTGTTTTATTAAATAAATAATAATAGTATTGCGTATTTAAAGTGACTGTTATATTTATTTCAAAAGCTCAAAAAAATTGTGGTCGGCGAGAGATTTCAATATTTCAAATTTCTCGAATGGTCGTAATGACAATTAGATGAAACCTTTTAATCGTTATTACAGTTATCGATTGGAAATGGACGGAGAAAATCTCTTTCGAGAGTTCTTAAGGCTAGTGTACACTACCCAGTGTGATTTCTACGAGGATATTAATTTCTATCGCTATACCGTATTTTGTTCGTAGCAATTCAAAGATCGTGCTTCAGTGTTGTCTGAACAGCAAACCTTTCTTTGGAAGTCTGATTTACCATGTTAAAAAAAAAAAGAGAAGTGGTGTCTAGAGGCGGACACCCGGTATTTTTGGTAGATATATAAAGTCATTCATAAAGTATACAATAAAAAATTCAATAAAATTTACACGTGTTTAGAATTGAAGTTATACAGCTGACCGTGCACAATGCTTACTGCTCGAATCTTGAATCTCGGTACTCGCACACACACACACACACACACGCCCATTATAATAGAAAGAGACAGAGAGAAGGAGAACGCCTGGAAGACCCATAATGCTTTTTCCTTATGTAACGATTTCTGCCAGTTTACTCCTACCCCACAAGCCGCGTTAAAGAACTTTGTTTCAAAAAAATAACAAAAAAAAAAAAAAAACAATGTACTATAATTTAAATACTTATATAAATCAGATAGAATATTTCAAAAACTCAGGAAAATATCATATTAAGATGACGCTGTAAATAGAAACCAAAATTTACATTTGTTTATACTATTTATTAGCATTTTTATATGTAACGATTTTCTCACGTACTATAATGCAAGGCCGCGACCCCCTCATTAGAACTAAAATAGTTATTATAAATACACAAAAATCTGAAAAAAATAAAAAATTTAAAATAAATATTTATGATTTTTTAGATTAAAAAATATGCTCCATATTTTTAATTACATTAATATCTTAAGGAAAAACTTTTTATTACGAGTATAATCAATAACATATGTAATTTTTATTAACGTGTTTGGTAATTAATTTACGTAAATTATGAATATATAAATCAAAATAAATTATTAATAGTATGGGGATATTAGTGAAAAATGTATTGTTATTTATAAAATAAATATGCGAGGAAAAACAGAGACCGTGTCTCTCTATAAATCGAACAGAATCTGTTAAAGAAAAGAGAAAACATATTATTCGACTTTGTATGGTTGTTTTGAAAATATCAACTATAATATAAGATGCAGAGAAATTAAACAATCGGAAACTATCGATATTACCGAAAATCACGGAAACGAAGACGGGGAACAATCTGCAATAGCAGGGCCGAGAATGAACAGAGAGGTAGTAAAAATCATGGAAAATTATAAAAGAAAAAAGGACAAAAGAGATGTTTGAGAGAATTTTGATCTGCTATTCATCGTGCCAAAAAAATAAAATAAGTAAATAAATAAAAAATGAAAAGTCGATAGGGATAGACTGAACGATGAAGAGCGGCCTGGATAATTCAAATAAGGAGGACAATGAAATCTATGGAGGCCTGGACGGAAAATTAATAAATGGCAGTCTCGTTAACTTTTCGTACATTTTTAAGAATTTTTCCCGGTCTTTTTATTCCCCATCCCTTCCTTCCTCTTATAATCTTCAGTCTAAGTCTCTATCCCGGGTTCTTTACTCTTTTCCATTTGCTTTTCTTAAGTCTTTCTCTCGCCGTCTTATTATAAATTTCATTTTTACTCCGTTTCAAAATCAGGTATTGCGGTTTGTAAGTTGAAAAATTCACGAAACTGAGACTGTTGAAAATTGTTTCCCAACTTAAACATCAACTGGGTGGGGGGGGGGGGATCTCTGTACGGATTAATGCGAAACGACAAAATAACCTCGGTTATGTGTACGATTAGTACGCTTACGTAGGTGTGATTTTGTAAAAGTTAAGATCGTCCAGTCGGGATAGCAACGGCTTACTTCTTCATTTACGATTCTTTTTTTTTCTTTTTTCTCTTGGGCTCGTGGACCTTCACCCAGAAACAGATAGAAAGGAAAGACGTCGGTTATATTTTAATCCGATCAGAAATCTTTGTAAAAAGAAGGGAACAAATAGAGCAGGAATAATTAATTTGAGAAGGAGGAAAAGACAGGATACAAGAAGCACAATAAGGAGAGTAGGAAGCCCAAGCCTCAACATAAATAGGAATATAAAAAGACTCCGCAGAAAGAGATGAACACTGGAAGAACACGCGATCGGCGTCGCAAATAACTGCATTATCGGGATAGAGAGAACAGTGTGTGGAGAGGAAATCAGGGAAAAGCGAAATCTGGAGGAAGTTAGTGGAGAATGGCCAAAACGTGTACGAACAACGGAAACAGCATCAGAACGTCGAAGAGTGGGGGATGCAAAAGTAACTAACGATTTTTTAGTGGGTATAGCTTAAAACTGCTTCCAATAAAAATGATACTGAACAACGAGTGAAAAAATGTAAATTTAGAACATTTTACATTGGTAAATTTTTCTAGTTTATCGATGTTGGGTGGATAAATAACAATCAAACAACGGGTGGTAATATTTTTATTTGCGAGCTATATTTAAATTAGGATATACTATAACAGCTATTATTTATCTTAAAAATGCACAAAATCTTTTGGTAAAGTTTTTGTATATTAATAAGTTATAAAATCTCACATACTATTAAATACAAAATATATATTATGTTTATAATAATATAAAAATTATAATAAATTATAAAATTTTTTATGAAAAATAGCCGACCGGTTATCACATGACGTTAATATAACATTTTGTAACATAAAGTAAATCGAGTACGAACATAAACGATTTTTTAAAAATCGATATGGTTTTCGTAAATAAAAGTCGATATATATTTAATTGACTGTATAAATATAAAATTGAAAATTTTAAAAAATTAATAATTATTCATAATAGATTTATATATATTGACGCATTTTGTTGTGCGAATAAATATTTTTTAAAAACACAGTTGTTTCCGAAAATTATTTATTATGAGTAATCACTGCGAAAGCTTTAAATATTTAATTGTGTATTTAATATGTAAGTTATTATTAAGTTTATTTTAATATAAAATTATTCCGCAAAATCCGATTGATTTAAATTTTTTGATAATTTTCAATACTTTCATTATTTTGTATCAATTAAATATATGCGTGATGTTTTTCTAATATAACGGTGTTTTGCAAACTATATCGATTTTTATAATTTGTTTACATTCGATCGTTTTACTTTATGTTACGAAATGTTGTTATTATCATGATCGCTTGTGATAACCTTAGTCGGCTATTTTTATAAAACGTTATAATTTATTATAATTTCCGATGATTATAAATATATTTCGTATTTAATATTGTGATTTTAATCTATTAATCACCGACAAGAGTGTCGCCAGCCGGTGGGCCGGGGGGGGGGGCAAGATGATAGAAAAAGGATATGAGTTGTAGAAAAAATAAAATTTATAAGTTGTAAAGGCTTAATATTTTATTAAACAAGAATAAAATCTTAATTAAAACATAATTTTCGTGGGTTTATGGCAAATTATTCATGATTACGCGCCTATAAATATTCATTATGGCCAGTTGATTAAACAGTTTCAAAGCTCCAGGGGGAGGGAGAGCAGTCCCCCCCCTCGCTGACGACGCCCATGATCACCGAAAGCGCAGAGACAAAAATGGATGTAGCCAATTTTAAAGTTTCATATATTTTTTCGTGCAAAAATTTCAAAATAGCGGCACTGCAGTCTTTATGCCGTGGACAATAAAAGCACATATGGAAAAGCGTATTTCATAATTTGAAAAGCGGTGTTATCGCCGGATCTGGAAGATACCATGGAATAAAAAAATAAAAGATGCGGAGGTGTTACAATTGATGGACATAATTAAAAAAAGGCAAAATTAATTTCTTTGGACATTTCATGAGAGAATCCACATATCACCTTCCGCACACAATTATAATGGGAGCGGTAGAAGGGAAAAGGGTACGAGGAAGAAGAAGGATTTCTTGGCAGCTCCAAAATATTAAGAAATGGACTGGGGTTACAAAAGTAGGAGAATTGTTCCAGATTGCAAGAAATCGACACGTATTTTGTGAAATGGTTGAATCCATGAAAAGTGGTTAAGCTATTATACCCGAATCGGGTTGCACGAAGAAGAAGAAGAAGTCTTTATGCCGCCGGATATAATCATTAATTTTTCAAGTTACTCACGCTTGATTTCGGCTCTTTTTTCCTTTCTTTTTCGCGGACCATTTACATCAAGTTTGTGCCTCGTATATCTTACCGTTTCCGTCGATCTCAGTTGTTCCTATCCTCAGTTCCTTTATCTTATCAATAGCTGACCGAATCTACATTTAACTGATCCTTCTCCTTCCTTTTGGTTCTGGGCGAAGATCCTTTGTTGACATGCCCAAAGGGGGGTTAAAAAAAAAAAAAAATCAAGTTTCACTTGAAATCGGAGTCCAAATCTACTCCGCTCACGTTAATTGGTTCCTCCTAGTCGCTGATAAAATGGGGCTGTGACCTTTTTACAAAATATTTCAGACTTTCCTCCGTTTGCTTTTTCTTAAAAAATCCGGATTTTTTTTTTTTTTTTTGACTTTCTTCAATAATAAACATTTTATTTTTATCCATCTGCGCGAGTTAAATTTTTAATCTTCCAATTTCCGCTCCCCGAATTAACATTACCCAGTTGTTCTCCCATTGTTCATAACCATCCTTTCCCATCCTTTTGTCTTTTACCTCCTACACCGGTATAATTCAGCTGCCTGCGGCTGTAATTAAAATACCCGATTTTTTTTTCGTTTTTTTATATGCTCTTTCCTCTCTCTCTCTCTATTAAACAAACATATTCCATTCTGTATAGTCCCGTCTGTTTTAAAAAGTGGGCTTTATTGCTGCCATTCTCTTTTCGTCGCTGCTGTATATTATTAGTTTCCTCGTATCGTCAGTATTGACCGAATTAAAATTCGAATTCGTCTCCTTCTTTTTTTGTTTTCAGCTGCAGGTTGTTCACTTATAATACTGACTTTTCGTCTTATCATCAGCGTGACGGCTGCGTTCAGAGGAGTTCAGAGCCATTTCGGATTGTCAATAGAGCTGCGCCAGTGTGAATGCAGCTGGTAGGGTCCCATAAAAAAAAAAAAAAGTACGTGCGTGGTTTCGGTGATACGAGTGCCTGAAAATCACTTTTCCTTTTCAGTATTACCATGTGAGGAAGTAAGAAAAAAAAAATGCACCCGTGAAAATAGTCGTTGCTCGGAAAACGTGTATTTTCAAGGTCACACAATTAATAAAATATCGCTCGCAGTCAAATGAAAGAATCGCACATGCACACCGTACAAGCGAGATACGGCGAGACATGTGTACAAGCACACATGCAACCTAACAGCTATAAGAACTGTGATAATTTCCGTCTGTCTGGTGATAAGTATTCTAGCTTGCGACGATTTTAACGATATAAAGATATTAATCATTTTCGCGGTCCATGTTACACGACAGTGATGACCGAGATGATTCGTTTTGCCGAGATCATTAACACTGTTGTAAAAAAATGTCGTATTGAAGAGAGAATGCGCTAATAGTCGCGGCGTAATTATCAAACAACATATTATTTAATATTATTATTATTATTATTATTATATATTTACGTCTTCCATATGCTGCGGATTAAAATGCGGATATCCTAACAGATAAAGTAACGTGTGTCCGTAAATGACCAGAACCATCATCAGCACTTTTATCGCACTAGCTATTTTCACCTGTGAATCTTTGTTGTAAATTCCCAAATTATAAAGGTTACGATATATCGAAAAGGCGGCGATAAATTCTCTAGACCCACCTGTAACGACAACATTGATGGTTTTAAGTGAAAGGTTGACTAAAAGTATTCAAAAAAAAACAAAAAAAAAAACGGTAATTCGCTTTTTCGACTCAAATACATATCGAACAGCGGTAAGAAAACCATTTAGGTTCTATTATTCATCGACGTACAACTCAAATTATTTGGGGAAGAGACGAAAAATAGTATATAACCCTTCGAGATAGGTCCCTTTGTTAGAAGTTTCAGAGTATTTTAAGGACTGACTGTTCCTGAAAATCATTTTAACAAAAATCGTTTAATATTGCCTTAAATACGTTCAACGGAATTTATTCTGTAATATTGTGCGATAAAAGAAAAAAATCGCTAAAAAACCATTACACGAAGCTGCAACAAAGCATATAAATAAAAAAAAACGAAAAGTACGTATTATTCAGTAACCGAAAAATGGCAGATGTAACGAAAAATGCATTCAAAAATTACACAACAATGCGAAAAATATTTATCGAATTATCCTAAAAATTAACGACGATCGGTAGAATTCTGTTCAACCGAGCTGCAATCATTCGAAACGGCAATTATACAAGTCGATATCGAAATTTTCTAATACAAAAATTCTTCTGCAACAAAGCGGTTATTTTGGTATAACTTTTTTGGTAAACATTTCTAATTGCCTATACGTATTTTTATATATTAATTTCTTTAATGAAAATGAATACTTCAGGCTTTAGTTAATCGAGGCCATTTCTATCATAGAAAAGAAAAATATCCAGAGCGGAGATACATCTCCTCTTGGCATCCATGTATATATTTCCCGTAGTGATGCATCGATCATTATTTTTTCATAAGATGAGCTCCAGTTAATGTATATATATATATATATATATGGATAGATAGATATACAGGGTACGGCAGCATAACTTCCTTTTTTAAAATGCGCCACTTTTTTTCTACTCAATTTTTTAAAGAAATAATAACAGAAAATCGAAATACATACTCTAGATCCCATTGGCAATATGTATGCTTCTTCCCTTGCAGTTTTATTACGATTTTCTATTATTATTTCTCTTTAACAAAATTTAGTAGAAAAAAAGGGACGAATTTTAAAAAAGGAAGTTATGCTGCCGCACCCTATATAAAAAAATCGTACAGACCGTTCTATAGTAACTAGAAAGTTAATCTTTTTTTTTCAATCGACGTATTTTCTTCGTCAGATCATAAGAAAATTATAAGACCTTCAAGATTATAAAATTAAAGGCCCCAAATTTCAAAAAAATGTGAAAATCAAGTTTTAAAAATTTAAAAAAAAAAATTCCACAGCCGGCTCTATATGAGTTATGGGTATTAATTTTCTTTTTAACCTGCACACCAAGTTCTCCAGAATACAGGAAAAATAAAAAACTCGAAAAATTTTGATATTTAGGTACCAAAATTTGAACAAATACATGTTTAAAGCGGAAATACTGGAAACAAAAAAAAAGTCTACAGCTCTTTCTGGGGTAGCTGAAGGGTCATTCCTTTTTTTAAATCATGTATTTCAACCGCTAGAATATAGGAAAAATACGAAACCTCAAAAATTTTGAAAAATGTTAAAATTAAATTTTCAGAAAAATTAAAAAAAAAAATCTACAGCCGGTTCTATATAAGTAACGGTATTGATTTTCTTTTTAACCTGCCCGCCACTAAGGTCTCTAGAATCGATGGAAAATAAAATCTGAAAAATTTTGATATTAAGGAACCAAAATTTCGGAAAATACGCGCTTAAAGCGGTTAAAGAAGTCCACAGCACTTACCATGGTAGTTGGAGGGTCACTTTTTTTTTTTTAAATGATGTATTTCAATCGCTAAAATATAGCAAAAAGTAGGTGACCCCCAAAATTTTAAAATTAAAGGGCCCCCAAATTTTGAAAAATGTGAAAATCAAGTTCCAAGAAAAAATTTTTTAACAAATTCCACAACCGGTTCTATGTAAGTTAGGGTATTGATTTCCACTTTTAACCTACATAATAAAGTCTCCAGGATGCAGGAAAAATATAAATTTCGAAAAAATTTCATATTTATAGACAAAAATTTGTGAAAATACACGCTTAAAGCGGTGGGACTGGAACCCCAAAAAAAAGTCCACAACTCTTACCATCGTAGCTGCAGGGTCACTCTCTTTTTTTTAAATGATGCATTTCATTCGCTAGAATATAGGAAAAATACGAGAGTCTCAAAATTTTAAAATTAAAGGGTCCATATTTTAAAAAATGTGAAAATCAAGTTTCAAGAAAAAAATTTTTAAAATATTCCACGGCCAGTTCGATATGAGTTACGGTATCAATTTTCTTTTTAACCCGTATACTAAGGTCTCAAGAATACGCGGAAAATACAGAATTCCAAAAATTTTGATATTTAAGGACCAAAATTTGGAAAAATACACGTTTAAGGCGGAAAGACTGGAAACTAAAAAGAAATTCACTGCTCTTTCCGTGGTAGCTAGAGGGTCACTTTTTTTTTTAAATAGATGTATTTCAATCACTAGAATATAGGAAAAATACGAGATCCCCAAAATTTTAAAATTAAAGGGTCCAAATTTTGAAAAATAATTTAAACATACAAATTCTGAAATGATTTGAGTAATGGTGTCAACAGTGACTTAATATATTATTGCTTAGATTCTAATAATAAAAAAAACAAATTTCATCATTGCGTTTAAAAACATAAATATTGTTAATGTCTTATATTAAAAAGAATTGAAATTAACATATTCCGCTGACATATATTACCTTGTTAGCGGTTTCATGTATTCTAATCTAAACTTCAGTTTTTTGATTGACGTATTCAAAATATATGTGAACGCCGCAGTCTTTATGAAAATTTACAAAGTAAAATAATTTAAAGTCCGAAAAAATGGGCCACGAAGCGGCCAGCGAGACCAATCCTATTATATATATATATATATATATATATATATATATATATATATATATATGTGTGTGTGTGTGTGTGTGTGTGTGAACGTATATAATTAATAAAAATAAACAAGAAAAATATTGTAACTGTTTAAAAAAAATGCGTGCATCGGATTATGTTTTTTAAAGACCGGTCATTTAACACGACTTAAGAATTCAAAAACTAACAATAGCGGTACGACTTGCCACATCGCTCTTAGTATTTTTTACGGCAGCGTTATCAAGCAACATCAATTGGGTATGGATATAAATCCTTAGTACGTCTTTTCTAGATGATGTAGTGGTGGTTATTACAAGAAGTCCTGTTAATAGATATGAAAAATTTACCTGAATAACAATGCCGAGAAAAACAGCACGCTTCGCAAATCGGAAAATTTAATTAAAAGCGCTATGAAAAACTAATAGAGAAATAAACAGACTCATTTGCGCGCATTTTTAAGTTTCACAATGAAATTAAAAGAAAAATGATCAGCCCTAATGCATGCTACCGGTTCTCACATACGTACCAGATGTGTATCGGTATTCACAGGATTTCACGCATTAAAAAAATCATCGGTAGAAGTAACCCTCAAAGATAAGGTGGATAAACACGAACAGGTAGAGAAATGTACCGAAGCCGAAAGATAGAATGCACAAAATGAAGATGATGTAACAAAGATGGATAGTGATTTATACAAAATGGGAATGAGAGCTGCAAGAAAACCGAAATGGTGGTAGGAGCATGCATAATCAAGGGGAAACGAAAGGAAATGTCAAATTTTTTTATATTATGTTTTTTTTAATAAATCACACAAATTGCATTTTAATGCTCAATTCAGCACATCGTGCCGAGTAAAATGGATGTATCGAAATGTCCTCTTTGGTTCGCTACATTCTTTTTTCCCATCAAAAAAGTTTCCTCTAATATTCGTCAAGTTTTTCCTTCCCTACATATTTCCGATAAAAAGACCCTCCTGTAATATTTTTCTTTCCAATCGAAATACCCGCTTACGCATGCTAAATTTAAATTCCCAATCGAAATACATCCCTAGGTTCATTATACATTTCTTTCCAATTTTCCGTACCAGTTCTTTCGGACGTATAAGCAATGAAAGGGTATCAAATGGCCGCTTTCATTTGGACTATATTTTTTTATGGCTCTTGCCGTTGTGGTTCAGAAAAACCTGAAAATTATCCAGAACCATAGTTTCCTATTTTGATATTCAGAGCACGGGGAAATTTTCATCTTCTTTGAAAAAGACAATCTCCACCGCTATCGTCTTTTATCAAGATCTTGCTGATGTCTCTTCTTTTTTACTAACGCATTGCTATTATTATTTCTTTCCACTCGGGAGTACGAAAATCTGAGTTTAAATCACCCGATGAGATAAGTTTCTGTCGGGCTCAGTTCGAAAATCCTCGATGACCTAACAATAAATTAGTGCCAGGTCACACGCATATTAAGAGAGCGTTGCCCGAAATTAATCGAAAGAGTTGTTATCGTGACGTTAATTTTAAAAATAACCGATTAACGAATACTACTGTATTCGTACGTAATACTCACTTGTATTGTGCGAATATTTTCCTCTAAGGTAATCGTAGAGATCGACAAACGTACTGAATACATTCGTTAACAGTAACAAAGCCATTATCGACCTGAAAAGTTCAAAAAATCCAAAAATTTTTATACCTCATTGAATTATTTCAAAAAAAACAACAAACTTCGAAACTTTCGGATAATATGTTTATTTTAAAAATAAATATCTAATTGCCAATAAAAATATTTCCCATCGCAATTAGGGTAAAAACTGGTGGTCGGACGAATATTAGTACTTCTTCTAAAAGGTTGCCCGTTTCCTAGATAACATAACGATACCCGAAGGAATTATCCGAAGTATTTTTCTATTCTTATACTACCGCTAGATATTAAACATTACTAACAATGCAACACTTTCCCTTTCCAATTATTTAGTTCAGTTTCACTTTCCTTTTTTTTATACGGTGAACGGTGATCCGAAAATACTATCTTCCAACGTCTTTAATTTCCAATCATTTTTATTTTGAGCGATTGAACAGTCAGCCTAAATCTCCGAATGACGTTTTCTTTAAAAGTTCAGTACGCCGCAAATCGCCTTAATACACTATTGGTTTACGAGTGACTAAGGACGACCATTGTTGTGATTTTGCTTTTCAGAAGTCTTCCAAGTTTCCAAGTTTCTCCATCAACCAACTGCGACGATTAGCACTTTACCGCCTTCTAGAAATGTTCTGATTTGTTTTTTGTCGGTATCAATTTTTGTTGATTTTCAGTTTCTGTTTTAGTGATTACGAAATTCTTTGATTTTAGTTTCCTATGTTGTTTTATTTTGTTTATCTAGAATTTGTTGGGTTTTCTTTTAGTTTTCAGTTTGTTTTATGTGAAATTCTTGTAAATTGAGTATTGAATAAGTTGATTATTTATTTCCATCAGCATCACTATCACCACCATCATCATCATCATCATCATTATTATAATGTCGCATTTAATTCCTGAGCATCGGCGACTACTACTTATTCGTACATTCTAGCTGTACAGGCATAGGCATAGTGTTCATAGCAATGGTTATTATGCAATATGAATGTATACACGGAAAAGACTACACTTGAAACTGATTTATCGATATACAAATGCAGTCGAGTGTGTATCTATCCACATCAATTAACGCGCGCATACGGTGTGATATGCATATTTGCCACTGCCTCCCATATGATTCTATTCACGGTTGATTTAATTAATTATTTTTGTAATATCTGTCGTCACCTGCGATCGAACTCAAGATGTCTGTAACGGAAATCGAGTGTTGTAATTAGTTTGCTTTTCTTCCCTTTCGGAAATTATTTTAGTTAAACGTCTCGGAGTTTAAACCTTTCCGTTTTAATGCCTCCTTTCGGCAATCTACCAGATTTCCTTTTGAGAAACCTCCCTTTTTAAATTCATAACGTAAAAAGTATTATTAGCTTGTCACACCGTCAAGGTTGAAAGAAAATCTGGACCGAAAGAAACTGGTTCGGACTCTGAGACATTTAAATTTTACACTATAGTTCGAAAGCTTTGTTAGTTTATATTAGTGTCGCGGCGTTCCGATTGATAATCATAATTTTTCGATATCGATATCAGATATACGTATCCGTGTAAAGAATAATGATTGTGTTCTTTTTTCAAAATTTTTCTCCAAGTATACGTCCTGAAGGGGAAAAACGCATTTACTGGATTTTCATGCAAAGGTAGAATTATTCTCAGACACAATCATTCGAACAACATGATGATTCTGAAATTACCGAAGTCTAAATATGACTGTAACACTACCGGTGCAGTTTATATATCTGTTGTTTCATAAAAATAGGAATTCTTTTGTGTCTACTACTATTTTTCATTTTCTTCTAAATCCGAAGAAATCAGATGAAATTTCTTGGCCAAATGAGATGGGGGTGAACCACCGCAAAAAAAAAAACATTATGTGCCGATAACTTTTCTTCTTTAATTCAATTTTTTCATAATAATTATTGCTCTTTCTATTAATAATGCCATTATAAAACAATAACTTTGTTCAGTCTTTGTTGTTGTCGACGAGTAAATTTTACTCGCCATTATGCCATTTTAATTAATAGGCCTGTTTTTATTATCATTTTTAGAATGTATTTTATTTTTATTTATACGCGTATTCTTTTATATTGATAAAATATTTTTAATTATAACTAATAAATGAAACAATAAAAGCTTTTATTTATTTCAAACTAAAATTGACCGCAAAAGATACGTGAAAAAGAAAAAATGAACAGTTAAATTTTCTAGTTTCGCTGCAATTAAAGCTTAGCACATTTCGCCTGTAATAGACGTGTATCTCCTTTTTTTTTTTCTTTTTTTCTTGGTAGTTTGTTCAACCAAGGGCAGCTGCTCAGAATAATCGGACTATATTAGAGATTAAATTTTAATCCGATCAGAGACCGATGAAAGAAAAGAGACGAGAATAGGAACCACCTTTGAAGACGGCAAAGCTAAGATATAGGAAGCTCTATATGGAGTAGATCCATACATGATGATTAAGGTACGAGAAGAAGAAGAATATGGAGTAGGAAAATTCAGCTTTAATAGTTGAACGTACGGGATATTACGTTCGGAGGAAAGATTAGAACATTCAAACAGCACGGAGTCAGGATCACAAACGAAAGTACAGTCGCTAGATTGCAAAGGACAATAAGGTCCGACGGGGAAAGAGCAAAACGATACCGTGAGGATGGGAGCAAAGTATGATTGAGCCGCAAACGGCAGACAGCAATAATGAAAAAACGTTTAAGGGTAGTAGGAAAATAATAGAACCAAGAACAGGAAGGGGGTCTAGGCTGAATAGTAAAATAAGTGTTAGGATTGTTTTAGAATGGTTTACAAGTTTTAATCTTATGAAAATGGTAAATGTACGAGGCAAAAATTGGTATTAAAAAAAAATTTAAAAACCCTCAGCGTTCTTCTATCGATTTTTCTGTCACAGTTCTCATATTTGAGGACGCATTTGATCGAAAATCTCGACCGCTTTTTTAGTTTAGTTACAGATTTTTGAATTATCGACAAATAAAATTTATACAAAATTTACATTAGCCGCCTTATCGATGAGTAAAAATTATTCGCTAACTTTTGTAAAAAGGATAGTAACTGGAACTAATCAAATTGCCGTCTGAAACAGAACCATTTGCGGGAAGCATAAATCGCTCACCAGTACACACGTTTCGTCAACATTTAAACTGGTGCTAGGAGTTTAAGAACGGTTAAAGTGAGCAAAATTTACTTACGATATCCCGAGGTCTAGGGTAAAGCCTAAAAGAAGAAAACGGAATATACTAAAATCTCTAATTGCCGCTTTCAAAGCGGAAAAACAAAGGGTTTTTCGTTTTATATGTCTCCCAAAAGAGATAATGAAATTGCATAAATTTTTTGATTCTTAATATATTTTGTAAAATTATTTCAAATGAGAACATGACCACAAATTAAAATGTTGTATTTGTAGTAATAACATTTTTCATTAAAATTTGGTGTTTTCTACCCAAAAATGAGATGGTATTTGTATTAAATTGTGATATTTACAGTAAAATTGTGTTGTTTTGCACCCAAAATGGGGATATATTTGCCTTAAATGGTTTGATTTGTATGAAAATGGTAATTTTGGTTAAGGCTGGTCACTTCTTTCTGTGATACTGTGCTCATGTTAAATCCTTGTTTGCACTGGTTGGTGACTTATTACAGAAAATTATTGAACTTTTAATCTAGTAGTTGTGTAACAGATGGGGTGATATAATGGTTGAGATGATGTATTGAGATGGTGTTGTTTGGTTGTGAAGATGTGCATTACAGAATTATTGGTCGTGTAATTATGTCCATCAAATAATAAAAACTTCGGTAAGGGTTAGAGGGTATGGTCCATCAAACAGGTGAATACTACTTGATAATTGACTCTCAGTCATTGTATTCATTACAAGACAGTTATAATGTGAACGGACAAAATTATTTCTTAATGTTGTTATATATTAAACGTTCACACCAGCAGACGTGAGTGCTTCATCGAGATTTGTATGCCTGCAATAAGTCCGATTACCTAATTTTAATCGATACTAAACGCAGAGGTTGATAATTTTAGGGATAGATATTGCTTTATTACATTAAAAGGTGTACATATGCATATACATACATATCATCATCATCATCACCATTGTTACATGGCATGCATACCATTACACTATACGTACATGCATGTACTACTTCACACATATGTAAGCCTATCAGCTCTACACATGTTATTGTTACGGTAAGTTCTGAGACTTTTCGCAGAATAAAAATTTCATACAGACGTGCATAATTAAATGGCGGACTCGGCACGTGTCAGAAAAAAATAATAAATATCAAACATAGCCTTTGCGGCAATTTAGATTATTATATAGTAGGTTAATCAGTTTTTTATCAATCATCCATTCTGATTACTCATATACAAAGCAAACACTTGAAACATATAGGCCACAATAAGAATAAACCAAGTGGTTATTTTTTGGTCAGGTATACATGAATGCACCCTTTAAATACATGATCACAACCGATGCTTCAAACGCAGGTGAAATATATATCAAATTATACACGCAAATAAGCATTGCTAACAAAAGTTAGTCTAATTTTGATTGCGGTACAACAAAATCATTCTTAGAGATATATTCATTCAAACAAACATGAGAAGCATAGTAATATTGAATTAGTAAGTTATATTAGCATTGGCTGGTTATAGATATAACAAAGTACAACCCCAACACACATACACACAAAACAGTAGATTTGGTAATGGTTAGAAAAGTGTTAAAGCTGGCTAGTCAACAGTAAAACATATTTTTCAAAGTGTATACAAACATGGACAGCTCTAGTATGGGTTACTAAATTATTACATTGGTTAGGCAATGGTAAATGCATTTTCAATACATATAGAAATACACAAGCACACAAAGCAACTTAGCACAGGTTAGCATGGTATAGTAGCATTGATTAATTATAGGTTTAATAAAGCATATCTCTAAAGCATATACACAAAAAAAACAAAAAACAGAGGTTTGGGTAAGGGTTAGGAAAGTGTTAAAGGCGGCTAGTCGACAATAAAACATTCTCAAAGTATACGTAGACATAGAGTACAGGTTAGCAAATTATTACATCGGTTATGCAATAGCAAATGCATCATCAACACACATGCAAACACACGAGCACACAAAGCAACTTAGTGCAGGCTAGCAAAATTATAATTGTGTGGTTAAAGCCTCCCCCTAATTACTTGTTGGGAAAAGTGCTGTTACTAAGCAATGGATATTCTTGTACTGCTGTTTTCAAAGAGCAAGTGGTCTCCTCGAGGTGTGATGGTAGATGTAGAACATGGCTGTAGGGTGTTGAAGTCTTATTCGAGAACTCTGAGAAAAAGAGAGTATGGTCAGGCTGCCATTATTTGATTTTATTAATTTAAATTGATATTTCCTTAAAAATTGCGCCAGCAAAAAAACCAAAAAAATATGTATGTAACCGGCAAACAATAGTGTCCTAGAACATAGATTTCCTATTTACTAATACTACAATTTAGTTGTAATTATTATACTCCTGGGTTTAATCTAAACAGCCATTATTTAGATTTCGGTGATTGATGACTGAACCCCTTTTACAACATTGCAGGAAGCTAACTTTGCACTTCATCAAGAGTTCCACTTCCGGCGCTCCTTTTAAGCAAATAGATGCTTCTTAAACGAAAAAAAAGAGACTTGGTCAATATATTGTACGATATTATCGTTTGAATTGTAATATCTCTTGTAAATGTTTTATTTCTTTCAAAGGAAAATTCTTAAGCTAGTTCTCAAATGAACGTTAAAAATGTGTAAAGGTCTGTTTTAAAATTCCGCTCTATGCGGACGCGGTAATGCGAAATATCGAATTATACTTACAGCGTTACATAAAAGCCAGTAGTGTAAGGTAACGGATCACTGGTAGTGCAATATATATCGTCCACTTTTGCTGTCAGCGTTATGTTATATTTGTCAAAGACCGGGACTAAACTGTTATTCAGTGACAGTTCGAGATCCTCATTGGTGCACGAGGCCGGCATACAAAATGCCCAGTATATGTTCGTTCGACTCAACCTGGTCGGATTGTTTCGCATCTGAAAATGAGGAAAAAATTGAACAAGTTAAAAAAATGCTAATTCGATCAAATGCGTGATATTTTTGTTAACGAGTGAACAGCTGCCGAAAACGAATTTACGGGGCAAACTGCTAGGCTTAGTCGAAGATCATATTTATTTAAGGCTTATTGTTTATTTGTAATCGACGGTGCTAAACTATACCGTAAAAAAACGAGAAAAAATCACGCCTATTATTCTATTACTGTTCAATGATAGAATTAGACTAACTGTGTATATTTAGAATATACTATATATATATATATATATGAGTGACTGTGCCATTTATCCGCTAGGGATAATAAGAAAATCTCGTGAGCGAAATTTGTAACGTTTTTGGGTCAAGGTTATAAGGCTTCATTTTGAGAAAAATTACGTAGACATTTTAAACTGATTTTTATGAGAATTCTATAAAAATCATAGACCAACATCTATCTGGGGAATGAAAAGTTAACGCTTGTTGTCTGGCCTGCTGGTAGTGATTACACTCGATCAAAAGATGCCTCACCGATATAAGCATGTTGCAGTATTGACACAGGTTGGGCGGTTTTTTAGATATGAGGAACGAATGAGTCAAGTGTGTGTGTCCAACGCGGATACGAGTTAGGACACACTGCTCGTGCCTACTGAGAGTTGGCATGATTTCGTAAGTATCTTTTCTAAACTCGTGGAGTTCGCTCGGCGTTTGGAGCCAAAGGGTGTTCCAGAAGTTTTTGGCTGTGTTGCTTATCACCATTTTAGCTTCATGAGGTGTCATAAGTACTTCAGGCGGGCATTCTTGTGTCGTCGCGGTTCTTGCAGCTTGGTCCGCCAATTCATTTCCTTGGATTCCTGTATGCGCCGGTGTCCACACAAGGCTGACCTGTATATGCTGTGATTGGAGCTGGTCCAATTTTAGGTGGATGCGTTGTATGATAGGGTTTTCGGTAAACTGATTTTGGATGGCTCTTAAGCAGGACAACGAGTCAGTAAATATGGTACAGTTTGTTACGTCTTAGCGCAGTAGGATTAGTTCTAGAGTATGGAGAATCGCCTTGGCCTCACAGGTGAAGATTGAATTATTGTCGTGCGTTCGTTGTGCTGCTAACGTGATAGAGTCAGAGACTATAGCGTAACCTGTTTTGCCGCTGAGAATTGAACCGTCTGTATAGTATTCCGTGCAGGGCTGAAATTTTTCGCGTATTTCAAGGAAAAGTAATCTAAACGTCTCTGAGCTTGTGGTTAGTTTGTCGTGCTCACTTAGATCAACATTTATTGTCAGATTGGGTTGGCAATTCTATAAGATTATAAGGTTTATTAAAAATTCAGTAATTAATTAAATTCTTTTTTTATAAATGTGTACGATGAGTATTATATGAATTAGTAAGTTATGAATATTTAAAAATACGTACTATGAAGTAGTATATCATAATGTTTGATTTATGGAATTAGTTAAGATTAATTTATAATTATTCTTATAAGTTATACGTAACCTTATATAACACTTTCTTTGAATAGCACGAGTTTGCATCGATCGATTTATATTTATTTTTGCTTATGGCACATACCACTCTGTCTGTATCTATCAAAATGCCTAGTACATGTCAGTTATAATTTTTTGCGTATTTTTTTACAGTTTAATAAATTTTACTTTACTATTAGTAGGGTTGCAGTGTATACTTTAAGGCAAAACACTAGCATTCAATTTTTTGTATTCGGTTAATTTTTAATAATTTCAAATGTGAATGCCTCGTTTTTTCTTGACAATTTAAAAAAAAAAGTGAATAAAAATTAAACTTAGTTCAGTACTTGCAACAAAATTTATTAGTTTTACTTTATATAGTTGTTGAATACGAAAAAAGTTACATGGATTGTTTCCGTTACATAATTTCCGAAATATACTTAAACGTGTTAAGCAAAAATTATCACTTCCCAAACTTATACATTACTGAAATTAATTAAATTTTCATAATTTATTTCTGAAGTAAATATATATATATATATATAAAACTCGGCCCTTCGTATCCCGCGAGGAACTCTGCCCCATAACCTCGCTTGGGAACACCCCTGGACCTCAGCTCTATCACTTCTATACTTCGTATAGAATGAAGAAAATGGACAATGTCATTCTTCTCGACTGTGCCACAAAAAAAAATAAATCTTTATTTAATGAGACAATTTTTTGTGACAGAAAAAGTAGCGACGGTCGGACTAAGAATGATGTTGTCATTAATATATATACCAAGAGTGGATGCGTAATAGAGCTGATCGGGATTTTTCCCGGCGTGACGTTCGGATTTGACGCCGCGAAAGGGGCTGAAACAGATAAATTGATCAAAACGTATCAAAAGTACTCTAAAAACCTTGCCAAGTCCACATAGAAAGAAAAATAAAATAATCTGAAAATTTAGGAAACAGCTTATTATCTTAATCGCAGAGAAGAAAAGTTGAAATTTACAAAAATTCTATAAAAAACAATCGTTTTTGTTACTATTATTCCCTAATGTTATATGTTAGTGTTTAAATGTCAATTCGTCGGAAGTCTGGGGTTTCTGTTGTAACAAATTCGCCGCCCGTCTTGTTTAGTTCTCCTCATACACTCCTGGTAAACTCTTATAATTTTTTTCTTTCCCTTTTATTCTCCTATTCCGCTTAAATCTATTCTACTTCATGTTGTTAGATCGAAATTTCTACAGAATCTAAGCTCTTTTTTCCTTAACCATTTTTTGATCTTCACTAATGGCTCCAAGGGACTTAATGAAGTTGACGCAGCTTTTTTTTGTTCTTCTTTAAATTACTTCGGGTCCTTTAAACTTCCTTCCTTTTTCTCAGTCTTTTGTGTTAATACCACTGCTATTCTGCACGCTTTCTTTTTATCCGATCCTCACTTGGCTTTCGCAATATGCTTATCCTGTCCGATGCTCAAAGAATCCTACAGACTATTGCATCTCCTCTTCTTCTCACTCAACTGACCACGCGTTATCCTTCTTATTTGCTCTCCTTCATTCATAAGTGCATACTGATTTCTTTTAGATTCCCGGTAATGTCGGAATCGTGGAAAATAAGTTAGTTGACTCATTCGCTCGGTTATCTTCCTCTTTTGGTATGTTTCTTCCTATTTTCTCGTCCTCCGGTATTACCTCTCTGTCTACAGCTGCTCATTCCAAACTTCGGATCAACTCTTACGCCTCCGTATACTCTAACCCGGATTCCTTTTTCTTGTCTATTCAACTTTCCCTTTCTCGCTTTCTCTGGTTCCTTGACTTCCTTTCTATGCGACGTTCTAATTTCTCTGCGACTTGACGCCTGCGCTTTGGGCATAGTTTCTCCCTTCTTCGCTTTTCCGTTTTTCTCTCGTGCTGTTTCCTTATTGTCCATGCACCCATCTAACATCCATTTCATTCGTGACCCCGAACACATAACGTTCGATTGTTTTTCACTTTCTATTGATCAAATTTATTTTTATTCCTTTCTTTTATCACACAGTATTTTCACTTCATACAATGCTTCATTACTTCTCTCCCTTCCTTCTCCTTCTGTTATCAGAGCTCTTGATTCCTTTTTGTCAGCCATCTTTACTCGAGTAAAGATCTAGTAGTATCATTCTCTTCTTTTTCTCTATTCTTGGGCCAATGCCCATGTTGACAAACCCGAATAAGGGAAAAAAACAAATTAGATAGCATTCATCCAGTTCATTTTACTGAAACTTGCTAATTCGTTAGCGCCAGTAGACAATACTTCGAAAAGCGACGAAAATGAAAAACACTAACAAGACAATTTACGAACTATTCAGATACTGATTCGATCGATTTTTCTTCAGTTCAGCTCAAACAAAACATCTCCAAATTTCTGCTATAGAAGCTAGGCAAAATGAAGATGATCATACAAATCAACAGATAGAGATTATAACAAATACCGTAAGTGATAATAAAAAAATCGAATAAAAATTCTACCACAAAATTTAACTCAAGTGCAAGCTCATGAACAACGAGAGATTAATTTTTAACTCAAACGTCGTTAAGAGATAGCGCTACGCGTACCGAATCCGTCTCAATATATATATTAATTACAATGTAATTCTGAGGCAACCCTCCATTAGAAAAAATGTCTTAAAAAATGTCTCAATTTTATGTAACGTTTGTTATATTTTAAATTAGATTTTGTAATGAAAAAATGTCCTAATTTTATGTAATGGAAGTTAAATGTTAGAATAGGATTTTTGTAATTATGTTATGTTTTTTGTGTCGATGGCAGTAAGAATTACGTTGTAAATTTTGATCATTTTATTCAAAGTATAAAAGAGAAAGAGACAGAAATGTAAGCAAGAGGGGTCAAGGGACACAGCCCCTTGCAAGGCCAAAATGGCCGAGTTTATATGTATATATATATATATATATATATATATATATATATGCATGCATACATACACACACTCACTTTCATTGATTATGTTATAATTAATAATAAATTTAAGTTTTCTACATCCAGTGTTATCGTAAATAATTTTCAGTTAAGTGATCATAAAAATCTTAGTATTGATATGCATACATATATAATTCGAATATTGTGAATAACGTAAAACTATCTACAACGAATGTGGACAAATTTATTAATAATTTAGATTATGAATTAATGTTAAATTATGAAGCTAAACTTAACTTATTCTGAAAGTATAATTAACGATATATTCGAAAAATTAACTGAAACGTTAACTGTTTGCATTAATAATTCAAAAGTAAATATAACTAAAAATAATAACTTTTGATGGAGTAAACATTTGGAATATATTAAAGTAATTGTTAAGAAATTCCATAAAATTAAACATAAAAACATCATATTCCAATTAATTTATAAAGTAGTATTAAAACTATACAGGAAATAAATTAATTTTTATCATCAGCTCGCTTGGAGAAACCTTTGCAGTTCCTCCAGAACGTGGGACAAACCTTATAAAATTTGAATGCGATCGACTCCTTTTCAATTTCCTGACTTAATTGCTAATAATATATCGGTTATACTAACAAAGATAAAATGAATATGTTAATGAAATCCTTTTTTATGTTTGACAAAACAAACTCGATCTCTCTATGTAAATTAAACGATAACAATAAGTGTGTCCAGTATTCTGTCACATACGTTGATATTTGTCTAGTCTTCATGTGTTGTTTTTACTTTGCGTCCTTATAATCCATCTTCAACAATCCTGTCCGTAAATAACTGTGCTCTTGTTTCATCCTTCTGCTACCTAGGCATCTTTCTTAACAACAGTCTTACTTTTCAGGAACAAATAAAATACTTATTCAAATCCGTTTCTAAAAGGCTGGGGGATCCTTGTATTCTTGTAATCCTGTTTAAAAATCTATTATCCGTTCGAAGTTAGATTATTGTTCCTTCTTGTACGTTAGTGCTTCCTACACAACTCTTTCCAAACTGGATCGGGTGCAGAACCTTTGTCTCCGCCGCTGCCTTGGAGCTTTAAAGTCATCCCCCCCTGCTGCAGTTCTTTCAGAAACCAACATGGTTCCTCTATATATTTGTCGGTCTTATCTTGGCTATTGCTTCTTGACTAAGCGTCTTCCTATTTCTTCGTCAAATCTTATTAACTCTTATCTTTCTATACTACACAACTGGCGCTTCTAAGAAAATCCCTATTCTTTCTCATATATCCCAACGATTTAATCAATTCGCTCCTTACGTTTTCTCTTACAACAAACTCACTTACTTCACGCTTAATTATTCCAATTTGCTCTATCCGCCTAAGATATACTCTCTTTCCACCTTTCACAAAAACCTGCCGGCTCATGTAGTCCGACAGGAATATAACCATGTCACGCAATCCTTATTTCCTTTCCACACTGTTATCTTTACTGATGGTTCCAAAACAACGGACGGGGAGCTGCCTTTTTGGTCCCATCACTCAACTATTTTGAATCTTATAAACTGTCTTCCTTCTGCTCCATATTTACCGCCGAGTCCTCTGCAATCCTTCGTGCTATCCAATACATTTTTTCCAACAACGGCTCCAATAAATTTTTGATAGTCTCGGATTCAAACGGTGTTCTACTATCTATCGCCTCTCCTCTTCCTCGTCATTCCCTAGATTTCATAATGATCATGATTCGTTCTCTTGTCACTAGATTGTATAGCGTTCGTTCCATTCAAATCGATTTTTTATGGTCCCCCAGTCATGTTGGCATTAAGGGCAATGAATTAGTTGATTCATTAGCTCTATCTGCCGTCCAAAGACTGGTCAATTTCTATCCAAATTTTCTTCTTCTAATCCTGAATTTTCTCTCCAAGAATTTCCATCGTAGACGATGTCACGATATTTATCCTCTTTTATTCTCGAATCCTGAATCCTTCTATCTTATTATCCAAAGCCATCCTTGACTTCCCTCATCTTTCGCGCTTTCTTATCTCTTCCATTTGCAGGCTTCGCCTAGATCATAGTCGTCTTCCGGCATCTTCTTTTCGCTTTTCTATGTCCTCTTCTCCTTTTTATTTCTTCCATCCGGATGATTATGATCTAATCTATGACACAAATCACATCTTCTTTGAATGCGCGTCTGTATTTATAGAATGCTCTCACTTCTATAGTCAACTCCTGAAACTCGGTTTGCCTACTCCATACAGTGCTTCCTTTATTCTTTCACTTCCATCCCCGGCAATCATTCCTATTATAGCGTCCTTCATAGCTTCTGTTTCCAGTAATATTTAATTTTAATTCGTTTCTCCCTCTCTTTCATTAACACAACCTAATGCTGGGTAATGCCCTCGACTGTCGATCCCAAAAAAAAAAAATTGAACTTAAAAATATTATTAGAAACCTAAACAATAAGAAATACCCATCTGAAGATGACATCACAAATAAGATTGTTAAAATATTTTTCTTCTATTACCCAAGTTTACTACTACTACTTTACAATAAATTGTTAGACAAATATTTCCCCGAAGTAGGAAATGTGCAAAAATAATTATGTTCAATAAACCGCGAATAACTATTTAAACAAAATTAATGGTTACAGACCCATTTGTTTATTGAATACGTTAAGTAAAATTTACGAAAAAATTATACTTAGATTTTTAAATTTTTAAATTGAAAAATCGGCATTATTTGATCCGTATCAATATGGTTTTAGAAAACATTTTTCTACTGAACTTGCTGTTCACGATGTTAACGATAATGTACTTACTAATATTCAACTTAAAAAATGTTTCTGTAGTCCTTTAATAATTTTAATCGTCACGCTATTATTGATACTTTAATTTCGAATAATTTCAGTACGAATGTCATAAAGTTAGTTCATAATTATTTATCTGATAGAAAGGTAAAATGGGTCTATCAAGATGAAGCTATATAATTGTTGATAATAATCATGGTGTTCCGCAAGGATCGGTCCTTGGACCGGTTTTGTGGAACATACTTTATTCAATAATACATCGTAATATTCGTTATATTTATAAGAATGTCAGATTGTATAGTTATGCTGATGATTTATTACTCGTCTATAATATACCTATGACAGGCAAAGTTGATATCTTCGCTCATATAAATAGATGTAATACTGTAGTAAATAAGCTTGATTTAATTGTTGATTCGTTAAATCTAAAATTTGAAATTAACAAATCACAGATTGTGGTGATATCCCGCCGTAGACTAACATATCAGAAAATGTTATATGATCAATCTTAACAATTGTAACTTTATCCTTGCTACATTTATTAAATACTTTGGTTTTATAATAGATAATAAATTAACTTTCTCTAAACATATAGAGCATATAAACAATAAAGTTAATAAATATTATTATATTTTTAAATCTCTCGGAGGAAAACTGTAGGGATTAAAGTATAAAACAAAATTAATTTTGCATAAAGGATTAATACAGTCCTTATATTCATACTGCTCCAGTGTATATTATCCTAATTTAAGCAGGCAATTAATTAGTAATGTTAATTCTGACTGTAGAAAAATTGTTCATAGACGTAACATCTTCTTACATAACTACATCTAATATTTCTTTACCGGTTTTAGCACGTGTATTGTCAATAGATTTATATATTAAAAAGAGATCTCTTATATTTAACAGTAAAATAACTCAATATGGCAAAATAAATAACAAATTTAAAGTAATTAATGATTTTGTTTTTACAGAATTTAAATCTAGATATGATCAACAGGCAAATGATAAATTAATTAAAAGCTTTTTTCCTAATATTACAACGCGTTTTAAGGATACTAATTTTAATGTGAACTATTATACGTGCCAAATACTTATTGCACATGGTTCTATTGGTTAGTATTTGCATAAACTAAAGATAATTAAAAACAATGTACACTGTAATTGTGATATTAATGAAACGGAAACCGCGTATCACATAATATATATATGTCTTAAATATAATGAATTAAGAGTACCATACAATATAGACTGCTCATTGAAATTTAATGAGATGGTTCTATTGGAACAATTTTCAACATTCGTATACATATCATTTAAGGTTAAACATATATACAAATAACCACTTCCAGTAGCCATAAGCCATCCAGCAGGTTACTTCAATTTTTCACAATTCCATGATGTATTCTTACAGCTTAGATAGAAAAAAAATATAATAAAACACACACGCATATATATATAAAATCGGCCATTTTGGCCTCGCAAGGGACCGTGCCCCTTGACCCCTCTTGCTTTCATTTCTGTCTCTTTCTCTTCTATACTTTGTATAAAATGATCAAAATTTACAACGTAATTCTTACTAGCATCAACACACACAAAAAATAACATAACCACAAAAATCCTATTCTAACATTTAACTTCCGTTATATAAAATAAGACATTTTTTCATTACATTTTTCGTTACATATTTCATTACATAAAATTGTGATATTTTTTAAATAACAATAACAAAAATCCTATAAAATATAACAAACGTTACATAAAATTGAGACATTTTTTTGGGACATTTTTTCGAATGGAGGGTAGCCTAAGAATTACGTTGTAATTAATATATGTATGTATATATATGTATATATGTAAATATGTATATATGTATATATTTATACATATGTCGTCAGTTAGTAACATTTCGTCTTTTGAAATAATGTTCGGCAATGATGATGATGATGGCTGCTAAAATTAGAAAAATTATTAAAAACAAAACCGTCTTGACGCAGTAATACCAGTATCATTAATTTGAATGCGATTATTAAGACGAAGTCTCGAAAAATCGTTGCTACGTGGTAAGGTTTTTGTTCGATACCACAGCTTCTGGAAGCGGCCGGCAAGACCACATATATTGCTTTCATAAAATTATTCTACATTATGTAATTCTCTTGATCATACAATAAATTTTTATAAAACAAAGATATACATATAAAAATAAAATCAAATAAAAAAAGTTAGATATATTTCATATGGGGACCGCTCTTTCGGGCGCGATCGATCGGGCGCGACTCTATCGGGCGCAGGCGAACTCAGACCTTTTACAGACCACCTACGGTGATTTTCAGGTGTCATCCGTTAAACGTTGTCATCTGTGTTAGTGAGAAACACGAGTTACCAAATACAGCTATCAGAAATTCCGTCCAAAAAATACCGTTCTTCGTTAGCGATTTAGTTTTTCCGCGCGTATAGCATGTTATATATGCATATATAATCACAAAACACATATTTTACATGATTTTATTTGGTTATTCGCTTTTTTAAAATATCTTCTATTTTTTTTTTTTTTTGAAATTACGACTTCAGCGTGAAATACTCATAAACAGATTTTCGCGATGTAAATTTAAGAGTTCTGTTAGCAATGGTGACACGAAACGGACGAAAATTATTATTATTAATAATCGGTCAAATGCATTCTCGGTTTTCTTCATTTTTTGTTTTTTTTTTGCTAATGTATAGTCAACCGTATTTAAAAAATTAAAAACTATCAACTCTACGCCATTTAAAGGGTAACATAACTGGATTGAATTTGCTTCTGATACATATTCCTTATATTATCTTTCTTTTTTATTCGTATCTAACAAGTTTATTTGGGGATACGTTTATTGAAGTTTTTTCTGTTATTTACAATTTTAATTATATATTTAATTCCTTGACGAATCAACCCTGGTTTCAAAAATATATCGAAAAAAACAAACAAAGGCGCAAAAATTTTTAAACATAAACACATTTATGTTAATACTGGGCGAGAAATGAATACGATATTTCAAATTAAAAATTAAATATCTTTGTTTTGAATTTAATATTATGTAAATGTAATTTATGGTAATCTTTATATTAACTCACAGAATGTTTAGTACATGAAACATCCTGCCCGGTTAACTTCTTTTTTTTTTTAATTCGTTTAGAAAAATTTTAAATCTTCAAAACACTGGACTAATATTATTTTCATAAAAATTTTGATAAAGCCAATAAGGAAGAAGCTTTTCTTGTTTTGTTTAATAACGAAGCGAGCGGCTCATAAAAGAATTATAATAATTAGAAAAATCGACTCGGCAATACTTAATGCGTGTTTTGTAGGGAAAAAGAAACAGTAAAGTAGTAAGTTGAGAAACAGAAGCGATTAATTAATTTTCTACTGTGTAATAGTTTTTAATAAAAAAAGGAAAAGAACCGTCAATGGCTACAACCACTTTGTAATTAACACGTTTGTTAGTTACAAAACGCGTTTTAACCGAATTTTTTTCTCTAGAATTTCGTTTTTTTACTAACTTATCACACTAAATTGCAATAATACTTTCTAAATATTGTCAGTTCAGGTAGGTTGGATTTGAGTAACACAAAGCTTTAAAAGGAATAATTTGCAGGTATTCATTATTCGAATCATCGTTCTATTAATTTACATTAAATATTTATAATAGTAACTTTTTTGACTTCTGTTTCTCATCATATCGACTTTCTTTACTAAAGGTTTTTTGGTTTTATTTTGAAAAAAAAAAAAATTCTTTAGTGACGTTTGTGAATAATATGGAAGAAGCTGTATTTAGTTCTCTATATCTGCTTATTGGTAATGACCGCAAAACATAACTGAGAATTACCTTTTTCGACCTCAGTCTTATTTATTTATTTGGGCACATCAATCAAGGTCCTTTACCCGGTTTGCATTTCGATACTTATGATATGTTGTTGCAAATACTAAATTATCCGTACGCTTGCTTGTTTTCTTTTTGTATTTGCTGAACAGAAAAGTCGCGTTGAGGCAAAATGTGATCAAACAATAAATGAGTAATTGTTAAAATAAGCACGATCGCCTATTTGTTTTTATATAGTTATTTCATTAATTTATTTAGAATGATTTGTCAGTTAGCCTTAGTATATTTGCTTTTATTTTTGTTCGAATCCTTTAGGTTGCTTTTTCAGATTTAACCTCAGTTGGCCTAAAAGTAAAACGCACAGAAAGAAAAAAATATTTAATATTTATGAAAAAATGAACTTGCTCCTGCGTGCATGTTTTGTAGTAAACGAAAACATAAAATGTCGCATGAAGTAGGCATGGAAGAGAGAAGAGGATAAATTTTGAACATATTTATAAGAAAAATAATATTCTAGTCCGTCGTTTTTTTTTGTTTCTTTTTTTCACATACGGCTTAAACACAACTGTGCCGATATCAAGCTGAGCCTGTTAAATTAGCTTACAGCATACTACACAAATTACAATGTTTGGTCGTTTAGTAATAACTGAAATTTTCAAAAACCACAAAAATTGGAACAATATCCTCATTATTCTTCGATAAGGAATCAATCTTTCTTATATGAAATGGATACAGTTTTATTTAATAAATAGGTATTTTCTGTAACACGCATAAACAATATTTAAGTTACCAACAATTTGAAACCTATAGTATGTATTGCGATAAAACTGTCGCAAAAAAATTATCCCCTCTTTCCACAGGAATGATAATTTCTCAAACCATATATACAAGGTACAACCAGTGTTCATACAGCTGGTCGAATTAGAAATTATGTTTTTCCTCTTTCACGTTTTCCCAACAAAATAAGAGTTTGCAATTATAATATAATAATAATAGCATTAATTACAAATATAGAAATAAACGATTTCGAAATCTTACATATACACCTAAGTAATAATAATAATACCTATAATACATGCAAACACTAAAGTTAACTAATTACATTATATGCTACACCACGAAGATAATCTTCAAGCTGAAGCTGATTATAATTTGTTTCGACTTTCAACAAACGTTTGTCGCAATCGACATATTTCTTTTTTTACTCGGTTACTTTTATCAATAAGACTATGTTTTCTTCATTTTGTTGATATTATGTCACGTTCACAGACGAATGACAAAAACTATTATGTGTCAACATCCTTTGCGGCATTCTTTTTTTTTCGGAACAGAAAAGTAAAAATAACAATAATGGCAAGTTTTACACGCATTCATTGTACATTTTGTTATGTTCTTCTGTTAGGAAAATTAACCATTTTCTTAGAAATTAAAAACCGAATAGCCAATCGTACAGGTTATGAACAATGCAGGTAAATAAATTTCACCCTATTCAGGATTTGGTAAAATAAACAAACTGAAGCACTACACTTATTTACAGAAAACAGTTTCATTCGTTAATTCTCCGTACTACGGTCATTATTAAGAATAGTCTATTCGAAAAATATTCTAGTAATTCTTCTTCCGCCGAAATAATAACAACTGCTTTACAATAAACCTATAGTCGATTCTAAGAAAAATATACGATTTTTTCCATGACGATTTTATCACTTTTTGTTCTTCTTTTAGTCCTACAGATTCGCATATTGTAAAATATTCGAGGTCCTATTCATTACCTCTTTTCAATCACTCGCAGGAAATCCCCCATGGTGAGAACCGAACCGACAAAAAAAAATTGACGCCCGTTTGAGAAACATGAGTAGTTTACAATATATCCATAAAATTATTTTCCGCATATATGTTTTTAGTGCTGTTGTATTTTTTCGGAATACTCACTGCCGATCAATATTTACTTGTTTTCTAAAATAATTACATATAACGGTTATAAAACAAATATATACTTTTAAGAATGTCAAATAGTTGTTTAAAAATCGGAAAATTGTTGTTACTTAATTATGTTAATTTTATTACTAAATGAGCTGCTTTATTGATGTTTTTGCATGGTTTAAAAATGAATTCTGGTTTATGTACGTCATATTTCACAGTAATAAGAAAAAATGATTCCAAGTAATTAATCCGTGTTACATAACGTGCAGAATTAAATATCTAGCTCTAAAATATTTATTTTGCAAGTAACTGTATTTTAGAAAAAATAAATAAAAAATAAAATAAAATATAATTTTATCGCAAATACAGCAAAGCAGTTGAGCATAATTTGTCAACCGCCAAGGATTTAATATGATAAGTATGAATTATCGTAATTTCAATTTACATAATACTAAATTAAAAACAGGGCCAGTCGGTTTGGCTCAAACGAATGCGTTCCGTTAAAAATAAACATAAAAATAGAAGAAGAATTTCTTAATAGTAATAAACGATTTTTTTTAGTAGTTTTTCATAATCATTAAAGTTAATTTAATTTTATTTTTTTGCGAATGTAAAAATTTATTATAAAGAACATGGATTTCCTTTGAAAGCAGAAAATCTGTCACAGAGGGAAATTATTCCTATGATCTACTAATTCTTTCTGAAATCTTTTATTGAAATAACCCGCTAAACGAATACATAATCAGAACTTCAAGTCTTTATAACCAAAAATAATTCTTTTTGCAATATATGAACGCAAAAGAAGCATTGAAAACAGCTGGTTTATTTTCTAAACAAATTAATTACTACTTTCACAGTTGTTTTTTTGATTCATTACGCCTTAAATATGATAATTATAGAAGAAAAAAAAATTAAAAACTCACTAAGGCTAAACTAGGTCTACTTGGAAAAAAGACGAAGTCAAAATGTAACGAGGCGAATCGTGTTGCGGCCAAAACGAAGCGACTCTCCAAGTAGGTTTAAAGAGATTATAAAAAAAGTGTTTTTACTCCTACCACCGTCATAGACATGTAGGTTACTAATTAAGACTTAGTAGCTGGAAAATAAAAAAGAAAATCGCGATACTGAATTTTTAATTTTGTGAAAACTATCTGCCAGAGTACGCCAGTTTATTAATTAATAAATATTCTAAAAACTTTCAATTATTATATGTATAAAAATTTTCACTGACTGCTTTTACTCGGACTTGGGTCGTTAATGTTCACCACACTAAGGTTAATGAATCATTATATAATTACTAAGTCATTAATATTTTTAAGTTAATTCTAAAAACGGGGAATATGTCAATTTATATATTCTTGCTTGTACGCAATTTCAGGTAAATACGAAAAGGTTATAAAAACTGTGATTTTAATTCGTCATTTAATTTGATGAGTCCATGCTATACAGTAGGAGCGTTATTCTGGGTTGATTAAATCATTTTGCAATGTAGATGTATCTAATATATTTACAGTTTGCCACTTCAGTCACGTGTATATAAATACTAGCGTTCCCCCAATGGTCCAAATTCGACCTTAATTATCATTAAAAATTTTAGAAAAATATATACGAATTTGTATATTTCCAAAATTTTTCTCCCACTCTTATACATTCGTTCATTATATATCTGAGAACATATACTTTTATATGTACTTTCAATACAAAAATTAAATAACACCTTAAGATTTAATACACTTTAAAAAAGCCAATAATGATGATTATTAAGAAAAATTAAAACATTTCAATAAGAACAGATTTACTGGCTGCAGCAACTTCCTTTTTCAATTTTTGTATTACTTTTTTATTTAAATACGAAATAAAAAGTATAACTGTTTCCAAAATTTTGTGTACTGATAGCTCTAAAGATCATCAATAGTTACTAAATAGAAAAAAAAAGCAAGAAAATCGGTTAATAAAAAGTGGAGAAGACGGTACTGAACTGTTTTGTGTTTGCCTATTTATATACAGAAGAAGATTATCCATTATTTTTAAAATAGAATTTCCCGCAGTGCATTTATCGGGAATATTTAAACAAATTCAAGGTTTGAAAGATTCTTCCTTATTGGCTTTATTAAAATTTTTACGAAAATAATATTAGTTCAGTGTTTTGAAGATTTAAAATTTTTCTAAACGAACTAAAAGAAAAAAAAAAGAGGTTAACCGGGCAGGATGTTTCATGTACTGAACATTCTGTGAGTTAATTTAAAGATTACCATAATTTACATTTACATAATATTAAATTCAAAACAAAGATATTTAATCTTTAATTTGGTATATCGTATTCATTTCTCGCCCAGTATTAACATAAATGTGTTTATGTTTAAAAATTTTTGCGCCTTTGTTTGTCTTTTTCGATATTTTTTTGAAACCAGGGTTGATTCGTCAAGGAATTAAATATATAATTAAAATCGTAGATAACAAAAAAAACTTCAATAAACGTATCCATACGTTAGCAAAAAAAAAAAAAATTAAGAAAACCGACAATTCATTTGACCGATTATTAATATTAATAATTTTCGTCCGTTTCATGCCGCCATTGCTAACAGAACTCTTAAATTTACATCGCGAAAGTCTGTTTATGAGCATTTCACGGTGACGTAATTTAAAAAAAAAAAAAAAAAAAATAGAAAATATTTTTAAAAAGCGAATAACCAAATAAAATCATGTAAAACACGTGTCTTGTGATTATATATATATATATATATTTATGCATATAAAAACATGCTATACGCGCGGAAAAACTAAATCGTTAACGAAGAACGGTATTTTTTGGACGGAATTTCTGATAGCAGTATTTGGTAACTCGTGTTTCTCACTAACACAGATGACAACGTTTAGTGGATGATACCTGAAAATCACCGTAGGTGGTCTGTAAAAAGGTCTGAGTTCGCCTGCGCCCGAAAGAGGCTGCGCCCGATAAATCGCGCCCGATAAAGCTGCGCCCGATAAATCGCGTCCGATCGATCGCGCCCGAAAGAGGGTGACATATTTCATATTGGGTTGTGAGACGAGCCTGACGCCGGGAATCAAATTGTGATAATCCCAAAGAGGATTAGAGATCATCTTAATTCGATGCAACCAAAGTCGGAAACCTATTGATACAGGAACCTATCTACACGTATCAGTTCGCAAACCGAACAAGAACACAATTTGTCAAGAGGACTCCAGAAAAATTGAAATTCGTATTAATATAAATTAATCAATTGAAAATTGTATAGCAAAAAAAAAGAAAAGGAAACAAGTTCAGTCAAGCATGATGTTTCATGCGCTGAGGATTCCGTATGTCAGATTAACGATAACTATAATTTACACGTATACAATACTACATTCAAAACAAAGACATCTGATTTTTCACGCCACAAAGTGGAAGAGACAAGGTAATTTTTTGCGATTTTTGAAATTGTCACTAACTTCGAAAATTCAGTTAAGAAAATGAAATACGCTATCGTTCTTGACAAACAGTGATCTTTTAATCAATATATCACATGCTTGGGGGAAAAAATATTTTTTCCCAAAATTTTGATATTTCGAAGCCCCGAGGGTGTAATTATAAAGTTAGAAACCCGGATGTTCCTAACCAAAGAAATGTATATGGATTTGCACATTTTTAACCTTGTTCAAAATTTTTAGCTATAATATTCACGGTGCTAAGGGAGAGGTAAACGTCAGTTTTCGCGCTCTTTTGAACTTTTCGTCAACTTTGAAGGTTTCGTTCAGGAAATGAAATACGGGTTCGTTCCCGACAAATAGCGATCTTTCCAATCATATATCACATGCCCGGGGAAAAAAGATTTTTTTTCAAAGTTTTCGAGCTTTCGGCGCCTCCAGGGCCAGAATATAAAGGTACGTTTTGGTTTCTTCAACGTTTTTACTCGGGCTAGTACTTTCCTGAACTTCCACTTTTTTTGCTGCCCCCCCCCCCAAGAGCAGGTTTAAATAATTTTTTAACCGTAATTTTTGGATTTTTTGAAAGGACTTCTGAATTTTGTTTTATATTTTGATTTTCTTTTCTTTTTCTTTCTTGGGCTCGTCAACCAAGGACTTTTACCCTGAAACAAGTAGTAAGGACGGAAGTCGGTTATATTGTAATCCGATCAGAAATCTTTGTTAAAAAGAAACAAATAGCAGGAATAACTAGTGGGAAAGAAAAAGACAGGATATAGGAAGCACAGTAAGGAGTAGGAAACCCATGCCTCAATAAATAGAAATACAAAGCAGAACGCTTCACAGAGAGAGAGATGAACATTGGAAGAACAGATGATTCTCGTCGCAAATATCTGCATCATCAGGATAGAGAGGACAGTGTGGGGAGGAAATCCGGGAAAAGCGAAATCTGGAGGAAGGCAGCAGAGAATGGCCAAAACGTATACGAACAACGGAAACAACATCAGAACGTCGAAGAAGAGAAGGATGCAAAAGAAACCATGAACAGAGTAGGCTGAACAGACAGGTGAAATGTATAATTATTAGAAAAGGAGGAAGCGTAGGTGTCCGACCGATACCTGCTATGAAATCTTTTACATATCGATAGGATTACCATCAGAAAAACTATGTATGCGGCGAATGGAAGCGATAAGAATGGAGGATTCGATCCCTTCCGAGATTTCATCTTCGGTGACGGATGGATACCGGAAATAACGCTCATTCTGAATAAGACAAAGTTTGGGATATGCTCTTTGACATTATGCGACGCGAAAAAAATGGGATGAGCTACAAAGGAATTGGCGGTTGAAGCGAAGGGAAACTTGACCGAGACACGATCCCTACCTTGAGGGACAATGCTCGTGGGGAAGAGGAATCGGAATTAATCAGCCTGGCAAGTGCTAAGTGATGGAGTTTGCCTAAATTTTTATCCATGGAGAAATTTTCGACGTGAACGGTGAAAGTTCCTAAATGAACGGCCAAGAAGAAAAAAATATCTTCACTATTATTATAATTATTTATACTATTGTTGTTATTACTATTGTTATTGTTATTACTATTGTTATTATTATTATTATTATTATTATTATTGGTAGTAGTAGTAGTAGGAGAAGGAATAGCAGTAGTACTAATGGAAGTAGAAACATTGATTTCTAATTGAATATTTTTGTTGTTTCTGAACTATCTTATTAGGATTCCGTACATTGTATACGTACGGAATCCTAAAAAAAGTTGAATTTAAAATCGAACACACTAGCTGGGTTTAACTTTAATTTGTCGTGAAAATTATTTAAACTCAAAACTGTATGATCCTAGCCTTAGTACTTAATGGATATTTCACGTATAAGTTGCAGAATATATAACGGAAAGCGGTGTAAAATTCAGAGTATTATGATGTCACTGACGCGACCAATATCAGTGTCACGTTCGTCGCGATTTATTGGAACATAACATTTAAAAACATTAATAACGACTGGTTGATTACCTTTTCGATGGCGTCCCAGACAGACGCAGCATAATTAAAATCGTTAAAGTCATTTTCTCCCGCTATGTGATATTTGCTTCGGTATGCCGGTTTCAAAGCATAGTTTAGATTGGCTAAACAATATTTTCCTCTGATGTTCTGATATCGGATTTTCACACACTCATCGAAACTACCCATCTGATAAGCAGTACCTCCGAGCAAGGCGACTGGGTAACGTTGCGTAGACTCTCTGACTGAAAAAGAAAAAAAGAGAAAGTAGAGCTGGTTTTTGTATTGCAAGTTCAAGGTTTCGCGTTCATTGCAATATGCAAATCGTATTTTTTCTAAACCCATTTTTTCTAGTTCCAATTTTTTCAAACAAAAAAACACATAACAAAAAACAAATAAATAAAAAATATTTTCTTCTTTACTACATTATGCCCGTATATTATACCGCAACAGTTGAATTGTAAATTGTAGCTAAATAACTACATATATTAAGGTATAATAATTACGAATTGTAGCTCTCCACTACAATACATAGGGTTTACAGTGTTTAGTTTAAAAACATATACTTCGATCAAATTTAAAACTAAATACTTTCATTAATTATTTAAAAATTAATAAAATAAAATAAAATAAAAAAATTTATTTAGGTAAATATAAACATTGGGAAAAAACCTGCAAAATGAGGGGCCGGTTTTTTGGATCGTTTCGACGTAGAACGTTTCGGCGATATCAAGCAAAATTTTTCGTTCAAACCTTTCTATGAATTATTTACGATGATTTTTCATATATTATTCGCTAAACATTACCATTTGTGTTAGTAAGAAACATGTGTTAACAAATTTATTTCTACATAATCCATTCATTGCTATTGACAGTTTCGTACAAAAACACCGTTCTTCAATAAAGATTTAGTTTTTTCACGTACTTAGTACATATATAAATATATATTTATATATGAATTACAACGTAATTCTTAGGCTACCCCTCATTACAAAAAATGTCCCTATTTTATGTAACGCAAAATGTCCCAAAAAAATGTCCCAAAAAAATGTGCCAATTTTATGTAACGCTTGTTATATTTTATAAGATTTTTGTTACTGTTATTTAAAAAATGTCACAATTTTATGTAACGAAATATGTAACGAAAAATATAACGAAAATATGTTTTAATTTTATATAATGAAAGTTAAATGTTAGGATAGGTTTTTTGTGATTATGTTATTTTTTTTTGTGTTGATGTCAATAAAAATTACGTTGTAAATTTTGATCATTTTATACAAAGTATAGAAGAGAAAGAGAGAGAAATGAAAGCAAGAGGGGTCGAGAACCCCTTGCGAGGCCAAAATGGTCGAGTTATATGTATATTATATATTTTTATACTGAAAAAACACGTTTTACGTAAAATTTTATTAGAGTACTCATTTATCTTAAATATTTTTAATCTATTTTCGTTTTTTAGGATTCCGTACACCTATAATGTACGAAACCCTAATAAGATGATGATATATGAACTACCAAATACAATTTGATATTTAGGAAATGGCATGACATATAAACTTCAAAATTAAAACATATATCACAATTAAAATTCTCTTTAAGACAATCTATAAATTCAAGATAATCAACTACTCTGGACGGCAAAAAAAGCAAAAAATTGTCAAGAGTAAAATAAAAACAAATACCGGTAAAAAGTGATTTTAACCCCGAGCGCAAGAAAAAAGGATGTTCACGTAAGTAATAGCCTCGTTTCCTTAATCAGACTGCGTTTTAATCACTCTCTTCTACCCTCTTCATGTTTTCGTTTTTCCCTGTCCTGCTCTCTCGATTGTCTTCTTCGTAGTTCGGTATCTACTCCACTATATATTGCAAACCACATCTTCTTTGAATGCCCCGCCCTTGATTCTGAACGCTCTGCTTTGTACTCCAAAATCTTAGCACTGGGTCTTCTTGCTTCTTATAATTCTTCCTTTATGCTTTCCTCCCCATCTCCAGCTATAATACCTGTACTTCAACCTTTCCTAAGCTCTATTTCTAATCGTCCCTCTATTTAACCCTTTTTATAATTTCTGTAGTTGTTGGGTCAAAGCCGCTGGCGCGCCCAAAAGAAAATATAAAATAATATTATTATTTTATATTTATAAAAAAAAAACAAATAATAGCTCGAGTGAAAATTTTGGAGGCACAATACATCTCAAATATGTACATAACAATGCACTTTGGGGAAAAAATTTAGCTGATTAAAAACTCAGTTTTGTAACCGGTTTTATTGTTGTACTTAAACCCCTAATGCTGCATTACATTTGTAATTTTATTACTAATATTATAGGTAATATTAATAATGAAAATAACTGTCGTTGGGCTGTTTTCCCTACAATCAAGCTTTAGTAAGTATTATTTCATCTAACATTCCTATTCCGCTGGTCAGCTCCTTCTGCTATCTTGGTGTTATTCTAAACAGCCGATTCACCTTTATTTATTTCGCAACCGAAAATAAAATTTGTGCTTAAATGTATATGTTTATTGTTTAATGAAGCAATTATTGGCTAAGACAAACCCCATTTTACTATTGCATTAAGAATGCTCATTTCGTTGCTTTCAATTTCATTAAAATTTACTCTTCAAAAGTTACATCTGCGAAAATATGGCACATTCAAACGCTCTGCCATCTGTCGGACACGATCTGTTAAAATTCGATTAGAATGAGAGTCAAGAGGATAGCGACAACGGACGATGGTGTCGGCAACATTTGCTCGGTGCAAACAACTATAAATAGAAAACGCGCCCTACTCGCATCGGTCTATATTTCGCCAAACAATTCGTTCGAACGCGTTCGAGAATTATTCCTCGTCAACTTCATAGCTTACAGTCTCTGAAATTAAAAGGTTTGTTTAAATATCTGGATGAATTAAGTTACCCCACAATATTCCGATAGTTCTCAGTGGTGATCTTAACTCGGATTTACTAAGGTCCCACATTCATAGAATTTATGCGCGTAGAATTCGGACTCGATCTGAGGAATGAACCAACCATTTCCACATCACGCAATTCCACGTGCGCGCACACTGATGCCATCTTTTCACGACACGTAGACGCGTTTGAAATGCGCACTATATTTTTTTTTTTTTTTTGCCAGAGCCTCTATATACTTAAGCCAATCTGTTTTGGTTAGATTCCACTTGTTAGACAATTATGCTGTAAACTATTCGAAGATCGATTAAAATTGATAACTAGTGCACGATCGCTTCCAGTAGCTAGGTCAGCATTACGGAATATGGGTAAGAAACAATTTTGTACATCTAAAACATAAGTCAGTTACTGACTAAATAGCGTAAGAAAAATTAAAATGCGTTGATTTTCCAGTAAATAAGATCGGCAAGTTTTGATCATCCAACATATTCTGCAATCTAAGTCTATTCGAATTATATTTGCCCCCCCCCCCGTAGAAGGGAGTGAGCAAATTGCTTATAAATATGAACGGTGAATTTTAGTATGTCTTCTAGTTTTACTTATTGATTGGGGGAGGGGGGGATACGGAAAAATTGCTCTTGGTATTATTTTAGGTTATAGAATAATCGCATGCACTTCGGTTTTTGTTATTGCTGGTATTTTACCCATTATTACGCTACAATTAAAATAGACTAACAGTATTCCAAAAAAAGTTAAAAAGAGATACTTTTTTTTTTTTTTACCCCCCCTTGGGTTTGCTAGCAAAGAGCATTAGCCCGGCAAAAAGGAATAGATACATGGAATAGAATAGAAATTATGAGATACTAAAGAAAGAAATAAACAAAATTAAAAATAAATACTTAAGATAGTGGAAAATAATATTTGTAGCGAATGTAATGCAGCAGCTGACGCGCCAAAAAACGCACTTTTCAAAACTGCACTAAATTCGCAACCATCAGGGGGGAAAATACAAAGTTGGAAAGTTAAATTTTGCAGAATTTTACATCGATAAAGTACAGGCATGCCACACGGTTAAAAAATATATTACAGAAATTTAAATAATTAAAATAAAAGTTCATTAATTTTTCGACCAAAATAATTTAAACTGCCAATAATAATAGGATAGGACTTGGGACAAAACTTAAGTATAACTGAGTGTCTTCATATTTCCTTTTGTACATTAAATTAAATAAAATAATAAAATAAAATAATAAAATAAAATAATAAAATAAAATAATAAAATAAAATAATAAAATAAAATAATAAAATAAAATAATAAAATAAAATAATAAAAAAACAAAACATCTTTTAACGATGTCTGTACCGCATCGTTGTTTTTTGAAGACTTCACCTTGGTGAAAGGTTCATGATTAAACGACCGCACATCTCTCCTTCCAAGCTCATGAATTCTTATCAATATATCCGGGTCAGCTGGTGTTTTTCTCCTCGTAAGATTCCAATTCTTTCTCTCATTTATTCTCGACTCGTTTCACTTTCTCACTTCGTCCTCTCCCAGAACAAATCTCCATACTTTATCTATAACTCCTCTGAACTCTCATTCCCCTAAGCGCTATTCTCTTTACCTTCTAACATTAAGTCTTTTCCACGTCCTGCTGTTCTCGAAGAATTTAACCGCAATCTTTTCTCACGATTTCCCGCTCATATCACGATTTTTACAGACGGCTCGAAATTTGCTTCGGGGGTCGGTGCCGTTTAAAAAAAAACAACTAATGAAGCTCAGATTGGTTACGAGAGAACTAAAGAAAAATACGGACTTTGATTTATTCGAATGAACCTTTTTTTTGTAACATCTTCACCAGATAAACGTTTAATAGCGCGGTTCTAATTAGCCTTCGGAATTAATGCAAACAATCGTTTTAAACAATTAAGCACTATAGCTGGTTTTCTTGATTTATTTTTATTCCATTTATTTATTTCTTTTTTTTCTTTTTTTCTTTTTTGAAACATTCAATAAAATTTGACGCGAACGTAAAGTTTCGATATACTTTCTTCTTTTTTGGAGAATTCGTAAAAAAAGGCAAATAATATCTATTATATAAAATAGTAGCTCTAAAATCAATCTGGTTTATGGTGGGGCTGCGTAAAAACATCTAACTTCCGGAAAATACAGCGATATCGAAATAGGCTGTACACTGCATTACTGCAACCGTCTGGTACGTCTCAAATTGCAGCCTCTGTAGTGGTGAATTAAATGCCACGTTTGTAGAGGATGACCTTAAACGAATCAGATGAATCGTTAAAAATATTAAACTGAGAAAAAAAGGCGAAAGTGATTAGAGATGAAAACACCTGTTGAAGAGGAGACATTTTCGCTAGTACAGATATATACATATATGTAGAGATGTGTAGTATGATAAGAAATTTTCGGCTACTTGATTTCAGATGTTACAAGAAAACCGGTTGCATGATTAATATTCAAATTTATTTGAAAATAGAACCGTTTTACACATTAACGTTTTCGAAAAATTTACGACCTTGCGAATCATTAGATGATCATTTACGATTACACACGGTAATCGATATTTTATTTTTTCATCCCGCAACGCGACAAACCATCGCTATTAAGTAATTAGTAGCAAAATCGTAAACTACCGCTTAAATTTTTTTTTTTTTTTTCGGAAATAACATAAAATAAAATCGTATTATATCGAGTTCATGTTTGTGCATATCTCAACGATGAAAAAGTTGAGATAACAAACACGAGTATTTAACCGGTCGCATATCAGTTTCGGTGAATTTTTAATTACTACTTCCCCTACACCGGTTGGTTGATAAATAATAATTCGGCGGAAGAAAAACTCGTTTCAAAAGCACCGTTCAGAAATATAAAAAAATATACGCATAGTGTGACACTGATCGAAATCTTCAACTGAAGTTGGCGGCGAGGCATAATCAATCGATAACGAAACATTATCATTCCCCCCGCCTTTTCTATTCTCTCGCCTCTGTCCTAAACAGCGATGTATATACTTATATGTGTGCTTTTACTAATTCTCCTAGCTATTAAATTCTACCGCGATATTCATTTCATTTCATCCGCAGTGTAATACAATATCGAACACGGTTCGTTTTCTAAAACGAAAATGGAAGTACGCAATATTTCAAAAATTAATCGGAATTCTGCAGTTAGCTGAAAGCGCTATACGTGACGGAAGAAATACCGAACGAATTGAGAACGAATCACAAACCAAATGCAAATATCCGTTGAGAACTGTACGAATTAAGCTTCGAGAAATAGTTCTTAATTGTGAAGCACAATCGGTCAGGCTCGAGAATCATGCGCTGCATGGTAAAATTATCCTCCTATATTATGCGCCGGCAATTGCCAAAGTTCAGAATTCTCACCGTAAAGCTTAATCGAATGCAGTTAGTACGGAACGCTCATCTCGTAGCTTAAATTTTATACTAGAAGAAGTAATTAACCTGCGGGAAATCAGCGATTCTGCTCCACTTACTAAGCACCGAATTATAATATAAACTAACTGAATACATTCAATGCTCGTATTTGAAAAATTCCAAATTATGTACAATATCATCATTATATACGTAGTTGCGCTTAGATCATCGTTAGGCGTTAAGTATCTCGTTGAAAACAAGCAATTTCTCTATGCGTTCTTCTCCTCTCACCCTATAAAATGTCGGAAATTTTTTTTACAGGCAACCCATTCGTGTCCGGTCAAAGATTAAACATAATTCGTATCGTTAACTTTTAGTAGCATCGTTCATTGCTCCAGACATCGCGCGCGGTCATCCTGGCAAACACGTTCATATATCCCGCGTATCATCTTCATGTATCATCTCTCCGTGTCTATTCTCCTACAATACACGCACAGTACAATAACTTAGTCGCAATCGTTTCCGCCCCTGAGGGTATGGGAGCGGTTAACCTTGAAGGCTTCTTCTTCGGTCTTCGAACATTTTTCCGCTTTAATCGAATATTTTAATATACGCTGTACCGGACGAGTGTGGAATTTCCACGAATTGCGGTCGAGAGATTGAACGAGAAACTAGAAATAAATGCGGATTACAGTAAGAATGAAACCGCGATCAATAGCTTCTGCCGGGCGAATTGTTACCGCCAAACAACAGTTTCCGTTTGCAGTGTTTCGCAAAAACGTTATCGAGCGACAATTAAGATTTTATTATTTACCTTTTTTCTTTATTAACCCCCATCGAAAATAACAGAAATTTTTTAAACCTGAACATTTCTTTAATTATTTTATTAAGTTTATTTTTACGTTTTTATTGAAATTCTTCTTTTTTTTCTTTTCCGAGCGCGTTAAATATCAGCTTATAACACCAAACTGTCTACCATTTTCAATGGAAAAAAAAAAGCGGTTATCTCTTTTCAGCTTTCTTTCTTATCTTGTTCTGTTTTGCGTTTTCTTTTCGTTAGAGCAGACGCGCGAACACACACCGATAAAGTTGCAGCGCGTAATTAATTGAATCAGTGAATAATCATGTTTTGGGTTTCAACGAAACTAATGCAAATTATATCGTCACAGGGGGAAAAAGTAAAAAATCCGCTCTCAACGGTTAACATCCGCATTTGTTTTATTTCGGGTAATTCCGGGAATTTCCGTTACTTCATCCATTCACTCATGGCGCGCGATCTGTCGACCAAAAATACCTCTTCTAAATTTATTTATTTAATCGCTGTCATTGTGCAAGAAGGAGCCGGTTAAATTTAAATTCGATCAGATTTAATGCAAAGCGGTCAGTATAGCGGCTGTGATGTAAAGAAAAGGCGGGGAATGGAGTATATGTCACAAGTAGAAGCACTGAGCAAAAGAGATGAACACACTTAATTAATAATGGCGCGTGATCAGCGTCCAGGAAATTATTGAAAAATTAAGGAAGGCAGCGAGTAGAAAAAGAAAACGAAAGGAAAATAGTATATGATTACGACGTAGAAGAATAATGGAGATAAAATTACTAGAAGAATGAAGGGGGGAAATTCGAAGGGAAACCACGAATTAGAAGGAAATTTAGGTTGAATAATGAGTGCTGAAAAAAATATCCGATACCATAATCTGAAGAACTGTTACACCGACGTAGAAAGTTCTAGGGGATTATTTTCGAAGCAGCAAATGCCACCGATTTCCCCGCTATAATATCAAATGTCGAAACGAAAGAAATATATATATATATATATATATATATATACCTATATAGCGGAATGATCAGGAGCGAAAAAATAGGTATGGTGAAAGTCGGGAATTGAAAGGGGATTAGAGAAAATGAAAATAACGGGCTCTTTGCCCAAATGGTCATTGATTAATTTTTAAAGATAATTCTACTGTAAGAAGACGGAAAAAGTTTTGATTTTTTTTTTTTTTTAATATATATACAATATATTTTATTTACGATAGTTTTCTCACCGATATTGGCCAAATTATTCCGTGTTAGTTTAAACTTAATAATAACATTTAAATCGTTATTTTTGCACAATCTGCCCCATTTCCTATATCTTATACGGTCATTATTATTTTTTTTTTAATATTTGCTTCTTTCCGTAACCCTCAATTCCCGTTTTAGCTGTAGCTCGTATTTTGATCCTTTACAAATTCCTTAGATGTCATATTTATCGTGCGCGTTATAATGAACCATATATCTTAGTTTTACAAATGGTACGTAAATTTTTTTTTTGCTTAGTTCATATTTCATTTTCTTTCCTCGATAATTTATTTCCCACTGTCAAGTATTTCTAAATCTTCATTTTAATAAGTGTACGTTCTCTCCTTACGCTTGGTGTACGTTTTCGTTTTAATTATCTACCGTTCTGTTACTCCTTTTTTGAGGTTCATAATTACCCTTAAGTATTCCCCATCTGCAGTTGATTTATCTAAAAACACTTTTGTTTTCTTTTCCCGTTATGCCTCGAGTTCATACCTAAGTCTTGGATTTTTAACTAATTTTTAACTTTTTTCTCTCTATTGACCAGTACTTCTTCTTTTTTTTTTGAAAATATAAAATAACGCTGGCAGTATATTGCTCCAACGTTCTTCGCTATGCCCTTTGTGTCTAAGTTCCAGCCTGAAATATGTTAACTTCGACTACGAAACTATTTCCACTAGCAGGTTTACTTTTCGCATTCGCTCCTTTGAATGTATCTTGGCTCAATTTCATCACTACGATGTATAGACGGATCTGTGCATATAGTGATGAAGCACGGAGTGCCTTTCCCATTAATAATCGTCCAAAATATTTTTCTTTATTCTCCATTGTGTCCCCAGAATTAATCGCTATTTTTCTCCCCTTTGCAGCGTGTCCACGAAAGTAGCTCTTCAAAAAATGTCCTGGTTTTAACCGATTCCCAGCAATGTCGCTCCGACGCTTTACTTCTCCTCTCCGCTCATTGTTCGCGTCATCCAGTTTCCTAAATGGAGTTATATTGTAGAAACCGTTAAGGTATCGTTCATCCGGCTCACATAGGCATCTACGAACACAACAGAGCTCAATGCCATTTATTGCATATGAAGATTTGAAATCATACGAACAATGCTGAAAAATTGGATCGACAACACACCTGACTACATGTGTAAGATTCCGATTTCACGGAAGGGGAAGATGGTCATCAACAGTCTGAACTCGAAAAAGGTTTATATATCGTTATGATCTCATTGTCTGTCTTCTTTGTAACATTGCGCTTGTTTTTGTAGTTTTTTAATTTAATTCGGGGGGGGGGGGTTTCAAGCACCGCTTTCCCGGAAAATATATTAATTTTATAACGAGCAAAAAGAAAATCAACGGCCAAAAAAGAAATAATGACATTTTAGTAATATGGGCGGATATACGCAAACAGAATTAAACAACCACGGTGAAAAGTATACAATTTAGTACTTTCTCTAAAATATTCGATGTAAAAATATTTAAAAAATACAACGAAATCAGCTACCGCCAATGTGGAGGGAAAAAAAATTACTTAGTTCAAAATTTAATTAACCACGCATCGAATTCATATCACCCTAAAAATATATTACATAAATATTGTTTATCTCAGCGCATAGATGCGCTAGGCAAATTCCCTTATAGCGCATACTGTATTATATTGTCGCGAACCATTTTCATTACTTTTTAACCGTTCCTGATCTCTAAGGCTGGTTACCTTACGGAACTGATTTTTTTTTCAAGAAAGTTAAGATTACCAGAAAAAAAAAATCCAAATTTCATCTGTCTAAATAGAGTAATTTCTAAGATTCGAGCGTCGAAAAATCACAATTCCAGACACTCGCTGATTCACTGATAGACTAATAATGCATAACCATAAAAAATTTAAGTTCTAGAAATTTGAAATTTAAAACATAGATAATGTTTATGAATTACGATCAAATATGTATGTATATATATATGTATAATTAAATGTAATACTTCAAAAAACAATTACCGGCTACGTAAGAAAGGCAAAATAGTAAAATAATTTTCCATTCTATATTCGAATAAACTGAATGAAGACGAAAAAAGAATATTGACGCGGTAGAAGCGAAGGTCACACTAGTGAAAATTAAATATTGAGACTTTACATATAAAAGATGGCCCGTGCTTGACATGCTGTCGAGAAGGTTATCAAAGTTAAAGTTGGAGTAATGCTTAGAAGAATTCCTACGTCTCCTCTTTCTCTAACTCGATTCCTTTTTCTTATCTATTCAGCCTTCCCTTCCTCGTTTCCCCTGGTTTCTTGACTTTTCTGCCATGCGTCGCTCCAACATCTCTGCGATTTGCCGCCTGCGCTTTGGGCACAGTTTGCTTCCTTCCTCGTTTTTCCGTTACTCTCTTGTGCCGTCTTCTTTTTGTCCATTGCACCCCTCCAATATCCAATTTGTGTGTGATCCCGATTACGTAATGTTCGAGTGTGCATCTCTTGCAACCGATCAAGCTGCTTTCTACTCCTCCCTTTTACATATTCCCACTCCATACAGTGCTTCGTTCATTCTCTCCCTTCCTTCTCCTTCTCTTGTTCAGGCTCTTGATTCCTTTTTGTCGGCTATCTCTGATCGTATAAAGATCTAAGTTTCTTCGTCCTTTTTCATCTGTTCTTGTACCAATGTCCTTGTGGACGAACCTCAAAAAAAAAAAAAGAAATTGTAATATCTCAAAAAAAACGTCCATCTATGGTAATTCTCTTTAAACCTCGGAATTAATGGGGAAAAAACACCTTCCTAAGAGTTGGGGGTCGATCTTCAAATCTGTGAAAAAGACTTTTTCTTTTCACCATTGTTAGGGAAATAAGTGTTAAAGTCTATGTAAAAAGCACGTCCTTCAAGTTTCATGTTTACAGAATTACTTTGATAAAGTTGAACGTTGATTTTCAGTCAATCACTCTAAAAATACTCGTAAATTTATTGATAAATTATAAATACTGAATTAACGGGGGGACATTACCCGTAAAATACGGTCGCTCGTTACATGGTTATCGTAGTAAAGTGGTCGATTGAAAACAAAATTGTTTGCCCCTTCAATTCCCCAAAACGATATGTACTCCGAAAAGTAAACAAAATACTACGTAAGTATAATTTTCCCCTTCCGTGCATGGGACCAGTATGCAGTAAAGATAAATATATCACGATTAGAATAGCTCACAAACAACTGCAGAACATCTCAAACAGAAGGCAATTGAGGCGATTAACAGATATGAAGATTTCACAAAGGCGTATACAGACGGATCTAAGGCGTGTACAGGTAAATTGTCATCAGCAGCGTGCGGTTACAAAATATTGATGGTGTACACTAGTAGGGGCTCCATGGTGGCCGCCGACTAATAGCTCGCGTGTCGAATTCACAACGAGATCTATCGGCTAAGAATAGGGCATATAAAATTCATGACCACATACTCTGTAAAGGATAAGTCTAGAACACGCATGTCCATACACTGTGCTGAATTAAAATATCCGTCATTATAACATATTTTAATTGGATACTGTGTAGCTTTAATGCAATCCGTGCAAGCTCTTTCATAACGTTAACATAAGTATTAAACAACGAATAATCGTATAACCCTTTGAAGAACTGCATTCAGGATGATAGAAACAGCTGGTTGGTCTTTAAGTAGCCTAGGCAGCTCTGATAACCTTCGTAGTTAAAAACGGTAATTCAATGAAAAAAGAAAATACCCAGGTGCAAAAAATTAAATTATGTTGAAGTCTAAAAAATTAAATTATACCCGGTGCATGTATGGAAAAAATACTTCCGTATAAAAACGATAAAAACATAATAAACAAGTTGGAAAAACTTCTGTGACGACCGCTAAAGACTGTATCATTAACTTCCCGATTATATACATATATGTCACATAATTTTGCTTAGTACAGCTGCACGAATTTTCGCAAACAACCCGTAAACGGTTTTCCATTTTTTTTTTAGTGTTTTTTTTTAAAGAAAAACCTGTTGCTCTGTTTTGTTTACAGTTAGAGTCAATTTTTGGTACACTACTCCGTATTATAATTAGTTTTTACCAAATAATTACATTAATTTTTCAGACATTTTTCACATTACTCGAAGTTTCCTGCAGCAAATAAATTTTCTCGATAACATCGAACAGTCAGAGTAAATTTCAGTTGAATACGTAATTAAGAAAAAGAAAAAAATACAGTCCTAACAATTTCCGTAAAAGTTCGTCACATATTTCGTAACGTTTTTTTTGTAACAATTTTTCGTAACGTTTTTATAATATCACCCCCGGCGTAAGAATAACGTCAATAATACGCAATATATGTATACACATATATATGGCTAGTACATTTAAGAAATATCTTCCCTTTTATTTATTTATTTTTTTTAATTACCCATACCCGAAAACGTAAATATATCACCAAACTCCTAATTTCTAGTATGCTTAGAAAACATTCATCGTTTTTTGATCACTTTTTTTCCTACGTGCATATCGTTTTTTTTTTATCTTCTAAAATTAAGATTCCGAATAATTGGTGAATTTTGAAAAATTAATACTTCCTTCTCTCTTACCTACACTTTTGTTTATTTACTTTCTAATATGAACTCTCTTTTATCCAATCAGCTTCCCTTTTTCACGCATTCCACTTTGTAAATATATGTATATTCGAAATTTCTCAGTGAATAATATGTACGTTTTCAGGCAGTATTGTTTTCTCCCACAGATTACTTCGTGCTTTTATTCATTAAAAGGATATCTAGCAAGACCAGCTTCAAGGAAGAGGTATTCTGTCATAAAAGTTAAACCTTTTTTTAACGGGAACAATATTTTATGACATTCAGTACAGAACCAAAAAAATAATTAAGATCAGACGGGGTTAATTATCGCACGCGTTAATGTACCTCGAAATGAAAATCAGTGGTTACCCCTTCCCTTTATTCCCAGAAAGAAAAAAAAAAAACCGCACAAAAAAAGTGTGTTTGTCTCGACTATGCCTCTTACTCCAGTTTTCGGTTGATGCCTTTTTCTTCAAATAACTCTTAATTCCTGCGTCCAGGGCTCTATCATTTTTCACGGTTTCGCTGCGTTACTGCTTTTAATCACTGGAATTCACGAGAGCACTTCGTTTTTTCTTCTAACCTATATTGATCACTCAGCCAACCACCGTAGATTAGCAAGCGGTTCGAATCAAAAACCATCAATGCCTAACATGACGCTCCTCTCCACTAGAGAATTTTATCGTCATTCGTTTTCCATCTGACCCGAAACTTACGGTTAAGTTCACTGTAAAATCTGACGCGTTTGTCGTAATATCGGCGCGTTTCGTGGAATTATCGAATGGCAGACAGAATTAATAATTATTATAAATGATATAAATAAATCGTTTTGAATAAAAATTTCTTTGCGGTGCGTTCCAAAATTTGTTTTCGCAATATCATTTTTACCTGAACGTGACGCACTAATTATGCTAAATGTGCAGTACTGCAACGACCTGAAATTTTTCTCGTTCTTGATTGACTATGAAAACTGCGCATTCCGTTATGACGTTAGGAAGTGACAAAAACACAACCAACGTTTCCGATTTACTACAACCCCGTTTGTAAGACTCGCTTAACTATTTTTTCATTTTACTCGAGTGTCGTGGAAGAATTTTTCTATAAATGCTGTAAGGATACAGGTGTTTATGTCGCTCCGAACATATACGTGTGTATATAAATAATACAGATTAATCGGGCTGCTAATGGCAATTTTACGTGAAAAATAATAAGAAAGTCCTCCGTAACATTTTTATATCGCGCTTATGGTGGGACGTTTACTTCCTTTTCTCGGAGTATTAACTGAAATAAAAGAATTATTGAAAACTGCCCCATCCGAGGGGTGCCTTTGGGCGAAGTTCGAAGTTTTTACCTATATCACACATAGATATGATGAAGTCGAACGATTCACAAAATGGATAGAAAAGAAAATTAACACATGTTTTCGTAATATCACAGCGTTATCGTGCAAAATGTAAAATTTTAAATAATTTGCAAAAATGCGTAGTGATTTTTTCTCGTGCAGTGAATTGTAGAAAATCATGAAAATTTACAGGTTTTTTTCATGCGTAGTGAATTGTAGAAAAATATTTTTGTCGAAAGTTCACGGATAAAATGATTTTTGTATAATTAATACACTATACACAATTCATTATTTCTAACTTCCAATTTTTTTTTCATTATTAATTCTATTTAATCTACTACTAATGTTTTGCTAGTGTTGTATTTTCTTTAACAAAAAGAAACGCAAAGTAATTTTGTATTTTCCATTTGTACTTTTTTATTAATGTTAAATAGTGACGGAGTCAGACATTTTCGGATTTTTATTAAAATTTTTCATATATGTTACACGCTCGTTCCGCCATTTCTATAATTGTATTAAAATTTGAACTCTTTTCTTGATTTTATTAACCGTTGTCCTTAGTTTCTCCATGGTTAACCTTGTGGTTAGCGTATTGCGAATAAATATTACGTTAAAAATATATTTTCTCACTGGGTCAGACCTTTCGGATTTCCCCTTAGGCTCGCCGGTTAAAAAGAGGACAAAAGCCATTAAGGCATATTTTGTGAATGGAATATATAGCATTTTTAATCGTACATATTTATTAAAATTGTAAATAATTAATAACGTAAAGAATATATTAATTCAGTAGATTCAACTGTAGAAAGATATGCCTTAAAAACGTTACCGAATTGATGTATCGTTTGTATTTATTTATTTATTTCTGGAATTGCTTAAAAGTTTAAAATCACCCCGTACATTTCGAAAATTACTGTACGATAGTGTTAATACAATTCATGAAATTGGCGAAAAGTAAAATGGTTCATAAATTGTACGATTTCATTACTTACAGTGGTTATCTAACTATTTTTTTGTATCCTATTGTCTTCTATTACCTAACTTTTTCTTTAGATTACTCCGCGCCTATTTATGTACCCTGCTCTTTTTGGTTACAATATTCGTAGTTGATCTTATTACTCTACAAATCCCATTGCCGGAAAAGAGCTATTTACACATATCGACATTGATAGACTCAATAAAATAAGTTAAAATATATCTACATACATATACACACACACACACACATATATATACATATATATATATATATATATATATATGTATTTATTTATTTATTTATTTATTTTGTGAATGCCATAGAAATGAATTATTGTAAAATGAAGAATCTATAAAATGTTTTTTTTATAAAAAAAGTAAATACCGATACTTGAAGGTTTATTATAAAAATTTAAAAATGCACTAAAAAGTAAAAAATAATTACTCCCGATGAGGAAATATATATGTATGTATATCAGAGTGATATAACACTTAAGTGGTGATATCGTAATTCTTATACAACATTAATTTTTCGGAGTTGGCATCAAATTCATATTAAAAGAATAATTAAAAACTGCATTAAATGTTGATTAAATTGTTCCTAACATGAATTTAATTCCAACTCCAAAAAATTAATGTTGTATAAGAATTACGACATCACCACTTAAGTGTTATATCACTCTGATATATATATATTTCCTCATCGGGAGTAATTATTTTTTACTTTTTAGTGCATTTTTAAATTTTTATAATAAACCTTCAAGTATCGGTATTTACTTTTTTTATAAAAAAAAACATTTTATTTCGTTACTCTTTAGTGCATTTTTATTCAATTAAATTAAAACATTTTAATAAGAACAGATATTTCCACGGTGTGAAAACACCAAAAGCTGCATTTCCATGGTAATTTGGCAAATTTATATAGTATTTTAAGTCAATAAATCTAACTTGACATTGAAACTAATCATGAATGAAAAGCATCCAAAAAGCTTCAATCTCCCGCATTATTAAGGATAACTCAAAAACTACCGGTCAGATCTTGATCAAATTTAAATGGGACCACATGAGAAACACCACCTTTCAAATAAAAAAAATCCCATCGAAATCGCTTCACCTAGAAAAAAGTTCTGTGGTAACACACATAAAAAAAATAAAAATAAAAAAAAAAAAAAAAAATACAGTCGAATTGAATACCTCCTCCTTTTTTGAAGTCGGTTAAAAACAATTTTCATTTTACCGCAGGAAGAAATGCGAAGAAGTTTGCGGAAAATATACGTGTTGCAAGAAGGGATTATTTGTAATAACTGCCATCACTCTGTTTGTAAAATTAAAAAAAAAAAAAATCTTCATTAATATTTCAAAACTAGGAGGAGTCATCAAATTTTGCTGGATTCCGGGCCACTGTGTAGTATTACTCTTAGTGATAACCGACCAAGGTCAGGCACTAAATTTCACCTATTTCCTTTCATCTCATCCTTCGACCTTCTAGATGTAAAAGCGATAGCAATGCAGATTGTTTTGGGGTATCTAGTAAATATTTTCCCATTGTACAACCATCTCTTCCGTCTATACGTTGGTTTTATTACGTTTGTGTTCAGTATGACCCGTAGGAGATTTGTGACTGTTGTGTGCAGGCTGCGTGGCGGTCACTGCACTTCATGTATACACTGCTGTCACGTACTATAAACATTGGGAAGTTGCGATTTTTCGAAATTACTCGTAAGATTCGTATGTCCACTATGCAAACCCGTTTTTGTGACATTGCTGTGTTTTTTTTGTTTTTTGAAACTTTTATTCGGTGATTTTCTTTTAGGCATTGTGCTTAATCAACCGTGTGTAATGGAACACCTGTTCCGGCTACTCCCGCTCCCCACGCACGAATAGTTCCGTCTTGCTGTTTCAAAACAACAACCCTATTACCAAGAGAGAATAATTAGTGTAGACGACGTCAGGGCGTTCATTTCCGTATCGGAGAAGTCGAGGACTCGATAAAAGGGAGTAATTTTAAATCGGTCGCAGTACTGTAAACAGATTTCCGATAATTAAAAACGTCGTTTTCGGTTTCACTGGATAATTACGCGCGCAGGTAAATCAAAAAAAGTCGTTTATTTATCGCCCCGGCTCTTGGCTAGCGTTAAAATATTATTCAGAACGTGTTATTTCCAGCTGATAGTATCAATGAACCAGCATTCCCGGTTTCCGCGTAACCTAGAACTTGATTTGCCGATTGATTAATAAACTCGCATTACCGCCAGACATCGCTGATTACCAGACAGCATACTATGTAAACGAACCTAATCTTAATTGTTTACACATCGAAAATTTTATAACCGAACTAATAGTAAAAATAACGGCGATAACAGTAATATTAATAATAATAGTAATAATTAATAAATAAATGGGAAAAATTTATAAACTTTTCCGCAATACTCTAATGGAATTTAAAGTAAAACGCGGAGGAGTAGGACTTCTGCTGGAACTCGTATTTCAACTTTAATTAGAATCAGTTGTTTTTCCCGCTATGATTCACTAGAGTCCACCGAATATCGGAATTTATTTCGTAGAATTTTTAAGTCACTCAATTGCTAACAAAACGCCGGCTGATCGCTAAATTGAACGATAAACTACACGACGATCATCGCCGTGTCATCACGTTTTTCTTGCTGCAACTTTAACCACGAAATTAATCGATTCGACATGTGTTTCGACTGGCTCTTTCTTTGATGTTTAATTCATGGCTTTTTTATACACTACCGTAAAATTTTTTCCCGTTCAACAATTACTACTTTGGCATATTTGTAATCTTATCCGTTTTTTTGCAAACTTTCATTTAACAGTTTTTTTTTTTTTTGTTTTTTTGTTAATTTACCCATTGCTTCACATGCTAAATTTCAGCACTCACAACACTTCGACAGGTGTTTCATTATCAAAAGTTGTTTCCGAATCCAATTAACTGCTAGTGGTCTATTCTGGATACACTAAAAATGCTGCGAAAAAAATTTAAAAAATGAAAAACAACGCGTGATTAAAGTGGAATGATGTCTAGTGTATGATCAAGCCTAGACTAAAGATGGTACTGGGGTCGCTCCGTCACTTTTTCTCATCTCTTTTTTGAATGTATCGGCCCCCAGTTTGTATTTCAGACTAAACTAAATGAAGTGACTCTATCACCGGAACAACTTCAGATTGCTCGTAAGGATCAAGACTACGTTGCTTTCCCTGAGAATTCGGAAAAAACAACTAGTAAAACGTAAGGTCGGGGGGTGTCGTGAAATCTGTAACGCGCAAAAATTCTAATGAAAATCCGCTTTTTTTTTTTTTTTTTTACAATTTCGTTGACTTCCGGTGCCCTGGCATTGCCAGTAAAATTATTCGTAACTAATTTCGCGTGAATTGTAATTTTTAACATTCTAAGTATAAACTAAAATGTCTTTAAAAATTAATCTGGAATTAATTTTAAAAAAACTAATTTTATAATTTTAATATTTTTCCGTAGGCAGCCAAAATATCCTTTTCAATCTCGCTTCCCCTCCCTGGGGGGGAGGGGGGCTCACCCTTAAGCCAACTAAAAGAGAGAAGTTCATTTTTTTCGAGGCTTCGACTTTTAGTTAAGTTCTCGAAAAAGGCGTACGCGTACCGCTTATTACGGCTGTGTAAACATTACGCATGTACGTGGTACTTATAAATAATTTTAAAAAATTTTCTCTTATCATTACGGTACTACTTGGATAAGGTTTTGGTTTTTTTGTTTTCTTTTTATTATCTTAATTGACATGTAATAATTGTAAATAATTTTTTTTTATCGCACAGTCCTACTTTTTTAATGATAAAGGCCGAGAATAACCGATGAAGAAGAACATTATTACCTTCTTCCCCCATTTCATGACGAACGGCTTGCTTTTGGTTTCGCAAATTGTATGTATTTCTCATCGATCAGCCGGTTTAAAGGCACCTTTTGAATACTTCTTTGTTTAAAATTTTCTTTCCTATCGCTGCTGTGAGTGATTATCGTTCTACATTTGAGTTTATTTATTGCCAAAATTTACTTCAGGGAATTGAATACTTTTCCTTTCTCGCATTTCTATGATTATTACGCAAATTCTGCTATGTATGGAGCCCCAGTCTCATAAATCATCACCATGTTCGATCGATCCGGTAACTCCAACCTTTTTTTATCGTAACATATCTTACAGATTTTGAATTAAGCCGCAGTATGATTTTACGATTATTTTACTAAATGCTTTAAAAACCTTACCCCACTCGTATTTAGAATAGAAATGGTTTTACACGGAAAGATTGAACTCTCCCGATAACAAATAAAACTCACTTGTGACGCAATAACTAACTCTTAAAAAAATCTCTCGTTAAATGTTCCAAATCACCTATATGCAGTGTATACTACTGCTTATTATACCATTCGTCATTTCTGTTTTACCCATCATCTGTGTAAACTACAATTCTTTACCGTAGTCTACATACCAGTCTACCTTATGGCACCTTACTGCTATCGTCGTCTTTTATGCCTAACTCTACTTCAAATGTGTTTTAAAATTTTATAATTGATATCCTAAAAAAAAAACGCAATTTACAAATTAAATCCTAATAAAAAAGAGAACCGAACAGATATTTGACTTGTAGGAAACATGTTTCTGATGGTATTTTCCAGCTCTCGAATTTCACGATAATACCCTATTCCCAGGGGGTCTGTATAGAAAAATATTCGAAATTCATTAGCGGTCAAGAAATTACTTTTTTACATTCGTTTTGTATGAATCGATCTCTACATCGCATCATCAGGTCTTCGATAGAGTCCTACATTGTATACATAATTAGAGTATAAGTTGACTTTTACTGTTCTTACTTAGGAAGTCAATTACCTTATACAAAACATCTTTGTGCGTTTAATTCTACATAACTCTTGGTAAAGTGCTATTTTTTCTCACCCTGTCTTTGGACCTAAAAATTAGTACGATCGAGATATAACTTTCGTCATAGGGTAATCGAAGGTAAAAAAATCATTCACAAAATATTTGGTAAAAATATGTAGCCATACACGAAGCGGCGTATAAAGGTCATTTATTTTTACAGCAGCTATAACATTAAAAAGACGGTTTTATTTAAAGATATTTAAATAATAACATTAGAAACCACTGTAAAGTACTTTCCTCACGAGCGGGTTAAAAGACGTTATAAAAAATATATTTTATATTAATGGCTATGCCATTTTCACGCCAGGGGTCATCAGGGAAGGTGTCCTGTCCCGAAATTTGTCCCATATATAAGACTTTAATGCGATATTAGCTCTCCTACATCATCTCGTGGTGAAAATTGGAACTTATCAGAAAAAGTGTCCTGTCACGAAAACTGATAAAATGGTTTTAATGCTATATTAGCGCCCCTACATTCCCTGATGGTGAAAATTGGAATTGAAAGATTTTTTCCGTCAAACGGCGTAGCCAATGAAAAAGTTTACTCTTCTATAAGAATTAGAGAAGAACTATACCTGGAGATGAAGGGGCCTTGCCCCATTCCGAGGCCCAAAGGGGCGAGTTTTATATATATTTATATATATATATATATGCATATATATACAAAGAAAAAATATATACAATAATTAAACTGCCTTTCAGCCACGTACAGAATTGAACCCCGATGACCTTTTTCAGCTGCGGTGCTTTAGTGAATTGAACGTATTATTTTTTACTTTCTTTTAAATAAAAATATAAATTATGATGTCCAAAAGATAATACTAATTTCATTTAGTTTTCGAGAATACGTATAATTAGAATTTTTCTTTTAATTTCGTTTTTTCAAACGACACACAACCATCGTATCACTCGTTAATATCAGCACTTAAAAAAGACTAAAATTAAAAAATTAAAAATATAATCCGTTGTCTGTAAGTTTTAGTAGGCTTCTTGTTCTCATAAGTAGCTGGATGTGTATAATCTTGTCAAGAAGCGGAATGTGTGTAAGTTAGCTGCAAGGAACTGAAAATTATCCTGTCTTACTGCTCGAGTACCGGAGAATAAATTCCGCTGATTTTTTTAATAAAGCTCATTTTTCGTTTTTTTTTAAAATTTAGATTACGTAATTAATTTTGCTTAAAATACTCTCGAATTTCTAATAAAGACTAATATATATATATATATATATACATTGCCTTCTGTGTATGGAGGCGTACGTCTAGAGCAATTTCGAACTACTCGTTGATGTATATTGTCGAACTTTCAAACTGAAACGCTTATAAATTCGAATAGTTCCGCAGAATTCTATCGTTATCCGACACAGTAGCACTCGTCTTTTTATTTCTTAGAATACTACAATTTACTTACGTTGAACTGCCCATAAAGTTTGATTACGCAAATGCAGCCGATAAGAGTCCACTTGTCTTTGGCATTCCGCATTTTCTCTGGCCGTTACTGAGAAATCCTTTAATCCCTCTTCGAACGGATAAGAAACCCACTTAGCGTCAATGGACGATTTAAAGGCGCCTGCTTCACTGGTCGAACTGCGAATCCTGCCGGTCCGACGGAAGTTCGTCGTGTTACTGATCCGCATGACCGATGCCCTGGGTCCTTCCGATGTCGTATTCGCCGTTCCGACAGCAATGTCCACCATTGCGGCGATCGTCTTGTTCGACGATTCGAGCAAATGCTCATCCGTCACGTTGTATAGAAACTTGGAGACGACGGCTTGCGCAATAGACAAATTTTGCTGCCCTTCCTGAAGAGGGCTCGGCGCAGCAGGGTGCGCCGAAAAAATCGGAAGAACGCACAGGAAGAACGCGAATTTAACGATCATCATGATGAAACGAAAGAATCTCTTCCGAAAGCCAACTGGGTAAAGCCCTTAAGTTAACCTTAGCGCCGTGTACACCAGTGCAGCGCGGTTCGCTTGTAAAATGTTCTCAGCAAACTTAATCTCTACGCACAATGCCGAGAAAATTGCTGTCTGAGAGAACAAGTCAACTTACATCGGTTGCGGGTCCATCGAATCTCGTCCGTTTAAGTGACTAATCGAAAGATAATAATAATTATAACGACATTATACCGCATACATCGGCGCATAGCCGTTAGGGCGATATATAAAATAACTCCCCTAACAACAGAAGGAACTAGTTGTACAACTGGTTTAACGATAGTTGTGCGTCTGTGTGCGCCATGCGTACATTTCTTATTTTTCCTTAATGAACTGGTAATGTCAACTGCAGAGCTGACGTTAAATTGTCCTACCGCACCCGGTCTAAATAAATTCGTACAATTTTCCTTTCCCGATTTTCGTTGCAAGCACGCGGGCCAGCGCGCACACACGAAGAAATCTTTTATTACCGTACCATTTCGGAGCCGTAATTTAATTGAGAGAAATTTGGACGGAGCAGTGCGAACTGCTCGGGAAAACACGTGCAGCAAACGGTGCACGCTGATCATTTCGAAGTCTAGAAATACCGAGGCGAAGAAAAATATCGTCGAGCGTTTTCTAATTTAAAATTCGGAATATTTTGCAGTCGGAATCGATTCACGTGACGTGTAAATCGTTTCACGCGTTTTCGGTTGCGCCCACTTCGAAAATTTATTGAACTTAAATTAGGAAATACCTAAGATTTGCGAAATTTTCATCATTTTTCTCAATTTCTCGAAGGCTGCTCATCAAATTACTTCGCAAACGCTCTACGGCGAATGTTTGGCCGGCCGAAAATTCTGCCTGACTTCACTGACTCTCAAAGTTACTTCAGATAATGACTTCTTTTCATTTATCTACTATTCCGGCTATTTCTGAGTCTATTGACCTTGAGGCTATCTAAATGTCTATATCCTATAAAGCATAGGCTCTGTGCGCCATTTAATCGCAGTGAGAACATTCATTTTATGTAACTTGTTTAATATTCAAAATTTTATGATCGCCGCTAGCTTACTCTGTATTACAATTTGAACGCCTGCAAAATTTTCTCCGCCAAACGGAGGGGAAGGGAGGATTTACGTATTTTAATTATGCGGAAAAGACTTCGCCGATTAATTTTTAAAGAATTTTCAGCATAAAATTTATAATCAACAAATTTTTTATAAAAATTACGTTAATAATGTTATAATAATTCACGCAAAATTAGTTACGAATATAATAGATTTTTTATTAGTAACTAGAACTGATTTTATTTTTCACCAGTTTTCCGCATTTTTTTGCAAGGAGAGTAACGGCCTGTACTGGCCTTCCTCCGCGGGTGGCCACTATTTTAATCCGACAACGCTTACGTTCACGGCAGTTCTATACGCAACACTTGATGCATAAATTAAACTTTCCAAACAGTTTTGAAACGAACCAAAAATAAATAAATAAATATATACATATATATATATATATATATATATGTAACTCGGCCATTTTGGCCTCGCAAGGGGTTCTTGATCCCTCTTGCTTACATTTCTGTTTCTTTCTCTTCTACACTTTGTATAAAATGATCGAAATTTACAACGTAATTCTAAATCGGTCCATATGAATATAATAACATAATCGCAAAAATCCTATCCTAACATTTAACTTTCATTACATAAAATTAGGACATTTTTTCGTTACATAAAATAGTGACATTTTTTGTGACAAAATCTAATAGGGGCTGGCCTAAGAATTACGTTGTAATTAATATATATTTATTTCACGTTTTTTGACGAATACTCAATTTTTATTCACTAATTTTCATCATGAATCGGTAAAATCGGTTTATATAAATATGAGTTATGCGCGAACAAAAATAAAAAAAAAAAAAACATACGTGACGGACGTGTATCTCCTTTTTTTTTGAAAGTCGGTAAAAATTAAAATATAACAAACGTTACCTAAAATTAGAACATTTTTTCTAATAGGGGCCGGCCTAAGAATTAATTAATATATAAATATATATATATATATATATATATATATATATATATATAAATATATATATATATATGTATGTACATATGTATATATATATATATAAATATATATATATATATGTATGTATGTATGTATGTATATATATTATATATATATACAAGGAAATAAAGATGTATCCTGCATTTATGTAAATAAATAAATAGGCAAATCCTTTTTAAATAAAAAAATCAAAAATTTCACCCGTCAACTTTTCATAACTGATTGCAATCATGTTTAATTTTTAATCACGCACCTAATGTTTGCAACTATATAAATTATAGATGGTAAAAGTAAAGCAAGTTTCATACATCCTTAATAAGGCATCGTGAATTTAAGCTTTTCACAATGGTATTAAGCCTAATGGATCTAAAGAGAATATTGGAGACAGTTCCTTTCCTGGTATAACTAATAGCCAATTTCAGATTAGGTATATACCTGCGAACGAGACAAGTTTCGAAAACTTATGAAACCTCTGACTTGGTAACCAAGCATCTATCCATAGCGCGCTACCACCATATAGATAAACGATGAATTATTACAAGATGTTTTAGAAAAAAACTATATGAAAACATGTTAAAACATTTCTTCGGTATCCTCTCTCGCGAATAATCGGTACAGATAAAAATCGGTAATAGCTTGTTTACAAAGCGAAACCTCTTACAGTTTTATTGAAGTGCCGGAAACTTCACGATATATGCTTTAGTCAATCGATTTAATAAATCTCTTAACAGACTTAAGAGCCGTTTCGTGTTGTTTTATTGTTTTTTCTCGCATTTTCCAGAATAATTTGGTATAACGTGTTAATACCTTTCTCAACTCGCAAAAAATCCAGTTTATTTTGAAATATCCTTTACGAATTAGAATCTCCCGATTTTCGTTGTAGCTTTGTCATGTCAATTCGAAAAATCACACTAAAAATAAACGCATTAAGAATATGAATGAAATATTCTTCCGTAAATTAACTTAATCCGGACCGAGTATAGTCGCAATCAGTCGAATTATTTAAATGTCGATGTTCCTTCAGCGTAAATGGAATTATTTTAAATGAATCGTTAACAACGCATACCGTCGTAGGCACACGCGATACCGATGTAAAAGCGCACCCGGAGACTTTCTAAGGCAGTAATTCCCAAAATAGATTCGGCGGAAGAGGGTCCCCCTAGGTTCCGCAAAAATATAATCAGGTTGATTGCCGCCAAACCGGAAACCGAAAATAAATCGAAAATTTTGTTATATAAAAATGAAAATAATCGAAAGATACGAAAATAAATTTTTGATAAGGGGAAATTGTTTAAGACGAAAAATAAGACTGTTTTTTAATTATTTTCAATTGTTTAAAATACGCCGTCGATCAAAAATTAACCCAATAGCGTGGTGAACTTCGAATACCGAAGTGTAGTTAGTGCATAGACTGTATCTATTGTAAAAATATATTTACAATTAAAATGTTAAAATTATTTAAAATTATTGTAACGTAAATTACAACTCATTTATATTTATTATATTAGCTTGGAAAATTATTGTTTGGTATGTATTTCGGAATTTTATTAACGTAACTTTATTTATCGGGGAAGTTTCCTCTCGATGCAGATCTTTGTTCAAAACATGAAACCTAAATTTAATCTGTTGTTCTTGTAATGATGAAGTTGAGTATAATGCTCGTCGGAAAACAAGAATGTGCTACGGCGATTATACTTGATACATCTTATTGTTGTGTTTAGTTTACTATTCTGTTGTACGCGGTTACATTTAAGTACTCGGGTTCGCTGATAGCGGTATCTTTTAAATGTCGGGTTTCGATTCGTTTGCCGATCGTCGTGGATGTACTTCTTGAATCTAGTCTGTTGCTTTTCTTGATCGAGAAGTTTGCTGCAGCATCCCTAACTTGCTATCGATCTGTAGCGTGTTCGGTTTTCGGTTATATTTGTTTTAAAGTCTTGTAATTTCACGTACAGCTGTCGCAAGTTATAAACAATAACAGTAGAAACAAAAAAAAACTAAATTCTTCCTTTAAAATTTGCCTTTAATTGTTCCGCTAAACGCGACTTTTTCTAACGAGCATCTATTTTTATGACGAATAAACATTTATGATTTTATTGACACCATATGGAGGATATTAAATTTAGCCAGTCATAATTCATTTAAATAAATTTTTGAAAGTCACTGATTGCTTGGTGTAATTTATACGTTAATTGTGTTTCGTAAGCAAGGTATTTCACTTTAATCTGTAGATAGTTTTGCCTTTAATATCAGTCGCGAAACCTTCAGAACCTTCCGTTGTAACCCTACGACTGAAAATTTTCTCGCTCACAAACGGGCAAATGCGAGAGCTAGGTTTATATTGAAATCCACGAAGAAGTCCTCTTGGAAAAATTTCTGTGCCAAGTTCTCTAGAACTACTCCTCTTTCGCAGATTTGGAAAATGGCCAGAGCTTTCAAATTCCCATCCTCTTCTCGCCCTTCCACCTTCAGTATCCCCGACGATAGCCTTTTTCCTTTTATTGATTCCGTCGCTCCAGCTTATGTTCCTTCTTTTGATGAATTATACTCTTCTTTTCCGGAAAATTCTCCTCCTCACTTCCTAACTTCGGCTTTCAATTTTAATGAATTAAAGTCTGTTCTCTCCAAATCGTCCAGCCCTACTCCAGGGCTTGACGGTATACCCTATCTCGCCCTTAAAAACCTTTCTGAACAATCCCTCAGTTTTCTTCTTAGTCTTTTCAATTCCTTCCTTTCAAAGGGTATAACTCCTTCCTCCTGGAATTCTTTTATCGTAATTCCCATTCCTAAGAAAAATTCTTCCCTACGTCCTATTTCCCTGGCATCCTGTATTAGAAAACTATTTGAGGGTATGCTCAACAAGCGCCTTGTTTGGTGACTAGAGCATAATAATATATTCCCTATTAATATGTTCGGCTTTCAGTCTGGTATTGGCCCTTCTGATTGTGTTAGTCTTTTCGTTTCCCACATATACAAATCTTTTATCCAAAAACATTTCACCCTAGCTTCCTTTATTGATGTTTCCTCTGCTTTTGATAATGTTCATCTTCCCACTCTAAGAGATAAAATGACGGCAATTAATATCCCAATTAAATTCTCTTCCCTTATTATCAATCTCATGTCGAATCGTTCTATCCACTTCTCCTCTCCATCTCTCAATGCTCCAAGAAAGGTTTTCCGAGGTCTTCCTCAGGGTTCCTCCCTCAGTCCTACTCTTTTTAACATCTATACTATCAGTATAGCTTCTCTTCGTTTAAATTCCTATTCCTTATTCTTTGCGGACGACATTCTCCTATTTTCCTCGTCTGAGGATGTTTTAGCAGCCTATGAAGCACTCAGTTCATCGCTCATTGTGCTGGAACATTCTCTCTCCTTAATTAATCTTTCAATTTCTCCCTCTAAGTCTTCTTATACTATTTTTACCCTCCGTCCCTATAATCCTGCTTTGGTCAACCTATCCTTAAACAATGTATCTCTTTCCCGTGTTAATTGCTTTTGTTATCTCGGTGTCTTTCTTGATAGTCGTTTGTCCTTCTCTGAACACATCAAATATCTTTCTGCTTCCACTATTAAAAGGTTAAACTTGCTGAAAGCCCTGTCGCCAACTAAATAGATCGGCGATCATCCCTATATTTTTATTTCTCTTTACAAATCTATTATACGCTCCAAATTTGATTATTGTTCTTTTATTTATGGTAGTGCGTCCAAGACACGTCTTTCCAAACTAGATGTACTTCAGAATTCTTGCCTTCGTCTCTGTCTTGGCGCTCTTAAATCCTCTCCAACCCCTGCTATTCTTGCTGAATCCAATTCGTCACCCCTATCCATTTGTACATCTTATCTAATATCGTTTCCTTGTTAAACGTCTTCCTCTCGCATCCTCTCTACTCTTGTTCAGTCTTACCTTTCGATTTATAACAGCTGGCGCTTCACTCCTAGCAAAACCCCTATTCTGGCTTTTATTTCACATCGTCTCGGTTCATTTTGGCCGTATATTATCTCGTTCAATAATCTCCCTTATTTTTCCTTCGACTTAGCTGACATCTGTCATCCTCCTAAGGTATTTATCCTCCCCTCATTTGCAAAAAATCTCCCCCAAGCCGTAATTAAACAGGTATTTTACAGCACTATCAATTCCCTATTTCCCTCTCATGTTACCATTTACACGGATGGTTCGAGGGGGCCTGGTGGTGTTGGTGCTTCTTTCATCCTTCCTGATTTTAACCTCTCCGATTCTTTTCGACTTCCTTATTTCTGTCCTATATCCATAAACGAATTATTGACTATCCTACGTTCTATTATTTTCATTTCCTCGAATCAATTTTCCTCTAAGTTTTTAATTATTTCTGACTCTTTGAGCGCCCTTCAGGCCATATCCTCTCCCCTTCCTGATCATTCGTGTGACTTTGTTATCCTCCGTATACGTTCACTCATTCACAATCTTTCCTATCTCCATTCAGTTAATATTGATCTGCTGTGGGTCCCTGGCCACTCGGGCATATTTGGCAATGAAGCGGCTGATTCCTTGGCTCGGGCTGCTGCTGCTTTCTCTCGTCTTTTTTTTAAAAAAATTCCATCCGTTAACCTGCTATCAGTTTGTAAAAGCTTTCATATCTGATTTTGGTCGGATACCTATGTTTTTTCTTTTTCCAACAATTGTTCCTTTTACCTGTCAGTCCAGCCTACTCTTCCTTCATATTCATGGTTTCTTTTGCATCCCTCCCTTCGTCGTTCTGATGCGCTTTGGCCATTCTTTGCTGCCTTCCTCCAGATTTCGTTTCTCCTTGATTTCTTCTCCACACTGTCCTCTCCATTCGGATGATGCAATTATTTACGACGCCGATCATGTGTTCTTCCAGTGTTCATCCCTCTCCGTGGAGCGTTCTGCTTTATATTCTTATTTGCTTAAGCTTGGACTTCCTACCCCTTATTGTGCATCCTATATCCTGTCCTTTCCTTCCCCACTAATTATTCCTGCTATTTGTTCCTTTTTAGTTAAAATTTCTGATCGAATCAAAATATAACCGACTTCTTTCCTTACCTTTTGTTTCTGGGTAAAGGTCCTTGGTTGACGAGCCCAAAAAAAAAAAAAAAAAAAAAAAAAAAAGATTATTTTTTTGGCAGATAGTAGATAGTCATTTAATTCATTTGTGAAAATAGAACAGAAGAGCGGAAGACGAAAGGATTCGGAAAAATTTTAATTGGAGAGAATAAAGGAAGCTCCGGCACCACCAAACCCCCTAGAGCTATCAATGCAGCTGAGTACATGAGAAGGAAAGAGGGAACTGATAGTGCTGTGAAATTCCTGTTTAATAACCGCCTGGAATATGGACCTGGAGGAAATAGAAAGAAAACTTACATTTTGGGAGGGTGTGAGAGATCAACATAATTAAAGGAAAAGTAAGGGAGATTTTTACTAAAAATTATACGGGACGAAAAATAACTAAGACGACGAGAGATAAGAGCTAACATGGGAATTATATTAGAAGCAAAGCGTCAGTTTCTGGCGATGGAAATGTAGGAAGGGAAGTGACGTTGGTGAACATTTAGATACCAAAAAAAAACACACAAATCTAGGTCTGAACACGAAACTATATTTTAGCTCATAAATGTTTATTATTCATTTTTATAATTTTTAACAAATAAAAATAGTATTATCTTCCATCCTTTTTTTTTTTTTTTTTTTTTTTTTTTGATTTATTAAATTTAAAACTATAACGCTGTTGCATAAATTTAAAAAAATTAAAATACACACGGGAAAAGGACTGTCAATATTTCAAATAGTCATTAAAGACAATTAATCGGTTGCCAGGGAGAAAAATGTGGTAGAATAATAGTAATATAGCATATTTTGTCGCGGCTATACTGCCCGCAGTAATTATTAAAATTACAGTGTTTCTCCTGGAATGAATAGACGCGTCAATTCGGAAAAATTAAACGGATAGAAAATTAGCCCTACTAAAATAATATCCATATAATCGCAGGATTAATGTTAAACCTTTCATAAAAATTTGCCATTGACTTACCGCGAATTTAGTTTCCAACAATTCTTGTAAATTTGTTTAATCTGCAAAAATTCGGACTGCAGCTTTGTAGAACTGAAGTTGTTTTTCTAAGATTCCATGTCATCTTAATTTTGTTAATAATACGAAATACGAAATACGAAATGCGAAAAAGAAATAAAATGCAATAATTCCGAAACAGTTTAATATATAAATGCAAAATTGTACACGTAAATGCATTAAAGCCCTGCAGGGCACAGGTTGCTGTAACTAGAGTTATCTTCTCTAGTAAGTAGTCACTCGACCGTCATATGGCGCTAGCCCCACCGACGCAGAAACAAAACAGCAACCACGTAAATTCCCCGTACGTCCACGTCGTGCAGGGTGGTAATTTTCTTTTCAGTCGGCTTACCGCTGATTAGAAAAGCTAAATCGGAATTCACACATGAAGCTAATAGGAAAACGGAGGTACTTGCCGAACGTGCTCTGACCAATAAATACCGTTAAGCTTTTCTTGCTGCAATAGCAACAGCAGACTATCAGCAACTCGCTCTTGACATAAGTGCCCGGTCGGGTTGATTAGCAACTCAGAGCGAGCAGGCGAGTACTCAGCGCCTTAAAACTGGGTACTTTCGGCTAAGGCAGTGAACCCTGACAGAAAATCCGGCGGAAGGCAAATGGGACACCACCGCTGTACCTTCATCCCCAGGTTACCGCAATGGCAGTAAATAAAACGAAAATAGCCCCGAGTCCGGTGCAGCCCTTCAATGGGCGCAGGGTGCGAAGAATCTCGCCGTCTGCTCATGTGAATTACTAATCGTTTAGGGAAAAGTAGACGGAAAGAGAAGCCGAGGAAAGCGGAGAACGCGACCTGGTTAGATAACATCGAGGTATGGACGAGAACATGGTCGTTAGAAAGACTCATCCAAAACATGCCAGATATAGAAGTTGTTGATGCTGACATATGCGATCGTCAACGCTCTTCAAAGAATATGACACCAAGAAGAAGAAATGCATTAAAATCTATTTTTTTTTAATTTTCATGAAAATATATGTGTATAACACTCAAGTGGGCACAAAAAAAAAACTTCGAAATGTACACGAAATTCAAAACTACCTAAAGAGTTTCGTGAAATTTGTAACTCGCCAAATAAACGTAACATTTAATGTACACGAACAATGAACGTTTTTAATAAGAAATTACTTTTAACTTTTCCCCTCTTAAGGAAAGATAAAAAAAAAAACAACGCGGGTTTGTAATTGGTAATAAGGGATTAATGTTGGTAAGAAAAATATAGCTAATCTCCGAAACTGAAGTGCTAGGTACACAAAAAACTTTCGAATTCTAAGAAAACGAAAATTTTTTCCGGCCATGTTTTTTTTTAAGTTTTTTTGAGGGAGGGCTTGTTTACACCCAGAAACAATTAGAAAAAGCAATAAATTATATGTTTATACGATGTCAAATGGTAGCGCAGTAGCCCAGTGGTTAAGATACTTAACTCCCCAGATCAGAGATCACGAGTTCGTGATTTGTCTCGTTCCAGGTCCAAGTCGCTCCCAGGTTTACTTAGCCCGAGATAATTGTGTATCGGAGAAATCTGGGAAATTACAGGCAGGCTGTTGAGCTTAGTACATTGTGAACCTTAACTTCGTAATCCATGATACCTTATCAAGCATAACGGGCTTACTTTACTCTTTTATTTACGATATCAAATGTTATTAGTGCGGAGAACAAAACAGTGGGAATAATGTGTGGAAAAAGAAAAGGACGTAAGAATATGAAGTAGGAAGATTAATACAAAGTAGAACACGCAACAGGAAAAGACAAACACTTAATAAACACATGATCAACATCGCAAACAAGCGCTTTGTTTGAGTGGAGAAGATAAAATGGATAGGAAAGCAGGGGAAAACGAAAACGCAAGAAAGATAGTATAGTTTAAGAATGCAGGCGAATAGTGGATACAAAAACAGAGTGACAAAGTGAAGGAAACAAAAAGCGGATCAGCAGAAAAACGAGGCTGAACAGAGTTCCGAAAGTACAAGAAGTTCCCGAAGGTGAAGAAAGAAAAGGGCGTTTAGCAGGTGTTATATTTTAAAAATGTTGAATAATTTAACGGGGAAATATTTCATGCAAAATATAAAACACAATTGGAAAATAATGAAAAATATACAGTGATACTTCTGAATAACGGACAGTCACGGAACCAAAAAAATTGTCCACTATTAAGAAGTGTCCGCTAATGGGAAATAATAATGTATGTACAGTTTACTCAAATTTACATTATTGTGTATATTTAACAAGAATATAAAAGATAGTACGTAATATAAAAAAATACAGTACATATTTACTTAAGACATACATGCGCTAAAATATGAAAAAAAAATGTTCGTCTAATATAAAAATATGTGTATGTATGTACAATACTACTGCAGTACTTATGTTTGTATTCCAGGATTAGTTGATAAACAAGTTAGGCAATAGAGTATAAATTACTTTCTGTTTTTAAGAATGCAAGATAATCCATAATTTTAATCACTTATGTTCGAAGTATTTTTTTTTTTTTTAACACATGCTGTAAATCCTAGCGTATCGAACATATTTCAGTTTTCTATGAAAAAAAAATCGGTAATTTTACTTTGTTTCTTTCATTTAAAATTCATGACTCGACATGCACTTGCAGTTCGGATATCATTTTTAATAAACCTTCAGCATCAGCTTTATGAATGAAATACGATTTTTTTAGTTTTCCAATTAACGAGTCAACATTACTTAAAGTTTCACCATCAACTTCAGTAGTTGTGTCTTCTTCGCCATCATAAACATTATTATTGCATTTATAAAGGTTACAAAAAGTATATAAAAAGTAACCTTGAAATCAGTTTTATTCGAATATTATAAATTTAACGGAATTTATTGTTTTGGCTGCGCTGCATAAATTTCAAACCAAACGTTACAAAAAATAATCAGATGAAAATCAGCAGGTCATTCTGATTGTTTGCAAACCGGTTGCAATTGATTTGAAGATTTGAAAGAGCTTTTCGGGAATTTCGGAAAAATGTTTCACGTCTACACAAAGTACTATTTATTTTTTCCGCCGCGGTGAATTTCAATGTGCACACTTCTCGTGCCAGTAAGATTGAAAAGAAAACAAATATAGCTCATCTATATTCGACAACAGTCCCTATCATCGTCCCTTTTCAATAGCAGAGTCACTTCCTCGTTAATGTCATACGGAGTCGGTTCGGCTCGACCAACTTTGACTATTAATATCTTCAACTTGTTTAATATATCCTTCAACTTAGGCGTGTTTTTTTTCGCTGGCAACCTCTATAATTTACAAAAAAAGTAGAACTGGATCGAAGTTCTACAAGATCCAGAAACATTTCAACGACTAAATAATTCCAAATTAAAAAAAAAATAAACCTTTCTTTCTACGATATTTTAAAACGACATTTACAATTTCAAAAACACTACTTGCTTACACTTCTAAAGATAACAAACAGGGGATACACTTCTTTCTACTTTTTTCAAAATCGAACGTAAGTGTACGAAAATAGAAGACAAATTACAGCGATATCTCCACATAGATGTAATATTATCTATATCTTCCCGATATTCTGTAGGATTTCCGGTGGATGTAATTCTGTTTTTTAAAACCTGTAATTGAAATAACTTACCGCTTCGAGAAATTCGATGCAATATCGGTTGCTTTTAAACAAAAGGAAGCAGAAAATGTCTTTTAAAAAATTAAAAACACGGGTTACGTATTACAAAAAATCTAGTTTCATTTAATCTAGTAGTCGCACAAATAAAAAATGGACAGTAAAATGATTGAATATGACTAAAACTAATATCACTTCGTGGTATATTCTTTGTTCTGAAACATTTCAGTCGAAATTTTAGTCAGGAAAATAGAAAAGTACACTTCATTCGGAACATAAACACTATATTATATGCACACCTGTATTCATCCGCGCCTCTAGCCGTTAGTGTTCAATAGTATAATCGTTTTTATATATATGTACGTTTAAATTTGTTACAATTTAATATAGCCTCCTGAAATACTTCGGGGGAACCGCCATTTTGCACAGTTGAAAAAAGTAGAAAATTTTACTTATTCGAACGACTACACTCACTTTAGCTACCGTTGAAAGTGATACGACTTTTGTCTTTTTTTTAACAAACTTTGTCCGTTTAACAGAAATCGAATTTCCAAAATCATACTTATTAAAGTGTCCGCATACGTAATTGGGAAGGTCCGTTATTGGATAATATTTTTATATTGTGTCTTATGGGAAAATGCCGGGGATTTTTAAATTGTCCGCTATTAGGAAATGTTCGCTATTTAAAAGTGTCCGTTAGTAGAAGTTTCATTGTATTTATAATTTTTAACCAAACACATAAAACAACCCATAGATATCTTTTTTTTTTTTTTTTTTTTTCTTGGGCGCGTCAACCATGGACATTTACCCAATATGAAGGACTAACAGAATGATGAAACGTAGGGATTTGTAAGTGATATCAGGAAGTGATTAGAAACAGAAGACGGTAGCCAATACAGGGATCACAGAAGGAGAAGGAAGCCATAGTATCATATCTCGATTAATCCTGTTTTACGTAAGCAATAATTATTATTTTAAGAATGATAAAAAGGGCTCTCTTATAAATGGTTTTTTTCTAAATAATCATACTTAAGGACAAAATATATTTTACTCATCGCGATCGAACGCTTAAACTTTTACACTCTTTTTTTTTTTTTTGTTTTGTAACACATGGCCAAACACTCCACGAAGATAATGTTCAAAACTAGTCGGTCTTTTTTGTTTTCGTTCTCTAGCCCCATAATTTATTGTTCGTATTTATTTATTTATTTATTTTTTTAAATGTATTTAATCTAGTTGGAAATGTTTATATAAAATTTTCCAACATTACAAATTGCGTACATTTTTCTCGAATTACATTTTGCGAAGAATGCTTGAAGCTGTACAGTTCTAAACGCGAGGGTCGAAAAGGAAATAATAAATTATCGCAAGAGGCGAAGAATGGTAGTACCCCAAACAAAGCAGCATATTTACACTATTCTTAGGTTGCGTGGATAATGGTTAATATTCGATTTAAAAAGTTAATCCCTACCCCCTGCAGTGGTACAAAAGATGAATTACACTTTTATCATCATTGATTTATTTCTGTTTTAACCGCCGCAATGTGTTTTACTTTCTTCTTTTTTTCCTTTTTTTTTTCAATCGGACTCCCCGATAAACTTTCACTTGTTACGAGTGACTTTTTGCTTATTTATTTTAGAGATTTTAAACAGGTGCTAATTGCGACGTCTTTCATTTCAACTAGCTACGAAAACTTACTAGCACAGAGAAATATAACGCACTGAAAGAATAGATTTTTTTCAGTTTTCTCATTAACAGAAATTACTGATGTAGAATTTTAAATATGACGAAAAATGAAAAAGAAAATAAAAGTAAACGCAAAATCTGATCGTAACAAAAAGAAGAGAAAAAAATAGTTACGTTAATGACGCAACGGTATCGCAAGATAAGACGCGGTCGAGGGAAAGCATTTTGAAAATTAGGCTGGTTCGTGTAACACTTAAATTAGACAATAAAATGAAAATCCGATTTCCTAATAGAAGGTTCGAAAGCAGTAGCTAATAGCCGACTTCGGGGCTTATGTCATCGCAAACTCGTAAAGTTGCCTCTCAGAAATATGTGTGCATTTACGCTTACGGAACATCCGTAAAGATTTTAACGTGATTTCAAGTAATCAAACTGTGATAAGTGAAAAAATTGGTATTGAAAAATGCACCACATATACATGCGGTGGTCATTCGCAAAAAAAGGGAAAATAAAACAATTCGCTGTTATCATATTTTATTACGAAGACCATACTTGGTGACATTGCAAAGTCCACTTTATTGCGCTACTAAAGTTAACGTGGGCATGTTGTTACGCACGTGCATAATTATAACAGCGATATTTATGTGTTCTCTGCTCTTCATTTCATCGGCACTGATACTTTAAACACCACAGCGAATATTTAATGGCAGAAGCTTAACAGGTTTCTCTTTCCTTATTTATACCTTTCGTCTCCTGCATATTCTTTACATCAATTTAAAGGTCAGTAAAAGTAGAAAAACAAAATTATTCAACAACGCATTTCAAATTTTCACCGACTTCAAAAATGATCGCATATACCCATGTGCACCGATTTTAACGATTTATTGTACATTCGAAAGTGTACCATTCAGCAATGGGGCACCCTGTAAGTATACCGGTAATTATTGGTGAACGCAGATACCCAGCAGTCATTAAAATAAATCTCAAAAAAAATACGGTCCCTTTAGATAATTTTTTCTTAGATTTACGATACTATTAATATTAAGCATGGAAATGTAATTCGAAAAAAAATTAAGGTATTATCAATGTTAAATACCACGAATATAAATATAGATTCGAATATATATATATATGTAACTCTCGGAAACAGCCACACTTGAAGTGGGACTATGAATTTAAACGAAAACTGGGAGTCACCTGGACCAGAATTGCCCAAGACCGGCAGAAATGGCGAAGAATAGTAGATGAACAACGGGACCACCTAATCTGGAATTCAATTCAAAAAGAGGCTAAACTATGAAATACTGGTGATTAGCTGACAAATAATAATAATAATAATAATAATAACAATAATGTAAATTCATGGACTTACAACGTGAATTTTATAGAGTGGCCTAGTTATTTGCATTGTATGGCCATTTACATCACGTAATCATAACAGGGTCAGTAAATTTTTCATTTGCTGAAGATTCCGAATGTTCGATTAATGTTAATGAAAACCGTGTTTACATTTAGGTGATACTAAATTCAAAACAATTTTTTTTGTATATCGTCCGTTAACCTCGCGCGATATTCATGTACATGTCTATACCTATTTCTACATTGCATAAACATTTTTAATCGTAATAAACGTGTCACAAAGAGAAGTCGCATTGATTATCGCATTTTTTTTTTTAGAATTTTTCTTGAAGGTCAAATATTTCGGTAAACAAATTGAAATATGACTTCGTTATCTGCAAATAACAAGATTTCTACCAATATGCACACGTGAAGAAAAAAACTATTCCTTTCCGAACTTAGAAGTTCTCGAAGCCAAGTGAGTCCAATTTCGAAATTGTTATACGGCTGAACCCTTCAATATGCAGTATTTTTATTATCGAATTACAGTTTTGTGCGCCAAGAGTTCAAATTTGTCATTGTTTAATATAGGCTATGTTCTTTCCTTCAATGTTGCGACAAAATGTGAACATTTACAATGTTTTGAAATCTTCAAATATATAAAGCACTCTCGTCGCCACAATAATGACGGTTTATTTTCCACATATTTTTTTAACTTTCTGCAATTTTCGAATATTCCGTTAATTCCGTTCACACTAGCGCTGAACTTTTTCCATTAATATATAGCACAACCGGGAAAAAAATATTTTTCCGAACCTGGAAGTTCATGAAAGAACAGTTTTAAAACTGCATATCGGTTATTTGTTTTTTACGAATTTTCTCTTTACATATATATTTAAGATGTAATTAGTTTACCTTAGCTGATCTATTACGAGCAGGGAGCGGGTTAAATTATTTTATTTAAAAAAGGTTTATTGCCTCATGTTACTATACTATACGCATGATATGAATGGAAACCCGTTAAATTCGGAAAAAAGTCTTAGCTTAAAATTAAGTCGATGTTTTAATTCTACACTTCTGAAATTTTATAATGTGTTTATTGGAAATGTTTAAGATAATCAGATACTTTGGAAACAAACGAGCGAATAACACCAATTTATATAATATTAATGATGAGAATTTATTTGTATTATCAGATTATACGAAAGGTATTTTTTTTGGGATAGAACCAGGGCCGTATCTAGACCAAAATTTCGGGAGGGGTTACGAAAATATTTCTATACATACATATATACATACATATATATATATATATATATATATATATATATATATATATATTGAACACTACAATAAAAACAAATAAAAAACAATCGTTTCCATAGAATTCATAAAAATTTCAATTTTCTTTTCTTTTGTCAAAAACTGAAAAGAAATAAATTCATTCTGAATTTCAGTCCATTTAATTTAAGCAGTTATTATTTCGCAGACATTTCGGGGGGAGGGGGGTTGAACCCTGAAAATCATCCCTTAGATACGATTTTAGGTAGAACTTTTTATTGATGAATTTTAAGCAAAAACAATTTAAAATCATCTAAAAATTCAAGATTGTGTACAAAAAAATCTGTACGGTGAGGTCCATCGAGGATACTGATTTTAGTTTAGCCTTTTGAAATCAATTGTCGTCATTACCAGTAATTATTGCATTGGTTTGTACGGTATTGTTTTATAGGTAAATTTTTGCAATATTTTATAAAACATTTAAATATGAAAAAAATTTAAAATACCATATACAAAACAATTGTAGGTCTCTAATCTGGCGAATAACTTTTCCATTACGTAACAAGTTTCACGTGAGAAAAGATTTCACACAGTCAAAAATTTTATCTCGATCCGACTGTGATTATCAAAAAAAAAAAAAAGAACAAAAACTTCTTTTCATTTAAATATAGATACTCAAATATAACAGGATACCGCGAAATATTATTATTATTATTCTATCTCCCTCGTTGCCGAGTATGAGTGCCGCTTTACTGCTATTGATGTTTGTGTCATATATACATATATATATATATATAATTATTGTATGTAAAATTTAATAATTATATTATTATTCTCCTAGAAACAAAAGTTTAATCTTCATTTTCATATTTATTTTGAACTGTAACTATATTACTTCACTACTTTAACACAATCCATGGCAGGGCCGTGCCCAGAATTTTTAAGGGGAGGGGGGTTAAAAAATATCTTGGCATATTTATTTTATAAATAACAATACATTTTTCACCAATATTCGTGCTATTAATAATTTCCATAATTTTGATTTATATATTAATAATTTACGTAAATGAATTACCGTATAAACATTAATAGAAATTACGTATGTTATTGATTATGCTCGTAATAAAAAATTTCGCATAAAATATTAATGAAGTACCTAAAAATATGGAGCATTTTTTTTCTTTTTTCTTTTTTCTTTTAAAGGTAAGAACACCTTAAAAAATCATCAATATTTATTTTAAATTTTTGATTTTTTTCAGACTTTTGTGTATTTATAAAAACTATTTTAGTTCTAATGTGGGGGGTTTAACCAAACGGCCTTGATCCCTGGATATAAATGTTACACATATTTTTATTTAAATTAATTAACAAATAAAGCTTTACATATCAAGTAGTTTTCATTGTTTATGAAAATAAAAACATTTTAGTTAAAACATTATACTTTTTATAAAATTTCTACTTATTCCAATAAACTAAGTAATAATCACGATTATACGCTCATCTTCCACATTTTGTTTATCGGAATTTTTTTTTTTTTTTTTTTCTTAGGTTTGACCAGCGCTGAGGGCAGAAGCTACCCAACCACCTTTGAAGACGGCAAACTTAAGATATAGGAAGCATTATAGGGAGTAGGAAAATTCAGCTTTAATAGCTGAGCGTATAGGATATTACGTACGGAGGAAAGATTGGAACGTTCAAACAGTACGTGGTCAGGATCACAAATGAAAATAAGGTCACTAGAGTGCAAAGGACAATAAGGGGACAGGAAAAGATCAAACCGTGAGCAGGGTCGTATCTGAGGGTGGTTTTCTAGGTTCAAACCGTCCTAAATGTCTGCGAAATAATTACTGCTTGAATTAAATGGACCGAAATTCAGAATAAATTTATTTCTTTTCAATTTTTGACAAAAGATTAGAAAACCAACATTTTTATGAATTCTATGGGAACGACTATTTTTTATTTGTTTTTATTGTAGTGTTCAAATATTGCATATACAATAATTGACTAGAAGGTTTTAGTATACCATTTATAAATAAATATATTTCATGATAACACACACGCACACATATATACATATATATATATATATATATATATATATTTATAAAATTACAATTAGAAAATACAAAAAATACAAACACAAACGCATTAAACATATACTGTTTTAGTCTGACTGTACCACTAGGCTTCTCCATGTATATTAATGATAATCTCTTTAAGCATATTTTTTTAACAATAGTATATTTCCATAACACTTTATGATGACATTAGTATATTAGATGTTTTATTATATTCTTATTATTTCTATTATTTTTGTTTGTTTTTCCTGAAGCTAGGTTTTTTTGTTGCCCCTCCCCTCCCCCCGCATGCCCCAATATTGTAACTTGGTATAATTTATTACCTAAGCATAAACCTGGCGTAGTTGAGTTACTGTTGCCCGTTGGAAAGAAAATAATTGTTCAATACACGTGTATTACGCAATATTACGCTATTGTACCAGGGATGAATTCAGGAATCTGTTTCCGGGAGGCAATTTATGTTCTAGGGGAGGGGGGCAACGATTTGTTTTATATTTCTATTGAGAACATTTTTTTGGGATATTCCTGAATAAAACCAAATATGTAAAAAATGATTTATTATGTAATTTAAAATAATAAGAAAGCAAGTGTAAACGATAAATTCCGAAGTGAAATAACCGATTATAAACAACAATGTTTTCTCAATTGGTTTTAAATTTATTAATTCTAATTGTAGCATTAAAGAACACATATTGTAAAAACATTCTCTAACGGGTTCATTATCTTTTTATGTTTCAACTGTTTCAAATGGGGACTTTTCTTGGAAATAAAAAACAAGAAAAAAGCAACAGAAACCGAAATGAAGGTGTTTATAGATCATGTTGCTTTAAAAAAGAAACGAATAAATAAAAACCGGAAAGAAACGTTTAAACAATTTATTGATATTAATGATAAATGGATCGACGTGAACCGTGATAGTTTTCGTTTGCAGTGAATATATGTATTTTTCAACTCGTCCGTGTTTTACGTTTTTCGCACATTTGCAATGAAAGCATATCAGTTTTTTCATAGAATAACAAGCAAGCGTCAAAGTCAAATTTTAAAAGATCGTTTTTTTTTTTTTTTTTTTTATTTTACCAAGTTTCATTTTTTTGTCAAAAGTAAATCTCGTAGTTTTGAAATTTAAAAATATACGACTAATTGAACCATTTCAAAATGTTTTAGCAGAAACTTTTAACATAACAGTAAACAAAGCCAATAAAAATAATTTTATTTCCTATTTAATTGCCGCATTCTAAAATAGCTTGTAAAATCGAAAAATACGATGATCAATTAAAAATCGGTCGACTCCCTTTTAAAATTACTCGTTTCGTAGAAAACTACGAAACAAGAAGACCTCAACTAACTGATTTATTTTCAATCACGTGTAAATTTCATCAAAATCACTAGAGCCGTTTCCGAGAACCCCCGTTACATAGATGTACAATATTTGCTCATACTATAAAATATTAATTTAAACAATAACCAAAACTGAAATAGTATTTAATTTATAAGAAAATTATTAAATGTAAAAATAGTTTAACAACTCTTTCGGCATAATACGTTTCTCTGTGCCACTTACGCACGGGCACCGATTGTCATGTGCTACCTCATTTGCTTGGCACACTCTTCCATTAACACTCCTCTGTCGTGAATTACGGCAAATGTATAAACCGCTCAAAACTACCCCCCCCCCCCCATATTATCCGTGATAAGCACGCTGCATTGAATTTCGTTGAAACCAGTTAAAGTGCTCTTAGTAAATTCCGTTAATTTTCACGGTTATCATCATCATTGCCGAATGTTGTTCGATATCTAGCTGTAATTCTAGATACGAGATTATCCTTAAGCAACACTTAAAACACGCTAAAGCTTTTATTGGTGAGCAGATTTTTTTTGGATACGGTACTTTTCCGAAAAATAGTAACACTCAAGCCCGCGTTCACATTGAGTTTCATCGGGTGGAATTTTTCGTGAGCGCCACGAAGTTTTCCTTCGATAATTTAGTAGTTCATGCAAAGTGCCTCTACACATACTTTGAAGTTTTTCTTTTTTTTCTTTTTTTTTTTTTCGTAACAGTCTAATGCTCAGAAGAGAATAAAACGAATTCGTTCCAACAAGGACTCAAAAGAAAAAAGAACCCAAATTGAAGGAAACGAAAATCGTTATAAAATACATATATGTATATATTATAGAGCGTTTAATTTCTTCTATCTCTAGTAGTATTCAATTCTAATTCGTTTTTCCCTCTCTCTCACTAATATAACCTAATGCTAGGTAATGTCCTTGGCTGGTGATCCCCAAAAAACAAAAAATGAAACTTTAAATCCACAAAATTAGTGATACAAGCAAAAAAAACAAGAACTTGTGAAAGGTAAAACCAAGTTCTACAATTAAAATAATTATTTGGCATATAATGTAATTACTAAATTAATGTTTAGCACGTTCGTAATAACTTCTGATTTTCTTTATTCTTTTTTTTTTTTTTAGAAATAAAAACCTCCGTTTTTGTTATTTCGCATATTCCCGTTAATTATAAAATTTAAAAATACGTATAAAAGTTAATCTACATTTTGTTACTCGATTATGACTCGGTGATGTTAGTTTTTTATTGTTACGTTTTTAGCCATTACACAATTTTTTTGCAATACGTAAAACAAATTTAAATCACCATATCCGATATATATGATTAAGTACAAATTATAAATCGATTTTTCTGCGATATTATTACATTTTTAATTTTATAATTAATCGAGTATCTAAAGAGTGACAAAAGTAAATAATAAATAAAGGAAATCGAAAATTATTACAAACACATAAAAAGCGAGAGTAACTTGACAGATAAATTATATATTACGAGTAGATTTATCTTTTTAGGCTACAAATTTGGCTGTACATTTCACGAGTTCATTTTTTTGTACAGATTTAATTTTTATAATAGTAAAACTCTAAAATTTTTATTTAATTTAAATTATTAGTTCTCTTGTTTTTAAATTAAAGATTTAATGAATGCATACAAAAGGTGAGGACGACTTTTTAATAAGCATATGTAAAATAAAATTATTAGTTCCAGAGGGATTTATTGTACGACAGAAATTCAACGGTGTTCAAGGCAGCAATTTATAAGCATACACTTTTGTAGGTTTTTAAAAACTAAATGAAACAAAAAATTATAATAATACTGTTGAGTTTTATGTTTTACAGTGATCCGATACTCGTATTAAACACACCAAAAGTACGCGGCACCAAATTCTGAATACCGCATCGATATTAACAAAGTAAGAAATAAGAGACGATTTTCCCCAAAAACCGAACAAGTTAGCGGAAAATACAACCAATTTTCTTGTCTTTTTAATAAGAAGTAGATGATTAATGAATTAAAAATATCATAAAATCTATGAAACTTTACGGCTACTTAAAATTCTCTCGATACGATTGGTAGTTTGCGCGCTATTCCAAAAAATTTATACGCAGACACTAAAAGATCATTTGAAATATTGTATATACAAAAAAAAAAGAATCACTACTGGTAATATCTATGATTAACGCAGTTAACTAGACTTATTTTCTTCATTAACAAAATTTAGTTCAATAAAATAACGTTAAATATTTATTCAAATGACTGCCGCATTATTAAATCGTCGCATTTTCCACCCCGTTTAAAATTTCATGAGAAACGGTCGATTGAAAATACACGGCGGTAGATTAATTCGATTAAGAGTCGACAGACCGATGAATATGATGATGCCTTAAAGCAAAAACCAATCTCTAGATTGATAAAATTTGGCTCCTTTCTGGGTTTTCTTTTAAAAAAACACCGCCCAATAATCATTCGACCAATTAAAGTTGACTGTTCCATTCTCCCGGGGAAAAAAACACGAGTGAGGCGCGTTATTTTCATATTTTATTTCGTTTCACTTTACCATTTTTGATCGGTTATTTCGACATTTAGCAAGCAGGTCGCACCAAATATACCCCACAGCCCAACCTCACAATCACTTATTGGACGACAAACTGACGCTTATTCGGTGAAATTCTGTAAAGCGGTGGCTCGTTTTTCTTTCGATCTCTATGTCCCAATGTGTATGTGGAACACGCGCCATTTTTGTTTACTTGGCATATCGTGCGAACAATAATACAAACATTGCTAGGACATTCTGTTAATATTGTCTGCTCAGCAGACGGTCAATCGCATATTATCTCGCGCAAGGGTAGAGAGGTTTTATAAGGGTCATTGCTAACTGATAAACCAAACATACAATTTAAATACCATACAACGGCCGAAAAAATGACATCGTTTGCAGTTTTTATCGCAGTAAACGTTTCTGTTTTGCTTCAGTCTCACCGCACTGAAAACAAAATTCCAACGCTACCGTATTTCAAAAACTGTGACGTAATAACGAGAAATACGCTAACCCTAAAGCGGCGCGGAAACGCGAAACACACCCCCGGTGAAGTGAATCGAAAAAGGATGAATCTAATTAACGGAATGTTTTCACGAATTAAGTTCATCTGACCGATACGACACAAACTGAATACTAAACTAGTTTTTGTGCGAAAAAATTTCAATAGAAAAAGTGATCGACAACTTCAGTTTTAAGCGTTGAATATGAAGGAGTACGTGTAATTCTAAAAAATTCGAAAAAATAACGCACGTTCTTTCCCCCGATTAATCCTGTTTTCCACAATAGGCAATAATTTCCATTTCCTCGACAACAGAAGAACCCAAACTTCCCCCTTGCATCTTTATTATTTATCCGTTCGAGACGGTTCCGAAGACAAGCACGCTTATAATACAGTTTTAAAAATGTCAGCCCAGCACTTTTTTGAAGCTCATTTTTAATAATACACATTAAAAAGCGACAACGGTATCAAAACGCGCGATAACGTATAACCTGTTTTTAAACAATCTTGACCGCGTAAACTGAGTATCAAAATTATACTTTTAACTTTAAAACAATTCGCGGATTAGTCGTAAAGTTTTTATTAGGTCGATCTCGTTAAAAAAGTTGATCAACTGTATTGAAACAAAGATTCTTCTCTCTTTATAAAGTTTTCATTTGAGTTTTGGAAACTCTTTTTTTAGTACAACTCTGTATCAGATTGAAAACAATGAAAATTCGCGACATTCCGCTGTTTGGTATGTTGTGCCGGTAATATTTAAATTTTTTTAATTTTCCTGCACTGCGAATAGATTGTAATAACGGAGGTCGTTTTTCTAGAAGACAAAAAAATAACAAAGAAACGATAAGAACTTCATAAACGCCTTCATTTTTTCTATCTCTAATCGTTTCTTGATATAATGTCTTTCTATTCTTCTAATCTTTTGTGTCGGGTAAATGTCCTGTGCTGACGAGCCCATAATTAATAATAAAACAAAAAAAAAAACTTCATTAATGTCGAAAGTACTGCTTGAAACAACTACGTGACGAGGTTGAGTGTCTGCTTACTTCAGCTGAAGCAAAATTGAAAAATCATTTTTATTTTTTTTATTTTTAGTTTATTTTAACAGATGTCGATTAAACATATTTCCAACATGCGCATACTAGCGGCTAGAAATGAAGCATGAAAAATGCGAATATGATCTTTTATTTTTTATACATAAAACGGCGGGAACACGGCGACTTATACTATTAAAATTAAATATAAGTTGGAGGATTCGTTTTCACACGTTAACGTTAGGTTTTTTAAATATATCGTCGATAATTTTATACTAAAAATAAAAAGACTTACGCGATACGATACGACAGTGGTTGAACAAGTGCAAAAATATTCGACGCATATTTTAAACACCCAATTTAATAATGACGCGGTTAAAAGAAGAAGAAAAAAAAGAGGAATTACGTCATCTAACGGATAAGTAAAAAAATTATAAAAACCACTAAAACGTAAAGACTATAAAAAGAAAAATATATATAAGTCCTAAACATAAATTAATATTTTACATCTAAAAGCGATCGAGAAGAAGGAAACATAAATAAACAAGAGACTAAGTTAACAATTTACATTACTGCATACTGAACAGATCGCCAGCTGATGGTAATGGCGGCAAACTTCCAGTTACATCTGGTAACTGATTTAGGTCTGGCATAGTGGACAGCTTTGACTTGAGTTCGTTGCGAACACTGCAGATTTTTTTCAGCTTTTCTTTATATTCCTGTAATTAGAATAGCCGAAGAGAATTAATCTACGCCCCTTACCGGTACCCTTTTTTTTGCATTAGCTTATCTGATTAAAATCGTAACAAGTTGACGGGAAAAAATCAAAAAAAAAAAAGTAAATAAATAAATAAACAAATAAAGAAAGTAGAATATTTTATGCGCCGACGATGGCGGTTTTTCGCAACGCGTTTTCACATTACTCCTCTGATGTATGAATAACATCATTAATAAGTTATAAGAAAAAAAAGGATTAATTACAGGCAATGGAATAGAACTGAAACAGGTCGTTGCTAGAGATTAAACAAATCGCTTTGCCCGTGTTTTGTTTACTTTCGCTTAGCTAATTTTTTTACTTTTAAACAATTTTTTCTTTTTTTTCCCCTGCATGTGTCTGCGCGCATGGCTACAATTATCGCCGTCCGTAAAATTGAACTTGTACTGTACTTTCATTTTGAAAAAACAACTTCACATTATCTTAATTATAGTAAATTTACTGAAATCAAATTGTGCTAAGTTCGAAAGCATTACGAAATAGCCGACACTGTTCCGGACATCATCTATGTCACCGACGAAATAATACATTTAAATGTCGCCGTTTTATTTATGTTTCATTTAGTTTCCTAATTAAAAAGAAAAGATGATCGAGCACGTACCTCTAGGTTATTTTCCGCGTGCTCTAGCAGGTCTCTTTGAGACTGTATGAAATCTTTTAGTAAAATTGTCGCCCTCTTCCGCTGACCCATTTCTGCAACTAAACGTGTATTATAGTCGGCTAGTAACGATACGGCTTCGCATACTTTTCGCAGAAGGTCTTCGCCCGTTTTTCTATCTGCAAAAAATTTTAGTTAAAAAATTGATTGTACACTTCTGCATAATTAATTTATTATCCAATATAATTTCCAAAGGAAATGCCAAAAAATTAACTATAATTTTTGTTTAACTTTTAAATATTTCGCATTAAATACACGATATTTACTAAAAAAAAAAAAAAAATAGAAACAACTAAAATAAAACCAAATGTAGATGAAGGTTAATAAAAATGTATTTAATTATTAATTCGACATTTTAATATATACTTAATTGTGTTGCATTAATTTTTGCATCTATCATGAAAGTCTCCAAAAAAAAAAAATTAACCTACTCTAAACTCAAATACAAAATAGGTTAACATAATTTGTGTAATGAATAAGTATTTCTAAATTATATATTTCATTTTGTTTAATAGTAACAAAATTTAATGAAAATCGATTATACGAGACACGATCAATAACTTACACTTCGCGATAAAAAAAAAAAAAAAAAAAAAAAAAAAACGTAAAAAATATGTAAATATATTTTTGAAATTACAATCTTTTCTCCATTTTTCGACGTATTCACCTAAAAAATTCAAGCATTCGTCGTAACGTGGTATCAATTTTTCGATGCCTTGTTTGAAAAATGTCCGTCCAACTTTGCCTAAATAATTCTTGACGAAATTCTTCACTACTTCTTCGTCTTTCGCAAAACGCTCTGCTCCCAGGGCTGTTTTCAACAGATCGAGTAAGTCACAAGGTGATAAATCAGGACTGTAAGCTGGATCTAGCCATAATTCCCATTTAAATTTTTTTATTGGCTTTTATATTATCCGGGCAATATGCGGTGTGGCGTTATCGTGGATGAGAACGATTCCTTTACTCAATTTTCCCGGTCTGACATTTTTTATCGTCTTTCGACGGTTCGTCGAGGTTTTACAATATGCCTCGACATTGATTGTAGGAACCACTGGAGAATGATATGGAAACAACTCTCTAGGGAATTAAACCATCTCTTCGAAAGCACGCAGTTTTCCTTCCAAATGAACTACAGCTGATTTCAACACTTCATCCGCACTGTAAGCGCAAATTCCGATTACGTAAACAAAGCCAGCCCCTTAAAACCCCGGTCGATCGTAAAACTAAAAATCGGTGTACATGTACCACGAACAATTTAAAACGAATGTTTCTTATTATACACGGGACAACCGAACTCAATAAACTCCGTCAGACAACAATTATCCCTCACATCAACAATACACTCGATACCCGTAGACAAAAAAAAATATGGCACACCGAGTAAAGGAACATTCTACAGTGGAATTGCAAGATGGTTTTTTAATAATATTTCTCTGAATTACATCTTGTCGCGGAATATAACCCAGAAATCGTATGTCCACAAGAGTCACATCGTAAGCCATTCTAAGCTACCAGCAATCCCAACTACAATATTTTCCGGCTGCCGATGACGACGTCTCAAGTGCCAAAGCGTGTATTAGAATGAGTACACTAGTACATACTACCTCCATTGCAGCGGTAACACGCTAGCATCTACCCTAAAAGCCAGTTACAGTTACGCCTCTTCTTACGTCCGTTTCCAGCATTAACCTGTCGTCGATATGTGTAACTGCTACTTCCCTCTCAATAACATTACAACACAAATTCAACTTGTTCCAAATCAACCATTCCGCAATACATTTGGACAGCTTGAACACTTATTATTCACCGATCAGGGGTAATCTGCGCTCACCAAGGAACATGGGTTCTTGCGCGCAATACCGATTTTGAAATAAAATTTTACATCAGTTTTGCTGAACTCACCGAATGCCATGTCTAATGCGTGATCATAAACTACCGTAGGTCGTCTTCGTCAACCTAAAGTGTATCAAACTCACTTCCAAACCGGACATTAAATATAAGTCCTAGATTATGAACAGGAAATATAAAAATCTTTAATCCTTAGTTGTATCAACTATAAACGGATGCCAACTATATAGAGCTCTACTTCTTAATCGGTCATGAAAAAATTAGATCCTAATCATCATGCATCCTTACGGACCATCACACTATCCTCACCGCTAATGTGGATGCGAAAAATGTGCACAGCCATACACAGGCCCGTTTCATTGCTCCGAAACTTCCTAACTTAATCAAGGGAACTCGAAACCCCCTATATACAATAAATATAAAAACTTTATCAACTTTATCCGCAACCAGTATTCAACTTAAAAGACTGTAAAGGTGTCGCAATAAAAATGGGTTTGTCTTGCGTCGGCCAGAATTATAAAGCAAACAATCCACTAAATCAAGTCTCTCGACAAGCTGTTCGGAGAATAATATCTTACGTAGACCCAGCAGTTTGCTGTACGGATGGAGCCAAGACCAATAGTAGCGCGAGACCGCAGCACCAGCAGCCTGTGCGGTCAAAATAAGAGGTCAAAAATAAGCAACTAAATGATCCTGTTGCGGTTTTGATACAGAAATGTAAGCAATACCTTGTTATTTAAAAACAGCTATAAAAATAAGGCAGCCGAGAACGTCTGAAAATCTCCAAAACATGCTGGTAGTTACAGATTCTTTGATGACTAGCAGCTTAATTGCTGGTATCATAACGAAATCCCCGATGGTACTATGAATACCAAAGAACACCTTTAAACTGCAGAACTAGGAACAGAACATAATTTCACTGCGGGTACCTAGTCACTTTTGCATCTAATAAATCTGCGCACTCGACTCTATGGTTCTCCAGTCCAGCTAAGCCACCTGGTTCATCACTATTTTCCATAATATTAAGAGGCCGCAAATCAGTGGGACAATGAATGATCCTCATCTGGAATACTTCTTAGCTTTTTTAAGAATAATTACGCCCCATCATGTCAAGAAATGATTATTGCGAACAGAATCGTTTACAAATCGATTATACGCAACTTCCCGCGATTATCTTCTAAAACAAAAAGAACCACTATCGCTAAATCTTTTCCACCGACAATATTCTACCTGTAGAGCACCTTCTACTTGAATCCAAAAAAAAAAGTGTTCCTGCACAACTTACTTATCTCTTCTTTAAAATACGCATTAGGAAACTATCTGGCCCTAATAAACAGTGTACTTAGGTTCTTCATATATATGTGTATATATGTATATATGTGTGTATATATATATATATATATATATATATTGTGATGGATTCGGTACGTGTTCGAATTATAAAATATTTTCTCTGATAAAATCATTAATTCGCGATTTATAGAACAGCGCGTTTTATTCAGCGTAATCGCGGCTTATAAGTATGAATGATGCTTATCGGCTAAAACTAAAATTCCCGTACGTGGTCGACCGGGCAGTTGTGTCAGGGTTGAAGCTGTGCACGTGTGAATTGTTAGTAGCGGCCGATAACGAAGATTACTCGTTATTTCGAAGCTGCGCCGAGCAGCATTGAGCTTAGGGAAGTTTTGTAAAATCCCGTAAAAGGTAGGAGGGATAATTTACGCTATAGTAGTATTATTTAAGATGATCTAGAAACATCGATGGTGGTGTTATCTTTTATTAATTGTTATAAGTTTATTCAGTTAGAGATAGTCTTGATAGACACTTTGTCTTGCTCGGTTTCTCAACACCGAGCCTGCAGTGTAATTAATCTAGTCGTCGCGTTACCGTTATTGCCGAACGTATGCGCTATGCCGCATATTATAATTCCGTCGTCTACATTCTATATCAATTGGCCAGTTTTCTCTTACCCTTTTTTCTAGTCGACGACAATTTGATACATGTCCGTTACGTTTTTTTCTTTGTTTTTAGATATCAGAAAAATATACGCGGTTTTGTTATTGAAAATTTCTTATTGGACACGTGGTGGGCCATCGTGACATCTCTGGTACAGAGACGTTTCACGGCGGGTTCGCGAGGTTTTTTTTAATTCGTTTTTTTTTTTTTTGCAATAAGCAATTTCCCCTTTCCACGTTTTTTTTATCTTTCGTAAAGCCTGATGTGCTCCGCTAGGCAGAGCTATTTCAGTCGTGGTACGACGAAAGAAGTTGTCACTGGCGTCCGTAATAATTTTTTTTTTTTAATTTTAATTTTCATCTGGATTTACGCAAATTTCATCAGAGAAGAACCGGAAACGAGTCCATTTAAATATATATATATATACATATATACATAGTTAAAATATGAGGAACGTGTTGTTAGTAAGTTTTTTTTGGATTAAATTTTTTCAAAATACAAATTTTACCTTCAATTTCACGTATTAAATTTACATCTGATACTTCAGGTGGATAACTGGCAATTTTTTCTCTTACTGCTGCATCACTGGTTGCTGAGTTTTCCAATTCCTGCGAGAGAATGAAATAAAATCAAAAAAAGAAATAACATAATTTGTTATAATTTAATAATAATAATAATAATAATAATAATAATAAGAAGAAGAAGAAGAAGAAGAAGAAAACAATAAAACAATTACGTTGTTCGATTTTGAAAAAATGTGAAACACGCGGTGAAAATTCCGGGCAAAACTTGTCATTTACGTTTACTTCAACTGCATCAGTCTAGTGCTAGAAATAATCAACATATTATAACGCAATGAACTGCAGATATATTCACCAGTTGATATTTATTTATTGACGTTTTTGATTTACTTGTTGTTCGGTTTTTATTTTTTTTCTATTATTAACCAGGTGCTCGTATTGTTTTTGTTTTCATTAACCAGGTGCTCGTATTATTTTTATTTTCATTAACCAGGTGCTCGTATTGTTTTTGTTTTCATTAACCAGGTGCTCGTATTATTTTTATTTTCATTAACCAGGTGCTCGTATTGTTTTTGTTTTCATTAACCAGGTGCTCGTATTATTTTTATTTTCATTAACCAGGTGCTCGTATTGTTTTTGTTTTCATTAACCAGGTGCTCGTATTATTTTTATTTTCATTAACCAGGTCCTCGTATTGTTTTTGTTTTCATTAACCAGGTGCTCGTATTATTTTTATTTTCATTAACCAGGTCCTCGTATTGTTTTTGTTTTCATCAGATGCAGACGGCTTTTTACTTCTAAAATAGAGAATTCTAAACTCACAACTGGCATTCGTCCGACTAAAAGTCTCAAGAGCGATAATAAGATTTTCATGGATAAAAAAAAAAAAAAAAAAAAAACGCTGCCGACTGAATACCGAATAATTCGCAAACAATTAAACTTCTCGTCACTGTCATTTCAAAATTTCAAATGCGTTTTTAAAAAGTACGAATTTTTGTTAAATATCGTAATTAACAAAAATTAAAACACTTATAAACGCTACATATACCGCGCGCCGCAGAAATGTTTATTTAAATTTTAAAGAAACTCACAAAGCGAACTATGCACCATTTGTTCTGTAATCGTAGTATATTTTCTATTTGTAACAGGTATTATTCACGATACTGACCAGAAAATAAGGACTTATTTTTGTTAAAAAAATGATTTTCTCCGCATTTACAATATATTATGATTATTATTAACTGTTCATTAACTGTCCATTAACTGTCCAAAAACGGCCGGATGCAATAAATATTTTATTTGTTGATATACCAAGGAGCGTTTTAATTATCTGAAATTATTATACCTTAAAGATGGGAAGCGCGATTTGTTAAATAGCCACTAACGGAAACATTAAAGAAAAACAACATTTAATTAAACTCGTGAATCTACGCGGGTCAGTGACATTATTCGAATTAGCCGACTTTGGCCATGATTTTTCCACTGTTAGCTTGTTTTCTTCTGTTTCCAATATATTCGCCACCGATTCCGGTACTTTCTTTCTTCATCTATTGTGCGCTGGTTCCTTTTTGAAGCTCCGGCGTTCTGTGAGTTTTTACTCGGTTTGATATCCATTTCATTTAAGTTTGATTTCCACTTCCACAAGCTACTTCCATCTATTTTCCATACTTTGGAGAAATGTCAAAATTCGATTAGTGTTAGTCTCGTGCGGTTCAACATGTGCGCCCCTTAAAATGTGATTCGTCTTTTCTTCATCGTTTCTCCCCGAATATTTGTATACTTGAATGTCGCTCCTTCGCTTTCTTTAGTCGAGCCAAAATTCTTCGTAATATTTTTCTTTCCTTCACTCGCAATTTTCCGATCACGCCTTTCGTGTTTAATATACAATCTAGCGCATAAAGCGCCTCAGGTGGTACAATAACCGTTTGGTAATATTTCTTTATATAGAGCACAACAGAAAATACACATATTTGAAATGAGAAGTTCGATGTTATTAGTTCTTTGCAGTCTGCAATGTTTCAGTTATAACATAACCTCTTATCTTAATTGAGAAATAACGACGATTTTTCGCTGATGTTGATAAAGTTTTAAAACAGTACCATTTTGAGCGTTTATTTACGAAATAATATCTTGTGTATAAAATTTTTCGAACATTGGGGGGGGGGGGGGTATGCGAGACAACCGGACTACAAAGTAATCCGGTGATGCTACAATTGCTGTTCATGAACTGATATAATCAAAAAAAATTAAAAAACGTACCATCAAAGTTTTAATTAATTCTTCCGGTTCGGGACTATCGTTGACAATAATGGCCGGCTGTTTAGGTGAATACATAATTTGAGATGGATCGGCGGCGTCATTATTGGTTTCAGGTTCTTCCGATCTGGTCACTTTAATTTTTTCTTTTCTTTTTTTTGCAACTATCTCTTTTGCAATACGAACTTTTTTCTTCGGCGGAGAAGAAATTTTAGCTCCGGACCCTAATAAAATATGAAGTCAGTAAGAATTTTAAATAAATAAAACAGTTTTTATCTCAATTTTTTTTTATATATTTTAAAAAAAGATTCTTAATTTCACTATGTATATGCGTGTGTATGTTTAGCATATTCTGAAACCTTAATTTTTAATAAATTATGACTAACCACAAACGAGGGCATTTTATTTTCTTGCCAACACAAAAAAATCTTTGCCCATAGAAAACAAAACGGAAAGGAGAATCGGTTGCGATATAAACTAGATCAGAGATCGATAAAACGAAGGAACTAAAAAAAGGAATAATGGACAAAGAAGGAAATAACAGTGTAAAAATACAAAACCGATTAACAAATTAAAACGTTCAATTGAAAAAGAAAGGGGCATTAAAAGAAGACATGACATTCCAAAAAGAAGGTTCACTGTTCATATATATATATAAAACAACACAGAGATGATGTTTGGGAAAACCGAAATCAAGAAGGTAAAACAAAGCACGGTTAAGGCATACACTCAACTATAGTAGCTTAGCTGGTTAAGCAGTGATGTATCATTCGGTTACAACCGAGTTCAATTCCCGCTGCCGCACATGGACACTTTCGAAAATTTTACTTGCGCTGGGTTAATGTCCGTATTTGACGTGCCCAAAAATTAAATAGTAATAAAAAAAAAGAAAGAGTACACTAAACCGTGACAGAATGTCGAAAGAAAAATCATAGAACAACGAGTAGGGAAGACGAATCAGACAAGTAGAAAGGTAGATTATTAAAAAAGATAAATCCAGAATGGAAGTTTTTACAAAAGAAAGAAAAAGAAAAAAAAAAGGTAGTTTAAAAGTAAAATTTTATAAATAAAGGCGCGCAAATTCACCATTTTTTTGCTCCCTATATAAGGAAACTCATATCAAACAGATATGACCTGATACGCAGAGAAGTATATGGGTATACGAGGAATGATAAATCCATAGGAGTATGTAGGAAGAGAAAAATATATAGCTTCAAAGGCACTTATGATTATCAGAAAAATAATTAACCCTTAACTGGTAACGTAATTTTTGACACTCTTAAATTTAAATGGTAAGCGACCCATCGTTACCATTTAAGGATTAAATAATCGGATAAAGAACGATAGGAGAAAATATAAATTATAAAACTTCGTCGGTCAGCCATCAGTTCTTCGGCTATAAATACATATATATAAATATTAGGAGAGAAATCGGAAACATTCAGAAAAATAAATGTCCGGAAAAATGAAAAACTTCACTAGGACCTCTTGAACAAGCAATAAAGATACACCTAATTACAGTCTGATGCGACTACATTTTTCTATTTAACAAAATTACCGAAAGCAATTCGTAAAAACTGTATTAACTTTCGTTTAATTCAATTTTCTTCTTTATATTAACAAACACATATTCTTTTTTTTTTTTTTTTTTTTCGGTTTCATAACTTTAATAACGTTCGTATAAATATTACGTGAGATCATTAGAATAATAATTAAGCAAAAAAAAATAAAATAAAACTTAAACACGATGCTTTACTTCAACGAATAAATATTTGATCGCGCAAATATGAACACATTCGCTAGTGTGTATAAACTGAAGTAATTATTCGTTTTTGCCGGAATTTTATCACATACCCGCTCTTCTATTAATTTCTTTTTTACGATTACGCTTCAGCGGTATTCCAACAATATTTCCCCAGCGTACCGGGATTGCTATTTTTAAATCATCTCAACAAACTTCTGTCCAGCAAAGAGAAAAAATAAATCTCTTCAACCCGGAAAAAAACATTTATCGACACATTCCAAGTACCGAAATCTAACAAACCTGATTCTTCCGTCACTCATCTTTGCTAGTGTCCAACTTTAGCACGTTCTGAACTGTAAACAGAGGTGGGGACACTTAAACCAATCCCTCACGAGTAGAAGAACAGTGCAACCAACTAGATCAGCTGAAATGTGACTAAAAATTTAAGCTTCCTCATAAATGACCGAATCGGAACGGCAACAATAACAGTTTTCACGTCAATGTTGGCAACATTAGAAGGCGAGCTCTCTACAAACATGGCTCGAGTCTACCCAAATTTAAATATGTTACGTATATCTATGGGCACTTTAATCTTTTTGTGTGGTAAAATTATTGCTCGTTTCTAGCACACACAGCTGTTTTCGGCAAAAAGGAAGTTATTCTTCTTTAAATTTTTCACTTTTATCGAACGCATTTTCCAATCTTTTCAACGGTTTAATTAGAAAAGACAAACGAAACATGAAAAACATCACAACGCCTGTTATGTTACTTACGATCCGTTCAGACTGTATTTTTCTTTTCATAACATAATTATACATATCTTTTCCCATCACTGCGGAACTCCTAATTGTTCTCTAAAATATCGGCGTCAATGAATGTTCAAATATCTCGATTTATTTCACATCGTGGTATCTCTCATAAAATTATTTTTATTCAATATAAAGATGTGTGTATTCGACAGAAGAAAAAAAAGAAAAACAAGATTAAATGCTAAATTATTAAAATGAACAAATTATATAAAACTGAGTAAACATAATCACAGGATTTCAGCACTGCGCCGTAATAACTGCACGCGAGAATCGTACACATTGCGATAATAATATTATACAAAACGTCTCACACAAAATTATCTAATGGAAAAATTTTAAAATCCATTGATTCTGAATTTGGTAGAATCAACAAAAGAAAATTTACACATAATCAAAATTGATCTAACTGTACTTAACGACGCAATAAAAAAAAAAAAAAAAAAAAAATAATGCATCTTTACCGCTAGCGAAATAATGAGCAACCCAAAGAACAGTTTGTTACGAGTTTGAATTTCAAAACAAACTCTTACCCGGTAAACTTTCGAAAATTTCTAAATTTATTAGTTTAGAAAGTGAAAAAAATAAAAAATAAATGTCGAGAATTAAATATGGGCACGGCAGGAACAACAAAAAATAAACATGTAAGAGAATCCCTTTTTTGCAAATTTCAATTTCGGAAAATAAGGTTGAAATTCTTTTTCCCTTTTCGTACTGAGAAAAAAGAGAAAAGCGCAATTGATACACGCGAAGGGCGCTGTGATTCAAATGAAACAGAAGTATAAATTTCAAATGGTACAGAACTATAATATAATAGACTCAATATACTCTACCTGCGTATTTCGATACGTTTACACATTAATTACAAAAAATACCGTATAAATATGCTAAATAAACTTCACTACCGAAAATACTGAGCAGCGCGGTAGCCTAGTGGTTAAGGTGCTTGGCTACCAAATCAGAGAGGTGTGTCACAGGTTATCGAGACTTGTCCCGCGTTCCGGATCCAGGTCGCTATTTCAGTGATTTATACCTAATCTGAAATAGTGAATATTGGTTGGGAGTAAAGGCGTATAATCCAAAAGTAGAAAGAAACTAGCCCTAATATTCTCTTTAGATCCATTAGGCTCAGTACATTGTGAACCTTAACTTCACAATCCATACTTATCAAGGATATGTGGGACTTGCTTTACTTACCGAAAATACTACTTCTCAGAATCGTGATTAAGCCAACTATTCGTAACTTCTCATTTAAGCTAAAATAAAATCGAAATAACTGCATGCATCAAATATTTTCTACTCTACTGTCGTGTATAATCATCCTCCTTTTTTTCCATTATTGTAACAAAGAGAAGATAAATATTAATACCGGTCTTATCTAGCGGGATACCGCCGATAGAGTTACGCTATATTTAAAAAAGATTACTTTATTCACTTTTTCCTATTTTTCTCAATCGCACTGCAGTGTTTTTTTCACTTCTCTTCAAGTTTCCCAATTACCCAACATCTGGAAAATTCTAAAAAATAAATCGAACCGCAACACCCACCTTGCCGACTAAAAGTCACGGCAGTCAAATTCTTTCCGAGAAGATGTTGTATGTTTGAAAATTAATAATCAAGAATGCCAGTAGCGGTACCCCGCGAACAACACATATTATCAGCCACGATGGTGTCAAGTAACTATCTCTAGCCCCAAAATAGATTAAGCGATTACGGTCAAGAAGAATATTCTACTACCTGTGCGGTGATCGGGACCTTGCAGACTTTAGCAACTTTACAATGAATTTCTGTTTCGGAGAAGGTTTTTCGCCAAAATTTTAAATTCCTTAAAAATCCGATACAAAAGTAGTCATCGAAAACGAAATATTGAAAATCCTCACTTCCAGTATAGTACAAAAAATTCTCTACAACCTGAAATAGTAATCGGCATCAACCGCTTTATCTAACTTTAATATAATAAAACATCTTCTTTTACATCCGTGTATTCTCATTTCGTCACGCATGCATGTGCAACTTCCAGTTGCGTTACCGCCTTTTACCATTAATGGTTAAATATTCTTTTTTCCAAGCTAAGAGTAAATGGGAGGGGGGGCAAAAATTGAAAATTGAAAAAAAAAACGGCATAATATATTTTATATTATACTGTATTACAGTTTAAATTCGAATGAAACGCTGAAAAGTAATTTCTTTCGTCCACTGTGTTTTTAAATGAAATGCAAACCTTGAAACTTACGATTTCCCAAAAGTGATACTTCACAGATATAAAATCTTAAACTAGACCGTTGTCACTTTAGAATTTTCTTTTACGCAAAATGTAGGCAATTATATTTCTATAAATCTAGAGAACTGACACCTAAGAATCAGTGGTGTTTTTTTTTCTTTTCTAATTAAGACAAAGCAGAAATGCGAGCGGATTTATAATCTGGCTTTTATGTTGTTTTTTTTAATTTTTCGTCGCAAACTTCCTAATACATAGTTCCTTATTAGAGAGTCACGTGCTCTTGCGGGTAAGTTGCAAGTTTTAGAAGTGAAAATCGGAAACGGAACATAGAATCTATCTGATATACCGCCAATTTCAAACATCACACCTCGTATTCCGATTCCAATGCCAGCCAATTTAGCGTATAAACGTGCTCCTGCTGGTCATGACACTTTCGAATAATGAAAGAGACGTAAGTACAGTATCGTACGGAATCGAGAAAATTCTTCATTTTGATCGGTAGATTCTTAAAAATTGATCGACAGTAAACGTTCAGATTTAAGATTTAAGGAAACGAGAAAAATATACAAATTTCTTCGCGTATGATATCCTTCTGCAGAGGACATCTCCAACATGAAAAAATTACAGAACTATCACAATTCGTTTCTTATCAACTTTTATTTAGGATGTACGTCCTCGTCGTGTTTGACGTAACTGAAAAAAGCGAAGCTTACGCCAGGTTTATTTTTTAAGGTGTTTCTTGATGCTGTTCCAAAATTACTTACCGAAAATACCGAATTATCTGCCGAGGAAGATGTATACATCAACAATGCATCTTGTTCCGATTATATACACGTGCTTTTTACAAACATCTGTGTAGGCCGAAAATACATCGTACACCTGTTTTTTTCATTTTCTAATTTTTTTTTTTTTTTTTTTGTTTCGCACTCCCTATATTCAAAAAATTTATCGCTTAATCTGCTTTAAATATTGCACCATACATACATTCTACGTTACGACACATCATCGACGTCAATTAAATTCTAACTTTTCTTCGCGTTTCCTAGAAAATTCCCCGGGTCAAATTCAAAATCTATTGAGTCACTATTCTGCATTGTTAGCTATCGAGAATTAAATAAATGTTCACTAATTTAACTTAAATAAAAATTTTTTTTCTCTATACTGAAAAATATAAATTATATTGTAAAATTTTCAATTTCAACTTTTATAGCAATTACACATGGAAGAAGTGTCACTGGGTACCGTACAACTGATATTTAGCAACACGAGACAATCTCTCAGTATTTTCTCTGTAATAACCGATAGCTTTAGAATAGGCAAGGGTAACTCCGGACACAGTTATATTCTTTGAATATAAATCGTCGTTCGGACACAGTCGGATATATCCCCGACAACAATGTGATTTAATATATCTCAACTCCGAAAGACGTTACACAACGAACAAACATTGTGTCATTCCAGACACAGTAGTCGGATTTACCTCTGGCGGCAGGGTGATTTAATATATATCTCAACTCCGAAAGGCGGTAGCTGCACGTATGCGCATCGTGTTCAAGGACGTTTATTTACTTTATGAGTTTGGAGTGCTAAGCGGAGTTAGAGTTGAATACGCAGCCGAAGATTGCGATTATATACATACTAGATATGAAATGGATAATTCGATCGGAATTGGAGTTGAGAAGCGGATATACTTATATGTATATCCGCAGTCGAAAAGGCATGTACCCGAAACTGCTCTAGCAGAGTTGATTTGCGTATCTCTAGAACGTCAGTTTAATGTACACTATTTATCTGCCTCTTTCATTGAGAGAAAGCAGCGGTTAAATTTTGCGTAAATGACCAGTGTTAAAAGAAGGCATGACTAAAAAAGAAAATTATAGAAACTCTCGATTGCAAAAGTAAAACTGGATGATGATGTTCAACCATCACAATTATATGTATGAAAGTAATCAACATCAAAATACCACAAAACATTTTTCATTTTTTAATCGTCTACTTATTGCGATCAATTTCAAAATATGACGCAGGCGCAAAGCCGAAGCATTTTCGCAATGTAATTTGATTTCGTAGTAAATTACGGGGCCTACGGCTTCCACAAACTTTTAACATTCCCCTTCCGATGAAATTTGCAATGTATAAAAATTTGTTACTGATTTTTTTTCGTCACATTTACTATAATAGATGGTAAAATTTTAAAGGGGTTTCTTTTTTAAAGTGTACCACTACTTGATTGAAGAACACGAGGGACACAATTGTGACAGCGTGTTAAAAAAAATGACTACATACCTTTTACCGTGAACCTATATGCACATCAAGAGAAGAGCTATATAAAGTTGACTCGACGATCATCCGTATTTCACAGATGGTTTTTTCAAACCGACAAACGGAAGAACCCCCGTGTAAAACATTTGTTCGAAAATAACTGCAGACTGAACACTTCACCATTTCGAGCACAACTAGACTTTGTGGTCATTAATTAATGGAAATCCTTTTTGCGAATATTTTCGAATAGCCGCTTACGTATGATACAAGGATCGGCCCAAACAAATGATCCTTTTTGGCCCATCTGTCAGAGTATAGCCGACGACGCCATGGAAAATGTTATTTTCGAAATGCTGTAAGAGTCGTTGCCAACGTTAGTTTAAATTAAGCAAAAACTTACTAGGCGATAAAAATATGAAAACTGAAAATGCCGCGTGGAATTATTGATAAGAAAAATAATTTATTTCTATGTTAGGTGGTGCATTTCGGTGTGTCACATCGACAGCGGCGCGGTTAAATTATTATCAATTAAACAACTTTTTAGAGCTTCATAATTTCTCGTACTACGATAATTTTATTTCCAATTGGGAAGCTCTGATCGAACACACACACACACAGATTCGGCAAAAATACACACAAAATAAAATTTTTAAACGTATTCAACAAGAAAAAAGGAATCGTGGTCAAGTCCCGAAGCTTTACGAATTATTGCAAGTTAAAGAAAATGTCACGTCAATAGCCATAGTATCAAATTTGAGAATGAATAATCACCTATCGAAATATCAAAACAACACTCAATTAACGACTTATAAATGATAATTATACACTTGTAAACACGTATTAAGAAATTAATCCGACGCTAATGCCTCTGCTGATAAACCAAAAATTTATACAGATTTATTTCAATAATTAACTATGACAACTTTCATCGAAGTCCAAAAACCAACGAAAAGGAACCTTTTCAATTCGAGAAAGAGAAAACGTTGTCCTTAAATCTAAACGAGTATGTTCCAGACAGCCGGTAGGTACATTTCTTCCAAGAAAAACCGTTATCCAAAAAACATACGCAAAACAGTTTGCCGAAATGATGACCAGGAAGAAAACGATAACAAAAAAAAAACCTCGTCGCTTAATTAAACATTAACTATCTGAGCCACGCGTTGGTTTTGAAATATACGGCTATGCAACGACGCACCAGCAGTGGCTATGAATTGTTCACCGAATTAAAGAAGTAATCGACTTTATCTCACGGTCAGATATTTTTTCGAAGGTTATTCGATAAATCCGCATACACATCCTTCTGCAAAATTTTCCGAAAATGCAAGAAGTGCTTTTCAATCTTTACCTTCCCTTGTTAACGACTGTTTTCAGAATTATGAAAGTTTCCCAATTATGACAAAGTAACGATAGAAGATTGAAAGATAGCACAAAACAAAAAAAGCTAAACAAGCCACGGTGGCCACTCAAATGTAATTTTTAAAAATTCCCGATTTTCCTGGTCCAAATCCTCTCGATTTCCTAAGAAGAATGTAATCCTCCTTTTTTGTTACTATTGATAATATTTCGCCGTCGCATCATACTTGTTATATAAATAAAACAGAACTCTGTAATTTATTCTTGAGTATGAAGTACAGTAAAAAATACATTCACTTTTTAACGTTTCAAATGATTTTTTCCTATTAAAAATATCACGCTTTTGGCTGTTTTTACTTTTTTTCCCCTAATTTTACGACAAAATTCCCAATCGGGTGGTCAGTCTGTAAAGTCAATATAAACATTATGAGGGGGGGGGATCTTCCCCGCTGACAGTCGAAGAATATAAAAACGGCTAAAATTTCTAGAGTGCTCGCACGAACGTAGTAAACGCAATGTCCAATGTGTTCTAGACCCGTTGAAACTGCAATCGAAGAAAATGTTGAAAACTTCGTAATATGATATAGAACAACCAAAAAGGCGCAAGAAATTGGCTTAGACACTAAGAAGCACTATCCATATTTTACACAAAAACGTTTACGTATGAAAAAACAAAAAAATTAGACGCGTTCGACTTTCAAATCACGTGTAAAGGAAGTTTAAACGAAATGTAGAATAATTTTCAGTTGAACGTGTAACAACTGATCGAACGTGGACTGTGTCAATCCAAGCGTCGCAAAAAACAGTAAAAAAAAAAAAAAAAAAAGTAGATTATGGATTCTGAAGAGAGTGCGAATGATTCCCTCAGCAAAGAAAGTAATGAAGACTACTTTTCGAAATGCACCTACAAAGGACACGGTAAACCAAAAAAACACATACTCCATGCATCATTGCCAGCACGTTCAAATTCAAAAATAACGAAGTGACCACATTTGTTGAAAAAAATTCTCTCCCAAACGCATTATTGTAACATCAAAATTGATCGAACCGTCGTACAAAGTGCTTTCAGTTCACTACACTTAGCATCGTTCAATTTTCCCGCCTAATATGAAAACTTCAAACTACGAGCTTATTGCCGAAGTCAAATAATAAATACTTCTCTAATTGAATCAAAACAAAAAAAAAACAAAAAAACAACTGAAAATCACTTGAATAATTGGAAAACGCTTAAAAAAAGTGAAAAATAATTATTTTTTAAAACATTTAGCGGTTTTAATTTTTGCACAAATTCATTGAACTCCCGTCGCACTCCTACAACCAGCCTAAGAGATCTCAGTCGATTGTGTCCTAAAAAAACATCGTGAACAATCTCATTGTATAAACATACTAAAAATGTAATTGTTATCGCAATACAAATGCAGTCCAGACAATATATGTATATGAACCCGCCGCCCCGGGGTCGACACACGTAATACGATGTTGCGTAGAATGATTTATATTATCCGATGACTTTTTTTTTTTAATCCGTTTTAGACAAAAAAAAAATAAATCACTATGCGAATCATTTTATAAATTATCCCATCGAAATATCAGTGAAAAGATAAAATGTTCCCCATTCAGAAAACCGGGGCGCGCACAATGACAAAACATATCCGCTCGCTCTTCTTAATGAGAAAACATACATTTAATAACCGGCTCATTGGGGAAATTCTCAATATTACTTTTCTCCTATGGTGTAAGTCTTAAGACCGAAATTATGCAAGAGAGTGCTCTCGCTAGGTTCGGTATGAATAGCACACTGATTACTTTGAGACTTGGTGTGTTGTTTCAACATTGCTACGAGTCTGCTGTAATGCCCGTATAATGGTAACACGCATCACTTTAAAATGACGAAGTTTAGGTTTAAAGTTCATCAAATAAAGGCACTAACTAGCGATATATTTCGCGGTGTACGGAGATGGTGGAAATACTTTAAACGAAAATATGAAAGAAATGGAAACGAACAGTAAAGAAACAAAAAAGAGGGTGCCAAATTATCCAAGATAGCGCAATTTACAATGTCAAAAGGTGTAAAATATAAAATGAAAAATTTAAACAAGTTATACACTCTATACGGGAAAGCCGCATTAATTCAACCATCACACTATTTATACAATGACGGAAGAAACCATGATCTTCTTCTTCTTCTTGAGCCGTCTTCGCTATCGAAGGTTGGCGTCCGCATCTCTCACCACTTTGATCCATGCATTCCGGTCTCGTGCCAGATGGAAAAGTCTTCCCGTCTCGGTAACAGCCATCCATTTTTGGATGTTGGAAATCCATGACGTCCTTCTGCGGCCAACACCACGAACATCTTCTACTGCACCCATCAGTATTGTTTATGTAACTTGTACTTCGCCCCCGCATCAAGTGACCCGGATAATTAATTTTCCTTAATTTTATTAATCTGATTAGTTCACGGCCCTTACTCATCCGTTTCGTAACTTATTTAAAAAACCATGCGATAATAAACGTAATTATTAGATATTTAAATCGATTTAATTGTTTACGAATGTAATAACGAAAAAACTCGCGAGTAACGCTTTCCGTCTACTTGTGACAATAACGATCCTGAGAGTCATAAGACACGCCAATGTGAAAACAGAAAAGAAACGAAAATTAAAACATAGCCGGTAACGATAACGTCAATCGTTTGTGAAATCTTAAGGTTATTTCGAAAATTAATTTTACGAAATATTATCCTCGTAAGGCGAAAGGAATTTTACATTACGGCATGGGTAACCCCACACTTTCAAGCAGTTCGAGAATTCCAAAATTAGCAAAAATTCCTTAATCTAACTTTAAGCGCCAAATCATATTTGGTGTTTTCTTTCTCTGACCTTTGGAAGGGTGAAATTGACGAAAAGATGATTAAAATCTAAAAAATAAAATCATTGGATCCCCGTAGTATGCAAACAGTATAAGAGTAGGTATCGCTTTAGACAACTAAATGTAACGCGAACATCTGAAAAATGGGAAAATCCATACACGCTGCTCCTGAGATTTTGAAAGTACCGATCCGAAAATTTTTGCAAAATTCCCGTTCCGCAAAATATTTTACAAGTACAGATCTGCTTATACCAAATACTGAATAAAAAGCCTAAAAAATTGGCGCCGATGAATGTCAAAAAAGCCGCGACAATAAAACAAACCTCAATGCAACACTCCCCCAGTTAATTTCACATCACCAATACAAAACGACAGTTATTTTTATTATTTCGCTGGATTCTGAACGAAATCCCGGGCAATATTATGAACAGCTGCCGTCGAAAGCTGAAGAAAAAACGAAAACAGTATATACGTTTCAGTCGTACTTCCTTACGTATTGAATTTTAATAAATACTATAGTATCTGAAAGAGATTTCGGAATTTTTGAATCGCGATATAAAAAATATCGTACAAATTATATTTCCGTACTGTAAATAACAATATTAAAAAGATAAGCGGAAAGTCGTAAAAAATAACGCTGCCCGAAATAAATAAAACTCTTTATCGGTTTTATTAAAAATTATTTTAATCACAAAAAAATCAAATTAGGAACATCACAAAGTACAAATCGATTCAAGCTTATAACACCACCATGCTTTCGTGAGATAATTCTACGGCTTAATAGTAATGAATGAAAGATACAAATCAAATGGAATCAGCATAAAAAACTCATTTTTTTTTTTTTATCGTATCTTAATTTTATTTGTTTTTTTTTTTTTGTAGAATTTTAAAAATGGCAAAGTACGTTCATGGTAATTTCTTTCTTCACGCACACCAAACGAAACGTACGATGACTTTCGAATTACATAAATATATGTATGTATGTATGTATGTATGTACGTACGTACGTATGTAAATAAATTTTGATAAGTTAATAAAACCCAGTAAATTCTGATTAAAGAATCCGATTAAGAATAAGATTTATATGTTCTCGTTCACGTTTGCACAAAATGATTGCTTAAACCGATTTTTAGATAGGCATTTTTTGAAAAACTAAAAATATTATTAGTTACGTGCGTCAAATTAACGAATGTAGACTATCTCTAAACATCAGCGTACCAAAATACGTACTATGAGTTACATTAAACTTCAGACACCAGAAATAAATTATATTTTTCTTCTACAAATATAAATTTAGCGTAACTTAAAAATAAGGTAAAAAATCCCTTCATAACAAAAAATATTAAGCCACGTTCTAAAAACATAGCTTATAAAAAAAATGTTTTGAATAAAATTAAGCTAAAATAATTAAATAACAACACTGCCACTTCTTTGCGTTACTTTCATTCAAATCAAGTACGAGTCAGCAAAAAAAAATTTTCGCATTAAATCCGCAGCGATTCCTGTAGACAGCTTACACTAAGACCACACCGCATGTGACTGTGTACATTGTAGACCATTTATACCCGTTCAAAGTTGTTTGTTAATTGTTAAAAATGAAGGTATTTAAAAAATGCTTCGAAAAAATAAAAACCCTTCTTTTAACTAGCGTCAGTAATTTTTCAGGTTTGTCATACCAAAAAATTTCAAGGATTTACAAAGTTAAACAAAAGCACAGTTTCTGATATTGTAAGGCGCTTTAATTACGAAAATATAGTTTAATTAACCTAGCGAAACGAGAGTCCAGCAGATTTTAGCCAAACAGGATAACATATAAATGTATAAATAAATGAAATTAACAACGCTGCAGTTATTTAATGTTATATAGCAATTGCAGTGTGGTTAATTTCATTTATTTATTTATACATTTATAATAAGCAGATTACGATGAGTAAAAATTTTAAATAGAACGATAATATATTCAAATTCAAATCAAATCAAATTTATTGAAAATTTGTGATTAAAAATGTTTATTATCAGATGTATTAAAAAGAGTTCACGAATCGGTGCAAAATTACTACCGTGTTAATAGAACAATTTAAGAAAAATTTGAAGCCGTAAACAGCGTGACAAATTTAATTAGGAATCATAATTCAGGCGTTATTTGAAATAATATCATATACATACATACATATATATATATATATATATATGATATAATTCGGAAAAAACGTTTTTTTACACTGTGTCGGTATGTATTTATAGTGAGCGCTGTACATACTAGAATTTAAGGATCAGTTTAAACAATTAAAATATAACCTAACCATTGAGAGACTTGGGCATGCATGATAACAGAACGGTCATTTTCCTATTACAAATAATTCCTTTTTATTTTTATTTACGTATTACGCCTATTAAAAAGATTAGGTAATAAGATCTTGGTACTATTTTCTTTTTAGCCTTCTGTTTGGATTTTACAGTAATGTGCTTATACACATATTTTGCTGATATTTTGATTACAATGTTGTGTAGTTTATTGAAAAATTAAGCATACTGTGATCTTTATGGATTTCTCTGATGAACAGAATCCTTAGAAGACAAAAACGTTTAAAAGCTTTGCTAAAAAGCTTAATTATTAGAATAGAGCCATTTTTGTCAATGAAAGCAAATTAATACTTTTAACGGCCAATGAGCATTAAAGAATTTGGAGCAAGCGTAGTTTTAAGTAAGACAAAATACACTTACATAGTTCGTGGTGACGGTTATGTTATAATCTGGAGACGTATGACAACTTTAGAGGTTGACGAACTCTAATCTTTAATGATGAACAAATGAATTTTAATAATGACCCCAATATATTAAAACATTTATCAACAAGTACCAAAAAATTAGGCCTTAAACGTTTTTACGCGTTTTATCAAAATAATAATTTAAAACATGAGGCACATAATTCACGACTGTGATTGTTTTATAGTTTTATAACTAGCCAAAAGTGTTTGAAACAAGGTCACCCTAAAACCGCGACGACATTAATCCTATTAAACATGTTTAAGATCATTTAGAATTGGTCAGAAAACTATTTGTATTAAAAGTAATTTAAAAAAAACAAAACGATTTTCTAGGAAAATAATTCAACAATATTAACACAGAGTATGTACGAAAAAAATAACCGAATCGTTGCCTAGAAAATTATAATAAATAATTAAAAATAAAGATCGACAAATTAAATATTAAAACCACCGGTTTTAATATTAATTTTATTCGAGTATTTTTTATTGCTCCCGAGAAAGTAACGTATAGAAATGGCGCCGTTGATTTTTTATTTAATTATTTTTAGTTTTATTCAAACATTTTTTGTTGTTTTTTTATTACGTTTTAAGAGCATCATTTTACATTATTTTATTAATAAAAGATTTTTACGTACCTTTAAACTATGCTAAATTTATATTTATAGAAGAAAAATTGAATTTAATTCTGATGTCCGAATGTAACACACTCCAATAATCGACAGCATCTCAAAAAACTTTATAGGCCATTTTCCGGTTCTTTTCGTTTCATTTTCACCGTCGTCAACTCTAGCAGTTTGCTATGTAACAAACACTAAATTTTATCAGCGGTAGTTAGGACTCCCTGGATATGTAGAAATAACTAATTCTTGATTTTCGTACAGTTGTTACGTCGCTACTTCCCAGAAACAGCGCGACCTCGGTAAACTAGCCTTAAAAATTATATTTACACAATGTAGAGAATCAGAAAATCAGATGCCGACACTCTGGCCAACAAGTCTCTTAAAAAATGCGTGGTACTAGTACGTGCGGGATAAAAATTAACTACTTACACGGTACATCGAAATGGTCGTGGTGAGAATGTATGGACGAAAGGTAATATTTTAGCGCGTACGTAAGCAATATTTTGATCCTTTTTCTTACGTCTCTATTGACCTTTTTCCCCACGGTTCCATTGAGTAGGTGGAACGCGTCAGTTGCGCCAGTTCATCAAAATTCTATCAAATGCGATATCCGTACCTTTACGAATGTAAAAGGTAGCCGCCGCCCATCGGATATTTACAAATAGACTCGCCTCTAGGAAAACACGGTGATTCGACGAAAAATGACAACAATGTAAGAATATCGGGAATTCTCCGTAGCAGAGTAACAGGTTATTTGTAACTTTTAATGAACTTTTTCGTACAAACTGAGTGAACAATATTGGCTAATACATGCAACATTACACCGCGAGGAAATTCTCGACTGTAACATGTATGTACCTGCTGGATATTAACGGGTGAACGCAAAACAAAACGGATAGACTTTTAGGATTTGCAATCATCGAGATTCCTTCTCACGCTACGCGTATACAAACGATGAGTTTCTTAACTACACTATGACGGAGGTTGTGATGGCAATTCGACTTTACTGTTCAAATAACAATCGGTCACTTACCATATAAGCCGACAATATTTACAACTTCAACTTAAATAAACTGCTCGCGGCTTCTAGTTTCTAGCACAAGCAAGGAATGCTCAAATGTAAAATGTTTTCCACGAGCCTTTTGAAACAGAAAGGAATTTTAATATTCAACTACTTCATAACAACACTGAGGTGGGTATATAGCTGACTGTCGCCGAAACGCTTCTTGAAAGATTTAAAGAAACATCTCGGACCATTTGCGAACTGACACTTGCGCCGAGCATAAGTTCCGCTAACTTTTATTTTTTTTTGCACGACGAAACAGACCGCAGAATGATACTTTCACAACCATGTTCGGATAAAAAGTAAAGGTGAAATATAGTTCAGACAGCAGATGGTGGAATTTCAGGACTCCGCAGTTAACCGGACTTTACAAAACTTTTTGTGCGAAAGGCGGATAAATTCAAAACTTTTCCGGTTCTTTTGGTCTTCTTAAAAATGTCGTCAAATCGAACGAACAATTACAATAATTTGCAAATTAGTCGTTAAAAAATTAAAAAGCACGATTTCACACAAGCTACATGTATTAAAAAGTTGAACTTTGAGATAATCCGACTTTACAAACAATATTTTAATTTTTTCCGAATTTCTTCTCGCTTCAAGTAAAACCATTATATATTATAACATTAGTAATAGTTACTATAGCAATTATTAACGTCGCAGAATCCATTTTTAATTTTTGGATGGGATGTCTAAATAATGTTATACAATTGATTGCGAAGAATCATCTTTAACGAAATAAATAAAAATTTGATAACGCAAAATTTTTATTATTTTCCGTACTGCGAAACTAGCGTTATATCTAAGATCTTATAAGATTAACGTTGTAATTACGCAGGTACACAAAATTTCATCGAGCATAATAAAACGAATAAAAGTCATTTTAACATACCGCACTAACGTAAACTGCATGTTTTCTATTTAAAGAATACATTTATCTGCTGAAAGCCCGAACTTCTACTTGACGGATATTATTCCCTGATAAATCGTTTAAATTTCTAATTGCAATGCATTTTAATTTTTACGATCGTTAATGAGTAATCGGTTTCACGATTAGAGAAGAAATAAACAAAAGTACGGGTTTTTCTTCAAAGCCATTCAATGTAGAGCGGGGAATTTTAAACTGCCGAAAACCTAAACGCACACTATAAAATTCAGAACTTTGGATATTTTTTCCCCCCTTCTTTACATATTATATAAAAAATTTAAACGTAACTATTTTAAAATCAGCGTTTTAAAAATGAATAACATTCAGCGGTAGAAGAACGATTTTCACGAAAAAATTTTCTAATTATAAATTAACGAAGTAGAATAATAACATCAGGTCAATTACTTAATTGGTAAAGTACATATCGTTAGCATTTGAAGCCTAAATTTTATATTCAGTTCACAATATTCAGAAATCTTGACAATCTACGACAAACGGTAAAATTAAAAATGTTCAAAAAGCCGAGTTATAATTATTCTTCTTACACTCAGAATTCGATAAAAAGTGTTGCTGCAAACTTTTACAAAAATATTTACACGACTTTTGATATTCGCAAAATTATTTAACAGCCAAAGTAACTCTTTTGTTATCTTTCCGACTGGTTTTTGTAATATAGAATTGTTTTAAATATTTAAATTTTTAATTTACAAAAAATCCCATTTACACAAGAACAAAATTTGCTCCAAATAGCGCACTCTGTTTAGATTAATATTTTTTTAGATATTAAATTAAACATGTCACCGTATAAAATTCCTTGTCATTGTTCATCGCGCGTAGTGTTCCCACTATTTACATTCATAATACGGTAAATATAAAGGTTAAATTATCATTTGATTAACATTAGAAAATTTCCAATCTTCTAAAAAGACACAGCCACAATTGAAATCTTAACTCTTCGTATAACACGATTCAGATATTTTTCTCAAAAAAAAAAAAAAAAAAAAAAAAAAAAAAAAAAAAAAAAAAACTGTTCGGAATTTCAATCTAAAAATTTTCATCTCTCCCTTAGTAGATTTTACAATGGACAGATATGATCATTTAGGAAATAAAGTTTAAATTCGAGTTAACAACAACGCGAGGGCAAAAACGAATTAAAATGTAAATTCCTTCGAAACAAATCACGGTAAACTAAAATAATTCTCCTGACCTTAAAAAATATGGCGATGGTATTTATTACACCGTAGTAATCGAATTTTCATAATCATTTTGTTCTTGATTACATCACCATCATTGTATACGGGGGGACCTTCAAATATATATACTCAATTACGCTGACAAAGAGTTAGCCCCCAAAAAATACGTCACAATAAATGTTACATGCATTTGAAAAAAAATATTTGAAATTTACGGTTCACATACCTGTTTTTTTAACAGTTAATAAATAATTCATAAATAATAGTGTAGTTTGAATTAAAATTCGTCGGAGAGTATCATTTATTACGGAAATGTAAAAAATGAACTTCACAGTTATCACGAACTCAAACGACTTAATAATTCATCTGAATTTTCACCGAAATTAAAATATTAAAATAGTTGAATGTTTCCTTTACATACTTTTTTTTTATGTTTTCGTCGATATATTATGCCACCATTCGTTTAAAGTTTAAATTGTAAATAGAAATTTTACCTTTTTAAGAATCGAATAATTTTCCGCATTTTACTGTAACCGGAAAGAAAAATAAGTCTACCATTTTCTTTTTTCTTCGAACATCTTTGAATTTTTCACATTTTCCCCCGATACAAAAAAAACTGTACATAATTTACAAATATTTCGCAATATGTTTCTTATCGCACCCCGATACACAATACTAATAATACCAATGACAAAATCTTAAATCGCTTAAAATTTTTACTTCTCGTTAAAAAATTAATAAAATTCATCCTTTATCTCCGGTTTTTTAGATTACTATCGCATAATCAAAGGAGAAATTTTATTATCCACACATAGAAAGTAAATGCACATATACCATAGAATTATGCAATCGTCTTTAATACTTTCAAATTTTATACAAGAAGCAGATATTTCTGTACCCTTTTTCAAATTCGCAGACTTTCAACAAATTTCCCTGACTCTTTTCCCAGTTTTGCAGAAAGTGGCCGCTCTGAATAAATGTCAAAGAAAACGAACGCAACATTATTATAATTCTACGCAACAATCGAAAAGAGAAATGAAATAAAGCGACAAATTAATGGAGAATTAACCGCTATTTTCAGTTCGTTAAATATTAAAAAATTACATCTATAAGAAAAAAAAAAAAACAGGCGAAATAATTTTTATTATCGATACAATGTTTCTATAGTTATTTATAGGACGTTTAATACAGTCGTAAATATGAAGGGTAATTAAAAATAAGATACCTAATGCCTTTTTGTATTCTTCTATAAGTTTTTTGTCATAAATACCGCGTTCTTCCCATATGACTAACAGACGAAATAGACTTTTTTGAGTTTTTTCACTGCACGAATCACCGCCCATTATTTCGAAGGCCTTCTTTAATACGGTACCGAATTCTTTTCCATACTCCGGGCCTTTCTTTCGACTATTCTGAATAACGTCATTCGCTAAATACATCAAAGTTAACTGTCTGCTTTCGTCGGCTGAAAAATAACAACATTTTTAACATGTCAATAGACCGTTTAAAATGGTCAGGTTACAAAAATGTAATCAACTTAAATCTATAGCTTCGGTTAAACTTGAAAATGTCATTTCTAAAAATGTTATTAATAATTAAAAAGGGGAAAAATTAAAAACTTGCAATTACTGTAGTTAATTTTTAAATTATTTTAGTAATTCCTCTTAGCATTAAATTATATTTCGACAAGAGTATCTTTCAAAAAACGTACGGACTTTATTCAAAACATAAAGACACCGTACCAATAATTATACCGATGATGTGGTCTCCTCTAACGTAATCATCAAAACTTTACATTTATTCGATTTAATAAAAGACCACAATATACAACTAAATCTAAAACGGCGCATTAGAATGGCAAAAAGAGAATATATTAATAGTCAAAAAAATTTACCGCTTATTAATTCACGGGTCCATGTTTTTACTATCGCAGCATGATGTTTTCGGTGATGTATTAACCATAGTGAAAGCGTTTGAATGCTCTGTTGAGAAGCATTCAAATCTTCTAGCTTTTTAGACAATGCTACTTCTGTAAACCCAGCCATTGATATGATTACATGAACCGAAAGATAACTAAAAATTTACAAAATTATAATCAACAAATCTGCGACACAGATGTGTGATTATGAAATACTAAAATTTATATGCCAACTCCGAAAACGATTCATTTATAAAACTCTACAAAATTCAAAACAGTTCGCTACCCATAAATACAATTTATCAATAACCAAACATTTCTATATTTTTTGGCTTTCAAGATAAATTATTTCATCACATTAAATTCAATTTATATTGCTACAATTTTAAAATCGAGTATTTCATTTTTTTTTTTAATAGCGTTACTGATAATAATAATAATAATAATATAAAATTCATTGTTTCTATTAAACTAATAATAATTTTATAAAACATAAAAGATGTGCACAACGTTTCATTTTTTATAATACAGAATGATTTTTTAAATGTTTTAGTATCACTCGATTAAATTTTTTGCATTAAAAATGCTCGTGTAAATAGCAATATGTTAAAAAATTTAAATATTACAATTAACATTAATCATTCAAACTTGTTTTAAGAAAATATAAAGTTGTTAATAATGTTCAATACGGAATTCTAAAAATTGCATCAAAAACTATGGGTAAAAAATGTCCGCTAAATTTTTCTTCAGAACATAAAATAAATAAGCACTGTAAGTTTTAATTTAAATTTTTAAAATTAGAACAGCAAAAGGAATATAAGAGGTAAAATAAATTATTAATAACCAGAGCTTGAAAGACAAAAGCTAAAAGCTGAAAGCCAATCATTGTTTAAATGTTATAAGCTTAATCTGAAAGCCATATTTAAGTTTCCATAAGCTAAAAGCCTACAGCTTAAGCTATATTCAAAATTTAAACAGCCAAAAGACGAAAGCTATAGCTATATTTTCAAAAAGCCGAATTAAGTTTTATTTTTAGCTTAAACTTTTTTTACAATACATAATAAATAGAATAAAAAATAGTAGTTTGTAATGTAATTTCTTACATCAGTTAAAAGTTGAAAGATGTTTGTTGTTTAAATAAAGATATTTTTCATCTGTTGTCCACAAATTAATTTTTATATTGAAACGCATATATGATTAATAGTAAGCTTTAGATTCTGTTTTACGTTTTAAATTTTTACAGAGACCTGACAATTTTGAGGTAACTTTAGTTACATAAAATAAATGAGTCAGTTACGAATTTTTCTGAAGTTACTATTGATGGCGGCCGAATAAGCGGATACATTTTTTCACACTTATATATAACAAGCTAGAGTATTTGCATGAATACATGTTTATTAATAAAGACCGTGGCATGATCTCACCTAACTGTTCATTGTTACTTTGATTTCTTATTCTTTTTTTTTCTGTTTCTATGTTTTTGAGTCACTTAGTCTTAAATTTATTTCACCCGTTTCTGTAAAAACATGCTGTATTATTAAATTCCTTATTAAGATTTCATATAAATGTAATGTACGGAATCTTAATTGGATGATTTAAAAATGCAAAAGCTTGATTTAGAGGAGAAAAGGTTTTTGTGATTATTAAAGATATCCAAATGTCCATTTTCAGTAGAAACCACATTGGAAAACTTCACCATTAACCCTTAATGTTCAAATCAGATTACATTGTTCATCATCGGAGTAGCAAAAGCTATCAAATAAATTCTGTAACTCAGGAGTGACTTAATTTTTTCAAGAATTGAAAAAGACAGTAAAATATTGACTTATCATACACAACATTTTTTTTGGAACGAAGTTCTTTAACATGACTTGACGGTAGGAGTAAACTGGCAGAAATCGTTATGTAATGAAAAAGCGTTATGCGTCCTCTAGGCGACCTTTGCTCACTTTCTCTTTCTCCCTGTCTCTTTCTATTATAGACAGGTGTGTGTGCGTGCGGGCGAGTATCAAGATTCAAGCAGCAAGTATTGTGCATGGTCAATTGTATAACCTCAATTTTAAACATTTGTAAATTTTATTTAAATTTATTTTTTGTTTTTGTTTTAATTTATACGGGATTTATATTGTGTCATTTTTTATCATATACTTCATGAATGACTTTATACTTGTATATCTACCAAAAAGTGAAAAGAACTTCGTTCCTATAGAGTGTCCCCCTGTCTTCTCTCTCTCTTTTTTTTTTTAAAGTTTATTACTGTGACATATTTTAATAATAATCTAAACAAGAAATTTATATAAAATTTTCAATTTATTGTTTCTCAACATCTTTTTTTATGGAAGGAAGTATGTTATCTAGTTAGTACAAATTTTATATCTACATATCGCTATGTAAGAGAAAGTATATAGATGATTCACAAATTGTACCACCATGCAGGCATTATAGTTCAAAATGTAGTACAAATTTACTACCCATGTGCTTGAAAGAGTTAATTAATAATTGCAAAATTATTCACATAAATTATAATTAAAATTCTCTTTAACATAATGTATAAATTGAGGATTACTAATTATCATGAGCGCCAAAATTATAAAAAAATACTTCAAGAATATGTGATGTGGAATTAAAGGTAGCCTTAAAAAGCATTCAAAAATTCATAAGTTACTATCAGCAAACCCTTTTAGAGTAAAATTGAAAATATAGAACTTCAGTTACAGTTTCAGCTTAGGTATAAAAAATATTAAGTAATAAGTTGTCGTCAGTTTTTTCCCCTTTTTGTTTCCGACATAGCTATCTCTTTCCGCTTTTCGCTTTCACTTCCCCTTGTCTATTCATTTACTTTCTTTTAATACTTTTTCTTACTTTCCCCTGTATTTTATTTTTAATTTTGTGTAACTAGGTCCGTTTATATTTAATAATTATTTCTATTATCTCCGCTGCAATATTTATATTTTTGTTTTATTTGAGAAAAAAGGTCGCCATATTGTTAGGATAGGGTTGGTATTATTTTCAGGACAGCATGGCTGTCGCGGTCGGCATCAGCTAGTTTTTTAGTTTTGAGAAACGGGTAGTATCGGATTGGCGTGCGCCAGTGTGTGTTTTGTTTGCGGGAAAAAACGTGTCTCCTTTAAGTGTACAAAAATATAAAGCGTTTGTATCGTTTTACATATATATATATATATATTTAGTTTGTAAAAGTTGTGTTCTGTTACTTTGTTGCAAATTAATAAAGAGGAGAATTTGATAGATTTGTTCGTTTATTTTCTTTGATCATCTATTGTGTTTTGTTTTTTTGTGTAAAATATGTTAGTTTAAAATTTCAGTCGACAACATAATACAAGTTATAAAACACAATCAGTAAATTTAAAAAAAGAAATTTAACATACTCTAAAAATAAATCCCTTAGAATGGCTGTGATTGCAAATATTATTTTTTTTAAAAAACCATTGTTTGAAAAATAAATTAAGTTGGTGAAATTATGATACTTTAAATTTACTATATAATATTACTTTAAACATAAATGATATTTAGAAAAAATTCTTTTGGGTGAATGACAAAATGTTTTTTGTGCAATTGTTACTTTATTTGTGTGTACTTATTTACATACATATTATTATCTAAATTAGTGGGATAAATAAGTATTTGGTTTGAAAGCCGTTTGGTTGTGTTATGATAAAATAAAAAAAAAAAAGAATAATAAATGTGTATTACAATTAAAAATATTAGAAAATATAACAAATACATTTTTACTTATAATATTAGTAATAATTTAGCAACCTTAAAATTCAAAGTCAGTAAAGCCCATTTAGGAGATGTAAATAAAATAAATTCGGTAAGGCAAAGTAAAGCTTATTTCATTTTTTCAAAATGTATAATTAACCTTAGTCTCTGAAACTATATTAAAAATTAATTATCTAGTCAGGAGTTCAGACCCATTAAAATCTTTTGCAACTATTAATGATTGATAGTCTAGAAGGCGAATGTGTAATGAGATAAATACTAAAAAATAAAACATAAATTTACTTTTAGAAATATTTATTTAAAAAAACAAAAATCATTCAACATGTTTTAAATGATATGTCAACCTAATCCTTTATATTTGTAATTATTAATATTACATATTATTTAAATATATAAATAGGATGGAAGTAGTTTTTATGAGTTGAACACATTAATATACCTTAATTTGAAATCAAATTGATAGAATGCTACTAATGGGCACAATAAATTTAATTTAATTAAATTAATTTTTAGTAAAGTTTAGTGGTGTAATATTTCTATATTAAAAATTTATTAAAGAATCAAAATATTTTTGATTTCAGTGATTTATTTTAAAATTTATAGATTTTGCATGAGAAATTGTTTTTAAAAACTTTTATTTTCATTCATAAAAATGTAAATGTGTATTTATTCAAAATCTTTAATCTCTGAAAGTTCTTTACCAATTATTTTGAAATTTTGACACAACATTGTATTTGAATAGATATTTATTTTTAAATCGTTTTTACCTGCGAAAAATACACTTAAAAATAATTAGAGTGGGATTATTATTAACATTCTGTTTGGTCTACTATAGCGCCATCTGTTGTATATAAAAATAATTGATGCTATACTAATGGTGTTTTCACACCTACAGCTAACATGTTAGCTGTAGGTGTGGAAGCACCAAAATATTTTTCATACCGAATAGTGTGCTTTTTGACAGCAGTTGTCTGTCAATAGTGTTACACATCCCACTTTCTATAGTGCATGTCAAGCTCTGAATCTATTGGAGAACGATCAACATTGGGATATATGCATTAATGACAGGAGCAACATGTCACATCCAAATCAAATTTGTGCACCATTTGTAATCATAATGACCGTTGACTCTTCTTCATCTCTAACAGAGTTGTAGTAGCAAGTATTGCCCATTGAATATAAGAAGAAAATTCAAATAGGAACATGGATTTTATAGTAGAAACATACAATGAAACATTGATAATGATTAAAGATTTGTGTTTAGAAATTGCAAACAAAGTTTTCAATCAATTGGGAATATGCTCACTAAATCGATTTTATGTTGCTTCATTCAATGTAGAATTGAGTCATGAATAAAATTTACAACACAGGTAATCTTTTGTTGTATGTGCAAATATTCCTAAGCTAATGCTTGAACAAAAAGACATTTACAGTCAATAATGCAAACTGTAAATAACGGAGTTGGAGAAATCTTCTTCTGAGATGCACTAGCAGGAACTGGTAAAATGTTTCATTTAGATTGATTTTGGCAGCAATTCAACCCCAAAGTGATATAGCCTTAGATCTTGCGTCATCTAGAATAGCTGTGATGTTGCTACCAGGTGAAGAATTGCTCATTCAACTTTGAAGCTGTCATTGAATATGCAATCCATTGAAACTCCCACATGCAACATTTTTCAAAGCCTTAATGCAAACTTATTGTTTGGGATCAATGCACAATGGCACACAACAAACCACTGGAGGTTCTTGATCAATCATTGCAAGATGTGTATGGAAATATCAGACCATTTGGAAACCCTTTTAATATTGCAGCCAAACATTACTTGTAATTCCTCAATTGATACAAATAGTCAAAATAAATGTTTACCTGAAATAATCCATTTTGTGCTGACATGTAAAGATGTGGAAATTAACTGCAAATTTGTGTGTATGATCGATCAGCTAAGATATTCTTGTATAAATTGCTGGAAATTGGGAACTGAAAGGTACAGATTCATCTGACCTCAGGGTAAATTTCATTACCTTATAACTTCTGCAATTCAGTGGCGTCAAAAGAAGAATTGGTTGAAAAAGTATTTCCCAATATTCAAACCATTTATAAGGATCATAATTGGTGAGCGAATGAGCTGTTCTCACCGCCCAGAACAAAGATGTCTATGAACTTAACAATATTATTCAGTCTGACAATCAAAGCGAGACCGTCATATACAAGTGTTTTAACACTGTTGTTGAAGCAGATGAAGTGATTAATTATCCAACAGAGTTTTTGAATTCAGTCGACCTGCCAGGGATTTCATTGCATATACTGCAATTACAAATTGGTGTACCTATTACTATATTGCAAAATATCAACCAGCCAAAGTTTTGCAACAGCACACAACTTGCAGTAAAGAAATTAATGAGCAACATCATAGAAGCAACAAACTTGATAAGACAATGCAAAAGCAAAAGATGCCCTCATTTCATGCATTCCTATAATTCTAATAAATATGCCGTTTCAGTTTAAGAGATGACAAATTCCAATAGGCTCAGAATCAATCTTCAGAATTGTGCGGTTTAAATAGATTGCATCTCACATGGGCAATTATATGGGTCCATTTCAACAGCCCCCCCAATTTAATATTTTTTTTCCATATATAGTGCAATCGTTTGTGCATCGTTTGTGCAGAAATGTGCACAAAGTTCCATCGCTTGTGCACATTCCTATCCCGAGATATTAAAGAAAAACAGTTGTGGGGGCTGTTGAAACGTTGGCCCCCCCACTTTGAAATTTTTTATCAAAATATAGTGCAATCGTTTGTGCTTCGTTTGTGTAGAAATATGCACAAACTTTCATCGTTTATGCACATCCCTATCCCCCACAATATGGAAGAAAAATAGTTGGGGAGTTGTTAAAATTTTATCTAACAAAATTAATAAAAAGTGGCTGATGAAGTTGCTGGGGTATTAGTTCATTACAAAATGATCGTTTAATACAAAAATCGAAACAAATATCATTTATAAAGCTGTTGATTATTTACATTTTTATTTATTAGGAAATTAATAGTCTACTTTTTAATGTCTAAAATTAACGTTTAAAATTTATAAGTTGTAGTTTATTAATTTATAGTTTTGTAATACACCATGAATTTGGGGCTGTGTTTTCGAAACATGTCGATGATTAATTTTTTATTTATATTTTCCAATAAAGTTTAATTGTATGTTTGTTCAAAATAATATTTTCTTTCAATTTATCATAATTTTAGCATCCTTCATTCAATTACATTAACCATTAAAAAAAATAAATACTGAGAATCACAAGTTCTTCCATTAAAAAAATTTGTCTAAATTTGTTTATTTTTCAAAAAATAACAGGTATATTAAAATATATAATAAACCTTTTTATAAAATCAGACAAAGAAAAAATATGATACAGGAGGCAGAAAAATAAGTATTAGTGTGTGTAAAATATTTACATTTAGTCACTGCAACAGTTATTTATTTTTATACAGATATAAGAAGTATAAAATGTTTCAATTAAAGAAATATTACAAAAAGTTAAATTAAAAGAATAAAAATAGTACACAACCAAATGTAATTGTGACACTGATTATTTAAAAAGCGTAATAAAATATATAATTCAACAATATTATATCAAGAAATAGTTATTAAAAGTAATATTGCATATAAAATGAAAGCATTTAAAGAGAATGTATAAAATAAATCAAAATAATCAACACAGGTGAAATTGCTCATCATTGTAATAAAAGAGAAAACAAAAAAAATAGAAAATCCGAAGTATAACAAAAATTTGTATGGGCGATATAAAAATTTACTAATCGTATAAAATTATTTTTGAAAGTGTTGTGTGCTCTATTTTTAATATACTACAATTTGAATATTAACGCCCTCTGTATTATTTACATTTACCACTGTTTTTTTTGTGTCATGATAGATCTGCCATGCATTTAGTAGCTCCCGATAACTGTGGGCATGGTAATGGCCTGTAGTAGTATATGAAATCGTTGACCTTTGTTTATTAGTTGTTGTACAACCTCTCTTCTTAAATAATAAATATCTAAATTTACAGCTAGAGTTAATGACATTTTACATAATTCTATTTGAAAATCAGCCAAATTGGATAAGTTAATTATATTAAATATTAAATGTACATTATACTCTGTATCGCTGTAATATTTTCTGCATCTGAATGAGAACATATATTACATAACTTGAAATAATTCATTTCTTCATTTAAATATTCTAATAGTTCTTTAGTTTCAGCGATACTTGTGTTAATACAAACATCTATAACAATTTTACATTTTTCGCAGTTAATTTGAAAAGTAACTGATGGATCATGAAATATTTTTTTACAGAGTGTATCAACAGGCTAGGCTGTACCACTGAAAACAATGAAATATTATGTGGCATTAATTCTCCATTTCGATATTTAAGTAAAATTTTTGCCCGTTTTCTATAAGTTTGAGTTGTGACACCACCGCGTAAAAGTGTGTACACAAGGTCATATAAAGCGTTATTTTCTTTTTTTCTAACCACGGATCTTTCGTATTGTGCGCTATCGCAATAACATACAGCTACAATTTCTTCTTCTTCTTATAGTGCCATACTCAGCTTCTGAGCATCGGCGACTACCTATTCGTACATCTCAGCCATACAGATATAGGTAGTGTACTAGGCAATTTTAATATGCAACGCGAGTGACACGCGCAAGACTACATTCGGAACTGATCGTAGCCGCTTGTTATCACGCTACGAGTGCAGTCCCGTGTGTGTCTGCTATGTACTGACCTAGCGCGCATATGATGTTGTACGTGGTGGTTCGCCATTGGCTTCCACATGATTATTAGCGATTATTTATTTAATTCTTGTAATAAGTTCTATCGTCACCCGGGATCGAACTTGTGACCTCTGTAATGGAAGCCAAGCGCTCTAGCAACTAGGCTATCACGACGACTTAGCTACAATTTAAATAACTGAATCAAATGTGCATGTGTTTGATAACACAAAATTCCCTTCTAGTAACCATATAGATTTAAAAGATGACCTTGATCGATTTTTTATTAATCTTATTGTCTTGGATCAGTTCATGAAAATATATTTCTGTGCAAGATTTCTCTTTTTTTAGTTAAATATTTGGATTTTCTTTTTTTAGGACTTTTTGATTGAATGATTCACCAATTTTCTTCTATTTTTTTCTCATCGCTTATTAAAGGCATTTGAAAACAATTAACTTCCTGATTTACATTTTTTGAAGAATGTTCAACATTTGATTTTGAATATGTGCATAAAAGTTCCTTCTTTTTTGGAATAAGTGGCAGTGTTATTTTTTAAGTTTCTGATCACAAGATATTACTTTTACAATACCCGCACTTAATTTAACATTAAATAATTTCATAGAACCATTTATTGATAAAATACGTAACTTTAAAAAATTATCTAATCTCAATGGTCTATCGGCTTGCATTAGAACTATTACAAGATGTTTTTTCATTAATAACTTTATCCATTTTTTTTTTAAATCTGTAAATTTTCTTTTCTTCGTGGGTTTAAAATTTTTAAAATGTCCTTGATATGTATAACTGAATATAGCTACAGAATTCAATACTGGTTTTGTTGGAAGAATACCTTTTAATTTGCTTTTACATAAAGTGCAAACAGCAATTAAAACACAATAATTTAACCGATCTTGATATATTTTTGCTCTTTTATACACTAGGAAACAAGGAAGTCTTGTTTCCTAGTGTATAAAATATTTATGGAATAAATTAGTCCGTAAATGAGACTTTAAAATATTGTAACGTTTTACCTTAGTGATACCTGTTCTCTTCTCATTGTAAATAATATCACGATATTGTACGCTGCTCCACTATTCAGCAGTTATTTGGAATCACTGTATTTATTGTTCAAACTCATTGTTAAATTTATTTTTGTCGTAGTTATTTGCAATATTAATTTTAATGTATCCATATATTTTTCCTCATTTTCTAAATCATCAGTTGCAGAAGATTCACTACATTCTTCATGTTTTTTGTCGTCTACAGTTACCTCTATCTGTTGTATATCTTCAAAAATACTGATACCTAATTTTGTTAACATACCATTTCTATTACATTTACCATAGTATACAGTGATTTTGGTGAAATTTCGTAATTTAATTCTTTATATACGGCGTTCCAAACAAGGTTTGATAGTCCAATGCAGACTTTTTCTTGGTCAAATATATTCTGTAGATGTTTTTTAATTTCATCAGTAATTTTATTCAGGGATACCTTTAAGTGAAGTGGCATAATTACTATGATACTGGAAATATCCTATATTTATAACTTCTTTTGAATTTTGAGATGCAAATAATTTTATAAACTTTTGTATAACATATACTATTTGAACAATTTTAACGAGGATGAATCTATTGAGGGTTATAAAATCTTTTTGTTTTTAATTCGAGTGGATTTATTAAAAAATTTTTTGTCTTTGAAAGCTGCACTAATGCAGATAGTTATAGGCTATGTTCCATTTACAAAGATAAAATATTCAGTGAGAAATTATATATTTCAAATATTACTGATTATTTTTGTACTCGATTTTATGATTTTCCGCGTCATAATGTTTAAATTTCATACTTTGTAAAATTCAATTTAATATTTATAATATGTCTTATTAAAATTTTACAAAATCAAAATATTATATGTATTTAAAAAATGTGAATAATCAATAGCTTTTTAAGTGATGTTTGTTTCGATTTTTGTATTAAACGATTATTTTACAATAAACTAATACTCCAGCAACTTCATCAGCCACTTTTTATTAATTTTGTTAGATAAAATTTTAACAACTCCCCAACTATTTTTCTTCCATATTGTGGGGGATAGGGATGTGCATAAACGATGAAAGTTTGTGCACATTTCTGCACAAACGAAGCACAAACGGATGCACTATATTTTGCAAAAAAATATTAATGTGTGGGGGGGGGCAACGTTTTAACAGCACCCCCAATATCGCGGGATAGGGATGTGCACAAACGATGAAAGTTTGTGCACATTTCTGCACAAACGATGCATAAACGATTGCACTATATTTTGATAAAAAATTTCAAAGTGGGGGGGCCAACGTTTCAACAGCCCCCCCAACTGTTTTTCTTTAATATCTCGGGATAGGAATGTGCACAAACGATGGAACTTTGTGCACATTTCTGCACAAACGATACACAAACGATTGCACTATATATGGAAAAAAAAATATTAAATTGGGGGGGCTGTTGAAATGGACCCCAATTATATATTGCATGTCCTAGAGTTGGTAAATCGGACAGTCTCTTTATCTTCATAGACAATGGAAGAACAAAAAATATTCTACACCCACAAGCATTGTTAAATTAAACTTAATTATACATATAAATATATGCAATACATATGTACACACATATATATATATATATATATGTGTGTATGTGTGTGTGTGTGTGTGTGTGTGATAACATCATAGTAACATTTTGTTTGACATGATTTTGGTGAAAGGTTGTTGGAATGACAAAGAACCATGGCTTGAAATGCCGAATGAAAATTTGATCTATTTGACAACGCTGTAAGTTTATTTCTCAAATTCATTGGCTGAAGTGCGGCTCAGTGAACCTGGCCCCTCTCAATTTTTTTTTTTCGATTAATTAATTTTTTTCTTTCTTAATCAATTGTTCGTCGTTTGTTCTTCATTGTTCGACCATTAAAATTATTTGTTTGTTCGTTGTTTATTTATTATTTATTAAACAATTATTTGTCTTTAGGTTAGCCCTCCTTAATACAGATTTTTACTTTTTACCTCCTTAATTGATGGATTTTAACGAATTATTGATTGTTCGATCATTATTAGCAATTGTTGGATTATAAATATTTCACATTTATTAATTATTTAATATTTTTCATTAATTAAAGTGCGGACCCTCCACTCGTTGTGCATACGCACATTGTCTGTATGTCATCGCCAATTTTTAAATGATAAGCGCGGGTTTATTGATGATATTATTATGTAAATTTATATTTGAAAATTTATGTCATTAATTTCATCTAAAAAATTATTATTCTTCTGAGATAATTACAAATTCCGCGAGGGGTCTTATTACACGCCTACAATTACTAAAATATCTATTTTTAATAAGTTAGAAATAGAAAAATTTCAGATTTTATAACAGAACAAAAACTAATGGATGCATGGATCCTTTATTGGAACTTGTAGAGTATCATTGGTGTGTATAAATATTACTGATTGTTTATTATATTAAAAGAGCATTTTTTTGGTGAAAATTATGGATGATAGAGGTACCTCTACCCTCCTTAGTGAAAATGAGCAATAAGTTATTCATGAGGACGTATAAACAACTAAGGCTGTATTACAACAGTATTCATGTGCGCATGCACAATAAAGAGAGGAGGGGCCCGCACTTTAATTAATGAAAAATATTAAATAATTAGTAAATATGAAATATTTAAGATCCAACAATTACTAATAATGAACGAACAATCAATAATTCGTTAAAATCCATCAATTAAGGAGGTAAAAAGTAAAAATCTGTAGTAAGGAGGGCTAAACTAAAGACAAATAATTGTTTAATAAATAATAAATAAACAACGAACAAACAAATAATTTTATTGGTCAAATAATGAAGAACAAACGACGAACAGTGACAATTTCGTGTTTTTTTTGTTCGTTTGTAGATCGATCGATATTTTTGTCAAAAAGGCATTGATGATATCAGAATAACTGATTTATTCTGGCTTGGGACATAGGAAACGAGCGTACAGTTCTTTTGAAATCCAAATAGAGAGCTATTTACTTCCCGAAATTTATGTGGTAAAAATTCCTTATGAATTTCAGGCTTATTTTATCTCAAGGTGCAAATAAACGTTAATTTTTTTCAAATAAAAGATCATGTACCAGTGGCACTGAACCAAACTAATTATCAGCAGTTATATTCCGATTTGTACCCCCGATGGGTTGCACTAATCGTAATACAACATCTTCGGGTTTGTTACTTTTTCTGTAAGGACCGTCCAGTTGAATGCCAACGTAAATTTCTAAATTTTCATCACTTATTATTTCATTTTCTTCATCTATGCTGCATACATCATTATAAAATATTTCTCTTTCTACAACATCCTCTTCAATTTCTTCCTCACCTGCTAAGCCAAGAATTTCTTCCGAATCAGAATCAGATGACTCCTTTAACCACTTGCGTACTTTATCAAGTGTGTAACTCATATTTTGTATTAGAATAAGAAAAAACACAAAAAGAACGTATTAAAACAGGGTGAGATCTGCTCCTCACCGCGATCCGGGTTACTGTGTTTTTTGCAATGATTAAAAAAAACAGAATTCAAGTACAAAAAATGATAAGAAAAAATATAGAATAACTCAAAAACTTATATAATCTATTTACCAAGCGACTAGAAAAATAATAATACGATAAAACACATGTATAACTTCACGCGGCTTTGCCAAAATTATGGTAACATTTGATGCGTAATAAGAAAATACTAGCAATATTCGTTAACTCCTAACTATCACGTTACTGGTCGCGCGGACTACTATTGTAGACCATGGGAAAAAATTTAAATATTTTAAGAAGTACGTGGAAATTTTCCCTAAAAACAACGATATGTCATGTGTCAGACTCTAACAGGAAGGTAACAAAAACCTCATCACCCAAATCCACGCAACTTTAAAATAACTGACAAAACAAAAGTGCTGGACTCCGTATTATATATTCTAGACGGTTTCTTGCCGCCCAGGGCAGTCGCTCACCTTTCAGTTGTAAATAAATTGTCACAGATAGAAGTTTAATTGTAATTTATGATCCAATTCCGATAAGTCAAACCGTTTCCTAGTTATTGTATAATTGAATATTTTTGACGTTTATGAACCATCTTATTACGATTTCTTACATTATATGTGTACGAATCCCTAAAAATCGGTATAAATCTACTTAAAAAAATTAAATTACTTTAGAAACAGGTTTTTTCGTGTATAACCTATCTCATCAGCTAACTGCACAGAGTACACATTTCATTAAAAAGTATATAAATTGAATGTGTACTCTGTGTTGTTAGCTGATGATATAGGCCGAAAAAATATATATATTACCGAAGTAATTTGCTTTAATTTTTTAAAGTAAAATTATACTGATTTTTGTTATTAGGGGAATAATGCCTTGCTGCAACGTGATTTACATTCGTTTCAATGTAATTAAAATACTTTTCATTTTGATTTTTGTACATGTATTGAATTTAATTCATTTTGAGCATTAATTTTAACTTAATAAAAAACCTGAATTTAATTCAGCTAAATATTACACGGAGAACTATTGCGTGAGTTGAGCGATATGAGGCCTGGTGTGATCTTGGTGATGGATGAAATTTTCGACGTTTTTTGGCCGTTTCCGCTGAGCATGTCTCCCTAAGGTTTTCAGGGCGCTAATATAGCACTCAACGTTAACCGTGGTCTTCGGGGTAGTTCTTCTTTCCAACGGTGTACTGTAATCTTGTGAACTCAGTGTTGCCGTCCCGTGCGCGCCACATTTCCCGAGCGTAAAAAGTTGGTAGGGTACCATCGGTATGTCTTTACGCAATCGGCCCGTACGGGCGTACCGTTTACGCTACCGCGCTGAAATTTTCACCATTTATGCAGAAAATTTCAGCCTTCACGATGATATGCTTGAATATTTTTTTTGATTTTTTTTTTTTTTTTTTTTTCGGGCGATGCGGTCATTTTTTGTACCAACGATTGCATACATACATATATATATATATATATATATATATAACTCTGCCCTTCGAGCCTCGCAAGGGGCAAGCCCTCTCAATCTGTAATTTTTTTTTCTTCTAAATTTCTCCTACAAAAATCGTTTTCAATCGACTACATTATTCTTATTCATCTTTTTTTACTATTAAAAAAAAAAAAAAAAAGATCTTAGAAAATTATATAACACAGTATTTAATTTTTGTTAACTTACATAAATTAACGGGAGATAATCATTTGAATAAAAAAGTAGCGAGGCATAATTATTTTTCACAAAAAACTAACGAAACACAATCAAGCGACAAAAAATGTAGCGTACCTCAGGCCCTAGGAATGATATAGTCGTTAAAAAGAAATACATTTTATTCTGTCCTTTTATTTAGAGTTCTTGTTTATATGCAATAATCATGAAAAGTATTAAATCAATGTTAATAATTATTTACTGTTTCTTATCGTACGAAATATTTTATCGTTGTGCATTTTCGAACCGATAAGGTTTTTAATAAAATGCGAATCAACTTTATAAGTCATATTTCGCGAACTGCCAAGGTTGTTTCGGTACTATATTGTCGTTTCAGGTTTAATCATGTTAGGAGTGTTTCGATGAGCCGAAACGTTGAGTACCTCAGAAAAGAGAAATAATTATTGGAAGACGATAAGATTATACCCTCACAAATGCTCACTAAAATATTGTTTCGCGCTTATTAGTTCATCGTGTTATTCAGACTAAAAAAAAACAACGTAGTGTAAATCAAAATTAATTCTAAATTTAGTGAAATCAAAATTTGTACGGGGGGAAAACAAATAATTTATTATGATAAAACAATCGATCAATAAAACGTCGCCTGATCGTTTTGTAAATGAGGAATCGGTATCAATTTATGCGAAAATAAATCAAGGATATTGCAGCAGACTTCAAAGCTGGACATTAGTGGAAAGAAAACGATGGTGGCGAACCGCACCAATCATTTATAAAGTGTATAACGTCTAGTATGGACGAGGTGGAAGGAGATGTTTTAGCGGCCATGATCAGTTTGATCCAGTCTTCCTTATTTGCGTAATGCAATCCTTTCTTGAACTCGATAACGGTCGATTTGGAATTATTCGTGCTGTGTATGGCCGCAAGTACCGGCCAGCCGGTTACTACGCACGCTGGATACAAGCTTGTGCCACTTTTATTTATACACTGCATCGAACAACCGTATAGATTACGTTCGTCTACTGGTAAAACCTGAAATGAAGAAAAAGACCATCGGTGATAACGAGTTAGTTTCGATTATCTATCAGTACGGTTCGTGTAATTCGCAAAGCTTCGTTATTATATAAATATTTCCCGCATTGTTTTAGATTCAAAGACTGGTAAAGCTTTTTATTAGCGCCGCTAGTTCATTTTGCCTTTTTCGCTCGTATTGTTACACGAAAACGATAGTTCGTGCATGGTTTCCAGTTTAATATCGATGTCTCTTAGTAATATACTAAACGTCTTGCAAATATTATATTAATAGATGTAAATTTGTAATTAAAAATTTTTAAACACATTTTAAATAATGCAAATTACAATTTTAAATTACTTTGTATAATTTTATCAGTAGGTTTGGTTTTTGGTCTTTTTATTTAAAATACACAATTACATCCGCATAAATATTTTGATTTACTGGCTGCCACTTGAATTTCTAGCACATTAACGTATGTGCTGTATATTTCATGTTTAAATAATTTTTAAATTTATAACGACGTATCCCTTTGGCGTGTTATAATTTTAAAATTCCATCTTCTATTTTACGTAATTTTTTTCGTTATTTCTAAAATGGCATTTTCTTATTTACTTACATTATTATGTTGTCGTTAATTCTAAAATAGCGTCTTCTTCATTCGTACGTTTTATTGTTATTTAGATTTTAATCGGTTTATTTATTGTCGTTATTCACATTTTAAATTAGTTAGAATTCAGACTGGAAAATAGCGCAGTAAATGAACGAACTAAAATCTTGGAAAAAATTAACTGGCGTCAGTAATGTGAACTTTTAGACAAATTTACTCGACTATTTCCACTTTTTTTTTGTTTTTCCTATAGCCAGTAATTTATTCCGAATTGCAAATTTTGATATGTTTACTATAATTTATATATTACTAGCTGTTACCCACGACTCTGTCGTGATCTAATAAACAATTTCGCTCAACTAGAATACACAGCCATCATTTTGAAGAGGCTGAGTTATTCGCACGGTGATCTCCCATAATTACACATTTAAGAGAACATCTTCTTCACTCATATCATCTTTCAACCCATTTTATTAAAATTAATTTCATTACTACTATAGCAAACTACAATAGTTGAGTAAGGATTTCAAATCTGAGTATAAATAACGTTCCCGGTAGCAAATATTAAAAATACATTTTCCAGTCTTGCTTTCTATTATCCACGATTTCGCCCGTGTGTATTAATACCCATTTAAATATCTGTACTTGGAAATTCATAAAAATTTTTTTGTTTCATCTGGAATTGTATTTATGTAGAGATCCTTTCTCTCTTTGGGAAACATGTTTATCGCTGTCTAACAAAAAATGGGCTTCACGTTTCACGTTTAGTTGAAGATGAACGATCTTTGTATAAACTATCTGTCATGATCTAATAAAAAGTTTCACACAACTAAACAGCACAAACAGCCATCATTTTGAAGAGACCGAGTTATTCACACGGCGATGTCCCATAATTACACTCGTATCTTCAACTGTCTCCGATTCGAGCATTTTATTAAAATTAATCTATTAACAAAATTAGTATAAATAACATTCCCCGTAGCAGATATTAAAAATTCTGTTGCATTCTCTGTAAAAAATAATAGAGAACACTACGTTTTTTAAACTCCCCGCAATGAGTACGGCAATTAGGCTAGGAGCGCGATCATGTCATGGAGGTTTGATGATTTTAGTAATGCAAAAAGTAAAGTAACAGAACGTGGTGTATTTACTCGTGCCAGAAATTAATAAAACGTTATCTGGAGTTTATTATTTACCATAATAATCATTTTATCTAAATTTTTACGTTTAATTCGTATTTACCATGGTAATTAATTTATTTAAAATTTTATAAAAATGATCATTTTTTTATTTGCCCCATATGAATTTCTGCACCGCTGGTCGCATCATAACTTTTCGACTTTTCCGGTGAATTTTCCCAAAATTTTCTTTCAAACAAACCTTGTCCTGACAATTACGAACATAACAAAATTCAGCCAAATCGATCTAGCTATTCTCAAGTGATGATCAGTCGTACATGCGGCAATTGATTTATATATATATATATATATATATATATATATATATATATATATAGATAGATAGATAGATAGATAGATAGATAGATATGCACATACAAGAGCACTCGACTACAAAAAACAAAAAGGGGATGCGGTTTAGCATTTAATATTTACAACAAAAAATATTGCAGTACACGATAGTAAACCAGAAGTACTATAATATAAGCAAAGGAAACTGTCACAGTTCGAAAAGACATAGAAAATATATTGAAAGAAAAATGTAAAATAATGAGAGAAAATTCTTGGTCTGAAATTATCAGAAGAAGGATACAGACTCCGTTCTAGGAGAACCACAGAGAGAAGATATTTTTACGCTAGGAAAAGAAGACTCAAGTTCTATGGACACATCGGTAGACTTTCATTAATTGAAAATAGCAATGAAGTTTTTATATACATACCTACAAAGAATGAAGTTATCAACATCGCGAATCAAATAAGTTAGAACTGATCTACAGAAGGAACAAATAATAAACCTACCAGAAAAGTAATGGCAATAACACATATAGAAATAAAATAAAAAACTGAAACATAATGTCAAAGAATGAAATCGAGAAGAAAATAAGTAGAAAATGGAAGGAAGAGAGAAAAATCATCTTCGGAGAAAAAAGTACGATAACAGCGGGGAAAATTAGAAGAAATTACTCCGAAATGAGTCAGACTGCTTCACGTAATCCCCAATTCGACCAATTAAAATATTCATGAACTTCAGAAACGCTTAAAAATACAAAAATAAAACTCATGTAATACGAAAGTTACAATTGCATAACCATAATTTTCAATTTTGAAAGTGTATTTTAGTTTACGTAATATATCGAAACGATGCCCCACATAAATATCGCGAGTAAATTTATTTCAACGTGAAATTTAAATTTTCTATTTTAAATAAGCGGAATATTCCTTACTCGCTTACTATTAAAAGCTAAATAGAAATTTAATTACTGAAACATGAACACTGCTTCTATTTCCTAGACTAGTCGATTTGTAGACTTTAAAATCTTCCGTTACTAATTCGTGAATTTCATCAAAATCGTTAGTCATTAACAAAATCAGTCGCATATGTGTATACGAGAATTGTTCGTTTAATAATTTACACATTAACTGAGCTTTGCGCGGACCTGAAATTCCACATTAATCAACCGATCAATAAGTTTCGAAGCAGTTAGATATTTAACACTACTATATAGGTACATTTAAGAAGAACTTTTATGTCTCTGTAAACGCCGCATTATTCGTCTTATGTTGAAGTATTCCCGCGTTACAATAAATAAAAACAAACATTGAAATATTATTACAAGTTATATCACAACGACGCCCAGTATATCTGACTTGACATGATATTTCTATTTGCTCGCGCAATAAATATCACGACGAAAAAAGAGGTCTGCCTTCACCTATTTTCAGTTACCATGGTGAATAAATGTATTAATTTCTTTCCATGATAAAATGTTTAATGAGTGCTAAATATACGGTGATCACTTAAACATTGGTCCGCCCTCCCCCCTTTAAAATTGTTTGTTTCGTAGAAAATTGTTTCGATGATAAAACTTCGCGATCAATCTATTTCTAGGCAAAGCGGTAATTTGATTTTTTCGTACGCGCACGCGATCAACTTCCGTGAACACGAATATATTAAATGCCAAATTAGTATTTATAAATTAATCGTTATTATAATTTTAATTTCACTTTTAAAGTATTTCAGTAATCTTGATAATTTAGATGTCACTATCTGATTCGATTAAAATTGATTTTGAAATATAGGGAATTCGTTAACTTTAGAACGCTGGTGTTATAAGGTAATATCGAATAAATCTTTTTACTCGATAGATTTTGGTCAAATAACTAGTTTATTATTAGGAAAAAAAAAATATTACAATTAAAAACAAGTAATTGAATTATTAGGAATAAAATGAAAAATGCAATGAAATTGATGTACACAGATGAGTATAGCTAACGTGAAATTCCGTTGTTAATGTCTTATATGTAAGCACTGAATTGCAGTTAGTAATAGCGTAAAGCAAACCACGTCCTACTTGTATTTAGTATTCTAGGGTTAAAATGTTATTTTATACAGTGAAACTTCTGAATAACGGACAGTCGCGGGACCAAAAAGTTTGCCCGGTATTAAGAAGTGTCTGCTAATGGTAAATAATAATGTATAGTTTGCTGAAACGTACATTATTGTGTATTGTAACTCATTTAACAAGAATATAAAAGATAGCACGTAATATAAAAAATACAGTACAAGTTTACTTAAGACATACATATGTCTAAAATATAAAAAAAAAAAATGTTTTTATAATATAAAAATATGTATGTATGTACAGTACTTATGTTTGCATTCTAAGATTAGTTGATAAACAAGTTAGGCAATAGAGTATAAACCACTTTTTGTTTTTAGGAACGCAAGATAATCTATAATTTTAATCACTTATGTTCAAAATATTTTTTTTTTTTTAACACATACCGCAAATCCTAGCGTATCGAACATATTTCAGTTTTCTATGAAAAAAATCGGTAATTTTATTTTATTTTTTTCATTTAAAATCCGCGGTTCGACATGCATTTGCAGTTCGGATATCATTTATAACTTTCAGCATCAGCTTTATGAATGAAATACGATTTTTTTAGTTTTCCAATAAGAACTAACGAATCGACATTATTTAAAGTTTCACAGTCAACTTCGGTAGTTGCGTCTTCTTCGCCATCATAAACATTATTGTCATCACAGTCTACTGCATCATCGAATGGATTTTGTTGTTGCATGAATTCAGATGCTAATTCATTTATGTCGGTACATGAATCTTCCACATGTAATCCCTCGTCTATTAAACAATAATCTGGGTCACTAATTGAACTTCTTTTTTTGACAAACTTTGTCCGTTTAACAGAAATCGAATTTCCAAAATCATACTTATTAAAGTGTCCGCGTCCGTTATTGGGAAATATTTTTATACTGTGTCTTATGGAGAAATGGCAAGGATTTTAAAATTGTCCGCTATTAGGAAATGTCCGCTATTTAGAAGTGTCCGTTAGTAGAAGTTTCACTGTATATGTATTATAAGATGGTAACAGATGAAGATAGTTCGTGTTTTTCATTTTATGGAAAAAAGAATTATACGATAAATACGATAGCTGACTCTACACACTGGGCATGAATTTATAGAAAATTTTTTATGTTGCCTATGACATATATATCAGTGTTAGGTTTGAGGTGAATGGAAAATTATTTACCGCATAAAATATGTAAAAATACGAAGTTTTTGATTTACAAACTTTAGATAAATCATATATTTTTTTTTTTTCGTCCCGCATTATTCCGTCGATTTATAAAGGTTATAAAAAGTATTATAAAAAGTAACCTTGAAATCAGTTTTATTCGAATATTACAAATTTAACGAAATTTATTGTTTTGGCTGCGCTGCATAAATTTCAAACCAAACATTACAAAAAATAATCAGATGAAAATCAGCAGGTCATTCTGATTGTTTGCAAACCGGTTGCAATTGATTTGAAGATTTGAAAGAGCTTTTCGGGAATTTTGGAAAAAATTTTCTCCGCCGCGGTGAATTTCAATGTGCACACTTCTTGTGCCAGTAAGATTGAAAAGAAAACAAATACAGCTCATCTATATTCGACAACAGTCCCTATCATCGTCCCTTTTCAATAGCAGAGTCACTTCCTCGTTAATGTCATACGGAGTCGGTTCGGCTCGACCAACTTTGACTATTAATATCTTCAACTTGTTTAATATATCCTTCAACTTAGGCATGGTTTTTTTCGCCTTTTTTTTATCGATTATTTTTATAACACGGTTTAACACCGGATGATGATGACGTTAACTAAATTTTTAATTTTAGGAACTATTCGAAATAGATATCAATGGCAATAACCCAGAAATAGTCGAGATTAATAGTCATATTGAACAAAAAAAAAACAAAAAAAAAACGGTGTAATCATGTCTCATTGCAAATTTCCGGTAACAGACATGCGAATAAAAAATTTTCGAAATATATTTTTACCTGATCCATATTTCTGTTCATCGAAACAGTTAAAACCCATTCTTTGATTTCTTCATTTTCAGCCTCGTCCACAAACGATTTTAGCGGTAACGGAATTTCATCCGGAAAATCGGTCACATTAAGATCGCTATGATCGACCAAATCCACGTTGTTTTCTTCAATTGCTTCGTATATATCTAAATAATGATTGAGAAATACGAAAGCTTCCGAATCTCTGCCTACTGACTATGAACAGGAGAAAGATATTTTTCGAACAATTAATTGAAAACTGACGTTCATTGTACGTTCAACGTATTATTTACTTTATCTTAGTCAGACTTTTATGCGGTAACATTTAAATATAATTAAATTGAAATTAGCTTCGGCTATTTCTGAAATTAAGCGGAATCTTATAGGGGAAAACCATTATAAGAAAATCGAAGAATAGAACAATTTTTTATTTAAATAATGAAACTTGTATGTTAGAATTTGCGAATAAATCTATTTGCGATTTTTTAAAATTTTATAAAGGAAAATATAAAATTATCGACACAGAACACTATATTTCTAATTATGGCGGCGCTTCTTTGATAAGCGATACAATTGTAACCGCCCCATCAAACTATTTGCCCACGAAAACCGTATTGCTTTTTAAATAACGCTTATTTCATTTTATTTTTTTCCGAGAAACGGGGATATGTCTTATGGCCGGAGCTATTCAAAAATTTTCGTAACGCTTTTTTTTAACACGAAAAATGTGTAATTTCAGGCAACATTTGTAAAATTGTTCATTAATAATTACGAATTTAGAAAAAATATCGTGACTATTAACCTTTTTTTAACCTAGCTATACATCAGATGGACAGATCATAATCACGATATCTCCACGAGGGATTCACGACTCATTGATGATAGATATTTACCAACAATGTTCCATGTAGTGGGGTTTTTTTAAATTAATAAGAAATATAAGATTTGTCTTAGTTGCGTTTTGTACGTTAGTCGTGAGACTGCGTAATAGTGGAGGTCTGCTGTTGACTGCTTATCGATAATTTTTATCATAAATATTTCTTGCAATAAGTTAATTTTCTAGTAGACACTGTTTTATGAGAACTGTCAGACAGTAACTTTCACACAAGTTACTCACAAGTAGATACTTAATAGAAAGGTTGCCTGATGTTCAAATATCTTACAAAATACACGGCTTCGAAAGAATTATTCATGATTTTTATCCAAAACAATTATAACAGCGCTTTGAATGACAGTAAATAGACATGTTTTAAAGTTTCCAAAAAACTTTACTGCGGTACATTTTTTTTTTCTCCCGTTTTTGCGGAAAGTGTCTACATGTAGAAAGGTCTAAAAAAAAAAAAACATCATCATTAAAAAATATCCAGTTCGTAGATTTAATTATATATATATATATTTCAAAATGAGCAACCTTTTCTTTCTATCGGAGCACAAATATTCGATATCTACCATATGCTCTAAAGTGACATACAACAGAAGTACCTTTTAAAAGTTGCTGCGAAACTAGTGACGGTGCTAATGTAAGTTTTTCGAAATCATCTAAGCTAAAGGTAAATTTTTAACAGCGTGAAACGAACGGTACGTAAAATTATCAGAGGACTAAAAATTGAACGACTTATGTAATCCAAGTTGACCGCGAATATTTCAAAGAGAAATAATCAAAGACACAACTATTCGGCTAAAATACGAACTATGTAATATTTTCATTGAAAAGAACACCCCAGAATACGAATGGGGAAAGTAATAATTTCATTTTCACGAATTATATTACAAAATATCTCGAAAAACTTTACTTTACACGAGTAACATTAAAAGTAATGGAAAGTAGTCGCTTTTAATAACGCGTGAAATATTAAATAAGATTTACTGGCTAATTTCATAATTTTAAAAATAAAATTACCCGCGCGTCAAGTCCGGCTTCGTAGTAAGCCTTGTCTGCTGGAATTATGTCGGAATATCGCAAAAGAGAGATGGAAATTTTTACCGCGACTTGCGTTAACGACTGAATTGCACGACAAGCACTTCGTACTGCATTGTAATGGCAAATTATCATCAACGATTCGAATTCCGAATAGCTGTCATTATTGGCCGATGCATTCTGCTGTTTCATTAATTCCATCTTAAAACATCGAGAAGTTTATTAAAAATACGATTTTTCGGAAATTCCCCTGAACTGCGAATCGAGGAAAGAACAGTAAATATTTTTAAAAAACGTTAACAATAATTGACGGCAAATAAACGCGTTAGAAAGCGAACAAAATTACGAAAGAGATAATTTTCAAGAATTAAAAAATCTTGAAAATGGACAACGAAGATTAAATAGAAATAAAATCAAAATATATACATATGTATAATAACAAAACGATAATACTTTGTTACAGATAACGGGGAAGTATTAAATCCAGTTGGACTTTTCGTAGTACATAGTTGCTCTATATTAATAATACATATATCGCAATAAAATTTAAAATTTAAAACCCGCGCCGTTTACAGAGATATAATCAAAAAAGAAAAATCCGGAATTATATAGTTCCCCGCGTATCAAGCTTTTAAACTTCGTCAGCGATTCCGCCGATAAGGGCTTGCTAAAAACATAATTCGAATTTAGAAACGTTGACGTCTTCAAATATAAAAGCAACGTTGATCGGGCGATGGACGCTATGAAGCGAAGAGCAGCGACACGTTTCAACCTGTCGGAATTAAAGGCAAAAATCTCCTTAGTCAGACCGCTAAAACCGGTTAATTTTTCTGTATGATACGGTTTTCCTCGTCTCCGGTTTCCCATAAAGCGCTCGTAATTTCGAATTATTCCAAAAGTACTTTACAGACTATCACATCTCTTTTCCAGTTAATACTTTTCATACTCTCATCCATGAAATTTTCCTTCTTCACACTCGATCGTGATAGATCTTTCTTCGGATTGCTGGTCAATTTAGCATTGAGTGTAGTGAATTAGTGGATATTCATTAGCCGGTTCTTCCATTTCCAATGGTAAATTTTTTGAGCACATTTTTATCTCATAATATTGCTCTCCTTAAATGCCCCATTCCAGATTATGGCTCGACTCATATTCTTCTTCATTTTCTAATTCCGACTTCTTTTACCTCTCTATTAACTCTCTGTCCATGATTTTCTAGATAGTTGTTTTTTCTTAAACGCTCCGCAATGTCGACTATTTGTCGTCTTCGCTTTAATCATATTTCCTGCGTTATTTTCGCGTTTCTCTTCATCTCCCTGTTACATTCATTCCTTGTGATTTTAATCATATTTTATTTGAATGTTTAACCTTTTTTGTTGTACAATCGCCATTGTACTTTTTTTTTTTATCTAGTAAGCTTTTAGATTCTCTCATTTTCTTCTACTTCTGTTATTTCCGTCCTCAAATTTAATTATCCTCAAACGTTTAAGAATACAACTTTATTTTCTTTTTCCCCCATTTTTTGTGCTAATTTGAATTGAAAGATATAATAAAAAAACCGTTTTTAATTTTTAAGTAGTCGTTTCATATATCAATTTTTATTATTTTATCGCACTATTTTATCACCTTCTTAAACTTATATTTACTGTTTAAAACATCCTGCGTAACATTAATTTGACGCTTCTTTTTGTAAAAAAAGTTTTGGTTCAACAGCAGTTATAACAATTATAACAATAATATTCCTTTAGAATAGAGATACGTATTGCGCTATGGTCCGAATTGGAAGTGAACTGGTATTTTTAATTGATACACCGGGGTTATTCGTTAAATTATTCCAGCCAAATAGTTCAGTCTACTTATATTAATTTTTTTTAAATACTTTAAAAGATGGAATTCTTAATATTCAAATGATAAATGTAAATTTTTAAAAAATATACGCGTTTTAAATTATTTTCTATCGAAAACTGTAAACATACATAGGTTTCAACGTTTCAATTACAATAGGATTTCGCTTTTTTTTTTTTTTATTTATAATTACTGTGTCTGAAATGCAATTTAATAAAATACTTAACCTAACGAAATGTTAAAGTGTCGGAATTTGAATGTAAAATTTTTCAAACTACTAGAACGTGTTCACTTTGCGATAAACAGGAGATTTTTCGTGTTTCCACGTACATAATACGGTTCAAAAATGAAATGTTTACCGTACACACACACATACTTGTATGTGAATTCTTCAATATCGTCATTTTTTAAAAACACAATAAACTCTTAACATCCGCGTGAGAGATAGGTTTCAAAATTTCTTCGCGAATGTTAAATTTACTTCTCTATAGTTTACACAGGGATAATGATTGAAACGGCGAAAACAATAATTTTCTTTTTACCTGATTCATAAATATCGCTTTAAAAAGGGGAAAAGAGACTATATTAAATTATTAAGTTTACTACTTACATATATGAATGAAAACTAAAAACATTTTTTGGAAAACAATAGATTATCAGTTTTTTATATCACTCTTACAAAAAAAAACAAAAAAAAAATATATAGAGCCGGATGGATTTTTGTAATATAGTTCGGACAAACAGTCTAGGAGGCGCTCTTCATCGAAGGGAAACCAGAGACGAGAAGGGAGAGAACGAGGCTGCGTACCTACAAACGATGGTCTGACGGGATTCGCGAATCTCATAATCTAGATAGATGGCGTAGCTTATTACTGAATAGCAGTTTCGATGTCACAATGTCCCACCTATTATGAGTCACACGATCAGATGATGAATAGAACTTAAACAGAAAATTTAAAATAATTATTTGTTTAATGCAATTTTTTGTTGCAATTTAAAAGCAAAAAATGAAGATAAATTTCAACTGAACCCAACATGTGCACATTTTCAAAATTTTTCAAATTTTCAAAATTTCCCAAATTTTATACTTCGCAAACGTTAAGAATCTGCTACAATTGAATACACAGGTCCGCGAATTCGAGATAATTAAATATTAACAACGCGAATTTGGAAATTAGATTTTTACTCGATTAAATTTATTAAGTACAAAAGAGAAAAAAATTAAAACTCGTACCAATTTAAACATCATATTACGTAAATCTGCCCAGTGTACGTAGGCGTCCGGAGTATTCATATTCTTCAGAGCCAATGTTTCAGTTACTGTTCGTTTATAAATGTTAAAGTTCTGTCGGAAAACCGGGGTTCCGTATTTTTTATACAAGTCGATCACATCCAGTGGTTTGTTTTCCTACAAAAACACATTCGTGCAGAGCGATCTTAGTACGTGGGCATTTTTAAACAGTTTAACTTAAACTATCTTAATGAAACGTGTTTGGTTTTATACCTAAGTAGTATCCAATAAAGGTAATAAAATAATTCACATGTCGATTTCCGATAGAAACCACATTGAAAAAGTTCTTCATTAGCTCTAATGTTTCGGAACAGATTATTCATCGTCAGAGACATGACTGACATAAATGACGACATGAAAGAAAACTGAACCGTATAAATAGTAATTTCATTGATTGTTTCTCTGACGACAAATAATCTGTTCCGAAACGTTAGAGTTAACGATGAATTCTTTCAACGTGGTTTCTATCGAAAATCAACATATACTTCAACAACCAGGCGAACTAAATCGGTAGTAATAAAATACCAATACAGTCGTAAAGACAAAAAATAACAATGCAATTAGCGCAGACAAATTACCTATTTTTAAAACCTATAAAGATTTTACCGAGCTTTTGTCACCTTTAAAATTAATCCTTTTTCTTCGTAAATCCTAAATACATGCCTATGTAGCTGAATCCGTTTCTGTCATATACAATCAACTTGTATCTGAAAAATAGTTCGGTAGGTTTTTTTTTTTTGTTTTTTTTTTTTTCTATCTAATAATGGACTGGACATCGAAAACGTTACTACAGGAAAGTATATTGTGTATTACAGAATTTCTAGTTGTTTGTTATATTCGTAATTATACTTATTTTAATAGTTTATAATTTCAAACGAACATAAAAATAGATTTCTTCATAATTTTCGTATTTATTATTTTACATGTTTATTAGTTTGCACATTTTCCTAGTTGGAATTATCTCAATTCTCCTATACATATTCCAGATGCATGTACGATGTTTACGTTGTTTACATACAGATCCGATAAAAATAAATATATGAGTAGTTAAAAAGCGCAAATTTTCGATCCGAGTTCAGCGCATCGGTAGTGAAATAATGTAATACCTATAATAACAAAACATCCGAATGCGGGTATAATTGTAACAAAAAAGAACCGGGTTTTATCATAGGATAAAATCGGAAGATATCAATGAATTATGACTAATCATCAACGGCGGTTTCTCTGAGGTCATTTAGTCAATGATTTCTTCGATGATCACTAAAATTTAAAATATATTCGCACATTTTAAATTAAAGGAATTCATAATGTTTATAAATATTCAAGTGCCAAAATTCTAAATCGAAATATTAAAAAAGATTTTAAAGCAGAAACACAGAAAATTACGCGTTCCGAATATACATGCCTCTGATCTAATATTCTAATCTATCCTTTATAAGTCTTACAAAAACGAACTTTTAGGTAGCATATGCGCAATAATAACGACAGTTCGAAACATATATTATTGCTCATAGACCCGTTTGAGGTTAATGTCCACATACTACATTATATCAGTGTGGTGACATGACAAGTTTTGCGGATATATAGAATAATGATTCCCTGTTTATCTTTATATATACATGAAATTTATTGTTGTATACATCCCCGTTTTTGATACGGCTCATGGTTCGTTTGTTTAAATTATTACAATTTAATAAATTAAATATCGATTAATTAATTCATTAACGTTCGAAGAATATCTCTCGATTTTAAAAATGTTGGTACTTCCAGTAACAATTATAAAAAAACTTCATCGAATAAGAAGAAAAACGGTAAAAAAGATTTTAGAAATTCCATGTATGGTTTAGCCGAATGGCTCTGGGAAGGTGAACTTCTAATTTTTAAAAAAAAATTAAGATTTTCTTAAGAAATTCGATAGGACAAGATGAGTTACGAAATATAAAAATTTTTTATAAAAAGGTAAGATTAACCATTTTGCATCGCAGTAGAATAGAATAGAACTTATAAATTATACTATAATTACTGATTAAATTTTTAAAGAAATGAAACATATCGTTTTTCACCAGCTGATTCGTAGATTTTCAACATTCATCAATTAATACATTACGGTGTACTTTGCGTTTATATTTTGTTAACGACAGACATTGTCGTTTATCAATATTCTGTTAATATTATTATAATATATATATATATATATATATATATATATATATATATATATATATACATTCTACGTTCCTTACATGCTTCTAATTCCGGATTAAATTTTATTCCGCATAATTCCTCGAAAAAAACTTTAAAGTAACCAAAATCTTTTTCAGTCAGTATTAGTAAAAGATACTTCGTGCTCAAATATGATTATTCTTTTTAAATAATACATTTACAAAAGTAATGTGAAGAACAAGATACTTTATCTTGACTAAACTATTTCAAAAATTCTGAAGTTAATTTATTAGAGTTATAAATTACACGTTCGCGGCATTTAACTTAATTTAATTTAATTTTTTTCCCATTAATTTCATTCACGGCTACGTTGATAGTATATCAAAAAGATGCCGTTTTATAAATTAGGAAGTTACCTCGTCTGAAACGGATTTTGCAGCGCTGACTCGGGGGATCATAAAACTTTCATTCGTATAACGTGAAACTTATTGATAATAAAAATGTTGATACCATTTACTAAAGACTAACTTTAATCAATTGAGCAGCGTGTAGCGCAACATATTTGTGAAGGACTTGTTCCCCGTGCGGTTTAGCCATTTCAAAGCATTTCGTAAATTGCCCTTTCGAACATAATAAGTCTAGAGCGGTGATGATGTCTATATCAGCTAACTGTTCAGTTCGTCCTTCCCGCTTCAACGATTCTATGTACTTGTTATTTACGTATTCTTCGTATCTGGAAATTTAAAACATTTTCCTTAACACCGAGTTACCGGTAATAATGTAATAAGCGCGTTTATTTATAAATAATTAAAAGAAAGTCTCGTACGCCGGTTCAAGTTCTAGTGCAACTTTTCTAGCCTTCTGCCAATCTTCTACGATGATAAAACAGTCTAGCGCTTCTTTGATCATATCGGCTGCTAAATACACTTGAGCTGCTAAACCGTGTTGGCCGCATTCCAACAAACGAGGTCCTAAGGATAATAATATGCATGCACACGCACGCTTTATTATTTCTTTTTTTCAATTGAATTGAATTTTTTCAATTTGTTTCAAAATAGAGAAATCCGTAAATGTGTAATTTACGCAAGTGTTATTACACGGAATATTTAAGAAATACATAAACAAATAAAATAGTTACACATACGTACGCATATTAAAGACATTAATTAATAATACGATAAGAACGTTAAAAACACAATATATAATAAAATAAAATATTCGTGACTCGTAGCGACTTCCCCTATACGCAATTTTCGATGATTCTTACAAGCACAATTACACATCGGTTATAAAATTAATCAATCTCGGTTCATAAAGTTTGTCAGACGAGAAAAAAACTGCCTTAAATTTTCACTTGAAAAAATTTAAATTAAATTCGAAAAAAGCTAACCAATTTGAACCCCCCTATGGCTGATTTACAAGCTCATCGCTGACGTAATTTGAACACTATATTCTTAAACCAATACTTAATTCTATGCAGTACCGAAAGTAGTATCATTTTAAGCTGGTCCATCCGCATTATCATTTAAAAACATATTTACTCTAAAAATTGTGAAATTAAAAAAAAAAAAAAACATTCACTTAGACTTCAAGATTTACTCTAAAAATTGTGAAATTAAAAAAAAAAAAATTCACTTCGACTTTAAGATTTACTCTAAAAATTGTGAAATTAAAAAAAAAAAAAAGTCACTTCGGCTTCAAGATTTACTTTAAAAATTGAATAAAAACGGACTAAAAATTAAAAAATTATACGTAAGAATATTATGATTATTCTTTGACAAGTTCAAAACTTATTAGGATATGCCTTGCCGTTTCAAATTCATTATCTTTATTTGAATCTACACATTTCAATAGGAAACTAACGTCGTAATACTTTAAGCACTCTCGTCCATTCCTCATTTTATTTTAAAATTTCAGGTGTTCATATTTTCCCCATATTCTACTGATGATTTTCTGGCACATTTTTGTCCGGCTATATTAAACGGAGAAAGCATATATCTGTGGAAACTATATATTTTTAATGACTATCGACGAGTTAATACATATATTCACCGGTACTCATCGGTACTTATATGAGACTGCCCGGTACGGTTTCTAATAAATAAAGGGGATATCTCGTCGGAGTCAGTCCAGATGATTAAAAGTTATAGGTCGAGGTTATGTAAAGAGTTGCTATTTCCGTCGCCGATGAGCTTGTAAATGGCATGTAACGGTTTTTAATTCGTTTTCTTTATTCTAATCTATATTTATTAAAAACCGTATTAAAAATATTCCTGATGTTTCTAATATTTGGTTTAGAGCAAACGAGAGTGATTGTGTGTTGTTATACTCGTTTAATATAGAGTTGTTTAATTGTTGCAGTTCGAATTTGGCGCCCAATCTAATAAGTATTAATGTTGTTTAATCATAGTAGGCGAGATGGGGGCTTAGTGGGGGATAGTAACAAAACTCTGTAAGGAACCGGCCAAACGACAATTCAAACGACGCTCTATGATTGGTGTTTAGTCTTCGTATAACCTTCCACCAAAACCATCGATTTAAGCGCTAATCAATCAAATAACAAGAATAGTAAAAAAAAACAAAAAAAGATATAGGAAACCATAGATGAAGATGCTGAATGCATTTACTGCGGTTATTTATGATCGCAGTCTACGGAGGGTTGGATACGATGCATAAAGTGAGCCAGAATGGTTAATTTTGTTTTAAGATACTTAGAACGATTAAAAGTTTATATTTTGATTACAGGTTAACCTAATTTTTATAAAAATGGCTCGCAATGTTACATCTGGTACCCCACTTTAAAGTGGAGTAAACCTCACTCAGAATGTATTTCGTTCCGTTAGGCTAAACTGTTACTAATAAAATAGAAAATGACATGCCAAATAATGATAGACATACTGTAAAACCAAAAAAAAAAAAAAGCTTTGATAGTCAACCTAATGTCGTTGTTAGCTAAAAAAAAGGTATCCGTAACATCTTAAATACCCCACTATGCCCCCCTCACCGCTTTAAGTATATTTTTTACTGTAAAATATGTTATCTTTTATCGAGTATTTTTTCTATATTTATACATACTTTTTAGCGCGTTTTTATTAAATTTTTAAAGTAAATTTCGATTTTTTTCTTAAAACTATCTCGTCTAATATCATTTTTCTATTTCAGTTTGTATTTTTACCTTCATTTTTGTTTTTGTGTTTTTTTTAAGCGTATTTTTTCGAAACCGTTATTGGTTTGAAAAAAGTTTTAATTTGTGTGACGACTGTACGTCTGAATGCGATTAAGCAAAGACAGGTGAGTTATTATATATTCACGGCGCACAGTTATGTTAATATTCGATTTCTCTCAATTAAGCGTATGTTGTAATTTTAATTGTTTCGTTCATATTTGATGCTTCAAAATTAGTTCATTTATTTCACTGCCTATTATTAATTCTGCTTTCAAATTTTACGCGCTCTTTTTGCATACAATAGACTTTTAGTAATATACATTTTACATATTATCTTTCTCCAATTTGCTTTGTTTATATTTATTATTACTAGAGCTAGGATTTTCGTGTAGTAGTAAAAACCAACAATGCGGTAAAAATTAGAAATGTGCAATGAACTTTTAACTCAAATATAAATGGTTTGAAATAATTTATTTGTAAAGTATTTTTACTTAATAGCTTTGAATTAAACGATATAATGAAGTGCATTTCTAAGTTATCTTTTTTAAAACTGTGTGTTTTCTTTTAATTAAAAATGTTCTACGCTGAATGAGCTTAATTGGAAATGTGCTGGGAATTAATCTCTTCATTTTTCAATTTTTTCAATGTATTCTCTGTATCTCCATACTATATATGTATATACATATATATATCTATTTTGCATTCCTTAGAAACTCTAAACTCGATTTTTTTTCCTTTAAAAATATCTAAATAAAATCAGTTTTTTAATAATATTAATGTGAAGTTTAAATAAATAAAAAAATCAATAAATAAATTCTACATAATTTTCTAATTTCTTACACAAATACAAGCCGTTATCTCCCGTGTAAAGTCTTGCATTTTTTCTGCCTCTTCATTGATAATTTTTAACCGACGATGTCCCAGAGTTTTTTTTTCTAATTATTATTATTTTTTCGATACTGTTTGATAGGAATTATGTTAGTACGAATGCTAGGTGTCACATATTGAACTTTTCCTTTTTCAATGAGAATTTCGCTCGAACGTGATCAAAAATATAATGCAAAAACCAATTTTAAATCTGCTTTAATTGGGATAAAATAAGTAACAATTTCATTTACCGTTTTTACAGATTTTGCATCGTTCACTAAAGCAGCTACAACTTTATTAAATTTTTAGAAATTGTCTTTGTAGAAACAAAGCAGCCGACAGCTGTGTTCCCTAATCTTCTTGTTATCACCGATTCTTCTCGTGTTAACGGTTTTTCTTCCATTATACTTTTATAAATTTCTACTCGCATAGGGGCTTTCAGAAACATTTTTCCAACACGCCATTCACTTGGTTACTTACATTCAGGAACATACCTCTCTATAATTCGATTCAAGCTCAGGGGGCTATACATGTAATATGCCTCATGTCAAAGTAAAACAATCGTAACTTTTTTCTAGCTTTAATCATACGTTTTTTTTTTCGTTTTTTTATTTCTTCAGTCTTATCAACTATTCGGTAATCTATGAAATAATTTAAAATGACACGAATAAGCAATTCATCCAATGAAGGGCGCTAAAATTAACTCGTATATGTATACACAGTTTTCTATTAAGCCTACGTCCCCTGCTTAGATCCTTCAGCAGTTCTTTTGTTGTACTGTTTGGATGTCCTTCCTATCTGGCAGCATATCGTCGTTTAGCAGTAGTTGCTATTTCATTATTCACAAATTTAATTCCATAAGATCTTCATGGATTGTGATGTTGGTTACGTATCGCGAAGTAGAGATGATCACGCGTAGTAACTTGTTCTGAACTCTTTGCATAATTGAGATGTTACCGTTTTTGGCACAGCCCCATATAATTCACAGCCGTATTGCCAGACCGGTTTTAAAATTTGTCTGTAAAGTAGCAACTTGTTTTCGAGAGATACTATTGATCTCTTATCCCCAACAGCTAGTACAGTTGCCGCAGTTTGATGTTCAACTCATTTCGTTTTGTTATAATGTGCTTCCTCCGAGTCAAGCGTTTGTCAAGATGTATACCAAGATAAATTTACAGCTTCTTTCTAAGGAATCTCCATACCATTCATAATTATATTTCCGGATGAATCGATTCTGCGATTAGTGAAAACCACTCGAGATGATTTACCTTCATTAATCTTTATCTTCCATAATTTGCATCAAGATGTTACTTTATTGACTGCTGTCTGCAGGTTTTTACGCGCAACTTTTGGACATTTATTTGAACACAAAATCGGTGTGTCATCAGCAAAAGTCGCTGTATTAACGTGCGATGAAGTAGGAATATTCGCTATGTAGATAAGGTAGGGAAGCGGTTCAAGTACACTCCTCTGCGGAAAACCGGATATATACTTGATTCGTCATTTCCGCATTTAACGTAAAAATATCTTTCGTTTAAATACGACCGGAATAATTTAGTCAGTTGATAGGGAAAATGACGTCGAAGTTTTTGCAATAGACCATCGTGCCAAACACGATCGAATGCTTGGCTTACATCTAAAAAAATACGGCATCGCAGACCACTTTCTCATCCAGCGATTTTTCAATTTGATGAGCAATCCGATGCACCTGCTCTACCGTACTTTGCTCGGAAGCCAAACTGGTGTTCAGGTATTATATCTGTTTGCATTCAACTATTGGCGTTATCCTTTCTAGCAGTAATTTTTCGTATAATTCAGAAAGTACCGGCAGCAAGATTAAAATTAGTCGATACGATGATGGTTCCGTTGGACGTTTTTACGGTTTTTGAACGACCGCAATTTGCGACAATTTTAGTTACATCGGAAAATATGTTAATCGTAGTATCGTATTAAATACGTACGTTAATAAGACCAGTGCCATTTTTTAGGCAATTCCTTTAAAACTTTTGCTGTTATTAAATCGTAACTTGGTGCTTTGTTAGGGTTCATTGTCCGTATTATACCGTTAATTTTACCTGGTGAAGTTAATTTGATGGGGTTTGATTGGCAACATGAGTCAGAAATTAATGATGTATCAACAGAGAATGTGATTTGAATATGCTGGCAAAATATTCGCCGAACAGTTCCGCTTTTTCAACATCAGCGCGAGCCCAGCTACGATCCGGTTTCCTTATAGGGCAACCGGATGGCTTTGGTCCTTTAAGGTGTTTCGTGCAGCTTTCCACAAAGAGAAATTTTATTGCGATAAAGGTGATAAATTGATCAGTTGCTCATTAAGTGAATTATTCTTTAAATCCTGCAAGATACGTTTAACGAGTTTCTTCTGTTTGTTCAATGCAGTTTTATGCGCAGGATTTCTTAATATTTTTCACTGCTTCCGCAATTTTTGTCGTAGATTTACCTCTGCTTTGATGTGTTGGGGGTAATAGATCACCAGTTGACATTTATTAATTGTTATTGCAGCCTTCCAAGTCGACTGTTGAGTGACCTTAATGAATCGATATCGTCGGTAGTCTTAAGTGATATTTTTAAATTGATATCATTTCCGAGATATTCTCTGAACAGTTCCCTGTTTGTAGATCTGTTGTATAAATTTGGTTTAGACACACTTTTTTTTACTATCTGGTCACTAATAGACGGTATAACTGACGAGTGATCTGATGGTAACTCATTATTTGTTCTAACATCAGGGAAGATCGTTGGAATATATTTAATAATAAAAAAAATCCAGTAAACCCGTAACTTTATTCAGATCAGTAAGCCAATAATAAGTTGGCACTTCAGGAGAATAGGCATCATTATGCGTTTCATTAATAGCTGATTTGAGTTTTTTACCTCTTGGAACAGAAAGTCTTGAGCCAAAGTAAATATTTTTTGCGTTATAATCACCACCGATGATATATACCTATCGCCTAAAGTTTTTAGAAAATGTATAAACATTTCTTTCCTTATATTATGGCGAGATGTGGGACTGCCGAAACAGTAGTTTTTTTATTTGACTTCAGTTCAATTATAACGCTGGTTGCCTGTAAGTGGTGTGATTCGTATTTTCCTGGTAAGTAATGTGTTTTACGTTACTCTTTATTATCACAGCAGCAGTGCCTCCGTGCATTGTGCCATCAGCTGGAGAAAGTAGCATATCTCGTATTAAAAAATAATTTTAACCCTAAAAAAAGGCTTGTTTTAAAAAATGTTAAAATTTACATCGCGCGCGTTCAATTGCGATTTTTCAATACAACCGGTGGTTTTCCGGGAAACATTACAGTAAAGGAAAATTCAAATTCTTTATTATACGATGTATTCATAAACAAATTTTTGAAGCGCAAACTCCGTGCCATTTTGGTCATTTTGAGACACCGGAAATATGTGCACAAAATAAAAAGAAAAACGTCTCGTGAGCGTAAATTTTGGCCATCAACAGTGAGCAACAGCAGAAACAGTATAAATTAACTGCAGGTTGGATGAAAAATCGTTTTTAGGCTGGCGTTTTATTATTCTACTTAAAGTGTGGCCAGATTAGATTATTTTTAAACGTGCAAAAACGTACAATATAAAAGCGAGTTTTTTATTATCCGGATGACACGATGCGTGAAGATATTTCAATTAGGTTTACTTAGATATAAAGCAAAAAAAAAAAAAACAAAACGTGCAGTATCACGAAAATCCTAGCTTTAATTTATTACCGTTGGTTTTTTATTTCAAAGCTGAGTGGGACGAAATCACGAAAAATTATTTACCGGAGGTGCATTTTAAACTTTTATTCGATAGGAAAATAAGTTGTACCGATTATCTTTGCGACATACGGAACTTCTTGTCCATCTAAATATTTAATCGTTAGTTGTGCCGCTTCCAGCAAGGCTTTATTATTTATTTCCGAATCTTTCGTTTTCGAATTGATTACCTAAAAATATTTTTTTTACCGATAATCCAATTTTTTTAAAACAAAAATAACTAAAATGTATCAATTACGAAATACAAACGGAAGAATATTTTTAAAAACAAGCGAGATATCCTTTCGTTTCAGAATTTCGGGCATGACTCATTTTAATCGGAGACTGATTGTTCCTCTAGCGATCCTTGCGTTAGACGAATCATCGGGTCTCTGTTCCAGGGCGACTATTGTATTCTTCCTATTTCCCCCATAAGCTTATGTAATCTTGCTATTCCTTAAAAGTTAACTTGGCCGCACGAGTAATTACAAAATTCGAGAAATCCAAAAATGTTACAGTTGGAGGTAGCGATGCGGTGTTTTACTAATTTACATTAAATACTTTTCAGAAAGGTCGGGTATGTTGAATTTTTACATTATGCATATTTTTGACTAAGAGTTCGTTAAATTAAATTTTTTATCTCCTTAATGACCAATGAAAACCAATCTTTGAGGTAAAAAGTTAATCAGAGTTGCACCAACGTAATCAACCAGTATTTAATTCACCAGTTGCGCTTTGATGATGCACAAATTCTAATATTCAACTACGTAAGTAAGCGACGTTTATTGCAACTTTAGACTAAAACATATTTAACCCGCTCGGAAGCGTCCGTACAAATTTATTTTTCACGACGCCATAAAATACAATAATTTAGCCGAAAGGACAACAATATCATTAATGAGACTCACTTTTATGTAACAATCGACTGCTCGTTGGAATTCTCCGTTTTGTTCCCACTGTTCCGCTTGCATGATAAGACTATTGATGTCCCTGGATACCTTTGATCCCACTTCTTTCTGGTATTCCGCTTGTAACGCATTGAGTTGACCTGGCAAATATTCACGGCAAACACGTAACGCTTCTACCCATAATCCATTTTCCTAGTGCATTAACAAGACGATTCGAAAAATGAGTAAAAATGAACTATGTGAAACAAAAACAATTGATTAGTACGGATGGTGCAATATTAGCGGTTTGGACCGCGTCAGTGTGCTTTTTACAATATAGCGCGAGATTATTATTGTATTTTTGTATCGCAAAAGCTATATCCTTTTCAAGGAAATTACCGTCTCGTCTATTTTTTATATCATATTTATTCTTTAATAAATTATTATTATTACTTTTTACAGTTTTATCTTCGATAATTTGTAATCTGATGCGGTGATAAATTAAAATGATAAATATAACGAACATATAGAAGTGTTTATAAAGATAAAGAAGGCAAAAAGTGCAATTTTCTGAATACTTAATGTAACATTAATACGCTAACCCAGTGGTCGGCAAAGTGCGGCTCCGGAGCCGCATGTGGCTCTTTGGCTCCTTAAGTGCGGCTCTGGCACAAATATCCATGGAAGGCGCAATAATATTTTCATTTAAAAAAAACTTGGTGAGAAAAAAATTACATCTTATTTTGATAAATTAAAATTCTTCTATAAATCGAGAACATGTATAATTTTTTGTTTAAGTTAAAAGATAGATAGGTAATTAAAATTTTATATTGTTGTAAAAATACGTAACGAACATCGAGTTTAATTTTATTAGTTTTCGTAAACGTAAACACAAACCATGTACAAGCTACCGGCTGAAATTGTTCGTATGTTTTCGGCGTACTCTGGTGTGATACAGAGGTACCACAAGCATGCGCGCGCATACTTTTTCTAAAGTAGTAGGGGTACAAATTGGCATCACAGACCAGCAGTTGCAGTGTGGTCTCATCTACCATGTCTGCCGTTGTCCTGTCTTATTAAAAAGTTGTTGTATTTTTCAATCTAGCTGCACTTCTTACAGGTATTTTTATACGATTTTATTACACCTGCTATGTATGTTTGTGGTTCCGGTACAAAATTTGTAATCGATTTTTCGATAACTTCTATTTGTCCAAATGTTGGAAGTTTTCTTCTATTTTTGGTCATATTAGAAGTTTTTCCGGATGAAATTTGTGAAGTTATGGAATTAGGGATTACCATTATCAACTCCATTTTAGCTAAAGCTCTTAATCATCGCCAATTCAAAGAATTTTTATTTGAAATGGAGAGTGAGTACGCTGATCTTCTGCTTCATAACAAGGTACGTTGGTGATCAAGAGGGAACGTTTTAAAAGTTTCGCGGCCCTTTTTCCGGAAATTAAAGCATTTCTTCTTGAGAAGGGCATTCACTATCCAGAACTAACAGGCGATCAGTGGATCCAAAACTTTTATTTCATGGTAGACGTTACGTCTCATCTAAATCAGCTTAATCGTAAACTACAAGGGAAAGGAAACTTAATTTTTTCGATGTTAGAAGAAGTAATAACATTCGAAAACAAATTATCCATTTTTGCTCAGGTTTTTGAAAGGGAAACATTGTTTCACTTTCCGAGCCTGCTGAAGCATCGCCAAGAAAATAATTCCTCTATTGATAAAAAACATTTTAAAACAATAAATTTAAATATGAGGGAAGCATTTCTCAGCAGGTTTCAGGAATTTAAAAACAGCAGAGCAACTTTAGCATTTGTCAAAAATCCTCTTATTGCTATGATAACCGAGTTGAAATTTTCTCCTTTTGAAATTGACATCGGTAGCTTTGAAATATAATTGCTGGATTTAAAAAACAAGGAGATATGGCGCTCTAAATTCGAACGTCCTTGTGTTGAATTGGAAATATTGGAGAAGAAAAAATGTGATCTTAGTTCACAACACAAGTGGTCCGCTTTGAATAACCTGGAGAAGGAAGACATGATCATTTTCAACGCTTGGAATAGTATTCCTGACTCTTACGATCAGCTGAAAAAGCTCGCGTTTGCTGTTTTTTCCCTTTTCGGTTCTACATATATATGCGAACGATCTTTTCAAAGGATGAACATTTTCATGAGTAAACTGAGAAGTCGTCTTATTGATGAGAACTTGGAATCATGCCTAAAATTAAAAACAACAACATACAAACCTGACTTACTCAAACTTTCCAAGGAGATGCAAGCGCATTGTTCGCATTAATAAATATTTATTAAGTATGAAATTTAGTTTTATTTAGTGTACTACTTATTTAGTGTAATAAAAGTTTACTAAACAAGCAGATTTGGCTCCCAATTTTTTTTAAAATTGTTGTAATGTTCATATTTGGCTCTTTGGCTAATAAGTTTGCCGACCACTGCGCTAACCGAACACAGCCTTCAGTTTTACGTTTACAAAAAGGTAATTCGGTCGTGCTTAGCGGTTTTAAATTTCTAAGAAAATGGTTAATTTTCCTAACAGAAGAATATAACAAAATGTGCAATGAATGCGTGTAAAACATGCCATTATTGTTATTTTTACTTTTTTGTTCCGAAAAAAAAAAGAATGCCGCAAAGGATGTTGACACATAATGGTTTCTGTCATTCGTCTATGAATGTGATATAATATCAACAAAATAACACAGTCTTATTGATAAAAGTAGCCGAGTAAAAAAAAGAAATATGTCGATTGCTACAAACGTTTGTTGAAAGTCGCAACAAATTATAATCAGCTTCAGCTTGAAGATTATCTTCGTAGTGTAGCACATAATGTAATTAGTTAACTTTAGTGTTTTCATGTATTATAGATATTATTATTATTATTTATATGTAAGATTTCGAAATCGTTTATTTCTATATTTGTAATTAATATAATTGCAAACTCTTATTTTGTTGGGAAAACCTGAAAGAGGAAAAACATAATTTATAATTTGACTAGCTGTATGAACACTCGTTGTACCTTGTATGTATATATGGCTTGAGAAATTACCATTCCTGTGGAAAGGGGGGATAATTTTTTTGCTACAGTTTTATCGCAATACATACTATAGGTAACTTAAATATTGTTTATGCGTGTTACAGAAAATACCTATTTATTAAATAAAACTGTATCCATTTCATATAAGAAAGATTGATTCCTTATCGAAGAATAATGAGGATATTGTTTCAATTGATATCGGCACAGTTGTGTTTAAGCCGTATGTGAAAAAAAGAAACAAAAAAAAACGACGGACTAGAATAATGTTATTTTTCTTATAAATATGTTCAAAATTTATCCCCTTCTCTCTTCCATGTCCATAATAGGAGTAAAATGGTAATAATAATGAATAACAATAATATTAATAAGAATGTTAATAGTCCACTGCGTAATATAAGTTTTTAAAATTTCTCGCTCGCTATTTATAGCTCCCCTCTTTTTATTCTTTCTTCATTTTATTTTCACTTGTGATTTTAACATGGGGTCGTTCGATATCTTAGACAATCCTAAATTGATATTTTTCCTGTACTGTTCCTACGTATTTTATTTACTTCGCCTGTGACAAAAGACATTTTATAAACGGCTGATAATAGGTGCTACCCAACATATTACTAAGTCAGGCGATTTTTACGTTACATCTATTTGCTTTTACGGGAAAATTCTATACAATTTTAATTTTATAAACAAACGATTATTACTAAACGACGATTAATCATTTAATATTTAAACTTTGCTTATATAATAATTTTTGAATACGGTTTAAATATTCTACGTATATAGATTTTTCTAATATATTATTTTTGATCTTACACTTTCATTATGCTTATTGGAGATGAAATCAAGAACAGTTTACTCTTTGTATACGTCACTGTTTTCATATAAGCTGTGGTATTTATTGAGTTTTTCTTGTTTACAACGATTTGCTTTTTAATTATTATTCGTTCTGAATATCGATGTTCTTGATTTACAAAAAAAAAAAAAATAATAATCCTTCAGTAGACGGAGTATTTATCTTTTATTACCTCACCATCCTAATACAGTCACTTTTCAGTTCTTAAGTATTATCTTCTCACTCGCGTTTTTATTAATCACATTTTTCCAAATAAATACCCTTTCGCGATATTTCCCTTGGCATAGAGAAGACCTTCCTTGTATGCGCACGTTCGTCGTCTGATTATTGCGGGAAACGTTTTCATAATTTTAAAATATATAAAAACATGGTAGAATTAAAACCCAGAATTGCATTAGATTAATTTCGGAAGCCCCCCCCCCAGTAAAAGCCCAAGGCAGTACAGTGTGCCCTGAATGTATGAAATACGTGTACTATCGGGAACATATCGTGTCCGGAATATAAAAGATAATAAAATGAGTAACACTGAATTAAGAGGCAAAAGAAGAATAAAGTGGATGAGGGAAGAAAATAAAAGTATAAGATATGACGCAGGTTAGGAGCCAGTAAATGACGCCGCAAAAGATATAATCAAAACGGTTTCTAGTAAATTTAAAACAACAGAATAGATACGATCGGAGAGCGCACAACGAACTAATTAAAGCATGGTACGGTTGAAGAAAAATTGCCAAGATGCTTACTTTGAAGAGAAAATGAGAAAACGTTTCGAAGTGGAAAACTAATTAACGACGGTAATTAGCGGAACTTGTGAAATTTGAGCATTCTATTTTATTCTAGAAAAACAATCGTGTCAACGACGGGTCGAGGAAAATAACACGTTTTCATCTTTAAAATGTCATTTATCTAGTCCAAAAATAAACAACAAAATACAGAAAAGTTGGATGGTTGTTGGTGTGTAATCCTTCCGAGAGGTCAAAATTAAACATATAGTTTTATTAACGCAGTTGTGTCCGAAATGATTAACGATCAGTTTCACTGCAAAAGTTTCAAATATTTAAAGTTGTTATCGCTGAAAACATGCAAAAAAAAACAAAAAAAAACAAAAAAAACGTTACACGCCAATTATTGATATAAATTAGAACGCATTTTTCTCCAAACTACCTTATAAAACGAAACGATCATTTCCGGTTTGTGCGCTCGCAATAACAACGATTCGAATCGAGGAAAATTTTTATTTAAAAACTCATCTTTGGCTTGTTCTACTAGAACTTCGGTCATGGCACTGTCATCATGAGCTTCAGCCACTCTTTCAGCGTTGTTCCAATCTTTATTATGTATGTACCTGCGCATAATATAACAGATTATTTTTGATGATTCATTGCTTTTGCATTTTTAATTTTATCCTATGCAATACCGTTTCCCATGAATATGGGGGGAGCGTTAATGCATGTCACGATAAAATTAATGTGATTACTTTTAATGACTAAAAAAACATCCGTGTTAAATGTTTTAAAAATTAAGTTAATCTACTGAAATGAAAAAAACTCGCTGTAAAGCCTTACGTACATAAGAACAGCTTCTTTCGGTTTACCAGCTTTAATAAATTCCCGTTCGGCTTCTTGGAATTTACCATCGTCTTCTAAAACCATTGCGTATTTATAGTGAATTTCCCCGAGTTTAGCTTTCATTCCCGTTTTGGCTAAATCGAATGCAAAATCGAACTATGAAAAAATTATTATTCATCTTAATTGACTTCGTCGATGGCTATAAAAGTAATCGTACGAGAACCGTATCATAAAATTCCTTGCATTCCCAGATGTGCAAATACTTGTAGTAGGCTATGAAATCGTCATCGTTTAATTTATAAAAATACAAAATCTTTTGACATGGATACGTTTCACGGTTGTGGTCGTTTCGCAAAATTCGCACGTATTTCAGAAGTTTTATCCTTATTAGTGTAAATATTTTTTATTCAAATTCTGATCAACAGTTGTTCTTACTAAAACGAAATAGTCACATTTCACGCACCATCCGAAAAAATAGAAAATAACTTTTCAACTGAAAATATATATTTTACTCATAAAAATATTTAGAAAATTAAGAAATGCTCTCCTTCAAAGAATTAAAAGAATTAAAAATTTTTGAATTGACGTTAAAATTTTTTTTAAAATATTGGTATCTCTTATTTTGATTTCTGTTGTTTTCAGAAATTCAAGTCAGTGCTAAATTAACTCGTTAGTGCCATCTACTGGAATTTTCAAAACTATTTTTTCTATATAATGATGGTTGCTGCTTAAACGATTTTTGTCGAGTTTCGTGTTTTTTGCCTAATGAATTTGGCACAAGACTTGATTCTGATGTTCACCTTTCAGAAAAAATTATTGCCGCGATGAATTTAATAAAAGATCAAGATAATACTTTGGCGTCGGAGGTAGAAACAAATTGTTGAGCAAGACGAAGCGTTCCGTTTAGAATGATAACTTCCGACGATTTGACAGAGTTTCTCGAGTTAACGGAACAAGACCTTATGGTTTTTTTTTTACGGGATCATATCACAGTGTCTCAAGCTGTGTCATACTTAGCTGAAATAATGAATGAAAACGGAATAATCACACTTCAGTATGTGAAAATAACACCTAATATCATTAAACTACAAGTAAAGTCTCGACATATCAACTCAAAAACATACCGTTATTTCGTTGATTATCAGCCAGAAACGAATAAGATTTCTGGAATTAGTCGATATTGTTGTGATTGTGCTAATGGTAGACGTACTCTAGAGGGTGCTGCTCTCACATTGCAGCTATCATTTAAGTAATCTTGCTTACGATCAATATTTGGCTAAAATAATAATACCTGCCGAAATATCGAGTTGGCCGTTTATAAACGAAAAAGTTAATGCTGCAGTGAATGAAGACAGTGACGAAGACTAACTGATGTTATTTAAAATAGTTTTTCATGTATATAACCTAATTACGAAATCATTTCATTTATTGTAAATAATTAATGATACTTTTTTTTTTTCAAAATATAAATAATATAACTTATCAAATAATTAACAATGTAAAATTATTATGGCTAATAGCACAGAAAAATTATATCTTTTTTATTCCAATGAATTTTTGCACGAACAAAAAAAAATTTTTTAACATCAATTTCTTAATTTTTTAAATATTTTTATGGGTAAAATGTATATTTTCAGTTGAAAAATTATTTTCTATATATTTCTCTACCAGCAAAAAAGTTTTAGCGTGTTTTAAAACACGATATTTTGAAAAAAAAATTAGTTTTCATTTTTTTTCATTATGTTCCACCACTTCAAAAAAAATTAAAAAATTCCTGATCGTAAAGGAGTAAAAAAGACATTTTCTGACAAAATTTGACATTTTTCAAAAATGCGGTCAAAAAATTGATTTTAATTTTATTTCTGTTCTTACAAATCGGCTTTCCACCTGAGATTCATAGTAATAGTATTTTTTTATATCTTTTACTCCTAATAATTAGGAAAAAAATCATTATTTATTTATTTCGAATTTTACTATTAAAAACATAAAATAAAATCGAAAAATGTTTTTTTTTGAAATACTCGAAAACCGTTTGAGATGAATAGCTGAAAATTTGGCTGAATTATTTTTATTTTAGATATTAAAACGATTCCCCAAGTGCAAATCGAAAAACCCGCGGGGGCAAATTTCCCATATAAATCCGGCTATGCCCTTCAGAAAAACCATAAGCCGTAAAAGTTTTGTGAATTTCTAGTTCACGCTGTTTTAAACTCATTTTAGTTTACACTTCCGTTCCTTTTTTTTTTTTTTCTCTGCAGTATTGTTACATATCAAAAATTACATTTATCTGGCGCATGAAATGTCATAAATGCTATTAGTGGTATAGCATAAATTTTTGTAAGACGGGGATACACACACTTTGTACACAGTCATTAATTATGTCGTAAATAGGTATTATACGTTAAGACTATGTAACTTAGTTTGGCTGAGTGAAAAATAATAATGAAAACGTCCGTAATAAGCAATGGCTTTGAAAACACTTTGACAAGTCAGAAAGATAGCCGGCAACCGCCCGAAATAGATTTGTCATAGAACCAAATGAAGACGGCGGCTCAGATAAATAAGATATTCAAAAGTAAATGTGAACTGAACAACTTTTTACGAAAAAATAATTACTTTTAAGTTATCAATTTTCCCCCATGAATGGAATAAATATATTGCGATTCAAATGCTATGGTGCAAGTTTTTTTTTTTTTTCGAAGTAGGAAACAATAATACAAAAAATAAGTGCGTAAGCGGGAAGAAGTATTCACCTTTTTCGAAAATCAGTAAAAATATATAAAAAATCGGAGAAATTGTAAGTATTTTCTTTTCGTTTTTTTGCCCCCCCCCTCCACCTTTAATAGATAAAACAGTATTATCGAGCAATTTTTAAAACTGTACAATATCGCTAAATAGTATCTTTGCAGAAAAATTAAATACATAAACGAATAACAAGCGCGTGAAAATGTAAAAATTGAATGAAAAAAGATGAAAGAACATAGTCTCGCGAAGTGACATGAACGATCGACGATGCGTAAATTTATCTTAAACGTTACAAGAGTAAATGTCAATGTCAGACACGCTTTTAAAATGTTAATTTTTGTAACCTGATAACTGTCGCACGCGTGATCAATGCACGTCTGTAACAAATTCAGCCGATTTAGTAGTTTAACTGCTGAATCACCTCCCAGTGATTTCGCCCATAAGAATGCAACTTGTTCTCCGGCTTGATCACCACCTTCAACCTTAGCAATCTGTGTAAAAATTACCAGAATTGCAAAAAAAAAAAAATCGAATTTAAAACGCTCTCTAAAATTAAATAATTAAAATCACCACACAATTTAATACAGGATCACAGAGCTCTTTATTCGTAAAAAAGGGATAATCCTACTGGGATAATTAATTTAAAATTTGATACGATTCTTTCGTATAGTGATCACTACAATAAATTAGCATTACAAATAATACACAATTAAAATAAAATAGTCGTTCAGGAATATATATAAGGGCTAAAATAAATATAGTTCTTTTTTTTTCTCAATGCAATTATATAAAAAAGTATAAAGATGAAGTGAAATTCACAATGTAACAAGAATCCTTTTAAGCTTTCAACTTTTATTCAGCAATGCAGAATTTCGAAATATTTCATTGCTGCACAGCACACCGTGAAATATTTTGCAGCAAATTTTATCTGAAGAGAAAAAATTTGAGGTTTTTCAATTTTTAAGCCCCGACTCTCTCTATTTGGGACTACTGTGTGACACTTTGAAAAATTTTTCGTAAATATTAATTAACGATACAGTTAATTTTTAACGAGTATTGAAACCATCGATTGTTTTTATTAGCCTTACTTTTCTTTATTTAGCAACATAATTTATGAAATCTCCAATACTCTATATCTGTTTATTTCACTCATTGTTTCTTTTATGTTGTACAGTGATTAATTTTAAATACCAATTTAAAACAATTATTTAATTTATCAAATACCCCGACGCGTTTCGAAGATAAAGCTTCATGATCGCGGGAGTTATTATAATATAGAAATTTAATAAAGACGATGCTAAAATATAAACAATAAAAAAAGAATAACGGTTAAAAGTCGATGACAAAAGTCGATTATTGCATAGTTAAATTTAAATTATGAAAAATGACTAATAAAAATAAAATTAAAGTATTTAAAAGTTAAAATTTTTTTTTTCCAATAACTAAATAATTTCCTAACATTCATAACTATTATAACGGTTTTCTTTTTCTTTAAACTAACAAGTATATTGCAGTTAGAACTCTATGATATTTTTTTTCCAATTCTTAAATCAGTTAATATTGTAAATTTATGAAACTATTATTAAAAAAAAACCAATGCGTTATCCTTCTTACGTTTTTTTAGCTTATAAGCAGACATTTCATATTTTTTGGTCAAGTTGCTATTTCGGAAAAAAAAAACCAAACCTTTGTTACATACTACAGACGATGATATGTAAATGATTACTACGATTTTTTGACTTAAGTTGTTTCTGCGGAGAATGAAAAATTATAACCAAAAATCGATTTTATTTTTATAGTTATTACCCGTTATTTAAGTACTAAAAAAAAAAAAACAAAAAAAAAAAAAAACAAATTTATATATGTGTGTAAGATTTAATTATTTTTATGACACATAGTCTCGTATTTTCCGTTTTTTATTCGGACATTTCTTCAGTACTTGTTACCATTTGTGAAGTTGGTCGTTATAATATTTCTGTGCATAAAATTCTATGTTTTTCGGGAATACTACCATCCATCACAACGTGTTTCGAATGTTAAATTTCTTTCAGATTTATCGAAATTATGTAATATAAACTTTTAGTGTGTCAGCGATGAAATTTTTGATTTACTTTTTGAAAGTTGGAAAATGCTTTTATCTAAACTATCAGTGAAATTCTGAGATGTAAATATATACCTTTCTTGTCATTATCATGAGCAAAATTCAAGGAAACGATTGTTGCTAATGAATATTTTTAGCATTTAAAAATATGCTTCCATATGACTTTATGGATAAATAGCTTCTCTCGTGTTAAAATGACCCCACCTTATTTTAAAATCACAGATATAATCTGCTCTTAGATGTTTTATTGAAAAGTTATTTGCGGACTTATCTGCTACTGTAATATATTCAGCTAACACAATAGAACGATATAATCATATTTTCTAACTTTTCTTTCAATGATAACCACGGTGATTTGGTAGAAAGTACTCTTACAGTAGAAAAAAATGATAAATTTTGTCAAATCATTTCATTAGGAATCTTATCGTTGCGTAGTTTTTCTTTTGACCTGAACAGACTCCTGAAAATAGGTATAAAGATGGCGTTTGAATCTATGTTACCGTTCATGTAATTCAACAACGTGAAGCCCACTTTATTAGCTCCGTACTGAGTTATATCTTTACAGCATAGGTGTTATTAAGTTTTTAATTCTGAAACAATTTATCCATAACTGTCTGAAATAGAATATATCCCGACGATTTAATGCTCGGTAAAAATAAATTTTGCATATAATTGAATGTCATAGCAGCACCATTCTTCTTATATTTACAAAGTGTCTCTTGATATCTGTTGTTTTATTGTGATGTTTTTTTGCTAATTAGTTCAGCTGTTTATAGATACACTTTACCTTGTCCAAAAGTGTAAGACTTTTCATCTTCGCAGACATCTTTGTTCATAAATTACACGCGAGTCTACTTGCGCTCATTCGGATTTTCTTTAAAATATTTGAAATTAAATTTATGATTGAGAGTACATTTTACCGAACATACTATAGATTATATTGGCATTCAGAGCAGCGTTTATAGACATTCAATTTCCGACATAATGGGAAATGTAAGAGAAACGATACTAACACAGTTTTTACAATAAATCTTTAACCGCACTCGAATACATCACATTTGTTATTATCTAATCTCTGGAAAACAAGTGATTTCTACGTTGTTTTTGAATTGACCGATTCAACTATTAGGAATATGCTACGCCTAATATTTAAAGTATCATAACAAAGAACACCTACTCTATACGCATCGTCCCACATATCGATAGATCGGTACATTTTAACTGCTAACTTCCATTCACCGGCATCTATGTAATGTTTTTCGGCAGATTTATAATTACCCTCTGATTCGCACTGTTGCGCTAAATGAAGGTGCGTTGTTTGAACTAGATCGCTATGATATTCTTTCACTAATTTCATCATCTGAAGAACAAAAAAAGAAAGCGTTACGATAAAGTAGCGGTACGTATTCGTCGTGAAAATTTACGATTTAATGTAATTTTCAAAACTTTAGTAACTGACGTCTGCACTCGTCAGAGTAATGTTTACATTTGTATAATTAAAATTTTATTAAATTCAACTTCACTATATGTGTCTGTCTAAATCGATCGGATCTTACAATTTAAGTTAAAGCTACTATACTTCTCGATAAAAAAGGTAGAGGGTTATTTTTTTTTTTTTTTTTTTGTTCACTCGTCCGCCGCAGCAGTATAAGAATACATATTTCGTTTTTCAATTTTGAATAGATATTTTTTTCTATCATTTTTCACACATTGATTTCGTGTACACTTGCGTTGCGTATAACAATTGCCATGAGCGCGATACCTATTTTGTACAGATAGAATTTATAAAAAGGTAGTCACGACGCTCGGAATCGAGCAATATGACTGAAGGTTTGTGGGGGTATCGCGATAACAGTTTACACCGATCGATAAAAACTACTTGTATGTCTTTCGTTCGCTGTGGATTGTCATATTCTTTAAAAACGAAATATAAACGGGAAAAAGTTAATATTTTTAATGATAATAATAAAAAATAAAAATAAAGTAATTCATTTTTGTCTTAAAAAGCGGTTTTAACATTTACAATATTCATTTACTTTCGGAAAAATAATTCACAATTTTTAATAATAAACTATAATTAAACTGAACAAATATTTTAAAAAAGTATATATTTTAAATGTCTCGAAAAATATGACATTTTTTTTTTAATGATAATTTAGAAAAGTTGTTGAAACCCTAAATTTCGTCGGAGGCTAAATATTTAAGTTGAAACTAAAGTACTCCGTGTTTTTACGTGAAAGTTTAGCAATTCTCCCTTCCAAACTATCATTTGAGAGAAAAATCACTTATACTTAAAAGATACATTTCTTTGATATTTGTTCAATTTATTTGTGATTTAGTATAAAAATTGCGAGTTGTTTTTTCGTAAATAAATGAACGCTGTAAATATTAAATGAAAATATTAAAAAAAAAAAAGTACCGATTTCAATATTTATTATAAAAATTTATTAAAAAATGTACTAAAAATTAAAAAATAATTTTTAGACAAAAAAAGTAACAGCAATTTTTAAATAACATTAACTTTTTGCAGCCCACACTAAATTCAACTTAGAACAGCATTTAAAACGAAATTTAATGAATAAAACAATCGCTTAGATTAAATATTGAATGTTTAAATGGTTTTTAACTTTTTATCGTAATTTTTAAATTCAGTGCTGACTACAAAAAGTTAATACTGTTTAAGAAATTCTGTCACGGCATCATTATATATAATGTTCTAAGACGTATTATTGAATAATTATTCTTTTTCTTTTCAGTGCATTTTTATTAAATCCTCTTAACAGTAAATCTTGAAATCGGTACAATTTTCTTTAAAAATATTTTATTTTACCATTTTTTGGGAAGTATTTTTAATTAACAGTACCGATAGATAAAAACCTAAAACGATGCTCGATCGGCTTAAGAATATAATGCTCAAATTCCATCATCAGTGATAAGCTGTTTTTTGTTGATTTTTGTCTGGTTATATTAATTAATAAAAGTATACCCTCTCAAGGGACTCCTTTTTTTTTTTTTAGCGGTTTTTCCAATGATTCCTCAGTAAACAATCGTCGATACTTATCGATACACTCATACGGCGCTACCGCTGACTGGCAAAAATTTCTAATAAATAAATAGTATCATCGGGGTCACCCAACATGGTCAAAAGCTATACGCGATAATGTTAAGAAATGTAATATTTTCGTCAATGATGAGCTTGTAAACGGCGCTATGGCGGTTACAATTTTCTTTATTTGAATCTATATTTATTCGCAAAAATTAACCTGTATTATTAAAAACTTATCTAAAGAGACGACATTTTTTTATGTTATTTGATGACTATTGAGTATCTTTGCTTATCGATATTCATTGGTAGTCACTTAGTCCCACCGCTGATTGGTACACTTCGAATGAACCGAGAACTATTAAAACCAGTTCACATGGGTATATTTTATGTACGAACAACATTAATAAAAAACATGCGAGGCGAACATATAATTTCCTCTTTTTTAAAGTCAGTAAAAAACGTTTTTTTTCCTTTTTTAATTTATTTCATTATAAAAAAAAATGCCTTCAGTGTTGCATATTATAAATGGTGTTAGTTAATAAAATTGTTAAAATGTTGCTTTTTTTTTAGTTTTTTTTAGTTTTGTAGTGTATTTTATAATGTAATTTTAAACGGATTAGCACCTTGTCATACTGATGATTATTTTTATACATCGCAATCGCCAGGTCAGGTTCACGAATGACTAAGTACAACTTTTCCGCTTCCGCGTACTTTCCCATTTGTTCCAATGTTTTACCTTTACTAATAAGCATTTTTATTCCTTCTTCCTGTATAGTATAGTTACTCAGTAATGAATATGCTTTGCCCCAGTCGCCTGCAATTAAAGTAACATTGTATGTAAAACAGTAATCGAATATTTACACGACTCAATCGTAAAAGTTTCCATTTAAATTAAAGTAATATTTTTTATCGCGTAATATCTCTACGAACAAAAAAAAACAGTTTGGTTAACTATTTAATGTTTTCATTTTGTTTTTCTTTTCTGTATTTCATTTAGAAATTTGAAAAATTATTTTAATACTAATTAGATAGCAGACATAACTACAAATTGAAAATACTCGAACTGTTCGTTTTTTTTGTAATTACGACTTAACTACGTCAACTGCCCATACGGTGGAAATTATGCAATACTTACATTACGATAATGAAATGAATTTAAAATTGACAATTTGAAAGCATCGAAGATCACAACAAACTTATTAGTATAATCTGCATATTTTTATTATAAATTACAGTTAACAGAACTTCTTTTTAAGGACTCTACAAATATTAAATCTTTCGACGGTATCAATGCTGCGGGGTACAATCGAAGTGAGCAAAGGGAGGAACTTCTACGCAGGCTGGTGAGCAAAGCGGGCAGATATCTACAATAATTAAAGAAAAAAAAGCGCAACAAAAAAACGCTACAATTGCTATAATCTGAAACAGCAAATTCAATAAAAATTAACCACGAATTAAAAAAAAAAAAACCCGTTAAATTTTAAGCGGTTTATAAAAATTGTGACTAAGATAACTTTTAAGAACAAAAAGCAGCGGAAGTCGTACAAAATACATTCAGCGCTGGATTTAGAGATGGCTCAAAAGGTGACTAAGAATACTAGAGACCATTAAATCAGGAATTCTCATCAACTCAGACTAATTTTAAATAATTCCTTTTTAAACGGTTCTTCTAAATTCAGTTAAGACTAGAACATATATATATATATATATATATATATATATATAAGATTATTTCTTAAGAAAATTTATTTATCTAATAAAACGAAGAAAAAATATTATTAAATTACTAAGTTTAATAATTAAATTAAATAATATTTTCGGGTATTTATCGACGTCGAAATATAAAAAATATAATTCTAAAATTACATTTTTGGCTTAAATTCTTTGCAATAGAATGTCTCTTATAAATATATTAGTAAACCGAAACTTTCTGAAGAATTTTTTTACAAAAAGTTAATTTTATTTTTATGTTGCTTTCTTTTGAAGTTTCTATTTTTTGTGCCACACCAGCCAGGCTTGGCCAGTGTTTAATATTAGCTTAAAATTAACATTGTCTCTTCTACCAGCGGACAAGAGGCAACAGAAAACGATATGTAATTTACTTAACTTGAACTATACATATGAATCTTATATAATTATGATAAAAGTATAGAAACTAATTAAACATATACATACATACATATTATATATATATATAATGTTGTCGCGTAATGCCCTTTATTGGTCTCTATCGAGTTTTGAAGCCTTTTACCTTTCGGATACTGTTGGTAGTATATATATTATATGCTCCCTCATTACTCGTCAAAGTTATATAATAATGACTGCAGCGCGCTTAACAGTCATACTATTGGTTAATTGCGAATTACAGATAATGATGGAGATTTATTGTAGTATAATGATTATGAGAGAACCCGCCCCGATACCATCTTCAATATCCTTGGAGCAGTAGTTCTTAACTTTTAAGCAATGAGAGACCATTTGACAAAATTTCTGTCTGCCATGGACCTCCAACTGTTTGAAGGTAATATACAGTAAATGTAAATAAATAAAGGGTTGTTCTATCTATCTATAAATAAGACACGCGTAAAACTGTTCAAAGCCAACAGCATTTTAATTTATTTTACGAAAATTTTACAATTATCAAAAGCGCCGAGAACCCCTGCTCGCATAGATATGTCGATGATAACAAAGTTCGGTAACGTACAGCAATTTCTTGAATCTTTGGGAAAGAAATTACCTTTTGGCTCCAAAAATTTTCAAAATTAATTCCTGTCACGAATATATCTTTCAAGTTACTATTGTGTTGCATTTCAATCACTTCTTCTTGAATTTCATTAGGCACCTGAGAAACGTTGATCACTTTCCGAACACCTTCGTCCTCACAGTAGTCAGAAAAAATGAAGTATCATGTTCTTTTGTATTTCTCCTTTAATCTCAGCACGCTGCCTGACAATAATTCGATTCAGCGTATCAAATGCAGAAAAATTTTTTCTTCCAACTTTATCGATCCATAGCTTGATTTTAGTGATAAATTCATTAATTTTATCTTCATATGCAAATTTATTGCTTGCGCCTTGCAACTTCAAATTTCATGACCCTTGCACAGTTTAAGGTTCAATTTATTTAGTTGCGCGAAAAAATCAACCAAATAAGCAAAACACATTTGAAGTTTGGACTCGCAGAACTGATCCAGCAACTCTTTGTTCTCCTTGTTAGTTAATAATATTTGTACTTCCTCTTTCAGTTCGTACAACCCCGACAGCATATTTCCTTTGGAAAGCCGACACACTTTTGTATGGAAACGCCGAGTTTCGTATTTAACGAGTATTAAGTGCACCTCTTTTTAATGACTTTTACAGCTTTAATATTTTTAGGATGGCTTCGCGGACCACTTTGAGTGCTTCCAGGGACCACTGGCTAAGAACCACTGCTTTGGAGGATTGCCTGGCAATGTATCTGTTGACAATGTCAGGATTATCACTAAGAATAAATTTTTCAAAAATGTTTTTATATTTTTGTATATGAACATCTTTAACAAATGAAATATTATAAGATCCTTACATGATTAGAAAGATATTTAGGTGCCGAAGTCATTTTGCGAAGAATCTTAGATTGTTGCCTTTGAATCAGTAAAACGTTGCTTGCTTCGGTATTTACATATAATTCATTGACGCTATAACCGCGCTGGATATACATATATATACGTTTTCTCAGATACAGACTTAAAATTGACCTTCTTTTCCTATTAACGGATAAATTCTATGAATTTGTTCAAACAGAAACGCCACGGAGGTCTCCGATTTGTACGCATCCTTAGATATTTCACAGAATTATACTCGGTATTTTGTAGTTGCTTTTTATCAAGGGGTAAACCGGTGTGGAATTGTGGCGTACAAACTCTTGGAATTGTCTGTAATTGTTTGGTATTGTCTGTAATTGTTTGGTATTGTCTGTAATTGTTTGGTATTGTCTGTAATTGTTTGGTATTGTCTGTAATTGTTTGGTATTGTCTGTAATTGTTTGGCATTGTCTGTAATTGTTTGGCATTGTCTGAAATTTTTTGGAATTGTCTGGAATTGTTTAGAATTATCTGGAATTTTCTAGCGTTTTTTTAAAACGCGATGTTATTTTAAGCTACGTAATGACAACTAAATTTCCATTTCACATTAGTGTTATCACTCAAGTTTAATGAAATGACACTTTTTACATTTTTTTATATGAGCAAAAATTTTCTAATGAAAAGAAATATGCTTCCCTAAATCAGCACATTTAATGTAATAGTTTTAAATGTAATTGAAAATTATTGATAATGATTACTAGTCATTTCATACCATTTTATAGTCATCTATTAACACGGTATTAAATTATTAACTAATAGTTTAACTGAAAATTTACAAAGGAAAAATTTTTATAAAAGCTAAAAATAATTATTCAAAACTGATCAAAAATTATGTCTTTATAGTTTTACTTCCCAAAGTTTGGATAATTAAAAAATATGGCAGGCATTTTTTACAAATTAATTTAAATTTATTTTGTGCTGTCATAAGAAATAGTCAAGCAACATAATAAATTATTAAAAAATGAAGTAATTTTTAGAAAAAAAAAAAAAGTTTACTAAACCGAATTATTTTTTTAAATATGAAAAACGTGTAGCCTGGCAGATTTTTTTTTTTTTTTATTTCTTTCCGCTGTGTTCAGCTTTTTGGCTAGAAGCGTAGGGAAATATTTAGTTTAAATTTTTGGGTAAAGTTAAGTAGCTTTTAGAAAGGAAAGGATCTTAGAATTTTAAGTGTAGCTATCGAAGAGTAAGGATTCTAGTGTTTCGTTGAGGATGTGCGGGTTTCTTTGGATAAGGGATTTTGAACAATCGAATATTATGTGTTGGATAGAAACAGGAATATCGCATGAGTCGCATAGCGATCGAGATTGTTTGTTTAGGATGTAGCCATGTGCTAGAGCGGAGTGACCTGTCCTTAATCTTAGCAGGATATCCGGATTCTTGGTATAAAGTTTTCTAGAGATTGATAGTTTTTTTATTGGATTTTAATTTGTTGGAAGTTAGGACGAGGTCCCATATTCATTGAAAGGATTTTGGTATAAAGTCTTTTTACTTGCTTTTTTTTTAATGCCCGATAACGGGATTGGATTATTCGGAACTGGGAAAACTGTCAGAGGTATCTTAGCTGATCCGTCTGCTATCGCGTTTTAAGGGATGTTCGAGTGAGATGGGATATTTGTTTATTGTCGAGAGTATTTAAACTGTTTCTTGTAAAATTGGATGTTGTTTTTTCATATGACAGTTTTGAATGAATAGGATCGCTGATAGCGAATCTGTTAATATTAGGATATTACTGAAGGATAGATCTGCGCAGTATTGGATTGCTAATTTTAAAGCACAGAATTCCGAACTATAAAGTATGGTGGTAGAGAAAATGGAGCAATGATGTTATCATGAACAACGAGCAACGGTTGCTCTGTCTGACGACTTGGAGCCATCTGTGAATATTTTTTCGAAGCTAGCGTATTTGCTAAATAACTACAGCATTACAACATCCTTACCTGCAAGACCCCAATAAGAAGCACTTCTATTTAGTTCATTTCGATTATTTTAAACATTTAAGAAATAAAAATTTAAATTATCAATATGTCGAAATTTGGTCCTTTATCTCACCTATCAGGTTTAGCTTGTCAACAGTGAACCCGCCTGAAAGAACTCCCATTCCTCATCAATCCCGCTACTAGGGCAACAACACACGAGCATAGCATTACACAATATACATCACCAGGCAACACTTCATCTATATGCCAAAATGAGAGGAAAGAAGCTAAATCCGCGTCTGTCCAGCAGGCAGCGACAGATAACACATTCTCCATCAAACTATGCTCTACCACCATTGTCTACACCTGCTTTAAACCTCTACGTTCAACACTGTAACCCTCTACATCACTAAAATTCATACGGCCATCTTTCAGTTTGAAGCTTTTATACATTATCATTGCATGACGAGTGTATTATCACATATGGAAAATGAGTAGCTGTAGGTACATCAACATAGCAGATAAATACCCCTAAGCCAATAATAGGCACATGCATATAAATAACAACCACGTTAGTAGTTGAAATAATTAATATATCGAAAAAAGTATTAATCCTACCGGCATTCACGTACATTTCCACAGCTTCTTTATACATATTAACTTGGATGTACAGCTGTTCGGCTGTCCGATAATCTTTTAGGCCAGAAAAGTGTTTAGCCAACTGCGAATAATACTTTAATACGCTATTTTTATCATCAATCACCTGCCACAACAAACGTGAGAATCGGGATTAATTAATTAAAGTAGTTCAAGAATCGCAGCGAGTAAAATCAATTCGTACATTACTTAAAATCGGATTAATTACTTTTCATTTTGCTGCATGAATTTGATAAAACCCTACACAATAGAGGGTGGTAAAAAAACTTCTCACGTCGAAGTGTATACGGTTTGCTTTTCAAATAAAAAAAAAAAAAAAAAAAAAAAATGCGGAGCAAGAAGAAAACCGGCACATTTTACGTTTTTACGCGTAGAGAAAATGTTTCATTGCCTAGGAAGCATTTTACGTAATTACTAGAACACTTCATTAAGTGGATGCAAATTGTTACGCGCAGTGCTTAGTAATTATGCTTCAGCCAATGCGAAACCGTCTGATAACTTACAAGTTGCAAGTGACCTTCGTTAAAACTGCCTTACCATCGTTAAAATACGTATAACGAGACGTCCGCGGTAGATTTATAACGACCATTACCGCAGACACTGCAATACGCGGATAAAGTGCTACGAAGTCGATCTTAAAATACAAGTTCGAAGATAGAGTACAATGAAACTCGGAAACGTACGACACTTAGGTTTTAATACAGAGGAAACAGAATACGTGATTACAGATCCGAAGGAAGCTGAAAAAGATTTAATGGCGTAGCAAAAGCCAAGTATCTCGAATCTGCTGCGACCATCCACGATTGGCCTACAGAAAAATGATCAATAACGAATGTTCACATCGGAATGGTGCGCGATCGTAACTAGTTTAAAAGAAAAAATATATCGCTCCGGTGCTTGTTCGAGCACAATTTTAAATGTGGAATTCTGGGAGATTACGAAGACAGCAAGGGACGATAAAAATAAAAATGTTGCGATGAATTTTACTAGAAAAATCATTTTTCAAGTGAAAATATAAAGAATTTAGTATTATATTATACGTACAATAAAATTTTTACCAAGGTGCGGAAGTTACTACTGGGGATGCAAGTTACCAAAGCCGATGAAAAACAAAACAAAAACAAAAACAACAAAACAAAACAGTATAGACAGCCCGAAATACGCCATCCGAGAAAATAAAGGAGATGAAATGTCCAATATGGCTAAGAATAAAACAAATGGAGGCAACTTAAAGACGGTCAAACTTTTTATAATTACGAGAAAAATGCGTATCGCTAACAGATATATTAATCTGATGTTTCATGCTTTATTATATGTACGCTTATACTCATATATTTCGGATTTCGTTTAGAATATTTACAAGTACCTTTTAAACTTCATTAAATGTAAATACACATTTACTTGAATTATTTGAACAGCTTTTTTCCATTGCCTGGCTCCGACAGCAGCGTCCAACGCCTTCACTGTCTTTCCCGCTTCTATATAATGATTAATTGCTGCATCTAGCTGCTTTTGGCTGACCAAATAATCTCCCCATTCTTCCTCTAGTACGACAACTTCTGCAGAACATATTAATAAATTTCGATAAATTTTAGCAGAATTTAGTCCTATTATTTGTTACGAGTAGATATACTTATTTCTTTGCGCAACTAGTTAATAATAAAATTTATCGATTTTTATCCATTGCCGCTCGAATTATATATCATCGTTATTTTCTTTAATTTCCTCCTCATTTTAAATTTCATATAATACTCCGAAAAAGCGAAAACAATCTTTGTAAATTATAACTTAAATGTTGTTTAAAAATAAAAACCATAAAAAATTTAGAATTTATTAAATTTAAAAGAAGTTAAAACTTTAAACAATAATTTCTAGCAAAGTGTAAAACATGCTACATTTAAGTGTTGAACATAGCTATAATATGGACCACTTTTATAATATATAAAATTTTGACTGAAAAAAAGAGTAAATAATACTTTTTTAAAAAAAAGTATTTCTTTGATTTCTGCTTTTTTTTTTTTTTTTTTTTTAAATAATAATTACGGTATAAGGATGTAAAATTGAGTTCTTAATCGGGCCGATTTCTGACCTCTAGTTCTGTCTAATCCTTGATATTCTCCTGTTCTGATAGGTGTTTTCTTTCAATTCATCTATTTTTCCTACAATTGTTGTCTACGGTATTAAAAATTAAGTTAGACGCATAAAACTCTTAATCGTTCTTTTTCTTACGCTTCGTCAAGTACTCTTACAGTTATTACACTGACCATTTCGCTTCAGACTAATAATGTTTTTTTTCTTTTTAAAGTAATTTATTTCTATCGGCCATTTGTTTTTGTTTTTGCTCATTATCTGAGTTCTTATAAATTGATACTGTTTCGGTGACTTCAGTGTTGACTATTCTATATTATAGTCGAGTTTAAGTTAACTGAATAGCATAATACGTAATTGAACTGTACATACTGGTAAGAGTTTAATTTACACCTCAATTTTAGAAAAATTGGCAATTTAGAATAAAGACGTACTCTGCAATTGCGCTGAATTAAAAATAGAAGGAATTATAATATATCAAATTTTCGAAATATCGGTATTAGAAACGCAATCGTCACAAAAACGGTAAATTTTCTCATTTTAAGCGGGATTTGGGAAACAAAAAACCAACTCTAAATAGCTGATCAATAAAAGTGATATTGCCAATTTGACGGTTATAAGAATCAGTAAATTAAGGCCTATCGCTATTTTATATATCTGATAGCTGGAGTTTTTTCATTTGACTTTTAAATTCAGTTTTCAATAAGTACAATTAAACTGACGAAAAAATTAATAATTTTACATTGTCTGTTCAGGGACAACTTTAACTTTAAAAAAAAATATGCATTATAATCGCCTCGAATGTGCAATATCGAACCTTTGGGTGCAATGAATTTTGCCAGTTCCACTGTTTTCGCGTACATACGACCTTTTCGGTAACATTCTAAAGCTTTATGTGGTTGATGAGCAGACTCGTATAATTCTGCAGCTAACTGATATTGCTCCGATTCCAGCAACATCGAAATAACACGTATTACAATATCTTCGTTACTTGATAGTTCCTGTCTTCGCTGTACTAACCTAAGCATATTCAAAGACGTCATTCGTTTAACTTATAATTAGAAAAAATCGCATTCTCTCTTTTGTTTTCCCGTTCAATTGAACGTTCTTACCGAGCTGCGTGAGAAGCCAATCCTGCTTTCAAAAATAAGTTCAAAGCTCCCATAATGTCTCCATCTTTTTCCTTCAGCTGGGCCGCTTTTTCTTCCTGTTGAGTCGTCATTAACCATTCCATATGTTTTGAAAGTAAACCTGGCAGTCCCGGATAATTTTTGGATTCCGCTAAGGCTATAGCTGTGTAAACAATTAAAATTTCATTGAATTACAAGTGCTCACTGTATATTAATGGCTATGTCATTTTTACGCCAGGGCTCATCACGAAAAGTGTCCTGTTACGAAATTTGTCCCATATACAAGACTTTAATGCGACATTAGCGCTCCTACACCTCCTGGTGGTGAAAATCGGAACTCGTCAGGAAAAGTGTCCTGTCACGAAAACTGATAAAATGGTTTTAATGCGACATTAGCATTCATGCATGTCCTGGTGGTGAAAATTGGAACTGAACGATTTTTTTCTGTCGAACAATGTAGCCAATGAAAAAGTTTACTCTTCTATAAGAATTATAGAAGAACTAGACCTGGGGCTGAAGAGGGCTTGCCACATTCCAAGGCCCGAAGGGCGAGTTTTATATATATATATATATATATAAATATTCACATATTAATAACAAGCAGTGTTAATTGTTGATGGTTTTAGAGATTGCATATATATAGCTGAACGGTGACCGGCGAATGAAAAATGTACAAATCGCATCTAAAAGAATACTATGATTTCCTTGAGGGGTTGCATGTAGAACAAATGATTCGATTTAGAGAGGTTGAAAATTAAGGTCAACAAAAGGATTACTATTAATAACTGACAAGTGCTCAGTAAAAAGTCCAAGAAATTGCTAAAAGGAATTAAGATTACAGTAAAGGAAACAGAAAAGGAAAAGTAGTTTATTGGGAAAATACATTGAACATATCAGCAACCAAACAAGCCTGGCGATTCTCGAAGTAATAGGAACAAAGGAAAATGTGGTTAGAATTCATGTACGCACGGAACGCAGCAACTGGAAGCAGAGGAAATGGTTGAGTGAAATTCCGAATTAATTTTTGCACATTCTGAATATTATGACAAATTTATTCGTTATTGGTAAAATTTTCCGTAATTATACTATTTATTATTGATTACAAGCTTTTTCACGTTCACTTTATAGTACACGAACAACAATAAGTCTCGAGCTAATTCATTTAAATTACCTTCGTCCCATTTATGAAACGTTTTATACATATCTAAGGCTTTTTCTATTTCATTTTGTTCCAAATAAATCGCTTCGGCCGTTTTTAGCTGTTTGTTCAAAATCGCTATACGTGTCCAAACTTCCGGACAATCCATTCCGTCGCCACCTATTAATTCAAATAGTTTCTTTTTTCAGTAAACCGTTGTACTCTCTTAATGTTGTACAGTGCCGGGATTCAGTTAGGTTAGGCGGATAAAATAAATATATCAATACAAAATAAAAAACTATAATTTACAATTATTCTCATAGATATTTTAATCGGAATTATAAGCTATTTATATAGTAATTTATTAGTTCGGGATGGCGTCGTTGAATTTAAAATGCCTGTAAGGAAAAATTAAATCAATGACATTTAATATGGTCGAATTACAATACTCGGATAATTATGATATTTCGAAATATATAAAAAGAAGAAATAAACTCAAACAAACAACCTCTTAAAGCTGAAATGACAAAAGCTGATGGTATTATAGACATTTCGCGGGCTCATTTTTTAACTGAATTTAATGAATAATGGGAGAAAAAAAATATTATTTTCGAGTTATTTTTCTAGTCACATTTTTCAACGAATAATCTTCATTATTCATTTCAACTACTTAAATATGAAATATTAATTAAAAGAAAAAATGAAAATGATAAATAATTTCGAGGTCTCAAAAATTTAATAAAATTGCCTTAAGGAGTAAAAAAAAAAATTATTCGATAAAAGATGAAATATTCCAAAGTGTAACATATGTTACAACTCTTTGGAATATATTATTTTTAATCGAAGGCTGAAGGGCTGAAGAAATCACCGAAATCGTATTAAATAACAAATAAGGCATAGCAGATCCCCCCAAAAGGAACATCAGTTGGTGACTCGGTTTATAATAAATGAGAAATACTTCTCAAGGATCAGAATGTTACATTCATTCTCAAAACCAGATGTCACCGGATCTACTCGAACAGGAGTTCAGGTAGTGATAAAATTTAAACATGATAAATGTAAGTTTCGTAAGATTTACGAAAGGATCTTATCGCTAACTGTATGTTTCTCGAAACCCAGTACAAAATCGTCATCATTTAATCCACAATGAGCATTAAAGAATAGCCCCTTAGAGAATTATATGGACGGAAACTGTTCTATTAATTACTTAGGCAAATAGTGAATTTTTTAAGTACATTACACAGAGATACTATGGACAAAAAGGTCTCAAGTTTTAAAATTTATTCTAAAAATCAACGCTAAATTGTCGCTATTTAATAATGATACGGTCCGTATTGCTCCAATATAGTTTCTCGGCTGAGGAAATAAACGAAAAAGCAGATGCTTTCTGATTTTACATAGACAGTAATTAACTGTGCCAAAAAAGCTTACAGGATCTATGGTAAAACTGATATTGACGATTCACAAATTTGGAAACCAGATGAATGATATTTCCGGTACTTTACTCCATACTGGACTTTTCTAGAAATTTAACTGCAAAGTATTTTATTTATGTATTATTATTATTTTTTAGTATGAATTATTATCAATTATTTCTTACACTCATTACTAGTTACTATTGGATAAAATAATATTAAATACGATAAGAAAAATAAGCGATTTTTTTGTAAATGAAAAATCGTTAATTATTAGTTTTGTATAGCACTTAAACCAAGATGTAACATTTCATAAAGAATAAAATAAGCATCCACATCAACGAGCTGAATTTATGTAAAAGATTATCAACCTCGTGAGTCACGTCTCTTATTACAATAAAGCGGTCTAGTGCAAAGAAGAAAAAATAATCACCATGAGTTTTAGCAAATTCCTTCGCGATTTCTAGTGTTTCGTGCAAAAAGTGAGTTCTCGAAGAATCGCGAAGAGCTGCGTAACATCTTTCAGCAACATTCAAATTATGCAGCTGCAATGCAATTTCAGCCAAATTCTGCCACATCCCTTCAGCTTCCGGACTGCTAGAACCTTCTTGTAAGCTCTCCAAAAATAAAATTGCTCTTCCAAAATCGCTGTCATGAACTGCAGTACCAAATTCCACTAATCCTTCATCCAGTTCGTAACCAAACTGGTGAGTACCATCCTGTGTTAGTATCTGAGAAGTAAGTGATAAAAGATATCAATGCTAGAAATATTAATAACTATAAGTTTGATCAAAAAGCAGACGGAACACCCGATATTAATGCATATCTCTTGAAATAAGATGAGAGCAAATTTTTTGACATCTACGACATTAAACGTCAGCGTCGTTAATTTTTCAAATTCAATTTTTTGATTACAATTTATTGCAAAAAGGTAACTAAGCGGACTGTTCAAAACTAAACATAACGTGCGCACACACACACACACACACACTCGACATTGCCCAGAACATGCACACCATATGTGCACGCGTATACAAACACCAAAGTCGTGTACTTCGATGCATCAAACTTATAGACGTCTACTTGGGCACATAGTCACTCGCATACTTCACATTCAATCAATGATAAAGGTGAATACTTTAATAATCAATCAATCTGAAAGTTTAAAAAATGCTATAGAATAAAATGCAACGTACATGTTCGGTTATACTAAAAAATTTACCTCTGTTCGACCATCTGAACGGACCACGTCTACAATTTCGCCCTTAATTGGAAAAATCGTCAGCCGGTCGGGAGTATCAATGTTGTACCAAACGCAAGCATTATTGCGAGACTGGGCCACAACAACATCACTTCCAGGAACCCACTGCGAAAGTGCGTTAAATATAATTTTTAAATTTACAATATACGTAACTCAAAATAATGTAAAATAAAAAATAAATAAATTAGAATAATAAAATGAAGAGTAATAGATTTTTATAAATGTGTAGACAAAGGATTGCGCATACGGTGAGAGAGAAAATGTATATGTGGATAAGATTCTGTTTTTGGCTAAAGATGAATATATCATCTTACGCATCGCTGCAAAATGAAAAGCGCTTCGTTAAGGGTCGGTTCTGGTAGGTAGCGGTCGGAAAAAGAATAAGAAAGATCTGATCGAAATGTTTACAGTAAATTCGTTGATTTTCGGAGAAACTGGTTAATGTACTCTGTTAAATGTGCCACTTCAAGTAACCAAAACAAAATGAGCTGATCGAGATTCTGACTTTGCAGCACGTATGAATCGAACCAAAAAGCAGGATAAGACTATCGCATCTTTAATTAAATTCGCAACTGTAAAATTTCGGTAAAGTAATATTTCGCAATTAATCTCGTATTGAAATTCCCATCTTCGTGCCTATCGGAAACATCGATTTTAGAGCCACCAGGAAACCACCAATCAACGAGTACCAGATCATCGCCCCAATAAAAACAGTGATATTCACAATTTTGCTTTTATTTCACTTAATTATTCGTTAATCATTGTTAATATTTATATATCATATTTGTTTATTAAAGTTGTTTTCAGTGGTCGACCGTTTATAAAAAACTGGTGTAAGTCAAAGGTAAATATATAACAACGACAAAAAACTAGCCGTCAATTTAATCCTGTAATGATCATAAATAATCATACTAATAATAATAATAATAATAGTAATAGAATAATAATAAAAATAACGATTATAAACTTCTATTATCTGCGGAACTCAATTCTGCAATGGCGCCTCTTAGGGCTAAATAAATATATTAAACTTTACAATCTCTGGCGAGAAGAATATATTAAAACAGCGAAAAACCAAGCAGTAAACGTTACATTTGGCATCCCTGGTGGAGATTAATACTTCTAGAAGACATACAATTTTTTTTTTTTTGTTTTTTTTCGAGGGAGGGTGATGATGAAGTGTAAGGACCTTTGTTTAAAAATAAGAAAAGAGAAGAAGAATTCGATTTTAAAACATTCAAACAAGTTATAACGAATAAAATTCTAAGACTACACTTAATTCATTGGTAGTCTAGAATTAAGTACAAGTTTTACATTTGGCAAGAAAGCAAAATAAATGAAATGTAAGAAAAACGAATAAAGAAATGTTTACAAATTTTACTACCGGAGTATATTAAAACAAACGTTATAAAGAATATAATTTGGTGAAATAAGAATAACGAAAAGTTACTGGGAGGTATAAAATAAAATGTAAAAGTTTATGAACAAGGAAAAACAGACTAAAAATTACCATAAAACTCGATAGCAAAATAGGCAATGTAGAAATAGTAATGATAAAATTAACGGCAAATGAAATCTAACATTAAAAAAATGTAAACAAAAACATAAAACCGGTATAAATACTAAAAAAAATGAAAGCAACAAAACATTCGTTCAAGATCATTAGGAAGGATCTTAATTCCATATTTCTTGCTTTTCCCTTTCCCTACCCCCTTAATTTTTTATAACCCCTACTACTATCAGGTTAGAGATTGTAATAAATAGTTTGAAAATGTCGGTTAGGTTGTAAGTTTCAATTACATTTTCTTTTAACATCATTCACGAAGCTTAAATTAACTGATGGTAAATTATAATATGATAATTTAAGTATAAAACAAAATCTATGAACTAGCTTTCTGAAAAAAAGGAAATTTTACCTGAACGAAAGTGCAATAAGTAAGAATCGATAACGTTTCTGTTGTCCGAGTGTCCAATAAGGTTAATTTCATTTTTTTATCTCGAAAGAGTAATTTGTGACCGGTTTCATTTAATTCTAACCAATCGATTCTCGAATCGTGGGTTACTTGCATGATCGGAATTCCATAAACGATATCAACTACATGCATCATAACAAAACACACCGCGTTATAGCGCTTGGTTACTACACAGACCGGCTGAGTATAAAGATCAAATTTTATTCGTAAGCTAAATGAAATATTAACGGCATATCCGCGTGAGGAAAAACTATTTGCATGGGAAATTAATAATTAAAAATATTCAAAATCGTTTTAAAAATAATAAAAACTTCAGGCTATATTAGGTCTACTTTAGATAACGTAATACGCTTACAGCTTAATGTAATCAAATAAGAAAATACTTACCGATTGATATAGTTTTCAAATCAATTAAATAAGCTAATTTTTTATTGTCTTCTGTCGAATTGGCCGGCCTGCGTTCATTCAAGCGAACGCTTATCAAATGTGGATTCATAAATTCCGTTCTAGATCATTTCATACATCCGACGATAAATAATCACAGATATAATAATTCGATTTCGTAATATTTCTCACATCAATTCTTACAAAAACACTTGTTGTTACCCAATATTTAATGGTTTTTTAAAATGATGTCGAATAATCGTAATATAAATATATTTTTGATATTCTGTTTTACACAAAACTGTAATGCCCGGTTAAATTTGTCATATAAAATTTCGTTTACGGAGAATTTGTTTAACTAATCTACCAGCATCAAACAGAAATATCGAGTATTAATTTTTACACAAATGACCGGTCTATATGAATTTTAATTTAATGTGTATTAATAATACTAGCATATGTCAGGATAATGCCTGCAACATTTATTATAAACTATTTGTCAGTTATCGAAAATAATAAATAATTAATAATATCGACATTAAATAAGCACATCTGCGTTATAAAAACTGTAAAAGTAAATTAAGGTAGATTGACATAACGCAAGAGGAAAGGGATGAATGGGTGTACACCATAAAAAAGTCGACTAGTTACGATTAAATGGGCGATCTTGGTGGCCCAGGACTGAAAAGAATAAAGACGTATTTGTCACGAGCCATAACAGTCAGATCGACTAGGGCGAAGAAAAAGAAAAAAAGGACATTTGCTAGAGGAATTTTCGTCATTATCGCTTCAAATATTCCTTATATCATGCTCTCTCGAATAGCTTATCGATCTGTTGAAAATCAGCAGCTCTCCAACCATGTATGATGGTTGTAATCAAAAGTTTTAAACATATTTTGTGTGAAAGACCGTGCGTTTAGCGATAGTTTTCAGACTATTCCTCAAAACGATTTTAAATTTTATTATCGTTTTTCAGTTCAAAACTTTATTAATTTAATTTCAAAAAAAAAAAAAAAACATTTTTCAACGTCAGCAGCAAAAATATATAAAATTATTCACAATTTCAATTTTATTTTTTCCACAGCCACTAGACGTTTTAATTTTCATATACCGTAATGTGTTAGTAGATAAAAAATTATAGGCAACTATGAAATAATTGATTTTAACAACGAACTCGGAACTTTCTAATTAAGTAAAATAGACGCAAAATATTTTAGAAATGAAATCAATACCAATTACAACTGTTTTCAATGAAAATATGATAAATAGTTTGTTCATTACGAAAAGCTATTGATATAATTTTTCATTTATTTCGAAAAAATCCTTTTCAGAGCTTCTGTTTATATTTTCAATTTGCAGGTTCGAAGAAAAAACCATTCGTTGGTACTAGAGTTATAAAAAAAAATTATCAGCAGACTATTTAAAACACTTGTAATAATTATTTTATTCATCCTAGATACTACTATAAGAACATAAAAGTTCAAAGCTGTGAACATTTAGCTGATTTAATATTCAAAACTCACCTATCCAGTATATGATAATTTGAATTACTTTAATGGCGTTATAAAATGCAATTGTCTACATAAATGTTTTATTCTGAAAATGAGTGTAATTTTTTAAATAATTTTGACATTTTGAAATTTGAAGAGTTCAAAACTAAGAGTGTGGTTTAGATGCTTTTTTTTTTTTTTTTTAACAAGACTTTTGTATATTTGCTTTTCAATAAAATTAATGGTATTATGTTGTAATTGAGACTTCACAACAAAGTAAGTTGTCGAAGGAATACAGTATTTCCAATTTCGTTTATTTAGTAATATGATTTTTTCTTATTTCGTCTAATCTAATCTGTATAATTACGAATACGAAGAAAATTAAGAATACTTTTAATTAAAAATAAATATGTAAATTAGAATTTAAAGTTAATTTTAGCAATACAATAGTAGATTACAGTTCTGTCTCAGTTTATTTGGTTCGTATTTAATCGTTTAAAATTTTATCGTGACTAAAAGTTGTTTCTTTTAATTAATGGATGAATTTTAATTTGGGTAAAATAATATTCGGACTTTTAAATCTCGATATTTATTTGAATTTTTTAAACATAACTTAAATTTTTTAGATTTTTTTTAGATATAGATAGGTATTAATATTACCATAGTCATAATATAAGCTTGAAAACAGAAAAATACAGTTCATTTATCAGCTAAATATCCGTAATGCATATAATGAAGATAGCCATTAACAAATATTTAGTTTTTTCAATCACTGAACATTAATCTTTAAAAACTGTATCGTTTTCTTCGGAATTTGAAATAAAAAATGTATAATCCGATTATTGTTTCACGCTGCGTTTTTAGTCTGAGTACAACATGTGCATACTGGTTAATAAAGAAATGTTAAGATGTTTAACGTTTTCTATACTACGTTATTGATGAATTTTTATACTTAAAATCATCATCTGATTTAGTATAAAAAATGCATTATTATTATTATCGTTGTACTAATCTCATACGGTAAATACCGTTTTTCACTTTCGCAACTGCTGGGTATTATAGCCGGTATACTATAAAAAAAAAAAAAATGTTAAATTGTTAAAATAAATGTTGACCGTTTTACGATACTTACCGTACAGTAGTCAAAATTTCGTTATTTCCATATTCAACTAATGACAATTCACCAGCATTGAAAATTAAGCAGACATGCTGATTATCAAAATAAAATCTTTCACTACGACTAGAATATGGCCAGTTCACTTCGCTTGACAGATTACGTTCCAGATCTGCTAATAACAAAGTATCCGGTGTGCGGGCCATTATGTATCGATCAGCACCCATAATTCTGACATCATTGATCTCAAAACCGTAATATGATTTTAAGATCATACTTCGATTTTCCAATAGTGATTTTACCAATACTTGACTAGGTCCAACATATGTCATTTCAAATTTATTTTTCCATATCATCTTTCTTTAAGAAAAAATATTAGTTTTATTTAGTATAAGAGACAGAGAAAGAGAGAGAAAAAAAAAGTACACCCGATCTAAAATAAAACTAATAAACGATTAGTTACTTAAGGACTGATTCGAATAACTGAGCAGATCCACAAAGTGAACCACAAGCAACACGGGCACCATCGCGTCTCCAACAAATTGCAGATATCGTATATAAGTTAGGAAATTGCTTTTCAGTACCTTCTTCCCAACAAAGGTTAGACGGACTCCATAAAAATAACCGCAATCTACATATAAATAAACAAATAAATAAATGTGTACAAGCATTAACTATATCGTACTTTAATAACAGACGTTAAAATTTTAAAATCAATAACAATATTGCTCATTAACTAAATACAAGTAAAACTGACAACTTTGTTTAATATTCTTCTTCTAATTTATTAATCCCTTGAATTAGTATCTTGACTCCTAAATTATGGGCCAATGTACTATGGAGATTATGTAGAGAACACATTTTAGTTTTTCATGTTTTCTTTACCGCGATGCAATGTGTAAGCTATGTATTTCAACCGAATGATAACTTATGTAGTACATAGTTGCTGTTATGTAAGTTCTAAGATTGGTTCTATTTTTAATTAATCCTTACGTTATCACCTTCAAGTTTTGTCCAACTCAGTTATTTTCTTAAAAGTTACTTTGTTTCGCTGATGTACAAAAATCGTCACATATTTCCTTAAGTGTGTTTTTATTACACTTTCCCTTGTGGAATTTTTGGAAAAAACTAAGACTCACGAACGAACAATACGGTAAACAATATGTATAAAATGATTCGAAGTATTCAGCTGATGTATTGCTCTCAGTTTCTGTCGCATGGAGGGCGCTTATCAGATTCTCGATCTTTTAATTTAAATTAAGAATTAAAAACAACCAAAGTATTTTTCAAAATAGTTGTTAATTCTTGCCTCGTCACACTGAAGACGACAATAAATATAACGGAATCTTCTTGAATATTCTTCGCAATTTAATAATAATATGAAAATTGTTCTCATCTACAATGCACATTTTACAAAACACAGTTGCTTTAGCGAGTAATACTTTTTGACATTATTATTATTCGGCATTTTTGCTGCAACGAAATGAAAACGAATTAAACTGTTAAACCGGTATATTTAGTTTATTAGAAAAATTAAGTAATCGTAAAATTCAGTCAGATCTCAATACAACGGTTGTATTGGTACAATTTATTTCTATTAAACTACAACGTTTACGGAGTATTATCGCTTTAAATTTTAATATACCTACATTTCGTTGACCGCTGTATAACGGCAAAAAAAATTATTTTCAAAGGCTTTTGCAGAGAGACCTTTGGACTCTTATGTACGCTATTGATTGTGACTGCCAAGCCAGCTACCGTAGCGTAATTGGTTAGGCAGTGATATTTTGTTCAGGTAGGACCTGGTTTGAACCCCGTTGCTGTACATTAAAATTATAAATAAATTTCCCTTACGATGGATTAAGGAGGGCGGTACATGTAACCGCCTAAATTTTGGCCGTTTTTCACAGGCTTATTTTATAAGGAAGGAATAAGTAAATATTTTTGAAAGTAAGCACATTTATTTACCATATATTTAAATATAGGACACAGTGATTTTTTTTTTTTTTTTTTTTTTTTTGTACAAAATGGCCGCCGTACTGGTCAGTCTTCTGAGGCTCTCGTAGCGAACGGCGCCAATCGGCGGGAGTTCTAGCGTCTGTTGTAGTGATCAGAAATCAAAAATTCAAGTTACAGAGTGTTCAGAAAACATGTATTTTCTAGTTGAACCTATAAAAAATCAAAAAAGTGAAAAAATCGCAAATTAACGCGTCTCAAAATTCTATTTTTCATCCATTATTTCGATGATTTTGGGTCAAAAAAAATTAGTTTTTGAATTTTTTTTGGAATTTTAGAGGTTCAACTAGAAACTAATACTACAGAGAAAATGTGTACTAAATTTCATTGAAATCGGTTGAGAACTTTTTGAGTAATCACACCCGCCAGTTTCAAAAAAGTAGTTTTCAGGAAAACGCGTTTAAAGTTTTGACACACAGAAATTCTATGATTGCAGCGACTTACCAACTACTAGTCAGCCACTCAGCAATTCCAGGGCCATATAGCAGTCCTTCGGTGCGTTCGTAAAACTCGTTTTTCTTGTTGAGCTCTTCTTGACATGCTTCATGAGCTTTTTTAGTCGTCAAGAGCTGCGCCGATTTTCGCGACTCATTCTTTGTTTATCGATTTTTTTTTTTATATGACATGCATTGGCGGCCAATTACTATTTGTAAGGAGTTCATTACTTGTAAAAGATATGTATATCTATCATTGAACAGTACAGCTGAGATATACGCGCTAACTTCAACAATTTTTAGTCCTGAATTCAAGTGCTTTGGACAGAGACGCCAAACGATAGAGCTGAAACTCTCATTTGCATTCTGCGTGTGGCCACCCAAACATCTTTCTAGTAAATCGTCTCGGGACAAATTTTCAAATATCAGCTTTATGTGAATTTAGACGTCAGGATGTAATGGGGCAGGATGTTTAATAAGCTTAGAATTCTCCCCAGAAGCTTCAGTTTTGCACCAGCTATCGGGACCTGACGGACAGTACTCATGTCTCGGGTAGTCATCTGTGGAGCACATATGATAGTACGTGGCTATAATTGCATCTTTCATATCCTTCATGCAGTTGATGTTCCTCCGAATAGATAATCCGTAGAACAAAGATAATTTTTTGATCAAAGCTTCGGTGAGTTTGCCTCTTCCTCCCAGATGGTTGTCTGTTCCAGTTTTTCGGAGACGAGTACCCATCCTTTTCTGTACATGGCTAATGCATTCACTTTTAATGACTTGAAGGTCGTCGCCATACGGATTCAAATTAAGAATTCCCGTGAAGGTTTTCGAATCTCATCTCCTATATAGTTTCCGTATTTTACGCTAAATAAATGTTCGGGTCGTGAAAACATCTCTTTCACAGCTTCGACTTCCATTGCGCCTGAAGAGCCTTTGTGGTTTTCTTGGCAGTTTGGTTCATATTCTTCATACCATTCACGATATTCTTCAGTATCCGTTTCACAAGCACAAGTCACTGTCTCAGCTCTCGACCACTAACACGATCGTGAATTAATAAACAATCAAAAATTAATTTCTAACTCAAACGTCGTCATGAAATAGCGCTATGCGACCAAACCTGTATCACTATACAGCTTGTTCTTTTCACGAGATCAAGAAACAAAAAAGTTTCTAAACATCTGCTTACTCAGGTATTCAATATAAAAGGTGCCAAGGTCAGGAATCCAAGAAGTAGGTATTAAGAGCCGACCGCTCTAATACAGATCTAATAGCACTTGGGCGCTGAGTTGAGGCGGGACACTTTAACGAGTTATAAATCGAAAAATAATAAGAATTTAATTTCGAAAATTTACAGGCATATTTTTAAGATGTTATACTAACTATTTATGCAAAAAAAAAAAATCGATTTTTTAAAATTTTTACATGTATCGCTCCCCTTAATGTCCTATAGTTGACGAGTCCCAAAACCAAAAAAATAATAGAAAAATTGTCATTGTTATTAAATTTTGATAGCGTGATTAATGATGACAAAAGAACAGTAGATTACTGCGGTGCGTGTAAATGATTACATCAATAGTAATTACGTTTTAAGTTGACCGCTAATAAATTTTTTAGAATTTTATTCGATGCGATTTAATTTACAATTGTTTTTGAAAAATAAGACATCAATACTGGGATCACGTAAGTAATGATATATTTTCATGTTCCATTTTGAAATTTCTATAATTACGTAAACTTTCGGTACTCAAGGTCCTGGATTTTAATACAAAATTTAATTGATACGAAAAATATTTTTAACCACTACAATTTTGATTTGTTTTCCACTTTATACTTTTATCTACTTCTTACTCCTCGTTTATATGATGTTATTGAAGGCTTTGTCCGCATATTAATACTTATTTAAATCTTTAATTTTTCCCCTTTTTATATAATGAACTTTATATTGACACTATCAATCGCATTTTTTCTATTATCAAATACTTTCTTTATTTTCTCTACTGAATTTTCCTTTCGTTTGAGGATGTACTAATATCGTAATTAAAACAAACTTTAAAAATAGTAAATCACGATAATCGACAATAATTTAAAATTTATGAATAATAAAATTTCTCTGTAATTTAAATTTACAAAAAAACATTCTAATAAAATCTATTTTTTTTTATCAAACACTACTAATGCACGGTATAATTATTGAATTACGTAACCAAATGTTTAAAATGAATAAATATAATTACAAAATATTATAATATAACGTTGATTAAGCAGCGATTCAAGAAAACATCCATGTTATGCTTTCCGCGACTTTGATAATAAATTAGTATTTTCTTTGCCAACATACTTATTAAGGTCAACTAAGCATCATTTCTTAAGGTACCTTTGCTTTGATCATTACAATTATTATTTTTTTATTCTCTTTTTTTATGATTACCTTTTATTAAACTATTTACTTATTCTATATACTGCCCATCATTTTTACATAAACAAAAAAGTAGGATAGTAATACACGTTAGTGCTACTATTACAACTTTTAACAAATGATGAATATTTTTAGAGGACTGAATTTAGATGGCCGTTGCTAAAATTAGGAATGATTCGTAATGGTTTGAAATTAAAGTAATATATGAATAATAGCCAACAGCGTTCTACCAAATATATTTCTAGTTATAATATAATTAGTAATGATAGTTACTGCTCAATAAAGCACAATCTACAATAATTCAGGATGAAATGTATTTGTAATACGAGCACTGTTATGCTCATATACAGTCTATATAAAATAATGTAAGGATTTATTTTTACAAATAGTGAAGTAGTGTGATCACTCATGTAATTGAGCGAGGTCTTAAATTTATAATATTGGAGTACTACGACCAGCCACTTCTGTACTCATGAAATTTGTAAAGGAATATTTCTCCCGCCGCTTTATATATATCGCTGAAATGTCGATGCTTAGTAGTGTACTGTACCCAGGGCCGCGTCTAAGTAAATAGTTTAAATCTCTGACAACTGTTGAATACAATGTATAATATTATTTCGAATCTGAGCAGCTATTGAGCAATCACTGTGCACCAAATAAGATATAGGGGAGAATCAACAGACGTATTAACAACTCTGTGGGAAACTTAAATTTCAGCGATTAAACCAGTTCTTAGCTCAATATTAATTAAATTTTTACTTTATGAAACGTTAATTAAAAATAAATAAATGGAAATTTAAAAAGTTTACTTTTACATTTTCTGGATTCAATGTATACTTTTGTTAAGCTAGAAGTAATAATAATACGTATAAGATACCATTAAATCAAGTGAATACATGATCATATCGGACTAAACATTGATGTATGAATGATTGGGATTAAATTATTAAATCTGATGTAGACGTTACCCAAATTACAAAATGCGAATGAAATTGTACAAAATCAGAGGAAATTTAATTTTCTAGATAGCACTTTTAATTAAGTCAGATGTAATAACATTACATACGAATCGACAGATCTCTTCATTTAATAGTGTAACGCGTTATAATAATTATTATAAAAAATAAAAGTTAAAAATGTGAAGAAACAATTCTTTGTCAATGTTATTAAATATCAAAATTTCTTAAAATGCCTGATTGGTCTCTTAGGACCACATTTCAGTCTAAACGTGTGTATATGTACCCTACTAATCAGTTTGCCTGCTGTTTCAATTCAGATTAATTCTTTATTAACTCAAATTGACTCACCAATCTTCTTATTGGGCGGTTTTAATGCAAATTCCGCATTATGGGGATCGACACAGTTCAACGTCCATGGGACAGTAATCTCCGACTGTCTATTAAACAGTAACTTTCCATTATTTTCTCCCCCTTTACGTACGTATTTCAATTCCAATTATTATTCCTTTTCTACTTTAGAGCTTTCCTCTTTACATCTGCTGCACTATTTTCCTTCTTATCCAGTACTGTACATCAAGTTCCCCTTTAAAGTGTCAACGACACTTATAAAGCAGTTGGAAAGACGATTTGCATTTCACAGAGCTGATTGGAAGACACACCTAAGAGACAAATATCATTAAACTACTTCTTGACATCCATAGAAGAAAATCTAAACAAGTTCACTGAAACAATTAACAATTCGGCCTTAGTATCTATTCGTTTTGCATCACATATACAATACAAATGAGCTGTAGTGCCCAAAAATTAAGACAACTATTTCTGAGAGGAAAAGAAACCTTTTATGAATTCAAAACTACGGAACCAGTCTATGATCTAGTGAAATTGAAAAAAAGCAGAGCCATAGTTATATTACCTATTCGCACAAAAAGTGTCAGTTCTCGATATCCTTTGCCTCCTCTGTTATAAAAGACGTTATGTGGAAGAAAATCGACTCCCTCAGTGGAGCCTTAAATCTCACGTTGACGCCTACATTACTTATAAACAGTTTTTTAATCAAAGATAAGCTTGATATTGAGAGAGTCTTTGTGCTTCACTTTAAACATTCTTCTTCATTTTATTCCTATAATTTTTCCAATGCAGTTCTTACACTATCAACGGAACAGCGGCCGATATCCTTTGATCCCGATATTAATAATTCGGTAAATCTTCCTTTTACAATTCATGAATTAAACCACACAAAGAATAATGCACTTGGCGCTGAATGCATACATCTTTCATGCTTAAATATCTCTCTCCATCTGCGAAATTATTCTCGCTGCACATCTATAAGGTGTATGCATAAGTTTTTGCCGTTTTTTTTTTTGGTAAAGAAAAGACATAATTTTCAAGGGAAACTCACTTTTGGTTTATTCAAAATATTGGCCATCGGCTTCTACATACTTCGCTCATCTTTCAGGTAAGTCATGAATACCATGTCAGAGAGACTGTTTATCTTTTGCGGCAAACCATTCGTCGAGCCATTTTCTAACTTCCTCAAAATTTCTGAAGTGCTGCTCTGCGAGCGCGTGCCCCATTGACGCGAAGAGGTAATAGTCAGATGGCGCCACGTTAGAGGAGTACAGCGGGTGCGGAAAGATTTCCCATCCAAGTGATTTTAAGGTGTCTTTCACTGGTTTTGCATTGTGAGACGGCGCATTGTGGTGTAACAAAATCACTTTGCCATGTATTGTGACCCATTCCAGTCGTTTTTCGATCAATGTATGATTTAAATTGATCATTTGTTGGCAATATTATTGTGTGTTAACGGTTTCACCGGGCTTCGAGGGTTCATAATACAAGATACCGCCTTGGTTCCACCAGACACAAAGCATGGTCTTCTGCCGAAGCGATTTGGCCTTGGTGTTGAAGGACCGGCTTCGCCAGGTGACAGCCACGATTTTATCCGCTTCAGGTTTTCAAAATAAACTCATTTTTCGTCACCAGTAACAATTCGGTGCAGAAATGATTTTCTTTCGTGGCGTTAAAGCAGCATTTCACAAGTGACTTTGCGATTTTCCATTTGCCGTTCATTCAAATCGTATGGGACCCATTTACCGAGTTTATGGATCTTTCCCATTGCTCATAAACGCCTGCTGATTGTCTCTTGTGACACATTTAATGCTTTTGCTTATTGCTCTTGAGCTTGAGTTGGGCCATCATCCAGTAACGCCTGCAATTGCTCGCCTTCGCACTTTTGTGGTCTACCAGAACGCGCACTGTCTTTCATATTGAAATCGTCCTTTTAAATTGTCGAAACCATGTTTTACATGTTCTAATCGATGGAGCGTGTTCACCATATGTTTCTACCAGCAAACGATGACTTTCCACAGCCTTTTTCTTTTGATTAGTGCTCTTTTTCAGGCACAAACGTTAACATGATCACTGAACGATACAACACATACGCGATTGTTTGGCGGACTGAACTTGTGTGTGTTTGTAGGCTAATGTCAGGCGAACAAACTGACGTTGTGTCAAATTCATACGCAACGTACTGTTCGGTAGCACCATCTTTTGGTGAAACCGGAAAAGACTTATGCATACACCTGGTATAACCAAATTTTGTCTTCCGGCTTTATTTCACATTGCTTAAGAATGACACTCTTTAATAAAGACCCTTTGTTCCTTCAAAACTGTAGACCTATCTCTTTGATTTCGATCCTTTCGAAATCATTGAAGAAAACGGTGAACAAATGCCTCCTAATTCTTTCTTAAATGTAAAAATATTCTTTCATCCGTCCAAGCAGGCGGTCGAAAACATAAACTTGCACTTCTTCATCTCCTTAGACTACAAAAGCAAATTCTAACAGCCCGCAACCGATCATAGCATCTCTCCGCTCGACGTTTTTTGACACGGAGAAACCTTTTGACCACGTACGACGATTTGGTGTGCTTAAAAAACTGAAAAATGCCGGAATTAACGATAATACGGACCATTTTATCCAGAGATTCCTCACTAATAGAGCCATTCAAGTAAGAATAAATTCTTTAGTATCTTTCGCTTTTACAACTAAGAATGGAATTCCGCAGCGTTCGCTTTTAAGCGTAACCCTATTTATCCTTTATATCAACGGCAAAGCAGATTGTATAAGGCCGCCAGTTATAGCCCGCTTGTTGCGATGTCCATCCTGCAATCATCAATCAATAAATTGCCGAACTAGGCTGATAAGAATGGCTTAAATATTTCATCCTCAAATGATAAGCGTCATGTTAACTCCAATCTAAATATCATGGTCTTTCTAAAACATTTGCCAATCCAATTTGTATCCACTATAAAATTCTTAGTCTAACGTCTGATGGGAGATTATCGCGGGCTCCTCACATATCTATGCTTAAAAATAGGCGTATAAAATCCTTATCTATCCTTAAAAATATCTACTCAGTTACAAATAGAACGTACATCCGAAATTGCTGACGACAGTATACAAAGTTCTTATCTTAAGTAAATTACTGTACGATCGTCGTGTATATTCTTCAACTAACAAAGCGTTTCTAAAATATTTCGATTAAATTCATAATATTTATCTACATATACTTTGGGCGCGACAAAAATCTCCTTCGTTGGGCGTTTGTGCTTTAGCAGATTTCCTTCCTTTATCCTTTATCCGAGATTATTTCACCTTTTGTGATTCCTTTCCTTGTTGCATCTTCGCATCAATCCTTTATTAATAATTTCCAAATCCCTCCGTCATTCTTTTTAGGCGACCCATTGATCAAGGCGCTATCATTCCTTTCTGAAATATGCATAAATTAAAACGTCCATCCCATTAATCTGATTAATATAGCGGCTTGGGTGTATTTTTCAATTTCCATTCACTTAACCCTAATTAACCTCTTTACTTTTATCAACGTTACAGATATTATCAAATAAATTCGCATCTATCCCCAATACTCAAATGTATACCGACGCGGCTAAATCAAGCTCTCACTTAACCAAACTGCTTGTGCTTATGAGATTGAAGATGCAATGTAAAGTGAACTCTTAAACGGTTACTGTTCCAGTTTAAAGTCAGAAATATATGAAATTCCGATTTTTCTTCAAGTATATTCTTCCAATCATTCGTTATTCTAATACGCTCTCCTTATTTCAGACTTCCTTTTATTTATCAAAGTTACCCAAGCCCCAAACAACAGCGGCCCTCAGTAACTATAATAAAAGAAGTTCAACTCTCGCTATCTAATTTTCATAGAAACTTTTTATGGATTCCCAGCCACGCACGGATCCCATGCAATGAACAGGCGGGCCTGGTTACTAAAGTAACCTTAGTTAGTCCGCGGTACTTTTAAATGATCCACTCCCTCAACCGGAATTAACAGTTTTCCAAATCTACTTTTCCGAAGAATGGAATAAACTGTGGCCGAACCAAAAAATGTGGCGCAGGTTCATATAGTCTAATACTAACCTGTGATGGCCATTACTCCCAATTCTCACGCGGGGACTTCGCAATCTACATAATAATTAATATAAAAAGAACCTATTAAATTTAAATTTTGTATGTACTGTTTTTAACTTTCCGTTTGGGTGGGGGGGGAGCTCATTTTCTAATATTAGACACGGACTTGTCGAAATTTCTTTCTTAATGAGCATCCAATAACCAAGGTAAACCTTAAATTTCACGTTTGTATGCACGGCAACTCCGGAGGTTTTGATGATTTAATTCACCTTTCATATAGATAGGACGTCTAAGTAAATAATCGAGAAATTATAGGTTTCAATAGATTTCATGATGAACAAAAATATTTTTATAAACATGAGGCCATAAATGTTTCGATACAGAGCAAGGATCAAAAAATGAGAAAAAATAATATTTCATAACACTTCTTTCGTAATAATAAACAAACAGCTAATCGTGTTGCGAACATTTAAAATGAGCATGGTAGAAGAATATTAAATAATACTTGTGGACTGATTGATAACAAGCGGCATGATGATATACGTATCGATTAGAGAAGAAGAGTAAACGAAGTCAGTAAGAAGAAAGTCGAGAGACAGCCAATGCGCACTTAGCCAAAAAGGAAATTCCGTAAACGTTTACTATGTTTAAGTTAACTGTATGGATTAGCTATGTTCTGTTATAATTATCAGTATTATCGATAGATAAATAAAAATAATCGATAATTTATAATCACGCCCACCTATCAAAACTACCAAAAACTACCGCTTGACCACTAGGACTACTGCAGCCAACCGTAAATTCTTTTTCTGCGTATTTCGGATCGGAATAATCAAACTGTTTATGAACACGGCCGTCATTTTCGTAAAATGTAACAATTTGATCAGATCCTCCAACAGCAATGTAGTTAGTAGGCCACGCAAGTGCATATGGTGGAACACTATGCATCACAACGCGACCCTAAACATCGATACGTTGTAGAAACTTTATTTTTTGATTATCAATTACAGCGCATGTTAAAATAAATCAGTCACCTGACTACTAATATTTGAATCTTCAGTTATGTAATATCGGACAATACTTCCATCAGCGTGACCAGAAAGAAACCCAGTGCCTCGAGAACTGTAAATCACAAACAGAAATTTAAACTTTTTATGAAGGTTCTTTTTACATTCCATGTTCTCTTAAATTTTTCAAGGTGCTTTCATTTAATTGAGTACAAACTAATTGCTGTACGAAAGGTATTATTTGCTTTGGGAAAATAATACACTGACTATACACACTAGCATCAACAATAATAGTATTAGTGATATGATTTTTAATTGAATAATTTACGTTTATTTTTACATACTTGCATGCCAATGATACAACGTACGAACCAGTTGAATACAATGTTTGGGACTTATTTGATTTTATATGAGCTGCTCTTATTTTACCGTCGACTTGACCATGTATAATGGGCCCTTCAGCCAACCACAATAAACAAGTAACTGGTGACTGTTGCACGAATTTATTGCATATAATTTTTTTACCACCCCTTGTTTTGGAAAAGAAATATATCATTCAGTTTAAAATGCTGCTAAATAATAATAATCATGAGAATTAATATCGAAATAGTAATAAAATAAATGCGCAAAAATGTAAAATTTAGACGCTTTTTCATTTCATAAATGCAGATTTACCTTCAACAGGAAAACGTATTTAATGAAATGAAAAAGTGAATATTATAAACACATATTATATACATGCATATATTTAATATTTGTTACCATGAATCTCCTAATTTATACACATATATTATGTTATCTGTTTGTCCCACCGCAACTTTTGTTGAATCTGGAGAAAAGGCAAGACCTTTAACAGTGTAACTTTTTCGATTATTCTAAAAAATGTAATGTACAAAAAATTATTTAAAGCAAAAATTAAACAATGTAACAATGATAAAAATGACAAAAATATAGTGAAGAAATGTGAACAGGTGTTAAAAACATTTTAAACGTAAGGAAAAGGGGAACTTCAGCAGATTATTTTATGCACAGTATTTAGAAATAACAGAAGATGGAAAATAGGATCGAAAAAAAAAAAAAACAACAGACCGAGAAATGCTGAATAAATCAGATAGAGTTCGTTGTACAATGCAAATTCTTCATGAACTACTATGTATCATTAAATCAAATGATGAGGAAGCAATATCATGTATCATAATATTATAAGTTGTAAATAGTACAGCTCTTTTTATTTACAGTTCTTTTAAACTATTATGATTTATCGCGATTATTAATTCCTAATCTTTTGATATTTTTAAAAACATAAATTTTTATCACACTTGCCTTAACAAAAGTATACAATTTTGAGAAAAAGCGATCAAGGTACTTCACTTACAATTTGTTTCACGTGATTTAAATAAGTAATGTGTACTTTTTCGTAACAATGAAGCAAAATTTTCCTACTCTTTTTACGACAATTTGAACAATAAAGCGGATGCTGTTAGTGGTTAAGGATAAATGATGATTGGTAATGTTTGCTAAATGTAATCCATTAATTAAATATTTTTTAAATATTTACAAGCCTTACATAACTGACTGCCCAATAAATTAAAACTGAATTAGGCTGGTTTTATAACAGACCCCGTGAAAAATAATTAAATTATTATATGTTCCTTAAAAGAGTTAATTCATAGTAGCGGTGAAGTAGCATAAAAGCCGGTGCTCTTGTCTGTCTGATATCAAGTGTTTCGTATGGAACATATTAATAAATCTGAATATGGTAGTGTTCTCGAATTAATAGTGTTATTGGATCAGACAATATAACTGCAGCAATAACCAAAAATTTAGCTACCACAAAAAAGGTAGTAATGCATGTTCTTATCAAAAATGACATAAACAAACATTTGAGAAATTGCGTGTTGTAAAAATTATATAATACCTTTGGATCTGCTGGTTTTGTTGGGAATTTATCTCGCTTTTCCCCGTTTTCATCAAATAGATAAACTATTCTTTCGTAGTTACAAATGGCCAATTTTAAATTATTTGGTGACCATGCTAATGCTAGAATTTTTGAAACCTCTTCCTATCAAAAAAATAAATAAATAAATAAATAAATATTTCATAACGCAGTTAATTACAACACTACGCATATAAATTTACCTTAGCTTCAGTAATAGTTTTAATATACTTCAACTGCATGTTTAATTTCTTTTTTAAAATATAAACAGTACTATCAGGCTAAGTAGGCAAATATAGCATTTATTTGTTTACATGATGGTTACTATAGTTACATAAGTAGAGATATGTACTGTTTTTAAAAAAAATCATTAATATAAATTTATACAAAAAATCATTTAGATATTATTAGTACACATTTTGTATTATTCAATATAGATTTGAAGCTATATATTGAATTTAAATGTACAGTTAATTTAACAATATAAAGCTTAATATATATGTTTGAGATTGTCGTTGATCTGTGTGATGTAACAAAAAATAAACAATTTCTTTTAAAGTAATTAAAAATAATTATTCCGAGACAGTTAATTTACGTAAATTTCCAGTGCGTTTACTATTAGAATATTTATTTAATATTTATAAATAATATTTAAAATTTATACATTTAATGTTAATACAAACCTGATCATATGATATCGTACCAGTCAGAGAGCTATAAAACTCAACGGAGAAGTCAAAATAAAAATAATAACAACAATGATAATGATATCAATAAAAATATATAGGACTGCCCGTTTATAAATGTAGGTTGTAAAGTTAATTTTCTTTTTTTTTTTATTTTTTTAAATTTGCTCATTTTAACTTTTATGCTTAGTTTATTAGTTATAAGTTTTTTTTACCCTTTTATTATATCGTAGTATGGCTAATGTAGATGAAGAATTAAGCTTCCGAGAATGTGAGGAATATGTTCATCAACATAATATACAACAAATATTAAAAGATTGTTTAGTTCAATTGTGTGTTAATAGACCTCAAAATCCTATATCGTTTTTACGAGCATACTTGCAGAAATTAGAAAGGGTAAGTATTTCATTATATTTACCAATTGATCACCTATATTATGAGAACTAAACTTAGTTATATAAATTATTTTCTCGTTACATTATTTCAGCTGATATTAAATATGCTATTATGCTAAAATCGTAATCTGTTATTGAATGTCTAGATTTCACGTCTTTGTAAAATCCCAAAAACGTCCTAAGTATCAAGAACATCTATCTTTTTTTCGCAAACTGTTTACATAATGCTAATACATGAATCCCAAGAATATTTATGTTTAATCATCTGTAACTTTAATAACTTATAAATAGCCAATGTAATTACGTAAATCGTATGCAGTATTAATTTTTCATATCTAGCTAATAAATACTGCTGTGAATTGTTAATATTTAAACTATCACGGAAAGAATTATACATTACTATACTTGCTATTGGTACAAAAATAGTTTATAATTTAATGTAGTTCAGTTTTTTGAGATGTTAACTATTCGATTCATTTTAGATGTGATAACAGAACAGAAATATTTTTCAACACCATACTTTTACATGATATTTGATATATGTACTTAGTGAATTTAATGAAGGGATTTTTCGTTTTTTTTTTTGTTTTTCGGTAGTAATTCTAAAGTTCTATAGTTGTACGTGTAATATAATTTGAATAAGTGAAGTTCTTTTTTTTTTTATAATCTTAAAAACTGATGCATAATTTAGTTTAAATCGTGACAGCTTTGATAAATCAATTTATGTAATCTTTTTTATATTATACGTCGATATAAAAACGTTATATATATATATATATATATATTTCTTTTTTTTTCTTCTTTGGATATAAATAAAAAAGAAATGAACATTTTTATTTACACTCGTGTGCAACATTTCTTGATTAAAAAGTAAGGTTTTAAAAAACAAAAAGAGCAAAATCAATATTTTAAAAAAGTAAGAGTTTGCTCCTGGTATCTTGTTTATCATGAAATAGTAGACGAGAAAAACGTTATTAAATATTAAATTTTGTAATTATGATATACATAATTTTACATTTAATGGACTTTTAGTACATTTTTTCATTAATGTTAATAAGATTTTAGGAATATTTTTCTTTTTTCTTTTTAAATTCTAAATTCGCCCTCCAATTTTCAAAACTTCAGTTGTTCGTCGCTAAAAAATATTGTTTAGATAATAATGAATATTAAAAATTGCAATTTACTTATTTACTTACATATTCAAATCTAATCGGTTGCTTAATTTTTAATTTTCGGAACTCTTTATTGAGTTAATAGTACATTAATATAAAGTAGATTATTGATTGGGATTAAAGTTAAATTTTTTGTCATATGATTGTACTAGAGATTTCAATGAACTTGTTTGTTTTTGCTTGTTACCGATAAATACGTATGTATATAACTGGTTACTATTGTTATTAATATGATTAATTAAAGGGCGATTAAAATTCATGTTTTGGAAGAAAAATGTTTATATTTATTTATTAATATTTTATTAGTTGTTTAAACTAGTTTGAGGCATTAGGATACGAAATATATAAGAAGATAATTATTGTTCTTTAAAATTTCTTCAATTTTGTACATATAACAGGCGATGTACTAATTTATGTATTAGAATTAAGGTATATTTTTACACGGTTGATTGTAAATAATATTGATGCTCAATTTATTAATTACTAATAAAAACAGAACAAGGTAATAAATATAAAAAAGATTAATATATTTGAAATGCACCTATTTTATTAATTGGTTTCACTTCCTTTTGATGCACCATGATGATTAGTGTGAAGGAAATCACTGCCAGTTTTAATTTCATCCTAAGATTAAATTATTGTTCTGACATTAGAAATATGCATTATATAAAAGCACCTTAAATTCTCGTCGCTGTTTTGTTCCATATTTTGTTATTACAATTATTCATTTATTTACATAAATCTGATATAGTGGTATATTTATTTTTCTTGTATTGATCAACTCAGTTAAACTTTTTCTTCTGCTATCAGAACCACTGCTTCTATGAGGTTGTTCTTTTGTCTTTTCCCTCATCCATTTTTTTTTCTTCTCTCTTGAAGGACTTGCAGTTTTATTCGTTCACGTTCTGATCCCGATTTCCTTCATATTTTTCTATTTATAAAAGTAAAAACCCAACTGAAATTGATGCGTATAGTATGCCTCAATAACACAACTCTTCTTTCATGCATTTGCTTATTTTCTCTTTATATTCTTATACCTCCGAATGTTGTGTCCTTCATTGTCTTAGGCAAGCTTAAAATTTTATTTTGGAATATTTCTTTCCCTTTTTTTTTGAGGTTTCATGAACCGGCATTTTTTCGCAATTTGTAAAACTTGTTATTAAAAAATAAAGAAAAAGCCAAATACTTAGGTTCAATACCGTTTTAAACAAGCAATAAAAAGCTTTTCCGTTTTTTTTGTTTTTTTTTATAGTTTTAACTAAATTTCTTTTAACAACTCTCTCTTCTCAAAGCATATTTTTAGCTACTTGGTGTGTTGTTTTTATTTTCTCTTCCGGTCGCTAGTCTAGTTTGCGGTATATTTTCTATGCATAACTAATTATAACAGCTCATAGCGTAAAATATCGCCAGTTAAATGTTTAAGAAATAAAAAAATTTAAATTTTCATTCAGTGGTAGATCGCAGCTTTATTCTGCTTGTTTTTAGAACACATTATAAGGAATTCCGCTTTTAAATTTTTTTATGAGTTACTTGAAAAAACATGGTTTTGCAGTTACCAGTTTGAGAATAGTAACACCTTATGAGCCTGGAGACGATTTTTTATTTCTTTAATATTATGAAACATATAACATGGTAGCTACTCAAATATAATTTTTAAATTCCCGGTTTTCCTGGTCCAAATCCTCCCGATTTCCTGATTACTAGAATCGTACAAAAAGAAGAATGGAATTTTTTTGTTACTATTGATAATATTTGACCGCTGCAGCATATTTTATATGAATAAAACAGAATTCTTCGTAATTTATTTTGAGTGAGGTACATTAAAGAAATGCATCCATTTTTCGTTTTAAATTAATTTTTCTCATTAAAAATACCGTTTTGACCTATTTTTACTTCTTTTTCCCGGTTTTACGACAAAATTCCCGGCTTATTTCCGGTTGGGTGGCCACCCTCCATAATAACAGTATTCATAAAATAATAGAAACATTTCTAAAGTAGGGAAATCCATTAAACTAAATTATGTACTTTTTTCGTTAATAAATAAACTTTTTAGTTTACTTGTATCGGACAGATTTTACAAAAAATCGTTTGTAATGCATTATATTACTTCTACAGCGCAAGAAAATGATCGGATTACAACAAAATTTTATTACTTTTTCGTTAATTTCCAAGAAAACAGTTATCATTTTTTTTTTTTTTTTATTAAACTGGTTAAAATTAAAAACAAATAAAGAATTAACTAAATTAGTCAGTTGGGCCGGGCAAAATATTAACATAAAAGTAAAAATATACTATTCAAATACAGGATCACAGTTAGCATATTCGCATTGATAAAATAGGTAGTAGTGCAGCATCGGCTTTTAATATTGGTAAAAAGATGGTAAAAGATAAAATTAGCTCTGGGAATAATTAATTGTAATATATTTTTCATAAGCTAGTTTATAAAATGCAAATCTTTTAATTTCTTTTAGATTATAAACAAATATTTTGGTATCTTTTTGAAAATAATTTTTAACTCGTTTTTAAATAAGATGCAAAGTGCTTAAAATAATTGAGAATTTAAACAAAATTAAAATATATATATATATGTATATATATATATATAATAATTATAACACATCCTACGAGTAAAAAAGAAGCAAGACTGTCGCAAAACAGAACGATAATTTTGTGAAGTATGCTGGAATGTTGCAAATATGACAGCAAATAAATGAAAAAAAGGGAAGAAATTATAGGAAAAGGTTACTACGCTATATATATATATATATATATATAATGTATATACACGAAAGAGGGGTTATTGTATAATTGTCAAATATAAATTTTTTGTGAGCGTAAAAGCAACAATCAACAGACGTAATTGTTACTTGATTGCTGTATAATTTTACTTAAACTATTACGGTTATAAAAAAAGGAGAATATTTCAAAATGAGATTAATATTCAAGAGCAGTTTCCATTAGGCATTTTATTTTATTATTTTAAATTTCTAAAATACACCGTTTGACAATAAGCCAAAATGCAGTCATTAAAAAAATGTACTATAGAAATATTTCGATGGAACTAGGACATCCAAATAGATGCATTAAAATCTGCACAAATATTATAAAAATTTTATTGTAAAAGTATAAACTGAACGTATAAAAATAAAAAAAAAAGTAAAAATTATTGTCGTAAAAAATTATAATACTCATTTTAACTAATAGTTGGATGTGGTCAATATGAGGAATAAATAAAGAACTGATTGTTCTGAGCACTTGTGTTTTATCACGCGTTGAAGATCAAGATGATTTCTGCGTTGGCTCTAATCTTTGCAACAGTGATGTTTGCGCCGCATCTACCTTATTATTGCTTTCCAGGGCAGAATTTTCACATATATATTCTGGCTTCCAAAGCTGATGTCGGAAAAAATTATTTAATAGCATAACATCCTTTTGTATCGCGGCCAGAATCTGATCGGATAAATGTAGCGAGTTCGTTTTCTCGAGCAGAGCAATTAAAGGTTGGCATCCGGCTCCTAAATCGTGAGCAATCGAAAGAATCCTCTCCATCTCTTCAATTCTTTTCTGTTTCTTTTCGGCCAGATATCTTGATTTCATGATTAATCGCTCGCGAAGATATCGGATACGTTTCTCCGTTATGGAGTATATGTTAATGAATGCTTTCTGGCATATTTCTATATTACCGGCTGTAATCGGTGAAGCGGTTTTCGTATCTTCCGTAAGATTCTGTGCAATAATACTCGCGAAATCGTCCGTTTCGGAATCTGAACTGCTTGAATCGGTAGACATATCGTAGGTATCATTGTAATAGTCGTTTGCGGTGTCGTTTGGCTTATTTGGATCTGTCTGAATTGGCACGTCCACTTCATTAACATTTTGTTGATCACTGTGATCTGGACTATGGACGTTCTCACTGATCGGTTCTTTTTCGTCCAAAACGTTATTTTCAGTTTTCATTAAATCTAATGATTTTGAAACAGTTAAATACATCTAGATAAGTTTTTATTTTTTTTTATTTTAACACAAACTAGGATAAATGGACCAAATCATACTTTAACTTAATAAAATAAAAGTTTCTACTGCGTTGCAGATTTATTGATAAATTACCAAATGTTCTATTAAAAAACGTTTGTAAAGATGAATTTTACACAAATATGATTTAACAACATAAAATTCTGAACACATAATATAATGTAAAAAATAAATAATATTTCAAAAAGGAAAAGAAAAAGAGAAAGCATGGTATTAAAAATTTTGGATATTCATTAGGTAAAACGTTAAATTTAAGGATTATTTGTTGTTTAATAAACATTAAATTAAACCCGTGTATACAAATGTTTTGGATCTGTTATTTTCGAGCTACGCCTGATGAAACCGTCGAAATAAATTAAACTTTTTAGTACAATTATTGTTTATTTTTCCTCGTATTTATGCTTTGTTTCAAAATTATAAACTAAAACAAAATTACAATTTAAGCTTTTCTTGTCACTGTAATTAAAGTTGTTTACTTTAATTTGCATTGCTAATTATTTCGTTAGTGTTTATTCAACGAGTTTTATAAATTGTTCGTTCGAATTTAATCACATTAATTACATGAAATTAAGCGCAACAATTGTTGCTTTTCAATTTGCTAGGAAAACTATGTTTTTAGCATTATTATATTAATCACATGTTCGTATACATGCACTGTAAATATATTTCGCTTCTACTTTGATTCTAAATGTTTTTATATTTCCGTTAGGTTTAATTAAATTTGGTTTTTACACATTGAACTTATAAAATAATTAATATTTTATGAATTACTGCAGTTCATTTGATTAACAGTATTACATCAACATTTCAATAATGAGCTTAATATTCCCGAATAGAAGTTCTTTCTTCATTTCAAGTTCCAATAATTTATCGTAAAAATTAGCGTGCTTGTTACATTGTAGATTTATATATCATTCGCAGATTTTTAGTTTTCTTTTAGAATTGAATAAGGTAAAGCATAATATTAAATTAAGGACACTTTACTGTTACATTTAAGATTAATATAAACAACAGAAATACCTTTATCCGTAAAGTCTTTATTTCTTAAATCCGGAACTTGGTATTTACAAGTAACTCTTCTCTGAATTTTACCGTCTATGATCTCATCTTCCCACAATCTTTTAGCCACCGATCGTATTATAATGTACTTTTGTAGGTATTTGTTTTGTAAATTGTGGCTTTGCAATTGTTGAAATTGATGAAATAAATAACATCTTGCTTCTTTCGATACTTTCTCCCCGCAACGTAGTGGACAACCGCATAAATCTATTTTTTTTTTAAATCCAATATTTTTAATTATTCTCGACGATGTAAAAATTATAAAACCATCTTTTTCATTTACATCATAACATTTATTTTATATACGGAAATAACAAAATTAACTTCAAACTGTAAATTCATACATATATATATATATATATTTACTTTTTTACAGTAAAAATTTATTCTTAAATGATTTTACAATTACTTATTGTGAATATTAACCGTTCAATTCGTTTTATATCATTCGTAACGGTGCATTAACTTATTAATCGATTATTATTTAAGTTGTTAGATCGCAGATTTTTGTTACCTGTTTGTTTCGGGCATATTTTCGACTCGCCGTTGGTTTTTATCGTTAATTGTTTAACATCTTCAAAATTATTAACACTGTCCAAGTTATTATTTATTTTAATTTCATCTAAATCCATTTATGTAAAAAGTTATAACTAAAGTTTACGCGTATTGGAAGAAAATTGAAAATGATCGTAGATTATACCTTTTTGGCTTTACGTGGTTGCTTATTGTTCCAGCTCTATTCTCGGTGTTTATTGATTTATTTTGAAGTCATTTCTGCGGAACAATGTACATGTGTATATATATATATTATATACATGTATATAATGCGAATGCTTTATTTTTAGCTTTATTTTCAAGTTTAAAAAATAAAGTTGTTTTGCTATAAAGTAAAAGTGTTCAGTCGCATTTTGTTTTATATTTTAGGGATTATCAGAATTTTATAATTATTAATTGAAATACATTTTGTAATTTCAAAATTTATTTACAATGTTATAAATAATAAACCAAATAATACAAAATATTTGTAAAACATTAAAATAAAAAGAATTCATTTATAAGGAAATTAATAAAATATAAACGAATATTAAATAAGGCGAGATTTTTTTAAAGTTATGTTTGGAGTATCGCTCTGTTACCTATTTGGGCTTGGAAATTATGAATTTTTCTTCGAAACGATGTGATAAAAAATCATTATCTGCATTTGTGTACTTTTTTGCTTTTTCGGGTTTTAAAGTTCAAATTGCACTTTAAAACTTAAAACATTCATTTTCCTGATTTTTCATTATGAATAAAGTTCCTAATAAAACTCAGTATAGGTAGGGCCGTATCTGTGGGGGGTTTTCCGGTTCAATCCCCCCCACAAATGTCTCCCAATAATAATAACTGTTTGAATTAAGTGGACCGAAATTTAGAATAAATTTATTTCTTTTCAATTTTTGATAAAAGAAAAGAAAATTAAAATTTTTATGAATTCTATAGAAACTACTATGTTTTATTTGTTTTTATTGTACAATAATTGACCACAACGCTTTAGTATCATTTATAAATAAATTTATTTCGTGATAACACACACGCACATATATATAAAAATATTTTCGTAATCCCCCCCGAAATTTTGTTCTAGATACGGCTCTGAGTATAGGTGTAATCGAAGTTCTACAATATATTTTAACTTACAGAACATATGTATCAGTTGTCCAGTTTACTTACATTGTATTCAGTAATTTATATTATGACTTGATTTAGTTGAATTAATTCTAAAAGTTCAATGGTTTTTTTTTTTGTTTTTATTTTTTAAACATAATTTATAATTTTTCGGATTATTAAATAATTCCATTCTTTTCCGTTAGTTATTTTCTTGTTACAAATAATAGCAAATTAATATTTTCCTAATGTACATGTAAGTTTGGAAACAAAATTTTTTTTTTTTTTTAAATTACAGATAGAATGTATTAACAACCGAAAAATCAAAAAACTTGCGAGTTTATGATATATGTATGTTGTTTAAGTGTGCAGCATTAGGGGGGAGAAAACACTTTGGACGTATGTGTATGTGTTTTAGCTAGAATTTTGTGACACGTTTGCGTCTGAACAAATTACGCTATTTATTCATTCCAGGTTTTTCATTATGCATCATTGTAGAATACGGCTATCCGATTTTGAGCAGGTTCACGTCAAAGATTTTCCAATAATTTAAGAAATTGTAAAAAAAAAAAATAATTTAATTATAATTTAAAAACATCATTTGTTGAACGCATCTGCCAATCAATGCATTTATAGAGCATATTTGGCCCAATAGTGAATAGATTGTGGACATTGTAGTGAGTATATTATGTATTTCTGGCGCACACAGGATTTTGTGGCAAACAGTTGCGTGCCAAGCGAAGCGGCAACAGGGGCAGCCCCCTCCCAGAGATAAAACTGCGGGGGCGAAGCCCATTAAGGAAAATATGTATTATACCGATGTATACAACAGTTATTTAATAAAAATCCAAGAAAATTAAACGAAAAGCTAAATAAATACGAAGAGAGATCGTTTGAATTAATAAAATTCAATTTTTGAACCATATTAAATATTATATCGTCGTCACAAAAATAAAACAGAGTAGCCACCGAATGGATGAAACAAAAAGCAGAAATTTCGGATAGCTGAAAAAAATAAAAATTCCATAAGAAAAAATTATTCAAAGCAAAAAAGAAAATCGTTTTTAATATATTTCACTTCATAATTAAAGCCTCTTTTTATTTATATAAAATATTATCAGTAGCGACAAAAAAAGCTACATTTTTTTTTATTAATCTTTATAGGCCTCTCTATATATAGGGGTGATTTATGCTCCCCCCCCAACACACACACACACTGCGAAACGTTGGCACGCCGCTGGTGGCAAATAAGTATGTGAACGAAAAAATTATAGTATAGCCTTCGTCGTTTTACATATGTTGCTGACTTCTTTTTTATATTTTCTTCAATTTCGAACAATGATACATTTTATGTCTGAGTACAGAAGGTAAAAGAGATAATAAATCCCATTTTATAACCGACTCTTGAGGTTTACTGTGATACAGCATATGGTTCTAACGAATTTGGTACCGCCATTCTGAACTTAAACTGATTAATCTTTTATTATTGGTAGATCCAATTTTGGGACAACAAACATTTTCGAATGATATTTCGCTGCGTCCGAGTGTTACGGTTTGACTGTGTATACGGAAGAAGTCTACAAATAAAACACCCTAAAGATTGTATAAAAATACAATTAACTAACCGAAAAAATTAGCATCGCGCAATAGTGATTTCTAGTTAAACAACTTTGCTGCATTTAGCGTTAATTCTCAGTCGTTTGTTTGATAATCGGGGTTTTTTGATATTTTTTTGGTTTCGTTAATATTTTTGTTTTGCAGGTTTCCGTTGTTGTTTATTAACGGATTATTTATTATTATAAATCTTCGTCTCGAAATTAATATTCCGGTTATTATTTACTATTATTGTTATTGTTGTTATTATTATTATTATTATTATTATTATTATTATTATTATTATTAGTTTTAATTAATGCGCGTAAAAAAGATTTTCTTAAAAGTTAGAACAAAGCCAGACTTGGTCAAGGGGAAAAATGTTTGTGTGTCGGCTAATGCGCACGCATCCACTTAAAATGCGGTTCAACGTATAGTAACTTAGAGCAGAGCGAGAAAGAGTGATCTAAAGAAGTGTATTTGATGGAATGGGCCCGCGTTTCTGACGAACTGAGTGCGTTGCGTTGGCTACCGTTTACAGAATCGCGAACCGTTGTTCATTCTCTGCGTTAACTCTTCGCTGGCTCTGATTCTGTCGAGTTCCGCTGTGGATTTTCGTTTGTTTTTGTATATTTATTTGTTTTTTTTTTTTTTTTTTCGTCAGTGATATACGGATGGTACAGTTCAAATGAACGATTATCTTCCTGTTCAGTACACAACGTTTCTCGCAGAGATTTGCCATGCCACGATAATTTAACTAAGTTCGTACACGTAAACAATGATAATTTTTTTTGACACCGCTGTCAGTACATTCTAAATTTTATAAAATACGGATATTTTTAGCCGGCCTAAAAGAAATCATTGGCAGAACTATGTCTCAGGTAATTTTTTTCCTCAGTTGCTTAATCGATTTTAATGCTGAACCGTTCTATTTTTCGCTTTTAAAATAAAAACAACTGCTTTTTAAAGATTTATGCTAATATTCTTTAGTGTATACAAACGTTAAAGCTCTATACCATTTTTAGGTCTCGTTAAATTGTTAATATAATTTCATTTTTATTAATTTAATATTTTTTTCATTAGTACGTTGTTGTGATCGTTATTTTTGTTTATTTGAAAGAGTACTCTTTTCTGAATGTAAGATTTTCTGAATGCTTATTCTGAATGTAAGATTTTCTGAATGCTTATTCTGAATGTAAGATTTTCTGAATGCTTATTCTGAATGTAAGATTTTCTGAATGCTTATTCTGAATGTAAGATTTTCTGAATGCTTATTCTGAATGTAAGATTTTCTGAATGCTTATTCTGAATGTAAGATTTTCTGAATGCTTATTCTGAATGTAAGATTTTCTGAATGCTTATTCTGAATGTAAGATTTATTTGTTTATTTACTTCGGCGAGGAGGCAAAATTTTCTTTTGCCCGATGCTGATATTTGTCGAATCGGATATATTTAAACGAGCAGCAAACGAATCGTAACAGATTTAAAACTGGCACGAAGAACGCGTAAGACGATCAAGGAACTCAGAAACAGTGTTGAGTAATTTGATAGTATACTGTTAATAAAAATCGGTGAACATATCTTAACCGAAATATTATAATTGGTGATAAGCGAGAAATCAGGAAACAAATATAATACGTTGGTGGAGTCAATGAAGGTACAGATTACTAGTACAGTTAAGATTTATAGAGGTTAATATATTTTCTGTTGTTACGGCAACAGCTTTTTGATTTTAGTAACAAGTTAAAGTGTAAGTATTTCTTAAAATAAAAGCGTCTTCATTAATAAAAAGGCATCGATATCCGTGAACTAATGATAAACCGCCATTTAAGGGGGGAAAAAAAAAGGAAAAAGCTGGAAATAAAATACAGAAATATTAAGATTTTCGTAAAGTTTTTGTTTTAACTTGGCCGGGAATTTTTTTTAGAGTAATTTAGTTTTGCGGCGAAATAGTTAAAAAAAGATTACAAAATTTAATTTTATATAATATATAAAAGTTTGCTCTTTGGGGGCCTCTCTTCTAAAATTCTTTTAGAAAAATCGTTTTCAGTTGACTACGTCATTCTGACCCCGTTATTTATTTAAAAAAAATCTTAATAATAGTACAACATTGCATTCAACCTTTGTTATCTTGAATAAAGTAACGGAACATAATCATAGGGCAAAAAATGTATAGTGTACCCCCAGCGCCTAGAATGACACGTAGTCGTTAATATAAAGTTCATTATTTTGACCTCGGAATCGGGGCATGTCTTGGACCTTCAGATGATAGGTTTCTATAAGGACTTGCAATTGACAATTTTATGACACTCGGACCGAGCTAACGAATATGATGATCAATGATGATATGTAGAAATAGGTTTCAAGAAGAGTCGAAAAAAAGAAAAATTCGGAAAGTGTGAACTATTTAATATTTTATTATTGGTATAGTATTAGAAAAAAAAAAAAAAATACCTACAATCATCAACACTGAGGGGGACTGCAAATCATCTGACCCGGCGAACCGTAACAAGGTAACGGAAATTTTAGGCCTAATAAGTTTCAGAAGGAAACATTTAAAAATGACGCTAGCCGCCGGATCGTTAATAATAAATAAGGCTAACAGAGTTAGTTACTTTGTTTACCTAATTGAAATTAAAATAAAAAAGGAACGTTCGTGTTTTTTTTTAATTCTTTTTTGTAATTAATGTTATAGATGTAGGAAAACGTAATTTTTACAGAACTTTTTAGAAAATGAAAATAGAAATTTATAAATAGTTGTTTTTGTGTATGCATCGTTCTCGGTTTTGTCTAACGATAAGTTCTTAAATGTCGGATACTGTTATTTAGTTTTAAAGTTTCCTTCTGACAGAAGTCGGGCAAATTGGATTAAATCGCTCGGGTATTTTAAAGGGAATAACTTTTTAAATTTGTAACCATTTACTTCAAATTTTTTAGTTTTCTAATTATAAAGACAATCATCCAAAACTCTATTTGGCAATTTTTGTTTTACATAATTTTTAAAGTCTAATTTATATTTGTTTTATAATAGATACTAATTTGATGAATTATCTCTGTTTTATTTTTTTGACTCGTTTCTCTATTATCAATGTGCTGCAGCGGGATTTGAACCAGGTGCTGCCTGAACGGAACATCGCTGGCTAACCAACTGGGCCGTGGCAGTTAACTATGAAGAATAGCTTAAAAATAGCTTAATAAAATTATTCAGGCCCCCCGAAGTTAGAAATATATGTTAAATGATTTGAAAAAAGTACATTCGATCAAATATTAATTTCTGAAAGATATTAAATGTGCCCGATGCAAGTAGGAGGTCGTGAAGTTTGTCTTCTTTTTGGACTGAATGTAAGACCGCAGAAAAAAGTGATGGTGAAAGCGAAGGTTTTTCCAGAGCGTAGACGCTCCGTTTCCCTGTACTTTTATTTTCTGCATTTGTGTTCTGCTATTAGCATTTCTATTGCATATCGAGTACACGAAGTAAGCGAATTATGCCGAATAAAAAATACGCAAAACGATAAAAGAGAATGGATTTTTTTTGTCTTTTTTTTTTTACGCAAAGGCGCGCTAAGTACTCTTTTGACCGATCCGCTCATTATTATATTTACAGACATAATTTTAGGTTTTTTCACAAAAATTATTTGTATCTTTTTTTGATAACGAATGAACGTCATACTGTCTTCTGTCAAATTTATAAGTTTACCAGCTTTTTAGTGTAATGTCTTCGAGAGTAAAATTAGCTGGTCTATGGATTAAATGATTTGGCATGAACTATTTTAAATGTTGTTTCCCCCCCCCCATATAATTACCAAAAAAAATGAAAGGTTAGAAAAGCCTTAATCCCCCCCCCCCCCCCCTCCGAAGAATCCAACGTTATTTTTTGATTAGCGTATACATGTAATTGTGTCCCTCCGAGGAGATTTTCAGAGCAGCGGTGTCTAAATCTTACATCGCGTGTGGATCGCCAATCTTCGTTTAGAGTCGGCGCAAGAAGAAGAAGATTACATTCGGTAATTTTCAGTTCAATGCGGATTTCATTTTTGAACGGAGAACATTGCGTTAGGCAAAATTACCACGATGGATTTTTCGAGAAGATTGAACACGTTCAGTTCACTTGAATTATACTGCAGCTGCATCGGTATTCCATTTTTTATTGTACCATCACTTACAGACCACGTAACGATATTCTCGTCGTCATTGAGGCAATGAAGATAAAAATTGTAACGGTCCGATTTTGTTGAGGTATTATTTCTTCAAATTTTCGTGAATCGTGCTTTGCAATTTCGCTCCCATTAAATTTTTGAGGAACTTAGAATATACGAATATTTTCTTTAACTATCTAATTTTTAATATGGAAATGCGACGATTACGGTGTAGACAAAAATGAAATTAAAAAAGTGTTTCGTTTAAATTTTATCGTGAGATCAGTGCGTAATGCTAAGCGGTTTTCAGGACTGCTGTCACGTCTATTTGCCAGCATTTGTTGTTAAGGCTTTTTTATTCGCAATTTTTTTGCGCAAAAGGCTGAAAAAGAATTCCGTTCAAGTGTTACATTTTTCGAAAAGTATGTAATACGTTACACTGACGTAACCGGTTCGACAATTAAGCTGGAGTCGTTTCAGTAACGACCGATCGCGGCTGTAAAGGACGCTTTTGAACTCGGCTGGTGACAGGGAAAATGAAAAAAGTTTAACACGAGTCTGTGCAGTAATGTTGACAGAGTTTCCCTCCAGACATACCAGACCGACCCCCTTGTATTATTCGACCTAAATTTTTGTTATTTGAAAATAAAAATATTACTTACTATTTTCGATAATAAATAGTCTTAGTGTACTGGTTTTTTTTTCATTTTTTTTTGCGGATTGAAGAAATTTGTAATCTATTTCGAAAAATCATATTTCGTTGGTTCTGAACGAAAATGTGTACAAATATATTAAGACTGGTTAAGTATAGGAAAAGTGTTTGGGTAGATACTTCAAAGCATTTGCGAACTTCAAAAGAGGGGAAAAAATGATGTAGTGCTGAAAGGAAGTAATACCGGCCTAAAATGTGTCTCTTCTATAATTTTGAATATTGACAAGTCTCATTTTGCTCAAAGGAAAAATAAAATAATAATAAAAAATATATACAATATATGTTTATAAAAAAAAAAAAAAAAAAACAGGATAAAGGATTTACATAGTATTTTATTAGATTTATATCTTCGACAAATATTAATATTTTTTTCTTCTTGAAGTCAATTTTCCATAATTTTCTACACTTCTTTTTTAGTCGTACGTCAGATATTTTTCAGCGTGTTTAAAAAAGGTTATCACCCTACTTTTCTGCAATAGCAGTGTAGTAGTGTCTCTCTATTTTTCGTTTTGCAGTATGTTTCCAATTTAATATTTCCTTTTGTTTCGTTTTTCGTCTGTGCGTGTGTCTGATTTTTAGTTATATCTATCAATTTACGTATATATTAAATTAACTGCGAATATGGATATTTACATTTCATTAATATATATATATATATATATATAAATATTTATTGTAGCTGAGAGATATATATCGTTTTTTCATTATTAATATGATCGATTACCAATTAAATGTATCGAGAAGTGTTAATATTTTCACTTATATACACGCTGAGCACTTCAAAACTAACATGCACGGGCATTGTAATCAAAAACTATATACTACCTGATAAAATAATCTCTTTTTACATTTGTTTAATTTTCAATTTCAATAACCCAGTTGCAGCGCGCTTTAGAAAGTTCCGGATGCCATTTAATAAGATTTTGTTGTTCAGTTCCTGAATCCGTTGGATTTACTCAGCGCAGATAGGTCACTAAAACGGATAGCATTTCTTCAGCTTACAGAAGATACCGTAGTGACAGGGTTTTATATCTGCTGAGGTAGGCGAGACAACTCTTACCATAGTCGTATTCGTCGATAAATTATTCTTCTTCTTCAGAGCGTTGATGTGGTACAGCGCGAACGGATCTTTTTCTTCCCTAAATTATCGCTCAAAATCGGCGACGTTGCTAACAATGCGTAAAATCTTTGCTTCCTTAGTAATTATCTCAACTGTCATTCGAGATGGACTTTGTTTAAGTCACCAGCGACAGTGCGGAGGGGGGCGGTCTTTTGAATTGCTACCGAAAAACGGTCGACTGACCGACAGTTTCATTTCCACACACTTCTTTTAACGATGAAAACAAATTCCGTAGGCGTTCGACCGCGTCTAATGTTTCGAAATATCGTTCGTCCGCGATTTCTTTAACGCGCTTATACACAAATACATTTGTCGGAAACCTTAGTGCATATTACTGTGTCCAGTGCACTCGAATGAAGATTTTTGTATTTCAATATTTTCACCGAAATTGCTTAGTATGTTTCATTCTTAATAATGTTCCGTGATCATGGAGAAGCTTCAAAACGTGTTACATTATATGCTAAATCGATTATTTTAAACGGTATTTATTTCGCAAATAGACTAGAGCATGGGGTTGATATGTGCATTACTTTCGAAAAGCTCTGCGCAATACGATTGTAACGTTATTTTCTGTTTAATTGAACTCGCAGGGATGCCACTACGGTGGTCACGATAATAATACCGCGGACGTAGTATTGAATTATTATTTTAATATTATTTAATTATGACGTAGAAAATTTTGTTGACTTTTTTACTATTTATAATTTATGCCAGGGCTAAATTCATACGTCAGTTTTTCTTTATCGACCGGCCGCTGAAGAGACGCAATTAATAACTTTACAAAATTAACACGGCAATTAACGATTAATTAAATACGTTAATCTAAATTGTACGTATCACACTGCCACGGTTGCTAGGTTGTCGGTGTTCCTTACTGATGGGCGAGGGTGTACGTTGATGGTTCGGTATTCCTGTTGAACGCGAGCAGAAGATGCGGTAATCGAAATTAAAATTACGAACTTTATCAGTTACAAAACCGAGTTTCGGAGCGATCAGATTCGAAATTGAAGAGTACAATTTTATTTTTTATAAAAATTTCTGGATCCAAAACTTTTTTGACATAGGAACTATGAGTGTGTGTAATGGTTACGCAGTTCTCGTGAGATGAACGAAGACTTTATCCGCATTTCACGAATTTACGATGTTGTTATTCAGTTCTTGGAGTGCATATAATTTTTTCTTTATTTCGTAACCCATGCTTTATAAACTTCTCGATCCTTCAGACGTAGTCATGAAGATATCCTCTCTGAACTCTCCGATAATAATTCTTCTTTAATATATACTGGAAAAAGAGTGAAATTGACCGTGTCATTCTTGAGAAAAGTGGTAATAATTTTTTACGGTTTGCGTAATAGTTTTTCATAATGTTTTTGTACAATGTCATAAATTATAGTCTTGTCATTAATGTAAATATCGTATATACGTTTGTGCGTGCGTGTGCATGTCGTATGATTAAAATACTGATTTAATAATCTTTTGTTTTTACAAAATTCTATTTAATATTACGAAATAAAAAAGTTTTAATAATTCTAATATGGCGATAAGCAACAGATTAAAAGTACTTTCTTCTCGCATAAATACAAAAGACATTGGCGATCTCGCGTCATTTTACTTATGAAAGAAAACGAGGGAAAATAGAGACCACATACGGAATGGAAGTAGTACTGAAAACAATTTTAGATGAGAAGATGAGACATTAGAATAATGCAGAGAATGAGGAAGTTATCGGTCATGGAAAAGAAGAAATGATGATGGACGAAAAAGTAAATTACGGTTTGCGACGTTGTAGTGGGGTGTACGGTTTCGCGGGTAATTGGAAAAATGCTTGAGGTATGAAAGGTATGAAGTTTCAACCTTTAATAATTAGTGGCATCCCTATTGTATATTTCTTGTCGGTATCAACTAATTAAACGTTAGTTGCCGAAAATATCGATAAAATACGAGTATTTGCACGATTTTCATACTTCTTATTTTGTTTCCGCTTTTTATTCTATTTATTTCCTTATTTATTTTTTTGGTATTATTAAAAAATTTTCAATATTCCGCTACTAGTGTAGGGGTGCTGCGATGATTATTAACCCTCTCGGACACACATTTTGAGTCGTTAAAATCTTTTCCGTGCACTGTTGGAGAACCGAAATTTTGAGTTGGAATGAGAAAAGAAAAAGTTGTCATTTGAAAGCTCCTTTTACATCTCTCGAAATTCGACAACTAGCACCGAAGGAATTTGTTGTCCATTTTTCGTTCGACAAATGGCTCGTCAGAAGTTGATGTGCGAGCATCACATAATCCGTTAGGCTAAGCTCCGCGTTATGTAGAAGGTCGACAAGGGGGGGGATTACTCGATGATTAATGTGTCGGCTTTGCGTTAGTTTTCGAATTATAACGCGCCGTAAACTCTGCACCGTTCGCTGCCTCCCGGTAGCAGAAACATCTCGTTAATGGACGTTTTTTGGCGGATTTTATTCCACTTTTTAGCGCTTGATGTAGATCGCAGCCAAATATTTTCTCGCCGCCATTGCTTGTTTATTGTAATTTAAGCGATTTCTCAAGGATGAATTTTATGTGTTCTTTGGGCCGTTTCTTTGTTGAACGTGTCGTAGCAGTTTCTCTGATGGTTCCGTGTTATAGCAGCAGATAATTTATCTGCGCACACATGTGTGCTCTGTATCACGCTGTTCGATTGACATACAGGCGTGTTTAATTTTATTAGCGCTTCCACTTTCGGTGGGAACTTTTCAATCAAGTCCGTAATGTAAATAAAGTCGACAGATTATCGCGACAGCGGTAGTTAATGACGGCTTAAAAAATTAGTCGGGGGCTCAGTGTGATTTTTGAGATTCGCTTACTTTCCCGTCTTCGGATTTATATAAACCTGAAAAGGACAAAATGGAAATAATAAATAAAAGTTTTCGTCGTCGTCATCGTCGTTGTCGTCGCGTTAGTTGCTAGAACAATCGGCGGGGGCTGCTTAATGTCGAGATCATCTGCTGGGTTCGAGAGGTAGTAATAAAACTTATTTAAATAGATAATCGTTAATAGTCGCGCGGAGAGGACAGAAGCGTGCATATACCATCATTGGGTATCGATGTATAAAAATGTATGGCACAGAGTTGATCTGCATTTGAACAGGCGATACGATCGGATTTAAGCGTAGCGTCTTGCGTACATTCGCCTTGGATGCGGATACGGTCGTGAGTATCTGTGCAAAACGGATCCACCAGTAAAGATAGTCACGACGCTCAGTATCGATCAGATTGATAAGAGAAGAGTTGTACGTACAACAGGTAGCAGCGAACATCTACTTTAGGCTATCCTGCAGGCAGTCCTTTTCATATCCTCGACAAATAACATCTCGCGAGATTCCTCCTATCTTCGGACTACTCGAAAAGTGTTTTATTGGCTATCTCCTCTCCTTTTCCTACTCATGTCACTGATCCCATTATTCTCCAAATTCGCTTCTTAATTTCTAATTTATTCCCATCCCGCTCCTCTGTCGTAATCGATCTACTATGGATTCCTGGTCATTATTCCTGGCAACGAGTTGATTGACATTCGTTGGCACGTTCGGCGGCGACCAATGGTCTATTCATTAGTAGATTTCCTGCTCAAACTCTCTACTGTCTTTCTTATCGTTCCCATCACGATTTTTGGACCGGATTCTATCCTTCATTCTTTACCAATCCTCGATCTTCTTAACCTTTCTGTTCAATCCTTCCCTTCCTCTCTTCCTTGGTTTAATCTTTTCCCCTACCTTAGCCGTTCGATTATTTCCTCTATAGTTCGCCTGCGGTTCAATCATAGTTTGCTTCCGGCTTCTCTTTTCCGTTTTTCTATTGTTCAATCTCCTTTGTGTCCTTATGACCCTCCAGAGCTCAATTATACCTGTGATGCGAATCACAAGTTGTTCGAATGCCCCTTTATTTCCTCCGAACGTTCTACTCTGTATTCTAGTCTTCTGCGCCTTGGCCTTCCTACTCCTTATAGTGTCCATCCATTCTTGCATTCCCCTCTCCCAATATAGTTCCTTTGTTGGCCTTCTTTATCACCTCAATTTCTAATCTTTTCCTTATATAATGTACAATTCCTGGCGTTGGGTAAGTTCCACTGTTGACGTGCCCAAAAAAAAAAAAAAAAAAAAAAAAACATCTACTTTTTTTCTGGTTCCTGTTGTTAAATGATTTCATCGAAATTAAAGATAAATTTCAAATATAAGAACAAAATGCGGGGTTCTTCCGATAATCCGCCCCTATTATAATTGTTATTAGAATTTGCAGGGCACGTAAACGACTCGTCAAAACATTTTCCGCTTTAATTTTCTAAAAAGTTTCATATGCGGCATTTGCATTGATCCCTTTAACAGTGTTGCGAAATTTAAATATCTAAAATATGATCGATGGAACGACCTATGGAATGACCGATGGAATGACCGAATGATCGATGGAATGACCGAATGATCGATGGAATGACCGATGGAAACGCGGTTAATGTTAGATTTGACTATTAGCGGCTTAAAAGTAGAAAAATTGCTGAATCTGACTGTGCGGATATACTCGTGGTTGTAATTTCGATACATCCCCTTAACTCTGTACTTGCTAGAAAGAAATGTAAGGATCGGATGTCTACACATTAATAAATACAATGAAGGAATGTAGAAAACGAACGAAAATAAGGAAAATAATCGATTATCCGGATAATGTTTAATATAATTTTAATCGTGAATATGACCCGCTCAGTAATTATTATTCACCTTCAACGATTTTCTTATATTATATGTATATGTTATAGGTAGATAAAGGTATTTTTATTTCACGTTCAAGGGCATTTTTTTATTATGTGTGTGTGTGTCTTCAATAGATTTTCTTGAAAATTTAACTAAACAATTTTCATTGTAAGTGAATTTTGAGACAAAATTTTCAAAAAGTACGGCTTTTAATATCGTCGAGCATTTTTCTTCCTGTCAGCGAGTTCGTCTATGGTCGTTGTTGATAATAAGAAATATTAGGTCAATACCGCGCCGCAGGTAGAGTTATAAAAGCTGTTATCCGGCTTAAAAGCAAAAAAAAAAAATACGAATAAAAAAAAAGTAATGCATTGAATAGAACGTTTTCTTTTAATTTTTATCAGAAGGTAATAGAATTCTCAGAAAATGAAGTTGAGTTTCACATTTCTCTTTCAAAAGAATAAATCGATAATTCCCGCAATAAAAATTGCCTTTTTTTTTTTTTTTTTTGTTTCTCGTGTAGTTTATTTAATTATTCATTTATTTTATTTTTTTGAAAAATTTGAAATTTTGAACTACGTAGATAACTTTAGCGAATACGATCGGAAAGAAGAGAATAGTGTTAAAATGGAAAATATCATCAATAAAAGAATAGTAATTTTGCCTATGTTTTGTTTAAATTTTAGGGTTTTATTTTTTAAAAAAAATTCCTTTGCGTTTTTTGTTCTCCCTCCGTATTAAAAAAAAAATTTAAGCTAAATTTAAACGAAACTTAGGCAAAATTACTATTCTCCTATCGATGATTTTTTCCATATTAGCGAGGACTCTTCATTCCAGTCGTATATAATAAAAAAAAAAAAAAAAAAAAAAAACGCAAGTTTGATTTTCGGTTGAGATAAAATTGCTATTTTGCACGCGCGAATTAGATTAATGTAATTTTTAATTCTTTTATTACGAATTTTATGCTAAAAATTTTTTTTAAAAAATTGAATCATAAAAAAAATTGATTTATCACTTTGGTGTAGTAGTAAAACGCTTTCTATAGCTAAAGTATCGATTTGCCCCCCTTTAGAAAAAATCCTGTGAGCACAACCAGTTTCGTGATTTCTTTTTGATGCTACCATACGAATCACACCAGTAACTGTATACTATCCTTTTTTTCGGTCGACCCTCTCTCTCTCTCTCTCTCTCTCTCTCTATATATATATATATATGTCTAGATTTGTAGCTTTTCTGAAAAGTCGTCTATTTTGCAGGCTAGTAATTACGGAAATTTCATTTATCGTCGAGAGAAATTATTTTCATGCCAGGACGAAATGTCCAGTTACGTCATTATATGTATTCAATTTTTTGGTTATAGGGTTATGCTCGAACACAACATAATACATTTATAAATCGGGATTATTCCTTATTCCGAATGAATAACCTCATTCCGTTGCGATGTCGACGGTGCAAAAATCAGCCTGGAAGTAGGCCTATAAAATTTTTATCGAAAAATTTCCAAAGCGTGCGTCAGTGGTATTGCTGAAATTATTTAAATTTAAGTAATGAAGCTGGTACGAAATACGAGCCGTTTATAATTACTGCGTGTTTTAATTACATATGCTGCGAATGGGCGGAGCGCTCTTTAGGAGCCGGTGTCGCTGATAAAAAATTTTTTGCTTCTACTTTAAATTCTGCACGCTGGCGCGAGCGGTTGTTTCGTATAAAAAGTTTAAAATTCCATTCGTGAAGGTAAACAAGAAGATTTTTTTTTTATCACTCCTTCAGCTTGCATACACACGTACATACAAACAGGCGCACCGAAGCGCCGATATCAAATTCGGTCGCCGTTGCCATCTGTTGGTGTGCTAATAGCTACTGGCAGTGTATACCTTTAACTGATACCAGTGTGTACTAGAGCGAATATCTCAGAATGTGCGCTAGTAACATATACCGTGTTATCTGTGCTGGTAATTAATACTGTGGTATACTAGTAGTGGCTAATACTGCGGGTGAATTAGTAGTTAATATCGGTGTGCTGGTTTTATATTTTCAATTTTTTAATTTCCATCGCTTGTCTTTGTTGGTAGTATAATATTTTTCGGCCTCGAATTTGTTCGTACCCTTCGACGGCGCCTAGGAGTAAATAGCTTAACGCTTTTTTTTTTTTGTTTTTTTTTTTTTTTTATTTCTGTTTTTTTTCTTCAATCTAAATTTTTACCTTCATCATTTCGCGTGAAATGACATTTGCACCAGCGGGGATCGTAACTGTTACAAATATTACCCCTTTTTCTTCCTTCGGTGATTTTTTATAATTTTGATTAATTCTTTTATTGAACTTACGATTTCTGCCGATTTTTTTTATTCGGAAAACGCGTTTTCAAACTTTTTGTAAACCCCGTTTTTCCAACTGACACATAACTCCGTTGTAAAAACAGTATTACGTTTTTGCTATTTCTGGGCAGATCTTTTACTTTTTGACAGAAGTTATTACGAAAATTTTAATTAAATACACGCTAATAATCACGTGGAACGCAGTGGTGGCAATCCACCACGTATACCATCATATGCGCCCTAGTTAATACACAGCAGACACACACAGGCTGCATTTGTAGCGCGATAAATCAAACCTTTTAACAATTAGTTCCGAGTGTAGTCTTGCGTGTGTACACTAGCGTTGCATATGGCAATTGCCAAGAACGCTACCTATTCCGTACAGCTAAATTGTACAGATAGGTAGTCTCAACGCTCGAAATCGAGCTAACGAACGAAGAAGAAGATGTCCATATGTTGACCTAAATCCAGAAAAAGTCAATTAATAGTTTCTAACGTTGGCCATTTCTCGGAGCGGCGAATTAAAGTTAAACAAAAAAATTTATCGCATCCGCAGCCGTATCTTTTATTCCTTTTATCACCTAACATAATTTTTTATCCCTTTTATCATCTAACATAACTTTTTGTTTATATTTTTATTTTTTAACAATCGTATTGAGATTATTCACTGTTACAAAATTCATTTGCAGATCTAAAAGAGGACAAAAGTAGAAATGCTACCAATGCGTGTTTTAAATATTATTAGAGAAGTCTCTAACACGCTAATGATGTCGCTTTTTAAGCGTGTTATTCATCTCGGCGTGCACCGTTAATTCTTAAATCTCGCTTAACATGTTTATGGCGGGGTGTTTAAATGGACTGTAGGATAATAAATTTGAAGGTTAATGAAGAAAATAATACGAGCGAGAAAACAACACAGTTATAAAGCCAGAGGTGTATTTCTATGTGTTTTGAATTTTTAATTTCATTTTTTTTTTCAGCATTTTTTTTTTCTTTTTACATTTAATTTATTTCATACTTTTTTTTTTTTGTTTTATTCCTTTCACATTTTTAACATTCCAGGCTAAAATTTCTAGCAAGTTGCACGGTTTGAATAAGAAAAAAAAAAACAAACTTTTTGTTGTTCAGCTATTTAGTTCGTTCAGCGGTGTAATTTTCATTATGCGATAGTAGTTCACACGATAGAATATTGCTATTGGCTGGAATCGTACGGTTCATTTTTAAACATCTACCTAATGTTGTATAATGATGCGATCTTCCGTCGGGTCATGTTAATCTCGGCTTGTGCTCAAATTTATTTGTAGGTACTGATGAAAAGCAAAAGTTTGCTTTTTAAAGTTTTCACTGAAGGTAATAAATCTTTTCACTTATTACGGGGATATTTCGAAATTTTAGCTAAACGATAGACATAAAGCTTCGGCGAAAATCGGTCGCAGCGAAGCGGAAAAAAGGAAGATGCCACCTTTAAACGTGATTTACAGATTGCTATTCTGATAGTGTCGGTTCTTGTTTACAAACGGTTCGTCAGGCAGATTAAACGAGAGGCCCCTCTCGCACTTCTGCTTGTGTTTCGGACAAAAATTTCGTTTATTATCGTCTGAATTTTACCCGATTGCTCGGTTTATTCGCTTTTGTCTTTTTCCTCTTTCTTCTACTACTATTACGATTTAATATCTATATTTTCTTCGCTATCCTCCCCCTCTCCTTGTATGTGCTGCGTGTAACAACTATTATAGCACACATGCCGGGGGTAATTTAAATATGCCGGGGGTTGTTAAACCGCTCGTTCTAACGAAGGCAATAACTCTGGTGATGGAAGCTGCAGCATTTGAGATGATTTTCTCCGTGTGATTCTTGTTAGGGCAAGTTGTTTGCAAACGAACTTTAAGCAGATACGGAGTATGTGCGAAACTGTCGGTATAGTTGTGTGGCCGTATAAGGAACATTTAGACGGAGGCGATGTTTTGTCGATTATATATGTTTATTTAGGAGGTCGCTATTATTATCCGTTAAAGTTTGAAAAACAGCTTTCTAAACAGTTCACATTTTACGTCTGAGCACAACTGATAGATCGTATTTCAGATGAAAAATACCGTTCGATTGTTTGTGTTGCGGTACACGCTTATGACAGGGGCTTTGAAGTTGAATAAAAGATGATTATTGGGAAAAATACTACGGGGCTTCCCTACACAACTACTATTAAGTAACTTTATCAGCAATTCTACGTTCAAATTACCATTGAACTTCTCATATTTATTACCTGTTCGGTTACGTTGATAACAGTGACGGTTGAATAATAAAGGATGATTATCAAGTAAACAAGTTGGCAACGTACCGCGACCATTAGTAATTTTCCGACTTGTATTTACCGGTTTTGTTCCTACAACGTTTATCTTATCGTTAATGTAGATATTTACTATAATGTAACGGCTAATTTATAAAACACATCTAAACTAATACGATCTGCCACTGATTTTTGTGTAGTTCTCTGTTCCGCGAGGCCATTTCCTACTCTAGTTGTGTCCACTACGCCAATTGGTAATGTGTCAAGAGATGGTCTAGTTTTCCATAGAGTTTCTATATCGTGATTTTGATTTCGGGTGTCAGTAATTGAAAATATCATCTAACGTTTCTATATTTTTATTGTTTTATTTTATTTATTGATTTTTCATTTTGTTTTTATTACAAATATGTTGTAACTCGAAATAATTTTACACGTGCGGTTTCGCTGACTTTTTTCAAAAGTAGTACTGGTGTTACACGGAAATAGTGAGATGGCACGAAATTTTGCTCATCTGATGAATTGTTCCCTTGTATAGTTCGTGCAGTGTACAAAATTTCGCACGCTGGTTCACGAAATGCGTCCAACAACTTCTGCTCATTTCGTGAATTGTGCAATATTTTAAATTGTATTGCAATATTTTAAATTGTATTGCAATATTTATGCGAATAAACTATTAGACATATATGCTTGTTGTCGAAGGAAACATTGGTAATTTTTTTTTTTTTTTTCGTTTTAAATTCCAAAAAAATACTTTACTTTAATAATTAAAATGTATAGAGATAGAGTAATTTTACAAGAAAAGATGTGTTATACTTTTGAATTCGATATTTTATCTATGAATTATTATAAAATTTTAACACTTTCGATATTCGATAATCCGATTGATTTCGATTATATTCTGTGTATGAAAATTATAAACGAAAGGTTTTTACATTAATTTCTGGACACGGTTTGAAAAAGTCTAACGTCAATTCAGTAATTTATTATATAATACAGCGCTATTTGTTGAGCTATGGGCCTTAAAGATGTATTAAAAAGTTTCTGTTTTAATTATTGACTTCATTTTTTTTTTTTTTTTTTTTTTAATGATTTAATAACATTTATAAATATTCTATTTCGAAAATTGAAAAAATCTAAAATTAATTCTACCAGTCTTTAAATTGCAATTCAAATGTTTTTTTTTTTTTTTTTTTTTTTTTTTTGTGAGAATAAGTTCGTTGCAAAAAAGGACAAGAGAATGTATTTAATTTCGAGTATTAACATAGCCGGTTTTATATAAAATAAAATACAAAATTTAAAAATAAAATTAATATGTAAAGGTGTTATTGGTAATTGTAGTAATAAAGTTTTACATTTTAAAATAAATTAATAATGTTTACGCGATGTCCAATATATTATTGAAATATTAATGTGTTGCCGATACTTTATTTAAGAACTAATTTTGAGATAAATTTAAATGTAATAAATGCGGGACTACGAGAATACCAATTATAAAAACACACGGCGAGTAAATAAAATGAAATTGTAAAATATGCGAACAGTAATACAATGCGTGAAATGAGCGGAAACGATTTGTGCAGTTCATGAACTGTTTAGAATTTTAGTAATTTCATGAACTGCATAGGGGAGTTGTACAGTTCATGAAACGAGCAAAAATTACCCATTTCATCATGAACTGGGCAATTCCACTATCTGATAGTAAAACTGAAAACTTTATTACACAGCGCCCACAGTAACAACACTCTATTTTGTTGCACCGTTTTCACTTTTAGGCATTGAGCATGTCATTTTGCCACGGAACAGATTAACTACCATAGTCAAACATTATCATAGCGGTTTTATGAGACGCTTTGCATTCGGATCAATTATACCCCCCCCCCCCCCGGGTCTATTAGTCGTGACTAGACGGTTGCATACAATCGTCGCAGAAACATTAAAACTGCTCTCTAGATTTCAGCGGCTATCATCATGAGGCTCCAATTATTATTCGGCAATTTATATGTTACCAAATTGTACGAATTAATATATAAATAAGGACTTAAGACGTCCAATGCCGAAGAAGTAATGCTTGATAGACGCAATCGAATTATTAGTAAAGTTTTTTAATTTTCAATTTTTAAATATATTTGAAATCGCGAGTATAATATGTATCACGGAATTAGATAATAAAATATTTAAAAAAAAAATAAATTCAATAAACAGTGGTAAAAATCGTCGAATACCTAAATTTTTAACATATTTCTTAAACAGAATTAATTGATTACTCTATTGTATGCTGATATTATTCTGTCGATTGATATTTAAAGTTCGAACATACTTCAAGCCAGACTTACAAAACACATGATTGTGCAGTGTCATCCACAAGTGACAGCACCAATTTCAGGTTTACGGCATAAGTACACACGTGATGCTACGGAAATGTAAGGTTTTATACACACTTACATATATTATATATGTGTGTATATACATATGTGTTGAACACTTTAATGAAATGTTCAATCTGTTTTTAAAATTCTATCTGAAATAATGTTATGCGGACTAGTTTGCACGGAAATTGACTAAATCAGAGTTCATTTTGCTTCGGACTGTTAAAATTTGTTCCATTTTCTTTGTGAAAAGCTGAGACGGTTCACTTAGTTTTTACATTGTGGAATATTTTTAATGGGGCCACTTAGAATAGAATCTGGTGCGCGGTTAAAATTATAAGATCAATAGAACGAAATGGGATAAACTGGGAGGTCTTAACTAATATGTAGAACGGTGATGTTATTTTGAACTGCAGTAATTACATAATTAAAGTTTGCATGTTCGCGTGTTATTAATTAATTTTCGAAAGCGGGGATCCTCCTTTTGACCGGTTAAAATGACGAGAGGGGGTGGAAGTATTTCTGAAGCATTTGAATACTCTGTTATCGCATTTTGTAATTGGTAAAAAATTAATTAATTTTCATTAACTTCGCCGCTGCCCGTTATCTCAATTATTACTACTTGACTTAAGACGGAATGAATGTGCGCGTTTTTTGGTAGCCGGTATTTATGATGCGTTACTTTGTTAGTTTGTGTTTTTCAAAAAAATCGATGTTATCGATTGCACACTTTCTTCTGTTTACTCCGCCAGCGATATTAATTAATGAAACGGTCAATCGTTCGGTAAATTGTTTTTTTCTAATTTTCAGCCGAATAACTTGCGTTTTTTTCGGTTTATATTATGTTCTGATAAACCGGTTTTCATTTTGACCTATAATCATGAATGATTTTTCTTTTTTTTCCCCCCATAATAATCGTATTTGGTTCCCTTGAATAATAATAGGGATTCGTAAAAATGTTAACTAAGCCTTCTTTGTTTATGATGGTATTCTCTGCTCGACTATTAGCCGAATAGTGTAAGGTATTAAACGGAAGAGAGTAATGTTTCAAGAAAAACTTCTTGCGTTCCATTTTGCGCTTAAACGAATGTTTAACCCGATTTTGAGTATAAGTTTGCAGCGTTGGTAATTGAACGGAAAATTTTTCACTGAGCGATTACAGCGCCATCAGTCGGCAATTAATGATTTCTTTATTATGAAGATGAAAAATTACATTATGAAAAGAGAAATATTACGAAAATATTACACGCGAATCCCGTTACTTGTAATACTGCTTAAAATAAAAATGCCCACAAATTGAAATACAGAGTAATTTCCAACGGAAAATTTGTTGTTAAAACTATTGTTTGACGGAGTTTTGATGAAAAAAATTGATACATAAATATAATTAGATCAATGAAATTATAACACCTATATTATTATTTGATTTACGTAAACAATACTTAGAACCTTTGTAAATTTTGTATATTTCCGAAAAAAAACTGATGTACACACTTCTTAATGCAAAATTCGAAGTATGTTTTGTTTTAGAAACTGCGATAATTAGTATATATTATTATTACTAACTTCTACCTACTTTTAAAATCCTATTAGATTCGATTGAGTGTGATGTAAACATAAATAATTTTCATCACGACCGACTGATGGCGCTCTAATCGTTCCGTAAAAGTTTTCCGCTCGATTACCAACGCTGCAAACTTATACTCAAAAAATCGGGTTACATTCGTTAAGTCCATTTTGCGTTTTGTTTTGGTTTTATTGGCTTCTGACAATTTCACTCTGATCGAATTTTTTTCATATTTCTCCGCTTGATCACTGCAGTCATTTCTTTACTTTAGGAGCTCTGTCTCCATGGTATATAGTAAAATGCTTTTTTACAAAAAATAAATACCGATACTTGAAGGTTTATTATAAAAATTTAAAAATGCACTAAAAAGTAAAAAATAATTACTCCCGATGAGGAAATATATATATCAGAGTGATATAACACTTAAGTGGTGATGTCGTAATTCTTATACAACATTAACTTTTTGGAGTTGGAATTAAATTCATGTTAGGAACAATTTAATCAACATTTAATGCAGTTTTTAATTATTCTTTTAATATGAATTTGATGCCAACTCCAAAAAATTAATGTTGTATAAGAATTACGACATCACCACTTAAGTGTTATATCGCACCCTGAAATATATATATTTTCTCATCGGGAGTAATTATTTTTTACTTTTTAGTGCATTTTTAAATTTTTATAATAAACCTTCAAGTATCGGTATTTACTTTTTGTAAAAAAGCATTTTATTTTTTACTTTTTAGTGCATTTTTATTCAATTAAATTAAAACATTTATTTCCACGGTAAAAACACCAAAAGCTACATTTCCATGGTAATTTGGCAAATTTATAGTATTTTAAGTCAAAAATCTAATCCGACGGTGAAAACAATCATGAATGAAAAGCATCCAAAAAGCTTCAATCTCCCGCATTATTAAGGATAACTCAAAAACTATCGGTCGGACCTTGATCAAATTTAAATGGGACCACATGACAAACGCCACCTTTCAAATAAAAGAAGAATCATCAAAATCGGTTCATCTAGAAGAAAGTTCTGTGGTAACACACATAAAAAAAAAAAAAAATAAATAAAAAAAAAAAAAAAAATACAGTCGAATTGAATACCTCCTCCTTTTTTGAAGTCGGTTAATAATACACCAGGTCGCTTTTACTTATACTTTTATTTTTATTTTTATTTTTTTAATCTGAAAAAGGCTTTTCCCAATATTCCTTTTAAGTACTCATTAGTGAAAATTAAATAAGTTTTTCGTAAAATTTTCATTGATTTGCACGGTTTCGCTAGAGAATTTTTAATTATGCATAAATGTTCTCATTTTTACGCTTGCGAGATTACAGAATAACATGCTTAAAGAAGTCTTAATGAACGATGAGGAAGTCTACAATGTTGTAGAATTCTCGCCGAAAATTTTTAATTAACCGTAGCTGTCCCCGGTGTTACGTGTTAATTTCAAAACGGCAAAACACGTCTTGGTTTTTAAATATTTTAGCACGTATCGATAATTAACCGTATTAGCGGTTGTCTATTGTTTTACGTTAATTATATTTTTTTGAATAACGCTGTTTTTAATGCAAATCTCAAAAATTCCATAAAGTTGGAGTACTTTTAAAAATTCCTCTTTGTGATAATACGGAAATGAAATATTGACGTTGTTGTGTAGATTAATACACATCACTCTGTACGGAAAATAGAACAAAATTTTCAACTCGGGAGGGCGGGGGATACTCAAGATTAATTGTAAAACTTTCATACTATCTTTAGTTGTTCTAAAGTTGTTATTTTTTTTTTGTTTTTTTTTTTTTTTTGAATATGCACATTTAACTTTTAGTTTAGATTTTCACTTTTTTTTTTTTTTTTTTTTTTTTTTTTAATTATCATTTAGGAATTATCATTCGTTGTGTTAAAAAAAAAAAAATTATTAATTAAATGATAGACGTGTTAAACCAATGTAATTATATTATGGACATCATATCTACGGTTCCACAAGAACTTTTGTTCACTATTATTTGCCATTTTTATTAACGATATCGGTAGAAGTATTAGTAACGGATTTCTTAGATGATTTAAAAATTAATGCAATTGTAAACGCTGTTTTGGATTTTGGTGAACTAGTAAAATGGAGTAAGATCAAGACCTAAGTTTCAATCATTCTAAATGAGTCTGTATTACATATTGTCGTAAGAAAAAGTAACATTTCTATTTAGAATCTATTTGCCTTCTTTCTGTTCCATATTCATAAACGAATTAATGATTATCCTACGATCCATTATTTTAATTTCCTTAAATCACCTTTCTTCTAAATTCTTAATTATATCAAATTCCATGCCCGCCCTTCAGTTCTCCCCTTCCTGACTACTATTCCTATGATTTTATTATTCTTCGTATATGCTCACTTTCTTCCCTCCATGCCATTCAAATTGATTTGCTGTGGGTTCCCAGCCATTCGGGCATTTCCGATAATGAAGCGGTTGATTCCTTGGCATTCGGGTTTTTGCTTCTTTCTACTTCCTTTCTTAAGAAAAAAAAAAAATCATCCGCTAATCTCCTTTCGCCGTGTAAAAGTTTTCTTCTTAAATTTAGGTGTCGGATGTATTCCTCTTTTTCTAATAATTGTTCTTTCTATCTGTCTGCTCCAGCTGCGCTAGTCTTCCTGCCAATCTGTGATTCTCTCTGTTTCCTTCACTTTGTCGTTTTATCGTTGTCTCTATTATTCGTCTGCGCTTTTAAGCCTATTCCTCTCGTTTTCGTTTTTCGTTGGTTTCTTCTCCATATATTGTCCTCTCAAACGAAAAGCGTGTTTGCGATGCTATTAAGCGTTCAAAACTCTTTCAATCGAGCGTTCTGCAGTCTATTCCAATTTGCCGCGAATTGGTACTCCGTACTGTGCCTCCCACATCCTGTGTCTTTTTCTTCTCCATACATCGTTCCCATTGTTTGTTTCTTCCTACTAGCAACATTTGATGCCGTATAAAGATATAACTGATTCATTTCCCAATTGTTTCTGGGTGAAGGTCTCCCTGGTCGACGAGGCCAATAAAAAAAAAAAAAAAAAATTACTCAATATTTAGAAATATACAAGCGGGTTCTGCACTTAAACGTTCTCTCCCAACGGACATGCATTATATTAGTAAGCGGGCATATAAATATTTAGGATTTGTGCTATTCGCAATTCAAGACTATTTCGGCATAAAAATACACGTATCCCCTTCTTTACAATGCCTCTTATACGAATATTCCTTTTTAATTTAGTATCTGTTCTGAAAATCCATAATAAATTATATTAGATTTTACCCGAAATGTACCAGTTATCAAAATTTGATGTCGTATTATGAATTTTAAAACTCTTAGAGAGAATAGACGAAAAATAGCTAAAATTTTCCTATGATATACGGTAATAGTAGAATCAGCGATGAACATGTTTTCTTTTCATTTTTTTTTTGTAAGTACACGGACCCCTAGCGTTATCATTGTTGTCGACGGTTCTTCAATTCTGTACAACCAATAATGATGAGCTGTCCTTTAGTGTCTTCATTAAATTTGTTCAAAATTACACGGCACCTCGCATTGCATGTTCATTTCACTTACAGGTGTCACACGGTATATAATAGGTTACGATAATTTTAAAGGTCGCAGGGGCAGCCTCTTATTTATCCGGGTGGACACTGAACCGGGAAACCTGGAATATGCCGTCAATTTTGTTGTAAAACCGGGAAATAATCTAAAAATAACTAAACGATTAATAAATTAGAAAGTTTTTTTTCCCTATTCATCATGTTGTCATCGATAGTAACAAATACATTAATACAATTTAGCTCCAATTTTTCGATTAAAAGACTTTTTTTTATAACGGCAGGTCTATTTTTATGACTAGTAATATTTCTGTTTTTATTGCCAGTAAGTTAAAGTTTTAACGAAACAGGTAAAAAATTTATTTATTGCGCATTTCATGTTGGTAGGAAAGTTGAAGAATTCTCTCAGTAAAACTTTTAGAAGGACTTGAGCTTTGTGAACTACCCCCTCTGAAGTTATCGTGTATCGATTACAAATGATTAGGCGTTTATTAAATTTTCCAAGTCGGAACTAATGGTGAAAATGGGTAAATCAACCTGTGTTATAAATTTTATTATTAACTTTTGTAATGATAAAGTGAGCGTGTATTACTTAAGAAAAAGGTGCCACATTATAAAATAGTGAAATATTTAAAATGCGGATAAAACAATTTTTAAAGAAAAAAGCAAAAAATTTAATTTTCAATTTTTTTGTTTCTACTGATATTTTATTTGCCTTCGCTTCAATTTGTTGGGTTTTTTCGTATACAAGTTGTTAATTGAAGGACGTGTTCGTGTGTAAACACTATTGTACAGTTCTAGTAACCGGGAAATCGGGAGGATTTGGACCGGAAATGAACCGTGAATTTAAAAATTATTTTTCAGTGGCCGACACATGTGTTTATGTTTTACTTCTTATTCATCGGAATTGTGATTTAGGTACATGCAGGTATTATTATTGTTCAGTTTTTGTATTGATGTGAATTTAGCAATACATTCAGCATCAGATTGCGGTGTGCAGAGTATGAGTGGAATATTATAAATTATAAATTCAATATTTTTATATAGATATTTTTTTTTTTTTTTTTTTTTTTTTCATTGAAAATATTTATGTATTATACATATAGTACGAATTGTAAAAGAGCTCTAAAACCTGTAACGATCGTGTACGTGTGAAATAAATAATTGGTTTTTAATTCAATATAATATGGAAACAATAAACCGACTAGAAAACATTTAGTACGTTAAAAATTAAAATACCGACATGTTTCGGAGACACACTGCTCCATCATAATCGTGACGAGTATACACTAACTTTAAAATGTAAAATAATATAAAATATTGTATATAAAGTTGAAAATATCGCAAATTATTTAATTAATGTATCTTAATGATCAAAATGAAAAATTTTCCGTAAAAAACAATGAAATATTTAAAATGCGTAAATCACAAAATGAAAATTAATATAATGAACGTATATATGTGTATATATATAATTCGTCGAATGATGATATTCGTTACATGAACAAAAAAAAAAAAAAAAAACAAAAAATAATTTAGAAATAAATAGGTAAACAAATAAAACGTAATCCGTAACAATAGTGAGAGATTAATGTAGGAAAATATAGCACAATGAAGTTTACTGATGGTCGCTGAAAATAACAAAAATATTTCGGCGGTTGCGTCGGTGCTCTCGTAGAAAGAGAAATTTTCGACTTTTTAAAACTTGTTTTCGAAGCTAAATACGGTTAAACTTTTCATCGGCAGCGAGAAGATTAGAAATCTCTAATCGCTGTATCCTCGTCCGACGCCCCCCTGTGAGACCTTGAGGTTGAGTTTAAAAGTTCTATTCCACTCGCGTCTTCTCTATATTTCTAAAATTTCTCTAGCTTATTAATCGTTTTTAAAGAAAAGAAAAAAAAGCTCAGATTGCCTTAAATTTTGCGTTGTGTTCGACATGTTTTACATTTTAATTGCGTTTTCGTGTCTTGCGAAGTATACGAGAATAGTAATATTAGTCCTGCTCGACGATTTACGCGGTTGATTAAAAGTTACGCGTTCAATTAGTTTTCGCGGACTAATTGAAATCGGTGAAAAACAATTTTGATATATATATATATATATATATTTCCGTCGCGCATTACCGCTGTAAAATAAAAGCATTTTTTCCAATCTGCGCTGTCTGACCAACCGCAATATTATTACGATAATTACGTACTGTTTTAATTTCATTAGCCAATTTTGACAAAATCGAGATTTCAAAAATCACATCGGAATTAATAAAATACCGCACGCACCTCTATTCCAATTAATGAATTAGTTTAAAACAAAGAAAAAAAACAAAAACGAAACAACTTGCGAAATCTGTGCATTTAAATTTTTAGTTTATTCAAAATTTCGAAAGTTTATTAACGTTGCAAACATCAACTCTGTCTGCAGCGTACAATCGCAGCCCGGCTTCATAAAATCATAAAATCGTCCTTATTCACGCAAAATTCACAAGCACACTGATTCAGTAGGCTCTGATATCATCGTAGTATGTCGTTAGACGCGAGATATTGGCTCGTTTTGGGAAAAAATTTAATTCGACTGAGAATATGTTTTAAGTTTACAGCCTTATTCGATTCCGCAATAAATACCAAAAAGCTGTCAGAAAGAAGTGGGGGGGGGCTTGTCTTTCGGATTCAACGAATCCAGAAGAAGCTGCGGTTACGGTGAAAATTAGAGAGTAGCGAAAGTGAACGATGGAATAGAGAAAGAAGATGTGTAGTAGATTAGAAGATAGAAAATAATGCCAACATGATATGCTAATTCTGAATTAGAAGACGATGAAGCAGAAACTGTCCTCAGACGCGGCGGCAGAGTATTTCATCGGGTACCGGATGAACGGAATGGAGAAATTACGCAGCCTAAATTAATAACGTACTTTTCATCTGCCTGTTTCGGAGACGTCGTCAGTACGTAACTCGGTCGGTGTTTTGAATTTTTCCAAATGATTCGAAATAAGCTCGATTCTTTCATTTATACTTTCGATACGGAGAATGATAGACAAAAGTTCCTTCTGAACTGAAAAGGCTGAGGTAGAAGAGTTCCTTTAAAAAATATTGAATTACAATTAATTTAAAATGGCAAACGTGTTTGTTGTTGCGTTTTTTGTGATCGAAATCGCAACAAATATCGCAGAAAATGTCGAAAATTGGTAAGAATCAAGCGACTGTGATGTGTTTTCGTAATTATTATCTAATGTGTAAAATTACGTTTTTGTTAATATTAAGCAAAAATAATAATGCACCGTGTTTTTAAAAAGAACTTTTATTATTAAACTTTCGATGTAAAAAAATGCAAGAACTGTTGTTTTTTGTTTTTTGTTTTTTTTTGAAAAATGTCGTTATTTTTAGCAAATACTATAATATGGTTAACCTATACACTTACATATGTATTCCTAACAGTTACTACGTTTTTTTTTTCTCTTTCATCCATACCTTTATACGAGTAAGACTAAACGTGATTTTATTATTTTGCTAACCTGTTCATTTGATATGATTTTTTCGATGCAAAGAAATTACAAAATATAAAAGTATTCCACAGCTGAATCGGAAGTATAGTATGGGATACAGTTGAAGCAATTGTAATCTACATATCTATATATGTAGCTAACGATGAACTAAATTTTATCCGAAGACGTATATAGTTCCTTTTTCCAATCTGTTATTCGACAGAAAAAAATATGGACGTCGATTATTGGATGAAATAAGTTTTGCCGAGTGATATCGACTGATATCGACTGATATCGACTGATATCGACTGATATCAACTGATATCGAGTAAGCCTTTAATGCGATTTCGATCGATAGAACGGCGGCTCCATGTTTGTTAGCGGAATTAACCTTTTCACATAATGGCCTGAATATTGAGCCCCAGATATTTCTTGGCTTCCGGAAATCCCATTTATATTATCATTCGTTGTTTCACCGACATAATCATCCGCCTATGTGTTATTTTAAAAGGAGATACTTCATTCTTTCGGCGCATTTTTGATCAGATGCCGAGTACCAAATCGCCCGATTTAAAATCAAATTGAGCATCATCATCAGTTCTCGGCAGCGAAAGTTATTCGGATTTGTAATGGCGCGCGTGTGCGCGGTGATTGCTATTCTGCCACGGGCAACAAGAAGCTATTCTCTCCTCGGTAGCTTTTATTCGCTACAGGTTGCTGTTCGCTGGAATCTCTGAGGGGATTAAGTTGGCCACTACACCGTGTGGTGCGCCTAGAGATGATAATAAAGAACATATTCCGTCTTTAAATATCGGCGGCACCATCTAGTAACCTTGGCCTGTTTTTCGCAAGGTTAGAAAGAGAATGGTTATCGGATACTTCAGGTTAATGGGGAACAACAACCTTTGTTTGCCGTGATAACATCAGCCAACCTCTTTTGTCGAATACCGGTTGTCGTTACGCGGGCTTCACTGTTTCGCGCACCGAATTTTCATTAATAAAAAGGCATAGGCATCGTCACAAATTCGAATTACGCTCGATAATACGATTATTTTTTTCTTTCTTTCTTTCTTTCTTTCTTTCTCTCTCTCTTTTTGGAAATGAACACGTATCCGTTATTTGTTTGAAATTTCGCGCGAGCTTGCTCCTAAAATGTAAAGTCCGCGTAGCAACAGTTTTTTATTATTGGCACATTAAGAATGTGCAAAATGCCCCTAATGTTAGCAAAAAAAAAAAAAAAAAAAAAAAAAAATCCTACCTCTTTTTGATATAAATACGTTTTGGAGGTGTATAATGATAATTATGTATCGGCTAAAGGCGCATCACGAAAATTAAATGTTTACCGCAAGAGGCTGAAACCGTTTTTTGCGCGAAAAAAAAAAGGTGATAATAAATTAACGCGATTCGATAATAAATTAATGAACGAGAATAAACAAAACAAGAATTCGAACGAAAAACGCGAAGCTCGGTGGCGATTAAAAATTATCCTGTTAGGGGAAAATCGCGCAATTCGATGTGCGCGATGTGTGTGTTTTATATATAAGTACGATACGGGCGATTTATCGAGGTAAATTCGTTTTATTAACGCTTATATCATCTATAAAACCGTTCTGCCGTTTTAATTCTCAGCGAAAGAGACATCATTGTGCGCTGTCTGGTCATCGCCCTTTTTTGCTGCTCGAATATTCGGCCTGGTAATCGCCGTACCACAATTTAATTAATGTTTTTCGAGATCGATTTTTATGCATGCAGTTTCTTTCTTGTTGATGCGAAAAAGCCGGCCTGCACATACTACTGCATTTGCCCCACACAAAAAAACCTATCGGAAAAGTCGAACAGCTGTGTAGATGTGGGTATTGTCAAAAAGTGAGTGTTGTTTGGCTGAGTTGCATTTTTCACATTTTTCGCATTTTTCACCTTGCACTTTGCGGACAATAAGTTGTGACGGAAAAGTACAATGTCCCGCGCAGAGAGATGTTCTGTGCATTCGATAAAGTTGAATAAAAATATCCGAACTGTGGCCTCCACTGACAGTGTTTATCAAGTCCGTTACGCCACGCACAGTGTCTAAGAGCTTCACGGAGCAACAAGGGTATCCATAATAAAATATTTTGCAAGCGGCACTGAGGATCAATACATAATATAGCACCGATCATTGGGGAGTTACTACTAGCGCCGGGCCGATTCAGCTGTGAGGCTTGGAAATTTTCCTATAGGAAAGCTGGACTTTCTATTTTTTTTTTTTTTTGCTGTGTTAGTTTATCCATGCGTGTATTAATGTGTTTATACGGTTTTTAGCTGAAGCGCGCGTATATACTTTCTGACCGTTCTCGGTGTGTTCGTTTCATTTACTTTACGTGTGTTCAACGAAACGTAAACTCTCTTATTTATTGCCTGTATCATCGCTACTATGTTATTTTCCTTTTTTCTGTCTACTATCGTTAAGATGCTGTAACATGCTTTACGGCGTAGCAGTGCGTTGCAATGGATTTTATGGCGCACTGGTAGTAGTACGTCATCTAGCATTATTTCGGTACGAACACGTCGCGAGTAAAATAATTTTTTTTAATGTGCACTCATCGTATGTATGGATGTATGTATGTATACACATGTAGGTATGTATGGTCGCGTGTGTAAGTCACAACTTACGGGAGATTTATTGAATGAACGCTGCAAGATAAAAGTTAAAAAATTTACCTGGCATGTTGTGTAGAATTACTCAAAAATCGTGGTGTATAAATTATAAATTATGAATTACAAAAAGATGAAGTAATATACATGTAAAAATAAACAAAGTCGAAGTAATTCTATAGCCGCCGTACGTGTTAAGGTTTTCTATCATAAAATGAAATTAATTTTTAAGCGTAAGTTGTTTGGCTGGGTGTCACTTTAAAAATTTTGTATGCAAAAAAAAATTATAACAGAAACGGCGATGAAAAATGGATTAAATATTGATAATGTTTTTGGGTTAATTTGTACCCGGCTATATATATATACATACATATACATACATATATATACTTATATACGTTTCGATTTTGTGTCGTGTTAAAGTATTTACACGAGTTTATCGATCAATGAAGTTCACGTATTTGCCGTCTATCCAAGAGGTTCAGGGATCTGCAGTGCTGTAGCATCATATTAAGAGCAAGAATGCGAGATTGTTGTCGATCTCTTTTTTGTAGTTTCTTTCGCCTTATCACTTCTGTGTTTATTACAACCATTTGCATCGTCTAATTATTATTGTTATTATTATTATTATTATTATTATTATTATTATTATTATTACTAGATTTTAAAACAATTTATGATCTTCTAATTCTTATGTTTGCTCTCAAATATAAAAATAGTTTTACATTTCCTTCAAGGGAGGAGTGTAACTAGAATATCTAATAATTTGTATGCAAGCGTTCCAAAATATAAAAAACATCGCGTGAGAATGCAGATTATTTACCAGACTCCGATTAAATTCAACTTGTCTCCTCCTTATCTAAAATCTTTTCCGTATTCCCCCTTGCTATTACGAAAACATTTAATAACTTATTTGCACGACTCCACGCACAAGTAATCAATTTTTCCGCTTCTGGACTAGTATAATGTATATATAAACTTGCAACTATCGTTAAGTCCGATTATTATATATACATATGTATATATATTTTTTTTTTCTTTTTATTACATATTTCATTTATTTATTCTTTATTGGTTCAGAAAATTCCCTATTGTTTTTGTTTCCATTCTCATGTTTAAGTATCGAAGTACCCTACATGTTAACGTTTTTATGTTTGTTTTATTTTTTCGTCTTGTTATTAAGAAATTTTTATTCTTTATATAAAATTCCATCACTCGCGCGGGTATGCGCATTGATGGTCATTGTGCAGTGATAATAATAGTTACAAAGTGATTTGGTTTGATTTGATTTGATTATTATTTTCTTGCTTCGGTATTTTCGTCTCTCGGATTTAATTTTGTAGCGTAGATTTCACTTCCGAAACCGAACGAATGTTTTTTTCTGAACGTCTAGGCTTTTTCTCTTACCTCACCCTTTTGTATTTTTTTTTTCGCACCTCCCATCTTCTAGCTCGGTTCGTCCTATATGATTCTAGTATCGAATTTCCGATATTTCTCGTCTAAGAAGAGATTTGTTGTTTCCGAACTATATTCTTTGTCGGTAGGCTTTACGTAATTCAAACGAGATATTTCTGGGTTTTCCTTAAAGTGAATTTCTTTTCATTTTTGGTTAATTTAATTATTTCGCTTTTTGTAGTAGGGTGCACGACATGAAATTACTTCACTGAATTATATACAATTTCGAACAAGTTACTTTTTGAAGCTGTGAAAGGTTTACATGCTAAGTACTCCATTTTGATTGCACCAATGGTATGAAGATTAACAGATATTGTAATGTTATTATTCGAAAGCTTGAACAGCATTTTGAGTTAGAACTGAACAGCAGGCGTCGGAACATCGGACTAAGAAGTGCGGCGCGAAATCAAAAAAAAAAATAAAACCGATTAATTGGGAAATTTGTTAAAAGCTGAACCTCAGTATATTACGGACCTTGTGCAGTGCTCGCTGTTAGTTTAATATTACTTGTATAAGTGCACGCGCAACTGAGAAGTAAATTAACAAATCAGTAGGTTGGTTAATTAGCATATTAATAAGGAGCCTCGTAGTCGTTTTCGTAGTGACATTTCACTCGTACCTAACCGGAAGATAATTGATGCAACACTTGATTCGAAGTGACGTCAGACATGTGAAAGGTTTATGCAGGATGGATGCGGACATTATTGCGTTATCAATTGTTAACCGATACGGACAGAGCTGTAGTAACAAAGGCCTTCCCTTGTAATAGAAGGGTAGAGTTCTCTTATGTTGATGCTTAATGCTCGGTGCCGCGGTTCGTCGAGGTACTCGTGTGAGCACTGCGATGAAATTAAAAAAAAGTAATTATCGGAAATTTGATATTTTTGAACTTTAGAGCTAATACGATGGCTGCGGCTTGATCAGTTCTCGTCGTTACCAAAATTTATACGGATATCAGTTGCCAACAGCTACGCTATAATGATGATGCCTGGAATTTTCATTTTGGCGGAAGGGTGCTTTCGGGCGCTCATTAGAGTTGTTAGGTGACCATTAGTAAATTGCTATTATTATTATTATTATTTATTTCTTATTTTTTTTTGGAGCAACGCGTTAAATCATTAGGTTAAAAGAAGACCACAAAAAGCGTGGATACAAATTACGGCAGCAATTTAAAGCAACAGAAAAAGGGAGACAAATATAAAAAGCGAAAGGAGAAACAGACTCGTCGATTTGTATTCATTTAGGCACTTCGACTTTGCAGGCATGGGACTAAGCCTGTGTATCGCTTGTAATACAAATTAGTTTGGGAGCTGCTTGATGATTTATATCGATTGAGCACGAACTCATAATGTCGTTAAAGTTGCTTGTCTGTTTGACTTTTTCAATAATACACCGCTACGACTATTATATAAAAGTATGTACGCGTACGTATTTATTATATGCGCTTTTTCGTTCGAATCTGGGTCAATGAAAATATCTATTTCTCGTTCTCTAGTATGTATTCCGTCAAGGTTATCTTCTAGAACATATGCACGTGTTCGCTGAGTTTCTATTATTAATCTATCTGTAACACACTTGTTTCGCCTTCTACTTAAAAAAAGGTAACGTGACAAATTAAAACGAGTGCTGAAGAAAAACAAAAAAACAATGAATCTTCAATCGTCGAATGTTGCATAACTTTTAAAACGATTCGCGATTTTTACCGACAAAACTAATTCTATGATTTTTTACTAAGTTTTATCTGCTTGGTTTTTGAAAAATTTTTGGTTGCTTCAGTAAGTCCATCGGATCAGATCTTTACCTTTCCAAGTATTTTCTTGTCACCTGTTTATATGTGTGTATATATATATATATATTTGAGGTGTAGTAATTAAGTTTTGGGAATTTAGTTATAACTCTCCAGCTGGCAACGCTATGTTCACGTGTTGCTGAAAAAGGGAGACCTTCCTTTAGTATGATTTCAGTTTTTACAGTGGTATCATGTTTAGTTCGTTTGTTGTACGTGTTTTTGTAAAGTGAGTGTTTTAGCCGCGTCGCGAAAATGGTTATCGTGAATATGAAACAAGGCGTTGTTATTGAATCGTTTGTTAAATCGGGCGACAAACCATCATCGTGATTGCTGGGGACGAAAGTTGGGTCCTAGAATATGACCTCGAAGACAGAGCCAGCAATGGGTTGAACATGGAGAGGAGCGACGGAAGAAGGCCAGGATGTCGAAATCGAAAATGAAGGTCATGCTTATTGTTTTTTGTTTTTTTTTTGATATTAAGGGTGTAATCCATCGTGAATACGGTCCTCCAGGTCAGACTGTGGCCGGACAGTTTTATGTTGGTGTACTGCAACGTCTGAGGGCCTGCATTTTTCATGTAAGGCCCGAACTCGCGGAAAGCAGTTGGCTCCACCATCGTGACAAGGGGCCGGTACATTCGTGGTTAATTGTTCGCGAATTTTTAGCCCTCCAAAAAAAACATCTCCACGATGCCGCACCCTGTTCAGCGCCGATCTGTTACCGCGTGACTTCTTCCTCTTCTCAAAAATGAAATTTCAACTTAAGGGCACTCACTACGATGGTGTAAAGGAGGCTGAGAAGGCTGCGACGCTTGCGCTGAGCAACCTAACTTTGGAAGACTACCAGGGACACTTTGAGGGATGCGAGCGGCAGTGGAGGAAACGTTGTGTAGAACTTGAGAGTGACTATAATGGTAAGTTGATCACAAATGAATTTAATAACCACTCATAAACAAATTCCCGAAACTTAATTGCCACACCTCATATATATATATATAATATGCATGATATACAATGTTCCTATCTTTTCGAAATTCACTCCACGACACTTCTACGTGTAATCTTTAGAAACTCGGACAAAAGTTTTTTTTAAAAATAATACTTTTTTTTTTTTGTTTCCTCGGTATTTTCTCTTCAGAATATAGTGTCAAAAATAAAATTGTTCATCCAGAAGATTTTTTCAAAAATGGTTTTCCAAATATAAGACAATTATTTTGGTTTTTTTCTGTATTACTACACGAAACGTTTTTTATGGGGATATATTGAGAAAAAAAGAAAAAGAGTTAAAACGATATTGTACGAAAAAAGTTGGGATAAAATTGATTTTCATAGAATATTTAAAACCTGCCTATATATTTAACGGGATAATTAGTTCAATCACCGGGGAAAGAATAATAGCCGAAAAATAATTTATTACTTTTATAATTCTGTCGAAAGTGTGCAATAATATAATAACGAATTTGGATGAATTTGTTTCAATATTTTATAAATAGTTTATGTATTGTAACGGTTTTATCGTATTTATATTTCTTGCTCACGGATGCCGCCATAGTTAACTGATGACGGTGGAGCCTGATTCGGACAGTTGTATTTATTAAATTATTATTAATTCTTTATGCGCTCATTATTATTGTATTATTATCATTATCATGAATTTTTGAAATGGTTTTTTTTTTTTTTTTTTTTTTTTTTGTGGAAATACGAACACCTTTTTGTAAACCGCGCAAGGCGTTTTGATAAAATTTCGCGTAACGCTTCCAGCGGCGTCGGATGATGCGGTTAAGCATATTGAATTGTTTTAAAAAAGAGAAGTTGTCGCTTTGTATTTTAATATTATGGTATATAATTTCACTTAGAAAGGAAAAGTTCTTTCCGTTATATACCGTGTATTTTTCAATTAAGCTTTTGACCAACTACAGCATTGAAACTTCCGGGAAAACCGAGAAAAATCAAGAAAATCCGTTGAAAATCGGGAAATTTAAAGAAGAGACAGAAATAGTCGCGCGATCTATAGAACTTGAAAGAATTAAAAATTCTTTCGAGTATGTGTATATATGTATACATTTACGCCATATATGTATATTTAATAAAACACATCTTTATGACAAAATAAATATATTTAACAATGAGTTTACATAATAAATATAGTGAAAACACATCTTTGGCGATTATGTAGCAGTTAAAAGAAGGAGATAAAAGCGTGGTAATGGATTTTATTAATTTGTTAACGGGAAGTAAAAAATTTAAGCGATTTGAGATTTTATCGTCGATATTAAATTGTATCGGGTATATAACGTTTACTCCGTTAGTTTATTTCGCCCAAACGGTTCTTCATTTTTTTTTTTTTTTTTTTTCCTATAATTATTATATTAAATTCACAGGTTGGCTTTTTATCGATATATGTGATAACAAGCTCATGTATATTTCTTTGACGATCGACCGCTGAAAAGCAATATATATATATATATATATATATACAAAAATATTACCGATAATAAAGATTAATATAAAAGTAGTAAAACCTCTTCCTATCATTGTTATTCGAAAGTAGCAGAATTCAGTAATCGGGGCGACTCTGTCTTAGCTGGTCACGGATTAGGAATTTCGCTGCGTATTTTATAAAAATGGTTCGTAAAAATTTACTCGGAATTATAAACGCGACGCTTTATGAAAACCGTTTAGCAATCTGTGCCTTATTTCTGAATGTAGGTAATTATTGAATTCGCGAGCAAATGGTAACGAGCCGTCAAATTTCGTACCTCTTATCGGAATCGGAGGAGAAAAACCAGCTGATTCCGTCCGAATAATTCTTCGGGACGGGTATCTTTTTTCTCGATTGTTTGACGCGCGTCCTCATTGGCGTTCATTCTGATGACGAAATCACTTTAGGACCACATACATCTCTCACCGCATACTCAACATTTCTTTTATTTATTAAATTTATTATTTTTAACAACATCCCGTAATAATATACACATTACACATTATACACGGGTGGTAGGTGGGGGGCGAGGAGAAATTATTATGTACGTTTTCTATGTGTGGTTGTTTTTTTGTTTTTTTTTGTTGTTTTTTTAATATATCGGGGGGATTTATTTTGAAAAAATTTGGCTACCCTGATCTACCAAGTCCTAAGCATAGCGGTTTAGAAAGGAATAGTTGGGGGTCAATTCTCGAATTCCTTTTACGCCTTTATTCTATCGTTAATTTCTCGCTAGTATCCAATTATGTCTCGAATCCACGACCTCCGCTTTATCAGTCGAGTACTTTAATTATTAAACTATCGCATTACCGACGAAATGTTTTTATCCATTGTTGCGTGGCTGGAAGTTTTTCTATTTGCGCTTTTTATTACAAAAAAAAAAAAAAAAAAATCATTCAAAACAGGAAGTACAGTAGAAAAATGCGAATACACATAGCTGTATCCCGTTTCGGACGCATAGATCCATTTCGACGATTCCCACAGCGTTACGATTAATCCGGATAGTTTAAATCCGATGGATTTGCCACTGGTCGTGGACGATTCAGAACATTTTTTCAGTCTTCCATCCGATTCATCTCTGATCGATTGTTTTTTACGCGTCCGCAAACTCCGGTGAGTTTATTCGTCAGCAGCGGTTCCAAGAATCTTAGAACTACGTCCATTTATTTTTCATTGTTTTTATTATTCGGACGCTGTTAGCTATCTGACATACTACGAATGCGCCGATAATAATTTTGGTTACTTTTCCTTTTATTATAATATATTCTAGTGAAAAGGAGATAGAACAGAACAAAGCATTTCCTCCTGCGTGAGCATATAGTCAATGTTAATTAGTTAAGGTTGCGTGTAACGGAAGTTGGCACTGGAGGGCAAGCATTTGGTGGATCGAAAATTGGTTTTTGTTTTAAACGTTCTTAACCATTTTTCATTAGGATTCGTTTTTTTTTGTTTTCTTTTTTTTTTTTTTTTTGTACAAAGAACGCCTACTAGGAGTATCTCGACAATTTCATCGCTACTCTCATGATCGTTGCTTTTGAGTGATTTCTCATTATTAAAACTTGTATAATAGAAAAAAAATAATCGTATTTTTTATTTTATTTTATTTTATTTTATTTTATATTAAAAATATGGTGGTGAAAATGATTTTGAATTTAATAATGAAAGAAGGGTGTTTAGGAGAAAACGAGAGCGAGAGAGAAGTTACGAGTCACACTTCTCTGCAAACAAGGCTATTTTTTCTTAAGGAAAGGAAGCGCTTCGACCTTTGTGTTTCTCCCGGACGACACCCCGTATGTATGTTTGCTGCTGCTACAGTCGGCCTCTTATTCTTCGAGAACTCTTCAGTCGATAAAAGTGCACGCAGATTCCATCTAAAATCTTTGTTTACAATCCTTTTTTGGTTTTATTATTATTATTATATATTTTTTTTAAACGCTAATGGTGTCGTCAGGCATATTACCGCCGTTAAAATTTTCCCCAACTTTCCCGTTCTTGCTTGACCTTCAACTAGTCCGAATAGCGAGGTTTTCCAATACTCGTAAGTATTCCTCAGAAGGTTAAGCACGCGCTTTTCTCGCTTTCCCGATTTCTTTAACAAAGAAAAAGCAAGCTATTTTTCGGTTTTCCCTTGCACTCCTCTCTACCATAATGCCGTAAGTCTTTGAAATGGGCCAAGATTTTTTTTCTCTTTCTTTTCGCCAAAAAAAAAAAAAGCAAACATTTTGTGTGACTTTCTTTGAACATTCTGAAAGTTCATCTGTTTTCTCGGAAAATTTAACTTGTTCCGTGTACTCGTAAGTAGATCGCATTGATAATATTTACGTGGAATTTTCGGCTTTTACATTTTACGATAAAACACAGGTTGAACGGGAAATGGTAATAACAAAAAAGGGGAGGGGGAATTAAATTCGATTTCGAAATTTCTAAATGCAGATGCTTGTTTAACGTACTCGATGTCAGATGAATAAAGTAAATCAAATTTGCGTCTTCTGAATCGGTCGGAATGCATGCAGTTATCCAGAACCGTCATTTTTAATGTTGCCGCTAGCGTCAAATCGAATTGAGGAACTTGGGCCATGGGAGAAAATAAAAAGGCTGTCCCGAGAGAAAACAGTATTGTCCTTATATCAATATTCGCTTCAGATCCGCATTAAACCTATTGACTGTTACGGATTATTGTGAAATTAAATTTTTCGTAATATACACCAAGTCTAACGGCACTGGCCTTTTCCTATTATTTACCATCTTTTGCTGTCGGTGTATAATCAGTGTCTTGTAGTTGTATCCCGAGCTGAACAAACCGCAGTTCATCAGTCGGGCGAGAATCCATCAGTTTCGGTCGGTAACATAAACACAGCTGATGTAGAAGAACAGCTCAGTTTTTTGTTTTTCAAAATCTATAATTGAATCGATAAGTGCACTTAGAGAAACACTAGATCTCGATCGGCTGTGGAACAACTGATACTGTCGAATACGTCGTCTTATACATCGTCTTATACATTCTCTTTACGTCGTCTTATACATCGCCTTATACATCGTCTAATACATCGTCTCATACATCGTCTTATACGTCGTCTTATACGTCGTATTATACATCGTCTTATACATCGTCTTATACATTGTCTTATACATCTTTTTTACCGATTCCAAAAAAAAATCGGTTAGGCTTCGATCTCATTATTAACTTACGTGAAAGTCTGATTGTACGAATGCGACATAAAGCAACTGTTGAAATTTGTCCTGTTCTCCGAGTATCATCCGAGGCAAGAAATTTATTCAGAGTCTTGCGTCTACACTAGCGCTGCATATGACAATTGCCTCCCTGGGGTGGTGTACACGCTAGAGTCACCCACGCCGAAAAACTGAGTATTGCACTACAAAGAACGAAAGAAGATGGAACTTACTTAGTAGTGTGGCGTGAGAATTTGAAAGATTCGATTTCCGGCGACAGCATGGATGGTTGAAATAATTTATTAAAAAAAGTTAACTTAAAAATTAATCTGTTGATTAATAACGAGTTTAATGCGAATCTAAGTAAAAAAAAAAAAAACAAACAAACAATAAGTGATAAACGCTAATTTTTGTATCGTTAAATTTTTTTTATTGGAATTTTACGTCAAAATTAATTTTTAGATTTTAGTAATTTCAGTAATTCCAGTAAATTCAGTAATTTCAGTATTCGAACACTGTGAAAATGCACTTTTTTCTGCATCGGTAACGAAACTCTATGTAAAATACTCGTTGATGCGATGCTGCTCCATTTCGGATATTTTTTTGATATTCGGTATTGTTGGTAATTTATTATCTCGATTAATAACGAGATGGTATTTACAGGCTAGAAAGAATTAACGCTACATTAGATAAACGTAAATATTCGAGCTGTATTTAGAGCAGGGCGAGCGACGACGCTCGTAGTGATCATCACAGATTGCCTAGCTGCTCACTTTTTATCTCATCGTTTGTCGTAGTCTACGTTTTCATGTTTTCGTACGTGCCGTACAGTTTGTAAATATCATCCTTTCAATAGAAAAATAAAAAAGCATAAAAATTAACGGATGGTGGGAAAATAGAAAATGAGATAAAACGAAATGAGCGATAAATAGCTGTACGTTTGCGCCTGTTCTTCTAGCGTGATGTGTGTACGTCATGCGCTAGTTTGTCATTAGTTTTGCATTGCTTGATAAGTTACGATCGTTGTTATCATTCGCTAGAATAGCCGCCCAATAAAATAACTTTTAGAGCTTTCATGTTACACGTTTTGCATAATTTTATTGATTTTTCGACGAATTCGAAGGTATGTTACTTTCTTGTTGTACACGCAATGTTTTAATTAGTGTATTTTACGTGCGTTTCTTTTCTTTTCTTTTCTTCTTGTGCGTATTCGATTAGTGGTTAATTTTATATAGTTTTTTTAAAAGAAGAATGTCGAGTGCTGAATCATTACGATGTCATTGAAGGGACTATTCCGTACAGGTACCTCGAATTGTTTTTATTTTATGTTTTTGAGAGAATTAATTAAGTACGGATTTGTATTTTTTTTTTTTTTTTATCAAAACTACATAAATTTCGTGTATGATATAACTGGAAGTTAAAAAAAAAGTAAAAATTTTACAGTTTTGTTGTGTATATTCGTTTCTCCAAAAATAAGTTTTGGTGGTCAGATTTCGCAAAAATAGGTTTGGTATAATAAGGTAGCTTTTGTAAAAATTGGTTACAATATCGTATGAAGTGAACAAATTTCGGTATTGTTTTCGAAATGAAAATCCTGTAAATTGCGGAATAAAGTAAGATTACTGAAGCGACCTCGTGGGGTGAGCAAGGGCTAAGTATAAATATAAAATATTCGAAAAGAAATAATAATTTAACGAACGCTGCTGATGACCGCTAAAGTTTTTTTCCGTTCTGGGTTAAAAAAAAAACTGAAATAATTACGGAACTGCAGTAGTTGTCGTTGGGATTGAACTCTCTCTCTGAAATTCTATTATCGAGAAAATTATATTTGTTAAGTAAAAAGTGATTTCATAACTCGGTGTTAAAATTTTTTTGTAATTATTAGCGTACTTTATATTATAAACTTGGCGTCTGGAGCGATATTGCCCGTTATATAGTCAAAAACTCCGGGGTGGTAATAATTTATTGTTGAAATATTCACTCGGAAAAAAAAAAAAAACAATCAAGAACATGACCGATCCGAAGGAAACAATGTAGCTACCGGTGGGGACTCGAATTTTAAAGGAATTAGTGTATTGGGGCGGGATGTTCAAGCGAGTGTTCAAATTACACACGAATTAGATATAGACGTAGTAATTACGTATGACTATTGGATAATTAATCGTAACGGAAAAGAATGCAGGTCGTGTCATTATTTAAAACTGTAATAATAATCTATTTCGAAAAGGTAACGTGCGAATAATTTTACAAATTACCCGGTATCAAATACAAAATTGAAAGTATTTCGAAAAAGAAAAGTTAAACCAACTCCTCTCTTCGTTACATATGACACAATATGTTCGAGATAAATTTAAGGGGGTATTTTCAACAATGGAAAATCAAATTTAAAAAGTATCGAGAAATGTGATTGCCGAAACTTTTACAATATTTAGGTTTTATCGCTTTCGATATTTAAAGCAGCACTGAAAGAATGAAAAATTTTAACTGTTTTAATCGATGTGTTATTTCAGACTAATATGAATATTACAAGTACGAAAAAGTCGCGTACTGGTCGAGTTGATGAGGGTATATAGAGGGAGACAAGTGTTCGTAATCGTTACATGAAGGTATCCTACCGACGGGGCCGTTCTCTTTGGTGCCTTTCGTGCGTACCGCGATCGGGCGTTCTTCTCGTCTATTTTCGAGATATCGAAAATAATAATAATAATCTTAAACCCATGGGAAAATTTACGAAATCGTTTATCGGACTATTCGATAGAATAGGTAAAAATATCGGTCTAGTAGTAGACTAGTAGTAGACGCCGTCATCAGTATGCATGTTCGCCTCGATAAAAGTCCCATATAAACAAACACGTTTGCGTTGTTGTTAAAAAACTGGCGTCGCTTGTTTAGCAAAAGTTCTCGGACGTAATGTCTATTTATTATTTTCCGTTAGGTTGCTTGGACTATTCGTTGTCGTCAAAATCGTCGGAAACGGTGCTCAGAATCGACATTATGATCGAAGAACCGCCTGTGTCCGGAACGGCCGATCCCAAGTGGTCGATTAATGTTGACCGGTCGTCTTCCGAGGACGGTGACGGCGGTCACGGTGTTGTCGATGGCACCGTCGCGGCGACGGCCGATGACCGTATACCGTCGATCGCCAACGCCGCTTGTAGCGGATACGCCGGAAGTAGCGAGAGCGGTAGCAGCAATAGTCCGCTTAGCGCGGAGCACGCTCTGAGGAACGAACTGAAATTCTTCTTTATGAACCCGATCGAAAAATGGCACGTCAGAAGGTTGTTCCCGTTCAAACTGATAACTTTAGTGATTAAGATTGTCCTGGTAACGGCGCAGCTGTGCTTATTTGCCAGGAATCGGAATGAACATTTCGACTACCTGTTTCGCAGTAGGGTTAGCTTCAGTCATCTGTTCTTGCACGGCTGGGACACGTCGAGAGAGGTGAAGTCGTATCCGCCGGCCAGCGGACCGTTGGCCATCTATCAACAGAGTCAGTTCTACGAAGCGGTGAAATATTCAGTGGACGGATATCAAAATCTGTCGAACGCCGTCGGGAATTACTCGTACGTGATCGATCCGAGTACCGGTAAACCGTTACCGCTGCTCTGGTGCATCGAAAACTACGTTCGGGAATTTCCCAATCGGCGTACCATTTCCAAGTATTACTTTAACCGTTACTACTATCTGCGCAACGATAGCGACACGACCAGAACCGACTGTTGCAGCATCGGCGTCAGTCAAACTACTCCGTTTTGGAACTGTAGTCTAGTCAATTTCGACACACTGCTAACGTCCACTTTAACGTTTAACTTGAAGGCGAAACGCCATTTCCAGAGATCCATTTCCTGTACCAACTTTAAAATCACCATCACCTTCGATAATCGGGAACGGGCCGGACGGCTACTACTTAATTTAGAGGCGGACTCGTACGCGACCGACTGCCGAAATAGGTACCAGATAGTCGAGACTTCGCAGGATTTCACCTGGCACAATACCAGCGTCGAGAACTGGCTGAACTATTGCGTGATCGTAGTTTGTCTGGTATCGTTGGTATTGTGCACGCGAGCGGTCTATCGAGCGCAGCAACTGAAACGACGGACTATCGACTATTTCCGAACGGTGCGCAAGACGAATCTGAACATGGAGTGTCGACTGCAGTTCTGGAATTTCTGGTACATCACGATAATCGTGAACGATCTGATGATCGTTATCGGCACCTACTTACAGGAGGAGATCTCGAACAGTAAGCAGGCCAGCAGCGAGTGGAACATGTGCAGTCTGCTGCTCGGTACCGGGAACCTGCTGGTTTGGTTCGGTGTGCTCCGGTATTTTGGATTTTTCAAGACGTACAACGTGGTCATGATCACGGTGAAGAGCGCCTTCCCGGCCGTTATGCGGTTCATGTCGTGCGCCATCCTGATCTATTGCGGTTTCGTATTCTGCGGTTGGCTCGTCTTCGGACCGTTCCATATGAAATTCCGCACGCTGTCCACTACGTCCGAGTGTCTGTTTTCGTTGATCAACGGCGACGACATGTTCGCCACGTTCAGCATGTTCGAAGCTCGCTCGACCATACTGTTCTTCTTCATGCGCACCTACGTCTACTGTTTTACCAGTCTGTTCATTTACGTTATTCTTAGTTTGTTGCTATCGATCATCATAGACGCCTACGAAACCATCAAGCAATACTACGAGCAGGGTTTCCCGAAGACCGAAGTGGAAAAGTTCATAGCCGAGGTCGATCAGCCGTCGGCCGTTTTTCACGACTACTGCAACGGTTTCGAACGCCGTACCAGCTTTTCGTGGTCCTTATTCAACGTCAAACGGTTCTGTACTTCTTGTTTCCGAAGCGGATAGCGGGGACGATGCGTTTTTTTCTAAAAAAGCGCGAGGATTACATTTAGTAATCAAATTCCAAAACAAAAAAAATCGTTTCCGCGCCTGTCATTCATTGCTGCTTAATTATAATCATAATATTGACTATGCGAATATATATGTAATGTGTGTATACCGTGTAATGTGTTACATCTCTCTTCTCCGAAACATGTGATAATGAAAGTTATAATAACAGACACATGTTTTGCGAAAATCGGACATTCACAATTGAAAAATATGTACAGAGGGGGAGAACAATTTAAATAATGAAACGGTTAAATTATTATCGGTTTAACATTATTATTCCAGCCGAGACACCACAATTCGCCGATGCATTTAGCGTGTGCCATGCAACAGATTGATAAAAACGTGTGAAATTAAATAAAGATTATGACGCGTAAAAATTCCCCCCCTGATATTATTATATAGTGGGTGAAAATATTTTGCGAATAATTTAAACCACCGCGTAGAGTTACGATAAAAAATAGATATATATATATGTTATTTCGATGGATGTGAATTAAATTTTACGATGAACGATGGTTTTTATAATGAATTTATTTAATGTTTTGACATTTGGAAGATCAGATAATAATTCGCGTTCGTGCTGTACCGTTTATAACGATCGTTTATTACGTCCTTTTTGTGAACCACGTTCGAGTGATGAGCCTCGATTCATAAGGACACACGTTATTCTAGCGGTCCGAAGGGAAATAAGAAAAATAAATCGGTCTAATTTCGAATCTATCGTAAAATCTAAGTTCTTCCGTCGATTTTCATTATCGGCAGCTGTTCACCTATTAAATGATCCGAAAAAAGTGTATTACGCCGTGTGCAGATTTATACGATTGTTGTTATCATCGCGGCTGTTTATTATTTTCGACTGTAGTGTCAACTGACTGAGAACGCACACAGCCGCAATATGTTTGACGTGTCTCTATACTCGTCAGTGAATTATTGTACTCTAGCAGGACATCCACAGTGAGACGAAAAAGGAAAAAGAAAACCAAAAATAAGTACCGTAAGTGCGCAAAATATGAAATTTGCGTTAAAGGGATTAGCAGAGTCCGATCAAGGTCAGCCAGCTTGTCGCTTAACTCCTCTTCGGCGCGGTTACCGTCTAGTCCGCATTTCGGACAACTAACTGTATAAGGAACGAGAGCTATGTGTAAGTGTGCGAAATGGCCACTTGACCTTGATGGAATTAATTTTGTGCATTGTTTTCTGCGTACATTAAACGTCTATTTTTTATTTACATAGTATTTTTATCTGATAATTGGCAAGTTCTTTTTTAGAGTAAGCGCCTTTGCGAGAAATACATATTTACAGCTTACTTCACAATTGCCACGGAATAAATTTTTATATATTCGTAAATATATTATACGCTCGTATTTATTTTATTTTAATAAATAAATGTTTAATTTTGAAAAAAACAATTAAAAACATAATAAAATAATAATAAAACAATAATAAAGAAGTAATAATAACAAAATAATAACAAAATAATGACAAAATAAAAACAAAATAATAACAAGATAATAACAAAATAATAACAAAATAATGACAAAATAATGACAAAATAATAACAAAATAATAACAAAATAATAACAAAATAATAACAAAATAATAACAAAATAATACAAAAATAATAACGTTTTTATTCACTTTTTTAAATTTTCGGTTGCTAGATCGACTTTTGCCGATAAAAACCATATGGAGTTTATTGATTTATATAGTTGCGTGTGTCGTAGCGTTGAATAAAAGGGACAATTTCTGAATTGTCAGTTATTTCCAAAGTGAAATGATATATCTTGCAACGCGAGCAGCAACTGCTTATCTGTTCGGCCTGTATCAAATTGGGCGATTTGTGAAAATGTTTGTTAGTTTGCAAATTATTCAATCAGAAAATCGTTTACGTATTAAATCGATTGCATGCGATGAAATTTTTCTCGAAAATGTTGATAAATGACGTTCTAAATTACAGATAGACTCAATGTATGTCAGTAAATGACAGAATTTGAGTGATTTATTATGCGGCTAGTTTGTGTCAATTATCTGATAGATAACTTTGAAGCGAAAAGAGATATATATATATATATATATATATATATATATATATATATATATATATGAGAGAGAGAGATAGAGAGAGAGAGAGGAGGGTTTTATATCGACATTTTTTTCGTTTGAAAAATAAGCGATCGGACTGCTTTTTTTTTATTTTGTGCATTAAAAAGTTTCGAATTTTATGCACTCTCGAAAACAAAATGTGGCTCGCAAATCGTACAGAACTAAGGAAGAATTCAGGAAAACTGTTTATGTAAATTTTGTATTTTCGCATATTTGAAGTATCGCATGAAGTGTTCAAATAATGGCTGAATAAGAAGTTGAAAGAGTGGGTGGAAGTTATATCGCGGTTAGCTTGGGAATAATTATTGTGTTTTTTCTTTTTTTATGTATAATTTTTGGATCGAAGGTTTGTAATTGGTCTTTACTAATTTGCTTTTTTTTTTGTTCGTTTTTCATATTGTTTTATTTTCGGATATTTAACAAATACAGAGGGGATACATATTTTTTTCTTTTTTCAATTTTTCGATATTTTGGTTCGTTGCTTATGTTAATTATATTCCCGAAATCCTTTTTTACGATATGTTGCTATGTTTTGAATTTAAAATCGGTTTCGTTTAATTCGCCACACCCCAAGTATACTACAATATTTCTCTAACGCGACCATTGTAGAAATGATGTGTGAATTGTTTTGTGATAAAAACCAACTCTGTTGGGAATAAAAATTGTTTTTATTTATTTATTTATTTCTTTCTTTCTATTTGCGAATAAGAAGATAAATATCTATATTTTTTTCGAAGCCGGCGGTTTTCTTTTTTTTTTTTATTGCTAGCATTAATCTCGTATCATATAAAAGTGGTGTCGTCATATTCCTTAAAAACAAAAAAAATAAATGTTATTATTAAAATAAAGTGATGTTTATAGTTAGAATCGATAGGAGAGAAAAGTAGTAATGTAATAAATTTTCGAAATAGTCAACGTCGTGCGATGTCTCCGATTGGTGGCGGAAGGAGGTAATAGGATTTTGGATCAATTAAAGTTACATTTCGCTAATGATTATTCATTTTTATGTATTACACTATATCATACACTCGTTATTACGTGCTCGCGTTTATATTAATATTAGCGTTAATTATAAATACTTATGCGGATGCCAAATTTGACTTACCATTTAATCATTTAAGCGTGTGATTATATAAATATTTGTTGTTTTACCGTTTATCGAATTAAAGATTTATTTTCCGAATATATCACTAGTTTTCTGTGAATGTAATGAAATCAATTTTTTTTTTGAACTCGACTAAAAAGAAAACAAAGAAAACAACAATAAATCATCTACGCGTTTTAGAAATGACTTGATTAAAGTTTACGACCCTCCCCCCATCGCCCGAAAAAAAAGTAGGCAATAATAATTCTTTCTATCGGAAATTAAAGAACCCTGTTGAGATTCTCCTTTCAGCTTTACACCTCTTCAGGCAGAAGTTATAATTGTTGGACTATTCAAAACTGCGTCTACCCTGAGCTTCTTTTCAGGTAGAAGCTATTACAACCCTCACCGATAACAATCACCCACCGGCACTGCGAGGGCACAGAGCGCTAGGCATTACTAATAAATATACCACATTTTCGAAAGCATACACTGATGGATCCAAAGCTAATAAGTCCAAGGTTGCCCCAGCTGTATGCGCTTTCGAAATACAACGGAATCACAGAGGGCATACGGTTGAACAACGTTGTATCGATTGCGGAAGTCGAAATGTATGCTGTGTTGTTTTGTCTTCAGGCATATTTAGAACTAAGACCCCAACCGCTCGGAATCTTACTGGTGACTGATTCTTTGCAGTCGATACGTGCTTTGCAGTCGGATCACCCTGAATCACCAATGGTCCTAGAAGTCTACCTTATACCAGCTCAACCGAAGAAAATGCCGAACTGTTTTTTTTTACGGGTCCTTAGTCATGCTGGAATTCCGGGCAATGAGCGGGTGGACGACCTGGTCGCTTGGTCATCCATGATGTGTGTCCAATACCGCCATTTGTTTACGGTCCATTATCCCTGATAAGTTTCCTGTCGGATGCAGTCTTCGCACAGTGATGTCTCAATCGACCTTTCTCAGAGAACTGAAACCTATGACGGAGCTATGGTGGCCTCCAGTCGGAACAGAACGCAGAGTGTTCTCGGCAGTCAATCGCCTGAGAACGGGACTTACGTCTCTTTCCCACGACTACATCCTCAAACGAGCTCTAAAATACCTGCTCACTTCGTTCTATCGATGAATACCCGTCAGTTTCGCATATCTTGCTGAAATGCACAGGTCTCAATGGGTTGCGGCGCGGCCAGATTACATCACTTGCAGACATGCTCTCAAATACTCCTACCGCTTTGAACAATCTCATGACTTTCGTTCAGTCTAACGAGCTGAGGAGTCTGATTTAAAACGCGGGTCCACTCACTGCGATAACCTAGCTAGAGTTACATACAGTGTGTGGTTTAGTACCCTCCTTAAATGAAAGAAAAAAAAATAATAATATAAATAAAAAGAATCGTACTAGGACGCAGTATGAATTCTCCGCACAATGAGAAAATTATGGCTAATTTCATCTATAATTCACGATAGAAAAAAGTGTAAATCACGATGCTGGAAATAATAAAACTGGTGCATTTAAACCAGCTATCCGGAACTGGTGTCGACTAGTTTGTACGTGTTTTTATTTACACGATTTTGAAAATGCGTTATCTTTAAAAATTTATTAACAAAAAGAAAAAATCGATGAACAACGAAAGTATTCCAGTAGAGAAATTAATTTAGAAATGAAAAAGTTGCTGGAGTTTTTTTTGATTTTTTTTTTTCAAGATTTGAAAGTTAACGATCTAGCTAAATAAAAATAGAGTAGTAAGGCAAGGTATAAAATGAGTTAGGTTTGGAGAAAAATGACGGATAGAGATCAGTCCAATAGTCACATGGTGAAAACGAAAAGAGAGAGAAGCCTTTTCCATCCGTTTCTCCTTGGTTTAACAATGTTCCCAGTATCAGTCGTTTCGTCACTTCTTCCATAGTTCATTTTCGTTTTAATCGTAGTCTGCTGCCGGCTTCTCGGTTCCGCTTTGCTCTTGTTCAATTTCCTTTGCGTCGTTCCTTTCATCCTTCTACCTTAAATGTCACCTGTGATGCAAGTGCTATTCGATTCTTCCTTCATTTCTACAGAACGCGCGATCTTTTATTCCAGTTTGCTTAGCCTTGGCCTCCCTACTCCGTACAGTGCCCTCTACATTCTCGCTTTTCCATCTCCTGTTGTTCCTTTGTTAGTCGCCTTTATTTCTTCTAATCGTTTCTTCATATAACTCGTCCCTCCGTATGTATTCTAATCTTTTGTGTTGGGTAAATGTCCTGTGCTGACGTGCCCATAATTTAAAAAAAAAAAAAAAAAATAGTAGTAATGAAAACAGAGTTAAATTCGGGTTCTGTAAAATAAAGTAACCCAAGTCGGATAACTCCTTCGTACAGATCAAATCTGAATAACAGAAGTAATAGGCTATTCTCTGTCTAAAATTCTGCTAGAGCCTGTTAAATTCTCTTATTGTTACTAACGCAAACTCTGTCGGTAATTCTATAAAATGCGTTTGTTTTTACGAAGCGAATTAAAAATTAAAACGCTAAACGATTACACAGGGGTGGTTCTTACTCAAAAATATATCGAAGTAGATTGATTTGATTACGAAAGCGTCAAATTCCGCATATTAGGCAGCTTTCATCGCTGTTAGTAAATTATTCTTCCCGGTGTTTACTTGACTAAAAAAAAAATTACACCGCGTGGTAAATTAAATTTCTTCAAATTCTACAATGTAGAATTTTTATGCATTTAACTTCAGTAAAATCTTGCTAAAAATACCTAATATCCATAATGCGCAAAGTTTTGTATGATTCCATTTTTTTTTTTTTTTTTTTTTTTACTTTTATCGTTCTAATTAAAGTAAGGTTTTATAAATCTGCGATCGATACCTTATGCATAAAACAAGAGTGACAGAGGGGTGAAAAGGTGATAAAGAAAAGAACGAAGGTAAGACATGTTAGTCATCACGTTTAAAATTGAAATTGTTATTGCACTACCATAAAGATAAGGAGATATCGTTATTGTCGCTCTTAATAATTACTGCCGGCGGAAATATTACGATTAGGAAATGTACTGTTGAAGTTTTATCGGTACAATATCGTTATTTTCCGCGATAAATCAAGATACTACTGATCTTTTTTATTTATTTATTTATTTATTTTTTTATTTTTTTTTTTTAAGAGGGAAAGTAAATCAAATCCTAACGCGATCAGAGGTAGCAGACAAAAGGATGACGACCCAAGGCTTCTGTAAGAGAACGAGAAGAAAGGTTATTACTGTCGATGGGTTGAATTTTCGACATCGTAAAAAAAAAAGGTTACTACAATTATGTGCACCCGCGTAGAGTTTTTTCGATAATTAGTGACTCTCGTTGTTCGGGTGTAATTGTTTTTGTATTTTCACTAAGCGGTGAGAGGATTAAATGTACAACAGATATGGAATAAGGAAAATACTATAACGAATGGGGTATATTTTATAAAAAAAAAACGGTTATTAAAAATTATTATTAAAAGCGTTACTGTATTTAAACAAAATCCTGCTACTTCTAAAAGTCGAAAAGTCGAAAAGGTATACACTTCACCGGTCGAATTGATGCGAATAATGCTTGTAATTGCATATTTTACTTAAAGTCTTCATAAACTAATTGTCTTAAGTGCGGTCACGGGTGTCAAAATTTACGTGATTTTATATTTATGGATTTTATAGAGCGGTAAGTAGTACTAAGAAAATGACGTGTACATTGAACATCTTTTTTATAAAATTTTTCATTTCAACGAAATTAGTTTAGTTTTGAAAAATTCCAAATTGGCAAATTATTTCTTGATGGCTTTTTACCCGCAAGCGCTTTATTAAAAGCGCGTATAAAAATTAAGTCGTAAATTCACGCATTAGATTGCTCAGAGTTTCTTGACAGAATTTAAAAAAAGGAAAGTAAATTAAAAAAAAACAACCCTGGCGAGATATGTGGTGGTTTTCCTTTTTTAGCCAAACTATTCGTCTTGAGGTAATCAACTCTTTCCTTTCTCTTCTACACTCGTTATTAGCACCGGTAACTATATCGCATCGTATTAAAATAGAATTGCTCCTTTTTTTCTCCATTCTAACGTATCTGGGCAAAAAAGAGGTTCGGTACCCCCTTGAAAAAAAAAAAAATTTGACGCATCTGAGAAGTATATATGTACTTTACGTATCGAAAAACTGAGCGCAGGAAACGAAAATCGATACTGACCTGTGCGCCGGCTGCTCGCCGCCAAAGCGTTGGCTATCAATTTTTAAAATTCGTATTCGAAAATCGTACGGAAAGCATAAATCGTTTTCTCTTGAAAGCGGAAAATTGATTTCGTTCAATTTTTCACTGACCACGCTGCGGAGTGGTGGGGTGTGTTTTTGTCGGCTAAGAATTTGAGATTAACTGTGTAAGTGGCTTTTTCATTATGTCAAGAGCCTGTTTTTGGTCCCTGTTCATTTATCTTCGTCCGGAAAGCTAGAACAACCTCGATGTGTCGCCTCTGCTATAGAAACCAGACTACAGAGTGCTCAAATTTTTTTATTTATTTTTTCCCATTAATGCGCATTATTTTTATCATCATCATTATTTTTATTATTATCATTACTATTATTATTATTTACTACACATCATTCTCTATGATGGGGGGGGGGATATTTTCTAGAAGACCAATTTCCAAGGTCGCGCGCTGTAAATAGCGATGGTGTGCGAAGCCCGAATGAAATTCAGTTGTGCCGCCGATTATGTGTCTGGCCAAGTATGATATAGCAAAACTATTTTCCCACTACTGCGGCGAGGAAAGCCTTTTACGAGCGGGGCAGCCATTTTAAAATGATTCACCGCTTCCCACTCGACCCATATCAAATTTCATTATTTCTTAGCGGACGTGATGACGTGACGTTTGCAAACGAAATAGACTTTTTCTCTCTGACTATGAAATATTTTTATCGGAAATTTCCCCTCAGTTAAAATTCTTCAAAGGAAATGTTTTTTATTAGCATTCGGTCCCGTTCGTATTGTTATTTTTTTTTTTTTTTTTTTTTTTTTTTTTATGCCGTCCCGTATACGGGTAAACAGGAAAAACGGAAAAATAAAATCAGCAAATAAACGTCAAAACTTACGGACATTTTGACTTGTTTTCGTGGCTTATTCGCTTTTTTTTATGTTTATAGCACGCACAAGGACCTGCGAGCTCGTGCTTATTCGAGTTTTTACATCCTTGCATTTAGTTTAATTTGCGAGATAGTTATGCCGTCGGTAAAAGGAGCCGCGGAGACGTGCTTAGACATTCTGTCTTGCGATTTATTAGCTTATCTCGTAAATTTTTTGATGAAGAAGTCAGAACTGAATTTGACCAGTTACCATTCCCATAGCGGATTAATAATAGTCAAATCAGACCAATTCGATTAAAATCACAGTAAAACCTATGTGTTTTCCAACACTATATCGGCTTTAATTCAGCGCGAATGAAACACGCGTAAATCTGTGTGTGTTTGTGCGTAATTTTAATAATCGTTTTAATCGAATTCGTCAGACTAGTGTCTGGGTTTTGACTTTAATTGATGCTGCGCCCTTCGCGGGTAATCGGAAGGTGTTCCGGTCAAACGATGAATCCAAAATATGCCTAATAAAATTATATGTCGTAAGTGGCTTCCAGCAGCGAAGTTGGAATTGTAATTTTGTACATGAAATTGCAGAAGATTAGAACATATGCAAGAAAGAGGAAACTCGCGAGAAGGGCATTAAAATGATTTGTGTGGAAGACTGTAAAAACAAAAAGAGAACGATGATATACGAAAAGAAAAATCGTTAATTTGCGAGCAGAGCTGGAAAATTTTTTGACGTAGAATCACAAGAAATTAGAAAATGCATTAAAGGAAAAAACAATATGAAGCAACAATTTGAGACGAAGAATTCGCTGTTTTATAAGCTACAACAACTCGTTTCATTCTCCTTACACGCGCAAAAAAATAACCGAACTTGAAACAATTTTCCATGTGCGTAATAGGGCGCGAGTTTTATTTTTACGGAGATCAGAAAACTTTAAATATATGTATATCCTGCAAAAGCGCAGTCGACGAAATGTTCATTCAAATATACGTTATGCACTCTTTCGATATTGACAATTTAAGTTATGAAAGATATATATATATATATCCTGTTTTGAAGACTGACCTCCTCCTCGGTCCAACGAAATTTTCATTTTGAAAAAATCCCCGGCTTGCTCCGATCGTAATTGTTGTCACTTCGGTATCGTAGTTTGCCAAAAAATCTCTAAGCCTCGTTATACACATGTAAGAAGGGGACTCGAGTTATAGCCGTCGGCAATAAAGTAAAAAAACAAAACAAAAAAAAAACAACTATTTTTTTAATTATATACCGCGGTAGTTGCGGAGAGACTAAATTAATATTACTAATCGGCTATTAAAAGTATCGGTATTTGGTTACTTGTAACTAAGAGAATCGTGACATATTTTCAAATTAACCGTAATAGCGCGTTAAATAAGAATTAAATAAGAATCGAATAAGAATATTTCATTGTGGGGTGGCATTATTCCGTTGTTAATAACTGTAAAGAAAGCGTAAGCCTAGACCCCATCGAAGCTTGTTCGAGTGGGGGTCCATTCCGCTTTTTATGGATGCAACGTAGAATTTTTAACTTTTATTATCCGAGCATGGCGGAAGTATGCTGTTAAAAGAAGATATTGGTCGAATTAGAATTTGTTCCGTGTCAGCAACTCGAAAATTAATTTCTATCTGTCTGTGTGTGTGCTGTCTTTTATACCTGAAATTGCTTTTTATTACTTTCGCGTAACTTGTGATTACCGTTTCCGAGTGTTTCTGACAGACATTTTTAAGAGGAGTTCCCTTCCTTGCATTTTTCCAGCACATTTTGAAATTGCGCAAATTTTTATTTTCTCGCTGTTGTCAAAATTATCGAGCCAACTTATGACTATCGGTGCGTTGCAAAAAGTTTTTAAAATAAGTCGAAGTTTATCATCGAGGATTTTTGTAAACTTTTTTAAAAAAGATGTTAAAGTTTCATCTTGCGAACTCGGTGGATTGACTTTTTTAAAACTTTAAATTGTGTAGGTTTTTATTTCTGTTGAAAAATTTCTCGATACTGTTCGCACAGCTGTGAGACGGTGTATGAGCATCGCCCCTAGGATCTTGTGAACGAATTATTAATTTACACTGAGATTGAATACAATTTGTCTCTTTATTCTCAGATCTGTTTGTTTTGTAGTTAATTCTGGATATTTTTTTTGATTTCAACTTTTTTTTTTTTTTTTTTAATTCTAATAAATTCAGAATTCGTTTTCCGATAAAAAAAATTTTATTTTATAATTCACGTAAGTGTTTCGAAATTAATCGAAACTTTTAAGTTCGCCGCATATTGAACCTAGCACACGCAGGATTTATTCTGTAAAACACACGTATTTAAATCGACTATCGTACAATGCAGCCTACGGGGACAACCACGACCACGCGCGTGGATCGCCCGTGCAAATAGCACAGCTTTCGTGGCTGCGTGGGTCGCGTGGGTTGGGTTAAACTTTTTAGTTACAAATTTGAATTTATTCGTTATCATACTTTATGATGATATAAAAACGTGCCTGTGAGCTTGCCCGTGCTCAATATGCGCGACGGAGTTTAATCGTAGGCCTACAAATTTTTTGAAAAGAATTACGGAGCCCCCGTGTGTGTATATTGCTGAAACTGTTTTTATTAGCATATCTGCCTTCATTTCGTATACATAATTCAGTATATTTTTTATCAAGTAATTCCCAAACGGGATGTATTAATGTACTACAAGAAAAAGGGGAAAAAAAAACAACAAAAAAGAACAGTTCTTTTTATGTTGCTGCTATGCTAACAATTTTCATGTTATCTTTTTATCACTCGACGTTATCAATAGACAACTTTAAACTTACGTATAGAACGGGAATCATCATTATACGTTGTAAAATCAGCAGATACGAAACCTGTTATGATAAGCTTGTTTTTTATCGCAACGATTCTTTTAATAGTTCTTTTCTGTCGCTGACCTTTTCTACCAGTTCACTGAACAAAAGAATCAAATGAACTAAAGAATCAAATTGCTACACATTTTTCTATTGTGAAAATAAAACTATAGTAGTAATTTTGTACCGGAGTGATGAGTGTAGCAGTATTTGAATTGTGTCCTTTTGCTGTAATTTGCCTAATGTTATAACTTTATGAAAATAAATGTCTCTTTATTGAAATAATCGAGAAGAAGGCACGTGTGTGTAATGTTTGAAGTTAGATATTTAATAGTTTTTTTTTTTATTATACCTAGTTTTAAAAATCTGTCATCTCCGGAATTACATTTTGATATTTCTGTTTGTCTTCTTCAATGTTCGCCATTTATTTATAGCCACGAAAAACTTCATTATTTCTCTTTCAGTTTTTCTAATTATCTTCATCTTTTTAAATAACTTTACCGTTCTCTTCTAAATTCAACGTGTCGCCAGAATTGAATTTTCCAGTGCTTTAGGCTCTCTTTTTCTTCCTACATACACAACTAACTATATACTGACGGTTCCGAGTTGGTTCTGCCTTTTTGTTTTTGTCCTGCCTTAAATTGTTCTGAATCTTTTAAACTTCCCTTCTTTTGCTTGATTTTCTATTTTGTGCTGTTTTATGCGCGCGCTGTTCTTCCTCACCATTGCTTTTCATAGTCTCGGATTGTAAAAGTGCCTTTACAAACTATCACATCTCCTCTTCTTATTTCTTCTTCCGATTATGTAATACTTCGCATACGTTGCCTCTTCCATGATCTTTTACACTCGATCGAGATCGATCTTCTGTGTGGATTCCTGGTCATTTGGGCATTGAGGGTAATGAATTAGATTCATTAGCCCGTTCTTCCATTTCCAGTGGTAGATTTTTCGGCACCTTTTCTGCTCATAAGATTGTTCTTCTTTCCTTAACTGACTCGTTCCCCAAACTATGGTTCAACTCCTATTTTTCATCATTTTCTAATCCTGCCTTGTTTTATCTCTCTCTCTATTCAGACATTTCTTCTTGCTCCTCATCCGTAGTTTTCTTGATACTTGCCCTATCTTTTCCTTCTTCTCATTTCTTGGGCTAATTAGTCTTCGAACCCGTTAGAAAAAAAATAAAATGATAGTGTTATAATTTTTTCGAATTCTTTTTTTTTTCTTCTTTCGTATGTCGCAAGAAAAAAGCTAAATGTGTTTAAATTGTATTAGGATGATTAATTTTAATACGTTTTTTTCCATTTTATCCGCCGTTTATTTATCCTATCGTGCGCGTAAATTTTTTTGCTCTCTAATTTATTTGTACATAACATCTTTCGTTACTTTATTTTTATTATTATCTTAACTTGAAGAAGGTTCCTTTATTAAAAAGCGCTGGGTACGATATAAAATCGATGAAAACGTTCCGTTGTTGTTGGTGTAATTTTGCATAACTCTTTTAGATTTTAATATTATAATCTTAGACAGGTTTTTTGCTGTTTATTATAACATAAAAATCGAACAATTAAAGTGAATAACTCATTTGAAACGCCGTTAATAAAGGAATATCTTTTCGACCGATATTAGTTGCACAGTGGTTTCGCTTAAGCAGCTCTTATCATTTTGCTTAGAAGTAGCTCGAGAAAATTTTAGTGCGCATCTTACCCGTTTCAGTTCAATTTTTACTTTGAACAAAAATTTGAAAGGTAATTTTTTGTGGCTAAGCCCGATAAATTCGGAAAAAAATTTTTTCGTTTTAATCTGATGTGACGAAAAAAAGAAAAAAGTTAGTAAATCACTAGCTACCCGATTATAAACATATTTGTTGCAAAATTCAGTACCAGAGATCATCGTTTTTAAACTTATTTAGTAAAAACTTATTTCTTCGTTTTTCTCCAACATGCAGAATTATACCGGGGGACGCATCGATGTATATGATGCTTAACTCGGTGCGTGTTAGTTTTTATTTAAATTAATTTTTTGTTTTTCATATTATCTCCTTCAACTAGTGACCAAAAACCTTCAGATTAAATTTGCTCTAAATCTAACGTTTACTATTTACACGATTGCGAGGTGCACTGTAAGAGCGAATAGCGTCAAAGACGTGCGGAAAAAGCACGCACTCGCATACATAATAGCTGTGTAGACACAAAGGATTTTCGATAAAATATGAATGTTTCGTAACATTTTTAGCTTCGATTTTTAACATGAATTACAAAGAAGTTACGCACCACCGGCGAAGCTAATGAATATCTGAGACAATTAATCTAGTAGGCGAACGCGTAGAGTTAACAAGGTCGCAAGAAGAAAGAAAAAATCCAAAAAAAAACCAACAAAACAAACCATCGTAGCGGTGTCTCTAGGAGTACTGATAATAGTTTAGTTAGGTATAATGCTTTTTAGTATCTCGAAATTCGTTTTTCTTTGTTTTATTTTGATTTATTACCGCGATAAAAGTAGTTCGGACAGGGAGTAAATTCGAAAAAAGCGTTCGCGTGTTTCTAGGTATTTCTTCGAATTGCTAAACAAAAGAAACGGGGCCTTCTAGTAGCGCCGTTTAATGGGGGTACATTTCGTTATCGCAAACGGATTCCTTGACGCATTTCGTACAAACAGATGGAATGCGGAAAATGCCGCCCCCGTTTTTGGCTCCGCCCGGACCGAATTAAAAAAACAAAAATTAACGACTTTCCGAGTAAAAAATGACGATACTCTTTTTGTAATTTTGAAATAACGATGCGACTCCGTTGAAAGTTTGTTGTCGGTCGCAGATAGATACTAGTTACCAAAAAGAGTTCCAAATCATAAACAGGAGAGACTTATTTGGTTTCGTGTGTACGCGCGGTTTTTTTTTTTTTTTTTTCTTAACGAGTTCTTCTCATTTGGTTAGTAATCTTTCGATTATTTATAAACATACTTCAGTGGCGTAGTCGTGGAGGGACATGTGAAACTCCGAATGATCTATTTTTGGCTGGTTAACCGTGTTGTGTAACTATTAACGTATTTACACAATCTTCATTAAAAGTGTAAACGAATGAGAAAGGAAAGATATTTTTATTTCCAAGTTTTTTAAAACGGTTTGTTTTTTTCTTTTTTTTTTTTCTTTTTTTTAAACTAATGGTTAGCCATCGTGATACTCATTTTTCTTCAATAAACTTTAGCTTTTGAATTTCGCGAATTAATTGTCAATTTACGAGAGAGACATTGCTGGCTCTCATCCATGGTGTAAACGAGCAACTGTCGTACTACCATTATGTTGTAGTTTCAAACTTCGCGAATTAATACGTTGCCGTTTGGAGTTGTTAAAATATGTTTAAAAAACTTTCCTAACTTTCCCTGAACTTTTGCCGGTATTTTTTCGTTTAAATGTGGACACTGGGTTGCGATTTACACATTCTTACGTCAGAGCCTAATTGTGTGGATCGATAATATACTGAAATGGAAACTGAAATGTCGCTTCAGGTATGTCGACGACGATATCTTCGCCATTCGGCAGTACCCACACGCGATAAATTACCGCGGCGGTTCTTGGACGAAATTAACGCAGTTTTCGCTTTGAAATTAAATTTATAACGAAGTTGGTGGGAGCTTTTTCTTTTCTGAACTCGCTAGGGATGAAGAAACGTGCTCCACCGTGTCTTGTACACAGTATACGGAAAGAATATGCATCCGAACAGTACTCTCCTATGTTCGGTGTTTCCTTTGGGGGAGCCAATCGTGTAAGTTGCTGGCAAAGTTCCTCGTATTCTGAAAACAGCTTACAGCTTTCAATAACGAATGTTGTAAAACAGTCGAGCAGAGTTAGTGGAGAAAACCACACATCGAAAAAAAAAAAAAAAGAAAAAAAGATCGTTATCTTCGGCACCGTTATTATAATTGGCTTGCATTAAAAGACACTCCAGTTTCGATTTTGAAAAAAAGAAAATAAATTGATCTCACGTGTGCGTAACCGCTATTGAGGATTAGGACACGAGATTAAACAATTCTCCGTGTTTGTATCTTTAATATCGGCCGAATCGTGCACGCCCACCTGCGCATAGAAAACCCGACATTAGTGATGGAATGACGCTTGATAAAATTTGCCTTTACGAAGAATTTTAGCGTAAGTCAATGGCTGCAGCGGATACAAAGTCAACACCAAAAAGTGTACGCTAATAATAATACGCCTTTCGTGCTATACTGAAAGTAATGAGAATTGTCGTCGCGATAATATGAGCGTTCAGAAAAAAACATTAAAACTTCATCAGAAATATATAATATGTATATTATTGTTATTTATATAACTACCGACGTCACCATGATTACGATGTTCGCGAAACACATAGTTATATAAATATAATAGTAATATGCATATCTCCGATAAAGTTTTAATGTTATTTCAAAGTCGAATTATTAGAGAAAATCATATACTCTCAAGTATCTAGTAATCCTATCAAAAACACAAATGTAAAAAAGGAGACACAAGTTCGATATTAAGAATATTCCAAATGGGGCTGCCAAGTTCAGTAGATAATCCTGAAATTTATTTATAACAACATACCAGATTCTAAAATAAATTTTTAAAAACACAATTTCTCGTCTTTTTTTGTTCATAGACAACAATGTTTGCTATTTAAAAATATATAACATCTTAAATTTGAACAGTGTCGAATTATTCACACAAAGCGGGTTAATTTAGGATAAATTAGAGCTCACGATTTCACTTGGCTAGTTTTTACCAGCAAACCAAATTTTTCGAAGAGTAATGTTGACCTTACAACATAAAAACATTAACACTTGCGTATAACATAAAGAAGATAAGTTGATTAGCTAAATATATAAGATAACTTGCATATGAAAACTAGCCAAGCGAAATCAAGAACATTAATTTATCCTAAATTAACCCGCTTTGTGTAAATAATTCGACACTGTTCAAATTTAAGATGTTATATATTTTTAAATAGAAAAACATTGTTGTAGCAGAAAAAATTGTGTTTTTAAAAATTTATTTTAGAATGTATGTTCTTATAAATAAATTTCAGGATTATCTACAGAACTTGGCACCCATTTAGATTTAAAACCACGCATATTCTTAATATTGAACACTTGGTTCCTACTTTTAAAATTAATGTTTTTGATGGGATATCATTACTTTTTGTGAGCAAATTATTATTATTATTCATTCAAATTCAAATTCAAATTCAAATTCAAATCGTTTATTCTTCAAAATAGGCTTACAAAGTGAGCATTTTTTGAAAGTCAAGTTATCGAGTCCGTCTGTCCCCTAACTCTAAAACTACCACCACTTCGGACCACCTGTATGGTTGTGGGGAAGAAGTGGCAAGAAACCCGTACTGCAAGGCCCTGCAAATATGTCATGTTATTTTCGTCTCTTTTTTTACAAGTATATCAAAATCGGTATACAATATTCATTTCCGGTGTTGTGCTGGAATCGCATTGCTCCATAATAATACACCTATATGTTTTTATCATTAAAATAGTCATCTATTTTATAATCAGCTTTGTCAAGCATGCTTCACAGCAATTTTAAATTTATTTTCCGGTAGATCAAGTATCTCGATTGGAATTTTATTATAAATACGAAGCCTTAAAGTGCGCTAGCTATTAATAAAAATCAATTGCTCGGAAAATATTTCAAATCGTAAAAATTCACTGTTTTCTGATTTTTTCCCCTTTGCTGTATACGCACAATTACACAGCTGGGCGCCTAATTTTCAAGGTCACCTGGAAGTGGGTGTTAGGTTTTTAATCTCTACATGATAAAAATGCCGATTTTCAGACACGTTAATATCTCAATAACCGTTTGAGTTGTATTTATGAAATTTGGGGTTCTAGTTAATCTAAGGGGGGTTTTCATAAATAAATCAAATTTCATGTGTTTATGTTTAATTAAATATTGAGTTATTAAGGGGTTAACTCCAAATGGTTCGTGTAATATAATACAGAGCCGATGCGTCGTCGCTAGTTCCTTTTTCTTGGCTTGAACTTGGCTTGATACGCTGCCGCTTGTGTCTAGATAACGAGCATTTAAATTGTGCAGGATTGTATCGCCCTGGCACAGCGTGGCTACTATATCTAGAGCAGCGGGAAAAGAATGTAGCGGATCCAAGACGATAGGGTACACCCCCTTCCAAAAGAACCAAAACCTCGAAGAAAAAAAAATTGTTGCAACAAAGAAATTTAATTTACACTATAAAAGTTTTGTATAAATGTTACCCGTACGGATTTAATTATAACTACTATTTAAAAATACTATTTTCTAGCGAAAACTATTAATTTATTCTAAATGCAACTATCGCCGATCTTTTGCCTTTCTTATTTGTTTTTAATTTTTATTTTGTAATTTTAATTAAAAATAGTTCAATGAATAATACATATATGTTTTACTTGTCCACGAATAAAGAATTCGGATCGGATTATTATTAACTAAAATAAAAATAAAGTAAAGCTCTATTTTTTATAGTAATTTACTATTCAAATTGTACACTACCATTTTAGTTAGAATTTTATAATTTCGTTTTTTCACCTAAAAATAAAACGAAGTTTAAATTAAAAATTGTAATAATTATGTATTTATAAGATACATTTTTAAATTGTGTAAAGAGGTGGTTGCTATTTGATTTTCTTTATGAAACAAGGGGGGAATTTCTCAAATCTACTGCCTACCGTATAAGATTTTACGTAATTATATAGCAATTTCCCTCCGCAAAATGTCTCGCTAGATACGCCGCAGGAAAAGTCATGAAGAATTTGTTGGAAGTGATGGAATTTAAAAAAGGTAGTACAGAAACTGGCTTTGTGTTATAAACATTTAAAAGTATTAGAAATGATTCGAAACTCTGGTAGTACATTTACTGCTCTGCTTATGGTTAATAAAAAATGTCGTTGTATACCAAATTTCCTGTTGTTTTCTTGAACAAACGTTGTTTATAATTTCGCCTAACTGTATACGCGGCCTACTTAACTGCGATGCCTCGCTTGTACTACTGCGTATTCATTACCTTTCGGTTTACCTGCAAATTACGTTTCGAATGACGCAAATTTTTGTCACGTCGTCGTCGTTCGCTGGATTTTAATAAGTACCGTATACCAGATTTCCGACCGATTATCGTTTACGCTACGTATTCACACTACCTTTCGGTTCATATGCAAATTACGATGTGGTTACACCGGATTTCAATGTATGAGGTGTGACTATTTAGGAAAAGGTTTAGAATAGTATTTTCGGTGGTACCTGGAATACGCTTTTCAGCCTGTTCAATTATCCCTTAGCATCGTATTGCTCTAATCGTGACACTGCAAGCCTACGATAGACTCTAGCAGATACTGGGATGGGTATTATTATCGTGTCAGATAAATAGTCGGTTGGTGCCGTTTCTCCCTCTGGGAATGCATCCCTACACTTTGTTAGTGTTTCGGGGAAAAAAAGCGACTACATATTTGTTAACAAATTTCGCTTATTTCTAATAACGAGTGCTAAAAATTATACTCAGCAATTTAAGATTTTGCAAGCACGTACGATTATTTGATATGATGGAAAAAGTGAGTACGAACTATTTAGGAATTATATGTTACCTTTTGCGAATGGTTTCTGTTTTCTGGGGAAAAACCGGAAAAACGCGGGAAAAGCCAGAGAAATTTATTTAAGGGGGAAAAAGAAAGTGACCACCCTGTTGCATGTTCGGAAACAGAATTTTCAACTGTCAGCCATACATCTTGTACACCATTGTCAAAGAGTAGACGGCGGAAAACGATCTCATCGTTCGAAGAGCTTTCTTTTCCCGCAAAACGCTTCAGTTCCCATATTCACTTACGAGGGATTATTAAAAATGAACGAAGTGACCCCAGGCTCTATGCAATAGGTCGAAAAGAAATATTCGGTTGAAATGTAAACGGCGTTCGGATCCCCAGCACCGCATGCGCGTTGTATGATTTCGTTTAGTTTGTGCAGTAATGAAAAACCGTTCTCGTACAATATGTGTCAATGTCGCGCACTTTACTTAATTTGAGTGCTGTCAAAATTTTTAAACAGGCTCTTCACAAAAAAAACGAAGCAGATTGTGTGAAGTTCGGATCTAACGAAGGCAGTTTATTCGTCTTAAGGGGGGCGATCCTGCTTTAGAAGACCTAATAAAAAAAAACTTTTTCGAGTATTTTTTTTTTGGAAGAGAAAAAAACAACTTAGCCTAGAGAACTTTTTAGGGTATATTTTCTTACGTATTTGAAGTGTGTAAATAATTTTTGTTAAGTAGATATAATTAATAAACTGCAGAGCAATGTTTTCCTAGAATGTCTTGCTACTGTAGTTCACAATTGGTGGGAAAGACGCAGTTCCTAATTCTTGTCTCAGAAATGTAAAAATCGAATAAATTTACAATTGTACATTTTTCTTCAAAAAGAGAAAAAATAATTAGGAAATTATGACTTTTTTAGGATTAAAAAGAAAAAAGTGTTTTTTCAACCAGAAAAAAATGACTTTGTGTTGTCTAAAAGATCTCTAAAAATACTCTTTTTTTTTTAGCAATTTTGTAAGTTCACATAGAACGCTGAAGAGAATAAAATTTTAGTTCAGTAGGTCGTTTAGTTGATATCGCGCCCGCCAATTCAGAAAAATCGAAAAAATAAAAACTCCAGAAATCGCTTTTTAAAGTTTTTGAAAAAGATAAAATACAATAAATCTTTGTTTCTTACGCTGATAATCGGCTAATCAGTTCTATTCTTAGTCCCCATACGGTAGTCCTTCTACTTCCTCAAACGACTCATTCTGATGCATTTATTTGAGTGTACAAACCGTACAAGCCTCATTGCATTCAGCTTTGTGTCATTCACACCAACAACAACCGATGCCTGTTAGACAATTTTTGTGTCCAGGGGACCTGTCTGCGGAGCAATAATGATCATCTAGCGTTGCTATTACAGCTTTTTTCATTTCTTGGACAGAATCAATATTTCTTCTTACTGACAAACTATAATCAATTTTTTAACTTTTTTATGACGTTAGCCGCTTCTTACCAATAAGGGCGGCGAGAGCACCTGAACCTGAGCTCAAAGTGGAAACACACGTGCACACAGATAACTGTTGTTATAAGGGAGTGGAAGGAACAAGGTCGGAAAGAGCGCCCGAGCCTGACTGATTGTGCGTACACTTGTTCGACGCTCCTTTTCGTTTAGCTTTGTATCTCCAAAAGTACTTCGAATTAACGTCTGTGACTTTTACGTAGTAATGCAGAAGATTAAGGTCTTGCGAGCTAGATGACCACAAATTTAAGGTGATGTGGTCGTGCAGATTTTCGAACATCCAACCTTGGGTTTGTCATGGCTTTGTGTGAAGGCGCAAAGTCCTGTTAGAATACATATGGCCTCTCATCGCGTGCACGCCATCTATCCACGGTTTCACAACGGTTTCTAAAACCTCGGCGTAGACGGCAGAATTCACTCGAAGTCTCCGAGAAAAGAAGTGGGGCGGCATGAAGTGTCCTTCATTGCTGATCATTCTTAAAACCGTGGTAGTTGCAGGAAACTTTGTCTGCATAACACGAGGAACATCGGAAGAATCCGAACATAACCATCTGTAATTTCGTCAGCTTGTTTTTTGATCTTTGTTAACATTTTTTTTTTTTTTTTTGTCAGAAAAAAACCAGAACAAATACGAACTTTCAGGATATTTTAACTTGTTCAAAAGCCGTTTCGCCCGGATTAATCACTGATTCCGCACCTATGCCGACATAGTCTGTCCCTTGCACTTCAAAAAAAATTGTATCGCAGGTCTCTTCGTGGGCAATATTACGAATTGTGCCCCCAGAAACATTGAAGCCTCTTGCAAAGGCCCTTATGGACTTTGAAGGGTCTTGGTCAATAATGTTCTGAACTTTTTGAACAAACTGTGGTGTTTTAATATTATAAGAACGTGCTTTTTAAGCAACCTTTTCCCACATCGCCGCCACATGCATCCAATTTTTGACGAACTTTATGTACAGATGATTGGGCGACTTTTAAAAATCGAGGAATTTCAGTATTGCTGTGATTTGCTTGTAAAGCTACGATAACAGCTTTCCTTTTCATTTTCTGCGTTAGGTAATTGTCCTTCATTTTTAATCCGAAAAAAACTAAAAAAAGCGTGTTACTTTGTATTAAATGGTAGCCTCACATATGAGTGTCCTCAAATATCTTACGTACCCTATATATATATAAATAAAACTCGGCCATTTTGGCCTCGCAAGGGGCTGTGCCCCTTGACCCCTCTTGCTTTCATTTCTGTCTCTTTCTTTTCTATACTATTCTTACTGGCATCAACACAAAAAAAATATAACATAACCACAAAAGTCCTATTCTAACATTTAACTTTCATTATATAAAATTAAGACATTTTTTCGTTACATTTTTCGTTACATATTTTATTACATAAAATTGCGACATTTTTTAAATAACAATAACAAAAATCCTATAAAATATAACAAACGTTACATACAATTGGGACATTTTTTGGGACATTTTGCGTTACATAAAATTGGGACATTTTTTCGAATGGGGGGTAGCCTAAGAATTACGTTGTAATTAATATATATATATGTATGTATGTATGTATGTAATGTATGTATGTATGTATGTATGTATGTATGTATATATATACATTATATATATAACTCGACCCTTCGGTCCTGGCAAACCCTCTTGCCTCCAATTTTTTTTTTAATCTAACATTGTTTTAGAAAAATCGTTTACAGTTGACTTTATTTAAAAAAAACCCTAGCCGTTGTACAACGCAGCGTTCATTTTTTGTTATCTTATATAAAGTAATCGGACGTAATCGTTGGACAAAAAATGTGGTGTACCTCGGGCTAAGAATGACGCAGTCATTAATATGTGTACATATATAATGATAAAGAGGTAAATAAGTATAGATCGAAGATATTCTGGAAGAGTTTTCGGGGGATCGCTTTAAAACTTATGCTGTTTCTAATAGAACCCAGTTTGAAACAAATTGGGCATTGGTTTTAAAACTTATGTCGTTTCTGATGGAACCCAGTTTGCAACAAATTGGGCATTGGTTTTAAAACTTATGTCGTTTCTGATGGAACCCAGTTTGAAGCGAACTGGGCATCGGAGAAATAACATTCTTCGATTCCGTTGCTACTGCGAACAGTAACTATAGAATATTGGTATATCCGTTAAATGTTGGCCGCTGAATTTTCATTTGAATTTTAAAACTGGAATTTTTAATAGAGTAAAAGGGAAATATTTATACGAGTACCGGAGACGTAGCACAGGGAGTTTGCAGCCTGAACTCCCCGTAATTAGAAAATGTACTCGAGTAATATTGTAAAAGAGAAAATAATTATTAACCGGTGTGCGTATTAAACGAATGAAATATAGTTATGCGATTTTTGCGTTTATATGTAAAGATGCAGTGTATGAAAAAAAATCGCTAGTGATTTTTTATAGCCCTTGCTGGCGTAGACCTGTATCAAATTTATTTCTATCGGGAAGATTTATAAAATTCAAAGGTTGTATTTTACAAAGAATTTTGCAGCGATAAATTATTTTAACGATATAAAAGATATCGGAAAAAAAGAAAAAAAGAACGATATCAGAAACAGTTTTAGTAAACTTTAGTTTTCCTAAACTCGTTAATTCTCGTCTCTTTCTTTCTACTTTTAATATACCTTAATTAGTTTGTGTAAAAATAAAATAAAAAAAAACGTTCTAATTTATTTCTTTTTCTATATTTGTGTTGCTATTTTTTTTATACGTTCCCAGCCAGTGTCTCTTTTTCTCCTTTGATTTTTCAGCGCCTAAAAATTACAAAGAATATGAAGACAAAGAAACGATGAAAAAAACGAAGTTTTTAAATGGTGTAAAGGTTACCCAATTTTCGTCATAAATTGGATATTGGAAAGAAAATAAAAAAAGCGCTCCCTAAGATTGAAAAAAAAATTAGATACCCTCAAGAAGTGCAGTATTGTAATCATAATTTTAGATTAATTGAAGTGAAGAAAAACTAGATGTAAATAAAAGCTGCGTGGGAGAGTGATGCAAAATGGAAACTGCCTGCCATGTAATATTTGGTTACGTTGGCCTTGAACTGCAGTGTAGGGAATAAGTAATAGTTTTATTTTATTGTGGAGTGGAGCTTTATCTAAAATATTTCTATCGAAAGTATGGGAGCTAAAAATTCCATTTTTTAATAAGAAAACTTTAAAAAGCCACGGAAAAGTTTAATTTCTACTAGAAAAGCAATAAATGTTCCGGTTAGAGATTAGCTCTGGCGTGAAATTTCATAATTTTGTCCGCGATTTTTCTTCATTTAACGGTGAGTATTATTCGAAATGAGAGTGGGAGAAATAAAAAATTTTGACCGTTTTTCTCTGTCTTTTTTTGTTTTTTAACCGGCGATGTAAGGGAATAATAATTCAAAACGTGTTTTCTAGGCAGTGCCCACTAGAAAACTAGCTCACAGTGGAAAAAAGCACCCAAACACCTCCATTATGCTCCTAAGCTATCGATTTTTCTGAGGAAATTGAACGTTTTCCAAGGTTTCGTCATACATTTCCAGCCTCGGCGACGGTAGAATGACATATTCACGATAAATCGTAATTCAGCAAAAGCGAAACCAAATTAAATTTGTTCATCCGACACATTATCTGCGCGCGTACACTCGGAATTCGTTAATTTACCCGTTGTTAACAATAATTTGTTTTCTGGTTTTTTATATACATTCTTTTTTTTTTTTTCTTTCCTTATTGAACTGTGCCGATTTTAGCATAGTTTATTTTTCATTCGACCGTTCGCGATGATGGTATATATATTTATCAAAATATTTATTATAAACCCCCTTGCGGTGGGAAAAAGTGGTAATTTTAAAATAATCTATAAACACGTTAACCAAAAGTGATAAAGTAACATTATTAAAAAGCCAGATCTGTATTCGATACTTTAAATGTTGAAAGTTATTCAAATGCGCGACTAATAATGATATACGTAATGAGTGCTGTTGTTTTTTCGTTGTAATTGTATGATTAGAGACAAAATAACAAGCACAAATTATCTGTATAATGAAAAACTATGTCTAAACGGCGAAAGGTAAGCCAAAATTAAAAAAAAAAAAAAACCTATAATGAAATGAAATTACGAATTAACCTAAGTAAACAGAACTTTTCGGTAATATATTTATAGAATCGTATGTTATAATATATATATATATATATACTTATATATGTAGTACGAAAATGAAACATGTTGAATTCACGATGTGCTTATAGAGACTAACTATAAATTTTACAATTATTTAAATTCTATTAGAAGGAAAATTCACAAAACGTTTTGATCATAATTAACGAAATGTTTAGTAATAAAAAGAAAATGCCATTTATTTTTTCCCCAATAAATGAAGCATATATTATTATAAGGAAACAAGTACGAACACAGAAGTAATTTATTGAAAAAAAAATAGAAAACCAACGAAATTGCATATAGCCATGATTATTATTAAGCATGATTATATTAAACGTGATTACAAATGTGCGACCACGAAACGTGTCGATTAATTTTTTATTTTTATTTTCTACATTCGTGTCATTTTATTCTCCTATTTAATGTTTAATGTCGAAAGTTGCATTAATATTATTACAAATCTTTAATGCTTCCAAATATATGCGATAGCTTGTGTTATACGCATATATGCTAATTAATCGAAATATATTTAAAAAACAATCAATAAAAAACCGTCAACGAGAATTATAACCGTGATTAAATAGTACTCAATCATTTTTTATTATAAATTTCATTCTACTATTCCACGTCTAATATTTTTATAATTTTACTTTTTATTAAAATTGACTATTATTTGAATTTAATAAAGAAAATTTGCAATTTAAATATTATTTACGATAGTTAAAAATTAATTTGACTGTGAACACTTTTTTTTTTGTTTCTACATAAATTCTTAAAAATTTATACTATTCATTTATTTTTTTTGTACTTATTGATTTTTTCAATGCTTTTTCAATATTCATTTTAGTTTCTGCTGGAACGGTAGAAATTAAATTAATGAAATAAATAATAAAAAAACATCGAAAAAAAAACCAGTAAGTAATAATAAAATAAATGAATGAGTAAATAAAAAAGTTTTATTTATTTACTTTTCTAATAAAGGAATTGATTATAACTATTTATACAAAACAAAAAAAGGGAAAAAAGAAAAAAAAAAAGGGAAAAAAATAAATGTGCTCAGCTAGATTTGAATCCGTGTTCCGAGTGTTAACACTTACATCAGAGCGATTTTAAGCGAAATGCTCTATAACTTATGTATAACCCATACACAAAGTGTGAAGAAATTTTGAATTCATTTTTCTCGATTATATTTGAGTACTGCACCTTAATATTTTTTATACATGGTATACATCTCGTGGTATACTACCACCACACCAAAAATCATTGAAATTCGTTTCCCCGAGACCGTAGGATTTCCTTGTCAGTAATTATTATCCTTTTATATTGTATTCTGTTGGTTAAGCCATGAGAGGTCAAGTCACGAACGGGCGTCTAACGTATTTACGCCCAGGAACCACACCGGTGATTGAACCGTGGTCCTAGCTTGGATATATTTAGTGGCAGAATATGCAATACCCGGTTTTGGTTAAAATCTGGATGTGCGGCTAAAATTACTGGAAATGTCAACATTATTCCTCGCGACATCGTCTCGGAAAACGCTACTACGAACGAATAATTAAAGGAGAAAACTAATTCGAGTATTCCGATGAGTAACCACACTAGTCGTACGTGTGATAGCTAAAAATGGACGCACAGGAGTGACGTAAGCGGTGGAATAAGATCCAGATACTGTGTAGAGGGGTTTCGAGCTCCCTCGCAAAGATTGAGGGCGCAGTTAAATGGTATCCAGAAGTCAAAAAATGGACGATGTTGCGAGTTGTTATCGCGGTGGAGATTAAGGAATGGCGCTGCTTCCGATACCGATAACAAACTGTAGAACATACAGTCGTCTACAATTGAACAGGAACGGGTTGAGATTTATGTGAAGTTGCGCTTGCTGACTTCCAGTTAGTGCTTGCATTCGAAATTCATTCTAGAAATTACCTGTTCGTTGTGTTAACTTGTGATAATTAACCATTTCGACGTGGATTAAATTACATTACACCGCGTAGTTTTATAGCAAAATCAGGGGCCATCACATAGGTTCACGTTAAGAAGTCTTAAAAAAAAAAAGACGACCGCAAAATGATCAGGAACGAAAAAAAAAATTAAACTATAACCCGGAATAAAACAGACGGGGGTAAGTTTCGACTGTGGCGATTATCCACTCGTTTATAGTTTCAGTAGTGCGTCGATACATGCGGGGGGTGTACAGGATACTAGGAATTGCGATAAAACGTACTGTATACGATCTACATGGATTAGCAGTAAAATAGATAAGGAGGAGTAAGAAGTATTGATAAAATGAATGAGAACAATGCCGAAGGAAATTCAAGACGGAAAAAATTTGAAGATATGGAAAAACAAAATAGAGCAAAAATTAATAGAATTAATAACAGAAAGAGTCGTAAGAATAATAGTAATAAGCCTCCTGTTTTTGTTCTTTTGTTTTGTTTTGTTTTGTTTTGTATTCTTTTCCCCTGTTTTCAACTCGCTTTGATCTTTCTCCCCGATTACAACATTGTCTAGATTGTCATAAGACACGCTCTATTAACCTGAGATTTAGGTTGCTGATAAGAGAGTGTTTACATTATTAGCTGGAACAAAATGTAAATTATATAGTCTATGGTTGTGAAGTTAAAAATTTAAGTGTACTAGAATTTTCATTTAAGATGATATAATATTTTACGAAATAAACGATATAATCGTGTTGGGAATCTGCAGACGGGCTAAGACCTTGTAGGGTAGTAGACCCGAAATTTACTTAAAAAAATAGAAAAAAAAAAAAAAAAGGAAGAAATTGTTTAATATTTAGGTAATCGCGGTAAACGAAATTGTGGTAAAGGAAACGACGGGCATCCGATAGTAGAGAAAGCAATAATCGAAATATTCTACGCAGATTTTAGCGAAGATAATTCCGTTACACTTACTCTTTTACCATAGTTCCCCGGGACTGTCGAAATTGGGCACTTGAAATTTAGGGTAAAAGTAATTTTTAAAATTCCGGAGATGAGTTAGAAAAATGTAAAAACGGACGCGAAACAAGTAGAAACCGAACTCTGAAAAATTACGCTTCCAAAATTTCATACGGAAATATTATTTTCCGAATTGTACGTTTTCACGGAGATCAGAAAAATTCAAATTGGCAAAATTTTCAATTTCTATTTTGACGATTTTCTGATGTTTATTTTTTTCTTCCGTTTTTCTTTTTTTGGTGATGTAGAGTATTTTTATTAGCTGTATGTAGAGTGCAGTTTTACGCATGGGAAGAAGACGGATGATGTTTCGCCTTTTTATTTACAGCGTTCGAATGTTTTCTTTTTACAGTTGAGAAAATCGGTGGTCTCTTTGTTGTAGCGATGTGGATATTTTTGCAATCATTAGGTGTCAGGCTCGGATTACTATCACGTTCTTGCCGTTATTTGTTGCGTATAAATGTACTTTCAATTTTTTTATTAAGTCGCGCCATCATCCGGGGAGGAAACTCTAGTATTTATTGAAAATGCAGCCCCATGAGAATGTTTATAGTAGTAAAAGTAATTTGCAAATTTCAAGTGATCTAATCTGATCTTTTTGAAAGGGAGATTAGTGCGAGTCCACGTGAAGAATTTGTCTTTATTTCGTTTTAATTTTATTTTGGTCTAATTTTCCAAAAAAAAAAACAAGGAAAACAGAAACGTTTAAAATTCGCTCTCGAAACCCTCCTTGAATTGTCTCCCGAACGATTCGGTACTAAATGTAAAAAAGGAAAATATAAGTAGAAAAAAACCTTCCTTGAAATTACTGAAACTGCTGTGCGCAGAAATTAAAAAAAAAAAAAAAAAAAAAAAAAAAGGAAATCTATTAAACGGACACCTTTAATACAACGGCGAACAACTAAAAGTGTATTTGATGTGAGACGCGTAACTTTGATTTATAAATAGAAAATTAAATCGAGGTTCTTTCGTGCGTCTGTCATTGTCTTGCAGATAACAAAAGTTATTTCGGGGACATAATTCGTTTCTATTATCATTTTCGTCATTATCACTAGTATAATTACTATTACTATTATTATTATTATTATTATTATTATTATTATTATTATTATTCTCATTATTATTATCATTATTACTACTTCCGCTCCTGCTTAATTCTTCTTTCTAGATCATTTTGTTTTCAGAGTGAAAAATTGCATGTTGTAATATATATCTCATTTGAATTTTAAATTAACGTACGCCGGCCTGAATTCTCTTTAGCTAATTTTTGGCATTTCAGTGCTCCGCCTAAATTCGTCTAACATTTATTACATAGTCGGCTCAGTCGGATTTCAATGGCTAAAAATAAAACATGCACGAACGAGTCTCCCTACATGTTTCACCTATTTGAATGTCTGCATGTTACACTACTTTGCACGTTCTAAAATTAATTTTTAATCTTTATTACTGATGTCAACAGAAAAAAATTTTAATTCGAGAGGTACCGAATGCAGTTTTAAATACGTAAATATAAATATACATACATATATATATATATATATATGTAATATACATATTTGTGTGTATATATATATATATATATATATATATATTGTGTTAAAAGTTAGGGATAGAAAAAAAAAAAAAAACCGTTCATTATCGCTTATATATAGTCAGAGCACAAACTTTTGGGAAAATCCAAAGTTTTCGAAATTGCAAGTTCATTTGCAATTCAGAACGATTCATTATAATTCGAAACATAGGGGACCCATTTAACCGAAATAACGTCTACTCAGCCGTTCATCGTATAACAAATTAAATTAAATCGGAATTGGAAACAAAATTACATCTGCGCGGATGGATACTTTTCATCTGCAAAAAATAAATAAAAGGAACGACGACGAAAAAACAAAAAGAAACCTTTTTCCTTTCTCCGTGGGAAATTTAACTAATAAAAATTAATCGAAATTGGGAAAGAACTTTAACAAGTTTTAACTTTTTAATCGATTTACATTCGCTTCCGAATGTATTATTTAACCGAGTTTTATTCTTGCGCTCATTAATATTTCAACCATTCTTGTGTGATCTTTCACTTTTTTTTGAAAATAATACCGCAGTATCCAGGACACTACAAAGAATTCCTTGTTTAACAGTGTCTGTAATTTTTAGGAGAGAATTTCCGTAGCACAGAAGATTCGTTTGCTTCTCGTGCCATCCGATTCGGGTATTTGCTTAATCACTTATCTGATGTGATAAGTTCCGGTCTCTTACTGCTCTCTTAATTCCAGTCCATTTTTAGATATTATCTAGCCAGGAGGTGTTTCTTCTTCCTTCTAAAGTACCCATTTTTATTGCCTGTAATGATTTATATTTTTCACCTCTCATGGAGTGTCCGAAAAAAATTGTCTTCCGTCTTTTTGCTATTGCCAATTATAGCTCCCGACCAGTTTCCATCAGTTCTCTAGCACTTCTTCATTTTTCATCTTCTTCATCCACACTCTTCGGTAATACCACATGTCAAACGATGAGATACGCTTCTTCATATTTTCCTTCTGTGTCCACGTCTGGCACCGATATGGAAGCGCCGACCACACGTAACGTCGCAGTATCTTCTCGATCTCCAGGATTAACTTGCGATCACAAAGGATGTTTTTAAATTTCATAAATACATCCCTGGCAATTTCAGTATGAGTTCGTATTTCCATATCAGGGTCATTATCTCTTGTTATCCAGCTGCCTAAATATTTATATTTTTCTGCCTTTTTGATTTCTCTGCCATATAGAAATAGTTTTTCATTTAAATCAGGTTGTCTTAAAGCAATCGTGATTTTTTTTTTTTTTTTTGGCATTTATATCAACTTTTGAAGGCAACTATAGTCTCTGTAGGTCTGCTGCATTTAATGCGGTATCGTCGGCAAAGAGGATCACTGAAATCCGTTCGCTCGCAATTTTTATTCCTTTACCACGTCCTTCTAAAGATTGAGCAAAAATTGCCTCTGAATATAATTTAAACGGCGGTGGTGACATTACACATCCTGGTCTGAGCCCTCGTCGTATTCGTATTTCGGCAGTTAGTTGCTCATCTATTAGTATCTTTGCATGTTGGTTTTCATAAAGAGTTTGCGTAATTCTAATATCTGATACCTATACTTTTTAATGTTTTTATTAATTCCATAAATTTGTCGAATGCTTTGTTGTAGTCTATAAAAACAAATAGAAAGACTGATTTTTGGAACTCTAGTTGTTTCTGGATTAATGTTTTCACGCAAAATAATGGTCCTCTTGTACCCATTCCGTTACGAAAACCAAACTGATTCCACTCACATATTTCACTTATACGTCGATGAATTACTCGTAGAAATACTTGGACACAATTTGAGGTATATGGCGTGCCGCCTGCGTGTTCGTTCATATTTTTTTCTTTTGAAGCGCGCGCATGATAGATTTCCTGCCAGTGACGTGTGTTTATGGATAATACGGATTTTGTTATGTCACCAAAACTTGATTTCATCAGCTGTAGGAAAGCCCGCGATAAGTTCGAAATCGCTGATAATGGATATAGGATAAAATGAAGTGCACGCGGTCGCCGTAGATAGTCGCTTTGTCTGCAAATATTTTTAAAAGAAATACCCGCGCAGAGCAGTGATCTTGGATTTTTCAATAGAAAATATGGTTTATAAAAAGCGTGGGATGATGCAGAACGAAATTCATGAGCTATCGTGCACACATGAAGAAGTTCCATTGTGTTTTTCGTGAAAACCCCTATGTCTACTATCAACTTTGGCCGATGTATTGAATAAAAATGTTTTTAATCGTTAACTTCATCGTCCAAGATCACACTGATTCCACAAGAGGAGTGTGGATGATTCGTTGTAATTCAGAAATATTTAACGAGGAACGTGTTTCAATCGAAGATAATAAAAAAGGAAGAACAAAGGAAAAGATGAATCGTACTTCGAACGGGAAAGGGAGGGGGGCAGAAAATAAGCGTTACGGCACTGTTACATTTTAGAGTAGTTTCAATGACGATGATGAAAATGACGATGATTTTCGCGCGAAGAAATATAAGTTGCAATGTTCACGGATGCTTTTGGCAGTTGCCTTTAGATACGCGATTCCCTAAATGCTTTGACCGCCGATTTGTCGTTTGCTAGAGGATTGTTCTGGTGGTTTTGCAATACGTTCCCCGGTAAGCTCGATTTGTTTACACGTTTCTACGAATAGCGGAAAATGTTAATTCATCGTGACAGAGCTTTGAATTACGCTTTCGCGGAAGTGGACCATTAGCCGAGAATTTGTCTTTTATTTTCTGTGCAATAATTGGATGCGCTTGTTTGTTTTCCGTATTAATAATAGTGCGAAATTGTATTTTCAGTTCATTAGAGGAGAGTGTGCGTACGTGTTTACGTGAAACGCAAGAAAATAGAATTGTTTTAATAAGATGACCTACTTTGATTTTAAAATTCAATTAAAACCTCTTTTTATTGCCAAAATACAAATGAAAAAAATATCATAATCGTCATTATTATTATTATATTATTATTAATTATTAATAATTATTCATTATCAAAATTTACTGAATATTGATAGCCGACGCACGATTGTGTTACTGGTTTTTAATGTTTGTTGTTAGTAAAAAAGAATCTGCAAAATTTTTAATTTTGTTCTTAGTCTCCTCCTCGGGTGCGACTTATTGTTGAAATTTTAAATTAAAATAAGTAAATGAAGCCGTCAGGATTTACTCCCTACTAATATGTAAACTGCGTAATTAGTAGAATTTTTCGTTGTATTCGCTTTTCAGTATTCGTTTTTTTTTTTTTTTTTTGATACGCAGGCGAACACGAAAAGTTGTTCTCCAGGGGGGGGGCTGATTTATAAAAAAAAAAAATAAATTAAGAGGTAAATATTTTCGAGGGATAATTTTGTAAGATTTAAAAATAAATAAATAAATAAAAGGGAATATATAAATTTAAAGTGAGCTTTTAAGCTGAAAACTTGCATTGAAACATTCGACTGAAGAACTTTTTTTCATTTTCTTTTCTAGCTTATTGTTAGACTAATTGGCTATTTAATAAACGTTATGTAAAATATGGGAAAGAACGGAAGAAAATAAAATGGATTTCATTCGAATACCTGCAAATCAAGCACTCCGTCAAATTGTGTCAAATTAGACCATTTCTCTCGGTGCAGTTAAATGAAATATTAATAAAAGCCCTCTTCTTAAACCCCAGTTTTGTATATGATTTATTATGGAAGGTTTTCTGCGCACTTTAGTCATAAAATAAACTTCAATAAACAAATAAAAATTCTCTTCTTCAGTTACTTAATGTTATTTCGTGAACTTTTTGCATTCATAATTCACGAATAATCCGTCACCACCCTGTTTTTTAAAAACACTAAAAAATATTTTTAGAAATCCCACTGGTGCATACAGGTGTATGTGTATGTATGTTTATAGAGTATGTTTTTCTTCTTCTTCTTCTTCTGATTAAAGAACGATAGTGTTCAAAAATGCATTTTTGTATATTAATAATATAAGGCGGTATAGCCTAGTGGTTAAGGTGCTCGGCTACCAAACCGGAGTGGGTTTTTGGAAGTTGTTTGGTTTCGGAAAGTCGCTCCCAACAGGTATACGCCTGAAATTGAATCGGATACCAGAGAAATCTGAAAAAGTGAAGACATAAGTAGAAAGGAACTGCTTCCAATATTCTCTTCAGATCCGTTATAGGCTTAGTACATTATAAAGGGCTTAATTGCACAACCTTCGACATTGCCCGTTAAGGGTGTACTTACATTACTTTAATACTTCTTTTCGACACATAATGAAGCCGGCCTGAATATACGCTGCGTCAAAGCTAGTATAGAGGCGATTCACCATAAGTTGCTTGCACTCCGTTGCGATGTTTTAGAGTTTCAGAAAGAAATACAGTTGCAAAGAAATAATGTTGATCTTTGACTCGAATATTTCCAATTTTACTTATGTTGTGCTCTTTATCTGATATAACTCGTAACTTATTGCTTTTAAAAGAAACTGCGGACAATATATGTTTCTTAATACGTCAACGGCGATGTTTAACGGTTTTTTTAGTTTCGTACTCGGGGTAAGCAATAACAATCGTATGCGCTTGGAATAGCGTTTATTTAAGGCAACTGTTTCGTGTTCAGTCAATCGAAAAACGTGTGTGGCTGTGAAATGGCAAGCGAACGTGCAGATGAGGAATTTTTCAACGATTCCGCAGTATGTTAGACATAATGCTTCAGTGAAATGTGATGGAATGACGGAAATATTTGGATAAGAAAAGTGTCGCAGAAGGAGTTCTTGTTATTTGAAAGATTATTTAAACTCGACGATATTATTTTGGCAATTAAATAGGCTGTCGCGTGTCGTTGACTAATAGTGTTTATTTACGAAAAAAACACAAACGTACCGAAAGAATGCGATCATTTTGTTTTTGTTTCGCGTGTGTGCTTCTGTTTTTTTTTTTTTTTTTTTTTTTATCTCATCCCTTTAATAATGACAGTGCGATGACGTTGAAGCAACGAACACGTCCCAAGTTGCCAAATCGTATATCTCCGAGCGTTTCACGCGCGAGTAACTGAACGAATAGTTTCAAGTTTAATTTTGAGCGGGAAAAAAAGCGAAAGAAATTTCTTAAAAGATATTTTTAATAGATTTTCGGTTTTCTTAATTAACCTACATATATTAGGCTACATTTTTCATGATTTTTTAAAAAATTGTTGTAATTCGTTAAAAACTAAATTATACGAATTTTATACTTTTTTTTCTCTCCTGAGCTCGTCAACTACGAAAGGAATTTTTCTGTGCTTTTAATTTACGGAATATTCGAACCAGGTCCTGTCTAAACGAAACTGTGCCTAACGAACTACATTACAAGGTAGAAAGACGTGTGTGCCACGGGCATTGTTAATGTATGGCCGCTTTTATTTCCATCTGACAAATCTCAATTAGGCAAAGTAGAAATTAAAAAAAAAAAAAATAATGAAATTACCGTGTAATCTTTACACGTGGTTCATGTAAAGTGCATTTGACGCATAATGACAAGCGTTATGATTAAACTAAAAATACATAGATAGGACGTGTTCAAATTTGACCCCGTTAAATATATATTTATATATATATATATACATACAATGGCTGTTCCACGGGAAGTGAGAGCAACTTTGGTGTGAGTAGACAACCACTCACAGATATATTGATCATGCTTTTTACAGTAAGCGGGACAGAAAGTCATACTCGATACATAATTACATTTGATTACATTTAACATTGAAAAAAACCTTAAACATTACTATAATTTAAGTATGAAACGAATATATTTGATAGAGGTTAAATTAAAAAAAAAAATTAATTCTGCTTCCCTCTTTTTCTAAATTTCTTTTCAAAAAAACTACACCAATCGTGTAGCCGCGCCTTGTTAATTGATTGATTGATTGATTGATTGATTGATTAACACTGTCACTTCCCGTACGTAGCGACAACGTGTTAACAATGAGAATCGGGCATGATTATTATTCGGCGAGACACTGCGGATTTTTTTATTTTATATCAACTTCCACGTTTACCACCAGCGGGGCTAATCATTGTGCTGTAATTTTGCCGCATGACTGTATATTCGGCTAAATAGAAAGAGTCGGAACACTCCTCAGCTCATCTGACTCCCCTCGTTTAATACATTCCCACTTGTACCATATTTGTTGTTCGTTCCTGTTCTATACGCATGCATTTAGCGCTAGGGTGTCTACGACTATGATACGGAAACTGTGTTCATTTGCGACGGTATTACTGTATTATATATTATATTTTGTATAAAACATTGTAGCAAGTATTCGAAATGGAAAAAAAAAGAGGATAGGAAGAGAAGAATGTAATTGTAAGAAACGTGTAACTTCTTAGCCTTTTATAAAACTATCAAAACACCTTCTGGAACAGAACGAAAAAAACAAAAATGAGCAGTTTTCAAATTATAAGCCAGCGCATGTAACGTTCTGGTAACGGTGAAGGTAACGTTTCATGAATTACATTCAAAAACGCGCCGGAACGAATTTTACTTCAAAAATATCGAGAAGTTGTTTGTTAATCAGTTTTAATTAAATCAGTCTGATTCAAACGAACGAAGCGGCTACATTTCCGGTTTCAAATAAACCAACAATCGTGAGCTCTTTTTAAAGGATCGATTGAGAAATGCGAAGATTAAGTAAAAGGAAGGATTATTTAAAAGAAATTTCATAAAATTTTTCGAAAATGGGCTGTCTGCTTTGTTTACAACCGTTTCATTCGAAAGTAAACATCGATGGGGGAATAAGATAAAAAAAAAAAAAAAAAAAAAAGATAAAAGGCACAATAGCCTACGTCGTTTTTCTTTGAATTCCATTTTGGGTCACTCGTGGCTTTAGTGTGGGTTTTTTTTTTTTCATTTTTCATTTTATTCCCTAATAATGTGCTGAAACAGTCGTCGTCGCGTAAAAATGGTTTATAATTCTTTTAAAATTTTCAATAACGCGTGGCGTAAATGTAATTATTATTTCTTTATTAGTTACTAAAGAAAAGGGGGGGGGGAGAAGACGGAAATAAAACGTTTACTAACTAAACAACTAATAATAACGATTAATGGGAAAATTTCTGCTAAATCAAAGACCAGCATGCAGCTCATAAATCAAAGTGGTGCATAAACGAAATAAATAATTAAAAATGATAATATGTCATTTATACAAAATAATGATAATAATAATAATAATAATAATAAAGCGCAATTTGAAAAATTGAACTATTTTAAAAAGTAGATTAGATAATAAGTGTAAAATTAGAGCTACTTAAAATGTTTTTGTATTTATTAATATAGAAAAAGCGTTGGCGTAATTTAATAATTTCTTATCAAATGAAAATTTAAAAAAAATGTTTATCTTGTTTAACTGTACGTTCAGCGGGACTAAATTTCCTTAACTAGAGAGCGAGTACGCGGCTAATATTTTTTATAAAGAAATATGTCATACAAAACTAAAAACAACCTCTACAATAATTTAATACAAATCAGTCGCCATTATTAAAGATAATAAATCCGAAATATGCAACGTAAATATATATAGCATATATATATATGTATATATATATATATATATATATATATATATATATATATATATATATATATATATATATATATACTAGCTGACCCGGCGAACTTCGTACCGCTTTAGAAAATAAATATTGTGTTAATTTATATTCAGTTTTTTATTAAGATAAAATTAATACTCAAAATTAATTAAGTTCAATAAATGTACAAAAATCAAAATGAAAAGTATTTTAATTAAATTAAAATGAATGAAGACATTATTCGCCTTAATGACAAAGATCAGTATAACCCAATAAGATGGTTCACAAGCGAACAAAATATTCAATTATACAATAGCTCGGAAACGGTTTGACTTATCAGAATTGGATCGTAAATTACAATTAAACTTCTATCTATGACAATTTACAACTTTAATTACCCTGAGCGGTAAGAAACCGTCTGGAATATATAATTTGGAATTTAGAACGACCTCAAAAATCACCCATGAAAAATTCATAATTCATCACCAGATAACCCTTTAAAAGTAAAATTCAAAATATAAAACAAAGCACAGAAACCCTTTCATAAAATCTAAAAATTATGGCTAAACAATTATTTAAACCTCCTTTTTGGGCCAAAAACAGTAAAAAAAAAATGAATTTTCTTGTTATATATATATATATATATATATATATATATATATATATATAGATTATTTATGACCCTTCAAGGTTGGGATATAATATTCGTTCTTTTTGTATCGGTGACAATCATTGGCCGTTTTGTGCAAACGATGATGATGGCAAGGGACAATGTGTATCGTGCCTGCATACGTACAATGAAGAAAAAAGGACATCTTTTAGACAACAGTTTTTTTGCTCGGTATGTTAATTGTTCATCGATAGTCAGACACATCTTCGTTATTTTTTACGATCACACCGATGCGTCGGAGAATTATCCTTCTATCTCACACATATACATACACTCTCTCACTCACTTTTCATATTATGAGACTTTAAAAACTTTTCCGTACGATTTTTTTAAAAATTTTCTTTTATACAAACCTTGTCCTGACAATAAGGAACACAATAAAAAAAAAAATATCCAATTTGGTGCAGTCGTTCGGAAGTTATAGCGTGACCAAGGAAAATAGGGGTTCATTTTTATATATATATATAATATATATATATATATATATATATTAGAAATGGTAAAATGTTATTTATTTCAATAGTAACTGCTATTGCTATTGCCATTTTAAAATAGCAGTACCACATAACAGCTATTGTTATTTTACTGTTATTTTTAACCATTTTATGTACAGTGAGTTCAACAGTCCGATGTTCATTTCTAAAAAATGTGAAATATAATCCGAATTTCTCATAAAAAACATTTTAAGAAAAAAAGCACGTTTAAAAGTTTCATCGAATATTTATTTTGGTACAATAAACTTTACATTCAATGAAAATTATAGAAGAGATATCTCTCACGTTGAGCATTGCTTAAAGAAACATTAAAATCAGATAAAATTGGATTTTTTTTTAACCCCCCCTTTGGGCATGTCTTCAACGAATCTTCGCTCAGAAACTACTCGAGGAAATATGATCAGCTAGATGTATAGTCGGTGTCAAATATTGATAAGATAAAAGAACGGAGAATTACGATAAGATATACAAAGCGCAATAAGGATTACGGAGTTTGAGTGTTAACAGATCGGAGTACAAAGAAGTAGATTACGTTAACGAAGGACGGACATTCAAGAAAGATATGGTCAGGATCACAGACGGCTTCGTCGTCAGGATGGAGAGGATAATTAAGGTGATAGAGCGAGACGGAAACGAAAACGTGAGGAAGGAAGTAGAGTACGATTGAGACGTATTGTTATATTTTAATTTTTACCGACCATGTTTTGCGTTCGGTGGCGGTTTTCGTTTTTGCAAACATAATGAATACACTTCTTATTATTACTGTGCAGATTGATGAATAAGAAGTCCCGACATAATAGAAACAAGCATGTAAAGACTATGTTGCTAATTTAATAATACCATCGAAACGCAAAAAAACATATTTATATGTTTAGTGGTATGTTAAGTTGTTTCCGTAGAATATAATATACGAGGGTGGTTCAAATATAAACCGGAATTTTTAAATAAACGCACGAAAAATTTATTGTGGAAAAAGTGGTTGCACTGGCAGTTAGACCGGTTTGTTATGTAGAGCAATTAGAACCGCGTAACCTCACTTTTTAGTGTAGTTAGAGCCATGAGTGAAAAAAAAGTACCAGTGTCTGTTGCGCAACGCATCATTATTCGTTTTTTAGTCAAAGACGACGTAAAATCCGTGGAAATTTACCGAAAATTACGCGAACAGTTCGGGGATGAGTGTCTCTCCAAAACTCAAGTGTACGAGTGGTGTTCCGCGTTTCGAAAAGGACGTGAAGTGGTGTCAAACATAGCACATGCGCGGCGCCCAAAAACCAGCATTACAGATGAACACGTCAAAGCCATCGAACAACTCATTTTGGCTGACCGACTCGTCCGTGTACGCGATATGACCCGACGAATTGGGCATCAGCATAGGTAGTATTGAGACAATAATTCATGATCGGCTAGGTTATCGCAAAATTGCAGCCAGATGGGTGCCAAGATTTCTGAATTTTGAACAGAAATTCACTCGTTGGGAAACGATGGAGACATTGGCCGAATTGGGCTGGGAAACACTTGAACATCCTCCTTACAGTCCAGATTTGTCGCCTTGTGATTATTATTTGTTTGGCCCGTTGAAAGAAGCACTTGGTGGACAACGTTTCGACAGCAACGATGAGGTGGAATCGTTCGTGCGCAAATGGCTATGTGACAAGCCGCGAGATTTTTACGAAAAAGGAATAAAAAAATTGCCGGAGAGGTGGAAAAAGTGCGTAGTGTGCGAGGGGAGTTATCTCGAAAAATTGTAAAAAATATGAGCACTGTAAGTATAGAATAAAAATTTTTGACGAAATTCCGGTTTATATTTGAACCACCCTAGTATATATATATATGTATATATATATATATGTATATATATATGTATATATATGTGTATATATATATATGTGTGTGTATGTATGTATGTATGTATATATATATATATGTGTGTGTATGTATATATATATATATATATATATGTAGGAAAAAATAAGTATAATTTTCTAAATGCGCATAAAGAATCTATTGAACACGGTTATATTAAATAACCGTATAGGTCGCTGAACACGTGTAATTAATAAACATAAACTTCATTTTAAAGTAAACGGTGACGTGATTACATTAAAATACACGTATTTCGCGATAAATTATTGCCTTACGTTGATGAAAATATCTTAATCAACTTTAATTATACACTTATTAATTAATAATTCCCTTTTGAAAATTATTTATTATAATTTTTTCCGATTTTGCTATTATTATTAATTGTTTTTATATATTTTTTTTTATTTCTAATTTATGTGACGGTTGTTCGCATTATTATTTTAATATAGATTTTTTTTATTTCATTTATACTTCGTTCCGAATAACTTTAAAACTTTTATTTTACAGAGAGTACGTTGCTCTGAAACATAGGGTCTAATTTTTGTCAATTTGCGAATAATGTGTTTATGCTATTTGTTACAAAACTTTATACATTTAACTGTGAGGCGAAATTAAAATCAAGTCAAAGCTGTCGTAAAAAATTTAAGGAAAAGATTTCTACAGATTAAAAAGTCACGGGCGGAATAAATGAGTAAGTGAAAGAGAGAAAGGAAAAAAAAAGCTTTCCATGTAATAGAAATGAAAATTAAAAGGTTACTCTCGTGTAAAACTGGACGGCTTGAATGCGAAGAAAATGCGCAGTAGCCGGGTGGAACCTACCGGATTACATGCGTGCATGAAAAGTTATCGAGTAGATCCTGACACGCATTTCTAACTCGGTTGTTGTGCTTGTTGAAGTCGGTGGAATTCAAGTGTCTCCGCATTTCTTAGATTTAATGGAATAGGTCGGAACCGCAAGGTGTGAGCCTACTAGTCGAGCCGGCGAAGGGGAAAAAACCGGAAAATTCCATCCGATATGGGAAAATTCGAAAATCCGTATATGTGCCTAAAAAAAGAAGCCTCTTCGAACGTGCGTAGAGTTTTATTTTCTCATTACGCGGCCAAGACTAAGTTTTTTTTCTTTCTTTTTCTGTTGTTTCTTTAAAATATTTCTGTTTTATGCAAATGCGCGAACATTTCGCAAACGTCTGCGAAATAAATTTTTTAGATTAGTTTTGTAGAAAATCCGATCGAAAGTATAAATTTAACAGCGCGTTTCTAAGTAATATCTTAGCCGTGCCAGTGCTGCTTCGTTTCTCCGCACGCTTGACTAATTCTGTTCTGCTCCAATGGTCCGATACATTTTCAAAATTTAATGCAGCCACAGCGATCAACAGGTGAAAAGTAGGCTCGCCGGATCGAAATTCGAACCCTTCCACGGCTGCATTCGTTTTCTCTCATTATTCCCCCCCCCCCGCCCCCACCTTTTTTTCTTTTTCGTATTTTTCATTTTTCCTCATACTTTCATCAAAATGTGGAACAAAGACGTAACCTTATTTCCCTCATATCGGTGTATCCGTAACGTTTACATTTAAAAAAACAAATTTCGAGATTAACCGCTACCGATGGTGAAACTTTACCTTCTCGCTATGTCGATGAACGTTGTGTAAGAGTTTCAAATATTACATTAGCTATGCGAATAAGAAGGTTGGCCGTTGTTAGCCGCGTAGTTTGTTACTCCGTATCATGGTTTCCGACCTGTTTATATTTCACTCTTTAAAAATTCATTCAACGAACCCTATACGAAAACAAAAAAAAAGTTATTTTACGCTTCATAATGGGAATTACATTTGTTCGTGGTCCGAGAGATAGGACGTTCAAAACCGGAAGCGATTTACAGTTGAATTATATCGTAAAGGTTTTTCTTTTCGGTGTGATCCAGTTAAATTTCAGTAAAATCACCTTATTGCTATAATGTTAAGTTGTTTCACACTTTCTATTACTTTTTAAAAGTTATTAATGTACATATTATATAATTATTTCATTTCAATTTTAATTTTTATTTACTCAAAAAAAAAAATCACTACAATTTTCATAAAATATAACACAATTTATACCACACATGCGCGAGCTGTGGAGATTAACATTAAAAAGAAAAATTAATTTATTTATACTGGCCGTTATATGGTCGTATAAGTTTATTTGTACATAACTGGAATAACTATCTTAATTTTAAAATTAATAACAAATAAAAAAGAAAAGAAATGCAAAGGAATGGCCTTCCTTATAAACTAGAACAATGTTTACAACTCTGTAACAATTTATAATCTTAAATTTTTTTCATAAAAAAGAACAATAATTAATTGCAGAAAATGAAATTTTAAAAATTAAAATATCGAAAAATCATTATGAGTAAAATAGAACGTTAAATTATTATTTTAGCGCCGTTATAATCTTGTTTTTTTTTTTGGCGGAATTTTTATAACCCTAACGAAGGTGATGTGAGGTAGTCATCAATAGTTGAAATAATTTTCCTCCACTCCTCCATATGGATACATAATTTATGGGATTGCCGTGACAGCCTTAATACTCTCGTTATACGAGTAGTAAATTCCGGAGAATGGAAGTTTAGAAAGAAATAATTTGCGGGCTAAAGAGTGAGAGCTGGGCCAAAAAAAATTAAAAAAAAAAAAAAAAATGATAAAGTTTGCAAAAAGTGTCATGCTCTGATCGGCAGCTAATTTTCTCAATTTTATAAAAAAACTCTACGTGCATATTTTGGGCTAATAGCCTTTGCTCGGTATTAGAAGATTTTTTAATTAACGAACATTGTAGTAGCGAAAGAATTAAAAAGCTAATACGCGACAAAAGCCTCGCGGTTAAAGATATAAACAAAATGCACTCGTGTTTAGAAATTAGTCTAATTAAAAAAAAGTCCAATAAAATTTTATGAAAAAATGAGAATAAATCGAAATTTCTTAATATCGTATTGTTGTTAGATATATTTTCATCGCAGCAATTGTTTTACTCGTAATTTCACTCATCTTTTATCGGAGGAGAAAAATTAACTGACCACGCTGACGCGTATTGAGCGTCAATCCATCCAATCACCGCTCGCTGACAATACCCCGCGCGCACCTTTCACCGCTTACTCAATATTTCTTCTATTTATTAAATTTATTAGCAACATCCTGTAACGCGCACACATTGACAATGGTTGCACTAGAGGAGAACGATTATTTTTGAGGTTAAAAATTATTATTAACCGAGGCTCGGTATGAAAAATGATTTGGTGCGCAATTGTGCAGGTAATTCATGCGCATTTGAGCACCGAAATGTAAAAATTAAACGCATAAGTTTTGTTCGATTCTCAGTGGAGAATTTTGAATGTACAACATACGTATGTAAATAAATCCCCTCCTCCCACTAAGTTCAGCTGTCGTCGCGATAGCCTAGTTGCTAGAGTGCTTGACTTTCGTTACGGAGGTTACGGGTTCGATCCCGGGCGACAACACAACTCATTACAAAGAATTAAAATTAAGTAAATACTCGCTAATAATCACGTGGAAGACAATGGCAAACATGCATATCATCCTATGCACGCTAGGTCAGTACACAGCAGACACACACATGTAACTGTGCACACTTGTATAACGATGTAAATCAAACGATTACTAATCAGTTCCGAATGTAGTCCTCTTGCGTTATGTACACATTCGTACTGTGTATAAACAATTGCTATGAACATTAGCCTATATCGGTACAGCTAAAAGTGTACGAATAGGTTGTGCTATGTAGCGTACGGTACCCGAAGAAGAAGAAGAAGAAGAAGAAGAAGAAGAAGAAGAAGAAGAAGAAGAAGTTCAGATGAATTAAAAGAACAAAAGAAAGAAGGGCCGATGTGGTAAATAAATAAATCGACGTATGGTCTCAGCCTTTGACTTCGACGAGAAGTGAAGAATGTGTGCAGCCAAACTTTCATCTGATTTGAAAATTTGCTACACGAATAATTCGTTTCGAACACAACCGAACGAATCTCTGAACGTTGTGCAACGTGATCATTAAATTTAATGGTGGAAACAGCTGACGAACGTGGAGTTGTCCCCGTTCAACCGCAACAACCGTCGTCAAACATCGCGCGGTCAGCCCACATCGATTCGAGTTACTCGTATTTTCCATTGAAATTCGCTTAACTGTAGCCGGACAACTGCTACTTTTACTCTAGTACAGCTCCGAAACGTGAAACCTCTTAAACCGTTTGGAATATTTAATTAGGCTTAACTCGTTTTCGGATCTGGAACCCGTTGTCTCTCGCATGATGTTAAAGTGGAAAATTAATCAAGCCGAGTTGAAGTAAAATAGCTGAAAATTAGTCAAACCGTATATATACACAGATAGTTCTGTAGATTTTTTTTTTGTATTTAAAATTGTAAACAGCAGTCGGTGAATGTATAAGTTTATTAAGCTTGTGTGTGTGTGTGTGTAACACCGTTACGTTTACTTTTTATTCGGAAGAAAAGCGTCAACTACGGCACAAGTGGCCTTCATAGTACAGTCCTAACGAGTTTATACCAGGGGGAACACACACACACACACAATCTCGTATCGATGATTAAGTTGAAATCGTGAAATGCGATCATCTCCCCTTCAAAAGGTGGATACAGCCTATCACCGTACGAACATCTTTAGTTGCTTATTCAACACCGAGTGTGTTTGTTTTAGCCGGAGAGGAGAACCATTCAAATGGTAGTAGTGTGAAAATCAAGCTCCCGATCCGAACGGTAAACAGTTCTTTATGCGAGTATATTGTCTTGTCTGGTTTCCACACTGACTTAAGATTTTGTGGAATTTGAAAATAACTAAAATCTGCACATGTGTTCCGTAGCAAAAATACATTCTCTGTTACCGAGACTCTACGTATTCAAATATGGAGTTTGGAGAAATATCGTAAAATGAGTATAACGTACTATCAAAAGTAGCGCATATACGGTGAGAGTCCAACAATTCACACTTTAAACTTCCGCTTTAAAAAAAATGAATAAATCATTCATAATGTAACCATGGGCGTCGCCACCGGGGGGCATGGGGCAGCTGACCCCCCGGACCCTTGAAACTTTTTAATCAACTGGCCATGATGAGCATTCTCATAGGCGCGTAATCATGGACAGTTTGGAAGACTTTTATAATAAAGTAGTAGAACAATTTGCCAGAAACCTCACGAAAATTATGTTCTAATTAAGATTTTATTCTTCTTTAATAAAATATTAAGCTTTTACAACTTATAAATTTTATTTTTCCTATAACCTCCATATGCTCTTTCTATCATCTTGCCCTCCCTCTGGCGGCTGGTAACTCATCATGCCCACCCCCCCGGCTCACGCCCTTGAAAACATAATTCTGCAAAATTAATTACGACACGATATTTCGGCATCGAAATTATTACTTATTTTCATTAAACCATCTTTACTCGAATAATAAATTACAATTTGTAAATGTTTACAAATAACGCAAAAATCATGAATTCCAAAAGTGTGTTTACAAAATAATAATTGACCGGCTTTAAACTATAATACAAAATCATTAATAATCACAAACTGTACAATGATATTCACATTTGAAACATTCAAAGTAGCACCGAACATTGCATTATTCATGAGACCAAATTCAACGCTGAATACAACACTGTATCTATTCTTCGCCGCGCTTATCGATATAATAGAATCTCATAGAACATAACAAAATGCATATTAATTACAACGTAATTCTTAGGCCGGCTTCCATTAGATTTTGTAACGAAAAAAAATTTCCCAAAAAATGTCTTAATTTTATGTATTTAATTTAAAGGAAATAAGAATAGGATTTTTGTGATTATGTTTTGTCTTTTTTTTTTTTTTTTTTTTGTGTCGATGCCGGTAAGAATAACGTTTTAAATTTTGATCATTTTATACAAAGTATAGAAGTGACAGAGACAGAAATGTAAGCAAGAGGGGTCAAAGGGCAGAGCCCCTTGCGAGGCAAAAATGGCCGAATTTATATATATATATACGGTAAAATCTCCGTATTCGCGGGGGTTAATAGAACGGAACTACCAATATTGTAACAGTTATATAAGAAAAAATATGGTTAGGTCTATGTTAATTAAAAGAAATCACGCTCGATACTTACCTAGGGCGATATTATTGTTAAATCACTGTTGCGTTATTACAATTATTAGTAATAGTCCCCAGCAATCGGTGTTACCAATTTTTATTATAAAACTTATTTTATCAAGTTACATTGCCAACGATCAGCTATCGGGCAACGCGGTGTCAACTAATTACACCACTGTTACTTTATCATCCGTTTAAAAAACGGCCGTATATTCTCAGAATTAGGCGTGCTCCGTTAACGCGCGCCTACACGTACCTGTGAAAATTTGGAATCTTCAGTCGGCGAAATTCTTAGCCAATCTAGAACAGTCTAACACTGCTGTAAAGAAAAAAATATTAGATTTCAATCCCAGTGCGCTGGTTCTCGACCAACGACCTTAACGATAAAGTATCTATTCGAAAACTATTTTTTTTTTTTTTTTAATTAGTCTCAGACACAAGTATGTTCAGCAAGTTGTTTCTATGAAATTTTCGTTATTAGATCCGACAAATAATCGTCGCATGAAAATGAATCGTTGCACGAAAAGTAATCGTCGCATGAAAATCAATCGTAGCACAAAAATTAATCACGAAAAAAAAATCAATTTCTCTATTGAAAATCGGTGTAAACTATCACCATTACGTAGTGGGATGGGAAATGTTTTTGATACTTTTTTTTTTAAATTCGTTTGTTTAGTTTATGTGAAAACTGACAAATGGAAAACATGAAAAGACGATAACCCAAAATTTATAAATTATAAAAATTAAATTTAAAAAACGAGTCGAGTAACGAAAAATAATATATAATATGAAAATTAGTATTAATAAATTTCCGCGATCAAAGTTCCATTTAATCGTGCCGGCACTACCCCGTCCACTTAATAAAAGTCTCTTGTATTTTTCATTTCGGCGCGTGTGACAAAGATAAAATAAACCCTTGCTAATAGTTGGACGTAATATATTTAAAATATTCAAATTAAAGGTTAAAAATATTTTACGCGATAAGGCTTTATCTTGGTATTTTATTAAACTGTCCAAAAAAAAAACAAATAAAACTAATCGAATTTTGTAATCGTCATCAGCAATTTGTAAAAAAATGTATATCGATATATTTCTACTCGCGATCATTATCATTACATCATATCATCATCGCGGTAAATACTTTGCCAAATGTCAGCAGCTTTTTATTTGGCACTCTCTTCTATCGTAACATTTACAACGCTAATTTCCACCATTCTTGTTCCATTTTTCTGCTCTATTCGAATTCCTCACCATCTTCTTGTCAAGACTGTTCCCTACTACTCTTCCGAAGTGTAACCCGCAGAATCTTTGAAAGATTTTTGTCTCTCTCTCTCTTTTTTTTTTTTTTTTTATTGTATCCCATTAAATCCCGATTCCGCTTTTATAAAAAGAAAAACGAAACAAATAAACGGATACGGCACACACCGATGATGATACACACACGCACACACCGGATAGTCTAAATGCCGTTCACTGCTATGCGATGGGTGTAGGTAGGTAGGAACTATTTTAATAACAATTTCAAACAGTACCCAAAGATAATGAAAAGTTCTATTCTTCGTCAATGTACACGTCGTTTGATGCATTCGTCGCTTTTCCCAGTCCGGTTCATTTTCTTGCAATGTGTTCGCTCTAAATTATGAATAGCCCGTGTTCCCCTCGACCGGATTTAATTCGCTTTTTTTCTGCACCGTTCTGTTCCTTTCGTGTGCACTATGCGCGGCAGCGGTACCTTTCGACGGATCGCGCTCGCATTTCCATCGTGAAGCGCAGTCCTGAATCTTTTACGAAAATTAGAAATGTTTAATTTATTCAAACGCATTCCAACTTCTTGCGCCAACATCGCCACCATGGGAAAGATGAATAAGTAATCGACGAATTTCACCTGCGATTCGAGGCAGCCGCCATTTCCCATTCGGTCTGATGACGCAGTGCGCATTGTCTCACCTCTCGGGTCGCCGAAATGTTATCTTTTTCCTAGTGTAGGGCCGGACTGTGGTTGTACTATTTTAGAATCTCTCTGTAGCCCCGGTCTATTATAGAGAGACAATTGTGTTCGGTGTTTGCTTTTCGATTTTATACTTCTGCTAAGCTTTGTCTGTCAACGGAATTGTTGGAAATTCCGAAATCCGCGAATTTTCCACGCGCAAAATGTGAAACCGTTTTTCATTGTTTACATTATCTCGGTCGATACGCGAATAAATGGCATTCTCCCTCGCCAGCTCTGCGGCGAGTATATTTTCTTAGAGCCTCGCATATAGTTTCGAATATTTACAAAATACCCCCCCCCCCCCCCCCCTTCTCCTTACTTCTGTTGGGCTTGTTACGGAGCCTGACAATTCCGGACGCCTCGCCGAACTGATATATCGCTTTACCACCGCCCTAATATCCGGTAGTTAAATTGTCGATAGCGGGTAATTCTCGGATTATCCGGGAAAACATTCGATCTCCTTCCACTTTTGCAGAAAGATTTTTCTTTTTCCTACCCAGGTAGAAATTGATTAGACCGCTCAACTTAATTTGTTTCAGCTGAACGAGCGCGATATTTTATATAAGCTATATTGTACCAAAAGTTATGTCCTTTTCGGAAAGCTAGAGTTCGTTGTTCCTGTAATTTGTTTAAACTAACAAAAATACATTCCTCTTCCTTTTGCCCCCCCCCCCCCCAATTTCACGTGTAAAGGAAGTAGAATACACGCGTACACATAAAAATTTACAATACATATAATTTCGATTAGAAATATGTAATTTTTACACCTTATGTTTTAATGTAACCTTATATGAAGTTTAAAGATTAGCCACAGTATAGTTGATTAGACAGAGTCGTTTGAGTAGAATTTGAACCGAAACCTTAAAAAAAGTTTAAATTAAATTAATACTTCTCTACTATTGGCAAAAAAAAAAAAAAAAAAAAAATGGATGTCAAGTATTAAGCACCGGCTCGCCCACATACTGGCCAACAGACAACAGGAAATTACCAGACTTGCTCGATTTCTTCATAACCAAAGGACTAGACACAAGATTCATGGAAACACAGCCCGACCACAGTCTATTCTCTGATCATTCAGCGATTATTTTAATACTAAGCACCAGCATAATTAAGAATCATCCCAAACCAAAACTACACAATGAGGAAACAAACTGGGAAGTTTTCAGACGAGTAGTTGGAGAGAGCATAAACCTAAAAGTCCCGTTGAAGACAGGCGAAGATATAGAAAACGCGCTTCAAACTTTAATCTTAATCTTACAGAAATCCGCATGGATAAGTACACCAAACAAGCAAATTAGATCTCCGATAATACACTACCCTAATGAAATACTAAAAGAGGTAGCAAAAAAAGAGAACTGAGGAGAATTTGGCAATCTAACAGAGATCCATCAATTAAAACGAAGTTAAATAAGCAAATGAAAAAAGTTAAAATCTTACTATCCAAATTCAAGAACGATAGCTTTAAAAATTACGTGTCCACAGGCTCATGATTACACGTTGTGGAAAGCTACACGAAACTTTAAAAGACCCAAAGAACGATCACATCCGATAAAAAAGTCAAATAACAGTTGGGCACACAGCGATAAAGAGAAGGCTGATGAACTTGGGAAATATTTTGCCGCTGTGTTCAGCCCACTTCCAGGCTCTGATAATCTACCACAGACCTCCTCCAATATGGATATGAGTCGTCCTATAAAGCTAACTTCTCCGCAAGAAATCAAAGCTATTATTAAAAACATGAGCACCAGAAAAGCTCCAGGATATGACCTAATAACAGCAAAAATGCTAAAGGAACTGCCGCGCAAAGGACTAGTTATGCTAACATATATCTTTAATTCAATGATAAAAACTACATACTATCCTATACAACTAAAGTTCGCTCAGATAATCGTGATATAGAAGCCAGGCAAATCCCCCTCTGAAATGAAATCTTACAGACCAATTGCGCTATTGCCTATAATTTCAAAGCTATATGAAAAGCTGATATTAAAAAGAACAACCGAAATTATAATTGAAAAAGAACTAATACCGGAACATCAGTACGGCTTTAGAACAAATCACTCGACTATTCAGCAGATACATAGAGTTGTCCAAAAAATAGAACGCAGCCTGGAGGAAAAGAAAGTCTGTGACTCGGCATTTCTAGACATCAGCCAAGCGTTTGATAAGGTGTGGCACGAAGGACTTATTCACAAAGTAAGAGCAAAATTTCCATATCCGTACTATAAATTAATAAATTCTTTTCTCCAAAAAAGACACTTCCAAGTAAGAATTGGAAATGAAGTATCCGACATCCATCCAGCTACTGCTGGAGTCCCACAAGGGAGTGTGCTGGGACCACTCCTTTATTTAATATATACCGCAGATCTCCCAGTGCTCGAAGGAAGCCTAGTAGCGACGTTTGCGGATGATACAGCCATACTTTGTGATAACCTCTGTCCTGATGCTGCTTGCAATAATCTTCAAAGTTCAATCAATGAAATATCCGCATGGTGTAAGCAGTGGCGGATAAAAATCAACGAGGAGAAATCAAAACGTGTACTTTTCACCAACAGAAAGATCCTACCTAAGGACGTTACCATTAATCATAAAATATTGCCACCAAGTGACAGTGTCAAATACTTAGGCATTCATCTTGACAAAAAATTAACCTGGAAAAAACACATCCAGACTAAACGGAATGAATTACAATTAAAAGTACGGCAGATGTACTGGTTAATTGGACGCCGCTATAAGTTATCATTAGAAAATAAAATGCTAATCTATAAACACTTTTTAGCCCCAGTATGGAAATATGGATGTCAAATTTGGGGCTGCAGTGCCAGGACAAATTTAGCAGTAATACAACGGCTTCAAAATAAAATATTAAGGATAATGGCAAATGCTCCTTGGTTTATATCCAATAAAACCCTTCACAGTGATCTAACCGTTTCGTATGTTGCTGACGTTATAAGAGAAGAAGCGACGAAACATGCTATGCGATTACACGATCACCCAAACAGGACAGCAGTCAATCTGCTCGATAATTCAACTGAAGTACGACGGTTGCGGAGAATAAAACCACTAGACTTAGTAGAATAAATAATTAGGTATCCCTTTGCTGGAAGGAATGCCGTTCAAGTGATTTAAAGTCAAAACTTCCTCTGATAGCTCTAGCAGCTAGGTGTGGAAAAAAAAAAAAAAAAAAAAAAAAAAAACTATTGGCAAAAGGTTTTTGTAAATGTATCAACTTAAAATTTTTAATGTAAAAAAGTATTACTCCATGTAAAAAAGCCATGCCGTTTTAAAGCTGTTCCGTCTCATTTTTCAGTACTTTTCGTTTATCGCAATTGTTTCGTCAAGTAAGTTCGTAAATTGTTTTTCTTTTTGTTTTTTTTTTTCTTTTCTAATTTACTTTAGGTAAGAAATATGCGTATTATTTATTGTTCGGTTGACAAGCGGTTGTGCACCTGGTGTGATCTCTCGATTATCATTGGGTTGGGGTGTTTCTACAACGGGTGGAAAGAGTTTGGCAATTTTATTTTGTACTTGTTTTTATATAATGATTCGCATTGCGGTGTTATTGTACAGTCCCGGATTTATAAAAACTTATTCGCTAGTCGTATTTTCTTTTCCTCCTTTTTCGTTTCGAATCCATATTGGAAGCGCTAATATAAATTATAAATATCGAGAGAGAGAGATAGAGAGAGAGAAAAGTCTAATATTCATTTAGCTGAGATGTCAACCGAATTATTAACGAAATCTATTACTAGAGAGGGGAACCCGAAAATTCGACTCAAAAAGAATCGAAATCCGCATTGCTGCCTCCCCGAAATCCGAGGAATCTCTCGCAATCTGCATATCAAATGGCGCTGCGAAACAGGGACTCTCTAGCGAAAGCCGAAATGCATATCAGTGTAGAATGGAAAACGTTATAATACTCCATCCATTTCATAAATTTAATTTTACACGAGACACGCGCACACGATAAAAAGTGCAGGCACTTCTTAAAAATGCGGTTTCCTCTTCTAGAATATAAATTAATAAAAAAAGCTCGCTAAAAATGGCAGTTAATTTCAGCGTCAAAGAAAAAATTAGTGTATCTCGCTATTCATTTTAGATGGGGAAATTCTTCTATCAAAAATAGCGTCTCTACTTGGAGACATGCACATTTAGATTTGTAAAATGTATAGAATAGGAATTTTATTTATTTATTTTTTAAATAAAGGCTGTTTTTTATTTTATTCATGTACCGACATGATTATTGTATAAAACGTGATATCGCAGTAGATACTAATTTAGTGTATAGATTTTGAATTTTTCAAAGCGTTTTTGGCAATGCTATTAATTAACTTTCGCTAGAATTTCTCTAGTAAAAGGAGAAACGCGATAAAAAAATAATAACGAAATTAAAAAGAACAGAGCGAGTTAATCTAATTTATGCTTCGAATTAAATTATCTTGGTCGCCCTGTTAGATTTTATTTTACACAAGCTGTTTTTTATTTATTTATTTTTTTATTTGTTTTATTTTTTTTTGAAGTCAACGTTTGCCTAGTGAAAAGTGAACATTAAATATTTTTTTATCGATTTTTTACCATTTATTTGGTATGGTATTTAAAAAAAAAAAAAGAAATCATAATAACTACTATAAAAATGGTTAAAAGTCTTCAAATTTAAATTCGGTTAAATAGGAGGCGAACTTTGAATACCCGACTGATACGAAAAACAGCCGAAGAAGGGAACCGCAGGTGTTTTCAGCAAAACGTTTAACGATAAAGTTCGCCAAAAATCCGCTTTTAAATTTTTCCGTCAACTTTTTTCTTTATCGCTGCCGCCTATTAATGTACGCCGGCAAACGAATAACGGCGCTAAAAAACTTGGCGGCAACACGCTCGATATATGTATATTTTAGGCCCGACGTAACTTATGGAAGAAAAAATAAAATCAAGGTACCTTCTTGTACCTTTTTGCCTCGTTTTTATCTATATGATGATCATTATATACCAAATTTTCTCGATGCTGAAAACATTGCATAAATAAGTTTTCGTTTCATTAATTCGTAATCGTTCCTCTCAAATTTGAACGAATGATGAGGATAGGAACAGTGTTGGTGGTTCGTAAAAATTCTTCAGCATTTATTTGTAATATCTCATCGTTTCGAGTGTCGAATAATTTAATTTACATTATATTAAAAATGAGCAGCAACCGATTAAGGTTATTTAAACTATATAATAATTGGCCGGTTTCCGAACCCGGTTGGGCTGGAAAAATTTCCATTTTAAATATTCAGCAGTTTCGCTTTAAGATCAAACTTTTTTTTTTTTTTTTTTGTTTATTTTTGCGCGACCATCGTATATTCTCGAGCTCTTCTCCTAGTCCCCAATTTTAATTTTAAGGGCTTTAAGATTTTTGCTACATGCAAAAAGGTTCCGCACGATTTTTTGTTGCGTTAGAGTAAAATGTTTTTAAAATTATCTATAAATTTTACGTTTGGCTGAAGTGATACAAAAAAAAAAAAAATTTAATTTTTTTTTGAAACTGAATTCCGATTTTTGCTTTTCCCGATTCTTTCTTATTTATTACATTTGATAATCATTCTTGCGTCGACAGCGGTATGAAAAAACCGTCATGAATCGGTGTTAACTTTTCGAAGTAAACTAATTTTACGGAAATTTATACTTTTTCCATAAGTGTTACGGAATTATCATCGCGCGTCTAGCAGGTATCTCCACGGCGGGGTCCGAAGGATCATTAACGGTATAGAAATGTTATAAAAAGGATACAAGTCTCCTAATCAGCTGTTTTTTTCTTTCCAATATAAAAGCTTAACCGGCTACTAACCGGTGCCATTTTTAAAATTGCAAAGGAAGATAATGACGGAGAATATTTCATTTAACCGGGGGTGGGGGGGGGATTACAATGTTCAAGTGCTTGGGTGGTGTTCATTTGTGAGAAAGAAATGATTTTGTAGAACGGCGCTGCTGAAGTATGGAAAGTCGGTATTGTGCGAAAATGTACTTTTTAAAAACCGCACCCGTATACGGATTGTTGGCGAATTCGGGATAAATTGAAGTTTAGCGAAAAAATAAAACCGGAAAGATTTCCGAAATGCGCATAAAGATTCTCGTCAATTGTTGTTTTATAAAATCGTTGCTAACGATAGCGTACGTAGTTTAAATAATACAATCCCTCTTTGGGTTCTTCATTCTGCAAACATATTATTCAGTACCTAATAGGATATCGCGATAACAAGACCGTGGTTAGGATGCTTGCTACTAGACTGCGGTGAGGTATTATGGGTTATTGGTGGCTTTCCATACGTAATGTAGAAAAACCCACACATTGGTTATACCGAAAAAAAAAAATCCGCTAAAGACGGATCCTCGCAGAGCTAGAAAGACAGGTACCCGTAATATATTCTGGTCTTCAGAGGTACATATTTAGGTGCATTATATGAAAAGGTGTAATTCCACACCATCCATCGTGATGCTTTATCGAATATATATATACCTTCTATACTTGTTTGCATTCGATCTTTCTATCGCTCAAAACGGGTTTTCGAGTCTCTCGTGTTAAAGCCCGAATTCGCTTAAAATTTAAAATATCGATACAAAATTCTCCTTCAGATAATATTATTCTCGACTTTTGCCTACTATTATCGCAAAAAAGGAAATATATAGGTTTCGACAAATTTCGTCATTTTCCTTTTTTGAAAAGTAAAAAAATGAAAGTAGCGCCAGACACGGACTTGCTGTTATTCAACTATGCTATCAAACAATGAACTAATTTTGTCACCCGGTGCCGAGAAATATCTAGGAGGATTAATTTGCAGACCGATCCTTCCTGTACACCTTGGGAGCTCTAACACGCGAAAATGTTCCGTACGATTGTTTCGTGTCAGCGACCTGAGCGAAAAGTCCGTTATAAATGACGTTGACAAAAAATAATCCGTTTTTCGAGAGAAACCAAAATTTGCAGACGTCGAAGACAGTATATTTAGTGCGCCCCCGGTGTTATTACTAAATTTAGGATAATGTATATAATGTACATCCCAACGGAATGGGGCCTTAAATTTTTCCGATTCCGCTGAAACTCTCCGTGACGTATCCAATATTATGTACTATCCACGTTCTACAAACGAACAGTTTTATTGTGCGAATGCTGTTGTCATGTTCAAGTGCAACTAACACGTGTCCACACGCGTATGCCTGTATACAGATCAATGCTATCTATTTTTGTGTATATATACATATATATATATATATATATATATATATATATATATATATGCGCGCATTCTACGAATTAATTATATTAATAATTATATTCAGAACAACAAAGCGGCGTAGGCTAGTCATTAACGTTACTCACACCTGAAAATAACAGCTGTGGACTTATTCGGGTAAAAATTCTCGACATCTATTTGTTAAGCACGTAAAATGCGCACGTGTGTGTAACCAACTTTTAGACACTGAAAAGCAAAATTTACCGATCCGGCGAATAATAGAATAAAGATGGCGGAGGTTGTTTAAACTACGTACAACCTACTACAAAATTATATACCACCGTGTTGTTAAACATTAAACGGAATTTTTACGTTGGTTTCTCTTGCATTAGCCTTGATTAGGTCACAAGCTTAAGTGGGGGAATACCCCTTGTCTTCCGATGTTTGGCGTAAACGTATTATTTCCCCGTTTCGTAAGTTTGAGGTCCGTGAAATTATGCTGAGAAATAGTCGGGAATCACACTTTCCTTTGGGCCAGTGTGCCGTCGGACGTTGATCAAACGAGTGTCCTTCATGGCTTCACCGAGGTTAAACCTTTCTTAAAACGAGGATTAGCAAATTGCATAAAACACGCATTATTCTTTAACATTACCTAGAAATAACGATTGAACTTTTAATGATAACACCGGGCGCTAGGCTGATTTGTGGTATACATAAGAAAAGACTATTCGATTAAATGTTTTCGCCGCTGTGGGGTTACAGCTACCATATGGTTTATGACTTCCCGGATTATCATCGGACGAAACAGGGGACTGTACACAATTTCGCTGCTGCCGAAATTTAGGGGTGTGTTATATGAAGGCTTATTTTGAGAGAACGCCTCTCTCTAGTAATTAGCCCTTTGTATTCGCTCTGTCAGAGTAATTGTGTGGAAAATTAAGGCGCCTTACTCTGTCCTTTGTGGCGCTCGTATTGAATTATTTTTTTCCGAGATCTTATATAAAAACCGGTGCCACTACCGTTGCTTCAAAATTAGGAAATAGTGCGGCAGTTCAGCGAATCGTTTAGGGACGGACCAGTTTCGATAACTGAGAGAATAGAGTCTGAATAGGAGATGGAAACTATATAAAAAAATATACAGCTTCAAATAAACGAGATTGATGTTGAATATCTGATCGTTCATTTTCCGAATGTGGTATAACTGGAAAAAATTACAGCTTTACGAGAGATTTTTATACATATTTTACAAAAATTTTGCGAAATAATTTTTAAAATTTCTGATAAAAAAATTTCACTTTTTCGAGGTTGGCCTTGTTTACATCGTCACGATTACCTTCCTCGGGGCTTACATTTCCCGGCTTTTAAGATATTAGATTTTTCTTGAAAAAAGTGAAATATACGCTAGCGTCGAAATACGAAAGATAAAGAAATGAAACTAAAAACCCAGTGTCTGGACTCCTTGGTTAGTAACCGATCTGTTTTCTTGTTCCCTTCGACCGTAAAGTGGAAGAATTTTGTCTTACATTTTCCCAATGTTACTTCGAAGGTCCAACTGTTTTTTTTTTTTTTTTTTTTTTTTTTTTTATATCTACCCTTATTTTTTTGAAACAGTAAAAGTGTATACGAATATTTCTTTATGTCTTTACTGTTTGTAAGTTGGTTATTTTAATTAATTTTCATTTTTTGAGAGAGTTCCTCGAAAAACGAGGAAAAAAAATTAAATGATTATCTGCCTACATTTTGTCTTCTTCTTCTTCTTCTTCTTCTGTGTTGTTGTCTGTGTTCAGACGTCATGACCAATCATGAACGTAATTCAACAATTCTTTTCCATTTTTCTCGATTTTAAGCTGCTTCCACCAGTTGTTGTGTTGATAGGCCTGTTGTGTTTTGAATGTAATCTATGAACCGGATCGCAAGGTCGTCCTCTATTCCTCTTACCTTCTGTTATTCCCCGTATGACCATTTTTTCCAATCCATCTCGGCGTATCACATGACCGAAGAATCTCAGCGTCCGCCTTTTTATCATGCACTAATCTGTCTTTTCGATCTATTCCCAGCTCCTCTAATGTTGAAGCATTAAAGCGATGCTTGATCCACGGTATCCATTCGTCTGTACCATATTATTTCGAATGCCTCTATTCCTCAGCATAACGTTTTGTTCAACGTTTATGATTCGGAACCGTAGCTTGCTATTGAGAATATTAGTGTCTCCATTAGTCTCTTTTTAGTTCCTACTGTTGTGGAATGGTCTTTCCATATTTTCGTCAGTTTTTCGCCAGTCCAATACGACGTTTAATTTCGTTTTCTCCACTCCCATTGGAATTATTTTTATCCACAAACGTCTAAGAATACCAAATTTATTTTCTCCTTCTTCCCGTTTCTTGAACTAATGTTCTCGTTGACAAAACCGTTAAAAAAAAAAAAAAGTCTATAAATAATTGTTAGAATTCTGAATTTACCTGAGGATGTTCTATTGTAACGCGATGGAGAAGTTGGGAAGAAAATTATTTCATCGCAGATGTTATAATCAATTTTTCGAAAAAACTAATCACTTCTGTCAGCGTAAAGCAGCAAAATTAAATTGTTACATTAAAAAAAAGCTATCGCTTACGCGGACTATAAAATGCCGAACTGTAATTTTCTCCATTTGTTACCATTAGTTTTTGGTATAATTTTTTTTTTTTTTTATTATTGCTTTTTGTCATTTGAGCAGTTTTAAGCTAAATAAAACTGACACATTAAATCGCTGTTTTCATAGTTGGGGCAAGTGCTAGATTTTTCTTTATTATTCACCGGTCAACAACCTCATTAAGTATAAAATTGAGAAGTAAAATAAAACCAATTAGCATCTTTTTTCCGATTACACTGAATGGTCCGCGATTGCGCTGAACGATGCAAGAACGTCCTTGAACGTGGCGCGCATCTTGTTTCGCGCGAATATCCTTTTATCGATAGCGGCGAATGATGAAAAATATTCGGCGCGTTTGGCGTGCGCGTTTTGTTTATTCTAGTGCGTTTGGGCGACTGCATATTTTCTCGCAGCCAACCTGTGTGTTTCGCATGCGTTATTATTATTTTAGTTTTTAGCAGATTTGTATTTCGACTATTTGCTCGACATTTTGTAAACATTGTTCGTGCTGTTTCTGCTTTTGTTTACACATTTGTGTGTAATGGTAATTACTGTGGTCTCAGTTTTAAAAGTGTAATCATTGCGACCAGCTGTTGTGCAGGTACTCACACAGATTAGACGAAACATCATTTACATTTATTTCAAAAATTCTTCTGCCCGCTTATGAAATTTTCCTGAAACCGTGTGTTTACGAGAAGTAAATAGCTAGAGGTCTCTTCAGAACCACATAAAAACGAAAAAAGCGATAAACATTTTCTTAAAGTACCGTAAAAAGGATAATTTTAATTTTGAAATTCGCGGATAAAATAATTTGTAGAGCTCTTTTACGTATAAAGTAAATTGAGATTGTTTTCCTTGTTTAATTCACACAGTATGGTGGCAATAGTATCACTGTGAATGCAGCTTCGGGCAGCAAAAAACTTACGAAACGGAAGTAGATGAAGGGGAGGGAGCTGCCAATAATAATAGAAAAATAACCCGAGAAGGAAAGTAAGGCAAGTCGTACAGAACACGTCAGGAATGTAATATTTTATCATACAAGGTAGTAAATCTGCGCGGTAACTAAATAATAGATACATTTTCGAAAAACGCCTTCGGTCTGTCACTTTACTTTACGTTTATACGGTAGTTTTAAGTCGTTTTCGGTACTTTTATTTTTCTTCACCGGTATTGTAGAATTCACCTTGCGTTAAAATTATTTATTTCCGTAATATTGTCTAGTGTAGTTTTCCTTTTTTCCTCTTTGTTAAATTAGCGATTTTACAGTTTCACGATCGGATAAATTAAAAAGATTAAAATTCGATCGGGGTTATATATGTATACATATATAGTTGAGTTTATGAACGTCATTTGCTTAAAGTGTAAATTGTCTAGATGTTGCAAGTTGAAAATTACTTCTTTTTTAAGCATTAAGTTTCAAAAAGAATCTTACGTATCTCTAATACAAAAATTAAAAATTTAAATATAAAATCTCGAATCGCTGGAATATTATGAGAGCTGGACAAGAAAATAGATTTTTTTTTTAGATCTCAAAAATATCCCACACGTAAAATAATATTTTGCGATATATTTATAGAGTTTCAAAACTTTTATTAACCTTTTTTTTCTGAGTAACAATTTTTAAAGTTTTTCTGGAATGTCTGAATTATTAAATGCACACTAGAGATGCGCAAATCAACTGCGCTAGAGCAGTTTCGAATACACCTATATGTGTCGTTTTCCGACTGCGGATATATATCCGCTTCCAAACTATCTATTTTATATCTAGTATGTATAATCGCAATCTTCTTCGATCGCATATTCAATTCAAACTCTGTATAGCAGCCATCTGAGCGCACAAAGTAACAGAACGTCCTTGAACACGGTGTGCATGCAGTTGAGATATATTAAATCATTCAGCCAGAGGTAAATCCGACTACTGTGTCCGGAATGACATTTGTTCGTTGCGTGGCGTCTTTCGGAGTTGAGTTATACATATTAAATCACGTATCGTTGGAGATATATCATCCGGCTATGTCCGAATGCGGATATAATATTTCCGAGGATATCCTGAAGAGTTACCCATGTCTAGTGCACACAGTATGTACAGATATTTAAAGAATATGAATTTTATAGTTATCGTTGGCAATTTGTCTGCAGGTGGCTTTTAGACATTGTAACGTTATTATCTGCTTACGAAGCGCTCAGCGATGCCAACCATAAGGTCCTTTTGACGCCTGGATTCAAAATTATTTAAAATTATTTTATTTTGATATTATTATTTAATAATAATTATGGGATTTGCGGTTTTTTAAAATTGTACATTGTTACCGAAATTCAGGGACACCTGCATTTCTTGAACGTCCGACCGCTAAAGACATAATGAATTAAATATACACGCCAAACGAAAACGAGCCCCGCGACGATTAATTGAGAAATAATGTAAATTGTGCGTGTCACTCTGCTGTGGCTGCTGCATAGCCGGTGTTCCTTGCTAGTGGGATTGGTGGGTGTACGCTTCAGTCTAGATTCCTCGAGGGGATGCGGTAATTGTATTAATATCACATTTACAGAGCTATTTACGGACTTTATTAATTACTGAACCGAGTTTCGAAACGACTATCAGTTACTAGGACTTTCTTGGAACGTGTTTTTTCAGTTGTCCGCCGATCTAGTTATTAGCCAAAAGAGATGGTCGACATTCTTCCGCGTCCCGATGAAAACTGTCTTTTTTCAGTTCGGTTCTCTCTTTTTTTTATTTTTATGTTTTATTTCGCGTTACGTCTCCTTCCAGACACAACTGATGTATCAGTTAGTTTATTTGCTATCCAATCATGGCGCGACGCATCCCTCAAAGGCGAAATCGGTCTGCACCCGCCAAAACTCGCAGCCAGCACATGATTCACATTTACCCCACACTATCACTTTCTCACCACGCTCTACTTATTAAAAAAATTTTTATTTTATTATTTTATTTTTTATTATTTGCACTGTGCAATGTGTACACACACACACATTACACAACGTAAAATTAAAAATCAAAGATATTTTACTGAAATTTTCTGAACGAATTTCAAAAGGAAGCTAAAAATTTTGATCTGATTTCTTTTGGCGATTCTTGTTTCGCCACCTGCCTTGTGACAGTCGCTGCCGGGGCTACATTCATTGGAAGTCATTCGAATAAGAAGAGAAAAGTTGCCATAATCGTCGGGTTTGAATAATTTTCATCTTTGATGAGGAATTTAATTTAGTAAAAACACGAAATTAAAAACAATATCGTTACGGTGTATAGTCACAGGTTTCGTTTCGTGCCTATTTCACCTATATGTATCGATTTTTACCCGGCAGTTAAATTAATTTTGTCGCGGAATTTTTAACAGTAATGCGCTTCTCGCGTGTAAACTGAAATACGTAGAATTTTTTCGCCGTTTAACTGTCAAATTATACCGAATTATTTTCGAGAATCGAAAGTAGCAATGGAAGAATTTTATTGATTTCCACGAGTAAATTAACATGATATTCCGACCGCGGCGAATTTAAAATTGAAGGTAGAGTAGTAAATTAATGCGATTAAAAGAGAAAATTACCGACTCGCGAGTAATGTTAAGAGGCTGTTGCGAAAATTTTGTTGACGGGGTTAAAGTAATTTCGAGACTAGTAGGCAGTAAAATTCGTTACTAACGAATGTTCTGCGGTCCGACGAGAAACACCAACTAATTGAATGATGCTTTCGAAATTAGCTTTTTAGCTACACATTTAGCCGCGTTGACAGCTTGGTGGCAAGAAAACGGATAACTAAACTTTTATTATCGATGCATAAAGAAACGAAGGGGAGAAGGAGGCCAAAACAATTTAATCAGTCATATTACTCGAAAAGGTGTGCGTATCGCAAAGATGACTTAAGAAATAAGCCCCGCATTTTGTACGACAATTCGCGTTCCTGAAAACTAAGTTTTTTGAAAAAAATGTTTTCCCCGTAGTTCAATTACGGTCGGCGCTAATATTTTTCGTTTTTTACATTCCGTTTAACGAGAAATAAACCATTCGCGTTGACGAGTGTGTTGCGTGATGCATATTTTTTGCCTAATTTAATGCTAATTAAGGCTTAAAGATAATCGAATTATTTCGATTTTCTTAAAACCTTTGAAACCGCCACCTTTAAATAACATAGGCGTTTTCGAATGATTTTGTTGTTACTATCGCTTCCGATGATGAGTCTAAAAATCTTTCTAACTCCACCTGTCCTTCGATGCCGAAATACAATTTCCTTTGTATAAGATATTAATAACCGTGCCATTTTTACATCGAAGCTATTATGGGAAACCGCGTATTGTTTTTGTACCGATTACATGAAACGTTTTAAAAATCGTTTCATCAATTAAAACTGATTCTTCTATATCACTGAAGATTGTGTCACCGGAGATCCATCAGGATGAGTCCTCACACATTAGGAGGTGGAATGGGGTTAACATAATAGCAGCAAACAGATAAAAGGGCCCATAAATTACTAATTAATTATTGGAAAACTCGGTCAGAGTAGGGTTGCATCTATGTACTACTAACTATTAGTAGCGTCGCCCATCTCGTTCCCGAGAACTTCAGTATGCGGCGTCATTGAGCTTCGAAAATTCGATTGCAAATTCGAGATGGCAACATTCGCATTGAAATAATGTAAATGTTGAAATGGTAACTTTCGTAAAGTGCGGTAAAACGTATTCCATGGAAAAAGAACAATCAAACGAAAAAAAGACCGCAAACGTGTGACAAAATCTTTCCGTCGCATCGTTACAAAAATTTGTGCGTTTCATAATGTCGGTACGATCTGTACACGGTATTGCGATTTTTCTGCAATATTGTGAAATTGCTGTGGAAGTACTTTTTTCATTTTATTTTAAAGTATTCTTCTTCTTTCTCTCCTTAATCTTTCGACTGGTGGGCAACTTATTCGTACATTTTAGCTGTACGGATATAGGTTGTGTGTCAATTGTTTATATGCAGTTCGGATGCGTTCACTCGCAAGACCACACTTGCAACCGATATTGTTATTGTTTGATTTATCGCGATACAAATGCAGTCCCGTGTGTGTCTGCTGTGTACTGATCTAGAGCGCATATGATGTTGTCATATGATGTTGTATATTGTTTTCCACGTGATTGATCAATCTGAAATGAAAAAGCCGCGCGCACATCCACACATAGCGTACATATATATATATATATATATATATATATTGAAAATTCCGCAGCAAAAACTATAACGTTTTTGTGCCACATTTTTATGAGGCGTTTATTTGATTTCGTAAAAAATAATATATTTCGATGAAACCGACCCTTCTAATAAAAACTGTAGAAGACTAGCATTCCGAGGTCCAGGATTTGTCCTTGTGTCAAAGATCGAAAGATCAAATTATATAATATACAGGTGTATGTATTGTTATGGACTTCTCGTTCCTGTACGGATGCCGGTGTTTTACGCTGATCATTAACCCTGTCGACGTTGCAAAGTCTTTTCGGACCCCCTGTCTTTGGGTCTACAGTCCTTATTCCGGGGCCTCGGTGCCGATCTCGCCAACGTTTCCGTTGCAGTATGTTTTCGCCTGTCTCTGAAGTTCGAGCGCTACTTCTTTCGATGGGAAACTAGTTCTTTTCCTTTCGCAAATTGTTAATAAAATCTATCAGAAAAAAAAAACGTATTAAAACAAAGCAACAGAAGACATATGAACGGCGAAAACAAACGGCGAATACTCTTATCAAAAGTTTCTTTTTCACATGCGATCGACTTCTACCATAAGCAAGACAATAAGCTCAACGAATCTCGCATCGACTTTACAGGAGTAGTCGCTGCTTATTCACTAAACTAATTAAAAATTACCCCGGTGAGCTAGTTAGTAGTTTTAATGATAAGCTTCTGATGGCACCTATATATAAGACATTTATGTTACGTTAAACACTGCTCCGAAACCATATCAAGAATCGGAGACGGCAGTGTACTCAACATTTTCCTTACACTACTATCATTTTTCACCCCCGACACGTCCTAAAGTAGTAGTTATCTACCAACACTTTGCTTGATTGGTTTACGTTAATTTTAAACTTACCACTATAATCGATATTTAATACATAAAGTTTCCGTCTAGTCCGTAGGCTACTAGGACGGGAAATTCTTAGTAATTTACGTCACATGAAACTATTCCCTTTTGCATTTATACATTACTTTAATATTGCGTTACATTTTCCGCAGAAATTTGCTAATCCAAAATAAATTATAATCGACAATATAAAGAGAACAGCTTCAATCAGATTTTTTTATTTTAACCGTTTGCTCAATAATTTCATATGAATGATCAATTTACTTTACTTTATTTTATTGCCAAACCTAAAATAAATAAATAATAAATATAAAATTCGAAAATAATTACTTTACGTTAATTCGATTAATTTAAAATATATTGTATTAAACGTGTTCTGTAGGACATATTGGTTCTTTACAATATATATATATATAATAATAATAATAATAATAATAATAATAATAATAATAATTATAGTGTACAAGAAGTCTATGTTACAGGTATTTTAAATATGAAACTATGTATGAGTAGTATTGTCATTTTCTCAGACCCCTGTGTTTTCTATTTACTCCTTTGCTTAAAATTATTTGCATATTATTTTATATGACTTAATGTTTGTCACGCAGAAAAGCGCCTAGTACCGGATGAATAGTTTATTAATTAAGCGGTATAGTGTCTGTGTTGGGTAGGAATTAATAGCGAGCGAAGGGGGAAAGGGGTCGGGCCAGCATACTTTCAACCTGATACTGCCGCTACTAATCCGAGTAAATTTGCTAAGATTAATTACAGGTACATTTATATTTGGTCGTTAATTATGCACTACAATGGCGTGCTGACGACATATTTTATAATTTTCATCTGAATAATAAATTATCTCGCTACTCGCCACTCGCCACTATTCGCCACGTACTAAATAAGTAAGCATTAATACATTTTTAACTTTATTCCCATCGCGCTCATTCTTCATAGGTTACCGTTGAAATACAAATTTATCGTTCTCTGATTCGGGATGACTGTGGTTATTTATTTATTTATTTATTTATTTATTTATTTATTTATTTATTTATTCTTAGTACCTGTACCGTGCTGTTGAGCATCTATAGGTAGAAATAAACACGACGCCCGCTATGAGGGAAATTTTTTAGATAAGTTGAATTGGATTAGGAAGGTCAACGGGTTTTCTTAATGTTTAAATATTTCAGGAAGAAAAGTAAGTAGAACTAATAAACTGAAGTCACGAATGTAAGAAATGGGACCATTTCATATATATATATATACATGGAGGATCCGTCAAACAGTCAAAGGAACCTATATACATACAGGACGTAAAATTAGACTTTTTATTTTCAGAGATAGGAAAAGATAAAGTCTAGAGATATGATCACTGAACAGATCAGTTAAATAGCTGACTATTAAATCGGTTACCGAAAATGAACGATCATTCAGTAGGTCACTAATTGGAAGTTATTCATTTCGTCGCGAAGTCGTCGTTCAGTCCGTCATGACAAAATCTTTAAGCGATTATTCCGTCGGTCATGACCGCGTTGTAATGAAGACCGAAATTTTTAATCAACCTTTAGTCTTTCCGTTTGAATTTGTTCGATAGGTCTTTTATGACTTTATGAAGAAAATTCTTTTTGTTACTAATCAAATAACATGATCGCTTGTTATTTTCCTTTGATTTGGACATTTTTAATATCATCACAGAGAAATAGAAATATTGGGGCGATCACGGGACGGTGTACAGAGGTCACGACTATTCGGCGCTTCTCAAGAGAAAAATTTAAAAAAAATGAGATTGTTAAGAAAAATTGTTTTTTGTAATAAAATTAAATTAAAATAGTTATATCTTAAAAATATGTGTACATTTTTGTTAAGCAAATTATAATATACATGTCGTCATGATAATGCGCTTATAAATTGAACTGATCATTTCGTTTCGGAAGAAATAAAAATATGGACTTCATTTTTTACTATTCTGAATGATTTTTTTCTCAGTAAACTGTGTCTCTCTGGATCCGCCCCTGTTAATAGGTTTCACCTGTTTGAAACGTATTTTTTTTTCCCGTGGAGGCTTAACTTTAAACTTCGTTATATTTAAATATTTTAATTGACTATTAAACATAATTTCACAAAAGTCGTTTAATATCAATTGCCGTGAATGTAATAAGGTTATCCATGTAATTTTTTTTGTCGCCAATTTTGCATCGTCTGCTTCTAAATTATTACGTAGTTATTTTCGTTGGATAATAACCAAGTCAGTTTATAATGTTGTCAGCTATTTTTTTTTGACCGTTACATCAATTGTACGGCTATTATTGATTTTTCATGGAAGAATCGACGTCACTTTGTATTCTGCCGTTTGCGCGTGCGATGATGAAGTCTTAACACCTAGTGAGCGTGTCGAACTGAACTCTGCGATCATTCAACTAAAAAATCACTCATATATGCACACACACATATATATATACATACATACATACATATATAAATATATACATAATACATAAAGGAACTGGCTCTTCTATTTTCATTAGTGCCGTTGGGCTTTGTACATTATGAACCTTAACTTCACAATCTCCGACGCCCTATTAAGGTTATGGGATTTACTTTAATTTTTATATATATATATATATATATATATACATATATATATATATATATATATATATATAATACCCCTTTAAATCTGTACTTGGAAATTCCTAAAAACATTTTTTTTTTATCTGGAATTATATTTATGTAAAAATTCTTCCTCAGTTTTGGGAAACATGTAGGTTTCTATTCTTGCTTCCCATTGCTCGTTTGCTCCAGATGAACAGACTTGAGCGGTGCGTACTCGAACGGTTTCCAGTCTTGCTTCATGTTACCCACGTTTTCGCTCGGGTACCTGTTCAAATCTGTCCTTCAAAATTAGAATTTTTTTTTTGTTTTATCTGGGATTGTATTTATGTAAAGATTTCTTCTTTCTTCAGAAAACATGTTTATCATCGTCCAACAAAAAACGGTCTTCATGTTGCACATTTAGCTGAAGATTATCAATATTTCTATAACCTGTCTGTCACGATCTAACAAAAATTTTCGCTCAACTAAACAGCATACACAGCCATCATTTTGAACGGGCCCAGTTATTCATACGGTGATCTCCCATAATTACACATTTAAGAAAACGTTCTTCTTCGCTCATATCTTTCAACTTCTCTGTCTTGAACACTTTATTAAAACAAATTTATTACCATAACAGAAAATTACAGTAGTTAAGTAAGCATTTCAAATTTTACCCGTTGCAACTATTAAAATTCTGTTGAAGGATTTTTTATTTATCTGTAAAAAATAATAGAAAACACTATTTTAGGAGCGCGACTTCCCTGTTTAGATCATGTTATAGAGGTTTGATGATTTCAGTAACGCAAAAATGTGAAGTAACAGAACGTGGTGTATTTACTTATGCCAGAAATTAGTAAACTATTATCTAGAGTTTATTATTTACTATAGTAAGCATTTTATTTAAAAAATTTTACAAAAATTAATTTTTTTTTTACCCGTCCCAAATGCATTTTTGTAGCGCTGGTCGCGTCTCAACCACTTAAAACCTCATATATCATGAAGGAGGGGGGTTTAAAAACTCAGCTTTACCTTAAAACCTTCGTTGGGACAACAAATAGACATCTTGAAAATTTCAGCACGATCCATCTAGCGGTACAGGAATGCATACGTGACCAACCAACATACAAACATTCATTTTTATTTATATATATATGACGTTTGTTTCGTTAATTTTTGTCAGAAGCTAACGAGTTTTTTGTATGCTGTGTCAATATGTCGAACCTATATTTCGAAGACAGATTGTTCAATATGATGTCAAATTCTAACAAGTTCTCGGAAGATCGTTCTTTTAATTTTAGAATTTTCATCAAAAAGATATCTGCAAATAATATATTAGCCATAGATTCTTTTCAAATTCCTTCTCAAATTCTAACGGTTATTATATCCGGCGGTCCAGTTTGATTAACTTTTCTCTTCTTCGGCGCACTGCAATCTCATTTTAAATATTGTATTTCTTAAATAGTAGGAGTATGTTTTTTTTTTCTTTTATGTTATTGGCAGTGCATTTGTCAGTGAAGAGTCCATTTAGACTGGGGTCCAAATGAAATCAATTTTAATTTAGTGAGGTTAAAAAAAAAGTTACTGATAACTGAATGAACTCGAAAAATAGTACGATTACGAAAAGGATGAAGAAATGATGAGATGTGCGGCAGCGGGATTCGAACTCAGTTCTGCCCGAACAAAACATCATTGCGTAACTAAGTCACGATAGTTGAATATCCGTAAAAAATATAAATAATCAAAAAAAGGCGGAAAAACACGGACGTAATTATGAATGGGTTTTTGATTGACTGACGTTACTTGTTTAACTGGACCATCAACCCACAGTCTTTCAATTGAAATCGATTTTTAAACCGTCATCTCCGTAGTAAACGTTGAATCAGAGAAACGATTGAAATTGAACAATATGGAAACTTGAACCAAGATGACTGTTTAAAAATCGATTTGTGCTTTAAGATTTTTATTGGTCGAGTTAAACAAAGAATGGGGGCCTATATTTACGGCCTCCGGGCTTTTTCCCTGATTTGATTCATTATTTTTTCTTTTTTGACATCTAATAATGATAAACGGAATATCGCTGTTCGAAACGTGAACGGAAAAAAAATTAGAACTGGCTTTACTGAATTAGACTTTTAGCGATAGAGATAATTAGCAATTTATCGTCATATTGTGCATTGAACATGTGAAAAAAACTGCTGCTAATTTTGTAACGGATTCTTTTAAACGGAAATTGAACCAACAGGAAGAAGTCTAAAACGTTCAAAGTAAGCGTGAGCAGGATATAAAAAGGATACTGTCACGTCGTAAGCACTATTCGATCAGTAAAAAGGGGGAATTAATAATACTAAAACAATTTTTGATTAGTTACATTGTGAAAGACATTTAGAGTGAGAGAATAACGAAAATAAATTAGGAGCAGAAAGAGGGGCTCTATTGAATTAAAAGTAACAAGAAAGTTCATTTTGAGATATAATTAGCCGGGAAAATTTGATAAGCCTATTTGAAATATGAAAAAGAACGGATATATATATATATATATATATTTTTTTTTTTCTTTTTGTCAAGATAAGAGTCGCTGTTTCTGAAGTATATTTGAAGAAGAATTTAAAAAGCGAAATGATTACCTCAGCGCGATAATTGACAAAGGAGGAATGTTAGCTTTTCGGCAAGAACTGTAGAAATAGAAGTTGATTTAAAAGGACTTATATAGAGGCAAAGGCGGCAATTCCACTAAAATGCAAGATCTATGGGGATGAACGGATGATTATTCAGTTTATTAGAGATTTGTAAAAGACAATTGACAGTATCTGTTCTACACCTTCTTATTGACGAAATGAATTTGAGTAGATTTAACTTTTTAAAAGCGACCAATATCTGAAGATAAGTAATAAAAGTGCGGATGAGACTCTATAGTGGACCAAGTTAACAAAAGACCAACGTTAAGGGAATAGGAATGTTATTTAAAGATAAATTTCACAGACAACACTTAAAACGCTGATATTGGTTAATGCAGCTCTGAATTCAAACGGCGAGATAAAGATGTATAAATCGAAGAGTGCATTTAATAAAACGAATAAAGCGGAACGCACACCAGTGCGAAAAAATTGCCGGATGCAGGATGGAGCGCGAAGAAACGCAAGCTTGGCGGGAAACTTTCCCGCTTCTCACCGACGCGAAGCGGGGACTGCAGATCCCGGAAGACAAAGTTGCATTGTGCCTTGTTCGGTTGAGAAAATGTCGTCAGATGAAGATGAAGCCATTTTGCTACTTACTTTGAATCATGATCTACTTATATGCTGACTTTCTTTTGAACAGCTTGTAACTTAACATAAATACCTTCTGTCGACGTCTGTTGATACTATATTGAGCAAGTTATAAATCAGAAGGCAAAGACATATTAGGCTGGTACCTTTTGAGAAAATATTTACATAAGGTGACAGTCGCAGCAGGTAGAGTCATTTTGGAGCAGCCTGCCGCACTCCGGAGAAAGCATTCATCTTGAAGAAATTATTTTTTGCCAGGTAAAAAACATACGTATTCAGGAAGATTCAAAGTATATTTTAAGCCGATAACAGAAAAAATCGATTTTTCAAGAAATTTACAGTGCTGTTACCCCATAAAATATGTTTTACCGATATCGTTTAATTTCCCGAACTGCCGGTTGTCGTCTAGCGACGTCAAACACGTTGTTCCCCCGTTCAGCTGCTGGTACGCGATGAGAAGCATTCGCCGTGATCGAATGCGCATAGTGTCGGCTTCGGAATACCACTTGAAGCGTTTGCTGCCATCGCCGCTTCTGCTGTTCTCTATCCGCGAACGAGACACATTCGAGCATGATCTTCTTATCATACTACTGCGTAAGCGTCGCTGAAATTTCAGTCGCCGCCGATTTGGCTGTTCTCGCGTAAATTTTCGGACACATTCAAAAAAAAAGCCTTTTAAAATGACACGAAATATTCGTACGGGCTTCTTCAGTCGCTTGCTGCGTTCCGCGCTACATTGTTAATTCGTCATCGTTATCATTGTTAATTCGTCGTCGTCGAAGAATATGTAAATAATTAATAGTGAAAATATCGCATCGTTTTTTGTTTTGTTTTTTTGTTTTTGATTTTTTAGTCTCTTTAGCCAGTATGTGGTTATCGTAATGTTAGAATCGAATAGATATGTACCAGGTACATTCATTATGTTTTAAAAAACTACCTGTACGTTATGTCGTTCCATATTCAGTCCTTCGCACGAGGATTTTTGTAATTGTCGTAGTTGAAATCGAACAAAATCTGATGTTTTTTCACTGCCTCGATCAACTTCTCCGTTTGAGGTTCATCGTGAAAGATTGACGAAAAAAGGATCAGGATCGTTGCGGGATGCTGGAAAACTGTGTTAACTGCGAACCGACGAATGTTCGCAACAAGTGCGACAAAATTAAGCGGGATCCCGTTTTGGTCAGCGCTCACTCATATGTCATTACGTCTTACGCGAATTTCGCGCTCCATCCTGCGTAACGCAAGTTTTTCGCACCGATGTGGCTTAAAAAATGGCCTTCGTTCGCAAAAGTAAGATATTCAGAAATGGAATGGGGCAGAATATCGATTGCAACGAAGGAGAGAGGAGGAAGCATTATTAAGAGAGAAACTGTATTAAGAACATATGTATGTGTATATATTGAAAGACGTAGAGTACTTAAACAGGAACTCTATGAAGTTCTGGAAGCAGAAAAAATCGGTGCGAACGAATTGAACAATTTCGGAAAAACCGAAAATTAATAAAATAAAAATAAATGGCAGAACGGTGGGGATAATATTTTATTTTACAGTGAACATTGTCGAACGTCGAGAAACATTGCTAGGAATTCTCAGAACAAAGTGGAATTCATAATATTCAGAGGAGTTTGAAGAGATTGGTTTTGCGAGTGCGGTAATAGCATCTGTTCTCCGGAAAGAGATGTTAGCATTATCTAATGAATAAAGCAGTTTGTTAATGGGAATAGATAGTGCATAGGTGCGGAAATCAAAGAGGGCGGAAGGGTATGGAGGGAGAAATAAAATCGCTGAAAGCAAAATTAGTTATTGTAAAAGAGACTGGTGGGAACCTGGGATTTTTAAGAACTTCAGCCTCCTCCAAATTTTGAATAAAGCAGTGTGCTTCTCGCGAAAAAGAAAAGCAAAACCGTTTTTTTTCTTTTGATTTTTGATTTTTATTTATTAATTTTTTTGTAGATTTGGAAACAAATTTAGAGTCCTGGCATTAGTCTGTTTTAGCACGTGATACTAGAAATACTTTTCTCGTTTCCATTATCCCTGCCGGACAAATGCTATTACTTCAGATGCCATCTTGTTCGCTCTCGTACAGATCCAAACATTATTAAAATCTTCTCCAACATTGGCTCGTATGAATGTAGGAAAATTACGTTACCCTTGAAGATTAGGAAAAAAAACTGCCTGAATTCTGTAGGGGAGAGAAGCGATTTTTCAGTTGAAATGAATCGAAGCAAGCTGATATCTGAAAGTGGTCGATTTTTTGCTCACTGCTATACGTTGGCGAGCTGGCTCTCTGCAGCTGCTGCGATGGATCTGCAGTGCGAGATGACATAATTAAATTGGAAGGAAAGAAAACGAATAAAGTTGCTACCTCGGTCGTGGAATTATTTAGCCGAGTAGAGTACGGAGCGGTTCGGTCGGGTGACCGCAGTTCGAATTTAAACTTCAAGGTTACTTGTGTATCTTTACGAGCGAGCGATTTTTATTCTCCCTGCTGCAACCACTATCGATGTTATTTTCGTATACATTTCCAAATTCCCCCCTTATTCCTCCCGCTCGTCATTTAATATAGCGAACTTTATGGAACTCGCACGCCTTTCCATTTAATTCGCTGTCGTTAGTTTTGAAACTGCCAATTTTTACGTTTTTAGGTATTTTTCAGCGCGCCCCTTAAATTAGTAAATTTCTAAACTTCTTGAACTAATGTCTTCGTCGACAAACCGCCCCCCCCAAAAAAAAATAACTTGATTTTTTTCGTTTTTCAGTATCTGGAATTTCCTCCTAGATTTTTCCTTTCGTTCTTTCTTCCGTATGAACGTATGATATTATATTAGACATTTCCGATGTTAGAATGAAAATTATATTCGTGTTTGCAATTTATTTCATAGTTTTTATAGATACTTCTAGCGATTATTCTTATGAAGTTTATCGGGGATCAAAGTTGCAAGGCAACGGTATACGCAATAAGACAGGAAGCATGTATTTTTTTTTTTTTTTTTTTTTTTATTTTTTTTTTTGGGTTGCCTCAACTTATGGACGTTAACCCGGGTCCCGCAAGTGAAGTTTCAGTGTGCTGTAGCGGCAGTATGTTCTACTACTCGAACGAAACAATTTTATCCAACTAGGTCGCAGTAGCTGGCTTAGGACGCACATATGTAAATTGGAAACGGTCGGGGTCGTGACGCAGGTGTGGAAAGGTGTCAACTTATATCGGGAATCGTGCTGGCCGCCGATTATGCCATTGCATACCGCTATTTCACTATTGCCGATTTTTTTTATTTTTAATAATTTTAATTTCGAGTTGAACTCTAAATTCGATAGTTCCTCGATTGTTTTAACCTCGTACTGACGATTGTTAATATTGCACCGGGAGGAAAATTAACAATAACCTAGCACAAGATCAGCACTTCCGTTCAAATTGGTCAATGCGTCGAAATGGTAAAGTAAGGGGAGAAAGCAAATCTATTAATACAACTGCTACAATTAGTTCCCGACACGGAGGCGTGCCCGGTCTTCCGAATGTGTTTATTAACGGTAATCGCGTAGCGGAAGATGGTTTTGATTTCAGTTGTCGGTTTTTATGTGCGACTAGCTGAACCCGGCAGACGTTGTCATCTCAGTGTATATTTATTTATTATTCCATATCGATGTCTAAAATGATAATAATGAAAAATCTGTAAAGCTGATGTTGTAGGAATATACTACGTTAAAATTAAACTTGACCAACATATACATATATACAGACAGAAGAAGAAGGAGAAGCCAAGTTTCTAAATGGCATTTCGATTAATATGTAACAATTTCATAAACTAAAAGATATATGAATTTCGCAACTAATGAATACTGGCAAGGCACAATATTTGGCAGCCAGTAAATAATTAATCGATACACCAAATAGTAAATCGATTTTTAGAGAAACATACGAAATACAGATTTTTCCAACTTTTTATTTTAAACTTAATTTCTTTCCCAAAATTATCCCGTTTCAAATGTTCTTTCGTATTGTCGGATAAATCCATCTGGCTGTTCAAAAATTCATTAGAATCTGTAGAAAAAACGCCTGCACTTTATTTTATTTTTTTTAGTATTTTCGAAATTTAAATTTTGGACTTTTTTCTCTTGATCTCTGCAGAGTTACAATTTCTCCATGAAAAAATACGTATATGTGCGAACTTTCATAGTGATCGATCAAACGGTGTCGATGGATCTCACATATACGGACATCCATTTATATATATATAGATTAGGCTGCGAAGCTTAATCGATATGGATGCGTGTAGGAGTGTGCCTATTCCTTTTTTTTTTTTTTTTTGTTCGTCTCAAATCTGATTCCTATTACGAATTGTTATATTTTCAACTTGTTTCTTTATTCGTCGATTTTCTGCCTTTGGGATCCTTTAATGATACGACTGAAAACGCGATCTCGCTAACTGCCGATGAAAACGCGCCGAAACAATCGCTGCTGCCGTCAATTACTGGAAAGTTGAACAAATAAATCGTCCAGACTATCGTTTCCGATGTTAGCAACTTTTCTTCATCTGTGATTGATGTGATAACCCTGCGCTCTGTCCTCTTCCTAACAGTTGATTTGTGAAAAGAAAAAAAAAAAAACAACTTTTATTTAAAGTTAACAATTAACGGAAAATATTTGTAAGCAAAAATAACTTCAACATCATCTAAACATTTCGCCGAGTGATTTAATTTGTTTTGTGTCCTTGAACGGTTCTAAGGAAATCTGGTTACTACATATGCAATTACGAATACACGCATTCACAGGGCTATTCCGTACAGTTTGTTTATTAATGCGCAGATGGTAATAGAGAGTCATCTGTTATACTTCTAATGCACGTACTGCGAGAGTTATACCGTGTATACTGTCGGCGTTTTTAAGAAATATCGAACACTTTTCTTTACTGACAATTGTTGTGTGGCCCATTTATATCCATAGAAAAATAAATAAATAAAAAAAAAAAAAATTATATTTCGATTGTGCCTCTCATTTTTTTTAGGTTTTCTTGAGTTTCTTTCAGATTTTCTTGAGTTTCTTTCGGATTTTCTTTTAATATTTATTCTTCGCGTCCTAATTATGCTTGTGACACTTTTTTTTCTTTCAGATTCTAATTTTACTTCTAATAATTTTAATTCTTCTTTTAATCCGCCGTTCTCATCTAATAAATTTTTTCCATTTTTCACAAAAGTACAATTTCTCGGTACCGCGTAAGTTTTCCACACAAGTTCATTGATTTCGGTCCTTCGTTCCACGTCTATTGTTCAAATAAAAACCTTCCGGCGTTGCTTGTAACGGCGACGGTTGCAAAATGCTCCCATCCACTGGTTTCTGTTGTTTAGGTTTTTATTTTTTCTTCTTCTTTTTTTATGTCAAGCTCTTGCGGTTTGCAAAGTACATTACAAAATGGCCATTATTAGTTTTGGTACGTAACTTCGTCATTTGCTGTACGCAAGTATCGAGATGTATTTGAAATGTGGCTTTCGCCTTTCGCGAGACTTTTCTTCGATCGCTTAATGGAAATGAGTAGACGACTACACTTCAACACGCGTTTCACGACTTGGGATCCAGTGAATTAAGTTACTTCCAAACATATGCTGTTGGCGCTGGCATACCACTTTTTTCGGTGTTGCATTTCAATCAGAGGAAGACTGTTCAGCTTTTAAATTCAAATACACGTGATATGATACAATATAGAAACTGGATATGTCTGACACTTCAAATTCACTTATAGTATCGGTTAACTATCGGGCACTTGGGGCCGTGTTATTGTCCAAGCATGGAATTATATCATCATCATTATCTTCTTCTCAATCCGCAGGTTGATGGGAATCATGTGGCTTTGTGTAAGATATTTCGGCTAATGTTTCTATCTCCGCAAACGACTCCCCCTCCTTTTGATGTCATCCATGAACCGGATGCGAGGTCTTTCTTTTTCTCATTTCCATCCTGCTTTACCTTCGACTAGGTTTGTAATCCATGTTCAGTGTTTCATATAATATGTCCTATTGCGGTGTTTCTTCTTCTTTCTAGTGTCCTTCTCGATTTTCCAATTTAATTATTACAATTAACGACGCAAAAATTTAACGAAATTTTATTTATAATTATCAACATCGACCGATATCACGGTTGGACACTGATTTCATATTTGGGGTGATTTGCACGATTAATTAACAATTCGAGATTGATTTTTAAAAAAATAATTAATATTTCCCTTTAGATGTATGTATATATTATAATATATACAATATATATATATATGTAAATATACTTGTATATATTATTATTATTATTTTGACGTCATTAAAAATAAAAATAAATATTTGTTTAAATGATTGGCCAATGCGACAACCGAATGTGTCAGAAAAGGTAAAAAACGTGTTTTTTTTGTAAACAAATAACGACTTGAAGATTTATTAAAAAAAAATTTAATTAAAACATAAAAAATAGCTACTCGATAATAAAAGTTTGATAAAAATGACGTACTACTAAAAAGTGAAATTAATCATTCATTATAAAATAATATATATCGGAGTGAATATACCTTAAATAGTAATATATAATTCTTGTACAACATTCATATTTTATAACCAAAGTTTCGATACCCCAAATTAAAATTGAATATCAAAAACGATATAATAAGTATAATAATACAATTGCTCGCTTTCTATAATCCGGGTTTTTCTGAAATATGAATATTTAATGCGTTTTTTTTTTTCTTTTAATATTATTGCAATTCGAATTTGATGTAACAGAACCCTAATTAAGGTTTTAATGTTGTTTAAGAATTATCACTTTTGAGCAGGAGGGTATATTTTTACTGTATAAGATCTCTAATAATATTTTTCACTTTTTAGCGCGTTTTTATTCAATTTTGATAGTAAGTGTTTTTTTTTTTTTTTGTAAATACATTTTATTTCACGCGAGTTTTAATACGTAAATTTTCCTAGTTTACTAAAAACCAACTTTTTAAAAAAAAAAGTGGTCAGCTTTTTAATTTGCGCTATAGCGGTTTAAAATTCGTTATCTTTATGCGCATCTATATTTACCCGCGAGGAGGTAATTAACATTGATAATATTTTGATTTTTTCAAAAGTGATCTAAACGGAGGACCGTATTTTTTTTTACATTTAATTTGAGTATTTCACCGAAAATCACACCGATATACTCACGTGGTACCACCGCTGAATGGTGGTACACTTTCGAATGAATGAAAAATCATTAAAATCGTCTGCATCGTGGGTGTATGCGCGAAGAAACGAAAAAAAAAAAAAAAAAAGAGACGTGATAAACATGTAATAACCCCCCTTTCTTCTTTGAAGTCGGCAGATTCCGCTCAATTCTAGGTTGTGGCTGACGGCATCGGTTAAAATCTGGGTTTTCTTCGACGTTCGAAGTGTTTGATTAAAATGGTCACTTTCATTCAGTCTGTATTTTGTAAATATTCGAAAAGAGAAATATCTGTTTACTCCTGTAACAGTTTCAAAAGTTTTGGTCTTGACCAGACGAGAAATTCAACGATTTCATACGTATATGTATGTGCAGGCGTTTTTCACTTATTGCATCCTCGGCCTTACCTGATATGTTTATAATTAGTTCGGCGGGACGGTATTATTCTAATTCGAGGTGTGTCTAAAAAGAGCTAATTTAACGGCTTAGAGAGTTGCCATCTCCGGTCTTTTCCATTCTTGCTCAGTACGGAACCGAGGTCGACAACGGTTCGCGCGAACGCTTTCCCATACAAAGGCACATATGCAGACGCCTAAGTAGATACACATCGGAGCTGAACGGCACGCGGTATCCTCGACCTTAAACAATGTTGTACACACAGTTGACCTGGTTTCAACATCTCACTGATACTACTCCGATGCCTCGCCGCTACTGTAGTATTTCTCCCGGTCATAATTTTCCGAATTTCTGCGTTATTTTTTCCGCATCCTTTCTAAGCGACCGGCTTTACTTTCACTTGCACCGCTTCTAATGAGTTCTAAAGGTCGACCCGTTTTATCGTTGGAAAATAAATTTTTCCCGTTCAACGACAGCAAGAAAATGTTAATAATCGTCATTTCCATTCCGGTTTACGAACATCTTTTCGTGACGGTTACTTTCCTTGCGAGCAGATGTGTTCACCTTTTAATGTGCTACGTAGGAAAATCCGTCGTCGCGGAGGTCATCTACTGCCGAAATGTCTTCTGTTATGGTATTTGCGCTGCTACATCACGTACGATCGATTATGTTCGTTGCTAGAAAAATTATCACCAACTAACTGAACCCTAGCCTCTGTGCAAACGATTGATACGCCGTCTATTTGTTTGTTTTCATGCGCATTACTTGTACGCGGCCAGTCTCATCCGGACATCACACGGGGTACCTCATTGCGTTCCGGTAAACTGTTCCCGAAGGGTTAGTATAGTGCGGGGCTAGGTGGCGCAGGGCGGAATCGTCAACGAGGTTCAGTTTTAGCCGGGTAAAAATTGATACCACTCAACTGACTACCAACCGTTTTATGAATGGCCTACACAACATTCGCAAGTTCATCGCTGCGCGCACTTTTTCTTTTACACCTCAATCCGCTTCTATCCGCTACTGCATAAATATGCATTTTTTCACACTTTTTTTTTTTTTTTTTTTTTTTTTTTAGCCGATTGCGATAATTTTCAATTCGCCGTTTCACATCGGCCTTTGGCTGCACTCTCTTCTAAAACTACTTTCAACATATTGATTTTTTGTATCCGAACTTTTCATAATCTTTCTCTATCCGCGCCTTCGCGCTAAATTGCTGCTCGACCTTCAATTCTAGGTTATTAGGTGTACGCGCGGAAGCAACTTGAATCTGGAAGTCTCGTGATCTGCTCCGGTTTACCGAGGTAAGCAGGAACGGCAAATAACCGCGATTAAAACCGTTATCAAAACATTTGGATATTTTCTGATCAACATTACGCCGCCGTAAGTTGCTGTCCCAATCCGCTTTATATGTATATGTTGTCGGCTCACTCCTTCGTTTTTTTCTTTATTAGTCGTAATCGTTCAGCGATATTTTGACCCATAGGAAGCGAGGAGTTCATTTTTCCCGTTTTTTCAAACTATTGCTGGAGCTAAACTCTGTTAAAGAATTTTCACTCGTTCCAAAGTAAAATTCAACGTCTCTTAAGATACGTGTAAAAGCATATTTCGGTGTTTTTTCTAAAAAAATTTTTGTTTCTTTTTCGATATTAATTTTGTGAAAGTAGTTCGGCGCTTTATCTGATCTTCGAATGATAAGCGTTGAAGTATGAGCATTATGTATATTGCCGTGAATTATTTTATAGCTATTTTCTTTTGTCTACGCAAACGGCGGACAATTTACGAGCTGATATCAAGAAATACATTAAAAAAGCCGCATTAAAAAGCGCTCACTATCTAGACGCACAGAACGACCCCTAACCCACCTACAACAGAGTCACTTCTCGAAGAAGAACCCCAAATTATACAGCCTTCAACCAACACCCCCCAAAAAAAAAAAAAAAAAAAAAAAAACAATGTATAAGCAAATAGCGAATCGACACACATCCGGATCAAGAAAAGCAATGTAACAATCACCCCGGTAATAGTGCATAACCCGACAACATCAGAAAGCATTGTAGCTAAAAAAAAAAAAAAATTGCTAAAGGAGACTTGGCAGCAAAACGTACAAATATTCAGGAAATCACTCGAAAGGTGAAACATTTATTTGACAACGATTAGAACAACTTCATCATCGTGGATTTCCCAGAATATGAAAATTTCGTGAAAAATATAGCTAGACTGGATCAACTTGAGCGACAAGGATTAATGAACATAAAAAACAGATTTCCCCGAGTTATAAAACGTTTGAGAAGCGTGTGACGCGAACGAGAAAAATCCCCACGAAATTCGGAGACGAATAAACAACAACAGTTCGGACCAACATTAGGGATGAAAATCACCACATGGAAAACTCTAGTATTACTTAAAACGGTGTGTGAGAATGTGATAAGCAGTGCAATTGCAGGGGTTTCTACAACAATTATTGTCGCCTTCCACCGCAATTTTCCGGGCTAAAACCGTCCGACAATCTGCTCAAATTTTAAGATTAAACTATATTCGGACGTGACAGTACGGAGGGAATCAAGGCTAACGGTGGAGTGGCGTCCGCGGTCCACTCGAGCAACTGTAGTAGGTGTATGAATACCCCATTACAGATCACAGTACAACTGTCCCATTCATTCATCATACCGCAGCATAACCATATAGCTGTCTACCGCTAAACACTGTTACTAGTTTCAATGAACTTCAATGTGTGCTAATATAATTTAAACCACCGCCGGTAATTATTAAAATTATATAAGCAATACACTGACCAGAAAATAATTAACATATTAAAAGTTAGTTTATAGCGGTAAAATATTTAAAATGCGAATAAAACAACTTAAAAAACCAAAAAAATTTTATTTGAAATTTTTTTTCCTTTTTACTAATATTCTATTTGCTTTCGCTTAAATTTGTCGCCTTTGTTATTATATAAGCGGAAGAACGTTCATGTAAACTCTTGTGTAGTTAACCAGGAAATCGGAAACGATTTGGACCGGGAATAAGCCGTGAATTTAAAAATTATAGTCACCAATGTAAACATAAAGTGTACTGACATAAAAAAAGTATATATATATTTAATGTCATTGGAATGGCTAAGGATATTTAAAAATTCCGATTAATCAAACCTCGTACATACAAAGATATATATATATATATATATATATATATATATATGTATATACTGTGGCTGTCGTCGCAGTCTGCCGCTGTCAGTAATTTATCCGCACTGCAATAACTCCTTCGTTTCGGTACTTTTTATTCTTTCTCCGAAACTGAGAAAACTTTTATTGCCTTTAATTCAAAGTTTGCCCGGTTTATCTTTAAAATTTTCCGATCGGATAATTTTATATAACGAATAGACTTTTCCGCTATAACCTATGATCAAAAACCTAACACATCTTCTATTTTGATATATTCCGTATTCGGCGTAATTCTTTTTTCCCATTTTCACCTATTATGAAAATCGTATTTTTTAAATATGCATTTTTGCTAATTTTTAATCTCCATTAAAATCAAATTAACTCGTTACGCTACCTTAAACGGCTCTGGTCGGCAATAATTACGAACATAAGTTATGTGGAATCGTCTGTCTCTTTCGCTTCACTCGTTTCATTCTATTCTCATTCGGGATCGTTGTTTCTTTCGGTCCTTTTTAACCGTTTTTTTATCTTTTCAACTCTATTTTCAACGCACTCCCTTGCTCTTTTCTCGCTGTTCGTTTCGTTGCAAACGTATTTTTTATCCAGTCAACTCTCCTTACGCAGACTTCACATCGTGATAAATGTTTGAAGCTTTCACAGTGAATAACCTCATAATAAATAAATTGCGAGCACAACCCTATCCGAAAGAATTATATTTGCTTAACGTTTCGGCCAACTTACCATCGTCAGAATCTACAACCTAATTCGAAAAACAGTCTAGTTTCGCGATATTTCGCATTGTGGTCGGGCAATATCTTTGCCAAATCACATGGAAAAGCCATCTGATACTTTAACCGTTTTTAGATATATGTTTCCTTCGAAGATTTCGTTACCTGTTTATCTTGAATGTAAGAATTTTTTCATTGCAAAGCATGACACATTCATATCGAGAATTGCATTTACTGGAGGAATAAATATGCTTCCTCTAATTTGAATTCCATCTATTATAGATAACATACCGAAAATATCTCCAACTCGCAGTCTCCTACGGTTGGCGAAATATTAAGGTTTTTGAACCACTTTAGAGGCTCCCAAAAGGTTTAGGGAATATCAACTCCACTCAGATTGACTGTCTCTGTAGAATTAATGATTGGGTCTTTTTTTTTTTTTTTTTTTTCGCTCTCTCTAATTTTGGTCATATTCACACTTGTTCCGGTTCCAAACTGGCGAGTTTTATTGTTGAATGAACATTATCGAATTCTTTTCAAAATTATGAAAAATGTCGCTTTTTACTTCCAGCTCTGTTCTATTTCAATATTCCCGTTAAACTGACGGAAAATTGTAAAGTTCCTGGAATACGATTTTCTCGCTGAAAAGCCCCCCCCACCCCCCGGCCGGCCCAGAAATAAATCGTAAGATCCTTGATAACAGTTTTGGAATTTAGGACAGTAAAGCGTATACAAATAGAAGAAATTTGAATTTTTTTTTTTTGTCACAGAAAAGAACGCAATTAGGGAACAATGAAAATGTGTATTCCCGTTCGCTTCCTTACGTCAAATAGCGAAAGGCAGAAAATAGAGTGATAGCTTTACAGCAATTTGGAGGGGGAATGATGAAAATTCAAAACTAACGCGGGACCGTGATTTATATCCTGTAACATGTTATGCGAATGTAACCTGAGTTTGCAAATTGCTTGGTAAGGACGATTGATTTCTTGCTTGACTGAACCTTGCGTCAAGCGTGTCGTCATATACATTCGCTATTGAAATTTCCAGTTCAATTCCGAATCGTCTGTCATATCGGGTTAAATTGGAATTTCCTCTGCGAAGTAGAGTGATGTGACAATGAAATTCAGTTAAGCAACAGACTGTTACTATTAAAAAAGTTCATCCGAGGGCGGAAAATCAATAGCCGTTGATGATATCTGGCTGGGCGCACTGCTTGTTCCGAAGTTAGTCTCGGAATATTGGAAGCTGAGACTCGATGACGGAATTCCGCGTGACCCTGAAGTTACTAATAACCGGCATTGAAAAATCGATTTACGTAAATGAAACGATTTAAGTCGTTCACTTTATCTGCTTACCTTTTATTTTACATTATTGTCTAATTTGTTTTTTTTTTCTTTTTCTTTTTTTTTTTTGCGACTTTCGTGAAAACATAAAACAATTAATTAATTAATATTGTAAAAATACCATTTTCTAAGGCTAACACTCACAATCGCTTATAATAGTAATGGAATGGAGTTCTTTTCCCGATTAAATTTTTTCGTTGTGCAAAATTTGTTCGCTTGTGCACAAATGTAAACAAATTAACTTTATCAGCGACGTAATTGAAAAAGAAAACTTAACCTCGTAAAATTTATCAATGTAATAACACACACATATATATTTATATAAAATGTGTGTATATATTTATATTATATATATATATATATATAAAAAGAGAGGGATAGAAATTCCAGAGATTCTACAAACAACCACTTTAGTAAATTTGTTGTTATTTTTACGGTGAAAGGAAATACGAACACGATGTGTTTCCTCGGACTATTTTGACGATGCTCGAAGGAACACTTAAAATTTCACATTTCTACGAATTTTCCATTATAAATTTACAAATAATAATCTACTCCGGGGAATATTTTCTGATGATTCCAACAAAGTGCGATAACAGTCGTTTTCTCACTTTCTTTTTTCAAAGTTCTTTCGCATCTGAATTAAACCGCTATTACGGAAAACGTGCAACTAGCGAAAAACCAATGTTTGCGTTTTCAGTAGCGCCTACACGAGATACGTTAATTCGTTAGAGGGTCTCTATTGTGTATCCATAACGTCGGTGTTACTCTTATTTCGGAAACGTGGCTCTACGATCCGGCATAATTTTCAACATCAGAGGATACAATCTTGTAAGACGTAATCGCGACGACGGATTTGAGTAAAAATTAAAAAATTTAAGGGCCTATCTCTGATTCCCTCCGCCCCGAGATATTATAGTGTACCAATATAAAAAGTGATACTTATTTTTCTTACTGGTCAAAGTATCGAGAGACTTTAAAGCCTCATTCTAATTAGTAATTTAAACTGAAGGCCTTTTTTGTCATTTAAATTACTTTCGAATAAGATTTAAAAATTATTCTGATACTATCGATCATTAAGCGTACGTCATATTTAGAGGTAAATCTTGATTTCTGAGCACACAAAAAAAAAAAAAAATATCATAATCAGTTTAAATGTAATTGATCCGATCAGAAATAAAAGATGACCATTTGGTTATTTCGTTTTTTTTTATTCAATAAATATGAGGTCGTATTTTGCGTAATCAAAAGAGCAAAAAAAACGCGTGGAAGAAATTCTGTTCATCATTCTCTAGATCCACCTCCCTCTCTCATCTTTGGAAAATGGCGAAAGCCTTTCAGTCCCCACGGTCCGAACGTCCCTCCTATTACAACCTTCCTTCGGAGAAGCTCATCTCTTTTCTGGACTCCATTGCTCCCTTATATGTTCCATCCTTGGAGGAAATATGCCCTCCGGCGTTCCCACCTACATCCTCTATGCACGTTCTGTCTTCCGATTTTAACATCAATGAACTCCATTCTTCCTTAAAGAATTCCTTCTCCTCCTCTAGTCCGGGAGTAGACGGCATTCCTTTCCTGGTTATTAAGAGCTTATCAATCTCCGCACTGAATACCTTGCTTTCTATCTACAACTCCTTCTTGCATACCTGTACTACGCCACCAATTTGGAACTCCTTTATTGTGTTATTCCTATTCCAAAAAAGAATCCTAATTCTTTCCGTCCTATTTCCTTGGCTTCGTGTTTTAGAAAATTGTTTGAACAAATGATTAATAAACGCCTAGTCTGGTGGCTGGAATTCAACAATATTCTTCCTAGTAACCATGTTCGGTTTCCGTACGGGACTGGGAACGGCGGACTGTTTATCGTTGTTTATATCTGACGTGTACAAATCTCTTATTCGCAAAGAATACACTGTTTCTGCTTTCCTTGATGTTACCTCCGCATTCGATCATGTTCACTTACCTTCTCTTCTACATAAAATGTGTTCCATTAATGTTCCTTTACAGGTCGCTTCCTTAATTCTCAAGCTTTTCTACAATGGATCAATTCAGCTCTCCACTCCCTTCTTCTCAGAGTCTAGAGTGGTCTTTCGGGGTCTTCCGCAAGGCTCATGTCTTAGCCCTACTCTCTTTAACATCTATTTCCATAGCCTAGCTACTCTTCAGATATCATCTACTTCCTTATTCTTTGCAGATGATATACTCATCTACTCTTCCTCAGTTAGCGTTATCCGATCTTCATTTTACTTCTCCTGAGAAATCAGCAGCTATGGTTTTCACTTATCGTCCTTATAGTCGTTCCTCAGTCAATCTATCCGTGTGCCATCTTCCTATTCCTTCAGTTAGTTCTGTCTCCTACCTTGGCATTGTTCTTAGCAGTAACTTGTCCTTTCACCATCACATAAATTATCTCTATACGTCGGCTCTCAAGAGGATTAATTGGTTGAATGCTCTCTCCTCCCGTAATTGGGGTGGGGATCCTTATATCCTTCTGATGCTATACAGGACCACTATACTTTCTAAATTCGATTATTGCTCGTTCCTTTACGCCAGTGCTCCTAAATATCTTCTCCTTAAACTTGATATAATCCATAATATGTGTCTCCGTCTTTGTATCGGTGCCTTGAACTCCTCTCCTATTGCAGCCATTTTGGCAGAAACTGGTTTATATTCAACAACTGGCGTTTCTCTCCTCGTAAAACCCCAATCGTTTCCTTGATTTCTTCACGACTCAGGGCCTTCTCTCCTTTTGTTCTATCCTACAACAAATGCCCTTATTTTACCTATAATTTCCTAGATTTTATTTACTCACCCAGTTTACTTTTTCTTCCTTCGTATGTCAAGTCTCTTCCCTCTCCCGCTGCTCATAACGAATTTAACTATGTTTTATCCTCGCTCTTTCCTTCTTATACCTTAATTTTTACAGATGGCTCAAAGTCAGCTTTGGCGGTTGGAGCGGCTTTTACTCTGCCGGATTTCGGCTATTCTGAGTCGTTCAAACTCCCCTCGTTCTCCTCCATATTCCTAGCCGAATCTATTGCGATCTTACAAGCAATCCTTTTTATATCCTCCTCTAACAACATATCCAAGGTTCTCTTATCTTCTGATTCAAAAGGCGTTTTACAAGCCATTGCTACTCCCTTTCCTAAACCATCCGCTGATCCTATCGTGCTTCACATACGTTCCTTAATTTCACATCTATTTCATTCCCGTTCTGTCCGTATTGATCTATTGTGGATTCCTAGTCATTGTGGAATTTCGGGCAACGAGTTAGTCGACTCGTTGGCACGTTCGGCTGCTTTAAACGGTCGATTTATTAGGCATTTCCCAGCTCAAAGTCTTCTTACTCTTTCCTCGCGTTGCCATCGTGACTGTTGGTCTGATCTCTATCCTTCTTCTTTTTCCAATTCTGCTTCCTTTTACTTATCCATACAACCCACTCCTCCTCTTTTTCCGTGGTTTCTTGATTTCCCCAACATGAGGCGGTCAACTATTTCATAGATAATTAGACTTCGGTTAAACCACAGCTTACTTCCTGCTTCGCTCTTTCGTTTCTTCATTACTCAGTCTCCTCTTTGTCCATTTGATCCGTCAGAAGCAAACTTCGTTTGTGATGCGAACCACATTTTCCTTGAATGTCCTTCCATTTCTTCAGAACGCGTGATACTGTATTCCGGTCTTTTGCGTCTTGGCCTCCCTACGCCCTACAGCGCTCACAGCATCCCTTCTTTTCCCTCTCCTTTGGTTATTCCTTTGTTAGCTTCTTTCGTATGTTCCATTTGTAATATTTTTCCTTTATAATTATTAATACTACCATACCGTTAAAGTGAGTAACGTCCTTAGCTGACATGCTCAAAAAAAAAAAATATCTTGCGTAATATTGAAAATATAATCTTTTTTTTTTACGGCAAAATAATAGAACTTGTTTGCAATATAAATAAAAATGATAGAAAAAAAAAGTACAACGCTGGCACTGATGTTTCGACTGGCCAGAACTCCGGGTTCGAATCCCCCACTGCCAAACATTGCAACTTTCTAAAATTTCACTTGTGCTGGGTTAATGTCTATAGTTGACGCGACCAGAAAATAACAAAAAAAAAGAATACATTTACAACGATTAAAAGATATATAAAAATTGATAGCCTAAATAACAAAAAAAAAAAAAAATGCGCGTTATCAATAAAAGATCAATAAATGTATAGTAATCTGGAATGCTCGCTATAGATATAGATGAAAAGAGAACTGGTGTCCATATCACACCTTAAAAACGATATGGATAATTTCGTTCACCGAGGAACGTCGGAAGATTTACATCAAGATAGCATAGCGAGAATAATGAGTTTTTGAAAGAAAAAAAAAAGAAAAAAAGCAGTACAAAGGAGTTATTTAAAATAAGAGGTTGTTGGGTGGGTGCGAGAAGAAGCGATGTGTTCGGAAACGAACTGAACAACTGGAACGATGAACTTTTACGTAGGCAACGCCGCTGGAAGACATTAAAAAAGTAACAATGGCTGAACTTGGACTAGTGACGTATTAACTACTTGTATTCTACAAATTGAAAGGACAGAACGGAAAGGCCGCTCCTTTAGGACATTTAGAGGACGGTATTTATTGGTGACGTTTAACGCTCTGTTCCGGCGTTCAAACTCGGTTCGTGTTTGTGTGCCATCTTTCGTAATAACGAAATAATGACCGGCAGCGGTCTTCGAACTGATTTCATTTCTGTGCAAAGAGGTATATTTCGCGACTTTCGAATGTGCTGATTTTTCTATACGTTAGTTGTAGAGCGCGCCTTTCCAACAATAGTCTAAAGTGTTTCCAACGAGGAGTCGGCTGATATTTCCGAAATTTCTGGAGTTCTTGTCAAATAAATCGGTCCTGAATTTGTAAAAATGTGTTTTAAAAATAATATTATAAATATGATAATTTTTTTAAAAATAAATTTACGATTTTATATGGAAACAATTACGCGTTTAGCGACTAAAATTAAAGAGAAATAATATTAATTTTTTTTTTTTCAAACGATATTTTTGCTAAATACGAATGGAACTTTAATTTTAGCTTTTTAATGGCTGCAATTAAAATATTAGCGCGTGTTTATCGATTAAACATTTACGACTTACCTAGGTAAAAGAAGTCTCATTTGAATAGAACGTGAAACGCTTTGATGATTTTTTATATTCTGTTTGGAGTGTGCAGGAGGTGTTTTTTCTTCTCTTCTTCCTTTTTTCTTAGCAACACTTTTTGTTTCGGAATTTTACCTACTAAAGAGTTGCTATCGCTATCTCTTTTGCGCCGTATTTTATTCGATTTATAATTTCATTCGCTTCAAGTAGTTTTTTTCTCCCCCGCACTCACCTCGTAATTTTACTTATATATATATATATATATATATATATATATATATATATATATATATATATATATATATATACTACACGAGTTTACCTGACATATTCTTTTATGTGTTTTCCATTTCTGAATTTTTCTCGGACGCCGATAAAGCAGCCAAGCTAAATTCTGTTTCTTACTATTTGATTTTCAAATATTCAGATTTCAAATTGAAAACTTATTTTTATCAAAATAAAACATATAGCAGCCCTTATAGTAGAGAGCAATGGAATGGCAGAATAGTGATAGGAGGACGAAGAATAACAAATCTTAGATTTGCGGATGATATAAAAGCTGTGAATATGAAAGAAATGGAAAAACTTCTAAATAAGCTGGAAAAAATTAGTATGCAGTACGGATTAAATATAAATAAAAATAAGACGAAAATAATGATCATCGATCGTGGAAATACTATGCCATCTCATGAAAAGGTACTCTTCCCGGTTATGAAACTGTGGAAAGTTTCGTATACTTAGGGTCACTTTTAGAGAACAAAGGAGGCTCCGAAGGTGAAACAAGACGGAGAATCGAAATTGCCAGAAGCGCCATGATAAGGATACAACTCCATTAGAAAAAAAGGCCAAAATTAAACTTGTCCAAACGCTCGTATTTTCCATTGTGTTATGCGCAGCGGAGAGGTGGATTTGAAGAAATTTGGACAGAAGAAAAATCGACAGCTTCGAAATATGGTGCTAGAGACGACTCCTTAGAATTCCATGGACAGCAAAGCGTACAAATGAATCGGTATTGCAGGAAGTAGTCGGTGTCACAAAAATATTGTCAACGGTTGTCGCAATGAGAGTGCTGAAATTCTTCGGACGTAGAATAAGAAACCAGGAGGGAATGGAACGCACGTTGGTCATAGGAAAGAAGATTAATGGAAAACGACCACCGAGACGCACATCTCTTAGGTAGATGGACAGATATTATATTACATACAACAGGATTGTCATTCGCATAATGCGCACGTCAATCAGAGGATCCTGACAAATGGCGGAAAATCACAAAATCACTGGTGGATTAAATGTTAATCACGATACCCCACCTGGGGTGACCACTGTAGATGAGATTATAATGGTAGTGCTCGCGGATATTGTGTAGCGTATACACTTTCCGTTAGTACCGAGGTTTAGTAGTTCCAAAAAAACCAATAAATATTAACTATTAATATATTTTACTGTCAGTAATATAATTCGCGCTGTTTCTTTTCAATTTTTCCCCGGCATTTTCAGTATAAATACCGTATTCTCCTAATGGTGCTGAGGTGCACCTCTCTTGATTATATGTATAATACATTTCCCCTGCCCCCGTTGATGCGACAAGTTCGCCGATACTCTGAGAAAGAGCACATGCACTAAACACTTATAATTTCATTAATCTTCTACGATCGTAGTTTGTCGGCTAAATACGTGTATACAGAATAGTTTTGGGGTTGCTAGATGATCGGTTTTTTGTTGTTTTTTTTTTTTTTTTCATATGTAAATTTTTAGAGAAATCTGTAATATCCCGTTCTAGAGTAAATGATTAGTTTTAACACGTTATGTTTCTCATCGCGCTTTTTATTCGCAATTGCCGTGTTATTAACAAAAATAGTGAGTCCCTGCTTATTATTGTAATGACGTTGAATTGATTTTTTCTCTTTTTAAGAAGACGACTACTCCCTCGCGAGTAGTTGAACTATTAATTTTTTAACTTCATACAAATGAGAAGAAAATACCGAGAATAGTTTCGAGGACTCCGAATTTTATCAAGAAGAGAAGACGTGCATAAGGATTTTAGTAACACCCGGACAAAACCAATATTACCGATTTCTGATTGACGACAATGTGTGAAAATCGCAAAATTGATTTTCGTTTGTTTCGTGGAACTTTTTTAAAGCGTCAGAGTGACCGTAAATGTAATATAAAAACCGAAATACAAACTGAGAAATACTTTGTTGAAATTATTAGAAATTACAAACAGAAAATCTCTCTTGCACAATATCTTAGACACGTGACTGTAATTGAAAAGCCAAAATAGGCTGCGGACGGTGACCTAGAGAGTAGGGGTAAGGGGTTTTGAAAATTCAAGCTTCAAGTAACACAGCTCGTTCTCAGGTATGCCGAACTTAAAATGAAGAGAAAAATCAGCGAGAAAGAAATCGTTTCGAATTTCGCTTCAATTCGGTCTGATGATGATCTTTAGGTGATCATGTTAATTGATGTAGAACGTTGAATAGATATCACCGAGAAGGTACAGTGATTCGAGAATGTCGGTGTTGTCTGAGCGATTTATTCGACGGAAGCTCTAAAAGTTGCCGAAAAATCCGGTGAACTTTCTTGCGTTTAATCGGAGCCGAAATTTAACGAAGGATAGTGTTAGTAATGTTAGATTACTATAGAAGTGAAACACAATTTACTATGTATGAAAAAAGGTATTATTATCTGCCGAGATTAGACTAATCGATGATGTGGTAGTTTTAAAATCGACGCAATGCCAAATAATAGTAGTACATACATATATACGGAATGGAGCTGGAACAACTCCTTGAAATATCTCTTGGTAGTACCATTCTCGATGACAAACTACGCGGAAAAAAATTCGTTTTGTCGAATAGATCAGTAGTCGAGAGCACATGAGAATGAAGAATGTTCTTATTACAAGAGTTCTGAACTTGAATAGCGCCTCAAGAATTTTACACTGCTACGTCTTTTCCGTCTTCTTTTATGGAAGTGAATGTTTTGGACGCTCCCTTGGACAAAACAACGTTGAGGCCTGAGTTATGTGCAGAGATCCATGTTGAAGATTTTCTGGACGAAAAGAACGAGCAGGTTAAGAAGAATGAAGAAACAAAAACCGAAGCTGTTGAATTTGCTAAAAGAAAGAAAATTGAAACGTCACATTATGAAAGGACCGAAATATGAGATTCTGCGCATTATTCTGGAAGAAAAGCTGCGCCGAGCAAAAGAACGCCGTCCTCAAAATTCGTGGACAAAGCACTTTTGGAGATGGTTTGATTACGACTATCATCTGAGTCGTATCGCTCGATTCCGAGCGTCGTGACTACCTATTTGTACATTCTAGTTGTACTGAATAGGCAGCTCTCATGGCAATTGTTTATATGCAGTACGAATGTGTACGCACGCAAGACCACACCCGGAACTGATTAGTAATCGTTTGGTTTGTCGATATACAAGTGCAGTCCCGCGTGTGTCTGCTGTGTGTACTGAACTAGCACGCATATGGATGGTATACGCGGTGGTTTGCCATTGCCTACCACGTGATTATTAGCGATTATTTATTTATTTATTTAATTCTTGTAATAAGTTCGTCGTCACTCGGAATCGAACCCATGACCGCCGTAACGGAAGTGTCAAGCGCTCTAGCAACTAGGCTATCGCGACGACGATTACGACTATAGCCCCCCCCCCCATAAATTGGCGGATAAAGAAGAAGAATAAATTAAACTTATACTTACCGGTAGTTTAAGTATCTTTGACAACGCCTCAAGTATTAGGCGGCGAAAAGTAATAAAAACTATTAAAAATAAATAATTATAGTAGTCATACGCAAGACTTGCAATATTGAATTACACCGCTACGAAACATTTACACTAATATATGTTATCCGAGTGGTCTTACATAAGATCACAGAATTTCAAAGCTGTTTATAGCTAAAAAGTACAAATGATTGATACGCATTTTTTTTTTTTTTTTATTTATTTATTTTATTTTATTTTTTTGTTTTTTTTTACGATTTACAATAGAGAATATAGAGGGGGGGGGGGGGGTAGTGCAACGATCATCGCGAACTTCGAAGTGTCGGCGTGTATCGGGATTTAGTATTATTAAAAACGATTTCAATGAAACGATATTAAGGTCTGGATTGAAACTTATACGATTGTTAATTGCGTTCACGTTTTAAGCGTGGAAAATAATGTCGTTGTGTACGGGAGGACAAACGCGCTTTCTCGCATAAATATGCGGAGTATTATCGTAAATGTTGCACCTAAATCTGTACTGGAAGAATGCACTAAATGGTAGAGTAGTAACGACGATCGATATCGGACGAACTTTAATAGTAAATCGTGGAGGGCATATTATAACTCTAAATACAAACGAGGAAAGAGACATTTACCTTTTAAAATTATCCCAATTTCTCGGACTAATTTTAATTTTCCGTATTTTTCATATATTACGTTTAGTATTGCTTATGTTTAAGAGGGGTATAAAATATTAAGGAATGCCGATGATAGTTTTTTGTTTTTTTTTTTTTTTTTTTTGACATTACGGCTGAGATTCGTTTTGCAAATACGTCACGCGAATACCTCACGCAAATACGTCATGATTTTTATATTTAGACTATGGGAAACGTTCAGTCTGCGATCGTAAATAGTCCATTTTACGTACCTTTCGAAAGACGTTTGACGCAAGTACAAAAGGAGGTACTCGGTATACTGGTTTAATCTTTTTTCCGTTTGCTACCTGGGTAATATTATTTAAATTCGTTCAAAATTTTGTAATCTTTCCGAATTTCGTCGCAAATTTAATAAACTGAATATTCGAATGAATTGTTTGTCGTAAATTTCGCCGACTTACAAAATTCGCCCTTATCCCTCTGATCGACTTATCATCATATATTCAGCAGATGCACGTTTTATTGGAATGGCGGTTATCGAAGAACGAGTGGACAGACTTAGTGAAATGTAAGTTAAATAGTTCACAGTATAGTAGTAATGCGGGGGGAAGATACCTGCGGGCGCGTCCGTGCTACACTCGAAAGAATAAAACCGGGCAAATTCTTCTTGCCGAAATGTAAATTATTTGCGGAAGTGTGGTGACGTAATAAGAAGGGGACGGATGGATTTGCGGACGTGGCGGAATACGCGATGATGCAGAGATATTTCGGCCGCCCGTTTCCGTTTGAAGTCGGAATTTTCTCGCGCGTTTTGTTTATTAAATTTCTCGAAATTAACGTTGCTTGAATTTCATACTGGCTTCGCTAGCGGCAGAGCGTGCAACACATAAAAAACCGACAATCTATAGAATTCGTTAAATTTAAATTTATCAACGGAACAACTGGAGCACGTTTTGGCGCTCTTTTATAGGTTGCCTTCCCGCCCTTTTCATCTCTGTTTTTTAATGATGATTTCTGACGACTCTGTGTAATTGCCGGTCGTTCGTAGGCCTTGCCTCCCGTGCATGTACACGCAGTTGCTGGCCGCCCGGTTAAGGACGAATTAGTTAAGCAGCAACGTTGAAGCTGTTGTACCGGATCTCTCATCAAAGAAGGAGGCCCGCAGATGAAGCGGCCGTCATCTAGCCGCAATAATAATGAAGTCTTTTTATCCGATATTAGAAACACAATTCGAAATCCGGTGCGGGGAATTAACGAGCAGACTTCACATTTCCTGCAGTCATGTGCATACGACCGAACGAAATAAGGCTCGTAATTTCGATAGTACTCCAGATCATTCTCATACTAATTTAATCCGAGCGCTGTTATTTAGTCTCCGCGGCTGGTCTGCGCCTCGATGATAACAACACATAGGTGACATTGTAGTTCAATCATCACTGATTACTTCTGCTTTCAATTCTTTTCCGTATCTCTTCCGTCGTAAGTATGGTAACCCCTTTTCTTTTTTTTCTCGTTTTCGTAATGAATTCCTCAGACAACTTAACATATATACATATATATACTCTTATCAACATCCTCTCTTTCTGTTTTATTTTTTATAATATAGGCACTCTCCTTCGCGTATTTCGAGGAAAAGACGATTTACGACTTCTCACAAAAATTGCAATGCAAGTAGCGCAGGTATAGCGCGTGGTGACGGTTGTTGTCATTTTATCGGTGATGTTTTTCCCTCTAAAGGAAATATACGGCGGAATCCTAAAAATCGGAGCTGATGCGATGCATGTTATGTTGTTCCGGTTGATACTGAAGACGAGTATTGAGCAAATCCTTCTCTTCATCAGATCGTCAAGCGTCTCTCGTAATATCCTTATTCTATCAGATTCTCAGAGCGTGCTACAGGGCTATTGCCATAATCTCTGCCTTCCCACTCTACCGATTACGTAATCCTTTTTATACGTTCCTTCATTCAAGATCTCTCTTCCTTTCTTAAATCCAGATTGATTTCTTAAGGATTTCTCGTCACTGCAGAATAGAAGGAAATGCGTGTTAGTTGACTCGTTAGCTCGGCTATTCTTCCGGCAAGTTTCTTACTACATTTCCATCCATTAATATTACCTTTTTTGTCTACAAAAATTCTAGTTACTCCTCTTCATTCTCTCTCTGAACCGAATTTTTTTTACTTGTCCATTTCCCTTCCGCTCTATTCCCGGTTTCTTGACTTCCCATCTACGCTTTAGTATCTCAGCGATATGCCAACGCTTTGGGCACGGTTTGCTCCCTTCGTCGCTTTTCCGGTTCTTGCACCATCTCCGTATTGTCCTCTACATTCCTCCAATAGTCACTTTGCATGCAACCCTGATCACATAATGTTCGAATGCTGTTCGCTTTCAATTTCTTTCTACTCCTTTCTTTTGTCAATCAGTGTTCCTATACAGCACAGCATTTAATCGAAACGCTTGATACGTTCTTGTTGGATATTTCACGTCACGTAAAAATCTGATTTTCTTTTCCTTTTCCCCCAGTTGTCGATGTCGACAAACCCATTAGAGAGGGAGAGCAAAAAAAAAAAAGAAAAGATAGCTCTCATTATAGCACTCATTAGAGTTTTAAATGATGAGCGAATACAATTTTTGAATTTGTTTTTTTGTTTCTTGTTATCTTACAGATTCGAATGAAAACACGTAATTATTTAAACTTTTTCGAATGGTCAAATAGTAAATTGCTGTGTGCACCGCAGTGCATTAAGAAAGTGTGCCAGGGAAATTTGCTATTTTAAATATTGACTCAGTTTAATTTCTCCGTAATGTAATGGAAAATGGGAGTTTTCTCGGAGTTTACTTCACAACTGAGATGGTTATTCTGCGGTACATTAATTAGTAATGTTCTACTTTAAGATATGGAACACCATCCGGATATACAAAAATGGACAGGTATTACAATTGCGCGGAGACATTGTATCATCGGCCTTTAAATCGTACAGAGTTGTTCCTTAGAGACACGCTCGCAATTAAATATTAAAATATTGTCGGTTGAAATAAAAGTCGGTACAAAAAAAAAATAGTTTCGATAAGCTGGTAAAAAAGGATATTTTTTTCTTTTCGAAACTCTTCACATCAACTTTCATTATTAATCGCTTCTGATGACGGAGAATCCATCCTATATAGTTGGGGGGGGGGGGGAGTCTTTTATTAGCTCAATGGGAAAAGAATTTTATTTTGTTTCTTCAAAATTGACCGCTATTTTCGGACTACGAAAGGAGGAAGATTAGAAGCAGCTCATCAAAAGAGTATCGAGATATGCTGACCTTGTAAAATCGAGAGAATTCTCCAAGAAATACAGCTGAGAACTGCTTATTCTAACCTCGTTATAGCTCGACCGATATTGTAGTGAAAAATTGAAATCGTTTATAGCGAAACTGTGCGATATTGTTCCCGGCGTATTTACACGTTATTTTCGTAATAATTAGCATTGTTATAATTTTAAAAAGTTAATTCGGTAGTTTTTGTTTTTTTTTGTTTTTTTTTTTTGAAATTTCCAACTTTGAAAAGTCTCTGAATATTTTATTTACGCTTATGAAGAAGTGTGGCGGCCGGTTGATTAATGACGAAACGAGAAAATCGACTAAAAACCATAACTGTTAACGGAAGCGCGCGGACCTAGATTTCGTTCGGCTGAAACTAGAAGTTGTCACAAAAGCAGATTAGATTAATTGTCATCCGGATAACAATTACAAACAGCGGTAGGGTGCGCGCATGCGCGCAGGTCTGTCGCAAAAATGCCCCCGCTCGATATTAAGGAGAAAAATATTCCGAGAGGAGCGCGACTTTTTGGTCCTTTAATAATTGTGATTACTCGTCTAATTACGTTAGGACAGTAACTCTCATTAAAATCGCTGTGTTATTTTTAGTGTTGGGCTTCTCTTTTCGAATTTCATTTTAAAACTGCGCCTAGTTTACAAATTTCTGTCTTCAGATACATAATCCTCTGCGAAAGTTTTAAAAAAGTAAAACCGGTTTTTTTTTGGCACACTGTGTTTTTTAAATCGGAATTTATGGTTTTCTATCAAACCGTTCATAATAGAGAGAGAGAGAGTTGAAAACTGCATAAATGTATTTTAATTAGCCGTGTACATGTGTAATTATGGGATTCTCGTTATTCAGTTTTATTCGCCTACGGTAGATTTAATGAACTGTATAATTACGGAAAAAATTTTACATTAGTTTTCAAATTTGCGCCACGCTATCGGCGGAAATCGCGTACCCGTAGTTCTTAGTTGAAGATACTTTTGGGACGTTGAATATTTTATTAACTTTTCCCCTTAACAGGAAAATCTCTTCGTACACGCATTTCATCTCGCGTACTTCCTCGCATCCGGAATTATTAATTTTGTTTTTCATTATTTTCGCTTTTTCTTTTTTCTTTCTCCCATACTATTAATTAAGCAGCGTATAATTACGGCGCGCTATCAATCTCAACCTGCTGATGAGTAATGTTAGTCAGTTGCCGGATGTGCAAGTGGTGAGATGACTCAAGTTTTTTGGTTACAGAACCGGAAGTTCTTTTGTTTATTAAAATCCGATTTTGCATTAATATGTGGATTAACCGCCCTCTCGTTTATTATGAAAAATAAGCCAACTGGATATAAATATGTTCGGCGATAATTCAGAAAAAGGGTGTTTAGTATTGGCAATCGTTGAACAGAAGTAATGGGCTGGCCTTCGTTTTCCTGAACGCGAAATTTATATTATACCATCGTCCGGTCCTAGCGTAAAATTCGAAATACGCCTCGCGAAGTATGCGATTCGGAAGAACTTTTTGTCGTATTAACAGTTTTCGCGTGAATAATTATTGAATTCCGTTCGAATGAAATAATTGGAAAATCGAAGTAATTTCAAGGTTTCCAAACTGGGAAAAGTTAGAGGGAATTTGAGTACAGAACTACATGACGGTGTATAATAATGTGTCGAACTTGGAAGTATCAAAAATGACTGAAAAACTTTAATACGCGTTTACTCTGTAATAGGACGCACTGGCGATCGTCGACTAGTCAATCGAAGAAACGAAAAATCAAGTCGCGGTAATGAATTTTTAGTCGTTTCTTAACAAGAAGTAAAAATTTTAAATGATTCGAGATTTTTTATGGCCGGGATTAAACTGCACCGAAACATATTGTGAAATATTTCGAAAATTTATTTCAAGTTGGCGGAAAAGCTGAAAAAATAGGCGGGAAAATTTGTCTTAATAAAAAAAAAAACAAAAAAAAACATGGCCACCCTGCACCGGTTGCGCGTAAGAATTACACAAAACGAGTTTTATTCGGTCTACGTTGAATTATTTTTTCCTCGAATAATTTAAAGGTCGAATAAATAAGTCTTCTTTGACACCTTTCAACAGTTGCGCGCAGAAAGAACTGTGACACGTGGAGATAGAAGACTGTGAATTATTATTTCGTACGATCGTGATTTTTTGCTGATTGCATCGTATCAACAAAATGAATTTATTGATTTCTACGAGAATCGTTTCAGCAGCCATCGCGGTAGTTCGGCTTTGTCACTTCGGTTGAATGTATCTCTGGCTAACGAGTGAACTTTGCGCGCTTTGACACATAAGACGTTTAAGGAATTTCGCAACTGCAAAAACCCCAATTTTTGGGCTTCTTTCGGAAGTTATATTTTACCTGGAACGGATATTTCGGTTAATATGATTACGCTGACGTTCGGATGTGTAACTATTCCAAAAAAAAAAAAGTCCATCCTCCGCGCGAAGGGACTGGGAAAAACTCGTTAAAAATGAAATTTTAATTATTCATCGTTAGTACTGGAATAGTATCTGTAAGATGTGGGATAAAAAGACGTATAGTATTATTCGTAATTAAAAATAACTGTGCGCGGAGGGGGTAAACCATTCGTTTCGATAAAATTTTACATTCCCGATTAGTTATATTTTTTTCCTTACATGCATCTTATTGCATTTATTTTTATAGTTTTTAATTTTAGAAACAAAATATGATGGTAGATTTCTTTATATTTTAATTATATTCTGTATGTTTTGGTAATTAATTTAATAATTATTATTTTATTATTATTGTTATTATTACTATTATTATCAATCATTATTGGTTTTGGTATTATTGCTACTGCTATTATTACATAAAATGAAAAGGAAAAATGTTTGTAATGTGGTCAAATAAGTGTCAGTGATGAATTTAACTAACGTTCCCAACCGCTAATTCGGTCAAAGTGCATTAACTCTTACGGAGGATTTGATTGAAATAAAATTCAGGTAGATGTATTTGTAATGGATCAGTTGGCATCGACAAATGTGGTTCCGGGTTAATCTGAAATTTTTGGTTTTAAAAATCGATCAAAATACTTTGCATGAAGTGAAAGGGAAAACGCGGAGAAGCGAACGTCGAAAGGAGATTTAAAATGAAACTGACCGCGTTATCCAATTTGATTTTTTTCTAAAACTCGTTCCTTTCGCTGTTTTTATTTATTTATAATTTCTTCGCTTTGGTTCTATCCCATTTTTATTATTATGTTCGGTATCCTTTAGGCCACTTTTTCCCGTAAGTCCAATCGCTTCCCAGTGTATTTGTATCTCGTAAAGAATGTGTGTACACATATACATAGCAAAGGCTTCGTGTAAATCTTCTGATTCATTTCGTTCCATAAATAACTAAATCGTAATTTCAAATTCGCTACTCTGAAACGGCCAGAAAAACTTCGCACGCGAATTTTTTTTTCAAATCATCGCCGGCAAATTTAAATTTCAATTTTCTCTAGATCCCGTAAATGAGAAAAAAGTTCTCAGCAGCCGGGGTAATCTATTTGTTTTTCTATATTTGCGGAAAATGTATTATTCGTCCAAAAGTTTTTTTCTTTTTCTTGTTAAGGACATCATCGAAGGGCTGTACCCACCATCCAAGAATCAAGAAGGTGACATTGTAGGGACACGGTTTTCTTGTAATTTTCTTTGCTATTCCAATTTTTCTTTTCTTTCTTTTTTCACGGATTGAGCTGCTCCCCTGGTAGATTATGTTGGACGTGATGTATGATTTTGAACTAGCTCATTTTGTTTACTTTACTCGCGATTATTTTAATAATTTTAATTGTTCAACTTCAATTTCATTCTTTGCTACTCTTTATTGAACTATTCGGGGTCCGTTAACTGAATATAAATTATCAAAATTGACCGCTTAGAGTGTATTTTGACGCGCCACTAGTAATTTCCGTAATTGTCGCTATTTTTTCAATAGAAAGAAATTCATTTTCGGTCATTTGTTTTTCCAGGAACAGGCGCTAAATGCCAGAAGGCAATCGGTTACCTCTCCCGATGACCCAGAAGACTTATCACCACTGCCAAATCAAGGACAACAACCTTTACCATGCCGTCGTCGTGGAGGTATATCAGCTGAACCAGTTTCCGAAGAGGATGCAACCAGCTATGTTAAAAAGGTAAGCGAAACATGAATTTTTATAGCGCGTTCTATGCGCGTCGTGTGAAGTTAGCTGTGTTACGGGCGCAAATGGTCATTTCGCAAGTACTACTCGGTTGATTCAGTTGCGTTTTCAAAACGTGCAGTTGCTCAATGTTGAGGAAAAGCATTGATCACACTGGACACGCTTGTCGTTGTTCAATTTTTTATTCATTGCAAATCGGTTGCTTCTTTGTCAGGCTGTGTTCTCCTAGAGCCTTCCGACATCGATACGCGAAACATTTATCTATTCAAATTTGAAACCGGTTTTCTGAACTAATTCCACAAAAATTTCCTGTTCTCATCGGCATTACGTTTCGGAAATTACCGCTACAGCGGTAACAAATTTTACGCATATGTCGATGAAAAGTGAAAGTCGTAATTAGTGATTTGAGATTTTATCGTTAGAAACGTTTTACGGAATATTTGGAGATTGTGTAATTTTTCTGTATGACTATCATTGAAAACATACGGAAATATTCTGAAAAAGAAGTGGTCACGCTGTGGAGATTTTCCTTATATAATATATACGCTAAACGTTCACAAAAAATGTGAGAGATAAAAATGTTAAAGTGGTCCAGGGATATTCTTCGAAACTATTTCCTACAGCTATCCGGATCATGTTTGACCATCTCGTTGTGGAACGCGGTCAGGTCTTCTTTTTCCTTTTAATTTTCCTTCAAGAATTCTCGAAATCCACTTGCTCCTATCACATGACTAAAGAGTATTTTTCAGTTTTCTTCTAATTACTTCCGACACGCGATAATCTTCTTTTCGTTTACGTCTATTTCTTGTAACAGCAAGCTGTTCGTTCTTTTGTCCGTCCATCTTACTCGTAATATACATCTGCAACATTTCGAACGCATCCTATCTTCTGTCCACATCGGATTTACATGGAGTTTATGTTTCTGCGCCGTAGAGAAATACTGAAAAACCCGCCAGTTTTACTTTTATCTTCTTCGATACCGCGGGATCAACCTACATACACATTTTAGCCGACACATTACCCTTTTTTTTTGATATATTTATTCTGCGCATCTCCGCTTTCGATGGCCCTCGATTTTCCACCATCGAACCTAGATATCTATATACTGTTTTACAATTTCCACGCCGTTATGTCGTTTTGCCTATTTGTAATCATAATTTTCGTCTTATCTTTATTGCATTTTTCAAGACAACTTAGAGTTTGCGTCATACTGCTTAAGCTACCGGTTATTAGTGTTCTGTCGTCTGCATACCTGAGCTTTGAAATCTGGACACTCCTCCAACTGAGAAAAGTCTTTCGAGTATGTATTTTTACTTATTCGGACTTTCGATGTACTTCGCTCGTATAGATTTACGATTAAGTGCGCTAAATGTCTCTTGGTGCTCCCATTTCAATCATGATTGGCCAAAAAATAAAAAATTTACTCCGTTGAACGCACTGAAAAGCCTTTTTACAATCTACAAAACATGGTTGGTACTACTTCAACATTGTATTCACGCGCTTTTTCCAATAGTAGCCGAATATTCAAAGTCTGTTCCCGTGTTCCTCTCATTTCTATGAAACCTGCTTGTTCTCATGGAATCTCGTTACGCATCGCATTATATAACCCCGCTTATATATAATAATCTTTAGTATCACTTTGCTAACGTGCGGAAGGTAATTTTCGCATTTTTTCTTCGTATGCACATCGTACTAAAAACAATTATGGAATTTACAAACATCGACTAGTTTTATTATACCTTGATATTAATAAAAATCCAGTTCCAGCTGCATTGGAACGGTGCTTAGGAAAAATTGTCGCCTGTAAATTAACTGCGAAGAGTCGAGCCTACTACTGCACCCCGGAACAACATTATCCTGACATCAAGACGTGACGACGTTGTTCTTACAAGACTGCCTATCGGCCATACAGTAGTAGCGCACAAGCACCTCTCTTGGATAGTGCCGACGCCACACACTTTGCCGACTCCGTGGTCAAGCTTAACAATAGGCACACATATCTTTTCTGATTGCACCCAATGTTCAGTTTGTCCTCCTATTACTATCCAACGATGATCTTCATGAAATCAAAAAAATAAATAAATAAAACATTATCATTCTTTAAACTAAATAATATTTATAACTTACTTTAATCACATCTTAATATCCGACGCTTTTGGCCGTACATGGCACCGTTAAGAAAAACAAAAAAATGCTTGTTGAAAAATCTATAAAATTGGAGTGTTCGGAGAGGGAAGGAAGGGAGGTGAAAAAATCGAAGACATTTGAGAGGAGAAAAGTGCAAGGCTTGTTCATGCTAGAAGTAATTATAAGTTGGAAAAAAATAGAAGGAACGAATAACTACTAGTTAAATTAACTCCGTGGAGATCGCTTTTTATATAAATTAAAGTATTTCATCCATTTTAGTCAAAATTATTATTGATAATACATATTTTTAATTATTATTAGTATTTTTCAATGGTTACTTTTACATTTTGCAGTCCTTATAAATGGGAATCGTGGAGGACACCTTGTTTTTTTATTTAACTTTAATTTCTTTATTTTGTCGATACTACGACTATCATCGCAATTATTGGGTCTTGTTTCATTGTTTAGTAGAAATTTTTGATCTTTAACTACTAATATCGGATACTACGGTGATTTGTCGTCTATTAAATGGATGATGCAGCATGGTCCAAATAGAAAGAACAATTGAACAGTGAAGCCGCAGCATTTAATAATTAATCATACGAAAGGCCGATATAGTTTACCCATAATCAGTTTCAGTGTTTCTCACTATCGGGGGGCTCTGACTCGAACTTAATTTCCCTTGGGAAGTAACTTTTTATGTCCTACAGCCGTTTGATTATTCAAGCGGGCAATATTTCAAAAGGAAATGTAATATTGACGATGGCAGTAGGGCGTCCATCGCGGAATGCATCGCCGATTGGGCACTTGATCCTTCGCTTATTGCAAACAATATTGACACGTTTAACGTGACAAATTTCTTTCCTATTGTTTTTCGTTGTTCTCGTATCGAAATTCTAGACAAATTTTTACCGCTACATTACAACGTCCTAATTTCGTGACATGATCCGAACGAAGTTCCGACTTCTCCGACGATAATAACGACAGTCGACTATCAGAAAACGGTATATATTTTCAACTTTCTTTTTGTTCGAATCAACTTTTAATACTGATTGTTTTCTGCCTCTTGATAATCGGTTCTTTCTGCACTTTCTTTCAAACCGTCTTCGTATCGTTCAACATCTGATTTTGGATATGATGTAATTTCCTTAAACAGTTCCTAACATCATATTAAGTGTTTTCTGCAAAGTTAAAATGAAATATATGCGATTTCCCTGCTCTTTAAAAATTCATCTTCTTCCAGATCACAAAATACGCAAAACACGTAATACTCCGCCCACTATAACTTCACACCAAAATTAAATGTATTTAAGGGAAACTTGGAGGATGGAATTAGTTTCGCTTCCGGTACTCAAATTTTGTTATACATTTTCAGTCAATAGGTACATTTATAAGCAAAATTCATCGAGCTTTTTATTCGCACTATGCACAGTTAAATAACCGAAATAATTAATTAATAATAAAGTGTAAATATGTCAAATCGTAAAAAGTGAATTAATGGCGCTCAGTAGTAGCGCCACCCACACGGCGAAGGGTAAGTTGTTTGTAGCTTGGCTTAAGTAGGAAGAGAAGTATTAAATTTTATTATCCGCATTTTTAAAGGTGTTTATTATTGGGTAAAAAAAAAAAAACCCAATAAAAAAAGGAAACTTGAAGTAAGTTAAGGATTTTTTGTGTATAATGTCGAAACATCTGGTTGTTTATCATGTATCTAGATCTGTTTTCAGTTTAAACTGGTTTTACTTACAGTCAAATAACTCGAAAATTAATGAAGGCAGGTAAATTAAATGATCAACGGTATTTTAAATTAAATTTATTTTTTCGTGTTTTTCATATTTTAATTTTCACCGTCTATATTAAAATTAATTAGAAGTGAAAAAAGTGACTTCCAAAATATATTTTTATACATATATATATATATATATATATATATATATATATATATATATAATTCGGCCACTTTGGCCTCGCAAGGGGCTGTGCCCCTTGACCCCTCCTGCTTTCATTCCTGTCTCTTTCTCTTCTATACTTTGTATAAAATGATCAAAATTTACAACGTAATTCTTACTGGCATCAACACACACAAAAAATAACATAACCACAAAAATCCTATTCTAACATTTACCTTCCGTTATATAAAATTAAGACATTTTTTCGTTACATTTTTCGTTACATATTTCATTACATAAAATTGTGACATTTTTTAAATAACAATAACAAAAATCCTACAAAATATAACAAACGTTACATAAAATTGGGACATTTTTCTGGGACATTTTTTTGGGACATTTAGCGTTACATAAAATTGGGACATTTTTTTGGGACATTTTTTCGAATGGGGGGAGCCTAAGAATTACGTTGCAATTAATATATATATATATATAAAATAATAATAATATTATTTTATATTTTTTTGTGCGCGCCAGAGGCTTTGACCCAACAACTAAAATATTTTCTTAGCACAACTCTATTGGTAATTAGAGTTTTTCTTCCAATTAAAATAAATATTTTATCCTAATAAACTAAAAAGGTAGTGTAAAACATTTTAATTACCGCATACCGATCGCTTGAAATCGCATATGAGAAGATGTTTCAGCTAATAATTTCTTTAAAAAATTATACTTTATAGCTAATGAGTAGTAGTGTATATTCTGTTCAAATACCTATATTTAATGGAGATTTAGTATGCAATTAAAATTTATTCGAAATTGTCGAATCTATTACAAACAGATGTGAATGCAAATATATTCTAGATTATATGTAAAAGTAGAACTAAAAAGTGAGCGAGCGAAAAAATTATCATTATTAATTGATGACTATTACTTTTTATACCCCTGCGCCGTATTAATATCAGAAATTAAAATGCATTCGGATGGTGGAACTATATATTTCATGTTAGACTGATGGTAATGCTATATATTTATTTATTAAAAGGAATTTCAAACGATCGAGAACTGATCATGAACAAGCTGAAATCAATTTTATTTTTATACGTAGCCGTAATGTATTAGTTTGCGCTCAAATTAAGATTTAATTTGTACATTTTGACTTCGTCTTAATTTAAAATATTCAATATTCTGGTAATTTTACACAAATGTATAGATTAAAATAAATGTAAAATAATTTACCGTTGAATAATGGAAGTTAGGAATTTTTTATATTTTCTTGATAATTTACTGAGCTCTATTGTTACAGTTACGATATAAATATTGTAATTATATCTTTAAAAAATATGCAAACAATATATATATTATACATTTATAATTAAGTATAAAATATATATATGTATATATTATATGAACCGCATCCAGATCGACAAAATATGCGCTGCTCTTTTGACCTTTTTCCAATTTAAAACAAAAATAACTTTTCTCATCTTGTGGAAAGCGTAATTATATCACTCTAAATAATCTAGTTCATGTATCTTATAGCGGGAGACTCAAATTTTGCATATTTAAATATATACATACGCTTTATAGTTTTTAAATACATTAAACTGAACTACAAAAGTATTTAATAAAGTGTTAATAATTTCTTTACATTAAGGAATTAGTATAATATTTTCTTTTTTCTTTTTATAACTATGCAAATTGAAAACAGTTTCAAAAATAAAAACCGACGAATATAACTCGTATATTAATAATTTATTTGAATAAATATCTCTTTCTAGATTAACAGCTTTTGTGTCGTGTTACAAGTAAGTTTAACGAGTAAAAAATATTAAATTCTTATTTGTTCAATTGAGAAATTAAAAATATTAGTTGACAAATTTTAGGTTAGAAATTGTTTTTAATTTTTCACGCATCACTTTATATAATCAAGGCCAGTTAAAATATCGGCACTAAAATGATGGCGCTAAAAGAGATAGACAATAATTTTTATGTTGCTGATGTTGTTTCTTCTAACGATAAAAAAAATCTCAAATAAGATTTATGAAAAAAATAATTACAGTAGTCTGTACGAGAAAACGCATTTTGATGTGATCAATATTTAACATAAAGTTGATGAGAATCTTTAGCAGAGATTCATTTTACTTTTATATGTGTTATACATATATAATTCTTATGTGTACGCGCGCGCGCGCGCGCTATTTAATTTTCATTTTTAGCAGTTGACCAGTTAAGTAATAATACGAGATTTCAATTGATATCAATTCCGAAATATAATAATGAGTGATAATATTAAATTAATAAAATTAAAAAAATAATAATTATAAGTAGTAAATTATATGAATAACTAAGCTTCGGCCTTCCTAAGACGTTAATCATTTTGGAGCATCCCAACCTGGAAAGATATTATATAAATTAAATTTAACATAATACATACATAAAGAGAAAACAAACATGCTTCAAAAATTTATAATGCAAAAATATTTAAATTTACGGTTAAATATGTTTTTATGTTGTATTTCTCTGGTAATAATGTCCGGTGTTTATTTCAGTTACTTTTTCTTTAAATTACTAGAAATAGTTCCTGTGAAATTAATAACAATATTCTGATAGACGGATAGATACACAGGTAAAGCTCGAAATAACAGCTTCGAAACTATTAATATTGCTGTAACATGAAGTGTTGTTGTCGCTTCGGGCGAAACCCGTTAATCACTTAAATACGCAGCTGTAAATAACTAGCCTAAATTTAGCTGGACCGTGCCCTTTCGATGACGAATAACCGACGCGCTAGGAAAGTTTTAAAAGCTTTAGAATATGCTGATTATACGAATAACTTTAACCATTAAAAAAAAAAAAAAAAAAAAAAATCGAATGTTAAATGCAAACGGCGGAGAATTATTCAATCTTCTTTTCGTTGGTAAACGGATGCTTTAAATTTGGAGGAATGGAAACATGAAGAAAGAGGATGTCGCAGATTTCGAATTTTCCGAATTTGAAAGTAAAAATTTACGTTACAACTTGCAAGAAAGAAACTTTCGTATCCGCTACACGTTTGGAAAAAGTGACCAAGAATATGGTGCACGTATATAAGCTTTCAAATTTAATCGGTTGAAGAGAATTTAAAATTTTCTTCGTCACTTTCGTAACTAACCCGATTAATTGTGGTAGTTTTGTACTTGTGCACGGAACTGATGGCTAAAAACAGGCCCTAATTAATCATTGCGTACCAAGTGGAAAGCTTACTAACTTTGACGATGTCGAAAGACGATATTGTATTAAGGTCTGCGTTTAATAAAAAGTTACTTCACTCCGGGGTAAACTATTCGGATCGCGAAGCTTTCTAGAGAAGAAAGTTGAAATAATTTTTGTCGCCGAAAAAGTTTCACAAATTCTAGTCGGGCCCACTACTATTGCCGAAGTCTTTATAAATTAAGAAAGTTTTCTCTAGCCCGTAATTCAAACGGTCTGATAAAAATGTATTTTACGTTTAACTTTGCATCTAAACTTGCCGCTGTCTGAAGTAATTTTTGAAAAATGGAGTATTATTGCATTTTACTATTTTGCCCAACTCAGATCACCGGAAGAAAAAATCGAGATTTCAAATTGGAAAAGTGTGAAAAATCATGCGCGCGCAACATCCCCCGTATCTATACGCTAATTTTATAATCATATTAATATAAACGTGATTTTTTTAACTTTTTTTTTTTTTTTCCTGTTACCGCTTGAATTCAACGTTTTAACTAGTTTAATCGCAGTTCAATATAATTCACACGTCCCGTGAACATAAACCATAAAGTGTTGTATATCTTTAAGTTCAAAAATAAGACAGAATCGAGTAGTGTTTTCACATACACGATTTTTGCTACAATGGCGTACGGAATTGAGAATGAAAACTTGGATACTAAATATTGTTCAAACTGTCCTCCTTATTTCTGAACGTGTACATGTTAGAATGTATTATATCGATAAAGTTTAAAAACGAACAATTGCAATTGTTTCAATAAATAGGATGACAACGTAGGTATCGTCATATGTTAGCCGTTTGTAATATTTCGTGTACTGAATGGCAAGGCAAAAAATAAAAAAAACAACAGATCGGAGAAAAGTAATATATGTATATTAAAGTGAGAATTTAGAAAATACGCCGAAATCGTTGAAATAATAATTTTGGCTACACCTCGCTTAGCATTGCATATCGTAGCATTGTATAATAATAAAATTAAAGATTTGATTGGAAGATGATCCAAGAGTAAGCAGTTGAATGAAATTAAATGTTAATTTTTAAGGATTTGTTTTTGTACTTTTTTCTTCCTTCCTATTCTTCTGGTCGATTATTATTTATTTTAAAGACATACTCTGCGACTAAATGAACACCCTAAGAAAGAATTGTAATTAATATATAATGCGAGTGAATTGGATTTTTCGCGGAGATAATATGGATAGGGTTCTTGCTTCGGTTTTAATCTGTCACCTTTTTTTTATCACAATTAAGAGATACTTATTTAATTTTTCGAAGACACGGTCAATTAAAACCGATACTTTTTCATAATACTAACTGACTCGACTAGCGCCCTTGCAAATATTCGATTAATATGTATAGTACCAACCGTATAGCACTATAGAATCCGAGAAATAATCAACAGAATTACTTTCCAATGGACTGGATATTTTATTCGTATGGATCCCAAGTCATAAAGGGCAATGAAATCGCAGATAAATTAGTAAAGGATTACTGAAACCATAATAACCACAGATGATCTAAAGAAAACATACAAAGAGAAAATTAAAAGATTGTGGAATGCAGAATGGAGATCGACCTCATCCACAAATCATCTCAGAAGCATGAAAGAAAAGATCGAAGAATGGGAGTCCTCTGATCGAAAATCACGAAAAGAAGAAATAATTTTAACTAGATTAAGACTCTCGGCCATATCAGTGTAACCTACTCATACCTTTTCAATAACACACCACCTCCATCCTGTCCCTTTTGTAACACTCCTTGGCTTACTCTTCGACATATCCTAACAAGTTGCAATAATTTATCCAAATCCCGTCAAAAATTTAATCTGTCCTCGAACCTGTCCCATTTAATAATAGTCCATATATAAATGATCTCTTCCTATTCTTCAAAAACTCTAATTTATATTATACTTTGTAATTAACAACATAAGCGCGGCTTGATAACCTCATAGTTTTGTTAAAGTCGCATTAAAAAAATAAAAAAATAAATAAATAAATAAATAAATAAATAAATAAATAAAAAAAAAACGATACTTTTATAATAATTATAGTAGCCTATCATCTGGCAGTCCCAACTTTATTGAAGGACCGAGTTTTCTGTTTGTACATATACACGTATATGTACATATAAACTCAGTCGTTTGGTTCTCCCGCAAAGGAAAAACCCCTTCTTAGACTCCCTGACGCTAGTTCAGAGTCAATTTCAATTGACTAAGTAATTTTTGTCATAATTTTCGCGTACTGGTAAAAATCAGAGATGTCGAGAACATTTTAGGGCATCTAAAAATTTTCAAATATTTTCCTCGATTAAAAATGCGTGTAAATTATTTTTTTACAAAACGGCATACTAAGTGCTATATAAAAATGAATAAACTATTTTAAAAGAAATATATAAAATATTACGTTCTTGATATTCAGGATATCAGCGAAAAAATCAATTGAGATTAATATATGAGGGACGTTCATTAAGATTCCCCATTTTTTATTTTCGAAATTAATAAAGCTAGAAGAAAATGGACACCGGCATTGAATTCAGCGTACATTTACTTTTCCATGTATTCACCTTTTAAATTTATTCATTTTTGTGGAGTCGAAAAATTAACTTACAAGTACCTGCCTCGTAAAAACTTACCGCCAAATTTTGTTACCAGGTAAGAACGGAATTTTTCAACTTCTCGTCTATCTCAAATTTTTTTCCTGCGATGTCTCTTTTGAGTTTCGGAAACAAATATAGTAATCGCTAGGTGATAGGTCCGGACTGTTGGCTGGGTATGGTAAGTTATTTCAGCCAAACTGAGCGACGTGGTCACAGGTTTCTTGAGCAGTTTGAAGGCGAGCGTTGTCATAGAGTAACTCGATGCCTTGGGTCAATCTTCCACGTCTTTTATTTTGGATTGCCCGACGAAGGTTTTTTTTTTTTTTTAATATCCGGCAATACCTTCTTCCATTGGAAGTCGTTCCGGGTTTCATGAATTCGACCAAAATAATGCCTTCGGAATCCCAGAAGACCGTCGCCATCAGCTTTTTCCGAGTCAGTGTTTGTTTTGCCTTCGCAACACCGGGCGAATTGGTGTGTTTCCATTGCGTCTAGTGTGCCGTGAAATACTCAGAGGTTTCGTCACCTGTGACGATTTTGTCGAGAAATTCCTTCATGAAAACGTTGCATAATTTCGAAAGAACTACCCCCATTCGTTGTGCTTTATGCTCCTCCGTGAGCAGTTTCGGAACACAAAGTTTCTTAAAATTTAATCTTTCATGTACGATAGAATGCATGGTACCTCCCCTCGTGACACACTTGGAAACTGGCCGAGAAGATGGGAAATGGTTTGGCGGCTATCGGATCGCAGAGTTTCTTCGATTTTTCGCACATCTGAGATTACGGATCGTTCCTCGTTCTCTAGATTCGTTCTACCTCGTCGGAAATTCGCGGCACCATTTACGAACACACGTTGAACACTCATCACAGCACTATAAACTCTTCCACTATTTGTCGATGAATTTCAATTGGCGCAATTTTTTTTATTGTTTGAAAATAACTGAGCGCACCTCGTAGTCGGCGGAAACTTTCAGAATTTCACTCACGATTCACTTAACTCGAAAACGAAAAAGCATACAGTATTGCGGTTTGGACCAGGCTAATATCTGAATTTTATAGCTATAAAATGAGACCACGCCCACTCCTGTAAGTTTATTCCAACCGGTTTTACAGGGGTGGGAAACTAACTTTTTGAACATCCTTTGTATAACTTCATAGTAATAATCTACCTCAATAAAAGAAGAATATTAACGACTCTTTAGATATAGCATGTTAATAGAAACATTTTCTGATAAAGTAAACAATCGTAAACGGTGTGTGTGAGTGTGTGTGTTTACAATATCCCTAGGGGATAGTCTAAAACTAGTAGAAATGCATAAAAAGTAAATGTTAATTTCTATCGATTATGCTGACAAATAAGATTTCGGCGTGCAGATTTTTTTTTTTTTTTTCTTTTTTTTTCTCTCTTGTGAAAGCAACATCCTGTACCGTGTTTAACTGCTGTGGCTATTACAGTACGAAGATGCGCAGTTTGTTTTTATGGATATCTGCTTATTCCGCTAGTTCTGATAAATTGTGTTACAGATAAAATTGCATCGGAGGAATTCTCAAGAATGTTGGTGACTGTTTTGTTATTAATTGAAGGGGGCCGGTGAGGTGATAATGCTGGACAGTCGCATAGTATGTGAGGAATTGAGGGAGCAACATCTTGGCCACAGAAAGGACAATTCATAGGAGAGGGGGTTCTTTGCAAAATAAAATTATGCAACATGGGGCCGTATGGCCTGTGCGCAAGCGGCTAAGTGCACAGAAATCTCTGCGGGAAATGCTTTTTTCCGGCCACCATGGTTCGGTTGAGGGTTTAATTAACCTCGAGAAAGTCTGACACGAGGACCAATGGGTTTTCCATAAGGACGTGAGATTATTAAAGATTATGTTCGAGAGATAAGGTGGAGGTGGGCTGTTACTAGGGGCGAGGGGCAATATATTTCTGCTCGGGCGGATGTATCGACGCGTTCATTTCCAGGAATCCCTGCATGGCTGGGCGCCCACAGAAAGGATACGGAGCACTGTCTCTTAATAAGTTCGTATAATACCTGCTGGGTTCGAATTGCTACAGGATGTTTGGTGAGGGGATTAGAAATTGTCAATAAAGCTGCGGATGAATCAGATACCAGCAGGGCTTTCTGTGATGTAGGCTCTGTAGAAAGAAAATATTCCAAACAGAAAAGTACTGCGTATATTTCAGCATCCAGTACTGAGCAATTGTCATTCAGTTGAATGCTTTGAATCACGTCGCAGACTTCAAAGGAACAGGCGGTTGGGGATGAAGTAGCCTCCTCTGGGGTAGCCTTGGCAGCATCCGTGTAGAAAAAGAGGCGGTCGGGGTATTTTTGCATTGTTGCTGTTGTCAACTGAACGATATTCGGATGCAGGGGTTTATTATACTTCGTCGGGAAAAGTTAACATCAATGTTTAAAGGGGCCCACGGCGGAATCATGATGTTAGGAGCTAGGTTAGGGAAAGGGATTACGCTCACGTTGTGTTGCGATAGGCGAGCCAGGATTTCTGGGAGAGGGTCATTAGGGAACTCTGGGGTGTTAGGGAGGTCATTTGTGTCGATAGGACAGGCACGTTTACTAGAGAAAAGAGCGAGGGTCTCACGGTGGTAATAATAGGTTCGGAAATACTTTAGTGGGGGAGTGCCTAACAAGGCACACAAACTTACAGACGGTGAAGTTCTATGTGCGCCAAGTATCGTGCGGAGCGCCGTGTGGTGTATTGAATCGAAGGATTTAAGTAAAGAGGGACTGGCTGACGCATACGCCTGGGACCCGTAGTTTATTCTGGAAATGACTAAGGATTTGTATATGGAGAGTTTTCGGAGGTACATTATACTTTGTGTTTGATACATATTTAAGAATAGATAGGAATTTATGACATTTAACTTTAAGATTGGATATGTGGGATCGCCAAGTTAGTTTTTGATCGAACAGTAGTCCAAGGAAAGTAGCAGCGGGGTGGAAATGAAGTGAGGAATTATCTAGATTGAGGCGGATGCTGGAAGCGTTTTGACGTCCCCTATAGAAATCAACACAGATAGACTTAGATGGAGAAAACACAAGACCATTATTGTTACACCAGGATTGCAGTTTTGAAATAGTTTTTTGTAGAATTTTTTGAGCATTTGCTGGAAAACTGGAAGACAGGGAAATGTTTAAGTCGTCAAAGTAGAGCCGGGCGTTTACAGGCGGAGCAATACAATCATTTATATCATTGATATAAAAAATAAACAAGGTTGCACTAAGGACAGATCCTTGTGGTAAGCCATTCTCAGTTTGAATGGTGCTCGATGTTGACGAACCAATCTTAACATGGAACGTTCTGTTTGTTAAAAAATTATTCAGATACTTGGCCATGTTTTCACTTATACCAGCTGTTGTCAGCTTGGATAAGAGGCCGTATCGCCATACTCTGTCGAACGCCTTTTCTATATCGAAAAAGACGGAGTATACATGTTGGCGTCTGTGAAATGCTGTTAATATTTGCCTTTGTAGGCCCGGCAGATGATTAACTGTAGTACGCTTCTTACGCCCTCCGGCTTGTGACGAGGATAGGAGATTATTCTTTTCAAGGAAGAAAAGGAGACGCCGATTAACAATTTTTTCCAGCGTTTTTGCGAGGACACTTATGAGGGATATAGGCCTGTAGTTTTGTGGAAAAAGAGGATCTTTATTTTGCTTCAGAATAGGAATAACAACTGCTAATTTCCATGGCTCAGGGATCGATCCGGAAAACCATATTTGGTTATAGATATGTAAGAGGAAGTTTTTCGCTGACGGAGGTAAGTGTTTTAACATATAAGGATGGATGGAATCGGGCCCAGGCGCGCTGTTTGCAGTATGGTACTGGAGTTGATAGTCTAGTTCAGAAATGGTGAAATGGCAATTGTAGGAAAGTGACGGGTCAGAGATGATAGTTATTGGTTGTTGTTCCATGGAATATTTCTTTAAAGAGAAGGCAGACGAATATGACGATGAGGATGACTCCATTGCAAAATGATTCGCAAAAGCATTTGCGACTTCCAACGGGTCAGATAACATAGAACCATTCTGATTTATCGAAAAGGAAGGGGTCGCACGATTAATACCGTTCAGTGCCTTAATTTTTTGCCAAATATTGTGACTAGAAGTATTTATGGAGATTGAATGCATAAATTGCTGCCAAGATTCCTGTTTTTTGCGCCTAATGAGGCTCCTCGCAGCTGCACGGCGTTTTTTAAATTCGATCAGATCAGGATATAAGCCTGTTGATTTAAACTTCCTAAGGGCATGTTTACGTTAGCATATGGCTGTTCCTATTTCGGGGCACCACCATGGGACCCGTCGGAATCTGTTTGTTGGGACAGACCTAGGAATGGATGCTAGAGCAGCATTCGTAATAGCGTCGATAAAGCAGTTGATGTTCTCCGATAAAGATTCGGATGGCTCGCTGGGAACGTTTACTTTAACTGAAAACATATCCCAATCCGCCTTGTGGAATAGAAATTGAGGCTTAGGTGGGGGGGGGGGGGGTTTGGGTAGGGAGGGCTTTGGACGGGCATACGAGTATAGGAAAATGGTCGCTAGAGCATAAGTCCTGTAGCACAAAAGTGCTCAGGTGAGGGAAGATGGAAGTGGAAACAAGTTGTAGGTCGATTGTTGAGAAAGTATTATGGGACAGATTGAAATGGGTGTAACCTGTGGAGGGAAGCAGTATCAGATCGTTATCTAGGATCAGTTTATTGATGACAGAGCCATGTCTGTTTTCCAGTGTTGCTCCCCACAAAGGTGAGTGGGCATTAAAATCACCGAGTAATATTAGTGGCGGGCTGACCTGTGATAGTACTGACTGAAACATATCTGCAGTGATTATTTAATTCGGAGGCACATAGCAGTTACATAGAGTTATCGAGGTGGCAGATATCTGAGGAAGATGGACGACCACTGCAATCATTTGTAAGGGGGTACTAAAATTCAACTGTGTTGCTGGGACAGAGGAGTGGACCATAATGGTAACCCCTCCGTTTGCTCTAAACCCTTGATCATTGCTGAAAGTGAAAAGGGAGTAGTTTTGTAGAGCTGGGTTATCTGTGGGCTTCAAATGAGTTTCCTGTAGACATACCACAGCAAGAGAGTGATTTGAAATAAGTAGCTTTAATTCAGCAAGTTGAGAGTAGAATCCTCGACAATTCCGCTGCAGGATAATGTTACGAACCATGACCACTATTAGCTTTTCAAATATGTTTAGTCTGCTGTTTGATCTGAATCCGACTGTCTAGCAAGTTTGTTGATTAGCTTAGTGAAACGTGTCTTCATTGATCGGTTTTGAAGTAAGGAGTAATTATCTGAGAGCATGTGAATAAATCCATCTATGTCTTCAGTGAAGTTGGCTACTATACTCGCCGGGTCGTGTTGTCCTTGAATCGTTTCCATTAAGGCTACGAAGTCGTTGAAAGACAATGGATAGTCTTTATTGTTGATGTTGCTTTCTGCGGGCTTTAGGAGTTCAACAGTAGGCAATTTTTGTTTTTTAAGTTTTGATGGTGGAGGTTTGAAATCTACGTTTGCTCCATTGTCTCTGGTTTCTACCGCATTTGGATGCTCTCTGTTTTCTGGTTCGTTTGTCTGCATTTGTAGAGGGAAAGCTCTTGTGCTATTTGTAAAGTCGGGCTCCGTAGTCTTCTGAGAAGCATCAGGGGTTTGTGGGTGGGGTCGCTTAGTTGCTGCTGGGGTTTCCTCGGTGCTGACTATTGTGTTATTTTCAAAGATAGAGGCTTGAGTGTTTTCCTCGGCGATGGCGGTTATGTTTTGCGGGGCTGGGGCGGCTTTAGTGTCTGTAGCGGGAGGAACACTATCTTCTACAGATGGGGCAATGGACGGCATGTTCTGCATACCTGTTTGGATAAATATTCGATGTTCACGTTCATTATGAACTATTATGAAAGAGTCGGGTAAGGGTGGGAGATTGGCGCTATCAACATACAGCTGCCTCCTCCAGCTGATTATATGGTCAAACTCTGGATCATTGGGTTTAACACGGAGCAGAGAAATTGCCGAGACTAATTTTAAATTTAATATTCCCTCAAGATAGGCTTTGACAACAGAGTTTGGGATGGTTGGAGATACGTTAGATAATATAATCTTTTGAGTAGGGTTTTTTAACCTTTGACCGGTGATTGTTATTATTTACGGTAATAACGGCTCTGTTATGAAAGAGGTTTTCTGTGATGTTTTTCGATTTCAAAAAAATGAGGACTCGATTGTTGCTAATTTTGGAGCCTGCAATTATGTTTTTTGGACCTCCTACTAGGTTTTTAAGGACGTTAAAATAGTCTAAAGGATTCGCATTTTCGACGTATGGAAATAATACGCCTTGGTCTTCTGTAGGAAAATCGAAATCTGTTATAGGAGGGGTAGGTTTTCGAGATTTTAGTTTGTCGGAAAAAGAGATTGAGTTGGTCACGATGTTTGTGTTTGGGGATGTTTTATTATTTGCTGTTAAGTTTATTGTAGTAGAGGTTGGAGTGTGTGAAATCGATGTATCGAGTTTGTTTTTTAAGTTTGCAGGCTTACTTGTTTCATTTGCCGTTAAATTTGTTTTTGGAAAGGCGGAAGAGTTTTGCGGGTTGGAAATATTTAGTGGAACGATCTTATTTGTATTTGATGAAGAAGCCGCGTTTTTAATTTTCTTGTTATCGGACGCTGCAGGTGTAACTGTCCGGCCGGTTTGTACAAGAAGAGATGCTGCTGTTGTCTTTGTAGGTAATGTCTGCGACGTTGATAAGCTCGCTTCACCGGGCATCGTTAATTGTTTCCGGGTTGGCGGGGGGGGGGGGTCCGCTGCATACTGATAGCGATGCGCGGAGTTTATAATAATACGAAATCCGATAACGGTAGAGGTAAATTAAAATCAATTAACAGATATACTAGATAAAACCGAAACGCACGAAAACGACCGATTGAATCGAACACATAAGATGAAAAATCTATAACGACATTGTGGCACAACATTTAGCTTTAAAAGTTTTGTACGAATAAATTTAACATAATTTGTCTTTTGAAAAAAAAAAAATTTTGTATAGAATGCCACGATCAACGATCATTAAATTCCGCGTCAAAATATGTCGATATTAATTTGCTGTGTTATGTGCGCAAAATACCACGATGATTACCAATTTTATCCTTTGGTATTCGCGCTTTGTTGCATTATTAACGATTCTACCTTTTTTTTCCATCATTGGAAACTACTTCCGGGTGTCTTTCTTTACGGATTTCGTAAAAAATTGAAATTTCTTTTTCCCGCCGAACGTTAAATACTTGTCTTAAGGGGGAACTATTCCCGTTTTCCGATTGAATATCGTATGCGAATAGGCTGATATTCAGTTCCACACTCTAAAAATAAAACAAAATTTAAATTGTAATAATTATGTATTTTTAAAACATTTTTACATTTCTAAACTTTATGAAACAAGGGGTATTTCTCAGATCTACTGTCTACCGTATATATAGTTTCCCTTCCACAAAAGGTCTTTCTGGATCCACCCCTGATGTTGTTACTATAGTAATATCATTTTACAATTAAACTGACTATTATTTTTATTCTTTTGCATTATTATTTACATTAAAATAGGAAACCCTTAAAAGCAGAAACCAAATGAAAAGAAATTATATTAACCTATATGTAAAAAAAAAATAGTAGTCAAGGAGGGTAAATTAAACAAATTCGTTAAGTTGACTGTTTTTCTATGAGACGTAGCTAAATATTAGTCCTTGATCAAAAGTAAAACAAATGCCGTTTTTCTTGTTTTTAAATCAGCGAGTTGTAATATAAAAGAATGTAGAACATTTAAATAATTGCGGTTTTTCTTCAGGAATTAAAGTAAATTATAACTACCTGCTCGCCGCGTTATGGCTGAAACTGCTTTTATATGTTTAATATTCTTTAGCCACTACTTCGGGATATTCTAAATTACCTTTGTTGTTCTAATGCTTGTAGCTAATGGAAATTTCCGATCGCGTTCCGGCAGTATATTACGAAGTATTATCGTGTTTGTGTGTGTGTACACTCTAGGGTCTGCTGTATACAGTTATTCTGTCGCAGCGGAAAAGTTCCGAATTTCCTATCAAACTATATCGCGCCGAATTATAACTTTTTCGACGCTTTTCCAATTTCGCACACGCGCTACCGTAAACAAATTTCATTTTACATTTCGAAATTCGTACAATTTGATGAACCGAAAGGAGAACGCGCCAAACTTTATTTACTTACATAATCGTAGTAAGAAAAACTTAATCCGTCTGAGCGGATTTCTTTAATTTCTCTCTTACAAACGTAGGCGGATGCTGTTCTGTAATCGTGTTTTTGCGTTACATTGTTCAAGTTATTTTGAATTTTAATCGTTCATTTATCTTTCTTGATGTGCAGCACTTTTTTAAATGCGATCAAACGTACAAATCCCGTTCATTATCATCATGATCAGTTTATTTCTAATATTAGCCCATTTTTATTTCTTATCTCTTTTCTTCCATCTTAAGTATTATCGATTTTTTTTTGCGGGAGCTGTCAATTATACAGACATTATCGGTGAGTTTCCTTGTGTATATTTTTTTTCAATATGTCCCTCCAGGATTCGAAACTTGAGTGACATTTGCCTAAACCTAACATTAATGTAGTATTATTCTTTGTGTGTACTACGGTAAAAGTTAATCTACAATCGATGTGCTTCTTCGCGGGAAAGTAAACAACCGCGTGTTGTAAAGTAAGTAGGCGACGTGGTATAATGCAGAGACTAGACTTGGGAGTTTCAAAGTAAAAACACAGTTATAGATAAAGACTTTCATTTTTATATGAAAATTAGTTGAATATCAGCAGAAGGAAAAGGCCCGTTTTAAAATGGCATGACGAAATCGCTACCAATAAATACGGGATGTATGGACGCATTTAATTTACAAAGAATTATAATAAAAAAAAAATAAATTTCAAAAATTTTTGTAAAAGCCAACGCAAATCGAAAATAGTTTAAGTACTAAAATACGGAAAAAAACGATTATTGCGAAAATTTTAAATTGCAAATAACGGACGAAAATAAAATTACATGCATATATGTTTGCAGAGTTTTTCGTTATTTGCTGTGATAAATTATTTTTGAAATTTTTTTAAATTTAGGGAAACATCTGCGAGTTTCATCCAGTTGCTGGAGCACTTCATTTCTGTCGCAGAGGTGTTCGATCCCAGGCGACGACAGAAATAATTACAATTTTTTTCTTTTTAACAGACCACCCCTTTTTAAGGGAGTAGTGATCAAAGCTATTGAAATCTTAAGTTTCTGCTTAAATAATCAATACTTATGACCTAATAATATGTAACATGTTGTGGAACTAGTCCAGTGACTAGTAACAAAAACATTACTATTAATTAGATGGTTTACAAATAATTACATAACTAAATCTAGAGGATATCTTGAGGCGCCTAATATCATCATTGGTGTTAAGTAGTTGAATGGCCTCTATATTTACGCGACCATGCGACAGCTTTTCGTGTTAAATAGCAAAGTCACGTCGTCAATCAGCTTCATATCGAGATCGCGATGGATATCCTCTTTACGCTGAAAGCAACGAGCATTCGTTATTGCACAAAGAATAATATTTTGTCGACGTTGGATGATATTTCTAGTATATCCCCATAACTGGACTTCATATGTCCAAATTAGATGCAGGATCGCTTGATATAGAAGACGTTCATTACATAGACACTAAGTGATGATTTTCTGCCACAATTAGCTAAGACATCTGATTAAGCTTGCGCTTTAGTAACTTTTTGTGCTCGATATGTACCTTTCACGTAAGTCGCGAATCGAGATTCAATCCAAGATACTTCGCTGATCTAGACTGAGGTATTTGGATGCCGTTAATATTAATATGACGCTGTAAGTTGACTGAACGAAGTGTGTATGCAACGTGGACTGCCTACTGCTCATTGAGCTTTATCTTTCAATTCTGCATCCACCGCACAACTCGTTCAAGATAATGTTGGAGAATCGTTATCACTTCGGCCTTTGTTTGTCCTGTTGTCACGATGACAGTGTATCATCAGCGTAGGTGGATGTAAAGATATCGTCTGAGAGTGGAATATCAGAAGTATAGAGAGTATACCGGTCCAAGAACACTGTGGTATACTAGCTTGGTATGGACTGAAATGTAGACTTTGCATCTTCATGCACAACACAGAATGTGCGGTTTTTTAGGTATGAGTGCAAAAGTTGACAGAAGTTTTCGGGTAAGACTGTGCTTAATTTATACATTAAGCCTTCATGCCAGACTCGATCGTATGCCTGCGCAACATCTAAGAATACAGCGACATACATAGTATAGTTTTTTTCTTTTTGAATGCTTGCGTAATGTTACATGATGTGCCTGATCAATCGTTAAATGGTAAATACGGAATCGAAATTACAGATCTGGAAGTTTATCCGATATACATATATGGTTTAAGTCGCCCTAAGATCAGCTTTTCATATAATTTGGCCAGAGACGGAAATGGCGAAATTGGTCTGTAAGACGTTACCGTTCTGGTGGCTCGTTTGGTTTTGTCATCACGACAATCTGCGCCGTTTTAAATATTTCAGGAACATGTTGAAGACATAGGCTATTGTTAAACAGAAATTTTATAAACAGTACTGCTTTCCGTGACAGCTCCTTAAGTTCATCAATTCCTGCCGCTTTCTTAGGCTTTATACTTCTATCAATCATTTTAGCAACCTCTGTAGGGGACATAAACTTTATAAGTTGTTGTGGTTGATAAACTGGAGTTATGTCTACGTATGATTATATATTATTTGACTGAAACACTGTTGCCAGGTATTTTGCAAACAATTCTGCTTTTTCTTCATTTCGACGCGTGCATTTTCCATCTTCATTTTTAAGATATCTAAACCATGGGTCGTTTGAGTTGCTCGCCTCAATGAATGGTATTTATCAACACTAGGACTCAAGTCCTTCAAGACATCTTCAAACTTTGTCCTATCGATTGCTGCAGTTTACCACCTCAGCTGGTTCCGATTAAACACGTTCTTGAATTCCGGTCGTCTTGTCCGGTGCTAAATGCGCCGTGCTTTTCGTCGTTGCTTGATTAGCAGTCTCACCTGCGATGGATAGCACTTTTCTTAAAAAAAAACTGCTAAGGAATTGAAAATTAGTGTAGAGCAGCCTTATGAATTATCTGGAAGACTTGCTGGCTTTGCATTTCCAGTTCTTCTGTTGGTTTTATTCAGAGGCTTTCAATTTTATATTAGAATAACGTTCTTCTTGAAATTAGTAAAATTATGACGTGTCTTCTCCCCTGTCACCATGTCGCTAAGTGTAAGGAGCATTGGGACATTGTCAGAAGTAACTTCCCATTAGTTCTCTTAACTTCAATGTAATTAGCTGCTACTTTGCGAGTTATGTAGAAGTCAATGAGATCAGGAATTTTATTAGGATCTATTGACTGATATATCGGATTCCTCGATATATGGAACACGCATGACTATTCATTGCTTTCAGCACTTTTCTGTGAAGAAGAGATAATAAAATGATACTCGTAAAAAAAAAAAAAAAAAAAAAAAGGATAAATTAGAAACATGAAAACAATTATTAATCGAGTCAAATCTGGTTCGGATTTGTTCTGTGTTAATAATGAAAAACTCGAATATCGTTTTTGTCTTTGCAGATTTATTATAAGTGTATTGATTTTGTGTTGCAGATAGTACCGAAAGATTACAAAACCATGGCTGCCCTTTCTAGAGCTATCGGTAAGAATGTGCTTTTCGCTCACCTAGATGAAAACGAAAGATCAGATATATTCGACGCCATGTTTCCCGTAACCTTCCTTCCGGCCGAAATTATTATTCGTCAAGGCGATGAAGGGGATAATTTTTACGTAATCGATCAAGGCGAAGTGGAGGTAAGAAGGGTTAGTTGCGATTTATTATTTTTACTTTTAATCTACTCTTTTTCTTTCTTCTTCTATCTTTCTCTTTTCTTTTTTCTTTTTTTTTTAATTTTATTATTTCCATCTTCTTAATATATTATGCGTTTTAATTCTGTTCTTACTTCAGCAATTTTCAGCTACTTCGCTAACTATTCACACAACCATAACTTTAAGTCGAATAACTTACGGGAATATCAGATGTCCTCTTTTGCAAAAAAATCAATCCTTACGTCACTCAATCCTATCACACGCTCCTTCGTAAGTTTACATCGTTTTCTTCTCTCGGCTTGTGTTCCCTTACACGTTTCTCTTTTCTATCACTCATATATTATCGCCCGTGTATTAGTTTATCCCACTTAATTCTCCGTTTTCTTCATATAATTCCAGTCCGACCTTTGATCCGAAATCCATTATGTCTAATATTATTTCTCCGCTCTTTCAAAATCGTATTCAAATTAATAATAGACGTATTTTGCTTCCATCGTGAGCTCACATTTGAAGATTAATATTTTTCTTTAACATCGACCTTAATCAGCTTCTAGAAAGAATTACTCAGGTAGCAACCAACGCGGTATAACTGTACTCAAACATAAACTGACGGCTCCAAAGCGAATTTTCTTGTAATAAACCATCTTCGAAGGTGTTCGTGTATAATTAAGCAATTTACCTGTGAATCTGAAGATGAGTTTATTAGTGAAGCAAATGCAAATTCGCTAAGAGAAAAATTTTAAGCTAAAGTAAAAGCTTCAACCTTCGTATGATATTTATGGCCTGCAGAAGTAGGTTGTTAAAATAACTACGATTTAAGTAATAACGTTGAATTTGATATCGATGGAAATTAACTCCAAACGAACTTTTGATCTTGGCACTCATCTTCGTGTTAGAAGTATTCCAGCACGCTTATTGTTCCATATTATTAAAAAGAGCGTTATGATTGCATTACTTTTGTTCTGGAACATTTGTGTAAGTTCATAAATCTTTTCGATTTTACTGTTACAATGAGCTAATGGCAAAAGATGCTTTTTGAGCCTCAAGTCAGGCTAACGTTTTTTTCGAGAAAACAATTGCGTGAGCCGTCAACATTTGAAAGTAGTAACGCTAAAATCGACAGAAACAGATTTTATTTTGACGATTGTATAAAATTAAAATTTGGAGAAATTTCGGTGTAATATTTTTTCTTACTTAATTGGAAGAGAGCAGAAGTTTCGCTATTGTAAATGATTTAACGAAGACTATCGTAATCGTAGGCAAATTCAAATATTCGAATTTACTTTTTTTTTTTTTTTTTTTTTTTTGGTTTTCTTTAGAAACGTCTACAGCTGATCTCTTAGCCCAGAAACGGATATGAGGGGAAGAATCAGATATAGGCTCGATCAGGTATTGATAAAATAAAAAATCTAAGGATCAGAAACAATGAAGGTCGACGAGAATAATGATAATATATAAGAGGCGCAATAAGGATTGCAAAGCTTAAGTGACAACAGATCACAACACAGAGCGTCACGTTCATTCAAGAGGGATAGAGAAGATACGGTTGGGATCGCAGATGGTTTCATCGTTAATTGGAGAGGATAAATAAGAGGATGTGCAAAAAGAAAACGAAAACACGAGGAAAGAAGGAGAGTATGATTAAGACGCATATAGCGGAACGGCGAAGCGAAGGAAAATCGTAAAACCAAATCCGAGTAATTAAGTTAAATGGATAGGGAGAAAGAAGGTCGGTCGAAAAAGGAAGTTACGTAAAGATCCCGACCAGAATTTAGTATGGAACTTTTTAAGCATTCGAATTTTTACTTTTGCTAGTTTTATGACAAAAATTCAACGGTTAAACTTAAAACTAGATGATATTTTGTATGTTTTTTCGTCAAATTATTTATAAGTTACAGAGAATGGAGCAGATTCATTATTAAACTAATTTAAAAAATGCGAATTTGATTTTTTTACGATTTCTATTTTCTCATTTAATTTGTTGATTAGAATTTGACATCTTTACGTTTTCACCGTAGCTGGGGGGAAAAAAAAATCAAAAACGATCTCGCTTTTACTAAACTCTTCAAAAATTTCACTATCAATCAGAATGGATTGTTTATTCTTTTGAACATTTATGTAACATTACTTTTTTTTTCTTATTATTATTACTGACTTTGTATTTTTGCGGTGGTTAAATAAAAAAAAGAAAACAAAAAGTCCATTTCTACAATCGTTAGATTTTTTTTTGGTGGCTCAAATATACAAATCTTTCATGAACAAATAATTCACTTTGACTAAATTTATGGATATTTGCAGTGCTTTCGACAATGTCTGTCTTCTTATTCCTCGAGATGCAATGATGGCATTCGACATTTCTATGTAATTCGTTTTCATTGTTATCAATCTTTTGCTGAATTGTACTATCCATTTCACCTCTCCACTAAGTAAAATCTTTCGCGCTCTTCCTCGAGTTCCTACTTAAGTCCTAATCTTTTTAATATCTACACTATTTCTGTTGCATCTCTTTCCACGAATTCTTCTTCTTTATACTTTCCCGTTGACATGTTATTCTGCTCTTTTTCCTGTAATATTGTGACCGTCAACGGAAAGGTTAACCGTTTTCTTGTTATACTGAAACACTCTCTCAGCGCATTACACCTCTCTGTTTCTCCTGCAAGGATCTTTTTTTTTCAGGCTATTTATTCTCCCTTTCCTACTCATTCCTGCGACTTTTTCATTCTTCGTATACGTTCTTTTATTCATAATCTTTTCTCACCACATATTCTATAGATTCATTTGCTTTGGGTCTGTAACGAAGCGGGCATAAACGGTAACGAAATAGCGGATTCTTTGGCTCGCTTTGCTGTATTTCCTTGTACTAAAATTCCTGTCTCTAATCTGCTATTCTTATGTGAAAAATTCAGTTCCAGACGTTGTTCGGATATCTGTGCTTCATCATTTTTTAGAACTTTTTCCTTCTATTTGTTTCTTCAACCTAGTTTTCCATTTTGTTCTTGGTCCGGCAACTTTGCGTTGCGCCGCCGCTTTCCATTATTCGTTTGCGGTTCAAACATTCTCTATTATCCGTTTTCGACATTTGCTTAACACCTTGTAACGGTTCTAAACGTTAACTTGGTCCTCAGGGATGCCAACCAAGAGGTTTTATCCTCGTGGATTTTCTTTTCTTTTTAGTTTTAACAAAAATTTCAAATATGCGGTTTTAAACAGATTACTCTCAGAGCTTTTTATAACGGACAATATATTATTAAAAAGGACACCTATCTTTCGGGACCGGTCGACCGCTGAAAAAACAATATTTAGTCCGAAAATAGCGCAATTATAAATACACAACAATATATATGTAAAGTGAATATGAATGATACGTATCACTGTTGTCGGTGATCCTGGATCTATTGATGGCAATTCGGCGGTCGGTTGCGTTGCAGAAATCGGAATCGGTCGAGGAAGATTTATCGAACACTTTCGTTGAGGGCCAGTTGCATATCCGAATCCAAACTTTGCCGAACAGCAAGAATCACTACTCGCGTCACTTCGATATTTATCGATAAATTTAACAAATGTCGAACGTAGTAACAAGACGGCGACTTTTCCACGAGAAATCAAAACGGAAGTATTTCTACAAAATTAAAAACCGGAGCCTCCTCTACCGGTAAAACGGGACTTGACTCACTGACTTGGCCGACGATCAAACTGAGGCTGACTGCTCGAAGGTAAAACTGAGACCGCTTGCTCGAAGGTAAAAAACTGAGACCCTATCAGGCTGCCACTGCCTTTTTCGCTAAAATCTTCATCTCGCCTTTTTTTTAAATTATCGAACGCCTACTCGACCGTGACCGCTGCATTTTGCCGAATCTGGTAGATCCTTTTTGTTTCCAGTAGGATGCTGATTGGCTGGTCCCACCGACAACAGTTCCATGCACGCGCACACTCGCACCCGCACCACACATTCCAAATTATTTTTATTTTTATTTATTTTTTGTTTATTATTATTTTTATACAAATATATGTATATGACTAATGTAATGGACACATTACAACCTTCCTCAAATTGCCTTCTTCATCCAAGCGGTGGTGAAGCCTTCCGCGATTCCATCGATGATGTGTATTTTTTAAGTGTCCATCTCTATATTTCGAACGTTCCTTCTATTTGATGTCGGCTACTACCTTAATCAGCATTCTATTTTAATCGCGGGAAGGGGGTTTGGACATTTTGAGTGTTTTATATGCTGGGAATAGTAAATAATGACGAAACGTAGAGAGACAAGATTCGTTAAGCGAATCAATTAAGAAATCGTAGTAAGTTTCCATTGAGCATTTTAATTGTTTAAAAGTTATACATTGCAAAGGAAAAACATTAATATTTGCAGTAAAAGGAAGTCGCACGTTTCAAGGAAATAACATGACATTCAAATAGAACATGGTAAGATCGAGGCGACAAATGGTTGATGGAATAAGGAAAAGTTGAAAGAAGAAAGCGAATATAAACCACCACTTAAATGAAGACTAATTATGGAAGAAATAATGGAAGGGTAACTTCGGGGAAAGAGGAAGAGGAGGTTTTATGGCCAGGTAAAAAGAGTGTAGGATGGATGAATAATCAGTCTCTAAAATTTAGACACGCACAAGGAGAGAGAAAGGAAAAACTTTGGAAAGGGAATCTATTAATAAAGGAGCTATTAGAACAGTTAGACAGTCGGTTACTTTGTTGTACCAACAATACCGCATGAATTATCCATATCACGTCAATTAGTATACAACGGGTGGCTAATAAAAGTTAAAGAGCGAATGTAAAGAATGATACATCAATGGAGAGTTTAGGGTATAGAGATAGCTGATAAAACGCTTTTCTAGTTGAAAGATAAGAGCAACTTGAATAAATTACAATTTCAAGATATACGAAAAGGATCGCGTGTTAAGGGATAGATTCGGACAGGAAGATAAGATAAAAGAAACAGAATTGGAAAGAAAGTTGATAAATTATACACAAGTGCAAACTTTTGACCGGTACTGTAGAAAACGGGTAACGCAAACAGTTGATAAATCGAGCTATAATTAGTATTATTACAGAAAATATTGACTACGCCCGTAATTGTTAAATTATATTTACATTCCGTTGCGTTTAATAATTAATTTGTGTGATACAGTTAATTTTCCCCGATGATTGGATAATTGCCATTATAATGAAAAAAATACTTTTTTTGTTGTTCAAGATGCTAACCTATTATTTATTATTCGTTGCGAATTATATCCGTAAAAAAAATAAAATAAAATAAATGAACTCAGCGAGGGAATATAGTATATAGGTCTATCTTTTTCTCTATCCGCCGAATTCGCCGAGTTATTTGTGTCTTCATCCTTAGTGATAGCCATTACGCTCACAGTCGACCTCTTCGGCGGGGAGTGTAAATTTCCATGGACCGGAGCTACATAGACCCGGGTTCAGGTAAAAAGCTCCTGATAGATAAAAATAAAACAGCAGCTAAACTTTCAACTCTGTGCAAGAAAATTAGAGTCGATGGATGCCAAATTCGGATTCATTAAGACGGTGTATTTCGTTGTCTCATCAGTGATGTTATCAAATTTGCGCGTCCTTCAAGTAGGACAATTGACATTAAAAGTCGACCACCATTGGTGAAAGTTGATAATATAAAAATACATCGTTTCGAATTTGTTTAATAAAATTACATTTATACCGATTACTTTATTTTCTTATTTAGTAAACACTTTTTTTTGTTTTTTATTTTCCTTTTCTTTTTTCTTTTTTTTCTTTTTTCTTTTTTCCATCTTAATTTGTTGAAGAAGACGATTACTCCGAATAATTTATCTTGTAATAACGTAATGGATATGTTGTTTTTTCTGATGTCACGTGTTTGTAGAAATTTCGGTTGCTTCAAGAAACTTCGAAATTCCTATTTCGTCGAAGAGGTTAACATTTTTGTTTATTTCAATCTACCTACGAAGTAGTAGTAGTTCCTTCGTGTAATCAGAAAAGTGAAGTAATTAAAAATTGATTTTATTTTTTCTCGCAACAAAAGAGGAAAACAAAGAAAGAAAAAAAGATAATAATTACATTGATAAGTGTACTTTGTTTTTTAATTAAAAATTTGGAAAAACTTTTTATAAGTAAAAATTTGGAAACTAATGCAAACAGCTTTAATGAAATTTTCAGAATTTAATTTTGAGTACATTCCAACCAAAGTTGAATTTAACTTGAAATTTATTTAATCGATTAATAAATGTTTTTTCATCGTTTTTGTGAAATTCTTGAAATTTTTTTTGATGTATTGGATATTATTATAATTTTTGGAAAAAGTAACTTTAAAACTTAAAAAAAGGCGCAGATAGTCTCGAACATATTTTTATAATTTTACTATCTCCAGTTTTAAGCTGCTAATAGGAGAGTGGTAGTTGTATAAAAATTATATTATATTATTGTAATATATAAGTGTTATCATATTAAGGTATTGTATTAGGAAATATTTATAGATGATGGTATAATTGTGATCAGTGGCGGCTCGTCCATGTGTTCACATTCGCACGTGAACACCCTGGGTTCAACTTTAAAAAAGTAGAATCCCATATTTTTATTTATATTTATTATTTATATATCACTATTAGTAAAATTAATGTTAAAAATAAATTGATTTTACATTTTTAAAAAGTAATTAAGTTTTGTCCGGAATTCTTTTAGTGTGAAGGCTACTTGTAGCACGTGCGATCGAAAATCATGTAAGTATAATGTAGTAGTGTGTCAGAAAGATAAAAATGATGTCGTGTTAGTGCATGTGTTACATCGACTTGATGGAGCACACTCGAATTGTGAACCAAACGATAGGCGTTTTTTTTACAAAATTATATTTTGTACGTGTGCAACTTTGATGAAGTGAATTTGATTATAAAAAGAATTAATCGATAAATTTTCATAAAACGATTATATGTTTACATTTTTTTATTGCTTATACCTATATTTGAATTTTGAAGGAAATAAAGTTTGATTGGAGTATATTTATATGTTTATTTTTACTTTTATTTTATAAGAAAAGTGTATTACTGCATCTATATTATATCGGTTGCGTTATTGCGTTGCATACATATACAAGTTAGTACAATATTGTACATTTAAAAATTGTTATGTGTTTAAAATTACTGTGGTTCTATTTGTCAACATTATAATTTCCAAATATTGAAATACAGTAAAAATTGGTTACAACGGCATACCAATTAGCTTTTAGCTTTGAAAGATTTATGCAGATGAATTTAACAAAAACATCACCCTTAATCTTTTTCAATGAAGAAATGAAATTTATATAAACAGAACAGATATACCGTTATTTTTTGTTCTGCTTATTTTGTTAGTTTCAACATGTAAAATACTTATTATAAATATAACGTTGACGAAGACCTGTGGTGACCATTGCAAAAAATATTAGAAAAAGACTGCTATACTCATTTTGTTGTAATGAAAAATCGAAAAATTACAAATTTCTTCAAAAGTAAGAAAATATCAAACCACTTCCGTTTTGGTACAGTTTTTTTTCTCTTACTCTTGCTTTATACTGATTTAAGTTTTTTTATTATCATACTTTTATGTACAAAAAAGAAAGTGCGTTGTTTGTGTTTTTGACTAAGAAATATGTGCAGTTATAATTATAAATAAATGATTGCTTATTCAGCGTAATTTATGCCATAAAATATTTCGTGTCATTTTCGTAACGAACTGTTCATTAGTAGTAAATTTTGAACATTAAAAAGTTATAATGCTTTATTTGATATGGGATATAACGACCAGATTGAATTCAGCTTTTTGAATGTTTTTATAACTAATTTCTACTGTATCTTATAATTTGTCATTTTATTATACTCTTGTTGGTGAGACATGCATTATGTAAAACTGATACTGTTCAAGATGTTGGCTGCATATTTTAGCATAAAAATTTAATTGTTTTTAAGCAAATTCAAAATAATTGTAATAATTGATAAATTAAAATAATGATAAAATATAAATATTACATAGGCTTAAAAAACAATAACAACCAACATTTTGCAAAATTTTAACTTTTGTTTGTTTTTAATGTACTTCAATAAAAATATGTAATGAGTTTTCACAGTTCATATTATTAAAATTAAAATTAAAATACTCGTATTTGGTAGAAACCACATTAATTTTAAAAATACTAATAACGTTTTGAATATGTATACACAATCGATCATTGGGAACACAGTTTAGTTTTTAATGATGGACCGCATATATTCATTGGAATATTTTCAATAGTGACGTAGTTTCTACCTAAAATTGTAATTTTACTTAAGGATAAAAAGTGTTAATTATATTCTTACTAAGTTTTTCGACACTAAAACGAATTAAAACATTTTTATGTAGCACAATGTGTGAAGACAGGTTAAATGCTTTAGCTATGTTATCAATTGAAAAACAAATGTTCCACAATATTCCTAACTTCCATGAAACTGTTATAGATTTTTTTTCTTTAAAGAAAGATAGAAGAATAGACTTCGTTTACAAGACTTTTAACTGAAAATTATTAATATGCGCGCAGACACACAGGCACATACATACATACATATATATTAATTACAACGTAATTCTTAGGCTACCCCCCATTCGAAAAAATGTCCCAATTTTATGTAACGCTAAATGTAACGAAAAAATGTCTTATTTTATATAACGGAAGTTAAATGTTAGAATAGGATTTTTGTGGTTATGTTATTTTTTGTGTGTGTTGATGCCAGTAAGAATTACGTTGTAAATTTTGATCATTTTATACAAAGTATAGAAAAGAAAGAGACAGAAATGTAAGCAAGAGGGGTCAAGGGGCACAGCCCCTTGCGAGGCCAAAATGGCCGAGTTATATATATATATATATATATATATAGTTTTTGATAAATTGTTTTCAATAAATATTTGTGTAATATTTAATATATTTAATTGTGAACCTCCACTTCTGTTACTCACGAGCCGCCACTGATTGTGATATAAATGAGATAAATAATGAGAGTGTGGATTTTGTAGTATAGTAATATATAAGTTAACACTTTTTATGCTGTAACAGAAAGTAGTACTTCAGTTAAGTTGATGCTATATTGTACAAATAAATGATATAATTATGTTGGGAACCCACAGACGGGCTCTAGTGCCTTGTGGGACCCGCAAATTATTATTAAAAAAAAAAAAAAAAAAAAATCATCTAACTCGACCATCTTGTAGTTTGCCACTATTTATTAAATTTCACTCGAAATTTATTTCAGCTTGATCGTTTATATTTCATACATCACTAAAATTAGGCCCATTTTGATTGATTACAACATTTTTTTATGACATGTAGATTTTTGATTAAAGTTGTATCTGTCGATTTCTGATTATAAATATAGATGTATGTAATAGACCATTATTAACATTCGCGAACGAAATAATAAAGACTAATTTTAATATTCGCAAAGTGTAAAATGTTGAATATGTGTGTGTGCGTATTTGGTTTAGTGAATTCTGTATTCTACATTCAGATTACAATAAAGCTACTCTAAACGTGTAATTATTTAAAATTCTCTAGGTGTTTACGTTCTACTAATGCGTTTGTACTCCAAAATTTTAACACTGGGTCTTCCTACTCCTTATAATTCTTCCTTTGTCCTTTCCACCTCTAGATACAATTCCTATGTTTCAATCTTTCCTAAGCTCTATTTCTGAGCGTCTCTTTATTTAACCCTTTCCATCATTTCTATGGTTATTGGGTCAAAGCCGCTGGCTAAAAGATAATATATAAAATAATATTATTATTATTTCATCTTGAAAGTTTCACTCGATTTTTTTAGTGCGTGTTCTTTGCGCCCCCAAGTAATATTGCTGACTTCATATGAAAGTGTTGATTCCACTATGGCTTGCAGTTCACGTATCGCTACGTTTTTTATAGTTAGCATCAATTTTTAGATACCATTTGTCGGTAATATTTTCTCGTGTTTTACACTTCTGTAGCTTGATCTCCTTATTTTGCAACTAATAATTAGTTTATCACTATTGTCGCAGTCTTTCCCGGGGTATATTTTGAATTTCGAATTGATAACCCCTTCATCTTGTATCGACTAAGATGTAATCGATTTGATTTCGATATCGGTCACACCATGCATATAGGCGTCAGACGGGTGGTGTTTAAAACCAGTGTTACAGATGAACATTTTCGTACTAGCGCAGAAGTTGACTAGTTGTTCACCTCTTTCATTTCTGATCCCAAGACCATAATTTCCCACGGCATTTCGTAGTTCTAAGTCTTGACGTGTTTCCGTTATCGTTAACGTCTCCGAGTACAACTGTCATTTCTCTTGACGGCATTTTACCCGTTGTTTCTTCAAGAGCTGCATAAAAATCATTCACGGTTTCTTGATCCGTTTCATTGATTGCAGCGTAGACTTGTATGATATTTAAATTTACTAGATTTGCTTTTATTTTGATAGCTATTATCCGATTATTGACTGTTTCATGCGCAATTACGTTGTTGCGATGTTCATTATGTATTACGATTGCTACCCCATTTATATGATGGATTTCATGTCCAAAGTAATACACTACATTGTTGTTATTATTAGGTATGGAGTATCCCCTATCTTTGCAGTGGGTTGCCGATATTCCAACAATAGTAAGTTCTGAAGTTTCATGTTCAAGTTTTCCAACTTCATTTAAGCCACGCACATTCAATATAATCGTATAATTTTAGGTCCATAATTGTTCGTGGAAAAGTACACCGGTGTTTTTCCGTTTTAAGGTGCCGAGTACTCGCCTTCCTTATCGTAGGCCGATATTCATCAGTCCGATAGGGGCACATAGTCATGGATAAGGTGCTAATAGTTTTCCGTTGTAGGAGCACTTCAAAGTTTGACAGTATTTACTTTTAGGCTCACCTTTAGCGATTATTCCTCCCCCTCCATTTCACTATCGGCATTGTGTTGTGAGCCTCGATTTAGCTTTTCTGATCAGCGCTAGATCGGCCGAATAGAAAACTACCACCCTGTACTATACCACGTGTACGTACGAAGCTCTCGCATGGTTGCTGTTTCGTTTCGCTGTCGGTGGAACCAGCACCATTTGGTGACAGTCGGGTGACTACTTACCTGTGAAGGTGGCTCTGGTCACAGCAACCTGTACCCCGCAGGGTTATAGCATTAATACTCGGCAAAGAAGGAAATTCTGCACTATTGACGAAGGGGTATATTGCGTGAGATTCGTGCGTGGCAGGTTGCTGTTGTGTTTGTATCTACCGTGTATCAAGTAGATCGGTTAATAAAGTGTTTTTTGCGTGTCAGTCTGCGTCACCTGTGAGATGCGCACCCCGTGTTTGCATAGTGAACTGGCTCGCGACGTTACTCGTGGCCCCGCCTGTACGGATAACGAATATTCAAGCACATGCGCGTCATCTAACTTGGGATTAAATAGCGATCGATTAATGATGGTTATCAGCTATTAAACGGCGGATGGTTGACGGGACTGTGTTTAATGCGCTTTTGGCTCGTGAACTATGGACATTAAAATAGCGCAGGTGAAATTTTTAGAAGTGTCAATGTACGGATATTTTACCCGAACAAAATACCGCTGCCTGACTAACTACGTCACTGCAGCTGGTTGAATCTAATTGTTCGTATCTAGAACAATGGAATAAACGCGAGAAATTATTTTCGCATTGTTTTCACTTTGTTTAAATTAGTATTATTATTATTTATTTTAAAACTTCGTACGTAATCGTGAATATAGCTGTGATACGTGTCGGTTTTTTTTAATTTATTAATTTTATTTTGTACTCATTCATAATTCACGTATATAAAATTGACCATTTTAATATTAATACTACTTTATAATCTGTTAATTTTTCGTTTATGCTATCACGGTTTTTATGTACCGTAACATAAGACTGCTTCTAAATCTGCTCTATTGTATGTGTTTCAGTTGTAGTCTTTTCACAAGATGCGTAAACTCTTTGCGTCTCCCATTTTTAACGTTTCTATTTTTTTCCTTCCGCTTTTCTTTTTTTCTGTTCATTATTTACTACACCATGTACAGCATCTTTAGCTAGAAGTGCGGAAAGTTGGGTGCTATATTTTTTCACATAGTCGTCCAGCCTCTTGAAGAGAAGATAGAAGGGATATATGATAGTTATACAGGATCGTCTTGTAGTTGAGATTTAAGGTTAGTAGGTAGTTTGTGCTTGAGTCGTAGGCTTTGAAGTAACGGACATAGGATGAGAAAATGAGGTTGTTGCATCAGGAGCATAGCGGAGCAGAGAGTCCAGACAAAATGTGGCCATATGAATATCTTGTGTGCCGACACAGAGCGGTCTGGTCCTTACGATGCGAGGGAAAGTGATTCCATGGACAGACGTCTTTAATGAAACAGAGGTGTGTGATGGTCTGGTGTTAGTCCACTTATCTTGCCATAGGATTCAGGAAAGCTTTTTTGATTAGATATTTAACGTCTGATAGTGAGGTCCATATGTTCAGGGCAGGTCGCATCAGTGCTGCTTCCTTCGCTGCTTTGTCAGCAATTGTGTTTCTCAAAATGCCTGATTGTCCTGGAATGAGAGATGATCGGTTTTTTGCAAGAACCTCATAGATGGACGCTATTATGTGGTTGCGCTTTTTGTCTTCTATATTTTTCACAGCGAGCACGGAGTCAGTTACAATAGTAGTTACCGTTTGTCTGGTTGAGCTAAGAATATGCCATGCAATTTTAAAGACAGTGCCGAGAAAGAAGATGGTAAAAGAATCCTAAAATGTAATTGTATTTTTGAACACCGAAGCATATCCTGCTGAGCTTTCTGAACTGGATCCATCAGTGTAGTAAATTACGTTTCCTCTAAAACAGCGATAGCTTGTGAACAATTGCAAACTTGGATCATTTTCGATGTAGCAGTGAATAATCGAATGAAGCTGCGTGTATTAAATCACTATAGACTCATTTTTTTAAAGTCTTCTGGCAAGTAATCTATAAATCAATGAAAAATGTTTCGAAACTTCGATTTCTAGTTTAAATACAATTGAGCAAGAGCTTTTTTCTGAGTTACAAATCGACGTAATTCTTGAAGAACCAAACTGAAATAAATAATCATTATATCAGGAAGGGGCGGCATTCGATGAAGTTAAAATTTAATAAAACAGGACAATCCATATTTGTATGGCGGCAGGAGGAAATCCATTAAAACTGGTAAAACTGTATAAGTATGACGTTAATTATTTAATTTATATAATAAATAAACATAAAATATATTATTTAAATTAAAATAACTAACGTGTTCTATAGTGACTACGTATTTATGGTAACAAGTTAAAAATTAACACGCTGTTTTTTTTAATTCTAATAATGTAGATTTTCTGTTTGTGCGTTTCTTTATTAATCGAAATTAACGAAGAAAGCGGATAATCGCATTGATTTTTTTTATCTTAATTCATACAATTTAAAATTTATTAAATTTGAAATGATTAAGTATAGGGGATTCTATCGGATCAACTGAAATAAATTCATGAAATAGAACTCATTCGCGAAAGATTAGGGGTAAAACAAGTGGAAAGAAATATTGATAGTTAACGAATATCGGGGGATAGTTTTAAGAACACGCGTCGTCCCTGTTCATTCAGTGTAATCGATCAACATACAAATTCGTTAAATAAACGTCTGTTCCAATAAATTGGTTCGACGAATAATCTGTTATCTAAGCAGCGACGTCAGCCATTCAATTTAGAAGCGTCATATGATAATGATTAGTTGTATACACGATTATGATGGATTAGCCAACATTAGAAGTGCCGTTGCGATGCACTGGAATAATGTATGAACGTGAAGTCTCGTGGAAAACTCGTGATGTGCGAGTGGTTTGAACGCTTTCACGATTGGAACAAAACAGCTATAAAGAATGAGCCACGTTAAGATGAACGAGCAGAAATTCAATTTAGATTGGTCATAACAATAAGGAAACGGAACGTCTGTTAAGATTTGGGTAAACGTAAAACATACACGCCTGACAGTTCCGTACCAGCTAACAGCGGAAAAAAGAAATGGATGGAAACCAGTAAGGGACGCTATACGCCGAACTCTTGGCGTTGGATCTCTCTACCCCTTTCAATGCTTCCTTTATCCTTTCCTTCCCATCGCTAGCCGTTATTCCCCTCTTTCTTTCCTTTATACTCTTTATCTCCGATCGTCTCGGAATCTGAGTAGGTGATCTAAGTTCATGTGTAGTTGGGTCAGTGTTAACACCGAGCCCATTAAAAAAAAAAAAAAATTAAGGGACACGTCCTTTTCTGCAAACTATCATCGCCTGAGGCTTGATCTGTTACTAATTTCATCCTGAATGTGAACGGCGCAACTAGTGAAGCTAAAAGTTATCGTCAAGGGACAATGTCGTTAACCATCTAGTTTGATAAGCTTAATGTCGTGTATATTACGATATCGATTTTGATGGTCGAATTGTAAACATTGAAGTTTTGAACCGGTTAATAGTAGTTACGTGACAAGTTTGACTATCAGAGTAGTTGTACATCCTGAATTTTCAGCTCGGAATGGCGCGGTTGTTTTCGAATACCCTTACCATACTCTTCGAATTCGGCGTCTGCGAACTTTTTTTTTGTTTATCCGCACCAAAAGGCTACGAAAAGTACATATGGTTTTGAAGAAAAACGAGCGATAATGATAAAGATAATTTCGCTATAAATCAGTTGTGAACTTTGTCAAAAACGTGTATAAAAAGTTTTAAATAAACACGTCTTGCATTTGTAGGCAGTTAATTTTTTACGTAATTTTTTTTTTTATCGAAGAAGACTTTCGTTAAAGTTTTATTTAAGGCGATGGGTAGAATTTGTTTTTAAAGCCCCCCCTCCCCAAAGTTATATTTCGTTTATTTTTAAGGTTAAAATCGATAAAAAATGATGATATAAGAAATTAAATTTTCGGTAAGGCTTTATAGGCGACCAGAATCTTTTTTTTACCTTCTGATCGAATAATAAAAAAAGGAACTCGGTGAAAGAAATAAACTTTAATAAATAGAATTCGTTTAAATAAAGTAGGCCAAATAGCGTTAATGTCGAGCAAAAAAAAAAAAAAAAATGAATACGCTGATTCAGTTTTTTAATATTCGTAACTGGTTTTTTAAAACATTCAACATTCGGAAAATATATATATACATATATATTTGTGTATACCTTTTTACTACATAGTGGATCGTTACAATCTAGAAATATCGACAAACAATATTATCATCGAGTTGGTTTTAATTCGAATAATTCGTTCGTGTGCAACAGAAAACCACTACACACGCCCGTCGCCATATGCGTCCCCTGTTTGTTATTGGATCTACACTTGTATCGCGATAAATCAAACATGTACAATATCCGTCTGATAGTCTTGCACAGGTTTACATTGGTTATCGCAATGAACCTAAATTGTAAATCGTAGCACTCGACTCCGAGCATCGTGCCTACACCTATTTGTACCACGTTGCAGTAGGGCTAGCTACAATGTTTATGGAAATTATGCAGCGTGAGTGCACACGCAAAAGATAGCACTTGCAACCAATTGTAAATGTCACATTTACCGCGATACCCTAAGTAAGTCTGCCTATACACAAACGAGCACACATATGATATGGTAACTTGACGGTTTGCCGTTGACTCTCACACTAGTGCAGCGTATTTAAAACGTAACTAAGCAGTCGACTGACGGCGATATAAAAAAGTACCATTGAAGTTGAATTTTCTAGTGAATTTTGAAATTTTTTACACAACTGCTTCCAAAAATGATAGTATCAGTTATAATGACTTCGAAATTTTTTATTTATTATTAATTATTGGTTTTGTTGCTGGTCCCTACGGAGTCAATTAATCAATTCCGAGACAATTTTTAAGATTTAATATATATATATATATAAATATTTGAATCTGCCCCCTATAGTTTTTACTGAAACACATATTTAGGCGAAATAAACGCTTGTGATTGAGTTGAGAGTGCGTATTATTATTATTATTATTATTATTATTATTACTATTTTATTTTATTTTAACACGTCAACTATGGGCATTAACCCGACGCAAGTGAAATTTTTGAAAGTAACAATGTACAGCAGCAGGATATTGTACCCGAATGAAACACGATTAACTAACCAACTACGCCATACGGTAGCTAACCGAGAGCGCTTAGTATTACTGATAGACTCACTTGGAGTCAAAGCCCCCCCCCCCACTACTTTATATTTGTGTAATATGATTAATTACGCGGATTTGTATAATAATGGTTCCGTTTATCTTTAGGAGTGTCGTTTATTTTTTTTATATTTTTTGCAATTATGTTTTTTAATCGCTTCATTTATTTTCATTTCATAAATTAAATATCGGAGTGTTATTTAGAAATTAATTTTAAAATCGGTTTTAGAATTACAAAGGAAAGATTTGTTAACGTTCCAGGAATGTCTTAATTTTAGAAGTGTCGGTCGTTCGACAAAATCTATACAAACTTCGGCGAATAAAAAAAAAAAAAAAAAAAAAAAATGTAATAGTTAAATGAAGTTGTGGCTTTTAAAGTGAAGAAAGTTTTTCAGTTTTTTAAAAAAGAATTAACCACTTTCTTAAGAAGATGGATGCGACAAGATATCGGGTCTTATCTACTGAAAAATTGCTTCTACGAAGTGTAAAATATTTCAATGAAAAGGCGTTTAACTATTTTGCATCGCACAGGATACAAAAATGGAACATAGAAGTCACTTTAAACGAATGTATGTACAATAGTTATCGGTTTAATTTTTACAAAATTAAAATTGACCTCCTCTCATTTAAAGCGCACCAAGCCGTCACTAATTGGCATCTGAGAAACTGTTTTTTTTTTTTTTTTTTTTGTGCAGGTGTGACTAAAATCTTTTATGACAATACCAAAGTGAGTTTGAAGCACTGCTAATTAAATCGCTTCACTTTTTTATGCTCGTATCCAGTGCCGTAACTAGGGCGGTGCCAGCGGTGCCGAGGCACATCCAGGAGGGGCGCAGAAATGACCAGACCAGGACCACAAACAATACCTATTATTTATAACGTAATACGGTTGCTGATAATATAATATATTCTTCTTTTTTTTTAATACCAGTAAGGTGGCAAACAAGCAGACGACGGCCCACCTTTAAGTACTCATAATTAAGTACACAAAAAACGTAGTTTTTATATGATAGATTTATTTTTAACAATCCATTTTATTGACAGAACCGGGTAAGATTAGAAAATTTTTCAAGGGCGCAGTTATTGGAGCTTGCACCCGGGGCACATAAAAGGCTAGTTACGTTACTGCTCGTATCTATGAAATTCAAATCAAAACTATAGAAGAGGTAACAAAAAGTGTCTGTTTTTCAGTTAGAAGCCACTAATTCTTTTAAATAACAGCATTCGTAACGTGTTCTAATGTAGCTGAATACGCATATTTATTATTCACTTATTTGTATATGTTACATCATTTCTTATACGTGTACACAATGGCCGCCAGTGCTTTGTAATGGAACAACAAAATTAAACGAAATATCTAAATTGAAATAAATTTATTTTAAAGTATTTAAAAATTAAAGCTATGTAGCCGGCGTATTTTTTACCTGCATTTTCATTGTTGCAATGAAAAATTATGTTGTTTTGATTAAACGGAAAAAAGTCTTTCGAACAAGTTCAGCTACAACGAACATTGTATCATCATACGTTAAAAGATTTATCCTCCTAATCGAGTTATAATATTCGATTTCTTTTATTTTAATTTTATTCTATACATATACATATATATTAATTACAACGTAATTCTTAGGCTACCCCCCTCCATATTAGAAAAAATGTCCCAATTTTATGTAACGCAAAATGTCCTAATTTTATGTAACGTTTGTTATATTTTATAGAATTTCTGTGATTATGTTATTATATTCATACGGACCGATTTAGAATTACGTTGTAAATTTTGATCATTTTATACAAAGTATAGAAGCGAAAGAGATAGAAGTATAAGCAAGAGGGGTCAAGGGGCCTAGCGAGGCCAAAATGACCGAGTCATATATATATAATTATATATATATATATATATATATATATGTGCATTGTAAGTATTATTATTGTAATTAGGAATACTCGACATAGAAGTTTTTTATTTATTATTATTTATCCCGACATGTTTCAGAGACCTCCACATTCATGGGAATAATGCATAAAATGTAAAGTTAAAAATGTAGACAATGAAAAAAAAACAAATTAGAATAGTACGTAAGTCGATTTTTGTAAATTACATATCGATGAGTCGCTTTATGGATTATGCGTTGAAATTTAAAATACTTCATTACAGATTAAATGGTAAATAAACAATTTTCTTATATAACTTGATAAAATATTGTATTTACTGGATTTTAAATTAATTACTTATCGATATGTAATTTAAAAAAAAATCGACTACGCGTATTACACTAATTTATTTTTGTTCACTGTTTACATTTTTAACATTTTATACATTACCGTTTCCCATGAATATGCAGATCTTTGAAACAAGTCGAGATAAATTAATGAAACTTCTGTGTTAAGTGTTTTTAATTACAATAATGCTATTTACAGTTATTCACTGGAAGAGGTCTGATGATAATATTCGTTATATGTATGTATGTTTTTTTTGTTATTATTTTTTCTTTTTGTTTTTTTCAGTGTATTAACTAAAAGCACTCGAGTATAATCTTGAAAGATGTCTACGTAGGAAGGTTTTATCTTTCTGAAAAAATTATTCTCTCTTAAGAAAATTGCCAAAGTTTGCTTTATGCCGCGTCATTTTTAAGCGGAATGATAGGCTAAATAAAATCAAAAACCTAATTGCTCGAAATAAAAATAATGTACATATATAATAATAGCACAAATTCCTAAATAGTGAAAATACAAAATTCGCAAACTATAAGTGGGCATGAATAAGAGCGGTAGAAAGGGAACGATGAAGAGACTCAAGAAATTTTAGCGAAAAGACAATTTCTTCTTTACGACTCGACGAAATGAAAGTTAATTTGTAGATGACCGAGCGAGGATAGTCCCACCAACGGCGCCGCTACTCAGATATCTGTGGAGTTGTCGCTATTACAGATATTACAAATAATCACGTTTATATGAACCAGCGCAGCAAGGCTAACGGAGGATTTGTCAGTTTACGAAATTAGCAAAATCGTCCTTGTCCCGTTACAGGTATTTTTATAAGCAGGCTATTGCCCGGTTGTAAACTAGGTCGGTGTTTTTGTTGTTTCAGTTTTTCGTCGACAATGAGCTGGTTACGACGATCGGCGAAGGAGGCAGTTTTGGCGAACTGGCGTTGATTTACGGGACTCCGAGGGCAGCCACGGTGCGCGCCAAAACAAACGTTAAATTGTGGGGCATCGATCGAGATTCGTATCGGAGAATTCTGATGGGATCTACAATACGGAAACGAAAAATGTACGACGAATTTCTTTCGCGAGTGTCCATACTAGGTATAATTTAATTTTCCAGCTATTTTTTTCGTTTTTATATGGTGATCTTAATTAATTGCGGTTCTATTACTATTTTTCTTTATATGTTCTCGCGGCAACAGCTCTTGAAATATGTTCATTTATGCATAGAAAAATTAGTGTGCATGTACCGACTCTAAAATATATATATATATATATATATATAGATATATATCACTTAATAGATAAATTGTGCTTTGTAAGATTCCGCAGTAACTCGCTAAATAGTTGTGGATTAATATTCGGAATATTAACTAAACTGTTCATCGACGTGACTTCACATGAAAGTCGTCGATTCTCATTAGAAAATCATTAAATTTTTATTTTTTCTCCGACAAATTTAATCATTAGCATCGTCATATTATTATTATTATTATTATTATTGTTATTAATTTTCCGCTTGTGCATGTTGAAATCGCGGTTCGGCATTAATTAGGAATGGAAAAAATGAAGCAGGCAAAGTATTATCGACATTTAGATGATGAATACCTCATGTGAAATATGGTGTTTTATAAATATGCACAACGTATTACCGAAGGTTACAGAATTTTATCTGTCCCGTCGCAACTTTAGGCTTTACGTTTTAGTCTATGTAGTAATTTAGCTTTGGTATGTTTAACTATCTAACTTTACTCATTACTGCTCGTGTGTTTTACCGATAACCACTTAGAGCAAACAAACTTCAGCAGCGGGGCCCACCTTAGTAATGAGTACAGAGAGTCTTTTTTACTATTTTTTCCTTAATCCGGAAGGTTGTTAGTGCACCTGCTTTATCGAATTACAGTAAACCCCTCTCGGCTCTGCGACGACACAATTAGTTTACGTCAGAAAATGAAAATAATGCAGAGGAATTTTGTGTGCCTGTCTGTGTATTTTTTGATGAATTTGTTGGGTATTTATTTTTATAAATGAAATTTACCTCGCGCGAAAAAAAAAAAAAAACAAAAAAAAACGAAAAAAAACCAACCAAAAAACCTTAATATACTGTACATATTTGTACACAAAAATGATAGCGTGACACGGAAGATGTTTTTGAAAGGAAATATATATTTATCCGTGTGGTGGTAAATACTTGCGCGCCTAATTCATTCTTTTCGACACCGAAATCACGCAATTTTCAAACCAACGTCAGGTCCAGTAGTGAAACGTAAGAAATTGCTCTCTCGAAAATTTGAAAAGCCTCAGCATTTACTTTACGCCACCATTTCTTTTTCTGGCGCTAATCATGCACTCGAAAATCAACCATCTGCTCTGCCACGTCTCTAGGGCCCCTTAAATTTCTCACGGCTCGGCGGAATTCTGCAAAAGAGAAAGAATCCAATAATCTGTATTTTCGTATCATCAACTATCACTTGTCGCCTTCTGATTGAATAACTTCCGTCGCGATTTCATCGATGGTTAGATATTCTATACGTCCACCGATCAGCCGATCGATATTTTTTAACATCCCGATTAAAGGTCATATTTTCAGATTTATGTCGTAGCGTTCTTTACAACGAAATAGCCCCAGCCCTCAATGACTGCTAACTCTTATCACATCGGGCTTGTTTTTCAACTCTGTTTATAAACAGCATTGCGATTCGTCTCTACCATAACTGTCGAGATGGAAACCATTTTTTTCCACAGCGCTCGATTTAGGCCGCATGGTCTCCGTTGCGTGCGCTTTTCGACACAGACAAACTAGATTTTTCAATATTTTCTGTCGCATTTTCTTTCAATATCGAGTTACTTTTACTAAGAGACGCTGCTCTACACATTCTACGGTAGCCTTAACTAGGGAACTGAAACGACCATTTTCCGTTTTTCGTTTCTTTACGTGTCTGTTTTTACTGCACAAACGCGTTAAAAAAATAAAAAATAGAATATCAATAACACACGCTACAGTTTGGATATCGCAACATTATTGTTGTAATTAAAGCTACCTGTAGCACTGCCGTGCACGTGTCGTCATTCGTAATATAGTAAATCAGCAAAAAATCGACCGTTCGTATTTGTTGCACGCTTATTATAAATTCGATAATTCGGAGGAACGTCGACTAATTGAGAATACCTTTTTTTTTGGTGTCGGATAGTCGAACGGTAATCGTCATACCTACCCAAATTTTCATCCAAATATTCAAGTAATGCTCTCGCTCTAATTTACGACTGGACTAGTTCCAGAGCTGTGGAATATTTTCTTTCATATAATTCTTGCCGACTTTCTTATATATTTGTCTTCTTCTGCTCCTTTTAAAACTTTTTCTTATTCTTCAGTTTAGTTCCATATTCTTAGTATTTTCAACTTTTCAAAATAACACTGCAGAGAATACTTACATATATATATATATATATATATATATATATATATATATATATATATATGTATGTATCTATATATTAAGCCATTCTATCTAGGCATATAATATTAAATATTATATGCTGGAGTTTTATGCTGTGACATACAGAATCGTATCCATTGTGTGCATAAACATTACCGGAGGAAAGGGAGAAATAAATTTTGGTTTGATGACTCAGCATGCCGTTTTCACCGCATGCTCTCTATTTTGGTCTAGTTGCAATCTAGTCTAACTTTTAAAATAAAAATATTTTGTTTTTTCAATTTCTTGTTATTTTAACAAAAGTTGTTAAACAAATCTTTTTTGATCCCCCCCCGCTTTTTTTTTGTTGTAAATATTCACTTTGTTAGACTTAAGATTACTTTGTTTCCGTTTGTTTCTTTATCAATATGTTCGTGAATTTATGTATGTGTATTCTCATTTTCTTCGTTATAAATTTCAAGAAAGCTTAGAAAAATGGGAACGACTAACAGTGGCCGATGCACTGGAACCCGTTCACTTCGAGAATGGTGAAACAATAGTTAAACAAGGCGAACCAGGAAACGATTTTTACATTATCGTCGAAGGAACGGCCTCAGTATTACAATACAGGGAGGAAGGCGACAAACCGGTTGAAGTTGGACGATTGGGACCTTCCGATTATTTCGGTATGCATAATAATCATAATTTTCATTATTAAAAGTAGATCGATTGGTTATCGGGCCGCAAAAATAAAAGAAAAGCCGAAAAGATCAAATGCAATACGAAACTAAGCTAGGTGATTATGGTGAGATTTTACACGCTTTAGTATCAATAATAGACCGAGGCCAGTTCATTACATCCGTATTAGATTCCCCGGTGTAATCCACTTCCTCATGTGCCGTGAAGAATTGACGTATGAGTCTTTTTTCCTTTTTTCTTTTGGGATTTTAATGAGGTCGGGATTTATATAATTACCGGCGAGATTCGTATTTAACAATAAACTTTAACAGCTCTGATCTTGAAATCAAATTTTGTACAAATTTTCCGGACATCACTAACGGTCTGTAAAATTTAATGTTGTCTAATGAAATGTTAATTGCGATTTTAAAGTGTTTAATCAATTCAGATTGTTTAAACTGAATACAACCTTTATCCGGGGAAATAGTTTTACAATAAAGTAAAAGTTACACGAAGTGTGATTCGTGCGATTTAATCCTCTGCCTCAGTCGTCAAAGTGCTTTTAGATTATTTACGTAATAAAATTACTAAAAGATATAACACTGCTTTTTGGCCCTCTACGGAAATAATTTTAGAAATAGAGTTATATTGTACAAAGCAATATTTGAATCGTATATCGATTATTGTTCACTGGCATACGTCAAAAATCTACATAAAGTTCAATCAACTAAACTATTGAAACTACAAAGGAAAATACTTTTAGGACAGTGTATCGCATGTGTCGGCTTGGTGTATCGCTGAGATTCCTCCTATTTAAAAAAATCTCTGAAATAGGAAAGAGTGGTCTAGCGTTACAAAAAATAGGGGATCCTTCAGGAGAGAGAACGGACCTTAGTAAAATGACAAGAATTTCATGAAAAAGCTACAATCGGTAGACTAACCTATCATTTCTTCCCGAATGTGTGGTGCAAGCTAGACTTAAAATGAAAAACTTTCAAACCAACTTCATTATTAGCCAGTTTATTAGCGGACATGATAATTTCGGCTATTATTTAGCGAAATTTTAAAAATTATTGGCAGCCCAATGTGTGTATGGAGTGCTTAGATAAAAAGTAAAAATGATAATTCAGGCGATGGTTGAATGTGTCAAATGGGAAAGTTATAGGAGAAAGTTTGAAATTAGTAATGAAATGAAAAACTTTACACTTCTTACTAAAAATGAATTTCAAAGATTGTCCAATTATTCAATATTCATGCATTTAAGGCCTGCAATAGATATCTAATACCAAGTAAAAATAATTACATTGATGTTAACTTTAGAAAGATGAACTGGTTGAATTTAATATATATATTGTCATATTTTAACTTCTGAGGTAGAGTCGTACTGATAGTCGAAGGGCCATAGTGCGGACTCTGTATTCTTATATGGATAAAAATAAAAATAACCACAAGAAGAAAGAAAAAGTGTACAGTGCTTAAACGTTTTGCAATGCACCCGTAACTATTATCTATTAACTGACTGGACAACAGTTTCATCATCAAATATTACCAGCGTGATTTTAATATCGAGTACAATGGGCGTAAGTTTGAATCAGCGCTACCGTCAGATACTCCGATTTATCGTAGGCGCTCTAAAACATTCGTTTCGTCAAATAAGTTCAACTCTCGTACCTCACTCCGAATATCCCCGTGGCCAATGTTGTACGACAGTTGAGTGAACGAAAAATCGTCCAAATGAGAAAGAATATTTAAATTTTTAAAGCCTAATTTGTGTCAATGTCATTAGTGCGAATGTTTTTATTTGTTTTGATTTTATTTTATTTTTTCTGTTATAGGTGAAATAGCATTACTTTTAGATAGACCGAGAGCGGCCACCGTTGTTGCTATTGGACCCCTGAAATGTGTAAAATTAGATAGAGCCCGGTATAACTTTTTTATAATATCGTCTGTTGTATTTGTAAGTAAAGTAGTAAATCTCGACCGTTACTGCAATCAAACTAAAGAATAGATTGTAATTATAGCGGATATCTAAAAATCACTGCGTTTTATTACCCAATTTTCATTTAGTTTTCTATAAGTACACGTAATCGTCTTCTATTTTTGCGCAAGAGAAAAACATTTTAATATATTATTATTATCATCCAATATTAAATTACCTCTTCTTCATTCCTTTTCTTAAGAATAAAGAAAAACATACAGGATTTCGTTAAAAGGTTTGTTTATCTTCCTCTAATAGCTGTTCGTTAGTAACTGTTTGTCATCATATCGCCAAGTTAACAGAGCAATTAGTCCGTTTTAACAGCTACTAAGTCGTATTAATGGTTTCCTTTCAGTTCCTTCTTTTTCTTTATCTTCTTTTCTTTATACTACCGATTAAAATTGTCCCCGAAAATTGTCTTTTTTTTTTTTTTTTTGGTATAGCTGAAAATAAAATACGCTTGTGGTAGTTTTCGATTGTTGATATCTATGTAATCACCTTGAAATGTTTTTCTATTTTTAGCCTCGGTATTTTTACTAGGCGATATTCTCTCTTTTTTTCTTTTTTCTTTTTAATAATATTTTATTATTTTTAAGTTAGTCACCTTAACCAATTATTGGCTGAGCTATTTTAAATTGTACACCCTTTCGATTTTTTTGTCGCGCTTATTTTTAATAGAACTGATTTGTTTTTAAATCTTTATTGTTTTTTTTTTTTTTTTTTTTTTATTTTTATTTTGAATGTTAACATTTAGTATATCATCTGTGATCTGTTGCGTCCAACTCATCTCTTACATTTGAAACCTCATGGCAGTAGTGACGCCAACAAATCATAATTTATCGATAATTTACACTTAGCGTCTAATCTTAATTTGGATTCCGGTGTAAAATTTTGATTATCTGTATATCTGCTTCATCTATATTATAGTAGTATCCTGATTGACATTTTTAAAAACCTTTTTAACGTTAAAACATGTATTAATTTAGTTTGTCTTTCGATGACTTTTCTCCCCCTATATTTGTGATCGCATTATAAAGGTTTTGCTTAATTTCTATTATATTTTAAAACTAAGAATTTGGTTCTGAATTTTAGCGCACTCTCCCTCATAAAAATATAGATTTTGCCTTATGATACAATAGGTTTTTTATTTACATGCACACATATGTACTAAATGACTGAGTCTGCTGGCCGCTTCGTGGCCTAAATCTTCAGGTTTCTAATTACTTTGCTTCGTAAATTTTTAAAATAGACTGCAGTGCATAACGTTCATTGAAAAAAAAAAAATGATAAATAAAACATATAAATACGTCAGTTAAAAATGAAATTTTTAATAGAATATTTGAAAACCAAAAATAGCTAGCACGATAATGTACGTCATACGAATATGTTACATTTATTTCTTTTTAAAATGAGATATTGATAATACTTATTTCATTAGATTTACGTTGTAACGATCAAATCCGTTTTTTTTCTTAGAATCGAAGAATAATATTTTAAGGCACTGGTGCCTAATAATTTCAAAATTTGTTCTCTTAAATTTTACAGTTCTGGGGGTTTTGTATTTTTCCAATATATTAATAACGAAAAGATATGTCAATTGAGCAAAAAAAAAAAAAAACAATATTCGTAGATATAGAAGTAATGTATTTTTCTTTTTAACATCATTGATTTGTGAGTGTTGCATAATATTGAGGTTCTTGAAAGAGATGTGGACTTCTTTTTATTTTTTGGATGTATCCACGTATATATTCTCAAATTGGAGTTTTTAAACTTCAAAATTTTTGAACTTTTGTATTTTTGCGGTAGAACGGTCGGAAAAAAAGTTGATTAAAATCAATCAATCCCATAGTGAAATTTTTGAAAAAATTTTTTTTTGCAGCTTGAATTTCGCATTTTTTAAAATTCGAGGTTTTTCTATATTTCTAGCGATGAAAATGCGTGATTTAAAAAATAATTAACTCTAGTATAATGGAAAAGGCTGTGGAATTTTTTTTAGTTTCCCGTCTTACTGCTTTAGGTGTACATTTTCTTAAATTTGTGGGCCCTTCAATTTCAAATTTTTTTTGTATTTTTGCATTTTTCGGCATTCTTTGGACGAATATACACGATGATTGAAAAAAAAAAAATCCGGTAACTGCTACCATAGAAGGTTCCTTCTGTTTCCTTCACTTCCTCGTTCTGTTGTCTCCATTGTGCGTTTGCGCTTTAACCATTCCTTGCTACCTTCCTCACGCTTTCGCCTTTCGTTGACCTCTTCCCCATGTTATCCTCTCCATCCAAATGATGCGGTTGTTTGTGACGCCGATCACGTGTTCTTTGAGTGCTCTGCTCTTTCGGTGGAGCGCTCGGCTCTATATTCCCACTTTCTTGGGCTGGGGCTTCCTGCTCCTTTTTGTGCTCGTTATATCCTGTCTTTTCCTTCTACACTTATTATCCCCTCCATTGTTTCCTTCTTATTGGCGATAGCTGATCGCCTCACTATATAAATTTCGTTTTCTCTTGACGAGCCCAATTAAAAAAAAAAAAAAAAAAAAGTCTTGTTGGAATTTTTTCAATTTTTTTTCCAATCCCATTTTCACATTCTTTGAAATTTGGACCGAATTCTAGAAACACTTGATCATCAAACAAGTGCTACATATAACATAGATGAATAACAGTTTTATAAATCAGTGGTTTATTTGTTTGCTGAGATATCACATCGTTTATTAAATATATGACGGTATAATTGATATCTTTATTAACAGTTAATCTTTGACTACTATAACTTCATGATATTTATTATCCTTTTTAAAATGGAAAACATCATTTTTTATTATTATAGTATTGGCGATACTAAAAAAAATAATAATTTACCGTTTCCGAGGCAAAATTATAAAAAAAACGTTACATATTTCATAACGGTTGCACATTAACGTTTTTATTATAGTACCTCTGGCCCGAGAATTACGTTATTATTTATATACACGTATATGTATAATATTAGCATTTTGTACGCCTCGAATTTGGTCATTTTATAAAATTCTCTTACATGAATTTTTTTTGAAAAAGTTTTAATGTAATTATATTCAGTCTCTGTCAAATTAACGTCAAATTTTCTCTTTACAGTTTTTATAGACTCTTTTCAAATTAACTGGCTGCCTGCTGCTTACATAAATTCCTCGCTTATTTCTTTTTTCTTTCTTTCTTTCTTTTTTTTTAATATTAACCAGTTAACGCATGATGTTAACCAAAAATTCTCGATCTTTTATCCCCTGTAAAACATTTTTTAATCATCCGAGAATCCGGCGCACACCAAAAATTGAATAAAATCCTACTTTAAATAAATTTGATTTCCTGTCCATAATTATATCGTATAATTTAGAAAATATTAAGATTCTAATTTTCGGAAAATATAAAAATAATTTTTTTTGCAAATTAACAATTTTAAGGAAAAATAAAATCGCTATGACGAAATTAATGAGAAATTTTAGGCCAGATGCTTTTGAGTGATTTCATAGTAATAATAAAAATTGTCGCATTTTATAGTCCACATTTAAAAATGTTGAATTTTTTTTTTTTTTTATGTTTCTTATCAAAGCGGAGAAACCAAAAATAGGGTATAGGAATAAAAAAATACAATTAAATTTTTTAAATATTTCTTCGGAAAATACGACCAAAATGAAAACAAAACGATTTAATGATTCATTTTAGCCCAGAGAAAAACTCAAACAAGAAAAAAAAAAAAATATTCCAATTTAAAACTTTTCTGTTGAATTGTTTAGTACTTTCTTTGCTTCCATCGTCGATTTTTCATTTGTTATAAATCGCTTTCGTACCCCGACAATTCTATTGTCCTTCGAAAGAATTATTATTCAATTTTAAAACTGAATAATCATATTTTAGACTTTTAATAAGCTTGCTAAATTACTGAAATATTTCTAAATTTCTCGCTTGCGTTTGTTTTTTTTTTTTCAATTCCCTTCCCGCTCGCGCACCAGAATTTATGTATATTGCAAATTTATTTGTGCTATAATAATAATCTAACGACACATACCAAAGTAATTTTGTCATCACATATGTCCACGATTTTCAAGTTGGTCACCTTTTAAGTTACTAATGTTGTCATATCGATCAAGGACAACTCAAAAAGATCTTTTTAGTTTAAATTAACACAAAATTTCTAGAATTTGTTTATTTTTTTTTTTAATATTGAATTTATTGATTTATTCGCATAAAACTTATAACAGCATCGTAGACAAGGTTTACTGCTGCTTATCACAACTTCCTGCCTAATTTTCTGCTTGTTCGCTGTTAACATCACACCGGCTGTTTTTTAAATTAACTGCTATATTCAGGTCGTGCCTATTGGTAGATCACTCGTTTAAATTTTCCGGCCTAGTTCATTCCATTTTTTCCTGAAAATGGTTTACCAGCGAAAAAAGAGTTTTTCCACTTCCCGACTATCCTATTCTCTCATGGACAGCTTGTCTGTTTAGTCACAATGTATGCTTTATATATATATATATATATATATATATATATATATATATATATGTGTGTGTGTGTGTGTGTGTGTGTGTGTGTGTGTGTGTGTGTGTGTGTGTGTGTGTGTGTGTGTGTGTGTGTGTGTGTATAATCACGGCCTATATCGAGTTAATGAGTAATTATTTTCATTTAGTTCAATAGCTTTTACGATTTCTGTACATTTTTTTCGTTTTACGCAGATTATGAGTACTACTATCTGAAGCTCTTATACATGGTTTGTAAGTAAAAGTTTAGCACGGAGGAGAGGTATATGTACTCTTCCATCAAGCGCTCACCTAGAATTCCAGAAATAATAATCTTTTTTGGCATTTAAACAAAAATTTCGATTTACAGTTTTTTTTTTTTTTGTTTTCCATTATATTTATGAATTGATACACGAAATTTACGCACCATTATAATTAATTTAATAATTTCGATACAATTATAAGTTCTAAGTTGGTAAAAAAGTGTTTTTTCGGAATTTCCTGTAACGTTAAATGTTTATTTACAGATTTGAACGTGTCCTGGGTCCTTGTGCAGATATACTAAAAAGGAATATTACGCAATACAATAGTTTTGTGTCTCTGTCGGTATAGTATAAGGTATTTTGGCATAACTAATTGTATTTTTCTGTACATGTTTAATTAAATAAAATAATAATAATAATAATAGTCATAAAATGTTAGTCAACTTATTTTTAGTACACGTATAAAATTATCAACTTTCCCAAATCTTCGTAACACGATTAAATTAATTTACTAAAGTAAGTTCTTTTAACTTTGAAAGTATCTTTTTATTTTGTGTATGAACTTTTAAATTTTCTTTCTAATCCGTTTAATAACTTGTATTTTAAAAGAAAGTTAATAAATAAAAAAACCGCTACTGATATGGATACTTAGTATTTTGAATTATCTAAACGTAAGTTTATACGGCAGAGTTCGGTTTTACATCAACCGCGCTATACGATGAAATCCATTTGAATGTATTTCATTCAAACACTGTGTGCTACCTTGAAAATAAAAATATTACTTGTGACCAAAATCACCTTGCTCCCCGTTTATAACATTTTCTAGTTCTGTTAAATTTTGTCGGATACTGAAGTTGTTGTTTTTCTCTTTAATGAGTAAGACTCTCAAAGATGACGGACAGAAGAATTACCGTTGTTACTACTTAGATGTTACCTTGTACTTTTTAAAATAAACCGGTATTACTATAATGAAACATTTCAAATCGTCGCTCAGCCTTTTCAGCACCGAAGCAGACTTATATGAACTACGGTTGGTAACAATTTACCCTTTACGTAACGAGAGCGTTAGTTTTTTCATCCTTTCAATCTTTATCCTAATCCGGTTCGCTCTGAGTAAAACTGTGATTACCAGTCCGAAAAAGGAAATTAACCAATCGAGGAAATAGATAAATCTATTTCAAATTATGTATAGGGAGCATAGGCACAGAATGTTTCTTTGAACAGGGATAATCGAAAAAGACGCTTTAATCGTAAAGAACACTTCAAAGTTTACAGAACCGTTGAAATAATAATACTGCGGAACGTTTGTATGGCGAAATATCCATTAGGAGCCAAACAAACTGCAGTACAGGTTCGGCTACCGCCTATAACAACTTTATCCATTGCTGTATCGAGATTAAATATGATTAAAATTTCCTGTTATCGCGCTATACTTACTTCACATTTTAGGCAGATATTTGATATTATGAAATATGCACCACCGCATGTGTTAAAAATTATTTTAAATTGTCAAGTTTTCTAAATGTTTCCCAAACTCGTTTGAAAAACAGATCATATATATGTAACCGAATTATTAAATTTAAAAACTACTTTAATTCAAAATGGCCTAACCGCGTACCGACGAGCTGCTGAGCTTACATCAGTAGAATATAATTTATCAGAATCTGAGTAGGTGATCTAAGCTCATGTAGTTGGGTCAGTGTTGACCCCGAGCCCATTAAAAAAAAAAAAAAAAAAGTATTAACGTGAGAACACCGTGTTTGCTACTACTGATTTTAAAAATTCGATTTGATATTTTAGATTTATTTAAATGAATACGCGTGCCGCTATATTGTAATAAGTAATTACATTGTAATAACCGGTACTCGACTACACTCAAGATTTGTGCGGCTGTTGTTATTGTTTTTTTTATTTTTTTTTTTTTCATTTTTTAAAGTTAAATCGGATATAATTTTTCTGAAGAAAAAAAAATAGCTAGTTTAGTAAAAGTTTACTTAAAGCCCCGATAATTTACATTTGAAAGGCCATCGTTTTCTTCAAAATATCTAAGTAGAAACTGATAACCTGTTGTTAAATACTCTTTTTTTTTTTTTTTTATTATAATTTCAGTTCAGATTTGAACTGAACGGAAAAAATTTAGAATTACTCTCTGGATACATTTAAACCATTTCCGATAAGGTTAATAATTTTTAACGGATTTTGATATGTTTTTAATCACACCCGATTTTTTTTCAACTGCTCATTATTGAAAAATATGAAAGGGTGGTACGTTGGCCGAAAAATTACTTTCTTATAATATAATCGGGTATTTTACCTCTATTTACGGCGATCGACAAAATTCAAATGAGCTCAGTTTGAAAATTTGCATTTAAATTGTATTGTCTAAGTTCCTCAGATCATTTATGGTTAATCTTATATAGTAGATTTTCCATGCATGTTTTTTTCCTTTTTTGTATTACAATGGACAGGACGCAATGGCAAACTGAAATACTTGCTAACAAAAATCAAGTAAGAAATCAATGTAAATGAAACCATTTTTAATATTTGCAAAAGAAAAATATACAAATATTGCATTACGCTTTTTATTACTACTTCAGTACGTAAGAGTATTTTCCAATGAATTTTATAATCGTTCTTTGTGTTTTCGTTATCGACATTAGACACTCGACAACAAATCAACAACCTAAGTAAACTTGATGATTTCCGAAAAATCCGGTTTACCACCAAGTTTTGATCGGTGTTTTGAGCCAGCTCATCTTGTTTTAATGATTTCATTTAATTCGCTAGATTAGGTGAACACAATCACATTGAAAGTCGAATTACATAGTATTATATTTTTACAAATAAAAATTAGAAATTTAAATTCTAAAAGTACACGTCTTAAATAAATCTTAACTGAACACTCACACTGTATTATAAAATTATTTTTATAATTTTCTTTTTTAATATATATGTATATATTTTTAAACACTTTTCAGTCACATAGAGTGCATATTTGTTTGATACATCAAATTTAGTTTAGATCTACTATACATTTTATAACAGTTAAAAATAGAAGTTAAAACTGTTACTTTGTTCCAAAAATGTTGGAGCAAAAAAAAAATATTGTTAATATATTTTTTTTTTTTTTGCACATGTTATTAATATTTAAATTTCCACATTTTATTCACGGTCTATATTATTTCGACAAATAAAATTAGAAATACAATTATACCACCTTATTCATTAGAAATTACTTTAGGGGCAAGTTTTCACCAAAAATCTTAAATTAGTAATCGCCATGTATAAATTTCAAATTTTTAATAACATTTTTTCGCCATTAACCTAAATGAGTATATTCATATCTGCAATCGTGACCTTCAGTTTACACAGAGATATTGATCCTGTACATCCGTTTTATTTGTCACCGAGTACATTTGTAATAACTCGGTAAGTTATGTTAAATTTACATAGTTGATAGGCAACAAGTCGTGTTTGTTTTGAAAAAGATTTGCTTACTGTATATCAATTAATGAATTTATCATCGAATCACAAATGCGTGATTTCAAAAAATGCGCGAATTAAATTCACATAACGACGTACGTTTCGAAATTAAATTCACACTGATATTATATATCTAAATTAAAAAAGTATTAAAATCGTATAAGTTCGCAAACTAAATTCGAGACTGATTATTACATATCAATTATAAAATTTTAATATTGTGATATATATAAATTTATAATATAAGAAAAACTGACTTTCCCGTCTGGTTGTTTTTGCGATTAAATGACTTACTTCATGATAAAGTACACGTAAAAACGATTTACGTAACAATCTGTAATTATTACCTCGTTGACTGTACTATATAGCTTCCTGATAACTGTTAATTTTACTTTCATTTTTTATTCGAAAATAATATGCGAAAGACGCATTTATTGATACCGCGGGTTCAATGTTTAAATTAATGAACCTTGCTATACGTCCCAAAAATTATAGCGTATTATTTAAATTCCAGCGAATGAAGATGTTATTTAATTTTAACTATGGCATTACACGGAGTTTATCAACCGCGAAACATATCGATTTGTAAATGATTTAATATATTTTTCCCGTAATTTTGTAACTTAATAACTAGAACAGTGCCCTCGGGAACGGTAATAAATCAAATTAAAACGAATAAAATTCTCATTTATGTTAATTTACGATTATTACGGAAGTAAACCTGCTGCCTCCGTTCACAAAACCAGTTTGTTGTTTATTGCTTTACAGGTTTAATAAAACCGATTAATTTACTGTGTTTATATTTTGCTTTTTAGGCCTCTGTTAAACTATGGAATCGTTTTGTTTGGGGCACCTGTATATAGTGTATAATGATTAATTGTTCAACAAGTTTTTATTGTAGAAATGTGTTTTTTGTGGCTATACAAATGTTTAATGTATAGAATCTGCCAATGTTCTGCTATATACGCATATTACATGTATCTTACATATAAACGTCCTGAATCTGCCTTATGGTGTTCATTAATTTTCTTCATCTTCCTTAAGTCTGCCTGTATTTACTAGTTAGCTTGTAAACTGAAATATAATTTTTACCTCGATAAGAATATCTCTGTATGTCAGTATATATCTAGATTATATGCGCATGACCGTGTATACATTTTCAATGTATATATATATATATATATATTTATTTATTTATTTATGTAAATGTAATGTAATTTATTAAAATTTAGTGCATACAAGTATTTTTAAAATTAAATGAAATGAATAAATTGAGATTAGTTAACTTACTAACTTATATTGTTTTGTATTTTTCATAAGATTTTATTTTAATATAATTGTTATTTTCTAAGTGAATTATGACATTAAATGTTAGTTATTTTAACTTAATTGAAAATTAACTTAATTCGAATGAATAGAAAAGTTTAATGATACAATATAAACCTACATCTGCGGTTCTGTTATTTACCTTTCGAGTCATCGCTTTTGCTTTCATTTTTTTTAGCAACAATAATTATATGGGTAGTAAGTAAACGAACAAAAACACATTCATTACTTAACATGTTACCTCTTAAAATTAGTATACGTAAGAATAGAAAGGGAAAAAAAACGAATGTTAAATAATTCTTTAAGTTGAAAAACATTATGCGCTCTATTGAACCGAAATTTATCCATTTTATTGCTCCAAATTTATAAAGATCACAGCGTAAGAATATAATTTTTTTAATCCGGTTAATAAGAGATGTTATTGTTATTAGTAATAATTAAGAAAAATATAAATTTTCCGAAATAAAAAGTGTAAATAGTTTTTTCTATACGTTTTTTTAAACCTCCTAAATAAAATTTTGGAAACTGTCCGCAGACAGGCATCGATGGTAAAGTAAAACGTTTAAAAAAGAAAATTGGGTATTTTGCAGTTTTTAATTCTTTATAATGTGCTTTCTGAGGTAATATTTAACATTCCATAAAGGTGTCTTTTTTTTTTCTTTTTTTTTTTTTTTTAATTCATTTTTTTACACGAGGAAATTCATGAGCCACAAAAGGGTTTTGAATCATTATGAAACTTTACTGTTTGAAATAGGCTTGCGCGGATACAACAATGTGAGAACACATACGATAAATCCACAACGAAAATAAGTTATAAGTACATTATGACCAGCAAATCGAAATAATACAGATAACTTAGAGAATATTAAAGTGCGCTATATCGTCAGAATGCTTACATCTTTTGTAGTCACATGAAAAATGGTGAATTATATGATTATAAATTACGTCCATTATGCGATCGTAATAATGGTTTTAATAAAACCAAACCTCAAAGATGTAAATCCGGTTATGATACTGCTGTTCATTGCGATAGTTAAATCAGCACTGTTTTTCTCAATATATTTTTTTTTATATTCACATTTTTTTTCCCCCTGGAAACTAACTGCACTGATTGATACACGTGACTTTTTTTACTTTGAGTTTTTAAAATAACCTGGACAAGTCCATTATTTATTGTAAAATTTTAATTTTGAGAGTAAAACCAATTCTGTTAGTTTGAGTTGAATTTTTATTATGTACCTCTTAAACTGTGAAATACGAAGCTGGCAGAAAGAAACCTTTTAAAATGTTGCTTTTCTCCTTCAAAACGGAAGAACGTAAAGATTCACGTAAAAAATATTTTGCTCATTCACCGGTAGTTCCGATTTGAAGGGTAAAACCCCCTTTTTTTTTTTTGAAAGCTGAGAGAAGGACTTGTTTGAAGGACAACGAATTCGATTGCACTAGATTAAAATATTTTACGGGCAAAATGACACTACGTCGGTGAACACATTTAAGATTTTATCACAATGTGGTAATGTTTATACCCGAAGTAAGTCTATAGAATAATGTAGCTTCACTAACCTGCGTTAAGGAAATATATGAAATAATTGAATTTCAGTGTCGGTGTAGTAGCAGTGAGCACATCTGAAAAGTGATAATAATACGAATAGAAACTAGAATCGCTCAGGTAATCGCTAATTTGATATTGGTTCGTCTTTTTTATTCGCGTATATTTTTCTAATTATTATAATCTTTCGCGAACATTTTCACTACAGAATATAATTTAAAAAACTCCGCCTGGATAAATATTTGCGAAATTCGGAGAATATTTAAAAAATATAAAGCTTCAAAGAATTTATCGTAAATTCTATAATTAAAAATATGTATGGAAGCTAACAAATGATACTGAGCGTTTTAATGCGAGTTCTCGGCTGCGAATGAATTGGTTAACATAGTAAAAACTTGTTTTCTTTATGGGTCTACCATTGAATGAGGTTATATTGTTCATTACTTTTATCGGCTCAAGGCAAGGATTATCTTCTTCTGTCAGTAAGAAAGATCTATTTTTAGTTAGTGTGTTAAAGCAGAGATGTTCGTGATGATACGAGTATAAAGACGGTATTTCTGACGCTGTCCCCTGGAAATTAAGACTATGTGAGACCCTTATCTCGTTGATATGACTTTATCTCTTTCGCTCCGGACGGGACCTGTCATTGTATCTCTTTGTTGACTTTTACAAAAAAAAACGTAAATGAGGCTTAGACTGGTACAGGATTTTTCAGTGTAATCAATTTGCCACACTTTATTAGGCATCTACTGTGTTCCCCTAACACTATTTAGCAAGTGTCCATATTTGAAATACCGGGAACACTGATAAACCCATCGGACAAATGGGGCTCACATGCAAACCTAAAACTCCATAGACAGATATAATTTGGTAAAATTTTCAAAGAAACCAGAATAGAGGGTTTGGTATTTAACTTCATTATTCTGAATGACACGTCAATTTGATCTTTTGACTTGATTAATTTGTAATGCATCTCTAGAATCTATTTTCCTCAACGTGTTCAATGTCAGCGTCTTTGACGACCGGTAAGATCTTTTCGTATTTTATATTTACGTCGTCTAATTTATACTCGTATTATCTTTTTACTTATTTCTCATCGAGGGTAAATATTTATTCCGACCTTTGGTTATCCATAGTATGTCATGTAGCTCGCGCACGCAATAATTAAACTGTTCAAGATTATTGAAATGCCGTTTCCGGTTCAGCGTTAAGGCGTTATTCGCAGCGACGCCGTTAAACAAAATGTAATCACCACTACCATTACTAATACAATGGCATGGGGCTAGTCAGTCTAGTCGGTCCGATAGCGCCGATTTTTGTTGCGCCAACAGTCCGGAACAAAGACATCCGCCTAATGAAAATAAAATTAACCCGATCCATTTAGCATTTTGTGACAATAATAAATGGAACCATAGTAAAGGCAAAAAGAGAAGAAAATATTATAATTATTTCTCTTCCGATGCTTCCTCAACATTTGTTAAACGTAAAATTTTTGATTTCTTATCAATGGAAGATGAAAATGGAGAAGAAGAGAATACCGAAATGCAGGTAGATAACAGCATTAAACTCCTTGATAAGAATAAATACACTAATAGAAGTAACAACAATAATAATGCAACCAGTGTGTAAATCGTGTCACTAATAAATCTATTTTGAATATTAATATTTTGTTTTTATTGTGACTCTTGATTTGAGTCAGAATCAGCAATGCCAATGGTGGATAACTTGCTGCAGATGGAGAAGAAAGATGAGAATAATAACCCAAGTCCGAGCAACTCACTTGTTACATATATATTCAGTTCATCAAAATATTTACATAAATTCGGAATATTCAGCATTAAAAGATTAATTTTATTTTTGAAGTCCATTTTGGTTCAAAATTACGCTTACACTTTCATACCTTGATTATAAAGTTGTGAAGTAAATTAAAGCACATATTATTTAACACTGTGATAATTAAGACTAAAAGTAAGATTCCTTAAAAAAAGAAAAATCTAAAATCAAATCAACTTAATAAAATGGCGTAACAATTATCCAGATATTATTAAAGCAACATGCGATATTTCACTACTAGGAAAACTGTGTAATATTAGTTAAATCCGGTAAGATATACATTAAAGAGATAAAACAAATATTTACGTTATAATTACCAAAAACGTCATAAAAATAATGACAAAGTTAACGCTGTGTAGTTTCCTAATAACCGAATGAACTAAACGAATAATCAGTTTACTTTCCTTCAATCCATTTGTATTTTTTTTAAATTTTTTCCTTTTCTTCTTTATATATTCTATTAATATACATATATACATACACATACATATGTAATTTAATATTAAATAATTAATACAAGAAGTGGGAGTGTAAAAATAAATGAAATAAGATGAAATTAAAATTCATTACGTTATGCTTGGGTACGGGGCCGTATCTAGACCAAAATTCGGAAGGGGGTGTGGCGGGGGGGGGCTACAGAAATATTTTATATATATATATATATATATATATATGTGTGTGTGTGTTATCATGAAATATATTTATTTAAAAATGGTACACTAATGCCTTGTAGTTAATTATTGTATATGCAATATTTGAACACTACAATAAAAACAAATAAAAAATAGTCGTTTTCATAGATCTCATCAAAATATTAATTTTCTTTTCTTTTGCCAAAAATTAAAAAGAAATAAATTTATACTAAGCAGTTATTATTTCGCATACATTTCGGGTGGGGGGGGTGAACGCTGACCCCCCTTCAGATACGGCCCTGCTTGTGTGCAGATATAATTTATAACATCACAGCATTTAAGGCAATAATTTAAGTTTTAGATTTCTTATCGGAAATTAAATATTGTAATGCTCTTAAAGATTGTATATAATAACTAAATTGCGCATTAAATATTTTAAACTGGAACAATAAGATAGGAATACATAATAAATCAATTCTGAACTAATGTTATTGAAGTTACAAAGGATAAAATTTGAACTATAACATCTTAAGTTATAATGATTAGAAACAAAGTTATATTAGGTAGTAAAATTTGAGATGTGTTCTTGAACATAATTTTAACTATTTTACAACATTGACGTTCTTGTCATATAAACCATAACTTCATTAAATATGAACTAAGTTTAGCATAAAAATAATATTACAAAAGACTTGTCCGAAACATAGCATTGTAAATGGGATATACGATTTTATGAACATATAAATTATCTCTATGCATACTACATTTATGTAATAATTATGAAATAATACCAACGCACAGTGTAGAAGAATAGTTTATAATTGTCTTAATTAGTATAATATGATATTAAGAAATACTGCTATTTTTATGCGAAAATTTAACATGCACTCCTCTTAGAAAACACTAAAAATATAAGAAAATGGAATTTTAGTGTTGTTATATAATATTAATACGTGTAAAACAAGTGAATTTATTACTTTGGCCCAAATAACATAAAAAGAATCACGCCAACTATCAGACATACAATACCTTTGGAATCCCCCAAAATGATATAAAATAGAAAAATATGATACATACAAGAACTAAACTATAGCATGGATTAAATTAGAGAAAAATAATTGATTTTATTACCAACGATCTAATAGAAAATATATTAGTAAAGGAAGTGATAGTTATGCTTTTAAATAGTCGGGTTACTGATTTTAATAGACTCCATTACACAATGCTCTTAATAAAAATAGTTCCATTATTTGTAGGAATACTTTTAAAATTGAAAAATAAAAGTTACCGATTAATTGCTGGAGATATTGTGCTTTGGAACTGTTAAAGATAATTAGATCATAATTATTACGCTTTTTCTCCGTTATAATAAGATTAAAAAGTCTACGTAAGTACCAAATTTGTGGGGCCCTGGGCTAATGCTACTCAGGGGCCTACCTAATTACTCAACTAATTGCCATTCTATCAAAAAACTAAACAGCAACTGTACGACATTATTTCAAAATAAATTGACAGGTTATGTGTAGTTACGTTATATAAATTATAAAGCAACCTTTCTGCATTTTTGTGCTGCAAATTCCTTTATTTGCTCATCACATTGTAAGTCCTTTGTTAAATGACAATTTATGGAAAGAACTGATAAATAATTTAGTCGATAGTTCGACATTGTTGTCCTATATTTGTTTTCTATACACTACATCTTGGAGAAAGAGCGCTCTGCTTCACAGCTAGTGATTGGCAACGTTAAAAAAATCTTTAAGATGGTATAGCATTTGGGAAAACATCAACAAGTTTTTCTTCATAAATTAGCATAAAAGTTTCACTGCAAGAGGTGTAAGAGTCTGGCTTAGACTGTAATAAATAAGATTTTAACTGAATGTAAATGTTCGTCTACGTCATATGGATAATAATCAATAACATTACGTACACTTCCCAGATCTATGTTTTCCATATTTTTGTCTTGCTAATCCATTGAAAATTTGAATCTTTTGCTATACGTCTCATCGACTTGGCTTCTTTTATTTAAATCCATAATCAGCTTATCTAACGTAACGTTTAGCATGTCTCTTTTAAGTTTTTCTGCGCCGAATACTGAGACTTTATCCGTAGACTTAAATGAAAATTTTGAAGTAATGCGTCTCTTGTTTATGTCACTGTAGTCTGTTCCTACACTAGTATTTCATTTTTTAGCTTTCTCTTCGTATTCCTTTAGCTTCTGATCTGATTGGTCCCGTATGTTGTTCACGAACTCTTTTAATAACACAACTAACTTGTTGCCTTCACAAATATCCAAACCAGCGATCTGTATTTTATTATTAACTAAATTAAATCTCTCCAAAATTTCTTCCCAAAAAATAATCAAAATTGCGGTATCGGGTTTCGCCAGTTTATTAAATAAATTTCGTGCCTCTTTTGGGAAATCAACTTTCTCGTCCTCATTTTCGCTGAAACTTTTGAAAATTTTCATAATGTCATCATAATTATTTTTTAAAATTTTGACAGCATCATAGTGACAAGACCATCTGGTCTGGCTTAAACTTTTTAACGTAAATTTTAGTTTTGTTTCACGATTTAACAGTTCCCACCTATGGGTCGAAGCAGAAAAAGAAACGTATATTTTTTGCACTACTCCAAAATAGATCACAATTTCGGTTGCAATCTTAACAGATTCTCCATCAACTAGGTTAAGGGAATGCGCAGCACGCGGCGCATGATCCGTGGATTTATTTTTTTGTTTTAGTAATGCTTGTATACCATTGTAGTGAGCCGCCTTATTAGCAGTACAAATCTTTCATACACTTTTCCCTGAAAACAGTATCGTAATACAATAACAAGTTGGTCATTGTGAGACAGATCTGGGGTTGTATCCATCACAAATGAATAATATTTTATATCGTCGTTATTTATTTGAGTTATAATTTGTTTAATTATCTGTTTGCCCATAATCACAACTACTTCCTCAAATACTGTTTTTGATAAGTACGATATTATCAGTTTTGATCGCAGCTCTCGTTGTTCACGAATGAATTGGTCGAACTCTGCCAATAGCTCCAGAGCACTCATAAAATTACCATTATGTGGAGAACCAAATACTTCCTCGGAACCTCTAAATGCGAAGCCCCTTCAAAAATTTTACCACTGAAATAATGTGATTATATTCTGTTTCTTTCCCTAATTGCTCCTGAAGCCGCTTGTCTAAGACAGACTTATTTTCTTTTCGTGTCAACCACACTAACATTGAATTCTTATGTTCGTTAGAATTTTCGTGATTTTCCAAACAAGTTCCTACGTGTTTCCAATCAGAAAACCCGATTGTGTATTGTGAAGGGGTTTTAGAAAAAAGTTTGCAAGCCAAACGAAAAAGCAGTACCAACCCTGGTTGAATAACATAACCAAGATCTTTCCGGTAATTGGCCATTTTTCACTTTCTTAATGAAATAACTATTTTTAAAAATGATCCGTTTTGTTCTTTGTATTTTTTTTTTATTTTTCGGATCTTTATTTTAAAAGTCAGTCATTTCGTGTGAGAGGATTTCATTAATAAAATCATTATTTAGCAATACTGGCTGCCCTCGTCAACATATTTCTCAAACCCGAACTTAATATTTTCTAAATTTCTTTCCGCCTCGGTATTACCGTCCTCTTGCTGAACTGGTGGTAGTCAAGATCTTTCACATTTTTATCACTTGTATTTTTTTCTTGGTTTTGCGATTTTCGGCTCCCTTCGGTTAGATTGTCTTCGGATAAGATCCCTTCTTTTTCACTTGTTAATGGATTTGTAGCTATTTCATTCTCGTTTTTATGTATTCTAATTTTAAAAAAGTTTCGATTTTTGCAAATTCATTTCTTTCTTGTTCTCGATCTAACTGTAATTTTCGTATTTTAGCTGCACTTTTATATTTTATAAAACAAAGAACCTGATAGTTTTCAGTGTTCTTTTAACTATATATATATATATATATATATATATATGTAATATGTACTATATTGATTTTGAAAAATATTTTATCAAAGTTCGGTTAAATATCAACCGTTTAAAGTAGATTCTGAATCAAGATGATATATATTATGTAAAAATAATTTTGAAAACCAGAGTTAAATATATCTTTGAATTTTAATTTTAGATATTATTTTTTTCACTTCATAATATCGATCGTCTATTGTTTTCAATGGGGGCTAGGGGCCCTTTGTATCCATGGGGCCCTGGGCTGCAGCCCAAAAAGCCCTTAAGTAGATCTGCCCCTGGGAAGTACTGCATTTCACAGAATAATTATTTATTAAAAATAGTATAATGTAAATAGCTATAACAGAAAATTAGCACAGTGCAGAGTTGTATCGCAATTATGTCGGTACAACAAAAATAATGTGGTAGTTGCAGGTTTTTTAATAAATAACTTTTTTTTTTTCTAATTGCAACATCGCAATTTACGGAATATGTTCTATCATTTTCGGATTTACGGTTATATAGGTATGAAAATAAAAATTAATATTTTTTATTTATACAAGTTATTATTTTTTTTTTTTTTTTTGAAATAACGATTGATGGCACATCTAGACACGAATATGAATAATTATGTTCAATATTATGTCTAGATGTTTAGCAGTTTTCTTTTATAATGGCTGTTACAAGAAATGTTCTTTTTGATCTATATGTAGGCTCACTTCGCTCGCCTAAATTCACGTTATTCCATATGTTCGACTTCTACCTTTTTTATTCTGTTGTTTTTATCATAAACATATTTTAAGGCTGAGGTTTACCCTAAATTTTTTAAGACGCAAATAGTGTTCAAAATTTTTTAAGACCACAATAAACAATTTAACAACTAGCGTGGTTTCAGTTCTCCTGAACTCTTTTTAATAAGTTTTCATGAACAGTACGTTACATCAAGGCCGTGTCTACGGGGGAGGGGGGGGGGGATTAACCCCTTCATTAGAAATGAAATAGTTACAATAAATGCACAAAAATCTGAAAGAAATCAAAAATTTAAAATAAATATTGATGATTTTTTAGGGCTCTTACATTACAAAAAAAATAAAAAATATGCTTCATATTTTTAGGTAGTTCATTAATATTTTCTGCAAAATTTTTCATTACGAGTATAATCAATAACATATGTCATTTTTGTTAATGTTCATATACGGGGTAATTCATTTATGTAAATTATTAATAGGTATAAATTAAAATTGTGTAAATTATTAATAGTATGAATATTAGTGAAATATGTATTGTTATTTATAAAATGAATATGCAAAGAAAATTTTCATTCCTCCCTCCCAAAACTCTGATACGGCCCTACGCTACATTATTCCAAAATATTTCACAAACTTCAGTTTAGAAATTTCTTATTTATCTCGCTTTAACTTTTTAAATATCATGGAAAAATGAAGTGCTTGAATATTCAATTCGCTGCTCAAAAACAACAGGAATACGTAGAACATAAAAGGAACGAAAAGATGTTCCTCATCAAAAATGATGGAAATTGCTGAATATTGCAACATATTTTTTGTAATTCTTTCAAAAAATTATTAATATCCACTTTAAAACAAACGAAGAAAAAATCTAAAACAGGACACAAAAACTGTAGAATGCAAAGATTGTAGTCTTGTATTGAATATTTTAATCGGGGTGATGTCACTAGTATATTCGAACAACCCGGTTTTTCAAAATACCTCAAATGTGAACAAACGTTTGCGAATTAGCATCGCCCACCGAATGGTGCACCCGCCGTGAACACGCTGTACCGCTTCACCGGCCACTAGTACAAGGGCACTCACACGGACACTACCCCAGCACACGTTGAAAATCTATCAAAACGCGGATGTTCACTATTAGCCGCGCAAGCATCCTTAATGACGATAACTAAAAAAAAAAAAAAAAACCAAAAAAAAATAATGCAGCAACCGTTTCTCTAACGGGCGTTTAATGAGCAGCTTGAATTTTTACACGTGTATTAACTTTACTTCGAAGATGCAATCGCATTAAACCAATCACAGAACGAGTTTTTCTTCCGATGAATAATAGTTTAGCCGGGGAAACTCGTTTGTTGTGTAGCATGATGAATGTTAAATAAAATTTTGTACAACTTCTGTTATTGCTCGAATCACGTTCTTTATTGTATAAACATATCTTTCCGCTTGACCGTTAATGTGAGACGTGTAAAGTGAAGTAAAACAAGTCCCATGGATATCCTTGATAAGGTTATCATTCATTGCGAAGCTAAACTTTTCATAATGGTATTTAAGGTTTTAATGGATCTAAAGAGAATATTGGGGCCAGTTCCTTTCTACTTTTGGATTATCCGTCTTTACTTTCCTCCAGGTTACTCTGGTATAACCAATATTCAATTTCAGGCTGGGTAAGCTTGGGAGCAACATGGATCCGCGACGAGACAAGTCTCGAAGGGATTTCCGATTTAGTACAATGTTTAATTCCATTTTCTCCATATGAAACTAAGAAATATTGAATTTTGGTCTGAAGCTGTTCTTGCGCTACCAGAGAACCAAATAATGTATACTTACGCGTTGTTAGTAGCTTCCACACAATCTATCGGACACGCAAGTGTGTCTTTTGTGACTATAAAAAATTTATTAGGTCAATGTTTACAGTAAATAACGGCGAGAAATTTAGACCTGTGCAAATCGATCGTCTGAAAATGTCATCGAGATGTTCTTTCCTTTTGCACTTGCAGAGGCTGCGGTTAGTGATAACGGAACTGCTTTCTTCATGCTGGCATTTAAAAGGCCTCATAATAAGATTAAGTGTGCGTCATTTTACGCAGACATTTTTGTATGATAACGAAGGCGATAAAAGTTCATTCGACCTTTTTTTTTTTTTTTTCGCGCTGTACACTAGAGATGCGCAAATCAACTCCGCCAGAGGAGTTTTGGGTACATATATGTGTCCGTTCCGACTGCGGATATATGTATATCCACTTCTTAACTACAACTCCAGCGGAGTTATCTCATATCCAGCGTATAGTCGCACTCTTCGTTTCGTATTTAACTCCAACTCCGCGCAGCACACCGAACGTATAAAGCAGGGGTGGCCAAGACGTCGACCGCGAAGGTTTTGAAAGTAGCCCGCGAAGCTAAAGTTGAACAATTTGCCTTCACTTAAATTAATGTTTGAAAATCTCAATGCGATAATTTATTCTTACCAGAATAGACTATGCAACGTAGCCCCATACTGTTTGTATTTATCCCGATGAACAATGCAAGTGAATGTTAACTTTTAAATTAATTATAGTCGTAACGCATGTGCATGTAAATGGCAATCGCACAAAATGACGTAAAATCATGTACCAGACGGAAAATAATAAGGTTATTACCCACGGTTCGTTTGAAGATAAATTTATATGTAATAAGTTTAATTTAAAATTATGCTAAGAGAACTTCTGCCATAAATATGCACTCATATTTACAAACAAAAGGTGATTCATATCTTCAACTAAATGATCAAAAATGGCTTCTTGATCTTTCGTTTTTCTGCGATATTGCTGAAAAATTACACCAATTAGACCGGCAACTAGAGGGTAAAGGTAAAACAATAATAGATATGATAAGCATTTTGAAGTCATTTAAAGAGAAACTAAATATGCTTGCAATGCAATTAAAACGTCGCGATTTAAAGTATTATCAAAATCTGGCTGATGAGTCTAAAAATAAAAAGAATCTTACAATAAATATGTCGATATTATTGCACTGCTTTTAAAAGAATCTGAAAGAAGATTTCTAACGTTAAGTGAACTTGAAGATATTGCCAGTTTTTTGTCTTGCTCATTTAATGACATCGATGTCGAAAGTGTAGCTCAGAAACTAAACAACTTTCTCGATACTACAAAATTTAACAACCTTTGAAGAAAAAATAATAAATATTAAATGTGACATAAATCTTAAGTTACTGGTTCCAGATTGTAATTTTTGGAAACTGATAAAAAAAGATAAATATCCAAATATACATATATGGACAACTGTTACACGTTTCAATGCCTTCTTTGGATCAACATATTTATGTGAATCCGCATTTTCATTTAAGAATGCGATCAAAACCAGTTACTTTATTATCATCTTTTAAAGCTTGGTCTTCCTGCTCCTTTCAATGCCTCTTACGTTCCTTCTCTACCTATTCTCTCAGTTGTTCCTATTCTAGGGGTGTTTCTTGATTCCATTGTCGAAAAAATAAAAATATAATTTTTCTATTCTATTCCATGCATCTATTCCATTTTGCTGGGCGAATGCTCTCTGGTAGAAAACCCAAGGGAGGTAAAAAAAACAAAACAAAAACAAACGCAATTAACAGATCAACATTTGAAATCATGTTTGAGAATTGCCTTAAGTTCATATGAACCAAATTTTGAGAAACTTGCTGCACTTGTGCAAGGTCACATTTTTATTCATTTGCTTATTTACGGTGTATTTTTTCTAAGTTAATAAGTATTTCATAACAAAAAAATAAAAAAAAAGTACAACTATTATTTTTTTTCTTTACTCGCTGAAATTTTTTTGTGTACTTATTTCTTTACATTGTAATTTTTTTTAAAATTTTATAAATATTATTGTACTTTATAAAATAAAAAAATATAATCATTTGCTTGCTTTATTTGCCGTAATATTTTTTTAAACTGAAATTCTTGTTCGTTATTTATTAAAATAATATCAATGAAAAATTTGAAAAATCCTGAAATTGTTTGCCCATATTCACAGTCGCCCACAGATTACGTTTTAGAGAATAAGTCGCCCGTAAGAGATAAAAGTTTGGCCACATCTGGTATAAAGCAACAAAACGCTTTTGAACATGATGCGCATTTTCTTCGCGAAGTTCTGATTTCACGACAATGGATGAAAAACTTCTTTCACACATACATACTGTTTTCTGCTAAATAGGATATTTCTTATCAATAAGTATAAAATAGCTGGTTCGCATCGCGTTACATAACATCTAGCATTAAGTTCGTGGATCATATTACTCATTCGATTTGAAAATTTTAAATCACACCGCGCTATTACCCCTCCATATTGCAGTCTACGAACACGATGTAATTCCGTGAAACAGTAATAATAAGGCAAATTTTGACAGTTGCACGCACTGCTGTCGCCTTTCGGAGTAGAGATATATTTCAAATCACTCCGCCAGAAGTGAATTCAACAGTGTCCGGAATGACAATATTTCTTCGTTATGTGTGACGTTTTTCGGAGTTGAGATATGTGGTCGGAGATATGTATATCCGACCGTGTCCGACCGCGGATATGTTTCCGAGGATATAACTGTGTCCGGAGTTACCCATGCCTACAGCCTACACAATAATTAATCGAAAGAGAATTTCGTTCTACATTCGATTTATTGTGCCGGATCTTCAATACAGAAATTCGAGCCATTTGCGAGATATACAAATAGCTATTTCTACCGTCAGACAAAAAGTTATACTATTCTTCGCAGTTACCAGTCTTCGAAACGTGAACGGGAGGGGGAATTCGCTCATGTAACTGATGCATCATCCTGTGCATGCCCGTGCCCAGAATTTTGGAAGGAGGAGGGGGGGGGGTGAAAATTTTCTTTGCATATTTATTTTATAATACATTTTTCACTAATATTCATGCTATTAATAATTTCCATCGTTTTGATTTATATATTAATAATTTAAATAAACGAATTACTGTATAAACATTAATAAAAATTACATATGTTATTGATTACACTTGTAACAAAAAATTTTGCATAAAATATTAATGAAGTACCTAAGCTATTTCAGTTTTCATTGGGGGGGGGGGGGGGGGGTTAACCCCCAAAACCCACCCCGTGGACACGGCCTTGATCCTGTGTGTTGTATACTGCCAGCGTTAAGCTCATGGCAACGTCATACAGAATAAGTATGAAAAATTCAGCAGGAAAATGTTATATTTATAATCCGAGGATTATGGCGATTGGTTACAATGTGACAAAACATTTGACTTTTAGCCAAAAAAAAATTTGACTATAATGCTAAAAATTGTAAAATGAAAAGGTCTTTTTTTTTCTTTAAAAATACCGACTTCTCTATAAAAATTTAATAAGAGCACACTAAAAAACAAAAATAAAAGCATCAAGATCGAAATGAAACTCGCACTACACAGTAATCGGTAACACTGAAAGTGGTGCAACTCAAACATGAAATTCAATAGTTACTCTACAATTTCGCATTGCAAACAACCATCTAACGTATTCGCAATAAATCCGATCGATTAGACCTGTAAAATTAATTTCCTTCCGTCTGAATATATGTATATGTATGTATAGGTTTCGGACAAAATAACATCTTTCACCTATTTTCCGATATACTTTCGCAGCGCATCTTATATGTACGATTCACTATATAAAATACCGGTTAATCGTTTTTATTTATAAAGCACGTGTCGCATTATTAGAATAAAATACCGTTTATGAATATTTCGAACTAAATTTATATTCCGCATCGAGCGCTTATTTATCATAAACGTGCTTTGTTTTCGAGTAGTCTGCTCGAGTGTGTGTTTTTTTTTTTTATTAAATTCGTTTTACGGAAAATATTTTTTCAATATGCCTGAACTTAAAAAGTGTCAACGACTAAAGAAAAAAGTTTATGTTGTTATATCGCGTTTATTTCAATAAAATACTTTCTTATGAATATTCTGGATTATACCGTCGTGTAGTTGAGTAATACGATTATTAAACTATATTTGTAATAGAAATAAATGAATGCTTTGATAAATGTGGACAAGAGTGAGCATGCGTTATTAAATTTAGTCTATTTCGCATTGTTTATCTTTCTTTGTTATGTTTCCCCAAAATTTACCAACGATTGTAGCCTTAGTTAGTTATATAAAATCACATATATAGGCGATCTTTCGTTTCTATCTCTTTTTCTTTTACCGTTGTTATGCCAATTTACTTAAGCCGGAGTTATTGTGGCGGCCAAACCGAACACGGCCGTTGTGGCCGGGTATCTAATGTATCCATTCACATTATTATTGTTCACTGAATCAATCTTATGTCAATATTAGTTTTCTATATTAGGGAAATAGCTGGGGTTATATACATTATTTATGAAAATTAAACATTTATTTATTATAAAATGAGAATCATCAAGAATTGAAAAACTTTAACATTTTTCTCCTGAGATAAATTTGTTAGAATCTAACTTAGAACATATATTCAAAAACAAAAAATAATAATAACAATTTAGGTATAAAACATAAAATGGTTGTTTTTAACTCGTTAACATCAAATTATGAATTATGTAAGACAAACAGTTTATTTATTACTTATGTACTAAGTTAATATCGAGATCAACGCAACTTTGGCATACTGGGATAATGTGTTGCATACAAATAGGTTTGTTACATTTTTTGCAATTATGCCTTGCTTTTTATTTAATTTTGGCAGAAGGGGCAGTCTTTACTTCTCGTCTATATGTTTTCGAACTTTTATTCGGAGAGTAGGTCACAGTTTCTCCAACTTGTTCGTGAATACGTAAGCCTCTCGGTAAGTTCGACATACTCTTCCTCACTTGCCGTCTGAACTGAACTGTTCACTGTCACCGTGGTACAAGCTTGTTCAAACAAGGCTAGAAGTCGACTATTTTCGTATGACATCGTTCGTAAAACCGTGAAAAAGGATGTGCAATTTATCAATAAACGATAAGAAAACACAATAAACACGTTGTATATATAAATGTTACGATTGTGGCCGAGTATAACGTACCCGCGCGCTCTTCACAGACGTGAAAAGTCCACCGTAACCGCAGTGACACTAAATAGAATAGCTAATACTCTGAAAGAGGTCAACGACCGCAGCTACTGTGAGCGGAAAATAACGCGCGATTATTTTCTTTTAAAGGGGTATTAAAAACCGTCGTCGGGTATTAGATGCCACAATGACGCCGCCGGGTTTATTACCTTTATATGTAAGCATGCTTTATTTCTTTTACTATTCTTTTATTTATTTTAGCGCCTATACACGTAAGATGGATTTCGATTTAAATTAAAAATATGGCTTCTTTAATAATGTTCACCATTTATCTCGTCGTATGAATTTATACTTAAAGTCAGCCCTGTTATGTAAGAAAGAGCTAATTTTCGTAATTATATGTTAGATGGGGATCTTATATTTAAAAAAATTGCTTAGCAAATAGTGACTACGTCTCGCGCAGCTATATAGTAATCTGAAATTGCAATGATTATAATTAAAACATTTCATTTCATTTTCATTTCATTTTACCTCTTTTCTTGGCCCGACTTCCACCGTTTGACTGATTTCATATTTTGTATTTAGAAGAAGGCGGGGGTCCGGTAGAGATGTGTCGAAAGAGTTCAACGTTGCTCGTATTGAAATTTCAACGATTAAAAGAAATCGCGAAAAATTCTTTAATGTTTCGCGAGAAGGGCGAAATAAAATCGAGAGAAAAATTCGTGGAAACCTACTGAAGTTGAAGAGAAAATTTTCGTAAATTCCAACGAAGCGGCGATGTTTTTATAATTAATATAAATACACGGAATAATTCGCAGTTCATTAGAAGTAGATAAATTAGACTAGTGTCGGTTGGTTAGTTGGTAACACATTACACAATTTGTTTCATGATCGGCATATAAATTGTCTCAAAGTGACTGAACGTTACAGAGTATATTAAAAAATTTTAAAAATAAGTTTCATGTCTTCGTTAAGGTATATATTGTGAAATCGGGCTTTTCATCGTGTACTTAAGGGTATAATAAGATCGGGACCAGTTGCTTTCTCCTTTGGATCTGCTTTTACTTGCCCAACTATATAACCAATATTTGATTCCAGACTAGGGTACACATACCTGGAAGAGTGACTAGCATCTGCAACAAAACAAGTCTCGATAACCAACGACACCCCTTTGAACATTACAGTTCCTTTTTATTTGTAATTAATTCTGTTTGCGAATTATTTCGTATATTTATTAATACTATTCATATTTTAATCGTTTTTCACGCTGATACCTCGTCGATGTTCACATACTACGATGAAAGTGACTTTCGAATGCTTTTTCGTCAAAACGCAAAATTACGGGCGCTCAAATATCGCAAGACATCCTTTTGTTAATAATAAACACATTCGTAAATTATTTCCTTACTGAAAAATGGTTGTTATTTAATCTGAAACGGATATTATTTTGGTGCTTCTTTCACTGATATTATTATTATTATTATTATTATTAGTATACGTAGTGAGCGTATTTCAGTTCTGTTAGGGTGGATATAAAATTAAATGGTTTTGGCAAAGAAATTTAAGACGACTATAGGCTGTGAAAAAACAAGGCAAAAAAGAAAGATACTGCGAACGAAGGCTATGTGTTAGAGAGCTATATTTAAAAGAAGGGAGTGCGCGCGTTTTGAACATGTCAATCAAATAAAGTGTTGCATTTAACGGCAGACAAGTGTGAATTTGTTATGTCCGTTCGGCTCCCGTTCGGGTCCATGTTCTATTTATATATGATGCGCGCCGCCGTTCCTACAATTATGTACTAATCGGAGTGTTTGTTTTCGCTCGTTTCTTCCGCCCTACTGATATGCAAGTTAGAGTAGTCTGGGTCCGGAGGTTTTGGGGAGGTCGTTAAATAAGATAATCTGTTCTTTATTTATGTTAAGATACCGGATTCGTGAGAAACTACTTGAAATATCGGTTCACACACCAGTCTCATTTCTTATAAATACCGAGAGTGATTAAACCTTATACCCCGAAAACGAAACCTACAAGTATGTATATATCTTGATGGCGAAGAGAATCGTAAAAATCAGTTCGGCAGCGCGGTAAACAATTGTAATTTTGTACTGATTTTATAATAAACTCTATAAATACTGGTTTTAATGTACGTAATCGATTTCTATTTCACACAATCTCCGCCAGTAGTAGTAAAAATCAAATTTAACATCTTCCATCTCCCCTCCTCCCCCCCCCGTACGTATATGCTTCAATTAGAAAAGTTCACTGATTCTTTCGCGTTTAATTTAATTAATTTCACGCGTACTCATTATGTTTTAATTTAATTAATTTGACACGTACTCAGTGCGTTTTAATGACGGATATTTTTGTTTTTCGGAATCGTTGAAAATCACAGAGTTGTTCGCTACAGGCCCGTGCCCGGAATTTTGAAAAGGGAGGGGGTTTTGAAAATTTTCTTCGCATATTTATTTTTTTAAACAATACATTTTTCACTAATATTCATACACTATTAATAATTTCCATCATTTTGATTTTTATATTAATAATATAAATGAATTACCCCCCGTATATAAACAGATTAATAAAAATTACACATATGTTATTGATTATACTCTCGTAGTAAAACGGTTTTCCTTAAGATATTAATAAAGTACCTCTAAAAATAATATGGAGAATATTTTTTCTGTTTTTTTCTTTAAATGTTAAAACATGCTAAAAAGTCGTGAATATCGTTATTTTAAATTTTTGTTTTTTTTTCAGATTCTTGCGCATTTATAATAATTATTTCAGTTTTAATAGGGGAGTGGTAGCTCCGTGGACACGGCCTTGGCTCGCTAAAATGTTTGATTAATATTTCATCGCGAGTTTTTCTAACACACGCATTTGTTAACCGGGCGCGTCCGCCATCTTACAGTTGAACGAAGCCGTCTAACAGTTTTTTTTTTTTTTTTTTTTTTTTTTTGTTATTAGGTTCCATAAAAAGATGATTATTTAATATAATTTCACCATATCCGCGTGTTAACAAGTCTTACGCCGTTTGGGATCATACGAAAATCGTGACAAACGATCTGTATCGAATAATATTTACTTATAGTCAGCGTAACATTCCGTCATTGTTTTCCTTTTTTTCAACGCGCTTATAAGATGTTCAACTTTGCTAGAGATAATTAAAATCGACATCATCTGTTCCCGTTCTGTATACGGAAAAGTACATTTCGATTGAGATTATTGAGAATATGTGTGTCACATTGTGTTTAAAAAATAAAAACAAATAGTGCCGACATTTCCGACTTTTAAAATTCGATGGAAATGCGGTAAAAAGCAAAATACATATGTTCGATAACGGCTAATATGTATATTCGTGTACCTTATGAATATTAATTCGTAAATAACGTTAATTAGTTTGAATAATTTAATAAGACGGGGTCGCTCAAATTGCAACAATTAATAAAATGTTTTTTTTACGAAAAATAAATACCGACTTCAAGGTTTAATTGAATAAAAAATGCACTAAAAATTACAAGATAATTGCTCCCGATAAGAAAATATATATCAGAGTGATATAATATCGTAATTCTTATACAACATTAGTAGTACCTTAATTAGAGTAGGGATTCATATTACATATTGCAATCTCTAGGAACAATTTAATGAACATTCAATACAATTTTTAATTATTATTTTAATATGTAATATGAATCCCTACTCTAATTAAGGTACTACTAATGTTGTATAAGAATTACGACGATATAACCTTTAAGGGTATATATCATCACTCTGATATACATATATTTTCTTATCGGGAGCAATTATATTTTACTTTTTAGTGCATTTTTTATTCAATTACTTTAAACCTTCAAGTATCGGTATTTATTTTTTGTAAAAAAACATTTTACTTTACAATTTTTAGCGTTATACTTGAATTTTTTTCTTGTTAAAAATCAATTACGACAGGCTACGAAATCTGTCTTCCAACAATGAAGACCGCACATAATACACCTCAAGCATTACTAAGGATAACTCAAAAACTACCGGTCAGATCTTGATCAAATTTAAATGGAACCGCATGAAAAGCACCAGCTTTCAAATTAAATATGTAAGAATCATCAAAATCGGTTCACCTAGAAAAAAGTTCTGAGGTAACATACATAAAAAATAAATAAATAAATAAATAAAATATAGTCGAATTGAAAACCTTCTCCTTTTTTTGAAGTCGGTTAAAAACCCGTATTTCGTTGGTCGCGCACCTCTTCGCAAACGTCGTTGGTCGCTCGGTGAGGGAATCCCCGCGATGTAAAAATTACTCCGACGTTGCCACGTCAAGTTTAAAGTGTTTACGCGCGGAATTTTGAAACGGTTGTTATAACTTTTTAAAAGATAGTAGTAGTTGGATAGCAACCTAAATAAATCAAAAATCAGTTATGTTATTAAATTCGAATTTCTTTATTTAACGAGGAGATTTTATATTGATCATTGTTAAAATTATTAATTAATTAATCGATAAATATTAAAGAAAATACTTATTATTCTAATTATTTTTCTACACATTTGGCAACGTTGCGAACTAAATTTTACCTACGACTGTGGTGGGGTCGCTTAGTAAGTGAATCGCCGCGATTTCACACGGTTTACTCACAATAAAAAATTATTATAAAAATGAAACTGATTACAACTATTGAAATATTTTAGATCCACTTATGCTATTTCATGAATAGCTAAACTACTTTACGTAAATTATAAGTAGTTTGTTAAATATTTACATTAAAAAAAAAAAAGAAAAAAAGGCGTGGATTCCCTCATAGCGCGACCAACGAAAGGTTACATATATATTTCTGGCATTTTCAATGCTTGCCTTCTTTTAAAAAACCAGTATCACACGAATTAAATAATTTCCAATACTTGGCTTACAGAAAATAAATAATTATCCTAGTCACTTATTGTTTAAGCTAAGTTTTGCAAATACCGGAACTATATTTAATACGTTTTTCAAGTTATTGGGTAGATTTGAAACATCGGAACTCTAATAATTATTAATTTTTGATTTAAGAATTAGTAAAATTAATTTTTACTTTTCGGTGCAATTTTATTGAATTTTTAGAGTAGATCTAGAAAATAGTAGGTACTTTTATTTTCTTTCTTCTTTCTTTTTTTTCTCAAAAAAAAAGAAAAAAAGAAACCTATTTTATTTGACAATTTTTAATGTAAAAAAATATTTTTGAGTGTGATAATACGGATGGACCAGGCTAAAATTATGCTACTTTATAAAGATAGCTGGATATCGGTTGTCTAATGTTCCCGTCAATATCACGATCTAATAAATCGCGATATTATACATATATTCGAACCTACGCTTTTCTCTTTTTTCATATAGGAAACTACATTTTGGTAATACTCGACGTCATTCGCGTTTATAATTGCTTTAATTTTAGACACATTTTGGGAACTTATATATATTTTGTTTATGTTCTAATGAAAAATTTTTAAACTAATTTCGGTTTATATTAAACATTAAACGAGACACTTATCATTCTTTTTTTAACGTTTATTCTAATGAGACTACTCGATAACTATACCATAGCACTCGGATAAACAAAGGCGGATTCAAAAGTCATACGCGGTTGTTTCTTAATATTTTCGTCACTGATGAGCTTGATTTTCATCTTTTTTTCTATTCGAATCTATATTTAAACGCGCTAGTTGTTAATATTAATAATGTAATATTTTAATATTTTAAAAATCAGTCCAACTCTGGGGCTTTACGGTGTAAATCGATTAATATTTCAAATGTCGTTGGCGCGTTTCTAATATTACTAAAAACTTCAACAGATCCCCTTTTCTATCATATTAATGACGCCGGTTAATTCACCGATTCTCAACGATGCGTATACAATCGTTTCGAACGAACAGAAAATTCTTAAAATCAATCTAAATAATCATGCGCAAGGAAAAAAGGGAAAAAAGAAGATAATAATAATCCCAACCTTTCTTTTTTCTGCTTCTAAAGTCGGTAAAAAAAAAGTAATAATAATAATTCACGGTTTACGTAATTTCGTTATTTAATTTAAAACGTAACAGAAAAACGTGAGACATAAATGTGTTATATATTTTACCGCCATTTTCTGGGACGGTGGAAGAGAATAACACATTAAACTGCGTTAATTTTTCGACCAAGACGATGGAACATTATTTACCCAGTACAAAAAAAAAAATGCTCTACTACTGCCATCTTGCGATTGATTACGTAGATCTTTAGAAATTTTGCTCTCCAAAATATAAACGGACAAACAAATAAATAAAATAATGAGAAATCTGTAATGTTGTAATGTTCAACGCTCACGTTTGCAAAGTATGAGCGCCGTCTAAGATAAGATAATAAGAGTTTGCGATTTTAAAAATTTTATTAATACTATTACGAAAAAAAGAAAGCAAATATTTGTTCCTTCTTGAAATATGACTCTAATACTCTACTCCTTTAAGTTTCACGTTGGTTTTGTAAGGACGCTTTGTGCTTCTCCGACTTAGTACCGCCGCGAAATGAAGAGAACTATATTTTTGGATGGCATTTTTCAGCATCCATTTTTTTTCTTTTTTTCTTTTTTTTTTATCATAATTATTTTGAGCTTTTATTCTAAGAAGGAACGATGATTTTTAGTTATTAACATTATCGAACGGTATAGATTTCGGAAAATCTTTCTAAAACACCGAGAAGAAATAACTGCAACTACATAACGATGAAAGTACTGAGATTCATTTGAAGGGTCGGTAACACATTGCTCGATCGTTGCGACACATTTCAATGGCAGAGTTTGCGGCAAAAGCAACGTCTTCGTTTCGAACTGTGTCGTTTATGCTGACCAGAATAATAGATCGGCTCTTTGCAACTCGCGTACGACGTATTTTCTTCTTCGTTATCCTCTTCCTGCGCTTCTGGCTTGGTTTTATCGCAGCAGTCCATTTTGGGCATGTTTTTGAAAATCTTGTTTTGGAAACAAAAGTTATTACTAAACGGCCAGCTCTGTAAATAACAAATAATAGACGTCATGAAGTTTGAAACTAATCAATGTTTTTAAATTTCTCGCTTTATAATACTATTAAAATGTATGTGAATTAACGTTTTTCTCTCAAATTAATTAATTGTCTGCAGTAATTCGCCTATAATTAAATAACATAGGATTCCGGTCCGCCATAATTTACTTATTAATAAATTTTAAATAATGTAAACGTTTCCTTATATCCGGCCTAATTTGATGATCAACTCTATTTCTCTAACATATCTACGTCAGTTTTTAGTATCATAATTTACCACGAGAAAGTAGCGGAATGAGTAATGAAAAGTACTTAAAAATATGACGTCTCCTATCTCTCTTTAATCTCTTCAATTCTTTTCATAAATCCGCCGACTTGGAACTTCGTTTTATCATCAGTGCTGTTCCTAAGAAAAATTCCTCTTTACGCTCGACATCTTGTTTCAGAAAACTGTTTGTATGCTGAACTTGTATGGTGGCTGTGTAACACAATATCTTTCTTGCAATATGTTTGACTTTTAGACATTCAGCCAATTATATTTCCTTTTTCGTTTTCCACACACACACATATATATATATTCATTCATAAGTATTATACAGCAACTTATTTTTTATCGACGTTTCTTCAGCCTTTGATAATGTTTATCTGCTAACTTCAAGAGATGCTGTGACAGCAATTAACCTTCCGGTTAAATTTATCGCCTTGATAATGATGCAAATCTACTATCCCCGATGATGCAGATCGATACTCTCGGTCACTGTTCCGGACGCCATTTGATGCAGATCCGCTCATCCTTGATTAGTCCCTGTTACGGGAGCCATTTGATGCAGATCCGCTCATCCTCGATTAGTCCCTGTTACGGGAGCCATTTGTAAAGAACTGATCTCTCCGACAAAATAACAAAAAAATGAAAAACACAGGGACTATCAACACCCGCGGTATCACAATCAGATAGGTCTCTTTCGGAGCATTAGGCTTTTTGGAAAAACTATCGGAAAAATTCCAAAAGAGGAAAAATAGATATAAAATTTAAAAAAAAGGAAAAGAAAAAACGAATTCGATCTCGCCCTGAAATGACGGTGTTCTCTTCACACCGCAGATATCATGAAGCCCCCGCCGCACCGCATGTCCAATGAAATACACTTTGAACAAAAAAAACGCGTATATTAAACAAAAAAAGAACGGCATAAAAATCCGGGTTTAGCGATTGCCTACGTTTGTGCATACGGCAAAACGGATAATAATAAATCAGAACAAATTTCACAGTAAACTTATACAAAAGAAGATACAAACGGTAAGATTCGCGGCATAGCGCTCTTATGATACACGAAACGGTACGAAAAAAACCAAAAAGAACTGGAACATTCGACGACGTGCCAGTTGTCAAGCTTACAATACGCGAACTTCTAAGAGAGTTAAATTAAAAACTATTACGCGCGAGAATTCACGCCGATAGATCCCCCGCGCTTCCTACCCTGCCTGCCTTTGCGGGCTTTTATAATATTCTTGCGGCTCGACATTACTCGGCACATTTTATACTGCGCTTCTTGCCGCACGCGCATATCATTGTCTTGGCCACTGACCACTACCACTCAGACACTATTGCGTCTCTACCCCAGCGCGACCGTGTACTCGCCGATCACGCCACTGATCTCGGCGATTTTTGGTATCGGGCAGATAAGCTACCAAGACAAGACAAAACGGCGATGTAAAATATATCGACGTTCGAGAAACCGAGAATTAATGAATACATCGAAGAATAATTTCTAGCTCGAACGTCGAATAACAGATAGCGCCAAAAGTACCGAATCCGTATCAATAATTAATTTTACGATAAACTATGCGCATTCCCACTACTCCATGCTACGAGAAATGTCTTCCACAGTCATCCTCAAGTGTCTCAGTCCTCCTCTTTTTAACATTCACACTACCGCTGCTGCATCTCTTAAGCTTTTTTTTTTTGATTTTTTTGCCTATGATATTTTACGTTTTTTCCTCTTCTCACAGCATTATAGCTGCCAATGAAGCGCTTAATTATTCTCTGATTATGCTAGAGCCTCCTCATTTCATCTGCCCGTTTCTTCTTTCAGATCTCCTTGTACGGTTTTTATTATTGTTCGTTCTTATAATCTCGCTTTAGTTAATCTAGCCTTAAATCATACGGTTCTTTCTATTTTTTTTTTTTTTTTCCTACCCTGGGCGCGCCAGCGGCCTTGACCCAACAACATGAAAAGTTAAGAGTTATAACTAAATAGCCAAGCGGTCAGAAATGGAAAAGACAAAGGACAGCAGCAATGGAATAACTGAAGGCAATGGCAAGGAAAGAATATAGGTATCGTTAAAGGGAGTAGGAAGACCCAAAACTAGAAGTTGGGCGTAAAGAAAGGAGCGTTCGTTAGAGAGTGTAGAACATTCGAATAGGATGTGATTTGAGTCACAAACACAAGAAGGCTCGGAAGCGTGAAGCGTGCAGAAAGGAGAAGGGGACAAAGCGAATCGAAAGCGAGAAGAGGGGAGTAGAGAATGATTGATTCTAAGCCTAATTAAGGAAACAACAGTGGAACGACGACAGGTAGGAATAGATTGAAACCAAGGCAGGAAACTAGGAACCGGTTGAATAAGACGGTACTGTGAAAAGCGATTTGAGAATAAAGATGGATACATGTCAGTCCAAAGTCTAGAATGATTAGAGCGGGTACTGAAACGGCGAATGCTTCGGCTTAGGTTACTGATTGTTCCGGTATCTACTTTAAAAAGAGTCCAAGTTCCAATCTACTACCCTATATAAGATAGGGGACCCCTGCTTACCAATGTATACGTTCCTTCTCTCTTTCAGTTTAACCGAAAGGGTTTCTTCTTCTCTTCGTTGTTTCAGTGTTGTTGTTTTCATTATTCGCCTACTATTTAATCGTAATTTACGGACTTCTTCTTTCCGCTATCTCGATATTTTTCCTCACCCTCTTGTCCTCTTCATTCCAATGATGCAATCATCTATAATCCTAATATTACGATTTCTTCGAATACTTTTCTCTCTCTGTTGAACATTCCATTCTTTATTTACATTTGTTAAAGTTACAGTTTTCAGCCATCGCAAACGATAGCATGAAGACAGTTTTATACACCAGTAATCATTTAATGAAGCGGTGGTCTACAAATGAGTCTAATGATGTTCATGAATTACGATATTTAGGAACGTATTTATATAATTTGGGCGAAAATAAGCCGATACATAATAGCTAATGTGGTAAACAGGGCTCAGTGGTGTCCGAGGTTTGTAGCACTGATGTTAGCTAATAAATGGCGACAGTCGTAAAGTCGAATGATCAGCAGAAAAGATCTATTAATCAGTAGGTATAAGTCGAGTTTTGACGGCGCAAATTTACTGACCTCCAACAATAATGTACGTATTGTAGATAACCGATTCTTTCAATAATCCTCAACTCCGAGTGCTTCGGAAGCGCACAAGAACTGCACAAGATAAAACAGCCTACTTCCAATTCACAGCCTTGGTACCAATTTCTTCCCTTTTCTCGGCGTTCGGCTATTGTTTCTTTAATCAGACTGAGACTTGGTCATTCCCTCCTTCCCTTTTCTTGTTTTTTTTCTTCTCTTTCATCTTCTCCCTTTTGCCCTCTCCACTCTACTGATCCTCCCTTTATATGCGACCCCAACTATATCCTTTTTGAATGCCCTGCTCTTTTTCCTGAGTGCTCTCATCTATACGCCGAACTTTTGGCGTTGGATCTTCCTACTCATTTCAATGCTTCCTTTATCCTTTCCTTCCCATCTCCAGCCGTTATTCCCCTCCTTCTTTCCTTTATATTTTCTATCTCCGATCGCCTCAGAATCTGAGTAGGTGATCTAAGTCCATGTAGTTGGGTCAGGGTTAACACCAAGCCGATTTAAAAAAAAAAAAAAAAAAAAAAAAAATACGAGCACACGTGATAAATGTTAGCACAAAAAGAGGAGCGAACCGAATGGTAAATTTTTTGACATCCGATTAATTAAAACTTTATGGAAAACGTTCCAATTGAAAACAAGGTCAGTTATGTATGATCATGCGCCGAGATATGAAAGTTAAAGCCATACATTTAAAACAAAGGTATATTTAGTTTTTTAAAAAACTTGTAATAACATGGTACATATTTTTCACCCAGCATTACCGTGAATGTATATTTGTATGCGTTTAAAAATTTTTGTTACTTCACAGCTCTTTCTTTTTTGAATTTTTGTAAAACCTAGGAAGCTACAGTGATTTCAAAACATCCATATTTGATTATTTTATTACGATGAGTTTAACTTTTTTTAACAACAAAATAAAAAAAAATTATATATATATATATATATATATATAATTTTTTTTTATGGGTTTGTTAACATGGGCATTGTCCCAAGAACAATGGAACAGAGGGGTAAGAGAGACTCAGATCCTTATACGATCAGAGATAGCCGACAGAAAGGAATCAAGAGTTAGGATAACAGAAGGAGAAGGAAGAGAGAAAATTAATGAAGCACAGAATGAAGTGTGAATACTGATTTGTAAAAAGAAGGAATAAAAAGAAGCTTGTTAAGTTGATAATTACCAACAACTGAATATTATACGATCGGGATCACAAATAAATCGATTGCTGGAGGGGTGCAATGGACAATAAGGAGGGGGCACGAGAGAAACAGCGAAGAAGGGAGCAAACTCAAAACGCAGGCGGCAAATCGCGGAGTGGTTGGAACGGCGCATAGAAGGAAAGTTAAAAAACCGTGAAAAGCGTGAAAGGGAAGGTTGAATAGACAAGAAAAAGGAGTCCGGATTGGATATGTAGTATATATAAAACATCAAATGCGGTCACTATATGTAATCAAAATCGTAAATAGTAAAAGAAACTTCAGAAAACATATTACCAGAAATAAACTCACAAAATACGAATGAAAAAGATAAAATAACGAATGCATATTAGAACCAAATTCAGTTCATCGGTGTTGTTAGTTAATAACTTTTTCAATGCGGCCGACTGCATATTAAATCAAAAAGGAAAAAGATCATTCGATAAAGAACTTGACTGATTAGTAATATTAATCATCTTCATTTGTCCCTTACTGGGGTAACTCTTTGAATATACGTATATCAGAAGGCTGTTCTTATTTCATATCGAAGTCGCATTTCAAAGGAATATCGTACGGTGATCTAAAACAGATCTGGTGTTTTATTTACAACAGTGGATTACCACAGTCTTTTTCCGTCTCTCTTTACATTTGCATTCGTGTTTGGTTTCTAACATTTATCTATCCCCTCTTCCTTAGTTGTTATCGTCTTATCCGACATACTTCGTACTAAAACACACTTAGTAGTGCTGTTTAAAAAAAAAAAAAAGTGCTCGCAATAATGCAGTTTATTTGTATTTATAATAATTCTGTTTATAGAATTACTTAAGGGCTAGATTTCCGTCTTATTTTGGTTTTCGCTTCTACGAGAAAAAAACTAAATAATGACTGACAAACTGCAATTATTATTATTATTATGCTTATGCATCAATCTACGAGTACACTGATTAATAATTAAGAGAAAGTTTTAAAAATGAATATAATTTAGTTTCTATTAAATAGCGACCATGTAATATCGCTATATCATCACAAAAGTGCGGAAAAAAAAGTTTGTTCGAGGTCTTTTTAAATTTCTAATTTCATATTATACTGTTTTTTCCACCGTCCAGAGCAATTGATGTCCTTGAAGTTATAGATTGTCATAACGAGAAGTTTAACTACAATTTATGTTCCAATTTTAAAGTTTACAAGTCAAACCGCTCCCGAGTTATTGATTTTACTTGATATTTTTATCAATTCTCAAAAAAAAAAAAAGAAAAAAAGTCCATTCTGTTCGTTCTATGCATTTTATTTTTATTTTTCTTTGAAAAGTTAAAAAATTCTGCAGAATCTATTTCATTAAACACACCAGCAATAGAAATCGGCATCTGTTTTTTTAAATTTATTTTTTATAATAAAAACAGACAGAACAGAAAAATTCTTTTAACGTAAATGTCCAAGTCTCCAAAAAGTGTGGTGGTGCACTTTTTGCCAAAACTGCAAATTTGACGATCGAACGAAAAAACGAAACTAGGAACATCGGACATTACCGAAATGTAGATGATTATAACTTACGCAACCTATTTGAATATCGAGTTGTTGCTTGTTGGTAAGATGTACAACAAACATAGCTTTAATGTACAGACATAATCGCGGAAAAAATGAAGTCTTTTGCCCGCTGACGTCGATAAATATTTTAAACTTCCACCGATTTAACTGTTTAAAAATATAAATAATAAATGCATAACAAAAAGTAAAGCTTGATAAGGTATATCATGGATTGTGAAATTAAGTTTTTCATAATTTACTAAGCCTAATGGATCTGATGAGAATACTGGGGTCAGTTCCTTTCTTTACTTTCCCCCAGATAATTCCTTTGTACCCAATTATTTCAGGGTGGATAAACACGGGAGCGACTCACATCTGGAACGAGACGAATCTCGATGATAATCTACGACACCTTTGGTTTAGTAACTAAACACCTTTACCACTAGGCTACCGCGCTGCCTAATACATCGCAAAAAACTTTATAGATTACTAATCTGACACGATTCAAACTTAAACAAGCCTCATATTTCTACATAATTTATAAATTTTTCTGCCTATTTATGTTTCTAAACGATTAAAATTTAACACAAACGTGTAATTATAATAATGCAATGCAATGGATTCCATTAAAATACAGGAAAGAAAAATCGAAATCTTTACAAGATTATAGCGCGGATTAAAATTTTTTTCGAATTTTGTAACCAGGATACCCCGCAGGTATTTATTAGTTTGCGACTTTTGTTTTTTTTTCTCCCGCGATAAGACTGTTTTGCAATACGGTTATTAATAAAAGACATTCAAATATTCCGCCAAAAGCTTACGATAGTATTTTTTCCCCCTTCTAATCGCTAGTTAAATATACGTCAAAACTTAAAAGAACCGTCAAGTGTCCCCGATAATTTGAGTTAAAATGTTTATTTATTTATTTACTTCGTAAAAGGAAATGTGCTAATGCCAAAAAAAAAAACTCGGACTTATCCTGCGTGCGCTGTTAATTCGGAATAGAAAATGTTTTCTAATTGTTCAAGCATAAATGTATTAAACAATTTCTTCTTCTAGCGTATTTGGTACATTACCATATATATATATATATGTATAATGTTCTAAAACTCCCTCCGTCTCATTACATTTTTCACGTATCGGATTACCATTTATACCCAGTCTAAATGGCCAGCCGTACTGCAATGTCCAATTCTCATTAATCTTCTATTTGCATAAAACTATGTGGTTTAGTGGATGATTTATTTTGAACGTATACATATACTTTATCTTTAGTTTCATTATTTTTCGTGTTCCCATTGAATCTGAATCTGTTCTTTAATATACGCTACTGCCTCTCTCCAGTTAACATTATTATGAACTATTAGATAATTATCCACCCTTGTCAGCCCAATTAAACTTCATTCTCGTCAGGAATCTGTCCAGTTTGATAATAATCCTTCTTATTTGGCATTCGATATTGCTCATTAAATTTAATTTTGTTCTGCTTAATCGTAACCGAGGTAGCTGAAGAGTCGGTTACTGTATAAGTATTCGTTTCTTCTTGTAGATACTATAGAATCGCCAGTTGCGTTAATCCAAGAGATGATATCGCCAGCCATTAAAATTCACCAGTGTCGTCTACAATTATAAGCGAGTCACGTCAAATATTCACCATCGTAAAGCCAGCATGCAAATCAATGAACAATACTAAAACCGGAAAAAAAAAAACTAAGCATATCAAGTCAAGTTCCTCAACTGACATAAATATGCAGTCTGACAGCAGAGTGGATAGGGACGGCGAAGTTAGTTTTCCTAGGACTAATAAAGATCACGACTCTTCCATTGCATCGCCTTCGCTGAAACAACTCTTTCGTTAGAAGAAAACTTTAAGAAAAATTAAGAAATCCACCCGGTTTCATTTAAAAATTTTCAACTGTGTGCAGACATATGTAAAGAAGCCACTCTCATAATTGCAACAGAATTTACATCGGATTTTCTGAAGGCTTAATCAAAACTCTTGAAACAAACTTCCCTTTGATAATGGATAGATTCTTAAAGGTGATATTCACAAAAATTACAAAAAAATTCAGATGTGAAATACGTCTCACTCAACAACAACGATAAAACTTACTTCTTAATATCATAGAACTGTAATGAGATCTTTTCCTACGTTGAAGAACTCCAACTTCTCCTTTCGACTTACAACCTGACATTTATCGTTCTATAAGAAACGCATTTAAGACTCGATCAAAAACTACATTTCCGACGGTATTAGCTGAGAGTTGGACTGCTACTTGTTTTTTCAGAAACTAGCAGCAGTTCAACTTAGCTGAGAGCTACAAAAAAGCACAATTAATTAACAGGATGCAGTGCGGAATTCGTCCTGCTCGTTCAAGATCAAGTACATTATCTTCAAAGTGAGATAACTACGGCTATCTTTCGAAAAATGCACCTTTTAGCTATTTTCCTAGAGACATATGCAAAGCTTTCGACGCGACTTGGGGGAATAATAACGTTATGCATACACTTTATAAATGGAATATCTGTGGGTGGGGGGTCGACTTCCAATGATCATACAAAGCTTTCTCGAATGGACATCTAATCTGGACTATAAATACTAGATTCCAGTTTTCTGCATCCAAATTTTCTGCGATACATTTCTTTAGCCAGCGAAGTTGTTTCCATAATGTCGGCGACTACCTTAACAGCCAACCTATCCCAATTTCTGATGCTGTGAAATACCTTTGTACTGACCTTTGATGTTATTATGGAAACCTCACATTAAAATGTTGAAGAAGAGTTGTTTGCAAAAATTAAATCTGCTGCGGAAGTTGGTACATACTTCCTACAGTACAGATATTAAGTCGCTTATGACAATATACAGAGCTCTCTTTCGTTCTGAAATAGAGTATGGTGCTGGGGAATATGTATGCACCGAAGGGAGTCTGCTGCGATCTTTAGAAATGACACAGAGCCATAAGAATCTTGAGGCTTTTAGGGGACAACTTCGACGGCTAGCCTATTAAATGACCTAGGTGAAGTGCCTCTTAAATTTCCGTCGAATTCAAATTGTGTCAAAGTTTTATGTGCATCTCATAGCAGTTCCAATTTTCCCGTAACTAAGCGTCAGGTTATAAATTACTTAAAGGATAATACAAATCATACCTTCTCAACTTTTGTATAAAATAAATTCTAGATGGTATCGCAGAGAATGTATTTCCGATACATCAGAATTATACGCCTGCTTTACACCACCGTGAGAACCGATTTGCTTGGAGATCAATCGTAAGCATAAAGCAAATATACACAACTCTCTTCACTGATGCGTCTAAATCACCCCTATCAGTAGGATGCGCGGATGCAGCAGAAACGTTTATTCATTACTACCCAGTCCTATCGGCAGAATTATCTGCAATTAGATTGACCGTTCAGTACATACTTGAACGTACAAATAATATGCCGGACTGACCAGTCACATTAACCGATTCGCATTCATCTGTACTGTGTCTAAGCAGCGGCGCAAAGCCAGCATCCTACTGCTAGAGAAATCTCTCGTGATTTTTCTCTCGAAGCTTCGCATCAATTTTAAACCGACTTTAATTTGGATTCAAGCCATTCTGGTGTAAAAGGTGACGAATTAGCAGATTTATCGGCTAAACAAGCGTCTACTATGTTCGCAGCTCCTCGCAGACCTTTGTAAAGATTTTTGTGATCACTACCAATCGTGTCTGTATGCAAAGCGGAATTCACGGTGACAGCGGATACTATTATCGAACAAATTACGTAGAATTATAATATATACGACATTTTGGACCGCACCGTCTTTGCTGACTGGTAAAGAAGAAACTCGTCTTGCGTCGACTAGGTCGCGGGCATTCCCTTCGAACACGCGATCTTCCGCTGCGAAAAGAGAATGTCCCACGCTATTCCTGCAATAATGAAGTGATAACTATCGAGCACCTCTCCTGCTTCATTATGCCAACTGTACAAACCAACGTGTCCAGTTCTATCTTGTCCGTCAAACCTTGAAGAAAGATCGAGTTCAGATAAAGTGCACTGCCATACCTGTATGGAACCGGCTTGTTCAATCAGTTCTAGCACTTCTGACCCGTGCCTCCGACCTTTGTCAAACGGCACATAAAAGGAGTCATCATCTTCATCATTATCGTTTCCTTTTATAGTTCATAAAGTATTGCAAAGCTGTGTAAATATATCATACATCTCTACCGATACGGATTTGGATAAACAAGCACAAGATAAAGTAAATATTTTGTTTACAAATTGGGAACTAAAAAATGTTCGAATTTTGTTTATCGCAGACAGATTAGGATGCTCAATTCATAAAATTTTTTCCCCTTTTTTTCTTCATTTTTAAGTAAAAAAAAAAAAAAATGTAACCCTGGAGATGAGAAAATTTCAATTATCGGAAAAAAAATTAATAAGAATTGGTCGAGTGTTTTTTTTCCTTTTTCTTGCATTATCTAAACAGAAAATATGCGTGGGACTGGAAAAATTCGAAATTAAAACTCGCATTAAGGGAAGTTGTTTTGTTTTTTTTTTTTTTTTCGCTTTTTTTAATTTTAATCTAGCATTGACAATGAAGCGAGTTTGACTATGGTAACAAAGGGTGGTTTGAAATTTATTAACAGAGACGTAAAGCGTAATATAATTAACGTTCCTATGTGCACCAAAAGTTTAAAAATATAATTTGTGTTAATTTCACGATTGCTACAGAATCTCGATATAAAAAATTAATATGAAATGTCAAGTTTTGCGTAATTTAATAAGTAATAATTTTTGTATTAATTGTTAATTAGTTGCCTTTTTTTTTTTTTTTTTTTTCGGTTGGATATACAATAATCAAATGTTTTGTGTCGGTTTCGGACTAACCTTCCAGTACACGCGCGCGAACTAGTATTCCGCAAATACTAATTAACAATTAATACAAAAATTAAATTCCGCAAAACTTGACATTTCATATTAATTTTTTGTATCGAGATTCTGTAGCAATCGTGAAATTAACACAAATGACATTTTTAGACTTTTGGTGCCGCTTTACGTCTCTGTTAATAAATTTCAAACCACCCTTTGGTACTATAGTCAAACTCGCTTAATTGTCAATGCTAGATTAAAATTAAAAAAAGCGAAAAAAAAAAAAAAACAAAACAACTTCCCTTAATGCGAGTTTTAATTTCGAATTTTTCCAGTCCCACGCATATTTTCTGTTTAGATAATGCAAGAAAAAGAAAAAAAAACACTCAACCAATTCTTATTAATTTTTTTTCTGAAAATTAAAATTTTCTCATCGCCAAGGTTACATTATTTTTTTTTTTACATAAAAATGAAGAAAAAAAGGGGAAAAAAATGAGCAAAATACATGAATTGAGCGTCCGTGTAGTGGGGGGGGGGATAGCAATGTTGGAGCGGCTTGCTCTTAATTTGGTTCTTTGTTTGTCACTGAATCGGTTCTTCCGTTACTGTTTATAGCAATTTGCGGAGCAACAGCGTGTATTAAGTGTATTAAAAGTTATGTTAGTAGCTCTTTTTTGTAAATAACTTGTGAATTTTGTAGTTTAGTGTTTTGTGTTTATACGTATATATTATGCCTTTTTTTCTTTTTATTTCGTTGTTTTTTTATGTTTATTTTTTGATAATAGGCGAGTACAGAAGAAAACAAGCTCGATTAGTGAAGCTCATAGAAGAGTGTATGCGGGAAGAGAAGAAAGGTAACTGATACGGAATGTGATGGTTAATAACGGCGAGGAGGAAGTACCGGTAGAAGAGAGCGATCATAACAGCGAGTCAGAGCAGGATGTGTCCGATCAAGAGGTTATCGATAAAAATGATCTGGAATTACAATGTTTGGAAAGGTGGAATTGATTGTGTCGATAAATTATGTGCAAGTTATAATTGTTCCCGTAGTACTAAAAGATCCCAATGGTAATATTTTATTCTATGTTGAATGTTGCCGGAATCAAATTCCATAATAGGTCGTCTATTTCGATAATAACAAAGAAATTCATATACAAAGGCGGCAATCAACAATTACCTTTTTATCTAATAAAAACGCATCTCAAAACAAGAGCACAGGTAACAAATATCCCGAGAACGATAAAGAAAAGAGAATTCGAGAGTTGACTGGAGAACCTTCACCGGAAGTAACAACACAAAATGCGCCTCCTAATAAAGGGCGCCGTGCTTATTGTGATCGGAAGAAAAACAGACCCACAAAAATTTCTCGCAAAAAATGTGGAAAATTCATGTGTCTGGAACATACTTTATATATATCTGCTCGGAATGTTATGAGGATCAGATTGAAAATAATTTATAATTGTCTCTTTGTAAATAGATATTATGAAATTTTATTTTATGTAAGACTAAGTGTAGGTATGTATTATTAGGCATCATCTATTCATGTAAGTAGCAACAGTAAAAAAATTGACGGTTTATAATCTATGTACATACCAAGTATTAAAATTTGTTGAAATATGCATCATTTTATATACTAAAAAAAAAAAAAAAAAAAAAAAAGCATTAAAAAATATATCATCTTTCAAACAGACGTTAACAATGGCGAACTAGGAATCCGCAATGAGCGTTCCCCTAACTGCATGTCGAATACTATGCGGAGTGTGAGTCCTCAGCGAGGACTCGTGGTTGAATTTCGAGTATCTGTACTGGAAGGTTAATTAATAATACACAGGCAAAACAACAAGATTCATTAGCTTTTTTATTTCCCATTTACTTACTTATTTATTTACTTATTTATTTATTTATAAAATTAATTTTGGAACTATAATTGCACTTTTGAACAGAAGTAGGCTTCAGGAAAATAACATTACCAACTTAATTATTTTCCGGAAAGTCGATTTATTAACTAAAACGACTTTCGTGCAGTTTAATCGACGGATTTTTGATTAATTTTAGCATTGGACTGAAATTTTATCAGTTTCACTGCTACATTTCGAAAATTTAATTATTCCTTAATCTGCTGACATCGAGTTTCTAAAGTCGCGAAGCAAATACATGCGTATATATAATATAATACATATGTATATATGTTGTCGCGGATTTGATAAATTCCTACAAAAAAAAGCTCTCCGTTTTTGTTAACTAAAGTCATCTTGCCGTTGTACGACTGCGCCCTAATGGATGTTGTGTGACTTCAAAATCATTTTGCGCCTGTATGCAGCCTGGTTCGGTGTCCATGTTGCATTATTAAGACGTACATGAATAAAATCTGGTTATTTTTCCTGTACCTTTTACGTTGTTTATTACGTTAGCAGCATTGTAAGAATGGAAAATCGTCCAAGCGCCATTTCTCCACACGGAATTTACGTTTCTCGAACTGCGGACAGCTGCGGGAATATGGTGAGGCGCTATGTAAATAAGCCGGAACCCTAATAAACCGGCAGAATCTTACACTGAACTAAGAGTGAAGGCGGGTAGCAGTAACGATAACCTAAAGAACAGCCGAAATATCGATTTTAACGTAGCAAATTTGTGTTTATATCGAGCGTGTGGGCAACATTAGCCGTTCAATAACATTCTGTCGTTGGCACTATCGTGTACGGAAAGAAGTACTCAAATACGAGTTTCACTATCTTTGTGCCGTACGAAATGTAGTCGCCGCAGCAGAGTATACGAAAGGTCCAGTAGTACCTTTCGCGATTACAAGATTAATCCACTCTTAACTGACGCAGTCGATTACTCCTCTTAGACTGACGATTCTTACAATCGTAAGTATAGTTATATTTAATAATATCCGTAATTATAACGTATAATTACGAATCGAATTATACTTTTCATCGAGATTCAGCTAATCAGTGCAGACGATTGCATGAATACGATAAATATCGAAATATTTCGATGATAGTTTCTAACTCGCGATATAGAAGTATATTTTTACCGGGCGAAAATATGTTTGTGTGAAAAATAATTAATAAATAATACGTAAACTGAAAAATATAGCACCTCGCATGATCGCTGTTATTAGGCGTATATGTACATACTATTGAAAGATTGAAACTATTATCCAGAGACATTTAAAGTGTTTCCGCTATTTGTACTAATTAGCTGAGAAATCGCCGATTCTCTCGATAAATCCGGTTAATTTCTAATTACGACGCATTATAGTTATTATTAATTAATATCGGTCGTAAAAAATCGTTCTTTTTAAATGCGCCCAAAAAGTAATTGATTGCGTGCAACTTCGGTCGAGAATAGATTGCGATCGTGTAATCGTAATTACGCATAATTACAAAATAATGTCGAATTTCTTTCTATGCGATCCTAGCTCCAGATTTTTTCGACAAATCGCCTTACCGAGTAATACTCGAAACGCTTTAGCTAATATATTGAAGTCAGCGCGGAGGGGGAAAGGATTTTGCAGTTTAATACATTCAGTTGCTTCGCAATTTTATCCTTTCCAGTAGTTATGTTTGTAATTTAGTTTGATTTTAGCCTAAAATATACTTACTAAATTTATCGGATGCGAATGCTCCTGGGTAGCGCCTTCATCGGACAGGTGAAGAATTGCCCGAAGATGAGCTATGTAACTGGTTGCCAACCTTAACGTGTCCAGTTTCGAAAGTTTCGTGTCGGCCGGCACCCAGGGCAAAGTGGTTTTTAATCGACAAAACGCTTTACTTAATACCCGCATCCGTGCTCGTTCTCTGGCGTTCGCCGCATTTCTCTGCTGAGGTTGCTGGTATAACCTTCCCGGCGTTAAAATCGACCTCTCTTCGTCCAGTTCATCTTCTTCATCCGCAGCATCCCACGAACTATTTCTCGCAACGTAATATCGGTTATGTTTATTTCTAGTCATTATAGTAGCAGGAGTCCCTTAAAAATTGAATGACAAACATTAGAACTACGAACGGGCGACTGTCTAATCGTTCAGTTCAAACTGATTTACTTTAAATACAACACAACGAAACACAATTGATTGATTGAAAACAAAACTACTTATATATATATATATATATATATATATATATATATATAAATATTTATTAATAACCGTATTATTTTTACGTCAGAAGCAATATATCTCGCACCCTCGGATTAGATATTCCTAATCCTTTGAGCTTTTATTCCTCCATCTTTACGCCAGAGTAATCTCCATCTTCCAACCTATCGTTTTTATTCCCTCCTTTCTACCAAATTATTATCTTAGATTCTCAAAACTCCCGGCGTTTTCTCTTTCCCTTCTGATGTCACGCTTTCTTATTTTTTCTTCGTGATCTATCCTTTCCGAACATTTAGCCATATTGACTCCGTTCCGGTTCTTCACACATTCGGACGTCAAGCGAAACGAAGCTGTCAGCCTCCTTGCTGCAGCTGCTAATGGACATTCTAATACACAACGAAGGCAATTTTCGCAAATTGTTGCAAGTTCAGGAAATGTAGGTGTCGTCGTCATCGAATTTTTACCAGCCGTAATCAGTCTGTGATGTACACTATCGCTACAAATAAACCTGAAACCTTATCATGACATAACGAACAGAAAAAAATATGAAAATTAAGTTCACAAAACATAATGCCATCAGTGTGTCGTATTCGAGAGACGTTTCAATTAACTGTCGTGTAGTGTCTGTGTTCACGACATCCTCTTCACAAAAGCTGCATGTTCTGCTGGAATTTGTTCTTTTACATATCCGGCTAGTCTCTGATACGAAGAATTCTTATATTCTTATTGCCTCTCACTGCTATGCGATATTAACAATATGGTTCTGTAATTTTTTAATCTGACCTCTCTTAAGAAGGGGCGTGTGTATAATGTATAAGAACACCAAACAGATGAAGAAAAGCTCACGTTGTGGCAGTACTAAAACCTGGAAATCTCCCAGAGGAACCGCAAAACTATCGCCCGATATCATTGCCATTTGTTTAAAGTTTTTCGAAGAATGAATCGGATTATAAACACCGTCAACAACAAACTTATTCTTCCCCAACAGGTTGGTTCAGGAAGGGAATGAGCTGAGTTAGCTGGGCAAAAAATTTTGGTTCAATACATCGAGGATGGGTATGAAACAAAATTGATCACTGGCGTAGTATTCGTAGATCTAACGGCTACATACGATAAACTTTATCACAGACGATTGTTAAAGAAGGTGTACGATACTACTAACGACCACCATCTGACAAAAATGCTGCAGAACGTATTGTCTGGAAGGCGGTTCTGTGTTACGCGCAACGGAAAGAAAAGTGTAGATGGCCAATGTAGTGAAACGCAATGTTATTTAACATCTATAGCAACGGCCAACCAGTCGACGAGCAGACTCGACGGTTCCTATATGCAGACGATCTGGCAATGACCGCACGGGGCGAAACGTTCGAAGAAGTGCAGGTGAAGCTACAAAAAACACTTGATGGGCTAGATAAATATTATAATGAAAATGCGCTCCAATTAAATCCAGCGAAAACTCAGGTTTGCGCTTTTCACTTTCAAAACGCAAAAGCAAAATGCAAATTAAAATTATTTCGGCATAGGAATCAACTCGAGTATTGCGAAGAACCAAAATATCTTGGAATTACCCTTGACCGATCGCCAACTTTCCGAAAACACTGGGAGAATCTTAAAATGAAAGTAGAAGCTAGGAGTAAACTTACTGTGAAAATTAGTATCCTCTAAATTGGGAGCCGTAGAAAAATTTAAGTACCTCAGTACTCAAGAGAATAATAAAGGTAACACTGATGACGAACTTAGGTGTAGAATTGAACAAGGAAGAAAGGTCTTCAACAAGATGAGAAGAACATTCACAACACACGATTTAAATTTAGAACTGCGTATACATGTAAGAATTCTTAAGTACTACGTGTGGAGTACATTGTTATATGGATGCGAATGTCGGACCTTAAAAAAGAGCAATATGAATTGCTTGGCAGCTTCCGAAATGTGGTGCTATCGAAGAATCCTAAGAATCCCATGGACAGCAAAGAAGAAGAATCAGGAAGTACTGTAGATGATGGGAAATAAGGATATGGAATTATACTAATAGGCATCATAAAAGACAGGAGGAGGAAATACTTTTTGGCCAATTGATGTGTGGATCAAAATACTCACTGTTGCAGATAATATTATTGGGAAAAATATCGGGCAAGAGGAAGGTCGGACGAAGGAGGCGCTCGTGGATGTGCGACATCAAGGCATGGTCAGGGATGATTACCAAACAATTAGTCCACCTTGCATACGAAAGATTTCTTTAATGTCACCTACGATCAAGAACGGTCGGGGCTCGAAGAAGAAGAAATAGGGAGCAAAGCCAACGGTTCTACCTCAGCATTAGCGCTATGTTTCTCGGCTGCTGAATACGGATGCCCTATATTGGAGAAGATCGGTGCATACTAAAAAGGTTGATACCTCGATAAATGAAACGTGCTACATAGTCACTGGATGATTAAAACCTACCAAAGTGGATAAGCTGTATCTTGCCTGTGGCATAGCTTCGCCAGATATTCGACAATCCGTTGCTACTGATGCAGAAAAAACAAGGTTAGAGATAGATTACAGACACCCAATGTTTGATCAGAAGGCTGGCATATCACGCCTTAAATCTAGAAGAAGCTTTCTACACTGTTCAAGACAACTGGATGAGCTAGCAAAAAAATCTCGCGCACAGAGATGGACGGAAAAAGATCGAAACGGAAATAGTTTGAAAGAAAAAATGAACCCGGTGAGTCCGCTAATTTGGCATGGCTGGAGAACTTTAAACTGGCTTCGCTCTGATTGCGCTAGAACCTCAGTGAACTTACTTAAATGAGGTTTAGCCGAAAATGATAAATGCAAGTGCGGGGGGAACAGCAGAGGCATAGGCACTCTATGGAGTACGGAGCTAATTGATGAAGCCATAAAAATGGTTGATGCACGAACTGATAGCGTATAAATCCGCTGTATATCAGTTAACTTCATTTCATTTTAGTATATATATATATATATTACTCCTCAAGCGTCTCGGATACGATATCAATAATAATATTCTACTCATATACATATATATATATATATATATATAGTTTGCATCATAAAGAATGTCAATGGAAATGAAATGGGAAAGGGAAAGACTATAATGAGAGAACATAAAGTCAAGGGAATATGAGGGAAAGGGAGATAGCTTGAAGAGTATCTATTAGAGTATCGAGTTGAGGAAATAAATATAACTGCTCGAAGAATGGCATAAAGTTCTGCGGACAAGATGAAGCAAAAAACTGGTAGCCTGAAGGATTGAGCAGAATTACTGGCTGGAGAGAAAAAGGAAGCGGCTACTCCCCGTAAAGTGTTGGAACCATCAGTAAATATTAAGGAATGAAGGGGAAATGAGGAATTAATAAGAAAATTAAATTCTCGATTGGCAACTGCGGAGCCAGAAGTTTTACATGATGAAGGGGGAGAAGGGAGTTATGGAGGGTAAAGAAGAAGTTAAACATAAAATAATGAAGTTTACTAGGGGAAATAGTATAGGAAGAGAATTTGTCTAAACGATGAGAAACAAGGGCTACGATAGGAGATTTATTAGGAGAGAAACGCCATTTATGAATGGTAGAATTGTAGCGAATAGTTGATGAGCACGAGAAAATAGAGGAACGTTTTAGGAAATCCTTATTTTTTTTTTACTAGATTTTAATAGAACTAAGAAAAATATGAATAATTTTTGTAAATTTATAAAGACGAAAGCAATCAAAAATTGAAACACTTAAATCGAGTGAAAACTGAAAATAAACCAATAGACTAAAATCATTCTTTATTTGTCAAAAAATGAACGCCGTTCACATAATTATTCTGTTTTCAAGTTAACTTAAGGAAGAATTCAGTAATAAGCCTTTTATATTGTTTTCGGATTAAAATACATCTTAGCGCGTTGAAAAAAAAAAAAAAAAATTAAAAAATCAATAAAAGGTACGAGATATTAACGTTCAAAACGAATGAAATGCATTGATGTGTTAGAATTTACAACATAATGATGACTCCCGATGACCAGGTATCCTAAAATAGTTGTATTTTTTTGTTATTTTTTTACCGAGCATCTAAAACAGAAAACTAAATAAATTCTTGGGGTGCCAGATAATATAAAAGGCGCGCATTAGAATAGGTATAAGAGGAAGAGTACTGGATAACAGTTAACCTCAGTTATCCCCGGTTCGGAACGATTTCACTTAAAAATACTTTTCAACTTAAAGGAGGAAATTTAACCGGTTTTTAGTTCTTCAAATAAATTTTTTTTGGTCTTATTTGTATTTGATTTTAATTATTTCTGTTTTACATTCAAAGATTTTTTAATCGTTTACTCGAAAAATAGAAAGGACAACTAAAGAAAATGGGAGAAAATTACTAGCCGTTAAGAGAAATATCATTTTGGAAAGTCTCGATGTAAATTTCATTATAAAACCGCGATGCCTTGTAAATGTGCACCGTTGTATCAGCAGTGTGGATATTTGTTAGTATTCTTAGTGTTATTTTGACCTTGAAAGCAGTATTTAATCTGTGTTATTTTTTCAGTCGAAAGTTTTCGGTTTATTCGTTTCCTACAATTTTTTAATTATCTGAACTAATTTAAATTACCATGTTCTTCAAATTTTTCGTTAGTTAAATGTATTTCATTCGGGTAGGACCGGATACTGCCGCACACTGACATTTTAAAAATTTCACTTACACTAAATTAATATTCATAGTTGACGCAATCAAAAAAAAAAAAAATTATTGTTACTTTACAATGTCAACTTCATTAGTTTTCGATTTTGTTCAACTGTGAACTGAAATAGAATCAGATATTTAATTCCAAGTCTACGTTTCGCTCAAGATCACTACTTAGTAATGCCCGGAAGAAATCTCGCATAGAGATCGCTGCCCTATAAGAACTGCATTTTTACTATGCCCTGCCTTCACTTATTCTGCGGTTCGCCTTCCTTTTATTCAGTTCTTTATATTTTGATGGACTGCTTTTAAACATTACTCGCGAAAAGTGTCATTTGAACGACTCTTTATGGGTCATCCAACGGGGCGTTATTTAATCTTAATCGGCGTTAAACTGCCTTCTCCGCTGCCAACCTTCTTTTATTTTGACAACATATGTGCCAGCAAGTGGACAATTTTCACTTGTCTATCTTCATGCCTCATTTTCCTACAATACTGCTTTTTATTGTTCTGTCTTTCTATCTTCCGTTTCAATACTCTGGTTTCGATTTACATCCTTTCCATTTCTAATTGCCTTGTCTTACCCCCTAATGGTTCTATTGCCTTTGCATCTTGCAAGGGTATGGGACTTACTTTACTTTACTGATTTACCACAACGATCTATCTTTCTCTTACTCTTGCTCTTCGTCGCTCTTGCCTCAACCATTCCTAGACTTAAACATGCGGTCCGACTTTAAAATATTACAGTGGAACTATCGTAGCCTCGGAGCCAATAAAAAATTACCAGAGTGTTTATTGAATCTCCATCAAATTGGGGTCATTCTTATGTCTGAAATTTGGTTCCGTGCTGGAAGAAATCTCAAATTTAAAGATTTATAGTTATAGTTCAACTAACCCCTTCTCCTCTTACAGTTTGCTCCTTTCAGTTTTTCCTCTAGTACTAATCAGCCTAATATCGCACACATTTCTACTGCCGCTAATGCTAGCCGTTCTCTAAACTTGAGCTCCACCTATAAATTATCATCTACGTCACTTTCTTCTCTCTTCTTTTTTCAGTTCTCTCGCTGAATCTTTCATCATTGATGGCGACTGGAAAGCACGCTCTTCTTCATGGAGTTGCTCATCTTATAATTGTAATGATGCATTCTTGAAAATTTTATTCTGTAAGATAATTTACCCTGATAATAAAAACGTCCCTCGGTGATTTTTTCGTATAACCTTGGATTTTTCGTTTCAACACCTCTACTTTAGATGTACCATAAATAGAGCACGCCTTCCCTTTGGGTTACTAACATTATTTTGATTTTTCTGAGGATAAATAATTTCATACGCACATTCAACATTGCTTACGATTTCTGTCTGGTTAGGGACCTGGAAAATTCTGAGCGGATTGTAGCAATTAAGAACATTTTGAATTGTGAATAGTTTCTTTCTCTCTCTCTCTCTCTCTCTATATATATATATATACAAACTCGGCCATTTTGGCCTTGCAAGGGGCTGTGCCCCTTGAACCCTCTTGCTTTTATTTCTGTCTCTTTCTCTTCTACACTTCGTATAAAATTATCAAAATTTACATGCTTTCATTTCTGTCTCTTTCTCTTCTACACTTCGTATAAAATTATCAAAATTTACATGCTTTCATTTCTGTCTCTTTCTCTTCTATACTTCGTATAAAATTATCAAAATTTACAACGTAATCCTTACTGGCATCAACATAAAAAAAATAACATAATCACAAAAATCCTATCCTAACATTTAACTTTCATTATATAAAATTAAAACATTTTTTCGTTACATTTTTCATTACATATTTCGTTACATAAAATTGTGACATTTCTTAAATAACAATAACAAAAATCCTATAAAATATAACAAACGTTACATAAAATTGGGACATTTTTTGGGAAATTTTGCGTTACATAAAACCGGGACATTTTTTCAAATGGGGGGTAGCCTAAGAATTACGTTGTAATTAATATATATATATATATAAACTCGGTCATTTTGGCCTCCAAGGGGCTGTGCCCCTTGACCCCTCTTGCTTACATTTCTATCTCTTTCTCTTCTATACTTTGTATAAAATGATCAAAATTTACAACGTAATTCTAAATCGCTCCATATGAATATAATAACATAATCACAGAAATCCTATAAAATATAACAAACGTTATATAAATTTGGGACATTTTTTCGAATGGGGGTAGCCTAAGAATTACGTTGTAATTAATATATATGTATATATATATATATTAATGGCTATACCATTTTTGCGCCAGGCGTCATCAAGAAAAGTGTCCTGTCACGAAGTTTGTCCCTAAAAAAAAGTCATTATTTTATGTAACGAAACTGTAACGAAAAAGTGTCTTATTCATCATGAAAAGTGTTCTGTCAGGAAATTTGTCCTTAAAAAAGTGTAACGAAAAAAGGTAACGAAAAAATTTTTCCGGGCTATATAGCCAATGAAAAAATTTACACTTGTATAAGAATTATAGAAGAACTAGAACTAGACCTAGTGGTGAAGGGGGCTTGCCCCCTTCCGAGTACCGAAGGGCCGAATTTATATTTATATGTATACATATAAATATATATATTTATATACTTTTTGTGCTAGCCCTCGGTTTTGACTCAACCACTTAAAAGTTTTATATTACAAATTTAGATTCTGAGAGGAATGAAGATAGGAAGCACGAAGAACTGGAGTAATGAATTATCACAAAAAATAAAGGAAGCACTGCAGAGAGCAGTAAAACCTTAAGTCAAGATTTGTGAATACGAAAGAGTGCATTTACTAACAATGGCAGAACATTCGAGGAAAACATAGTTTGGCCACATATGAAAGGAGAATCAGTGTTTTGGAGGGGACAATAAAGAAAATCGAAAACGCGAGCGGGAGAAGAGAATAGTTCTTAATCTGATTAAGGAAACAATAGCAGAATGAAGAGATAGTAATAAACGCAGTTAAAGAACAAAAAAAAGGCTACAGGACCAAAGCGGAATATAAGAAAATAGACGATTAGAAAGAAAAGAGTTATCTTTACATAATTTTTTGTTATTACGTGTTAGTTTACGAAAGAATTTGAATTATTTCGCCCCGGTACTAATTAAAAAATACATATATATATATATATAATAATAATATAATTAACTTTTTCGTATCGATTTGTTATATTTCAGCCAAAGATCAAATTAGTGGGAAAATATTAACCTTTCACCTGGTAATTGTAATTATTTCATTGAACTCCGGCGTGGTTGCATTTTGTAGAATTCTTTTTAAAAAAAAATTTAATTTTTATTTTGAAAGTAAAAAAAGAGCTGCGAAATTGCATAATACACAAAAATGCAAAAGTGTAACTGCGCTAAATAAACAAATTACTTTTTTTTTTTTTTTTCCGGTAAACACACGGAAATATAATTATGAAAAAAATAATTAGCATGCGGAATAAAAAAAAGGTTTAGAATTTATTGACATGTTTCGAAAACGAAACTCCAACATGTCGTCTTATTTAAATTTTAAACCGTTCTTAATATTTAATCATTCTTTGCAGAACGCTTATAGCTTATCCTTTCAAAAATATCCGCGAATTTTATGTTTTTCTGTAAATCACATTTTATATTCTAGAAATATGTTTCTACGCCGTGGTTATTTCATGAGTATTGTTTACTTAAAATCAAGCAGAATTGAACTGCCTTTAGAATAAAAACATAAAAATTTTTAATTACTATTTTTTTAATTTTCCAATTAAGACACGGGTAGTGTTAGAATCGAAAAATAAAGAGAAAAATTACGAACATGGTTATTGTTAGAAGTTAATAATTGAAGTAACGTTAGAAAAGAGAGCGGGTGCCGCATCGAAATTAAGTACTATTATGTAATAACTGCAAGCGAATGAAAATCTATTCACAAGATTTAATTACAGAGATAAGTAAAATACGCAAAACACCATCTAGTTTTGAATTATGAAGAATTTACAACGGTAAATTATAATATTAAACATAATTATTCGAACTTTTCCGAATATAACTTATTTAGATATACGGAATTTAAGTCGCGTAATTTTTTCATTAAGTGCTTTATAGACTTTCAATCAGCGAAATGGAAAATTTTTTAAAATCATCTTCGAACATTGTCCAGTGCACCGAAGTTGGTTCAAATTGATTCAGCGGTCGTTTATGAAATACCTTTTAAAGATCTCAACAGGATATAGGATAATGTCGGATACAGGAGGTGAGGTCATTGCTAACGTAGAAATCATGAAAAATTCGTGTACGATCTAACTTTGAAAAAACTCGTCTAAAAGTATTATTATAAAAGCAGTTTAATTGAATACGTGCCGAGAAGTTTACTACTATCAGCTATGCTCGCATCTCAACGGATTTTCATGATGAATTTCATTATCTCCATTTCAGTTTTTCCAGTTTCCTTCATCCTATTAAATGTTTTACCGTTCTGCTCTAAATCTTCCATCAACGTATCACCAGAATTTAATTTTCCAATGAGCTCTCTCTTTCCTACACATGTCATTTTCTCAACTCTTTCGACGGCCCAAATGAAATTACTTCTACCACCTTTTTTTTTTATCCCGCTTTCAATTAGATTCTGTGTCTTTTAAACTTCCCTTCTTTTCCTTCATTTTCTACGCCGAATCTATTTTTTTTTTTTTTTTTTTTTTTATGGGTACGCCAACGAAGAGCAACAGCCCAATCAGCCAAGGAATCTAAGTAATTGTTCAAAAGGAGAATAACATATTAGATTTCAATCTGGTGCGAGATTGAATGAATGAAAGAAGCTAGAATAGGAACAACTGACAAGGAAAGAAATGAGAGAACATAAGAATCATTGTATGGAGTAGGAAGACGAAGATCCAAAAGCCGAGAATAAAAGAGAGAACGTTCTAAAATACGCCGAATCTATTTCTATTCTACACGCTGTTATCTTTGTTTCCTCATCGCTGATTTACCATAAAATTTTTTATAATCCCGGGTTCTAAAAGTGCTTTACAGCTTAATTTAACTTTCCTGCTCCCTCTTCCAAATATGTAATACTTCCGATATTCATTCGATCGAGGTCGATCTTCTGTGGATTCCTGCTAAGCATAGAGCGTAATAAATTAATGGATTTCATCAGCCTGTTCTTCCATTTTCATTCGGGTACATTTTTAGCTCATAATATAACTCTTTTTTCCTTAAATGGCTCATTTCAAACTACGGTTCGACTCTTTACTTTACTTTATTTCCTAATTCTGGCTCTTTTTACTTCTTTCGACTTCACTTCTCTTAAATGCTCTACAATTTCTGCTATTTATCGCGTTCGCTTTAACCACAGTCTCCTTTCCGCATCATTTTCGTCTTTTTCATCCCTTTTCCATGTAAATGTTAATAATCACATTTTATTTGAATGTTTGAACATTTTTACTGAACATCTACTCGTTTATATTAAAACTCGGTATCCCTACTCCTCTTATATGATGTGCTTCGTACATTCTCTCATTTCCTTTAGTTTCTGTTATTCCTGCCCTCGAATTATTTTTATCCGTTATCGTTAAATCTTATAAGAGTAGAACTTTATTTTCTCCCTTTTCTCCCTATTTCTTAGGCTAATGTGCTCGATGACAAAGCCATCAAAAAAAAAAAAAAAAAAAATCGTTATAGAAAGCAACCTTCATGGAAGAACAGACGACTGGTGGAAAAACATCGAGGCAACGAAAGCAATAAATAATGAAATGGTGCAAACAAAAAAGATGATAACTGCAAAGTACAAAAGTAATGACAAGATAATATCGCTGGTAATAAATGAAATTATTCCATCATTTACCCCCGTTAATGTGAACTTTCTTCCGGATATTTTACAAATTAAATTTTTAAAAGTTTTCGAATGTTTAATACAAATAAAAAAAGGACATGCTGTCCCGGAAGCTTTTGACAGAACCTTTTTACCCGTAAACTCAGTGTGGCGATACTACAACATAGCGGTAGATTTGATTTCTTTTGCAGTGTTAAAATCATCGGCTGAAGAGAAGCATAACTTCATTTTGGTTCAAAAAAAGAAAAAACACCATCAGACAATCTCTCACGCTTTTTTTCTTAAATACCAATTTTAAACTTCCATTAGTATCACGATTTTTCCTATAACGTAAAATATTATTTAAACATATTTTTTAACCAATTTTAGGCATTCGGTGGACCAATTTTGTAAGTTTGTTGTAATTTTTTAATTTTCTTTTTTTTTGGGGAGGGGGGAGGAATTCACGCTCGACCACTATCAATATCGAAAGAAACCAAATAAAATTTATTATCACCTGCTTTCTCCTATTCCTTGTTTTTTTCTATCATCCGCATTTCTTCGCCACCTTCTGCCACTTTTTTTATACGGTTGAAAAGAAGTGACTATTATACAGTAGCGAGGGCTGTCGGTCAAACCATCTGTCAAAGTTACTGCTCAATTGACATCAGTACCGTTGTTGATTCCATTATTCGTCTACATTCTTAAGTCATACTTTACTACCTTCTGCCAATTTCGCTTTTCGCTGATTCTCCCTTCACATTGTCCTCTTCATTCTAATAATGCACTTCTTTTATGTTGTTATTAAGTGTGTTCATTTCATTCTGTCGAACGTTCTACTTTGTATTCCAGTTTTCAGTAACTTGATCTACTACGCCTCTTACATCCAGTACTTTCCTTCGAAACACATCATTCCTGCTGCATTGATTATTTCTCATTAAATAGATTTTATATCGCATTAAAGCACGGTGTTCGCCGCTCTTTCTTTTTCTAATTGTTTCTCGGTAATGATCTTTAAGAAATCCAAAAAGGAAAAAGAAAAAAAACACCAATATTACTTATTATAAAAACATCAAACAAACGTGGCTGTACAACATTTACCGACAAATGCCTGTGCACAATAATTCGGACAGATTTCGGGGTGGAATATGTGATGGAACAGGGCAGAGTAGCAAAAGTCTAGAATAGAAAGAAATGTCAAAGTTCAGAGTAATTAAACATAAAATTCGTAATAGTTCTATGAAATTCCTACTTTCATGGAATCAATCGCATTAGCTGACCATCTCCATCGTCAAAGTACGTCAGATTCAATGAATACGGGAGTGACAAAAGGAATGTGAATTAACACAAAAACGAACCAGATTACTCGGAAATATATCGAAGGAAAAAGAGCCGAAAAAGCATTAAAAAAATAGACAAGAAAACCGAAATATGAATAAGGAAGGCTTTTTTTTATACCTTTCTCTTTGTTATTTTTTCACTTTCCTTCCTTCTTTCTTCTCCTTTTTTTTCCGTCTTTGTCACAATGCTACGGACCACTTGGTAAATAATAATCCCTTCTATACGACCAACTTTTAGCTTTGGATCTTCCTACTCCCTTTAACGCTATCTATATTCTTTTCATCCCATTACCCTCAGTTATTCCGTTGCTGCAGTCCTTTGTTTTTTATATTTCTGACCGCCTGGCTATTTAGTTCTATCTCTTAATTTATCATGTTGTTGAGTCAAGGCCGCTGGCACGCTCAGGGTAGGAAAAAAAATAATGTTATCGGCAGAAGCGAAGATTTAGACATGGACTGTTTGGCCCCTACGCTGATGACCTGGCGTTACTGGCGGACAGCTTTGATGATGCGGTTAAGCAAATAAACAACTTAAAAGAGGCGGCCGAAAAAGTTAGAGATATCATTTGAAAAAACCAAATACACGACCGATCTAGAACATTCCCCGAATTGGATGGAAACAAAGTACGGAAATTCAAATACTTGGGAGAAATAATTCAGCCTAGTGGATTAGACAAATAAACGAATAAGTTGAGAGTGACAACGATGGAAACCCGCATTCCAACTAACGAGAAACGTGTATAATAAGAAATCACTGTTCCATCAATGCAAAAATTAAGCATACTATAATTCGGCCATAAAACCGGAAAGTTTATACGCATCTAAATGCTTGGCTCTAAACACAGCAAAGCAAATGGAAGAAATTGAAATGAAAGAAAGAAAGATTATTAGAAGAATTCTGGGGCCGAAATAGGAAAACGGAATGTTGAAATTGAGAAGCAATAAAGAAGTTTATGAAAACATTGAAAAATTAGGTGACACTATACGGAAAAGAAGAGTGAAACTGTACGGACATTTGAAAAGAATGAACAGAAAAAGGATGACGAAGAAACTGTTTGACTATTTCGACAAAAACGCAAACACAAAGCTGAACTGGTTTCCGGAGGTGAAAAGTGACCTTGCAGAAATGGGAATAAACGAAGAAGAACTAAACAATAGAAACAAATTTCGAAGAAAGGTACAGGATTAGAAGGGGTTCATAGGAAAAAGGAAGAACGGGAGCAGTTTGGATAAGTGAAAAAAAGATCCGGCACGGGAAGCTGATGAAGATGTACTGGAGGGAGCGGAGAAAAAATGACAGGATGCATCATAATACGCGGTCCAAAGACGGCCAAAATCGCTGAAATGTTATCGTAATCAATTTAAATGAATAGGAAACAATACATCATCATATCGGTAAGGAGAGCCTATTTTTAAGGGTTATATCTATTATGAAAAACTACACGTATTTATATTTGTCGCAACGAAAAATAATGCGGCTTCGGAGAAATTATCTGTGAAATGGTTGCTTTTGATTTACACCAAAGTGATGCAACCGACGAATTAATGTAGCATATTTAGTTACTACATGACGGAGAAATATACCAGCCGGCGAATACCAAGAAATCATAGATGGACACCGAGAGAGCTGAATCATAGTGATTCTCCTCTATCTGTTTCTACGAATGTGTTACAATAAAATTACTTGTGATATATAATCCTGCGCAGAGAACGAATGGGAATTTAACTCCAAACTCGCTTTTGCCATTGCATCTACGACTTCATTAATAGCTGTGTAAAACGTTTAAATTATCATTTTTTCCCATTGTGCTACAACATTTTTTCTTTTTTTTTTTTTTTATTTCGCATATAAAAAAGTGCCAAGTTTATACAATTAAAGTTACTCTATTCGTAATGTGGAAAGAACGTTTGTACATATTAAAAATGTATTAGTTTAAACGGTGTACTTTAAAGGTCTAATGATGGCAAAGTTTTCAAAAAATTTGTCAGCCAGTTCCACTGGTCTCAATCATGTTACCGTTATTATCATTATTAGTATTACTTTTTTCATTTTTTTTTTTTTAAACACATACCAGCATTTGTAATAATTTCTGTTTTACAATATCACCGCATTTTTTTTTACGAATTAATCACAATTATTTCCTCCTCTGTAGCAGAGACATTCCTAAATTATTCTTATTATTATCTGCTGTTTTTGTTTTTTTTTACGGTGAATTCAACGAATCAGAATAATTGTAAAGGCAGCAGCGTAATTTTTCGGTTATTTACTAACGTGCTAGTTCATTTAGCTGTGGCAGATTTTCCTACGATTTGAACAGATTAGCGATTTTCATTTTCAACCGAAATGGCCGCCATTTACAAATGGAAAAAAGTATTTGCGAATATAAAAAATGTCAGTTATGGCAACAGTAGACAGTAGTAGAACGGGGATAAATACGAACCGGTATGGGGAAGAGCGAATGTCGGTCGTTGCTAAGCAGATTGGAAAGTAGACTCGGAAGTCTTTAAAAGTGAATTCTTTTGGTATAAAATCATTGCGATCAATTAACCAGGCAAGAGGAAATTTATACCGTTTTAATTAATAGAGAGAAACGATTTCAGACTACATTATGGAAAATGGAAAAAGGTGGAAATATTTTTAGGCCAGTGTTTAGCCGACTTCAAGGCAATGTCGCAGTGTTCCCGTAAAATTTATCAAAAACTCTACCTCATGATGATAAAATGCATAGCGCAACGGAATAAACTGTTGCCTCATTAATTATTGTTTTTCCGCGTGTTTCTGCTATATTTTTACTTGACTTTAGTAGTAGATCGCTTATTGTAACATTCATTAAATGGCAAAAAATACCCCATAAAGGGTTAAGTAAAAGAATAAAATGTTTTTTTCTGAAAAATAAATACCGACTTCAAGGTAATAAAAAATGCACTAAAAAGTAAAATATAATTACTCCCGATAAGAAAATATATTTCAGGGTGTGATATAACACTTAAGTGGTGATATCGTAATTCTTATACAACATTAATACCTTAATTAGAGTCGGCATCAAATTCATGTTACAATATCTAGGAACAATTTAATGAACATTTAATGCAGTTTTTTAAATTATTATTGTAATATGAATTTAATGCCGGCTTTAATTAAGGTACTAATGTTGTATAAGAATTACGATATCACCACTTAAGTGTTATATCACACCCTGAAATATATTTTCTTATCGGGAGTAATTATTTTTTACTTTTTAGTGCATTTTTTATTACTTTAAAGTCGGTATTTATTTTTTGTAAAAAAAAGTAATTTATTTTACAATTTTTAGCGTTATGCTTGATTTTTTTTTTTTTTACTTGTAAAAAATCAATTACAACGACAGATCTTTGACCGAAATAACGAGGCTACGAAATTTGTTTCCCCGCAAAGAAGACCTCACATAATACACCTTAAGCATTATTAAGGATAACTCAAAAACTACCGGTCAGATCTTGATCAAATTTAAATGGGACCACATGAGAAGTACCAGCTTTCAAATAAAATAAGAATCGTCAAAATCGGTTCACCTAGAAAAAAGTTCTGAGGTAAAACACATAAAAAAAATAAATACAGTCGCATTGAGAACTTCCTCCTTTTTTTAAGGTCGGTTAAAAAACTGGCGAAATGACGAAGGCTAAGCCGAAAAGAAAAAGAAAAAAATGACAAAATAAAATTATCAAGCTACAAAATATGACAAAAAGAGAAAAAAAAACGACAAAAGAAAACAAATTTACCGGTAAAAATGAATTCGCCAAATCGTAGGTGAACAAAAAAAAAAAACAATTAATTTTACGATTAATTCTTCAAACGTGGAATAGCAGCTAGAAGCGAAATATAAAATAAAGTCAACTGCGAGATATAAATTCTCAGAGTATGTAGAAAATTTTAATAGTTATTTTTATTAATGTTGTCGAAAGAGACGATTTTATGTAGTTTCAACGCTGTTTTGAGAATAATTTACGAATAAATTAGTATTTCACTTACCGAGTGAGTCCCAGGTGATTTCTCCCGAACCATAAAAAACCGTAGCATGACCCGATGTTTGCTGTCTTGTAAATGCGACAACTATAATACGTAGCTCGGCCTAACGTTTTGGGCGGGATTTCGACTGTTGTAACGCCCGCGGTCGTTGCGAGAACCAATCAGAAATCACGCTAAAGACTTGTCGAACGTCATTTCGACGCATTTGACTGTAAAATGTCACAGTCCGACATTGGCCCGACAGTGCAAATAAAAACGCGCGTGCTCCGAGTACGCTCTTCAACGTGACATCATTATCTGCGAAGCAATTTAGAAGCATTCCTAAACATTGTGTTCCGTCAATGCGAGACATTTTTTCGAAAAAATTCCTTTCTAACTTTATGTTTTCATACAAACCATTCGAATGTTACACGGTCTCGTAAAAATTACCAACTCACCGCAAACGACCAAAATATGGAATTCTTCCACTGTTCCGAGTGCGCTATTAGTTATTTTTATTTATTTATTTATTTATTTATTTATTTTTTGATTATTACAAAATTACGTAACTTAATTTTTCTCCTCAGCTCTACGGGTTTTAAATTACAGCGGACGCATTACTAATTTCGAAACGCTACAGTCTAGGATGTTTAAGTATCACGCTGACCGAAATTGGTTTAATAATTTGCTGTGAAACATTTAAACAGCTTTTAAGATTTTTTCGGAAAAAGTGCCTGTTTCTAAGAGAAAGAGAGAGAGAGAAAAAAAACGATCGGTCCATCCATACTTTAAAAAAGGCGACAATTAAGGAAAAATTCGTAGAAATATGTTTTGGAAAAAATCGGTTTGTAAAAATCGCGAAAAGAAAAATAATGAACAGAAAGTATGATGTATTTGTTGAAAATATGAGTAAGATCGACTTGTTAAATTCAAATTCGGTTAATAATTTTTTGAAAAAGCGAAAACTGCGAGAAAACGTATTTTTTCAAAATTAAATTAGTCAGTCTTTCGAAAGAAACTGTAGTTTTCAATGTTGCTTAAATCTATGATTAAAATTTTATCCGTAAGTAGTAGTAATTTTTTTTAATTGTAAAATCAGGTGTTCCAGAGAAAGAAGATTAGCGTTTATTTCGATAATAGTCCTGTATTCATAGCGCGCCTTCTTTTCTGTAATTCATTTTTCCCTGACAGCATCTCCAAATTATCTATTGCATTTTAAAAATTCCGATTGTGTTTGTGACGTAGCAATTTTTCGACTGTTCCTACCTACGACTTCTGTTCTCAGTTCATTTCCGCTCCATATTTAATTACTGGTCCTTTGCCTATGCCTCTAGCTTTCAAAATCAGACAAAATACGAAATTCGTGTTTTCCACTCTCGATGCTTTTAAATCTTCCCTAATCCCAGCAATTCTTAATCAAGTAAAATACGGTAGGCCCCCTTCTTCGTCTGCAGTCATATTTAGGCTTTCGCATTCTATCTAAACATCTTTCGCTGAGTTTATCCAATCTTTCCCCTACTTTTCTCCATATTTTTCAAAACTGACGTTTTACCTGCAGGAAAATTGTCTACGTCTTAACTTTTTCTCGACAAACATGTACATTCTTATTTTCAATCAATTTTGCCCATCTTTCTTAATCCCTTAATTTCTTCTTTCTCGACCGGCAGCTATGTAGTAATTCCCGAGTAGAATCAGTTCCTTATATCCCACCCTCTTTTACCGGTGGTTCTCGGGAGTTTAGTGTAATTTAACCTCTTTCACTCTCCCTGATATTAATTTTTGTAAGTGTTTTTTCGTCTTCCTTCCTTTTGGTCCATCTTTGCTGTCGAAGTTATGGTAATCTTAGGCTCTATTATGTATACCTCCTCTCATCACGTCCCTTCCGATTTTTTCATTATTTCTGATTCCATGAATGCTTTCCAGGTCCTAGTAGTCACTCTTCTGACTTTTTCATTCTTTGTATACGTTTTCTTATTTATAATCTTTTCTAGCTTCATAATATATATATATATATATATATATATATATATATATATATATATATATATATATATATCTATATATGTATGTGTGTGTGTGTATATTAATTACAACGTAATTCTTAGGCTACTCCCCATTAGAGGAAATGTCTCAAAAATATGCCCCAATTTTATGTAACGTTTGTTATGTTTTATAGAATTTTTGTGATTATGTATATTCATATGGACCGATTTAGAATTATGTTGTAAATTTTGATCATTTTATACAAAGTATAGAAGGGAAAGAGATAGAATTATAAGCAAGAGGGGTCAAATTTTTACTGCTCTGTCTTGCATGTAACAATATTAAATAAAATATGTTTAAATATCCTAATTCTTTAGCAACATTCTTACATATCGTGCGTAAATTACCAAAACACTTCTGTGTTAAGAAAACAAAAAATGAATCGGACAACACAACCTGTAACAACGTTCACCAGCTATGGGGTAAGTTGTTACAGACGTCGGGTAAGTTATCACAAATTGAAATACTCGTATTTTAAAAGTGTATACATGTAATATGTTATGTTCAACGAAAATAATTGTATACTTAACAAAAAAATTCAGGTGTATATGTTTATAAATTGAAAAAAAATAATAGCTTTTGTAAGTTTCATAAAATTTTAAGATTCTTCATTAGTTACTCATCTACTAGGATTCGCTGCACCTGTACAACTAACTGGAGACCATTTAATATTAAATGGTCTTTATAAAATTTTTTCGGAAATATTAACATCGGTGGGTATTTCAGTAAGCATTTACTGCAAACACCATTGTTGGCACTGGTCCTTTTTCAGCGAATGTAATAGCTGCTACTTGTTTACTACCTCTACTAGCAATTATTTTTGTTGATTTTTAAACCGTACTAATTCCAGTTTCGTCTACATGGTAAATTTGTTTAGCAGTAACTTCATATTTTGCAAATAATTCCGCTAATTTATTCTGAAAATTTTTCACATTGGACTTATTAAAGTTTAAAGCTCTAGTCAAGCCCATTGTCTCTGGCTGGCTATGGAAAGCGAATGCCTGTTAATGAACCCAGTAAGCTAATCTTTTCCAGCCTTTTTGTTTAGAACCCAGTTAACGCGAACTTTTATTTTATTGGCATCTGCAAAATTGTAAGCAAGAATTTTAATATCTGTTGTTATTAAGCCAACATACATATATTTCTGAATATCGTTCTGTGTAATTTGAAAGCTTTTCATCTTGCTTATTATTAAATATTATTTTCGATTTAGCATATCCAATACATTTTTTGCTTAAATTATTTTCCCTATCACAAAAAAATGTGAAAAATTCAATTAAAATTAAAAATATGTGTCCGTGATGGCATTTCCCATTCCACATTTAAAAATAAATTAAAACACAACATACCGTTATTATTTTCTATTTTCCTAAGGAAACGCTGCAAAGTTATGAAATTAATATTATGTTTTTTTCGTAGCCTCTCGTAACGATAATTCACTATACTGTACATCATAAGCAGAAATTTTGTACGTATTTCCTCTTGCTGCGTCTCTTTGGGTCTTCCTTAATTATTAACGTGGCATTATTATCAATGTAGAATAATGTGATATTTGTCATTTTTATAAATTTCTCTGACATTATTTAAAGTGATTGCCATGGGGTAAGTTGTCACACTGTAACAACTTACCCAGTACGGTACTTTTTTTTACATAATGTTATGTAACTTTAAATCCATTGAACTTATTTTCATATATTTGATGTAAAATTATACCTTATAGATGCCTCCATAATGCAATATGAGAGTTAAATACATATCTTTGCCTGAATGACAGAGATTTTCACTCGAAAAAAAAAAACAAAAAATTTATATGTCAAAGAGACGTGTTTTTTCGTTAAAACTCAAAACGTGGTAGATCAATGACGACAAGAACTCATAGGACATGCTGTGGTGATACATGATATGTGCTATTAGTAATGCACACAAGTTTTTTTCACTGAAAAAACTGACTGTAACAACTTACCCCACTTTCCCCTATATACATATATATATATTGTATATAGGTATATATCGATTTGTTTTGGATCGCTGGTCACGTGGGCATTTAAAATGATGGTTTCTCTGGATCGCTTTGCTACATCTTTCCGTCTCTTTTTTTACTAACATTCCTGTCCTGATCTATTATTCTCATGTAAAAACTTCCGTTCCACAATTTGGTCAACATCGTTTTCTAGCATTCTCCTTTTTTTATTTGTTCGTTTAAGCTAGTTTCGATCTTATTCCTGGTTCTATTAACTTTTCGTTGCTCTTCCGGTTTTTTGTCATTTCCATTATTCGCTGACGATTTTACTATATTCTATTATCTTTCTCCCGTTTTCGTCTCGACTTGACACTTTCTTTAAATTGTCCAATCCTCCTGTGATTCCAGTCATGTATTGTTTGAATATCTATCGTTATATATGCAGTTTTCATTCTCACTTGTCGTTACTCGGGCTTCCTGCTCAGTGTTCTGCTTCATAAATCTTACCTTTGCCTATTCCTCATATCATTACAGCTCTCAGCATAGTTCTACTATCAATTTCTGACAGAGAAAATAAAAAACAGTTATTTCTTTTTCTAATTATTCTCTAGGTTGTTTTTGTTCTGGTTTCATACCTGATAAAATAGAAATATAGCTCGTCTTTTTTTCTCAAACTAATACTTCCTGTTAGCAAATCCAAACACACACATACAAAAAAAGTCCTGCACGTTAAACGTGCTTCTTGTTCATGAATAATTGCTCTACAATTTATATTAATTGAAAAACTCACCATTTTGGGACCCGGGATGGTGGATCGAGTCTTCGAAATCTGAAAAGTGATCTCGCACGTTCGTGCATTTGTTTGCGCACATTGAAATATTTGTTTTCATTTTTAATTAAATGTTTGGTTATTTATTTAATATTTTAGTTATTTTCTAGAATATCGCCTTTATTTATAATTTTCGAAAGTCGGTGCTGTTTTTTATGCCATGAATTTTGTCCTAGTATAAATGTAATAGTTGAATATGGAAAATAACTACGAAAGACTAATTTGAATTTGGCACTGAGTTCAACGAATAAGGCGATAAAAAGAATAATAAACTGAAGTAGATTTCAACATTTTCGAATGCAGCTTATTTTTAAAAAGAATTCTGGTAAAACCTTCACAGAGCATTTTGATCCTCTATCAAGATTGCATTAACGTGGGATTATTATATTTCGAAACTAAAAATTACAGTTTAAACGTTTAGATTTTAACATTTTCAACATCGACGATTTTGAGAAATGAAGTAGTAAAAGATTGATATTAATTAAGATAATATTTATATATTTACATTTCTGAAGAGTTTATATTACTTAATTGCATCATCCAATGAAAAGGAATAAGCATAAAAACGAAATTATATATATATATATATATACATATATATATTTGTATATATATATATACACATATATTTATATGTACGAATGTGATGTATATGTGTATACAAATGGACCATCTCGTAAAATGTAATATTCTAGGAAGTATCGACGCATGTATCCGAGCATGAATACATTATTTAGAAAGAAGCAGATGTTTAATGTAAGCGTCTGTCAGTGCGTCATCTCGTGTACTATTTTATTTCTGTATGTCCGACATAACCAAAACGAGACAAAAACATAGCTCGGCCTTTGGCACTACTTCCTCGTGGAACCAAATCTAGAATTTTTACTTTCCTCAGATATTATACTACCGATTACTACAATAGGGATCCGATTTCGTGGACAAGGTATTAAAAATAAGCATAAATCTGCTGGAAGAATTCGATTTAGCCTATAAAGAGACCCGAATGTTAAACTCGGTAGAATGGCATGCAGTCACATACGGGACAACAGTAAGGAATAATGTTATTAATAGTATTGCATACATTTTTCGTAGAATTAACATTTTTTACAACGGCGAGCTCGATAAACTGATATTGGCCAATAAGATGGTAACGAAGTTTGAAGCTTATTGGGTCTCAAAATCATTAAAATATCACTGAAAAATCATATGTTCATAAAATAGCACTGAATATGTAGCAAAGAAGAGTAGCAATTTTTCTTGGTAAATGAGACAAAATTGATCCGGTTATGTTATTCAATGCAGCCGCTTTCCCCGCCATAGCTTTTTTTTGCATTACTCCATTATCGAGTGGATTTAAAGTTGAGATGTACCGATACTTAAATATCCTAGCAGTTAAAAACAAATTATGAACTAAAACACATTTCTACTTATTTTCCAGGTGTCTTTAGTTCACCTAAATTTCTATTTGTATTTAATAGTTGTTCGTACTCCTTTATCTCACCAATTTCGTAACGTATAAAAGAAATTTATGAGATTAAAGCTTTTTTTCTTTTATTTTAATTATTACGCGCGAAATTGAGCGGCAGATGTTTTTAGATAATTATACGTGTATTACGATTAATTAATCATCTTATAGGATTACGTTATTATTAATTGTAACAGTATTATACTTTTCGATTAAATTTTTATCGGATAAAAATTTCACAAACATATGTGATGTGCATTTTAAATGTTTTCGTTGCATATTGTATTTCGTGGATTTTAAAGGTATATAATCTTTTTGATTTTTTTTCCTGTACGGATATGGAATGCTGTCGCTTGCTTTTTTGAGGAAAACTTACATGTAAAGTGGGTTTAGCATAATTCGTAGCGCTGTTATTAAGACCAGCGGTCGTCCAGTGGTCGAAATTCGACCGTAATTTACATACATTTATCCTCGAGGGACGAATGTACGAATTGGTGATTCAGTTTTGATTAAATTAATAAGTACTATTTTCAATCATATTATTAACGAAACAATAATTGGTGCGTGGAAAAAGGAACAAGAAAAAAAAAATGTAGTACCCTATTCATATATACGAAATCATTTAAGGCACAAAAACACTCACATTGAACAGAGCCATTCTGCTTATTCTCTTAATTCGTTTTCTCATATCCAATCTAAACCCGCTCCATTAATATTGACCTTTTGTGGGTTCCTAGCCATTCTGGCATTGAGGGAAATTAGCGGATTTTTTAGCCCGTTCGGCCGCCCGCGATGGTCCTTTACTTCTGTAATTTTCCTACCTCGGACATCCTTCTTCTTTCCTCAGCTAATTATTCCCGACTATGGTCGGACATCTATCTATTTTCTAATCCCGCCTCTCATTATCTTCAAATTCAGCCGGTTCCCTGTTCTCATCCGTGGTTTCATTCCTCTTCTTATCAATGCTCATCGTTTCCTTAATCAGACTGCGTTATAATCACTCCCTTCTACCTTTTTCACGTTTTCGTTTTTCCCTGTCCTCCTCTCCCGATTATCCCCTTCATAGTTCCATCTCCCATATGTGATGAAAACCACATCTTCTTTGAATGCGCTGCCCTTGATTCTGAGCGCTCTGTTTTGTACTCCAAAATCTTGGCATTGGGTCTTCCTGCTCCGTATAATTCTTCCTTCGTCTTTTCCTTTCCATCTCCACATATAATAATCGCTGTACTCCAATCTTTCCTAAGCTCTATTTCTAATCGTCTCTCTATTTAACCCTTTCTATAATTTCGTTTTAACTGCCGAAAAAAGAAATGTGAGAAAAGGTTTTCTTAATAAACGTGAAAATTAAAGTACAACATTTAAATGGATAGGTAATTTATAGCAGCTGTTGTTTGGTTTTTTTGTTTGTTGTTGTAATACGTGTAAATCACATGTGAATTAAACCGATTTTACCTGAAAAAATGTACACATATTAGTTTTAAACAGAGGTTCGTCCCTTCCTCTTGTATTTAGGAAAAGAATAAAAAAAAAAAAAATCAGATAAATATAATATCAATTAGAATGGAAGCTATAGATATGTAACTGAAATCTCAGCATATTTCTAAATAAACTCTCTCTCTTGGAGTGGATTTCATTGCGGGCGAATTAAATCAATTATAATTCATCCACTTTGAATTTACTTTACATTTACTCCGCTAATTTTTTGCAATGTATGAACGTAAACAATGAATGGTTTATTTTATTTAATTTAATTTAATTTAATTTATTTGGAACACATATTATGCATACATTTTTCTTTCTGTATTCTTTCTCCATGTGAACTTTAACTATGCCAAATCTCACAGTCCTCCGTGCGCGCAATATGCTTAAAAATGGGTGAAAAGTTTGTCCTTCACGTATTAATATGTATGTAGGTAAACAGAATAAATATTACCTGTTGTCTGGATCAGATGGGAGGAAATAATTTTATTTAGTTTTATTAGGTTTTGAGATAGATGTTGTTGTTGGCAACGGCGGGTAAATTAATTGCTTATGGGATAATTTTGTTTTTTTATTTTAAATCCACCTTTAATGGGGTTTTTTTTTTTTTTGGTGACAGATTATATCGATTTCTAAGAGTGATTTTTTTAGATGTTGTTTTAAATTCCATATTGCATATATTTTAACGTTTGCTTTTTGTCGTTTGGAATAATTGGCTTCTCGGAAGTTTAAATACAGTTTCACGTTCAGAATTAACTGTTCTAGAGTTAATAAATTTAATTTTTTTATGGGAGGGGGAGATTATTTAATCGTAAAAATCGGAAAACATTATCACTGTTACATTCCCTAACGTAATAGTAGCGCTATTATTGTCAAGACCTATTTACTTTCTACATCGGCTGTGTTACCCCTCCTTGTTAAATTAGTTTAATTGTAAGTAAATTATTAAACTTTTCTACTAGCGGTGATTTTCCACCCAAAATTCAAACTGGACAATTTTAAATGTGTTCAGATATTTCGTGTTTACTTCAGAGAAGGATCATCGAGACTGTTCAAATGTCAATCTACTAACTTCGTACCTCTTATTGTTAAACTATGTAAATTTATTTTTTAATTTTCGTTTACCTACTACGAGTCAATGATTGTTGCTTCAAATTTTCCAGTAATCGTAAGTTACACGCATTGACTTTATAACCAATAATCATTTCTTTTGCAGATTACCAATCTTCGAACATGTACGTAACCCGAAAACATGACTTCGCATATAAAGTTTAAAAAGACGCAATCGATCGATTGTCGAAACTTTTCCTCTGAGTAATAACAAATATGTGTATTTCTCCAGCATTTCTTTTTAAACCTTTTAAATTTTACTCCGAACATTGGGTGGGGGGGGGGGTATCGCCAGCAGAGGACATTACCTAACATTAGATTATATTAGTGAGAGAGAGGGAGAAATGAAGTAGAACTGAATAGTACTAGCGATAAAAGAAATGAAAGACGCTATAGTAGGAATGATCGCCGGGGATGGAAGTGAAAGAATAAACGAAGCACTATATGGAGTGGGCAAACCAAGATTCAGGAATTGTCTATAAAAGTGGGGGGCGTTTTATATAGACGCGTATTCGAAGAAGATGTGTTTTGTATCACACAGTAAATCAGAATCATCAGGATGAAAAGAACAAAAGGGAGAAGAGTACATAGAAAAACAAAAAGAGAATGCAGGAAGCCGACTATGGTCAAGGCGAAACCTGTAGTAGAAGAGATAAGAAAGCGCGAAAGATGAGCGAAGTCGTAGTACCAAGGACAAGGTGAAGGGTGAGTTTGAATATTAAGATAAAAGGATTCAGGATTAGAGTATAAAAAGGGATAATTGACCGGTCTGAACGGCAGATCAAGCTGATAAACCAATCAGTTCATGTTCATTACCCTCAGTGTCAACATGGCAGGGGGTCCATAAGAAATCGATTTGTATGGAACGAGCGCTAAACAATCTCGTGACAAGAGAAGGAATCAGGAGAATTATGAAGTCTGAGGAATGACGAGGAAGAGGAGAGGAGATGGACAGTAGCACATCCTTAGAATCCAAGACTAGCAGAAATTTATTAGAACCATTTGTAGAAGTGACGTATTAGATAGCAGAAAGGATAACTGTGGACTCCGCGGTGAATGTAGAGCAGAGAGACGGGCAGTTTATAAGATTCAAAGTAGTTGAGCGATGGAACAAGGTCAGCATTAGCTTCTGAAATGGACTTAGCGGTGGAATAAAGAACGATATCGTTTGCGAAATATAGGGAAGATAATTTAAGAGGAAGACGAGCTATGCTGAAGATATAAATATTAAAAAGGGTAGGGCTATGGCGGGAGCCCTGCGGTAGACCGTGAAATATTTTCCTTGAAGTGGAGTAAGCACATGAGTAGATAGATGCGCAGTTATATTTTGAAAGAGTTTGACAATAAATGAGGTAAACTGGGGAGGAATGTTATCGGAAACATTTTGTTTCTGAAGACTATTGAAGACATCCCCATGAAGGGGATGATAGTATAATTTTTGTTTATAGAAAATTTATAGATGTCTGCAAGAACAAAACTAATGGAATCATGAGGACCAAACCGAGGATGGAAACAAACATGAAAGCCTGACCCTGGAATTGGACACGTCAAGACGGTTCCTTCTCTTTAAATTCATTACCGATAAAGGATAATACAAACATTTCGCATCTTTTTCGAAGCGATGTGGACTCACAATTAACGGAACCTAGTTTAAAGAGGTCGAAACAAACATTATACATAACAGAATGGTGAATAAAAAACGGTGTCATTCAACTTTGTTTTCTGTAGCCGGTTAGTTTATATTCTCACAAGATACTCGAATTTCGTAAATATCCTAGCATGTAGGTGATTCATATACAGGAGGAGAACATGGTGAAGTGGCCAATGTTGAAATTCTAATAGTCGCTCGAAATCGATGATATAATGAAATTATCGAGCAGCCAAAATTTAACACAAAAGCGTGTGATACTGAACCAGAACAATTATATTCGGCATTCTGATTCTTTAATATGTATAGTGAAATCATATCTTTTAAACAGAAAATTTTATGTTAAACTGAATAATTATGAGTCACCCGAAGAGCACATAATTGCTGGTGTACCGCAAGGGAGCATTTTAGGACCGTATTTATTTATAATATTTTTAAACGACATTCCGAAAATCAAAGAGTCTGAAATATACCTATATGCAGATGATACTACAATAGTAGCATCATCCTATAGAACAGACACAATAGCAAATAGACTGCAAAAAGCAGCCGACACGCTAGTAAAATATTTTAAAAAGTGGCAGGTTAAAATAAACAACAATAAAACGGAAACCATTTTATTTACTAGAAGACGACCATGTATACGAAAAGAAGTAAACATCCAAGACAGGCAGGTGAAATGGAAGGATGAAATCTAGTACACCTAAGTTTAACACTTGATAAAAGATTAACCTTCACGAAACTAATCAAAAATAAAGTTATAAAAGCTCAGAAAGAGATTTGTTGTCTATACCCATACTTTAATAGAAAACCCCATTTAACACCTGAAAACAAACTTATTATCTATAAACAAATCATTCTTCCCAAAATATTATATGCAGTAATAATTTCGTCGTCTACCAATTAAATTATTTTTCAAGAACTCCAAAGAATTCAAAATCATCGTCTACGAATAGTATACTAAATAAACCACGATACACTAACATCAGTACTATGCACAAATATGTAAAAATACCGTATATTCAGGAGAAATAGTAATTACAGAGAACACGCGGAAATGTTTTGAAACGTGCAGTGTATCTCACTTAATATTAATAAATAATATAGGTTCTTATGATTATCAAACCCTAAAGCTCAGATACAAAAAATATAAACATAGAAGGATAAAGCACATACTATTAACCTAAAGGAATAATTGTACCAAACTCTTGTGTCTGGTGATTGCATAATGTCTAAATTATTTGTATTTCGTATCAATGCTAAGCAAGTTGCGAATTTCGACTTCTCGACGCGTACGTAATATTCGTTATCGAGTAAATTAGTATAGATCTTCCCCTTTATTTTCTGGAAGGATTTACGCATGTATGCAGGTGTTTTTTTTTTATTGTTTTTTCCGCAAACTTTAATTATGTACGACTAATAATAAGTAAATTTATAAGTCTCATGTTCCTATCCGGTAAAAAACACTCGTTTTCGGTACGGATAAAACAAAATTTAAAAGGTTTTCTATTATTATATAGAAGTGTATAAATATACGTTTGTTGTTGTTGTTGTTGTTGTTGTTGTTGTTGGCACCCTTATGTCTACTCTGAAAGGTGAAGCGTATTTTTTTATCATATTCAGTAATGTGTGTAAAGTTTTACCGTTTAAAACAAGTATCGTGCTAGTGCCCCGCTCGGTGACTGTGGTTTTTATGATAAATACTGAAATTATTTTAGTTCATTATCTATACGTGCTACGACACAAATGAAAAAGTAAAAAGATCAACTTGATAATTTTCTAGAACTTCAAGCAGAAAGGTGAAAAGCAAAAACCTTAACGCGAGTACGAAAAAATTTTAGCATCAAATCAGCTGAACGGTCAATTAATTAATGCGTTTCGATTTTGGCGCGAAATGTAACTGTACTTGGAACGAACGATGAAAAGAGAAAAAAGAAAATGACGCTTTCTCACCGTCTCTTCACTGTTAGTACAGTTCCCTGACTAGTATCATCTGGGTCATGTCAGCTAACAGTTAAATCAATCCGCTTGTCGGCGGAGCAATTAAGAAGATAAATTAAGTCACTTAACGTAGAAATGTTTACTTATATTTTTAATGAACATCGACAAACGTGTCGGCCCAACTAAAATTTTGTCTGGGAAAGATAAAAAAAATAAAATGCAATAAATCATAAAATGCGTTAAAAACCCAAATTGGAATGCTGAATTGCCTGACGATGACACGTGAAAAGAATAAAAAGTAAATAATCCTTAATACGGTATATATTCATATATTAGCATATATATATATGTGCGGATATCGATGTACAAACATACTTGGATCGCATTTATGTCAAACATTTATAATTAGCCTTAATAATGCAATCCCGCATATGTAATTGCATTGTATAGTATATTGCACGAATACTCTAGATCTGGATATAAGAATGTATAAATCTCGTAATTATGATGCCCTAATCAGGTCAAAAATTTTTCTTCCAACAAAATTTAAAAGTTTCTATTTACTTTTTCTGGCATGAACGACTTTTTCAGAACAATACGCAAATATCGTATTTTATTTCAAAACGAAAAGACGAAATTTCAAAAGTTTTTGCAATTTTTGCGAAATTATTAACATTGCCCTCATCAGCCTAATGGTATACATTTTATTTCACTTTCCAATATCAGTTGTATATGTACAATATTTAGGAATTTGGGCAAAGATTCTTTTCTCATGAATTTTAAATTTCGTTAGAAGGTTTGTCTGTTTTCTTTTTTAATTTAGAATATTGTATTGATTAAAGTGTACATCATTGAACTTTCGGATAATTGTTTACAGACGCTAAGCGCTGTGTTCTATATAGGTTTCGTGCTTGATGGATCTAACTGCTTTTTAAACATCCCGTGTTTCTTCTTCCTTAATTATTTATAGCCAGATTCCTTTGTCCGTTTGTACTGTGGGCTCTGTAATTGCAGATGTGGCCATGGTATGGGACAGCTAACTCCTTTTGCTCTTACCTTCGTCATTTCTTTTCTTTTCAGGATACATACATACGTTTGGCATTTTTCGACGTTGATTGTTATTGTTTCTCCATCTTTGGTATAGCATTCTTTATCAGATTCCATTCCTTGTTACTCCTAATTGCTGCTATGTACACATGTTGATGGGTAATCGTCCGTTGCTGACAAGCCCAGGGAAAAACCCAAACAAGAAAAAAAAAATACATATATACAGCTAAATAAAAAATAAAAATTTGCGTCTTGACTTTAAACTTTTATTGTTTAGCTATTATTGATATCTTCCATCCTTGGTGTCATTTTATACACTTGAATTAACATAAACTACATCAACATTAAACACAAATATATTAAAGTAATATTAAAAATATAAATATCACCGACATGTTTCGGAGTAAAAACTTTACATTCCTGGTATAAAAAGAAACAAAATGAACTATTTCTAATATGCACAAACATAACGATATATTATAAACTCGATAAGAGTGGACTCGCGATTATCCGGATCGCGTTTATTCGGACTCCGTATTATCCGGATTGATATTTCAAAAAAGACAAAAAAAAAAAAAAGAAGAAGTAAAAGCCAAAGCGCTTTTGTAAAATCCACAGCAATATGCAGTACGTATCTGAATATTTCTTTACATTTGCTGCAAATGAAGATGCTGTGAAATTTTTAAAATTTGGTTTCAAAGAGTTTGTGCCCGCAGCTGCGAAACATTTGTCCGACAAACAGTTACCGAGAAAAGCAATCCTTATTTTCGGTAATTCACCTTCCCATCCGGCAACTGAGGAGTTACAAGATGATGATATAGGGACAATGTTTCTTCTAGCAAACGTTACATCGGTTTGTCAACCTATGAAAGAAAGAAAGAAAGCCATATATTTTGACAAAAGTAAATTAAACAATCATAAAAGTGATAGCGAAAATTGCGTACCGGCTCATCAAGACTTAACCGCAATGTCATAATGCTATAATATAGTATGCATAGATATTCCTAAATACAATATAAATATAATAAAAATCATAATAAAAATTACAAAGGGAAAACAAAGCAAAGAAGAAAATAAAAACCCTAGCTATATGAATATACCGCCAATATTATAAATAAAACCATGCCCAATTAACTACGTGGACTCACGGGTTGATTAAATTATGCTTAATCCGGCGATGCTTATATCTAACATACATTCGGGCTAGTTGCTCAGAATTATAATCTCCAATATTTCTGATAAGTACATTGCTATGATTGGGACACTGCTGGAAAAATTTTTTAGCCAAACTGATTACGAATTCTTTTAAGTAGGGCAGCTGTAGCGAGATATGCAAACTATCAATTCTAGTCCAACGGGGGACTTTTAAAATGCACCGGCAACACTTATTTTGAAGCAACTGCAGTTGATTAAAATTAGAATCTGAAATTGAGCACCAAACTGGAGCTGAATAAGTCAATACAGGTCTAATGACGCTTTTATAGATAATTAGTTTATTAGCATTACTTAGGTATGATCTACGATTTATAATCGGATACAAAGCTGCGATAACTCTATTAGTCTTCACTTCCGCGTGCCTCACGTGCTCTTTAAAAGTTAATCTTCTATCTAGGATTACCCCAAGGTATCGAACATACTCTGCCCACTTAATACTAGTCCCTTTAATACACACTTGCCTTGGTGGAGTGGGGTATCTGCGAGTAAAAAGTATCGCTTCTGTTTTGGACGGGTTTATTTCACATTTCCATTTTTCTAAAAATTTTAAAAGTCGCAAACTGTGCAGTTGTAGTCGATTATAAATAGTAGATGTTCTGTATGAACTGCAGTATAAAGCAGTGCCATCAGCATACAAAGCCAAATTGGTATGCTGCAGTTTCGGAAGATCGGAAAAATAAATTGTAAAGAGAAAGGGGCCTAGAACACTACCTTGCGGTACCCCCGCAAGGACAGTTCTGGGCAATGACTTCGCGTCCTGTACAGATACATAAAAGGTTCTATTGCGGAGATAGCTTTGAATAACTCTAATTAAATAATTCGGAAATTTAAACTTTAACATTTTGAAAAGCAAACCGTCATGCCAAGTTGTGTATCAAAAGCTTTTGCAATATCAAATAAAATTAACCCCGTGTGTTTATTCAAATTAAAGTTATGCAAGACATGGTCCGCTATCCTGGCAATCTGATGTGTGGTAGAATGCCTCGGTCTGAAACCAAATTGCTCCGCTGGAATAATGTTGTTATTGTCAGCAAATTTACGAAGTCTCTGCAGTATAACTTTTTCCGCGATTTTGCTTAAGTTACTGAGCAAACTAATAGGTCGTATATTATTCAGTTGCGAAGAGTCTTTGCCCGGTTTAGGTAGTGCAATTATTTTAGCTGTCTTCCAAGCGGTTGGAAAATAGCCGTACCACATCGCGGCATTGATTATATGTGTTAGCTCAAGTACACCGTTCTGTGGGATTTTATTTAAGATTTTTGCAGGGATGTTGTCGTCACCAGAAGACATTTTATTTCTTGATTTTTTTTAGGTAACTTGATACTTCCGTCGGCGTAGCGGGATAAAACCCCGAAAGGGGAAGTTGAAAGCGTGCGAAGTTGTCGGAAGCAGACCGTGTTAATAACCTTTTAACCGTATTGGTAACTAACCTATTGTGGTACGTGGATGTGGGCCGAGAGCTCGCTTTATGTATGTTAACAAAATTCTCGGCTAACAACTCTGCCTTGGCCTGGTCCTTATACACATATACGTTGAGGTTTTGATCAAGAATCGGCGGAATTACACTATAGCTCTTATTGTACTTCGAGCACACTTTCCATAAGCTTTTGTCCTGTGCATTTGCATTAGCAAGAGATTTCTGAAATTTATCATTTCTTATTTTGTTGAGAAAAAATTTTATTATTTTGTTAAAGAATTTAATGACCGGCTTCAAATAACTAGTATACGAGTGAAATCGATATTTTGTATATATTCTACGAACGAAGTTTTTAAATTTAATTATAATCTGCAAAAAATAAGGAATAGTAACTTGTGGAAAAAGCTGACACGTCTTTTTTGGCACATATAGGCTAATACTATCCGTAATTAACTTAGTAAAGTAATTTAGCCTCCTATCAATATCAGCCGTATCTTTGATTGGTAGATTAAGATTAATGTTATCTGACAAATATTTTTTAAAACTAGCCCAGTCTACATTATTAAAATCCAGGTACGCGGGATTATTTAGCGCCGGCTTAGTATTATTAATAACGGTAAAAATAGGTTTATGGTCCGAAGTAAGATGCTCGAATGTTACGGGTACATTCACCTTAATATTTTTTACTATAATTAGGTCTAAAATGCTGCAGCGTAGTTGATTTGAAGCAGGAAAGTAAGTGGGTTCACGAGGAGCCAAAATATGAAAGTTATTTCCAGAGGCCATATTGGATAAAATATTGCCCGCTAGATTGTTATTAAAACAGCCCCATATTCTACTCTTGGCATTTAGATCGCCAGCTAATATGATCTTAGGATGTAAATTAAGGAGGGATCTAATATCTTCCGCGAATTTATGTGTATATCGAGGTGGCTTATACACAGCACAAATTACAAATGAGTTTATGTTTTGGTTACCATGACCTGAGAAATCGGTAAAAATCTTTACTGCAATGCACTGAACGTGCTCCATACGCGGCGAGCGCAGTAGAACATGTCTAATATTTTTGTTTATGAGCAGAGCTACTCCGCCACTTCTACGATTAACATCCTCTCTATAAAAAGCAAACCCTGGAAATTTTAAAGAGACCGAGGAGTGCAAATTGGTTTCCGACAGGGCAGTTACGTGGATCTGCTTATTACAGATAAATTCATATAGCTCATCGTACTTATTAGCAATAGAATTACAATTCCAAGCAACCAGACGTACACCATTGCTATTACAGATCATTGATAACAATTAAAAATAATTCTTACATATAATTTCAACAACTTTGCCAATTACAGTGAGAAAACTCTTTTGCTGTATTCCATTAAACTCATTAAAAATAAGTTTAGCTACACGTAAAAGTTTATTTACATCAATAATTCTGAACTTATCTATTAGTGAAAAAATCTGTGAAAAGTAGTCGGGTGCAGCGCGCGCCGGCTTGTCTTGTCCAGCAACTTGCGCATAAGATCTCTGAGATCCTCCGTATGGAGTGGGACGAGGAGTCATTAAATGCGGTACCATAGGAGTAACATTTTGGCGAACAAAAGGCCTCTTTTCCTCCCTAGCACGGAAGATACGCAAAAAATGTGTACATTCTTTGGAGTTAGCAGCATGAGGGCCATTGCAATTAGCGCACTTGCTCGTTTCAGAACTGTTACAATCGCCGGCAGGGTGGGTCAACGCACAGCGAACACATCTGTCTGGAAGGTTGCAGTTAAGAGAGACATGCCCAAAACGTTGGCACCTGTAACACTGAATAACTGGATTTTTCCGTACATATTTCTCCCATTGAACAAGACAGAAATTGACATGTTTAATATTAAAAATATGTTTAATATCTGTGCTAGGTGGAAAGGTAACTAGGAAAACAGAAAGGGGAATCTGTTTGCTACTCTTTTCGCATTTCTTGGTAAATTGGGTGACACTTAAAATTTTGCAGCGAGATTTAAGGTGAAATTCTATATCTTCAGAGGTGAATGAAGCAGGAAGTCCTTTCAAAACAAATTTAAGGGCCTTACGCTCTTTTGGTAAATGAGTGTAAAAATGAACCTTGTTGCTTTTAAGAGTCGAAACAACTGTATCGTAATGTATACCGGAAAAAACATAAATTAAAGTCTTACTACTATAATATTTAATTTTAAATTCTGACTTAAGCAGAACTTCCAAATTTATTATTAGCTGCTTGAGATTAATCGAGCAATCAGAATGCATAATAATAATTGGGGGGTATTTCGTTTTGGGAACAACATCATCGTTAAACAAAACATGCTTCACTGTATCTTCTTCAGCTTGCAACGGGTTGAATCGATTAGAAGTAATTATTACCTGACCTTTATCTATTTTCGTCTTCTTTGTTGCGCATTTACGTTTTAAAACTGTAGTGAAACTAGAGTCTGAATCCTCTTCATATTCGTCTACGTGCGTGACGTATTTATTACTATCGCTACTAGGGCCGGCAACATTGTTTTCATCCTGATCGATCAGGTCATTCATAACTACGTCTCGCCTGTTAACCACAGCGTCCGCTGAAGTATTCGCCGAAACGGTCGGCCCCGTCATAATCGGACACTAACACTACCAGCTGACCGAGATCAGCGGTATACGATAACAATTCGAACTAAAAACAATACGAGCTGATAAGCGATACGTGAACGCGAGAACACTAGACAGATACGTATTGTAAATCGGTCAACCTATGGGTTAAGGAATCCTAGAGGCCTTAAAAAAAAAATATCGACACCGCCTTTTCACCAGACTAATATCAAGCATTGAAAATGATGAGGACTGTTATCATCACTTGGAGTTACCTGAGGGATGGGAAAAGATTAATTCTATTGCATTAGTGCGGTCGTGGAAAATATTATTAGATCATAAAGTCTGTGATAAATTGGATGAAATTGACAAACAGTGTAATTTGGACAGTTCAAAAGACAACGAGGAGCTTGCTTCTGTAATAAACAATATTCCAGGATGTGAAACAGGTAGTAATGCGGGTGACGTTAAAGAATGGATGGGCAGCGACGAGATCGAAGAAACGGCAGATGAGGATATTGTGGTCATGGTAGTCAACGAGAATCCAGTTGAAGAAGGCATGGATAACGAGCTCCTTCATAGTGTTATACCACACGATGAAGGACTACCTTTGCTAGAGTACATTACTCAACAGGAAGAAGCGTCATCGGCTGATATCATTTGTTTACGCAAGTGGCGAAATATATTGGCAAGGAAGGGAATGCAGCAAAAGACACGGACCTTAATCATGGACTTCTTTAAAAACTAGTTAATGTACACCGTAAGTTAATTTTCATATTTAGTTTTTTATAGGATAAGTTAATTTTCATTTTTTCATTTAATTTGCAGTATTTATCCTTGAACTGAGGCGTATCGAGATTTTTTGCTATCCGGACCAGCTGGCCGCCCAATTAATCTAGATAATCGCGAATCGACTGTATTTAAAATTAGTCGATCAATGAGCAGTTAAATTGCGTTTATACGATGTAGGGAAATATAAAAAATATACAATAAAATAAATAAATAATAAGAAATATAAACATATTTTATAAATGTAATTGAACTTGGCTAATTATTGTTATTTGTCAGTAACGAAACCGTATTTCATTTTCTTAACGAAACTTTCAAAGTTGGCGAAAAGTTCAAAAAAACGCGAAAATTAACGCCACGAGAAACTTTGAACAAGGTTAAAAATACGCGGATCCTCGTATATTTCTCTAGTTTAAAATTAGACCCTTGCGGTGCCGGGGAAGTTCGAAAATTTTGAAAAAAATATTTTTTTCCTCGGGTATGCGATTTGTGGGTGACGAAACTGTATTTCTTTCCTTAATGAAACTTTTGAAGTTGTCGAAAAGTTTAAAAAAAGCTAAAAAATGACACTTCCCTCTTTGCGGCGCACGAAATCAGATTTCTCTGTTTTGAATTTAGTATTATGTAAATGTATATTATAGTTATCTTAAGTTGACATACGGAATCCTCAGCGCATGAAACATCATGCTTGACTGAATTTATTTCATTTATTTACCTTCTTTTTTTATTTACAAATAAAGGAAGCACGATGTGTTTCATTTTGGTGGCTCTGACATTTTAGCTTCATTTTTCTGATAATACGCGCTTTTTTATTGATCAGTTTTTATACGTTTATTCGTTTAATTTTTTTTTTACAATATCTATCTTGTTAGGATTTAAGGATTTTTATTACCAACAGGAATTAAAATCATTTACATCTGCTATATTATATATGTCTTTTCTATTTATTTTCAATAATATTTATCTTACCTTTGAAAAATATATTAAGTTAGAAAAGTAGGATTTTCTTTTTTTCATTTTTACGAATTTGATATTAAATGTAAAAGAAGAAACATCTGTTTTTGGGTATAATTTTATTTTTTAATTATCGCCACCTTTTTTTCAAATAAAAATCTTTTTATTAGTAAACCTACATCAGTTATATAATAGTTAAAATTACTCTCCAAAATCGAATAATTTTAATTTTTTTACAGTGGAAAAAAGTTTAAAATGTCAGAGAATTTAATGCATTCCATCATGAGATTGTTGAACTCTCATATTTCGTTTGTTTCGTCATTACCATTTTTGCTGAAATAATCTTTATCCGATTTTGTTCCTTCTTGTTTACCATCACGACTGAAAAGTGATTTCAAATATACGTTACTACCTATTGTCCCCTTTTTTGCTTTTGTTTTATTGGTAGAAATATTCCTCAGTTGTACGGTTGTGTTTACCTCTATTGCGTTTTTATTAGAATTATATGATTTTATAATTTCATTTAAAAACAGGTCGTCTTTTTTGTATAATATAATTAATCAACAAGTAAAAAGGTAAATTTGATAAAAATCATATGACATTTACCACGTGTCTAATATTATTAGTTTCTAATCAGCAGTATATACTTACTACAGTAATACAGCGTACTTACCTGAAACAAGGGATATCGAACCATTTGAAAAATCTAAATCAAAGTACAAGGACATAGACTATTTTAATATGCTAGGAAATATCCATATAGATATAGCAAATGAATTTGAAAAGGTTTACCAGAAATATAGCGAAAAAATATTACAAGGCGTAGTGGAAAAGAAATATCGCCATTATGAACAGATCTATACTGATGGATCATTAAATATAGAAAAAATAAAAATCTGCTTCTGTGCAATATATAATAAAACTATAAATAAATATCGAACGTTCCGAATTCCGATGACACACTCGTCATGTACGACAGAATTGTCCGCACTGTATCAAGCAATCGACAAATTCGTAAACACTAAAAATATAAATCATAATTTTCTGATATTAACCGACTCACTGAGCGTATTATATAAAATAACAAATGACACAGCCGACAATAATATAGTCGTGAAGATAAAAAGGAAAATCGAATCTGCAAAAGTAAATCACAATAATCACGTAGTACTCAAATGGACACTAAGGCATTGTGGAATAGAAATATGAATTCGTTGATAAATTAACAAGGAAAGTCACCGAAAACCGGAAATGTGAACAAATACAGATTACGTACATACTGTTAAAAATATGGCAACAAACAAACAAAAAATGAATTTTGAACAGAATAAACTGCGGAACATATTTCAATATACAAAAAGAGCAACATATCAGGAACCCCCATGGTGGTACCTTCAAGTCGAGGAGAACCTGCCTAGTAATTATATAAAGCAAATCATACGGCCTAGAACAGGACATATCGGAATTAAAGAAACTGAACATCATGGAATCATCGGATAAATGCCAATACTGTAATAAAGACTACGAGGAAAACATTAATCATATCCTATGGCAATGCACCCGATTCCAAAAACAACGAAAAGAACTCATAAATAAATGAACTCAGGAATGTCATACGCTACCGATAAATACAGTATCCATTCTAACAAATCCATTAGGACAGACATGTAAACAACTTTATCAATTCCTCAAAAAATGCAATATTGAACTTTAAAATTTGAATACTATATGACGACATATTTAACATATAAACTGGCTAAAAGGTTAAAAGGAGAACTCAAGTCAAAAAAAAAAGTTCAAATAGTAATGTATACGTTAATTAAATTGAAATTATTTTCTGGTATCAGTAGCGCAGTCAGAAATTTATGTAGTGAGGAGTTATTATTTTCATTTATAAAAATGTGTGATTAATACATATAGAAAATCGTTATGGAATTACTATTATCACTGAGAGTGTTACAAAATTTTTAATAGTTGACAAACATTAGAAAATAAAACTAAATTACATTATTATTTAGCTTTTATAAAACTGAATCGAAAAATGGAATAAAAAAGCTCATTTAAAATCATAATTACTATATCGTGTTGACCACGACGCGAGCAGGCCTTCATTTTTAAAAGCTTTCAAGCTGTACAAGACTGAACTAGTGAACAGTTAAAATTAAAAATAATTATTAATTACAAAAAGTTAATGAACAAAGAACAAATGTTATTTACAAAAAATAACTCTCCAAATATATTAGTGTATGCTATTTATTAAACATTTAAAATTTCTATGACGGATGTAATTAGAAACAAAGTTTACAATAAACACTGTGTTTTAAAATTTTTGTATTTGACGATTCAAAGAGCTTATGCCCTTTGTATCATTCGAAACGTTGATTTATTGTACCATGAATGATTAACGCTTCAGATTCCTTACAATAAAATCGGAACATAAAATTAAAATATATAATATTTATATAGTACTTGCGGGCTTCGTTAAATCTGTATTTGGAAATTCATAAAAAAATATTTGTTTTATTTATAATTATATTTATGTAAAGATTCTTTCTCTCTTTGGGAAACATGTTTGTCACCGTCCAACAAAAAATGGTCTTCATGTTTCACGTTTAGCTGAAGATTATCGATCTTTCTATAACAAATAGTTTCGATCAACATTTTGAAGCTACTTGGAGCCCGAAAGTCTACTCCTATCTCAGCTCTGCACGCAGAGTATCACATTCCTCCCCTTTTCCTTCGATGTTCCTTCTTGGGTTATCGTTTCCTTATCAAACGGTTGCTTATTTCCTCTTGTTCCCTCATTCCTTCTTATTCCTTCATCTTGCGTTCCCGGCGTTTTTCTGCTAACAAGACTGGCCGTCTTATCCAGTTTTCTCCGTATATATCTACACTCACATTAAACTCCCTTATTTCTCCATTCATTTTTCCTCTCTACTTCATCCTATTAACTGCTTTTATTTATCTGTTCCTCCCAAACCTTTTCTTCATCATGTTGTTAGAACAGAATTTCGACAGAATCTTAGCTCTTTTTCCCAAACTATTTTTTGATCTTCACGGATGGCTCCAAGGGACCCATGGTGTTGGTGCAGCTTTCTTCTGTCCTTCTCTCAATTACTTCGAGTCCTTTAAACTTCCCTCCGTCTGTTTAATCTTTTATACTGAGTCTTCTGCTATTCTGCGTGCCTTTCTTTTTATCAAATCTTCGCCGGCCTCTCGTGCTGCAGACTATCTCATCTCCTCTCCCTTCTCACTTAACTGACTACGTCATTCTTCTTATTCGTTCTTTGATTCATGATCTTTTCCTTTCCCACTTAATCCAAACAGATTTCCTTTGGATTCCTGGCCGTGCCGGAATCGAGGGAAATGAGTTGGTTGACTCATTCGCTCGACTATCTTCTTCTTCTGGTAGGTTTCTTCCTGCCTTCTCAGCTTCCAATATTACCCTTCTGTCTGCAGCTGCTCATTCCAGATTGTGATTTGACTCCTACGTCTCCTCATTCTCCAACCCGAACTCCTTTTTCTTATCTATTCAACCTTCCCTTCCACGCTTCCCCTGGTTTATTAATTTTCCTTCTATGCGCCGTTCTAACCTCTCTGCGATTTGCCGCCTGCGTTTTGGGCATAGTTTGCTCCCTTCCTCATTGTTCCGTTCTTCTCTCGTGTCTTGTCCTTACTGTCCATTGCACTCTCCCAGCAATCAATATATTTGTGATCTCGATCATATAATGTTCAGTTGTTCGGCGCTTTCAACTGAACTAGCTTCTTTTTATTCCTTCCTCTTACAAACCGGTATTCCCGCTCCATACAGTGCTTCATTCATTCTCTTCCTTTCTTCTCCTTCGGTTATTCTAGCAATTGATTCCTTTCTGTCACCTCTCTCTGATCGTGTAAGGATCTGGGTCTTTCTTTCTCCTCTGTTCCGCTGTTCTTGGGCTAATGTCAATGTTGACAAACCCATTAAAATAAAAAAAAAAAAGAAAGAAAAGGGGCTTAGGGAACATCCATTAATTACGTAAGCTCAAAATAGGGTGGGGACAGCACGATCTTATCAAATTTTATTTAAACGTGGGATGGGGTGGGGTGGGGGATAATTGAAAATCTCACGTCAACTTTTAAAGAATATTCATTATTATACAAATAATAGAAAAAAAATTAAGTTTTTCTTTTACTTTTTTTGGAGTGTCCCATTTTAGTACATGAATACCTATGGAGTGAGTGAAAAAGATTCTTGGTCACAACATACTTCCCCTCTCCAAAAGAATGTATGCCAGATTTTAGTTGGATGTATATCTTCGCTCCTTTTCTAATCCTAACTCATTTTACCTTTCTATTCGGCCTACACCCCCTTCCTGTTCGTAGTTCTATTATTCTCCTACCCTTAAACATTTTTTCATTATTGCTATCTGCCGTCTGCAGTTTAATCATACTTTGATCCCATCCTCACGGTGTCGTTTTGCTCTTTCCCCGTCAGACCTTGTTGTCCTTTGCACACTAGCAACTGTACTTTCGTTTGTGATCCTGACCGCGTGTTGTTTGCATGTTCTAATCTTTCCTCCGAACGTAATATCCTGTACGCTCAACTATTAAAGCTGACTTTTCCTATCTTAACTTTGCCGTCTTCAAAGGTGGTTCCTGTTCTTGCCTCTTTTCTTTCATCGATCTCTGACCGGATTAAAATGTAATTTCTAATATTGTCCGGTTGTTTTGGGTAGCTGCCCTCGGTTGTCCCCCCCCCCCAAAAAAAGAGTGAATGAAAAATGTCTGCTTTTACTTTTAATTTTACTAATTTTAAATAAATTCGTTATAGTACACTTTAATGTTGTATTATTTTTCTGTTTTATAAAAATAAATTTAGTCCTTTAACAACTACAGTGTAAATTTCAAGTGAGGGGGAGGGGGTCCTACAAAATCTCACTAAATTTCGTCAAAAGGGGGGAAAGGTCCAAATTGAAAGAAAAACAGTTAACGTAATTAATGGATGACTCCTTAGTTGTTCACACGGTGATCTCCTATAATTACACATTTAAGAGACATCTTCTTCACTCATATCTTTCAACCCATCTTATTAAAATGAATTTATTACTAAAATAGCCAACTACAATAGTTGAGTAAGGATTTCAAATTGGATTATAGATAACATTCCCGGTTGCAAATATTAGAAATACGGTTTCCAGTCTTGCTTCCCGTTGCTCGTCTGCTTCAGACGTCCGGACTTGAGCGGTGCGTACTCGAACGATTTCCAGTCCTGCTTCCTGTTACCTACGGCTTCGCCCGTGTAACTCGTTTCAATTTGTACTTGGAAATTTATGAAAATTCTTTTGTTTTATCTGGAATTATATTTACTTAAAGATTCTCTCTCTCTTTGGGAAACATGTTTACACCGTCAAACAAAAAATTGTCTTCATGTTTCACGTTTAGCTGAAGATTATCGATCTTTCTATAACTTGTTTTTTGTCTGATCTAACAAAAAGTTTCGCTCAACTAAACAGCATACACAGCCATCATTTTGAAGGGGCCGAGTTATTCGCACGGTGATCTCCCATAATTACATACTTAACCCGTAGGAGGTTGCGCCCGGTCTAAAAGACCGTTTTTTTTTTTTATTTTATTTGTTATTTTAACTGTGCTGTTACCCCAGCGAAAATAACTCACCTATTCCTAGAATAATAAATAAGCATGAGGATTAATCAGTTTTAATTAGGATAAAAACCATTGTACTTAATCGGGATAGAGTATCACTTTACAAACACGGTCTATTCGACCGGCGCGACCGATATCGTTTCGATTTATTTCAGTTTGATTCTCTTTTGTCTTATGTTCCTAAAGAATATAGAGTGGTTCTCCTGTTATCATTACTCCATAAAAATTGCCGAAGCATCGGGTGCATCTAATAAACCAGAGATGCTAACATTTTGTAACTTAGATGCTGTAGATGAGTTGAAAAATACATATACTTAGTGTCTCAAGGAAAAGTTATCCGGAGAACTCGAAAGTTCGGATTCGTAGTATTTTACACGAAAGGCAGAATAAAGAACAGCTAAATATTAATGTTGAAGAAAACAATTTACAAAAAATCAACGAAATATTGCTGGGCCATGTCACTTTTGTGACTGGCGCAAAAATACTAAAAACTAAAACACAGTGTAATAGCTGCAAGTGTTTGTATGCAAAGAGCACACCAGTTTCAGCATGTTTTAAATGCGCAAATGAAAACAAAGAAAAGTCTAATAGTGAGTGTTAACAATTTGATTACATGCACCGTATTTTATTATTACCTATACTTCTTTCTAGAATTTTTTTGTATATGTTAAGAATTAAGCTATTTTTTATAAAATGTTACAAACTTATATATTTGTTTGAATTAAAATTCTCTTTATTCATGATAAAATAATAGAACAAAAACAAAACAACATAAAAAGAAATAAAAATGGAATAAAAGAACTAATTTTAAAAACATAAAAAAGTAGTTTTTAAAAACGCTTTTATAAAACCCGATAAAAAAGACTGGCGGGACCTCTTGCATTATAAAACATGGCGCGACCTCTTACGGGTTAAAAGAACATCTTTTTCACTCATATCTTTCGAATTCTTCGTTTCGAGCATTTTATTAAAGTTAATTTATTACGACAACAGCAAACTGCAATAGTTGAGTAAAGAACATTCCCGGTAACAAATATTAAAGATTCTGTTACAAGATATTTTATTTCTCTGTAAAAATAATAAAAAAATTAACTCTCCGCAATGAGTATAGCAGCTAGGCTAGGAGCACGAATTGTGAGGTTTGGTGATTTCAGTAACGCAAAAAGTGAAGTAACAAAATGCGGTGTATTTACTTATACCATAAATTAATAAAATGTCATCTAGAGTTTATTATTTACCTCAGTAATCATTATATTTAAATTTTATAAAAATTATTTTTTTTTACTTGTCCCGAATACATTTTATTATCGCTGGTCTTATCTCAACAACTTAAGATTTCATATTTCATAAGAAGGAAGCGGTAGAAAACTCAGTCGCACCTTAAAATCTTCGTTGGGACAACATGAATGCATCCTGAAAATTTCAGCATGATCCGTCTAGCGGTACAAGAATGCATACAAGACAAACATACAAACATTCATTTATATATATATATATATATATATATATATATATACCGATACATACATACAAAAATATATGAACATACTACCATACAAATGATATTAATGTTTGTATTTATGTTAATTATATTTTATATTGAAATTTTGTTACGTAATATTAAAAATGATATTCTGTCTTTTTAAATTATGTTACAAACATTTTTTAAAAATCAGAATGCGGGTATGAATTGCTTTCTGTCCGGTCACATCGTGATATCTTCATTACTAATTTATATTCAGTAGATAGTTTAAGCAATTTTCAGAAAATGGCATTCAATTTATAATAAATTTGGATTATAATATGAATATCGAATTAAACATGTTGTTATTTCCTATCTAAAAATATGTCTTACAATTAAATATAATTTTTGTAAAGTAAAAAAGTCACGAATACGATGTAATAAGATTACCATATATGCAGGTAAATGCATACCTGTTTGTTTTATTATATGATTACCATATAGATGTGAACAATAAGCGTGGAAAAATTAACTTGACCGAGCTCCTTTTTTTGATTTCAAATAAAAATAGTTTGCAAAATTTGTTTTGACATAAAAAAACAACAAATTATACACATGTGATATGTTCAATATAAAGAAATAACAATTATGAACTATGAAAAAATACATGAAATTATCAAGATTTGTTAATTCGTTGTTTAATAATATTGACCGTTATTACGTTAGTATTTTTTTTAATATTAGATAATGTCGGCAGATCACTGTTATCAGGCGATATTAACTTTCCATTAGAATGTATTACTCTCGCTTACTTTATGCCTTATTTTATGCTCTGTTTATATTTCAAGTTAACAACAAATATTGAAAAAATTAGGGTAACGATTAGTATAGGTATTTTAAGGTCGTTCAAAAGATTCATGGTACATTTTTTAGATCCCTGACGTCACGAACCTATGACGTCATTTTTGTGTTTCGTATACCTCAATTGTCGTTTACAACAATAAGAGGGTAGACATGAAGTAATTTATTACGGTGTTTAGTTGTGTTATCGTTTTGTTTTTGCGATGTATTTTGTATTAGTGGAAATATTTTTAATTTGTTTGTAAATTTGATATAAAATAATGAATTTATTAACTTTAGATGTGTTCTTAATCAAAGTAAGTGCTAGATGTATATCTAAATTTATGTAAATATTTTTACAGTTTCAATATTTCAATCAGTGTGTAATATTTTGTACTGAAATTTGATTTCTATCACTATGAAATGATAATATTTTAGGGTGGTGTTAATGTGGAAATTTCGCAGTAATTACAACCGTTTTAAATTAAATTATTAAGATTTAACATTAGTGTTATTTCCAATTGAATGGATTTTGTAGTATTTAAAATAATAATGCCAAAAGCAAAGTTCAGATTATTAGAAAATATACATATATGAGGGATAAAAGTGAAATCCTACTTTTTCCCAAAAACAGATTAACTAGTTAACAAACAAATGAAAATTCTACTTGTATTTTTATCTGTATGCCTACTCGCGATTTTTTAAATAGCGGTTCTGTAAAATCACTTATTTGATGATAAAAAATATACGTATTTACAAGGTTCTCAGAGAAATTTCCAATTAATCTATGTAACATATTTTAAATTTTCTTTTCAGAATGATGTGCGCAATAGCTAATATATACTAAAAATAAATATTATTTGTGAACAATAAAATGAAATTTTCGTTGTTTAATTGCGAAAGGGTTGACGTGATTATTAAGTTTTTAGTATGGTCTTTATTAAAATTCAAAAGCTTAATATGTTTTACTTACGTTGATTGTCTTAAAATTTCCAAAAATTTTGATTTTATTTTCTTTATATTATTAAAATGATATTGGTTGATTACCATTTGTTTGTGAAGATTACCGAAAAGGAAAAAAACATATGTTTACTAATTTCACTTCTGCCGATAATAATGAAATTAGCCTGGTTGGTTAAGACTTTGCAATTTTCCTTCATTTAATCCTATAATTGAAAACTGTATGTGATTACTTTAAGGTTAAAAAGAAGGATAAAATTTTTTTGCTGTAACTTTGTTTTTCTGCATACTTTGTCAAACCTTTGGCCTGATTTTGATCGAATACAAAACGAAATTTTTGATCACATTTTTGTCGTGATCATAAATATTTACTATCGGTTAGCATTCGAAAAGGTCGAAAATTGTTTTTGTTTTTATTAATTCTAAATTATCAGAAAATGTTTTCGGTAAAATGAGATTGACTTCGATCAGAAAAATTATTTGAGATCATTAATGTTATTGGTGTTATTACATTGATCAGTAAATGGTGTATTGTTGTTTTTATTTTATCTTTTAATCACGTTTTATATCATCAAAACGAGCACATATGATTATTCTATGAATTTCAAAAAAGATGTGGATAAAATGAATGACGCATTATAAAATATTAAATATTTTTTCGTTCATTTACCGATCAATGCGATTATTTTTAGTAATATAATATTTGACTGTAACTGTTACGGATAAAATTTTAAAATGAGATATTTATAGTTTTAAAAATTACTTAAATTACCTATGTTTTGGCCCATTTCAATCATTAACCGTCAACGTAACATTAATTATCTGTTTATTACGGACTTCAAAAAAAAGGGAAGGTTTTTGTATATGTTGGTCGGCGTTTTTTTTTGTTTTTGTTTATTTGCGCGTAATTTCTGTCCATGCGAACCGATTTTAATGACTTTTTTTTATTCTGAAGTGTACTGGTCAGCGATGGTACCATGTGAGTACCGATGAAAATCACAGTGAACACAGACTGAGTAGTCATTAAAAGACGTGAAAAAATGTTACCTCTTTGGATAAGTTTTTAGCCGTGTAACAAACGTGTGACTTAAAATATTAATTTATACCACAGGGAAGCGTAATTTGAGAAAATGCTAATTTCCAGTAAGACCAATAATGAAAGTGTATTATCACTGTTGATTACCATGCAAAAGTAGATTCAAATAAAGTAAACGAATTTGAAACTGCCATATAGTTCAATTTACAAGCTTATACCGACAGAAATATTATATTTTTACATAAATGCGCATAATTTTTAACCATGCGGAGTGTTATTTGAATGATGCTCTTTGTTTATTAGAAATTAGACTAGTAGTGATGTACCCATATGAGAATAGTGGTAAGTACTGGTGAATGTTGACTGAATAGTTATCAGATAACGTTAAAAAGTCTCCTTAGGGATATTATTTTTTTCCCCTAAAATAACTAAACCAAAATTACCTAAAAATTACCATTAGAATATAGGGTAAACTGCAAAATTAACCTGTAAAATTGTGTACATTATAAAATTTATAAAATTGTATATGTACGTAATAATGGTGATCATTTTCGAATAATGATCAAAATTATTGGAGTTTATAGTTAAACGGATTGTTTAATTGGTACAACTTTTATATTGCAATACTTTTTAATTTCATATCATTTTATTTTACTAAAGCTCTTAATATATTTTGTTATTTACAATTAGAGATATCACGTGTTCATTCGTTTATTAATTTTAGCCGTTAATGTTGACTTCGTCGTTGTCTTGTTTTATGAATTTTTGTTATTTAAATACTTTTATCTACAATTGTTTTTATTTGATTTCTAAAATAAAAGAAATTTCGTTACAATCATAAAAATGATTATGGTTAATATTGTTCTCTATAATATGTTACAAACACCGCTGTTTGTGGTATAAATGCATACCGGTACAGGGTAAAAAAAAAAAAAAAAAGGTTTTTTTTTTTGTTATTAATAGATATTTTCGGTTCAATGGACTAAAAAAATTCAAATTGGTATTACTTAACATTTATTTTCCAATGAATAATAAAAAATAACCTGAAATGTTCACAAATAAATCGTTTTTTGTTAATACTTCGAATAAGTTGTTGCAAATGAAAGTAACTATTTTATAGCCTTTTCACTTACAGTCCTGAATTTATAACCAAAAGTTAGGCAAATTCTTCTCCTTTCTTCCAACTGTATTTTCAAACTTTCCGATTTTGTTTCTTCTTTCGATGTATTTAAATTGTGTGAATGGTGTTGTTAAAAAGAATTTACCTTCCGCCTATATTTCAAACAAATATCTTCTATAGATGAAAAATGTTAAATAAACTTTTCTTTTTATTTGAATAAATGATTTTGTATGAATTAATTTGGAACTTTATTACGAGTTATATTTATCTTCAAGCTTTTGTAAAAATGAAAGGAACATATTGTAGAAACTATTTTTAATTTTGCTAAAGAAAAGTTCAGATTTTTTAATAAAAGCTTTTCTTTTAGTGGAAGGAATAACAAAAATTGTCTAATATATTTGCACTGACAAATTTAAATCGTTTATTAGTGAAAATATGTCAAATGAATTGGTAACTTTCAAATTAATTTCAATAAACTCACCCAATATTAACTTTCGATTATTTAAAAATACTATTTATTGTTAACCAAGGCAGAAAATAATGCAAGGGTGACGATCAACAAAATATAAATGTGGTTTGTGAATTTAAAAACATACGAATAGAGTTTATTATTTGTAAATATTCCGCATAGTGTTGTGAATTTGTAAATTTAATATGTATTTTTATGGTAACTGGTTTAAATTCATTATTTATATAACATAATAGCAGAAATGAATATTTTTTATCTTTGCTCATCAAAATCATCCATTTTTTAGGTGGCAAGAGTCATGGTGCATTTCTCTACGAAAATTCTTATAATAAAAAAATATTTCAATTTGTAATAAAGATAAATATAGGTGTCCGGTAAAAAACAAAACTAAAAAATTATATATTACATTAAATTGTTAAAAATAATTAAGTATACTACGAAAAAATATATTCAAGTTCATGACTTACGTGATCAGTAGATTAGACGTGCAATTAAGCTTTTTCAGTGGTTGAAATTTATTTAGTATAAAAATTAGATTTCAATTCAGTAACCAGGTATTATGTCGTTTACTTTTATTTTAGAAAGAAAAATTCTTTTAGATTAAGTTTTAAATTAAATTACATTAAACGGTCGTTGGTGTAAATTTACAGTCTATTCACGAACTATAATATTTACTTCATTTTTTACGTTCAATTTTGTCAGTGCATCATCTGTTTTATTTGCAATATTAGTGGAAGTGTGATTCCCATTAAAACTGGAACATTTTAATAGAATTGATTTAAAATAAAACAAACAAAAATAAAAAACCTGCATTTTCTCTGTGTTCATATCATATAAGCAATATTGGTTCTACATAACTAGCTGCTACATAGAACTCTAGTTAGCGTATTATTAGTCAAAGCAGTAATATCGAGATAATTTAAAATCAGTTATTATTTTACTGAAATAGCGACATCTGTTATATATATACCGTAATTAAGTGTTTATACAGAGTGGTCACCCAACCGGGAATAAGCCACGAATTTTGTTGTGGAAAAAAGTAAAAATAGCTAAAAACGATATTTTTAATAAAAAAAAAAACATTTGAAGCGAAAAATGAATGCATTTTTTAATGTACTTTATTCATTAGCGCACTCAGGATTTGCCCCTGGGAGTGCTAAAAGAGTAGTATATGGAAAAATGTAAAGGTGGAGGTCGAACATATTTGGTATATTTATCTCTCTCTCTCTATTCTCTTATTTATATATTTATTTTTATGTAAAATGTATTATTTAAAACACTATATTTTTATCAAGTATTTATTTTTATTGTCAAAAATTTTGCCGATAACAAATTTGGCTATTATTAACGGTGCCCGTTTATTCTCCCTGGATGGTTCCAGCACCGTAGCCTACCCCCCGGCGCTCCAATGACTTTATTCAAAATAAATTACGAAGTTTTGTTTTATTCATATAAAATCTGCTGTACCGGTCAAATATTTCAATAGTAACAAAAAAATTCCATTCTTCATTTGTACAATTCTAGTAATTAAGAGTATTTGGAAGGAAAACTGGAATAAGCTGGGTGTTTAAAAATTATATTTCAGTGGCCACCCTGTTATAATAGACACTCAAAAGTAGCTTAAAATCGGTTGTCTAACCCACACATCAGCAGCTACTTTGACTGCCCTAACTATCGCTGCGGTTATTTTTACCGCAGTTATAAGTGTAATGCGCGGTTAGATCCAGAGTAAGAAAATAGTAAGTTTTTTTTACTGCTATAACTACCGCCATGATTATTGTTGGGCTAGTTAACTACGGTCATTAACTCAGCGGAAAGAAAATTTTTCTTGTACTTTTAATGTCCAGTTGCGAAATTCGAACAAAGTTTTACCTGAACGAAATACCACTGCCTAATCAGGTGCACTGTGGTAGCTAGCTAACGTGTAGTTATATCACGGTTTAAATAGGAAAATAATATTTATCGCGATTCCTGTTATTAAATATATCGGGTTTTAATTATAACTATGTTAATAAAAGACTGCAATATTTATTTATTATTTTGTCCCCGGTGACTGTTTTTTGTGTTACTTCCAGTGTTTTTTTGCAAAAAACGATTATTTTTATTTCCTTATAATGGTGACGTTATTTTTTTATAATCTCTGCTTGAACCCTTATTTCATTTGTAATTCATCTCCAAATAATAGAACTTTTTGAGTAACATCCAATGGCCTGTGCTGTAATAAGATCGACATATTTGCTGCAAAACGGATACATTTTTAAATAAAATCTAATAGTTCGATTAAATCTTCTCGAATCATATAAAAGCAAATATAAATCTATACCTATATGCTAATGTCTGCAAATTCAGAACATCGAATAAAAAAGCTGATACTTGTGACATAACGTTAACGTGTAAATTTTTTGCAATACAAGTAAAATTTACTATTACATTTACAGGTAACCTGTCCGGGTGTTTGGCTTTGTCCGAAAGGCGATGTATTTTTAAAGGTTAATTGTTTTACATTAAAACGTAAAACTAAACGTGTTTACCCGAAGTTTCCGCTAATGTATGCAGAAGAACTGAGTTTCCAAAAAGTAAATTATTTTTCAAGTTTTTCAACTCAGATTGTAAGAAATTGTAATTTTACAGTTTTTTTTTAATGACGTTTTTCTGTAATTTATGAAGGTATCTTCGGGTAGTGAAATATTGGCTGCGCACGATTTGGACAAAGAATTCTTAGGAATAGAGTTAATTCAACGAGTAAGTTCCAGTTCTGGCATCGGAGTAATTTTAGCAAAATTTAATCAATCGTTGAATGAAATTTTCAGCTTAGCTATTGCCGATAGAAATTTGTCAGTCACTCGCAATGTTGATTTGCTTATGCGACGAACTGATTACTTTCCGGTGAGTTACTCGTTTTCTTATTGTATCGCGCAAATTGTGCAAAATATACGTTTATACTGAAAGAATAATTTTTTCATTTTCAGGGAATTATAGCTCCGAAAATTTCTGTATTCCTAAAGTTAACGATGGAAAAAGTGATGAATTACGAAATATGCAATAGTATGTTTAAAAGGAAAACCCCGCTCATTTGTTCGGTAATTATTAGAATTTGGCTAATATTTATGAATATTCTGAAGAAATGTATACCATTATAGCTCGCCTTGTTTTTTTCATGGTGCCTTAACACAAGGGTAGTTAGTACTACAGCCCTCCCTATGATGCAGGAGTTCCTGGAACTAAAAGGACCCTAATCAAATAAAAAAGAGAATGAAACAATGAGTGTTTGTATCGGAATATAACGGCAATATCGTATTCCTTTTATTAATGTTTTTTTTTTTTTACATTGTATTTAGTTAACTTTGTATTATATACAGTCGACTCGCGATTATCTAGATTAATTGGGCGACCAGCTGGTCTGGATAGCAAAAAATTTCGATACGCCTCAGTTCAAGGATAAATACAGCAAATTAAATGAAAACATGAGAATTAACTTATCCTATAAAAAAGTAAATATGAAAATTAACTTACGGTGTACATTAACTAGTTTTTAAAGAAGTCCATGAAACCCTTTGAGTCATAGTGGTTTCACTGTGAAACCACCTTTTAAAAATTGTTCTGCAAACAGCATTGTGGTTTTTGAACGAAACCACCTTGATATACTTGTTAGGGACGTCATCTATTATGATTTAAAACAACTAATTGCATTAAGATCTGTACTGCTACACTGCTGTGTTTTTGTTTTACGATCGAGTTGATTGTGAGTGTGTTAAAATTTGCGTTTTTGTATGATTTGTGATATTTTTACATATTTGACCTGTTTTGTTGTATGAAATGGTACGTAATACGATATATTATTAATTTCTAAAAGTGTGATGTATAATATGATCATTTTTCATTTGATATTTTACATTTTTCGTTGTTTCCAAATTCTGCTTTGATATTATGCATACAATGTCGATAATAATACTTTCTTTTTACTATATGTTTATTTTTACATATGTATCTTGAAATACATATGCATAATATTATTGTTAGTTTTGAAATAAGCAATATATTTTGATGTAATTGGCGAAATTAGTTCTAATTTTGAATAATGCGTTCGTTTTTATTGTTCCTAATTTATATGTTGTATATATATTTACGCTGTCAATATTATAAGCTTTCAATATGTGTATAATGCAAAATAAATAAACCATTTTTATAACAGGTAACTCATAATGCTCTTGTGGAGATGCTGGAAATCCCCAGCGATCCTGAATCTATCGTTTCTTCTGATTCTGAATTAGACGATGACAGAGATAATGTTGGTAGAGATTTGACTGTTGTTGATACCACAAACAACATTTCTGAAGACGAAATTGATTCTGAAGATGATGTACCTGTAATCAGGTGTCATAATAATTATAAGTGGAAGAAGCAAGTTCCATTTCTTCCAGTTGACAGTTTTGTTGAAAAAGTTGGTCCAAATGTGTCCGAAAGTGCTGAAACACCGATTGACATATTTTTCTGTATATTTTCAGAAGATCTAATTAGGCATATTGTTTCGGAAACCAACATTTATGCAGCTCAAAAATTAGATAATTTTAAATCGACCAACGAAAAAGAACTGAAGATATTCTTGGCCATAAATTTGCTTTTGGGAATTAAAAATTATTCTAGTTATAAAGATGCATGGTCTTCAAGTCCTCTTCTTCGTGATTCATATATTTCGTCCCTTATGTCAGTGAACAGATTTTCGTGGCTTTTGAACCACATGCATCTAAATGATAACAGCAAAATGCCAAAAAAAGGTGATGTAAATTTCGATAAATTATATAAAGTTCGTCCATTTTTGGATTTCCTTTCAACTTCATTCAAATTATCTTACATGCCTACAAAGAAGCAATCAATTGATGAATCAATGATTCGTTTCAAAGGCAGATCTCGATTTCGGATGTATATGTCCCAAAAACCAATAAAATGGGGCTACAAAGTTTGGGTTCGAGTTAATGAAAATGGATACATATCCCAGTTCGAAATTTATACAGGAAAAGTTGGCGAACAAGTAGAGAAATGCCTTGGTGAACGAGTAGTTACAACACTCACAGCTGATTTAGTTGGCAAATGTCATGAAATATATTTTGACAACTTTTTTACATCTGTAAACTTAGTAAACAATTTAAAAAAAATATATATATACGCGTGCGGAACGGTAAAAAAAGGAAGAATTGGGTACCCTAAGGATTTTGACGAAAAATGTATGAAACGAGGCGATTTTGACTTCCGATGCGGTGAAAATGGAGCATTAGCGGTAATGTGGGTAGACAAAAAACCAATTCGATTTCTATCCAATTTTCATAACCCGGCGGATGTTACAACTGTGATGAGGAAGAACAAAGATGGAAGCACTTCGGAAGTTCCTTGTCTTCAACTAGTGAAGGATTACAACATGAATATGGGGTTCGTCGATTTAGCAGATATGCTAAAAAAATGTTACGAAATAAATAGAAAAAGTCATAAATGGTGGATGCGTATATTTTGGCACTTTTTGGATGTGTCCATTGTTAATTCCTATATAATATTCAAGGAACGATGTTTGGAAGCGCCAGTACTAAGTAATAAACAGTTTAGGCTGGCAGTAATAGCAGGTCTAGTTGGTTGTTCACAGAGTTCCCCACGGGGAAGAATACGCCAGCAAAAATCAAACAATAATTTTAAATTGTACGTGCCACCAGAAAAGAGATATGATCAAGCTGTACATTTACCAGTGAAAGGTACATCACGAAGATGTGCACAATGTAGTACTAAAGCTGAACCCCATCGAACCAAATGGAATTGTGTGCAGTGCAAAGTTGGTCTTTGCATGACTACATCAAAGAACTGTTTCAAGCTCTACCATGAAAAATAAAAAGAATGGCATAGGTTTTATTATTTTTTGAAATTATTTATATATTCATTATTTTCTATAAAGGGCTCATTTTTTGTTCTTTGGAATAAAAACCAAAACTTTCATACATAAATTATTTTTTTTATTTTGTGAAATGTACTTGTTTTATTATTTTTTAAAAATTGTATATAATATTCATTATTTATTACAGAAAAGGGCGCACGTTTTGAATATATTGGGACAAAAGATAAAATTTTAAATATAAATGATTTTTCATTTTATGGAATGTAAAGATTTATTTTTTATCAAAATTATATATATATATATATGTGTGTGTGTGTGTGCATATTTTTATGTATTTTTTTCATTTTGCGGTTTTACAGAAGGTTTTGTAGACTTAGCAAAATAATTCCAACTCCTAAGTCTTAACACATATCCTTCCTAAATCGCTAACCGAACGTTACAGTGGTTTCACAGTGAAACCACCAGCCTAAACTAGGCAAAAAAAAACTGTTTGAGGAAATGACATATATATTTACTATATAATAAAATAAACTTTAATAACAAACAATATAGATCAATAAATTAGATAAATACCTATTTAGAAACGTTTTCGGGCATAACCCATCATCAGCTAACACTAACTTAAAGGAAAACAGGATGTATTCACCTACATATATATTTACTATTTCAGCACCCTAATATATCTAAAAAAGCGGCGAATTTAAAAAGATTTAGTTTTTAAAATATATCGTGACTCAAAGGGTTAAGGTCCGTGTCTTTTGCTGCATTCCCTTCCTTGCCAATATATTTCGCCACTTGCGTAAACAAATGATATCAGCCGATGACGCTTCTTCCTGTTGAATAATGTACTCTAGCAAAGGTAGTCCTTCATCGTGTGGTATAACACTTTGAAGGAGCTCGTTATCCATACCTTCTTCAACTGGATTCTCGTTGACTACCATGACCACAATATCCTCATCTGCCATTTCTTCGATCTCGTCGCTGCCCATCCATTCTTTAACGTCACCCGCATTACTACCTGTTTCACATCCTGGAATATTGTTTATTACAGAAGCAAGCTCTTCGTTGTCTTTTGAACTGTCCAAATTACACTGTTTGTCAGTTTCATCCCATTTATCACTGACTTTATGATCTAATAATATTTTCCACGACCGCACTAATGCAATAGAACTAATCTCGTCCCATCCTTCAGGTAACCTCAAGTGATGATAATATCAAGCATATCAACTGATTTTAAAGTAACCTAACACAGTCCTCATCATTTTCAATGCTTGATATTAGTCTGGTGAAAAGGGGGCGTCGATATTTTTTTTTTAAGGCCTCTAGGATTTCTTAATCCATAGGCTGACAAATCGATGTAACATTTGCTGGAAGAAACATATTACCTTTATATTACCATCTTGTAACTCCTCAGTTGCCGGATTGGAGCATTGTCGAGATTAAGGATTGCTTTTCTCGGTAACTGTTTGTCGGACAAATGTATCGCAACTGCGGGCACAAACTCTTTGAAACCAAATTTTAAAAATTTCACAGCGTCTTCATTTGCAGCGAATGTAAACAAATATTCAGATATGTGCTGTTTATAGCTGTGGATTTTATAAAAGCGCTTTGGCTCTTTCTTTCTTTTTTTTTTCTTTTTTCAAATATCGATTGGAATATACGGTGTCCGGATAATCGCGAGTGGCTGTATTTATAATATAGTGATTAACATTGAAATATTGTAGAGGGTCTCAAAATTTTTAAATCCACTTCTTTTTGACATAAATATTTCTTAAACATTTAAAACTTCCATGGTAGATATAATTAGGAAAATAAATCACAGTAGAAGCACCGTGCTTAAAACGTTTAATCTTAAGACCTAACTTTTCGGAAAGCTTACATTTGCCATCATCAAAAACTTTTTTCGATGATGGTAGGTGTAAGCTTTCCGAAACGTTAAGTTTTAAGATTAAATTTTTTAAACATGGTGTCTATTTTCTTCACATATTTATTTTATAAATAACAATACATTTTTCACTAATATTCGTACTATTAATAATTTACATAATTTTGATTTATATATTAATAATTTACATAAATGAATTACCGTGTAAACATTAATAAATTACCGTATAAACATTAATAAAAATTATATATGTTATTAATTATACTCGTAGTAAAAAATTTTGCATAAAATATTAATGAAGTACCTAAAAATATGGAGCATATTTTTTCTCTTTTTTTTTAGAGGTAGGTAAGAGCACCCTAAAAGATCATTAATATTTATTTAAAATTTTTGATTTTTTTCAAATTTTTATTTATTTATAATAATTATTTCAGTTCTCATGGGTGGGTTTAGCACCCCCCCCCCCCCCCCATGGACACTGCCTTGTATATATGTATATGCGATTAGGTTGGTTTGTTGTTAAATTATTAGTAGTAGAAAATTATTAATAATGATAAACTCAAATTAAAATTCGGCATTAGCCAAAATTTAAATGTATTAAAAATAGTTAAGAATTACTCTTTATTAAATTAGGCAAAATTACTTTTTATTAATAAATTTAAAGATAATATAATAAAAATATTGACATTCTCAAAATTGGTTACCGCGTAATTTGTGATCATTATTCAAATTTATTTTTATATTATAGATCACCATTTTTTACCTCGTATTATGATTGTATTTATCGACTATTTATTCGCACTTCGCAGTTTTAATTTGATTTATCTAATTCCATGAAAGCGGAGCAATTAAACGTGTTCGGTAAATTCAAATTTTTATTGCATTTTTATTTTTATTTTATAAACTTTCTGTAATGTGTTGTTATTTGTACAAACATATAATTTAATGAGCACTTCACATACTGCAGTGATCGCCACCAACGTACAGGTTGAGGTGAATAGAAAACGAGAAAAAGATAATTAAAAATAACAATGCGTTTAATATACAAAATATTTATTTCTAGTGTATATATATATTAATGCCAACGCCATTTTTACGCCAGGTGTCATCAAGAAAACTGTCCTGTTACGAAATTTGTCCCATATATGAAACTTTAATGCGATATTAGCGTTCCTACATCCCCCGGTGGTGAAAATTAGAACTCATCAGGAAAAGTGCCCTGTCACGAAAACTGATAAAATGGTTTTAATACGATATTGGCGTTCGTACATCCCCTGGTGGTGGAAATTGGAACTGAACGATTTTTTTCTGTCGAACGGCGTAGCCAATGAAAAAGTTTACTCTTCTATAAGAATTATAGAAGAACTAGACCTGGGGGTGAAGGGGGCTTGCCCCATTCCGAGGCTGGAAGGGCGAGTTTTATTTATATATATATATATTGTATCAACTGCTGTACATGAAACGTTTAATGAATGAAAAACATGAATCCTTTTTATATTTGTGATATATTAAAATACATCGTTTTATTGTAGTTTTTTGGCGAAGTCGAATCTGTTTCATAATTGTCTTACACGTTTCTACTTTTAATAAAACTGGGTAAACAGTAATAACGCAAATATCTTTAAATTTTCAAAAAAGAACTTATAAGGAAGGTATTACTGTGAAATCAGATTTACTGATAAAAAAAAAAATACATGATTTGAACTAATTGAATATCATAATTTTTGTCCATATAAGATTATGTAGGTTTCAATATATATATATACACACAAGGAACGTTCAAAAAGTAAGGTTCTCTATTTTTTATTTTCGAAACTAATAAAGGTACAAAAAAAAAATGGGCATCGGCATTGAATTCTGCTTACTTTTATTTACTTTTCCGCATATTCACCTTTCAAATTTAAGCATTTGTCGAGTCGAGAAATTAACATATGAATATCTTTCTTGTAAAAACTTGCCGCCAAATTTTGTGAAAAGGTAAGAACGAAATTTTTCAACTCCTCTACGGCTCGAATTTTTTTCCTGCAATGTCCTTTTGTAAACTTTGGAAATAAATGGTAATCGCTAGGTACTAGGGCCGAACTGTATGGGTGAGTAAGGTATTCCAGCTAAATTGAGCGATGAGGTCACAGGTTTCTCGAGCAGTGTGAGGGTGAGCGTTGTCATGGAGTAACTCGATTCCTTGGGTCAATCTTCCACGTCTTGTTTTGGATTGCCCGACGAAGATTGGTTAACGTCTGACAATACCCTTTTCCATTGACAGTGGTTTCGGATTCCATGAACGGAACCAAAATAACGCCTTCGGAATCCCAGAAGACCGTCGTCATAAGGTTCTTCCGAGTTAGTGTTTGTTATGCCTTCACAACACTGGGCGAATTGGTGTGTTTCCATTGCATACTCATTCTTTTTGTTTCTAGTGTGCCGTGAAATACTTAGGTTGCATCACCTGTGACGATTTTGTCGAGAAATTCGTTGCCTTCTTCATTAAAATGTTGCAAAATTTCGAGAGAACTGCCCATTCGTCGTGCTTTAGTTTCGGAACCAATCTTGCACAAAGTTTCCTAAAATTTAATCTTTCATGCACGATGGAACGCATGGTACCTCGTAGCACACTCGGAAACTGGTCAAGAAGATTGAAAATGGTTTAGCGGCGATCAGGTCGTAGAATTACTTCAATTTTTGGTACCAGTTCGTCTGAAATTACAGATGGTCTGCCGCTGCTCCGTTGCTCGTCCTCTATATTTGTTCTACCTCCTCGAAATTCACACGGCACCATTTACGAAAATGTTGAACACTCATCGCAAAGGACTATAAACTTTTCCACTATTTGTCGATGAATTTCAATTGATGCAATTTTTTTATGGTTTAAAACGAATAACTGAGCGCACCTCGTGGTCGGCGGCAACTTTCAGAATTTCACTCACGGTTACGGTTAATTTTCACGTAACTCGAAAACGAAAAAACACACAGTATTACGGTTTAGATTAGTTTAAACTTGAATATTGTAGCTGTACAATGAGATCACGCACACGCCTGCGAGTTTACTTTAACCGGTTTTACAGGGGTGGGAATCTTACTTTTTGAACGTGCCTCGTACATACGTATAAATATACACACACAATATACAAAGACAACTATAGCAGGTAAAACTTTAAATCCGTTTTTCTACATCTTTTAAAAGATTAGTGTTTACTATAGTGATAGCTGATTAGAGCATCCAAGTGTCCGAAAAAGCAATTCGATTCCGATGTGATGACGGTAAAATGTTCAGAAATGAAACCATGTTATTATATGAGTCGTCGCTCACCAGCACGATTCGACAATCAACAGTCCCGACACTATCGCCAGGGTGCTGATGTTTTGCTTTTTGTAGCTTGAACTAGTGATTGTTTGCTTATATTGTAGATTGTTATTCATTAATATGGATAAGGAAAAATTTTAGTACGAAATATATTCAGTTAATTGAATGAATTATTATAATTACACAACTGCCGAGAATAGGAATCAGATATAAATTTTGGCACAAATGTCTGTAAGTATAGAAAAAAAATTCGAAATATGATTCAATGGCAATATCTAAAGGAATTTGGTAGAAAGTTTAAATCTGATTAATGAAATGTACGCACCTTAGTATAATTAAAAATGTTTCTTCTGTTGTCACGGATATTCTGAAATTTTATTATTTTTTTAAGATCTTTAGCGTTTTTGGTTTATTACACGTTTTTCCTTTTTTATCTTATAAAAATTTTAATTTTTTCGGGTATGTATTTAACCGAGTTTAAACATTGAACATTTATTTATTTATTTTTTTTTTTTTTCAAACGAATGCATACAGTGTCGTCTGTGTCTTCTATTACAATGATCTATATTTATTAATGTTAACAACGCGTAACATATTGAAAACCGCAGGACTACACAGTACAATAAATCATTGAGTTTTGCTTCTTTAAAAAGTCATATTATGGCTTAACTATTTTATTACTATCGTATCGCTTATCTTGTTACTTTGGTTGGTACTCCCCTAAGACTGCACATGGGCATGTGAAGCTGTAAAAGAAACTAAAGAAAATTCGGATATTTGTTCGTATTTAAAAAATAAAAATATTGCAAATTATTTGTGACTTTTAAAGCGAATTGCGTAAAAGTGTAAATTTTTTATCATATTTTAGGTGTAGTAGATACATTTATATCTAGTGCGAACGCAATTTAACGCAGAATAAATCGCATGTAATAAGGTTCTTTGAAAATCGTCATCAACTACATTTTTTTTAGCATTCAACTATCTTTTTTGTGGAATATAAAAATGTTGTGTTCCGATGATAGAATTATTTATAATTAGTCTGTTCTGTTTCATATTTATAGCAGCATGTTTGCAATTATTTACTTCAAAAACAACAAATGTTAATCGTCTTGTGGGTGAGAGTTTTCATAATTAATGATAGAAATTAAATTATTTAGATTTATAGTTGTTAATAAGTGTACGATATTTAATAATGATGAGCTTTATATCGGGAAATATTTAAAAAAGATCAATTTTTAATAATCTCGAATTGGCTATCTGATTTGTAATATTACGTAGAAAGAATTAAATGTGGTTGATCAACTGATTCATCAACGGCCGGTATGTCATTTTCATCGAAGGTGTCACACTGATCGAGAAAGTACAAATTCGTCATGCTGCAGTGGGTAATGGAAGCAGTTAAATAACACAAAATTGACGCATTTTAATGGTGATGCACGCTTTTGTAAATTCGTTAACAACCGATTATATATCAAAATGCGATGTAAGCACGTCACTTTTTTTTCTTTTTCTATACGGTAATTTCGCTTTAAGCAATAATTTTTTAATGATCTTATTAGTTTTTTTTTTTAGTGTGGAGAAAACATTTTCTCAGAGAGAGCTCTTGTGAAATCGGTTTAAATAGTCACAGGTTAGTAATATTTCGAAGAATATCGAAGATTTTCGAAAAATACGTTCTTGGAAACGACAGCTTTGTCTGTTTTTGTGGCTAAGCAAGCGACTTTTGATTAAATATATGAGCTAAATTATGATTATGTTGCGAGTGATGGTCGCTAAAATCAATGGAGCAATGCACAGCGCTTTTATCACTTGAATACATGACATAGTATTAAATAAATTCCCGTTCTATTCCTATCGCGATTAGACAATTAAATAAGACGAGTTTTTCCATTTTTGTTAATAAAGAGGAGGTATTTTAATGGTAAATTGAGCTGTAATGTATTTGCATTTTGAAGGAACCGAAATGTTTCTGAATTTTTGTTTATAATGTTTGATAAGCATGAAGTCTCTATGATTACTGTAGGAACATGTACGTTCATGTGAATACATTCTTAATTTGATTATCAACAATGTACCTGGAAAATGATTCTTTAATAGTGTTTATTAGATTTTAAAAAATATGAGATTATTTTGTATTCTATTGTGTTGTTATGTCGCATTTTAGAACAGTTAGATATATTAATTATTGAAGCGCCGTCTTTAAAATATTGACGTCAGTTGATTACTGTGTACTTATCATTTTTTTTTATTACACGAATTTTATTATTATTTTTTTTTCATATATTAACTTTGACAATGTATTTTTACGACTGAAATTGTTTAACAGATGCAGTAATATTTTATTAGTTTCATAATGAGGGCAGGCTGGGAAAATGCGAAACAAAGTTTAATTTAGTGTATATCGTTGTATTGATGGTAACATATTTCTTCTCGGAAAATGCTGTGCTTCATAAATTTCTAATCGCGAACTTATTATGGGATATTAGATTTTTGTTTAATTTTTGCTATCAATGGTGTTGTTTTCCTTAAAACCATGATTTTTAAAAATTATAACGCGCCATGTTTTCTTAGTTACTTGTTTTCAATTATCCAGCTGAAACTACACTCCACTTCTATTCAGCTGAAGTCACACTTGTAGCTTATAATCTTTGACTATTCGTTGCTGAAAAGTAAATATATCGTCTTTTAATTTTTATAATATATTTTACCAGGCCATTGTTACGTTTAGTATTTAGTTTACGAATATTTGTTACTTCTTGATTTTTTTTTTCATTTGCTTCGCTTTAAGTTTGAGCACATTTGTAGAAAAAAAAAAAAAAAGTATTTTATTATAAATGTTTAAAACTTTTGAGCACCGCTCATAATAAATAATTTTCTGCACAACTGTGTACATGGTTCTACCATTTAAATGCGAGCTAAAGGACACAGAGTTAACTGAGGATAAGCAGAAAGATAAATCAACATTAGTGGATTATTGGAGCAAAACTAATTATTCAGTTTTGTTTGAAAGTAGTTTTGTCTAAGAAGGTACACATTGTTAATCGTTAAGGAAGCTATCAAAATAAAAACACGGCTGGATCTCAATAGAGAAGAGTTTACGTACTTGCGTAGCTTGGATAGAGTTGATTTAACAAAGTGTCGTCAACAGTGAACACCAGTAAAGTCCGGTAGAAACCGTTTATTTAATTTGCTTAGAAAAACTTTGTTGATGTTTTCACTATATATTTTGTTGACTTCTATCTAATACAATTCAGCTTTTTGTTTGCTTCTTCCTCTTTGTATTCTTGTTTTTTAGTACCCTCTGTCTGTTCTCGGCGTGCTGTTGTCTATTACTTACTATATAGAGCCGCGTGTTGATCTAAAATTGTACAAAAGTTATTTATTACGGACTATCATTTATTTATTTATAGTATGTCATTTTTAAAATTTCTAATGCTAAACTGCTTCAATACCTTTTCATTCAGGTTATTAGATTCCAACGATGATTATCAAATTCGATCGAATATAGCTAATTCGAATTACACGTAAGTGAAATAGAATAAACACTGTTTTAAAATATGCATGATTTTTCTTTTTCTTTTTTGTTTCAGTAATATAACTGAATGATTTTTTTTTTTTTTTTTTTTTTTTTGAAATATCAATAAACCGATAAAAACTTGTTTGTTTGCCTAATATCCGTAATTACTATTTTTCTATTCCGTGTTTAATTTTGTAGCTGTGGTTACGGATTATCCTGTGATGGCGCTATTCATCCGTATTGCGATAAGGACGACTTTTATTGCACTTGTAAGTAAAATATTTCTTACACATATCATTACATACGAAAGATGAAGTGAACAATTTATTTATTATAATTTGTTAAATTTTTAAAAATTTTTCGAATATGTTCTGTCATGTCATTAAGGAGAAATAGACGGGGAAACCTGAAGAGGAATCGTCAGTTAGAAACGGTTTCGCAATATTAATAGTTTTGGCGAAAATGATTTAATAGAAGTTACTTGTGATGCGAGGTGAATAACAGTATTTCTGAATTCAGAAAGTTCGCTGAAAAATCAGTGCTGATTTCCTATCAAGCAATGTATTCGCTTGTTTTTTCCCTTGTAAATATAGAATATAATAGTAGTAGGAAAATGCTTTCTTTTAGTAAAAGTTTACGAAAAAATTGAATCTTTCAATAGCGTCGATTTTGTATTCCTCAATGCATTCTCGTCCTTTCATTTTATAAATTTAAATATGAAAGCAACTTTCTTTTTAATTATAATTTACAATAAAATATTAAACTGAAACCGGGAAAAAAATTTACCTTATTAAGTGGGAATCTCAAATTCATACGGGTTGGGTTAAATTCACACAGGTCCGCACAGTTGTGATGTCACTAATACTAAAACAACGTAGTGTCTACTCTCGAATATCAAAAGAATAAAAAAAGTGTCAACTTCAATTTGATTGAATCAGTTAATTTTAACATCGCTAAATTTGACTATGTTTTTTAAGTTTTCACCTTTATCAGATGGAGACTATGTATAATCGGAACATTACTGCTAACAAATAATGGAAATATGTAGCAAATATAATGAAACGATATATAATTTTATTAATGCAATGAAGATTTAACATTCTTTCAGCGATACCGTAGTGTTTATGTTTTATTTAGAAAATTCGTAAATATGCAATAAATAAAATTGCTGCCAGTCTTCTAATTTGTAAACAAGTTTAATAGTTTAATAGTCTTCACATAATGGTAAGCAAACAGTTTTAGTTAAAACATTCAAAACTAAGTAAGTATAATATCGTTATTAATAGCGACCGACATAAAATTTTGACGACGTCACTGCATTTAAGTTGCTGTATGATTAGTTGGGCTGAGACCTTCCACAAACTCAGCACATGTGACGTCACAAGTTGTGAAAACAATTTTAAAATAATATCAGTAAGTACTATTAAATGTAATTATGAACTGCTGTTCAAAAAGACGCAGTTTTATTGAAACGATTATTTTCTTTGTTTTGACACTGATAATAACATAAGTACAGCTGCATCGCCCTTGAATGTTATATATTAATACAGATTTGCTACTTCGAGTCCCTCTTTCGGAGCGCCATTTGATACAGATTGCGTCTTCGTCCCTGTTTCGAAGCGTCTTTTGATACAGATTGCGTGATTTTTAGAATTTAAATTTTTGTTCCTATTCCGGATACCATTTGATACGAACAACGTTTCTTCCCTGTTACAGGTTCACTTGATACGGTTTATGTTGATGAGAGAGAGAAATGATTTTTTTATTATTTTCTTATTTTCCCGTTAGTGATATAGTTTATCGTGATTGCATTTTATAAGTTTTTTTTTTTTATACGAGCATTAGGCTTTTATTTTATCGAATGTAAATTTAAAATAGAAAATAGAAGTAAAATAAAAAAAAATAAACAACAATACGTTTTCGATCCCGCCCAAAGCGGCGGGATTCTCTCCGCTAGAGATATCACGAAGTCGATACCACGTGTTTAATAAGCAAAACTTTTACTAAGAAATAAACTTATAATTGACGGAAAAGTTCACAAAAAAACTGACAGGACGGCGATCCTGATACATGTACTCGGCCACGATAGAAAAAAATAACAGAAAATTTCACTTTTTGACAAAATTAACAAAAAAAAATAAATTAAGGGGCATGGCGCGTATTCATTTTGATACACGTGCGACAGCGACCAAATATGTCACGAACACCGAACGATCGACGATTAACTAAAAACTAAAACTGTAACCAAAGGCTACGCAGAAGTGTTCTTACAGAAACTTCTGCGTAGATCCCCCCACTAACTACCCTGCCTGACTTTTGGCGGAATACATTTGAAATCTCTGCTTTGGCTCAAGGTCATTCGACACACAGTACGGATGCGCGCTTTCGCCGCAAGCACATGTCACTGCCTAAGTCCTCGACCACTACTACTACACAGACACTAGTGTAGTATCATCCCGGTACAACTGATCGAACGAACAGGCACGGGATTTTCCGTTTTGGCCGAGTAAGCATACTTGACAAGGCAAAGCGACGGCTAAAAAGAACGATGTCCGATAGATCGTGAATTAATGACGTTTCGGGGAGTATTTTTATAACTCGGACATCGTCAAAACATAGCGCTGCAAATACCGAATCCGTATCAATATGTATATATATATATATAGAAAGAGAGAGATAGAGAGAGAGAACACTGTTTAATTGTTAGTAGTAATGTTCTGATTATATTTTGATTAAGCCAAAAACTTAAAGTCAAATTCAGTGGTCTAAAAATTGACTAGTTTTTTGGAAAGGTGCTCGACTGGCAATTTGAAAATTACACATTCAAGATTTACCTCGTTCTGGACTAAAGCCGCTCTCGGGTTTACCTAGCCTGAAATACTTAAGCACTAAAGAAAAATCTAGGAAAGTAAAGACCGTCGAGAAAAAGGAATTGACCCTCTGCCCGTATTAGTATCGTTGGCCTTAGTGCCATGTGAACTTTCATTTCGCAATCTCAGGTGCTCCGTTGGGCTCATTTTAATTTAATTAACAGTTAGCAGTTATATCGGAATAATGTACTTGTTGCGAGTATATTTCGCATGTTTTAAGTACAAATAATTATTTTTGTTAAAAAAGATTGAATATACTGTTTACGTGTATGTAATATTTGTAGTGTTTTTCAGGGTGTTCTCTTTCATGTCCGTGCAAATGTTATACTTGTTGTAAATATCATCAAGTATTTCATTAAAACTTACAATAATTCAATAGATGAATGTTTTTCAGTGATGTGCAATATTTTTAAAATCGATGATGAAACGGAATTAACACGATAGTGTAAGTAAAGTATTGAAATAGAAATGAATGATTTTAGAAATGACTAAGTTAATTTTTGATTTATTTGTGATTTTATCACTTAACTTTCAACTTTCGATTATAATCATTGCGTGCAATATATTTTATAAGTAAACATATTTAAAGGCGTGTTTATATTATACCATTAGTTATTAAACTGAAATTTTCTTTAGTGAATTTTTACTTGTATGCCATTTATTTTACTATATTTTATTGTATTTGTTTAGTTGCGTGCAATAGGTGATAAAGAAGTATCGGATAACTTTTTTCTGTTAATACTTACTTTATAAAAACAATTTAATCAAAATATATTTAGTTTATTTATACGACCTTCATTGAATCTGTAAGTGTATATTATTCAATAGTACACTGGTTATTAAGAATGAATAAATGTTTAAAGAACTTTTATTTTTTTTTTTTCTTTTATTTACTGAAGTCAATTTTATTTACGCGTCTTTAATTTCAGTGGTTTGATCAAGTTTTCGTAATACTGACCATTAATCAGGGTTCCAAATAATAAATTATTTTTCCTGAATAATTAACAAGAAAGTGAAAATTAAAACTTTAAGCTTCAATCGAGATAAATTAAATTAAAAATTAAAAGTTTATTTATTAATTAAAGTTGTTTCGGTTAAAAGTTAGAAGTCAAATTTTTTATTGAAGCGGGTTCCATTAAAAATTAAACTTTTAATTTGCAAATCGAAATAACTTCTATTAAAAAAAAGAAAGTTAACTTTTAAGCGAAATATTATTTACGATTAAGAATTAAACTTTTAATTTTCAATTAAATGTGGTGAAATTAACAACTAAAATTTGATTTTTTTTAATGAAGTTTTTAATTCAATTCCGATTTGTATTTTGAATATATTAAAGCATTAATCACTTTAGCGTTGTGTCAAGGAAAATTATGCAGCCAATGACACGGTCCGGGAAAGAATTTCTAAGACCTTTCATATCTGCATGTGAAAATCACCTAAATAGTACGTCTAGATATGTGCAAAATAATAGTGGAGTACAACATTTCTTTTCATCACTTTTTTCCTCTTAATGAATCCGTTGTTGAGGCAACCTTTTAAGAAATTTATCATTTTCATAGATTGCAGTTGTCACCTCAATGAATGGAATGAAAGAATTAACTTGTACAACTTTTTTGATTTGTAATTACAAAAAAAACAACATTATTATATTTTCTTATAATTTCAATAGATTTTTTCTATTTCTTTTTCTTCCGATCGATTTATTTTATTTTTACATAAATACCAAAAGCGTAAAAATTTCACAGTTGGTTTTTCACAGTTTCATATGTATACGTATGTGAAATGGGATATCTTAATTTTAAGTTGTGGTTTCTAATGAAGATAAAATGTAATTAAATAGCTTGTAATAGTCATCCCAAACAAAACAATCTAGAGAAATTAAATATTACGGCATATGTATAAAAATACACTTTACGCTTATAACATATATTTAGCTAAGTACAGTAATACAGTATTTATAAACAAAAATGCGTACCAGCTCGAAAGAGGCTGAACCGCATTACATTAGTGTGATAAAAGTAGAACATTTACGTATTGTTAACAAAAATATAAACATTATACACAAAAAATACAAAGGGCAAAAAAAGTACAACAAAAAAAAACCCCAAAATAATCAAAATTACAACCAATTGTTACCATTGAAAACATTACTTAACAGCCTAGAGATATCACTAATTAACTAAATTGTGTTTAATCCGACGATGCTTAAATGTACATCTGGGATAGCTGCTCGGAATTATAATCGCCTATATTCCTGATAAGCATTATGGTAGGAACAGCGATGAAATAATTTTTTTGCTGTATTAATTATAAAATCTTTTACATAAGGCAATTGTAACTAATTATGTATATTATCTATTTTAGTCCAGCGGGGAACATTTAAAATACACCGACAACACCTATTTTGTAGTAATTTAAATGAATTAAAATCGGAGTTTGAAATGGAGCACCAACTGGAGCTGAATAAGCTAGTATTGGTCTAATAATACTTTTATGGATAATAAGCTTGTTTTTAATATTTTTAAGTAAGATCTCCGATTGATAATTGGGTACAAAGCTGCAATGGTTCTATTTGCTTTCGCTTCGGCGTATTTTAAGTGTTTCTTAAAAGAAGATAATCTTTTATCTAGAATTGCACACCTAGATATCGAACATGATCAGCTAGTTCTGGTGCCATTAATAATCAGTTGTCCTAGTAGGACTGGGTATCTACGAGAGTAAAAAGTATAGCTTCTGTTTTAGTTGGATTAATTTCAATTTTCCATTTTTCCAAAAATTTTAAAACCCGAAAAGTGTGCAGCTGTAGACGATTATAAATGGTAGTCGTTCTATACGAGCTACAATATAATATAGCCGTATCATTAGTATATAAAGTTAAACTCGTGTGTTGCAACTTAGGGGGATCGGACAAGTAGACTGAAAAGAGAAAAGGCCCCAGCACACTATCTTGAGGAACTCCCGCGACGGCAGTTTATTGATTTACCTATCTTGTAATGAAACGTAAAAAGTTCTATTGCGTAAGTAACGTCTAATTAATTTGATTAGATATTTCGGAAAATTATATTTTAACATTTTGTAAATTAGCCCGTCGTACGCCATATCGAATGCTTTCGCAATGTCAAATAGAATTAATCCAGTGCGTTTGTTTATATTGAAAGTTATGCGTGACATGATCAGTGATCCTAGCAACTTGATGCGTAGTAGAATAACCTGGTCTGAAACCAAATTGCTTTATTAGAAGTATGTTACTACTATCGGCGAAATTACGAAGCCTGTGTAGCATGACTTTTTCCGCTATTTTGCTTAAATTGCTAAGTAAACTACTGGTTCGTATATTATTCACTTGGGAAGAGTCTTGCCTGGTTTAGGTAGTGAAACGATTTTGACTACTTTCCGGAACTTTTGAAAATAGCTGAACCACATTGTGTAGCATTGATTATGTGTGTTAACTCTAGTGTGTACCCCCTTCCGAGGAATCTTATTTAAGATTTTTGCCGGGATATTATCATCGCCACAAGAGTTTTTTGCTTTAGATTTCTCGAGGTACATAAATATTTCAGCAGGTGAGGCAGGACAAAACTCAGAATGAAAATATAAAAATAAATATAGGTGTATACACATACGTAATATACATAGCTGATTAGTATGAAATAAAAAATGTCCATCAAAAACACGCACAAAATTACAATTTCATATAAAAGTACTAGGGGGCTCTTCATTGGCGACTTTGCCCGCATACTTAGATCCGTTTTTTAAGGAAGCCAAGTTGGTTTTACCTTTCAACCGTTGTTATTATTATAATGAACCATGTAAGATGTATATTTATTAGGAAAATTTTTTTATTAAAATAATAACGGTTTATTTTCAAATTGTTTTTTTTTTTCTTTTCTTTTCTTTTTGTTGATTATTCCATTATGCATTATCAGATCTTTTAGTCAGATTTTAGTTACTTCAGTGAAATAATCGTAATTATGCTACAGTCTAAACGAAAGGTGATTATCATGTGAAATTCCATGCGATTAAAACGTATATACTGATGTAAGGCGAAAGGGAGTTAAAAATATTTTTCCAAAAAATGCACAAAGTGGTGTTATATTTTCTCTCACTCTTCCGATATTTTTATCCTTCGCATTCGCGTCTTCATTCACACTCTTCTCTCACTTCTTTGGATCCACATTGATTTGCTCCAGATCCTAACCATACGGGATTAGAGGGTAATGAAATGGCGGATTCCTTGACTCAGATTGTTGCGTTTTCCCGCTGTTACTTCACAAAAATTCTCGCTTCTAATTTGCTTCCACTATGTAAAAAGTTTCATACCAGATTCTGGTCAGATATTTGTGTCTCTTCTTTCTCCAACTAACTTTCCTTCTGTCTGTCTATGCAGCCTAATCTAACTGCTCGGCCTTGGACTTTTTCTGTTGGATGTTTTAGTACATATCTATATCTGTATTTCATACTTCCGAATGGGTTTTATGATAGTTTGATGGATGAGTCATTTGTCTTGAAGTTTCATTTTAAAATGTCGCCTGTTTAACCAATACATTTTACATGCTTTTTCTCGCATCTGTTATAAAAAAGCTTCTCAAGACAATGTGAGTTTTTCAAGTTAGCTCTTGTTCATTGTTACGTTTGTTTTTTTTATAATACTGTCTCTTATTGAATATTTCTACTAAAAATATTGCGCGTTAAAGAAAAATTATTCCGTAAAGGTTATGAATTGAATATATCTCGAAATTCTGGAATTGAAAAAAGCTACTTTCAACTGTAGAAACGATTGCATTATTATTATTATTATTATTATTATTTCTGTAATCTTAAATATAAATAAACCGAATATTACAAATACAGATTTATTATTTTATTTATGCAATCCATTGCGTTATTTCCTTTTTTCGTTCGTACATTAATTTTTTTTCCCCCGGTATTGGATACACACGTTCGCTGAGTATTTTATGTACATTAAAAAAGAGAAAAGAAGAAGTTGTTTTTCATTTTGCATTGGAAATAAAATTTATACATTTGCAAACAACAATTTCTGCCGTTTAATATATTTTTATGGTCGATAACTTATATTGCATACACAAATGTTGCGTTCCATACATTAGAGCTCGGAATATGATTTCATTGTTGATATCTTTTATACAGCGTACAAATGGAATTTGCACCTGTCAAAATCAGTGAAGCAGGAAATTTGTTCCGGTATAAGTTATAGCGTTAAAGTAACATTTTTTTTTTTTTTTTTAAATAAACGTTACAAGCTTTTGGTTACTTTGAAATGTTTTTTTCGATTCTTTTTTCAATAAAATCACATTAGAAATAAAGATTACTAACTGCGTTGTTTTTATTTATTTTTAATCGCGTATAAGGTAAAATTTAATACGAATATGTATAGGTTTAGTTGAAGAAAGAAAAAAAAAGGTAAAATCCGTACTACTTCACCTTGAGATGTGAACTGATCGTCTTGTCTAATCTCGCCGTGAAAATCTTATTTCTTACTTGAAGATTATAAAAAAAAAAAAAAAAAAAGCGTGTATTTCTAAAATAAGCAATTAATGTGTAAAACATTTACGAAATGTTATACCGAAAAAACGCGAAGGTCTAGGCGAAATATGTGTGTTGTAAAAAAACGTTAGGCGCAGGAACCTTTCTTGTACGATGATACCGCGATTACTGGTACATTGTAATAGCCAGTGTACGTACGAATGAATTAACTGAAACGTACAGCTCTATCGGTGTGTGTGGTTAACGCAGATGTTGCTAAAGTAGCACGCAATTTCTTCTTTTTTGTGTTTTATCATCAGGCTTGTCACTTAGTGGATGAACGTTGTCTAGAAATCGTAAAACGGAAAGGTGCTTATGTTGTTAATTTAAAAAAAAAAAACAAAACTGCTAATTCAGGAGTAACACACACACACACACACACACAGAAGGAAAAGATGGAGAATATGAAGAATATAGTAAAGAAGAAGAAGCCTTTTCAATAGGCAGAGAAGAGAATTTTCGAAGAGAACAGGATTGCGACTATAGATATCATTGAAGTGGGGAAATTCGAGAAAGACAAAGAAGAAGGTAATGCGTAAATGAATTAGACAACAGCAAAATGGCGCAAGGAGAATTAAACTCTGAGAAACCTCAAAAATTAAACATAAAAAAATTTGTAAAGAAAGAATGTAAGTATCTGACAAAAGTTTAAAGGGAAATTTTCTATAAAAGGGTAGAAGGGTGGAAACTGGAATTTTCTAGCAGAGCCGCCTGAGTCAACACCATTTCATTATTTTCGATGTTGACCAGGAATGGGAAATGAATTAATGCGAATGAGAGAAGGAAACTATTATGGAGGAGAGTTTTACGAATATAATGATAAAGTCGCAGGGGTGAGGAAGAAAAGGCAAATTCGAATGGCTGCTGACACAAGAGTCAAAGGCAATCAGATAATTGGGGAAAATCAGAAGAAGTGTAAATAATCGCAGGTCGGACTGTCATTAATTCTTTTGCAAAGACAGAATAGAAAGAAGGAAGACGAAAATTCGATACTTTAAAATGACGCGGCCGTTTCAGCCGGTACATTTGTAAACATGAAGAGCTACGCGCAGTGCACCGCTTGATATACAGCAGTGTACTGTGAAATCGGAGTTATGCTTACGTCACGGCTGCATCGTCATATTACGTCACAAAATGATCGTAACACGAACGGCAATCCTTCCTGTGTTACAAATAGAACCACTAAAAATCCTACCTCGCCAACCGTCGACAGTGTGCATAATCGAATGATGATCATCCCTATTATTCCCCAAATCATCAGTTTATTTTTGCTTGTTAAATTTCTTTTTGCTTTGTTGTTGTGTTGTAAAATGTAGGTAAATTTTATTTTAAGCACTATTGTAACAAAAGCAATTTAAGACGATATTCTCATAACCGCCATACTGAATTATTGATTTGTATGGAATATAAAGGTAACGAGTGCAGGGAAACTTCTAATTATAAAAAATTTAGTTTGTCTCATTTGAAATTACGTTTTCCGAGCATTCGTTTAAAAATCGTTTTATTTGACTCTGTTTATAAACATATTAAATTAATAGGAAAACAAATATTATAACAAATATGATATTATGTTAAAATAAAATTGAATTTGTAAGAAAAATTGAATTATAGTATTTAAAAATTAAATTTGAAATTTTTTATGTATAATAATGATAATGCCAATAAAATATTTTGAGTTTTAACAATAATGACGTCAGTATTGACGTAGAACTCCCCCCAGTGGTTCTGTTTGTAATCGGAAGAGGATACGTTAACACGAACACGCGCGATGATGTTATAGTATTCTACACCGCAATTACGATGGTGCAACAACTCGGAAAGTTTAAAAATCCGGATATGTGCAGAGGATCTAGACGCTTTGAAATATTAATGATTTCCATGCTCTAAAGGTAGCGTTAAATATACGGAATTTCAATTATTGTTATCTAGAGAATAAAACTAACCTCAATAATATTCTCTTCAAATCCATCGTAATTGTGAACTTTCACAATCCTCGATACTCTGTCAATGGTATATAGGATAGTTACTTTACTTTTTTACCTACTAACAGAGTATATTTTGTCAATTTTGTAGCTTAAACATCATATTTGTTAATGGTATTCGTTAAAATCGTTTTTTTTTTTTTGCTTTTCCGGCATCATTAAGAACAACCACTACGCGTTTGAAAAGCAACTCATTTTTATTCTTTTTAAATTTGTTTTCGCCTATTTAAAATTGAAAATTTTCCAAAAGATGTACTATAAATTTCGCTTTTTAGCTTTAGCAAAAGTGAATCTTAGGTGGTTTTTTTTTGTTTTTCTTTTTTACTTAATATAATAACCGAAATGGTAGTTACATCTCATGTTTTTTCAGCGTGACGGGCGGAATCTTTGATCAGACAGTGAAAAATTCTAATCGTTGGTTGCTAAATTCCGTAGTGCGAACTTGTTTGATTGGGTTACATAATAATTTAAATTATTAATATTTCGATATGGAAATTCGTCGTAATTAAATGTAAGAATTGTAGAACAACAGGCGGTAATGGTGTAATTAGAGACGAATAATTTTTTTTATCTGGACCAATGATTCTCGTGTATTAAGATTTGATTAAATTAAACGAATCTATGGATTGGAATGAAAATACAATACATTGCATATTAAACTGAATGATAATCCAGCATCATGATTTGCGGATGGAGTAAAAGTAAAAGCGCCATTTCAAAAAAATCCTATGTTTATATTGTGCACTTTTTTGACCTTTGTTGTAATTTTCTTTTTCTCGCATTCTGTTTTTCCCTTTTCGATGGTAATAATAATAATAATAATAATAATAATAATAATAATAATAATAATAATAATTTTCCTTTATTAGTCTTTTAACGTTTGCAACGGTTTTCCTCTTTTCGTCATTTTCAGCTTTGGCATATTTTTCCTTTATTTGAATTCGTTTGTTGAGCATTTTTTAAGTGATTAAAGTTTTCACATTTCATCGACCAGAGCGTAGACGAAAAAGCTTTTACGCTCCTATTCATTCGATCGGCAGCGGAGTTGTGTGTTCGTACGACAGAGAGTATTTTTCGCTGTAAAAGAATTACTTCATTTTGCCATCAATACGACCATTGGCTGGTTCACAACACGTGTCCTATTTAAATTTCTCAGTCTTCTTCCTTCGCCTCTTTATCCGTTCCTACTTTGTTCTTCTCATTCGTTCGCTTCGGCGTTTGCTCTGATTTCACTGTGCTACCTCTCTTTAGAGTTTTCGTGCCGCCTGTGTTTATAGACCGTTCACACTCTGGCTCGTTCTTCGCTTTATCAATTCGCCTTTTACAGTAGAGGGCTACACATCTAGACCCTTCACGCTTTCTTTATAGTTCTCCCCTTTGATTTGCTTGCTACATTAAAGTTACCCCACCACCCCGTTTGCATCGTACTGTATCCGATGTTTTGCTTTTAGTTGTAAGTGCGTTGTATTATACTCTATTCTAGTTCTTTCTTTTCTTTTCTTTTTTTTAAATATATCACGTTACAGAACATTAGAGAACTATAAAGTAGTTTATTAATATGACAAAGTTTACTTTAGCTGGTACTGCTCATTCGATTGAAGTGCTAGTTTGAAGAAGCACAAAAACTCGTACGTACTTATAAACGAATAAAATTATAATGTTCAACGAAATTAGCAGTTTCTCCCGTCTCTTGCAAAAATTCCGAATCAGCACGTAGCGGGTAACAACCGTCATTATGATTGAATTACCATTATCGAAACTGTAAATTTTGGCAGTATAGAAAACTAATGTTGGAACACAGTTGCCTATGGATAAAATCGTTGACAACTTCTTTGAAATAAATAGAGATTACTTTATTTAACATATTTATTTTTTACTATCTACTCGATATAGGAATTATTATAGTTTGCCTAAAAGGTTATTTATGTTAAGGAAAGTTAGCACTGTTTGAATCAGTTCTGGGCGATTGGCCAAGAGAATGTGCTTATTTCTACTTAAACGTTTACATTTTTTCAGGATGTGCTCAACGGAAGGTACCACTGCTGCATTGCGAAATGGGCTAGAAATTGGTGGAGGGGCTCCCTGAAGGATATAATTATGGGATACGGGTGTGTATCCCAGTCTCAACCTTGTAAGAACAGAAAATTGCTTTTTTGGACATTTGGATCGGTGGCCACCGAGGTTGTTTGGTTTGATATTCCTTAGAAAGGTTACTTGTTGGGACCAGGATGAACTCTAATGTTCTTTCATACTTCTACGTAGGAAGGGAACTATTTCTGGAGATGGAGCATTAAATGACATAGGGGCAGACAACGTTGCCTTGGTGATCCGGTCTACACATTCGTTTCCGGGTATATTCCAACATGCGCCGGCAGGGTACCCTAGAGATTACTGTATTGATACACGCCAGTATCTTTAATAATTTCAATATGCACTTTCGCAGCCACCGAGGGTTAATCATCTACCTGATAGGAGGCTCGCGCGCTTATTCCATCTAACATGGGTGCTACACTAGTTTTTATTTCTTCTTTCGGAAATGTCCTCAAAATCAATTCCGTTGCTCGGGAAAGTGCAGTATAGATTTGTAAGATATTTGGATGGTAGAACGAGACGTCGTAATTCTATTTTGTGCATCTTTTAATCGTTTTAATCTAATTTCTATAAAAGTGTATCGGTATGACAATTTTTTGCGTTTCCCAATTACCCCGAATATTAACCTCGTTGTTACATTCGTATTGCAATGGATGAAGCACCTGCTGTAAAAAAATTTTATACAAGCGTAATTAAAAACGACGGAGTGTATTATAAACAATTGCGATTCTGAAAATTTTCGATATTACGTTTGTCGCTTAAAAAATGCTTTGGTAGAAAATTTTTATCAGAAAATATAAAATATAAGTTTATTTACTAAAAGCGTTTTAATTGTTTTTTTTTGAGGGCGGGGGGATTTTTAAATGCCGATTACATATTCGTTTTTTTTTAAATTTTTCAACTACTCAGTATTACAATTTGTTTCGCTTAAATTCTTTTTTTATATTTTGGTAGAAATTATAACCGAAATTTTATTGATTTTTCTATACATATTACCTAAACCTTAAATATTACATAAAATAGCTAAGGATTACAAAATTTATACGAATTTTAATAAAATATCTCTGTTAAACGGAATAATTTGAGATACGTAATCGGATTACATAAAAATACCGATCAAAAATATACATTTTCCATTGAGATGCACTTCTCGCGCATGATGGACTTGACCGAATTTTTAGAATTAAAATTGAAGTACGTTTATACTGAACATTTTTACGACGGATGTTACAACTATCTTTCATAAAAATTCATTAATTTAAAGAAAAAATATAACAACTGCAATTACACACATATGTAGGCCCCCCCCCCCCACGACTGTGTAAATAGAAGTTCTGTGATCGGTTCGTTTTTTTTTCTGTTCAACTGATGCTTTTGTGAAATTTGAAATTAATATTAACGTGTGTATGGCGAGTATCTTTATGGGGGGAAAAATAAAGATGTAAAGTGTGATCAAGAACGTGTATTGTTGAGGAAAATACAGTGCTTGCTGAATTAGTGATCTGCTAACTTTCTGATTGCAGACATCCTAGTCGCATTTATTTAAATTAACAATTATAATTTATTTCGAAAAATGAATTTTGAAAGCGATACTTAACCGAACTTGGCGGGGTAATTCGAAAAGTACCTAGCAGGTAAATAACGTAAGAAACGAGGTAACCGAGTTTTTTATGTAATCGGTGTCTCTGTAGAATAACATTAAACGACCAGAAGAGAAAGGCTAAGTGTTGACTTGAAGAGAAATAAACATCTAACTAAATCGTTTTCTGACTAAAATCCTTCGCTCCTGACTATTCTTCGATCGTTTCTTTTTTCGATCCTGCCACCGATCTCATCTATTATTCAGCATTGATGCGCGATGAGATACATTCACCTTGCTTGATAGCTGGATTTCACGCGCATTTTCTCTCTCATCACGTACGCAATTCTTTGTCTAATGTAAGAATCTACCGATCCTTATTTTTGTTTATTTATTTTTTATTTTAAAGTTTTGCAACCCAAATGTAATATGTACACATTACAATATAAAAACCTAACATTAACTATTATTAATTTTATTTCTACGCTGTATTATTCCTTCGATTATACGAAAACGAAGTTTTTGAAATTTCTTGCATAACGATTTTATTTTCGAATAACGTGATTTGCTAAATTAATGGAGCTAGAAATAATTTCGTTTGAATTTTTATTTCTATTTATTAACAATTTTTTTCTGTATTAAATATGCGCTGTTAAATTCTCAATTTTAATTCATTTCTCGCTACATTTAACATATATATTTCCATTTACCACGAATAAGGAACGAAGTTTTTCTTCTCTTTTCCCCCCTTTAAGTACTCTTGAAATTTTGGCACTATTTAAATTATAATTTTTTTCTATTACGTATAAGAAGAAGCTCGGTTGAACGAAGCGATTGGTGTGTAGAGGGTGACGAGCGAAACGAGTATGGGGACAGAGTCTTTTCCTAGTTGTGATGTAAATAAAATAATTCAATTCTGAAATACAATTTCATACATATAGTTTTCGAGCATACTTTAAGAATAATTAAAGTTCTAGGGTGTCGTAAAAACGCGATCAATTATATTTTAGTATTCTACAAGATTTTACTAAGCTAATTCATGAAGCTGCTTTGCTTAGCAACCCCTCGGGTAAAAGAATGCTCTCCTGCAGTACATTATTCAACCGAGATCATACGTGAGGTAGCTAAAAAAAAAGGCCCTCCGTAAGACGTGACAGACCCATAGACATCTCTAATAGACAAACGGCGAATCTGAATAAACTGACTAAGAAAGTAAAAAACTTAATAAAATAATTTAAAAATGATAATTTTAACGACTTTATATCATCTTTATTCTATCAGAGTGGCGACTACTCCTTGTGAAGGGTAACGCGTTACCTAAGAAGACTAAAACAACCACTTTAACCGCTCAAAAAAATAAGGAAAAAGCTGATGAATTTGGTAAATATCTCGCTGATGTATTTAGCCCGCTGAGGGAAATGAAAGTTTACCAGATCCGATTTATAATATAAATTTGCATTTACCTATTAAGCTGGCTTCCCCTAGGGAAATTAAATCAGTTGTCAGAAATATGAACCCAAAAAAGCTTCCGGCTACGACCTTATAACAGCTAGGGCTCTAAAAGAACTGCCGCGAAAGGGACTATTAATGTTAACTTATTTATTCAATGGTAATTAGGGCCTCGCATTATCCGATTCAGTTGAAATTTTGGCAAATTATTTTAATTCCAAAGCCTGGTGGTAAGCTCCCGATAGAGCTAACGTTGTATAGGCCGATTTTATCTTCGCCGGTTATGTTAAAATTTTTCCAGACGTTGATACTAAAAATAATTCTCCCTAATGCGGATTTCAGCAATTAATTCCTTCACACCAGTTTGGGTTTAGGGAGTGACACTCAACTATTCAGCAAGTGCGCAGGATGGTTGATACAACCGAGAATGATCTGGAGGAAAAGAGGGTTTGTGATTCGATTTTCCTAGATTTGATATAAGGCGTGATGGGTTGTTGTATAAGCTACGAACTTATTTGCCTTATCATTATTATAAAATAATAGAATCATATTTAGATGAAAGGTACTTTCAGGTCAAGCAAGAGGAGGAGTTATCCGATATATATCCGGCAAGAGCTGAGGTGCCGCAGGGAAGTGCGTTGGGCCCCCTTTTGTAAATTATCTTTACAACAGATCTTCCTGTTTCGAGGGGTTTCTTACTACTACTTTTGCAGATGATACGGCTATAACGTGCTCTTAATAAATGCCCACATAAAACTAATACCACACTGCAAGCGTCATGTAGACGATGGAGAATTAAGATCAACGAAGATAAGTCGGTCCACATAATATTCACTATTAGACATATAGATTATCAACCTATTAAAATGAGCAATAAAACAATACCGTTAAAACAGGAAGTAAAATATCTGGGCATGCACCTTGATCGCAGACTGGCAAGGCGCAAGCGCATATTGTGACAAGAAGAAACGAATTAAATATTAGAACAACTATGTATTGGTTCCTAGGCAAAAACTCGCAGCTCTCTGTAGATAATAAAATATTACTTTACAAGCAGATTCTTACTCCAATATAGAGGGTATGGTATGGTTCTGAACTCTGTGGCTGCAGCGCAGATTCAAATATAAATATAATACAGCGATATCAAAATAAGACGTTGTTGAGAATAATTAATGCTCCGTGGTTCTAAGTAATAAAACTCTCTACCAAGATCTTAACATAAGGGAGATTATTGCAAAATTAACCACAAGACATATATCGGAATACTTCAAATTCATACGAACGCACTAGCGCGGCAGCGTTACTGCACAATCCGACAGAGACACGTCGGCTGCGCACGAAGAAACCATATTAGACACTTAAGTGCTTAAATTAAGTTTGGGTCCTACGTCAGTGGGCGGGGATCGTTCAAATGTTTAATCGAACAGAATCTAGTGATAGCCCAATAAAGAAAAAAAAAAAATTCTGATTTTATGTTGATTCTTTATATTGGATACATGAACGATAAAATTTTTGAGAAGTTACACGCGCAAAAGTAATAATCGTGAAATACCTTCTAGATTTGCTCATGTCAAACTTCATTAGTTTTCTGGAAAATTTTTTAACGCTATCTGTGCTAGAGGAATTTAGCAAAGTTATTATTTCTGTACAAGATTTTTGTAGTTACATAAAAAAAAGTAGTCAAGGTGCTTGGCTACCAAACTGGGGGTGTCATAGGTTTTTGGGAGTTATCTCGTTCCGAATCCAAGTTACTTTCAGATATATATCCCTAATCTGAAATTGAGTTGCGTACCGGAGAAATCTGAAAAAGTAAAAGCGGATCCCAAGTAGAAAGGAACTGACAAAAAATCGTTCTCTTCAGATCCATTAGGTTTAGTACATTATGAAAAACTTAATTACGCAATCCCCATCGCCCTATCAGGGGTGTAAGAGACTTACTTTATTTACATATATAATAAAAGAGCCTCAAATATATCATTGACTGTAATTAGCTAGGACTGGCAACTCTAAAATTGGAGAAAAAAAAATTTCATTATTTATAAAATCAGTGAATTTTCAATTTCAGTGTTAGCAATGAACGTATGTAATTTTTTACATTAGTGTTAGATAGACTTATTTCATACCCGAAAGAAGGGGTTTATATTTTAAAAATTGATGTTATTCCAAATTATTATTTATTTTAATTACTTTATTGATTACGTAATATTATCTAACTGTAGGGGATTATTTCATTTCTAATTTGTGTCCTTATATAATAATTATTAACTAGCCGGTTATGTATGTATTTGTATTGAATGTTACGCTCTATTATTAGGATTTTAACTTGTAACAGACATATTTTTATCTATTTTGTAAATAAACACTATTAACTATTGTATTTTATATATTGAATCGTACATAAAAGAATATGTATTAGCATTAGAACAATGTCATAATTCGCGCCGATATATTTATACATATATATTAGAGTGGACCTTAGTTATAGATGACGGAAATTTTTTTTTCAAAAATTAGGTGTCCCAACCCGTAGAATTGTTCTCTTATGTGAAAAAATCATACCGTTAAAATTTCAGCTCACTTGGTTGACTTTAAGACGTGCCGAAAAGCATTTCGGTGAAACGAGCGTACATGCGCGCCGCAAATACCGCTTTCCCTCGTTATATTGCTGTGTGCCAGCGAGGCAGTATAGTTCTGATGCGATATTTCTGTTCAGTATCATCATTTGTATATCTCTTCTAAATGTGTGATAAGGATTTTCTACTGCATAAGTGAGGCAAATAAGAAAGTGAAGAGATTTGTTGTGGTTGTTTATTACTATTTATTGCGCAATTCTAAGTGAGAATATTGTTTTGAGCTTCATATTGATACGGATTCGGTACTTGCAGTGCTATCGTTTGACGACGTCCGAGGTAGAAAATATTCTCCCAAGTGTCAATCGTTATTTTCAGCAGTCGCTTTGCCTTGTCAAGAACGATTACTCGGCCAAAAACCAAAAATCCCACGCCTATATTATTAAATGTATTTCTTTTGACACAACTGCCGTTAATACTAGCGACAAAGGAGGGACATGAGTTGGAGCGGTTCCTCGACCGTAAATTATTACATTTGGCGTGTCGTCATCATATGTTTGAAATGATTGTAAGAACACTGTTTTCAAACTGAAAATGCCTCGCACTTCTGATCCAAATGTTGCTATTTTTAAAGAATTCCAAAACAAGTGGTCAAAGATGAATAAAGAAAATTTTCGCTCAGCATTAATGGAAGAAGAAATGAGAGAAAATCCCAATTGATTACATTCCGGCAGCATACACTTGCTACACATCAGCCTCGTGACGATGACCAAGAATTTTTAGAATTATGCTTAGTATTTCTAGGAGAAACTCCAAATAATTTTTCATTTCGATATCCCGGAGCCACCCACCACGACGCAAGGTGGATGTCTAAGGTCATATACTCCTTGAAAATGTATTTATTTCGCTATGAATTTAAGCTGAAAACTTCAGAAGCGAAAGGTTTAGCTGATATTTTTATTGTGACAACTTATGCGGAAGCGTGGTTTTCAGCTCCGGTTACTATAAAAGCACCAAATTCAGATTTTAATTTTTTTTAAAAAAACGAATTCTTACTAAAAACTAGACGAAGAAGTTTCAAAACTGGCTGTAAATCAATTTATTCGCCATTTATGGTATCTAACTTCGGAAGCAATTGGCTTCGCTTTCTTTGATAACGATGTCATTAATGAAGTGAAAGAAAGAATGTACAAAAACCTGGATCTCGACGCAACAGAAGATGACGGCATGAGCTGATTGCAGATTAAATTTTCTGACGTGGAAAATTTACGCCGAGGAAAACTAGATCAATTTGTTAATTCGCTAACCAAAAATTTTTTTGAGAGATTTCGCATTAACACCGATTTTGTTCTCAGGAGTCCAAGTGAATGGAGTGAAGATTATCTAAAAAGTAGAGATTTTTTTTTTTTTTTTTTTTTTTAATAAATTTACAAATAGAAATCTAGGCGCCGTGTGTAACTATCTGGGCTATTACGGCACCTAGACTCACTGGAAATTACAGAAGGCCACTCAGTCTGTTCGATGCTACAAAATTCAACACTGCCCGAACACAATCCGGGTAGTTCGACAACAGACGGTGGGGTGACGTATGACTAGAAGTACGGGAAGAGTATGCCGGCACCATTTCAGCAGATGCTCTACTGTTGGCGAGCCCATGAACCCGCACAGAGGACAAGTGGACGGAGGGGAAGCTCCTTCAAAGACGTAATTGTGTGACAGTGCAGTAATCTCCAAAATGAAAGTGGTCAATGATGCAGTTGAACGCGACGTACACTTAATTGAACAATACGACAATAAACTGACCCGAAAAGAAAATCAAAACCAGTATTTTTTTTTTAGGGAATGCCAGTCGAGGGCATTACCCAGCACAAAAACAGTACCTGCTTTACGTGGTAGCGGAATATCGAAAAAAATACTTCGATGCGAAAAAAGTCGACGCTCATGTCTGGCATTAATACTTCACTTTCTTCGTCTATTCTGTGGCAAATTGTAAATGTGTTTTCAACGATTTTTTCATTCTTATCAATAAAATTATTCACCTGAGAAAGAAGGCTAAGAAAAAAAATATGATATTTCAAGTCTAGTCTCAACGTTTTAAGCTTGTAATGAGAGTTCCTGTTTTACTGTGTAACACCCGATAAACCACTAGTAACCAGAGGAAGTGTGTCTTAAAGTTGACCAAATGAGCTAAAATTTGAACGCTATGATTTTTTCATATAAGACAACAAGACTACGGGTTGGGAGATTAAAAATTTTAACCTTGAAAAATAAGGGCCACTCTAATATATATATAACTCGGCCATTTTGGCCTCGCAAGGGGCTGTGCCCCTTGACCCCTCTTGCTTTCATTTCTGTCTCTTTCTCTTCTATACTTTGTATAAAATGATCAAAATTTACAATGTAATTCTTACTGGCATCAACACAAAAAAAAATAACATAACCACAAAAATCCTATTCTAGCATTTAACTTTTATTTATTTATTTATTTTACGTGTCGTACACAGCAACTTAGACTAGAGACACGGCAAGAAATTACAAAATTAAAAGTTGAAAGAAAGGAAAAAAGGAAAATAAACCGAAATTAACGAGGATTAGCAAAATTATAATAACTTTAATAAATTAGAAGAATTTAGAAACTGAAATAATTGGTTAAGCACGGTTTCTTCGTCGCACAGCAAATCTTTTAAGTTCGATGGTAATCTATGTTGTTTCCGACACTGGTCGTAGACTGGACATTTAATCAGTAGGTGTTCGACGGTCAGCTGACAATCACATGTCTGGCACCGGGGCGCAGGTTCTTTATTTAACAGGTATGAGTGTGTAAGGCGAGTGTGCCCAAGTCGTAGTCTGCATAACGTTACCTCCTGTTGTCTGCTTTCTCGGCTTGAGGAAAGCCATGGTTTCGTGAACGATTTTATGGAGCGTAATTTATTTCCTGTTGGTAACGTTTGCCAATCGCTGTTCCAGATGTTGTTAAAATGGCATTTAAGCTGATGTTTAAAGTCGGTAAACGGTACCGTTACGTTTGAAGTTGACGCACGTTTGTTAATCGTTTTAACGGAGCTTTCCGCATTTTCAAAGCTCTGTATGCCGCGCTGGGCTCGGTTGCACCATGGTGGTATAGGAGATATCGGGTCCCGGGCCAGTACTGGAATTTGGATGTTTAGCTGATGTAGAATGGACATAACGTGATCAATTGTTGTTCCGTTCTGGTTCTCAGTGGTATCATCTGGAGAGTTTGGCTCTGTGCTCCTTATGATGCTGAAAGCCAGCACGGTTAGATAAGTTCGTCGCAAATCTAATGGCCACTCCGCTGCATCACATAGTAGACTCGGTATCGGGGAGGTTCGGAAAGCTCCAGTTGCCAACCTCAAAGCGGTATGATGGATAGTATCCAAACATTTTAGGGTCGATATGTTAGCGGAAGCATAGGCTGGTGCACCATAATCCATTTTGGACCTTACAAGGGTACGATACAGCATTAATAGATTATGTCTGCTTGCGCCGTAGGTTGTATGCGATAGCTTCCGCAGTAGGTTTAGTTTTTTACCGCAGCTAGTTTTCAATGCGTTAATGTGTGCTTTCCAAGTGAGTTTGCTGTCAAATGTCATTCCCAAATATTTTACGTCGTTTGCGGATGCTATAACTTTCATTACATAAAATTGTGGCATTTTTTTAAATAACAATAACAAAATCCTATAAAATATAACAAACGTTACATAAAATTGGGACATCTTGCGTTACATAAAATTGGGACATCTTGCGTTACATAAAATTGGGACATCTTGCGTTACATAAAATTGGGACATCTTGCGTTACATAAAATTGGGACATCTTGCGTTACATAAAATTGGGACATCTTGCGTTACATAAAATTGGGACATCTTGCGTTACATAAAATTGGGACATCTTGCGTTACATAAAATTGGGACATCTTGCGTTACATAAAATTGGGACATTTTTGTAATTAATATATATATAAACAAAAGGATAAAATTGTAAGAGGTTATTATTGTTTTAACCAATGCATCAATATGTATGTATCTTAAAATATATAAACTAGCTGTTGACCGCGGCTTCGTCCGTTTATTAATATCATCTAAAAATTAATAAACATTTTTCTAAATATTTGTCTTCTTTTATCCCCCACTTTTTAAAATTTATACGCCCTTTGTCAAATCATTTGTTAAAGTTAACCGACTACCATTTTTGAAAGTCTCATTGCTTTCATCATTGTAATCATCTGCTTTTTATTCTTTAATCACCAATTTTCACATTCCATTTACTTATTATATAAGCGGGGCCACAATTTACGTTGTAACGGTTCTAGACGTTAACTTGGTTGTCAGGGATGCCAACCACGAGGTTTTATCCTCGTGGATTTTCTTTATTTTTTAGTTTTATCGAATTTATTAAAATAAGAGGTTTTGGACAGATTACTTTCAGAGCTTTTTATAACGAACAATATATTATTAAAAAATACACCTAGCTTTCTTTGCCGGTCGACCGCTGAAAAACAATATTAGTCCGAAAATAGCGCAATTATAAATACACAACAATATATATATATAAAGAGAATATAAATTATACGTATCACTGTTGTCGGTGATCGGGGGTCTATTGGTGGTGATTCGGCGGTCGGTTGCGTTGCAGAAATCGGAATCGGTCGAGGAAGATTTATCGAACACTTTCGTTGAGGACCGGTTGCAAATCCGAATCCAAACTTTGCCGAACAGCAAGAATCACTACTCGCGCCACTTCGATATTTATCGATAAATTTAACCTATGTCGTACGTAGTAACAAGACGGCGACTTTTCCACCAGAAATCAAAACGAAAGTATTTCTACAAAATTAAAAACCGGTAAACAGCCACGGACTGGCTTGACCGAAGGTAAAAACTGAGACTAACTCTATAAGGCTGCCACTGCCTTTCTCGCTAAAATCTTCTTCTCGATTTTCCAAAATTTCGACCGCCTACTCGATCGTGACCGTTGGACTTGGCCGAATCAGGTAGATCCTTTTTGTTTCCTGCAGGATGCTGATTGGCTGGTCCCACCGACAACAGTTCCATGCACGCGCACACTCGCACTCGCACCACACATTCCAAATTATTCTTATTATTAGTTATTTCTTTTGTTTTTCTAAATTTTTATATGTTCCATGTAATGGACACATTACAACGTACCGGCTATAGCTTCACCCGCGTATAATGAATACCGCTCAAATCTTTAACTTTTTTTTGCTTTTTGTATATGGAGTGAACATTTTATTTCCATTAAAGATTTATTTCCTCTATTCGGGTTTCTCTTCTCCTTCTTTTTTTTTTTTTTTTTTTGACAGTATTACTAGTATCTCGATTAAAGTAAACTTTTAATACATTGTACAACAAGGCTCGATAGATTTTTTTTTTTTTTTTTTTTTTGGGGGGGCTTGGCCGACCAAGGACAACTACTTGGAACAATTGGACTAGATTAGAGATTAAATTTTAATCCGGTCAGAAATCAATGACAGAAAAGAGACAAGAATAGGAACCAAATTGGAAGACGGCAAAGCTCCGATATAGGAAGCACTATATGGATTAGGAAAATTCAGCTTAACAGCTGAACGTACAGGATATTACGTTCGGAGGAAAGACTGGAACATTCAAACAGTACGTGGTTACTATCACAAATGAAGGAACAGTCGCCGGAGTGCAAAGGACAATAAGGGGATGGAAAAAGAGCAAAACGATGCCGTGAGGATGGGAGCAAAGTATGATTGAACCGCAGACGGCAGATAGCAATGATGAAAAAACATTTACGAGTAGGAAAATGATAGAACCAAGAACAGGAAGGGGCTTCTAGGCTGAATAGTAAAATGAGTTAGGATTGGAAAAGGAGCGAGGATACACATCGGACCAAAATCTCAAAACGATTTATAATTTAAATATAACTAATATTTCCCCCCGGGTACAGCTATTAAAAATTCCAATCGATTCTCTTTCTTAATTTCTCCGTAATTCTAATATACTTTTTTTACAGATCGTTACACTTTGTACGTAGTATTGTTACTAAACTGTGTATTCGAATATTTAATGAAAATTAAAAAATATTATTATTTAGCATGATTTCGGGATGTAACGTTTTTGGCGCAGTTGACACACTTTCGAATATGCAGTAATTCGATGCTGTGTCTGTGTTATAAAGCTGCTTCCCAAGACTTCTTTTTTAGTGAAATACTTACTGCAGTCAACTGAGTTTCCGAAAATCGCACTGCTTTCATCATTGCAATAATCTGTTTTTACTCTTTCTCTCGGTCATTACATTTTCTTCATCATAATCACCATCATCTAGTGCAGCAGTCCATGAACCAGTTCGCCCCTATGCTTCGTCTTTTCCAATCGTATAGGTTATCGGCCATCTTTTTCATTTCTGAGTAACTGGCGCAGCCGGAATCCCTTGTCAGCTTATCTACCCATCTTAATCATGACCTACCTCTTACACGTATATCCCGCAACAAATCTCCACGCCCGTGGCCCATCTAACGCAGTTTTCGACTTTGAATTTGGTTCAGTACGTGTTCCGCCGATTCAATTTAACATTTCTTGACTGGTTCTCTTTTCCGTTCAGTTTATTTTCTCCATACGTCTCCAGCACTACGTTTCAAATTCCTCTATCTTATCCTCCGTTCGTTTTGTACATGTCCACGTTTCCGAGCCATAAAAGCTACCGACTATATGTATGTCTTAATGATACGCTTCCGTAATTCTATGGGTATTGTTCTGCTGTGGATTATTTTTATCTTTTTCATATGGTTTACTTATGAATTGTCTTGGGATTTTTTTAAAATGGAAATAATGTTTTTTTATTATCTTTTTTTTTTTTTGAGAGGTTTTTTTGATGCATATATTTGTGTAAAGATTCGTTCTATCCTTAAGAAACGTATTTATCACTCTCCACAAAAAAAGGCCTTCATGTTCATCTAAAGATTCTTGTGGTGTTTTTCTATAAGCCGTTTCTGTCGCGATCTGATAAAAAGTTTCGCTCAACCAAAGATTAATGCACAACCATCATTTTAAACATATATGTATGTTTAAAATTAACAACTGACACATATGTACAAGTATAGTTCTCTACACTTTACGCACATGGAATACGAGTACTCGAACGTAAATCAGTTGCGAGTTGGTCACCAGCGATAATTTCCTATAATTACATATTTCAGAGAACATGTTCTGTACTGGCATTCTACGTCTCTTCCAACCTCTTCGTTGAGTGTTTCACAAAAATTACATTTATTACCGGGAACAACAAGCTATAAAAGTTAAGCAAAGATTTAAGATTTGAATTTAAATAATATTTTCGGTAATTGTAAATCTTGTTGCACGGATCCTATTTCGCTGTATAAACTAATGAAGAACAGTTTTTTATTTTTTCTGTACATCAGCTAGGCTAGGATCGCGGCTTGTATGTTTTGATCCTGTTGTAGTCATTTAATGATCTGAGTAATGGAGCATGGTGTTTTTACTTGTGACGGAAATTCATAAAATGTTATCTAGAACTTATTATTTACCGTGGCGTAATCATTTTATTTAAATTTTTACGTTTAATTTATATTTTTATTCAATGATTTTACTTAGACATTTCAGTTGTTTTTTTTTTATTTATATCATCGAGTGTATTTTATCACTTTCCCCGCTTCATTGACGGAAATTCCCGCAGAAGGACACCAGAAACTAATAAAGTATGCGCTGAAACCTTCCTCTAAGTATATCGGTTTATGCATTAGTGAAAATCGCAACAAAATCGGGTTTTGGTAGTTCGTGAAAATAGTGCACGCAGACAGACAGACAGACAAATTTTCCGACTTTCATTTATTTACACGTATACACAGATAAATAAATAAGTAGATATAAATTACATTTCGCTTAGTGCCTTAGAAATAATGATTTTTCGTTCGAACAACCTTGTGTCCCTTTCTCTAGCCCGCACATGCATACACACATATCGTCTGGTTGATTTCGGAAAAAAAAAACAAAAAAGAAACAGATTTTAAATTTGTCACGAATTCACTGGGTCAGCTCGATCGGGATGTCGACAGTGCTGTTGCCGCAATGTTATTAGCAGTTTTTGCTGAAACTAACGTTGTTTGGTGCAACGGGCGAATATATGTATTGCGATAAATTAAAATCTGACAAAGTAACGATAGAGATAAGAAACATGTACGAAGAAATGCACGATATTATAGCCTTTATCTTCGAAAACCAAAAGCCTAATAATTCCGTTATAAATTGCCGACTGGTACAGAGACCCATCGTTATAAGAAAAAATCCTACAAGCATCCTTTGTAGATCAAGAAATTAAACTGCAATTTCCGCGAGGCAGTGATGAGATAAATTACACGTAAACACAAATAAAGGAACAAAAAAATTAATAAATTCGAATTATACGGGTGGGGGGATATTCTTGGTTTTTCTTAACACTTTCAGTTCTTTAGATTTTCAAATAGTTTCGCTGCTCAATAAAGCCGCCATGTTCAATCTTCCACCTTTAGAACGTTCTCTTAAAAGCGGACATTATTGGAAAATTACGGTGTAGCGTACCGTTCTCTTGAATTTTCGGGGAAGATAAAATATTTTCAATGCGGACTTGGAGTGTTCTATTTGATAGAAAGTTTTTTATAAATCGGGCATGTTTTTTTTATGTTTCATTCTACAAGCGTTTTGATAATTTCATGTCGTCATATTCGGTTTAAGGGTTTTTTTGTAAGATCGAAGCTTGTATAACTGGTTACTTCCGAACCTGTCACATACTTGCTGTTGTAGGCTGACTAGATGATTAATGGTGCTCCTACGAAAGCGAAAGCCATATTGCATTGGATCCAAGAGGCCATTTTAGCCTAGTATTTATTCCAGAACTTTACATAACGTGTTAGTTAGCGAAATATGTAGGTCGATAGCTAGAGCTGGTAATAGTAGTTTTTTTCCAGGTTTTAAAAGCGGGTTCATACGAACGTTATTCCAAACATCTGGTATATAATGTTGAAGAATATTATGATAACTGTTCGCGAAGATGCTGAATTTAGTGCTTTTAATATCTCTAGATGAATGTCGTCTGAACCAGTAGCTGAAGATTTCATATGTTTTAGGGCGGATAAGAGTTCATCGTATGTGTAAGAGGTAGGTTAAAGTTTGTTTTTTTTTTTTTTTTTTTTTTTAAATGGGCTCGGTGTTAACACTGACCCAACTACATGGACCTAGATCACCTACTCAGATTCTGAGGCGATCGGAGATAGAAAGTATAAAGGAAAGAAGGAGGGGAACAACGGCTGGAGATGGGAAGGAAAGGATAAAGGAAGCATTGAAAAGGGTAGGAAGATCTAACGCCAAAAGTTCGGCGTATAGATGAGAGCACTGAGGAAAAAGAGCAGAGCATTCGAAAAGGATATGGTTGGGGTCACATATAAAGGGAGGATCAGTTGAGTGGAGAGGGCAAAAGGGAGAAGGTGAAAGAGAAAAAGAAAAATGAGAAAAGGGAAGAAGGGAATGGCCAAGTCTCAGTCTGATTAAAGAAACAATAGCCGAGCGCCAAGAAAAAGGAAGAAATTGGTACCAAGGCTGTGAATTGGGAGTAGGCTGTAGGAGGAGGAGGAAATAAAGGAGACAGCACGGAGAATGGAGACTGCTTCAGCAGAAAAAATGGAACAAAAGGAAGGAAGTTTGAAGGATTCCGAGTGATTAAGCGAGGGGGCTGTAAAAGCACCGCCCACCCCGCAATCATTTTTGGAACCATCAGTGAAAATTTTTACATGACGGGGAAATGAAGAATTTAATATGTGGACATATTCACTGACCACTGTGCTCTGAGGAGTGGAGTTAGCACGAAGAGGAAGAGAGGAGAATGAGACGGGAAGACATGTACTATTGAAATCAAAAGAAAAGTAAGGAAGCTTATTGCGGGAAAAGACATAAGGAGAGAACTTAGAGACCCGAGCAGCTATGTGCGCAAGAACCGGGATTTTGTGAGGAACGAAGCGCCAGTGTTCATTGATATACAGATAGGAAGAAATAAGTTTAGATGAAGAGATCGGGAGGCGTTTAATTAGAAAACGGTAACCAAGCAGAGATCTGCGGATAAACAGGGGTTTAATATTAGATTCAGACAAAATGGCAGGAATGTGAGAAGACTTTAGGGCCCCAATGCAGAGCCGAAGACAGGAGTTTTGGATTCTATCAAGTTTGCGCAGGAGGGAGTTTGAGGCATTGCCGTATAAGAAGGAACAGTAGTCTAGTTTGGAACGAATGATGGATTTGTAGAGAATTATGAGAATATATGGATCACCGCTCCACTTGAGAGGACATAAGGCTTTCAGGAGATTTAGTCTCTTAAGACAAGATATATAAAGGTACTCGATATGATCTTGGAAAGAGAGTCGACTGTTTAGGAAAAGACCAAGATAGCATATGGAATTAACAATAGGAATAGGATAGTTGGAGGAGATGATGTTTACCAGAGCACGATTATATGGGCGGAGGGAGAAAATAATAGAAGAAGACTTGGAAGGAGAAAGAGAAAGAAAAGCACTGGAGAGGGAACTACTGAGGACTGATAGAGAACAATTAATCTCCTCGTTAGCTGTAGCTAGCACGTCTGAAGTGGAGTAGATAAGGATATCATCCGCAAAAAGGAGAGAAGAAGAAGGAATGCGAAGAGTAGCGATATCAAGGAGATAAATATTAAAAAGAGAAGGACTAAGACAGGAACCCTGAGGCAAGCCGCGGTAACAACGTCTGATTGTTGAAAAGGAGGGAACAGAAAGAAAAAGAGATCTATTTTGGAACAGATTAAGAATAATGGTAACGAGAATAGGAGGAATATTGAGGGAAATGAGCTTAGAAGCCAGTGAAGGAAGATGAACATTATCAAACGCAGATGCGACGTCGACGAATGTGGCAATAGTAAACTTTCTATCTAGGAATGATTTGTAGATGTCCGATAGAAAGGTACTAATGCAGTCGATTGGACCAAGACCAGGGCGAAAACCAAACATATTGGGAGGGAGGAGATTGTTATGCTCCAGCCACCAGACTAAACGATTGTTGATTAAGCCTTCGAAAAGTTTTCGAAGACAAGAGGCGAGGGAGATAGGTCGGAAAGAAGACTGGTTTCTTTTAGGAATAGGAATGATTATAAAATCATTCCAGGATTTAGGAGTGTGACCAGAGATTAGAAAGGAGTTATAGATAGCTAAGAGAGAATGCAACGAGGAAGAGGAGAGATTTTTAAGGATTGGATATGAGAGGCCATCTAGTCCGGGGGTGGAGTTAGTGGATTTGTTAAGAACGGATAGGAGCTCATCGTAACGAAAAGGAGAGGAAAGAAAATGGTCTTCAGAGGTAGAGTAGTAAGAGGGGGAACTAATTTCTTCAAGAGAAGGAACATAAGCGGGCGAGATAAAGTCCAAATAGGAATGAAGATGTGGCAACGCAGGAGTAGAATGAAGAGGGCGCTCGGAGGAGGGAAATCTAAAGGCCCTAGCTAACTTCCAAATTTGAGAGAAGGGCGTATCTCTAGAAAATGAGGAACAGAAACTTCTCCAAGAATTCCTCTTGGCAGCCTTTAGGATGCTACGGGCTCTAGCGTTAGCTTCTTTGTGAGCTAGGAAGTTAGACATAGAAGAGCAGGAGCGAAAAGTTCTAAAAGTGTCGGTACTCTTCCTGAAGGCTGCTTTACACTCGTCATTCCACCAGAGTGAGGAGGCAGCAGAAGTTTTACGACAGTTATTAGAAGGGAAGGGAGGGGATGAGAGGGAAAGAGCAGAATAGAGAGACTGGGTGAAAAGGTTGTATTGAGATAGAGGATCGGAATCAGCCTGAATAGGAGAGAGAGAGGAATCGACTAAAGAACGAAATTTGCCCCAATCAGTTTTGGAGAGAAGCCAATGAGGAGAATGAAGAGGTTTGAAGCATGAAGGAGGTAGGACGTCATTAAGAGTTAGAACAATAGGAGAGTGATCACTGCCAAAAGTACCATCAAGAGTTCTCCAAGAGCAGTTTAGACCAAAATTGGGAGAAGAGAAAGAAAGATCGACTGCACTAGGAGATGAAGGGTTTTTGAAGCAGGTAGGAGAAGAATCATTAAGGAGGAAGAGGTTATGATTTAGGATGAAGTTTTCAAGGATAGAGCCATTGCTGTCGTGACCAGAGCAGCCCCAGAGTGGAGAATGGGCATTCCAATCACCCCCAATGATGAATGGATTTGAAAGAGTCGAAAGGAATGGGTGAAGGGGAAGCTGAGCAAGACTAGAATTTGGTGGATTGTACACACAAGCGATGTGAATAGGGGTAGGAAGGAGATTTGATAGAGAAATATGTGCCATATTAGGGAGATTAGGATAAGGAGGAGGAAGGAAGGAAATACTGTGCGACTGGTATGGTAAGTCGTTTCTAACAAGAATAGCCACTCCACCATACCCGTCTACACGATCAGAACGTACTATGAAGAAGTCTTTGAAGTGGATTTTTGAAGTGGATTTTAACCAAGTTTCAGACAACAATGCTACTTGAATGTTGTAGAGGTCTAATAGCCCCTCTAACGCTTGTTTATTTGCATGTATGCTACGACAGTTCCACTGAAGAATATTTAAAGAATTATTCTGAGACATGTGGTTTAGGAGGTGGAGAAAGGTAAGGAATGAGTGTTATAGGAAAAGGAATGCAAGGAGGAATGGAATCGTAACAATAAAAATAATTTAAGGCGATGAAAGAAAAAAAAAAAAATGGGCTCGCGGAATCTTGGTTATGTGCCAGTTTAGCAACCTTCAAGTTTAATTGCGGCCAAATTCGGAACAGAGTGAGCGAAAGCAAGAATAGAATAACCTGCACGAACTGGTGTAGGACCAGTTTGTAGGCCTCCTTCTGCTTAACGCCATCACCAACGAGATGATAATTTTCTGGAATGAATCGTAGCGTGGAAAATTCCATATGTAAAGCGTGCAAGTAAGCAATTGTACTGAACTGTAAGAAATACAGAAAGAAGAAGAAGGGTATTGAGGGGTAGAAGGAGAAAAAGAAGAAAAAGAAAAAAAAAAGAAAATAAAAAATAAAGGAAGTAGAAAACAAGAGAAACAAAAATAGGTTGAATTATTTGAAGTTAACGCTGTTAGACAACAAGGATGAAAGACTGTCGATGAAAGAAGAGGACGAAGGTATATTGTAAGATGCAAGAAGCTCCATAATAGCAGCAGAGAGACTGGAGATGGTTGAAGTGAATTCTGTGGGAGAAGGCGAAGTGTTGGAAAGAGGAACAGATGAGGGACAAGCAGGCAAGAGTGGATTAAAAGAGGGGGAAGACACTTTATTTAGAGCCCATCCAACTGAGGGTGAATGAGGGTGATAAGAAGGGATAGAAGGAAATTGGGGGAGCGGTTTATGATGCGGTTTAGACTTGTGAAATTTATGGAATGTTGGAGATTTTGGACGAGGAAGAGAGGGAACCTTAGAAGAGTTGATGGACATGTTTTGAGAAGGAATGGGGGATGCAGCCCGGTTGGCATATGAAAAGGCTTGAGTTACAGAATTAGACGATTTGATCTTGACGGCTTCATGGAAAGAGATATTTTCAAAGGCCATGATCCTTTTTATATCTTTTTGTCTTTGCCACTCTGGACAGCGACGATCTGAGGAAACATGGGAACCTTTACAGTTGCGACAGAAAGGAAGTTCCTGTAGATTGGGGCATTCCGAGAAGGAGTGTTTGGATGCACAATGGGAGCAGATGGAGTGGGAGCTGCGACAATTGCGTGCAATATGTCCGAAAAGAGAACAATTGGAACACTGGGTGGGAGAACGAATGCTAGGAGAGACTGAGAAGCGAAGTCCATATATGGATACGAATTGAGGGAGGTAGGATTTGGCGAATTTCAGTTCGACACTTCTAGTCGGAATTTTAGAACCTTCTGAAGAGCGAAGAATACGTCGTAATGAAATGACCGGAATAGAGGATACAAGTCCTTCTTTGATGTCTTCCAATGGAAAGGAAGGATGGACACCGGTTATAACTCCAATCCTATATAACGCATTATGCGGGATAAATGCGTTAAGATTATGGGATTTAAAGAAGGGAGTCTTAGAAAGGAATTCATTAGCGGAAGAGGCAGAGGGGAACACAACAGAGATACGCCCTTTACCCTGTGGGACAATATCTGAAAAAGAGGTAGAAATTTTGTTGATTAATCTAGCCAAGGCTAGCGGATGAAAGTATCCAATATTCTTATCAGGGGATGAATTTTCAACAAGAATTGAAAAGGGACCTGGGTGGTCTGGAGGAAAAATGCCCTGATCGCTGCAGAGATTTTCAGAGATATTAACGGTATTATCATTACCAGTGATATTATTATTGCTGGTGTTGTTATTACTATTAATGCCATTATTACTATCATTAACATTGTCATTACTGTTATTATCATTACTATTACTATTAGTAGTATTATCATTATCAGTATTGGTACTATTATTGTTACTACTACTACTATTTTGGTTGTTATTATTATTATTATTATTATTATTATTATTATTATTATTATTATTATTATTATTACAATTATTGTTGTTAATGTTGTTATTGTTATTTTTATTGCCATTGCTATTATTATTGTTATTTTTCTTTTTAGTATTGTTGTCGTTTGTATTATAATTGGAGGTGGAAGAGGTCGAGTTTTGGCTTTGGTTGATATTATTCTTATTAATATTAGTAATATTATGGGAATCTATATTACAGTTTTCAATGGCTTTAACGCTATTAGAATTTGGTAAACTAACCAGATTAGGAAGATCAGGCTGAGAAAGCCGCAGATCCTTGTTAGGTAAAGTCGAAGACGGCGAGAGGGGACCGGAGAGTTTACGCTTAGCAGCAACGTCAACCTCCATTAGGTTGAGCGACATGCTTTTGCTGGCTTTGGCATCCTTGGCGGAGGCCGCCGGGCGGCCCCCACTGAACGAGCTCATTTACCAGCACGAGGAGATGTAGAAAACGTGAACGATAAAAAAAAAGAAAATAAATTAATCGCTGAAATATGAAATTGAAATCGAACGAACGTAAAAATAGATAAATGAAATAAATACGCCGCAGTTAAATAAATTAAAACGATCTCACCGAGTAAGCTGATAAGAGATAACAGATAACAATCGGCGTTTCGAATTAACAATAACGCGGAGAGACAACCAACTTTAATTACAACAATAAAGTTTATGTTTTTTGGGAAAGCAATTGTGTATAGTTTCCTGCGGAGGACATTTGATGAAAGTGATTCGTTATTTGATTTACGATGTCTTCTTTTGTAAGAAAATTTTTGAATTTGATTTGATTGCTGTAATTGAAGTGAAATTTTGTTTGTTTGAGATCACTGTTACTTTATTTCGGACTTTGTTCAGGGGGGGGGGGTATTGGAATTGAAAGAAGAAGTAAATTTAATCCATGATTGTTTTGTTTTTTTTTGGTAATTTTCAAAATTTTCTTGTGAAGGACGACGTTTGACATAACCATGTTTTTGTTTTCTTGTTATTATTGCGATGTTTTTCGTGGAATGTTTTAGGTGGCGGCATCTGTAACTTCGTTTACGATTTGGCTATTAATCTGTCGTTGGTATATTCCGGTAACTGTAGGTTTAATGAATTGGTGAAGCTTTGCCACTCTGCATCTTTGATTCTCTAAGTCGGCTATTTTTTGGTTTGATTGTGATTAAGGAGTGAAAATAGTCGTTTTCAAACAAAGTAGGAAGAAGAGTATTCTAGTTGACAATGGGAGTGCCATTATACAAATTGAATTTTCACAGTCAATGAATTTTTCAACGTTTTTTTCCTCTGCTGTTCGTGAATGTTGAGCGCCTCATATAATGTTGTGAGATGTGACATCCCCTCTCAAGAGAAACGGCGTCGGCAGTTGTTTGATGATATGATCGAGACGGTTTTTCTTGCAATTTCATTGTATTGGTGGAGATATAAGGAGCAAGGAGTGTTTTGATTGGATGTTAACGGCAACAGTTTATAAGTTTGTTTGAAGATTTTGCGAAACGGTACGTTTTTTAGCGGTTTTTTTCGGTATGTGCCAGTCGTTCGAATATATTTCGCTTTAATTTGCGTTATACACGCTGTCTACTACCTCATGCATTGTATGATCGCCGGAATAACCAGCCTGTCGATGTTTTAGTCGAATTAGTGTTCGAAACTGAGTAGAGTTAAGTGTGATTTATGCTAGCAGGCTCTGTGCAGGTAGAAAATAAATTTGTTGCGGAATAGAAGGATTATCCAAAAACACATAAGTTGCTTGGGATGGAATAAACCGCGGTGGTTGAAGCGGCTATGTTGTCTGTAGCATTGCATTCTTTGGCATCGTCGATGACGGCTGCATCTGCATGTGTGTGTTAGGCAGCGATGGTATGTATATAGACGTAGATCGCCATAAGCGACCGCAGTAACTAACGCCCGTGAGCGGTGCATGTATGTGTGTGAATATGTGTATATGTAGTGCAGTATGTATTCGATAGAATAGGTATAGTATATGTGAAATTAGATGTGCAATAACGAGTATAAAATAGATAAATACATAGATAAGATAAGTAAGGTTTTACCTCACTGAATTGCTGCCTTCCTAGAGCTAGATAATTTTATGAAACTGCGATAAATTAATGATTGTTAAATAATATAACAATGGAGCACGAGCGCCCGGTACGACTAATTCCCGCATCGGTATTATTCGATTTCAGCAGAGAAAGTGGTATAAATAATGCGAGCATAATAAATAGAATCATTAATTTATCGTAGTTTCATAAAATTATCTAGCTGTTGTACACCTTTTAATATTCAATGGTAGATGTTTCATGTTGAAAAAGAGTATCCTATGCTCTCTCTCTGCAGTTTAAATTTGCCTGTAGCAGTGAAATGGGCTTCCTGGCTCCAATCTTATTTAACATTTATGGCAACAATCAACCTTTTGATGAGGAGACTCGACTGTTCCTTTACGCGGATAATCAACTACACAGGGCGGAGCTTATGAAGAAGTGCATATGAAACTCCCAGAAACGTTTGAGGGGTCAGATAAATACTATACTGACAATGCACTTCGACTGAATCCATCAAAAACTGAGGTCTGCGCTTTCTATTTGAAAAACGTAAAAGCAAAATGTAAACTGAAATGTAGCAACTAGAGTATTGCGACGAACCAAAAAAATATCTTCGAATTACTCTCGACAACGATAGTTATGACATCTGAATGCGGAGCAAAACCAACAATCTACGCAGTACAGCCTCAGCGTTATTTTTCGGTCGCAGAATACGATACGCAATATTAAGGGGGTGTAGACCAATGTATAGCAACAAGGTTGATACCTCGTTAAATGATACATGTTGAATACTCGCAGGTTGTTTAAAACCTACTAAAATGGATAAGTTGTAATGGTTCTACTAGGAATACGACGATCCGTTGCTGCCGATGCACAATAGACGAGGCTAGAAGCAGACTATGTTCGATCAGAAGACTGACATATCACGCCTGAAATTAGGAGCTTCGTACACTGCTCGGAACTATTGTAGGAGCTACCGCAAAAAGCCTGCGCACAGAGATGGATGGAAAAAGCTGGTAACGGGAATATGGCAAAGGCAAGAACTGAATTTAGTGCGCTCGCTAAGCTGGCGAAGTTGGGAAATTTTAAACCGGCTTCGTTCCGGTTGCGCCAGGACCGCAGTGATCTTAACGAAATATGGTCTGGCGCCGAGAATAATAAATGTAAATGCGGGAAAAACGGCAGAGCCATAGTCACTTTTTCCAGTGCAGCAGGTGTCTTTCGACATTTTAGTGAAAGATCTTTGGAGTACAGGGATAACTGATGAAGTTATAAAATCGGTTGATGCATGGACTGAAAGTGTACACATTTGTTTATTTTGTCTACTTATATGATTTGTGTCTGCTTATTCAAACGTCTAGGACACAATAAAAATAATAACCAATGAATTCGCTACGAATTTTGGAATGTGAACAGAGAGGACTGTAATTGTGCTTTATCCGGCAAGAAATTAGAACTAGTGTCGGTTTTATTACCCGTTCCGATCATTTTCTTCAGGATGGTCGACGATATTTATTTATTTAGATTATACTACACCCTTATAAGAGGTATTAAAGGCCATTAAAGCGAGTTATAAAACTAAATTAAACTCACCATGAAGAAGGAGGTGTATAATTTTACCTGAAACACGTAATTCGCGGTTAATAAATTGATATAACAGCTTTTAAGTAGCGAGTTACTTTGGTGCATTCTTCAAGGATATCTGAATGATATTTCTCAATAAATTGTATTTTTGAATTTACTATGAGAAAAAGTATAAACGACGACTTCAGCCGTTCGGCTGGAATTTCTCCCGACATGTAAATTTTATTAAATAGCACGGTCAGTTTCTTGATATTTTCCTCATCAAGGAGTTTAACCACATCTCCAGGTATCCTATCAGGACCCGTAGCCTTCCTACTTGGGATTAATTTAACTGCATGTCTTACTTCTGATTCCAAAATTTGTGGGCTTTCTTCTGAGTTACAGAGCATTATGGGATTGTTGAGTCGATGTTCAGAAAATAGCTTTTTTAAGTATGTTTTCCATATTTTTTTCTTTACATTCTGTTCAGTAACAGGGGTACCATGCTCATCTAACAGCCGAATTACGGGACGATTGAGCCCTCTCCCAGTAACTGCTTTTATCTGCTTATGCATTTTAAACGAATCATGTTTTTCGGCCAACACCCTTATTTCATTACACTGTTCTTCCATCCATCTGTTTTTGGCTTCTTTGTTCATCTTCTTGACTTGTTTATTCAGACGCCGGTACTCAGCTTCGTTCTTGCCTTTGTGACTTCTCCTCTCATTCATCACATCGAGTATTTCGTCTGTCATCCACTTTTTCCTTTTAACATTATTTCTCTTCAGATAATTCTGACAAGTTTCTGTAATAACTGCGTTCACGGTAGTAACATACAATTCTGTACCAAGTGCATTCAGGTTGTCATTAAGCTGTTCTGAAATTTTAGTTCTTGTTTCTATAGACTAGTTTGTTAATGTCCCATTTTTTATGCTCATTTTTGTTTTTTATTATTTTCTTCAATCGCAGTTTTACTTCAGCAACCAGTAGATTGTGATCGGAATCGATATCAGCTCCTGGATAGGTTGAGGTTCGTTTGATCATATTTTTGTATTTCCGATTTATTAGAATATAATCGATTTGATTCCTGATTATGTAATCATCTTTATCATTTGGAGCTTTCCATGTATACAGGCGACGCTTGGGTAATTCAAACCAGGTATTTGTTATAACCAAATTGTTTTGTTCGCAGAATTCAAACAGCTTATCTCTTCTATCACGGGCGATTGCTTTGTTCCTTGTCATATCCGGAATAGTAGAAAGTTCCTTCTTCTTGTTGACAAGTTCCTGTACCTGGCCATTTATGCTCGCATATGCCCATAATATCTAGTTGTAAACGTTTCATCTGCAATAGTACATTTTGAAGTTTTCCTTTTTGGTATAATGTTCTAACATTCCATGTTCCTAACTTACAGTTTTGGTAATTCACATGTACAGACGGTGAGATTTTTCGCACCCTGTGCCCATTGAAGGGCTACACCGGACTCAGGACCATATTAGTTTTATTTACTGCCATTGTGATAACCTGGGGATGAAGAAAAAAAAAAAGAATTGACTTTAAAGTCCAATGTGGAGTGCGATAAGTATGTATCCTTTCACCCCTACTATTCAATTTGTATGTTGAACAGATTTTTAGATTAACTATCTCGAACCTATCCTTGGGCATTCGGATTAATGGAAGGATTACTAACAACATTCGTTACGCAGACGATACTGCTATTATTGCAGAGAATGGAAGAGATCTTCAACATCTCCTCAATGAACTCAATGCAGTTGGAAAATCATATAATTTGAATATAAACGTGAAGAAAACGAAATGTGGATGGTGGTCAGCAAGGAAAACAACTTTAATCAAATCCCTGTTATGCTAAACAATGAGAAGATTGAACGAGTTGAAAAATTCGAATACTTGGGCTGTTATATTACTGAGAACTTGGATCCAGATATAGAAAAAAAAATGAGATGTAGTTATGCTCGGAGTGCCTTCATCAGTATGAGAAATTTGCTTTGTGATAGATGCTTACGTCTAGATATACGGAAAAACATTGTGCAATGTTATATTTATTCTATCTTATTGTATGGAATTGAGGCAACAACATTCAATAAAAGACAGCTAAATCGATTAGAAGCTGTAGAAATGTGGATCCACAGAAGGATGTTAAAAATACCATGGATAAGTAGAACGTCGAATCAAAAAGTTCTAGAGATGGCCAAAACAGAAAGGATATTAATAAAATCCATCATACACAGAAAAATAAAATATTTCGGTCATATAATCAGAGGAGAGAAATACCAACTCCTTCAACTAATCCTTCAGGGAAAAATAGACGGAAAGAGAAGCCGAGGAAGACGGAAAACGACATGGTTAGATAACATCAAGGAATGGACGAGAACTTGGTCGATAGAAGGACTCATGCAAAATGCCAGAAATGGAAGTTTTTGATGCTGACATTTGTGATCGTCAACGCTCTTCGAAGAGTATGACACCAAAAGAGGAAGAAGAAGAAGATGAGAAAAAGTAAATAAATTTATGACAAAAATAAATTTTTAACACTTAATTAACAATTATGTATATAATTGTTAATTAAGTGTTGAAAAAAAATTATTTTTATCATAAACATATTTAACAATGAGTTTAAATAATAAATACAGTAAATAAATTTACTTCAGGTTCTGATAGATAAAAAATCTTAGCATACTCGTCGGTATTAGGTTTTCTTTCTAAACTATTTTCTCTTAACCTCCCTGCCGTCGTCGTCATTCTCATACTCAACCTATTCCAGAACAGAACTTTCTTTCTTTCCTCTCCCTCCCTGTTCTCCTCCAGATGCGTTTATCGTGGGCTTCCGTAGGGTTCTCCTGTCTGAGTCTTATACTTTTTAATATCTACTCTTCTGATATCGCTTCTCTTTTCCTATTCCTTCTTTCTCCCTCCTCTTCGCTGACGACATTTCGGTCTATTCCACATCTGACAATCTATCCGCCGCTATTGATGAGTTGAATAATTCGCTGTCTATTCTTAATAATTCACCTTTCCCTATCTCCTACCAAGTCGTCTTGTGTCATTTTTTCTCTCCGTCCCTTTAACCGAGTTCTAACTTGCATCATTGTATCTGGTATTCCTATCCCCGTTGTCTATTCCATATGCTAACTTGGCCTTTTTTTGAATAGCCTCCTCACATTCCACGAGCACATTAATTTTCTCTATAAATCCTGTCTTAAAAGACTTAATCTCCTTAAATCTCTCTCTCCCTTCAGATGGGGAGGCGATTCGTTTATTCTTCTAATTCTTTTCAAAGCCATCATTCGGTCCAAGCGCGACTATTGTTCCTTTATCTACGGTAATTCCTCTAAGTCTCTCTAAACTTGACTCGATCCAGAACTCTTGCCTCCGTTTGTGCATGGGAGCCTTGAAATCCTCCCCCATTCCCGCAGTTCTATCAGAGTCGGTTACCCAACCACTGTTTGTTCGCCGTTCTCAGCTTGAGTATCGCTTCTTAATTAAACGGCCTCCCATCTCCTGGTCCAAACTTATTTCTTCCTATCTGTATATCAAAAACCGTTGGCATTTTTCTCCTCATAAAATCCCAATCCTGTCGCTCATTGCTACCCGTCTTTCTAATTTTTCTCCTGTTGTCCTTTCTTACAACGCTCTCCCTTACGTCTTTCGTGACTTCAATAGCCTATGGCAGCCTATCAAATTTTCCTCTCTCCCACCTCGAGCCAATTCTTCCTCTTACGGTGCAGTCGACAGTGAATTTCTTCATTTATTGAATTCCTCTTTTCCTGCTCACGTATTGATCTTTACTGATGGTTCCAGGAGCGAGGACGGCGTGGGTGGTGCGTTTATTGCCCCGTCGCTTCGGCATTCTGAGTCCTTCCGACTTCCTTTCTTCTTTATTTTTTTGCCGAGTGGATCTCTTTCCTTCAGGTTATCTTTTTTATTTCCTCTTTAAGCGATCTTTCCCAATTCCTCGCTATTTCGGACTCCAAAGGTGTCCTTCAAGCCCTATCCTCTCCTCCTTCACATTCCTCTGATAGCATTATTCTCTCAATTCGTTCTCTTACCTCCACTCTGCAGTCATCCCGCTCTATTCTTATTGATTTTTTATGGGTCCCCAGTTATTCCGGAATTGATAGCAATGACGGAGCCGATTCTTTGGCTCGTTCTGCTAGTCGCCTTGGTTTATTCCTCAACCATTTCCCTTCTTCAGATATCCTTTCTTTATCCACCTACAATCACGCCAGACTTTGGCGGGATATTTATCCGTCCCTCTTTTCTAATCGTCATTCGTATTACCGTTCTATTCAGCCGATTTTTCGTTCCCTGTCTTGGTTCCATTCTATTCCTTTCGGTCGTCGCTCTTCTATTGTCTCCCTAATTCGTCTCCAAATCATTATCTACTTCCCTCCTCTCGCTTTCGATTTGCTCTGTCGCCTTCTCCTTATTGTTCTCTTCACGGTTGTGATTCTCTTCGTACATGTGATGCTGATCACATTTTCTTCGAGTGTCCTGCTCTTCGTAACGAACGCTACCCTTTATACAGTCGGCTCTTGTCATTAGGTCTCCCTACTCCCTATGACTCTTCCTTTATCCTCTCCTTTCCTTCATATTCTGTGGTGTCCGCACTGCTGTTCTTTGTTGCGTCCATTTTGGACCGCCTAGTTATTTAGTTTTTTAGCTTAGTTTGTTTTCCTGTTGTTGGGTCAATGCCGCTGGCGTGTCCACAAAAAAAAAAAAAAAAAAGTTTTCTATGCGTCCCCTATGAGTATTTATTTACAAAAAAATGAAACTTATTCACCTAATAAAATGGACATGTTACAATATTGCTACATATGTACATATATATATATATATATATTTTTATTTTTTTTTTTGGAATATCGTTAACCAGGAACAAACATTGAGAAGAAATAGAGTCGGTTATTTTTCTACTTAATGCCAGCGCCTAAAAATTTGAACAGGTTGTTAGAAAGCTCCCGCAGTGTTATTGTATAAAACATACTAGCCTATCACAGTTCTACATCGGTATTTTTATTCCTTGGCATTTGACAAAACTCAGCAACCTTAGTCTTCCTTCTAACCCCTGGTTCTTTGAGTTTCCTTAACTTCCCCGTTCCGTTGTCATTTCTATGATTCGCTTGCGTTTTGGCCATTCTGCTCTTCCTTCCTCTCGTTTTCGTTTTTCCCTTGTTTCTTCTCCAAATTGTCCTCTTCATCCTAATGAGGCGGCGAATTGCGACGCCAATCACATCTTTTTTGAATGTCCATCTCTTTCTGTTGAACGCGGTATCCTATATTTTTGTTTGCTGAAACTCAAGCTCCCCGCTCCTTATTGTGCATCATATATTCTGTCCTTCTCTTCACCATCCATTATCTCATCCGTTAGTTCCTTTATATTGTCCATATCTGACCGAATCAAAATTTAACTGACGGCTCTTTTCTTTTTTGTTGTTTCTGGGTGTAGGTCCTTAGCTGACGTACCCAAAGGGGGATCTAAAAAAAAAAAAAAAAAAAAAAAAAAAATCCAATTATCGGTTATTTACCTATGGACATAGAGAAAAAGGACGTTCTTAGTGTTGTTAGCATTGTAACAAGTGCTTGGACAATGTACTTTTTTCGACTTCCTGATATCGGTTCACATAAACGAATCTCTTCAACTACAGTTTGAATTTTCCGTTAGTATCGTGCAGTTCACTAAAAAATATGAATTACATTCTATTAATTGTTTTTGCGAACTAGATCATTTAATATCGTAATTCCTGTATATCAAAAAAAAAAAAAAAAAAAAAAGAAAACAACAATTTTGAAGAATGTTTTTGTAATTCGTTTTAACGCGGAATTTTAATTTTTTAAACTTTTTCAGTGCTCAGCTTTTGCTTTTTAGCCGCTATAATGAAAATTATTATTATCGGAAATTGTTTTTTTTTCTTTTTTTTTCCGAATGGAATTTTAAAAACGTTTTCCAAATAATATAAAGCCGTCTGTGTGTATGTGAAGGGAGTATGGATTCAGGACTTGTGCGGCGCCATCTTATTACGATGTTCGAAGCAGAAATCGGTTATTTCGATAAATTAATTTATTTTCGATTTCCCGGACATCGTCTTTTATTTATAGGCGCTCAGGTAGGTATTTTTGCGTATCCGGATGGTGGTTTACTGCGTTCACACCTGCGGAGGGTGCGCCACTTGTGTGCAACAGAGCCGAAACGAGTAATCCGTAAAATCTTGTTATTTATCAGGGGAGGAGTGGCACAGTGGCTTGCTGTAGAGATATCGAGAATTTTGTGTTTAAGATAATTCTCGCTGCGGCAGGTTTAATTATCTTAAATCGTTCTCTCGACTGCCGTTTCGTTGTTCTAAGAATCGCTTTAGCGTGCAATTGTTTCTCTAGTCGCCAATCAACGTTTTTGCACCCGTTGTCTTATAGTCGCTAGTCAGATTTACCGCGTAACCGCTTTTCCCCGGGGGTTATTTAAGCCGTTTGCCACTTTTTTTTTTGTTGGTAAATTCTCAAATGTATCCTAGTCCTTGTAGTTTGCCACTTTGTTTTCTTTTTATTCGGAAAGAGAATACTGTTCTTAAACCAAAATATATCCGCGTTGCTGAGAGTTTATTTAAGTTCGAACACTCGGTCATTTACCGCGTGACATTTCCCCAACGAGGGAAAACCCGCTCCCAGCAATGTGCGAAAGAAATTTAAAATTTTGTTTTCCGGGAATTTTCTTTATGCATCATTTAAATCCAGTCAAATAAAAAAAAAAAAAAAAAAAAAAAAAAAAAACAAAAAAAAACATCTAATACCATCAAGAATAGTTCCGGGTACCGATGGTACAGATTCATATCGAGAGACGATTTAACGAAGCATACAGCACTGACTCGCGTAAACAACGGGTCCTCCTGTGAACAATTGAAAATCGTTTCGATGTATATGTTTTTTGCCCATCCAAAGTAGAACTTTTCAACCCTTTGCGCTTCCATATTTGATCCTGTTTATTTCCAGTTGATGACTTCGGTGCTTGTTGAGTCGTGGCTGTTAGATTTCGTGCAAATCTGCTAGGAGGGATTTTCGATTCAAATGCGGATAAAAAGTTAATTTAGTTACTCCGCAAAGAAACTAACAGAAATATGCAGTTATGTCTGGTCTCGATGCGCGGAGTCTGAATATCGGTCCAGGATTGAAAGAAAATAAATTCATTTTATATCTTTACAGAACTCCCCCTCTTTTTTTAATTTTTGCAGACGCATAAGAAATTCCCCCGACACATAGCGAATTTTCTAATACACATGTATACGATAGCATTATATTTTATCGATCGCACTATATTGCCAACATGTTTTTTCGTTCTTTAATAAAATCGTCTTTTCATACCTTCTGCATACCGCAGTTGACATTTATAAGTGTGTGATACTAGTATGTGTCTAATTTATCTATGCGGAAAAATGGAATAAAGAATTCTGATAAGAGAAACGCAGTTGAAACAGACATTTTTTATAAATTTAAACTAAATTTTTATTTCCTCACTTTCTTACACTTTCTTACACTTTCTTCCGTTAATTTTTGTTCCTTGGCTCGTTCGTTTTTATTTGTAGAGTTGTATTATTATTACCTTTTCCTTTTTTCATTCTACTAGAGGAGTAATTGCTGCGTTCATTATGAGCGATAATTTCATAGTTAAATTTAAACTAAGTCCCGAGGCTTCTGTTTTCACTGCCAAGTTGAAGCCTGTCTGTGACTTTACATTGACCACATCAGATGTTAAAAGAAAAACTTTGAAATATTCAAACAGTCAACGCTTAGTTGCAGCAATTTCAATTATCGCTGTCACCGGTTGATTTACGATATTAAGTTTTGAATATACAGAAATTATAGATAAAGTAGGTTCCCTAATTGTTATACAGGTTTATGTCACATATTGTTTATTTTGACATATATTAAGTATAAACAATTAATTAATATTTATTTACCCGACGCGTTTCGAAGAAAAGGCTCCATCATCACGGAAGTTATTCTCTCATGATCACGAAGCTTCGTCTTCGAAACGCGTCGGGTAAATAAATATTAATTGTCTATAGTAGTGTGTTTTTGTGTTTACTTACTATAGGTTCTCTGATGTTTCGTTGGAGATTCCTAGCCATCGCTCAATCATTCTCAATGATATAGCTGCTCGTATAGCTGATCGTATAGCTGATCAAGCGGCCTTGCTGTGGTATACCCGTTCACTCCATCTACCGATCTTTGAGACATAGTTTAAAAAAAAAGAAAAGAAAACTGAACTGAGTGGAACAACGTTAATAAGAATGCGTCTAGTTTCGGTAAATCATACGAAAAATCGTCCAATCGTCTCTTCCAATTACGCCTGCGTATAATATAATATTCCTTCTGTCTTAGTTTAACTCGAAAATGTGTAACTACCATCTATATAGGCTTTGCACAGGAAACAAATCAGAGTGTGATTAAACTTTTTTCGATGGAAATCTACATTCAAATTTGCATTAATTATGTAAGCACAGTTCATCGTAAGGATATCAACTACTTCTTATTCATCAGGCTCTCCAGCTGTGGGTAGTATTTCTCTTTGAAGAACTGGCGAGTCCGATGGTTTATATCCTCCAATCTGCATTTTTCAGTTACTCGCTTCCGGTGATCGTACGTTGGTTGCTTCATGTAAAAAAAAAAAATGGAATTATTATTTAAATAACCCGATTAATGTCCAAGTGAATGTAGGACTGGTTTTCCCAGGCTGATAAATAAAGATAATAAACATTTTCACATTTCCTTATTTTTGAGTTAATTTGTAATAACGTTGTGATCTACCGTAGCTACTTAAAGTTGAATGATTATTCATTTTGTCCCATCGGGCATCACTGGCCTGCAACTGCGGCCATATTGCTGGATGTTGGCTTATTTAAATTAAAATTTTTGTTTCTGTTAAATTTCATCGGGCATTGTTGGCACTGCTCTATAGTTGTGGCTATATTATTGCGGGATGGTGATTCCTCTTTCATGCTGATCATTTAGTGCAATAAGTGGCGCGTAAAATAGCTAACAAGAACATGAAAGTGTTTTTTTTCCCTGCACTTCACTCCTAATGGTACATCTTGAGTTTCTATATTTCCAGCAGTTCTTATTTTCATTAAAAAATCTGTTTATTGCTTCGCCCGCTGGCAGGATATTTAGTCCGCAAAAAAAAATAAATAAAAAAAAGCATCAATATACACATGCGCTTTGTATGTATTTCTCTTTTAAATTATTTTTAAAGGTCTATATACTCGTATTTATATGACCAAGTGTGCAATCAGAAAAAAAAAAAAAAAAAGAAAAAACGTTTTTGGTTCAATCAATTGGAGTATTATAGTTTTTTTTTTTATAATCTGCTGACCAAAATTGAAGTTCCTTCCTGAAATCTTTTGCTGTTAAATTGATTTTCAGAGGGTGCGCATTTAGATTACCGAGTAATGCTTTAGTATCGATTATTTTATTGCGGTGAAAGATTGTGTGATTGGTACCTATTTACTTCTGCTGCTGCTGTTGTTAATTTAATTCTGTTTGGCCGAGAGGGGCAATTGACGACTTCTTAATTAGATTGTACAGCACGGCAAACGTGTTCGAATGCGGTTTCATGCGTTTAGAAGAAATTGCTCTTTTGCAGCGTGAACGAGTAATGCAAGTAGAACGGTTGTCATCGGGCGAACAGCCAACGCTGTCGGATATTATGGCTATTCCTTGTTGCTGATGTAGCGGAAGTCTTTATCGCGAGAAGTTATCGTCGAATTCCGCCGATTGGAATAAATCTATATAATACGTACAAGTAAAGAGCAGCATAAATTGAACGCGTGCCATAATAACTCATATGTTACTTCATAATTTCATATTTAATATTCGCATAGTTTTAATTGATTAGAAAATGTTCCTTTTTTTTGGCGGTATTTATGCGGGGAGAAATAATAATATTGAATGTATGTTGAAGTTTTCCGGTTTAACGTTTAAAAAATACAGGTTACTTCTCCCCTTTCCTTATTCGACGTCATATTGCTCGATAATGGATGAGCCGCCGAATCAGAAAGTATTACCATACTTCTATCTAACTCGAGGAAAATTTGCTCTGGTAGCTGTTGACCGTTTTTCAAATTTCATTGAAATTCTGATATTAGTCGATTTCTAATGTTACTTCCGTATATATGTATGTAGTAAACGTTTTCGATTTTCACTGAAATCTTATTAACGTCACAAACTTATCGAATGCTTTGTATTTTTTGTTCGCATGTTTCGCTCTAGTGTTCTCCCATTCACGAAAAATCGTCTAGTGTTTTTTTAATCTTGTGCCAATACATGTATGCCAGTTTGTCCCGGATAATAACTCTTCTGGAAAATGTATTAATGCGGTTCTTAATTACTGTTCCTGTTTTTGTGAATCTGGTGCTGACCCTAATACGTATTAATGCTCCGGATAAGCGTAATCATAATATTCCTCCTTTGTAAGGTATATTTAACTGCACAATATATGCAGGGTACCTTTTTCTGTTATCGAATATAATTATATTTTAAAATCGATACCTTTTTTTAACTATTTTTTAATAATGCAAATAATTCGGATATTGTTGTATCGGGTAAGATCACACGCTGAAAAAACCGGAAAAAAAAACCCCACCAAAAAACAGTTATATGTCTATTGTTTCAAAACCAGTCCCGATAATTTTTTTCTTAGGCTATTCATCATCGGAGAGCAAAACATGTGTTTTTGGTGTTAGTAAAAGGAGGAAAAAAAATTGTAACGCGGTTTTTACGGAAAAGATATACGACGAGTCAAATAATAAGCCGTGCAAAAATTTAAAATCATCTTTTCAAGTTGAGCGCTTTATGACATCCGTTATTCTATCGGTTTTTTTTTGTTCTGTTTTTTATATTATCTACAAGTGTTTAGATGTTAAGTTGTAATATAGAGTCTCTAGTAGCGTTATAGGTTTGGTATTATTGCTACAGAATATGCCCAATACGTTGGCTCAACTTGTAAATTAAAAAATTTTAATTTTACCATTTTAATTAAATGGTACGTAGCTTGGAAACGCTAGAAATTGTGGCACTGCTACCGGTAGATCGTAGCATAAGAATGATTTGTTTAAATGTAGTTGCAGCGGATGAGACTTTTTAACTACGATATAATTACATGGACACGAAATAGTCCAGAAAACTATTTACAATGAAGAAAAAAACAACGACATCGGTGCGATATCGCAAATTTGGAAAAATAGAATAGTGTTTCGCGGTAGCTGTGGGCGGGGGGGGGGGGGATAGATGTATCACACAGTGACACGTGAATACACTTTTAACGGTAGTACGGAAATAGTCGCTATTTCTCTTCGCTAAACACTTTTCACGCCTCCTGCGAGTTGATTGCACATATGTGCGTACAGCCGATCAGCGGAACAAAAGTGTGGAAAAGGAAACGAAAGAGAGGTCCGGCGGACTTTCCCGGTTTCGGTATCATCTTGCTGAAGCATGCAGGTGTAAATTGAAAATTGGAAACAGCAGTCGTACTTGGGGACAGCAGAGAATAAGTTGGAATATTGTTGGCCGCTCGATTCCGTCAAGCTGGAACGAGGAAAAAAGGGAAAATTGCCCAAGTTAACTGATGCGAATAACTTTCGAAAAGACTCAGTTTAACGGGTGACCAAACTTATTTGTCCGAAATTTTGACGTTTCTCTTACAAATTTATGTATTGTTTTCTTTCGATGATAATAACTTTCCTCTTGTCTCTAACTTCCTTTGAACTTCTTCTCGACTACCAACTTTGTAATATTAGCCCCGATTTTTTCTTCTAATACGGCGACACCGTTTTTCCCTTTACAAGTTCAGTTGGTATCCGAATGCGAGCACCAGTTTCCCTCTCCCTGTAATATATGCTTTCTTTTACTATTTTTTAACCCCTCTTTGGGCACGCCAGCTAAGGACCTACACCCAGAAACAGCGAGAAAGAAAAAAGCCGTCAGTTAAATTTTGATTCGGTCAAATATAGACAATATAAAGGAACCAATGAGTGTGGATGGCGAGGGGAAGGACAAAATATAAGATGCGCAATAAGGAATAGGTTGAGTTTCAGCAGACAAGAATGTAGAATACAACGTTCGACAGAAAGGAAGGCACATTCAAAAAAGATGTGATCGGTGTCGCGAACTACCGCTTCGTTGGGGTGAAGAGGACAATTTGGAGAGGAGACGAGGGAATAGCGAAAAGAGAATGGAAAACAGAATGGCCAAAATGCAAGCGAATCTTAGCAATAACAACAGAACGGGGAAGTTTAATTCGAAGAACACCAGGTATTGGAAGATTAGGTTGTGCATATAGATAAAAGGATTGATTGTTACGAAAGGAGGAGAGGTGAATATCTGATCATAAGGTGAAATTTTGTACATAGATAATTCAGGTTAGAGAACGGAATGTTTCTTAAGAAAAGGAACGAGAAGAAGCAGCAACCCGAGCTAAAAAATCGTTTTAATGCCCTTGTGGTTGGGAACCCACAGCAAATCAACACAGGCGGAGTAGTGAGAAGAAAGTAAACGGATACAGCGTATGCGAAGAATGATGAAATCGAAAGAGTGATCAGGAAAAGGGGAGCTGATAGAGCACTCGTGAAATAACGAAATAATTAGAAAACAGACGACTGGAGGAAATAAAGATAAAAGAGCGTAAGCTAGTCGTTAATTCGTTTGTAAAACAGAAAGAAGGACGACGAAATGATTCAGATAAGTTGAAATCTGGAAGGACAAAAGAAGCTCCGACATCATGAGGTGGTCCCTTGGAGCCATCCGTGAAGCTGGTTACGGAATTGATAATGCTGTAAAATTCCTGTCGAGTTATTCCTTGAGGAAGGGATTTGGAAAGTGAAGGTAAAAATGAAACCTTGGGAGCATGGCAGAGATCGGCAAAGAAAGCATTCTAAAAGACTTTTAATAAATCGCACAAATTGCTAATGTCGCGAGATTCAGGGGAACGAAATGTTTTGAAAACGTTAAAGTCTAAGCTCAGTTTTTAATAATGAATATTACTTTTTTGATTAATTGTTCGGCAACCATAACTTCATGTATTGTGTTTTCCTTGAAATTTTCGCTAGTCGTTAGTGTATTAAAGTTTGATGGAGATGAGATTGGTTTTAAATCTGCTTGATGGTAACTTTAAATACAACCGATTGGATACTTTATAAATCGTGTTTTTTATATTTTGTTCTATCAGCCCTGTTTTAGAATGTTTGCGCGTTTAATAATGCGAAAAATTTAAATGATATTACCAAAATATAATATAAAAGTTGTGTCAAACATGCAAATGCGCTAATCGTAAGTGCATTTTAATCAAGGAACCTCCGATACTGATAAAATGTTACGCGCGAAATTGACGTCTAAATGGTTGCAGTATTCCACTGTTTAACCGAAGATTTAAAAGTACTTCGAGAATAAGAGCATTAATTTAAACTCCGCGCCAAGTGTAAATATCGAGTGTATAGAGCCCACCACTTTTTTCCTCTTTCTCGTATCCGTATAACTACGAATTGACGGAGATATCCAATAATTGCGCCAAAGCTTCTGGCGCCCCCGAGAAATAAAGTATAAAATAATATTATTATCATTTTGCATTGAAAAAAAATAGAAAATTGCAATAACAATTTGCCGCTTACACAGCACTTTTCTGGAATTTCTCTATATTGGTTTTTTAAATGATTTTTCAAGTGCTCGTGTATAGATTTTTTTTTTTTTTTTTTTTTTTTGGCCCGGGGACTAACATCTGATTTATTTTCAGTCGTTACATTTAAAGTTTTCATTTTGCAAAAGCATGATTTTCGACGAAAAACAATCGGAAATAAAAAACCTGGAATATTTCCGTAACAAGCAGTAAACCGATATGTTTTTTTATTGAAATGAAAAAAGCTCATAGTATATTGTAGTCGTAAAAAAGAGCATATTGGAAATACGAATCATTTTTGTTTTTTTTTAAGCAAAGAAAATTAGGCGTGTCAACCAAGGACCTTCGACAAGAAACAATTAGAAATGAAAACGGAAAGTTATTTAATAAGACGATCACATATCGAGGAAAAGACAGGATATGACGGGCACAAAAAGGAGCAGGAAGTACAAAAACCTAAGCAAACGGGAGTACAGAGTCGAACGCTCTAATGAAAGGAATGAATACTTAATAAACACGTGATTAGCGTCACAGACATTTGCATTATTTGAATGGAGATGACAACATGGGGTCCTGGTTAATGAGAAGCGAAAGCGGGAGGAAGGCCGCAAAGAATGATTAAAACGCAAACGCATAATAGAGACAACAACAAAGCGAGGAAGTGAAGGAAACAGAAGGAACCATCGGTTGGAGGGAAGAGAATAGGTTGGACAGACAGATAAAAGAGGTGACTATTAGAAGAGGAGGAAGTGTATATATAAATCCGACGAAAATCTGAGATGGAAATGTTTACACAGCGGCAAGAGATTAGAAGATAAGATTTTGACAATTTTTCATGTCTTTGCTTTGGCTATAAACTCGAAAAGCGTCACGCGTCACGAAATGGAGTGTCACGGAAAAACGTTACGAAAATTTCATGTCTTTACTTGGATACGACTGATTACTAATAAGAAAGCATTGAATACTGATTTCCCACATAGGCGAGTATGCATTCAACAAAAGTAGACAAAAGTGTTTCCTATAACGACTTGTGTGAAGACCTGTGAAGATGGTAGGTTTGTGTATTTCACACGTCATTTCCGCACTATTACTAACTCTTTACGATAATGATGTAAATAAGGAACACCTTGTGTACTAGCGGCAGTTAGTTGTTAAATGTATATTTTTTTGAGCATACGTTGCGATATAATATGTATAAAGGAAATCACAGGTTGCACGATAAATTTTGATTTCCTCTTTCCGATGGTGCCATTTAATTTTGTAAAAAACAAAAAATTTCTTTGAAATTTGGACCACTTTCCTGGAATTCGCTAACAATTTTTTCAATAAATTTCGAATTAATCTAAAGATTAACTTTTCAGTAACATCTCCATAATAAATTTTCAGAATAGGATAAGAAAAGATAAATAAGTTACAAAAAAATACTATAAATACTGTCGCTTGCAGACGACAAATGTATGAGGCGCTCTGTTTATATCGTCGTTGTGGGGTGCGGCGCTCAGTGAATATCACCGCTGTGGCGAAACGCGTTGTTTATACAATATATTTTCGTCTTTGCCTATTTTTCTATCATTTAAAAATATCTTTATCATTTTTCTAAAACAAAAAATTTGACTGAATATTATTCACCGAGCGCCGCATGCACTTGTCGTCCGCAAGCGATAGTATTTATTTGTTTGTAACTTATTTATTTTTTCTTATCCCACTCTGAAAATTTATGGAGATGTTACTGAAAAGTTAATCTTCAGATTAGTTCGAAATTTATTCGAAAAAATTGTTGGCGAATTCCAGGAAAATGGTTCAAACTTCAAACAAATTTTTCTGTATAAAAATTTTCTTTTTAATAAAAAATAAATGGTATCATCGGAAAAAGGAGGTCAAAATCTATCCATTTATGGTTTGAAATTTTTTTTTTTCTGCTTTTCTCTACGATCGCAAGCGAGTTGAACACAGTGCGCTCGACTGAAAAAAAAAAAAAAAAATATATATATATACAGTGGCGGATCTACGGGGGGGGGACACCCCCCAAAGAACCAAAGCATCAATTGAAAAAAAATTTGTTATAACAGAGAAACTTAATTTATGCTATAAAAGATTTGTATGAATTGTACCTACGGATTTTAATAATTAATATTTAATACTATTTTCTGGTAAAACTGTTAATGTTCCCTTTTTATTCTATTTTACAACACAATACTGTTGTCGATTTTTGCCATTTTTATTTTGTAATTTTAAGTTCAATGAGAAATATATATATATTTAAACTTGCTTCTGAACAAAGAGAAATCCAGATTATTAAAAAAAAAAAAAAAAAAAAGGAAGTAGAGTCTAATAAAAATACTGTATCTTTCTTACTATTTTTGAACTACCATATTTAAGGTATAGTTTTATAATTTCGTTTTATTTTTCACCCCTAAAAGTAAAACAAAAATTAAATTAAAAATTGTAATAATTATGTATTTTTAAAACATTTTTAAATTTCTATAATTTGATTTTCTTTATGAAACAAGGGGTATTTCTCAAATCTACCGCATACCGTAGAAGATTTTACGTAATTATATAATTTCCTTCCCTAAAATGTCTTTATAATTTCCCCCCAATGTCCTTAAAATTCACCCCAAATGTCCTTATAATTCCCCCAAATATCCTTATAATATCCCCCCAAATGTCCTTCTGAATCCGCCCCTGATATATATATATATATATATAAACTCGGCCACTCGGCCATTTTGGCCTCGCAAGGGGCTGTGCCCCTTGACCCCTCTTGCTTACATTTCTGTCTCTTTCTCTTCTATACTATGTATAAAATGATCAAAATTTACAATGTAATTCTTACTGGCATCAACACACACAAAAAATAACATAACCACAAAAATCCTATTCTAACATTTAACTTCCGTTATATAAAATTAAGACATTTTTTCGTTACATTTATCGTTACATATTTCGTTACATAAAATTGTGACATTTTTTAAATAACAATAACAAAATCCTACAAAATATAACAAACGTTACATAAAATTGGGACATTTTTCTGGGACATTTTTCTGGGACATTTTTTTGGGACATTTTTTTGGGACATTTTTCTGGGACATTTTTTGGGACATTTTTTTGGGACATTTTTTCGAATGGTGGTAGCCTAAGAATTACGTTGTAATTAATATATATATATATATATATATATATATATATATAATTAAGAAGTTACCGAGACTCTAGTATCACTGTATTATGAAAAAAAAGAAAAAGATTTTAGTTTTACAAAAATTGTAGTGGAGGGTTAAACAAATAAATATCTATTACACATATAATATATGTACCTAACAATTCTGTTACTATGGTGCACAGCAGTGTAATGTATGATATCCGATATCGCCATTGACGCAAAAAAAAGAAAAAGGAAAAAAAAGTGTACAGCTTTTGAAGGTATCCTCACTTTTTGTTGTTTCCATAAAAATAAAATTTGTCCGCGCTGAAGTTTATATAAAGTAAAACGGGTGTTGTTATAATTTTTTCTTTGTAGCGTTTCGCAGAGGAAAGAGATAAAAGAGGAAAAGCGACGATAAACGGAATCGTGCAGATTTTGATAAAAATACACTGCTTGATTTTAAGGACTCAGTTGCCATTCGCTTGTGCAAATAAAAGCTTACATTACGGCGTATTCAGTTCGATGGAGAAATTGATGACGTGTTGATTACGCCATTCGGCTGCTAAAGTTTATAAAGTAACGGTACGGCTAGTAAGTCTTCCAGTTTAATTAAGTTCCTCCTTTAAAATAATTCCCGCTGACTGCGAACGCCAGAGCCGGGCGGCGCATCCTTTCAGCTAGTTTGTACTTTGTTTTCCCGTTGTCTAGCGCTACTTAGCGACGGAAATCGTTTCTCCAACCTCTCTTTTGACTTGATTCGCACCCGTTTCGCTGTTACGCGCGCCCACTTCTACAGCTTGTATAGTGTGATAGGCAAGAGATAATGACTAAAAGACGGACGAGGCGAGAAGGAAGAAATTAAAAATAAAATTAAAACAGATAGAGTTAATAGGACGAAATGAACTAGAGAATATAAACCTGGCAGCGGCATAATAAAGCAAAACGGGCTCGCGTCGACGGCAAAATAAAGATTTATACGTTATCTCGCAGCTCGTGCCGACGCGAAATATAATATAAAAACAGAAAATTCCCCCTGCCGCCCTCACACCATCCCGCCCCGGCACGGACCGGACCGGACCGGACCGGTATTATTTTAAAAGATACGATTTTTCTGCCTAGTTTATTCCGTTTTACTTTTATTTCTATTTACTTGTATTTCGCTAATTCTTTTCCGACGCCCCAGCTCTTTAAATGAGATCCGCCCGTATTTCTCGTTTGAACCTGCGCACTCTCATGCGCGCACACATCAAACGCTTCGCCAAGGTGTCCGGTGTAGAGTATAAAAATGTGTTTCCTGTTTAGTCTCGCTGCGAGACCATTTTACACCGTGCTTGTGATTTAATTGAACGACGAAAAAAGAGATTCATCGTGGCAACTGCTGCTTCTTATTGAATTCATTCCGTTAGAACCTATTACTTCCTCTTCAAGAGTTCCCCGGTCCTCTCCGGTTCGATCATAATATTAGCTTCTTCCCTGTGAGAAATGATTGAAAAAAAAATGGTAATTAATAAAATGAAATAGCGATTGATTATAAGTAATAATCCTTTCGAATAGAGATATAATATAATACCCCTCTTTTGAGAACACATACTTGTTCATATTTAATGCTATTCATTTCAAAATAACAATTACGCGAATAATACAAATCGGAAGGCATATATTGCAATTTAACTTCGAACCGTTAATGTTTTATTCTTTTCCGTTTTTATTTTTATTCGTTATCTTCTAATTCTATCTTGTAAATTTAATTAACTAATAAAATCGGACGTTATTTATACGACACTGTAATTAGAACAAAATTCGGTTATGGGACAGTTTAAAGTAAGTAATCGTAGCCTATTATAAGTTAATGAAAAAATTTAGTTGCAACTATATTGTTATTTAGTGTGTCTGATATTTCATAAGGGTCAAATGTATTCAGCTTCTTAAAAGTTATCTTTAACCTAGGCATTTCATCCAAACTGAACATCTTTCAAGTACTTCTCTATTATTAATCATAATCTCAGTGTCATCATCAGTTGTATTGATTGCAGTACTTATTACAGTATCTAATCGTTCTATATATATATAGTATTGTCAACTTTTTTATTTTTATTAATTTACGTACTTTGTAGTCTAAATTTTCTAGACGCGTCATATAATGATGTAATTATTTATCGAAAAATTAAGTTAATTAGTTGTTTTTTTTTTTTTATTGCGGTTAATTCGCACGAACAGGTGCATTCATTTCATTCTCTATACATGTAAATTTAGGAAGATTTTCGTTCTTGCTAGTGTCTCAATCAAAAATGCCGATTAGTTATCTTGAACTATTAATCTTTGTTTCGAACTTTGCTTATTATTATAGCTTGAATATCACACTTAACCCATCTAAGGTGACTAGATCTTTTGGTTCGGCCACATTAATTATTCGTCCGCCTAAAATGTTAACACGATCGTCGGCTAAATTAAGTTTTTCCATAAGTGGATTTATAATTGCCGCTTTAAAAATTTCAAAATGCAGGAGAAATTTTGTTTGTTTGTAAGATACAGCTTTAAGCTTTGCAGAATTACATCGTGCTGACATTTAATAAGCGTTTTCCTTCAAAATTACCATTTTCGTCAGAATCGAATTCAGCCGAGTGCTTTCAGCAGTTCCATCTTCAGGCACATATTTTCCAACTCTTATGAAGAGACGTAACAATAACGAACCAAGTATTTACACCGATACACTATTACCGAGCAGTAATTCTTTGAATTCGGAAATCTAAACCACTCAACTAATGATTTTCTTCCTTTATGTTTTGAATAATATGTTCAACAAAGTATACATTAAGGTGAGAGGTTCTCTTTGTAATTGTTTAAAATTAAAAAGTACCAACTAGCGGTTTACCGGTTCTATCCTTTTAATGTATACATCGCGGGAAAAGTTCATTGTTTTGTAGAAAATAATTCTTTCTAGTTTAATCAAGGGTACTCTACACGTATACATATTTTAAGTTCACTAAAACGCGCAATAGCAGTTTTTAGACGCTTAGGAGCACAAAACATTTCGAGCACCACTGTACTAGCTTTCACTGTGTTCTCTGCAACATTTTTTTCAGCACGGTTACCTATGTCGGCAGGTGAACATTTTTTATCGCTTAATGTGTTGTCATATTCCGCGTTAGCTCGGATAATACGGTTAACCGATGTTTATTACAATTAACGGTAAATTTTTTTTCTAAAGTCGATTCTTCAACGTCCGATTAAACCGTTATCGCGTTTTCCGGCCACCAGAGGTAACCAGTTACCTGATTAAATTTAGGAAGTTAATTTATTAATTTAATTTCCCCCGGTTACTCTTTTTATTTATTTATTGGCTTTTTTTTTGTTTTTTTTTTTATGGGTACGCCAACGAAGAGCAACAGCCCAATCAGCCAAGGAATCTAAGTACTTGTTCAAAACGAGAATAACATATTAGATTTCAATCTGGTGCGAGATTGAATGAATGAAAGAAGCTAGAATAGGAACAACTGATACAAGGAAGGAAATGAGAGAACGTAAGAGTCTCATTGTATGGAGTAGGAAGACGAAGATCCAAAAGCCGAGAATAAAAGAGAGAACGTTCTAAAGAGAGTGAGGAACATTCGAAGAAGACGTGATTGATATCACACAGAAAAAAGGAGTCCTCTGGGTGAAGAGGGCACCGCGGAGAAGAGAGACGAGGGAAAAACGATAAAGTGACGAAGGGAGAAAGGTGTATGACCGAAACGAAGACGACATATAGCGGTGATCAGGGGATGACATTGGGAAGGAAACATGTCGAACCATCTGGTCAAAGAAGGTAAGGGCTGAACGGAAAGATAAAAGGAATTCGGATTTGAGAAAAGGGAAAAATAAATATCCTTCCATAATGTAATATGGAACTGTCGGGAAATATGATTAATATTGTGAGAGGAAAATTTATGAAGAGGATGTCCGTTGGAAGCTCCTGAGCGAGCCAAGGAATCAGCCACCTCATTACCCTCAATTCCAGCATGGCTAGGAATCCACAATAAATCAATTTGGATCGAACGGAACAGGAATAATTCGTGAATTAGATTGCGAATAAGGAGAATGAAAGGATCAAAAGAGGGCAACGGTAAGGGAGAAGAGACCGCCTGCAAGTTCAGAGTCAGCTATTAAAAGAAATTTATGCGAGAGGATAGAAGAGGAAGAGATAAAAAGAATTGCATGAAGTATGGCAGCAGATTCAGCAGTAAATATAGAGCAGCAGGAAGGAAGTTTAAAGGATTCGGAGTAGTTGTGAGAAGGAAAAACAAAGGCGGCATCAACCCCATCAGCCCTCTTAGAACCATCAGTAAAAATAACGGAATGATTGGGAAATAAAGAGCTTAAAACCATGTGAAATTCAGATCTAACTATAGAGTGAGGAAGGAATTTGGCGGAACTTGACAAATGAAATACGTGAGGAGGATGTAAGAGACTGAAATAATTAAGAGAAAAGTACGGAGATTTATCATAGGAGAAAATATAGGGAGAAAAATTGGCAAGACGAACAGAAATGAAAGATAAAATTGGAATTCTGTTGGGAGTAAAACGCCAGTTGTGAAAAATAGAGCAATAGGCAGCTATAATTCTAGAGGAAAAGGAGGGAAGGCGTTTGATTAGGAAACGATAGCCTAGATAGGATCTGCGGATGAACAATGATTTGGATTCAGAGAGGATGGCAGGAATTGGAGTAGATTTACGTGCACCCAGACAAAGACGAAGACAGGAATTTAGAATGCGGTCAAGCTTTAACAGAAGAGATTTAGAAGCGTTACCATATATATAGGAACAGTAGTCCAACTTAGAAAGAATACGAGACTTATACAATGAGGAAAGAATGTAAGGATCACCACCCCACCTGTACGATGAGAGTGATTTTAAAAGATTAATCCTTTTAAGGCAAGAAGTATACAAGCGACTAATATGTTCATGGAAGGAGAGACGGCCGTTAAGAAGCACACCCAAATAACAGAAGCTCTCCACAAGAGGGACAGGATAATGACTTAAGGTTAGATTGATTGAGGAAGGATTATATGGACGGAAAGTAAAAACCATGGCCGCGGATTTATGAGGAGAGACAAAAAGATGAATATTGAAAAGAGCATTTTCTATAGTGGCTAATGACCTATTTAGTTCTAAGACGGCATCTGTTAAGTGGCGAGAAGAAGAGTAAATAAGGATATCATCAGCATAGAATAGGGACGATGAATTTAATGGAAGAGGAGTAATATGAGAAGTATAGATGTTGAAGAGAGTAGGACTAAGACAGGAACCCTGAGGAAGACCACAAAAAACTTTTCTTGAAGTGGAATAACAAGAAGTGCATAGATGTACAGTCCGGCTTTGGAAGATATTAATAATAAGGGAAACAACACAGTCCGGAAGATGTAGTGACAGCATTATATTTCTGAGAGTAGGGAGGTAGACATTGTCAAATGCACTGGAAACATCAATAAAGGCTGCGATAGTAAAATTTTTGTTTATATAGGAATTATAAATGTCAGAAAGGAAAACACTAATGCAATCAGGAGGACCAAGACAGGGACGGAAACCGAACATATTATTAGGAATTAAGTTATTGTGTTCGAGAAACCAGACAAGCCGTTTATTTAACATGCTCTCAAAGAGCTTCCTTAAACAGGGAGCAAGTGAGATAGGACGAAAAGAAGAGGAGTTTTTCTTTGGTATGGGTATAACGATAAAGGCATTCCAAGAAGGAGGAGTGGAACAAGAAAGAAGAAAAGAATTATATATATATTAAGAAGAATCTCAAGAGATTGAATAGAGAGGTTTTTTTATAATAAGAAAAGATATACCATCAATACCAGGGGAGGATTTGGAGGAGGACTTACTTAAAGAAGCACGAAGTTCATTAAGACTAAAGCTAGAAGATAAAAAGTGAGAAGTAGAATTAATAGAAGGAGAAGGAGAATGAAGCTCTTCGAGGCTGGCGACATAGGAAGGAGCTACGGAGTCCATGAATGAAATGAGGCTATCTTTCGGGATATTAAGATAAGAAGGTCGTTCCGATAAAGGAGTTCTAAACGCTTTAGCCATTTTCCAGACATGAGTCATTGGAGTAGAGCGGGAGAAAGAAGAACAGAACTTTATCCAAGCGGCTCTTTTTGAGCGTGTTTAAGAACGTTGTTTTTATTGTTTATCTCTGCAGTTGTTGTTTCTTTATTTTTCTTGACTCGATCTCCCGGAAATTACTTTACACTCTCACAAGTAGCAATAAAACACTTCTTACACAGAATTTCCTTTTTATATATCTATAACTCCGAGTGGTGACACAAAGCGATTAGGGAAGAAATACAGCTGCATAAAACGTACATAAATGAATACAAATCATAAAAAAAAACAAAAAAACACATATACTACACACATATACTATACACATATAACCTTGTCTATACTCATTCTTTAACTTTTATTTTATTTAATTAACCACGACTACTTCTCGGAAACAATTTGCTTTCCGTGGTGACTAGCCTTTGTTACGACGACTTCTTCCGATGCAATAAAATTATGAATTTATATAAAAATGATTAACAACTGACTAGAAAGATAACGAATGTGCGTATATAATAACGCGCGTATAGGCGATTCTCAGAGTCGCCGACAAAGTTAAAAGTAATTTCCGTACGCCGAGATTGAACAGATTCCGCTCTATTTATCGGTCTCTACATCACATGGTCACTTAATAGAAATACCTTTTAGATTTTAAATACGCCGCCAGATGATCGGCTGTACGCTCATGAATTATCGACGTTAATGGAATTTCTTATTTTTATGTATATGTTTTTGATATAATTCACTCGTCTGCATTCTAAACTATTTCATCATTTCTTAGTTCAAATAAATAGACCCTCTCTCTACATCGTACCACGATACCGTTCAACAATACTCGCTTTAAGCGGCAAATAGGTACTGTAAAGATTAATATTATATCAGTTTAAAACAGTTTGCACTGGCGCATTGTAGAACTCGCTATTGCGATTAGTCTGCAAATAGGTTTGTTAATATCTAAATGTTTTTCTAATACCTTAACAATTGCCACATTGTTTTTTTTTTTTTTATTCAGAGGAACCGCTCAATTTAGAAAATGCGTTTATTACAACCAAAATAAATATGCACTCTCTGTTGAATCACGCGTATTGTCTTGTGTCGGTGGAAGTTGCTTGCAGAAATCGTTTTTAAGCTGTACAAATTATGTTTCAGGGAATTTCTGTTGCAAGGGATGAAATTCATCAGCTATGCCACATTATAAAGACGTTAATGAAGGTGTTCGTTTTACGGACATTTCTTTTCTTTTTTTACGCTTTTTGTTACAAAATATCAATCAATATGGTAGAGTTGAACGTAACTTTCTTTAATCGACTCTTCCTAGACACATGTAGTAACTGTAAATGTTCAACTGGATCATTCCAATACTCACTTTGTAAGGTCTTTTAAGACTTATTCCAACAGTATGAGCAAAAAAGTTTTTGTTATAACCTCGACAGTTCTGTGTGTTAGTTTGAAGCAGTGAACGAATTATTATATTCTTATACTTCGAATCCGAAGTACCCTTTAACTCACCAGTAGACTAATTCGCACCTGTAAGTTCTAGTATTTGTTTACATAACGCTAAATCATGACTTGTATCTTCGCTCTTGTTTAGCCTTATTCCATGAAATTAGTGCTACATGATATACACATCTGCGATAAGGTTGTATTCCATATATATTTGATTCTTTGGTTTGAGATCATCTTCGTCAATGAGAAATATGTTGTCCGCTCATGTTGAATGATCCAGATTTCAGTTCATTGTCAATCTCCGCATCTTCAAACTCAATTCCAGATTCTTTACAGAACATAATATAGTTGCGGAAGTAGCTATATTTTTTTATTACATTCTTTTCGATTCGTTTAAAGTCTCTTGATTATATTTAAGAACAGTTTTGTAATCGGTTCAACAACGGCAGTACTTACAGTAGGATTTGGCTTCATTTTTTAACCGACAATATTCATCAGTAATATCTTTACATCATTTTTTTCAATTCCTCTTTAACATGCATGTGTAATAGGAAAAATACGAATATAAGAACAGTTTTCTGGTACAAGCGCATTGGAAAGTTTTAAATTTAACCCCATTTCCACCATTTGTTTGCAATACATAGTTGAGAATTTATAATAAAAATTTCACATGTTTTACAATCAAAATCCAAAGCACCGCGGTAGACAGAAAAACTATTCCCACTAATTTAGAGGTGCATCTCTACAATGTGACTTAAGGCGGATTTCCCTCACATCGCGCTTATATGCGAGTATTAGGTATTTTTTAATGTCCTCCTTCTTTAGTTTATAAACGCAAACTGTATCGTTTTTCGGTCATTGTTTTTAATTATAATATTTCCGCATTTTCGAAGTGAAGGTAGTAAGTAGTACCCATATTTTTGTGTGATAATATTTCTTTGTTCAAGTCAAATTTTTTACATCTACCGCCTTCTTGTAATTTACGATTTTTCCAAATCATTTCACGGAATTAATTTTTTCATATTTAACTTATTTAAAAAATGAAGAAAACTGCAAGAAAAAATTAAGCTATGAAAATATCTCTCTTTAAGTTTTTTGTTTTTTTCTTTTTGATTCAAACTAATACATTTTCAATACTATTGCTGGAATTTATAGTCTTTCAACAAATTTTTTACATTTTTCTTTTGCTTTTGCACACATTCGAGTATATGTAGCGATTTAATCCTTCCATATTTTCTTATCTAAAGTTCATTTGTAATAAAAAATAAAAACAAAAAGGAGAAGTTGAAAGGTATAAGAGTATTTACATATAAATTTCATTAAAAACATATTACTTTACGTTAATTGTATTTTTTACACATTTGGAATTTGGTTCCTTATCATCATTAACATCATAATTTACATTTATGTTATCGATTATTAATCAAATCTACATAGCTTATGAACAAATATTATCATCCAACACAATACACTTATTATCATTTTTTTCATTTATAACTCTAGCTTTGTAGTATGCGCCCCGTGTTTATCTTATGCTTAAAACTCCTTATCAGTCGCATTGTTGAATAACTATTACTGTTAATTAAATTATTATTAAAAGTACAATTTTTTTTATAGTAATTAAAAAATATTTCATTTTTTCTTTGTAGTGTAAGGAATACCCTTACCAACTTTGTTATTATTACTTACTTCAATGTTACGCACTCTAGACTGTAACCGTACCGAAATCTCCACCAGAACTCCGTTAAGTCTTTAAACTTGTCCAACACCTTTTCATCTAGTAACACGGCTGGATAGTTAGGCAATCTGAGACATCGAAATAACTTAAATTATTACGAATAATATATCCTTGGTAAGTATATTAAAAGCTAAGTCATCTGTATTGGTATATAATGGTGATAAATGCACCATGCATTTTATAATGAAAATTGTATGCTTATTTGCCAAGATAAATAGGTTTATTTAATATTATTTTCTTAGGATTACAATGAATAGCTCACTGAAAGGAATCTTCACTAAAACTAGTTTAATCCTTAAATCTAGGGTTACCAACTAGTTTTTTGTGAATATTATTTTATACAAGCTTCATGTCTAATAAATTATGCACGTTTTTCAAGCTTTTGACAAAAATTTAGTTGTTTAAGAGCTTCCAAAGGTTCATCTAGAACTCGCTAGAAGCTTTTTGACACTGGTATTCAAATCGATGTACTTGAGGCATGTGGCGACTGTTGAACTTAACTATCCCGTGTATTTTTATTTTTTTTTTTTTAATATCAAGCCGTGGCTTATTGCTAATTTTAAACATTTAATGCGAACAATATATTTACACACTTATTATGTTAAGTTGCGACTAGTTTTTTTATTAACTCATTTCCAGGGCAGAGCGCAATTATGCAAATTATGTAAATTTTTATCGAGTACTCTGAATCCATCTCCAACACATACCAATTCAGGTCATTTAATTTATTTTCGATCAACTATTGGAAACCTTTTGTAGGAGAATCTGACACATGGCACGACCGTACAAATTATTTGTGTCCCAGGTAAATAATGTAATTACTTTCTTCTTCTTCTTATAAGAATGCACTTGAATTATTACTATGCATTGCTTAATATAATAGGCAGCTACATATTGTAGTCAAATAACACAGTTCTAGTTTACACTTGTTAGTTTTAATATATTACGTTAAAACTGTACTAGGGAACTTAATACAACTGTGCAGAATCTAGACGGTAGATATCGTAACACGTGAATTTTGCTCAAACAAACTCGCTAAAAAAGTACATTTGTACATAAGTACTCATTGCTATATAGTCCCCAAATTTTTCACTCGAAGGACATCCTGTATCTCTTCCTACTCAATGATTGATTTTGCTATAACAAGCAGTAAAACACCGATGGGGAAGCAATGAATCTTCTACTCCAGGTTTTGCGTCATTAGGCCGATTGTTTGTCACTCGAAGTCACGGAGTTGAAGGAATCAACAAAAAATCTCAACTGGAACTTCTTTTGGTAAAATTTGTTTAGAGAATCCTTTGTAGCGTTCTTTGATGTTTGCGAGGAGAACATTACCGTATGCAATGCTCCCGCACGGTGACTGCATATCGTGTTAGATTATGAATAAAGATAGGTAAAAAGCTTGGGAGGCGCAATAAGGTCCTCGATGTTTACCTGTCAGATAGTTGTAGTTACATACTTTATTAGAAATGTCTACATAGTTTCCATATTATAACAGGTTTTAGCATTGTTGAAATGTGTATGATGTTTTTTTCTTGTAAACATGGAACATTACTTTTGCGTCTTCAAAAAGAAATTCAACAAATTTTTTTACTAAGTTCGACCTCTAAACGGTTCTTGCTGTTGCAGGTGATGGATTGCCGTCAACTACATGCGACACAAACTTGTATCAAAACTCATTATCTAATGGCGAAATAAAAAGGTACAAGAAACTCTACAATTTTTCGAAAGTTTTTTTTTTTTTTTTTTTTTATTATTATTAAAATATTTAAAAAATCTCTATAAAATAAAAAATTATTGGAAATTGAAAGTATTAAGAGGAATGATTTTTATTGAAAATTGTAAAGGTAGAAAAAACGAAGTAAACTCCGAAATAGTGGCTTAAAAATTTTAAAGCACTTTATAGAATAAAAAAGAAAACGAAATATTTTTTTTACAAATTTTGAAAATATTTCGATTGAAATAATCCCTTTGGTTAGTTCAGTGAATTCGAAATCTCATTTAGAATGAAACACATTCGAGCAGGATGGTGAGAGGGAATTACAATAATAAATTCATAATTTAAAAAAAAAAATCGATCACGTGTGCGCCAAGTAAAATAATATAATTATAAAAAATTGCATTTATCAGAGGTGCATGAAAAGAAAAGCTGTGCGTCAGTCGATAACGGCGCTGGAAGTGAAACTCTTTTTATGGAATGCGATAAATTTTAAAGGAGGAAACAAAAAAAAAGGAAAATTAAAGTAAAAAAAGAAGTATACTTTCAAAAATGATATTTGTAATATCATATGCAAGTGAAACTTGTGTAGTGTTTTTTTGTTTTTGTTTTTTTTTTTTATTTTGGGCTCGTCAACCTTTACACAGATACAATTAGAATAGAAAGGAGTCTATATCTTCATACGATATCAAATGTTAAGAGAAAGAAACAAATAATAGGAACAATCTGTGGAGAGGGAAAAAATAGAACGAGGCGCAATATGGAGTAGGAAGACCGAGTATCAATAAAATGGAATAGAAAGCAGAGTACTCAGCAGAAAGAGATGAACACTCAAAGAATACATAGTCTGCATGTTTAATTCGAGATCATCTGCACGTTGTTATTGATATTATACATAATTTTTGGTAGTTTTAAGTATAATTTTTTTTACTTTAATTTTCCTTTTTTTGTTTCCTGCTTTAAAATTTATTGCATTCCATAAAAAGTTTCACTTCTAACACTTAGTTTTTTGACTCTGACGTACAGTTTTTTTTATATGTTGGTTTTATTTATCATTTTCATTAACAATTATATACAAATTTTCTAATGCCGAGTTTAAAGAATTTTCCCATTTCCACCCGTTAACGGTTGCACTTTTTTCGTTTTTTACTGTGATTCTTTTGGAGGGTTTTTCAGCTAAGCTTCTATGAAGATCTCTGCCGGGGTTACTGTCTGGCCTCTCTTATCTTACTGAAGATCGCACAAAATGGATGTGTTTGCGGGTCGGCGGATTATTATTGGCAGTTTTTAAAAATTGGTTCACTTTGTTTTATAATAACATATTTATGTGGGCGAATTCTTCTCATGTACCTGACTCGACCCTTCTTTTTAGAGAAGCATTTAACAATTTTTTTTTCACAGAAGTATTGCTCTTTTAAAACACTTCAATGAAAATAACAACCTTTTTGCCTAATTTTACTGACTGTCGTAAATTTGTGGCTTGCAGAGTTACCGCAATTAGTCGGAAGGAAATAAAAATACGAAGAAACAATCGAATAATTATAAAATTAATGACATTAACCCGAATGAATTAGCATCATTGATTTAAATGAAACAAACGAAAAGAAAAAACAGAAATACAAATGTAGCGACTATTCTCAGCGTCTTCTCTTTGTGCGGGTCTTTGTATACTTAGTTTGTCTCTCTGGCTCTACGTTCGAGTAGCAGGAATTAGAAACAGAAACGCAGCGCGACTTTTTTCACCGTTCTTTTTTGGTGTCACTTTTCGTAAACATTGTTTTTTCGTCACTCTCATCCCCGTTAAAGTGAACAGGCATTAGACAAGAACAAGTAGAGTTTAAGAGATTTTGTTAGTTCGACGAGTTTATCTCAAAACTCGTTAGTGTCCTTCCATAAGAGAAGTGTCACTTCAATAATCATGAAAGTTAATCTTTTGATTTATTAATTATAGCTTCGATTTACATACCAATTCTGGATAAAATCCGACCAAGGGGGATAAATAGAATTTATTATACTTTTAAACAATTAGCAAATACTTTAAAAGTTCAGAACGAACAAAAAGTTCAATTTTGAATTTAACAACGATCCGTTCACTTATTATTTTTATTTATTAATCATTGAACACCTAAAAGGGTTCGTTTCCTCCATTCCGTTATGCTTTCGGCCATCCTTTTTAGGTCATGTTTGGCATCCCATATCTTAAATAATCTGTTTTATGTAATTATTCCTTGGTCTTCCTCTTCTTCTCTTTTTCTCAGTTTTTCTTTCTATAATTAATGTTAGTCTTTCATCGTGTCTTAATAGATATCCCATCATCTTTGATCTGCGTCGTTTTATTACGTTTATTAATTCCCGTTTTTCACTAATCGTTGTTCGTGACTTCTTCATTGCTCTTCTTATTTGTCCATTTTATCTTTAACATCTTTCTCCACAGCCACACATCTCTGTTGCCATCAACCTCTTTTTATCGGCTTCATTTATTATCCAAGATTCGCACCCATACAGTATAGTGTGCTCCATACACAAACCTTTATTAGCCGTTTCCTTAGTTCTGCGTCCACATTTTTATTGGTGAGTAATGCATATTTTTGCAAAAATGCGTAATTGGCTAGACTTATTCTGCATCTAATTTCTTTATCAGTTTTCCCATCTTCTGATACCATACTGCCCAAGTATCACCTTTGGCTCGTTCAATTATTTTATCATTTAATGATATATTTTTTCTGTTTTGTGGCATTTGTGTTCTTCCGCATAATTTTAGTTTTTGTTTCGATTATTTTCATGTTGTATTATTCTAGATGTACCCGCGTTTCTGTCAGTGTTTCTTGAAGTACTTCTTCAGACTTAGCAATAATGACAATGTCATCTGCGAATCTTATCATTTGTAGATATTCATCTTGTACTTGTACTTCAATTTGCTTATTCCGAAGGCTGTTTTTTATTAACTTTATTGGTTTTTATATATATGTATATATTGAATAACGCTGGTGACATTATACAACCTTGCCTTACCAAGGTACTTATTATTATTTCCTCTCTGCTTTTTCCTACCATAAATTCTGCTGTTTGGTTTTTGTAAATTGTTTTGATTGTTTGTATTTCTGCTTCCGGTATATCAATTTCTCGCAGAATTTCGAGTGAAAATGTTTATTATCTTTATTTATCAGCCTGGGAAAACCAGTCCTACATTCACTTGGACATTAATCGGGTTATTTAAATAATAATTCCATTTTTTTTTTACATGAAGCAACCAACGTACGATCACCGGAAGCGAGTAACTGAAAAATGCAGATTGGAGGATATAAACCATCGGACTCGCCAGTTCTTCAAAGAGAAATACTACCCACAGCTGGAGAGCCTGATGAATAAGAAGTAGTTGATATCCTTACGATGAACTGTGCTTACATAATTAATGCAAATTTGAATGTAGATTTCCATCGAAAAAAGTTTAATCACACTCTGATTTGTTTCCTGTGCAAAGCCTATATAGATGGTAGTTACACATTTTCGAGTTAAACTAAGACAGAAGGAATATTATATTATACGCAGGCGTAATTGGAAGAGACGATTGGACGATTTTTCGTATGATTTACCGAAACTAGACGCATTCTTATTAACGTTGTTCCACTCAGTTCAGTTTTCTTTTCCTTTTTTTTAAACTATGTCTCAAAGATCGGTAGATGGAGTGAACGGGTATACCACAGCAAGGCCGCTTGATCAGCTATACGATCAGCTATACGAGCAGCTATATCATTGAGAATGATTGAGCGATGGCTAGGAATCTCCAACGAAACATCAGAGAATCTACTTTATCTATAATTTCTGTATATTTAAATCGGCGATAATTGAAACTGCTAGGATTAAACGGCAAACGACTGTTAATACTTTGTGGAGCATGTTAAAATTTTTTCTTTTAACATCTAATGTGTTCAATGTAAAGAGTTATAGGCTTTATAAATGGCAAGCAACTCGGCAGTGAAGTCTTTCCCCGGGGGGTGGGGGGTGAATTTACATATTAAATTATTACCTACAATGAATGTACAATCCACTCCTATTTTAAAAAGGAAGAATATTTAGATTTGGTTGTTTGTAAAGAAGATTCAGAATTGATTGCTCGATCGAGGAGGTGTTCTCTAATGAAGCTGCTGAAACATGTTTATATTCACGTCAGTGTTATATAAATTAATACTATAAAATAACTAGTTGGGACCGTGATCATAATAGCTGGGCAATATGACATTACAGATATTGTGACGACTTTTTTGATTAAAACGGCTTCTTCCGTTGAACAAGTCTCCGTTCGTTGCGGATTTTACACTTATGTTTTCTGATTGTAACGGATGATGATAATTATTTTTTTTTTTTTTTTTTTTATCTTATTTTATTGCAATCTAGTCTAAATAGACTAATAAACAATTTTTCTTTAACAAAACAATAAATAAGTAACTAATAATAATACCAAAATAGCCCAATGGAATCTTGGTATACACACTTTAATTAAATAATAAATGATGTAATCTACGAATTTCAAATACTAATCTGATACGAGTTCATGCGGTTTTGTTCTCTCGAGCCTTCTCTCCAAATCCGCTGTGTTCAAGAGCTGGCGCGCTTCAGTATTTACATGATTTACAAGTCTCATCTGATGACATTTCGCAAATTTTTTAATTACTTGATTAACATACTCCGCCTGCAGATCTTTATGGATATGAACATTTTTTACGTAATATGGTGCGTTCACCATGTTCCTTAAAACTTTGTTTTGAAAGCGCTGTATAATACTTCTATTGTTTTGTTTGCTACAACCCCGTAGCTGTATGCCATAGGTCCAAACAGGCTTCAACATTTGATTATATTCTATGGAAGCAGCCGACCCAGTAGTATTTCCAGTTGATTCTGTATAAAGTATCTAATCTACCAAGGAGTGGTTTCGAGGCCGACCCGTGAAAACTGGTTCAGACCTTCGTTTTATAAAGAAGAATTAAAGTTACAGGATCCTCTCCCGCAGAAAGTACTGCTAATAGCCTTTAGCGAAATTAATTATCCTTTCCATCAGTTGTATCAACGATTTTGTATGTGAAATTCCCAAGTTAATCTGGAACTCACATGTGCATACTTAAATATTTAACCTGTGTAGAAAATTAAATGTTTTGGTTTTTAGATTTTAAGTTTAATGAAATCCCAATATTTTAAGTTCGGTACTTTTTCTTGCAGGTCGCAAAACATCGAAAACAATTTGGAGGATAGCTTGCCTTTTTTTTTGTTTACGATGTTTTGCTTTTGCGTATTTTTAACCTTTAGTTTAATCGATTTCAAACGCCTCCGTAGTTGATCACGCGCATTTTGAAGAGAAGAGAATATTTTCAGGCAAACGAAAGTGTAAGTAAAACGGGGCCTTTGGAATTCGAGGACACGCTTTTTAATAATTGAAGTTCTGACGAGGGCTAGCGGTAAAACAGCTGAAAAGGGGATTACTCGAAGGGGGTAGAACTTATTTCGACGACATCCGAGTTCGTTCGGAGAAGCGCAGACACTCCCGCAGAGTGAGTACGTGCGTGGAGGATATGCTGGAAACGTTCGAAGATGACAAGTTAGCGCGATCGGTTGTTGTTGGTGACGGCCTAATAGAGCGTGCTGAAACTCGTATCAAATGTACGATTATGTTTAAAAATCCGTTCGTTTGTTAAATCCGAGTGCTTCGGATGCGTCATGTGCCGCGTGTCAATCATCCATTCTGTCAATGTGAATCCGCTTTGAAACGTTCTTCGACCGCCATTTTTAATAATGGCCAAGTTATTCTCCTATTCCATTATTCGCTTTTCCGCAAAGTTAAATTCTAGCCTAATTAATGCGAAAAGCTACGAGTAAAAGTGCCTATTCAGAAGTTTTCTGCCGAATTTCAAGTTACCGATCTTGGTCAGTGTTTTTCGTTGTTCCTCTCTAATCTGGTTTAGTTCGTCGATTACTTTTTCATTATCTGTGTAGAGCTCTTACGACGACCGTGTCACCCGATACGTAAATAGCGCTGTGCACTAAGCGCTCTTCAACGTCTCTAACTGTTGATCGAATTCAGGGAGAAATTTTCCGCATCGTAAATTTTCAGTTCTCTTAAAATAAACATATGTTTTACGGCCGGGGGTCATTACAAATTTTTTCACACAAACAGAAGTATCCAAATTTTTTTTTTTAATGTCGATAAACGTACGTATGTTGTTGCTTTTTTTTGGTTTTTTTTTGGTTTTTATACAAGAACAGCGTTACTACGTTCGCAAATTTTTAAAAATTCAATCGTAATCTTTTTTCTAATATTAACACACTGTCACAAATTAGAATTATTTCACGGACTGCAATTGGAAATTCTCCACTTATCTCACTAACGGTTAAAAGTGCCCAAGGCAAAAACAACGACGGATATCTAAAGAAATAGGGAGAAAAGCGAAAATTAATGTCAATGAGGCTCTACAGAACGGAATTTGTGGAAATGTGCAACGATCATGCAGACGCGCCAAAAATAAACGTCACGCTGAACGTGCAAATACACACGTATAAGGCAATAAGCGAAACCGAAAAGAGAGAAACATAAATCTCTTTTCGGTTTTGTTGTTCAGAGATAAATTACGAGGAATTAAAAAAAAAAACGATATTGGCACGTTGTTAATTCGTGAAATGCGGGGGGGGGGAGAACTGGCAAGATTATTGTCGAAGGAAGCTGTATTATTCGGTGATAGCGATGCAAAGTGCACTCAGACTGGAGCATAATTTAATAAAGAGCCCGTTACGCGCGAAGATTAATCAAATTGAAAAATTGAAAAGCATGGATTTCCTCGATTACAATGCACAAAGAAGAATCCACCCGAAGCTAGGAAAATTATCAAAAGACATTACTCTATACCTAAATTAGCAGAAGAACGGGGTGGATTCGTAGCAGTAAGCAAATTATAGTAAGGGGTGCCGTCAAACACTCGTAGATTATAAAAGGGCGTTTAGTAGTGAACTATAGTAGTAGCACGCACTGTGGGAAAACCTTTTCCGAGATGGGTATTGTAACTCAATTTTATATTGTATAGATTTTGCGGGGGGAAAAAATGCTCTAGAGTAAATTATGATCAGCGGTCGTGGCTCTGTTTTATAGCCACTTTTGTACTATGTGTATTTAGAACATAGATTTAGATGAAATAGCAAGGTGGTGTTTCAAATGTTACCGATCTACGTTATGCCGATGACAGCACTATTATTATTTTCGCCTCATCTCAAAAAGAGCGTTTGGAGAAGTTAGCAACAGAAAGTAACAATTTCGGCCTGGATAGAACGAAAATTATAGATCGCGCGAAGAAAAACACGTGCTAGAGGTTCTCGAAAGCTGGATAAATGTGAAATAATTGGTGAACTTGACTAACCCAGTTAACTAGAAATAACGGTGAATTAAATGTAGAGATAAAGATATGAATGACGGCGCCAATGAAGAAGTTTCAACGAATTTGCAGATACCGTAAGACATATAAAAGAGTAGCTTGCTCGTTTGTTAGTTCTTTCGATCTATCACTGAGTTGTATCAACGATGTATTACTTAAATGCTGGCGGATAATGCTAGGAATATAATGATGTGCGAAACTAACGATCTCCGGTTATCAAGCATAAATATATATAAGCGACACTCTCTCAAAAAATACGATAAGAAATTTGTAAATGCTTCGGACACGCAATACAACAAAAACACCTAGACCGACCAACTGATAGCCGGAAGAGGTCCAAAGTTGTCGTTGAGCGATTCTTCGATGGACGCGCGACAAAAAAAAAAATAAATAAAACGCTTAACGGAGAACTCTGACAGTTGTGGATGATTGTTAACAGTCAATGATAATTCCCCACTATCCATATTAAACATCGGGGATCGAGTAACAGCAAATCAAGATACAGAGAGCGTGAACGTTTTAGAACGAAAAGATTTTATTTCCTGACAATGATGACTTCTTTTACGGTGCCGTGTGTACTACTGCAAGAGATACCGGTCGGAAGTATTAGAGCTAACATGCCGGTCCATCATCTCAGTATGGAACCATTTTGTCTGGATTAAGTGTTTCTTTCAGACTTGATGGGGACCTGGGACACATTGGTTTTTCTATTGTTGGCACGGTATTAGCGCAGGAGGTGTTCGGTAGTCATCTGTTTCGTGAAGTATCCTCTCTCTGCAGCAGGTGACGATCGTGTGTTGAAATTACCGAGACGTAGTCGGGGCAAGATGATTTCTTCTTGACGAGTCAGCGGGGACGACAGTGTAGGCTAAAATGTTGTATCTGTTCAAATTCTACGTTGTTTGTCGTGTTAAAATTGGTTTAAAGTTGTAATTAGGCTTCGAGCGAAGTAGCGCGATCTCTTTGACATAGGCTGTTGCTTATTGCTTGTACTGCTGCTTAGACACCACTGGTCGCTCTAACGTATAAGCTATATATTGTCGAGTATGTACTGAACGTACGGCAGTGGTGATGAATAAGCGTTTCATCTGCTGATGTAATCGCGCATCCTACTCCAAGGGATGATGATTTAATCGGTATTTGTGAAGAGCATTACGTGCCCATTAAACTGTTCAAGTATACTCGCTAGGAAATACGGAACATCTTCAGACAATTCTTCTGTAGTAAAAAAAGTCGTATAATTCTGATATACATGTATATATATATATCGGATACCGATATACCATCTAGAATTGGTTTTATGCAAGTTGAGAAGGAATGATTTGTATTATTTTTTAAGAAATTTTTTATAGCCTGATACCTAGTTACGAGAAGATTTCGAAATGGATTTCACCTATGGACCATTTAATAGGCCGGCCGTTTGAGTTGCCCCAAAAAGCCCCGGAGCAGATTCTTAAGGCTTTGTGTTATTTTTGAAGATCACAGTGGATTCGCTTTATACGCATGCATCAAAGTACCGTACTCTATTTTAGAACGAAACAGAGCACGACAAGCGACCTAATGTCTTTGCCATGATTTAATTTTTGCAAACAACTCTTCTTCAACATATTAATATGAGGTTTCCATGATAACATCGAAGGTCAACATCCAAGGTCAGTCTAAGGTATTTCACTACATAATAAGTTGGGATAGGTTGGCCGTTAAGGTGGTCGCTGACATTATGAAAACAATTTCGATGGTTAAAGAAATGTATCGGGGAAGAGTTGGACGCAGAAAACTCGAATCCAGTCTTCACAGTCCAGATTAGAAATCTATTCAACGCCGTCTTCTAAATCTCCGTTCCAAGGAAAATGTTTGAAAACTGAATCATCTGCGAATATCTTTTTATCGGCGGAAGGATTTCATTAAAGATGTCGTTAATGGCGATGTTAAACAATGTCGGGCTTTGTACCTTGCAGAATTCCGTTATGATGCAGTGCATGCAGAGCTGACGTTATACTTCCCAGTCGTCATGATCATCGGAAGTCGATATTCCATTTATAAATACGCTTTGTAAGCATAATGTTATGCCTCCAAGTCGTCTCGAAAGCTTTTGGTATGTCTAGGAATACAGCTAAGAGATGTATTTTCCGAGAGATGGCAATAGATATCTTACTTCGAAGATATGATCCAGCGTTGAACGAGCACGATGAAATCCGCATTGAATTCTCTTGATTATTTTAGCTCCCGGATAAATCGAGACCAATCAATCTCAAGTGCCGTACGCTACATAGCGCGTTGGCGCAACCTATTCGTACATTTAGCTGTACCGATATAGGTTGTGTACCAGGCAATTGTAATATGCAACGCAGGTGTACACACACAAGACTACATTCGGGACTGATTGAAGCCGCTTGTTATCGCGCTATAAGTGCAGTCCGTCCGATGTGGGTCTGCTGTGTACTGACCTAGCGCGCATATGATGTTGTACGTGGTGGTTTGCCATTGCCTTCCACGTGACTATTAGCGATTATTTATTTATTTAATTCTTGTAATAAGTTTGTCGTCGCTCGGGATCGAACCCGTGACCGCCATATCGGAAGTCAAGCGCTCTAGCAACTAGGCTATAAATCGAGACCAGTTTCTCAAAAATTTTACTGAGAACTGAAGTAAGTGAAATAGACACCTGCGCACGAGTCAGAGCTAATCAATACGTTATCAAAAACATAAAACGCTTCAGGAGATCGTCAATGCGGAAACGTGGAACGAGTTGTTCCCTTAATCGGTCATCAGACTATCGCAGTATATTAAAGTTTTCCGATAATATCTGATGCAACAACATTTTATATATATATAATAGATAACGGCCACCAGTAAATTAATATAAGTGCAGTAAAATTGTTTTGGAAGGTAAAATTTGGTACAAGCGTGGCAGTTCTTTTTTATTTTTCGGCACACCATCTTCCAGCATTTCGTGATATTGAATTTTTTTAAATATTCTTATATTTTCAATTAGTTTTTTCGCTTTTTTTTCCTTTTCATTATATTTAATTGTCCGATTTATTATTTTTCATCATTGAATTCCACAAATGTTTGTGTAAGCAGTTTACTTATATTTAATTATATAGATAAAAAATTCCGGCAGCGATGTGCTGTTAAAAATAAAATGTTTTTCGGTATATGTGAGTAATTCGGAATTTTTTACATATCAACTGATCTCCAAGTTCTATTTACATAGCGAGCCGGGACAAAATAAACAGGCTGTTTACCGTTGCATATCTCTGTAGGTACTATTGAGAAAAAGTCGAAATTGTGGGTTACAATCACGGACATTGTAACAAAATTAAATCTATGCGACGGTCTATTAGTTATAAGATGGCCACTGTAGTTCATGTGCAAGCTGTATATTCGTTACATCGAAACAGATACGAAGCCGGCTGAAGCTCCATTTTCGGTTATAATACTTTAAAGTGCATTTTGATTAATTTTTATTTTTTTAACATTGATAAACTGCGCCCCGATATTACAATGAAACGCTGAAAGCTTTTATGGAGAAGCTTTTGCGAATTTATAGAGATGCCGTTAGGCTCACGAAGAGAGCGATTTTTATTACTTTTTTATTTTGTTTTTTTTTTTTCGTTCGGGTTTTTTATTCAGCAGCTGATTGCTATTCTGACTAGAATACATAATGTGCAGAATATAAAGGTTGGTGCGCTGTTTTTTCTAGCGAGAAAAATTGAAATATTACTTCACAGTCAAGCTCGATATTTGGTAAACACTGTGCCCCGTGTACAACATGAATAATACACTCGATAATAGTAATATCGCTACTAGTACAGACCTTTTCAATCTCTTTCCATTTCCTAGATTCTGTTTATTCACTTATTTTTTTCATTATTTTCATTTTTTCCCGGCAAAGAATAAAAAAAGGAAAATTCTTCTGCGGACGTGTATTTGAGTTTTTGTCTTTCTACAACGAACGCCGAGGTGAAGTTTATTTCGGTTTTTATCATTTACCTTATTGCTTGCAATATCGCTACGTCGAATATAAGGATAGTTGAATAAATGAAATATATCTTTATTTAATTGCACCGGTTGCCGAAAACAGTGAATTTCGAGAATTTTCACTTTTTTCTGATTAGCGATCGTTACAAAATCGCGGTGATCGATGTTCATGTCATATTCTAAAACCGGAACGCCGCCAAGATATAGCATCAGCTCGTAGTTAATGAATTGAAATCGAAACAAATGTGATATTACAGGTGTTATAAACTTGAAATTGAAGTAATGCTTTACATCATAGTAAAAAACATATTGTACTCGCATGAACGGACTTGAACTGCTGTTTCACCACATTAGGTTGCTTCATATATAGAGTGGGTAAAAAACGAAAGGACCGCATGCCTGGAGGAGTTCATCGCACAGCGCTAAAACACACTACATATAGTAGAAAAAGAAGAAAAACGAGAAAGAAACATGTATTGGAACAAAAAAAGTCAAAACACAACTACAGGATATACAAAAAATCAAAAAAAAGTGATATCAAAAAAGTATTCGATCACAAATAACTACAATAAAAAAAAAAAACGCTTACCATAAACGAAAGGACGAAGCTAATACTTTGTATGCATTCCGTTAGCATTAATGACGGCTTGCAGGAGTCGGATTCCACCAAGTGACATGTTGTCGCGGGGGAAATTTCAGGCCCATGCAATTTGTAAAGCTTGATCTAAATCCTTAGCGCTAGAAATCTTGCATTTACGAACTCGGGCATCAAGATAAATCTACAAATGTTCAATGACGTTCATATCAGGAGACTGAGGAGGTGTCATTAATCTACGTGGGACATTATACAGAAGCCATTCGCGTATAGACATGGCGGTGTGTTTTGGGTCATTGTCTTACTGAAAGATAAATAACTCCGCCAGACCCAATTCACTAGCGTGGTCTTTTAGATTGCCGCGCAATATTTGTTGATGTAATCAGTTGCTTTCATGCGCTCTTCAATAAAAGCCAGATTTTCGACCCCACCAGCTGTCATACACCCCTAAACCATCCGGTTCCCGCGTCCATGTTTTACTGTAGGCTTCAAATTTTTAGCGTGTAGCTCGGTTCTAGGTTTGCGCCATTAATATTTCTATCCATCCGATCCGAACAAGCTAAATATGCTTTCATCGGAAAATATAACTGAATTCCAGAAAGTTACAGGTTTGTTCACGTATTCCTTTGCAACTGCTAACCGGTTCTTTCGATTTACTTCCGAAATGAAGGGTTTTTTACGTAGTACTCTAAAGTTAATTTGGGCAGAATGGAAGACATTTCTAATAGTTTGCGGATGGACAATTTTGCCCAACGTTTATTGAAGGTAAGCAACTAGCTGGGGCGCGCTTGTAAATGGGTTTTTCACCGATTGACGGATACTCTTGCGTCGCTCTCAGCACGTTAGATTCTTTGGTCTTCGAGTTCGTGCTTCATTTTCGGGTTTTTTCGTATTTTTGTATCGTTGAATCACGTCCCACATTCCCTCGTACGAATAATTTACATTTTTCATGATTTCGCGTTAACTTAACCCGGTTTCTCGTAAAATTATTATTCGCGCAAGCACTGTTCAGGTATCTCGGTCTTTTTTGGTAGAATTTCTTGCGATTAACACTACTTGTATCACGTTTGTTAACACTACAGCAATGTGTACAAACTACTGCACTTAATCGAATAGCTTACGTCTATTGTAATGCACTTTTTTGTCTTATCTCATACGCATTAATCATCTATTCATGATTGATCGAATACTTTTTTTACCCACTGTATATACATATATATATATATGAATACATACATATATATATATATATGTATGTATAGAAATGTAAGATCCATGTCGTTCTTACGGAGATAATAAGAAAATTATGTTACGTTTTTGCGGTATGTTTAAAAAACATTTTTTTTTTTAGTCAACTGCAATGTGAAAGCTCTCATTAAATCCGCAAATTGTGGCATAAAGCGTTGTACAGTTAAAAACTCCTAGGCAGACCGCGAAAGAAATATAATAGTTAAAACTGTCCCTATAACAATTATAAATAAACTATCATCATTTAGAGGTTTAAAGAATGTTTAGTCTGAAAGATCGAATTACATGGATTTTCTGAAAAACGTGTTAGACCACTGATGGCGTTAAATATATATATATATAAAAAAAGAAATGTAATAATTATATTACTTTTTCGAGAAATTATTTCAAGTGTTGAAAATATCGCTAAAAAGCAACACGGTCAGTTTCTGTTTCAACTTTTTTTTTTTTTTTTTTATAAAAATTCCAACAAGCCGAGCATAGCAACTTATTCACGAGCCTAGGAACACTCAAATGCCAAGGATATATATATATATATATATATATATAACTCGGCCATTTTGGGCTCGCAAGGGGCTGTGCCCCTTGACCCCTCTTGCTTACATTGCTATCTCTTTCTCTTCTATACTTTGTATAAAATGATCAAAAATTACAACATAATTCTAAATCGGTCCATATGAATATAATAACATAATCACAGAAATCCCATAAAATATAACAAACGTTACATAAAATTGGGACATTTTGCGTTATATAAAATTGGGACATTTTTTCTAATGGGGGGTAGCCTAAGAATTGCGTTGTAATTAATATAATTTTCTTTCTTTTTTGTGGTTCACCAGCAAGGATATTGGTCGTAAAACGAGAGAGGAATGTATCAAATCAGAATCACTGCAGCGGAATCATTTAAGATATTGCAGATATTAAATGTAAGGAATGAAAATTTTTCCGAAAGGATAGATATAGGCACACATCAATATTAGCGACATGGAAGAAATTACCGGTAATAAGAGTATTGATTTGTACTCAATGCAATTGCCAGATCACAGTCAAACACATCATCACTGAATGCCCCATCTACAGTGCCGAACGCCAACAATCCACACTTACAGACGATCACTCCGCGAATTTAAACATAAATAACTTATACAGACTAATTCAATTTATAAATATTACAAACCTTAAAATAATGTAAATAACCTTATCCGAGGTGATAGCCCCCTCCCTGGCAATATGTACCTCGTAAATAATAAAATAAATAAATTTGAAAAAAGCTACACAGATATGTCACCAGAACAACTTTGTCACAATATACTGCTTTCGTCTGTATGTTATACTGTAATGCAATTTGGTTACGCTAAAATAGCCGCCGCTACAATTAGGGAAAACTAGCCCAGAGAAAAAATAAATTGTAACTAAAAGAGGAAAACGGAGGGTTTATGGAAGAAATAATTAGTTTAAAATACAGCGCGGTCACGACTTGCTCTTAAACTGTACCGCGTATATTGTTATCAAAACGTGTTTTCAATGTAGCAGGGCTATTGAAAACAGTTAAACAGAATCGAATGTTCTAGACTAAATTAATTTCTGACGAACTACACAGTGACTTTTACTAAAACAACATGGCTACAACTACTACTAGCCTCTTTAAATAGCGTCCGCACGGCCGCAAACTATGTTAAATGTTGAAGTATTGAACAGCAATCCGTTTCTACTTAATACTATAATCGATAGCGAAAAACTACACCTAAATCAGTGTTAAAGCAACGTAACCATGATAACAGACCAGGTTACTCTGAGTAGCTTAAGGAACGAGAATAGTTGGATGTGTAAACATTTCGAGATTATAATTGTTAATAATAATAGTACCGTAATAAAACCATTTTGAGAACTAACAATGTCGAATATATTTATTCTTGCTGTTTTCGAAGTTACACACATTTGTGTTCCTTTGTAATAAAGTTCATCTCTGGCACGAAAACGCACCTCTGAAAATCCTTTTTCCTCAATAACCATTCGAGAAATTAAATTTATCGGCCTATTCTTTTAATTAATATTAATTTTTACGGTGTTTATCGCATTAACGATTCAAAAATCTAAACTATGCAATTTCAATTTTTCACATGGTAGCACAGACTTATCTGCTCCTTATTTTCTGGTAGCCCCATTCTTCTTCCGAATACCAGTGTCTTTTAGCCAGATTTTCCTTCTAGTCGTCCATTGAAGAGAAAATCATTCTGCTGCTCTCGATTCTTTGTGTTCAATATATTTAAGAAGCAAATAAAAGTACGTAAAAGCAAGAGCCGTGGAAATCTGTTTTCCATCAATCAGAGTAAGCAATCTCCCGACATTTCTACTTTTACCAATTTTTCTCACCTTAAGAGACTCTTTAAACCACGAAACGTCAGAATTACTGCAGTAGTTATTTTCGCTCTCACATCAGACTTCTCTCTCTCTCTCTCTAATCAAAAATGTCATTAATCCTTTCAATAAATATTATGCCAATTTAATCATTAATGCCGGTTGTAAAATGTATCCGTCCGGTAATTTCTGGGTATCTCCAATGTCCGTCTGAGATTTTCGCTAAGACAATTAATACTCGGATACGTCTCATTCAGTTTCCACTAACCTCATAGCGCTTCCTGCTGAAAATGGTTTCTACGCTGCTATCTACTCCTTGCAAATTCGGAATCCTTAATTTTCACAATAAAATATCAGTCTCCTGCCAAGTTTTGTGTGACTTTGTCAATTAATATTTTTTCCGCAATTTCACTTTTATATTGTTTTGCATATTGTTCCGTTATTCCCCTTCAGCATTTGCTTTCCTTTTCCAACACACATTTCGCTACCGTTTATATGCATCGATTTTTTTCCCACGTTAGTTTTGTTCAATTCTTTTCTTCTTCCGCTCCTGCTTTTATCTGTAATAAGATTTATTTGTTTACCACTTTGATGAGATATCAATCTGTTCAGTTCCGAGGTTGATTTTGTAAAGGTTCTACTGTTACTTTCTCAATTTATGTAGCGATGCATGTCGTTGCTCCCGATTAAATCTTTCTCTGTATCAGTCGCTTGTTTTTATGTTATTTTTGATTATATGTTTCACACAATACTTTCTGTTGGTATTGCTTTTTCTGTATTTAATAAGATTGGTTGACAGTCCGGTACGCCGTGAATGATTTATTTAAACGGTGGATGTTTAGATTTGTTAACTTATTATTATATAAATGAAATCAAAAACACAAGAAAAATCACACGACATTTTTAATAATTTATTATAAACTACCTGTTTATTCTTTCTCTTTTTTACTTGCTCATTAATCGGATTGAAACCACATTTGCTACCCGCTATTTCTTTAATAAACTCCCTAAACTATCTTCATGCAGCTCTTCTCTTATTTTTCATGTTTCTCACTTCCTTCTTTATTACGTATTGTCAGCTTAAATTATTACAGTCTAATTGTCGCGGCCATCCAGTGAATACGAATTTTCTTGATGGTTCCTATTGCGCTGCTTTCAGAAAAAAAGTTTCTTTGTACCGTAATATTCAAAGTATTTCTTCAATCAGTTCCAGATATTTCGGTTCAGCTATTTTTTAATCAAAAATTATAACCGTTTTTGGCTCGCGACATCTATCCACCCTATTTCATCTAATCCGTTTAATTCGAGTCTTGTATAACTCTCGTCGCAACCATTTAACTTCATATTCGTGACTTCCACTTTCAATTCTTTATCGATCCTTTCCCTTTTATATTATAAAAATACTCACTTTCCCCAGTGGAGCTACAAGGGTTACAATGGTAATGGTTTTGTGTTGAAAATATATTGCCTTCCAAAACAACTTAATTTTTTATCATAATTATCTCACCGATGTTAAAAATCCTTTATATTTCAGTTTCATCAACCGGTTTGACTTGGAAAAAAAAAATCCACACATAATGGTGCTAACATGTTATATTAGTATAATTTTTTTCATAAAAAGATATCATTTTTATTTCTCGAAAATGACGGTTTTTGAAACCCCTTGGCATCGGAAGCTACTAATATGGCCAAACCTTAAGATACTTCAAAAAAGTTAGCTTAATTTTAAATTTCCGGAATAGGGGCATTTTACCTACTTTAACGGGGATACCTATCTTTCACAAAATTAATCAATGATGCTACCACTCTTTCTGTTCCAACTAATACTCGTACCCATTTTGAAAAAACACCCCTACCCGCTACTATCTTAACGGCTATAAAATTTAAAAATTATGTTAGAAGATTTCTCAATAGTAATAGATCACATAGCAATGCTAAATATATTAGAACTCTATATAACTTTACATCTAAACTAGTATGCTATTCGCAATCACAGAACTAATTGCTTTCAATAATTCCTTTCTGCTCTTAACATAAAAGATAAGAATTTGTCGAAAGTATGTAAACAGTATAATAGACATGCCGCATTCCGCCGCTGATTGACTTGAACTCCAACTGCTACGTGTATCGAGACCGAAATAAAGCTGAATTGCTTTCGGCGCATTACTTTTCAGTGCACAGTCAAAATTCTCATCTTGCAACTAATTATCAATGAAATAAAATCAGAGATCATATCACTCTTTTTTTTGAGAATGCTGGTATTAGCCTAACCTAGGGGAACATTTCTACGCCCAAAAAGACATTCGTAATTATATCAAAAAACTTAATTCCAGCATGTCCGTCGGGAACGATAATATTCTCAACATTGTTTTAAAAAATATCCCAAATAAAGGTATCGTAGAGTTAAATAATATAATAAATGGCATCCCCAAAACTGGCTACTTTTCTCAAGCATGGAAAATTGCAAAAGTAGTTCCAATACCCAAACTTGGTAAAGATGCGTCAAATATTGCTAACATTAGACCCATTAGTCTCTTGTGTAATATGAGTAAAATTACTGAAAGAGTACTGCTCAAGAGATTAAGGGAACACTCGAATATTAATAGTTTAATTCCAATAAGTCAATTTGGGTTCCAACCTTGTTACTCTACTACTCACAGCAAGTTGCCAGAATAACCGAATTCATCACGGACAATTTTAACCGAAATAAACATTCTTGGTTAGTACTCTTCGATGTGGCTAAAGCTTTCGATACTAGCTGGCATCGAAGACTTGCATACAAACTAATAAATTCTAAATTTCCTACTTACTTCTATTAAAATAATTATGAACTACCTTAAACACCGACTGTTTTACGTAACTCTTAATAACTATCAATCCACAAGGAAAACTGTCCTTGCAGGCGTACTGCAAGGTAGTGTCCTCGGGCCCTTCCTCTTCATATTGTTTCTCAGCGACTTTCCTAAAATTTCTAACACTGAGGTCGCTTTATATGCTGACGATGTTGCCCTCTATTGTAGTTCTTATAGACCTAGTACCATAAGTAACAGACTTCAGAGAGCCTCGACACGCGTTTTAAAATACTTTACCAGATGGTAGATTAATATTAATCCACCAAAGACCCAAGCGATATTCTTCACCCGCCGGCGCCCCCAATTGCCACGAAAACTAATCATTTCTGGAAATGACATTTCCTGGTCTAATCATATATCTTAGCTTAATATTAGACAGTAGATTAACTTACAGCAAACATATTGAATACATCTCGGTTAAAACGAACAGAGCTATCTCGCTAGTATATCCCTTGCTCAATTGCAAATCCTATCTAAGTGCAAACAACAAACTTGTCATCTACAAGTGTCATTTATAACACCTATTTTATCACATACTCTTGTCCAGTGTGGCCTTCTGTTAGTAGGGCGCATTATAACAAGCTACAGGTAATCCAAAATCGATGCTTAAGATGCATTCTTAGGGCTAATATAGATATACACAAGAGTAGCATCTATGCATAATACTTTAGAGTTACCCGAGTTTCCGGAGGAACACGTACCTACATTCAAAGTCTGTCAAATACAAATCATTATGCGAAAATAAAATTCCGCGTCTCTCTAGGGCTTATTTAAAATTCTTGAAGAGAGTCGTTATTACGAGTTTCCGATAATACTCACTGGTGTCTCAATTTATATTTACGCAGCCCTAATGGTGCCAAGTTTATCGAATTTATGGGCGAAGAACTTGGATTGGAAATGGACCTTGCCATTTCTACAACCTGTAATTCAACTTGTATCGATGCCATCTTCTCTCGATATATTAACAATCTTGAAACACGTCACTATATTTCCTATTTCAGTACACACTGTCGTCCCCTATTGTCTATAACTAACAACAATTCTAGTTCAAATAATGTAGTAAATACTGTACGATAAATGCATAAAGTGACCTGTTTAATTGTTGAATGTCTTTTTTTTTTTTTACAGTACTTAAACGTATAAATAAAGTTAGAACAAAGTGTCTGAAAAAATGTGTCTGCTCAACACATATTTAATTAGAAGTTTCACGAACACATAGTTTTTGTCAGAAACAAGTATATCTGTGAATAAATGACGATTACAGTCGTTCAAATTGCTGCAACAAGTTAGCGGCCTCTTTATTCTGGGTGGAAAATTTTTGCTAAAGGCGTGCGGCCTTGCGGTTCGTTGTCTAATTGTTTAGACAATTCGGTTATTCGACATTGGTGAAAACCCATCCTTGCGGAAGTCATTTCCATCTCTCGTCGTAAATGCCAAATCATACTTGCACAGAGAGATCGGTGAGAACTATCTGTGGACACACACAGCACAACTTACAAAAGTGTTGTCAAGTTGAAATAAAAATTGAAACTGACAAGTGATTGCTACTTTTTCAATGATGCTTCCAGGATAATAGTTACCTTTTTGTTCTCCCAGTTAGAGGGGAGTTCCGCTGCAACGAAGTCTTCTTCAGCACCATCCATCAGTGCTGCTGCTTCAGGAGGATTTGGCTCAGAAATCGTAGAGGGAGCAATATCTTCCATCGTATGTGCATACAGTCTCAAACGTTGACCAACTTATTAATCCTAATGTAAACTACTCTAAGATGATAGAACTTTTTTCGAGATTTTTCAAACGCAAAACTGCGCCGCTTTATTGTTTATACGTTGTTGCTCACGAGAAGAAACATGTGTCCCTTTTACTCGTAGCAATGTAATAACCACAAAGTATCGGTTCGTAATCAGGCTAAAGACCTCCTGGAATTTTACATTAGACATTTTTTAGCTGAGGAAAAATAAGACATATCCATATGTACCGATGAGATACTTTACAATTTTTTTCTCAACGTCCTTCTGATGAAAAATTACCTCCCTAAAAGACGGATTCCGTATATCGATTCTTCAACTCCTACATTCCTAGCTTTCAGGAATTCTACAGCACTTTTCCATCTTCTGCTAACACTTTATATTTTCTTATTTTATTTCCCCACATGAATTTTTAACCGTTTTCATTATTCATCGTCCTTTATATAATCTTCCTTCCTAGATATTTATATTCCTTTTTTAAATTTTTCTCCTTACGTATTTAGCGGTTTTTCTTGACATACGACTTTGAAGCATTTAGGTGCGGAGTGGAGTGACGTGTATAGCAAAAAGGGAAAAAAAAAAGAAAAAAGAGAAAGGAAATGGAAATAAAAATCCAGTTCCACAATTCTGACTTCCGTTTAATATCGTTTACAAATACAGGTGTGGTTATGGTGAGCACTGGAAAGAATTAAACGTTACGTTTGCAAACGAAACATCGCCGTTGATCGAATAGTCCGTTAACTCTGGAAAAAGTAAAAGCCAACAGTTTTTCGATGGCTTTTGGACAGCCGCGTTTTCTGAGCGAGCTAAGGCTGTAGGTAACAGTGACGGTTTCATGGATGACGGTTATGGCTCGCAGTCGCGAACACAGCAGAATATCGACGCCGGACTGCTTATTCGTTACTTGAAGTTGACCGTTCGAGAGTAGCATTAACGTGTAATCGGTGCGATCCGCGAAGTACACCATAGCCGGCATGGTGGCCAGAACGTGTTCATCTTCGACGGTGGTAGTTTCGTCTCCGTCGCAGTTGCGATAGACCGACTTCAGACCGTGAAGTCGTTTCTTTACTTCGGCTGGACACTTGTGAGCGTTCGTATTCCAAACGTACTTCACCGGAACGGACGGAACGTAATACTGTACGTAGCCGCGTTTCAACATACAGACGGACGTCTTGTCGTCGTCGTGCATGGCTCCAGCCGTCCCGTTACTTAGTAGATAGTAAACGGTTCGTTCGGACGACCAGTTCTGAAGTCGGCACTTGCTTACCCATACCAACGGAGCCAGGTACGGCGCCTCCAGCTCTGATTCCTTCCACTCGAGCAGCCGCCGACCGCTTTCTACCGTGCTAATGATCAGTTTCAGTAGGTCTTCTTTGAGTCGCCTTAGTGAATGCCTCGGACAACTGCTGCTGCAGTAGGCGCCTCTGTCCTGCAGGCAACAGCTACTGCAGTAGGAAAATTTGTTGTCGATTGGCGTCAGTGTAGTTTCGGTCGGCGGTGAATTCGAGACTTGCGTGAAAAATTTCGGAGCCTCGTACAGTGCGGAGTGTGGCAAACGCTTTGGAGTGAAGTTGAGCGTTTTCGACAAAAACGAACTGGACGCGATCTCTTCCAGGTCTATTCGTTGTTTCGGGTTCAACTGGATGGTTCGTCTGATCAGCGACTGCATCGATTCCGGCATGTGTCGCGGCAGTTCGAATCGGCAAGCGGCTATCTTTTCGTACGTTTCGTGGACGCTGTTCGTGCCGAACAGCGCCCAACCGACGAACATTTCGTACAGTAGACAGCCGAGGGCCCAGACGTCGATCCGATAGTCGTAATATCGGTTCCGATCGTCGATCATCTCCGGAGCCATGTACTCGGCCGTGCCGTACTTGCCGGTGTTACGGATTTTATCATCGTATCTGGACAACCTCAGTGCCAGACCGAAGTCGCATATCTTCACCACCATCCGATCGTTTATCAGTAAATTCAACGGCTTGACGTCGCGATGAACGATGTTGTACTTGCGTAGATAGCGGAACCCGGACAGCACCTGCCTGAAATAGTAGCGTACTTCCGGCTCGGTCAATCCGTTGCGACGTTCTAACAGGTCGGCCATCGATTTGTTCTCGCAATACTCCAAGAGTAGACAGTAAAACTGCGAACCCTCTATCACGTTGTATAAGCGCAGTATGTGCGGGTGCTTCAGCCGGATGTGGATTCGAACTTCGTCGTTCCGGAATAGCGGATGTTCGTTCGGCTTTTTGCGACCACTTTTCCTGCTCTTACTATTCCGCTTTTTCCGGATGAATTTACCGCACAGGACCTTTCCATCATCCGGGCAATCACCGCCACCTTGATAACTTTCCTTCAGCTGGTAGACCTTCGAAAAACCACCCTTGGCCAGATATTTCATGCACTTGTAGGTCACATTGTTTCGTCTATCTTTTACATTTTCCGGCCGATCGTAGATTACGCCGAATACTTCCTTTCCGAGCATGATTATATTATAATAAAATGTTCGTGAACAAATTCGGAAGGCCAGTATCTCTGTTCTTATTTTCCGTCATTACTAAGTAATAATCGTTCCAGTACGCGGATCGATAACCCACTTTAGTATACTGAGAATTTTTCCGGATCCAGTTAGCCTCTCATTAATGGTTTTAACAGAAGCCGAGATCACTGATAAGGACTATTCATTACAAAGTAAGAAAGTAATATTTAAAAAAATAATAATAATGGAGCATTTTTTAGAGGAATATTTTTCATTTTTAGTATAAATATATGTTACATGAATTTTGGAGGGGAGACTTGCATTTTCATCTAAAAAAGAACACAAAACAAACAGTAACGTCTACGTTAATAACAATCGGGGAAAGCGAGCTGCATTTAGACGGAATAATCGTTTTATGAGGTGTTTTTTTTCATTGCTATCGATCCGTACAGAGGAGCGGTCATAATCCGGAAACCTTTTTCAAAGGACTTTCTTGTCACCACGCAAGGATCCGCGGAACATATAAAAATTTCGAAGGGTTAATATCCGACAATCCGTTCTGTTACAAAACGTCATACATCAGTATCTATCTTATATTTATAAATTCGAGTGATCATGGTCCTACAACTACATATATCAATATCTTTAAACGAGCAATAATTGTGTATATATATATATATATATAAATATAAATTTATTTCACGTATCTCGGAAACGGCTCTAACGATTTGGATGAAATTTGCACACTAGAGGTATTTTGGGCCAATAAATCGTTCTGTCAAAGTCTAATCCATGGAAAAATTCGGTTTCGCAAGTTTCAAATGAATTTTAATGTTTTCAGTATGATACGAATCAGGGTTGGTGCGCGATCTTTCAACGACGATTTAATAGTTTGTTCTGACTTTAGCATTATTTTTTGATTTTCGAACGTCGTCGATTATCAGTTCTGGTAGTGTCTTTGCGTACAGGCCGATGGCGTCAAAACTAGTAGGGCAAAACAATAAAGCATATGGTCAGCAAAACAAGCGAGCCGGTAATTACAGATACCTGGAAACGGCGCGGAACGAATAGGCAAAAAAAAACATCGGTCTTGGTTTTAGCCGATCAGCGGACGGTCACATAATGGCGGTTCGAAAATCATGCGCTACGCATGCAGTAAAAAAATAATATATATATAACAAAAAAAAAAACATAAACGATAACGAACAGTTCATTTTTTACTTTTTTTTGCAATTATTTTATATTTAAATAAGAAAAAATAACTGCTTTTAATAGCTGCTAAACAAAAAAAAGAAAAAGAAAATCGGTTAATAAACAAAGGAGGACTTTGCCTATTTATATACAGATATTAAATGTTTCGCGTATTTATATATATTATGTTTGTGAAAGTGAATTACTGAGAATATGTTGTGCACATTTTAAAAACCCCCCTTATTAAATTTCGCAGTGATTTAGTCGGAAATTTGTTCAAATTGGTTGGAAAACAGCTGATCACAGGTAAAATTACAAGACGCTTTTTATCTGTTTTTATAACGAATAAACCCCGATAGAGATAACGCTGACGACGATCCTACCTAAAATTTAATTTTTCTAATAAAAAACGCATAGAAATACATTCATAATAATCAACGTGTGCAGTCATTGAAAATATTTTCCAACCATCCGGAAAGCGAATTCGAAGGACCCCTACATTTTTGTTGCGTTCAGTATTGAAAAGCAAAGTTGTATGGGAAGAGGCTTTAAATTCATAAATGTGTTCATAAATTTGTTTCGTAAATATTTTATGTTTTGCGAATATATATAAGATTAAAATAAAGTTAAAAAGTTACAAAACAAAATACCGAGCAGAGCTCGATCGTCCAGGTACTATATATATATATATATATATATATATATATATATATATAATATAGGGTAAAATAAATATGTGAAATAGTCGACATATTAGAAATAAAGAATAAGAATATAAAAATCACTGGCCAGTTTTGAACTAAATGTCCGTGAAAATTAAATCGTTCCGATACAACCGTATTATTCAGATTTGATTGAATTTTCTGATTATTTAAATTTCCTAACAAAAAATAAATGTATCGCTATAATATTTTATACTACTCTGAGTATTAATTGGAATATAAAATAACAAAAAAAAAAATTCACAGAAAAAATGTTAATTAATCAATAAGTTTTAAGAATACCGACTAGTTTAGAATCTCATATGTAGATATATTTGTAGCATTTCATAAAACACATAAAATTACTAAAGTTGAACGCAATCATAATTTAATATAATCAGATTTGAAGTAGATAAGGTTTGCGGGTAAAATTCAATAAATATAATGTATAAAAAATGTAAAAATAAAATTAAAATTGTCACACTAATCGTGTGAATAACAGATAATAGACATTATTCATAATACTATTTTCAAATTTATTAATAAGACAAGTTTCTAAGAAATTTAATTTCCTGTGGCCAGTAATTATTTTAAGTCATCTACACCGTTATAAATTTGATGTTTATCTAAAATTAAATGTCTGGCATAAGTTCATTTTTATATGTAGCCATTATGTAAAGCGTATGTGTTCTTTGTATCTTGTCGATTTTTGGATGTTTTTAATACTTTTTTGAGTTTTTACTATGCCATAAATACACCGATCCGTACACATCCAGAACTAGTCGGTGTTGTTTAAATTTATCTATGTATTAACATTTTTAGTGTTTCATTGGTTTATATCCTAAATGCATATATAATGTCAATAAATATTACCAACTGTGATGGCTGAGCAAGAATTAGCATCTGATTGGAAAGTATTTCGACTTTAATTGAAATTGATTAAGAGTCCACGGAGAGATGCTTGTAAGGACCTTTAAAGCATTTGATACACATTGTGTTTATCGTACTAACTTACGCTTTAGCGATTTTTTCGTACATGAACGAACTGAAGTAGTGTGTATACAAATGAAAAAAAAAAAGAAAGAATTCAGTGAAACAAAATAGAAGTACAGAAATATTGCAGAATGAGTTGAAAAACTATAGAAGAAAATAATTATTAATGAAACCCGCGAGTTTCGAAAAGTTGTTTTCGTTGTAAAACTTCTTTTTCATAATAACTTTAAAGTGACGGATGGAATTACAACATTTGGTTATAGAAGAGTGCTGCGGCTATAATCACGGAAATTAGATTTGGTATTCTTTTAAGAAACGCTAGAAAGCTTTAGAAAAATGAAATAACGCTGAAAATGATTTTCAAAGAAGCTTCCAAATATCAGCTGAAAAAGCTTAATAATTACGTTTCTTTGTCGATGTTCGTGCTTTGTCGAACAGTATTAATCGCATCGTCACACTGTTTGTTCCTTTTATTGAAGACCGATACGTAGTCGCATGTTCCTGAAAGAGAATAGTGTTGTTGAAAATTTTCGAAAAAGTAAAAGTACAATCAACCATCGTCTACAATTGAAAAATGTATACGGGACAGCGGACGATCACTTTTGAAATTTGAATTGCGGGAACTAAAGTCTAGCGGTTTTGAAAGTCAAGTATTTCCCTGACATATTCTAACGTTCTTAGATAACTTTAATTAATATAATACATATAATACATGATATATTTATTGTTTTCTGGGTTTATTTATTAATTGGAATTATAGTAACAGAAGCAGATAACGAAATTAGTTGTTTTAACTTAATTACGGAAATTATCAATCTTTTTCCAATGGTAGTTCTGCTTCTGCTGCAGATGAAAATTTCTCAGATTTAAAAAGGATTAAATATGGAAACCGAATAGGAGGGTGTAAAAATTAACGTTTTAATGATTTTTCTTCATCGAAATCAATTTGTCGTTAACTTAAAAATATAAAGTTAATTTTGCGAGGAAATTGACCGTGATATTTAATTTTTTCTTCCGACGTAACCTTTATATTATGTGCTCATCTTTTCCAAACTGGAGAAAATGAAAATTTTATCAATTGAAAAATTTCACGATAACCTGTTAAAAAAAAGGAATTTTATCTTTTACACTTGGAACCGGGGATCTTCATTAAGTTAAAAATCTCGAAATAATTTTTTTTCCATTACGTATAAAAGGCTTGGAATAAAAATACAACTCTCTCTCTCTCTCTCTCTCTGTCTTTCTCCCTGAAAATTCCATTAGTGCTGGATCAGCTTAGGTAAAATTATAAGAACTTACCGCAGTGAAAGAGTGCGGTTAGGAAATCTTCTGGAAAATATGTCACTCTTCTAGGCCCAAATGTCAGTTAGAAAAGCGTTGCTCTTTTAGTTTTTGGCCTTATATTTTCCTCAAGATTTTCCTTTGTTTTGAAACACTATCCTTATTGCAAAAAATGGAAAAAAAGAATAAAGAAAAAAAAATTACCACCGCAACGAAATTATCACCGAAAAACAAGTTGGAAAGCTTACGTAACAGTAGTTGGCACCGGCGCTAACTTCAAGGAAGGATCAAAGAATTTCAGTCTTTAAAAATGTATTAAATTGTAACAAATATACAAATACAACGCAAACAAATTTTAAAGGTATAAACGACCATATACTATACTTAGAAACGTTCTCGGGCAGAGATGGTCAGCTAAAATTTCTAAAACAACAAACAGTATATGACCTCAGAAGTAATTCTAAACTGTTCTGATCACATACTGTTTGTTGTTTTAGAAATTTTAGCTAATCATCTCTGGCCGAAAACGTTTCCAAGTATATAGTATAATCGTTTATACATTTAAATTTATTTGTGTTTTATTTACAGTTTAATATATTTTTATTATATTTTAACAAACAGTATATCGAAGGATTCTATATTTCAGTCTTTAGACATTGAATGAAACCTACAATCTCATCAGATTATTTGTAGCTTCTTTTCCGTTCTTCTAATTAGTGAGGAGCAAATTTTAATATTTAGAAAAACCTTAATTTGGTCGTCCGATCCGCTGAATGATCCGGTTAATCGGTTAATTGGGGCTAATTGGTAAATTATGGGTAGTCCCCTTCTGGAAGAGAGTACTTTTTGGACATTAACGATATTTCCGTTATGGACGCTTTTCCTATTTCAGAAAATCGAAATTCTTTGGGAAAAATGTAAATAATTAGCGTTTTTGTTCTGTTTTTGTCCTCTTTTTTGAGCATGTCACTATGAACCCAAAGGTAAAATTTTGGAAGTTTCAGGGTGCGATTATCAGGTACTACCTGAGCGAGACAAAACTTGATCCTTTGAAGGAATAAGGAAAAACTTCTATTAGATGGAATCTCTGAAAATAAATAGAAAAAAAAGGGAAAAAAGAAGGAACAGTAAATTAACAAAATTATGGTCGCGGAGAGGAAAAAAATAGTTTCAATAGCTATTGTGTTGAATAATATGTCGTTGATTAGCATCTTCGTTTAGGCTATTGTGGTACCATGACTATTCCTCCGTCATTCTTTTATCTCTGTTATCTGTCGTCTTCGCTCTTTAATCACAACTTTCATCATCACGTTTTGTTCTTTCCAGCAATTTTTTATTTGCAACGCCAATCATATATTTTTTTGAATGTGCTTTCTGCCGAGCTCTCGTGCTTTTACCTGCAGCTCTTAAGACTTTCTCTTCTCTCCTCCTAGACCGCTTCCTTTACTCTTTCGCTTTTCTTATCTTCTATAGTCCCTACTACTATTGTCTCCTTCCATTTACCGCAATTTGTAATCGTATTAAAATCCAATTTCTTTCCCTACTGATGGCTTTCTGAGCTGTGGCGCTGGGTCAGTGCCCTCAGTAGGCAGTCCAAAAAGAATAAAAAAAAAAAAAAAAAAAAAATAGGCCATAAGTGTCACGTTCGGATACAATGAAAACAATTTCTACTATTTGTAGAACGTGTTTTCACATTCGAAAACCGAAATTCTAACTCTTTCACACCCTCGATGTACTTTGTAATTTTCAGAAGTTTTTGTCCGTATTTTTTCCCCGGAAAATTCGGAAATAACCGAACCGATTTTGAAAATTATTTCAACAAGACAGATATAGTTTGCAATCAATTTCGCGAGTTTCTTCTTTTTAGTGAGCCACGTAACCTCTCTAGATATGGATGGGGCCGCCAGGAAGAAAAAAATTCGGTATTTTAATTTACGCAGTTATTCTTAATCAATTTAATTATTTTTCGAAGCAATAGCTCGCATTGATAATGGTGACACAGATTAATATAGCGCAATACGAAATTACGCAACAAAAAAAGAACAACAAGTATTTAGCGTACGAAAATCCAAGTAAGTTTATAGAGTAAACAAAAAAAAAAAAAAACTGAATGATTAACCGCTGTTTTTTGTTGTTTATTTTATTTTATTTTTTCGGACTCACTGGCCCGGAATTTCTGCTTAAAAATAATCGGTCATAATGGAAATATAAAAGAACCGGATAGTAGAAATGATGAACCGGCGAGAAAGAAAAGGGGATAAAATAGAAAGCGAAAAATAAGACGCCTCTGTTTTAGGAAAACACAAAAATTAGCGTCGTTGATAACAGCATCATTTAAAGGAATGCGAAAATCGGATGGGTAGATGTATAAAATGAAAACGGTAAAACCGGGGATCAGAAAAAAGATTTAGTTGGATAGAAAACGGGAAAAAAGAGCGACCCCGTTGGAAAAGGACTATGTAGAGGAGAGAACATTTGTCTTACTTGTCGACTATTCTGGCTCGTGTTGAGGTTTCGTCCCAGTTCAGTAGGAGAAAGTATGAGTTTAGTCTCGATAGGGCGAGAAAATTTCTTCGTGTTTTGTTTTTTTTTCTCACACGATGACTTCTCGACAACAATTTTAGTCGATAATTGCGATCAAAATTTCGACAGAAATTATATTTCTCCCTTCCGAGGCCGTTTCTGGATGAAAATCCTTTTTTGACCGAACTCCCCTCCACAAAAAAAAAAGGAAAAAATGACAAAAAAGCGATACATTAATGTTAAATTTTATAACAGTATATTATTACCCTTACGGGCTAGAATAGGGAGCAACGAAAGAGTCTAAAATTTTTTTCGGTATTAAAAATCTCTTCGGATATCATGCAGGCGATAAAGGCAGGAGCTTTGTTTAAAGTAAACAATTCGGTACCGTAAGATTCTTGTTTGTTAATTTTGTTGTTTTGGCCGGTCAACTGTGGTCATTTATTCAGCGTAAGAGAAATTTTTCTGTACTTTCCATTTGCAGCCGAGGGATTTGAACCAGGTGCTACCTGAACGAATCACAATTAACTAATCAACAGCTGGTTGAATTTAAATTGTTTTTATTATTAATTGATTCAGAAAAATAGTACGAGTGAACTGTAACAGAAATGAGAAATTGTCGAATTTAACATTTGTATAAAGAGAAATTTTTTGGAACATATTTGTCGAGAATGTTAAAGAAGTATTTATTGCTCACGGTGTTACGGAAAAGAAACTATAGTTAACTACCTTAATTAATAATTCTCTATATTACACAATTTAAATAGTGAGTTTAAAAAGGCCGCTATTTATCTTGAACCGTTGGTGGTTCTTTCGTAGTGAGTAAATATTTCTATCGAAATATTTTTAACATTAATTTAAGTAAATGCACTCACCAGGCACCTTAACATCCGCAGGCCTACACACCTGCTAACGGGTATAGAATTTATTTTCCTTACTGAGTACCAGGTGTCCGTAAGTTGTTCGAATCTAGCGAGCTTTATGCTCCGTAGATTTCAGAATTATCCGATTTTACTTACACCGCAACTAGACTGTACCATATCCTGAACCAAGTAGTTTGTCTCTCCGCCGACCATAATCATGCCCCCTTCCCCGGTGCACCGATATAATTTCTTTAAGCGTTTCATGTTTTTATTCAATTTTTCGCCAAACAGAATACAAAAATATATGTATATATGTTATTTCGTTAGACGCAAACAAGCCAAAAACGTGCTATCAGCGCTTAGACGCTTTTGCAATTAAAACAACCTGCTTATGAGTGATAACGAGTTCGTCAGTGCTATAAAGGGTGCCGGTGAGCTGCGGCGGATTAACGGGGGGTGGGGGGGGGGAAGGGGCGGCCCACCCCGGGTATTTGGTCATGGGGGCCTCTAAACGCCTCCATCATTTCCTTGATCAAATCCTAAACAAAAATTTTTTAAAAATATGCTTAGTACCTATCTACGAGGTGGTTTGGAGTTGGGAGATCCCATACACAAATATCATCCCTTACAGATAAAATACGAATAAATAAATACAGCCTGTACCAATAATTTACGATCTTTTGAAAATAAAAACTACCTATTACTTTATTTTTACTAATTGTTTTTTTGTGCCGATCGATTCGTATTTTATTTTCTTCATCCATATCCGTATTCTATGTATGTTTATTTAAGTCGAATTTAAATTTCACTTGCATGATTTTAACTAAATAAACATAAACACTTATACATACAAATGTGAACTGAATAAAATGATTGTAAAATTACATCAACTTCTTAAACTGGGGGCCTCATTCAGCTTTGCCGCCCCGGGTCTCTGACGGGCTTAGTCCGCCACTGGCAGTGATCCTGGTTTACCTCTATTATTGATCTTTTATTATTCTTTTAATTAAATTATATTACTGTAATTAGGTTTACCTATATAAATATAATATTATAATTTACGTTACAACGGGGTGGAAGTTCATGGGTAAAACAGATGAGCATCTAGTAGGAAGGTAACTATCGAAACCGAACAAATGCAGTTAAACTTTTTTGTTGCATATTTAATCCGGATGAAAATGGATATACAATTTATGAGCTTTTGAAATAAATACTTATAACACACTCTAAATGTACAAATACTATTATTATTTATTTAATAAAACAACACTGACTAGTTTCGGATAATTGTATCCATCTTCACAGTGATTAGATGCAATTATCCGAAACTAGTTGGCGTTGATTTATTAAATAAATAATAGTAGTACTGTGTATTTAAAGTGTGTTATATTTATTTCAAAAGCTCGTAAAATATCACAACGGTATGAAAGAAAATCGCATTAAAAGCTATTTAAATAAGATCATGTTAAAATATAAAAAGTAAGCGCAAATAATTGGCGGGGATACACTGAATTATAGCAGATCAGAGTTGACGAGGATGAAACTGGCTGTTAATGAATTTTTGTAGTTCTCGGAAAAATAAAAAAAGGAGAGATTACGAATAAATGGAAAAATGCCTAATTCATACTGGAGAGCTGGTAAACGATATGATAAAAAAAAAAGAGAAAGAAAAACAGTACAAAAGAATGTTTTAAAAACTTACGCGAGAAATAAGTCGAATATGAGATGAAAGAAGCAAATGATACACTTAACGACGAAACACGGATAATGGAAATAAATTTAGAAAGCAACAAATAAAATTGCGAGCTTATAGAAAAAAGCGCAGCTACACGTGACGACATAGTCAAACATTTCTCCAACTAGAATAAATTTCAACTAGACTTTTTAATTATTATTTACCTAGTATAAGTTGAAGCAATAATCGATTGGTGAGTCGGACAAGAAAATTTGTACATCAATTTAATTCCTTTTTTTTTAAAACATTTAACCAATTCTAAACGTTGTAGGATATTAACTCCATATTCAATATACGCTATTACTGCGAAGACGGAGTTCATTGCGGCAAAATATATCAGTTAAATTTAAATCGTTTCTTTGTAATTGGGTATTTTAAATATAAAAGAAAATCACTAAAATACAATTAGAATAATTGAGTACGCTACTTTGAAGGGGCTCCGTTGGCCTAATTTCGGCTTTTAAGAAGATTCCATTAGTAAGAGAGGCAAATTTAATCGGATTGTAATGTGTAAGGCGAAAACTTGGCTATAATTAACTTATAACATACATTTTTGCGCCGTACTAGGTAAGCTTTCTCGATGTCGAAATAGAATTTCTGTGCGACCTGGTGTTATATTAAATTTCCTCTCGTAATAAAATTAACCGACTCTTATGTACACTAACTAGTTGCGCAATAGGCAAATTGAAATACGGCTTTTATTTACACGATTTAGAGTACGATTCGAGTCTGGCCAGGGTAAATTGTTCCGCATTTTCTTCTTTTTAACGTTCGTACTGCTGTTGTTCGTTTTTACAAATAAAAATATATCCGCTATCATCACCTTTTTCAGCGTCGAACTTATTCAAATTGTTATTTTACTTTCATATGAGATATTGCTATGCGATGAAGATTGACTTTCTACATATCTGCGCATTTGCGCGTATGTGTTTCGATGGAATTTTATTAATTTCCCCCCGTTCAAGGAAGAACGTGTATTTCATAACATTAAAATTCTAAAAATTTTGCAATGTTTCACTTTCCATTTTACTAAACTAGTAAGTAAAGTGTAGTCCCTTGATCGGGAGGGTATCATGAATTGTGAAATTAAGCTTTTCATAATGTACTTAAGGGTCCCTCCTAATGGGAATCTGATGAGAATACTAGATTCCTTTCTACTTTTGGATTATCCGCCTTTACTTTCCCGCGATAATTCTCTGATACCTAATTATTTCACAGGCTGGCCTGGGAGCGACTTGGATCCAGAATGAGACAAATCTCGATAACACCTTTCGATAGCCAAGCGCCTTAAACACTAGGCTATCGCGCTACCTTACCTTTTAAAGAAAATAGCTTAAATTTCACTTACCATAACCGTGCGTGTATTATGGCTTTTAATGTATTTCTATCGTTGAGATGAACTGACGCATAAAACGTCTGAAGAAACAGCTGGTGTGGACATTTTTGCCTTAATCTGATGCAATTAAAACTTCAAAAAAAGAAAGAAAAAAAAACCAACATTTCCACCTTCTAGAACACAGATTAATCAACCCAGAGCGTGCATTATCCATCTCTTTTCTCCAATGCTAACTCCTTTTTTTTTATGACCTGTTCTTCTAATTTAAGTCGTATTATTTTCTTATAAACTTTTCCTAAATTAGGCGAGATAGGTCTGTATGAGTTTGACATGGCCGGATCTTTCCCTCGTTTATTTGGTAGTTTTATTGTACACGTTTTCCAGAAATAGGGGAAATAATTAAGTTCCAGATATTTATTGTAAATTTTAACATTTTACTCACAATTTACAATAAATATCTGGAACTTAATTATTTCCCTTATTTCTGGAAACCGTGTAAAATAAAACTACCAAATAAACCAGGGAAAGATCCGGCCGTGCCAAACTCATACAGACCTGTTGCACTCTTGCCTAATTTAGGCAAAGTTTACGAGAAAATAATACGACTTAAATTAGAAGAACAGGTCATAACAAGAATAATCATACACAGAAATCAGTTCGGCTACATAAAAAAGAATTCTACGGAAAATGCAATAAATACCTCTCTCTGTATTAAAAAAATAGAAACCAACAAAATACACAATAAAATGAAAATGACACTACTGATCAGTTTCGGTATAAGCGGAGCCTTTGATGCAATTAAATGGCCCTTCATATTAAACTGCCTTAAAGAAAACAATATTCAAGATAACTTGCTTAACATAATTAAAAATTTTCTACCAAGCAGAGAAATAAGATTCTATAATAACGAAACAATAATATATCGAAAAACACTAACTGCAGGAGTACCGCAGGGGCCTCGGCACTATCCCCGATTATTTTCAACATTGCGATGGCTAAGGTACATAATATATATGACCTTGACGGGGATAATATGGAACTTATAAACTTTGCAGATGATCTTCTGTTAATAGCAGCGATTCAGGATGTCAAAGATATCAGACCAATTAACACCGCCATCAAGGCAATGAATAACACTCTGAAACAATTATGGCTGCTAATAATAAAGCCTGAAAAAACAAACAGCATTTTAGTGTAACAAGGAAACATAAGAAAGAAAATATAAAATAAGACATAGGAAGGTGAAACTGGAAAATTCAAACATATTTTTAAAGAAGGAAATAAAAGTATCTGGGCATCATATTAGATGAAAACTTCAATTTCACTAGTCACATCAATATTACACAGTAGGGAAAATCAAAAAAGTTCACAGCAAAATAACTGCTCTATACAACAATTAACCGTTGGCATCAAATCTACAGACAGAAAAATTATGATACTCGGCGCTATTTAGGTCCGTAATAGAATATGGCAGCAGAAAAAGCTTTCCTTTTGTGCTGGAGATTTTTTACCTATACAACAACAAACGATTCTGTTGTTTTTTTTTTTTTTGTTTGGTCCGACTTTCGCCCTTTGGCCAGTTTTACGATTCTATTTTATCTCGGTATTATTTATGCTGAACTGACTTATAAACAAATTTGATGGTCCATTACCATTATGTTCTCGCTGCGTTAGACACCTCTATCAGTCTACCATCGATTTTTGGTGGCTCCATCCATGTACTAACTTAGAAGTGTTGTAACACCTTAAAACACATTCTACTCGTCGATTGCATTGAAAACAGTATTTCCATTAAAAACATATTCGACCATATTTTTAAAGACAGACGCGTCCCTTTGGCTATAACACTCAAGAAGGGAACAATTTAAAAAAAAAAAAAAGGTTGCGAAAATGTATTTACTGAAGGGATTTTACTTTACTTTAATCAGTTATTATTTACTGTGCATTACTCTGTTCCCTACGATGAAAGAGAGTCTAACCGGTGTATTTATTTGTCATGCAGAAAATTTCTCCTCTTTTTAAGGTTCAGTGAAATGCACCTTACATAATTATGTTTACGCGAAAGAATAAGTAGGCGTAGATTGATGTTTTTTACTTCGGTGAAAGTGAAATTTTCGCAGATTTTGGAAATTCTTAGTTTCAGCCAAGCTCTCGTTTTCATCCTATCCGTATATTTTAATATTTCAATAAAAAAAAAGATGAACAAACATTTTCCGAGTTCAATGCCCTTCGTGTTTTATAAACATTTTTTTCAGGGGAGATACCGTAAAGCTTAAAAAAATTTCTGAGGTTTCTAAGATTTTGAATACTGCTATATTTATAAAGTGTTCACATCGTCTAATTTCGTTGCCGACTAATTCCGTAGGAAAGTGAAAAAGTGAACAACCTTATACTTAGATCGTTTAGTGAAATAAAAATATTTAATATGACAGTTTTTTTTTTGTTGTTGTTGTTGTTTTTGCGGCACCGGAGAAAATAACAATCATTAGAACTGTTGACACTCTAAAAATAAAAATTAAATATTAAATATTGCCTCTTTTCCCGGTAGACCGACTGATAATATTTTCCGTTTTAATCGAAGACGGAAGCAAAAATTTGAGAAAAAAGTGAAGTTAACGATAATCAGTAAGAGGTTTCTTCTTTTTGAGCGACAACCTCGATTTAAACTATAGGTCATTACCTAATTTAAATAAATGTTCTCTTAAAAAACCGAATGGGGAGAGTGGTAAATGTTCGTAAGTTTTATGTGTAGACTTCACGGTTACCATTGATAACTCGTGGTGAACCTCAGTCGGCGCTAAAACGTTTGACGATCACATACAGCCGGAACACTATTTGCTGGCGCGCTTGAAAGAGCTCATTATTATTTTTATCTCGCGAGGTAATTTTACACGCGCAATTAATTTTTAAACCTAAACTGTAAAATTTTGGATTGTTGCAGGACTTTCTATAGAAGGCGTCCACGTCGGATTATATTTTATTTGACTTTCACTTTTCAACTGTTTCTTTCTAACGATGATATTCCGAAGATGTTTTTCAAACGAAAGAATCTCGCTTTAAACTTTTTGGTCTTCTAAATTCTAAATACTAAATAGCAGTCTTCTTTAACTTTTTTTTCGTGTTTGTCAACAATAACCAAAAAATTTAACTATTTTCAGTTCTGCGGGAACTACGAAATAGTCTCTTACATGCATATATACGCGTATATGGTTTATTGGAAATGGACACTTTTATTTTCATTTTATTTGAAAAAGTTGAAAAAATAAAATGTTTTTTTACAAAAAATAAATATACTTGAAGGTTTATTATGAAAAATTTAAAAATGCGCTAAAAAGTAAAAAATAATTTCCCGATAAGCAAATATGTATATCGGAGTGATATAACACTTAAGGTTATATCGTAATTCTTATACAACACTGACACCTTAATTAGAGTCGACATCAGATTCATATTACAATATCTAGGAACAATTTAATGAACATTTAATGCAGTTTTTAACCGACTTCAAAAAAGGAGGAGGTATTCAATTCGACTGTATTTTTTTTTTTTTTTTTTTTTTTTTTTTATGTGTGTTACCACAGAACTTTCTTCTAGATGAACCGATTTTGATGATTCTTCTTTTATTTGAAAGGTGGTGTTTGTCATGTGGTCCCATTTAAATTTGATCAAGGTCTGACCGATAGTTTTTGAGTTATCCTTAATAATGCGGGAGATTGAAGCTTTTTGGATGGTTTTCATTCATGACTGTTTTCACCGTCGGATTAGATTTTTGACTTAAAATACTATAAATTTGCCAAATTACCATGGAAATGTAACTTTTGGTGTTTTTACCGTGGAAATATCTGTTCTTATTAAAATGTTTTAATTTAATTGAATAAAAATGCACTAAAAAGTAAAAAATAAAATGCTTTTTTACAAAAAATAAATACCGACTTCAAGGTTTATTATAAAAATTTAAAAATGCACTAAAAAGTAAAAAATAATTACTCCCGATAAATGTATATATCAGAGTGATATAACACTTAAGTGGTGATATCGTAATTCTTATACAACATTAATTTTTCGGAGTTGGCATCAAATTCATATTAAAAGAATAATTAAAAACTGCATTAAATGTTGATTAAATTGTTCCTAACATGAATTTAATTCCAACTCCAAAAAGTTAATGTTGTATAAGAATTACGATATCACCTTAAGTTATATCACTCTGATATATACATTTTATCGGGAGCAATTATTTTTTACTTTTTAGTGCATTTTTAAATTTTTATAATAAACCTTGAAGTCGGTATTTATTTTTTGTAAAAAAGCATTTTTTAAATATTATTTTAATATGTAATATAAATCCTAACTTTAATTAAGGTACTAATGTTGTATAAGAATTTAACCTTAAGTGTTATATCATCACTCTAATATATATATATATATATTTTCTTATCGGGAGTAATTATTTTTTACTTTTTAGTGCACTTTTAAATTTTTTGTAATAAACCTTGAAGTCGGTATTTATTTTTTGTAAAAAAAAATTCATTTTTTCAACTTTTTAACGATATAATTGAATTTTTTTTTTGTTAAAAATCAATTTTTTTCACATTATTCTCCATACTTTATACTTAAAAAAAATCGATCTCTTTATTCTGAACTGTCTAGTGGTGTCCTGTGGACAGTTAACGTTCACACATATATTCAAGTTCAACTGCATTTCCACGGTAAAAACATCAAAAGCTACATTTCCATGGTAATTTGGCAAATTTATAGTATTTTAAGTCAATAAATCTAACCCGACGGTGAAACCAATCATGAATGAAAAGCATATCCAAAAAGCTTCAATCTCCCTCGTATTATTAAGGATAACTCAAAAACTACCGGTCAGATCTTGATCAAATTTAAATGGGACCACATGAGAAGCATTAGCTTTCCAATAAAAGAAGAATCAACAAAATTGGTTCACCTAGAAGAATGTTCTGAGGAAACACACATAAAAAAAAAAATAATAAATAAATAAATAAAAACAGTCGAATCTCGGAAACTCCTCCTTTTTTTGAAATCGGTTAAAAAATTTCACATTTAAACTTATATTTGAGAAGAGATGGGGGGGGATAGAGGGAGATAGAAAAAAATATACAAAAAAAGTATTCACATTTAAAAAAAAAGAAGTAAGAAGTAAATTTTTCCAAATGTAGTTACCGGGGCCCTTAAAGTCTGTAAATTTCCTACTACCTGACAAAACTATGTATATTTTACTATCTTGATTTATTTAGAAAAATGTTAAAAATTGAAATCTCATGCCTCTGGCGCTATAAAATTACCACGAACTTTGAGTTTCAGAAATTAAAATGAGCTTTTTGCTAACTCTTCTCGTTATTACACTGTATCGTCTTATTAAACGAATTGTGTAGTAGTATACTTCTCATTTTTAATCGACTTCAAAAAAGGAGAAGGTATTCAATTCGACTGTATTTTTTTTTTTAATTTTTTTTTTTTTTTTGTGTTATCACAGAACTTTCTTCTAGGTGAACCGATTTTGATGATTCTTCTTTTATTTGAAAGGTGGTGTTTCTCATGTGGTCCCATTTAAATTTGATTAAGATCCGACCGGTAGTTTTTGAGTTATCCTTAATAATGCGAGGGAGATTGAAGCTTTTTGGATATTCTTTTCATTCATGATTGTTTTCACCGTCGGATTAGATTTATTGACTTAAAATAGTATACATTTGCCAAATTACCATGGAAATGCAGCTTTTGATGTTTTCACACCGTGGAAATATCTGCTCTTATTAAAATGTTTTAATTTAATTGAATAAAAATGCACTAAAAAGTAAAAAATAAAATGTTTTTTTACAAAAAATAAATATCGATACTTCAAGGTTTATTATACAAATTTAAAAATGCACTAAAAAGTAAAAAATAATTTACTCCCGATAAGAAAATATATATCAGAGTGATATAACTTAAGTGGTGATATCGTAATTCTTATATAACATTAATTTTTTGAAGTCGGCATCAAATTCATATTAAAAGAATAACTAAAAACTGCATTAAATGTTCATTAAATTGTTCCTAGATATAGTAACATGAATTTAATTCCAACTCCAAAAAGTTAATGTTGTGTAAGAATTACGATATCACCACTTAAGTGTTATATCACTCTGATAAATATTTTCTTATCGGGAATAATTATTTTTTACTTTTTAGGGCATTTTTAAATTTGTATAATAAACCTTGAAGTATCGATATTTATTTTTTGTAAAAAAACATTTTATATTGTAATGTATTTGTGTTCATGAGCGACGTGCTCGGTCGGTGTAACTACGGGCGCGAATTAACGAACAAAATTTTAGAATAATAAAAAAAAAAAAAAAGGAAACAAAGAAATCATTATTTCAAGGATTAACTCGAACCGAGAGTCGATTTAAAAATTCGTTTCGAAATCGAAAATTTCGTAATATTACGACTCGCCCCACGAATTGAGTGCAGAAACGTCAAAGCGAGATTGAAAAAGACAGCGGAAACATAATTTGCGAAAGAAAATTATTTAAAAGATGCCCCTATGTCCAGCGATCAAAGTTCACAGATTTCTCGATATTATTTCGGTTAATTCTCTCGAATTGATCTATAATCGTTTTATATAATTTAACCGTACCACGTCTCATCTGAATTTTCAATCTCCGTAGCCAGATGTAACGTTCTATTTTCGTACATATTATCGTCCGAATAAACATTTTATGTAAATTTTCCCAACCTTGCTGATAGTTTCAGATATTTCCCTGGAATACGTTAAAGATTTTTCTTGCACTATTTCCGCGTTTTTTTTTTTTTTTTTTAATTTTTCACTATTTCCACGTTCAGCATCTACGATGATTTTAACCAATCACAGTTAACTAGTTATATCTGGTTCCAAAATATACTTTTTCGGGTGCATTAAGAAAAAAACAAACAAAACACATTGCGTTGAGTCCGTGGTAAAGGTCTGATTAACAAGCCCCCCCCCCAAAAAAAAAAAAAACAGATTCCAAATTATTTCAGAAACGTTTTTCAGTTTATTTCCGGTAAAAAGGAAATTTGCGAATGTTTTTTCTTGCCTTTTTTTTTACAGCAATTGTGTTCCGCTATCGACGGAGTTTTAATATTAATAAAATGATTAATTTTAACTAAAAAAAATTTGTGTATACCTGCCCCCCACTGTTCTGTCGCCGAATGATACCCCGCTGAACTGGTGGATTGTTGGTGGTTTGATTCGAGGATTTCCTTACAAGTTGGAATTTTCGAATTACGAAATGCTACTACTATTTTTACCGTCTATTTACGATGGCGAGCTCTAAATGAAAAAAGTACGATAGTTTTTTTCGATTTGCACTGACTTTTGACAATTTCTTCTTCCTTTTGACCCGCGAACCGACAAAATCGACGAGCGGAAGATGATTTTTATCGATTATCGATTTTTAACTTGACCGAATGCCAACTAGCAACGAGCTAAAAATCTTCGACCGTTCTTTTTCGATCCTTTTTCCTTTCTCCGCCCTCCTTTCGAAAATTATCAGTTTCATGTTGCACCTTGACGATGTGCGCTATGGGCTATTGATCTTTGGTCGACAGCACGATTTCCCGGATACGTTCTCAATTTCGTTCTCACTGCGTGCACAACTTTTTAATATTTTCCAAAATTCTACTTGTTTATTTTTTTGTTTTAATCCTATTTATCCTCTCTGTTTTAGCTTGCAACATGATCTATCGCATTATATTGCCCGATTCGATCAGTAAATATTAATCGTTTCATTTAAAACCGGTGTTACAATTTATTTCTTCTTTTAATTGAGATTATCATCTTGAAAATAAATTAATCGAAAAAATGCCGATGAATACATATACTAATAAATCTTTGGTAGGTGCATCATTTAGGACAAAATCAGTTTTAGAAATATTAAGGTGTATTTTTTAACTTGACGCATCTCAGTTTTGCTTCGTTAAATGGTTTTTAAAATAAAATAAAACACGTTCGCTTCTTATAATCCCCTTTATTTAAAAATTTATAATTCCTACGGGGAAAGATGGCAAACGATTAAGTTAGTAGATATGATAAATGCAGACTCTTCGAAAATATTGCGTAGAATAGTACACAGATCTTAAATGATACGGCAAAGCAGTTTAGTCTAGAAATATAAATACTGATAAAACAAAATCATGATGATTGGTCATCGTTTCCAACTAGAAATAAATGGAGTTAGGTGGGGATTCAGCAAGTAAAATGTTTCAAACTAACAGAGGACCTATATTTGCGATATAGAAATAAATTTGAGAATTAGGCCAGTTTGGCTAGTGCGGTAGGAATAAAATTACGCCAAAAGTCAGAGTGTACTGCTGAAACTTCGTAAACGTATTGTTAAAACTTACGTGTGGCCTGTGGCACACTGTGTACTGTGCTAAAATGTGGACCCTGGACAAAAGGAGTATCTAAAAATTGCAAGCCTTTGTGAAATGTGGTGTTGAAGGAAGTTACAGAAAATAAGTTCGATCGAAAAGGTTACAAACGAAAAAGTTCTAAAAACAGAATCGATGAAAAACGGACATTATTACATCTGATAAAGAAAAGACGATTAAATAAACATAAAAAACACCTATTACGGAAAATTGTTATAAAAATACAAAAATACAGCCAACGACCCCTGTTTCGGAATTACATACTCCATATAATCGTGGCAATAATAAAATTTGTTATTGCCACGATTATATGGAGTATGTAATTCCGAAACAGGGGTCGTTGGCTGTATTTTTGTATTTTTATAACAATTATTATTTTCCGTAATAGGTGTTTTTTTTTTTTTTACGTTTACTTAATAAAGTGATAAAACCGAAAATGGGTTCGAGCATTTATATTTCAAATTCAATAACGATTAACCTGCGGGTGTGGGACATGTGACATGGTGGACTGTTACGCGCTGTAATAGAAGGTCAAATTCAATGGAAAAGAGGTCAGAGCAGACCGCGAAACACTTTCGTCACCACGTTGTTGCAGGACGCGCATGGATGCAAAACGATAATACTGGAAAACGAAAAAAAAAAAAAAAAATCTGCGCGGAGAACCGGTTGGACTGAAAATTACCATGGAATCAAATCGGTCATAGGACTGTCAAACGTATGCTGATGAATGTTTAATTGAACTTTTTTTATTTATCGTCATTTTACTCTCGACAATATTTTTCTAACTCTTGTTATCGATATTTATCGCAACAGAAAGCTTCCTAACTTCATCATAATCTAGAGGCTGACACGTAATTTATCGATACGCACTTGTATTTTTGCTATTGTTTTCGTAAATAGAAATACTTTAAATTCATTTTTTAATTACTGAAAAGTGTCAATTTTTCAGATGGGCGATATTCGTGAAATAACTATGTATATATAAAATGAAGAGAGTTATTCATCTAAATCCAAATAGACCATTCCGGGAACGATTAAAAAGGAAATATAAAAAACCTTTTTCTTTCACAGTAAACCTCGAATAAAATAACATTTCTCGCGTTTAGACTTGCACCGTAATTAGCACGAGGTGTTTTTCATATAAACCCAACAACGATAAAGAAACGGAAATAAAGTCATTAGCGATGCGATAAATCGAATTTTGTTTACTTTTGCACTACTCAATTGCATTTTACTAAATTAACCCGTTAAAAAAAATTAGCTATTTCAAAATTTCAGTTTTTATTAGAAAACCAAATTATTTTATAGACGCGTGCAAACTAAGGCCGCCGGGAAGTATGGCTGAAAGTATCGGTGAGTTCTAGCAGCGAACTTTTAACTTTCTGTATTTTTACCATAGCGCTTAAAATTTCGTCTAGCGACGTGTTATTCGGAAAGTCGATTTTACGTCGTTGGAAATTAAGACTGCAACTTGTTTTGCTTGAAAATTGTTTCGGCGGCGAATTTTGAATTTTCTTTATTCGGGAGAAAATTTTCCAGAACGTCTAAGAAAATGACAAACGGCGGCAGTTCGGCAATGAACTTTTCCAGATCATTTCTGAGACGAATCGGACGAACAAGAACAATTACGAGATTTCAGCTTCGTAGCGGCGAGTGGATATGTGCATCTTGCCCTATTGTCTGCACGTTATTCATGGAAATCGTGTGTTACCCTGCGTTTCGGAATCTGCGCAATTAGGATATTCCGCGTTTTTGGTCGACGCGTCTCGCGAAATGTACACCCTATTCAGTCGACGTAAAAACTTTCTAACCGATGTCACCCGTTTGCCGGTTTTCGCGCTGAAATTCTTTTAATTTCCGTAAAATTTTTTCTATCGAAACGTGAACAGTTTACGATTTATTTTGTAAAAAATTGCCCTCCAATTTCGCTTAAGTATAAAATGTGATTATGTTGTATTTCTTTCTTTTTTCTCCGTTTTTTTTTTTTTAACTGTGTCGCCGCGCGGCTCGTCGTTTTCATGTTGTTTCTTTCCTTCTAATTGTAATTTTTCCGATGTTCGACAACTTAAATTTAAGAATATGCGTAAAATTTGAATTTTTATTAAATTAAATTGTAGAAAAAATTAATTTTTTTTTAGTCATCGACAATGTTAAATTAATTCCTCAGTGGTAAATAACACAATGCGTTATCGAAGATTTATTTCAATTTTTGCGTACCACGGCGGTTCAGGTTATCCCGTTCAATTAATTATTTTCGGTGAGCATGTTTTTCATATCTTAAATATGCTTCGAGATGCTTTTATAAAACGGAATTAAAACTGCTACTGCATAGTATATAAATAAGGGCTTTTATATGATATATATATATATATATATTTTAAAATTTACTATCGGATATGCTTTTTTCTCATTTTTTACAGTTATAAAAATGTACCAAAGATCGTTCTTTCAAAATCCCTTAAAGTAATTACAAAATTACCGTCTTTCTCCTCGCAAATTTGAAGTTTAGTTTTTTTTCGTACAGAAAGAAAAGTGTCCCGATTTATTTTCAGAAAAACTAGAAAACGAATAAAACGCTTAATCCAAAGCGGAATAGTTATTTTTGTGAAATGTCGAACAGAATAATAGAGGGACTCTACACATTGAGCAGATAATAATTATAGTATGAAGTGAAAGTAGTAAAAATAGATAAAAATATGGATTTCCTATTTTTTTGTCCTCGATTGCATTTCGCAAAAATTAAGACCCCCCTAGTTTATCTAAATTAGCGTTACAAAAAAACTAATAACATTCACGAGGAATCCAAAATTTTATTCAGTAACGATAAGAGACTTTTCTGTAAATTATTATGTGGAGGTAGGATAAAAAAAAAAAAAAAAAAAACATTTCCCTTCTTTTAACCGATTTATAAGAACTATTACTCTAGTCGGAATTTATATAGGGACAAGAGAATATTAAGTTAGCGAATTTTCTGAAAATGCGGTGAATTATTTCACTTTTTCCTACAAATAATTTTCCTTATCCATGTAAAACTAAAAGGATATTAATATTTAATCGCCCTGAATCCCCGGTAAAAAGTATTTGCTAGGTACGGATAAGAACAAATTTTTTAATGCTCTATTCTTTTATTATTTCGATATGTAAATAAATAGAATTTTCTTTAATAGTTTTATTTTTTATTTATAATGCGAGTGCGTGAAAATAAATTTAAATTATAATCATTATTTGGCGAACGATAGACTTGCCCTCGTTTTAAGGGTCGCTTTTTCGAGAAAAAGGGAAAAAAAAGAAACAAAAAAGAGATTGAAAAATCATCTGTACAGAAATTATTTTCATACTGTGAATATTATTTATTAAAGAAAAAAGGGAATTTGAAAAATCGCCTGAACGAAAATTATATAGTTTCCATGTTATAAATAATATTTATTTATTATAAACTTATATTAGGAAAGCTTACTGCGCAGGAAAAAGCATAATCGATTATAAAAGGATCCGGTATTCGGATTTTTATGTCTCGTGGCTGTGTAAATACTTAGGTAATACGCATCATAGACTGCTCTCTGAAATCATGACGACTTAAAAGCTGATCATTTCAGTAGTAGTTTAATTCGGTAGTAGGCACATAGTCTAAGAGAAGTTCAATAGCCTGTATCCTTGATTTCCTGTAGATCAGCTGTAAAAAAAAATAAAACGAATTAAAATTATTTAACACCGCGTGTATGTATTTTTAATCGTAATCATTCTTGCGTAGAATTAATGCATAATGGTTTATTTCGAATCAGAGATTTTGCGCTCTCAGATATCACTAAAAACCGGCTATAGAGTAAATTTCATCGTCGCATTATAGAATATTAATTTACTTCAAGCGGTTAATAATTGTGATTTCTTCTTAAATATAGGAAACAAGCTAGAAATTTTCTATTGCTTTATTATAATATTATTCCCGGATTTTTTTGCAAAATTTAAGAAATGTACGGTTTTTGCGTGTTCTTTTGCGATGTTGATATTTTTTGTAGTCATTTACGTCTAGAGACCCCCCCCCCCCAAAAAAAACAAAAAAACAACAACAAACAAAACAAAAAACAACTGTTTTAATTAATTTTCATTCTCCATTCTTTAAATTGCTTCACACAGTTCTCGCGATTGCTATACTGAACCAGTTCGTATTAACCTGTATTCTGAAAAAAATAAGCTTTTAAAGGATATGTTCAATTTAATTGGAATATAATTTCCGTCTTGCATTCGAAATTTTGAGTACTGCTGAATTTAATTAATTTTACATAAAATTTTATAGTGTAAAATCTCAAAATAACGGTTTTATCCCATTTTCGTGTGTTTGCCGTGCTGATATTACCCGGGCCGCGTCTAGGAATTGCTTTGACTGGTTCTTATTTTCCGGTATTTAAAATATTTCATAATCGCCTTATTGAATTCGTTTATTTATTTATTTATTTATTTATTTTACGTGTTATATAGAGAAACTTAGGCTAGAGACACGACAAGGAATTTCGTTTGTTTTTAATGACATTTGTTCTAAAGAGCACACATTACATAAAGGACAGCCGTTTAATCGAAATATATGGTTTTTCATATCTACATTCTCAATTTGTATATGTGACCGAACTGTGTAGTTAATTTTATGTAAAAGGTCATATTAATACGGATAATCGGAATTCGAACATTATGTAAGGTGAAAATATTATATGTATTCATATATTAACGCTTATGTCATTTTTACGCTGGAAGTAATTAGAAAATCGCGTTATGAAATCGGTTACGTTTTATGTTACGTTTATAACATATTTACTTTTTCCGTTATTCTTTATCGCTGCTGAATCCTTTTTGACATCATGGTGGAAAAAAATTATTAACATTTTGCGAAGAATATACAAGTATATAATATAATATTAGTTACATTTTTCTAATAGCAATGGAGCAGTTAAAAAAGTAAACTAAATTGTGAAAATAATTCTAGCGGTGCGATATGCGTTTAAACACACTTGTGATAGAATAATGGCCGAATTAATGTAACTAATTAAACATATTAACAGATTAATATGGAAATTCATTAGAAATCAATTGAAAATAGTTGGAAAAAAATAATTGCAGGCTATCTCTATTTCCTGTGTGTTGTTTTTAACTGCTGAGGCTACCACAACATACGGGAGCAGTAACTTGTTTATATTTCTTTATATGAAGATCAAAATTTTTGTCATCGATTACGATTCACTCGATAAAAGTTTTTGCAGTTTGAGCCAAGTATGCCTTTAGATGCAGATCTTCGTTTTGTTCTAGAATATTCATCAATCTCTCGCATCCTCTTGCGATGTACACATTTCAATGGTATTTGACGTGTAAATACTCCTGCGAGTGTTAGCAAATAAAATGTGCGACTCCGTCATCAGCGTGTCGATGTGACCCATCTCGTAATCGGCTAAGTATTCGAACTTCTTCCGGTAGATGACAAGTTAAAGAATTAACGATAGAAAGGAATTAATTTATTTATAGGAAAGGAAAGAGGAGGTGGTTGAATGCGAAAAATTATTATATGTTTCGGTGCACATATCTTTTGTAAAATGATAAAGCAGACGATCCTAATCGGATCACGCGTGGTAGCAAATAATTTATTTATCGGTATATTTTGGTATGATTGATAATCATCCATATATCGTTTAGTATTGATAAATCAGTACTTGTATTGAAAAAATTGCAGGTTTTTCTTTACTTCTATTCTCAACCATATAGGAAAAGTCAGAGAGTTTGTTCTATGTTTTTTTAAAACTTTTGCGGCGATTAAAGAGCATTTATTTAAAATTATTCTCAGGCCCAGGTTAACTTTTTTTTTTTTTTTTTTTTTGTGGAATACGACATGAAACCACTTACTATGGGTGCAGTAAATAATAATTTAAATTATATTATAAATCGATAATTTATTGGTTCCCGATGATTTCGACTCTTCATCGAATATCAAGAGTAAAGAACAAGTTTTTTTCCGAAATTCATGCAATAGAATGTAGTCGTCAGTACGTTAATAAAAAGCTTGATGGGTCGTATAATATTTTGCGCAAAATGTCAGTTAATGTATATAAGCTTCTTTCTGAAAAATAAAAAAATATAATACAACGCGGATTCGATTTAGATGCTTCTGCGAATGACAAGGAGGTGGAAAAGTGAATTCACAAAGCTATATTAAGAAAACTGCGATTATTTGCAGTCAAGGGCGTCGCCAACCTATAAGCCGGGGGGGGGGGGCAAGATGATAAAAAGAGAATATGAGGGTTATAGGAAAAATAAAATTTATAAGTTGTAAAGGTTTAATTTTTTTATTGAACAAGAATAAAATCTTAATTAGAAGATAATTTTCGTGGGTTTCTGGCAAATTTTTATAATAAAATTATAAAAGTCTTCCAAATTGTCCATGATTACGCGCCTATGAATATTCATTATGGCTGGTTGATTAAAAAGTTTCAAGCCTCCAGGGGGGAGCAACTGCCCTCCCCCCTTCTACCTCGCCGCTGGCGACGCCCATGTTTGCAGTATTACCGAGATGATAAAGGTACTGAATCAATGTAATACCAATCTGCTATAGGGAAGATAGAATTTCCGAGAAATATCTTTTTGCTTTTTTGCTTTTGAATGACCTAACTAAAGGCTCTTAAGTAGTTTCAATGTTTGTAATAAACAGCTCAAACAAAGATTTCGAGACTTGTCTAATCACCTTCAGGTATATCCAGATGAATTTATAGCGTAATTTGTAAACAGATGATTATACAAAAGCGTACTAGTTTATAGCAACTGATATATATATATATATATATATATATATATATATATATATATATATAAACTCGGCCACTTTGGCCTCGCAAGGGGCTGTGCCCCTTGACCCCTCCTGCTTTCATTCCTGTCTCTTTCTCTTCTATACTTTGTATAAAATGATCAAAATTTACAACGTAATTCTTACTGGCATCAACACACACAAAAAATAACATAACCACAAAAATCCTATTCTAACATTTACCTTCCGTTATATAAAATTAAGACATTTTTTCGTTACATTTTTCGTTACATATTTCATTACACAGAATTGTAACATTTTTTAAATAACAATAACAAAAATCCTACAAAATATAACAAACGTTACATAAAATTGGGACATTTTTCTGGGACATTTTTTTGGGACATTTTTTTGGGACATTTAGCGTTACATAAAATTGGGACATTTTTCTGGGACATTTAGCGTTACATAAAATTGGGACATTTTTCTGGGACATTTTTTTGGGACATTTAGCGTTACATAAAATTGGGACATTTTTTTGGGACATTTAGCGTTACATAAAATTGGGACATTTTTCTGGGACATTTTTTTGGGACATTTAGCGTTACATAAAATTGGGACATTTTTTTGGGACATTTAGCGTTACATAAAATTGGGACATTTTTCTGGGACATTTAGCGTTACATAAAATTGGGACATTTTTCTGGGACATTTTTTTGGGACATTTAGCGTTACATAAAATTGGAACATTTTTTTGGGACATTTAGCGTTACATAAAATTGGGACATTTTTCTGGGACATTTTTTTGGGACATTTAGCGTTACATAAAATTGGGACATTTTTCTGGGACATTTTTTTGGGACATTTAGCGTTACATAAAATTGGGACATTTTTCTGGGACATTTTTTTGGGACATTTTTTTCGAATGGGGGGTAGCCTAAGAATTACGTTGTAATTAATATACATATATATATAAATATATAAATATAAATATATAAATATAAATATATAAATATAAATATATATATATATACATATATACATATATATATATATATAAATAGGAAAATAAAAGGTTTATTTTAAAGTAATTCAACGGAAGCAAATATTTAAATAAAGTACACATACCGAAACATATCTTACCACTATGCAGAAAACGTAAGAGAAAAGAACATTGACCAAATAATAAAATGATAGTACTTACTCAAGAAAAAAGTAAGTATAATGAAAAAAAAAGACCCCCAAATGTGGCAAAAAGAATTAAGTCAAACGCGAACTATTCGAAATATAATAGAAACGAGAGATAAAAAAATAAAAATAACGTTAGCAAGTACCAGAACAAATGAAATAAAATTTTTCAACCAATATGGGAAACTAAATAACTAAAGTAGCATAGTTCTTCTTATTTATTATTTAATGCTTAGGTACTTTATTTGGGCTTTTTCTATAATCTTAAGACCGTAGTTTTGTAGACTTAACTTTGCTGCTTTTCCATGTATGGAAGTGGCCATTGTTTGCGTTAACGTTTAAATTATATATGATTTTTTTGCGTTATTACACACAGCTACAATTTTCTCTATTTCCCTCCATCATGCATATTACACTGGTCGCTCGGTGGTTTACAAATATTACAATTTCAATTTTATCTGTTAATTATGAGTGATAAATTTATGCGAATACTCCTCTTTGTTACTTTTTTTTTTTTTTCATCAGTATTTCCTTTCTTTAACCTGCGGCGAAAACTAATAACATTTTTTTATATATTTGCTAAAGTAAAAACGTATTTTATTTACAAAGTTGTTTTTTATCGAGTGCATTTATACTAGCTCTTATTTTTATTATTATTATTATTTCTATTTTTTTAATAACATATATACGAAATAAATCCTCAGGAATTTGAAATTGTGTTTGAGTTTATTCGAAAATGACGCATCCCCCCCTCCCCCATTCGAATATGTATTTAAACCTGACAATCAGTTCGCACACGGCAACTTGTCTTTCTTAAATTAAATCTTCAATTAATATTTGAACACGTTCGACTTCATTTTGTATTCGTTCGGCGAAAATAACGATTAAAATGTAAGAAAATTCCTATTTTTGATTTATTCGATGAAACACCTATAAAATGACTACCTATCATGGGCAAATATCTGGTCTACTATTGCCGTGTTTAATATCTAATAATAAACTTCGAGTATGAATGTTGAAAGTCTGATCGCAGAAGTATTTTTACATGTTAAATACCATTGTACATCGCAAGAGGATGCGAGAGATTGATGAATATTCTACGTCAGAACAAAACGAAGACAGCTAACCAGAGAGCGTGCCTAAAGAAGAAGTCTCGAGAAGAAGAAGACCTGTATGTGTCCTGTTATGTTGACTACACAAAAATCGCGCGCTTAGTTTGGTTCAGGAGTCACAAGGGTCCGTTTTAGAGTTCTCTAAAAGTTTGTTTTTTTTTGAAAATACTGAAAACCATTTAAGGGGATTTGTTTCTCTTTTCCTTTTTTATTGACTCAGTTTGTTAGGCATGGTTGCGACGTATTCCTAACACACTTAGCTTTTATTTGTAATAATTCTTAATTCTCGTCGACTTTCTTTTTTTCTTTCTTTGTCTTTTTATACATTCTTGGAATTGCCTGCTGATTATAGTACTAATCGAAATGAATCATTCAAAAAAACGAAAAAAAAAGATGATATTCATCTTGAAGCATAAACGACCGTAGACGTATTCCTTGAAACCTTCTAAGCTTTACCGCGATTGAATGATGGTTCACTCGAACGCGCAATTTCTTTTCGAATCCTACCGTTCGTTCATTGTTAAAACTCTTATAATATAGACTTACAATTAAAGATGTCCCTCATTCAAGAATATGAAGAAATCCCGAGCTTTCTGATAATTTTAATTTCTACCTGAGTTGTGTAAACATGCGAGAACGTTAAATTCGTAAATTATTCGAAATGATACGCGTGCATAAAGAAGTTTCTGTATATTCGCGTACTGAATTCAATTCTTCCGACCAGTCCGCCAAGAGGAGAACCTCGAACCTCCGACTGAGCTAGTTTTCTATAAAATCTTATATAACGTGGGTTTGCTTTCAACTGACTATATCGTTTTTCACAAAATTAAATAAATGCCTTCTAAGGTGACGTAAAAACGTTGCAGATTTCGTTAAAGGATTTCACTATCTCTAGCGCAAAAATAACATAGTATATTTTTTTATTTTTTATGTTTTTTCGTAAAACCAATTAAAGTCATTGATATACACATATAAGCTTAGAGGTAAATATTTCGCCATACTTACATATTATTTTCTAACACGATTTTTATTAACCATTCTCCTCATCCGGTTAAATCTAAATTGTGAAAAATCTCTTTCTTCATTTGCATTAATATATGCCTGTCACAAACTGACATTTGCGCAATCTCACGTTCGTGTACTCCGACAAATGCGGAAGATGTTTTTTTCCTTTTTTCTTTCTTTTTTTTACTATTTTTCGAAGTGAAACGTCATCTAGTCTAGAGAGCACTGTTTTTTGGCTAACTGTATTGATACATTTGGTTACGTGTTGGGAGCGACCATATTTAAAGCCGACATCTAAAAAGGACAGGAAAGGTAATTTTCTAGAAATCTCTGATATTATAATGAACTACGATCATATTCTGTTACGGTTCTCTTATAAGTTATGTAATTTCTAAATTCGTTATTATTTACTTTAAACTTGATGTTTCTCTATTAACATTATACAATATTATAAAAACGTAATTTAATGCAAAATGTATATAATTTTTGTTAATGTAAAATCATAATAGATGAGAATGGAAACGTACTCACATCCAGTTTAATTTTTTTAACAAAACGCATTGATGTGTAAATGCTTAATAGTTTTAGTTAAAAATAAAATATTCATTATTAAAAATATGAGTACGCTTCTAATCATGTATTATAATTTCTAGCAGTTTTAACAACTTGGCCGCTCTATATATATATATGTAATAATAGTAATAAAAATGTCTGAACACAGTCGTCCAAGTCGAATATAACAATAATAATAATAATAATAATAATAAAGGATCCGATGGTCGCTCTGAACAGTATTATTGGTAGGTCACTGTGAACACGGTCGCTCTGAACACGACACCGATACATTCATCTGTTGTTTTCTCGGCCTTCCTATAAAAATCACTCTTTTCAGGATACCTTCAAATGATTTTACAGAGAGAGTTATCTTCATTAAAATGTTACCATTTAATAAAATAGAAATAGCCTCGTAATTTCTTTGCCGGATAAATTGCACTAACGGGTTGTTCTTCTCTTTTATACACATATTCGGATAAGTTCTTATCGTTAGGATTCGTTTTTTGTCAATTAATTGTAATATGTTTGAAGAGAAGATTTCAAAAAAAAATTTATCGAACAGTACCCGCAGACTTTTATTCCATTCATTCAACCTTTTCTTTCAAGTACGCTACTAATTAATACGACCACACGAAGATTAAGAAGTTTAAACTTTACGTGGTTTCCACGTATTTTTTAAAATACCGATGTCTATGCAGCACAATAATCGGCATAAGATTCTTTCTAAGTGCAGTCGAGATTGTTCATTCGGTGTAAAGAAAATCGGTTCCATAAAAACAGGGATTTTTTCCAAGAGGCACTATAGTCGTCTTTTTAAACAAACTAAAACGCGCAAACGGAAGGACACCGTCGGAACGAAATTCGTAGGTCGCAGGAAGGCTAACGGTTTTTATGAAATAATCACCGACCTTCCGGTTTCGCAGTGGTTCACGTTTATTTCTGACTGTTCGCTCGGCTAAAGGAGCGTAACGAAGGAGCGTAGTCCGATAAGGGCGATTCGAAGGTATGCGCGCTAGTTTAAAAGATGTGCCGTGTTACCATGGTTGATAGCGCGGGAGGGGGGGGGCGATGGCTATTTCCCGCTTCAGTGTGAACCTTATGCACTACACACGCGTACACATTTGAATATATGGATGAGAGCGCGTTTAATATGGTACAGAATCTTCTCCGATGTTTGTCCATTTGTCTTCGTATCTGTCATCAGATGTGTGGGTTACCGACACCTGCCGGCGAAAACGAAGAAGAACCAGAAATGAAGAATTACCACCTCCGGCGTGAGGTTAGATAAGAATAAGTCGACCGGAAAATTACTGGCCGTCTCGTCTTGTTGCCGGTGTACGTGGCCGTGGCTCCTCAATTTTTATGTAAACTTAACGAACAGTTTTATACGCTTTTAACCAGACATCCATCATAACGTTGTGACACGTTACAAGACCTGAATGATTATACGCACGTGCCCCTCTATGCTTGGCCGACGCGTGGCACCATCGCCCCGTCCTAGCATGGCCTGCGCCGAGGAACTTATTAAATCGGTAAACACGTCGGTTAACGAGGCACACCACCTGCAGTGTCCATCGTCATCATCGACCACGGCAAAAACAAAAATTAAAAAAGGGAAATAAATAAAATAAATAAAAACGTTTAAACCGCGCGAAATCTGCGCTTAAAAAATACCGGATAACGCCTGCGCACTTTCGAATAAAAATTAATGACTTCCCTGGAAATTTAAACTTTTATTTATTTACTTTTCCCCCGGATATTTCCATTTTTGTCAATTTAAATGCCGGAACGCGTCCCGTTACCAGCGAAATATTTCACAATTCTCTGAGCACCGTTCTGAGAGTACACTCTGTGGGAGAGATTAAAATCGATTATACCCAACAGGTTGCTCGTACAGCGCGCGCTATTGCTTTCTGTTTAAAATTTGTCTCGTTTATTTCCCGGAACGGAACGAAAAATGCCAGGCAAACTTTTTATTGATCGATGACGTGCCCTCCCCACGTTTTTTTTTTTTTTTTTTTCCGGGGGGAAATATAATGTTTCCGTTTACTCTCTGCTATGGGTTATTTGACTTTGGGCGCTGTAGTATTTGGAAGGCGCGGCGTTCAAACTGACACACGGTTCAATTATAAAATGTTGGCAATAAAAATTGTTAGTTTTACGTCGTAAATGAGGAGAAGTCTCTCAAGATCCGTGGTATGACTTTTAAATATTTTGCTCGGCTTATTTATGCTATTTTTTTTGCAATAAACCAATTTTTTTTAAAATATTTCTAACTCGGTGATTACGCAATTCTTACGGTAGTTAGAAAACTTACACACTTTTACTGAAGCAGCGTTGAGGAAGTTGTAATAAAAGTATTATAGATAGGAAAACCGTACCTTTTTGTTTTCTTTATTTTTTCTTGAGAATAAGGTAGTTAATTGAAATTTACCCTTATAAAAGTATTATAGAAGAACCCCGCGTTATCTGACAGTCCAGAGAATGTTCCCATGGCAAGGTTTCGTCGAATTTCGTGCGCTGTGGGTAATATGAATAAATATTCAAAAGAAAAACGTAAACTCTCGGTTTTTCGGGAATAATGGAAAACATGTGTATCCTATCCGACAGATGAGATTACAAGTTAAAACAGAAGTGATAGATTGCATAATTGTGTAAAAATTAGAAATGAAAATTTTTCCGGAATACACACACTGGATTAATGTAGAATTGTAAAAAAGAAACGGGATAGTCTAGACTAGTCGTAGAGTATTCCGAATTTATTAAAGTAAAGTAAGTCCCATATAGCCCGTTGACAGGGCGTCGGGGATTCATTACGATGAAAAAATACGCGTCGACATGGTTCAGTTGAAGTGGATTCTTCTGTGAGAATTATGATCGTCTGCGAGTTCAAAACCTCCGCTGGTACCAGGAAATCAAATTACGATTTCTGGAATTACGCGAAGATTCTGGTTTTTATTCGACTCCTTCTTGATGTCTACCAACAAAATGGTTTCCTTCTTTTCCTTTTTTTTTTTTCACCATCGTCTATTTATCATCATCTTTCATGCATCTCAAAACATGTTGAAACTCTACGTCACCCGCCTCCCATGTTCCAACCTTGTCTTCGAAATTTTCCAAATCTTTGTCACTATGTTCAGTATCCTTCCGAAGTTCTTCAACATATTTTGAGGTATAGCGCGTCGCATCTTTTATTATTTATCCTTCATGATTAGCCTACGCATGAAATAAGAAAATACTCGAATAATATGTTTTAGTTATCAATTTGATATTTTTTTCCTAAGTTACATGGAATTCGATTACAGTTTCTATGTGATATATATGTAAATGAAATTGGCCCGAATGACGAAGTTAAATTGCTGATGCCGGTCAGTACGCAAGAGAATTAACACGCTGTCAAATTGATGGAAAGTTAAATATTTTGTAAACACTCTTTAAAAAAGTTAATTCGTTTAAAATTACCTGCTCAATATGCGGGGTTATTTAATCGGTTCACCGGTGTAAATTCTTTCAAGTATAAAAATGCATATGACGTTGCAAACGCACAACGTGATGAATCTTTGATTAATATAGAAAAAGATTTTTCAGATTGCACGAAACAAAGACACATGATTACAAGAGAGTTGAGAACGAAACAATAGAAAAAGTTACGTGTCGTCAAGGAGAAAGCTTTTAGAAAATAATGCGTGCACCCAAAGAAGAGTTAAAAGTAACTCTGAACCTCTGAACCCTTCGCATATCATTCGATTTTTATGGAAACCGCTTTTAAATAACAAAGTCAAGTTATGCTTGACTTAAAGGGGGGGGGAGATACGTTTATACTGTGAATAACCTTCTAAAATTAATCTGTTTTATGCCTAAATAATGCGTGCGATTTATCAAAAAATATGAACTTCAGGAATATCGAAAAAGACTGGACTACCTCGCGATATAAATCCCGTTTTATAAAAATAAAGGCAAACGTGAGGACTGCTCTAACTACAGAACAACTACGCTCATTTCTCACTCAAGCAAAATCATGCTATATATATATATATATATATATATATACTCGCAGAACGACTGAATAATATACTACTATCACAGATACCGCAGGAACAAGCGGGATTCGTACCTGGAAGAGGAACGAGGGAACAAATAATGAATGTACGCCAAATAATAGAAAAAGGTCGTGAATTTAATACGCCGGTAATTATGTGCTTTCTAGATTACCAAAAAAAAAGGCGTTCGACTCAGTGCAATGGGATACGATGTGGAAGATACTCCGTAAGATGGGCACCACAAGGCACTTGGTGTCGCTATTGAAATCTCTATACCGGGAAAATTTTACCAACGTACGCATAGAAAGTTAATACTCAGCATCGTTTAGAGCTAGAAGTGTAGGACAGGGATGCGTGATATCACCACTTCTATATAATATATATGGTGAATGGATCATTCGTCGGGCGATCGATGGTTGGAAGGGAGGATTTGCAATTGGTGGCAAAAAAGTTTGCAATCTGAGGTATGCAGACGACACAGTCCTAATAGCATCCTCATACAAAGAAATAAATGAACTGCTGGAAAGAGTTGAAAAAGTAATCGCGGAAAATGGTCTCTCCTTGCACCGACAGAAAAGTCAAATCCTAATCGTGGATAGAAGTAAGGAACTATCACCACTAACCCCGCAAAATACACTTTGCGGGATCGAAATGAAAGATCAGCTGATCTATTTAGAGGCGCACTCATATCGAACACGGGTGGTTGCAACATGGAAATTAGGAGTAGATTAGTAAGAGCCCGGAAAGCAATGGTGCGCCTAGCGCGCATATGGAAAGACAGGCATATCTCCATGTTTACTAAGAAGAGGATAGTCAAAGCGCTGGTATTCCCTATTGCCACATATGCGTGCGAAACATGGACAATAAACCTGGAAGCCAAAAATAAAATACAAGCTTTCGAGATGTTCTGCTGGCGTCGCATGCTAAGGATTCCATGGACAGAGATGCGCACAAACACAATCTATACTGATCAGCCTGGAAGTCGAGGCACAAGAGAGGCTGTTACCAACAATCCATCGCCGCATTTTACAATTCTTCGGACATATTATGCGCCGCGGATCAGAGTCACTTGAAAAAATTATTATGCAGGGGAAAGTCCCCGGAAGGAGAGGCCGCGGCCGCCCTCCGAAAAGGTATATAGATCAACTATCGGAAATAACAGGAAAAGGACTATCCGGGAAAAAAAAATAATAATAATATTACCCCCGCGGATTTCGTAGTATCTTCAAAAATAAATATATTAAATATTTCTTTTTCAGTGAATATCGAGGATCTACATTTGTACAACAGAATATCTGATGTCCTTTGTGAACTTGGCTACGCGTTCACGTCAAAAAATTTCGGTTAGTCGCTCACCCGAGTCTACCCTTTTGCGCCTCAAATTAAACATATCTTTGAATCCTGGTAGCGCGGAAAAAATCTCCCGCAGAAGTTAGTGCCGTTTAAATTGCGCGCCCGAAAGGGTTATAATATTCTCAGTGAAAACTACACTGTTACTAATTCGTCATGCCTTTTTCATTCTGCAACCGGCCGGCCATTCTTCAAAGTTGATGCACTCTCTAAGCGTACGAAGAGGAAACACCAATTTCAAATGCTTCCTCCGCTGTAAGTGCAGTATTTTTTGTTTTTTAGCACATGCTGTTTGCTCTGTCCTTCTAGAATTAACTTCTATTATATTTGCCGTAATATCCCCTGAAAAGAGAGAGTTACACACACACACGGCGCAGTACCGAACTGTTAAGAGAGAGAGAGAGAGAGAGAGAGAAAATTTCGCGTTGGTTAAATTTAAAAATTCGCATTGGTTAAATTTAAAAATTTAATGTTTTTTCGTTTCTTTTGAAAACAGATGTTGTAATGAAATAATATTGTTTCTTTCTCTTTCGGATTTCGATGTTTCGCAAAGGGGAGAGTACTGATAAAGATGACATTTTGAAATCGGCGGGGGTTTTTCCTTCAGAAAATAAATCTGATTTTACGAATAACATTTATTGTTCGCGAAATCGCAGCAGCGCGTACTGCTTTTTAAAATTATAATCTTTTTCGAACATTTGTCGACGCCGGTGTTAACTGTAAATTTCGTATTGGGAAAGAATTTAAAAATTGAAAAAATTGTCGGTTTTTTCGATTTACTTGCCCTCTGTCTGCTGTAAATGTTAAATGTTATTTTAGCGTCGTCCAGTTCAGCGTGCTTTATTTGGAAATCTTTCGTTTATGTCGCTATTTTGTCTTTTCATTTGTACATCATTTCGTTCAATGCTTCTTACGAAACTTAATTTATATACATAATATACCTTTTTTTTTTTTTTTTTTGAATAATAAACTTGAACGTTTATTTTACAAGTTTTTTTCTTTCGAACAGGGAGGGAGAGAAACAATATTTATCAACCGCACCTTTATTCTTTGATCCCGTTTATGCGAGAAAAACAATTGTACTAAAATTGAAATAAAGTATTATAAGTCACTAGTTTTAAATGTGGGTAAGTTCCACTGTTGACGTGCCCGAAAAAAAAAAAAGAAAAGTCAAATGAACTTTTAAAGTTTCTTTTACTTTTTTAAAATTATCTTTTACTTGGAAGTAATTCAGTTGTTTTAATAATAAAATTTACAAATAAAGCAAAAACAACACTAAGAAATATGTTAATAAATATGTTTGACTGCACTCATTTTCTAGTAATTTTTTTGAAGGAAGGTTTAAAACGATATATCTGAACGTGTGCAAGGGCGTCGCCAGTCGACGAGTCGGGGAGGAGAGCAAGATGATAAAAAGAGAATATGAGGGTTATAGGAAAAATAAAATTTATAATTTGTGAAGGCTTAATATTTTATTAAACAAGAATGAAATCTTCATTAAAACATAATTTTCGTGGGTTTCTGGCAAATTTTTTGTAATAAAATTATAAAAGTCTTCCAAATTGTCCATGATTACGATGAATATACTCATCATGGCCAGTTGATTAAAAAGTTTCAAGGTCCCAAGGAGGAGGGGTGCAACTGCCCCCTTGCCCCCCACCCTGGAGACGTCCATGAACGTGTGTATTACGATAATAGTTTATGTTTCAGCGTGCATATACATGGATAGGAGTTTATAATTCACTCCTCTGCACTAAGATTTTTCTACTATTTCTGAATATTAAAAATTTGTTAAATGGTAAAATATATGTATCTTTAATGCATACAAACATTTACATACAAATATAAGCTTTAATTATTGTATTTACACATTCACGCATAAAATATATATATATATATATATATATATATATGCACACATATGCACATATACACACACATGCACATATTCGATATATGTAGACATACAATGGAGCATGTATTGTATACATGCACTCATACATTTATGTGCTTACACATATATGTACATCCAGTGATAAACATATTCAAATTCCCTTTACATTTAAGAAAAATGCATACATACATATCCATTAATATTTAGAATATATGAGAATATATTTATATTCATATATAAATAGATACATGTGTACATATGTATTTATCCTTATTTTAACAAAGTAATTTCAGTGGTAATGGTGACTGGAGGAAAACCATTATTGCCAATTAGATAATCGCATGACTACATTTTAATGAAAATTTAAGTTGAAATGAAATGGCGAATAGTAGTAATTATCAATAAAATGAACATAATATCCGGGAATTTCGTTCGATTATTATAAATTTGCTGCTATATTTCGACGCTTAATTGACGAGGAAATAAATAAGACGGAAACGCTTAGAATTATCCAATGAAAAATGTTTGAACAGACATCGTCAGAAATCATGTGGTTGCGGGGGTTAGGGAGCAAAACGAATAGACGGCAAATACCCCTAATTAAGACGATAATAAGAATAATAAATAAGTTGATTATTAAATGGTTGTATATTTCTTTTGTTTTGTTACATCTGGTCTAATCGATGTTTATATTCCAATCTCGGGAAATAGTAGAAATAGCATAATTTATTTCCGATTTATTTTAATTATTACTCCTTATGAATTTATTTTTAGCATATCAGCGGGAGAAATATCTTCCAGTTTGTTGTTTCGCAGTATAAAATATAACCCCATTCATTCGCCCATAGATTTTACATTCCGGCGTACAACGCCATATATATTATTTTTCCTTTGCTCCTTTACTTTTCGTTTGTGTATTTATAGTTAGAGTAATTACTTTTTTATGCGGTTTCACATTTATAATAATAATATTGTACTTTTCTTAAATTGTTATTATTACTTTTCGTTTATCGCTTGAAATTTTTTCTATTTCTTTTTAATTTTGTGTATTACGTTCTATTGCTGATTAATGCAATCGTATTATTACGACGTTGTAATAATAAAACTCTAATGTCTGTTCGAAACACGTCCGAATTATTTTAAATACACTATATACATATATATAAAAAAATAAAATCATGATGCGTGCATCAGTGTGTACACACGCGGAGGAAGTGAAACTTCTTTGGCTTATATGTATTAAATTCTATAATAAAGTTTTATTTTAAATTAATTTAATATATAAGTAACACATTTATTATTATCATTATTATTTTAAACTGTGCTTAAAAAAATTATTAGGATGGAAAAGGTATCAGTATAAACAAAATTTTCATTTTCAATAAATAATAAATCTACATACATTTATAAAAAAGGTATTATTATCATTGGTCTATTTCAGTTATGCTAATTACATACCTACCTTACGTTTAACGCGTAACCAACATTTTTCCCTACCGTGTCGTAAAAAGTTTCACTTCAAAAACTCACTAACAAACTAAATGTATAATGTATCGTATCGTGAATATCTCTTAAGTCCCATAGTATAAATACTTAACTATACATTTACTCATTTTGGTATATTACTAGACCCAGACAGACACTTATACATACTTACACATACAAACAAATCGTAACGAAATTTTTTTTCTACCGTATCAAAATTTTTCCCTACCGCGCGATAAGAAGTTTCACTTCAAAATAGAAGCGATTATATTTAATTTCAGATACTATTTTTATGTTTGCATGCTCCTCACTCACTTTAATCTGAATAAGCATTTTTCAGTAAGCATGAGGTCTGTCTCAAAGGCTTATACGTTATACGCCTGAGCGTAATTGAATAATCATCATCATCAATCATTGAACCCTTTGGTTCGTTGTCTCCGTTCGTTCCTATTCCATACTACTGCTTTTAATCGGCTGTACGTTGTGCATTTCATATCTTTTATTATTTGAGATATATATGTTAGCTCTGTTTCTCGGTCTTCCTCTCTGACGTCGGGCTTTTCTTGTTTTTCCCTCTATAATTTTCGTTAATATTCCATCATTTCGCAGTATACGACCGATCATTATGGTTCTACGCTTCTTGATGGTGTTCAATAAGCTGCGAGTTTCCGCCACTCGGTTAAGGACATTTCGATTTTTAACATTTTCCTCCAGAACCACATTTCTGCCCCTTCCAGCTTTTTCTTTTCGCTTTCGTTTATCACCCAGGTTTCACACCCGTACAACATTACACTCCATATGTACAGCTCAATCAGTCTCTTTTCTTTAGGTTCATATCCATACTTTTGCTGGTTAACATCGCGTATTTTTGCATAAAGACGCTTTTTGCTAGACTGATCCTTCGCTCTATTTCCTCTGTGCTTTTTCCATTCTCTGTTATCAAATTTCCCAGATATATTGACTCTGTGTATAGTTTTATTGTTAATTATAATGTCTTGTTTTTGCTGTGTATAAATGTTTTCTCACATATAAGTGTATGTTCGTCTTGTCTTCATTTATTTTCATATTATACTCTTCTAGGTGGTTTTTTAAAATATTTAATGCTGAATGTCTTCTTCCGATTCCGTTAAGATTATTATATCATCCGCAAATCTGATCATTGATATTGTGTTACTCCATGTATTTGCTCACCAATTTTCAGGTTCTTCCAATTCTTGTTTTATCAGATTTATCGGTTTTTCTATATAAATATTAAATAAGGAGAGTGACATTACGCAGCCTTGTCGAACTCCTTTGCGTATTTCTGCCTTACAATAACAAATTGTGTTTTTCTTTTACCTATGAAAAGTATGTAAGAATCGCGGTGTTTCATTTTTCTATTGTACACTGTGTTAAAAAGGCGTACGAAATTTTGTTATATTTATTCGTTGAAATATTTTTTTTTCTTGTATCACCGGTTCAATTGTAATTCAACGGGTTCTTTTAATTCCCATTTTCCCGCTCTAGCCTCAAGCCAATTTAGTCTCTGTGTGTGTAAATTCGTCCCTACGTACAGACACAGCTGTAATGTAAGATTAATATTTTTGAATTAAATACTTTTTTTTTTTTTTTTCCATAACTTAATTTTCGAATATTTTGTATAATATGATTTAAATGAATTTTAAAAGTGAGTTATTTAGCTGTTTTTTTTTTGTTTTTTTTTTTTTGTTTCAATAAATTAAAATATTTAAATTATTTTTAGTGATCTTAGAGATCACTTTAGAAAACAGATTTTGTAAATGAAAATTTTATAATTTAGATTTAATATTATTATTGTTTTTTCAGAAAATCATTTATTTTTTGCTACTGCGATTCAAATGTTTAATAGTAAAATTCTGTTACCGATGCATTAACGAATTAATTCGGTTAAATAAATATTACGAGATAAGGAAAAGTTGGCGCATTTTCCTTTTTTTTCGGTCGTCGTACTTCGGTTATTTAAAATTTTACTTTTTTATTAACTGGCATCGGTTCATTTAAATAAATTAGAAAAAAATTTAACTGTGCCATTTCTTGTATTGCTGATAATTTTTCTGATTTTATAACTTTTAACATCAGTCCCTTATTGCGCGTACGCGCACGTAATACATGGTATCATATAATACGATCGTTCGTAACTCGTCTAGGAGACGCATCTCTTGTAACTGTAATTCTCTCTATAATTTTCATAGAAGAATCAGTTTTAATTGACTATGTCATTTTCCTCGTAAAATGCAGTAAATGTCTTATAGGAGTGATCGAAAAAGGTTACAGATTAAGTGTTACAAGATATTATTCGATATGAGCAATATGATTTTGCATCTTTATGATTTAATATCATTAATATATTATCGCTTTTGACAGCAACGTCTATTGCAATTATTCGTAGGTTTATTAAATTAGCTGTTAACTGCCTGGAATTGCTATTAATGGATACAAAATTAGACGGATTTCAATTTTTAATATTGCATCTAAACTGGTGTCGACGAACGCTGGAGAACATGAGGATTATTATACGAGAAACTGTTAGAGAATCGGTTTAAAACGGCGGTTGTGTTCTCAATTAAGAGTTGCATATCGAAAGAAAATATAAACAAGAAGATAACGAGCGGAAGAGCTGCCAAGCAGCCTGGTATGGACCAGTTAACGGAGAGTGTAGAGAAATAAAATGAGACTATAGAAGAAACGAAAACGAATACTATCATAACACATCTGTAAAAGACGTAGCTAATATGCGATGAAAAGAATTACAAACAACTAGTTTAAGCTGGGGAATATCCATTGAGAATAGCATGGTCAGAAAATTGTGCGGAAATACATAAACCGGAAGACCCAGCAGCGGCAGCAGTAGAAGCGGATGTAAGAATCTATATGGAACCAGAGCCAGATATACCATAGTCTTGTCAGAAGCAGAAGAAATAATCCGAAATCTGAAGAATGGAAAGGCAAAAAAAGATGCCGTAAATGTCGAAATGCTGAAGGATAGTAATTGAAGAAGTGGTTGAGGACGGAAGAGACCGTGAAAGAAATCGCAAAAGGTGAACAAACGTGTAACGAGAATTTCTAGTCGGTTTTACAGAGGATCGTGGCGACTGCACAAAAACCTCACTGAGTACCTACACGCAATGATGTGGTAAGAGGATGAAAAATACAATTTTATGAAAAAAGCTCCTTAAACTTTTACCTGTAATCGATTTAAAATGCGATATAGTATTTTACCTGTTCCGGACCGGCTAGTGTTTGCAGGTGCGTTGTTTGACGGTATATGGAGAAAGAAAAAATGGTATTAAATATAGTTTCGGATTAAGTTCCTTTCGGTCAGCGTTTATTATCCGTTTTAACTAAAAGTAGTTGAAATCAGCGATTGTTAAAAGAGGCTTCAAAAGAGAATGTGCTAGTACCGCTTTGGTACTTTTAACAATTGCTGAAACGTTTCGCAGTGGAACAAGACTTTCGAAGGAAGTGTAGAACTGTCATTATAGGATGTGTGAAGTTAGAGGTGGCACTTCTTAATTTCAAACGAGCGCGCTGCGTTACCCTTCCTAAATGAGGGAGGATAATTTACTGAATTTTCTTTTGCGCCAATTAGACAATGTCAGATAAGCGCAGAACTCTGGCAGATGTTCATTTTGTGAGCGAACACTTTAGCCAAGGCAGAATTGTAACGTAATATTACGACGATATTATGAGATTCGAAGGAGGAAAAAAAGTAGACAGTGAACCATTTAGGAAATTAGATGGTATACACGAGTGTGGTTTTTGAGAAAGGTAGAACCGTAGTAAGAAGGGGTGTAGTATTGCAGTCAGTGGCGGCCAGTTTTTTAGAAACCTTCGATAGAAAAAATGTATATATCCGCTTACTTCGAAAATTAAAAATAGCATTAATTTTTTTTTTTTTTTTAATAAATAGATTACCTGCCGAGATATTTTATAGAAAATTAATATTTATTGCGAGCGCGAGCTAACATTTTACGTACCTATTCTCTGAGTCGTATCGCTCGATTCCGAGCGTCGTGACTACCTATTTCTACATTCTAGTTGTACAGAATAGGCAGCTCTCATGGCAATTCTTTATATGCAGTACGAATGTGTACGCACGCAAGAGACTACATTCGGAATGGATTGGTAATCGTTTGACTCATATCGGCATATACAAGTGCAGTCCCGCGTGTGTCTGCTGTGTGTACTAAACTAACGCGCATATGATGGTATAGTATACGTGATGGTTTGCCATTGCCTACCACGTGATTATTAGCGAGTATTTATTTATTTATTTAATTCTTGTAATAAGTAATCCTTAAAACGAGAAACCGATAGTGAAATAATTAAAGAAGAAGACGTAATGAGCGTAAGAGGACTGTACTTATTATTGAAGATATGGGAGTACATATCAGCAGAAAAGAAAATCGAATTGGAGGAAAGAATAAACACAGAATACGAGTTGAGGGAAAAACTTTCGTATCAACTACCGTTAGCCAGAACATAGATTAGCAAATGGATAACTATATTATAATTCACATGTTGAATAAAATACCAAAAGAAATAATAGAGAAGGAAAAAATAGGGAAAAGGAAAATAAAGGAATGGCTTCGGGAAGAAGAAAATATAAAAAAAAATAATAAACATAAAATAAAATGACAAGGCACAATAAAAAAAAACTGAAAAAAAACCCCATCGAATATAGATTATTAAATATTGATAAGTAAAAAGATAATTTAAGATTAGTAAATATTACACGATTATGTTATAAGTTAATTTAAGATGGTAAAGTGTTCAATAGGATATTATCGTCGACAAGCGTTTTAGCTTGACGAAAGTTTGTATGTAAAAAATAATAAATACATATTTTTCAAAAAAAAAAAAAAAAAAAAATACATTTTTTTTTTTATTTACAATTTTTTAATTCGGAAATTTATTTTTGATTAATTTTTATTCGTGTTTTAAAAGTGTTTAATTTTCGCCTAACGCATAGTCTCATTGAGGGGTACGGTATATAATAGTTACTTTTTACTCTTTCAGCAAAAATTCGGAGCGATATAAGTTTTTCAAATAAAGCGATAATATTATATCGAAGGAAAATCGAAGGCCTAAAATTAGCAGAGGCAATGCGAGAACATAGAACGCGATTCAGGATGAAATTAAAATTCCGGTGAAGAAATGACTTTAATCTCATTAAGTAAATCAAAAGACCTATACACTTTTATAAAATAATAATATATTTAAAATTAAACACTGACGCGTTTCGAAGCTAATAGCTTCATGATCACAGTATATATATATATATATATATATTAATTACAACGTAATTCTTAGGCTACCCCCCATTCGAAAAAATGTCTCAATTTTATGTAACGTTTGTTATATTTAATATGATTTTTGTTATTGTTATTTAAAAAGTGTCACAATTTTATGTAACGAAATATGTAACGAAAAATGTAATGTATAGAAGAGAAAGAGACATAAATAAAAGTAAGAGGAGGTCAAGGGGCACAGCCCCTTGCGAGGCCAAAATGGCCGAGTTATATATCTATACATATGTATATATTATGTATATTAATTATAATGTAATTTTAGGCTACCCCCCCCCCCCCATTAGAAAAAATGTCCCAATTTTATGTAACGTTTATTATATTTTGTAGGATTTTTGTGATTATTTTATTATATTCATATTGGCCGATTTAGAATTTACGTTTAAATTTTGATCATTTTATACAAAATATAGAAGAGAAAGACAGAAATATAAGCAAGAGGGGTCAAGGGGCACAGCCCATTACGAGACCAAAATAGCCGAGTTTTATATATAATATATATATATATATATATATATATGTATATACTGTGATCATGAAGCTATTAGCTTTGAAACGTGTCAGTGTTTAATTTTAAATATATTATTATTTCATAAAAGTATATTATATATCTTTTGATTCATTTAATAAGCAATAGAAATAACGTGTTTGTCAGGTTTCGGTCTCATTGATATATAGGTCACGTCGACGTTATTTTACGCGCGTGCGATTTTTTCTATAATTATTAACTTTTTCTATAACTGTTATTAATGAATGCGAAAAAGAATAAAGAAGCAATTCTCGAAATTATTCGGATAATGTAGATTTTTCAGAATTATAAAATCGTGTTCTTACCTATGAACGTGCATCATTAACATGAAAAAAAAAAAAAAAAAACTAAAAAAAAAAAGAAGGTAAGAAAAAGCAACATAAATAATTACATTTTTTCCTCATTGGAATTTGAGAGATGGTATTTAAATTTCCATCTGGAATTTTCGTTTCTTAATAGCCGGAGAAATGTTGCACATAAAACGTTAAAGTTACTTTAACCGTTAAACCGTTCTCCATCCGCACCTGTTGACGGTCGACCATTATAATTGATACATCTGCGATTTCTTCGTTAACATTTTTATTTCATTTTCATATCCTCTTTTGAAACTTTGTAAGATAAAGTTTCCGTTTCACTTTTTCGTCTAAACGAGTAGTAAAATTCTCGCGTAAAACTTGGTAAATTAATTTGTTCCTTTTTGTGTTCTTCCAAGTTTTTGACAAAGTCATTAAGATTGTCTCCGGATGAATGAAATCTGAAATTAAATTTCATAAAAAGTTCTTGCCTTTTTTTCCCTTTTTCACTCATTCTCTCTTCTATTTTCTTTTTAATGTTTTTTATCTTAATTACTCGAGAATTACTTCGACAAATCGTTAAATTCGTTTTAAAGAAATTGTGTTTTGTCGCAATTCATTGTGGGCGTCTTCAATTTTCAGATCAATATATATATATATATATATATATATATATATCAGAACGATATTGTCTCCATTAACAGGTGTCAATTTCGTGCTCGATGGACCGTCAAGTTGTAATAACGGTTACGGTTAGCGCTAAATATTCGTATCCTTGTCGCGACAAATAAACCCCGTTTTCTCATTCGCTCCGCCAAAGTTTTTTTTTTGTTGTTTTTTTTTCCAGTTTCGGATAATCAGAAGTGAAGAGTAAATTGCAATGGTCTTGGTGTTTCAGTCTCCATTTCGGCGCAATTTCTGTGACGTGGGCAGTTTAAAATTTGACATATCTTTATCGCGTATAAAGAAATTGGTTTTTTGAAAAAACTTCAAAAATGTTAGTAAGACCGCAAACTTGCAAAGCTTTTCGAATGGAATTACTCTACATTCAGAGCTGGTTATTGCGGCGTAGTTGATTAGTTAAAATTTTTTTTTTTTTTGGAAACTTAACGTCTTAATCATATCTTTATTCGTTATAATCTACGTGTATAAGAATTTATAGCTAATTATAATTTATTTATGAGATTACTGGATCTGAGGAACTGTAATAGAATGTGTGTATTCTGACTTTAGTTTCTCTTGTAACGATGCTGGGAGGTCGCTGAAATATGTGGTGTAACTCCAACATTCTCACAGAATGTGTGGTATTAAAAGGTATCGAACCGATTTCACTAAGGAACTGGACTATTATTCAACAGATGGCTATGTGTAAGGTTTGTATGGCAAATCCTTAGTCTGTTGATGACCATCTTTTCCTTTCGTGGAACAGCAATTGTCAGGCACACTGTCGATCGAGTTTTTCAGTACTTGTGTTTCGTTCATAACAGCTGGCTTGAATATCGATTTTGTAAATGTAAAATATAAATAAATTCTTCTTGCGTTGGTTTTTAGTGCTTATGTTTAACGACCCCCCCCCCAAAAAAAAAAACAAAAATAAACGAGAAATACTTTATATTCGCTATCAAAGTCAAAATCACACTGAGACTAAATCGAAAAAACCCAATGCCGAAACGCGATTGGTATTTTTCATTTAGGGGCTTGCCCTTGTCTTTGACCCAACTACCCTCAATGTATTATACTAGGGAATTAGATTCTGATGCGATAGGAAATGGAAAGAATAAAGGTAAGAAGTAAGGGTATTATATTGATGGAGACGGGAAGGAAGGGATAAAGGACTGTAAGGAGCCGCAAGAAGACCAAGATTTTCGAATAAAAAAGGGAACGTTCGCACTTACAAGAGTCGAGCATTCGAAGAAAACGTGGTTTGCGTCGCATACAAAAAGAGAACCAGAGTTACGGAGAGGACAGTAAGGAGAAGGAGATAGAAAAAAGCGAAAGCGAGAAGCGGGGAGAAGAGAATGGTTAATTCTCGATTTCATTAAGGAGACAATAGTAGAATGACACGACTGAACGGAATGGAAAGAAACCAAAGTTGACGATTCGATGCCGGGGCTGTATGAAAAGATAGGACAAGGCGGGATTAGAGAATATGGACAGGTATCTATCCAACCAAAGTCTGGAATGGATTGATTAAGAGAAGGAGGACTAAGGTGGAAGCTGGATAGTGACCAGAGAAAGAAACATTGAGGGCAGCCGACTGAGCTAGAAAATCTGCCATGACATTGCCGTTAATGTCAGAGTGACTGGGAATCCATAAAAAGTCTGCAAATACAGAATGTGAAGGTAAAATTAGTTCTGAGCTTCCGATGGAAAATCATCGTCATTTTTGCAAGGGAAATTGAATATTTTTGAGACAGGCAGCTACCGTGGTGTAGTTGGTTAGACAGTGATGATTAGATCCCGCTATCGCACAATGTAACCTCTAAAAATTTCACTTGTGCTGGATTAATGTTCTCAGTTGACGCACCAAAAAAAAAAAAAAAAAAAAAAAAAAAAACATTTTTGAGATTTTTTAATTTTTGTCTTTTTACTGGTTGTTGTTGAACGTTTATTCGAAATTCCAATTCCGGTTAGCATTTTAGTGTCGTTAAATTTGATTTCGGGTTTTTCCCCTTTCCATGTCCGGACTCTGCCGATTTTTCTGTCATCTGCAGTCTACTCTATTCGTGCTTTTTAATTCGTACGTGTCTTACCAGTTTGTGTCTAACGTACACCACACGAACACGATACTTTACTCCAACGACATTACACTATTCGGATAAGTTATTTTTGTTAGTTTTTTTCGTTTTTTTTTAAAGAACAATATTTTTCTGTTTGTTCCAAATACTGGACGAATTTTATTCTTTCTTAAAATTTGCCCAACTTTGCTGAATTCTTTATTATTTGTATTTTCTTCGTTTCCCCCTCTTTCACTCTAAACCTTTCAATATCATTTTTAACACTTATTTTTCACTACATCTATTTCACATCATCGCGTTGTTTTCTACATTAAGCATTTTCATGTCAATTTTTTATCTATCGTGGAATTTTACCCCCGCTCTTACAGTTCTAAACCACTATACTTTCAGCTAAGGCGCTAACACGAATTTTATGTAAATATCGGTCTGTGTTAGTTTTCAAAATACGGAAAGCTCGCGCTGGAACACCTAAAAAGTCTAAAGTATCATTTAGTAGTTCTTCCATAGTGAATTTGATATTTCGGTGAAAATTATTTTTTCGTGCTGGTATGTAATTTAGTGTATTTCATTCGTGATCGGCAAACTTCCAGTATTCGGACCGGTTTTCTGGCATTTACGTTATGCGATTCTTCAAAATGTTCTCTGCGAATTAAATACTGCGCGTAGATATTGAATTATTTATAGTACAAATAAAAAGGAAAATAACAATAACAACAGATTTAGATTTACGACCTAGTAAAGATCAGATCGATAAAGTAAAAACAATAATATTACATTATAGTATTTACTGAATATAATAAATAATTTATTTACTGCTGTGGCAAAATGTATAAAAACATATATTGTGTATATGTACAAAATGACTGTCATTCTTAGCCCGGGTTATCCGTCATAATGTATCTGAGATAAATAACAGCTCAGTCAAGTGGACTAGGCGACGATTAAAAAAATTGTAATTAATGAAGGTACATATATGTATATATATATATATAAGTCGTCGCGATAGCCTAGTTGCTAGAGCGCTTGACTTCCGATATGGAGGTTTACGGGTTCGATCCCGAGCGACGACGAACTTATTACAAGAATTAAATAAATAAATAAATAATCGCTAGTAATCACGTGGAAGGCAATAGCAAACCACCACGTTCAACATCATATGCGCGCTAGGCCAGTACACAGCAGACACACACGGGACTGCATTTGTAGCGCGATAACAAGCGGCTACTATCAGTTCCGAATGTAGTCTTGCGTGTATACACCTGCGTTGCATATATAATAATTGCTTAGTATACAACCTATATCTGTACATCTAAAATGTGAGAATAGGTTGTCCACCAACCGAATGGTTGAGGATATAATGATGATATATATATATATATATATATATATATATATATATATATATATATATATATATACATGTATATACATACTAGGGAATTGGTCTCGCTGGCCGCTTCGCGGCCCGTTCCTTCGGGCTTTAAATTATTTTACTTTGTAAATTTTCATATAGACCGCAGCGTTCACGTATATTTTGAATACGTCAATCAAAAAACTAAAATTTGGATTAAAATATCTGAACAACTGAAACCGCTAACAGGGTAATATATGTATGTTACATTTAATTATTTTTGAAGTAAGAAATTAGCAGTATTTATTTTAATGCAATGATGAAATTTGTTTTTATTTTTATTAGAATCTAAGCAATAATATATTAAGTCACTGTTGAACATCACCCCAATCATTTTGAGAATTTGTATGCTTAAATTATTTTTCAAAATTTGGCCTCCTTTTGGGGGTCTCGTATTTTTCCTATATTCTAGTGTTTGAAATACATAATTTTACAAAAAAGAGTGGCCCTCCAGCTACCATGGTAAGAGTTGTGGACTTTTTTTTAGGTTCCACTCTCACCGCTTTAAGCGTGTATTTTTACAAATTTTGGTCCATAAATATCAAAATTATTCGAATTTTTTATTTTTCCGGTATTCTGGGGGTCGTGTACAGGTTAAAAAGAATATCAATACAATAACTCATACAGAACTGGCTACGGAATTTTTAAAATTTTTTTTTTCTTAAAACTTGATTTCAAAATTTAGGCACTTTAATTTTGAAATTTTAGGGGTCTCGTAATTTTCCCATATTTCAGCGATTGAAATAGATCATTTAAAAAAAAAAAAAGTGATCCTCCAGCTACCACGATAAGAGCTGTGTACTTTTTTTACCGCTTTAGGCGCGTATTTTCCCAAATTTTAGTTTCTTAATATGAAAATTCGGAAGCTACTAGGTTACTACTGCTCCTACCATGGTAACAGTACCCAGTAACGATAAAAGTATCACTATTAGAGTACAATAACTTACAAACATCTCCAGAAGATCTCAAACAGAAGACGATTGAAGTGATTAACAGATATGAGGATTTTACACAAAGGCGCATACAGACGGATCTAAGATGTAAATTGTTACTAGCAGCATGCGCTTACGAAATTCGTGTTGTATTAATCGGGGTCCGTTTTGAATGATGCTTGTTCGGCACTGGATTCATGTTTGCAATTCTGTTCTGTCTCCAGGAGTAGGTACTACAATTCTAAAGCTCAACGGAAAAAGATAGTGGTTTTACAGATTTTCCGACCACCATACAAAGTCTACAAAATAATAATAACCGGGAAGAAGAACTACCAGCTCCAGTTTCTGTGGGTCCCTGCACATACTGAAAGGGAATGAACGCGCGAATCTAGAAACTCGGTCTGCTATGTTATCCCCGATGCCGCATAAATCTCGAGGCCTAACAGCGCTCGATACGTTCCTACGAGAAAGAATAACTGAGCAGCGGGGAGCAAAGAATGGATGTCTAAAGCTATGTTCTTACGCCAAATAAAGCCGATGATCGAACCATGGTGGCCGACGATTAATAGCCCGCGTGTCGAATTCACAACGAGATCTATCGGCTAAGAATAGGGCATATAAAATTCATGACCACATAATACTCTGTAAAGGATAAGTCTAGAACACACGTCCATACTGTGTAGAATTAAAATATCCGTCAGTGTAACATATTTTAATTGAATTCTGTAGCTTTAACGCAGTCCGTCCAAGCTCTTTCACAATGTTAACATAAGTATTAAACAAATATAATCGTATAACTCTTTGAAGAACTACATTCAGGATGATAGATACAGGTGGTCTTTAAGTAGCCTAGACAGCTCTGATAACCTTCGTAGTTAAAAACGTCAATTCACTGTAAAAATATATGTTTATATATATATATATATATATATATATATATATATATATAACAGAAATATGACTCATCCCAGTTCTAGCTACCTGGCCCTCCGGCGGCTACTTCACCTGGATGATCGACCGCCACGTAAAGTTATTCGTCTTTCGACGCTTTCTTCGATTTCGCGATAGGCTGATTCCCGCTTATGTTCTTCTTATTTCTTTTTAATGGAGCGGTTTTCTTTGCCGCAAATCTGTTACCATTTGTTAGAATCTTAACAACTGTTAGAATTTAAAATCTGAATCCGAGTCCCGACGTACTATAAAATTATATACTCGTTTTTCGTTCATTTCGTGGTGGGTGAGATAGCTTTATGAGGATATATTTATATATCTTAGCAGCTAAGCGAAAATATAGTTATCGAAGACAATTCAACAACTGATTACCTATTATAAACTTGGAACATATTTAGTTGCAGCGGCGACTTAGATGGCAATACGCATATCCCAGCGTACACGCACGCACTATACAAAATAGGACAATGTTTACTTTAAAAAAATTGGTCATTATGGCAAAATTCCCCATAGTGGCCGAAACAGAAATCTATAGTAATAGCATCGCTGGAATCAACAGAGATTAGTTCGAACAAAATCGGTAACGAATGGAAGGGCGAAAGACATTTAAAAGACCCAGAGTAGTTGAGTGATGGAGCAATGAAGGTGACGCATATAGTCCCTTGAAGAGAAGGCGATAATACGAGGAAAAGAGAATGGAAAACGAAACTGCTATCGTTACGCGTCGAAGTGATAAATTTTGAATTTTCTTTAAATTATCATTTTGTTTTTTCCCCAATCGTAAATTTAAAATATCACTTCCGGACAACAGGATGCTCTCTATCCATTGACGTAAATTACAAATCTGGCTCTCTCTTTTTTTTTTCCTTTCGTATCGCAGAATAAAATGCTTTTTTACAAAAAATAAATACCGACTTCAAGGTTTATTATAAAAATTTAAAAATGCACTAAAAAGTAAAAAATAATTACTCCCGATAAAATATATATATCAGAGTGATATAAGTTAAGGTGATATCGTAATTCTTATACAACATTAATTTTTTGGAGTTGGAATTAAATTCATGTTAGGAACAATTTAATCAACATTTAATGCAGTTTTTAATTATTCTTTTAATATGAATTTGATGCCAACTCCAAAAAATTAATGTTGTATAAGAATTACGATATCACCTTAACTTATATCACTCTGATATATATATTTTATCGGGAGTAATTATTTTTTACTTTTTAGTGCATTTTTAAATTTTTATAATAAACCTTGAAGTCGGTATTTATTTTTTGTAAAAAAGCATTTTATTTTTTACTTTTTAGTGCATTTTTATTCAATTAAATCAAAACATTTTAATAAGAACAGATATTTCCACGGTAAAAGCATCAAAAGCTACATTTCCATGGTAATTTGGCAAATTTATAGTATTTTAAGTCAAAAATCTAATCCGACGGTGAAAACAATCATGAATGAAAAGCATCCAAAAAGCTTCAATCTCCCGCATTATTAAGGATAACTCAAAAACTATCGGTCGGACCTTGATCAAATTTAAATGGGACCACATGACAAACGCCACCTTTCAAATAAAAGAAGAATCATCAAAATCGGTTCATCTAGAAGAAAGTTCTGTGGTAACACACATAAAAAAAAAAAAAAAAAAAAAAAAAAAAAAAAAAAAATACAGTCGAATTGAATACCTCCTCCTTTTTTGAAGTCGGTTAAAAAAATGAAACGTCATTTAAAATGAAAAAGCGATATAAAATTGTCGCGTTAAAACGGGACGGGTGGTGGTGGGATGGGGGGGGGCGGTCGAATTACGTTACTGCGTTTGTACGTTGAAATGGCGCGTTCGATCCGATTAAATAATTAATTTTTGAATTTTTCAATTTTTCAATTTTCAAATGGCCATTAAAAAAAAAGTGCAAAAAGAACGATATAGCGGGAAACGCGCTAAAAGTGAAAAAAAACCGTAAACACGGAAACAGAATGATAGAATTTAACCGATCAAAAACTAGAGAACAGCTTACCAGACTAAATATTTACTTTCGATTTGTTCATTTGTCTTTTTCCTCGCGGGGGAATTGTTTCGTAGCGTTGTCCCGCCGTCATCGCTAATAAATCGTTAGGTCGCTATCCGAAATTTCCCATTCCCTCCCAGTTTATTTCTCTTGTTTAATTTCGTTCAATTTACTTCTCCTTTTTTTTTTTTGTTTTTTTTTTTATCTTTTACTCTTTTACTCTGGTCCTGCCCCCGATGCCGCCCTGTGTCAATGTGTGTAATCTAGTTTAGTTTTCGCGAAATCTATTAGCTCGCTGCGGTAGTTGGGCGCCATTTTGCGAAAAAGTTACTCTGAAATTGATTTGTCGCGCGGTATAATAAACTGCGCTGTTCTTCATAATCTATCGCTGACCAGCGCGACGACGACGACGACCACGAGGTTATTTCGAATTTGGCAGGCCCGAAATGGAACCTGCATTGTTTTTCATTCACCGCAGTTCGTAATCCGTTTTTGAGAATTTCACCTTAAATCGCTTACGAAAGTATCGTTAAATTCCTAGAAAAAAAACAAAAAAAAAAAACGCTTCTCCGTAATTTACAAAATGCCGGGATTCAAAGGGGCGACTTGAAAATTTATTGCGGTCAGATAAACGGTGAAAGGAAAAAGAGGTGCATTTTTGAAATTTTAAAGTGTCCGCAGATAAGTAGCATTATTATTTCACTCTCGCTAGTTTCATAATATTGCTATTTTCAGCTGATCACTGCTTGTGAAAATGTTACACTGATAAGCGTAGTTTTCCGTTTCGGAAGTGAACGCTGATTTTTAGCCTTTTTTATTTCGAGATAAACTCTGCACTAGCCGGAGTACCCAATTACCATAAAAATACTAAATCTATGTGTACTAATCGCGATGCATTCCGATTGACGAGAATCGGTAATTTTATAAAAAATTTAATTAAGTAAATATTTTGTTTTATCGTGTTACGCGATGAGTTTTATGTCACGTTCTCTACAAAACAATATCGTACCAAAAAGTAAGTACGCATATAATGGAAGCAACTGTTTTGTCAAATTCGAAATTGAAACATTTTTTCGAAATTAAAACACTTTTTCGAAATTAAATAAATTCTGTGATAATCGATGTTATAATGAGAATTTCACACTCGGGATGATATGTATTTTTTTATTCTAGTCGGGGCTTCTCAACACGGTTAATAATTATTAAATAAAGAAGAGGACACGGGTGAATTTAAATATCAATTAGAAACCACCTTTGATGTTCCAGTTTCAGCCGGGCAAGAGAAAGACTTTTCAAGACGAACCAGTCAGCATATACGATAACTGAAGAGGATATAGAGTCGCAATTCATTATATATGTATCCTTCAGAGATCGTGTATATCATCGCGTTTAATTGATACGATGTTTTTCCTTTTTCTTTTCCAACTGGTAATGTGAAAGCTACCAAAAAAAAGCGTTCCTAACCTATAATTTATATTGATTTTTTTATTCTTTAAAAAATATTTCCAATAATTTTATTCGTTATTTCATCTTATTAACTAAATCAAACACACATAAACGTTTTTTTTTCCTTTTTTTTTTTTTATTTCATCAAGTACTCCAGTTCATTCTTGGTCATATAATTTTAGTTCGTTCATTTTCGCTATTACTCATAGTGTGTGAACTATCGCAAGTTATAAATAACAGCGAAAATGAGCGAACTAAAATTACGATCAAAAATTAATACAACGAAAAAAAGTAAAGTTAACGATCATACGAGAAATAGATCGAAAAGTGGAATACCGGAAAGAGAATATATTAGTAACAAACAGTAAATTAATACACCTTAATTAGCGAGGTACACTTCGGCGTCAGTGTCAAAAAATGCGCGGATGAACTGGAGACGTGGTACTACTCGCAGCAAAAACATCGAAATTTTAAGCTTTTATTAATCGTCAATAAATTTCGACACGCCGCGTAAACCCCCTAAAGAATATTATAACAAATCATATTTTGTAATAAAAAAAGAAAAAAAAGAAATTAAAAAAAAAAAAGAAATTAAAAAAAAAAAAGAAATTAAAAAAAAAATGATTTTTAAAAAAGAGAGGATATTTGATATATTTTTTGCAATTAATTTTACCCGAAATACGGAAGAACGCGATGTGTCGAATATAAAATTGAATTATCTCCTCTTTCGCAAATCGTATTAAATCGAAGTACGAGGGCTCACACGGCGTAATTTCTGTTGGCTTATTCTAAGATGAAATAAATCTCAAATGAAAGAATATAAAAGCAGTCGGACAAGAGGAGTAGTGGAATGGTCAACAGCCAGTAAATAAAAAAATATAATTAAAAAGAAAATAAACAAGTCACCAAACCAAACTAATAGTGTTAAGTAGAAACCAGTAAACAATTTTTAAAATTAAATATTTAAAAATTAAATAAACAAGCCACCAAACCAAACTTGTATAAAATATGATTAAAAAGAAAATAAACAAGCCACCAAACTAAACTTGTAAAAAAAGTATAATTAAAAAGAAAATAAACAAGCCACCAAACCAAACTTGTAAAAAAAGTATAATTAAAAAGAAAATAAACAAGCCACCAAACTAAACTTGTAAAAAAAGTATAATTAAAAAGAAAATAAACAAGCCACCAAACTAAACTAATAGTGTTAAGTAGAAACCAGTAAACAATTTTTAAAATTAAATATTTAAAAATTAAATAAACAAGCCACCAAACCAAACTTGTATAAAATATAATTAAAAAGAAAATAAACAAGCCACCAAACTAAACTTGTAAAAAAAGTATAATTAAAAAGAAAATAAACAAGCCACCAAACTAAACTTGTAAAAAAAGTATAATTAAAAAGAAAATAAACAAGCCACCAAACCAACATATGAGCTGTAAAAGATCAGAATGAACTGAACTAAAAGTCAGAATGAACTGGGGTGCTTAATGTAAAAGTTTACTATATATTTTTTCGAATTTTGTCGCGGCAGATCGTCTACTGTAAATTAATTTGTGTTAATTTCAATGAAGTTCCGCTTAATGATCGAAATTCATTGTAATCATATAAATGTATATATTCGGAACTAATTTCGATAACTTACATATATTATCCGATAAATGTATATAATCTGATTGTAATCGAGAATGCAATTATAAAAACAGTATCAGTTCTCAATTCTAGAAAATTAATTATTGCCCAAGACCAATGGCGAAAAATAGTGTTTGAACAACGGACCACCTAATCTGGAATTCAATTCAAAAAGAGGCTACACCATGAAATACTAATTGATTAGCTGGCGAATAACAATAATTATAATAATAATAATAATTGTACAATAATTAATTTTAAACACCAATTTAAAGCAATTATTTAATTTTTTATCAAATACCTCGACGCGTTTTGAAGACAAAGCTTCATGATCACGGGAGTTATTATATTGTTAATAACTCCCGTGATCATGAAGCTTCGTCTTCGAAACGCGTCGGGGTATTTGATAAAAAATTAAATAATTGCTTTAAATTGGTGTTTAAAATTAATTACTGTACACAATAAACATAAAAGAAAACAACGAGTGAAATAAACAGATATAGTAATAATAATAATAATAATAATATATATGTATATATATATATATATATAGATGGTGTGATTTTTAGGCTGTTATTGTTGCATTTCGTTCGTGGACGTTCTTTCTAAATCGTGCTAACCATAAAATCGAAATAAAGGTGACCATAGTTTTTTGCTTTAGCTTGTTCGTTCAGACAAGACCTGATATTACAATGAAATTAAAAAAATTTCACTTGTGTGCTGGATTTCATAGTTGACGCGTTAAAAAAAAAAACACGTATGGAGAATGTTTGTTGGTGGAGAGGGGGGGAATTCATCAACCAAGGGGTTTACCGAAAAACAATTAGAGAAGAAAGGGATTAGTTATATCTTGATGCGATCGGATATTGTTAGTATGAAGAAAGAAGTATTGGGAATAAAAACAGAACATAAGAATACGGAGTAGGAAGATCACAATAAACCAATATAAAAAGAGGAACACACAATAAACACACGATCAGCATCGCAAACAAGAGCTTCGTTTGGATGTAGAGGATAAAATGGATAGCTAAAAAAAAGGAAAAGAAGAAAAAAGAAACGAAAACGGGGGAGAAAGATAATAGAGTTAAGAACGTAGCTGAATAATAGAGATAATAACAGAACGACGAAGTGAATGGAAGAAAAAGTGTGCTTCTCAAACAGTCGAAATAGTCGTTTGGTAGCGCAGTTGATTCATACCGCGTCCTAATGAACTTCCTACGCGTTAAAGGGCATTTAATGTTAACTTACAGAAATTGGTAAATTCCTTTCAAACGAACTTCGAGAATTTTCAGGTAGAAATATATTAAATAAGCGAAAATTATTTAAGAGCAAAAGTAATTAAAATACACTCTTAAAAATAGCGAATTGCGTAAATATCAGTTATAAAATACCCGCTATCGAAAGAGTATTCGCTGTAAAACGAACTATTATTCGAATGTAACGAAATCGTAAAACTGTCGAACAGCACCGGAAATTGTGTGTTTTTTTTTTTTTTTTGAAATTTTAACTGGGTTTATCAGCAAGGACATTAGCCCTCCCGGGAATTTCTTAGATCAGAAAATAAACTACTAGACGTGCCGAGGCTCAGACTGTAACGCGAAAACGAAGTTTTCCATGAGACAGAGATCGGTCTTGGTTACGTAAAGTGGTCAAGTCCATGACGAAATAATTGTTATTGGTCTCAAAAAATTCGGAGCCGACAATTTTCCGACTGCGGGCGCGATTTCGATTGTAGCAGTGGGGAGCATTCGACGCGATAATGTTGCTTTCGTAATTCAAAAAAGTACCTGTTACCCCGGTATAGGCGACCGGTCGTCGCTTTTATTGATGTTCGCTTCGAACGTTTCGTAGCTTCCGTTCGATCAGCTCGTCGTAATCAATTGACATTGCGTCCACTCTTAGGGGCTAGAGCTCCATTTCTCGCTCGCACTCGGTCATATTACGGACATACGGGGGCTGGTCATTCATTAGATGTTGTAAAATCTTCCGAGTTTTTTACATGAACTTTAGATATTTTTTTCAGATTTACGGTTACCATTGTCGCAATGAAAATACTAATTGCAGGCGTTGCGGTGTCGCTGCAAGCGGAGAGCGGAATTTCACCATTTAATGACTTTTGTTCCTTAATAAGTTTCTCCGAATATTTTTTATTTCTTCCGCATCAGGCAAACATCGACAGCGCACCAGGGAGTAATTAAAATTTTACTATTCATGGCGGCATAGAATAGATAAAACCGCCCGCAATACAGTTATTGCGTCGATAATAATAATGAACTTACGGCCTCCCGATGAGACACGCTCGTCGGCGCGTTTTATATTTTATTTTTTAAACAATTCCAGTAATAAAGGAAAAATTTAATATTAAGAAATCTGAAAAAGAAAAAAATTTTAAGGGCGAAATATAAAGCTTTTTTTTCTTAAAACTTCTCACGCATACTATTGCTTAAATTATTCCCTGGTTGCAATTGTTGTTTGGCGATTGATTTCGACTATTTTTTCTTTATATTATCTCCATTAGAAGAATTGTTCGTAATACGACAAATATATTGAGTTATCTGAAGATTTACAAAGCAGCTACAACTGGATATATACATTCGTTATTTTCTTTACTATATCTGCCGACTCCATCGACATTATTAAGCTTAACGTAATAAAGTTGATTAATTCGATACATCCGTGTGATCGTTTTTCTTTCGTTCTATCATATATACATATATATATATATATATATATATATATATATATGTGTGTGTGTAGTCGATACTGGCAGCAACAGAAATCTCCCTTAATTCCATCTGATTCGATAGGCTGCTTTTTTGCAAATTACGTAAGAAATACTTTTACCGTCTATTTCGGATAAAAATAGACTTTGCCGGCTTTAGGAAAGACATTAAACGTTTACTGTTTAAAATTCTCTTCGCCAATTTAACATTTTTCAATAAATTTCTGCCTTGCATTGCTACCAACGCCGGATAATTGTAGTTAGTTAAATTTTTGAACCGTACTGTTTTGTTTTTTTTTTTTTTTTTGGTTCCCCAGTTCAGATTATACTGATGGGGCAAGTATATTTAATAATAAGGGTACATAATTGCGTGTCGTATACAAAATAGAAAAAAGAAAGGAGAAAAAAAATTTTTTTTTTTTTTATACAGTGTTACATGTTTTTTAAAAATGTTTTAAAACTAATTATATGCATGCATAAATATATAAAGTACACGAGTAGTTACTACATTAAATGTATTTTTACAATTGCAATGATGATGCCAAAGCTTAGTCACCAATGCAGGTGAACCGTATTGTATTGTATGTAAACCGTCTTATCTTCGGCTGTTTTCTTTTTGTTTTGTTATTTCTTTATTCCGATACTATATTGTATTTCGGAACAATCCCGCGTGGTGGTAGTGACTTGAATATCAAATGAAAAACATTGGACACGCGATATTTTAATAGAAAAAATAAATAAACGTTTTTTCTTGTTTTTTTGGGTTTTTTTTTTGTTTTTTGCGTTTTTTTTTGTTTTGTTTTTTTTGTGTATTTGCTAAAATGATGCACTTCGAATGCGGATTATTGAATCTGGAATTAGAGTTAGCGCTTTGTAAGCTTTTATTTTTCTTCTTCTGTATTAAAAGCCTCGCGTTTAAAATGTTTTCCATTTATTTTATATTCTACTTTTTTTTTTCGATGATTTCGGATTTTTTTGAACTGTTACTATCCTGATAAAGAATAAATAGGAATTAAACTAACGGGTTCGTAAAATTTTTTGTTCATTTCTCTCTTTTATTTTCTCTTACGCGTAATATTGTAGCCAGCTGCAAAAATTAAATTCAGAACGAAGAAATGCTTCACGTCACTTTTTTCGCCAACTTCGAAAGTTTCGTTAATGAAATGAAATATTTCGTTCCTGACAAATAACGATTTTTCCATCAATATATCACATGCCCGGAAAACGGAAAAAATTAAAATACTTTTTTCGTAAATTTCGAGCTTTCGGCGCCCTGAGGGCCTAAATGTAAAGTGTAAGTTCGACTATAGTTTTCCTTATGAAATGGTTCTTAATGTATATGTTTTTAAATACGTGTCGGTTTCCTTGAATTTTTTTATTCGGACTATTACGTGAACGTCTTTTTTTTTTTTTTTTTTTACTGTTTTTGGCCTAATAGGGGAGTGATTTAAATAATTTCTTTAACCGTAATCTCTTATTAAAGAGCTTCTGCGTTTTAATATTTCGAATTTAACTTTTAATAGGTTATTATCCGGTGATGGGTTATGCACTTTTTAAGGGTGATTTTTAAGGTCGTTTTAAATTCCATATTATATTATATTCTTGATAGTTTTTCGTTTTTTTTTTTTTTTACTGTCTGGGCTAATCAGTTAGCTTGAAGTTATAGTTTTTCGTAGTTGGAATTTTAATTGTAATTTATGATCAGTTTATAAGTCTAACTGTTCCTGAGTTATTGCATATTTTTGAATTGAATATTTTTCTCCCGTTTCCGAACCATTTTGCTGGGATTATTCCGTTCATTATATGTGTTTACATAGAATTCTATAAAAAAAAAAGGGAAGTAGTTATGACTGACAAAATGATATGAATTGTGAAGGAATCAAAAAATTGAAAATCGAAAACGTTTTTCGTTCTATAAATAAAATTTTCCCGACGAAGAAGAAGTAATAAACATAAAAATAACCAATATTTAAAATGATTATAGATTAATTAATTAATTAGATGTATATGTGCTAGACACGATTTTCGGAGAATTTCAAGTAGAAAAAAAAGTCGAACTGGTTATCTTTCCTCATTTAGTTCATTAAATGTGTTAGTATATACACGTAAAGAAATACCATTTTGTTTTCCAGTCAGTATCGAATTCGTACACATCGTTAAGGAAAACAGTGTCGAATAATTCGAGGCCCCAAAATATCTCGATGAACTATAATATATCTCTGTCTTTAGGTCACGATGTGATACATCAAAAGTAATTGTGGCCAGATCTAAAAAAAAAAAGAAAAAAAAAAAACCGTCGAGCATGGAAAAATCAGCGAGCGCTTTATGCAAGAGTAAACGATGATTAGTTTCGACACACGATGATTCCGTTCCGAGATTTTCTCCACTCATTTTCAGTTGGAGGCAAATTAACGCAGGACAACACTAACACCGTTTGTTTTTCAGTACTTTTTGTTCCCTTTTTAATGTTCGAGTACTAATCAGAGAAAGTATAATTTGATATATACATCTCCGACGATACTTCTATAATGGATGTTGCACCACTGGTTTAAAATTGGTTCTTAACTTTCTTCCGTTTTTTTTTTTTTGCTTCTTTTTTTTTTTTTTTTAAACCAATTTAAATCAAAAAAAGAAAAAAAACGCAAATATTTCCACATTTAGCTTAGTTTAATTTCGTTACAGAGGGAATAAGTAAATTTTGTAAGACAATTCGAGAGAAGCGACCGCGGAGGCAATTGTAACATTCGGCAAATTCGCAATACTACAACACGCACATACAGAGAGAGAGAGAGAGAGAGAGAGAGAGAATGTAATGAGAGCTGATGGTCTAAATTTAATTTGCGCTGGAAGTTTTTCCAATCTCTAAACGGAACCGGAATATTCGGTACAGACTGGGCAGAGGAAACCCGAGAGTGCAAAATGAGGATACTAGCGCAAGAGGCGTAACTGTTTTGTCTTCGCACTGGACGGCATAAATGTTGAAAAGAGTTAGACGACGCTGAGTAGGGAGATAGTTAAAGGCCTGATCGAGTTACGGACAGTTTGTGTCCGAAGTGTCGCATTAACTAACTAGAGGTTTACCGCAAGTTCCAAGTCGAACTGAACGTCGCTCGCTAGCGGCCCCGGATGACGGAAGACGGTCTCCCCGCTGGGATATAGCAGAAATTGATGGTACGCATGTACATTATGTGCGGCATGCTTTAACGTCGAGACTTTGCGCGCCCAGACTCTCGACGGGCTGCCGGAATCGCATGCGTGTTCAAGATTCCAACTGGTAAACCGGATAATTCGTTTTTAACTGCCTTCGTTATTGTCATACGGCCGACCTGATACATTCAGTCGTGCTCGGCGCCGAGCCGAATTCATTTTTAGCTCGCTTCTGTATCTTCCCGGAAATTATTTTAGCAATTTACCGTGACGAATGATGAAAATAATAAAATTAGAAAACCGCGCCTATATACGTTAATCGCCACAAACGTTAAATTATTATTCGCATTTCGGTCGAGCAAGACGAACATGCGCTGCTTCGTTAATTGCCGAATGTGAAATTTTCAGGGTTCGACCGAAACAAAATGGACACACACACACACACGCGCGCGCGCCGAACTGAACTAACGATGGGAATTAATTAATTAAACGAGCCTGCGGCATGTGATACCAGACAGCTTTACGGATCGTAAATGTACGAATTTTGCCTTTTAAAATAAGAAATCGAGGAGAGAAACTTTAGTCTCCCCCCGCCCATCCGGGCCTTTTCAGAATGAGCATTCTCGTCACTTTTACGATTGCCACTGCCTTCTTCATAAAAGCGCTCGTGTGTGCTCAACCAACTGTACACAATATGATCGATAAGTGCTAATGTCTCCTATGCTGTGCTCCTAATAAGCTAAAAAAGGCACCGTAATTCATGATTATAAAAACATTAGTGTATCTGTTGAAAATTATATAAAGGATTTTTTTTTTTTTTTTTTTTCAAGTAAAAGTTTCTGATCCTAATTTAATTTCTCTGTAATTTAAAGAAGTGCGGATATGCAAATCGAAAGAATTAAACAATTAATTACTGTTTTGGATTTGAATAAATAATCAGCTGTAGTGTGCTTGGTTCAAAGGCAACAAATAGAGAAGAAATAATCGCATGACGAATGTTTGGAAAATCTATCATAAATACTGTGGTTTAACCGGTATGAAGAAATAAACATTAGGAAAACACGGATTGGGGAAGGATGACTTAGAGAAAGATTTTCAGTTAGTAGTTTGGATCTTCGTAGCTACATTCAGAATAAATCACTGGCAATTATCCAGCAGAACATCTCTACATGTAATAGCTGAGCGAGAAAGATGCACTAACATTACTTATAATTCCAATGTGACACTTTGGACCCAAATGAAGTCAAAGTGAGAATAGGAAAGCAAATGTGCAGGATAGTAGAGTCAGAAGATAGATAAATATATGAAGAGAAAAAACAATCCTGCACATTTTTAACGAAATTTTATTTGAAGAGTTGGGGAATGAAAGACACTTGGGACACCAACAGAAGCGGTCAAAGTGAGCCTCTTTTGGATGAACGACTTATAATGATATAGGAAAAAGTTATTACAATCAAAAGAACTACGACTAGGACGAAATTCATATATATATATATATACTCGTATATATTATATTAGGCAATATGTTATTGTTCTCTGACCGCCAAACAAGGCGGTTGTTTAACACGGTTTCGAACCAAGAGACTTTATCCTTTGGACTGGAATGAAGAATGAAAGAATTTCATGAGAGTGGAAAAGAGCTGAAAAAAAATACGAGTTAAATACGTTTAAAAAAATTTCATAGAACTGTTTAGAAGATTCTTAAGGACAAGATGAGAAATTCAGACTAAGCCCGGAGATGAGTTTGTATTTTTAGGAAAGGCAGCAACGAGCTCGTTCATTGTAAAAGAAAGCGTTAAGAAATGTCGGGGAGGGTTTGGAATCTATGGAAACGAATGTAGTTCATCAGCAGCAGGAACATAGGAAAGGGCAACGTAATCAACGAAGGAGTAAAGTTTATCTGCTGCAAGATCAACATTGAAGAGGCGGCCGGATAGAGCATTTTGAAAAGTTTTGGCTAACTTCCAAATTTGGAAAAGAGGACTATATTTAGAAAAGAATCGACAGAAAGCAGTTCAAAAATATCTCGATTTAACATTCGTCTGTCTGTATGCTAGGAAATTATATACAATTAGAGCAGAAGGCACAAAATGTGGACAAACTGGATTGGTAAGCTACTGAACGATCGAGATTCGACTATAAGGACAAAAAACAGATACGCTTAAAGGGTTGAGTTCCGAGAAGGAGAGGAAAAGAATAAAGCCGAAGATATTAACTAGATAAAATGCTGATACTGAGAGAAATTGGATCAAAGTTACGATTGAAGCAAAAGAAGGAGAGGACGGAACTAAATGTAGACCAATTCATTTTAGGAAGATTCCAGTGGGAATATTGGGAGCGCTAGATTGAAACGAGGAAAGAAATCCTTGAAAAAGTACGATTATAGGCATGTTGTGTTCACAATCAAACGTCTCGTCCGGGATGCTCCATGCACACTGCAAACTTAAATTAGGAAAAGAGAAGGTAAGATCAATAAAAGTGAAAGTAGAGGCGTTTTTATGTAGGAGAACCATCATTAATAATGACTAATGATAATTCGATAATAGGGATTAAAGGAAAGAACTATTCCGGTTTAGGGATAAATGACCCCAGACGAGAGAGCAGACGTTTCAGTGTCCCCGCCTATAATAAACGGGTAAAGAAGAAAGTTAAGAAAAGATAGAAAATGTAGGTCTTTGAGATTACATAAGGGAGGATGCATACAGAAATCAGATGTAAATTCAGAAGACAAAGGAATATGAACAAAAATTGACGAATAAGAAGGGTTAGATGTGATTGGAAAGTTAATATACTACAGAAGATGGTGAATGGAATGCCAGTTCTAACCAGAACAGAAGCTTCAAATAGCCATTTTAACGATCGGATCTAATTATATGGAAGCCTCAATGGAAAAATCGACTGATTTCCGCAGCCATGTTTCAAATAGGAAAGTTACATTGATGTTATATATATATATATATATATCAAGTAGATTTTTTAGGATGAATCTGTTTGCCCGAACGCTACGACAGTTTCATTGAAGAATCCTAATCAAGGAACTTATTGTGTAAAACAAAAAGGAAAGGAAAGTAAAGAAATAAAGAAAGGAAAAAGATCTGATTTTTGAATAAATACAGAATCATTATGATAGGAGGAAAAAGAAAGATTGTGTAAAGTTTGACAATTTATCACAGAATGGAAAAATTAAATTGTTCTGAAGAAACGACAGGAGGTAAATTTCAAAATTTTCAGATGACACGATATTGTCTGTCGGTAGGTAAATGTATAATACTAGAGAACAGTGCTTCTTTGGAAAGACAAGTGCCGTTGTCTTTGAGCTAATAAATAAATAAAAAGGAAACAAGAGTAAGAATGAAAAACGTTAAAAACGCCACAAATAAAATAGAAATGAAGCTCAGCCAATGTTTAAATTAGCGAAAAGGTAGAATAAGATTACAGAATCAGAAACAAACGAAATAAATGAAACGATCTTCCGATGTCTTTAGTGGACAATTGAACGCTCGATTGAATAAACGCTTTATCACTGATAACGAACAAAGATAATGTTACCAAGTTGTATAGATATAATTTCGTCAATTAACAGTCTTCGGAAGAATGCGTATCCAAGGTTGAATGGCGGTGTCTAATTTATCGTAAAAATACGCAAATCCTTACGGTTATGATATCAACGGTGAATAGGTAATGTATGTAACTGACAGTGACGCTCAATATTTTTCTAAATAACATTATTAATAGATTTTGAACATTTCTCGAAAGTTTTGTCCGATTGTGAATAAATTGAATTACTTTTTGTAATTTGAAAAATTTGTGAATTAAATGAATATGGCGAATTTATTATAATAGCATTAAATGGATATATCTAGTTTCAGTGAAATTGCGCGCAATGAAGTTAATATTTTAAGTAGTTTTGTAATATCACAGCAAAGAAAATTATGATACATACATACATACATACATACATATATACATACATATATATATATGTATACATGCACATAGATGAATAAATATATAGCTGTAATTTTAAACAAACAAAATTAATTGCGATCGGTGACGTTGATATACCGTATTTACTCGTTTCTAAGACATATTATTTTTTTGATATAATCGTTGATTGAAATAGGGTTCGTATTGAATTCGACGAAATCTGGAAATAATCCACTTTTACATAATAATAAGTAAAATATAATATCGATACTGGGCTAATAATACATCAGTAGTGTCGATATTCGTTGTTATGTCCGCACTATTGTGCTTAAAAATTTACATTTTCATAATAAAAATATTTAATTCACCTAAGAACACAAAATATGTATTTCAAGGTAATTAACCGGTGAAGTAAGAAATAAAACCATTCGGAAGAGTAGCGGCAATTTAAGGATTATACCTGGAGGGATTTACAAGTTAGTTACAGCCATTGGACGTTTTTTTTTTAATAAGCCTTTCAAGGATTATTTAAAAAAATAACACGAACCGCGATTCAAAAAGCTCCCACTAACATCGTCGGCGAAAATTAAGAAGGCTAGATCATTTACAGTGGTAAATATTACCGGTACGAAAAAAAAAATCGCGCAAAGATTAATCCAAAAAATGTTCCATTACGAAAGCGTCTTAGGTAGATTAGAAGGTGACATATAAAATAAAGATGCATAAAAAAATGTCATCAATTCAGAATCAGAGAACGATGAAGTGAACACGCATCCTCGAATACGACAGTTATTTAATGGACACATTTTCTATCGTTTTAATAAACTTAATTTTAAGTATACATTATTGCGAATTACGTGATTTTTCCTTCGATTAAAGACTTTTTTCTTTCTTAAAATGGCGAATGTTTAACATTGTGATGCATCTTAGAATCGAGTAAAGATAGAGTGGATATACTGATACTGACTCGTAGTTGTAATTGTGTCTTTATTTACGAATGAAATTTTTTTTATGATTTGTCGTAAAACTAACCACGCTCCAACTGCACGATATTTAGTTAGTTTTGATTGTACGAACGCCAAACTCTTTTGTATATCGCTTTTTGGGTGGCAGTGCCTTCTAAGATAATGTAACATTAGAAACATAAATAACAGGAACATTAAATAATCGTAAACGAATATTTATTTATTTATTTATTTATTTGCAAATCGCGAGTACAACAGCCCGAAGGTCAATTTCTGTACAGCACAATACAGACATATTCGTATATATATATATATATATATATATATATATATATATATATATATGTATATATATGTACACTTAAAAATACGAAATAAATAGAAAAATAAGTACATATACACTATATACACATTTATTCATGCACACACTCACATGCGTACATACATACATACATACCAATATAATTTACAAATAGAAGCATATATATAGGAAAGTAAGCACTCTTCAAAATTGAATTACATATGCATAAATAAGCAAACGCATAATTTATATCTAATCTGTTACCGATAAATACAAGTAGAAAAATAATAAAATAAACTTACAGTAATGTAATATATTCCCACACATAGAAGTAAAACAATTTATACTCCGAGCAACTCCACACATTTTTATTACAAAATATTCTGAATGATTTTTAAAAACTTCCTAAAATTATTACTATCAAAAATGTCAATGTCACCTTGCTCTATTTAAGTTATTATATAACACCACTAGCAGTGAATGAAAAAGGAAGCATAAAAATTGCTTCGGTTTGGTCAAATCTATCGCTAATACCTCGCTTCGACAAATATTTTGGACAGGAACCCTTAAGTTAATTTTCTCTAAAAGTGGCGAGCAACCTAATTTTCCACGGATTAGTTTATATAAGAAAGAAAGTCCTGCTACCGTCCTGCGTCCCTCAAGACTCCTAATCCCCAAAAACCAGTCAATGCTTGGCTATATACGAATTTGCTGTCATACAGTTTAATAAATTTGTACCGCAGATACCTTAAAAATTTCTTTCGCACGCTCTCAACTACATTTATCGTTTCAATAGACCCGGCAATCTAAATTACTGATGCAAACTCTAAATGTAAGCGGACTAAAGAGAAATATAAACAAAAGTAAGTTTGCAATTCCTGCAGTTTCTCATCACACATCCAAGCATTTTCCTAGCTCGACTGACCACTTGAATAATATGCGCTTAAAAGTGAGTTTAGTGTCTAAAGTAATTCCTAGATCCCTAGACATTATTTCTTTCTTCAAAACAAAACCAGCAATATATTAGACGAGCTACTGACGGGAAAGTATTTTTACGAGTGAAAGTAGTATAAAAACATTTCAACGTATTCACTAGTAAATTATTCATGATACTCCAATGCATAAAATTATTAATATCCTCTTGCAATAAATACGCATCCTCAATATTCTTTATCTCCCTAAATAACTTCGCATCGTCTGCGTATAGGAGAATTTTCGAGTGCTGTATTACATTAGGTAAGCCGTTAATAAACAGCAGGAATAAAAATGGTCCTAAAATGGAACCTTGTGGTACGTCTGAAAGACACACACAAAGGAGGGCGATCTACAATATTTAACCTGGACATATTGGTACTTATTTTTCAGATAACTTTCAAACAGTTTTATTAAATTATGTAAAAATCCAAATTCGCTTAATTTCCTCGAGAAAATTGAATGATCAACCTTATCAAATGCCTTCTGAAAATCCGTGTAAATCGCATGGACTTGAGATGACTTATCTAATACATAGGAAACATGGTCGACAAATATTATTAAATTTGTAACAATGGTTCTGCCTTCCATAAAACCATGTTGATATACAGATATGTGATGTTTGATTTGGGGATATATACTATTATAAAGGATGCACAGAACTATTTTTGCAGCCTGGAGCAGCAACGATAAAGGCCTAAAATTTGTAATAACGTTAGATTGATTGCTTTTCGGTAACGGGCTAATTCTTGATATATTCCAGCTTTCAGGAAACATGCAAGAATTTATAACGCAATTATGAGGTTCGGTAAATAGATCGCGACACGCCTTGAATATGTATGGTGGTATACTATCAGGGCCTAATGTGCGTTTAGGTATTAAAATATCTTCAATGTTTCGTATACCACGGCTTTAGTTATATTTTTTATTGCTTTGTGATTTGATGAGCCAAGATTGTATTCCATTTCCTCACAAGATCAAGAAGCTCTCACCATCTTCGAATACGCCGATGCAAAATGTTCAGCAAAAGAAGATGCAGTCTGTTCAGGATTTCTCGCCGATGTGTAAAGCTTTTGCTGTTCAAAGGCGTATTTTTTCTTTTACCTTATTTAACGTAAACCCAGTATCCTCTCGGTTCAATTTTCATTCTGCGTTCAATTTCAGTCTCAAACCTGATATCTTTCAGCTCTCATTTTTAATTCGTGTCGTTTACGTATATTTCGGAAATTATGTTTAAAGTGTTCCTAGCTTGTTCTTTTATACTCTAAACGATTCGTTTCTTTAATCAGACATATTATTTCCTTAAACCGTTTCATCCAGACTTTTCTTTGTAATTGTGTATCAAAATAAGAAGCAGCTTCATTACTGCCTCGAGTTCCGGTCTATAACGCGGAACAGATTGTACAAAGTTAAAAAATCAAATTTTTTATAATTTCTAACAAGTATACTATTTTGATGTGTATATCTACTTACCTCCGTTTTTTCGTGACTCATTTAATAAAATATTTATTCCTGATGAAGAATGATACTGATCGCTATTATCGAACGGCGATTGCTCCCTTTCTATACAAACAATTTTCTCTGTCCCTATTACTAAATCAAAAGTTCTGCCCATGCTATTAACAACTTTATTACAAGACTTTAAGCCACATATCTCTATGAGCTCTATCAAATCACTTGTTTTCGTATTTTTAAGCTGTTGATTACCGTTATTAATTGTTGACCGTGAAAAATTTGAGAAATATGAAAAATCAGGCATATTAAAATCACCTAAAATTATTAAATTGGTTTCAAGTTCTCAATATGTGATCATTAATTTTATAATAAATACGTAATAAACTAACCTACTGAAATTTGGTGGAAAGTAAACTAAAGCAAGTACGAAAGGCGGCTCATGCGATTGATAAATCTTCATCCATAATTGATCGTATGCAACGCTTGGAATTATTATAAATTATATATCCTTTCCGCATGCAAGGTATTTTTTACTGCAAACAGCACTCCTCCGCCACGCGCATACTCTGCTAAATTGCTATCTCTATCTTTCCTAAAAATTACATACCTATTATCAAGTAACTCATAATTGTAAAAAAGCGCTATTCAACTATGTTTCCATTAAATCAAGAATATCATAATTTTGACTTAGGCTAGCCACGTTTAACTTCTCAATTTTCGTTCTAAGACCACAAACATCCTTTACTAAAAAGCCAGTATAGTTGTTATTTAGTTTATAACTTTTCATTAATTTATTAATTAATTAATTAATAACATAGGTTTGTATAGGTACACTACATTTAGAGCATTTTAAAAGATATAAGCTCGAATCAACGGAGAATATAATTTACTGATTTCTGAATGCGCAAGAAAACATCGTGATATAAACGTGATATACAGTGACACGAAGAAAGACCTGTAAACTTTGAACATTTTTCCAATGCCATGAATGTTTACAAGGTGATAAAGTGCCACCAGCCGAATAGCGAAAAAATGTAGTTAATTTTTCAAATACTAAAATAAAGAAAAATACCCTTTTTAACCCACTCTTATCAATACATATATATACATACATAAAGTAAAGTAAGGCCCATATATCCTTGATAAGATATCATGGATTGTGAAGTTAAGGTTCACAATGTACAAGGCACAACGGCACTAATGAGAATAGAAGGGCCAGTTCCTTTCTCTTGGCCGCTTTCACCTTCCCAGATTTATTTAGTACCCAATCCAATTTCAGATTAGGTAAACCTGGGAGCGACTTCGATCCGGAACGGGACAAGTCTCGAACCCATGACCTCTGGTTTGGTAGCCAAGTGCCTTAACCACTAGGCTACCGCGCTACCACATATATATATATATATATATATATATACAAACTCGGCCATTTTGGCTCCGCAAGGGGCTATGCCCCTTGACCCCTCTTGCTTACATTTCTGTCTCTTTATCTTCTATACTTTGTATAAAATGACCAAAATTTACAACGTAATTCTAAAAACGCGACGAACGTGTAACCTTCTTCTTTTTATAAATCGGTAACAAAGCTACATTTCCAGTAATTTTGCAAATTACTATAACATTTTAAGTCAACCGCTTCTGTTATATTAATAAAAAATAATAAGAAAAAAAAATTATCCAGAAGGACCACATTTTTTCACGACGAATACTCAATTTATGTTCACCGATTTTCGTCATTACTCATATGATACCTAAGTTGAATGGTGTCCTTTCTAATGGACAGAGAATCAGTCAAATCAGTCTACATAAATTTGAGTTATGCGTGAACAAACATGAAAAAATAAAACATACACGACGAACGTATAACCTCCTTCTTTTTGGAAGTCGGTAAAAATGAAAATATTACAAACGTTACATAAAATTGGGACATTTTTCTAATGGGGGCCGGCCTAAGAATTACATTGTAATTAATGTATATACACCATCTGGCGAACAAGTAGAAATTTCAAAACCAGATACAAGGAACGTGTTTACGCAATAAAATATGAATGTATAGAAAAAACTTCAATAGCTGAACACGCTACAATTAATAACCATACAGTAAGATCTATTCATCCCGAAATACATTAATAATTATAAAATAGTTAAGTTCAGAGCTTTTATCAATAGATTTATACTTTAATTGTATTTTAATAGTATTATTTTTCGCTACAATAATTTTAACTATTTAAATTTCGATTTGTAATTTTTAATCATGAAGATTTTTATGTTTTATAATAATAATCGGTTTCATTTATAATCGAACTTTTTTTCAGATGATATGATTTTTTACATTGTTTTCGTTTTAAACTAATGTTAATAAATATCCTGCGATCGTGAAGCCAACAGCTTCAAAACACGTCGGTGTATAATAAAATTAAATATTATTTTATAAAAGTGTATACGTTTTAAAAAAATTTATTAGAAATAATGTGTTTTTATTAATCAATGAAGGCGCTATATAAATTTCACTTTATAATTACTTAATAATCCTTTTTATTTTTTTATTTATTTATTTATTTGTTTATTTATTTATTTGTTTATTTATTTGTTTATTTATTTATTTGTTTATTTATTTATTTATTTGTTTATTTATTTAATCATTTATTTGTTTATTTATTTTATTTATTTATTTATTTTTTGATTAATTCATTTTACATTATCCATTTTTGCTGTTTACATGAATTATTTATAGTGGATTTGTTCTTCATCCAAATTTAAATATTTTTCCTAAATTTAGTTTTTTTTAAAAAAAAGTGGCTTCTTAGTTTGTTTTTGTTTTGTAGTGCTGCGATTGTATGTCCAGTTAATTCCATTTCAACATTTTTCTGTCTGTGCCGTGAAAAAAATCTGCATTCGGCACTGATGAGCATGAATGGGAGTTTTCCAGACGTATCTTGCAGTAGACATTAGAACTTGACCGGACAAAATCTGCTTCCGTTTTCTGTACCAACTAAATTTTCACCTTTTCTCCCTTTCATGTTCTGCTTATCTCTTTTGCATACAAAAATAATAATAATATAAAAAAAAAAAGAATATTCCACTAGAGCGAAGTTTACTTTAAAATGCATCTACCACAATTCGCGTTGACCCTTTGACTAAAAAGGACTGACTTCTTCTTCGACGGTTTTGTTAGTGGTTCTCTCTTACATACAAAAAGAAAATACTTCTAGAATTGAGGTTATGGAATATTTCATGGCACTTTTTTTCCATTGTTCACTTCTGTCCATATTTTAACAAAATAAACGCGCAATGTGCTGGAGTTTTATCTGTCGCTCCGGTTAAGTATTATATAAATTTTTCATTTTCTACTGCGTGTCGTCACACTGTTGTTTAAAATAAAATTTTGCCGCAAATTTTTTCAAAATTTATTTTTTGTTTTGGTTTCGAGTGGCATAATAAATTGCTCGCACCAAAACGGCTGTGAAAATAATCATGTTTACTTTAAAAACTGCGTTTGCTAAGCAAGTGAAAGATGTTCGTGTGTGCATGTGTACTGCTGTCGTATGGTCGCCGTTAAGGCAGGCAGCAGCGCCGACGCTGAAATAACACATTAACCAAAAAATGTGAGAAACACTTGTACGTGCCTTTGTTAAAGAGGTTTCTTTCCTTTATGAATTTTTTAAAATAACGTCTTTTCTCTCCTTTATTCTATTCACTCTGCGGTCGTCTAATGCGTATAAATGTTTTTCGCCCACTTTTTACTTTTCTCTCTCCTTTTGTTCGACCTATACAACACCGTTTTCGAAAGTGCTAGGCATATTCAGTAAATGTGACGCTTTAGCTTAGACCACTAACGGGAAAAGTTTGTCTTGTTACTGTTATTTTACTTTGAAATTATGATTTTTTTTTTCCAACTAGGATGAAATTATTCTTAAATTTTAATTTATAATGTTAAACCCGATTATTAGATTCATCTACAATATAAGTTCACGCTAGAAATATTCTGCAGACTAGGTAATTTAAACTTGTGTTCATCCTTTCCTTTCTCGTTTTCCCAGTCCATAATAACAGAAACATAAAATTATTTCTGTGTTTGTTAGTGTTCTTGTATTATTGCAAAAAAGAATTTGTGAGACAAAACCTATTTTTTGGCAGAAATTTTTGTTCTTCGGATGTTTTTTTTTTTTGGGCTCGGCCGACCAAGGACAATTGGACTATTTTAGAGATTAAATTTTAATCCGGTCAGAGATCGATAAAAAAAATAAGGCAAGAATAGAAACCACCTTTGAAGACCGCAAAGTTAAGATTTAGGAAGCATTATAGGGAGCGGGAAAATTCAACTTCTTTAATAGCTGAGTGTACAGGATATTACGTTCGGAGGAAAGATTGGAACATTCAAATAGCACGTGATCAGGATCGCAAACAAAAGTACAGGAACGTTCTTTGACATTTATCTTTTTTTTTTTTTAACCCCCCTTTGGACATGTCAACAAAGGATCTTTGCCCATTTGACATTTATCAATTGTCTTAATTTTATTAAGTACACTGAATATATGTGTACGCGGATTTATTATTGAACTTAGCGTCCGAAATGGGGATCCGAATAAAAAAAAAATCAAAAAAAAATCTATTACGGTATTCAATTTTTTCTTAGTATTTATTAATACCGCATCCGATCTGTAGTCTACTTTATCAGTTAATTCTTTCCTAATGTAATAATTCGTATCTTTCATTTTCTAATATTGTTTTTTTTTTCGTACATATTTGTAACGCGCTTGTTTAAATTTAATTAACCCATATTTTTCTATGCTAATTGCTTGATGGACTATAGCAGTCACATCATTATTCAAATCGGACTAAAAAACATCCCTTGTTCTTTCATCTTTTTTGAAAAAAATCATCTGCATTTATCGAGAATATTTGTTTTTTTATAACCTATTCAATTCCTTGTAACTATTGTTTTGTTTTTTTTTTTTTTTTTTTTTTTTTCCAATGTGCACCTGTAATGTATTAACAATTAGCACATGTGCGGGAGCCTATTAACAGGAATTTATAAGTTATTCAGCAGTAGCTCCTTTGAGCAGTCAGCTGTGTGCTAAGTTGTTCAGGTTACTGATATACTGAGGATATCACGGCACAACCTCCTTCCTAGCCTTCTGCGCGGTCTGTCCGGTAGCGTTGTTGTGAACATTCTTCGAATTAACGGGTTTTCATGCATCTGTAACGCCTGATAAAAGTTTTGATAATTTTGTTGATAAATTTCTGCTACTGTTTTCACGTTCAAGTCATGATGTATTTGTTCATTGCTTACGTAATATGGAGCATTACACATTGACCTCAATGTTTTCGACTGGAATTGTTGAATACGTTTACAGTTAGTTTTTGCGGAAGTACCCCACAGTTCGATTCCGTATTTCCACTTTGAGGCCAGAATTGTATTATATATTAGGACTTTGTTTTCCAAAGATAAGTTAGATTTTCTTCCAATTAAGTAGTATAAGGCTCTTGTACATGCATCGAGGTTTTTACGTAAATGCAATATATGCGGTAGCCAAGTGAGCTTTCTGTCTAAGATTATGCCCAAGTATTTAATTGAATTTAACTGTGGAATTGGTTCAAGTTCATATAGAACTGGTGGACACACTCCTTTGCGTAGAGAGAAAGTTATACTGGCTGATTTTGTTGAATTAATTTTTATTTTCCACTTTGTGCACCATCTTCCTAATACCTTAAGGTGCTGTTGTATTAACTGGGCAGCAATTTCCGGTCTCCTATCCGCAGCCATAAGAAGCATGTCGTCCGCATATGTGAAGACTGATGAATACGCTGTTGTTGGAATATCCGGAGTGAAGATGGAGTACAATACTGGACCAAGCACACTGCCCTGTGGTACAGAGGCTAATATCGGGTACCAATCAGAGTATTCGGATTTGTGACGTATTCGGAAAGTCCTAGCTTCAAGGTATGAAGCTAAGAGAGTGAAAATTTTCGCTGGAAACGATTTTTTAATCTTGAATAGTAGTCCTTGATGCCAGACCTTATCGAAGGCCTGACTCACGTCAAGGAAAACAGCTGCACAGTAACGACCAGTTTGAAAGCAAGAAGAAATCGCATCAACCACCCGATGACACTGGTGGATAGTGGAGTGACGCTTCCTGAATCCGAATTGATGAGTAGGAATTAATTTTGATTCTTGTATCGTTATCTGCATTCTCCGCAAAATAAGTGATTCTAAAATTTTTGCCATTGAGCACAGGAGACTTATGGGTCTATACGACGAAACTTTATTAGCTGGTTTGTTAGGTTTCAGAACCATAATTACCACTGACCTCTTCCAAGCTTCAGGGAAGTAAGAAGTGCGAATTACAGCATTATACAGGTGAAGGATTTGAATAAGAACACTTCTGTTTAGGTGTTTTAGTATATCATTGGTTATATCATCACAGCCTGCAGCTTTGTTGGCTGGTAAACGCCGAATTTCTTGCTCTACTTCTGTAAGTGAGAATGCTTTAACTGGCGGAGAGGATTCAAGTGGAATTTTTAAGTATTGTTGAACTTGTTCCTCAAAATTTTTGTTTTGCATTTCTCCGTGCGGCTTGAAAACTCCGGATAAGTGCTCAGCAAAGAAACATGCTTTCTCGCGTTCACTTCTAACCCATTTCCCAGAGTCATTTTGCATAGGATAGTCTGAGTTATGTTCTTTCAGGATGCTTTTTGTTGCATTCCAAAGTGTATTGTCTTTTGTGCTTAGTTTTTTAAGATGTATTTGGAAAGATGCATTTTTGTATTCCATGATTTTAGTTTTCATATTGTTTCTTAGAAGATTGTATACTTTACGATTGCTTGGGTATCTGAAACGCTGCCACTTGGCTCGTGCTCTTCTAGTTGCAGCTATGAGCTCGCGAATTTCTGCTGGAAGACTGTGCACTTTACGTTTGTTGAAACTATTTGGAAAATTTGTGGAGTTTTTAGCACTTAGTTGTATGGATTCAGTTAAATATTCCACTCGGCTGTCAATATCTTGTTTTGTTCTAAGAGAAACGTTGGTTAAAGGATTGTCGCTCAAAAGCTTTGTTTTTGAAATTAAATTACCCCGCATTATCGCCATTTGTTGAGTGCATATTTATCTCTCTTTTTCCATTGTACTTGTTGTCGTAAGGTGCTTTTGCTTTCCATACTTCTTTTAACTTTATTTATTAATAAAAAACCGTTACGCTAAATGTAATATCGCACAGTTTTTATCTGTTTTGTTGCATCGAGCAGATTCAACATTATTGTTTTTAAAATATTTTCTCATTTTCTCTATATAATTATTTAATAGATTTTCCCCAGTTGTATTAATATTATTAACATTTCTTCTTTGTAAAACCACTTACTTATTCTATTTCCAGAAGTCCTAAAATTGGCTATTATAACACTGGTCTTTAAAAATGGGGATGCTACTGATGCCTTAAAATACATGCCATTTGTATCTCTTATCTACATTCCCAATTGGAAAAAAAATAGAATAACGAGTTATTCGTAAAAAATTAAATATTTTAGGAAAAATCAAAATTATGGCTTCTTGCCTAAAAAAAGTACAGATGATGTCCTCTTTCACCATATCTCATATATCATTAAAAATATTTAAGAGGATAGATCAGTCATAGCTTGCGTCTATAAACTTGTATAAGGCACTTGATGTTGTAGACCGCCAAACTTTATTGGAAAAATTGTTAAATATAGTGGAAACAAAAGAAAATTTGCAAAACAGAAATCAATGGTGTATTGGGTGAATATGAACAACAACTATTTGGAGTATAACAGCATACTACGGTAGTTGAGTGAGCATTTTAAGTTTCAGTATAAATAACATAACCCTGATAGCAACTATTAAAAATTCTGTTGCAGGATTTTTGATTTAAAAAACAAATACATACATATCTATATTTATATATATATATATATATATATATAAAGGCCTACTGTTTGTTTTTTAGCCCTTATCAATAAGTACAGTAATTAGGTTAGGAGCGCGACTTGTATGTTTAAATCATGTTATGGAGGCTTAATGATTTCAGTAACGTAAAAAGTTAAGTAACCGAACGCGCTGTATTTATTTACGGCAAAAATGAATAAAATGTCATCTAGAAGGTTTATTATTTACCGCAGTCGGTAATCATTTCATTTAAAATCTTATCAACATGATTTGATTTGATTTTTCGTCCTGTATGCATTTTCGTATTCGTAGTTCAACAATTTAAAACTTCATAAAAACGAATAGAAAAATCAGCCATACTTATGGGATATATAGATATTTATATAGTGAACAATTTTGTAAAAATCAAATTTTATAATTTATAGCGGAAGAAATATTGTAATATCTTCAATTGAAATAATTCGAATTTATCGGTGCGGTTTCTATTTTATTAACAGTATGTAACAATGATTTTCGCTGTGTACAATTAAGCCGTTTTCGTACTAGCAGTGCTATAAAATTGCTCATATTTATGTAATAAATGTGAGAAGTTTTGGTCCAATTCAGGCGATTTTGTAATTTGCTCCCCTATGCAAGGTATGCTCACATTATTCACGTAGCGAGTAGTCGCCTTTAGAACGTGAACAAGTGTGTCTATAAAAGCGAGGGGCATTGGCCATGCAGATTTTGCGGAGCTGGGGTTTGATGAGCGATTCGCTTACTCTCGGTAATTGCGAAGTTGAGTAGCTCATTTTCTTGCTCTGAATACGCAATTATAACGGTCGAAAAGAAACTGAAAATGATAAGTGAGAAAATGGAGAATCTGCGAACTTTGTTTAGTTCCGTAACAACGATGCTTCATGATAAGATAGAGAGTTTGAAGTTTTCTCTGTTTAAAACGGGGGAAAAGTTGGATGCTGTTGTAGGTTAGATGAAACTTTTAAAAGAAGAAAATGGTCAGTTACGCGTCAAAAATTTCAAACTTGCGATTCAACTGAATAATTTAAAACAAAACAGCAAAAAATCGAACTTAATTATTAGTAATATATGTATATACTTTTTACACTCGAAAACAACGTATTCCTGAGATAATAAATAAAATGTCACAGGCTCCGGTTATAAAAAAACTTGATCCATATGGTATTGTAGCACGTGTCATATTCTTGGAAAATCACCAAATCAAGCTTTCGCGAATATAGTCGTTAAGTTTACACGAAGAACAATTATTTATTTATCTACTTTTTTTCTTATTTGGGTCTTTCCCTGGGCTTGCCGATAATAGACGATTACCGATCAACACGTGTAAATAGAAGTAATTAGGAGTTACAAGGAATGGAATCTGACAACGAACGCTATACAAAGGATGGAGAAACAATGACAATCAACGTCGATAAAAAAACATTTATCGCCGTAACTTTCGAATTAAAAAAAAAATATATATATATAACTTTAAAACGGATACACCGAGCCGATTTTATATAAACGAGCGCTTAAAATATAATTCTAATTAATTACGATTCGTTAGAGCGTTGCGCGTCAAAGATTATTATATAAGCATTATTTATGTACACTTAAATCGACCATGGTCATTGGTCGCGGTTAACCATACTAGAGAAGTGGTTTTAATCGGAATATTTTTTAATTTTTTTTTTTTTTTTTCGAAATTGACTTACTGACTATATGATTTTTATCATACGAAATTCATTTATTTCGTACCTAATCTCATTAATTCGCCTCGACCATACGTCCTACAACTGAGGTTATTCGCGAAAGATCAATCATTTTAAGCTCGAATAATTAATGTGATTATCCATTATCATAATTTCTGTTAATAAATAAGCGCATAAACGGAGAGTATATTATGTTAATTAAAAACATTGGCATATTTCGTAGTAATGTGTACATGATACGAAACAGTTTCTGTTTTTATTTTAATATATTTTTAACCGACTTCAAAAAAAGGAAGAAGGTTCTTAATTCGACTGTATTTTTTTTTTTTTTTTTTTTATGTCTGTTACCTCAGAACTTTTTTCTAAGTGAACCGATTTAGATGATTCTTCTTTTATTTGAAAGGTAGTATTTGTCATGTGGTCCCATTTAAATTTGATCAAGATCTGACCGGCAGTTTTTGAGCTATCCTTAATACTGCGGGAGATTGAAGCTTTTTGGAAAGTTGTAGTCTTTTTGGATGCTTTTCCATTCATGATTGGTTTCACCGTGGGGTTAAATTTAGCTTCGTTTTTTTTTTTTTGTAATATTTATTTTTTTTTGACGACATGACATGGCGTTCGTCGATCGAGATTATATCGAGCCGCGATAAGCGACGTGCACCACCGCTGTCTTTGGTTTTATCTGCTAAGGGATGCACTTGGTCGAATTAACGAAACAACAAAGCGTTATAGAGAAACGAATGATAAGAAATACAATAGTTGATAATAATAATTGAAAAATTTTTGCCATTACCGTTCTGCTGAATTATAAAAACGCGGAGGCGATTGACTTAAAATACTATCAATTAATTACAATGGAAATTTATTTATTTATTTGTTTAAATTTATGCGCCATGCAAAGCAACTATCGGCTAGGCTTGACTGCTCTGTCGGCCAACTCATTTCCAGGAATTTCCTGTGGGTGACTTGGAATCCAGAGGAATAAAATAGAGACGAGGAAGATACGTGTAGTTTGACTATTTCCTTCGCAATGGGGTGTTGTTTATCACTGAAAGCATCGGATATAGAATTTATAGCCGCAACAAAGTCAGAACCGATTACTACTGAATTGTCTGCTTCCTGGTTCAGGAAGAACTGAAGTGCTAGGAATATTGCGTACAGCTCGGCCGAAAGGACGCAAAAAAAAAATTCAGGAAGTGAGTACCGAATTAGCATGGCATTTCCTTTTATTACCGAACACCCTATGAAAGTGTCGAAGATAGAGATGCGTCTGTAAAGAAGACAGCGATGCATTACGAGTTTAGCCTCCTCGCAGATGAAATTTACGCTTCTTCGGCAGCAATTTAATAAATCAAGATCCGATTTGACTGGATTTCCATGGCGGAATGACTGCGACTGAGTGAGATTGTGGTTGCGTCTCATGTTGGAAATTGATAGAATCCGCTGATAATGTAATGAGATTGTCTCGACTGCTTCCATTTCAGTTCAAAGAGTGGTTGATATTACACGCGGAGGTCTGAAGTTTGACGCTATGCACTGGGTATAGAAATTAGACAAGCGAACTCCATTCGTTGAATATTTGGGGGCCATTCGGGGGCGTCTCTGCATGTAGACTATCGATTAGAGTAGTACGGAATGCTCCTGTAGAGAGTCGAAGAGCTGAAGTATGGATAGTGTTTAATGATTGCAAGTAGTTCCGGTTGCCTGTTGAGTGTATCTCCGAAGCATAGTCGCATTTAGATCTTATTATTGCGCGATAAATTCGGAGTAATGAGACGTGGGAAATTTGATGTTTTTACCGTGGAAGAAATGCAGTTCAAAATGAAGAAATCGTTTTTTTTTTTTAAGTATAAAGTATGGAGAATAATGTGAAAAAATCAAGTATAACGTTAAAAATTGTAAAATAAAATGTTTTTTTTTACAAAAAATAAATACCGACTTTAAGGTTTATTATAAAAATTTAATAAAAATGCACTAGAAAGTAGAAATTGAATAAAAATGCAAACTAAAAAGTAAAAAATAATTATTCCCGATAAGAAAATATATAATGTACATACATCAGAGTGATGATATAACACTTAAGATGACATTATCGTAATTCTTATACAACATTAGTAGTACCTTAATTAGAGTAGGGATTCATATTACATATTAAAATAATAATTAAAAACTGCATTAAATATTCATTAAATTGTTCCTAGATATTGTAATATGTAATATGAATCCCTACTCTAATTAAGGTACTACTAATGTTGTATAAGAATTACGATAATGTCATCTTAAGTGTTATATCATCACTCTGATGTATGTACATACATATATATTTTCTTCTCGGGAATAATTATTTTTTACTTTTTAGTTTGCATTTTTATTCAATTTCTACTTTCTAGTGCATTTTTATTAAATTTTTATAATAAACCTCAAAGTCGGTATTTATTTTTTGTAAAAAAAAAACATTTTTCATCTATACACACCTGTGTATTCATTAATCGAAAATGATGGGATTCGTTTGTTTTTTTTCTTAAGATAGTTGCTACCTAATATACATAGATACGTGTAGACATTTTCGCATTTGCTGCCTCGGAATTTGACATTTTACCTGAAGGATTATTACTTAATTATCTAGCGATCAAGCACGCTGAATGTATAGGTTACGTTTTGTTATTTTGTTTTGTTATTTTTCAGACTTTTAATTTGAAAACTGCGACTTGTCATCCGTATGTAAATGAAGCGAATTTTAATGCGGTTTCAGTTACATTAATTTTTCATCTACCCCTCTTACGCTGTACAGGGGTGCTGCTGTTACGAGTTTAAGCGAAAATATCTCTGAAAAACGCACCGTTGAACTCGTTAATAGTAATTTCACAATTGCTTAATTTAAAAGCGAAATAAACGAACCCGTCGTGGACGGAATGACTGAATAGAACACGAAGCTATGTTTTTAAGCAGCAAAAAAGTTCGAAGCTGATGTTGCGGTAACTTGAATAGCAAATAACGAATCGATCATTTTTACGCGCTACACACTGAGTCGTTTGTGCGTGAATTCGCTTTAACTCATTACTGAGAACCGCAACCGTTTATAAATTCATCTTTTTCCGCGAAATTTAATAGTAAAAATAGAGGAAAAAAAACGACGCGCAATTATCATTTGATAATAATTTCCTGCCGATCGAGAAGACTCTAAGATATTGCACGACTAATTGTAAGTGCGACCGAAATCGTGAATAATTTAGCCCCACTTTTCCTAACGAAAATTAATTATAATTCACCTGTGAAATTTTCTTTTTTTATCGTCGACAATTAATACAAATTTATTAGAACATTGTTAATTAAGGTAATATCGGAGTTCTCGTTTTGTATTAAAAACATTAGTTTTGCTCGCTTGGAAAATAAGAAATTTTGCAAATTCTTACACCACCGTTTTGAAAAGTTTTAAACTCGTGAATTTAGAAATGATTTTTTTCCCGATTTAAATTACCTACGACAATTTACAATTCGCAGAAATATGTATGTGTTTCGACACTGATGGTTCTTTACTTTTTTCATTGGTTACAAAATATTTTTTCTTTTCCTTTCCTTTTTTTTTTTTTTTTTTAATCCTGGAGGAGATACAGCGTGTTTTGATGAAATATTCAAAGAAGCTTCTTCTAAGGAGGGAATTACATTAGTAACACGACAGGTCAGTTTGAGAGAACTTTATGAGCTTCGTAAATAGCAGCGCGCATCGTACATGATACTGTAATTAACACGTAAGAGGCGCAAAATTCGTGATTATCACGCTGCCAGTTGTGTTATAAAGGATATCATAATTAGTAATGTTGCATAATTGATCGGAAGACTTGGAATTTTTCTTCCTCTTATGTAGCGGGTCTTTCAGAAAAATGACTCGAACGAAAAACGACGGGGCCTCAAAAATGAATGATAAAAAATTTCCTTCTTTTTTCGTTCTTTATCAAAAATATAATTTTCAACATGTGCATTTTCAAAACTGTACACGCCTTAAGCAAGTTACGAAATTCCTAATGTGCAGCTCCAACACATTTCTTCGACTACATTGATGCTGTCGGCAATGTGCCAGGCTTCTCTCGTTTTAATCGGTCGATCGTAGTTGACCTCTTTATGTGGCAGCGATGATCCTTTCACGTAGCCGCAGAGGAAGTAGTCGAGAGTCCGGTTTAAATCTGGGCTATATCAAGCCACAGTTTAATGTACTTCACGGAAGCGATTAGAGCTGAGACTCCAGACTTGAAATGTTTGCGCAAGAAAGACAGTCTTTGTTAAGGTTCGCTTCGCTTTGTTGTAAGATGTGAAATTCCGCATGGACCTTACGACCGGAAAAACTTCATCCTTCAACATTTGTGCTGTAACACAATAGAGTGTCGATGAAGACCGGGGATTAACGATTCGGCGGCACTCAGCAGAGCCGCTCGTAATAAGTTACAGGGAAAGCAGTGTTGTGTCGATTCACATTTTCCGTACTCCGAATGAGACAGTTGGCACAGCTGTTTAATGCGCTTCATTCGGTAAAGTGAATTAAAAATCGCATGCTTGTCGTTTTGAAAGAGCTAACAACACATCTGTATCCTATACGGAAGCAACGGAATATAATACGGTAAGCAGACGATGACGACACATAGCAAGTTCCTGTGCCGAGCAACGATTTACGAGGTGTGACTGCGGATGGTGCGTCGTACTTGTTTGATCTTTGTGTACGCGCTGTTCGTTTGGCAGTTTTTGTTATCACGAAAGCTGCCAGTTTCTTCGATTTTTTTGATTAGACGTGTTATTAAACTTTTGTTTTTTTTTGCCATTTACGTCGTTTAACTTTGAAAATTTTACCGTAAGAGGAGACAAAACTTGTCTTAAATTTCGCTTTGAACTATAGTACGTCTTAACGAGAAAAACGCGTTCTTCTATCGAGTGCACTATGACGCAATCGAATGCACCAACTGACACGCACTTACCGGTTCGTTAGCAATGTTACGGAATGGGGAATATATATATTGTTGCCCACTTTGGTGAAGAGCAAATTCTCTTCGGAAGGAGTTGTTTACGTTTCTCACGTGAGCGCTTTTACTGAAAGACCCTGTAAATTGACCCTACACACGTGTACGTATGTAGGTGTCCAATTCATTTACAATCGTTCTCATTGGTCATTTATTACGATCAATTAGTGCTATTTATAAGAAAAAAATTGTTTTAATTAAAAAATATGATGACGGAAGAGTTCAATATAGCTGGGGCAAGAAAGCGGGAAAGTAACAAACATAATTTTAAACATAATTTTAAACATAATTATAAACATAATTTTAAACATAATTTTAAACATAATTTTAAACATAATTATAAACATAATTTTAAACATAATTTTAAACATAATTATAAACATAATTTTAAACATAATTTTAAACATAATTATAAACATAATTTTAAACATAATTTTAAACATAATTTTAAACAAAATTTCTTCTGAACAACTGAAGTATTACATATATAATGATGAAGTAATTTATTGAAGTCAAGAAATAGAGTCTGGACGCGTGACTAGAATAGGATCATGTTGGCTTGGAAAGTGCGTATTGATCGCTGAGGAACATATTTAGAAGTTATTTTCTGTGGTGACAAAGTAAAAAATGTGACATATTTAATAGTTGCGTTGGCTTATCTCATTGACTTACGTGTCTCAAACATAGTCTGCAACGAAAATCGTTAAAAATAGTCAAAACGCGAAGCATATTCTAAATATTAGACGCGGGGAAAGACCAGAAACAATAGGTAGACATAAAAGAAATCGTAAAATGTAAAGGAGAAAAGAAAGAGGGTTTTGGACAATAATGTTTACGATGGGAGAATCAAATAATGAAGTTTATACGTAATAGTCATTATGACGGTATCGTCTAAGACCGCAGGGGATGTGGACTTTTTTAAGCGTTTTGTCCGGGTTCTTTTACTTTTAATTTTAATTTCAATAAAATAGAAGTATTAAATACGGTGAGCGTGTTGCCGGGAATGTAGATGCCACAATAATAGACAGGTGTATCGCTTATAAAATTTTTGTGATATATTTTTTTTTTTTTATTTTTTTATTTAAGAAGGGGTACTAAACCACTCGCTGCATGTAACTACCTAGGTTATCGCAGTGAATGGACCCACATTTAAAACAGACTCCTTAGCTCGCTAGCCTGAACGAAAGTCATAAGATTGTTCAAAGCGGTAGGGGTATTTGAGAGGATGTCTTCAATCGATGTGATCTGGCCTCGCCGTAACCCATTTAGACGTGTGCATTTCAGCAAGATATGCGAAACTGACGGGTTTTCATCGATAGAACAAAGTGGGCAGGTACTTGGCTTTGGGGCTTGTTTGAGGATATAGTCGTGAGAAAAGGACGTATGTCCCGTTCTCAGGTGATTGATTGCCGAAAACACTTTGCGTTCTGTTACGACTGGAGGCCACCATGGCTCCGTCGTAGGCTTTAGTTCCCTGAGGAAGGTCGACTGAGACATCCAGTCATGACTCCACTGTGCGAAGACCGTATCTGACAGGAAACCGCTCAAAGATAATGGACCAAAAGCAAATAACGGCATTGGGCACATCATGAATGACCGAGCGACCAGGTCAACCCGCTCATTCACCGGAACACCGGCATGACTGGGGACCGATAAAAAAACAACTCGGCATCCCCTTCGGCTCAGCTGGTATAAGATAGCCAGAACTTCTAGGACCATTGGTGATTCCGGGTGATCTGACTGCAAAGCATTAATTTTACTATGTACATGCATTAATTTTTTACCGTAACTGCTGATAATAAAATGTTAATAATATTTATAAAAATTATGAAAGACTAGTTATAATAGTTTCATTTAAATTTACATTATTTAATAATCGTTTCTTTTATTTTTGCAACACGAATTATAAAATATACGCCGTCTCAATTTTTACTAATTCTCTCTCTCTCTCTCTCCCTCTCTCTCTCTCTCTCTCTCTCTCTCTCTTTCTCTATGTAAAATGATAGCAATTTTCGCAATTATTTATTCACGCTATGATCGGTTTAAAAATGTGAAAATTATTTCAGTTATAATCAAAAGCTAGATGTTAAATAAAAATAGAAAAAAAAAATTGTTTCCCTCTGTATAATACATGTATATAGCGTTGCATATTACAATTGCCTGGTACACAACCTATATCGGTACAGCTAAATGTACGAATAGGTTGCGCCAACGCGCTATGTAGCGTACGGCAACGACAAGAGCAAGGCTCTTTAAATATATAAGATAAGATATATATATATATATATACTAGCTGACCCAGCCACGCGTTGCTGTGGCTTAGTAGTTATAATAGATTAAATTAATTTTTTACTTATTATTTTGATGCAACCAAATTAATTTTTACTAATAAACCTGAAATTATTTAGCCGATTTTGAATCATATGTAAAGAATGAAATTATCTAACTAATATACACTTATTGAATTTACATTTTATTTATCTCATCTTTAACTTTAATTTGTAATCAATGACTTATTTACACAATATATTAAATAAATTAGTTACATAAAAATTAAATGCTATAAATGAGGCAGATAACATTGGTTTGGAACTATTAGTTACATTATTTTATAAAATTGAAAATTATCTGAGCACTAATTTGTGCACAATGTTCTTGGTCAACCTGTCTTTTGCTAACACGAATAGACACTTGATGGTGTTCCCACACGTGAACAGCAGGCAACATTCGTTTATTCTTGCAATTTCTTCTTCCGATTCAGTAGCTCTCATAACACGCATACGCCGTGCATTTCTGCTACACGCATTGTTGAGGTTCGATTGTCTCCGCGGCATTATCTTATACTGAAATATAAAGCAATTTAGATGCCCAACAATGTCAGAGAGTTGTATCACTGCCACACTATTGTTGTGGGAATATTAAATTTTTTTTTTTTTTTTATCAAGGCAGGACGTTTATTAAATACACTGAAATATAAATAAATTAAATGCCGCACAATATCGCACAATATTTTTTTTTTTTTCATAAACAACAACTCCGTAATAACACGAACTTTTTTGTAAAAAACAGAGCGAAAAAACGTTTATTTTATCATTCATCGATAAAAACGCCATGCGCCAGCGATAAACATGGTTGCATTTCGATTAACATCGCACGATACACAAAAGTCGCCGCGAAAAGTAGAGTTGGTGCTCAAAAAATAATAAAATTGTCAAAATTTGTTTTATTTAATATAACAAATATTTATGTAAATAATTAAAACCAAAAGTATCCTATCTGTTAAGAGTTGGATTAAATTGCATGTACTTTCAAAATTTTATAAAAATCGGTTAAGTAAATTCCGAGTTTATCCTGCACAAACATAAAGACACGGGATTTTTATATACATAGATATATATATGCATGAGCACATGTAATTATACATAATTCCTATATGAATTATTTGAGATTAAACATGCATGCAAATAACCATTGTCGGTAACTACAAGCTATCGAATATTTTTTTTTTTTAACTTTATAATTTCAAAAAAGAAAAGTAAATAAATAAATGTAAGGAAAGGAAAGGCTAATTAACTTTTAATCTAGCATAGCGAGTAAAGTGGTTAGGAGCATACCAGGTATGATTTTCCTTAAAAACGCTTCGGACATCACCGTGTAATTGCTGCACTTGCCTTTTGATTGGAGTACAGCTTCATTTGTTGAAGTCGGTACTAAAATGTGATGGATAAATCTGTTTTATTTGTATTTTGGGCGTGTTTTTTTTTTGTATACGTGTCCGTCTCCATCTTTGTCAACCGCATATTTTAAGGGAAATACAAAGAAATGTTACTTTACGTGCAAATATTCACAAAAAAATAAATCAGATCACTTGAAATCTCGAAGCAAACATTCAATAAAATCGTATTAAACCAAATATTTCATTATCGACGACGTTGAACTTAAATTTATTTTCGGTTATATTCTAATACATGTTTTGTTGTTACTTATGTCGGAATATGAACTATAAATAAATTAATTGTTGTTCATTATATCGTACGCTGTTGTTGTAGCGATCGCTTATCTATGACAGTAGTAATCACTTTGAGTCAATTTTTTTTTTTTATTATTATTTTTATTTAAGATGGTCGGTCTAACATACTTAATAAAGTTTTTTCTAGTTTGTTTTGTTTTTTTTTGTGTCACGGCAGAAGCAAAAAACGTTACTCTAAACGACGTAACTTAAGAGCGAGCAAATACCGACGTTTCAATTTATTTATACAATTTTTTGGTCAAATTTTTAAATTTTATTGTAACGGTTGATGGTCCGAATAATACGGTGTTACCAAAAAGCATAACTAACGAAAAAAAGTAACGATAGTTATAATGCGTTTTTTGTTTTATTTTTCTTTATTTTATTGAGCTCTTAGCGCCGAACGAGATTACCTATAAAAAGGTAAAATCAAAAAAAAGTAGAAGAGGAGATTGCAAGGGAAGTTATTTTTAAGGAAAGAGAATGACAAGAATTATTGAGGTAGGTAATGGAAAAGTAAAGAGGTAGGTGTTAGAAAAACTAGTAGACTTAAAAGTATCGTTAATGTAGAAGAAGAGTACGAAAGAAAGCTTTTATGACTTTTCTAGACGTTTTACATACTTTGCAATAGATTGTAGTTGTGTATAAAACTGTATACGATAGTCATAATAGTAGCTCACATCGAAAGAAATACCCATCCAGAAATATGGCACGACTGCAGAGCACCGCCCACAATGTTCCTGACTATTCAGTATGCAAATGGGAAGCCGTGGAGGACAAGCTTACAATACATTAAGGAAATGAAGGGGGGGGGCAACTATAAATACGAACCGAGCAGCCTGAGCGTCGAATAAAAGCGCAGAATTCATACAGGTTCAGGAGAGTGCACATTGAACCCCGGTAGCGCTGTGGCCAACATTCATAAAAAGAGGCTCACAACTAGGCAAAAGCGGCGAAGGAAGAAAAATACCAGGATAGGAGGGAATTATAATACAGTTCGCACTTTGTTGCAAATGTAAGTAATTTATTTTTCTTTTTTTCATGTTTATGTTTAATGAAGTTTATTCACTTCTTCTCGAAAGACACTGTGATTCGCGTAATAATTTTTCTATCGATTAATATAATATATTAATGACTGTATTTATTAATTGAACGCATTGTTAAGTTTATTCACGACAGAAATAAATTTTTAACACTTAATTATACAATTATACATATAATTTTTATATCCCCTACACGTTTCGAAGCAAACACTTTCACGGGAGTGATTCACATAGTCGTGATATATGCAATATTCTTAGTAATAATTAGGGACCATATTTATTTCTAAACAACATGGCTGATTTTAAGAATTTCATTACAGATTTCTAGAATCACCATTAATTTGCCTACCGTGAATATTATACTTTTTTAAGGAACATCAATTAAGTAGGTACATTGAAACAAGTCATGGAAGACCGAATCCGCATATACAACTGTCATCGCTGACAATGTTACAGTTTTTTCTTATAGAAACAAAAATTACCATGACCGGAAAGAGCCTGTGACTGGTGAAGTAGTTAATAAACAAATATTTTAAACCAATCCTTACTCTTATATATCAGGAAAAAACATGTACGTTTGTCTACCAGTAGTTTGATTATTCCAACAATCCTGCCATACGTTGTTGACCAATTTGTTAATATATTTTTTTAAACTTTTAACATCTGAAAAACCATCATAGTTTCGTAGAACTGAGCAAAAAGATCAGTAACTAGAGCTTTATTAATTATATCTGACTTGTACATCCTATATTCATCAGATGTTAAAGCCGTCTTGAACAAGCATAAATCTCTATAGGGTAGAGACCGGTGATCACTGGAGCCGCAGCTGTCGACACAGTTCTATATAATAAGCCAACGTTGAGCAGTATTTTTCTTTATTTTTTCTTATATTCGATTTGAGCGCTAATTTATTTAATTTGAACTAGAGTTATATATATATATGATATATATATATATATATATATATATATATATATATATATATATCATATATATATATATATTTATAGGGAGAGAGAGAGATATTAACAAAGTCGGTCTTTGTGGAATTCAATCTGTTTTTAAAATTAATTCATATATTATAATGTACGGTTACTGTGACTGAAATACTTTTTTAACGGTTGAGTTTGCATCAGTTAATTAATATTTTATGATAATACGAACCGCTCTATAATTACGGAAATATCCTGGATTGGATCAAGTGGTAATTTTGGTGACGAAGTTTGATTTTTCGGTAGGGATTTTCTGCGCGGAGGAATCGATGGTTTTCTTCGAATTGGTCACTTTATTAACACCGTTACGGAGAATAATTTCGAATTAAAGAGCGCCCTGCTGGCGGTAACAGCTGCTGCAATACTCGGCTATACTATACACGTACACAACAAGCTGCATAATTCGTTTATTTTCGGTTCATCTAAAGGGTCTTTTTAATTAAAAAAATTTCACTTCCGTTATTTTCATTTTTTTAAACGGAACTTGGAAAAACTTCATTCTCGTGTTCATTTAACTTTCCAGTTGCGAAAAAGGCACAACTTCAACGTGGCAACAATTCAGAAAATGGCCCAGTGAAGGAATTTGCGCCAATTTATTTTTTCCCAGCCGACTTATATCCACTGGCTCGCTTTTATTCGGGTAATTTTGGAACCACTCGTCCTGGTTAACTTTAATAATTCTTCCTGTCTCCGTTTTCTCTTCTCTTCCCATCGTTATCTTTTTACTACGCCGATTAACTTTATATATTCTCTTAGATGTAGTCTTCCTAGGAAAGAACAGGAAAAAGAAAAAGAAAAAAAAACACGAAATAATGTAATACGATTTACATGTATAATAATATCGGCGCTCTTTATGTTAATTTAGTTCGAGTGTTCGTTAATCTCTTTTCTCTGCAAGTCGTTTTAAACTATTTTTTAAATAGTTTGGAGCAACATTTTTAATTAAATCTCTTTTCGGTCTTCCTGTATTTTATTTTCATCACTTCTTTTACTTAACATTTATTTTATTTCTATTTTATTTTATTTTATTTTATTTTATTTTATTTTATTTTATTTTATTTTATTTTATTTATCTATTTATTTTTTTCTGGACAGAAAACAGCGAAAATATTTTATTTCATAGTATCTAGTTCGAAACTCGGATGAGCGACAAAAATTATGTATTATAATTAATATGTAATAAACACATAGATGCTCTTTTCCTTGAAGTCTTCTTCCACTTATAAACAATTATAAAATTGGTAGAATTTACAGAGTTGTAGATTTTAAAGGTGTTTTTACTAGTCAATAAAAGTCTTTGCAAGAAACACCGAGAAATTATAGAACAGTTCTCGGAAGGATTTTTTTCCCTTTTTTTCGAGTTCGCCGACAGTTGGACAACGAAGGAATAATAATTAGATCTTTACACGATCAACGGAAGCAGGCAGAAATGACAGAAGAACCGGAATAACAGAATAAGAATGAAAAGAGGGGAGATGAAAGACGCTCTATAAAGGGTGCGAAGATCCGTCAGTAAAAGTGACAGGTAGAAAAGCGTTCAGCTGCGACGGAGAAGCATTCGAAAAATATATGATAAAAAGGGGAGTGGAAGCCTGGAGAAAACAAAATGAAGAAGATATAAGTGAAAGGCGAAAAAGCGATAAGGAAAGCAAACAGTGTCTAAAGCCACGATGCAATCGGTATTTAGTTCAAACGCGCTTCCTGGCCAATTCGGAAAGACTGTTTTTCCTACCTTTACGCGTTTCCCATTTAAAAAGATTACACAGTTTTGAAGTAAAATTGTAACGGTATTTCTACGCTCGACGTAAGAATGATACAGTGTCACTGATGCACAACTCGCGATCCCTTGAACCACGGCAAGGGGAAATTCCCTGGTACGCCCTACATGCTGCAGTTCTTCTATAATAGTTATGGAAATGCTGATTTCAACCGGTTATTCCAGGCAAAAAAATAACAGAAAAAAGATTTTAAAAGGATACACATAACACATAAATGTAACGGGATTTCCTTATTGCCCTCATTGTGTCAACGACATAGTCATTGTTAATATAAATGTAAGCGCGTATGTGTAATTGTTATTAAATTAATCGGAGTGCATTTTTATTATTATTATTGTGGGGTTAGTAACGAAAATTTAACGAAAATACACAACCGTAACGGCCGGAATATATTCCCGGGCGGGGTCTATTTCGAAGCAATTAACTGAGCAAAGGGATATAAAACCCAAAAAAATCCCCAACAAGGTTAAATGTTGTTACGAATTGTCCTTCAGTTCGTAGCGCCCAATGTTATCGATTACCGGGTCCCTGCTATTCGGGCTGTTAATCAAACGAATGTAGGACTTCACTCCGGACACTGGACTGTTTTATCTGGGTCCCTCTACTCCGGGCCTTCAGAAAGAGTGGAGTCCCTAGATTTTTTTTACTAACCCGGAACTAATTCTTGCCCGGTAAGCATTAGGCTTTTACTTTCTTCTCCGTTTTAAGAAACTCGCAGCACTATATTTTCTAACGTGCAAACGCGTAACTCCTCCTGACCGAGTGCCATTCAGGCACATGGGCGCCGAATGTTTATTACAATTTCCCGTGACACGGAAAGAGACGCCGAAAGCAACACAAAAAGAAACAGATCGTACTCGTTATTTGTTTTCTTCATCAAAAACCCAATTATATTTTCATCCGCGTTAATTGTAAGCTCTTTTCAACCTACATACAAACGCTCTGTGAGTGGACGACATGAAGATATATAAAAATGGCATTTAACAAACAATTAACAAAACAGGATAACACGGGGTAACGACTAGAAAAGCTTCCTTAATCAGTGGCGATTTGACCGACTAGCGTATATAGCAACAATGTGTATCTCTTAATCGGCGATTGAAAGAATAACAATTGTTTTTCCGCCGAATTATTTTCTGATAACCAACAATCTCAAAGTTCCTCTGCCCCTCGGTGTGTTACCCTACGCAACATACGGTGTTCGTTGTGCGCGCGGTGTACCTGCACTATATCCCAGCTAGTACGCAACTTTTCGGAATCAATATACACACACACGGACACAACCGCATCCATCGTCCCCGAATATCGATTATTTATCGGATTCTGTCAAAACACACACACACACACACACAAGCCCAAGTAGTGCATTGAACTTAACGAGCCCGATAAAATCTGATACCGATATTTGAGGCAAATTACTTTTACCAATTAACCAAGTATAAACAAGATATACTTGGTTAATTGGTAAAAGGAATTTGCCGAATATCGACGCAACAAAAGAAAAAAAAATTTAGAATTTTGAAGCTCAATTGAGCGTATCAATGTATATATGTCGTGAAAGGAATTTGCAGAACAATATCTTAAAAAGCGAAAAAAATTTTTGACTGTTAGAAAAATTTGAAAGTGGTAAAACACGCGTTTTTAGAGTAATATAATAATAGAGGCCTAACGTGTAAAGACTTCTTCCTAGCAACGAAATTAGCCAGATGCAGGAATTTATATGTTCGTGACGTGTAAGCCCTCCCGAATGCAACAATAATGATGATGATGATGATGATGATGAACGTGTTTATTACGCTTCACGAAGGTTAAATATTTCCACTCGGCTTGAAAACACATGCATTACTGCATTGCACTCTGCGTGAAATATTCAGCTTCGTATTGATTATTTTCTTTTTCGATTAAAAGTAAATCAAACAAAAACAAAAAAAAAAAAAAGAAAAAAGAAAAAAAGTGAATATATTTCGAGTAGTTTTCCAAAATCGTGGAAGCGTGGAGCACTTGTTTTTACGGTATAAACGGAGTAATTATGGACTGGGCTTTGAGAATATATTAGATATCAGTGCAGTATTATAGCACAGACATATCTTGCAATTATGCATATTCTGCATATCGAGCAAAATTACGCAATAGCGCACATTTTAAGTTACATCACGCAATCCGTCACACGAGAAGACAAAAATTAAATTCTTACCCCCCGGTTTAGAAAAGGATTTTTTCCATTTTTCATAGCGAAAAAAAAAAAAAAAACAAAACAAAAGTGAACATTATAAGATGATGCGAGGCTAGATTTAAACATTACATTCAGTCGCTTTTTAACCAGTTTAATACTTATATATAGGAGGTATTTCTGGAGATCGGCCAATAAATGGCATAGGGGCAGACAACGTTGCCTTGGCGACCCTGTCTACACATTCGTTTCCGGGAATTCCAACATGTGCTGGCACTCAAAGGAACCCTACTTGCATTCCCTCTTGGATAAGCCGATGTGCCGCAGTTCTTATTTTATATACCAGTGGACCGGTTATATGGTAAGTGACCGATTAGCTCAAAGGGAAGCCAGAGAATCTGTAATAATTATTTATACCGTTTGTTATTGGACTCGCCACACCTTTCGCTTGCTTCTAATCCAACGAGACGATTCCATGCTTGAATTTTACCTGAAATTAGTCAGGCACATGCTGTGGGAGTGAACACTGTATCGGTGACATAATTTCTTGCCCATTTTGCAGTGCAGCAGTATAGTACCTTCTGTCGAGCATATCCTGAAACAATGTATAAGTAGAAATAAAGACGAACCGCTACAAATTCTCTTGGCCAATCGCCCGGAGTAGGTTCAAACAGTGCTATCTTTCCTTAACATAAATAGCCTTTTAGGTAAACTATAATAATTCCTATGCTCCGCCGTGCCGTTAATGGCCCTGGATACACAGCGAGCGAGTAGGTAGTAAAAAAAATATATTTGAATGCTGTTTTCCAGATATCAACATAGGTTTTTTTTTTTTTCCTTTCTCTTTTGCCGAGAGCCGTTTGTTGCTGGTTATTTCTTCCGAAAAAAAAATAAAGTACAATAAAGAACCGTTTCTTTTGCGATTATCGAATAGTGTATCTCGTTTAATGAATTGCAACTGACACATGGTTAAATTCCAAAAAAAAAAAAGGTCAAGTGTTTATTTCCATATCGAAGTGAAAGAACAGCAAAATAAGAAAAAATAAAAACCTCTTTTTAAAAATAGCCTTTTATTTATGCACTAAAAATAAGTACAAAATAACTTTATTAGTGTGCGACTACCGGATACGTATCTTTTAACGTTAAAATCTGAAACCTGAAAATATTCTGAAAAATAAAATCGAGGACAGCAGATTAATAATTATATATTATCTAATCTTAATATTTAATTATTAATCTGCGGCCCCTGTTTTTGTTTTTCGGAATATTTTCTAGTTTCAGATTTTAATGTTAAGATACGTGTCCGGTAGTCGCACTCTAATAAAGTTATTTTGTACTTCTTTTTAGTGCGTAAGTAAAAGGATATTTTTAAAAAGTTTTTTTATTTTATATTTTATTTTGCTTTATTTTATTCAATATCTTGATTATAGGACATTGACGGAAATTTGTGTCACATTTTATTATCAAATAATGGATCGCATTCTTTCATCTTTTGCTTTTCATACAATACATACGGAATCTTCAGCACATGCAACGCAATATTTGACTAATAGCGCGATCTTTCCATTGATATATCACATGATTGAAAAAAAACATATATATTTTTTTTTAATTTTCGAGCTTTCAGCGCCTCGAGGGTTCGATTTTAACAGTTGGAAATTCCGACGTAAAGAAATACACAGGGATGAGCATTTTTTTAACCTTGTTTAATATTTTTAGCTATAAAGCTGAGCCACGATCAGGGGGTACACGTCGTTTTTTGTGTTTTTTTAAAGTTTCATTAAGCTTCCAATGTTTCGTTAAAAAAAAGTGAAATACGAGTTTGCTCCTGACAAATAGCGCTCTTTCCAACAGTATATCATATGCCCGGAAAAAAAATGTTTTTTTTCCAAAAGTTCTTCGAAGCTCCGAGAGGCGAATTTTAAAGTTGGAAACCTAGATGTTCCAAACCAAAGAAATTAATATTTTCGTAAACTTCGGAAGTTTCATTAAAGAAATAAAATATGGTTTTATTCTCGACAAATAGCGCGACCTTTCCAACAATATATCACACGCCCGAATAGAAATATATTTTTTTCCGAAATTTTGAGCTTTCGGTGCCCCGAGGGTCTAATTTTAAAGTTGGAAGCCCAGATGTCGCATAATATTATATTGTCATCTATAACAAGCATTTCTGCAAAAGGACACTTTTTTAATTCATCGGGAAGTAGGTGAAAAATCGTTCGCAAGATTCCCCGCAGACAGACAGAATGACGGACTGACAAAGCGAGTTAAATAAAAGGCTATAAAAAAAAACAAACAGCCGCCTAGCATTTTCCCACGATTGTGTAACCAGCTTTTACATTTAAAATTTCCCTATACTTTTGTAAACATATTCACCCTTGTAAAATATCAGTTTCCTTTTAATTGGTGTTTTTCTTCTTTTAGAATTACGATATAAAAAAATGACTACTTTTGACTGTTTTTGACTGTTTTTGACTGCTTTTGACTACTTCTGACTACTTCCGACCACTTTTGACTACTTTTGACTACTTTTGACTACTTTCGACTACTTTCGACTACTTTCGACTACTTTTGACTACTTTTGACTACTTTTGACTACTTCTGACTACTTTTGACTACTTTTGTACTCTTGACTATTTTTGACTATTTTGACTGTTTTTGATTACTTTAAGCATTTTGCTGAAAACGTGAAATTACAGACTGCTTTGTAAATATATAAATAGTATTGCATCACAAATAAAATTAAAGCAAGTCCCACACCCTTGACAGGGCGTCGGGAATTGTGAAGTTAAGGTTCACAATGAACATTAAACACACATATTACGCAATAATGAAAAATATCTCGTGTGTCAAGATTGCCAAATCACATATATCTTGCATATCAAGCAATATCTCACATACAAAGAAGTTTCGTGTATCGTATCAATCGTGTAGAGTCACTGAAATTAAGTATGTATCGTCTGCTTAATAATGCCTTGGCGATAACCAGATATATCTATCCGGCCATTAAAAAAAAACATATAGTAATTAGTCCCGTTCACGGATATACAGCTTTACCCCGCATTAATCTCCTCGCCGGGTTAACGCCAATGACAAATTATTATTTTGTCCGGGTCTTTCGTACTCACCTATCATACGGGAAATAATTGAAGACTGTTTGCTGAAATTATTTCAACTCATTGTCAGTCACACACTTTTTAACTCGACGAAAATCACTACAACTCTTAATCCAACGGTATACGTGTAAATGTAACTAAAACTCACTAAAAGCAAACACTTGTTGAAGGAAAAAAAGGCTACTTAAATATGTATATACTTATCACTGTGTTATAATCATTTTGTCCTCACAACTGTATGTTAATATTTTCTTCACCGGTGTTTGTAGATACGTCATTTTAATTTTTTTTTTTTTTTTTTTTTTTTGGATGCCGCGTTGCGGTGCAGATAAGAAAATAAGCGCCCCGAGTAAACTATTCAAAATAAGTCTTTTTGACTAGAGCGCCAAAGCGTAAGAAAAAAAGGAGAAAAGGGTTTAAAGTTCAAAGCAAGCCGATATAAAAATCAGTCAAAAAAATGGATGGCTCTAGCCGAAGGTCTGCAAAATTCGCTTTTCCGAAAAGTGTTACAATTTCGACAATGCCAGGAAACACGTCTTAGCCGGATATAATGGAAGTTGGTGGTTGTTGGCTGCTGCGGACAGGATAAAAGGCACTTTGGAGAGAACGGCGAAGGACAAATGAAGCAACATTTTTCTCGCTATTATCCGATGACGCCTCTTGCTGGTACTTTTATGTCGTCCTAGGGTGACACATTTCGCGTCGGATATTTATTTCGTCTCTGTTTCCCCTTCCTTCCGACTGGCAACAATATTATACACTTTTACCTTTAACACCTTAACACCTCAATCTGGCCGGCCTCTTACTTATTTTTGCGCCGTTTCAATCCGTCACTTAATAACGGGACACTCCGTTGCTTTCTCGTCGTCATCTAAATTTCCGAATGTTTTCCTGCAAACTGAGAAAAAATCGTTAACCTTTTTTTTTTTTTTTTTTTTTTTCGCAGCTCCACACACTTTTTATTTAAGTGATGATTTTCGATGATGAAAATTCACGAGACGACTTATTAAAATCTCGGAAAATTTCTTGAACTTCGTCCGACAATAGTCGCGTTTATTTTGTATTCATTTCTTTTAAAATTATCGGATATTTGCCTTTTTTGGGGGCCGTCGTTAGGGAAATTCAAAAATGATATTGTTAATGAACTTTCGGGCGCAACCGCGTAGCGCAGAATAAAAAAAAAAAAAAGCGGGGCCCAGTTTTTTTTCTTCTCTTTATTAACGAGTGTCGGCTTTTTATAAGTGATTATAGTAATAGTAATAATAATGATAATACAATAGGCCTTGTTATAATTTTTTAAAATTAAAACGTCTCGAGGGAAATGTAAATTAAGTAATCGCTCTGGTTTAAACAGAGCAATGCATCTAGTTATTAGTATGTGTGTGAACATCGTTTTTTTTTGTTTGTTTTTTTTTCAAAAACAAGTTACGGTTAAAACGTTTTATACGTATAAAATACGGAAGACCGAACATTTTAAGTTTTGTGTTTTTTTTTCTTTTTTACGGTTATCGTGAAGCCTAAAAAACCATTGAAACACATTCCGGGTGATTTTTTACTTAAATTGTTTGTTTTTTTTTTTTTTTTGTATGCAAATGTACAACATATCTCGATGAAGAATAATATAATTTGTATCATCTGTTTCTGCGGAAGGATTAGCACAGCGATCTTCAGAGAGAAGCATGGATCGGATAACGTTTATTACATGAATTGCTCGGGAACGGTTTTCGAACGGTTCTCTAATTACGATGGAGGTTTAGCAGGCAGTTAGCCTAAACAGTGTCTGATATTCGGTGTCGCCACAGAAAATCAGAAAAAATAATTAATGAAAAGATAATCATTTGATAGTCTGCTTGAAGCACGAAACTCTCTTCTACACTGATACCTTTTGCAGAAGACTGCCCCACAAATCCTCTCCGCGATGAGTTCAATCCTATTTGCAGGCTTATCCTCGATCCTTTTTTTTTTTTTTTTTTTTTTTGATTTCACTGCTGTTTCTGATCCAACGGCGAGGGTTCTTTGATAATCTTGTGAGAATCGATAGAGTCAGCGCGCCATCAAAACTTTAACTACTCGTAACTGCCTCAATCTTTTGTCTTAATTTTCCTCCGGTTTCCGAGGTCTCGTTTTCTCTTTCAAAAGCACTAATTATGAATTTCTTCGCGATGAGAAAACTGATTAGTCCGTTCGGGTTGTTTCCATATTTTCTTCCACGAGCATCATATGGACGCGGTATTTTATTAAAATTCCCTTTAATCCGAATTCTCGCTTTACGTCTATCCTTGATTTTTGGCAATTTAAGGGTTTTTCTATAGTAATAATAATGCGCAAGCACGTTAAATTATGTTTCATTATTACCACATAGCGTCAGACTTAATGAAATTTCACTATTATTACGAAAAATGTATTTTAAATATCGCGTGTATTGAATATTTCCAAAGCGTCTCTTCTAATTCGTGTTGAAAATGTGTCTCCAGGTAGAGAGTTACATGTACCTAAATATATTCGTCTACATAAGTGAACATGGTGAGCTAATATGAGTGTGTATAATATGCATTCGATGTATGCATGTTCGTTGGTGGTCAAATGGTTCAAACTCAAGGCAAAAAACTGTAGTTCTACCTCTGTACCTTTTGCGTACAAAAGTACATTGTGACATGCCTTTTGAGCTAGAAGCACTTCGTGTTTTACTATAAACACCCAAATTGTCGATCGGGCGACGACGTTATTTTAGAGTGTATCACTTCCAAATGGCATCATTTCGCAAAACGATTCCCATAAGCTATGTCGGCGTGAAAAAAAAGAAGAAAAAGTGTAACGTTTACAATAGTTTTACCGAAATGCCGTTGATGGTGTAAAAACAGAATCAAGCCTAATAAGATACTTATTATCACCTTCGTATACTCTGTCTGGAATAATATTGGTCGCAAATTCCGTAACTATTGCTATTCGAACCTTGTTGGACATTTTTTTTTTCCTTCGGTGTAGTAGTTAATTTTGAATTTTTCATCGGATTTATTTGCTTTTGAATTGTGTTTTTTTTTCTTTTTTTTTTTTAATTTTATTTTTAGCGTAAGTTAGCTGGAGGGTTTTAATTCGTCCAGCGATGAACAACCCCGATTTCTTCTTGCAACACAGCCCCTATTCTCGAGTACTTTTTGTTCTTCTCACGACGAAGAACGGTCGCGTTCATTTCTTCTTATTTCTGTAATTTCATTATTATACCATTGCCAGCTCTTAGGTTTGAAAAAGCTCTGCTGAATGTTCCTTTGTGGTGGTGCGCCATTATTGTTTAAGTTTTTGTGCGGTATTATTGTCTGCAAAAGTAACTCGGTATAACTCGGTATAACTCGGTACGCTGTTTTATTATTTTATTGCCTGGCTGAAGTTTTAATCGTATTAAAACGGTACGGAACAATCATGTCGATAACAATACTATTTTTAATAGATTTATTAACGGTGATATCAGTCGTAACAGATGATATTGTAACAGCAAAATAGCAAGCGCGAAAAATAGGAACACGCAAAAAACATATATATATATATATATATATATACATATATATATTATATATATATATATATATATTATATATATATATATATATATATATATATATATATACATATATATATTATATATATATATATATATATATATATATAATATATATATATATATATATATATATATATATATATATATATATATATATATATAATGTATATAATATGTGTATGTAATGGCAAAATATCGTGCGCAGGCGAAACAATATGAACTTATTTAATCGTAATTAAGATTATATATCTACGCACTTTTATCAGTGTGTTGTATACGTATACATATGTATATATATATCTTTTGTTTTCCCCGTGATTTGTATTATTCTAAAGTGACTCTTCGGAATTTTTTATTGATTTAGACTCTCCTTATCCGTGCGAGATGATGTGAATTCAGTTAGCGGCGATGAGACTTTAAGTTATTAAATGCACCTAAATTAATAGCGTGCAATAAACGATTTTTTTTTTTTTTTTTTTTTTACATGTATATTTTAGTACAATCTTATTACAGTAAATAAATTAGCACTACTTTTAAAGCAGCGTTACAACTTAATCTAACTAATTTGTAACATGAACAAAGTAGAAACTATGTACAATTACATAACTTCTAATATTATATAGATATATAAATAATCATACGCGCATATAAATACTCACACGCACGCACACCAAGTATATATATCCGCAAAATACATGCATACGAATATATTATAGAATAGAAATTAGGTAACTAGCCCATAAGGCTTTGTGCGCTTAAGGCGCCTTAAGTCATCATCGGAAAGAAGCAGTTTTAGAGCCTCTCGATATTCAGGTGACTGTGAAGTCGGTGTTCGTGCGCTTCTGCAATATAACGTATGACGTCATCGATCCCTGGAATACTTAAATCGAAATGTATTTCTGCGTTTCGTTGGGACCAGAAAGCTCATGCTTCGGACACACTTGTTTTGAGCGCGTTGAATAATCAACCGATTGGGGATGTCTTTGCACAGCCCCAGAGCTGAATACCATACATCCATATCGGTCTGATGAAATAAATCATACGTTTATTAGACAGATGAGCTTAGAGCAATGTCCAATCAACCAATAAATCTGTCTCAATTTGTGTATAGTTTTCTCTTTTTTCATCTTGAAATGTGTTTTCCAACTCAGTCTCGAATTTAAATGCATACCCGAGGTATTTAGCAGAGTCCGATCTCGGAATAAGAAGGCGATCAACGTATATAGGGCAGGTCTTAGATTTACAAAGCATAAACATAACGTGCACCGATTTTTCTTGATTAATCTTGATCTTCCAATCACATGCCCATTTTCTAGTTTTTTCTACTGCATATTGCAAGTTAGTCGTACCAAATTCTGGGGAATCGCCAACTGACAAGATGGCGCTGTGTCATCTGCAATGGTGCTGTTGTTGGAATGTCAGCACAATGCGCAATTTAACTAAACAAGTGCAAAAAAAAAAAAAAAAACCGAAAATATTTTGTACAAAAATAATCTCGGAACTATTTGATATTTTAACGAATGTTTTCAAATCAGCGCAGAGAAAGGAAATGTAATAACACGGGCGCACATTGAATCTGTGGCACATTGCAGGAGATTAAGGTGAATTTGCTACTTTATAATAACGCTTTGCGACGTATGTATTAATAATGGACGAAAATTTTTTACGGTATTCGCGAGACGAGAAACGGAGGGATAATCGAAGTGAGCGAGTTGCTCGAAGCAACGTTTGCAATTTATTTACCGCAATTGCCTTCTGATTCGTAGATATCGCGGAATGAAATCTACGATTATCGGAAAATATTGCCAGAAAGAAACGTTAAGAGACTACTCGTGTTATAGGGAAAAAAAAGAAAAACGTTTTTCTGTAATGCAAAAATAGATTAGAAAACGAAATATTAACACTATCAATGCGGTTTTGAGGCTATATCAAAACATAGGAAAACAAAATTAATCCGATATTTGATAATGTCAGATAAGCTGACAAGTACGTCGGAATAGCGAAACATTTGATGCAGGGGACACATTTGAACTTTCATTTTTATACTGTCGTTCAACGAGAGGAGGACTCTTCAAAGACTCATCAGCCGCCGCTTGCGATTATTCGTAAACGAAGAAAAAAAATGAATCGCTTCTTTTCTCTTTCGCTCGTTGTCTTTTATTTTCGAAGACATCACTTTCCGCTCAACTATAAAGTAGCAACTTTCTAACTTTACACCGATGCTATAAGCGATTTCGAGAAATTAAAATTTTTATCGATCATTTCGATATTATTATAACGAATTACAACGTACTTTATCAATAGCATTTCTATACGTTACAGATATCGATTAAACCGTCTTCTATCATACATCGGACCTATCCAGTTCCTAATCGCGCGAAATAACTGCAAGTCGCGTTTTTAATTTGTCGCAATAAAAAAGATGACCGAATATATAGTTGTTGTTTTTTTTCTTTTTTTTTTCTTTTTTTTTCTTTTTGGACTCGTCAACCGGAGACCTTTACCCAGAAACAATTAGAACAAGAAGGAGCCAATTATATCTTCATACGATATCAAATGTTGTTAGCAGGAAGTAATCAATATAATGGGAATAATGTGTGGAGAGGGAAAAAAAGATCGGACATAATAGGCGCAATATGGAGTAGGAAGACCGAGTATCAATAAAATGGAATATAAAGCAGAGCACTCAGCAGAAAGAGATGGTCACTTAATAAGTACGTGATCAGCATCGCAAACACTTTCAGAGGCAACCAACGAAAAATGGAAAACGGAAGGAAGATAATAAAGTATGGCTTAAGGGTGCAAGCGAATAACGGAGAGACAACAACAGAACGACGAAGTGAAGGAAACAAAGAGAACTACGGATTATTGGCAGGAAGTCTACTAGGTTGAACAGACAGATGAAATTAATAATTATTAAAAAAAGAGGAAACGTACATATCCGATACCATAACCTGAGATGTGAAGACTTTTACACAGCGAAAGGAGATTAAACGATGGAACTTTTTCGAAGAAGAAGTAAGAAGAGGCAGCGTAACCCGAGCGAAGGAGTCTGCCGCTTCATTGTCGAAGATGACCGAATGACTATAGGAACCCGTAGTAAATATCAATATAAATGGAATGAAGGGAAGAAAGAACACGTGGATAAGTGAGCGTATGCGGAGTATGATAAAAAATCACAGGCATGATCAAGTAGGGAAGAATGAATTAAAAGGCGATGTCATGGAGTCAAATAGAATCAAGAGTTTAGAGGAAAGGTGACCGGAGGAAATGAATATAATGGAACGTAGGATAGTCATTAACACACGTTTATGAATGTAGAACAGAAAGGAGGCAAGCGAAAAGATTCTGAAAAGCCAAAATCTGGGAGGATAAAAGAATCCGGCCTTTTCGAACCATCCGTATACACAGAGTTGCATGCGAAGGAAATTGAGAATTGAGCAAAACTGCGGAATTCCTGTGTTTAATTAGAGCCCGCGGAAGAAACTTAGAAAGAGCGTAGGTACAGTAAACATATTTGGAGGATGGCAGAGATCGGCGAAATTAAAAGTGAAATAACGGAGATTGACAAAGTATGTAAGGACAAAAAGGAAACTGAGCCGAAGGGAGATGAGAGATAATAAAATAGGGCTTTTCCTAGGTTCCTAGAAATGGAAAGATAGGAATGAATAAGAGTAGAGGACGTGAGTAGGAGACGCTTAGTAAAGAACCGAAAGCCCAAATAAGATGTGCGAATAGAAAATATCGTATAATTGCCAGATGAAAATATTTTTAGATCATGATGAAAGTATTGATTTTTCTTTTTTATTTTTTTGATCCATATAAAAAAGGAGTGCGATGATTAAGGTCGAATCGTTTTTATCGAACTTGGAATTAAACTCCGTAAACTACCGAGAGGATATTGCCGATAATAATGAAGATATATCTAGTCACGCGGGGCGTTTTGTATTTGAGCTCTGAAAAATAGCGGCGACGTAAAGTAAATTTTAAATTTCTAGTCAACTTGTAGATAACGCGGTAGTCTAGTGGTCAAGGTGCTTCGCTAGCAAACCAGAGGTATCATAGGTTATCGAGATTTGTCTCGTTCTGGATCCAAGTCGCTCCCAAGTTTATACCTAATCTGAAATAATCGGGTACCAGAGGAATCCGGGAAAGTAAAGGCGGATAATCCAAAAGTAGAAAGGAACTCAGCATTCTCCTTAGGTCCATTAGATCCTTAAGTACATTATGAAAAGCTTAACTTCACAATTCATGATACTCTATCAAGATATCAAGATGGGATTTACTTAGTCAACTTGTAGTTATTTGTACATAATCTCGCTACCGTCTAATGTAAAACGCGAACTTTTCCATTAGCGCGCAGCAAGAAAAAAAACCTAAAACTAAAAAGTAATATGTTAATTTCGTATCCACGCACGCAAACTAGTTAAAATCTGCTGAAATTGTTAAAAAAGTCCTGCCGAATAATTTGCTTTTATTAACTTTTTTCTCTAACTCGAAAGGGGTTTTTTTCTTGTTTTTTTCTTGTTTTTTTCTTGTTTTTTTTTCTTGTTTTTTTTTTTTTTTGTAGTAAAAGAGATTTTTCACCAGTTTTAGTATTTTATTTTTTCTCCGTTACTTTTTATCGATACTCATCTCACCATCTCGTCACTGTTGAACTTTATCCGGTGAGTCTTACGTTCCAGAAGATAGGCCTAAAAATTTCTCTTCATTTAATCCGAACCAGCGATTCTCGAATTATAATGGAATGCGCTTGATGTGTTTACCTGTTTTATTTTTATATTGATTTATTACACTGTTCCTATGTCGGTCGCGTTCTGACCTATAAGACCTTCTTTAGTTTTATATCTTACCTTCTGGCCATCTTCCATTTACGCGATAAACGTCTGAATTCTTTTCCGGCTACATCATTCATTGTCTGACTTGGTTGTTTGTAGCACCGTGTGTCGTCAAAAGAATCGTTTTGGTGCAATGTCTTAATGAGGCTTACAAATTAAAATTAGTTGTCGGTATAATAATTACAGATCTCCGCGCAAATTCGCACATTTATTTTCGCGTATAAATGGGAATGTCGCGGTTCGTAGTTTTTAAATTAATCGGGTAGGAATCGCCGTCCGTTTTTTCGGATCCAGTGGAGATTTCACGAGTGCAGCTCCGAACACGACAAAAACGATGAACGGGCTTTGGTGCTTGTTATAAAAATATACGTAAACCGTTTTCGAAATATACTTTCTTGTAATAACTTTTTTGTCCAATTTGTATGTTGCTATAATTGAAATACCACCGGTGACTGAACATTGGTCGGGAGATCGTGTTGTTATAGAGCAAGGCTCTCGAAGGAACCCTGTGGAACTGATTTTTTTTTTTTTAATGAACACAACAAACGAGTATGCGAGAAATTTCCGCACCAGCAAGAAATTATATATAAACTATCGTAAGCTACTTCTAGGATCCCATCTGCGGAGTTTGGTCATAGTCTTTGACCTATTATGCACTTCATGAAATGCCCGTGTAAGATTTTTCAGAGAGTACGCAACGGATGCGACGTTGAATTTCCAAAAACCAAATTAAGAGTTCTCGATTATGATATTCGGAGTTCTGGACGACAGAATGCATTCGAATGTTAGCAAGATTGGCTGCGATAACTTTCTGCAAGTACGGGATCATATTTGATTTTCGAATGTTCGATTGTTGCGAAATGTGTTTTCTGTCCATACATCTGGTTATATGCTTGAAAAGTAATACTTGATGTGTCCAGAAATGGGAGCGTCATGGAAATATGAAAATGTTGTCGTGGCCGGGTGTAGCTTCTTTCGTATTCTTGATGGCTGATGATAGTTCTCAGAAAAACTGATATGGACTGATGTAAGTTCCGATGTTACTATTAAAGTTAAAATGAACAAGACGAGCTTCGATATAAGAGAGCTGTTTATATGGTAATAGAGATGTATGCTTGTAGCGATCGGCGAAAACATAAACTATTTTATACTTGGACTACGTGTTTTTGGGTCGATGAGTTTTGACCAAAACAAATTTATTTGAGTCGACGTGGTAATAGTCTTCCTCGATTTTCGCCGGGTCTGCTTAATCATGCATCTTGCTTTCGCACGAGCTATAGGTTATGTAAGGTTCAGCCGCGAGAACAGATTTAAATTTCTTCAGTGCACTGCGTGTCTAACATATATATATAGTAATTGCACATTCGGCCGACCACCACACCGTACTAATTTCCGTTTGGTTTATTTAGGTGTTGCCGTATACAGTCGAGCTGTATCGAGCGAAGCGGACGTTCGCAATGCAGTTGATGTCCTCTGATAAATCCACTGCGATAGTGTAGCATTGAGATGAAAATTGAGACCATTCAATTTTTATTGTAATTTCACCGTATTATATGAGAGTTCCTTATGACGCTGAATTAACGATTTTTGGACAGTAGGGGTAGGTAGTTCAGCGAAGCCCGCATGATGGAACACCATCAAGAATAATTAGCTATTTACGGGGATGATATAACTAGGTCTATCTTAAACTGCGTGTGATAATGAACTCTAGTTTAATACACATAGATTGAAATAATCTAACATATTTTCCACTAAGTGTCCATTTGAATTGATACAGCTACCGCCTAGGTATATAGGTTATGATGACAGTTAAAATCTCCAGTAAGAATTATTGGCGATGATAGCTGTTGAATTAGATTAACAAAGGCAACTTCCATTACACTTCAGCTGTGTAATGGTAGAAAGTACATAATGTCACGCTGACTAATCAAGATGAACGCGAGTACACAAATGTTGAAACTCCGAATTGAAACTATACGCGCCGGAGTGATAGATTTTTCTGGATTGCTAGTAATACGTGCCTCGAAGGGCATTAATTTCGGCATAGTATAAGGTGAGATGTTTGGTATTTGATTAGCTTTAAACGTCGTTTCTTGTATTGCTGGATGAGATAAATAGAGGTAAGTAATTTAAATTATTCGTAATGAGCGAAGAGTTGATTGTGCAGTTGCCGCATAAGGCGAGAATTCATAATGGTAGTTGCGGGTTTTTTGTTTGTAATTTGCAGTTCAGTCTAAAGTTTAGTTAAATTATTTTGGCGAAGCCAACTTTCATTGATCTGCCATAACTGTTGGTTGCGGAGCGTCTGAATAAAACTTTAAATATCCGTAGAAAATTCAACTACTACATCGTCGAGTATAGGCGCTCATTGGCGCATATCAATAAATAGTTGGAAACTAACAAAACGTGTGTAGAAGAGACTTCCTTTTCCATAAAATTATTTTTTAAATGTTGGAAAATTTGTTTCGACCAGGAAAGAACGCTCGGACATTTGCGTCTGATTTTAAGTTACTGGCGTGCATTTAAGAGTTGGCATTTGGCAAGACGTTAGATTTATTTCTTATTTTATTCTACTTGATTATTCTAGAGTTCTCTGCACGAGATTATTGAAGAAAGCTGTCTTTCAGTGGATCGCTGTTGTGTAAACCTCAGTTGTTTGCCGGAATAGTACCGGGAACTTACCCGGTATGCTGTGTGTGGTTGTCACTTTCTGCGGGAGAAAGTGATAGGTATTGTTCAATATTTTCACTTTTTGCGCATGGCGCAGGCAAGTTGATTTGGTTTCCGGAGTCTCAGTGAGACGGTTGTGTCTCAGTAGCATCAGAATTTTTTTCACTCAGTGTGGCTCCTCCACAACCTCCACCCTGTGTGTGCTCCACGAATTTGAGGTACATGCGGATATTTCGTGGCCAGTCGAAATATCCGCATTAAAAACAGACAAGCGGGATGATGAAAATACGATGTGAGTCCCGGTCCTTGTAGATAATTGCGGAGACCTGTTGCGTCTTCTATGAAACATAGACCTGTCGTCTCCAACTCGCGATATGATTAAATTCTAGGCTGAGAATCGAATTTCCAAGTTTCTCGATGATGTGCGATTGAAGGACACCCCGTATAACTGCTGATACATTAGATAGTACGATTTTCTTGTTGAAAGATGTAAGTAGTACACTCGCATTCGTTTTTTTGCTGTTAATGATAACGTGACTCCGTAGGATTTTGACAGTAGTTGATTGCGAATTTAAGAAGAATAAAATTCTGTTATTAATTATTCGTGATGCTGCGATGTTTTTTGTGGAACGCTTAACGATACAAAGTAAAATCATTGGGTACTTTGTATGTGCGGAAATATTAGGCCTTGATTTTCATTTGGATACAGAAATTGGCGCGGTAGTGTTGTTTTATTATAGGTTTAATTTTAGTTGTTTCGGCGAATGAACGACGATTACTAAAAGTACGGTCAGTATTATCAACATTATCGGAATTATTACCTGAATCGATATCAGTGTAGTTGATGAGATAAGAAATCTATTATCTAAGTCGGGCTAACCTAGATGACGGATAATGTGCGCACGCACAGTTACAAATGCCGATTAAATTAGCAATCGTGGCCTAATTGATTAGTTAATAGTATTTCGTTCGGGTAAAACCGGGTTCAAATCCCGTTGCCACATATCAAAACTTGTAAAAATTTCACTCGTCTATAGTTGTTGTTCCCGGGAAAAAATACTGATTAATTTTGTTGTTTTTTTTTTGGCTCGTCAATCAGGGGGACCTCCACCCCGAGAAACAATAGGAAGAATAGTCAACTAATCAAAATTTAATTCGGTCGGAAATAACTAAAATAAAGAATCCGATGGCAACAGACTGAGAGGGAAACCACCGGAAACAGGAAAGAGGAAACACAATAGGAAGCAGGAAGCCCCAATTTTGGGTAGAGAAAATAAAGAGAAAAAGGTTCCGCAGAAGATAGAACAAAACACTTAAAACGAATGTAATTAGCAACACAGACAACTGCTTCATTCGGATAGAGAAAACACAATAAGGAGAGGAAACCAATGAAAGAGAATAGTTGGAAGAGAAAGAACTCTGAGAATCAAGAATTAGAAGGAAGGTTAGGTTGAATTTAGAGGTAGGAGGAAAGAATATTGGTAAAGAAATTTAAAACGAAATTTCTTATTCGATTAAAGTGAGTCTCATGATAGGGCGTCGGAGATTGTAAAGTTAAGGTTCACAATCTACTAAGCCTCGTCATTTCGTTACACCATCGATGCCTCTATGGAACCCACAGCAAATCAACGTGAATAGTGTGCGATGCAAATAAAGATTATGAACGAGAGATCGTATACGAAGAATGATGAAATCGGAAGAGGGACGGAGAAGAGGTGATAGCCTGAAGGGCACTCATAATGAAACGAACACAGAACATACGCCAACCAATAACACAACATGTTATTTTACTTATCTAGGAGAGCCTTATAAAAAAGTGTTTCGCAAGTGATGACACTTATTTTTTACGTATTCCTGACTAGTAGTGTATGGTGCGCGGGGGGGGGGGAATGAATATACGGAAATTTCCGAGTTCATCTACTATAGGGTCGTCGTCAGTAAATTATTCTCATCGTAGGACTACTTAAGAAAATTCGTACTGTTTCTAAATAATCGCTTGTATTATTCTTATAGTAACGCATAGGCATTAATTAATAGCGCGAAATTAATTTGTCGCAAACGAATTTTTTCTTACATTGATGAATCACCGGGAGCTTTTGATTATTTGTTTTTAATTTTTTGTTCCTTTAAAATTTTGCTCCGTATTGTACTACCGCAAAAGACGTTACGATTTTGAAAGTGTTCATAATAGTCCACTATATTTTCGTGTGTCATTTATCTGAACTTACGCTTTATTTTTCTTATATGGTTATGGTTCGTATCAATTTTTATCTTTTTGTCATAGACTCGCTATTTATCTTAATTTTTATTAATGATCTGGATCTTTTACATTTGCAGATGATGTTAAAATTTACGCTGAAATAAATACAGTCCGGATGTAAATTATTACAAAAGAACATAAACACACATTAATAACGTTTTAAAAATAAAATTTATTTCTCGACTTAGATAAATTCTGATTTAAAAAAAAAAAAAAAAAAAACAACAACAAAAAAACTAACAGTATTTTAACGTTGGCTTAATTTAATGGGTTCTGCGATTAATGCGGAATTTAGTTATAACGGGATAAGCTAATATTGTTATACATATTCGGATCGTCGGGTTATATATTACTAGTAATATTTTTTAATTGTTTAGGCCTTGCAAGATTAATTATTCAGGTTCTTCAGATAATACTCATACAGTAAGAGTTTATACTGATTCGATCGTAATGAAAAACTCCCACGAAGCGGGGAGGAGGTTATAACGTACTTACATTACTATTTATGTATTTTTTAATTTATGTATAATCGCATAATAAAATAACCTCTCCCGCGTCGCCATATTATTGTTGGCTGAAATCGGTGCTATAGAACTGGCACCTGTCAATGATGCCATTAGGAAAAAACAAAATTATTTTTTATTTAAATCAGGTAAAAATAATTAGTTGAGAACGCTATACTAGTCTTCCTCCTGAAGTAGATTCATTTCATAACCGGTGGGACAAGTAGTTTAAACACCGCGTCGAAACCAAAAAATATCAGGTAATCCCGACAGGTAGTTTGTACATTTTTATTGTACACATTTCTCGTGTTAATCTTAAGTCACTGCACGTCAAAAAATGATTACGTATATCAGTTCAAATAGTTAGATGTCTGTACATCACGACACCCGATGTCTGTTTTCTATTGCCTTCGGCACGGCTATTAATATTAATTTTTATATTAATTAGATCCGGATAAGATTTTACCGCGATTTATTTGAATTACTTCAATAGTTAACACGATCGTTTTCGAAAAAATTCGTAAAATTACTGCGAGAAATTTAAAATGTTAAAATTTAACATTTTTGATAGTATCGTAGTGAACAATTTATTCGATTTGTGTTCGACAGGGTTCATGATTATACGAGAACGAAATAGTTTCGAGTCTCGATTTTCGCTCCTTAAAAAAGACACGTGTACCACCGTCACCACAATGTACCTAATAGGTTACCGGAATTTATATTCGTTAATTTGCATATTACATAATATACGTATTAATATCTAGTGCGTATTTATGTAATGCTCCATAAGCAGCTAGAGCTGCAGGCGTAACAAAAATTATAAATTAAGAAATAAATATTATATTGTAATACGAGCGCGAAACCGGGACGATTCCAACGATTGTTTTGACGAAATTCGCGAATTAGGGATTTTTATTTTTTTTTGTAGATTAATCGATTACTCGAGGTTTTATGTTCGAGGAAATTCTCTGAAACGAACGTACATTCTTATCGAAGATAATAAACGACTAATAAAGTGATTTCAGATTTTACTAAAGCGATATGTACTCTCATTTACTCCTCTTGCTGTAAGGAATAATACGTTAATATATTTACCGTTGTTAATTAAAAATAGATAAAGGCGTAATTTCCGGGTGAAAAACATTTATATTTAAGCTTCACGAGAAGAATTTAAATATTACGCCAATTCCGAAACAGACAAGACGTCGTTACAGAACGGATGAAAATTGCTAGTAATATTTCTGACTTACGATGATTTGCTTTTGTTTTTCGGAACGCGACTTGAGCATATATATAGTAATTCTGTTTACACGAAAAAATATAGTTATTACACTGCGAAAAATATTTGACTACTTGCGAAACTTATTAATCCGCACTGATTAATTTACAGATCCGAGCAAATTAGTGTATGTATACTATTAAATGAGCGCAAAATTCTTGCTTGTACACATATGCAATTCGTTAAATTTTTTTCGGAAGATTTTGATCAAATTCACGATAATAAATGGAAGTAGGTTTCTATTATTGGACTTGCATTTTGGGTTTAATGAAAAGTAAATTTAACAACATCTATCGTATTAAAAATTGAAAATTTAAATTTTGCCATGAAATAAATTCGTTGGCGCGCGATGTCGAAATATTACGTGCACTATATAGAATACACACTGTTAATGTTGAAAAAATTGCATAATTGTACTTTCGCATTAGGCACGCATCAGTGTCGTATGAACTCGTGAATACACACACACACACACTTTCATCGATCGACGAGTCCGGAATAAATCCGAAAAAAGCTCAGTCAGCATTTAAACTTGTATTAATTACACTGATTTACGTAGTCGCTATTCCGGAAGATGTTTAGAAAGACCGAAAATTGTAATGCGGCAGTAGTGATAATTCGGGTATCGAGCAAGGTGAAGCAGAACCGGAACAATTTATCCTGAAGTAGCAGGCACGGGTGAGCTCGCGCTGGATCTTGAGCGTAGCTTGTCCGTTTGCCTATCGTATGTGCTACGTGTTTGTGTATGTAAAAATGCTTGAGCACGTCGGCGCTGTTGGAAGGATATCTCGCATGGAAACAGACAACGAAGGTCATTAGTCAATGTCACAATTGGAAAAGCATTTCTGTGTACACTTTCCCGAGCCAGAGCGGAGAATAGAAAAAATGCTTATCTTTATCAGTAACAGCCGCTGCATTAGCGCGGATGAGGTTTGAATCTGAAGGAGATGTCTTGCGTTCGTCGTCCGTTCGGATTGCGATGTAAACGACAAGCACTCCGTCTATTCCATCAAGTGCTTCTTCCGTGCGACTTAATTTTCTGCAATAAACGCTTGACATGCACAAACCGCCGCGCGCGATTTTTGGCCCTTCCATCATCTTTTCCCCTCATACGGCGTATACCGTTTCAGCCGCGTACGGTCTCTTCTTCGATGTGCCCACGACCCCGCCTTTTTAATTCCTCTTTGCGCAGCTACATCATAATTAACTGGCGGCCATCGAGTTTAATCGTGAATTAAGTCGAAAACTGCGCAACTCGACTAATTTCCCGTTCATCGCAATTGAAACTCTTTTCGGGACCGTCTCTCTTTATGGTAAATGCCATTCTATTTATGGTTTGCTTTTTTTTGTTTTTTTTTTTTTAGGCACGCGTCGACACGAAGGAACCCCTTCGCAGAAACGATTATTAGAAGGGGAAAAGTCAGTTAATCCGGTTCAATTAATTAAAAGAAACAAGGAACTATCGGATAGCGGGCTAGGGGTGGGGGAATGGATAAGATGTGAGAGACGGAATAGGGATTAGGAAATCTAAGAAGTAACACATTAGAATGAAGAATGGCGCGTTCAGATGAGGGGGATTGGAATTCGAAGAAAATATACCGCAAGGATGATATCTCTTCGTAATTAGGATGAAGTCGTCAGTTTATATCAGATGTGTGATTAGATTTGGAAAAAGAAAGGAAGGTAGAACATTTTGAAGGACCGAACACTCGGCAAATTAAAAGAAAAGTAAGAAACATTATAAGAAGAAATAATACCGAAAACAGGGAAACTTCGACGTAAAGTAATACATGAAAGAAAAATATAATATAGAGCGGTAAAAAGAGATAAGCTTAGACGTCGTGAACTGTAAAATGATCTGCGAATGGAAAGAGCAGGCGTATTTGACTCAGCGAGAACTGCCGATTCTGCGGATGATTTAAGCAAAGGCAAATACGAAGGCAGGTATTTTGAACAGTATCCCCCTGTTTGGGGAAAAAAACAATTTAAAAACACGATCATATAGATAAGAGAGCAATAGTCGGATTTATAAAGTGAATTGAAAATTTCAATAGGGAAATAAGAAGGAAGGTATCGTCAGGTATCGTCTCCGCACTTTGTGGGAGAAAGGACCTTCACCAGATTCGGTTTTTTAACAACGTTTGATATATTCTTAGAAGGCAGACGAGATTGTTAAGGATTAGATCGAGATAGCGGAAGCAGTCCTTGCGACAGATTTGAGTAGAGTTTAAAGATACACCGTGGCTGAATTATACAATGAACAGGGAAAAACAATAAAAGAAGATTTTGAAAGGAAAGCAAATGTAATGAAGAACCGATCGGGTCATTGTACCTGTTTAGCCTTTAGTAAGATGTTGTCCAAGGACTGTTTTCGTGTCTAGAGATCTCGGAGGGAGTTTGTGCTGTACTGAGATAAACTAGAGAATAGAGCCTGCGAGATAGACTGATTACGAAAGAAGCGCTGTTCTAAGTTCTAAGAAGACAATTATTGACACCCTGCTAAGGGCGTGGGATTTGCTTTACTTTACTTTACTTACAAATACATTTACATATTATATATAGTCGTTGTGATAGCTTAGTTACTAGAGCGCTTGGTTTCCGTTACAGAAGTCAAGGGTTCGATTCCGGGTGACGACAGAACTTATTACGCAAAATTAAATTAAAATACTCGCTATTACACGCAGAAGGCAATGGGAAATCACCACGTACACTATCATATGCGCGCTAGGTCAATACACAGCAGGCATAGAGGGATTGCACTTGTAGTGCGGTAACAAGTGACTGTAATCAGTTCCGAATATAATCTCGCATGTGTACACCAGCGTTGCATATAATAATTACCTAGTACACATCCTACATCTGTACAACTAAAATATACGAATAGGTTGCCTACAACCGAATGGTTGAGGAGACAGTTCTGATATATATATATATGTTTGTGTGTGTGTATATGTATATGCATTACTGTGATTCCAGTGTTTTATGCAAAGCAAATATAGGAAATAAAATAATAAAATTATAAATACAATAACAAAACATCTTAAAACTGAAAATGAATAAATATTTTAGAAACGTATTTTCAAGAGAATTTCCCATCTTCAAGTTAGAAACAAAAAGAAAAGATATTAATAAAGACAGATTTTATTTTTAGTTGGAAATGGAAATCAAGAGAAACGTTATTAAAAATGAACCTAAATATTTGATTTGCAATTTTAAAAAGTACATGAGTATAAAAATTAATTATAATAAAGAAGATTAAATTTCATCTTAGTGTGGATGAAATGTAGATGAAATTGATATATATCGTTGGATTATTTTGCGGCAGCTAGTGATATTCACCTATTTTCAGTTGAAAAAGAAAATCAACGAAATATTAGTTAATTTAAGTGCAGAAAGAATCTGAAAGAGACCTAAAGATCTGATCATGCATTCTACATGTTTACCACAGAATGCACATCTTCAATTATCCGTTTCAGTTGAAAATAAAAATGATTTGGGTTCCCATTCAAATAATGACTATATTTATCTTTATTAATATCTCTTTTGCGTTTTAGCTGAAATTTTACCGGAAAGCCATTCCTAGAATGCTCTGTTTAGTGTTCAATCTTAAGATGTTTGTTATTACGTTTGTAATTTTTTTTTTTTATTTCATTAATTATTTAACAACCGGAATGTGTAAGTATATTATATACATTTAAATATGGAGAAGATGCTGTATGTTATATGAAGTGCTAGAAACGCGTACATTATTTTTACAAATAAGATAAACTGCTTATACACGCTCTTAAAGCACAATAGAATAATTGCACAAAAACAGCATAATCATTATTCAATCAAAAATATAATAACGTAACAGATGTGTAATTATAATAGAGATACGAAAAAATGACTACAAATGATATTATAATTAAATTAATTAGACCGACCCTGTTTTTGGTTTTTTTTTGTTTGCATGGTTTCGTCACCTTTCATTGCTATGTAACGACGGTTACGCTTATTATATACTGTTGATTTTAAGCTGGCAGCGAACAGATTCATTTTGGATTAGTAATTTACAAAGTTCCTCCTTTTTTTTTTTTTTTTTTTTTTTTCTTTTTCATTGCGCCGAGAGGTATCATAAGCAATGAGGATCTCTGGTGTACTTAAAGGTGGAAAAGAAGGGAGGAGGAAATAGGGAAGGGAGAGGAGTGAGGAAGGCGTGTGGATAAGGCAAGGTAGGACAGTGAATAATGTGGTGGCCTCAGTAGGACAACAGATTAGGATTGAGGAAAAGCGGACGCTTCGTCACAGAGAGGTTACATTAAACGACGAAATCTACATAAGAGCGATAGTCAATAGTTCGAGTTTACTAGGTGATCGGAAGCGCATCCCGACACCACTTTCTTCGTTTGAGCCGTCTGGGAGGATTTCCAGGAATATTTAACTGGTACATTCGGCTGATATACGGATTTGAGCTCCATTGCAGCTTCTCGAAGAATTTTTTGTACTGCTCATCATAGGTGTTCCTGACGAAGGATACCTGTAGATCCGTGTGCAGCGTTAAATTTGAGACATATCTAGGCGCGGAAGCAATGATCCGAAGTATCTTCGACTGCTCCCTTTGGATTTTGGCTAAGTTGGATTTTGCTGTTGTACCGTACAGTTCAAGTCCATACTTCCAAATGGGCGCTATCATCGTTAGATAAAGTTGTCGCTTGATATTTAATTTTAAAGTTGATTTATGACCTAATAGAGGATATAATAATCTACAACGACTAGAGACGGTCTTCTTCGTTTGAAGGACATGATGACGCCAAGTGAGTCGCCTATCCATATGTAATCCCAGGTAACGGACTGAGTCGACTTGAGGAATTTTTGTATTATAAATTTTTAAGGCAGGACAAGTGACGTGTCGGTTCGTATATGTGACATGTTGGCACTTTGCTGGGTTGAAGTGTATACCCCAAAGCTGTGCCCAGTCTGCTATTTGGTTTAAGTGGCTCTGTACTGCAGCATTAGCATATTCTGGATCTTCATTTGTTGCAAGTATGGCCATGTCGTCAGCAAATGTGGCGAGGATTGTTAGATTAGACTTAGGCACATCAGATGTATAAACGGAGTACAATAGTGGTCCAAGTAGGCTCCCTTGCGGTACCGACGACTGAATGAGATGCTCTTCCGAAAGCGAATTGTTGACTCGGACAATAAAGGTTCTATCGTTTAGGTAAGATGATAATAGCCTATGTAGATCTGAAGGAACCAACGGTTTTAGCTTAAATAGTAGGCCTGCGTGCCATACCTTGTCAAAAGCCTGGGCAACATCAAGGAAAACCGCCGAGCAAACTTCCTTCTTTTCGAGTGCGAAAGAGATGGCATCAACTAACCTGTGGCATTGTTGTATGGTTGAGTGCTCTGATCTAAAACCAAATTGATGGTCCGGAATTACATGAAGGCTTTCCATTATTGGATGGAATCGATTTAAAATAAGTTTCTCGAAGATCTTTGAGAGAGAACTCAATAAGCTGATTGGCCGGTAGGAGGATACCTCTATTTCTGGTTTTCCTGGTTTACGAATCATAATGATGACTGATTTCTTCCACATGTTTGGAAAGTATCCGATTTTGAGCGAGCTGTTGAATATATAGCACAATAGGATGGCCGCTTTACGCGGAAAGTGTCGGATGATCTCCGGTGTAATCTTGTCGCATCCAGGAGATTTCTTCAAAGCTACTTCCTGGAGATGCTGAAACACCTCTCTGGGCGAAAAGAGTTTAGTCCTAGTTGTAGACTGCGAGGCTTCCTGTAAGCCATTACACACCATTTGTGTATGAGCCTGATCCATATCTAGCTGGGGTGTGAAGACTGCGGACAAGTGACTAGCAAAAGCATCCGCTTTATCCTTATCGGTTTTTGCCCAGCATCCATTCACTTTCAAGTTGAAGGGCTCCTCAGTGGGCTTCGTCAACTTTCTAGCTTTATGCCATAAGGATCTGTTATCGTTATTTAACTGGTTTAACTTGTAAGTCACGATTTCATTTTTATAGTCTCTGAGTGCAGTCTTCAGCCTAGATTGTAAGGTATTGTAGATGAGCTTGAGCGAGGGGTAACGATTTCGCTGCCACTTCTTCCTGGCCGCCCGAGTGTCTCTAATTAATCTTCTTATTTCAATCGGGACGAAAGTACTATGTACATATTTATTACTGTTGTAGCTGGTAGATTCGTTGCATGCAGATTTCACCATAGAAGTGAAATCGGCAACTGCATTATCAATATCATTCGCGTCTTTTAACCTGATATTCAGATCAATATCGTTTTCTAATATGTCTGAAAAGAGAGTCCAGTTAGTAGTATTATTGACCAGCTTTTGATGTTGCGATATAGTTTTTGGGTGAGAGCTTACCACGGCAATAACAGGCACGTGATCGGAGGATAAGTCGGCTAAAGTGTTGCACGATCTGCCGTAAGATTGAAGTCCACGAATAATAAAGAAGTCCAGAATATCCGGTCGCCTGTCGCAGTGGCTAGGCCAATACGTCGGAGACATCGGAGAAAGAATGCTAAGAGAATTTTCTTGTATTGCCTTGACAAGCCTTTTCCCGGATTGGTTAGTTATCGTTGATCCCCATGCGCTGCTCTTCGCATTGAAATCGCCACCACAAATGAATTTGTTTCCAAGATGCCGGAAGATCGCGCTGAATTCAGTCTGTGGAATACGAAATTCACCGTGACAATAAATTGCAGCTATTCCAAGTTCACTTGAAAGTGTCTCAATATTTACTGCTATGATTTGGTACGCATACGAGGAGCGAGAAAAATTTTTGTGTTGCTTGTAGCGGCGTTTAACCATTACCATGGCTCCTCCACGTGCTGTGCCATCAGGATGATGCACTGAGTACACTTCATATCCGTGTATGGAGAAACTGCGTTCGTATATTAAATGTGTCTCTGTGACGAGTGCAACATCAACAGAGTTGGTTTGAAGAAAAATTTCTAGTTCGTTCTTTTTGCTTGTAATGCCGTTGGCATTCCACAGCATAATGACTAGCGAATGTTGTGTGACAATACTGCTGTTATCTAACATGATGGTATTAATTTTTCTATTAGCTTTGTCATTAACGATATTAGCGGATTAATCGTACTTCTAAATTCGTTTAGAAATGACGTAAGATTCAATGCCAAATTGCCATTAATATTATTACCATTAACGTTATCGATATTTTCGTTGACGTGATTACCATTAATTACGCGGTCGTAGTTCATATTATTAGCTTTAGCATCATTTTTAGCCACACTAGCATAGGACTTGCTATTTACGTAAGGAAAAGCTTTTTCAGGATGATGGTAACTATTATAGTTGGTTATCTGGGTTTGAGCGTGAGAGGATCGCACTTTGTTATAATACTGAGCCTGTTGTTTTAGCACGGGACACCCTCTATAGCTTGCCGGGTGGCTCCCTTCGCATAGCGTACAAACCGCTGGTTCCGTCGGGTCTTTACGACAAGATTTGGTGTCGTGCCGTCCTGTACATTTGACGCATCTCGGGGGTAAATTACAATAATTTGCCGTGTGGCCCAATAGCTGGCATCTTTTGCATTGCTGTAGTCTAGAGTTCTTATATGGTTCTTCAACTGCAACAATAGTATTTAGCATGCAAGTGACTTGAAATATGTCCTGATTTTTTGGGGACGGTTTTAGATCTACAAAAAACATCGGAAGAGGCTGTTTTGTTTTACTTTTTAAGATGTTAACAACTCTAATGACATCATATCCTTTTAAACGTAGTTCGCTCGTTATGTCCGCTGTATCTGTAGAGGAGTGGAGGTTTTTTAAGACCACCCTAAAAGGTTTCTCCTCCGCAAGTGAATACGTATAGTAAAGATCATTTTTTTCCTTCAGGGCTTTAACAACTGCGCGGTAACTTAGCGCGTTTTGAGTCCTTATAGTTACGCCTGATATGGTAGATTTTAAAGAAAATTGTATATCTTTCAAGGTTAGCAAAAATTGTCTAAATTCAGTGAATTTTTGTATGTTTTTAACCATTATCGGCGGAGGGAGTTTAGTTTTATTAATACCCAATTCAACATTAGTTGAATTACTGTCTCCGTTTGCTACATTCGTTTCGTTATTACTTGGAGAAGGTGTGTTGGTTTGCATTTTATTTAGGTCTGCGTCCTCGTTCGCAAGGAATTCAAATATATTGACTTTAACTGGTTTTTTATCGTGAGCAGACACGTTGTTGGCGAGCTTGTCGGTCCCAGCCTTCTTCGCTGGCGCTGTACGTTTAGGCGTGGACCAACCGTCACTGTCACTAGTTGTAGGAGTAGATAGTTGTCGTTTAATAACGTACCCTGACGATGATTTTTGTAAACGAAGAGAGGCAACGGCAGTATTACCCGAACTACTTGCCGGAATAGACGGGCGATTTACATTCGTACCTTTATTCATAGTTTTGAAATAATAAGCCGGTTAAATAATAACAGACTGGCGGAGCCAGCCGATAAAAGAAAGATCTCACCTGCGTTATCAGCAGCCGTCTGTATGTTTCTGTTCGGCCGAGCGACAAGATAAGATAAGATAACAACGACTCGGAAGCAGTAATTACCACCGCGCGAAAAACTACTCACAAATTACATTCACGAACGCTATAAACACGACCGTTTAACAAATGATAACAAAATAAAACCTCCTTTAATTGCTGTTTATTTAGCAACTATTTTTACCGATTTAATAATTAAAACTTACAATTACGGCTGATATACCGGAAAAAAAACAACAAAAAAAACGGCCTTCAACTATAGAAATTTCAATATAAACGAACGCGTTATTGTGCACCTTTCCCTAATCATTCGACCAGTCCATTCTGCTAAAATAGTTATAATGTATTCTGCCGTTGATGTGAGCAGACAGACATGACAACCGAATTCCTATGTGCAGATAGTTCACATCTCGTGGTGGATGCAATTTCAGGCAGTCCGAAGAGACGTGCACACTTACTTCGCAAGAAACTCAACACTAATGACTATATGAGATCATTCATATGACGTAAGTACCAAGGAGAAATCTCGTAATGGAATCTGTAAAGTTTTTGTCTCGCTTGCATATTTTGTGAGGAATAATATATACCGTTAAAAGCGACTTTTCTAAAAGACTAACATTTAGGGGTTCAGCCCGGTCCCCCATAATAAAATCAACCGAGTTTTCATATGTATCAATATTTATATATATATATATGTATGTAGATACATATTAATTACAACGTAATTCTTAGGCTACCCCCCATTCGAAAAAATGTCCCAAAAAAATATCCTAATTTTATGTAACGTTTGTTATATTTTATAGGATTTTTGTTATTGTTATTTAAAAAATGTCACAATTTTATGTAACGAAAAATGTAATGAAACAATATCTTAATTTTATGTAATGAAAGTTAAATATTAGGATAGGATTTTTGTGATTATGTTTTGTTTTTCTTTTTGTGTTGATGCCAGTAAGAATTGCGTTGTAAATTTTGATTATTTTATACAAAGTATAGAAGCGAAAGAGACAGAAGTGTAAACACCTGGTCAAGGGTCACAGCCCCATGCGAGGCTAAAATGGCCGAGTTATACATAGTTATGTCAGGGGTATTATGAAGAAAAGCGTATGAAAAATCAATTAGTTTTGGGACAATAAAGTAGCCAATTGAAATTTACTCTTCTATAAGTATTATGGAAGGACTATTACTCTGTTCCCGTGACGTGATCCTAGTTTATTTTTACGAATATACTATAATGTGAAGAGTAATCTCATCTTTGATTACAGAGTAGATTTAGTTCAGGTAGGAAGTGAATCGATTAATTTTTTTTTTTGTTTAAAAAAAAGCAAGTTGTAGGTCTCACTTGGCAAATATGCCCGTTATAAGAAATCGAGACGCATTTCGTTATATGGTTGAATCCATGAAAAGTGGTTAAGCTATACCCGAATCGGGTTGCACGAAGAAGAAGAAGAAGAAGAAGAAGAAGTGAGTGCCGAACACTCTTATTAATGTTTATTCAAAAAGAAACGAAATACAAAAATTACCACTATCTTAACTTATTCCATAAATAACAATACTAATAAACCTAACATAATATTTAAGTAAGAGTATATATATATATATATATATATATATATATATATATATATATATATACTGTCATGAGCCTACAGTGAGTAACGTGAATAAAATATTGATTTTGTGTTTGGAATTCTGGCTTTACTATTCTGTGGGAAATGAAAAACATAGATTAAATTTTATATTCCTTATTTTATTTATTATCGATCAACACAGCATAGTATTTCGTATATAATTCTCTCGTAATGTTCGAACCGAGTAAAGTAAAGTAGCTGATGAAATGGTTCGAACGGTTGGGAAGTTGGAATATTATTCCGATGCCGTACCAACACAATTATAATAACGTAAAATTAACTAAGGCTAGACGCGGATACACTGCCCGACTAAAGCGACGTAATTTTTCCAAAAATTACGCGTGTGATAAGCATGATGTGTCGTTGCGACTGGTCGGGCAGTACCGACAGCTGATCGACTACCTGGGTTTTCGCGAGTCTTGCACTCGTTCGTCAATTAATTAGTACCCGTTTTGGCTCTGAAAGAGTTACCGTTGTCGAAGCGTGTGCATGATCGGCGCACTCGCGTGAACTTTTAATTAGATTTATTTTGCCGGAAGAATTTTTATACGTATATTTATTAATTATTGTTTGTCGTGGATTACTCGTGTATATTATTTTTATGTTCGATAGTATAATAAAAGTTACAAACCAGTCACCGAGAAGTTAAGTGTTTCAATGTCACTAGAATACATATAAGTATATGCTATTTGATTAACTATCATATTTTATTTGTGAATACGCGAGACCCTGGGCAAATTAGATAATCGGAATGGACACGGCGGTCCGAGCCACCGTGACATAGCTTGATTGAGCACACGATAATACATATGACAATATGTAACATATCGCGTAATATGCATCTGCACACCGATACATGCACACAGCTTAGTATTTTAAGATCGGAAAACACGATCCTCTGAGAGAACTTAATATCCAAGAAGGACAAAAACCAAATCCGTAAATAAAGAAGTATTAAAGAGTAGCGAGATATAGAGCGTAACTTGATGATCTTCAACCTTTGCACCATTCCTTTAGCGAGTCTTACACCTCCTTTTTCCACACGCCGATTTTTTTTCCCTCTAGTATATGATTAGGGATTGTATTTAGTTAAATTAATTAAAACCGAGTCATCAGTTTGATTATAATCAAACGAAGAAAAACAGCATACTTAGGACACATATTAAGAGGTTCGAAATATAAACTGTCACAGACCATAATAATGGGTAAAGTAGAAGGAAAAAGAAAAATTGGAAAAAGAGCGATTTCCTGGCTTGATAATATCCTGAAATGGACGTCTATGAAGGTAGAAGAATTATTCCATACGGCAAGAGACCGAGCATTACATCAAGAAATCGTCGCCATAGTTGCTACCAACGACTGAGTACAGTCAAATGGATATAAGAAGATAGAATTCATCAGTGTTATCAATTGGTAGATTTACACCGCGGCGATAGATGTAATGTGTGTATTATTTTGGTTTCTTGTTTACAACGAACTTTTTTTCCTGGATGGTAATTTTGTATTATTGTCATTAAATTCTAGTATTCTATAATAGAAATAGTACACATCTTGGCGGGGGGGGGAGGGCATTTCATCGTTTTCCTTTCAGACATAATTGACCTAAAGTCGATTTGTTTCCAGTAGGATATAGTATAAGTTTCAAACACCTCTTCTGTATTTTACTTATTTTGTTAATTTCCCTTTTCTTAGCCTCACATAATATATTTGAATTCCGTATAAGATTCTAAACATTATCATTGAATTATAGTATATAATACGTAGTGTTCGATAGTACTTGTTTTATTTTATATAAAGCTGGACATGTCTTATTTTAGAGTTTAAACTTCGAACGTGTTTCTTCCGGTTCGAGGATTTATCAATATACACATATATATATACCAATAGATATTTTAAGTCATTTATGTTCTCTAACAGTGGACAAAAACATAAATAGGTATATTGTTATTTATATGAAAATCATGAAGGTAATCGTTATTATGAAGGATGATTATCGTGTATCTTATGTTTAGAATTGTTCCGAATGTGTAGTACTTTTGATTTGTTTATATTTATACATGCGGCGGCCTCCTATCATGTGCCCATTTACAAAAATTATCTATGTGCTGTTACAATTGATCGAGTGCTACAACTTCTTTAAAAATAGCATACATTCCGCTCTAGCACATTAAGATTTCGATAAATCTCTTTCGTAAAGAGATTGATAATGTTTCGACTCCCCTTGCGCTGACTGAAGCGGCCAACTGTAAGAAAGTCCACGTCGATTGTGGCTGAGTACTAGAATGCCACGTCGTCCGAGGGTCCATTTCATTTGCTGTATTGCCGATGTCAGCTGTTCCACCTTTTTTTTTTTTGTTGTTGATGCGCGTGAAATTAGTTTAATTTTGAACCAAGTACATTGCGAAATAATTCAAACTTTCGGGTTAAATTCTTCCTTCGTTTAATTCTATTTTCCATATTCAGAGCCATTTTCGATTTTTTCTATAAATTACATCTAATTGAAACTGAATCACAATTAGATCGAACCGCGAGTACAAACATTCTACACATTATCGTTAAGAAGGGTTTCTCCTTCCGAAATTTACAATGCGACAAAACGCCTATATATATATATGCGCTATCGACTTGCAGGCAATTTTATTTTCCAATTTAGCGTCTCCGTTTTTTAATAAACACTCGCAGCGATGAAAAATAAAAAAAAGGAATAAAAACAAAAAAAAAAAGAAAAAACAGAAAACAAAAAATCATGCTTTAATACGATCAGGAAGAAAGAAAGCAAAAAGGTGCGATATTGTTACAAAATGGTTAATAAAAAGAGCTCTTCTTCTTCCACTTTATCGTCGTTTATCTGCTTCGCATTTCCCATTTTCTTTCTGCGACTTTTATTTTTTGAATCCCGGTTCATGCGTGAAAAATAACTCTGCCGTACGTAAGGTTAGCAAAGAGGCGCGAGCTATTTACAGCGGAAGCGAGTTTTTTACGATTCAATTTCGTCTGCTCGCTTCGGAGGAATTCAAAACGGAATAGGATGCCATCAGAGTGTAAATATGACTAGTGAAATATTTTGTGCACATATTGCATTCATCGTTTCGCCGTCTAGCCTGACATGTGTGTGTATGTGCGTGTTCACACGTGTTTACGTTTGCCTTGCCATTGTCTGAGTGCCACTGAGTTTGTTACATTTACATTCGTCGCTGCTGGGGCTTCGGGATCGCGTCTGCGCATTCATGCATTCGCAATAGACCGAGAAAAAATTCTTCCGAATGTGTACGAGGAATAAAAAACAATCAAATAAATAAATAAATAAATAACAGGCAAAAAGGTAATAAATTTCCCGGAGATTTGAATATTTATTCCCTCCCGACCGGCGAACGATTGTTTGCCGCGCGTCCCAGATGTGTGACGCACAGAGCCTTTGCGCGTGTACTTCTTATCGCATCGCGCGTCTAACACTATGGTCTCCGATATCGGTAAACAACTTGCAAAAGCGTAGATATCCACTTTCGCTGGCCTATCCGTGCTCGAATTATCTTCTAATAATGGTAACGGTGGCCTGCAAAATTTACTGCATCACGTCACACCTTTGCGCTGAAGTTCTGGCAGAATACTTCCGTCCCCCATCGTCTACAGGTAAAATAAAGTATGTCCCACACATATCCTCGATAAAGATTAACGCAGGGGTGGGGCCAACCCAATTGATCTTACGGGCCACTTTGGAAGTGCATCATAACTCTGCCATATATCCCCATATTAGATTTAGGCCCACTGCGGACATTTTTTTTATAGTGAAAAAGTGAAACGTAATGAGTTATTATTTATTATTGTTAGTTATTATTCTTACACGTAAACATAGATAATATAATAATAATGACACACTAAATGCACATTGCAAAGAAATATAAAACACTAAAAATGTGATATAAGACATATATATAAACACATAAATGAAATAATAAAAAATGAAATCATTAAAAAATATTTAGTTTACCAGTGCTACTTTGGCCATCTCGCGGGCCGCGAAAATGTTCAAGGCGGGCCACATGCAGCCCGCGGACCGCCGGTTGGCCACCCCTGGATTAACGGATACTACGAAATTAAGCTTTCATAATGTTCTCTAATGGCCTTGAAGGGAAAATGTTGGGGCCAGTTCCTTTGTGTCTGGGATTCCCGGTTTTTTTCATATTTCTCTGGCACCCAGTTCAGTTGCAGATTAGTTCTCTGTACCCGAGAGCAACTTACGATTTAACTGTCAAATGATACACCTCCGGTTCGGTAGCTGACTATAATTTTGTTTTCATAGAATTTCAATCTCGGGTGGCGACGGAATGACTAGAGTAGTCGAGTGCCTTTGCAATAATTTTTGCATATTTTTAATTTGTAGCAGAAAATTGTTGTACTTCGCTATGCCTTAGCAGCCTGTATGTGCTTAATTCTTTCCGTTCCTTAAACAATATAAAAACACATCCACTTCTACTTTTCACAGCGGACTTCGTTACGCACAGTTATACTTGTGAACTTGATTAGATTTTATACAGGTGCGATTTAAGTGTAGCGTAGGGGGCACACCTCGTGTAAGGGTGTAATTCTTTAGTTGCACTTTTTCCGCTTAATTGTCTTACCGCGATTATATTGCAAACGCGACGTGAGTTAGACTCTAGCTAGGCCATGCTTGTGGCTCTCTTCTCTCGGGCAAAATAACTCATTTACTGCGCTGAAAAAACGGACGGCTTTTGCGAAGACGTGTAAGTTTCATCGAAAAAATACCTACCATCGAAAGATGCTTAACAATATTCGTTTTAAATATGTACCTTCCCGATTAATAAATAGCTATTTTTACGCAATTATAAAAAAATAGCGTGTCTGTATTAATGAACCTTCCGCTGAGACGGGGTCTCAGTCGATCAAAATAATAATAATTCGGAAGCGAATATGCAACATAACAAAATTGAAAGTAGATTCGTAAAAACTCCCGCTCACATACGTCGAGGGTAATATAAAAAGTCCTCTAACAAGTCTGTAATGTTCTTATTATTATGCTTATACGATATTTAGTTCATTTTCCGAAAAGAAATAATCAACTAAAACCAACTTTTCGATGGAAGACCCTCTGTCTCCCCATACGCTAGTTTTCTGTATCCGACTACATCAATCTTTCCAGAAGGAAACAGCAAATCGCAACATTTGTGCAGTACAATAAACCCTTTCATTTCAAGTTTTTAGTTGTTTTTTTTTAATATTCAATTTAAAGCAAACCCAAAACGTGTTTGAGGAAGTTTGGTGTATAACAGGTAGGAATTCCCAGCAGTTCATAGCAATTGCACAAGAATTCCACAAAAATTCCAGCAAGTCTTGAGGAATTCAAAGAAGTAGTTTACAAAATTTACATAGGTGGTTTATCGTTTGGGCAAACCCCGGAGAATCGATCATTATTTAAACACTGGAAGCAATTATCGAAAACTGAATGCTTTGCTCACGGCTAGAGACATTTAAGGCAAAATAGTCACTGCGTCGAAAAAGAAGAACAAATTAGTTTTACATCAATAAGCCAAAATCGCACCAGCGGCGTCTCTTGTTCTTTTATCGGGAATAGCTCTGAAAAAGTTGTACACAAATAATCGACTAATGCTTATTTATGAAATTAACTTAATAAAGATTACAACATACAAACTGAGATAGACTTTAGCGGTACTAAGAATTCATTAAAAGTTGAATGAAATGAGGAAAAAAGTCTCATACACTTATAAATTTACGTCTTCAAACCGATATTAAACGTATTTTTCCGCGACTTGTCATAAATTAGTATGAGCAAATTCGAACGGAAAATTTAATAATTCCCAAAGTATATATATATGTATATAAAGAAAACAAACATGTTTCGGAGTGTCATTCCATAATTGTGGTAAATATAACTAAGGAGTTAAAGCTACGAATAGAATACAAAGATAAAAAAATAAAACTAAAAAACGAGTACTATAACGATGATTTAACGATATATCGCTATGGATTAAAATTTAATTATAGATTTTAAATATTCGGGATTATTATGTTCAAAATGAGGCCGGTGTTAATTAAATTATTTTTCATAACGGTATGCGTACTCATTTATTTAGAATCATATTTACCACGATTATGTCCGAAAATAGATTTTCTCTTTCCTCCTAATTTATCTTTGTTATCCCCTTACGCTAAATTCCTTCCACAACCTAATCAAGATTTCCTTAACACTGTTAACTCTCTGTTTCCTTTTCATTCTCTTCTATATACTGGCGGATCGAACTCACGGCGTTGGAGCATCCTTCCTATATTCTGTCCACAACTACTTTGAAAGTTATAGACTTCCTCCAGCGTGTTCTATTTTCTTTGCGGAGTTGGTTGCCATTGTCATTCTTTACATATCCTTAATATGCGACAATAATAAATTACTAATCATCTCGGATGCTAAAAGTATTTTATAAACTCAATTTCCTCTGATTTTCCTCATCCTTCTTGTGATCCTATCATTCTTCGTATATTCTTTCGATTACCCGTAAACTTTTCCAAACTTATCAGATTGAGTTCCTTGGATTCCAGGCTCTATGTTGGTATAGAAGGAAATGAAAAAGTTGATCACTGGAGGTGCAGCTGTTAATGGGCTCCCCATTAATAAATTCAGTGCTAATAATTTACTTGCATTGTCTAAAAAGTTCCATTATAGGTTTTGGTCAGACTCATACCCTTCCTCCTTTGTTAGCCAATTTTGCTCTTAAATTTTTCTATTCAGCCGTATCTTCCAGTTAATCCTTAGTTTCATGAATTTCCGTCTTTGCAGCGCTATTTTATTTCCTCTTTATGTCGGTTGCGCTCTTCGATCATAGCTTGCTACATCTCGCTATCGAGTTTCAGACTCTCCTTATTGTCCGCTACATCCTCCAAATGATATCGACGAATGTAATTCGAATCACATCCTTTTCGAATGTTTTGTCGTCTGAACGTTTCCTTCTCTACTCTCAACTTCTGAGGCTTAATATTCCTGCTCCATATAATGCTGTATCTTTTCCTTTCCTTCGTTATCTGTTGTCGCTCCCCCTTGTGTCCTTCATTGATGCGATATCTGACCGCATACGAATCTAAATAATTAATTCAGCAATACTTTTCTTTCTTGTCGAACCAATGCTCAAATAATAATAATAATAATAATAAAAAAAACAAAAAACAAACTCCGAAACATGTTGGTTTTTATATATATTTTATGAATTATAAAATTTTCCATTCGAGTTTGTTTGTACTAATTTGTATTTATAAATTTGAAAAGTATTATTCATGTTAATTCGATAAAAACTCGATTTATATTAAAAACAAAAATGTCTAAAAATAAGAGAATAAGTCTGTCTATTCATGATAGACTGTAGTATCCTGTTCGAGTTTCCGCTTGAATTACATTTTTCTGCTGTATGCGAAGCTGCTGCTGACCTTTGTCAACAGGTTAATAGCGAACTTGTAGTTACAAACATCGTCAGGTAGAAACGGCGGAGTGCATTTGAATTCGTTAACCAGCACATCATCAGTGAGGTTCTACAGGGAGACGATATTAAAAGGTTAGAATGAATTTCAGCGGTTTGGTTTGTTCGAATTATTTTAAAGACGCGCTTGTAGGTTTTCTCGTACTGTGTAGAAAATGTTTGGATTTAGAGCATATTCAACAGTAATTCGCGTAGCTGCGCGATGGTTCTTAAATTGACCTCTACATCATTCTTAAAAACGGAAAAATCTTTCGGTTTGCGTATTTCTTTTACAGTTTTCGTAGCTTTCGTAGCACACAAATGTAACGCAAATTTCTAAACCGCGCAAAAACGTAACAGGATTTTCGAATTCTATCCCGATGTAAGAATGATGTAGTCGTTAATATGGATATATATATATGTATATTTCTTTAATGGCAAAATCATTTTCACGCCGGGAACACTTAAAAAATCTTATGTTACATTTTGGCGTTATGGCGGTAAAAAAAAAAAAGTAAGTCCCATATATCCCCTTGGTAAGGTATCACGGATTGTGAAATTCATCTTTTCATAATGTACTTAAGGACCTAATGGATCTGATGAGAATACTGGGGCCAGAGCTCCTTTCTCTACTTTCCGACATTTCTCTGATACCCAATTTAATTTCAAATTAGGTATATGCGATTTGGATCCGGATTGAGACAAGTCTCGAACCCGTGTCCTCTTCCGATTTAGTAGCCAAGAACTTTAACGTTATGGAATTTCTAATAAAAATCGCTACGCGAACCGTAAATTAATTATTTTCTTTTCGACACACATTGTTAATATCGAGGCGACGGCGAGGAAACGGAGCATATAGGACGTCAGAAGTGACGCCACGTTAATTTTTCCACGGAAGCTGAAGACTTTTAATGAGCGGCTGTTACTTTAACAATTCTAACTGTAACTTTATAATTTTGCTCTATTGTGAGATTGAATGATTCGAAGCTACACTTTTTTTAATACACCATAACTATTTTTCTCCCCGGCCAATTTCAATTGTTTACATTTTTTAATATTATCTTACTTTTTTTTTTTTTTTTCAACAAAATAAAGTATATAATAATCTCAGTAAAATATATCATATCATTTCCTAGTTATTTTAACGAATATGTGTTCGTTTTAATAGAATTTGGTTTTTTATTTGAATATTACTCTGACTTTTTTTATTTGGGAACGGTATTTACGTCGAAGTTCTTTGCCAGCTAAGTTTTAATTATTTACATAAATATTCGTACACTACTATACTACTCTTATCGGTTAATATTTCGAGTGGTAAGCGTAATATAAAATTTTTAATTTGCACCTATTAAATTTTCCATATAATAGAAAGTAATTATAAACAACACAGTCTGGGCTGCAATTAGGAAGAAATATTCTGGAAAAGTTTAAATAGGGCGCACAGTTCGAGCTTCAGTTGGGACGAAATGTAGCAGAATAGTTTGATCTTGTTTCGTCTGGTCGACGTGAAACTAATAATAAATACGGGACAGAAGTGAAGAATCGATAACGCAATCGGAAGAACGACAAAAGAAAGACATCCGACGACAAATAATGAAAATAAAGTTACACTTTCAACTACGAGCCTTTTTTAAAATTGACGGTGACAGCGAGCCAGAATTGGATATCAATATTACAGAAACATATACAGGAAGTTACCGAATATGAACGAAGGCCTGAAAAATCAACGATATTTTCGAATACAGCCTATTTTAGATATTTGTATCATCTCGACGAAAGGAAGAGTCACATTTACGGAGCGCAAACAACTTGACACTGCCGAATTTGAAATACGCAATTAAAGATTTCCATTACGTTCGATTTGCGTATATAAAAAAAACCCACCTAAAATGTGCGTTCTTACCGAATTTTATGCATTATCCGATCCGCTTACAATTAGACAAGTGGAAAAGTGATTATTCGAAAATTGAAGATTTAAGAGAACAACTTAACGTAGATGTTTGGTTTAAAGCAGGGGTGGCCAACCCGTAGTCCGCATCCGGGCCCGCCTTGAACATTTTTGCGGTCCGCGAGATTGCAAAAGTAGCACTAGTAAAATAAATATTTTTTAATGATTTTTCATTTTTCGTAAATTTCATTTATATTTATGTATTTTTTTATAATTCATTTTTAGTGTTATATAGTTCTTTGCAATGTGCGTTTAGTGTGGTCATTATTATTATATTAGCTATGGTAAGAATAATAACTAACAATAATAAATAATAACTCGTCATGTTTCAATTTTTCACTTTTATAAAAAGGTCTATATAGTGGGTCTAAATCGAATATGGGGATATACGATTTTATATGCGATACGCGGAGTTACGATGCACTTCCAAAGTGGCCCGCAAGATCATTTGGGTTGGTCACCGCTTGTTTAAAGTGCGCTTCGCATCGTAACAGGGAGAAAACACAGTTGGCGCATTTAATGATAATTAGTATTATTAAGACGTGTGTAGTGTTCTAAACGAAACTGGAGACTTTAGTGGAGAACCGGTTGAACTGAAAGATCTGTTGAACTGGTTTAGGAGTTTTCCGTGAGAAAGTGACAACGAACACGCGGTAAAAAGGTTAATACATGCTGAACATATTTGACGCTAAACTCTTTTCGATATTGGCGGCTATCGAAGTGAAATTGGAGCAGAAGTTCAATGATGAGAAAAAGACATCGATATTGTAAAAAGTCGTGATTTAAAGTAACCGGAAAGCGGAGATACGCGAGAGAAGATATAATAAATTTTACCGGAGATATATTAAATTTTACCGGAGATATATTAAATTTTACCGGAGATATATAAAAAGAAATATGTTAACATCATGAAACGGACTAAACACAGTAGCTTAATTAGATAGCGGTAATTCGTTCGAGTAGAACTCGATTCGGATCCCGCTGTCGGAAATATTGAAAATTATCATGGTTTATTGTCCATGATTAACAAAACCGAAAAAATGTAAAGTCAATTGAAAAGACTACGAATCTCTTTATTTGACAATACAATTTTTTACGTTGACACAATAACAGAGCGGTGAAGCAAAGAAAAATTGTAAAACCAAGGCCGGATAGGAAGATTAGGTTGGATGTTAAAATAAAAAAGGAAAAAAGGTAAAGATCTGACATGAAACGTTTTACACAGTGGGGGTAAATTAGAAATGGGAATTTTAGTGAAATAAAAGCGGGATAATGCAGCACAATCTGAGCCAAGGAATCTGCTGTTATTATATCTATTATCCGTTTACGTCTCAATCTCTTCTTCCTTCCTCGCGTTTTCGTTTTCGTCTCGCACTGTCGTCTAATTATCCTCTTCATCCTGACGACGAAGCCCCGTCTGTGATCCTGACCACATCTTTCCTGAATGTCCGTCCTTCGTTAACGTAATCTACTTCTCTGTACTCCGATCTGTTATCACTCAAATTCCCTAATGCTTATTGCACGTTTCGTACATTTTACCGTTTCCGTCGATCTATCCTCAGTTCTTTTACCTTTTTCAATAGCTGACACCGACTCTACATCTGATTCTTTTCCCTTGTGTCGTTTCTGGGGGAACATTCCCAAAGGGGGGGTTAAAAAAAAAAATTTACCTCGGTCAGCTACTAAAAAGTGTGATTGCTATGTTTCCATTACCCGTAGAGAAACAGAAAAAAAAAAAACAAACGTGAAGAATTGACGATGTAAAAACAAACGGCTTGTTCCAAATGTAAGCCGCGCTATTATAAAGACAATATGTCTGCGGGTATTGCATCGAAAGAGAACGGAGAAACTCCAACTTGTCCCGATGACGGAACTCTCGGATCCGAACAGTTTAGATATTCTTATGTTACTCTGTTTTGTAATGTGTGATTTTTTACGGTTGATTAATTCAATTTTTGCAACACATACTACTCCGTGACATTCGAAAATTCCATGAAATTTTCGTCTGATCTTTATTTCTTTGCCTTTTGTACCTTTAAGCCTCGCTTCCTTTGTGACATTCCACATTACATTATTTACCATTTCGATCCGTTCCGCACTGCCCTCTCCTAAACGCTTGTAACATTGTGTTTTCGAAGTAGCCTGGCGCTACACGCTTCTTTTTTTTTTCAGCGGCTCTTGTTTCGCTTTAAACTTCGCCATATAACGCAGATTTTTCGAAAAGCGCGGCCACAGTGACCAATCCTGAATTTTTCATTCGTATTTTCTTACGAAAGAAAATATTGAAATGGAATTATTATATAATCTCGTAAAAAATGTAAGAAAGAAATATTAAGAAGCAGCATTTTTCTTTTTTAAATTCAAAAAAAAATAAAAAATAAAATTTAAGAGATTACAAATAATATTAAATTGGTTTATGTAAAATTCATTACAACACCTAACTCCAGAGAAGTATCTAATGTTCTTAACTTGGTTGTACTTGAAAAAATTTTAAGTCGTTTTACATACTATTTTAAATTGTTTTACATCAAACTATGTATATATATATATTAATTACAACGTAATTCTTACTGGCATCAACACAAAAAAAATAACAATCACAAAAATCCTATCCTAACATTTAGCTTTCATTATATAAAATTAAGACATTGTTTCGTTACATAAAATTGTGACATTTTTTTGGAACATTTTGCGTTACATAAAATTGGAACATTTTTTTGAGACATTTTTTCTAATGAGGGGTAGCCTAAGAATTACGTTGTAATTAATATATATATATATATATATATATATATATATATGTATACTAATCAGAAAGTAAATGAAAAAATATGATCCGATAATTAAGGTAATTTCTTTTATATGTCGGGGAATTACTCTAAACAGCTTTGTGTAAATCTGAAAGCCAGCCGATGTCATCACAATATCATTCCGTTATTTGCTACTGTGCTAAACCTGACAGAATGAATGTCAAAAGTTCTACTATTCTGTTCGATTTAGTAATCTTTACCGCCACCTCCTGCCGCTGTAATGGCGATTCTAGGTTGCGGCATAAACACGCCGCTCTATTAAGTACGGCACAGATTGAGTCTAGCTGTATAGAGAATGCTACTGACCGGATCGAAAGAGATGTGTAGTGTGTAATATGCTGGTCGTTCTGCCCAAGTACAGACGTATTTGTACTTCCGGTTAGTTAAACACTCGATCTAACTGGCTATTTATACCGTTGTTGTGTTGTTTTTATGCTTCTCTCAACGCACTTTGGGTAATATCGGAGAAGTACTTCTTGGCGAACACAACGAGAAATTAAACAGATCATCAAAAATGTTCAACTAGCACTTTTGGGATTAAAATTCCGTATAGTATAAAATAAAGTCTTAAATTATATCAAAAAGTTACACTATATGGCCTCCCCACACGTGTCTTTTTAAGGTTAATTTTGCGTTTTTGAGCCACATACTGACTGAACTAAGTACGTATAATAGAGGGTTTTTTTGGTCGCTGAACTAATTTTCGGAGACTAAACTCGCGTTTAGTATATATTAAAGTCTTTAAAACATCGAAAATCGCTGAAACTTTCAATTTTTTTTTTTTTTTGTAATTTTGATCACATTTCGCTCCTCCGAAAAATGTGAAAAAATTCCGAGTATTCACTTTCATACTATAAAATGCTTTTATAAGTTTCAATATCAAATTCCTTTACAGCGTTAATTTTTAAACGAGTTGGAAATTTTCAATTGACTAAATTTAAATTAAATGTTTGCCTCGAGAGGCTTCATAAATGACTACTCCGTTATATGCGGCTCATAATTCTGACTAGGGCTCTTGAAAATCAGTGCATAATTCGTAAAGATATAATATGGTTAGATAACTGAAAAAGACTTTTTTTGACGTTATGGGCTCAAAACTTTCGGGACCGTAGTTTTTGAGCAAGATATACATATGCGCTAAATTTCAGCCAAATCAAGGGGGAGGCCGATTTTGAATACTTCTCCGGCTATGCTCGTTATGTTTCTGAGCTGTATTCGAAAAGAGGATTAGAAATATTCATCTTTAATGTTGTCCTGCATTTCTCAATCTCTTTCAAATAGCGACAATCAATTGTTAATCCTACAGTGTATTTCTTTTTTATTTTGAAAATATACCTATATTTATTAATATTTACAAATTTTCTCGCCAAGCTATATTATCGACGAGTTTTCTTACATCTAAATATTTCTACACTGTATATATATACTATACAACTTTATCGCCGCGCAAATCATTTTATTACAAACTTATTCTATTTTTCCTTATTTCTAACTTAGCTATAACTAATCTATTATTTATTTTATTCCTTCTCTTTTCCTTCCCCTTTTTTCACTTTTGTTTATCACTATTTCCGTACCCTCTTGTCTTATTTAATGCCTATTATTGTTCCTATATTTCCCTCTTTCTGCAACCATTCCTTTATTTTCCTTTTTTTCACCCTAATTTATTCCTCTTTAGGTATTTTATTTAACAACTGCGTTATAACGTATTTTTTTTTTTTTATTCCCTTTATCTTTGTTTTAGCTAATGGCAGTTTGTACAAATAGTTGTCCCTCAGCCCGTATTCTATTTTTCTTTTTTCCTCCAGTTCTATTTCCTCATCTGTCACATTATGTATTCCCATATCTCTTTATGAATAAATACATTCCCCTATTTCACTTTCGGTCTCGTATTTATGATCTCTGATATTAATTTCAAGCATTTTATTTGCAGTTTACTTATTTTCCCCACGTATGTTTTCCTAGCCATCATCTATGCCTGATTGTCCAGTGATTTCTCGTTGAAGGAGGATATCCCAAGTCTTTCAGCTGCAGCGGTGTTTATGGCTTTGACAGCTGGCTTGTGCGACATACGGAACTTATTGCTTATATTTTTGCTTTATTGCCATCTCAAGCTGTCTAGATGTTTGTAAATTTGCTTTTGTGTGTGTGCTATTGAAGAAATATCGGTTATTCTGCAATCGTTGCCTTTTTTTTACTTTCGTACACGTTTATTGTCGGTAAACGAAAGGAAATACTACTCTAAACGATCTGTGTGGATGTTGACGTTTCCCCGGAATTTTGTTTTTTTTTTTTTTTTGGTTTTTGTATTTTTTACAATATATGTGTATGACTTGTTTTTTACCGTATGGTTTTTCGACAGGCCTTGAGAAATAAGAAAAATAAATAACATTTTTTAAAAATAAAAAGAATACATAAATAATTACGAATTACTAAATTTTTCCGAAGCTTATTTCACGTGGAATTAATGAGAATAACTTTCATATTATTTTAGTGATAATTTACTATTAAATATAAAATTATAGTTTCAAATTTATTTCATAGGTCTAAATCATTTTTATTTCTAATTAATTTAACCGACTTCAAAAAAATAAAATGCTTTTTTACAAAAAATAAATACCGACTTCAAGGTTTATTATAAAAATTTAAAAATGCACTAAAAAGTAAAAAATAATTACTCCCGATAAAATATATATATCAGAGTGATATAACTTAAGGTGATATCGTAATTGTTATACAACATTAATTTTTTGGAGTTGGCATCAAATTCATATTAAAAGAATAATTAAAAACTGCATTAAATGTTGATTAAATTGTTCCTAACATGAATTTAATTCCAACTCCAAAAAATTAATGTTGTATAACAATTACGATATCACCTTAAGTTATATCACTCTGATATATATATTTTATCGGGAGTAATTATTTTTTACTTTTTAGTGCATTTTTAAATTTTTATAATAAACCTTGAAGTCGGTATTTATTTTTTGTAAAAAAGCATTTTTAATATTTTACTCGGCAATTTAATTTTTTAAATTAAATTTTACATTAACTTCAATTTTGCGGTTATATTACGCTGTGCTATACATTTCAAAGAACAAAGAAAAAGTTCGCAATAATCTTAATTTTTGAACCATGTTGGTTTACTTAATTGTAATGTACATTCATTTTTATTATATATATGGGGAGGCGGGTGAGTGGGCGTGGGTGTGTTGTGTGTGCATGTAGGAATTAATGGCGAATTCTTAAACAAAAATGTTTTATTTTTATCGAAGTTGCTTTTTTTTTTTTTTTTTTTTTTTTTTTATTATTATTATTGAAAACGAAATAAAACGTTTTGAAAGTTTTGCAATTTTGCGGCTAGTTTTTAGAAGCAAAAAGAAATGTTAACCGTTTTATGAAATATCGATTTTGAAAAATTCGGATTCTTCGTTTACTCAGTCGGTTAAAAATTAAAAGTTTTCGAACATAAATAGTTATTGTTTTTGGATACGCAGCCAAGGTCGGCCTTGAGGGGGCAACAAAATTTAATTTCCCCCCCTCAAACGCGATGGTCGTATGTTTTCATTTTTGACGCCGTTGAACATTTTCGTTTGAAATAAGTGAATTTTTCACCCTATTAATTAGTACGCTGTGTTGTTGTTTTTGGCTAATAGTAGTTCGGCTAATAAACGGTCACAGGTCTCTTTCTCTTTCCGTTTTGCACGCATGGTTAATTTCAATTTCATCAGTTACAGGAATGCGATTTAAACGTATTATGCTTCTCGTCGATTCGATGGGAATCGGACTACTTTTAACGTGTTATCCCTTTTTCCTCGAGCACGCTATCGACTAAAACAGAAAATTTCACCTATAGATGAGCCCCCTGAAAATAACCGGCGCCACCTCAGCAAGAGAGGGTTCGCGCATCGGGCGAATCGAATTTTAACTCGCTTGACTGGAATTTTGACTCTAACGAATTCTGAAAGTACTCCGAACCAATCCGAGTTCAAAAAAAGCCGAAAAGAAAATGATCTGTAATACGATTACGTTGAACAAAGCAACCCAATGAACTTACGCAGCCGTTAACGTTAGTGAATTTCGCCGATGACACACACACACACACACACACACACAGGTAGCAATTTTCGAAAGAAGAAGGGAATCTCCTGAGCATCTTCGATAGTCTCACTCTCACAGTCTAACATCCGCCACTTGTTGTTCCTTAATTTCATGTCCATTTCATTTCTATATCATAACGAATGAACGCACCGACAAACTAAATTTTTCTCATTCAATTCTCTGCTCCAGTCCATTCGAAGCGTTTTCAGCTGGACACTTCCATTTCGTTTTCTTTTTTTCCTTCTCGAAGCTGCCTTTGTCGCCGGTGTAATATTTAATGTTTTTTTTTTTTTTTTTTATTCCCGCACTGAGCTGCATCTAAATGAAAGATTTTTTTTCGTAATTTCTTCAAATCTATAAGATACATACATGAAATTTCACTTCAAACGTTATTGGTCGCTGAAGCGTCAGACAGCACGTTTTATCCTTGCATCGGAAAACGGCTTGATCTTTGAAAATTACGTAACGAAAAAAAAAAAAAAAAACAAAAATAAAACATAAACTTGTTAATTTATTACCGAAAAATTCTACAGACCTGTTAGAAAATACGATATTAAGCTAATCCCAACATAGAGGGTTTTCTACCGTTGTGTTGCTAGCAGTGCAGAATAGTCGTACTTCGAAAAGTATTCCAGTTACAACTATAACGCTGGTATTTTCAAGAAAGACGAAAACAATCACCGGACGGCAAAAGAAAAGAATCTACAAAGAAATTTGTAACAGAATTTCAGAGTTCAGCTGTGGGTTACAGTGATGGAAGTATCAGACAGCTTAACATTGCGATCATTCAAAGGCAAAACTTAAATTAAACGGTCAAATGATTAATGCAATACTTCAGCGTGCTTAAATTCCAGACAGGTGTAAATTAACTTTTTTTAACTGACGCGGCAGTCGAAGTCTTTAATTTGTCCCTCTTAGTAGAGGAGATTAAGAAGATTCGACCGCGGCCCTGAAGGCGATTTAGGAATTTGCGGCATACTATGAACAGTGGAAACAACGAATGGTGAAGTACATTCAGTCCGCGGGGAACTACTTTGAAGGGTACAAACTCGATTAAACTGATGAAGATGTTTTTGTAGTGCCAATAAAATAATTCCGGATAATTGATTTTCTCACCTCGTAACATAGAGGTACACCGCATTTAATCGCGATTACACTTAAGGAAGCGAACAACTCCCCGCAACATGATATTGGTTTCAATTTTGCGAATGATTAAATTTTTGTGTTTTTTTCTGCCTACATTATTTACATTTGTTCCCTCTAAAATGCTGTACAAATATTAAGGTAGAACTTTTAACTTTTTATCATTGCTGCGCTTCATCTCATCGCGATGATTTATTGATAATGCAGGATCGTCCATTGGGAATCCTAGTGTATATATAATAATTACAACTAATTTAGAGTATTACTGAATGCTCGTGAACCGAACAGATTGTAATAAAAACCACTTAAGTGGGTTTTTTTTATACATAAAAAAAAATATATATATATATTTCTGTGTGTGACAAAAATATTATTATCGACTTCGAAGAAGAAAACGTTCGTCGCATAGGTTTTTTTTTTATGTTTATTCGCGCATAGATTTATATTTATATAGACCGACTTTACAGATTCGTTGTGCATTAGACAATATGCCATTCAGCGGTGGTACCATGTCACAGTACTGATGAAATTCGGTAAACATACGTGAAAAAAAACGTGAAAATATGTGATTCCTTTAGATCATTTTTTTTCTTATTATTTTTCATTAGTACAACAGTTTAAAATATTATTACCAATTTGCCAAATTACCATGGAAATGTAGCTTCGAATGAGGAAAACGATTTTATTATTGGTGTTTTTACCGTAGAAATTCAGTTTAAAATAAATGATTTTTTTTTTTTTTTTTTTCAAAGACAATATACGGAGAATAATGTAACAAAAAAGTTGATTTTTAGTATAATACTAAAAATTGTAAAGTATTTTTTTCCACTTAAATATTTATTATAAAAATTTAATAAAAACGCACTGAAAACAAATGATAATAATTTAATATGTAGCCTGCTGGCCAAATGAACTGAATATTATTTAGGCCAAAAAAAAGAAAAAAAAAAAAATTTAATAATAATGAAACAGTAAAAAAAAAAAAAATCGACAAAAATTATGTTTCAGAATGATGTACTTTAAAATGATGTTATTGTAATTCTTATACAACACTGATAAGTTAATTAGAGTAGGCATCAAAATCATATTAAAATAAAAATTAAAAACTGCATTAAAAATATCCATTAAATTTCTTTTAGATATTGTAATATGAATTTGATATGCCTACTCTAATTAAGGTATTGGTGATTACAATAATATCACCACTTAAGATATATCACTCTGAAACATATTTTTTATCGAATAATTATTTTTTACTTTTTAGCGCATTTCTATTAAGTATGTTTTTTAAATGAAACAAAAAAAACATTTTTTTTTAATTATTAGAATTATTAATATGTTCACAAAACCGTTGTAAAATTATTTCATTTCACTTTCTTTGTTTTTATTTTTCTCATTTATGGTCTTTTAAAGTAATAAGCATTAATGACTAATTTTACAAAATGTTTTTTTTTTGAAGTTAGAACGAGCAAATCTTCCATACTGTGTATAGGTGGTGAGTTTCGCTTGTTACTTTAAATCACGCTATAAACAGCAAAACTCGAATACGGCGAATGTCGAATTTGCATTGCTGAAGAATTGAACTATAAAATATTGTCCTCGAAAAATTTGGAATAAAAAAATATTCAGATTTACGTAGTAGGTTTTCTGTTGGCACGCGATGCTTTCACTAAACGCTATTACACCGTTTCAGGGGAACCACATTTTAAGTATTCTTTCTCATTTGCCGTATACATAATTTTAGGTATACACACGTACATGCTCGTAAAGAAAGACGAGAACAACTCCAAATAGTAAAACATACAGCTGAATTACATTTATAATTGGTATAGTCGATCCGTTTTTGTTGCAAGGAATTTCATTATCTCCATGGAGATGTACACATATACAACAAATGAATATAAGGAGAAATTTTTATTGGAAAAAATTCTACAAGCAAATACTTTAAACAGACTGCGTATTAATCACTCACTTCTACCCTCTTCACGTTTTCGTTTTTCCCTGTCCCCTTCTCCCGATTGTCCCCTTCATAATTCCATCTCTCCTCTCATATGTGATGCAAACCACATCTTCTTTGAATGCCCTGCCCTTGATTCCGAGCGCTCTGTTTTGTACTCGAAAATCTTGGCACTGGGTCTTCCTGCTCCGTATAATTCTTCTTTTGTCCTTTCCTTTCCATCTCCAGATATAATCCCTGTACTCCAATCTTTCCTAAGCTCTATTTCTAATCGTCTTTTTATTTAACCCCTTCCTTAATTTCTGTTGTTGTTGGGTCAATGCCGCTGGCGCGCCCAAAAAAATTAAAAAAAAAAAAAAAAATACTTTAAACAGTAAATAACAAAAGGAGACAATAACCAACTACGCTATAAAAGAAAATGGTTCAATTTGATAATTAATAAAAAATACAGTGAAAACTTTGAGAAGAAGAAATCTAATTTATTCGCAAAAAAGGCTGATTTTTAAACCATATATGTTTACGTATCCGTTGCTGACATGCCCAAAGGGAGGAGTTAAGAAAAAAAAAGAAACTTACGTATTTAATATCGGAGAAAGATCGTTAATTTGCTGTATCCCGAAAATTATTCTTCGAGAATAATTAATAATTCAAGAATAGGTGAAGAAAAAAAACTAATCGGGAAATCGGTTTTCTTTATTAAAAAATCCAGTTCTTGATTCTTTTTGATTCCTTTTGTTCTGCCATTTTTCAGCTAGCGTATAAAGAGCAGCGATTGAATTGAAATCGAATAAAAAATAAGCGAATCGCCATCATTTTTTGCCCCTCTGGACATTTCCGTCGTTTTCGGTTCAAGCAAGCGACAAATGTAGCGAAAGAAAAAACTGCTTATAAAATACATTATGTGAGGACGCGTATGTACTATTTTAAAAATAGAACTGAAAATCATTAAAAATTAATTTTAATTTCAAAGAAAAAAACGTGATTCAAAATGAGTGAAAATTAAGTTTTCCTTCGAATGATATTGATTCTTAATTATCAACTCGCCGATGTTCTACGATGGAAAGTATATTCAGCGTGCTAAGTTTGCTTTTAATTAATTATTAAACTGCATTATATAATAGGGGAGGAAAAATACTGGCAAACTTATCGCAATCGTCTGAACTGTTAGGACTGCGTGTACTTTCGAAACTATTTTGGTAACTAATTTTAATGAGCGAATAATGTACTAAAGCAATTGTTTAAACCTAATTTTATCGATTTTTATCGAATTCCGAGAGAACCAGAGTTGATTTTTGCTAATCGAAACAAAAAAGTAACCAATAATAAAGTCGAAAAAAAGGTAAAAAAGCAATTTTTTACCAGAGGGTGGCCGAAAAAATAAAAAAAAAAACCGAAAAAATTGTTCGTTAGAAAGAAGCAGAGATGTAAAATTCAAATTTTACAATCATCATTATCCAGCGTCTAATGACAAATCCAGTTAAAAAAAGAAATAAAAACAAAAAAAATATGTATATAAAAAAAAAATCCGAGAATGAGTCAAAATAAAATTTTTTCTATATAAGTGGATATATAGTTCTTTTCGGAATATAAATCTGTAGAATCAGTTATCTATTTCAGCGACGCAGAAGCTGGCTATATAAAGCTTTTTTCTCTTAAAAATTCTATCGTTTTAAAGTGTACTCCAGCACATACACGTACACACACGCGTAAGAAGCTGTCATCAGTCATTTCATTCTAGTGTGTCAACAAACTCGATGGTATTCAGAGCTTTTTCCGCAAATTGGCTTCCCGACCAAAATAAAACGTATAAAAGTACAACAACTTTTCTTCTTCAACTGTGCCTCATTATTCCATAACAATTTTTTCGTAATATCCCCCGCAGTTCGATCTCTGTGTGTAACAAACGAAAACATCTTCGCCGAACATTTTCGAAGTGATTTAACTTTAACGTAACCGTTAATGCGGCAATATTCGATTTATAAAAGTTCTATTTGAATCTTGATTTCGTGCAAAGAGCAGGCCCGTGCCCAGAATTTTGGAGGGGGGGGGAATTTTCTTTGCATATTTATTTTATAAATAACAATACATTTTTCACTAATATTCATACTATTAATAATTTCCATCATTTTGATTTATATATTAATAATTCGCATAAATGAATTACCCCGTATATGAACATTAATAAAAATTACACATATGTTATTAATTATACTCGTAATAAAAATTTTTTGCATAAGATATTAATGAAGTACCTAAAAATATGGAGCATATTGTTTCTTTTTTCTTTTAAAAGTAGGTAAGAACATCCTAAAAAATCATCAATATTTATTTAAAATTTGTGATTTTTTTCAGATTTTTGTGTACTTATAATAACTATTTTAGTTCTCATTGGGGGGGGGGGGGGTTAACCCCCCCCCGTGGACACGGCCTTGGCAAAGCGTATATGTAGATGATAATAATAAAAGTTAAAATCGACATTAATAACTTTTCTTTTTTGCTTAATTTTATATTTAATAATTACGGGAGTCGTGTATGAAGTCATTACGACAGATTTACCGCGAACTTGTCCTATTAGGCTTTACGGAAACAGACACCTTTAATTTCAATAACTACTCGGTAGTCTGCAGTTGTCAAAAGTTGGCCAAATTAAAGAACAATTATTTAACGTCTGTGGGCCTGATGGTAGGACATTCTCCCTGAACAGAAAAGGACGATGCATAGCCGGTGGATAAATATCCTGAAACACGTAACAGCGCGAGAGTTCCGGGCATTACCCCCCTCCGGCGCAATCAGCTTTGGGAATTGTTTAGTCTAATGTGAATAGGTGACAAATTCAGTTCTTGAATTTAAAATTGATCGATAAGCGAATATAATTTATTATTAATTATATTGTTAAAATTAATCGAGAGATCACCTGGATGTTCAACTAACGTTCATTACTGATTAATAATTATAACTACTATTCAGTCTTCTCCTTTCTAGTTCACTTCGAGCTAGTGTTCTGTAGAGTCGTTTTACGGCGTTTTCAGAATGAATACTAGTTTAAAGTTTTTTGTAGCGGTTCGTTTTTACGACCCGGCTCTGTCTGTTAGCGACCCCACGACTTGCTTACAAAAGTGCCGTCATGGACCAAAAAAATGTAGAAGAAACCACCGCCGAAAACTGTTTATATGGAAGAAGACATTACCCCCGAGATAGCATCCATCTTTGAAATCAAGGAAGGTGGCAACACGTTTATACTCTGGCTTGTCTACCTCCGATTGCACCGATGACAACAAAGACACCGTCTGGATCCTGGCCAAACAAAAATAACCGGCATCTAAGAAAACAAGGAATCGCTTCTCGCCCCACTGATGCAAGAAGAAGATGAAGCAGCATCATTCGCCTAAAAAGAATCAGTGCGTACGTCGCAACCTTCTCAATTAAATCATCTGAAATTTATAAATAAATTTAAAATACTTCAAAAAAATATAATGACAATGTAAAAGTCAAAAATAAAAACATGTATAAACATAAATGAGTATAACACAATAAAATCGAACACTATACGCACACAGCAAAATATAAAAAAAAAGCCATAAAAATGGTATTAAAAGGCCTTCCCCGCATAATTTAGACACAAAAGATATCTTTAGAGGGGAAAAAATTAAATTTATCGCTATTAAACAATTTAGCAAAAATATAAAAGAAACATAAATTTATTTCTTACGTATCTTGTAACCTGTCCACCCAACACAAATTTTAATCAGATAAAAATAGAAATGTGTTACTGTCCAGTAAGATTGGAAAAATCCCATTATAAATAAAGAATTATCCATAGTGTTTCAAATGCCAATCGTACGGTCATGTATCCTACAAGTGCTCTATAAATAACCGAAATGTCTAAAATGCAGTAGAAAAAACATAATTCAAGATCTGAATATTTTAAAATGCATGTAATAAAAACCGCACCGCTAATTCTAAAGACTGCATAAACGAAATCGTGTACAATCAATTAATAATGAAAAAAACCCGTATAATACGCAGAAGCAAAATATTAATAATTTTTGAGACAAAATGTAAATTTCCCGAAAACGAAATTAGTATAACGGTGTTAGCAATAATAACAAAACAAATAATACCTCGATTTTAGGCTAAATCTAAAGGTAAAAAAAAGTTTAATAATAAAAATACAAATGACTCAAACCTATCATTTTTAATTCAATTATGTAATAACCTAAATATAACACGAAGATAACGGAATTTATTTAAATTAAAATAAGTTGGTCGAAAATATTTGATTATTTACGATAATTATTATTATATTAGAGAGTGTAACAGATGTGTTCGCGTGAAAGATGCTGCGAAACATCACTAAAATAAATCTAGTAGGCTAACTCCGTTAAAAATAAGATGATGGATTTAGAACACTTCACAGTAACTAATGACAAATTGCGAAAATCTGCGAGACAAAAATTGACACAACCTGCACTTTAAAGCTAACAAGTTATCAGATTTACCGAAACGATAATAACGCAGCGAGTGGAGAGGTAGCTTTATTATTCGTAACAAAATAAAATGCGTACCTTTATCGACACCTTAAGCAATTACAGGCAATCGGAGTACAAATTAAAATAGGTGCACAACAGATTTCCATAATATACGTTCTATATAGACCACCAGTTAAACACCAAAGCATCTGGAATGTGCTATAAAATATTTAACCCCCGATCCGAATGCAAAACCAAGAACATGGAATTGCTATAGATCGTGCTGGAACTATATTATTGCAGCTAGCTAGAGATCTAAACATACAAATAAGTGCTTCATTTGAACCCACATTTTTTCCGAGAAATCATTATTCTAAACCAAGTGTCTTAGATCTAATAATAACAAAAAAATTTACAGTACTCGCGGTCTCGGTCAGTCACAATTATCGTCTGATCATAATCCGATAATGTTTTATATAAAAGATTAAATAGAAACCCGGGGGCGCCTGGAGAATACTTTCGGTATTCTAGAGCTAATTGGATCAAATACAAAAAAAAAAAAAAAAAAAAAAAAAAACTCTTCAAAACCAAAGTGCCTGCCGCGAACCACTCCTCTAGATATCGATAAATATCTGAATTATTTAAATGATCTGATACTGACAGCAGCGTCAATTTATCGAAAATTAATAAATATTTCTGTCCGGATCAGGCTGACCTTCCGCCGATTCATGTACCAAACAGAGTAGCAATAAAGTAGCGTATTCGACAGAAATTTCGCAGAATGTTTTAGCAGAGTATCAAAACAAAATGAAGAGTTGTTAACCGCGCATCGCCCTAGTCGATGTATCAAGGAAGTGATACGGCAATAGTCTACACAAAATGAAATCCGGCTTCTCACAAATGAACTGATCAGCCCCGGTGAACTAGTCAAGTGTGTATTAGAACTTGAAGAAAATAAAAAAATTCTACAAGTCGTGACCCATTTGATTAAAAGCCTCCTCGAAAAAGTTTCACTAATAAGCATATTTAACTTATGTCTTAGACAAAGCTACTATCCTATGACGTTGAGAGTGGCCGTAACAATAGCTCTACCAAAGTCCGGAAAAGATGCGCTTCTCAAATACAAAATATCAGACCCTTATAGGTTTTTAACTGTGTGACTTAAGTAAAGTATTTGAGAAAAATTAATATTGGTAGAAATGCGAATGTTTAGCGCAGAACAACTTTACAGATAAACAATTCGGCTTTAGGCTTATATTAAATACTGTAATACAACTGGCCAAAATTTGTGATAAAATTACCGATAACTTCAAGAAAAATAAACATACGGGATTAGTTTCGCTTGACATAGAAAAGGCTTAGATGGAGTAATTTATAAACGTAATAAAATACAGAAAATTACCCGCCATACATAATTTATCTAACACAAAATCTTTACAGAATAGAAAATTTTATATCGAAATAAATGCGAGTTAAGTCCTCTGAGAGAACAATTACAGCCGGCGTCCGACAAGGAAGTATTCTGAGACCATACCTATTCACATTGTATATAAATGATATGCCTCTAGTACACAATGTAGACCTAAATCTGTATGCAGACGACATACTGCCTTATGGTATCTTCTTACAGAGAGAATCGATAAAAAGTAAAGTAAGTTCCCATACCCTTTGCAAGGCGTCGGGGATTATTGTGAAATTAAGCTTTTCATAATTTCTATATCGAGTAGATTAAACACACCAGTATGAGACAATTATTTAATTTTTATTATATTGACCATTTTTACGATTTAACGACACTAGATAGAGTTGGAGCTTCCTCTGGGACATCAATTTCTTCGAATCTTTCCGCTTTTTCTTCTTTCTGTGCTATCCTTTCTCTCATGCGTTCTGCTCTGTATATCTCCGCTCAATGTTCCTCTACCACCAGAGATTACCTTCTACTGCATGAGCGCCCTTCGAGCTATCGTGTTTTCATCCGCTCTTTCGATTTTATCATGGTTCGCATACGTTCTTCATTTAAAATCTTTTCGCGCTCCATTCTATCCACATCTATTCCTTTAAGTCTTTAGCCACACGGGGGTGAGAGGGTAATAAAATGGCGGATTCTTGGATATAAAATTCCGGTTAATAATTTGTTTTTCCTATACTGGTTTTTCTAGTTAGATTTCCGATTTTTTCTAATAAATTTCCTTTTCCTCTATTCATCCTACCTGCTCTCTACATCTCTTCCCTCAGTTTAATGATTTTACTTTACCATGTCGCTCCGCTGCCGTCTCTATTATTAATTTTTTTTTTGCTTTATCTTAATATTACTAATCTGTTACGCTAATTTCTTTGAACGACCTCCTCTTCCATCTGAACGTGTCATTCTGTAGTCTAATTTGTAGTCTTTCGGACTTTCTAATTTCTCTTGCTCCTCTTACAGCTTAATTACCGTCCTGTCCACTATCCCAGTTCTTATTTATTTTGTCGGCTTCTAAATCCATCTGATTGTTTCCATTCTAGTGGAGCTATATGTCGGACACACATGTTCAAAAAGAAAAAAAAAAAAAAAAAAATACTAGCAAAGAAATAATTCACAGAAAAATGCGATGTTCGTTTTTTTTTTTTTTTTTTTACTCGTTCAATTTCAATTACGAGTAAGAAAACACCTTTTACCGGTTTTCGTCAGTTGAAATATATTTCAGTGTGCCACATTTCACTTTGTATATTACTATTTTGTAAACTCGAACAGAAACTACTTGAAACTTACATTTCATTCTCCGTGAATAAGAATAAAAATGTACAGCAAAAACCAATCAGAAGTTGACAAAATTTCCGAGAGGAAACTATTATAAAATGGCTCGAATGCTCTTTGAATTTGATACGACTTCACTTAATTAGACTCGAATGATCCGGGTAGTAAGGTGTCGCGAGATAAAAAGACCATAATTAGTGTTTACACAGGATAGCGCACGTATATACGCAGTAGTGGTAATTTTACTGTCGGCAGTTTGTACGTGGAAAATAAAGGTTGTCTAAATTAAATTAGTTCAAGAGCATTATGTATGCGCATACATATGCGTGTACCTTTTTAGTTGTTTTTTTTTACTTTTTGGAGCATAAGTTGCCGCGAAACGTAATAAGAAACTTCAAATTTATGTTTGTTCTTTAAGTTGGGGCTTTGCGAATTAATACTTCTCGCTGTATTCGTTTAATTTGGTGTTTTTCTGACCCGCTAAAATGGGAAGAAACAACATTCCTAAGCACGTATATGTGTCAACTATGCTTGTCAACGTATTGATAAATATTAGCTGTAGGTAATTTTTCCTTTTACCACACTTTAAACAGCTGTATTCTAACAGTATTCGCAAAAAATCGATAATTCTGAATAAAATTTTGTATTTCTGCGAGAAGTATAATTGAGGGAAAAGGTGTTTTTTTTAAAATTTGTTGTATATTTTTAAAGTAGTTTTACTTAGTCGCTATAACTGACATATTTAATAAAGAATCTTTTACCATCCTGTTTGTTATATATTATAGAATATAGTAAGTTACAACAAATACAAATATAACAAATTTAACTATAATATGAAATGATTGCTTACTTAGAAACGTTTTCAGGTACAACAACCCATCATCAGCTAAAAACAAAACTCAGTACATATGATCAGAAACAAATACTAAATCACACCGAGGTCAAATAGGAACTGAAACGATATATATATATATATATAGTTTAAATCAACAATTTAAAGTCGAAATATCATCAGTGTTAGAACGAAATGATGTACATAGACTATAATAAATATCTAAGGATATAATAAACATTTAAATAATGTAAATATACTGGTTCTAAAAATTATGATATATCGACTTTAAATTCTTGATTTAAACTATATATATATATATATATCGTTTTAGTTCCTATTTGACCTCAGTATGATTTAGTAATTGTTTCTGATCACATGTACTGAGTTTTGTTTTTAGCTGATGATGGGCTGTTGTACCTGAAAACGTTTCTAAGTAAGCAATCATTTCATAGTTAAATTTGTTATATTTGTATTTGTTATAATTTACTATATTCTATGACATATTTACATGAAATTTATTTTAGAAAGACAAATAATAATTGTTTCACGTTTAGTAGTGTTAAGTACATATTAGAGAATTTCCAATCAGTTGGAGTTAAAACAACGTTCGGTGTAATGACAAACTCGTAGAAAAAAACTTTTTTTTCACATCATATTATTATTCCAGCAAGTAGACTATCAACACCTGCTGACAGATCGGTGAAATAAGATGGGTCCGCTTAAAGGAAAATGAAAATGTAAGCCATCCTTCGTGCTGGTAAAATTTGGTGTCGCTATCTCTTTTTTCATTGTTTTTAACGAAGCGCGTTTCATGAAAAAATACGGTAAATTCGCTTTGTGTTTGCACTGAAATAAAGAGGGGAGGGACGGACGCGCCTGTGTACTTTAATTTGGAACAACGATCCGTAGGTAAATTTTTCAATAGAAACCGCGCGAAAAATTAGCACTTTCGTATTTTTAATTTATCAACTGAATTTTATCGATCATTTTGCTTTATGAGTTCGATACCTGTGCGGATATCTTCGCAATTCGTTTGTCTAGATTGCTAAATCATTAACGTTTAATTCGCTCCGTGTTCAAAATCTTGGTTGAAAATAGAATCAACTCCCGGGTTTGATTTTTATAAATCGCAATATTTTTTTCTCTTTTAAATATAAATGTGTGCTTTTAATCTGGCAGTCTTTCGAAAATTCCCGGCAGTCACTCCGTATCACTTCGGCGCTACCGTTGCTTTTAGATAAACTTTTATCGTAATTATCTTAGAACAAATCCCGACTCTATCAGTATTTCATTTTCTTTCTTGTTGACATTTTTGCGTTTAGAATACGTAGAGCATTTGAAACGGTTGATCATAAAATAATCATAAACACATTAGAGGAGATAGGAATAACGAATAATTTGAAAAAATGGTTTCAAAGTTATTTAACACAAAGGAAAACATGCGTAAATATCTTAAATGTGCAAAGTGAAAAAGAGGAGATGGATGTAGGAGTTCCGCAGGGTAGCAACCTAGCGGCAATACTGTTTATTATATATACGAATGGTCTATATAAGGAATTAAGTTACAGTGAGGTAGTCGCGTACGCGGACGATATAGCAATAGTTACGTCACATAAAGATATGAAAGAGGCAGAAATAAGGATGCAAAAAGATCTAATAACAATAAGTAAATGGGCACACGATAAAAGTCTAAGAATAAATGTAAAAAAGACTAAAGCAATGGTACTGCGGAAAAAAAGAGACAGCTCTGATTTGTATTGTCCAAATATAATAATGCACTCAAATGAATGTGTACATTCAATGGGGGAAAGACGCGAATGCGAAATGAAAAACTGTCAAAAGTTAGACATAGTAATGCAGTATAAATATTTGGGAGTAATGATGGATCAACACTTAAGATGGGACATACATATGGAATACATTGCAAAGAAAATAAGAGCAGTTTTACCAGCTTTATATATGTACATTAAAGAAATATGCAACAAATGAAACATTAAAAGTAGTTTAATATGCGCTAGTGGAGTCGAGGATCAGATATGGAATTCAGGCATAATGATGAGGAAAGGTATACTCGGGCAAAATAAATAACTGCAAATTAAATGCTTGAAATTAATACCAAATCCTTAAAGGGAGAAATTAAAAGTGAAATAATTAAAAAAGAAAACGTAATGAGCATAAGAAGAATGTACTTATTACTGAAGATATGGGAGTACATATAAGCAGAAAAGAAAATTGAATTGGAGGAAAGAATAAACATCTTACGACTTGAGGGAAAAACTTTCGTAACAATTGAAGTTAGCAAGAACAAAGATGGGGGAGCAAACGGATAAATATATTATAACTCGGATGTTGAATAAAATACCCAAAGAAATAATAGAGAAGGAAAAAATAAGGGAAAGAAAAAGGAAAATAAAGGAATGGCTTCAGGAAGAAGAAAATATAAAAAAAATAACAAACATAAAATAAAAAGACAAAGCGCAACAAAAAAAGCTAGGAAAAAAAACAAAAAAAAAACTGAATATAGAAAATAGAAATAGATTAGTAATTATTGATAAGTAAAATAGATAGATTAAGTAAATATTACACGATCATGTATATGTATAAGTTAATTTAAGATGGTAAAATGTTAAATAGGATAATTCGTCGACAAGCGTTTTAGCTTGACGAAAATTTTTGCATGTAAAAAATTATAAATACATATTTTTTCAAAAAAAAAAAAAATAAAAAAATAAACATTATTTCGATAATTTTGCATTCCCGAATACTTGACCAACTTTTCTTTTTTATTTATTTTCTTATTTTATTTTATTTAGCCACACCAGTCGAAGATGACTACTATTGGCACTGCTGACACTATACTAAAAAGAAAAACAGAAATTTAAGAATACTATCTCTTCTCCGAGCGGATCAGAGACAACAGCGAAACATATGATAGCTACGGCGAAACTTACAATAACTATTAACCAATGCTGTCTTATATAAAATTATACGCATAAGAAAAATTTATAAAGAACGACAAAGTACAGAAATAAAAGAGAAGGTTAATATACAGCCTTCCCCTTCTGTAATAGCAGACTTAAACAATAACTATTAATAAATGATATCTTAGATTAATATGGAACGTTAATCGATTATGCGGAATGTTACATGACGATATATATGCTGTTGTCATCCGTTTGCCAACACGTCTCTACACCATGTCCTTCTCAGTCTCCGGTGTGTGCAACTCGGAAGACTCATCCGCCTCATGCTAGAGCCATATTCCCGGTTATCGTTAACTGCCAATTTATTGTAGAACTTGATAAATATAGAGTTTTTTGTGCACATCTTTGACGTACATAACGTTTAGATCCTCATTTAGGGTTTTATTCGACACGTAATACGGAGCCAACTTGGTAGCGCTTATGTTAGTTTTTGTTTTAGCGTCGCCTCAGACACCTGAAAATATCATATTGAATAGAGAGATACATTTAACAAAACGCCATATGGGCGGATCTATGGAAAAACGCGAATTTCTTGAAGCGTCACGAACCAACCCCACTTCAACTTTCTCTAATGCCGTTAGGCTTAGTACATAGTGAACCTTAACTTCACAATCCCGACGCCCAGTCAAGAGTATACGGGGACTTACTTTACTTTACTTTGGAACATGGTTGCCGAGTATATGTATGTTCAAATTTAGATGCAATATCTTTGAAGTCTATACAATGTTTAATCACATTAGTTCGATATAAGTAAATTTTGGACAATTAAGAAAAGAACGAAATTAAGTGTCGTCGATCGGTGTATGCTTCTTAAATACTTATTTCACAAAGCAAAGACCAAAATTCAAAATTTATATCAGAAATTTTTGAACAATACAATTTTTATTATTATTATATTTTTATTATGTTTTAATATTTCTATATAAATGTATATATTTGGGGGAAAAGTATAAAATTTCTGTATATTTTTTAATAACGCTCTCCGAGAACTTTGAAAATGGTATTTATTATTTCGCAAATCGGTTTTTATACAATAAATCTTAATTTATTAGAAATATTACAAACACCGAATCTATAAATCTTGCTTTTTTTTTACATTTTTTTTAATCTCTTCGTTAACTTCTGTTTTAGTAAATCTGCATTTTGGTCGCGTCAATATTATACAAATTTTAAAAATGACAGTTTTAAAGATCATTTGTCCCAAAAAGAATTATATATATATCGAAAAAGTCCGCGTGACATTTTTAGCTAAAAAAGTGAATCTTTCTTCGGATGGGGGGGGGACAAAACAACAAATGGTAGTTTTCCCTACTTTCCATTTGTTTTCGTTTGTTTTTTTCATCATTCTTTCCTATGGCGCTGTAAAGTTTTTGATTTCCCTAGAAAGTTCAATGGTGGCGTATACTTTATACCTAAATTTTAATTGTCTTCCTTCGTCTGGCGTACGATTTTACAGTCAGTTTAATAAAATTAACCCCGGTACCGTGTGGATTCTTTTCCCGTTATTACACGTTCTGTTCCGACTATCCCGACTTTGCCGACTACGGCGCTAAACATAACGCAGGGAGTGGCCGCTTATTCGACCATGCAACGGCAAAGAGCGTCATTTAAAATGTAATTTCACGGATGAAGAGTTGATTGTTTTTATGTGCTGGACGCATCCGTCGCGTCGAACGAACACGCCCCCGTCAGTCCGTGTGCTCGCGGCTTTCCACCGGAATCTCGGTTGCAGGAACGTACGTTCGCAGAACCTTCCCGAACCATCCGCAGTAGCAACCTCTGTTGTTTGATCTTTCTGCACGCCCGACTGCTTTAATTTATTTCTTTCTTACCGCAGAGACTATAACCCTCTAGGTTACCTGTTTCAAAATTTCATTTTCTTCCAAGGTGTTTTCCAAGCTTTTCACTTATAACGCGCCCAATCGTCTGCTTCTCGCCCCCCCCCCACCTGTCACACTTTTTCGGGTTCTTTGCCGGTTTAACGGACTGGCTAAATTTGAAAGAATTCCAGCGCTTGCCGATAAATGAGAAACCACGACGGCGGCTTTGAAGTTTTTCTTACGAAATAATTAACTATTCGGCGTGTTAATTAGTAAGAAATCCATACAAATGAACGTTCTATTATTGCTTAATTCGCAATTTTGGTCAGCTCGATATTCCGGCAGCTGAAAGTTATGTATATCATCGGGCACCACTCGTTTATCGCTGACAGCCTACGGGTGGACTGAATCGTAAATGATTCTATAATATAAGGTTTTAACTTCCAGTCAAGTTGAAGATTTTTACACTTCAATTGTCCAATAAAATTTTATCGAAATTCAAAATAAAAGTTTGCTACAATAAATAAATACGAGTAATTTAACGAAAGAATATCATCCCATACGTACTGATAAATGCGTTTTTAGAAATTTTAAATTGTAATGTAAATGTCGATAATTTAAAAGAAGGTTCGCTTGATACACTAATGACGTACCCACCAAGACCAATGATTTCAACTAATCGATCAGACCAATGTATGACTTAGAACTGGCCACATCAGAGCGTTGTAAATCCATCATATAATTAAAAAAGAGCCACAAAAATGCTCATACCGTGATCAAAACCTTGATGTACGTCATATTTTAATAGAATGTAGCCCGCTCAGGACAACTAGAGAACAGTTCAACATCCCGGAATTTATCAACGACACACTTAGAAGCACAGAAAATTGCCTCAAGACTTTCAAATACATTAAATCCATAAACGTAAATAGCTTTATTTAACTAAATGTCTTCCCTTGTTTAATTAATGTATAATTAACTAATTCTGAATTATGTAAAACTTATATACCTACATATATATATATATATATGTATATATATATGTAGGTATATAGTGGTCGTTAAAAACCTAGTTGTTATAAAGCGACCTTAAATAAACCAATAAATAATTAATGACGTTATTAACGTTTGGGAGGAATGGATCAATTTGAAATTTAGCCGCAGCTCTCACCCACCACATCTGGAAGATTATTTATGATCGATTGTCATTAGTTTGGATGGTGATATAAGTGTAACATGTGTTGCGGTCTTTATTTTGGAAGGAGATATATTTTAAACTTTTAAGTATTTCTTTTATTGCTCATTGATGATCTTAGATTTAATTCTATGGGTATTTCTTTATTGTTTGAGGGTAAAATTGTGCTTTGAATGGACTCGTATATTTCTTTTGATTATTCCATTAAAGTTCGTGATTTTTGATGTCCAATCTCAATAAATCGATTTATTATTTACCTTCTAAGCTGTATTAATGTTGAATATTTTTAAAGAATTGCTTGGTAGATGGTGTCTTTCATTCTTCTCTTCTCCTTTCTTTGTGCCATACAGAATTAATCGTCTGCCGGAAACTCCAACTAAGATGAACATCTTCAGCATTTAAAGGCTATCTTTTCTCTTATCACCTCAAAATTATGGTCAAATGTGTGTGTTTTCTTAACAGTATCCTCATATTAAATGTGTTACAAGGGGCATTTCCTTTAGGTTTCTTATCATGTACTTTTATTAACGCTTTTACACCGTTTTTTTCTCAGTTTCCACTAATTATAGCCAATTTTTCGCTATTTCTCATTAGTTTCTTGTGTTTTACTGTCTTTTACTCTATTTTTCGTCAATTTGTGTTATTTCCCGCCATTTTCTTACGTTTGAATACTTCTTACACACATCTTTTTTTGTTAACTTTCGACATTCCTCACCATTTTCTTATATTGCAGCGTCTTTTACATACAGTTTTCCTCAGTTTTTGCCATTTTTCGTTAATATTTTGTCATTAATTTGATAATCAACTATCTATCTAATTTTCACTACCTTTCATGCACTAATCCTACGATTTCCCCAGTGTTTTATATTTTTTGCTATATTATCCATACCAACATTTTTTGCCTCGTTTAATGGTACAATTCTGTTTAGGGGTTCTGCATTAACTAAAAGTATCTCTCCGCTTTGCAGCATATTAGCTCATCTTTCTACTTTAAACTCGTTACAAAAGAGAGCGTATCAGTCGTTGTTTTCTGTGTTCATTGTTGTTTGGAAGTGTATCAGTTTAACTGTATTATCGTCAGTGGATATTATCGGCTGATCTCGGTCAGCTGATAGTACTATTCATCCGACTATGTCGGTATCGGGTAGGTCGTCGAATACAGCGGCGGGGACCGTTCCCAATTTCGATGATTTTCCGATTAATGAATTGCACGAGCAGTGCGATAGCAATGCGGCTGGTCCGTAAAACGGTAATAAATACGTCCCGCAGTTAAGCGAATACGAGGAAGATTCGGATTCAAGCTTTACTACAGTGCTAAAACGTAAATGTGCGACAAAGAAATCGAAACCTGATAAGAGCCAGGTAATATTTACATCTAATCGCTGTAGTCCACTACAAGTAGATGAAGATGCGATAAAGCATGCGTTATTTAATAATACCGTTGTACCAGCTACGAAATATCCTCCGATAACTATTTTACACCCTGATAGTTCAATAAATCTTAAACAATTAATTAGTAATTTAAAACCTCTAGTTAATTCGGAATTTAAAATAAAATATTATAATAATAAAACTTTAATTTACGTCTACACCAGTGCACATTACGATGCAGTAATTTCTACTCTTAAAATTAATAATATTTACTTCTATACACATCTGCCGAGAGAGCGTAAGCCCCTAAAACTTGTTTTGAAAGGACTTCCGACTACATTTACAACAGAAGATATCAAGGTTCAACTAGAATCATATTGCACGGTATTAAGTATCACGCAACTTACAAAAAAGCATGAGAAGACATGTGAACGGATTCTCCTTCCTGTTTTCATTGCTACGTTCCCTCCTGGGACAAATAGTAAAAACATTTTAAATATTAAACATATAAACTATTGTTTAATTCGATGGGAAAAATACGTAAGAAAAAGTCCGGTAATTCAGTGCTATAAATGTCAACGTTTTGGACATGTGTCACTAAATTGTAACCTACCTGATAGGTGTGTTCGTTGTGCACACACCCATCCCCCTGGTGCTTGTATCAGCTCTAATTTAATCAAGTGTGCCAATTGCGATGGTCCTCATGCTGCAAATTCCAGCGAATGTGCACATTTTGTGCATATCATTCGTGCCAGGGAGGAAAAGAGGCCTTCTCTTCGTCAAACTGGTTTATCTACAGCACAAGAATTAAAGACTTGTCCTTCCAATGCAGGCAAATTTCCACAAAGAACTTATGCGCAGGTGACTAGACGTAATAGTCCGAATAACTCTGAACCTGATCATTTTTCGATTTTTTTTTTTTTTTTTTTTTCAGTATTAAATAAATTTAGAAATATGAATGTAAATAAATTTTTTCGTGTGATTAAGCTCATATTAAATGAATTTAATGGCATGCATCAAAAGAGTATTTTTAGTGTAATCGGTAAGGTTACGGAAATTATAAGTAAGAATTATTTTTAATTGTGACTAATGATTGTCAATAATAACGGGATACGACTAGTTGCTTGGAATTGTAACTCAATCGCTAATAAGTATGAGGAATTGTATGAATTTATTTGCAATAACCAGATTCACATAACTGCCCTTTCCGAAACTAAATTGCACTCTTCATATAACCTTAAATTTCCTGGTTTCAAATTGTATAGAGAAGATGTTAATCGTAGAAGTGGTGGAGTAGCATTGATTATAAACAATAATATTAAACATGTCTTACAGCGTTTAGCTCATTTAATGCACGTACAATAATGCATTGCTGTTAAAATATATTCTGATTTTTTATGTCATGTTAATCAAAATTTAAACTCGTTTGTTGTTTGCGCCGTATATAAGCCACCTAGATTTACACAAAAATTTGCTGATGACATTAGATCACTTCTTAACTTATATCCAAAGGTTATTTTAGTTGACGATCTAAATGCTAAAAGTAGAATATGGGGTTGCTTCAACAACAATTTAGCAGGTAATATTTTATTTAATATGTCCATTCGGGACAATTTTCAAATAATAGCTCCTCGAGAACCTACTTACTTTCCTTCTTCAAATCAGCTTCGACGCAGTGTTTTAGATCTAATTGTAGCAAAAAATGTTAATGCAAAACTCCCCGTTACGTTTGATCATCTTATCTCTGATCATAAACCAATTTTTACGATTATTAATAATGTAAAACCGCTCTTAAATAGTAGGTCGTATCTAGACTTTAATAATGCGGATTGGGATAGTTTCAAAAAATATATCTCAGATAACATTTAAATCAACCAATTACAGATAATTCTGATATTGATAGCAGGTTGAATTACTAAATTAATTACTGACAGTATTAATCTATTTACATCCCAAAGAAAAGACGTGTCAGATGTTCCCGCAAGTTTATGTTCCGAGTTTTCTCCGTAATATAATTAAACTTAAAAACTATGTTCGGAGGATTTATACAAAATACCGATTTCACTCTAATCTGAAACCTGTAATCAAATTCTTAACAAAAATAGTCAGATTTGTACTTGGAAAAACCAAAAATGATAAATTTCAAAAATTTCTGACAAATGTTAATACACGAGATAAAAGTTTATGGAAAGTATGTTCGCGGTATAGTAAGAGTTATGATTCCACCGCTATTTGATTCTGATCTTAACACGTATGTTTATAAGGATCAAGCAAAAGCGGAGTTGTTAGCCGAGTATTACTCAAATATTCATAAAACAAGCACGCGTCTTGCGTCTACATATCAAAATAATTTAGTCACTAATACAGTAAAACGTTTACTAACTGGTTCTGATTTCAGTAACATTACAAGTTCTCCTATTTTTCATTCTGAGTTTTGTCCTGCCTCACCTGCGGAAATATTTAAGTACCTGAAGAAATCTAAAGCAAAAAACTCTTGTGGTGATGATAATATCCCGGCAAAAATCTTAAATAAGATTCCTCGGAAGGGGGTACTAGAGTTAACAATTAATGCTACAATGTGGTTCGGCTATTTTCCAAAGTTCTGGAAAGTAGCCAAAATCATTGCGCTACCTAAACCAGGCAAAGACTCTTCCCAAGTGAATAATATACGACCCATTAGTTTACTTAGCAATTTAAGCAAAATAGCGGAAAAAGTTATGCTACACAGGCTTCGTAATTTCGCCGATAGTAGTAACATACTTCTAATAGAGCAATTTGGTTTCAGACCAGGTTATTCTACTACGCATCAAGTTGCTAGGATTACTGATCATGTGACGCACAACTTTAATATAAACAAACACACTGGATTAATTCTATTTGACATTGCAAAAGCATTTGACACGACCTGGCACGACGGGCTGATTTATAAAATGTTAAAATATAATTTCCCGAAATATCTAATCAAATTGATTAGAAGTTACTTACGGAATAGAACTTTTTACGTTTCATTACAAGACGGTAAGTCAATGACCAAAACTGCCGTCGCAGGAGTTCCTGAAGGTAGTGTGCTGGGGCCTGTTCTCTTTTCAGTCTACTTGTCCGATCTCCCTAAGTTGCAACACACGAGTTTAGCTTTATATGCTGATGATACTACTATATTATATTGTAGCTTGTATAGAACGTCTACCATTTATAATCGTCTACAGCTGCACAGTTTTTGGGTTTTAAAATTTTTGGAAAAATGGAAAATTGAAATTAATCCAACTAAAACAGAAGCAATAATTTTTACTCGTAGATATCCCACCCCTCCAAGGCAATTGATTATTAATGGCACCAGGATTAAATGGGCTAATCATGTTCGATATCTTGGGGTAATTCTAGATAAAAGATTATCTTTTAAGGAACACTTAAAATACGCTGAAGCGAAAACAAATAGAACCATTGCAGCTTTGTACCCAATTATCAATCGGAGATCTTACTTAAACATCGTAAACAAGCTTATTATATATAAAAGTATTATTAGACCAATATTGACTTATTCAGCTCCAGTTTGGTGCTCGATTTCAAACTCCGATTTTAATCAACTTCAGTTGCTGCAGAATAGATGTTGTCGGTGTATTTTAAACGTTCCCTGCTGGACTAAAATAGATGATATGCATGACTGGTTACAATTGCCGTATGTAAAAGATTTTATAATTAATACAGCAAATAAATTTTTTCATGGCTGTTTCTACCATAGCAATATGCTTATCAAGAATATAGGCGATTATAATTCCGAGCAATTAACCCGGATGTACGTTAAATATAAGCATCGTCGGATTAAACACAATTTAGTTAGTTAGTGATATCTTTAGGCTGTTAAGTAATGTTTTCAATGGTAACAATTGGTTGTAATTTTTGATTATTTTGGGTTTTTTGTTATACTTTTTTTTTGCCCTTTGTATTTTTTTGTATAGTGTTTATATTTTTGTTAACAATACGTAAATATTCTATTTTATCACTCTAATGTAATGCGGTTAAGTCTCTTTCGAGCTGGTACGCATTTTGCTTATAAATACTGTATTACCGTACTTAGCCAAATATACGTTCTGCTCTGTTCTGTTCTGTACTTTAAAGATGAGATCTGTACACATGTTCATCTGCTAACAATGATGTATACTAATTAATAAAAGCTCTTGTTAATTCAACTGATACTCTGTGTTATAAGGATGAGGAATATTATATTTCATTTTGTATTGATAGCAATGGTATGTACTGCTACAAGCGTGCCGCATGTTTATTTATTTAATTTTTGATATTTTTTGGGCTTTCAGGTAAAGTCATCCTAGCAGTAATATTTTTTAAATATATAATTTTTTATATTATTTATTTTTGAGTGAATACTTTTGAAATAATTAAAATTACTTCGCGTTACGAACTTTGTACAACTTTATTATAAGTATGGGGTCTGACCGGCTTTTTGGTTGAACTGTGTGCTGATCATTGAAGTGTGCAGACGTGTTTTCTTTCGTTCAAGTTTTGTTCTTTTTAATTTGTGATTGTAGTAATATTATTTGCAAAAAATGTCATCAGTGATTAAAGTGATATTTCTATTCAAAATGTTAGCGAGCGGCATTAAAAAACATTTGGCAACATTTCACATTGTAAACAACAGTGGTCGTCAAATGGATATTGAAAAATATTTATCCAATATTACTCCTACAGTGATCAGGATAATTAAGAGAAGAATTTGTGTCTGAATAAAATTACATATATCACTGTACTGTTTATTCGAGAGAGGAGCAGGGCTTGTGGATATTGATGTTTCATCATTTTACTTTCCAACCGAAGCACAATTACTCATTCCTGATGACAATATTGCTACATGGTATAAGGATAAGTGCGCAGGTAAATTATTAGCCTTGCTGATAGGCTTGAGTAAGGAACAGGATCTGGCTGGTCAATAAATAAAATTGAATATCTGGGAATTTTCCTCAATCAGCAAAACGTTCTAAGCCATGCATCATCTCATGTTCCACTGCCATTCAATATTGCATTGAAGAAAGCTGTTATTAATGTGAAAAATACAAATCAGATGTGTTTCAAATATTCCATGCCTACAAACTACATTAAGGTGAATTATCTGGAATATATTAGTAATTATGCGCGGAATACATCTTTACTTCAGAAATGCGACACTGGAATGGTATAGCTTTTTCTACCCTGCTGGATGATATATCTACATTTGAAAAGAAAAATCCTCAATCATACGTGAATGTATATGGTCTTGATGAGAAGAATACTGTGTATCCCCTTCAAATAGCAAAGAGGGAAAGATTGGATCATACTATTAATAACCGAAGGTGATAACTCACATTTTGCTGGATGAAGAACTTGGAGAAATCTGTGAAAAATCAAATAACCAGCAATTGTCAGTGCATGTTTATATGGCGCCACTGCTTATGGTATGTTCACGATCATGCTAAATACCCGGATCATATACAACGCTGCTCTAATAATACTCTTGTCACAACAGTTGTTAATCAGTGTTGTTTTTAATTCAAAATTAATGAGTATGTTTCGTATTTTTAAGTCTATGGAAGTGTAATTCTTGCTATTACTATTGATTGCAAATAGCTCGCTGTTTTGTATGCCTTAATCAGTTTAACTGCAATGATTTTTTGAAATGATCTTATTAATGTTGTAAATTTTTAATTTTTGACATTTCAATATAAATATTGATAATATTTTAGGTTTTTGTCTGGCCACATTAAAATCAGCTCGTTTTCCAATCTCTTCTGTCTTCCTTCCGTTTTCGCTCCTCCCTTGTTTTCTCTTCAAATTATTCTCTCCGCAGGTATCTGTAATGTTTATTTTATCTTTTTTGGATGTTCATCGCTTTCTGTGTCAAGCAGTTTGTTTTATATTCTCATGTGCTAAAATTTAAGCTACTTCTTAATTTGCATTTTTCCTCTTCATCCGTCATTCCAACTATCGGTTCTCCTTTGTATAGTGTGAATCAAAATTTAACTAACAATTCTTTCTCTTTTTTTGATTTCTGGACGTAGCTAGCTGACGAGATCGAAAAACAAAAAATTAATTGAACAAATTAAAGATATTTCAAATCAACCGTGTTTATTATATTCAAGTTTCTTTCACCTTGTTTGATAAATTATTGATTTGACATTTTCGCTTAACGGTGTACTCATGTGATACTAGCACTTGCCCGGTGTACATTTTTGAACAAACAAACAATCGTTAAAACCACTCCACAAGAGGAAAGTTATGCGTTAACGAAAACACATATAAACTTTTTTTATAGTTTGAAAAATAAACGTTTATGAACAGAAATGGAATTGAAATAGAATACTGCTAGAATCTTAATTTTCTTGCGTCAGGCAAGACAAAAGTGTTCTGCATTGACGTTGATGAAAAGATATATGTTATATATCACATCAAAAGAATGGATAATGAACGCCTTACCAAAAGAATCTTTGACTACTTCGACAACAATCCGAAATGTAGGATACTGTGGATAGTACAAGTAAAAAGAGATTTGGAACAGATGGGGATCAGCGAAAGTGAAATTGAAGACAGAAACAAGTTCAGTCGGAAGGTTCAGACTTTTCACGGATTCCGGAAGCACACAGTGAAGAAAACAGGGCGAAAGTGGACAGAAGAAATGAAGAAAGCGCACTCGGATAAAATGAAAGAATATTGGGCAAACAAACGAAAGAAAATGGGGAGGAACGAAATGTAGCTGGCGTTATTCGTGTAATATTTCCGTGGTCCTCAGATGGCCAAAGTCGAAAAATAATAATATACATATATGTTTACAATACGGAAGCAGACGAGTGAAACTGTCAACATGATTAATAGCTTGTATCTTTAAAGACGCATAATTTCATCTATTCTGGGCGTGTTAGTCTCGATTGCGGAATTGTGTTTGGTAGGGTAAGTTTTATGAGAATACTTTAATAGCCGACAAAAGTTATTTCAATCTTTTAAATCGTTTTAATATTAAAATCATTAAATATTTGTAAAATTTTGCTTGTAAATCGAAAGATTTGTAGCGTAAGAATATATGTATGACATAAATGTTACTATATGATAGTTGATGCGAGAGACACTTGTCAACCCACGTCAGTCAAAACCGATTGTTCTATTTGTTATCGACTGCTGCCAACGAAAGTTACCGATAAGTGATTCTCACCCCTTTTCTACATAATAAACACAACCTTGTTGCATTGTAGAAACATTTTGTAGTAATAACATTCATAATTTAAAGGTTAAAATACGTTTCACCACTACGATGTCAGCGAGCATTTCTAATGTTCTCAGATTTCAGGAATCTTGTACTTTCTAGTCTTCTATTAATTCTTTCGCATTTTCTTAATTATTCTTTTTCTTTCTTAGAACTCTGTTCGTTCTTACAAGGAGACCCTATGGCCTTGGGGAAACGAATTTCAATGATTTCTGTTGGAGTGGTAGTATACCATGTGGGTATACCATGTATAAAATATATTAAGGTGCAATACTCAAGTACAATCGAGAAAAACGAATTTAAAATTTTTCCACACTTTACATATAGGTTATATATAAGTTACAGAATATCTCGTTTGAAATTGACGTGGCCTAGTTGGTAACGTCAGTGACACGTATACTTGTATTCGCCGTGGGTTCGAATCTAGCTGTGCGCATTTATTTATTTTCCTTTTTATTATTATTATTATTTTTTATATAAATACTTATAATTAATTCCTTTATTTGAAAAGTAAATAAATAATTTATGTATTTTCTCATTCATTTATTTCTTTATTACTTATTGTTTTTTTCGATGATTTTTTTTTTATAAATTTCATTTCTACTGTTCCACGTCTGATATTTTTGTAATTTTAGTTTTTATTAAAGTTATTTCTATTTAAATGAAATAAAAAAATGCTGTAATTTAAATATTATTTACGATAGCGTTAAAGATTGATCTAGCTGTGAACACTTTTTTTTATTTACATATAAATTCTTACGATTTATTTATTTACTCGTTCATTTATTTTTTTATTACTTATTTATTTTTTCAATGCTCTTTAGTATTTATTCAAGTTTAATTTTTTTTTGAATAGTAGAAATTGAATTAATGAAATGAATAATAAAAAAAACATCGAAAAAAATAGTGATTAAGACAAAAATAAACGAATGAGTGAATAAATAAATCATAAGAATTTATGTATAAATAAAAAAAAGTGTTCATAGCTAGATCAACCTTTAACGCTATCGTAAATAATATTTAAATTACATTTTTTTTATTTTATTCAAATAGTAATAACTTTAATAAAGACTAAAATTATAAAAATATTAGACATGGAATAGTAGAAATGAAATTTATCAAAAAAAAAATCATCGAAAAAAACAATAAATAATAAAGAAATAAATGAATAAGTAAATAAATAAATAATTTATTTACTTTTCAAATAATGGAATTAATTATAAGTATTTATATAAAGAAAATAAATAAATAATAAAAAGGAAAAAAACAGATGCGCGCAGCTAGAATTTGAACCCGCGGTGAATATACGTGTCACTGACCGTTACCACTTAGGCCGCGACAATTGCAAACGGGATAGCCTATAACTTGTATATAACTTATACATAAAGTGTCGATCAAACTTCGTTTTACTCGATTATATTTCAGTATTGTGCATCTTAGTATTTTATACCTCGTATACCCCACAAGGTATACTACCACTCCACCAAGAATCATTGAAATTCGTTTCCTCAAGGCCGTAGGGTCTCCTTGTTAATCAATTTTCTCTTCTAATTCCCCTTCAGGTATAGATGGAATTTGATTTTCTGTTTTCAAAAATCTTTCACTCCAGATCCTTTTAAATATTTCAATTCTTTTCTTTGTTCTTGTTTTACCCCTTTCTTTTGAAATGCCACTCTCATTATTAGCCCCATCTTAAAACTTTATTCTTCTATGTTTCGCTTCGTCTCTCTTGCTTCATATCTTAAGAAGCTTTTCGAAAGTAGTTTAATTAACAACTGACTCGTTTAATGGCTAGAGCTCAACAATCTCCTGCCTAGTAATAAGTTATTTATCAACAAAAGAGTTCTTAAACCGCCGTTTTCGTCAACATTTCAGTCGCCTTTAATAAAGTTCCCTTTTTCTATACTCTTCGACACATAACGTTCTCGTTCAATATTCCGGTCTACGTTACGTCTGTTATTGCTAGTATCTTTTAATGGAAAATTATAATTGTTTCTTTTCCCTTTTACTTTGCTACTCTTTTGAGGTTTGCCTTAAGACTTCTGCCATAGAACTTATACGCTTTTTGATATTTGATCAAAATTATCTCTCTCTCTCTCTCTCTCTCTTTCTCTTAACTTCAATTAGCTTTTCTTTTGTCGACGACAATCTTATCTACTCCGTCGAATACAATATCTCGTTAGTGAATTCTCATTTTAAATACTCTTTAATATCATTAAAAAGTGTTCTTTCTAATATTCATCTTATTATTTTCTCACCTAAATTCGCGCCTGTTGCCTGTTTTTGATCGATCTTTCCCCAGATATTCAGTTCCTCGTATCAATTCTTTTCGTTATTTGCAAATCTTTCTTGACACAGTCGTCTCTCTCCTTGTGCAATTCCGATTAATAATTTATATTAACCTTCTCTCAAAAAGCACAACCTATTTAAATCCTTCTCTTATACTAATTAGGGAGAGGGGGCGATTCCTGTGTCTTACTAAAAATACTTTATTCGTTCTATTCCGGACTACTGTTTGTTTCAGTTGTAATAATTCTCCCAGATTTCTCCTCGCGTTCAAAATGCTTGTCTCCATCTCAGTCTTTTTGCCCTGAGATTTACCTCGGTTCTTGCAATCCTTGTTAAATCTCACATTCTTCTCTCAACACTCGTAGATATCCTATCTGGGCTATTTCTTTTTGATCAAACGTTCGCCCACTTCTTCTTGTTCACTTGTTTCTTTTTACTTCGCCATCCTTCATAAATTACTATTTTCTTCTAATAAAACTGCAATTTTAATCCTTATCTTTGCGTTTTCTTTCAATTTTCATTTTTTATTTTTAGTCATGATAAACTCCGTTATTTTTTTCTTTCAGTTTTTCCACTTTCTTCCATTCTACAATACATCTTTCGTTACCAATTCGTTCTAAATCTGTTCCACAATATATCAATGAAATTTTATTTTCCTGTTTTAATGCGCTTTTTTTCACTCATGTCACTCTCTATGATCACCGATAACTTCATAAAATCAAATGGAGTGGTTTCTTTTTTTACGTTCTGCCTTGATTTTTATTCTGAATCTGTGAAACTTTTCTCCTTCTCAATTTTTTAGCGTGAATAGTCTGTGCTATTTTACGTTTTTTTTTCTTTGTTTTCTCCTACCTAGTTTTTCATAAAATCTTCATAATCTCGGATTCTAAAAGTGTTCTTCTTCGGATAATATAATACTTTTCATATGTTCCTAATCCATGAACTACCTTATGAATGAACAATGAATTAGTAGATTAATTAGCGCCTCTTTCTTAATTTTTAGCGACAGATTTTTAGACACCCGTTCAGCTCACAATATTGCTCCTCAGTTGCTCATTCAAAACTACGGTTTAGTTTCTGTTCTTTTTAAATTTTGTATTTTTTTTTTTATCGTTCTATCAAACCATATATTCCTCTCCGTCTATGGTTCCCAGGCTTCTTCTACTTAAAACGTACCATAGTTTCAGCTCTTTTTCGAAATTGATTTAATCAAAGCTTCCTATCTATATAAATTTTCTCGCTTTTCATTTGTATCTAGTTCATTTTGAACTTTTCACCCCTCTTCCATTTAACTTCTTTGTGACGCTGATTATGTTTCATCTGACTATTCGGACTTTCCGGAACATAACTTAATAGGACTACTATTGGTGACATCAAAACAAAAAGATTAAAAGTCGCACTGTTTGCTGTGATCTACACTTTCGTATTCAAACATCGGACCTCGCAATAAATATAATTGCAAAAATCAGTCAACAAAGTAATTAAACGTGCTTTATTTAGCGAGTAGAATTTCTCCACAAAAAAAAAATCCGAGGCAGTGAATTTTTTGGAAATTTTCATTTAATGAAGAAATTACGGATGATTTTCTTGTTTTGTGACAGTTTTCACTATTGGAGAGTAGTTCAAAAGCACGCCTTTACTTAAATCCTTATCCTAATTGCTTTGAAATATTTCTGGCTATTTAAGTTTCGGCTTTTTTTTCCCCTAGTGGCGCCCGTGGGCACCATTTTTAACTGCGATGGTCATTACAACACATGGATCAGGGTGATAAGGCTACTTCATAATTTACTTATTAAGCTGTGCTGGTTCTAAAAAAAACGAGTAGCATTTGTATGCGCGTTGGATCATTTGACATGATAGTTGAAAGTTGAACACCGGCAAAAGCGGAGCGGGCAAACGCTGCACGTTGTTGTGACAGATGTTTCACCGAAGGATAAGAAGAGCCAAAACAGAAATGGCACGGAAGGGTACCTTCAAGTATATAATTGTGTGAGACCGCTGAATGCCCAAACCGACTTAACACAGTATATTCCTGATGCGTAAGGTGAAGAAAAGGAAACTCATGGGGATCGGCTGTAAATTTTATGTTTTTTATAAAGGATGGTTCTCTTTGCCACTGGCTAATCCACTCAGCCATCATACTGTCACGGACATAAACCTTCATTATGCAAATTGGTAACGCTGCAAATGGCATTGGTGCAAGCAGAGCCGACTTGAACGCCAAGTCAATTCGCTCGTTGCCTTGAATTTCTATATGACTCAGTACCCGCAAGAGCGTTACCTGATCTCTTGCAGTAGCTTCAATGTATAATTGACTTTCAGGATATCCACGTTGTTCTGCGAAGAAATCGATTTTAGAGAAGCCAAAGAGTCAGTTATTAAAAGTATTCTTCTATCCATACATTCTGTCTGCAAATAAGCTACGAGACTACCGTATTATATGGGGTACAATTTTGCTTCCTGTACCGAGCAGCAATCATTTAGACGCAACGAAGTAATTTCACTACCGGTGTCAATTTTCTCGGCTATAATGTTTCTGTTTATGTCTTCTCAGTTCTTTTATTTGATTCGTTTTGTTCCCCGATGTAGATCTATAGGAATTATTTCTGTGATCAACATGTACTGATGTACTCGTATATGAGATTCTATTCCTAAAGTAATATGAGTTATCGGATTTCTCTTTGTTTCGTTTGTATTTTTTCTTTTTATTTCTCGAAATTTTTGAAAAATATACATCAAAGAGCAATATATTCGGTTATGGATTTAACTAGTGTTGAATATAGAATTTTTCTTTCTTCGAATTTCAATCCAGAATTTTAATGATTTCAGGCTAACATTTTTTGATTTTGATTTTTATGTCATTCTTTTTGCCGGTACTGAAAAGAATGAGCCAATCCTCATCTTTGATTTTATTTAAAGAGTTTATAACTTTTTTGTTTATCCTCGTTAGCAGTTCTGATTAATAAACTTCCAGCTTTATGTGGGAGAAGAGGAACACGTTTTTAAGATGTTTCGGTTCAATAATGTGTTTTGAGCTTTTTTCTGTTAATTCAGAAAAATTTTTATTTTTTATTTTTCTTTGGCAAGTAGACAAAGGACCTTTCCCAATTAAAAGCGATGAGAAATAAATGAGTTAGTTAAATACTGATTCGTTCAGAAGTTTGCTAGAATGAAGGAACCAAGAACTGGGATGTACGCGGATGGAAGTAGCAGCATGAACGAGGCACAATAAGGACTAAGAAATCTAAGAGTTAACGATTTAAAATAAAAAATAGGGTACGACGTTCAGACGACACAAGAATTCTTGTTTCGTCCTATTTCTCTCGCTCCACGTCTTAGATAGCTTTTCGAAAGTTTAATTAACAATGGTCTCCTCCTCGTTCGGTGGCTTGAGCGTAGTAATCTGTTACTTAAAAATATCTTCTGTTTTCGTCCCGGACGTGGTCCACCAGACTGTATTAGAATATTTCTATCGCACGTTTATGTTTATCAATAAATAATTCTTAATTGTTGCTTTTGTCGACCTGTTATATTTACCTTCGATAACATTCTCCATGCCACACTCTTTGACATAATGCAACATTCATGTCCACTTTATTTTTCTCATTATTACTCTCTTTCAATGCAGAATTGTAATTCTTTGCTCTCCTTTTTACGCTGCTACAAGATTTAAGGGTTTTGCACCTTACATGTTTTTGCCGTAACACCTCCGTTCTTTGATATTTCCTTTATTAAAATCGCCTCTATTCCTTTCAATGTTACTTCGCTTTTCTGTGCCGACGATGTTTTCATCTGATGCTTTGAATGCAATATTTCCTTAGCCCTAACTCCCATCTTCGAAATTCTCTCATGTTACTAGAAAATGCATCTCTTCATTTCTCCCTCTAAATCTTCGTCTGTTGTCTTTACTTTTCGTCCTTTTTATCCTTCTTTTCAGTCTTAACTTAAATGATGGTCCGACACCTCTTGTATAGTCTTTTTATTATTTAGGAATCTTTTATCTCTTTTTACAATCACATTAATCATCTGCATCTATCATCTCTCAAAAATCGGGGGGGGGGGATTCCTGTGCCGTACTCATACTCCATAAATCGGCTCTATGTTATACTATTGTTCTTTATTTACGCTAATTTCACCAGGTCTCTACTTTCGAAATTAGATCGCATTCAAAATACACCTACCTTCGTCTCTGCCGTGATGCCCTGAGATCTACCCCGGTTCCAACTATCTTTGCTGAATTCCATACTGCTCCTCTCCTTATTTATAGATATATACTATTTAGGTTATTATTTTTCGATTAAGAGCCTGCCCATTTATTCTTCTTCACCACTTATTTCTTCTTTACTCATTTATCCTTCATAAATGACGATTTACTTTTAATAAAACTCCAATTTTATCCTCCTTATATTTCTGTTGTTTTTTTTACTTTTTATTTTCATATTCGTATAAGTTTCCTCATTTCCTTTCAACCTTTTCGGTTTCGTCCGCCCTATTAAATGTCTTTCTTTGCTAAATCTGTCTCTCAATATGTCACCAGAATTGAATTTTACAATGCTTAAAGCTCTCTCTCGTTTTAACACATTTCACTATCTTTGGTTCCGGAGAGCTAAATTGAATTGTTTCTGTTTTCCCCTGCTTTGAATTATTCTGAAATTTTCAAACTTCCCTCCGTTCGCTCAATTTTCCGTGCGGAATGCTGATTTTTTTTATTTCTTCGTCACTAGTTTTCTATAAAGTATTTATAATTTCAGCTTCTAAAAGTGTTCTTCTAGCGACCACATCTCCTCTACCTTTTATCTCCCCCAAAATTATGTAAAACTTCTCACATCTTCAGTTTCCATTAGCGGATTTTGGACACATTTTCAAGTCATACTTCTTCCCTTAAGTGACTCTTCCAATTTTCTTTATTTTCTAATTCTGACTCCTTTTACCTCTCTATTAAACCATCTCTTCTTTCTCGCCCTCTAGACTTCCCTTCTTTTAAACGCTCCGAAATTCGTCTATTTGTCGCCTTCGTTTTTCGGTTTCTGTCTGCATCTACTCCATTTTACCCTTTTCACCTCCCTTCAGACATATGTCCTTTATGATGCTGCTCATCATATTTGGTTTGTATGTTTGACCTTTTTTGTTGCGCAATAATCGTCCTTCTCTACTCTTTTCTACTAAAATTCGGAATCTTTACTTCTTATCACATTGACTGCAGTGCATTGTTCTTCTGACTTTCCACACAGGCCGATAAGGCGGAAAACAAAAAGCAAGCTTGCTTTTTGAGGGAGATAAAATACGGTATTGGCTCCTGGTTCCCTCCTTCCGACCTTCCTCGAAACCACACTTTGTCGCTATGACAATGCATCGGACATATTTCTCCGGCACATGAGATCATCTTTTACTCACCTACGAGCCTCTTTTTAAATTTCCCTTTTCTTTCCTCTCCCCCCGCTCCCTCAATAAAACACTTGCTCCTCGAGTGCCCTTCTTTCACTCTTCAGCGCTCTAATCACCGCATAGTGTCTCTGCAGTTATCTCTGGCTAACTCGCCCTTGAATATTACAGACATTATTCAGTTTCTTCACAGAACTGGTTTGTTTCGAGCCATTTAGCGTTCCCACCACGATAGTGTCGTATCAGTCCCAACAGCTGCACACGGCATTCAAAAAAAAAACAAAAAAAAAAGAGCATATTATATGATTCTTTGCTTTTACAGAGAACAACTAATTCTAACGCTACTGGGTGCCTGTAAAACATTGGGTCAAAATATCAAAAGGCAAAAGACAAAAAAAACAACACTAGGTAATACGTGACACGTAGTCGGCATATGCTAACAGAAATAATGTCAGATGATACCGTGTCGACAGTCGTAGTCAATGTGTTATAATACTGTTTATATTCTCTCATTTTTTTTGTTTTTGTTATTCTTGCCTTTGAATTATTTTTATCTTCTGTCCTTAAACGTTTAAAAAAACAAAACTTTATTTTTTCCTTCATCCCATTTTTTCGTCTGACGAACCCGTTAAAAAAACCAAGATTTGGTCGAGACCGCAAACAGCTTCGTGATTCGGATGAAGATGACATTCCGGAGAGAGTGAAAAAAAAAAAAGAAAACAAAATTGATAAGTAAATAACTACTAATAGCTACATAGAAGGCGATGGTAAACATGTATACCACCGTATGCCTGCATTTGCATCGCCGTAGATCAAACATTCACAATATCAGTTCCATATTAAGGGTCTCTTGCATCTACACTAGCATTGCATATTATGATTTCCTTAAAAAGCAGCAGGTATTGCTGCAGCCACAAAACACTTACCTTAATAAGAGAGAGAAAGAGAAAGGGAGAGATAAAATTCCGCAGATTTAAACAGTCTTAAAAAAACAACGTAATATTCTTGAATGTCACTAAACACGATTTTTGAGTACTTCGTTACAAATGAACTAATCGTGAAACTATTGTCAGGCGGCCCCACTCTATGTACATGTTAGCCCTTTAGACGATGTTTTTAGACATTTGATAAGTTGGCGACGCCAAATCGACGTGAATAACGATTCGATCTTTCCAATTAACTACAATGGACAGAAACATCGGATCTTTATCACTTTCGATGAAATTACGTGATTTGGATGCCACTCAAAAAAGCATCGGGCTGTGAGGTCTGTTCATCAACACTGTTGACGATGCTACGCTCGAGGTAGAAGAACTTACTCCGGTTAAACACGATTTTTCTCCGTCCGAACCGTCTTCGCCGCAAACTGGAATGTCTTTGTGGCTAATTTAAACACATACGAATGTCTTCATTCAAACAGTACAAAAACCAACCAGCCATCCAACGCATTTTTTCACAACCATGAACACATCGTTCTAGAGAAATTCTACAGTCAGATGGTTCTGATATTCGGGGATGTTACCATTCGGGAATCTAACATTAGTCATTCGTAGGAACCGACAGCTGTCATTAAGTTTCCAAAGCGTTAGATTTTTTTTTTTTTATTATTTATTTATTTATTATTATTATTATTATTATTATTATTATTATTATTATTATTAAAAATAAGTTGTGGGTCCCGCAAGGCATACTGCCCGTTTACGGGTGCCCAACACGTTTATCATCGTTTATTCAAAAAAATGTGTTACAATAATTCTTTACAATTAAACTATTAATTTTCATACTTATAAATGGTGAGAAAATATAAACTAAAAATAAACTAAAAATAACAAAACAAGACTAAAAAAGATAAAAACAAAGAAGAATAACTTATTTAAAACAATTTCATGATTAATTTGCTGCTCTCTAATTAAAACATTTTTTTATCACACTGAATTATAAAATTCTTTCATAAGTTTTATGCTTGGCAACTGTATATAACAAATTTTATCTTATATTCGTTTGCAACCAGTTTGATAATCAATTATTAGTAATTTTATCTATATCTTGTTGAATTTGACTCTGTTGTAGTGTATGTTAGATAAAACGGGAATTCATCATAATAATCGTGTCATCTGCATAACATACTTTAAACTTACATTACAAGGAAGTCATTAATGAATATCAAAAATAAATAGGGACATAAAAAGCTACATTCTTCATAGTGATGCAAAATTATTTTCATATTATAATATACAGTATTCATTTTAGTCACACTGTACCCCTGCTTGTTAGGTTTATTTAAAACCAACTATATATGATTCCTCTAAATCCACATGCGTACAGTTTCTGTAAAAGAACATCATGATGAACTGCATATCAAAAGCCCCCCTACACGAGCTGATACTGATCTACCCTTCTCCGAATGTTTAGAGATATACGTGGGGCATGCTTATCGCATCATCTGCACATCTGTCCTTCAAGAAGTCATAAAGAAATTGTTTTGATAAAGGAAATTGAAGATAATTTTCTTCACATATTTCTTAAAAATTTTGCCTATTATAGAGGAAGTACTGTAATTGGGTACCTCTTTTGTCTTTATATACCGGAGTGATGATAATTCCTACTTGTAGAATTTCTGGAAATATTTCTATATTCATGGAATTATTGAACAGATGTGTTAGAGGTTCGGCAAAAAAATTTAAATTCTCTTTTATTGTGTTGGCACTGTTAAGCCATCGAATCTGGAGAAGGTCTTGTTGGATAGAGAACATATCTTTGATGTAATTTCGTAAGAATTCGAAAAATGCAAGAAAACTTGAAGTCATTGGTTATTATGTTGCCTTTTTTAAATTTTACATCACATTCGTCGCTTGCGACTTTCCGGACTCTATTTTCGAAATACGTATACTAAAATACTCGGAAATAATAATTTCGTTACCAGGAACGTTTACTGTGTCATAAATTAATTATTATTTTTTTAATACTGCGCTCATTTTTACCAATTGTACTGCCGACTACATACCAGTAACTTTTTTCGTTCAATTCGCAGAGTTGTCTGAAACGTTTGCGTGATATTCCTTCTTCGCCATTCTGATTGATCTTTGTACACGTTTCAGATTTATAATCAATGCTAAATGTACGTTTTCAGGAAAAGATTTAAATGATTTATCGGCTTCATTTTTAAATTTAACAGGTCGTAATTTGTTTCGGAACTAATAATTAAAGAAAAGCAATATTGCTTGATGGCTAGTTTGTCAATATTGATGATCTATGGCAATTGAATTTTAAGTCGAAGCGGAGTAAAACTATATAATATGTCGGTGTTTTTTCGTTTTATTGATTTTGTCTTTTACTCGTTATCGTTTACTTCGTTTTCATTAATTTCCTTCTTCTATTCAAATTCATCCAGTTCTTATTCTCGTCATCTAATTAATTCCTTTTTTAACTCCTTCCTCCTTATTCTCTTTTACTTATTTGAAATAGCTCCCTTTTCAGGGCTTCTGCTCGATTTTATCGTGTAATCGCTTGTTAAATTGTCTAAATAACCCCCCTTTTGGAAATCGCTAAATTTAGTTAGCTGCGTTGTTTTTCGAATTTATTTACTTTTTCATATCGCGAACTTGCGCTTTTTCGTCAAATAGACGACTTTATTCAATGAAGTTATATTCCCGTGTTCAGTTTTAACAACAACATAATTCTTGCGCTAAAACAAGCCGTTTCAAATTTATCTTTTGAAACATTCTTTCTTTCATGCAAATAACCTCTCCTCCTGCAGTGGCGCCGTAGTCTCTTAATGTTTCCATCGATTTCTATCTTATCAGTGCGTTCAAAAAGGAAAATATTTCTCTTCAACTACTTCGTCAGTATCCAGAATGTCCATCTCGTTACTCCCCGCGTACAGAAATATTTACGGACGGCTCGGAACGGGACGTAATCTACCACTCGTTCATTCTCTTTTTTTTTCTCGCTCAATTTTTCAATCCTCTCAGTACATTAGACAATTTCGCATATATTGTGTAATGATAGGAATTGTTTTTCAGTGGTGATAAGAGGCAACCGATGATTAGTCGGTACTCGATTACATTAAATTACGATCACCGCGAAGTTCAGCACGTACTTGGTAGATGGGGGGGGGGCTTTACATTTAAATGCTGTTAAGAGAAGGTCGTATAGTTAACCATTTTAGGTCACACTAAAATTACTCTCAGCCACTCAATTACCAATTCAATATGTTCAGCTTGTAACCTAGCCATCTCTATTCGAAATATACAAACATACTACCCTGAGCAACAAATTTCACAGAAATTCAGTCTTTCTCACACCCCTTTTTAATAGTTTTTCTGACTCCTAAACGAACATCGAAAATCCTTCAATATTCCTTAAGGCAACTAACTTGTTTTCACAGACTTAAACCTTTTCCCCGAACACGTGCCTCCGGCTTAGAATGCAGCGTAGATGGCACGTAAAAAGGCAGCATGTAAATGTTATCCGAAATTATAAATATTAATGTTTTACTTTAAATAGTTTACGAAAGCCTTAATATGTCGTCGGTCGCGGTAGCCTAGTTTCCAGTTCGCTCGACTTCCAATACAGAAGGCTCGAGTTCGATCCCAGGCGTGGCGACAGATATTACAAAATAAAAAATTAACTGTTGATAGAATCACATGGAAGGCAACGGGAAACATGCATTATGCGCGCTAATTGGTGTGTAGTAGGCAGATACACACGGAACTGCACTTGTATGTATATCGATATAAATGAAACACTTGTCATTTCTATTGGCAAACGATGATAAAATACTTTTTGTTCGTCGTGTCGGGTGAAGTAGTTTACAATACGGATTTCCAATAATTCAAAAAACCAATTTTGCATTGCCTTCCAGCTTCGCGACGTCAACAAAGTTGCACTTAACCGGGCACATTTTACACGAGACCAAGTAAGCGATCTTCGTTACACGTGAATTTGCCGAGATTCCCCATTTTTTCAAACTGTCGCCGCCGGTTCTTCCAAATTGTGTCCGCAATCTGACAAGTAAGAAACTTCCGCGCGGTGCCTCTGGAAACGACTTTTGTCGGCTAATCCTTACGAACACGGGTGATAGTAGCAGCTATGCATTGTATTGCAAATACCCAGAATCTTCCTTTTTAGGGCCTCCCATAACAGTGTTTGCTTATTATAATTTCTATGAACACTACGTCTGTACAGCTAGAATGTAGGAATAGATAGTCGCCGACGCTTAGACGCTCAAATACTGAGTATGATGATGATGATGAATATTACCGTATTTATTCGCGTAATTTACACATCCTAATTTTTGCACACATTTTTTTGGAGAAATAGTATATACCATATTTTCGCGTTATTAAAATACACATTAATAATAGCTACTAACGTTACTGGACAATGTCTAATTTCTTAGAAGTAAATTACCGGCACTCGACATTATAAATTACCCTAATGTAGTATTATTGTATAAATATATTTGGTTTGAAATGAAGGTAACTGATTTCACTTAATCGGTGTTTTGTTTAGGTAAGAGGTAATTTTGAAATACACACACACACCTATTACGTATATAGAACCAGCAAAATGCAGGTTAGTCTGATTCCCCGCGTAGTTTACGCAGCACCCCCTTTTTGGGCAGGTTAAAAACCGGAGAAAAAGTGCCTGGTAATATACTATATATTCTCACTTATAAATTAATTCTAATCTTCTCTTATTAGCGAAAAATATTTCAGTTACCAAATATTGGAAAGAATTTCTTAATCTTGATATTTAAGAGTTTCAATTGATAATTAATTTTCTTAACTCTCTACAGACACGACCGAAATGAAATAACGGCTTTAAGCGTTCGACCAGCATCAGTTACGAAGAAATGTTTAGAAATAAATTTATATTTCCCTTTCCAGTGATGAATTTCTGCCAAGTCCACATATAACCGCACGTACTACTACAAAAACAAAAATTAAAAAGTAATTTTTTTTCTCAAATTCAGAGTAAATAAAATTCGATATTTGAATTTCGATCAAAAGAGTAATTTATGTAAACGAAAAAAAATAAAAAAAATAAAGGATTAATGTAAAATAAATTCACAAAATAAATAATTTAATTAATTAAAAAAGGTTTTTTTTAATAACTGTGTAATTTAATAGAGCTTCCGCCTTTTATATTAAGAAAAAATGAATGTTATATGAAGGAAAATTACAACTACATTAAGAAATCTACTTAAAAGTGAGAATACACGTTAGCTCTTGTTAGGAAACTTCTCGAAACTGCCGCGACCTTCTGCTACACGAACGCTTGTGCTTCCATTTTGCGATTCCGACACTCTGTCAAAAACTACTTCTTCTATTTTTTGCTCGACTATTTACTCACGTCGAAATGAAACAAAAGAAAATAATCGCGGTTATTTTCTGTTTTTCTCTTGAAATTTCTCGCTTTGCTTACGTTTTTTGTTTTTTTGTTTTTTTTTTCTTTCGGAATATTTGTTCGCGAGCCTTCTGGTTAGTGACAAGTGAAAAATATACGCGTGCGAACTACTGGCAGTGTTCGAAAAACGCGTGAAAATATTTCGCTCGTAACCGGCGCAGATTTATTCCGAAATATTCCGATTAGCGTGAAATAATCCGGAAAATATGAGACACGGATCGCAACTCAAGACGCCCCAATCCGAAGTGGTGAAATGAGCACCACTGTCGAAGGGAGATTGCGCGGCCGTTTCTGGAATTTTCCCGAAATTCCTCGAAGTTCCTCGACATTTCCGGTATATTTCTTAGAAATTGGACCGATTTCAGAGCGGCATTTTTCAGGAGGAAAATCCCCGCCCCCCGTCCAGTGCGTAATGTGCTGTGTGTCGACGGCCCGGGGGAAAAGAGGAGGAAGTGTAATGGTCCGCATCCGTCTCCGTTCCTCTTGTTAATTTCGTTTGCGACTCCGTTTTCGGCGTCTACAAAATGAGCACACACTGCGAAATGCTCACATAATAAATGCGATAGCTGATAATTTATGAGTCGCGTCAGGTTCACACGGCCGTCTGGTCGGATTTGCCTCTGATAGACACATATCCATCTGTCAGGAAATTCTTCTAAATCTGATTTCACCATTGAGCGGCGCAAATGTTGATGGCGTAGTCGAAGTTAACCGTTCGACGAACGACCAGGGCGCGAAGAATGCCTTCACAACCGGGGCTGATGGCAACCCGAATATAAATCTAAAACATAACGTAATTAATCAAAGTCCTTTCGGTACCTGTCGAGGACCCGGCAGCCGATGCGCACACAAACTTCTTTCCGCAACAGCCTGTATGCCGTTTCATTATTACCATTATAGCGTTTTGTGAGTGCGCTCGGAAACGAATCATCCAGTTCCGCATTTCCCATACACAACTTGCCACACCTGTTCCGAAATTTCTACCGAAAATCGGAATCGCCAAATTTTTTCACATTCGCGAAACGGGTTAATCACTAAATTTGTTTCGATGAATGGGTTTTTTTGTGCTTTTTTTTGGTTTTGTTTTTTTTTTTTGTTATTGAACAAAAAAAAAAAATATATATATATATATATACATAAAATAATTATCAGACAGCTGAACGATTTTTAATCGTTTCAGATATAAAGTACATTTAATCAATTCTATAACACGGTATGATGGCAAATCTGCAGAGAGCGAGTAATTGACGTTTATTTTATTTATTTATTTTTACGGTCATTAATATTATCGTGATTGATGAGATGACAATAAATAACGCGGTTCTCTTCCGCTGGTCGTTTGGTTAATTGAGTTAATGCGGTTGTATTGAAGCCGGGCGCGGAACTTTCATTTCGGACTCCACTAATTCTGCAAATGTGCATTAACTAGGTTACATGGAAATCACAGAGATACTGCACAGCACCCTGAAAACTATTTGGCTCTCTTGATTTGCGCTGGACTTAATTTTTCGCCAACTATCCTCCATTACGTATATAAGCCGGAAATTCTGACGGTGTGCAGCAGCGGGATCAAACGGAGTAGTTCCCCTGCAATGAAACATCGCTCTACCGAACTGATTTACCGTAGTCCTGGCTAAAATTACTCGATTTGCCGGGGAATTGTTACTTACGCCACATTAAGTGTTTGTTTTTATCCTTCTTCGCTGGCGTTTTTCCCCCAATAGAAGTCCAGTCCTATCTTACACTTCTGTTCGTCTTATCGGATTCCCCCATCCCTTTATCAAATTCCATCACGAGCTTTTATTTTTATCTCACGCCTGTTCAAAATTGTTAAAACTTCCAACTACCAACTTCATGCTATGACCATATAATAAGCTTTCTCATACTGTCGTCATATCGTCATTATCGAGTTTAATAATACAATAAATTCTCCATTTCACGTCAATCTTTACTGATGGATCGACAGACCCCGGCGGTGTTGGGATCTCATTCTTGTGCCCTAAGTTCAGCCATTCTCATTAATTCCTTTTGTTCCATCTTTACTGTTGCGAATCTATGCTTATCCCGCAAACCGTTACTTATACTGAAGATCCTTTCAAGTTCTTTGCTGTGTTTCCGGTTCTCTAAGCGTTTTTTTTCTAGCGTTATCTCCTGCTCCGATGCCCCATCACCCTTTCTATTCGTTCATTTTTTTCGCGATAATCTCCCCCTTTTCAACGTCCACACAGATTGACTTTCTTTCGATTCTCAGTCATTCGGACATCATGGAAACGTCTGCTAGATCAGCAGCTTCTAATGACACTTTTATTAGCAGCATTCTATCACGCAATATTCTTTCTCAATCTAAATCCGGCCGCCGTTTATGTTCCGTTCTAATCTTGATATTTCTCGCATCCGTCGCTTAACCCCGTTTCTTCCTTCTTATCCTTGGTTCTTTCAGTCTTCTACGTCTATACATAGTTCCTAAACTATCTCGCCTTAATATTCTTTATATCATGCCTTCAGACTAAGCTTATTTCATTTTGTATAGAGCAGTGAAAACAATTTTTCTCACGTGATTTTTGTGTCGGTATGTCGCACTCATTTATTTATTTTGACCGGTCAACTGCGAACGTCAACTCAGCGTAATGAAATACTGTTTTGAGTCATTCGATATGTCGAACCGAGTTCTATTCGAACGTAACGATAAAACTGAGTGAGTTATTACTAGTCGTCCTCGACGTTTTCTAAATCGCCGTGGGAGAAAGTATCTATCTGTGTTATCGTGAAATCTAAATCCTCGGTTACTTGAAAAACGTGTTAAAGATTTTTAGAATCATTCTTTGTCGTTTTCGGTTTTTATCTTATGATCCTCGAAAAAAGAAAAAAAACAAAAAACGTCGCTCTAGTACCAGAAATGAACATAAAAATATTAGAACTATCTATCGAAATGATATGCGATGTTATTTGGTTTTGCAAATGACGTTACGAGTAAACATGTAGTGTATTGTTGCTGATAAGAAAAAGAAAACACGAAAAAGAATTTTCTCGAGAATGAAATAGAAATTTAAGGGGAATACGTGCTGATAAAAATATTTGCTTTACTAATGCAGTGTAAATAGTAATTTTATTTCTGCGTCAACAGCGATTATTGCGATAGCTGTAATACAATTTACGATGAAATTGGCTACGTATGGGGGTGGCTGTGTACGATTTATTGAACAACAGTTCGTTAATCTTCATTCGTGCAGTAATAGGCATAGACCATCTTTAACAACAACAACAATAATAATAATAATAATAATACGTATTGTTAAATGCGTCAGGAAGATCATCGGTTAAATCTGATTTAGCTTTCTTGACGCAAGTCCGAGTTCAAAATGGTATAAATATAAAATAAATAAATTCCTCTTATTAATGAATAAAAATAAATATAAATTTACTTTAATAAATTAAAATAAAGCAAGTAAATTTACCTCTGTATATACACACATGTAAGCCATTATTTCTCTGAAATAAATTTTCAGTTTTAATTGAGCGTACTCTGTATTGTTAATTTAGCGGACTTTTTAGCCCGTTCGGCCGCCCGCGATGGTCCTTTATTCTGCAAAATTCCTACCTCGGACATCCTCCTTCTTTCCTCAGCTAATCATTCCCGACTATGGTCGGACATCTACCCTTCCCTATTTTCTAATCCCGCCTCTCACTACCTTCAAATTCAACCGGTTCCCTCTTCCCAGCCGTGGTTTCAATCCTATTCTTATCAACGCTCCGCGATCATTTCCTTAATCAGACTGCGTATTAATCACTCACTTCTGCCCTCTTCACATTTTCGTTTTTCCCTGTCCCCTTCTCCCGATTGTCCCCTTCATAATTCCATCTCTCCTCTCATATGTGATGCAAACCACATCTTCTTTGAATGCCCTGCCCTTGATTCCGAGCGCTCTGTTTTGTACTCGAAAATCTTGGCACTGGGTCTTCCTGCTCCGTATAATTCTTCTTTTGTCCTTTCCTTTCCATCTCCAGATATAATCCCTGTACTCCAATCTTTCCTAAGCTCTATTTCTAATCGTCTTTTTATTCCTTAATTTCTGTTATTGTTGGGTCAATGCCGCTGGCGCGCCCAAAAAAAAAAAAAAAAAAAAAAAAAAAAAATTATTATGCGTGAAAATGTTTCTAAAGTAAGTTATTTTAATTTATTAAGTCCAATTTATACTTATTTTTTTTTGTTCAACAGGGGGAATTTATTTATTTTATATTTATAAATATTAATAAACAGGTTATTTATCTGCACATTTATAATCGTGTGATAATGTGAGAAAAATGACTTTTCGAAAAGTCAGGCGAGCCGGTCATCATCATCATCATTGTTACAGTCCTAGAACTGGTTTTATTCCATGATAAGTGCTTTCCAACTTGTCCGATACTCCGCCAATCTTTTTATTTCTGTGTACTTACTTAGTATGGAATTAAAAAGAAGCAGCAACGGTGGATATGCCCGAATGTTACGGAATTACGAATGATTAGATTTTACAGTCGTGGGCTCTGCCGAGCTCTTATGGGAGGATCTTAACGAAACGTGCATGATTTTTATCCTTTATTTTCAAATATATAATTATATTACAATTGCGAATGTTCTAAAAAGTAACACAAACAAATCGTACGCGAGTGTATCCTTACATTGCATTTACCCTAAAGTTATGCCATAGCGGGCTTGCAGATGATAATAATAATAATAATAATAATAATAATAATAATAATAACAATAATAATAATAATAATAATAATAATAACAATATTTAATTGTAAAATTTTTTCCTAATTTTTGATCTACAAAAATCCGGAAAATTAATAATATACAAACAAATATAATCCATTCCTTTAAATTGTAATATTTTTACATTTTACATTATGTCATTTAATTATTTATTTTGTTATTACGACTGATGTTCTGGTCTGAACTAAGTTGCAATTTCTCGAAAAACCTTTTCTATTGTTCTGCTTAGGCGCATTAGCGAGGAATGATCTGAACGAAGTGTTAAGTTTGAAAGATATTTCGGCGCGGATGTTATAATGCGACCAAGTGTTTTCGATTGCTCTCTTTGAATCTTTGCCAAGTTAGATTTGGAAGCTGTTTCATATAGAGTTACAATCTGTACCACCAAACAGGGGCTATCCATTGTCTAAAGTTGTCGTTTGATAATTAATTTCAAGGCTGATTTTCTTAGCCTGTGCCTGTTGATGAGGTTTTTCTTCGTTTGCGTGATATGATGACCCCAATTGAGACGTCTGTATATGTACATGCTGCGGTAACTAACATAATCAACCTGCGGAATTACAGAATTACAAATACCGAGTGTAGAGCAGGTGACTTTTCTGTTAGTAAATGTAATGATATGTTGACACGTAGCTGGATTGAATTTTATACACCAAAGTTGTATACAGCTATTTGATTAATGTGGTTCTGTACGGCCGTGTTTTTGCATTTCCTAGGTTAGTATTTAGTGGCCAGAATGGCTATATCATCCGCAAGTACTGGTCTAAAGAGGCTTCCTTGTGGTATAGACGTCTGGATGCGACACTCTTCCGAGACAGAGTCATTGCAATAAAAGTTCTTCCATTCAGGTATGAGCTAAACAGTTTGTACAAATTCGAAAGAAGGACTCGCTTTAACTTGTACAGCAGCCCCGGATGCCACACTTTGTCAAAGGCTCGAGCAGCAATATCGAGGAAGGTTGCGGAACATATTTCACCTTTTTCAAGCGTTGAAGAAATCTACAATTCTGTGACACTGCTCAATAGTGGAATGTTCAGGACGGAAACCAAACCGATGATTTGGAATTATATCGTAGGTTTCTAATAGCGACACGAGGCGTTTTAATATTAGTTTCTCTAAAACGTTGGAAAGAGAGCCTATATAGATTGATTGGCCGATAAGAATTTCGGGTTTTCCCAATTTGCGAATCATGATGACAACCGATTTTTTCCACATTTTGGGGAAGTACCCAATTTCGAGGGTACTATTGAATTATCGCTTTCGGTGGAAGATGCCGAATTATCTCTGTCCTGATATTGTCAATTCCGGGAGATTTTCTATGAGGTGTTTTTCGAATACATTAGGAGTACCCCTTTTTGGGTGAGAAAAATGTGGTGTGGCACGTTGAGACTGAAGTTCTTCGTTCAGTGTCCTTTGTATATATTGAGAATAGTTTTGATCAATATCGGAGAGATAATCTGTAAAGCATTTAGTCTTCTCTTCATTCGTTTTGACCCACTTGCCATTGTGTTTTATGCTAGACGATTGTTCAATTGGTTTCGTCAGTTTACTAGTTTTATGTCGAAAGTCCATTGATATTAATTTCTTTTGATAATCGTCGATAGTTTTGTTTTTATATTCATTTATTACAGTTCTCAACCAGTGCTTGTAGAGTTGTTTTTTAATGAAGGATATGGATTTCGTTGCCACTTCAGTCTGTCCGTACGCACCGCTCTAATTAGCTTCCTTATTTCAATTGGTAAAAAATCATTTGACCGATGCTTATTAATTAGTAGAGTTCTTTTTTTTTGCATGCAAACACTATGAAATCGGTGAAATAATTAACTGCAGCGTCAATATCGTCTGGTAATTTTAATCTCATTTTTAAATGTTATTCTGCATTTTGTTCGTAAAGATGGTCCAGCTTGTAGTATTATTGATAAGCGGTGGTTGTCGCGGTGGTATAATTTTTTACGGTTGCTGTTAAGAACAGCAACAACAGACACATGACCAAGAGGACAAGTCAATGACAGTTTTGCAATCGCGGTTATATGATTGAAGTCCGTGAATAACGAAGAAGTTCAAAAGATCAGGCACAGTCTGTTACCATGGCTGGGCCAGTAAGCCGATGTCATCGGTGCGAGAATTACTGCTTTCAAAAGTCTTTTCCCTGATTGATTTGATATTCTAGATACCCATACGGTGGATGTCGCGTTATAATCCCTGCCGCCTATAAACTTGCTCCCTAAGTTCCGGAAGGTAGCTCTTTGTATTCCACCTGCCGGATATTAAAATCTCCATGACAGCAGACGGCAGCTATGCAAAGATCGTGTGTAAACGTTTAGACGTTTGCAGCTCCAAATTTGACATGCATATGAGCTGCGCGAAAAGTTTCTGTAACGTTTATAAGGGAGCTTTTGATAATAGCCGTTGTTTCAGGTTTTCGTTATAATTGTGTGCTCTTCCATCCGGCCTGTTGACTTTATTATCGTTTTTATTATCCCTATTGTATTTTTCTACTTTTCTTGGCTATTTACGTTCGAATTGTTGTTGGTTAATTAACTTTTTCATTTCGTTCATACATGTATGTAGCATAGTTCCCCGTTTATGTATAAATATTTCAATACATAACACATGTAGAAATGGGCGATATAAACCATTTTAACTTAAAAATGCTCGAATTATTTTTCAGGAATGCCATACATAGCTTTAGTACGTTCTTAACCATCAATTGAAAGGTATAGGTATAGGTGGTGTTTGAAATCTAAAAGGAGATTGTAAACAGTGTAACGTTTGAAATTGAAATGATAATATCGTCAGACAACTTTCTTGAAAGAATTGTAGCACCGTAATACGGAGGCGCGATATATGATTGTCTAACAAAAGTATCGGATGACAAAAATATCATATTTTACGGATTGCGCAAAGTGTTTCATGAAATTTTAAGAACTGTTCGCGGTTAGCCATCCATTAGAATTCGCGCTGTACCTGTACGCACAGCCAGTAGTCCGTTTAATGTAAAAGGTCTTTACCAAGTTTTCTCGGAAATACCAACATTATTGGATGTTCGCTATTACCATGGGAATTTGATGCGAACACGCCATTGTTAGAATTGGTCCTTTTTCAGCAAAAGTAGCAGCCCGCCGTTTTGTTTATTACTACCTTTCTAAGCAATTATCATGTTGCATTCCGAATCGTACTGATAACGGTTTCGTTTACAATATGAATTTGCTCAGCGGTAAATTTATATTTCGCAAATAGTTGCGCTAATTTATCTTGAAATATGAAATATTTCGTACTAGATTTATTAAAGTTTGAAGTTCTAGACTCGTTGCTTCTGGTTGTAGAATTTGAAAACGAATGCAGCTCATCCGAAAACACAATAAGCCTATTTTTTTAAGGTTTCTTTTTTTTTTTTTTTTTGCTTATTTTGATATATTTCAAAATTCGATTTTTTATAAAATAAATGCAATACAAAAAGTAAATGCGTATCTAACAACAACAAAGATTTTTATTTGAAAAAAAAAATAAAAAATAAAGAGTACTTTTATATTACAAACACGTTTTGCTCTCTCGTTTAGACTCAGCGCGTGGTAAATCAGTGGAAACAATGACTCGAAAACATCTGTAGCACGATAAAAACAATCTGTACGAATCTATGATTTATTTAAATAAACTAACTGGTAATAAATACATATTTTGTGACGGCTATGTAACAGTAATCGTAAAAGTTCAACTTCACAAAATTATAATTGAACAACAAAGTGTGAGTTAACTTTTAATTTTATTAGCGAGTACGAGTATGTAAAGTAAGAAAAAATAGATAACCCGCTTAAAAGAATGAATAAACGAAATTGGAAATCAGTATGAACGTATTAAAAAAAAAAACAAAAAAAAACAACTTGATAATTGATTAGATACTTTTTGTAGATTACTAAATTTTACTGTACTTTTCAAAAATTCCTGTTTACGCATATCACTAATTATATTTCAGGCTTCCGAAATATAGTTTTTAATTAATTAAAATTTACTATTTCTTAAATTAAATTTAAAACACTGTGATACTTTTTGTTTATAAATATAAATATATATATATATATATATATATATATTTAAACACAGTTTATGAGTGTTTTTAAACACTATTTCGTTAATATTAATTTTTGAACTTTTTTTAATCCTTTTGTATTTTCGAAGGTTTATTTAGTTCGTAATGCAGTTCGTTATTATTATTGTAAAATTTGAACCTATTGTTTTTAAAACCGAAGAAAACCTTTTAATGCCATTGTTTACATTTTCTGTTTAAAATTTTTTTGTATTATTTTTCCATTATTTACAAGTTAAAAGTGTCGCGTGTACCAAATTCTTCTACTCGTTGAAATTATTTCACACTATTTCCATTTGCATAGAAATACTTCAAAATTTAGAAATTTAGAAATTTAAGTTTGTTTTTTTTTTTTCAAACTCCATATTTCCCTGTACTATTTAGGAAACTTCAAATTTTTACGGTGCATAAAAAATTACGCTGGCATTTTAATTTTTGAGCGCAACACTTAAAAATTTGACAGTTTTACAGTCTCATTTGAGACTTTGTATTTATAACTTTTTAGTTTTTGATATGTATCGCGAGTGTTGTGTTTGTCGATAATTTTAGCTTTCTACCTCTTCTTATAGTTAGCTAAACTATAATCGCGACACATATCAGTGTGACAGGCAAAAACCAAAAAGTTATAAATACAAAGTTTCAAATGAGATTCTTATAGTTGTTGCTGAGTATTTTGATTTTCGTGAAAATCATCGAGAATGTAGAAATTTGGGCTCATTTTGAATTTCATACGGAAAATTTCTGGTCTTTTTTATTGAAAGGTCGCGATTAAAACCTCCAGACTACGAAAATTCAACAATTTGAATGTTAGCAGTAAAAATAACTGAAAATAGGTACTACATAAAGAACTAGTGGATAACTACTGTGAATCGCCCATGTTCAATTAGAAAATTCCGAAGAAGACCTTAATCGTCGTTGATGTTTTCTTTCGTTTCTAGTCAAAGTTCGACGATTTCGATCTCAAATTTTACATAGTGCGTTATTCGTCTTATATGTCTTTTCTCATTTTTAGCTGAAGATGGGATTCTCCTAAAACCATTACTTTATTTTAAACATTTGTTATTTATGTTGTTAATAATAATTATTAACTCGGACGAAATTTCTTTTTTTGATTTTATAACTTCGCCGAGGCAGGCAGTCGCACTGGCTGAAAAGTATGGTGGCAAGTGTGCGGTAGATCGCAAAAAAAAGATAATTTATCGAGATGTAAATCAGGGGTGATAGTCCATTTTTCAAAAAACAGTCGCGCTACTCTATGCGACGAAATATACATGATTTTCCGTTACGTATTTGATAATGCAGAATTTTTAGTTCATTTATCGTTTTTCTGTAACGACTGAACGGATTTCTCCGATAGCGAGCGGAGTTGCTTTTCATGCACTTGCGATGCCGACTTTTTTCTAAGGCGACAATGATTTTTTTCTTTTCTTTATTTCATTTAATGAAAGTATTCGCGAGTCGTACCGCGAGGATAAAAAGGAAAAGAAAAAACAAAACAATAAGAAGAACTATAATAATGAAAATATGCGAAAATAAAATGAAATAAATATCTTTTGGAAAGTTGCGCGAATATTCCAACTTTAAAAAACGGTGTTTATATTGTATTCCCGTTTCCTTTTGTTCGCGATAGCTGAAAACCCGTTGGATTTGCCTGGATTTCTCTACCGGTCTTGCAGCTCCCGAAAAAACATGTTTCCATTGGTTAATCTCGCTGTCCAAATTTTTTATTTTCCGTTCGGTAATTACCTGGGCACACAAAATACAGCAGGACGCCCTTTGAACCGCAACCCATTTATAAACTAGGGACGCCCGAAAGGGTCCATGTACTATCTGTGACCTCGTCGTGCGCTGAACCAACGACGCGTATTCTCCGGAGGACGAAAATAGTTTATTGTTGCTGGATACGTTTAAGACACATTAAGCCGAAACCTTTACATGAACGCAAAGAGTACCGAAAAGGCCATCTCTATCAAATTTAGCTCGATATTAATGCCGTTTTATCATTCTCTTTCTGACTGCTCACCTAGTTTTTGCTAAAAACATTTTTGTCCACCGTAAAGCAATCCGACTGCGCTGATAGCGAATTTCATCTGCGAAATAAATGTGCGATTATATTTAGCTTCGAAACATTTCGAAATTAATGCGTAAATAGAGAATGTGTTTGCTTACAAGTGTTCACATTTTATAGTTGCTCTTCCGATGACCTTACGATATCGAACATCTTACCGTCATATTTTGGAATCGATTGTTTTTATAAATATATGCCTATATAGATATTTATTTTTCAACACTGCAATTACGTTTATCTAGTTTCAACAAGAGTCATTAGTTCCGACTATACCGTCGTAGTATCTCTATGTAGAGATTCAATATTGATATATAAGCGCTTGTACAAAATACAATCTGAATCAGAATTTCTTTTCCGTATTGCACTTTTTTTTTTTTTTTTTTTTTTTTTTATGGCCCGGCTATAGTTAACTATGAAGCCATTTAGCCACCAATCATTTAATATGAGAATACTGCCAACTAATGAAGGATACATAATATTTAATTAGGAAAAAGGTTATAAACAGACAACCACGGCCGTAAATGTTCAACATTACCCACGGAGCCTGAATAAAATCTTTAGGAAGGAGCAATTGGCCAGACTGAGTCCAAGGTACATTACCTGAACTTGCCTAACCAGAAAATTAATAAAATAGGAATTATAATCATCATACACAATAATTATAACAAACAATCATGGCCACAAATGCTTCAGCATAGTCCACGATGTCTGCACAAAATCATAACAAAGGAAAAACTGCCCAGGTCGAGTTCGAGAAGCGTTGGGTTTCCGGAACATGACAGGGCATCAAGAATTAGGATAATGGATCACGTATCATCAAGAGTTGCATAGAATAATTAGATAATAAAATAAATAAGCGTATGCTGTTAAATTTGCATGTCGTTTAATAAAATAAATTTAAACAAAATATACAGGACCTGGTTGTTCTGGCACGGAAGACTATAAATGGTATACGGAGGAAAGAACCCAAGAGACATTAATTGTTCACAAAACGGTCTACGGTAATGTTCATATTTATTACAATTAAACAGCAAACGATTAATGCCCTCCAAGAAATTTGATGCGTGACGATCACTGCATAGTACACCGTCACCTCGGTCAGAAAAATTCAGAACTATCCGCGAATGACCCATACGCAGTCGGCAAATAGTAACCGCATATTTACGAATGAGTCGATCGGGGATAGATTCCGGAATGGAATAATACCAAAGGCTAGAGGAGAACTCTGGCTGAACCATGTGGTAGTATTTGCCTTGGTTCTGACTATTAATAAACTCAATCCATTCCGCCTTACTATCAACTTTAACCTTAGAATAAAGGTCTGATGAAGGAATAAATGGTGATAACTCACCCTCCAATGCAGCAACCTTCGCTGCGGCATCGACAGCTTCATTCATTTCAAAACTTCAATGTCCAGGCACCCAGCAGAAACTTACTTGTACACCCTTGGTGAGTAGATTTGCACATTTATATTTGATTTCGTAAATGAAAGGATGACATTTATAATTAAAGTCACTGTTACCCAACGTCTTAAGCGAACTTAAACTGTCGGTACATACTAAATACTTTTGCCCTGTAATACATGTGTTGAGTATAGTTCCTAATGCTTTATCGATAGCCAGCAGCTCGGCCGTGAAAACCGACGATATAGGCGGAAGCCTAAATTTTTTTAATAAACCCACAGCAAATAGTAATGCAGCACCAACCGGTCCGTTGTACACCTGAACTTTAGAACCATCTGTAAATATCTGAATAAAGACACTATACTGTCTAGATACTAAATTGCCAAACCATGCATTCATTAAACCCGGAGAAAACTGTGCATCTCTCAGTTGTTTGAAAAGAGAATCATCAATGTACACAATTTAAAATAATTAATTTCATAGGGTAAATTGAAATAACAAGCTGGAACTATTGGAATAAGTGCTGGACTATATCTGTAATATAAGGATAATCGCTTAGCCAGGACAGGCAGTTTAGAAGAAACAAACCTCCACTGCGTAGTAATTCTATTTAGATCAGCGACTAATGCGGGAAAGCGATAATTACAAAATTTCAATAAGAATCTACCAGCCAAAATATTCCTTCTAATAAATAAAGGGCAACAAATGTTAGTCTCCATTTGGAGACAAGAAACAGGGGAAGAAATGACATTTCCAGTAATATATATCTTAGACAAATGTTTTGTAAGACTTCTAGTTTTGATCAGTTGCTCTTGGAGGCAGAACCATAAAAAAATGCCCCACAATCTAATCTAGAACGAATTAAGGACTTAAAAAATAAATCTAGAACAAACGGGTCTCCACCCCACGAATTGCTACTTATCGATTTAAAGGAATTGAGTATTTTTAATATTTTTACTTGTAGAATCTGTATATGTTTCGCCCAAGTCAGTCTAGAGTCTAAGTAAAGTCCTAAATATTTAACGTATGATTTTAGAGGAATATTTTCATTTCCTATCTGAATATATGAAACCTGGGAGGTAAAGGGTCTAGTAGAATAAATGGAAAAAGTTGATTTAGTGACCTCAATGTCAAGTCCAATGTTAGAAAGAGTTTCGGTGTAAATAGAAATCGCATTCTGATTCTCACGAAAACAATTCGTTAAATTCTTATTTTTATTATAAACTACCAGATCATCCGCATACGATAAAATGCATGAATTATCAGGAGTTGTTAAATTAAAAAGAGGAATAATATACACATTAAATAGCAAAGGACTTAAAACAGAACCTTGTGCTAAGCCTTTATATGCGATTCTCATCGTAGCCGAATTAGAAATCGGGTCTATAAAGCTTATTACACTTTTCATTACAAAAATCCCGCGCTCTGCTACCCAGGTTCGAACGATCGACAACGCGTAGGCAAAGCTTGTTTCTTGTTTTTCGACTTGATTAAAAGTTTTTACCGAGGAGATAAGAATTTAAAATTAATTCTTTATATTTTCTTTCTCTAAATGATTTAGAGTTTCTCTTGTATCGCGCGGAATTTTAAGCAGGCCGGCGAAACGGATGAATTTGAAATAAGAAATTGTATGTTATCAATCTTTATCAGATTCTAAAGAGAATTCTTGACCGTCTATCTGAATTTGACTAGGATTCGTAAGAAATAATCCTAGAAGGATAGAATAGGTATTATCGGAAAAACTAGAGTTATAAACTCACGGTATCGGATGATGCTGTCGAATCAAACAGTTCAAAGTTTAGAACGAGCGTATGAATTCCAAAAATAATAGACAATAGCGAGTTTCGAGGGGTGCGGTTAGGGAAGGTTAAATCGATTTAACGGAAGGAATATCAACGTACAGACCACACACACATTAGCATTGAAGGAAATCGCTTGTTCGAAGTATTATACTGCAGTTTCGTAATAATCAATATTTTTTGAAGGGCTAGTCGTAAACGCATTGAAACTAAAATTCGGAATAAACAAAAGAAATGTTCAAAGGCACACGGAAACAGCGGAGATAACTGACAATAAAGCTAACGAGGAAGATATATTCAGCAGTGATCGCAGAGGTTTGAGCGGAAAACCAAAAAAAAACACAAAAAAACAGACATCAATTGTTTGCGTTGCGAATAACAGGCACCAGCGTCCTTTTAAATACTTTGCCGATTGTGACCAGGTTCTTAGCATTCATTTTGTTCGCCAGCCTGAAGAGTGTCTAGCGTAATAAACTCGGCTCCGCTTATATGTAGCTTAATTAGATACAGACAGTACACACGCCTCTTAAAAAAAGTTAATACAAAATACTGCTCACAAAATTTTGGTTAACAATAATTATTAAGGTTGAAATAAATTTTCACAACAAGCGGTAAATAAATTATTTTAAAATTATACGTTTATAAAATTTACGTTAGTACGAGGGTCGGCTGAGAAGTAATACACACGTGCTTGAAGAACGCAAACGAAAAGAAATAGCGAGATCGGGCAAAAAGTAAATTAGAGCGCATAAGCTTCAAAATCATTTGTTTATTTTTCAACATAGTCGTAGCGATGTTAACAATTGTAATAATCATGACTAAGTTCCTTAAATCAAACACTTTACAATATACCGCGGAACTGGTGGTGGCAGAGACGTACAAACCCACTTTACAAATCCTTTGAAGAACGAAAAAGGTTACGAACGTAGAGGTTCTAAGAAAAATGAACAAAAATCCGAGATTCTGCGCATTATTCTGGAAAGAAAGCTGCCCGGCAAAAGAACAAGGGACCATCCTCAAAATTCGTGGATAAAGGACTTTCAGAGACGTTTTCACTGCTCGCGCCTGTAGCCATTTTCCGAACCGTCATGTTAAGAGATGACATAGTCATGTTGTTGATCGTCAACCTTCGTGATGCAGCTGGCGGATAAAGAAGAAGAAGAAAAACAAATTTATTACATTGCAACGTTTACAGAAAATAGACATAGCCATTTAGTCAAAAAACAAGAGCAGTAAAAATGAACTAAATTCAATAATACATGGAGTTCCAACATACACAACACACGAAAAAGAAATAATAATAATCAAATCAAATCAAATGTGTATTTCTGAAATGTACAAAGGATATATGTAATAGAATATAATTTTCTTAAGCCGCAAATGCGCTCAGTTAGCGCGAGTAGCGGGATTATTGTTAATTGTACTTGGACTTCCGGTATGTGCATTTAATGTAGTAAATGAACAATGTGGGCTATCCGGACCAAGTTTAATTTTAATGATTGTGTTCCTAACTATAGTTTATTGTTAATAGTACTTATTAATAACCGTACCTGGGCTATATATTTGTGTTGGCAAGCACAAAAATATATAACGAGGAAACTTTTTAATCACATCTTACATAGGCCAAGTTTACACTCTGTATTTGTTTACTTATTCGTTTTAAAAATATAATTATATTAAATAATAATAATGATCAAATCAAATCATTTATTATTATTATCAATAAAGGATACCCACAAATGCGTTGCAAGCGTGAGTAGTGGAAACAAATTATAAAAAAGATAACGAGAAATATACGAACTAATTAAAACAAAAGCAATAATAATAATAATAATAATAATAATAATAATAATAATAATAATAATAATAATAATAATAATAATAATAATAATAACAATAATAATAATAATAATAATAATAATAATAATAATAATAATAATAATAATAACAATAATAATAATAATAATAATAATAATAATAATAATAATAATAATAATAATAATAACGATACAATAAGTATTAATAAAAAATGATAAACACTTCTATAATAAATAAAATTACAAAATTATTCAAAGCTATTAATTTTAAAATTTCTTTCAATACTAACAACAATTTATAAAATTAAATTATAATCGATACACATTAAGAACCGGAAACATTAATATAAATACAACAATGCTGTAATATACAAATTAATTTGCAAAAACTGTAATGAAATTTACATTAGTCAAAGAAAAAAAGATTCTTTTCAATACGTTATAAAGAGCCTTTTCACGTTTATAAATATTGATATTTGAACCTTTTATAAACAGTAAGCACACAAATTTTACCTATCGAGACAGATATGAAAAAAAATTAAAATAACGGAGAATCGTGATTCTGTGAACCGTACTACATAAATAAGTGCAAACGTAGAATTATTAACACTCATATGCATAATAATCAATATCCGACGCCTAATTTGATTAATTAATTTTTTTTATTTTATTCTACGTTAATTTTAACATTGTATTTATTTTGTCAATAGATTAAAGAATTAAATCTTCCGCTAGTCAACGTACGTTGATACACTTTTTTACATATATTTTCTTTTACATTTTAATTATTCACGGGCAGGCCCGTGCCCAGAATTTAGAAAAGGGGGAGAATTTTGAAAATTTTCTTCGCATATTTATTTTATAAATAACAATACATTTTTCACTAATATTCGTACAATTAATAATTTCCATAATTTTGATTTATGATATTAATAATTTACATAAATTAATTCGTATAAACACATTAATAAAAATTACATATGTTATCGATTATACTCGTAATAAAAAATTTTTCATAAAATATTAATCAAGTACCTTGAAATATGGAGCATATTTTTTCTTTTTTTTTTAATGTAAAAACATCCTAAAAAATTATCGATATTTATTTTAAATTTTTGATTTTTTTCAGATTTTTGTGTGTTTATAATAAGTATTTCAGTTCTAATGCCCATGTGGACAAGTAGGTGTGACTCTATAAGCGTGCGAAACTATTCGACTTTGATTTTAAGTAACAAATTTTTACGTTCCGTGGTTTTTATAATCACATATATTTTGTCTTGTCTTTTTTAAAATTTTGTTATACGGTTTTTTCCTTTCCTATCTTCCTTTTTGTTTTCTATTAGATTTCATCACCACAAACACACAGGTATTCTCTTTTCGTCGTCATAGTGATTAACTAAGTTCTTCTTACGCTAAAAAAAAAGGGGGAAAACAAAAGTTGCTTTTCACCTGTTTTACGATTATTTACAGTAAAACATGAATTATGTAGCATTTAAAAAAAGAAAAAAGTGTAATCTTTTCGAGGCACTTATTCGACTCCAGCTAACCGGATGGGGTTTCTTGAAACTCTATAAAACGAGGTGTACTTAATCGGTTAGTAATAATTAAAAAAGGAAAAACATTGCAGTTTTTTTTTTATTTTTTCTTCTTTTTTTTTTTTGTTCAGCAGAGGTCTAAGCAAGAATTGTAAAAGCGGAACAATAAGAAAAGTTGAACAAAAAGAACTGTATATAAAAGAAACAAAAAAAAAAAAAACAAAACAAAAAAAATATAACAACAGTAGCCGAAGAAACAACAATAATAAAAAAATAAATAAATAAAGGAAAACAAAATATATAAAGGATGAAGAGAGAAAGGACGCAAGCGGAATAACGGACGGAAAGAAAACACGTGATAAGAATTTTTCCTTAAATCTTTCTTTTTATTCTTTTAAAAAGTTCTTTCGCCAAAGAAATAATGATAATAAATAATTTACCGGGCCATTACTTAATTAAAAAAAAAGACGATACTTTGCCTAACTCTCTCTTTTGTGTTTTTATTCGTACCGTTTTTCTTTTGGTAATTTTATTTTCAACTCGTTCCTTCGTTTCATTATTTTCTTCGGTTAATTATGAACGATTTCATGAGCATATTTCATCCGATTTTGCTATATTTTAATAAATTTTAATTACCGCCTTATCATCCAGTTTTTTTTATAAATTCAACTGCGCTATTCGCTACTTTTTTTATCTATATTATTATTTTTTTAATTTTGTTTTTAACTAGGCTTAATGAAGAATCTTCAAGGTGCAAAAATATTATTATATCTCTAGAAACAGATGAATTTTATACCGGGGAAAAAAGAAACCAAAAAAAAAAAAAAAAACGGAACAAGCACTGTTTCATTTTATCCGTAACGGGGCAAACGTCGTTTTTTTTTTATTTTACACCAGTTTTATCTCGTTGTCGGATTTTCAGTGAATTAGCGAATTTTATAGTTGCTAAGGGCTCACGTAATAATTGCTATTTTATCAGCCAGTGTTCGATGGAAAGAGAGCAAAACAGTTTTATATCTTGAGAAATTAAGAAATAACTAAACAAAGTGGTATTCTTTTTTTTTTTTTTTGTTCTTAAATTTACCACATAATACATATAGTATATCCAAATCTTTCTGGTTTTTGAAAAAATCAGTGTTCCGTTTTACCTTTTTGAATTTTCGTTTAATTGTTGTAATTACAAATTAATGAAATCACCGACAGCCCGGGATTATAATATATTCAAGGTCTTCCGAGGGGTGTGAATTTTCTGTTCTATTATCCCGATGACTGCTGACCATCGATCAGATATCTGGAGTAACAATATTTATACGGGAAATGCATAACGCAGGGCAAAATCTCAAAAACTTTGTTGCTTATTAGAAGAAAAGTATAAAATAAATAAATCTTTTTATCTCTTTTTTTTTTCTTTTTTTTTTTTTTTTTTTACTGAATTATTTATAAAGTCAAAGAAATATTTTGGGCTTTTTACGCTGTTGTCAACTGCACGTTTATATAAGACCTTACATCAATGCAAGTTAAGTCCCATATGTCCTTGATAAGGTGTATCGTGGAGTGTAAAATTAAGTTCTTTTCATAATCTATTAAGCCTAATAGATCTAAGGAGAATACTAAAGCCAGTTCCTGTCTACTTGGGATCCGCCTTTACTTCCTCTGATTTTTCTGGTACCCAATTATTTCAGGCTCGGTAATCCTGAGAGTGACTTGGATCTGGAACGCGACAAGCCCCGAACCAGCGACCTCTAATGTGGCAGCCAAGCACCTTAATAACTAGGCTACCGCGCTGCCTAGGAATTCGAATTTTTGCAATTTCGTTTAGTCAACAGAGTCTGACAGCGGTTGGGGTCATAAAAAAAAAATGAAATTCGAAATATATAGTAGTATAATTCTATTGTTGACGTGTCACAATAATGATTTCAAGATGTTTATGATCGTGTTAAAAGTATAAGTCCCGTGAACTATTCGTTGCTTTTACAGCCCGTAGAGAATCTATACTGTCATATTCGAATTAAATGCGCAATTCATGTAGAAGTATTAACGATATTATTAAGACAGTAGTTTATTTTAAAAGCCCGTTACCAATATTGGCTTAGTTCGAAAATAATTAGAGCACCTCGCCTCATACATCTCACTTCATGTTACTATTTAGTTTAATGTTGTTTTGATTTGTAACTTACCCAAAAACGTCTACTTTCAAAAAGTACTCAAAATGTTCCGTTATTCGATTGGAATCGTAGGACATGAAAACCACGGTTACATATTACAACAAAAATCTCCTCTTAACAAGTGTCTGTACTGCGCTAAAACAAAATCCCCTTAGGACAAGACTAACCGAGTGTCGCACATTTGATGCTGTCAAGTAACAACTGTATAACAAATGTTCTTTTAAGGTCCATACGTGATGATAAACTGAAGCGTTTTTTTTTTTTGAAAAGCAACCAAGAATCGCTCATAATCGTAACCGCAGATTTCAAACAAGGGTGATCGAATGTACCTGGAAAAAAAACGGAAGAAAAGAGAGTAACAACAACTTAAAAATAGATATTTATTTTATTTCATTTTTTTTGATGCAATAAAAGTACAGTTTGAGTGGATTGAATGTGCGAAATAATTTCTCAGTACTAAAAATGATATTTGACACAATGTTTTTGTATGGAAGCCTAAATTAGGCGAGAAAATAAATAGTGCATATAAAGCTGTTGAATTTTTGTTCGTCTACTACTACATGCAAATTGATTAACTTAAACCATCGGCGAATATAACGACCACAAAATCCTCTGCCGTTGACTTTCCACCGTTATCCGCTTCCATTAACGGTATAACGGTAAGACTGCATTGATTCTACCAGTATTAAATCAACTGAACACGGTTGATATCTTGTAAGTTTGATATAAGCCATTAAAAATTAGCCGAGGAGCGGCGATGACATTTTTCTGGTAATGAGACTTTGGATCCTGACATCTTAGAACTCGACACTTCTATCCAATTACTAACGTGTATGCTGTTCAGAAAAATGTCAACGTGCGAATGAAACAGACAGATGAACTCATTGGCGTTATTTACATAATGTCGTTAGTGTAAGCTTACTTTGGGCAACGAAACATTGCGATGATTACCTAGAAGCGTTCTTGTTAGGGAAACTATGACATTGAAAACATTTAAAAAGATCTCAGGTAAAACTCATTCATTTCAATGATGGATTCAAAACCCCGTGATCATCCCGATTCAGATGATTAGACCAATCATAAATAAACTTCACGAGAAGACCTGCGGAAGTATTCCTTTGGAGAAATATTTGTGTGTAGACGAGTAAATTTGCTCGGCTAAAACTAGAGAAATTACCTGAAAAGGTATAATACAAAAAAGGTCATAAGAGTGTGAAATTTATGTTCTCAGCGGAATCGGTAGATTTGCATACAATTTTGAGATAGAATTAGGAGCTGAGAATATTTCGGAACCAGGTAAACCAAACTTAGGTGCTGCATAAACATCGTTGTAAGGCTATCTCGAAAAATATATCGAGGTACGAAAATTATATAGAGTCTTTTTCGATAATTACTTCACATGTTTAGGATTGATCAATTTGCTTAAGTGTGAGCAAAGCCTCAGTATCGGAACAATAAAGCGAAATCGTATTCCTGAGTGTAGACTTTCAACTGTTGAGAAACATTCTAAAAGGGAACATGGACACTATGTTGAATATGTTTTGGTAATGTAGAGGACGTAGATACTTTCATCGTTGCGCGGAAATGTTAATCTCGAATCAATTTTTGCTGGAATCTTTCCAGAATCCGAAGTGCAACGCTGCTGCGGTAGAACCCCGATAGCAAATATATCGCTATTGAACAACCGTACATCGTTAAGGAATACAATATATGGGCGGCGTAAATTTAACTGATAGCATCATAGCCAGATGTAAAATATCATTACGTAACAAACGATGACATTTTCATATTTTTTGTCACCTGCTGAACCTTGCGATGGCCAACGCTTGACTGCTTTGCAGGAGGTAGTCTCGCAAAGATAACACAACAGAGATGGAAAACACCTTTGTTAGCGGACTTTCGTCAGGCAATTGTTGTGTCTCTCTGCAAATTGAATATATACGAGAAAAGCGACTCCAGCGGCGCAGAAGTGTAGAATCATGTTCAGACGAAGAAGCGGAAAGAACGAGTTCAGTACACCCTACCGCAGGAGTTGGCCATTTCCCAGCGTGGAGTGAAAACAGGATCCGCTGCAAATATCCAAGATGTAATCACGCAAAATGTGAAAAATGTAACGAAATATAATGTTACAACAAGGCATTAGACACAAATGGACATATCCGGATCTTAATTCAGCAAGGAGGTCGATACCGCATTCGGGTGAAATCCCTATTCCCAATATTTAGCAGTCTGGCTAGACTCTCGAAAGACGAAACCGAACCATCAGTGTGTGTTTAATTGATAATGTGCAATCAGACAACGATAGCGATTTTGAAGCAGATTCAGACACAGGCGCGAACATTTCAATCAGCAGGAACTGAACGATCTCAGTAGAGACTTGAACCGCTCGAAAATGTCTTCAGAATTACTCGCCTCTAAATTAAAGTGAAAGAATCTGCTGGTACTAATGTAACATTTTATCATGAAAAAGAAAACGATCTGTGCTACCTTGTTTCTCTTCCGAAAATAATACGCCATTCTGTAATGATATAAGCAGACTCTTGGAAGCAATCGGTTTAATACACGCTAAGCGAATGGCGCCTTTTTATTGATAATTCAAAAAGGGAATTAAAAATGTATTCCTTTGAACAATCTTAACGAAAATACCCATTGCAGTAATTCTACAACTCCTTAAAAGAGCAAAAAGTAATATCACTAGTGCTAAAATGGACAGCGGAATGGAAAAACAAATTATCCTTATTTGTTATATCTTTGGGACAGCGAAGCTAAGGATCGGCACCAGGTTAGCAAAAATTGGCCAAACCCGCATGGCACTCGAGAAGAACAAAATGTAATCAACGAATCTTTAGTTGCAAGAGAGAAAATCGTATGTCCACCCTCGGCGCATCGAGTGTTCTGGAACTCATGCAGCAGTTTGTGAAGTCGTTAAACCGACATGGACTTTATGCTTTAGGTACACGTAATACGTACAAATTACCTGCAATTAGTATAAGCTTATTTGATGGCTTTCAGAAAAAAAAGCCTATAAAAGATCCACAATTTACCGCCTCAGTGAACGAGATCTTGGTGTTCATTTGTGTTGAAGTTGTTGTAGCAACATTTTCTTGGCAATTAAAAAGCGGAAAATTATACACAATTAGTAGAAACTGCGTTTTCTAATATTGTCGGTTGTAATATGAGCATAAAACTTCACTACTCACCACAATCACTTAAATCGATTCCTACTAAATTTAAGTGATTTTAGTGAAAAACAGGGGGGAAATATTTCATCAAGTTATTTAAGACGATGGTAGAACGATATCGAGGAAGATGAGATACTCATATGATGGCCGACGACTGTTGAAGTAAAAGTAAAATTGAGCCGAGCCCCATATATCCTTGATAAGGTATCATGGATTGTGAAGTTAAGCTTTTCATAATGGTACTAAGCCCAACGACACTAATGAGAGACTGCAGCGAGAATGCCATACTAAACTTCGCGCTAGAATGTCTTATAAAATTTCTGATAAGCAATGCTTATCCACTTTGTGAAGTAAATTCCTTACTATTCTCCGTTTTTAATAAGCTCTCGTAGTAAATACTGATATTTGTACCCTGAAATGTATATGAATTTACCAGAAGATGATTTTTTGTTCTAAAAGAGGTCAATAGAACGTACCTCAAAAACAAAGATCTGTTAGATTAAATCTAATAGTTCTTTTCAAATTGTACATTCACAAAAAAAACAAAACAAACTTAGAAACAACTCAAAAACAGCAGGCGTCAAAACGCGTGTGTGTTGGGTCATGTTAGGATTATATCGGGACGAGGGGGGTCATACGTGTAGATTTTTATGGAAATGTACGGAGACTCACATATTTGAAAGAGCTGACTCTAAGGGAGGAATTCCATTTTTATCATTGGCATGGATGAGACTGGAAGAGAAGGAATAAAGTAGCAAGTTGTAGGAAAAAAACAATGTTGACGAAGGAATCGACAGAAAACCAGGCCCAGAGAATGGATATTATAAAAAGCGTTGGATTCGAATAAGGGAGGCTACGGAAAACACATGTTGGGGCAAAAAGTGAGTATATATATATATATATATATATATATGTTTTTTAAGAACTGACTTCTAAACGTGAGGCCTAGAAGGGAAACCGAATGTTTTGTCGAGAATTAGATTATGTCCTAACCTCCGGGGACAAGCTATTTATTAACCACGTTTTCGTTCTCGTTTAGGTTTTTTTTTTTTTTTTTTTGTATTAAAAGAAGAATGGCTGTCTTTTGGGATTTGGAATTATTACAAGAATTCAAAGTAGGTAGAGTAAGAACAGAATGCAGGAGGGAATTAAATACATTTAGAAGTGCGTTAATTGAGGATTCGGAGAGATTTTTACGAATGCAGACACGAATATGCCGTCCATTCCTGAGATAGAATTTGATAGGTTCTGAAGTGAACAGAAGAGTTGGTTAAATTAAAAAGAGGTAGTGTTAAAACGTGCACGTAATAGCAAGAGGAGGAATTACTTCGTCGAAGAAAGAAACAAAACTGGGAGAGCTAGTAAATCAGTAAAAGAAGTGATTGTTTTAGGAGATAAGGCGAATTAAAGTAGCGGATTTGAAAGTCGTAGTCGTGAAAAAGGAGTTGGAGAAGGAAAAAAAAAGTTTTTCCAAGAGAAGGTTCTCTTAGCCTGTTTAAGGATATTATAACCAGCACTTGCGCTTTCCTATTTTTTCGTGTCAGAAAGGGAGTAACAATATGGAATCCGCTAATAATCACTGTTCTATCCGAAATTACGTACTGAAGCTAATCCCAGAGCTCGAGTGTGAAATTGAACGGAGCAAAAAATAAAGGATCAGACTTTACTTTTAGTACGCTTACAGACGACTATAATTTTTAAGGTAAACAAAGTCGGCCCTCAACGACCCATGGTGTATCGATCAAGGAAAATATCATATAATAATAAATTAATTTAAGAAAATTTTCGTACAGGGATATGGTCAACTACTACGCTTATCTTCAGCCAATAATATAGAGCGCTTAAGGCACCTCCGAAAATAGGAAAAAAAAAAAAAAATCCTAGAAGGCAGCAGGAAAATATAAATAAATAGGGAAAAATTGCTGACTTTGCAAATTTTTTTTTGTTTGTTTCGGTTATCTCTATATCGGGTGAAAAATAAATGAAAATAATTTTTTTACCTTTGCGACCGGAGAAAAAAGTAGAGACACGATTAGCGGCGAGATGCGTGGGTCGATACGGAGAGGCGTAGCGTGGCATTTATATACGTGTAGGACATAACGTCAGCGATTAATAGCCTTTGATAGTTTTTCACTAGAATGTCGACGTGCCAGCACGGGCTAGCTGCGGCAGAAGTTTAGAATTTGTTTTGTTAAAGTTGTTGTCGAATAGCGAATTTCGCAAATAGTTAGTTTTTGTAATCTGAGTATCGTGACCGAGCAGATGGGAATAAATTGAAATTCGCGAAACAGCGGTGCTGGCATGTTGCTGGAGGCGGCTTCAGCTCGTTTATCGGCTGCGCACTTTCGACACTCACCTATTCAATTTGTTCCAGCTCCAGGTTTTCTTGGCAAAACTTTCGTAAACATCATTGATTATCATTCGGTGTATTGTGAGCACACAAGCGAAGAACCGGCACGCTCCGCGTCTGCTTCTTAACCCTTCCGGTTGATCGAGCGGCGAACAGCTTTTCCTATTCCAGATATTTTCGCCGCTTTTCGCGTTCGATGCCGATGGCCGACTTTGAAAATATTTTCGAATTTTTTCCCAACTTTAAACGCGCGGTTCCGTAATTTAATTACTTCTCTTTCCCGTTCTTCCGGCCAGTCCACCTCCCAGATTGCAGCTCTCTGTGTAGCCTGGTTAAACTGCTTTCGCTTTAAATTCGTCTAACTCCAGCCAGGCTGAAAGTATTCGGATAATGTAGCCGAGGCAGCGCGTTCGGAGGGATAAAGTTATTAAAAAATCTCCATCTTTTCCCGCGCCCATTACCAAGACTTTGAAATGAGGGGAGAAAAAAACGTGGAAAAGGCGACAACACCTCTACTCTCCGTGTACAGCGATTATTTGTCGAAAACCGATTTAAGTAAGGTCAGTCAGAGTATTAACTAAAAGTGCATTTTTTTTTTTCAAAAATCGAAAAAAAAAACAACACTTAACCACCAAACTCGCATTTTTCGGAAAAAATTTTTTTCCCCTTTTTGTTTTTGTCTTTTTTTTGTTTTTTTTTTTTTTTATTCTTTTTTAGCAGAAAACCCATCGACATAATCTGATAGCCGTGCCCGTTTTTATTATCTACGCATTACACTCTCGCATCCTATTATGTGTCAAGAGTAAAAAAAAAAGAAAAGAGAATTTTTCAAAAAATGTTTGCGCTTCCGAAAGGTTATTAATCCGTAAGTTTTCTTAAAAGGCAGGTATTTACGACGCGATTTCTGACTGCGCTACAAAACTTATTTTTGTAGAATTTCCGCTCTCGTCAAACCTCCAAATTTTCGAATTTAATAATGATGACGCTTAAACATTTTTCCACTGTAACGGGGATATTTTTAGCTCGGTGGTGGTGCCAATTTTAGAGACACAGTTAATTCGGCTGACGACAAAACAACGGATCTGAGAGACAACTGAAATGAAATGTTCCCATCGGAAGCAACCAAGTTGTGTGTACAATTAAACGGAATGAATTCTTGTGTTAGTGTCATAAGATTTCGTGCTGTTAATTCTAAAAAAGCAACCGTTTTATGATCGGTAATTATTTCTTTTAACTCGAATAAGTAATTTAGTGTGTGTATATATATATATATGTGTGTGTGTGATCTGTGCCATTAAATTGCGATATTTTATTTTATATTCAACGAAGAACTCATTTCACTTAAGATTTTGAACAATCTCACTTGATGTAACAGTTCGTTAGTGTTTTGTTCGGTTTACAAGCTAATATTGGCACCAAGTAGGGGCGAGTTTCGATTGAGAAAACTGGCTAAATGGGTAAAACCGGGGCCAAAAAGGAGAAAGAATAAAGTGGCGAGTTAAATTTGTACGCCGCTGTGAAACAGGAGTAATAAATGTCTGCACGACAACAAAAAAAAAAAAAAAAAAAATTAAAGTGTTAATAACAAGTTGTTCCGCGGTTAGAATTATATCGGCATACATCCTCAAAGTTTGGTACCGGTCGTGAATAAATGTGCTGCGCCCGCGTCTACTACGGTGGCGTGTGTATTGTTCAATTGACACTCGGATAGAATATCAGGTAAAAATGAGCGAGTGAAAGAGACAGATGAGTGTAATTGTATTGGACGAAGAGAAACAACTATTACGTTGTGACTGGTTGAAGGAGAATGTTCTGGAATTCTGGAAGTTATTAAAATTGTTTGCGATTCCCGGTGGAAGATGACGACAATTCCTCTGTAGACACCGCGGCAAGGTGATATAGCAAGAAGGTGGGGCGGATTCAGACATTAGCGATTATTGACACGCAAGCAAATATTTTAGTTATCCATTAAGGCATTTAAAAAAAGCTAAACTGTACATTTCTACCCTTTTAGAGAACACTTCTTTACGCTGTCAGCGGGTTGTCAATATTTCCTTGTTATACTTTGAGCAAAAAAATAACTATACGATAAATTCAATTACACTGCTTGAAGATACACTATTCTAGAGCATTCGATTCAGCACAAGGAAACACAATTAACCCCATTGAACAGGTACAGTGGAATTACACGTACCGTACGAGAAAACTTTGAGGCTAAAAAAGTATGCAAGAGTGTGTCCTCTTGAACGTAAAGGAATCCTCTGAAAAGTATACGTTATCCTAGTTTATTATACAAAACTCGAGGAACATTTACTCATCCTCATTATCTTCTTTTCTTAAATTGTATACTACATTCCGGTTCAACTGCATAATGAATGTTCCAGTAATTGTATCCGCTGGCGTGCCATAAAGGAGCATCTTAGGTTAGGCACTTCTAGATGATAACGTTGTTACAACAATGTTCGCAGGCGACGCTACGCTGCCATATAAACAGTGATAGTATCACGGCTTGCATAAAACCAGATAAGGCAATAACAAACATGATGACGGCGCATAAGAATAAATAAAGACAAAATTAAACACGTTACCGGTAAAATGAGTCATTCAAATAATAATCGTCGAAGAAAAAGTTGTCATCTATTTTTAGTAATATGTTTATTTGCAAATTAAAACGCGGGATACTCATTTTTCGAAAAGAAAGAGAGCAGCTCGAACTGAAATTACCAGAACTATTTCGAGTTCTTGTCACGTGCACTGTGATCAATTTAAAATTTTTCCGTAATAAACTGCTAATTCGTGTAAAATAATGCTAAAGCCCATTGTGACAGAACGCGGCTTCATATTGTGATGTTGTGTCAAAGATACGTATATTAATAAGATACAGCGGTTTCGAAATAAAACCATCAAACTTAGCGTCTTTCCAGCCTGATACGTGTGTCTAATCATACGCTACACTTGAATATCAATGTCCTGTAAATAAATGATAAGGAGATTAAACGAGTTGCTATATACGCTATTATGCAAACCGCTTCAAGTCTCTCAAACATATTCGCAATTTATTTTCTAGATAACAGTCTCGATTTGTTTGGTTTGAAACGCGACCGAATGTTTCATTCACTCTGAACGGCGCAAGAAACAAAAAAAAGGAAACATTCATTGGGCAGAATTGACTCTTCACAAGCTACATTGCGCGTTTCATATCAACTGCTGGATGACCATCTGTCAAGCGAAATTCAAAAATTTACCGAAAAAAGAAACCGTTTTGTCGCAATATGCGTATTCCTTCAGTTCTATATTAATTTTCACAATTTCCAAAAACGTTACTTTATTTGCTTTTACATCAGATGTTTATATACGGCTTCTGTAGTTATTCATACTTATTTTCGACGGCTGTTGCTATAAAGTTCTATTATAACAACATACATATATTTTACGTCTCCCACTCTATATCCAGATACCCGTTACTATAATTTAACGGTTCCTTAGTATATTACTTCATTCATATATTTCTATGTACACAAAACTTGCTCGTTTATGATTACACATATATACGATCATTAGCGATACGCTTCTGCAGATCTGCCTATCGTGCCGAAGACAACTCGTTGTGCTAGCGCTATTATAGTATATATTTTGAAATAGTCGCGTATTGAAAATTGGAAAATGTGAAAGTAAAATCTTTTTAATTTTGAGTTCTAAGTATTGCGATTTGAATGTTTTAAAATCCCTGACGAATTCATTTATTTTTATTTGAACGAAGTTCTTTCACAGGGCTTGTCGGTAGGAGTAAACTGGCGGAAATGGTGAGGTCACGAAAATCGCGTTATGCATAGTTCTCCAGGCGACTTTCACTCTCTTTCACTCTGTCCATTTTTCTATTATATACGGGTGTTGTGTGTGTGTGTGCGTGCGAGTATCGAGATTCGAGCAGTAAGCATTGTGCGTGGTCAGCTGTATAAGCTCAATTCTAAACAGGTGTACATTTTATTTAATCTGAAAATTAGCGCGGTTTTTTGTGCGGCGTTAGCACACTTCAACGAGTCTGATGATTTATTTATTGTTTTTGTTTTAATTAATTCATATGGAATTCGTATTTTTTGTTTTAATTCATACGAGATTTATATATTGTGTGTCATTTTTTATCGTATACTTTATGAGAATGACTCTTTACATTCGTATATCTACCAAATTCTGACGCCTGGCTGTTTAGCTCTATCTCTTAATTTTTCATGTTGTTGGGTCAAGGCCGCTGGCGCGCCCAGGGTGGGGGAAAAAAAAGAGGAAAGGAACTTCGTTCCTACCGGGTATCCTCCTCTAGACGACATTTCTCCTTTTTTTTATTTTTTATTCGGAGTGAAAATAATTACAAATTACAAAACCGAGAAATTTAAAAGCAATAAATAATGTAGGAATACCCCCATGAAAATTTCCTTTATAGTTTGCGTTATTTTCGGGGCTCATTAACGGGGAGTGGGGTTGCTTTCTGTTAGAAAAAAAGACTCGGTTATGTTGATATCGGCATCGGCTGTTTTTGGGCTTTTTGGCTATATTTGTAAGTTAAACACACTGATAGATAAAAACAATGTATACGTATTCTCTTCAGTCGTATTGTCCGTTTGCGGACGTCGTGACCAATCATCATAAACCAGTGGATCGAGCGACCACCTGTCGCCATTCTTCTCTGTTGTTGCTTGATTTTATTAGTTCCGACAGCGGCATTTTTGTAGCAGCTGTGAGATGATCTAGGAACCTCATCGGTGGCCGTCCCCGACTCCTTTTTCCTTTCATTTTTCCTTGTATAATATTTCGTTCCAAACCATTCCTTCTCATTATGTGCCCAAAGAACCCTAGACTCTGCCTTATTATCGTGGGCAATAGTCGTTGCGTCGGTGTAATATGTAGCTGTTTTAGAATTGACTGGTTGGTTCTGTATTCTATCCAGGATATTCTTAGCATGCGCCTATAGCAGGTCATCTCAAAGGCTTCGATTTTCCGACGTGAAGCCGCCGTTATTTTCCAAGATTCTGAACCATACCGGAATATTGAGTGTATCAGCGTTTGCATCAGCCTTTTTTTCACTTGACATGTTATGTGGTGATCTTTCCATATTTTTGTAAGTTTACCTAGCGCATTCTTTGCCAGGCCTATTCTTCGTCTTATTTCTATCTCGCAGTTTCCATCGTTGGTTATATAGGCGCCGAGGTATATGGTTCCAGGTTTCGTGTCAATATTGAGCGATGGGGTAAATTTTCCGGATAGTTTATGTGCTCTGTCAACCACCATTATTGTGCATTTTGATCGGTTTAGTATGAGATTAGCCCTACGGCTGAGATATTCAATCCGGTCCAGTAAATTTGCCAGTTCTCTTTCGCTTGTAGCAATTATAACTGTATCATCAGCGTAGCGTAGGTTATTTATTTTCCTACCACCGATATTGACTCCGCCTTCCCAATTTTCAGTTACCTGGCGCATAATCCACTCGCTGTATATGTTAAATAGAATAGGAGATAGGATGTATCCCTGTCTGACGCCTGTTTCCGTTTTGAAGTTTTCAGATTTTTCATTTTCTATCTTAACATAAACATTGTTGTTTTCGTATAGGTTTTTAATTAGTATAATTCGATGTTCTGGTACGCCCATTTCTTTAAGTATTACCCACAGCGTGTTCCAGTTCACCTTGTCGAAGGCTTTGGAATAATCTAAGAAACAGAATATTGTCGGAACATTGTATTCATAGGCTTTTTCGATTATCTGCCTGACGTTGAGTAGTTGCTCACGTGTTCCTTTCCCGGGCATAAAGCCTGTTTGTTCTTCTGAAATTTGTGGTAAGAGATATGTCTTCAGTCGTTCCATTATTACATATAGTAAGGTTTTACTCGCATGGCTGATTAGAGCGATTAATCTATAATTGTTACAATCTTGCTTATTTCCTTTTTTATATATTGGAATGTAGATTGATTCGGTCCAGTCCTTTGGCCATTTATTGCTTCTCCAAATTTTGTTGCATATATGGTGTAGTATATTAATGTGTTTCTCTCCACCTGCTTTAAACATTTCCGTAACTATTTCATCGCATCCTGCTGATTTATTGTACTTTATTTTTCTTACTGCATTCTCGATTTCTATGCGGAGGATCGGTGGTTCTTGAGTGTCTCCCAGAAATAGTGGTTGCCTTTGTGTTTTCTTCGAGTTTTGATTTGTCATTAGTTTTTGACAGTATTCACGCCACCTTTTTGACACTAAGCGTTTATCTACAATGGGTTTTCCATTTTGATCGTTTATAGCCGTGTGTCTTGCATGGAAATCTCTGCTTAGGTATGCCACTTTTTTAAAAAGGTCTTTAGTTTCATTGTTTTGCGCATGACTCTCTATTTCACCGCATATGTTCATTATAAATTTGTTTTTATCTTTCCTCATCATATGATTGATTTGGCGTGTCAGGTCATTATATATCCTGGTTTCTCTTTCCTTATTACTTCTCTGCATCTTTACTTTTTTTCTTTCCTTAATTTTATTCCAGGTATCTTCAGTTATCCATGGTTTCCTTGGTTTTTCAGGTCCTCTGTATTTTTCCGCATTATTTATCAGTACTCTTTTATATCTACTCCACAGTTCATTTGCGGTCAGATCTTCAATTTTGTTTTCTGTTATTTCATTTAGCCCTCGTATGACTTATGTTTTGTATTTATTATTATCTTTCAGGTACCATCGATTAGTGCTTATGTTGCGCTTAGCTATATTTCGGTATCCTTAGCTTTAGTTCCGCAACTAATGCATTGTGGTCCGTACCGCAATCTAAGCCTGGATAAGTTTTGACGTCTTTAATACACGTTTTCCATCTGTTTCGTATTAATACATAGTCTATTTGATTCCTGGTTGCGCCATCTGGCGACTGCCATGTATAGAGTCTACGGGCATGATGCTGGAAGTTGGTGTTAGCTATTAATAGCTCATTTTCGGCACAGAAGTCAATAAGAAGATCTCCTCGATTATTTCTTTTTCCAAGTCCATATTTTCCGACTACCTGTCGCATCTGGGTATCTTGGGTATTCTCTCCTACAATTGCATTGAAGTCCCCGAGTATTATCAATATTTCCCTTTTTGGGATATCGTTGATTGTATCCTGTAATGCCCCATAAAAGTTGTTTATCTCTTCTTCAGTTGAATCCGATGTTGGGGCATACACCTGTATCAAATTTAACGGTATGGGGGAGGATCGGAGTTTTATTACCATGATTCTGTCGCTCACTGAGTAGTATCCCATTAATGCCTTTGATATTGTCTTACTGATTATGACTCCTACGCCATTCTTCGACTTTTTCTCGTTACTGGAGCATATCATAAGGTTTCCATTTTCTGTTACAAAGTGCCCTGTTGTTCTGTAGTGAGTCTCAGCAAGCCCCAATATGTCGATTTTGTTCATTGATGCTTCTATAACCGCCAATTTTCCTGGTATGTTAATACCTCTTACGTTCCAGGTGGCTATTTTTATTAACGGTATCTTAATCTTCGTTTCACTTGCTTCTCTTGTGCCAGTCGCATAGTTTCTACGGAGGGCCTGGTCACCCATCCTTCCATAGCCGGTCACCATTTTAACACTTACGACCCCGAAGTCGCAGCGCCGATTGCTAGTCGGATCGCATGGCGTAACAACATTGATTTTTGGCTTTTTCATGGTTAATTTTGATTGATTGATTGGTTTTCTTGAGACAATACCATGGTAGGTTCTCTCTTCTTTCCATGGCGTAGTTCAACAACTGATTGGGCCATTGTGGCTTCACTTGTTGATATGACACACATCGCCGATTTGAATATTATATTCATCGCCTTTGCAGTCTATTAGTGCACCTGCTGCCGTACACTAGTGTCTTGGATAATAATCCTAACCGTCAGACAAACGGGGTGCTACTGAGGACTAGCAGTGTGAGGTTTTGACAGCGACCACAACTCGCTGAGGGTGAGATAGTCGTTAGATATATGTGGATTTTTGATAGTCAGTTCCTCAGTCTGCCCATCCACATCCTCGTACCTCATTGCCCTGTCGCTACTGGAATCATCTACTAGAGATTTTGCACCAGTAGCCGCTCTTGGTTCGCGACTGCTTATTAGTTATTCGCAGCTAACCAGCATATCTGCTGGTCGTTCCACTATCCACCACCCGTGGACGCGCCCGGTTCCGGTTAGAGCTCCGGATCCCAAAGGGGTATAAAGTGCCCCCCTGGGGGGGGGGGGGTATACGTATTACTTAGTGAGAAAAAGATTTTCCGACATTGGCTTATGGATGCACAAATTCACTACTACACGATGAAAAGAGTATGACAATAGGCTAATTAAGAACATTGGTACCGGAGCTGACCACAATTTCAATATCAGAAATTTGAAAGGTCAATACTTCTTTAGAGTGATTGAGTAATGTAGCAGAATTACATACTTTTTGTACGTTCATTATTCTAGATACAAAGAAGCACACGCGGCACAGAACTTGGTCAGCATAATATGTGGAGTATGCAACAACAGTGTAAGCATGTTGATGTTGGAAATGAAGATTTGCGCATTTAAGGGAGAGATGGACACATAAGACTTATTCGGCCTTTCTCAAGTGTTGTCGCAAATAAGTACTCTTTAATTTTTCCATAATCCTGAGACTGCATCTTTTTTTCTTTTTCATTTCACCGAACTATGTTTCGGAAATAATAATAGTGAAATTGAGACAATCTTATTTTAGTTTTTGCGTTTACAGCGAAAAAAAACAAAAATGAGAATAGAATTTACTAAGATACAAAAGGAAATAAAAACCATCACTCTGACTATTTATAACGTCTTGTAAAGCCTTAAACATGCTATTAAATTTAAAAAACAAAAACAAAAAAAAAACATGATGTCATGTAATTTTATCTCATTTGTAAGATTCAGATTTCTAGTACTGCTTCATTTCAAGCCCGGTAGAATTATATTTACTTTTAATTTGAAATTTGACATCGATGATGTCTGGAATGGTGAGGTTCGCATTAAGCTGCCCTGATGAGTAGTTTATAAACCTGCGTTTTGGCACACAAAGGATGACAAAATAGCTGTCAATGGATCCATTGGGATATGTTCAGTTTTCGTGGTAAAATTCGGAAAATTAAATAGAAAGTAATTGCGCCGTTGGATTGACAGACTTGTGTATAGCGAAAGCGAGGCTAGAGTTATTTAAAAGGAGTTGGTGATTGGATTATTGGATTTCTGCTCCATGGAGGTTAAATTGGAGGTTTCAAATAGTTACTTGGGTAAATTTTTACCTACGTTATACTGATTTAAGGGTCTAATTTTATTACACTGCTCCACGTTTAAAGCGGCCGGATGATAAAAATTAGAATCATGTACCAGAGAAGTATTTCTTATACAGATTATTCCGATAAAACCAGGAGGGTCGGTTTTACCTTTTTTTTTTTACTTTTTTTAACATTTTCGTTTATGTCTCGTTATTTTAGATTAGATTTAGTTGGAGCGATTTGATCTGAAATAAGACTAATATGGTAGCTGAGCACCTTAATTACCGTTTCTTAGAGCATGCTATCTCCCAGTAAGGTTAAAATTAAATTGAACGGAATTTTTTTGAACCAGTTTTTAATCAATTATCAAATTAATATAACTCTACCATCTCCTTTCCTTCATCTTCTGTGGTGTCCGCACTGCTGTCCTTTGTTGCGTCCATTTCGGACCGCTTAGTTTTTTAATTTATTAGCTTAGTTTTCGTTGTTGTTGGGTCAATGCCGCTGGCGCGCCCAAAAAAAAAAAAAAAAAAAAAAAAAAAAAACTACCATTAAATACTTTGTAGGCAAAAAATTAAAAGTAAAATTAATTTATAAGTTTATATTTTAATTTAGTTCGATTATTATTTAAAACATTATTAATTTCTTCGTTAATAATTATAATAACTCAGTTTGATATAATATTATTAGTATAGATGAAGTTAAAACGAATAAAAAAATTGCGTTTTAATAAATGCTTTAAATAATAATCGATTTAAATTAAAGTAATACGTATTTATAAATTAATTTTACATTTAATTTTTTGACGAGACAAAGAGTGTTATCGTTTAAAACGGTACTATTGTAACTATTAATTTAATAACCCTTTGCTTAAAAATAAAAGTTATAATTTATAATACTACACTTAATATGTGTATACAGCGATAATTATTAAAAATATCTTTTAGTTTTCTTCATTTCTATTAAATTTGTTTACTTTAATTTATTTAATTATCCGAGTGTGCGTGAGTGTAGATTTTTCATAATATCGAAACATGTTGGATAATGTGGTGAATTTTTAAATTTAGGAATATGATTTTATCGTTTAATTTTAATATGTGGTAATAAAAATTGTAACGTTAACAGAAAAAACAAAATAATTAACAAAAAAGAACGAAAGGTGGTATATTTGTCTATACGGACGGATTCGAACCGGGCCACTCTGCGACTACCGTGCAAAATTAATCGATATGATTAACGAGAATAATAATTACTGTTGAATAATCAATAAATCAATCGTTATCCACGTATATTCGTTATTATTCCAATAAAATTTATTCGTTATTATTCGATTTCGATTAGCAAATGCTCAACACTGATTTCATATAGAATAAAACCTCTTTCAACCAGCCGCAGATTAACCGGCCTATCTGTAAAACAAAATTTTTTTCTCTCCCCCTCTTTCCCTTCTAGCCTATAATATCACATACGTAATAGCTAGATGACTTATTCCACTAATTGTAAGTTCAATTCATATGATTTAATTATTTTGTATTACTTTATGTACGGATAATCTATGTCCAATAAAATGAGTTGCAATTATTTGCTTGGTTATTCATGATGATATCTGATGAAATCTATTGGTTCGCTCTGAAGGAAAATCAATTTTTCACAGGAACTTAGGGATTAACCGGCCAAACGTGAGACTGGCCTGGTCTCGGCCCCGCCCACACCGGTTAAGAGAGGTTTTACTGTAATACATTACGAATTAATTGGATAATTTGCTAATTCTTCACCGTCGCCGGATGTTTTTGGATTTATTGAAATTGTTCAGCAAGTGCCAGTGAATTATTTTATTGAGGAATTCTATAATCTTTTCGACCACCGGGCACTTTTTAAATTGCCTTAAAACAGGATTTCAAACAAACAAACGCTTAAAGTATATTTTAAAATAAATCTTCTTCACGTGTATTTTTTGTGCGGTCAGTTGCAAATTGGGAAATAATGTAGTCATTTGATTTTCATCGCCTTTTAATGTCAAGTTAGTTAGAACCTATGAAATTGGGTGTGACTTTATAAAAACTCGTTTTTCATAACTTCAAGTTTTAGCAATATCCTCGGAGAAGGCAAATATAGTAGATCTGATAAGGAACTTTTGTGCATTGACCGTAGTGCAATCCATTTAATAACAATCAAAAATGTATATACGTAGGACATTTCAAAAGTAATATGCACGCACATGTGAAAAAAAACTAAAAAAACTATTTGACAAAGTCATATTAATATTATAATCTTTCAATCCTCGTCAATGATACGTTCCCAGCGTCGGGGGAGGTTTTGGATGTCGTCCAGGAGGCCTTTGAAGTTTACTTCACAAATCCGTCGGATCACCGTACTATTTAAGGCCTCTAAATCCGGAAAATGGATTTCTCGCATCGGCTCTTAAGTTTATGGAACAAGCCATAATCACAAGGAGCCATATCCGGTGAACAAGGTGGATGTGGTAACAATTGTCAGCCGTATTCCGCAAAAATTGCTCGAATTTCATCATTATCGTGCGAGATGATGATCAAATAGTGACGGACGCAATTTTCAGATTTTCGGTGCTGGTGGTCGACAGGCTTTCAATGTCAGCTGTATGACCTATCTCTTCACACATCATACGGCCATCTTCAACGATCAGTGTTGATAGCGATGTTTGTGTTGTCACGCGAAGTTCTTGGATGACCAGTACAAGGTGCATTTCCAACCAAATAACGGCCTTCTTCAAAATTTTTTTTTGCCCAGCGGGAAATACTGATACAGTTCCCATGGTGTCACTGTCATCTTCAAATGCAGAATAAATTTCTGTAGGCGTACGACCACGAAAAGTTTCAATTTTCACATACGATCGCTGGTCCAGATTTGTAACGCGATCCAAGGAGCGATCTTCCATCATTACAAAAACACGTTCGTACTTGTACGCACGCACAACTCACTCGAAACCAATCACAGTGCACACTGTCGTGTTGACAAAACTTCATGTTTCCCCCTCTTCTAAATGTATACAGACTGCGTAAGAATATTATGTGCATTACTTTTGAAGAAATGCCCTACGTATTTAAAACGATGTATCACATTCCTTCTGCGGTCAGTTCACTTTGGAGCAAGTTCGTTTGCATGATCAACCCCTTGATTATCATTTGCGCTTGCAGAGTTGATTACAAGTATAATTGTTCATGGTATTTTTTTCTATTCTTTTCGTTTTTGGCCAGTCAACAAAGGACCATTAAGTACCTAGAAACAATTTCTTCGCAGAGAAATAGTCAATTAGTTATGTATTTTGTCTGAGATTGATAGTATAAATATTGCGAGAGCTGAAAAGAGATTAGGAGAAGATAAGATGGATGAAGCACAATAGGAAGAAGGAAGCCTGAGCGATAGCAAGTCGGAATACAGAATAGAGAATATTCGGTATATATATATATATATATATAGGGATGAACACTCGAAAAATACATGATTGGAATCTGGCTTTATAACAGCAAAGCGGCGGAATAACGAAGAATCAGGAATAAGATGAAAGATTAAGCTGAGCGGGTAGACAGATGGAATGAGTACTGAAATATGATGATAAAGCGCAGTTATCCTGCCGAAGTCTGTAATGGAACATTTTACTCGAGGATAGCAGATTAGAGGTAGGAATTATATTAGAATAAAGACGGAAAGATGCAACGGAGCGAGCTGGAGAATCCGCTATCTCATATGCTGACATGGCAAAAGACCCAAAGCAATCTTTATGTACGGAATGAAGAGAAAAGTGATTGTGGATACGAGAAAGGAATTCAATGGAAAAGTCGCAGCAGTGAATAGGAAAGGAAGAACAAATAGCCTAAAGAACACTCATGGGCTCAAAAATAATTGGACGAGAAGCGCGATGTGGAGGAGATATAAGTAATAGAGCATAGCCACAACGGAAGTAAAGACGGTACAGAAGGAATTGAAGAGGAAAAGATTCATAAAAGCTGATATCACGGGGAGTTAAAAAAGAATTCCGAATATGATTGTAAGTGGAAAATAGGGTATTAATTGTGCTCAGGAATTTCTGCATAGCTGCTGATCGGGAAAGGTAATTGGCGGATAGAGATAAATGTAAGAAACATTCGGAAATTGAGAAAACCCGAATAGGTTGAAGAGAAAATAAGAAATGCTACTACATAGTGTAGCGATTAATTTGACGAGGAACAGTTAACACGCAAAGAGGCATAAGCTAGGATAGAAATTTTCCCGGGGGGAAAGTGGCAATTTTATAAAATACGAAAGTACGAAAGCGTTAAGTCTGGATGAACTCAGCGAAAAATTGCTTAAATAAGAAGCGATAACCTAAATATAATTTGCGGGTGAACAAGAGAGACGTGTTTAATTTAGCTAGAAGTGTTGTTGAGATCGCGAAAGATTTAAGAGGACCGAGGCAGAGTCGAAAACATGAATTTTGTATCATGTCTAGTTTGTAATCTCCAGAGGCAGAACCGTAATCAAAGGAGATTTTCTTATAGTACTATACGATTGTAATGCGATAGTTTTTCAATAGCTTTTTTGTGTTACAGGTATTGCTGTTATGTACGTAATCACTGAACGCGTACACATAGCTTAACATTTTTTCTACTACCTGAATAGGATGATACTCAGTAGACCTGTCGTATCATGAAAATTTTTTAAACAATAAATCGTATTTTTATGGAATTTATACAAAATCGTTTTTATTTATAAAATATCAAGTCACGTCAAAAATTAGTTTATCCGTGTCACGGAAGTGTGTTTATAAAATGCATAAAATGGGGAAAAAACAAAGTTCCGAGATGAGTAAACATTAAAAATAAGATCTTACATTCTAGAGGTCCGCACTTACAAAAATTTAAAAATTATTCTAGATTTTTGGTTGTATTTTAATTTTCAATTGCATTATTATTATTACTTTTTTTTTACATTAAATATTTCATTTTGACGATTGATTCCCCTTCTTCATTTCGATTCTAAATTTTATTTTATTATTTTCACTTCTGAAATTTTTTACGGATTTTTGCAATCATTTTAATATTAATTTTTTTAAATAAAATATCCTTATATAATATATATATATATATATATATTCATATTAACAATTATGTTTCGCTTGTCGTTGGTTACCTCCCTATATTGTCCTCTCGACTCAAACGAAGAGCCTGTTTTCGATGCTGATCATGTGTTCTTTGAGTATTCATTCTGCTTTCTACTACAGTTTGCTGCGACTTGGTCTTTCTACTCCGTATTGCATCTCTTATATCCAATTTTTTCCTTCTCAACAGATTATCCCTATTATTTATTCCTTTCTCCTAACAACATTTGATATCGTATGAAGATATAATTGACTCCTTCCTTTTCTAATTGTTTCTAGGTAAAGCCCCCCCCCCCCCCGGTTAACGAACATGAAAAAAAAACAAACTGTCATTCTTACAGTGATGTAATGTGAACATCATATATTACATTTTTCCGTGTTACAGATGTGTGTTATATTGTTTCACAAACAGTAAATTAAACTTATCGGTTTTTCATCACTATTGGGGGGGGGGGAGCGTTATTATTTCGAAAAGAAAAAAAATTAATCAATTGGAATCTATAAAAATTACAGAAAACTACCATTTGAAGGTTCAGAGGGTGATTACAAGGAGAGGTTTTTATTACTTTTGCCTAAATCACGATTAGTTCCTGATGTGTTTATACATGCTGTTTTAATATTTGTACCATTTATCGCGACAGCACAAATTATTTCTGTTCTTTGGCATTATCGTTTTATTTGTTTTTTAATATCCACTTGAATAATACGTAAATATTATTACATTTGTAATACTAACATAATATTTCTCTTCTTTCCTCAGCCGTTCATTCTAAATTACCGCTCAACTGCTATTCTTCTTCATTTTCTAATCGTGCTTCCTTTTAAATAATTCAGCCATCTCTTCAACCGCATTCATAGTTTTCTAGGTACTTGCTCCCTCTTAAACGCTCTACAATCACTGCTGATTTTAAACCATAGGTATCACCTTTTTTCGGTTTTATATGCGCTCCATTCTGTCTTTTCCATTCACCATCCATATGATCCTAACATCATGTTGGAATGTGCGGCCTTCTCTATCGCGATTAAAACTTGACATCCCTACTTCTTATAATGCTGCTATGAATTCTCATTTCCGTCATCATTCCTGTCCCCTTGAATTATTTTTATCCTCTGCCCTTAAGCGCTTAAGAATATAAATTTGATTTCTGCATTTCTTAGGTTCTCGCTGACAAGCCGATTATTAAAAGAAAAAAAGGAAAAAAACCAAGAATGCCTTTCCTCGGCCATTGCTCAAAAACTGAAACCGTAATTATTGCACGGTCAGAAAGCGATATTTTAATTACTGTATCAACTTCTCCGAAGCGAAATGCCACTTTTTCTTCCTGCAGGTTGGGCACTTGAATTATTCATAAATCACCGTTTTTGCTAATGGCGAATATATAGAGATAAGTAAGCATACGAGCAAAGAATTTTTTTTCTGTTTTCAGCGAAACATTTTGACCCTATTTTTTTCTAAGTGGGGTCGGTAACTTTGAGCTAAACGGTGCGTTTTAACTTTTAATTCGATTCGGAAGCTTTTTATCGCGAGTTTTTTTTTTAATTTAGTGCTGTTAAAATGAAATCTTTTTAAGGCGAAAACCGGCAAAGTCAGCTTTTGCTTTATATTAAGAAACTGATCAAGTTCAATTTCGATATTGAAACGCTCATTGACCATGATATCGCAGGATCGCTGCGAAGCGCGTCTCTTATCTGACAACAAAGTAACTCTCGGCTGCTCCGATGTCGTCTTATTAATTTCTTTTAACCTGACGTAATTTTAAATTAAATTCTCACTGTCGTTTTCCAGTTGCCTTCCGAGGGGGGAATTCTGTGCCGTTATTTAATTATATTCCTTACCTACCTTCGAAAATTTCCCTTTCATCTTCCTACTAAAAACACACTTTTCTATTTATAATTTAATTTCGAGTTTGAACGCTGCCAACTAAAAATGCTGAAAGCCTGTGTTCCATTTGACTCGTTCTTTCTTTAGCGTTCCGCGTATAAAAATATTATTGCCGCCAATTGAGAACAGGCTGATAAATTTTTGTTCGGCTTATTTGCTGCTAAAGAACCTCCGCTGTGTGTATAGGACTGTATAGTTGGCAGGAAACGGCATTTTGATCTCGCTAACTTAATCGCTGATTTTGTTCTACGAGATTTTCAGTTAGCGACAACTCGGCGGTGATTATATTTTTTGTTCGAATAATAATATAGACGTATTACCTGCAATAAATAGGCTAGTATGCATAGAACAGGGGGCTCTGTCAGCTATAAGGGGACAGTCGGGGTAAATCCGTCGACAGTTTAAAACTACCGAAAGAAAACCGAAGAATTTTATATAATTGGGATTTTTTTTTTTTTTTTTTTTTTCGTTTTTTGGGCGCGCCAGCGGCATTTACCCAATAACAACAGAAATTAAGGAAAGGGTTAAATAAAGAGATGATTAGAAATAGAGCTTAGGAAAGATTGGAGTACAGGGATTATGTCTGGAGATGGTAAGGAAAAGACAAAGGAAGAATTATACGGAGCAGGAAGACCCAGTGCCAAGATTTTGGAGTACAAAACAGAGCGCTCGGAATCAAGGGCAGGGCATTCAAAGAAGATGTGGTTTGCATCAAATATGAGAGGAGAGATGGAATTACGATTTTAACAAAAAAAAAGCTATTACCGACTGTTGAAACATTCATCTATAAGCAGTACAGATGAATTAGTGTGGCGGGCTTTTCTAAAGTCTCGAAGAACCCAATTATATGTGTATGTGTGTGTGTGTGTGTATCTGTAAACTTCTTGAGCAATGATAGAATAACAAAAGAATAAAAAAGAAAAGTTTAAGACTATCTCGATAAATAGTTTAATGCAGCTTTTTACGATGTGAGTTACTGAGAAACGATTTTAACGAGGGGCAGCTGTCGGAAGGAGGGGAATTTGAGAAGTGGAAATTAGTCACGAACGTTTTGAACGTATTTGCAGTATGTTGACAGGAAGTTGTTCTCGTCGAATGTTAAATCGGTTTTTCGTCAATTTTACGTGAAAAATGGATGATAATTAGGAATGTGCGGAAAGCTCCAATGTGTAGCTCCATCGTGTGGTGGATAACGTTTAGAACGTTTATGTAATAGTACATTTCTGTTTCACACAGTCGCATTCGAATATAGAGAATAAGTGTTGACTTATTAACACGACGGTGTAGGAACTCTTTCGCGGTAAAGTTAAAAGGAACTTTTTCGAAGAACGGTGTGTTTGTGTGAGAAGACCGAGAAAGTTAGGGATGCGCTTTTCGTGTTTTCAATCGTGATTAACGTTGATGCAGAGTTTCTTCGATTAATCGTAAAAAGTACACCGATGAGCATTACGATGGGGTTATTGACTCGATGATGGGATTTTCGGCTGGAATGTGTACAGAACCGTTTTTCAAATGTTTTTTCCAAACAATTTTCACCGGGCGGCGTAATATTATAGCGACTGTTAGGGCGAAATTTTCCCAAAAAATAAGGTTCGGCTTGTCAGGGAATTTACTTCGCCCTGGAGCCTAACTAGTTTCGGATTAGTCGGATTTTAAGGTTCGTCAGTGGCCGGCGTCGCCTCTAATTTTCATACAGCACATTCTTTTGACCGTTGAAGAAGGACATATTTTTAACTTAGCGGGCCTTAAAAGAAGTTGTCAGCCGCTTGGAAGTGAGTGGCCAATTAGAATTTTTCACCACACAACAGTTTAGTTGAAGATGATTGAAGAATTACATTTTTTTTTGCACGCTGATAGGTGCATCTTATCCTAGTCCGTTCTTAATTTGCGCGAAAAGTAACGCTGAATGTCGCACTGTGAACCGCGCTCATTTCCAGTCAAATTAGAACCGGGGTATGCATAGAAATACGAGTATTTCATTGCCAAGTTTTGCTTGTGTGCTTATGTTAAAACCGATAAGCAAATGTGCTAGTTTATTTATTATTAATATTTATTATTAATATTTATTATTAATATTTATTATTAATATTTATTATTAATATTTATTATTAATATTTATTATTAATATTGTGACGGATTCGGCCGCCATGACTTTCGATATTTTTCACGCTGTACCGAATTAAAAAATGATTAATATTACAATTTCCAATTTCTAAATTTTTTTTATATTTCCCCGCGAGTTTCAATGGTCTGGTTAAGTGTAATTCCAGTCGTCTATCCTCATACATTTTTTTTTTAATCCTGTTGAGTGTTCCTGTTCTACTCTTCATATTCCTGTAATATTCGGTGACAAGCGCCGTAGAAGGCTTGTAAGGCAGCTCCGGAGCCTAAGGAATCCGAAGACCGGTGTGATGCCCGGTTCACAGGTGGCTCCCCAATCAAGAGGGATGTTCGTCGTCAGTTCAGATGTGCTGAGTAGGGGGCCCCACCGTTTTTTTTTTTGGAGGGTTCCTCTAGGTAAGCCAAGTTCATGTCCCTCGAGCGGTCCGATCGGTCGTGATGTTATGCAGAAGGTTGGAATATGTTGGATGTTCGTGACGCCGAGGGGACATTCATTGCGTCCCATGAAAGAAGATGGTGATCGCACTCAGGGGGTGTCTTTAACGGGGGTCCCAGTCAAGTCCACCATCAGGTCGGGTAGGCCAGGTAGGAGGGAAAGGATCCGTGTGGGGCGTCGCTGTGGTGCACTACCGGAAAGATGCCGGGTGGCCCAGTTCGTACGTTCCCGCGCCATGTTTTCATCAGGGGGTGTCGTTGGTAGGTTTAAATTTCCACTGCATAGGCCAATGAGGGTTTTGTGCGTTGTGCGTGACTGAGTGCCACTTTTTGGGCTATGTGCCAACTTTTATTTGTTGTTTTATTTTGAGTAGCGCTGCTTTTCGGGCCATGGGCCAATTTTTTTTTTTTTATTTGTCGTTTTGCTTCTGGTGGCTCAGTCGCGTGTACTTTGTGTCAGGGGTGTCTGGGAATTTTTTTATTTTTTTTCTTTATTATTTGTCCAAATGGAGTACCGGTCTTGTCTGCCGGGCCTCTCTCTCTCTTTGTTAGGAGAACTATTTTATTTTTTATTGTGTTCCTCAGTTATTCCCATATTCCTCAAAGGCTATGAACTCGTGGGAAACCATTTCTTGTATTTTTCTTAAATTTTTAATATTTTCAAACCTTTTCGTAATTTCTTCAACCCTTATTTTTTTGCCTGTTGCAACTCTTATATATTTTTTTTCAACCCTTAATTTTTTACTACCCTTATATAAATTTTTTATTCGAAATTTTTTTTTTTTGTTTATCTTGTCTTGACTGGATACGGTCTCAGTGGTATACCCATAACTTTATAATGTGCAACGTGCGGTGTATATGAGTGGGTTAGATGGTGGAGATCTGTTCGGGACTCCGTAGCTCGGCAACGGGTGGTCCGAATTTTGTCGCTCTTGGGTCACCTGAGTTCTCATCCAAAACTTCTGTTGTTTTGGATGAAAATAAGGGTGGGGCAGTGTGACGGATTCGGCCGCCATGACTTTCGATATTTTTCACGCTGTACCGAATTAAAAAATGATAATGATTACTCTTTTCCAAATTCTAAATTCCTCATTTCTCTGCGTTTTGACAGTTTCTCAGGCCTCTGATTTCTATTTCTCCGGATTCTTCGGGCAGCGTGCAAACTGAGCATTCTCCGACCGTAATGCTAGATCGACAAATTTCGTGGGAATTGCCAATGTGCACGGCGCCAATTTGGCGATCCGTGCATATGTGTGTGTTTATTATATGAGGGTGGTTCGTCCGATGTTTGTCCGATCTGGCGTTGTGTGCGTCGGAGATGCGATTCGAGCTACGTCGAGGCGTGAGAAGTTTTTTTCTTAGAACCCGAAAAAACCGAAGCAGGGTACCCGCCGTTCCACCGATTTTCAGAATGTTCTAGAAAAATCGGTGGCGTATTCATTTTTATATATATATATATATATTATTATTAGGCAAAATGGCCGTGCAAAAAAGATCGTGGTCGAATTCTCTGTGAATTCGGGCCGATCAGTTCTCGCGTGCTGCTCGTCGCAGGCAGATCTCGACTGCTTTGGCCCGTGGGCACGTTCGTTTTTGTATTTTTCAGTTCGAGGCAAAATTTATACTTTTTTTCCACTGCTTTGGCCGCTTAAGGCAAATAGTACCGATTCGAATATTCGTTGGCGTTTTTCTTTGGTGATCAGTTTATATATGTTCTTTTTTAAATCAAATATAATTCGATTCACTCGTCTTACGAAGAATTTTTTCTTTTCGTTGCAAGGACACGTTTTCGTGACATCTCCGCCGCGGAGACCTTTCTTTTTTCGTTTAAACCTTAGGAAACCCTAAAGCTCTTTCCGAACGAGCTAACGGTTACGTTACACCTGAAGTAACGTTGGCGCCCGGCGGAACTTTTATTTTCGTTTATTTTTTTTTTTTTTTTACATTTTCTTTTAATATCATCGAAGAAAGTGGTCAGTTACAAATGTCGCCCAAGAACAGGGAAATAACGAATTAGTCACAAATGTCACCTAAGAACAGGGACCAGTGAAGAGAGTTAATTCTTAACAATATTTATTATTAATATTTATTATTAATATTTATTATTAAACGAGTAGTGTTAATATGCCTATATGATGGGGGGCTATTACTCGATTTAAAAATCGCTTAAATACTCATAATAATTTTCGATTTGATAATAAAATGTGAAAGAGCTTGAAGGTTGTTCACATCGAGAATATCTGAGCTCAGTTGCTTGTCATGATGGTGGCTATACCTTCCGAGCAGCTTAAAATAATGTGACGGACCGTTAGCGGTGCGTGGCAAATGTCACATATGGGCGGTGGCTGGCCATTCAGCAGATATGAATGTGTAATTCGTGTATACCCAAGGGGTATATTCTGTTTACAGCTGTTTCCAGCTTTGGCGAGCAAACATTAATTAATGGCCAATCCTCCACGCTTTTCTTTATATTTCCAAGTATACTTGGCCGAGCCTGGAACCACTGATTCCACGAGTGTACGATTTCCTGAATGTACCACTGTGCGAAGTCTTCTCCTGAGCATTGCCGGCAGACAAGTTTGAGTTGGCCCTCTCGCCGCATGATGCACAATATCATGGCCATCTATCCCTCGATGACTATCCAAACGAAAGAGATTCTGGTGCTCCGTTTACTTAATTCGATAATGCTAAACAGTATTTGGTCCACCGTCGCCACAGTCGAGTTCATCGCTTCAATGTACTTATTTAAATGCCTCAACTAACAAAAATATAATCTGTAATTCTGTTTTATATTTCGGCACTTTAATTAATTTAAAAAAGAAAAGGAAAAAAAGGGTTAATTGAACGCTTAGAGTCTACTTTATTAACAATAAGATAAATATATATATATATTTTTTAAGAACACTCTAAAAAATCATCAATATTTATAATTTTTGTAGGTGAATACATCCTGTTTGTTAAAATGGTATAATAAAACAAACTTTAATAACAAACAATATAGAACAATAAATTAGATAAATACCTATTTAGAAACGTTTTCGGGCATAACCCATCATCAGCTAACACTAACTTAAAGGAAACTTAAAACATACTGAAGTTTCCTTTAAGTTAGTGTTAGCTGATGATGATAGGTTATGCCCGAAAACGTTTCTAAATAGGTATTTATCTAATTTATTGTTCTATATTGTTTGTTATTAAAGTTTGTTTTATTATATTTATAATTTTTGTTTTTTTTCAGATTTTTGTGTATTTATAATAATCATTTCAGTTCTAATGGGGGGGGGGGTTAACCCACAAACGCCCCCTCCGACCGTGGACACGGCTTTGAGAATGAACTGTAAATATCATTAAATTATTATTTAAGATTTTTTATTACGTAAACTGATTTTTATAACAATAAATTTATAATAATATGTGTACACCCTGAGATATTGAAAGAGAATTAATATTATTTTTTGTGAAGCTAATTTTAAATTTATATGGCCACGAAAAACATACTTTAAACAAATAATAAGTATCAATAAATAATCTTTTTTTTTTTTTGTTGACCACTAAGTTTGCGAAACTTACATAGATAATTACTAGAGGACATAAACGATTTAATAAACTCGCGTTGTCTATATGAAATAATAATTTATTCTAGAAGATAATGCAGAAACTAAACTCAACAAATACTCTGTATGAGTTTTGATCAAGTCCGCCATTCATATTGGCGGGGTCTTGGACGCTCAATTCAATAGTTTAATATGTCGTAATAAACACTTTTTTTAACAAAATTAAATTTACACGCATTATACTTAAACCACGCCATTTCAAACGGAGTAGGAACAAACGCGCACTGAACAAACACAACAAAAGAATCTATAAATAATATCTTACAATGTTGAAAAACATATCGATTTTTTGTAAAAAAAACTTCAATTCGATACTAATTAATGAAAATGGTAACTAGTACAAAGCCTAAAAAAAAGTATAATTATGTCACTAGTTTGTTCCCGATCCACTCTAGTAGTCTCTGCAACTTGTGCATTTGTCGCGTTGATTCGAGTTGATTCTTCGATAAGACTAACTTTTTAGGTCGATACACGGTTAGGGGATGTACATAATAACGTTGATTTACATTATCCACTTTTACGCAGGTTATCATCCTACAGCAATCTTTGCAATGTCGGCTATACTACTAACATTAGCCCGTATATGTTTGCCAACAAAAATGTAATAATAAGTTAAGTGAAAAATTTTTTATATCAAATTTTCACTACTGAATTAATTTTTTTTTTTGAGACTATATTTTTCAGTTCGAGGCAAAATTTATACTTTTTTTCCACTGCTTTGGCCGCTTAAGGCAAATAGTACCGATTCGAATATTCGTTGGCGTTTTTCTTTGGTGATCAGTTTATATATGTTCTTTTTTAAATCAAATATAATTCGATTCACTCGTCTTACGAAGAATTTTTTCTTTTCGTTGCAAGGACACGTTTTCGTGACATCTCCGCCGCGGAGACCTTTCTTTTTTCGTTTAAACCTTAGGAAACCCTAAAGCTCTTTCCGAACGAGCTAACGGTTACGTTACACCTGAAGTAACGTTGGCGCCCGGCGGAACTTTTATTTTCGTTTATTTTTTTTTTTTTTTTACATTTTCTTTTAATATCATCGAAGAAAGTGGTCAGTTACAAATGTCGCCCAAGAACAGGGAAATAACGAATTAGTCACAAATGTCACCTAAGAACAGGGACCAGTGAAGAGAGTTAATTCTTAACAATATTTATTATTAATATTTATTATTAATATTTATTATTAAACGAGTAGTGTTAATATGCCTATATGATGGGGGGCTATTACTCGATTTAAAAATCGCTTAAATACTCATAATAATTTTCGATTTGATAATAAAATGTGAAAGAGCTTGAAGGTTGTTCACATCGAGAATATCTGAGCTCAGTTGCTTGTCATGATGGTGGCTATACCTTCCGAGCAGCTTAAAATAATGTGACGGACCGTTAGCGGTGCGTGGCAAATGTCACATATGGGCGGTGGCTGGCCATTCAGCAGATATGAATGTGTAATTCGTGTATACCCAAGGGGTATATTCTGTTTACAGCTGTTTCCAGCTTTGGCGAGCAAACATTAATTAATGGCCAATCCTCCACGCTTTTCTTTATATTTCCAAGTATACTTGGCCGAGCCTGGAACCACTGATTCCACGAGTGTACGATTTCCTGAATGTACCACTGTGCGAAGTCTTCTCCTGAGCATTGCCGGCAGACAAGTTTGAGTTGGCCCTCTCGCCGCATGATGCACAATATCATGGCCATCTATCCCTCGATGACTATCCAAACGAAAGAGATTCTGGTGCTCCGTTTACTTAATTCGATAATGCTAAACAGTATTTGGTCCACCGTCGCCACAGTCGAGTTCATCGCTTCAATGTACTTATTTAAATGCCTCAACTAACAAAAATATAATCTGTAATTCTGTTTTATATTTCGGCACTTTAATTAATTTAAAAAAGAAAAGGAAAAAAAGGGTTAATTGAACGCTTAGAGTCTACTTTATTAACAATAAGATAAATATATATATATATTTTTTAAGAACACTCTAAAAAATCATCAATATTTATAATTTTTGTAGGTGAATACATCCTGTTTGTTAAAATGGTATAATAAAACAAACTTTAATAACAAACAATATAGAACAATAAATTAGATAAATACCTATTTAGAAACGTTTTCGGGCATAACCCATCATCAGCTAACACTAACTTAAAGGAAACTTAAAACATACTGAAGTTTCCTTTAAGTTAGTGTTAGCTGATGATGATAGGTTATGCCCGAAAACGTTTCTAAATAGGTATTTATCTAATTTATTGTTCTATATTGTTTGTTATTAAAGTTTGTTTTATTATATTTATAATTTTTGTTTTTTTTCAGATTTTTGTGTATTTATAATAATCATTTCAGTTCTAATGGGGGGGGGGGTTAACCCACAAACGCCCCCTCCGACCGTGGACACGGCTTTGAGAATGAACTGTAAATATCATTAAATTATTATTTAAGATTTTTTATTACGTAAACTGATTTTTATAACAATAAATTTATAATAATATGTGTACACCCTGAGATATTGAAAGAGAATTAATATTATTTTTTGTGAAGCTAATTTTAAATTTATATGGCCACGAAAAACATACTTTAAACAAATAATAAGTATCAATAAATAATCTTTTTTTTTTTTTGTTGACCACTAAGTTTGCGAAACTTACATAGATAATTACTAGAGGACATAAACGATTTAATAAACTCGCGTTGTCTATATGAAATAATAATTTATTCTAGAAGATAATGCAGAAACTAAACTCAACAAATACTCTGTATGAGTTTTGATCAAGTCCGCCATTCATATTGGCGGGGTCTTGGACGCTCAATTCAATAGTTTAATATGTCGTAATAAACACTTTTTTTAACAAAATTAAATTTACACGCATTATACTTAAACCACGCCATTTCAAACGGAGTAGGAACAAACGCGCACTGAACAAACACAACAAAAGAATCTATAAATAATATCTTACAATGTTGAAAAACATATCGATTTTTTGTAAAAAAAACTTCAATTCGATACTAATTAATGAAAATGGTAACTAGTACAAAGCCTAAAAAAAAGTATAATTATGTCACTAGTTTGTTCCCGATCCACTCTAGTAGTCTCTGCAACTTGTGCATTTGTCGCGTTGATTCGAGTTGATTCTTCGATAAGACTAACTTTTTAGGTCGATACACGGTTAGGGGATGTACATAATAACGTTGATTTACATTATCCACTTTTACGCAGGTTATCATCCTACAGCAATCTTTGCAATGTCGGCTATACTACTAACATTAGCCCGTATATGTTTGCCAACAAAAATGTAATAATAAGTTAAGTGAAAAATTTTTTATATCAAATTTTCACTACTGAATTAATTTTTTTTTTTGAGACTATATTTTTCAGTTCGAGGCAAAATTTATACTTTTTTTCCACTGCTTTGGCCGCTTAAGGCAAATAGTACCGATTCGAATATTCGTTGGCGTTTTTCTTTGGTGATCAGTTTATATATGTTCTTTTTTAAATCAAATATAATTCGATTCACTCGTCTTACGAAGAATTTTTTCTTTTCGTTGCAAGGACACGTTTTCGTGACATCTCCGCCGCGGAGACCTTTCTTTTTTCGTTTAAACCTTAGGAAACCCTAAAGCTCTTTCCGAACGAGCTAACGGTTACGTTACACCTGAAGTAACGTTGGCGCCCGGCGGAACTTTTATTTTCGTTTATTTTTTTTTTTTTTTTACATTTTCTTTTAATATCATCGAAGAAAGTGGTCAGTTACAAATGTCGCCCAAGAACAGGGAAATAACGAATTAGTCACAAATGTCACCTAAGAACAGGGACCAGTGAAGAGAGTTAATTCTTAACAATATTTATTATTAATATTTATTATTAATATTTATTATTAAACGAGTAGTGTTAATATGCCTATATGATGGGGGGCTATTACTCGATTTAAAAATCGCTTAAATACTCATAATAATTTTCGATTTGATAATAAAATGTGAAAGAGCTTGAAGGTTGTTCACATCGAGAATATCTGAGCTCAGTTGCTTGTCATGATGGTGGCTATACCTTCCGAGCAGCTTAAAATAATGTGACGGACCGTTAGCGGTGCGTGGCAAATGTCACATATGGGCGGTGGCTGGCCATTCAGCAGATATGAATGTGTAATTCGTGTATACCCAAGGGGTATATTCTGTTTACAGCTGTTTCCAGCTTTGGCGAGCAAACATTAATTAATGGCCAATCCTCCACGCTTTTCTTTATATTTCCAAGTATACTTGGCCGAGCCTGGAACCACTGATTCCACGAGTGTACGATTTCCTGAATGTACCACTGTGCGAAGTCTTCTCCTGAGCATTGCCGGCAGACAAGTTTGAGTTGGCCCTCTCGCCGCATGATGCACAATATCATGGCCATCTATCCCTCGATGACTATCCAAACGAAAGAGATTCTGGTGCTCCGTTTACTTAATTCGATAATGCTAAACAGTATTTGGTCCACCGTCGCCACAGTCGAGTTCATCGCTTCAATGTACTTATTTAAATGCCTCAACTAACAAAAATATAATCTGTAATTCTGTTTTATATTTCGGCACTTTAATTAATTTAAAAAAGAAAAGGAAAAAAAGGGTTAATTGAACGCTTAGAGTCTACTTTATTAACAATAAGATAAATATATATATATATTTTTTAAGAACACTCTAAAAAATCATCAATATTTATAATTTTTGTAGGTGAATACATCCTGTTTGTTAAAATGGTATAATAAAACAAACTTTAATAACAAACAATATAGAACAATAAATTAGATAAATACCTATTTAGAAACGTTTTCGGGCATAACCCATCATCAGCTAACACTAACTTAAAGGAAACTTAAAACATACTGAAGTTTCCTTTAAGTTAGTGTTAGCTGATGATGATAGGTTATGCCCAAAAACGTTTCTAAATAGGTATTTATCTAATTTATTGTTCTATATTGTTTGTTATTAAAGTTTGTTTTATTATATTTATAATTTTTGTTTTTTTTCAGATTTTTGTGTATTTATAATAATCATTTCAGTTCTAATGGGGGGGGGGGGGGGGTTAACCCACAAACGCCCCCTCCGACCGTGGACACGGCTTTGAGAATGAACTGTAAATATCATTAAATTATTATTTAAGATTTTTTATTACATAAACTGATTTTTATAACAATAAATTTATAATAATATGTGTACACCCTGAGATATTGAAAGAGAATTAATATTATTTTTTGTGAAGCTAATTTTAAATTTATATGGCCACGAAAAACATACTTTAAACAAATAATAAGTATCAATAAATAATCTTTTTTTTTTTTTGTTGACCACTAAGTTTGCGAAACTTACATAGATAATTACTAGAGGACATAAACGATTTAATAAACTCGCGTTGTCTATATGAAATAATAATTTATTCTAGAAGATAATGCAGAAACTAAACTCAACAAATACTCTGTATGAGTTTTGATCAAGTCCGCCATTCATATTGGCGGGGTCTTGGACGCTCAATTCAATAGTTTAATATGTCGTAATAAACACTTTTTTTAACAAAATTAAATTTACACGCATTATACTTAAACCACGCCATTTCAAACGGAGTAGGAACAAACGCGCACTGAACAAACACAACAAAAGAATCTATAAATAATATCTTACAATGTTGAAAAACATATCGATTTTTTGTAAAAAAAACTTCAATTCGATACTAATTAATGAAAATGGTAACTAGTACAAAGCCTAAAAAAAAGTATAATTATGTCACTAGTTTGTTCCCGATCCACTCTAGTAGTCTCTGCAACTTGTGCATTTGTCGCGTTGATTCGAGTTGATTCTTCGATAAGACTAACTTTTTAGGTCGATACACGGTTAGGGGATGTACATAATAACGTTGATTTACATTATCCACTTTTACGCAGGTTATCATCCTACAGCAATCTTTGCAATGTCGGCTATACTACTAACATTAGCCCGTATATGTTTGCCAACAAAAATGTAATAATAAGTTAAGTGAAAAATTTTTTATATCAAATTTTCACTACTGAATTAATTTTTTTTTTTGAGACTATATTTTTCAGTTCGAGGCAAAATTTATACTTTTTTTCCACTGCTTTGGCCGCTTAAGGCAAATAGTACCGATTCGAATATTCGTTGGCGTTTTTCTTTGGTGATCAGTTTATATATGTTCTTTTTTAAATCAAATATAATTCGATTCACTCGTCTTACGAAGAATTTTTTCTTTTCGTTGCAAGGACACGTTTTCGTGACATCTCCGCCGCGGAGACCTTTCTTTTTTCGTTTAAACCTTAGGAAACCCTAAAGCTCTTTCCGAACGAGCTAACGGTTATGTTACACCTGAAGTAACGTTGGCGCCCGGCGGAACTTTTATTTTCGTTTATTTTTTTTTTTTTTTTACATTTTCTTTTAATATCATCGAAGAAAGTGGTCAGTTACAAATGTCGCCCAAGAACAGGGAAATAACGAATTAGTCACAAATGTCACCTAAGAACAGGGACCAGTGAAGAGAGTTAATTCTTAACAATATTTATTATTAATATTTATTATTAATATTTATTATTAAACGAGTAGTGTTAATATGCCTATATGATGGGGGGCTATTACTCGATTTAAAAATCGCTTAAATACTCATAATAATTTTCGATTTGATAATAAAATGTGAAAGAGCTTGAAGGTTGTTCACATCGAGAATATCTGAGCTCAGTTGCTTGTCATGATGGTGGCTATACCTTCCGAGCAGCTTAAAATAATGTGACGGACCGTTAGCGGTGCGTGGCAAATGTCACATATGGGCGGTGGCTGGCCATTCAGCAGATATGAATGTGTAATTCGTGTATACCCAAGGGGTATATTCTGTTTACAGCTGTTTCCAGCTTTGGCGAGCAAACATTAATTAATGGCCAATCCTCCACGCTTTTCTTTATATTTCCAAGTATACTTGGCCGAGCCTGGAACCACTGATTCCACGAGTGTACGATTTCCTGAATGTACCACTGTGCGAAGTCTTCTCCTGAGCATTGCCGGCAGACAAGTTTGAGTTGGCCCTCTCGCCGCATGATGCACAATATCATGGCCATCTATCCCTCGATGACTATCCAAACGAAAGAGATTCTGGTGCTCCGTTTACTTAATTCGATAATGCTAAACAGTATTTGGTCCACCGTCGCCACAGTCGAGTTCATCGCTTCAATGTACTTATTTAAATGCCTCAACTAACAAAAATATAATCTGTAATTCTGTTTTATATTTCGGCACTTTAATTAATTTAAAAAAGAAAAGGAAAAAAAGGGTTAATTGAACGCTTAGAGTCTACTTTATTAACAATAAGATAAATATATATATATATTTTTTAAGAACACTCTAAAAAATCATCAATATTTATAATTTTTGTAGGTGAATACATCCTGTTTGTTAAAATGGTATAATAAAACAAACTTTAATAACAAACAATATAGAACAATAAATTAGATAAATACCTATTTAGAAACGTTTTCGGGCATAACCCATCATCAGCTAACACTAACTTAAAGGAAACTTAAAACATACTGAAGTTTCCTTTAAGTTAGTGTTAGCTGATGATGATAGGTTATGCCCGAAAACGTTTCTAAATAGGTATTTATCTAATTTATTGTTCTATATTGTTTGTTATTAAAGTTTGTTTTATTATATTTATAATTTTTGTTTTTTTTCAGATTTTTGTGTATTTATAATAATCATTTCAGTTCTAATGGGGGGGGGGGGGGGTTAACCCACAAACGCCCCCTCCGACCGTGGACACGGCTTTGAGAATGAACTGTAAATATCATTAAATTATTATTTAAGATTTTTTATTACGTAAACTGATTTTTATAACAATAAATTTATAATAATATGTGTACACCCTGAGATATTGAAAGAGAATTAATATTATTTTTTGTGAAGCTAATTTTAAATTTATATGGCCACGAAAAACATACTTTAAACAAATAATAAGTATCAATAAATAATCTTTTTTTTTTTTGTTGACCACTAAGTTTGCGAAACTTACATAGATAATTACTAGAGGACATAAACGATTTAATAAACTCGCGTTGTCTATATGAAATAATAATTTATTCTAGAAGATAATGCAGAAACTAAACTCAACAAATACTCTGTATGAGTTTTGATCAAGTCCGCCATTCATATTGGCGGGGTCTTGGACGCTCAATTCAATAGTTTAATATGTCGTAATAAACACTTTTTTTAACAAAATTAAATTTACACGCATTATACTTAAACCACGCCATTTCAAACGGAGTAGGAACAAACGCGCACTGAACAAACACAACAAAAGAATCTATAAATAATATCTTACAATGTTGAAAAACATATCGATTTTTTGTAAAAAAAACTTCAATTCGATACTAATTAATGAAAATGGTAACTAGTACAAAGCCTAAAAAAAAGTATAATTATGTCACTAGTTTGTTCCCGATCCACTCTAGTAGTCTCTGCAACTTGTGCATTTGTCGCGTTGATTCGAGTTGATTCTTCGATAAGACTAACTTTTTAGGTCGATACACGGTTAGGGGATGTACATAATAACGTTGATTTACATTATCCACTTTTACGCAGGTTATCATCCTACAGCAATCTTTGCAATGTCGGCTATACTACTAACATTAGCCCGTATATGTTTGCCAACAAAAATGTAATAATAAGTTAAGTGAAAAATTTTTTATATCAAATTTTCACTACTGAATTAATTTTTTTTTTTGAGACTAAATTTTTCAGTGAGTGTAAGTAACGAATTTACAAATAAAAAAATAAAATAAAGAAAAACAAAGACAAAACAAACGAGGGGGTGGATTAAATGAATCGATCAGTTAAAGGAAAATCATTTTTATCATCTGTCAAAAGGTGGTTCGATAAACGGCGTTGCACTCACCATCAAAAGCAAGACACCAAAGTGCCCCGAAAACACCGATTTTGTTATTTATGTCTTTTTTTTTTTTTTTATCAAAGCTTATTTTGAAAAATGTTCAGCTTATTAACCGGGGGGTATATTAAAATAAGGCACCGATATAAGCCGGAGAAAATTGCAAAAAATAAAAACGCATTCCATATCGAATAGTACGACTCATTAAATTTCGTGGTCGCGGAATCGATGAAAAATATTCATCGGAACAGGGCGTTTAACGATGGTACGCGGTCCAGCGAAGGAAAAGGAGTAATTTAAAGGAGAAATATCGTGCATTAGGCGACAAAGTTTATAACGGCTGCTGGCGGCTATACGGAATGCTGAATTCGGTTTTGGCGACGAAAAAAGTGATTTTAACGTCAGCTTGCGCGCATATTAAGCAGAGCCGGGCTTCAGAGGAGTTTTTGGCATAGCGGCGATATCTGTGAAAGGCTTAAGAGTTATGCGGAGAACGGTGCGAAAAGAACGGTGCTAAGGAAAACAGTGGGACGCGAACGGGAAAAGATGGGCACGGATGGTGGGCGCCCGCATGTGTGCGCGATATAATATCTGTGCGGATATTCGAAGATGAAAATAAATATATTTCAACGACGTAGCTAATAAGAGGCGTGAGATGGTGCCGGGTATCGACTGGAATTTTGGCAGGTATAAGGGCGTTCGTGCCTCGCACATAGTTTTCCGGCATCTCTTAAACGTTAATAATATGCCGAAGCGGTTGAGTAGAGTACTCTTTGCCGGGCCTCGGTCGACAGAAAACAAAAACCGTTCTAGCACACTAGGTCGGCGCTGGAGAACGCGCTGGAAAATATGGTGCTAAATTTTCTACCATGTTCAATCTGCTCCAGTTGGGCAAAATTCCAAAAAAATTTCGCCCCCGCACGACCGACCTTCTCACTATTTGCTATCGGTAATTGGATACTTTTATTTCGTTGTTTTCCTTTCTGATCCACTTTGCATTTCGGCCTTTATCCGCTATCGAAACTTTTTACAGCGTCGAGAAATATTTAATTACCTGGCCGCTTTCGTTTTAACTTCGTTTGTTCTTCTTCCTCCGTTCCTTCTTAATTCGATTTCGCACCTTACTTTTAATCTGATCCTTTAGCGAGAATATTATTAGTTAAATAAATAAGGGCAGCAGATGTCGAATTATCAGCATTTGCTTATGATATCCTCCGATCGCCTCTCAAGTGCTCACTAACTGACCTTTCGCTGAAAAATTATTAATTTAATTCGACTTGTAATTAACTACTATTCGAGTTATCGGTTATGTCTTATTGTGCTCAATTTATTTAGTAGTTTCTTTCTTTTTTTTTTTTTTTTTGTTTTTCATTGTTTTGTGTGTGTCTGTGTATGCGTGTGGTGTTGCATTAGGTTTTCCGGCTAAAACTTTTGTTTTCTTCAAATTAATCGGATTTACGTTATTGTTGCTATTTATTGTATAGAGCAGTTACAGATCTTCATAAACATCTCCAGGTCCGTGCCCAGAATTTTGAAGAGGGGGGGATTTTGAAAATTTTCTTCGCATATTTATTTTATAAATAACAATACGTTTTTCACTAATATCCCCATACTATTAATAATTTCCATCATTTTGATTTATATATTAATAATTAACATAAATGAATTACCCCGTTTACATTAATAAAAATTACGTATGTTATTGATTATACTCGTAATAAAAAAATTTTCCTTAAGATATTAATGTAGTACCTAAAAATATGGAGCGCAATTTTTCTTTTTTCTTTTAAAGGTAAGAATACACTAAAAAATCGTCAATATTTTTTTTAATTTTTGATTTTTTCCTGATTTTTGTGTATTTATAATAACATCTTCAGTTCTCATGGGGGGGGGGGTTAACCCCTCCGTGGACACGAACTTGAACACCTCTATATAAAAGCAATTATAGATCGCACTGAATTTAAAACATTTTAAATTAAGATCTTTTAATTATTTTATTGGCTTTTTCTTAATGGCGGTGCTATAATATAAGTGCGACATTGTTCGAAGATGCTGATTTCGTTCGCTGCCCTGCGATCTTCATTTTGAATATAGTGCGGTCGCTAATAAAGCAGGGAACGCTACGGGGAAGACAAAAAAAAACGGCGCGCCTAATTCTATCCTTAAAGAACGAAATTAATGATCAGTTAGTTACTAAACTATGGTATCGCAGTAGCCTAGTAGTTAAGGTGTTCGGCTACCAAACCGGAGGTGTCATAAGTGATCGAGATTCGTTTCGTTCCGGATCCAAGTCGCTTCCACGTGTGTGTACGTAGTCTGAAATTATTCAGCTACCAGATAAATTTGGGAAAATAAAGGCAGCCAAGAGAAAGAAACTGGCCCCTACATTCTTTATGAAAAGCTTAATTTCAATTGAAGCATAGACATTTGTCATCGCTTCACAAAATGTCCGCGGTAGCAATATGCAAATATTCTGATGCGCTTATGTCGAAGAAAGAAAAAATTCGAATACTGAAGAACTTTGAGACTCTCTACATTAAAGGATATTCGCTTTACTAGCATTTTGACTAAAAACAAATTCTTCATATCGGAACATATTACACTGACAAATGCTAAATCGTTATAAAAGGCATGCATATTCAAATTTAAGGCTAGCTGGAAATTCGTTTGCGTTGCGGATGACGATTATTTTTTTCATAAGAAGGAATTAAAAGGGGATTTAAAAAATACATCAGATAGTTTTCTTTCTTATTGTCATTTTTATGTGTTTTTTTAATTTTCACTATATATACATATGTGGTACATGATAGACTAGTTGCCGGAGCGTTCGGATTCCTTTACGGGAGTCTTGAGTTCGATTCCAGGCGACGACAGAAATTATTACAAAATAACTATAAATACTCGCTAATAGCCATGTGGAAGATAATGGCAAACTCATCATGTGCGCACTAGTTAGTACACAGCAGACACGCACGGGACTGCTTTTGTATAACGATAAATCGAACATTTACAATCAGTTTGCCTCGTGTGTACAGTCGCGTTACATACAACAATTGCGCCATGAACGCTACCTGTACAGCTAAAATGTAAAAGTAGATGATCACGATACCCTAAACGTCGCGATATCCTTTGGAGCACTTAACTTTCATTACAGAAGTCTTTCATTTCCAAGTGTAGTCTTCAATTCTCGTTCCCTTCATACCGGTGGAAGTAATAAAATTTAATATTTCTTCCTATCATGCATGATAGATTTCTATTAGAATTCTATTTTAGAAATTTTCACTACAGAGGGATTATTAAAGATTATCGCAACAATCGTTTCAGTAGCAGTCACGAGAACGATTGTTTATATTCAGTTCTTAAATCCTTGTCAACTACAATAGTTTTGTTGTCGGGCAATGTGTACTTTTCGGGGCTAGACTAGTTTATACTATGGAAAATGGGGTGAATTTTCTGGCATTTTTGAGAAAAAAAAGACGGAAGGGTTAAATGTTGTAAGATTTTTGTATTTTATTTAGCATCGTTTAATGTAGTTGTGCAAATTTTTTCACTTTAAAATATGAAATCACGACTACAATATAAGCCATTCCTTAGAAGTCCATAAAAAAAAGTAAGAAAACGACTGCAATTGTAAGTGATGTTAGAAAGTTTGAAATAAAAAAAAAAAAAAAACACACAAAAAAGCCTTTAAATTAGATATAATGTTCTACATAGTATGAACAAGGATTTTTTAAAAATGCTGGAAATTTACAAAATAGCGGTATTTTGAAAAAAACTGTCAAATTTTGAAGAAAAAAAACTCATTTTTTGGGTTGAAAAATTTGCATTTTATTTTTAACGGATCGAAAAGATCCTATAGTTCATGATAAGTAAAAAAATGTACTAAGTATTCCATAAAAATTTCAAATCGATTCTCCGACTTGTTCGCAATTCAGAACTGCAGCCGTTTTAAAAAACGCCTTTAAAGTTTCAACTATTGATTTTTATGTTAGGAATTTAAATTTTTTCCATACTTACAATTATTCTATCAATCCCTAGGCCTTTACAATTAGGCCTCCCTCTTGCTCAAAAACTGCAATTTTCCTACAAGCTGCACGAGACTCTTTTGAAATATGCCTTGGTACCTTTTCTCCGCTAGCTGCAAGCACGTCATACCACGCTAATCAACATTTAGCTCAGGGTCCAATAATCACTCCCATAGTTTTAACTATATTTAGTGTTAATTGAAAGCTGTCATTAGGCCAGGTGAATAGTTTTTAAACCGCTATGGAGATGTTTCTTTGGAGCAAAGTGCCATAACTAACAAGCCATTGTAACTGTCACTATTATTTTGAGTATTGCTTCCTGTGCACATCTGTTTTTCAGTTCTACTGAAATCCGACTGTAAATTGGATTGAATACTTTTAAAACCGTCTGCGTCTAGTGGAAGATAATCATGCTTGAAGTTTTTCATATTAAAACCTTCAACTTCCGCTCGGCAATACTTTCACAAAACTGTCCGCGCCAGCCGGGCAGTTTTGCTGTTGCGGCTTTTAGTCAACTGAACTCCCATATGAAAGTATGTAGTCCAAATCGCTTAGTTCATTTCGTCTACATTATCCCGATGCCTTATTATATCCAAGCCATAATATTTTCGGAACTTATTTATAACTTTATCAGCTTACTTCTCCCTTCCAAACCCTGCATTGTCTTCTTTTCACTTCGGCATGGTATTTCCATTCTTTTCTTGATATGTAGATAACATTCTCTTGTTTTTCCACTTTCACATCGTATGGATTCATATCTAAAACACTATTAGAAGTAGCACTATCGCCGTCGCTGATGTAACAGGTATATTTTACTACTCCACAATTTGCGAGCGAGCGGTCAAATTTCATTACAGGGAGTTTCTTTCGCGCCTTTTCGATTTCCGTATACATTATTTTCACTCATTTTGAATTCAATTTTAGCTCCACCGTGTTCTACACAACACCCGGGACAGTAAACGTACGTAGCCGTTCCATAAAATCAGAATATATTGTAAACAACGGACAAGCCATACGCGTTTACACTTACATAGGCTTAACTCAGACGGACGAACCACTTTTTTGTGGTTTTGCTGTGGTCATACTTTAGTCGGAACCGACCGCTTTTGAACCACAATATTTTAGCAATAACGCAACTACGGCCTTGAATGGTCAGAAAGTGTTTGGTGAATGGTTCAGTATGTGTTGAACTCGACCACCGACGATCACTTTTTTGTGGCTGATATGAGCCACACGTTGCGTCTGCCGTTAGAGCTGACGACAGAAAGTGGTCCGTCTGACAATGAGTAGTATTGCGCTTTTTCCCGTCCTTTCTATGTTAAAATAGTATTACCTAGGACCATCCGCCATTTTTTTTTTTTGTGGATCCGCTGTGGTCGAAAAGTGGTCCGTGTGTGAGTTAAGCCTTACGGTATCACTGACGTTATAGACTAGCTCTGGATGAGAACCCCGGTTTTTAATTTATATCGGGGGATGTAAAAATTTACAGGAACATGACGTCAGAGTTTATGAATCAGCGTAGCTGCCAGGCGCTTCTCTCTAGCGACGACAGTACAATAACTGGCTACCGAGCGGCTTCGCTTCAGTAGCCTGCCATTCCAAAAATATTTTTTTTTTTTTTTTTTTTCAAATAAGTTGTGGGTCTCACTGGGAAAAAATGCCCGTTGTGTGAGTGCCCAACACTCTTATTAACGTTTATTTAAGACAGGAACAGAATACAAAAATTAAAACTGAACTTATTCTATAAATCACAAAAATTATTTAAAACATTAGTTAATAGTATAAGACGTCACGTAATATATATATATATGTATATTTGTACACCGGAAATGCAGATAGCTTAATATTTTAAATCGATAACGTGATCTTCTGTGAGAACTTGTATTAGGATAGACACGATAAAAACAAAGTTAATGTCCGTAAATGAATAAAAATAAAGGGTAGTGGGCTATACTTGATCTTCAATCTTTGCACCATTCCTTCAGCCATTTTTGAACCTACTTTTTCCACACACCAATTTTTTTTTCCTCTAGTATATGATTAGGGATATTACTTATTAATTTGATTAACACTGAGTCGTCAGTGTTATCAATTCGTAGATTTACACCGCGGGGATAAATATAGTATGTATTACTTTGGTCTCTTGTTAACCGAATCTTTTTCCTGGATGGTAGTTTTATATTATTGACCTTAAATTCTAGTAATCTATAAAAGATATAATACATTTTCGGAGACATTTCATCGTTTTCCTTCCACCATGTTGACCCAGCATTGTTTTGTTTCCAGTGGGGGAGTATAAGTTTCAGACACTTCTTCTGTATTTTATTTATTTTATTACGATCTGACAATACTTTCGGATATTATAAAATTATCGAAAAATATGAAAACAAAAAAATGTTTTTTTTTTTCGAAAGTAAGAAACCAGGTTCCAATTCTTGTATTAGTAGTATTTCCAAAAGAAAACTGAACAGTGGAAATGTAGAGTTTACCGTAAAAAAAAAAAAGAGGAAAAAATTAAAAATGCAGACAGGTAAACACTAAAACGAATGAACAGTTTATATATATATATATATATATATATATATATATATGTATTAAATAAATGATATGACAAGAATGATGAATGAAGAATAAAAATAAACGAATGCAGGAAATAGCACTCACAATCAGTTGGATCGGATGATGGCCAAGGATGTACAAATATTAAAAGAAATAGAATAGAATAAACCGTAGATTTAAAAAAATATACATTTACACTATAATATACACAAATGCTAGATAAAGCCAATTTTTTTTTTTTTCTTTTATTCAAAATCCTAGATACAGATATTTAAACAGATATTTAAACAGATATTAATTCGGGCGAGTTCGTGGGTAACAGCTAATAATTATATAAATTATGAATGCGTAGTTATAATGAGTGTATGTGTGCGCATGTTTTTATATTTATTTTTACTTAGACAGATATGTTAATTTAGGCTTACTTCGTTTCGATTTATATAATAAGCATTAGTTGTTTGTAATTTATTTTGAGTTGAATAAACGATGATAACAGTGTTGGGAATTCACGCAACAGGATCAACAGGATCACTTGCCCTGTGTGAGACTTGCGACTTATTTATAAATAGAGAAAAAAAAAAGGACATATTTTGGATTACTGTTCGAAAAACACTTTTTAAACAATGCAATTACCAGCGGTGCCTCAAAATCCTCTCTGGTACAGAAGTATCAAAAAAGAATTATTCTTCACTTTTATATACATAGATGATTCGCGAAAAAATGTAACTGCCGTCTTTCGTTGTCCCATGTATCAGACGTCATTTTCGTTAAAGTACAGAAATTACCAGTCGGAAGAAATACTCTGCTCGCAATGGGGGTCAACGTTTTACTTTTTGTTTTGTTTTTCCACTTAGCGAAAAATTCAAAAATAAATCTGAAATCGAGCATTTTATGTATACATGTACATGTGCATATTATGCATATATATATAATATGCATATATATATAATATGCATATATATATAATATGCATATATATGAATTCAACTTGAAAGTTTGCGATATGCGCGTCATTTAGAATGAGAAGGGCGGGTTTTTGAGTTTCGCAAGTAAAAATTTCGACGAAACTCGCGGGATATTTCGGCGGTTATAGACGAATGTTGGAAAGGTCGTAAAACGCCCCTTTCTGGTTTTTATTTTATGTTTTTCAACTCTCGACGATAACAATAACAGAAGAAGCGAAATAAAATAATAATAAACGCGATCCGTCCGAACGGTCGAATTATCTCTTAACAAATGCCGGAAATAACGTTCTAATATCAATTGAAACTCGGCTGAGCCGGGGTAGTTCACTTCAAAATTTCTGTTTCTAGTCGCGCGACAGTCGATCCGTGTGTGCGTCCTTCGAAGGGTCTGAAGCGCGCGGTCGCTTCTGTCGGCGTAGTTGTTTGTTCGCGGTTTTTACACTCGATAAATTCGCAGATAGAAAAATCGTCAACAATAAAGTTAGCTCGATGTTGTTAAACCGACAAAAAAACGACTTGAAAAAAAGGATATCGAAAAAAAGCAGCAAAAAGCGGAAACCCAACTAAAATACCGCCAGCTCGAACCTCTCCATTAAACTATTTCAGAGGCACCCCGGCGATTAGGGGGCCGCTGTACGGCGAGCAATATAAAGTTCGAATTTGGTAGCGACGATGCAAGCAGAGATGCTTATCGCTGTCTCTGTTTCGCCGCTATCATTCCGTTCCATTCGGTCGCTATTTGCTTACCGGGAAGATATCGGGCAAAAATAGTCGTGAAAAGGAGAAAAATCCACGAAAAAGCCAGCGGCGTCGCGACGCTTTCGTCCCCTATCAATTTACATTCCAGTAAATATCAAAAGTTTTCCCGAACAATTTCAGCTCGGAAGAAAGTTCAATAATTATTAGACGCGCGCCCTGCGTCGAGCTGTTGCTAATATCCGATAGCTACGCGATTTATGCTTGAACGAAATAGAAATTTCGATTTAGATAAATTCAATATTGTTTTCTTTCGAACCGGTAACGACCATTAAATATATTTTTCCCGAGATAGCGGACAGATTCGCCGTCCGTTTCATTCTCCATTTTTTGTTTTTTGCCCCTTTGTCAGTTTTTTTCGCTCTTTGAACACATCGTGCGCGAATGCGAAATATTTTTGAGCAACAAACTCTTCGGTGTTTCCCCGGAAATTGCGGAAAGTTTTTAACGTACTTTTAAGGTTCAAATTTCAAATTGAACAAATAAGCCGCCTATCAGAGGAGCAGCGTAAAATATCGAAAAAGTACAGTTTTTTTCTTTTGTGTATTTTTTTTTTTTTGTTTAAATATTTATCGTATAAAGTATCAATTTACGGTTACAGATAATAGCGAGAAATATTAATTATAACCCTAACTTAATTGATAATTCATACGATAAATATTTTTAAAAAATTAAAAAAAAAGGAAAAAACAAACGTACTTATATAATTATAATAAAAACATTTCGAAACGCTGCTAAACTGCGAAAGACCAACACTAACCTTCACCTGCGAAGAAGGTCATAGGAATGACGACTCTGTTCCTAAAGATAAAGGGGAAATTGCTAATATAATTAAATCTTTGAAGAACAATAAGGCCCCAGGAGAGGATACAGTAATAGCAGAGTTATGGAAAAACTCGAATGATATATGCCAAAACAAATTGGTTGAAATAATCAAAAATATTTGGCAAACAGAAACAATCCCCCACGATTGGACGACAGCATTGATACATCCACTACATAAGAAAGGAAAACAGACAGATGTGAACAATTACAGAGGTATCTCGCTGTTACCAATTACCTATGAAATACTCTCTAAGGCAATTCTCAAACTAGAGCAGACGAACAGTTAGACCCACAAATTGACGAGTATCAATGTGGTTTCAGGAAACATAGATCATGTGTGGAACAAGTTTTCAACCTCAAGGCAATAATGCTGTATCTGAAGAAAAGATCTAAAAAATATGTAATAACGTTTGTCGATTTTAAGAAAGCGTACGATTCCGTAGATAGAACAGTGTTGCTTAATGTCCTTAAAGAATGGACAAAAAAAAACACAAGCTTAATAATAAAAACGTTAACAAACACTTATCCTAAAGTGAAATTTAGAGGCATAATATTTAGACAGGGAATTAGACAGGGGGATGGTCTGTCACCTTTACTCTTTAACTGCATACTTGAAAAAGTTATAAGAGAATGGAAAAAAGTTATGAATGAAGAAAATATCACTGGGGGTAAATTAAACTAGGATACAAGAAGGATAATTTATTAATAGATTGCTTAGCGTTTGCAGATGATCTCGCAATAATAGCGGAATCTATGGAGACAGCAAAGCGGCAGATAGAACTATTAAAGGAGCAAGCGGATAGAGCAGGGCTGAAAATTTCCTTTGAAAAGACCAAATTTATGACAAATATTACAACCGCTCCTAATAGAATAAAAACTGATGTGGGTTAAGTGAATAGAGTCAATAAATTCAAGTACCTGGGAGAATTAATCGAGCAGAGTGGGTCAGAAAAATAAGCAATTAAATATAGGATCAATAGAATGAAAGCGGCTTTTTATTTAACAAAAGAAATATATAATAAGAAATATCTATCAAGAAATGCCAAACTGAGGCACTATAAAACTTATTTATTTATTATTTAAATAAATAAGTTTTATAGTGCCTCAGTTTGGCATTTCTTGATAGATATTTCTTATTATATATTTCTTTTGTTAAATAAAAAGCCGCTTTCATGAAGGCGTGATCAGACCAGAAGCGTTATATGCAGCGGAAGACCTAACAATGAACAGAAAAGGATTAAATGAGCAACTTGAAATCACAGAAAGAAAGATCGTAAGAGGAATACTGGGACCAGAGAAACAAAGTGGAAAATATATAAAAAGGAGCAATCAGGCAATATACCAACATGTGGAAAGCATCACTACCGAGATCCGGAAAAGAAGAATTCGATTCTACGGGCATATACAAAGGATGGAGCCAAGCAGGTTCACCGGAAGGTTGCTTAATTACATGCGAAAGCTAAAAATAAGTGTCACATGGTACACAGAGACCAAAAAAGACCTGGCGGGACTGAAGATCACGCCTGAAGATATAGAACAGCGATCAACGTTAAAGAAGAAATTATTTGACTGCAAAAGATTCGCGGAGAAACGTAAAGAAAGAACTGGCGTTTTGTGGACCGAAGAAAGAAAAAAAGGACACAGTGAAAGAATGAAAGCAGTATGGAAAGAGAGGAAGAAGAATGGCAGAATCAGTTGACAACGTAGTCCACCAGTGGCTAATTCGAAATAATAATAATATAATAAAAACAATAATTGGATAAAATTTACATAAATACAAAATACATGTAAAATTTTATCAATATCTTAAAAACTGAATTTAGAATATCATTTTCAATAAATGATAATAACGTATATAATAAATTAATAAATATTAATATAATAAATAATAATTACAATGATAACAACAAATACAACTGTCCCATGGTATTTATAAAACCGTATGCAATACATACCGTAAAATATACATCGGGCAAACACATAGAAATTTCAAAACCAGATACAATGTTTATACAGTGAAATATTGATATATAGAAAAAATCATCGACAGCGGAACATACATATTATTACTAATAATCACACTATCACATTTTCGGTATTACGCAAAAGATTTATTCATTTTGAACTATATTAATTCCATACATGGTTAAGTATTTGCCAGCGCAGGCAAAAGAGTTTCTTCTTAATATTTATAACCAAATATGGGTATCTGGCGATATTCCCCAATTCTGGAAAATGGCATACATTATTCCTATATTAAAACCAAATAAGGATCCATTCCGTCCTGAAAGCTATCGTCCAATTTCCCTCTTAAACGTCTTATTCAAAGTAATGGAAAAAATGGTAAACAGGCGCCTCCTTTTTGTCCTTGAACAAAATAATATCCTTTCTCCTATACAAGCCGGAGGGCGTAAAGCGAGATCGACAGGCGATCACTTAATAACTTTGCAACGGCAAATAATAACGAGCTTCCACCGCCATCAACATACATATGCGGTCTTTTTCGATTTAGAAAAAGCATTTGATCGCATATGGCGGCATGGATTATTGCTAAAGCTCAAAGCCGCAGGAATAAATGGCCAGATGGGCAATGATATCGCTAGCTTTTTAAGCAACCGAACGATCCGGGTTAAGATCGCTACATCATTATCAGCACCCATTCCAACGGAGAATGGCGTGCCACAAGGCTCTGCTCTAAGTGCAACCTTATTCATAATTTACGTCAATGACGTAGCCGAATGCATCTCGCCGCCTATAACCGCCCGTTTGTTTATCGATGATCTTAACATCTCCTTATCGTCAAATTTCCCTCCTATCGCTCAAAAAATACTCCAGAAAACTATCGACAAAATACAGAGTTGTTCTGATAACAACGGTCTAGCCATCTCGGCAAGTAAATTCGTATATGTTGATTTCTGCGGGGGGCGCCGTTCCTCTCCAAGTGTATCCCTAAATCTAAACAATCTTCCTCTTCCCCAGAAAGCCACTGTCAAATTCCTTGGATTAATCTTTGATTCTAGACTTACTTGGAAACCTCATATTACCAACTTAAAACATAGCTGCACTAATTCTATCCCTATATTGAAATATCTGGCTAGCTCCAGTGTAATATTAATCCTAAATTCCTTTTCAACATCAACAGATCGCTGATTTTATCGAAAATCCACTACGGGTTCCAGGTGTACTCCTCAGCTAGCAAATCTATATCGAAATCTCTTGATCCTATACATCACTCCGCACTGAGAACCATTTTGGGAGTGCATCGAACTTCTCCAGCTGCCAGCATGTGCGTTCTAGCTGGGTGCCCTCCAATTTCCTACTTCCGAAAATACTTCATATTGCGAAATATGTACCATCATTTCAGCCACACACGAAACCTCCCCCTAAAGTTGGAACATTATCTTCTTGAACCAAACTTTCCCGGCGACCCACTACCAGAATTACTGGCCGACCTGCGAAGATGTGGTATCACGTCTGTACAGAGGTCAACACCCAGCCTCAATATCCTTATTCCCCCTTGGATCACGTTCCAGATAAATATTGATGTGTCGCTGAAACAGCATCCAACCACAACAAGTTCTCTCCTCACAGTGGAAGCGGCAGTTAGGGCAATTAATAAGTACCCGGACCACCTAATTTACTACACTGATGGAGCCAAGGCAGTTGGCGAGGCAGGTCCACTGCCCGTAGCCGGTGCAGTCGAAGGTCACGACATTTCATGCGAAACTCGACTCAATGATGCCTGTTCCGCATTGGATGCAGAATTGTACGCAATTGCACACTGTTTCCACCACATCCTTACAACTCACACCAGAGCCAGCGATTTCCTCCTGGTTACTGATTCCCTACAGTCTTTGAACATGATTAGAAGTCAAAAATTCAACAACCCGCTAATCCTAAAGATATATCACTACTTGAGTGAATTGCAGCTAATGGATAGTCACGTGTCGCTGCTGTGGGTTCCTGGGCACATTGGAGTGCCTGGTAATGAGAGTGTCGACAGAGCAGCACGTTCTGCCTTGCTCTCGCCGATGCCACAGGACGCGGAGCTTCCCTCATCAATAACATATATATTCCTAAAAGTGTGCGAAAACCAGTGGAAAACTGAATGGGCAGCTGCAACAACATCCTTAAGAACCATTAAGCCCACAGTTGAATCATGGTGGCCACCGGAGGGAACATTCCGATACGACTTTAAGATCCTCAGCCGGCTGCGAATTGGCCACATCGCTATTTCGCACAAACATATAATTGATAAAACGCCGCCTCCGGCTACATGCCCCTTGTGCAACCAGACAACCGCACCGACAGTTTCCCACATAATACTTACCTGCCAAAAGTTTACTATGTTGCGGAGCCAACTTGGCCTACCCACAGATATGGGGCAGACCCTCTCAAACGAGGTAATCTCCATCAACAGGATTATTGCTTTCATTAAAATGAGTGGCTTAACTCACCACATTTAAATTACCCCCCTCCCTTGTGTGTGCTGTAATGACCATAGTAGTTACACACGGCACATACAATTTAAGGGAATTTAAAAAAAAAAAAAAAATAAAAAAAAAAATTACAAAATATTAAATTTTGCCGAATATTATTATATTAATAAATATGAAGATACTTTTTTTTCAACTATAACTTATGGTAATCCATTATTCCATATTTAATGAATTTTACATTATACTCGTAATTAATATAAAATTTAAAATATCTAAATGTAACTTAATAATTTCAATATTATTTTATCTTACAGTTATTTTTACTTTTACCAATTTTGTTACCATTACTTTTCTCATTTTTATTATTAATTTTACCATTTTTTATATATTTCTTAAAATAATAATCGATCTATTCAAAGATCATTTTAAAATTTAACGTCGCTATTAAATGTTTTGAAACGCGTTTTTATTTTTTAATTACGTCATTATTATTTCATAAAGTGTTTGTATGTGTTTCATTTTTATATTTTAATTATAACGCAAGCTGAAATCTCATATTATTAATTATTAATTATATGATTTACACATTTTTCGTTCAAGAATTGGAGTAAACACATCAATATCACCGTAAAATTCAAACAATGGTGCCATTTTTTTGTTGTTATTTTTTTTTTGGTTTTTTTTTTTTTTTGATTCATCTTCATAAATATTTTATAATTAAAGTATATTTTATCGAAAATTTAGTGCGATCTTAATGCATTTATGTGGTGTATATTTCTTTCAATGAAATAAGCTCGTTCGAGAAACGTCACAAACGACTGATTTTTAAAGCATCGACCTGTCTTTCTTTTGGAATTTTGTCTGATCGTGCATTGCATACAATTGAGCTTAGATTCTACTTTTATACGGTATGCGTGCATCGACTGCGATTATATTTATATTGCCAAGTTCCTTTTTGCGTTGTGTTTAAACTAGCCGTTCGCGGTCATGACGAGCATGCCAATAAATGTAGGATTTTTTACAGGTTTTATAAATTTTTCAAATTCGGTTTAGCTTTAAAAGACCATTTTACTAATGTGACCACTACTTTTAAGGGGAGGACTTTAAAAAACAAAATCCAAAAAATTAATGCTTACAATATCCGAGATGACATTTCTCTTTTTAAAAAAAGGCCACTTACATGATACAAAAATGTACACTGCGGTTAATATACTAATGCGAGCGGTATTTTCGTGTGTACCATATTTTAACCCGTAAGAGGTCGCGCCCGGTGTCTAAAAGATCGGGTTTTTTTTAATTTCATTTGTTATTTTACCTGTGCTGTTTCTCCAGCGAATTTAACTCAACTATTCCTAGAATAATAGATAACCATGAGGACTAATCAGTTTTAACTAGAATAAAAAAAAAAAAAAAAAAAAAGAAAAGAAAGAGAGAAAAAGAAGAGGAGAAGAGAAGAGAAGTGGAATAATTTTGACTTATTTTGATATGGAAGTGGCCAAATGGTAAACTACTTAGCCGCCAGGCCATAAGAAAAAAAAAAAAAAAAAAAAACTAGAATAAAAACCATTTTACTTAACTGGGATAGAGTATACAAACACGGCTTATTCGATCGGCGCGACCGATATCGTTTCGATTTATTTTAGTTTGATTCTGTCTTATGTTCCGAAAATATATAGAGTGGTTCTCTTGTTATCATTACTCCATGAAAATTGCCGAAGAATCAGGTGCAGTTAATAAACCAGAGTATGGTTTAAAAAGTAACGAAACCTTTTTCGCTAAATAGTTTAAATTTATTTTGCACTCATCCTAAGAATAAAGAAATTTGAATAAGCTTATAGGAACTATTAAAGAACACATTTTTTTTTTTTGGATTTTAATCTTAAATTCCACCCATCGTTAAAGAATAAATTAATTTTCAGAGAAACGGAAAAAGAAGCAAATCGGCTAAATTTAATTTTCTAACAAGAGTGTGTAGAATAAATATTATATGTAATTCATTCAACCGAACATAATTATTTCATAATGATAGTTTTAAATCAAAATTAAAACTGAAAATGGAAGCGATTTTTAGCAGATAAGGCCGCGCGACAGTTGAACAAAATTTATTCACTGCATTCTTGATAAAAACTAAATTAAAGAGATACACGATCAAAAATAGAAAAAAATCGAATTATAATTTATGTGCTTCTCGTATTCTGTTTGAGGATTTTTCGCTTTCTACAACATATGCAATTGAATTTTCGACTGAAAACAAAAAGTTTTATGTCGAATATTACACGCGCGATGACGAATATAGAAAGTTTTAATGCATCCATTAAAATATCAATTAGCGAGAGAAGACAATTTTAGTACTGAAAATTCATAATCAACTGTCTGTTTCAACTTAATTCGACAAAGTTACACAAAACTAATTATTAACAATATCGAAACTTTCAATTTTTTCCTAATTTACAGACGACTTTTCAGTAACGATAATACAGAGGACCTTTTTACTAAAATCACTTAAATTACTTCTACAGAATAACCAGCATCCTAAGGGATTTTGCTATAAAATATTTCGCATTTTGTTTATATTATTTAGCTGGTAGACATTTAAAGAGAAGCGTTTCAGTCGAATTTAAAAAGTGTATCCTGTTCGTATCTACAACGTATATAGGTATCGTATAAATTTGTTAGAAAACAAAAAATAGAAATAACAAATGTTGGAGAATTTGAATAAGTTTTTAGTGTAAAATGAATTTTATTTATTTTCCTTTTTTTTTTTTGTGGGGCGATTTTGTTGTTCCACTGAAGGGTAAAATTGATTTTGAAATGGCCTTATACATGAGGCTAATTTTGTTCAAAAAAGTATAGCCCAAATTTTACAGCTCAACAGAGGAGTGCCTCATTTTAAATGCGTATTCTAAGACAGAATAATTTTAAAAAATAGAAGCTGATAAACAGAATAAAAAAGTGGGAGCTTTTTCGTTAAGTGGAAAAGCCAAGTTTCTAAAGAGATGTAAAGAATGAAGAGAAATTTAAAGAAAAAGGGATGGGAATAGTAGTGTATAAATAAGCGAGCTGGCATGTCTGTGACATCACAACTCCAAAACCGTGTCCGCAACCGAAAATATTATCCTATTCAGGGGGCAAAAAGTAACCTCATTTCTTGTTTCAGAGCTCAAAATTCACCCGTTTCCTCCGCGGTTCCCCTAAATTTTGCCCACCCCGTTCCCCTGCAGTCCCGCTAATCCGAACTCCAAAATCACCCAAGTATCCAGAGCTCAAAACTCACTCAGGTTTCCCCGGTTCCCCCAAATTTCCCATTGTTCACCCGTTCCATCCCCCCGCAGTCCCACTAATCCAAAACCGTGTCCGTACGCCGAAAGCTAATCCCAGTATTTTATCAGCGGGGCAAAAACGTAACTCCAATTCATGTTCCACGGCTCAAAATTCACCCAAGTTTCCCATGGTTCTCCCGTCCCGTTCCCTGGCAATCCCGCTAATCGGAACACGATCAAGTCCAGCCCCCAACCCTTAGACTATTACACTCCGATAACCTAAAACACCCCGTCCTCCGAAAAAAGACTCCCAACCAATATTTTAATATTTACTTGTGTATATATTTTAATTATAATCTAACTTTCCCATTTGGGTATGTAAATTTAAGTACAACTCCCAACCGGTTCCATCATGCTAATCAGAACACCAGCCCGCCCAGGACAACTCTTGAACCATTGTGTATGAACCTATCAGGTTTCAATAAAATACGTGTCAAGTCTTTAATTAAAGTTATCTTCATCTACTTTTTTTTTTTTTTGTTTGTGTTCTGATTACTGTATTGATAAATTGAAAATTGCACTTTTAAACACAAAATTATATATTCGCAATTAAAATTATAATCAAATCACGAAAATAGTCGGATATTTTTAGAATTGTTAGGATTTTATTGTAATTTAAACTGCGAATATATTTTGTGTTTAAAAGTGTAATTTTCAAAATTTTGTCTTTAACTTCATTCCTATCATCACTCGCGTCATCAAATCTTTTTGCGTATTTCCGCACGGATTATCATTAACTTTGAAAATCATGTACAGATTAACTAACAGGATGTATTCACCTACATTTAACTGATCGAGTTCGTAGAAATTTTTTTTTCCATTGCTGTTGCCATTTTTTCTTTTTAACTCATTTATTTACCTCGATTCATCAGGGAGCCTTTTACATTTAATGTTTTACATATTTCCACTTAGTTATTTTCTTTTTTTTTTTTTTCCTTAAGGGGATTAAACGCGATAGTACAGATCGCTGCTCCGCATGTAAGCTAATACAGCTGCGACCGCGGGCGGAGCATTTGGCAGTATCGTAGAAGTAGAGGAAGTGGTGAAGTGCATGGATCGTGGTACTGCAAAAGAGGGACATTCAAGGAGTAGGTGATTGGTGGATGGGGCGCTCGGTTGACTACAAAAGGGGCAGACATTTGGGGGTTCCTGGCTCGTGAATATGTAGCTGTGCGAGAGGGTTGTATGTCCTATTCGGAGACGATTCAGGACAGAAAAATCTCTGCGGGAAACTCCGTCTGTGGGCCACCAAGGCTCCGTGGTTGTTTTTATGCTTCGGAGAAATGTACTTGAAGATCTCCATTCCTGTTGCCATTCTTCTCCAGTTTGCTGCATAAATAAATGAGCCAATGTAGGGGGAAGAGGGGGGTTGTGTGGCATTGGAGAGAACAATGTCGCCTGAGCTGCTCTATTGACACGCTCATTGCCTGGAATCCCAACATGAGCCGGCACCCATAGGAAGGACATTTCGGAGTTTAAATGTGATAACCTGTATAATAGGTAATGTACCTTCCTTACCAAAGGGTTGTTGGATTTAATCCCCGAGATGAGTTGAAGGGAGTTTAGAGAGTCAGTTATGAGTAGGGCCTTTTGGGACAGAGGGTTGCTATCGGTATAGTGTTGGATGCAAAAGACTATCGCGTATATTTCAGCGTCCAGTGCTGTACAGCAATCGTGCAGTCTAACTGACTCTGCTGCCCCTGAGACTTCGAAGGAGCATGCCGGCGGTGACTGATAACCTATTGCCTTCGCTCCATCTGTGTAGGGAGGCATGCATGGTCTGTGTAGCTCGATATGATATTTTTTGCTGTTTATACTATGTTTAGGGGGTATTGAGCTTTGTTAAATTTTGTCAGCGATATGTTGATGTTTGTGATTGACTAACTCCAAGGTGGTGCGGTTGCTGCGAAGTCTGGCAGAGTTCTTGGGATTGAAAAGATTTGGAAAGGACCCATAACCGAAAAAAGTTCGGGCACTGGGTCATTCCCAAACCTCATATTAGGAGATATTGTCGGGGTTTTGGTACTACTAAGGAGGGTGCTCATTTCTTTAAAGTTATAGTACTTCCTATAGTAGGACAGCGGGGGACAACCTGCCAGTGCATACAAACTTATAACCGGAGAAGAGGGATGAGCAGAAAGGATAGACCGGAGGGCAGCAGAATGTATAGGATCTAAGGATCTTAGCACACTTTTAGCGGCTGAGGAGTACACCTGGCACCCGTAATTAATTTGTGAAAGGATAATCGACCTGTAAGTTGTAAGGAATAATTTTGGGTTTATATTGTACTTGTAATTTGATAGATATTTCAGGATAGACAAGGATTTTAGGCACTTGGTTTTGAGCTCAGCTATGTGAGAGCGCCAGGAAAGTTTTTTATCAAATATTAGGCCTAGAAACTTGACTGATGGACGATTTGGGATAGGAAAACCATTTAGACTCAGGAATACGCTGGGAAGTGGGTTTTGGCGTCCCCTGTGGAAATCAACACATATTGTTTTTGTTAAGGAAAAGGTCAGACCGTTATCATTGGACCACTTCTGTAAATTTTCGATGGATTTTTGAAGGATATTTTGAGCGTTTATAGGATGGTTGGACGGTAAGGGTATATTCAGGTCATCAACGTAGAGCCGGGACGTTACTGGGGCGGCAAGGCAGTCAGTTATGTCATTGATATAATATATGAACACTGTCGCGCTTAAAGCAGAGCCTTGTGGTACATCATTTTCCAACTGCATCAGTTCAGACGTTGACGAACCATTCGTAACTTGGATCGTTTTATTGTCTAAGAAGCTGTCTAGATATTTATCAAATTTTCCGGCGATTCCCGTTTTAGTAGTAAGCCATGACACCACAAGCGCTCAAATGCTTTTTCTAAATCGAAGAATACTGCGTAGAGGTGCTGTTGGCGATGAAACGCCGATAAAATCTGCCTTTACAGGCTAAGGAACTGGCTGACTGTCGATCTTGCCTCTCGCCCGCCGGCTTGGTTAGGAGATAGAAGACATTTTTGTTCTAGGAAAAACATGAGGCGCCTATTAACCATCTTTTCCAGCGTTTTGGAAATGACACTAAGCAATGAAATAGGACGGTAACTTTCGGGAAGAGTAGGATCTTTATTTTCCTTTAGTATTGGAATGATATTGGCTGATTTCCATTGTGCCGGAATGTTTCCGTAATTCCAGATTTGGTTGAATATATGTAGGAGAAAATGTTTGCCGGAAATTGGGAGATACTTTAGTATGTACGGGTGGATACAGTCGGGGCCAGGGGCAGTGTTGGATGTGTGGTGGTTGAGTTGGAAATTTAATACTGAGATGGTAAATTTACTGTTGTATGTTTCGTTGGATTCGGACGGGAAGTGCACTGGCTGTTGCTCTGCTTGGTGTTTCATGCTGCGGAAGGCGGGAGGGTACTTTTCTGACGACGATGCTGCGGCAAAGTAGCTGGCAAAGGCTTTGGCGACGTCCGCTTCATCCGTTATCTGGCTGCCATTGATTCTGAGTTGAACGCGTTTTGGGGCGCTGTTGATTCCGCTGATGGATTTTATTTTGTTCCACATGGTCCTATTTGACGTTGACGAAGAGATCGATGCGATAAACTGTTCCCAGCATTCTTGTTTTTTGCCGCGAATAAGATCACGGGCAAGAGCTCGGGACTTTTTGAAGGCTATTAAGTCAGGTAGCGACCGAGACGTTTTATACTTTCTGAGTGCTCGTTTGCGCTGTTGGATTGCGGTATGAATCTCTTTGCACCACCATGGTACTCTCTTAGCTCGGGAATTGTGAGAGATGGGTATTGATAAGCAGGCGGTGTGTAGAATGGCATTAAGAAACGTGCTTAAATTGTCTGATAGGGACTCGCTAGAAGCTGGGATTTTGATTTGGGCCGTGTATGACGCCCAATCCGCCTTATGAAACAAAAATTGTGGGGGTCTTGAAATTGGCAGCGATGGATGGTATCCCACGGACTGTAGAAATACAGGGAAATGACCACTGGAGCAAAGGTCGTCATGGACAAAAGACTTAAGTTTCGGGAGGAGTAATGGAGATATTAGTGCTAAGTCAATAGTCGAGAAGGTGTTATGGAAGAGGTTGAAATGTTTGTGGTCAGGTGGGGCCAGGGTACACAAATCGTACTCTATTAATATATTGGTGATAATTGATCCATGTCTGTTGGTTGACGCCGTTCCCCATAGTGGGAAGTGAGAGTTGAAATCTCCAAGTATGGCCATTGGGCTTACTATTTGGGATATGGCGTTTTGAAGGTCTACCGAATGTACCATAGTGTTGGGGGGAAGGTATCAGTTGCAGATCGTTAATGAAAGTCTCGCAGGACCTTGTAAGAATACAGATATCGCTACCATCTGAAGAGGTGTGTCTATTCTGGCTGATACAGCTGAGACCGACGTTACTTAGTTATTAATGTTAGAGATAACCGGATAATGAATTCGATAATTTTTAATTAAATACAGGTGTTAAGAGATATAGCATGAAAGAAACTGTTGAAGTAACTGAAATATGTGTATGTAAGCGTAATAAGCGTAAATAAAGAATGCGTTACGATGATGTCATCAATATTTCTTCAAATTATTCGGGAAGTCTCACTGGAGCTAAAAAAATTCTTATTTTGTACTTTCTTAAAATCAACCACCTTAGTGTGCTATAAAGTTTTATTACTTTCTTTTTTATACATACTTTAAAATGTATTTGTCCTTAAAAAACGTATCCACGCGTATTCAGTGTTTCTGCGAATTAGAAAATGACGCTTAATTTTTTTGCTATTTAACATCTTGATGACATGTTTTCACTTAGCCGATTAAAAATGTGTTTAAAAAAAGGGTGATTCAAAAAAAAAAAAAAAAAAAAAGATTGCATTCGGAAAATCGGAATTTTTTAAAAAAGTACAGTAAACGACTTTTTGCAAACTACGTTCAAATAATATTCAACTGTTTCGACGTCGTGCAAAAAATTGGTGAGGACTACTAGAGTTTTTCAACGGATGACGATGAAACATGCACACACGCCGCACATGTGTATAATGTGTACGTGTATGTATGTGCGTGTGCCACGAATAACTGACGTTGTACATTTTATTTTTAAATTGCCGAAATTGCGCGTATAATAATCGTAGTAAACTCATTACGATGATAATACCCGCTAATTTCGAGTCGGATAATTTTATTTCGCAGAATTCGCTTCCGTTCACCTGCGCGAGTGCGGTGAACGAATGCGGCGATAATTCAACCGCTACCCGGAGGACCGCCGCCAGCCATTTCACTTCACGGTTAAGAAGAAACGACTGCTGTATGTGTCGCATTTATTTACGAGGATTAATTATTACCGATTGAAATCTGTTAAAATCTAATTAGAATATCGTGTACCACCGTCAAACGCGAATAACGGAAATCCCTTAATGAAGATAATCCGGAAAGCGGGACCGGATTCGTTTTGGCCCGACACCGCGACCACACGTCGCTGTCATCGGCTCATAAAACCCCATCTCCTCTGTTGTTGCGCACGCGTTCGAACACATCCGCCGACTTCGACTAACAGCGCCCGTGCTCGTAAATGTCGTGCCCAGCGACTGATTGAATGCCACGCGAACCGCACGCCGAGCCCGCGGAGCGGCTGTGGCAAATCCGTAAAGCTGCCAGAGGTGATAGCGGATTAAATACGGATTGCAGACGCGGATTCGGATTTAAACGCGCAGATTTAGCGGGCGTTACGGAAACACGAATCGAAGATGGCGAGCGGTACCGACCAACAAAAAGATGATGGGAGACGATTGTGCAGCGGCGAGTGGTTCCCCGGTGCGGGAAGAAAATAGCGGGTTTTTTGCCGGGCGTCGTACGGTGTTTTAAATTAGTCGCGGGCGGACGACCGGGCGAGTTAGACATCATTAACTAGCGACCCCGAGTGAAATTTTGACAACTGCACTGGCTCCCGTTAAGGCTAAGGCTCCGCGCTAATTAAGCAGTTCTAAGCGTCGTAAGCTGTATCGGTCGCGGGCCGGTCCGAACACATCGGCTCCGTCTGAAATTTCCAACTCGGTCGCCTCTCCGTTTCAGTCTCCTTGCCGCGACGCTACTATTACGTCTCCTCGCCGCTCGCTGCGGGGTATCTCCGTCCGCAGATGTGTATCGTTATACCAACGTCATCGAACGGCCAGTCGCGGTCGGTGCGGTTCTGCGAAATCTTCTTGTTGCCGCTCTAGCTTCTGCCAGAAGCCAGAACGGCAATTACAGCAAGCAGCTGTTAACTACGAATTATCTTGGCCTATGCTATGGGTAGAGCAGGAAGGTCGGAACGGGGGGGGGGGGGTGTTTCTTCTTCAATTTTCGGAATTTGCCGCGCTAACGAGAATAACGTGAGAAACGTTAAAATTATATACCTGCTGCTCGGCGGTCGGCCTAACTGCAAGACCGAGTTGTTGGCGCAGAGAACCAGTACTTGCCCGAAAGCGGCATCAGTTAATTCCTGGAAGATTACAAAAGACCGCAATAAAGAATTTACCGAATCGCGCGTTCGGCCGACCTCCAATCCGACAGAGCCGTTACAATTTTCTCCACTTAACGATTCTCGTCGGTTAAGCCGCACCGCCTATCTGAAACCGTTTCGTGGTGTAATGGCTGACGGCAAAAAGTAAACAGTATTAAAATTAGCAAGGCCACACGCGTCATCACGCATCCGGCAAGAAATCGGAATGCCGGAGGCATTACAAAGACGACATGGTCGGAACGGCCTGACGCTGTTAAGGTATCATCGGTTAAAATGAAATTAGCTCTATGCAAAAGAAAGACTATCTGCACATGCGCGCCGGACCAGTTTTGGCGAAATTGAGAAAGTGTTTTGTTTTTCCAACTTGGCGGTTCCAGCGTTGTCGTTATTCCATCGCATATCCGTGTTCTGGACCTTTTACTAATTACGCGTCAGCGTGCAGTACCGATTGTTGCTTCACCATTGGTGTATAAAGTTTCAGAACTCCGTGTGTCACACATTCATGCTTTTTTTCCACATAACGAATAGAGTCAATCTGATGATGTGTACGTAAGTTAAAATCGGACAACAAAAGCGTATAGAAATGGTATCAATTATTTGCGATTCGTACAACATGACCGGGCAGAAAGGTTTCTTAGATATTTATCACAGTACAGAATGGTTACATCTCAAATTTCATTTTTGCAGGGCTTTATTATTAAATGGAGAATTGTTGCGCGCGCTATCTACAAACAGAAAACTTGTATCGTGTCTGTACGACCCGTATATAATTAACGTGATGAAAAAAACCGAATTACTGGCTAATAAACATCCGGAAGGAAAAGATTATTTACATTGTAAAGGAATTAGTGAACTATCAGTTTTAAGATCAATGATATGTATGTACATATATAACTCGGCCATTTTGGGCTGTGCCCCTTGACCCCTCTTGCTTTCATTTCTGTCTCTTTCTCTTCTATACTTTGTATAAAATGATCAAAATTTACAACGTAATTCTTACTGGCATCAACACACAAAAAAATAAAACATAACCACAAAAATCCTATTCTAACATTTAACTTTCATTATAAAATGCTTTTTTACAAAAAATAAATACCGACTTCAAGGTTTATTATAAAAATTTAAAAATGCACTAAAAAGTAAAAAATAATTACTCCCGATGAGAAAATATATATATCAGAGTGATATAAGTTAAGGTGATATCGTAATTCTTATACAACATTAATTTTTTGGAGTTGGAATTAAATTCATGTTAGGAACAATTTAATCAACATTTAATGCAGTTTTTAATTATTCTTTTAATATGAATTTGATGCCAACTCCAAAAAATTAATGTTGTATAAGAATTACGATATCACCTTAAGTTATATCACTCTGATATATACATATATATTTTATCGGGAGTAATTATTTTTTACTTTTTAGTGCATTTTTAAATTTTTATAATAAACCTTGAAGTCGGTATTTATTTTTTGTAAAAAAGCATTTTATTTTTTACTTTTTAGTGCATTTTTATTCAATTAAATTAAAACATTTATTTCCACGGTAAAAACACCAAAAGCTACATTTCCATGGTAATTTGGCAAATTTATAGTATTTTAAGTCAATAAATCTAATCCGACGGTGAAAACAATCATGAATGAAAAGCATCCAAAAAGCTTCAATCTCCCGTATTATTAAGGATAACTCAAAAACTATCGGTCGGACCTTGATCAAATTTAAATGGGACCACATGACAAACGCCACCTTTCAAATAAAAGAAGAATCATCAAAATCGGTTCATCTAGAAGAAAGTTCTGTGGTAACACACATAAAAAAAAAAAAAAAAAAAAAAATACAGTCGAATTGAATACCTCCTCCTTTTTTGAAGTCGGTTAAATATAAAAAATAAAATGCTTTTTTACAAAAAATAAATACCGACTTCAAGGTTTATTATAAAAATTTAAAAATGCACTAAAAAGTAAAAAATAATTACTCCCGATAAAATATATATATCAGAGTGATATAACTTAAGGTGATATCGTAATTCTTATACAACATTAACTTTTTGGAGTTGGAATTAAATTCATGTTAGGAACAATTTAATCAACATTTAATGCAGTTTTTAATTATTCTTTTAATATGAATTTGATGCCAACTCCAAAAAATTTATTGTTGTATAAGAATTACGATATCACCTTTAGGGGTATATCACTCTGATATATATTTTTTATCGGGAGTAATTATTTTTTACTTTTTAGTGCATTTTTAAATTTTTATAATAAACCTTGAAGTCGGTATTTATTTTTTGTAAAAAAGCATTTTATTTTTTACTTTTTAGTGCATTTTTATTCAATTAAATTAAAACATTTATTTCCACGGTAAAAACACCAAAAGCTACATTTCCATGGTAATTTGGCAAATTTATAGTATTTTAAGTCAAAAATCTAATCCGACGGTGAAAACAATCATGAATGAAAAGCATCCAAAAAGCTTCAATCTCCCGCATTATTAAGGATAACTCAAAAACTATCGGTCAGATCTTGATCAAATTTAAATGGGACCATATGACAAACACTACCTTTCAAATAAAAGAAGAATCATCAAAATCGGTTCATCTAGAAGAAAGTTCTGTGGTAACACACATAAAAAAAAGAAAAAAAAAAAAAAAAAAAAAAATACAGTCGAATTGAATACCTCCTCCTTTTTTGAAGTCGGTTAAAAATTAAGACATTTTTTCATTACATTTTTCGTTACATATTTCATTACATAAAATTTTCACATTTTTTAAATAACAATAACAAAAATCCTATAAAATATAACAAACGTTACATAAAATTGGGACATTTTTTCGAATGGGGTAGCCTAAGAATTACGTTGTAATTAATATATATATGTAACATTGTATTTCGAATTCATTATCCTTACTTTTAGATATCCACGCAAGACTATACAGCAGAGATATGAAGAAAACTTAAGAGCAGTTCGGTTTAAGGCAGGGAACAGGTACAAGAGAGACAATATTCCTTATCAAGGTTTTAATTCGGAGATGCTTGGAATTTCAACAGTCTCTATAGACCTGTGTTCTGTCGACTTCGAGAAGGGCTTTGATAAAGTGCAATATAATAAACTTTTCAAAATGCTGAAACATATTTAGATTCAGCGAATCGTCGTCGTATAATGGAAAATTTATACGCACATCAAACCGCTATAATATCTCTACTAACTCAATGGCTATAAAACGAAGAATTAGACAGGGATTTGTTCTGTCTCCTACTTTATTTAACATTTATGCTGAACAGATTTTCGCGGAAGCCTTGGAAAGCGCCATAGAGGGAATCAAAAGAGCAGGAGTTAAAATTAACAATATATATACGATACGCGGACGATGAAAGTTTACAAGATCTTAAAGCACTTCTTCAAAGAGTTGAAAATTTCAGCTGCACATATGAGATCTTATTGAAAGCGAGAAAGACTAAAATAATGGCTGTTTCTCAGATAGAAGAATCCAAATGTTGCCAGTCGCGGCAGAGTAATAGAAAGCGTACAAAAATTCAAGTACCGCGATACTCGTGAATAATAAGCGTAAAACACTGATGACGAACTTGGGTGCAGAATTGAATCAACAAGATGAGAAGAACACTCACAACACACGATTTAAATTTAGAGCTACGTATAAGACTTCTTAAGTGCTACGTGTGGAGTACATTGTTATATCGATGCGAATGTGATGAGTAATATGAATCGATTGGCAGCTATCGAAATGTGGTACTATCGAAGGATCCTAAGAACTCCATGGGCACTGTGCGCACTGCATTGCAGTTGCGGCCATATTGTTGATGAGGATCTTTTTGTGGGCGCTGCCCAGCAACCGCAGACATGGATAAAAATACTTTTCTTTTTATGCTCATTACATCGCGCATTTAGTTTAAATAGATGTAATTATAATCAGGTATAACGGCTATCAAGACACGAGAACTTTCCGTTTCATTTAAGGTATCATCCTGTATATTTTTTTGTATACACATTTATTTCCCTTCGAACTGCTAATTGCACAGGTTCTAGTACCGATCTTTTTTGACTCTCTTGTTATCTCCCCATAGTAGTCCTGGCCGTCTCCTTCTTCCCCGAATAACTTTCTTAGTGTCCTCATTTTGTCCTACGTTCTTCCTTCTTGATGGGTAATCGTCCGTACCTGACAAGCCCAATAAAAAAGTAAAAAAAAAAAAGGAAAACTCCATGGACAGCAAAGAAGACAAATGGCGAAGTGCCGCAGATGATGGGAAATAAGGATATGGAACTAATAGGCATCATAAAAGACAGAAAGAGGAAATACTTTGTGGCAAATCGATGTATGGATCAGAATACTCACTGTTACAGATAATATTATTAGGAACAATATCGGGCAAGAGGAAGGTCGGAAACACATCAAGGCATGGTCGGGGATGAATACCGAACAATTAGTCCACCTTGCATACGAAAGATTTTTTTAATAAGGTCACCTACAATCGAGAACCGACTCGGGACTCGAAGAAGACGAAGAAGATATATTTCATACTTCTAGGTATTTATTTAAACAAAAAATCAAATAAATTATTTATCATTATCTGCAATAGATACTAAGTGATCGTGTGTATCTATTCCATCTTTGTATTTAAATAGTAAAGTAAGTCGCGGGGCGTCAGGATTGTGAAATTAAGCTTTCCATAATGGTACTAAGCCGGACGACACTAATGCGAGTAGGAGAAAGCCAGTTCCCTTCTCTCGAGATAAAATTATAAATAAATAAATATTTAAAATGTTGACGTTATAATGGATCGAATAATCCTAATTGAAACTATTCGTAAAATTCCACAAATACCGAAATTTTATACGCAACTTTTATTTATAACGTGCATATTTTAAAATGTAACTCCTGATGATTAGAACCAAACGGAAGATAGTCTGAGGCGTAAAAAGAAATGATATAAAGCAAAAAGAAAAAAGAAAAAAGAAAAAAGAAAAAAAGGTATGAGTAATTTTGTAGATAGTCTGCTTTTTAATTCGGATATTCGGACATTCTCTCGGAAGAAAATCTGTTTTGGGATCACTAAAGTTGTCCCGCTAAGATGATTGCACTTCGTAATAATTGTAGAGTGTATGATGAATTCACGTTATATCTGATGTGTCAGTGCTTTTTAGGTCTGCGGCGTAGGTACAATTAACGGCGGTTGAAAAATATACAGGGACTGAACTTTTTACTAATCTCGCTTCGTTCATTATTTGAAACAGGAGAAAAGGAAGGCGCATCCAGCGACTAAGACAACGACGAGATCTAGCCGGAACGACTTGTATTTATGAAACCGCCGCAAAATACACGACTTGTACGAATAATGATTTAGTCGCTACTAGACAGATACTAAGCGTTTGTAATTTCTTAAATACTATGTACCAACGCCCCTGAGGGGTAGGGATGTCCTAGACTTTTCCGATGATTGTTCCTATTTCGCGCAACTCGGATCTAGTTGATCGCTGTAATTTTCACAGTATCATCGCGCCGCCGTGTTGTTGGTCTACCTCTTTTCCTTTTAGAATAGGCCCGGTTGCAGAAGATGTTTTGTCCGCCTTTTTACGTGCAACATGTCCAGTCTACGCTCATTTTACTATTCGTTTCACTGCATCCGTCAATTTTGTCTGCTCCCTGATCCAAGTAATTCTTTCTCTATCTTTCCATCTCCGATATTAAGTATAATTCTTTCATGCGCTGTTTACGTTTCCATGGTTTTCCTGACTATATCCTCTTTATAAGGCTTCACATGTTTATGTTAATACTGGCAAGATACACGCACACACACACACACACACATTGGTTATAAACTTTACACTTCAAGCTGTTTGGTATCTCTTTATTCCGGGAATACGTTAGACAATGCCACCCGCGCGAAAAATACTCTTCCATGTACTTCCCCTTGCATGATTTTCCTTCTGTCGATAGTTATTTCTGGTCCTAGATAAATGTACCTCTTTACCTAGTCGATATGTTCATCCCGGTTAACGTTACTGAGGTACCGTCCGTGTTTTTTACGATACTACTTTTGTTTTCCGTACATTTATTTCTAATCCTAGTTTTCCGGACTCAACTTTTTAAGTTCATTTAGCATAGTTTGTAACTTTTCTGCATGGCTGTTCAGAGTTATGCCATCTGTGAATCTTATAAAGATTTTCTCCGTTTATTTTCTCAAGCCTTGTGAATCCCGGCTCTGCTACAAATAACTTCAGCGGTATAATATTGCCTTGACGCGCGCCTCTTGTTAGAGATATTTCCGCAGTGTGGTTCCGTGTAGTTTAACTTCCATGGAAGCAGATTCATACATTGTTCTAATCATGTTCATTGTTCTTCGATTCCAAAATTATATATAATGACTTCAGCCCTCTGTCCGTATTTCAAATAATCGACAAATACCATACGGAGTCGAATGTTGTAGTAGTACTGTACACACATAACATATATTACTACTCTTCTCCCTCGATTATGAGTACGAGATTATCTTCCAATTCATAAGAGAAAGACAGATAGTTCCTTTCAAAGTCGGCAGATCTCTTTGCGTATACATACTTACGGTATACGTGGATTGGGGCTCATACACATTAAAGGTAAACGAACTAATGCGAGAAACTCACGAAATATTAACAGACCAAATCAAAAAACGATCGACGTCATATGGTAGGCAAAATCATCTTCGAAAGATGGTCAGAGAAGCATACTACAGAATTTGTGCATGGAAATGAATTAATCAAAAAATTATTAAATAACCGATTTTATAATTCTTGTCCCTCGATGCCGTTGTTGGACCACAACAATATGACCTTTAAATGATCGGCTTTTTTCGCATGCAAACCTTTTTTATGTATGCCAAATAGAACTTGTGTCGCACACAGTTACAATGTAATTCTGATAATATTACCTATTTATAAATTAAGTTTTGCTTTTGTAATCGAATCTTTTACTAGTGCAAATCAAAACCGAAAAACGAACCAACTACAAAAGTAATTAATGAAGTATGTAATTTTAATGAAAGTTTAAAATAAAGTGATTTATTCGAAAAAAAAAAAAAATTAATTAAAGCCTTTGGTTTTTGCTTTTTAGCGTTTCTTCCAATTATCTATAGTCTGAAAGACGTTACTCTGATCGTACCAGTTGCAGTAACTCCCGGTGATACAGTTACGATGAAATGTTTGTACAATCTGGAAGGCGATCCTTTGTATACGGTGAAATGGTACAAAGGCAGGCAGGAATTTTTTCGATACGTACCGAAAGAACTACCTCACACCAGAGTATTTCCGCTGCCTGGAGTCGAAGTTGATGTAAGTATATGTTTTTTTTTTGTTTTTTTTATGTTACATCGTTGTCATTTGTAATGCTCATGATTCCTTTTTTTTTTTCTAATGTATCTACTTTTTCTTACAAATATTTCGTGTGTTTTTTTTTTCCAATTTTTTGTGCACGTCAACAGTGGAACTTACCCAACGCAGAGAATTATATATTATATAAGGAAAAGATTAGAAATTGAGAAGATAGAGAAGGCTAAAAAAGGAACTATATTGAGAGAGGGGAATGCAAGAACGGCGTGGGCACTATAAGGAGTCTGGCCAAGGCGCATAAAATTAGAATACAGGGTAGCACGTTCGAAGGAAATAATGGGGCATTCAAATAAGATGTGATTCGCATCGCAGGTATAAGTGAACTGTGGAGAGTCACACAAAGGTGATTGAACAAGGAAGAGAAACCGGAAGCAGACTATGTGATTGAACCTCAAACAAACTATAGAGGAAATAATCGAACGGCTAAGGTAGAAGAAAAGATTAAACCAGGGAAGAGAGGAAGGAGAGGACTGTATAGAAAGGTAAAAAGATCGAGGATTGGTAAAGAATGAAGGATAGCATTCGGTGCAGAAATCGTGATGGGAGCGATAAGAGAGTGAGGGTCGTATATTTAAATTCGCGCTGAAAGTTTCATATAAAAAGTTTCCGTTTAAGTTCGGATTGTTGTTTCTTTCATTGAAACGTTGGATTAGATTCTCGGTAAATATTTTTAACTAGATCAAACGGGGGTCTCCATAGACAATTAGAGACCTGCAGTACTGCAATTTTTCACCTAGGCGCGAGAGGTTAAACTCGATACGCATTCAAAATGTGTTCTCCCAACAGTTTGCACGTTTGCGGTAATGCAGTGTAATATTTTTTATTTGGGTTTCTTTTTTTTTCTATTTTTTTAAATTTTCCTTTTCATCTTTGTTTATATACGCCGTTTGTAACTACAAAGATCATATTACAGCACATATACGGAGGTAACTTATATATGTCGGGTTAAACCACTCGTTCTAACGAAGGCTATAACCACCTTGTGACGTTAGTTGCAATATTTGACAGACAATCCTGTATGTTATTGGTTTCTGTTTGCACCTTCTTCCATTTTTCACTAAATTTGAACCGGCCTACTACTGTTCTTTCTAATTCGGCTATATAGGATAACGCATTTCTTCGAATTTTGTCAACGAGCTAATCAATAAAAATTTTCATATCCAAAGGTATTATTAAAAAGCTACTCATACAAATCTGTCATTTCTTGCTAGGAATTCATGTACGTGTTTAGTCTTTTTAAAGTTTTAAGAAACTTTTTTATATTGACTAGAAAAAGAAAAACTGTGCTAGCATAGGTACCACCCGAATATTTTTGAAGATAATTGTACTTTTTCCGATAATATTATAAATGTTTCTATCCTCAGTTCCTTTACCTTATCAATATTTGACACCGACTATACATCTAACTGATCCTTCTCCCTCGTTTCGTTTCTGGGCGAAGATCTTTTGTTGACATGTCCAAAGAGGGGTTAAAAAAAAAAAAATAAACGCACAAATAATGAACCCTAAGTACATATAACTCTAGAAACGTTTTAATTGCCCAACCGGAAAATGGAAATTCAACCGAAAAAAACGATTTTAGCGTTGAAACTTTTTTTAGTAGTTTGCTGTTGATAATAAATCGCTTTATTAAACGAATAAAAATGATTGACGTATAAAAACTTTTTTTATACCGTTATGTTAACGTTATTATATTTATTTATATTGTTTACCGTAGGGCCGGACCTAAAGAGGCTAGCGGGGCCTATAGCCATAGCTCCCAGGGGAGTCTCGCGTTATTGAAAAGAAAAAAAAAATTATTTTCCATGTTTAAAATTTAAGTTATTTTTTCCAAAATACTCAATACTGTAAAACAAGATTTTAAATTCGCGTTTTTTTATCTTAAGAAGAATTCGGTTAATTTTTATATATAAAAAAAGAATATATATATATATGTGTTCTCATTAATAAAATTATATACTTTTTTCTCCATAAAACTACCTCTTTTTTCCCCAATAAATTAAATGCTACATAAAATAAATATTTAGAGAAATCTAATTTATTTTGTCAAAAAAAAAAAAAATGTTTTTTTTAAACGGATTAATTTATTGGGCGAAAGATTCTGATTAGAAAGACGTGGGGAGAGAGAGGACTGAAAGGGGACTTGGCCATACTCCAGATACGAGGAACAGGAGTGGAGTGTGAAAAAGAAGAACAGAAGCTTTTCCATGAATTTCTTTTCGCCATTTTCAAGGTAAATCTAGCTTTCGTGTTGGCTCTTTTATGGGTGATAAAGTTGTTGAGAGTGGGGGAGGAACGGAAAGTTCTAAATGTAGATAAACTAAGGTCGAAAGCAACTTTACCATCTTGGTTCCACCACAAGGAGGAAGACATTTTGGATTTTTTATGGGCAGAAGCTCGAACGGAAGGGGAAGAACAAGTTAAAGCAGCATAGACGGAGTCAATGAAGAAATCATATTGAGAGGAAAGATTCAAATTTGTTGGGATTGAAGAAAGTGACGAATCAACAAAGGAACGAAAGTTGGACCAATCTACTTTAGAAAGGATCGACTTTGGGGTCTGAACTAGTCTGAAGGCGGTTGGGAGGAGATGGAAGAGGGATTTCATTGAAGGAAATAATTATAGGAGTGTGATCGCTACCAAAGGTACCGTCCAAAGTACTCCACGAACAGCTAAGACCGAGACCAGGAGAAGTAAAAAAAATATCAATAGAGCTAAGAGAGGAGTGACTTCGGATACAAGTAGGGGAACCATCATTTAGAAGGAACAGGTCATTTTAGAGGATAAAATTCTCTAAAATCGTGTCATTGCTGTTGTAAGAAATACAACCCCAGAAGGGTGAATGGGCATTCCAATCATCGCCAATGAGGAATGGGGGAGAAAGTGAGTTAGTAGGTGTCTGAAAAGGAACTCCTTCCTCTTGGAATAACTTTATCATCATCCCGATTCCAAAGCTTAATTCTTCAGCTCTTCGTCCAATTTCTCTTGCTTCTTGCGTTAGAAAGCTTTTCAAAAGCTTAATTAACAGACGTCTTGTCTGGTGGTTCGAACGTAACGATTTACTGCCTAACAACATGTATGGTTTTCGCCTTGGTCGCGGCCCCCCGGATTGTATCAGTTCGTTCTTGGTAGACGTCTACTCGGCATTCATCCATAAAAAATTTCTTGTTGCTTCTTTTGTTGACATTACTGCGGCCTTCGACAATGTTCACCTCCCTACTTTGTTTGATATAATGCTCTACTTTAATATACCCGCTCACTTCTCTTCCCTCATTAGTAATCTCTTTAAATGTAGAACTGTTATTCTTTCTACTCCTTCTAAAACCTACATTAGGTCAGTATTCCGCGGATTGCCGCAAGGCTCCTGTCTTAGTCCAACTCTGTTCAACATCTATTTTACCAATATTGCTCTCTAAGTTCACCTTCCCTTTTTTACGCCGATGATATCCTCATCTACTCCTCTCATCGTAATATTTCGGTCGTTAATTCCCAGCTCCAAAATTCTTTAACATCATTAGAAAAATCTCTATCAAATATACATCTTTCAATTTCATCTGTTAAATCCTCTGTTGTTGTGTTTACTCTCCATCCTTTTGACCCCTCCCTAATTAGCCTCGTCATCAATAACGTTGCGATCCCTCTTTCTTCCTCTTTTCGCTATTTAGGTATTTTTCTAGACAGTCGCCTTTCGTTCCATAATCACATCAACCATCTCTACCTGTCTTCCCTCAAAAGGCTCAACCTGATAAAGTCTCTTTCCTATACTAATTGGGTTGGAGATCTACGCATTCTACTTATGTTCTACAAATCCTTTATTCGTTCTATCCTTGATTATTGTTGTTTTATATGTGGAAATTCCTCCAGATTCTTGCTCTCCAAACTCGACCGTGTTCAAAATGTTTGTCTTCGTCTCTGTCTGATTCCCGCTTTACATGCCGAATCACTCATCCCTCTTCTTTTCGTTCGAAGGTCCTATCTGGGTTACCGCTTTTTAATCAAACGTCTTCCTATTTCTTCTTCTTCCCTTGTTAATTCCTATTCTTATGTCCACCGCAACTGGCGATTTGCCACCAACAAAACGCCAATACTATCTCTCATTTCCACCTGACTCTCTCAGTTTTCTCCTTATATTTATTCATACGACAAGTTTTGCCATACTTTTCTTCCAATTCTTCTACACACCTACATCCTATTAATTGTTTATTTTTAACTTGCCCTACCAAACCTCTCCTTCATTATGTCGTCCAATCAGAATTCTTAAATACCGTTGGCTCCCCTTTCCCCAATCATTTTGCGATCTTTACTAACGGTTCCAAAGGACCCAATGGAGTTGGCTCGGCCTTCTTTTGTCCTTCCTCAAATTATTTCGAAACCTTCAAACTTCCTTCCTTTTGTTCAGTGTTCTATGCCGAGTCTACTGCCATCCTGCGTGCCGTCCTTTTTGTTGTTTCTTCCCTAGTTTCACATGAAATCCCTATTATATCGGATTCCCACAGTGTCCTTCAAACCATCTCCCTCTTCTTTTCCTTCTTCCTCTGTTGATTACATAATCCTTCTCATACGCTCTCTTATTCACAACATTTTCCTTTCTCACTCTATCCAAATTGACCTACTGTATTCCTGGCCACTCTGGAATCGAGGGTAACGAGTCGGCGGATACACTAGCTCGTTCATCATCTTCTACTGGTGAATTCCTCAGCGTCTTTTCATCTCATAATATTAATCTTCTCTCCACTTCAGCTCATTCCAAACTATGGTTCAATTCGTATTCCTCCTCATTCTCAAATCCGGATTCCTTTTATCTCTTTATCCAGCCTAATCTACTGTCTTATCCACGGTTTTTCAATTTTCCCTCCATGCGGCGTTCAACTCTCTCTGCAATCTGTCGCCTACGCTTTGGGCACAGTTTGCTTCCTGCTTCCCTATTTCGCTTTTCTCTAGTCCCCTCTCCTCACTGTCCCCTACAAACTTCCTTTCACAACTTTATAAGTGACGCTAATCACATTTTGTTTGAGTGCACCTATATCGCTTCCGAACGTTCTTCCTTGTACTCTTCTCTTTTGTCAATTGGTCTTCCAGCTCCGTATTGTGCATCTTTTGTCCTCTTCTTGCCATCACCCTAGGTCATTCCAGCACTTGAGTCTTTCCTATCTTCCATCTTCTTATTCTTCCCCCTCTTCTTGGGCCAATGTTTTTAAGATCGATTAATAACAATTCTTTATTTATTTTTTTGTTTTAAAAGTGTGAATGAGGGTTTCCATGTACCGTGTTTAATTACTGGGACTATTACAGCATATGGAGCCTACTTAAGGGGATTAAACGCGATAGTACAGACCGCTACTCCGCATTAAAGCTCATACAGCTGCGACCGCGGACGGAACATTTGACAGTATTTTAGAACTAGAGGAAGTGGTAAAGTGAATGGATCGTGATATTGCAAATGAGGAACATTCGAGAAGTAGGTGAGAGGTGGATGTGGCGCTCGATTGACTACAAACGGGGCAGACATTTGGGGCTACCTGGCTTGTAAACATGTAGCTGTGCGAGAGGGTTGTATGTCCTATTGGGAGACGATTCAGGACAGAAAAATCTCTGCGGGCCACAATGGTTCCGTGGCTGTTTTCATGCTTCGGAGAAACGTACTTAGAGATCTCCATTGCTGTTGCCATTCTTCTCCAGTTTGCTGCATAAATAAATGAGCCAATGTAGGGGGAAGAGGGGGGTTGTGTGGCATTGGAGAGAACAATGTCGCCTGAGCTGCTCTATTGACACGCTCATTGCCTGGAATCCCAACATGAGCCGGCACCCATAGGAAGGACATTTCGGAGTTTAAATGTGATAACCTGTATAATAGGTAATGTACCTTCCTTACCAAAGGGTTGTTGGATTTAATCCCCGAGATGAGTTGAAGGGAGTTTAGAGAGTCGGTTATGAGTAGGGCCTTTTGGGACTGGGGGTTGCTATCGGTGCAGTGTTGGATGCAAAAAACCATCGCGTATATTTCAGCGTCCAGTGCTGTACAGCAATCGTGCAGTCTGACTGACTCTGCTGCCCCTGAGACTTCGAAGGAGCATGCCGGCGGTGACTGATAACCTATTGCCTTCGCTCCATCTGTGTAGGGAGGCATGCATGGTCTGTGTAGCTCGATATGATATTTTTTACTATTTATACTATGTTTAGGGGGTATTGTGCTTTGTTAAATTTTGTTAGCGATATAGTTATGTTTGTGATTGACTAACTCCAAGGTGGTGCGGTTGCTGCGAAGTCTGCCAGAGTTCTTGGGATTGAAGAGATTTGGAAACGATCCATAACCGAAAAAAGTTCAGGCACTGGGTCATTCCCAAACCTCATATTAGGAGATATGGTAACCAGCTCGAGTGTCGGGGTTTTGGTACTACTAAGGAGGGTGCTCACTTCTTTAAAGTTATAGTACTTCCTATAGTAGGGCAGTGGAGGACAACCTGCCAGTGCATACAAACTTACAACCAGAGAAGAAGGATGAGCAGAAAGGATAGACCGGAGGGCCGCAGAATTTATAAGATCTAAGGATCCTAGCACACTTTTAGCGGCTGAGGAGTACACCTGGCACCCGTAATTGATTCGCGATAGGATAATTGATCTGTAAGTTGTAAGGAATAATTTTGGGTTTATACTGTACTTGTAATTTGATAGATATTTCAGGGTAGACAAGGATTTTAAGCATTTGGTTTTGAGCTCTGCTATGTGAGAGCGCCAGGAAAGTTTTTTATCGAATATTAAGCCTAGAAACTTGATTGATGGACGATTTGGGATAGGAAAACCATTTAGACTCAGGAATACGCTGGGAAGTGGGTTTTGGCGTCCCCCGTGGAAATCAACACATATTGTTTTTGTTAAGGAAAAGGTCAGACCGTTATCATTGGACCACTTTTGTAAATTTTCGATGGATTTTTGAAGGATATTTTGAGCGTTTATAGGATGGTTGGACGGTAAGGGTATATTCAGGTCATCAACGTAGAGCCGGGACGTTACTGGGGCGGCAAGGCAGTCAGTTATGTCATTGATATAATATATGAACACTGTCGCGCTTAAAGCAGAGCCTTGTGGTACATCATTTTCCAACTGCATCAGTTCAGACGTTGACGAACCATTCGTAACTTGGATCGTTTTATTGTCTAAGAAGCTGTCTAGATATTTATCAAATTTTCCGGCGATTCCCGTTTTAGTAGTAAGCCATGACACCACAAGCGCTCAAATGCTTTTTCTAAATCGAAGAATACTGCGTAGAGGTGCTGTTGGCGATGAAACGCCGATAAAATCTGCCTTTACAGGCTAAGGAACTGGCTGACTGTCGATCTTGCCTCTCGCTCGCCGGCTTGGTTAGAAGATAGTAGACCTTTTTGTTCTAGGAAAAACAGGAGACGCCTATTAACCATTTTCTCCAGCGTTTTGGAAATTACACTAAGCAATGAAATAGGACGGTAACTTTTGGGAAGGGTACGATCTTTGTTTTCCTCTAGTATTGGAATGATATTGGCTACCAGAATGTTTCCGGAATTCCAGATTTGGTTGAATATATGTAGAAGAAAATTTTTTCCAGAAATTGGGAGATACTTTAGCATGTACGATTGGATGCAGTCGGGGCCAGGAGCAGTGTTAGATGTGTGGTAGTTAACTTGGAAATTTAACTCTGAGATGGTAAATTTACTGTTGTATGTTTCGTTGGATTTTTTTTTTTTTTTTTTGAAATAACTGTAAAGGGTCCCACGAGGCTAGTGCCTATATTGTGGGTGCCCAAACACTTATCATCGTTTATTGTATAAATATAACGTACAATATAATATCAACGTCCGACTATAAACTAAGCAATTACTAATAAAATAAAACAACAATCTTCTTAAATGGAGCAAATATCTTATCCTCTTAACAAAACGTATACACTTCCGATCTGGAAATTTATAACTAATAATATTATTACACAGTATCACCGCAAACATATTCCAACCCATACAAACAACCAGATATACAATCGGCAGAACAAATACAACACAGATGAAATAATCATAATGTAGCGCTATTAATGTTAAAAACCGAATAATATACGTCCAACGCAACATAGTTAACTACAATAAATACTCTATACAAATATCAAATGGGTAATTATGCTCTATTATGCCACATGCACTCAAGCCCGCATACCCTTTTATATTGTATTTGGGGGAGACCAAGAAACCTGCAAATTATTACTCCTATCTCTGCAACCAAGCAATTAACCAAATTTTTATTTTTTCCTTCCAAACTGCTAAATGCTGTTCTATCCAGATTTCCTTCGGTACCTTTAATAATAAATTCATCAATACATTTTCTTCGACATTATCTATTTTATGATTTACCCCCCGTCTGAATTGAAAGGAAAATTCTTTAGGTACTCTGGTATTTCGCTTCTTATCTATTAATGGCAGTTGCACGTCTTGCAACTTACTTTTTAGCAGCTTGTGATAACAATACATCGCTTTTGGAGGTAGTTCCTTATTTTCTATCCACCATACAGGTTCAGAAATATTCTTGTTTCCCAGATTTCTAGAGGGAGTTATTAATTTCAGACATCTCCTTATTAAATTGCTGATTTTGCTCATTTCCGATTTTTTTGCCTCACCCCATACTTGAACAGCATAATGTACTCTCGATGCTATTAAAGCCTTATAATACATCCTTACTACATCGTGGGGCATCAGAAATTTTAATCTATATAACGCTGGTATGGATTGCCTTATTTTTAGAGTGAGGTTATTTATGTGCATTTTCCATGTTAATGCGTTGTCAATCACTAACCCCAGATATTTGTAGCTCTTAACAACTTCAAGTAGCACACAATCGGAGCAATTATCGCAATGATTAGCATTCCCGTGTAACCAACCTGGACAGCGTAATATTATTTTCGGTATAATTTTTCTATGACGACTGGGGGTCCTTATGTACATTATTTGTGTTTTTGATTTATTGATAACTATACCTCTATCATGGGCCCACCTGGTTACATTATCCAAATCTTCCTGCAGTAATTTTTCAGCAACATGTATATTTTTGTGCTTTGTCACAATGGCGAAGTCATCTGCATAAGCAAATATAGTAGAATTTTTTACGGCAGCAAAAACCGAGTTCGTGTAGATAAGAAATAGTAATGGCGCTAAGACTGTTCCCTGCCCTAAACCCGTAGTAACGACTGCTTCTGCGCTTTGTATATTTTTGATTTTCACTATAATCTTCCGATTTGTCATGTAATTGTGAAACCATTCTTTTTGTTTACCTAATATCCCTATGTTTCCTAAATCCCGCATAAGTAAGTCATGATTCACCGAATCAAAGGCTTTGTTTAAGTCTAAAAAAGCTACTAGAAATATACTACCTTCAGCCATACCACAGTTAACTTGATTTACAAACGATTGCAGTAACATTGTAGTAGATTTCCCCTGCCGAAAACCAAACTGATTATCCGCAATAAGATAATTTCCTTCGAGAAATTGTCGCAAATGCGACGCAACATACTGTTCCAGAATCTTTGCAAATGCAGAAATTAACGTTATTGGCCTATAGTTTACAGTTTTTGAGCAATCCCCTCGTTTATATATCGGTTTAACGATACCTAGTTTTAAACCTTGTGGTATACAACTAGTTTTTATTGTGTAATTAATAATTTTGGCGAGGAGCGGTATAAAAATCTTAGAGTTACTCGTTACGTCTTTAACTCGTATTTTATCCCATCCTGGCGCTTTATTTTTGTTTAATTTCCTCAATATCATTTCTACAGATCCCTCCGTGGCTAGAGGTAAATAAAAGGATGTCAAGTGATTGCTTATTTCCTCCACTGTTGATAACTGCCTATTACAAACCGAAAAACACACATCGAGATCAGCCGTAAAAGTTTCCCGAAATTCCTCAACAGTTTCCGCTGGGTTAGTAAAAGTTTTAACTAACCGCTCGTCATTAGAAGTAGCCTTTGCCCCATGTAAAATATTGTTCACCAGTTTCCATGTACTTTTTATATCATATCCTGTTTCTTTTATTTTAGTGGTGTAAAAGTTGTACTTCGCTATCCTAATTTCCTGTATTATCCAATTTCTATACTTTTTGTAGTTTCTCCTGTAAAAGTGGTTAGTAGGATTGCCTTTGGCTCTCCTGAAATAAAAGTCTCTAATTTTTATTAGGTTCAGTATTTTTAAATTTATCCATTGTTTACTATCTTTCTCTTTTTGGTTTAGGCCTCGGCCAGGGTCGAATAAGCTAGTTCTATACAACTGATCAAAAGTTTTTTGTATGCTATTATATATCTTATCCGCTGACTCATCCTTCAACATTTTATCCCATTGGTAGGTGCGTATTTTACTGTTTAAGAGACTCCCCTGAATTATAAAATCGCGCGATTTTCTTTGACAAAAATAATTTAGTAGAGAAGCATAACATATTATATAATGATCAGCGATTTTCGTTGTAATAACCCCAGAACATATTGTTGTTTCTTTATGTCGTACGAATATGTTATCAATGCACGTCGAGGTTACCCTATCTCGATTAATTTCTTCCCGTGTAGGTAGATTTATTAATCTAACACACCCATAGCCATTAACGATGTTTAGGAACCGATCTCCGTTACTACTTTCTTTGAATAGATCAATATTAAAATCTCCACATACAATAATTTATTTGTTACTTATTTTCCCTAATAAATCCTCAAGTAGCACTAAAAATTCGTTGATTGGTTTATTAGGCGATCTATATATGGCCAGTAACATTATACTAACTTTACTATTTATCGATATTTCAATGTTATTATAATCGCAAGCTCTGTTCCCTGTACTAATTTGGGTACAATTATATTTTTCCGAAACAAAGATCAGTATGCCGCCATTAAACCTTTCTGATTTCTCAACGAAAAATTTACCATATCCCCTCAGATTATAGTATTTTGCTTCTAGTAAGCTTATGTTAATTTCTGTTAGTACCAATATGTCAATTTTTGTGTTGAGAGTAATTGTAACGAATTCATTCCAATATTTTTTTAGACTTCTAATATTAAGGTGGAGTAACTGTAAAGGGGTCGAACTATCATTCCCCAAATGGCTAAAGGTCCTCACCTGCTCCTCCCATTTACCTAAACTTTCAAAATTCTGACAATTTAATATATTGGGTATTTCGCACATACCTACTGAAATTAATACTTAAATTCTATTATCATAATGTTAACGTACGCAAATAACATAAACTATCTATTATACTACTATAAACTAGATTCTATTATACTATTTTATTGAGATCGTCCGAGGTTTTTATTTGAAAGGAACGCTCTTGCGGGGTTTTACGAACAAAAATTTTACCATTCTTCAGCTAAGTGAACTGGTAGTTTAGCAGCTTGGTTTTCTGCTTGGTTTCCCAAAACAAGGTCCGATAATATCTGGATAGATTTTCATTAACGAAGATTTTGAGCGTGGATGAAGTGTTGCCAGTTATGTCTTTATCCCAGATAACCTGCGCCTTTTTCTTTACCATCAGCTCATCTACGATTTTACGATTTTCTTTAACTATTACTGGGTTTGGGAAGTTTTTGTTTCTGGCCGGAAGCCGATGTACGGCCACGATATCCTCCTTTCGTATCTGACAGTTCACTTCCCCGCCAATTTTTATTACTAAATCTTGCAAGTCTTCATTTGGCATCTGCGATACTCCATGTAATTCGAAATTTTCCCGTCTTCCGTACTGCTCTAAGAGGTGAACAGTAGCTGTTAGTTCGATTATTTTTTCGTCCTTCTGTTTCGTTTCTAGCGTCAGTCTTGCAACTTGCTCCCTCAAGAATTTTAACCCTGCCATTATTGACTCATTTATTTTTAGTGTTTCATCATATTTATTAGATAAAAATTCCATCGTGCGCACCATTTCTGCAATGTTACTATCTATTTGCCTTAATCTGTCGGTCACATCTGCTCTTTGATGTTGCTCATCAATTTTACCGCTCTCTGTGGCTTGATTTTTTCGTTTCTTCTCATTTTCGTCAACACTATCGAGGCTTATTTGTCGCTTAGTCCTTCCCTTTGGCATGATTATTAATTTTATGTCTATATTGAAATACGAAAAACGAATAAAATCGGTTTTAACTTACTTCTTATCAGTTTGGTTCGACGGGAAGTGCACTGGCTGTTGCTCTGCTTGGTGTTTCATGCTGCGGAAGGCGGGAGGGTACTTTTCTGACGACGATGCTGCGGCAAAGTAGCTGGCAAAGGCTTTGGCGACGTCCGCTTCATCCGTTATCTGGCTGCCATTGATTCTGAGTTGAACGCGTTTTGGGGCGCTGTTGATTCCGCTGATGGATTTTATTTTGTTCCACATGGTCCTATTTGACGTTGACGAAGAGATCGATGCGATAAACTGTTCCCAGCATTCTTGTTTTTTGCCGCGAATAAGAGCACGGGCAAGAGCTCGGGACTTTTTGAAGGCTATTAAGTCAGGTAGCGACCGAGACGTTTTATACTTTCTGAGTGCTCGTTTGCGCTGTTGGATTGCGGTATGAATCTCTTTGCACCACCATGGTACTCTCTTAGCTCGGGAATTGTGAGAGATGGGTATTGATAAGCAGGCGGTGTGTAGAATGGCATTAAGAAACGTGCTTAAATTGTCTAATAGGGACTCGCTAGGAGCTGGGACTTTGATTCCGGCCTCGTATGCCGCCCAGTCCGCTTTGTGGAACAAAAATCGTGGGGGTCTTGGAATTAGCGGTGATGGATGGTATCCCGCGAACTGTAGGAATACTGGGAAATGACCACTGGAGCAAAGGTCGTCATGGACAAAAGACTTAAGTTTCGGGAGGAGTAATGGAGATATTAGTGCTAAGTCAATAGTCGAGAAGGTGTTATGGAAGAGGTTGAAATGTTTGTGGTCAGGTGGGGCCAGGGTACACAAATCGTACTCTATTAATATATTGGTGATAATTGATCCATGTCTGTTGGTTGACGCCGTTCCCCATAGTGGGAAGTGAGAGTTGAAATCTCCAAGTATGGCCATTGGGCTTACTATTTGGGATTTGGCGTTTTGAAGATCTACCGAATGTACCATAGTGTTGGAGGGAAAGTAGCAGTTGCAGATGGTTAATGAAAGTCTTGGAGGACCGTGTAAGAAAACAGATATCGCTACCATTTGAAGGGGTGTATCTATTCTGGCTGATACAGCTGAGACCGACGTATGTACTAGGGTTGCTACTCCTCCGCTTGCTCGGCTGCCTCCAGTATTATCACATCGGAATAGGCTTTAGCCTTTTATTCTTGGTTTGTCTCTAGGCTGCAAGTGCGTCTCCTGCAAACAGGCTACCGATGGATAATATGTGGCTAATAGGTGTTCCAGTTCGGTTTGGTGATTGATAAAACCTCTGCAGTTCCAGTGCATTATTATATTGTTGCTCGCCATGCTGGGTGTTTCTATGTTGTCTCGTGAACCCAGTGGCTGTTGTTAGTCGGTCTTTAATGTTGGGGTTCACATGGGGTTCGTGTGTTATTGGGTAGAGCTCCCTTCTGACGTATTGCCATCTATGGATAGGCAGCTCAAGCATTTTAGTATGCGGGTACATCTATTTTTTAAGCTCGAGTTCTTCAGATGTGGTTTGGTTGCTGCAATTAGGTGAATCAGTCCATCTTTATCCTGTTAAAAGTTGTGCGCGTAGGTTATATAGTCAGATCTAGAAGCTATGTTTCTCATTAAAGTTTTGAAAGTGTCGAAGTTAATGATGAAGTTGGTTTGATCGTTATCAAACATCGGGCTGAGCTTCTCAACTGCTTCGCCGATGTTTGTGATTTTTTTCTGTTTTGACTTCCGATTAGCTGACTCAGTGATGTGCTGCGCGTCTGGAGGTGTTTTGAAATCGGTTTTCTGTTGTCCCTGCTGCTGTAAAGAGTCCTTCTCTTTTGGCTGTGGTTTGAAAGTATGTCTGAGCTCCGAGTGGATTGGTGAGTTATCTGTTTGTTCCAGTAGTGCAGTGTGGCTGATGTCGTCCTCTGGTAACGGAATATTAATTTTCTTTGTTGCAGGCTGAGATGTCGCTGATAGTGTGGAATCGCCGGGAAAAAAATCTGGTGTTGCTGGGTTGGGGCGTTTCGCATTTGGAATTATTTGATCGACTTCCATTGCTTTGCCAATGTCTAGATGTTGTGGGGTGGGGGAGTAGGTAATTCTCTATTGAAATATTCATACGAATACAATCATGGTAAAACGTTTTTTATGTAAAAACATTTTACGATCTGAAATATTCTTAATTTAAACAATGTTGTATTTTTTATTTTTTTAAAAGTTAATACGTTATGAAAATATTTAAAAGAAAAGCGAGTTTTAATCGATTGCTGATTTTATAAATATATTTGCATTGTGAAAAAATTAATATATCGTACTGCGTTTCTTTCACTTTTTTTCTGATCACATAAGCAATTATGGAATTTTGATGCGTGTTTTTTTTTTTTTAAATTCCCTTAGATTGTATGTTCTGTGTGTAACTACTACGTGCTGTTTGAATGCTCCAGTCTTTCCTCCGAGCATAATATCCTGTACGTTTAATTATTAAAGCTGAATTATCCTACTCCATATAGTGCTTCCTATATCTTAGCTTTGCCGTCATCCAATGTGGTTCCTATTCTTGTCTCTTTCCTGTCATCGATCTCTGACCGGATCAAAATCTAATCTCTAATCTAGTTCAATTGTCCTGGGTAGCTGCCCTAAGTCGGCCAAGCCCAAAAAAAAAAAAAAAAAATACTATGGCCATTACAGCACACACAGGGGAAGATCATTTAAATATGCTGAGTTAAGCGGTTCATTCGAATGAAAGCAATAACCCTGGTGATGGCAATTGTCTCATTTGAGAGGATGCGCTCTATGTTTCGCAATAAAGTTGTTTTCTTAGTACCGTAAATTTTTGGTGGGTAAGCAGTATGTGAGAAATTGTCGGTACGCTTGTCTGATCGCACAAGGGACACATAGCTAGAGACGTATTTTATCGATTATGTGTTTATGGGAAATAGCGATGTGGCCAACTCGCAGCCGGCTGAGGATCTTGAAGTTGTATCAGGATGTTCCATCCGGGGGCCACCATGATTCAACTGTGAGCTTAATGATTCGTTAGAATGTTGTTGCAGCTGCCCATTAAGTTCTTCGCTGGTTTTCGAACGCCTCTTTAAGAGTGTATATGCAATTGATGACGGTCGTCCTCTGGCATTGGTGAGAGCAGGGCAAAATGCGCTGCTCCGTCGACCCTCTCATTACCAGGCGCTCCAGTGTACCCAGGAACATACAACAGTGATACATTACTGTCCGCAAAGATAGCTCCGTCAATGTAGTAAATTAGGTGGTCCGGGTACCTATTAATTTCCCCCAACTGCCATCTCCACTGTATAGGGAGGACGTGTTGTGCTTGGATTCTGTTTCAGCGCTAGATCAATATTTATCTGGAAAGCGATCCAAGGGGGAATAAGGACGCTGGAGCTGGGTACTGACCTCTATACAGACGTCATACCATATATTCGCAGGTCGGCCAGTAATCCTGGTGTTGGGTCGCCGAGAAAGTGACAATGCTCCAACATTTTTGGAAGTAGGAAAACGGAGAGCATTCGCATAGAACGCACATGCTGGCAGCTGGATAGGTTCGATGCAGTTCCAAAATGGTTCTCAATGCAGAGTGATGTACAGGATCAAGGAATTTTAATAGGCGTTTGCTGGCTGAGGAGTACACCTGGCACCCGCAGTGAATTTTCGATAAGATCAGCGATCTGTAGATGTTAAATAGGAATTTAGGATTATTATTACATCCGGGGCTAACCGGATATTTCGATATGGGGATAGAATTGGTGCAGCTATGTTTTAAGTTGGCAATATGAGGTTTCCAAGTAAGCCTAGAATCAACGATTAATCCGAAGAATTTGGCAAATGGCTTTCTGGGGAAGAGGAACTTTGTTTAGATTTAGGGACACACTGGGAGACGACCAACGCTCCCTGCAAAAATCAACATATACGGATTTACTCGCCAAGATGGCTAGGCCATTGTTTCCAGACCAACTCTGTATTTTATTGATGGAGATGTTATGATCATCGATAAACAGCCGGGCCGTTATAAGCGGCGAGATGCAATCGGCTACATCATTGACGTATATTATGAACAAGGTTGCACTAAGAGCAACGCCACTCTCAGTTGGAATGAGTGCTGATAATGATGTACCGATCTTAACCCGGATGGTTCGGTTGCTTAAAAAGCTAGCGATATATTTGCCCATCTGGTCATTTGTTCCAGCGCCTTTGAGCTTTAGTAATAATCCATGCCGCCATATGCGATCGAATGCTTGTTCTAAATTGAAAAAGACAGTATATGTATGTTGATAGCGGTGAAAGCTTGTTACTATTTGCCGTTGCACAGTTATTAAGTGATCACCTGTCGATCTCACTTTACGCCCTCTGGCTTGTATGGGAGAAAGGATCTTGTTTTGTTCAAGGACACAAAGGAGGCGCCTGCTTACCATTTTCCCATTACTTTGGATATGACGTTTAAAAGAGAAATTGGACGATAGCTTTCAGGACGGAATGGATTTTTTGTATACCATTTTCCAGAATTGAGGAATATCGCCATCATATTTGGCTATAAATATTAAGGAGAAACTCTTTAGCCTTTACTGGTAAATATTTAACCATGTATGGATGAACAGAGCCGGGACCAGGTGCGCTGTTGCGAGTATGAAATTTTGGTTGAAAGTTGAACTCAGCCATAGAAAATTTGCTATTGAAAACATCCGGGGACTGTTGGGGGAAGGATAATTCTTGTTGTTCAGAAAAAGCTTTTCTAGATGTAAACTCGGTGTAATAGACTGGGGAGAAGAACTCATTCTGGTAGTGCTGAGCAAAGGTATCCGAAACATTGCTTTGATCTGATACGACTGAGTTGTTACAGATTAAGAATGTAAGAGAGTTGGATCGATTAATAATTTGTGTAAAGAAAAGAACATGATTAAAAACATGGAATGAATGTTTCAAAATTAGCTTAAAAAGCGCTGTAACGGCAAAACCGGCGGCGCAACGGCGCCATAGATAATGCATTATAAATAAAGTTTTTATCATTATTAAAAAATCGATTATTTTTTTGCTGGTCGCAATATTTAATTTATAGATAAAAATATTTTTTTGTAGAAGAAAAAAACATAATTATATTCATAAAAAATGGCAAATATTAACATATGTATATACGTATACATAAAATTACTTTATTTTAAAATTCAATTTATGTAGTAGGCGGTGTGTTAGGGTAAGAAAATTGATTTTGTAAAGAGGACATAATTTTAATTTTATTAGTTATTCATGCGTACACAGTAGGTTCTTTTTTATTTTTATTTTTTTTGCCTGTTTGTTTGCACATACATAACACTGAAATTTTTTCCATTTTTTCTTCGAAGGACATGTCCCCCATTCAAGATTAGTCCGGAGCCCCGTAAATCCTTAATCCAACTCTGATTTACCGATTTTTTAAAACAGTCTCGGACACACGATTTTATTATTACTATTACTGCTACGTTATGTACTTTGTCTGGAGCTTTTGCTATCATTTTTTTAAGCAGGGATACTTTTCCATAGACTTTAAAAATTCTGCAACAGCAATCAGTGGCTTGTTGCGCGAGATCTTCCGGCTCGCTGGCAATTTTCAAGCAACGATTTGTTGAATTTCACTTTTATTTTGTACAGTGGCAGCACGAGAAACGTGCGCGTGTCTAATTTCGCAAGATATTTTTTTTTCGAAACTATAAACTAATTCGAGTATCTAAATTAAAATCAATTTATCCGCAGCACACAACCTGGCGGTTGTCATAAAATTTAGTGTTGATGAATTTGTTTTAGGTGCAATTAAACTTTTGTAATTGTTTTCGAAAGACGAACGATCCACATGCTCTCACAGAGCGAACGATATGTGTAACTTTCGTCTTTTTGTCTTCCAAATAATGCTCCCATTTGTAATATTATCAACGAACAGATTAAACGGTGTATGGTAATGCTGTTAATATTGTTCAACGATAATTTTCACGGTATATTTTTTTATATATGCGGGATTGACGAAAAACATTATTATTAGATCTGTCTGAAAATTCGGTAGTTCCTTTGAAAATTTCACTCAACTCGTATTTTCTTTTTTGTAGATTTTCCAAAGCCGTTTTTACTGAACTTCTTTGACTGCAGGAGTATTCCGAAGGTTAATAATTGAATATTACAATTGTATCCGTCGCCTTTGATGTTATTATAAAGGGAAAATAAAAAAAAAGAAAAGGTATCATGAAAAGTCCTTTCCACACTCATCAATGTCATTAGTAGAATTATTTCTTTCCGACCACCAGATTTCAACCGATCCAGAAAAATGAGGCTTGGAAGAGCTTCATGCCCCCGTTCAACCCATTTTGTTTCACGCAATGTTTCAGTAGAGGCGGTACAGTTTTTTTCTCAACTCAATTCAGTTTTTTATTACGCTATTTCAAGGATGTTTATTTTCCAAATTGTGTTTCTGTTTGTAACTCGAGAAGTTTACGAAGAACCGCCGAAGATTCAAAGATAATTGTTCCTTAAAAATTTTTTCATAAATATTTAATTGCACATGAAACGTTAAGTAAAGTAAACCCCGTATATCCTTGATAGGGTTTTATGGATTGTCAAGCTTTCATAATGGTACTAAGCCTAATGGATCTAAGGAGAATACTGAGGTCAGTTCCTTTCTCTAGTGTACTGTGAACCTCAACTTCACAATCCTCGATGTCCTGCTATAAGGGTATGGGACTTACTTTACATGAAACGGTAGCATATATTATTCAGTGGTTTTTGTGACGCGTTGAAAAATTGTGAAAAAATCACGATAGCAAATGATGGTGCAATTACAAATTTTATTAGTGTCTGGGGCGAGGCATGTTGTAATAATAAACATTAGAGAATAACTTAAGAGTTGCTCTTGTATCGTATTATAGAAATTATTACAGTTTCGGTTTAGCAAGGGTATCGTAGAAATAGGTTATGTAAGGAAACGAGGACAATCGAGTGAAAAAATAATACTTCTTAGACTGGAAACTCAGTATGTGTAAGTTTTTCTTTTTAATATCGGAGTTTACACGAGAAAATACAAGTCTCCAGAGGTAGAAAAGTGTCAAAACTATCCCTACATAAATACGTTTATAACCGATAGGAATCGCGTCGAAACAGTTCATATTTGACAATCTGAATGTGTCTCTAAAACAGATTACACCGCTCATCATCAAAGAGAAACAGCTTCAACACAACTGTCTATAATATCGTTTTTTTTTTTTTTTTTTTTTTTGGGCACGCCAGCGGCATTGACCTAACAACAAGAAAACTAAGCTAAGAAATTAAATAACTAAGCGGTCCAAAATGGACGCAACAAAGGACAGCAGTGCGGACACCACAGAAGATGAAGGAAAGGAGAGGATAAAGGAAGAGTTATAGGGAGTAGGGAGACCTAATGACAGGAGCTGACTGTATAAAAGGGAGCGTTCGTTACGAAGAGCAGGACACTCAAAGAAAATGTGATTAGCATCACATGTACGAGGAGGATCACAATCGTGGAGAGAACAATCAGGAGAAGGCGATAGAGCAAATCAAAAGCGAGAAGAAGGGAGGAGAGAATGATTGATCCGGAGACGAATTAGAGAGACAATAGAAGAGCGACGACAGAGAGGAATAGAATGGAACCAAGACAGGGAACGAGGAATTGGCTGAATGAAACGGTAATGAGAATGACGATTAGAAAATAGGGAGGGGTAAATATGCTGCCAAAGTCTGGCGTGATTGGAGGTGGATAAGGAAAGGATATCTGAAGAAGGGAAATGGTTGAGGAATGAATCAAGGCGACCAGCATAATGAGCCAAAGAATCGGCTGCATCGTTGCCATCAATTCCGGAATGACTGGGGACCCACAAAAAATCAATGAAAATAGAACGGGATGACTGCAAAGTGGAGGTAAGAGAACGAATTGAGAGAATAATATTATCACAGGAATGTGAAGGAGGAGAGGATATGGCTTGAAGGACGCCCTTAGAGTTCGAAATAATGAAAAGAGGAAATATAAGAGATAGCCTGAAGGATGGCGATCGACTCGGCAGAAAAAATAGAGCAGAAGGAAGGAAGCCGGAAGGACTCAGAATGTCGAAGCGACGGGGCAATAAACGCACCACCCACGCCGTCCTCGCTCCTCGAACCACCAGTAAAGATCAATACATGAGCAGGAAAAGAGGAATTCAATAAATGAAGAAATTCATTGTTGACTACACCATAAGAGGAGGAATTGGCTCGAGGCGGGAGAGAGGAAAATTTGATAGGCTGACATAGGCTATTGAAGTCACGAAAGACGTAAGGGAGAGTGTTGTAAGGAAGGACAACAGGAGAAAAATTAGAAAGACGGGTAGCAATGAGCGACAGGATTGGGATTTTATGAGGAGAAAAACGGCAGCAGTTTTTGATATATAGATAGGAGGAAATAAGTTTGGACGAGGAGATGGGAAGCCGTTTAATTAAGAAGCGATACCCAAGCTGAGAACGGCGAATAAACAGTGGTTGGGCAACCGACTCTGATAGAACTGCGGGAATGGGGGAGGATTTCAAGGCTCCAATGCACAAACGGAGGCAAGAGTTCTCGATCGCGTCAAGTTTAGAGAGGAGAGACTTAGAGGAATTACCGTAGATAAAGGAACAATAGTCGAGCTTGGACCGGATGATGGCTTTGAAAAGAATTATAAGGATAAACGGATCGCCCCCCACCCCCACCTGAGGGGAGAGAGAGAGATTTAAGGAGATTAAGTCTTTTAAGACAGGATTTATAGAGAAAATTAATGTGCTCATGGAATGTGAGGCGGCTATTTAAAAAAAGGCCAAGATAGCATATGGAATTGACAACGGGGATAGGAATACCAGATACAGTGATGCGAGTTAGAGCTCAGTTAAAGGGTCGGAAAGAGAAAATGATACAAGACGACTTAGTAGGAGAAAGAGAGAGGTGAAGACGAGAAAGGGAATTATTCAACTCATCAATAGCGACGGACAGATTGTCACAGGTGGAATAGACCAAAATGTCGTCATCGAAGAGGAGGGAGGAAGAATAAATAGGAAGAGAAGCGATATCAAAAGAGTAGATATTAAAAAGTGTGGGACTCAGACAGGAACCCTGTGGGAGCCCACGATAAACGCATCTGGAGGAGGAAAGGGAGGGAGAAGAAATAAAGAGAATTCTGTTCTGGAATAGGTTGAGTATGAGAATGACGACGACGAGAGGGAGGTTAGGAGAAAAAAGTTTGGAACCCAAAGCGGGAAGATGCACATTATCAAAGGCAGAAGAGACGTCCACAAAGGAGGCAATGGTGAATTTTTTTGTTAGGAAAGAATTATAGACATCTGAAAGGAAATAACTAATGCAGTCAACCGGCCCAAGCCCAGGGCGAAAACCAAACATATTAGGAGAGACTAGATTATTGTGCTCCAGCCACCACACGAGACGATTGTTAATCGAACTTTCAAAAAGTTTACGCAGGCAGGAAGCCAGGGAAATGGGACGGCAAGAACACTGATTTCTTTTAGGAATAGGAACGACAATAAAGTCGTTCCAGGATTTTGGAGTAGAGCCAGAAAGGAGAAAAGAATTAAATATATGGAGAAGAAAAAGCAGCACAGCGGGAGAGATATTTTTAAGAATAAGGAACGAGAAACCGTCCCGGCCAGGAGCAGACAAGGTGGATTTGTTAAGAATGGATGCAAGCTCCTCGTAACGGAAAGGAGAAGACAGGAAGTGAGGCTCAGAGTCTACAGGAAGAGACGGAAGAACAGTTTCTTCAAAAGAGGGGACATAGGCGGGAGCAATAGAATCCAAGAAGGACTCCAGCTGTGATTTGGAAGGGTGGGAGTGGCGAGGACGCTCAGAAAAGGGTGATCTAAACGCCTTAGCCATTTTCCAGATCTGGAAGAAGGGCGTATCTCTGGAGAAGGAGGAACAGAAAGACTTCGAAGAATTCTTTTCGGCAGTCTTAAGGATAAAACGAGCTTTTGCGTTAGCTTCTTTGTGGGCTAGGAAGTTGGACATAGGGGAATGAGAGCGGAAGGCTTTAAAGGTAGCGGAACTTTTTTGGAACGCTGCTTTACACTCTTCGTTCCACCAGAGTGAGGAGGCATACGAAGAAAAGCGACTGCGCGTGCTGGTAATAGAAGGAGAAGATGCGGAGAGAGCAGAATTTAGCGTTTGAGTGAAAAAATCGTAACGGAAGAATGGATTAGGAACATCAGAAAAAGAAGGGAGAGAGGAATCCACCAAGGAACGAAATTTAGCCCAGTCAGTTTTAGAAAGAAGCCAGCGGGGAGATTGAAGGGGCTTGTAAAACTTGGGAAGGGGCACGTCATTAAGAGTGAGCAGAATGGGGACATGATCGCTGCCAAAAGTGCCGTCAAGAGTCCTCCAGGAGCATAAGAAACCAAGATTGGGAGAGGAAAAGGAGAGATCAACTGAACTAGAGGAAAGAAGGTTGCTTGAAGAGGGTAGGCGACCGATCATTAAGTAGAAAAAGATCATGATCCCAGATAAGACTTTCAAGAATCGAACCATTAGGATTATTCCCAGCGCAGCCCCAAAGAGGAGAGTGAGCATTCCAGTCGCCTCCAATGATGAATGAACCAGACAATGATGAAAGAAATGAGATAAGAGGAAGATTAGAGAGGCTGGAGTTAGGAGGGTTATAAACGCAAGCAATATGTAAAGGATGCGGAAGAAGATTCAAACGATAAATGTGAACCATGTTAGGAAGATTGGGATAGGGAGGAGGAAGACAAGGGATATCGTGCGATAGGTAGGATAGATCGTATCTAATGAGAATGGCGACGCCACCGTAACCATCCACACGATCTGACCGAACTAAAGAATAGCCTTTGAAATGTAGAGACGAGGAGGATTTGAGCCAAGTTTCGGATAACAACGCCACATGGATATTATACAGGTCTACTAAACCCTCTAAACTTAATTTGTTAGCTTGTAAGCTGCGGCAGTTCCACTGCAGGATGTTCAAAGCATAAGCACGCGACATGCTATCTAGGATACAAGAAAATTAGAATAGGATAGAAAATGAAGAGAGGGACGAGAGTAGCTATAAAAGAAGAAAGAAAGATTAGTAAATAAGAAGCGAGCACATAGGTGCAATTCCAACTTGAGGAGGAGAAAGGAAGAACAAGGAAATTAAAGACGAAAGAAGTCCTGCCCACCACAATATGCGGGCCAATTTGCCGGACCTTTTCTATTCGTATCAATTTGGTATAATTCAAAGCGCAGGGAGGAGTACCTGCACGAACATGGCTGATCACCAGTTTGTAGGTCTCCTCCCCTAAAGGGACAATTATACCTGAATATGAACAAATTAAACGACACGAGCACAGAGACATGTCTAGTGTTCCTGAAGTGTAAGTAACGTTAATTCCGGAGGAATTTATATTTCGACTTCGTGGAAAATAACGTTTATAATGAAAAAAAATTATACACGCGTAGCGAATAAAAATTAAAGAATAAAACCCGAAAAAATGAATTAGTATGTGTATCCCACGTATTATTGCGGAGCCTCTCCCCTGTGTCGTGAAGTTTTCTTTTTAGAGTTAAGAAAAATGAATTCAGTCAAGCATGATGTTTCATACGGTGTGGATCTCGTATGAAAGACTATAATTTACGTTAACATAATGCTAAATTCGAAACAAAGATATCTGATTTTTCGTGCCGCAAAGAGAATGGGACACACCATTTTTCTTGAACGTTTCGTTAGAGAAATTAAATACGGTTTCGTTTCCGACAAATAACGATGATTGCAACGATATTTCACATGCTCGAAAAAAAAAATATATAAATTTTTTTTTTTTTAATTTCGAGCTTTTGGCGCTCTAAGGAGGGTCTAGTTTTAAAGTTGGAAACCCGGATATTCCAAACCAGAGAAATTATACGGGGATGCGCATATTTTTAACTTCCTTCAAAATTTTTAGCTATAATATCCGCGCGCGCGCTACTAGGAGGGAGCTGTGATGCTTTTTTGAACTTCTCGTCAACTTCGGAAGTTTCGTTAAGGAAATGAAAAACGGGCTTGTTTTCGGAAAATGACGATCTTTCGAACAACATATCACATGCCCAGGGAAAAATAATATTTTTTGCAAAACTTTCGAACTTATAGGGCCCCAAGGGCCTAAATATAAAGTTGTAAGCTCGGCTATAGTTTTCCTATAAAACGGTCCTTTACGCATACATTTCAGGTACGGTTTTGGTTTCGTCAATTTTTTTACTCGGGCTATTGCGTCGTCCAAAGGGGGTATAAATAAATTTTTAACCGTGATTTTTTCGCTTTTATGAAAGAGCTTCTATGTTTTGTTTTATACTTTGAATTTCATGTTTAAAAGTTTATCTGGTGATGGGTTATGAATTTTTTAGGTGTGATTTTCGAAGTCGTTTTATATTCAATATTATATATTCTTGGTGTTTCTGGGGGTTTTTTTTCCGCCCACAGAAATCGATTATCTTACAAGTTATAGAAATGATTTTAAAGGAGAAAATTTTAATTATAATTTATGATTCAATTTTATAGTTAATAGGTATCAATCCGTTCGAGAGCTATTGCACATTTTTATTTGATATTTTTGTTGTTTCTGAATCATCCTATTAGCATACCGTACATTATGTGTATGTACGGGGGAATCCTAAAAAATAAGTATTTTACCAACAGCAGATTATCAGCAACGCTCTCGTGATAAGTGTACCCCCATCGGTCGGATTGATGAATATCAGTCCTGAGCAGGTAAGCGAGTACCCAGCTCCTCATGACTAGACTTTTCGACTCTATAGAGGGAGTAAATTCCGAGACAGAAAAAACCGATACGGAAGACAAGAATAATTTGGCTGTATCCTTCTCAAAAATACTATTTGCAACGGTGAACAAAAAGAAAAATAATACTCCGCGGACTGTTAAGAATCCCCCCTGGTCGCTATGTGTCCAGACATCTACCGGTATTCAATAAGGAGGTACAAAAAAAAACCTCATGGAAATTAGCAAATGCGATTAAGGAAATGAAAAGGCTAAAGATCGACATTTTGCGCCTAAGTGAAGTGAAACGATCTAGCACACAGAGGATCTCAGACGGAATTCATAACTACTTTTCCGGTATTATAACAAAACCAGGAACGAAGTAGCTATAACGCTGCTAGATGAAATCGCTAAATCGGCAGTGGTATAGATTTCTTTCTTACGCCGAATACTCAGAAACAATTTCTGGTATGATCAACATAGTACAAATATATGTTTTAACTACGGATAAGAGTCGGACGAGAAAATTAAAGGATTCTACAATTCTCCTCCTCCATAAGCGCGTTAAAAATAACAAAACCAGGTGAACTTACTTAGTTAATTTATCGGAAGATATGGACTGAGTGACTGTAATGAACGAGGTGATTGATTCATCGAGTTTGCCATATAGAAAACTAAATTGTAACTAGCGCTTCTTCAAACGCCATTTGCGGCGTCTATATACGTGGAAATCATCAGCTAAAGTGCTGAATTTGTCACACTCGTTACCAAAATGTTTTTTTTTTCACTCTTTATAAAAACCGCTGGGTAACACCGGTGAAACCATACCCGGGGGAGCCGATGTTAATTCCGATTATAAACCGATAGTATTAAAAATAAAAGTACACCACTGTGTTAAGATGTTTCCTCTCCTTATTGCCTCTATATCGGAATGAGGAAAATCACATTTTCTTTGAGTGTTCTTCTGCGGGACGCTCTTACTAAATACTTCTCTTAAAGTTGAGGATTCCTGCTCCCTATTGTGCCTGTCTTTTCCTTCTCGGTCTGTTGTTCCTGTCATTGGTTCCTTTATTTCAGCTATTTCTGATCGATTTAAGTTTTAATTAGTTAACTCTTCTTCTTATTGTTTCCGAATAAGGTCCCCGGTTGACGAGCCAAAAAAAAAAAAAAAAAAAAAGAAAAGAAAATTAAGAAAACACAGAAAATGACATTTTGAAATTAAAAAATAAGACTTATAAATATAAAAATTGCGAAGATAGTGTTAAAAAAGGAACCAATAACGTAGATTTCGAGATAGAATTACTGTATTCAGGAGACGGACACATGCAAATGTCGCCACAAGAAGCAAAAATGGATGACGGACAAGATTTTGAATCCGATGTAGAGAGGACGAATTAGATCTAGCCCAGATGGATATTAAGATTATTGAAAAACGTGCCGAGAAACGAAGGAATGCTATTGGAATGCAAAGTGTAAAGAGATTGAAGAACTTCAAGAAGAAATCCACTAGAGCTGCATAAAAATGTGTGAATGAAGTAGTCGGTATATATACAGAGAAATAGAGGCATACTGTTTGATAACGATGGTAAAACATAAATTGGGACATCTGAAAAACTACATAAATCGGAAATGTACATTAATCAACTATTTAATGATGATAGAGAATCGCGTCCAAACATTCCATCTGCAGCGATGTAATGAAAGGAATACTCTATATGCTATTAAATGTCAATAAAGTGTGGTAAAAGCCGTCGCTCGCGACGAAATATGTGCAGAGATGTTTAAAATCCTTACTAAACACAGCGACGTTGATGTATAGATGAAGTGACTTCAAGGTCGTTTATCAAGATATACAATACAGGAATAACGAGAGTGAGATTGACTAGGCTCTCAACTTTCATAATTGTACTAAAGAAAAGCTCTGATGTCGCGCGCGTTGACGATATTTCTAAGAGTTATAGGAACAGGCAAACGATCGGAGGCTTGAACAGGAAGTGTCCGCAATTCGGTTGTAAAAATGGCACGAATACTCTCACGGGGCCTCATATGCACTCTTGTACAGCATTGCCAAGGAATGAACGCAGATGTACAAATGCGTGTGGCCCATAATTATCATACGAAAAAATTTTGTAGAAATACTGTGAAATTCACGCCGACAGAAATCACTTATGCACTGTAAGCCCCAGCTGAACTGGAGGCAAACAGCTGAAGTAGGAGTTGTGAAGGAATCGGAAAACACGAGACTACCATATAAGAGATGAGCTCGGAGCAATTGCCTTTACTTTTTCATTCGTATACGGGGCCCCCCGCTGATTTTTAATGAAGCCTTTCAGGAAAATAAAGAAAATATTAAAGTGATCGGTCACGTGTAATCAACAATATACGGTACGCGGACGACAGTTTTATTATAGCAGGTGGTCAAGTTAAACTGCAAAGAATGCCGAGTAAACTCATTGTCCAGCTTGCGTAGTGTGAAGCCTCTGGACTTACAATCAAAAGTCTAAAACAAAAACAACGATGTTCTCTAAAAAAGTACCTGAGAAATACTCTACGGCTGAAACAAACCTTTCAGCAGCAGGTTTATCCGAAAACTAGGTGCCATTCTCGATCAGTACGCTACACCTTAAGAAAAGAAATACGATCAATGGGGGAGGTAGGTAACATAAAAAAAAAATATCAAGAATCTTTTCGCCAGGAAGGATCTCAATCTTGATCTCTGATTAAGAATTTCACAAATATGTTCACTTGCATGACTAAGCCGGGGACGCTGTTTGTTACCCATGAAATGCGCATTAAAACTTTCGAAATCTTCCCCACACATTTTTTTTTTTTTTTTTTTTTAAAATAAGTTGTGGGTCTCACAGGGCAAGTACGCCCGTTGTGTGAGTGCCCAACACTCTTATTATCGTTTATTCAGTTTATTATACACATTACAAAATTATTCATACTTATTGAACGAAATCGAAATAAATACGCCTTAATTAATATATGTCTTATAAATATTTATAATAATATACGCTTCCACTCTAGAGTTAGGCATACACGCCAAATATAAAAGTTGTTTATGTATTCAATACGCATACTTATTCTTTTTTAAGTAATACAGCAGAAACGTATCGGAAAAGGAAAGACGCAATAATCGCAGAAGAAAATATTTATTTAAATTATTATATAACTAAATTATCCGAATGGAAAGAATTGTGTGACCTAGTTTTGGTTTTTTATTCCTTACACCATTCCTTCAGCCATTTCACTACTTCCTTTTTCCATACACCAATACTGTGCTTTCGTTTAAAATGTGATTGGGGATATTGCTTATTATTTTAATTAAGACCGAATTATCTATGTTATCAATTCGTAGATTAGACCCTCTAAGATAAATGTGTAATATATATTATACTTTGATTTCTTGTTATTCGAGTTTTTTGCCTAGTTGGTAACTTTATATTGTTGATATTTTAAAATTCAAGCAACCTGTAATAGTAGTAGTACATCTTTAGTGACATTTCATTGTTTTCCTTCTATACATAATTGATCTCGAGTCACTTCGCTTCCGGTAGGGTAGTATAATTTTAAGACACCTTTTTTGAATTTTACAGATTTTTTTGATTTCCGTTTTCTTAGCCTCTTCCCATATTTCGATACCATATTAGACATAATTATTGAATTGTAGTATATACGTAGTGTTTTATAAGGCGACAGCACTTGCTTTAATTTATATAAAACTGGAATTGTCTGTCTTATTTTCGAATTTAAAACTTTTATTTGCTTTTTCCAGTTCAGTGATCTATCGATGTATATTCACCTAGATATTTGAAATCTTTTACGTTTTCAAGAGGTAGGCATAAACATGTAGGTGAATTATTCGTTTCATGAATTTCGTGTAAGCATTCGTTATTGTGAAGTATGATTATCGCGACTTTCCCCAGACGTACTTGGACCAAATCATCAACGAAGAACCAGAACGAATGAATTGTTGAATTGTGCCAAAGAAACGAATTTGCGATACTGGGGATGACCTACAGATACGGGATAATATAGCGGTACGCCGTGGAAGACGAATTGCACAGTGGGTCGTCCTCAAAATTTATGAATGACTTTTGCTATTGTTCCGATCATCCGTTTCAAGAGTGCGTGGATGAAGAAGATAGATATAGTATAGAGTTAATTGCCAAAGAATAATAATAATTTTCTTTTTTCAGTTTTATTTTTTCTCTCGCTAACAGTCGAGTTTAAATAGGCTATTTAAAACAGTAGTAAGCCAACTTTCTCAATCGCAAAAGAGGCACAAATTAAGAATGCCTCTTTGCCTGGTTCAATTAAACTTTTCTTATTATGTACTGCTTTACAGTCTTGAAAGAAGTTATGCATTAGAAAATGTGTCGCCGTTATAAATTAAGATAATAAATATTGTCTTTTTTTTTTTTTCTTTTTTTTGAACACTGATCAGTTACTATTTTCATTTGAAACAGAAAAACATAAGAAAAATAACGATTAAAAAAAAAAAAAAGTTAAAATGACTAAGCTGGTAGTGGGATGATAATCTTTCAAAAGCTACGTGCGAACTGAAAAATTTTTGGAATCAATACTGAAACTGAGAAGGACGGTTCTAAACGAAACTGAATTAAGTTTTTAATAAAGAAACAAAAGAAAATCTAGCAAAGTTGAAATAATAAGAAAAGGAATAGAAATTTTCCTACGCTCATTAAAATAACACGCTCAGTTTTCTTAATAATATCGCAGAATGAAAAAGTTCATTTCCCGGTTCTGCGATGAAACTGGTGCTATTCAGAGTTATGTAGAGTCTTTCTCGTCTGTCTGTTGAGGTTTTCTCAAGATGACGCTTAAATTTTGACCAATTGCGAAAATTTTTACTTTTTCCTGGAATTTTCAATTCAGATAGCAACGATATTACCATTTCTGGAGCCGATTTTATTCATTAAGTAAATTTCATGTATGTTAAAATTTCACGTTCTCGTTATTAAATGTTTCACACAGTTTGAAGTGAAAATAAATTTACAAATGCGTAATTTTGTAAAAAATCAACACAACTCGAAATACTATTTAGCATATATATGTATATTTATATAAAATGATCACCTATCGGATGGTCGTAAAAATTCGAGGGCTGTGCAAATATTTATTTATTTATTTACGATTTTCTTATGCCTAAAACAGGCTTAAAGACAACGAGATATAATATACATTCGATATATGAATACGCGATAAATTGGTTAAACAAAAGTATTAATTAACCTAACAAATCGATATAAATAAAAAGTTGGAGTATGCGTCACCTAGTGTATCTATTTGTTAATGATAAATTGTTTTGGTTTTTAGAAGCATGAAATATATCTAAGTAAGGATAATGAAATGAAATTATATATATATATATATATATATATATATATATATATATATGTAGTAAAACTACTGCTAGTTCGCTAATTTCTTTACAACTTAAATAATCTTTTCTTCCTGATATTAACAATCTTATTAGCCAGTAATTCGGATTCTTTTATTATATTAATTACACAGATCACACAAAACGAATAATTTAGCAACTTTCATGCTTATACAAGTAGCAATTTTCCATTTAATAAAGTCTTGTAAAAAAGGAAATTTTGGGATGTACTCCGAACGGTCTATTATGCTAAAGAAACCTTTACTGAAACTTCTCGAGTAACTGGATTTTGGTCGTGACGGATTCCAAAGATACTTTTTATAGATAGCGTACTGAAATTCCATTTAATAACGTCTCGTAAAAATGAAATTTGAACTATGCTCTCTGACTATTACGAGAAGTATTTAAGTAACCTCGATTGAAAGTTCTCCAGGAATCCGAAATAATTTATCCGTATTCTAAATGAGGACGCATCGATGCGGAAAAAAAATTTATGTTTGAAAATCTTCAATTACTATTTCTCATTATGAAGCTGAATATGATCGAAAATCATTATTGTTACGTACACGATTAACGCGTGAGGAAATTGAATAACATCTGTGCATCGCCGAAATCTTTTATTACTTTAATGTCAAATATATTATTATAGGTGTATCTTTTTAAATGCCGCATATTTGTAAATTGCTTTTTTTCTACAATTTCTTTTATTACTACGCCTAGCGTCATGTTTTTCTACTTGACTTATTTGATTTCTTGTAGAGCACGCTTTTGTTTTAGGACTGCATATTTCTAGATTAATGCCTTTTTATTGTTACATTGCCAGAGCAAAAAAAAACAAACATTGTAGACCCCGTATAGGATGGCATACACTTCTGAATTCAGTACTCTGTGCAGCCATCATTGAGCCGGAAAAAGTAAGCTTTATCTGATACGCGCTTGCTGTTGACGATGTGATTGCGGTGAGATTATTTCTAGCATCATCTGTGTAGATTACAATGCGGTCGGTGTATTTATTTATTGTGATTTTAGCTATTTCGCGATTAAAAAGTGTAAATTTAGTTAATATTCTCGCGACACGTTTAATCTCATTGACAAAGCGATTTTCACCATTGGTTGGGACATTTTTTTTTTTCATATACTGGTTTAGCTTAAGAATAAAAAAACTGCACACTGTCAAAAGATTTCTGAAGACGAGGTATTTGTGTGTGTGTGTGTGTTCATTGTAATATGCTTTTGTACTTGTGCATATAATATGCTTCGGCGAAATGTAAAATTTTATGATGGTTAATTATCTTTAATATTTTTACAACCTTTGTTGTATACATAGTGAGATATTATGTTTATTATTTATAATATGATTCGCCACGGCTGATTTTTCTACATAACCTTATTGCATAGACATGTCTCTTTAAAGCGTATTTAAAAAATTCCTGCGTGTCTGTCCGATGTGTGTATATCACACTTATTACATATAATTTTTAATATATTCCACATTTATCGTAAATGTCATTAGCCACCATTTAAACTGTTGACAGTAATAATTTTCGAAAATGAAATATTATTAGTCTTGAAAGCAACTTTGCCAGAAAGTTTGAAAACATCGGTAATTTTATATGCGCTTTTTTATTGTTTCCTTTGTTCGTATGCATTTTGGTCATTCTCTCTTTCTCCAGATTTCGCTTTTCGCCGATTTCCTTTCCTCTCCATTCTGATGATGTAGCTATTTACGACGCCGATCATGTGTTCCTCCAGGGTTCATCTCTTTCTGTTTTGTATTTCTATTTGTTGAGGCTTGGCCCCTACTCTTCTTATTGTGCTTCTTATATCCTGTCTTTTTCTGTTCCAAATTAATTATTCCCGCTATTTGTTCTGACTACTTTTTTCCTAATTATTTTTCCCCGTCTTTCTATCGGTTTAATTTTCTCTAAGCTTAGAATCCTCCTTCTAAATCTAAATTTTGTGACTGGAATTGCCCGTGGCGTGTTATTTTTCCTACTTTTTCCCCCTAATTATCACTTGGAAAATAAACGCGATTAATAAATAAACACAATCCTATATACGATTTTTAGGTAAACTTGTCCGGGTCGAATAGTGTGGTACTAAGAAATGTTCAGAAGGATATGGCTGGAAAATATCGTTGCGAAGTATCTGCCGATGCGCCATCGTTTCACACGCAAGTGGTAGCCTCGCATATGAATATCGTCTGTAAGTATTAACTTTTTGTTTTCTAATAATTTTGTTGATTATTCGTTTCTAACAAATGGGACACATTATTTTCAAATTGATTTATCATTGATTAATAATGTTAAAAAAAAAAAAAAAAAGTATTTAAATCATAAAAACCTATTAAATTGTCCTTTGTCCACGGAAGAAAAAAAAAAACAAAGAAAATAATTTGAACATTTACGGTTGTCGTAAAGTTTTTATTTATTTTAAGCCGATTTTATTTATTTAAAAGTTTTCACAGTTTGAATGTTCAATTGAAGAGGAAATTTTTGTAATTCAAGTCTTCTTCCGAAATTAATACTATTTACATTTTTGCACGGAAAATGTTTTTCTTATGAATGGAAATTAGCACTTTTTGATAGCCAAGTTACTTTATATGCGTCCAATAGGAGAGTTTATTTCGGCGCTGATGATGTAAGCCTACTCTAAAATATCGAAAAATTTACCCTTTTTTCTTGTCTAATGATTGTTTTCTTTCTGCTTTTTGTTCGGTTTAATTCGTTCTTTTTTAATCGCTGCTTCTTGGCACTTGACTGTTCTCTGTTATCGTCTTCGTTATTTTTACCTTCGCTAACTACACTTCACTGTCTTCTTTTTTTTTTTTGTTTTTTGTTTAACTTTCTTCCACGCTGCCATCTCCACTGCAATGATACAGTTGTTTGTGACGCTGATCACGTCTTCCATGAAAACTCTCTTCCTTTCCACTGTAGTTCTTTTTGGTGTATTCCTGCTTGTTTTATTTTGCACCACTTCGTTGTCTTTTTTTCCCGTGTCCATCGTTTCCTCTATTGATTCTCTTTCGTCTAGCTAATGTCTAATATTGAATATCGAAATTTAACTCTAACCCACCCTCGCCGTTCTAATAAATTCTGAACTGAGATCGCTAGTTGTTGACGAGTTTAAAAGTAGTGAAAATTCAACCTACAAAGATGAACACTGAAAACTTTACAGGCTGATCGACAAGAGAAAAAGAATGAAACAAAGTTAAACCATTAACGTTGTTGGGGTTTCACATGTGTACCTTTTTTATATATTTTGTTAATTTATGATTTTTAATATAATCGTGCCGTCGTTTATATCGTATACTCTTGTTCCGCGGCAATGCTGTAAACGCGAGTGGTAATTGTTTTTATTTTTTTATTGCTGCACATTTAACCTTGTTTGGTGACTCAAACCCGATTGTTGTTGCTGTTTTTTTCAAAAAAAAAAATGATTATAAGATTTTAGGTTGAAATGCTTAGATTTTTTAAATTAGAAACCACAATCTTCTTCCGGAATTTAATATTTGACGGAGAATATCTTATAAAGTTTATATAAAAAAGCATTATTTCTATCCGGCCATTGAATGACAAAATGAAATATATCGTAATTTCCGGATAATTTTTGTGAAAATTAATCTAGAATTGCTAGCGCGCTCTAGGCTCATTAGTTTGGGATATGTCATATGCGGTTTATGCTATCTGCTATTTTGAACGGAACGATTAAGAGTCTTTCAGTTGCTGCGCCATTTTATCTCCCTTAAAAATTCCGATTGTAACCGTAGAGCGGTAAATTGCGGTAAATAAATTAACTCAAGTATTATAACTAATAACACGTTTCGAAAATAATTAACTAAAAAGCGTGTTAATAGGAAGCGTATTAAGCAACATGGCATGAGTAAGCACTGTGAATCCTCAACGGTTATCGCGTTCTTAACAAGAATATAAAGGGGGTGAAGGCCACGATAACAGCAAGCTCCACCCTTTGACGTAGACTGGAGACCAATCTGGTTTAATGATACGCGTTAAATATTCAACTGTAGCTGTAAATTTGGTTTTTTTGCAAAATAAAAAAAAACTTTGAACTGTATGAAATTTGTTATGCAAAAAATAATTCTCGGAAGAGTTGTGATGCACTTTAAAAATAACATAAATAGTTGTTTTTCTTATGCAAAAAAAATATAAGAGTAATTATACATAAGGGGGTTCGTGAAATTGTTTAGAATAGTAGACAAAACAATATGTATGTTCTAGCATAGTGTAAGCGTAGTCATCTCTAGCGATATTGAAATAAAAATCATACGCTTGTGACCGACCCTTACTGCATACCCCTATATACGGTGTGTCCTTCAAACAGTTATGCGGATTGCAGAAAACTGTAAAAAAAAATAAAGTAAGTCCCATACATATCCTTGATAAGGGGGGTATCATGGATTGTGAAGCTTTTCGTAATGATACTAAGCCTAATAGATCTGATGAGAAGTGTCTGAGGCCAGTTCTATTAAAACTGTACATAACACCGCCCGAAAGCATGAAATAAATGTAGAAAGAACACGATCAGTAGGAATAATTTTATGTTAGTCTGGGAAAAAAAAATATTTAATTTCAGTTGTCGTTTAGCGCCTACGCATCTAAACATTTACGTGCTGGTGGAACGAAAGCTTATTTTCCGAAAATGTCAATGCATTCGAGAAATAGGAAATTTCTTATAACTGAAAAGATGTGTAGATTTAAAAGCGCGCCGAGCTCTGTTGGTTCAAATTTGCTTCAGCTGTTGTATATCCAAGGGAGAGTTTCGTCAAAAATCCCTACCGAGATATTTAATCGATTTACTCGAGATTATTATTGGATTGTTATTTACGTGTACAGAGATTTCAACCAGTTCTACAGTTTTTGAAGGTGAGAATTGAAATCCGTTTATTGAGCTGGCTTTAATTTATATTAAGATCATGGCTAGTCGTTCTTTATTCCACTAGATTTGGCAGAAGTGCATGAGTATGTAGACGACGAAGATTGTATATACCATTTGTCGAAGAGCGAGGAATAAACCGGTAGTTGACGGTGTTTGGGACCTTTTTTCGGGACTAGACCGTGGAACAACCTGACGAAGAGATCACATGATATAGTGGTTATCATGTGTTTCGTGTATCGTATTTAGTGTGTAATGAAACATCTTGAGATCTTAATTTACGACTTGGAACGTCAAAAGTGAAAGAAGGCCTAGGTATTCTTTAAATTGCCAATTTTGCGTTCGCTCGGTGTACTGATGTCGTTTCGATAAGCGCCTAGGCGGGAAATTATTTCAAATTTCGATTAAAGCAAATTCTTCCTCAACCGGTGCACTGTCTCGTTATTCAGCGTGGAAGTGAATGTAACGGAAGCGGCACCTAAGCGCTGTTCGCACCAGTCTCTTCTAAATCATTTTAATATTTCAAATTTAATCAACTAGTTACTCTTGGCTTTCGTTCATCTTAAACTGGCTCTAGTAGCAGTAGCAGTAGCAGTATTAGTAGCAGCGTTAATAATAAATACCAGCCTGACAGCAACGGTCGTGAGGCTGTTCTTCGTTTGCTACGGAACCTGCAGTTATAATATTGTTCGTAATATGTTTCCCGCTGTTAAATATTTATTCGCCTACACGCGCTCTGCGCTCGTGCAACGAAAAGAAAGAATTATGTTAATGTTTCGAACACGGTTACAGGCTCCTCATTTTTCACTATACCACATATTGTAATGAAAGCTACGCGTTCATCACGGCTGCTAATATTCCGATTTTAGATGTTCTAACAAGCGATCTGTGGAGTAATCATGAAAGAGCACAGTGAATCATACAAGACGGGGACCCGAACCACCTTTTTTTTTTTCTGTTGGCTAGACTTACGAAAGGGTGATTTGAATTACGGATCAAATCACGTGAAAAAATACAGGGGTAAGCAAAAGTCAGGGTGCAAACGCACTGGTGCAGTTTTCGATAGTGCACCCTGACTTTTACTCACCCTAGTATATGCCACCGGCGACCTTCTGTCAAACGTTAAAGGCGGTTTCGGAGATTTTCCCAGCTTGCGCGATTTTTTTCCCCCCTATATAATGCACCATTTGCAACCGGACTGAAACGGATTTATTTTAGAAAATTCTTCGCAGCAATTCCGTGAGTATTCTGTCGTTTTTCCTAAAAAATAGGTCTATCATCGGGCTTCTAAGAAGGAATTTTTTTTTAAACATTCTTTTTCTTTATCGTCGGTTATTCGTTTCGAGTATCGTATGGGGATCATCGTAAACGAACGTGTCCACATGAGGTCCTGCCCGATCGTTCATATTTATGACTCGGCACTAAAACTATCTTTTTAACTATGTATCTTGTTGCGGGTCTCCGGCGACCTTCTACCATTCCCGTCATAACCAATTTTTCCAGTCTATCCTGTGTCGTATAATGTACCCAGAGAAGGAATAGCAATCCATCTTACACGCTGTAACCTGTGATCCACATTGATCTCTTGCAGTCTGAACGAGTTATTTCTTTTCGCACTCCATGGGACTCTTAGCGTACACCTTCAACAGTGCCTTTGCAAATGCTTCAATGCGCTGAATGTCGGTGATGAGACACATATTTATACTAATATGTGTGTTATAGCTCTTTCATATTTTGTTAACTAATTCTGCTTTGCTATCGCTATTCGTCGCTTAATTTCTTCCGTCGAGTCACAATTTTTCTTAATCCGCATTACTAAGTATACGAAAGTGTCGGTACACTGGCAAGCCTCCTAGACTTTGTGGATATCTATAATCATTAGCTTAGTGTTTTGCTTTCGTTTATTAGTAAGACATATTCTTTACTCGTATTTTTCAGTTCTTCGAGAACAGCAAATCAGTTTTTGTTCGTCGTCTGTATGTCTCAGGTTATTAATTGGTTTTCCCGCAATTGTGACACCACCTTTTCCCATTCTTCTAACGTTTTCCGCATTATTCGCTCACTATGAATATAGCCTAGTTTCTAGAGCGCTTGACTTCCGATATGGCGGTCACGGGTTCGATCCCGAGCGACGACAAACTTATTACAAGAATTAAATAAATAAATAATCGCTAATAGTCACGTGGAAGGCAATGGAAAACCACCACGTACAACATCATATTCGCGCTAGGTCAGTACACAGCAGACCCACACCGGACGGAACTGCACTTGTAGCGCGATAACAAGCGGCTTCAATCAGTTCCGAATGTAGTCTTGCGTGTGTACACCTGCGTTGCATATTACAATTGCCTGGTACACAACCTATATCGGTACAACTAAATGTACGAATAGGTTGCGCCAACGCGCTATGTAGCGTACGGCACTTGAGATTGATTGATGAATATTGAGCAGTATTGTGATCCTTAACTTCGCAATCCCCGGCGCTCGGTCAAGGGTATGGAACTTAATACTTTTTACTTTTTATCGGACTTTCGTGCTCGCGTATTCCTTTTTCTGCTTTATCTCAGTTATCTACTTTAACCTTACCTTCGTTGGACATATAGAGCGATTTGAAAAGATTGATTAAATGATGCGAAACTCTCGGGGCATTTAATATTCTCCACAGTCATTTATTATAGTCGATGAAACAAAAGTATAAAATTGAATTCTCTAGATTTGCATTTGTTTGTTGGGCAAATGAAAACTGTGCATTTGTGTAAATATACACTGATCATATGAAGCAAAGTATTATGCATTTCTGTATTACGTATGTAAATCGATATTTATGTTACACCATATGACGATGATGATGATGATGTAGTTTATACTAGGAAAAACATGTCGTCTGTGTTGTTTTTATAAATTAAAAATTATTATATGTAATTGCTGTGTGTGTGTGTGTGTGTGTGTTACTGTAGTTCGATTTACATGCACTTATCGATCGAATGCGACCGAGAGAATTAGAGTTGCATGCTCCATGACGTGGTCGGTAGTTTACTGAATAAACGGAATAAATATTTCACTTTGAAAGTTAAAATCTTTCATTATTTTTTAGCTTTTTGGTAAATAGCTCGATCGATATTGTGGCAAAGAGAGTACTATATTGTTTGTCCCGGCATCCGACATAATCGGTGGCGATCTTCGAAATGTGTAGCATGGGTTTCCGAGCGCGAGGGGGGGGGGGGGGGGGGTACACGCTGAAATAAAAAGTATGCGAACGTTGTATTTTGTTCACGAGAACAAATGGTTGAATGTACGATAGTCTTGCGATAGTGACGAGACGGAAGAAAATTGCAAACGATCGGTAAAAGGGAAGTGAGTTAATTTCCAGTTTTTTTTTTTTAGGTAAATTTTGCAAAATACATACCAGAGGATACTTAGAAACCCATGGGGAAGAGCGGAAAGAGACGGATGGAGGATTAAATTTTAGCAGCAGGCTATTTAAGTCACATTTTGAAAATTGATGACTTTCAACCACGCATGTATGACGCGCGTGCTGGGATGATTTGTGCGCATTCGTAGAACGCTGTGGCATTAATTGAAATTGCAAACGATCAGAAAAACAGGTTATTTCTGTTACCGTATACGTGGGTTAATTTTGAAATTTTTTCGAAAACGTATGGGATCGAAGGGAATGTGGTAGGTTTAATTCTTTTTAAGGTAACACCGATAGCATACTTAAGTTATACATTTTAGACACAGATAAATTATTCTCTCATACTGTAGAGAAGGGGTCGAGGTTCCGTTGTTTTCGTGGTGCAATGCTACAACTACAATGGACTGGGAAACATTACGTGCCTTAGAAAAAAAAATTGTCGGTGAGTGATTGAGTGATGGGGGCTAATTTTCAGGGGACTGAGATAGTATGCTTTGGCTAATTTTTAATACTTATTGAAATTCAAAAACCGTATTTTCGGAGCCGTACTGTAGAAGGGAAATTGGTCAGAAATAATAATCGAAAAAAAAAGTTGTTTTCGAGACCAGAATTGATAAAAAATTTTGATTAGTTTTTTAGCCGTCATACCTATTGCGGGTAATTTCTTCGCTGTCGTACTGATATTGAAGTTCGCGTGGCGTGTTTAAAAACTTTTGCTTCATTTATATTTTACTTTTGTAACCATACGAAAAAGAAAAAAAAATTATCCCGTAAAGTACGCAGACTCTTATCAATTTAACAAGTAGGAGATCTCAAAATAATTTGGAAGATAATACGTGGAATATAAAAATGGCCTTCGGTGCTGATTGTATACATATATTTCTTCGAAATTTCTGTATACTCCGTAATAAATTTTTTGTCAAAATTTTTCATCTTCACACGTGCTGTTTTTATTAGGGGAAATACAATTTCGATGAGAGCCGTTTTAATTGCTTTAATTATGAGTTTAGTGCCCCTGATTTGTGTTCCGCGTCGAATTTTAGTCCTCCTGATGGCAAATACAAGAGATTTTTTTTCTCTTCTTCTCGGAATTGGAATTTTATTAAACGAGGAGTGGAAAAAAAAATTAGTGTATTCCCTTAAGTCAAGTCGAGAAGGATCGTGTCTGAAGTGTGCAAAAACAAAAATACTAACGAGTTACTTTTATCTCCGGTTTAAGTAAGAGTGTGAGATTGCGACAAATTTAGTAATCTCGGTTCGGGCTAGCTTAAAAAGAATCTCGGTAAAAATCGAAAAAGGAATAGTTCAGTGTTGGAAGAAAATGGACAGGATCCTAGAACGGAATATGATGAAGCACCATTTTAGCCTTTGAACTGTAATAATATTCTCCTCCAGTGCCCTTTGCCCCATTTCAAGCGTGGCCGACTGTTCGCTTTTGTGCGTTTTCGATTTACTATTTACGCCGGTCGACTAGAAATGAGCACTTGCCTAACGATGTTCCAAATGCACTTTTTCAGCTATTATAGTTTTTCGCCGAAACGAGTAATTACCGTTTCCGTCTACTTTTTGCACAGCTTCCCGTTGATGACCTTAAATTGCACTTTAATGATTAACCCCGTGAACGGGAAATAAGAGAAATTCTATGGAACAACATTTTTCCAAAGGCGCTCTTGAAATAGCTGCCGGCTTTTGAGTTGCGCACATTAAATAGACATTTGACTCACGAAGAACTCATACGACACAACACGCCTTCTTCGTCGTAGCCAGTTTTTTTATAGTTAATAAACACTCGCGTAGGTGATGCTTTTGATTGCCGTAAGAAGGAGTACTTTTTTACGCTTCTCCACGATTGAAATGTTCTCACGATTACTAAACACATTGTCAAGATCATCGAATACCCGGAGAAGATAGTTTGTAAGATTCAAAAAAACACGAATCGAATCTCTATCATCATTTGTGCTATACGTATTATGCCTTTGTCGACATCTTAGGTTAAATATATAGCAGCTTTTAGACGACACCATTCTTTATCCCCTCAGGTTGCTACTTCTGAATGTCACCGGCTGATTGCACACTTTGCTCATTTGCTCCTTCAGAGTTGAAAAATTCTAAACATCCAATGTGGATAGCTCCATTGCAGTAGTACATCATTCGTTGCGTACGTCAATTAATTCTTCCACCAGTTGAGTGTAGTTTGCAGATACACATAAATGATACGATGTTTGAACTTCTCCACATTATGCACCTTAAAGCATTTTTCCACTTACTTCCTTGTCTCGTTTGTATTCTCTATCTATTATTCCAGTCACGGTAGGTTTTCATTTGTGAATGTTCTTCTGCAGAAACTTCTACCCAGTTTCAGTTATTACCTATTCACTGCTATCAGAAATTTCACACAAAACGATTAAGTTTTTCCAACAGTATGTTATATATACATGTACATATATATATGTATCACAAAACACATATTTTACATCATGCCTACTTCTTTTTGTGCTGCTTCCTACATACTTTCCTTTCCTTTACCAGATGTTGTTCGAGCTTTAGCAGAGTTTATTTCTTCTAGGCCCCTATATATTAAAATTTAATCCTTTTATTCGTAATTCCTGGATGATGGATCATTGGCCTTGGCTGGCGTCCCCCCCCCCAAAAAAACAACATTTTATTGAGTTATTCATTTTTTTTTCTTAATTGTTTTTTTATTTTTTTGAAATAACGACTTCGGTGTGAAATACCAATAAACAGATTTTTGCTATGTAAATTTAAGAGTTATCAAATGAAATATAGGTTCTTTTCGGTTTTTTTTCATGTATAACCATAATTAAAAAATTACAAACCATCAACTCTACGTCATTTAAAGTGTAACATAACTAGATTATTTTATCTTTCTTTTTCATTCGTATCTAGCAAGTTTATTTGGGGATACCTTCTGTTATCTATGATTTTAATTATATATTTAATTCCTCGACGAAGGTAGCTTTCAAAAAAATATCGAAAAAAAGCAAATAACGGCACAAACATTTTTAAACACATAAATAAACACATTTATGTTAATGCTGGGCGCCGAAATATGTACGATATTACAACTTAAGAGTAAAAACTCTCATTCGCTACTGCCTTCCACGCCCGAAAGAATCTGTGCTCGAACGATCCATGCTCCAAAAAATTTGCGCCCGAAAGATTCACGCCCGATAGATCATGCCCGAAAGAAAACGACCGCTGTCAGTATATTTAGCCATTTTCCAGAGCCACTTTCTAAATTTGATAAACTGCAGATTTCAACATTATACCGGGTATTCCCATTTGTATAATTTAAAAATTTTCCGTTTGTTTTCAACACGCTTCAAAAATGTATTTGTTGTTTATTAAACTTCATGAATTTACCACGACGTAACTGAACAGCCTTATCCGCATGGCTTGTCAACATATTTCACGCTCCGATACGGAGACTGATCGCCAATTCGGTCATCTGACGAAGGAACATTCTTTTTATTGATAATCGTAATTTTCTAGGGAAAATATTGCAGTGGTTTTCGGTTGCCTGCTGAAGGGTTTTATAGTTTGTTTTTTCCCTTCTAACATGGAGAAAGACATCGAACAGTGAACTGCTCCATCCGGATCTGACGCTTCTGGATATGTTCGTTTTAGGTGCACGGTTTGTCTGGTTTCACTGCTGAGACCTATTTGGTTTGATGAGCCGTCTGCTATCTACGTTGTCGTCACACAGCTCTGAGAATCGTAAAGACACATAAACTCCTCCACCGGTCAAGAGATGGGTCCTCCGAACGGAGCACTTTGGTGGAATAATAATCCGTTAAAAACATTTTATCCTTTTTCCATTAGCAGCAATCCAACCACACACTTGCACGACTGAAGCGACGCGGATTAAAGCGAAACCTCGGGCTTTCTAGTTTTCATTCCACCGTCCGTAGTCAAACAATATTCGCAGAACCACTGACTACGTCAAACTCCTAAATCAATCAAAGGCTGCGGCCAAAATACTGCGAAAATACGATGTATATTTTTAGCGTGATTAAGTGCGCATTGGAATCGGTTCGTTATTGTTCGAAAATGATCTTTTTCGATCGTTTTCCGCTTGTTGCGAAATTAACGTCGAAGAAAATTTTCAAATTAACAATTAGAATTTGAAAATATTAATCCGGTGTATTATATTGATATTTTTATCTTCTTTTACGTTTCTTGTTTATAGAGCTGTGCTGCTTTTAGCCGTTTTTAATTAAAAAGAAAATGAAATTACAATTTTTTTCCCGGTTCGGTTGAAGTTTTGTTAATTTTCGGAAGATTTCAGCGAAATAACACAGCATAGTGAAGCATTGAAAAGAGTATAAAAGAGGAAGGTCGATTAAATAAATAAAAGAAAATGCAGGCAGACGTAAAGAAAGGGTGCGAGTGAGAGAAAGAAATAAAAAAAAAAAAAGGATGAGTAAGAAAAAGCGAAGAAGATTATGATAAGAGACCAGGGACGGTATTGTAATGCTGGCAGATAATGTAAACTTTATCGATAAGGTATCACTCCGGGGTTCTTCAGTTAGTTTAAATAAAACAAACATCCCTTACATAACGCAACTATGTAACCCCTTTTCTCTTTTTCTTGTATTTTCAGTGAAGTAATTACATTCATTACACACACACACACATATATATATATATATATATATATATATATAATATTTATTCTTTTTTACTATTATAATTTTGTAGTTATTAAAACGTTAACATTCAAACCAGTAACACGGAAACCAATCAAAATCAATAAGCGCTCTGGTTTAATTAGTTTTAACGGAAACAGTAGCGGTAGTAAAAGTAATAATAATTTTTAATAATAATAATAATAATAATAATAATAATAATAATAATAATAATAATAGTAATAATGGCAACACAATAATAATCAGGCGGTTCGGTATATTTTGGGCTTTGGCTATCTCTCGAATTTGTGAATCGAAATTTCAATTTAAATTTCAATTATAAAAATAAATAAATCTTTCGAATATTGCCAGTTACATTAAAGATCTTTTTTTTTTCTACATCTACACTAATATTCAAAACTAGAAACTTTTTTGTTTTAATCCGTCGTTCGTCTGTTTTCATCGTTTTTTTTTTGTTTTTTTTTTTTGATTTTGTTTCCTCATTTAATTTATTTAGTTTTTATCATGTTGTAGCTGTTTTGTTTTTGTTTATTTTTATTTTTTGAATTCGTATATTCTTAGATGACGATCAATGTTTATACCATAGTTAAATGCTTGCTTATCTTTAACAAAAAACAGCCATTTTTATTTTAGCCTTGCCAACTTTTGATGCATTTACTTAGCGGAACTATCAACTTTTTATAATTTCAATATTCAGTAAAGTAATTTAAACTTTGCTCTAATTGAACATTGCTACCCTGACTAATTACTAGCTTGCTGCAAAATTTCCCTGCTCCATATTCAAATGTGCGATAGCAGCCGTTAAATATTTATGAAAAAAAAAAAAAAAAAAAAAATCATTTTAATTTTATTCAGTTTATTATCGTTTTACTAATTTGGTTAAATAAATCGTTTTCGTTTTCGGACCAGTTTAAAGGTTGATTTCTGCGCGATTTTTTACCGATTTCTTTGTAGCAATTTTACCTTCCCCTTTTGTGCAGATCTTCACTTTCATTTCGAAATTTGCATATTTTAATCTATCACTTTGTATTATCATCGCAAAGTTGGGAACAAGCAGAAACCGATGGAATTGAAATTTTATTTTCTATTCGATAACTAAGGATTATTAAAACATGATGTTTTTTTATCAACAAATTATGTTTTTTTCTTTTTTAAATTACCTTAATTTTCAGTTACGCTATAACATCAATTTAGCGAAATGTATCACAATCTTAACTGGGACCCTGTATTCCGAGTAGCCCGAGTTAATGTATATTTGTTTAACGATCTGTTCGTAGGTAGCTGATCAGTCCAATTTTGGCCGGTACATATATTCTCCCGCATATATAAATGCGTATTCGAATAGCTGTATCACTTCCTTTTTTCTCTTTTTTTTTTCCAGCATTTCTAATGGGGTTACCTTCTACTTAATCTCGAATCAGCTTTCTCCAATTCTACCGATTTTGCCCAATCCTTGGTAATATAAGCATCCCGAAACACATTAGCAATATAATCCTTATAACATTTTAGTACACCTCCACGGGTTGCGTGACCTTTTATTCGTCATAGAATACGCGCTTTTGCATTCGCACAACGTGACCTAACCATCTTAGTTACGTTATTTAATATCAATGTTTCTATTCGCTCCATACCGAAACGCCCGAGAACATCTTCGTTGGCAATGAAGTCCGTCAATTTAATCTTTAAGATAACTAGACGCTGTGCTGAAACTGTTCAAGCTTACGGATGTGACACTTTTGTACAGCGCCCGTATTTCGAATCCATATAATAACAAGGATGAAACAATCACCACACTAACGGTTAAGTCTGCTTGATGGATCTAACTGCTTTTTAAACACCCCGTGTTTCTTCTTCCTTAATTATTTATAGCCAGATTCCTTTGTCCGTTTGTACTGTGGGCTCTGTAATTGCAGATGTGGCCATGGTATGGGGCAGCTAACTCCTTTTAACCTTCGGCAATGTCATTCTTTTTCTTTTCAGGATGCATACGTTTGGCATTTTTCGACGTTGATTGTTATTGTTTCTTCATCCTTGGTATAGCATTCTTTGTCAGATTCCATTCCTTGTTACTCTCCTAATTGCTGCTATGTACAGATGTTGATGACAAGCCAAGGGAAAAACCCAAACAAGAAAAAAAAAAAAAAAAATAGTCTCTATTGTGGAGTACTCTAGTTTTCAATTTCGCGAAAGCTGACGCAGCACATTTAATTCTACGGACTATTTGGTCTTCCAACGTTGTGTTTGCACTAAGGTAATACTGAAGGTTTGTGACGTTCTCCAGGATTTCGCCACGGATTAGTACGTTATCCTCGGTATTTCGGTGTTTTTAATACTAATCCTTAGACCAAAATCCTTATATGTTTCATTGAGGACTTTCATTATAGCGTTCACCTTCAGAATGTGCTCGGATCATTCGTCTGCATATTGAATTTAGGTTATTGCGCATTTTAATGTTTTAGTTTTTACTTTGAAATCGGATAAGTTCAGTAATTTGCTATCTGTTCTGTAGTGTATGTCAGTTCCTCTCGAACGTAATTTTTTATCGATAATGATGAGCAGGGCTGCCATTTTTACGGAACGGATTGCGAACGTGCATTTCAGAGGTTTTTGTTTATTTAGGAAATGTTGTGGTCATTAGACAACGATATTTTATTCGCTTTAAATTTGCCAGGACATTTTGTCTGATTTGTTTGTTCAGTAACTAATTTCGATGTTTGCGGCTGGCAAATCTTGCTTCGTAATGTTCTGTTTGAAAAATCTTTTAGTATTTTAATTTCGAAAAGCCCCTTCGAATTTAATTGAATTTTGTTCCCTTTTGAGTGTTCTAATATTTTTTAGCACGCTTATAAATAAGAAAAAAAAAAAAATCCTCTTCTTTAATAAGAAACATCTAAATACCATGAACGTGTTTTATGGTTTCGACTTTTATTAATAGTGAATGAAAGTTGTTCAAAGATAGAATCAGTAGTGCAGTTGACAGAATCAATTTTATTCGCGGAAAATACGTTTTTTTTTTGTTTTCTGTTTTTTTTTCAAACGAAAACTTAAACTTTCAATAAAAGCTGCTTTTTTTTTCTCATTAGAAAATAGAATTTTTCTGCAAAAATTGGAATAGTACAATAATCCGTAAAGATTTGTGATTACTGAAAAGTGCGAAATCTAATTTTGTGTTTTGTAAATATTCACAGTATGACGTGTAAACACACATTGCCCCGTGTACAGCAATTATTACGAATAACAGAAACAGGTAGGGCTATTCAAATTCAAAAGTGGAATGTGCCGCAAAAATTTCGATAAGCTACCGACCATAACACTTTTTTAGTCTGATCCGGAATCACCTTCAATCATAAAATACGTTCGTATTAAAAAACTTTATTTTGAAATAAAATATTTCATTTATCAAAAGTTCGCCGATATCAAAATTCCAAGCAACCGAAAAATGTTTAATACTTTAAGATTTCCATCGGTTCGTTGTCAACGTCTCCGTATAAACTTTCCGCGTTGTACACGTAGCATATTAGAATAAAAATACATCCATCGCACCGACAGTCATTATAAGCCACGCTCCATCTCAAATATTTTCTGCAGCTAAGCCATTGAAGCGCTGCTAGTAGCAGCAAAACGTTTAATTTGTTCTAGGAACAAACTTTGGTGGATTTTCATGAAGCTTTTCGCGGCATTCCATGTGACATTAATGGAGTTATCTGTCTGCATCAAAAACCCTTTTTTTCTAGACTCTTTTCGTCGCTTCTGGAATCAGTTAACAATTATTATTATTTATACTAGAGGTTAGGCATATTTGTCAAATTGCTACTTCCGTTCGCCTTCTTCACTGTGCGTAGTAACGCTTTGCGATGCCTAAATATGGTGTGTCTGTCGCACGAATTATCGATCCTTGTTGAATATGCGGAACTGGATAAGCCGCCTGTTTATTATAAATATTCCGTCTGAGACAAATATATTATTTGATAAAAATGTAAACAATTTGACAAATGACCATTATTAACATTCGGTTACTGATGTTATACATATTTCTTATTACACGAACGACATATGACATTCAACAATTCACAAAAATATATAACATTATCTAGATTGTAAAAAACATTAAAAAATTAATAATTATTAATCGTTCATTTTTTAATGTTTTTCACAATCTAGATAATGTTATATATTTTTGTGAATTGTTGAAAGTCATATGACGTTCGTGTAATAAGAAATATAACATCAGTAACCGAATGTTAATAATGGTCATTTGTCAAATTGTTTACATTTATAATACGGCAGAAAAATACTTATAATATTATTCTAGATAATATCTTTTTGAACGAATGGTGTTGAAAAAGTTAGCAGTTTGAAGTTGTAACCAGCAGAATCGTTATTTTCAAATTATTCTTTCGTTAAACCTTCGTTCGTGTTCTCTTAATACTCACATTTGACACTATACCTGTTAAGACATACAATGAGAATTTTGAAGACCCATATACCTTCCATTCTTAATCTTAATTTCATTATATTAACGGAAATTTCGATTTTCAGTTTAAAAAGCAGGAATAATTAAATTTATTTTACAGAAAGTTTAATTTTTTTTTTTTGTGTCTTCGTCGTCGTCGTCGTCGCAGCTCTTGGAACAAGAGATCGCGTGCAACTCATATGATCCTATTTCTGGCATCCGTCACTGTTTTCTGAAATGTTTTGCTAATCAGATTTGATGTTACCATTTCCAGTCTTCTTCTCCCTCTGTAGGGTTTTCCTTGTATTTTTCCCTGTGCTGCCAACATGTAGATTCCGTTTTTTCGTATCTCATGAGCCATATATTTTGCTTTCCTTTTCTGGATGCTCTCGACTATTACAGGTTTTCCTTCTTCTACTCTGGTTAAAACAATTTTATTACTGACGAAGTCTGTCCAGGGAATTTTTAACAGTCTGCGATAACACCACATTTCAAAAGAATTTATTCTTTTTTTACTATATGCACTCATAATCCATGTTTCGCATGCATACTGTAGTATTGACCATACGTAACAGCGCATTATCCTTTTTTTGAGTTTTAAACTTAATCTGGAATCCTTTAGTGCGTGACTCAGGTTGTTGAATGCCTGTTTCGCCATTCCAATTCTTGATTTGATTTCTTTGTCATCTCTGCCATCATTAGTGATGAGGCTACCTAGATATCTAAATTCAGTTAAGTTTTCTATCTCCTCTCCGTCTAAATAAATATGTACATCCCTGTTTTTAGTTCTGGTAAATTTAATGATTTTTGTTTTTTTTGTATTAATCTTCATTCCATATCTTAAACCGATTTTATTTATTTTGTTTACCATTTTTTGTAGTTGTTTTTCTGTTTCTGCCAGTAAAACTTTATCATCCGCATAACTAATTTCGTTTATACGTTGTCCATTTATTTTCACTCCCATTTTCCCTATATTTGCAGCTTGCTTAATCTCTTCTGCATATATATTAAATAATCTGGGTGAGAGTGGACATCCTTGTCGTACACCTCTTTTAATATTGCTTTTCTTATCCGAGAATTCCGCATGTGTCTTACCACTAATTAATTTCCTGTTCCATATATTTGTTAAATTTTTACTATCTTGTTGTTTATATTCAATAATATACTTATCGAAAATCTGCACACAAATGTCTGAAATAGACGTAGTAGAATTTATTCATATTGCTTTTTGATTGATGTCAAAATAGCGATGTATAATCGCATACATTTTAAGTATACGTGTCTATATTCGAACACTTGCAACATGTCTGTATATTGCTGTGTTTAATGAAAACGCGAGGTTATATATATATATATATGTATGTATATTAGCACATTTACATATTTGATTATACCATATTGTCGACTACTTGTTAAGTCTATTTTAGACCTAATTTTATTATCTGGAATCTACCGATTGTCACATGTTCAATCGTTATCAGTTAAATCATATACTTACTAATTAATGGACTATTAAATATCACGAATGGTAACCAAATAGCTCTCTTACGTATAAATCAGCTGATTATCCGCGTTTAATTACGTTCCCCCGGTTGCCGCTAAATTCTCTATAAACATCTTGAACATATACCATATATATATATATATATATATATATATATATATATATATAAGGTGTCTCATTCTGTTTCAGCAGAATTACGAAATAGCTCTACTTACAATTAGATGTATCATGAACGTATCGCGGTAAATTATTGGTAATTACTTAGTCTATTGTTATTTTTAATTGACTTGTGTAACTGACAAGGCCAATGGCAAAGTTTGCATTTAGATCTCTGATAAGTCTAACTAAAGGACCACCTGGGATCGTCGTTTGGTTGAAGATTTTATTCAGGAAAGCCATTTTATCGTGTAAAACATTAGAAGCGAATATGAAACAGACAGAAGGAGTGTTCTGCTAATTGTCTAACATGAAATTATATATGATATTATAATGTATATTTATATATAACAATCGAAGTAGCTATGACACATCAGCACGTATCTAAAACACTAAGAGAAATTAATGTTTATTTTTACAAATATTGTAATTCGTATTATGCGATAAAATAAAGAAACTACGTTCATTAATAAAAGTAAAAACTAAAAGGCGGCAAATAACGAAATAAACTATTCTGAAAAAAGTACTAGCGCTAAAATCATTAAAATGTTAGCTCAATAAAAGTGGAAGGAAATCTGGGGAATTAATATAATAATTTGTTATAGAACCAAAAAGAGGGTAATTTTTAGAAGGAGGTTAGAAAAACGTGGACTATAAAATAAACGGATACTGAAAAATTAAATTAATAGAATTTTAAAAGTATTTCGGAAAGACAAATTCCACGTAATGTAAAAACTAGAAATCTTCACGAATATGGAAAAAACGACTCTTATGTATTGTCAACCCTCGACTATTTAGCATATAATAGAGAGAAATCATAATTCGAATGGTATTATGAAAATTTTTAACAGCACATATACAATATTAGAAGAAAATCGTTAATAAATAAATTGTAAAATCAACCAATTATGCATAACATTTCTGATATATTAAGTAAATCACTTATACATTAAATCAAAAAATCCTTATGTGAAATATTTCAATATCTTTTACTATCCTATTCGTTAACTTTGTACCGTTCAGATAACTTTTTTTCCATTCTCTTTCACACCGTATTCGTTGTTATCCCAACAACGCAAAACGGGAAGATTAAATTATAAATTAATTACAGAGGCATAAAGATGTTACTATAAATAGGAATATGCCAAGTTACATAGTTTAATTTATAATTCAGTTTTAATTTTTAATATGCTCTTTTTTTTCAATTTATTTTTCCAACTTTAATAACTGAAGATATGCTTTTAACGTTTGCTTTCGTTGGCTTATATATTCGAAACCAGTCGATGTATTTTTTTTTTGATTATAAATTATGTATTTGTTTTAATAAAAAAATCTCGCAAATAGTTTAATTTATTTATACCTGGTTATACATACATATATACGCGGAGGATAGTATAAAACACCGCCAAATACTGAATTATTTAACACAATTTTGGACATCAAACTAGTTCGCTAATGTTAATTATAGAATATGGTAAGTTATAACAAATACAATTTTTTTTTTTTTTTTCCGATTTCAGCCTCTATGGACTACGCTAAACAACTAAGTTTTCATTTTACATCTTTTCCCCTTCTTCCTTCCTTAACATCTTTCCAGTATTTCTTGAGACCCTCCATCAAGTGGCATTTTTATGGATACAATTATAACAAACAAATTTAAGTACAAAATGATTGCTAAATTAAAAACGTTTTCGAGTATACCCCATCATCAACTAAAAACACAATTCAATATATGTGATTAGAAACAAATTCTATTTTTTTTTTTCTTTTTTGGGCGCGTCGACACAGGATATTTACCCAACACAAAGGATTAACAAACGTAGGGATTTGAAAGTTATATCAGGAAGCGATTAGAAACAAGAAATGAAGGTAGCTAGTACAGGAACAACAGAAGGAGAAGGAAGAGCAAGATTTTTGTGGGCACAGTAAGGGGTTGGGAGGCCAAGGCCAAGCTAATTAGAATAAAGAACTGCGCGTTCCCAGGAGATAAAAGAGCATTCGAATAGAGAAAATGATTTACATCACAGGTTAAATTTAAGAAAGAAGGATGGAAGGGACACAAGGGAGACTGAACAATATTAAAACGAAAAAGGGAGGCAGGAAGCAAACTGTGATTAAAGCGGAGGCGAATTACGGAAGAATTAACAGAACGGCTGATGCAGGGAAAATTATTAAACCAGGAAGAAGTGGTTGGAGAGTGTTGTATAGCAAGATTAATTAGGATTGGAGAAAAGAGACGAATAAAGATTAGTAGTCATGGTGAAAACGATAAGAGAGAGGACAAATACATTGGGAGAAAATTTGTCTATGAAACGGCCATTTACTACAGTTAGACATGCCAAAGAATCGGCAAGATCGTTACCAACGATGCCGCAGTGGCCCGAAATCCAGAGCAGGTCAATTAGGATAGAACGGGATATGTTAATAAATTATAAATTAAGGAACGAATATAAAGAATAACAGGATCTGACGAGGGTCTAAAGGGAAGGGAGATGTAATAAAACGCTTTTCGAATCAGAGCATATGACGAATTTCGATAAATTGGATGTTGAGGATATAAAAAGGATGGCACGTAAAATAGCCATGGATTTGGCTAAAAAGATAGAAAAAGACTCAGAATAGTAGATATCAGGAAGAATAAAAGCAGCTTTGAGCCATCCGTAAAAACCGTGCTGTGAGCTGGAAAGAGTGAGTGTATGGCTTGTTATGTTCCGTTCATTTTGCCCTATAAGAACAAAATGAATGGACCACAACTTATATTTTTATATATATTTGCTATTTTTTTTTTTTTTTTTTTTATATTTATTTTATTCTATTTATTAATTCTCTCTGTCTTGTTATCAACCGCCATCAATGGAAACAATTTTACTGCGACCAGTTAAATTTATTAATGCTAATATATTTAGATAAAACGGAATTGAGTATATACGGTGTTTTTGTTCGACGCAAGGCCTTTTAAAAGAAAACGCTGCGCACACGCTCACGTACACTCACATCGCTCGTACCGCACAATTAACATAAACAGTGAATTATAACAATTATTCACCAAAAACATTAATAATTAGACAACGGCACCAAACTTGCTCTGTAATCGATCGTATTTCCGGATCCTATCGCGCGATTTTCCCGATCGATCTATCCGAACAGCCCCAACCGGCTACCGCGTTGTTTTTCTTATTGTATATCAGGAACGTTACAATAGTCTATCGTATTGAAACCTATCTTAGTTGCAGAAATTCTTCTCCTATTTCTGATGATTTTCTTAGATCGACTCTTAATATTTAAATTAAATTACAATATTACGTAAATTCATAAATAAATTCGACACGCGAAATTCACTAAAATCTTCTTTCCGTTGATGGAGTTCAAAACGACCGAACAATATGGCTTCTCAAAAACGTGTTCAACAAAAACAAAAGCCTTTTTATCTGCTCAGGTGATAAATGTGTTATCACCGTTGCCGGCTCGCATCGCTCGGCGACGACTTTTATTACGCACAGTGTTGCTGCTACCTGTGATTAAATTGTTTTAACATCTAATTCAAACCGAAACACCATAGGGGTTAAATTCGTTAAGTATTACAAGAAGCGGAAGAGATTTAATGTTAGAGGGAAGAGAAAACAGCTTAGGAGAAAACGACAGTTCTAACAAATTCTAAATCACGCTCTAGTTTACCACAGCGGTGACTCCCCCACCATCATGATGGATTGATAACAATACATTATATTTTTCTTATTATTTTCGTGGCTAATTCGTGACGGAAATGTGCGATAGTGTAATTACTTTATTGAAAACGAAGTCGACGGTTAAAAATTTTTGAAGCAATACATTTTTTCATTTACTTTTGATCACTTATTTCCAACATAAACAAAAAAATAAATAATAAAATTCGAATACTGTGTCGACTACTTTCAGTTGTATAACTCTCTGCGATAAATTTGTTATTAGTTATCTTAATCTAGTTTAATGTCAAAGCTACAAAAGCCTTCTAGAACCATTCTCAATTTATCCGTGACGTCCGAAACTAATTAATACGGGAGAGAAAAGGTAGAAATTATTTTATGTCACCTGTTTCTTTTTTCATACGCTCACACATTTTGAAATAAATAACTCTCGTATAAATTGTTTCTGATATAGACTACAATGGGAAAGTGGTTTTAGCGGAGATTATCTTTTTCGTTTTGATCCTTAAACTTGTTGCTCTTCAATAGAGCCGATATTAACGACTGATTAGTTTTAGTGAGTCAGCACAATTCTTTTTCGTTCAACGCAGTACCTACGATCGATTTTGTTTCATCTCTTAATGTAATTAAAACGTAATAGAACTAATAATACAGTCCTTCCCTATTTCCACACAAACACGCGCAAATTCGTTCAATAGCACTATTATCAACTAAGTTTTATGTATAGCTCTTACATCGTGTTAGCGACACAATAGTTCTCCTATGTCACAATATTTAGCCTATCACCTGTTGTATACACTTTGACGTTGTTGTGTTTCTTTGAAGTCGATTTCTGTGCAAAACCAAAACCATTTCGGTGATATGAGTTTTACAGTCATTTTTATCAAAAAAAAAAAAAATATAAGAAAAAAAACCACTTAAAAACGGTATATTTCGTTTAATAGGGGTTTTTTCCATTTATTAATAGCTTCGTGCAAAATTCTAAACGGAAAATTAACGGCTAAATAGCTAACAGAAAACAGCGGCATCATCGATTTTTGGAAACCTTTTTTTATTAATAATATCGAGTAATTTAACAAAAAAATAAGTATTTTGGAAATATCGCAAATTTCTGCTTCATTACTTCGTATCGTTTGTGTGAATATTCCATTACTAGTAATACCAAACATTATGTTTCTCGATTTCAGAAAGAAATGAATTGCAAACGACATTTTTCTCGAGATAACATTAAGAGTCTTTTATTTGGTTCTATACTATCGCTTTGGAATTAAACGAGACGTGCACTATTACAAACTGGGGTTTAGAATTTTTCTGCAGAATCAGTTTTGCGCTCAATTCCACATCGTAATCAGGGAATTAGCTATAGAAGAATCGATTACCTTCGGAAATGGTGTAAAGGGGTAGTAGGAAGGCGTCTGACGCGATCGGGTATTTTATTCCCATAGATTAGCAAAGACTATGCTTTCGTAATTAATAGAAGAAAAAAATCTGTTATAAACAAAAAAAGTAAAATAAAATAAAAATCATAACGTACTCTGACGAGACAACATTTAGACAATTTCAAGAAGAAAATGAATTATCGACAGGAATTACGCGCAACGGGCTGTTTTGGTTGGCACGATTACAGAGCCCTTCTAGTCATCTAAAATAAAATTTAAAAAAAAAAATCTGAATCAGTAAGAATGTCGCTTTAGTCCTTACCTAAGAGGAAACGAAATTACTTTTTTTCGCAAGATGGTGGCTGTCTAAAGGAAAAAGTACATTTTTCGACCATTTTTTAAAATAAGGTTTAATGTTTTAAAATAGCAAAAAACATAATTTTGATACAAAAATGGTAGGGGCGATAGCAGATTATATATTGAAGGTTGGTACGAAATTTGAAGTAAATTGCTTAAATAGAACTTCAGATATCATGTCAACCGTGTTGAAAAAATTAGTTTTGAGAAAAACGCGTTCAAAGTTTTAAGCTAATTGCAGGCAGCCGTAGTAATTTAAGACTCGTGGAATGGTACATTATACTTACATTTTGTTAATCGACGATTTTTCCGACTTCAAAATCGATATTTTCGGAATCTCGTTCTGATTTACGAGCAGTTCTAGGGTTTCCGCAGAAGCATTAGAAGCCCATTACTCGGAGCGCTCAATTCGACTATTGTCCCGTTTAGTAGCGAACACGTGTAGGATTTGGGACTAACAGTAATCCCTATGGCATTGATAATTTTTAAAATTGTTACAAGGCGTTCACTGATTTTTTTTTCGGCAGTTCGCTCTGATTTAAGGGAGCAATTTTAGCTTCCTTAGAAGCATTAGAAGCCCATTACTCGGAGCGCTGAATTCGACTACTGTCCACCGTTTAGCAGCGAATGTATGAGCTTCGGGACCAATAGTAATTCTGGTGGCATTGATAATTTGTAAAACTGGTAAAAAGCCTTCGTTGAAAATGCAAACAATTGTATAATTTGCAATTTCAATTGTCTGTGTATTCCTGCATGTACATCTGATTTTAGCGGAACTTTTACAATCTTCCCTCGACTCGATGTTACTCAACACACAGTAAGGATGCTCTCTCAGGCACATGTTACTTTTTTAGCTTTTGACTGCTACCACTCAGACACCAATGCAGTCTCTACCCGATGTAACTGTTCTTACGAACGTGCACGGGGAATTTTGGTTTTGGCCGTGTAGTATCCACGACGGAACCATATAGCGACGGAAAATTAGAACGATGTCTGAGAAATCGTGAATCAATGAAATTTTGTTTATTGTCACAAGGAATATTTTCTAACTCAAACACCGTCAAAAGATAAAATGCTACAAGTACCAAATCCGTTTCACATTTTACAGACAAAAATTAAAATTATCACTCAAAATGATTTATTTTCAAACTGTGATCAACTGAACTGAACACGAAAAGATTTTCAAAATTAATCAATTATTTTTTTGAGTGTTTGTGGTTACCCCTATACATATATGTTATATATATACATTTATATAATTTCAACATACCAAAAATGGCCAACTGCTCGGCGTGACGGGGTTGTTGCCGCGCCATCAAAATAGCTATAACTCAGTGAATTATTGGAATTTTAAAAATTTCTCTCCAGGGTATATTCTTAAAGGTCTTTAGACTTTAGGACTGTGCAAAAAAAAAATGATTGATTTTTTAAAAATTCTAGACTAGAATACCCCCTTAAGCGTACGCATTCAAAATGTTAATATATCATCGATGCATGCTAAAAACCGCAAAAAGATACAAATAAAAAAAAATTGTCGATAAAGTACTAAAAATTCCAGATAAATTACGCATTATTCTATTTCATTTGTTATTTACCATTCCTATTCCTTTTAAAGTTGTACTTTGGATCTTAATTATTGTTGATTTATCTATTGCAAGTCATTCCTTTATGTTTTTTTTTCTTATATCATTTTATTTCTTAGTTTGTTTCTTAATCAAACCTTGGAAATAAGCCTTTTCATAGCTTGGATTATTGTGTACAATCGTTACGCACGTTTTCATCGATAAAACAGTTATTTAATTTTTAGTTTATTTTCCTGTATTCAAATGAAAGGTCTTTGCAGTCCTGGGTTAATAGTAATCCATATTTCGCGATTCTCCAGGTAAAGATATTTTCCGTGTATGTTTTATTACTTCAATCAGTCGTATATGGATTGATTAAACGCAGGTTTTCGTTAATTTTTCCAATATAAAAATTTAGCCATTTTTAAGAAGTTTTTTAATTGTTTTCCAAAAAAGGTACCAGCGCTCCCACCTATTGACGATCGAGTAGTTTATTATAGTATGGTACATAAAATCTATAACTCCATTATTAAGTTTGTATCGAAATAAATTTTATGCGAAGTGGACGGTATTATGAGTTTAATTTTGAACACAGCAGTATTTTTGACGGTTTCCGTTTACTCTAAAAGTGCATATAGTATTATTTCATAAAAAGTGGGCATTCATATTTTATGTCCGTAAACAGTTGATCAAAACACAAGTTAAATGGTCGTTGTTATAGCGAGTTGTAAATCATCGGACTACCACTAAATAATCAGGATCCCGAGTTTGCGGATTAGCAGCGAAAGTAAAAACCATTAATAACGAAACATATCGTTTAACATTATCGCGTGCAAGGCAGCGGTTATATTTTCTAGAAGGTTAGCTAATTTTGGGAATCCGTATCTAGCCATTTGACCGTGACAACTTACTAGTTTACCATCATGTTGACGTAGTCTCCGTTAAAAATACGTACCTTTACCGTAGTATACATGCATCTCTAGAATTATCAGTCCAAATCAGCTACTTCAGCAAACCGTCAGAGACTTCTTCATGGCCGGTTTTTTGTTTTCAACACAAACAGTACTTGACCGCTACAATAATTTGGTAGACACTGATCGATTTTAATAATTTTCTTAACTAAGTTGTTTATCATGCTCCCATGTGCTTTTAAGATACGTTTTGTTATATGACGAACCAATTTTAACACTTTTCTAATCGTTGCAATAACCGTTCCGTATGTGTATGTTTTTTTTTCCAAACATGTATTTTGTTGTACATACAGCTGATCAACATACTAATAACGCAGCTACTTCTTTATTACTGCGCTTGTCATATGAGAATGAATATGTTTCCAAGAATAAATCTATTGCGCGTTGCATTCAAATTATATCATACTAACCTATCCTATCCGCGTTTATTCAACTATATAGCCTTTATTTGGTGGTACATCTGATTAATTATATGTACGATTTAAAACATTTACCACCACTCACTGATCGCAATATCGGCACAATCTCTGTTGGCGGAAACATGCGTGTAGTTTTCGCAAGATATTTCATATCTATGCAATGAAAAGTAAAAAATAACATGATAACACCTTTTTATCGGAGTTTTACTTTTGATCTCAAGATGCTTTGTGTAAAAGAGTCCAGAATGGGATGATTTGATAACCTTTTTTACCGATCTGTTTATTTTAATCAGGGGTGTTTCTAAGTTTGTGTTTCATCTCTATCTAATGAAAACTGATTAACACGTATTATTGTGCAACAGCTTCAATTGCTAGAGAGTGTGCGTTTGATGTTGACTTTACTAAAGCCGTTTTTCCTAGTATTTGATAAGCCTGCTCATTAAGTATCCATGTATCCGAGAAATTTTTAAAATACAGCCAGAACCTAGCGTCATTGACATGTGCAGAGCTGATACACTCTACATATGTTTGCTACGATATATACATGTACAGGTATGTGAGGAACACAGTGGCATGTTTACATGGTGTGATATGGTAATGACGACGATGATGTGGAGCGTGTACATGTGTTACATTGTATCATCAACAGATATCAACTAATTTTCGATCTAAACTACAATTATCAAGGTAAAAACATACAGTGTTACTCCTCTTTGCTTTTTTCTGTCATGGTTGCGTGTAATGAGCTTAAAAAAAACATCACACACAGATCCATTAGACAACAATGTTTATCTCATGATGTGAACGATCAGGCTGCTCAATAAGACAAATTGTATATTTGGAAATTTGTCATCAATCATTGTTATATTTTGTTGCGCGTCCGATTGTATATTCCAGTACCATCCAGCACTGCATCTAGGAAAAAAGCTATTGTTAGCGTATAAATAAACACAACTGGGGACTGGTGAGTCCTTTTTCACATTGTTGGATACAAGAAGACTGCTCGTGAAAATCCAAATCACCAGGAACCGTCATCGCGTGTTTACTAGTCGACGTTGCTTATGGCATGTCTAGAATCAGGATCTGACTTAGCGGCAGCGTTGTTCTACTAATTAAACTGTAGCAATTGTCTTTTTTAATAGAGAAAATAAAATATTGAAGTTGCTACATTATAAACAGTAAGAATATGTTCTATGTACAATATATGCTGATTTCGAGCGTTTTTTAAGTCCTTTAAACGTTGGTCAGCAGTATTTTTGTGATACTAAAAGCAGTAATCTGTCTTGTTCCGTGGGTGATGATAGCCTAGATGTTGCGATGCAAACAGTAACATTGATCAAATCGGTCAGAAACGTCAAAAACAGCAGCCGTATCGTAGTCATGTATAACAATATGCGGATTACTGCATGTAAGATGGTAATAATAAGCCGTTCACACGTCATCCTCAAAAGACTTTTGTTCTTATGCAGTGGCATGAAGCATTTGCCTTTTGTTGTTACATTGTTTATGTAAAGAACGTATCGACCTTGATACTCCATCGAACCGTAAATCATATTGCGGTGCTAAGACTAAAATATTTTGTAAATGGCCGGTGAAGAATGTGCAAAAAATAGAAATATTCCCCAAAAAAATATTAAAACAGAACTTTCATACCTTCTGTACAAAATTACCAATTAACATGAGTGTATGTTTCGGCTGATGCGTAAAGTGTAATACTACTATATTTCGTTTTAGTAAAAACATGAACTTACATTTTTGAACATAAGCCGAATGAATTATTCGCTATTGTAAATGCCAGAATGTTCCGTTAAATTTATAAAGGAAAGGTTTAGCAAAATGTTTTTGTTGAACAATGTGTCATATTTGTAAGGAGTCTCTGCATAAAGATGCAGATCATAATCATTTGACTGGAAAATTTTATGGAGGTGGGGCTATATATGGGGCTGGCTATATTGTAATATTCAATTATTCAATTTCAGCTTCCATCATTTGTTATTATGTTTATAAATGCTCACAAGAGCGGTACATTGAGGTGTGGTGCATGATGCTCATAAGAGCACGGGACATTGAGGTAGTATCAAATAGCGGAGAGCAGAATATATCATTTTTAAAGAGTGTGCCAGAAACAGATATGTGATTTATTGATACATTTTGTTTTATGTTTAACGGTTTAGAGAAACTTGCTGGAAATTTACCAAATGAATCCTCTCAAAGTGCAATGAACAACATCCCATTAGCCCCGATTATCTTCCTTTGTTGTGTTGAAAGGGTATTTTTCCTTATTTGCATGTACCTTATCGAGAAAAATTGAATGAAATAAGATAACCAAATTATTTTTCCAATTCATTAACAAAATGCAATACCAGCAAAGAAAATTGCTCACATGTTATGAATGTGTAAACGTTACTAAATGTCCAAACACTTGGACAGCGATGTGAATCTTAAGGCAGATATGCTTCTGAATGTAGATATTTTTGAGAACTTCAGAAACGTTTTCCTGTAAAGTTTATAAATTGAATCGGACACGGAATTTTACAGATCATGATCTAGTTTTTCAAGTGACGTTAAGCTCTTAACTGACTATGATATGCCGCTATTCACTGAGGCTACACATAATCGTATGTTTCCGTGAATATATATTGCAGAGCAGAAAATACCTATGTGAATAGTTGTAACAATAGCACTAGTAATGATGATGATAAATATAGATTTTTATAGTACATTTAGACGAAAATAACCGATACGGTTGCATCATAAAGAGCTATTGCTTAAGATTGAGTTGGAGTATACTTCAAATCTACATTTACCATTTAATAATTTACCTCCATGTCTCGAGGCTGAATTGATTAGGAAATATATGTATATACGAAATTAGTTAATACATTAGAAAATAAATATGACTATATCCATACACTATAATAACCTTAAATATGCTATTACATTGGGCTTGAAACTTATATTCAAAAACACAGTTAGTATCGACCAAATCCCGGAAATAACAGGAAAAAGACTCAAAGAATGCTTACGAACAACGACAGATCAAGACGAACAGCATGGTTTTATTCGGTCACAGTAACACGGATAGTTCACAACGCTCGGTATCGAGCGACACGACTGAAGAAACAGAAGAAGAACAAGAAGAACAATAGAGAAATTAGAAAATATAATAATTACGAATAGTTTTGAGTACGATTATAATTTGTGACACCGGTACGAGTAGTAAATTAAGTGATAATTATAAGGTTTCTTGAAAACTTTTAAAAGTGAAATTCAAAATATAAAACAAAACGTAGAAGCTCTTTCGTAAAAGCAAACAATTACGGTTGAAAAATTATTTATACCCCCTTTAGGCTCGAAAGTAGAAAAAAAAAAGAAAAAGAAAAGAATTTTCATGTAAACAATAGCTCGAGTAAAAATGTAGTGAAAACAAAAACGTATCTCAAACATCAAAGAACTACTTCACAGGAAAACTATAGCCGAGCTTACAATTTTACCTTAGGCCCTTAAGACGCCGAAAGCTCGAAAGTTATGAAAAAAATATTTTTTTTCCAGGCATTTGATATATCGGTGGAAAAATCACTATTTCTCCGGAACGAAGCTGAATATTTCATTTCCTTAACGAAATTTCCGAAATTGCCGAAAAGTTCAAAAATCGCAAAAAAATCACATGTCTCCCCTTTAGTGCCGCCAGAATAATAATTAAAAATTTCAAACAAGAGGTTAAAAACATGTGTATCGCCGTATATTTTTCTAGTTTGCAGCGTCCGGGTTTCCAACTTTAAATTCGAACCCTGGGGGCCCCAAAAGCTCAACATTTTGTGAAAAAAGTATATTTTTTTTTTCCCGGTATGTAATATATTGGTGGAAAGATCGTTTTTTTTTTTTTTTTTTCATTTCCTTAACGAAACTTTCAAAGTAGGCAAGAACGAAAAATGACGTGTCTCTCCTTCTTTGCGACGCGAAGAATCGGATTTCTTTGTTTTGAATTTAGTATTAGGTAAATATCAATATTATGGATATCTTTAACTTAACATACGGAATAGTGGGCGCATGAGACATCGCGTTTGAATGCACTTGTTTTTTTTTTTTTCACTTTAATGTATGGTATTTTTCAATGAAATTGTTATTTTATATAACTAAAATGTTCTGGTTTTTTGTCTGAAATATAGAATTTTTACCACAAACGGTGTAATTTATATTAAAATAATGTTTTTGCAATATACCATTGGTTTTATCTTAAAACCGTGTTTTTAGTGGAATGGTATGATTCGTTGCACCAAACCATGTGAAACATTGTTGTCTTAATAGTTGCACTGTAAGTGATTACCTAACGATGGAGTGAATTATTAAGAGGTGCTGCTGACATTGCGAAAAAATTTATTACAGATTTCTTATGTAATCAATGCTACTTATCACGAAAATTCAGTGTAGCATAGAACACAGGAGGTTGCACTTGTTTAGTTAAATTGCGCATTGTGCTGACATTCCAACAACAGCACCATTGCAGATGACACAGCGCCATCTTGTCAGTTGGCGATTCCCCAGAATTTGGTACGACTAACTTGCAATATGCAGTAGAAAAAACTAGAAAATGGGCATGTGATTGGAAGATCAAGATTAATCAAGAAAAATCGGTGCACGTTATGTTTATGCTTTGTAAATCTAAGACCTGCCCTATATACGTTGATCGCCTTCTTATTCCGAGATCGGACTCTGCTAAATACCTCGGGTATGCATTTAAATTCGAGACTGAGTTGGAAAACACATTTCAAGATGAAAAAAGAGAAAACTATACACAAATTGAGACAGATTTATTGGTTGATTGGACATTGCTCTAAGCTCATCTGTCTAATAAACGTATGATTTATTTCATCAGACCGATATGGATGTATGGTATTTAACTCTGGGGCTGTGTAAAGACATCCAATTGGTTGATTATTCAGCGCGCTCAAAACAAGTGCCTCCGAAACATCACTGGAGCTTTCTCGTATTAACGCAACGAAGATATACATTCAGATTTAAACATTCCACGGATCGATGAAGTTATACGCTATATTGCAGAAGCGCACGAACACCGACTTCACAGTCACCTGAATATCGAGAGGCTTTAGAATTGCTATTTCCCGATGATCCGATAAAAAGTTGTTATCGTGTTATTTTTTACTTTTCATTGCACAGATATGAAATATCCTCCGAAAACTACATGCATGATTTCAGACCCTATTTTTTCGGCCTAGATCATTTCGGATTCGTTACGTTTCGGCCACGACATGTTTTAAATATTCCTGCCGGTAATTTTGGTTCGTTATTCTTTAAGAAAAGTAATTAATTGAAGTTTCTGAAAATAGTGCATTTAAGGAACTATCTAATGAACAATTAAGGTAAACCGGTTAAAATGATTTCTTTTGATAATAATGAAAATCCTTATTGTGTTTCGTGTATCCTATCGTTTCCGTCGATTCCCATTGTTCCTATCCTCAGTTCTTTTATCTTATCAATAGCTGACTGAATCTAGATTTAACTGATCCTTCTCCCTCGTGTAGTTTCTGGCGAAGATTCTTCGTTGACATGCCCAAGAGCCGCTGGAGGGGTAAATAAATAAAAATAATGAAAATCCTGCGTGTTAAAACTTTTTTCTTTTTTTTTTTCTCTTCCGGATACAGAGAAAAAGTTCGAAATTGTGAAAACAAAAGAAGCTAACAAAGGAAAAAATGAAGGAGAGAAATGAGAAATGATAGGAGCGAGAAGAGAAAGGCTCAGAAAGTCGGGAATAAGGGATCACTGTTAAAATTTAGTCGAATGGAAAATTATATTCGACTTTTACGCGCACGTGTTGACAATAAATACGCTGTGCTATGCAATATAAATTTCGCAATTCACTTATTTAACATATACATCTATATTTATCCGTGCCTCTAGCCGATAGTTACTGTTCATGGCACGTAAATTTAAATAAGTATGAAAACAGGAGTAAGACTGACCAACAAATTTTTTCAATAAAATCTAGAATTCAGATCGATTTTGCTTGTTTCGAATAATTAGTAGTTTTTCATAATCGCTAATGTTGATCATTTTTTGTAGCGCGTGATTCTTTTTTAAAAAGCAAAAAATTAATCATAGTAGGAAATTATCGCTGAAATTAACTAATTTTTTCAGATATATAGTCAACATTTCAAATCTTTATAAGAGGAAATCATTTTTTAGACGATATATGAACGACAAAAAAAAAACCATTGAAAACCGTTGATTCCAAGCAAATTAATTTCTAATTTTTTACATAAAAGAGAAAAAAATAAAAATTCACTAACACTGAACTAGATCTGTTTTTGGAAAAGGGATGGGGCCGAAGCACAGCCAGAAGCATGTCGCGGCTGAAACATTAAGACCGAATCGCTGGAGTGTCAAATCGTTGAGGCCGAAACGATACGGCCGACATGTTTCCTCCACAAAGGTAGTGCAGATATTGCGATCAGATAGCGGAATATGTTTTAAACCGCATATATATATATATATATATATATATATATATATATAATTAATCAGAAGTACCTAATAAAGGCAAAATATGCATCAAACTATGCATAGTTGAATAAGCGCCGATAAGAAAGGTACTATAATTTGAATGCAACACGCAACATAGTTATTCTTGGAAACATATTCATTCTCACATGACAAGCGAAGCAATATAGAAGTGTGGTTGTGTTATTAGTATATTGATTGGCTATATGCACAACGAAACACATATTCAGAAACATACATACATAAACAGCAGTTAGAAAAATGTTAATTACCATAGGCTTATGTACCACACTGATTCACTTAAGCTGAATATCATGAAAATCATCGAAAGGGGCGAATGAAATAAAATATACGCTTAAACACGCTTTTCGATGTTTTTTATTAAAAACTTCGTAGGGTCTGGTGAATATTTAGTTATGGTATATATGCTATTCAGATTTATTTACTCTATATTATTTGTTCTTTGTTTGCTTTAATTTACGTTGTTACACATTATTCATTTAAACTTTTGACTGAAGTTGTATGAGATTTCATATAATAAAAGGAATATTGAATTTGCTAGACAATGACAAAAAAGTACAACAAAATTTAACAGTACACAGGAGCTTAAACATCAAATGAAGGCAAATTGCGTTTGTTACATAATTTAATTATTGTTAACGATTATAAACATTTAATAAGAAATAATTCATTCATAACAAACGTAATCGAAGAAAAAATTAATGGCAAAAAAGGAAAAGGTCGTTCAAGAACGACGATTATTGGACAAATGATAGAAATAGCTGGTTGCAGCAAGTACTCAGAAATGAAGAAGATAGCAATGGAAAGAGAAGAATGGAAGTTAAAATTCGCACCGACAAGGCTATTTAGAACAAAGAAGAAGAACGATTACAAAAAGAAAATAGTATTGTATTTAATCGTAAACTGCAAATTTTTGAAAAAAACACATTGCACAATTCTCGTACAAGCGGGAACAAACTTGACCCCTTCGGTAAAAAGATATTTTTATAATTCCTTTTTTTGTTTTTTTATCGCTGACACTCCGTAATGAAATCGACTACTCATGACCCTCTCTTCATTAGCATTTACTTTTTACTATATCTGCCATGAAACGTTACTTGTGGCGCAGCTTGTACAGTTCGTCTGATCTGCAATGTAGTAATATCTGTCGCCTAACATCTAGATTTACTTTTTTTTTGATATTTCACATTGTTGGGACGGACCACCGTTGCAGTTTTGACGGGTTATATTCCCATTTTTTTTTTTTTTTTTTCACTTTTCCGTACAACATCGTAAAACCTTCCCGATATTAATTGAAACAATAATGTAAATAGCAAAAAAAGAAGCTGGTTTTGCTGCAGCAATGCATCATCCATAAGTACCCCTGCTGTAAGTGAAACGGCTCCAATTAATTATCTCAAAGGAGGAGCGTTGCAAAGCTATTAATCATAGGTAAAAATTGGAAAAAACCGAATAAACTATTACGGAAGAAATAATAACGCAGCGGACGCGAGGTGAAATTATTCAGCTTGTTAAATAAGCTTAGAGTGCGCCGACTATTCTGGCCCGGTTCGCAATTAAAGATAACGTTATTAAATGCAAACAACCCTCTCTTTCTCTCGATCTCTCTCTGCTTGTGGTGGCCAAAGCAAAAATGTGCAAGCCATGTATACCGTATCATAGTATAGCGATGTTACAGCAACGAAGTTATCTGAAGCTTTAGAAAATGGCCAAAAAAACGAACAATACAAGTGAAAAGTATGGTAAAAAAGATAAAGCTGGACCACAGTAAGCGTCGCCGACGGTTTAAAGAAATAAAATTAAAGGCCGAATTTTCGGTATGTATCTTAATTTATTTAAATTGCTGTTCGAGAGGAACGCGTGCTACACCACTTGCACGTACGCGCGTCCTTAAAATCTCTCTCCACACACACACATACACACACATGCAGGATGTTATACATATATATATATATATATATATATATACATGTAGCAGAATGTGTTTTTTTCCTTATTAGCGGAAACTAAAAATTTGAACAGTTTCAAAGATACGCATAACACAAAACACGAAATAAGCGGATTATTTAAGAAAAAACAACGTTGGCGACCATGAACAGTCCAGAGGAGAAGGCGATTATTTGGACGCTGACGAGGAACGGCGGGGAAACCGCCACGGTTTTCTAAGGATACGGTTGTTTATGGGAAAATCTCATTAAGCGGACGAGTGGCGGTGGTGCGCTACTATCTATTTCTGCCTGGCTCCATTTCCGACCGCGGCCGAGGAGGTCTCGCACTTGGAGTGGCGCCGCATCGGTTGCATTATAATTCAGCAGTCGCCACTTTTGCCGCCGTTAATATCTCAGCAGCACCCTACTATTAGCCGGCTCAGTTGGTTTCACAGGTACCTTTGTTGCTGTCTTCGTGTTCATCCCCGCGCAGGTTATTAACCGAGAACATTTACCAGAGTCGAACTTGCTTCCAGACAAAGGATTCAACTCGCGTTCACTCCAAATGACATCCGCCATCAAGTCGTCACGCTAGCCCTGCCAATCTTGAACCAAAAAATTGCTCTTGCCGAAGATGATGAACCGCCTCTTCTTTTCTACTACAATAGCCAAACCTATATTTTACCTATAATGTGTTTGGCTTCTTCGTCACCAAACTGCGCAGCACTCTCGCTTTCAAGCTCGATTTCAATAGCACTCTCTTCTTAAAGCTTGCCTTTTTTTGGAAAAGTTCGTCTTTTTTCAGTTTTTATTTTTTTCCAGTTTATTTTTTGTTTATTTAATTACACATTAAAGGTATTTTCGAATAACGTCCAATCATTACTAACACATGTCTAAGTTGACATATGTCTTATGGCCGGGCTCCCAATCTAAAAATGTTTCTGATACAAAGAAATTTTTTCCGTCATAAAGAAATGTCACGACATTTTCAGTTATTTCGTTCAAAAATGTCGCTGTTTCATGACCAGGCACATTCTTATTCTAAGGATGACTAGAAAATTATGTTCTTACCGGTTTTTGTTTTTTTTCTATTTTTCACTCTTTTTAAACGCATTCTATATATTGCTGTTTCATATCAGTTTTACCATTTGAACTCTTTTTTAATAGTACCTTCTTTATCGCGGTAACGATTCACATTCTCTGCATTATTTCTAATCTCAAACATTTGCCTTTAGAGTGTGCCTTTATTGAAAAGATTTTCCAAATCTTTTCTTTTCTAAACTTATCGTTGCGTGTTAAACTTTTTCTTTCTTTTTTTTTTTTTTTTCTGTCGTAAAGATTTTAATTTACGAAAATTCATAAATTATATATAATTACTAGCTTTTACCCGCGACTTTGTACGCGAAGAATTAGAGTATTTCAAGTAATCTGTTTCGACGTGAAAACAAATCTAAATGAAAGAGGTTTCACATTATTAAATTAAGTCATAACTATAGGTTTTTTTTTTTTTATTATTTTTTTATTATTATAAATTTTTTTTATTAAGTATTTACTTCTATATATTTTTTTTATTTATTACTTTTATGTAATTATTTTTGTTTATTTACATTTACAGTAGTATTTATTTATGTACATATATTTACAGTAGTAAAATTTTAATTCAATACATTTTTGTAAACAACATTTGTCAGACGTTGTCCTGCCAGTGTATATTCATTTACTATTCAATATATATATATCTCAAATGGATGGCCTTTATATTACAATGAATAATCGATAAAGCTTTGTTGTAAAATGCGTAAAAAAGAAAGATTAATCATATCTATAATAATTTAGTATTGTTATTTTTATTATTACATTAATAATTCACGCGAATGAACAATATATTTTACTATTCTATTCGCCGTATAACCGTTTAAATGTCTCAAATTAATACTAACATCTAGAGTAACGCAAGCGGACAAAAACAATTGCTGTATAGATGTACCGATTTTTTGGAATTCATAATCTAGACCAAGCAACATATAGAGTTGACCATGCGACAAAACATGCATCTTCTAAATTCAATCCAGCAACTGCAATCGTTTGAATGTGAAGGGCAAATCAGTGGGAGCCGCTACCGCTGCGCCACTGCTACGTCCCGCCAGCCGTCGCACAAATTCATTTTAGTAGCGTGCTTGGCGCATGACTGGCCCTGTGCCAGGCCTTCTTTTTTCTATATCTCAAATGTCTCAACTTTCGCATTTATAATATATCTTTTTATCTTTTTACTTTTTAATTTTTATCTTTTTATATTTTTATCTTTTTACTTTTTAATTTTTATCTTTTTATATTTTTACTTTTTAATTTTATCTTTTTATCTTTTTACTTTTTAATTTTTATCTTTTTATCTTTTTAATTTTTAATTTTTATCTTTTTATCTGTTTAATTTTTTAATTTTATCTTTTTATATTTTAACTTTTTAATTTCACCTTTTTATCTTTTTACTTTTTAATTTTTATCTTTTTATCTTTTTACTTTTTAATTTCTATCTTTTTAAAAAAATCCGCCAGGAAATGAAATATATAATCTATGACGACTTTACAAAAATGCCGAAACTAAAATTTCAAATAATAAAAACGCGTTAGAGTTACGCGCTAGATCAGATTTACGCCTGCGAGGCATATTGGCAGTAAAAATAATAAGTAAGTAATAAGTACTTAGATGTTTACTTACACAATCAGAACGAAAAAAATTTTTTTTTTTAAATCAAAATATAATACGTTTACGTAAATTTTTTAAGAAAATCTCCGGCCTACTCACTAATATAACTATTTATGATTTAATAATAAAACCTCTTTCATTTATATTTATATATTGACGTCGAAACAGCTCACTTGAAATAATAATTTTCTGCGGACAACGTCGTGGGTAAAAGCTAGGAACGGACGAACGAATGGCGACTATCGTTAATAAAAGCTATCCAGTAATTTTGTTTACATAACGAAACCGATTTCTGGTGTTCTGATGTTTCTTGGAATTTCAGAACAAAAACATCTAGCTGAATAAAATAACATAGATTAACGAACAAATACGTAAGAAATAATAAAATTAATATAATTTTTTTAAACAATTTTATTTTCTGTTCTAACGGAAATATAGCGATTTTCTACCAGACATCTTTCTTGTCGGACACATGCTGGGCCCTCGTGATATCTCCTTTACGGAGATATTATATTTATTTTTTCTTTCCTTTTTAAAAACCCTGAAATCTATATCGATGTGCTGATTCCGCGCATTCCAATAATACCCACTGATTTCCCTTTCACATTCAAAAAGTTACAGTATGCGTCTTGGCGTTAATTAGTAATAAAAAAAAGTTATCTAATTTATCGCAAATCTGTATAATAAAAATAACAATAATTAAATAATATAAATATTAGTAATCTTTCATTTTTACGTATTTTACGATAAAGCTTTATCGATTTTTCGTTGTAATATATAGGCCATCCATTTGAAATAAATATATCGAATAATAAATGAGAATATACACTGGCAGGACGACGTCTGAAAAACGTTGCTTAAAAAAATATTTTGAATGAAAATTTTACTACTATAAATGTAAATAAACAAAAAGTAAAAAATAGAAGTAAATATCGTTTTATTACTTTCACCCCCATATCGGGTAATTTCCAGAATAAAAACTATTCTATGTTCTTTCCTTGACCTCAAACTATCTCCATACCAAATTTCATCTAAATCGGTTCAGCGGTTTAAGCGTGAAAAGGTAACAGATAGACAGACAGACAGACAGACAGAGTTACTTTCGCATTTATAATATTAGTAAGGATTAGTAAGGACTAGCTGACCCGGCGAACTTCGTACCGCCTTAGAAAGTAAATGTTGTGATAACTTATTAGCCGAATTAAATTCATTTTTTTTGTTAAGATAAAATTAATACTCAAAATTAATTAAGTTCAATAAATATACAAAAATCAAAATGAGAAGAGTATTTTAATTACATTTGAAAGTATTTTAATTACACGTGGCAGCAACGCATTATTCGCCTTAATAACAAAGATCAGTATAACCGCCAATAAGATGGTTCATAAACGACAAAAATATTCAATTATACAATAGCTCAGAAACAGTTTGAATTATCACAATTGGATCATAAATTATTAAAACTTCTACCTATGACAATTTACAGCTTTAAGCTGAGCGATTACCCTGGACGGCAAGTAGCTGCCAAGAATACATAATATGGAATTTAGAACGACCTGAAAAATCACCCTTAACAAAATTCATAACTCATCACCAAATTTTTAAAGCGAAATTCAAAATATAAAACAAAACACAGAAGCCCTTTCATAAAATCCAAAAATTTGACAAATCCGACAAATCAAAGATCAAAAAAATCGGTCCAGCCGTTCTTGAATTATAAATGGTGTAACACACCAGTCTTTGGTTTTTTTATATAGAAAAAAAGCAAAAAAACTTTATCGAAATTTTTATTTTAAATTACGTATTCTGCTATTCGGGATGGAGACAAATACAACAAATCAAAGATCACGAAAATCGATCCGGCCGTTCTTATAAGTGGTGTAACTAACACGACTTTCTTTTATATACATATGTATATAGATTACGGGGACCGCTCTTTCGGGCGCGAAAAAGCGAGCGCGACTCTATCGGGCGCAGCTTCTTTCGGGCGCAGCTTCTTTCGGGCGCAGGCGAACTCAGACCTTTTTACAGACCACCTACGGTGATTTTCAGGTATCATCCGTTAAATGTTATCATCTGTGTTAGTGAGAAATACGAGTTACCAAATACTGCTATCAGAAATTCTGTCCAAAAAATACCGTTCTTCGTTAACGATTCAGTTTTTCCGCGCGTACAGCATGATGTATATGCATATATATGGTCACAAAACACATATTTTACATGATTTTATTTGGTTATTCGCTTTTTTAAAATATTTTCAATTTTTTTTTTTGAAATAACGACTTCAGCGTGAAATAATGATAAACAGACTTTCGCGATGTAAATTTAAGAATTCTGCTAGCAATCGTGATACGAAACGGACGAAAATTATTAATATTAATAATCGGTCAAATGAATTGTCGGTTTTCTTCATTTTATTTTTTTTTTTGCTAACGTATAGTCAACCGTATTTAAAAAATTACAAACTATCAACTCTACGCCATTTAAAGTGTAACATAACTGGATTGAATTTGCTTCTGATACATATTCCTTATATTATCTTTCTCTTTTATTCGTATCTAGCAACGTTTATTTGAGGATACGTTTATTGAAGTTTTTTCTGTTATCTATGATTTTAATTATATATTTAATTCCTTGACGAATCAACCCTGATTTCAAAGAAATATCGAAAAAGACAAACAAAGGCGCAAAATTTTTTAAACGTAAACACATTTATGTTAATACTGGGCGAGAAATATATAAGATATTTCAAATTAAAAATTAAATATCTTTGTTTTGAATTTAATATTATGTAAATGTAAATTATGGTAATCTTTAAATTAAATCACAGAATGTTTAGTGCATGAAACATCTTGCCCGGCTAACCTCTTTTTTTTTTCTTTAGAAAAATTTCAAATCTTCAAAACACTGGACTAATATTATTTTCGTAAAAATTTTAATAAAGCCAATAAGGAAGAATCTTTCAAACCTTGAATTTGTTTAAATATTCCCGATAAATGCACTGCGGGGAAATTATATTAAAAAAATAATGGATAATTTTCTTCTGTATATAAATAGGCAAAGACAAAACAGTTCAGTATCTTCTTCTCCACTTTTTATTAACCGATTTTCTTGCTTTTTTTTTCTGTTTAGTAACTATTGATGATCTTTCGAGCTATCAGTACACAAAATTTTGGAAACAGTTATCCTTTTTGTTTCGTATTTAAATAAAAAAGTAATACAAAAAGTGAAGAAGAAAATCGCTGCAACCAGTAAATCTGTTCTTATTGAAATGTTTTAATTTTTCTTTATAATCATCATTATTGACTTTTTTACAGTGTACTAAATCTTAAGGTGTCATTTAATTTTTGTATTGAAAGTATATATAAAAGTATATGTTCTCAGATATATAATGAACGAATGTATAAGAGTGGGAAAAAAATTTTGGAAATATACAAATTCATATACATATATTTTTCTAAAATTTTTAATGATAATTATGGTCGAATTTGGACCATTAGGGGAACGCTAGTACTTATAAACACGTGACTGAAGTGGCAAACTGTAAATATATGAGATACATGTACATTGCAAAATGATTTAATTAACCCAGAATAACACTCCTACTGAATAGCATGGACTCATCAAATTAAATGACGAATTAAAATCACAGTTTTTATAATCTTTTCGTATTTACCTGAAATTGCGTACAAGCAAGAATATATAAATTGACATATTCCCCGTTTTTAGAATTAACTTAAAAATATTAATGTGGTGAACATTAACGTCCCAAGTCCAAGTAAAAGCAGTCAGTGAAAATTTTTATACATATAATAATTGAAAGTTTTTAGAATATTTATTAATTAATAAACTGGCGTACCTTGACGGATAGTTTTCCCCAAATTAAAAATGCAGTATCGCGATTTTTTTTTTATTTTCCAGCTACTACGTCTTAATTAGTAACCTACATGTTTATTCCGGGTGTAGGAGTAATCACCTTTTTTTATAATCTTTTTGTACCTACCTGGAGTCATTTCGTTTCGGCCGCAACACGATTCGCCTCGTTACATTTCGACTTCGTCTTTTTTCCAAATAGACCTAGTTTAGCCTTAGTGAGTTTTTAATTTTTTTTTCTTCTATAATTATCATATTTAAGGCGTAATGAATCAAAAAAACACCCGTGAAATTAGTAATTAATTTGTTTAGAAAATAAACCAGCTGTTTTCAATGCTTCTTTTGCGTTCGTATATCGCAAAAAGAATTATTTTCGGTTATAAAGACTTGAAGTTCTGATTATGTATTCGTTTAGCGGGTTATTTCAATAAAAAATTTCAGAAAGAATTAGTAGATCATAGGAATAATTTCCCTCTGTGACAGATTTTCTGCTTTCAAAGGAAATCCATGTGCATTATAATAAATTTTTACATTCGCAAAAAAATAAAATTAAATTAACTTTAATGACTATGAAAAACTACTAAAAAAAATCGTTCATTATTTTTAAGAAATTATTCTTCTATTTTTATGTTTATTTTTAACGGAACCCATTCGTTTGAGCCAAATCGACTGGCCTTGTTTTTAATTTAGTATTATGTAAATTGAAATTACGATAATTCATACTTATCATATTAAATCCTTGGCGGTTGACACATTATGTTCAACTACTTTGCTGTATTTGCGATAAAATTATATTATATATTTTTTTTTTTTATTTACTTATTTTTTCTAAAATCTAGTTACCTGCAAAATAAATATTTTAGAGCTAGATATATTTAATTCTGCATGTTTGTAACACGGATTAATTAATTGGAATCATTTTTTCTTATTATTTTAAAAGATGACCTACATAAACCAGAATTCATTTTTAAACCATGCAAAAACATCAATAAAACAGCTCATTTAGTAATAAAATTAACATAATTAAGTAACAACAATTTTCCGATTTTTAAACAACTATTTGACATTCTCAAAAGTATATACATAGTTGTTTTATAACCGTTATATGTAATTATTTTAGAAAACAAGTAAATATTGATCGCCAGTGAGTATTCCAAAAAAATACAACAGCACTAAAAACATATATGCGGAAAATAATTTTATGGATATATTGTAAACTGCTCATGTTTCTCAAACGGGCGTCGATTCTTTTTTGTCGGTTCGGTTCTCACCATGGGGGATTTCATGCGAGTGATTGAAAAGAGGTAATGAATAGGACCTCGAATATTTTACAATATACGAATCTGTAGGACTAAAAGAAGAAGAAAAAGTGATAAAATCGTCATGGAAAAAATCGTATATTTTTCTTGGATTTGACTATAGATTTATTGTAAAGCAGTTATTATTATTTCGGCGGAAGAAGAATTACTAGAATATTTTTCGAATAGACTATTCTTAATAATGACCGTAGTACGGAGAATTAACGAAGGAAACTGTTTTCTGTAAATAAGTGTAGTGCTTTAGTTAGTTCATTTGACCAAATCCTGAATAGCTTCATAAGAGGTGAAATTTATTTACCTGCATTGTTCATAACCCGTACGATTGGGCTATTCGATTTTTAATTTCTAAGAAAATGGTTAATTTTCCTAACAGAAGAACATAACAAAATGTACAATGAATGCGTGTAAAACTTGCCATTATTGTTATTTTTACTTTTCTGTTCCGAAAAAAAAAGAATGCCGCAAAGGATGTTGACACATAATGGTTTCTGTCATTCGTCTTTGAACGTGATATAATGTCAACAAAATAAACAAAACATAGTCTTATTGATAAAAGTAACCGAGTAAAAAAAAGAAATATGTCGATTGCGACAAACGTTTGTTGAAAGTCGAAACAAATTATAATCAGCTTCAGCTTGAAGATTATCTTCGTGGTGTAGCATATAATGTAATTAGTTAACTTTAGTGTTTGCATGTATTATAGGTATTATTATTATTACTTATATGTAAGATTTCGAAATCGTTTATTTTTATATTTGTAATTAATGTTATTATTATTATATTATAATTGCAAACTCTTATTTTGTTGGGAAAACGTGAAAGAGGAAAAACATAATTTCTAATTCGACTTGAACACTGGTTATACCTTGTACGTATATATAGTTTGAAAAATTATCATTCCGGTGGAAATTGGGGATAATTTTTTTGCGACAGTTTTATCGCAATACATACTATAGGTTTCAAATTGTTGGTAACTTAAATATTGTTTATGCGTGTTACAGAAAATACCTATTTATTAAATAAAACTGTATCCATTTCATATAAGTAAGATTGATTCCTTATCGAAGAATAATGAGGATATTGTTCCAATTTTTGTGGTTTTCGAAAATTTCAGTTATTACTAAACGACCAAACATTGTAATTTGTATAGTATGCTGTAAGCTAATTTAACAGGCTCAGCTTGATATCGGCACAGTTGTGTTTAAGCCCTATGTGAAAAAAAGAAACAAAAAAAAACGACGGACTAGAATATTATTTTTCTTATAAATATGTTCAAAATTTATCCTCTTCTCTCTTTCATGTCTACTTCATGCGATATTTTATGTTTTCGTTTACTACAAAACATACACGCAGGAGAAAATTCATTTTTTCATAAATATTAAACATTTTTGTCTTTCTGTGCGTTTTACTTTTAGGCCAAATGAGGTTAAATCTGAAAATGCAACCTAAAGGAATCGAACAAAAATAAAAACAAACATACTAAGGCCAACTGACAAATCATTCTGAATAAATTAATGAAATAACTATATAAAAACAAATAGGCGATCGTGCTCATTTTAACAATTACTCATTTATTGTTTGATCACATTTTGCCTCAACGGGACTTTTCTGTTCAGCAAATACCAAAAGAAAACAAGCAAGCGAACGGATAATTTAGTATTTGCAACAACATATCATAAGTATCGAAATGCAAACCGAGTAAAGGAACTTGATTGACGTGCCCAAATAAATAAATAAGACTGAGGTCGAAAAAGGTAATTCTCATATAGGTTTTGCAGTCATTACCAATAAGCAGATAGAAGAACTAAATATAGCTTCTTTCATATTATTCACTACCGCCACTAAAGATTTTTTTTTTTTCCGAAATGAAACCAAAAAACCTTTAGTAAAGAAAGCCGATATGATGAGAAACAGAAGTAAAATAAGTTACTATTATAAATATTTAATGTAAATTGATAGAACGATGATTCAAATAACGAATACCTGCAAATTATTCCTTTTAAAGCTTTGTGTTACTCAAATCCAACCCAGCTGAACTGACAATATTTAGAAAGTATTATTGCAATTCAGTGTGATAAGTTAGTAAAAAACGAAATTCTAGAAAAAAAAATTCGGTTAAAACGCATTTGTAACTAACAAACATGTTAATTACAAAGTGGTTGTAGCCATTGACGGTTCTTTTCCTTTTTTTTATTAAAAACTATTTCACAGTAGAAAATTAATTAATCGCTTCTGTTTCTCAACTTACTTCTTTACTTTTTCTTTTTCCCTACAAAACACGCATCAAGTATTGCCGAGTCGATTTTTCTAACTATTATAATTTTTTTATGAGCCGCTCGCTTCATTATTAGACAAAACAAGAAAAGCTTCTTCCTTATTGGCTTTATTAAAATTTTTATGAAAATAATATTAGTCCAGTGTTTTGAAGATAGGAAATTTTTCTAAACGAACTAAAAGAAAAAAAAAGAGGTTAGCCGGGCAGGAGGTTTCATGTACTGAACATTCTGTGAGTTAATTTAAAGATTACCATAATTTACATTTACATAATATTAAATTCAAAACAAAGATATTTAATTTTTAATTTGAAATATCTTATATATTTCTCGCCCAGTATTAACATAAATGTGTTTATGTTTAAAAAATTTTGCGCCTTTGTTTGTCTTTTTCGATATTTTTTTGAAATCAGGGTTGATTCGTCAAGGAATTAAATATATAATTAAAATCATAGATAACAGAAAAAACTTCAATAAACGTATCCTCAAATAAACGTTGCTAGATACAAATAAAAGAGAAAGATAATATAAGGAATATGTATCAGAAGCAAATTCAATCCAGTTATGTTACACTTTAAATGGCGTAGAGTTGATAGTTTGTAATTTTTTAAATACGGTTGACTATACGTTAGCAAAAAAAAAAATCCAAAAAAACCGACAATGCATTTGACCGATTATTAATATTAATAATTTTCATCCGTTTCGTATCACGATTGCTAGCAGAATTCTTAAATTTACATCGCGAAAGTCTGTTTATCATTATTTCACGCTGAAGTCGTTATTTCAAAAAAAAAAATTGAAAATATTTTAAAAAAGCGAATAACCAAATAAAATCATGTAAAATATGTGTTTTGTGACCATATATATGCATATATATCATGCTGTACGCGCGGAAAAACTGAATCGTTAACGAAGAACGGTATTTTTTGGACAGAATTTCTGATAGCAGTATTTGGTAACTCGTATTTCTCACTAACACAGATGATAACATTTAACGGATGATACCTGAAAATCACCGTAGGTGGTCTGTAAAAAGGTCTGAGTTCGCCTGCGCCCGAAAGAAGCTGCGCCCGATAGAGTCGCGCCCGATAAATCGCGCCCGATCGATCGCGCCCGAAAGAGAGTGACCCATAGATTACATCGTCACGAAATATTTAATATATGTTTATATTATAATTATCTTGAAAAGAGAAATAATAAGTAAACAGTAGCGCACGGAATTATCTGTTGCGATGACATTGAATCGCGATTGAAATGGCAAAAAGACTAAATGAATCAATACCGCAATACAGGTTTTTTTTTGAAAATTGATACATTAACTTTTTTTTCTCGTATTGATCTGGCTGAGAGAAATATTTTGTAAAATTCCTACATCGCGTAAAAGTATATTACCCTTTGTTATATTATTTAGTATACATATTTTACTCAATTTGTGGTCAAAGTTTGAGTTCACATTTTTACTAAAAACGAAACACGTGTAGTAGTATTTTTCACGCACCGTCCGCAAAGCGTATGTCAGCAAAATACTTCTGGGGATCCGCGTTACAAGTTCAATTTTCTGAAATAGAATATCGTAATCGCTTAGAAAGTTACGAAACGGCTGAAATCAGGGTTGCTCATTATTATTATTATTATATTTTTTAACTTCTTATTTTAGTGAACACCGATAGATCGTCAAAATTAGCGTTTTAATATTTTCTAACCGTGAGACTAAACGGTCAGGATCGGTGTGCGCATTTCTGATCAATAACAGATACGACGAAAAATATCTATTAAAAAACACAAATTTGGCTGCGTTTATAAATTTTGTCAATTTAAAGAAGCAGGTAAACAGATTGCAAGAAATAATACTTGTTTACGATAATATCGAAATCTTTTAAAACGAAAATTACCGATAAAAATAATTGATCGCTGTTTTTCGGTATAAAATACCATCACGTTGTTCTTGAAACATTCGTAAAAAGTAACACATTTTAATAATGCATTGAAATGTTGTTGTTTTTAAAGGTTTTGCAAATTTGCAGTTGATGTGGCTGTGATGTGTAATATATCGGAAAAAATTCCAGGATTTTTGATAATTAAGAGTTAATAATTGATGAATTATATAAAATTTTGCGTAAAGATGCTTCAGCTCTCTGATTAAAGACAAAGAATAAAATAAACGAGCAAATTCAATCCCGATTGCCCCGTTTAAAAGATCCCCCCACCACAGTCAAATTTTTGGAGTTCGCACTACTATTTTTTTTTTTCTCGAGATTACTGAAAAAGATTTGATATTTTTATTATATTTTTCTTTATCACTTTGTTACGATTTTCCATCGATAACGAAATTTAAAAAAAATAACGCTGCTAGAAAAAAGCATAATTTAACACGGAATGGTCGAAACTCTCCAATGTGATACGACGGTTCAGTATGTGGCAGATGGGGCTAATTGATAACGGTCAGTAAAAGTATTTTTTTTTTTTTTTGGTGCAGCGACCGACGTTCGAATCACCCATTTAAAGTTTATAAAGTTAGATTCGTCGATATCGAAAACGATTTTTGCAATAATGACTTTGACTCATCAACATCATCGGCGGCTATATTATACCGTTCGGGCAAGTCAGGTGAACGAATCTACCCCTAACGACGCTCTTTTATCAGTTCCTATATATATATATATATATATATATGCTTGGTTGTAAAAAGCTTTTACAATGTCACACCTGTTTACAATTTTTCCCGCTACATCGAAATAAATTCTTAAATCATTTTTGCTCGTGAAATATGAAATCAGGAAAGAAAATTAAATTAAATATCGACATGAATTTTCGTAATATTTTAAATCACCTTCGTTGCGATTAAAACTTATTTTTTCTTTAATAAATGGTAAAAAATTTAAATTGTCGCACTTCCGTGTTGTTTTCCTTACACATTTTCGGAACCTAACTGTATTATGAAAAAAAATTAAAGTTTTCAGTACACTCTTTCCCTGGTTTTTTTTAGAACCGTAATCTATTTTTATCATCTCCCCCCCCCCCCCCATTTATTTTATTATCTATAACTTGGTTACACTCTTCGTTTCTACTATTTCTCCTTTCTTATTTGTTCTTACGTCATGACGATAATTTCATAAAAACTAACTACTCATGTTTGTAATGGCTTTTTTTTTTTTTCTTTCCGGGTTTGCATTTAAGATCCACCATCGAGCAATGTTGTAAGTATTAGTTATATTTCTTTCTTCGAGCTTTGTTTCGGTATGCACTTGCAAATGTAGTTCGTGGTTGCAAGGATAATTTTATTCTATAAACTGGAATAATAGGAGAACAAAAAAAGTGCCACACGATCAGAATTTTAAGAATTTCAGATAATTCAAAAGAGAATCCCAGCCATTTCTACGAGTTTTGTCCGTATCGTAATAGTGTTATATAGAGCTGATAAAATTTGCAGGAATACACTAAATTTTGATTTAAGCGAAACTGTAATTCTCAAATCCAGCTCGGGGTTTCGTTGGATGAGGAGTAGAGTTGCGACTTGCACGGTACACGCATTAATCGAAATTTCTTATTCTCGAAAGACTGTGTTAGATGCTTTTAATTCGACGCAAACACCGGATTCGCATTCAAAAACCAGCGCGGAAACTGTCTGACGCTGCGACAGAACCTTCGGCAGTCTTGACATTTTCTTTTCCTTTTTTTTATCATTATCCGTTAATGATGAATTTTACAATTTTCCTTAGCTACCGTCAAGGGGAAAGGGAAATAATCCACTGAAATACGAAATAAAAATACTCCCCGCAATCAACTCTTCAATTTAGTCACCGTTGAGGAAAGAACGGAAACGAGTGTAGCTTTTTATCATCAACAGTATAGCTCGGCTATGAAACTTTGAAAAACCAAAAAAAGGTCGTATATAAAGCGGAACATTCAAGAAAAAAAGTGTAACAGCCGATGATATTACAAGACTTCAGATTTGGCCCCTCTTCGTGCGTGTGCTGCAAAGTTCGAAATTCGAAATAGCAATAATTTTTTCCAACATGCTTTCTCAGAAGCTCATTATTCGGATGGCGACGAAGCCACATTTTTCGATTCCTTAACGAAACATGCAAAGTTCTTGAAGGAAGCGTCAAAAAGGTATTCACGGCCATACCCTATCCTCAGGATTATCATTCAAAATTTCAAATTTACATAGAACTGGCCCCATTATTCTCCTTAGATCCATTAGGCGTAGTACCATTATGGAATAACTTCGCAATCCATGATACCTTATCAAGGATATATGGGACTTACTTTATACTTTACTCAAGTATAACCGAATTGCAACTTCGAAATTGTCCGAAATCCGAAAAAGACGTATCCTCAGGGGTCTGTCGGAAACCATACTCTGATTACTTTTTTGTTAAAGTCTCTCGTAAGAGCGCGCGATTAAATCAAAAATTTGAAAGCGCTCTATCAGTGTGTTTACGGGGCAATGTCTTGAGTGAAACATGTATACGTTATGATTGCATCAAAACTGGAAGTATTATTTGCTTCGAATTTTTAGTTTCGAGTAAATTTAGATTGTGGGGGGTTTCTTTAACTGAACGAAATTCTCCGCGCATGAAGACCAAATTATTCACAGCAATGCTTCGAATTGCTTTGTTCATCATCGGAGCACATAATAAATACGGCTCTACATGAAAGGAAATCAAAGTGCTATAAATAAGATGAAACGTAATAATTTTATACCGAAGCCTCTGATGTTGTTCAAACCATCTTTTATTTTTACACGGTTAATTTCGAGCCTGCAACTCGAATCGATTTTTCAGCCGATTGAAATTGATACATTTTTTAATTTCCATTGCTTCTCTCATTAGATATTATTTTTGGATCGGACTAGTAGTTTAGAGTGCCCCTAAATTTAGTTTTGTGCTTACTTTTTGTCTTTATATATAGTGCGGATTTTCTTGTACGTTTGTGTTAGCAATCTACTTTTTTTTATGCTACATAAAGAAATATATAAATACGTGACCGACAATATTAAGGTCAATATTAAGAAATTTACAAAAAAACAACACTTACCGAAGTTAAAGGCTGCTAGAGTACACAGAGTTCCGTGTGTTCTAAATTATATTAAACAAACTGAGGGGTCCTCCGTGTAGGGACGAATTAAAGAGAATTTGTAAACAGAAAATTGTGCGGTGTCCGAACATAAACGCGAAATTAAAGTTAGCGACAATGTGAAGATTAGTCAGACCGCAAAAATAACATCTAATGAGAGAAGCAACCGAAATTGAAAAATGTACAAATTTTAATGGAGAAGGCGGCTTAAAAATCGATTCGAGTTGAAGCCCCGAAATTAATCGTGTGAAAATAAAAGATGGTTTAAACAGCCCCAATACTAAAGGCCCCTAAATAAAATTATCTGTTCCGTTCCGGCTTATTTATATATATATATATATATTTATATATATATATATATATATATATATATATATATATATATATATATATATGGTGTTATAGTTTCACCCGTGTAGTTTTATTTTGTTTAGCTGGGGGATGTGCATTTGTACTGAAAATAAATGAATAGTCGACCTTGGTAAATTTTAGATTAGAAACGAAATAACTCGTTACAACCCGAAAATATACTTCAACTTTTTTTTTTTAGACATCATGAAAGCAATCGAATACTTCTCGATGGAGAACAATCTGTAAACTGAAAATATTGTAGTTATTTCGAATAGTCGTGTCAATTACACTGAACAAAAATAAGGAGAGAGCTTCCTGTTTAACCAATAAAATTATCATCAGGCTGTGTATGATCCAATCGCGGGCAATTTAAAAAATAGTCCATGTAGCATTGTTTCTATTTAGACTTTTAGGTATTTATAGGAGGAAAAGTGTGGCAACGGAAAGCATTGCTGCTGTTTGAAAATTGCGAAAAAAACAAACGTGAAGAAATTGTATAAATCGACCAAACTTACAGGGCACGTATCGCGTAAAGTTAACTCACATTAATCGTATAGTTTAGTTTTTTGTTGTTTTGTTTTGTTTTGTTTTGGGGGGCGTCAACTATAAACATTAACTCAGCACAAGTGTGAAGTTTTTAGAAGTTTTAGAACTGGATGAAACGTTACTGCCCAACAGATTACGCCACGGAGCCTATCTTTTAAAAATAAACCATCCGGCATTGCAGCAAGACGACCTGCAAAAATGAAATGGGTTTGAACATGGAAACCTGTTGATCTTTAGAAATTCATGAAAGATTGATGAATACAGTTCGTAGGCTTCGTCGGAAATAGACCGTTTAGGAAAACACAAAAATCTGGTGTAGAATATACAATCTTGAAACGGATTTTGCGAAGACGAGCAAAGAACAAGGCGATGTTTTCTATTCGAAATGAATCGTTTTTCTTTTTATGTCTGTACCGTACCTTTCTTCCGATTGGCGTTCATTATGGTTCACCTTTTCCTGTCCGCGATCTCTTTGAACACTTGTATTCCATTGTTTTAGATTATGCACTATATATTTTAGAGCGAGTGTCATTTTCCATCGGTCTTTCTATGCTAGCTTTAATCGTATTTTTTATGTTTCTCACTGTGCGGCAAAATATGCCATTTCCGCTGTTTGAAACCACAATATAGTTACAGAACAGCTATTTTATTAATATGGTTTATTTAGGAAATTTCCCACATTTGTCGAATCGTAACATTGTGTGAGAATTTGTAAGATATTATCTTCGAGGTCACACTATATTTACAATAAAATTCGAAAAACAAAATTTCTTATAGAACATTTTTATCTTTTCTTTCTTTTTTTTTTAATTTAATAATATAAAATAATAATAATATTATTTTATATATTTTCTTTTGGGCGCACCAGCGGCTTTGGCTCAACAACAACAGAAATTATAGAAAGGGTTAAATAGAGAGACGATTAGAAATAGAGAGCTTACGAAAGATTGAAGTGCAAAAATTATAGCTGGAGATGGGAAGGAAAGGACAAAGGAAGAATTATAAGGAGCAGGAAGACCCGGTACTAAGATTTTGGAGTACTTTATCTTCAATCATGACACTTTCCCTTTTTTTTTTTTTTTTTTTTTTTTTTTTTTGATATGTTATCATTGCAAACATTACGGATAAGAAAAGCTCAACAGGTTAAGCGCGGTGTTTAGTTTCTTATTCTTTTTCACTTTTTTTCGTAATTAATTTCATTCTGTATCACTTCCGGTTGTGATCGTCTTTTCTTTTTCCATTCTCTCTTTTTCCTTTCACACTAGTGTTTTTTTTTCTTACGTAAACCTCTTTGTCCTTTTCATCGTAAGAATTATACGTTAATTTTCTCATCATAAGAATTATACGTTAATTTTCTCATCATTTATCATTTGATACCTCGCTGAAATTAGATCTTCCCTGCTCGGACGATCTTCCAATTCATTTTTCTTCGTTCCGTCATTATTCATTATTACTATCGCTAATTACGAGTTATTTCCGTTTCGATTAGCAATTCCACAGGTCGAGAAAAAATAAATTTTCTCATTTCTATCTTCTATATAATTTACTTTTCTTCTCGGCACTTCGTTAAAAGTAAACATGCTTACCCGCCGATGATGTAGCTTACCATGATTTTTTAGTGTTTTTTAGAATATTTCAGATGTTCGTGTTAAGCGCTACTGCGCTTAGGTTATGCGGGAGACTCGATATTGCCGGATTGCTGCAGTAGCACAATCTGATCCGGATAACCAACCTGATGCTCAGTAGCAATGCCGGAGGATCACGCGGAATAACTGACGAATTCGAATTTGTGAAAAAAAATATATATTTCGTAATTTGTACAATCGAAGAAGTGATACGTATAACTGAAAAAAATGGTTGTTGTCAATTTGTAACTACTGCGATGTATGTAAAGAGCTGAGAATCCAACAGGAACAAAACTGGCAACCAAATAGCTGGAAGCTACGGAAAATCTGTAGCAACAACATTGCAGCGAAGACGACTGGAAATGAAATGCCAAAGAAGCGATGAATTTACAGCAACGACGATGCAACCTAACAGGAACCGGAGACCAAGCGACTGTATCGATCGAGGTTGCTGAGATGAACGCTGGTAGCCCACAAAGGCTGGTGCTCGTCTTGGTAGCGCGTAGCTCTGAAAAGAGCTGTTAATCCGAGCACTGCAATGCTGCTCAACAGGACCTAGAGTGCTGAATAATCGTCGACCGGTATTGCAAAATTCACCACATGACTGTGTCGGGATGAAAACCCGGAGTGTATAAATTTTGGCTGCCGTGATTGGTATAGAGCTAGGTCGGAGTAACCAATGAAATCCGGTCGCGATTTGCGTCGCATTCGGAATTATTAAAATTAATATTACAAAAAAAAAAAAAAAAATTCAAATTCTTCGACATGCGCAATAGACAACACGAGATGGCGTTTAAGTCGAATTAAAAAACTGAACTGATGTGTCGGAAAAGGAAACGCGACCCCGCGAGAACATATCGACGTCGCGTTAAGGTTGATTCACACACATTCGTGACGTATCAGTAACGTACACGGGACGTGACCGGGACGTACGTCGGCCAACGTGAACCACAAGTGATTTGAATTCACACCGGAGGAACGTGTTCTATTCGTGCAGTGATCGTGTTACATAGAATGGCAAATTTTTCAGATGACGAACTTATTATGATTGCTTTAATTTTGGATGAAGAAGAAGAGCAAGTGAAACGTAAAAGAAGAAAATGGGTTCATGAAGTATGGAAAAAGAGGGGGCTTGAAGGGGAATTCGTAACAAAGAGTTGGCAGAAAATGGATCAAAATTTCACGAATATTTTCGAATGACGGAAAATTCATTCAATTTATTGTTGAGTAAATTAGCAAGATTACTTTAAAAAAGAAGATACAACACACTGGAGAAGAGCCATCTCTCCTGGAGAAAGACTTCTTGCGGTAAGAGTTCGCAATAATTACGATGTAGATACTCAACATAAGTTAATTAGATCCCCTCAAGTTTTGAACCCATTTTTACTAGATTTTATAATTCTATATTTTTTCAAAAAATCTGCTGATAATGTAAGAGACACAATTATTCCGCTGCTTTTCCGTTGAATATTGTATTTACCGAAAATTTTTATTCAATATAACGGGCGCCAATGGCACATCACGGCATACCACGACCGGAATAACTCTACCGTGCAGAGAAATTAGGCTTTTTAGAATTAAAAAAAATATATATATAAGAAAATTCGCGCAAGGAGTTTAAACCAAAAAAAAAAAAAATATGAAAATTAATTTCATAACATATCATTTGAACAATCTTCTCATACATTCTCACATTTATACGACCGAATTTTTTAGAACATTCTAAACTATTTAGGGCGGTGTTTGTCCTGCCTATCCGTTATGGTGTTCCAGCCACGGTAGGGTCGACGAGAAAATAAAATTTATTGTAAATAATAAATGATGAAATAGTTTAAAATACAGGCGAGAGAATTATGTTGAAAATATATATAAATTTATATTTGTTTTTTTCTTAATAATTTGTGAGTATAGTAGTGTAAATGATTGAAAAAACCGAAACTGGCCAAATGAACTGTATTTGTTCAGGCCAATAAAAAAAAAAAAAAAACAACAAAAAAACCCGAATTTAGATGTGTATGTATAATCATGTTTTGTTAATCAGTGTACGTTTTTTTATGCAGCTGCTTCATTTTAAATCGTTGTCGTGTATAATTCAGAGATATAGATATATAAGAAAGTTTTGTTCAATGGATATTTTTTTGTGAGTGAGTAAAAATAATTTCCGGAAAACCGAGGGATTCTCGACAAGAATAGAAATAAAAAAAAAAGTAAATTATTTTATAACATAACCGACTCTCTCTCTCCGCGAAATGATAACGTTATACCATTTTTCCGTTTTTTTTACAATTTCTCACGCCTCGACATAGCTTGCCTGCACCACCCGAGCACACAACACCAAATCGGCATATTTTCACACATCATTCAACACACTACGAACCCGATCGCCTCCTTGACGCCGAACAAATGTTTATACTCTGTGTCCATATACCGTCCATCAGATTGATCATAAAGCACAGTATATAATTACGATCAATTTTTCGTCATTCATCATTAAGAACCAACTCGTTCCGCAATAGAAAACACAAGAAATGCCGTCGTCGTCACGTCGTGAAAACGTAAAAATATCGTCGCGAATCACTGTGAGATCACGTCACGTTTCACGACGAGAGTACTTGTCAGCGCCGTCCCGGTCTCGCACCGAACGTGTGTGAATAGCGCTATCTAACTTTGCAACGAGAAATGTAGTTTTCCGCCGGCGACAATCTCGTTACGGACACGTCACTGACACGTCACGAATGTGTGTGAATCGACCTTTAGAGGGAAATAAATACGTAATTATTCGTGTAATAAATGTTACATTTCCTCGTAAATTCTCTCCTTTTGCTTTTTCGTCCTCGTGCCCCGGTTGATATCCGAAGCAACCATTCTGCTAGAATTGATTGTTTTCGTTTTACTTGGATATTTTTCTAACAATTGTGTTCATCGTTTCGTGAACGTATTAAACATGTTCGTGTTTTTTTTTTTTTAAAAGAATGACGAGCTAATTCGTGCGTTATTTCACGAAAATATTTTTTTTGTCTTTATGTGAACTATATAATTTTCGTTTTCTATAATATGTCAATTTTGCTTTTAAACCTTTGCTCTTGTACATTCTTTCCTTTGCCTCGGTCTGCTGAAATTCATCACTAAATCTGAACTTTTCATCAAATCCAAATTACTCGCTTTACTCACGTCCATACATTTCCTTATTTGCACCTATTCAAACTTCTCTTCATTTTTCTTTCTCTAGAATTATTCCCTCTCGCTGTTCTATTTTTCATAATCCAACACTTCCGTTGCAAAAAAAATTTTGCCTTTAAATGTTTAGCGATCCAACTATGGACCATGTAATTTCAGTTGTCGTTTTTTTCTTTTGGCCTTTATTTGCGCCCGATATTGGTTCATTCGTTTGCAACGGTTTATCTTTCTTTCCAGCTTCCATGATGTACCCCGTTTCGTATTTTCGGTTTTTCTTTAAATTTCTTTTCTCCTATTATGACCCGGTTATGAATATCTTTAAATTTGCATTTCCGTCATATCCTCCTCTGTTTCTTGGAAGCAATTCCATTTTGTTTTTTGATTTTGTACGTAATAGAATATTCTGTTACTCAGTCGTGTGTGTTGTTAATTCTCATAATATGTCCATAAAAACCAATTTTCCCTTTTCTAATTTTTTTTGTGTTATATTTTCCCCTCTATTAAGTATTTTAGCTTTTACATACTCATCTAGTCTTTGTACCAAAAACCCTGTTAAATTTCTTCATCATTGCACAACTAGACTCTAGACTTACATGATTCCTTCGTTTTTACTTCTCTTTTTTAGAGTTCCTTAATAACCATTTCAAAATCTTTAAGCTTCTTTTCTGCGACTCTATCTTTATTCCTAAATTCAATTCAATCCTCCACTTAGCAGCTCCTTTCGATATTGATCTCAGAAAACATCTTTCCTGTTTCTTCTCTTTAGCTTTTTGTAAATGGTTTTAAATACGATTTTCGTTTAAAATTTGAATGAAATAAAAATGAAAAGAATGAAAATTCCTGGACGAAAAAAAGATTCACAAAATTAAAAGTAGAACTTACGCTATTCCTAAGAAAAGAGCCCAATTTTTAATCATTTTACTTTTAAGTAATTTTTAAAAAATAAGATTAAATTATAGTTTCGTAAAATTTATTTACTTCAGCACATTTTTATCGTTTGCTTTATATACATATATAATTTTTTTTCTTTTCCTTATATAGTATGCATGTATATATATATGTATATATATGTACAAAAATGTCTGATAAAAAAAAATTAACTCGGTTATGTAACGTTTTTATTTAAAAAAAACGAAACGTTTAAAAACTTTTTATGCGATTAAAACAAAATATAAGTAACTTAAATCAAGGGAAAACTTTTGTTAAATTCATGAATGATTTTTAACTTGGAATTAAAAGAATAGAATTCAATTTCAAAGTTAAAATGAAAAAAGGGGTGACCTTGAATAAATATTTGTTTTTCAAATTAAAAGCGAATATTTTAGTGAATTTCTAATAATATTCGTTGATTCTTTTTCGGCTGCAGACAAATCATTTCCTTTAGGTTCTGAACGTATAATATTAAATTCGTCTTTAATAATATATATTCCTTTATTTTTCTAGCGGAAGGAAGGGAAATTTCTGAAAACGATTCGAGAATATATATTAATTTCCAATCTTAAGATTTTTGCTGTTGCTTTTATAATTTTATCGTTTTATTAACTATTTAACACGCGGAATATATTTCATTAAAAACGAATAATGGTTGCCGAGGCTCATTAATTTTGGACAAAATAATATTTTTCCGCTTAGTTATCTAAAAAAATTCATTTCCAATGTGCTTTCAATTATTATAGCCCATCTCTGGATAGATTAAATGAAGACATCCTAGAATAACAACAGAAGACTATATATTTTTTATATTAGAATGAGAAGCCAGATTCTTAAAGCTTATTTTACGTTAGTGATTTTTTTTTTTTTTTTGTTTAGCAGAACTCAAAAAGGAAACGCTTCCTGAATCTTGAAGTGCTATTATGTGGGGGAAGTCTTATTTGGGTGCAGTCTTATTGGGTCGCAGTTCATTTTTGGCACAAAAATGTATTGAAATAAATTAATGCTGCTTCAACATAATTTGGAAGACTAGAGCTGTAAATATTCAGATAGAATCGATGCAAACGATACATTGTTTTTTTTTCTCCGGATCCGAACAAGAAAATGTTCTTTATTTTTCCATTTCTTTTACCGATTTACTTTTGATTCCTTTATATTCGTAAATTCTGAAAAAAAATTATAAAACGGATATCTTCGTCTTGGTTTAGCTTATATAACGGCACTTTTGAAAATTTTTTGTGTCCTAGGTGACGCACACGGAATGCACAGTTTTCCTTACGGTGACGGATAATTCTGCTTGTTTTTATTCTCTTGCCGAAATTTCGAAATTAAAAAATTGATTAATAGATTTTTATAAACTCGGAACTTTACGCTTTCATTACCGAAAAAAAATTTTGGCGAAAAAAAAGCGGTGCGATCTTGTCTAATTGTATGTGTGGACGTATATAGGATGTTAGTGGTTTTCCTGCCTGCAGAATGGGCTGTAGGCTTTTTTCAGATTGTTTATCTTGCAATTTTACAAGGTACTAGCTGAAACGTTTGGCTTTGTCGCGATAAGAAATTTAAAAACTATATATTAATTAAAAAACGAAAATAGTAGTCGTTCTTTTGTTAATTCAAAAAAAAAAAAAAAATAATAACAATTGAAAAAATCAATGTTTTGTTGTCCGAGAATTATATATTTAGGTATACGTATGTATATATATATATATATATATATATGAAATATTGAACTTTCTGGCGGAACTCCAGGGAATAACTTTCAATGACGAAAGAATTTTTAAAATTGTACCAGTAATTTTTGAGTGAATCTCCGAGAAACAAACTCTTCTTCTTTATATACACATACACACACAGATGTAATATCATATATATATATATATATATATATATATATATATATATATATATATGTATGTATGTATATAAAGCACATACTGATTATAATGCTGAGAAAATAAAAAAAAAAAACATTTTTCCTTTAAACAGCGGTTTTTGTTAATTTTTTTTTTTTATATCTTTTTGTGTAGAAAATTAACTGTGCCCAAATAAGACTATGGCGAATAGAATGACACAGGTTATTGTATTTATCGTGAAAATTAATAGTATCATCGGTTCTGCGATTTGTTAAAGAAATTTTAAAGTTTGGTTTTCTGATCTTTTATTATTTTCAAAATTATTAGAATGAGAAAACTTTGGATTTTTTTTTTGTTTTGAAAAACCTTTCTTAATCGGACATATTTTTAAAGTACTTTTTCTTTACATTTGTACATATAGTTGTGTATGTTAGGTTATTATTCGTCGGATGCGAAATAAATAATATCATACCGAAAAAGAACGCGAAAAGTCAACGCAATTAAAAAATGATAAAATGCGAGCCGAAAGAGCTATTTCAAAAATGCAATCAGAATGGGGGGGATCAAACGAAAGAGAAAAGTACGACAGGTAATGGGTAGTATTACAGGTGAGGCGAATAGGAAAGCAGCAAAGAAATGCAGATAATAGAATGAGTACATAAAATTGACAAATACCGATGTGAAAGAAAATACACAACAATTGGGTAACTCGAATAACCTATACTTACTCTGAGAAAATGAAAATACCGGCTGTCGCAGATATTAAAGCTAACAAATCATAGTTCGTTATCGTTACGCTATTGCTTTACCCTTAAATCTAAACGAATGCTAGTAATAATTAAAATTAACCATTCATCTACAAATTATTACTATTAACAATAATACATATATACATATATATAAATAATACACCAATACGGTAACAATCGCATTTTGCATCAGAGATTCTGTTATATTCGCTGTTGTTCACTTTAATCGTAGAACGTGTTGAACTTACGGCGAATACTACATTGTTTGTTACTATTTTAAATGATATCAGATGTTTGGTACGAAATTTTAGAAAAGCCCCAGTGTAATATTTATATCTTGTACCATTCAAGTTTTAAAGGAAATATTTTTAGTATTTAATGATTTTTAGAATGGATAATACTTCATTGGTACATCACTAAAAGATATAAAAGTCTTATAAAAAATCAAATTATCGTATAATATTTCAGTCTGATTGAACGGGATAATTCGTTATAATATGCGATATCGTAAAGTCCATGGAAGCTATCGCAATTTCCTCTAAAATAGATATAATTGGAAAATCAAGTATTTTTATCAAAGTACGTCATTGTCAATTTCAAGAACAACTGCATGACTGGCAAACTTTAATGTTAGCACAGCACAGATGAACAAGTTATTACAACATGTTGACAAATACAAAACTATGCACTAGTCACAAGCGATTAATTTAACTATCCTCGATTAATTTCATAGCAGTCGGCTTATAATCGTACAGCTAGTTAATTAAGGAGTAGTTAGCTTGCTATGCGAACATGGCAGTTCTTTTTTATCTGTCCGATTTAACCGAATGAAACTAACTGAACCAAAATAGTTTTTTTTTCTTTCAAACGTTCCTCTAACCATTAATAATGTGCTAGATTATACTCTATGTTCGAAGTACTGTAAAACTAAACCCACCCATGCGATGATCATATTGTAACAACCGGTCTAATAATTTATTTCCACATGTCGTACGTTGGCGAGCTGGCAAATACACGTTCAAGAGAAACCGGAACAATGAAATTTCTCGCCTTATTTTTTTCTTGAACACAATAGTAAATCATATAGAATCTTCAAACGAATGAATGACTTCTAAAATCTCGTAATTAACGAGTAGAATGCTTACTGTAACCAGCGAGCAAATTCAATGGAATCGAAATCTCGATCTTTGCAAGAACAGCTGCGATTATTAAAACACCTGTGTTAACCTTATCACGGCAATCAAATCCCATATCTGCGACAGAAGCTCCCTCCAAAAACGATCAGTCAACACCAAAGAGTGTCTAATACAAATATTCCAGCTAATCACCGCTTTATACAATAACAATAGGGGACAAATCCTAAACCTCATGCTACAGGTTTACTTAGGTAAAATCAACTGCTAGGAAACGTAGAAATATTTACAAATCCCCTTACAAACGATGCACACAAGCTAATCTATCTTTTCCAAGAGCGTCACTCATTTATTAACCATCGTACGACTAAAATTATGTTAACTAAACTTGCCAGAAACAATTGTAACGTCTTCGATAAATCAGCAATGACCTATATTTAATTTCATGGAACTGTAATGACGTCCCTAGCGCCATTATGGAAATCTGCAAGATTCTAGTAATTCTTAAACGGAATTCACCTCAAAAGTTTAACACCATCTCGTACCCCTTTTCAAAAATTTTCCAGCATCAGTACAAACACCGATGGAGAAGTTGCAATCACTGTCTCATTTCCGAAGCAAATCTTTAAACTGATGTTGAAGCGGTGGCAATTAAAGAGTCATACTTAAAGATTCTATACTAAACTACAACTTATACCTTCCTCCTGATCAGTATCTATTCCACAATGTAGTAAAATAACTTCCGGCGTCGTACATCATCGTCAGAGACGAAAGAAAAGTTGAAAAGAATTTAATGTCGGAAAACATTCCATATGCAGATGAAAGAAAAAAATTAGTTTCCGTATTGATATGTTATATTTCGTTGGAAAAAAAATTACTTAACATTTAGCCACACATTCGATCAAAATAGATTCAAATTTTACGCAACAAACAATTGTTCGACGAAAAATTACCGTCCATTTGTGAAAATTCTTTGTTGAATTCTGTGTGTGTCATAGTTTCTACCGCCTCTAAAATTTGCCATTTTCAGAAACCGCCAAATTTTCTCACCACTAAGAAGTCGCTCTTATTCGAGGGACGCCGAAATATTTAATAATTTATCTAAATAATTGATCGAAACTAACGTTAATGGCGGAAGAATTTCAACTTATTCTTACAACGGGTTTTATTGATTCGTTACGAAAAAGAATATTAAAATAGAAAAAAATTGCCGGACATCAGCAAGTTTCGTGATTGACATACAAAAAATTTTAATTTACCCCAATTTTTTAGTATGGGGTTTCCATGAGTGCTCGTTAATCTTTAAGTACCCCGGATCAACTAATTAAACTAAAAATTTCTAAAAAAAAAAAAACCCGAAAGGTACTAGAAATCAAAATGCCACATTTTGTTTACTGGTGTCAAGCAGTCTTTAATGGCACAAATTCGTTCGCCGATCAACTCGGAAACAAGACACAGGTTTAAACTTTGTTTTTGCGAAAATGGATAATCATATAATTTTTTCTAAATCATTCTACTATGCGAATATTAATACAAAACAAAATGTGAAATATTTACTCGCCCGATGTTATTTAAAGTTATGGAAATATAAAATAAACACCTTAATTCTGTAAATGAATTGCCGCGAGTTAATATTTTTTAGATTTCGTTTCGTATTAATGAATAAAATTAATATCAAAACATTTTTTCCTTAAGATCAACTCGGAATTTTAATACTTCCAACTAACAATGCGGATAAAACGGTTTGTTTTTCTTTTCGTTTTTTTCCAAATGAATGGGATCTTTAAATTTTTCTTCCAAAGTTTATACTAATAAGAATTTGCATTTTATTTCAGCGATATTTATACAATCGGCGGAATAAATAACTCTTGTAATTTGTACAGCCGAAAAATTCCAAAAATCACAGTTTAAGTAATATGCTATGCAAAAAAAGAATAATACAAAACCGCCAAAAGTAATAATTAAAGTAAAGTAAAGCACGTCACATACGTTTTTTTAGGCGGGGCGCGTCGGGCATTGCAAAGTTAAGGTTCACAGTATACTAAGCCTAATGGATCTAAAGAGAATTCCCTTTATTCTACAGATTCCTCTGGTACCCAATTATTTTAGCCCGGATAGACGTGGGAACGGTTCGGATCCGGAACGAAGCAACTCCCGAAAATCCACGATACTTTCCATTTGGTAGCCAAGCAACTTAATTACGGGCTGAATTTGTAATTTTCGAAATCATCAACGGCGTGACGAAAATAAATGAATAAGTAAGTAAGTGAAAGAAAAAAGGCCAACACGAGCATAAAATTTCATTTGCATTACTCGGTCAAAGTTGATAAAATTTTAGCTACGGCTAATCCGGTTTTATTAATATTCATTCGATCGCCGGATTTTCGGCAGACAGAACGATAAAAAAGTTATTTTCTATTTCAGGCGCGTTCATATATTGTTGATTTCTCATAAAACAAAAAACAAAAAACAAAAAGCGACGGAATGAAAGACACACGTGCTAGAGAGAGGAAAGTTAATCGCAGGGTTCTTCCGACGCTTCTGATAAATACTTACATTTCTATTTATTACCATTATTGTCGCTCGGTTTTTTAATCATTCGTTTTCTACAACGACGTCTGACGACTTGGCCGCTGAAAATAATAATTCCGTCCGAAACCATTTTGTGTAAATAAATATTATTTTTCCATTAAATTTATTTCATTTACATAAAATAATCGGTTCTTTTATGAAAAAGCAGCGTTGTTATTCGTTCAGACTTGTGCTTACTTTTTACTTAAAAGAAAACACTAGTAAAAATTCCAGTCTCTGCACAATTTAATCGCGCTCGGAATGCGACGCTGTCGCTGAAGTGTTTCCATTTGCTCATGGACCTCGTCGACTATAATAGATGACAGATAGCTTAAAATATTATCAGCAGACTGCAAATTAAAAAATGTTAAAAGTTAATCTTCTTACACATCCTTCAAATCGAGTTTAGTCAAATTTTATCCACCGGATTTATCGCTTTTATCGGCGCTGTCTGTTCTTCGATTTTCCTTTTTCCCTTTTTCCCTTTTTTTTTTTTTAGTAAATGTAATTCACCGTGAAATTATCAGCGGACAAGAAAAATAATTAGTAAAAGAACAATTACGAATTTGATATTTCTTTCGATTTTTTCTTTGTTCTCTATCGAACATTACGGCTCCAATTAGGAGAGCAAATGCGGACAATACGAGGTTTTATTAAAAAAAACCTAAGGAGCCAAAAATGAGTGATGTTTCACTTAATTCTGACTGCAGTTGAAATATTATTAAAAATGTATATATATATTGATGCAGATCGATACTCTCGGTCACTGTTCCGGGAGCCATTTGTAACAGGAGTCCCTGATTTCGGATGCTATTTTATACGAACCCTTAAGATTTATCGGAAAACCCCTTTACGAGCATTAGGCTTTTATTATTTATTATTATTGTTACTAATATTCGAAGTAAAAAGAAACAACGAAACAAAAAAATCACCGGAATAGCGGCAGTTTCTCCAGCAGGAGAATTCACGAGGCCCTTTCTTTTACCACGTGTCCAAAAATGAAAACCTTTTATTAAAAAAGAACGTATGTATTCAGAAAAATCGCAGACAAGTGACGCAACCGCGTAATAAATGCGTACGAGAAAAGAAATAAGAAATTTATACAAAAAAAAAAAAAAAATGAAATTTCTGTCAACTACGTTGAATGCACGCCGAATCTTCACAATGACTAGGCTAAACGGTTACACGTGACGGCGACGACAAAATTACAACGAAAGTTCTTTTTCGAGCCACGAGAAAACACGATTCGCTCGCGTGAACAATTAATCTGACTATCTATTTTATAGTGCCTAACACGAACGAAGATTTTTCGGTACACGATGGGCTATTCCAAACGATATAGTCGAATCGCTGAAAATTACCCCGTACCTTATCAATTAATACGCACGCCGATTTTTCTAGAACATTTCTTAAATTACTACCGCGTAAATTACCCTGCCTGTCTTTGCGGGTTTTTATAATATTCTTGCGGCTCGACATTACTCGGCACATTTTATTCTGCGCTTCTTGCCGCACGCGCATATCATTGTCTTGGACACTGACCACTACCACTCAGACACTATTGCGTCTCTACCCCAGCGCGACCGTGTACTCGCCGATCACACCACTGATCTCGGGGATTTTTGGTATCGGGCAGATAAGCTACCAAGACAAGACAAAACGGCGATGTAAAATATATCGACGTTCGAGAAACCGAGAATTAATGAATAAATCGAAGAATAATTTCTAGCTCGAACGTCGAATAACAGATAGCGCCAAAAATACCGAATCCGTATCAATATATATAACATATAAAACATATAAAACATATACATAGATATGAAACATATTGAGATGAATTTGGAGCCGGAATTATACATCGACATTGTCTAAGATATTGTGCTCGGTTTGCATCGAACCTGTTATCTCTTTTGTTCACTAGAGTTATCAATAGACACTGCAATGTTTGTGACGATGGTGATTTTTAACAGCATCCTTCACGATGCCTTAAGTTAGTTCGTCGCAGTCCCAGCACTCGAGTAACAAAGGTGTGTGAGATAACCGTTGCGTAGGTCTACCGTCACGTTCATATGGCTATAGGATAGCAGCGCGTTTCTAATAGAGCGAGAAGTGGTTGTCGTTTTTCTTTATTCAGAGGACCGTGTGGATTGTGATCGTCTTATTTTAAATTAATTCTCCGTTGCCAGTCTGTCCATCAGCGTATCCATCGTTTTTCCATATCGAAATTTTTTTCATTTTTCCTTTTCCGTGATTAGTCGACAGCCTTATTTTTATTGTTGAATTTGATTTCATTAATCCCGTAATTTTTTTGGCATTTTCGTTTGTCGAACTTCATTTCAATACGTATACATATATATATATATATATTAATTACAATGTAATTCTTAGGCTACCCCCCAATTAGAGAAAATGTCCCAATTTTGTGTAACGAAAAATGTTCCAATTTTATGTAACATTTGGTATATTTTATAGGATTTTTGTGATTATGTTATTGTATTCGTACGAACCGATTTAGAATTACGTTGTACATTTTGATGATTTTATACAAAGTATAAAAGAGAAAGAGACGGAAATGTGTAAGCAAGACGGGTCAAGGGGCACAGCCTCTTGCGAGACCAAAATGACTGAGTTTATATTATATATGTATATATTTTGATGCAAACTTACGTTCTTAAATTTGACTGATCGATGCCGTTTTAAAGTGGCGATCGTCAAATCTCGAACCAAGTTGTCTCCTCTGATCAGAAAATTTTCTTTTTAAATTTTTTTTTTTTTTTTTATTTAAATAAGTTGTGGGTCTCATTATTGTTTATTGAGTTTATTATACACATTACAAAATTATTCATACTTATTGAACGAAATTGAAATAAATACTCCTTAATTAATATATGTCTTATAAATATTTATAATAATATACGCTTTCACTCTAGTTAAGCATACACACCAAACATAAAGGTTGTTTATGTATTCAATACGCATACTTATTCCTCTTTAAGTAATACAGCAGAAAAGTGTCGGAAAAGAAAAGACGCAATAATCGCAGAAGAAAATATATATTTAAATTATTATATAACTAAATTATCCGAATGGAAAGAATTGTGTGACCTAGTTTGGTTTTTTATTCCTTACAACATTCCTTCAGCCATTTCACTACTTCCTTTTTCCATACACCAATACTGTGTTTTCGTTTAAAATGTGATTGGGGATATTGCTTATTATTTTAATTAAGACCGAATTATCTATGTTATCAATTCGTAGATTAGACCCTCTAGAATAAATGTGTAATATATATTATACTTTGATTTCTTGTTATTCGAGTTTTTTGCCTAGTTGGTAACTTTATATTGTTGATATTTTAATATTCAAGCAACCTGTAATAGTAGTAGTACATCTTGGGAGACATTTCATTGTTTTCCTTCTATACATAATTGATCTCGAGTCGCTTCGCTTCCGGTAGGGTAGAATAATTTTCAGACACCTTTTTTTGAATTTTACCTATTTTATTGATTTCCGTTTTCTTAGCCTCTTCCCATATTTCGATACCATATTAGACATAATTATTGAATTGTAGTATATACGTAGTGTTTTATAAGGCGACAGCACTTGCTTTAATTTATATAAAACTGGAATTGTCTGTCTATACGATAACTCGAACTAGATTAGATATTTTCAAAAACTATTTTCAATTTCCGGAATAATATTTTTATTAATACTGGTCATTGAATTCTATATAAAAAATTAAAGTATCAAAAGAGGAACTTTTAAAATTTGCTTAACATTTGGTTGAAAGCGTAAAAACGATCGACTATGCCGCGCGTAAAGAAGGTTCTATGCTCGAATAAACCCTAATCATGCGTGACGTGCCTGTCTGATGCATTTATCTTTTCGACTAAGCTTTTAGTGATTACTTGCAACTATACGCTCACAATTTACTTGTTATCGGGAGTAAATATATACGTTACGTACAACGGTCTTGGTTCTCTTTCGTCTCTATAAAATTGCCCAATCAAGTATAGTAATTCCCACTAGGCATGGGTAACTCCGGACACAGTTATATCCTCGGAAATATATCTGCGTTCGAACACAGCCGAATCACATATCTTCGACATGTGATTTAGTATACCTCAACTGCGAAAGGTGTTACCATATTCGAGAAGTTCTGTTGCTTTGTGGATTCGCAGTGCTCTATGTAGAGTTTGAGTTGAAAACGTAACCGGAGATTGCCATTATACACTAGATATGAGATACGTAACTCTGGTAGAGTTGGAGTTGAGAAACGAGTACACATGCGCAGTCGGAAAGGACACATATATGTACCGAAAACTGCTTTAGCGGAGTTGATTTGCGCATCTCTAATTTCCACACCGTGCGGGAGATATGAGTTAGATGTTGGACTATTTCTTTCCCAAGAGGTGTTTTAGAATTCTGTTCGGTTCCAAGTTAGCGGGGTTAAAACTCAATGAAGCGGCTAATATTGCTATCAGAAAGACATTGTTAGAGAGTGCCTAATTCCCATATATTTCAACTTCCGATCTAAGTACTAAAATTAAAGGAAATCATTAATGTTTCATGGATACCGAGTATTAGCAGTCTGGGGGAAAAAAACAGTTCAGTCGTACATTATTAGACATAGTATCTGCGTATGTCGATTTCAGTTCACCCTCATATTGTTAATTGTGAAAAATTTAAAGATAATAGAAATTGCCCCTTTTTAATAAACTCAGATGAGCTCTTTGATATTTATCCGCAGTATTGCTACGTGGCGGAAAAAGTAATATCAGCCGCTAAAATAAATCTCGATGGAAAGTGCGTGCAGTTATCGATATTTATTTATCTTTCGGTTGTTGTTTTTTCTCTCTGGCCCTTCTTCTTCTCTGATATGTACAAAACTTAGATTCAATTTTTTTTTGGTATATTTTTCTATTTATCTATTTCCTTAAATACATTTGCAGAATTTTTCCCTATTAGAAAAAATCTAATCCTTTATTCTTTTTTTTCTAATAGGTTCGTCAACAAGGTCATTGGCTCAAGAACAGTGGAACCGAGGGGTAAGAGAGACTCAGATCCTTACACGATCTGAGATAGCCGACAGAAAGGAATCAAGAGCTAGAATAACCGAAGGAGAAGGAAGGGAGAGAATGAACGAGGCACAGTATGGAGCGGGAATACCGGTTTGTAAGGGAAAGGAATAAAAAGAAGCTTATTCAGTTGATAATTACGAACAACCGAACATTATACGATCGGGATGATCATAAATAAATTGATTGCTGGCAGGGTGCAATGGACAATAATGAGAAGGCACGAATGAATAATATGGAACAGCGAGGAAGGGAGCAAACTATGCCCAAAATGCAAGCGGCAAATCGCAGAGAAGTTGGAACGGTGCATAAAAGGGGAAAGTTAATAAACCAGGGGAAGGCTCAATAGACAAGAAAAAGGAGATCGGTTTGGAGAATGAGGAGACGTGGGAGTTAAACCATAGTCTGGACAGGGCAGCTGCAGACAAAAGGGTAATATTGGAAGCTGAGAAGGCAGGAAGAAACCTACCAGACGAGGAAGATAATCGAGCAAGTGAATGTCAACTAACTCATTTCCCTCTAATCCTTTTTTATTAATAATAATTACGCCATTGTAGTACTCGTTGAAGCAGTTATACTTTAGTAGAGCTATAATAGATGGCCGATTCCATGAAGCTAAAGATATAATATAAGTTTTGCTAATTTACTATACATATATTGAACATAACATTAATCTGTGTTTAGTAATCAGTCGAGTTCGAGAGTATATTCTATTACAGATAATATGTCCGGTTTTTCTACTCCTAATTAATCTGTACAGGCTTTGCTAAATATTCTTACATTTACGGCCATGTTTGCTAGATTTTTTTTTTTCATATTTGAGTAATATTAATTTTTGTTCTAACAGGCTCCATGAATGGTTTATGTGCCCTGGTTTGTTTTTGTCATTTCTTCCTTATCGTATGCATTATCAAAGAAAAAAAAAAACAAAAAAAAAACAAAAAAAACAAAAAAAAAACAAAAAAAAAACAAAAAAAAACAAAAAAAAAAACATTCTTGTTTTGGTTTATAAAAAGAAAGAAAATTCACCTTCACATTTTAAAATATTTCCTAATACCAAAATTTACTAAAAATTTAATATTTTGCGGAACTGTATAAATTTTCATGTTGATCAGAATTTAAGTAGGGTTCCAATTTTAAATATATACGCGCATCATTTTATCCTCTAGTTATAACGAACGTTTGAAAACGCTTACCCCCCCCCCCCCCCCCGCACTGCCACGTTTAAGGAGAAAAGTTAAACGACGCCACGTTTATCGTTGACAATTCCAAATAATTATCTAAATCTATAGCGAACGAGGTGGTTATTCTTTACATCATAGAACTTTGATTTTCCTTGTTCGTCTAGAAACGGAACGGCACGATCCGGGAGGAAAGAGAAGGTAACGCGCTTAAGACCCACACGCATTTAACGTCAATTACGAAACTCAAAGACCTAATCGTCTTTTCTCACATTAATAACATTAGCGTATTTGTCGTTCGCAAAATTCCCTCTGAAATATATCTAGCAGCCATCTTTTTATCTCGAATGATTGTATTCGTCCGCTTTCGGAAATTTTTCCATGCATTCCATCAACTTTTGCCATTACGAATTCGGTTTTGTAAAATGATATTTTTCGAAATTTCTTTTATTTTCCGAACATTTGACTACGGTGTATATTTATAAATTTATTTTTAACATTCACATTATAACGCAATTTCACATTCAGGTATAGAGTAAATTAGTCGGAAAGTTAATAATCAGCTTCAAGAAAATAACCAAGTTTTACGTACCGGTAAAATAAAATTCTAATCTCTACGTTAACATGTTCCGCTAAATACTCAGATGATGTACTAGGAAAAAATTTAAATAAAGAAATAAGTCAAGAGTTGTCTCTTAATTCCATATAACGCTTCCGTAAATGGTACCATCCGCATTTGCCTCAAACGGCTTTTGTGGTCTTCCTTATTTCTCTTTCTTATAAAATCCCTTCCGTTATGATATTCTGCTCTTTTTTCTTATTCCGCAGTATTGTAGCAGTGGTGATAAGCTGTCTTTTTCGTTTCCTTAAGGCATTGCAACAGCCGATAAAGCGTTTAATTTGTTTTTCGACAGTACTCTCTATCCGCCTTTATCTTTCTATTACTCTTTCGAAATCGTTTTATATGGTTTTCACTCTACCTTCTTCTAACTCAACTTTAGCTATCCTTAAATCGTATGCCTATTTCTCTAGTCAATCGTTTTTACTATCTTCGTATTTTCCCTAATAAATAGTTGTTTAATCTTTTCCGAACATGTTTAGTATCGTGTTCCGCCATTAAAATACTAAACTTTTTTTTTCCTACACTTCTATCGCTTTGCAGCTACAATCTCGTATTTTATGTTATCACTTGCAATATATGTATATAAACATATATTACGAACCGGCGCGATTATTTCTTGCAAAATTCAAAATTATTTGTTTTGAATATATATATATATGTGTGTGTGTGTGTGTGTGTGTGTGTGTGTGTGTGTGTGTGTGTGTGTGTGTGTTTAGCGCTATCTCTCGGTTCGTTAGTAGAAGGAATTAATATACACGTGCCGAATATATCAGATCTCATCACGATCGTAAAGTTCAGTGCACGGCGAAGGTGTATACTTTGTCGTTTGTATTTATGTGTTCGGTGAGATCTGATAGTTTCCGGATATTCGGAGGGATATTAGACGTGTGTAGGTGCGTATGTTAATTCCGGAAAAGTCGCATTGTGTTCGGCCAGCAAAGCTACCTTCTGGCTGGGTAGTGCAGGTACCGCGCACGTAACAACCATCGTGCGTGGAGAACCGATAAAGCGACAAAGAGAGTTTGCGAAATTGTTCTATCGCGGTATAATTAGTAGATAATATAAAGTTACAATTGTTGCCAGTCGCGCTTTAGCGTTTTCAACACCACATTATTGTGTTTGGGAGTTCGGCATTCGATTCGATCGAAAGCGATTTTAATCTTGTTGTCCTATCGCCGGGTTATACGCATTTTAGGGGGCCTCTTTTGCACGCCATTTTCTACGGTTTGTTAATAATTTTTGTTTCTGTGCTCCGTTTAATGTGATCGTTAGTGTTTTGGTCGATATGTTTTAACTTGCTGTAAATCAGAAATATACACTTTAATTCGCGTTTTCCTTTTACAAGTCGTTTATTTGAACGCGTAATTAAGAACCGCGGTGAGATCTGTTAGTTCGCGGTTACGATTATTCGGGTTTTAAACTTTCGCTCTGTCTAGTCACTTTTTCCCGGTGGTATACGTGCATCACCTAAAAATGGAAAAATATTGAAATATAATTAACTCAACATACAATATACAAGTAAAGTAAGTTCCATGGGGTATCATGGATTGTGAAGTTAAGCTTTTCATAATGGTACTAAGCCTAATGGATCTAAGGAGAATACTGGGGCCAGTTCCTTTCTATTTTTGGATTATCCGCCTTTACTTTCCCAGATTTCGCTGGTATAACCAATATTCAATTTCAGATTAGGTGTATAGCTGGGAGCGATTCGGATCCTGAACGAAGCAACTGCCGAAATGATACCTCTGATTTCGTAGCCAAGCACCTTAAAGGCTACCGCGCTACCTAGACGAACAAAAACAAATTAAAAAGCCACTTTTTAAATTTAGATCAGAAAAATAAATATACCTATTATAAATAATAAATAATTTAAAAAAATTTTTTATGTAAAATTCACCAAACGGAAAGACTTAATTAGAAATCTCTTTAATGCTTCAAAATTTTAATGTAGCCATCTATCTATAATTGGTTTCAGGTTGTTTAGGAATTATTGCAAATTATTCAGTATAAAATTACATTATACTATTGGGATGAATGAAATACAAACAGAAAAGACATAAAAAAAATGTGAAAATGGAAATCATTTCTTTATATATAGACAAATTACAAACAGCCGCATAAATTACAGTTGTATTTTTGCTGTAATAACGTTTCGCTGTTTTTTGATGCGCTAAGTTACTTTTAATAGAACAAATGTTAAAACGTATACTAGTCTATTAGATGTGGGTCTCTTTATCGCCACCGGGTGGCGCGTAATGGTGATATTGAACGGTTGCAATTGTCGCCATTACGAATAAAAGATTGTGACTAGCTGTATATAAAATGTTATTGGGCAAATACAAAAAAAAAAAAAAAGAGGTCCGGAGTACCATATGTTAGTCGTTCAGCCACAGTGTAGAGAAGTACTTAGTTTGTTATATACTCGATTTGATTGGCTGTTTATATTTCGTTGTATGTGTGTGAATGTTTTTCAATACACTTTTCCTCGCACCAAATAGCGAACAGATCACAAAACTGAAAATAGATCGGTAAATCGGAATTCAACTTACTCAACACCGGCAGGCGTCTCAAGCATTAAGACTTTTTTCTACACTTTCCGACGAAACAGCGATATCTCAGATTTCTACTGGCAAGCTAAAAACAGTCTCGTTATCTTACTCAAGAATGTAAATCTCGAATTTTACGTAAAAGTTTGAAAAAATCAAAAAAAATCCAGTCATCTGGGACGCCTTCAAATGACTAGCGTTCATCGATACACCCAAAAATTGCTGGTGCCGCAGAGTAGACACATCCGCATACGCGCACACACACGCACTGAGAAGAAATTGAAATAGTCGAATTTTTTCTGTACATACCGTACAGTTTGTATATAAACAAGGTGTTAGAGGCATTTGCTATAGAAGGCACCCGAGAGCCGATGCGAGATTTTCGCGGTTTTATTTCTCGCACTAGTCGATTTTATCTTCCTTTCGCGCCACTACATGTTTCACATCACTTATATACAATAATTATCATATGGGCAACATACTTCGATATGATAAATATTTGAAGGCTCAAGCGAACAATGAGATTTTCAAACAGATCCGCCGGCTTTGATTGATGCAAGAATACGTCAACAAGCCTGTTTATGAACGACTGACAGGAGATGAAGTTTCGTTGTATAGGTCGAAATACCCAAAATAACAACGAAAGTAATAATATTACACTCTGGGCCATTATATACCGAAACATAAATTTTGTAAGCAAGAACATAGTTGAACTTGCCGCCCATGTGTTGATTTCCACTATATTTAATGAAGGTAGAAAAAAACTGCATTGAAAATGATGGAGACAATGGGATCCAGAAATGAACCCATAGCTGTCGAATTCGTGGATTATAAAACCAACCAACGCGTAAAACAGGCAGAAAAAGCGTTTCGCTGCGTAATGCCGGCCATACACGCTACGGTCTACCGGAAAGGTCCACCTGTGCAGGTATGCCTGCGCAGGTAGACCGGAATGTGTGTGGGAATAGACCTGTGCAGTTTTTTGAACCTGCGCAGGCAACCGGCGCAAGATCGAAAATCGATTCTTTCGAGTGACACCGTACGGTGTACCTGTGCGTATGTGCGTGTACTCCGGTCGCCTGCGCAGGTCGCGTCAGTTGTTTTCTAGTGTTTCTTTCAAACGGGCGTCTCATCGCTCGCATCGTATTGCCAGAAAACGTCAAGTATCAGATAATCGTCGCAAATCATAACGCGTTCTTGAAAACGATTCAAATAAGCGCGCGAAAGCGTAATGGCGCCACCAGATTCAACTAAAAAAATCCTTGAAGATTTTATTGAAATTTATAGAAGTAATCCATGTCTATGGCAAATTAAAAACAAAGATTACCATAATCGAGACAAAAAAGAAGCTGCTTATAAATTACTCATAGAAAAATTGAGAATAATTGAGCCAGATGCGAACAAAGATGTAGTTGTGAAAAAGATCAATAACCTAAGAAGCAATGTTAGAAAGGAAAAGAAGAAATATGAGCAATCTTTAAAGTCTGGGGCATCTGCTGATGATGTGTATCGTATTAAACTGTGGTACTACGATTTGTTCAATTTCATTCATGATCAATGCACTCCAAGGGAATCTTCATCCAACTTAGATAGTGATGACGAAAATAGTTGTGAGGTAAGTAAAATATTTCATAGTTTGTAGTATTTTTTTTTATTAAGTAATATAATAATAACATAATTATTTATAACTATAACTATTTAGAACTATGTACCTACTCTGCCCGTTCAGCCTTAGGTATTATTTAATTTACATGATCATTTTGCCATGGTACCCTTCCCTCCTGATTGAAATAATTCATAAAATTGTTTCGGACTATCTTCGCGTTGTTCAAAGTATTTCCTGGGTTTCTTCTTTCCAAGTTTTCCATGGTGCTATTTTGTGTATTGTATCCTTCAGATATTATAGTCCCGTTTTCAGAGTTTTCTCGATAAAAACATTTTTGAGGTGCATAAGACTTTTTTGAGTGTTCAATTAAAAAGTTATGTAATACACAAGATGCTTTCACTACTTTATCGATATTTTCGGGTTCTAAATTTATATGAGTATAAAATATCCGAAATCGTGATGCCATTATCCCGAAAGCGTTTTCAACACTCCGTCTCGCGCGAGATAATCTGTAATTCAGGATTCTTCTTTCTTGCGATGTTAAATCTGCCTGTCGAAACGGTTTTATCATATCGGGGCGTAATGGGAACGCGTCATCTGCCACAAATACATATGGTAAATTTCGGTTACTTCCTGTTAACAATTCACTGCTTGGAATATGTAAATCACTATTTTCTAATTTTTCAAAAAATTTAGTGTTTTGTAGAACCCCTCCATCGGATATTCTGCCATTCATGCCAACGTCTATATAAATAAATTGGTATTTTGCATTAACAATTGCCATAAGAACCACACTATGTTGCCCTTTATAATTATAAAAATACGATCCACTATTAGCCGGTGGAACAATCGATATGTGCTTTCCATCTATTGCACCAAGACAATGAGGAAAGTTCCATCGTTCTTCATACATCTTTGCTATTTCTTTCCACTCTTCTTCAGATGTAGGAAACTGTAATATAAAAATAATAGGTTTTTATCATAAATACTTGCAAAAGTAGTTATTATTGATGTGAAATATCTATAGCGTATGCACACAAAAATGTATCAATTTTTTTTGTTTTTAGAAAGACAACACTGAAGACTCTTTAAATGCCGCTGAAGAATATTCATCCAACAGCGTATCTACCGACAACGAGGTTCGATCAACATCGTCAAATAATAATTCATCTCGCCCACCAAAACCTTGTAAAACAAAAAGAAAAGATGAAAGCTTAGCAAATGAAGTGTTGGAATCGGTACGAGATCACTTTAAGCGCCCTCGCCCAATTGTAACAGAAGATAGGTGCGATATTATTGGAAAAAACGTGGCGATGAAATTGAAAGCTTTAGATGCGAAACAATTAATAGTCGCAGAAAAACTTATTAATGATTTACTTTTTGAAGCAGAAATAGGAAACCTCACTCCCGAGCACGCCTATATTAACATGAGAGATATTTTGAAACAAAATCAACGAAGCTATGTTCCTGCTCAGCAATATCGACAACATGCATATCAGTCCTCTCCTAATTCCAATGGGGCATATACCCCTGTAAGTTTTGTTTCTTCCGGAAGTCCTAGCCCACCTTGTTTTCCATTTCCCACCAGTCAAAATTCAGAGTATCTTTCTCAATCATTTCAAACTAACCATCTACTCAACAGTTCCCAAGGCAATCCCTACTCGCCACAAAGCGACAGCGGCAGCGACATTCATTACTAATTTCAATGTTCATAATGAATAACTTGTATGTACGTGACAGTTTTTTACTTTAATGATTAAAATCGTACATATTTTTTTCAATAAATATTATCTCTAATATAACAGTGTTTTAATGACTTACCTTAAAATAATCTCTTCTGAGTACTTTATATAAAGCCTCACATGTTTCAGGAATAATTTTTCCAAGTGCCTGAGGCGAAATAATTGCTGAAAATTTTAGATCCTCATAGCTTCTGCCAGTTGCGAGAAATCTCAATGTGACTGATAATCTTTCGTGCGCAGAAATACTATTTCTCATAACTGTGTCTTCTTTTTTTATCATAGGAGTAACCATTTCAAGTAATTTAAGGTATGTTTTCTCGTCCATTCGAAGATAGTTTTTAAAATCTTCTGGTTCAAATTTCAATTCACTTAATAAATTAACATGACTATATGTTTTTCTTTTCAATAACCAATGCTTACACCACTTTTTTCGCTTCTTTTTCGTATTATTCATTTTCAAAATTAAAGCAAGACCTAGCAATGCCAGCGTGTCATCGTCCACATTCGATGCCATCGCAAAAAGAACTGAAGACCGCTCCGATACACCGGAACGTCCCCATACACGCTACCAATGTTCGGTTGACCTGCGCAGGCATACCTGCACAGGTGGACCTTTCCGGTAAACCGTAGCGTGTATGGCCGGCATAAGGGGGCCAAAATTGCGGCAAAAAAAGCTGGCCAAGGACAAGAAAATAATTCTGAGGAAGCATTTGAATCGCTGGCTAGAGTTTGGTAAGGAAGGAAAAAAAAAAGTTTACTCAAAATTTGCAAACATCGATGAGAAATTTTACAAAAAAATATTTAAACTTCTCAAAGCGATGAAAAAATTATTCGCTTATCTCAACTCCACTAACCTTCTATCACAACTATAGAATCCTAACTTTCCGTGCCTCTGGCCTTTGTTGCAGTTCATGGCACGTAAATGAAGAAGAAGAAGAAGAAGAAGCGATGTTTTTTCAACTGGCGGAAAAGATTTACTGAACCGATTTAAAAAAAATTCTATTCACTTTGTTCGTTATCAAGCCATGAAATATTGAACCTAAAACCTAGTTAAGAAAAAAGGGAAAAAATTTATACCTAGCAATTGGCCAAAACTTGCTGAAGAAAAGGGTCATTTTTTGATTTTTTTTTTTCTGACCGCCATTATTTTGTTTTATGGGCATATTTTTTTAAAGTGAGTTAGCTTCAAAAAGGCTTTTCGTTTTTTTCAGATTGGATGCTTCTGAGCGGCTGGAGAATTTCTGATAAATTTTTCATTTTTTTTTCCGGCTTGGCTTTGACGCCATTTTATGGCTAAAAAAAGGGGGGGGGTTATATTTTAAAAGAATATATATATATATATATTTTTACGGAAAGTAGATGCTAAGCACTATATGTAAAAAAGATTTTATGCGGTTTAATAAACGTATCACGAAGGAAAAGAAACAGTGATATTTATTTTTGCTTTCTAAATTGTAATACCTCTCCTTAAGGTATGAACACCAGATTAAAATCTGTTATGCTCTTTTTGAACTTTATTATTTAGATTTTTTGGTTGGTTGTTCTTCGATAGCGTAGCCCAAAGAGAGAGAGAGAAAAAAAAAAGAGAAAAGCCGCTAGGAAGAATTTAGGATAATTTCCACGGCCCCTAGTCCCGCATGAACATTACCAGAAAAAAATCTGAAGAAAAAAAAACATGTATTTTTTCGTACTTTCCATTTTAATAAAAATAAAATTGCCGAGAAATAATGCTTTAGTTAAACTGTTCTTTGATCTTCCATCGGTTTTTCTGAGCTGAATACTCAAAATGGAATCTTCAGTGAAAACGGTTGTTTTTCGAAATTCGCTTCTGATCTCACTTGAAGACCTGATATCCGTATGCCTCACCGAAAACACTACGCGATAGAGTATATGTACTACTTTGCAGCTTGTTTTCTCTTTGATGGACACCGATAAAAGTACGCCGCGCGACTGATCCGGGGCAGACGATAGGGGCGAGTTTATTTCCAGGAGCAGATAGTTAGGGTAACATTTGCCAGCCAATTATTTCTGTTTTAATTGTTAGGGCGAAGTTTTCTGTTCACTGTGGAAGAACTTCGTCGCGCTGTCCTATCGGAGAGACTTTTTACGAGTGAAAGAACAAAACGACATTTCAACTTGAATATTTTTAAGTACCGTACCAGCGTTATCTGTAATAAAGCTCGGCTCCTCCACCTTTCTTATTGTATTTAATTTACAGCGTACCGGGTCCTCTTCATTTCACTTCTGCGAGTGTACTTTAAACAGTTTTATTCGGATTTCTTTTCGTCCGTTTTTCTCCATACGACGAGCGCTCATTGGCCACTTGAATTTACGTAACATTAGTACCGGTTTTACAGTAATTCCTACTTCGCCGCAACCGAGCCGAGCCGTAAGTCGCTTCGTCACTGTGTACAAATTATAAAAAGCCATTTTCTTAATTTAAGAGCGCATCTTTTGAAATGCCGATGACGTTTAAAACTTTCCAATTTTTAATAAGCCATTAATTTTCGAATTGAACGATACGGCCGCGCTGTTATTTCCAACCTCGAGTGCCTCTTTGAATTAACCTCCGGCTCTTTTTGTGTCTCTTCTCTCGTCGCGATATTTTTCGCAGTGTTTAAATCTCGAACATTTTCTAATAGCGGATTCAGTTGCTGCTGCCCCTCTTCTATAGAACTCCGGTTGTTGGTCGATCGATTTTTGCCTCCAGATGGCTCAAAATCCTTCACACGATGCACGATTATTTTATCCATCTCGAGGCGTAAATAATTACTTTGCGGTACAATAATTTTTTTTGCGTGAATAAAAAAGCTGATTTTGGACACAGCAGGTTGGCCACGCGATTTGATTTCACATTACCTTTTAAATGATACTGTAGAACACTTTTTTTCAAACTCCGAACTGGACGCTGACAAAACAGGGAAATCCGATCACGGTGATCGGTTAAAATTTATAAAAGAAATTGAAAATAATAATAATTTTTCTCGATTTTTGACGGACGAGGGGCGATATTCGGTTATTGCATAAAATATCAATTTTAAAAGATAATAAAATAATCATGTAAAATGGAAAAACTACGAGAATTACTCTTGAGTAAGCTGGCCAAGTAGCCTCCGGTGGTTAAGGTGCTGGGCTGGTAAATTAGAGGTATCATATCGAGATTTGCAGATTCAAGTCGCCGTCATGGTTTATACCTAATGTGAAATTGAATAATGATTATATATACCAGAGAAGTCATCTGGGTAAAAGTAAAGGCGGATTCCAAGTAGAATGGAACTCTAGCCCTTAATATTCTGCCTAGATCTATTAGGTTTAATACCGTTATGAAAAGTTTCATTTCGGAATCCACGATACACCTTATCAAGGATATACGGGACTCTTATACTTTTTACTTTAAACTGACTAAAAACTTGAAAAACTGGGCAATAAAAAAAATAAAAAAAATAAAAAAAAGAATAGGAAAAAAAACGTGTCTTATGCAACAGTTTTCCTATTTTCTCCACGGTTCAATGTCAGCGTTGAAGAATTTTAGATTAAACTAGTTTACCGAACAGATTGCAATTCCGATCAGGAAATTTTGAAAAGAAAAATTCCGGGTACAGTGGAAGCTCTTTAATCCGGCACGTCCAGGACCTTTATCGTGCCGGATTATCGAACGTCAATAATTTTAACAGGATCACTCTAGATAAAAATGCAGACATTAAAACGTGCATTTTACGTACCTGTGAAATCCGACAAAGTACATACATATATCTAGAAGAAGAAAAAAACAATACATTGTACAAAAGAAAAATTAATATATGTACATGAGCATTAAAAAAAGTTTCGCTGTTGCTTGCGAGATTCTGATCTTTTCTTCGAAACGTCGTTACGGATTATAAATAAACTTACGAGTTCTGTGTAGAGTTGTAGCTTTTTCATGAGACTTCATCCGCCACAGCTCCTACTTCTTCGTCCGGTTCCACCTTTTTTTCAACCTGAGTTTCTCGTGGATTACCAAAACTTTGTATAATCTGTTCGTCACTTAGTTCTTCGACCACTGGCACACACACTTTTGTCGATTTCAATCCAGTCTATAACTTCCTCACGAGGTACACTTAAAGGGTTGTTTGACACAGCGTCTACCAAATCTAGCACCATATTTTGATCATTATGATTTTCATCTCCATTTTCATCATTAGAGTTTTTGTAGCTGGAGAAGTCGAATCCACCCGAAAATACCCGAACCCGGGCGGCTCAATCAGTGCCGGATTACAGAATGTGCCGAAAATGCCAGATTAAAGAGCTTCTACTGTAATGTAACATACGTTGATGATCACACACATACCCGCACTGAAATAACACCTTCGTTGCAATTTAGCGAAGACATTTTTTTTTTTTTTTTTTTTTTCTGTTAAATTACTGAAATTACACTTGCATGTGTGCAAGGGTTTTCACTGGAATTTGGTAATTTTTTATCCGTTCAGATTTAAAATTTCATCTTTCTTACTATTCCATTTTTATAAAGAAACCCGGTGAATTGTAATAATATGCGCGATATTTTTAATGTTATTTCGTATAATAGCGAATAGATGAAGTTAAGCTGTAGTTTTTGTTGTTTTTTTTTTTTTTTGTATTTAATATTACTCGACGATTAGGCCGTCAAGGGTGATATTTATGTCGTGTATTAACGATACTGATGAGTTAATGGTGAATCCGTGAGAGTTTTAGTTGAACCGGTTCAGCTGTCTGAAGCGTATGTTCATCTGTACCGGTAAATACAAACTCGCGGGTAATATATCTTCTGCGATCAGTCTGAAACACTTTTTCGGCCTACATAATAATCACGGTTGGAAAACAAACACCGCAACGTTACCAACTATCTTAATTCAATTAAAAAATTCGGATCGTGCCCGATCGGAGTACATTGAGATCGGGTGTAAATAATATCGCTGACGCGGTCTTCTGGATCGAGATATTTTCGACTACACAATTAACTGCCACACCGGGGGGCCTAGTGCTTAATAGCAAGATAGTTGCCTTCGACATTATTTAAGGTCATTCTCGCGATAGGGGTAGCATAAAAAGATCATTCATGCAACGTTTTTCTGTTATGTTTTAAAATAAATTACCGCCTAAAACTGCAAATTATTATTTTTTTAAAGGATGCCGTGGTCGGTAGAAGTATGCGCTCGACATTAACTATTTTAGAACTATTTGGTGATTCTCATGATGAGGTCTGAACGATCGAGTTTTACACATACCTATTGCAGAACAATGTTCCCAACGTTAACATACACGGCAGTGTTACGTTTATTTCTTTTTGTTCATGTTTTACTGGGGACAACACACTAAAGCGCCATCACACCATATCACGCTAATTACTCCCTTTTATTGAGAAATGAAATTTATATTTCATTAAAGCGCTATTTAATTTTTTTCACCTACACGTGGTAGTCACGTTTTGTCTTCGTTGCTCTAAATAACGATATATTTCTGAAACTGTCTATATGAAAAAAAAAAAAAACAATAAAAAAAAAGTAGTTCAAGATAGTTATCGATGGTTACGAATTTTTAAGTTACATTTATTTCCAGAGTTTCTTTTCCGCGAAATTTCACATATTGAAACGGGAGAATATTTAACGCATGTACACTGGTAGCGCGTTGGTCTCCAGATTACGTCAAGGGACATCCTAGTGCGAAAACATTAATTGCGAGTACCTCTACGTAGTATTCTGCTTACCTACCATGTACACTGATAATTAGCATTAATGCGCGCTTGACTGTGAAATTATATACAGATAAAGTTCATATTGCAAATATTTTCCTAGATTAAAATATTGCCCGGCGACACGTTTATTTATAATATTCAAAACTTGAAATCGGCAATATTTTTGCGGACAAACTTGGCGGTTTTTTTTTTTTAAATAAAAAAAAAAAAAAAAAAAAAACATTAAAAAACGTAATAATATGTAATGTTGTAAGTTTTCGTTCGCGTGTCGCTCTATTCATCTTTTATTTTTGTTGTCATTCGAAAAATTTCTATTTCGGGAAATGTTTATTACATTTTATAGGAAACCGATTTTGCTTTCAGCGCCTAAACTAAATTTTCCATATTTATAAACGAGAAACTATTTCGAAATTATTGGCTATTTTCCTTTCCTACTTCCCGCAATGAAGTCCTCACCTGAAGAACGTCTATTTATAGAGCGTCAAATTACAATTCTTTCAGTTAGAGTTTAACGCACACAGGATTTGGTGAAAATTCTTACTCGAATAGTGTGTAAATCGGAAGAAAAAAAAACTGAAATTTTCGAATGGTCTACCCGTCGTCATCAGAGGTCGTAAGGAAAATATAACGCGCAGGGGATCACCACACTCGGAAGATTTCTCCGGCTAATTAAATTATTATATTTCAACAAACCTTGCTAATTTTTTAAAAATTACATAAATATATAATTAAGTTTTAAGAATTTTAAAAAATATTGTGAACTTTTTAGCGCGCATTATACTCCTCAAAATGCATTATGAAAAACCGTAAAAATGACTTTAAAGGCAATAAATTTGCTCTTTTCCAATTTTAATTTGTCTACAAATAAATCAAATAAATTACTAAATAAAAAAAAAACACGAACTTACTCGTCACCATCATTACTACTGTGTTCAGCTCTACTGTTCGCATTGTCCGCGCAGTGTACCACAAGAGCTGTGTGTTCTTCACACAGATGAACACTTCGAGGAGTTGGATTTTTAAAGGACACTTTATTCGTTTCTGCAACATCGTGCGATTTCTAAAAATAACTCCGCCGAACGAAAGAGAAATCCCCCCCTTACCCGATATAAAACGAAATTAAATAATATCCGATTAATAATATCGTTAACCAAAGAGGCACGGAAAATACTCCGAGTCTGTATGGAATATGTTTTTACATCAAAATGATTTAGCTGCGACAAAGAGGCAACTATTCATAATTCATAGAACACACTAAATGAGTGGGGGGGAGAAAAAAATTCAAAAAAAAAAAAAAGCTCTTCATTACATCACGGCATGCGCTCTTCTTATGGCTCCGTTGGAATGCGGAGGGAAATGAACGATGCTCAAAGCATGATAGATAATAATCAAAAAAAAAAAAGTAAGAAAAAAAAAGAAAAGAGCGAGAGAGCTAGTTAGAAAGATGTGAAAGATTCGTTAGATCGGCCAGTGAGAGAGAAAAATAATATAGAGATTAATTAAATATATTAATAATAATTTGTTTTGAGGTATAAAAAAATTATGCCAACCCACAATCAACTGATATAGGCATGTTCGAAGAGGCTTAGAGGCACTTAACTGGGAAAAGAATCGGTTAAAAAGGAACTAGAAGGATTAGTATTTGTATATTTGAAAATGGAAAATGGGGGTTAGTTTTATTTGTAAAATGAGTGGCGCGACGGGGAAAGGGAAAAATAATTATGAAAAAATTAATTAGGCGCGGTCAGATTTTCGGTCTCGTACGCGCCACATTGGCGGAGAGGAACGAAATGAACGATTAATTTTCAGCGCGCCTAGAATAAATTCCCGAAGAAAATCGGAAACGGATTGGGGTTAATTTTCGGGGACGGAATAATGTACTCTCGGGTTATATTTGAACGCCGATGAGAAATTTTTGAAATCAAACTTCGAAAACGAGTTCGTTCTGCAGCATTGGCACACAGTTTTCGGACTGTGACGTCAGAGGGGCCAGCTCGTCAAACCAGTTAAAAGGCTATTTCACGCTGCAAGCGAATCCGGTAACAATTATTCTGCCGCTCTCTGTAGAATAGCGCGAAAAAGATATCGAAAATAACAAAAAAAAAAAACAAAAAAAAAAAAAACAATTCAAAATTTATTTAATAATAATCGCGGGGACAAGAGATTTATTATTCAGAGGCGAGCGAAGGTGTGTAAGATGGGGGGAAAAACGGAAGGACAAAAAATTCCGGATGGAGAGGGATTGATTTAGATTTACACATGTGTTGAGGAGGCGTAAAATGTGCGTGCCGATTCTACGATTAAACAGATCGAATTAGTGGCTTGATTTATTCAGCGCGTATGAAATCGAGCTCCCCCCCCCATGTCCGAGGACCGGCGAATGTAGAGTCTCGTTAATTGCAAAGAACTCATTAAAAAGATAGCGCATGTTAACGTCAGTGGAGAATTCAGTAGTCGTGGGGGAGGGGAGGTAAAAATTGTTTTTAAAAGTTTCCCGGCCCAGTTGCATAAGCGCGTACGTGTGTGCAGTGCGTGTACGCGCATTCTTTCTTCTCGCTCAGAAGTCTCGTAACTTCAGCGACCAAGGCGATACTGAAATTTCACTCAACTATTCCATTTAAAATTATGAATAATTCAGTTTCAAACTGAATAATCTACTTTAGCGGCGTTTCTTTCATCAGCCTATAGTTGTATTTCCTTCTATCTCGCCAGACGAAATTCTCATTCTGAATTCTCTCATCTGTTCCCATACGACGACCGATCATCCGTAGTATTATTATGCACATCTATCTTCTGCTTTCGCCAATTTTCTAGGAAATAGAATGATTTTTTTTCACCTCTACATCATCATCAGCATCATCGCAGTTCTCTCTCCCGGTACAGTCTCAATCTCGAACGAATTTGCAGCGTCCTCTCATTTATATATTCGCACTCGCTTTTTCCTTTTCTCTTCCTACGGCCTACCCCGGCAGCGCAGTTTGTTGTTATTCCAATTTTATTCTCGTCTTCAGTTACTGGTAAACGCATTTCGTCAATTTAGCAGCGAACGCGAAATTGATAAACACAACGACGACCCGTTCAACTTTTTCATCGTTCCGTTATATATGGAGGAGCGTTCGTTTCCAGATGAGGGCCTAATTTTTACGACAAATAGGCCGCGCGCCATTTAAAACGATATTTCTCACCTTTGTCGCCGAAGCGCGAAACGATTAAAAAATCTGCGCGCAGCCTCTCCGACGAGATTACGAAAACTTTAATTAAGCGCCTGAAACGAAGGATTTACGAGCCAGAGAGTCACCTTTTGCACCGTTCGAAAGTTTCACTTTTCCTTTTCAGCAGCCGAACTGTTTCAGACATCTCATTTGACATATAGAGCAGGCAAAGAACCGGCCAATAAACTGACACACATCGTAATATGTAATAGTATATAGTTCTTTTTCGACGATTTTTTTCACACTACTGACGAGAAACATCGTTGTTTCCTGAAAGATATTTCGAATCGTTTTACAAATCCTTTAAAATCGCATATCGACTAAAATTACCGAATAAAAGGTATATAGAAAGATATTTAAAGTTCACAATAGGGACTAAAGTCGATATTGGAAAATACCGAGCAATGCTCGACATTTTTAATGAAAATCAATAATTGAACAGAAAGAAAAAAAACAAAAAAAACAACAAAAGAACGCTGACTTCCGTTTTATGTGTAAGTCTAATTGCGCCACGCCGAATTAATCAAGTTAAGCCAGACTGACTTACATTCGATTTTCTGCATCGAAATCTGCCGAAATAATATTTCACACTGAACTGGTTTCGTTGGTTCGATTTATTAGAACGCGTCTGATTTTTTACTATATTTTAAATAACATCGCTATCTACGTATATAACGGTGTTACATTTTTATTACATCATTCGTATCTTGTAAAAATCTGATTTATCGAAAATTAAATGAGAATATTTAGCAGACTCTAGAGGTTTTCACTGTAAATTGAAAAAGGTTATCATCTTTATGAAGAATTATTCGCATCATTTATTTCTATTACTTTCCACAATTCTCTGAACGATCGAAAGAAATTTTATATATTTTTATTTGTCATTTGTTTTAATTCTTCGAAACATTAAAAATAATTAATAATAAAGAAAAACAAATTACAACCAAGCCATTTCTCTAAAAAACAAAAAAACTTCAATAATCCTCCTAGAACGCAAGATTTCAAAACTTTATTCCGTGTCCATGAAAAATTAAAATTACTACTCGTAAATGTTAATATTTCGTTGAAGTATCGCGTCATATCAGCTTTTGATTTCTGTAATTGTTTCGAATTATATCATACATGAGAATCGTGTTACTACATACATTGTTTTAAAAGCAAACCATTAGTAAATTTTATGAAATAGTTTATGAAAATTCACTTTTAAAACATATACATGTAAACCTGAAAATGATGTGTAAACTTATTCTGGGTTGGCTTATCTCATTCAACTTTTTTTGTTTCATTCAACTTTCTTCGATTCATTCTATATACTACTGTTTTTATCTCAGTCAACTTCGATGTCTTAAATTTTAAGAATCGGATCAGAGAATGAGTTTAGTTCCCGGTCGCTGTATATTTCGTTAATCTGTTCTCTTTCTAACAACTTGATTTCGAAAACATTTGATTTGTGATTTCACAGTATTCTTATTCTTTTAGATTTTTTTTTTCGGCTTTTGTATGTGTATGTGTGTCATAATGGCTGACAGAAACAAACTATTGAAAGATGTGATTTGAGAAAAAATTATTATTGGAACAAGATGAAAATTAAGACGACCATTCGAATGAAGTAATAACCGACGAGGAAGATAATTTTGAAAGAGAATTCGCTGAAAATACTGACTAGGATCCAGCTTAAATTAGTGTAATGCCACTCGCTATCACTTTAACTGTGAAATTGATTAGTCACTTTCTTTTGCAAATAAAAAAAGGACGAGGGAAAGATACATAGATACAGACGGTTGCACGTTAAATATTCAAGTAGCTTCGGAAGATCTTGGCGATATATTACCCCATTAATGCCGCGATGCTGGTGCATAAAAGTCCGACAAAAGATCAGAACTTTAAACGTGTAATGTTACGCGAGTTTTGCCATTGAAGCGACGCAGAGCGATACCGTAAAGTACTAAAAAATTTCAAAAAGTGCAAGAACTCAGCATAAGTCTAGTTGATACTCTTCTTAAGGTGCCGTCGTAGCGCGTTGGCGCAACCTATTCGTATACTTTTTTAGCTATGCCGATATAAGTTGTGTACCAGGCAATTGTTTATATACAGTACGAATGTGTACACAACACGCAACACTACATTCGGAACTGATTAGTGTAATCGTTTGATTTACATCGTCTTACAAAAGTGCAGTCCTATTTATGTCTGCTGTGTACTGACCTAGCGCGCATATGATGTTGAACGTGGTAGTTTGCCACATTGCCTTCCACGTGATTATTAGCGATTATTTTTTAAATTTAATTCTTGTAATAAGTTCGTCGTCGCTCGGGATCGAACCCGTGACCTCCATATCGGAAATCAAGCGTTCAATAACATAACTGTGAATCTGTATAGACTTGTGAAACGTAGAGAGGTTGATGTGTTTTCGGGAGGATAAAAATGGCAACTCCACTAGGTGGTGCCCTCAAGCCGAAATAGGAATTTGATGGTATTGTGTAACTTGCACATAATTATATATGTGAAGAGGTTTGCGAAGAGAGCGACTTATTTTTTACAAAGTTTGTTAAAGACCGTTCGATTCTCTTTGTTTTTTTTTTTCTTCTTGTAACTATCACAGTTTTTTTCCATTCTACACCAATCAGAAAATCTTCTATCGTTCATTGACGTGTTGTTGTTGATCGTTGTCATCAGCCTAGGTACCTAGGTTTCATATATGGACGTTCTCGCCGTTTTATAATTTTCTACTTTATTCGATTCATTTCTTCCATTTTATTTTTTATTTTAACAGTTTTGCATTTCTTTTTGGGCGTGTCAGCTAAAACTTTTGTATGTATTTTCAATGTGCAACAATGGGATTCGAACCCGATCCGAACGAAACACTACTGCCTAACCAAATACGCCATTTGAAAAGGTCATTCACAGATTACTACTGAATGAGGTGTCCTGTGAAGGTCTGTTTCGTCGTAATCAGTTTGGTTTCCGCGCCGGATTTTCTTCGGAGGGTGCAGTGCATGCATTAGTATCTAAAATTAGATCTTCAGTCTGCACTAGCGGGTCTGCGGTTGTCATTTCCTATGACATCAAAGGAGCTTTTGATAAGTGCAAATGGTCCGGAAATGCTGACATCTTAAAGAAGAAGAATTTTAATTCATATAAAAAGGCTCCAGGTTTCGATGAAATAACAGGTGAAATAATTAAAATGCTCCCATCGAAAACGATCACCTTAATTACACTTATATATTTAACACGATTCTAAGAATTAGATATTACCCTGAAACTTGGAAAAGATCAATAATTTTGGTGATCTTAAAACCGGGAGGAAAAAATCCAATATATCCTTGCCTCTTAAGTGTGCTTTCTAAAATATTCGAAATGCTAATAGTATACGATAGAATACTTTCGATAATAACAGAAAATAGGATCATTCCGAATCATCGGTTCGGTTTCCGCGGAAGACACTCAACTGTTCACCAGTTACATAGGATAACACAGACAAAATAGCAGCTACATTAGAAAAAGGAGAATACTGTAACGCCATTTTCCTGGATATTGAACACAGGCCTTCGATCGCGTTTCGCATCAAGGATTACTATGTAAACTAAAACTAATTTTACCAAATGACTTATATGCAGTTATGGTATCATATTTGACAAACAGAAGTTTCAATGTCAAGATAAACTCATCATTATCTTTGTCAAATAACATAAAAGTGCCACAAGGTAGTGTACTTGGCCCGCTCCTGTATTCCATCTACACAGCGGATGTGCCAGTACTAAGGACGACAGTAATCGCTACCTTTGCGGATGATATCTGTATTCTTGCTCGGCACAAAAACCCAGTGTACGCATCCTTGTTGACGCAGGAGCATTTAACCGTTATCCAGCAGTGGGCGCTTAAGTGGAAGATTAAACTAAACCACCAAAAAACCAGACAAGTAACTTTCACTTTAAATAATCAAAACTGTCCCCCTAATACAATAAATAATCAGCGCATAATTCAAGAAAATCATATTAAATACCTAGGTATGATATTAAATCGAAGACTTACATGGAGAAGCCATATATCGTTCATCCGGCAAAAAATGGCTTCAAGAACTAAGGCTCGCAACAGCATAATAGGCAAAAAATTAACAATTAATTTGAAATGCAAGAGGCTAGTTTATCTTTCAGTCATAGCGCCAGTCTGGAGATACGGATTAGAAGTATACGGAGCCACTGCGAAGAGTAACCTAAATAGGGTTCAACAGTTCCAATCGAAAACGTTGAGGCAATTGGTAGACGCACCGTACTATGTATCGAATCACACTCTGCATACAGACTTAGATGTTCCATACATAAACGATTTATACTTAAAACAATACAAACACTTTTATGAGGCTCTTCAACTCAATCAAAATCCAGAGATATCGAACATCAGTCGCTGGGATCAGCCAAGGAGGCTCAAAAGAACACGGGCCGGTGACGCCCTAGGTGTCAGATGCGATAGATAACATCGTTGTTAATACCTCAGCCGTCGAACGAACAAAATCCAGCGCTATAGTAAACAGTATTAGATATCAGAAGCAGAAGATAGCTCCGCCACTAACATCTCGGATGTGAAAGGATTAAACTCCAAATTATAGTAATCAGTTTTTCCGATCGAATAATGCTTATGCTGTCGCTGGGTAACTGAGCATGGGAAAAAAAAAATAAATAAAATAAAATAATAGCCTCGTCAATTATGGTCTTAGGACCGGTGTGATGTAAAAAAAAAAAAAAAATTCATATTTAATTAACCTAATTATAAATTACTTTTTTTCTGGTCGACTTGAGAGCCTCGAACTTGGCACCTCTTTCTGTTACAGAAAGGCTACTTGCGGTGTTCCACGGGGATCTGTCTTAGGTCTTATAATTCCTAACAAGTGCGAGTAAATCTCATATGCGGACGACTTGTGCTTGACCTTCGAGATCCATAAAGATTATCCATTTGAGAAAAATTTTCCAGATTTTTTTAAAGTATGGTTGTTGGTGATCTTGGTTTAACTTTCTCTATTACCAAGTGCAGTTTTTCTGTATTCGGTGATCGTAGCACATTGTTGGTCAGGTTGCTGCACTTCCTCTCAATGCAAGGTCAACTCATACATCTCGTCTTAAATATCTGGGAGTTATTTTAGATGACAAATTAACATTTCTCCCTCATTATTATATGACAACTGACAAATGTTATAAACTATTTAACAAACTTGTCCGATTACAATCTAATGCTTGGGAATTGGCTTTCAGAGAACGGCTCATTCTATACAAGGGCTTTATACAGTCCTTGTATGGTTATGGCTCTGCGATATACGTCAATCGCAGAATCCTAAATCACATCGATAAGCAGGAGAGGAAGTTCTTATTATTCCCTGTATAAAACCTCGCCAACATCTACAGCCTGTGTGATCTGTGGGGTTCGCCCGCTGGATTTACGTCTAGTAGGTAATGGTTAGTGAGCATGACGTTGATGAGGTTTCTTCCATGAGATCGCTAAAGCTTATGGATAATGTCTTCCTTGATACTACCACCAACATTAATAATAAAATTTTCAAACAACATGTCAACGAACTGATTGGCCAATCTTGGCAGGAGAGGAGGGATGCTGCCGACAGGAAAACATATGGTTTCTTGCCGGACGTGTCCTTAAAACTAAATATTAACGGTATGAAAATAAATGTTTTCAATTCGCAGGTTCTTTCTCGGCACGGTTTGTTTCAATCCTACTTGTTTAGGTTTAAACTTGCTAGTACTCCGGAGTGTACTTTATGCTCATTGATGATTTAACAGATTTCACTTTTCAGTGTCCCGCCTATAGACCAGTATCCTAAACCAATCGTTCTGCACAACAATAATCATCAGATGCCTTTCTTGAATTTGCGGAAAAAGCAATGCGTCAGAAATTCACTCTAAAAAATTCATAACCTCAATCCCTAATTCAATCTTGAACCCGTGTCATTGATTGCTTCAAGCGACGCGGTCTACTTCACTATTACGTATATATTTATATTTATAGCATCTAATAATTAGATTTCTCATTTGCTTATTGTACAAACACCATTACACACACACACACACTTTCATGGTTGACGGGACTATCATTTTGTCACCAGTCTAAGTTTAAGTACGCACGCAGGTTTAAATCGATTAAAATATGTTAAAATGTGTCTATTTCGATGCGCATTTCAATATACTTACATGTACGTTTCTGTGTGGAAGTTTTTAAATTAACAATCGACGTACATTTCAGAATTTCAGGTTTTTCTCATCAAAAATTCAGACATATCCTTCTGTTTTATGACAAATTTATTAACCATCATTATTTGTAATATTCCTCTTTTTGTTACTTCGGTAGAATATATCATTTAAATCAATTTACTTTTTTTTCGCTTCCAAAAAAAAATAATAATAAATAAAGTGGTATTTGTAGGTATTTGTAAAGAAATTATTGGAAATAATTAAAACTAATAACCGCAATTTTCGGGCTATATTGTTTGTAAAATTTTGCACGTATCGAATTGAACTAGGACACAAATTTTTCTATGTTTGGGATGTCTTTAATCGAGCACGCCTGCAAGTAAAGAATAATTTCCGCCCTTCTGAATTATTCTTATGATAAGAGAAAATATTTTTGTTTGAGAAAGTTTTTCCATCATACATTATAATAGCGTTCGCTTTTAGCAGTCATTTCATTAAATCAGAATTTATTTTATAAAAATTCGGACACGTTTTTATGAGTAACAAAAATAATCGATTTATCAAATAGGATGTGCATTTGAAGCAGTTTGACTTTTTTTTTTTTAATTTGCTTCTCAATCGTTCTCGTTTATTGTTAGTGCACGCATTAATATAGCGTAATATTTCAAGCATGAAAAAAAAAAAATATCGGATATTTAAAAATAAGGCCTATTTTGTTTTATTTTGTTTTATTTTCTGTTATTCTTTTCCTTTCTGTTTTTAACTTTTTTTCACCCTTCTTCATTGTTTTCATTTCGAATTTTCCACTTCGACACTTATTCATAATTTTAATTTTCTAAAAGTCTTTCCTCATATATATATATATATATGTATGTATGTATATGTATACATATATATGTATATGTATACATATGTTTGTATATGTATACATATGTATGTATAAAATTATTTTTCCTTGTATTTTTCTTATACAATAAACCAATCGTTACGGTTGCTCGTTTTAAATAATTAATGCAGTCGTCAAACAGAAAAGTTGAAATGACGTCATAAGCCATCGTTTGTTTCTTGTTAAGAACCAACATATGTCGCAACTCGTATCAGATAATTTCTTTCGGGCTGCGTTAAATTCTTTCCGGTTCCGCGACCGCCATGTCACATTATTTTAACAGTGATGTGCTTCGAATTAGGCATTTACGGATGAAAATCACGGAAGCGTTAACTTTTTTTAAACAATGAAAAATTTTCTGTTTTTGACCTCAGAGTGATTTTATTATTATTATTTATTCGGACCAGCGAAGTAACGATAATTATTTCTATTTTCAATGTAGCATACACACGCACAGAAAATATAAATAATTATCGTCATTTTGCTGGTCCGAATAAATAATAATAATAATATGAAACACTGCGGCTTAACCAACTACGTTACTATAACTAGCTAATGTTATTGTTAATCACGGTTAATAACTTAGTAATCATTTAAATATTGAAAAATTAATTTATTATTTTGACAAAACATTAAAATTTAATGTTAATTTCTTCAGTTTACCTACATTTTTGTAAATCGAAGAAATGAAGGTGAATTCCCATTTCGCTTAAATTTAGGGTCGGGTTACTCAGGTAATAAAAAAAAGGTCAGACAAACATACGAATGATTTCGTGTTGGCAGCAGCGCGTCATCATTATCGAATTTTAAGCAGACTAAATGCATCATTTTTTTTTCTATTTGATTCCACTGTTAAGTTTTTTTTTTCTTTCCGAAATACAACAAAAAGGTTTATATGAAAATCAGAAGTGAAAAAATATCGATAAAAATGTTTGATGTAAATATACGCGAAACGACCACTCCGATTAATATTTGCGAGTTATTTTATTAGATGTCCAGTGCTGTATAAATCCCACCCGCCTTATCAGTCACTATATAAAAGCCTTATTGATATTTAGTGTGACTTGAACATTGAGGTTCGGAGTTTCAGAAAAAATAATAAAAAAGCTAAATTATAATTAGGTGTAGTTTCGAAGTGGTCGCGTTTACGTAAGAAAAAAGGAATAAAAATCGAATAGAATTAACAATAATGACATGACATCGAATGATTATTACAGCGGTAATTTTATTATTGATTATTAAAATTACAATTATAAGTACATACAAAAAGTAAATGTTAAAATTAGGCAAACATAAATAAACCTCCATTTAGTTCATCCTGCCTTTTTGCCCTTTCGGGTTTTTTATCAAAATAACTTCTTCCGGCTCAACGTAGCTCGGTACGCATTTCAAACGCCTATACTGTCAGCAAGTGCTCTATTTCCGCTTCTCGGCCACGCGCAACGAAACTAGTTCGCTACCCCTGCGTAGCGGTCAGATCCTTCGATTTTTTAACCGAGAATGCGTCTTTGACAAACAATGCCGCGTTTGCCCGCTGCCGGGGCCTTCCGAGAAATTGAATGATTATTACCAAAATTTTAATATTTTCAAAGGTCGTAAGAAATGCCAAATCCATCTCAATATGCGGAAAATCACCGCATACTGACTGTTTTACGTTATGAGGTCACAATTTGTTCTGGGTTGAGTGTTATGTGTATCAACGTTCTGAAGGAAACTATTCTTCTGTCTTGAATATTTAAATTTTTGCTTGTGAATAAACCAAAAATTTAGAGTCAGACTAATATAGCAATGGATATATCATTTAAAAAAACAAATCGAGCAGGTAAATAATATATATATATATATATATCTAATATTTGTATATTGAAATATTTATTGCAAATTACATTTTAAATGAAATGGTATTCAATTAGATTTTGACAACAGAGAATAAAAAAAAATCATCATCGATTAAAAAATTATTTTCGCTTAATTGCTATAAATTTTTATTTTGTACGTCAAAAGTGTATGATAAAATATTTGGTTAATTGAATAGCGTCTTTTTGTATTCTCATTCTTTTTTCTTTTTGTGATGTTAAATTGTAATCTTTTGGCAATTTATTGAATGAAGCATTTTAAATAGTAAGATAGAAGGTTTTTTTTCTTTGCCTTTTTTTGGATTTGCCGAAAAATCTGGCAGACTTAACAGATTATAAAAGAAAGAATAAAAATATTATCGTCAGTATAATAAACGTGACTAATTTGAAGAGGAATTTGGAGAAGTTATTTATAACTTAAAATTCGATTTTAGAAATATTTTTAACAATATACGCTAAGTTTTACCGTTTTATCTTGTAGAATGGGGGAAAAAATTATGACTGTACCTTTTAAAATTTTTTTTATACCGTGCGACACATCTAAAAATGTAATAACCCCTTATTACAACCAATTTTTCGCCATTTTTTAATCAATTGCCCTTATTTTCACTGCTTTCTACAACTAAAAATCTATTGTTAAAGATTATCAAATATAACAAATATACTCGAGGGATAGATATAAGAATATTTAAAATATACATTTTTTTGATATGGTGCTTTTAAAGCTACACTCATTTATTAATCCCATAAAAGCCATGAAGTGACCCCATATAACAAGGTCTTCACCTTGTTTATTCCTTGCTTACTCCTCTTTTTCTGCTGTACACAGAGTTTAATAGTAAATCTAGTAATTTTTGTCGTTCTAGTATCCAAATTTTGAAAAATCTCTTGTAATCGTATACGTTATTGTTGATTATTTATTCAAATCCGAAGCAGTATTTGATTTTTTAAATTCTTTCGATTTGCAAATTCATTTTTTTTGAATTAAAGAAAAATGAAATTAGGTTCAGGAACTTTTGTTAAAAAAAAAGAAACAACTGTTTTCCTAATTTTAACATTTACTTTTTGTATGTACTTATAATTGTAATTTTAATAATCAATAATAAAATTACCGCTGTAATAATCATTCGATGTCATGTCATTATTGTTAATTCTATTCGATTTTTATTCCTTTTTTCTTACGTAAACGCGACCACTTCGAAACTACACCTAATTATAATTTAGCTTTTTTATTATTTTTTCTGAAACTCCGAACCTCAATGTTCAAGTCACACTAAATATCAATAAGGCTTTTATATAGTGACTGATAAGGCGGGTGGGGTTTATGCAGCACTGGACATCCAATAAAATAACTCGCAAATATTAATCGGAGTGGTCGTTTCGCGTATATTTACATCAAACATTTTTAGCGGTATTTTTTCACTTCTGATTTTCATATAAACCTTTTTGTTGTATTTCGGAAAGAAAAAAAAAACTTAACAGTGGAATCAAATAGAAAAAAGAATGATGCATTTAGTCTGCTTAAAATTCGATAATGATGACGTGCTGTTGCCAACACGAAATCATTCGTATGTTTGTCTGACCTTTTTTTTATTACCTGAGTAACCCGACCCTAAATTTAGGCGAAATAGTACCAAACCAAAATGAACAGGGCTCTTCTTCTTATTATTATACCGGTAGAAAGCCCCGGCATTGTGTTTACTTGATCAGAATATCTTAAATAATGTAACGCAAGCTGAAAAAAATCGGTTCGGATGTCGAAATTTTACGGGGATCTAAGTTGAGATATACACTTCGAAACGTAAAATCGATATCAAAATATATAAAAGTTAAAGATAATATCCGCTCAGTGCAAAATTTATCAAGTTTTTCTGTCGTTCGTACACATACATCTCAGAAATGTTCCTACCTAATTTGCTTTTCTTCTCCATAGTTTTCCATTTCAAAAATTTCTAAGTACACATATTATACGTAAAGTTCAGAATGAAGATTTAAATATGTATGTTTCCGGTTCGCACATAGTAATTTGTTTAAGCATAGTGATTGCTCTAAGTAACTGAACCTCTATGCAGGTCTCGGATTTTTTTTGAATATAGCGTTTCTTATAAATAAATTATTATTAATGTAAAATTGTAGCAGGTGATCTTTACTTTTGTTAATTTTTCCAATGCTATGTGAGCTAATTACGCGTTTACAAGCGTTAAAGTTACGGCCAACTCTTGCCTTGAAATCTGCCCGTGGTAATTCATGAAAGTGTATAGTATTTATCGCGTTTTGTCAGCGATTTTTAATTTTCCTTGGTCTATGATTTCCGTTAAGCTTAAAGTAGCGAAATCAAAGTTATACTTCCTTAATTCCTGTAAATAGCACTTCTTATCGGTAATGTTTTAGGTTCTAATTAAGGTCCAGCGTTCCACAAATAAAAGTTACAAATTTTTATTCTCTTTAAAGAATTCCACAATGTGTATCTATAGGGAATTCAAACCATCAATGAATCGGTTCTGACGCGCTGATCTAGCAACTGTTTTCGTTTATGTATTTTTTCCAAATAAATATTCATGTTGATTTACGAAGGACTGGAGATAAACGGATCAGAAAAATTTGGTCATACTGAGATGAGAGATGCAGAAAATAACGCTATAAGGGTAATAAAAGAGTAATGATGTGAGATGCCAGTTATTCGGAACCAGTAGGCGTTCCAGTGATTAGGCTTGTCTGAACTAATACAGTATAATGCAAGCACTGATGATAGATCGGAAGAATGAACTAAGAAGCAGCAGCGGGAATGCTTGTTTTCCGGCCGCTCCTATCCAGACGCTTTGAATTTATTGGGTTTTGCCGACATACTTTGTTCGACTTTTATGCTGAGATTTACTTAACTCGGATGACCCTTCCAGTAACTAAGTTCTCTTAATTTCTTGGACGCACTCAAACCCCTCTACCACGAATTGGTGATACCCTGGATAGGATATATGTCGAGTATACTAGCGTTGCATATAGCAATTTCCAAGAACGCTACCTGTTCTGTACAGCTAGATTGTACAGATAGGTAGTCTCGACGCTCATAATCGAGCTAACGAACCAATAGAATAGAATATGTACATTTTCGCCTATTTTCTACCAAACGTTTCGGTACTTCAGTTAAAAGTATTAAAATCTTCTAATTTTAATTTAAATATAGTTCAAATTTTTTAATAGTTGAAAAGTAGTTTTTTTTTTTTTTGTATTTCCCCTTCTATTAATACGTGTCTCTGTTCGTAAGATTCATTTAATTTAATTACTATATTATATTCACATACTTTTGTCGTAAATATTTAAGTTCTGTGTGATACTTTTTCACTTAATTTAAATTGAGGTACCCAGTGTATACTTCTATGATTTGATATAAACTACTAGCTGTTGGAACTGCAAATTAAGTTCTCCGCATATGAATTATTTAAAAACAAAAAAAAAAAAAAGCAACAACAATAAAATGAAATTAATCTCTTCGGGCACGAGATTGTGGAAACGAATTGCACATCAAATAAACTAACGAACTTTCTATTTACTGCAACAGTTATCAAGGTGTTCAAACTGGTACTTAAAATGAAAGAAAAAATAAAAAAAATCAGAACTGTGCGCCTAGTCATTTATCGACATTTCTATCGATTTTTTCATCTCAACAGTTTTTCACCATAAAAACTTACGGCATGCTAAAAAGAACACGCTGAGACGGAGAATTTACTATTTGAAAAACCTACGTAACACGATAACTTCAGTGTATTCGTATGAGACATTATCATAACATTGAATTCAAAAATTCAGTTAGCAACGCATGGTTCAATACAACGGTTCCGATGAAGACTTCTTTCAAGTGAAATTGAATAATCTTAGAAACTTCGAAAAATAAACAGATCCATTGAAACGGTTTCAATCCCCCCCCCCCCCCCCCCCGGTTAATAGAGATCAGTTCTATTTTGAAAATAATAACCCAATTATGCGTATAGCTTGCGCAATCGTCTACGCAACCAATCAAAGCGGAGAAAATATTTCATTACAGAAAATATTCGAAGCAGATTAATGGACACAAAAACTCCATGAAAAAATTAAAAAATAAGGATAAGTTATAAAATCTTTTTCATTTTCGTTTATTTGTAATCATCCCGATCAACATTGGGATTCGATTAATGTCAACGAAACAGGTTAAAATTTAATTTGGTGCAATATAAAACGAATATAAAAGTTAAAACAGAAACTACAACCAAGAAAGAAAACAAAAGACCATAAGAATTACTTGGAGTAGCGAAATTAGTATCCAAACGCTGGGAATAATGAGTAGAGCACTCAAATGAAATATAGGAACATTCGGAGAAAACGTGATAATAAATTGAGACTGGTAAATTCCCTGATCTTTCCAATTACCACATATTTTGCAGAAATCTAGACGATAAAGTCGATGGAGGCTAAACGAATAGATGATTTCGAAATATTGGTGTACAGACGAGTACTACAGGTGCCGCGGACAGCATACAGGACAAACGAGTCAATAATAAAAGAATTGCAGATAACCGCACGACTCAGGGATAAAGTGAATGGAAGTATAGTGCGATATTTCGACCACATAATACGACGAACAGCATCTTTGAAAAAAACTATTCTACAAGGAAAATCGAAGGGTCGCAGGCCATAAGGAAGATGCGCGGTGCGATGGAAAGATCAAATAACGATATTAACCGGGAAGTCAGTAATACAAGGCCAGGCTGGAAACCGGGACAAACGAGTGGGAAAGGAAGTTACAGGCAGTCATAATGTCACCAAGTCCACCAGGAGGACAAAGGAATATGAAGAAGAAGAAGGATAAAAAAATCGTTGAAATGAAGAAGACACCGTGGAAGTGGTTGGAGGGAAGAATGATAGAGACGCAAAGGTGGAGTAGGCTATGTTCGAAGCAAAGGCAATATATAGTAACGATTAGGGAACTGCAAAGAGAAGGAAACTTGTAAAACCAAAAAGAAAGAATAGATAAAGGTTAAATAGAAAAATGAAAAAAACGGTGGTTGAAGAAGAAGAGTATCTTTGAAAGCATTTAGATAGATCGTTAATATCATGAGCTGAACATTTTCGGCGATAATGACATTCGAGGGCCCTTCAACGAGTCAAAGATTCAGCTATTTCACCTAATTCCTGCTCAGTAATCTACGGTAGATCTATTTGAATAGAATGGAACAAGAATAAATCGTGAATAGGCTGCGAATAAGGGAAGTAAAAGCTTAGTTTGGCTGATCTTGATTCGCGGTACAGAAAATACACTTTGTACGTTGTTTTATTCTGCTTCTTCGCATAATATATTGACACACTAACAGTTTTTCCTCATCTAGAAACGCCGGTAAGCGAGGGTGAGTATACCCTTTTTTCCTCCGTTACTCCCGTCAGTTAAAATGACTACTAAAAGTTTAGTTAAGCGCAAATAAAATTGTTAAAAAATAATAAAAATAATATAAAACGCAAAATTCATAAAGCAACTCTGAATGTAAGGTCACTTAAAAGCCCAAAAATTCCCGATTGAGTTAGAAGAGGCATTTCAGAAATCTATTATTAAAATTTTGGGATTGTCCAGAAGACCTGGAGAGAAAATTATACGCACTCAAAAGAAGAACTTATTTTATTATTATAGAGGTAATAACTCGGGACAAAAAGTAGTCGGTTATATTATTAAAAATGAATATACAATTAATGTAATGGAGGCATAGAGGGGATTAACAACAGAATGGCAATCTTAAAAATACAAATCAATAAATTTATACGAGATGTGACAATCGTATTCGTAGAATTGTTTCATAGCGCGACGTGTAGCAACATTGCGATGGTGCCCGCGGTTTCGTTGGTAAGAGGGGACATTTCTGAGTTAGTGTTTTCATAACGGTAGCACGTGTATTTCGCGTTCTGCTGTGGTCGTTTAAACAAAGTAAGATTTTTGAACATGGATCGTGAAAATGTGCGATGTAAATACTGAGTTATCGTGATCAAATCCTTGGTCAAACGCGGAGTAAAACCACCGTCGGAAATCCTCGTATAATAACCAGACGTATTTAAGGAAGACGCTATGAAACAACCGACTGTTTTCAAGTGGGCTAAGCGGTTTAAAGACGACCGTGAATCAGTCGAGGACGATCCGCGCTGCGGCGGTCCTTTTACCGCAAAAACGGCGGCAAATGTTGAACGTGTGCGCGTGCTCCAAGACCGTCGAGTGAGTTGTCGAATGTTAGAAGAAGAGTTAAACATCAACCGCAGACCATTCGGCAGATTTTAAATGACCCTCTAGGGATGCGCAAACTGCGCGCCAAGATGGTTCCAAAACTGCTGACAGTTGAGCAAAAAGAGCTCCGGAGATCCTTCTGTCAGGACATGATTGATCGAGTTAACGCTGAAAGAAACCAGTGGATGTCGGCCATTATCACGGGGGACGAGTTTTGGATTTTCGAATATGACCCTGAGACCAAGAAAGAGACCCGTGTAACGGGTGAAGAAGGGCGGGGAGCGTCCGAAAAAAGCTCGCATGTCCAAATCAAGAGTCAAGTCTCTACTGCTCGCTTTCTTCGACATCAACGGCGTTGTTCATCACGAATACGTTCCCGCAGGCCAGACAGTCAATGCAGCATTCTACATTGGAGTTACGAAACGGTTACAAGCCAGCGTCTACCGCGCACGACCTGAATTTGCCGAGAAGAGTTGGGTGCTGCATCATGACAACGCTCCAGCACACTCGTCCTTCGCAGTATGCCAGTTTTTGACGCTCCACAGCATCCCCACGCTCTCGCACCTCCCTACATCCCGGACTTGGCTCCGTACGACTTCGTTTGTTCCCTGAACTCAAGAGTTACTTGAAAGGAAACCGATACGACGTCATTACCGAAGTCCAAAGTGTCACGACGAGGGTCCTGATGCCGGATGCTCATGAGATTCTGTCAAGAATTCAATCTAAAAATAGTAAATAGTCTGTTTAAAAAAAAATATAGGAAATAGATGGTCATGGATAATTTCCAAACCAACAGTATAAATCACTAATAGACTATATACTAGTACTTAACAAGAATCAGTTAATGATAAATTTCGAAATGAAAGGTTTGAATAAGTTCAGCTTCTATATAGATCACAGACTGCTAATTATAACAATTGCAATTGATAAATACAAATACTACGAGAGACATAAAAAATTCATATACAAGACTAGACTACGAAAAGTACGAAAACATAATTAGTCAAGATAAACTTAAGTAGAGATCAAGAAATTGACGAACTATAATATAACGCCATATCTCAAACAATAACAGCGACGTTCACAAATACATCCAGGAGAAAAAGTGCAAATATCCCGCAGGTAGGCGAAGTAGACGACATTTATCAACTATGGAGAAGAAGAATGAAAATTTTAAAAATCGTTATTAGGTGTCCAAAAGACAAGATTGAGTTAAATTTAATGTTGAGAACTATAAGAAATAAAATAAGAGAACGTGACCGAGCTCAAAAAAATGAAATTATTAATAATATTTTAGAAGGAAGTAAAAATATAAAACTGCTAAAAAAGAAACTTAGTATAGGTGCACAATGGGCAACTCATTTTATGAACCTGAAAGGAGAGAAAATATACGATAGAAAAGAAATAAACAACTTCACAACTGAATATTATAAAAATTTGTATAATGACGTAGATAACGATCACGGCGTAAGCAATTCAGTTAAAACTAGCTTTCCAGTAGAACCAGAATTTCTGGATGAAGAAGTAGAGGGGATAGTAAAAAGATTGAGACGCAACAAAAGCCCGGGCATTGACAAAATAATTAACGAGCACATAAAATTGGGAGGTTTACAATTAATAAAAATCTTAACGAACCTATTTAATAGAATTTTAAAAACAGGCATTATTCCCTGTAAATGGAAGTACTCTGATATAATACTGTTGTTTAAAAAGGAGGATCGACACAAAATTGAAAACTATCGTCCAATATCTTTGACTATTTCTAAAATGTTTTCAAAGCTGTTAGAAAATGGAATACAGTCCGTTATAAGAGTCCAGCAAGCTAACAAGCTGGTTTCCGAAGGTCGTTCGCTACAATAGATCACCTACATGTCATGAACCAAGTCATTGAGAAATGCATAGAATATCAAGTGGAAAAATATATATATAGCTCTAATTGACTATAATAAACCTTTCGACTCTTTAAAACATCAGTACTTATTTGCGTCACTTAAAAGTCAAACAGTTCCAGCGAACTACATAATATTAATAAAAAATATGTATAAGGACCTTAGAGCCAGAATATTAACAGATTTAGAGGGTCGGTACTTTAATATTAAGAAAGTATATAGTTAGATAGGGAGTCCCATTATCACTGCGTTTTGTTTAACTGCGCTTTGGAAAATATTTTTAGGAAGTTGCACTGGGATAACAAAGGTTTAAACACATAAATGGGAAAATAATTTATAACTTAAGATTTACGGATGACGTGGTTCTTTTGTCAAATTCCTCGGAAGAACTGAAAACTATGATAACAGAATTAGACGATGCGGGGAAAAAAAGCCGGGCTTTCCATAAATATCGGAAAAACGAAAATATTTACAAAAACCGAAACGCTAAAATAGTACAAGTAAACGGAATGGTTATAGTAAATCAAGTAACGTACCTAAGGGTCACCAATTATCTTTCCAAATGACGTACTGAAAAGAAGGTAAATACTAGAATAACGAAAGCTTGGAACAAGTATTGGACACTAAAGTATATTTTCAAAGGCCCTATTATAGGTAGTTTAACGTAAAACCTGGTGTCTGACTTCAAAAATTATTTATAAAATAAGGGTCACACAAAATATAATCGAACAGTCTATTTTAGGATATTAAGAAAAAAGATAAAGTACAAACTGATAAAACAAAAACCGCGTACCCGCATTGAATGACTTCTATCAAGTTAATCTCTTAGATATTTGACGTTTACTCTAATCAATGTATAAATTATTCCTGGTCATAGATTAGCAAACACTCGTGGAGACACTCTCATCATTAAATCCTTTGCAGTAAATACTATCAGAAAGAGAGGGAGAGTTTGCGCCATGTACACACGTAAAATCGCTGTATCGAATTTTATAACCCCTAAGTGAGTTCTCAACCGTATGGTATCTCTATTTGCCTTTAAAATCGTCCGTTATAGAGCGACTTAATAGAACATTAAAAGGGTATATGTGAAAGGAGTTTATAACTAACTAGAACCAACAATGGTTGCGGGTATTGCCGAAGCTGACGTCTAAATGTGATACTAGTGCATGGAACAACGAAATTTTCCACGGACAATATGAATAAGCTTTTGGAAAACTAGATTGCAGAAACATGTAGTCTTACTACTCCACCATTCATTAAAAAACCGTGATTTAAGATTGTTATTTATAGCATTCCTCTTATGCTTGTACTGAAATGCTTGTTGAAAACAGTTGTTATATGTATGAATAAGTTTTTCCACTTTGGTTCTTTCTCCACCGAACATATACATATACACGCGGATATTACTATTTTTTCTAGGTTAAAGTTTTTATGCGTTCTTAAAGATACACCAATTATTTATATATACATATATAGGTGTTCATTGATAGGCAAGCGCAACTCTCGATTGGTCCTACATAGGTTGATTAATAGGCTGGTTTTGGTCCACGATAAAGCAAATACACCTTATAATAACAACACATTGGTAAACACAAATACACACATAAACACGCATCAACTGTAATAGTTATTAAAAAGCAACGTTTTGTCGCAAAAGTTGGTTATTACCTACTACATTCCAAATCCTGGTAAACCGCTGTTGAATACATTTTGCGAGAAAGAATTACGAAAAACCGGTTACCTGAATGTATATTTCATTGAACGCATGGTTCGACGTAATAAATTTAAGGCCTCAATCAAGCGGCTAATCTCACAAATGGAGCAAAATGCTGCTGGACACGGAGGAAGGTGTCTTTGTTGATATTCGCTATCGATATTGCGAGAGAAACGATTATCACCGATACATACATCGATTAAACAATTACATGATGGCGAAGCGACGGTATTTTACGGTAAGCGCGGTTCCTATTGAACATTGTGTTAAAGACGCTCCTTAAGGCCCGTTTCCCATTGCAGCGAGGAATGTGAAACGTGAAATGTGTTTTCTGAAAATCGATTACCGTACATTTAAATGTAATACTCTGCCCATTACAGCGAGAAATAGTCGAAATAGAATTCCTCGTTCGGACCGTTCGTTGAACGAGTTTTTCAAAACACATTTTGCACAATTCAAATGTTTCATATACATATTTGGTATAAAGGAACTGGCCCTAATATTCTCATCAGATCTATTAGGCTTAGTACCATTATGGAAAGCTTAACTTCACAATCCGTGATATTTTATCAAGGATATATGGGACTTACTTTACTCTACTAGTTGTCTTTTATATAACATTTCTTTGCCATTTTTAATTTATAAATATATAAGTGTATATACTTTTTTGTTTGTAATTTGTATAAATATTTGTCTCTAGTTTTATTTAATTTCTATATAATGGAAAAACTAATTGAAATGGTTAGGAAGTATGAATTTTTATGCAATACAGAACACAAAGATTTTAAAAATGTAAATACAAAATATGTTATATTTGGACTGTAATCACACAAAAACTTGAAATAAAAGATGGTAAATTATTATTCGTCTGTGTATTTAAACTTTACATGCAGTTTTAAAATTTGTTGTTTTGAATTTTATTATTATATAGAGGAATTGAAATATCACTTTGAAAATTTTTATTACTTTTATAATTTATTTTTATAAAGAAAATTTTGAACTTCAGAAAAATGTCCATTAAAATTTAATAATGTAAAGTGATTAAATTAAAAGCAATAACTATATCGTAATGAAAACAAACGATTAAAGGTAAAAGTGAAAGGCCAAATAAAAATTCGACAATTTAATCACACATTATTATTTCCTCGCTCAGCGAACTCGCTGCAATGAGCGGCCGTAAAAAACACATTTTACATTCCACATTTCACATTCCTCGCTGAAATTGGCAACGGGTATAACAATCATGCCATCATACAAACAGGTGATATTCAATGATAATTGCTAACTTACGTCACATAAAGATATGAAAGAGGCAGAAATAAGGATGCAAAAAGATCTAATAACAATAAGTAAATGGGCACACGATAAAAGTCTAAGAATAAATGTAAAAAAGACTAAAGCAATGGTACTGCGGAAAAAAAGAGACAGCTCTGATTTGTATTGTCCAAATATAATAATGCACTCAAATGAATGTGTACATTCAATGGGGGAAAGACGCGAATGCGAAATGAAAAACTGTCAAAAGTTAGACATAGTAATGCAGTATAAATATTTGGGAGTAATGATGGATCAACACTTAAGATGGGACATACATTTGGAATACATTGCAAAGAAAATAGGAGCAGTTTTACCAGCTTTATGTACATTAAAGAAATATGCAACAAATGAAACATTAAAAGTAGTTTATTATGCGCTAGTAGAGTCGAGGATAAGATATGGAATTCAGGCGTGGGGAATGGCGAGAAAAGCATACTTGGGGAAAATAAATAAACTGCAAATTAAATGCTTGAAATTAATAGGAAATCCTTAAGGGGAGAAACCGATAGTGAAATAATTAAAAAAGAAAACGTAATGAGCATAAGAGGAATGTACTTATTACTGAAGATATGGGAGTACATATCAGCAGAAAAGAAAATTGAATTGGGGGAAAGAATAAACACAGAATACGAGTTGAGGGAAAAACTTTCGTACCAATTGCCGTTAGCAAGAACAAAGATGGGGGAGCAAACGGATAAATATATTATAACTCAGATGTTGAATAAAATACCCAAAGAAATAATAGAGAAGGAAAAAATAGGGGAAAGAAAAAGGAAAATAAAGGAATGGCTTCAGGAAGAAGAAAATATAAAAAAAATAATAAACATAAAATAAAAAAACAAAGCGCAACAAAAAAGCTAGGAAAAAAACCAAAAAAAAACCGAATATAGAAATAGATTAGTAATTATTGATAAGTAAAATAGATAGATTAAGTAAATATTACACGATCATGTATATGTATAAGTTAATTTAAGATGATAAAATGTCAAATAGGATAATTCGTCGACAAGCGTTTTAGCTTGACGAAAATTTTTGTATGTAAAAAATTATAAATACATATTTTAAAAAAAAAAAAAAAAATGTGAAGTTTTGGCTATTGTATGGTATACGATAACACATTCTACGGGTCAGTGTTACTATTCAAAAAAAGAAAGTTTTCAGGTTTCTTTAGCGGACCTTGTATAATCTGGTTTGTTTTTTATGTTTCTTTTTTTTCTTTACTTATTATCTTCTGTTCACGCTGTTCGCGCTGCATGGCATATTTTTAGAATTTGTAGCGATCATAATTTTGATTTGATTTGATTTTATTACTATTATTAACACGGTTGTTATTATCACTATTTTACACACTATTTTTTATGTTAATGCAAACATTATTTTCATTATTATGCAACATTTTGGTGTTCCTCAAGGAAGTATTTTGAGTCCCATATTGTTTCTAATGTACCTTAATGAACTTTTTGCAACTTGGACATACAGGGAAAATTAATTTCTTACGCCGATGATACGGTATTGTTAGTAAATTCGCGGTACCCAATTACTTTAAATGTAGGTATACCCAATTACTTTAATAAAATTAGCCCAAAGTGGGGTTGATTTAATTGCTGATTGTATGAATAAAAATAGATTAGTACAAATGTAAATTAGACGAAATACATAATATATAGTTTTCAACAAATTGAAAAGTTTAAAAATCTTTCCCTATACTTATCAGAAAATAAGATGGTCGATAGAGCTTACGACATAAAATATTTAGGATTATTTACTGATCATAAGTTGATCGTAAGCATCTGTGTCATATCTGGCTATTAAACTTAGAAGATTAAATTATTAAATTATCTGTTCTACTACTTACAACAGTATTTTTCTCCTTCTCATTTGCGGCAGTTATACCTTGCCCAACCTATTCTTGCTTACGGCATAAATTTCTGGGGATATCTTACTAGGCCTGTAAAAATACTGCGAAATTCACTGCTTGTAAAGACAAAGTCTTAGGATAACAATGTAACGTGGAAAGATATCATGAATTTCGAAACCCTATACAAGACAAATTTGCTGTATTTTGTAATTAATAATAAAGACAAATTTCATATTTACAAGATTCTCGAATACTTTTTTCGTCTTGGTCCCAAAATCCTTCAAATATCATATCAGATTACAAGTGACGTACACGGGAGCTACTATTTTTAATTCCCTTATATATATATATATATATAAATATGCTGAAACTGATTTTGTTCTGTAATGAATTGTTACTTTTTGATTTGTAAGTAGTTATAAGTGCTAAATAATCTGTTTCAATAGTCCATCGCTTGCGTATCATTGCGCAAGATGAAATAGATGTAGTAATAATAATAATAAACGATATTTGATTATTATTATTATTATTATTATTACTATTAGTATTATTATTGTTTTGTTTTTTTTTTAAATAAATTTACGATACCTGGGCTATTACGGCACCTAGACTCACTGGAAATTACAGAAGGCGGTGCAGTCTGTTCGATGCTGCAAAATTCAACACTACCCGAACACAATCCGGGTAGTTCGACAACAGATGGTGGGGTGAGGTATGAGTAGAAGTATGGGAAGTATGCCGGCACCATTTCAGCAGATGCTCTATGGTTGGCGGGCCAATTATTATTATTATTATTATTATTACTATTATTACTATTTTTTCTGGATCTATGATGATTTCGAGAAAAAAAGCAAAAACTGGTTACAGCTTAACCAACTGTTTATTAATCTGAATAAAATTAAATGTATTACTTTTAATCGTGTACCACAATTTAAATGGATGAGTTCGTAATTTTTTGGAAAAATAATGCTCCCCTGGATAGAGTTTATGAGATAAAATATCTAGGTGTTTAGCTGTACTGTAACCTGCTGTGGGATACGCATACAATTTATCTTGCACCAAAAATTAGAAAAATAAAAAATTATACATTTCATTATCTAAGCAAATTTTTTAAATACTGCATTATACCTACCGATATTAAAGTATAGAATCATGCGTTGGCACAAAACTGCTGACCGTCATTCAAAACATCTGACGCAATTGCAGAAAAATGTTATAAAATTACTTGATGGAAATCCAGACACAGCTGTAGATTACAATATTTTACGTTTCTCAAAAAACTTTATGAATTCTAACTACTTATGTTTGTTCCTAAGAATAGAACAAAATTTAACATCTCTGTTGCTTAGTACACTAGATCAGCGAGTGAAAAATTAGCGGTATTACTAAATATTAACAAATACCATATCCGGAATCAATCTCTATATATATATATGGGTCCCAAACTTTTTAATTCTTTACCTTCTTCTTTAAAAATAGATTTAAAAAAAAAAAAAAGCGCCGTAAAATTCTTATATCATACTTATTACCTTAACTATAGGACAGATAGGGAAAAATAAAAATAGAAGATAGAAAGATAAATAGTTTGTCAAATTTTGTTTAAAATTAATTTTCCTTTCACCATTAACTGTGTTGTCACTCGCCCTTGATTCTGAACGCTCTGCTTTGTATTTCAAAATCTTAGCATTGGGTCTTCCTGCTCCTTATAATTCTTCCTTTTTCCTTTCCTTCCTATCTCCAGCCATAATTCCTGTACTTCAATCTTTCCTAAGCTCTATTTCTAATCGTCTCTCTATTTAACCCTTTCTATAATTTCTGGAGTTGTTGGGTCAAAGCCCCAAAAGAAAATATATAAAATAATATTATCATTTTATACGCCAAAAAAAAAAAAAAAAAGAAAAAAGACTATGTTTGCAGGATTAGTTTTGAATCCCTACATCTATGTGTATATGTAATCAGCGAATGTGTGTATATGTGTAATGTGTATGGGTGTATCGCTGTGTGTGGGTGTCTGGCTGTATATATGTGCATGTATGTTATATACGAATCTGGAGGTGAACGTGTATTTAGTTGCATGTTAATTTACACTGTTTGTGCGCGTGTGCGGGTGTGCATTTATTTTTTTTTAATGGGCACATATATCATACTTATCTTATAAATCCATGAATTTATTTACGAAGTCTATTTGTTTTCTTTATTGTTTTGTTTAAGAAATTTTTATTGGTTGTAAATAGTAATCGCTGACGCAAATTTTCTCATCGATGGAATATGTTTATTAATAATAATAATAATACTAATAATAATAATAATAATAATAATAATAATAATAAACTTTATTTGATTCGATTTTATTGTTAATAATTGAATGAACTATACTTTATTGTTAGGTATGATTATCTCGCCTCCGTTTCTCGCATAGTCCCCTTCCTTCTTCACTAAATCGCTTTTCCTTGGCTGCATCTCATAATTATCCATTGAATCCTGAAGGTTCCCAGTATGTTTGTGATGCGAATCACGTGCTCTTCGAGTGCTCCGGTTTATCTCGCGAGCGTGAGTTACTTTACTATCATCTTTTAAAGCTTGGTCTTCCTGCTCCTTTCAACGCCTCTAATGTTCTTTCTCTACCTATTCTCTCTGTTGTTCCTGTCCTAGGGGTGTTCCTTGAGCCCATTGTCGACAGAATAAAAATATAATTTCTATTCTATTCCATGTATCTATTCCGTTTTGCTGGGCTGATGCTCTTTGGTAGCAAAACCAAGGGGGTAATAAAAAAAAAAAAAAAAAAAAAAAAAGTTATGAGACCTTGAGTGAATTTCAGGGATTTACATTTAGATGAAAAATCCACACCGCCTTCAGTGAATACAGAGGCAAATTGTTCTTTGGAGTTATAGCCCCAGCTCCCTCTAGACCACCTCATATAAATGATCACAGAAATTAGAAATGAAAATACCGTATAAAGACTAAATAAACAAAAAGTATAATCTCCTGCTGTGAAATAAAAATCGGATTATTATGTATATAAATATAGGAGTATAAAAGAAAAAAAGAAAGAAAAGTTAATTTAACACACTGACACTAAAGAAGAAAACTGGTGAAAAAGGTGATTTCACTAAACTTTTGATAAACAAAAAAGGAACTCTTCAAGTAATCTCGATAAGACCTTTTTGACAGTGCTGCAAATATTTTGCAAAAAAAACCAAAAGAAAATGAATTATTGAACGGGTATAATAGAAGTTTTAACGTAAAACCAGCTCTTTCTTCTTACCTTTTTTATTCAAATCAGCGACCCGGTATTATATCTTCCTTTGAGACGCACCATCATCTCTTCTGAGGTGTAGGTCTCTGGTTTACCTCCAAAAGAAGAATCTTAAATTCGGTGCACAATATAGTCTCCCCCTTTGCTGCATTCAAAAATATTTCTTCCTTGACCTGCCGGCTTTACTCCGGTTATTCCTTCTTTTATTGTCGTAATTGTCCACCCTCGCATACATTGATCGGGTCTTGTCGACGCGCGTTGCCTTCAGGTTCAACGCCTTATGCAAAATATATATCGTTTTTTGTCTTAGAAATATACGACGGCGGATTACCAATGCACTCCGTTAGATCTTCTGCCCGGGGTTTTAGCCGTAACGTGAAGTTTTGAAGTGTTGTAGACTCGTCTGTTCACTTCGAGACAATTTCACTCTAAAAACAATTCGTTCGGCAGCGCTTCCTTGCCCAGGCTAGGTTGTGAGTGAGCTGTTGGTAGTCTGCATGCTTTTAACGGCATTTATTAGAATGTTGCATTCAGCTAACAACAGTCTTCTGACTATATATATACCGCCAAAAGGAAAACTACGGTTAAGCTCCTTCATTGGTACAAAAAAGATTATCGGGCAAAGGTTGCCACCACCTCGTACGGCGTAACCGCGCACTAGTGTCGTTCGGTTTGTCGTTTATCAGTTCAACTGTTCAACTGCTCGGTGCTGAGTATTAATTTAAACGGCAAACAGACAATAAAAGTACGCGAGAGATGAAGTTATATACAGTAAGTAATATTTAAAAAAAAAAAAAAAACGTAAATAGCCGATAATCATGTGGCCGAAAAAAAATCCTATGAATAAGTTTATTAACAGCGTGGAAACCGGGAATGGAAAGCGAACTCTTAGTACGACAGAAGAAACGATCGAGTTCCAAAGTTTAGGTCATAATAGTTGGAGCGAGCACGAGATCGCGACGCTTGGAAATACCTAAACTTTCACACTACAGTGAACTGACAACGACTGCTGAAAGCGAAATATACGTAGAGACGTTAAAAGTATTTAAAAGTTCGTTGTTTTTTTTGTTTTTTTTTTTTACTTTATCCTTAACAATGTTAAAGTTTAGAAACATTTTCCGTTTAGATAGACTTTTTATCGAATTATGACCGTCGTCTGATAGAAAAGTTACATCAAGAAGTTCGGCGATCGACGGACGGAACGGGGGACGGACGTTAGCGAAAAGACCTTACTACCTTACCATAGGTTTCCGAATTTTATCCTGAATAATGCCGTAAAAATGTACTAAACCGATAGACTGTTAGATTAGGAGGAAACTGCTTTTAAACGAAGCAACATTAGCGACGATATTAGTAGTTCAGCGGCGACAATAAATTACTCGACGCGGCGGTGCAATTTGACGCCAATAACAAAACGAGGAGACCGGTTCGAGTTGGAGTCCGGAAAAGCAGAAGGAAAACGGGAAAAACCCGGGACGGCGATGGAAGAAGATGCGAACAGTTTTAAACGAGTGCTGAAATTAGTGGTAATGAGTGTACGGGAAAAGTTCAAGTCGGAAAACTTTCCGAACGATAAAGCGTAAGAAAGCGCGCAGCGGCGAAAATCATGGCGTAAGTAAAGACTTCAGGTCGACAATTAGAAGGAGAAATTGTTGCAAAAATGTTGTCAAATTACTTTCGCTCGGCCAAGCTCGCCGTTTAGTTCCTTTGCGAAATGACACGACGCTCAACAACCGGCACACTATGTAAACACGGCCGTCGCTCTCGTCTTGTCGAAACTTAACGAATTGCAAATAAATCTAAAGTTGCCAAGTATTAAGTTATTTTTCTGCCTTTGCTTTATTTGCATGTTCGCTTCCGACCGGTGATCGAAGATGCTCCGAATGGCGAACCGAACATAGTGCTCGAAAAGATGCAGTACTCGATCGGCGATACCTTGAGAGGTAACTGTACCTCGCCACCGTCCGTGCCAGCAGCTAACATCACCTGGTTCGTAAACGGGAAGCAGGTAAGTTTGTTCTTTCACAGACGCTTTTTCTGTCGTCACCGCCACTGCTGCCGCCGACTAGTAGTGGTGAAAACTATATCAGACGATGTCTCCAATCTGTTTTAAAGAAAATCAACGAACGATAAATAATCGAAAATTTCGGACTTCAGCGGCTATTTTCGGAAATTTAACTACGTTCAGCCAGTATTTTTCCACCACCGCTGTCTTTAGCTACCGGGTGGGTCATATTTGCCCTGTAAGACCCACAACTTATTCTTAAAAAAAAAAAAAACAGCTTAACGGGACATTCCGGTCTAGAGGAGTAAATTTTAGACGTTTTGTCGAGCTCGATAAAAATAAAACTAGAAAAAATTTTTACTATTCACTTTCTTTTTTTCCTTCAAGATTGATATTTTTAAAATATACTAAAAAGGATTCGGAAAAAAATTAATAATTTAGTTAAGTTGGGAGTAAAAAAGGGGATTGTCGTGGTTAACACGATCACCACCGTTGTTGTGGTAGTCTAAAATAAAACTTAAAAAAAGAACGTTAATTAGTACGAATGTCGTTTAAGAGGAAACATTTATTTTTTTGTTTTGCAAAATGGCAGAGCTGTCTGAAGAAAAAAGTATATTGCTGTTCGACCATTAATTTCGGTACAAAAGTGGTAGGGATGATAGAAGGTTATGGTATTGGAGGTTGGTGCAAAGTTTCAAGTGAATTGATTATTAAGAAGGTATTCTAGTCGAGAAATATGAAGAAATTAAACATTTTTTTTTTTTGCATATTCTGAAAGTTTAGACATTTAAGAATATGTCCTTAAAAATATTTTTCAAAATTAAAATTATTTACGGAGTTGTAGCTATTTTCGTGACGCGGCAACTAAATCGGCTCAGTCAGAGCGGATCAAACAATATATAGTAGACATTCTTCGACTACCTGAGGATAAATCAAACTCTTTCATACATTATATATATATATATATTTAAAAATCGATTAAAGGTCATTGTAACGTATTTCGTTAAAATCTTTTCTTGTTTAGTGTTTAGTTCAGGTCAGTTTCGTTTCAATCTTCAAGCAACGCAAATATACACGTACTCTGTGTACAGTCCAAAAATATAAAATTTTGAGTGAATATTTTATTTATTAAGTGTAAAATGGAAAAAAAAAATTAACCAAGGAAGTGCTATGCGTCTAGACAGACAAAAAAAACGAACATTTAGACTGTCAGGCGGGACTCGGATTGAAAGCTCTGAAATCCGAACTTCGGATTCTTCAAAGGAGACTAGGACTGCTCGTCTAGTTGAAAGAACTTCAGAAAATGTATAGTTTGAAGTAGTCCATTGCAAGGAATCACCGATTAAGAAAATGTAAGTATAACATTCTATGGATTAGACTGCCTGAAACTTTACTTAATAAAAACTTGAAACGCGTTTTTCTCGAAACTATTTGTACTTTTTTCAACACGGTTGACATGATGAAGTTCTAATGAATCGATTTACTTGAAATTGGGTATGGATCTTCTTCATATATCCCTCTATAGCCCCTACCAGAATGAAGGCAAAATTTTGATTTTTACTATTTTTAAAAAATTTAGAAATGTCAAAAAACAGGTAAAAAATCGACCCTTTCTTTTTCAAACAGTCACCATTTTACGAGAACATTTTTAATTTTTCTTTTCAGAGGTAGGGGCTATAACTCCACATCCTTACTAATTAAGAATCTTTTTTCCATTTCAAATGACTAGAAGGATTGGAATTGTGTCAACCAGGACACACCCTTTTTTTTTTTTACCTCTCCACGTCATCAGGCTGTGTAACTTCGTGAATTTCGAATAATTATTTCTTTTGATAATTTTTTTTTGCGTATTCTTAAAACACGAATAAATAAATGGTAAAAAAAATTGATAGTAAAAATATTTATTGTTTTGGTTTTATTGAGCTTGAAAAAACCTCCAAAATTCGTGCCTCTAGACTAGATTACCTCCTTAAGGGGTTATATCTGTTTGGAGCCCCACTAAAAAAAGGCTTTTCTCATTTTTTTTTGTATGAGCTCGATTTTAAATAATCAGAAATAAATAATATACGGATCGATTAAGCAACTCTTCAGGAATATGAAATTCTTTTTTTTATTGGCATGTTTAAAAAGTGGAAAGTTCAGATCAACGAAAGTAAATCGGTAAACTATTCATTTCACGAATAGAAAAGTCATAACCGCAACTGTTAGAATAAATGGACTGGAATTTCCTGTGAGAACAACAGTTAAGTACTTGGGATTACACCTAGATAGTCGTTTAACATGGAAGCAGCACATTCCGGACAAAGAAAAGAGAAATAGATATTCGTGTTAAAAAAATGTACCGGCTTCTAGGAAGAAATAGCGTTTTAAGTATTGATAATAAACGTTTGATATACACAAGTATCTTGAAGCCTATTTGGACCTACGGAGTACAGCTTTGCGGTTGTGCTAAACCTACAAATCTGAAGATAATACAGACCGCGCAGAATAAAATCCTTAGGCTCGTAACCAAGGTGCCATGGTATATGTATCAAATCAAACTTTGCATCAAGATTTAGGGATAGAGTATGTGGCAGATGTTATTAAAACTCATGCCCGAAGACACGCAGAAAGACTTGAAAGTCATCCGAATAAACTTACTGCTGGACTGCTACATACTGCTAATGATAGGAGGCGGCTGAAGCGTAAGAAACCTCATGACCTTGTTTAAGGTAAAGTTTATCGGGTAGGTACTATTGGGTAATTCTCCCTTCATGCTAAATACCTCCCTGTTAAGAATATTGCTAAATGGCCTAGATGGCCAGTTTGTAATACAATAACAATTTAAAAAAAAAAAAAATAAATAAATAAATTTACAAAATGGCGGCTGTTTCAATAAACTAAAAACAACATTTAAAAAAGTATCTCCGCCGCACGCAGCAGAATTGGATCACCATCTGGAAGCGTAAAAATTTGTTTTCATAAACTACATGAGTTTTGCTAGTGAAGTACACACGATTATAATTTTAGGACTTTTTTTTGCAAAATGGCGATTGTTCAAACAAAAAATTGCGTTTTTGACGAAAAAAATCGACTTAAATTGCTTATATTTTTTTTTCTTATTTACCGATCGTTAAAATCGTGCGTATTTCGCTAGATAATCGAATGAAGAAGCTACAGATTTCAAGTTAATCGGATGAGACCTCTTCGAGTTCTGCTGTCTGCCGATTTCAAAAACATGGTTTCGAGAAAAACGCATTTAGAAAATTTTCGAAATCACAATAATATGGTCGTCCATAATAATTTTTTTTACCTTCACTCTGCTATCCCAGCACCGTATAATTGCCCGTCCAAAGTCCTATTCTGGTCCTCTAGCTCTTTTCCCGCCAATGTAAGGCTGCATCTAGCCGTTTTCTCAATCTCGGAAATGGAACGCTCAGCGGCCTTGATGCGATTGGCGTCCGATTACATACAAAAGTCGAATAATGTACGTTATTCCTAGTGCATCGTAGATAGAGCATAAGCCTGATAACCTCTCGTTGAAAGTGATCGCAGCGATATCAGTCGCTTCCGTTTGACACTGTTTTCGGTGTGCGATGGTCCATACAACTCCGTTGAATGATTCGTTTTGATTTTGAACATATCCACCTGAGCAAAATGAAAGAAGATCGTCAGAGCTTAGTTCTTCGTAAATCGGCTTGATTGCTTCAAAAACATCTTCATGCATAGGAGGCTTATGCTTATAAGTAGAAGCTAGTTCTTTGCTCCGTTGCCAAGAGCATCAAGAATTGACTCCGACTGGACACTTATCGTGTTGCGGTTTTTCATCTGTGGATATTTTATAATAGAGGTTTGCCCATATACCATTTCTCATTTTTTCAACTGATCTGGTATTGTGTCTAATAGCAAGTCCGTAAAAAATAGTAACGTCATCAATGAGTTTACCCGTCAATTTACCTCGGTCCCCGAGGCCTTTGGTATTTTTTTTTTCATGTTACGAAGGCGAGTTCGTATTCTCTTTTGAACGTGGCCAATACACTCTCTTTTAGCAACAGAAGTATTTCCATACGGATTGGTGTTAATAATTCCTTTATTGGTTTTCGAGTCCCCATCGCCAGTGTAATATTTCACATTATCTGTGCGTGCGAGTATCAAGATTCGAGCAACAAGTGTTTTACGCGGTCAGCTGTGTAACCTCAATTCTAAACACGTAAATTTTATTTAAACTTATTTTTTGTTTTTGTTTTAATTCATACGGAATATATATATATATATATATATATATATATATTGTGTCATTATTTTATATAATTTATAATTCACTATTTTATATTTAATTTATTAAATAAATTTTTTTGATTTAAATCCTTACTTTACATTTTTACATTGAAAAAATGATTAATAAAAATTAAATATACAAATTAGAGAGAGAGAGGGAGAGAGAGGGAGAGTTGAATGAAAGAGGATAGCGTTTTTTGGCGTGACAAAAATACACTAATAGAATTAATAGAAATCTACACATTAAATCACGTTTAGAGTGGAAAAAATAGCGTAAGGAACTTGTTCCTGACGGGGTTCCCCTGACCGCACAATCTTTTTTCATGCTTGGACGTTATTCATTATAAATCTAGGAATGTTTTGACGTAATTTAAGCCAATAAAAAAAAAAAAATGCAAAAAAAAGTTCAAACAGATATAACCCCTTAAGTAGAAGATATCGTGATGTCGAAAAAAGTAGTTTCGAAAAAAACGTGTTTAACGTTTTAAGCAAGTTGCAGGCAACCTTGTAGCAATCCAAGAGTCATGGAATGGTACGTTATACTTACATTTTGTTATTCGGCGATGCCCCTAATTCATAGAGCGTGCCTTCTTCGACTTTAAAGTCGATATTTTCGTAAGCTCATTCTAATTTACGAGCAGTTCTGGGGATCCTAAGAAGCATTTCTGATGCTCGTTACTCGGAGCGCTCAATCCGACTACTGTCGCACATTTAGTAGCGAACGCATAATCTCTTCGGGGTACTAATGGTAATTTTCCCATGGCATTGATCATTTTTAAAACTGATAAAAAGCCTTTCTGGAAAATGCAAACTCGATTACTATCATTCAGACCCCCAACACGCAGCCTCTACCCGATAAGACTGTTCTTACGAACGTGCGCGGGGATTTTTGGTTTAGGCCGAGTAAACATCCTTGATAGGCAAATTAGAACGATGTCTGAGAGATCGTGAATTAATAAAATATCAGAGAATATTTTTGAACTCGAACGCCACCAAAAGATAACGCTACAAGTAATCCAAATTAACACTCAAAATGATTTTTATTTTCAAACTGTGAGCAGAGCACTCTCTACGTTTTTTGAAGATTGAGATTAAATTGAGCTGAACCGAACACTGAACACGAAAAGGTTTTCTTCAAAACAATACGTTACTACGACCTTCGGTTAATCGATTTTTAAGTGTTTAAGGGTATACCTATATTTGTATGTATATCGTCGTCTATGTCATTGGAAATTTTGAGTATGCGTTATCTTCTAATTCGGAGGAGAATTAGAGGATAGATAGCTGCGCAATAGATAAGCACTTAAGCAGGAGCCTAGCTTCCGCGCTGCCGACCAATGATAGAAAGGTACCAATGGCGAGGTGAAGCCAAGACGACTGGTCTTTACTCACGTTGATTAGCTCGCCGGCTGAATATTTCTATGCGACGCTAATACACACGACTACAATAGGAACTGACTATAGTCGCTTGATTTATCGATATACAAATGCAGTTCCTTAAGTGTGTCTAAATTGCTGTGTACTAAACTAGCGCCGCATAATTTTTGTCGTCGCCCGGTATCGAACCCGAGACCTCCGAATCGGAAGTTAAGAGCTCTAGTCGTCGCGTTTGGCCTCGTGACTAGAGTGCTTGTATAATATCATATCATACCAAAAATGGTCAAGCCCGGCGTGATGGGCTTAGTTGCTGCGCCACTAAAATAGCTATAACTGCGTAAATTATTGGAATTTTAAAATTTTCTCTCAACATTGTTAAAGGTCGGAACTTTAATAATATGCAAAAAACAAAAATAAAAACAATTTGTTCAAAATTCTAGACCAGAATACTTCTCTAAAAACGGAACCGAATACGTTTTCACGCTTAAAATGACACACAATCATTTTGCGAAGAATAGCGTGCATTGATGACGCACAGTGCGGTTTTAGAAGAGGATCCTCGACAAGAGATGCGATCGCTGCATTACGAAGCATCGGAGAAAGAATGATAGCCTTAAATGGTAGAGTACGTATATGCTTCGTGGATTATGTTAAAGCATTTGATAGAGTAGAGTGGAAAGAACTTTTTAAAACACATTAAGAATAATTGAGGAACCAAGTAAACTGATGACATTAATACAAAAGCTCTATACGAAAATTATATCTAGAACAACTGTAATTACGAAAGGATTTCGTCAAGACCGGCACGGTTTAATTAAATTCAGAATTAGTGAACGAAGCGTTGGTAGAAATTCAAGAAGGTTTTTTGAAATCGGAGGAGGACGCTGTGTAAAAATCATAAAATTTTCAGACGACCAAGTATTAATTTTAGATGATCACAAAAGGACTGGTTAAAATGGTACACAGATTAAAAAGTATATATATGTATATACAGCAAATATGGAATGGGATTTAAATATTGAATCTTGAATCATCTTTAATATTGCGTTAATTTTTCCGCCTGTTTTCTATGGTTAAAAAAGACGTTAGAAGAATATACTAAATCAAAGGATAAAATTCGAGGACAGCGAATGGTTAAAATTCACATAGATTCGCCTATTTCTAATAGCTAATACAATGATATTATCTAATATTGTAATAACACAAATATACGTTATCAAAAACTAATTACGATGTTTATAATAATCCCGGTATTTATAAGCTTATTTTCAGTTTTCACATTGGACAAACACGAAAGATCATTTTATCATAAGATATAAAATTACGCTTTACACTATCGTTATATGAAAAGATCTACACTCGCGAAACACATAATAAAACAATCGGATTAACAGCAAAATTAAAGATAACTAGTTAGTATTCGCGGTAATATTAAGGGGGGCTCATTACAAATGTAATATTTTCGTTTCAAAATGTAAGACCCTATGTTAATAAGATGGTTGGATTTTCCACATCTGCTATTAAGAATACCTCTAGCAACAGACCAAAATCTTAGCGGCTTATTATATTAAAATTTTCTCTTATAATGTACGTTTCAATTGTGTCTCGACATCTCTCCCTTCTAAACACTAAATGAGTAATCTGAAATTCTTGGCTTCACCTAAGAATCTTAGTACGCTGAATTTTGTTCTGTTGCCTGTATTTTCATCGTACTCCGGCTACTGACTCACTATGAAACGACTTCCTTCGGCCCGTTCTAAAGTTGTTCCTTTTTTTTTTCCTTCCAATTTCACTAGTTTAGTAGTCCGTAATTCAATCTCGGGACTAGAATATTTTTCTTGACTTTTTTTCAAAATTCCTTCTACATGTTGGGACCATTTTTTACTGATTATTCAGCCTGATGGTATTGTTGCTTCTCTTGTGTCCTTCCAGTCTTCAGTTTTTCAAAATTATTCGGTCTTCCGTTTTTTTCATATAGATTTTTAATTTTGAACGGTGTATTTATATAAAATGATCCTTCGCTCATTTGCTAAAAATCTCCCCCAAGCCGTAATTAAACAGGTATTCTACAGCACTATCAATTTCCTATTTCCCTTTCATGTTACCCTTCATCCTTCCTGATTTTAACCTTTCAGAATCTTTTCGCCTTCCCTTTTTTGTTCCATATTCATAAACGAATTATTCACTATCCTTCGCTCTATTATTTTCATTTCCCTCTAAATTTTTAACTATCTTTAACTCTTTGAGCGCCCTTCAGACCATATCCTCTCCCCTTCCTGATCATTCGTATGACACTTTGTTATCCTCCGTGTACGTTCACTCATTCACAATCTTTCCTTTCTCCGTTCAATCAATATTGATTTGCTGTGGGTACCTAGCCACTCGGGCATATTTGGTAATGAAGCAGCTAATATTCTTTGGTACTCGGGCTGCTGCTGCTTTCTCCCGTCTTTTTTTTTAAAAAATTCCACCCGATAACCTCCTATCAATTTGCAAAAGCTTCCATATCAGATCATGGTATCGGACATTTACGCTTCCTCCTTTTCTAATAATTATTCACTTCATGTGTCAGTTAAATTACTCTTCCTGCATATTCATGGTTTCTTTTGCATCCCTCTCTTCTTCGATATTCTGATGTTGTTTCCATTGTTCGTATGCGCTTTGGCCATTCTTTGCTGCCATTATCTAAATTTCGTTTTTCCTTGATTTCTTCTCCACACTGTCCTCTCCATCATCCTGATGATGCAGTTATTTGCTACGCCGATCATGCGTTTTTCCAGTGTTCATCTCTCTCCGTGGAGCGTTTTGCCTTATATTCTCATTTGCTGAAGCTTGGACTTCCTACTCCTTATTGTGCTTCCTATATCATGTCCTTTCCTTCCCCACTAATTATTCCTGCTATTTGTTCCTTTTTAGGTAAAATTTCTGATCGGATTGAAATATAACCGACTTATTTCCTTACCTTTTGTTTCTGGGTAAAGGTCTTTGGTTGACGAGCCCAAAAAAAAAAAAAACAACAAAATATATAAAATGATAATATTTAGTATCCTTCAAGATATTTTCTACTAAAACACTACTGTTTTAATTTACTTAATTCATTTTTGCATTTTCACCTTTAGATAGTTCCATATTTTTAAAAGTCGCAAATACTGATATTTCAAATTCCAGCAGGAATGGCACAAATAAATTGATTTGGAAAGAAACTGTTACTTGCATTATGTACAGTCTTGTTGCAATTTTGGCTGATTTTAGTAAATGAGGTCTTCTCTTCCGGTAAGCGATTATTTAAACATAACTAACCAGTTATGTTACACTGCAATTAAAATAAATGAACAGTAACTGCACTAGATTTTCGCCTAATAAAATGCCCCCCCCCCCCGAATATAGCGAGAATAAGGTACTGTTATACTTTGATAGCTTCGCATTTCATCGAAAAATGCAAAAATTACCGATATCAGCGCCCATTTTGGATCTACTATTTTATTATTATTATTTCATTTTATTCTCGAAATGATCTTTCCGGTATTTATTACAGTTTGTGATAATAATCAAGTCACTGCCGCTTAATTTTATTATTCTGATCTATATTATTCTTGTTCTTATTATTTTTACTGTTTTATTGGTTTAGGAATTTTCGGACTATGTTACATGTGTTCAGAATAACCGTTTTTTGTGCTTGTGTGTGTGTGTGTGCTTTGGAATCTGAAGAATGTTTAATCCTTCTGTGAAGGAACTCATGGTTATTCCTGTAACTGATAGTATTATTGGTACTATTATATCTTTTTGCTGCTTCCAGATCAACTTGATTCCTGTTGCTAATGGTGCATATTTCATTATTTTTTCACTATATTTCTTCTCTACGTTATTATCATTAGATATCGTGATATCTGTTAAATATGTATTTCTTGTTTGTTTGTTGATTAATATTATATCTGATCTATTTAACTGTATGATCCGTTAATACTGCTGTATCCGAACATAGTTTAATGGTTTTGTTTTCTAAAATTCTTTTTGAATTATAAAAATTCCACACCTGCGCAAAAAAGCGCCAGCAGTTAAGTACAATAATTATCGGTTATTAAATTGTATTTTTTTGATATTTCTTGATGAATTATTTTTTTTACATTATTGCGTCTTTCTGTATATTCTGTTGCTGCTAGCAAGCAACAATCTCCTGTTATGCGTTCTATGGTTTCCTTTGTTTGGTGGAATTTTCTACCGTGATCGTTTTGCATATTCATATCTTTAATTATATATTTTCGGAAGCTTTTTGTTGATATTTCTGTATGGCGAGTACAAAGCGGTTTCCGAGGTACAATTCTCCCTTTTTTAACCAGGTGTACGTTAAATCTTTTCTGATTCCTTTGGTATTCATGATATTTGGATGTTTGTCGTGTATTGCTTTACTGATCCATTTTTCTTTCTTTCCCTCTATTGCGTTAATCCTCTTTATAGTGTCATACTTAATTCCTGAGCGTCGGCGACTACCTATTTGTACACCTCAGCTGTACAGATACAGGCATAGTGTACTAGGCAATTATTATATGCAACGCAGGTGTACACACGTAAGAGACTACATTCGGAACTGATAGTAGCCGCTTGTTATCTAGGCTATCGCGCTGTACATATATTTTTTATTCTTTATTCACAAGGTTGAGTGGTATTAGATTTCTATCTGCTTTCACTATTACTCTGTGTAGTGAGTGTTCTTTGGAGTGAAAATATTTTTTAATACCTTCTATTTGGCTCTGATGAAGTGCTACGACGTCTAGTAGACCTTTGCCTCCATCTTTTCTTGGTAAATTCGTTCTATACACAAATTTTGGTATAATTTTCTTTGTTTTGTGGGTATTGTTCGTATCAATCTATTGGTTTCTTCTAAATCAGTTACAACCTAACTATTCCGAATGAATATGCTAGGACTGGAATTGTAACTGTATTTATAGCCTTAAATGTATTTCTGTAACTCGGGTGTGTTTCGGTTACTGCTTGTAATCATTTTTTAAATTTTTCTTTTCTTTTTTGATTTTAGTATGATTTAGTGGAGTATTTTGTTGAAAACCAAGATATTTATATGTTGCGAACATGTTTAGACTATCTAATATTTCTTCATTGAGTTTTTCTGTTCCTCGGTGGTTAGGACATTTTCTTTTTCATATATGAAGGCTTTTGCATTTTTCTATTCCAAATTCCATTTTTACATCATTACTTATGGTTTATACTGTATTTAGTAATGAATTCATTTGAGTCGAGGACGTGCTGTATAATTTAATGTTATCCATATACATCAGGTGGTTTATTTTGTGGTTGATGTTTTTGTGATTTATATTAATGTCATATTTTGAACCATTTAATATATTTAATCCTCTACTGAGGCAGAACCACAAAGGACTGAGGGAGTCACCTTGAAATATTCCACGTTTTATATTAAACATTTCTGTTTGGATATTGACGGTTTCTGTGACAAAATTTATTGTTGTTTTCCATCTTTTTTCATTATTTGAGAGAGGAAGTTATATAGTACTCGGTTAATGTGGTATATTTCCAGTATTTTTAAAAGCCATGTATGTGGGACACTGTCAAATGTTTTTTTGTAGTCAGTATAACTACATACTGAATTTCTGTGCCTTTTTTCTATCTGCTTCATTATTACTCTATCGATTACAAGTTGTTCTTTGCAACCTTGGCTATTTCTTTTGCATCCTTTTTGTTGTTCCGTTAGGATGTTGTGCTGTGTGATAAATTTTTCGATTTTTTTTGCTATGGACGCTGCTAATATTTCATATAAGGTTTGAAGACATGTAATTGGTCTGAAATTAGCTGGGTTATTTATTTCTTGGCTTTTTGGTTTGATGAATGTTTTCCCTTCCATGAGAAAATCTGGGCATATTTCTGAGTACTTAATGATTTGGTTTATCTGATTGTAAGTGCTTTATGGACGTCGATGAATTATTTGTACAAAAAATTGTAAATATGATCCGTTCCAGGTGCTTTCCAACTATGTGTATTTTTAATGATTTCTGCTAGTTCATTTTCGTAGATGGTTATATTCGTTTGGATAGGTAAGCTCTTGTACCTTTTTTCTTCTCTTTTATCCAGACTGTATCTTCTTCATTTTGCACCGGGGTGGACCACAGCTTTTGCCAGAATCCAGTTATTTCAACTTTGGTTGGTGTCTGATTATTTGTTTCCGCTTTCTTGGACAATGATTGATAGAACTTTTTTTCATTATTTTGAAACATTCTGTATTTTCCTCCTTTGTGATATTTTGTATCTTCTTAGTCGTGCAGATTGCACGCTTAATTTTTGCTTTAAATTATCCACAGTTTCTATATATGATTCATCGGGGGCTTTTAATGCTTTAACCTGTTTTGTTAGATTTCCCGACCTGTTTCCCATTATGTATCGTGTTAACCTTCTGAAATGTTTCTACTTAATGTTTCTATTTCGTTTTCGATCCTGATTTGCCACTTTGGTTTTTTGTGTATTCTTTTGACGTTTTCTTTTTGTGGTATCTGTTGATTATATAATCGAATATTGTAGACGCAACGCAGTAGACTAGCGCGTGTATTTCTTCTATGGTGGTATGCTGATATATGTACTGTTCGAGTATTTTATTTATTATTTGAATATTTGTGTGTGTATACTTATTTTCATGCAGTTTTGCTCTCTCTTCTAGTGGAATTTGTTCCATTTCATTTTATTACGTAGGTTTCTAAAGTTTCTTGTAGCTTTCCTTCTATGCTACTGATCTCTTCTACTAGTTTTATTATTCTTTGATCTGTTGGTTTATCTACTAATTTTATTTTGTTTGTTGGTTTATTATTTGCTTTTATATTTTGGTGTATATCTTTTTCTTTTAGCTCCAGTTAACTGTTGTGGTACATTTTCTTTTATTGTTGCTCTTTCGAGAACTGTTAAACGGTTATTGTTTATAATCATTTTTATTTTTGATCTGCCAATCTTTGTTTGGTGACCTTTGAATATTCTGGGTATTTTTCTTGAAACATTTTTAGAAGTTGTTTCCGATTTAACGGGTATCTTTCTATTTTTGATAATGTAATAGTAGCACCATATGACGTGATTATTCATTTCTTTATTCCATGTCATCCTAGGTTTCCCCGCTTTAGAACGGCTGATTTGTTGGTAAAACATCTTTTGCAGGTTCTCTTATATTGCATGAATTTTCGTTGTTTGGATAACGAGCTTCACGAAGATCTAGTACTTTTGTTTGGATTTAAATTATTATCTTCACTCATATTTATTCCCACGATGATTGCAAGAAAATAACAGTCCGCTGTGTCGGTGCTTCATACCCCGGTAATCCTATGTACTCTGGAGGGAGAGATACCCCAGAAGCTCCGTTCGCGACAACTCTGCTTCCTTAGATGCCTTGCAGCCATAACTTGGCTTAAGGATTTTTAGAGGAGAATAATGTGGACAGAAGGAAAGGAAAACCCTTAGCTCTCGCATACACTAATAGCATCAGAATCAGAAAAATACAAGAGTTGGTCAAGGGAGACCGGAAAAGATGAAGAGAAAGATGCCCCACCCAAAGACTAGTTATAGACTAGCGAGAGTGGTTATTATTATTATTAATATAAATATTATTATTATTATTATTGTACAAGTAATATATTAATAATTGTAACAGAAATTATTATAAATAATTAATTAATTTAGTGTAAACATGGGCTAACTTATGTATATAAAACTCATTTAAATCCAAATTACTATCTTTGATCTTATGCAAAACAACATAAATCGGTCCATGTAGCATGCAAACATGTAAAAGCGAAAATGTTCTGCTACTCGCGCACCTGTAGCGCATAGGCAGAAATTGCATGAAGGTGTCAGTGTGAGAGCTTGTATACCCAAATGTGTGAGGGTGTATTATTTGTGAGAGTGAGTGCTGTGTATACCGGCGTGTATGTGTATGTGTAATCACATGATGTATACTTGTTTATAACCTGTATTATTATATTGTATTGTGTTGTATGTATGTATGTAAAAATAAATTTCATTTCAATTTCAATTTCAAAAATTTCAATTATTATTATTATTATTATTGTTATTATTATTACGAATCATTAAAAAAGTGAATCGTGAAAATCTAGTATGGTGCTTTGGAATTTGATTAATTAATTGACGTATTTTGGCGAATCTATCATCACGTTGGTAATAATTATCCTCCGATTAATTTATTAGAAATTCCCTCGAAAAAAATTTCAGCCGACAGAAATTCCCTTTTTATTTTTAATTATTAAATCGCACGCAATATGAACCCCCTTCCGGATGTATAGGGTGAAAAATATCCCGAACAAACGCGGAAAAACCAGAAAAACATAACAAAAAAACAAAAGAGAAAAGTAAGAACGAAAAAATAAAAATAAAAAAAAAAAAAAAAAAACGGAAACAAAACAAATTGCTTAACGCAACGTCGTTGAATAAATACGTCGAAAGATATGTCCCTGAGGAAATACGAAATGTAGTAGGAATAATGTGGAGGAAGCGAGTAAAAACTCAGAAATGGCAAACTTCACAGTTGAGAGAAAGAGAAAATCCGGCTAGGGGGGGTAGAGGCAAGTGAAAAAGTCCCGATGTAAGTAAATATTGAAGCAACCGGAGACAAGCTGCTGCTCCCCCCCACCCACACCCCCACCCCCAGGTACTGCTTCAACTTTTCACTTCGTACCGGAAAAAAATTTTAATTTCCATTTTTACCTTTCCACGTGCTTAAAAAAGTTTAATATTTCGTGGCGTTTTTCAAATTATCCCATCGTCAAAATATGTTTTGTGGATTTAGGCAGGTAATAAAGTTTCCAGTTAAGTGTATTGCAAGCGTTTATCAGTGTTGCGATTGTTTTAATGCATAGTACGCCTTTTGCGGAGTTTTGTGCGATGGAATATTAGTGTAACATCACGCCTGTATAGAATTTCGCGGGGAATTCTGAAACGAGAATAAAAAAGTATAACCGATGAATATACACATAAATAAAATGAAAATAGTATTTTTATTCAAATCGGTTTGTTAAAAATAATTTTTTCAAAATTATATATGTATTTCCTAAATGGCCAATAAAAGTATACTTACTACTTTTAAAACCCCCGTTTTCAGCTGGAAAAATTAAAATCGAAACAAGAACGTCTCGACGCGTATTTCAGTTTCACGTTCGTGTTTTAATTTTCAACTTGTAATAATTCACGAAAATTGCGCATTTCACGAACCGTATAATAACAATATCGTATTCTATAATTTTCAAAACGTACATAATTTTCTTTACTTCATCGCTCGCGTGTAATTCATGCAGCTACAGTACAAATGTTTAATTTAAACGATTTCATATTAATTTTTATTATTTAAAATAAATAACGGGGTAACGTGTAGAATTAACGAGGGAGTAATTTAAGTCACGCGAACGGTACAATAAACAATACAAACTGGAAACCATTACGGACGTTTCGTGAAAAATTAAAAATCCGCCGGATCAAACGAATTTCATTTTATATATGAAATCCTACACGAAGTGAGCTAGAATGATTTTCATGAATTGTTTAAAATTCTGCTCATTTCGAGAATTCTACAGCGGTATTATGCAATTGAAGTGAATTACTTTTTCGTGAATTGTACGATTTTAAGAGGGAAAAGCTAGTGTACGATTAATGACCATTTCCCACCAGCGCATCGGTATACTTATAATCGATTAGGCGCTGATAATAATGGTTTATGTGTTTATAGGAATTTCGTTTCACACCGTAAGTCGAGTCGGGATGCACGTTGAAGTTTTCATAAGCCAAACTTAATATCGAAATTTACATCAAATTGATCGAATTATTACGAGATTGTTAAATTTACCTTGTGGGCGAATTTTTCGATCGCGCGTTCGGTTACCTTTTTTTTTACATTTTATATAAATTTTCATCAAATTTTGCTTGTTCGAAGAAGCAGAAAATTATAAAATTTCTCTAAACGGTGATTCTAGAAAAAATTCTCATTTTTAATTGACACAAATTTGACATTTTCTTCCCTTCCACTACCGTTTAATTTTAATTTTTGAAAAATATCCAACACATTTTTGACAACAAACAGAATTCTCGTAATATGTGGCGTTGTCGGAAACCGCACGGAGGAGTTTCATCGATTTAACAAGTACACGAATAACGCACTTGCTAAAATCCACAAGTAATCGACGTTGAAACCGAATTGCTTCCAATTAGAATCGGCGGGAAAAGGAAAAAAAATATAATTTACGGAGTCGCACTGAGTTAGTTTTACTTTACTTATCTGACGATGGACTGTACGTACCCGCGTTCGAATCTTTGAACAGTATTTCTAATAATAACCTGGTTTCCAGCGAAAACATTTTTAATTTTAATTTCGGTAAAAACTCGTTCATTGTAAGTAAAAAATAATTATAAAAAGTAATTTTAGCCAGTTATTTTTTCGAATTAATTACCTGTGATTGTACGAAATTAAAGGAATATATATATACAGTAATACCCCGGACTTACGCGATAGGTGGGACTGAACGCTATCCGCGTAAGTCGAATTCGCGTAAGTCGGGGTACAATTTTGCATATAAAGACATACAAAGTATGTTTAATTGGGACTGGAGACTAAATAAAATAATAATTTAGGAAATAATTAGTATCTAATTCTAGATAATATGACAAACTATATTAATAGAGTGTATAAACACAATCCGAAGTTATTTTGATGTAGAAGGTTTCATAAATTGTAACAAAGTCGTCTGACGAGTCAATGATTTTTTCTTCTCCCGTAATATCTCCTCGTCGCATCCTAGTAATTTTTTTATTCCACGTTGTGTAACAAAAATGCGCTCTTCATTGGAGTCTATGCTTTCCAAAATTGTAAACCCTTTCTCAATCGAACTGAGGGCTTCTGTCAAGTTTCCAACTGTCATTTGATCTTCTAATTGAACTGGATCCAAAGAATCATGATTATCAATTTCTTCCTCTTGTTCACGCATTGTTATGAGCTCATCAATTGTAAGCTCCTCATTGTGTGAATCCAACAGCTCTTGAACATCATCACTATCCACTTCTAAATTTATTTGTCTACCAAGTTCGACAACGTCTTTGATCACATTGCAAATTTCATCAGGCCCTGGCACTGATTCCGCCTGAGTCTCAGCGGAGAAAAAAAATGGACAGAGTTTTTTCCAGACGCCATTTAAAGTTTTTTGTGAAATTTCATCCCAAGATTCTCCAATGATTCTAAAACGTTGAATTGTTTCCAAAATTCTTTAACAGAGAGCTCGTTGTTTTGTCTCATAGCTTCATGCAGATGTGCAAACGATCGTCTCGTGTAATAAGCTTTGAATGTTTTGAAAACTCCCTGGTCCATCGGTTGAAGCAAGCTGGTTGTATTTGGTGGCAAAAGTTCAACTTTCACACGTGGGTCGAAACTAGTTAAAGTAGCAGGAGGATGAGCTGGCGCGTTGTCGATTAATAGCATCACTTTAAACGGGATTTGTTTAGACTGGCAATAACGTTCGACTTCAGGTATGAAGTGATGACCAAACCAGTCTTCAATAAGGGAGGCCGTCACCCAAGCTTTACGATTCGACTTCCAAATCACGGGCAAACCAGCTTTAGATTTGTTTTTCAATGCTCTTGGATTTTCTGAGCGATAAACTAAGAGAGGTTTTAATTTAAAGTCACCAGCTGCATTCGCGCCAAGCATCACTGTCAATCGATCTTTGGCGGCCTTAAGACCTGGAAAAGTTTTCTCTTCACGCGCAATAAAATTGGCTGTAGAACAGTTCCGCGCATAGCAGGAGAAAATATAACAGTTGCGCGCCAAATGCTTTTTAATCAGATAGCAGTTCCGCGCGGATGGGTTTTAGGCTACAGAGCAATTCCGCGCAGAAGGTATTCCATTAAAAAATACAGTTCCGCGTTTGAAATTATTTATTTTACATCAGAGCATATAAGTATTGAATAAAATACATAAATAATTTTTTTTTGAATGCAATAAGTAAATGAATTGAAAAAATTAATTTATATGAGGTGATTAATAATTAAAAAAAAACAAATTGAAAAATTATGCAGCATAATGGTGACGCAATTGTTCCACTAGTCTCAATGCTGATATCTGCCCATTATTATACATCCCCAAACAGGTTTCCAAGACGTTTTTTTGTTGAATTTCTTTTTTTGATTTTCTAACTTTCTTCGGGATTTCAAGGCTGTTGAGAATTGCTTCAGTACTCACCTGAGTATTTTTGATAGCTTCTAAAAATGAGAACAAATTGGGATGGGCAGAATAAAAATTCTTGCTGAAAGCAAGGTGGAATGCTTCGCACGCATTAGTTGTCCTCTGAGACTCTGCAGTAGCTGCTGCCCATTGAGATGGTGGAAAAGTACTGCTGTCAAAAATATAGTATTCTAGTAGATACTCAGAAAAATCAAAAACATGCAAATCTATTGGCATAGCAGGCAGGATATCGAGTACAAAGCAATCAGCAACCTCTTCAGGATTCAGGAAAGGGAGTCCAAAAATTAAACGTAGCCATTTACTAATGTCATTCTCTTTCTCTTTGTATTTGGTACTCAAACCTAAACTCTGGATATGACGATACCATGCTTGAGTGAGGTGAAAACGGCAACCAACTATTTGAATATTTGACCATATTGATTTTGAAGCATTTCGAATGGCTATTTCAAAGTCAGCAACAACAGTTGAAGGCTGAAAGTTTAAATTTTCTGCAGCACAGGCATCTACAAGATGGCGAAACAGCTGTACATATATTGCTTCCTTTTTGGAAGGCAGTAATGCCCACACTAAAGGAACGTAGTGGCCATTTTTCACAATATGAAGGGTGAATAGTTGACAAAAAAATTTAGTACAACTATCAAAAGTTCCATCGACAAGAATAGTATCACCAGAACAGAGGTATTTCAAATTACTTTTTGGAGCAAAACACACTATATTATGTACTTCGTCATTAATGAGTAATAAAGGTTGGTCATTGTGGGTAACTACATTCATGCTATTGAGTGCTACATGAACTTCAGCAATATTCTTTGGCAGGGTTGGTAAAATGGAACGCCTTTTGCGATATATACTAATACGAATACTGTCAATATCATTACCGTTCATTTCAGCAGTGGCATTTTGCTTGACAATTTCTTCTCTTATTAGCTCGAGTGGTCGTCTGGAAATGTCATCCAAAGCCTTCATTTTCACAGCATTCGAAATTTGTTGCCTGGATGTAATAACAGGTTCTTCATGATTATGAAGCACTGGTCCACCTTCGAGAACAATTTGACCATTCACATCAGTATAAATACGAGCACGACACTTTTTAAAGGTACATCTCCAAGATATTCCTGCTTTAACAACACGATCTTTTCGAAATTTAAAGCCATTATAAACTTTTAATGTTTTGCCTTTTTCACTGATTGCTGACGCAGCTTCCATAATGAAACGTTTACCAAATACACGTCAAGAATAAAACTAAACAACTTGACACTGGCACGAAACTATTTTATCTTGATATAGGCTGATTTTTACTGCGCGCAACTGTCTTACCTTGTTCAGATATGCTGCGCGGAACTGTCATATGGGGAATTTACGCATGGCGCGGAACTATCTTATTAATAAATTAGCTGATAAGAGTTCGCGCGGAACTGGTGTAATGCCATAAAATTTCTTTTAGGCATCTTCTTCCAAAACAGGCCAGTTTCATCTACGTTGAATATGGTTTGGCCGGTATAGCCACCTTCATTTATCATAGCTTTGATTTTCTCTGCATAGAGAGATGCAGCCTCTTTATCTGCACTTGCCGCCTCTCCACTTTCTGCAATGCTATGCCAGTTACAGCGACTTTTGAACCAACCGTTACTGGCTTTAAACGTTTCATCTTTAGCCATCTCCCCAGCTTCTTCTTTTAATTTCTCAAAAATTTGTTTAGCTTGAAAGCACACCGTGTTCTGATCAATAGGACAATTTTTCACACTTACTTGATTATCACACCATAATTTCAACATGTTTCCATCTCAGCGATAATACCATGCCGTTTACGAATGATGATGCTTGAATTCAAAGACTGAGCGTTTTTCACAGCTTCGAGAATTTTTTCTTTACTTTTCGTAATTGATCTGACTGTCGATTCCGGTAGATCATACTTCTTCGCTAAATCACAAATTTTTATTTTTGCATCGTAGTCTTTAATAATGTTAAGTTTACACTCCAAAGATAATGTTTTTCTCTTCTTGTTTAAAGCAAAAGAGTCGGTTCTACTTCGTTTGGATGCCATAGTACTTAGTAAATATCTCAGGTCGTCGCACAACGCACAAAAAAACACAAAATCGTAACTTACGTACCTACGCGCCGATTCCGCACTACACGTCTGTGCCTGTTGTAAACTGAACGAATAATAATGCGGGCGGGGGAGTCAGAAACAAACGCTGCCGCTTTTGACCTTGACTGCGCGGCGTTCAAACAAAAAACGAATAGACGAGAAAATTAAATCGCGTAACTCCGAATTCGCATAAGTCGAGGTAGCGTAAGTCGGGGTATTACTGTATATATATATTGATCGATTCTGTGTGAATATAAACGAGCAGTCCTGAAAAAGGGTATTTTCGAAATATTCGAGATTATAACGAGAAGAAAACTTTACTGAAATGAAGAAACAATCGAGTAGAGAAAGCGGGAAAGAAATGATCAGCGTATTAAGGAGATTAAGCGAGTACCATCAGCTTCAAAAAACAACCAGTACCAGGATGATAAATATGCGAAAAATCGAAAATTGCACCGAGAACGAAAACCAAAACACAATAATAGTGAAACTGGATCGCGCATCGAGGAATGAAAAATGTCTATCGACGGATTCTCGCAGCACTTACCTGTGAGTTTTAAATACTACATAATTAATTTATGAAACTAAAATTCTCTAAAAACCTAGCGTAACGTTTCTCCTTCCAGGAGAGAGACCCGAAAGGTGTCTTAAGCTTCAAAATGTAAAAAAAGATATAAAAAAAAGTCTGATCGATTCGGCCTATTTACTTGTCAGCGGAGTTCCAACCAGAGATCAGATGAGTCTTTCAAAAAACGTGCCCAAGACCTTTTTACCGCCACTTCAACCATGCGCATACAATTCCGAGAATCTGGGAAAAAAAAGTTCACAATCCGCCCCGACGGCGGCCTTTTCAACGGATCCGACTCCTCCTTTAGTAGAAATATATCGTCCTCCACTACGCTTTTAACTTTTCACAAAATGTCTTATAAAGTAAAACATTTGATCTTGCTATCGTTTCATTTCTATTTTTGATTTTTAGGTTGTCTTTCTTTTTTTTTCTTTCTGTTTTTATTAATATAAACGTACCATTTATTCGTTTTTCCGTTTCGAATACGACTGCAATTGCGTCACATTTACTCTCTTGCCGCTGGAATGATTTCATAATATACACTGCTGTACATCTAGCCACTCCGCGCCAGTGAAATGCTTTCTCGCTTCGGTACATCAGCAATCATCAAATTCGAGTCTTTATTATTTCAGAGAGAGAGAGAGGAGGAAAAGGCTGACTTAGCAGCCATGTCAGTTAACAAATTAACAAGCTTACTTTCTCAGATTATTGACTTTCCTAATTATAAAAAGTAATTTTGCCCAGTTATTTCGTCGAATTAATTACGTGTGATTGTACGAAATTAAAGGAATATATTTTTCCTATTTCTGTGTGAATTCATAAACGGGCAGCCCTGAAAAAGGGTATTTCCAAAATATTCATAACAAGAAGAAAACTTAACTGAAATGAACAAAACAGTCAAGTAGAAAAAGTGAGAAATGGATATAAATGATCGCCGTATTAAGGAAAATATCAGCTTCGAAGAAAAACCAATAACGAGAACGAAAAACTAAACGCGTAATAATAATAAATAAAGCTAATTGCGATCGCACATCGAGAAACGAGAAACCAACGCTTATCTACACAAGTTCTCGATAGCACTTATCTCTTAGTTTTGAATTATAATTGATTTACGAAACTAAAACTAATTAAAAATCGAGCGCAGCTCATCACCGCGAGGAGACATTATGACTTAGTATGACTTATTATTGCAAAAATTAAAAATCCACATTGAACATATGACGAACACACTCGTTTTCTATAAGCCAAGTATTGGGAATATCCGGAATATTTAATGCCGATGTTTAATTATTGTTGCCTATCGAATTTAATGCCAATTTGTAAAATACTCTCTTTAGACGTATATTACAGATATTATCGGATTTTTACTTACTTTTAGTACATTTTCATTAAATTTTTAAAGTAAATCTTTAAGTATCGGCATCTTTTTTTTTTTTTTTTTTTTCGTTATTATTTCGTAATTTTAAATGTAAATGAAATTGTGGATAAACTAAAATGAAATGTTATTTTCGATACTATATAAAACTTAGAACTGGTTAAAAAAATTTTAAATTCCGTTAGTAAAAAGAGCTTGTAAATCACACGTTGCGGATCCCAAAATCACGCCTATTCTAAATTTTCATAACGTCGGTAATACTTTTTCATTGGCGTTTATCGCCCCCTTTAATTTTAAAATTTTAGGCGTTCACGTTTTCCCTATGTTCTAATGAGAAATTTTTGGCTAATTATTTGTTTTTTTTCTTTAGCTAGTTTCATTAATGGAGGTATAAGGTTTTTTAACGTTTATTTCAACCACCACTTTTAGCACTGGCCATCGCTCATCGTTATGGGACCGACCACAACTGCACCACCATCCACTTTGGAATAAAAAATGGGTCGCATATTAACTAGGTTAAAAGTTGTACACAGCAATGATATAAAATACGTAATATTTCCGTCAGTGATGAACTAGCGTACCATTGGGTACTCTGTTTGGTGGTTTCCAATTCGTTTTCCTTATTTGAATCTACGCTAATTATGAATATTTTAATTTTTTTTTTCTTATTAAAAATTCGTTTTCCTCCAACTTACGCTTCCATATGATAAAAGTCGATATACATATCATATGCGAATAAATGAAACTCTAAAAATAAGCCTATTTGGGGCGGGGGTGGCAAATATTTAATTTGTGCGATGATACTCGCATATTCTTTGCGAAGCAATAATCTCGTATATCCGAAAATAACTTGTTTCACGCTCCTCCGGTTTTTAAGCCGAAATTTGATTTTCTTTTTTTTTTGTAAACGTTCAATTTCGATAATTCATAGCACCGTGACCTACGACAAATGCTTACTTTACCTTAGTCCGTGCGTCTAAGCTTTTATGCTCAAATCTTGCCCAATGCGGAACAATCAAAATGAAAATAGATACACTTTTTTCTTTAATATAATATTCGCCGTACAAAACACGCTTGCAAAAAGTTCCGGCAGGCGTTCTAAAAAAGGCTTAATAAAATTCTAAACAGCATGCAACAACGGCAACAATAATTGAATCAATAATTAATAATATTAACAGGAAGAAAAAAAAAAAATAAATCTGTGAAATCCGAAAATTAATTACACTGAAAACGTAGTCAAGATTAGGGCAGAGAATGGAAGTTTTTCGACAAATGTCGCGCAATTTCCACCTCTTTTAGCCATAGCAGTCGGTGGGGAGAGGGGGCAAAAGTTCACAATTTTCAGTTGGCAAATAATCGATGTACCGATGTGTCCAATTTATCTGCCGAGATATTGACGTGACAAAATCGGCACGCTAAAAGCGACCGCGGACGGCCTAGCCGCTGAGTCGAATTTAATTGCGAAAAGAGGGACTCGAACTGCTGTCCCAATGACGACGGAGTTAGTTATTTGTTTTTAGCCGGGCTCGCGTGTCCACATACGCGCTAATGAAGAATAATAAAAGCGGGCAGATTTTGGACCCCGGGCTCGAATATCGGGCAAAGATAAAATTTTACCCGGCCGACGACATAACTGCGCAGGGCCGGCCCTTTGATAAATTCTGCGAAGAAGAGTCTTGGCTCGTTCGCTCCGTCTCTGTCGCTGGCGGGGCTGCATTGTCGGATGCATTAAACAGTTTTATCGTTAGAAGAGCGGCATTTAAAATATTTCACGTTGAATCGCGTTTCCTCTAACGAGAACTCGCAGACCGGAAATAAAGATAACACGTACTCGAATATTTCAGAGCAAAGTACAACTTTGCCGCGACGCTCAATATAAACCGCGCGCGCTCGCTTCGCTTTCTTTATTGTTGCTAGCAAACCGTTTCCGAACCTCCCGAACCGGCGCTAATAATACTCGGTACGCGCTCAGGTAAAAATTCGTATCATAGCTTTGCGCGCAGGTTCGACTAATACCGCACACATTAGCGGCGATGCAAGTGGCGCAATTCAAAGTTGCCGCTCTGCAATTCGGCATTCCATTTACAGATGTAGCTGGCCACGACGTTCGCATCTGCTATTTTATGGACTCGCAAGGTCCGTTTGAAGAAACAGTCGGATTTGGCCGGGCAATCCGTTGACGGAGATACGCCGAGCATGTTGGTAACGTCCGCTAAACGCGTGTTCGTTATCTGCAGTAATTATTATTAACGATAACGACGATGGCATTCTATATACCGGCTAATGCCGTTATTTCGCAGATACGACCAGCAGCGCTTTGCAAACATATTAAATTCTCCGGCAGATTCGCTACATTGTTCGGTCCGGTCATACATACGTGCACCTCTATACATTATACACACATATCTGTTTACACAGTGTCGAACCGGAAAATAATATCTGCTTTTGCCTTTTTGCCTTTTTTTCTTCTTCTCTTTAACGCGCATTCTCAGTGACCTTTTGTTTTTTAATTTTATTCCGATCGGCAATTCTGAAGAAACATTTTTCTTTCCTTTCAAAAAAGTATATCTGCTCGGTTGAAAATAACAACAATATAATCGATATATTTATATATTTTTTTTTATTTAGTTGAACAATCACATTAATAACGTGTTTTTTTTTAGCTGACTTATCGACAACGGCAGTGACATATAACCACGTGTGTAAGTATCCTAAACAAAAAAATAAATCGTTCTCATTGATTGTAACTGGATCAAATTGGTTTTAGTTGTACTTCTTTTGAAAGGCTAGTTCCATCTAACGGGTTTGAATTATGAACCAGAAAATATAGTTTCATTTCAGGGCAAGGTGAACTTAGATGGGTTTTTTTTTTTTCTTAGGCATGCCAGCTAAGAACACCTACACCCAGAACCAACAAGAAAAGAAAAAGCCGTTAGTTACATTTTGATACGGTCAGATGTAGACAGTATAAAGGAACCAATGGATGAAATTATGGATCGGCGAGGGGAAGGACAAAATATAAGCTGGAGTTTCAGTAAACAAGAATATAGAATACAACGTTCGACAGAAAGGAATGGACATTCAAAAAATATGTGATTGGCGTCACAAACCACAGCTTCGTTATGGTGGAGAGGACAATCTGCCGTCTCAAAATCTAACTGATAGCTCATAGCGAAAACGAGAGGACGGGAGAGCAGAATGGCCATAACGCAAGCGAATCATAGAAGTGATAACAGAGCGGGGAAGTGAAGGAAACTCAAGGAACCAAGGATTAGAAGGAAGATTAGGGGGGTTGTACGGGCAAATAAAAGGATTGATCGTTACGAAAGGAGGAGAAGTAAATATCTGACCAAAGTTTGAAATGGAACTTAGTACATAGGGAATTCAAATTAGAGGGTGAAACTTTTCTTAAGAAAAGGAACGAGAAGAAGCAGCACCACGAGCCGAGGAACCCGCCATCTCATTACCTTTAATTTCTATGTGACTGCGAACTCACAGCAAATCAACACGGATGGAGTAGTGAGAATAAAGAAAATGGACAAAACAGCGTATGCGAAGAATGATGAAATCGGAAGAGTGATCAGGAAAAGGGGAACTGATCGCTTGAAGAACACTCATGGAGTCTGAAATAATCGATTAATTAGAAAACAAACGACTGAAAAAAATGAAGACAATAGAGCGGAGGCTAGTCATTAATTCGTTTATAAAAATAGAACAGAAAGAAGGAAGACGAAATGATTCAAATAAGTTGAAATCCGAAAGGATAGAAGAAGCTCCAACACCATGAGCGAAGATGGAGTTACATGCGATAGGAATTGGGAATTGATAGTGCTGTAGAATTCCTGTTGAATTATATCTCGAATTTGGAAAGTGAAGGTAAAAAAGAAACTTAGAGATCGCGGCAAAGCTAAAGGAGGAAAAAGGGAGATTATTACTTGAGATTGTGTAAGGCCAAAAAGATCCAAGACGAAGAGAAATGACAGCCAAAACAGGGATTTTCCTAGGTGTAAAACGGCAATTCTTATAAATGGAAAGATAGGAATGAATAGGAGGAGTAGAGGACGTGAGGGGAAGACGTTTGATGAGAAAACGATAGGCTAAATAAGATCTACGGAGAGTCAGGGGTGCTGTGTTAGATTCCGCAAGAATTGCTGGAATTGGAGTAGACTTAGCGCACCGAGACAAAGCCGAAGAGATGAATTTTGGATAATGTCCAATTTAGAAAGACGGGATTTGGAGGCATAGATAAACGAACAATAATCAAATTTGGAACGGACAATGGCTTTATACAAGGAGATTAAAATATATGGATTACCGCCCCATTTCGTTGAAGACAGAGCTTTCAGCAGGTTTAGCCTTTTGATAGCGGAAGAGGAATGATAATCAATGTGATTAGAGAATGTCAGCCAACTATTGAGAAAAATCCCGAGATATCAGAAACGGTTAACGTGAGGAAATATTATTTACGAATAGGTTAAACAGAGCAGGATTGTAGGGACGACGGGAAAAACAATAGCCAAACACTTAGAAGGGGAAATAGAAAGATGAATTAAGGATAGGGAATGATCTAGTTCAGTAAAAGACGAACTAAGAGCATCATTAGCGGCTACAAAATCGGAAGCGAAAGAAAAAAGCAGGATATAATCGGGAAAAAACAAAAAGGAAGAATTCAAAGGGAGAGAAGCAACACTAATAATAGTGTAGATGTTAGAGTAAGGGACTTAGGGAAGAACCTTGAGGGAGACCACGAAAAACTTTTCTTTTATGGCGGAGAAGTGGAGAAGAAATATGGATAGAGCGATTCATCATGAGATTGACAATAAGGGAAGAAAACTTAGTTGGAACGTTAATTGCCGAGACATTTTTTTCTCTTAAAGTTGGCAGATGCACATTATCAAAAGCACAGGAGACATCGACGAAAAAAGCTAAGGTATACTATTTACTGGATTTGCCTCGGTAAAGTCGCTCAGCCTATACTAGACCGTTTTTACTACGGCGACAGATGACACAAAAAATGCGAGACAAAGGATGACACAAGTTCAAAAATAACTATGTAGTTATCGCAATTGCGCATCAAAAACTTCAGATCTTTTTAACACTATTATCACGAATAACTTCAAAGGTCTGAAAAGTGAACATTATGATTCCTAATAATTCGGTATGTGTATTAACCAATTAAACTCTGTTAGGAATGGAGCAGATCAAAGCGAGAGAACCCCTAAGAAAAAAAGATAAAAAACTTAAAAAACTGTTGGATTTTCGTTTTTTGAACAAATCCGTTCGATTATACATCTCCAACTCATGCAGGCATTAACCACGATCAAAAGAAAAGCAATAAAATTCATGCCTAATATACTGATAAAAAGAATAAAATTCTTAATAGGGGGGGGGGGGGATCATTTGTTTTAAAAAATTGTTTATAAATAAGCCCGCCGGTTACTACTAAAAGTAGTGACTCTTTGTGAAAAGAATAAGTGATGTAATTTCGCGTGTATAAGTGTTCAGTATGACGTGTAAAGACGGCGTTGATAATTGCGAGTTGTGGAGATTCAACTTCAAACGGAATGTTTCACTCACGAAGATTACGAATTCTCGAACAAATAAATAACATCACCGCCCATTATAGTAGGTAATCGTTTTCGTATGTACAAATGGAAAATAGACGTTTTCGAAATATAATAATTTAATTTGAGGAAAAAAATTCAACAACCGGGGCGTGCTATCAGGTGTAATATACAAAAGGAGCATGTTAGTAGTTGATGTTAGTTCCAATGGCGCCTATGTTGCCAACTATGTTATAGAAAGTGTGCATGTTCTTCACTTTCATCTTTTCTAGGGTCCAACTCGAAAGCTTCGGAATTTCAATTACGGTGCGAACGAATAATTCCTTTTTTTCTTCATTTAAATAAATTCCACCATTGCGAAGAGCCGTATTCCGCCTAAATTGAGAAATGGGAATGTAACCGAGCAATTCGAAACATGCGTCTCGATTCGCACTTCAATTAAGAAACATGCTATTTCAGACTGATAATTTGTCGCCGATTATTATTGGTGCGTACAAAATTAATGAGTACGTGAGAGTGATCCATAAGTTGTAGCCTCCCCACACTGTATTGCGGAAATACATCTACGGATAAAATGATACTACAGAAAAGTCAGAGTACACAGATGAACAACATTGAAGTATGTGCCTTTTCTCGTATATACCGCTAATAGTCAGGTTCCAGGAAATGTAATGATCACCTTTCATGGGAAGTCAATACTGACAAGGACGGCGGCAACGTTAGCCACTTCTTTTTTTTTTTTTTTTTTTCAATGTTTATCACTATTTATCACTATTTACACATTTTCTCGTAAATCTATGCACGCTTGTCGCAGAGTTCTCTTACATCTAAAGATTTCTATACACTGTCACCGCGCAAATATTTTATTACAAACTTATCCTATTTTTCCTTATTTCTAACTTAGCTATAACTAATATCTATAATTTATTTTATTTATTTTATTCTGTCTCTTTTCCTTTCGCTTTTTAACCGACTTCAAAAAAGGAGAAGGTATTCAATTCGACTGTATTTTTATTTTATTATTATTTTCTTTTATGTGCATTACCTCGGAACTTTCTTTTAGACGAACCGATTTTGATGATTCTTCTTTTATTTAAAAGGTGATGCTTCTCGTGTGGTCCCATTTTAATTTGATCAAGATCTGTCCGGTAGTTTTTGAGTTATCCTTAATAATGCGAGGGAGATTGAAGCTTTTTAGATGCTTTTCATTCATGATTGGTTTCACCGTCGGGTTAGATTTATTGACTTAAAATACAATAAATTTGCCAAATTACCATGGAAATGTAGCTTTTCATGTTTTTACCGTGGAAATGCAATTCAAAATAAAGAAATCGATTTTTTTTAAGTATAAAGTACGGAGAATAATGCGAAAAGAAATTGATTTTTAACAAATCAAAAATTCAAGTATAACGCTAAAAATTGTAAATTCTTTACAAAAAACAAATACCAACTTCAAGGTAAAAAGTAACAAAAAAGTAATTACTCCCGATAAAAAATATATATCAGAGTGATATACCTTAAGTGGTGATATCATAATTCTTATACAACATTAATACCTTAATTAGAGTAGTCATATTACATATTAAAATGATAATTAAAAACTACATTAAATGTTCATTAAATTGTTCATAGATATTGTAACATGAATTCGATGCCAGTTCTAATTAAGGTACTAATGTTGTATAAGAATTACGATAATGTCATCTTAAGTGTTATATGTATCATCACTTTGATATTTATTTCCTTATCGGGAGTAATTATTTTTTACGTTTTACCTTGAAGTCGGTATTTAGTTTTTGTAAAGAAGCATTTTATTTCACTTTTGTTTTTCACTATACCATTTTTTCTTTTTAATGTTTATTATTACTATTCCTATAGTTTACTCTTTCTGCAACCATTCTTTTATTTTCTTTTCTTCACCCTAACTTTTTCCTCCTCTCATTATGTTTTAACCCTGTACAGCTCGGAGTTCAACAAAATTTTAAATTCACTTGAAAGGGTACGTTTATGGAGCCCAAAGGAGGTTTTCGCTGCATTATTTAACCCCAATACCGAGTACATTAAATATATAACCAAAAGCCTTGGCGATTTTGATTAAAGTCACTTGAAAAATTTGGTACAACCGGCGGGAGTTTAAACTTTTGCACGGTCACCTGATTAGTAATAGTTATAATGTGTTGTATATAATATGTGAATATCTGAAGGAAACCAGGCCGTCTTTAATTCGGAGAAAAACTAAAAAACTACTTAATGATTGTCATCGTGAAAAATATGCTTGTGAATTTAAACTTCCTAGTGCGGTTATTTATTAGCTGAATTTAGAGGTATTTAATGGCATCCGTTTAGAGCTGCCGAAACTGATTCGTTTAACAATCATTTGAACAGCACTAGAAATCAGCTTGGAACAGCCTTTGGAATATGACTGCAGGCTTTTTTACCATCGCGACGACAACGATGCGGCTAAATTTTTCCAACGATTTCTGTCCTCTATGTATTATATATTTGTTGACTAATTGTAAGTTACATGACGAAAAGACAAAAAAAAAAAAAAAAAGTAATAATAATAGTAAAATAAATAAACGAGAATATTAAAAGGTAAAACTTTCCGAAAAGAGCAAAAGTTTCTCATAAAATTAGCTGACATAGAAAAAGAAAAGGAAAAAGAGACGGCTAGGGAAAAAAATTCATAAGAAAGAAAAAAGCAAGGAAAAACATGAAAAAGTTGTCGGATGATAACGAAGCCTATGGCGCAAAGCCGAATGGAAAAAAGAAATAAAGAGTTACTCACCGAGTTGGTGTAGGTCGGTCGAAGAGATATATTAAATTTGACGGAACAAATCTGCAGCAAAGCATGGAGACGACGAAATAAGAAAAATTAGGAAAATGAAGAAATAGGCAGATGAAACTTTCAAAACGCGGGTACACACACACACACACGCACACACACTCCCAACAGCGAGCTCTGAATTTATTCCCGCCAAAAGAACTGCTCGACTCGGAAATTTCTCGGAAATGTTCAGAACTTATTCAATGTTTACTGCGAACTAGTGATGAACTAGTGGAGCGCCGTCTGGTTTGTTAAACTAGCAGGCCGAGTAGAAAAAAGAATTTAAACGCGTGCACAGGAACTCCTCGTCTGTGCAGTAGAAATACGTGTACGAGTTGTTGGAAAGAAATTTTTCATGCACATATTTCTCGGCTCAGAACACAGAAGCGGCCCCATGTTCATTTGCAACACTCAGAACTACAACGAAAGCGTGCTCAGGTAATAAATAATTGTGAAACGGGAAAAATTTTCCGCTAAAATCTTCGCAAATTATTTTCGTTACCTAAAATTTTAAAAATTTGCCAAGTTTAACTTCACAATGGAAACGTGATTACCCAATCATCACCCACCGAGAATATTTACCTCGTGTGCAGCATAATCATCCGGTTCACTAATTTCACTGTTATTTTACCGGGGCTCTATTAGTTCACTACTTTTTTTCTTAATTGTCTTAAATGGTATCCCCCATTCCTCTACATATATAATGTAACTCGGTAATTTTCTTGCTTATATTTTTGTCTCTTTCTCTTCCATACTTTGTATAAAATGATCAAAATTTACAACGTAACTCTTACTGGCATCAACACAAAAAAAATAACATAATCACACAAATCCTATCCTGACATTTAACTTTCATTACATAAAATTAAGACATTTTTTCGTTACATTTTTCGTTACATATTTCTTTACATCAAATTGTGACATTTTTAAAATAACAATCACAAAAATCCTATAAAATATAACAAACTATACATAAAATTGGGACATTTTTTTTAATGGGGGGTATCCTAAGAATTACGTTGTAATTAATACAGATGAAGAAATTATAAAAAGAGAAGTGGTGTCTAGTAGAGGACATCAAGTAGGAACGAAGTTCTTTTCACTTTTTGGTGGAAATATAAGTATGAGGTCATTCATAAAGTATACGATAAAAAATGACACACAATATATAAATCCCGTATGATTTAATTAAAACAATAACAATAAATAAATCATCAGACTCGTTGAAGTGTGGTAATGTCACACAACCCGCACACAATGCTTGCTGCTTGAATCTTGATATTCGCACACATGCACACACACACACACACACACGCATATAATAGAAAGGGACAGAATGAAAGAGAACGAGAGTGAAGATCGCCTGGAGGACGCATAACGCTTTTTCGTGACCTGACGATTTCTGCCAGTTTACTGCTACTGCCAAGCCGCGTAAAAGAACTTCGTTCCGATATAAGGGGAAAAGATAGGAAAAATTCCATCCATCAAATATTTAGGAAGTTGGATCACAGACAAGGTAAACTTGGATATGGAGATTAAATGCAGAATAGAGGTAGCACGATCCGCATTTATGAAACCCAAAGGGATATTGTGCAGTCGTGATATTAACACACAGCTAAAGCTCCGCCTGATTAGATGCCACATATATGGGCTACGGTGACGTGAAACATGGGCGCTCACGGCAGCCGCATCGAAAAGGATTGAAACATTCGAAAGGTGGATTTATCGACGGCTTTTAAAGATCAGCTGGACTGAGAAAGTGACTAATTAAAAAGTGCTACGACATCTACAAACAACCCAGGAACTACTGACCCTAATTAAAAGCGAAAAATCAACTATCTGGGCCACATTATACGAGAAGACAAATATATAAGCTACTGCAACTAATATTACAAGGAAAAGTAGACGGAAAACGGAAATGTGGCAGACCGAGAATGTCTTGGCTAGGTAACATAAAACGCTGGATAGGTATCAACAATACTATAAGAGGAAACTAATGGATGTGGCGATGCGTAACGGGGAAATATTGAGAACAGTGATTGGTCTCTCTCCTGCGCAAACTTCATAGAATCCAAAACTCCTGTCTTCGGCTCTGCATTGGGGCCCTAAAGTCTTCTCCCATTCCTGCTATTTTGTCCGAATCTAATATTAAACCCTTGTTTATCCGCAGATCTCTGCTTGGTTACCGTTTTCTAATTAAACACCTCCCGATATTTCTTCCTATCTGTATATCAATGACCACTGGCGCTTCGTTCCACGCAAAATCTCGGTTCTTGCGCACATAGCTGCTCGAGTCTCTAAGTTTTCTCCTTATGCCTTTTCCCGTAATAAGCTTTCTTACTTTTATTTTGATTTCAGTAGTACATGTCTTCCCATCCCATTCTCCTCTCTTCCTCTTTGTGCTAACTCCACTCCTCAGAGTACAGTGGTCAGTGAATATGTCCACATCTTCAATTCTTCATTTCCCCGTCATGTAAAAATGTTCACTGATGGTTCCAAAAATGATAGCGGGGTGCTCGGTGCTTTTACGGCTCCATCGCTTAATCACTCGGAATCCTTCAAACTTCCTTCCTTTTGTTCCATTTTTTCTGCTGAAGCAGTCTCCATTCTTCGTGCTGTCTCCTTTATTTCCTCTTCAAGAGGGATCTGTAAATTTCTCATTATTACTGATTCCAAATCCATGCTGCAAACTCTATCTCTTCTCCTCCTTCTCACTCGACTAATGATATCATTCTTTCTGTTCGTGCCTCTATCTCCAACTTGCGCTTAGCACGTTCTATCCTTATTGACTTTTTATGGGTTCCTGGCCACTCTGGAAATTGAGGGCAACGAAGCAGCTGACTTCCTAGCTCGCTCGGCGTCTCTCAATGGTCCATTCCTTCCGCATTTTCCTGCCTCAGACCTTCTTTTCCTCTCCGCAAGTCTCCATATCAGACTATGAGTTGACATCTACCCTTCTTTTTTTGCCAATCGCTCCTCCTTCTACCTCCTCCTACAGCCTACTCCCAATTCACAGCCGTTTTCTCGGCGTTCGGCTATTGTTTCTTTAATCAGACTGAGACTTGGTCATTCCCTCCTTCCCTTTTCTCGTCTCTCTTTTTCTCTTTCACCTTCTCCCTTTTGTCCTCTCCACTCTACTGATCCTCCCTTTATATACGACCCCAATCATATCCTTTTTGAATGCCCTGCTCTTTTTCCTGAGTGCTCTCATCTATACGCCGAACTCTTGGCGTTGGATCTTCCTACCCCTTTCAATGCTTCCTTTATCCTTTCCCTTCCATCTCTAACCGTTATTCCCCTCGTTCTTTCCCCTTTATACTCTCTATCTCCGATCGCCTCAGAATCTGAGTAGGTGATCTAAGTCCATGTAGTTGGGTCAGTGTTTACACCGAGCCCATTAAAAAAAAAAAAAAAAAAAAAAAAAAAAAACGTTCGCCAAGCAGATAAGACAAAACAAGAAGAAGGAGGTAAATTAAAGGTGCAACTTTTCACGAGTAAAAGTATATAATTTAATACATAATACAAAGCGAAGTATAAAACACACTAACTCATAGATATTTATTTAAGCCAGGAAAATATATAATAAAACACCAACTAGTTTCGAATCAACATGGTCCATATACATGATACAATAAGTAAAGTACATGTACATGGTAATCAATGGCTGTTATGTTCGGCCTAATCTGAAGAAACGCGATTCGGATTTTAATGCAGTTTCCGTGATTCATCACGCCATGATAAAAAAAATTAGTGAATACTGTCTTGTAGAAAACATAGGAAAGGTATATATTCCACTTAATTATTCAATTACATTTAATATTATTAATCCGAATTCGTAATAGATAATTTTTTTCATGCGGTTATGGCCAGTGAAGCTTTGTTTAACTAAATCTTTAAAAAAAATGATTCGTTTGTCCCACTGTCAGATCATTGTCTTAATAGCACTCTGTCTTTTCATGATCATATTAACTATCTCTGCACGTCTGCTCTCAAAAGACTCAATTTTTTGAAGGCGTTGTCTTCCCCCAAATGGGGCGGTGATCCATATATTCTTCTCATGCTGTATAAATCCATTATTCTTTCTAAGTTTGACTATTGTTCTTTTCTTTATGCCAGTACTCCTGTTTCCCTTCTCGTCAAACTTGATCGCATCCAAAATTCTTGTCTGCGCCTCTGTATTGGTGCCCTGAATTCTTCTCCAATTCCAGCTCTTCTGTCCGAAACTGGCTTTGTTCCTCTTTGTATTCGAAGACTTCACCTTGGTGAAAGGTTCATGATTAGACGTCTGCAGATCTCTCCTTCCAAACTCATGAATTCTTATCAATACATCCGGGTCAACTGGCGTTTTTCTCCTCGTAAGATTCCAATTCTTTCTCTCATCTCTTCTCGGCTCGTTCCACTTTCTCACTTTGTCCTCTCCCAGAACAAATCTCCATACTTTACCTTTAACTTCTCTGAACTGTCTCATCCGCCTAAGTTATTCTCTTTACCTTCTAATATTAAGTCTCTTCCTCGTCCTGCCATTCAGGAAGAATTTAATCACACTCTTTCCTCACTATTTCCTGCTCACATCACGATTTTTACGGATGGCTCGAAATCTGCTTCGGGGGTCGGTGCCGCTTTTATTCTTTCTGCTCTCAAATATTCTGAATCATTTCAACTTCCCTCCTTCTCTTCGATCTTCCTAGCCAAATCCACGGCTATTTTGCGTGCGGTCCTTTTTATATCTTCAACTTCTAATTTAGTGAATTTCCCTCTATGCTCCGACTCGAAGAGTGTTTTAGTAGCTATCGCGTCTCCCCTTCCTGAACCCTCTTCCTGTCCTATTATTCTTTATATTCGCTCCTTGATTTTCAATTTATTAGCCTCCCGCTCTATCCATATTGACCTGCTTTGGATTCCTGGCCACTGTGGTATAGCTGGTAACGATCTTGCTGACTCGTTAGCTTGCTCGGCCGCAGTAAATGGTCGTTTCATAGGCAGATTTCCTTCCCAAAGTCTTTACTCTCTCTCCTTTCGTTCTCACCGTGACTTTTGGACTGATCTCTCTATCCGTCCTTTTTCTCCAACCCTGACTCCTTTTACCTTCCTTTACAGCCTTCTCCATCCGTTTCTCCTTGGTTTAATAACTTTCCTAGTATCAGCCGTTCTGTCATTTCTTCCATAGTTCGCCTTCGTTTTAATCATAGTCTGCTCCCGGCTTCTCGTTTCCGCTTTGCTCTGGTTCAATCTCCTTTGTGTCCCTTTCATCCTCCTACCTTAAATGGCACGTGTGATGCAAACCACGTACTATTTGAATGTTCCTTTATTTCTACAGAACGCGCGATCCTTTATTCCAATTTGCTTAGCCTTGGCCTCCCTACTCCTTACAGTGCCCTCTATATTCTCACTTTTCCATCTCCTTCTGTTGTTCCCTTGTTAGCCGCCTTCATTTCCTCTGTCTCTAATCGTTTCTTGATATAACTTTTCGCTCCATATGTCCTTCTATTCTTTTAATCTTTTGTGTTGGGTAAATGTCTTGTGCTGACGTGCCCATTAAAAAAAAAAAAAAAAAAAAAAAAAAAATCATTGCCACTATTTCTTCCTGCCGATTATACTGCTTCGAATTATTAGAAGTCGTCTTCATAAAAGGAAATTTGAAATTAACTATAAAAATCCATCACTGCAGACCAGATCTATCTGCGGTCATGATTATTTCCCGTTACTTTATATAAGATAACAAAAGGCCTTGTAATTGCTTAGATTTTTTTTCGAATAAACGATAGAGAAGAATGACGTAGTCCATTGAAAACGATTTTTCAAAAAGAATTTCTGAATAATATATATTATGTATTATATATATTCATACATGAATCACTAGGTTAATAGAGGGTTTTATCATTGCTCCTCCATCATATAAGCTATGCCCCATGTAATTTATCATCCCTCAGCATTCGCTTCAGCTAAAACTTTTCTTCTTACGTTTTTATACGCGTATTTTGATGATTAGAAATTGAAAAGAGACAGTATAAAATAATAATACTGAAATTAACACTTGTTAAAATCAGCGAATTTCAATATCGCAAACATTAATTTCGATATTATCGATATCGCGAATAATGAGTAATTTTTGAGTAAATACATATAATAGCATAAAATATTAGCAGTACAGTTAAATAAAATTATTGCAAAAGTAGATATAATCGAAAAAACAAACGAATACAGAATATACCAGTGTGCATGGCTTTCGTGGATTTCGAAAAGGCGTTTGACTGTCTGGAAACCAAAGCAATAATACGGGTACTAGAAGGGATAAAAGTTAGCAGCGCATACATACGAATAATTAAATGTATATATGAAAAGGCGACAGCTAGATCGGTGATGAAAAAGAAAACATTCGACTAAAAATAGGTATAAGACAAGGAGATGCGCTGTCCCCGAAATTGTTCACAGGCGCACATCAAGTCAGCATCGGAACGATTAAGTGGGAAAATGCAGGTATACAGGTCGGAAATAAAAAGTTAACACACCTCTTATGACATTGTACTATTTTCAGATAGCTTGAAAGAATTACAAGGAATGATACAGACAGTCAGTGGCAAATGCGTTCAAAAATAGGGCTTAAAATAAATATCCAATAAAACATAATAATAATATGTATCCGATGAACTTGTAGTGAATAAATACAGTAACATATAAACACACAGAAATTAGAAATAGTAGATAAGTTCATTTATTTAGGACAATTGATTAAAGGAACAAACGATTTAGAACATGAAATATCCAGAAGAATACAATTAACATAAATGACATTGTCAAAAGTTAAGGATATATACTTGAAGACATCACAACACCCGTAAGTTTAAAAAAAAGGAGTGTTTGATCAGTGTGTTCTGCCAGTTTTAACATATGCTAGCGAAACATAGGTAGTAACAAAAAATAAAAATTAATCGACGAAAAATGGAAAGGTCTATTTTGGGAATTACTCTGAAGGACAAATGTGTACGATGAGGCGTATCCGAGAAACAACGAAAGTGACAGATGCGGTATATATCATTAAAAATAATAAATAGAGATTTATGGACATGTGGCTAGAGACGAAGACCGCTGGATAAATGTGGCAACATCGTGGAAACCTGACGGCAAGCGACCTTTAGGACGACCGAGAATATTATGGACAGATGAAATTCGAAAATTTAGAGCAAACTGGTAGGGAGAAGCACAAGATCGCAGTGATTGGAAAAAATTGGATGAGGCCTTTGTCCAGCAGTGGACTGATAATGGCTAATGAAGAAGAAGAAGAAGAAGATGAAGACACCGGTTCAGCGATGGAAATTTTATTATTAGCGATATTTTTAAATCGATCAATTATTTTAAATGTTTCTCGTGAGCGGAGTAGTACACATTAATTTTTCAAATTCCTGAAATTTTAGAATAGCTCGTTAGCTTAACCTAATCTGTTGTCTCTTTGTCTATGCATCTGTTTATATTTTATTTGCCTAATCGTCGACTTTATCCACTATATATATAGCCTCACCATGGCCTGACGGGCCGATCCATAATTCTCCATTACAATCACTGTCATTCTGATTTCCATAATGAGATTTTACGCTTACCCCAAAAGGACATGATGTTTTTTAAGTATTTGTCGAAATATCGAAATCCTTACATACTTTTTTCTTATAAATTACGCGAAAGAAAAGAGATCTACATTAAAAAAAAGAAAACGCCCGATGTAGCTAAACTGTTACTAATTATTAAATCGTTTTTTTTTTTGGGGGGGGTTGCTTTTTTGTAAAAATTTCGGTTTTCTAAACGAACGCTGACGAAAAATAGCCGAGAGAAATTAGAAGAATGCCAGCGACATCTTTTTATTTCCATTTGATCTGTTGTGTAGGTCGGTAAAATTCGGAACACATTGGAAAAGCGTGTACATTTGTTTTTGTTAACCTAATCTACGGAAACAATATTTTAACAAAGTGGAAAGGTAAACCTAGCAGCCGTCATATTGTTGAAATTTCCTTTTACACCATGATATACTGTATACTGTATGTTGATGACTAGGGCGATATAATTGGAAATTAACCGCCCCTCCGTCGCATTGATCTGTGCAGCCGCAGGCTGTTAATGTTATTTTAATCAAAGCGAATAACAACGGTAAACTTTGCTTCAGCGATTTTGATTATTACAAAATTTCAAAATTACATTAATGGCAATAATAATACTAATAATAATACTAATAATAATACGTAACAATAACAATAACAATAACTATAATAATAATAATAATAATAACAATAATCATTGCCATTATGACATTACAACCAAGCAACAATGCTCTTTTCGGCTCTCGACATCTTCCTCTTTGTTCAAAATTTATCTTTAATTGGTCACCCCACGAACTGTTCGTCAGACTTTTCCACATACCGACAAAGTATGCGTGTATGCTTTACAATTTCCCGCTGTCAGTTGAATTAGCTCTATCGGTTGCTAAGAAAGTATTGTGCACATAGATTTTTCATTGCCAATTTTTCTCGAAAAAGTTGTTACGTTCTTCAGAGATCATGGATTTTTTTTTTTTCAGATAACGAATTTGCGATTTAAAATTTTTTTTTAATGAGATTAGACTGGGGTTAGTTCGTTATTTTTTTTTTTTTTGGGATACGGAAGTTGAATTGCAGATTCCGGAACTGTACCTCGGATACGTATCTATGGACCTGTATGGTTTACGGGCACAGGACACTGTACACTGTCACTAGTTTGCGCTGGTTGTCGACATTATGTGTTACTCGTACCAGTGTGTTAGGCTAGATTACACCATGTCAGTTGCTTAAATAAGTCCGGAACTGCATAGATTGCTCACATAACTATAAATTTCTTACTGGCGCTTTCATTGTTAGTGTACTAAGCTCGTTTTGCTTTAAATCGAATAATCAAATACTTTCTTATCGCTACTGCTTCAGGGGAAGGTGCTTTTGTTGTTTTAAATGTTCAGTGAAGAAACTTAAATCAGCCCAATCTCCTATGTTAAAAAATGGAAGACTAGAACTTGGTTAAATTGAGAAGCGAAAATTGCAGAAAACAGATACTGCAAATTTCGAGGAGTCGAATAATTTTTTATATGTAATCAGTTTTCAGGGACTCACTGGTTCATACAATAAATTATAACTGTTCCTTGTGTGTTGTGTTCGTTATGGTTGTATTCCGTTTCTTTGTTTACTTTTCCTTTTGATCGATCATCTTTAATTTTATTTAGTAATTTTTTAATTTGAAGTATTTATAAAATATTTCCGGGTCTTTTTATAGCGAACAAGATTTCCCCAAATCACATTTCGTCGAAAGGTTTTGCAACGTCACGTATATTCGAAATTTTAATCCGACTGTTAGTAATAATTTCATCGTGAAATGTCCTTATAATTTGTTTTAATTCTACCGGTTCAACACGAATCGGATGAGGAAGAAGTAAAAGTGAAAAGTCTTAACGAACCAACGAAACTGAAAAAATTTTTCTTCAACTTTAAAGACAAAAACAACTCTGCTCGTTAAATCACCGATAGCGAAACATGTGAAATGTGGTCGTCTCAATATTTCTGATTTACTACCTGCGTTAAATTTCACATTTGCGACGATGATAATAATAATATTGAACTAGATGAGATTCTCACCTTCATTAGTAACATCCATTTAGTGTTTTGATTAATTTTTTCGCACATGTTTCAGTAATAATCAGATTATTTTCTTAACTGAATAAACCAATGCAAAAAGCAGCAGCTCTTTTTTGTTGATTACCTATTTCTATTTCATTTTATTATACATCTTTCATCCTAATATAATTTATCATCATTCTTTTCATATTTATACTTTTGCCTAGATTAATTGATATTTAATGACAAGTTTACCATTCGAGTTTTTCTACCGCACTCTCTTCTACGCCTGTTACCAATTTTTTCACATTCTCCTAGTACACGTGTTGTGTACTGCGTTTCCCTGCTTAGCATATTTTCTTCATTTATTCGCAGCTTTGATTTTTTTCGTCTCAACAACTAATTCGTGTGAAACCACTTTCAGAAACAAGGGAATTTCCAGGTGGAAAAAGTCTATTTATCGGTGAATAAATGAAAAAAATACTAGATCCGATAGCTTGAGACAAATAATTATATAGCTAATACGAACTATCTAAATCAGAAGCAGATTTATTTTAAAAACTACTAAAAAATAATGCATGGAAAAGCATCTGTTTTTCATTCTCATTTCCAGTCATATTTTCCATATTTGAAGAGAGTAGTCAAGGCCTTCAAATCACCTTTATCCCGTCACCCGTTTGACCGTAATCCTTTTCCTGACAAATTAATCTCTTTTATGGACCCTATAGCTTCTTGTTACGTTCCTGTTTTTAATGAATCATGTAGTATTTTGTCTTCTTCATCACCTCATACTTTTCGGTGTTTCTCTTTTACCTTTTTTTTATAAAACTGGCAAAGTATTTATATCCGTTTCCGGAGTAGATTGTTTGTTCCTTAAAGCTCTTAAAAGCCTCTCTGATTTTTCTGTTCGCTCTGTCTTAAACTTCTTTAACTCCTTTCTTAACACTCCAGCTATACTGGAATCATTTTGGAATGGTTTCATCATTATTGCAACTCATTAACTCAAATCTTCCTCGCTTCATCTAATCTTTCTTGCCTCTTGCATTAGAAACTTTTTCGAAATTTTTTAGCCAAAAGACGTCGTGTATGTTGATTCGAACACAATAATCCGCTATCTAATAACTTGCTTGATTTCTCGCTGGTTGCGGGCCTCACGACTGGGTTAGTATTCTTTTGGCAGAAGTTTACGCGCCATTTATCAACAAAAAATTCCTTTCGTTAAACCTCTGCGCAGTCGTTGACAATGCCGATCTGTCTCTATATATATATTAATGACGTCATTCTTAACCTGACCCCCATTAGTTTTTCTGTCACAAAAATTTGTCTTAAAATGTGACATTAAAGATTTATTTTTCTTGTCGCGCATTCAGAAAGAATGACGTCAATTTTTCTCTTTCTATATATATATATATATATATATATATATATATATATATGTGTGTGTGTGTGTGTGTGTGTATGGATATAATTTTATATATACAGATATACTGACGTATAATTTCGAATTTGTTTTAGTAAATATTTATATCAAATAGATTCGATTAAGCATCATCATTGGAATAGAATTAAGGTACATTATGTGTAAGGTGCATAGCTGTTACTTTGCGATTTTTTAAAAATAAATTACAAATAATTTCGTTCTATTTACCATGTTTCGAACAGATAAATGCGAGTCACATGGAGCAAATTTCAGTACTGCGGAATGACATAAATACGAACAATGATAGCGAACCTTTCAATAAATTGTGGATCAGCACAGCGGGTTTGCAGTTCGAAGTGAACACTTTCCAAGTTAGACAGCTTCGCGTTCTATGCATAGCAGACTTGTTCCAAGTTTTCAGTACCCGAACAGAAGTTGTCCTACAGGAAGAGAAGCCTAGATTGGCATCCATTCTCTACACCAGAGATTCGGCTACAGGTATGTACTCGCTTCATTCCAGTAATACCGTAATAACAATGGCGTGCACTTATTAGACGTATGTAGAGGAGGTAACTTACCTGTTTACGTTTCTCCGCGTTATGGGATGATAAAAGCAGCGTAAAAGGCCGCGTCTGCCTGTCATCCGAAAAACTTATTAAGAAATAATTACCGTGCACCTGCCGCGAATTTCATCTACCAACTTTGTTCGCGCCAGAAACAACAAGGCTCTTTATGAATTTTAACTCAATTTCCTTGTTTCTATACAAATGCTTCGGAACGATGAATGCGTTCGAATTTCTTTTATTATTCGCGAATTACTTAGACGGAGAAATTAATCACGTCGAGAACAACACGGAAGACAGTTGTGCGCTACCGTGCGCCCTGACATGAAAAACTCTTAAATATAATAATCGAAGGATAAAATAACAGTACGGAAAGTAATGCAAGATAATTAAAACGAAATAAAAACCAAATTATTTCACCTGTTTTTTGAAAAAATCAAATTATTCAATCAGTTCGCATCTCTAATAAGCAAAATATCGTACTCGAGACATTATGGGATTTTGATTTGCGTGAGAATGTTAGGCGAGTAGAACTGGACAATTTTTGTAATTTTCAAAGAATCTGAGAATTTATCGTTTCTCCCTTGACTAATATCGCCCAAAAATTAAAACACACAAAATTGTAAAAATAAACATCGATATATATATATATATATATATATATATATGTATATATATATATATGTATATTGATACAAATCTAACTATTGGTCACTATTCCGGACGCCATTTGATATGAATCTATGCTTTCTGGTCACTGTTTTCGAAAAACCCTTTTGATATTTGATACAAATTCAGTCGATCCTTCTCGGCGAAGCCATTTAATACAAATTCCGTCGATCCTTATTTAAGTTTAAACAAAATATCGGGCGCCAGAGGCAAGAGCGGCTTGCCACCACCGGATAGACACTCTGCCGCGCAGAGCTCTAGACTTTTTACGAGATAAAAAAAATTATATAAAAAATTCGCGAAAATACGCCGTTCGAAGGCGTAGCGTGAGTCTCCCCGGCGGAGATGTCACGGGCTCACCACGTGTCCAATAATGAAGCCTTCTATAAAACGGGTATATTTAAACAAACACAGGGGAAACAAATTCCAAACATTACAATTAAACAGAAAACGAAATTTTGGTCAAAAATTGCGCTAAATGTATGCGGAGATTAACGATGACTAGGGTAGAAATAGATACACGTGACGACGTGATTTTACAAGCAAATTAAACGATCGACCATTATTGACTGACCAACGAATTAATTCTCTCTCGTAATATAGTGTGCCATGCACACACGACGATCTCGGTACACGATGGGCTATTCCCAGCGACATAGTTGAATCGCTGAAATTACCCTGTACCTTATCAATTAATTCGAACGCCGTCGAATTTTCTAGAATATTTCTATCTAACCCGTATTATAAAGCGACTACGGATTTCACAAACTTCCCTCAGCTCGATGTTCTCGGCTCAGCTGTTACCCCCGACGCGCACTCGCCTCGGACTCGTAGAGTACGCTCCACTATCGGCCGCTACCAACAATACACACGCACACAGTCTCACCTGACGCAGTCGTCCGTTCTCGACCGTGCCCGGGAATTTCGATTTTAGCCGATAAGCATCACCGCTGATACCCACTACGATCCGCGATTACGTCGAATAAAACGCGCTGTTCGATAAATCACGAAATGAATGATTTTAATCGGAGAAATATATATGTTTTATAATTCGAACACCGCTAAAAGATAGCGCTGTAGGTATCGAATCCGTTATACAATATTCAGTTGCTATAAATCGAGCGCGTTCTTATAAACATTTTCATGTTATTCAGCGCAGTTTCGTCTTTTGTAAACGACTAGAAAAATTAAAATTGATCATCATTGAATATTCTACGTGGGAACCCATTTCTCCTGCCCTCTACAAGTAATTTATGAAAGAATCTAGTATCATCTTAATTATGTACAATTTTTGTAAATTAGGTATCAGTGTTTCTGAATTTTTATGCATTCGGCTCCGCTATTATATTAAAAAACAAAAAAAAAAAAAGTCGGCAGACAGCTGAGAAAATTTTCAAAAAAGTACGCTGTCGTAAACTTTGCGTAAAATTCATGTAAATTGTATATTAATATTTCCGAATTTGTGTACATTTCCCTTTCATGTTATAATAAACGTATTTAATTTATGGTTATTACATAGGGTAACTACTTTCTATGTCAAAACTTTCTAATGTACGTATTCACACTTTTTATCACTAGAACAGTTCATTCGAAAATTCTCAAAAGTTGGTGAAAATACGAACTATGTAATATGCGAATTGAAGGGATCACAGTGCCCACTAATTTCAGTCTGTTTTTATTATTTCAAAATTCGTTGGATTATTTAACTGTTTACTTACCCGCTCCGTTAATTATGGTTTTTCGTTAGCCGTTTCTTTGCTACGGTTTTATACATTTATACACGATTAGTGACAATGTGAGTTTTACGTCAGTGGTAATGTGAAAAAACATTACAATAAGGAAAAAAACTCACAAAATACCCTTACGAAACGTGTAACTGAAATTGTGTAACAGACGAATAATCCGCAAATGTAAATGTTTAGTTGTTTTTCCATTTTTTCAAGTAATGTCGTAGCTCTTCACATCGGGTGCAAACGGTGATTATAATCGATAAAATCGGCTAGACAAATTTTTTCTCATCATACAAAATCAATATCGATATAAAGTGTACGAGAGGCCCATAAACTGCGACTAGCTCGAAAATTTCGGCTGGGCGAGAATTATAAAGAAAAATATTACAATAAAGGGGACATGAAAATAATCGGCAAATGAAAAAAATTTCAATAAAGAAGATATTCCGCTGCCGGCGGCACGGAAGCTTATTGAGGGTCGAGTCACGTGTATAGAGCACGATACGACCGTCAGTAACAGAAAATTAACATTGCTGTCTGTGAGAATCTGACTGTCGTTGTAACGTGATTTGTCAAGTGCTGTGATTTCTGAAAAACGTTAATTGTTCCAGCTCCAGGTTCTTTAAAAAATTTAAGAATAAAATAAACGTAATCAGGTACGTTGCATTATGAAAAAACGAAAATTTAAGGGAATTTAGAAATTTTTCAAATATTTCGAGGCGGCAATTATTTAGTAAACTGTTGACAAATCGTTAAGTTCGTCAAGTTCCCGAGTGAATTCTATCCGCAACTGCTCAATATCCGTTACAACTCGTAAATGTCAAAACGAAAAAATAAACGTAAATGTCAAAACCGGTACTTCCGTACCTTTCGAGTACGTTTTAATTTTTGAGCTAGACACGTTTCACTTTAGGAAAAACATGAACTCAACTTTAATCACATTCGCAATGACGACGTCATCATGGCAACACTTTTGATTTTTTTTTTTTTTTTTTTTTTTTTTTCGTTTAAAATTGCGATCTGGCTAATGTAGCCAATAAGCAATTGAAATGGAAGTTGTTATGACATGATGGGAGATGCCATTCAACAATAACACTCCGCGTTGCTTTACCAGTCAATCAAACCGGTGGGAAAGGTCTAGGGGCGTATAACGATTTAGTCTATGATTGTCGTTGCCTGAGTGTAATAAATCAACTCTGCCAGCGGGTTAGGGTGGCCTACTAACCTACGCAGCTAACGCTCGCTATAATTTTTAATTACTTTACTTACCTCCGGTACATTTAGATCCCGATGTAAGTTATCATTGCGCATGTACCACGGTGCATTGGCTATTATTCTCAGTATTTTTGAATATTAGATGCTGATGTTGTTAGGTCCACGCCGGTTTGATAGCTGCATTATATAACAGCAATTTTGACATCAGCGATAACACGGAAGTTTTGCCCAGGAGCCAGTACATCTCCCTCAGCTTCAAGTTTATTTCCTTGGCTTTGATCTTAATATGCTCCTTCCAGGTCAAACGGCGATCAAGCCACGTGCCCAGGTATCTGGCTTTATTTCCCTGTGGAATGGGACCATCGTGATCAACAGGAGCACACATGTACTGCGTCTGGTTGTGAATGTAACACGCACCGACTTGGACGAATTGATCTTAATCCTCCATAGTTTTGCCCATTTCTTCAGGTCATTCAAACTAGCCTGCAAGTTCCCCGACGCTGCCACCGGATCGCTGTCCCTCGCAAATAGTGCTGTGTCATCAGCAAATGCTGCGACCTCTACATTGGACGTAACTGGAAGGTCATGTGAGTAAACAAGAAAGGGGATTGGTCCCAATACTGAACCCTGGGGAACGCCAGCCTCAGCAGGATAAAACTCTGATACATACTTTTGAATGACGTCGCATTTTGTGGAATGACTTCCAGCCATAAGACATGTGTCCACGTCGAAATTATTAAACTTAAAAAAATTAAGTAAGTGTACACTTTCATAAAATGCAAACTGAACATCTTGAATAAAATACAAGCGGATAACATAACTGTAACCGTAGACTTTTGTATCATGTCATTATCTCACTCATCGGCAGCAGCAGGGATACAGAGCGACAAAATATTTCGTCAATGTTCCATGCGCATCAGTGAAATTTCGCTGAAAACTATTATATTAATAAAAATATAAGAATATGACAAAATAAATATATTTAACGCGATGAGTTTAAATAATAAATACAGTAATATTGGGAATATTTCTTTTAAACTTGCCTATACGGCATAAAATCAATTATTCAATATTCGATATATCTTACAATATGATAATATAAAAATTTTAAAAAATTTTAAAAAATTTAATTTTAACTTAGTTTTTCTTAATTATAATTTTTTTTCTTCTTATTATCACCATCCTATTTACCTATTTTTACAATTCAAGATTAATTACTATTATCATTAATCATTTTACCATTTTTATATATCTTAATAATAGATAATCGATCTCGTTTTTTAAAAATCGATATATTTTTTATTGTATTTTCATTTTAAAATTTAACGTTAGTAAATATGTAATCATGAAGCTGTTAGCTTCGAAACGCGTCAGTGTCTTAATCTTAAATATATTATTATTTTATAAAAGTGCATATGAATGATTCTCTCATTCGATAAGAAATTGAAACAATGAGGTTCTTCAAATTTTAATAGTAATTACTTAATACATATATAATATTTTAAATAATGACGTTGTTCATGATTAAGAAGGATTATTTAAGTATATAAAATGACAGAAAGGGGGCGCATGATATTAATACTAATTTGAAATAAATAAAACCGAAAAATATCACAAATGTATCGATAATTATTTTTATTATCTGGAAAAATAAATAAATTCAATAAATAAATGGCATAAAATTTATGGGACAAATCTCCGAAGCTTTTGAAATAAAAAAGGGGCGTACGGCAAGGAGATGGACTTTCTCCAATCCTGTTTAATTGCGCCCTAGAAAAGATTATAAGAGAATGGGAAAAATTACTGGAAACAGAAAATATAAGTAAGCAGATACGCCTGGGATACAAGAAGGAAAATCTAGCCATTAATTGTTTAGCTTTTGCAGATGACTTGGCAATTTTCTCACAGGATGTAACCTCAGCAATAAAGCAGATTAACCTTTTAAAAGAAGTAGCAGAAAAAACTGGGTTACAGATTTCCTTCGAGAAAACAGAATATATGACAAACGTTAGAATCTCACCCCGATCGATATGTGTACGAAATATGGAAAAATCAAAAAAGTTAAAAATTTCAAATACCCTAAGTATGGTTATTTAGCAAAACGGATTGGATGGGGAAGCACTGAAAATAAGGGCAAGAAAAATGGAAACGGCTTTCCTATTAACAAGAAATATATACAACAAAAAATCAATGTCGATAAATACCAAGATAAGACACTACAACACAGAGTCATTAAATCGGAGTGCCTATATGCAGCTGAGTGCTTCTTAGAGCTAAATAATATAGGAAAAATTGAAACATTGGAGAAAAAGGAAAGGAAGATCATAAGAAAAATTCTTGGCCCCCCCAAATGTAGGAGAAACACTTAGGAACAGGTCAAATGAGGAAATATATAAGAAAGTAGAAAAACTATCCGACGTAATGAGGAAAAGAAGGTTGGCATTTTATGCGCATATCCAGAGAATGGATGATACCCGGTTAACTAAAAGAATCTTTCGACATTTTGATAGATTGAAGTCCAGGCCGAGGTGGTTCTCGAACACGAAAAACGATCTTTTGTTTTTTTTTTTTTTTTTTTTTTTTTAATTTAATTGGGCTCGTCAACCGAGGACCTTCACCCAGAAACAATTAAGGGAAAACGAAAGTTATACAGTGAGGCGATCAGCTATCGCTAATAAGAAGGAAACAATGGAGGGGATAATCAGTGTAGAAGGAAAAGACAGGATATAACGAGCACAAAAAGGAGTAGGAAGCCCCAGCCCAAGCAAGTGGGAATACATAGCCGAACGCTCCATCGAAAGAGCAGAGTACTCAAAGAACACGTGATCGGCGTCACAAACAACCGCATCATTTGAATGCAGAGGACAACACGGGGTAGAGTCTAATGATTATCGAAAGCAGGAGGAAGGCAGCAAGGAATAGTTAAAACGCAAACGCACAATGGAGACAACAACAGAGCGAGGAAGTGAAGGAAACAGAAGGAACCAAGGATTTGAAGGAAGATTAGGCTGAACGGACAGATAAAAAGAGCGACAATTAGAAAAGGAGGAAGGGTACATACATATTCGACCAAAATCTGAGATGGAAATATTTACACAAAGGCAAGAGATTAGAGGATGGGATTCTTTTGAAGAAGAATGTAGAAGAAGCAGCAACCCGAGCCAAAGAATCAGCCATCTCATTACCTGAGATGCCAGAATGACCAGGAACCCACAGCAAGTCAATATGGATCCCATGGAGAGAAGAGAGAGTCCGAATGAGAGAACGTATGCGGAGAATAGTAAAAAAAAAAAAAAACGATCTTAATGAAGCGCAAATAGAGATATCAACTATTGAAAACAGAACGGAATTTAGGGAAAAAATTAAAGAACTCAATGGCTTCAATAAAATCAAAAGGAAGAGAACAGGGCAGAAATGGACAGATGATCGGAAGAAAGAGCACAGTGAAATAATGAAGAAATACTGGGAAGAACGAAAAAGGAAAAGTTTGCTGTTTTCACGCGGTCCATAGATGGCCAAATTCGAAGAGAAGAAGAAGAAGAAATGGCATTTCTTTTTATATAATAGGCGGGTTTCGTAAATCAATTATAAAAAAGTAAAGTTACATTGTGTTAGTGAAAAAAAAATGAAATAATGCTTGACAATCACGATATTTCTCCATAGAGAATGTATAATGCAGCAACGGTTAACAGTCATGGGGTACGCTACAGCGATATTCAATGATAATACGCTGGACTTCTTTGTATTCCAATTTTTCATAGATTACGTTTGTTTTGGTTTTTTTTTTCTTTCTTTTTTGCCTCGTCAATTACGGATTTTTTTTTGTTTTTGAGCGCGTCACAACCATCGACATTAACTTGGCACAGGTAAAATTTTCGCACGTTATAATGTGCAACAGCGAGATTTGATCCCGACCCTTGATGATAGCTGGCCATCCATGAACATTAATCCGGTGTAAGTGAAATTTTTGTACACATATTTTCGATGTACGTCAGCGAGTTTAAACCAGGTCCTACCTGAAGGAATCACCATCGCGCCTGCTACGATAGTTCTTTTGCAGCTGGTTCTTCGACATTACTTTTTTTTCCTTTCTTTTTTAGATTTAGCATGTGTGTAAGAAGATGGCCTTTTCATTCCGTATTCACCGGTAGGTTTCTGATGATAATCGATTTTGATGCGGCAAACAATATATTTCGTTCAGTTAAACCGAGTAATGTTTAATAATCGTTCAGTATCCCCAATTTTTAGTTAAAAACAAGTCCTAAAATACGAAGCCTATCAGAATAAAATTCGCCGAAACATTCATTTATTGAAAGCCTAATTTTATCTTCCGAAAAATAACTGCGAGTGACGGACTGTAAAGACGTTTTCAACGCAACAAACTTGTAAGAAAGCTCTGAGTTTCAAACTTTTATAACGAATTTCTACAGAGGGAATGTTTTTAATCGATTTAATAGTAAAAATAAACGATGGCTTCAGTAAACTTTTATTATACGCGACCTTTTCAATCGGGTGATGGCTTTCAAAGTAGAGACGATCAAAGGGCTTTTGAACTAAACCGAAACAATAATTACCCGCTTTTGTAACTGGATTTTTCTCTCTTGAATTATCTGCTTGTGGCGTTTTTTTTATTGTTTTGTTTTTTTCCTATTTCATATTCCGACGACTCATGTGGAATATGAGCCCGATGTGATGTCGTGAAGTTGCAAATATGACAACTGAAAGATTCTCGTTGACTGCTTCTGGTTGGTATAGTCTGTACTGCGACTTTTGTCCTTTTTCTCCTTAGCGTAACTTTCTTCCTCGCAAAGATTTTCCTAACCAAGATCATTCATTCCTTACGATTTAACGTGCACTCCCATTCTGCAGATGTTGGTATCGTTTCGAGTTTCCGACACGACCTCGCGATCTTTTTCCAGGCGGCAGTACGCCGTACAACATCCGTTTAGGTATTCGTTGCTCGGTCACTAATAAAATTGCCCTTCTGGGGCTTTCCACCAGTAGCCGCTCTTGGTCCACCGCTGCTTGTTGGTTATCCGCGGCTAAATATCTGCAGACCCGTCCACTATACGCCGCATGTAGACACGCCTGATTCCAGTTAGAGCTCCGGTTCCCATTAGACAAACAGTGCCCCGGGCGGGCATGACATACAACAACGGTATAAACAGTCAATCGGGTCGAGCGTTTAATTAACTAAGTACTTGTCTACTTTGGCAAAGCAACTAGCACGTTGTACACTGCACATTTTTCGCTCCGAAACTGCGACTTTCCTAATTTCAATATAGTTAAATGGCTTTCACACGCCGATGTCAATTTTCTATCATATTGTTGATTCGGAGCCATGAAAATTACAACAATAGTAAAAGCTAGCTTATTCGGTAAAGCAGAATTTATAAATGCGCTTGGCGAAATCTATCAAACATCCGTCAATTGTGACAAATGAAAAGTGGTACGGGAGTGGTAGTTCAACGAACTTTCCACTATTAGGTCGATAGTTTAGAAAAGTTTGCTAATGCGAGCGGCACTTTCAAATAGATTTCTTAATTAGGTTGTAATTTCCTTTTGAATAGTATATTTGAATTTTTGTTCATTATAAGACGAAAACGGTCTTACTTCGCTCTTTAGTTCATAGTTAAAGTTACTTAATAATCTATTTTATTTATTTATTTACTTATTTTTTCAAATCTATTTTGAATTATTCCTTTTCGTTGTTCACGTAAATCTACATCAACAATATGACATTACTTATTATTAGGTGCAACATATAGTAAATATTTCTATATTCGTTAGTTTCTGTTTGAAGTTTTAACTATCGAACTCATTAAAAGATTTAATTATACATTTTTATACTGTAATTATTTAAATCTAAACCGAAGCAGATTGTGGCATCTGATCATTAGTTGTCCAGTGGTATATTTTAAAAATACCACATTCCATTCGTTATAATAAATTATACTAAAGTTAATTTCTTTTACTGTTTTACAGTGTTTTAACTGTTCTTTTAAATGACAAAAATGCAGTTTAAAACATTTTACAATATATTTGATACGGTTTTTTTTTCCAGAATAACATCACCTAACGACACATGTACCAACGATCATTCGTCGGGTCTGGCAACATTCTTTAGAATCATCTTTGTAATTTCATATTTCCGAAAATACGTGGAAGGGTTGGATGGCCCTAGAGTCTCGAGTAGCAGGACACCGTAACAACTTGCGTTTGTTCACGTATAGAGAAATACACTATTGCCATAACGATGCGCCTCACAGATTATCCTAAAGCACGTAATGTGTAACCTGTAAAAGGACCTCTAGTTAAAAACTGTCAAACTAAATCTATTTATATGTACATGGAAACGTATATTTATTAGGGGATACACAAAAATTTGCCCAAAAACATACGGCGCTACCTGTTATCACGAAAAATCGTTTATACTCGGGATAAAACGTTACGAGAACTGAAACGGGTTTCATCTAAATGGGTCTCACTGCAAATATATATTTGGCTTTCCAAAAACACCGGCCTGTCTGCAATCAAAAATAACTATGTAAGAATTGATTTCGAAAAAAGTGTACATCATTATTACGTTGTCGTTACAATATATTATGTAGTTACCAGAAAAAGTAAAACAATTGGGCGTACGGGGGGAATTTTCCGCGTACAATAATTTTTTCTCCAAGGACAAAAATTGATCATTTGTGTTTATTGGTGATAACAAGTAACACATTTTTCTCGTAAATTTCATCACAATATACGGAAAAAAAAAGAAAAAAAATCAACATTTTCATTAAAACCTGCGGAATATGACACAAATGATATACACAATTTCCCCAAAAACCTGAACCTCAGCCACGTAACCTCCTTCGATTAGCGTTTATTGTTTTTTTTTTTTTTTCTGATTATTTCGGCTCGTTTACAGCGGCCATTAACCCGAAGCAAGTTGTATTGCCCGTTTTATTTTGAATACGGCGAAATTCGAACTCAAACGATACACGACTCTTCATAACCAACTGCGCTACCATATAGCCGCGGGGCTTGATTAGCGCATCGGTACCGGGTTTTCTGGTATAACTGTTTTTTGTCTTTGTCCTGTTCGCTTTACTTTTTCTCGTGGCCATTGTTGAAATTAAAAAATTTCACGTTCCTAATTAATTGGGTGCACTCGAATCGAAATTTAATACGGAACCGGTGCACCACGTGCAATGGTTACGCGTGTGTGTACGTGCGCGCGGTTTAATCTATTAGAAAGGTGGTTTATAAGGATAATTATAAAGAATGGCCCCGTCGGAATTGGTAAAAGAAGCACGTTGTTGTTATCTTTCGAAATATCTAGTTCACTAAATGCACCTTTTATCTCCAGAATTCGCGAGCTCGCGAAGGTTCTCCGCCCGCCCCCGACCACCGTCGCCGCCGTCGCCCCCGGGGCAAATGGTTAGGAACTCCAGCTCGCATAGTGGCCTGCTGCTCTTTTCTATATTCTCAACACTTTCGCGCGGGCATAAATTTATATTACACCCGGGATCTTTATATAAAACTGTGTACAATGTGGCGCCCTTTTCACATCTTAATGTAAATATATTTACATGTATCGGTCCCCTATATATAGGTGCGTGAACGCGGGACCATTTCGCAATTTCTGCACGTGATATGATGTAGCTTAGCAATCAATTATCAGATAATGGCTTCATAGTGTGGCATTCTGGTAAAAAACTATTATACATAAATGCGCTCGCCATCATAGCGCTTTGCTGTTTTTATCGTTTCTCAAATCCTTTCTCCGGCTATCTCTGTTCATTTAGTCGCTCACCACCGTTATTAATCTTTTTGCTAGCAAAAGTTTGCATTAGTCAGCAGCAACAAGAGTTGTTCAATCAGTTTGTGCAAAAAGAATATCACAATATTTGTTTCGGTTAAAATGTTAGAGCGGACGGCAAATAAAAAATTTGAACAATTAAAAAAAAAAAGAAGGCGTTTCAAATCGAAAAAAAGCGAATGAACATATAAAACATTCCACTATACATCATTAAAAAAATATTCTTACATTTCCGAATTCGTGATCTTTCCGGAGGAGAGAAGGTTAACTTATTTAAAAATTCTGCACAAATTTAGTTTAGACACACGCAAATGACGCAAAACAACGAAAAATTACAAACATAAATTTTTACATAAACGTGGAACAACGAAAAATTATAACCATAATTGAAACTTAAAATAAACGTGAAATAACGAAAAATTATAAACACATATAAATTTAAAATGAATGTGAAATGATAGATTCTAGAAAGCTTTTTTGGTGAAGTCACGAAAGGGAATAGTAAATGTTATTAGCAAATATTGGAAAAAAAGATTACCGCATTTGAAATGTACTGTTATCGGCGCATTCTGAAAATATCATGGGTGAAAAAAGTTACTAATATCGAGGTACTTCAAAGAACGGGAAAGACCCTTGAAATAATGCAAACCATCAAGAAACGGAAGCTGCAGTGGACACATCATACGAGGTTGCAAATACGAAATTCTGAAGGTCATTTTGGAAGGAAAGATAAATGGAAAGAGATCGAGAGGAAGACGACAAAATTCATGAATAAACTTATCAACTGGCTCGACTGCTCTTCTATACAACTCCTCCGATCGGCCATTGTAAAAGAAAATTTCCAATCGTGGATCGCCAACCTTCAATCATGGATAGACGGCGGATGAAGAAGAAATGCGGCGAATCAACCAGACGGACTTGGTCATAATGATAAAATACGAAGATGCTCATGCGTGTATACGGAATATTTTAAAAATATATCCCCCCGTGTGTTCTCTTCCTCTGGCTGTAAATCTGCAATTAATTTGGGATTTTTAAAATCTCTTGGCCGACCCTTTTTTTTTTTTTTTTTTTTTTTGGTAATTATTTACGCCGTTTAATTTATTAATTATTCAACGTATGCTATCTGTGTGTGTTTTTCATTCTAATTTTCCTTCGATTAATTTTACGAATAATATTTTGAATTAAATTCTTTCTTGAAGACTTTTTTATTCAAATGGTTTTGTTCAGCATTCTACTCCAGCACTCCGTCAACCGCTATGTTAGAGTTTACTTTAACAGCTGATTGACATTTTTCCGGATATTTCTTTACTGCTACTTATTAACCTGAACTACTCGCTGAAAGGTCTGTGTTTCCAACCAAATGAAGTGTTATAACCGTTATATTCTCACTTGCTTGTATAAATCGATCCATTCCAAATTCGACTACTAGCTCTTTTATCTACGACTATGCCTCCAAATCTCGTCTGTTTAAATTGAATATAATCCAAGCTCCGTCTCAGTATTCTTAAATCCTCTCAAATTTTATCCCGCTAACTCCAAAACTCCACCTTTATTTCTTCGCAGATATCTTAATTAGGCCATAATTTCCTCATCAAATGCCTTTCATTTACGTCCTCTGCTCTTATTCATTCCTACTTTTCAGATTATAAAAGCTGGCATAGCTTTTCTTTCTTTTTGTTTCAGTCCATTTTGCGCTCAAGTAATAATCTCCCATATTTTTCCTTCAATCCACTCTCGTACTTTTCCTACCTTCATTTTCCAAAAAGTCCTTTATTGAATTAAATCGGAATTTTATAGCACTATCAATTTCCAGTATTGTTTCGGATTTTCACTGATGGGGTTCCAGAGGGTCTAATTGTAACGTTACAGCTTTTTTTACCTTTCCAGAAGTTAACTCTTGTCGGAATCACTTTTGTCCTCCTTCTTTCTGTTCTAATTTTATAAATGAATTAATGATTATCCCAGACTCCTATTATTTACATTTCCTTCAATCGCCTCTTTTACCTAAACTAATCCTTTTTTTTTGTAGATCCCCTAGTTCTTTGAATTTTTTAGCTTGCCTATTCTATCGTTATTTCTATTGTTCGTTTGCGTTTCAACCATTCGTTTCTGCCTTATCGTTTTCGCTTTTCCTTTATTTCTTCCCCAAACTTCCCATCTGAATGAAATAATGGTATCTGTGAGGCTGATCATACGTTTTTTTTTTTTTTTTGAATGTTCATTCCGTTCAGTCAAGCATTTTGCGTTCTACATTCGTATCTACTAAAATCTTAATGCGCACTTTGTGTTCTGTCTGTCTCCATCATTTCAACTATTGGTCTTTTTATATTACCGATATCTGTCCGAATAAAAACTTGACTGAAAGCTTTTTCTCCCTTTTTTTTTCTCTGTTTTCGAGTGTTAGTGGCTGATGTCCCTCCAACTCGAAAAAACAAGATATAACTGATTCCTTCCTATTCTAATTGTTTCTGGGTAAAGGTCCCCGGTTGACAGGCCCAAAAAAAAAAAAAAAAGAAAGAAAGAAAAAAGAGACAAATCGCATCACTATCGTCTGAAAAGAAATAGTTAAATGACAAAAAAAATTCATTTTTCTTAAGAGTTAATACGAACTACCGCAATTTTTCCCCCATTTCCTGCGAATAAGTTGCTGAAGAATTATAAAACTGTTTAATGAATTATAAAATGTAAGATAATCAAAAAATCAGTTATATTATTGTGAATAGAATAGATTTCAAATAAAGTAAAACTGGACAAAACAATCTACTTACTGTTAGTCGAGAATGAGGTCTAATGAAATTTTGCTACAGTGTATAAAACACTTTGGTATTTGTTAGGATTGCATACAACTTTTTTTTTTATGACCTGTGGATTGTCATCCATTTAACACTATCATATTTTAAAAATTCTATTAATTATAAAGTGGACCGTGAAAAAAATTTCAGAATGGCCAGAACGAAGTAAATAACGAACACTATATGAAGGGGGAAAATCCGCATAGATTTAATTCTTCAAAGAACCTTTTACTATTGCGTTCATATCTGTCGGAGCTGAACAGCAAGTAATTAATGTCATTAATAGAGGTATACCTAATGTGGTTACTGTCCCACACAGAGCAGTTCGTGAAATTTAATGCCATAACGTAATCTACAAACCACCGTAACATACCTACGAATAAGACGACTGGGAATAGACGGTGGAACATCAAAATACCAAAAAGAAATGGAGGGACATCCGATTGAACCATATCGTGTCGTCCAGTCTATAAAAGCTCTGCAATCGTTTAAGATAGTGATTGTGACTCCTGTGATGTAAGTCTGAGGAAAAAATGAATGGGAATACAATTTCATTTTATATTTAGTTTTAATAGTAAAAAGAAAGAAATAAAAAACTGTGCTTGTCCATCAAGGACCTTTGGCCAGAAACAATTATTAAAAATGAAAAAGGAGAGTTATATAGTAAAATGATCAGATATCTTTGATAGAAAGACAACAATGGGAGGAATAATAAATGTAGAAGGAAAAGACAGGATATAATGGTCACAAAAAGGAGCAGGAAGTACAAAAACCTAAGCAAACGGGAGTACAGAGCCGAACGCTCTAACGAAAGGGATGAAGACTTAATAAACACGTGAACAACGTCACAGACAACCGCATTATTTGAATGGAGAGGACAACAACATGGTGATGAGGCTAACGAGAAGCGAAAGCGGGAAGAAGGCAACAAGGAATGATTAAAACGCAAACTCATAATGGAGACAACAACAAAGCGAGGAAGTGAAAGAAACAGATCGAACCATGGATTGGAGGGAAGAGAATAGGTTGGACAGACAGATGAAAGAGGTGACTTCTTAGGAAAGGAGGAAGTGTATACATGCGACGAAAATCTGAAATGGAAATTTTTACACAGCGGCAACAGATTAAAATATGGAATTTTTTTGAAAAAGGAGGAAGAAGAAGCAACAAACCGAGCCAATGGATTCAGCCGTCTAATTATCAGAATAACCAGAAATTTACAGCAAGTCAATATGGATCCTATATGGAGAAAAGAAAGAATCCGAATGAAAGAACATTAATAAAGTCACAGGAATGATCAGGAAGAAGAGAGGAGATGGTTTGAAGAGCAGCCACGGAGTCGGAAATGATCATAAATCGGAAAGAAAACTGATTAGAGGAGGTAAAAATAATGAAACGTAAAATAGCCATCAGCTCGGCCGTAAATAATCACACAAATGACGAAACCAGTCAGATTATTTTATTGTATTTATTGTTTTTTTTTTTTTATTTGTATTGGTTGTTCATTTTTAATGTGTTTTGAACAAGTCTATTACAATATAAATAATGTTATATATTTTTTATAAATTTTGAATGTCGTTCGAATAATAAAGAGAATGTTAACCGCGTCAATTTCCATTATTTACATTTATAATACTTACAAAGTACAATAAAATTACTGCAACCATTCATCTTATAGCCTTCAAAAAAGATTGTAAGATAAAAAATTATAGTAAACAAAAAAAAGCTCGCCATAAAAATTGTACGCGTATTAATAGAATTAAAATTAAATATTTTTCCTAAGCCTAAAAATTTTTCACGTCCAAAAAAAAAAAAAAAAGAAAAGAGGAATAGAAAAAAGATACGCGAATAAGTAAGATTAAAGAAAGCGAGTAAAAGTTGTTTAGTAAGGAAACTATATCCCCCAAATGAGATTTTCGACATTCGGATTCAGCAAGCCACCAAGGCAGAGCCAAAGGGCACGAGGGATTCATCTTAATTAGATAAACAGAAAGAAGCACAGCTATATAATTGTATTAGAGAACAGTAGTCGAATTTGGAATGGAAAATTGTTTTATCCAAAGTGATCGAAAGGATCTGTATCTCACATTTGGTTGGGAATAGAGCTTTTTTGTAAGGTTTAGTCTTTTAATAGAGTAGAAAAGGACATACATTTAATATGTTCAGAAAATTTCGATCGACTGTTAAGTTTCAAGACAGCAAAAGCAATTAATATGAGGAAGGAAGGACGAAGCGTAAAAGTTATAGAAAAAAACTTGTAAAAAATAGAAGGGTGGATTGTGGATAAGGGTAAGAACAAATGAAGAGTTTATTATAATATCTGCGGAAAAAAAGGAAGCGGGTTATCATTAATCAAGAATAAAGAGGAGAAATTCAAAGGTAAAGAAGCAACACCACCAACATGGATAATCAAAAGAGTTAAAAGAACCTTGGGAAAAAACCACGGAAAACCTTTCTTGTGATGTAAAAAAAAAACCAAAAACCGAGAACAACTGTAGATAGAACGATTCGTTCTGAGATTAATAATAAGGGAAGAAAACCGAACCGGAATGTTAATTCTCTTAGAGCGGCAGATGGACGAAACATCGATGAAGGTACGATGTAATGCTTTGGAATAAAGCACTTACATACACACTGGAAACAAAAATAATAATATAATTAAGAGACCGGACAGCAGATCGAAATTGAAATAATACTCGTACTACTGTTCCAAGGATTCTTAATTGTTTTGAAGAGTTATCGTTTTCTCGCGTTCGCGTTTTTCAAATCAAGTAATAATAATATAGTGATAAGAACATCGTAGTACCATGAACCGCCCGCCGCCCTCAACCGGGAAGCCGGCTGGTAAGCTGAAAGCGCCGTCTAAACCCGACGAGAACAACAGAGCAACCGCTAGTAAGTCCACACAGCACACAACAGGTAAGTCACACACACACACACCGATCACATCAACGCACGACACAAGCCTTATCAGCAACTCCGACAAAAACCAGTTCACCACACAAACAAACCGGCAGCGTTCAGCTGATTTATCTCTCGTGATAAACTCGCGCAGCCAGCCGTCTGCCGATTTTAACGTTGATAGCTCCGCAGCGACCGCGGTAAATGACAAAATCCAAAACAGCCCCTCCGATGCAACCCTCCCGACCGCACCGAGTGTACCAGCATCCTTCTCCGAAAAATTAAAAACTATAAAGAAAATAGCCCCGCTAACCGACTTTAATTACCCAACAGAGGAACAGGGCGTAATATTCCCGTACGTTCCGACAAGCAGCAACCGCGATTACTTCTTGGCATTAAAAGATTTAGTTGGCGGACCATCTAACATAATAGCAGGCTCGAAAATCAGCAGAGACCGAGTGGCAATATTTTTTAAGTCGAAATCCAATGTCGAAAAGCTATTCGAACATGGAGGAAGAATTAAAATAGGCTCGCAAGTGATCACTGCTCGACGTTTAAAAAATCCATCGAATAAACTAATCATGTCAAATGTCTCTCCTACTATCCCGAACCAGCTCATAGTCTTTCACCTTGCCTCAGTGTTTTCTTTGAAATTAATCACCCCTATAGCCATCCTTCGGGTCAACCCAAACGACGCCGAATTCGGACATATTGTCAGCTGGCGTAGACAAGTCTATATAGAGCAGGCCAACTGTTCCAACATCCCTGAGTCCTTTATACTAACCCACAATAAACACGAACACCGCATATTCCTCCACTTAGACGACCACTCATGCCACAGCTGTACAAATAAAAAAGGAAACACTAGCCAACCAACCATGCTACCTACTCCCCCCCACAACACCTAGACATCGGCAGAGCAATGGAAGTCGACCAAATAATCCCAAATGCGAAACGCCCCCACCCAGCAACACCAGACTCTTTGCCCGACGATCCCACACTATCAGCGACATCTCAGCCTGCAACAAAGAAAATTAATATCCCGTTACCAGAGGACGACATCAGCCATACTGCACTACTGGAACAAACAGATAGCTCCCCAATCCAATCAGAGCTGAAACATACTTTGAAATCACAGCCAGAAGAGAAGGACTTTTTGCAGCAACAGGCACAACAGAAAACCGATTTCAAAACACCGCCAGACGTGCAGCACATCACTGAGTCAGCTAATCGGAAGCCAAAACAAAAAAAAAAACATAAACATCGACGAAGCAGTTGAGAAGGTCAGACCGATGTTTGATAACGATCAAGCCAACTTCATCATTAACTTCGACAATTACAAAACCTTCATGAGAAACATAACTTCTAAATCTGACTATATAACCTACGCGCACAACTTTACACAGGATAAAGACGGACTGATTCACCTAATTGCAGCAACCAAACCACACCTGAAGAACTCGAGCTTAAAAAATAAATGTACCCGCATACTAAAAAGTCTGAGCTGCCTATTCACAGATGGCAATACGTCAGAAGTGAGCTCTACCCACTAACACACGAACCCCATGTGAACCCCAATATTAAAGACCGACTAACAACAGCCACTGGCTTCACGAAACAACATAGAAACACCCAGCATGGCGAGCAACAATACAATTATGCAGTGGAACTGCAGAGGCTTTATCAATCACCAAGCCGAACTGGAACAACTATTAGCCACATATTCTCCATCGGTAGCCTGCTTGCAGGAGATGCACTTGCGGCCTGGAGACAAACCAAGAATAAAGGACTACAGCCTATTCCGATGCGATAATATTGGTGGCAACCGAGCAAGCGGAGGAGTAGCAATCCTAGTGCATACGTCGGTCTCAGCTGTATCAGCCAGAATAGACACACCTCTTCAGATGGTAGCGATATCTGTATTCTTACACGGTCCTCCGAGACTTTCATTAACGATCTGCAACTGCTACCTTCCCCCCAACACTATGGTACATTCGGTAGACCTTCAAAACGCCATATCCCAAATAGTAAGCCCAATGGTCATACTTGGAGATTTCAACGCTCACTCTTCACTATGGGGAGCGGCGTCAACCAACAGACATGGATCAATCATCACTAATATATTAATAGAGTACGATTTGTGTACCCTGGTCCCACCTGACCACACACATTTCAACCTCTCCCATAACACCTTCTCGACTATTGACTTAGCACTGGTATCCCCATTACTCCTCCCGAAACTTAAGTCTTTTATCCATGACGACCTTTGCTCCATTGATCATTTCCCAGTATTCCTACAGTTCGCGGGATACCATCCATCACCACTAATTCCAAGACCCCCACGATTTTTGTTCCACAAGGCGGACTGGGCGGCATACGAGGCCGGAATCAAAATCCCAGCTCCTAGCGAGTCCCTACCAGACAATTTAATCACGTTTCTTAATGCCATTCTACACACCGCCTGCTTATCAATACCCATCTCTCACAATTCCCGAGCTAAGAGAGTACCATGGTGGTGCAAAGAGATTCATACTGCAATCCAACAGCGCAAACGAGCACTCAGAAAGTATAAAACGTCTCGGTCGCTACCTGACTTAATAGCCTTCAAAAAGTCCCGAGCTCTTGCCCGTGCTCTTATTCGCGGCAAAAAACAAGAATGCTGGGAACAGTTTATCGCATCGATCTCTTCGTCAACGTCAAATAGGACCATGTGGAACAAAATAAAATCCATCAGCGGAATCAACAGCGCCCCAAAACGCGTTCAACTCAGAATCAATGGCAGCCAGATAACGGATGAAGCGGACGTCGCCAAAGCCTTTGCCAGCTACTTTGCCGCAGCATCGTCGTCAGAAAAGTACCCTCCCGCCTTCCGCAGCATGAAACACCAAGCAGAGCAACAGCCAGTGCACTTCCCGTCCGAATCCAACGAAACATACAACAGTAACTTTACCATCTCAGAATTAAATTTCCAACTCAACCACCACACATCCAACACTGCCCCTGGCCCCGACTGTATCCACCCGTACATGCTAAAGTATCTCCCAATTTCCGGCAAACATTTTCTCCTACATATATTCAACCAAATCTGGAATTCCGGAAACATTCCGGCACAATGGAAATCAGCCAATATCATTCCAATACTAAAGGAAAATAAAGATCCTACTCTTCCCGAAAGTTACCGTCCTATTTCATTGCTTAGTGTCATTTCCAAAACGCTGGAGAAGATGGTTAATAGGCGCCTCATGTTTTTCCTAGAACAAAAATGTCTTCTATCTCCTAACCAAGCCGGCGGGCGAGAGGCAAGATCGACAGTCAGCCAGCTACTTAGCCTGCAAAGGCAGATTTTATCGGCGTTTCATCGCCAACAGCACCTCTACGCAGTATTTTTCGGTTTAGAAAAAGCATTTGACAGCCTGTGGCGTCATGGCTTACTACTAAAACTGCGAACGGCGGGAATCGCCGGAAAATTGGGTAAATACCTACACAGCTTCTTAGACAATAGAACGATCCAAGTTACGACTGGTTCGTCAACGTCTGAACTGATGCTGTTGGAAAATGGTGTGCCACAAGGCTCTGCTTTAAGCGCAACCTTGTTCATATATTATATCAATGATATAACTGACTGCCTTGCCGCCCCAGTAACGTCCCGGCTCTACGTTGATGACCTGAATATATCCTTATCGTCCAACCATCCTATAAACGCTCAAAATATCCTCCAAAAATCCATTGAAAATTTACAAAAGTGGTCCAATGATAACGGTCTGACCTTTTCCTTAACAAAAACAATATGTGTTGATTTCCACAGGGGACGCCAAAACCAACTTCCCAGCGTATTCCTGAGTCTAAATGGTTTTCTTATCCCAAATCGTCCATCAGTCAAGTTTCTAGGCCTAATATTTGATAAAAAACTTTCCTGGCGCTCTCACATAGCTGAGCTCAAAACCAAGTGCCTAAAATCCTTGTCTATCCTGAAATATCTATCAAATTACAAGTACAATATAAACCCAAAATTACTTCTTACAATCTACAGATCGATTATCCTTTCACGAATTAATTACGGGTGCCAGGTGTACTCCTCAGCCGCTAAAAGTGTGCTAAGATCCTTAGATCCTATACATTCTGCTGCCCTCCGGTCTATCCTTTCTGCTCATCCCTCTTCTCCGGTTATAAGTTTGTATGCACTGGCAGGTTGTCCCCCGCTGTCCTACTATAGGAAGTACTATAACTTTAAAGAAATGAGCACCCTCCTTAGTAGTACCAAAACCCCGACAATATCTCCTAATATGAGGTTTGGGAATGACCTAGTGCCCGAACTTTTTTCGGTTATGGGTCGTTTCCAAATCTTTTCAATCCCAAGAACTCTGCCAGACTTCGCAGCAACCGCACCACCTTGGAGTCAGCCAATCACAAACATCAACATATCGCTGACAAAATTTAACAAAGCTCAATACCCGCCAAACATAGCACAAATAGCAACAAATATCATAGCGAGCTACACAGACCATGCATGCCTCCCTACACAGATGGAGCGAAGGCAATAGGTTATCAGTTACCGGCGGCATGCTCCTTCGAAGTCTCAGGGGCAGCAGAGTCAGTTAGACTGCACGATTGCTGTACAGCACTGGACGCTGAAATATACGCGATAGTCTTTTGCATCCAACACTATACCGATACTCATAACTGACTCTCTAAACTCCCTTCAACTCATCTCGGGGATTAAATCCAACAACCCTTTGGTAAGGAAGGTACATTACCTATTATACAGGTTATCACATTTAAACTCCGAAATGTCCTTCCTATGGGTGCCGGCTCATGTTGGGATTCCAGGCAATGAGCGTGTCAATCGAGCAGCTCAGGCGACATTGTTCTCTCCAATGCCACACAACCCCCCTTTTCCCCCTACATTGGCTCATTTATTTATACAGCAAACTGGAGAAGAATGGCAACAGGAATGGAGATCTTCAAGTACATTTCTCCGAAGCATAAAAACAACCACGGAGCCTTGGTGGCCCACAGACGGAGTTTCCCGCAGAGATTTTTCTGTCCTGAATCGTCTCCGAATAGGACATACAACCCTCTCGCACGGCTACATATTCACGAGCCAGGAACCCCCAAATGTCTGCCCCTTTTGTAGTCAACCGAGCGCCCCATCCACCTATCACCTACTTCTCGAATGTCCCTCTTTTGCAGTACCACGATCTATGCACTTCACCACTTCCTCTAGTTCTACGATACTGTCAAATGCTCCGCCCGCGGTCGCAGCTGTATTAGCTTACATGCGGAGCAGCGATCTGTACTATCGCGTTTAATCCCCTTAAGTAGGCTCCATGTGCTGTAATAGCCCCAGTAGTTAAACATGGCACATGGAAACCCTCATATACAATTTTAGGGGGAAAAAAAAAAAAAAACAAAACAAGGAAGAATAAGGCCGCTGAAAAGAAAGGCATTAAAAAGTTTTTAACCTTGAAGAAAGCGGTTAGAAAGTGAAGCGGAAAATTTTTTTATAGGAAAGAAGCAGAACACAATTCATCGAAACTTGGAACGGTAGCAGAATCAACGAAAGATAATAGAATATCGATAGGAATGTTGGAAATGATAATCAAAAGATAGAGAATTGAAAGCTCTCTAACCTTCCTTCAGATATGTGAAAGGAAGTTAGTTCTGAAAATGGAAAAACAGGAATTATTCCGAATGAACTCCTTTGAGCAGTGTATACCGAACTCTCGAGTGATGAGCATTAATTTTTCTCTTTTAAATATAATTTCTTTTAATTTTTACCGTATTTTCAAAAAAACCACTAGGGTATTCTCGATTTTGCCTCGACATGTTTACGCGAGAGGTTTTTACGTTTTCTTTCGGCCTGGCTGTGAATGCGATTTGGCCACTCACTATTCATTATTAATTAAATCATTCTCTATATCTTATTAAATCTGTTTATTTCGCATTTTTAAATTAGTCTATTTTCTTTTTTGGCCGTCGCTGGGAATCGAACTCTTTATCTCAGCAATCAAGAGTTCACGCCACTAGGAGCTATCACGACGGCCTAGAGGTTATTCTTTAAAATTTTATTCAATATAAACGTGATTAAAACAAAAGACATTAATCGTTATTTTGTTTAACGAAAAGTAAAAATATGAATAAATCGAAAGTTGTCCCCGTTGAGCTAATTTTATGGAATCAATATGTTTTAAAATAATAATAATAATGATAATGATAATGATAATGATAATGATAATGATAATGATAATAATAATAATAACAATAATAATAATAATAATAATAATAATAACAACAACAATAACGATAATAATAATAAATAAAATAAAAAAAAAAAAAGGAAGAAAAATGAAAGCCCAGAATTAACTTTTAAAAGTGCAAATGAAAAGAGACAAATCGAAATTAATGACACAACAGGCTACACACTTCCTTGCGCGCGAGAAACTCATTCGAAAAGCCGAAAAGATGTAAATTTATTTAATTTAAGGCGTTCACGCGGCTCCGTTCGAACCAGGCTACAAATAATTATTTATTTCGCTTGCTTACTCTAACCTCTCATTACTCGTCATTAATTTTTTCGCCTCGGTTATGAATCTCGGCAAAGTGAATCGCGGCTGCCGGGTCTAATTCAGACAGGACGACACCGAACGCAAACTTGTCCGTTTCTTGATATCTCGTTCGTTTTGCGTCTTGATTGCCTTAACCGTTGAAAAACGGATGCGATATGGCTAGAAAGAAAAATATTTTTGGTCAGGACAAAGTTTATAGCCGTTGTTTTTAACAGTTTTCTCCTTCTACTTTTCCTGCGCCCACTCCGTCTGTATCGTCTTCTTTTTCTAGCTTTACTTCTTGCTAGTTCCCGTTGTGCCCGCGTTCGAGATTTATACTCGACAAAACTTTTGACATGGCCTGGAAAATTATTTTAGCGCGCAAAACTTTTTGTTTCCTAACCGAGTTTCATTTCTATTTTGCGACCTTTTCTGTTTTTCTTTCACCCTGCCACCGATGAATTTACCCTGCGCCTCGGGTCTCTACCGGATGAGCATCTCTTTCGCTTCGAGTATCTTCGCGGCGATGTTTGTTCGTTGCACAATTCTCATAGAACGAACGAAAATTTTCATTTTATCCGTGACACGATAACATTGCCGCAGATGTAGCTGAACAGTGCGCGTGTGTGCCGAAGAGCAGGGGTCTGTTCCGGTCCCCTGGGAAATCACCAATGCCCCGGCAAGCTCGTTAAGATCAGCAGAAGCGACGAGTCGACAACATTCTTCTCAATCCAACGTGTCTCCATCTCCTAATGGGCTTCGGCGCAGATATAGTGTACAGTTTCCACGGTGCGAGGCAGAGTGCTGGAAAAAAAGCAGGTTTTGCGCATGATTCTTCGTTCGACAACGAGAACTCTCTCGCTTCTTCTGCCTCGTATATAAATTACCTTTTTACACTTTTTAACCTATTTTTAGAACTTCTTAGCGCGCGCGGCCATGCTCTCTCGATATGGTTTCCGAGCGTTTTTCACCTTTTTTACCTCTAATCCGGGGTGGTACACCTTGTTTATAAGTGAACATTATTATCGGACATAAAACCGCTCACGATAATCTCCACACGTCTTCTTAAAACCGACGTCGCGCCACACTGGCCGCAAAATCGTTTGCCAAATTTTCATCTTGGCTCCAAGTTTCTAATCCCGCAGCTCCTTCACTACTTACCGGCGTCGCCATTGAAGTTAAACTTACGTGTTTATATTTACTTTTTTAACCCTCGACCAAAGAAAACGCTAAGCGCATTCCAACGCGCACTGATGTACGGCTTCACGCTGTTCGTTCGGGAACCATTTCCTTCCTACACTTTCCACGCAAGCCACGACTTCTCCTCTTTGACGACGTCGATGTTTATTATAAAGTCTAATTCGAGGCCGGTAATGGTAAATTCGCGTTAATGTATATGGCTAATTTACCGTCTGTCTCGATTCCGTTTCAGTCTTCCTCCACTTGTAGAATATAATCGGAAACCTTTAGACGGGCTTTGATCCGCCCGTGCCCGATCTCCATCAGCCCGAGCAGAACCATATATACATTTATTACGAGAGTTAGTGTTCAGGAACGGATTATTATTAGGCGCTAAACGTAAAGACGAAAGACTCATTATTAAACATGAACCAAGTCAGAAATGATGACGATACCGGACGATGCGGTTGATGCGGTAAACAACAAAATCCGGACCGTGTCGATATTTGAAATTAAATTCGGCCTACTCGGGCGTTGCAGAAGACTCGCTTCGTATCCGTCGAATTTGAAAATAGTCGAGAGCAGTCGCAACAGGCCGCCCAAAAACAAACGTACCTTTCTTGTTTCTTTTTTTTAAATATTATTCTTAACTCCGATGACGCATGCAAATCCGGCCAGCATTACTGCAAACAAGGTTCGTCCCACGCGCGTTCTAGTCTCGAAGAATTTAATTCCGACATCGCGCATTTGCGCATGAAAACTTTTTACCTTTATTAAAACTTAATAAAATCTTGCAGATATTCTGCGGGACAAATTGCCGAAGAAACAAAGGCTAATGCATTTTTTCTTTTTTTTTTTTTTTAAATTAATATTGCGTATGAAGATGGAAAATGCCCCTTCCGCCTTCGTAAAATTCCACATTGGTACTGAAATATGAACTTTTGCAAAAAACATTCGGCGCATTTAATATTATACATTTAATTTTATTTACGCGCAATGCATGTATTTATAAAAATTCTATGGGGTCACCCTTCTCAGATACTTCTACCTATATAATTCTTATGGGAGAGTCAGACGTGTTGTTTAACTCACTTGCGAACCCTCGATTACGCATTAATACGGTGACTGGTGCCCCCTACGATATAAGTGTGACAATAGATGGCCAGTGAAAATGCCCACATTTCTCATGTTACGAAAAGCTTAAGCATATTACAGATAATACCTGAACACCAGTTTGGCTTCCGAGCAAAGCACGATAGAGCAGGTGCATCGGATTGTTCATCAAATTGAAAAATCGCTGGATGGAAAAATGGTTTACGATACCGTATTTTTAGATGTAAGCCAAGCGCATTCGATCGAGTTTGGCACGATGGTCTATTGCAAAAACTTCGACGTCATTTTCCCTATCAACTAGCTGAATTATTACGGTCGTATTTAAACGATAGATATTTCTACATTAAATATGGTGATGACGAATCAAGTATATATCCGGTTCGAGCAGGCGTTCCTCAGCGGAGTGTACTTGGACCGCTTCTCTACCTTGTCTACACAGCGGATATTCCTATTACATCGCACGTTGATATGGCAACTTTCGCTGATGAAACAGCGATCTTCAAATAAATGTCCAAAATTTGCGCGTAAACACCTGCAGACAGCAGTCAATAAAGTAACATCTTGGTGCAAATTATGGAAAATAAAGATTAATGAAGGTAAATCATCTCGAGTAGTTTTCACTAACCGAAGAAGATCGATTCATCCGGAACTATAATGAAGAATGGAGTGGAGATTCCTCAGAAAGAAGATGTAAAGTATCTTGATCTCGACAAACGCTTGACTTTGAGGAAGCACATTATAGCGAAATGAGTTGAACATCAAGCTGCGGCAACGTTGAGTAAGAGACCGATAGAGTATCTCTTGAAAACAAGTTGCTTCTTTATAAGCAAATTCTTAAACCCGCCTGGCAATATGGCTGCTAATTATGGGACTGTGCCAAAAACAGCAACATTTCAATTATGCAAAGAGTACAGAATAAGTTACTACGCACGATCATCTCTGCTCCATGGGGTACATAACTAACATCACGATCCATGAAGATCTTGGAGTTCAATTTGTAAAAAATGAAATAGAAACTGCTGCTCGACGATATGCTGCCAGATTGAAAGAACATCCCAATAGTACAACAAAAGAACTGCTGAGCAACCCAAGCGAGGGACGTAGGCTGAATAGGAAACGACCTCAAGATCGCTTATAAATTAAAAATGTATAAATAATATGTGTGTATGTGCTGGTGTGTGAGGGTGTATGTGCGTGTGCGTGTGTGATGGTATGTATGTGTCCGTGAGAATGCAAAAATATGTGTGTATGCATTTTGTATACACATATATAAGTTAATTTTAGCACCCTTCACTGGTTGGGTTGCTTATTCATGTTAACTTATTCCATAGATTACCAAATAGTTGATAAGACTAGGTGTAAAATATCAAGATATATATATATATAATAAAAAAAAAATATTGATATTTATTCATTTAACGTAAACAGGAATTAAAATTTTTAATTCAGATATTATAATTATAGGAATAATAACAATGACGTATTGTTTCATTATTCGGTGAAAATGGTATTTCAAGTACACTTCTAGAGTGATAAGCCATATACTCTGTTGAAAAGCGAACGTCCACTACAAAATGTACTGGTCACTGAGAGTGAATGGTTTGTTCAGCGTTCTATGTGTTAGCCTGTTTTTTCTCTTAACTGATTAGTTTATCTGATTCGTCTGTTTGACACTTCAGTTCATAGAAAACGATTCTTTCTTTGTTTCTTCATTAATCTTTTTCTTCTCATCCTCAGCGTATACGTTTTCATTTTAATATTGCGCCAAGGCTTGACATTTTCAGTCGATGCGGTGACATTAAAAGGTGCTACACATTTTGTCCACAAATCGATGCGTCATCAGTCGTTAAACCTCGTTGTTATTATCACTTGGCCGGCGTGCATTCTCACGCATCGCATTTTACTCGCCTTCTGTAGCCTATCGTTCCGAAATCAACAGCCGCAGTTATATTTTTCTGTACGGCTTATTGATTTCTATCTGCAATAATTTAGTCGGCCTGCCGCCATTGTAGTAGTACAATCTAATGTTCTAGTCATCTAAAGAGATATCAGCCGGCTTAGGCTCTAAAATGGCTTTCTTCTTGCCCGTGCATTAGACGATTCAGCTAATCGATTTTCTCGTTGCTGTGGTTCTTCTAGCGCAGATGCTACCGGAATTCCTCAAGCTAAAATTTAGTTTCTACCATATAGAGAAACCTGTGTCTGTGTCTTTTATTCGCAGCAAAAACCTATTTTTTCTCTGCAGTAACAAAGGCAATGAAGCACAATGCCGGGAGCCTAATATTCGGTGTAGTTGTCGGTGCAACTTTGTGGAAGATGATCGGTCTACGGTTATTCGTTTACGACTGGTATAGCTCTGTTTTTGCGCTCATCCAATCGATGTTTTATTGTTTTATGTAATTTCGGTTCAAAGTGACCACTTCTGAACCGCGTCATTTATGTTCTCAAGTGCGCCGTTGGCCACTGTGGAATTTTTTTGACTGTTTATTTCCTACATCCTATCGGTACGCCAATCACACAAAATAACGAGGGCTTTCTTCTATTCAGTAACACTCAGATATACGGTTGTAACACTCGTTCCCAACCGTTGTTACCATTGAGATGAGGATCACTGTGAGAGTAGTACCGTTCTGTCGTATTATGTAAGATAGCTGGTCTAGCGTTCGCACGCACGGTTAAGAATGCCGATTACCTACCATTATGGGCGGAGCTTAGTAAAGCTGAAAAATTACGCGCTTCATTTTATGTTATTATTCCTTTTTGCGCCACATTATTAACCAGGAATTGGACGTCTTACTTCCGCAAAGAGTCGTATATATTTATTATGGTCTTCGTTGCACAGTATATAGTACTAGCAGTGAAAACTAGCGAACGATCGGCGCTTGGAGTCACTTATGCAGATCTTATGTGCTGAGTACACTTTATGATTGTATGTTGTTTTACGGTACTAAATATTTGAATGCTACTATACTATGCCAGTTCATCCAAGAAATTGGAAATGCCCCCCCCCCCCGGCAATATCTATACTATCCATGGGCAACTTCAGGGCTGTATGATCTTAGCTGAAGTAGATTTCAGTGCTGGCTCGTTAATATTGTAAAATAATGTCTTCAGTGGTAGCTCGCGTTCACTTTATGTTGTGTACCGCTCACCGGTAATTATCGCTCACCAGTCGGCCGAAAATCCGGGGATGTATCCGTGTGCTTCAGAACTTGTCATCATTGGTTTTTGACGAATTCTAATCACGTACGAAAGGTTATGGGCTTCCGCTCAGTATAATAGAGCGAATTTGAAGATAAAACGAGCAGACAGTAGCTTTTATACAACGGATGAGCTTTCATCTTCCATTTAGAAATGCGAATTGTCACAACTTTAACTATGGATTTTATCTGGTAAGGAAAAGGTCCGCATTTTACCGGCCGAAAAAAGTCAAAATAATACCTTAGACAACATCATCGAGTTTCGCTTGCAGTCAACGATGTCTGTGAGCACTCGTAAGGAAAAAATTAGAAGCACCGTCCGAGATGATGAGTGAACTCTAATTGTTACAGATGAAGACTTTATCAATCACTACATTCCCGCCATGTCTCTCTGAGTGTGCTTGGAAAAAAATCGGTTTATCTCAATTGAATATTTTACTTAGTCACCGGTCATGTATATTCGCAAACTACTTCGGAGACTTGACCTCGAAGGCGCTTCCGCATCTTTGCGCATCTAACCTAGTATAATGGTCGTGGAAGAACTATACGTTCATTGAATTTGTCAGCAAACGACTCAACTAATCTATATTTCCTAGCGCCCTTGAGAATGCGCATTCCTCAGATCCGGAGCTATAACGGACGATAGTAGACGCAATGGTTAGTCTGGACCGCATGAGAACGCGGCAAAGGTTTTAATTAAGTACCAGCGTGAATGGAAGTGGTATAACATAAAGGTAACTTTCTAGCCGATCATTTTGACGGTATTAAATTTTATCCGCGTTTGCTCTAAAATGTTTGCAATTTTTCTTAACTGCGAATTTGAAGTCAATAGATTGAAGTATTAAGGAAAAGACGCTGGTGCCTGCAGCACTGAAACCATTTTCTTAATGATATGCTGATTATTATTTGAAAGAACCTACCATCTTACTTAATATTGTGACTGGTTCCTTCGTTCACCGGTTATACTACATACTGAAAAGCGACTATGCGACTACGCGAGTCTTAAAAACTGTTTTGCTTGTAGTTTATCAAATCTTGCTGGTTCTGTTTTTTTTTGGTTTTTTCCAGTTTCTTACGTCCTAAATAATTTTCACACAAAATTTTTTACAGTGATTAGAGTTTCAAATGCTTGATCTCTACTTATTCTCGCTTTCTTCGCATACGTTTCAGTTTTGTTATTAAATTAAATCAACTTCGCAATTTAGTTTAATATATGTGCACTGTTGCAGTCTAGACGCGTACTTTTTCTTCTACACCTATACGGCTCCAACTCCACATGATAGAAAGTCAGAAAACACATTTTCAGCCGCGTAAGTGTCCCATACTATATTCTCCGCTGGCACGCGAACAATAGGACGATGTGGAGAGATCGAAAATTAAATGATTTTATCCGAGGAATAATTTCCAGCTCGACATTATCGCGAGATAGTGCCATAAATAATGAATATCAACATGCTATTCTGATGCTGAATCCGGTACGATTCATAAATCTTTAATTAAACTACTGATCCGTCCGCGAAACTGCCGTAGATAGTAATATTTCATGTTTAATTCTATAGCGCATATTAGTGAAACTCAAAGATCACTTGATAATTATTCAATGGCGGGATCTGCAGTTAAAGTGCATGTTCTGCTTTTGTGCTAACGTCAACAAAAGGTGTGTATATTGATTTATAAAGATACTAATGTTATACAACGAACATTTTGGAAAGAAAATATAAATGAACCGATTCAAAAGTATCCATTGAATACCGTATATAACTTATGGGGTACTACATCAGCTTTGTTTTGAACAATAAAATGTGAATAAATCGTATCAACTGAATTCAACTCTAAACATTCGAAAGGAGCGCGTTAATTGCGAATTTTTTTTATATCGATGATCTGATCGTCTGTAATGGATTAAAAGTAATATTCCAGTCATTAGTGCAGGCATGACGAAAGCAATTTGAAAACTTCCAAGTGGATAGATTGTTATGGTAAAAGACAAAAACAATATCTATGCCGGTAAATCCATGTTTAAAGTCAAAAGCACTAGAGAATATTCATTGTTGAAAAGATATTCCTTCTTCAGAAGTATGAAGGGTGCAGAACTATGAATGAATAAATTATTACAAATTGCCCGTTTCCTGTAATACATTCCTGCATACACACACACACAATAACTTTGCGAGAATGTTTTTTTAGTATACTTTATATTGTTAATACATCGGTTATTCTCTGAGGAAACTCCTCAAAGCTGATATAATGGTGAATTCCACGAATGATGTTATAGTTATTTACTAAGTGCGTTAACTCATTAGAAATTATGGAACCATCTACACACACGTTGTTCTTGCCTACACTCTCTACACACCTACTTGATACTAATGTCAAAGTTGACACAAGTGTCATACTTTTGCTTACTCATTAACTATACTTTGAAGAAACCTTGGAGCTGATGTAATGACAAATTCACAGAATGGTGTTGTTGTTTACTAAATACGATGACTCATCATAGATGGTGTTACCAATTGCACACCTTTGAAGTTGAATACACACACGCGCGCAAAACATTTTCCTGGAAATTCCTCAGCTTAAGAAATAAACATCATGGTGACCAATATTTTGTTTATTGACACTCGAGGCTAAAAATACCACCTGCACATAAACTGGCTCATCATAAACAGGTTTTTTTTTTTTATTCCTAATTGAAATTAAAACTAATAATTATACACAACATATACACATCTATGAACACGTGCACTTATATAGATTTTCCTAGAAATTCCTTAGCTTACGAAGTAAACGAACTGTTTTTTTGTTTTTTTTGTTTTTTTTTTTATTTCACATATTATTAATAAAATCACACGTGATTATTTGCGGGCAGAAGACATTTTACCAGTGGTTTTTCTGTGCCCCTCTCCACAACACATTTCAAAATAATCTTATGATATAAACTCTACTTCTAACTATTTTATAAGTGCTAATCCACTATTCTATGTTTCATTTTCATATACTTCATGATAATTTGTGTTGTTTTTTTATCGCCGAACCCCCTATTTGATTCCGAATTTTTATATTTCTCAGTTATTTCAATAGGGCAAACCTTGCCACATATCTGAAGAAAATGAGCATAACGAGGAACAAAACATGTAGGGAATGCAAAATAGAAACTGATTCACCACACCGCATGTTTTTGAAAGGCGAGGATTCCAATATCAGCGCTGAGTACGATGCTCGTTATCCTCATGTTCTTCAGATATGTGCAAAGTTTCCGGTCCCATTGAAATAACTGAGAAATATAAAAATTCGGAATCAAATAATTATTTTCTGGTCTGTTTCTTATGTTTGGTAACATTCTAAATGTCCATCTTCCTGTTTGCTCCAATTTATATTTTTCGTTGTCACTAATCTATATATATATATATATTTACATTTTATTTGATTAATTTTTGATTGCAAATTTGCCCCCGCTCAATATTGCGCAATTTTAACATTTTTATTTCATTTATCATGCATGTAAGTCTGCCGGAATTATTCCAACGTTAATGTACGCAGCTATATTTCATAGGTGTCGGTACGATGTTTAATAAGATTTGCCTCTGTTCTAACTTCACCTTTTTTTTTACTTTTTTCCCGTAATATAAGGAAAGTATCTAAGGTTATTAGTGATCTAAAGATTGCGCTCTATATAACATTTTTCTTTTTTTAAATTTCAACCGAAAATTATTCTGTACGAGGCGATTGAACGCGTCATTTTTTAAATTTTTTCTGTGATGTAATCTGTGATTCTCGTCAACGTACAGTCCTAAATATTTAATTTCCTTACTGATTTTCAGTCCGCTATTGTTGAGTCTAAGTATATTTTCTACGTTCCTTTTAATTTCCTCTTTTCTATGTATCCTTGTAATTAGGATAGTTCTTCATTTAAACTGAGCCCAAGGTAGTACTGAGTTCCCTGCTTACCTAGCTTGTGTATTATTTATTTGTGCTGTTTCTTTTTTCGTACCTGCTATAGTACATCGTCGGTGTAACCCTATCCATTTGAACATATTGAACAGTACGTTCAACAGTTATTGTTTAGTTGATCAGTATTACCGCACCTCATTAAATACAAAAAAAAAAAAAAAAATCTGACCAGCATTTAGCTAGTTAAGAAGGATTTTGAGCGAGAGGATTTATGTGTGACGGTGGAAAAAAATGAAAACAAATTATCAAGTGAAAACGGCGTTTTTCAACACTGCCGAGCTGTTAGAGAGCAGTTAATTTTACGCGAAAAGAAAGGAAATTTCAAGAAAATGTTGCGGAGGACTCGATTTGGTTTCTTCTTCTCTGCATAATATACGCTTGTTTAGTGAAATAATGTTGACGCGTGTGCGATGGAAAAAGTTTGAGGGCTACTACACTTTTAAAGGAAAACGTAATAATATGTGACCAGTCGAGACTAAATCATAAGTTTCTACAAGTGGAGTAATGCGCGGGTAGCGAGGCTTTAGCATGGGCGGTAGCGTAAGAAAAGCTCCAAATCCAACTTTGCTAACAAGCAATGTGGAAGAGAGCGTGCTTTAGCAGATTACAGTGGTTAAACTTTATGGATTGGGTTACTACGCATGTGTGTGTGTGCACGTGTACAAGAGCAGCGTGTACACCATTCCAAGCAGACCACATTTATACAGACACATATGTATAACGCAGGGACCAGATTAGGTTGACAAATAGTTAACGCTGCACATACAGACTTCCTGCTATAAGTCATCTTAAAGAGAGAATATCTTGACATCTTTACTCTGTGCCAGTCGTGATTCTTCTTAAAACTAACCGCAAATTCGTACAAACTGGACCATGATCATATCCGAGAGATATTATATCATTATTGTTATCGTCTTCTTTAACATTTCGGCGTGGCAGACAGAGACGGAGACGTGGCTCCAACCAGATAATAGTCGTTAGATGGCCCAGACCGGATGCGCACCGGACTACTATGAGAAGGCACAGAGTAGCGTGTGGGTTTGTTTGGCTTTGCTCGTGCTAGTGGGAAAGTAAATGACCCTGCGCGCCGAAACGGTCCGGTTAAATCGTCGCTGCATTTTTTCTGTCGAAAGTTTTTGATATTATTAGACTAGCGCGGACGACGATGGCGCGGCACTTTGTAGCGGTTCGATGAAAGCGGCTCGTAGGTATGCGATAGCTGTTACCAATACGAAGACACCGGCGTCGACCGCTAGATAACCGTTAGTAAAAACGAATTTCCCGGACTCGGATCTTTTTTTCTCTTACCTTTCGCCCCCGTCCTCTATGCTGCTTCGAACAGCAGCGACCATATACTAGCGGCATAAATTGTTCCGGATGACGACGTCATGAAACAGAAGCTGCACATGCATACAAATGCACACATACACGTTCAAAGAGGAAGGCTAGAGATAAAAAAGAGATAACTTTTCTCTAACGCATTTAATCTCCCATAAACCTGCTTTATCCATCTCGTTTTCTCTGCCGCTGACTGCACTTTTTTTCTCATTGCTCTCCTGTGTTGTTCCTATTCTTCTTCTTCTTCTTCTTCTGCTTCTTCTTGCTCGCCATTTCTCCTCTCATACGTGTGTATACATGGTATTTAGTTAATTTATCCACAGGCAGTCGGTTTTCCGTCGTTATATCGTGCCTCAGTCATGTTTTCTTAGTTTCGGTGAGCAGTGTCTGATATCTTTTTCGAACATTCCGGTGATTTATTATCACAATTCATAAAAGACTTGAGAAATTTTTCATTTCTGACCTTTTATTTTTTGTTTCTGCAGCTTGCCATTATCATCCCCTATTTCTTTTCCTTTATTCTTTAAACGCAAAACTACTACTACTTACTGTTTACTTACTTATTTACTTACTATCATTATTATTATCATTATTATCATTATTATTGTTGTTATTATTATTATTATTATTATTATTATTATTATTATTATTATTATTGCTATTATACTTTTCAGCGATTACTGAAATCTTAACCGACTTCTACTCTGCAGGTTTACATTATTTCTTGCCACAACAAATGTGATCTTCAGACTTAATGATGCACAATTTTTATGTGCTAGACACAGTGTCAGTTGCATAGCAACGCTTAGACACCTACTTTTTGTGGTTCGTCAACTATTTTTAATAGGCGGCAGTGAAATTTGAACAGGGATTTACCTGACAATTTTTTTTTTTTTTTAATATGTTAATTGTTATTTTTTGGTTTTTTGTGTATGTAATACGTTTTATTATTATTATTTAAAAGACGATTTAAGTAACTTTAAAAAAAGACGTAAATGTTTATTGAATTATTTCCACTGCAATAATCATTTTGAAGAACGTTGTAAATAATTGATTCAGGATTATGGACGGTGATGTAATGTATATACAGATAGAGTACTTTGGTTGTAAGGAAATATGTAATTTTTTCTTTTACTCGTATTTTATTTGTAGGAGTTTATGTATTAAATAAATTTATACTACGTATTCGGTTTAAGTTTATATCAACTTATATAAACTCTGTACGGTTTACTTTTATTGCTTAACCTCCATGTTTTATTTGTAATTTTAAGGGTTTTTGTATTTTTCGAATAGATTTTTATTGTTTTAATACCCATCATCGCTCGCGCAAATATGCGCATAGACGGGGATTATGTTTGTAATAATAATAATGATAAACGTTGATTTGATTTGAAAAAAAAAAAAAAAAAATTATTATTATCGAAATTATTGCTGTTATTTTGTGTGATAATTTAGTTCAGTCTTATTAATTTCTACAACGGCCTAATAAAATTATCAGGAGCGAGATTTAGAAAAATGTACGTGATAAAATGATAAAAAAAAAAAAAAAAGTGTAAAATGTGGTAATAAAAATAATAACACTGAAGTAGAAGAGAAAACAAAAATTGGATAAGAAAGCTGCAAGGTAAGAGTAATTAAAAAACGGGGGAAAATACCGAAATTATTTAAATAGGTATCTGTAGTCAACTTCGGAAACAATCAAAATACTAGATTACATAGTGTAGAAGTCACGTGCGTACGCTTTTTTGTTGAAGCACCTCATCGGAGGCGGCTAAAACACAATGATTATTATATTAACTGTTGTTGCATTGTTGTCTTTATGGAGAAATGCAGTTGTTGTCTTTGACGCATTATTTAATTTACAAAAGTTGCTTATATTTCGTGCCCAATATACTAAATATAACTTTATCATCATCATTACGGTGCCATAATTAATTCCTGAGCGTCGGCGACTGTCTATTTGTAGGCATAGTGTTCATAGCAATTGTAATATGCAACGCTAGTGTACTTGTTGGCCAAATGGCTCGATAGTTAACTAAAGCCAGGCCATAAAAAAAAAAAAAAAAAAAAAAAGCTAGTGTACACACGTAAAACTACACTTAGAACTGATTGTAAATGCAAACAAATGCAGTCCCGTGTGTGTTTGCCCATACTACACATCAATTAGCGTGTATACGGTGTGGTTGGTGATTTACCTTTATCTTTCACAAGACTATTAGCGGTTAATTTAATTATTTATTTTTATAATATCCGTCGGCGCCCGGGATCGAACTGAAGACTTCTAGGCTACTGCAAAGCTGGAGATAATGATTTAATTTTTACATAAAAATAGCTTTATTTGTTGAAAATTATATCTAGCTCGCGAAACATATCGATGATTATTTTTTAATATATATATATATATATCTCTGTTTATATATATAAAAATTTAATTTAGTCATCAAGCGGATTTGATTTGTACATTCCCAGTCAAAACATATATGAAAATTGAACGTTTCATCCTTTATAATAAAATTCAAATTATTCCGATACATCTAGTTTATTTAAAAAACAATTTCCGTAATATTTTCCTTTTACTTTTCCGGGTCACTTAAGGCGCGCTAAGACTTATCTCAAGAATGACAACCGTTGCATTATGCATTTATACCAAAAACTCTCGTTATTTCTAATGGCGTCGCCGGGTATAACGGGGGTAATTATATTATATCGCAATGGGACTGCCGAGGTTTTCACAACAGAGCCGATTTCGAATATCTGATTACAACCTAAAGTCTAACAATTATCAAACACTACATGCAACTTACACTTCTCCACAATCCTGACATCGCCAACTATGTTATTTTTCGAAATCACTACAGTCTAGGCAGCCAGGTTTACGGCTGATCGAGTCATGGCGGGGAACGTATACGAAACCGCAGGGAGAACTCTTAGCCACAAATGTCTTGCACGCACGGGGCATCCACCAACCGCTTACCCTTGTTACAGCAGCCAGACACTACCATCTGCCGAGCATATCCTTTTGCAACACCCGGTGCTTTTTTCCCCTCGAAATAAGTTTAGTATTTCCAATTTCTCGATGCGCTTAGGGTCACTATTGTTATATTCGCAAAACAAAAATAACCCGTAGATCTAATATAAATTAGACTTTGAGACCGTAATAGTCGTAGTAATTCTTCGGTTGGATCTAATTCGATATTATTAATTTATGAAACAAAAAAAAAAAAAGCAAATAATAGAAATATCGATTCTATTAGGTGCGTTTAAAAAATATAGTCAAAAATGGGATATTGAAGTTACCTGTAATAATAGTACGAAACTATAATGCTATCTAGAATAAAATTTGTAAATTTTTTTTTTTTTGAGCTAATTACTGGTCTATTTTTCAACGAAATTCGGTATAGAAATTGATTTTGTGTAATTTCATAAGTATTCTAGTACTTTAATTTCAGTTTATTTTTTGTATTCTGTTTTCTTTTGTTTTTTTTTAAAAAAAAACATACGATTACCTTTTTTTTAAAAAAATACGATATCCTCCTTTTTTTTTTTTTTTTTAGAATTCGGCATTACTTGGATCGAACAACTTTTCCAAGAATTTGATGCGCTAGTTTCTGTATAAAAAGAGGACGTAATCGGTTTTTAATTATTTATACCTACCTTAAAAACTTTAATAAAATCATTCTACTTTATAAGGAAAGTAGTGATTAATTACGCGATAAATTATTCGAAGTAACGGCGAATCTTAAAAGTAAGCGTTAAATAAAAATAAAAATAAAACGAAATACTTTATATCCTTCGGCGCTAAATCCAAATTAATTTCGAATAAAATAAGGCCGAAAGGTGCAGGTAATTATTCCATCTATGAGAAAGCTATGAGAAAGCTATGAGAAAGCTTGAAATTTTTATGAGAGTGTAACGGACAATACGGATATATATATACTATAAAGAGCGGAACTTAAATAAAGAGCGTCCAGTACGTAGGCGAAAAGTGGCGCAAATCACTGAGGGACGACGAAAAAATGGGAAATTCAAAAACCAAGGACGATCGGGGAGTGAAGGTATGGATAAAACGAAGCAGGATTAAAGAAAGATGAAGGGTGACTGTCAAACACCATAATCACCAATATGGCAAGCAGAAGAGAAGGAGAAAATATTAAAATGTGTAGCTTCGGGTGTTAAAAATTAACTTTGAAGCGTCGAAATTATTATGACTAATAAGTTGATTGATATAGACCGGTACTATGGCCCCAGCTTTCGCCAACTGACCAGTCTACCCCCATTTATCATCTAATGTTTCCTGTATCACTTCTCTTTAACTATATCACCTCACAAATAATCATATAAGCCTGTAGCTTCAACGAAACATGCGCGTATGTTTGTGGTAGAGTATATGTTACTTTATTAATTTAAACATCGACTAGGGGATTATTAACTGAATACCTACTATTAATATTTTGAGCATTATTGTGACTGTACGTGATTTTTATTTATTATAAACTAAAAATTATTCTCGTAGTTCCATTATTACGATTTTCAAACGATTTATAACGCAGATGGTGAAACTAGAAAGAAAAAGAAAAAAAGAAATGAAGATAAATATTAATTGAAAATGTAATAATAAGGAGCCCATAATTTCGAGAAATTATTTTTCAAAGTGGGGGAACTTATCGTCTAAAAAACTTAACTAAGCTTACCTGGCTACATGTTGCATCGGGAATAGTATGTGCTAAACTTCATTTCATTTTTTAATGCAAAAGTTCATTGAACTCGTTGGTCGTGTTTTTGAAACGCGTACTTATTCCTAAATCAGCAAAGAATATAGATGCTTTTACCGAAGTGGCTGAGAAATATTTCAACTTGACCCCGTTTGTGTATGCTTGTATGTGTGTGTGCGTTTACTGTGGTTACCAGGAGAAAGCTCTATCGCCAGGACTGCTCAGAGATGCACGAAGTTTGCAAAATTTCAGCTGTAAGAGAATTTTTAATGTGATTTAAATTTGCGTCTGGTCTCGAACTTTAACAGTCAAAGGAAATAATTATGTACAATTACATCTTACTTCGTCGGTTAAAGCAAACATGTGTACTCGAGAACCTCCTTGTTAAGTCATAATTTTTAGTACTAGACACCTAGTTGAGTCATAATTTTCAATGTATTAGCATTAAATAAAACTTCAAATACGACCGGTGTATGTTTTTTTTTTTTTAATTTTTCTTTTTATATTGAAATTGTTCGCTTTTATTTTTAATTTCTAAACTCTTTTTTTTATAACTTTTAATGTTTTTTTCTTCCTTTTTTTTTTTTTTTTAGTTTGAGTAATTAATTTTTATTTAATTATTTATACACACACGCACACACATATATATATATATATATGCAAATAAATACCACTCTTAGCACCAGAAAAATTATATTCCAGCTCGCTCGAATTGCTCTTCTGCCTCTCTTAATAACACAGAAATGAACGAATGGTGATCATTTTATTATTTTCGAAAACGAACCCTGATTAGCACAATATTTATGATATTGAATAGGAGCTATGTGTTGCAAGAGGCGTGGTCATTATAGATATTACACGTAAACCGTACAATACCCCCCCCCCCAAAAAAAAAAGAAATAAATAAATAAAGCATATTACATTTATGAGATAAGTTAGAAAGTTAATAATAATACGATTACATTATATGAATAAAATTAATCGAATTATGAAAATTAAAAAAAGTTAGAAATGAAATCAATAGTTTTAGTGTTGAATGAATTACACATTTTCAGATTTATTTAGATGAAACTCCGAGTAAACTTATTTAAAATGGAATTCGACTAGGCTCTGAGAATCTGAATTAAATTATAGTTACCCCTCTTCGTTTTTCTCACTTATTGCATAAATAAGAAATTTGATGACTTCTAATGATTTAAAAGTAAAGTAAACTAGGTCCCATATCGTTTAACAGGGCGTCGGGTACATGTTATCTTAATAATTCGGAGCAGCGGACAATATCTCGGGAGAGGAATCTTAAAATTAACCGTGGCACCATTTCCGATGCTGAAAACGTCAGCGTAGAGTAGCGGGTGGGAAATTGAAAAAGCAGATAAAAAAGTATGAACTTTGCGGAATGGCTTAATTAATTTAAATTCTTTTATTTCGGCTGCGAGTGCGGGGGGCTGGGGGCAGGGGGGGGGCTACAGGATGGCGATAGCGTTAATTCATTGTTCTACTGTTTTTATTTGGTGCTGTTTACGTCTATTAGACCGTAAATTTTCGCGACAAAATTTAATCTTTTTTCTTTATTGCCGTTCTCGAATTTTGCACATTGGCCAATTCAACGAACCGGCGAGAACGACGACCATCGAGGCTGGTCGCGTTTTGTTTTAGAACCTTTTGTGTTTCGGACGGGCAGGGCCGATGTTTTCTTTTGCAGGTTAATATTTTTCAATTGTTCACCGGTAAGATAATTTCTTTTTTTAATTACTCTTATTTTCGCCATCTTCTTTTTCTTTTATTTATTCTTTTTTCATTATCTTAATTTCTTTCCTTCTTCCATCATTAACATATTACCATTACTTTTATCGTCGTTGTGTATTATTGTCATTATTGTTATTATAATTAATATATGTATATCGTATTTTTGTACGCGTTTTTGTACATGTGCTTACACGCGCACGCATACAGATTATAAAAATACGATGCCTAAAGTTGTGTACCTGCACCGTGCGTTTTTATTTAGCTGGAAAGTGACCATTAAATTGGATATTTATTTATTTTTCTCCGCAGAAGTGTTTTACAATAGTGTGGCATCTTTCTGGGGATAACTGTAGTAAGTACTCTATTCTCGATTTAACGTGATTTAACTGTCACTTGCTATACGGACAATTGTACCTCGCTAATGAATTTTCATCATTCAATATATTACTCCAATCATTCTGAATAACCGGAAGAAAATACTTTATCGGTTAGATGTTAACAGATTAGCTCTGAATGTGAGGATAGTGATGTTCTAAGTTATTGAACTTTCGGATAATTGTTTACGGACGCTAAGCGCTGTGTGTTCTATATAGGTTTCGTGCTTGATGGCTCTAACTGTTTTTTAAGCACCCCGTCGTGTTTCTTCTCCCTGAATTATTTTTTTAGTCGGATTCCTTTGTCCGTTTGTACTGTGGGCTCTGTAATTGCAGACTTAATCATGGTATGGGACAGCTAACTTCTTTTAACCTTCAGCAATGTCATTCCTTTTCTTTTCAGGATGCATACGTTTGGCATTTTTCGACGTCGATTGTTATTGTTTCTCCATCCTCGGTGTATAGGGTTCTTTGTCAGATTCCATTCCTTGTTACTCCTAATTTGCTGCTATGTACACATGTTGATGGGTAATCGTCTATTATTGGCAAGACTAGGGAAAACCCCCAAACAAGAAAAAAAAATGTACTTAGGACTATTTTTTAATAGTAAATTGACTCTCGGAGTTTAACCAGAATGTATCAGCAGAATTATATACACTATATTTTTTTTACTATTTAAACAGCTACTTTCTTTATAAACATCTACAACATTTGTATCCGGCTAAAAGCTATCTTAGAATTCGGGGAATAATACAGTTCGGTGGAATAGCAAATTACTAAACGATAATGTACCAGTTTTGCAAAAGCTATTTTTACGTTTTCAGCGTAATAACACCTAACACGAACATTGATGTAAATAGCAAATCTCGTGCACTATAGTATTTATTGAAATTGAAATTGAAAAACTTATATATCGATAACTTCACAATCCCCGACGCCCCGTCAACGGTATGAAACTTGCTTTACTTCACTTAACGGGCCATTAAGAATGGTAAATTTGCCCCGGGAAGAGCTATCGGTTTGATATTTGGACGGTAAGTGAGTACCAGCAAGGAGAACATTCGTGACAGAAGTTTCAGATCACTCATACTAATTTTTGAGAAACTCAATTTTTGCCTAAATGCAGTTAATCATTTTTTTTTTTTCAAGCGCGAGTTGACCGATTTTTTTAAAAATTTTTCAGTATGTTGTAGAGACATATGAGAGAGGGGCATCTTAGAAAAAATGAACAACCCTCTCCCATCACATTTGACCCTCCAAATGACACTTTGTAGAACAATGTTCACGTTTTTTACCAATGAAAATACATCGGCATAAAAATGAAACCGTCATTTTTAAATGTATTTTAGACCCCCCTAAATAACATATATTTTGGTCGAAAAAAAAAAAAAAATGTTGACGAGTCATAGTCAAAATTAACAAAACCGTCTAGGGTAAGTGAGATTTTTATTGAAAATGAAACTGTTTACGATACAATATTTATATTTCACCTCTATGCTGCTTATTTCAATACAAGACAATGGACAAGAACTCCCCCGAGTCATATTATGGACCCTTGTAGCATCCGAACCAAACAAGGTAATAGAAATGTACACTATACTCTTAGACAGACTCTCAAGTAAGAAAGCGAGAAGTCTAATATATGGAAAGGAATTTATTTCAATACCCTGTGTAAAAATAAAATCGAAAACATCAATCCTTATCGCTATCTTCTTCGATTACTACTTCAGTCTCATCGGTGTTGAATAGCCGATTAAGAATTTCAGATGGTTACAAATTTCAGTCGGTCTCACTAGTTTCATACGCTAAATAATAAATTACGGCTACTGCGTGAGAAAATGAAAAAGTATTTTTTGTCTTTCTTAAAAATTTATTACAGATACGCAACACTTTGCCTCATTTCGTCTGGAACGAATTTTTGAAAATGAAAATTACACGAAGCAACCTGGAATCCCGGATTTTTGCGATGACCAAGAAATAACATTTTCTTTTCTTTCAGAAGCTTTCTTATTTGATAAAATTTACCCGGATGAGAAAAAAATAATAAAAAAAACAGGCGATCAATTTTTCCCATACCTCAGAAGACCACCCTTTCAGGACAGACAAGATATTTTGTTATCAGCGGCGAAGGAACAATACAAAAAAAAAAAATACAAGGAAATCTGGAGTCACATAATCCGCAAAATAATGCGAACAAAGGTACTATATAAGAACGTATATTCTATTATTCTATTTCTGTCGCGGCGCTGTTGATTCATAGCTATCAAAATTACAAAAGTGGAAAAGGCGCGCTGTTCAGTAAAGGGAAGTTTATAAAAATGCTCGGCGAAATATTGCCCTGCTGAAATCTATTGACTGTAACAAACGAAAAGCAGTACAGACAGTGCAGCGAACCAGCGATTATTAGAGATCAGTGGTTTCGGAAAGTTTATTTATGTGAGCAGACATATTTATAAATCGATTCCTTAATGTGGTTGTTCATATAATGGATAATTTTAAAGTTCTGTAACTTACTAATTCTTTTATTTTTAAATTTACTTTGCATTATTTCCTTTTTGTTGTTCGCATAAATTATTTTATAATAGATTTGTTAATTTTCTTCATTTAAATTAAAATATCTCTTTCACTTAAATTTAATTTTTTTAGTTTTTAAAACATTTTAAAAAAGATCTTTTTAATTTGTTTCTGTTTGTGTAGTAGTAGTGCGTGCAATTGTAGGTCAAGTTAATTCCATTTCAAAATTTTTGGGAAAAAATCAGAATTCGTATATTGATATATATGTACATAACTCGACCATTTTGGCCTTGGCAAGGGGGCTGTGCCACTTAACCAGTTTTACTTTCATTTCTGTCTCGTTCTCTTCTATAGTTTGTATAAAATTATCAAAATTTACAACGTAATTCCTACTGGCATCAACAAATAAAAAATGACATAACCGCAAAAATCCTATCCTAACATTTAACTTTCATTATATAAAATTAAGACATTTTTTCGTTATATATTTCGTTACATAAAATTGTGACATTTTTTAAATAACAATCACAAAAATCCTATAAAATATAACAAACGTTACATACAATTGGGACATTTTTTCTAATACCGGGTAGCCTAAGAATTACGTTATAATTAATATGTATGTATGTGCGTATGCATGTTTGTATATAAAGAGATGAATCCATCTCATTTTAAATCAAATTTACCCCTGTTTTGTTTTGTTTCACCTCGTTCCTTTTTTTTTTTTTTATATTTTCAAGTTGAACTTAATTTATTTATATTTATTTAATTATTTTTTCCAATCACATCAAATATGTACGTTTTTATTAATTTTAAGTTTGTTTCCACAATTCATGTTTTGCAGCGCACTCGCGGAGTTTGTTACAGTAATAAAAATAGTAAAGCTTTGATTGATTGATGAATTACTGTTATTACGTGGACCGCTGTGTTTTTACCCACGACTATGATAAAAGCTTATTCAAAATTTAGGTACTGTCTTCAAACTCCCTTGCTCCATGATTTATTCTTTCTAACTTTTGGGGAATTTCTTCTTTTCGTTGGAAAAAATAACGGTTAGTTTGAAGAGAGTCTTTCCTTGCAAGGTTTCAATTCAGGTAGAAAATCAAGTATTTGTGTTTTAATGTTTAACAAGCGACAGTTTAATTTGTATATGCAAAATACAATTTGAGCAACAAATTTTTGGCGCTAATTTTATTAAGGAAAGAGTTTATATTTCTCGCCAGAACTTAAAGTCTTATATTCAGTGATGAAATTGTGTAATTATTTTGCTTCGTAAAAGAGGGAACAAAAAAAGGAAACTATGGCAGAACTGTTTCTACCATTAAGCGGATAAAAATACGATTTTCGTAAAAAAACAACATGATTATTTTTAAGCAAACTACAATAACGGATTATTAATCTTCGAAATTCATATCGCTATTTTTATTAGTCGCATTTCTCAATTTTGAGTTGGCACGTGTTTTATAGTGCAACTTGTAAGATTTTTCTTTGAGAGGAGGACAGGATTAGAAAAGATATTTTGACTACAGGAAACGCGCTTCACAATATATTAAAAATGGGACATTAGTTTTTAATTAATCTGAGATTAATTTGTGAAGAATGTTTAGCGTAAAATTCATACTTAATCGTCTTGTTTTGAAGAGTAAGAATTTTCAATTTCAAGAAAGCTAGCTGAGAGTATGCTTAAAAATTGTCTGAAAATGGGAATATAAAAAGTGGAAGCGCTTCCATAATAGTGTAAGAGATACATATCGTTATCGATTTAAAATATTAAGCTATCTGCATTTCCGGTGTACAAATATATATATTACGTGGCCTCTTATGTATTAATATGCGTATGTACTCGTATACTATTAACTAATGTTTTAAATAATTTTTGTGATTTATAGAATAAGTTCAGTTTTAATTTTTCTATTCTGTTCCTATCTTAAATAAACGCTAATAAGAGTGTTGGGCACTCACACAACGAGCATATTTGCCCAGTGAGACCCACAACTTATTTTAAAAATAAAAAAAAATCGCACGTAAAAAAAGGTATCTCTAAAACAGAATATGTTAAGATATGTTATTGTGTGCAGTATATACTTAGCCCGAGTAGATAAGCATTATATAAATATATGGTAATGTATAAAAGAGATTCGTTTTAGTACAAATACCGTCGTGGAGAGCATACATTATTCTGAATCTCATAGGGTTGGAACAACTAGAAGGATGAACATTGAAAGTACTCTGTAAGTAATTTCACTTAAACAAATTTTCGATTATGTACATTTGTTCCAACAAATTTATGTACCTACACTGACTCAATCTGTAAGCAGCCATACAAAAACAAAAAAGAATCCTTTTTTTTTTCTTTTTTTACGTTTTTTCCCTAGATTTTCTTAAATTACCGAAAGTAAAACTAGACTACATCCTCTCGAAATCTTATGGTCGCGATTTCACATCGATGCGTATAAGTAATCCAAACAAAAACGTGGTTCACAAACGGGAAGTAATCCAAATGAAAATGTGGCCATGTTTACCACTTTATGTTTAAAAATAAAGCCTTTTAATTCCATACTTGTAGATTAGAAAAATATTAATCGTTCATTTATAATGGCGAAAGAACTAAGCGGAATTACTTAAAGATTTAATTAAATTACAATATAAACTTCAAGCAAAAAGAGAAAATAATTGAATATTTAATACCTCTCAATCTTCGGAGAATTAACGATAATATTGAACTTACCTTTTGCGGAACTGAACTGAATTTTCCTTCTAACGTTTATTAGGAAAACTTTTATACAGTTGATTTCGCATTTGTATTTTCAAACGAGCATAAGTAAAAAACCCGATTTCCAGTACACAGTTCATGAACCGTTATTCTCTCAAAACAAAACAAAGCCATTATTAAACTGGAGAAAAGAGTCGACAGAATCATATTACTAATCAGTACACATGCACTTGTTCGCCCCGTCGAATACGCTTAAATATACGCTTAAATATACCGGTATTGCATTCAGTTGCCGATATAATTTCGACTTTGATCGTGTATCAAAACAGATTCCAAAGCCATTCTAAATAAACTAAATTCGGTCGGTCGTCATACATTTGCTACTAACGGAGAGGCGCGTTTGATTATATAATTACGTATTACTGATTTTCGTTTGAAAATGCTTGGCGGAAAAAATGTATTCGGCGCTCCTTTTAAAGTATTTGAGAAGAGATCTTTAAGTGCACCCTTCGTAACATCATCAACAGTTCATCTCTAAAGACCAAAATGTTTGTGTAATCAGACTGATTCGATAAATTTTGGCGAAGATTTAACAGCCCGAATTAATAAACCGTAGTATAATCGAGACGAGATCGGCTCAGAAGCTGCACATGGCACTCAAAAAAATATATAAATAAATAAAAAAAAAAAAAATACATACGTATTTTGTGTTTTTCTTTGTGTGTTTATAATTTATATACCTAAAATTTGAAGTTCATACATAAATTTGTTATCTAATTTCACTATGAAACATCAGATTATTCTTTATTCAGTTATCGATAAACACAGTCAGGTCTGCTAAATGGCAATATTAACGTATTTTTAATTTTAAATCCTGAAATTTTAAACCTCTTTCTATTACGAAGTCTGTCATAGTATTTTTTCAATGCACGTTTCTCCTTCTGTAAACATATTAACTATCTTCACAGTTTTCTCCTAAAATTTTCCAACTTCCTAAAAGCTTTCTCACCCACCAAATACGGTAATGACTCTACCGATCTAATCTTCCTATCTAAACTTCACTACTATTCCTTCGTTTATAGAAATTCTTCTAAGTTGTTCCTTTTCAAATTCGATAGAACCCGAAATTTCTATTATTGCCTTTGCCGCAAAGCTCTAGTTTTCCCCTATTTCCACTATTTTATCTAAAGTCAATATTAAATTTCTCTACATCCGCATCCTAGTATTTATATTCTAATCAAGCGTCTCTTCATCTCTCAATCTAAAATTATCTCTTGATATCTTTTCATTAAAGATCACTGAACGTTAGCCCTTCACAAAATCTCTGACTTATCTCACGCAACTACTCGATTTTATCAATTCTTATCTTTTCTTATAATATTTTTTTTTGCATGATTTCAGTAGCTTTTCTTTTCCGCATTATGCCAAATATTTTCCAATATGGTAAACTATACCTTTACAAATAGCTCTAAAAATTCTGGAGGTGTAGATGGAACTTTTAACTTAATTCCTCTCTTCATCATTCCAAAAATTCCAGATTCTTCCTTTGTTCATATCCACAACTAAGTCAGTCGCTATTTTATTCGTTAATATATATATATATATATATATATACATACATACATACATAAATATATATATATAAACTCGGTTATTTTGGCCCCGCAAGGGGCTGTGCCCCTTGACCCCTCATGCTCACATTCTATCTCTTTCTCTTTTATACTTTCTATAAAATGATCAAAATTTACAAAGTAATTCTAATCAGTCCACATAAATATAAGTTATGTGCGAAAAAAACGTAAAAAAAAAACAAAAAAAAACGGGACAAACGTGTAACCTTCTTCTTTTTGTAAGTCAGTAACAAAGTTACATTTCCATGGTAATTTTGAAAATTGATAGAATTTTAAGTTAACCGCCTTTGTCATACTAATAATAAATAATGAAAAAGAAACATTTCATGTCTTCTGATGAATACTCAATTTATGTTTACCGATTTTTATAATTTAAGTTGAATGGTACTCTTTCTAATGAACAGTGAATCAATAAAATCGGTCTACATAAATGTGAGTTATGCACGAACAAACATAAAAAAAAAAAGTGAAAAATAGCGATCAATGTATAACCTAATTATTTTTGGAAGTCGGTAAAAATTAAAATATTACAAACTTTACATAAAATTGGGACATTTTTTCTAATGGGCGCCGGCTTAAGAATTACGTTATAATTAATATATATATATGTATATATATATATATGTATGTGTGTATGTATATATGTATATATATATATATAAAATTCGGTCCTTGACTCGGAAGGGAACAAGCCCCCTTCACCCCTAGGTCTAGTTCTTCTATAATTCTTATAGAAGAGTAAACTTTTTCATTGGCTACGCCGTTCGACAACATTTGTTCGTTACGTAAAATTGTGACATTTTTTTGGGACAAATTTCTTGACAGGACACACTTTTCATGATGACTAAGACATTTTTTCGTTATCTTTTTTCGTTACCTTTTCGTTAAATATTTCGATACATAAAATTGTAACATTTTTTTGAAACAAATTTCGTGACAGGGGACACTTTTTCTGATGACCTGTGGCGTAAAAATGGCGTAGCCATTAATATAATAGTTACGTATATTTATGTACCTTTCAGGAAAAAGGTTATCTTTTTTTTTACTGTAAATACTCGTATATTATAGGTTAGTTTGACGAACAACTACTTTACGTATATATATGCCATTCAATCGTGTGCTATTTAATAAACCGGAACTTCCTATTACACCTTTTAGGACCATTATTCAGACAGTTTAAAACAAATATTCTAGCCATTTCTGAACTGTGGTAAAATCCTAATTTTTTTAGGAGATTATCCAATATCCGCTGATTTCATCATCTACTCTTTGTACATTGAAGTGCTTCATTAGCCATGACCTGGATCTCTTGGACTACAGGAATGCGACGCTTTTGCAGATAAAAATAATCAATTTGATTCAGGGCGCAACAACAATAATAAAAGTAAAATATATATATATATATATATATGTTAATCTTTCGCAGGAAAATTTTTATTTAGCTTATCTGTTGATTTCTATGATAATCTATTACCCTTACGTTCGTATAAACCGACCATAGGGAACTAAAAGTTTATTTATTTTTTTTTTTATTTTATTTTTTTTATGGGTACGTTAAGAGCAATAGCCCAATCAACCAAGGCATCTAAGTAACAGCTCAAAAGGAGAATAACATATTAGATTTTAATCTAATGCGAGATTGAATGAATAAAAGAAGCTAGAAAAGAAACAACTGACAAGAAAGGAAATGAGAAAACATAAGAGTCATTGTACTGAGTAGGAAAACCAAGATCCAAAAGCTGAGAATAGAAGGGAGAACGTTCTGAAGAAAGTGAGGAACATTCGAAGAAGACGTAATTGATATTACACAAAAAGAAGGAATCTTCTGGGTGAAGAGAGCACCTCTTAAGTGTTCAGTGATATTATAGCAAAACAGGGAGAATGATATTATTCAATTTCACCGCGGCGAACAAAACTCTATACCTAAAGCTGGTGTCTTTTGCATAATTAATTTTGATCTTCTATTTCATTGTCCAAAGGCTAGTAAAGTGGCAACGAGTGTTCAGAACCTTCATATGTCACTAAACTAAGCATATAATTTGAACTACATTGAATTACTTATATATATATATATATATATATATATATATATATACACATATATGCATAAAGACATTTCAGATCATATTAATCTTTAGAAGCTATGAATACTTTCATTTCCCGCATTATCATAACTTTTGCGTTACATAAATGATTTTCTGTGTAGACTTTTTCTTCTATCAAAAAGAACATTTGTTTTTAAAAAACATAATATTTTTCTATTTTTAAATTAATTTTCTTAAATCTGAAATTATTTAAATTAGCCGTATTGTTCCCTCCATGCCTTTTATTTATATATCTGCATTTATATATTTTATAAAAATAACGATTAATTTGTGAATTTTCTGACGAGGTTGTCTTTTTTCTTTTCTTTTTCTCTTCTTTTTTCTCTTTTTTTTCGATAAAGAATCTCGTCAGTCGGTTTCACACGGTACCAATAAATAACTTTAATCTAATTAAAAAATTAATAAAAGTTGAAGGCAGAAGTAACAGATGCAGAAGAAGCGAACAATAAAAGGTTTTATAAATATAAAATAAATAAATTCCTTAATAACGAATAAAAATAAGTATAAAATATAATTTACACTTTAATAGAAATTAAAATAATCGAGCGTAGTCCATTATCAGTTAACTACACAGCCGAATGGTTTTAGTTGAGTGTATTTTGTGTTGTTAACTGATGATGGGCTATGCCTGAAAACGTTTCTGAAATGAGGTACTTATTTTAATTTATTAAAGTAAATTATTCTGTACTTATTTCTGTTTTTGTTATTAAGGAATTTATTCATCTTATTTTTATAAATTTTAACGAACAGGTGTTATGGATTTTTGTAGAAATAAACAGTATTACAAGAAAGTTTCAAAATACTTTAAAAGCGGGTTTAACAAAACATCGCCTAATAATTGCACTTTTAATCAATTTATTTATTTAGTTAATACGTTAAATAGTTTAACCTACACAAAAACGGGACTACCACGTTTTGCTGAAACCATTTTCGCTGCGACAGGTTTTACCGGAGGCAAGTTTTATCGCTGGAAACATTGCACCAAAAGCAATCGTTCGCTGACAGGTGTTTATTTTTAAAGTCGAGGAGAAATTTTGAATTCTACTAATAGTATATGCAATATTTAAAGCCTGAAGAAAATAATAAAATTAAAGCGTTAATATGACGTTGGCACAAAACGAGTCGAAGAAAAGAGAACCAGAACCGTGCTAAATACAGATGCAAATTCCAATTTTCAAGTTTTCTAGCTGAAATTAAAGTTTCCAACAGTTCGCTGAAAAAAATGATAAGTTATTAATGCATTTCAAAACAAGTTTCCAAAGCAGGTAGTAGAGCTCTTTCCTGGAACTGGATGAAATTATAATCCATCATTTTCAGTACACATTTTAGCGTAGCTGAACGTTTAGCTACAGGTTTTCTGTGCAGTTTCTAACTTCCTCGCAATTTACTCACTAACAACCTTGCCGAACGAATATGAAAGCGTATGTTTCAATATTCAGCTTCATTCGTCATTTTCTTTCTTTTTTTCGCCTTCTTTTTAAACTAGACAACTATAAAACATACACACAGTACAGAATCGAAAAGTAATCTGTATATTGTGAAATGGATATTTAACAGGGTAGCGTAACATACGTATAATACTGATGAATTGAAGAAAAGGTAAATAAAAATAAAAAATTCATTCAAAAATGAAAAATTAAAGCAAAAAAAAAAGAACTTCAAACTAATATTATTTTTCGCAAAATTTCAATATTTAGAGTTTCAACTTTTGTGGAGCGTGTTAAAAAAATATTCAACTGGTCAATACTTTTAATTATAATATACTAAATACACTGTATGCAATTTGAAATGATTATTCTTGTACGAAACTTCTGTGAAAGATTATATATATATATATATATGAATAGGTAGCACGGTAGCCTAGTGGTTAAGGCGCTTGGCTACTAAATCAAAGGACACAGGTTCGAGATCCAAATCGCTCCCAGGTATATATCCAGTCTGAAATAGAATTGGGTACCAGAAAAATCTGGGAAAGTAAAGATACCCGAGAGAAAGGAATTGGCCCTCCTACTCTCATTAGAGCCGTTGAGCTTAGTGTATACTGTGGACCATTTAACTTCACAATCTCCAACGCCCTGCTAAGAGTATGGGATTCACTTTACTTATATATATATATATATATATATATATATAAATATATTGTAACGGATCGCTCCTGGTTAACTCCTATTGAGTCCGTGGTCGCGGGGTGATTTGAGACGATTCTGCTTATCTTTTACAATTCGGTGCCAGAGCTAATAGCTCAGTATTGTTCCAGTTTCAATATACGTGTCGCCGAAGTGAACATCCGTTTGGTTTGTTTCCGTTTCTTCTTCAAGCTTCTAATACGAAGACCCTAGAAATCTGAAGTCCCCGGATGGATTTTTTGGACGACCCGAATCACGCTCCCCTCTTTAGGTTCCTAATCTGAGACTTCGACAATTTGAAGATCCCGGATTTTTCGGACGACCCAAAAAAAGCCACCTAACCGACAACTTACGAGCGTTAAGCTTTTGTTAATTCATGGAAGATTTTACCATCAAATACGCAGGAGCGCGAGTGATGAAAGGAAAGAGACTCCTCTCGTGGAGTATCATCGCGGACACGGGCACGAATGTTCTTAAATTCCGGCCGGTACTTATGAGAGAACAAAGTTAAAACACGGCACAACAACAACCAGCGTTAACAGACAACATTTTATTAACTTTGCAATAAAAACAAAATAAGCAAATAAATAAATCGCTGACTAAATAGACAATTCCGGCATTTAACCGCGATTATCGCAGAACAATGAAAAATACCGTTTCCGAACGATTTATGGAGAGACTGTGCAACATCGACACGCTTGACGACAAGGGCAAAAGATGAATGACTAGCGAAGACTCACTTTGCTCGCAACAAGCTCGAGATGAACACTAAACAATTAACACAGATTAAAATTAAACATACAAGACGATTTAGAAATAATAAAATATACCAATAATTATAATTTATTTAATAGCGCCGAAACGTATTATACTAATAATATATTTAAGGATAATTTAATTAATAATAATCTTATCATAAATAATAACCCGCTATTTAAAATTAACAGTCAATCATAACATATCGATATATTGAATAGTTTATAAGAATAACACATATCATATCGATTACTTTACTTTTAATTTTACTTATTATTGCCCTATGATTTATGTAACTCCGAAACATGTCGACTATATTTTTAACCGGCTTCAAAAAAGGAGGAGCTATTCAAATTGACTGTATTTTTTTTTTTATGTGTGTTACCACAGAACTTTCTTTCAGGTGAACCGATTTTGATGATTCTCCTTTTATTTAAAAGGCGGTGCTTCTCACGTGGTCCCATTTAAATTTGATCAAGATCTGATCGGTAGGTTTTCAGTTATCCTTAATAATGCGAGGGAGATTGAAGCTTTTTGGATGCTTTTTATTCATGATTAGTTTCAACGTCGTTAGATTTATTGACTTAAAATATTATAAATTTGCCAAATTATTATGGAAATGTAGCTTCTGATGTTTTTACACCGTGAAAATGCAGTTCAAAATAAAGAAATCGATTTTTTTTAAGTATTAAGTATGGAGAATAATGTGAAAAAAAAAAAAGTGATTTTTAACGAGAAGAAAATTCAAGTATAACGCTAAAAGTTGTAAAATAAAATGTTTTTTTACAAAAAAAAATAAATACCGATACTTGAAGATTAATTATAAAAATTTAAAAATGCACTAAAAAGTAAAAAATAATTACTCCCGATAAGGAAATATACATCAGAGTGATATACCCTTAAAGGTGACATTATCGTAATTCTTATACAACATTAATACCTTAATTAGAGTAGGGATTCATATTACATATTAAAATAATAATTAAAAATTACATTAAATGTTCATTAAATGGTTCCTAGATATTGTAATATGTAATATGAATTCCTACTCTAATTAAGGTATCAGTGTTTTATAAGAATTACGATAATATCACCACTGAAGTGTTATATCACTCTGATATATATTTCCTTACCGGGAGTAATTATTTTTTACTTTTTAGTGCATTTTTAAATTTTTATAATAAACCTTCAAGTATCGGCATTTATTTTTTGTAAAAGAGCATTCTATATGTTTTTAAACTATAATTTTTCTGTAATACATGTTTTTTTGTATATATTTAATAAAGTAAATTAACGGTAAAACTTAAAATTACGATAAAGAGCTATATTGCCATTCCGATCAACTGATCACACATACGCTACAATGCCTAATTCTTCTTCTCTCCCGGCTCACGCTGCCAACCGACGCTATCGTCCCGGACACGCTCACACCAGGACACTTTTAAATTAAATACTCGTTGCGTTATGATCATTCTCAACTGTCTCGTTCTTTTCCGTTTTCATTAACTTCCTTCCCACATTGCCTTCTCCATTCAAACAGTGCAGTTGCTTGCGCCGTTGATCATATATTTTTTAAGTGTTTAACTCTTTCGGGTTTGCTCTGTACTCTTATTGCTGAAACTTAAGCTCCCTAAAAGCGCTTTTTACATCATGCGTAACTTCCTTACATCTTACTCCTGCCGTCAGTTCTTTAATAATAATGGTAACATCCGGTCGGATTGTGACTGCTTTTTATAACCGACTCCTTTTTCTTCTAATTTGTGTCTCGATAAAGATCCCTGGTTAACAAGTCAAAAAAAAAAAACAAAAAAACAACGCAGAAACAGTTCCCCTCAGCTCATAATTTGCGCATATCATAGCATAATCTAATCCTCGTTGCTTCGTTTCCTCTTAATTACTTAACTCTTTCTTTAAAGATTCGGAATGATAGACTCAGTTGCATCGATACTGACTCGGGATATAAAATACCCACATTTCATGTTAACGCCACAATACGTAATTACTTTCAACATTATTAAATCACGTATAAACTAAACGATAAACATCTTTTTAATTAATTTTACTTAACCGAAACTATAACATTTGCTCATTCGCTAATTTCCGCAACAATAGAAAACTAACTGGAAGACGCACGCACAACAAGCCGTTTGAACCATTAAAACACGGTCGGGTACGATTAATTAAAGCTTTCCCTTTGCTTATGAAAATTAATGAAATATTCAATAAAATATGTTGCGGGTCAATTCGATCAACAGTGGCCAGATGTGCAACTATATTTTTTACGACGCAAGTTACAACCGATGTCACGATGGATTAACGTTAACCGAACTGCCAAGTCCGACATCAAAATATTACCGTCCGTGGTGAGAAAAATACCGAGAAGGCAACTTCGGCATATGGCCACTGACGTGGCAGGCCGGATGTTGTTTACTTTAGAAACCGGTTAAACTATTAGAATATTTCTTTCGTAAAGTGTCATCGTTAATTCGAATTATTCGCCGATCTGTGTTAGATAGTGTTCAGTCAAATAGGTCAACGATATTTATAGGCCGCAGAACGGGCTTCGTCTGTGCAGATATTAACGCCAGCGTTGCGCTTCTACATGTATATACCGGTTTTTGTTTGTTACTTTCACCGGTAATTTGTTATATGTGACAGGATGTAAATATCCATTAAGGACGAGAGGAAAACCGACGAAAACAAACAACTTTCTAGGTGAGACCTATAGGAAGAGCAGCCATCTACAGACTATGGTCGATTGCAAGGCACGACGTGTTAGTAAACAGTTTACAGTGAAAGCTCAAGTCCGATGTTGCTGCTTCGAAAGACTAAAAGTTCAGCGGGCCAAAGTGCCCCGTCGTAAATATGGTCTCCCATTAAAAGCGCAAGGGCAACTTCTTGATAAACTCCAGCGCACTGCTATAACAGTTCTGCTCAGTTGCCTCTGTGTAAGCAAATCCCCATATTCCGGTCAGAAGAAATAGATTTCGAAACAGCAGCCGTGCCATCTTATCCACAAATAGCCAACGCGAATCGGATGCGCCTGGACGCACAGCAATCTGCATATGCCTAACGCGGCCATGCGTCATCTGTAATGGAAGAGGTTTCCTTTCTTCGCTTATTAAAAGCGTATACTGTACGTGCCGCTATTTTCTCGTACCCTTCCGTCAGTCGCCATTAAATGACGAGTTAGAAATTTAACGAGTAAAAATTTCGAGCACATCTCTTTTAATGTACTAGTACAAACATCCTTTTCTTCGATTTTTCTTTTGTACCGGAAGTGGTTTCAAAAAACACACCGATATACATATATGTAACAATAAGAATCACCTATTATAAAAATCTTCGATGGATAATTCCAAAAAGAAAAACGAAAAAAATCTAAAAAGTGCGGCAATTATTTCTACTTTATTTTCGCTTCAGTGAAATTATTTTACAAATAGAACGCAGCAATATAATAATGGTAATTTTTATTTAAGAAGTAAATAAATTAAAAACAAAAAAAAAACAGTGAACCTTCGACGGAACATTCTGCGTTGTAATTATGTTTTGTTAGATAGTAACACATTTACTTATGACGAGTTGATATATATATATATATATATGTATATATATATATATCTATATCTATATATACATCACGCGCTAATTGGTACACGAAGTGGATGATACAGGAATCCGATATATAGATGTCACTAGTGACGTCACATGCAAATATTCCAGACTGAATTTAAATTATTTCCACCTTTTTTATTATATTTAAAAATTCTCAATATAACCAATAGTAAAAAAGAAGAAAAAAAAGCATTTAATTATAGAAAGCAATACAAAGAAAAACCAATACCCGTGCAACTCGTTAATCCGAAAGTCACGACAAGAAGAGGTAGAGAGTACTTACTCGTCTACGTACTGGACTACTTACACACTCCCATCTTTTATCAAATCTCTTCCTTCCCGACTGTCCTGATTGTGGCAAAGAGGGCTTAACGGCTGATCATTTTTTTTTTCCATGCTTAAAGACAGCTTCTCTCCGACTCTCTCTCTCTCTCGCCATGTTCCTTCAAGCCGTGTTCTCTAGCTCTTAATGATTCCTCCAACTTCGTAGATAATACAATAAATTTCTTTACACAAGTCAAAATTTTCCATCTCGTTTAATCTCATTTCCTACCGAATTGAGCCGTGTCATTAATTGTATAATAAAAACAAAAAAAAAAACAGACGTTTTCTCAACCTTTTTAAACTAATTTTCGAATTTTATAAAACAAGCACGCAAATGAAAAACAATTTTTTAGAGTGAAAATTCGGAGCATCTGTTTGTTAATATGCACTTAATAGATCATTTGCATTACATGTATTTTTATTAATTACCGTATTTAACTTTGGTAATTATATAAAAGTTAAGTTTGCCGCGCTACATTCTTAAGAGACGTGTGCGTGTACATGACAAACAAAATACGAAGATCTATGATGTAGAAGAAAATAAGTAAATAAAATCACGAGGCAGATAAAAGCAAATGTAGTATTGCGAAAAATTTTCATCGCCGAATGTCGAAAAAATTACAATAGAAGAACCGCTCTAGGTCACGCTGAATTTGAAATAAATGACTAAACAATTAACTCGGTTGGCTTCGGTTATGATAAATAATTACAAAGTCGCAAAAATAAATGTAACAAGCGATTTCTATAAGTTAAGTGAAAAATATACACATATATTTCATAGAATCACGTGTAAAATGCATAAAATGCATCCCTGTAGTCTAACGTAACTGATGAAATATAGGCGGCAACCTTAGCATAATTGATTAAGCAATTATGTTTCATTCGGGGGACCTGCTCCAATCTCGCCTGTTCTGTTCGATCCAAATTAATTTATTGTGGATTCCCAGCCGTGCTGGAATTGAGGGTAATGAGGTGGCTGATTCCTTTGGCTCGCTCAGCAGTTTCCAATGGACACATCCTTTTCATAAATTTCCTGTTCACAATATTAATCGTATTTCCAAACAGTTCCATATTACATTATGAAATTATATTTATTTTTTACCGTTTCTCCAATCCGAATAATTTCTTTTATCTTTCCGTTCAGCCCTTACCTTCTTTGACCAGATGGTTCGACATGTTTCCAAACCCTTTGTCACCCCTGATCACCGTTATATGTCGTCTTCGTTTCGGTCATACCTTTCTCCCTTCGTCACTTTATCGTTTTTCCCTCGTCTCTTCTCCGCAGTGTCCTCTTCACCCAGAGGATTCCTTTTTTCTGTGTAATATCAATCACGTCTTCTTCGAATGTTCCTCACTCTCTTCAGAACGTTTTCTCTTCTATCATTGAATCTTCGTCTTCCTACTCCATACAATGACTCTTATGTTCTCTCATTTCCTTCCTTGTCAGTTGTTCCTATTCTAGCTTCTTTCATTCATTCAATCTCGCACCAGATTGAAATCTAATATGTTATGCGCTCCTTTTGAGCTGTTACTTAGATTCCTTGGTTGATTGGGCTGTTACTCTTAACGTACCCATAAAAAAAAATAAAATAAATAAATAAATAAAAAAGCTCACCAGCGCGTACTGAAAAATATACAAATATTTTACTCGCGCTGAATTAACGTCAGTGACTAGCGAACTGATTTTATGGTATTGTTTTTTGAAACAAAAAGTAACGAAATGACGAGCAATGGAATAAATTTGACCACTGGATTGGCGGTGTCTTATTTAAATGTGTTTGCGAGCTTATTGTTTAGATAATCTTAAAGAGAAAAAGCAAATAGAATACAAAACGAACAAAGAGATTTCGCTGATTAGCTGTTAAATAAAATCGATATATTTTTCTTTTACTACGGACTACGGCCGCGTTGATTTTCGAGCGGATTTACTGAATTCAGTTTCGTCTGTATAAACTCTCCACTAATAATAATCAACAACCCAGACACCGGCTCTTCTTCGTCCTCTCGCTGTTTCTGCGGTGTGCTAAAAGCTGCAAGTTTCCTCATTTTTGCTGGCCGAGCAAAAGAATAGCAACAAAAATAGAAAAACAGATTTGAGGGCAACCTATTGTCCTGCTCGTAAAATGTATTCTTACATCTTACGCGAATGGGTTTTAAACTCGTAAAGGAGCTTACTCCCAAAGGAATGTCTAACAATGTCCTTTACCTATATTAAAGTTAAAGCTGCTTCGTCCAACACAGCGATATATATATATATATGTAGTACTTTTATGTTTGTATGTATGTAGCGGTTATTTTAAAGAGGTGTGTTTGGCCTTTAAGTCGAAATTTTTCCGTTATCTGATGCGTTTTTAAAGCAGTATCTATATATTTATGAAGAGAAATAGACTCTACTCGATAGTTTTATACATTAATACGTATTCAATTTAACTTTATGTAACAAGTTTTGATTTACAGTTTGAAATTCACAAAATGGAATGTTCGTTTGACCTTAAAAAAGGACATAACCGTTATGTAAAATAAGTTGAAAGAACAGTAGAACTACATTAAAAATTACCTATAAAATGTAAATTTAAAAAATACGGTACCGAGATATTTAAGAGCTTTCACGGTGATAATATATTTTTAATTTTTTTACTAACTTCACAAATAAGGAGGTTATACGTTTGTCGCGTATGTTATCTTTTCTATGTTTGTTCGAGCACAACTCGTACCCATATGGACCGTTTTTAATGATTCCTTATCCATTCAAAAGTATGCCGGTCAACGGCGGTTGGGTACCGATGAATATCAGAGTAGACATTTAGTAGTCGTTGAAAAAAGTTTTGATTCCTTTAGGTAAGCTTTTTGACGAATAAACGTCACTAACACTTAAAATTTACTCAATTTGCCACGGAAACATAATTTGAAAAAAAAAGTTAATTTTTAGTAGGACAAAAAATTAAAATATCAATCTTAACCGTACACGGGTAAATTTAGATTCGAGTAAAGATAATTGGAACTGTCACGGCTCTATTTATAAGCTCATCCACTAACATTACGTTTCTACATTTCATAACTTCTGACAAGTGCAGTGACACCCAATTGAGATGCCCTTTGTTTAATGATGGTCCTATATGATTATTATACTGATAAGTGCTGGTGAGAAATGTGGCGGTAGTGGAAATGGCATTTCATCGTGAACAATTGAGCATCCTGCTCCGCTTGATTTGGAGCCGTCAGTGTATATTTTGACAAAATTTGAATATTTGGTAAGGAGGTTGTTGAAGAGACGATTATAGATGAGAGGGTTAGATTGGGATTTATCCGAGCGTGAGTGTCTGACAGATCTATCTTCGGAGTATTTATGGACCAGGGCGGATTGATATTAATTGGAAAGTGTTGAATATTAGTGTTCTTTAGAATAACTGATTTTAGAAGATCGTCATTGTTGTGAGAGAGGGTGTTGGAAGGAATCATTAAATGGAGAGGGCTGTTGAATTTGGGATTTGTGAGGATGTTGAGAGTAGCATTTGTCGAGATAGAATGTCTCCGAATGTTTTTTTTTTTGAGTGGAAGAGAATAAATCAAGGGAGCCCCAATTTTATCTAAATAATTTATAAAATAAATGAGTTATTTATTAAAAAATTAAAATAATTTTTTAAATATAAATTATAATTTAATTATTTATTAGATTAAATATTTTATAAATACATTTGAAATATTCTATGTTGATTTTAAATTATTAATAATAAATTCATCATTTATTGGTTTTTATTAAATTTTATTAATATTAATTGTGTGTGGCCGCATAGGAAGGCTACACTTTGCCACAAACCTCAGTACCAAGGTGGTCATGAAGGAAAATTTATCCTTAAATCATGCAAAGAAAACCAAAGAAGCCCAAAAAAGGAGGTCTCCTTTGAAATGAAACCCGAAAATATACTACAATAACTTCAGCTTACTAGATATCGCTTGATTGATCGCTTGCTCTCGTCAGCAATCATCATCAAAAACTGCTTCGTAAATAATTCTTTGCCTCATTAATATTAAGCTCTTAAAACGATCAGCCTTATCAATCTTACCGATTGTGCATCGCAAAACCAGGTGGTTTTTATACGAAGAAAAGAGCAAAGAGTGCTGAATATTATCGACTAACTGTCCACGAATATACTGAAGCATTTTATAATGAAGGAATCTTTGTTTTCGGGGGAGCGGGAAAGGTTTAGGTTTGAAGTTATTATTAGTCAATATAAATAAGTGATATCGAGAGATTTAACGGCAATTCTTTGAATTTGGAAAAATTTGTCTCTTTGTGGCAATTAAAAGGGGGTTAGCCCCCCCCCCCCACTACTTCCATGCCTATTAGAGTGTATTGGTACACCAAATATTCACTGCAGTCATTAAAAAATCATTGAATGCGTATAACGGATACAATCATTCGTTTTCAACCAGGTATTGAAAAAGTAGCGGAAGTATTTAATTGTAATAATACTCATTCAGTGTGTTGGAATTTGCATTTGGCGTCGCCTTAAATAAGTATTTATGTTGCTTAAGAAATTTTTTTTTTTTTTTTTTTTTGGACTCGTCGTCAACCAAGGACTTTTACCCATAAATAAATAGAAAAGAAAAAAGTCGGTTCTCAAAAATCATTAATAGAAAGGAACAGATAGCGGGAATAATTAATGGGGAAAGGAAAGACAGTATGTAAGAGATCTACAAGACGTGATCTTTGGTAAAATAATAATTTTTTTTTTGAATTTGCAGTGAATTTTTTTTAAAAAAAAAAAAAGAAAAGAAAAAAAATTTAAAGTCGTTTTTATTTTTTGAAAGTGTTTCATTATACCGCTAGTTAGCGGTGAATCATCATCATCCGGAAAAAAAACTTCCTTCAAAGAAGTTAGGCGTAAATTTCCTCTAGTACTCGATTGGTTTTTGCAGATGTAGAGAAAACAAGAACGGTATACGATAGTGGGGTGCTAAAGTGATAAGAAAATGGTATGATACTTCTCAATAGCACAACCTACTGCTATTTCACGAAGTAGTCGGTTGAACATTGTTGCGCTAATCGCTAATGTAATCGCGATTACTAATAATCCTGATACGGGCAACTGTCGGAAATACGGTTATGATCACGAAGATTCTTGCTAGCCTAACAGCCGCGAATATCACTTTCAAGTCCTTGGTGGACCGCGCCGTTTCTCAAGAAGGCCATTTTAGAAGATGTGGAGCTATGTAAAGATCAAGCATCCGGGGTGATACATGACGGAATGACGGAAAATCTCTCTGAAAGGGTTAAATGTTACAGACGGCGAGCGGTTGATGACGAGCTGAACGAATTTCCGATACGCTAAAACGCAAATCGTGTGCAATCGTTCTGGCCTGTAGAATTAACCTTTCGGTTCTTGAAGGATAATATACGGTTTTCCAAAGTTTGAACCAGTACCATCGAAGAATATGGAGAAGCAACGTAAGAGCTGATCGTTCGGAGATCTGTGGGTGGTCCAGATTCTCTCAACTAGACGTTGGGAAAAGAATAGAAATTTCCAAATATGCGTGCGTTCTTATGTAAGAAGATGTAAAATATTGCAAATTCCCTACGAGTTATTATTAGGGTGGCTACTAGGTAACGCGGTGTCCGATGTAATGGTTTTTTGAACTGATTGTACCTAATTTCCATAGCTGACTCTAAAAAAAGATCCCAGTTGAATCTGTATATATTGTTCCCATGTTTTTCGCCACAGAAATGGTAATAAGAAAAACCGAATCTGATCATCTGAAGGTACTGAAACTAAAAAAAAGCAATTGATACTAAAATTTTCCAGAGTCGGAAAAGAAAAGCTTCTCTATTAAAAGGCGCGTTGAAGCAGTTGAAAAATATTAATGATTCCGGAAGAAAATAAAAAACAGAACGGATATCTTGAGATGATAGAGGACCGATAGTATTTTATTTCGGAGTCGATGTTCAAATTCGCGCGATATTCCGGCCAAAAATATACATTAGCACGGGAGTCTCGAACTAGATGAAATTTCGGAAACTTTTTGTAGTACGTGATTTTCTGTACGAATGTTCTCTCTATCGTTCTGTCTAGTTGCACGCAGTTATATTGAAAGTAAAATCCATTTACATGATGAAATAGCGTAACTGAAAGGAAAACCGTTTTATAAAATGCTATTCATCATCAAATCGAAAAAATGATATCGGTCAATTTGTTTAATGAAATTTCGCTTCTCTCCCGGCAGCAACTTGCGCAGGGGAATTATAAATAAAAACTTTCAATACCGCCGTATTTTTCCTTTTACTGTTAGATACGCAGTCATATATTTCGTTTCCGATAAAACTGCGCGTATGCTTTTATGCAATAAATGTGAAGTAGAACGACACTGCTTTGAATAAGTTGCGAAATGTCTGAAGATTTCAGAAGAAAACAGGCCAGTACTGGTAAATCAACTCCGATAATGTGTAGTTTTCATCGGATCTTCAAAAAACTCCGAGCCAATACGGAACACGGACTTCTCATTACCCGGCTGCAGTTTAGGCGAATTTTAGATTCGTCGATCGCGTGTATATCTATAAGTAATTTCTTTCCTCTGTTATAACCTCTTCTTTTTCCGGTCGATCAAAAAAAGAGATCGCGACTGGATGCCATTACTGTGTGCAAATCGGACGTTACCGTTACCCCGACAGGTTTCTTGTGATGTTCCGAAAAGAAAACTACTCAACTTGTACAGTTGTACAAGTTTTTGAGCTCGAGAGAGACGGAGGTATCCCCCCCCCATCCATCCCCGGGGTAAATTCTAACAAATCTGTCAAAACGGCGGTAAATTTTGTATCGAGCATCATTGTTATAAATAATTTGCAGGAAAGCAGAGGGATCTTCTTTCTTTTTCCACGCTGTTACAATTTCATCGTTGAGTTGGGAAGACTTGCAGTTATGCGGGAAGAGGTCACACGAGACTATCAAACTTCTTCTTCAAGTGTCCGTCTGCTCTCGCAGGTTGTTAACCACATCTGATGATATTTTTTGATCTCGTGCTACATGGACATGTGTGGCTGTGTTAGGCATCTAATCAGTCTCTAAAATTATTTCTCGTCCACACGACGCTCTTCCGCATTTCCTCGACCTCTATAATCTTCAATTTTACCTTCTATTACCTTCTTGCATATTTACTGTTCCCCGGATTTTTCCGCAGTATGCTGCTTTCTCCGTCTTAATGACTTCGCGGTCTTTATTCATTCGTTCGAGAATAGATTCATTTCCCCCTTATCTACTCAAGATATTCTTTCATGATCAATTTCAAAAGCTTCTATTTTCTCGGCTGATGTTGCTTTGAACGTCCAACAAAGCAAAATTGACCATATATATATATATATATATAACATACAAAGGGTGTTCTCGATGCCGATCATGCGTTTATTGATCTCTTTTCGTTCTGCATTTTCTATTCTAGTTAGCTGCGACTTGGTCTTCCTACTCCGTATTGCGCCTCTTATGTTCTTTTTCTTTCCCACATCATATCGTTCCCATTATTTGTTCCTTTCTACTAGCACAACAGTTCATATCGTATAAAGATATAATTGACTCCTTCCTTTTCTAATTGCGTCTGCATAAAGATCCCCCTAGTTGATGAGCCCCCAAAAAACAAAAAAACAAAAAAACAACAAAAAAAACAACAAAGAAAAACATTTAGCAGCGCTCCATCATCTTGTCTCTAGCGTAGTAATTTCACACATCGTTAGCTTTATTCGCTGTTTCTATTATGATTTTAGTTTCATGATCGTTCATTAGCCAGCATCCGGAGTATTTAAATTTTGTTGCTCCTTCTATCTCTTTTCCTGTTATAATATGTGTACTTGTGCTTCACTGATTACCATAAATTTGTTTTTTTCCGTATTTATCATAACTTAATTGATCTATTTTATTTAACATGTGTTGTTGATTTCGCACATTAGCAATAAATTAAAAGTATCAAAAATCGAGGAAACTTTTTTAATTGTCCATTATTTTCCGAAAAAAAAAAAAAGTTAATAACTAAAAAAAAGCTATATTTATGCCGTATTCCGTGGATATGAAGGAAAAGTTGATGTGCTTTCCAGATTTGACAACATTTGTTACAACACAAATTTTTAAATGAAACGTACCGTAAAATAAACGGCTAAAATCGGTCAAATTGTCTTCGAGTGGTAGCACAAAAGCTGATGTTAATTTCTGCGAATTGTTAAGCATTTCGAATACAATTAAAAATCGACTTCGACAATTTAAAATGAAAACTATCTAGAAAACGCGAGCCTCTTTTTTTTCTTCTCAGAATTAACCGAGAATAAAAAGCGAGATTTCTGCAATGGTCGGCGTTCAGTTTTCAAATTTTCAGTTTGATGTAAAAAAGCACAGTCGCTATTTTACGAAGTTGTTAAAAAATGCGTCAAAGTTATTCTCATGGCGAAAAATTATATATTGTTTTATTTAGTAGGCGGCGGTGGGACAAGACGGGGGGGGGGGGGGGTATTCATGCGATTACCTGCGGATTAAAGTTCAAAGTAAAACGTGTTGAACCGTTTCCGTCGCAAACACCGAGGACTTGGTGTCCGTATTTTTGTGATATGTTTTTGATTTTTTGTGTTTTTCTTTTTGATTTCGTGTACTGTTTTCCGCGTGATGTAATTTGTAATATATACGGTAATGTCTGCTATATGCTCCCGAAACAGAATTTAGCAAACTGCGAGGTAAAAATTTTAATAAATGGCACATTTAGGCTCTGTGCGCTTTAAATCAGCGGATGCGAACAGGATGTGGTTGAATGGAAGTACCGCGCATCTTGCCCCCGAAATAAAAAGTTGTTTAGGTTATTCTAGATGGTTATAAATTACCGAAAGGAGAAACAGAACGCGGATTGGGTGGTCAAAAATAAGAATGCGTAATCAACATACTCCTTAATGAAGAGAAAAGGAAGTCTGGGGAAGGGTCATTTTTGGATATTTAAAACGTTAATCAGACTTAACGATTAAAAACTCCGGAGAATACTGCCAACGGTTCTAATATAGTTATGAATAAAATTCTGACGAATTACTATAGCTACGTCTAATTTTAACTGTGATGAAATTACAGCCTTTGTTGTTCCAAAAACGAAATGTAAAGTAACAGCTGAGTCAAAATAACGATTATTATTATTATTTCGAAACTCGTTTCAATACCAGTGGAAATTACGTATATCTTTCAAATTCAAACTTCCTCGGCAGTGAATGATGATGGGCGAATTTATTAAAAGATGCTTCGCCAGGTATTTTTGGAAAACTTGCAGTGAATCTGGATGGGGGACTGTCGAGAATTATCCTGCAATGGTTTAGAATGGTTTTTAGCGGAGCGACCAGAGATTGATCCTAGTTCACGGTTATTAGGCGGACATTGCACTGCGCAAAAGGTCTGAAATTCGTTCATATAGTTCGAACTAGCGGCTCTGTAATATTACTACCTCAGCCTACACATCGTCTTCTTCTTAATGTTGCATTAAGCACGGCCAGCCAATGTTATCGTAGCTTCGCTCCGAATACGGAACATATGGTTACTCTCTACTCTTCATGTAGCGGAATTATTCATGTTGCAAGGCTTTCGGGCAGGCTGTAACCGAGTCTACTGCTGTTAATACTTTCAAAAATTGCAGTATCTGGCCTCTTAGTAATAACACTGTTTTTACAGAGGCTGATGTCAGAGCTGCTGCGATAAGACGTTTGTTCTAATGTCTAAAAAGATTCTGCTTCCTCGAAGGGCCGAAAACATCATGCACAAGCCAGTTGCTCATTTTGCTCTCATTATGCACCAGATAACGCCGACAGAGAGGACGAATATTCTTCCTCTTTAATTATCGGCCCCAAAAAAGCTAATAGCAGCGTCGGTGATAAAGTAAAAAACTGCCTTATCATGGAAACACTCTGCAATTATAACATTTTCCCCGTACAAAAATGAATCAGCTGTTTTTTTTTGTTTTTTTTGTTTTTTTTATATACAAAGGAAATGCGAGGAAAGAGTAATTACTACAACGAGCTTATTAAAGGAAAAAAGAAAAAGAACAAAAATAAAACATGAATACAATAAGACGAAAGGTAATCGAAAGAGGTTTTTATATTGCACCGAGAGTTGTGCTTGGATTTCTCAGAAGGTTTTGGATAATTTTCGTCGACTTCGCGATGGCCTCGGTGCATCTGTTCTGCCGTCGAAGGTATTAACGAACGTGCGGTATGCGACCTCGATGTCGGGAAAATGAATAATTTAAAATTCAAAATTTATTTTAAAAAAACCATTAAATATAATTTTTATTTTGCATTTTAAGTATAAATTTAACTCCTAGGCAAAGAATCGAAAAAACCAATGCTTGCGGTTTTGGATTCAGAGAGTGTCGACAGGATGACCAATGGAGGAGGAGAAAGCTGTAAAGAATTAAGGCATCATTTTATACACCTCAGAAGTCTGTCCTAGGATGCTTGCTCCGATGATGTGATCTTTTGTATTTTAAGTAATTGTCAGTGCAAGATTTTGTTGACGTTCCAAGGAAGGTTTTTAAATATTTGTATGTGGTAGGGGAAACTAAAATTGCTTCAGTGTCATTTCGTAAACGATAAAAATGTATTAGGAACATGATTCCAGTACGTGAACGAGATTCGATGGATTTCAAGTGAAGAATTAATTGTATAAAGTAGTCTTTTATAAACATGTTTTTTCTAAAAATTAATATAATTATATAAGCGATAAGTCGACTAGAAAATATTAATATATTAAAAATCGTAATACCAACATTACGATTTTTAATACATTAACGTTTTCTAGTCGATTCGTTGCTTACATAATTAAAAGAAATAATAGTAATAATTTCAAATGAAATAATTTATTTTATTATTATTATCCAATTTTATATTTATGCGCAAAGTTGCGCGAGTAGTGGATTACAGATTAACAATAAAAAGCACTGAAAAAATAATAAATAAATGAATATTACAAGAAATATAACAAGAAAAGAGAACAAGTAAATAAATTAAGTAAACACTTCTTTATATAATCATAAAATTTTATAAAAAAATAAAAACAGAAAACGCATTCTAGATAATTCATTTGAAAAGAAAAATTAAAAATGTTATCTGTTGTACAGAATCATTACGTATAACAATTACTGCGTATATATAATGAAGATGGGGAAACATAATTAGATTAATTAAGAGGAAGGTGAAGAGATAAATTGATATAGGTAGCAGTATAATGGACAAAAGTGGAACTAGTACGGTAATAGGAAAACGTTAATCTTATTACAGACTGAAGCGACTACATATTAAGTGCCTGTATTAGTTTAAGCCTATGCCGCTTTTTATAATTCCTTAAAAGATTCTTAACATCTGAGGGAAGAGAATTATATATTATCGCTGCTTTATATTGTATCTGTAGTCTTGTATGAAACTTATTAAACTTAGGAATAACAGCCATGAAATCATTTGCTGACTCGTGCTACCTTCCCGCATTTAGATATTAAATTTGGTACTATATTTATTTATCGATAACAATTAATTGAAATTCTATATAACTGTTCTAATTGTAGTAACCCATGATTATATTTAAGTCGTTGCTATTAAGACCGAAGGTTTTAAATATAGATTTCTGTAGTGATATTACGTGTCTTAAATAATATTTTGCATCCCCCCCCCCAAAAAAAATATATTAATCTATATGCCAACACTAATTGATATAAATATAATCTACATAAATGACAATTGTAGTAACACCTTCTTGCGCTATATTTTGTAAAATATGGGGGGATCTGGCATCTACGAGAAGAACAGTGTCGTCAGCATACACTAATATCCTACCTATAATAATAATGTTACGCAGGTCATTTATGTAAATTAGAAATAGAAACGGTCCCAGAATACTTCCCCAAGGGTACCCCATAATTTTGAACCTCTTCATTGCTGTAGCTATTGTTAATTTTTGTGATATATTTCCTTTCTTGTAAATACGATTTAAACCAATTTAAGATAAATCCTCGAAAGCCTGCATTTTGTACTTTAACTAATAATAGATCATGATCAACCGTACCAAAAGCTTTTTTAATGTCGAAAAGTAAACCGCCAGAACTGATCTACCTTCTTCTAAATTTTCTGAAATACACTTAATGTGCTCGAATAAGGCTAGTTCAGTTCCTCTGTCCTGAAGAAACCCAAATTGATTTTTATTGAAGAAATAATTTTTTTTTCTAGAAATTATATCATTTTTATCTTTATACACTTCTCAAATATTTACGAGATTACTGATAGAATATAAATTGGTCTATAATTACTGGGAGAAGTTGCGATACTACTTTTATAGACGGATGTAATGACGCCAATTTTTAGAGATGTGGGAAAAATTCCATCGTAAACAGACTCGTTAAAAAGATAGGTTAAAGGGCGAGCCAAAAACTAAAAATTGTCACGAATAATTATAAGCGAGATTTCCAAAGGATGGTTTATCAGAAAGAGAAAAAATTACACGCTGTGTATGTCTTCAGATGTAATTCACATGAAAGCAAACGAATTTAATATCCCATACTTTGGATGTTCTGATTCACATTAAGTGTCGTATATCGTAGTGCATCTGGATTTAAGATATTCTGGACACTACTTCTGAAATAGTAGTTGAAGTGATTTACAACCTTTACTTCATTTTCTGCTATCTCAAAGTTCATTATCAATGATTATTTGTTTCATCCCGAATTTCTTTTTCCCCGATTGTTTTATTAATAAACGACCAATAATAGTCTTTCTGTCTATATTGACATTTATTCAGTAGAAGAAATAATACCAATAATTAGAAGAAATAATAGTGATATTTAGAAGAAATAATAGTAATAATTAGAAGAGATAATATTAATAATTAGAAGAAATAATAGTGATAATTAGAAGAAATAATATTAATAACTAGAAGAAATAATAGTAATAACTAGAAGAAATATTAGTAATAATTAGAAGAAATAATAGTAAAAGCAGCAAAAATAAAATTCGCAGAAGATCGCTTATAAAGAATTTAATTCTAGTCGAAAACTCGATTGTCTGCTTTTCGCTTTTATTTTATTTATTCTATTTTATTTTAATTTTATTTTTACTTTATTTTTAACTTTACATTACTGATAATTTTTTATATTTTTATTTCAAAATTTTAATTTTTATGGCCGTTGCAAGTAACGATTTTGGTGCGTATATATAGCTTTCGCGTTTATTCTTTCCGCAAGACGATGACGAACGTTTTTATTACTGTTTTGTCCAGCAGAATTTCCGTTTTATCTCTCGTTTTTTGTGGGTTTTTTTTTCAACCCTTTTTAATAAACCGACTTTGTTAATTTAACAAGTTGTACTGATTTCGATGAATAAACAAGCTGAAATAAAAAATGATGCAAAGTTTTTCTTCTTCCAAGTATAGATTGTCCATTTCTAACTATTAACCGGTGAATCGATATAATAAATAGTACAAAGTTGCCCAGAGACACTTTTATTTCTAGGTAATAACTTGCTACACTGATTTAAGATTCGAGCAATTTCCGGGTTAATTAAAAGAATTTTAATTCCGCAACGTGAGATCGGTTAGTATAGGGTAATATAGCTGCGTCCGTGACGTATCGTATTGTTATCTTGTTGATTTTGCAGCAGACTTGGTCCTGCTATTTCCATAAAGGAACAACGCTTTAGAAGACGATTGAATTGCTACACTTCACAGGACTATTTCGGTATTCGATAAAAGAGACGAGAAAACTAATTTCTGAGGCGAAGGTTTATGTAAACTTTAGTCGAAGACGATCCCGATGATATTTACTAGAATCAAAGGGGCGAGAAGGCGTTAAATTAATTTTCAAATGTAGACGATGAAATAGCTTTTAAGAAATTTTTCCTGTTTGTTTTTTTCGAATTCTCAAAAAATTACAAAATTAATCATGCACCAAAAACATTCGGTGAATAAATTAAACCAGCTTATATAATCATCAGAAATTTAAAATTCCGAGAAAAACGAAAAAAAAAAAACATTTGAAAACATTGTAATATTTCTTGGAATTTTTTAACCAAAACATCCGACTAATTTATGAATCTGTGTATACAAGTGTGGCCAGAAAGGAGAACTTTCTGAAGCTTACTAATTAATTTTCCAATAGAAAATTGAAAAGTAAATGAATTTTTAGTACTTGTCAAAATTTAAGGGAAAATTTCTAAGAAAATACATCCGCCAATTTTGCACGGAGGAACTATTAAATTATCGTATAGCAAAAATGACTGTTACGCTTACTGCATTCTTTTTTCTAGCATAAAATTTTAGTTTTCCCTTCTTATCCTCTAACCTGAGAAAATCATATATTATCGTGTTCAGATGCACCCATTTCCTCGAAAAGCCATTTGAACATAATGTTATTATCGCGGCATTTAATTTGAATAAAAACGTTTTTTTTTTCAAGAATTGAAACGTCCAAAATATAATAAATAGTTTTTGAATTACAACAATTAGATAAATAAAATTGTACGAGTATGGTAATCAGTAACCTGTAATATTATAACTGTTAATAAACTCGAATTAGAAAATACAGTTGAAAACAATAGTATTTTTATATGTACATATAAACATATGTATATCAATATATAAAAATGGCTAATCCTGATTTCTTCTTTAGTGTACATTCTTTAAGGCAGAAAAATGTTGAAATCCAATTAACTCAACATGAAATTATTGTGCGCCTGCTATACAAATTTGCCATATTAGTCGCATTTTTTTAAAAAAATCTCAGAAAATAAAAAATTAAACTTATTTAAGAGAAAACTGGTATCTAAATTTAGATTTAAAAAACTAACAAATTTAACTATGAATGTTTGTTTGTTTGCATAGTTGTTTGCCCCGTATATCCTATACCGCTGAACGGATCATGCTGCAATTTTCGGTGTATATTCGTATTGTTCTAAGGAAGGTTTTAAAGCATAACTAAGTTTTCTACTCATTCTCCTTCACAAAATATAAGGTTTTAAATAGTTGAGATAATACATATAGGACGAGTAAAAAAAAAAAAATAATAATTTTTATAAAATTTTAAATAAAATGCTTACACTATGGTAAATAATAAACACTAGATAACGTTTTATTAATTTCTGGCATAAGTAAATAGGCCGCGTTCCGTTATTCCACTTTTTGTGTGACTGAAATCATCAAATTTCCATGACACGTGATCTAAACATGCAAGTCACGCTGCTAGCCTAATTACTGTACTCATTGCTGAGAGTTTAAAAAAAAAAGGGTAACGTTCTCTATTATTCTTTACGGAGAAATAAAAAATGTTGCAACGGAATTTTTAATATTTGCTAGCGGAAATGTTATTTATACTCAAATTTGAAACCATTTCTCAACTACTGTAGCTTGCTGATCCGGTAATAAATTAATCCTGATGAAGTGTTCCAGACGAAGAATTCGAAGGATACCTACGTCAGTGTCATTCCTTCTCTTTTTAAGATGCGTATGTTTTGCATTTATCGATGTTGATTGTCATTGTTTCTCCCCATCCTTGATATAGGGTTCTTAGTCAGATACTGATAATTGCTGCTATGTACACGTGTTGATGGCTAATCGTCTATTATTGGCAAGCCCAGGGGAAAACAAGAAGAAAAAAAAAGATGTTCTCTTAAATGTGTAATTATGGAAGATTACCGTGGGAATAATTCGGCCGTCCCTTCAAAATTATGTGTGCGCTGCTTTTAGTTGAACGAAAGTTTTTGTCAGATCACGACGGACCGGTTAGAGAAAGACCAATAATCTTCAACTAAATGTGGAAGGTGAAGACCATTTTTTGTGGGACGGTGATAAACATGTTTCCCTCAAAAGAGAGAAAAAATATTTACATAAATGCAATTCCAGATAAAACAAAATTTTTTTTATTAATTTGCGAGTACAAATTTAAACGAGTATATTAGTACGGACGATGCCGTAAATATATTATAAACGATAATTTTTTTTTATTATTATTATTATTTTTTTGTTATTTATTTATAGCGCTCTGTACAGCATTTTGGCTAGAGGCGTAAGAACTGCGATTGTTAAATCAGGTAATAAAGTTCGGCAGCTTTGAGGTAATAGCTCGAGGTTTTGACTGTAACTGTCGCACAGTACACGGATTCAAGAGTTACATTTGGGATATGCGAATTTCTTTGATTTTAAAATTTCGACCATTCGGTGTTTATATGAGCGATTGATATTGGGACATTGCGGGTGTCGTCATATATTGGTCGCGGTTGCTTATTTAAAATGTATCCACGCGTTAAGTGACTTTAGGTGGAAAAGTGTTACTTCGTTCTTTCTCGATTCTTGTAATATGCGGTTTTTCACGGAAGAACGACTGTTTTCTTAATTAATTTTAATTCGCTTGTGTCTGGCACTAAATTCCAGAATCGTTGGAAGGCGTTTCGTGCGAAAGATTTACCAGCTTTTTTTCAGATCAGCGATTGGAATTGGAATGTTCGGTATTGGGAAAATACTTCAGACTAGTTTTGCAGTTTCATTGACTTGTTCGTTTTGACGAATGTTGCAGCGAGATGTGGTATTCAACAGAAGATGACTTCTTTGCTTGATGGCGACAGTGTTTGGATTACATTTCCTGGTATATGGGATGTTGTTTCTTTTTATAAAACCCTTTTGATGGAAAGGAGCGCGGATAGTAAATCAATCAGTATCAGAATGTAGCTAGAAGTGAGTTCTGTGCCGTAGCTGACTGCTAGTTTGAGAGCGCATAGAGTTCGGTTGACTGGACGGAGAACTTTGATGGTAGTGAAAACAGAAACGTATTGTTTTCGCGAACGATCGAACACCCATTTTTATCGGGTGTTATAGAACCGTCTGTGTATAATCTGACGAAGTTTTGATACTTATTTAGGAGGTTATTGTATAGTTTTGATGATAAGCAGCGGAATTAGTATGGAACTTATTCAGCTCAGTAAGAGGTAGATCTATATTTAGAGTAAAATCTAGCCACGGTAGATTTATATTAAAAGGAAAATTTAGAACATTAGTATTTTTTAGAATGAATGATTTAAGGACATCATCGTGGTTATGGAAAAAAGAATAGTTGGGCGGGATCATGAAGTGATGAGAAGAGTTAAAGTTTGGATTGGCGCGAATGTTAAGAATGGGAAATCATTTTAAGTTGTTTTATGTAAAATTTGCTAAAATAAAAGACCTAACCAAAAGTATAAGCTTCCGAAATTCTAATATGGCCCTGCTTTCCAATAGTTTTAAATCGTTTTACGTAAAATTATACTAGGCAGAATAAAATACATAATGACAAGGAAAGCAGAAAAATAAGACGCTGTGCCTTTTAAATGACGGTACACCGACTAAAATTCCTCATCCATCTCGGTTTATGAATCCGGTTGATTTGACGATGGTGTCGCCCGATATTTATCTCGATTGTTCATGGTCAGTATTTCCCGATTCTCTTGGTAGCGACCATCTTCCCATATTATTTGAAATCAATAACACACATAGAAATCCTTCATCATTCCCTGAAATCAAGGAAGTCGACCAAAGGAAGCGCTGGAAACTCTTAGATGGTGATTGGGGAAAATTTAGAAATATTATGGAACAGGAGGTAGGTAAAATCCAGATGGAAACTACCCCATTGGGTCAGTATAATCTTTTTCTAAAAATGTTAAGCTCTGCCTTGGATCAATCTTTTCCGAAACCATCTCCATATTTAGGTAACAAACCGGCTTCTCCCTGGTGGAACAGGGAATGCGGGGAAAGGATCAAAGAACGGAATCAGGCACTAAACGTTTTTCGAAGAAGTGGTACGATGCAAGCTTACCTTGAATATAAAAGGATTAATGCGGAAACACGTAGACTTCTCAAAAGCACCAAAAGAGCCTCTTGGAGGAGATTTTGCTCATCGTTTAATCGAAACACTCCGCTCAAAGTTATCTGGTCTTTAGCTAAACGATTCAAGAATAAGAATTTCCACTCCACATCTCTAAAAAGTGATTGTTGGTTCGACCAGTTTACTTGCTCTGTAGCCCCGTGTTATGTTCCTTGCATCTCGGAAGTTTATGGAATCGAGCTTGAAAACAATTATCAACAATCTCATATTCTGTCCAATCCCATATCAGTCGAGGAACTAGGATTGGCATTAAAGAATAAAGGTAAAGATTCTTCGCCGGGGATAGACAGTATTACTTATTCGATTCTGAAAAATTTAGGGAACAAGGCGAAAAGCGTTCTGGTACACATATTTAATGAATTGTTATTCAACTCAGTCACTCCTCTTGAATGGACACAATTCATAATAATTCCTATTTTAAAATCCGGTAAATCTCCGTTAGAAGCTACGTCTTACAGACCGATCTCACTGGCTTCTTGTGTTAGAAAAACATTCGAAATAGTCATTAATAATAGGCTTGTTTGGTGGATAGAGAATAAAAAAATCTTCCCAGCCGGAATGTTCGGATTTAGACCGGGCCTTGGAACGTTAGATTGCACTGCTCATTTAATGAACGAAATCTATGCTTCTTTTTTGAGAAAGGAATTCCTTTCGGCCATTTTTCTGGATATCAAGGGGGCATTTGATAATGTTAGTATTCTGACATTACATCAGCAGCTAGTAAGTATAGGAGTTCCAACAGTCTTGGCTAAGTACATCAGCAACTTGTTTCTCAACAGAAAACTTAAATTTTTGAACCCGGTCACCAAGGAAATGGTTGGTAGAGTTGCTTGCACGGGTTTGGCACAGGGATCAATTTTAAGCCCGGTTTTGTTTAATATCTATGTACATTCAGTCTTCAGCATACGGTTGCCACATAACTCACAAATTTTCTCCTATGCTGATGATTTTATCATACTGAATAGAAATAAAGAGATAAAGGAATGTACAGTAGAGAGCAATCAGTCAGTCTACTTATGTGGCAAATTCTTTCAGGAAATTAAACTGGAAATTTCCCCTGCTAAGTCCACTGTTGTGATATTCACATTAAGACCCTACAACGCAGAATGTATTAAGATAAAAATAAATGGGATTAATATCGCGCATAAATCTTATGTGAAGTACTTGGGATTGTATTTGGATTCAAGGCTTACTTGGGCTCGTCACATCCAAATACTTCAAAGTCAAATCTTGAAAACACTGAACCCCCTGAAGGCTATTGGAAACGCTTCATGGGGATCCGACCCTGTAATTATAGCCTTGTTATATAAATCACTGATACTTTCCAGAATTGATTACGGCTCGATATTTTATGGCTCAGCCTCCAAATCGAACCTTAGGAAACTAGATACTCTACAGAATATCGGACTTAGACTTATAACAGGAAATGTTCGATCCGCTCCAGTAGCGGGTCTTGAAGCGGAGACGAAGATTGCCCCACTACAGTTAAGAAGAAATATGTTGGCGGATAGATTTTTATTAAAGTACTGTAATTATAGTTATCCGCATCTGCTTAATATTACTTATAGTATTAGTAATAACTGGAGATTTCTTTCCTCTAAACTACCGTTATTATCAGCCAGAATTCCTCAATACTATAAATATTGTCCGGCCCTAATTCCTAAATATCCATCTAAATATTTCAGAATTCCATACGAAATTAACCTTATTAACTTAAACATTAATACAACATTATTTGACAATATTAGACATAATCAGAATACTCTTCTCGGTCGGGAAGCAGATCTTACTACCGCATTAGAGACAGCATTTTCTGGATATTCCAAAATCTTCACTGATGGCTCCAAATCCGGTCGGAATTCCGATCCTGTTGGTGCTGCCTTTGTTGTTGACGAAGTTACTGTACAAAAATTCAAACTCCCACCTTTGGCATCTATCTTCTCAGCCGAGCTGTTGGCAATTGCCAAGGCCTGCGACTATATACTTAATGTACTTGGTAGCAGGGGCACATATGTTATATGCAGCGACAGCCTTAGCTCCCTTTTAGCGCTACAAAATTGCCTCTTTAAACCCAACTATCATCCCACTGTTTGGGAGATAAGAGAGAAATGTTCGATTATCATTTTACAGGGCGGTGTTGTGGAGTTTTGTTGGGTTCCAAGTCATGCGGGGATAGAACTAAATGAGGTGGCCGATAGGGCCGCCAAGGATGCGCCTTCAATGGGCATTGAATTTCCTTTTATTCCAGCTGGTGATTTAAATTCTGTAATTAACCGCAATCATTATACATCCTGGAATAAGCATTGGCGATTGGCCAGGAAGGGTTCATACTTTAATATCGTTCAACCTTTTATTCCGACACACCCATGGTATCTCCACGTGTCAATTTCAATGCCTCCTCATCTCCTCCACAGATATGTTACTATATTGTGTAGACTGCGTATGGGGCATTCTCGTGTGTCACATAATTTTATGCATGCTGATAACCAGCGACAATGCAATAACCATTCGTCTGTTAACTTTTTGGAGGACATAAATCATCTTTTGTTTAATTGCGAGAAATTTGAAGGCAGTAGACATACTTTTTTTAATAAATTGATATCCCTCGGAAGGTATCCACTGTATTCCTTGCATCATTTGCTAGGATGCGGAGAGAAGGCTCAATTTTTGATTTTTAAGTTTATTTTTCAAAACAAGATTGTTATTTAACTTATTTGTATGGAGGACTATTTTATTTATTTTTTTTTATTTTTTTTATTTTTTATTTTTTATTATTATTTTTTATTTATTTATTTATTTTTTCCTTCGCTCCCGGAGTTTGTTTATCCTTACTATTCACAAGTATTTATAATAATAGTTCTGTCAAGTGCGTCCTATATTAATTGAATTCAACCAGAAGATATGATCATCGCCGACCACGAAGATATGGTGCAATTTGTACCATCTTAATCTAACGAGCAAAATATTATGGCTGTTCAGTTGAGTCTGGAATTTCAAGTTCCCGGGTACTGACCAGAACAGTCAGGTTATTGATAAATTATTCCAGGCAGACAGGCTGTGGGTAATGTTAATTCATTTACGGCCATAGTTGTCCGGAAATTCAAAAAAAAATATATTTATCTTGCTCAGTTGGTCCGGATAGATGGCTGGTGAATTGTCCTTGTCATTAGATTTTCATTTGCTCATTTTTCCAATACGTTTTTCTTTATTCATATAAAAAAAAAAAAAAAAAAAAAAAAAAAAAAAGAGGGAAAAAAAAGAAAAGAAAAGAAAAAAAAAGAGAGAAAAAGAAGAGGAGAAGAGAAGAGAAGTGGAATAATTTTAATTTAAACTTATTTTGATATGGAAGTGGCCAAATGGTAAGCTACTTAGCCGCCAGGCCATAAAAAAAAAAAAAAAAAAAAAAAAAAGACGCTGAAAATTGAGACAACCTTTTCGTATGCAGACAAACCACAGACGGCTGTGTAAAACGTAAAAGGTCAGCCGTATATTGTCGCGACAACATTCCGCTGTTTGTTACTGCCCTAAGCAACTTAGTAGAACGAGCGTTAAAACTTATACCAGTCAATTAGGTTTAATGCGTTTCATTGTTGCTTGAGGGCAATGGTGGCTGATCGCGAAGCAATGTAAACTCCACCATTAGGTGTAACAGATCAAGCCTATATATATATATGCTATCGCCTGGATCAAAAAAAAAAAAAAAAACACCTTACAATGTACAACATGCTGGTCCATTGGCCAAAGTGGAGAAGTACTCGGTTAGTTAAATTTTCGATCTGATTTTATGCTTCTTAATATTTCCTTAGTGACTCACTAACATTATGACGAACACAACAGGAAAGCGAGTAGATCATCAAATTGGAATTCAACTATTATTCAATACCAATGGAGCGACAAACATCTTACACATTAAGCATTTTTCTTCGTATATTTAAATAGCAACTTCGTCTCAGATTTCTCTACTGGTAAGTTAACGACTCTATTTCTCCTAGGTTAATTCCTGCCGCCCAAGAAGGACCGGCAGTTTCTTTTTCAATTTTCTTGGCTACTTCGATGACAATAAGTATACTGGAAGATCCGCAATAATATATATTATAGATATAAATAAAATTTGCTTAAAATCATGAAGTCGCCGCTAACTCTGAAAACCCCCAATTCATCGCGGGATAAACAATTATTTTAAAAAATTCCGGTAAATTTTACTATATCGCGTTTAGTTGAAGGCAAGTTTAACTTTTCAAGCATAAAAGATATCTCGATAAAACGAGTAACATTTAAAGTACATGCAGTATAAAATGTACATAGATGTAATTGTCATTGGAAATGAAATCCTGTGTAGGCATAAGTTTCCAGCCGATCGTGTAAAATTAATTTTCTATTAATCGCATTATTGTTCGCTTCGTGCAGAATTTTTTAGGCTAATCCTTTACATGAATTATTGCTACTTGCGATATACTTACTCGAATTTAAGTTACGAAACAATTAACATCGATCTCTTAAAAATGGGAAAAAAGTACATAATTTTTCGTGCAGCTAATAATTTCAATTTTTTTACTACATATAATATGTCGTCGCGATGATAGGCTAGTTGCTGGAATGCTTGGCTTCTGTTACGGAAGTCTCGATCCCGGGCGACGACAAAAATTACTATTACGTTAAATTAAATTAGAAATACTTACTAAAAGAATCATATGGAAGGCAATCACCACGTATACCATCATATACGCGCTAGTTAGTACACAGCAGGAACAGACGGGACTACACTTGTATATCGATAAACCAGTCACAATATCAATTCCGAATGTAGTCGTGCCCTGTATACGTACACTGACGTTGCGTATAACAATTTCCATGAGCGTTATCTATTCTGTATAAAATGTACAAATAGGTAGTAGTCACGACGCTCGGAACCGCGACCAACACAATTAGGAATATACTGAAATATCCTTAAGACACCCATTCGTAAATTACTCCTATTATACAGTAAATGACCTCAGTGTTGAGACAAGAAATTCGAAACTGGAAAAAACATATTGGTTTTTTAAGTACGCGGTACTTTAACCTGTTGCTGTACACAGACTCGAATGGAAGTTGAAAAGTACAAAAATAGGACTGTAGAACAAATGCGATCGAAGAAATTTATAACACGCTGCGGTGCGCTAGTTAAAGAGTTCGGACCCCGACAATTAATCACTAATAAACTATTAAAATAAATATAATTATTAATGTGGCAATAATATCATTAGCACGTTTTTCAGTACAGAGTCCCCCCATCATCGACTGCATGAACTTTTTATAAAGTACACCTTAGCTATTTGAAGAAACAAGTTGATTCGTAAAGTATGAGGCAAATAAAACCGGGGATTTGCTTTAAAAATCATAGCGCGCGTAAAGCGAAAAGAAATACTAACACTATACATTAAAATAATTTCTGTTCCGCCCCATTTTCTTTTTTTTTTTCTTAACAAATTTAAAACAACTAGTGATGAAGCAAAAATTAAGTTGTTAAAGTAAGTCCCATGGATATCCTTGATAAGGGGTATCATTGTGAAATTAAGCTTTTCATAATTTACTAAAATGGATCTAAATACTGGGGCCAATTCCTTTCTATTTTTGGGATTATCCACCTTTACTTTTCCACAGATAATTCTCTGGTACTCAATTATTTCAGGCTGGGTAAACTTGGGAGCAAATTACGACATTCATTTTTTGACCGTCTAATTTCTCACATTGCTTCAAAAGCTTCGCGAAGCATGCAAAAAAAAAAAACCGGGTACAACACTGGAGATTTCGTTGTGTATGTTGGCTGATAGTTCTTCAAGGACTCACAGGTTGTTGTCTGGTATACGCAAGATTTGAAATATCCTCATAAAGGAGATCGTCTAGAAACTAGTCGAGCAAACGTAGCGGCCATAGAGTAGCCGTGTAAGTTAAGATCATTCTATCCTTGAAATATTTTTTAACGCCCTGCTCGTAACGTTTGAAATAATACAGGTCACTCCGTCTTGACGGAACTGTGATTTCAATTTTTCTTCAATTTAAGTACCAAAAGACTTACAATCATGCCCCAGCGTAATATACAACCATGCCTTCGAAAAAATCGAGATCCAATCTTTTCTTTAGTTCGCGATCGCCCTTTTGGAAGACCGTGAAAAGACTTTTGCAAAACCGAGTCAGTCGGTTGAAAGTATCGTATTTAGCGAAGGTTTTATTAGGTGTCTTTTAATAAGCTCGCGCAATGACCATCCACACTTTTTCAACGAATGCATGATGCACATGCAACCACTCTCTGTTATCGTAAACGATACTGGCAAAAAACTGGGAAGGATTCCTTTACTCGTCAAGAATGTTGATTTTTTGTTTGCTATTTCTTATTTACCCTATCCTATATGTAGAAGAGATAGATTTAAAAACGTATCAACTCCTTGCATGCACGACGGAGGGAGGGGATTATCAATATAAAAATTGGGAATTTAGTTTTAAACTGTAGATAAACCGGTAACCTGTTTTTTAACATGTATAAATATAAAATATATAAATACCCCTTATTAGCGAAAAACAAAAATAAATATAAAATTACTTTAATAATTCAAAATAACTTACTTTAGAAACGTTTTCTCAGGCATAGTAGCCCATCATTAATTAACAATACAGAGTACACTGACATAGAACTAAAAACAGACATACTTTATTAGAACGGATATTATTAAAAGTTTTAGTTTAATTTAAAAAAATGTAACTTTCAAAAAGTAAGTTCCGTATCGATATAATTAAAATATCTTCCTTTTACAACGTTGAGTCGTGAAAGAATCGAATATAATGGAAAAAAGTCAATACGGCGGTTAACTGAGCCGAGGATGATAGATAATGCCCTTATATGTACACCGCGTCAGATAACTCTTGTTTGAATACGATAAGAACAAATAATTCGAAGAACGATTAAAGCACCGTAGAGATAGCCCGAAATATCTCTTTATTCAGTGGTCTATTGGTCCTTTCTATTCGAAAACGTCTACCGCTTGATATAACATTGTTACGATCTCATCGAGTCAAGTCCCCTTATTCGTCACGACGATTTACGATATAAACACTTATTTCCGATTTTTGTTTTAGTGGGGCATTTGTTACGCGAACTCTCGGGATAATTTTTAATAATCGCGTAAATCTCACACGATGAAATCCCGCCGCAAAGCTGGTATAAAACCGATTTTCTAATCGTGCTGAATTTATTTCCAACATTATAATTATAATTTATTTATTTAAAGTCGCTCGGCTGCGGGGGCCATTTGCCACGTCCAAGAAGTTACATCTTATAAGATAATAAACTAATGAATGAAATTCCTACATTGTTTGCACCATTTTTAGTAGTCCGACTTTAAGTTTATTTAAAAAGGAATGCAATTTTTTGTTGCGTTATTTTGTACCGACCGAAAATGCCTTGTTTTTTTTGGTTTTTTTTTCTGTTAATTTTAAAATGATCATAAAAAACTTAGAAACACAAAAAATTTAATTATTTATAAAAATACATTTAATTTTGGACTCGCAAACACACATTTTTACAAATAATTAAACGTCTCCCGTTTGTAAATTTTTTACGTTACAGTAATTTCGTATTAATACTTGATTGTAATCATCTTTAATTTTGATTTAAAAATGATTTTTTTTTTTTTTTTGTAGTTGATCGTTTTCAAATTCATTTTTCGAATAGTACACTTTCTTTTTTCTACCTTCAATCGTTGTTTTCATACTTTGTTTCTTAAAATCCTCCCTCGACTGAGTGGTAAAAATTAGAGAAAAAAAAAAGCAAAACAAAAGCCCTAATTCTTATAATTGTTTGTCAAAAAAAAAAAGAAAGGTTTTTGGTCGTCCCTATTTTATTTCGCGATCGTTATCGTTTTGAAAATGGTACAAAGAAAATTATATACTTTTTACGACGTTCGTACAATAAAAATCAAAAAGCCAGAAAGTGGAAAAAATAAACATTTTTTAAACGACTAAAACAAATTGTTATGCATTTAAATATAATACACTTTTTATTTTGCTTTCCTTCGAAATTAATAATATATAAATTGTTGACAATGTACTTCTGGTAAAAAGCCACCAACAACTTCTTTCAATCGTGTACGTACTGTCGCAGAAATCAGGTGTGTATCTATGTACTTATCGAAACTTCATGCTACGATTAATTTTTAAGAAATAGCCCAAATGTAAGTTGCATTTTTTTACGTTTTCCTTAATTACTCAAAAGACCCTGAACAACCAATTTTTTTCCCTTAATTACTCAAAAACCTGAACAACCAAATTTACTCAAAATCTAGTTGTCGCGCGTAAACAACACCCCGAATTATATAATAAACCGGAAACTAATTAGCTTCATTTATATCATAAAATTATTACCCCTACAGTCAACATGTACATGCGCGCCCTCACAAAAAAATAAATAAATAAATGAATAAATAAATAAATGAATAAATAAATAAATAACAGAAAAACATTGAAATATTTAGGTCTCAGGTCTGTTTCTGCTATAACACAGATACGCGTGAATACTACTCTGCCCGGTAAGTTCGTAGAAACAATTTATTAAAAATACAGAAATACATTACTTCGGTTAATCAACGCGGTTTCCTTCGAAATACTCTCTATTCAACGAAATGCACTTGGCCCAACGCCGCTGCCACTGCTCGAAACACCCCTCAAAGTCATCTGAAGTAAGGGCGTTTAAAGTTAGCGTCGTAATTTGAATGACCTCTTTTCGGGACCCCCAGTGGTGCCCCTTGAGGTTTTTTTTTGGTCTTGGGGAATAGTTAGAAGTCCGACGGGGCCAGATCGGGTGAATAGGGGTGGGGGGTCCATAACCGTGATGCCGCTTTTCGCGAGGAACGACTTGACGAGGTGACAATTGTGTGAGGGTGCGTTGTCCTGGTGGAGAAGCCAACTTTGATTCGCGCCAAATCCGGCCTCACACGCTTCACACGCGCGTTCAGGCGTTTCGTCACGCCTAGATAATACTGTCCATTAACGGTCTGACCCTCGGGTACGAATTCCTTGTCCGCGGTAATCGAAGAAAACGATGAGCATGCACTTCACTTTTGACTTTGACATCCTTGCTCTCTCGACGTTCCTTGAACCATGTTATCCACTTGTATACCGTCGCAGGCTTCGCAGCTGACTCGCCTAATGTTTCACGCAAAGTTTCATGATCTCCGCACTACTTTTACCGACTTTAACGAAAAACTTAATCACACATCTTTGTTCTTCGAAATTCATTTTTAAAAAGTTCGACCGAGGTAAAAAAAAAAACACTTGACGCAAGACGTCACTACACATAAACTACAAACTGTATCGAGGTAAAACTAAAACTGAATATCGCCAAGGGGTATATCTACACAGCTGATTAATCCCGCAGTGCAACCACTTTCGGAGAAAAAAAAAACATTCTACGAACTTACCGGGCAGAGTAGTATATCGTAAAATTTCGATTTTTAATGTGATTACGATAATATTTTCACCTTCTAAAAAACGACGCTTTGTGATTTACCTTTTAAACTACTCTTGAAGTGACAACGTCAGAGATACTTATTATTTTACAATTTTATTCGCCGCTTTTTAGGAATGAATATTCCGGATAAGAAAAAAAGAAAATTATTTCAATTACTGTCGCGCTTTTATTAATAACAGCATTTGTACAATTTGTTTACAGGTAGCACAAACGTGAAGAACGAATTGCCGAAAATGGCACTATTACTTGCATGTTCGATGGTTCACCGATACATATTTGCTCCGTACTCCAACTGATAATAATTTATTCTCAGTGACAACCGAATACGATTCTGTGTCTGGGAATATCTTACGTTTTAATATATTGTGACGTTCGACGTCTAACAACTAAGTAAAACATCGTTTCGCCGTCTTATTTTTATCTGTTATTATAAATAATTTCTCGAACATTACTATTATTATTATTATTATTATTATTAACAATTATTATTATCAACGATTTTATTAAATATTTTTATTTATCTCGAGTTACCTAATCATCGAATCCCCCCTCCCTACTCTTAAGTTAAAATGTAATTTGGACTATTCTCTTTTCGTCATCGATAAGTAAATTCGATTTCACTTAAGTAAACGTCCGTAGTTCCTGATTTACGGTCGGTTTAATGGAGGTGTATTTTTTAATGTTGCGAACTATAAGCGAGATTAGATATAATTTTTTCAAGAAAACGGGGCGTCATTTCTCTCTATAAATTGGACATGCGAGGAAATTAAATAAGCCAACTGCAATTCTCGACACTCTTCTTACGAATAAAGAATTGAAATTTTAAAAAATGTTTAAGGAAACAACATTAGTTGATCCTCAAACGTTGTAAAATTGATTAAAAAAGAGGTTTTCCACACTTCTGTACTATGCAATGATCTTGTTAGCCTGTTTCATATTCACTTTTCAAACTTGTTTAACCGGGGGGGGGGGGGGGGGGGGGGTTAAAAATATGTTTAAATCAACTATGCGTAAAATATTCAGCACTGTAATTTATGTTTTACGCAAAAATAGAAAGGGATATCTAACATTGATATTTTTAGTGGGGCTTTTTAAGTTGAAGAAATCATAATCTAACTTTTCAAGAAAATTTCTAAACTTATTAAGAAACTTAATTCGAAAATTCGGAACTGCTTTTTTCATTCCATTTTAAAAAAGCTCGTAATTTATAATTTAAGTATTAATAAAATATTTGGGGGGGGGGGATTGATTACCGAAGTCAGAGTTAAAAGATTTTTCCACTGGAACACTGAGATAATAATATCCCCGATCGGCCTAATTCGTGTAAATCGAAAAAATTATAATATTTAAATTATCACGAAAAACCTTCGAACGCGAACAAACGTGTCTTCATCGGAATATCGACCACTAACTCTTAATCTGATTTAATTCGCGAAGATTTTTTAATTCGAATGACTATAAAAATGTTCGGAATTATTCCCGACGGACTTCTTTAAGGGGGTCGTCCTGTGTGCTAGCTGTTTTTTTAACAGTTTTCAGCAGTTGTTGGTAAAAAACAATGAAAACATATTACTTTGCTATATTCACACAATATGTGTTTAACAACTTATCAGAAGTCTCTCAAACTTTTTTTCACACTAAAATATAAAACCGACTGCAGACATCTTTTTAAAAAAAAAACCCGTGTTAAAAAAAAGTAGGCTTCACAATTCCAGCTGTTCCGCTAATCTGAAAGAAAAAATTCAACCGACACTTTCAGCTATAGTCGGAACTAGAATTAACTCGAAATATTGAATATTTTTTTATCAACAAACTTTTGAACTAGTAAATGCACGATTTTTGTTATTTTTTGTTAAAAATATTTTAACTTAAAAAAAAAACAAAACACGACTGTTAATAATTCTAGTTCGAGCGATAACTATCGATGTTCTGAGCATACCGTAGAAATTTGAGCGCAATCGGTTCGATAATTTTCGAGTTATCGTGGCAGCCATTTTGAAAAATGCAGTTTCGAGAAAAACCCGTTTGGAAATTGATATATGAATATCAGACAAAGCAACTCTTGACGTACCATCAATCTGCTACGCCTGGTCCATAAGTCGAATTTATGAAAAATCCTTTCACGCGCATATTCTAGATACAATATTAAAGAAGCTATTTCTGCGAGAAAAAAAAAAAAAAAAACGAAATCGATTTTTTGACCCATGACACCGGACGACCCCTATTAACGGAACATTAATGTGACCCCGGTTTATTAGTCTGATTCGTTTAATTTGTAAAGGGAATCGTAATTTAAATTTTTAGAAAAAAAAAAAAAAAACAATTTAAAATTGATTATTCTCAGAAACTTTTATTAAATCTATTATCCTAATTGTCAGATGTATATTTAAGTATATAGGCACGGTGCATAAATTAGTTTTCGGAGAGGGGTATTTCTATCGAAAAAAGGTTAAATTCCCTCGGAAGATTAACGCGTGATAATTAAGAATTTTTTGTTAAAATATCATATAATTTCGTGTGTTGAAAAAAAAATTGTTCATTAAAAATTTTTCACATTCGAGATTCTATTATTGTGTCGAAAAAATGTATAAGCAAACGACGAGTGATATTCTCGGAGAAAAAAAAATATTCTTTTTGCGCGTTACGAGAATACTTTCTCAGTGTAGGCGGACGAACTTTTGTTATTGGATCTCCAGTAAAAGCTGTTAGTCAACGCTAGACTCCATTCGCAATGCTAAAATTGATACTTTGCAACGCTTCACGATCGCATTGTTTTTATATATAATACTATATTACAATATTTTAGACCGAATTATTTAAGTGAAATCATTTAGTGGTAATGCGTGCAAATCTACTGCTTAAGGCATTCATTATCACATGCGTGTACTCGAGGTCAAAAGCAACAGCGAAGTTTTCTTTTTATTTTAAAATATTTAAACAAATGTTACGTATTTTATATTAGAAAATTTTTCTTAATATTATAATAAATTATGTAAAGAGTATTAATAATTGTTTTATTTTTAAACGATGTGAAATATTTTTTATACACTTACTACTAACTTTAGCTCAAAATTATTTAAAATAAATACGTGCAAAATAAAAATTGTAAAAATAAAACTAGTTTATTATAATTATGTGAAAAAAAGCAGCGAAGGTTTAAAAAAAAGATGTGAATTGGAGGGAAAAGCAAAACTATAATTTCAATCGAAGTAAATATAAATTTAATAATTATTTTCGGGAGAAAATGATTTAAAAAAAACTATTTACGTGAACAATTTCCACAGAGATTAGCCGTCGGAACTCACATAACATTTTATTAAAATCGTCAATGCTTTGCGAGTTTTTATTTACTTATTTATAAAAAGATGCGCGTCTTCCTTATCATAATTGTACATTTAATTAAAATTTGCATAATTATGTTCTTACATATTTGCATATCTGAATATGTATTTAATGATAATGTTTAAATAGACACAACTTTCAACTGAATGTAATTGTAAACATTATGTAAAGATCGTTTACCATTAAATTTTTTTAAAGCACCTTAATTACTTCCGAAATCCTGTGTCTCAGTTTGTATTAGATTTTTCGATGTACTATACAAAATAAGTTCATAAATAATAGACAACATTTTTTCTACGTTCGAAAGTATACATAATTATGGTTTCTGAGATTGTTGTTAGTTGAATAATTTGTTGTATTGCCGTAAGATTTTTTCTGAACTTTATTTCCCTTTAATTCTCTATTTCATTTATTACCATTATTTCTGCTCATCATTATTATTACAAAATGCTTCTGAAAAAAGTATATTTAAATAATAACTTGAATGTTTTAACTATGCATTTATAAATCGACAACTTTTTTTTTAATATTCAGACCCCTATGATGTTGAAACCATGATTTGAAAACCATTGCATACTGCATACAGAAGATAATTTCTCAAATGTTCATTGTTAGTCGCTTTTATAACTCTATTTTCTAAATATAATCTTTCGCTCGATGGATTAATATCGTGTAATATCCGAACTTTTTCAACTTAAAGTTGAACCATAAAACTTTATTTTTATATCGATTACAATAGAAAGGGAGTAATGTAGTAGAATATATATCGTACAGTATTCATAGTTGTGCTTTCGGATGCAATTAATATAACTATGTAATACAAGTGTGCTACATCATACACTTTATAATATATTAGAACATTGAAATTCAAACTTCCACAGTTACAGCAAAACCGGCTAAATGTTAATTGTTAACAGTTTTAGGACATCAAGCGTACAGCTAACATCTGCTGGCGCGGATATGGAAATAAGCAAAAAAATTGGTACGATCGTGTCGCGTTGCAAAGTATCAATTTTAGCATTGCGAATGGAGTCTAGCTTAGTCAACATGTTATTTACCTCATCGCCTACATAAACAATTAGAAACTTTTTCCCTTTATTTCTTAATTACCCGATGTGAGAACAGTCGATTGCCATTTTATTTCTAAAGTAGTGTAGTTTTCGTAACATCCACGATATACTGTAATACACGCAATTTCTTTTTTTTTTTTTTTTTGTAGGAATGGGAAACAAAGCAAAAAAAAAAGTACTTCCTAAGTGTTATGGATGTGTGTCCATTATCAGTTTTATTCCATTTGTAATTTATGAGGAATACTAAAAGCAAATAATTTTTTTTTCCAATTCCCCGTTGTAATTGTTCTCGCAATCCGATTTTTGATAACTTTTGTAAGATTTTTGTTACGTCATTTTTTTCCCTCTTATGTTATTTTGTAAAATATTTTGCGAACTAAGAAGAAATGAAATATAGTTTATATCTACACTTCCATCAAATGTTATCGGTAACGTTCTACTTTCGATTCCATTAAAAATTACACAATCAGCTCCTCGGCTTTTGCATAAAATGTCTTTATCCTCCAATAAATTAACCTTCAAAATTGAATACATTTCCCCCTGTATGACATATACGGAAGAATTCAACTTGCCTTGACAGGCTCGTCGGTGTAACTTCATCGAATTGTTCGAAAACACTGTAGCACTTATTTTTTCGATCTTTTTTCCGTTTTCTCTTTCGATATGCCTTTTGACAAAAATAACAATTATGAGAAAATGCGTCGAAATTTATTTTGTTCAGTTCTCAATCAAAAATACCAATTTTACATAACTCTATAGGTGAATGTTAAAATTGATTTTCAAACGGAAGTTTTATTTCCACAGTAAATGGAGGTAAAAATTCACGATATAAATAAAATCAGTTTCGGCATTGAACGTTTACGAAAGGAAAAATGTTACCTGCATAATAACGTCTTAGTAATTAACTTTCATTAACGTTTATAACGTATGCTCTTCATTGAAGCGAGCAAATGTGAAATGTGTAATGTGTTTTCTGCAAAATCGATTACTGTGCACTTAGATACAGCACTCTGTCCATTGCGGTGAAAAAGAACGAAAGAGGCAAGCGGAGAATAATTGCTCGCTGTCATGGCTGTAGCAGCCGGGGGGCGAGTCTTCGAAAATACATTTTACGGATTTCGATGTTTTTTATTAAAAATGTTTAAAGTTTAAATATTTAATTACGAAATTGTTTTTATTTACTCTAACTTGCGTTGTTATTTTTGTTTTTGCTGCTGCTTTAATTTATATAGTTTCGTTCAACTTCAAAACTACTCAGAAGTGAGGAAATTAACTACTAAACTTTTTAGAATTTTTTATGTAATAAAGAAAATGCGTTACTTTTAATATTTCCATTAGCACAATAGAAAAAAATAAATAAAAAAAATATTGAACGATACTTAAAAAAACCTTGAATTAAACATCAAATAGTAGCGGCAATTTATATTTATTATACTCGTACTTGCGCCTATTTAAAAACAAATTAAAACGCTGAACACTGTGCTCATAAAAAGCGTAAAATAATTGAATAATTTAATATCGCAAACTATATAGCTCCTTCGTTCAATTCGCTGCAATAGAGATTACCAAAAAAAGGATCACATTTCACTGCAAAATTTCTTCTTTCGTGCAATAGGCAATGGTCCTCAAAACCGAAATATAATAAAAACTAAATTTTAAGCCATTATTTCCAGCCGCGAATGTTTCTATGCAACGTGTAGTTGTCTCGAACCGATGAAATGTAATAATTTAAACGAAATTCTATTTATGTAACATATGTTAATAATTTTCTTTTGTCATCTACGTTCTCGTATAAGTTACGCTATTCGATTATAATAACGGTTTGACTTATTTAATTATACTGTAAACTGAAGTTGAGTGAAATATCTTAAACCGCGACTGAACAATAATTTGTAAAAATTAAAATGATGAAGAAAAGCAGAACAAAAAAAAAAATGGTATTTTAAAGAAGAATTAAGCGAATTACTACGAAAATGAATGTGCATGAATCTCTAGAGGTGGTGTACATTGCATCTATATCTTTGCATACACTTTTCATAGGAACATGTGTATCCGAGACAAATGTACACGGCTGGCAGAAATTCGAATTTAATTAATAATTTAACTACTTCGAAACAAAATACGAGTATAATATAGGAAAAGATCGCAAACATTTTCTACGGACAAGAAAAAACATTTGAAAAAGAAAAAACTTATATAACACATACAAAAACCATGTTATAATAATAGAACGGTTAATTAATCATTTTAATTACACTTAATCAACGGATTTATAAAAATGAAAGCAGAACTGAGGTCATTTTTTACGCGGAAAAGAAAAGGATTCCGGTTCAAACTGGTCTAATTATCAACAGATAGTATAATATATATCGCAGTAAATAATTAAATTTCTCTGAAAATATTATTATAGTTTATTACCTTAAACATATTATATCCGGAAGTATATATATGTATGTATATATTTTTTTTAAACGTTATTTAAAATACAAAAACTTAATCGATCGAGTAAGAATATTAATTTTGTAATGTACTCCCGACAGGAACTGTTTAAAGATTAATGTAAATGTTTTCCGTCAAATATGAATACTGGTTCTGTAACAATACAGATAATAATTTACGTTTTTGTACGTTTAGGTTTTTTATAAAACTTTTTAAGTATTCACCTAATTTTTTTTTTTTCTTTTCGAATTGCGTATGATGTATATTCAACTGATTCGCTGTTGCAATTGATTTTAATTCGTTTAAATGATTTTAGAATAATTAAAAATCAAACGGGATAATTTAATCGAGATAAACATGCGTGCAATTTGTTATGATGAAGATAGGACAACGCTTATCAAAGGGCGATCCAAAAAAAAAAAAACATATTCTAAATTAGTTTGAAAAATTACGTTTTGTTTTTAGATATAAAAACAAAAAGAGCATAATTATATTGAACTTTTTTTTTTCTTTTTAATACGAGGGTCGGCTGAAAAGTAATGCACACATGCTTGTAGAACGCAATCGAAAAAAATAGCGAGATCGGGCAAAACGTAAATTAAAGTACATAAGCTTCAAAATCATTTTTATTTATTTTTCAACATAGTCACCGTTAAGACTAACCCATTTCCCCCAACGTGTAACAAGTTTTTTCGATTCTGTCACTGAAAAATTCTTCCGACTTTTCTCGCGAATCCAGAACTTGATAGCTGTGCTTTAACTTCATCATCCGAGGTATACTGATTATCCTTGAGGTTTCTCTCTTCACTAGATGAAAAGAATAAAAATCGCAAGGCGCAGGATCCGGGGGAATAACGAGAGTGTGGAATGGAGATAAAACTTCAGCTTTCTCATTGACGCTGTTCTGTTAAACGGCGTGCTATCCATTGTGCACATATTTCACGGTATCCCAATTGTTCAATAATAAAACCGATACACGTTCCTTGGACATTCCAACATGATTTTCGATACGCTGTTGAGTGATTGGCCGGTCATTTTGAATCAAATCATCAACAAATTTGCAATGCTTATCCTCTGTGGCAATGATCGGACGTCCGCTGCGCGTTTCATCAACAATTATAGCTTAACTCGCAATCACGAAATTTTATTATCGATCGTTCGACAGTAGACCTATCAACAGCATCGTCACCATAAACATCCTTTAAACGACAATGAATTTCAGTAGGAGTCACTTTTTCAGCTATTGCTATAACGGTACGCTATTTAACACACCTCGTTGACATTAGAACACGTCTCCATATTTACGCTGCTCACAGCACACTGGATGGACGCAAGGTTTTTAAAAACTGCGCATGCGTGTAAAGTAGGAGAATGTCACCACCAATGCCATCAGGCACGTTTCTGTAGCTCATTTCGCTCGCGTTCTAGAAGCATGTGTGCATTACTTTTCAGACGACCCACGTATAATAAATCCTCTTACTCTATAACTATAATTTTACTTTGACCATATTAACGCATTTAAGGTATATTTCCTGATTGCGGATGGGTCTAGAGTCTAGACCTTTTAGACCCATTGCCCTCTAGAGTCTAGATCATTTAGACCCCTTGTCCTCTAGAGTCTAGACCTTTTAGACCCCTTGTCCTTTAGAATCTAGACTTTTTAGACCCCTTGTTTTTAGAGCTATACGCTGTTTAACCGATATAGTTTAATTTCTTCATGCTCTAAAATGTGGCAACACAATGCAAAAAATGAAATGCCATCAACTGAAAAAAAAAAAAAATCTAATCTAAAACATTGGATTTTAACAGGAAACATATTTTACAAAAAGGAAACATGATCTGTTTACTATATACTTCATAAAGATGTAAAAGTGTTTCCCCTAATAGCAAATCTACCGATATTTACTACTTTCAAGTTAGAACTGACCGCCCTTTTTCGATTTTCGTTTCGATCGACTCCTAATTAGACGGAATCGTGTTTGGTAAAATATCGATCATTTACAACGGCAGAGCTTTAGTATGAAGGAAAATCTTACGAAGACAACATCACTATTTAACGACTAATCGGTTATTATATCTCGTAAACTTAATATATTTTTATTAAATTACGTTAATTTTTATGTACATACACTTACATATATATATATATATATATATAAAATAGTTAAAAAATGTGTATATAATTGTATTTAAATAAACTTGTAGTAAAATTGTATGTTTTTTATTTTTTATTTTGGTGTTTTTAATGAAACATTATTATTGAATATTTTCAAAATCATTCTATTAGCAATTTACTCCCGATTAATAACGCAACAGTTACCGGGAAAGTCTGCTACAACGTTCTACAGGAGTCAATTTTATATCCTGCAGCGATTAAAGGCAATCCTTCCTATTACAAAAGCACTGGTTGTCACACATTACTAAAACTACATTGCTTACAAAATTCGAATGATCATATTCATAATCATAATTTTTTCAACTTGTACTAATTCCAGTGAAAAATGTTGTTGTTCTATTTTTTTCTCTACTTTATTACTATTATTATTATTATTATTATTATTATTAATAATAATAATAATAATAATGAAATGTATTGAAAAAAATGAAGAAGTATGCGAAACCGAAACGTACCTGGTAAAATTTTAAAACAGATTATATTTTTTGATTAAATATTTAGCTATTGTTGTGCTGCAATAAATATCAATTGGAGAACACAACAAAAAAAGTAAAAATTAAAAGAAATAAAAGAAATATTTAACCTAGATTTTAAGCGTAGCAATCAAAGTATTTAAAAATTAAAATTTTCTAATAAAACAGACCCGAATAAGTACTAGTTGTCTCGCCACAGTAAGTTCAGTGTTTTAAAGAATATGAGTAGGAAATAATTATCTATCTGTAATACAAACTAATATTAAATTATCAGAATAGCGAAAAATATATATGTAGATCACATCAAAAATAATATAGTGTTAAAATTTAATTCGTACGAAAAATTAAATTACGACAATTAAAATTAAAATTTTTAATGGCGATAATACGAATAATAATTTTTTACTACGTATTATTAATAATGACAACTTTTTTTTTTTTAATTATTAAGGATACCAGTCTTCTTCAACATTAGAATGTGCAATACAAATGCGTAAGCCAATTGTATACAGTATATTATGTGGAGTATTGACCACCGTCAATATTCCAAAAGTTCCTCTAGTTTATGCGATATCGAATAGTTACAATTATACAACTAAATCGTGCGGTTCTTGCCGATTAAGCCTTCTTCTACCGCTAGGTGTACTGATTGACCAACCGTCGTCCCATCTTCAGATACACATGCTGATGTAGACGAGTCTGATGTTTTGAAACAAAGTGGGCAGCAAATTCCTGTTTCAATCTGCAAATCATTGTATAGGTATCACTTCTTTACATACCACGGTGCGCGTTGATGTAATTTGTTCTAAACTACTGAACTGCATTAATCGATTTAGTTTAACTCCATAATTGAACGTCCAGATGAGTTTGATCACTACGCCATATCTGCCTTTTGTCTGCAAAGCTAAACAGGTGTTTAAACTCTAGTAGTCGATACAAAATTTTTAAACAAAGTTTCATTTACTTAACTTTCATCTTTATATAAATCACCAGATATGTCGCAGTATCAAATTGCGGGATCACTTGACCGTTCATTATGACAGTGTACAGTAGTGGTAAAAGAGACCACATCATTCCAGTTCATTTAGTTGGTCGAAATTTTAGTTCGTTCGTTTTCTTATTTATAGTTCCGTTAACCAACATAAACTACGAATAAGAGCAAAAATAAACAAACTAAAATTTCGACCAAATAAATGAAACTGGCGCGAAAAAAAAGTGAATACTAAATGTCAAGGAACATGACTCGAAAAGAGAAAATGAAGTAACGTTAAGATAAAAATAAATCAGAAGCGTAGTCATTTTAAAAACACGGCGTACTGAATAAATATAGTAAATTGGAATACTTTAATAAGCTGAATAGGTTTTTGCGGCGGTGTTAAAAAATTCATGCATCCGTTGAGACCACGCTACTCGTCGCAGGAAATAAAATTCCGCAATATAGTAGGGAAAAAATGTCCCCTAGTACCGTATTTAGGAATTTTACTCCGGTCTTCGTGGCATAATAAATGTTCAATGTTATTGCAGTGAACCGCTGCATCTGCATCCACATACATTTCCGAATGATTGCCGGTCCGCTGCGTATAATTAGAATCACGTAAAAGGGATGTTGCACACATATACCCGTTCCATTTTTCGAATACGAATAATATTTAATCTGGACAGATAACACGGTAGATAATGAAAAGTAAGGTTTTGGAGCTTCGATTGGGAACAAGATAGAAGTTACGGCAGATCAATAGCACTAAAAACTCACAAACAGGCTTTTCTTGTCGCTAGGAAGGCAGGACTATAAAAAACTTCGACTTGATGAACTTGTGGCTTCATCAATCTGTACAATTCGATCCTTACCTCCGGTAGGAGTCGAATTTTTATTTTGAAGTAATTTACCATAACTTCACGTTAGGAGAAGGTCTCTCTATAGTTGGTAATTGTTCTCTATTAAAGCTAATAATCGCAACCCGGTAAGTAAATATTTACAACTATTACGAATGTCGGGAACCGTGTCACAACAAACATCCACACATTTAAGATCGATAGCTTACAACAAAAAGACCGCGTTCCAACCTTAGCCGATTTTTTGAAACTGCACTTAACCCCGCTGCTCCATCAACTGCACCGAAATTCCAAATTTTTTCGTCTATCGTAAATGATTCGCCGAGCAAACGTAACAAACCCTACTTTGTTAAAAGGAACAAAAAAAAATTAATTGACGAAAGAAAAAAATATGTAATAAGAAAAAAATCTGTGAAATTACGCTGAAATGCAGCATGATACTGAATATATAAAATTGTGAATAATTTCGTTTTTTCCTAGGGAAATCTAATTAATTGGTACAATTAAAAACGATCTCACCGAACTGATAAGAACACGGCACACAATAAGTACAATTCGAATTAAATACTGATAAGGCGAACAAACAACTTATACGTATACACACCGGACTAGCAAGGATAAATCTAATTTGAAGATCTCGGTTTAATAAGAATACATAAAAGGAATAAGTGTATACACAGTCATTAAACCATGTTATAATAGATGTGCATGCTCAAAACCGCGGGAATTAGTGATTATCTTTTTTCAATTAATATTAAGCCATTCGCGGAGAGAGACTTTTGTTATTCTAATTCTGCGCGATTTTTACATATCCTTAAGGCAGTGCGATATTTTTATTCAACATTCATTTACTAATTTACGCTACACTACTGTGAGAAACTCCACCAGGCGTCTATTTTTTTACACCTGTAATTAAATCGAAACAGATGAAATTGACATGATTATACCTGTGTAACGGAATTCGTAAAAAGAATCGGCCTTCTGCGTCCATCTCACATATACTTGTGCATAATGGAAGGACTACTTTCTAGCGTCACCAGAGTATGGGTGCATTGCTTTTTCTTTTAAAAATGTTGCCATTTCATTTATTTATATTTCTTTTATTTATCCTTTTCACACGCGCATAGCGATGTTTTCCTTTTTGATATCGCTTTTTTTAACACACATATATATATACTTCGCCACATTGCCGATTGATAAATAAATAGATAAATCTAAGTAAATGGTAAGAAATATTTTACTGTCTGCAGACGACGTTTGTTAATTAACGCGCGCTCCGCGGTCATCCTATTTTTAAAAAATGCTGACTTGATATTAATTTGGCCACTTAATTCGTCATCTTTATCCGAGGAAATTATTTAAACGGCCAAGCGGTTTTTTCATCGACTTGAGCTGTTCGCTTAACGAAACAAATAGACAAATATACGCATTTTGCGGACACGATTTATAAGAAATAAATTATGGGCGGCGGTGGGGGGGAGGGGGAAGGTTTGGGGTGGCGGTCGGCGAGCTTCGTATGTTGCGGAAAGCTGCGAAATATCGTTTTAATTACTGCGAGCGCGATAGTCGACGCGAGCCAAGCGCTGTCTGATTTATTTCGAACGCCGGTGCCCATTTTCATCGGTACCATAAGAACTCCGTACCCCGACCCCCGGCTCCGTGGGGCGATACGCCCCGTTATTTCATTCGCTCCCATCGAGAGCAACGTACTCGGTCCGGCTTCCGCACCGCGTCCGGCAGTAGTCTTCTTGCAGCCGGTGGCTTTATCGCTGAAAACAGAAAGAGAAATCGCGTTCTGGCTCGAGAGACTTACGGTCAGGATGACTGATAATAATAGTTGCGGCGCGATGTACACATCTTGTTGTTTTACGTACGAATCAAACAAACCTGCTGACACAGGCCAATTCCAGGCTGAACAAATAGAGCGAGAAGGCGGGCGGGTGCGCGCACTGAAAATGAACAAAAAGAAGAGAAATCGCTTACACATCGAGTCGAACCGGGCCACGAGGGGCGGCGTAGCGACTTGGTAAATGCCGGTTCGTGATTATTTTATTAAATTTCAAAGCGACGCGCAGACAGGGCCGGCAAGCGGTAAACATTGGAAATCCAGTAAACCTCCTAAAACTAACTCCAAATTACATTCCTCACATTTCGCATCATAACTACGCCATTTACAAGCCACCGTTACCATCATCGATATCTCGGGCTGCATGCGTCGCGCGGCCGCACCGCTCCCGGCACTCGTCTAGCGCAGCGTTCATGCGATGCCGATCGCCTTTTTACGTAGGTAGAAAAAGTAAAATTCAGTCGAAGGGGAAAAAAAAACGGAAATTTCCATCAACTTCCGTTTTCGTTTTAGTGGTTTTGTAAATTCATCCGGACCCGCCATGACCCATAAACTTTTAGGGGCACGTTAAATGAATTTTAAATGTGCGCGCGTGTGTTTTCGTTTTTTTCCCATTCGCATATTCTTCACGTTCGTCTAATCCGGCAACAATCATTCACCTGCGCACCTTGTTTCCGCTTCGATAGCCTACTACTAATATGATTAATTTTCTGATTTCGTTTACCCCCCCCCCCGTCCCGTTTTTGCGTAAATCTGATTTCAATTACTGCTCTAATACATGTGTAACTATTAAAATGAGATTACGGTGTCCTTTCAGAACCGGTTTATATTGAAATGCTCTTTTCCCCTGTGCATCTTCCCAATCAAAATTCTCGTGTTTATTATATATTTAATAAAGATTTCTGTGTACGGCGTGATTTGTCGCAAGGCGTTATGATTTTCTCAGTGCACATATTTATTTTTATATTTACCTTTTTTTATCGCTGTTATTATTTGATTTCTTTTATTTTCGTCAACATTATTTGTTAGCTTTATTTTTGAATTGCAATCAGTTTTATCGGAGGGGAACAGCAGCTAGATTATCCGGTTACGAAACAGATTCAGGGGAGACAATGTCGACATTGATGAGTGCTCTAACGCACTCAATGACTATGCAGAATCTGTTTATTTACATCCGTCATTGTCACACCCGAATTCTCACACAGTCTCTGACAATTAACACGATATAAATCTAAAAAGAAACAATAGTCTCGAAAAGTCTAGCACGATGAGCACATTTTAGAAATATCGATTCAAAAATCGATCAAAATGCATTTTTATCGACATTTATACTGTCTGATACTTTGTGCTTGGCAAATTGATTAGCATTGAACATATTTCAGAACATTGCGCAGTAATATTACCATTCGCCTACCCACCACCGGGGGCCAAGTGCTAAATTTCTGACTCTTCAAAATGTTTCCCCGTTTTTTTTTCATACGATCGTGAACGTGATCGATCGTCCAATTTACCAATGCTCTGAAAGTTTCGTTTTCAGGCTGAGAGCCCCGCAGATTTGACCATGAGAAGACATTAAAACTAAAAATTTTCCAGGATGATGACTTTCCGATATATTTTTCGTATTTACTGTAGATGATGTGGTACCTACACTTGCGGTTTATTTTCGCTCAATGTTCCGACTTTGATTCTCTCTCTTTTTTTTCTCAGTTCACCGGCTAGTGAAGTGAACTAATTTTATAATCGGTGGTTATGTTCACTTCTTTTATTTCTTAGTCTAAGTTGAAGAGCATATTTAGTTTGTGTGTAAAAAATAAAAAGTTTTTACGTAGATTACTTTGAGTCCGTAAAAGAATACGACAAATTTGCCGCATTTAGGCAGATGTGTAGGCTATGGTCACCGAAAAGTGCAAAGCGAACTCCGTATTAACATCCTGGATGAAACTTTACTCGATTTTAGAGATAGATGCCCATAAAAGATCGAATAAATACAGACTCAAAATAATCTCGTTATGCTATGAAAAAATCTTTTATTTTCCGAGTGGTATCCTTTGGGAAGGGTTTCGGTATAAATGGCAAAAGAGAGAATTTTTTTACACACAAACTAAATATGCTCTTCAACTTAGACTAAGGAATAAAAGAAGTGAACATAACCACCGATTATAATTAGTTCACTTCACTAGCCGGTGAACTGAGAAAAAAAAAAGAGAGAATCAAAGTCGAAACATAGAGCGAAAATAAACACGGTAAATAAAAAAAATATACCGGAAAATCGTCCGTCCACATCATCCTGGAAAATTTTTAGTTTTAATATGAAACTTTCATTACTTTCCACCGTGCATCATGTCGAAAAAATCATCGAAATTAACTAATTCTACAAGAAATTTGGAGTCGACGTAATCAACCGGTTGTCAAACCAAAAAGATAGATGGTGTATATGCGCTATTTGTACGGGGATTTATAGAGACTGCAGAATGTTTTTCGAAGAAGCTTTCATATGCATTAGTGGATCCATATAATTTCAAAGAGAGCTGAACTTGTTCATTAGGGAGATCCTTGACCAAGCTGAAGAGAGAAACCACAAGTTTATAAAAAAAGTGTTACATATTGTAATGAATTTGAAAGTAAACAAAGATAGAAAGGGTTTTTCGTTTTGCAGTGATTGCAACCCTCTGCGAACAGAGCAGGCAACGTATTTGTGAAATTGAAGATAACTTTTTATTTTATTTTATTCATTTGTTCGTTGGATGCACTTTACTACTTTTTCTATCGTTCGATTTGATGAACTCAGATTGGACTCTTTCTTTGAACACCGAGTGGTTTTGATTTTTTTATCCCGCATTTACTATTTTACTTATACAGTTGTGAAATTTGCTGACGTGTATCGAAGCCCTCAGCTTTTTAAGCATTGTAACTCAAATTGGCACTGTGTCGCAAGGATGTTTACACAAATCTCCCTTCCTCTCTAGCAAAGAACCCCCCTTTCGGTTCCCTTCAGTTAAGTACCAAAATGCGACTTCCTTCTAAAATCTTCTTCGACTTACTTCCGTCGGATTTTTAACCGTTACATAACTTATCTTTCTATTCTTCTCTATCTGTCTATCTCGACTTGTTTAATATGAATGCCGTTCATCTGCTGTCGACAACGCCTTCTTTCTGTTTTTATCTTTTTCTGTTTTTATCTTTTTCTGTTTTTATCTCTTTTAATTTTTCTTTTGCTTTTTGCAATGTTGGCCGTGTTTAAAATACAAAATACAATGGAATTGTCGCAAGCCAATTAATTCACTAGAAGCTTCGTTGAATCTTCATCTTGTCTCAGAAAGTTCGATCCAGCGCGAATTGTAATATTTCAAGATTAATCGGATGTGATCATGATGACGGGTGTTTTTTTGCGATTCTGCAATCTTTGTTAAAAATGATACGTCCTTTAAACTTTGATGTTTCCGTTAATTACCAGAGATACTTTTCATAACTTTTCTGACGATTCGGCTTTGAAAAACCATAAGAACTTTATCAGAACTACAATCATTCGCGATATATGTAGGTTACCTTTATGAAATTTTTATAGCCTTATCAGACAACTCTAGATTTTCTTCTGTCGAAATCTGAATTACGCTACAGTAGTTTCCCACTGAGAAAATAAGTATCGGAACTTACTAATTCACTGTCCCTCGTATATATTATTATTATTATTTATATAACTACCGAAACGTTTCGGAAACGTAGTCGCATAATCGTGGTGGTTAGGTTTTTTTAAGAGTTTTTATTGATAGCCTAATTTATTTATATTGACTTCGTTAAATATGTATAATAAAAACACGCATTACAGAAAAATTATATTTTAAAAACATAAAATATAGCCGACATGTTTCGGAGTTACGTAAATCATGGCATTAATAAATAAAGTTAAAAGTTAAATAAACGATAACATATGTGTTAATCTTATAAATTAATACAATATATCGATATGTTATGTGATTGACTGTTAATTTTAAATAGCCGGTTATTATTTATGATAAAATTTTTAGTAATTAAATTATCCTTATATTTATTAATATAATATAAATTTCGGCGCTATTAAGTAAATTATAATTGTATTATTTCTAAGTCGTCTTGTATGTTTAATTTTAATTGATTCTGTCATCCTGATTACGTCCCTTTTTTCCATGAATAACTCTGTTCCATTTGCTCAAAATTCGTCTTTTCATTATTTTCTAACTTTTGCTTTCAATATCAATGGATTAAAACCTGTTCTTTTAAATTCATTTTTTTCTTTATTGACGACATTTTTTACTTTTCCCACGAAATCGTAGCAGCCAATGAAGCATTTAATATGCATAATTGCGTTAGAATATTTGTTTTCCTTAATTAAACTTTCAATTCATCATTCTAAATCTGTATGCTGCATTTAGCCTTTGACCGAAAATCCTGATTCTGTACATATAATATATATCCTGAAACAGTGTGCTTCTTTTTCGCGTTAAATGTTTTTGTTGTCTCGGTATCTTCGTTGATAATTGTTTATTCTTCGCAGAACATATCAGCTTACCTTTTCTTCCATCAAAACGCTAAACTAAAGACCCTAACTAAGTAAGTAGGGTGGTGATCGCTGCATTTTTATTACTTTATGTAAGTATCCATTATTCGTTTTCTAAATTTGACTGTTGTCCCTTATTTATGACTTTGCCTTTCACTACTCTCCCAACTGGATATAATTCAAACTTGTTGTCTTCGACTTCGTTTTGCCGCTTTTAAATCCTCTCCAGTTCCAGTTATTCTCACAGAATCTAATACTTCACTTTTCTCCATTCGTAAAGTTAAATTTCACTTACGTCTTCCTACTCTTAACTTTTCGATTTTTAAGAACTGACCGTTTTAGGAAATAACATTTCTCTTTGTTTTATTTGGTCTTCTTACATAATCTGCCCATCCTATTTTACTTCAATCGCGCCAATCTCCGTCATCCTGCTAAAGTAGTTATACTTCCATTTTTACAGTACTATCAACTCCTTGTTTTCTTTCCGCGTGACCATTTTCACCGGTGGTTCGAGAGGCCCGCTGGTGTATGAGTTTCTTTTATGCTTTCAGATTTTAAGTTCTCGAGATTTTTCGTTTTCCTTTTTTCCGTTGCATTCTCGCAAACGAATTAATAATATATCCGTTATTTTAATTATCGCCAATTCTCTTTCGATTATTATATATAGTTATTTATGATTCCGTGAGTGCCTTTCAGGCCATCAATTCTCCTCTTCCTGATCATTTTTGCGACTTTATTATTCTCTGTATACGCTCGCTCATTCGTATACTTTTTTCTCTCCATTCCATTCGCATTGATTTTTTCAGAAGCTATCATCTTCGGTGATAAAGCGGTTGGACCGCCGGGTTGCTACTTCTTGAAAAATTACATCCTCTAATCTGCTCGGTTGTTATGTAAAATTTTTCATCTCAGTTTACGATATCGGATATACACACACTTCCCTTTTTTCTTTTTTCTAATAATTATTCATTTCATCTGTCTGTTCAATCTAATTTTCCTGCTAATCCGTGATTCCTTTGATTTTCCTCACTTCGCCGTTCCGCTGTTCTCTCCATTATTCTCGCCTGCATTTTGGTCATTCCCTGCTGTCTTTCACCCGTTTTCACATTTTATTGGCGTTCTTCCCTCGCTATCCTGTCTGAAACGATTATCATGCGTTCTTTGGCTGTTGTTTCAGTAGCAGGTTTTTGTTTGCTTTTTTTTGCCTACTGAAACATCGCATATCATATCGTAATTATGTTTATTAATTTAGTTTAAATATATTAGTAATTATTTTATAAACTGTAATGTTTATTGTCATGCAAATAAATCCTTTCTTGCTTTCTTCTTTTCCAAGGAGCACCATGTTCTTTACTCCAGTTTGCTGCCTCTTACAAAGCACTCTTCCCAAAAAATTGTTCTTGCTCCTTCTTATTAAAGATATCTGATCAGATTAAAATATAACCGACTTTCTTTTCTAATTGTTTCTTCTGGGTAAAGGTCTTGACACCCCCCCCTCAAAAAAAAAAAAGATTTAGAAAATAAAAACTAATTCTTCTCGTAATTAGCACTAGTTAATATTTTCATGTGCCAATCAAAAATGAATGACGACCGAAAAGAAAATATTTTATTTCATTTCTGTATCTCATTACTTTTGAATATTTGTATATCTGTACTATTTTTAAAAAATTAAATATTACTTCAACTTCTTTTTGTCTTTTTATATTGCTCATTATCACTTTGTACACAGACTGATAAATGTGTATGTGGCTGTATTATTGAATTTAAGGGAAATTTGTTTTGTGATAAAATGAAAACTGTACTCAATTAATAACGCCTTAAATTGATAAAATTGTTTAATTTGAATCTGTTGCGATTATTTGTGCCTGAACTCTTAACTGCCACTATTAGAACAGAATTTCACTTTGTGGTTATATATCAGAACCCCCAAAAAAAAAAAAAAATAAAGTATACAATATGAAGTATCTAACTGAACCATATCTACAAAAGAGACAAAGGTTAGCAAATCGATCGCGACCACTTAAACGTCGCATTACCATCATATCCGGTCAACGTTTTACCAGTGAAGAAAGAATAACTTAATCTTCGACGCCCAAAAAAAAAAAAAAAAAAAAAATAACTTAATTCAACACCATGAAAAATCTGCGCTTTTTACTCGCTAATACAATGAGCAGTGAAACATTTCATGCGTGTACTAATTTTAAAAAGTACATTTGCAGGGAACACCGAGAAATGTAATGTGCACAGAATGTAACGTAAGAATAAATCTGTAAATCTAGTTCGAAGTGCGCAAGTGTAATGTAAAAATATTACAAAGTGTAAATTTATTTGATACTTTTATCTTCTCGTCGGATTAATCAGATAACGCGGCTATGATTAACGAAAGCATTTACGGCACGAACTGTGAAATCTAGTTAGTTTTTAGCGATGATAAATTACGAATTGATACGCTGTTATACGATAAACAATAGAACAAACGTTGATTTATTTCAGTCCTAGCGCTAAACCTATCCTTAAAGTTAAATATTGTACATTTCGGAAAACAATTTACGTTGGACAGCGTGTTTAAAAAATTAATTTTAAAACTCAAAGTTTCGAAAAGCTTACACCATCATCATCAAAAATGTTCTATTGCAGAATTTTGAAAACGGCACCTGCTTCATCGTTGCAAAATTAACATCGAAGATTGTTTTTCGCCCGTCAAAAAATTCGTGGTTCCTTTTGTATTTTTTCTTCCAGAAATGTTTTTCCTCATGTTTACTAAGTTTTTTTTTTTTTTTTTACACCCACTTTAAATATATAAGATAAGATCTCACTGGGTAGCGGGGTATTTCGTGCGAACAGAACTCAGTTCGAATCGCAATTGAAAGTTCGAAAAAATTGTCATTTTATAGTTGACGAACTCAAATAAATTTAAAAAAGAAAATAAATTTGAATTTAAATCGTTTTAATTAAATCAGAGCCTGTTTTCTACACCATTTAGAATTATTTTCTTCGATATTTTAGAATTTTTATTTCTAAAATTTAAAGAGCGCTCATTCGCCGAGAGCAAAAACTAAAAATTATCTCCTACCAGGATTTCCACAAAATGCTTTTTTTTTTTTTTTTTTTGGAGCACATCAGTCAAGGACATTAACCCAAAGCAATTAAATATTTTGAGTGTCAATGTGCGACAGCGAGATTCGAACCAGGTCCTACCTGAACGCGATATCACTCCCTATACACCACGTAGAATATTATAAATATTTATATTTTTTTAGCTTCACCAAGTCAGCGTAATATATTTGTTTTTTTTAAAAATGCAATATGAATTCTCTCTACAGTTGTTTTTTTGTTCCCCGAATTTCGACTATATTCTTCTTCATAGTCGTTTGCGCAATAACTGCTCATCGTGACTTTAATCTACCAAGTACTAGTTGTCTCCAGCGACTTCTGTTCTGGCTGCTTTTCATTAGCGCGGTTCGCGCATTTGATCGCTTAATGCTGTTATTGTGTCTATCCATCGTCGAGGCGGTCTTCCACGAGGCCGTGCTTCTTCTATTGGGCCCACTGTAATGCATTTTTCAAGTCTATCTCTCTTTCTCTTCTCATAATATGACCATATGGTATTTCATGATTCTATTTTGACAAGTAACCGAGAGGCGTTGTTCTATGTTTAATTGGTCTCTAATATAGAGTTATTTTTGCACTTCGCTGTTCATGGGATTCTTAGCATTTTCCGCCAAGTCCACATCTCAAACGCGTCAATTTTTCGTTTATCCTGCAAGGTAGTCCATGTTTCTACTCCATACAGGAATATTGAAAACACGAGAGCATTTACCAGTCTCTGTTTTGTTCTTGTATTAATACACACACCGCCGGGGTCTTTACAGATTTTATATAATCGTGCCATCGCCGACTTTGCCAGTGCAATTCTACGTTTGATTTCTTTTTCGCTTTCGCCTTTACCGCTGATTAATTATCCGAGGTATTCGAATTTTTTTACCACTTCAACATCTTGAAATATACCTGTAGATTTCCCGGGGCGTGCAGTTTTTGCTTATGGTCATGATTTTCCTCTTCTTTTTATTGATAGACGGACCTAGTCTAATACTTGTTTGTTCAATCCTGTTCCACAGGTTCTTCATTTCTTCTATTGACTCGGCGATGAGCGTGGTATCGTCCGCATATCTCAAGTTCGTTATATGTTCACCACCAATCCTGACTCTTCCCGTGAAGTTATCTAAGGCCTTCCCTCATGATTGAAGAACCTGTGGAACAGACTTGAACAAACAAGTATAGGGCTGTCTCTCTGTATTTTTAAGCTATTTTTAGATTTTCTTCAGATGGTTGACGTTTTACAGTTGTCAACAAATATTGTTTTTCCTCCCTTATAGTCTAGTTTGCAAATTCTACCATATAGTCTGTTTTTGTGTTATGTAAAAAACCTATTTTTGCGGATAGCGTCCATGGTGATCTTAAATATTTGCGACATACTCGCTTCGGAGATTGCTGAGAGGGTATTCTGGCAATCGAAAATAAAAATTAACGCATCAACCGACTGGGATCAAGTTTTTTTATATCTGCAGTTTGCAATCTCATATTTAATTAAAAATGAGCGCAAAGTTTAAAACAAAGCCAAATCGTTTCAAATTCATCGTATAGTTCTGGAAAATGTCACCTGGCGGTATATATTGCAATTCGTTCAGATGACTGAAATCGAAGTTAGACCGGAAGATAATTAACAGTGTTGTTCATCTACGAATGAAGAAGTTTGTAATCTTTAACTTAGGAAGAATTTACGGAAGCAGTCAACTGTATATGCGTGATTTTCTACTGCGATGACTAACTTCACACATCGAAACAACTCTTAACTTAGTTCTCGGAAAGTGACTTAAACCTATCAGAAATTAAACCTCTCATTCCGGACGACTAGGAAAATTAGTTCACCTGATACGCACTCTGCAACCAGAAACAGATGCTTTTAATCAGTAAGTGTCCTATTATTTCTAGTTTAAAAAGCTGCGCTATAATATAATAAGTACCCTTGAATTTTCGCCATAAATAGTCTGTCTTTAGATAAGCAATAATTCTACAACGTTAGCAGAAGTTAAAGGGGCTTCCGAATTTTATTATTCTGTAGCTGAGTAGGTTAGACCTGTACTACGGAGTTAAATGCGACATGTAATAAATGCTCTTTAGAGAGATTAATCATTATCGCTAAATTTTTCATTGAAATATTAGGATCAAAAGGGGATATATCTCCGGTTTATTTGATTATACAGCGCTGACATCTTAAAAGTTCGGAGATACTTATGTCACCTTTCGTCCGGGGCAATAATTTATTAAAGTAAAGTAACATACCTTTGACCGGGCGTTAGGAATTGCGAAATTAAACTTTTCATAATGTACTTAAGAATCCCTAACGGGGATCTAATGAGAATACTGCGGTCAGTTCCTTTCTACTTTTGGATTATCCGTCTTTACTTTCCCCCGGATAATTTTCTCTGCGATAATCAATATTCAGTGTCAGATATTTATACCACTGGGACAGCGACTTGGATCATCCGGAACGAAACGAGTCTCAATAACCTATGCCACCTCTGATTTAGTAGCCAAGTACCTTATAGGCCAGCAATAATATATTAGCGCAAAATTATTTTATTAATAAACGTATAGCGCGGAGTTATTAATCGAATAGCGAATACTCTTCGTATAATGTTAAAATCGCTTGAAGTACTATATACTACCGTTTGGCATCGGAGTAGACTAGTAATTAAAGAGTGCTGCTGGAAAGATTACGGTGAAATGTCGTTCCATATCTAATTTGAGATCAAATGTATTCATTCCGGAAAGGTCATCTTTTTGAGAAAGTAATCGTGTCACAATAGGAAACCGGAATACGACCTTTTTCAAAAATACTTTAAGAAACATCTTAATTTCGCAATACGTCTCTTGTGCATAGTTGAATTTTTAAAGTCAACTTAACTTCCGCGCCCTATTGTATATTTAGTTTTGAATAAAACACGACTTCTCTTTCCTTTTCTTTATCATTATTAACAACTTCATATAAATAATCTCGATTAGTTATGTTGAAATTTGAAACTATTCGATGCGCTTTTATCCGCATTAATTTCCACAAACATCGACGTGCGCTACTTGTCGCAGATGACTGAGAGTGTAGTTGCAGATGTTTCCAGCTGATTCCGTTGTGCTTTTATTACGTATCTGCACGTAAAGAACGGGTATAGAACACGGCGAATTACGGTACAGATTGTTTGTTTAAACATACAGACGTTGTCGCTGATCGGATTGGCGAGCGAAAAAGTTAATGAGATTTACCGGTTGTTAAGGTAAGCGCAAATAAAGAGCCTGGTTAATACGAGGATTGCGAGAAAATTTTAAGCTACTCAGGCAGAGTTCGATTGTAAACGTCCTTTTTTATCCCACCCACCCACCCACCATCCTCCGTGGCTGGCCGTTAAGTAACCGCTGTCGAACTAATAAACCATTTGTGCAGTGAAAAGTGCTGAGAAATACATTTGACGAAATTTCTGCGAAGCACATCGAGGCGTCGGCTGCTAAGTCGAGAGAAAATTGCAGAAACGAAGTTAATTCCGAAGGAAAATTCTATCTCTAGGGGACCATAGGGTGAACGTGGCGCGGTGACGTTATTTCTTCTCGTTTAGATAAGAAGGCGCAAACGGCGGGTGACCTGCTGATGATGAACAAGCGGCTGAGCGGGAACGGTTTTATAAAACCGCATTGAACGGGAAGATAAGAACGCACGATGCGGTACTCAAATTGAGATAAATATTCAAATTTTAAAATGGTCGGCGGAGAAGATCGCCTTCATTTTTCCGGACTTATCGATTCTTCTCTAGGACGAAGGAGCCGTGATGATCAGAAGGCGACGGCTATTCAATCGAATAATGTTTGTGTTTGAGACGACTACTGCGAGTGAAGTGTGCACACACTTGATGAATCCGACCGCAGACTGCCGTCGAGCTCTAGGGTAAATAAAGGAATTTCCATTAAAAATAAATTAAAATTTTTTCTCTTCACGTTCGGTCGTTAGCGCGATAATTTTTTTTTCCCCGGGAAAAAAATATTCGCTTAATAAATACCGTCGACAGAACTTTTTAAATCCCCCATAAATTTGACAATAAAAGCGAAGTAATTTTTTAAATAAAAAATGATTTTGATTGATTTTTTTTTTTATAAAGACGTTATATCATAAAAGTGTAACGAGGTAAGTTTAGTTAAAGAAAAACCCTCTAACTAAACTAGGTTAGCTAAAAATCTGGAATTGCCCAATTGGATAAAAATTAAACTTTCTCTATACGTAGATTTTTTTTCTCTCTCTATTTTTTCTTCTTTCTTCTTTTATTTTTATTTATTTTTATTTTTATTTTTTCCCCCTAAAAATCGTCGATTACAATAAAACGTTTTTTTTTTTTTTTTTGTTTGTTTTTTCGAATTTAGCCTTTACGGATTATACTAAAACTACTAAGTGTCTTCATTTCACACATCTCGACCTATTTCCTTCCTTCACATCCTTCCAGCCTACAGTAATTCATCGAAATACAGAGCTACATTGGTAATTGCTTTAACAGGAAAAAGCAATATTGTTCTGCACTGTAGTAGAAAGCAAGCCATTCTCTTCACCGAATTCATGAAGCTATCAGACAGAAAAGTCAGATAATGAGTGACAAGATGAAGACCCGCTACGATCTCCGGGCGCAAATTCGAAAAGTTGCAATATAGTTCTACCGCACAACACTCGGAGAGGAAAGAGCCTTTCACCAGTGGGCCATACCGGAGGTCGTTGCACGAATAAACGACGTCGTCTATCGCATACAAAACAAGGACGGTACAAGGACGAAGATGAAAGTGGTTCATCTTAACCGGCTGCCTTCCTACATAGGCGACGACAATGACCTTGTTTAGAATGAACAAGCCTAAGCGCGAGGAACAGTGTAACTTTATAGCGGACAATAGGATTTCCTGAAAATTATAGAAACGTAACACAATAACATAATAAATACCGACTTTAATAATATACATGTGCACATTTCTTCTTTATAATGCCATACTTAATTCCTGAGCGCCGGCGACTACCTATTGGGGGTACATTTCAGCTCTACAGTGTACCAGGCAATTATTATATGCAATACTGTGTACACACGCAAGACTACGAAATGATATTGTTAGTATTTGATTTTTATCGATGTACAAAAGCAGTCCCGGTGAGTCTGCTGTGTACTTACTAGCGTGCATATGATAGTTGATATGGTCATTGCCTTCCACGTGATTATTAGCGAGTTAATTATAGCTTATATTAGTATATTTTTTACTTGAGAAGTCTCTGAATATTGATGTGGATATCACTCTTAGTCCCTGATTTCGGACGCCATTTGATGTTAACCAGTTTATGAGACTAGACTTACTTCGCAAGTGCGAGAAAAATAAATAAAAAAATGTACTAAAAAAACTATTGTACGAGCGCCAGTAGCAAAATACGGTTTGCCACGACCGGAAAACTCTACCTAGCAGAGCTTTAGGCTTTTCAAAAAAAATATATATATAAAATACAAAAAAAATAAAACTCGCGAACTCCGCCGTTCGATGGCGGTATTTTCTCCCTGTGGAGATGTCACGGGATAACCACGTGTCCAATAACGAAGCCTTCTAGAAAAACACGTATATATTTCAAAAAAATTTTTACACAAGGAAAAAAAACACAAGGGAAACAAATTAAAAAAAAAATGACAATAAACAAACAAACAAAAAAAATAATAAATTTCGGTCCAAATTACGGATGACTAGGCTAACCCAGATGCACGCGACGACGTGATCTTACGACAATAATTACCAAAACGAAAGTTCATTACTCTCTCGCGAAATGAACCGACTCGCGTGCACTGCAAAATTAATCCGACTATCGATTTATAGTGCACCGCACGAACGAACGAAGATTTTTCGGTACACGATGGGCTATTCCAAACGATATAGTCGAATCGCTGAAAATTACCCCGTACCTTATCAATTAATTCTAACGCCGTCGAATTTTCTAGAATATCTTATATTATACTATATTTATAAAACGGCTGCTACCCTGCCTTTCCGGGATTTTGTAAATTCTCTCGCGATTCTCGTAGCTACACGCTCCGTACTTATACGTTTCGACGGTAAACGCGACCGCGATTTTCCCCGCGCAACCAGTTCATCACCGCAACACAGCCGACAGAACGGCTGCGTCCGGAATAACCAGGCTTCTCGGTCGAAATATCTTCTCCGACGGCAATTCACCGTCATCTCTGCTGCCCGAGAAAAACCCGAAATATAAAATGAATTAAATCGAAATAATAATTTCTACCTCGGACAGCATTATCGGAAACCGTATAAAACGTAATTAAACCGCTACAACTGCCGAATCCGTCTCAATATCAATAAACTTTATCTATGTAACAAAACGCAATATTTAGACTCCTACGTGGACAAAGGCTGTCACAAATGCAGAAATTTTGTTGTAATTACAGCGAACGAAAGATTTCAGGCTAAAAAAAAAAAAGAAAAAGATTATTGTTCAAATCCGAAAATATTTTCATGTACGCGAAAAACCTATTTGTCAAAACATTTGTTTAGAGCGTCCTGTTACACGGCTATGAATGTTGAACCGTGGTAAAAAGGGAAAACGGTCACACTACACGCTTTGGAATTACAGCATAAAAGGTTGAAAATATCCTGGGTACTGGAAAAAAATTTGAACAAAGTGGTATTCTAAAGAATAGGTGAAAAGCAGCAGATAACGGTAATAATAGAAATCCGAAGAAACAGTATGATCGGCCACTTAATCAAACACTCTCTCTACGGATTACGAACATAATTTTCAGTTATGATTAGACGGTAATCTACCGAAAAAAAAAAAAAACAGACCAAGAATTAGATTTGTGGAGAATATATTGAAGAAACGAGACGAGACTGAAGCGTGTCAGAAAGTCATTAAACAGTTATGTTGCCCACTAACCGCAACCGTTAAAGAGATAACGAACCCATTTGAGAACTATCTTCCACGTTAGTCCTAAAATTTTTCTTGAAATTCTACGTTCCCTGATTTGTCATTCTTTCGTTAACCCTTGTACCGATATGCGCATACAGTCCTAGCTTAACAATCGTAGCAAAGTGTCTTAATTATCGTGCTTATTGTTCGTTTGCTGTAGACACATTTTTCACCAAGTAATATGCCCGTATTTATTTCACCGCTTCTTCTTTTTAGAGCCTTTTATTTTAACTCGCTGTGTCAGTCTGTCTGTATGATTGTGGGGTATCTTGCGAACGATTTTTCACCTACTTCCCGATGAATTTTAAAGTGTCCTTTTGCAGCAAATGCTCCTTATAGATGACAATATAATAATATGCAACATCCGAGTTTCCAGCTTCAAAATTAGACCCTCGGGGCGCCGAACCGAGGGGAATTTTGGAAATGATTTTTCACCTACTTCCCGATGAATTAAAAAAGTGTCCTTTTGCAGAAATGCTTGTTATAGATGGCAATACAATATTATGCAACATCCGGGTTTCCCACTTTAAAATTAGACCAGCGGAGTGCCGAAAGCTCGAAATTTTGAAATAAAATATCGCTATTTATCGAGAACAAAACCGTATTTTATTTCTTTAATGAAACTTTCCAAGTTTACGAAAAGTTCAAAAAATCGCGCGATCTAATATGTAGCTCCCTCTTTGTGACGCGAGTATTATAGCTAAAAATTTTAGGACAAGTTTAAAAATCTGCACATGCATTGGTATATTTCTTTGGTTTGGAACATCTAGGTTTCTAACTTTAAAATTAGCCCCTCGCAGCTTCGAAAGCTCGAACTTTTGAAAAAAAGGTTTTTTTTTCCGGGCATATGATATACTCTGTTGGAAAGAGCGCGCTATTTGTCGGGAGCAAACTCGTATTTAATTTTTTTAACGAAACACCGGAAATTTACCGAAAGTTTAAGAAAGCACAAAAAATGACGTGTGTTCGTGACTAAGCTTTATAGCTAAAAATATTGAATAAGGTTATAAAAATGCGCATCCTTGCGTATTTCTTTACTTTGGAACATTTGGGTTTCCAACTTTAAAATCGGACCCTTGGGGAAAGCTCGAAAGTTTCAAAAAAAAATAATTTTTTTTTTCAATCATGTGATGTATATCAATGGAAAGATCGCTAATTGTGTTTCATGTGCTGAGCATTCCCTATGTATTGTATGAAAAACGAAAGACAATATAATTGAAAGAATGCGACCCATTATTTAATAGTAAAATGTAACACAACTTTCTGTAAATGTTCTATAATCAAGATACTGAATAAAATAAAGCAAAATACGCAATTCTAAATTTATTGTTTTTTATTGAAATACATAGTAAAAAGTCCGGACTAATAAATAAAAAAAAAATATTTAAAAATAGGCTTTCATTTTTGCATTAAAATGAAGTAAAAAATAACTTTATGAGTGTGCGACTACCAGATACGCATCTTAATTTTTTTTTTTTTTTTTATTAAAATTTTCAAACCGTGGTTAGACCCCGGGCCGTGTATAATATCTAGACTATTACGGCCCGAGAGTCTCCGGTTACAGGAATGCCCCTAATCCATTGTCCCTGACGAACTGGAAGACTGCACTTTGGTTCGCTTCTGAGTTTGAGAGAACATGGCTGAGGTTATCAAATCCGTGTCTCGTTCTGGAGGATTGGAATGCAGGGCAGTTTATGAGAATGTGCTCAACCGCCGGTGGCTCTTGTGCGCGACAGAAAGGACACGTGGTTGGAGGGTGAGCGCCTTCCAACAGGTAGTCGTGGGATAGTCGCGTGTGGCCCAGGCGTAAACGGTTGAGCGCGCGATGATAAACTCGTAAGGTCCCCTGGGGGGGCCACCATGGCTCTACGGATTTCTTTATATTCTGGAGGTGGGATGGGGTGGAGATGTGTTCTTGTTTCCACTGTTCCATTATTTGTATTTTTACAGCTTCTGATATTTGAGGGGGCCCAAGTATGCTTTGCGGACTGGGAGCTGTAATGGTTGATTGAGCTGCTGTGTTAACCCTTTCATTTCCTGGGATTCCCGCGTGACTTGGGACCCACAACACTACTAGCTTATATCCCATCGATTGTAGCCCCATGATGAGTGCCAAGACGTGGTTTATTAACCCCCTCCCCGGGGCTCCCCCTCCTAACATCTTAGCCGCCACTAATGAATCTGTTATCAATAGGATGTCATGGATTGGCTCTGTGGACGCCAGAATCATTTCCAGACATAAGCGTATTGCATATAATTCGGCATCTAGGATTGAGCAGTAATCGTTCAGACGGATGGTTGCCATTGCTCCCTTCACTTCGAAAGCGCACGCAGTTGGTGACATCCCCTCGACGGGTGCTGCTTTGGCCCCATCTGTATAACATTGGATAGCGTTGCTGTACTGTCTTATTGTTTCGCACGCGTCTTGAGTAAGTTGCTCTGACATGCCGTAGGACTTATACTTTTGCAGAACCGATAGGTTAACTGCTACAGGCTCAAGTTGCCACAGATGTAACGAGCCGGTAGCTGCTGCCTGGCACTCTGTGGAGTCGTTGACATTGACATTCTGAAGTAGCTTGGTGAGAATTGGTAGTGGATCGTTAGTGAACGCTGCGAGTAAGGGGGTTTCGGGATGGATATAAGGCAGCTTTAGGAATGGAATATTGCACCGCAGGGTATGCAGGGAGCGATAGAATTTCAGTGGGGGAGAGCCCGTTAGTGCACAGATACTCCTACACGGTGTTGTATAATGGGCTCCGGTGATGATTCGTAGTGCAGAGTGGTGAATTGCGTCCAGTTTTTTCAGGTTACTTAGAGACGCTGAGGAGTACTTCTTAATGTTACTGAAACTAGAAAATATTCTGAATAATAAAAGCGGGGGCCGTAGATTAATAATTAAATATTAAGATTATATAATATTTAATTATTAATCTGCGGCCCCCGCTTTTATTATTCAGAATATTTTCTGGTTTCAGATTTTAACGTTAAAAGATGCGTATCTGGTAGTCGCACACTAATAAAGTCATTTTGTTCTTCTTTTTAGTGCATAAGTAAAAGGCTATTTTTAAAAAGTTTTTTTCTATTTTTTTTATAATCCAGTAACTTTAAAAACTTTCTAACCCGTTTCATTTTACCAAAATGTGCGTGTTAATGTTGCACTGTCTTTAGTGTGTCTTATACTTGGTTTTTTCAATTAAGTAACTTTTATTTTGATTTCTGACTTGGTTAACACAACGTTTCACATTTCTTATTCTATTGCGTTCGATTAATCAGATCTAGAAGTATGACAACAAAATAACCGTAGGTCTCCCCGGATGATATTCTTAACTTGGAAAAGTGAAACGTATTCAATTTACAAACTGCGCGGATAATAAGCGGAAAATGAAGTTTGCACGTTAATTAAAGATATGTCTAAATTAAACAATCGTTGATAGACTGCACAAATAACCAGACACAGAATTTAGTAAAATTTCTACCTTTAAAGTTGTAGTAGACAAACTTAACCCTGTTCAACTGATAATGCATATTGCGAAGTGACAATGAAAAGACGACTCACCGTGACAGGAAATACACCACTGGTACATTATCAAAGATTTGCGGAAGCATTGCAATAATTACTAGAGAGCAAGTAAAAGAAAATTGCTAAACTTGCTAGCGCAGCAGAAATGTAAACAATGAAACAAACAGACCCCAAAACAAATCGATACTTTTAAAACGTGGATTCGTAGAAGTTTCGAGTGCTTTGAAAATGACAATGGCTGAACTTCTAAGAACGAAAATAAACGAGAAATATAATAGCGCGACTTATGATTGCATGGCGCGAACGAATAATGGATCAGCGGAAAAAAATCGTTTCCCGAAGGAAAATGGAAAGGCTGCATTCTGCGAGGGCCGAAAGGATTAAATAACGTTACTTGCTACAAAATATCGATTATACATGCAGTTGGAAAATCGTAAAAGTTGCAATTCACATTAAAGTTTTTTAATCAATTGTAACACGTCGCCAAGTTTTTCGTGGAAAAGAAACATGAAGAGGAACAACCGAATGACCAAGTTTTATTCGGCTCTATTCGAAACTTACAGATCAAGCATCGAATGCGATTACTAAAAAGAATTTAAAATATAGCAATAAAATGCGCATCTATATAGCGTTGAATTTTTTTTTTTATTGTTGCGTTGTCATCAAAAACTAGGTTCAAACATTATGGGTGTGATCCTGGAAGACCTGTGTGTCAGCAAGAACACTCGAAAGTGTGAACCGAGTTCAATTAGCACTTGAAAACTGTTTAAGAATCGGAAGATGATACTGGAACTTCTAAAACTGTCATTTCCGAAATATTAAACGTAGAGATTTGGATATAAAACGCGTTACAGCAAAATTAATTCTAAGAACCTCATTAACGCAACAACGGAAAATTCGCGTGGAAGTGACGCGAGTCAATTTCGATATCGCTAAAAACAACGAAAATTCTTTCAAAAAGATTATAAAGACTTGTCGTAGGTATACGGATACGATCTGGAGACAAAAAGTCAATCCTCGACATGAAAAAAAAGCGCGCCAAAGCAGAAGACTATGTTGACTTTTTTTGACTTTTTTTTTTTTTGTTTTCCTTTTTCCGATCAAGACGGTGTTGTGCACCATGAATATGCGCTGCACAAGGTCAAACAGTTAACATACTATTATGTGATAGTTTTAAGATTGCGCGATGAAGTGAGGAGAAAACGGCCTCATTTCTCAGAAAGTGGCGATTGGATGTTCCATCACGATAATGCGCAATCAAGATTTTTTGGTAAAATACGGCATCTCACAGGTTCAGCAGGCACCCTACAGCCTTAACACAGCTCCATGTGACCTCTGGCTATTGCAAAAATTATTTAACAATTCGAGAGATAACTACAATACATGATAATAATAATTATTCAAAACCTGGTATCTGTATGTTCATTTGCTCCACATGTAAAAAAGTCTATGTCGAACAGATGAAAAGATCTTTTTTTGCTATAATATATAAAGAGTATCTTTAAATCATGTATTTCAACTTTTTTATCGCGCTTACATACTTCACTTGATAAAGCTGTGTTACTTAGTAATTTTTTTCATTTATTTACTTTTTTTTTTTAAATTCATTTTGCATTGAAACGTTTAAAACTTCCGCAGTGATTAATCATGGTGTCCGTAAATTTATTTCACCTTCATTTTGCATTATTTCTTTTTGTTGTTCATAGAAATTATTTGTATTCATCATTCATTGGCTTCTGTATACATTACAGATCGCCACTGATAACACGTTGTCACAGTGTTACAGTTACTTAGATTACCTTAAATCAGATCAACACTAAATAATTAAGCATTCATCATGGACAGCCTGCGCCGTCTAAACCTACTATTCCTTATACAACAGTTTGAAATAGCCTGTCTCGTTCCATTTTGTTTTGTAAAAAGATGGAGAATTTTTTGCGGGGTCCCAGTTCACCGAACTTCACCAATTTAGCCGGTGTAAGACAACACCACACTTCGAATGCATTTTGTTTTGTACTGATTTTGTGCTTATCTAGGTCCCTGAGGAACAGCGCACTGCTGACCGCACGTATTACTTTAACATTATGTTCGTTTCCTAAGGACGCGCTCAAAATTATTAAAGACACCTCCGGCCATGCTTATCCGCGTATTTATTTCTTCGTCATCTTTACCATCATTTGTTATGATAACTTATGGACAAGCTTCAAGCTATGCTAGCTCGCCGCGAAGATGCTCTGTTTGATTTAACTCTGGCTATTTGCGTAAATTTCGCTTTGGTCGGGTCTATTTTCATCCCGTATTTGGAGCTCTCTGTCATTAGTCTGTGCACCGTTCTTGGCAACTGTTGCGGTGTTTCGGGAATTATCACCTTATCGTCTCTGCAAGTAATACTGTTGATTTTTTTTTTTTCCTGTCAATTTTCTTGCTATCCACTTTGAAAGCGGCGTTTTTGTTAAAATGCGATATCATCTCCTCAGCACAGATGTTGAATAATGCGGACGCTAAAGGACATCCCTGTCTCACACCTCGTTATATCATGTTGTAGGTTGTTTTTTTTCTGTCGCGGATGATCCTATCATTGCTAAATTCACTTTTTCTCGCTGGTATAAGTTTGCAATAAACATGTTCTTTGTGTCCGCATTGTATCTGCAAAGGGTACAGACCATTTTCTCATGTGGTACTCCATCAAACGCTTTTTCATAGTAGACAAAACGTGTGTAGATAGTCCGATTTATTGCAAACGCTCTCTGGATAACTACGCAATCGGGTTCCTTTATGCGCTAAAAAACCGAATACTGTCCGATCCAGCTGTTCGTCAATCTTCTTCGCAATTCTTCGGTTTATTATTGTAAGTAATCAAAATCAGGCTGATTGTGCGAAAGTTTGAGCTTTTTTTGAACTTTACTCTTCTTCGGAATGGGGATAACTCTCGGAAGTCCATTTCTCCGGTCCGGTATGTTCAACATTTTCACGTAACGTATTTTTTACTACTTTCATGTGACAAGCACTCTGTATTAATTCCGTCAGAATTCCGTCTATGCCAAACACGTGGTTTTTTTTTAGCTTCATTTGCTAATTCCAACATCGTGTTATCTGGATCTTTATTCCCAGAAACAACTTCAGGGGCTGTGCGTGGCCGCTATGTTATATCGTTTTGCTTCTATTATTACGTTTGGAAATTTCGCTGCAGTAAGTAGTGATTTTATGTTGCACGTAGCTATTGCTACTATACTGCCGGCTCGGGGTTTGTACTCGGCAGATTTTCGCACCCCTCCTGACTGCACTGGCGACGTGTACGAGTCCCGAAAGAGACTAGAGACCATTAATAGTGTGTTTATTTGCGCATCAACTATTTGAGAAATGCGCTCCAATAGATTCCCGTGACCTTCTGGAAAATTTTCTATCACAATTTTCATTTTTTTTTCCCGATTTTAAGACGCCGGATACTCGCCTAATCGCTCTAGATTGATATTCATCAGTCCGACTAAAACACGTACGTCGTCAGTAAGTTGTTGATAGCCTACTGTGTTGTTAACGCAATGAAAAGCTCAACAGTATTTACTAGCAGGGACATCTTCGGCAAGTGAATATTTCTCCGTTTTTCCAGCAACGGTCTGCTACGAATTCTAATTTACCTGATCAGCTTGCTGAACAGAAAATTTCCACTCTACGCAACGTGGATGTACAGAACTCGCCTGGTTGTTCTACATATATGTCAATCGAATAATTACTTACTAGAGCAGGTGACTGTAGTTTCAACACAACCTGTAACTCGCAGGCTATTTGTAGTACATTTGTTAATTTTCATTATCGAAATTGAAATATCTGTTTTCCTTTAAATAAATTTAGTTTTTTATTCTTTGGAATGTGTCTACAAAACGGTGGCTTCTTAATTTATTTTTCATTCATGTATAAACAAAAAGTACCGATTTAATAATATAAAATCAGTACATTTTTTTCTATAATAATTTCTTCATAGTCAGTCAATTTTATTGAAAGCTTTAATACAGTTTTCGTTCCCGGCATACCGAAAAACTTTCGAAATTTTTGTTCTGTAAACGAAAACCTTGTATCACTTATCAAGTCTAGCGGTACTGGACACGGATAAAATATTTATGTGCAGTTAGGTGAAATCGTTTTTTTTTTTCTTTTTATTATTATTATTATTTTTATACTGGGTGTTTTTAATTGCTATGATTATTACACCCAGTGCCAGGTAGGTATTTTAAATGCTGGTTGTTAAGTTTAGTTTTCTAATCAGGGGGTAAGAATTTTTTAAATTTCGTCTTGGTTGTCAGGGATGGTTGTATTATTTAAGAGGATTTTTTGAGTTCTAGACGGATCTGATTAATGTTAGGGCATTCGTAAAGAAGGTGTTTGACTGTGATGGGGGTGGAGTTGCAGAACTGACGATTTAAAAATTACTTTTAATTACATTACATCAAAAAAAAAAAAAAAGAAAAACTGCTGAGGTTAGTAAAGAAAATATACGGCAGAACCGGATGCTTGCCAGAGGATTTCAAGATCTCCGCATTTGTGGCCACAGCTAAAAAAAGGCATACGCGAAAATGCTCTGCATTAAAATGAGTGATACATTAAAACTGTTATTAAAGATAATAAATAGAGGAATCAAAACGAAAATTAACAGCCAACTAATTGTAAGTGAAACACAATTTGGTTTTATCGCTCAGAAAGGAACACGAGACGCGATAGCCCTATATCAAAATTCTAATATACAGCGAGCGTTAGCAGTAAACAGAAGCATATATATATATGTATAGCCTATATAGATTATGAGAAGGCATTTGACCATGCAGAGCATGCCAACATTTTACAAATCCTGAGAAGATAATCGACGCCAACGACATAATACACAACGGTATATATGTATAAGCAGAAAAATGCGAATATTATTATCCATGGCCACCGAAAACAGAAAGGGCGTGCAAAATCAGAAAGGCTTGAAGCAGAACTGCTCACTATTTCCAAGACTGTTCAAAGACTGTGCTGAAGAAATAACAAAAACCAAGTTCTTTCAAAAACATAAGATTCAGAGAGTAAATGGTGAAAAAAATTAACAGCATATGCTTGTATTTATTGCAGGAACTCCAAAGCAGTTACAGATAATGATAGACAGATTGAATAATGAAGGCAAAAAATACAGGATGAGAAGATCAAACAAAACTAATGGAGATGAGCAGGACAAACTATAGACCACTGCTTATTGAGGTAGATGGAGTACGGGTTAGAACAAGTATCAAATCAGTTATATCTGAAGACAGTGCGGATGATGCGAAAATAAGATTAATGGAATTGCGCCTGGTGAAATGTAACGTCTGGTCTGTGGCAAGCTATCTCGCAGAAACGTGGATAATAACAAACAGCGGATACGGAAAGAAGACTTAATACTTTTGAAATGTGGACATGTAGAAGAATGAACAGGATAATTTTTGGACAGAGAAGATCAGAGAGATATTAAGGAGAATGGAACTGAAGAATTGCATTTTTCTACCAATGATTAAGGAAAATAAACGGCACTCTCTCCATAAATAAAATGTCTAAGGGCAGAGTGTTTCCGCTAGTGGCGAATGGAAAGATTCCCCAGGCTGGGCACTGAAGAGAGACAAAAGAAGAATTACAATGTTGGATAGACTGGATAAGATGGTTTAATCGGGTGTCGATTGCAACCTCCCGCATGGGAGATGTTTACTTATAATAATGATAACAATCCTTTGGAAAATTCGCGATACTATTGGACTACGCAAATCTAGATAGGCTTTATTACGATGATATATCCTTTATTTGACAGGTTGTTACACACTAAGAGTTATGTTTGATAAGTCTGTTCGTCGCGAAGAAAGTACAATTTTTTCACTGTTTCTTTCGACATGTGGTGATCTCCGTGTATGTCTGTAGCCAAGTACATTTCGAAGTTTATAAAACGAGAAGATTATCATCTCCCGTGAAACGGTTGTATCTATATCCCCTTATAATTTAACGACTTCCTTTTGTTACGTCTCTCTCGGTTCAGCCAATTATTTTGTTAACAACTCTCACTACGAAGTATTTGACTTTATGGAGAAGGTGAAATAAAAGCAATAAAAAAAAAAAAAAAAAAAAAAAAAAAACTGTTCTTAAGTCACTGTCTTGTAGAACTTGTCAAGAATGCGGATTATCCAATGCGCTGAAATAACTTTTCTGTTGTTGTGACTGAATAAATAGATCAAAAATTTCCCGCAAGTAATTCATAAATAAACCTTCTCACATCCGATTCTGTTAAAAACATACTCAATAAAAAACTATTTCTCAGTAGGTTCTGTATTCTAAAGTGCATTCAAGTGTATCGGAGGAAACACGATGTATTTTGCCAAATTTCCTATTTTCAGCATTCTTCACTGTAAGTGGAGAATTTTACTGTGTTTTTTTTCATTTAACAGAAAAAAAAAGAAAAAAAAGAAAAAAAGAAAAAATATTCTTTCCGACAATAATATCCTTAACTTGAGTGCTATAAATCAAATCAACGTATTGGGGGCAAGAGTTATGCAATAGAGTTTTCGATTGTTCGCGGCTCTGTAACACAGAACGTATCACATATTTAATGATCCAAAGGTTGTTAATTTAAAGTTACCTTTTATTATTTCATTCTGCCGGTCTTTATTAAACGATGACAATCTGGCTTGTCTGGAAACTAAATAAGAATTAACCACGCGGTGCAATCTTCCCTGCTGAACAATCGTCTTTCTACTCTTTCTTATTACAACTCGATATTCCTCTCTCATTTCTTCCTGCTTTTGTTATTCCAGCCCTAGAATTATTTTTATTCCCTGTACCTTTGAATATTTAAATATAAGAACCTTATTTTCTCCTTCTTCCCACACTTCTTGGGATAATGCCCTCGTTGAAAAACGCATAAAAAAAATTAAAAAAAAGGGAAAAAAAATTTATGAAAATTGCTAAATCAAATTGAAATAAAATTACTTAGGCGCAAAAAATTACAAATGGCAAACAAAAAAATTACTCATTGCGAATGGAAAGGATAATGTTGAAAATAAAATCGTTACGTGTCCGATTTAATTGTAACAATGTACTAATCGATATTTAAATAGCGTGACCTTGAAAGAGTATTTAAATTGCACCCTTTTTTTTTTAAGCGATTTAGTAATTTAACGGTATTTAAACACGCTCGAGTTAAATAATTGTAAAAAAATTTTGTTTTACATTCACTTTGATATAAGGTAGATTTCTTACTTCATACACGTTTCGGCATTACCTCCGAAATCAATCCTACCACAATGTCTTTATTGCAAGAAAGTTTCACTTCCGATTTCTTGAACCGAAATTGCACGCTCTCTCTTTCATTGGATTCTCCTTCTCTCTGCGAATAGCTTTTTTTTTTTTTTTTTTTTGTTGCTTACCCTTTTCCACGGATATTCCTGCAAGCGTATCATCAACAATTTTTATGCAAAATCTTTAGAAGATGAAAATTTTTGGTTCGATTTTTTTTTTCTTTTTTCTAATTTTAAAATAACCTTTTTTTTTCCGTTTTTTCTTTTTTTTTATATAGTATTCTTAACAGCTGTTGCAACATAACATTTTCCGCAACCGCTTCATTTTAAACATTCCAGTAAGTTATTAGGATGAAATATTTTAAGACTTTTCGTTTTTTTCAAGTTCGATTTAAATAATAATAATAATAAAAATAATCATAATAGTAATAATAATAATAATAATAATAGTAATAAATTAAAATAACAAATTTGTTAGGACTTATATTAAAAAATAGAAAAGCGACAAATTCGTTAAAAAATTTCGATTAAAAACCGGTGGAAGCATAACGGCATTACACTTTGTGGCTGGCTAGGCGTTAAAAGTATGGAATTGAGTAGCAAAATAAAGAAGCCTGGACTCCGGTTTGGCTAATAATTCCGCCGCTATCTCTGTTATTTAGCCAGGTCGTGTTAGTGTATTAGGGGACGATAATAATTTTATATAAGAAGAAGCGGGTTTTATCGGTGGTTATTTGATCAAAAAGTTGGACGTAAACTTAAATTACCAACTACCCTGCTGGAAGCAACTCCGGAAGCGAACTCTCTCTTCTCCAACACTGATAATAACGCCCTGTCGCCGCCGTCCTCTAACCGATATTATTAAACAGTGATGTCTGCCTTAAATTTAGTACCTATTATCCAATACCCCGACCAATTTATTATATTATATATTACACACACACACACATATAGATATATATATATATATATATATATATATATATAATTTTTTTCTGCTCTTTTGGTTTTCAAGTTTTTCCATTTAACCATATATCGTACGTAAGAAAAACGTGGTAAATACGATCTACATTTTAGTGCCGATACGTAGTTCGTTTACTTTTTATCAGTACCATTGAGGACGGCACCGCCGGTAATTTTTGTTCTTCGCCGTCTTCTGTTATCGGATATAATTTTTTATGTTATTTTCGAAAAATTCCGCTTTACGAGATATTAAACTTTGCACGAGAAAAAGCGATATCGCCGAAATGGAAAAAATTTGTATAACCAAGGACAAAGTTATCACACATCCTTTTGTGATTACCCAGAATCACCTTGACACAAGTGTTACTCACATGCTCCGTACACGTAACTATTGTCTCTTTTACGGTAGCTTCGCAATATTGTCCTCTTTTAAATTAGGCGTAAATTTTTAAAATAAATCCGACAATCTCATCAAAAACTACGATTAAATTCGCGACTACGGACTGGTATTCGCCTTAGCCAACTTCACATTAGCCGCTTGAAATGGCACGGTTCAACTGAGGTTACATATTAAATTTTAACTCGCGACTAATCCTAACCCTGTTAACGGTTTAAATGGTTCTCAGTGCTCAAATTAATTTATTGGCGAATAGGTAATAAGTTCCATCGCTCCCGATATACGCCATCTTCTTAGCAATTCTGAAAGCTGGAAAGAAAAAGGAATTCACATCTAAATTTCGTCAACTTAAACCGCTTACAAAAGAAAATTGTATTTTGCACGTTAATTATTATTATAATATATATATATATATATGCAACACTTTTTCAAATAATTTATTTCTTCGTATGTTACGTGCCGAGCCGGCATTGTGACGACACACTATGTAAACCTTTAAGCGGGTAAAAAGGGGGAATAATATTCCTGCCTTTTATCAAGTTCTCGATTAAAAACTGAATCTTTTTTAAAACCGGTCTTTATGATAATAGGCTCCCGGTTATTTTACGAGACATTAGGCTGGATTGCTGCCGTTGTTCGCTGATACACTATCAATGAGTAAATTTTACTTACTGTTGTACGACTTTTCTTTTTTTAATACACTATTTTTATTATCATTTTTAGCGTGCATTTTATTTTTATCGGCACACATTTTGTTTACATTAATTTTTCATGTGAAAATATCTTATACGGAGTTTTTCGCATGGGAAGTAAACATTTTCGAGCGTTATCGTCACCTTTTTCCAGCATTTCTTCTTCTTCTTCTTTCTGAAACCTTCGAGGGGGCGTGGTAGTGTTATGAAACGGTCACGTTCGTCATCGTTCTCCATGCTGACCTATCTTGAGCAGTCATCAACGCCTCGTGCAGGCCTAAGCCGATTAAAGCAACATAATAAACGTGATCAACTTAAAATATTAATAATTTACTTCATGGGGAAACATAATTTGGAAAAAAGCTAATTTTTTATAAAACACTAAAATTGATCAATGTTAATTACCGTGGAAATGGAAATTCGAATGAAGAAAACGAATTTGAAATCGCCACAGTGCAAGCTCATCACTGATGGAAATAGTACGTATGCTTAATGTCACTTATACGGCGTTATTCACTTGGGGAGTGAACATTTTCGGGCCTTTAGCGTTACCTTTGTAAAAGGTACTTACAGTTTATTTTAATTATTAGATTATTAATATTCCGTAAAAAAAATGGGAAAAATACAGGAAATGAAGCTTTTAGGGAAATACAGAAATCACCTGTGTGTATGAAAACAGAGAAAAAATAAAAGATTTAAACAGGTATTAATACACACGTTAGAAGCTACGGGCAAAGCTAGCGAGTTGGTAAATGGACCGTTTATAGGATAAATGAATGATATAATAAAAAAATGCTTTTCTACAAAAAATAAATACCGATACTTGAAGGTTTATTATAGAAAATTTAAAAATGCACTAGAAAGTAAAAAACAATTACTCCCGATAAGAATATATATATATATATCAGAGTGCTGATATACCCTTAAAGGTGACATTATCGTAATTCTTACACAACATTAGTACCTTAATTAGAGTAGGGATTCATATTACATATTAAAATAATGATTAAAAACTGCATTAAATGTTCATTAAATTGTTTCTAGATATTTTAATATGTAATATGAATCCCTACTCTAATTAAGGTACTAATGTTGTATAAGAATTACGATAATGTCACCTTTAAGGGTATATCATCACTCTGATACATATATATTCTCATCGGGAGTAATTATTTTTTACTTTTTAGTGCATTTTTAAATTTTTATAATAAACCTTCAAGTATCGGTATTTATTTTTTTTGTAAAAAAACATTTTATTTTACAATTTTTAACGTTATACTTGAATTTTTTTCTCGTTAAAAATCATTTTTTTTTCACATTATTCTTCATACTTAATAATTTCGATTTCTTTATTTTGAACTGCATTTCCACGGTAAAAACATCAAAAGCTATATTTCCATGGTAATTTGGCAAATTTTTTTTTAATACGTTTATTTATTGTCACTCAGCAACTCTGGCTATTTGCGACGAATACATAAAGTTTACATCTTATAAATAGAGTACAAAAAGCGGTTGATTTTAAATATTTCATACAATTTTACAACAAATTTAAATTTAAGTTAAATTATATCTTATATTATAGAGTACAAAGAGGTTGACTTTAAATATTTCATGAGATTTTTACAAACCAATTCATCGTCGCTCAAAATGTCGCAGAGCGATTTCCCCTCGAGGTTGCCGGTTTTTCTATGTTCCACATACTTTTTACATTCGCACAGTAGATGTTGTACGGTAATGATTTTGTTGCAAGTATGGCATTGAGGAGTTTGTGTTTTTTCCAAGATGTATTTATGCGTTATCGAACAATGACCAATTCGGAGACATGCTAAGACGATTTCTTCTTGTCGATTGGTTCGATACGATGTTTCCCAATGTTGCAGTTCCTTTTTGATGAGAGATAATTTATTTGAACTTTGGGTTTGTTGCCATTCAGTTTGCCACTTTTTCTGAAAGATTTTCCTAATTGATTTGGTTAACAACTTGTCCTCTTTTTTCGCCTTTTTGATGCAAGAATTAACGAGTTGAAAGGTAGTATACCATGAAGGTCGATCTGGCGAGTGGATGGTATAAATAGGTTGAGTGTAATTCAATTCTGCAATTAATCCCCGACACTGTATCGGAAATGGCTTTTGGATTGTGGATTTTTTATCATATTAATATAAAAAAGTCGGAAACATGTTCTTTTGGTTGGAAGGGTTTGCGGTGTTAGCTGTTAATTTGACGAAGTGTTTTAGCGACAAGAGACGTCTTCTGAGTTTTAAGGGTAAAATATTACTCTCAGCGTGTAGACTAGCGATAGGACTGGTATGAAATGCACCTGTAATGAGGCGTAGAGCGGTGTTTTGTACTGGATTTAATTTTTCGAGATGATTTGTCTTCGCGCTATTATATATGACTGATCCATAATCCAGCTTGGATAAAGTCAATGCCGTATATAGGTTTTTCAATGTTTTCCTGTCTCCGCCCCATTTTGTGTGTGCAACCATTTTTAGTACATTTAGGGATTTATAAGTTTTTATTTTCATGTTTTGTAAATGATGTTTCCAAGACAACTTGCCGTCAAATGTCATTCCAAGGATTTTTATGGACTCGCAGCTTGATATGGGAATATTGTTTAGCTTGATGTTACATTCGGGAGGAGCAGAGCGTTTGTTGCTGAATGTAATCGCTTTGGTTTTGCTTGTTGAGAAGGATAGCCCATTAGCTAGAGCCCATTCTTGCAGTTTATTGGTGGTGTTTTGTAAAGCGGTGTTCAAACTACGTAAATTCGAAGATGTCATATAGATGACTAGGTCGTCGGCAAATACTTGATATTTAACTGGTGGTGCAACAAGCTTAGCTATGTCTGTTATACCTATGATGAATAAGGTAGGGCTGATTACCGATCCTTATGGTATACCGCTTTCTTGAATTCTCGGGGAAGATAAGATGTCTTGGATCCGTACTTGGAATGTTCTAATCGATAAGAAATTTTTTATGAAGTACAGCATATTTCCTTTTATATTCCATTCTTCCAGCATTTTTAGAATTTTATATTGCCATATTCGATCAAAGGCTTTTTCAAGATCGAAGCTTACCAGCAATTTATAATATTTTAATTCAATAAATCTAACTTGACGTTGAAACTAATCATGAATGAAAAGCATCTAAAAAGCTTCAATCTCCCTCGCATTATTAAGGATAATTGAAAAACTACCGATCAGATCTTGGTCAAATTTAAATAGGACCACATGAGAAGTACCGCCTTTTAAATAAAAGGAGAATCATCAAAATCGGTTCACCTAGAAGAAAGTTCTGAGGTAACACTCATAAAAAAAAAAAAAAAATAAATAATAAAATGCTTTTTTACAAAAAATAAATACTGACTTCAAGGTTTATTATAAAAATTTTAAAATGCACTAAAAAGTAAAAAATACTCCCGATAAAAAATATATATCAGAGTGATATAACTTAAGGTGATATCGTAATTCTTATACAACATTAACTTTTTGGAGTTGGCATTAAATTCATGTTACTATATCTAGGAACAATATAATAAACATTTAATGCAGTTTTTAATTATTCTTTTAATATGAATTTGATGCCAACTCCAAAAAGTTAATGTTGTATAAGAATTACGATATCACCACTTAAGTGTTATATCACTCTGATATATATTTTTTATCGGGAGTAATTATTTTTTACTTTTTAGTGCATTTTCCGAAGCCATTAATTATAATAATATTAATAAAAAAGAGAACTATTTTAAATTTACCAATAATATCAAATATTAAGTCGCTCGAGTTTATCGGTTCCCTTCATTTTAAAATTTTGAGTGTTCATATTTTCCCCTATGTTCTAATGAAAATCTTTCGGCCAATTTTTATCTGGCGGTATGCAGTAAATAAAGTATATCTGCCTAAGGAGACCTCATTTTCCAACGTTTATTTTAATGAACATTGAGTACCAGCATTAAATATAATTTTTATTAAAAATTTTGAACAAGCCGATCCTAAAAATAATATGAAAGCATGCGTTTTTCTTTAGTGTTAAGAATATTTGTGAAAAATTCTGCATAATAAATCTACGTTGCTAGGCGCTTATATGTATGTTTTCGCATCTTCCAAGGATCGCAAGAGCGACATTTAAGATTTTTTTTTTCTTTATTTTTAAAATATGCTACGAAGTATGCCCGTTTCGTAAGTGCCCGACACTCTTATTATATTGTTTATTCAAATTAACGAAATTACATCTATTCTTAATTATTATATAAATCATAATAGTAATAAACTTCTAGATTTATATCGGTCTAATGCGCATACACGTACACGGAATATAAATACATATCTACACATAAATGCTTGTAGATAGCTTAAAATATATGTTCAAAGACGAATACGTTCTCTTCTTCGGCAAGTTAGAGCAAGGAAAGTACCGAAAAAAGGAAAAAATAATTAAATACATAAACGAATAATATAAAATGGAAAAATTCGGGGCTTGGTTTCTACTCTTTACGTTATTCTTTCAGCCGTTTCCCTACTTTATTTTCCCACACACCGATTCTTTTTTCGTCTAATGTATGATTGCGGATAGTACTTGCTACTTTAATTAAAATTGAATCGTCCAATTTGTAGATTTGCCCCTCGAGGATAAATTCGAATTTTTCGCTTGCATGTTAATTTTATATTATTAAAAATTCGAATAATCTGCAATAGTAGTAGTAGTACATCTTGGAAGACATTTCATTATTTTCCTTCCACCAGGTTGATTTAAAGTCGTTTTGTTTCCGGTGAAGTAGTATAAGTTTCAAACACCTTTTCGATATTTTACCTATTTTATTGATTTCCGTGTTCTTTGCCTCTCCCTATATTTCGATTCCGTATAAAATTCTAGACAAATTACGTCTGTAAAATATTTATTTAACTATAAAATGAAAATTATTCAGTTATAAATATATAAACATATATGAAATAATTAAAAACTTTCATTTATTTCAAGTTGAAATATATTAATTTAAAAAAAAAAAAAAAAGCAGAACAGAAAAAACCACAGTTAAAATCGATTTTTATTTGAAGTGCATATCAGCATCGTACACTTCGCACAAAAGGTAACTATGTACATATTTACAATGTTTGTACCACTTTTCCTTCGAATGTTTGCTTGCCGTTTTTAGTGTAGCTCTCTCTGATTGCTATTCTGAAATCATGCTAGTTGTTGTGCTAACGAATAATTCTCCGAGACACACATCCTGCTAGTGAAATAAAAAGTGACGATGGCAAGATTGACACTCTTACTTATCCAGCCTATAGGGCACAATTAGTAATATAAAACTTCGGTACAGAAAAGCATTTATACAAAATTTTTCTATCATCTGACGAATCAATTGAAGAATCTTGGAAAAGCTACGCACATAAAGGGGGTGCGATTTTTAATGCTGCCCCGGTGCGCATGGGCGCTGATCTTATAGCGTCAAACCTGAAGAATGGTTGGAATAAAATATGGCCTGAACAAACACAATCTAGTAACAAATCTGAAAATGACTCTTAAAATTAAGTTAATTTACAATAGTACTTGTAGTGGACTGAACAGTGAAAAGTTAACAACAGAAGATGTAATAGATTGGTTGGCAAGGTGATTTCAAACTTCCGATGATGACGGAATTATTTCTGATGTCATATTGAAGGAGAAATTCATGGTGACGACGAAGAAGAACTAATTCTCAACCAAAAACCCAACCCTGGCCACTAAGAAGCAAAAGCAACGTATTATACGTGCATCGACTGGTTGGAAAAATGAAAGAAGGCAAATGCAACTCAGATGCGGAACCATGAACGGCAAAAGATAACCGGTTGTCTCAACCTATAAAACTTCGTTATCGAGTACATGATAACAATTTTGACGATACTCCTATGATAATTGGTCGTAAATATAAATGTACGTACTGTCATCATCATCATCTGTGTGTCAGCCTTGCACGAATCGTCTCCAGGCCAGCCTGCCCATCGCCCTCTTCTTTAATTCGGAGTATGATGACATTCCAGTCTCCTTCAGTACAGTATCCAGGAAAGTTATTCGAGGACGCCCAGGCGTCTTTTTCCCTGTTATTTTTCCTTCTATTATATCTTTTAATATATATCCTGGTCCTGCCGGAAAACATGTCCTAGCCACTGAAGGCGCGTTTTGCGAATCCGTTGCATAATATTTCTTACTTTGTCTGTCCAACCGATTTTCTGCAACCTTCTCCAGCATCACATTTCGAATGCCTCAATCTTGTTCCGCTCTGCTTGTTTCAACGTCCATGTTTCCGTACCATATAAAGCAATCGACCATACGAATATTTTTACCCAATTTTTACGCAGATCTATGGCTAAGGATTTTTGGGTGAGTGAGGCCTGCTTGTTTTTAAACGCCATTTTACCCATTGCAATACGCCTGCCGATTTCCTGAGCACAGTCCATGTTATCTGTTATCATTTGACCGAAATATTTAAACGCTGATACCTGTTCGATGACTATGTTTTCCAATTTTATTCTTACTTGCTGACGAGTTTTGCCAAACACCATGATCTTAGTATTTGAGGTGTTAATCTTCATTCCCCGTCTATTCATATTTTCATTTAATCTTCGGATCATTGTTGATAATGTTTCGGCACTACCAGCCAGCAAAGCCTGGTCGTCAGCAAATTCAACGACTTGATATCGTCTACCGCCAACCTTAATTCCATATTTATATTCATTAAACGTTCCTTTAATTATTAAGACTATAAATAAATGTATGTAATATTAATCTGAATATGTTTATCCAATTTTCGTTCCAAAACCGGCATTGAAGTTATACACGTTCATTACGAACTTTTTCTGTTATTCATCTATTCGAGCGACCGTCGCAGTCCCCACAGCGACGGTTAATTACAGTTTTAGTGTACATTCGATATTGAAATACATTTTAGGGAACAGCGAGTTACATTCATTCAAAGTTGCCCTCTGGAATCGGTAAAGGCTGAAAGAAATTGTCGTGACATTATACCACGTATCGACGTTGGTTGAATCAACAATTGTGAAAACTTTGAAAATTCACGAATTACGCGTGCACGCAATAGAATATCTGAGACAAGATAAGTTAATACACTGAAAGCTGGTATTGAACTACAAACAATGTTCCAAGTTGGCAGAAACGAATGTAAAATAACATTGAATAACTAAGAATCTTAATATAATGTAAAAATAAAAATAGCGGTAGAAGAATAATAAAAACGATAAAACCTACCAGAGGAAGATATTATTAGTTCATTCGGAATTTTAAAAAACAGCAAACCGAGTTTTTATGATTTTATCAAGACACGATTAAATAGAATCGATCGTTTATATACGCGGCAGATTAAATATTGTTTAAAAATAAAAAAGAAAAAAGATAAGTTAACACGTTAATAGAAGGACGTGTTTCCATGTCGCATGATTGTCTTTTCAAACATGTTTCCCTGTAGTATGCAGCTCATTCGGTCGCTAGTTAATCATAAACTCCGAGGCAACGCTTACGTCTATATATCGATAAATAACTACTACGAATATTCGAGTGTATTCCTACGCAAGCTAAATAGGTTCATGTAAAGCATCTGGTACATTTGTAATGTGACTTGTAGTTGTTACAAACGGCTCATATTATTCATAGCAATATTTATTTTAGAAAAAAAAAACAAAAAACGAAAGAAATTATAAAAAAGTTTATTTATTATTAAAAAATATAGAAATATTTGAAGTTAGAGATTGTAAAATTATGGAAGAAATAAAATTAAGGGGGAGGAAAAATGCATAATAAAAAAGCAGACATTTTAGGTTGAAAAATGAAATAAAAAAAAAAATTAGATAAAATGATCGTTTAAATATGACAGATATCGGACTAAAACTATGGAACGAATCAGTCGGCACACACAAAAGTTGTGCGAGAATATTTAATGGTTTTCTAGGAAAATTTAAAAAAAAAAAAACAAAAAACGATCTATTTAGAAAATCCAGGGAAATATACAAATCTTTTCTATTTTCGCGTTCGTCAACACCAATTAAATGCTGCAATTCAAGATGCTGGAAGAACGGAACGAAACCAAATCCTTATGTGATTGCAAATAAATGATTTTCTTTTTTTTTTTTTTTTTAAATGGGTTCGTCAACATGGTCACTGGCCCAGGAACAGCGGAACAGAGAGAAAAGAGAGACTCAGATCCTTACACGATCAGAGATAGTCGACAGAAAAGAATCAAGAGCTAGAATAACCGAAGGAGAAGGAAGGGAGAGAATGAATGAAGCACAGAATGGAGCGGGAATACCGGTTTGTAAGAGAGAGGAATAAAAAGAAGCTTGTTCAGTTGATAATTACGAACAACCGAACATTATATGATCGGGATCAGAAATACATTGATCGCCGGGAGGGTGCAATGAACAATAAGGAGAAGACACGAGAGAATGACGGAACAATGAAGAAGGGAGCAAACTATGCCCAAAACGCAAGCGGCAAATCGCAGAGAGATTGGAATGGCGCATAGAAGGAAAGTTAATAAACCATGGAAAGCGTGGAAGAGAAGGTTGGATAGACAAGAAAAAGAAGTTCGGGTTGGAAAATGAGGAGACGTAGGAGTCAGACGACAGTTTGGAATGAGCGGCTGCAGACAGAAGGGTAATATTAGCAGCTGAGAAGGCAGGAAGAAACCTACCAGAAGAGGAAGATAATCGAGCAGATGAGTGTCAACTAACTCATTTCCCTCGATTCCGGAATGGACAGGAATCCAAAGGAAATACGTTTGGATAAAGTGGGAAAGGAATAGATCGTGAATTAAGGAACGAATAAGGAGAATGATGCAGTCGGCTGAGTGAGAAGCGAGAAGAGATGTGATAGTCTGCAGCACACTTTGAGCATCCGACAGGATAAGGAGATTGCGAGAAGGATGATAATAGGAATGTAACTGTTATTTCCCTCCTTCAGTAAGTCGTCAGTTACCCACTCCCGTGGCCTGGATAGGTGATTTTAATGCTCATTCTCCTCAATGGGGTGCCGTCTATACCATGGTGCGGAGAAAAGTGATTTCTGACCGCATACTGGGTAGCGCTTTAATATTGCTGAGCCCTCCCTCTCACACATACTTCAATGCAACTCACAACACGTTTTCAACAATAGACCTTGCATTCATTTCAACGGTGCTGATCCAAATCTGGCCCTCATCAACCATCCCTAACTCCTGGAAAACTGTTTTAGTAATCCCTGTTCTTAAATCGAAAAAAGATCCTTTCCTTCCTCAAAGTTACAGGCCAATTTCTTTTAGATCAAAAACTCTGGAAAAAATTGTGAATAGACGTCTCTATTCCGTCCTAGAATCTTTGGGGATCCTATCTGCAATTCAGGTCGGCGGACATACATCAAAATCTGCAATTACGCACCTTCTGAGCCTACAAAGGCATTTACAGCCTAAAATAGAAAACAATACTTATATTCGATCTTTTTTGATCTAGAAAAAGCTTTCGACCGCGCATGGCAATATGGTGTGCTTACGAAGCTAAAGAACGTCGGAATCAGTGGAAACATGGGCAACTTCATCCTTAAGTTTCTTTCTGATAGGGCGATCCGAATAAGGATTGGCTCTAAATTATCTTCCTCCTTCCTTGTCGAAAATGGTATAAGGGTCAGCGCTGAGCGTAACATTGTTTATATTATACATAAATGACATGGAAGATTGTATACGGCCGCCAATTACAGCCCGCTTATATATTGATCATCTTAATATATCACTTCCTTCTAACCTTCCGTCCAATGCAAGATCAATCCTTCAATCAGCAATCAATAACTTGGAAATATGGGCTGATAACAATGGCCTGGAATTCTCTCGACAAAATCCGTACGTGTGAAATTTCACAAGAGACGCCCGTGTCATCCCGATTCCGACATAACTCTTTTCCGAAGGAATTCACTACTCCCGTTGCTCCACACAATTAAATCCTTGGGTCTTGTGATTGAAACTGTCCTGGTTACATCACATTCACCATCTTAGGAATAAATGCATGAAATCCTTGAATATACTAAAATGTCTGTCAAATCCGAAATACAACATAGATCCTAAACTCCTGCTAACTGTGTACAAATCTCTCACTTTAAGTAAGCTGATCTATGGGTGTCAAATTTTGTTCCTCATCAAACAAAGCACTCCTTAAATCGCTTGACACAATCCATCACAATACGCATTATCTTGAGAGCGCATAGGACGTCGCCATCGTTGGAAATCTGTTCATTAACGGGCATCCCGCCCTTAACGGTTATCCAAAACTACTATGAATTCAGAGATTTATTTTGCTGGTACCAAGCTAAATTACACCGAAGCGATAATTCAGAAATTCCACTATTGTCCTTTCCAAATGATCCCCTCTCCAGTGTACTATACCCTCCTTAAGGAAAGAGGAATTGACTAACCTTGCACATCAGTATGTTGAACTCCCCTATGAGGATACTCCGATTGTTGCGGACTTATCCCTGCTCGAACCGGGATGTCACACTGTCGTCCCAGCATGTGGCGGAAAAATTCAACTTTTCCGCAGCTACAGTCAGCTGTACACACAGATGATGCCAAAGCAAGGAGTCCTCGCCGGTGGCTTGCGCCTACGAGGCGAAAGGAGTTGTGGTAATTTTGTAAAAGGTGCTCTAATACATTTTTATTAGCTCTCAAGCTGCGGCAGTTCCACCGTAAAATATTAAGATTCAAGAGCATAATGAATGGACATAGAAGAAAGAACGGGAAAGTAAAAGGGAAAGAGTAAGAAAGGGCAAAAATGAGAGATTAGGGAAGAGAAACAAAATAAAATAAATAAAACAAAAATAAATAAATAAAAATTAATTAATTAATTAAAAAAAAGGGGGGGAACATGGGAATTTTCCACTTACAAAGTTGAAAAGGAAATAAAAAACCCCTGCGGAATAATATGATTAAAAAGATAGAAAATAAAAAAAGGTGGAGTAAACCATCGCTCTCTGCTACCAGCTATAGCCTAATTAAAGGAAGTATGGCTGAGTCATTTAGGAAAAACTGCCATTTTTGCCGAGGTTAATCTTTTAAAGATGAAATAGTATTAACGCGTATAAAGAAACAGGTAAAACGTACTACGTAGAGAAAATTAGCCGAAAAACCTAAAGGATACAGAAAAAATGTCACTTTCGTAAATTTCGGAATCTTATATTGACGGCAGTACAGGTACTACTGAAAAACCTTCGACAGCGTATATCAGGATGAATTGTGGACAGTAGCAGGTGAATGGCCCAAGACATATAGACTTCCTAAAAAAAAAAACGAATAAATCGCTCTTACAGGAATTCTGCGCAAAGCGGAGAGACGCGAGACTGTGATATTGCTCCATTTAGAAATTATTTTGGAACAAAAAATTATGCCATTTAGCAATTATTTCAAGAAAAAAAAACTAGATTAAAATTAAACAAATACAACGAATTGGCGATTGCGGAGTTTAATAACTCGTCCAGAGGTACGCTTGTTGTTTTTTTTAAATGTACCACCGAAGAGCAATGTTGCAGTGTGCAAACAGATCTACTCCGTGTAAGGCTACTAGCACGAAAGAATAATACGATGCAGAGATGCGAAAGAAATGGCGACTTGACAAATGAGATTTTCTATTTCATAAAATTATTGATAACCCGAATACGCGAACCGACTTTTATTTCATTATTAATCACGTCGTCGTCTTATTTCTTTTTTTCTTAACAAAAATTACCGCTTTCAAGAACACCATTTCGGAGTAGCTACTTTTTACGCAGTAAATCCAGCGGTTAACAGTGCTTACCGGGGGAGCAAAAATCATGTAGTAATTAATGCGGAATGAGTACAGCTTGCATTGCAACATACTGTGAAATCGGCGAGACGCTGTACAGGCTGGAACTGTGCCAAAAGAGGGAGACAGGCAATTATAACAACAAAACGATATTTAGGGAAAACAGAGCGCGGACAATTGCGGTTTTAATTATTACCGTATGGTGTTCGAAAAAAAGCCGCAGTCGATGTATCTGGCACACATAAGTCAGAGAACGATTTTCAAGTGTAGCTGCGACTATTAGTAGAAACGCTGTTACACACAGGCACAAGTGTTGTCGCTGTTGTTACCTAAAGAGCGCAGCGGAACGATATAGTGAGAAGGCTGCTCTCAGGGCAAGCTGGCAATATATTACGCAACCAGTAGTAGCACTTTAGTCTAGTGCAGGGCGGTTCTTTTTAAAGGTGTTTATTTCTTGTTTTTTTTTTTTTGGAAAGTCTGTTAGTAGTGTCCTTGTCGAAGTATTTTATTGCATGGCCGAAGAAGAGATGCGATAGAACGGGTTCGGGTGTAAAAAAAAAAAAAGAAGGTGGAACAACTGTGTTTCTTTCTTGTTTGTTTGCCGAAAAAATGAGCGCGCAAAAGCGCGGAATAGTATGAGTGCGAACAGGATTTTGCATAGAGCGTAATATTCTTTGTATATCGGAGACGGTTGGTAAAGGCCGGGCGACGTCGACCGTAGCGAGGCTAGAAGTTGCAAATGACCGAAAGGTGTTCGACTGTATCAGGCGGGTAAGTGTGATACGGCCCATATACCGGTAAGCTAAAGTCAACAACAAATCGTCCCATTTAAATGCATATGCACCTGGATAGCGCGCGTACTCTCACTTCAGAATATATTAAAACTCCCTCGAGATTTACTTTATTTCTATGTTAACTGTGTACGATTTCGAGCTCCTAAACCGGTGTAACTTTCGACGAGTAACTTTCTTACCGACCCGATTACTCGTCTATGCGCAATAATATAACAAACCGCTCTCCGACTGCTGGAATTCGTCCCGCAGTATTTAACCCGTTACTGGCTAGTTATTTTTTTTCTTTTTCCTCTTTTCGAACGAGTAAAAATCCGCGAATGGGAAATTCTAAATGAATGTCTCCCCAGAGGAATAGCGATTGCCGTGATGAAATGAGAATTTCGTTACGTGTTTCGGCGCTGCTATTAAATATTTCTCAACCAGAAGGAAAATTTTAATCGGCGAAACGGCGACAACGCGTTACGCGTGTAGATTAAAATCGACCATAGAAAATTAAGCGATCTGTGGAAATGCGCGAAGATTTTCAAACACGGTGTGAATTGTACCGGAGCCGTTTCAAAGAACAGCTTAAAAAAATCAAATGACAACACACCGAATAAATATTTATGAAATAACATATATTTAATGTCCGAGCTGAACAACACCTGTCGAAGCTTCTTGATCACGAAATTGTTCGCAGTATCTTATGATCAGAAAGTCAAGCTTCGAAACGCGTTAGATCAACTCTTCTACTACGTAGTAAAAATAACTCTAGTAATTTTAGTAAAATACATAGTACACACGAATATCGATATATCAGTAGATAGAAAACCTATGTTCTAGGAGATTAGCCAATCAGGAGCCAGTATTTAGTCACGTGACCACGCCCCTTTTTACTCAACTAATCAAGAGTCAATACTTAATCATATGATCACACTCTTTTCACATTATTCATCACTGCACCGTCATGTTCTACTCCAATTACACTCTTCTGCTCGCCACATCTTCACTGTTACAAACCTAAATCCATATATTTCAATGTCTTATCATACCCCCAAATCAACCACATGCTTTCTCTGGAAGTACCTGCATATGGTCTCCCTCACTCAGTAACACCACTCGACCAAAAACATGGATTAGGGGAAAGGCTTTAACCAGCCACCTTTAAAATTTTTTTTTTCTAACCCCTACTAAGTTGCTTCATGTAATCATCCCAGTTTTATGTATCTTGATGATATATTTATGATCATCTAACTGTTGTAATAATTTATGCTAACTGATACTAGTTATTTATGATTATGTATGCTTTGAGAAAATGTTTTACTATTGACTACCCACCATCAGCTCTTTAACCCCAATACCAATTCTACCATTTTGTGTGTGTTTATATGTGTGTTGATGATGCATTTACTACTGCCAAACCAATATAATAATTTGCTAAGATGCTTGTGTGTGTTTCTATGTGCGTTGATGATATATTTATGATTGCCTAACTAATGTAATAATTTGTGCTAACCGATACTAGCTACTCATGTTTGTGTATGCTTTGAAAGTGCTTTATTATAAACTACCCAATGCTAATACAACTTGCTAACCCAATATTATTACACCTACCACACTTGTTCCAACAAATATGTCTCCAAGAATAATTTAATATGTTGATTAATTGAAATTGGGATAATCTTTGCTACCAATGCTTGTTTGCATGTATATAATTTGATATATGTCCAACCAAAATAATTGTAATAACAACATATATGTGGGGATATATCTCAGCTCAGAGATTTTTTTCTCGGGTGACCATGTACATGTATGTGTACAGTTTCTAATGCAATGAAGCAATATCTATACCCCCAAAATTATTAATCATAACAGATACAACCCAGCTAATATACACCAGTATAGTATAGATTAAAATTAGAAAATCAAACTGTCTGCATGAATCAAATATGATGAAGCACACATTCTACCTCTCACCCCCAAATTTTATTATTTGACAGATATAATCGCACTCGCAAGAATTCCATAATGCACATATTCCCAACCAAATAACACCACCATCTCAATAACTCACCTAAGCTGCTGCACTACTACTTGTTATACAAACACCAGATTAAAAACCTAATAATTTTTCTGTAACATGACTCCAAACATCACAAACAGGGATTAAGATAAATATTGTATCATAGAAAGAAGCGCTCAATTTAAACTAAAAGCACTCTTTTCACACAAATTACACTATCTAGGGCTAAAATACTCACATTTTAGCACAAAACATCAAATTTTAAAGGAAAAAGACCATTTTACACAAAATATCCTCATTTTAGACACAAAAACAACAATTTTATGGTAAAATATAACAATTTAGTATAAATTCTATCATTTTAAGCAAAAAGCTCCAAATTTTAATGAAAAATGTACCATCCCAGGGAAAACCACTAAATTTTTACTACATACACACCATTTAATTAGAAATAACATCACCTTTATACACTATGACTACAAAATATTTTAAGCTCGCACACATTTTAGATCTAACAAATTAAAGAAATTAACACACTTGTTAATACAAATTTATTACACAGTAAAAACAAAATATACATTGGCTAATATTACACTTAATAATAATACATAGCTCCATATAATCATGCAATATATATATTCTTATCCAATATAAACGCTCTTAGTTCGGCTAAAACGACATTAAACTTTCTATGGAATTTATTATACATTGAATTTCCATAAGCTATTGTATCTACATTATTACTACATATTATTCTTTTATCATCACTACCACTTAATACCACTTTATTCTGCTCCAGGGTATACAGTATATGTTTATGACTTTGAATATTTTAATATGTCTTATAATTATCGCTTAATTTACCACACACACCATTCACACAATTATAATAATCAATAAAATTAAGCTCTTTCTTAATTATAGAAGACTGTACACCTTTACATTTTTTAATTTCTCTATTATCTACAATACTTATAGAATACATTTTTGGGTGCAATCCAACAAATTCACTAATTGGAATACTATTTAATTCATCCTTAAATACACCAAGTTTCTTTTTATTTTCTAGTGAATAGCATGGATGACTTTCAGGATAATCACTTGTATCAAAATACTGAGCATTATCTTTAATATCTTTATAAAAATCGAATGTTTTAAGTTCATAAATAAGTGAATCAGTATCACAATATAAAAGATTAATATTCTTATACATTTTACACATTACATTATAATGAAAATCAAACATTTTTACTTTGCTAATATCTAAAATAGACATCCCAATATAAATGGGTTTATTAAATTTAATTGTTGAAGGATTTAAATGTACTGCAGCCAGAAATGGCCGTTCACTGAATATTGTTCGATCTTTAAAATTACTTTTACCAACTAGTTTTGTAAATTTTACTTTATTTGTAATAAGCTGTATATTAATTCTATGTCTAACGTTTTCCATCATTTTACCAAAAACACTATTATTCATAAGCTTCCAAAAGTTCTTCTCAAACTCATTAGTAGCATGTTTCCGCTGTAGAGTGTTCAAATCAATGTATGGCTTCAACCATGCCGACTGATTGAAACAAATGACTCGATGCACACACAGAAGTTTTAACCCCAATGCAATTGCTTGTTTTAAATTTCTATAGTGAATAATATAATTGTACTTATTTTCTAATGTATTAACTAATTTCACACATTTTCCAACTGATTTAGCCTCAGGACATAGAGGTAAATCATTATGCACCAAATGTAAACTTGTAGGATATTCCAAATCCACCTCGAGCACATAGCCAATGGACCCATCATCAGCTATCTCCATAATATTTAATTCTCTTATTTCTTTTTGGCTAAGCCATCTGAAACCATTCATAGGAAGAAGTTCACTCATAGCCCAACCATAAAGGTTATTCGCATCTAAATATGTTATGAAAGTGTTATCTACACCACTGCTACTACCACAATCATCATTACTACTGGAACTATTATTATAGTTATTAATGTAGGGATTTTCTGCCCTGGCATAACGCTTCACACACTGACACATACCACCACGTATCCCAGCTTCGAAGAATAAAACCATATCGTAATCAGTTAGGAGCTCCAATTCAACCTTTGTTAACTTTAACATTGCCTGGAAGGCTAATCCAGGGGCTGTAAAACTCCATGCAGGATCCAATTTGTATATGTTATAACAGACACTTCTAAAGTTTTCAAATACATCTGCTAATAGAAGCACATCTGTCTTTAGATATATATCACTATACTCCCCAAGTGTTTGAACATTTAATGTATTCCACACATTCACTGCATGTAAGCAATCTTCATCACTAATATCTGATTTTGTCAGGGAATTATAGAAATACTCCTTTGCAGGCAAACTTGTTTCATCCAATTTTTCCCATGATGACACATATGAATAAGGGAAAACACCCTTTCTACGAAATAAAGGAAGCAAATCAGGCGATGCAATGTTCCTGATGGTATGATGAAGTGAACTATCAGGCAAATAACTGGATAATTTCTCAAGACTTGACGCCATAAAACGGAATGTATCTATGAATCGTATTTTCATTTTTTCCGAAATACGCTTTGAGAATGATATGTAGCGTTCTTCACTATTTGGCATTACTTCGATGTCCTGATCATCGCACGCTAAATCCCTGATGAATAAATGAGCATCATATCCACTCAGATTATGTATGAATACTGGCACAAAATTCGGGAGTTGATACTCTAGGTTACATTTTGAATGTGCTGCACCTCGAAATTTTCCAGTCAAATGATTATGGTCTGCAACTTTATCATCATGTAGCACTCCTTCACAAATGTGGCACACCAATGAAGCATCATATTTTTCCAAATCCTCAGGCGTCCACTGTAACGGAGTGTTTTTCTGATAAATCTTTTCTATTTTTTAAATATCTTTCACCAACCATTCATAGAATATTTTAGTCGCATTAGGACCTTGATACATTTTAGGCTCCGATATAAAATTAAACCCAACACCTTCTTCACATCTTGATACAATATAATAGCAAAAGCTAAATGCTTCATGCCTCTGTATGGGGATAGTACTAGATAATTTTTGGGGTCTGTTTCGATTACCACTATATGAACCATCTTCCATACATTGCCTCTTACAATTTTTCATATTTTCACTATGTTGCTGACTATTTTGACGCTTACCACCAATTTCTATATCGTCATCATCATTATCACTAATAATTTCTCTATCATTGACATCACTATCACATGATTCATCATTTAGAGGCTTCAGGATACACTCGAAATCAGCAAATATGACAAATGGTATAAATTCTTGCTGTTTATACTGTTCGAATTTTAATATTTTATTCTCCTCTGTTGGCATAATAACTGTTGCAGGAGTATTATTAGAGCAGTGCTGTGTATGAGCCAGGTACTTAGAATGATCCTGGACATACCATAAACAGCGACGGCATATAAATATACGATGGCAATCCTTAGTGATCTGACTTCTTACAAGACGCTCCAAATTTTTTATCCAACAATAGTGTGATTTATCACCTACAGTTATAAGAAGCAAATCTGTATGATCCACTCGTTCTTCTTTACATATACGAACTGGATAGACAATGTTTTTCTTATCCAAACCATAAACATTCACAGATGATTGTAGGTTATTCTTTTCAAATGTACTTATATCATCCAATGATGCGGGGAAAGATATGCCACTCCAGTTGTATTTCTTTAACAGTGATGTATTCTGCACATAATTGCTTGCATATTCTGGATGATTCACCTTAATATATTTTGTCAACATTGAATATTTGAAACACATGTGATCATCATTTTTCACATTAATAACAGCCTTTTTCGATGCAATACAGGATGGTAAGGGGATATATGATGATGCACGGCTTAGAACGTTCCGATGGTTGACACTAATTTCGAGATATTTGATTTTCTTTAATCTCCAACCAGATCCTGTTGCACGCTCAAACTTATCAACAAGACTAATAATTTTTCCACATTCTGCCTTGTACCATGTAGAAATATTCTCATCACGAGTGAGTAAATGTGCATTAGTTGGGAAGTAAAACTGGTTAGTGACCCAGTCTACAAGTCCAACACCTTTAACAAATAGACAGCAGAATGATAAATTAACTTTTATTCCAGCATTAAGTCTTCTCTTAATTATCCTGACCACTGTAGGAGTAATATCAACCAAATACTTTGCAATGTCCATCTGGCATTTATTATTGTTTACAATATGATATGTTGCCAAACGCTTATGATAACGCTTACTAACATTTTCAATAGAAATATTACATTGAACACCCACTGACAACATCTTTATAAATATTGATACAATTACAAATTAAAAGCAATAAAAACTTGAACGCAGGAAAACACATCTAACAACTTAAAGCACATAGACAAATCAAATAAAAGCCCATCAGACCTCATGCTTATAATAAAATGCATACAAAGTTCATAACGCGAAGTAATTTTAACTATTTCAAAAAAATTATTTAAAAATAAATAATATAAAAAATTTAAGTTTTAAAAATAAAACTGGCAGAATTACTTTACTTAAAAGCCAAGAATACTAAAAAAAAAAAAAAAATTGATGTGTTGCTTATGTGCAGCAATGTGTACATACACGGCACAATCTAAATATTCCATATTTGATGACAACAGGAGGTGATGATGGCTGAACTAACAAAAGATTTTCTGTGAATTAACATATAACATAACAATTGCTAGCAGACTAACATTAAAAATTTCATCAAAACTCACATGTAAATCTTCTCTATATATACATTTCACAATCTATTTAGATCACAGAGAGTTAATGCTTATTCATCAGCAGTAATATATAATGACACTCATATATCTAAATATCTACATATCTACATATATATCTGCATATATACATATATATCTGCATATATACATATATATCTACATATATACATATATATGTACATATATACATATATATCTACATATATACATATATATCTACATATATATATATATATATAATAATTAAAAATATGTCATAAGGATAGACAGGAAAATATAAAAACATTATCATTTAAACAATTATTTAAAAATGTACAAAATTAGTACATCTAAAAGACAAATATTAAACTAATTTATCAAAATTTACTAGAGAAAAGAAAAAAGTACCACAAACTTCAAAGGAATAATCAAAAGAAATATATGATTCAATTCAAAACACAATTTTACAACAAACCAGTAATGAATTAACCACAACATTATATCTACAACCACCAATGAACAATAAAAAATAAATGCATAAGATTTAAAATATCTCCCTCCAAAAATAATGACTACAACACACAAAAAAAAATAAAATGAAAACATGTAAAGTAATGGAACAAAAATGAACTGGAAAATAAGAACAAAGCAGGGGTACAATCAAAATTAAATAATAGAATATAGCAATACAAAAATTAAAGAGTCAATAAAAGACGGGCAAATACACAATAGATGTAAAGAAACTATGATTTGTAAAGTAAAATATAATCAATTACAGATTATTTAATGTATCCAAAGTAAAAATCAACAAATGGAAAATAAAAAATTAACAATAACACAATAATAAAATCAGATACAAAACTGACAAACCATAATAAGAGAAGAAAACCATACTCTAAAAACTGGATTTATCAATGGAAACAGTAAGTAGAGTGATTATACAAATAAATAAATAAAAGAAGTGGAAAAGTAATAAGAACTTGAAAATACAATCAATTCAAACATTCTAACAAAATAATTAAAAAAACAATAAAAAGCAATGAACCATGGAGAGAGCACTTTGAATTAAATTAAAAAAATTAATAGGCAAAGTTCACAAGCTCCAAAGATTATAGATTAATATGATTAAAGAATAATTAAATATATGTCATAGAAATCCTCAGAAAAATATAAAAACACAGTCTCTTAAACAGTTATTTAAAAACACACAAAATGAATACACCTAGAAGGCAAATATTAAACTAATTAAACAAAATCTACCACAGAAAAGGAAAAAGTAACATAAAATTCAATGGAATAATCAAAAAAAATATATGATTTGATTCAAAACACGATTTTGCAACTAACCAGCATTGAAAATAACTGCAGAATTAAATACACGACCATCAATGAGCAATAAAAAGAAATACTTAAGATTTAAAATACCTCCTTCAACAAATAATAACCGCAACACACACAAACCTAAAATTGACACATCTAATGTAACGAAACAGAAACAAAGTAGAAAATAAAAAAACAAAAACAAAGGCATAATTACAATTAAATAAAAGAACATAACACAATACAAAAATTAAAGGATGATACAGATCGCTCAAATATATAATAAACACAAAAGAAACCCCTATTTGAAAAGTAAAATATAATAAACTACAGATTATTTAACACACTAGAAAATAAAAAGCAACAAGCGGGGAAATGTAATATAACATAACTACATTGGAAGAAAAAAGATAAAAGTGTAATGAATTAGTAATAAAAAATCACTGGATTAGAGAAAATAATTTAAAACCATTAAAATCTCTATTAAACAGACGAAAATAACACATATATTAAATTTATAACAACTAAAGATCGCGTCCCTAAACACTTCAACTACATACAAAAAAAAAAAAAAGATCGAAAAAGAGTGATATAAAACGGCCAAATCGGAAAAAAGCATAAAATTGTAATGAATTATCAATAAAAATAACTGGATCAAAGAAATTGATTTAAAACCATTAAAATCTCTATTAAACAGACGAAAATAACAAATATATTAAATTTATAGCAACTTATAAAGATCGCGTCTGTAAACACTTCACCTATATGCAAAAAGATCGAAAAAGAGTGATATAAAACGGCCAAATCGAAAGAAAAAAGCATAAAATTGTAGTGAATTAGTAATAAAAATCACTGGATCAAAGAAAATGATTTAAAACTATTAAAATCTCTATAAAACAGACGAAAATAACAAAATATATTATTTAAAACTGATCATAATTTACTTAATAACAAATATATTAAATTTATCACAACGTTATAAAGATCGCATCTGTAAACACTTCAACTACATGCAAAAAAAAAAAAAAAAAGATCGAAAAAAGTAATACAAGACGGCCATATTGGAAGAAAAATATAAAATTGTAATGAGTTAGTAATAAAAAAACACTGGATCAGAGAAAATGTTTTAAAACCATTAAAATCTCTATTAAACAGATGAAAATAACAAATATATTAAATTTATAACAACGTTATGGCATCTGTAAACACTTCAACTACATTCCAAAAAAAAAAAAAAAGATCGAAAAAAGTAATACAAGACGGCCATATTGGGAGAAAAGAACATAAAATTGTAATGGATTAGTAATAAAAAATCACTGAATCATAGAAAATGATTTAAAACCATTAAAATCTTTATAAAACAGACGAAAATAACAAAATACATTATTTAAAACTGATTATTATTTACTTAATAACAAATAATTTAAATTTATCATAATATTATAAAGATTGTACAAAATAGAAAAAAGATCGCAAAAAAAAAAAGATCGTAAAAACATTGCGCTTAGATAAAATACACTGTTGCATAGAAAAGAGAAGAAAAACAGCGCCGGAAGACAAAAATAACAGACCAAACCGGCGGAAACAACCTGTTTTATGTATTTACACAGCTGCTCACTAACACAAACACACTAAAAAAAGTAGTCGATAAACCCGGGGACTGGGGCGTCCGCTAATCCGAACCCCAATTCCTGTCCCGGAAGCGAAAATTCACCCCAGACCGGTAATCCGAACACTAAATTCACCCCAATTCATGTCCAGGCGGTCAAAATTCACCCAAGTTTCCCCCGATTCCTCCAAGTTTCCCCTGGACGGTTCCTGTGCACATCCACTAAACCGAACAGCAAAAGGCACTCCAAACCGGTAATCCGAACCCCTAAACGTGTGCAGAGGGCTGAAACTAACCTAAGTAACCCAATTTTATACTCTGACGTTGAAAATTCACCCCGTTCCCTCAAAATTTCCTCAAAATTCCTCAAAATTTCCCTGTACACGCCCCGCTCGTTTCCGATAAACCGAACTGATCATTAATTAACATAAGTATATTAATTAATGTCTGAAAGTAACCCAATTCCCCGCATTTATCGACTACTCTTTTTAGTGTGTTTGTGTTAGTGAGCAGCTGTGTAAATACATAAAACAGGTTGTTTCCGCCGGTTTGGTCTGTTATTTTTGTCTTCCGGCGCTGTTTTTCTTCTCTTTTCTATGCAACAGTGTATTTTATCTAAGCGCAATGTTTTTACGATCTTTTTTTTTTTGCGATCTTTTTTCTATTTTGTACAATCTTTATAATATTATGATAAATTTAAATTATTTGTTATTAAGTAAATAATAATCAGTTTTAAATAATGTATTTTGTTATTTTCGTCTGTTTTATAAAGATTTTAATGGTTTTAAATCATTTTCTATGATTCAGTGATTTTTTATTACTAATCCATTACAATTTTATGTTCTTTTCTCCCAATATGGCCGTCTTGTATTACTTTTTTCGATCTTTTTTTTTTTTTTTGGAATGTAGTTGAAGTGTTTACAGATGCCATAACGTTGTTATAAATTTAATATATTTGTTATTTTCATCTGTTTAATAGAGATTTTAATGGTTTTAAAACATTTTCTCTGATCCAGTGTTTTTTTATTACTAACTCATTACAATTTTATATTTTTCTTCCAATATGGCCGTCTTGTATTACTTTTTTCGATCTTTTTTTTTTTTTTTTTTGCATGTAGTTGAAGTGTTTACAGATGCGATCTTTATAACGTTGTGATAAATTTAATATATTTGTTATTAAGTAAATTATGATCAGTTTTAAATAATATATTTTGTTATTTTCGTCTGTTTTATAGAGATTTTAATAGTTTTAAATCATTTTCTTTGATCCAGTGATTTTTATTACTAATTCACTACAATTTTATGCTTTTTTCTTTCGATTTGGCCGTTTTATATCACTCTTTTTCGATCTTTTTGCATATAGGTGAAGTGTTTACAGACGCGATCTTTATAAGTTGCTATAAATTTAATATATTTGTTATTTTCGTCTGTTTAATAGAGATTTTAATGGTTTTAAATCAATTTCTTTGATCCAGTTATTTTTATTGATAATTCATTACAATTTTATGCTTTTTTCCGATTTGGCCGTTTTATATCACTCTTTTTCGATCTTTTTTTTTTTTTTGTATGTAGTTGAAGTGTTTAGGGACGCGATCTTTAGTTGTTATAAATTTAATATATGTGTTATTTTCGTCTGTTTAATAGAGATTTTAATGGTTTTAAATTATTTTCTCTAATCCAGTGATTTTTTATTACTAATTCATTACACTTTTATCTTTTTTCTTCCAATGTAGTTATGTTATATTACATTTCCCCGCTTGTTGCTTTTTATTTTCTAGTGTGTTAAATAATCTGTAGTTTATTATATTTTACTTTTCAAATAGGGGTTTCTTTTGTGTTTATTATATATTTGAGCGATCTGTATCATCCTTTAATTTTTGTATTGTGTTATGTTCTTTTATTTAATTGTAATTATGCCTTTGTTTTTGTTTTTTTATTTTCTACTTTGTTTCTGTTTCGTTACATTAGATGTGTCAATTTTAGGTTTGTGTGTGTTGCGGTTATTATTTGTTGAAGGAGGTATTTTAAATCTTAAGTATTTCTTTTTATTGCTCATTGATGGTCGTGTATTTAATTCTGCAGTTATTTTCAATGCTGGTTAGTTGCAAAATCGTGTTTTGAATCAAATCATATATTTTTTTTGATTATTCCATTGAATTTTATGTTACTTTTTCCTTTTCTGTGGTAGATTTTGTTTAATTAGTTTAATATTTGCCTTCTAGGTGTATTCATTTTGTGTGTTTTTAAATAACTGTTTAAGAGACTGTGTTTTTATATTTTTCTGAGGATTTCTATGACATATATTTAATTATTCTTTAATCATATTAATCTATAATCTTTGGAGCTTGTGAACTTTGCCTATTAATTTTTTTAATTTAATTCAAAGTGCTCTCTCCATGGTTCATTGCTTTTTATTGTTTTTTTAATTATTTTGTTAGAATGTTTGAATTGATTGTATTTTCAAGTTCTTATTACTTTTCCACTTCTTTTATTTATTTATTTGTATAATCACTCTACTTACTGTTTCCATTGATAAATCCAGTTTTTAGAGTATGGTTTTCTTCTCTTATTATGGTTTGTCAGTTTTGTATCTGATTTTATTATTGTGTTATTGTTAATTTTTTATTTTCCATTTGTTGATTTTTACTTTGGATACATTAAATAATCTGTAATTGATTATATTTTACTTTACAAATCATAGTTTCTTTACATCTATTGTGTATTTGCCCGTCTTTTATTGACTCTTTAATTTTTGTATTGCTATATTCTATTATTTAATTTTGATTGTACCCCTGCTTTGTTCTTATTTTCCAGTTCATTTTTGTTCCATTACTTTACATGTTTTCATTTTATTTTTTTTTGTGTGTTGTAGTCATTATTTTTGGAGGGAGATATTTTAAATCTTATGCATTTATTTTTTATTGTTCATTGGTGGTTGTAGATATAATGTTGTGGTTAATTCATTACTGGTTTGTTGTAAAATTGTGTTTTGAATTGAATCATATATTTCTTTTGATTATTCCTTTGAAGTTTGTGGTACTTTTTTCTTTTCTCTAGTAAATTTTGATAAATTAGTTTAATATTTGTCTTTTAGATGTACTAATTTTGTACATTTTTAAATAATTGTTTAAATGATAATGTTTTTATATTTTCCTGTCTATCCTTATGACATATTTTTAATTATTATATATATATATATATATGTAGATATATATGTATATATGTAGATATATATGTATATATGTACATATATATGTATATATGTAGATATATATGTATATATGCAGATATATATGTATATATGCAGATATATATGTAGATATGTAGATATTTAGATATATGAGTGTCATTATATATTACTGCTGATGAATAAGCATTAACTCTCTGTGATCTAAATAGATTGTGAAATGTATATATAGAGAAGATTTACATGTGAGTTTTGATGAAATTTTTAATGTTAGTCTGCTAGCAATTGTTATGTTATATGTTAATTCACAGAAAATCTTTTGTTAGTTCAGCCATCATCACCTCCTGTTGTCATCAAATATGGAATATTTAGATTGTGCCGTGTATGTACACATTGCTGCACATAAGCAACACATCAATTTTTTTTTTTTTTTTAGTATTCTTGGCTTTTAAGTAAAGTAATTCTGCCAGTTTTATTTTTAAAACTTAAATTTTTTATATTATTTATTTTTAAATAATTTTTTTGAAATAGTTAAAATTACTTCGCGTTATGAACTTTGTATGCATTTTATTATAAGCATGAGGTCTGATGGGCTTTTATTTGATTTGTCTATGTGCTTTAAGTTGTTAGATGTGTTTTCCTGCGTTCAAGTTTTTATTGCTTTTAATTTGTAATTGTATCAATATTTATAAAGATGTTGTCAGTGGGTGTTCAATGTAATATTTCTATTGAAAATGTTAGTAAGCGTTATCATAAGCGTTTGGCAACATATCATATTGTAAACAATAATAAATGCCAGATGGACATTGCAAAGTATTTGGTTGATATTACTCCTACAGTGGTCAGGATAATTAAGAGAAGACTTAATGCTGGAATAAAAGTTAATTTATCATTCTGCTGTCTATTTGTTAAAGGTGTTGGACTTGTAGACTGGGTCACTAACCAGTTTTACTTCCCAACTAATGCACATTTACTCACTCGTGATGAGAATATTTCTACATGGTACAAGGCAGAATGTGGAAAAATTATTAGTCTTGTTGATAAGTTTGAGCGTGCAACAGGATCTGGTTGGAGATTAAAGAAAATCAAATATCTCGAAATTAGTGTCAACCATCGGAACGTTCTAAGCCGTGCATCATCATATATCCCCTTACCATCCTGTATTGCATCGAAAAAGGCTGTTATTAATGTGAAAAATGATGATCACATGTGTTTCAAATATTCAATGTTGACAAAATATATTAAGGTGAATCATCCAGAATATGCAAGCAATTATGTGCAGAATACATCACTGTTAAAGAAATACAACTGGAGTGGCATATCTTTCCCCGCATCATTGGATGATATAAGTACATTTGAAAAGAATAACCTACAATCATCTGTGAATGTTTATGGTTTGGATAAGAAAAACATTGTCTATCCAGTTCGTATATGTAAAGAAGAACGAGTGGATCATACAGATTTGCTTCTTATAACTGTAGGTGATAAATCACACTATTGTTGGATAAAAAATTTGGAGCGTCTTGTAAGAAGTCAGATCACTAAGGATTGCCATCGTATATTTATATGCCGTCGCTGTTTATGGTATGTCCAGGATCATTCTAAGTACCTGGCTCATACACAGCACTGCTCTAATAATACTCCTGCAACAGTTATTATGCCAACAGAGGAGAATAAAATATTAAAATTCGAACAGTATAAACAGCAAGAATTTATACCATTTGTCATATTTGCTGATTTCGAGTGTATCCTGAAGCCTCTAAATGATGAATCATGTGATAGTGATGTCAATGATAGAGAAATTATTAGTGATAATGATGATGACGATATAGAAATTGGTGGTAAGCGTCAAAATAGTCAGCAACATAGTGAAAATATGAAAAATTGTAAGAGGCAATGTATGGAAGATGGTTCATATAGTGGTAATCGAAACAGACCCCAAAAATTATCTAGTACTATCCCCATACAGAGGCATGAAGCATTTAGCTTTTGCTATTATATTGTATCAAGATGTGAAGAAGGTGTTGGGTTTAATTTTATATCGGAGCCTAAAATGTATCAAGGTCCTAATGCGACTAAAATATTCTATGAATGGTTGGTGAAAGATATTTAAAAAATAGAAAAGATTTATCAGAAAAACACTCCGTTACAGTGGACGCCTGAGGATTTGGAAAAATATGATGCTTCATTGGTGTGCCACATTTGTGAAGGAGTGCTACATGATGATAAAGTTGCAGACCATAATCATTTGACTGGAAAATTTCGAGGTGCAGCACATTCAAAATGTAACCTAGAGTATCAACTCCCGAATTTTGTGCCAGTATTCATACATAATCTGAGTGGATATGATGCTCATTTATTCATCAGGGATTTAGCGTGCGATGATCAGGACATCGAAGTAATGCCAAATAGTGAAGAACGCTACATATCATTCTCAAAGCGTATTTCGGAAAAAATGAAAATACGATTCATAGATACATTCCGTTTTATGGCGTCAAGTCTTGAGAAATTATCCAGTTATTTGCCTGATAGTTCACTTCATCATACCATCAGGAACATTGCATCGCCTGATTTGCTTCCTTTATTTCGTAGAAAGGGTGTTTTCCCTTATTCATATGTGTCATCATGGGAAAAATTGGATGAAACAAGTTTGCCTGCAAAGGAGTATTTCTATAATTCCCTGACAAAATCAGATATTAGTGATGAAGATTACTTACATGCAGTGAATGTGTGGAATACATTAAATGTTCAAACACTTGGGGAGTATAGTGATATATATCTAAAGACAGATGTGCTTCTATTAGCAGATGTATTTGAAAACTTTAGAAGTGTCTGTTATAACATATACAAATTGGATCCTGCATGGAGTTTTACAGCCCCTGGATTAGCCTTCCAGGCAATGTTAAAGTTAACAAAGGTTGAATTGGAGCTCCTAACTGATTACGATATGGTTTTATTCTTCGAAGCTGGGATACGTGGTGGTATGTGTCAGTGTGTGAAGCGTTATGCCAGGGCAGAAAATCCCTACATTAATAACTATAATAATAGTTCCAGTAGTAATGATGATTGTGGTAGTAGCAGTGGTGTAGATAACACTTTCATAACATATTTAGATGCGAATAACCTTTATGGTTGGGCTATGAGTGAACTTCTTCCTATGAATGGTTTCAGATGGCTTAGCCAAAAAGAAATAAGAGAATTAAATATTATGGAGATAGCTGATGATGGGTCCATTGGCTATGTGCTCGAGGTGGATTTGGAATATCCTACAAGTTTACATTTGGTGCATAATGATTTACCTCTATGTCCTGAGGCTAAATCAGTTGGAAAATGTGTGAAATTAGTTAATACATTAGAAAATAAGTACAATTATATTATTCACTATAGAAATTTAAAACAAGCAATTGCATTGGGGTTAAAACTTCTGTGTGTGCATCGAGTCATTTGTTTCAATCAGTCGGCATGGTTGAAGCCATACATTGATTTGAACACTCTACAGCGGAAACATGCTACTAATGAGTTTGAGAAGAACTTTTGGAAGCTTATGAATAATAGTGTTTTTGGTAAAATGATGGAAAACGTTAGACATAGAATTAATATACAGCTTATTACAAATAAAGTAAAATTTACAAAACTAGTTGGTAAAAGTAATTTTAAAGATCGAACAATATTCAGTGAACGGCCATTTCTGGCTGCAGTACATTTAAATCCTTCAACAATTAAATTTAATAAACCCATTTATATTGGGATGTCTATTTTAGATATTAGCAAAGTAAAAATGTTTGATTTTCATTATAATGTAATGTGTAAAATGTATAAGAATATTAATCTTTTATATTGTGATACTGATTCACTTATTTATGAACTTAAAACATTCGATTTTTATAAAGATATTAAAGATAATGCTCAGTATTTTGATACAAGTGATTATCCTGAAAGTCATCCATGCTATTCACTAGAAAATAAAAAGAAACTTGGTGTATTTAAGGATGAATTAAATAGTATTCCAATTAGTGAATTTGTTGGATTGCACCCAAAAATGTATTCTATAAGTATTGTAGATAATAGAGAAATTAAAAAATGTAAAGGTGTACAGTCTTCTATAATTAAGAAAGAGCTTAATTTTATTGATTATTATAATTGTGTGAATGGTGTGTGTGGTAAATTAAGCGATAATTATAAGACATATTAAAATATTCAAAGTCATAAACATATACTGTATACCCTGGAGCAGAATAAAGTGGTATTAAGTGGTAGTGATGATAAAAGAATAATATGTAGTAATAATGTAGATACAATAGCTTATGGAAATTCAATGTATAATAAATTCCATAGAAAGTTTAATGTCGTTTTAGCCGAACTAAGAGCGTTTATATTGGATAAGAATATATATATTGCATGATTATATGGAGCTATGTATTATTATTAAGTGTAATATTAGCCAATGTATATTTTGTTTTTACTGTGTAATAAATTTGTATTAACAAGTGTGTTAATTTCTTTAATTTGTTAGATCTAAAATGTGTGCGAGCTTAAAATATTTTGTAGTCATAGTGTATAAAGGTGATGTTATTTCTAATTAAATGGTGTGTATGTAGTAAAAATTTAGTGGTTTTCCCTGGGATGGTACATTTTTCATTAAAATTTGGAGCTTTTTGCTTAAAATGATAGAATTTATACTAAATTGTTATATTTTACCATAAAATTGTTGTTTTTGTGTCTAAAATGAGGATATTTTGTGTAAAATGGTCTTTTTCCTTTAAAATTTGATGTTTTGTGCTAAAATGTGAGTATTTTAGCCCTAGATAGTGTAATTTGTGTGAAAAGAGTGCTTTTAGTTTAAATTGAGCGCTTCTTTCTATGATACAATATTTATCTTAATCCCTGTTTGTGATGTTTGGAGTCATGTTACAGAAAAATTATTAGGTTTTTAATCTGGTGTTTGTATAACAAGTAGTAGTGCAGCAGCTTAGGTGAGTTATTGAGATGGTGGTGTTATTTGGTTGGGAATATGTGCATTATGGAATTCTTGCGAGTGCGATTATATCTGTCAAATAATAAAATTTGGGGGTGAGAGGTAGAATGTGTGCTTCATCATATTTGATTCATGCAGACAGTTTGATTTTCTAATTTTAATCTATACTATACTGGTGTATATTAGCTGGGTTGTATCTGTTATGATTAATAATTTTGGGGGTATAGATATTGCTTCATTGCATTAGAAACTGTACACATACATGTACATGGTCACCCGAGAAAAAAATCTCTGAGCTGAGATATATCCCCACATATATGTTGTTATTACAATTATTTTGGTTGGACATATATCAAATTATATACATGCAAACAAGCATTGGTAGCAAAGATTATCCCAATTTCAATTAATCAACATATTAAATTATTCTTGGAGACATATTTGTTGGAACAAGTGTGGTAGGTGTAATAATATTGGGTTAGCAAGTTGTATTAGCATTGGGTAGTTTATAATAAAGCACTTTCAAAGCATACACAAACATGAGTAGCTAGTATCGGTTAGCACAAATTATTACATTAGTTAGGCAATCATAAATATATCATCAACGCACATAGAAACACACACAAGCATCTTAGCAAATTATTATATTGGTTTGGCAGTAGTAAATGCATCATCAACACACATATAAACACACACAAAATGGTAGAATTGGTATTGGGGTTAAAGAGTTGATGGTGGGTAGTCAATAGTAAAACATTTTCTCAAAGCATACATAATCATAAATAACTAGTATCAGTTAGCATAAATTATTACAACAGTTAGATGATCATAAATATATCATCAAGATACATAAAACTGGGATGATTACATGAAGCAACTTAGTAGGGGTTAGAAAAAAAAAATTTTAAAGGTGGCTGGTTAAAGCCTTTCCCCTAATCCATGTTTTTGGTCGAGTGGTGTTACTGAGTGAGGGAGACCATATGCAGGTACTTCCAGAGAAAGCATGTGGTTGATTTGGGGGTATGATAAGACATTGAAATATATGGATTTAGGTTTGTAACAGTGAAGATGTGGCGAGCAGAAGAGTGTAATTGGAGTAGAACATGACGGTGCAGTGATGAATAATGTGAAAAGAGTGTGATCATATGATTAAGTATTGACTCTTGATTAGTTGAGTAAAAAGGGGCGTGGTCACGTGACTAAATACTGGCTCCTGATTGGCTAATCTCCTAGAACATAGGTTTTCTATCTACTTATATCTGAACTGCTCTTATGTAACACAAATGATTCCAGTTTAAAGTATTCCATATACTCACTGTTATTTATGTACATATATACGAGTATATATACTATCACGAACGTTAAGCAAGAATATATAGGAATAATCATCAAATCGAGTAGCGCCATTGACAGTCTGCTAACATATCTCGTTAACTAATGGATAAAGTCTTAATCCAAACACTAATGCCATCACCAGGTCCTATCGTTGACTAGGATGCAGCAAGAAACCCGTACACGAACTTAAGAAATAAACTTTGAATTTACACACTTTTTTTCTTCTACCCATTAAGACACATGTACAATAACTCATTTTGAAATTTTTATAATGGCTTCTACTTACCATAAACTGCAAATATATTACAAATAAATGAATTAATAATTGAACAAATAGTTGTCCAATGTTGCGGTTACTAAATGTTATATTTACGTTATACGAATTTTAATTTCCTATTCACACATATAGGTAGTAGCGCGGTAGCCTTTAGGCGCTTGGCTACTAAACCAGAGGAAACACGGAGTCGAGACTTGCCTTGTTCCAGATCCGAATCGCTCCCAGGTCTCTACACCTAATCTGAAATAATTGGGTACCAGAGAAATCTGGGAAAGCAAAGACGGATCCCAAATAGAAAGGAACTGGCCCCAGTATTCTCATCAGATCCATTAGGCTTAGTATCATTATGTAAAGCTTAACTTCACAATAACTTCACAATCCATGATGCCTTATCAAAGATATATGGGACTTACTCTACTTTTACTTTATTCACACATATAACATTTCATCATTATCAACATGTAGCGGTCAACTGGCTGATTCGCTCCAACACGATCCGCCGCCATAATATAATATACCGTTGCTGACTGCCATCTTCAAGTCTACGTAATTTTGTACATCCGTTTCCTTCGGTACGGCATCCACAGACGTCATTCTAAGTCGTTCGCCTGTTCTGCTACCTGGAATTTTCCCCACAACAGCGATGTTGAGAATGCTTTTTCGGGCCGCATTACATGTCCTAACCAACGAAGATGAGTTCTAAGTATTCCATTAAGTTTCCTCTCCTATTCGTTTTAGAACTGCTTTATTACTAAGTTTTTCAGTCCAGCTTTGATTTGTTGCAACTTCCGCCAGCACTACATTTCAAATGCTTCAAGTCAAGTCGGTTGCAATCCGTTTTTTTTTAAACAACCATGTTTCCGAGTTGTACAGCGCAATCGACCAAACAACAAATGGTAATTCCATCGACATTGAACACTGTGCCAGTAACGAATATTTTTCTTTAAATGCACATTTACCCATCGCTATTCTTTTACGAATTTCAGCTGTGCAGTCAAGATGGTATTTTATTATTCGCTCCGGATATTTAATTTATTACATGTTCTATGTGTTCATCAATATAATTTATATTCGATGTTGTTTATTACTTATAACGGTCACTTTTGTTTTAAAAATGTTAATAATCATCCCATGATTTTTCATAGTGGTATATAATCTATTAATCATTGTTGACAATTCTTCCAGGCTTTCCGGTAGTAACGCTTGACCATCGGTAAACTGTATTGAATATATATATTCTATTTCTGCCAATTTTTATCCCATACTTATTCGCACTAAATGTTTCTTTCAAAATCATTTCGACAAAACCATTAAATAAGTCAGGTGAATGTAAGCAACCATGCCGCACACCGTTTTCTATTTTTACCCTTTATGATGCTATCCCGTTGAAGCGAACTACTTCTTCTTGATTTGTATAGAGATTATAAATTATATCCCCATTAAAGCTTTCAGACAACCAAAAGTGTGAACAAATCTTTCCATGGTACTTTATCGAAACCCTTTTTCATAATCAATAAACGACACCTAAAAACACCCGCCCTGATCATTCGCTCGCCTAGCACTCGCAATATAGCCATTGTATCGCATGTAGAACGGCCTTTTCTAAATCCATATTGCGTTTCATCTATGTATTTATCTATCAAAACTTTCAAACAATTTTTTGACTATTTTTAACAGAATTTTAAAAGCATGCGAGGTCAATCTGTACAATTTTTTGATACTTTCGTCTTCGAAATCGGTACTATAACCGAAACGCAATGTCTTCTTGGCCGCATTCCTTCTAGCGTTATTTGGCAAATCATTTTATATAATAACTCTTTGACTTTAAAGCCACTGTTTTTCCAAAACTCTACTGGGATGTTATCAGTTCCAGGAGCCTTGTTATTTGACAAGGATTGTAGAGTAGTTTCAAATTCTGTTCTCAAAATCGTATTCTCATCTTCTATATGATTATTGCTGTTTATGCCAAGATCAAACTGGTTGTGTATACAAACCTCCCACGTAAATCTTCCACGTGTATTCTATCTCTTGGTCAATTTCCACTAGATATCTTGTCTATAGATTGAACGACTACGTTTTACGTTGTTTCCAGTTTTGATTAATCTTTCTATAAGCTGTGTCTATGCGCCCCTGAGTTATATCTCCCTCGATGTCTGCTCAAAGCTGTTCGCTCCCACCATTTTTCTTTTAATCGTTTACATTCTCGATTTATTGAATTTCTTAGTCTGCTATACTGCCTTCTTTTTCCTCCCATGTTATATTTTTTAAGCGTTTTTTCTCTTCCATCATATTCAGTACTTCATTACTAACCCAGGGCTAATGTTACCTATTCCGTTCTTGGACACCTATAACTTTCGTAGCAACTTTATTTATAACTTCTGTAACTGAGCGTTTATTCAATAGTATCCATTTTATTCTTGGAACTGTTTGCTTTTTGATTATCTATTTCCATGAACTTATCCTTTATATTGTTGTCTTTCAACACTACTACGTTCCATTTTGGTAAACTTTTTTCAGCCAGTCGTCGTTTAAATCTGTTGCGTGTTATTATTATTACGAGTGAATGGTTTTGTATCTCCATCGGTTCCTAGATACGCACAGCTTTTAATTACTTGATTTCTGTACCGTTCCTTGACCAATATAAAATCTATCTGGTACCTTATCCGGTCATTAGGAGCTTGCCATGTGTATACCGCCGTTGGTATAGCATTAAAAAATATGTATTTGGTAATAAATGTTCTTTAAATAATTTTAATTGTGTTTTGTGAATATTTTAATTTTTTTCAAAAATGTTTAAGTCTATAAGTATGTCAAAGTTTAATTAACGTCTATTTATGTTTCCAATTTAAAAATAATAAATGTTACATTATATATGTGAATAAATAATTGAAATTCGTATAACGTAAATATAACATTAAGTAATTGCAATTAGTTATTAATTTATTTGTAAGAGATTTTTACCTTCACATATGTTCATATATCTATGTACCTATATAGCGAGAGTAACAGCTAAATAATTAGTTGACACGTGATAAGCTGATCGATTGTTACGATTTAAAATAATATTCCTGAAGAGAGACTCGATAATTTAATATAGCGTACCTGTAATATATAATTTTATTAATTAGTCGATAAAATTAATAGAAAATAATAGGCAGAAATGACAAATAACTTAAAATAAATATTAAAGTGATAGTTCTGAGAACATCTCCAATCTTCTCCTGTGAATGAAGAAAGGAAAACCTATTAGTACAGTTTGAAGTGCTAATAAGTCAACGGCATATTTTGAGAATATAGAGTCCTCATATTCATTGTTACATTGTAGTACATCACGAATATGGGGGGTTATGCTTCTAAAATATTTCAATTATATTTACAAAAACAAAAATTTAAAATAATAAAACAAACTTTAATAACAAACAATAAGGGTAAATAATTTATAACAATAAATTAGATAAATACCTTAATTAGAAACGTTTTCGAGCATAACCCATTATCAGCTAAAACTAACTTAGTGGAAACTTAAAACACACCGGAGTGAATATATGGAATACATGTGTATATATAGTAGATACACAGGAGGAACAAAACATAAAAGGTATAAAAATCAATATAGTGAAATTAATAATACTTAATACAAAATGTAAAATGAAGTAGGAGGAGCCTATAGTTAAATTTTTATATTATAAAGTGGATTATTATTATTTGGTAATTGGTCATTTAAAATATTATCTTTATATTTATTTATATAATAATTTTCAGCAATGTTCATAATATTTCCTTTGCCATAAGTGGCCAGGATAGTTACAGTATTTTCTAATGAATTCGGTTTATGTTTATTTTTAATTAAATGTTCAGCATATGTTGATTTATCTATTTCATTATTATTAAATGATTTTATGTGTTCTTTATATCTACAATTAATTTTACACCCTGTTTGAAAATAAATTGCACTGATTGTGAGAAATCATACATTGGTCAAACAGGGCGTAAAATTAATTGTAGATATAAAGAACACATAAAATCATTTAATAATAATGAAATAGATAAATCAACATATGCTGAACATTTAATTAAAAATAAACATAAACCGAATTCATTAGAAAATACTGTAACTATCCTGGCCACTTATGGCAAAGGAAATATTATGAACATTGCTGAAAATTATTATATAAATAAATATAAAGATAATATTTTAAATGACCAATTACCAAATAATAATAATCCACTTTATAATATAAAAATTTAACTATAGGCTCCTCCTACTTCATTTTACATTTTGTATTAAGTATTACTAATTTCACTATATTGATTTTTATACCTTCTATGTTTTGTTCCTCCTATGTATCTACTATATATACACATGTATTCCATATATTCACTCCGGTGTGTTTTAAGTTTCCACTAAGTTAGTTTTAGCTGACGATGGGTTATGCTCGAAAACGTTTCTAATTAAGGTATTTATCTAATTTATTGTTATAAATTATTTACCCTTATTGTTTGTTATTAAAGTTTGTTTTATTATACAGGTTTAACAAACAAGTATGTATTCACCTACATTTAAAAATTTAAAAGTTATTTCAAGCGTACACCATCAGAAATGGGGCTAACTAAAAATATGTATCTAATGCCGGTACAGATTATTAATTCTCTGAATTTGAAGCACGTCTAATTCGCTTTGGTTTTATTAGGTCTCTTTCGGGGTTTGCAAAATTAAAAAATTAAAATCTGATTATGCGGAACGCATTAGAGTCCGAATTAATATGGGTTAAGATACATGATTAAGAGCCAAAAATACAACAACCCGCTAATTCTAAAGGTATACCACTACTTGTACGAATTGCATCTAACGGACAGTCACGTATCGCTGCTGTGGGTTCCTGGTAATGAGAGGGTCGACGGAGCAGCACGTTCTGCCTTGCTCTCGCCAATGCCAGAGGACGCGAAGCAACCCTCATCAATTACATATACATTCCTAAAGGCGCGCGAAAACCAGTGGATAACTGAATGGGCAGCTGCTACAACATTCCTAAGAACCATTAAGCCCACAGTTGAATCATGGTGGCCACCGGAAGGAACATCCCGATACGATTTTAAGATCCTCAGCCAGCTGCGAATTGGCTACATCGCTATTTCGCACAACCCTATAATTGATAAAACACTGCCTCCGGCTACATTGTGCAGCCAGACAACCATACCGACAGTTTCCCACATACTACTTACCTGCCAAAATTTTACTAACTTGGCCTACTCGGAAATATAGAGCAGACCATCGAAGTAATTTCCATCAACAGGATTATTACCTTCATTAAAATGAGTGGCTTAACTCAGCACAGTTAAATGATCCCCCCTCCCTTGTGTGCGCTGTAATCACTATAGTAGTTACACACAGCACATACAATTTAGGGGGGGATATGAGTTAAGATAATAACAACGGTAAAAAAAATAAATAAATAAAAAATGAAAACCTCCAACAAGATAAACGGAAAAAACCGTAATGAGTTAATTTTGGTTTAGATCGACACGAGATAGATTGGGCGGGAAACATGTAATAGAAGCATGTGTTTAATAATGGGCGAAGAAGAGATTGAATTTTAAAAGGGTAAAACCTCCCAGTCACCGTATTCGGCAGAAAAAAATCTAGTCAGTACAGGGACATATCGAAGGGTTTTTTTTCTATCCTTTTTCAAATATACCAAATACTTAGAGTTGCACTGCCGCCGATTGATTCGAATAAATTACTCGATATACGATGGATTCAAATCAATTTATTTTGTTTTTATTTTTCTCTTATCATTTTTTTTTTTTTTTTTAATGATTAAAGGCCGATTTTATATAATAAAAAACTTGACTGATGAATAGACTGATCAGTTCTTCAAGCATGTACTATGCATTCCATTCATCACAAAGAAATTATAATATTAAGCGTTTCAATTACATCTTATACGTTTGTTGTTCATTAAACATATTTACCAGCTTATATACCTCTTGTCAATATTTAAATACATGCAAAAAGTTCGATTTTCTATTTTCGATCTACACTAAACAGTTACATAATATGTTAATTTAGGGTAGGCATTACTTTATTGCATTAAGAAGTGTACACATACATATAAATACACATTCGCACACACGCATACTCCAACACCATCATTATTACCGTCATCAGCACATCATATGCATCCCATCATGCTACTCGCATATACTGTATCAAACATATGTAATACATATCAACTCTACACATATTAGTACATTAGAGGGTTTTAGCTTTTCATACCACAAAAAGGGTTCTTAGAAACATGCACGCTTAAATAAGCAGTCTCAATCTACGTCAGACAAAACCAGCTTTATTTATGTTAAACCAGGCTGTTAAATAAGTTTTACAAAATTTTGAGCTAAATTTTATATTGGTAATAATAATAATAATGAATTCTAATATATCGTCTACATTCCAGTTTAGTCATTTATGCTTCTTTAACACCTGTATCGACTTTTGTGACTAACTACCATTCGGCCCCACAAAACACTCATTCAAATTTTTACCATCCTTTAAAAATCGCTATTGCGATGAAGTGATTTTATAGGAGCTTTACTTTGTCTATTTTTGAAAATATTCCATTTTGAATCTGTGCAATAAAACATTGTAAATTTGCAAGCTTAAATTCTTCTTACATCCTTTATGATGACACAGACTGGAAGCTCTGGGAAGTTACAAAACTACTTGCTTCAATAGTAATAGTGACAGCCATGTGAAATGAGTTATTACAAGACTTCCAAAAAAAAAGTAGAAAAAGAAAAATTAACAAAACATTCTATCACCATCAAAAGGTCGATTTTTTCAACAAGAACGCCGAGGCAGAGACGAAAGCAAGAATTTTAGGTTATATCTAATTTGGAAAATGAAGATTTGCGCAATCATTGATGAAGGAGAAATAATTAAAAGGCCTAGTCGGGTAAGGGGGTCAAAACTGTCTATGAACGGATCGGGATGATTAGTATGCGCTCTTATTCAGCACCAAAAATGATGATTTCAAAGTTTTCAGCCCAAAATATGCTAACCTAACCTCAAATTCGAATATTATGTGTTCTCAGTTTTTTTTTTTATGATATCTCAGCCTTTAGTTGACCAATTTGAAAAAACCTTGAACCAACTTGTAGGGATTCTGGAATTACATCATTGTGAACTTTTTCCAAATTTTTATAAGCGTTTTAAATTCTAAAAACTCGATAAAAAATTGAACAAAAAATATCGTTTTCTCAAAAACATAAAAATGTTTCGGATATTTTGATCGTAAAAATGTCCTTGAAGTTTTTCAGAATTTTTGGAATGATGGAACAGGACCAAAAAACGTGAAACCCCATTTTTCAGCCGAAAATGGCCTTTCTTCGCTTCGGAATTTTAAACAGCAATGCGGCTACTTGTAGGAAGGCTCAGATCCAGCCCTATACCTAGTTTACTCGCGGAAACCGACCTATTCAAATTCTCAGATCGCCGAATGTTAAAATACTTTTTCAAGCTATTGTTCTTTCCACGCAAGCCGATATACAAAAAAAAAAACAATTGGCTCAGCCTTCCTGGAACTTTATAAATTAAAACCCGTAACATCACCACACGACCGGTAGGCGTAAGAAGCAAAATCCTGTGCGCCGAATTAAACATCACGCTACGCGAAGTCATTCACGGAAATACACCAACAATTAACTTTACCAAAATTGCTTTAAAGCACATCAGCGCCAACTTATACAGAAAAATAAAGGATCGCTGGCAAGCAGAGTGGGAGGAGCAACGTTTTCGTGGAAACAATCGATACTATCGAACTGGCGAACATCGTTCCGACAAAACCGTACAGAGGAGGTCGTAATAGCCCGCCTAAGAATTGGACATACCAAATTGACGCACAATTACCTTTTCCAAAAAGGCCGGACAATATTGAAGTATACGACCTTCTTGGCCAATCGCCATGACTCATTCCAGTAAGCATAATGCTTGTGCTTAATTTTAGAATTTATATTACAAACTGGAATATGTGGAAATTCAATGTCCATTGATGATACCTCTCTGGCACTCTTATCGGCCACTTCATTAAGTTCTATCCCCGCATGACTTGGAACCGAATAAATATGGACATTATTATGAATGAGTTAAATAACAATTCATTAAATATGCGCGCCAGGATGGTTTTCGCGCTATTTCCGAAGTTGTTTAGTATCGAATAGGTGATCCCGGAGAAGAATCTTTACCATTATTCTTTAATGCTAAACCTAATTCCTCGATTGATATAGGTTTAGACAAAACGTGAGGTTATTGATCATTGTCTTCAGGCTTTATTCTATTTACCTCTAAGATGGAAAGAGGACGTAACACGGGGCTACAAAACAAGTGAACTGGTCAAACCAACTATATTGTTTTTTAAAGATGTAGAGTGGGAATTCTTGTTTTTGAACTGTTTAGCTAAGGAACCAAATGACCTTGAGCGGAGTGTTTAGATTAAACAATAAGAAAAGTCTCCTCCAAGAGGCTCTTTTTGTTCTTTTCGGAAGTCTACGAGTTTCCGCACTAATCTTTCTACATTCCAGATATGCTTGCATTGTTTCACTTCTACGAAAAACGTTTAAAGCCTATTCCATGGGGGGGGGGGGGGGGAAGAAGTCGGTTTGTTACCTAGATATGGAGATAGTTTAGGGGAAGATTGATCCAAAGCAGTACTTAACATTTTTAGAAAACGATGAATGAGGAAATCGGTGCACCATCATTTCGAAGACACAGATTAGATTCAGAGAGAATTTCTACCGGATGCCGTTCTCTTACTACGTATCATCACAACCGCAGTCCCACATCCTATTCGGAGCGTTAAAATCACCACCGAAAATTATAGGTCGCGGGTTTAGACTGGCAAGAGTAATTGAAAAAGATGCGCTAGATTGATGAGATGTCCCGGAGGAGAGTAATATGATATAAAATGAAATGAAGAGTCACGAATATTTACCCTGATGGAAATGGATTCCGAGTTGTTATTAAACGATTTTAGATTGATTTGTATCAGATCATGATCAATGTCATTTCTTACTAGTATGACGGTGCCGTGGTGCCCCTCGGCCCTGTCATCACGATAACAGCTGTAATTCCTTAAGCGGAACTGTTTTCTAGGAGACAACTAAGTTTCACATAATAATATTATATTAAAATTATATCAATATGTTTGTAGAAGGGCAGACGACTGTGGAGGAATACACTGATATAGCAGACGAGACCGTTGTAAGGGATAATTATAAAGTTTAAAGATATATAGAATAATGCGGGACTATAAGTCTAGAAAGTTTTTCTAAAAAAAAAAAAAAATGGATAAGTTTAATGTTCAAAGAGATTCGTTTTAAAATAGTCAAGGACAAAATGATTTTTTCATTTCTATCTACGATATCGGAGCAGTAGATCATCGGAAAAAATAAACAATAGGAAAGAGAAGCAGCAGAAGCAGTATAAACATTGAAAAGGATAGGACTTAGGAAGGACCTTTGAGACAGACTCACGAGAGACAATTTTCGTAGTCTGGAAAAGTGTAAAGGATAAATGAACAAAACGACTCAATATAAAACTGCAGATGAGAGAAGTGAACTGCATTGGAACGTCGTTTGCCATCATCTTATTCCGAATAGTGTGAAGGTATATTGTCATTGTTAATGAAAGATTTTTATATGTGGAAACAAGAAGACTAACACAATCAGCAGGACCTAAATCTGGACGAAAGCCAAACTTATTGGACGGAAACATTGTGCTCAAGCCGACAAACAGAACGCTTCTTAAGCATGCTCTCAAATAATTTTCTGAGGCACGATGCTAGAGCGATAGAATGTAAGGAAGAGTTGTTTTTTGTTTTTTTGTTTTTTTTATGGATAATGGTAACGAAGGAGTTCCAAGAGGAGGTTGTACTTCCCATAAAAAGGAAAAAGTTTATTATGATTAGTAGAATTTAAAGAGAATGACTACACCATCGGTAACTTTTTTCACCATATTCACTAGAACGCAAACATTTTCCCAAAGCGGAACATTTTCCCAAATGATTACCAACATTAATTTTATTTCCGGAAATGATTAATGTAATATTTAGAAAAATGATGTTCGACATCGTAACGGTAATTTATAAAAAGATATGCGAAATGCTAAAAACATATACGCTACCAAAAAGAATAGTCGCACGAAATATAATGTAGGCAAATCGCGGAGGAAACGTTTTCAAAGTCACGATCAGTTATAAATACGCGTAAAAATCTCAAAAAGGGCCTAAAAGGAAAAAAAGGCGTTTGACAGATTTTCAGAACGCGTTGTACCGCGCTTGAGTGTTGCTGGCTGAAACTCGTTCGTACGTGCATCTTTTAATTATAAAACTTTTTTTTTTTCTTTTTTCTTTTTAATGCGACTTTAACACAACAATGAGGTTATCAAGCCGCGCTTATGTTGTTAATTATAAAGTATAATATGAATTACAGTTTTTGAGGAATAGAGGAAGAGATCATTTATATATGGATTATTATTAGTAGTAATTGGGATAGGTTTGAGGACAGATTAATTGCAACTTGTTAGGATATGTCGAAGAGTAAGCTGAAGAGTGTTACAAAGGGTGTCACAGGATGGAGGTGGTGTGTTATTGAAAAGTATGAATGGGTTACACATTAGTATGGCCGAGTTTTAATCTAGTTAAAATTATTTCTTCTTTTCGCGATTTTCGATCAGATGACTCCTATTCTTCGATCTTTTCTTTTATGTTTCTGAGATGGTTTGTGGATGAGGTCGAACTCCATTCTGCATTCCGCAAATTTATAATTTTCTCTTTATGTGTTTTCTTTAGATCATCTGTGGTTATTATGGTTTCAGTAATCTAGGGGGACAGTCGATATCTTTGCTAATTTATCTGCGATTACGTTGCCCTTTATTCCTCTTTATGACTTGGGATCCATACGAATAGAATATCCGGTCCATTGGAAAGTAATTCTGTTATTATTTTTTGGATTCTTTGCACTATCGGGTTGGTGTTATATATTAATAATCGAATATTTGCAAGGGCGCTAGCCGAGTCAGTTATTATTATGAACTGGTGCTCTGTATGTATTCGCGATATTCCTTGCAATGCAATGTATATATTGCATATAGTTCAACAGTTTTAGCTGAGCTCCATGACGGTAGTTTTTCATCTTTGCTTATTGCATTAGGAATGAAGAAAACTGCTCCGGCTGTCATTGCTGTTTTTGATCCGTCAAAACTTTAAACATATGTGTTACCAATGTATTTCACACATTACCGAACTGTTATTATATTTCTAAGAAAACATATTTCCCCCTTTTATATGTATTAAGTTTCTTTTTTGAAGAAATAAAAATGTAGTGAAAATGTATAAAAACTCAAACAAATAGAATGTTATAAGGCATATATTCTGACCCGTTCAGATGTTCCACTAATATAATATTCATAAATGTAATAAACGTTTTATGCTAGTGTAAACGAATAATTTTGTCCATATTAACATACACTGAACCGTGTAGTCATTGCATTTGTAATTTGAACTCGCACGTTTATTATAAGCGCAATGTTTTCTTTTAATAATTAACGCTGATATGACGTTTATTTATTTTTTTTTTGATTTAAACAAATTGAAAAAAAAAAGAATGAATATGCCGCGGGGCCCACAGCTGAAGTGAAACTCTTCAAAGTAATTTTCCCAGACTCCGATTTAACAATTATAGTATTAGTACCGAATTTACCAAGAGTAAGAACCAAATGGGCACAGATGTGTGATTCTCATAAACGTATCTCTATAAAGTTTCACTTAAAGAAAAACAAAAAAAAATAAAAGGTTAACGAATTTGTTTTATTAATGTTTTTCATTGATTGTTGGATTCTATAAAAGATACAGTGATGAATTCTATCAATATGATATCTAGAAAATACTGCATCAATAGATTAGCGGTCTAGTGGTGTATTGTGCACAGTTAACGTTCACACATATATTCAATAGAGTAGTTCCGTACTTCGTCGTCGATTCATTTGGGTTATTATTAATGTTTAATTGAAGTTCGGTTTGAAGAAATTCTATTAAAAGCAAAGAATCGTCTGATGCAAAATGAACGCTGAAGTCTCCAGCTAATATCATTGGAAGTGTGTGTAATTTTTTTTTTTCATTATAACCTTGAATCATCGGGAGTGAAAGGAAGTAATCTTCTACAGTGATCAACATTAATATTCGGACACACGTAAAATTTAATAATAAACGTTAAAAAAAGAGTGGCATTCGAATACAAGTTTTGAACAAGTAACGACGACATATGTTTGTAATATCTATTACCAAGGAGAAATACCCAAAAATGTTTAAAAATATATTTATTTTAACTTCATAAAACTTTAAAAAAGTCGAAAACATTGCGATATAAAACGGTAACAAAAATATTCGGACTTTCCGAAAAGGAAACTGAAAAAAAGATTATTTAAAATTTGAAAAAAAAAATAAATACTTGGTAGGTAAACCTTTTTGCTCTATTACGGCAGGCATTCTTCGCGGCCATCGACTCAACCGATTTAGCAGTTGTAGCCGGTGAAATATTTTTCCATTCGCGTTACAACATACCTCTTTTTTTCTATTTTTTTTTTTTTTTTTTTTTATTAAAATAAGTTGTGGGTCTCACAGGGCAAATATGCCCGTTGTATGAGTGCCCGACACTCTTATTAACGTTTATTCAAAAAATATATACAATACAAAAAATTATAATTTATCTTAACTTATTTTATACTTATAATATTAGAACTCTAGCGTTAAGATTAAGTATAAATATATAAATGCATGCAACTACGTAACACGCCCCGTAATACGTATCTGTACATTGTCACATGCCGACAGTTCAATATTTAAAATGGGAAACCTTATCTTCTTTACCACTTAATGACTGGTAAAGACACCAGGAAATCAAAAACAAAAACGTATAAAGAAAGGAGCATTAGAAGGTAGGGAGATTCAGAACGTAGATTGTTATTCAATCTTTTCACCATTCCTTTAACCAAATTTCCACCTCCTTTTTCCACACACCAATTCTTTTTTCCTCTAATATATGATTCGGGATTGTACTTATTAATTTAATTGAAACCGAATATCACCTGTGTTATCAATTCGCAGATTTACCCCACGAGGATAGATGTAGTATGTATTACTTTGGTTTCTTGTCAATCGAGTTTTTTGCCTAGATGGTAATTTAATATTATTGACGTTAAATTCTAGTAGTCTGTAATAATAATAGTACATCTTGGGGGACATTTCATTGTTTTCCTTCCACCATGTTGATCCAGGGACGTTTTGCTTCCAATGGGGGAGTATGAGTTTCAAACACCTCTTCTGTATTTTACTCATTTTATTTAATTCAGTTTTCTTAGCCTCGCCCCATATTTGAATTCCATATAAAATTCTAGACATTATAATTGAGTTATAGTATATACGTAGTGTTCGATATGTGATAGTACCTGCTTTATTTTATATAAAGCTGGAATTGTCTGTCTTATTTTTGAGTTTAAATTTAGAATGTGTTTTTTCCAATTCAGGGATTTATCTATATATACACCTAAATATTTAAAGTCATTTACGTTTTCTAACGGTGGACAAGGACATAAATGGGTGTTGATATTTACATGAAGCTCATGAATGCAATTGTTACTGTGGAGGATAATTCGCGGATCGCGTATTTTATATTTAGAACTATTCCGAATGTGTAATACTTTCGATTTATTTATGTTTACACATAACTTCCTATCATATGCCCATTTACTAAAATTATCTACATCATCTTGTAGTAATTTTTCCGCCATCTCAAAATTGTTGTGCTCGATTAACAAAGCAATATCATCAGCAAAAACATATACCTTTGCATTTTTAATATGTTTGTGTAACGAGTTGGTATAAATAAGAAAAAGAATCGGGCCCAATATGGTACCCTGACCTACTCCATAATGAATATTTTTTTTCATTACTTATATTCCCTGCAATTTTGACCATGCTTTTCCTATTTGTTATATAATTCTTAAACCACTCAAGTTGATTGTTTTTAATGCCTAGATTTTCTAAGTCCTTGATCAGTAATTCATGATCAACTAAATCAAACGCTTTGGATAGGTCAATAAATGAAATTAAAAATTGGTTCCCCATCGACAGTCCCGTATTTATCCTATTTACAATTGTTCTCAATAATGTTATCGTGGATCTTTTTTCTCTAAAACCGTGTTGGTTTTCATAGAGTAGATTGTTTTTCTCCAAATAATTTCTTAAGTGTTTATCAATGTAGTGTTCTAAAATTTTAGTTATCACAGATGTTATTGTTATTGGACGGGGTAGTTTTCATACTGATTTTTCATTCCTTTTTTATATATTGGTCTAACAATACCTCTTTTAAGCCCATCAGGAGTAATAGCTTCCTTTATAGAATAGTTAACCATGTTAGTCAAAATAGGAACAAATATATTTAAGTTTTGTTTTATATCTTTAACCCTAATTTCATCCCATCCAGGTGCCTTATAAACTTTTAGATCATTAATTATTGCTTCTATTTGGTATTTATTTGCTGGCGGAATAAAAAAGGAAGAATAAATATGATTATCAAAATTCGAATTCAGTAACTGAATGTGACATTCGTGTCTATGATGTTCCACTGAACATATAAAATAATCACTAAATTGTTCAGCAACTGATGCAGTATTTCCAAAATGTTTTATGATGAAATCATCGATTGATGTTTTATTGTTTTTATTAACAATATTATTAATTACATTCCATACTTTTTTACAATCATTGTTTGCTTTAACTATTTGACTCCGATAATAATTCTGTTTGGCATTCCTTATTTCAGTTGTAACCATATTTCGATATTTTCTAAATAAGTTTTTATATCGAATATTGGTTCTATTCCCTTTACTAAGTTTAAAGTACTGATCTCTGATTTTCATAAAATTGATTATTTTTTGACTCATCCATTCATTTTTAGGACAGTATTTAGTCACCTTTTTACTTTGCCGTATTTCTATTTTGCATTCTTTGTAAAAGCCTTTAAAAACTGACTGTATATTATCATATATATTTCCTGCCGCTGTAGAGATCCTTACCTCATTCCGGTTATGATTAATTATCTTATTATGCAATCTGTTTTCATCGAAATCATATTTCAAAGGGTTACTAATAGATTGCAAACTTCGATTTGAGATCCTAAATGCACAACAAATGATATAATGATCCGATATTTTCGAGTTAATAATTCCCGAAGTAATATCATTTGTATTATACTTAATAAATATGTTGTCTATACATGACTGAGTACTTCTATCAATCCGTTCTTCTTCTCTCGTTATTCCATTTATTAACTGTATTCCTCCTGACCCATAAATTACGTTTAAAAAATTCTCAGCCTGTACATTACGAATAGATAAATCAATATTAAAATCATCACAAATCAGGAAATTATCTTTATTGCTTAATTTTTTTAAGAGTGAAACGGTTTCGTTTATAAATTCGCCTACGTTTTTACTCGGTGATCTGTACATAGCAATTAAGCGTAAAGGGTTGTTTTTGCAAATCTCTATATCTATCATCACCAGATCCATACTTGGTCTATTATTAACCTCCCGAATGTGATATTTAAACTTATTATTTATGAACACAAGTATTCCTCCATTAAACCCTATAGGTCTTTGTAGTCCAATATTCGTGAATCCAGTTATATTATATAGATTTAATTCATCCTTACTTATATTAATTTCAGTTAATATGATGACACTTAAAGATGACCTGTGAATGTAAGTTATAAATTCATCCCAGTTACGTCTCAGGGTTCTTATGTTTAAGTGCAACACATGAAAAAGCTCCGTATTAATTTGTAGTGAATTATTTAAATTTAGTGTGCTGTTTACATTGTCAGTCCATTTTTTGATATTAATATAATTGTTGCAATTTTGTTTACTGCGATACTGAATTAGAGAAGTCATATTTGAGGTGAGAATCAAAAACTATTATTACTGTAAATGATGTTTTTTTTGTTTTTTTCTGTTTTGAAAAATTGAATTATAGACGACAATATTGTAACGTTAAAGGACGGTATAGAGAAAAAGAATTGATCATATTTCGGCAAATATTGAGCTATCACAGATTGTATTCGGAAAACGGTTATCGATGTTGCACTACTAATCGCCAAAATTATCAGTAATTGGACTAGTATATTAATATACCGATATTTACTCGTATATAAAACAGAGTATCTAGTATACACACATAAACACACCCACCTTATATAGACACAATCACACTTCCGCACACTCACAGACAAATTACAGTTGAACGTTCTGTACACTTTCATTTTATGTACATATGCACAATTCCGCATACTCGCACACACGATACAGTCGACTGTCCTGTGAACAATATACACGTATAATGCGAAATTTAGTATATAACGACACGAAATAAAAATTATCAACACCGCTCAAACGCCACCACCAGAAAACCCGTATAATAGAGATACGTCTCCGGCGTGGCCGATGCACTTGATGCAGCAGCACGCTCACGCTTCTCTCTCTCTTCCGTAACATTCCGATTCCTACACCTGTTCGTTCTTCCTCTACCGTAAACCACGACACTGACTGAAAATATATATTCATCTTTATACACACACCCATTATCACACCATTATCACTTACTTCACATACATCACTACAACATATCCACCGCTGCGTCGTTCTACTCCACCAGTGTAGCCTCCTTTTACTACCTCCTCTCTGTTGCAACAACTCACCCTTGCCCAACCGGCGACGTATTACGACGCGACGCACATACACCACATTCAATTCATAGTATTCGAAAAGGACGCTAAAGCATTCCCCCCACATACCGCCAACGATAGTTATAACTTGTAATATTCGCGATCCCACGCGCGGATATACAACAATACGCATTTATAATAATTTATTTAAATCCATCTCGGATCGAATATGCAGGACGCGATCTTCCTGGTCTTTCCTCGCGTAAATTTTTCCCCTTTTTGACCAGACAAAGCGGAATTTGAGTAATCGTGCCTTTTGCTTCGTCTTCCACAGTAAGTCCTTGTAAAATCTGGACAGGTTTTCATTTATATAAACTTGCCGTTCACTATTACAATTTTTACTGATATCTTTATCCAGTATTCCGTGATCTCCTTTTTTTCCCTAATATTTTGTCAGCTATTCTCCGAGTTGTCTTTAATATTATTGGCTTGGGCAAACTTACATTCCTGGAGGGTAATCTGTGTGCGGCCACAATGTCGTCTTCGTTTATCTCCACACCAATTTTCTGGCAAACTTGTAAGATTATTTGCTGTAAGTTCTCGTCAGGAGCTTCTGATATTCCATGCATCTCTACATTTTCCCGGCGACCGTGTACTGTTCGAGTTCATGAACAGTAATTGAAAGCTCATGGATCTGCTGGTCCTTTTGTTGGAGTTGATTCGTTAAGCTCTCTACTTGCTGACGTAACGCCTTTACTTCTGTTATCAGATCCTGGGTACTGCATTGCATAGCATCGTACTTATCCGATACAAATTCTATGCATTTTTTCATTTCGCTAACTTCGCGCCTTATTACGTTTACTGCCAGTGAAATCGATGTGTTTCCAGCCTCATCATCTTCAAAATCATCTTGATGTGACGATCTCTCTGCTCTGATTTTTTTTTTTTACATCCTCTGCGCTCTTTTCGCTCAGTTGCCTCTTAATATTCTGCTTGCTATTTTTCTTTGCTGGCATCTTTAATGAGCACTTGAAGATATGAAAAGTAATTCACTATGCGAATAAAGGGTATTAAAATACTAGTTATTGATCCATTGTTATAAATAATATAGTTTACTTGCCTATGAAGTTAGTCTTTCGTATACGCTGATAAGAGATAATTAACTTAACGCGATAACAATGAACTCACTACAAAACACTACTTGTATTTATTAGAAATTTTATTTTCACGTACTTTTCGATCCAATATTTTCAACGTAGATTTTCTGTGGGGTTCATGTCTGGTGACTGCGGGGCAGTTTCAATCACTTTTGAGTAGTTGTAAAGCAACCAACTGCGAGATAGCCCCATGATTTATGTTTGGGATGTCTTGATAAAAACTAAAACGCTTTTGGAGCAGCCCAAAATTGGCAGTGTTTGTGTTTAAATTTTTCTTTAAAACTTTAACATACATTTCGGCATTCATGTTGCCATCGATAAATTCCAAATTACCCACTCCTGAGGCTGCGAAGCACCTGCAAACCGGCATACTTTCGCCTTTCACTGGAGTGTTTAAATTACGTTTTTCCAATTCCTCTTTCGATTTTCGCCACACACTTTCGAACGTCCGTCACTACCGAGAACATTAAATTTACTTTCATTCGTAAATATCACCGATTTCCAATAATTAAAATGGCGCTGTTGGTTTTCTTTAGCAAAATTTAAACGTTTTTTTCGATTGCTTTTATTTACGAGAGGTTCTCGTCGGATTGTAGCCGTTCTTCTTTTTAATGACTCGATTTGCGGGTGAACTTTCACAGTTGAGAGTGTTTTGTAGAAACTCCGAATTTCGACGCGTGAATTGTAGGATTTTTCTTTATTTCCTTCATTATGAATCGCTCGTCCCACGGTGTGCCAATTTACGTAGTCGTCCTTCCTGAGGAATCAAATCTAACCTGTTTTCGAGATCGAATCTTCCGACAAATATCGTGTATACTGTACTTTTTTTGGCATTCAACAATTTCTCGATTTCACGATAAGCTTTGCCTTTTGCGCGATTAAAATTAGTTAATTTCCGCACTTCAAAGCTCGTATTTTTACTTTTTCGCAGCATAATGCTTTTAATCGTACTTTACGCGAAGATGACACACCTAGTGACCGGCGATTACGTAAAAGCCTTTGCGTACAGGTCTGAGTCACCTGATGACAGATAAATGAGTCATCTTCATGAGAGATCGCATTATGAGATAGATGTCCGAATTCATTTTTGTTACCTTTAAATGATGAGTTCTTTTGCTTTTTAATTTTTATGAGATGACTATGGTAATGCCAATTTTTTTTACCGGGTGTTTCCCCTTAGACATTACTACAGGAAACATATTTCGTCGTTAGTTGTTCGAAAATCGTACACTGTAACACTATTTAAGTCACGTTTATTATTGAACTTGACGCGTGTCCGAATGTTAATGTTGATAGCTGTATGTATAAATTTAATTATATCATGGACGACCCTTTGATTTGGAGAAATATAAATGGCGATAATAATTATTACTTTTCCATCTTCCGTTTTACATTGAACAGTACATATGTCCTCAACGTTTGATCAAAATCTAATTGCGTAACATTGTATACATTGACATATCAATATTAGACGTAACAATATTTGACTTATCGTTTCTAATAAGATTAAACTGCAACAAATGTTCTGGCGTTTAAATTTCACGATGCAATCGAAATTTAGTATGTGTCGATATTATCGTCATTATTCATTCACGTTTCTGTTAAGATGAAAATGCTCTCTCCATGTGCTCGATGCCTTTCTTTTTCCGATTCTTTATATCCATTTTTTACGTTTGATTAATTTTTGATATTTTAAGTTCTAATTTATTTATTTTCTTTATATATATATATATATATATATATATATATATATATATATATATGTCTTAAAGTTGTATAAAATACAATAACATGCAACATAAATTTTAATTTAATATATTACTGGTTACGTATGTATTACCAATTTTTAGATGTATTAATACTTCAGTTACGAGTATATTCATAAAGTACACTCGCTCGCTCGCTTGTTTTTCATGTTAACTCCCTAGGTATATATTTTTATTTATATATAACGCGTGCCTAAAGAAATTCCACTTCAAAAGGTACGAAATTAACACTTTACTCTGGTCAAAATAAAATAAATGCACTCCTACCATTGAATAGTCGGAAAAAAAAGATATTTCTACGACTTCTATATCCAACCTTGTTGCTAGTAAATTTTTTTCCCGAATTATACTTTATTAGCAGCGGATAATATCCAGATTGCCGCATTAAATTTTTCAATATATTTCTCGTAAACTTGAAATACAAATTAGTTTCTTAAATAGAGACTATTTTTTATAATTTGTTATTCCTACAAAGTCTTGGCGTCTCTAGTATAACAAGATTTTAAAATAAAAATTTTCGTTAAAATTGCGTTCGAAATGTAAAGACGGGTGGAAACAAAAAGTCATTTTACAATATCAGACGAAAAATTAACTCATAACTAGCTCGGAAATCACAATATTGTAATAATGACAATTACAGAAAATAATTGAGTAATGTATAACGTACTTGGATAAATTTAGACATGACAGTAGTCAGGATTTTGCTTAGATAAATATAGCTATGGCAGTAGTCGGGGTTTTGCTTAGATAAATGTAGCTATGGCAGTAGTCGGGATTTTGCTTAGATAAATGTAGCTATGATAGTAGTCGGGATTTTGCTTAGATAAATGTAGCTATGACAGTAGTCGCGGTTTTGTTTAGATAAATGTAGCTATGGCAGTAGTCGGGATTTTGCTTCGAGAAAAGCCAAATTAGAGATCACTGTTTGTACAGTGTAATACGGGATGAATAGTACAAAATTTGAAGAGCCAATTTCAGATTTATTAAAATGAAAGGGAAAAAATGGCTACTCGAGTAATGCAATTTACTGTAATTACAAAAAGAGGTGACCTTGAATTTTCAGAATTCCTACGCCCGTCAAATCTGGCAGATAATTTGCAGGGCACTTTGATTGAATCGCATTAGCAGAAAAGGAGCTATTATTATTTACGACAGAATTAGCGCTAGTTGAAATCGCTGGTCTTTACGCCGGTTTTATTCCGACTAAATTTTCGGCTATGGAGAAGGGAAATATTTTCGTTTCTGAAACCATTTTCAGCCGTAGCTGTGGTGGTGGCACTTTCGTTGTCCATTATGTATAGTTATTATTTTCGACGAAAGGCCAAATTGATGTAAATACATCTAAACAAGTTGAAGAACACTATAAAAACTTTTACAATAAATTTTTATTACCGCGCTAAAAGATAATCCACTATTTATGAAATGATGTGAGTTTTACATTTGAAATGAAATTTCATTCGGACTATTATTATCCTTTTTAACACGAGAAAAGTTAATAGCGGTTATTAAAATTTAAGCAATAATTCAGCGCCGTCGTTAGAGATTAGCTTTTTTCTTTGAAATGAAAATTAAATTAAAAACAAAAAAGAAGGATAACACCGTCACTTGTGTTCTATTCGATTAAATTACGGTTTTTTTACACTTTTTTAAAAATTGTTTACAGTTGACCGAAAATAGCGACAGAAAGAACAATTCTAGCGAACAGCGTCATAACGCGAAATTGGACGCTCTCCGTTTCATCGAAGGGGCATTAAAAAGCGCATATTTTTCGATGTCATAAATTTGCACATTTTCTAGATGCGCGCACGATAACGAATATCGTCGGCGTCCGGCAACTCAGGTGTTAACAGATATTACAATGGCGATACTTAGGGGCAGCAGAGATCGTATTTTTGCAATTACCGTAGAATTACGCTATACACGTTCTGTTTTGTTATATTTCCCTGAGGGTGTAAGCGGTCGCGCGGTGTTTTCAATCAATTTTTCGTAGGTGTCGATCGTTGTTCATTTATTTACATCTTTCCGTAGTCTGTTCCATTCGCTGCCCTATTAAATTTGAAAATAATTTTCGTCAACTGCGAGGAAATTCGCGGAAACTATGCCTCGAAAAGAAGCGGGCGCACACGCTTTTATCCGTAAAACGGGGATATCGTTATTGTCCCTTTTTGAATTATTTGTCGACGGAAGGAAATTGGCTATTCTCGTAAGGGAATTAAATTGTACGTTTGAGTTTTCAACTCTGTCGATGAAGTCTCGTTCGGTTTGAAATCTTCAGCTCTTAGAAAAGCTGCATTGTTTCGTGTAAAATACAGCGAGGTGTCAGCTTTCTGGATGTTGCGATTGATTTGCACTAGTCGTCGGAGAGAACACACATCTACCAGTAAGCTAGACTCACGATGTGTGGAATAAACTTGGCTCGCAAATCGGAACGTCGGAAAAACGAAAGGGAAAGAAGTGTTTCATAGTACCGCTGGTGAATTTCCGTTGACGATAGAATTTTATTATGAATTTTGTTAAGATAAATAAAATAGACACGTCCAAAAACGAAAGAATAAATAGGTTTGTTAAATGAAAAAATTAAAAAAAAAAAAGAGGTTTTTTCTTTGCAAGATTTTTAACACGCTGAAACTAATTTTCTTCCGGGCATTTTAACTGTCGCAGATTTCTTTGCTGCCCGATTCCGGTTGTGTAGACCAGGAACTGGACAGAGTTCAACCGCGGAACCTTATGGTTAACTGTGTGTTTTTCCAAATCTGCTGGTAACAACTAACACTTGAGTGTAAGTTTCGATAATTCCGGAATTTACCAAGAGTTCTAGTCTCTTAAGGCCAGTGCCTCTAATTTTGAAAGGGAGGGGTTGGAAATTTTCTTCACATATTTATTTTATAAATAACAATACATTTTTCACTAATATTCGTACTATTAATAATTTCCGTAATTTTGATTTATATGTATTAATAATTTAAATAAATAAATTACCCTCCGTATAAATACATTAGTAAAAATTTTACATATGTCATTGATTATATACCCGTAATAAAAAATTTCGCATAAAATAGTAATGTAATTAAAAATATGGAGCATATTTTTTCGTTTTTTTCTTTTAAAGGTAACAACACGCCAAAAAATCATTAATATTTATTTTAAATTTTTGATTTTTTTCAGATTTTTGTGTGTATTTAAAATAACTATAATTTCAGTTCTCACGGGAGGATAGATTTTCTAAAAACCGAAAATTGTATTATATGCAGCTTCGCTGATACTTATGTATTATAATGTATTTTGTAAGGATGAAAAATTACCGTCTTGCATTGCAATACAGAAAAATTAATGAACGATAAACATAAAGTATATTTGATATATCAGAGAAATGAACAGTAGAAAAAAGTATAATCTTTTGTATTTGTAATTTTATCCCCTTAATTATCCTCTTCATTCTGAAGACGAAGCCCTCTGTGATCCTGACCATATTTTCTTTGAATGTCCATCCTTCGTTAATGTAATATACTTCTTTGTACACCGATCTGTTATCACTCAAACTCCCTATTCCTTATTGTGACTCGCATATCTTTCCGTCGATCTCCGTTGTTCCTATCCTCAGTTCTTTTGTCTTATCAATATTTGACATCGACTTTACATTTAACTGATCCATCTCCCTCATGTTGTTTCTGAGCGAAGATCCTTTGTTAACATGCCCAATGGGGGGAATAAAAATAAAAAAAAATCCCGATATTATCAAGATTATTAAACTTTATGATGCTAATATTATTTATATCATTCATTTCTGCGAACTTGTAATGCTTTTTATAATATGTTAATTATGAATATACTTTTTTTTTTTGGAAAAAATCGTGTATTATTAATTAATATTAAACGTTAATTAAGATTGCCAAAATTGTAGATATTAATGCAAAATGAAAAGATATAAATGGAATTTATAGCGGCATTAAATTTGATAGAGTTACAAATTCTTTATTCTTCTTCTTCTTCATCCGCCGTCTCCGTTACGAAGGTTGGCGATCAACACGGCAATGTCTTTTCTAGACATGGCAGATCTGAACATTTCAATGAGCGAACAGCGGAACCAACGATGAAAATCATTTGTCCACGAATTTTGTGGGCGCCCTTTTGATCTTTTGCCCAAAAGCTTTCCTTCCATAATGAGACGTAAAATCGCATATTTTTGGCCTCTCATGATGTGGCCTAGATAACGTAGTTTACTTTCCTTAATCAAATGTAATAATTCCGGGCGTTTATTGATTCTTTCGAGAACTTCTTTATTAGTAACTTTTAAGATCCACGGAATTTTCAGCATACGCGCCTATACGAATATAATTCAAAGGCCTGTATACTTCTTTTTGATAAAGCATCTAACGTCCAACTCTCGTTGCTATACAGTAAGACCGAGAAAACGTACCAGCGCAGAATTCTAATTCGTAATCCAAGATTTAATTCTTTTTTGCTGAGCAGGTTCTTCATTTTTATGAGCACTGCTCTCGATTGCTCTATTCGCGATCGGATTTCTTTCTTACAGCTCTACAGCTGCCGTCGAGAAAGGTGCCCCCAGGTGTATCTAATTGATTTGACCTGTTCTAGTTTTGTCCCATCTGCTTTTATCATTCATTATACAAGCTTCTTAGAGAACACTATTACTTTTGTTTTAGAGCTGTTGATGGTGAGCCCATAAGCTTTGCTATAGTCTATCAGTTTGTTCATTATTTTTTGCAGTTCCTCCTGACTATCAGCTATAATGAGACAGTCATCTGCGTATCGAATATTATTAATTGTGACTCCATTTACCTTGATCAACCCGTCATCCTCATCAAGCGTCTCTCTGAATATTGCTTCGGCATATAAATTGAAAAGCAGAGGAGACATTACATAAATTATAATTATGCAAAGCTTTCGACACAGTTGAGCACAATATACTTTTAAAGAAATTACACGCTTGCGGTTTCCGCGGTTTTATGTATAGTTGGTTCCATTCTTACTTAACAAATAGGAAAATTGTCACAAAAATAAATAAAACTCTTAGCGATAGTTTAATACAAGAATACGGCGTACCACAGGGTAGCATTTTGGGACCCATTTTATTTTTAATATATATAAATGACTTATGTAATTTAAATATATCAGGGAAAATATACACCTATGCGGATGATACCGTCTTGATTGCAAGTTCACGATTTGTTAATTTACTACAATATCAAATTCAGAACGATGTAAGCAGAGTACGTAATTGGATGTATAACAATAAGTTACAGTTAAATGTTAAAAAAACAAAATATTTAATATACAGCACAGTCTTCCACAACGCAGATGGGACCAAATAAAAATAGAATGGGAGGATAATATTTTTATAGACAGAGTGTATGATGTGAAATATTTGGGGGTATATTTAGATTGCAGATTATTATGGAATAAACATCTATATTACTTATCGGCAAAATTAAGGAAATTGAACTATCTATTTTATTATTTAAAACAACGTTTCAGTAAGAAACAACTCCGTACGATATATCTTGAGCTTACGGTATTATACATTGGGGTGGTGCGGCTAAATATCATCTTACGCCGATAATTTCTTTACAAAAATCTTTAAGTAAAACGATTAGTTCTGGAATACACTCCATTACTAATAGCAGTTTAGTAAATGTCGAGGATCTTTCTATTTCCGAAATTATTACTGTATGTGCTAAAAAATAAAGAAAAGTTCAATATACAATTCCAGACTGGAATAACTAGGGCATCACAGCGAGAGAAAGCAGAACTACCTTTTTACATTAAATTTCACAGTAGAACGCAAGCGAGATACATTGGGGCTAAGCTTTTTAATACATTACCAGAAATGCTAAAAAATAAGCTTAAAAATTACAAATATAAGCGAAAAATTTTAATACATTACATCACTACTAAATCTAATGAAAATAGTAAGATACGTTAATGAAATTCACATATTTTATAAATGTCGATTTGAGAACAAGTACAATTTTAGTTTAAAAATAGGTCTTTATTCGTATACACATAATCTCTTACCTCAAGAATATCTAATATTATATACAGAGTATGTCAACAGCTTAATATTAACAAATTAATTGTTACAGTATCTAAAATAGTTAAAAAACCTTAATGATAGAAACAAAATAAATACACGTCTGATCATACTATCACGATGTACAAAAATATAAATCAAATTTATTACTAATGTGTAACACAACCCAATACACTTCTATTAATATAGTTAAGTAGTTTCTTAATTAATAAATGTTCAAAATAAATATTAATCCACTAATACGGCATTACACCCATGGAATAATTGCAAAGTTATCATTTGCCGTAGTAAATAACACTGGTAATTCGCAATGTAAAAATACATTAAAGCGTTTAGGTACTATAAAAAATTAGAATCTAGATTTCGCCTTATTTACATTACAATTTTTTTACAGAAAAACTTTCACATACCAGTAGGTTTTAGGGCAACTGTTTTTCTAAGTATTTATGTGCGATAAAATCGACTTATTCGAAATATATCACTTCATTTACTTCGCTATTAAATGGTATCTAAATTTAATTTAATTTAACTTAAACCTATATATTAATTAGTTTCATTTATAGTTCATTTCGATTAGGATATTTTTACTATTAGCGTTATCTTATGACTATGATGAATATTTGATAACAATATTACTATAATTTAATTATAATATTACTGCAATAATCTTTTTATTATTCTATTATTAATAATGTAACCAATAGATTCATTTCACTATTGTATATGGTATTGCTACTGTCATGATTAATATAATACTTATATTATTATTACTTTTTATACACCAGTTATGCTTATTGTTTTTATTTAATGTTATGTACGTAGTTTCTCGTTCACATATTATTTTTGAGGTTGCCATCAATTTCAAGGGAACTGGGAGTTTGTGTGTTTCAGTGTAGATTTAGTTTTTAATTTTAAAATCTTAAGTATTACTTAGATTGAAATTAATGTTTAAGAATATTTGTAAACATGGGCTAGTAGAAACGTGTAAATATCACCTGTTCTAATGTTCTCGTTTATCATTTGGTTAAGTTGTTGATTCGTACACTAAACATTAGCCTTTGTAAGCTTCACAGTTGTGTTTATTATTAATGATTGTTAGATTTTACTTTTAGTGAAGAATAATTATTGTAACCGTACGTTATTACTATGTAAACCTGGACTACAAAATTGTCGTTTCTCTGTTTCAATAATAATTGCACATATTTATACTCCAGGTATAATTACAAATAGTTCCGCTGCTCGCGCTAACTAAGCGCATTTGCGGTTTAGGTAAATTAATTTAATGAAATATTGCCTGTAAATTTAAGAAATAAATTCTGATTTTTGATTTGATTATTTGAAAGGAAAAAAAAAAAACAAAAAAAAAATAAACACTGGCACCTCGACAACAATTAATAACAATCGGGTGAAATATTAATCGCTTTGGGGAATTCTATAACTCACGAACACAACGATAGTCCGTTAGAAATTAAGTTTTCCACAGACATTTACATCATTTGTAATTCGAGTTTACGGAAAGTTCTTACAATTTTCATCATTCGAATTTTATAGGTCCCCCCCCCGTGTAGTCTAATGGTTAGAAAACCTGGTTTCCACCCAGAATCGCGGTATGGGAACCACAGTTTGTGTTGAATGGCCAGATGGCGAAAGCTAGGCACGGAGAAAGGAAAAAAAAAAGAATCTCATATCCCCCACTCCCAATCTACATTTTTCCAGGTTCATGACCCATCCGAAATTCACTCATTATCCTAGTACCGGTAAATGCCGGTTATGTTGCGATGATTGACTGATCGGTATTTCATTACATATAACTAGATTTCTATTTTCCTCCCAATTGCTACTTTTTCCTGTCCATTACCTACCTCAAATCTCCTGATTATTTTACCGATGAACCGAATTTCAATTTATTAGTGTGTTCGAAATTTTTCAGATCCGATTAATTTTTAGATGCGAAAAATTACATTTAAAATTCCTTTTAATATTGAATGAAAGGTATTTTCTCTACTAAACGAAACTGCTACAAAGCGTAATTTTTTTGTAGAATTCTGTAAACGATTTCAATTCAGTAAAAAAATTTGCGATTGATACAATTAAATTTTCTTTACTTAACATTCTTTCCATGCATACCTTGCAGTCCCCACGTCATTTGATAATACACTTTTATTTTATTTCTCCTCTCGTTGCCTTCTCTATTTCGCTGCTCTAATTTCTTCATTAAATCCTCTTGGTTAACTTTGTTCCTCTTCGCTTTTTATTTTCACACCGCCCTCTGTGTATATTGTCTTCAAGTTGCTTACATATATATATATTAATTACAACGTAATTTTTAGGCTACCCTTCATTAAAAAAAATGTACCATTTTTATGTAACGAAAAATGTCCCAAAAAGAATTTCCCAATTTTATGTAATGTTTTTGATATATATTTTATAGGATTTCTGTGATTATGTTATTATATTCATATGGACCGATTTAGAATTACGTTGTACATTTTGATCATTTGATACAAAGTATAGAAAAGAAAGAGACAGAAATATAAGCAAGAGGGGGCACAGCCCCTTGCGAGGCCAAAATGGCCGAGTTTACACACACACATATATATATATATATATATATATATATATTACAGTTAATTTTTACTCATTAATGCCTATTATTTATTTTTGTCTTATTAGAATATCCACTTAAAGAACGAAGAAGGTAATTTTGTTAAAGTTCATTTTTCTTCTTCGCTTTAAGTCATTTTTAAACTCGCAGCGAAAAATTTATCGAAAGTTTTTCTCGCATTAGCGAACCATTTTCTTCGAGGGAACAAAGAAAGGAGCAGTGGCGGGGCAAAGGAAAAAAGCCAAATCGAGCTATGACAGATTTACAGATTTCGTACGGCATATATGATGTTTATTCGATTCTCACGTGTTATCTGGTGCACTGGGCGAAGCGTTTAATTTGAGACGAATTTTCGCAAATAACGACGACATAAGTTCAAAAAGTATACGCATAAATCTGAAAGGGTATGGCGCTGCTTGTCGACAAATTTCTGCATTGAGACGGGGGGGGGCGCTCCGCTATGCGATATGTACGAATGTAAATTAATAATTTATGGGAATGTAAGCAGCTGTCCCGGTCTGCGCGAATTTTTATATTTCTCCGAAAATTTCGCAACGATAAAAACTTTTAACAGCTCGCCCGCCGTCCGACCGACCGGTCCCCTTCTTATTGGCATAAATTTTACAAAAAATTTCAATTAAAAATGTTTCTCGTTTATTTTTTAATTTATTCTTTTCCTCGCCGCCGTTCCCGACTCCTTAACATTTTTTTTTTTTGCCCTCGCCGTTTCGCTCTCTTTCTACACGCCACGCAGACCGTACCATGCAGCCAGACAGACGACGGCCATCCAGCGACGGCCATCCAGCGACGGCTTTCATTCCGCACTTTAAATTAAAATATTTCCTCGCGCGGACAAAATAATAATTTTACGGCTATCGATTATTTTTGTTCAATTAATTTTCCGAAATTATTCTGTTAACGTTATTGCCGCGTGAAAATTTAACTAGTTTATTAACGCAATCCGGGGAAATAAATGGATCGGAAACGGCCGATGGCTCGTAAAAATAGCCACGAGCTCCGTTTCCAGTACGATTCGCAATTTCCAACTATCAGTTATGCGAAGTTACGATAGAAAACGTTCACGATCGTCGCGATAACGCCCACTTCTTCGTTTTTAGGCGTTGACCGGGCTTTTATGTACTAAGTAATTTTTACTTTTTAAATTTTACCAACTTTTGATTGATGGACGCAACCCTCGTCATCCCGGGGCTTATATCGTTTAATTGACGTTTTTGAAGCGACTTGTTTATACACATTATGGAATTTGAAAGTTTCAAGGTACAGATAAGTCTTTGGTACTATTTTCAGTAGTGCGTGGGAAGGCGAAACGACATCGACAAAAGTATAATTTCTAATATTCGTCACGCTTCCCCCTACATTAGAAATAGGATTCAACTCAAAAACTTAAACGTAACATATTTTAATTCTCAAGTACTTTTTCTGGCCATGAAAACTTTGGGGAATACTTGCATAGGTTTAAACTCACCGACTCTCCATATTGCCCACTCCGTCGATCAATTTCACCTGATAACTTCCAGCACCTGAACTTTAATTGCACCAACTTTGACAGACTGCGAGCTCTTCGTAATATCAATTCTAGCACTTCGATTATAATTAATAATGAATCTGTTTCAATATTTCCACTCAGCGGTGAAAACCAAACTAACAGCAAAAGCAAGTGATCAGCCTCGGTAAGTAAGTTTATGCTTTACTTACCTCTAATTCTAATTGTTATTCCATCATTGTAGTTTCACTGCTGTTCTATCAAATTTTTACACTTGTATATATACATACATACATACATATATACATATATATATACATACTCGTACATACATACATACATATATGTGACGGTCGCTGAGATGAGGTACATAGTGCCAGAAAACACGTTTCCGAGAAAAATTCGTTTAAAGTTTCGCAGGTTAAGGTAATTTTAAACATACAATTACGATTTAGAACAGGAGAAAAGGGTTTGTTTTCACCAGTTTGACCTATTCCACGTTAAAGGGTATGCTTTCAAGTGTCCGAAATCGTTGTTAAGTCAAAACCGCATTTATGTACCTTTTTTCAGTGACCGTCGCATACATATTATTGAATTTAATTTATTAATTAAGTTAATTAACGTAAATATAATGTAACGGTGACTATGTATTAACATCACCATTACATTCTCTCACAATCTATTGTAAAATATAAAAAGAAAAATCTGTGTTTATTGCTAAGTACCCACCATGCACACGAAGATTTTGTAATTAACATATATTTTCATAAGCACACTATAACCGATTATACACAGATTATATCAAAAATATACTTGCCTACTGGTTACATCCAGAATGGGAAAAAACAAAAAAAAAAAAAAAATAATCGCTGCGCACTCTGATATATACATTTTTTATTGCAGCTTGCAAAACGGTAAGTTACAATTGTAGTCGAAAAATCTAGTGCGCTAGTAGATGATTTATAATCGATAGGTTTCGAGAATGAAAATCAACTAATGATAAAAATTAAAGTAGCAATACCGGAAAAAGAACAGTCGTGTGTAACTAAACAGCTAGAAGCATACTGACGAGAACAATAATTGTTTAGCGAAAGTTTAATACCGGACTGCGGCTATTCCGATGAACCAGTTACTTTTTAAACAATTAATAATACACTGAAATAATAACAAGCTTTGAAGACCACAGCCGTTTAACCGTTAAGGAAAAAGCTTAACATCAACACATTTGCCAGAAACGGAATAATAATACACGTTTAGAATATTCAGCTTGTTCTGCCTCCGTGCGAGGAATATTCGTTAAAATCCACCTTATCTTTTGTCTTCGGGATAGGTCAAAGTTGTTATTATTATTTTTATTACGATCGTTCGGTTTTTTATTATGAAAGATTAAATACGAGTGCGAGACTACATCTCGAACGAAGTGTTCAAGAACTTACGGTTCCCGAAGTTTCAGTATGTTTTTTCCTTTTTTTCCCTTTTTTCCCCTTTTTTCCCTTTTCCCCATTTTCCCCCTTTCTCCCCTTTTCCCCCCTTTCCCCCTTTTCTTTTTGCTTATAATTTTCCCATTAGGGGTTTATTAATTATGGAATTTTCCTTAGGGGTTTTGTTAATTATGGACACGGGCTCGATAACTACCAAGAATCCCGTTTAATATTTACACAACAAGTAAAGCTTTTGACTTTTTCGCGCTTACACAGCTAGCATGATTAGAAGAACCAAGGGTGGTGAACAAGGCTTAAAAAACACCGGAAATATTCAGATTTAATACTCGTCGGTAAGAAGGAAGAGGACTTTCAAAGAAACTACGATGGCGAATGTAAGAGCGGAAGACACAGAGAATTAGGAGCAGTGGTGTCACGGAGTCGAAACGGTCTGGAATAGCATTCTGGATCTTTATGGCATGGATAAAAATGTCTTAAGGCTGTTTGAGGAAAATTTTTTGCGAGAAGCTGTTTCGCCTGTCCTGAGTGATTCGTGCAATTTCCATGATAACTAATATTAATATTTTTTTTTAGCTAATTTTTGTCGGACTATAATAAATACTCGTAATATTAAATGGAAAAGGTTGTAACTTTTTTTAGCGACCGTTCAGCATTACTGTGGGCAATTGATTTTTTAGTTAGATAAAAAGTTTAATTTGTCGCATACCCTTGATTAAGGCTTGGGCGTTCACTGGAAATGACGTATTCGTATGATTTACCATTTTGAAATTTTAATGGAGCATGCGTTCTTCTCGCCCCGGGGGTATGGGTGGAACATAGTTTCGGTTAAGACCGTTTTTAAAATTTCCTTCAAAAAGCTGAAATTTTTTTAATACTTACGCAATAAAAAAAACAACAACAAACGATACGAAAAATATGAAAAATTATTATAACTACAGAAGTGTTCTTTTTTAATGCGTTTCTGAATTAAAAATTTATTACCGTGGAATTATTTCGTGACCGCAAGACTCGAAGAAGGCTTAAATTTTGGTTGTTGCCGAAACGCTTCGTAACTATTTCATTTATTTTGTTTTCATCAATTGCGTCTTTTTTTTTTTTTTTTTTTTTTTTTTTTTTTGAAATAGAAAAATATAAATTAGAGACGTCTTTGTGAAATTTATGTTTGTTATATTTTGTTGTCCTCCGTATGAATTTACTATGATTACGAAGAAAGCGGCAACAACAAAATATAACTAAAAGAAACTTTACCGTCACCACGTGTATTCTGTATACTTATGTTTTTCTTATACAGACACCGCTGGTTAGAAGAGGGAAAAAAGGAAGGCATCCACGATAGGCGAACGGGATAAGCTAAATAAAAACACGAGAAGAAATTATATTCTATTGTTCAATTACAGTATAAGAATTGCTTTTCGTGTTTGTGTAATTTTTTAAATATATTTTATACAACTGAAAACTCTGATGAATTAAAAAAATATTAATTCTACCGATTCCTTGAATAAATTTGTACTTTAGTTTATTGTTTACAGATTTTCTTCGAAAAATTTTAATGCGACACTTCCATACAAATCGTGAAAATGTTAATACAAACCGTTAATTATAATAATTCGGATGCAAAAAAATAATTCACAAAAACAAAAAAAATATCGATATATATATATATACAAAAACTAGGGGAAGGAAGTTCTTTGGTTCCCTCTTATTAGTTTATCTTCAATGCCTTTAGATGAGCCATTTCCTTTTATGCGGTTTCTACATTTTTTAAAATTAGTAATAATCAGTAATTACATTTTTGCAAAAATCGCTAAACTGATAACTACTTACAAAAACAGTATTATATCACTTACTTAACATGCCATATTACATCGCTATATAGAAACGTAAAAAAGAACTTTACAAAGGAACAGTACAAAAAAATTTCACTAATGTATCTATTCCTTTCACATTACCCCTGGTAAAAGAATAATTTAGTCATTATATGTATTGTGCACATGTATAAATGTGTATATACATATATATATATATATATACACACACACACATATATATACTCGGATAAAAAGAGAGAGAGAGCCTTTCGAACGCTGATTTGACATGTCATTTCTTCATACGTATGTGATTAATGAGCTTTCTCATGGTTGATATTCATTATTTTACTCTTTGTTTGAGTTGTTGATACTATACACACCTTTATAACTTTATAAATAGGGCTGGTGCTTATTTTTCAGTCAAATAATTTTCCTTCTTACTGAATTAAAATGATAACTCTTTGTTGCTGCAAGGGAGATTTGATATTATAGTAGAGTGAGAAGCATTTTCAGTATTTAACCGTCTTTTGCGTTAATTTATTACCGAGATTTAAATAAGAATCCCGTTTTAGCAAGTGATGAAGAGTAGGATATCAATAGATTTTTTAAATAATTTCTAAATGATTCTGAGGGAGAATCATGATGTTTGTTTTTGGACTGAATTTATCATATGAAACGTACTTAAACGAATAATGCGATGAACTAGAGGCAGATCATGACGGAACCAAAATTGCTTACACGATTAATTCATTAGCTTATTTTTACTTGTCGTTATTATTTTTGTAAATGGCTGTATATTAATTTTGATTCGATAACAGTTTCCTTAGAAAAATAGTTTACGATAGACGACATCATGTTATAAAAATTCTTTTATTTTAATTCTTTACGTTTCGGACAGTCTTACTCGGATGATGGTCAGTGTAAGCTGTCCGAAACGTAAAGCATGAAAATAAAAGAATTTTTATAATATGGTGTCTACTATAAATTATTTTTCTAATCATATCCACCATGGAATAATGATAGCATTCGCAAGCAATATCTTCTTTATGAATTCCAAGCAGTAAGTTAAACGATAAAGGATCGGCACAAAAACAACAACATAGAGTAAGTATATAATCCGTAGCTGCATGATTGAACTATCTAGGTATGAGGAATTGGGACGCAGTTTGTTTTTATTCTATGCACCATTCCTTCAGCCATTTCACCACCTCCTTGTTCCACACGCTAATATGCTATTTTCGTTTATAATATGATTGGGGATAATACTCATTAATTTAATTAAAACCGAATCATCTATGTTATCAATTCGTAGATTAGATGCTCTAGGATAAATGTGCAATATATATTATTTTGATTTCTTGTTATTCGAGTTTTTGTCCTAGTTGGTAACATTATAATTACTGATATTATATTCGAGTAACCTGTAATAGTGTAGTAGTACATCTTTGGAGACATTTCATTATTTTCCTTCTATACATAATTGATCTCGAGTCACTTCGCCTCCAGTAAGGTTGTATAAGTTTAAGACACCTTTTTTGATTTTTACCCATTTTATTGATTTCCCTTTTCTTAGCCTCTCCCCATATTTGGATTCCGTATAGAATTCTAGACATATTGTTTTATATGAAAGTACCTGCTTTAATTTGTATGAATTGACTGTCTTATTTCCGAATTTCAGATTTTAACGTGCTTTTTCCAGTTCAAGGATCTATCGATATATATATATATATATATATACGAGGGTTGATCAATAAGTTCCCGTGTTAGACATAAAAACGTCAATTTTTTCACAATTTTTATTTTTATTTTTCAACGTAGTCTCCTTTTAGGTCTATACACTTTTCCCAACATTGGGGCCATTTGTTTAACCCCTCCAAAAAATACGATTTTTCAAACTCACCAAAATACGCTTCAGTCTCGGCGATAACTTCTTCATTTGAGCTGAATTTTTTTCCTCCGAGCCATGTTTTTAAGTTAAGGAACAGATAAAAGTCGCAGGGTGTCAGGTCGGGTAAGTAAGGTGGGTACGGAAGCAATTCGTAGTGTAGTTCGTGTAATTTAGCCGCGACAATTGAAGATTAATGTGCTGGTGCATTATCGTGATGATAAAGCACTTTTTTCTTTGCCAAACGGGGCCGTGTTTCCTTCAATTTCTTATCAAATCTGCCCAATAACTCACTGTAGTACTGCGCTGTGATTGTTTTTCCTTTCTTCAGAAAGTCTATGAGGATTATTCCTTTGGAATCCCAAAAAATCGTGGCTATAACCTTTCCGGCTGATAGAACCGTCTTTGCCTTCATCGGAGCAGATTCACCCGGAAAAATCCATTGTTTTGACTGTCTTTTGGTCTCTGGCGTATAATAATGTATCCAGGTTTCATCAACAGTGATGACTCGACGTAAAAAATCCTGTGGATTTCGCTTAAAGCGGTCTAAACACTGCTTCGAAATTGTTAGTCGTAACCGCTTGTTGTCCACTATGAGCAATCGCGGCACCCATCGGGCCGACACTTTTCTCACGCCTATCTTATCAGTTAAAATTTTGATTGCCGTTCCGTACGAGACACCTACGGCCTCGGCTACTTTGCGCACTTTCGTTCGGCTATCAGCGAGAATCATGTCATGGACTTTTTCAACAGTTTCCCCGGTAGTCACGTCTGACGGGCGTCCTGGCTGTTCTTCATCAAAAACAATTGTACGACCACGCTTAAACTCGTTAAACCAATATCTCACGGTTGTCACAGATGGCGAAGGGTCCCCATAGACAGAAACCAATTTCGCTTTTACTTCTTCGCGCGTTTTTCCATCCAAAAATAAAAAACCAATTACGGATCGATATTGCTCTTTTTCCATTTTATCGAGAAATACAAAACACGTGCGATAAAATTGACTGTCACAAGAAAACTAACGTATGAATTAATCCGAAATTCAGCATGTTATCTTTTAATAGATAACAGCATACGATGGTAATGTCAGTTTCACTCAACAGTGTCATCTGTTATCAAACACGGGTACTTATTGATCAACCATCGTATATATATATGTATATACATATATATATTCCTAAATATTTAAAATCTTTTACGTTTTCAAGAGGTGGACATAAACATGTAAATTATTCGTTTCATGAAGTGAAATACTTATTTCTTCTTTTCAGTCGTATCGCTCGATTCCGAGCGTCGTAACTACCTATTTGTACAATCTAGTTGTACAGAATAGGCAGCGCTCATGGAAATTGCTATACGCAACGGGAGTGTACGCACGCATGACCACGCCCGGAACTGTCGCTTGATTTATCGATATACAAGTGAAATCTCGCGTGTGTCTGCCAGGTATTGCTGTTTCCAAATAACTTTGAAGGCCAAATTGTAATTTTAATTGAAAATTTAGAAAATAATCAGCTTCATTGGATGTAGCTACGGTGTATTACAAAAAGATTTTTTTTGATTTTAGTTTTATCTGAGTGTGTTCTATATATTTGTTAGCTGATGATAGATGGGCTATGCTCGAAAAGATTCTAAATAAGATATTTATTTCAATTGATTAAAGTAAATTATTTAATACTAATTTTTCTTGTTATTGAGGTATTTATTTATTTTGTTTTATAAATATTAAAAAAAAAAAAAAGGAATGTTATTTATATTTATTTTAACTTATTCTTTATTCTTGTAACTAATCAGTTCCTGTTTTTCGGCCTCGTCCATAAAGAGCTTAAATACGACCCCATTTGCGACGCCTACCATGTCAAAACTTTGTCGTAATTGTCTTCAATTCGGCTACTACAGTTCTTCATGTCGCAGCAAAAAACCTACCTGTTCTTTTTGTTCCTGGTTATCACTCTTTTTATGAATGCACTATCACCAAACAAAAAGCTAATCTCAGAGGCATATTCGTTCAAACACATAAACATTAGAGAAGCGTAGCAATATTAGCATATTATTACAACTACTCAAAAGTGCAACAGAGCACACATCCTTAAAATTTATACACAAAAATAGCGGTTCTAGTAAGAATTAGAAAATTATAAAGTAGCTGCTTAGTTAAAACTTCCTCTAACCACTGTTGTGTTTAAGTAGAATTTCTAAATGAAGGCGGCACTCATACAAAGGTATCTGCAGTTCAAAAAGGTTCATTTTATTCAGATAGCTACAGTAGCACTGGTGTTTACTGCATTCTTTTGTGATCCAGAAGCTTCATTGTAAGGGTGTGCAGTACCTTGTATTACTTTCAGACTAATATGACACTGGCGTACCTGTATAATTTAATATTGTAGAGACTTCATTGTAAGACTGTAGTTTCTTATATTATTACAACATTGATTCAATAACACAACGTGCTTACGTCCCCTGATGGTGAAAATTGAAACTGCGTACCAGAACGAAGACATTATTACTACTATCACGTAGCTAGTGTTTCAAGTAGTATTTGTATATAATACATGATGTAAGCATCGTAAACATACACTAACCATAGGGTATGCGTAATTAGGTAGGTGCGCATATTTTGGAAAAATGAAAAGAGAAAAGGAAGGGAACAAATGAGAGGGAAGAAAGGTGTAGAAAAAATACACCAGGCTAGTATAAGTACATATAGCAACTTTATTACGTATACAAAATGATAGTTATTTATGGATTTTGGTTCATCTCACTGTTTTGTTTATCTTTACTTTTAATCCAGATTTTGTTTTCTTTATTTTATTTTTTTGTTATTTTCCTTTATTTTTTATATTTACATTTTATTTGTTTTTGTTTTTTTTTGCAGTTTTTTTTTAGGGAAGTGTTTTGTTTTCCGTGCTTGGGCATTTGATACACGGATTTTATTTAATTTTTCTATTTTCAGATACTTTATAATAATTTAAGTTCTGTTCTCACTATTCGGGCAGTGCATTTGTGGAATTTTTCGAAATTATTATAATAATATAATAAATTTATTTCTCTTTTCACTAACCTAAAGTTTAGTCTATTTGGCCATTATGTAATTATATTATTAATAATAGATATTGATAAGAATTAACTCTCTTCACTAGTCCCTGTTCTTAAGTGACATTTGTGACTAATTCGTTATTTCCCTGTTCCGGTGCCATTTGTTAAGAATTAGCTCTCTTCACTAGTCCCTGTTCTTAGGTGACATTTGTGACTGACCACTTTCTTCGATGATATTAAAAAAAAATATAAAAAAAATAATAAAATAAAAGTTCCGGGCGCCAACTGTAACGTAACCGTTAGCTCGTTCGGAAAGAGCTTTAGGCTTTCCTAAGGTTTAAACGAAAAAAGAAAGGTCTCCGCGGCGGAGATGTCGCGAAAACGTGTCCTTGCAACGAAAAGAAAAAATTCCTCGTAAGACGAGTGAATCGAATTATATTTGATTTAAAAAAGAACATATATAAACTGATCACCAAAGAAAAACGTCGAATCGGTACTATTTGCCTTAAGCGGCCAAAGCAGTAAAAAAGAAAATATATAAACTTTGCGCGTAGCTGTGAAAAATACAAAAAAACGAACGTGCCCATGGGCCAAAGCAGTCGAGATCTGCCTGCGACGAGCAGCAAGCGAGAACTGATCGGCCCGAATTCACAGAGAATTCGACCACGATCTTATTGCACGGCCATTTTGCCTAATAATAAAAATATATTATATATAAAAATGAATACGCCACCGATTTTTCTAGAACATTCTCAAAATCGGTGGAACGGCGGGTACCCTGCTTCGGTTTTTTCGGGTTCTAAGAAAAAAACTTCTCACGCCTCGACGTAGCTCGAATCGCATCTCCGACGCACACAACGCCAGATCGGACAAACATCGGACGAATCACCCTCATATAATAAACACACACATATGCACGGATCGCCAAATTGGCGCCGTGCACATTGGCAATTCCCACGAAATTTGTCGATCTAGCATTACGGTCGGAGAATGCTCAGTTTGCACGCTGCCCGAAGAAACCGGAGAAATAGAAATCAGAGGCCTGAGAAACTGTCAAAACGCAGAGAAATGAGGAATTTAGAATTTGGAAAAGAGTAATCATTATCATTTTTTAATTCGGTACAGCGTGAAAAATATCGAAAGTCATGGCGGCCGAATCCGTCACAATATTTAGATTTGGTCAGTTGCGAATGTTAGAGATACGGTCTAGATAGGAAGAAGCTCTTTTTTTATTTTTGATACTTTCGAATTGTGAATAACATTTTCCCAGGACTGGCTAGAGACTTCGTAGTCGTTAATACTTAGCAGGGAGAAATGAACTCCGATTAACGTTTAGTCGTGTACTGAAGGAATTCCATAACAGGGCGAAGTGGAAGAACAGGCTTAGAACGGTGCGACCTGAGACAAAAACGTCTCCGTCTGAAAGTCCCGTGGAAAAACATGCCGGATTTAAACTATATAATAAACTTATTGACAGAAGAATTTGTTCTCATTTCGAAGGAAAACAGCGTGTATGAAAAATTAGTTTTTAACTTTTGGACAATATTTGTGAACGGTAGGAGCAGCTGCGATAAGATCGCTTTGATCGTTAAGGGCCGACTTTTTTGTAAAATCGCATGGGCACTCGATTTGTGTCGTTGTCATGCTATTAGGAAGCGGTAGCAGACGACAAACGAACCTTGCTGGAATTTAATATAAAGACAAATTTGACTGAAATATGTGCGCCCGTTTCAGGCTAGTGCGTAAAAAAAGTTTGATGTAGATACTTTTTTTGGGAATTCAATCATAATGGTCGCGATTTTTTTTTTTTTTTTTTTTGTCACTTTTCCAGGAGTACGTCTAGCACTCAAGCGCGCGCGCCACTAGCAGAACTGTATATTCGGTGAAAATAAATATCGAAATTTTTGCCGAGGAAAAGTTAGCGTAACCGGCGAGAAGTATCGCGGAAATCGTTTTTTTTCCAGTACTATCGGTAGAGAGTTTATTATCTTCCCTTAGTTCGAATTTCTTTTGAGGGCCTAGGCCGAGAATTTGACAAATTTATTCATTCAACGAAGCCGCTGTCCGTGGATTCGTGATTGCAGAAAATGAAAATATTTATACTCTGACGGTGAAAATTGAAATTTTTGGGCCCAGTGGACGCTAGAATTTCTCGCTTGGCCGTTGTAGTGACAGAAATATTTTAGTTCAAGAGGTAAACTGCAGGTAATATATATATAATACGCATAAAAATTAGAGATAAATAATAAATATTTTCATTTTTTTTTTTTTATGTCTTTTTTTGATCTGTTTTCCATCATAGAGCCGTATCCGAAATTCCAAAAATCATTCCCATTTACTAGCATCAAAGCGGAGTGAAATAATCTTATTTACATATTTCACTGTCGTTCCGTGGCCGTCGATTCATTTCGTTTTATTGCTCTTCTCTTCGCATTCCTATTCTTTTTTTTCTTTCATTTCTTTCTCACTTTAGTTTTTGTTTTTCTTTTTTTCATTAAAATTTCGAATATTTTATAAGCAAAAATCGTTGCGATATTTTAGCCATCTGTCGAAATATTTCGCGCGATGTTTCCGGTTGGAAACTGTCGCATTCGAGAATATGTTCAGTGTACAGTAAAAAAACGCCGCATTTCCTTGGCATCCTACATTAGAAAACTGTTTGATGGTCTGTTAAATATAGGCATCTTGTTTAATGGCTGGAGCGTAATAGTTTAGTTTCTAGTAATATGTTCTGCTGCGGGTTTCTTCCAGATTATATCTGTACATTTTCTCTTATTGATTACTTTCGTCGCTTTAAATTAGATTTAATCCGAAATTCCTGCTTTCGACTATGTAGTGGAGCTCTTAAATCCTTTCCAATTCCAACAGATCTTATTTAATTTTCTTGCTAAGCACATCTTCTAATCACGTTCTCTGGTTCTTATTCATTTCTATCGTTCCGCTTTTAAAAACAGACGTTTTGTACCTAGAAAAATCTCCATCTTATTTCTTATTTCTCCCCGTTTTAGAGTTCGTTTTGCCTTGTCCCAGTTTCCTTTCATAATCTCCTCTATTTTTTCGTCAACTTCGTCAAATTCTGCTATCCTTTTAAAATGTTTATTCTATTTCTTCCAGAAGTCATATAATTAGACGGGAATTTCGTAGTACTCTCAATTCTCTATTTTCTTCTTCGTGTTTAATGATGATTTGAAGAGTCCGGATGGTGTCGGTGTCTCTTTCATCCGTCTAGATTTCAGCTTCTCGGACAACTTTTTGTTCCACATTCATAAACTAACTACATTCTACGTTCGATTATTTTCATTTCCTCTAATCTCTTTCTTATTTCTGACAGCGCTCTTCAGACGACTATCTGTTTTTCTCTACCTAATCATATCTGTGACTTTATCATTCTCCATGTACATTTACTTATCCAAACTCTTCCTTCTCTCCATTCCATTCATATTGATATTTGATATGTAGTTCTAGTCGTTCGGGCATTTTTGGTGATGGATTCTTTGGCTCAACGACTGTCGCTTCTTCTCACTTTGTTTCTTAAAAAAAAAATCCCATCTTCTAATCTCTTTTCGCCGTGTAAAAGTTTTTATCTCAGATTTTCGTTGGGCATTTACTATTTCTTTTTTTTTTCTAATAATTATTTATTTCATCTGTCTGTACAACCTAGTCGCCCTGCTAATCCGCGGTTCTCCTTTTTCCTCACTATGCCGTTCTATCGTTGTTTATTCGCCTACATTCTTAAGCTATAGCACTTTTTTCTCGTTTTCGTTTTTTTGGTTGATTCTCTCTTTCCACATTGCCATATCTCCGTTTAAACAAAGCACTTCTTTGCATCTCTTTCTGTTGACCGTTCTACTCTGTGTTTCAATTTGCTGAGACTTGATCTTGGTGCTCTCTGTTGCGTCTCATATATTCTGACTTTTTCTTCTGTACACACACGTTATTCCTCATAGGTTTTTTTTCTACTTACTAACATCGTATCAAAATACAATTGATTCTTTCCTTATTTTAATTAAAGATTGACGAACCCAAAGAAAATAAGAAAAGTTAAACATAACATTATCGACGATTTTGTTATTAATTTTTTCACCAAATTAAGGCTTATAAGTACGGTAGAGTTCTGACTTAATTTGTTTTAATGAACACAAATTGAAATTAATTAGTTCTACCGCGTTTACGTAAAATTATATATGACAATTTTTAAAAAATTTTCTTTCCATCTTCGCTAATTTTATTTAAAAATTAAACCGCAACGAGTTTATAAAACAAATTAGCAACTGGTATTTATTAAAACAGATCGGTAATTTCTAAAAAATTTTAAGTTTTACTATGATATAAAAAATTTTAACGACATTGACACTTTTAATAATTTTAACAAATCCACGAAATAACTCGTAATCTCAAAATCAGTATTTACGCTTCCAAATTTATTGACAAATTTTCCGTGCTGCTTTTACTAATTTATAAAACAAATTTTATTACGTCTCCTTCTATTGAAGAATGATCACAAAAAAAATAATAACTGAAGTACAAATTTATGCGCGTATTCAAAAACCTTGAAATACGCACACTAAGGCTTTTAAAATATTGCGATCAAAATTTTATATTATTGTTCACATCCTTAATGCGCTGATGCTCAACAGTCACTCGATTAATGATATTTATTATTTATGTTTATCGGCATTGTTGCTTACCTCAAGTGTAGTTAACGACTGCTGGGGGTGGTAGTTTCGCGAAAGGATAGAAAAATAAATAATAATTTGAAACATTTTACAGTGTTTTTCAAAAAGGATTCCTCTTTCATATTTCTGCTAACAAACGTACCATACTGGCGAATAGCGATAAAAAAAGGGGGAAATAGGATTTTTTCACTGCTATTTTCACTACATATAATTTAAAAAAAAAAAAACAAAAAAAAAGCATAATGTTGTAACTTTATTTTTTAGGATCAAAATATAAATCTATACATATTGAAATAGGTAATCTAGTTTTTTTTTTATTTTTCATTATTCTATTTAACCAGAATGCTGCAAAAGAATTTTATTTTACAATAGGCTTTGTAATATGTTTCGATGTGTGTATGTCTCGGTTAGAAATAAAAGGGTATGCGTTGTTCGAGGAAAATTGACTGGCGATCCCAAAAAAAAAAAAAAAAAAAAAAAAAAGATATAGTCAACCAGCGTTCCTTCTCCTTTTATTATAGCCGGCGATTGAAATGCCCACTCTCAACTTTTTGCGGTTGTAGTGGGTACAACAGTAATGGTCTCGCACTTGAAAATTTTATCTTACAAAATGACTTAGTTCTCCTTAATGATGGTTCGTCTACTTACGTTAAAAGTCCCTTGTCTTCAAGTTCTCCTAATCTTAATCTCAAGTGTCCATGGTCAACTTTAAACGGTACCTTTGAAAGTAGTCATATTCCTATTACCACTTCTTTCAACAACTTTCCTTCTTATGCTTCTTATAAGCCACTTACCCCCCCCCCCCCCCATAGATCCTCTCTAAAGTAGACCGGGCCATTTTCCGATCTTTCGTTGACTCCTCGCTCCCTTCAATTCCTTTTAATTTAAACCCATCTTCCCAATATGATTTCTTTATTAAATCAATCTCCTCTCTCTTAACTTATTCTTCTCCTTCTATCCGACTAACAAAAAACCCAGAACGTCCTCTTCATTGTGCTAGAATGCGGACTGTAAGGCGGCTGTTAATTGAAGTATGTCTACTTATAGAACTTCTCGTTCCTGTCTTTCTCTTTCCAACTTTCTGGCTCAAGAAATGCCAATTCTAAAGGCAGATTTGTTTTTAAAATGGCTAAGATAAACTCATGGAAAAGCTTCTGCTCTTTTTTTTCCGATCCACTCCTATTTCTCATGCACCGAAAATGACCTTTAAATACGTCCTTCTAATCATAATTTTCCTTCTGAAAAACGAATACCATTTATTGATTCTATAGCTCCTAGTTACATTCCTAGCTTTCATGAATCCTTTCCTGTCTGCTCCCAGTTCATCACATTTTTTTATCCATCCTTTTTACTTTAACAGAATTTCCTTCAATTAAGGAATTCCTCTAATTCTGCTCCGCGATTAGATGGGATCACTTTTTCTGTTCTTAAAAATCTCTCTGATTTTTCCAACCAGATACTCTGAAATATTTTTAACTCCGTTCTTTGTTCCGGTTCTACTCCTTTTTCCAGAACACTTTTATTATTGTCCTTATTCGAAAACCTTACTCTTCTTCGTTTCGTCCTATTTCTCTTGCTTCGTGCGTTAGGAAATTTTTTTAATTTACAGACGTTTCTTTTGGTGGGTCGAGTCCAGCAATCTGTTACCTAACAATATATTCGGTTTTCGTCCTGGATGTGGTCCATCAGATCGTATCAGCATGTTTTTATCGAACGTTTCTATGCCATTTATTACTAAAAAATTCTTAGCTGTTACGTTCGTTGGCATAACGTTCACCGTATTGTAAAAATTCCTATCCACTTTGCTTCTCTTATTATTACACTCTTTCAACGCAGAACTGTAATTCTTTCCCCTCCTTTCTACTTTATTACAAGTTTAACCGTTCAAGGATTTTAAGGTTCCCATCATAGTAAGCTCTTTAATATTTACTTTATCAAAATCGCTTTTCCTCCTCTTGACTCTCTTTGCCGATAATGTGTTCATCTACTCCTCCCATCGCAATATCTCATTAGTTAACCACCATTCTTCAAAGCTCTTTTATGTCACCGGAAAATTCTCTTTCTGACGTTCATCTCCTTATTTTCCCCCCTAAATTCTCGTCTATCGTCTTTACTGTTCGTTCTTTTGATCCTTGTTTGATTAGTCTTACCTTAAATGTCTGTTCAATTCCCCATGTAAATTACTTTCCCTATTTAGGAATTTTTCTTGACGGCCGTCTCTCCTTTCACAATCACATTAATCGAAATATCCTTTCCCAAATTGCGTAATCTGTTAAAAGCTCTTCCTCATACTAATTGAGGAGGCGATCCATGTATCCTACTCGTGTTTTAAACATTCTTTCTCCGTTCTACCCTGGATTTGCTTTATTTATGGTAATTCCTCCAGATCTGCGCGTACAAAATACTTTTCTTTGTATTTGCCTTCATGCCTTGAGATCTACCCTGATCCATTAAATGTCTGCCTATTTTTTCTTCTTCGCTTGTTTCTTTTCAATCCTCTGTCCTTCATAAATAGCGATTTATTTCTAATAAAATTCCATTTTTATCCTTTAGTTCTGTTCAATTTTCATTGTATATATTTACAGTTATGATAAACTTGCTTATTTTTCTTTCAGTTTTTCCAGTTATTTTTATCCTATTAAATATCATTCTTAACCGTTCTGTTCAAATCTATCCCTCAACACGTCGACAGAATTGAATTATCGAATGCTATAAGTTCTCCTTTTCCTACATACACTACTAACTATACTGACGGTTCCTAAATAGAATTTGGTCTGCCTTCTTTTGTCCTGCCTTAAATTATTCTGAATCTTTTAAACTTCCCTTCTTTTGCTTGATTTTCTATGCGGAATCTATTGCGCTGTCATCTTTGTTTGCTCGTCAATCTCCTCTTCTCACTTCCTCTTCCGATTATGTAATACTTCGCATACCCTCATCCATAATCTTTTCCTTCTTCACTCGATAGAAATCGATCTTTTATGGGTTCCTGGTCATTTAGTCATTGAGGACGCCTTTTCAGCTGATAATATTGCTTTCCTTAAAAGCATCATTTCAAACTGCGGTTCGACTCTTATTCTTCTTGATTCTCTAATTCTAATTTCGTTTACCTCTCTATTTAGTCTCACCTCTTCCTAGATACTTGATCTTTTAAGCTCACTGCAATCTCGGCTATTTGTCGCCTTCGCTTTCTTCTTCTCATCTCGTTTTTCATCTGCTTCTACTACTTCATTGCCCTTCCATATACATATTCCTTGTAATTTTGATATTATGTTCTGTTTAAATATTTTACCTTTTTTGCCGAACAATCGTTTTCCTAGCCTTCTTTACTAAAATTCGATATCCCCACTTCCCTTATCGGTGCTTCTTATATTCTCTTATTTCCTCCTTCTTCTGTTATTCCTGCGGTTCTTATCCTCTATTCTTAAACAATTAAAAATACAGCTTTATTTTCTTCTTTTTCCCATTTCTTGGGCTAGTGTTCTCATTGCCATAACATAAAAAAAAACAAAAAAAAAAAAAACAACTGCATACGTCTCTGTAAAGACCGGTTATAGTTGACAAACTTGGTAGGCGTAGCGAAAAGAATGGAAAAAAAAGTTTTCTTACAAAATTGATCTTCAAAAAAAGTAGGAAGTTATCCTTTTTGGTGTTCAGCAGAACACATTGTTTTGAAAATCGGTTAATTTTGTTTGCGGTCGGTAAAATACTAAAAAGTTAGGACAGTCGAACGGCAAACGAATTTGATAATCGGCGATAAATGGCAATTGGAACCAAAATATTCTTTAAATCATCGAAATATGCGAAATACGCCAAACCCATTTTGAATTGAAAACCGCTCTAAAATGCTTAAAAATGAAATGACATCAGAACGTTAAAAAAAAAAAAAATATGTCTCATAAGCGAAAGACGAACTACAGTTACGAAACAAGCCGAAGGAGAGGAGAACATTCGCGTGTGAATACAAAAATGTTTACAAAGCACAGAAAGTACTTCCAGAAAATCGATATTTATTTGGTAGTATCCATTGTTTTAAATTTAAATATTCTATCAAATAAATATCAATTCTTATGCCTTTATTATATAAATTACACAGGAAAATTTTTGCAATCAAAATATTTAATTCAGTGAAAAGCACCTAAATTAAAAAGAGCTCAAATAATGCTAAATTAAGCAAAGGAGAACAACAATATGCGTTATGTACACTCTAGTGCTTCAGAGGAATTTAAATAAATATCGGATCGTTCAGTGAAAAGTCTAGGAAAAACTATTTCAATTTAATTCCACCTGTGATTCTTCGTAAATACTTTATTCACCTGCTAATGTACCTTCGCGTAAGAATTTTAACTGCGCAATTGTTGTTTTCCTTTTTGGTTTAAGATGAGAATTAATTTTATAAACACTGTTTTCATGAAAAATATTAAAAAAAAAAAAAAAAAAAATTGGAAAAAGAAGCAAAAAACCAGAAATTTATTTCAACGTGGTTATTGGTTGAAACACGACTTACGTCGGCATATTCGAAAAATAGTATTGCATTTAAAAGTTTCTTTCAGTCGTATTTTTCGAAAAAAAATTTAAATGGTTTTTAACAATAAGTTGTAAAACAATCAATGTTTCGGAATAATTGGTTGAATTTCATTTTTAGCATTTTTACCCAAATATTGTATCTTATAAAGAGATCTGCTGTTACATTCTTACGGATTTTGTGTTATTGTTCAATTTTGTTTTCGAAATATAGTGCCTCTTAAAAATTATGTTGTTGTTATTTAAAATTTAATTGCTTGAACACTTGTAATCTTAGTTTTCTTTTTAATGTTTTAAAGCGAACTTTTAATTTTTATAGTCACTATTTTATGGTAAGGCTGTTGTTATCTCAATAAAATTTAGGACAGTTTTGTAAATAAATATTAAAAAATATAGCCGAAAATTTGGCTGAATTATTTTTATTTGATGTCAAAACGATTCCCCAAGTGTAAATTGAAAAACCGTGGGAGCAGATTTCCCATATAAACCCGGCTATACCCTTTTAATGCAAATCGAAACTTTTATCGGAAATGAATCAACGACTCAAAGAATTTCGTCAGATGGCAAATACCGGATGGCTTGCATGATTTTGTGTGTACCACGGTTCCATTTTGTTGTAGATTTCTCTATGTATATACTATACTCTTTAATGTTCCTCATAAATAATATTGTCTAAAGCGGTCAAGTCACAAGTATGTCCGTTTGTCTGCATTCGCCAAATGTCTAGGCGCATTTAATTAAATCAGACTATCGCTAATTTTACTGTTCAATATCATACATGTCGTACGACCAACGGATGAAAAACAAACAAGTTTGTTTTCATCTGTTGATTATACGAGAACATGCACGTCAGACGGAATTGATTTTAGTATAATCCTCTGTATTGGAACATTAAAAATAAACATACATTATAACCGTAGCCTTATACATTTGATCTTCAAAGTTGAATAACTGCTCTCAAAATGCTAAAAATAAGAAAATGAACCATTAAAATCATTAATTGTCGAAAAATGAACGTTGAAGCAATACACATCTTTAAAGAAGTAAAGAAAAATTATTATGGAGGTAAACCGTGTTCATTTACATTAAAATATTCTTTGTGAAAATATCGACAAATTATCTCTTTCGATGGTGTTTGAGGTAGAAATTAATTGTTCGGTTATATTCATTCTCTTTCATTTTCATAGGCATTGACGATTATTCACGGTGTTGGCTCAAGTGGTGTGCAGTTGAGTAGTTAATTGCGTTTCGTTCATTCAGCTAGAACCTGATACTTTGTAGATTAAAAATATAGGTAAATTCTTATTGCGTATGATTAATGTCCATAATTATATAAAAAAAAAAAAATTGACAGTGTTCAATTCCAAAAGTATCTGCGTGTATCTGGTTGCGTTGGCAATGGTTCGCAGTCAGGACAAGTGCGCGAGTACTGTCTACACGTACCGTAGAAATCGTAACAGCAAATGTAAGTGCCGTGAATTATCATAGTCGAGTGGCAGATATTTTAATTATTTAAAAAGAAGTCGGGGTTCCAGTCACCGCTACATGGCCGTGTCGATATAAATTTATAAATATACACATTCTTCTACTAGTCTAAACCCGTGTTACGTCACGTTTTCTATCAGATAGTTGTTTAGTGGCGAATTCGTTTTTTTTTTTTTTTTTGTTATTCGTTTCAGGCGTTCGTATATCTTAATACGGTGTCAGTCGCAGGAGTTTAACTTACCGTGATCATTGTGCAATGTATTTGATAAAAAAAAGGAAAAAAAAGTTATTTTCGTTTTTTTCGCTCGAGTTCCGCGTACTACTGATGGAGAAGGGTGAAAAGTTCAACTTATTTGAATCCGGTAGTTTTTTTTGTGTTTTTTTTTTTTCTGTTTTAACCTCTGCAGAGACTCTGTGTCTGTTTGTGGCGAATTTCCTCCGGCGGGAATTTTTTTCGCGCGACAAATCAAAAGCGTAGTACTTAATCGATGATAGTCGTTTCCACTGAAAAAAAAGAAGAATAGTTTCGAGTGTCGTTGAAATTAAAGCTTCATGCTTCAATTATGACAATCTAGCGATTATTTTATTTATTTATTGTTACTAATCGCATTGCCACGAAATCCGAATTAAAGACTTAAATTAGTTTCGAAAATGGTACCTTGATTTGTGGTAAACTCTATGCAACGAACCTCGCATGCGCCGTGGAATCCCAGATTATAATTTTTCTGCAATACTTACGGAAGAAAAGTTTTAATTAACTATTATGCTGTTGACAAAAAAAAAAAAAAAAAAAAATGCAAAATGAGTACACCGGCTTCAAAATTTAGCCTAAAATTTTAATAAAACCCTTTGAAAAAGTAAAAAATAATTATATTCATTAGGGAGATAATATGTTTTACAGTAAAATATACATAAGGGAATATTATGATTAAATAAAAATGAATAGATTATTCAGAATGTCGGAACATCGAATTCAAAATTGCAACACGAGTATAACAACTAAATTACTATGAGTCAGGTATTAGGGAAATAACATGAATATTTAGCGCGGGTTTCAATTATTGCTACAATTTGAATTTGATGCTGACTCAAGTAGGTATTAATGTTGTTTAAGAGATAATCGTAATACTCTTTTTTTAAATACTTTAAGTTATATAATACCTTCTTATCGAATATTTTTTACGTTCTAATGCATTTTTATAAAAAAATTTTTTGGAAGAAACATTGAAGCCGATATATATTTTTTAAATTACTGTATTTTTCAACTTTTAGTGTAAACAATTTTCAAGCGGTAATACAAATAGATCGACCAGAAATAATAATGCTCCTTTCGGTGCCGTATAAATTCAGGAGTCAAATATTCCTTCAGCGATGAGCTTGTAAATTGCGTTTTGGAGGTTTCAATTTTATCTTTATTCGAATCGACATTTCTATACGGTAACTATCATTAATAATATTTTAAGTCGTTAAACTTTTTGGCTGTTCATATTTTTCCTCATCGTTTGTGTCATGTGTGTCGTGTCAAGTTGCTTTTCGTTGCGTTCATACAGTTCATAATTCGTCTCGTTATTTCTATGTGAAAAATCACAAAAAACTATTCAGTTGTATTTATGTGCATATATTGTGTGTATCGTTCGTTTTCTAAAAGTGGTTACTCTAAAAATAATCTTCTTACGGTTTGTTAAAAATACGAAATAAAGTTAAATCGGATTTTTTCATCAAAATTCTGTTCCAGTCGGTGAGAACTTTTTTCTTTTCTTTTTTTCTTTTCTGTTATTTTTCTCTCTCTTTTACAACGGTTTATCATCGTACAGGGAACACGGCAAAATATTTTGTCAGTGTAGCCAGATATGTCAAATATCGAACATTCGAATATTAATATATTATCGATCGCTATCATTTTTACACGCGTCGTGTTTAATAGCAATTAATAAAGAACGATCACACGGAGCGACAAATAAACGCAGCTCCTTCCTCGATACAATCACAAGTTGCTGGTACCACTATACAGCAATATCAGCAATGGCAAGCTGAAGCGAAACAAAGTAAGAGAGAGCAGAAATATGTACACCAAATAGAACAGCTCCAAAAGCAGGTCACGCTTTTAAATAATAAGCTAGCAAGTCAAGGTGGCATTAGCTCACGAACACGGTCGCAAAGTACTCCTAGTGCACTGATCGGAGAACAAATACAAAAAAACGGCACGAGTTAACTAGCAATAAAGATTCGACAGCACTCAATCATTCGGATGCACCTGTATGTAGTATAACATCTTGATAGTACATCTGAAAACGCCAGAAAAAAATCATCGTATAGTCATGTAGCGCAAGCTCCTGTTAAGGTTAAAATACCGCCCATCTTTGTTTAATGATATCGAATACCTTATGTAGAATTTAGGTGAACTAGATTGTTCAAATCCAACCATACAGCCACCGAGCAATGGAGATACTAAATTAATTTGCTCTGACGAGTCAAGTTTTCGAACGGTGATGAACAAATTAAGAAAAGGAAAATAAATAATAAATCATTCCCTAAATGGCATAGAGTTTCATGCATTTCAGGTTAAAAAGAAGGCCCCTTTCAAAGTTGTAATTAGACACTTACATCCTACACAAAACCGGAAAAAATCATTGAAGCCCTTTGTGAGAAAGGATATCGAGCAGTATATGTTACAAATGTACTACTGAATAAAGTACAGACTGAAACATAGAAAGACGGTAATGTCTTGCGTAAAACAATTAAAACACCTAGACCACTGTTCTTTATTGAATTAGCACCTAATTCTAATAATAGGGACATATATAAAATTGACAACCCCTAATGGACGTCAACATTAAAATAGAAGCGCCACGCTAAAAGGCAAACAAAGTGGTTCAGTGTAAAAACTGTCAACAGTACGGACACACCAAAACATATTGTGCAAGGCAAGCATGCTGTGTTAAATGTGGTAGAGAGCACTATACAGCACAGGATCAGAAGCCTAAAATCCAAGAATGTGAATGTGCTAACTGTGGTGGAACACGCACTGCAAACTGAAAAGGTTGCCCACTATATCAAGAAAAGCTAGCAGCTCAGAATAAGGTCAAGAAAATGACAAATGCATCAGAGGAAGCCAATAGTTGTCGAACCGATGATGTTGTTAGCAAAAAAAGTAAATGTAACAAAAAAAAAAAAAAAAAAAGACTATGCTTCGCATAATAACGGGGAATGCCAACAGTCACTTGGAGAGAAAGAAGGAATTCGAAGTATTCCTTAGACACAAAAACATAGATGTCGCTCTCATATCTGAAGCACACTTCAATGATCGTGCATTCTTTCATATACATGGTTATACAACATATCACACGCCACATCCTAAATGCAGAGCTGATATTCATTATAAGCTATAATCGTCATAAACAATGTTAAACACTACGTTAATAAAAAGATCTGTAAAGATTATATGCAAATTACAAATACAGTTATATACCTTAATAACACTGAACTGACACTTGCGGCAGCATACTGTCCTCCGAGGCTTGCAGTGAAACATAAACAATTCGGTGAAATATATAAGCAGCTGGGTAGCAGATTCACATCCTTGGCGGTGATTACAATGCAAAACACACTGCGTGGGGTTCATGGCTGATAATAACTAAAGGTAGAGAATTGCTCAAAGCAATCAATGCAGAGTCATGTGAGTAACATACATTAAGGAATCCGACATACTGGCCAACAGATCCCGATAAAATACCTGATCTCATTGACATTACATTGAAGTTAAGAACTACTGTGAGCTTACTTCTGACCATGTCCCAGTGCTTTTTACACTAAGCGACATGGTGATAAGGAAGCAGATACGTCATAATATTACTAACAAGTTTTCAAACTGAGATTAGTTTCGAGAAGAACTTGATTCTAGTATAAAGTTGAAAGTCCGACTAAAAACAACAGAAGAACTGTAAATGCAAAGCCAGCAATTCACCCAAATAATTCATAAGTCTGCTAAAACTGCTACACCAGTTTTCGATTCCGCAGCAGTTCAAGGAAAGTGTTACCCATTTCAGGTTAGATTGCTAATCAAGCAACGACGAAAAGCACAACGCATTTGGCACCGAACAAGACGACCAGAAGACAAGAACGTGTTTAATCAGATCATCAACTAGCTGGGCCGGTTAACTGCAGTAATCGATAGGGCAAAGTTTGAAAATGTCTTAAAGGACTTGAGTCCTAGTGCCGATGATAAAGATTACTCATTGTGGCGAGCAACTTGACGTTTCAAACGACCCATGGTCCAGATACCGTCACTTAAAAATGAAGATGGAAAATGGATGCGTTAAAATGAAGAGAAAGCAGAATTGTTTATAAAATACCTGGCAACAGTATTTCAGCCAAATAATGTTCAGTCATACGTAGATACCACTCCAGTTTATCAACCACAACAACGTATAAAGTTTATGTCTCTTACAGAGAGGTTGCTAAAATGATTGATAGAAGCGTAAATCCTAAGAAAGTGGCAGGAATTTATGAAATTACTCCTGAAATATTTAAAGAGCTGTCACGGAAGTTCTTAACATATTTGTTTAACAGTAGCTTACGTCTTCAATATATTCCTACAATATTTAAAACGGCACAGATTGTCACGCTGAAAAAACCAGACAAGCCACCCGAATTGGTAACGTCTTACAGACCAATTTCACTGTTACTATCTCTGGCCAAATTATATGAAAAGTTGCTCTTAGAGCGACTTAAACCATATACATATCAGATAAGCTCCCAGATCATCAATTTCAGTATTGTAGTTATCATTCAACGATTGATCAGGTATATCGTGTAACAAGATTCATTATGCAAGCATTTGAAAATAAATTATACTGTGTCGTTGCATTTTTAAATGTACAGGCATTCGATCGAGTCCGACATGAAGGCTTAATTTATAAATTAAGCACAATCTTACCTGAGAACTTCTGCCAACTTCTTCAGTCATACCTAAAAAACCGCACATTCCGTGTTGTGCATGAAGATGCAAAGTCTGCATTTCAGTCCATACAAGCTAGTCTACCACAGGGGGCAGTATTCTTAGTCTTGTATACTCTCTATACTTATGATATTCCACTCCCAGACGATATCTTTACAGCCATCTACACTGATGATACTGTCATCGTGGCAACAGGACAAACACAAGCCGAAGCGACAATGGTTCTTCAACATCATCTTGACCGAGTTGTGATCTGGATGCAGGATTGGAAGATAAAGCTCAATGAGCAGAAAGCAGTCCACGTTATGTATACATTTCGCCCAGTCGACTTACAATATCGGGTTAATATTAATGGCATCTAGATACCACAGTCTAGATCAGCAAAGTATCTTGGATTGAATCTTGATTCGCGACTCACGTGGAAAACACATATCGAGCATTACTAATGCGCAAGCTTAGTCAGATGTATTGGCTAATTGGCAAAAAATCACCACTTAGTCTATGTAATAAACGTCTTCTATATCAAGCGATGCCCCGCGGGGCAAATGGTTGTTCCTGCTAGAGCTAGTACTCTAGTCAGTAGTCAATACTATCTTCTGGCCAGCCCCCATTAGAAGGTAGTATACTAATTGGAACAACCAGGAGAGTCTTGTACGTCCACGTCGTGCGGGGTGGTAATTCTCTTTTCGGTAGGCTTGGTACTGATGGAGAAGCTAAAGCAAGACTTTCCAACTAGTGGGTTGGTGGTGGGACTGTACCTGCCAAGTACAGATCTCATTAAATGCCACCCTTCGATCTCATCTGCAAGAAGAACAGCAGACCACTAGCAACTCACTCATAACCCTGGGCCCCAGGCAAGTATTAGTACTTGGAGTGAGTAGGCGAGTATCCAGCGCCTTAAAACTGGAATTGGCCGGCGGAAGGCAAGGAGAAACCACCGCTGTATACTTCTCGAACATTTATGATGGAAAACAAGAATAGAACAATGGCCCTTAGTCCGGGGCACCCCTTCAGTGGGGCGAGGGTGCGAAGAATATCCCCGTTGCTTCCCATTGTAAATCAGGAGAGAACAAATCAAGAAAGAATAAATGTTTTTAACGATTCAATTAAAATTGCAACATGGAATGTCCGGAGTCTATTGCAAGTGGGAAAATTTGCAAATGCAGTCAAAGAAATGAATAGACTAAACATCAAAGTTCTGGGCCTGAGCGAAATTAGATGGCCGGAGACTGGAGTCCTGAAAGCTGAAGGAGTCCATATGTATTTTTCTGGCAGTACTGATGGCACAAATAAAAATGGAGTTGCAATTATTATTCCAGATAAATTAGCACCTTCTGTTATCGACTTCATACCACTGAACAACCGCGTTGCAATACTTATTTTAGCAACATCTTATCGTCGTATGAATATTATCCAAGTTTACGCTCCGACTGCAGATAAGTCAGATGATGAAACTGAAGAGTTCTATAACCACCTTCAAGAAGCTATCGATATTACAAAGCCTGGGGAAATTACAATTGTAATGGGCGATTTCAATGCAAAGATTGGAAAAGGTGAGGAAGGAGATCTTATTGGCAGACATGGGCTTGGCACCAGAAATGAAAGAGGAGATCGACTATCGCAATTCTGCACCGATACACAGCTTATGGTAGCAAACACCTTCATGAAACATCATCCAAGAAGATTGTATACCTGGAAATCTCCAGCTGATAGTAAAGATAATATTGTTCGCAATCAAATTGATTTCATACTCTTAAATCGCCCATTCAGGAAATTTGTTCAATCGGTCAAAACCTATCCTGGTGCAGACATTAACTCTGACCACAATCCTGTTGTTATGAAACTCAAAATGGAACGCCAATTTATTAAACAGAAAAAGGATTTCAAGGGGAAAACGGATGTAGGAAAGCTGAAAAATCAATCATTCAAATCTGAAATTGGACACGCTATTAAAGAAAAGATTGAAATCTTGCAAGAGTCGAGTAAAAGCGAATGGGACGAAGTAAAAAGAGCTATTTTAGAGGTGCAAAAAGAAATCGGTTTGACGAAAAATGTCAAAAAACAGAAATGGATGACGGATGAGATTCTGGACTTAATGGAAAAACGAAGAAAGACAAAAAACAACCCTCCCCAATATAAAAACCTGAACAAACTCATCCGAAAATTGTGTAGAGAAGCAAAGGAACGTTACTGGAGTGAAAAATGTGCTGAAATTGAAGAGCACGAGAGGAATCACGACCTGTTCAACGTTCATAGATTAGTGAAGGCAGTTACAGGTACCTATCGAAAACAGGGTATGGGTTTTCTACGCGATGAAAACTCAAAACCAGTCATTGGGACAACGAACAAGCTAACTGTATGGAAAAATTACGTCGAGCTTCTGTTCAATGATACAAGGAGTACTACTGCTCCAAAAGAGTATCTCGAATTCAGCGATGAAGGACCACCAATCACGCAAGAAGAAGTACGATATGCAATCATGAGGCAGAAGAATGGTAGAGCAGTTGGGCCAGATAACGTACACGCTGAAATGCTAAAAATTATAGCTGAATATAGCGAAAAAGGGCTGCTGAAAATGACCAGGGCCTTTAATCAAATCTACACCTCCGGCTGTCTACCTGAAGAATGGGTCAAATCAACATTTGTACCAATCGAAAAAAAGAGTAATGCTAATTGCTGTGATGAATATCGTTTAATTAGCTTGATGTCCCACGCCTTAAAAATCTTTCTTCGCGTTATACATACAAGAATTTATAAGCGCTGCGAGGAACAATTGAGCAATACCCAGTTCGGCTTCAGAAACGGTTTTGGCACCCGCGAGGCCTTGTTTGCAATTCGAATACTAACTCAACGCTGTCGTGACATGAATGTTGATGTTTACGCATGCGCCATCGATTATCAAAAAGCATTTGACTGCGTAAACCACGAAAAACTGTTCGAAATTTTGAAAAGTATTCCTATTGATAGGAATGATGTGAGAATAATAAGGCACCTATACTGGAATCAAACTGCCGAAATTCGCGTTGAAAATACCATGTCAGAGGAAGTAGTGATCCAAAAAGGAGTGCGTCAGGGCTGTGTCATGTCTCCCTTACTCTTCAACGTATATGCGGAGGCAATATTTCAAGAAGCATTAAACGATAATATGGGAAATCTTAAAGTAAATGGAGTCACGCTGAATGAGCTACGATATGCGGATGACAGTTTAATTCTTGCCTCTAGCGAGAAAGAACTACAACGGATGTTGAATAAAATTGTTGATAAAAGCCAAAGTTACGGATTAAAAGTGAACATCTCCAAAACAAAAGTGACTGTTTTTTCAAAAATCAAAAACCAAATCAGATGCAAAATCAAGATAAAGGGAGAAACGATTGAACAAGTTCAGTGCATTAAATACCTAGGAAGTATACTAGAGGAAAACTGTACATCAACTCCGGAAATAAGCAGCAGGATTGAGCAAACTAGAAGAGCTCTCACCAAAATGAAAAACTTATTCACCCATCAAGACCTAAGGCTCGAACTTCGAATCAAACTGCTAAGGTGTTACATCTTCTCTATTTTGCTTTATGGTTGCGAGAGCTGGACCCTGAATATACCATTGGAAAAAAAGTTTACCGCATTTGAAATGTACTGTTATCGGCGTATTCTGAAAATATCATGGGTGAAAAAAATTACTAATATCGAGGTACTTCAAAGAACGGGAAAGACCCTTGAATTAATGCTTACCATCAAGAAACGGAAGCTACAGTACCTCGGACACATCATACGAGGCCCCAAATACGAAATTCTGAAGGTCATTTTGGAAGGAAAGATAAATGGGAAGAGATCGAGAGGAAGACGACAAAATTCATGGATGGACAATCTTATCAACTGGTTCGACTGTCCTTCTATACAACTCCTCCGATCGGCCATTGTAAAAGAAAATTTTCAATCGTGGATCGCCAACCTTCAATTTGGAGACGGCGGATAAAGAAGAAGAAGAAGATATCAAGCGATCCTGCGTCCAATTCGGAAATATGGAGTCCAGTTATGGGGATGTACTTCTCGATCGAACCGAAGTATCATTCAACGTCGACAGAATATTACTCTTCGTGCCATAACGAACGTTTGTTGGTTTCAGCGTAATGAGGATATCCATCGTGATCTCGATGTGAGGCTGGTTGACGATGCCATTCATGACTTTGCAATCCAACACGAAAAGCGGCTGCATGGTTAAATATTTATAGAAGCCATTCAACTATTTAACACCAATAATGATATTAGGCGCCTCAAGCGCATATATCCTTTAGATTTAGTTATGTAATTATTTGTAAATAATAGTAATATTTTTGTTAAATATTAGTGAGAAGTAGTTATTGGACTCTAGTTTACACAACATGTTAAGTATTAGTAGTTTATAAGTATTGATTATTTAAATAGAAACTTAAAATTTTAATATCTTAGGTTACTATTTTAAGGGGTGGTCTATTAAAAAAAATATATATATTTTTTTTTTCTCGTATTTTAATGTAGACTTTTTCACTAATTTTTGTCTGGTTATATTAAGCGAAAAGAAAGTATTTCTTTTTTTTTTAACGTTTATTTTAATTACTATAGACATGAGCATTCGCGTCGGAAATTGTATGAGACCAACGCTGACCCCGATGTCGTTTCGAATAGACAACAATTTGTACGCAGTAATAGATACGTCATGTTTTTTTTATTGTTGTTTTTTAATTGCTTTGTCAGCCCAAGAAATAGGAAGAAGGAGAAAATAACGTTATATTCTTAAACGTTTGTTGGGGATAGAGGATAAAAATAATTCAAGGACAGGAACAACAGAAGCAAAAGGAAATGAGAGAATATAAGAAACACCGATAAGGGGAGTAAGAATACCGAGTTTTAATAGAAAAGCGTAGAAGGACTGCAGTAAAAAAAGTCAAACATTCAAATAAAATGTGATTAAAATCGCCTAGAATGTACGTGGAAGCGGATTGAAAAGGACAAAATGGAGTAGAAGTAGATGAAAACCCAATGATGCGAAAAGGAGACTGTGGTTAAAACGTAGGCGACAAATAGCGGAGATTACAAAGCGTTTAAGAGAAAGGAAGTCAAGGAGAAAGAGATGGCTGAATAGAGAGATAAAAGGAGGTAGGATTAGAAAATGAAGAAGAATAGGATGTGTTTCCGTTAGCGACAAGCTTGTCAGTTACCCTATGGTGGTTTAAATTTTCTTTAAAAATACTATTTTTTTCAACTTCATTTGCACGGTTAATAAGTGTTAACGACGATTGTTATATTAGTAAAAAAATAAAACCCTGTAAGAAGACTCCTCCCCGTCTTATTTTTAACGTTTACAAGTATTTTAATGACTATTGAGTGTATGTCTAGTGATACTGGTCCGCCTAGCACCATCGCTGACTGGTACACTTTCGAATTAACAAAGAACTCCATCACTATCGGTCCATATGGATACAAGTAACGCGCGAACAAACATTAAAAAATGGTATACGCGACGAACGCCGTTTTTTCTAGTTGGCGTAGCAATTTCTACAAAAAAACGTTGCATGTTTTATGCCGCTTTATGTCGTACTACCCGTAGGCGCGAGAATGGCGTTGTCATTAATGTTCTATCTAAATATATGTTTTGTTAGTAGTTATGTACGGTGCAAACTTAGATTCCGAAGGGAGGATGTGAAGCTTTTGACTTTACACTGCTCATCGCTTACTTTGAAGTCGGTAGAAAATATGTATATTATTCGATGTAATTGAAAGAGAGCTTTGACACCAACGATTAATTACACTTTCTATAGCCGTACACGTGATTAGCGTGTGTCAATGAAAGCAACAAACGTGCAAAACAATTTCTGCCGGTTATGCTTGTGTCGTCATCTATAAATTATTCGCGTTCAGGCATGAAATTTTTGCACATCTTTGTAATTGCATGTTGGCCTATCTGCGCAGCATGTATTAGCATGCTGGCGCTAGTTGTCTGTGCATGTTAATTAATTTAGAATAAATGAACATCGCATAAATAATCTGTGCTTGACGGAAATGTATAGTAGTTCTCTAGCAGTACCTATTCGAAGTTCGCTAGGCACTATGGCAAAAAGAACATTCCACTCTAAAATCTAATAAATCCTTTAAATTTCGTTACTTTCAGCCGGGCTTGTCATTTTCAGTGAGTCAGCAGTTATTTTATCTTTCTTATATTATAATCGTTATTATATTTCGCGGCTGCTCGTGCGGCAGCCCCCGCCCCAGTTCTGCGCATATTTAAGCGGTAATAAATGAGATTGTTTCGCATTCGCCTGTGCTCACACGCGTATAGTAGTGCACAGTATTCTAGAAAATATCGCCGTTCTTAGAAAAAGTTATGCGACGACAAAGCCCGTGTGCTCATTCCTATCCGACGGAAACCTTACATACTTTAAAATAAACGGGTGAAGTCGATTAGTTTTGTCGTCTCTGCTTCGAATAGAACAAAGCAGGCTTCCGATTTACTTTCGATAATTTTATCGAAATATGCTATTTTAACGTCGCTTTCAAGATATAAACGCTGAAAATAGTAGTTACGATTTCAAAAGAGAAAAGTGATTACTTAATGTAGAAAGCGTCGTAGTTGCAATCTACAAAGCATCGCTTCTAATTTTTACTTGATTATTCCTGATAAAGTTGTGTTATAAAGGTGTTATTCGGGTGAAACACAAAGTTCTCCAAAAGTACTTGCGAATAAAAACCATTGAGAATTTCTCCCAAACAACTCCTTAATTTGTATAAACGGGAAAGTTCGTTAACTCATTACGAATGATATAAGTTTGGTAATAAATAATGGTATATTTATTTCTCAAAAATCTTTGTAGGGTTTTCTTTCTCTTTTTATTTTTATTGTTTGATAAAAAAAACAAAAAACAAAGCCAAATAATTTAGTTAAGGTGCAAAAATTGGGTGAACCCGTTTTCGTTTATGTAGTGAATTCATTATATAATGTAAAACATAATAACCCGAGAATAAATAATAGTATTTTCACGTTTTATCAGATGTCATCATTATTAGGTATTATACAGGTTACAAATAAAAAAGTTATATATATATATATTAATTACAACGTAATTCTTAGGCTACCTCCCATTCGAAAAAATGTCACAAAAAATGTCCCAATTTTATGTAACGTTTATTATATTTTATAGGATTTCTGTGATTATGTTATTATATTCATATAGACCAATTTAGAATTACGTTGTAAATTTTGATCATTTTATACAAAATATAGAAGAGAAAGAGATAGAAATGTAAGCAGAAGAGGTCAAGGGGTTGTGTCTCTTGACCCCTCTTGCTTTCATTTCTGTCTCTTTCTCTTCTACACTTTGTATAAAATTATCAAAATTTACAACGTAATTCTTACTGCCATCAACACAAAAGATATAACATAATCACAAAAATCCTATCCTAGCATGCAACTTCCATCATACAAAATTAAGACATTTTTTCGTTACATTTTTCGTTACATATTTCATTTCATAAAATTGTGACATTTTTTAAATAACAATAACAAAAATCCTATAAAATATAACAAACGTTACATAAAATTGGGACATTTTTCTGGGACATTTTTTTGGACATTTTTTCGAATGGGGGTAGCCTAAGAATTACGTTGTAATTAATATATATATATATATATATATATATATGTTTTACAATATAATAATCACATTTATTACAGAAATTCTTACACGTATGCCACTTACATTGATATAATAGGTACAGAACACTTATGATTATGTGTTAATTAGTGAATTGAATATAAAATACAAATAGATTTACAATTGGAACTAGAACGATACTATTAGTATTTATATTTTTATTAAAAAAGAATGCAATTGATAGAATTAAAAATAAAATTTCTGTCTTTAACTAAAACTCTATTCGTCTACTTTGTTTAGGAGCAAAGTCTTTTATTGCACTATTAAAGTCTATATGACATACCTGCTGTTCAATAGACAAGATAGCCAGATTGGCTAGCCTTAAAGTACTCACTGTTGATCTTAAATAATTTTTAATCAATTTTGATTTTGAAAACTTTTCTCACAACTGGCATTGCTTATGGTAGTTGTAAGGAATATTCGGAGCATTATTATAAGATTGGGCAGCGTATCTTCCAGCTTGGATTTCACAATAAATTTTAATAATTCAAGCCAGTTCGCAACGTTCTAATGTGCCAAAAAAAGTTACAGAACTCGCCTCAACTGAGGCAGCGTTTAAAAAAACCGGGTTTAACAAATGATTTGATTAAGGTACGAATTCAACTTTGGGATTTATTTGTTTAATTCTTTGCTGAACTCCTGAATGTCTTCCAGCCATAACAGCAGCATCATCATATGCTTGCTTGTTCTCTACAGTTGTTTATATCAAGACCATCAGCTTCAAGCTTGCTCAAAATCATCTTTGAAATTCCTTCAACAGTTTCATCTTTTGTTTCAATGAAATTTATAATAGATTCCACTTCTTGTACTTCCTGATTTTCAATCACTACGTATCTTAATACCTGGCTTGTTTGATCTTTATGAGAAACATCTAGAGTACTATCGAATATAATCGAATAATACTTGGCAATTTTTTACTTGTCTGATAAAATTGCAATAAGTTCATTTTGAATTTCTCGTGACATATACATGATTGAAATTTTGCCACACATTTTAGAGCTGCCAAGCATCACCTTTCTTCTTGACTGTTCTATACTGTTGTATCCGTATAGCCGACGCAGATAAATAAATTGATCTTTTTTTTTTTCAAATCGGTGCATATCAATTCTATATTTCGAATTATTGGTTTTACAAAACAAATTTTTATTCGCCGATATGGCAGTTAGCCGTTGAACTGAATCAACTTAAATTTCTCAAAATTTTCAGCTTAAATAAACCAAAATTCCTTTACATTTCAAATTGCTTATTTATAATTTTATTTTTATTATGCACCTAGATTACGAAAAATATTTTCACATTTGTTATCATATATGACCCGCAAATTTGTTTTCCCGACTTCGAATTAGAATTTTCCGAAAATGCCGACAGAAATTTTTTGTTTTTTTCTTGGGGGGGGGGGGGGGGGCAATACTCCACTTATTCCCTGTTTGATACCCCCCCCCCCCATCACAAAAAGTACTTATGAGCACCGAAATCATAGGTTAGAAGGCGTATACATATATATAAGATTAAGTCAATATAAATTGGACGACTGATGATTGAGCAATAAACAAAACTTTCTTTGATTTGTTAAAGCATCACTCACGGACTTCCTTGAAGGAACTTATCCGTACTGTAATCTAATTTGCAGGTGTTATTATACGATATTGAACACTATTCTTTACATGAAAGAAGTCATTCTCATTGAATATTAGTCGGGAATAATCTGAGCACAAAATAAAACAGAGGGAAATACTGCAAGCCAGTACAGAGTCACTACAATAAGCAAACGAGCAAGATGGTTACATTCATTTAAAAAAATAGGATTCCCCGGTTTCGTCACAGAATAAGTAATAAAAAGTTCTGTGCTCATTTTAATCGGTCCGAATTTTAGGTGCGACAAAAATATGAAATGAAATGGTTCAAATTTTTACAAGATATTGTTATTATGTATAGTGAAATTTTGCCGCCCTCTAAAAATGCGGCCCGGGGTGGGCCGCCCCTACCGCTCCCACCACGCTACACCACTGAGACTAGACAATATATAACTTTATTTCTTCACACAATTTGTAATATTATAAAATCGTAAATTACACATATTATCAGTACCATTACGCTTATATTCATTGTATGTGTGTACTTATTTATAAAATATATAGTGTGTAATATAATTGACTTAAACATTACTCATGTTAAACATTTTTTGGTGGGATTATATACATTATGCACTATCGTGCTAAAAATTAAAAATATTTACCTCTACTTTTTGTACTATAGGAATTTTCTAAAAATTCCAAGTAATATTATATGCATTATTAATCTTGTAAAATATGGGGTCTAAACCAAATCAGTAAAATATTCTACGTAATTTTACAAATACATATAAAACGAGTGTTAATATTAAAATTTTCTAGGAATTATAAATAATAGATTACACTGTTTCTTAAACATTATAGTGAAAATAAATGTATATGATTAAAAATATATTGAATGTATTATTTATTTACAAAAAACTTTTAAAATATATGTATATAATATACACGTATTAGTGAATATAATTTATTACGACCAGTAAATAATCATTTAACAATTAGAATGTGAATGTTTAAGCAGGTTATTCGTTAATAATAGATACATAAATTATTAATAACTACTCGTAACAAAAAATTTTGCATAAAATATTAATGAAGTACCTAAACTATTTCAGTTCTCATGAGGGAGGGGGGTTAACCCCCATAACCCACCTCGTGAACACGGCCTTGACTTGTGAACATAATATAGTAATGAGTAAAAGGAAAAGTAACTACACAATTACATTTATTAGGCTTCATTGGGTTTTTTTTTCTTAGTGGTAATTCGGAAAAAATATTTTCAGTATTTAATGTTCTTTTATTTGATACATCTTTTTCTATTATAGATGATGATCAAGGTAATATAAGTCTTTAATTTTATTATAAAGTTGTTTCATTTTATCCTGATCAGTGATATTATATGTATTATTTATTACTTCGTGCAACATAACCCTAGTTTCGGTATTATATTTAATGGTATCCTCATGTAATTTAATTATTTTGTCATTTAACGGGTTTTCTTCCAACAGGGTAGTTTATTGTTTGCTTTAGTCTTTTATGTTTTATTACTTTAGAATTAGTTAAAATTTTAAATTTCTCAAGAAGCTCCTTTGCAGTTTCATGTAACATTGTAAAAACAAAAAAATGGACTTGTAATACCAGAAAAAAATTTTATCCAATTGTGTGATTCTTCTATAATGCTGTAATATATCGATTTTATTTTAAACAATATAATATTAACATATTAAACATGTATGTTAATTTTCAGTAGAGTTATTAATATTTTATTTCATATTTTCCAGTCTTTTATTACTTTTTCCACTTTAATATATGAGCTGTTATTATTATAGTTCACCGCTTAATGTAATCGTCAACACAGTTGTATGTTATTTTTATTAATAAAATTTATTAGCTGTTAATCTTTGTGTTTTCTATATTCACGAATAGTAAAAAGGGTTGTATTTAATAAGTCAGAGTGATTTCATTTATTTATTCATAGGATTCGTGTTATATAGTAATTAAAAACAAATTTACCTTACGTTAGATCTACAGCGGGTAAAATCTATAAAAAATTAAAATCTAAAATGTAGATTATAACAAATGAATTCAGTTAGTGGGCGATACTGCAATATCGGCGAATAAAGGTTTGTTTCATGAAATCAAAAATTCGAAATGTAGAGCTGTATGCGCGAATTTAAAAAAAAAAGCTAATTCCGTTTATCTGGATCGACAAAACCGCAACAGTATAAAATAGTTAGCAAAAAGGTAGTATTTCTGTAATTTGACATTCGTTTAAATTTTTAAATTACAAAATCTTTGGAGTTACCTTATTTTAAATTTAGAAAATTGTTTCTTTGCGAGCTAATAAATCTATTCTTATTAAAACGTTTTAATTTTTCTTAATAATCATCATTATTCGCTTTTTTACAGTGTACTACATTTTAAGGTGTCATTTAATGTCATTTAATATATAAATGAGGGTTTTTAAATTTTGATTTACTGTTATTTTGATATACAATGAATAAATGTATAAGAGTAGAAAAAAAAATTTGGAAATATACAAAGTCATATACGTTTTCCTCAAATTTTTAATAATAATTATGGTCGGATTTCGACTAAACGGACGAGCACTAGTAAATATTAATAAACAGGTAAGGATTTATTTACATGTAATAAGTACTGCTGTTAAAAATAAAATAAATACTAACTCTGCTGAAAAATATTATTAAATAAAGACTTTAAAACAATTAGCGAAGTTTAAATTGTTTCAGAATTTAATACTAATCTATTTTTTCTTTTTCGAGTATAATTTTAAATATTAATAGTTCCCGTTTGATAATAATCTGCATAATGTCTGTATAAAATTTAGTTAATTTCTAAAGGTGCTTAGTGAATGAAATATTGAAAACCAATAATCTATGAATAATTTTTTCTTATATACAGAAATTGGTAACTAATTTCGTGGCTACTTTGTCGCTTACTTTGTACTAAACAGTTGTTAAATAAAAAAGAACAATCGAGAACTCTGAAATATGTTAAAGCTGAAAACGTTTTTAAACAAAGGAAGTTGTGATAATTAAGTCTGAAATGCGATATGGGCGAAATATTACAGACCCACAAAACGAGTGACATTTGACAACTACATCACATTCATTCAGCCACATAAAAACGACATAAATGTTGTTACAATTGTACCAACATATGGCTGAAGAAATCTACTTTTCTGTCTATCTGAACTTTTTGAAACTTTCAGACAGAATTGGTTCTGGTCTGATCATCGAGGTAATTAACTAAAAATCGAAAAGTTTCATTTAGAATAGCATCGAAATAAATTTAATTTTGCAGGCTGATAAAATAGTAATGAAAACTGCTTCAATTTTTATTAGAAAATTAAATGGGATTATTTCGATCTTTCTTACTGATTACGAAGTATAAGTTGACATTAAGTAATCTTATTGAAGTCCGTTCGAAGCTTTAGACAGAAGTAATTAGTGGTTATAAAATAATAACGTCCGCGTTGAATATATTAAAAGGATATTATTTTATTATTATTGTTGTTGTTTATGGTTATTACCATTATTATTATTATTATTATTATTATTATTATTATTATTATTATTATTATTATTATTATCATTATCATTATCATTATCATCATCATCATTATCATTATAATTATTATCATTATCTTCATCATCATCATCATTATCATTATCATTATCATTATAATTATTACTGTTTGGACAAGAATAGCATGCATCGAAAGGAGCAAATATTGAAATTGCGTTTGTAATAACTATGGTGGTGCTAAGAAAGATGATAATATTAAAGAGGATTGCACGCCGTTAAGAATAATCGGGAAGCTAGTATAACCGACAATATCCTCAGCACTAGTCTGACCACACAAACACGGACACTTACGAAGGACAAATTGAGAAGTTGCCACACCGTCCACGTTGGTCCGATGTTTCCTAGTTTTCTTCCTGCATATTATTTGCATATAATTCGATAACTGCTTTCGCACAGTTGGGGTTTTCTGTTGGCGAGGAGCCGTTCCAGTGGTAAAAATCTCTTATCGGACTGCGATCAGGACGAGGTCGGGTTGTAACTGCTGCTGTTAGGTGTATCTGCGAACTGGATTCATAAAGCAGACAGCACTGTCGACATTCTGGTCATAGTTTTGCGGTATCACCAACGAACCGGCCGAAACATACCCTTATCAAATGAACGTCAGCTGCTCTTAATATCTTTGTTTCCATCTCTTCTTTCCTCCCCCACTTTCTTTTATCCACTTTTTCAACTTGTGCGCGCTTCCTTATTCTTATTTACTTAGACCGAAATCCAATTTTCATTTTTCAATACGCCCACAGATTAATTATACTCGGCGTTTTTAACATAAACAAACTTTCTGTATTAACTTACTGGCGCTGAATAAGAAATGTTTTCTGTCGAGAAAAGGTTTCTATGAGAGTCTTTCGACATTCAACTGTGGCGTATCTACCCCAGGAAGCATTACTGCAAACGTTTAAGCTTTAAGCCGGCGTATTCCGAGTCGTAAAAGAAGAGAATAAGTTGTGGCTATCTCGACAGAATTGAATCGATCCGGCCTTTTGACATGTTCGAAAATCAAAAGAGATTTCATGCAAACACATATTCCATTTTACCGGCACGAAAGCTATTTACCACCACTTACACACTTAAACATTCTCTGACGTTAAACCTTAGCTTGTTTCCAGCCAGTCTACTAAGTCCAGTTGCACTCGGTAAGATTTAACGTAGAAAAATAACGGTGTAAAGATTATTTTTTCTAAAGATAAAATCGCACTATCCAGATCATAGGCCGTAGAAAATGGATTATGAACGATCGATGCGATTATAATAGAGCTCAATGACCATTTATTTGTTTGCTTACTTATCGGCAGACGTATGAATTTTCAAGCTTGTATGGCAACGTGGATTAGTAAAACTCACAGAATATCAGACGAGTAACGGAATATACCGAGAATAAAAACGGTAACTAAAAGTGACCGTTAGCAATGTTTCAGGGATTGTGAACCTAAGGTTGCACTAAGCCTAATAGATTTGAAGATAATTTTTAGGGCCAGTTCCTTACTTTCGACCGTCTCTACTCTTCTGAATTTCTTTAGTGCGCAATTCACTTTTTAATTTCAAATTAAGTATATATCATGGGAACGGTAAGTTTCGAAACCACGATTTAGTCAAGACACTATATTCTTAAACTGTCGCATTACCAACAACAGCAGTAACAAATTTTGTAAAAGTCTAAAGTATTATACGAAAATTATTCATTTTCAAAGACCAGCTGGCTCTGAACTTGAAAAATCGTGATAATTGCCTACGAGCATTTAAAAATTAAAAAATAACCTCAGTTCTTTTATACCACGCGAAATTATATTACAAATACATTATTTTGGACTAATCTGCATATACATATATGCATATATATTAACGATTATGTTATTTGTATGTTGAGGGAAATGGGAAAATCTTCATTAGGTTTTTTTTACGTTACATTTCAGTCCGCTATGTGTTTCGTTGCGAGAAAATTAAAAAAATACATTTGGAAAGTAGCGAGGTGTTTTTTTTTTGTTTTTTGGGCAATTATAGAAGAACTAGCACAAATGGAATTGCAAGAGTGAACTTCTCGGCGAGGTTTGTCCAAGCTAAATATATAGAAGTATAGGTAATAAAAGTAAAAACAATTGTTGTATGTAGATAATTAATGAGGCAAGCTTATGGTGATCACACGCGTTCTCGGCCGACAATTTTTCGTTGGCATCATAGTTCGGCAGGTAAAGTCTGTTGCCAAAGTTATGGTCATCACGTCTTTTACTGGAAAGGACTGATTTATCAGCACTGCGTTCCTGCAGGCCAAACGATCACTGCACAGTACTACCGTTCAGTCTTTAGACCGCACACCGCCCATGCGACTGTCGACTTCCTCACGAAACAAAATGTTGAAGTACTGCCCAATCTGCCATACAGTCCAGATCTCGCTCCATACGATTATTTTCCCCCTCTTGAAGGAACGTTATTTCGAAAAAAAAAAAAAAAATGATTGTTTTATACCGTATGTAAATATATTTTTTTCGTTTTTCTGGTGTCTTTTTTTTTCTTGAAGAATTGGTAGGGCCACTTCTCTTACACAGTGTGTGCGTTTTGTTCTCGTGCGAGTTCTACTGCACCTAGAGGTTTGATTTTTGAATATGTTATCGTACACATGTTTGGCTACTCGGCGTATTTTACCGCTTGTAGCTAGCGTGCGTGGTTCCAGAGAAAAAATCCAGATCCTGAGAAAACAAAATGAAGTGTACCTCGAGGCGCAGGGCAGAAGTGAAACTACAAAGGCGTTTTCCCCAACTTCAGTTTAAGGTTATAGTATTAGTACGAAATTTACCTAGAGTAAGAACCAGATAGGAAGATCTGTGGTCCTTATAAACACATATCTATAAAGTTTCACTTAAAGAAAAACAACGATGTCTTTCTTTTTCCGATTCTTTACATCCGCTTTGTCAATCTTTATTTTCATTTTCATTTTTCTCTCTCTCACTCTATATACTTGTTGCCGCTCTTTTTACGATTCTTTATATCCGTTTTTTATATTAGATTAATTTTCGATATCTTAAGTTCTAGTAAATTTATTTTCTTTTTTTGAAGTGAAACTTCTTCAGGCACGCCTTATAGATAAATAAAAATAAGGGCAGTTAACACGAAAAACGAGCGAGCGTACATTATGAATAACTCTAATAGAGTTCTAAATACAGCTAAAAATTCGTAATAGACACACGTAGCCAGTAATGTATAGAATTAAAATTTACGTGCTCGGCTCTATATGAATAGCGGGATCTCTTTCTTAATTACAAGCGGCAGATCAAGTTAAGAAAGATAACAGACAGTCGGCTCCTTCGGTACGTAATAGTTGTACGAAATTGTAAGTGTCCATGCTTATACAGCGCCTTATTTATTACATTTTAAAGATGTCATTAAGTGACGAAAAAATGGATGATGAGTCTCCAGGAAAAACAAAAATTAAACGAAATAAGGATATAAGAATCGGTTATGTTGTATGTTATTGCAGTTTATACCACTTTGAGAGCTATCTATATATATAAAAATAAATGTATGTAGTTCTGTCTGTCGTTCTGTATGTCCTCTATGGACTCCGAAACTATCCATCCGATTTCTATGAAATTTGGACAGTTTATTTATAGGGTCAGGGGGAACAGCGTAGGCTACTTAAAAGTCAAATAAATAAATAAATAAATAAATTATAAAATAAGCAAAAAGCTAGCCAAAATAACCAATTATCAACATTCCCGACAGATGGCGCCACAGTAAAGAAATTATTCCGGTATGCGTTATTTAGATCGCGATCGTGAATTCTGTTGTTCGTCCCGTTTCGACGGGCTTCTTTAATAGTACATATACATAAAAATCAATTGCGCATGTTTAAAAGATCATAACTCGAGAACGGCTCAGCCGATTTGGATGTTTTTTTTTGTTTTTTGTTGTGTTCGTAGTTGCCAGGACAAGGTTTGTATGAAAAAAAATTTCAGAAAAATCCATCGAAGACGTCGGTACAAAAATGGCGTCATGATGTGACGTTCAGTTCAGCTCTGCCGTTACATGATTTTGTAACAACAACAAATTCCGCATTGAATATTGATATTTTTTCGAGAAAAAGAATTAAATTGAAAGCGATAGTTCAGTGTATTATTATCATCGGTGGTGATCATATCCTTAGTGCATTCAAAACCGTAAAATTAATCAATTAAAATTTAAATAAAATGATTACTATGATAAATGATAAACTCTAAATAACATTATATTACTTTATGATAAATACGTTGTGTTCCGTTACTGAAATCATCAAAACTCCATGACATGATCTAAACAAACAAGTCGCACTCCCAACTTAGCTGCTGTATTCGTTGCAGAGAGTTTAAAAAAAAAGGTAACGTTTTCTATTATTTTTTTACAGAGAAGTCAAAAATCCTGCAACGGAATTTTTAATATTTGCTACTGGGGGAATGTTATTCACACTCAAATTATGCAACTACACTAATCCGGCGGTGCGATACAATTGATGAAAACGGACCCGGTACTAATGGACATAATTAGAAAACGAAAAACAAATTTCTTTGCACATTTTATGAGAGGACCAACATTTCACCTTTTGCAAAACAATAATGAGGGGAACGGTAGAAGGGAAAAGGGGACGCGGAAGAAGGATTTTTTGGCTCCAAAATATTAAGACATGAACTGGAGTTGCAAAAGTAGGAGAATTATTGCACGTCGCAAGAAGTCGAGACAAATTTCGTCAAATGGTGGAGTCCATGAAAAATGGTTAAGCTACACAACATCCACACCACTCGGCAATCAGGTCAAGAAAGAAATTTGAGGAACACAAAAAGATTGTCTCAACAATGAAGCATTTATAACAGCTGAAAGGACCTTGATCCGAAATATTAGCGACCGGCAGCAAATCGAAAGATCAATTGCGAACATTACAATAAGTGCATCAACCTGGACCGGGGTAGCAGTCTATTTTTTCGATTCTTTCTCTTTTTATATATAACATTTTTTGTATGTTTTTTTTATTTTTTTAAACTTACGAATGAAGCACATTTAGCGAAACGAAAATACGAATAGGTTTAAATAATTCGGAACACGAAAAATATACAAAAAATGGTGGATGCACTTATTGTAATGTTGTATGTTTTTCCTGTTTAGGGTTATTTGGACCTATTCGTATTTTCGTTTCGGTAAATGTGCTTCATTCGTAAGTTACAAAAAAAAAAAAAAAAAAAAATATATATATATATATATATATATATACTTATAATAAGAGAAAGAATCGAAAAAATGGACTGCTACCCCGGTCCAAATTGTCCACCTACCACATCTGTTACTAACATCTAACTGTTATTACATCGCACTTATTCACATTCCAGCTGTGTAGGCCCTCATTATACGATTTCATTAAATCTGTGGAAAAAATTTTGAGTTTCACGAGAATTTAACGGCGCAGGATAATGAGAAATTGCACTTATTTTTTGGATTTTGCTTTGGACAACAGTAGAAAATTAAAATATCGAAAAAATATTTCCTTAATCAGCTAATAGCAGACATGCCAACGTTCAGGCAGGGCAACGTTCGCCGGGTTCGCTAGTATATAAATAAAAAAAAAAAGAAAATAAATTCATTAAAACTTGAAATATCAAAAATTTATCAAACACAAAAAATGGATATAAAGAATCAGAAAAATAAAGGCATCGAGCATATAGAAAGAGAAAAAAAAATGAAGATTCTTAAAGCGGATATAAAGAATCGGAAAAAAAAGGCATCGAACATTTTTGTTTTTTAAGTGAAACTTTATAGATATGTTCATAAGGACCGCAGATTTCCTCATCTGGTTCTTACTGTTGGTAAATTTGGTACTAATAACCTTAAATCGAAGTTGGGGAGAACGTCTTTGAAGTTTCACTCCTGCCCTGTGCCCCGAGGCACTTTATTATATATATATATATATATATCTCAAAGTGGTGTAAAATACAATAACATGCATTTTGTTTTTTAATCGGGAGCCGGGACATTTAGGCAGTGTTACACTTTTCATCTTAAACTAAAAGTTGCAGAATTTTTGAAATATTTATGTTTCTTAATAAATTATCTTTGGTTTGATCTTGAAGGTAATTTAGAGTAATTAACTCGATTCAGCTAATTACAACTAACCTCGCATTGACAATGGCATATGAAACGGGAAGTTGGGAGTGCACAAAATTATTGGTAGAGTACAATGACGCCGACGAGTCTAATTCTTTGCAAAATAGAATGGCAAACAAATTAGCGGAAATTGAAGAATAAAAATTAGCTGCTGATAGTAGAGTGTTAACAGAACCGGAATAAAAATGCGAGGTTCACAAATAGGTAGGTACACAAAGAAAACAGAGGTAGTAATTAACCAGAAAAAACTTAAAAAGACGGGAAAAGAGGACGAAATTATATCCAGATATTGAACAAGACAAATTATTGCATTTTCGGCAGAGGTGTTATAATGTTAAGGCTAAAATTACAATAAAATAAAGCATTAAACAAGTGAAAATATCATTTATAAATGATGGCTGATGAAGAATTATTCTCTATTTCTAAAATCTAAAATTTGTGAAACATTAGCACGTACACTAGGAACTATTTCGGTTTTCTTCGCGATGAAATGTTCATTTCAAATTTCAGAAAGGACTTTACGATCATCACGTATGTTAGAAGAGATTTGGTACTCCGTTTGTGGAAATGGTGTTATATCAGTACTGTGGTAGGTTGCAGTTGAAAACAATTACAGGTCCAGCAAGAGGTCATCTGTGAAATAAATGGAAGTTTTGACGAATATTAATTTTATATGGAAAAATATCGAAAAGAAGATTCAACCAAAATGATGTAATGTAGAAAATTGTTCTAACCGTTAGTTGCGAGCCTTCATTATTAGCAAAAAAACTTTACTTACTCCGTTGATTTACGTGCGGTGTACTGCATCTAGCCCAGAGGCACGATAGAATTGTAGGAGTGCTTAAATCATAGAGCACAAGTTGGTGAGTTTAAGAAATTATATCAGATGGTGGAAATTTTTGCGAGAGTCGAAAAGAATGTTTCGGTATGTAAGGTGTTTTACAGTGCAGCAGGATTGCGGCGTGAAGAATGAATGAGGGAAGGTTGATTTTTAGGGAATCAACTACCTCAAAATTTTAGTGTGACCAAGACGACATTTTCTTTTCTATTTTTTAAGGTGGAGGTACTCCAGCGGGATGTGGAATCACGCATAGCACGTAGCTTTTGCTGACTACTTGAGGTTCCAGCAATCTTAAATTGACTTTTTTATAGTTATGCATGAAGATCACTGATGGGTGTAGGCAGTTGGAGATAAGGTTTAAACAGCGAACCTTCTTTAGCTGCTGTATTGGCAACATCATTTCCAGTGTTATCGACGTGGGATGGAATCCGTGCGAATATGACTCGAATATTAGTGTGAATTATTCTTTCGCTATTGGATGTTGTTTGCGATTATGCAAATCTTTTAAGCCTTACCGCACTAGTACAGAGAATATATGGATTGTTTCTATCTTTGGAAGTGATCAGTTTGATGGAGTGCAGTTTTGCGGAAAGAATTGAAAAGTGCAAGGGATAAAGGGAGCGGAGAGAACAATCGGTGATTAACTCTGCATCCGACTGCCTAGATTTACTTTTTGAGCATCGAGATATCATGTCCTTGTGAGAGTTTTTTAGAATGCGTCTAAGGGTTTTGTGTTTGATGTATCGAATAAAATTAAGATATCTCCATTGAAACTGTATAGTTGCTCCAGGGTGGAATGGTGAAGGAATGAACACGATCGGCAGGAGGGATTCATGTGCCTAGTGAGGAGTGAGAACCTTCAATCTGTTGGTAGAGAAAGGAATAGTTGCAGAGTAGGAGAGGAGACTAGAATTTGATGAAAAGCGGAGGTAAAAAAAGAGGAAGGAGCACTGTCTGTATGAATTGAGAAGAAATTCGCCAGCATCAACTAGAAGGCACTATTATGAACGGGCACTAAAAAAAATAATTAGAAAAACAGATCAGTTTAGTGCTTCATTCGATGAAACCGGATCGTTCGCATACTTACATCATCGGATGACGTAAATGAAATTATCTATCTATCTATCTATCTATCTATCTATCTATATATAAATATATATATATATTCTGTTTTTTCCGGGCTGCTCTGCAAATTATATTTAACGCTTAATGTTGAACAGGGTTTATTGCTGATTTCAAACTCAAAGATGTATAACGAATAGGAAGTTGTTAGGAAATTTGCCCTAAAACTATCAGGATAGGGTGTGAGGCGTAAGGTATTTAGCTGGCTGAAGCCCGGTTGAAGGCGGAATAAAATTTATCATCTGCAATTAGGAGGGCAGCGATGCAGATAAGGCAGCAGAGTATTTTTTACATCGTTTTTTCGCTCATCTTCTTGTTCCTTTTAAACTTAGCTATTATAAAAACAAACTGCAATTTAAAACCAGCCCAGCTGTCTTAGCTAAAGTCTTAATTATATTAATTCGTTAACTTTCACGTACTTACCGTGCACTTCTTTCGCACCGTCGAGTTTTAGCCGATAGCGGACTGTTCGTCCATTTTCACCTGTTTCTTATATTTTATCATTACGCTAATAATAATTATTATCATTTCACTTTCTTTGCGAACGTTTTCTGCACAATTTCTCTCGCGTCCTCCCTGCATCCTTTTCTTTTTAAGCTTCCTGCAAGCCGAAGTGTCTGCGCTTTTTCTTTCTTCTTCTTCTTATTATGTTTATCTGATAATTTAATTAGCACTCTGGCTGCGTGTTAATAAGCACCGATGTTACGAAACTCTGCGTTAATTTTCTAGCAGGTAATTAAAAAACAATTTTTAATAGCTCTCTCTCACTCTCTCTCTCTCTCTCTCCAGCAACGCAACCGCGCCTGCAGTCAAAAAGAAATAAATGCAGACCGCTTGTGAAGATGCTAGTGAAAATACACTCCGCGAGATACGCAACTTACTGAAAATGAAATAGTGAGAGAAAGCTGATTTCTTATAATGTATCAAAAACCGGTTGGAATTGTAAAATGTTAATGATAGATCTATTACCTATTTCGCTCTTTCTTCGGGGGCAGCTGAAAACAAAATGGCATTAAAAATGAAAATGGAATTATAGGCGAAGAAGAATATAAAGTAAATACAATAGAAGACAAATCTAGTAGAAAACATATTAAACGACAACAAAGCGTTAGAACAACATCAGGATTAGAATTCGAAAAGCATTATAAGAAAAACAGAAAAAGTTCCTGGCTGCAACAATGTTATTATCGATATACCGAAATCGTCGACGAAAGCGGAAAAACTAAAATATACTGAATCAGTGAAAAAAGGTGTATACATAAAGAGAATCTACGAACAGAATTACATCTAAAAAGAGTAGAATAAGTGAATGCGAAGAAGATCGAATAGTGGTTTTTACTAACACATACTTGGAACGTGATAGCAAAAATTGTATTCGATAAAATTTATAATGAAATTGAACAAGAACTGAAGATCAGTGTATAGATTTAGAAAAAAAAAAAAGAGGCAACATGAGACGCAATATTAGATTTAAGATTAATATTAATAAACTGATCGGTGAATATTGCCTTCAATAATCCCGAAAAATTCTTCGATAGATAAAAATTGAACTTGCTTATATTGAAAAAATAGTACTGATAAAAAAGATAAAGAGATACGCGCTGTATGAACAATGAAAATAAATACAAAAACCAGGGGAAAAGAAGCAAACAATAAAGAAAGAAGTGCAATCATCGCCTACATTATTTAATATCAAAGTAATGGGAACGAGCGTGTAATACTGAAATTAAAGTAGGCAACGTAAAAATAAACACATATGTTCAAGTTCGTATATTGCGTATTTTTTTTTCTTTTTTTTTTTTTTTTTCTTAGCACGGATATTTAGCGAGTCTAGTTCAGTTATCTTGAAATATTTTATTGCTTAACTGTGATCTTTTGGTTCTAATATATAATAAGGCTGTATGCAATCAAAATCCGCTCATTTTCATATATAGCAGCAGCTACTTCGCCCGCTGGGTCAGCTATGTAGTGTAGTGGATATTGGACACAGTTCCTTGTATAACCGATTATTATTATCGTATAATCTGCAGCTCCAAATCATGTATTCAACAGAGCTCCGCTCTCCACAAATACATAAATCTGATTCCGTCGTATTAAATCGTTTTAACATTTCTAGTGTCAAACAATGTTCCGTTCTTAACGAAAACCAGAACGCGAATATAGTCTCTTGTCATATCACTTATAATCCAACTATTTCTGACAACATTGTTCTGAATCTTATAATAATAATTACGTAGCAGTAAACGAACGAGACCTATTTGTAAAACTCAATCGAGTGAATCGAGTTTTAATATGGTAGCCCCAGCTACTGTGGCATAGTTGGTGAGGTAGTGATGTTTTGTTCGGGTAGGACACCCCGCTACCATAAATTGAAACTTGCAAAGAAAGAATTTCATTTTTCCTTGGTTAATGTATATGAAACGCTAGAAAAAAAAAAAAAAAAAGGGTTTTAAAGACACTATTAACACGAGAAAAAACAAGAAGAGGATAAATAAAGAAATATAAAATGTAGGTGGAGAAATAATAAAATCAGAGTAATTTCGTCAAAATATAATAACGGAAAATGAGAGATACATTCAAGATATAAGAGAAAGAATAGGACTGGCGAAATCAGAATTTATAAAAAGTAAGAAATTGTTAACATTAAAAACGAAATATTGAAATATGGAAAGAGCTTATTGAAATATTTGTGCGGAGCATCTTCTTCTTTGTTCTAAAGGCTTAGCCTTGTCGGTGCGACTGAGCGTCGGCGACTACCTATTCGTACATCTCAGCTGTACAGATACAGGCATAGTGTACTAGGCAATTGTTATATGCAACGCAGGTGTACACACACGTAAGACTACGTTCCGAACTGATTAGTAATCGTTTGATTTACATCGTTATACAAGTACAGTCCCCCGTGTGTGTGTCTACTGTATACTGACCTAGCGCGCATATAATACGTGGTGGTTTGCCATTGTCTTCTACGTGATTATTAATAGAGTATTTAATTTTAATTCCTGTAATAAGTTCTGTCGTCGCTCGGGATCGAACCCGTGACTAACAGAAGTCAAGCGCTCTAGCAACTAGGCTATCGCGACGACATAGCATATTATTCATTAATTCGTAAATCTGGACGATAAAAAAAAGAAAAAGAAAATTAGCCGGAGTGTTCTATTGCTGGAGAAAAGTGGCGAGAATAGCATGGAAAACGAAGTGTTCAATATAATTGTAGAACATTAACTAAAAACCTTAAAAGAAAGAGGATGTATGTTGGTCACATATACACAACCACAACAAATGTATAACATAAATAAGTGAGGCTGTCGTGGAAGGGACTAAGAGGACGACTGTGGCAGAACTATATTAAACAGATAGAAGATTACGAACAAAACGATGTGGAAACATAAAGAAAATTAACGCTATCCGGAGAATTCTAATGCGCGGTGAAAAAACCAAAACCGACTAGCAATTTTGACCGACGATTGAGGAATCATGCTGATAATGATGGCTTTAGGCATCGAGGATCCTTCGTAACCACAGAGTGACCGCACACTGGCTTATTATTGTTTTTATTTTCGGTTATACGTGTATAATGGAATTAACGCGCAGTGACCACAGTGCTTGAGTATTAACATATAAGCATATTATTGTTTAATGAACGATAATTTTACTTTCTTCAAATTCCCCGTTTACAAATCCACTGCATTAAATTCCTTGCTATTCCTACTGTTATCTTTTTCTTTTGATGTAGTATCGACCGCCCTCAATATATTTACTTTTTTCGTTTTTTCTTCATATTTCCACCTGTACTCTTACCGTACGCAAGTTGTACTTCATTTTCTTTCTTTATTCTCTTGCTTTCGCCTTTCCAATTTCATTTGTTCGTCGTTATCTCGCAAACGTTTGATGGTTAATCGTCCGATTCTGACTAGCCTACATAGCCAAGTATAAAGAAAAAAACCTGTTCAATGAATAAAAGTTACTATTATTCCGTTTCTTCGAAATTAAATTTATTATTTCCTTTTTTATACAAATTAAAATTGGTATTTTAAATTTTATAGGGCTGTTATTCTGGCCAAAATTATGGGATATATAATCTTCTAATCTCACTCGATTACTAGTATGAGTTTTTGATCTTTCTAAGGATAAATTAGCAGCGCAATTAAGGAGCACCGAACCCGGAGAACAGCTTCCGGCCTGCCGACCAACGTGAGATATCAGTAGCGAGGCGAAACAACTGGCCTACCCACGTTGATGCGATGGTTCGCCGGCTGAATAATTCTATGCAACGGTAATACGCACGACTACATCTTGTTGTAAATTCAGTTCCCTAAATGTGTCTATATTGCTTTATACCAACTAGCGCGCATACTCTGTCATCGCCCGGGATCGAACCCGAGACTTCCGAAGTGGAAGCCAAGGGTTCTAGCCACTAGACCATCGCAACGATTTATAAACATATATATATATATATATATATATATATATATATATATATATATATATATATATATATATATATATATATATACTAGTAAGTATAATATATATAGTCTGTAATTTTGTTTGATATTCTTTGATAGCTATGTAACGTACATGTATATTATTTTTGGTATTTTAATTTCTAACAAATTTAAATTGCTATAAAAAAAGTTTTTATACTGACCTAGAGCGTCTTAAAAATATTCTCCATCTTATTTCGAAACCAAAAGTTGTTATAGATTTTAAAAACAGTTTGGTTTGGTTTGTTTTTTTTAACCGACTTCAAAAAAGGAGGAGGTATTCAATTCGACTGTATTTTTTTTTTTTTTTTTTGTATTTTATTTTTATTTTTTTTTTATGTGTGTTACCACAGAACTTTCTTCTAGATGAACCGATTTTGATGATTCTTCTTTTATTTGAAAGGTGGCGTTTGTCATGTGGTCCCATTTAAATTTGATCAAGGTCCGACCTGTAGTTTTTGAGTTATCCTTAATAATGCGGGAGATTGAAGCTTTTTGGATGCTTTTCATTCATGATTGTTTTCACCATCGGGTTAGATTTATTGACTTCAAAAAACTATAAATTTGCCAAATTACCATGGAAATGTAGTTTTTGATGTTTTTACCGCGGAAATATCTGTTCTTATTAAAATGTTTTAATTTAATTGAATAGAAATGCACTAAAGAGTAAAAAATAAAATGTTTTTTTATAAAAAAAGTAAATACCGGTACTTGAAGGTTTATTATAAAAATTTAAAAATGCACTAAAAAGTAAAAAATAATTACTCCCGATAAAAAATATATATCAGAGAGATATACCCTTAAAGGTGATATCTGTAATTCTTATAAGTAGATAGGAAACTTATGTTCTAGGAGAAGAGCCAATCAGGAGCCAGTATTTAGTCACATGACCACGCCCCCTTTTACTCAACTAATCAAGAGTCAATACATAATTAAATGACCACACTGTTTTTACATCAAACCGGCCAGTAAAAGTTCAACACTGTACCACCATGTTCTACTCCACTTGCTACATCTTCACTATTACAAACTGAAATCCCTTATATCTCAACATCCACCACACACAAATCAACCAACCATTTTCTCTGTAGACCACTATGCATGAAGGCTCCCACTCAGCACATCACTTGTCCAGTATAGAGATTAAGAGGAGGCTTTAACCAACCACTTAAAATTTTAATAACCTGTACTGAGTTGCTCAGTGTATTTAGATGTTTGCATGTGTGTTGGTGATACATTTATCATTGTCTAATCAATGTAAAAATTTATTAACTGATACTGGTTGTTTCAGGTTGTGTATGCTTTGAGAATATGTTTTAGTGTTAAACACCCATCTTTAAAACTTTTTTTCTAACCTGTACTGAGTTGCTTGTTGTATTCAGATGGTTGCATGTGTGTTGATGATACATTTATCATTGTCTGACCAATATAATAATTTATTAACCAATACTAATTGTTTCTGGTTGTGTATGCTTTGAGAATATGTTCTAGTGCTAACCAGCCACTTGTAATTTTTCTAACTTGTACTGAGTTGCTTAGTGTATTTAGATACTTGCATGTGTGTTGATGCATTTATAACTGCCTGGCCAATGTAATAATCTGCTAACTGGTACTAGCGTTTCATGTTCCCATTTATATTGAGATTATATTTTATCATTAATCACCCATCTTTAAAACTTTTTTCTAACCTGTACTGAGTTGCTTAGTGTATTTGATGCTTGTATGTGTGTTGATGATGCATTTATCATTGTCTGACTAATGTAATAATTTATTAACCAATACTAATTGTTTCTGGTTGTGTATGCTTTGAGAATATGCTCTAGTGTTAACCAACCACTCATAATTTTTTCTAACATGTACTGAGTTGCTTAGTGTATTTAGATGTTTGCATGTACGTTGATGATGCATTTATCATTATCTTACTAATTTAATAATCTGCTAACTGGTACTAGCTGTTCATGTTTCCACTTATATTGAGATTATATTTTACCATTAACCACCCACCTTTAAACAAACTTTTTTTTAACCCCTATCAAATCTGATGTGTTTGTGTAATTTAAAATCTGCATTAATTAATGTATGTCTAACCAAAAAAATAAAAAATAAACACTGAACTAATGTTTTATGAGGGGGAGTGTTTCAACCTCTAGAATTTGGGGGTACTTCACATATATCCAGCCAAACAACCACAGTACTAACCCTTTCTGACCCATTTGTTTTCAGTGAGATGCTTTGCATATGAGTAATCAAAGTAGATGATTGAAAAAAAAAAAACTGACTAGGCCGCTAACTTGAGAATTATTATTCATATATCTCAATTGCTGCAAAGACTGTGTTTGATATTTAGCAGAGTTGCTTTTTGATGTGTGTGTTGAGTGTACTATTTAATTACACATAGCTCTATATTATTTTCAGTGTATGAAAAGTTATAACTCTCCATCACAATAACATGTGTGTGGAGCTTATGTGCTTACACATGTGTGATGTACTATAAATGTGTGCACATGTACATGTGTGTAGTGTGGTGGTGTGCATGTGATGTAACAATGATGATGATGATGATGATGATGATGTTGATGTGTTTATGTATGTGGCTGTGTATGTGCATGCATACACTTTCTAATGTAATGAAACAATATTTAACCCCCCCAAAATTGCCAATTATAACAAATTTGATGCAACCCTGGGTAATATATAGCTGTTTAGTATGAATTTAAAGTAGAAAATCAAATTGATTGTAAGCATTCAGATACTGAAGAGTTACTCATGTCTGTTGGTGTAATCGTTTACTGTATAACAACAATGTATAAGAACTAATTTTGTTTGATCACATTATAACTACCAATGCAATGAGCACAATGAACAATTTAATTACCAAGTAGTATTCATAAGCTTGATGAGACATAGCTTCTTCCTCTTACATAAATTCTATTATTTTGACAAACATAATCGCAACTCAGAAATTCTATTAATCACATTTTCTCAACCTAATAGAGCCATCGCTTGAATAACCCATCTCCTTTGTTGCACCAATACATCTATTAGGATATAAGAACTATAAATTTCTGCAGCACACCTCTAAACATTATAAACAGGGATTAGATAAATCTAGTATCATAGAAAAATGCTCAATTTAAACTAAAATCACTCTTTTCATACAAATTGCACCATTTAAGACTATAACACTCACAGTTTAGTACAAAACATTAAATTTTGAAGGAATCAATCCATTTTACACAAAATACCCCCATTTCAAGCACAAACTATCAATTTATAGTAAAATATCACAATTTAGTACAAATATCATCATTTTAGATAGAAAACAATAAACTTTAATGGAAAATAATACATCCTAGGGAAAAACACTAAATTTTTACTACATACATACTCTTTAATTAAAAATAATATAATCTCTATACACTATAATTAAGTTTATAGAAACTATTTTAAGCCCCATACATTCTTAAATCTAACAAATTAAAGAAATAAACACAATTGTTAATATAAAATTTTATTACATAGTAAAATTAAAAATATATAATGTCTAAATTATACTTAATAATAATACACAGCTCCATGTAATCATGTAATATACATATTTCTATTTAATATACATGCTCTTAGTTCAGCTAAAACATCATTAAAATTTTTATGGAATTTATTATACATAGAATTTCTATAAGCTATTGTATCTACATTATTACTACATATTATTCTTTTATCATCATTACCACTTAATACTACTTTATTCTGTTCTAGGGTATACAATATATGCTGACAACTTTGAATATTGTAATATGTCTTATAATTATCACATAATTTCCCACACACACCATTCACACAATTATAATAATCTATGAAATTAAGTTCTTTCTTAATTATAGAAGACTGTACACCTTTACATTTTTTAATTTCTCTACTATCAATAATACTTATAGAATACATTTTTGGATGCAATCCAACAAATTCACTAATTGGAGTGCCATTTAATTCATCCTTAAATACACCAAGCTTCTTTTTATTTTCTAATGAATAACATGGGTGACTTTTTGGATTATCACTTGTATCAAAATACTGAGCATTATCTTTAATATCTTTATAAAAATCAAGTGTTTTAAGTTCATAAATAAGTGAATCAGTATCACAGTATAAAAGATTAATATTCTTATACATTTTACTCATTATGTTGTAATGAAAATCAAACATTTTTAATTTGCTAATATCTAAAATAGACATACCAATGTAAATAGGCTTATTAAATTTAATTGTTGAAGGATTTAAATGTACTGCAGCCAATAATGGCTGCTCACTAAATATTGTTCGATCCTTAAAATTACTTTTTCCAACCAGTTTAGTAAATTTTACTTCATTTATAATAAGCTGCATATTAATTCTATGTCTAACGTTTGCCATAATTTTGCCAAAAACACTGTTATTCATAAGCTTCCAATAGTTCTTCTCAAACTCATTGGTAGCCTGCTTCCGCTGTAGAGTGTTTAAATCAATGTAAGGCTTCAACCATGCCGACTGATTGAAACAAATGACACGATGTACACGCTGTAGTTTTAGTCCTAATTCAATTGCCTGTTTAAGATTTCTATAGTGAATAATATAATTGTACTTATTTTCTAATGTATTAACTAATTTCACACATTTTCTAATTGATTTAGCCTCGGGGCATAGTGGTAAATCATTGTGTGCTAAATGTAAATCTGCTGGATACTCCGAATCCACATCGAGCATATAACCAATGGATCCATCATCAGCTATCTCCATAATATTTAATTCTGTTATTTCTTTCTGGCTAAGCCATCTGAAACCATTCATAGGGAGAGGTTCACTCATGGCCCAACCATAGAGGTTATTTGCATCCAAATATGCTATGAAAGTGTTATCTGTACCATTTCTACTATCATTATCATCATTACTGTAACTATTATTACAACTGTTAGTGTATGAATTGTCCGCCTTAGCATAACGTTTCACACACTGACACATACCACCACGTATTCCAGCTTCAAAGAATAAAACCATATCATAATCAGTTAGGAGCTCCAATTGAACCTTTGTCAACTTCAACATTGCTTGAAATGCCAATCCGGGAGCAGTAAAACTCCATGCAGGATCCAATTTGTAAATTTTATAGCAAACACTTCTGAAGTTTTCAAAAACATCAGCCAGTAGAAGTACATCTGTCTTTAGATATATATCACTATACTCCCCGAGTGTTTGAACATTTAACACATCCCACACATTTAATGCATGTGAGTAATCTTCTTCACTAATATTTGATTTTGTCAGGGAATTATAGAAATGCTCCTTTTCAGGTAAACTTGTTTCATCCAATTTTTCCCATGATGACACATATGAATAAGGGAAAACGCCCTTTCTATGGAATAAAGGAAGTAAATCAGGCGATGCAATGTTCCTGATTGTATGATGAAGCAAACTATCAGGTAAATAACTAACTAGCTTCTCAAGGCTTGAGGCCATGAAACGGAATGTATCTATGAATCGTATTTTCATTTTTTCTGAAATGCGCTTTGAAAATGATATGTAGCGTTCTTCACTATTCGGTATCACCTCGATGTCCTGATCATCATACGTCAAATCCCTGATGAATAAATGAGCATCATATCCACTCAGATTATGAATAAATACAGGAACAAAGTTGGAAAGCTGGTATTCTAAATTACATTTTGAATGCGATGCACCTCGAAATTTCCCAGTTAGATGGTCATGATCTGCGACTTTATCATTATTTAGAGGTTCTTCACAAATATGGCATATCAGTGAAGCATCATATTTCTCCAAATCCTCGGGCGTCCACTGCAATGGAATGTTTTTCTGATAAATCTTTTCTATTTTTCGCACATCTTCCACTAACCAATCACAGAATTTTTTAGTTGCATTACGGCCACGATACATTTTAGGCTCTGATGTAATATTAAACCTGGCACCTTCTTCACACCTTGGCGCAATATAGTAGCAAAAGCTGAACGCTTTGTGTTGCTGTATGGGGGTGGTACTAGATGTTTTTTCTGGCTTGTTTTGAATATCACCACATGAACTATCTTCCATGCATTGCCGCTTACATGTCTGCATATTTCCCCCCTGATGTTGGTTTTTTCGACGCTTACCACCAATTTCTATACCGTCATCATCATTATCACTAATAATTTCTCCATCATTGACATCATTATCATATGATTCATCGTTTAGAGGCTTCAGGATACACTCGAAGTCAGCAAATATAATAAATGGTATAAATTCTTGCTGTTTATATTGTTGAAATTTCAATATTTTATTCTCCTCCGTTGGCATGACAACTGTGGCAGGAGTATTGATGGAGCAACGTTGTATATATATGAGCCAGATAATTAGCATGGTCTTGAACATACCATAAGCAACGACGGCATATAAACATACGATGACAATCCTTAGTGATTTGACTTCTCACAAGCCTCCCCAAATATTTTATCCAGCAGTAATGTGATTTATCACCTTCAGTTATTAGGAGTAAGTCTGTATGATCTTTTTGTTCAATCTTTGTGATTCGAAGGGGGTATACAGTATTTTTCTCATCCAAACCATATACATTAACAGATGATCGAGGATTATTCTTTTCAAATGTGGACACATCGTCCAATGATGTAGGAAAAGATATACTACTCCAATTGTATTTCTTTAACAATGATGTATTCCACACATAATTGCTTGCATATTCTGGATGATTCACCTTAATATATTTTGTCAACATAGAATATTTGAAACACATCAGGTCAACGTTTTTCACATTAATAACAGCCTTTTTCGATGCAATACAGGATGGTAGTGGAATATATGATGATGCACGGCTTAGAACGTTCCGATGGTTGAGACGAATTTCGAGGTATTTAATTTTCATTAATGACCAGCCAGATCCCGTTGCATGTTCAAGTTTATCAGCAAGACTGATGATTTTTCTACAATCCTCCATGTACCATTTAGAAATATCATCACCACGAGTGAGTAACTGTGCATTGGTTGGGAAGTGAAATGGCATTACACTCCAATCTGCGAGCCCAACTCCTCTCTTAAATGAACATTGTAATGTTAGATTTACTTTTATTCCAACGCCGATTCTTTTCTTAATTATCTCGATCACTGTAGAAGTAATATCTGCCAAATATTTTGCAATATCCATTTGATGACTATTATTGTTTACAATGCGATATGTTGCAAAACGATTGGAATAACGCTTGCTAACCTTTTGAATGGAAACATCATGTTGAACACACACTGACGACATTTTCATAAATAATATAAATACAACTACCTATTAAAAGCAACAAAAACTTGAACGCAGGAGAAAACACGTCTGATCACTTCAATGGTCAGCATACAAATCAACAAATACCTTTCTGACACCTCCTTTTATACTAAATTAATACAAAGAGTTGACGCAAAATAACTGATATTAATTAAAATGAGTATAACTTGAGCACAGAAGGAAGACATCTATAATCACTTCAATGGTCAACAATCGAATCAATAAATAACTCCCTAATAACTCTTTTTATACAAAACCACACAAGGACTTGACGAAAAGTAACTTATATTAATTGTTTAAACATAAATAACGTTGAAGATGGCATGTTATTTATTACCCCCAAAAGGAATTTCACTTGAAGTTTAAAAACTAAAAGTAAATTTAAAAGCTAACCAATTTTAATATTATATACTTTTCATGAATATCATTGAAACATTACTGTACTTAATTACACCTGTCCGTCATATATCCACATTATCTTATACTATTTGCATAGTGAACATTTACTCCAGAAGACTTTACATAGATAGAGTGAAAATATTCAAATTAGTAAGAGCTCCGCAGACCAGATATGCATCACAATAATTGCTAGCAGATGAACATGCACATGGAATCCATCTGTGAGTGGAAAGAGAAATTATTAAACTCCAAAGTGGTGAGATTTATGCTTAACACAGAGACATTAACCAGCATCACTTCATTAAACATGTTAAAAAAAAAAAGAAAAAAAAAAAAGAAAATTGATGCGGAGAAAATTTAAAAGAAAATATATAAAACATTGGGGAAATCGCAGGACTGATACAAGAGAAATGATGAAAATTAGATAGAGGAACATTTTAAGTTAACACAATGGTTGAGAAAGCCAAATCAGTGAAAAATTGACGAAAGATGATGAAAAATTAAGAAAAATAGTTTAAAAGCGTTAAAATGCAAGAAAATAATGAGAAATAGCGGAAAATTGACTATAATTAGTGAAAACAGAGGAAAAATGGTGTAAAAGTATTAAAGCATAAGAAAATAGTAAGAAATCTAAAGGAAATGGCTTATAACGCATTTTAATATGTGGTTTTCTTTTTGTTTAATGAAAACACAATTTGAGTGCAAACTTACGGTGGCAAGAGAAAATTTTATAATGAAATACTAGCGATAAGCAAACAACTAACTTGACATGGAATAGGAAGAAAAATGAAGTTCGAAAAAAAAAAACTCATTAGAATGTAACACAATTAGGTAAATAATGAGATAAATTCGTTTTTTAAAATTAATAGCACACTGTCCAGCCAGTAATAAAGAAAAATAATTGTATTCTTCGGATGATAACTTTTAAATCTGTAAATGAGGTAATGGAAAATATTATAGTTTACCATGAGCAAACATTCTAAATTCTCCGAATCGATAATAATATATTTTTACATGAATAAACAAGAATAGAGGTAAAATGCAGGGTTAGAAGTTCCCACTATTTAGTTTCACAGAAAAGTGTATGATAAAATTAATACAAACGCAATATATATGATAAAAATAAAAAAAATTATAATAACACACTAATACAATCAGCTACAAAACTAGCGAGTCATAATAAAAAAAAAAAAAAAAACACCCGCTAGAAGAAATAAAACCTAGGAGCAGTGGATTTAACAAAAAAAAAACAAAAAAACAATGAGTAGGAAGATTATATATAAATAAATATAAATAATAAAACCTTGACAATACAATCAATTCACTCATACCGGCAAAATAATTAGAAATATAATAAAAACAATGAATAATAACAAACAACCATGGAGATAACACTTTGAACTAAATTTAAAAGTAATAGACAAAGTTCGCAAAATTCTGGAGATGGCAAATAAATTTCGCAGATAATTAAAAATATGTCATTAGAATCCCCAGAAAAAGGGAAAAAAACACGACCATTCAATCAATTATTGGGAGCAATTAAATTAATACACATGAGGGTAAATATTAATCTAATTTTAACAAGATCAGCTGCAAAAAAAAAAAAAAAAAAAAAGAAAAAAAAATGATCACAAACTTCAACCGATTAATCATAAAAATTAAATATACGATGTTTGATTCAAAACACAATTTTATAACCAACTAGTACCAAATAGGCATAAAATTAAATCGATGACAATCAACGAGCAATAAAAAAAAAAAAAAGTACCTAAAGAGCTAAAATACCCCCTTTCAAAATAGTGATCGGAACATATATTAACAATAAAATGGAAACATGTAAAGTAGCGAAGCAGGAACAAAATGGAAAATAAAAACAAAACAGAGGCGTAATTAAAATTAAATAAAAGAACGTACAATAAAAAAAACAAAGAGCCGATATAGATCACGAAAATACAAAATAAACACAAAAGAACTTGGATCTGAAAGGTGAAATATAAGCAATTACGAATTATTTAGCATATCAAAATTTAAAAAACAACAAGCGGAACAATAAATAAGGAATACACACAACAACACACTTGATGTAAAATAGATAAAATAAAATACAAAGATAACATATCAAAATAAATTTTTAAAACTCCGTTGAGTTAACTTCTGACAAATATTTAAAATTTCTTATAATATTATAAAGATCGCGTCCACAACCACTACAACTACTCACGAAAATAGAAAAAAGTAATACAAAACAGACATATCGAAAGAAAAAAAAAAAAAAAAAATGAGAATAAAATCGATTAGTCAAAATTCATGGGAAAAAACAAATTATTTACACGAGTCAAAATCCTTAACAAACAACTAAAAATAACAATATACATTGCTTAAAACTGATTATTATTTACTTAATAACAAATAATTTAAATTTATCATAATATTATAATGATCGCAAAAGAAAAAAAAAACATCGCAAAAAGATCACATTTAGATAAAATACACTGTTGCTCAGAAAAAAGAAGAAAACCAGCGCTGGAAGGCAAAAATAATAGACCAAACCGACGGAGACAACCTGTTTTAAGTATCTACTCAGCTCGTGCATTAGTTGCTGCCAGAGCGCACACGCTGTTCCCGCACACACACAAAACCTCACTCGCAGTTTTAACCACCGATATAATATTGATTCTCATTCGCAGGCAAGCACCCATCATCACAATGCACACCAGCAGTTCCCACACATACATACTTATTGGGAAAACCTTGCAAAAACACACAAAGACACTAGTGAATATCATTATAATATTATGATAAATTTAAATTATTTGTTATTAAGTAAATAATAATCAGTTTTAAGCAATGTATATTGCTATTTTTAGTTGTTTGTTAAGGATTTTGACTCGTGTAAATAATTTGTTTTTTCCCATGAATTTTGACTAATCGATTTTATTCTCATTTTTTTTTTTTTTTTTTCTTTCGATATGTCTGTTTTGTATTACTTTTTTCTATTTTCGTGAGTAGTTGTAGTGGTTGTGGACGCGATCTTTATAATATTATAAGAAATTTTAAATATTTGTCAGAAGTTAACTCAACGGAGTTTTAAAAATTTATTTTGATATGTTATCTTTGTATTTTATTTTATCTATTTTACATCAAGTGTGTTGTTGTGTGTATTCCTTATTTATTGTTCCGCTTGTTGTTTTTTAAATTTTGATATGCTAAATAATTCGTAATTGCTTATATTTCACCTTTCAGATCCAAGTTCTTTTGTGTTTATTTTGTATTTTCGTGATCTATATCGGCTCTTTGTTTTTTTTATTGTACGTTCTTTTATTTAATTTTAATTACGCCTCTGTTTTGTTTTTATTTTCCATTTTGTTCCTGCTTCGCTACTTTACATGTTTCCATTTTATTGTTAATATATGTTCCGATCACTATTTTGAAAGGGGGTATTTTAGCTCTTTAGGTACTTTTTTTTTTTTTTTATTGCTCGTTGATTGTCATCGATTTAATTTTATGCCTATTTGGTACTAGTTGGTTATAAAATTGTGTTTTGAATCAAACATCGTATATTTAATTTTTATGATTAATCGGTTGAAGTTTGTGATCATTTTTTTTTCTTTTTTTTTTTTTTTTTTTTTGCAGCTGATCTTGTTAAAATTAGATTAATATTTACCCTCATGTGTATTAATTTAATTGCTCCCAATAATTGATTGAATGGTCGTGTTTTTTTCCCTTTTTCTGGGGATTCTAATGACATATTTTTAATTATCTGCGAAATTTATTTGCCATCTCCAGAATTTTGCGAACTTTGTCTATTACTTTTAAATTTAGTTCAAAGTGTTATCTCCATGGTTGTTTGTTATTATTCATTGTTTTTATTATATTTCTAATTATTTTGCCGGTATGAGTGAATTGATTGTATTGTCAAGGTTTTATTATTTATATTTATTTATATATAATCTTCCTACTCATTGTTTTTTTGTTTTTTTTTTGTTAAATCCACTGCTCCTAGGTTTTATTTCTTCTAGCGGGTGTTTTTTTTTTTTTTTTATTATGACTCGCTAGTTTTGTAGCTGATTGTATTAGTGTGTTATTATAATTTTTTTTATTTTTATCATATATATTGCGTTTGTATTAATTTTATCATACACTTTTCTGTGAAACTAAATAGTGGGAACTTCTAACCCTGCATTTTACCTCTATTCTTGTTTATTCATGTAAAAATATATTATTATCGATTCGGAGAATTTAGAATGTTTGCTCATGGTAAACTATAATATTTTCCATTACCTCATTTACAGATTTAAAAGTTATCATCCGAAGAATACAATTATTTTTCTTTATTACTGGCTGGACAGTGTGCTATTAATTTTAAAAAACGAATTTATCTCATTATTTACCTAATTGTGTTACATTCTAATGAGTTTTTTTTTTTCGAACTTCATTTTTCTTCCTATTCCATGTCAAGTTAGTTGTTTGCTTATCGCTAGTATTTCATTATAAAATTTTCTCTTGCCACCGTAAGTTTGCACTCAAATTGTGTTTTCATTAAACAAAAAGAAAACCACATATTAAAATGCGTTATAAGCCATTTCCTTTAGATTTCTTACTATTTTCTTATGCTTTAATACTTTTACACCATTTTTCCTCTGTTTTCACTAATTATAGTCAATTTTCCGCTATTTCTCATTATTTTCTTGCATTTTAACGCTTTTAAACTATTTTTCTTAATTTTTCATCATCTTTCGTCAATTTTTCACTGATTTGGCTTTCTCAACCATTGTGTTAACTTAAAATGTTCCTCTATCTAATTTTCATCATTTCTCTTGTATCAGTCCTGCGATTTCCCCAATGTTTTATATATTTTCTTTTAAATTTTCTCCGCATCAATTTTCTTTTTTTTTTTTCTTTTTTTTTTTAACATGTTTAATGAAGTGATGCTGGTTAATGTCTCTGTGTTAAGCATAAATCTCACCACTTTGGAGTTTAATAATTTCTCTTTCCACTCACAGATGGATTCCATGTGCATGTTCATCTGCTAGCAATTATTGTGATGCATATCTGGTCTGCGGAGCTCTTACTAATTTGAATATTTTCACTCTATCTATGTAAAGTCTTCTGGAGTAAATGTTCACTATGCAAATAGTATAAGATAATGTGGATATATGACGGACAGGTGTAATTAAGTACAGTAATGTTTCAATGATATTCATGAAAAGTATATAATATTAAAATTGGTTAGCTTTTAAATTTACTTTTAGTTTTTAAACTTCAAGTGAAATTCCTTTTGGGGGTAATAAATAACATGCCATCTTCAACGTTATTTATGTTTAAACAATTAATATAAGTTACTTTTCGTCAAGTCCTTGTGTGGTTTTGTATAAAAAGAGTTATTAGGGAGTTATTTATTGATTCGATTGTTGACCATTGAAGTGATTATAGATGTCTTCCTTCTGTGCTCAAGTTATACTCATTTTAATTAATATCAGTTATTTTGCGTCAACTCTTTGTATTAATTTAGTATAAAAGGAGGTGTCAGAAAGGTATTTGTTGATTTGTATGCTGACCATTGAAGTGATCAGACGTGTTTTCTCCTGCGTTCAAGTTTTTGTTGCTTTTAATAGGTAGTTGTATTTATATTATTTATGAAAATGTCGTCAGTGTGTGTTCAACATGATGTTTCCATTCAAAAGGTTAGCAAGCGTTATTCCAATCGTTTTGCAACATATCGCATTGTAAACAATAATAGTCATCAAATGGATATTGCAAAATATTTGGCAGATATTACTTCTACAGTGATCGAGATAATTAAGAAAAGAATCGGCGTTGGAATAAAAGTAAATCTAACATTACAATGTTCATTTAAGAGAGGAGTTGGGCTCGCAGATTGGAGTGTAATGCCATTTCACTTCCCAACCAATGCACAGTTACTCACTCGTGGTGATGATATTTCTAAATGGTACATGGAGGATTGTAGAAAAATCATCAGTCTTGCTGATAAACTTGAACATGCAACGGGATCTGGCTGGTCATTAATGAAAATTAAATACCTCGAAATTCGTCTCAACCATCGGAACGTTCTAAGCCGTGCATCATCATATATTCCACTACCATCCTGTATTGCATCGAAAAAGGCTGTTATTAATGTGAAAAACGTTGACCTGATGTGTTTCAAATATTCTATGTTGACAAAATATATTAAGGTGAATCATCCAGAATATGCAAGCAATTATGTGTGGAATACATCATTGTTAAAGAAATACAATTGGAGTAGTATATCTTTTCCTACATCATTGGACGATGTGTCCACATTTGAAAAGAATAATCCTCGATCATCTGTTAATGTATATGGTTTGGATGAGAAAAATACTGTATACCCCCTTCGAATCACAAAGATTGAACAAAAAGATCATACAGACTTACTCCTAATAACTGAAGGTGATAAATCACATTACTGCTGGATAAAATATTTGGGGAGGCTTGTGAGAAGTCAAATCACTAAGGATTGTCATCGTATGTTTATATGCCGTCGTTGCTTATGGTATGTTCAAGACCATGCTAATTATCTGGCTCATATATATACAACGTTGCTCCATCAATACTCCTGCCACAGTTGTCATGCCAACGGAGGAGAATAAAATATTGAAATTTCAACAATATAAACAGCAAGAATTTATACCATTTATTATATTTGCTGACTTCGAGTGTATCCTGAAGCCTCTAAACGATGAATCATATGATAATGATGTCAATGATGGAGAAATTATTAGTGATAATGATGATGACGGTATAGAAATTGGTGGTAAGCGTCGAAAAAACCAACATCAGGGGGGAAATATGCAGACATGTAAGCGGCAATGCATGGAAGATAGTTCATGTGGTGATATTCAAAACAAGCCAGAAAAAACATCTAGTACCACCCCCATACAGCAACACAAAGCGTTCAGCTTTTGCTACTATATTGCGCCAAGGTGTGAAGAAGGTGCCAGGTTTAATATTACATCAGAGCCTAAAATGTATCGTGGCCGTAATGCAACTAAAAAATTCTGTGATTGGTTAGTGGAAGATGTGCGAAAAATAGAAAAGATTTATCAGAAAAACATTCCATTGCAGTGGACGCCCGAGGATTTGGAGAAATATGATGCTTCACTGATATGCCATATTTGTGAAGAACCTCTAAATAATGATAAAGTCGCAGATCATGACCATCTAACTGGGAAATTTCGAGGTGCATCGCATTCAAAATGTAATTTAGAATACCAGCTTTCCAACTTTGTTCCTGTATTTATTCATAATCTGAGTGGATATGATGCTCATTTATTCATCAGGGATTTGACGTATGATGATCAGGACATCGAGGTGATACCGAATAGTGAAGAACGCTACATATCATTTTCAAAGCGCATTTCAGAAAAAATGAAAATACGATTCATAGATACATTCCGTTTCATGGCCTCAAGCCTTGAGAAGCTAGTTAGTTATTTACCTGATAGTTTGCTTCATCATACAATCAGGAACATTGCATCGCCTGATTTACTTCCTTTATTCCATAGAAAGGGCGTTTTCCCTTATTCATATGTGTCATCATGGGAAAAATTGGATGAAACAAGTTTACCTGAAAAGGAGCATTTCTATAATTCCCTGACAAAATCAAATATTAGTGAAGAAGATTACTCACATGCATTAAATGTGTGGGATGTGTTAAATGTTCAAACACTCGGGGAGTATAGTGATATATATCTAAAGACAGATGTACTTCTACTGGCTGATGTTTTTGAAAACTTCAGAAGTGTTTGCTATAAAATTTACAAATTGGATCCTGCATGGAGTTTTACTGCTCCCGGATTGGCATTTCAAGCAATGTTGAAGTTGACAAAGGTTCAATTGGAGCTCCTAACTGATTATGATATGGTTTTATTCTTTGAAGCTGGAATACGTGGTGGTATGTGTCAGTGTGTGAAACGTTATGCTAAGGCGGACAATTCATACACTAACAGTTGTAATAATAGTTACAGTAATGATGATAATGATAGTAGAAATGGTACAGATAACACTTTCATAGCATATTTGGATGCAAATAACCTCTATGGTTGGGCCATGAGTGAACCTCTCCCTATGAATGGTTTCAGATGGCTTAGCCAGAAAGAAATAACAGAATTAAATATTATGGAGATAGCTGATGATGGATCCATTGGTTATATGCTCGATGTGGATTCGGAGTATCCAGCAGATTTACATTTAGCACACAATGATTTACCACTATGCCCCGAGGCTAAATCAATTAGAAAATGTGTGAAATTAGTTAATACATTAGAAAATAAGTACAATTATATTATTCACTATAGAAATCTTAAACAGGCAATTGAATTAGGACTAAAACTACAGCGTGTACATCGTGTCATTTGTTTCAATCAGTCGGCATGGTTGAAGCCTTACATTGATTTAAACACTCTACAGCGGAAGCAGGCTACCAATGAGTTTGAGAAGAACTATTGGAAGCTTATGAATAACAGTGTTTTTGGCAAAATTATGGCAAACGTTAGACATAGAATTAATATGCAGCTTATTATAAATGAAGTAAAATTTACTAAACTGGTTGGAAAAAGTAATTTTAAGGATCGAACAATATTTAGTGAGCAGCCATTATTGGCTGCAGTACATTTAAATCCTTCAACAATTAAATTTAATAAGCCTATTTACATTGGTATGTCTATTTTAGATATTAGCAAATTAAAAATGTTTGATTTTCATTACAACATAATGAGTAAAATGTATAAGAATATTAATCTTTTATACTGTGATACTGATTCACTTATTTATGAACTTAAAACACTTGATTTTTATAAAGATATTAAAGATAATGCTCAGTATTTTGATACAAGTGATAATCCAAAAAGTCACCCATGTTATTCATTAGAAAATAAAAAGAAGCTTGGTGTATTTAAGGATGAATTAAATGGCACTCCAATTAGTGAATTTGTTGGATTGCATCCAAAAATGTATTCTATAAGTATTATTGATAGTAGAGAAATTAAAAAATGTAAAGGTGTACAGTCTTCTATAATTAAGAAAGAACTTAATTTCATAGATTATTATAATTGTGTGAATGGTGTGTGTGGGAAATTATGTGATAATTATAAGACATATTACAATATTCAAAGTTGTCAGCATATATTGTATACCCTAGAACAGAATAAAGTAGTATTAAGTGGTAATGATGATAAAAGAATAATATGTAGTAATAATGTAGATACAATAGCTTATAGAAATTCTATGTATAATAAATTCCATAAAAATTTTAATGATGTTTTAGCTGAACTAAGAGCATGTATATTAAATAGAAATATGTATATTACATGATTACATGGAGCTGTGTATTATTATTAAGTATAATTTAGACATTATATATTTTTAATTTTACTATGTAATAAAATTTTATATTAACAATTGTGTTTATTTCTTTAATTTGTTAGATTTAAGAATGTATGGGGCTTAAAATAGTTTCTATAAACTTAATTATAGTGTATAGAGATTATATTATTTTTAATTAAAGAGTATGTATGTAGTAAAAATTTAGTGTTTTTCCCTAGGATGTATTATTTTCCATTAAAGTTTATTGTTTTCTATCTAAAATGATGATATTTGTACTAAATTGTGATATTTTACTATAAATTGATAGTTTGTGCTTGAAATGGGGGTATTTTGTGTAAAATGGATTGATTCCTTCAAAATTTAATGTTTTGTACTAAACTGTGAGTGTTATAGTCTTAAATGGTGCAATTTGTATGAAAAGAGTGATTTTAGTTTAAATTGAGCATTTTTCTATGATACTAGATTTATCTAATCCCTGTTTATAATGTTTAGAGGTGTGCTGCAGAAATTTATAGTTCTTATATCCTAATAGATGTATTGGTGCAACAAAGGAGATGGGTTATTCAAGCGATGGCTCTATTAGGTTGAGAAAATGTGATTAATAGAATTTCTGAGTTGCGATTATGTTTGTCAAAATAATAGAATTTATGTAAGAGGAAGAAGCTATGTCTCATCAAGCTTATGAATACTACTTGGTAATTAAATTGTTCATTGTGCTCATTGCATTGGTAGTTATAATGTGATCAAACAAAATTAGTTCTTATACATTGTTGTTATACAGTAAACGATTACACCAACAGACATGAGTAACTCTTCAGTATCTGAATGCTTACAATCAATTTGATTTTCTACTTTAAATTCATACTAAACAGCTATATATTACCCAGGGTTGCATCAAATTTGTTATAATTGGCAATTTTGGGGGGGTTAAATATTGTTTCATTACATTAGAAAGTGTATGCATGCACATACACAGCCACATACATAAACACATCAACATCATCATCATCATCATCATCATCATTGTTACATCACATGCACACCACCACACTACACACATGTACATGTGCACACATTTATAGTACATCACACATGTGTAAGCACATAAGCTCCACACACATGTTATTGTGATGGAGAGTTACAACTTTTCATACACTGAAAATAATATAGAGCTATGTGTAATTAAATAGTACACTCAACACACACATCAAAAAGCAACTCTGCTAAATATCAAACACAGTCTTTGCAGCAATTGAGATATATGAATAATAATTCTCAAGTTAGCAGTCTAGTCAGTTTTTTTTTTTTCAATCATCTACTTTGATTACTCATATGCAAAGCATCTCACTGGAAACAAATGGGTCAGAAAGGGTTAGTACTGTGGTTGTTTGGCTGGATATATGTGAAGTACCCCCAAATTCTAGAGGTTGAAACACTCCCCCTCATAAAACATTAGTTCAGTGTTTATTTTTTATTTTTTTGGTTAGACATACATTAATTAATGCAGATTTTAAATTACACAAACACATCAGATTTGATAGGGGTTAAAAAAAAGTTTGTTTAAAGGTGGGTGGTTAATGGTAAAATATAATCTCAATATAAGTGGAAACATGAACAGCTAGTACCAGTTAGCAGATTATTAAATTAGTAAGATAATGATAAATGCATCATCAACGTACATGCAAACATCTAAATACACTAAGCAACTCAGTACATGTTAGAAAAAATTATGAGTGGTTGGTTAACACTAGAGCATATTCTCAAAGCATACACAACCAGAAACAATTAGTATTGGTTAATAAATTATTACATTAGTCAGACAATGATAAATGCATCATCAACACACATACAAGCATCAAATACACTAAGCAACTCAGTACAGGTTAGAAAAAAGTTTTAAAGATGGGTGATTAATGATAAAATATAATCTCAATATAAATGGGAACATGAAACGCTAGTACCAGTTAGCAGATTATTACATTGGCCAGGCAGTTATAAATGCATCAACACACATGCAAGTATCTAAATACACTAAGCAACTCAGTACAAGTTAGAAAAATTACAAGTGGCTGGTTAGCACTAGAACATATTCTCAAAGCATACACAACCAGAAACAATTAGTATTGGTTAATAAATTATTATATTGGTCAGACAATGATAAATGTATCATCAACACACATGCAACCATCTGAATACAACAAGCAACTCAGTACAGGTTAGAAAAAAAGTTTTAAAGATGGGTGTTTAACACTAAAACATATTCTCAAAGCATACACAACCTGAAACAACCAGTATCAGTTAATAAATTTTTACATTGATTAGACAATGATAAATGTATCACCAACACACATGCAAACATCTAAATACACTGAGCAACTCAGTACAGGTTATTAAAATTTTAAGTGGTTGGTTAAAGCCTCCTCTTAATCTCTATACTGGACAAGTGATGTGCTGAGTGGGAGCCTTCATGCATAGTGGTCTACAGAGAAAATGGTTGGTTGATTTGTGTGTGGTGGATGTTGAGATATAAGGGATTTCAGTTTGTAATAGTGAAGATGTAGCAAGTGGAGTAGAACATGGTGGTACAGTGTTGAACTTTTACTGGCCGGTTTGATGTAAAAACAGTGTGGTCATTTAATTATGTATTGACTCTTGATTAGTTGAGTAAAAGGGGGCGTGGTCATGTGACTAAATACTGGCTCCTGATTGGCTCTTCTCCTAGAACATAGGTTTCCTACCTACTCTTATACAACATTAATTTTTTGGAGTTGGCATCAAATTCATATTAAAAGAATAATTAAAAACTGCATTAAATGTTCATTAAATTGTTCCTAGATATAGTAACATGAATTTAATTCCAACTCCAAAAAGTTAATGTTGTATAAGAATTACAATATCACCACTTAAGTGTTATATCACTGTGATATATATATTTTATCGGGAGTAATTATTTTTTACTTTTTAGTGCATTTTTAAATTTGTATAATAAACCTTGAAGTCGGTATTTATTTTTTGTAAAAAAGAGTTTTATTTATTTTTTTTGAGATGGGTTACAACATCAACAAAGGACCAACACCTACAAGCGTATTGAAAAGGAAAGGGTCAGTCAGATAGAAATTCTGCCAAAGCTAGATAGTATAAATGCACCGGGAGCTAGAACGTTGGTGGTAGGAGCAGGAAAAGATAAAATACATGAAATACAAAAAGGAGTAGACCAAGTGTGGTAGCAAGTCGAAAAATATGGAGCAGAACATTTGGCATTCAGAAGTGCGCACTCAAAAAATACGCAAAAATGGGAATTACTTGAATGAAAACAACAATTTGAGGAAGGTGTTAAACGGAGACAAAAACCGAGCGAAAGTTAACAGAGAATACGGTTGAATCGCAAACAAATAATGAAAGTAACGGCAAAGCAGCGGAACAACGGAAAGTTATCGAACCCAGGATAAGATGGAAGACTTTATGGACCGCACAGATGGATTGAGAGTGTTTGTTTTTTTTAAATAATCGCGAATGTGAGGATTTCGATGCGCCGTATTTAACTGTTAAGCCTATTACTGCACATGGAGGCTACTTACAATTAGTAGGGTCATACATGATAACCGTTATTCTAAAAGAAAATACAGTTTTGATAATGGAACTTGTCGTAATGTATAAGGATCGTGATGCCGCAAAGGAGAGACATTCGAGAATTATTTGCTGCGAAAGAGACAGATATTTGGAGGTGCCCGGCGCGTGAAGATGTAATCGTGCGAGAGGGCTATGTGTTCTAATCTCTAAAAAAAAAAAAAACAACTAATCGGTAAAGTAGTCTTGTGGGTGGGAATTAGGTAATTAATTATGCTCTGGAATAAACATTAAAAAAAAATAAAGTGTATTAGAATATTTTTTTTAGAAGTAGTTTATTCGGATTGGTCCAGTGCATTGTAAAAACAATAATGAGAAACAACTTTTCCAAAAAAAAAATACGTTTCTAAAGGTTTAAAAAATAGTTAATACGATACAAAATAATTAAAATTGTAAAAATTGTGTATGAAAAAAAAAGGTAATATTAAATACCAATAAAACCAAAACTATACCCTATTTACATGTGGAAACACTAAGCTGACGATTCTAACAATAATTATCTAACACTAAACTATACATGCAACTAGATTTTCCGTTACTTTTTTTGTACTTTATTTTTCCTTTACCACTTTACCGGTTTGTCGTTAGAGCGTACAAACTCATCTCGCGCAACTGTTACTGTAAAAATTTTACCCAAAATGAAACTTTTCATTAATATTATTTATTCAACTGCATTCGAAATGGAAAATACCTCGCGCTGTAACCTGTGTTTTTCCATCAGCACAAAGTTGGTTAATTATAAAAGTTTTGTTAGATCCACCTTAAGCGTATCCGTCTGATCTGGTATTCACACATCAAATATGGATAAGTTACAACAGTTCAGAAATATGCTTTGTACACCGTGTTCTCTATTCCACATGGAAACTACCATTTTTTTTTTTTTTGCGTGTACTTCACGTCACAAACAATTTTGAACGTCATAGTCGCGCCACAGAGTTTTATAACAGTTTTAATAAAATCACGAGCGGCAGCGACGTCTTTACTAATGAGGTCGGTTATTGTACACGCTTAAATGCAGCATAAAAAAATGCGGGAGCATAAAAGGATGAAGTGAAACTGCGTTTTAGTTCGATTTATTAAATTTTTCCGAGTACTTTCGTGTTAATTTTCCTTCAAAAATTTTCCCGATTTCGGGGGTTATTTTTTGTCGTTAATAAAATTTACCGTATATATTTACTTATCGGCGCGAATATTCCGAAAAAATTTAAAATTAAAAATTTCAATGAAAAGGTTAGACGGTATCGCAAAACATAAATATGCCGATACACGGATTCTATGTATTTAAAACTGCGATAGCTGTACGGAAAAATAAATCTCCGTACAATTAACTGCAACTTTGAATCTTTTCATTTGCAAATTTTGAAAATATTTTGATCCATCAATTTATTTCTCCTTTGTTTGATAAAATTATAAAGTATTAAAATAAAATATAGTTGCGAAAATAGCGAACGTTTTCGGGCCCAGGCCATTATTAGCTAAAAGGCTATTGAGGTAAGTTGAAAGGAACAAACTGATTATATTGAGACGGATTCGGCATTTCTTACGGCCTTTGATAACGTTGTCCGAGCTAGAAAATAATAAAATTTTGGCAACAATCAATTAAATTCTTCTTGGCAGTGGGCAAACGCAGCATTGTTTGTCAAAGACGCTTTCTCTGCTAAAAAATCAAGGGATCCCGGCATAGCTGTTCTGACCGCTGCTCCAGGGTAGCGAACTGGTTTCTTTATGTGTGGCCGAGAAGCGACGATAGAGCATTTGTTGGCGGTATGGGCGTTTTCTATGTTGAGCCGGGGGAAGTTTTTTGACAAAAAACCCGAAAAGGCATAAACATTAACACTAAGGGGACTTTCTAAAAAGACCTATTGGGCGGTGTTTTTGATATACTTTTTTTTTTTGTATAAGATCATTAGCGAAAGGCGAGAAGACATTGAGCGATCTTGGCCACTTTAGTCTAAGTCTGAACGTCGTCGAGGCTGCATTACCTCCAGTAACTCATCGTCGCGTTGTCGTCCGAAAATTGTACGCGCCCTGGCGCACGTTTTTCCTTTTCGAATTTTTAATCTGTCAATTTTTATATGTATATTTTTTATCCGAACTTTCGGTGATTCTTTTACAATTTTTATTTTCTGTTCTAATATAGCGATTTTCTATCGGAAATCTTCTTATTGGACACGGGGTGGGGCCTCGTGACATCTCCTTGACGGAGATATTATGTTTTTTTCCTTTTTTAAAAAGGCCTAAAAGCTCTGCTCGGCTGAGCTTACCGGTAGCGACACACACACCGTAGAGTGTTGCTGACGCCCGAAATCTCAAATTTTTTTTATCATCATCGTGATTTTGTTTCATCGAGGGAAGAAAATGAGCCCGTATCAACTGGCTCCCGGAACAGAGGGACGAAAAAATTGAGTTTTTCTCAATATGTTCATTAAAAAAAAAAAAGTCGGATACATACGAAGTCCTAACGTGTGGTTTATTCGCTATTTTTTCGTAATTATATGCAGCTTATTATTTTGTATAGATTTAATATATATATATATATATATATATATTATATTTTTCCGATGTACTTTTAAAATTTGATTAATTATGCAGAAAAATGAAAATTCGGTGAAAAGTTTCGATTAATTATTCAACACATCGCGATAGCGACCTTTATGAGATATTCGATTTAATTAGAAAATATAATTAACCTCTTCAATAGTTTTTCTGTGATTTCAAAGTTATCCACGCGACCCCGAATATATTTTACTCAAACAACTATGTTTCTAAAGAAACACACAAATACGTATTTTTAAATTAAAATTTTAGCTTTAATATTTGTAAAATTCAAAATGGGATCTATTAATAATAGTTCATTTCGTGTGTTAAAATGAAGGTGGAAATTTTACAATAATTTCATTTTGCAAATTTCATAATTAGGAAATTCAGGACACAAGTTTATAAAGTAAATAATGAAAAAAATAGCCCCATTGATGTGATCGAATAATTCATTAAAGATATACGCTGCAATGAACGAAATATTTTACCGAATGTAGGAAAAAAGCCAGCGTTACTGATAACAATTATGGCCAGAGGAGTCTCTTAAATCTACCTTCATAGACGACCATTGATTAATTATCGATCAACTCGTAGAAAGTTCCCCAAGTATTACGAGTGTGATAACTGCAAAAAGTAAATGGGCTTAATTAAAAAAAATAAATAAAAAAATACGCTACTAGTTTTTTTCCCCCCTTTTTTTGGGTATGTTAACAAAGAACAATCAACCAAGGGGAATCTAAATAATAGCTCAAAAGAAGCGTAAAGATTTTAATCTGGTGCGAGATAGAATGAAAGGGAACAAGCTGGAATAGCCGACAAGGAAGGAAATGAGAGAACATAAGAATCATTGTTTAGGGAGTAGAAAGACCGAAGAGTTGAATTACAGTTGAATTCAAATAAATTGTAATCCGCATGTTCTACAATTCCCCCCGGCTTAGCGACATAAAAAAAAAAATAGTAACAAACTTTTTTTTCTGAATCAAACGATAGCGCTTTCAGCGACATAATCATAATCGCAGAAAGCTCACTACAGGGGTTTTGTTCTAGTTGAAGGTGCGATTACTGTTTTCGGAAACTAGGTATAGAGAGTTCAGTGCATGTTCGGTGGCGCCGTTAGTTATTAAGAAAAAGATTTAAATAAATGACGCTCTAAAATGGAGCTCGATACGATCGGAGAGAAAGAGCGATAGCGATAGCAATACGGCGATAGTTGCAGATTTTTAAAATTAGCACCGGGCTATCGTAGCAAAGTGTCCGCGGATAGAATAGTCAAGCGTTGTCACGGAGAGCGAACAAAGCGGTTATAAACAAACCATATAGCTGTTGCCCGGATCGCCGGGAAACAAACAGCGAAAGCTGAATTGCGGAACAATAAGAAAAGTCAGTAATGTCGTAAGCTGGATGACGAAGTGGGTTTGATTAGGGTATTTGAAAAAGCCGGTTAAGGATACCGCGGTGCGCGCAAAGCCCGGCGGACCTGTTAAATGGTTTAGCGGACAGAGTAAGCTAAATCTGGCTGAACGCATCGACAAATCCGGCTGTTCTCCATTATTATTTACCGATGATAAGTTCAATAATAATATACCGGCAGGATGCGGTGCCATTCGCTCTTTGCCCAGCATAGCGGACGAGTGGCGAAATGAACGAGATAAGAGAGTAGAGCGAAGCTAGCAGAGCGCGCGCAAGTCTTTCCTCTGGGAGAAATGTCATCGCAGAGTAGCCCATTATTCGGGCTGGCTTTCGTTGTTTTTCCACATCATCTGCACGCAGTTCACTTTGTAGCCGGCACGATTTCAGAGCCGTTAGCAGTTCAACAACCGTCTTGTTTACCTCGGGCTTGTTATCAGTTTAAAGCACCACCTCCATCTTTACCGTCCTTTCCTCTTTTCCACATACATATATGGTAAATTTCAGTTGCCGCTTAATAATTTCGGCCGCGCTTTGTTAATTTAACTTTTTAGCCCCGGCTGCGATGTTGCTTCTCCCCCCATCCCGCCATTGCTACTTCTAACTTAAACGCGCGTTCTATCTTTGAAAGAGCTTAGTTTCGGCTCTTTCCCACGTTTTTCTTTATCATTCGATCTTCGCTAAACCTTAAATTTCGTAAGGTATTTATTTTTCGAAATAATTCTCCGCCAACTCTTCATGAAAAAAACTTTCCCCACTCCAGTACATTTCATGAGAGACACAGTGGACGTAACGTATCAATGTTGGTCGTCCAGGGGATAATACAGATGCGAATTATATTCGGGATTTTCCTTTTCTCTTAATTTAGAGTAAATTACGAAATACAGAAATTCCGCTTCAGGGTCAATCAACCGCAGTGATAATTTGACGGGTTGTTCGTTTTTTTTATTTTATTTTTTTTTTGAAAAATTCAAATAACGAATTAAGAAATCACATTTTTTTACGGTATCATCGTGTTATTTTCCATCGCCACCACACGAAATTTTCCAAAAAAAAAAATATATCTTTAAGTAGTCCTCCATATTGCGTAGTTTTCGGTTTTCTAAGAGTTCTCCTATTTCAAAGCTGCTCATAATGTTCTAATCAAATTACCGGTAACCCGCAACTGCGGTAATTTTACAAAATTTTCACAATGAGTCGAATGAAGTTTTTTTGGAATAATGTATACACGATGAATGCGCCTCAGAACAATCTTGCGAGGAAGATGTGGAAGCGAATGTCAGAGAAAATAGGGGCAATAGCTGATAAAGGATATAGAATGCAAAATAGATCCAGATATGAGCGAATGCAGTTTTTTTTTTTTTTTTCTTTTTTAAATTGGTGAAGATAGTGAACTATTAAATGGATAAGCAGCCACCGTTAACTTGCCTCGCAAAATAAAATCGAAAAATATCATTAAAAATTTACCCCAGGCTCGACAAGATTGATAAGGGGAGATTATCAAGCTATTTTTCAGATTTATAACAGTATGATTGATGGCACATAGTTTAGTGCACAAACCAGTTTATCGAAAATTGGAAAATGGCAATTGGGTATGGTTCGGAAGAACGAGATATGGCCGAAGTCGTGGCAGTACTTTATTTATTAGCTGTAAAAATGACCGGTCTAGTATCATGGAATTAGAGCAAGCTGCATTTAGAAACGTTTTCTTTTTGTTTTGTTTTTTTCCGATTAATTCGATTTCATGATAGAATGACAAGAGCGAATCAGGTTTAACAAAATTAGCGGCTATTAGAGTTTTTTATGAAAATTTTGGAGGGGTAATTGCGAGAAGAATCAGCCTTTCTGAATAACGGATAAATGCTGCATGCATTTGGCTGTCGCGTTGTAGCTTTACTCGATGTACATTAGCAATAAGCCGGCAAAGTATGGTCTCTTCTAGTGATATAAATACGCTTTGTGTGTGGTGGTGGATGCATTTTATAGTTACAACTTTGAATTGCACCGCGGAAGACAAAATTTCGATCCATATCTTGCATCCAATAACAACCGGATGCAGAGTCAAATATGGAACCAATTAAAAAAATTTTAGAACAAATTTGACCACAAATAATTATTACACAAGCTATCCATTTGAATTTGTTGCGATATCGTTCTAATTGGTACGTATTGAAAAATAATGGAATGCAAATACCTTTCCAATTTATTGATAGAATAGGATTGCAGGATCTTTTTATTTATTTATTTATGTTTTTAAATGGGCTCGTCAACATGGACACTGGTCCAAGAATAATGGAACAGAGGGGCAAGAGAGACTCGTATCCTTACACGATCAGAGGTAGCTGACTGAAAAGAATCAAGAGCTAGGATAACAGAAGGAGGAGAAAGGAAGAGAAAACATTTATATGATCGGGTTCGCGAATGAATTAGTTGCTGGAGGGGTGCGGTGGACAATAAGTAGAAGGTACGAGAGAATAACGGAAAAGCGACGAAGGAAGCAAACAGTGCCCAAATCGTAGAGAGATTAGAGCAATGCGTAGAAGGAAAGTCATAAAACCAGAGGAAGCGAGGAAGGAAAGGTTGAATAGACAAGAAAAAAGAATGTGAGTTGGAGAATGAGGAGACGTAGGAGTTAAACCATAGTTTGGAATGGGCAGCTGCAGACAGAAGGGTTGCATGATTTTATGACTGCTCGCTCATTTTGTATGTTCTGCAAAAAAATAAATGTCTCTTAGTGCTTTCAACTATGTCAAATTCCAGTGAAACTACGAATACTGGAAAACCTTTCGTTACTACTGATCACCGTTGATTTAATTAGTGTTTGGTATACCTGAAAAAAAAAACTGCTGGCCATTATTGCTTTTTGTTTTTTTTCGCTTGCTACATATTACAAAGACACATACAAACAAGCCATTTGGTATTTTTAAAAGACGAACAATCTTCAATTTTATTAAATTAACACTTCACAAAAAAACAATGATGCAAAAGCTTTCTAAAGATACACTCGTATTTCATTCACAATATCAACCCGAGATTGTGGAACTCAATCAAGAAAGAAGAACCGGTCCTTGCCACGATTGCGGCAAGCATAAAAAGGTAACAAAACCACTGTGTGCGCTATGTGGTAATTACTGGAATTATGTTTTTGCGGACAACACTAAAACCTTAAAAAGACTACATTCTCGTATTATGGAGGAGAATATTATACCTGGCCGCCAGTTCCGGGTTTCGAGAAAAAAACTTGACTATTGAACAGATACAACGTATTATCCAAGATAGCTTTGAAGCTAAGGGGAAATATGTGTAGGCGTATTCCTGGATAATATAAAACAAGCCTTTGATAAGGTTTGGCATCGTGGTCTGTTATATAAAATTAAGAAAAATCTTCCCCATCCTTATTATCTCCTTCTAAAGTCTTTCCTTGATGATCGAACATATCAAATTAAATTCCAGAATGAACTATCTAACATATTGTATCCGCTGGTGTGCCTCAAGGTATTGTATTGCATCCGGTGTGCTCTACCAAATGCACACTGCACAGACTTTTCAGAAGATACTACTCTTATTGCGGCAGATAAAGATGCAGGAATAGCGATGGCGCTAGCAAAATCTGAAAGGTGGTTAGATCGATGGCGGATTAATAAGAAAAAGTGTACGCAGGTTACATTCACACTGCGAAATATAGCCTGCCTGCTAACTAAAATTAACGGTGAAACAATTCAGATTAGGAATGAAGTAAAATATCACATACTTTGGGGTTTGCACTTGGGCAGTAAATTAAGGTGGAATAAGCACGTCTCACAAAAAAGAAAGCATTTGGATATAAAGCTGAGGAAACTCTACTGGCTGCTTGGTAAGCATTCCAGCTTGTCGATCGAAAACAAATTATTAATATATAAAATAATATTAAAACCAGTATGGACATTCTGACTTTATGGGGTTGTGCTAATTAAATACATATATCAATAAGATACAACGTTTTCAAAATAAGACCATTAGACTTATTATGTCACCTCTTTGGTACGTCGTCACGGACACACTCCATAGGGACCTTTACCTTACGTAAAGGAAGAAATAAAACTTGCCGGCCAGTGGTATACTAGTCACTTAAAAATCCATTCCAACACGGTAACTATCAACCTGCTTGACAGCAGCCAAGAAATTCGACTGCTGAAGCGCTCTAGAGTCTTTGACTTCATTTAAAACTCGAACAGATGTTCCTGGGGAACCCTGATAGTGGTGACCTCTTACGCATTAATTTGCATTCCAGTACAATTGCTCCTCGATGGTCTATGGAGACCAGTTGTAATTAATACAAAGATTTAAAAAAAAAAACCCAACTAAAAGCAGCTGTTGCGAAAAAGAAATCGACCTGCAAAGTTTTAATCAGAACAATAATTTTTTATACAAGACCTAATTGAATAAAGAAAGCTGCAAACTGGGGATGCAAATTAACATCGGAAAGACCAAAATAATGAATATTAGTAAAAGCCCAAAAAATAAAAATTTGTAAAGTATCTACACTACATGCAGATACGTACATGGATATGTGTTATTTTTCCTCAGCTAAAAAAATGTCTAATGTAAAATTCCAGGAGGTCTTTAGCCTAGTTACGAACCGATACGTTGTGGTTATTACATTGCTACGAGTAAAAGAGACACATATTTCTTCTCGTAAGCAACAACGTATAAACAATAAATAGGCGCAGTTTTGCGTTTGAAAAATCTCGAAAAAAGTTCTATCATCTTAGAGTTTACATTAGGATTAATAAGTTGGTCAACGTTTGAGACATATTGCTCCCTCTACGATTTCTGAGCCAAATCCTCCTGAAGCAGCAGCACTGATGGATGGTGATGAAGAAGACTTCGTTGCAGCGGAACTCCCCTCTAACTGGGAGAACAAAAAGGTAACTATTATCCTGGAAGCATCATTGAAAAAGTAGCAATCACTTGTCAGTTTCAATTTTTATTTCAATTTGACAACTTTTGTAAGTTGTGCTGTGTGTGTCCACAGATAGTTCTCACCGATCTCTCTGTGCAAGTATGATTTGGCATTTACGACGAGAGATGGAAATGACTTCCGCAAGGATGGGTTTTCACCAATGTTGAATAACCGAATTGTCTAAACAATTAGACAATGAGCCGCAAGGCCGCACGCCTTTATCAAAAATTTTCCGCCCAGAAGAAAGAGGCCGCTAACTTGTTGTAGCAATTTGAACGACTGTAAGCGTCATTTAGTCACAGATACACTTGTTTCTGACAAAAATGTTCAACTTTTTTGCTACGTTTAAATAGGTACTGTGTGTTCGTGAAACTTCTAATTAAACATGTGTTGAGCAAACACATTTTTTCAGACACCAAAGTTCTAACTTTATTTATACGTTTAAGTACTGTAAAAAAAAAAAAAAAAAAAAAAAAAGACGTTCAACAATTAAACAGGTTACTTTATGTATTTATCGTACAGTATTTACTACATTTTTTGAACTAGAATTGTTGTTAGTTATAGACAATAGGGGACGACAGTGTGTACTGAAGTAGGAAATATAGCGACGTGTTTCAAGATTGTCAATATATCGAGAGAAGATGGCATCGATACAAGTTAAATTACGGGTTGTAGAAATGGCAAGATCATTGTTCATTTCTAATCCAAGTTCTTCGCTTATAAATTCGATAAACATGGCACCATAAGGGCTGGGTAAATCTAAATTGAGATAACCAGTGAGTATTATCGGCAACTCGTAATAACGACTTTCTTCAAGATTTTAAGTAAGCCCTAGAGAGACGCGGAATTTTATTTTCGCATAATGATTTGTGTTTGACAGATTTTGAATGTAGGTACGTGATCATCCGGAAACTCGGCAGTAAAAAGGGTTATGCTTTCTTGCAGCGCAGAACGTACATCTCTTTCATACGATCACAAACTGTACAAGCAACACCGAAAGGATTTTCATGAAAACATTTAGTGAATTCCACATCGGCAACGACACTCTCGGAAATGAATGTCTTTGGTACTGGTTCACGTTGAGATTCATCTTCTGGCTCTCCTTCAACTTCCCGCGTTCTTTTTCCTTCCCACTCGAGTTTCTTACGTAAGCGATACTGCCTACTACGTTCTGCTGCTTTCTTTTTTTGGTCTCCTGTCGACGACACAGCAGGTTTATCTTGTTCCCTCTTGAGCTTTTTACTCTGGTAATATTTCTTATTTTGTTTCTTTTCTTCTTTTTTCCCCTCTGAAATGCCTGAAACTCCTCCTCTACAGTTATACTCAAAGAAAAAGGCATATTGATTAAAAATTCATTAAATTATCGTGAATTTTTCTCTTCACGTTAACGGTGATGAAGACGTTTAACACGCTCGGTGGAAGACATTGTAACTAACACTCTTATGATAACAGTGTCGGCAAAGTAGTCGCTACTACTATGTACTTAGTATGGTAGCAGCAGTTATTTTGATCACCTATATAATTAATATCACACGGTTCAGTTGACATAACTCGTATGTTTTAATTAAATACTATTAAACTTTTTGCTCTCAAAAAAAGCGTGACGAACAATTTGGCTGACCCTAGCGGTAAGACATTTTTCCATGTCAAAATGAAACCGCTAGATGTAAAATCATTGAGAAAAAGCTGGAATATACATATTTGGGAGTAAGAATCACAGATATTGACCGAGATAATGAAGAAATTAATATACGTACAGGGCAGGCAAGCAGTGCTTTTAATAATATAGAACGTACACTCAAAAGTTCAGCGATAAAAAAAGCCACAAGAATGAAAATACTGAAAAGTTACGTGTGCTCAGTGATACGCCTCGGAAACGTGGACAATCACGAAAAATATAGAAAACCGGGTAAACGTGTTCGAAAGGTGCTGTTATCGGAAAATGTAAAGGATAAAATGGGTGTATTAACAAATCAGGAAGTACTACATAGATTAAATTTAACGGAATTGTCATTGTTTAAGAAGATCATGGCTGGAAAAACGAAATATCTAGACTACAGAAGAACCCCCCGGTTATTCATACTAGCTTCCAGTGGGAAAGTAGTCGGAAAAGCTGGAAGAGGACGCAGGATATTTAACATGCTGACTAGCGTAGAAGTTCTGGGTCGGAGCAACCTCTTTCTATAAGAGAAACGAATAAAATAATAATATATAATAAACTATTATTATCTTTATGTATCACGTTTTTCTTTTACGTAATACTTTTTCAGTGTATTCAGGTATTTCAAATTTTAATTTTTTTTTTTTTTATGGCCCGGCTTTAGTTAACTATCAAGCCATTTAGCCACCAATCATTTACAAATTTTAATTAATTACATTTTTTTTTAACTTTCTTTAACACCAGTTTTTGTCAAATAAAACGTTTATTTGTAATATAATTTTTAATACACCGCGTAGGAATAAAGTTAATAATAATAGTCGTTGCATTTATTACTGCCATGTTGAAATTCATAAAAAAAAAAACCATAATACATCGCATTAACACAATATAAGAGGAGCAAGAAGTAGCAACGCGGAACTGAGGTCCGGAAGCGGTCGCATATAAAGTTGCGCCAGTCGAAGGTTAAGCACATCAGAACTTTTCAAAACTCTGTTCTTCGATTATCCGAGAGCCATGTGGAATATAGAGAAATATTACAGGTGACAACTAGTTTAGCTCCCTGCCATTTGATATCATGCTGAAATAACTTACGTTAATATGGTATAATTAACGTGAGATATTTTGTGAATTGTTACAGACAACATCAGGCGAGTTTGGTAATGGATTTTAAAAAGAACTTACAATTTTATCAGTATTATGAAAAAAAAAAATGTTGTAACAATTTTAATTTCTTCCACGCATCGTACAAACAGCACTGGAGAAAATAAATCATTGCGCATATTAGGATACGATTTAAAATCGGTGTAGACGCAATAAATTGAAAAAATGTAAAAATTATAAAGTCGGTACTGGTCGGTTATTTTCTCTCGAATGATTTTTTTTTGGCCTGAACAATATATAGTTCATTTGGCCAGCAGGCAACGTTCAAATCAGACTGAATGCACACAAACAAAACAAAGTAAATAATAAAAAAACATTTTCTTGTTTTTGTCCAACTGTTTAAACACTACTTATACCACTAGATAGTAAGTATAAAGGAAGAAACTTCATCCCGCAATATGGCCGAAACTGCAAAGCAGTGCCCACAATGCTGAGATGAAATTTAAGAGAACAGAAAGAAAAAGAAAATACAAATTAGTATTGATCACATCGTGCAATATGGCCGCAACTACAGAGCAGCGCCTACAATGCTCGATGAAACAAACTCGATAGTCAATAATAACACCGTGTGAAAGGGAATAATTACTCCACTTACGAGCTTAAAAAAAAAAAAACGAATTAATTTTTCGAAATAAGTTGCCAAAAGCCTCGTGGAGCCAGAAATGAAAAGATGACTAATCAAGTTTTTGTATATATATATTAAAGAAAAAGATTAAATGAGCAACTTGAAATCGCAGAAAGAAAGATTGTAAGAAGAATACTGGGAGCAGTGAAATAAAGTGGAAAATATATAAAAAGGAGTAACCAGGAAATATACCGACATGTGAAAAGCATCACTACCAAGATCCGGAAAAGAAAAATTTGATTCTACGGTCATATGCAAAGGATGGAGCCGAGCAGGCTCACCGGAAAGCTGCTTAATTACATGCGAAAGCTAAAAATAAGTGCCACATGGTACACAGAGACCAAAAAGACCTGGATGAACTGATTACGCCTGAAAATATAGAACAGCGATCAACGTTAAAAAAGAAACTATTTGACTGCAAAAGATTCGCGGAGATACGGAAAGGAAGAACTGGCATTCTGTGGACCGAAGAAAGAAAAAAAGAAAGACACAGTAAAAGAATGAAAGCAGAATGGAAAGAGAGGAAGAAGAATGGCAGAACCAGTTGATAACGTAGTCCATCAGTGGCGCTAATTCGAAATAATAATTAATATTCGATAAATTCCGAGAAAGTGTCCAAGGATTCTAAATAGCGCACAATTTATACCGGAAAAGTAAATTCCCGTTGCTACAGCGCTTGGCTTCCGTTACGGAGGGCACGGGTTCGATCCCGGGCGACGACACAACTTATTTACGAAAAATTTTAAAATATTCGCTAATAATCATATCGACGGTAATGGCAAACATGCATACCATCATGTGCGCGCTAGTTAGTACACAGCAGACATGACATACACGGGACTGCACTTGTATATGTCGATGTAAATCAAACGATTACTAATCAGTTCCAAATGTAGTCTTGCCTGTGTACGCATTCGTACTGCATATAACAATTGCTATGAACACTAATACTTATGTCTGCACGGCTGAGATGTACGAATAGGTAGTCGCCGACGCTCAGAAATTAAGTATGGCGCTATAAGAATAAGAGCCAATCCGAAAGAGAAATTTATTTTTCGTTGCTCGCTGTCTTTCGACTACTACTCGCTACAACAGGCAGTGTTGTATTTAAATATACGGCAATCGATTTTCCAAAAACACATAATATATTTCGTATTTCACATTCTTCGCTGCAATGGGCAATGGCCCTTAGGACCAGCAACTAATTAAAGATTTGTTGCCATGTATACAAACACAGAAGAAGATTAATTGTGTTGTTTGTTGAATTACACTTCTATACGTATTGTTATCCTATTTCTAACCTCATATCAAACTTCATTTAACTATAGTGGTATATATCTGTGTAAATTTCCCCCCTCTCATATATATATATATATGCATAATGTTTTAAAATAATGTTAAATTTTGATTTTGGAGATTTTTTCGGGTCCGAGAAAGTGATTTTAGGGTAGTAGAAGTCTACCAAATTTGCCTTATTTTACTTTTTGTCGTCTCCAGAGAAAAGAAATCAGTGTTGCTACAACATTTGTGGTTCGAGTTAAAATTAAATCGGTGTAATTGATTTTTTCTTTTAGAAAAAAAAGAATAAATTCCAAAAAAATTATTGGCTTTAAAAATGAAAATAAATCGAATTAAGATTGCATGAGCGAAATTAGTCTTCAAATATGCAATGAAGATCTGCCAGAATTGAAGAAAATCATAGAATAATTGAGGAAATGACGAAATGGCAGAACGATGTAAACTGCTCACATCGACTGGACGAGTTTCGAAAAAGCGTTAAAAATCTCGAGCGCTGCTATCTATCGAATATTATATTTTGGAATGACGTCGTAATCCACTGATCTGAAGAATTTCTGCTGACAAGAAGAAAAAAAAAGAAGCATGCTTGCCACAAACTACTTTGCTTTATGTCTATTTGAAGAATACACACGACTGTTCACATTTAAGAACTATTTTTGTATGTACATGTGTGACTGTAAGGCAATGTTTGCAAACATAAAAATTTTACACTCTAGCTAAAGAATCTTTTTTTCAGTCATTGGTATTTAAGGTGGTGAAATAACATCTAAATCAAAAAACCTTTCTAATAATATCACATTAACAAAAAAAAAAAAAACACAAACTTTTAAACGAAGAAAGTACGCCATATTTTTCAATTATCGATTAAACGATTATTAATTAGTTTTATCTTTAACACGAATGAAGGAAATCAAGAAAAAGTTCATTAATTAAAGAGAAAAACTTAAATCAGGAAAAATGTGTTACAAAAATTGCTAACAATGCCGATTACTCGTAAAATTTCCGTAGTAAGTGGGTCATCATAGTACTCTTCTCAAGATAAACTAATTTTTGTACAGTACGAGTAAAGTTTGGTCGTTGTTCTGTATATATACTATATATATATATATATATATATATATATATATATATATATATATATATATATATATATATATTGCTTAACAGTTGTATATGAAAAATTTTTGTTGCACTGTAGACTGCCAGTAGATCTTTGTTATCTAATCTAACTGCGACTTAGTCTGATAACTGCATCTACAATCAATCCCTCTACATCTAATTTCTAATCTGCAAAAACCTAAGAAACCTTCCGATCGAATTGCTATGAAAAAGAATAGTTCTGCTTACAATTTTTAATTATCCTAAAGAAGAGCGTGAACTATGATATATTTACTTGTTTAAAATGTTTTAAATTACGAGATTATTTATCATAGTTATTAAAGATCTTTTGCGGAGACCGGATAATATCAAAGTTTTTTCTGAAGTAAATAACAATGAAATTATACTTCTTCATAAAAAGCGACGACGAATTAGTTCTTTTATATAGGGTGGGCTAAAAGAACATCCCGAATTTCAAACGCTCGTCAAAATCATACACTGTGAGTTAGCGTGGCGATTGCAACGCCATCTGACGCTAAATAATATGCCGTTTAATATAAATATAGTTGGTTAGTAGTCATGATGTCGTGGACGCGTAAACAACGCTCTTTCGTTGTCGAGTACTTTGTGAAAAACGGTGAAAGTGTAATCGCGGTACAACGCGCGTTTAAAAAACAATTTGATTTAAAACGTCATGACAATCCCCCCGACCGTAAAAGTATCCTCAAATGGGTAAAAAACTTCCGAGAATACGGTAGTGTGGTGGCGGTCAACCGTCAAGGTCGCCGTCGATCGTCTAGAACCCCGACAAACATCGAAAAAGTGCGCGTAGCATTGTCGCGAAGTCCGCGCAGATCCGTTCGTCGCCAGGCTTCCGCCTTGAAAATTCCCCGTACTTCACTCAGAAGAATAATTCGAAACGACCTCAATATGCACCCATACAAGATACAACTAACCCAAGAATTGATACCAACAAATAAGCCAAGAAGGTTAGAATTTTGTAATAAATTTTTGGATATGCTGGAGGAAGAAGACGTCGATTTGGATTATGTTTTTTTTTAGCGACGAGGCGCATTTCGATTTAAATGGTAACGTTAATAAACAAAACATGCGGTATTATGCTACTGAGAACCCTCGAATCGTTCACCCGGTACCCTTGCACTCCCCTCGTATCACGGTATGGCGCGCAGTCAGTGCGAAAGCGATAATCGGTCCCTACTTCTTCACGGAGGACGGAGCAAATGTTACTGTGAACGGCGACCGCTACATCCAAATGTTAAACGAGTTTTTTCTACCGGAGCTCAGACGGAAGAGGATTGCATTATCTAAAACGTGGTTTCAACAAGACGGGGCCACACCACATATTCGTAACGATGTTTTGCGGTTATTAAGAGAGAAGTTTCAGGACCGCTTGATTTCGCGAAACTGTGAGCTGTTTTGGCCGCCGCGCAGTCCGGATTTAACACCGACAGATTTTTACCTATGGGGCTACTTGAAAAGCAAGGTGTACGAGGGTAAACCAGCAACAACCGACGAGATGAAATTGGCCATTCAGAAGGAAATTGCGGCGATTAAAAAACCAAATCTTAAAAAAGTAATGCATAATTTTGAGGAAAGATTGCAACAATGTAAAAATCAAAATGGTGACTATTCATACGGAGTATTGTTCAAGTGTACACAAAATGGCGTTCTTTTTGAAGTATTTCAACGTTTGTTTTATTTCCGTAAGTATATTAGTCTTTATTTGACGAGCATTTAAAATTCGGGATGTTCTTTTGGCCCACCCTGTATTTTAACTTACGACAGTTTTGTTATTAACTCCATGTTTTGCTGAAATATAGACGACTCAAACAGCCTGTGAAAAAAATATATATTCTCAAATGTTTCACCTGTTATTCCAAATCAAAATTTAATGTGGTGTATAACGAGAAAACCCATAATTCCGATGCTACGTGTTACTGATGACATCATATTGTAAGTTTACACAAATGGTGACTTTGATGCAAACACGACACCGGGATCTTTCGAATTAACATATTTTTCACGGACTCGTAATGCGGAGTACCTTTTCTTCACCTAGAAGATCTTAAAATATTAACACATCTTCATCACAACCCATCTATCATTTTGCCTACAAGAATTCACAGCTCAAGCATGAGCAACACTGCGCTTTACCATCGCAACATATCATTTAAGTCGAACAGCTCTCCAAACTGCTCAGACACTACGATGAAGGTGTCTCATAGTCATTCGGCCTGATTTTCATTTCCAAAAAGTTTTAAACCCGGCCGACACCTTGCTTGCTGCTACAGGATGCGTGAAAAATCCAGTCACAATCTGCAATACTTTTCGCCGAGAAAAAACGTCAACACAGAAGTTCATTTCACGCAGTGTACTGCTTGGCGAAGCTCACAATTCAACAGAACCGCAAAAAATTTCAGAGAAAATGTGCTGCTACACTACTCTGTTACTCTCTAAATACACAAACTCAAACTCACTATAATTTAACTGAGTGCAAATGGTCAAACTGGACTTGGTGATGATACATGAGTACAACGTTTCAGAGATAAAAGTTTTGTGCATACCCATGCTGATCTAGCCAAAAGTGATCACAGTTACCGTAGAACATAATTTTTTTCAAACACAAAATACACCCTAGTGCAGACAGGTTTCTCACAAAAACACGGTGTGATTGGGGAAAATCCTTCTGACATAATATTATTTTTGCTCATAACTTAGCAAATTCTGCAACAGATGACAGCCTTAATGTGACTTTTTAAGTAATTACAAATTTCAGATCAGTGTTAAAACCGGATTTTTCAAAAATCCTACAACGACGCGATAAACTCTTTAAAGCTGATATTTCTATATTGATCTTCTACGCCATGCTCCGGATGATGAACTTTTACTTATATTTAAAACAAGATATGGATATAAAAGGAGGAATTTCTCCCAAAAGTGGAAGTTATATACGATTTTATATCTTTTTCCGCAAACTTAATAAAAATCCTTCAATGCTACATAGTTCCGTCTTTCGATAACCAAAAGCATAAATATTTAGCGTGAAAATCCGCGAAAATAGATTGCTGACGGTGGCTATCCAAGGAAAAATCAACAAAAAGCCGATAAGAGGTCGCGGAAAACTGAAATGGATGACAACAGGCGCACAGAAAAATCTGAAGATGCAACGTATGATTGATTTAACAAGAAGTCGTTTAGTATAGACCAGTAGTTATTGCACGTAATCTTCTACAACAGAAAAAGCAACATGATGATGATGATGAGTTACCATCTCATATGCTCAACATCCGTTTTAGGAAAAATATTGGAAAGAATTATTAATTCTGAAAATTGGAGAGCGGAAACATGATATAACAAAAACAACTAAGTGAGCTTTCCTCCTAACGATCTGCATACGATCAACTGTCGCTCTTTTAAAATATACTAAACGCCAGTTTTTTAGCAACTACCTTTTGGCATTTTCTTTGATCACTACGAGATAAACTCATTATCATTAATACTGCTTATCTATGTGTATAAAAATCGTTGGATTTTACACAAAATACATATTATCCGGCGTACCAGAGCGTAATAGGAAAAAAAGTAAAAAAAAAAGGCCGATCCCATAATACATTTTTAGGGTTTCAACACACATAAATGATGGCGAATAAGCTATTAGCGGAGTGTTGTCTACAGTAATAGTATTTTACTTCCTAATAACTGGCAGCATCTTTGCCTAATAGTTGTTGACATTAACGCTTATAACACAATAAACATCACGTTGCTGCGCGCCTCTTGGAACTACCGCATATGAATATCACAACAAATACAGGCCTATTGGTCAAAAATTTGTCGAGCCTGCCGCTCGTGGTTATCGTCTTAACATGCACTCCTTCATAATACCAACGCAACGCCCAACAGATATAAACGTGTGAGTGGTTGCAGGATGATGGTTTTTCCTTATTTAACGCTATAAAACTCGCCTACGTGCAGTAGAAAAATACCTGCGGTGACACTCATGTGTACACAAACACGTGCGATGTAGCTAAAATTATGCGTTTTTACCTAAAAATGGGCTACTTTCATCATCGAATTTCTTACTCTAAAATAGGAAAATGGCGTTTTGTATCAGTAATGATGATGATGGTAATTTACCGGGGTCTCCTGTCATTACAACTAATAGAATAGTATTCGTCATACCAGCAGGTAGCGCCAATTTCAAAGTGGCGAAACAGCCTCATTAAATTGTTGCTACTATCAGATAAACTCGCTATCACCGATAGTGCTTAACACATCATTCGTATCTGTGTACAAAACACATATACATACCATCATGAAAAATAGTTCACATATGTCTTTGGATGATGCCACATAAGTTAAATGCTATGTAGAGGAATAGTATTATTATACTTTCTAATGACTGGCAGCATAAAAGTTGTTGTCATTACTGCTCAGTATATTATGTTACAACATACCTCTTGCAGTTGCCACCCACATAAATCCTTCAGAAATTACATTCGTACTGATCGTATTTTGCCGAGCCCATTCGTAACGTGCATTCCATAATTTTCCGTTTCTCTCGGTTATTCATCGAATAGCTGGACACAAATAAATACATATGTCGGTACCACATAGTTTTTGTCTTTGCGTAATATTTAATCAATGATAAAACACTAAACACAGAAATATTTATTTAAAAATTCTGAAAGTGTCCTGACATATTTTGAAGAAACAACGCTCTATATTTATGGAAACGGCATTAGCAGTCCATGCGCCTTTTTTCTTATATATAATATGGAAATTCATTCGCGAAACGAGACTACAAGGTGTAATTTAAGTAAAAATTGTGTATTTTTAGCTAGTACACTTTGATCTCTAAAATATGTGCCCGATGTTAAAAATAACAATCATTAAGTTATTTCTTTATTCTTCGGCGCACACTATTGATCGGTAAACATGCTTTTCGATCGTTTGGATCAAAAAGCATAACGAACACAAAACTTCCCCAGCTCATAACATAAGAATACACTGCTGGTTCACAAAGAGATGTTTTTAATAGTATACCAGTTACACACAGGTTATTGAGCATAAAGCTCCACTGCATGGATCGCCCATATATGCACTTACATATATCTCTGTATAGCGGCTACAGCAAGATATGTCAATGCATTGTTTAAAATAGCCCTTTTATTTTGTCTATCCCAGATCTTCGGGTGAGCTTACACATTAACAAATGCTTTGTCTGCAATTGGAGGGATATGGACGGAGATGCTCTACTTCGGAGGTAAAAAAAGGAGCGTAGTACTCTACTAATGAAATGAGATCGCAATATATCTAGAATTAATGTTGTGCACCTGCACTGTATGTAGCGATATATAATTAAAGATATTTTTCGATAAAAACAGAATGATTAATGTAAAAGAATCGGCTAATCTATAATTAAATTAATATAAATCCCATATCCGCGGAAAAGTATGAGAAATGTGGGAGCAGAGCAGCCATCAAATACAAATTATGTTATATGCTGTAGCTTTAAACCGATGAAATAATAGCCTTTCCACTTTCATTCGCATTATCTTCAATGGAAAATGTTGTTTTATACACACAATCTCCATCATTACTTTCAGACCTACTGTTTCCTCCTTGATCATATCTATGTAAGTTTCACCATAGGAGGTTAAACGTAGCGAGAGAAACCCGCAGACTATACTAACCATTGGTGAATAGTTTGCACTTGTAAAATAACGGGTAAGAGCCGCGTCAATTTTCTGAAACACTCGATTTCAAAAAAATAAATAAATGACTTATATGCCGTAAAAAGCGGGAAATAAAATGAAAAACAAAAATTCCATCGTTTAGAATAGAAAGATTGGTGAAAAATAAGTGAAAAATACGCGCAGTTGCGGAATAATTGAATTCAATTACTACTCGTAAAATGGAAAAAAATAAAACCTTTGATTTTTTCAAACAAAAAAAAAAAAAAAAACAGATCGAAGAAAAATAAAGTAAAATAAAATATTGACTTACTGCGACGAGGAGATGCGAGCCAGATTATTGAAAAATTAACGTGTACTTGTCGATATTTGCGGAATTTCTTCAGGAAAAATACAAAATTGGATATATATTTTAAACTGAGAAATGGCTTTTGCGTAACCAATTGTGTTTAGTGGGTGTTGCACATTTTCACTCTAACGGGCTTATTATCAGATCGGCTCCATAAATGTTGTCTGTCAGTCGGTTTTCTCTTCGGCCGGGCCGAGTTTTGCCTATTTGCGGGGAGGAAAAAATCGTCACAGAATGTTCCTAATGAAGACGCTCTAATAGTTATAAATCAAATCCTCTGACAATTTTATTAACGTCGAGGCAGGTGGAAAGAAAAATCACCGCCAGATGTAGCTAACAAAGGTTTCGGCAACAGTTTTATTGTTTATCGTTCGCCGGAAAGAAAAATCGTCGTCAGATGTTGCGCAATAATGGGTGGTCTGGCTTGCCCAGCTTCCATGTCAGGGATAATGTGACCATTCGGTACAGGGTGAAAGTGAATTTATGCGGCAGTATTAAACGCTTTCGTATCAGTTACCAGTAGTCGGTTGGTGGCTGCGTAAAGTTGCTGCTTGTTCCCGTTATACTTTCTCTTTCATTTCGATTACTCCTTTCGGCGTCTAGACATTTTTGAATAGTTACGATAGGCATTAACAGAATCCGGAAAATCCCTTAGTACGTTTTCGCAACGAATGCGACAGTTCCAGACCAGCTGGAAGAATGGAATAAAATGTTGGTCGCGGAGATTAACAAGGTACAAATATTATCGAAGATAATGGAAAATTCATGTTGGCCACTCGAGGGAAGATGCAAGGAGGTCATCAAAAGAATAAGAAGAAGAAGAATAGCGGAAATGATAACAGCACCGTACAATAATCGAAAAAAAAATATAATAGCGCAACTAAAATAACTCGGCATATAAACATGTAAATAAGATGTTTGCTAAGCAACCGCGTCGAATTATTTTTGAAACTTGTTGCTAAATCGCTAGCAGACATTCATGATGTTATGCTTTATCGGTGTGTGGCCGAGCACGAAGAAGATCGCAGATGCGATGATATCAATTCAACCGATGTTTGACAATGACCTATCTAACTTCATCATCAACCTTGACGATTTCAAAATATTCTTGAGTAACATTGCTTCCAAACCTGACTACATAACCTATGCACACAATTTCACACAGGATAAAGATGGACTGTTTCACCTAATTGCAGCCGCCAAACCATCTCTGAAGAACACAAGTTTAAAAAATAGATGTACTCGCATACTGAAAAGTCTGAGCAGCCTATCCACAGATGGGTAATACGTCAGAGGAAAGCTCTACCCACTAACACACGAATACTATGACAAACTTGACATCAAACATCGACTAGCAACACTCACAGACTTCACAAGACAACACAGAAACACCCAACATGGCGAGTAATAATATAATTATGCAGTGGAACTGCAGAGGTTTTATTAATCATCAAGCCGAACTAGAACACCTATTAGCCACATATTCTCCATTAGTAGCCTGCTTGGAGGAGACGCATTTACAGCCTAGAGACAAGCCAAGAATAAAACACTATAGTCTATTCCGATGCGATAATATCGGAGGCAATCGAGTAAACGGAGGAGTAGCAACTCTAGTGCACACGTCGATCACGGCTGTATCGGTCAGAATGAATACACCCCTTCAGATGGTAGCGATATCTGTTCTCTTACACAATCTATCGAGGTCCACACTAACGATCTGCAACTGCTACTTTCCCCCCAACCATATGGTACACTCGGCAGACCTTCAAAATGCCATATCTCAACTAGTAGGCCCAATGGTCATACTTGGAGACTTTAACGCTCACTCCCCACTATGGGGAGCGACGTCCACCAACAGACATGGATCAATTATTACAAACATACTAACGGAGCACGATTTGTGCATTCTCCCCCCACCTAACCATACACATTTTAACCTCTCCCATAACACTTTCTCAACAATTGACTTGGCATTAGTATCCCCATTACTGCTCCCGAAACTTAAATCATCTGTCCATGACGACCTTTGCTCCAGCGATCATTTTCCTGTATTTCTGCATTTCACAGGATATCATCCATCACCACCAATCCCAAGACCCCCAAGATTCTCATTTCACAAGGCAGACTGGACGGCATACACAGCCGGAATTAAAATCCCAGCTCCTAGCGAGACCCTATCAGACAATTTAAAGATATTTCTTAATACTATACTAGATGCTGCCTACTTATCGATACCCACCTCCCACAATTTTCGAGCTAAGAAAGTACCATGGTGGAGCAAAGAGATCCACATTGCAATCCAACAGCGTAAACGAGCACTCAGAAAGTACAAATCGTCTCAGTCGCTATCTGACTTACAATTAGTAGCCTTCAAGAAGTGCCGAGCCCTTGCCAGAGCTCTCATTCGCGACAAAAAGCAAGAGTGCTGGTCACAGTTTATTTCATCCATCTCCTCATCAACGTCAAACCGGACCATATGGAATAAAATAAAATCCATCAATGGAATTAGCACTGTCCCAAAACGCGTCCTTCTCAACATCAATGGCAGTCTAATAACGGATGAAGCTAACGTTGTCAAAGCGTTTGCCAATCACTTCATCGCAGCATCGTCATCAGAAAAGTATCCCCCCGCTTTCCGTAGCATGAAATACCATGCAGAGCAACAGCCAGTGCACTTTCCACCCGAATCCAATGAATCATACAATAGTAATTTTACCATCTCAGAACTAAATTTCCAACTCAACCACCATACATCCAACACTGCTCCTGGCCCCGACGGCATCCACCCATACATGCTTAAGTACCTCCCAATTTCCGGAAAACGTTTTCTCCTACACATATACAATCAAATCTGGAATTCTGGAAACATCCCCGCGCAGTGGAAGTCGGAAAATATAATCCCAATACTAAAGGAAAACAAAGACCCTTCCCTTCCCGAAAGTTACCGTCCTATCTCGTTATTGAGTGTCATTTCCAAAACGCTGGAGAAGATGGTTAATAGGCGTCTCCTGTTTTTTCTCGAACAGAAAAGTCTTCTTTCTCCTAACCAAGCCGGCGGGCGAGAGGCAAGATCAACAGTCAGCCAACTACTTAGCCTGCAAAGGCAGATACTCTCGGCGTTTCAGCGTCAACAGCACCTCTATGCAGTATTTTTCGATTTAGAGAAAGCTTTTGATCGCCTGTGGCGTCATGGCCTACTACTAAAACTGCGAACGGCGGGAATCGCCGGAAAAATGGGTAAATACCTACACAGCTTCTTAAACAATAGAACGATCCAAGTTACGACTGGTTCGTCACGTCTGAACTGATGCTGTTGGAAAATGGTGTACCACAAGGCTCTGCTTTAAGTGCAACCTTGTTCATATACTACATTAACGACTTAACTGACTGTCTTGCCGCCCCTGTAACGTCCCGGCTCTATGTGGACGACCTAAACATCTCCCTATCATCCAACCATCCTATAAACGCTCAAAATATCCTACAAAAATCCATAAAAAAGCTCCAAAAGTGGTCCAATGACAACGGTTTGACCTTCTCCTCAACAAAAACAATATGTGTTGATTTCCACAGGGGACGCCAAAACGCACTTTCCAGCATATTCCTGAGTCTAAATGGTGTTCCTATCCCAAACCGTCCATCAGTTAAGTTTCTAGGCTTAATATTTGATAAAAAACTCTCCTGGCGCGATCACATACGTGAGCTCAAAGCTAAATGTCTAAAATCCTTGTCAATCCTAAAATATCTGTCGAATTACAAATACAACATAAATCCAAAACTACTCCTTACAATATATAGATCAATCATCCTTTCGCGAATCAATTACGGGTGCCAGGTGTACTCCTCAGCCGCCAATAGTGTACTAAGATCCTTAGATCCTGTACATTTTGCGGCCCTTCGGTCTGTTCTTTCCACTCATCCCTCTACTCCTGTTGTAAGTTTGTGTGCACTGGCAGGTTGTCCCCCACTATCCTATTATAGGAAATATTACAACTTTAAAGAACTGAGCTCCCTCCTTAGTAATACTAAGACCCCGTCACTCGAGCCGGCCACCATATCCCCTAATGGGAGTTTTGGGAATGATCCAGTGCCTGAACTTTTTTCAGTTATGGGTCATTTCCAAATCCCCTCAATCCCAAGAGCTTTACCAGATTTCGCAATAACTGTACCTCCCTGGAGTCAGCCGATCACAAATATAAACATATCTCTCACAAAATTCAATAAAGCACAATATCCCCCAAACGTAGTACAAATAGTAAAAAACACCATAGCGAGCTACACCGATCATGTATGCCTCTACACAGATGGAGCGAAGGCAAAAGGTTATCAGTCACCGGCGGCATGCTCCTTCGAAGTATCAAAAACAGCAGAGTCAGTCAGACTGCATGATTGCTGCACAGCACTGGACGCTGAAGTATATGCGATTGTTTTCTGCATTCAACACTATACTGATACTAACCCCCAGTCCCAAAAGGCCCTACTTATAACTGACTCCTTAAATTCCCTTCAACTTATTTCAGAAATAAAACCCAAAAACCCCCTGATAAGAAAAGTCCACTGCCTACTATACAGACTATCCCACCTAAACTCTGAAATATCCTTCCTATGGGTGCCGGCCCATGTAGGAGTCCCAGGTAATGAGCGCGTCAATCGAGCAGCTCAGGCGGCACTATTCTCTCCAATGCCATGTAATCCCCCTCTTCCCCCCACAATGGTCCATTTGTTTATGCACCAAACTGGAGAAGAATGGCAGCAGGAATGGAAATCCGCAAGTACATTCCTCCGAAGCATAAAATCGAACACAGAACCCTGGTGGCCCATAGACGAAATTTCTCGCAGAGATTTTTCTGTCTTGAATCGCATCCGAACAGGTCACACAACCCTTTCGCACGGGTATATCTTCACGGGACAAGCACCCCCAAATGTCTGCTTCTTCTGTGGTCAACCAAGCGCCCCGTCTACATCTCACCTTCTTCTCGAATGTTTCTCTTTTGCGGCACCAAGATCCACCTATTTCACTACCATCTCTATCTCTAAGACCTTATCGAACGTTCCGTCTGCGGTCGCAGCTATGTTGGCTTTCGTGCGTAGCAGCGGCCTATACCATAGAGTTTAACCTTCCTAAGTAGGCTCCATGTGCTGTAATAGCCTCAGTAGTTAAACACAGCGCATGGAAATCCTCACTATTATTTTTATTAAAAAAAAAAAATTCAGCCTGTTTCAAAGATAGAAGTCTGGTCTGAACTTTGGCCTGTCAGAACCCCTTCCCCATTGCGCGGGTAGTTAAGCAAGAATCAACGCTTTTCTCGCCACTTAATTTATAGATAAATAATAAGAATAGCGGTAAAATCGAAAATCGGTGATTTAACCGTCTCTACTAGTTCACGAATTATATCCATCTATTAACGAATTTAACCAGTTAGTAACGTTCCCCGACCATATACTCGTCTATACTGATGGATCTAAAATGGCTCACGGGGTGGGTGCATCGATCTTCATTCCTGCGCTTAACCACTCAAATGTATTTAAATTACCATCATTCTGCTCTATTTACTACGCAGAGTCGTTTACAATTCTACGCGCCATTGAATTCACTAGTTCTCTTACTGTTCAAACAAATTTTCTTTTGATATCTGATTCTAGAAGCGTTCTTGATTGTATTTCCTCTCCTTATATTCATCCTTCTTCGGACCCAGTCATCTTACATATTCGATCCTTAATTTCTGTCCTCTCTCGCTCACGTTCATTGCATATAAGATTCCTATGAATCCTCAGCCATGCTGGGATTCATGGTAATGAGAAGACTGACTACCTTGCTCGTTCGGTTTTGGTTTCCGGGCGTCTTGTCCGACGATTTCCTCCCTCCGAATTGCTAACTATAGCAAAAAAAAATCAATTTGAAAATTGGAAATCTATGTATATGGTTCTTCCTTTACAAATCCGCGGTCCTTATATTTGTCTATTCAATCGTTTCCACCCTCACACCCTTGGTTCCTAGACTTCTCACATCTTCGTCGTTCTACTATATCCTCTTTTTGTCGCCTTCGCTTTGGTCATAGCTATCTCCCTGCTTCTCTTTATCGGTTTTCTATTACTTTCCTTCCCCTCTGTCCTTTATGTGTAGATGACGCACTCGATTGTGACGCTGATCACATTTTCTTTGAGTGTGCATTTTTGTCTTCCGAAAGATTGGTACTATACTCAGATCTACTATCCCTTAATATCCCCACGCCGTACTGTGCTTCCTTTATTCTCGCCTTTCCTCCTCACTGTCTGTTATCCCTGCTATTGCTAAATTCTTGTCTTTAATCCGCGACCGTATAAACATTTAAGCAAATCCCTCATCCTTTTCTTATCTTAATATTTTGATTCCCCCGCTGCCTTCACCCGGTGCATTGTAGGTCTCTTTGTTTGGATGGTGGCCATAGTGGGTCAAGGTGATGCGGATCTTCCTTGATTTAATATGAACGCTACGCTATTTGCCGATCATGCTGGCCTCTTCCGATGTAGAGTCACTTTCCTTTTTATCCTTAATATACCGTAAGCTCGTCGTCCGCAGATGCCGTTTGAATAATGGATAATCAATCATTTCACTTTCCTGGACGAGAATTGCGAGCACTGCTTTGCAGTCGCAACCGTAGGCGAATAGCGATGTCTTGTCTCTTGCCTCATCGGGCGCTCACTGCATTGCAATTGCGGCCATATTGTTGATGAGGATCTTTTTATGGGCGCTGCCCAGCAATCGCAGACATGGATAAAAATACTTTTCTTTTTATGCTAGTCACATCGCGCATTTAGTTTAAATAGATATAATATATTATAATCAGGTATAACGGCTAACAAGACATGAGAGCTTTCCTTTCCTTTAAGGTATCATCCTGTATATTTTTACGTCTACACATTTATTTCCCTTCGGACTGCTAATTGCACGGGTTCTAGTACCGATCTTTTTTGACTCCCTTGCTATCTCTCCATAGTAGTTCTGGCCGTCTCCTTCTATCCCGAATAACTTTCTTAGTGTACTCATTTTGCCCTACGTTCTTCCTTCTTGATGGGTAATCGTCCGTAGTTGACAAGGCCAATAAAAAAGTAAAAAAAAAAAAAAAATATCGTGTAGAAGCGTGGAAATCTTTCCACATATACACGTGTGTGTGTGTATGTGTGTGTGTGTACACACTAACAGTAAAGAGTACACGTTGGGAGGCGTGGAAATCTATACGTAGCAGTGTAAGAATTAAATGACATTAATTCTTATTTTTCTCACCGGATACGGGAAATTTGCAAATTATTTATACCATTTTCCCCCATCAAACACCGATTTGTATTCTTAAGGAGATGCACTGGAAACTGTCAGCCGTATTATTAACGATTGCATGAAACGGAAACTTCCGTTCAAAGGCACAAATTACTTTTCTTTTAAATAGCGAGAATTCATCTAGCACGCGACGAATACTATTACGTCATTCGAGTATTCAAATGGAGCAATTTCTTTTTTTTCCCTTCATTTTCAAAGACGCTCGACTTCGCGGTCATTTTCGTCTTTTATGTAATCACATATGCTAATTATTATAGAGTATTATAGAGTATTATGGAGTATTATAGAGTATTATGGAGTATTATAGAGCATTATAGAGTATTATAGAGATTAATTAATTTTAAAAAAGTAAATCAATCGATATTATTAATATTACTATTTAACATGATGTCCAAAATAGCATTCCCAAAATATATTTATTATTCTCTGTAGTATATGTGTACTTCCCGTATTCGGACAATGTGTCGGTTATGAATAGCCGACATTGGCATCCGGTATATACTAGTGGTTCGTCCTTTTCGAAAATGTAAGCGTGCGTTTACCGACTGTGCCCGATTGTTAAGCGTGCCAATGTTACTTCTTGCAGGCGATTTCGACGCTAACATGTATGCCAGTCGGAAAGGATCGGTTTTATTGTATAGAGTTTGTTACAAAAGCGCTGTTCCCATTCGGACTTTATGATTTTATATAAATTGGCAGCGAATGTGTTTTAATCCTGGTTTCGTAGTGGGCATATGTGCATTTCCATGTGTGAGTTTCTGCGATAATTGCTACAGAGCAATCTGTAATCCACGTCTAGAGTGGTCTCAGTGAATAAGCTATAAAGGGCAGTGTCTAGCTTGTAGAATTTACAATTTTATCATAGACAGGATTATATGAGGGAGGTGTGGCAGATTTTGAAAAATTACTTCAACGAAAGCAAGTTTCTTCGGTCGTAAAGTCGAAGCAAGTCTGTTTCCATTAGAAGACCAACCATGGGACCACCGGTTCTTAAAACTTCTGCGACAAGTCTCATCGCGACGTTTTGTATTGAGTCCAGCTTTTTGAGTGTATGTTGTAATTCGCATTATTATTTTTTTCTTCTATTTAATATTTAAATTAATTTAATTTGTTCTATTCGTTTGGTTTCTTACTTTTGCTTTCTTTTTATTTTTAACTTCTACCATGGTGGTGTTCATACGATTAAGCATGATTATGTTTCAAAATTAGTTACGTATTTATTATTTCATAAACTGCGCCTACCGCTTACGTCTGAATTTCTTTTTTGTTTTGCTTAGAACTTCTTTTTTTTTTGTTGTTTTTTATTTACAAAAAAAAAAAAAAAAAAAAAAAACGAAAGAAAAAGAGAATCGAATGTAGTATTTTCTGAATAGGCTATTCGTAATTGTGTTGCGTGGAGGGCTTATGTTTCCTGTAAATTGTTGTGTAAGCGTAATAGTATCGTAGAAAATACGCTAATTTTCCATTTTGCCTTACTGTAAAATCATTTTGTTCAGCCGGGAAAAAGAAAAAAATCGCTTTACACTGATTATTTGAAATGTAGATTTAGCAGTATTAGTGATTTTTCAATTTCACAAAAAAATCATCAATTCATAAAAAATCAGCAGAATTAGTAAATTATTTGTTTTACTTTTTTTGATTCGGTAATTATTTTACGTTTTAAATATGATATTAATTACAGACCAAAAAAAAAAAACAGTTGAACGCCACTAATATTAATCTAATTCGATTTATCGTTAAAAAAAAATTTAGTATTCTGAAGTTTTTATTGCATCATCATACTCTGTAATTTTCGTGCATTGTAATACTGAGGGAAGAAAATATCTTTTGGCGGTGAAACGCTTCCGAAAACCTGAAGGTCGAAATATAAAATAAGCACAAAATTGCTATCATTTCCCTCAAAGTTTTTTTTTTTTTTTTGTACGTCAGATATATTATACTTTTTGAAAAAATAACCGGCGCGTTTTGCAAGGGGCATTTGTAGCTTTTCAAAAATAACAGACGACGTGTTATGTAGAGGGCATTATCTGTGGCTATTTCTATTAGTCTTAGATACTGGTTTAATTATTTATTGTTTAACCGATATTCACAGTCTTTTATACCCGAATTTAAATCGTTTATTGTAAATAGTACTTTCTTTAATATGTCAACATGTAATTAACGAATCACAAATGAGATTGGTTACAAATGTAATTTGCTGTAACATTTACTGTAAATAGCAATTTATGTTTACGCAAGCGGTAGGTGCACCTTATTAAAATGGTATATACGTAACTAATTTTGAAACATAATCACGCTTAATTTGAAAAAAAAAAACAAAATTACATATAGAAAAGTTCAGTCAAACATGATGTTTCATGCGCTGAAGATTCCGTATGTTAAGTTAAAGACAACTATAATTTTCATTTACATAATACTAAATTCAAAACAACAATAATTGCAAAACAAATATTTTCAGTCCAGTTCTTTTTCACGCATCACGCAGTGACATATTGTACTGAAAAAAAAATAAATTCTAATAAATAAACGCTATTTAGTCCTAGATTTTTAGAAGGATTAATTATATCATGTTGACTAAAACATTTTAGTACCAATAAATTTTACTAAATTTTAATCTGTAATATCCGCTTTATATTTCACTGCAATGTCAAATGTGCATATTATTTTAAACTGTATAAATTTCAAAGTACATATGATAGTCGCGTCGTTTCCCAATTATTTTTCGAAAAGTTGTTAAAATTTTGCTAAAAACCAAAATATATTTTTCCTGTTGCTAAGAAGCAGTTTCCATCAATATACACCTGGGGAAAAAAATATTTTTCTTGTTTCGATCTTCAAAAGTGCAACTTGAAAGTTAGAAATTGGCCATGTTTAACTGATACCATTTCTTTTAACGCGCGTGTTTATTTTTACTATTCCTGGTATTATTTGAGGGTTACATATTATATCCGAAAAAAAATTATTTTATTTGTGATTAATGTGCACAACTTCAAATTTATGTGTTAAATGATTCCGGAGTTATTAATATCTGTCTAACATTGTTTAGTTTAATTTAACATATAATAAGAAGAAAACACACTAATATAAACAATTAATAGATATTTATTAATTGTTTATATTAGTGTGTTTCTTTTTATTCTTCTTCTTCTTCGAGTCCTGACCGTTCTCGATCGTAGGTGACCTTATTAAAAAAATGGACTAATTATTGTTCGGTATTCATCTCCGACCATGCCTCGATGTCGCACATCCACGAGCGCCTCCTTCGTTCGACCTTCCTCTTGCCCGATATTTTTCCTAATAATATTGTCAGCAACAGTGAGTATTTTGGTCCACGCATGAAACGGCCAAAGTATTTCCTCTTCCTGTTTTTTATGATGCCTATTAGTAGTTCCATATCTTTATTGCCCATCATCTGTAGCACTTCCTGATTCGTCTTCTTTGCTGTTCATGGGATTCTTAGCATCCTTCAATAGCACCACATTTCGAAAGCAGCCAAGCGATTCATATTGCTCTTCTTTAAGGTCCAATATTCGCATCCGTATAACAATGTTTCTTCTTATTAGTACATGTTAAATATCTGCCTAAATCTTTCATTTTTCCTCTTTTTAAGTAAACCGCATATTTATACAAAAGATTTATTTTTTCGATTCGGTTTTCCTTCTTTTTTTTTGAACGTACTACTAATGAAATTATTAAAATAAATTTTAATTATATTCCACAACAACAAAGCACAATAGTTGGCAAGGATTTAAGATATAAAGGTAAATAATATTTCCAATCATTCTGTTAGTTACACATATTGTTTACGTTTATTGTATAACGAGTAAAATTTAAATACACAACTATAAACAATTATTTCATTTTTATTATCAAATACCCGACGCGTTTCGAAGACAAAGCTTCATTTCCAATATTAAAAGTATTTAAAAACTGATATTGCAGGATTGTTCTTCAGTAATTTCCCTGTATTTTAAATTTCTAAAAGCTTTTAATGAAATCAAATTTTTCATGAGAGCTCACATAGTTACAAAACTATTTGAACAAATTAATAAATATTTTATTATAAAGAATTATTTATAATGCAACATGTTTTTATGATTAATACTTACGATCATGCGGTAATTCAACATCATGTTTGTTTTACATAACTGTTTTTGCGGTTCCAACAATGACTTTGTTCGTTGCGGAAGTATTCATTAACTGAGCGCTGTTTCTATAAGTCCCATAATCTTCACCGTATTACGGAAATCTGTTTTTTATTCCTTATTCATCAATTCGTTCATATCATTCACTTATTCTATAGACCGTGACCATTCACTTATCCGCTCTTCTGTCGTTACATTTTATCCACTTCATGCGGATTATTTACTTTTACAACTGCATAATTAACTGTTTTATTTTCATTTGCGGTTATTATTAATTTAGAATTAGTTAATTATTAATTCGTTGACGTCTGCTATACTACTAGTATTATTTTGATTACTATAGTTGTCAATAGTTTTATTTTTCTTTTTTTTTATTACTAAGCGTATATGAATTTTAGCTTTCCGTTTTGGCTTTCGGCCAGCTTCTTTGCTCTAATTGAAATTGATTACAGTGTATTTATTATTACTTTATTATTAATTTGTTAACGTTTGCTATACCATAATTATTATACTAATTACTATAGCTAGTATTCAACAAATTGATTGTTACTTAAGATGTTATATTTCTGTAAATTGTATGTCTGAGTGGGTACGAGTCTGTGAATCAATGGTTGCTTGCTTGGTTATATGTACATCTGAAAGTAAATTCGTGATTGATTGGGTTTGCGTGATAAATTTTCAAGATTTTGTATTGTTACATAGAATTGTAAGCAGTATAGTAATTTATATCACTAATAAGCATTCCTTCATTTAACTCTCCTAAAGATATTTTTTGTTTCTTCTATTTACCTACTTATATATGTATTTTCTCTTTTCTTTCATCTTATTGATTTGTGTTATTTCTAAGGATGAAACTACATATTTTATTCTAAAAATTAATTAAACTATTTCGGTTATATTGAGTAAATTTAAGTATCTATATAATGGTCATTGCACAGAAATTTCAAATCGTAAATTTTAAATTACAATAATAATCCCCACACCTCGCGCAATTAGGCGCTACGTGGCGCAAATTTATACTTCATTAAAATTGTAATTAATTTTTAAGTTAAATAAATTAAAATTGAAATTTAAATTAATAAATATCAATATTTCAAGTTTTTTTTCGGGGGAGAAATTATTTATTTATTTTTCCACGTTAGGAAAGTTTGGTTTTTTTATCCTCTTTAAGGCCTACTTGCAATTAACCCCGCTAGGCATCTGCTCTAGGATTGCATCGCCGTCGGTTGGCGAAATTGTTATACATTATTTAAATGGGATTTTGACGTGCGTGTGACAGGCGCGGGGTATGCTTGTTACGTGTCAGTGTTGGGCAAGCTTTCAAAGAGATGTTCCGATCGACTTTGAGCCGATAATATGTGGCATGTGCCTAAAGTGAATATAAGAATATCACCGCATCTATTTTGGGTGTCGTACACTATGGGGGAAATTTCATTATACTACTTTTTCCGAGAATCCTATTTTGTAGGTTTTTAATATTTTCATATTTAAGCTTTTATTTACATATATTTTTCATTCATACGTGTTTGCAAGTGCACTCCATCCGTATTGAATCTGTGGTTAAAATAATTAATAATAATATTCAAAACATAAGTAATCTATTATTTAATATTAATTTAAAACTGCCAAATTTATTTATATTCTATTCAAGAATTTAACATTTATTCCGATGTTATTTTCTTCAGTGTTGCATAGCGACTCGAATTTTCTGTAAAAAATTGTGATTATAACTTTACGTACAGCCGTTATCATCGAGCTATTATTTTTACTTAAATTAAATTTTGTATTTAAACATATAATATATATATATATATATATATATATATATATATATATATATATATAAAAACTCGGTCATTTTGGCCTCGCAAGAAGCTCTGCTCCTTGATTCCTTTTGCTTACATTTTCTCTTTCTATTCTATACTTTGTATAAAATGATCAAAAATTTCAACGTCATTTTTACTGGCATGATAAAGTTTTTTGTTATAAACTCTAATGGGTGCATGATTAAGAATGACGTTTTCATTTAACATTTAACTTTCTTATTGAGGGGAGTAGAAAGAAAAGACAAAAGGAACAGGCAATAAGAGGCTCGAGGTTGAATAAAAGATGGTTGTGCGTCAGCTAATATACCCCATAAAGAACCGCGTGATAGCTACGGAATGAATTCTAGGAAGGTCCAAAGGATGAAATCATGCGGGTCAATAACACAATGCTACGAAGTCTTCCTTCAGAAAGCAAGCTTGTTCGAAGCTTGCTCCGATTGGGACCGCACATAATTGTTCAGAAGTTTTGTTATGTCAGAAGGAGAGAGAGCGGAAAGCTGACTCATTACATATAATAAAGCTGGCTTAGCAGCAATAATGCATCAGGCTGCTAGGTACTAGGCTTTTGTCTTTTTTCATACCTTTTACCGTTAACGTATTGATCCTATTCTAATTGTCTCGAAAATATTCTTTTTCATAGATTCATTTACTTTGAGTACACCGACACAACATTCCCTTTTCCCGCTATTCCTTTTTGCGTATATTTTATCCTACGCTTCTAATAATCTTTCGTTTTACTTTTATGTTTTGCTCGCATGAACACAACTTTTTCTCACGTACATTTGTTTCTCGTGAATTTTCTGAACTTTTCAAAGTCGTTCGCAGCTCGGTTATATTTAATTAATAAGGCGAGAGAAATTAATGTTTTTCTAGCGCAGAAAGCAACGGATAATAATAATAATAATAATAATAATAATAATAATAATAATAATAATAATAATAATACATTTGAGTTTTAGTACTGCCTACATTTATTGCACACAAATTATCATGTGATAGGTATCATGGGAACATATCGAGCGGATTAGATGGATCGCAGAGAAAATTTACAGATCCGATCGAAATCAGTAACGATTGCAAATTGGGCATTGTAAAAAATCTGATCGCAGCGATATTTTGCTGTTCCCGTATCGGCAGTGTAGCTTTTAAAAACCTGCTTACACACGTTGTCGTCGAGAATTTAGAGCGAGTGTATTAAATAACGGCGGCAGCGGCTACTGAGAGTGTGGGGTTTTAATGATGCGCTGTAATTGCTTTGACAGGGAAAACGAGCTAAACGCAGCATCGCATCTGTGTTTACATTCGTCTTTTTACTTTTACAGAAAACTGGCTGGGAAAATTATGATGCAGAGCGCTGATACGAGATATACAGAGACTGTAGACAAGACATGCAGCGGTTGAAAACCGCAGACAGGTAAATTGTTGTTGCCCTATTAGGACAACCGAGCCAACCGACAATGCTAAAATTCCTGCTGTACAGATGTACGACCACAATGTGTAGCCCCAGCCGTTCAGCGACTTTGTTTGCTCGGTCGGCTCTGTTACATTTATCGTTATGTAACGCGAACATTTATCTCTTCTTCGTGTTCAACTATTGCCATCATCAATTTTAACGTTAACTACGCAATTTGGAACATTTCCAATCTCTTTCTCCGCTCCTTATACTAGGACAATGAAACAAAACTGCCCGGCGCTATTGTTGTATTAACGCTACTATTAGACCCGCTGTCATAGCATATTCAACGTGTTTTATCATCGTTACGGCACAGGTGAAACCTATATCGGCATGATAGCGGATATGTAAACTTACCGTTTTTATTGCCAGGCTAATTACCGAATTGAAAAGACAAAAGCAAAACAAAAAATGGACAAGGTCAGAAAGCTTAAGGAAACTAACAGGAATTCACGGAGAAGTGAGAACTTAAAAAGAGTTTATATCGGAATCAGATGGTTAAAATAACAATAACATTTGTAATAGCTAAAATTTTAGAACACTATATTGATAAACATTTAAGAAATTATCTGGAAAAAAGCAACCTACTCTCTATGTAAATCAACACGGTTTTAGAGAAAAAAGATCCACGATAACATCATTGAGAACGACTGTAAGTATGATAAATAGAGGACTATCGATGGGGAACCAATTCTTAATTACATTTATTGACCCATCCAAAGCGTTTGATTTAGTTGACCCTGAACTATTGATTAAAGACATAGAAAATTTGTGTATTAAAAATAATCAACTTAGGTGGTTTAGGAATTATATAACAAATAGAAAGAACATGGTCAAAATTGTAGGGTATAAAAGTAAAGAAAAAACTATTCGATACGGCGTAGGCCAGGGTACCATATTGGCCCCTGTTCTTTTTCTCATTTACACCAACTCGTTACACAAGCATATTAAAAATGCGAAAGTATATATTTTTGCTGATGACATTGCTTTATTAATGGAGCAAAAAAATCTAGAGATCGCGGAAAAATTATTACAAGAGGATATAGATAATTTCAGTAAATGGGCACATGATAGGAGGCTATGTATAAATATAAACAAATCAAAAGTATTACACATTCGGAACAATTCTAAACGTAAGTTACGCGATGCGCGAATTGTCCTCCATAATAACGACTGCCTACATGAACTTCATGAAAATAGCCAATACCCATATGTGTCTCTGCCCACCGTTAGAGAATGTAAATGATTATAAATATCTAGGTATTGATAAAAATTTGAACTGGAAAAAACACATTCAAAGTTTAAACTCGAAAATAAGGCAGACCATTCCAACTTTATATAAAATAAAGCAGGTATTAGCACATTGAACACTACGTACATATTACAATTCAATAATAAGGTCAAGAATATTATACGGAATTCAAATATGGGGAGAGGCTAAAAAAACAGAAATAAATAAAATAGGTAGAATAGAGAAGAGGTGTTTGAAACTTATACTATATCCTACTGGAAGCGAAACGATTCTGGATCAATTATGTGTGGAAGGAAAACGATGAAATGTCTCCGAAAATGTATTATTTCATTTATAGATTACTAGAATTTAAGGTCAATAATATAAAACTACCATCCAGGAAAAAGATTCGGTTAACAAGAGACCAAAGTAATACATACTATATTTATCCCCGCGGTGTAAATCTACGAATTAATAACACTGACGACTCAGTGTTAAACAAATTAATAAGTAATATCCCTAATCTTATACTAGGGGGAAAAAAAATTGGTGTGTGGAAAAAGGAGGTTCAAAAATGACTGAAGGAATGGTGCAAAGATTGAAGATCAAGTATAGCCCACTACTCTTTATTTTTATTTATTTACGGATATTAACCTTGTTTTTATCGTGTCTATCCTAATATCTCACAGAAGATCACGTTATCGATTTAAAATATTAAGCTATATGCATTTCCGGTGTATAAATATATATATATATATATATATATATATATTACGTGGCGTCTTATGTATTAATATGCGTATGTATACTATTAACTAATGTTTTAAATAATTTTTATGATTTATAGAATAAGTTCAGTTTTAATTTTTGTATTCTGTTCCTATCTTAAATAAACGCTAATAAGAGTGTTGGGCACTCACGCAACGGGCATATTTGCCCAGTGAGACCCACAACTTATTTAAAAAAAAAAAAAAAAAAAAATCAATTGAAGAAATACCGAGTTTATATTTTTGTTATCTTTACCGCTTGAAAGTACGAAAACCTTACACTTTCCTTTTTCAGTCGCATTAAAAGGAAACGTTATCCCTTTGTATTTTCGTAAAATGGTAATATTTGTAACTGCGCTAAGCCAGACGTTTAGGTTATTCGAAACTCATTCCAGAACTAGCGGATCGGTGTAACGGCGCAACCCGCTCCGGATGACCAGCCTAATGAGCGTACTGATTCCAGAGGACCACGTCTCAAATAAGGGGCGACTTAGAATTTGAAAAAAAACATATTCTGTAGCTTGTACTATCGAAGAAATACCATTGTAATCTGTACAATTGAAAGAAATAACAATTCGTAATGGTGCTGCTGCGATGTGCGTAAAGAAGAGCTACGAACCCAACAGGAAGAATTGGGAACCAAATAGCTGAAAGCTAAGGAAAACTGACAAAGCTTCAACAACAACAGTGCTGTCCAACTGGAACTGGAGACCAAACTGGCACCACTGGTGTTGCAGCGAAGACGACTACATGTGGAATGCCAAAAGGAGCAATGAATTCGTGGCAACGACGATGTTGTGGATACCGAGCGATCGATTAGAAATATCAATTGGTACTGGTTGATGCCGCGACTCAGCAAATGAGCAGGCTGCTAAAAGGAGCGTTGGTAGCTATGGACACTGGTGCTCCCCTTGGTAGCGCGTGGCTCTAATAAAATCTGTTGATCTACAGCACTGCGGTGCTGCCCGACATGAACTAGAGTAAAACGTTGACCGGCGCCGCTCCGGAGACCCAAATGGCGCGTGCAAAACTCAGAACGCGACTGTGTCGAGGGATGAAAGTCCGCGTATACAAGTATCAGCTGCTAGAGTCGTCGCCCAGTAACGTGATTGGTTGTAAGCTGCGTCGGAACAGCAAATAAAAACCAGCGTTGGTGTCGCATTCAGAGTTAAAATTAATATTACGAAAAAAAAAAAAAAATCGAAATATATTTGATATATGTATATATGTACGTTTGGCAGGCGCATTGGACGACACGAGATGTGGCGTTCAAGTCGCGTTGAAAACCTGCGCTAAGATGTTCAGCCAGAGAACGCGACTGCGCGAATATGTCACGTTAGAGAAAGGCCGACAGAAATATTACTGTATAATAAAATTATACGGTAATATCTCTCTGAAGGAGTAAAACTTAAAATCAACGAGTATAATTTAAGAAGAGTTTGCTGTAGGAAGGTTTCTTCCGCAGCTGGAGCCTTTGATCTTTCAGGTACAGTTCAGCATATATTTGCAGGTAAAAAGGGCATTTTAGTAAAGCTCCCGGCGTAATTATTCTAACTTCACCGTTGTAAACTTCATTATACGCATTTGTGCGAAGATCAGAATAATCCGTATGGTTGGCTTCGCTTCAGTAATTGGCGGAGAAAATAAATTCAAAAGAAATCTCGCAATTCACTATCATTATTTTCTATTTAAACCGACCTTCCCTTTATTTTTATCGGCTTACCGGCTTCGTTGCATTAAATATTCTAATCACTCTGACGATGATATCATTCAAATTTTACATTCGTTCGACCGGAAAAACTCAACTAAAACGTTTCAACTTGCATCCATAGTTTTGAATAGACGTTTCCAATGGCGAAATGGGAGAAAGTTTTAAAGAGAAGCTGACGGTTGTCCAAAAACTAGTGTAACAATTACAGAATGAGCTACAGTAATTAAAATATAATTACAACTGTGTCAACGCTATATTCACAAAATAAAAATCCAGTAAAAATAAACACGTTTGTTTTTTTTTAGGACACTGTGTTATCATGAACTAAGTTCGTATATTATATTACCGATTTCAAAAAAAAAGGGGAGGTTTTTTTTTTCTTATGTGGGCGCGCCAATGGTATTGACCCAACAACAGGAAAAGCTAAACTAAAAAACTAAATATCTAGTAAGAAATAAACGGAACAAAGAACAGCAGTGAAGCCACCATACAGAGGATGAAGGAAAGGAGAGGATAAAGGAAGCGTTATAGCGAGTAGGGAGACCTAATGACAAGAGCTGGCCGTATAAAAGGGAGCGTTCATTACGAAGAGCAGGGCACTCGAAGGAAATGTAATCAGCATCACATATCCGAGGAGGATCACAATCGTGAAGAGAACAATAAGCAGATGGCGACAGAGCAAATCGAAAGCGAGGGGAGAGAGATCGATTGGCAGAGGAGGTTATATGATATATGTTACTACTTTTCATATGATATATGTTCGTCGCGTGTATTTATTTTTTTTACGCTTTTCGCGCCTCACTTTTGATTACTTCGAACGATTTTAATGATTTCTTGTTCATGGGAAATTGTACTAGTCAGCGGTGTTACTTGTATTAGAACCTTTGGGGGGGGGCGCCAACCAAGGGAAGTGACCCATCATCCAAGAATTACAAATAAAAGGATTAGCGTTTGATAGGTATATAGAGAAATAGAAGAAATGAAACGTCGGCGATATTGATTATTTTTAGTGGTCATTAACGTAATCGTTAAAAAATTATTTTTTTTTTTTAGAAAAGTTTTTAGTAATTATAACAAACGCGTTTGATGTTTTACATCAATATACTGTGGAAACGCAAGTTGGGAAAGTAATTATCTTTAACAAGACAAAAAGTTGAAATATTATCAATCGCAACTACGGATGAATATCGAATAATGAAAATTGAAACTGCCGTAGCATCATTTATAAGCTCATCGCTGACAGAATTTGAACATTATAAAATTAATACTCGGCTTTATGCAGTATCGAAAATAGCATTACTTCTAGGTTGGTTTAACCATTTTACCACTTAAAAAAAATTAAAATTAAAAAATCGAATAATCATGGCATTAATAAATAAAGTTAAAAGTTCAAAAACGATATTATATTTGTCAATCTTCTGTTGTTCAGGCTCTTGATTCCTTTTTGTCGGCTATCTCTGATCGTATAAAGATCTAAGTTTCCTCGTCTTTTTTCCTCTGTTCTTGGGCCAATGTCCTTGTAGACGAACCCCCCCCCCCCCCAAAAAAATCTTATAAACTAATATACAATGTATCATCGATATGTTATGATTGATTGTTAATATTAAATATTGGTTTATAAGATATTGACGAATATGATATCGTTTTTTAACTTTTAATTTTAATTACTAATGCCATGATTATGGAGTACGTAGCTAACATGTCGGCTTTATTTTAATATTTTTAAAGTATAATTTTCTGTAATATATGTTTTAATAAATTTTTAATAAAGTGATAATACAGAAAATAGACATAAACATTTATAACTTAAATATAAAGAAAAAATAAATAAAAATCTTTATTAGAGTTCTCGAAAAAAAAAACAAAAAAAAACCCTATAAAACTGAAATAATCCTAAAGGGTATGTAAAGTCTACTTTTACACATCTCAAACAAATAAACTTTAGTATAAGCGCCTTGAGAGTTATTGGAAATACATAATAAAATTTTTCAAAACTCAATAGAACGAATTCAAAAAGTAGGCTCTTCCGTCGACAAGAAATTGAAAAAGGAAGAAGAACAATTTTATATTAAAATGAAATTCTATTATTAATGGAACCATTTTTCCATACTCAGGTTTGAGCGTAGGCGACTACCTATTCGTATGTTCTAGCTGTACGGATACAGGCGTATTGTTCACGGTCATTATGCAGCACGAGTGTATACACGCAAGAGACTACACTTTGCATTGATTGGTAAATGTTTGAATATTATCGATATACAAAAAGTAAGCAGAGTCCTAAGTGTATGTCTGTCTGTGTACTAACTAACACGCGTATTGTGGTATGCATGTTTGCCATTGCCTTCCATATGAGACTCTACTAGCGATTATTTAATTAATTTTTGTAATAATTTCTGTCGTCAGCTGAGATCAAACATTCAGAACACCTCCGTAGCGGAAGTCAAGTGCTCTAACAACTAGACTATCGCGATGGTTAATGGAAATATTCGGAAAGAATGTTCAAAGCGAGCTTTAGGTAAAACAACGTGTATATATATATATATATGTATAGTGTGATTAAATTTCGGAAGTACGAAAACGCGAGCCAAGAATGTATTTCATTTTGGCTGCTTTTTATTCGAAAATGCGTCCCTGGGCATTAAATTTAGCGGAACATTTGCAGACAATAAAATTAAAAATGATAACGCTCTAGTAACTGATGTTGCACATCAACATTCGTTTGAATTAGTGCGATACAATTGACAATGGTTCCGATTGGCCATTTGAAAACGGTCCCATACCGAATTCTCTTTAACCGAGACCACTTATTCTTCTAATGGACGGGTGCTGGCTTCTCGACTATTAGTATCGCCGCTAAAGTCGGTTTATATAATCGTCAGAACGTTGCCGCCAAAATCTACATAATTTGTCGTTTCCTGCTTGCAACCGTTTGAACAATAACGACACTGCATGTTTAGCAACGTAATCTATATTCCGTAGCAATAATAATAATAAGGAATGCTCGATGAGAAAGTGCGCAGCAGTTAAAAATTAAGCACCTCGAAACGACCTGTTTTATGATAGCATGAAAAATGCGACTGTTCTTCTCTAGAATTTTCAGCTGTTACAAATTGCAGGGAGTTCAGTTCGATTTAAATAGAGAAATTTCAAGTTTTGAGATGAAATTAGTTTCCCAATGTCGGAATAAATTTTCGCAAGTAATATGCAGTTGTAAAGAGGCAAAATGATTTTGACGAAAATGGAAAAATAAACAACAACTAAAATGCTCCCCTGAATGATCATTTTCCGCCCGTATATTTCTATTTCAAAATACTCAATGTACATCGTATAAAATCAATTAAGATTTTTTTAAAGTTTATTTAATTTTACTCACATTATTATTATTATTATTCTGCGATTGTTTCTATTTCTAATTTACATAAATGACCTGTGTAACCTTAGCATTATAGGTAGGATATTAGTGTACGCTGACGACACTGTTCTTCTGGTAGATGCCAGATCCCCCCATATTTTACAAAATATAGCGCAAGAAGGTGTTACGATAGTTGCTCATTGTATACATTCTAATAAATTAGTGTTAAATTATGAGAAAACAAAATACATTATTTACAGTTATCATCATCTGCAAACATGGGACAGTAGACAGAACTTATGAAATTAAATACTTGCGAATTATGTTTGACCGCAAGTTAAATCTTAACTAAGCATCCAGAATATGTTTTAAAAAAGTTATCAAAGCTGAACTACCTCTTCTATTACCTACAGAAATATTTTCCCACACGTTATTTATATAGATTATGTTTATATCAACCAGTGTTGGCATATAGATTAATATTTTTTTTTTTGGGGGGGGGGGGCTGCAAAATATCATTTAAGACACGTAATATCACTACAAAAATCTATATTTAAAACATTCGACCTTAATACCAACGACTTAAATATAATCATGGGTTACTACAATTAGAACAGTTATATGGAATTTCAATTAATTGTTATCGATAAATAAATATATTCTTTATAGTGCCATACTTAATTCCTGAGCGTCGGCGACTACCTATTTGTACACCTCAGCAGTACAGATAAAGGCATAGTGTACTAGGCAATTGTTATATGCAACGCAGGTGTACACACGCAAGACTACATTCGGAACTGATTAGTAATCGTTTGATTTATCGATATACAAGTGTAGTCCCGTGTGGGTCTGCTGTGTACTGACCTAGCGCGCATATGACGTTGTACGTGGTGGTTTGCCATTGCCTTCCACGTGATTATTAGCGATTATTTTTTAAATTTAATTCTTGTAATAAGTCCGTCGTCGCTCGGGATCGAACCCGTGACCTCTATATCGGAAGTCAAGCGCTCTAGCAATTAGGCTATCGCGACGAGGACAAAATTTAATATCAAAATGCGAGAAGGTAGCACGAGGTCAGCAAATGATTTTATCGCTGTTATTCCTAAGTTTAATAAGTTTCAAACAAGACTATAGATACAATATAAAGCAGCGATAATATATAATTATCTTCCCTCAGATGTTAAGAATCTTTTAAGGAATTGTAAAAAGCGGCATAGGCTTAAACTAATACAGGCACTTGATATGTAGTCGCTTCAGTCTGTAATAAGATTAACGTCTTCCTATTAGCTTACTAGTTCCACTTTTGTCTATCACATTATACTGCTACCTATATCAATGAATCCCTTCACCTTCCTCTTAATTAATTTAATTATGTTTCCCCATCTTCATTATACTATATAGTATACATAGTAATTGTTATTCTTAATAACTGTGTACAACAGATCACATTTTTAATTTTTCTTTTCAAACGAATTATCTAGAATACGTTTTATTTTTACTTTTTTTTATAAAATTTTATGATTATATAAAGCAGTGTTTACTTATTTCATTTACTTGTTTTTTTTTTCTTGTTATATTTTTTGTAATATTCATTCTTTTTTTTTTTTTTTTTTTTTTTTTTTTTGGGGCGCGCCAGCGGCATTGACCCACATTTATTTATTTTTTCAATGCTTTTTATTGTTAATCTGTAATCCATTACTCGCGCACCTTGCGCATAAATGGAAATTGGATAATAATAATAATAAAATAAATCATTTAAAATAAATGATTTGATTTGATTTAATTTGATTGTTATTATTATTATTATCTTTTCTTTTCCCAGAATTTTATTTAACGCTAATTATCGTTTAATTTTAATTAGACATTACACTAAAATACATAGATGATTTTATTTTTTTCTTATATTTATTTTGGGTGTCGTTATTTAACTATTATTTTTTACACGGTATTAATTCATTGTATGCTTTTGGAAAATTTTTCGGCTGTAGATATTAATATACTATATGTTTGGTTACAGTTGGTAAATATTAATATTGCTATTATAATTATTGTTTGTTTACTGCGTCGTACCACTGAAATATGTTCGTACTTCTATAAGTCAAACTTTTCGATAATTTGTATTTCTTTAATGTTAGTCCCATATTATTATTTGCGCATCGGATATAAGGATTCGCCTTTCTATAATGTTAAACATGTTAATTCTGCTCGCGACTTATTTATTACAGTTTAATAAATTAAAGCACGGATAACAGTATATTATATCGATAGGTGTCTTCTTACTATTTTATTCCTATTTTCTTCTTTTTAATATACCTCATGTTCTTATCCATCCTTATCGTTAGTAATGGATAGGTCAAACATTACTTTATTAAATCTAAATGTTAAAAGTATACGAGCACATTTTAATGAACTCTTAGTTTTCCTGAACGGATCGCATACCGATTTCGATATTATGTTGTTCGCAGAAACCTGGGTTTTTGATGACGAACTTTATAAATTTAATATTCCCGATTATAGATTATTTGCACAATGTGGGGAAAATAACCGTTCAGGCGGAGTGATTTTATATATAGTAAAAATTACTTTAATGCCGAACAAATAAAATTCGACAGAAACTTTACTGCCGGTAATGTAATAATAATTAAGCTAAATCTGCATAGTAATAAGTCGATTTCACTTTTTGGAATATACAAATTTTGTGATTCTGTTTACTCAGAATTCTTAAATGATTTATCACAAATTATTAAGGCTTCCGGAAAAGCTTCGATAATTTCAGGGGATCTAAATATAAATTTATTAGACAATACAAGGTGTGCTGAGTATCTTAACTTATTAAATGCGCATGGCTTTATCAATCTTATTAATGTCCTTTTTCCGATCGAATAGCAATCGCCGTTCTTGTTTAGATCATGTATTTGTCCGAGACTTAAAGTATAATAAACTACATGCAGATATATGATATAGTTCCTGTTGGTTTCTCTGATCACTGTGCTATAAAGGTATCCGGTACTTATAAAAGGTCAAGTTTCTATTAAACCCTTTTTGGTCGAGACTTACATTGATAAAAAATTATTTCGGGAAAAGTTATTAAATGTAAATTTAGACTTTGAGTATAATACACAAGATCATACTGAAAATAAATTTAATAACTTCATTCAGTTGATTACTAAAATCATTCAGAGAGGAAATTGCGAACACAGATGCGTAAACGTACTTCGTGGGTTACTCCTGAAATAATAAATCTGTCACAGAAAAGAAATAATTTGTATAAATTATTCAAATCTTTTAATAATAATGATGGAATGTTATCAGAATACAAACTGATTTCAAAACGAAGTCAAAGATTATTTAGAATAGCGAAAAAAGAATATTACTCGTCGTTATTAAATAATTGCGAACAGAATAAAAAGAATTATTATTATTATTGTAAAAATGGTATTAGGAAACAGAGAGCATAAAATACGAGGGGATTAAACGTATAAAAGGTTAATTGTAGCGGATAATAAATACGAGGTCGCGTGTTGCTTTAACAATTATTTCTCCAACTCTGTTCCTGATCTGTTACGAAATGAGAACTTTATTACATATTCCGCTGCAGGTTCATCGATTTCTGAGTCGTTTAGTTTTACAAATGTTCTGTATGACGAAATAAAGAGTGTAATAATGTCTTTCCCGTGTAAGGCTCCGTTCGGTTCGGACAGTTTATCAATATTATTAGTAAAAGAAAATATAGAATTTTTTGTCAAACCCTTAACACACCTTTTTAATGAATCTATAAAAAGTGGTATATTTCCTAGTATTTTAAAATTAGGTATGATCACTCCAGTATACAAGGGTAGGGACAAGTGTGAAATGATTAACTACAGACCCCTACATGTATACTACCTACTGTATCTAAAATTTTTGAGAAGTGCGTCAAAAAACGGATAATGAACTTTTCATGTAGTAAAAATTTCTTTACAGTATAAATCAGTATGGATTTTTGGAGGGCAAGAGGGAACAGATATTGCATTATTTAAGCATATATCTTATATCATTGAACATCTTGATGCTGGTAAATCGTGTCTAGTGTGTATTTCGATTTAAGACGACATGGTTGATCACAAACTCCTCTTAGTCAAATTGTATTCTTCTGGGTTTTGGGGGCATTATGTATAACTGGTTTGAATCATATTTGTGTAACAGAGAATATATAACAAAAATTAATGGAGTGCACAGTAATATTAAAATGCAGCAGTTTGGGGTGCCTCAGGGAAATATATCGAGTCCCAATTCTGTTTCTCATTTATATTAATGAATTATGTAATTTAAGGATATCTGGAATAATCTTTACATATGCAGACGACACAGTAATTGTACTGAATTCACGCTATAGTCATATTTTACAACAGCTGGATTATGGAGATGCCAAAATTTTAGTAGATTGGTTTAGAGCAAACAGATTGGTAGTAAATGTACAAAAAACAAAATTTATGGTATACCGCCATATAACACATTTCATGAGCGATTTTAATAAGATCTATGTTTAGGTAATAACTTAGAAATTGAAAGATTGTTTAAGATAATAAAGTATCTGGGTTTAAAGCTGGATTGTAAATTGACATGGAATAGGCATACAGATTTCCTTGTGGCTAAATTGAGAAAATTAAATTATATATTTTGTTACTTAAGTGGGCATTTCAGAGAGGACCGTATATATAATTTATATCAATCTCTGTATAAGCTTGTCTTAACATATGGACTGATATATTGGGGTAATGCAACCAAATACAGTATACAATACAGATAAATTATCTGCATAACCAAATTTTTAGATTTGTTTATATTAATAAATGCATAGATAATTTGGTCATATTTTCCCTAATGTTGATACATTATATAAGACCCAGTTACTGTTGTTTATGTTAAAATACAATAATGAATTTAAACTGATCGGGAAGGAAAGTAGTACTAGGAGCTGTGAAAAAGAAATGGCCGTTATACCTAAATTAACGAAATTTCGTTCAAGGAACCAAGCTTTCTATATGGCCCCCTTAATTTACAACCGTCTATCTTAATACGTAAAAAATTATTTAAAAAATTATAAAAATTAGAGTACTTGTCCGATTTCAAAATGTAACAAGTGATACTTTGACGTTTCCATTTCAATTATCTCGTATTCCTGCGTCTTTCCTATTTATTTCCTATTCCTTGCATAATACTTGTCGTTCAATGGATTCTGTCTTGGACTGTGTTTGTTGTACATTAGTATTTTTCATGTTCGGAATTAAGTTTTTATTCTTTTTGTTTTAATACATTTTTTTCTGAAATTTGTACTGTCCCATTTTATATAATTCAGTACACACTACCAATTGTTATCGGCTTTATTTATGTTAATGTTTCAATTTAATTTATATTACATATTGGATAATTTAATAACAGAGTACACATATTCGTCTCGTATCGATCGTCAGATTTGTTATACAACGCAATTATGTTAGAAGTGTAGTATATTTTTGTTTTTAGATTTTTGGGGCTATTTTCTTTCTATTCAATACAGTTTTAGTGTATTTTGGCAATTCCATCGCTCGCGCAAATTTGCGCATAGATGAAACTGTGTCATAATAATAATAATAATAATAATAAATACTGATTTGATTTGATTATTATTATTATTTTTGAAGTAAGACCTATTGCTCCATAATGTATAGGTATTTTTTTTTTTTTTTTAAATCAGACTGCGCCAAGACACGGAATCATACGCAACATTTCATATTATGATTATTTTTTTGAGAAATAACTATGTTTTGTAAATTTCGTTTAAATTACTCAAGAGTCAAATTAACTCTATATTGGTCGTGATTATTGACTGACATATACATAAATAGCATTCCATTCAAATGCAAACTGTTATAAACTCTGTCGACAGTCTACACGCGCATGCATGCACACGCGGCCGTTTATTTACAAAAAAGGCTTTTTCAGATTTTCCATAAATATGCAGTAAAATTCCTTCACTTCCCCGAAGTGATTACAATCATTTGAGCTCAAAAAATAACGATAATAAAAAAATGAAAACAACAAATTTCTACCGAAAATTACTTGAATGGATCATTTTTCTTTTTTTTTACAAATGTGTGTAGCAAGAATATGTGTGTAACAATAGCGGGTGGTAGCCACCGTTCTATATGAAATAAACCGCTCTAGCATTGTGCATAGTTTTTTAATTTTCTATTTATCAATATAGCGTGTAATATTCGCTTTTTATACAGTTCTTAACGTTTTTCTGATACCTTCTACAGTAGTTGTTTGAAAATAAAAACTAGATTTTATTATTTTTCTCTTTTTTTTAAAGGTATTATACGTTGCCTGTAGCTATCTAATTCATCGCGGTGGTACATTGGTAAATTATTCAGCATAGCAAACCGAATGGAGGCCAGGATCGTGACTGAAAACCATCAAGATGTGTACAATTCAGAAGAATGTGGAAACTGATGAATTTTAAGAACAGCAGATTCGTTAAATGTTCTTCTAGCGTTATATAAACTTACTCTTTCTTCTCCCTTTGATGCGATCATTCTTTCTACTTGTTTTCTTTTCCATGATCTACCCAGATTGGCTTTCTTCGGGTTCCCGAACCTCGAGGCATTGATGAAAACGTAGCCGTCGACCTCCTTGCTAGATCTGCAGCTTCTGATGGGAGTTTTATTAGCAGGATTCCAGCACACAATCTTCCAACTAAATCCTATCACCTTAAACTTTGCCACTCTCTTCACGTTCCGATTTCCGCTAATCCGAATTTCTTTTATCCGTTGTTTAACCTTGTTTCTTCTTCTCGTTCTTGGTTCTATTACTTTCCTGGTTTACGTCGATCCGTAATTACTAAACTATTCGGCTTTCGTTTCTCACATAGTCTCCTCTTCCTTCTTCTCTAAATCACCCTTTCTGGATCCTGAAGATGCCTATCATGTTTGTGACGCAGATCACGCATTCTTCGAGTATTTTGGTTTATCCCGCGAGCGTGAGTTACTCTTTATTTTTAACTTTTAAACCTCGGTCTCCTCCTCTTTTCAATGCCTCCTATGTTCTATCTCTGTCTATTCTCTCGGTTGTTCCTGTTCTAGAAGTGTTCCTTCGTTCCCATCGTCGATAATATAAACATTGCCCTGTTCCATCCATCTCTTTTATTTTGCCGGGCCAATGTTCTCTTGCCGTCACCAAATCCAAGGAAAAAAACAAAAAAAAAAGTGGCCACGTACTTAGCCGAGAGCTCATTCTTGAAAACGGAAGTGAATAGGATTGATGGTTAATTTATATTTTTCTTATTCATTAAGGTATTTAATTTATTTTCATTCAGTTCACATCGTGGGGATCGTTGTTCTGTTTTATAAATTATTCTAATACGATCGAATGAGGTAGCTTAGTAGTTAAATTCGGCCGTCCAAGGGAAGTCACGTTACAGACCTAAGTTGTTCCCATCTCTATATATATACACTTAATCTAAAATCGAATACCTAGTAGCAACGGAATCATCTGACGGAACCGCGTTAACTTTTCAGATCTATTGAATCATTTGATATATATTACCGGAAGTCTAATTTCACAATTACAATTCCCCCTTCAGGACCCTCCATTGTTCAGTGTGTATGAAAAAATTAATTAAATTACCGCCAGCTATTCCGTAACCGTATCTGATTATTTACGGGAAATAGTACCAAACTTAGAAGAAAGACTACAAATGAAACATTTTTATACCGCTTATTATAACTTTACTCAATTTTTAACCGGACATGGAAATATAATGGGATGTCTATATAAAACGATTTAAAATTGCTGAAACGGACATCTGTACAGACTGTAAAGAGGAAACAGACGATTAACATTCAATTTTCGAATGCAATAAGTTTAAAAACGAAAGAGAAAAACAGAAAATAATAAAAAAAAAACAATAAACCGAAATACATAAAAAAAACTTTTTTAATTTGATCAGCTTTGTCAACCATATAATGAATAACAAAACAAAACACATCAACAACAAATAATAACAGTAACAATCAGAAACTCTGGCTGAAAAACCGCAAGGTGCAGTGGAGTAAATAAATTAAAAAAAGAAAAAAAAAAAAAAAACCGTATCTGATTAAGAACGGCGTTACATTCGCATTAGGATCTGATTTGAATTCGAATTTTGTAAATTAAAAATATACAAAAAAAATTCCTCTTGGATTGGATTAATAATAATAATAAAAAAAAAGTAAACTTTAAATAATTATTGCTTTTTTTAATTTTCGAGAAGTTTTATTTAATTCTTATCTTTCTTAGAACAAAGTTTGCTTGATCAGGTCCAAACAATAATACGAGGACGGATTTTGTCAACAAGGTTCTAAACCGTAATCCTTGTCGCAAATCTGAAACACGACAGTTCATAACTATCGAACATCGTAAAAGTGTACACTCGCAAGGGCTTTTCCGCGTGCATAGGAGAAACAATGAGAACTTAGACGAACCAGCAAAATTGTTTCAACCGCGTGAAATACGCGAAATTCCGTTTGTACAGTGAAACTGTAATAATAATGTAATTAGCCTATTCAAAAATTTAAATAGTAGCCGAATGCATTTTTGCAAATTGGACAAAACGCGAGGGGTTTGTTCAGCGTAACTTCATCGAGAACCACCCTCAAGACTTCCCGTTCATTTTATTTACATAATAACGAATAAACGTATAATAAAACACGGTACATGCCCACTCTGAGACACTTACTTCTCAAGCGATAATTTAGAATGATTTAGAATCTGACGATTTTTAAGATGCCTCCCGGAACAAGTAGTTGTCTGTTGTTTTGATCTCTTTCGAACGTTCATTATGAAACGTCTTCAATCTGGGTTTATCCACCCAAGCGAAGTGTTGCATCCGAATACCTCGTACAGAGCAGGCGCGCAACCTTATTCTATCACGTTTTCACCGGTAGTTTTTCGGCTAGCAGGTCATTTTGCTGGAGCATGTACTCTGCTAAAATCACTGTTCTCGCATGTAAGGTCTCCTTATTTTTACCAGAGAAAATAATCCTCTATCCTACATAACTTTTGCATCAACTGTTTTTCTTTTTGCTTTTTCGTATTCCGCTTCCGCATCTATCTTAATCACTTCGCGGGACTTATCTGTTCTTTTGGTCCTGATTTGCGTCTCTCCGTTTTGAGAACGATCAATCCTCGGCTGATTCTTAATAACCGCTGCTCCTCCGGATTAGCATTTTGAAAGGGCTATCCCGTATTTTTTCCTCTTATTATTCACATGGTATTAGAAATGCATAAATATGCTTATTTAAGGTGAAGATCAATTTCAGTTTTTACCGAGTAAAAAATTTCTTTTAAAATTATATAGATTTTTTTGCCGCGGACTATCTGAACATTTTAAAACAATTACAAAATTGATCGGTACTGTTTTTTGTTTTTTTTTTTCCTACATAAAGATAAATCTATCGAAGGGAGCGCATTTTCATTAAAAATGGCGCTCACGCTACGGTATCTGTGTATACGAAATAATTAGCGATTTAATTCGGGTTACTTCGGCAACGTAATTAATCGACAGCGATTCTCATTCGCTTACATTGGATTTTATTGTTTTCAAATTTAAATTACTCAAAATTAAGAGAAAACAACAAAAAAGAGGCGGAAAAATTTGAAAATAATTCCATTCGCGTTCGACAGATTCCGGATTATGCATAATATAATCTCGCTTATGTTAATTTTTTTCAGCGGTAATTATCCGAACCAGTGCGCCTGTCAGATTTAGCCTATCTATCCTTTTAGAAGAACACGTTTCAAATCGTTAACTCTAAATTACCACTCCCGTTCATTTAAATCGGAATTAGATAAGAGCCGGATTAATTTCATTTAATGCTCCAGCTAAAATGGCGAACTGCATCAAAACATTTATTTTTAAAACTGTTAGCTAATCGCTTCACCGCTCATAATTCTGATCATCAGTCATATTGATAAATCGATGGTTGCACATACACACATGTATAACATATTATACATATATATATATATATATATATATATATATATATATATATAAACTCGGTCATTTTGGCTTTGCAAGGGGCTATGCCCCTTGGCCCTTCTTGCTTACATTTCTGTCTCTTTCTCTTCTATACTAAAATGGTCAAAATTTACAACGTAATTCTGAGGCTGGCCTCCATCAGATTTTATAACGAAAAAATACCCTAATGTTATATAATAAAAAAAAAAAAAAACACAACCAATTAAATTATACTATAAATTTTATTGATCTGCCGAAACAACTTAACATATTACAACACATATAAATAATACTTTTTTTCGTTTCCACGATATTATTATTAAATTAGCAATATAATCTTCACTTCTTTCTCGTAATAAAACCGGTTCATTCGAGAGATTTTAACAAATCTATTTCTCACTGCGTTTTACAAGACTGTAAATAAGGTTAGACAAGACTTAATTTTGACTTTAATGCATGACAAACAGTATAAGCATTATATATCATTAACGTATATTTCGCGGATAAATTATTGAGAAGATTTGTGTTTATTTATTTTAAAATAATATATTGTATTTTTAAGAATATTGTATATATGTGACGTAGCATATTTCTGTTTGTGGCATTTATTTACGGTATAATTTCTTTGTTTAAACTGTTTACCGTTTTTTTCCTTTCTACCACGTTTTTATTAACTCGCTTTTGTGTCTGTCTGTTCGGATGAAATTTTGCAATCGAGTTTTTTTTTTTTTATTTTATTTATTTTTTTTTGGGGGGGGCTTGGTCAACTAAGGGTAGCTACCCAGCACAGTTGGACTAGATTAAAGATTAAATTTTAATCCGGTCAGAAATCGATGAAGACAAGAATAGGAACCACACTGGATGACGGCAAAGCTAAGATATAGGAAAAGCATTATATGTAGTAGGAAAATTCAGCTTTACGTTCGGAGGAAAGAGTGGAACATTCAAACAGCACGTGGTCAGGATCACAAACGAAGGAACAGTCGCCAGAGTGCAAAAGGCAATAAGGTCCGTCGGGGAAAGAGAAAACGATACTGTGAGGATGAGAGCAAAGTATGATTGAATCGCAGTCGGCAGATAGCGATGATGAGAAAACGTTTAAGAGTAGGAAAATGATAGAACCGAGAACAGGAAGGGGCTTTTAGGCTGAATAATAAAATGAGTTAGGATTGGAAAAGGAGCGAGGATACACATCCGACCAAAGTCTGATGTGAATTCTTTTGGAGAAGGGAAGTAGGTTGTGATCAGGAATCTTATTAACAGAATGTGGAGAGTGTAACGCTAAGCGTGCTAAGGAATCCACCGTCTCGTTACCATCAATACCCGCATGACTTGGAACCCAAAGCAGGCCGATGGAAATGGAATGGGATAGGGAAAGACTATAGATGAGAGAATGTATACGGAAAACAATAAAATCGAGGGAATATGAGGGAAAGGGAAAGGATATAGCTTGAAGAGCATTTTAATCGAGTTTAACATAACTTCCCGGTGAGCCATAGATTTTAAATTTCGAACGTAGCTCAGAACTGGATGGCAATGCATTATTAAATAAATATTACATTTATATATTAATATTTATCAATTATATATTGATATTAATCAAAGTGGGCTTAACTGAGGCAGGCTTATTCTCGAATTCTCTTTTGTGCGGATCTTTGTAAACGAGAGTGAGGTCTTCACCACTTCAACAGTTCTGTCCTCTCTACAGTGCACAAACGTATTCGTTCTTTCTCTCTCATACACTTCCTCTCGCTCTCACTCTGCCTCGTAGACTCTTCTCACAGTAGACGTAAGAACAAACAGTAAGAGCGAATGGATGAGCAGCACACAGGCGCGTTTAGTGAACATGTTTGTCTCGCCCGGTACGGTCTTACTGCTTGTGCTTCTGCTTATGCGATTTTACCGCGTTTTTATTAACTCACTTTCGTTTCCGCCTGTTGAATGGAATGATAGTAATTTTATGAATATTTAACGCAGTTTTTAATTATTATTATAATATGAATTTATTTTTTCCGTCTGAACGATTACAGTTCATTTGGCCAAACTCCAAAAAAGTTAACGTTGTATAAGAATTATCCGTAAGTTACATTACTCTGAAATGTCATATTCTCAGCAAGATGTTTGAAATTGCGAAATTTTACACACACGTAAGAGTTTAAATCAAAAAATAATTATTTGAATAAATTTTTTTTTTTTAATACGGACTAAAAAGTACAAAATAATTTTTCTTGGATCCATTCAGATTTATAACACCATGTAGATTGTCTTGAAAACTGGTTAGTAAAATTTAATGGCTATAAAAAAAACCAGTAAGATTTATGAAAAACGTGGAGTGCGTGCAACAGTAAACAGTGTAGAGAGTAGCTGTCATTATTCTCGGTATACGCCATCTCATTCGGATTCTCTCTTCTCTCCATGCGATCCATATTAACATAGTTCCTGTGCTATCTCTGGTAATGAGGTTTCGGCTCGGGCTGCTCCTTCTTCTTCCTTTTTCTTCCAAAAAATCTTATCTTCTAATCTCTTGTCACTGTGTAAAAATTTCCATCTCATATTTTGGTCCTTTTCTAATAGTCACTTTTTTTATCTGTCTGCTCGACCTAGTCTTTCTTCCAATCCACGGTTTTTTGGCTTCATTATGCGCTTGCGTGTTAATCATTCCTTGCTGCCTTCCTTCCGCTTTCGCTTGTCCTGATACAATTGTTTGTGACGCTGATCACGTGTTTATTAAGTGTTCATCCCTTTCGTTAGTTCATACTCCCGTTTGCTTAGGTTTTTGTACTTCCTGTTCTTTGCTGTGCCCATTATATTCTGTCTTCTACACTTAATATTGTTACTTTTCTATTAACGATAATCTGATCGTCTTATTATATACCTTTTTTTCATTTCTAATTGTTTCCGGATGAAGGTCCTTAGTTGACGAGCCCATTATGTAAAAAAAAAAGAAAAGGAAAGAGTCACACAACAGTTTATATCGTTTGTAGTGCAAAAAAATTATACTCAGTCATGCATCAATTGTATCGATTGCTTGCACTCCACATTTTTCGTTTCATAAATCTTACCGGTTTTTGTAGCTATTCATTTTTACAATTATAAATTTTCAACAAAATCTGTATACGATGTTACAGATTTGAATGGGTCAAAGGGAAAATTGTTTTATACTTTTCAAAAAAAATTCTTTTTATTTAAATAATTTACTCTTGTTTCTAATTTCAATTTATAGATTTTTGTAAAATAGTTGGATACGTGTGTAAAGAAGATTTTTCATTTAGAAAAAACCGAGCAAGACACATTTTACATGTGCAATTAACTCTCTATTTTACGAAGCTACAAATTTAATTACACGGACCGCCCGAATATTTTTATCCGACTGTACCGTTCGCAACCCTAAGGGGAGCTAATATCGCGCATGTAATAGTAAACGTTTCTGATTATCAGACGGTGCGTTTGCGGTTTGGTTCCAAACTATGGGGTTTATGGTCCTTCGAGCGCTACTGTAAATTCTGCGCGTCTACAAATACTGAATCGTAAACAAAATGAGTAGAAAGAAAAAGGAAGTGTATTGCGCATGATAACCGATCAATTGTAAACGGACACTCGTTCAAATAACTTTTTGTATAAACCGCGCTTTTTCTTGAAGTAGACAGCGGGCAGAAAACAGTCAATGAATATGCCCCTTTTGGAATTCGACCGGGTAAATTATATTTTTAAGCGGACTCTAAATACGGAAAGCATGGCTTAATCGGAGGCAGACTAAATTTCTTGACCCTGCTAGATGTCAGCCGATACAGGAGACTTAGCCTGGCGCCTGTCGTTTCTCAGCCCTTCTTCCGACAGAGATACCGCAGAACTCTGTACAGCGCACAACGGTATACAACGGTACCGCTGCCTGAGATCGGAATGACCATCATAAGCCAAAATGACACGTGCACGTAGAAGAAACCCAGATAGGACATATCATAATGAGACACTTATTTTTTAGTTTTGATTCGGTGAATACTGACGGCGCTTAGCAGTTACCGCGAGCCAGTCCTTAAATTTTTTCCTACAACTACGTGTTTGAATAGAAAAAAGGATTCATTTTTAAAGTTAATTTGTGTTTCTGACTTCACTCGAACTAGTTGCCAACAGGTAAACTGATGGAAAAAGGAACCCCCTCCAAAGAAAAGAAAAAAAAGAAAAGCTAGGAGGGAGAAAGGTAAAAAAAGGTCAACAATAGAAAAAGGCAATTTCTGATAATTTAACTTTGATCTGGCGCGCGGGCGTACTATCGAAAGGACAAGCTGTTTGGCGTGCATGGAGAGGGTGGGGGCTTTAATGAATCTGACAACAAGAAGCTTTTCGAATTAAGCCGGAGGCGATTTATTTATTTTAAACTGTTCGCAATGGTATACTCTCTGGCCTGCGCACTTTTCACATTGTCCTTTGCAACCTCGTCGTTTTGCTACACAGATATTTTTCTTTTTCTCTTTATTTCCAGAAAAAATAAGCCGAAAGGAAGAAGGAAAAGCCGAAGAAAAAACCGGGATTTTACAGGTGTTAGCGGAGATTTGTGGAAAAAGGGCCGAGACAGAAGCCAGGGCCGAGGGTCGGGATGTAGTTATTTTTTCGGAAGTATATACAGTTTTAATTTCATCCGTTGTCAGTAGTTGCTCCGTTTATTTTCCGGATTCTTTTTAATTGCGAATGAAAAGTGAAAAAATAGAAGGGCCGAAAGATCTGAAATTGCTGACGGTTCAATTTTACCTTCAGCTAGCAACGGCGGCGGCATCTCTTTTTAATGCTGTTAGCCCCGCGTCGAGCTTCATTACAAACGACTTGTCAATGTTCTGTCGTTCATCGGGCCAGCCCTGAAAACCCTGATCATCCCTTTAATTTCTCCTCTCTACGTCGTTCGTTCTAGTCGCACACAGCGCGCGCGGCTTTAATTGTTTTCTATCCGCTGGAATTCCCGTTCCTTCGGTAGCATGCACTAAACCTATCGCAGGCCCTGGCCAACACGGTGTGCAGGGAATGCGCGCCACGCACTCTAGCCAACTAAAAAGTCGCCTTTACTACCGTTCAAGGCTAGTGAGTAATTAAAAATAAACGTTCGGAAAAGGGCCATCGTTTAAATTAAAAACAAGCCAGACAAACGTTAGTCCCGGACCCTGCCGTTTCCTTTTCATCGGCCTGTCTTGTTCCGCGTATATACAAAGGTTTTGAGCTAGTTTGGAATTTTTCTATCGGCATGAAATTATATAAATGAGCTACCTTTTCCGCCAGATTTATTTTTCCTCTTTTAAATCTCCCCCCCCCCCGCGCTTCCGATCTACCGACGAACAACCTATGTTGTCACAGGCATTTCTCCCCGTAGCCGTTACATTGGCCCGATAATTACTGGAGAAAAACGCTAATCACTCTCGATGCTACACTATATTACGCGCGATGCGACGACAACTTGTAGACTCTCTAAAAATTCCTGTGCCCCAAAATACGTACGTCTCAGACCTCTTAAATTAATTTTTTTTCTTATCCGCGTTGCTTCCAGTTTCGTTTTATTTTAATAAAGAGACACGTAACGCCTACCGGCGATTAATAATCATGTTATTCGTCGATATTGCATCTTTCCTTTTTTACGTCGATCTATTTTTACACACAGGACTGTTATACACATATCACTGATATTCATCGCGCGAGAGACGTTTTAGAAAAATACTCAGGCATAGAGTCATTGACGAGGGACATTTTCAACTGGCCAAACACTATCATCCCGTTTGGTAATTTTTCCGCAGCAAAAAATGTAAAAAAAATTAAAAATCGATCACAAAAATTCCACATGAAAACTAATCTAGACAAAAGTCTTATGTAAATACCGCGCAGTACAGAATTATAATAGACGAATGAGTTGTAAGGAGATTTAAAACAAAAGTGAGAACGAAATCGAAAACTTTTACAAACGGAACGGAAGACCGTATGGAAAATGCGAGGTGTCTTACCGGCCGGGAAATTTCAGATCAGCTAGAAGAAGACTTGAGAAAGAAGAGACTAAGAGTGGAGACATAATTAAACAGCGAGAGCTATTTCTAGAGCGAATTGGATAGAAAGTTATAATAAAAAGACTAAGCGGGAGTAGGAATGTGAACCGATTGAATTAAAAAATTAAGAATGACGATTCTTTCGTACGGGCTAAATTAGCAACAATAGTTGAAACATTGCGCTCCCAAGTTTGAAACGATTGTGTAACATTAAAATACTTGAGGCCTAGTTTTTACGCGTCCATATCAAACAAAAACCGTTCACCTGAGTAGAATAGTGACACTTTTATTACAGTGGTGTAGTAATTTCCATCAGAATGTTTTAGAGATTGATCACAGTTTTACTTGTAGACATTGAAATTGAATATTTCGGAAGAAGTTAAGATAAAAAAGGAATCTTAAAACGTAACACCAGATATATTTGTAATACATGTATAGACAATTGGCTCACAATGCACTCACGAATTGGCACACTAGAGGCGAATTCTGATCAGATTTACGGATACTTTTTGAAATGTGACATGTCCTAGAGTCTGCGTGTAGTGAGAGTGCTAACTTTCAGGTCCGGAAAGTCGGGGATTACTTTATGATGTGTCTGCCGGGTATTGGAGTTAAATTTCACCTCCAGTGCCGACTCATGCGCTTGGGTGTCTCGAGCGCTAGCGGTCACCTTTGTGCACCGAATATAACCAAATTACTCTACTCGCTTGTCTCATATAATCTCTTATTTTTAGACGAGTGTTCATTTCTATATCTTATTACAAGTCTTCCTAGCCGTTTACCGATTGATTGCAGCTTACTAATTTCCTTTAATTTTTATAATACTTGTAAAAGTGCTAAAACATCACTCTGCAGCTACAACACATAATTTGGAGCTATTTCATGTGTGCTAGTGCCACCAGAAACCAATGTATGAGATTTCAATTTTTCAAGGATAATTGGGTAAACTTTGTTCACACAATATACAAGGAGAAGTCGACACATGCTTTTCCTTATAATGTTGACTTGTGTTTCTCTGTGATTGTATATCACTATTATTATGTGTGATTGAGAGATTTTCTGATAAATCCATAACCATTTAAAGTTTTCGGAATTAGCCAGCTGCATATCCGGAAGAGGAGGAGACGCTTTTTATCTAAATGTTTCTTTTCGTATGGGGAAAATTAATTTCCGACTTTGAAGGATCAAGTTGTAAAGAGCTCTTCTTTTGGAATTCATTCTTTTCACATCTGCTTCTGTTGTTTTTTCCCGCACTGTCGTAAACTTTTGTTTTGCAGTGAAAAAAGTTGCATAAGTGAAGAGAGTCAGAAAGGGAAACTCGACAGCAAAGGTGGATCTATATTGTTTATAATATGCGCAACGGAGAATATTTTCAAAATTAATTTTTAAATCGAAACAAACTCACTCGAATTCGAAATAAATCAATAGAAAAATTATACCGAAATTAAAAACATTATTAAACGAATCATTATAAAAATATGCGCGGTTTAAGTGTAAATTCACTTGAACTAAAGTAATTAATTTTTCCTATATCTATTTCAGGGTCAGTCAGTGTGTGTGTGTTAACATCTTTATTAAAAAGATAAAAATTAACAATATTTTACCTTAAAAATGAAAAAAGTAAAAATTGAAACAAAGCCTCTGATCTTGAAGATCAACTGAAACGAAGTCATGCTTAGTTTTTATTGGCCGGAACATGCAAATCGAACACCTGATATCCTAGATTTCTTTATTATACGAGGCCTACAAAGGTATCATAAAAAATGCGAGACAGTAGTCGATCTCTCTTCTGACCATGTTCCGGTTATTTCAATCCTGGATATTAACCCCATAGTCAAGCCCACGCAGCATAAACTGCATAATTACTCGACGGATTGGGAATATTTTGCAACTGCAATGGAAAATGGCACTGACCTGAAGATCAGTTTAAAAACCAAGGACGACATCGAAGCAGCGGTAGATGATATAACGGACCTAATACAGACAACATGTAGAAGTTCTACCACATATAAAACAGTACATAGTAACCAAAATAAATATGTTCCAGCGGAAATCAGGAAGTTAATAAAAGCTACTCGGGCAGCAAGGAGAAGATGGCAACAGAACCGCTATCCGGCATTAAAAGCTACATACAACAATCTCCGTTACAAGCTAAGAGAAGAAATTAAGAGATATAAAGAAAAAACATACAGTAGTTACTTGGAAACTCTAGATACACAGGATGGATCCTTATGGAAGGCAACCAAAAGAATACTGCGGCAATCTTCAGAGACTCACAACATTCGGATGCAAGACGGTAGTTGGGCTAGAACAGATAAACAGAAAGCAGACGCATTCGCTTCGTATTTAGAGGCTACGTTCATGCCTCACGGAAACATTGATTCAGAACATATTAACGTTATACAACGTTATCTAGAGCAACCACTACAGCTTAGCCTTCCCACCAGGCCATTCTCTTCAAATGAGGTATACAAATGTCTCAAAAAAGCTCCTCTAAGGAAATCTCCTGGACTCGATGGAGTAACGGGAGAAATTCTAATTCACCTGCCCAAAAAATCTGCCACTCTTCTCTGTTTTATATTTAATGCCATCCGACGAATAGGTCACTATCCAAAATCATGGAAAAAATCTAAAATAATTATGATACCAAAACCCTTGAAACCGTTGTCTCTCCTGTCATCCTATAGACCAATCAGTCTGCTAAATACTCTCTCAAAAGTTTTCGAGAAATTAATCCTACAAAGAATAATTCCAGTAATTGAAAATAAAAAATTTATACCAGTACATCAATTTGGTTTTCGAACACAGCATTCTACCATACAACAGTGCCATAGACTAGTGGATGCCATATCATCAGTGCTTGAAAAGGGAGAGGTATGCTCTGCGGTCTTTCTAGACGTCGCCCAGGCGTTTGACCGGGTTTGGCATACTGGGCTTTTATATAAACTCAAACAAATACTACCACCGGACTTATATTTATTTTTTCAGTCCTATCTATTAAATAGGTCATTTATAGTAAATGTCAATGGTTCAATGTCTACAGAAGGTATGTTATCGGCCTCTGTTCCGCAGGGTAGCCTCCTTGGCCCGATTCTATACTCCATCTATACGGCTGACCTTCCTGTATCGAATCAGACAATTCTGGCCACATTTGCTGATGATATAGCAATACTGTCCTCAGATACTAATTGTACATATGCGAATAATACAGTTTAGGACCATTTAAACAGGATAATGATCTGGGCCAAAAAATGGGGAATTAAATTTAGTGAGGAAAAATGTCAGCACATAACCTTCACGAACAGATACGTTACATGCCCTAAATTACAAATAAACAATGTAGAGCTCAAACAGGTAGACACAGTCAAGTATCTAGGCATGTACCTTGACCGTCGCCTTACGTGGCGCTTCCACGTTGCACAAATACGGAGAAAGCTAATCGCACACACTAAAAAGCTATCCTCGCTGATAGGCAATAAATCTAAATTAAGTATAAGGTTAAAAAGATCTATCTACTTGATGATTATAGCTCCGGTGTGGAGGTATGGTCTAGAACTATATGGAAATACAAGTAGAAGCAACCTTGCTCGTATTCAGAGTCAGCAGTCCATTATCCTCCGAGGGATTGCAGCAGCGCCAAAATATGTTTCAAACCTAACTCTCCATCGAGATCTGCATGTTCCTTTTGTTAAATCAGTTCATACTCAACAGTACAGCAAATTTTTTGAAAATCTAAATCTACATCCCAATCCTAAAGTTAGTAGCATGTTTATAAATACTCTTCCGGGTAATCCGAGAAGAAGGTTAAAGAGAAGGAAGTGGTGTCGTGACGCTCTTCCCATAACTTAAGTGCATTTAGTTTTAAATACGTTAGCATCAGTTATTATGACTCGAAACTTTTATCAAGTATTTACTTCACCGGACTCTGTTGTCCGACCAAACAGCAACGGTTACTGTGGGATCCAGGTCATCTGACCCAAATAAACATGACATGTATGGGTCACTCTTAACTTAGTGATTGTCATGGTGTTCGAGTTCTTATCAGATATCATAAGAAGTAGACTTGCTACGTATGGATAACGTTCTACAATAAACTTGACATGTATGGGTCACTCTTAACATAGTGATTGCCATGGTGTTCGAGTTTTTGTCAGATATCATAAGAAGTAGACTTGCTACGTATGGATAACGTTCCATAAGGCGATTGTTGTGGTGCTCGCACTCTTGCACACTAAATGCGTGCCGAGCTTTTATGAAATACACTAAATAGCACTGTTATCATGACGATTGTGCTCTAAATATTACATTGTACACGCTGCTGTACTAATCTCATGTTGTTTTCTCTTAAAATCCATCCCATTCGCTTTTTATATCCTAAGGGCCATATGGTCAAAATTGTGCTGTACTGCTTATGTCGCTTTTCGTCCTTCTCTAGACTTTGTATCCCTTTTTATAAGTTGTAGTGAACTATTATAAGCCAAACCCCTCACTGGAGGGCTTTGGATTGGTCACATTTCTATCATCATAATACATATATTAAAATTAATATTGGCGCTGTTTGTGGTCCCTCGACTGGTACAGTGGAAAAAAAAAAAAAAAAGTTTCGATTTCGGTACGTAATAAATTAAATATTATTATTGCGATCATTTTATAAAAAGTGTTTAAGTTTTTCACACGGTCTATTTTTGATAATTAACAAAAATAATGCGTGGAATAAATTTTTGAACAATCGAGTCCGCCTAATGCAACTTGAATGGATTCGACAAAACGTAACTGATTCGATGTGAAAGCACCTGAGCGCGATCAGCGACCTGAATTGTAGTAAATTGTTTTAGATAAATGTCACCAAAGTATCGTGACTAGTGTTGGCACGAAGATTCACCGTACGCTATATAGGCCTCACTGACAGTGAAAAGGGCTTCACACGAACGAGCAAAAATTAATCGGCTTCTCCGAACCACCGATTATTTTTATCTTCACTATTTATAGAGAGATAAGTTCACTCTCGTCAATAGCGCAACGAGCGGTTCAGTGAGCTTCTAAACGTAAAATCTCATTCGAACGTGTAATAAGCGCAATAGTTTTTTTTTCTTTTTGAAATCAACTCACATCGTTAGAGAACCCGACGATTGCTTGCTCTAAAACTCCTCTACATCGTCTTAGAATTCGTAAACGTGCAATGGTGTTGTTCTCGCTTGTCGAACTCTAAAGAACTTACCAAAGCAAATTCCTTTGATTGCTAGAGATTTCTTTTGGGTTATGCCGCAGGTAATTTGTGTCGTCAACGAGTTTCTAAACTTTTTAAATAGTTTTTAATAGCTCTACAATGTTATTCCGGGGGGAAAAAAAAACTTCATTACTAAACAAAAGAATATAAATAAAATCGTATTTTTAAAACTGACTGATGATGATGATGGAGCGTTAGAGTGATCTGCAACTTCGGACTGATAACCACACTGAGTTCTATTAATATTGCTGCTAGCTAGATATATTGCTCGGTGTACTTCGATACCACACCTGCATATTGCTGCTAATACAGATAAGTACGTAAGACTTTTACGTGAATAATCTCGTGAATGACTTTTTACCGTCTACACTACGTAAGGAACGCAAATTCTTTAGACGTCGATGCAATATTAATTCTGCATATTTTCATATTATTGTTCTGCAGAAGAAAATTATTTATTTTTACCCGAAGAAGAAAAAAACAAAAAAAAACAATTTATTTAGTATAAGGATTACCTGCAAACTTATGGACCAAAATTGATTTTATTTTCCATTTCGTCGTCCACGTTTCAATGAAGCTCAAGTAATCTTGTATCGTTGACGATGTGAGTTCAGGATAATTTTGAGACGACCGAATGCTAATGTCACCCGAGAAAGTTTTGAAATCAAAGTGATTTTTTAATAAAGAATATCATTCTGGCAGGACCGCTTATTTTTATGGCAGCGTTCATTCACGCCCGGTATGGGTCGTGTGCATACACGTTTTCTCGTCGTAATTGCAAACCTCTGAAGTGCCTGCCTTTTCTGAGTTAGCTGCTCTGTTGGAAGTACAAGAATATTATTGTCGTTCGGTTTCGTTATTTTTCATCCGGATACGTTTCGGATATATTTTAATTTCATTTTCTAGAATTATATTATGAAATCACGTTAAGAAATTCGATTGTCTACTCTTCTTTTTTGTCACGTAATAAAAACAGTGATAATGCTTTTAAACTTTATTTATTCCCGATGATGTTATTCTTAACCGTGGTAAATTTAATATAGTGTCAATAAACCATGCAGGTCACCAGACTACGTCAGAGGACGAAGCTTGCTACTGTACACGTGCGGCCGTTACGACATACTGACTACATTTGCGGTTATAAAATTAGACTGAGCTTATAAATAAAAATTATTCGAACATTACTGTATTTCGACTGTACCTTAAGGAACTTGTTAGAATTTACGTAACTCAATTTCGCTATCAAACTATTGTACACGTATATATTTTAATTGTAAATCTAACGTTGTTAATTCTAAATAGAGTATCAATAAAATCATTTTTAACGTTACGCTTGTTTTGCCAGACACTCGTTAAGTTTTATTACTTTTAGAAATCCTGATAATTGCGAAAAAACTTTATCCAACATTTTTACTAACTAGGTCGAATTATCGTTATAAAATTATAATCCCTATTACGCTTGCGAATGCGTGCATATTCGAAGAGCTAACGTTTGCTATTAATTATCTGCGCACGTGTATAATTCATAATATCTTAAAAAAATTATCCACGTATTTTATCCATGTTTCTGTAAGGGGGGGAATCTTTTATATCACTTCCGGTACGCTAGCGTTGCGCGTCTTCGGAGCCTGGCACTAGCGTGTCTGCACTTCTCTTTCGACTAGCCGTCGATAGAATGCTTGTGCATCTATTTAATCCGGAAATGATTAAAATTTCTCCTTTACTTTCTGCGCTAAATTACCTAAAGTATCGTGATAGCGATGGCCGGCTTGCACACCGGGCCAAGTGATAAATAATAAGGCAATGGAGATTTATTTTATAGCCGCGTAACGCATACAGATTTGACGGAGACCGATATGGAGCTCCGGTCGCGACTATTATTTACACGCGCACCGAAAGCGAATGACTTATCGATAGAAGAGCGTACAAATTTGTTTAGCGGGCCTGCAGAATTTGCTTCATCCATAAAACGACGGATATGTTTATAGCTGTTTCGAAGAAACTCACGTTTCCCAGCTTAAAAAATTGCTCGAAAATTTCCCACGCTTTTCCGTTGTATTAGACTCATTTATTTCGTACCATCGCCGCTGCTCCCATCATTTACCGTCTCTCTATACCGTGCTGGCTGCATAAAAAAAGCAAAAAACAAAAAACAAAAAAACCCAGAACAGCTCGGAGAATACCCCAAGACAGACTTCTTTTTTTCTTTTGTCGGAGTGAGTCGGCGCGCATCTAGTTGTTTTCCTTTTCGTCATTGTCGTAGTCGTCGGTAAGTTGCACTCATTTTTCTAAAGATACGCATTTTTAACGGAGATTATTTTTCTTTCTCTTTTCCGCCGCTCTTGCCGGAAGCGGAGAGCAGTTTCATAATCAAATCAGCTCTTGCAATAGTCTAATCCGCCAGTCAGCGATCGTTCGCCCAAATTCCGCCTGCCAACTAGAACTATATATCGTAAATCATTAAGTCGGTTTAACCGACGCGATGACAAGGTTAAGTGTGCAAACGCAACATCGAGATTTACATAAACACACGTATGTGCACATTATGTGTGTGTGTGTGTGTTGGATTTGCTGGAAAATCTTTTCATGACATTCGAAAAGAGGGAAAAACGGAAACAGCTAAATTCTGCCTACTTAATCTGTTACCGATGAAATACTGCCATAAAATACTATCTAGGTACTGTGACACGCTGTAATCAATAAAATTATATCATAATAAATTAAATAGCTCTGTGTCTTAGCAGTTTAATGTTGTCCTTAATGGTCTAGTTGGCCGACACCATTTGTATGAATATGTCTCTCACACACTATCAAATGGTGCACTAATATCGCATATTGCCAAATGCACTAATATCATGTATCACCAAATTAACTAATATCATGTATCACCAAATGAACACTAATATCACACATTGTCAAATGCACTAATATCGCATATTGTCAAATACATGAATATCACACATGTCAAACACGCCAGTATCATGTATCGCCAAATGCACTCATATCACACACTGTCAAATACGCTATCATCACATATTACCAAATGCACTATCATCACATTTTTTTTTTTTTATTTAAATAACTTGCGGGTCTCACAAGGTAAATGCCCGTCTGTGGGTTCCCAACATAATTATATCGTTTATTCACAAATATAATACATCTTAATGCTAACACATTATATCGATCTTATATCTATTATTTAATTATACTTTAGCTTTTATTTTCACTGAATTACATCTCATTTTTAAAACAAATACATTCATGCCCAACTCACATTCTAAATTACCAAATGCACTAACATCACACATTGCCAAATGTACTAAAATCACAAAATGCACTAATATCACACAGTTCACTGGTATCACATATTGTCAAATGCACTAATATCACAAAATGCACTAACACAGTGGAATAATGTTCCGTAAGTATCCAGCAAGTAGTTTTTTTTTTGTATCAGGCGGATTCTGCATATCTGGGAAATCGTGCAATACCTAGCACAAGTGAAATCCACATACAAAAAATGAATGTCTTTGGATAAGTTTTATGACTTTGTTATTCGAATCCTTGTGCCGATATTTAAATTTTTTTTGAAAACATTAATAAAAATATAATGTTAAACGTATCATCGACTAACATGTTAATAATAACGGCAATTCGTCGAGTAAGGTTTTTTTTTAAAAATATTTTTGATATGATTTTTTTTTTTTATATATAATTTTATAGTATATTCTATTATTCGTGTTGGGCATATATTATTATTGCGAATTAATAACTTTGTGAAATATATGTAATGAAAATACTTCTGTAAGTAAGTAAACCTACATTATTAGTCAGAAATTAAGGGAATAACAGAGAAAAAATAGTTTCATATGAATTTTTTTTTCTAAGTTACAAACAAAAAAGATAATACGAAAGTTTTGAAAGTATAATGGAAATTAAAGTGGCCTTTAATTAAGCGAAATGATAACAATACGGATGGCATAAAACACTGTGAAAACGTTTGTTAAAAATTTTGCAAAGAAAATTGATATTAAGTATTTAAAACTTTCACGATGATCTCACTCATTATAAATAATTTTCGGACGTAACTGAGTTGAAAACCTTATATTTAATTTTGACTTTTCAGAAGGGTTACACCAATCATCATTAGAAACAACTGCGCTACAGAAATAATAATAACCATGGTTTACAATATATATATATATATATATATATATATATATATATATATATATATATATATATACATAAGGTAAAGGTATATAAAATATAAAAGTAAACTTGCCGACAAAGGAGAAAACGGGAAGAAATAAACATAAAGCCGAATAACAAATGTCCGACTAATATAAACAAAATAGCGACAATGTAAAAAAAGCCACGGGGGAATTATAAAGGAATTACACGAGGGTATATAATATTAACGCAATTTCGTTAAAGTAATTGCAGGTTTCCGAGTTTTAGGAATATGTAGACCATCTATGCTCTATTGAACTGCGACCATTTCTCAGTTTTGTATGAACTCTCCTTAAACCAAATCGTGTGACTGGGGTTTTCGCCTGACGCTAATACTGATTTGCACTATGTGCATATACTTGATTCTGGTCAGATGTTCTGCCCATTTGCCTAATATAACTCAACTCGCTAGAACATGGTCTCCGTAAGCAGTATGCAAATGGGGTAAATTGTCGTTCGCATTACGCATTTTTAACTTTGACATAGATGCCAAACGCTAGCCTCACGATAGAAAGTTGTTCAGTTTCAATTATCTTGTGCCGCTTGGTTTTACTAAATTTATCTACACATCTGTCTGCTTCACTCATGCTCTACATCGGCTGTTAGCCGTGACTCCTTTAAGGAGGTACCTTAATTGTTCTTTAATTGTGATATAAAATTTTCTTCGTTCTATTTACGAGGGCTTTAAAAACTCAAAAATATGCCTTATAACATTCTATTTGTTTGAGTTTTTATACATTTTCACTACATTTTTATTTCTTCAAAAAAGAAACTTAATACATATAAAAGGGGGAAATATGTTTTCTTAGAAATATAATAACAGTTCGGTAATGTGTGAAATACATTGGTAACACATATGTTTAAAGTTTTGACGGATCAAAAACAGCAATGACAGCCGGAGCAGTTTTCTTCATTCCTAATGCAATAAGCAAAGATGAAAAACTACCGTCATGGAGCTCAGCTAAAACTGTTGAACTATATGCAATATATACATTGCATTGCAAGGAATATCGCGAATACATACAGAGCACCAGTTCATAATAATAACTGACTCGGCTAGCGCCCTTGCAAATATTCGATTATTAATATATAACACCAACCCGATAGTGCAAAGAATCCAAAAAATAATAACAGAATTACTTTCCAATGGACCGGATATTCTATTCGTATGGATCCCAAGTCATAAAGAGGAATAAAGGGCAACGTAATCGCAGATAAATTAGCAAAGATATCGACTGTCCCCCTAGATTACTGAAACCATAATAACCACAGATGATCTAAAGAAAACACATAAAGAGAAAATTATAAATTTGCGGAATGCAGAATGGAGTTCGACCTCATCCACAAACCATCTCAGAAACATAAAAGAAAAGATCGAAGAATAGGAGTCATCTGATCGAAAATCGCGAAAAGAAGAAATAATTTTAACTAGATTAAAACTCGGCCATACTAATGTGTAACCCATTCATACTTTTCAATAACACACCACCTCCATCCTGTGACACCCTTTGTAACACTCTTCAGCTTACTCTTCGACATATCCTAACAAGTTGCAATTAATCTGTCCTCAAACCTATCCCAATTACTACTAATAATAATCCATATATAAATGATCTCTTCCTCTATTCCTCAAAAACTGTAATTCATATTATACTTTATAATTAACAACATAAGCGCGGCTTGATAACCTCATTGTTGTGTTAAAGTCGCATTAAAAAGAAAAAAGAAAAAAAAAAAGTTTTATAATTAAAAGATGCACGTACGAACGAGTTTCAGCCAGCAACACTCAAGCGCGGTACAACGCGTTCTGAAAATCTGTCAAACGCCTTTTTTTCCTTTTAGGCCCTTTTTGAGATTTTTACGCGTATTTATAACTGATCGTGACTTTGAAAACGTTTCCTCCGCGATTTGCCTACATTATATTTCGTGCGACTATTCTTTTTGGTAGCGTATATGTTTTTAGCATTTCGCATATCTTTTTATAAATTACCGTTACGATGTCGAACATCATTTTTCTAAATATTACATTAATCATTTCCGGAAATAAAATTAATGTTGGTAATCATTTGGGAAAATGTTCCGCTTTGGGAAAATGTTTGCGTTCTAGTGAATATGGTGAAAAAAGTTACCGATGGTGTAGTCATTCTCTTTAAATTCTACTAATCATAATAAACTTTTTCCTTTTTATGGGAAGTACAACCTCCTCTTGGAACTCCTTCGTTACCATTATCCATAAAAAAAACAAAAAAACAAAAAACAACTCTTCCTTACATTCTATCGCTCTAGCATCGTGCCTCAGAAAATTATTTGAGAGCATGCTTAAGAAGCGTTCTGTTTGTCGGCTTGAGCACAATGTTTCCGTCCAATAAGTTTGGCTTTCGTCCAGATTTAGGTCCTGCTGATTGTGTTAGTCTTCTTGTTTCCACATATAAAAATCTTTCATTAACAATGACAATATACCTTCACACTATTCGGAATAAGATGATGGCAAACGACGTTCCAATGCAGTTCACTTCTCTCATCTGCAGTTTTATATTGAGTCGTTTTGTTCATTTATCCTTTACACTTTTCCAGACTACGAAAATTGTCTCTCGTGAGTCTGTCTCAAAGGTCCTTCCTAAGTCCTATCCTTTTCAATGTTTATACTGCTTCTGCTGCTTCTCTTTCCTATTGTTTATTTTTTCCGATGATCTACTGCTCCGATATCGTAGATAGAAATGAAAAAATCATTTTGTCCTTGACTATTTTAAAACGAATCTCTTTGAACATTAAACTTATCCATTTTTTTTTTTTTTTAGAAAAACTTTCTAGACTTATAGTCCCGCATTATTCTATATATCTTTAAACTTTATAATTATCCCTTACAACGGTCTCGTCTGCTATATCAGTGTATTCCTCCACAGTCGTCTGCCCTTCTACAAACATATTGATATAATTTTAATATAATATTATTATGTGAAACTTAGTTGTCTCCTAGAAAACAGTTCCGCTTAAGGAATTACAGCTGTTATCGTGATGACAGGGCCGAGGGGCACCACGGCACCGTCATACTAGTAAGAAATGACATTGATCATGATCTGATACAAATCAATCTAAAATCGTTTAATAACAACTCGGAATCCATTTCCATCAGGGTAAATATTCGTGACTCTTCATTTCATTTTATATCATATTACTCTCCTCCGGGACATCTCATCAATCTAGCGCATCTTTTTCAATTACTCTTGCCAGTCTAAACCCGCGACCTATAATTTTCGGTGGTGATTTTAACGCTCCGAATAGGATGTGGGACTGCGGTTGTGATGATACGTAGTAAGAGAACGGCATCCGGTAGAAATTCTCTCTGAATCTAATCTGTGTCTTCGAAATGATGGTGCACCGATTTCCTCATTCATCGTTTTCTAAAAATGTTAAGTACTGCTTTGGATCAATCTTCCCCTAAACTATCTCCATATCTAGGTAACAAACCGACTTCTTCCCCCCCCCCCCCCATGGAATAGGCTTTAAACGTTTTTCGTAGAAGTGAAACAATGCAAGCATATCTGGAATGTAGAAAGATTAGTGCGGAAACTCGTAGACTTCCGAAAAGAACAAAAAGAGCCTCTTGGAGGAGACTTTTCTTATTGTTTAATCTAAACACTCCGCTCAAGGTCATTTGGTTCCTTAGCTAAACAGTTCAAAAACAAGAATTCCCACTCTACATCTTTAAAAAACAATATAGTTGGTTTGACCAGTTCACTTGTTTTGTAGCCCCGTGTTACGTCCTCTTTCCATCTTAGAGGTAAATAGAATAAAGCCTGAAGACAATGATCAATAACCTCACGTTTTGTCTAAACCTATATCAATCGAGGAATTAGGTTTAGCATTAAAGAATAATGGTAAAGATTCTTCTCCGGGATCACCTATTCGATACTAAACAACTTCGGAAATAGCGCGAAAACCATCCTGGCGCGCATATTTAATGAATTGTTATTTAACTCATTCATAATAATGTCCATATTTATTCGGTTCCAAGTCATGCGGGGATAGAACTTAATGAAGTGGCCGATAAGAGTGCCAGAGAGGTATCATCAATGGACATTGAATTTCCACATATTCCAGTTTGTAATATAAATTCTAAAATTAAGCACAAGCATTATGCTTACTGGAATGAGTCATGGCGATTGGCCAAGAAGGTCGTATACTTCAATATTGTCCGGCCTTTTTGGAAAAGGTAATTGTGCGTCAATTTGGTATGTCCAATTCTTAGGCGGGCTATTACGACCTCCTCTGTACGGTTTTGTCGGAACGATGTTCGCCAGTTCGATAGTATCGATTGTTTCCACGAAAACGTTGCTCCTCCCACTCTGCTTGCCAGCGATCCTTTATTTTTCTGTATAAGTTGGCGCTGATGTGCTTTAAAGCAATTTTGGTAAAGTTAATTGTTGGTGTATTTCCGTGAATGACTTCGCGTAGCGTGATGTTTAATTCGGCGCACAGGATTTTGCTTCTTACGCCTACCGGTCGTGTGGTGATGTTACGGGTTTTAATTTATAAAGTTCCAGGAAGGCTGAGCCAATTGTTTTTTTTTTTGTATATCGGCTTGCGTGGAAAGAACAATAGCTTGAAAAAGTATTTTAACATTCGGCGATCTGAGAATTTGAATAGGTCGGTTTCCGCGAGTAAACTAGGTATAGGGCTGGATCTGAGCCTTCCTACAAGTAGCCGCATTGCTGTTTAAAATTCCGAAGCGAAGAAAGGCCATTTTCGGCTGAAAAATGGGGTTTCACGTTTTTTGGTCCTGTTCCATCATTCCAAAAATTCTGAAAAACTTCAAGGACATTTTTACGATCAAAATATCCGAAACATTTTTATGTTTTTGAGAAAACGATATTTTTTGTTCAATTTTTTATCGAGTTTTTAGAATTTAAAACGCTTATAAAAATTTGGAAAAAGTTCACAATGATGTAATTCCAGAATCCCTACAAGTTGGTTCAAGGTTTTTTCAAATTGGTCAACTAAAGGCTGAGATATCATAAAAAAAAAAACTGAGAACACATAATATTCGAATTTGAGGTTAGGTTAGCATATTTTGGGCTGAAAACTTTGAAATCATCATTTTTGGTGCTGAATAAGAGCGCATACTAATCATCCCGATCCGTTCATAGACAGTTTTGACCCCCTTACCCGACTAGGCCTTTTAATTATTTCTCCTTCATCAATGATTGCGCAAATCTTCATTTTCCAAATTAGATATAACCTAAAATTCTTGCTTTCGTCTCTGCCTCGGCGTTCTTAAATCTTCTCCCCAGGCCAGCAATTCTTGCTGAATCAAATACACCTCCCTTTTTCATTCGCGGGTTCTGCTTAAGCTTTCATTTTTGACTTCTTTTAGTCTTATTTTGCAAAACTAGCGCTTTACTCCCAAAAAGAATCCTATCCTAGCTCATATTTTGTTACTTCTAAGCTCCCTACCGATTTGAATAACTTCTTCTAATAACCTTTCCTACTTCTCTTCCAACATTTCTGATCTTTCCTATCCTCTTAAGCTTGTAGACGTGCTCAATTAAATAAAAAATAAATAAATAAATAAATAAATAAACAAAAAAACAGTGTTTCTATTCTTTATTAAACTTTTAAAAACCGCATTAGAAGATTTCATCTGAAAAATAAATACACAGCGCGAAAAGTTTTAGATCGTAAGTAGATTATACGCAAAGGTGAAAGGTAAGTAAATAACATCATCATATCGCCAGACAGGATGGAAAATAGAAGAAAATGGAATAGACATGAAAAAAAGAGAAAAAAAGCATACCAAAAACGAATAAGGAGTTCGGAAAAACCGTAAAAAGAAATACGGCTTAACAATCAATGTGAAAAATTCAGAATAGAAACAGAACATATTGATCTGCTGAAAGAAATGGAGAAAATTTAAAAGCAAATGAGGAAAAAATACGTGGAGAAATAGTGTTACGAAGTGTGAAAAATGTGAATGCAGCGTTTTAATTTCTGACTTTTAGAATATTTTATGTTTCATCTTAAACTTTCACGTTTTTACATCGAAATTAAACGTTATCATGAAATATCAGAATGTTTTCATTGAACTTGCATTATGTCAAAAAACACACACGCCATTCAATTTTCATTATATCGATGCGGAAAATTAAAAGGAAGTGGATACGATATCGTGTCTGTCATATAATTCAATATTATTATCTCCCTTACTTTAAAAACGAATTAGACTTGTATCTTAATTTATATGTTGCTATGTTCCGCTCATTTTGCCCTATAAGCACAAAATGAATGGACCGCAACTTATATTTTATATATATATATATATATATATATATATATATTTCCTATCTATCTGTCTTCTTATCAAGCGCCATCAACGGAACAATTTTACTACGACCAGATAGAGATTTATTAACGTTAAATATAATTACATAAACGGAATTTGACTATGTTCGGCTTTTTGTTCGACGCTAGGCCTTTTTTTTAACAAAAAAGAAAACGCTGCGCACACGCTCACGCACGCTCACATCGCTCGTATCGCACAATTAACGTAAACAAAATTATGACAATTATTCACCAAAAACATTAATAATTACACAACGGTACCAAACTTGTTCCGTAATCGATCGTATTCCGGATCCTATCGCGCGATTTTCCCGATCGATCTATTCGCACAGTCCGCAACCGGCTACCGCTTGCTTTTCTTTATTATTTATCAGGAACTTCGATAGTCTATCGTTTCTTTGAGTCCTAGGTTCGTTGCAGGAATTCTTCTCCTATTCGTGGCGATTTCCTTTGATCGACTCTTAATATTTAAATTAAATAACAATATACGTAAAATTCACACTTAAATCTTCTTCCGTTGATGGTATTCATAGAAAACGACCGAACAATATGGCGTCTCAAAACGTGTCTCTCTGGAAAACCAAACGTGTTCAACCAGACAAAAACCTTTTTATCTGCTCAGGTGATAAACGTTATCACCGTTGCCGGCTCACATCGCTCGCCGACGACTTTTATTACGTACAGTGTTGCTGCTACCTGTGATTAAATTGTTTTAATATCAATATCTAAATCAAACCGAAACACAACAATGTTAAGAATATATAGATATGTATATATATAGTATGAAAATGCCCTCTTAGAATTGTTAATACATATAATGCAAATTTAATCGTTCTCTCTCTCTCTCTCTCTCTCTCTCTTCGTCACTTATATCCAATACCCTCTATCTTATTTTCATTCTTTATCTTTTACCTTCGCTCATTCTTCTTCTAGTATGTATATTTATTTTTTGAATAAAAATACAACAACTTAGTTCGATTTCGAGAAGAAAATAAGTTTGTTCAAATCCGTTCTTACTGGCTAAACTATGCGACATAACTTCAAGCACAAACATTGTTAAACTTTTTTTTTACTTACATTCCAGAAACCTAAAACTGCTAAACAAATTATTCTCATGCGAGCAGGTTCGTAACGCAATTTAACGATCGCGTACACCTTAATGATAAAACGTTCACATAAACACGCACAATTTCGTTGTTTAAACTCGCTTCGGTCAAGCAAGTAATAGCACCGTTATAATAGGATGCAGGAAGTTTCTAAATTGAAGTATGCGCCTTATCTCTGCGGCTTGCACGCATACATAATACCAAGCAGTGGTGTAATCTTCGCCGCTGTGTACTCAATTTCTGTTTTTTGCCAACACCTATTCGCTTTGTAAAAACAGGGTGGCCCAGTTTCCGTTTGCTTCACCATTCAGTTGTAATCTTTTCTCTCTTTTTACGTGAATACGCAACTCCGATAACAAAATTCAGCCCTTGAAAGCACGATAACAAAAAAAAAAAAAAAGTACTTAAAAATTTTTGCGGATTTTCTTTTACAACATTTTCAATAAATTAAATTCCAACGCTTATAACGAATAAAGCTGTCGAAAGGACAAGTTTTCTGTTCTGACGGGTTATTTTTTTTATTTTTGTTTCAAATATTTTTATTAACAACATTTACATACATTCAAGAGCGTCGCCAGGCGATAGGCCGTGGGGGAGGGCAAGATGATAGAAAAAGGTTATGAGTTATAGGAAAAATAAAATTTATAAGTTGTAAAGGCTTAATATTTTATTAAACAAGAATAAAATCTTACACATAATTTTCGTAGGTTTCTAGCAAATTGTTCATGATTACGCGCCTATGAATACTCATCATGGCCAGTTGATTAAAAGTTTCAAGGCTCCAGTGGTGGCAGCTGCCCCCGCCCCGCCCCCCTGGCGACGCCCATGCATACATTGAAATTTCGAACGCCGCAATTCCATCGCACATTTTAATTGACCGCACGGAGATATATCAATAATTATAATAATAATGAAATTAAATAATTTCCCGAATGTAAATGAAGATTGCGTACTTGATTCGATCTTAATTCATTAATAGTTAAGCTATTAAATACGCTAAATTCGTTAGTTGCTGATTCTTCCGTAATATGTTGTGTTCCTCTATTCCCGATCGAACGAAAACGAATGAAAAGTAACAAATTAAGACTAACTCCTTTAACTTTGTCGTTAATCCGAATAAGAAACCGGTCCGTAATCTATTATATTATTAAATATGGGAAATATAACGATAGTAATACGATATTAAAAGATTAACTGGCTTATCGTTCGGTTAAAGTTACGCTTTCGTACTACCGAGTGTAGCAGAAAACTTCAAAGATCGAGGAACACCGAGAAGTCCGGACAGGACTCGCATAACACGGAGTTCTAGGCTAGGACTCAAGCTAGAACTGAGTCTCGAAGACTGGCAAATTGAAACTGATTCGGGAAAGTAGAATTCCTGCTACGAGTTACAAACGAACTTATCAAAGGATACCGCTTAAGATAAAAGCGTAATAAAAACGATGCCGAATAGCAATCAACGAATCGGATAAATGGGGAACATAACTATGACTATAAAAATAATAGATACGTCATCTAAATCATTGAACTTCTTCTTCTTCTGCGTGCCTTACGTCAATGACGCGTTGGCTGCTCCCAATGCTCCGCTTCTTGCTGCCTCAACCAGCTCGCCGAAACTACGAAGTCCCATCCATTCCTTTACATTATCAATCCATCCACATTTTCTTCTCCCTCTTGGTCGCTTGCCTTGCGTTCTGCCTTCTAATATGACTTGTAGTGGCCGATACTTTTCTCCTCGGATCATGTGACCAAAATATGCCGTTTTCCTATTCTTGATGGTATCCCACAGCTCTCTTTGCACGCCAGCTCTTCGGAGGACTTCTTCTTTTGATACTTTATCAATCCATGGTATTTTTAGTAGGCGTCTCAGGAACTAAATTTCAGCTGCTTTTAATCGATTCTCAGATTTCTTTTTTATGGTCTAGGCCTCTAGTCCGTAAAGTAAGACTGGCCATATGTAACGGTAGCCAAGGGGAATTTAGGTTGCAATAGGGCAGTGCCAAGTTTCCTGAATATTTCCTTCGCGATTTCACACCGAATTTTAATCTCTTCATCGCAGTCTAATTTGTTATTAATCATCGATCCCAGGTACTTGAAGTGTTCAATAAAAAAAAAAAAAAACGGGTAGGAGTACAACACATATCTCACCTGAAAGCAACACACCGTTAATATTACATCCTTGCAGAATGCGGCGTCGCTCTAGTTGTGCTTTTTGAATCTGTTTAAATAAACTTGAAAGCTACCCCATGACACAATTTCAGTTGCTTCCTAAGTAGATCTTTACTTATTTCGACAATTTTCATTGCACAAAATCAATATATATATATATATATATATATATATATATTCACATTCTAACTGCATCAGTAGCAGTTTTGAATTACGAACATTTATGTTTACTGAAATATTAGAATTATGACCAGCAACCCCCAGTTAGTACTTAAAGAAACTTGACGTTGTGTGTATGTGAATTAATTTATAAACAAAAAAAAAAAAAAAAATAATAAAATAATCAACTTCAATAAGAAACAAATATAAGGGTAAACATAATTTATAACAATAAATTAAATAAATACCTTATTTAGGAACGTTTTCGAATAAAACCCATCATCCGCTAAAACTTAATCAAAACTCAAAACACACTGAAAAGAATATAAGGAATACATGTGTATATATTATAGTGAATGCATAGGAGGAACAAACATAGAAGGTATAAAAATCAATAGTGTGAAATTACGAATGCTCAATACAAAATATACAATAAAATAGAACAACCTAAAAATTAAACTTTTATATTAAAAAGTAGCTTATTATTATGATCGTTTAAAATTTTTTTTTTTATATTTATTTGTATAATAATTTTCTGCAATATTCATAAAATTTCCTTTGCCAAAGTGGCCAAAACGGTTACAGTATTTTCTAATGAATTAGGTTTATGTTTATTTTTAATCAAATGTTCGGCATATGTTGATTTTTCTATTTCATTATTATTAAATGATTTTATATGTTCTCTGTATATCTACGTATAATTTTCCGCCCTGTTTGACTAATATATGATTTTTCACAATCAGTGCAATTTATTTTGTGTATACCACTATTTTCATAAATCAACAATTCTTTTATTTACTCGATTGTAGCAAAAATCCGATTAACCAAATTAATAAACCGATTTCTTCCATTCGAACGCCAGTAAAAATATGTTGTCTTCTTTGTATTATTTACGTCAGTAATGATGGCGCGAAATGTTGATTAATTTATATAAAATATTAATTTTACAATACTCCAATTTTATTTAAAATGATAATAAAACATTTACGTAATATTATTATTATTATTAATATTATTATTATATATGTATATTGAGACGGATTCGGTACTTGTAGCGCGATTTTTTGACGGTGTTTGAATTATAAAGATATTCTTTATTATTTAATTAAATCGTGATCTATCGGACACCGTTTTAATTTATCGTTGTCGCTAGCTGTAGGTATCGAAGGTGCTTATCAGCTAAAACCAAAATTCCCATGTGCAGTCGAATGAAAACGAATGCGTCGAGGTTAAGATTATGTGTGAGTGTGTTCCCAGTTGATAGCGACCGATAGCGGAAGTAACTACATGAGTTCGGGGCGAGTTAGGGTCGTTTAAAAGCTGTGCCAAGCGTCATCGAATCGAGGGAAGATTTTATAAATCCGTTAAAGTCAGATGGAGCGTCTAGCGCGATATTATTCAAAGATGTATAGAAACATCGATGTAAAATGGTTACGTTTATTAATTTGGTAACTGTTCCACTTAGTTAGTGAGATAGGTAGTCGGTTAGTAGTCGATCGAAAACCGTTGCCGTACTAATTGTCGCCGTATCGCCGTTTTACATGTAATTTTAACTCCATGCCGTTTTGAGGCCGTGGGCAGTGTTGTTTTTTTCTAATTGTGATTTAATTTTTTTTTTCTATTCCCTACTGTTCCGCCGAGTATGTGTGTGTGTAAACTGCATTTCGTTTGCCGACCGTTTTCTAGTCCAGGAAATGTTGATTAAAAAATAATTTCTCAGTAAAACTCTTAACTGCCACCAGTTCATTCTGCTTCTTTTGTTCATACTGTTGTACAACAATTTTAGTTCATACATCTTTTTTAGTTCAATATCTTGTTTCAAGTTCATTTTTTCCAAGATTTTAGTTCATTCATTTAATGCTATTTTCCATTGTAAAACGGAACTAACTCAAAATCGAACGAATTCAAGATGTGGAAAACAGCACTAAATGAACAAACTGAAATCTAAATAACCACAAGAATGAAAAAGACGAGATATTGTAAAATTAACGATAACATAACGTAAAAAGTAAGACTTTACTTAACCGACGTCAGTTCATTTTTTTTTTTTTTTTCGTTCGTATTACATTATTACCATCAGTTAATTTTCTTATAGTTCATCAATAATTTTTTCTTAGTAAATATTATATTAATTATTGGTTTGTGGCTTGTTTTTTTTTTCTTTTTAATTTAGTTTTGGTTTAGCAGGTTTAGTAGTAGGTTTTACTGGTTATCACTTTAATTTAAACAGAAAAATTACTGGCCGTTATATGCTACTGTCTTCTTTTTAACTGTTGTTATATTCGTTCATTCCCAAGCCGCTGCATTTTAAGGTATGTGTACATTTTTTCATTTTTAAATAATTTTTAAATTTATAATTTATTTCTTTTTAATTTTCTTAATTTATTCAGTATTTTTTTTTTTTTTGAAGTTTTGTGATACGACCCATGCACACTGTGTATTACGAGCTTTTTCCCTGAAAATTATTGCTACTCGGAAGAAGAAATTATTAATTTTTATATTAAACAGCGAATTCTTCCGTATTTCCGGTTAATAACTTTTACTTATTCTTTTTTTATTTTGAATTCTTTTAATCCCTGTTAGGGGTCACATTTTTTCAGTAAAAATTCAAATTTTTTTCGTTAAGAGTTGCCCCTGACGTGTCATACTATAATCGTAATTAATAAAAATCTTCAATTTCAATATAATGTTACTAATGTTTGATGTTCTGATTTCCTTCTTTTATATGTTTTAGTAATAAAAGCACAACGTGGTTTTCAGAAAATATAATTACGTTTTTTTTTTAATTGTAAATCATGATTATAGCGCTATGACACTGAAAAATATTTGAATGTAATCGACGGGCTAAATTTTCGAAAAAGCGTTCGATTTCTTAAATGGCATCTTCTTATTTATTTACGTTATGTTGTCGTTAATTTTCATCTCGTTCATTCCTGTATTCTTCTTATTTTGATTTTAATTCATTCATTTTTTGCTGTTTTCCGTACTTTGAATTAAAGTGCAAATTCAGAGTGCAAAAAGCAGAAAATGAACCAACTAACATTTTAACAAAAATGAACTGACGTCAGTCAAGTCCAAACCAAACCTATAAATCAAAATATAATTAAAAAGAAATTAGTCAAGCCGCCATAATGTTAAATTTAAATAATAGTGTTTATTTTATTTAATTAAGATAAGATTGGTAAATTTTCATTTACGCGGCACCAGTTCGTTTTCCGTCTTTACAGTTCATAGCGCTCATTTAGTTCATTTCAATAATTTACTGTTTTTAAAATATTTCAAATTTACTCTTTTTGTTATTAGTTTGGTTTGGTGACTTGATTATTTTGTTTTTGGTTATATTTTAATTTACGGGTTTGATGGCTGGTTTATTTTCTTTTTAATTTATTTTTATTTGGTTTGGTTTGGTGGCTTGTTTATTTTCTTTTTAATTTATGTTTATTTACTTTTATTTACTGGCTGCCACTTTCTGCTACTCCCGTCTGACTGCTTTTATATTCTCTCATTTGGATTTACTTTCCAGTACCAGCGGATTCGCCATATTAAGGTATGTAATTTTTCATATTAAATATCTCACCTTTACGTTACTTAATTTTATTAAAATATTCTCTTTCCGGTATTACTTTTTTCAATTCTCTCATTTGAATTTCCGTCTGTTCTGGCTGCCACTTTGCACTTGGTTTGGGTCATGGAAATTGAACTGTGCGACGCGGCGTGTAAGTCCGTCTATTTCGATTTGATGGCATATACGGAAGAAGATGCCATCAAATTTTACATCAAACATCGGGTTCTTCCGTTTTTCAGGTTTTTATAACTTTATTTCTTTTTCTTTTTATTTCTTTAGAAATGTGTAGGGTTTGCTCGGCGTGTTATAGGCTACTCACGGTTAGTTGTAATAATTTGGAATAGGTTCGTTATTTTTAAAATATTCTCTTTCCGCACTAAATTTATCCTGCATATTAAGGCATGTGTTTTTAATTTTTTTTACATTATATTATCGTTAATTTTAAAATATCGTGTTCTCCACTTATATGTCTTTGGTTATTTAGATTTCAGTTTGTTCATTTAATAATGTTGTTTTCCACATTTTGAATTAGTTCAATTTCACAGTGGAAAATACCAGTACATGAACGAACTAAAATCTTGGCAAAAATGAACTAACGACGGTTAAGTAAAGCTTTAACATGGACACAATGTTGCTCTTTTTCTAATTTTTATTTTTTATTTTGTTTCTCATTGTTCTGCCGAGTATGCGTGTGTTAAAATTGCATTTCGTTTACCGGCTCTGTTTTCCAGTCCGGAAAATGTACATGTTGATTAAAATATAATTTTTGTTTTTCGACTGAATATTACTAGTAAACATCATGTGGCTCGTAACCTCTGTGAGACCTCCCGTGTGGGTGAGAACATTCCCGCGGTGTAGAGAAAATTTCGGACCGCATCTTTTTTTTTTTTTTAAATCTACAAGATGAATGTGCAAATGCGATATCCGGTATTAAAAGCATTGATAAGTTCTTTGCTGTTCGAAGTGGGGCACGGTAAGTGTCACTAACACCTGTTTTTTGTTTATTTTTTCCTTTTTCCTGAATGAAGGAAACTGAAAGTTGCTTCAAGCGGCTTCCCGAAATCACATCGTTAAAACCGAAATGAATTAGACTTTGTGGCAGGACCACTTGCTTGTTTGGAGAGCCACTTGGATAAGCGCCTATATTGGCGGCACCAGTTCATTTTTGGTCATAATTTTAGTTCGTTCATTTAGTTCATTTTTGGTCAATTTCAGTTTTGTTTTTTTCGGGCGCGCAAGCGGCATTGACCCAACAACAAGAAAACTAAGCTAAGAAATTAAATAACTAAGCGGTCCGAAATGGACGCAACAAAGGACAGCAGTGCGGACACCACAGAAGATGAAGGAAAGGAGAGGATAAAGGAAGAGTTATAGGGAGTAGGGAGACCTAATGACAGGAGCTGACTGTATAAAAGGGAGCGTTCGTTACGAAGAGCAGGACACTCAAAGAAAATGTGATTAGCATCACATGTACGAGGAGGATCACAATCGTGGAGAGAACAATCAGGAGAAGGCGATAGAGCAAATCGAAAGCGAGAGGAAGGGAGGAGAGAATGATTGATCCGGAGACGAATTAGGGAGGAGCGACGACTGAGAGGAATAGAATGGAACCAAGACAGGTTCGTTCATTTTCGTTGTTATTCACGGTGGGTGAACTAACACGTATTAGTTCACCCAATGTGAATAACAATGGAAATGAGCGAACTGAAATTACGAATATGACGTGAAAAGAAGCGAAGTAACGAAAAGTGAAATAATGAAAAGGGAATATTTTGAAAATAAGGAACACATACCTTAATGTAGGCCACATCGGAATTCCGAATTCTCAAAATTAATGGTGAGTAGTCGGTCACATGACGAACAAACCCTATACAGGAAATGATACTTTTTAAATAAATTTTAAAAAAACACCGCAAAAGTGGACAAGAAAAATGATATTTTGAAAAGGAAAAAAAAAAAGAAAAAAATGTAAAAACCTGAAAAAAGGAATAATCCGATGTTTTATGTAAAATTTAATGGCATCTTCTTCAGCAAATGCCATCAAATCAAAGTAGACCGGATTACAAACGTCGTAACATAAATCAATCTCCATTGCGAAAATAAAGGGCAACAAACGTACGGAAATTATTTTAATAAAATAGGGAGATGTTTAATATGAAAAATTACATTAAACATTAATATAAAAAATTTGCATACCTTGAATCCGAATATCTAAATGAGTGAATCCAAATTGAAATAGAAGTGAAATGAAAGAATATAAAAACAGTCAGACGAGAGCAGTAGAAAGTAGCAGCCAGTAAATAGAAATATAATTAAAAAGAAAATAAACAAGCCACCAAACCAACGATCAGACAAGAGTAGTAGAAAGTGACTGCCAGTAAATAAAAGTAAATAAACATAAAATAAAATAAATAAGCCACCAAACAAAAATAAATCTCAAGAGATGAACTAAATGAACTGTAAAGACGAAAAATGAACTGGTGCTGCCTATCTGGACGCTTACCTTCATTTCAATACATCATTTTTTCGTTTATGATTAAATTTCAGCTGGTTCGTGGCAAAAATAATACTATTATAACCCATCACCAACGTTTTAATTCTCGTTTTCACATCCTCATTGGTTTCTCCTCCGTATTACTACCCTCTTTATTCAAATCGGTCGAATTTAACCACGATTCCGATCGCATTTTTCTTGACTGCTCTGCTATTTCTATCGATCGCATTTTTACTCCTGTTTCTTAAATCTAAAATGTCTTATACCCCATTGCACTTAGCACGTTCCCCGCTTTATCCTTCTGCATGTATTATCTTTTCATCCTGAAAATCTCAAATCGAATCTCCCATTTTAATTAACTCCCGATTTTTCCTAAATATCTCGAGGAAACGATCTTGAGTTAATCGAGCTAAGGGGTAAGAAAAAGAGAGGTGGTGTCTAGGGACATCTGGTAGGAATGAAGTTCCTTTCGGTTTTTGGTAGATATTAGCTATAAAGAGTCACTCATAAAGTATACAGTAAAATAAAAAACACACTACGAAGTTAAAGAAGAGGCGAAAGTAAAAGAACAGATAACAGAAAACCAAATTTTTACTTAGATGCTTGATCTTAGAACATATAATTTGTCGACGAGCGTTTAGCTTGATGAAAGAAATCGATGTAATTAAATAATTAAAAATTAAATTTCAGACAGGTCAGTTATTTTTATTTTTTCTCTTTCCTCCACTCTCCCATTTGTATAGCTACATCACTTCTGTACAGCTGTATGTGTATGACGTATATCTATATACTGTTTTTCGTATCGGTCGAACATGACGCTCGATTTTTTTTTTTTTTTTGCCTAACACCGATCGCTGAACCTACGATAAGGAACTTCGTCCTAAAAAAACAAAAAAGTTCGGAAACCATCTTTCAAACGAACTCAAAATATAAAGCAAATAACGCTTTAACGATACTGCTTTGATAACAAGTTCAATTTAAGAAGATAAACATCTGGAGCAATCGAAAAATGTATATAATTTGCGTCCACGAAATATTAACATGAGTGCAAATTGGAGATGCACAGATTAACTTGGCTAGAGGAGTTGAATATAAATATGCGTCCTTTCCGACTACGAATATATCCGTTTATCCATTACAACTTCAACAGAATCGCGCAGCTGATACCTAGTATATAATCCTTATAGGTGACATATTCAACTTCTTCTCTGCCTGTTACTCCGAACGCGCAGACAATAGAATGTACTTGGAAAATAGTTGCATGTGCAGCAAACTTCTTTCGGAGTTAAGATCAGGCTGCCAGAGATAAATCCGACGGTACCCGAACTTGGCCGAAGATATAACAGTGGTCGTGTTACCCATAGAGGACAACTCTGCAGAAATGAACACAATTATAGCTATCAGTTTGAATTAGAAGTATTGCGAAAAATACAAGATAAACGATTATCGTCCATTCTATATATATATAATGTCTCACAGATACCGCAGCCTTAGTAATTTGATCGTGTAACTCGTTGTCTCTGTGACCACCAGCATGTCCTGGAATTCTACGAAAATTACCGTTTATGTTAGAAATTCCTACGAATAAATTATGCGTGAAACTAATCTGAAAGAGAATCAAAAATAATTATTAGAAGATTGACACGTTGCAACTGGATGAACGAATGAAATATTAAAAGTTTTTCCATAATGAAAGCTACACTTTCGGATGATTTCGATAACACTCAAAATGGGAAATAGTATATTTCTGTTAACATAAATGTTACAAGTGGATAAAAATTCAATTTATATATAGAAAATAATTTATTAAAATAATAATACCAAATTGTTTCCGAGTTTATGTGTCAGTGATAACGTTGTGAATATAGAACTATGAAAAACCTGTCGATATTACGTCATTTTGATTAATTATATTTATTTTACAACAGTTTAAATCGCCATAATATGTCAATCAAAAATTTAAAATTGCAAAACACAAAAGAAAACAAAACAAGTTCAGTCAAGCATGATGTTTCATGCGCTGAGGATTCCATATATATTATTAAGTTAAAGATAACCATAATATTTCCATTTACATAATACTAAATTCAAAACAAAGAAATCTGATTCTTGGCGCTACAAAGATGGAGAGCACGTCATTTTTCTTAATTTTTTGAACTTTTCGCTAACTTTTAAAGTTTCGTACAGGGAAATGAAATATGGTTTTGTTCCTGACAAAAAGAAATCTTTCCACCAACATATCACCATGCCCAAAAAAAAAAAAAAAAATTCTAAAAATTTCGAGCTTTCAGCGCCTCGAGGATCTAATTTAAAAATTGGAAACCTGGATGCTCTAAATTAGAAAAATATATACGGGGATGCGCATATTTTTAACTTTGGCCAAACTTTTCAATTATAATTAAGGCGACGCTAAGAGAGGGGACACGTCATTTTTCGCAATTTTTTGAACTTTTCAACAACTTCGGAAGTTTCGTTAAGGAAATGAAATACGGTTTCGTTCCAAACTAATAACGATTCTTCCAATAATATATCACATGCCCCGAAAAAAAAAAAAAATTCAAAACTTTTGAACTTTCAGCGACCCCCGAGAGCCTAAATATGAAGTTGTAAACTCAGCTATAATTTTCCTATAAAGCGGCCTTCTGTGCATATGTTTGAGATACGTTTTAGTTTTCTCTACTTTTTTAGACAAGCTATTGTTAACGCGAACATAATTTTTTGCTGTTTTTTTTTTGGCTTACCGGGAGGATCCTTATCATTTTTTAACCGTAATTTTTTGCTTTTATGAAAGAGCTTCTACGTTTTGTTGTTTTATATTTTGAATTTCACTTTTAAAGGTTTATCTGGGAATGAGTTATGAATTTTTAATTGATTTTTGAAGTAGTTTTATATTTCATATTACATATTTTTGGCAGTTTTTTAGGGTTTTTGGCGCCCATGGTTATCAGTTTAACTTGAGATATCTTAAAGAGAGTTTTAATTGTAATTTATGACCCAGATTTTAAAATTAATAAATCAAATCGTTCATGAGTTAATGATTTTTATTTGATATTTTTGTCGCTCCTGAACTACCTTATTAGGAGATTCCGTACATTATATGTGTACGAAATCCTAATAATTAAAAAAATATCGACCTGTTTTTTGATTATTTTTTTTCTAATATTCCGTGTTTTTAAAATTTTGAGTGTCCTGATCTTCGTAACGAACAATCCCTTTTATACAGTTAGTTCTTGTCATTAGGTCTCCCTCTCTTCCTTTATCCTCTCCTTTCCTTTATCTTCTGTGGTGTCCGCACTGCTATCCTTTGTTGCGTCCATTTCGGACCTCCTAGTTATTTAGTTTTTTAGCTTACTTTTCCTATTGTTGGGTCAATGCCGCTGGCGTGCCCACAAAAAAAAAAAAAAAAATTAATTATAAATATATATATGGACGTAGCCAGAAATTATTTCAAGGGGGAATTTTTTTTGTAAGTTCCACTACACGATCATACAAACATATATATAAATTTTTACTCTAATTTGATGTTTTTAATAACAATATCCATAAAGGTTATGCACTTATTAGGAATATAAATATTAATTTATTTACCAATCCGAATATAGAAGTACTGGTACATTCTGAATTTTCAAATTTATCGACGATAAAAGTATGAATTTATAATATCTGAATGTTAATTAATACTATAATGTGTAATTTAAAGGTATGTGAAAGTATAGACAAAAAATAATAAATGCCTATAAATGCTAAAATCTATTTAAAAAGAAATTGTAGCGTCTATAACTTCGTTCTGAAACTGCTTATCTGTTCTGTGCCTGCGCATACTCATTAAACCGAGACCGTTCAATCGATCTTCAGTTGTAGTTAATCTGAGTCACGTTTTTATCCTTCGTAGTGTGTAGAAAAAGAACGTTCAAATAGTATATATGTTGTAACAGGAATTATTATTGCACCTTGTATAACTATTTTAATGGAAAGATAGTGCATACTCAAGTAAATCAGCTAATTTCAATTACTCAATATTTGCAATAGATATTGTTGGAGTAATCGTCCAAAAATCATATAAGTTTCTTGCTTCATAAAGGAAATTTTCAGTTCCATATATTTCATTTATTACTTTCACATCAGTTACAAACTGATTCTTTGATGTGAAATTTTTTGAATGAATTTTAAAAATTGCAGTAACTGCTGCATTATTTTGTGAAAATCTGCAATCTATATTAACGAATCTAAATATAGAATGAAAATATTACGTCGAAAGTATTCTTCTGTTGTCAAAGTCAGACAATTAGAACGATTTTATTGTTGGCGCAAAACAATAATTAACATCTAGTGAGTTACATATTTCTGTTATTTGTTCACAACTTTTTTTTCAAATTCGGATTGCACGTTTTCACGATGAAATTTAAATATTACTACCGCATTATTGATTCACTTACGGCATTATTGAAGTTAACAGACTGAAAAGCAACTGAAACTGGTTCTAATAAACAGAATATTGTGCAATTATAAATAAAGAAACAATGAACACTGGTGTGAGACATGCTGATAACAAATGGTTTGCAATTTGTTTAGTATTTCGATTATTACCATTGATCGGTAAATATTCAAGTTTGACAATAATTTCAAAAAAAATGTTGTTGAAATAAACGAGAATGTTTTTATACTTTTCAGTCCATCTTGTTTCACGCAGTAAAGGAATATTTGGCACCAAACTTCTTCGTACTGAACTTTCTCTGAAGAATTTAATAACTGACTTAAATTGCTCAAAGTGAATTTCGAACTTTAACTAATTTGTTTAAATATCATTGACAACAAGATTTAATTTATGTGATGCACAGTGTATGAATAAAGCTTTTGAATACATATTCCTGATAATCTACTCCTCCTTCTTTGCCAACCATGATGGGGAACGTCCATCATGGACTAATGCAATAAGTGAATTAATATCCAAACCAAATTCCTCACAATTCGTTACAATTGAATGAGAAATTTTTTCTACACTCTGATCACTTAGCTGAATAAAGCCTAAAAATTCTTCTTTTAACGTTTGTGATTTACAGCAAAAATATCGAGCACCTAGAGAAAGTTGTTTCATACCTGAGATATCAGCTGTTTCGTTAGCTATAATCGACCAATAAACCGATTCTTTGATTTCAGTGATATTTTTTTTTGGAAAATATTTCCATAAATATTTATTAAGACATTCTGAATTTTCGGCGATGTGTATTTAGCATTCTAGATAAAATTGTTTAAATGATCCCTTAATAGTATATCCCCTGCGTCAGCTTTGAAATGAATCAAATCTATAAAATTACCGTTTTCTAACGATTTTCCACGAAAACCAATGTCATGCGTACTGCAAAAAAGAATCGCAGAAAGAATGGACAATAATTTGTTTCGATTCTCTTCTATTGTTTGCTTTGCATGTGCACCCCTACTTGGACGTCAATAGATAATTTCTTTCCATCAATGACTTCAACAAAATTAATTGCATCCCTTGAAGCATTTTTATGCCAAATATTCATGGAATTTTTTGTAATTGTCGCAGGGCTTTACTATAAATGATCCTTGTAAACCACATTCAATTTTTTGAGGAAATAAAACACAGTAAAGACATAGTAATCCTTTTAATCCTGTGAATAGGCTAACTAAGTCGAGTATACGAATAAAATGGCGACTCGACTATCGAAAATCTTTACGAAAATTATGAGACTGATTTGATTTCCGACAATTCGTTTTTCTGTGGTTTTTCAATCACGTACTTTCCATGTCCAATTTCACTGAACTCCTCAATAACTTCAGTGAAATAAATTTCTTTTGAAACTTTTCTTTTAATTGAAAGCGCGGACATTACTATCTATATTATCTATAATGATAAGATAACTTTTAGCAAAGGGCCGAGGATAGTGAAAAAGATACGAAGTGCAATACATAAATGAAACTGGAACGAAAACTGTATAGACATTAGAAAGTAATTTTATTCTAAAAATTGTAAATTTCTGGTACAGGTTGTATTTACTTATTCGTATTTTATTTGTATGGGATGGTATTTGTATGGGACCTCCCAACTCCAAACCACCTCTTAGATAGGTACTAAACATATTTTTAAAGCTATGTTTAGGATTTGATCAAGGAAACATGGAGGCGTTTAGAGGCTCCCCGGCCAGATGCCTGGGTCTGCCCCCCCCCCGTTAGTCCGCCACAGCATAGTTTAGTGTTATTTCATACGCCGAACATTGTTAAACATAGTTTTGTTGAGAAGCCTCGCAGTAGGATACCAGATACAGAATTAAATTCAGAATGCAGTTTTCTAGAATTATATACATTGTCTCGTCAGATTATTTCGAATAACATTCTTCCCGACGAAACATTTGTATTTTGGTAATTTGTTTTCTAACCTTTCTTCATATAATGAATTAATTAAAAACTCGTTTTATACGGACAATTCGATAAAATGAAATTAGCTACTGCCTGTAAATTAAAAAATCCGAGGTTATCAAAAAAAAAAAAAAAGAAAAGAAAAAAAAAGCCATGGAAACAGACTAATTAGTTACAACGATACAGCTCTTTCTAAAATCTAATTTTTTTTTTCGAAAATAGTAGCTTAGATTTCAGCAGGTATTTAAGGGATCACGTTATTAATTCAATACTAAATGTGCGATAAATAGTAAAATACGTTTTCGAAGTTTTTAATGTCAAACATCCAACAAGATTATCGACAAAAGCATTGCCTCTGAGAATACTGTCAGTTTTATGTGTGTGTGTGTAAATGTGAGGAGCTGCGCTCCCTGATACATTCGGAAGGCAAAAAATAAGCCATCTTTTACTACTGTAATGATTCCGCCTTAAAAGCAGTTGCCTCCGCATGCACTTCAAGACCGAACGAAGAAACCTATTATGAAGGAGAAAAATCGTACGACATCAACTTCGTGCATTAGTGTGCAGCTTGCAAAGCATAGTCGGCAGTTTCCGAAATTGCCTAAATCACTCGACACTGATTGATGATCGGAAACGTCTCCCTAAGCCTTTATTAATAATAAGAAAAAAATCAGGCTGCCACGCTTCATCTCTATAATAATGCTCTGCTAGGCAGATGCGATCGGCCATATGCCGGGAAGTTTGCGTGCAAAGAGACATTAGCGCTAAGAAAGACGAATACGGGGCTAAATAACAGGTTCAACGCTAACATGTTTATATCGCGTCTTCGGAATAAAATTCGAAATTGTTCTCGGTAACGGAGGAATTCTGAGGTTCGAGTGTAAGGAGAGAAATTACGTGAAGGGGATAAATGTGTCGCACTATTTCTAGTTCCAAAACGCAATTACTAGCCTTTATTTAACGTTACGTTACAAAGTATTCTGCCGGGAATTGGTGTAAGAAAAACAATTAGTTGTAAGCGCAAATCAATAGATAAAATTACTTTAAGTATGTGAAATACAAATCCACTAATAAAATGGCAAAACGGTTAAATGATTAGTGAAAATCAATGTACAACATTAAACATTTAAAACTTCCACCATGGATATAATTAGGAAAACAATTTACAGTAAACACACCACATGTTTAATAAATTAATCTTAAAACTTAACGTTTCGGAAAGCGTACACATATACCATCATCAGAAACAAGAGTTTGTGAGTTTGTTTCCGATGATGGTGTAAGTGTGTAAGCTTTCCAAAACGTTAAATTTTAAAATTAACTTTTTAAACATGCGGTGTCTACCATAATTTTTTTCCTAATGTATAACATCGATTTTCTTTCAAAAAACGAAATGGATAAATTATAGAATATGGCCGTATTCATGTATAAAAAAATCTAGATAATACGATGATCAGTAAGCGTGGAAGAATAATATTTATAAATCTGATGTTGCCGATGTAGCTTTTAAAAGTAATCAGCAGGATGTGAATACTACGTTACACCCCAAATGAGTACTTTAAATTTTGAATGATAGACAAAGAAAGTAAATTTTCGAAACATCTAAAATTTTTTCATTCAACAATCTTATACATTGAACAGCTTTGCAAAATGGAAATATTTACGTAAAAAAGAATTCACATTTGCGCGATTTTGAGTACAACCGCAAAAAAGAACCTTTATAAAATAAATCAAGACTCTACACACATACTCACTTATATATATATATATATATATATATATATATATATATATATATATATATATATACGTATATATATATATATATATATATAGTTCTATTCTGTCATTAAATTCCAATTCAAGTGTGCGTTCTCGTATATGAAGTCGCAAGAACATCAAACGTGGATAAAAATACTACTACGTACTCTTCCTGGTTTCATTATATTGTTGGCCAAAAATTTATCGCATTTTTAAATGCAAAATATAAAACTATACTCATCTTGACGCAAAATTCGAGTGTATTCTTGAAGTGTAATATATTGAATTTTAATCCGTTAATAATATATTTAGAAAAATATTAAAAAAAAACCAGATCGTATTACATTTAAGCATAAAGGAACAACATTTCCGGACTAAAGAATACTCCTGAGCGGGTGAATTATGAAAAAATGCATGTAATTATTCAATATTTCAATAAAACGTTCTCCGGAAACTATTTACCAGTTCAAATTACCAATAGAACATATTTCGTCAAAAAGAAACTTAATTCATTAACGACGTGAACCAGAATACATTTCAAAAAGAAATAGTGCCCTAAAGTCCATAAATAGTAAAAATTCAGCTAGCGAATACCATCACTTCTGTGTTCACGCTTAAGTATAAAGCAAAATATGCCGACAAAAGTGAATCCAGAAAAGAGATTTTGTCTGCGGATTCAAACATCAAAATAATAATTTAAACGTCCGAGAGATGATTCGAAAAATTAATTGAAAATTTTATGTTGATGAAGTGTAAAGCTTTATTCAAAATTGAAGGGGAGCTAATTTGACCATCGTGGCTATAAAAATTTGATGATTTTTAGAAAACAATTATATCCGCAGATGACGACGATAATTTCGAATTGCGGTGATTAAAAATAAATTTTGTGTCGCATTATAACACCAATTTTTAGCAAAAATGTGAACCCAAGTGATCTCCTAATAAAAAAAATATTAGTCCCATCGAACGATGTGAAATTTATAGACCGATCATGCACCAATCATAGCAAAACATAAAGGTTTAGCTGCTGAAAAAAAATTTTAATTTTTTCTTCGGACCTTACTAAAACTTTTAGGTTGATAGAATAGGACATGAAATAAATAAAAATAAAAAAAAATCTATATTTAAAATGAGATTTATCAGATGAATCCCCTAAAGTTAATTTGTGATGTTTACACGGAGAGAAAAAATTAAACCAAAAAAGCAAAATCGATTTGTTCCTGAATTTTATTGTAAAGTTTTGTTCGCTAGTCTTAAAAAGTTATTCTCTCGCTTCCATGTTTACTTTTAACGGGGACCATTCGTGTCTGATCGTGATCAACTCTGGAGCTGTGATCGACTGAGCCTGGTCGAGTAGTCGTATAGAAAATTATTTCAAAAAAAAACTTTGTAGGAAATTTTTGTTTTTTCATTTAGTGTGATATAAATTTAAATCACAATAGCTGATAAATTATTATGCAGAATCCTTGAAGGCTTGATACATTTTACTGTATGATATGATAACAATTGTCTTTTATTAATTTTTATAGTTTCTAATTTCGGCCTTTTGAAAATTAAATATATAAGAGATGTCCTGCACGATACGTAACATTTTTCAACTCTCTTTCGAACGAAACTATTTAATATGTGAAATATGACTTACATAAATCAAAACTCACTTTTAAACTAGGCGAAAATTTCAGTAAAGCAACTCGTTTAGTAAAATAAAAATTAATGAAATTAACAAAATAGATTAACAAAAATTTTCCAACTTTTAAACAACCATTTGGACCAAAATGAAAGTATAAATTTGATCAACAACCGTTATATGTCAACACTTTCTAAAATAGATGTGGGTCGAATTGTGGTTCCCATTTGGTTGAATTGTGGTTTCCGTAATAAACTGGAATTACCACATTAGCTGGTCGCACTGGTTTCCACGATAAATCACTGCTTCTATTTTAAAAATTGGTTACCTATATATTAGAATGATTGATAAATCAGTGGGTTTACGTACTTTATTAAACCGTGATATTTGTTGCCCAAAAAAATACATTTTTGATAGTAGCGGTGAATTTCGCACACGAATTATTCTGTCAAGTAAAATTTTTAATCACTGTTCACACAGATTTCAATTAACCAAACTACTGTATTTCGCATTGTATTAGTGTACATTATGCTGCTCAATCGTAGATGTGCTTTTCTGTCTTAAAAAAGACAGATTTGACACATCAAAAGAACAGGAAACAATTCGACCAGCAAAATCTTACCCGAAAACCAATTCGAACTCTTCCTAGCAGAAAACAGGTAAATATTGATCATTGGTGAATATTCCCAAAAAATTAAAATGGCATTTGAAAAAACATGCGAATAGATGAATTTTGTGGAAATACTGTAATCGACTCGCTTTATTAAATTTTTTTTTTTTTTTGTAGACGCGACACCCTGTACCGTGTTCAACTGTTGTGGCGTCGTTCTCCTTGCCATCACCCTCGGTCATTCCAGCACTTGAGATCTTCCATATCTGATCTCATAAACATCTGATTCCGCTTCTCATACGGATTTACTACGAGCACACTTTTCGGTAAATTATGTGCGCAACCAATTGAAAAATTCGACAGTTTTAAAATTTTGAGAAACCTATTGCCAAGTTATCTATTCCTGCTCAATTTTTGTCGAAATTAACCCCCTAGAATACGGGGGGAAATTTTTATCGGTGGAATTCGGCATAAAACAGTTGCTATTTACGGATACGGTAATTTTTTGAAACTTCAGAAGTTTTAGGAAAAATATTATCGTTAAAACTGCGCGTTATAATATAGCGCTTAACAGCACAACTCCGTTAAAAACCGTCGCTACTTTCAGACATGATGCTTCAATTTTTTTCGTAGCACTCCTTCCCCTACAAAATGTCATATGGCCGGGAAAGAAATATTTTTTCCCAAAAGTTCGATCTTTTCAGGTGGTCAAGTTAGCATCTTGTTCAATCTCTGCAAAAACTTTGCGTCGTGGCGCGGTACAGAAATTTTTAGATTTTGGTATTTTCTCGTGGCGACGGGACCAATTCCCGCCGTTTTTAAAATTAGTTTACAGACTAATCGTAATGTCGGTATTTCCTTTGCCACGCGCTCTTTACACGGAATTATATGAAATTCACTTCTTTAAAATTCCGTATTCAAATCCGAAGAACCACAGCTGTATACACGATATTATACATACAGCGTTCTGCCGGAATTTCATAGTCCAAGTAAAACAAACTTTAAATATACTCGTATTATCCGTTAAATTTAAATTTTTTACAAACCCGTCTATTGTCACAATGAAATAGAAAAAATAAAGACATTAAGAGTAGGAATTTGTATATGCGCAAAGCGAAAGACGCTCGTGCGTGTGGTTGATAAGAAGTAGGAAATTTTCAACGACTGAAAAGGACGGACCGGGTCTAGTTCTAGTGTAGGCGTATGGTACGATAAGGGAAGCTGCAGAATTGAAATTGTATACGTGTCGTTATCATGATGTGTAGCCTTTGTTTGTCCTTTTATGTTCGGAACTTAATAAATAACATAAGGATTTGCCGGTTTTCAGAACAGAGACGGTCTGAGAGAAACGGTTCAAGACTACACCCGAGTAGCCATGACCTGCCCAAGCCCCGGCTGCTGCTATCAACTGATCTGCGCACATTAAGTCTGTCTTTTCCCGATAATTAATATCGTCCGCGTCTTTCTGTTCTCAATTTCGCTTTGGCAATTAAAACTTAGTTTTCGTACGGCAAACGCAACTACTCAAACCCCGCTTAGGTAATTAATTCTTTATGCACCCCTACCGACACGGCACTACCTGACCGTCCACTAAGCGTATTGTTGTTTGCGTAAACTACATTCGACCGATGTAAATGGAAAGATATACACACATTACATACATATATACATATGTATGTATTTATATATATATATATATATATATATATATTATGTACATATATATTTGTGGGATTCCCTCGAACCCGATCAACGGGGCTAGATATTTTTCATCGAAGAATAACTTCAGATTCTACAGCTCTGGACACGGCCTAAAATGTAACAGAAATCATCCGTCTTCAGCGGGACAACCCGAGAGTAGGAGAGCTGAAGCGACAATCTTCTACAACAGTCCGCGCTCTAGTTAAAATTAAATCCTGAGAACAACCTATAAATGACGACATCGAAATGAGATTCGTTTTATACAACTTGTCCCCTTACCAGTTTGGCGGTATCCGAACCGATTTATCAACGTCTTCAATGAGCTATAATAAATTCTTCAAAACTCCACCTATCCAGCAGACTCTCCTAATGAAGCACGAATTCGTTGTTACATTTAAACCCCAAACGATTTTGATCCATCGTCATTACAAATTTGCGTTTTTCTCGAATTCTACACCCCCCCCCCTTCTTCGGCTTTCTTTTAGACCGATACGAGTACAGATTTTAATCCCGGATTTAGGAAATCTCCTTCCGTATACAAAGATCCCCGATTATAATTAATCCGTATTTAAATATCTTAATTTACGATTTCATTTATCTCTTAAAATTATTACTCGAAAGGCAAAAATATAAAAAAGAGGTAAATGAAACTTCTGAAACAATTCCTCTTTAGTAGGCTAGATTGTGAAAGTAATTTTCCTTTAAACCGGTTTCGTATGTCGCTGTTGTAAACACTGACTCCGACTGTGACCGACGAGTTGTAAATTTAACCGGAAGTTATTGCCGTCGTCTTTTCAAGCAAACTAATACTCTACAGCGACGCACAAAATTCTGCTGCTAATATGAAAGTGTTTGAACCGCTGTTCTTAGCATCTTCGTGGATGCTCTTCAACCCGTAGCAGAGAGTTTTCTCAATTCAAGTTCATCCTTATCTTCATTTTTTGCGGCAACTTTTAAGTGTTCGGCTGTGCTAGTGTCCTGTCCACTATTATACCTCTAGGTATTGTGTCCTAGCGATTTAACTATATCGCGCCTAAGTGCAATATTCAATTCTGTCTTTTCCGATTAAGCTGTGAAATGAATAATGTTATCCGCGCATATGGTTTCTATCGCTTACGATGTTCATTCATTCTTTTTTTTGATGTCAGATCCATCGGCGCATACAGGGTGTTTCAATAAGGACGCTCGATTATTTTTCGTTGTAAATAAAACAAGTTGTGTGTGAGATACGCGTTTAATTTTTTTTTAATTTTATTTGAAAGAATATTTTATGACATTAGCTACACAAGGGTGACCCTCTTTTAGGCGGGATCTTTTAGGTGTGAATCTCTTTGGCGGAGACATTTATGGACGTGGATCGTTTAGGCGGTAGCGAGCGAGAGAGTTGTGTTACTCAGACTCTTTAACGAATTAACCGCGGTGATTTACAAGTATCATCTACTAAACGTTATCATTTTTGTGTTAGCGAGAAACACGGCTTACTTATTTGTACGCCACTATAAAATATCCATTTACTGGTATCAGAAATTCTGGCAAAATGTCATCGTCAGCAATTTAGTATGATAACATTTAGCGGATGGTAACTGAAAATCACCGCAAGTAATTTCTTTCAAAAAATCCGAGTAAAAACCCTCACTTGCTACTGCCTCTAAACGATCCACGCCAAAAAAACCTCCACCAAAAAGATTCACACCTGCCTGAAAGAGGTGGCCGCCCCGAATATGAATCACACCGTTCAAATATCTGCCGTATCTTTGTACTAGGGTTGAATTTGCTGGATGTTGTTCGTCGTGTTAACTTTCGAGGGTATCAGTTGTTTGCGATTTATATTGACTTACGATTTAAGACACTTGGATGTACGAAATCTTAATTTAATTAAAAGACACACTAGTCCAGGCGCAGCTGCCAGAAGCCATCTCTCTTTCTGATTTCTACCCTCACAGAGCTAAACTGAAACTACGCACGGTTTTGAAATATAAAACATGGAATTTTTCGTCATATCGTTCGATGATTAGGTTATCGTAACACTTCAACTGCAAATCTTAAAGCAGTGTTACGCGGCGAGGCAGCAATAATTCATTTTACTAATCCACTGGTATAACAAACAAATATGATGTCCTATGCTACTTATTGTTAGTTGTTCAGCCACATTTTACAGTTTCATCGTAAGCAGTGTGTTAAATTACATTTGCTTTAAAAGAAAAAAGAAAAAGTTATTGCCTATTACCATTTCAGCGCCCTAATTGAAACAATTCTACGTTATCAGCATCACGACGAAACATGTGCGATATTATTTTTCGTTCGAGTCGACCTTAAATAGCTTCAATAGACACCATGATATATTCTAATCGGTATATTAATGGCAATAAGATTAACTATAAAAATGGGAGAAAAAAATTCGCACAAAAAATAGATATTTTTTACCAATTCGAAATATGTTAAGCTATGAATATTATAATTCGATCATATCATTGTCCGCTTTTTTTATGCGGTTTCTTTTCTTTTGTTTAAATTAAATCCGAAAAGGACGTTTAGAATTTTCCCTTTTTGTTTTGCGCGACTGGGGTTAGCTTAGTCAAGCCCCCCCCCCCCCCCAAAATAAATAAAAATAAAACGCCTAATTTTTTTACATGTTCTAGATAATTAAATGAAGAAATAGATGTTGACGTAATGATAACGTTTCTTTTTGAAATAAAATGATTTCTCTTAAAATTGTTGTAAATTTGGAGTAGATAAATGTATTAACCGCGTAAATATCCGTCGACAGACTAGGACAATTATTCAACTGTATACTTTCTTACAGTTTAAAAGCCGACGGTTATAATACAAAAATTAAACCAGTAGTATCTCCATACCTTTGTACAGAAGTACACTGTGATGTGGATTTGTCTTACGGATAGTGCGTGAAATACGATTATTTCGTTTTACTAAAAACATGAACTTAAACTGCTGATTACAAATTCAATAAACTGTTAATCGTCAAGTGAAATATGAATAAAACACTTCCCCCCGGCTATCAATTGATTGTAAATGGAAATCATTATAGAACTTGGTTACGTGTTGGGAGCGACCATATTTAAAGCCGACATCTAAAAGGTACACAGGAAAGGTAATTTGCTGGAAATCTCTGATGTACCACTACAATGATCATACTCTGTTACGGTTCTCTTATAAGTTATGTAATTTCTAAATTCGTTATTATTTATTTTATTAAGCTTGATATTTCTATATTACCTTTAACATGTAATGGTATACAATATTATAAAAACGTAATTTAATGCGAAATGTATATAATTTTTGTTAATGTAAAATTATAATAGATGAGAATGGAAACGTACTCACGTCCGGTTTAATTTTTCTAACAAAACGCACTATTGTGTAAATGCTCTATATTTTTAGTTAAAAATAAAATATCAATGATTAAACTGACTATAAGTATACGCTTCTAATCATGTATTATAATTTCTAGCAGTTTTAACAAAATAACACTTGGCCGCTCTAGTTCGCATATATGTATTAATAGTAATAAAAATGTCTGCGGGTCGTTTTGAACACGGTCGTCCAAGTCGAATATAATGATAATGATAATGATAATGATAATGATAATAATAATAATAATAATAATAATAATCAAATCAAATAGTATATTATTATAATTATTATACATAATCTCCACAAATGCGCAGGTTTGCGCGAGTAGTGGAACTAATCAAAATACAATTAAATTTTTTTACAGAATAGAACTTCTATAATGTTTAACTTATATATACACATAGATGAAATTAGTATTATATAAATAAACAAATGGAGATTGAAATTTTAACTTTAGCATATTAAACATTTTTTAAACAGAATAAACTTCTTATAATGTTTAGCTTACATATACACATAAATGAAATTAGTATTATAAACAAACGGACATTGAAATTTTAACTTTAGCATATTAAACATTTTTTAAACAGAATAAAATTTCTATAATGTTTAACTTATATATGCACATAAATGAAATTAATATTATATAAATAAACAAACGGACATTGAAATTTTAAATTTAACATAGGTAATATCAGTTCTTTGTAAATTATAACTTAATTATCTGAACAGAACATTGAAGAAAAAATTTTTATTTAGTTTAACTGTTAAAGCTATACTAAAATGTGTTTATAGTCAAATAAATGTCTTCGCCTATAATAATAATAATATTAGGAAAAGGAAAACAATAAAAATTTTCTTCTCAATGAAAACCCTTAAAAAATAAATGAACAAATAAAACAAAATATAAAAGTAAATCCAATGAAAGATAGTTTCCAAACATTTTTTAAGCTCGAATTAGAAAAGTAATAAAGATAATGAATCCGGCTTTACAATGATCTATAATTAACATATAATTATTTATTATAAGGTTACACACCTCTATACTTTAATATCAAAATATAAGCTCTCATTTGCTCGTACAATTACTCTCCTTGTCATCAACAAAAAAAGTAATGAAGAAAATGAATCCGGTTTTATAATGATCTATAATAATAATAATAATGATAATAATAATAATAATGATAATAATAATAATAATTATAATACTTTTTATTGGAATTTTAATTTTAACATAGGTAATAACAGTTCTTTGTAAATTATAACTAATTATCTGAAAAGAACATTGAAAAAAAAAAAAAATGTTTTATTTAATTTAACAGTTGAGGCTATACTAAAATATTTATACAAGTTACATTTCCAGAATAGCGGCCCTATAAACAGTTCATACATTGCTTTGTTTTGGATTTACTTAATAGTCAAATAAATGTCTTCGCCTTTTTTTATAATTCTTCAAATTAAATTTTAATAATTCCGGTAATTTATTATATAGGAATGGAGCCATAAACGAAGCCTGTATTCTTGAATGATATTTTATATAGCTTGGTACAACTACTAATTCCCTACCACAACTCCTAGTTATGCCTTCCTTTAGTAACACCTTAAATTCATTTCTATTTCGTGCAAGGAAAAGTATTATCTGGATCTTATACAATGTAGTAATATCAGGTAAATTATACTCACGTTTGTGCTCTGTTCCACTGTTTGCACCGATCAGCTTAAACACTCTTTTTTGTAAGTACAGTAGTTGTTTTATATTATAGCTTGCCGTATTACCCCAGTGTATTATTCCATATGAAAATATAGGTGTTGATATAACGGTAAATATAAACGACGTAGATGATGTTTGCTAAAAAAGTCTTTCAAGTAAAAGAAAATGTAATTTAATTTTCGTAATTTTGTTTCTATATAATTGGTATGCTTATTCCACATTAGTTTACAGTCTAGATTCAATCCTAAGTATTTGATGCTATGTATACTATGTTTATACTTACGTTGTTGTTTAAATACACTTTTAAATTATCCCATTTCTGTTGAGGTACATGACTAAAAACCATGAATTTTGTCTTCTTCAAATTTATTACTAGTCTATTGTTGTTGAACCAGTTTTGTATGGTATTAACATCGTTTTGAGTTAATTGTTGCAAAGTCTGTGTATAACGTGAACTATTAACGAGTACAGTATCGTCTGCGTACATAAAAATTTTCCTCGATAGTTTTACATCACATAGATCGTTTATGTATATAAGAAATAATATCGGTCCTAATATACTCCCTTGAGGCACTCCATGGTATTGTATAACTTGTTCACTGTAAACTTCATTTATTTTGCACACATATTTCCTGTTGACAAGATAAGACTCAAACCAGTTATGGATAACCCCTCGGAAGCCTGCAGAATACAATTTAGATAGTAATATTTTATGGTCTACAACATCGAAAGCTTTCTGTAAATCAAAATAAGTAGCGACACAAGATTTGCCACATTCTAGATTCTGAGTTATGTAGGAAATATGTCTAAATAGTGCAAGGTCTGTTCCTTTTCCTTCTAAAAATCCATACTGGTTGTTACTGAAAAAAATTATATGATTTAAAAAGTTTATCATTCTGCGTTTAATACATTTTTCAAAAATTTTCGAGATTGTAAAAAGTATACAAATCGGTCTGTAGTTTTCTGTATTTGTTTTTTCTCCTCCTTTATATACTGGTGTTATTATACCCAATTTTAGAACATCAGGAAATTTTCCGCTTTTTAAAGATTGGTTATATAGATACGCTAGTGGTTTAGCAAAAAAGTTTATATTCTCTTTTATTAATATTATAGACAATTCGTCAAAGCCAAAAGACAATTTATTGGGCAGCGACAGTATTGCACTTTGTATTTCGTCCTGTGTTAAGTCTATTAATCCAAAAGAATTAATTGTGGAGCCATAGTTAGTTATTTTTGGAGTAGAGAAGTTTTCATTTTCTAATAATTTAGTTACAGCCTGTGAAAAATAGTTGTTAAAATAACATGCGATCTCATATTCGTTTCCACTTGCCATTTTCGTATTGCAACCTATTTTGATTTCATTTATCGGATTTTGTTTATTTCCAAGAATATTTTTAACCACGCGCCAATATATTTTTTGATCATGCTCACACTTATTTAACATATGGCTGTAATATTCTTGTTTGGCTATTCTTACAAGTTTTTGAATCTGTTTTGAAATATTTTTATATTCCTTAATTAAGGCATTGTTCTCACCTGAAATCTTAATTTTCTTGTGTAATTTATTTTTTTCTTTTGACAAAACTAAAATTTTATACGTGACCCAAGGTGATCTTTTACGCTCGTTTCTTTTTACACGATTTTTGCTGTAACATTCTTGCATGATATTCCTAATATTATGAATAAAGTTTTCAAATTTCAAGCTAATCGAGTCATTGCTTTCATAAATCTGTTCAAGATTTATCTTGGTTAATTTCTGCCGGAAAAGGGATTTATTGAAAATGTTTTTAATCTCTAACGGTTTTAACAAAATACTATCTTTTATTACTAATGAGATACTTACAGCACAATGATCTGAGAACTCAACGTCAAGTATACCGTATTCGTTATCAGAATTTAACCTATTAGAATATAAACCTCTTATTAATACATGATCTAAGCAGGACTCGTAGTTACCACTCATTCGCATGAATGTTGGTGTATTAACCAAACTTTTGAAACCATTAGAATTTAGTAAATTCAAATATTGTGCACTCTTTTCGTTATTTAATATATTAATGTTTAAATCACCTGCAATAATTGTGGATGTTCCCGATATGTCAATAATATTTTGTTAATCAATTAAAAAATCAGAATATTTTGAAGTACAAAATCTATAAATACCAAAGAATGACAATGTTTTGTTATTTTCCAAGATAATTTTTATACCAATTATGTTGCACGTTGAAATATCTAATTTTATATTAAGCTGTTCGACTACAAATTTATCTTTTAAATAGATTATTACACCTCCAGAACGTTTGCAATCTCTGCATTGTGCAAACATTACATACCCGGGAATATTAAATTTATATAACTCACCGCTGTATAACCAGGTTTCCGTTAATAAAATTATATCGTAGTCTATACCCTGTTCATCCAAAAATAACTTAAATTCATCGAAATGTGCTCTTAAGCTGCTTATATTCAGATTTAAAAGTTTAATATTTGACTGATTTGCGCTCATAGAAGAAATGTAAGTAAGAAGAGTAATGAAAAACGCCTAAATGCACATAGAGATACCAAAAGGCACGAAACCTCCACCCATGCGGAAGATTTCCTACATTCAAACAAACATTTACATGCTCTGTGTATGTATAGACGTACAGCCATGCACACAAACGGCCAAAGGATTGAGGAAGTGATAATCCAACACCGTAATACATTATATCTGTAGTAGATAAAGAAAAAATTTGAGAAGATAAGTAAAGTAGTAGAAAGTAACGTAATAAAATGAGAAATGTAAAAGCTCTGAGGCAGAAAAACATACTGCGGATAACGATAACGATTAATCACTTTGTATTTAGCAAAGCAGCAACTTGATCTTGCGATATTATTCGGATAAACGATGATTTTTCGTCTCTGCGTGCATAGATGTTGCTGTCGCGTACCCAAACAAACTTCCAGCCGATGGAGCGTAATTTTCGAGCTTCGGAAAAAAGGTCCGAATTTTTACGCGTTAGATGCTCGTTGATGTAGATTTTTGAATTGCCTGTTAGACCGATGCTCACCAGTTCTGGTCGCCGCGCTCGGCTGTTTTTTATCAATTCTTCCTTTATCACCGGTCTACAGAATTTAATAATTATGTTCGGATGATTTTGGTTAGGAAGTTTCGGTAATCTGTGACATGCATCAATGTCGTTAACAGTTATTTTGGTGTCTGTGGCTTCTCCAAGTTTTACGGCCAAATCAAGAAGATTTTCTGCTGCTGCTACCGGGATGTTCGAAACAATTACGTTATTTTTGCGCGTATATTGTTCCAGTTTATCAACGTGTGTTAGAAGTTCTTTGTTTTGATTTCGTAAATCGGTGTTTTCTTGTGTAGTCGCTGTTATTACGGTAAGCATTTCGTTCATACGCGCGTCGAAGGATGCTTGCATATCGAACAGCCGTTCGTTCAGAGATCGCAACTCACTCGTAATTTGCATCAAATCGGATTTCGATACGTCAGCAGAATGTGAATGTACGTTAGTCGACAACGGCGAGGAGGTTCCTGCTTTGTTTTTCTCAGCGCGGCAGAATGTGCATCGCCATCGTTTTTGTTCTTGCTCGACATGCTAGACCACGTTTTCTGAGATACTCCACCGCAGCCATGATGTAGTTTACGCTGGCATCGGACGCACGACAAATATTCACCATCGGCCGGCAAATGGTTAGAGCATTTTGCACATATACACACCATTCTGTCAAATATCGACTATAATTTAGCGAAATAAACTTACCGACACTGATAACCGTCAAATCTGAACGCGTCTCTCTATTATAGAGATGTGCACAATTAAAAACGTTATAACTTTTAAACCGCTTAAGATTTTCCAGTTCCGAAAAAAGCACTGAAAAAATCTCAATGAAAACTATCGAAATTATTTAATTTTAAAAACCGGTACTTTATTTACAATTTACTATTTATGTATGGAATGAGAGCAAAACCAAACACAACCACTCATGATAATAATAATAATAATAATAATAATAATAATAATAATAGATCCGATGGTCGCTCTGAACACCATTATTGGTGGGTCGCTGTGAACACGGTCGCTCCGAACACGACACCTTAGAATTTAGTGATATTTCTTCGTGACGAACGAAATTTCTTCGCGATGGAAAAAATTTTATATTAAACCCAGCCATAAGACTCATGTCAACAATACGAAAGCATAACTAAGTAATGAATATATTAATATATATATCATTACAACTGGACTATTCACCTTCGTTAAATAGTTCAGATCGATTGTCAAGCCGTTTTCGAGATATCGTTGGAACCTACTTTCTATACAAACGTACCAAAACGAAAAGAAGGTAAAGAAAAATTTCTAATAAATAATGGGGTACGCTAGAATTTAAACAATTAAAACGAAATTTGCTTTTAATTGTAATTGCTTTTTCTCTTGCGCTCGATGCGTGATTTCAATTTTTTTTTTTTTAGTTTATAATTTATCATAGCAAAAAATCGGTATTTCCGATGACGTTTGACTAAGTATTCCAAATTAGTTCGAATCGAACCGATTGGAATTAAAACTAGGACAATTTATACGACATAACTCGTATATTGACTTGCGCAAATTAATTCTGTACAGCAGCTCGGAAAAATTTTTAAAGTGGAAATTTCATACGCAAAACTAATTTCTGTAATGCACTTTTAAATAGCCGGCGGCAAGTAAGGTACTTTGCAATAAAAAAATTCTTATCAAAAATGGCAGTTAGAACAGTCGAAATTTGGTGAAATATTTGAATTCGAAAAATAACGCCAACATCGGCCGTGTTCCTTCAGTTGTCGCTTATTAATGTCGTATCAAAACGTCACCGGTGTAAATCGTTTTATCATTTGTCGCTATGTGAAACTAATTTATTGTTCGCGAAAAGCATTATTCCGTTTGAAAATTATTCACCCTACCGAGATCGTATCCTATTTGTATATTCGACACTCCGTAAACAGCCATTATAATCGTAAATAATTACCGCGGTGCTAAATCGTGTTTAAACATCAAACCGCAAATACGAATACCAAAAACGGAGTCGCTATTTGCATGTGAGACCGCACAAACCAATAACTTCCTTTTAGAGTATATTTGCGTATATACATATATACTTTCATAATAATGTTAACAACCAATTATAATGATTTAATAATAATTTTACAACACGAAGAAAAAGTATACTTTAAATTCAAATTCAGTTTTAATCTGTACGTTTTTGCATAAGCATATTTCTTGATCTCTTTAATGTTTTCAATTTGACTATCTCGAGTTACGTCAATATAATTAATAAAGCATTTGAAGAAAAGAAATACTATTCAGCAATATTTTTAGATGTTACCCAAAACATTTGACAGAGGCACGAAAGGTTAATCGCAAAAATTAGCCAACAGTTTCCAGGCAACTATTGTTGTCCTGCTGGAGTCATATCTTTCTGAGAGCAAAATTCAAAGTTGTATACGAAGAAGCGAAGTCAATAATTCATTTTTATACCAGCTAGAGTACCATAAGATAGCGCGTCCTTGGACCTATTTCGTACCTCTTGTATACGGCTGATATTCCAATAATAGGTTGTTACTTAAGCAATGTTTGCTGATGATATTGCAATATTGTCTGTGAGTGATTCACAAGTTGAAGCGAATACTGCAAAACGCTTTAGACCGAGTTTTGAGATTGACGAAGAAGTGAAGAATAAAACTCAACGAGCATATAAATCCATTCACGTTACATACGCTTGAAAAAAAAAAAAAGTCAATACTTAATATTACAGTGTTTATATCAATAATCAGCAGATTCCGCAGAAGAATTCAGCTAAATATCTAGCACTACATCTCGATGCCCGTCTAACATGGAGAAGCATCACGTGAAGCAGAAAGCGGAACAAATCCAACTCAAAGTTCGTCAAATGTGGTGGCGATTAGGAAGAAATTCACTGACTGGACCTCTACAGTAAACGACTATTTTACCAGTCAATTATTAAAAACCTATCTGGATCTATGGGATACAACTTTGGGGAAGTGCAAAATCTGCTAACCGAATAGTCAATCAGCGTAGTCAGAACAAAGTCTGCAATTACCAATATGCAGAATGGTATCGAAGAAACGAGGATCTGCATGCAGATTTGAATCTGAAGTGGGTAGACGAGATCATTCGTGACTTTGCCATCAAGCACGAAAAGCGGCTCCATCAACATGTGAATGTTAAAGCGATCCAGCTGCTTGACACATCATCAGACGTTAGAAGTCTTGAGCGATTAACGCCGAACGATTTAGTTGTGTAAATAATATTTATGTATATAAATAATAGAAATTAGTCGATGAACTAATATTCTAAACATGTTTAAGCTAATTTAAGTCATATATGTTGATTATTTAAACAGTAGTTTAAGATTGACACATTTATTAATAATCGATTATCAAAAAATTTTGTTTATAAGAAAATTGATTTTTAAGAAACATTTATTATTATTTTCCCAGTAAATTTTTTTTTTTAAAACATTACATGTATCAGAATTTAATAAAAGAGAAAAGCATGCAACAGAACAGCCATTAATTAGAAGGCAGTTGCGGCATAGTTAAAGTTTAGGTTCGCGAATCATTGGTTCGACCGTTACGCGACAAGAATCATAAAAGCGAATGAAAGAAGAAAGTATAGTGCTAAGAAATTTAATTTCAATAAAGGAAATAGGAATAAAAGTCATTCTTCGAATAATAAATAATAGACGGGATACGTAAACTCGTCGATGGATAATTCCAAAAGTATGTCTCAGATTGTACCGAAATAAAATAAAAGAAGCTGCGGAATAATTAGGCGAATTTTAAATTCTTTATTTATTCTATCTCAGGTAGAAATTGATAAGCTTCTCTGCAGTTGTGAAATTTAATTTTATTACATTTTTCTAGACCCGTAACTTTTTTTTTTTATAAACCAATCTGGCCAAAGACGTCCCCGATTAATGTTACCGGTGATATTCTTATTTTCCAAACTTTCAACTAGTACGACGATTTGCCCTTCGTAATTGTTCGGAAAGGAAATAATAATATTGCATTCATTGGGCTATCGGGATTATTCGGTTTAGGCGGGTTCGTCTGTTTAGACGTTGTGTGCATATCTTTGTTGTTCGAACTACCAAAAACAGTGTTAGAAGAACGCGAAAAGGTTACTTGTTGTGTTTTTATTAGATGATCTAGTATCATTGACTGTACTTTTTTCTTTTTTCTATCGTTTGGGTACGCTAACGAAGAGAAAATTAACCAAGAAATCTAAGTAATAGTTCAAAAGGAGCATAACATATCAAATTTTAATCCGGTATGAGATAGAAAGAATGATAGAAGCTAGAATAGGAACAACTGACAAGTAAGGAAATGAGAGAATAGAAGAGTCATTATATGGGGTAGGAAGATCAAGATCCAAGGATAGAAGAGAGAACGTTCTGAAGAAAGTAGGAAACATTCGAAAAAAACATGATTAACATCACGCAGAAAAAAGGAATATTCTGGGTGAAGAGGACACTGCGGGGAAGAGACGAGAGATAAACGAAAAAGTGACGCGAAGGGAGAAAGCTATGACCGAAACGAAGACGACCTATGGCACAATGATCAGGAAACAACAAAGAAAAGGAAACTTGTCAAACCAACTAGTGCTGAGGGAAGTTAAAGACGGAAAGATAAAAGGAAATTCGGATTGGAAAAAGGGGAAAAATAAATATTCTTCCATAATGTAATATGAACCTGTTGGGAAATATGATTAATATTGTGAACAGCGAAATTTATGAAGAGGATGTCCATTGGAAACTTCTGAACGAGCCAAAGAATCAGCCACCTCATTAAATTCCAGCATAACTAGGAAATCAGAATATATCTATTTGGATAGAACGGAATAGGAATAATTCGTGAACTAGATTGCGAATAAGAAGAATGAACGGTTCAAAAGAAGGCTACGGTAGAGGGAGAAAAAATCGCCTGCAAGACACTTTCAGAGTTAACTATTAATAACAGAAATTTATCCGAGAAAGAAGAATTTCGCAGATTTAGCAGTAAATATAGAACAGCAGGAAAGGAGTTTAAAGGATTCAGAGTAGTTGTGAGAAGGAAAAGGAAGGGCGGCACGAACCTCACCAGCCCTCTTAATTGGCCCCTTAAAAGTAAAAATACAAGGAAAGATCCGGCAAAAAGGAAATTGAAAGAGCGGAAATTGAAAAAGTAAACGTTTCACAAAATGTCTTATAAATAAAGTGTAGGAAAATTTACTTGGTAATCACTGAGGACATAAATAATCATCTTTTAAATAAGAAAATTTAAAAACATTCGCAGTATTTAGGAAAGTGACAATGAGATCTTTGTTTGGGGAAAAGCAAATAAAGGTATCGAAATACCGCATTTTATGTATATATATTACATTTGAGTTATTTCCTTTCAAAGATCTAGACGAATGATGAACTGAAAATAAGGGATCGCTATATTCGAAGAAGCGTTTTGCACTAGAGAAATCAGAATGGCGAGCGGATTGATGCTTTGATGGAACGATGCTTCGAATGTTTCGATCGGTTCATTGGAACATCTCGACAAGTACATAAATTTCATCGTTTGAAAATCTTTAAAAGCATTTTCGGAGTTAAACGAAGCAAATGCGAGTAAACTGTTGTAACAGCGACTGTCTAAAATGTTTATTCATCTCTTTGCCACTGAATACCAAATATTTCTGTTCGGCCGGCACCTTACTTTAACAATATTAATAATAGGCGACAATGTTCACATTCAATTGGCAAATTACTAAGGCGAAAATAATGAACGTTCGGTAGACTGGTTTTTTGTTCTGCCGTACATTGTGCTCCGGATACATTCCCAAATTTTCTCTTTTGCTGTATCGTGTAGCATCAAAATATTTCCATTACTGACAACATTGACCAAACGTTCTCTTCATCGGATAGTTCTCTAAATTAATCTAAATTCAGCATACCATTAAATAGCCGGGAATAATTTAAAACAGTAATTTCCTTAATCTATCAGTTGTGCCTTATTCACCGCGAACTTTTGTGACCAATGAGAGATGACCAAAACCTCTTTTTTGTTTGCATTCAACAAATGAGATTTTACGCTATCATACTGGCGGATAGAAAATCGCGCACAGATCGAACATTTAAATGAAAGATAATGAATCGAAAAGACTCTAAACTGAGTTCGGTAGGATTAACCGAAAAAGAAACGAAAGAAAAAGAAGAAAAAGAAAAATGCTATTTTATCATCAGACTTTGGAAATTTGTCGCATTTTTCTTTCGTTTTTCCGAACGTGGCTTTCAAAAAAACTACCAAAAACCACATACGAAATCTTCCGATTCCCAAACGGCGACGATATATTTTATGACCTCGTCGAGGGAATTATGAAAACCCGCGCATTCGAAGAACTGGCCGCACTGAAGAAAATAGTATACGACATTCATGAAGGCGCGTCTGGTTTAATTTTCGATCAACGAGAATTTTCTGCACGCTCTGTTTTAACACGTTCCCGAAACACTCATTTAGACAGCTGCTAAGGAGACGTTCAAATTCCACCGATAAAAAAACTGGCTTAAAGTCTGACGAGACCGAAAGCTAAAAAGAGGAAAGAAAAAAGACAACCAGTTGAAAATGAAGTTGAAAGATGATGATGTTACTTACGTTTACCGGACAGCGTAGCGCGAATGGGGCGGCGAAGAAGGGAAATTAAAATGTCCTTTTCGGCCTTTAATAACCGAGCAAAAGTTAAAAGCCTTGTCGGCAGTAGCGGAAAGTAAATAAGTCGAGCGCTGAAAGGTAGCGAAACGGAAAAAAGAAGAAAAATGATTAAAAAAAAAAAAATTTTTCAAAAAGGGCCGGAAGAAAAATTATACATAAATAAAAAGCGCGTTAGACGGTCCCGCGCCGACCCATATATCATGGGCTATGGGCGGCCGTAGGTCGAGTTAAACAGCGCATTAATCGCAAAAGACTCGGTTCAAATTTTCCTGCTACTCAACATTCGACATAGACGACAACTGACAAACCGACAATGAGCCCAAAAAACAAAACAGTGCCCATAACAGGACGAAGGGTACGTATGGGGCCGGAAAAACGGAAAGCGCCGATAGAGCAGTAGCTGAAAAATACTCTTTTCACCCGTTTCTTATTTCAATTTGCCGTCGTGTTTCGTAGTCAAATGAACACACGCCGCTGAATCGGTGAAAAACGCTGATGAAAACGAAATGCTCGGGAAATTCTCTAAGGGTGAGTGGCGTTGAGAAAACAAGAAATCAACGATTCGAATCTATTTCGTCTCGGAGCTGGCATTTTTGCCAGTGCCATACCACTCCGGGGAAGTGGCACACTCTTGTTACCTCGCTGCAACGAACGTCGTTGCCGTCTCCCGGCTTTTCTTGCCAGCTACACGTTCATTTGAGAGACTATTCCTGATACGAAATGTATATATTTAAAAAGTAATTTATACACATTTTTATATATATACATACATATATATACATCTATAATACATGTATATGCATTTGTATATGTTTATAATAAACATAAAAACTCTGCCTAGACTATATACTCTCTGAATTTGGTGGAAAAGAGTAACGCATTCGTGAAACATCAATTTCCAATTTCATTTTCAAATCGGAAGATGAAAATATCACGCTCTAGCAAAGAATAATCGTACACTCTAACACGGGGCGACGCGGACAGGAAGCGGGTGTTGAACGACGACGCCAAGTTAAGCTATTAGCTTCTGTAGAAATGAGTCCGGGTATTCTCGGTTTCGAACACTCTTGACAAATAAAAAAATGAACCCGAATATTTCGGCGATGATTACGGAACATGAAAAATCAATTTTTCCAGCCTACAGCGAGTTAAATAAAATACGTCCCGAGGATAAACTAGTTCCGTATTATTATTTCGTCAATCATTCTATACAGAGGGGAAAAGGAGAATTTTTTGAGTTTTCCGATTAACAGTAGAACAAAATTATAAAAATAATAATAATAATAATAATAATAATAATAATAATAATAACAATAACAATAATAATATAGATAGAAAATATTAAACAAGCTTTTCTTTTCTAAAAGCGCGTATATTCCCATTGTATTAATGGTAAAGATAGGTATATAAAATTGGTCATTCGGGGTTGAAATCCAATAAAAAAAAAAAAATACTAAACCGGTTTCGCAGCGCTATTTTTCTTTCAAATGAATTTGTATTTAACAATATTTTGTCTATATGTAAACGGACGCAAAAACCATATACCGTTTCCGATATTATTTCCGTTAAACATATGTTTGCTAAGCGATTATATTATTTACAATTACGCTCAATTTTATTCTTGTAAACTAAAAATTAATGTATTTTTTTACTCCCTACTCCCCCTCATTATTTACACCCTATTTTTTTCATAATATTTTTTCCATATTTCCTCCTCGTTGCAGCCAACCTTTCAATCTTCCAACCCAGTTTTCTTATTTTCTATTCTTCCATAATTTCTTTCGGGATCCCGCTTGTTATTATCTTCGGAACAAAGAGATGCACTTATTAGTTTGTTGCCTTAACTTTGTTTTCGCTATTGGTATAATATGTTTAAAATTTTACTGAACGGAATACTCTGTTCCATTTTTTACCTCCAGTTTTATAATATGTTGCCACGTTTTTATTATAAACATTATACCGTTTACGTCTAATGCACGTGCTCTTCTTCTAGTAATTCATGTTTGCTATATTTTTTGTTATTAATTTTTAAGCGCTTCATTTGTAGACGATCGGTCTGCGTGCCTTCTTTGCCATTCCCCATGCTTTAATGCCGTATCCTCGAGTCTACTAGCGCATAATATATATATATATTTAATAAATCTCTTTATTTACGTACCTTTTCGTTGTTTATGTAGATGTATCATCAGTTTTATCTTCTTAATCGCATAACCTATACGGTATTCTATGGACGAATTATTTATATAGATTATTTAGTTCGTTGTTATTATACTACATTTTGTTTGAAATTCATTACTTTTACCTGCGTTGTCTATTAGATTTTTATCGGCGCCAATTTAATATCCGTCAGTAAACTGTCTTAAATTGTTTTTTTTTTTTTTTTGAGCAGTTAATAGGGCTATATCACCAGCGAAAGCGTATATTTCACTACACTTCAGATTTTCCTCCAAGTTATTTGTATATACTCGTATTATGTATAGTATGGGAGCAACATTCTGTACGACATACCTACCTCCAAATCGATCTTTTTGCTTTCTATATATATATTTATTTTTATTTTGCGACGCTCGACGTCTTGGTCATTTGCGTCGACTAAACATATTAACAATATCTAGTATATAACATTTTGATAATAATAAAGGTAAATATTTTTTTTTACATCAACAATAACAGACGAAAAAGAAAAATCAATAAACGAACAAAAACTATTTTTCTACCTATATAAAGATATAACATTTCGATAAATATCAAAGAAAAAGATTTAACAAGTGTATTACTGGGAAAAAACTGTAAATCAATAACTATATTAAACCATAAACTTTGATTTTTTTTAAAAATTTGATTAGTTTCTGGACATTTTCTTCATTGTTACCTAGAATCATATCTTCTTTGAGTGGTCGTTCCATGCATTCAAATCTTTCCTTTGCCTATCTTGGACATTCTATAATGGGGACAAACTTAGAGCAGAAATCTTAGCAGAACTGCATACTTTCCCGGTTTCAATGACACAGCAGATCCACTGTCGAAGGTAGCGGCATTAATATATAAATTTATAAAATATCACAACATAGAAACTTAGAAATAATAAATAAGGAAGTTCTATAAAACACCCTATACAGGGCTAAGCAAAAGAAAAAACTGGCTAAATGGCGAAAGCTAAGCCAAAAAAAAAAAAAAAAAATAAAAAAATAATGATATGTCTCGTTGTTAAAACAGTGTTGCAATTGTTGCATTTTGTTACTGTTCCCTCTGTTATCAGTGATAAGTGCGTGATCCTGAAATGACCAATTCTCAGTCTTAATAATACACTTTCCTCTCTTCTATTTTCTCTGGTGGATGTGTTCCATTGGCAATATTCTTTTTTGTAATTTTTCTCAGTTTATTACCCTCGTTCCATTTTGTCTGCATTTTCAAGTTTATTTTATCATTTATTTTTTTGAAGATCAATTCGGTTGTTTTATTACGTTGGGTGTTTTCGCTTATATCTTTCAGTCGTCTAATTTCTGCGTTTTCAATCTCATATTTGTTTATTACCGACAAAAAGTTTTCCAAAATATGTCGAATACTGGTTCTCTAGAGATGAATGGAAGGTTTTATAATGGTTAGGTTGCACGTTATTTGTCGATATTTTCCTCAAGAAGGTCTCTCCTCTGACTCAGCGGCATTACTCCAGTTTCTGCGTGTAGACTATTTATTGGACTACTCGTTTTAAATGCTCCTATGCATAATCGTATCGCTTGATTTTTAACTGGGTTAAGTTTGTTTAGTTGTTTCTTGTTGGCACTCGTATATACAATTGATCCGTAGTCTATGCTTGATCTGATGCGGAGCTATATTCGCATCATTGATTTTTTGACTGTGCCCCAGTTGATTATGGTTTTTTCAGGATATTTAATGCTTTGTTACTCCGCTGATTGACAAGCTGTATACGAGAGTACTCCTTGTTAATCTTTCGTCAAGTACTATTCCCAGAAATTTAGCTTGGCTGGCCTGTGTAATTTGTTTATCGTATATTTTGAGCTTTATTTGTTGATATGTTTTTTTTCCCGTGAAAGTTGACAACTTTTGTTTTTTCGATAAAAAAAGCCTAATCCTTTATAGTTCGCCCATTTTTCCAACACATTTATTGTTGATTGCAGTGCGCGTTGTATTTTATCAATGGATTCACCTCTTAAATATATCATCAGGTCATCAGCGAATAGTGAATAGTTTTTATTGGTAGTTTTATCACTGTTCTGGTATTATTGTAATAATAAACAGAATAGGGCTTAAAACTGAGCCTTGAGGCGTACCAATTTCTTGTTGTTTAGTAGTTGATAGTTTGTTACCTATTCTCACGTTGAATGTTCTGTGTTCTAAGAACGTAGCAGAAAAATTTAGAAGGTTTCCGTGAATATTTAATTTTTTCAGTTCCTGAAGTATGGGTATTCTCAGCAGTCTATCGAATGCCTATGTCGAAGAATACTGCTACCGTATGTTGTTTCGTTGTGAAGTCGTCTATTATTTCTTGTTGAATTCTAATCAGTTGATCGATGGTACTTCGGTTTTTCCGAAATCCGCACTGTTTGTCATCTAGTAACATTTTCTAGTCAAGGAAGTCCATAAGTCTATTAGTGACCATTTTTTTTAATGTTTTATATAAGGAACTGGTTATTGATGTAGGCCTGTAGCTTTTTACGTCCAATAGGTTTTTATTTGGCTTTAATATTGGGATTGCATGGGCCTGTAGCCAATCTTTTGGTATTCTACCGCTTGTCCGTACTCTATTATACAGCTTTAAGAGAATTTTTAGATCGTCATCATTGATATGCTTCAGAATTTCAGGGTGGATGTTGTCAGGACCAGCTGATGTATTACGGGTTGATTTTATTGTATTTTTAGGTTCTTGAATCGTAAATAGTTCATTATATTCTTCGTGTTCTCCATCAAATTTGAGATTAATTTTTTTTGAAGATTACTCTTATGCAGTTCTAGTAATTTTTTTGAAAGGTAATTTATAGAGATTAGTTAATTTGTAATTTCTAAAGACCTACTTCTATGTTCTTTATATTATATGGTTTCCTGTAATTTGATTAAAACTTTATCAATCCATCTTACTATTTTTCCGTTTCAATCAAATATAATACAATTTCCTATGATTTCTTATGTCCTTTTGGCATCGTCGTGTGTAGTTTAAAACTTAGAACGGAAATCCTATCAGAGCTGCGTACCTTTCCAGTGACCGTAATTCAGATAGTCGCAGATCCAACGTCAAATCTAGCTTTACTAGTAAGTAAATTTATAAAGCGCTACTACGAGATAGAAATATAGAAGAGTTTTATAAAATACCCTATAAAGAATTAATCGAAAGAAAAAACTAGGTAAGTGGCGAAGGCTAAACCAAAAAAGAAAAAAAAAAAATCGCAGGAATTGCTGTATTTTTAATCTTATATTCAAGTAGGCCTTTAGAGAAATTTCTTTATTCTCTTTCCACCGACTAATTTTATTACTAAGCTGATTTTTTTTTTCAAAATTATTATTTTTAAACATCTCTTTTGCTTATTACTTATCCTTTTGATTACTCCACTTTTTGCTTCCTCCAATACCGAGATTCCATGCATGATTCTTGACACTACTAAAGCGTTGAAATATACAAGGAGACCGCTATACGGCATTGATTGAGTTAATCTATATAAAGCTAGCAGTGATCGTTAGATAAATTTATGGTACGCCTATCCCAATTTAATGTTCTGTCAACAGTTAAGTCAAGTTATCTAAATTCTTCCGTCGTCGTTACCAACGGTGAGCATCCGCAGTTAAACGTAATAGTTAAGATGTTGTATAAGCAGTTGCTGTTATACACTATGATAGGTAGTTTGTATATTCTATGCCACCTACTGAAGGTTCTTATATGCAAAACTTTGAGACTTTTTTACATTAATCGTTAGTTGTTTATCATGTGCCCAAGCATACATTAATATTCACATTCTCCTGCAAGAGTTCTCCAGCTACATGAATATCATTATGTTCGATTATATACGCCACCTATGTAGGCATATATCGTCGAATTTTTTACATGGTTATAAAGAAAGTTGGTATAAATCGTAAACAGCAGTAGCTCTAATAAAGTGCCTTGCCCAACATCCGCCAGTGCTATTTTTTACTTATACTTTAGTTCCCAAAGCACTTATTTTACCTATAATTCCTATTCCTTGGATATCATCTCGCAACAGAATATGATAATTTACTGCATCAAAAGCTTTACTAATGTCAGCAAAAGTTATAATAAACTATTGTTTCCCATTTACCAACCATTTATTGATACTATTTGTTAATACTCTTAACAACAAGACTGTTAATTTCCCTTGTTTAAACCCAAAAATTGATTATGTAGTAAAAATTATTTTTCCCTCCAAATAAGAGTTTCTTAGATGGAACGCAATCAATAGTACAAATATTTCTAGCACAATCGAAATAATTGGTCGCTAGTTGTCACAAACGCTCGCTTTAAATCACTTTTACATATTAATAATATAAATTTTAAGTCCTTCGGGAACTATACTTTCTTCTGTAGAACGCAATTAATTAGTTTTAGTGACAATTTTGACTATTTTTAACACCTTAAATTCTTATTCGATCCTAACCTGGAGTTTTGTAAGTTGTTTGATTATTTGTTCTACTTGCGTTTTTGTCTGCAGCTTTTGGTACGTGAAATAATCAGTGACGCATCTGAATCATCATTATTCAGTAACTTTGTAAATCATAAAATTGACTACAATGCGGCTTTGATCGGATGATAAATTTATACACAGCATTCCTTGAGTCTACAAAGCGTTTCAAAGCGAACGCTCATCAACTGGAGTTTTGTTTCTATTATATACTATGCTACTGATCACATTCGACATACCTTCTTAGTGTGGTTGACGATTACTTCAGATGAAGTTAAGAAACTGACACAAGCCAAGGATTCGTGCTAAATTCAATTTCATTCATCCTAAAGTACCCAGTACAGCATCTACTTCCATGGTGTTCGTGGGAAAAAACTGCAGTGGTTTCTCGTTGCCTACTGCAGGATTTTTTTCTGAATTACTCCCTTAATCGAAATAATCCGGTTTAAAGATGCCGGATACTCACTCACTCGTTCTCTAGATTGGTGTTCAAGAATCCGACTGCGACGACACGCACGTCACGAACGAGTTGTCAATAGTCTGCTGTCATTAACGCAGCGAAAAGCTTAATAGTATTTATTAGAAGGAACACATCTTTGGCAAATGAACCTTCCTCCGTTTTTTCCATCAATAAATCTGACATAGCAATGAAAACTAAATCACAAGCTGAAAAATTTTGGATTAAAAATGAAATTAACTTTCTTTATAACAAAAAGAATAAAATTAATTTACAAATGTTAAAATTACATGTATATCTAGCTAATAACATAACATTTGAAATATTAAAATTATATTTAGATGAAATAGATTTAAAAATTAAAATATTTATTAATAAAAAACGTCAAATTTTAGATAAGAAATTAAATAACTTATTAAAACAACAAAAACCAAAACCTATAGATAATAACAAAAATTTAATTTTCATCCCAGAACTATAAACTTAACCAACATGTAATTAACAAATGATGAAATTAATACTATAAATTTGGGCTATAAATATAACTTAAACATATATAACAAAAAACAATATGAAAATTTAATTATTGAAACTGAATCTGCTATCCAAAAATTACCAATTGAAGATCAAACAATTATTAGAGCTGAGGCAACTCATGCCATCAGAAATATTTTGAAGAAAAATGAAACAAATACAGAACATTCAAAAATACAAAACACTATTAAAAATATCAATAATAAATTAAAACAAAATAATGCAGTTGTTGTAAAATCAGATAAGGGAAACAGTTTAATAATTATCAATAAAAATGAAATCATTCAAAAAACTGAAAATTTTCTAAAAGAAAATAATATACAACTAATAAAAACTGACCCCACTAATAAATATCAAATAAAAATAAGGAAAACAATAAAAGAATCTGATCTAATAATAAATAATAATGAGGCTAAATATTTAATAAATATGAACCCAAAAGCACCAATTCTTAACCCTTTAATAAAAATACATAAAAATAATACTCCTATAAGACCATTAATAAACTATACTAGTGCACCTTCTTATAAAATCACTAAATTAATAACCAAAATCTTAAAAACTAATATACCAATTAATAATAAATATACTATTAAAAACAGATTGGATGTTTTTGATAAATTAAAAAATATAAAAATTAACAACAAAACTAAATTAATTTCTTATTATATTGCAAACCTTTATACAAATATACCTATAAATGAAACCATAGATATAATTAAAAAAACTGTAAATAAGTTAAAGAATAATATTTATTGTAATCAATTAATCCAAATAATTAAAACTGTTACAGAACAAAATTACTTTAATTTTAACAACTCCATGTATATACAAAATAATGGTTTAGCTATGGGCTCACCTTTGTCAGGTATTTTAAGTGAAATCTTCTTACAAAATTTAGAAGAAATATACATGGAAAAGATAATACAAAAATACAACATTAAATCTTATATCAGATATGTAGATGATACATTACTAATTTTTGATGAAAATAATAATAATACTGAAAATGACATTCTAAACGATTTAAATAAAATTCACAAAAATATTCATTATACTATGGAAAAAGAAGAAAATAACAAAATAAATTTCTTAGATATAACAATAATAAAATCAAAGGATAAGTTAACATATAATATTTATAGAAAACAAACCACCACTGATAACATAATTCATAAAACATCAAATCACCCAAACCAACATAAATATGCTTACTTCATGACTGCAATAAATAGATTATTAACTACACCTATAAATATAAATAAAAAACAAATAGAAATTAATATATTAAAGACTTTGGCAAGAAATAACGGTTATGACGAACAAATAATAGATAAATTAATTCACAAAATAAAATCTAAATCAAAATATATACAAAAATTAAGAAACAATAATGCCACTAACAATAAAGGATGCATTCACATTTATAAACAATAACATATATAAATTAACCAACTTATTTAAAAAACAGGGTTTAAATGTAGCATTCAAAACTAAAAATAATTTAAGATATAAAATAAACACTTTAAATTTAAAAAATAATAATATTTACGAAAATAGTGGTATATATAAAATAAATTGCACTGATTGTGAGAAATCATACATTGGTCAAACAGGGCGTAAAATTAATTGTAGATATAAAGAACACATAAAATCATTTAATAATAATGAAATAGACAAATCAACATATGCTGAACATTTAATTAAAAATAAACATAAACCAAATTCATTAGAAAATACTGTAACTGTCCTGGCCACTTATGGCAAAGGAAATATTATGAACATTGCTGAAAATTATTACATAAATAAATATAAAGATAATATTTTAAATGACCAATTACCAAATAATAATAATCCACTTTATAAAATATAAAAATTTAACTTTAGGCTCCTCCTACTTCATTTTACATTTTGTATTAAGTATTAATAATTTCACTATATTGATTTTTATACCTTCTATGTTTTGTTCCTCCTATGTATCTACTATATATAAACATGTATTCCATATATTCACTCCAGTGTGTTTTAAGCTTCCACTAAGTTAGTTTTAGCTGACGATGGGTTATGCCCGAAAACGTTTCTAATTAAGGTATTTATCTAATTTATTGTCATAAATTATTTTACCCTTATTGTTTGTTATTATAGTTTGTTTTATTATACAGTTTAGTGAATATCTACTAGAGCAGGTGACTCTGGTTACAACGACCTGTGTCCTGTAGGGCATCGTCCTCAAAGCAGGCTACACTCGATAGATAGACGGATACGATGAGAAAAGTTTGTGGGAAGTCAGTTGTTGACTGGAGGCCAAATCGAAGACAATGGCGAGAAAAAGTATTAAAGATGCTGTAGTATAGAAAATGGTCAGGACATCCCTTAGGGGAATTACGACTAAAGAAGAAGACAGCATCTACCATACCCTTATGATCTAGTAATACTGCACTGCGTCGTTAGTGAAACGCCAACACCTAAACTTCTGTAGAAGACACAAACCATATTGTAGATTAAAACGAAAAACCAGGTCCCCCATCTCATCTGCAAAGATCAATTACTCGGAAACATAATCATCCAACTTTTCATTTTTATTTTGTACAATCATAGCAAGGTAAAAAAAGTCAAATTCTTGGGCATTTTATTTTTCGCAGCATTAAGATGAAAACAATACAAATTAAAACGAAATGTCATCAACGTCTCGGTTTTTTGATAATTCTAAACAGACGATATAAGAAATGTCTTCAGGTCTTATATATATATATATATATATATATATATATATGTATATATATATATATATATATATATATATATATATATTTGTGTTCGTCTAAAAGTACATTGACCCAAGAACAAAGGAAAATAGTCGCACGAGACTCAGATCTTTACACGATTAGAGATAGCCAACAAAAAAGAATCAATAGCTTGGACAACAGAAGGAGAAGGAAGGGAGAGAATGAACGAAGCACTGTATGGAGTGGGAATACCAATTTGTAAAAGGGAAGAGTAGAAAGAAGCTTGTTCAGTTATAAGAGACGAACAACCGAACGTTATGTAAAATGTATGTTCGCTCGATCATTGATTATGGCTACGTAATTTATTACACGGTGTACTGGTTTTAAAACTCTAGATGCAATCTAAAAGAGGACATTACGAATAGTCAGAAGAACAACCAACCAGACTACTAGTTTTCTCGCTTAAATGGCTTTAATTCATTTTAAAAATACATATTGATTATTTCGACTACGTAGCAAAAATGGTTTGCGAAACTTCTATGTAGGTTCTGCAACATCAGCCCGTTTTGAGAACTATGGCGGAAACATTGTTTTAAAAAACCACTAAAATGAAAAACTTATCGCTAGACTGCCACTCGAGCACACCTACCCAACACATTGCTATCTTATGACAAAAAAATAGCCTTCCTTTTGTAGACTTTGTAGTGCACAAATTCCGTATTATCAACTAATGCTCCATCTATGAATCGTTCCGCAGGGAGATCTTCGATAAATCTAGGTCAAAAGCTACTTACTGATGAGTAGAATAACGTAAATAAAATAATCTCATTTACAAGGAAAAATTAAATACTTATCTCTATCAAAGAATCCAATTTTACGTAATTCATCTATTTTCATCCCTCTTAACTTTTCCCGCTGTTTCTTTATAATAATTACGCAGCTATTATTGCGCCATGAGGGATTTATTCTTTTATATAGCGTCGCAACGAATAAAAATATTCATACTAAACAAAATAATGCGGGAATTTATTTAAATTATGAAAATATAATAAATTCCTGTTCGTTAATGTGTATTACATAGCGTTTAGTATTATTAACATTCATACAGAACAGTATGGAAAATTGTATCATAAATGTTCATTCATTCTATGCAAGTCGCTCCGAGGTTTACCCAGCCTGAAATAATCTGGGAAAGTAAAGGCGCGGCCGAGAGAAAAAAACTGGCCCCAATATTCTCTTCAGATCCTTTAGGTTTTACATTGTGAACGTTAGCTTACGAACCCGTGATATCTTGTCAAAGATGTATGGGACTTACTTTACTTCACCTTTTCAATAGTAAGAAATCGATGGTAGAAATAAGAAAGAACAGTTTTGCGAATGTTGATTTTAAAAGTTATCCCTGAAAATATACAACTGTCATATTTAATGTTTCAAAAGTTAGCTTATATCACGTCTCGCAATGATTAAAAAGACTTATAGATCACAGTGTTGAAATTGAATGCATCCCCGGTAAATACTTAAAATTATTAGAACTAATTTTTAACAGTTATATACTACTTTTATTCACCTTATTTTAATTATTTTATTCTTTCCTTTTTTTCTTTTTATTTGCATTTTATTACGGGCATTTTTTTTAAATTTTTGTTTCGACATTATTGGGCTTTAGCCTGTTTTGAGCAAAAGAATTGTAAATAAATAAATATTCATTGTTGTTTTTTTTTTCCGAAATAGTTATTATTATTATTCTCAGCTTCGCCTTTTTTCCCGCCCATCTACCGAATAAAAGCTTTTTATTATTATCATTTCCTTTGTGTTCTTAGTTAAAATGTCACTCACCCCAACTGAAAAGGCTAAAACTAGTAAAGACAAAAAAAAGGGACTGCCTTTTAACCAACGAAATGTCGACGTGAATTTTTCACATACCACCACGGAATCCAGTTTGCTACAAAAAAAAACCCTTTCGGCAAACAGATCCAGAAACATTTCGTTCGTGTACACTTTATCATGTAAATGAGAAATTTTTTTCGACTTTTAAATCTGTAATTAATAGACTGATAATCGAATTTACCGAAAAAATATTCCAAGCCGTGCGGTAGGCCAAACACTTTTTTCGGTGTTTTTTTACGCAACTACCATAATTAAATTAAGCCCTTCCCTCTTTAATAGGCCACGAATAAATATGCATTCTGCCTGTCCTTGTTCGCAATACTAATCACGCGGCGGCGCCACTACGTCTGAAAATTAAAATGAAGAAAATTTTGGAAAATTTTTCTATCTTAATTTTTGAATTACATTATATTCGAAACTATTAGTTTTTTATTTACTACTCGATCCCTGGAAACGTATTATTTTAACAAATGCTGTATCCTCATATACCTCACTCGGTGATAGAAAAAAAGCACTGCTGAATGTAAATTTGAAATTTTAAATGAGGATAAATTTAAACATATTTGAAGTTATAAGCAGCAAGTATGTATTCAACCTCGCAATGAGGAGGATGAACTGATTCCTGAATCATTAGTAATCAATTACGAAAATGATACATTCAGAATTTATATCTCAACCGATGAGCGATGGCGCAGTTTGTGTAATAGAATAAATTGTCCTAAAAATGAAAAAGAAGGAGAAATGAAGGAAGTGGGACAAATAACAGAAAACAATACTATGTCCATGCAAGAAATAAGTGAAAATAAATTATTAGAGCAAAATATTTCACGTAAAAAGCAACATCGAGTACGCCTGATAATAACAATTCTAGAAGGATGAATCTCTATCTACTACGTCAAGTTTAACCAAAATGGATACTAGTGAAGTCAATCAAGGACCACTACGACAAACAACGAACGAAAAAGAAATAAAACCAAACGCAGAAACACAAATAGAAATTGAAAAAAAAAAAAACCCGAAGGTTGAAATAACAGAAATGAGTGAAAAAATCCAAGTTCAAACAGAGGAATCAAAAATATTTTTTTTTTTATTTTTTTTTTTTTATTTTTTTTTTTTTTTTTGAGCATGTCGGCTAAGGACATTACTCACTTCAACGGTATGATGGTATTAATAATTATAAAGGAAAAATATTACAAATGGAACATACGAAAGAAGCTAACAAAGGAATAACCAAAGGAGACGGAAAAGAAAGGATGCTGTGAGCGCTGTAGGGCGTAGGGAGGCCAAGACGCAAAAGACCGGAATACAGTATCGCGCGTTCTGAAGAAATGGAAGAACATTCAAGGAAAATGTGGTTCGCATCACAAACGAAGTTTGCTTCTAACGGATCAAATGGACAAAGAGGAGACTGAGTAATGGAGTAACGAAAGAGCGAAGCAGGAAGCAAGCTGTGGTTTAACCGAAGTCTAATTATGGATGAAATAGTTGACCGCCTCATGTTGGGGAAATCAACAAACCACGGAAAAAGAGGAGGAGTGGGTTGTATGGATAAGTAAAAGGAAGCAGGATTGGAAAAAGAAGAAGGATAGAGATCAGACCAACAGTCACGATGGCAACGCGAGGAAAGAGTAAGAAGACTTTGAGCTGGGAAATGCCTAATAAAGCGACCGTTTAAAGCAGCCGAACGTGCCAACGAGTCGACTAACTCGTTGCCCGAAATTCCACAATGACTAGGAATCCACAATAGATCAATACGGACAGAACGGGAATGAAATAGATGTGAAATTAAGGAACGTATGTGAAGCACGATAGGATCAGCGGATGGTTTAGGAAAGGGAGTAGCAATGGCTTGTAAAACGCCTTTTGAATCAGAAGATAAGAGAACTTTGGATATGTTGTTAGAGGAGGCTATAAAATGGATTGCCTGTAAGATCGCAATAGATTCGGCTAGGAATATGGAGGAGAACGAGGGGAGTTTGAACGACTCAGAATAGCCGAAATCCGGCAAAGTAAAAGCCGCTCCAACCCCCAAAGCTGACTTTGAGCCATCTGTAAAAATTAAGGTATACGAAGGAAAGAGCGAGGATAAAACATAGTTAAATTCGTTATGAGCAGCGGGAAAGGGAAGAGACTTGACATACGAAGGAAGAAAAAGTAAACTAGGTGAGTAAATAAAATCTAGGAAATTATAGGTAAAATAAGGGCATTTGTTGTAGGATAGAACAAAAGGAGAGAAGGCCCTGAGTCGTGAAGAAATCAAGGAAAGGATTGGGGTTTTACGAGGAGAGAAACGCCAGTTGTTGAATATAAACCAGTAGGAATTGGAAATATGAAGACGTTTAATCAGAAATCGTTCACCTAGATAAAGTCTTCGGATGAATAAAGGACAGGAACCAGTTTCTGCTAAAATGGCTGCAATAGGAGAGGAGTTCAAGGCACCGATACAAAGACGAAGACACATATTATGGATTTTATCAAGTTTAAGGAGAAGATATTTAGGAGCACTGGCGTAAAGGAACGAGCAATAATCGAATTTAGAAAGGATAGTGGCCCTGTATAGCATCAATCAAAAATAACAGAAACGTGCACAGGAAATTCGCAAAAAAAGACCACGAAAAAAAACCAAAAATATTGGATGTAATATAATCGACGAAACATTGACAACAATAAAAGAGTCTAAAAACATTTATAAAGTGTACAATCACAGTTACGGAGGAAATCAAATATAATCAAACATAATAAAAGAGTCGATAGAACAATAAAAAATAAATAAAAATGGAATATTAAATTTTAATCGAACTGTAGAATTAAAAAAATAAATAAATAAAAATGAACCAGTAGTGGAAATGATATGTAGTATAGAAAAAATTAACCCAAATCAGGTGACTGCGGAACTACAAGATACACACATAACTTAATAACGGATAGAGCAATGAAAATTAGACTTAGAAAAATAGTCGACAAAATCAAGAATAAAACAGTACAAGACAGAGTGAAACAATCGAATAATTAATAGTATGTCAGTGCTACCCCTTTTATTGTAAACGATATTGTTGACTGCATCAGGCTTCCAGTGAGTGCTCGCCTATACGTAGACGATCTAAATAATATATCCGTAGGATATCCCTTTCTTGGCCCAGTCAATCATTGCAGCAACGGTCGGGAAACATCGGACTAGATTTCTCCTCTCAGAAATCTCAATACGCTATCTTCGATAGAGGTCGCCTCGTTCAAAATCCACCACTACTACAACTGAACAATAATACAATTTCTTTTAAAACAACAGCAACTTTCCTTGGCATCTTGATTATATCTGATTTAAAAGCTAAATTCCTTCAATCTTTAAGGGTGATCAAGTTCCTGTCAAATCCCAAATTTAACGTCCAACCAAAGTTCCTTCTAAATATTTACAAAGCATTAGTCCTCAGCAAAATCAATTATGGAAGTCAGGTGCTAAAAAACTATAGTACCAAAAATCCATTAGTCCAATCAGTACAAGTATTAATCAATGATCTTCAATCTCAAGGAACAAGCCTTTTATGCTACTTTCGATACCGGCACACCGAGAAATCCCAGGCAATGAAAAAGCCAATACCTTAGCCAAAAAGGCTACAACCATGCCTAAATCCCAATAAGTAATACCAGTTTAACTCCATGAAGGGAAAAAAAAAAATATCCATGAAACTGTAAAAAAAACCACTAAAACGTACGTAGTGGTCGCTAAAAACCGAGTTTTTATAACGCGACCATAAATCAACCAATAAATAAATAAATAACATTGTTTAAAATAATAATCAGTATTACATACTATAAATTACTCTTATGATCGTAGATAATGACGTTGATAAGCCTAAAGAGTTATATCCGAAATATGAGTTTAAATTAGGAGCAAATGAAGAGGGCAGCAAGTAAATACGTTTCCGTCACCTTCGGATATTTCAGATTATCATCTCACAGGAGTATTTTAAGAGAAGTTCCTCGATAGACAAATCAGTCAGAATACAACGATTGCAGAATAAATTGTCGTATTCCGAATTTTTAACGGACCTTGTCAGAAAGCATTTAGCTGCAAGAGTAAAAGCTTCATCAGGTTCTTTCCTGAACGGATAATTGTGTGGATAAACCGCTGACTCTTTTATAAAACTTTTAAGCTAAAGATATCGGCTAAAGCTGAGCTACGTTTTTATTTTCTAATTTCTCGACTTAAATCACAGTTTGACCTTCGAAATTATTCGGCAATAGTGATATACAGTGTTAGCTTTAGGGCTATTATTAGAATTAATGGAAATGTCCCCGTGTCAATAGTCTTATTAATATTCGAAGTAGAAAAATTGGACAAGCGTGGAGAAGGTAATCGATAAACAAGCGTATTCTTTTTGTTAGTTATTTTAACCGGTTCGACGACGTTAGCGATGCTTCCGGTAACGGTTCGGGAAAGATTAGCAAATGATTTACCTGCCCCGTCAAACGAATCCGGCATTAATTTTAAAATTAGTAGTATAATTTAAAATTTCGGCAACGAGAAAACTCCGCTGAGAATGGACGAAATAAAATAAAAAACAAAAGAACTGCAAATAAAAGCAGATAATAGAGATAAATAAATTAAACGAACTCGCCGACTTCTTCAACGGACAATTGCATGCAACGCGAGTAAACTTTACCACGCGAGAACAATTGAAATTTCTTAATTTAATCGATTTTAATTTAGTAGTAGTTTTAATTCATTTTTGAAAAACTGCACTTCTTTAATTTTTTCATTTTATTTCGTTTAAGAATTTTTTTAATCACGCAGTACCCGAAATTTTCAGTTTCTTTTTTTTTTTTTTTTAAGTTATACCGTTCATTCTGTAATTACCTGAGCTACGATCCCAAGTTGTTTTATAAATTTAATTTTTGAGCCCGGTAAAGTAAATGAATGCCAGGACATTGATCGCAGCTGACGAAATGTGTTTTCGAAAGGATTTTATCGGTGATATTATCTGTTCTAAGAGGATGTGAAAAGCCGACAAATGTTCTATAACGTCTGAACGATATCGTTCATTAAGAAATTAAACGGCAAATGGAGTTTAAAAAAAGAAGAAAAAAAAAAAGAAAAAAAAAAACTACATTGTCGCCTCGGAAAATAATTACTTTCCAGAGACAGTCAAACAGAATATTTCTAAAATGAAATGACTTAATGTAGCAATGGTGTTTTTATAAAAATTTTGCCCGGTTACTGGTCATTTTCACATTTCTACTATAATTAAATTTACCGCGGCTTAGATTTAGTAATACGAAAATGAAACGAATTTTTCCAACTTGATAACTTTTACTGAAAATTGAAAAAACTAAATTTCTAACTATAACTTTCATTTTAAAATAATCACGCTACACGATGTAACATTTTAAATTGTACCTTTTTTGAAATTTCGTATACCGAACGAAATAATTTTGAAAAAAATCAACGCTCTTGTTCAAATCATTACGTGCGAACACACACATATTTTTACCATATCAAATAATTACAGTTTTGATACAGTTGTATAACATATCGCATATATTTTTCGTTAAAAGAGACGCAGTTAATTACGGTAGTTTATTTTGAAAAAAAATCTGTTAAATGAAAATAATTCTGTTTCGCGCTAATTCGGACAAATAAGAACGTTTGTAAAATAAAATAAATAAATACCTTAATAACAAACAAAATTAGGTATTTATTTATTTTGTTTTATAAATATTAACAAACAGGTATCACTTGTCTATATTTAAGAACTTTTATGTTAAAGAGCAGAGCTACTATTTCAGGAAAATTTAGATAGATGGTAACTAGTTTTTACCGCGAAAATGACCAAATATGTATTTCTTATTATAATTTTACGGTTTCTTAAAAAATACTTTAATAATTTATTTTTCATGTAGTAAAACCGGGTTTACCTTTTTACAGGTAATTTTGTAAGCCGCATTAATCTTCTTTTTTTTTTTTAGACACGTCAACAGTGGAACTTACCCAACGCAGAGAGTTGTACATTATATAAAGAAAAGATTAGAAATTAAGGAGATAAAGAAGTCTAACAAAGGAACTATATTGAGAGAGGGGATACAAGAATGAAATGGGCACTATAAAGAGTAGGGAGGCCAAGGCGTAAAAGATTAGAATATAGAGTAATTTTTTTTTTTTTTTTTTGGGCTTGTCAACCGGGGACCTTTACCCAGAAACAATTAGAATAGGAAGGAATCACTTATATCTTGATACGGTCAGATATTGTTAGAAGAAAGGAACAAATAATAGGAACAATCTGTGGAGAGGGAAAAGATATAGGACGTGAGAGGTACAATACGGAGTAGGAAGACCAAGTCTCAGCAAACTGAAGTAGACAGCAGAGCACTCAGCAGAAAGAGATGAACACTTAATAAACACATGATCAGTATCGCAAACATGCTCTTCATTTGAGTGGACAATATGGAGAGACAACCAACGAAAAACGAAAACGGAAGGAAGATAATAAAGTATGGCTTAAGAGCGCAAGCAAATAACGGAGACAGAACGACACAGAGTAGCACGTTCGGAGGAAATGAAGGGGCATTCGAACAAGACGTAATTCGCATCGCAGGTATAATTGAGCTCTGGAGGGTCACACAAAGGAGATTGAACGATAGAAAAACGGAAAAGGGAAGCCGGAAGCAAACTATGATTGAACCGCAGGCGAACTATAGCGGAAATAATCGAACGAGTAAGGTAGGGGAAAAGATTAAACCAAGGAAGAGAGGCAGGAAAGGGCTGTATAGTAAAAATATCGAGGATTGTTAAAGAATTAAGGATAGAATCCGGTCTAGAAATCGTGTTGGAAACGATAAGAGAGACAGTAGAGAGTTTGAGCAGGAAATCTACTAATGAATAGACCATTGGTCGCCGCCGAACGTGCCAACGAGTCAACTAACTCGTTGACAGGAATGCCGCAATAACCAGGAATCCCGCAATGACCAGGAATCCATAGTAGATCGATTACGATGGAACGGGATGCAAATAAATTAGAAATTAAGAAGCGAATTTGGAGAATAATGTGATCCATGACATGAGTAGGAAAGGAAGAGGGCCAATAAAACACTTTTCGAGTCCGAGGATAGGAGGAATCTAGACATGTTATTTGTCGAGGATATAAAAAGGACTGCCTGCAGGATAGTCATGGATTCGGCAAGAAAAATAGAGAAAAAGGAGGGCAACCAAAAGGATTCGGAATAGGTAAGCGCGGGGATAATGAACGCAGCCCTAACGCCAACATCGGACTTCGAATCATCCGTGTAGATAATTATATGCGAAGGGAAGTATATTCGTTTCGAACGGCAGGATGAGGAAGAGGTTTAATGTCCGGGGGGAGAACAAATAACTTCGGAGAATGCTTGAATTCAAAGAAATTATAAGTGAAGTAAGGTGGTTTGGTGAAAGGAAGAACAAAAGGCAAGAATAAGCCAAGAAGAGATCGAGGATAATATAAGAATTTTCCGAGGAGAGAAGAGCCAGTTATCGGAAATAAATTGATAGGAACTTAGGAGTTTAGAATTAATAATAGGGAGGCGTTTAATCAGAAATCGTTCACCTAATGAGAGTCTTCGAATAAAAAGAGGAAGGAATCCAGTCTCTGCCAAAATGGCTGGAATTAGAGAGGAGTTAAGTGCTCGATACAGAGACGAAGACATAAATTTTGGATGCGATCAAATTTACAAAGAAATTGTTTGGGCGCACTAGTGTACAGGAATGCGCCGTAGTCAAATTTGGAAAGGATTATTGATCTATATAACATAAGTAAAATATAAGGATCACCGCCTATTTACGGGGGGCGAAAGAGCTTTTAGTATATTGAGCCTTTGAGAGCGGACGTACACAGATAACCTTGTCGGCATGATCTTACTGAAACACACACGATTCACATTTTTTGTTTACAACATGTAATACATTATAACAGTTGCCAAGCGAAATCCAAAAATATAATAAATAAAATTAAAATCGCTTCTAAGCTGAATTTTATTCTAAAACATCATGCACTGTTTTATAAAAAAAAAAAAAAAGAAAAGAATAACTCAATGAAGACGTTGAGTGCGGTACGTTTAACGATTGCGTCAACGCGCGAACATGCAATAATCATGCTGTACCACATTACCTTTTTACAGTACATATACAATAATTATCGCGTTTATTTAAATTTAAACTGTATTCGAACACGAGATATTTGTCATGCCAATCACGAAAATAGTGCCCAATACGGTGCGAATTAAAATAGGCTAACGAATTGAGATAGTTTGAATTAAAATTAACTCGCAGGTCATTTTGCAGCGAAATAACAGTGACTTTAACAGTTCTATATACGGGTAGGATATCAGTAAAATCATACGGGTATCGTTGTATTAAATAACGCTCTTTGGAACAAAGGTACAACAATTTCGCTTAGGAGACATTATTGTTGTTGTTTGTGCAGAAATAAAAAAGTTTGTTCATTACTATTGTTTTATGCACTTCAAATACGAAAATACACAAAAGTAAATTCATTTATCGTAGTAAAGATCTTAACATCCGTAAACAACGAAATCGGTATATCAGATCAGAATAAATAGCAAGGCAAATTGAAATAATACGCCCGACGGGCACGGTAGAAATTCTTCAGTATAATCGATTATTTACCGAAATATTTCCTGAAAAATATTTGATTAGAAATGCGTGAATTGTCCCGCACCATTGCTGTGTAAAAAAATTGATTGAGAAAAGCAAATCACCCTCATCATACAGAGCGAAAATCTCTATTTTGTATATTTACAACTACATATTATGTTGAGCAAAACGCTATACAACATTCTGCTTTGCGACTAACTACAGAGGTCAACATGCTACATGAATGACGCGGATGCCTATCTAAACAGGAGATAATTCAGAATTTCTTCTGTGCTCTCACATCAGCACCAAATTCTTCAGAATATTCCCTCCTTAGAAATCATTCACTATATGATATTACACGGGATCTTACCGTACGATCTACGTACACTGAAAATTTTTCAAATATAAATTACAAAAATACAAGAACAGCTTTTACCATGGGAACACCTACCTCTAAAAGGTAGAAATTTTGTTACTGGAATTTAACAGAAGTAAAGCCTAAAATACAATTCAAAACCCTCAATGAGCTGTTTACGAAAACTTCTTGGAGATTTTAATTTAAACACAGTTATGCCGTTGTAAGATGATACTAATTTTTTATTTGTTTTTTTGGCCCGGACTAAATTGCAACGTCCTTCTGACCAATAATTCTCTACAATCAACAACACCCAAACAACAAAAAATGGAAAACCAAAAAATTAATAATAACCAGTAAATGGATAAAAAAAAGTAAAACTAGCCGCCTATATAAACAAAATATTAAACTAAGGGGGAAAAAATTAAATGGCCCAAAAATTAAATAATAATCTTGTTTCCTTAAATAAACTTAAAACGAAAAAAGAAAATCTTATCACTAGAACTAAAAAATACACAATGGAGAATACATACCGTACGACATCAGGTCTTTAGAAAACACACAAGTCTTTTGTTATTAAATTGGACACGCGACTAAATAAGATGTGGTTAATGTCTTCTCTAAAATTTTGTCGACAATAGGTATTACAACCCGTGCAATGCCCTGTGTTTGAAAAGTTTAAACCCAATCGGCAATGGCCGGAACGGAACCTACATGCAACGGTCACAAACCTACAGGTTATACTAACTAGGATACAAATACGATAAAACCAGGGTGTGGACGGCAGAGATGGTTGGAACATATGAAAATATTTACCAGACTCTTGTTCGATGCATACGAAACTCATCCAATCAGCGTGATTATCTCTTTTAGATTTTTATCTAGAAGGTCGAAAGATGGGGTGAATGGAAACTTAATACCTGATCTAACCCACTTCTTTAGAAATTGAATCAACTCGGTCACTAAGTAATACCCCGCAATGACCTGGAATCCAGCAAAATTTAATGACTCCTCCCAGTTTTGAAATATTAAGATACTCTTCCTTAATTCCGTAAATGAGTGAATGGCAATTATATATTCAAAGTTACTGCTCTGAAGCAACAAGAGAGAACTAAGGCTGTCCGAAAATACCACAAACTCCCCCTCGGACTGCAACACATTTTTCACAAAAGAAGCTCGGCCGTAAAAATCGAAGCCTCTGGAGGTAATCTAAATTTCTTCTCAGTGATACCTTCTACAATAAACCCTGCCCCAACACCTTCATTAAATCCACGGAATTTATCACCATCGGTAAAAATCAACCGGTAACCAAGGTATAATTCATTCACAGTATCTAGAAAAACAGAATTCACAATGTTACCTGGTAGTAGATGCAAATTCTGGCTTTTAACCCGTTAGCGCCCAGTGATCTATTTATAGATCACCTACTTTTCTGAAGGCCCACTGAAAACGAAATCCTTTATCACTTCTTACTGTCATTGGTTGGTTTCCTTACACGTGTAGCCGCACCCCCAAACGAATTTTGAAACATTCTTTTCCACATCAGTCCAGCAGTTAACGTCTGAAGTTTGCCATTTCGAAGCGTCATAATGCAGTGTTCGATTTCGTATCCAACAGAAAAAAGTTTAAAAGTGAGTTAAACTTTTTTCACGAGTTCTGCATTTTCAATACCTCTTTAATTATTCTGCGTTATTTAGATTAAAAAAATAACTGTTTTTATTATTGAAATTTAAGTTTAAACATGCTGATCTATAAATAGATCGCTGGGCGTTAGTGGTAAGTCATATCGTTTTTTTCCCTTTTCATTTCTTCCACAATGTCTCGGAGTAAAGTGTTTCACACCGCCGAAGAAGCAATAGAATATATGTTTTCTAAGGAAATTGAATCAGATATAAGTGCCGTACTGCCTGATGCGGATGAATTAACTGACGAAGAGTGTTTTGATAATGATGAAATGACTACTCCATCAGTGAAAGATCTGTCAGGTGAAGCGGAAATATTTTTACCGGTAGAAGAAATAGAGGAAAAGGAACAATATGAATCGAATAACGTAAATGATTTTGACCCTAATATTACAGAGCAGCAGCCATCTAGCCCAATAATGAAAATAAAAAACAAGTTGATTCGAATTTATCAAAAAAATGGGCGAAAAAATCAAAAAAAGAGCCGAAATCAAATTGGTCAAAAAATAACCCTATTTATACTTTTAACGAAGAAGGTAATTTGTCCGGTGAAAATCTTGAAAGCATTTTAAATATTTTAGGAAATATGAATCCACTTGAAATTTTCGAAGAATTTTTAACTCCCGAATTTTACGAATTCATAAGAAATGAAACAGAAAGATATGCAAAAGAATGTAAAAACAAGCCAGAATTTTCAGTTACAGTTGATGATTTGAAGAGTTTTATTGGTTTTTTGATTTTCTCCGGCTACCACACTTTATCCAGTGAATCAAATCCGTGGCAAGAAATGGTACTGGCCAATCTTTACAAGAGTTATTGATATGGTTGTCGTAAATGCTTATATTCTGTTCAATTTAACAAATTGCGAAAAGAAAAGTATAAAAGACATCCGAAGATATATTGCTGTTGTGTTCCTCAAACGAGGAACACATTCTACAAAAAGCATTAGAAGACCTCCGATGAAGTCATCTAGATCAAAAGTGACAGACCCTATGCGTTTGGATAGAAAAGACCATGTTATAGGTAAAAGACAAAACCAAAAAAGATGCCAATTTCAGAAATGTGAGGTCTTACGTTTTGTACAAAATGCAATGTAACGCTTTATGTGAAATGTTTTTCGTCATATCACACTTAATTATTGCAAATTTTCTCTATAAAAATGTAACTATGTAAGTTTAGATCAGTAAAAAAGATTTTTTCTTTGAAATCTCTTTAGTTGTTTTTAATTTTACAAAAATTTCATTTTTTTTTTTACTAAATTCGTTAATTTTTAAACATAAATTCAGAGCAAAGTTATTTGGTTTTTTATTACCAGTAGCGCCCAGCGATCTATTTATAGATCACCTATTATCTCAACTGCTAATTACAGTAAATTAATAACACTTCACGATTACTCTATTTATGATGTATAAAATGTAATTTAAAAATATTTTTCAAAAATTTTCATTTTAAAATAGCTTGGGCGTTAAGGGGTTAAAGGTGTTAATATTAATGTCCAATTTGATAAGGTGGAAATTTAAATCGAATATGGATATCCAGCTCTCAATAACGCATCCGACAAAACCTTGGCCATCATAAAACTAATACAGAACGCAGCCATACGAATGTGTATCGGAGCTCTACCATCCTCACCAATAGATAGTATATTCTGCAAAGTAGCCGAACTTCCCCCACAATTTAGAAAAAAATTTGGTCGCAAACAGGTTCCTCCTATCTGCTGTAATTAATCCAACAACTCCAATACAAAACTTGATAAATACGTATGTTAAAAACCCATCGCGGCAGGCTAAAAAACCAATCACCAATTTCCTGTCTTTTCTAAATAATAATGAGCTCAATTTTTCAGAATATCCAAAATTTCCATTCTGGTTATTACAAACCCTAGACATAGATTTTTCTTTAATAAACTACAGTAAATCCGAAGTCCCTCGCCATATAATTAAAAATCATTATCACGAAAAAGTTACTAATTTTCCCAATTATGTACCATGCTTTACAGATGGGTGAAAAATCAAAAATCAATATATATGCTTTCTCTATCAATGGAAAAGTTAAAAACTTCAAACTTCACAAATGCTCTTCGAAGTATACAGCCGAATTAATAACAATTCTTCACTGTTTGAAAAGCAAAAAAACCAAAAAAAAAAAAAAAAAACAGCAAAAATTATCTAATCCAAAGCGACTCAATAAGCTCACTAACATCCATCCTGAACATTTCTTCAACTGACAAATTTGTCCAAGATATTCACCAACAACTAAACAAGCTAAAATCTCGAAACATTAATATCAAATTAATGTATATACCCAGTCACATCGGAATCCAGGGGAATGAAATAGTAGATAACCTGGCCAAAACCGCCACTACACCCTCTACTGTAACCTCCACCGCAGTCACAAACATCAAACATATACTAAATCAAACCAAAATATCTAGTCGGAAAGCATTATGAAACACAAAATCCCGTAACAAATTATTTCAACACAAAAAATCCGTACAACCTTGGAAAAACCTCTCGTCCCAACTAAATCGACAAGAAGAATTAATAATCACCAGACTTAGAATTGAACATACGAAACTCACCCATAATTACCTCTTCCTAAAAATCGATAAACCCCCTTGTCAGTTCTGCAACTCCACCCCCATCACAGTCAAACACCTTCTTTACGAATGCCCTAACATTAATCAAATCCGTCTGGAACTAAAAATCCCCTTGAATAATTCAAACATCCCTGACAACCAAGAAAAAATTTAAAAAATTCTTATCCTGATTAGAAAATTACACTTAACAAACCAGCATTTAAAATACCTACCTGACACTGGGTGTAATAATCATAGCAATTAAAAACACTCAGTACAATAATAATAATAATAATAATAATAAATTAAATTATAAAATAGTTAGGGTGAGAAGATGGCGCAAGAGCTGGACTCCAACTATAATACACCCTAGTTCTTTTGAACAAGAGCGGAATTTTCTGCGGAAAAAATATCCAATTAATACTTACCTGCATTATCTTGCTTATGAACTGTGTGGATATTTATAATTACAATACTTAAGTACAAATTTATCGGTTAAATAATTTCTTCTAGGATGCAGGAGAGTAATTTTGGTTTCCATTTGAAGACTGATAGTAGGGGACGACCTGATGTTTTCCGTGATTAATCTTAAGCCAAGATTCTGTAATGAATCTAACTTCCTGAGCTGAGACTTCGAGGCTGATCCGTAAAAAATCACTCATAATCTAATTTCAATCCAATAAAGCTTTTATATAATTGATTAACGGGTGGCCGGATCACCTCCGCAACATGAATTATTTATATACGATTTAATTACAAGTTCAACTAGTGTCTGAATGTGAAAAGTCCATGTTAGTTTAGGATCTAAGAACAAACCTAAATACCTAACGTGCCTAGTAAACTGAATGAGTCAGTCTTGAATTAGAACACGTATTTGTTTGTAGTCAAATCGCCTGAGTGAGAAGACAGATACCGAGGATTTGGTATGGGATACTTCAAAATGTATTCTTTCAAAGGAATTGAAACAAATATCAACAGATGTTTGATTTGCCTGAAGACATTTGGTGAAGCAATTATGTTTAGAATATATTAAGAAGTCGTCCGCATATGACAAAATTCAAGGAAAAGTTGGTACTTGTAATATATATTATATATATAAATTAAAAAGAAGCGGACTGAAAACGGAACCTTGTGCAAGACTTTCATCAGTTATGCGCATTTCAATCTATTTAGACACAAGGTTAAGAATGTGAAGTGATCTACATAAAAATAAACTACAGAAAAATTTAGCAATGGGAAAAGGAATGTTAACTGTCATTAATTGATTGGAAAGAATGAGGATTGAAACATTATCAAATTCCCCCTGAATATTGATACGGATTCGGTATTTACCTGGCGCGATGATGTCAAGCTAGATAATTATTCTCTGGCTAAAATCATTCATTTTCGATCTCTCGGCATTGTTGTATTGTTCGGGCCAAGACGTTTACATGGCCGACTATGTAATTTTCGATTTTTGTCGAATTTCTCGGCACGTATTGGGTTAGGGGCTGTGTAAGTGTCCTGGTGTGCACGGTCTGCGACAGCAGGATAGCGTCTGTCGGCAGCGTGAGCCGCGAGGAAAGAAGAATCCGGCATTATAGCATGTGCGTGATATGGCAATAGCCCCCCTTATCACAATATAAGTTTACAGTTACTTATCCATGGCCGTGTATTCTCTCATCCTAGCGATCGAATTAATCGGCTAGTAGTCGATAGTCGCCGATATTCTTCGGTCGTCGTCGTTGAGTGGCCATTTCGTTCGATGCTAGTCAACACAACGTTGTGTGTCGCAGTTTGGTACGTTCCAGTCGTCATTGTTTAAAAAGTAAAAAAAAGTCGAACAAATAAATTTGTAACAATTTTATTTTGCGTATCCGTAACTGTGTTGCTGTATTTTGTTTTTGTTTTTTTTTAAATTGTGTTATTGTCATAAAAAAAAAATACGCTTCTATTTTGGTAAAAAAGTTTTACATTATTAAACGGGTGGTGTGGTGCCACTATGAGGCTTCCAGTGAAGGGAGAAAATACGCTCGTGGTGTGTGGGCGGGTTCGCGATTGCTTTTGGTTAGTTTACAAAAGATTGCTTTTTTTTTTATTTTAAAGTAAAAGCAAAAGCTCCGGCTGCCGTGAATCCTCCGTATTTTCGTGTGTTCGGCAAGTCCTCTTAAAAAGGAAAAGATTGACTCGTGAAAAAAAAAGAGAATTCATTTCAATATCAAGAAACATTGCCACCACAAACCTTTGTCTTGGAAAGTAGAATAAACATCCTCGAAGAACGATGCTACACAATCTTGAGTACCCAAACGTGGGCGGAACCGAAACATTCCCTTCAGAAGTATACTATCTCTTCCAATCCACCACATCAGCCTGTTCTTAATTACAATCTCGAAAACACTCCTAAAGCAGAAGACCAAGGAAATAATTCGAAATAATGACGCCTAGTTGAGATATTTACCAAGTTTAGGAATCGGAATAACTAGAAAACGCGTCCAGTCAGAAGAGATTAAATCAGAGGCCAATAAATTGTTACATATATCTGATAGTATATTTTTAGCGTAATTACTAAAGTTATTTATAAATGAATAAGTGTAACACCATCCAGACCTCGGTAAAGAATCACGTTTCTTTCGTAAAGAAATAAAAATCTATTCATACGCGATTGAACGGAGCAGGACATGAGGTTCCATAGGTAAAATATATTCTTCCCCAGCCAACTCCTCCTTCATCGGAACATAAGGGGAAGTTTGAGAAGTAAATAAACCAACTGTCATCTTGAATGACTCGGCCGTGAGAACGTGAATTTTTTAAAACGTTTAGTCAGATTCCGAACTCTTAATACGTATTTGCGTTAAGCGATGTTAATTTTTCGTAACAAACTGAAGAAAATGAAATGATATCGGAAAATTATTTCACTACATTACTCGAATCCTTATTTCATAATAGTTCAATATTAACATATTAATAAGAGGCTAAAGTTGAATCGTTACTACGGTGTAAGTTGATTTTTTTGCTTAACATAGGTTCACCTGAATAATAACGAAAATTGCTTTAAAAAAATCAGATCGATTATTAGTCAATTATTTTTTTCCTCGGGCGCGCCACAGTGGAATTGACTGAACAACGCGACAAACTAAATTAGAAAACTAAATAGACAATCGGTCGGAAATGGAAGACGCAAAAAACCGGTAGCAAGGGAGCAGCGGAAGATATTATAAAGAATAGAAAGACCCAAAGCCAAAAGTTGGACGTATAAAAGAGGAACGTTCGTTGAAGAGAGTAGAACATTCAAAAAAAAAAATGTGATCAAAATCAACAAAAAGGATCGGTAAGGTGAAGAGAGAAGTACAGAGAAGGCGACAGGAAAATCGAAAACGAGAAGAGTGGAGTAAAGAATGATTAATGCTGAGTCAAAGTAAGAAACCAACAGTGGAACGACGACAAACAGGAACAGAATGGAAACAGGGAACGGAACGAGGAACCGGTTAAATAGGACGGTAAATAACGACTAGAGAATATAGTTGGATAATTGTCCAACCAAAGTTTGGAATGATTGCAGATGGATAGGAAACGGGGATATCTGAAAAGGGGAAATTTTCGGGAAATAAACCATTGCGGGCGGCTGAATGAGCTAAAGAGTCGCCATTGCCCTCTATATCAGAATGACTAGGAATCCATATAAAATCGATGGGGATTGTTTGTCAAATATTATTGTATATACTCCCGGTTTCCAGCATGCCACAATGTTGTATAACATTCTTGTAATACATGTATAAACAAATGAAGTGTCCGAACGGTATACCGTTATTATGCTGTCCGATCGCACTTCAACTGCTTCATCGTCGCCCTAACTGCAAAGCAATCATCTTATCCTTTAGAATACATCGAGGACCGCAGTGAAAAATATAACATAAGTGACCTCGCCGAAAAACAGCAGAAAATTCACTATTAACACCAGTGAACAATATAGAACTTGCAAACCGGTTAAAACGAAAACCTACTAATGGTTTTTCCGATAAAATTGACTAAACTGTAAAACCGGGTTTTTCTCAAAAACCAAAAGTCAGCTTTTTTCCTTCACTAACAATAATATACTCGTAATTGTAATTGAAACAAAAAACGATACTAATAGTAATATGTTTCGCATAAAATTTACAATTAACCGATAAAAAAATCAATAAACACGTAATGTAATTTGACGCGCAATTAAGTTTCTAGGTTTTTTTTCCCCTCCGCGCTGTGTACAGCAGCTAGGCTAGGAGCGCGGCCTGCAAGTTTATTTTATTTTATAAAATAGGTTTAACGATTTAAAAAGATCGAGAAGGAATGCGACAGATGGCGAATCCTGGAATGGGAGTGACAAAGGAGGATATTGGGGAGGGAAGCTAGAACATTGGTTAAGGATCTTTGAACATTCGGTTAGAAGGTGGGGGATGGTGATAAGAACTTCACATTTGTCACATATTGGTGGAGCAAGCTTCTGAAATATATATGCATGTGCGTTTTGGCCAAATAAACTGTATTTGTTCAGGCCAATAAAAAAAAAAAAAAAAAAAAAAAAAAAAAGGCCGATACATAGGCGGCACAACACCACTTGATTCTTTCGACCTTCTGGCTGAAATTTCCAATCGCGAACTGATGGTTTGACTGCATGTAGGTGTGATGGATTATGTTTCTCCGACCATTTTTTCTACCATAATTTCCGAAAAAGGTTTTTATTCGCTTCCTCGATATTATCGGGTGGAATCTGAATTCGTGGAACCGGAAGCATTTTTGATGCCTCTTTGACGGCATGATCAACCATGAGGTTTCCTGGTATCTTTGAATGACCACGAACCCACAGGAAGGTTACCCTCGGTGATGAATTATGAAGGATTATATTTATGGAGTCAGCTATCGGATGGTTTGATTTTTGTTGGATGTTCTATAATTTACTACTAACAATTAATATATTTTCTTTTTTTTTGTTATACTTTATTAACATTATTTGTGTATGAATACGTAAGTTACCAATTACCGAATAACATATGATAAATATTTATCCCCTTATTTCCGACAAAGTTACAAAATAATTTAAAATTTTCTTTAACCATCTTTTTTTTTTTTTTTTATTCTACCCTGGACGCGCCAGCGGCCTTGACCCAACAACATGAAGAATTAAGAGATAGAACTAAATAGCCAGGCGGTCAGAAATGGAAAAGTCAAAGGACAGCAGCAACGGAATAACTGAGGGCAATGGGAAGGAAAGAATATAGGTAGCGTTAAAGGGAGTAGGAAGACCCAAAACTAAAAGTTGGGCGTAAAGAAAGGAGCGTTTGTTAGAGAGTGCAGAACATTTTGAATCACAAATACAAGAAGGCTCAGAAGCGTGAAGAGGCAAGAAAGGAGAAAGAGCTGAAGAAAAACGAAAGCGAGAAGAGGGGAATAGAGAATGATTGATTTTAAGCCTAATTAAGGAAAAACAGTGGAACGACGACAGATAGGAATAGATTGAAACCAAGGCAGGAAAAACCGGCTGAATAGGACAGTAATATGAATAATGATTAGAGAATAAAGATGGATACATGTCAGACCAAAGTCTGGAATGATTAGAGCGTGATAGAGAAAGAATGTCTGAGGAAGGGAAAGAGTTGAGGAAAGGACCAATGCGGGGCGGCTGAGCGAGCTAAAGAGTCAGCTGAGTCATTGCCCTGAATATTGGAATGACTAGGGACCCATAGAAAGTCTATGAGAATGGAACGGGACGAGAACAAAGAGGAGACAAGAGATCGAATAGAGAGGATGATACCGTCAGAAGTATGAGAAGGAAGAGAGGAGATGGCTTGAAGAACGTCTTTGGAATCAGAAACAATCAGGAATTTGTGAACTCCACTTGTAGAGGATAAGAAATGAATTGCACGAAGAATTGAGATCGACTCGGCCGAGAAGATGGAGCAGAAAGAAGGAAGTCTGAAAGACTCAGAGTGCAGGAACGTAGGAGACGTATACGCACCACCCACCCCCCATCACTCTTGGAGCCATCTGAGAAGATTAAGGAATGGGCTTAGTTGCTGCTTACGTTATCTGCTGACTATTGTAGTTACATCCGTTATTATATACATATATACGTTATCAGTTTCATTACCAAATAAATCGTCATTCGATAGCTTAAATTTAAATAAACAATCCTTAAATTTCCTATGTTCAGTTAGAAATTGATTGTACAAAAATGTCATTATCGAGCCTGCTTTGTACATCTAGGAAATAATTAACTAACCTATTACTTCAGGTCACATTACGTTAAACTGCTCACTGTACAACTCATAGATATAATGCTTCATTTTACTTTTATTTGCCATCATATTATATAAGTAAAAATTACCGTTCTCATATTTCTAAATCTTCAAATTTTATAATTTAATCGAAAATAAGAATTCCAGAAAAAAGGATTAATATAAATTCTTATAAAAAGTTTTACAACCGATCCGATGGAACTTTCTTATTCGGTTAAGGCGTCAACTCTGTCTTTAGTAACAATATTTAGTGACACACTACTTTGGGGAATTATTCTATCCCCAGGGAGAGAACATTGACGAAAGAAAGTGTCGAGCCAACATCAACCGAATTGGCCCCATTAGTGTACAATAATTGAAACATTAAATTTCCACAGTCTTGCAGGGTTCGAAGAAACATGTCAACGAGGGAAATTTTGTGTCATCTTTTCAAAAACAGATGAAAATATTTAGTGTTACCGGAAAAATAACAAGCAAAAACTTATTCAATGCACTGACACCAATTCAACCACCACGTTAACAGATAATGAAAGAGTTTTTTTTTTCAGTTAGCGGCAGTTTCTGTATCGAATTATGTTAATCCACAAAATATGACCTGTTGGGCGCCTGCATTTTTTTTTTCTAAATATTATGTTACTGAAAAACAAAATTTGAAGTTACGTTACTTTTATATATTATTTTCTCCGTATGATAAAATATTAAAAGTTATATTGTTTTTCGATTTTTTTTTTTTTTCATATAATTCTTGAATAAAAAATAATTCTAAATACTAGCATACTTTAATCGTATTCCTTGGTTTCTGCTAGATTTAAGGTAGATTTTATTGTTAATTTGAAATAATACTCGATTTATTTCTTTTTATACTATTTCCGATAAATACAATGCGTACCTCCTAGTTATAAGTAATTAGTACACAACAAACTAATGATAATTCACAGAGCTGGATTACAGCATTGAAATTATCAAAAAATGTAGTATAATAAAAAGGTTTGTTTTAACGTACATTCCACCGAACAAAAACTATCAGTAGTAATATATATTTTACTAATAACATCGGTAAATTAGTACTTCTCGGAGACTTAAATTTTCGCAATATTTTCAACGAATACAGGAGGAAAAAACCTGTTAAAAATACGAGCTTTTGACTTACGAATATCGAACATCGCAGATAAAAGTATACATTGAAAAGAAATAAGCAAGTAAAATTGATTTAACCTAAGTAACTAATAACTGATTTGATTAAATTTTAAATTGGAATATCGACAATTAAATCTCAGCGGCCATGTTCACATTTATTTTACTTTAAAGTTTGCAATAAATACTGCAACCGATATAGTTACGACAATAAATTATAATAAATTAAACTTAAATACTACGAAATTTGCTTCTCTCATAAATTTAAATGTGCAATGTACTTCGGTAGCTGATATTAACAACTGCTTATCCAGTATCGAAATTTATGTTAACACAATATCACCACATTCTCTACAACCATTAAAAAAAACACAACTTATTGATGAAGTAGTAACTTCTAGTATCACAAATGTCACACAGAGAAACATTTGAAAAGTGTAAAAGTACAATGTACTTTGAAAGTGATACCGTGATTATCACAATGATTTCCTATGCGCGTGCAGCCCATCTGACGACGCTTTGTACACTATTCTACTACAGCAGCGGTAGACTAAGTAAACATCAGTATTGGCTTTTGATTATTTAAAAGCTCCCTCAGTGACTCTACTTTCAGACCATACTCACTTAACGTCAGAATAAGTTGCACCATCTGAATGTAGTCACTACGAGAAGAGAACGTTTAAATAATTGAAAGCCAACACTGTTAGATATCATGTGTGACTGTGTATATATTTGAAAATTAAGTGATCTGTAAATAAAGCCCTTTTTTAAATAAGCTGTTATTTATTTCGGTTATATATTTATTTATTCATTTTATATCAACTTTTTAATATAATACAATTACATGTGCATACACACATATATATATATTGATACGGATTCGGTATTTGCAGCGCTATATTTTGTCGATGTCCGAGTTATAAAAAATACTCCCCGAAACGTCATTAATTCACGATCTATCGGACATCGTTCTTTTTAGCCGTCGCTTTGCCTTGTCAAGTATGCTTACTCGGCCAAAATGGAAATCCCGTGCCTGTTCGTTCGATCAGTTGCACCGGGACGATACACTACACTAGTGTCTGTGTAGTAGTAGTGGTCGAGGACTTAGGCAGTGACATGTGCTTGCGGCGAAAGCGCGCATCCGTACTGTGTGTCGAATGACCTTGAGCCAAAGAAGAGATTTCAAATGTATTCCGCCAAAAGTCAGGCAGGGTAGTTAGTGGGGGGATCTACGCAGAAGTTTCTGTAAGAACACTTCTGCGTAGCCTTTGGTTACCGTTTTTTAGTTTTAGGTTAGAGTTAATCGTCGATCGTTCGGTGTTCGTGATATATCTGGTCGCTGTCGCACGTGTATCGAAATAATTACGCGCCATGCCGCTTAATTTATTTTTTTTTTGTTAATTTTGTAAAAATAGTGAAATTTTCTGTTATTTTTTTTTCTATCGTGGCCGAGTACATGTATCAGGATCGCCGTCCTGTCAGTTTTTTGTGAACTTTTCCATCAATTATAAGTTTATTTCTTAGTAAAAGTTTTGCTTATTAAACACGTGGTATCGACTTCGTGATATCTCTAGCGGAGAGAATCCCGCCGCTTTGGGGCGGGATCGAAAACGTATTGTTGTTTATTTTTTTTTATTTTACTTCTATTTTCTATTTTAAATTTACATTCGATAAAATAAAAGCCTAATGCTCGTATAAAAAAAAAAAAAAAAAAAAAAAACTTATAAAAGCAATCACGATAAACTATCTCACTAACGGGAAAATAAGAAAATAATAAAAAAAATCATTTCTCTCTCTCATCAACATAAACCGTATCAAGTGAACCTGTAACAGGGAAGAAACGTTGTTCGTATCAAAAGACGCTCCGAAAGAGGGACTCGAAGTAGCAATTTGTATCAAATAGCGCCCGTAAAAGGGACCTCAAAGACACGAAAGTCGTATCAAATGGCATCCGGAACAGGGACAAAAATTTAAATTCTAAAAATCACGAAATCCGTATAAATATATATATATTCAGCCGATCAGCTGCCCGCTCTCAGAAAAAATCTCTAGCTACGCCCATGGTCCCAACTTTTCCGGCTTTAAAGCATCATTGGCAAGAACAGTTGTGCATAGTACGCATTGAAGTCTAGTCTCCCCATTTATTTCTTTTGAAATACACAGTCCAGTTTAATATAATCGATGTCATACTTTCGTTTCGGTAGCATTTTTCTGAAAACATAATCATTTTTATTATTCCCACTCACTTAGAACCTATGTACAACGTACATTAATACTTGAAAGTGGTCACCAAAAATATGCATAAAACATACTTAATTTTAATGATAAACCCTTGGAACTGGCGTATAAAGTAAATCGCAATTAAAAAGAAACCTAGCCTTAAAGTAAAATGTTGAATGTCACGTGATATTCATAGTACCTGCTTAAAATTAAAACAAACAAGATTACTTTACTGACGTATTAAAATCTGAAGCAATTAGTATACATATACGATGTCTGCCCTTTGCTGTAGAAATTCGAAAATTGAAAATAAGCAAGCACTCAGAACAAAACAACGAACGTAGAGGTGCTAGTTGGATCATCGCTAAATTAATTAAAACAAGTAAGATCGCGGATAGATAACGGATTTCCTCCTATTTACGAGGATGCAGCTCGAGTTCATATTAATCAACCTTCTAAGATCCATTGGATGCTTGGAGTATTTCTCTCTCCGCCTGTAGTTGGTTTATGTTCAGAATCTTGCATCCCATCGATCCAGTTAAGATGCCAGCAACTTGCCAATCAGTTTTTCCTTAAATTTGCATCCTTCTCCAGCAATTCCTTATCTCTTACATAACTTGGTATTTTCCGTAAGCGGAGATTTACTACTAACATTCAACCTTTGCTCGCACTCTCTGCAAAACTGTTTTACCCTTACAAATCTTTATTACTTATTGACCACCTTCCTCCAGTATTCTCGCAGTTCACTTTTGCTAGTAAATTTTCAGCTCCGACGGTGGATTTTGTATTCCACAAATAAGAGTCTTACCTAGGTCTTGCTTCCTTTTTGAAGCATATGTCTATCACTACGGACAAATGACCGGGATTCTTATATGTATACACGGATGGATCTAAAGGCATTCAAGGACCGCTAGGATCAGCGTTTGTTATTCCGAGCAGAAACGTGACCAGGAAATTCAAATTACCGTCGGCATGTTCAATTTTCACTACCGAGGCCTTTTCGATTGTAAAGATTCTACGTTTCCTTCGTGATTCCAACTGTCACGATAATATCCTAATTTTATCTGCATCCTTAAGCTGTCTTAATGCCATATTGAACTTTCATTCTACTCAAGGTGCCTACTTTACATTTGCAATTTTAGAAGAGGTACACATCATCCTTCGTTCAAGAAACCTCACAGTCAACTTTTGTTGTGTTCCTGGTCACACTGGAATTCTTAGCAACACTGGCTGTGATGAAGCCATTAAATCAGCAGCAGGAATTGGCAACTTGTGCCCTTGTATTCCGTATATGGATCTCCGCTCAACGGCGGGAGCACAGTTGCAATCAGATTGGAATGCATTCCACCAGTATAAAGCCCAACTATTTTTATACGAATATTACTCCACTCCTACTCAAGGAAGCTTGGTATGTTTTAAAGAAGTTTGGCACTCCAATACCTCGGCACATGATCACAACGTTTATTAAACCACTGTGCTCTACCCGCGCATTTGCACAAAATTGGCTTGGCAGAAAATAGCACCTGTTCACACTCGGATGATACCGACATGACTTTGAATGCAGATCACCTTTTTTTCAACTGTTTCTCGTACAGGGCTAAATTTTTCTAAACTTATTTTGTTATGCCAACGTTCTCCGTATATTTCACGTTCTCTACTTTCTTCGGCTGTTCCTAATATTGTTTATTTTATTTTATTGCAGAATGTAGAATTAGAGGTTATAAGTTTACAAGGTTACATTTGCTCGTACTACACATGGACTGATTGGTTCCTTCCAAAGTCCAATAAAATAAAAGAAATAATAATAATAATAATAAAACAAAAAACAAACGTAACAAACTGAGTCAGACAGTGTCTGTTCACTACACGAGCCAACACCCCCGCACCGTGACGGCGGCTCTTATGTCGACTCGTTGTCACTTATTTAATATTTTTAGAATGGCTTCATGGACCACTTTGGGTGCTTCCAGGGACCACCGGTTAAGAACTACTGCTTTACAGTGTAAGTATAATAAACATAATTCCGCCCCCAAACTGTACCGCTCTAAGCAGTTGCTCGCTTTTCAGTGCCTTTGGGCGGGCCCTGATATCAAATCTTTCAAAAATTTGGGCGGGGGGGGTTTGAACCCCCATAAAGTACGCCACTGTATATAGATATAAGTATGTATGTATACATATATATTAAATGAAATATAACATAGAAATTTTTAAAAATACCGTATCTAAGAACGGGAAGGAGTCTTTTTTTTTTTTTTTTTTTTTTATGGGCCGGCTTCAGTTAACCATCAAGCCATTTAGCCAAATTCAAGGATTTTTGAACATCATTAACTCTTTTTATATAACTTTTTGTGCAAAAGATACGGCATAAGATTAGGAACGAAACGTATAAACGTAATTCACAGTTTTTCATTGATAATAAAAGTCAAAAAAAAAAAAAAAACAAAAAAGTAAAATAATAGGTAAAAGTTTTTCTTAGCCTGCAAAGGCAGATTTTATCGGCGTTTCATCGCCAACAGCACCTCTACGCAGTATTTTTCGATTTAGAAAAAGCATTTGACCGCCTGTGGCGTCATGGCTTACTACTAAAACTGCGAACGGCGGGAATCGCCGGAAAATTGGATAAATACCTACACAGCTTCTTAGACAATAGAACGATCCAAGTTACGACTGGTTCGTCAACGTCTGAACTGATGCTGTTGGAAAATGGTGTGCCACAAGGCTCTGCTTTAAGCGCAAACTTGTTCATATATTATATCAATGATATAATTGACTGCCTTGCCGCCCCAGTAACGTCCCGGCTCTACGTTGATGACCTGAATATATACTTATCGTCCAACCATCCTATAAACGCTCAAAATATCCTCCAAAAATCCATTGAAAATTTACAAAAGTGGTCCAATGATAACGGTCTGACCTTTTCCTTAACAAAAACAATATGTGTTGATTTCCACAGGGGACGCCAAAACCCACTTCCCAGCGTATTCCTGAGTCTAAATGGTTTTCCTATCCCAAATCATCCATCAGTCAAGTTTCTAGGCCTAATATTTGATAAAAAACTTTCCTGGCGCTCTCACATAGCTGAGCTCTAAACCAAGTGCCTAAAATCCTTGTCTATCCTGAAATATCTATCAAATTACAAGTACAATATAAACCCAAAATTACTTCTTACAATCTACAGATCGATTATCCTTTCACGAATTAATTACGGGTGCCAGGTGTACTCCTCAGCAGCTAAAAGTGTGCTAAGATCCTTAGATCCTATACATTCTGCTGCCCTCCGGTCTATCCTTTCTGCTCATCCCTCTTCTCCGGTTATAAGTTTGTATGCACTGGCAGGTTGTCCCCCGCTGTCCTACTATAGGAAGTACTATAACTTTAAAGAAATGAGCACCCTCCTTAGTAGTACCAAAACCCCGACAATATCTCCTAATATGAGGTTTGGGAATGACCCAGTGCCCGAACTTTTTTCGGTTATGGGTCGTTTCCAAATCTTTTCAATCCCAAGAACTCTGCCAGACTTCGCAGCAACCGCACCACCTTGGAGTCAGCCAATCACAAACATCAACATATCGCTGACAAAATTTAACAAAGCTCAATACCCCCCAAACATAGCACAAATAGCAACAAATATCATAGCGAGCTACACAGACCATGCATGCCTCTACACAGATGGAGCGAAGACAATAGGTTATCAGTCACCGGCGGCATGCTCCTTCGAAGTCTCAGGGGCAGCAGAGTCAGTTAGACTGCACGATTGCTGTACAGCACTGGACGCTGAAATATACGCGATAGTCTTTTGCATCCAACACTATACCGATAGCAACCCCCAGTCCCAAAAGGCCCTACTCATAACTGACTCTCTAAACTCCCTTCAACTCATCTCGGCGATTAAATCCAACAACCCTTTGGTAAGGAAGGTACATTACCTATTATACAGGTTATCACATTTAAACTCCGAAATGTCCTTCCTATGGGTGCCGGCTCATGTTGGGATTCCAGGCAATGAGCGTGTCAATCGAGCAGCTCAGGCGACATTGTTCTCTCCAATGCCACACAACCCCCCTCTTCCCCCTACATTGGCTCATTTATTTATGCAGCAAACTGGAGAAGAATGGCAACAGGAATGGAGATCTTTAAGTACATTTCTCCGAAGCATAAAAACAACCACGGAGCCTTGGTGGCCCACAGACGGAGTTTCCCGCAGAGATTTTTCTGTCCTGAATCGTCTCCGAATAGGACATACAACCCTCTCGCACGGCTACATATTCACGAGCCAGGAACCCCCAAATATCTGCCCCTTTTGTAGTCAACCGAGCGCCCCATCCACCAATCACCTACTTCTCGAATGTCCCTCTTTTGCAGTACCACGATCCATGCACTTCACCACTTCCTCTACTTCTACGATACTGTCAAATGCTCCGCCCGCGGTCGCAGCTGTATTAGCTTACATGCGGAGCAGCGATCTGTACTATCGCGTTTAATCCCCTTAAGTAGGCTCCATGTGCTGTAATAGCCCCAGTAGTTAAACACGGCACATGGAAACCCTCATATACAATCTTAGGAAAAAAAAAAAAAAAAAAAAGTGATTTACGTTTTGACTAGAAACAATTTTAAAGTTTATTCAAATTATTTCCCAATTTTTGTAAAATAGATTTGAAAACATATTTTTTTCTCTTGAATATTTTAAAATACACTTAACACCGTTTCCTTTTTATTTTGCAAATAATTCTTTTTGCCAATTACTGATTGCTTTAGAATGTTGCACTCGTGGTTTTAATTCAGATTTTTTTTTTCCTACCTTGGGTGCGCCAGTGGCCTTGGCCTAACAACATGATTAATTAAGAAATAGAATTACATAACTAGATCATCAGATATAGAACTCATAAAAGACAGCAGAAGCGGAACAACTGAAGGCAATAGGATTAATTCAGATTCCAGTCATTTTATCTCATATACATTGCAGAGTTAACCGCAGATAATTATCACCATCAACACTAAATGAATATTTCTGATAAGGTAAGTATTAATGTACATTTTATGTAAAAAAAAAAAAAAAAAAAAAAAAAAAGCAAGTTCCATACCCTTGACAGGGCGTTGGTGATTGTGGAGTTAGGGGCCAATTCGTTCCTCTTTTTTTTTTTTTAAATGGGCTCGGTGTTAACACTGACCCAATTACATGGACTTAGATCACCTACTCAGATTCTGAGGCGATCGGAGATAGAAAGTATAAAGGAAAGAAGGAAGGGAATAACGGCTGGGGATAGAAAGAAAAGGATAAAGGAAGCATTGAAAGAGGTAGGAAGATCCGAACTCGGCCGCCTTTACTTTCTCAAATTTCTCTGGTACCCAATTATTTCAGGCTCGGTAAACCTGGGAGCGACTTCGATCCGGAACGAGACAAGTCTCGAATCCGTGACCTCTGGTTTGGTAGCCAAGTGCCTTAACCACTAGGCTATCACGCTGCCACTTTTTATGTAAAAAATTAATTAATTTACCTTACATCATTAATTTTCTAATTTCTGGAAAAACGACTGTTGATGCGTGCATTATGAAGTTTTTTTTACTCCCTTAAAACTTTTTTATACCAATCTCAAACTATTTTTACAAGTTAATTTTTTTAATAGCATTTAGAAACTGTTAATTACATTTTTTTTTTCAATTTTTTTTTTCTTTTGTGACACAGCAGGCTGGACTCGGCACACACTCCCAATTTTCCCTTTTCGATCATTTAACCTTGTAAAGTGTACAGAGTTCATTATTATTAAAAATAGGTACTATTTCTTAAGTTGAAATAACACTTAAGTAAGAAATGATAAAAAACAAGAAATGTACATCTGCGTTGCGACAAGAATTATGGGAGTTTTGTTTAGCGTAGGCGTCTAATTACAGTTGCGTGAAAAACAAATTTCTTGCCAAAACGGAACAGCCATCTACACCGCAACTATTATTGACTTTTGGAAATATTTGTCTCCTGCTGGGTAAAGCTTTGTTGGTGCCCAGCATGTACGAAATTCTATCATCAGTTTACCTTCTGCTTGCAATTAAAGCTTAGCCCGAATTAATTACAGCGCAAAAAATGTTTTGAACTTGTAATTGCTTCAGCCTTCAACTGCGCACCCTCTACTTGTACATATCTCGCTCCGGATAATGCAAAAACTTCAGCCGTCTGCGTTTTCTAGTCAAACTTCATCGAATAAGCAGTTTGCTTTCCGAGGTAAAATAAATTCCTTCAGCTTTCAAAACTATACTGGCAATTAAATGCAAAATGACGTAATTAAAGTTTCCGAATTATACATTTACTCTTTTTATTTGAACATCGCGCTGAAAATTGTTATTACATAATTTTAAATAATTTACTTGAAAATTTTCTAGAAGCATATATTTTAAATATCAGATTGCTCAAGAAAATTCTTTTGGAAAAGCAATAGACTTGTGTATTTTTTACGTTTTTTAATTTGAAAAATAATTACTGAAACTTTTCCATTTTTTTTTTTAAATATACTGTTTAAAAGTCAATATTGATGAAACTTATGGGCGCTTATTTTTAACTAATATATACAAAAAGGTACTTTTGTTATTAACGCTAGAAATATATATATATATATATATATATATAAATATACTAGGGAACCAGGTTCGCTGGTCACTTCGGGGCTTAAACCTTTGAATTTTTTATTAATTGTTTTTCTTCGCGAATTTTTAAAAAGGACTGCAGTAATCACATAACGTTTATTTAAAAAAAAAAAAAATATCTAAGAAAAAGTATCGCTTAACTAAACAGTACACACAGCCATCATTTTGAAAGGGCAGCATGAATTTTCATTAAAATGCTTCTCCAGCACTATAAAACATTTTGTCATCGCTATAAGAAAAGATACCTGATGAATTGGAACTTTTTCCGATGATCCGAATTTGAACAAACAACAGTTAGACATTATCGGAAAAAATATATATATATATATATGTATATAGTAAAAATTAATCACTGACATGTTTCGGGAACAAAATCTCAGCAGTATTATCATAAATAGCAATAAGAAAATTTCAATGGAAACAGTTAAATTATCTTCTTTCTTTGACTCCATAGCTCCTGATTATGTCCCTAACTATGATGAAGTGGATTCTTTAATTCCTCCTTACCAATTATCACCTCATTTCCTTTCCTCTAACTTTTCCCTCTCTGAACTTCTTTCTTCCCTGAAAAACTCCTCCAACTCCTGTCCGGGCCATGATAAAATTTCTTACTCCATCCTCAAAAACCTATCTGTAAAGTCTCTCCAAATTCTTTTAATAATTTTTAATTCCTTCCTGCAATCTGGTTCTATTCCTGATTCATGGAACACATTCGTTGTTATCCCAATTCCCAAGAATAATTCCTCTGCCTTTCGGCCCATTTCTTTAGCTTCTTGCCTGAGAAAACTCTTTGAGAGCATGCTTAACAAACGGCTGGTTTGGTGGCTGGAACACAATAACTTGCTTCTAGACAACCAGTTTGGTTTTCGTCCTGGCTTAGGCCCTCCAGATTGTATCAGTCTTTTCCTTGCTGACATTTACAAATCATTTATTTCCAAAGAATTCACAATTGCAGCTTTTATTGATGTAGCCAGTGCATACGAAAGCGTCCATCTTCCCACGCTCAAAAACGTTATGATGTCTTTAAATATCCCTGCATCCATATCCTTCCTAATTATAAATCTTTTTCAAAGTAGAACTCTCCTCCTTTCTGCTCCTTCCTTTTTCGCCTCAAGGAAGGTCTTCCAGGGCCTTCCGCAAGGTTCTTGCCTTAGCCCTACTTTATTTAATTTATATGTTTCCAAAATTGGTTTTCTCTCCTTAAAATCCAAAACTTTATTTTTTGCAGATGATATCCTTGTTTACTCTTCTTCCCGTAATCTTCTAGTTGCCAATGAGGAACTAAACAGCTCCTTAATTACTCTAGAAGAGGCCCTTTCTAACATTCATCTCTTCATTTCCGCCCCAAAATCAGTAGCTGTAGTCTTCACCCTTCGACCTTACAACCCGGTCTCATTTGAAATAAATCTAAAAAATCATTCCATTCCAATAGTCAGTTCTTTTCGTTATCTGGGTATCACTTTATCCCCTCGTCTGTCTTTCCATGATCATATCAGCCATTTATACACTTCCTCGCTTAAAGTCTTTAACCTTCTTAAAGCTCTCTCACCTACGAGATGGGGAGGCGATCCTTCTGTGTTAATAATGTTGTATATATCTCTCATACGCTCTAGATTGGATTATTGCAGCTTCTTATATGGCAACGCTTCCAAATCCGTTCTCTACAAATTAGATCGTCTCCAAAACAGTTGCCTTCGGCTGTGTCTCGGAGCTCTGAGGTCATCTCCTATCCCAGCCATTCTATCTGAATCCAATATCTGTCCTCTGTTCATCCGAAGATCTTATTTGGGTTATCGCTTTCACATTAAACGTTTTTCCACTTCCTCGTCAAATATCAGTACCTCTTATTCTTTTATCCTTCGTCACTGTCGTTTTTCCTCCAATAAAATTCCTATACTATCTCTCATATATCGTTTCGCCTTTCTAAATTTTCCCCTTTTGTCATTCCTCATCACAAGCTTCCATTTTTTTCTTACGTCTATTCCAAATTGTTAAAGCCACCAAATATTATCTTCATGCCATGCTTCCTTAAATCCTCTCCCTCTCATATCGTCAGTATGGAATTTAATAATACAATAAACTCTCTATTCCGTGATCACTCTTTAATTTTTACTAACGGATCGAAGAGCCCGATCGGAGTTGGTGCGGCATTCTTGTGCCCTCAGTTCTTTCATTCTCGGTCTTTTAGACTTCCGTCCTTTTGTTCTGTCTTTACTGCAGAATCTGTTGCCATTCTACAAGCCATTATTTATATTTCCTCTTCTGCAAGTTCTTCCAAATTCCTTATTGTTTCTGATTCTTTAAGTGTTCTTCTAGCGCTATCTCCACCTTCCCTTTCTCCTTCCACTGATGCTATTATCCTTTCTATTCGTTCTCTTCTTCATGATCTATCCTCATCGACGTGCACCCAGATTGACTTTCTTTGGATTCCAGGACATGCAGGCATTGATGGAAATGTAGCCGTCGACCTCCTTGCTAAAGCTGCTGTTTCCAATGGAAATTTTATTAGTAGGGTTCCAGCACACAATATTCTTCTTCCAACTAAATCCTGCCATCTTAGGCACTCTGTTTATGTTTCTCTTTTCGCTAATCCTAATTCCTTTTATCTCTTGATTAATCCTGTTCCTTCTCCTCGTCCTTGGTTCTATGAGTTTCCCAGTTTGCGTCGGTCCATAATTACTAAATTATCTCGCCTCCGTTTCTCGCATAGTCTCCTTCCTTCTTCACTAAATCGATTTTCTTTGGCTGCATCTCGTAATTATCCATTGGATCCTGAAGGTTGTTCCCAGTATGTTTGTGATACGAATCAGGTGCTCTTCGAGTGCTCCGGTTTATCTCGCGAGCGTGAGTTACTTTATTATCATCTTTTAAAGCTTGGTCTTCCTGCTCCTTTCAACGCCTCTTATGTTTTTTCTCTACCTACTATCTCTGTTGTTCCTGTCCTAGGGGTGTTCCTTGATTCCATTGTCGACAGAATAAAAATATAATTTCTATTCTATTCCATGTGTCTATCCCTTTTTACTGGGCTAATGCTCTTTGCTAGCAAACCCAAGGGGCGGTAAAAAAAAAAAAAAAAAAAAAAAAAATTTTATTTGAGGTAATTAAATTATTCAAGAGTCTTTTCTAATCGCACCTTAAGAATCAATTAAGGTAAAAAATCATGGTCATAAATAGGTAGTTTCGGAATTTTTAAACACAATACATATTTTTAACGATAGGATTAAAAAATACATACCTAAATATTTATAATGCAACACAGAAGAATATAAAAAAATTCAGTCCATTACTAATTTACATATCAGATAAAGCTAACTGGTACCAGTATAAATAAATCATAAAAGAAGGACTAGCGGAATTCCAGAAACCGATAGAGCTATCTACTGAAGCTAGACAAGTTAACAAAATTCTCCTAGAATTTACATCACTGATACTCAAATCAGCTAACCAAGCCATTCCTCGATCACTCGGTAAAAAATCCGCTATGAAAATCCTTTGGTTGGACCCAGCATGCCGTGAAAAAATCAAAAATTACAAGAAACTGTTCAGAAAGTATAAGAAATCTAAAAGTGAAACAGATAAAATAGAATTTACAAAAATCAGAGCAGCGGCAAGACTAGTCATCGAAGGAAAAGAGAGACAAACCTGGCGCGACTTCACGTCCACAATCACCCACTCTACTCCAACAGGTCTAATTTTTTTCCAAACTAGACCTGTTGGAGTAGAGTGGGTGATTGTGAACTAATTTCCTTTCTCTAAATCGATTATTTCAATTTAATTTGGTCCTCACCATTAGTTCTGTTGAGTAAGACTGTATCAGCTGTTCGTTATTCCTCCTATCCGGTGCTCAACCGCCTTTCCGCACCCCAAAAATACATTCCATAAGCGGAATAATAAAAAGCAACCATGCCTGACTCCTTCTTTATTACAACTCAATCAGTTGTTCAGCTGTTACCTCTATAGAAAAATCGACCTCTTTCTACTACTCTCGCCTGACTGTTGGTTTGGTGGCTTGTTTATTTTCTTTTTAATTATATTTCTATTTACTGGCTGCCATTTTCTACTACTCTCGTCTGATTGCTTTTATATTCTCTCATTTGAATTTACGTTCGAGTCGGATTCAAGGTATGTAATTTTTCATATTAAATATCTCATCTTTACGTTACTTAATTTTATTAAAATATTCTCTTTCCGGTATTACTGTTTTCGTATTCTCTCATTTGAATTTCCGTCCGTTCTGGCTGCCACTTTGCACTTGGTTTGGGTCATGGAAATTGAATTGTGCGACGCGGCATGTAAGCCCGTCTATTTCGATTTGATGGCATATACGGAAGAAGATGCCATCAAATTTTACATCAAACATCGGGTTTTTCCTTTTTTCAGGTTTTTACACTATATTTCTTTTTTTTTTTATTCCTTTACGAAGTATCATTTTTCCTGTCTACTTCTGCGGTATTTTTTTTTATTTCTTTACAAAGTACCATTTCCTGTGTAGGGTTTTCTCGGCATGTCATAGGCTACTCACGGTTAATTGTAATAATTTGGAGCGGTTCATTTTTGGTCGTTAATTTTTGCTGTTATTCACAGTGGGTGATTTATCACAAGTTATGATTCATAACTTGTGTTAGTTCACCCAATGTGAATAACAGTGAAAATGAGCGAACTAAAATTACGAATATGAAGCGAAAATGAACGAACTAAAATTACGAATATGACGTGAAAAGAAGCGAAGTAACATAACGATCATACAGGAAATAGAGCGAAAAGTGAAATACCGGAAAGAGAATATTTTAAAAATTTTATAATTACATTTAACACCGCCGATCCACTGACCTCATCAAAATTCCAAATTCTTACAATTAATCTTGAATAGCCTATGACATGCCGAGCAAACCCTACACAGGAAATGATACTTTGGAAAGAAATAAAAAAAAATACCGCAGAAGTAGACAGGAAAAATGCTACTTTGTAAAGGAATAAAAAAAAAGAAATAAAGTGTAAAAACCTGAAAAAAGGAAGAACTCGATGTTCGATGTAAAATTTTAGGGCATTTTCTTCCGTATATGCCATCAAATCGAAATAGACGGGCTTACACGCCGCTTCGCACAATTCAATTTCCATCACAGAAACCAAGGGAAAAATGACAGCTAGAACGGACAGAAATTATATTTTAATAAAATAGAGTAACGTAAAAAATGAGATATTTAATATGAAAAATTATATACCTTGAATCCGACTGGAATGTAAATTCAAATGAGAGAATATAAAAAAAAAGTAAATAAAAATAAATTTAAAAAAAAAAAACACCAAACCAAACTAATAACAAAAAGTGTAAATTTGAAATATTTTAAAAACAACAAATTATTGAGATGAACTAAATTGAGAGATTTTTAGCCACCCATGGCTGTGAGTAAATTTGAAACAGTTTACACACTTTGAAATATAATGAAATATGAAATAAGTTGCGACCAACTACAAGGTAAGTGAGACGAACTAAAAGGTAGAGATGATGTACGTATCAAATATGAACTATAACAACGTAAAACGAACTAGTGCCATGAATATAACAGTTTACCGTTGTATTACGGATATCTTCGGTGACGCTAAATCGTTAATTTTTTGAAGTATTAATCAGAATTGATGTAATCTGAATTATTTACCACCGGCGTGAACCATTGATGAAAAGATAACCAATATGATTTTCTTCCTTTTTATTTAACATCGCAATTGAAGTTATAAACTAAATTATTTTTATTCTTAAGAAAATACTACCGAATTTATAACAGCAAATTTCAGTGGAAAAGTAAAATTTGAATGAATACTTTTAAAAATCTTATTCTACGTACTAGTACAGACTAGCCAAAAATTATATAAAATAATTAGCCAGAAAAATATTAAAATTATTCGTATAGTTCGCGTATCGAAAATATTCGTAATAGAACGGCATTAAGTACACGCACTAGTCCACTCAAGACTCTAATATATCTACCTAACCGTAAGCATGCTGCAGCGATGAAGTTTGAACGCAACAACGAGATACATTGAGATATGAAAATTCCAACGGTCATTGATGAAATTACCAGGTTCGTCCGTAAATACGAAAAACGGCTGGAGAAGCATACTAATGTCGAAGTCATACAACTCCTCGACAACTCTGAGGATATAAGGCGACTTAAATGCCGAAAACCATATGACTTAGTGAAATGATGTATAAAGTTGGAGTCACTTCATTGGAAGTGTAACTCTCTCCACGTGTCGTCAACTTTATCCTGGTTATTGTTAAAAACTAAATTGTCATCACAATAAAAAATTTGAAAAAAAAAAATCGCATATACAAACTTTTATTTTATTATTATTATTACTACTACATATTACCGTCGACAATACGTTATTACTGCCCCTCTTGTCTCATACTCAGAGAATTTTCCTAAGCTTCTAAGATATTCTTACTATCTTCCAACAGTTATTATAATTTTCTGTCATGCTCTGTTATGGCTAAAACATCATATATATATAACTCGGCCATTTTGGCCTCGCAAGGGGCTGTTCCCTTTGACCCCTCTTGCTTTCATTTCTGTCTCTTTCTCTTCTATACTTTGTATAAAATGATCAAAATTTACAACATAATTCTTACTGGCATCAACACAAAAAAAAAATAACATAACCACAAAAATCCTATTCTAACATTTAACTTTCATTATATAAAATTAAGACATTTTTTGGTTACATTTTTTTTTGTTACATATTTCATTACATAAAATTGTGACATTTTTTAAATAACAATAACAAAAATCCTATAAAATATAACAAACGTTACATAAAATTGGGACATTTTGCGTTACATAAAATTTGGACATTTTTTCGAATGGGGGGTAGCCTAAGAATTACGTTGTAATTAATATATATATATATATATATATAAATTCGATCTTTCGAAACTTACCATACCCCCAAATGACAGTCTTCTACAGTTCTTATAAAAAACATGATTTTTACTGACATCATTTTTCCCATAAAAATATTTTCAAACTTTCTTGGTCCACCTAATCATGTAAATAATTTCGATAATACCGTTATTTTAGAAAAATCGGATAAGTTGGGAATTAGACTGATAGGAAAGGCGATTGAAATGAAAAAATAAAACTTTCAACCGAGACATCTATGAAAACATGGAAACCGCAAGTTACTTCAAAAATTTCTAAGGAAGAGAAGACGGAACAGATTCAACCAATCGGAAGCGACTAAATTACCTAGTATTTGTTTGTACTTTTTTGTTTTATTCCATTTATTCTCTTACTTTGCCCTAAAAATAGAGAACTGTGAATATTTATCTGAACGCAATAACAAGAAATAAATAAAAGTTCCAGAAAATAACAAATAAAAAACACATAAATATAACAAAATCATTGGAAAAATCTGGGCCATTATAATTTTGAAATAGTTTGTACACAGAAAAACGGAATGGATTCCGAACGTATTGAAAGAAAAAAAAAAAAAAAGAATAAACACACACATACATACATACGTATATATATATATATATATATATATATATATATATATGTATATGTGTGTGTGTGTGTATATTAGCAAATGTCAATCGGTAACACTTGAACAAAATTGAAAAATAAAATAAAAAACACGGGTGATAAAGTGTTTTAAAAAAGAATCTGGACAGTCTCGCACATAGCTGAAAGAAACATCGACAACTACTTGAAAAAAATCGTAACAATTCGTTTCGACCGTTATTGCGCCAGTAAAATATTTTCTTCATTCCTTACCCATTCGCAGTATAAACCACACACCATTTTCGGATAGCGCCCAGACAAAACTGATTTGGAAACGGACATGGAAGAAAAATATTTTTCGAATTAAATTCGGCGAATAATAAATGACAACGACTGGAAACTAAGTCGGGAGACGGGCGGAAGCTGTTAGTGCAAATTCGGAAATCGGCTTAAAGCCAAATTATCGCCAGAAAACTCGATCCGAATTTTATCGCAGCCAATTACACGTCTAGATACGAAAATACTTTGCACCGCAGTACAGCCTGAGCTTTTATCAAATTCAACAAATACTTTAAATTCCGACACAATTTCTTCTTCTCTATGCACGCATTCATTTGCCCTGGTCATAAATTTGCTGTCTAAATTGACGGCAACGTTTATTCGAATTTATTAACAATTTCTCCTTCTGCTTAAATTAATAAGGCGAACTTTACCCGTTCGACGCTCCCCAGATTAGCTTTATCAAACGTCAATAGTTCTATAAAAAGTAGTTTTAATACCGAGGTAGCTGGCCGGAATTTAATTAATTAAGTTAAACAGTTGGTAACGATTTACATGCGCATCGGTTGTGCCATATGGTACAAAACAGTTTGGCGACATCAGGAAAAATCTTAGCGACGTACTTAACAAAATTTAGGCTGCTTCGGGATATTCCGGTTATTTAGCAGATATAATCCTCAAAAGAACTTGCGTTATGATTATGATAAGCCCACAGATGTGAACACTATTCACAATTCCTTTAAAAAAAAAAGAAACGCCTAACGTCTGTTATTGACCCTATTATTCTCCATTACTGTATAAATCTTGCTCAAACTTGCGCCGCACACATATGTATGCAGTAATATAAGATAGTATTGAATACAATTTTTTTTAAAATTAATATTAATTCATAAATACAGATAAATAGACGACGATTCATTCCAATTTTACCTTTTAAATGCCCCCTATTTTTTGAGATGCAGTATATTAACAATTGGTAACACTAGTTGATTTTCGTTATATATAGAAGTCCCATCTCGAAGGTGACGATAGAAATTGTTATGAAAATTTAAATTAAAGTGACAACCCACCACGTAGACCACCATATGCGAGCTAGTTGGTACACAGCAGACACACACGGGCTGCACTTGTATATCGATAAATCAAACGATTACTAATCAGTTCCGAGCGTAGTCATATCCACTGGAATTGCATATAGCAATTGCCAAGAACGCTACCTGATTCGGTACAGATTGATTGTGCAGATAGGTAGTCTGGCCGCTCGAGATCGAGCTAACGAAGTATAAGAGAACATTGTGACTAAATGTTAAACGGATTCAAAATAATATTCAAAGAAAACATTGATTATTTTAAAATATTCAGTAAAATTAACAAAACCATTATAATCTCTAATTAGTTCTAAGAGAAAAAAATATAAAAAGCATCCCTTAAACTCACATTTATTTCAAGAATCATCCAGTAACTTAATGCTATTGTACAAAATGGATTCGGGAACGAAGATATACATATGTAATCTTAATTTTTCTACACAAAATAATAACTGCTATTTTTGAACGAAAAATTATACGCGCTTGATAACTTATCAGATTCGTATAATACATTAGGAAACATAAGAATATAGGCAAAAATGATTTTCTTCACTGTTATCATCGATTGTTTTATTATTTCCTTCTGATACATAATTTCCTTCAACCTCTTTGCCGTCAATAGTATAATAAACCTAAATAACTAAACATCAATTCGCATGATACAGACTAATTATTGAAATCGTTTAAGTAACTACTAATTCCATTTCTGCTACCAAACTTATTACTGCTACTCTTTCCAATACAGTTCCTGCACCTTTGTATTATTCCAAATCTTTAATATTTGATAAATCTTAATTTAGTAATGGTAATATGTCCTAAGGCTTCGAAATTTTAAAATAAAATTTTACCCTTGTGACACATAGCGTAATCAATTTTGGTAATAACGAATTTTAAATAAATCTCAATAAAACCTTACCAAAAATTGTAAATAAAAATTATGAAAACCAAAATTTAAATCAGCGCCGCTAACTCATAAAGAACAATACGTTCTTTATATTATTATTATTTTTTTTTTTGAATATAAATGGTGTATTTAGAAAAAAAAACAACAAAATGTGTGTATAAAGGGTGCAGGGGACTAGTGCACTTAAATCAGGAGTATGTGCTTGTTTAGCTGAAACAACGTATTAATAAATATAGAACCATGTGTGTGGTAGTTTCCTGCAAAATGTACTTAAACTAAGGTGGTGAAAGGATGAAAAATATAGTCTACTCACCAAGCGTGTGTGTTGAGAGATGAGTTTTTCTAAGTATAACTTAAAAATATTATGTGCAATGATTTCATGCTTTTCGGCTATTTACAGGAAGTGCATAAGATAGAAAAACACTATGCTACATTTGCGGTTTCACGATTGAATTTGAGTTTAGGGACTTAATAGTGTATTAGTTGTCGTTTATGAACTGCCTGTACATCGCAGACTCCATATACAACAGGAGATTTATGGAATTTGCTCTAGTGATAATTAGAGATTGGGAGCTATTAATGCTGTATTTGCACTTAAGATCCTCAAATCTGAAAAAGATGTTCAATGTTATCTTCAACACCAGAGGTGCACATAGTACACCGAGGGTCATCAGAAAGACGGAACCTGTATGTAAGTAGGAGACAAACTTTTCGAGCCCCGAAAGCACTTGCGCAATTTAAGTTATTTAATTTTGATCTGTCAAAAACTTTCGAGAAGAACATGTATGTCTTCTTTCCAGTTCGACAACTGTCCCACCTCCGCTGCCGTATTGAAAGGAGTGTGCCATTAATATGGTTTTTAAGAGTTTTGAAATTTGGGAAAGGACCCAAACGGGAGGATCGGTATCTAGAAATTGGATATTCTCAACACGGGATAACGTTCTTTATATTCATGACCATTCCCTTTGCTTTCTGTCAAACTTTCACTCCTCCAAACCAGTTCATATCTCTATATAATTCTCTACCTATTCATGTCATTTCAACGTAAATTCCTTTATATTTTGATCACAATAATATCCCTTTTACATTATTATCTAATTCCCATCGACCTCTGCCATCCTCTAAGTATGTTTACTATGCCTATAAAATTACACTTTCTGATATTTGCCATTTCTGTCAACTAGGTGTTCCGGATACAGTTAGTCATTTTCTATTTGAATGCCTCTTCATTAAGGAAGAACGTTTGAAATATAATTTAAATGATTATTGTATCGATAATAGAATTATTATAAATAATGTTAACGGCTTAAACGTGTCGAACTGTTGCGCATTCGTAAATTATTGTAATCTCGCTTTGAGGAAACGCATTACTATATAAAAGGTACCTACCGTTAAGTCGATTGACTGAGCCAATAGACATCACGGTAGTATATAATAAAAAAAAAAAAAAAAAATACCTACGCTCTCCAAATTTCTTCCGCAGGCACTAATTAGACAGGAATTTCACAGTACTATCAAAATTCTCAATTTCCTTCGCATGCAACCATGTTTATAAATGGTTCGAAGAGACCGGGTGATGCCGGTGCCTCTTTTATCCTCCCAGATTTTGAATTTTCAAAATTTTCAAAATCTTTTCATCTGCCTTCATTCTATTTCATATTCATGAACGAATGAATAATTATCCTACGTTCCATTATTTCCATTTCCACCAATCACCTTTCCTCTAAATTCTTGATTATATCTGACTCCATGACCGCCCTTTAATTAATTCTCTCCTACCTGATCATTCCTGTGATTTTATCATACTCCGCATACGCTCACTTTTCCACGTTCTTTCTTTCCTTCGTTCCATTCAAACTGATTTTCTGCGGGTTCCTAGCCATTCGGGCATCTTCGGTAATGAAGCGGCGGACTCCTTGGTTCGGATTGCTGCTTCTTCCCATCCCTTTTCTTAAGAAAAATCCCATCCTCTAATCTCCTTCCGTTGTGCAAAGGTTTTCATCTTAGGTTTCGGTCGGGTATGTACGTTTCCTCTTTCTCTTACAATTGCTCTTTCTATCTCGTTGTTCAACTTAGTCATCCTGCTAATAATCTGCGGTTCTTTTTGTTTTCTTAACTTCGTCGTCCTGTTTTTGTCTCCGTTATTCGTCTGTGTTCTTAAGCCATACTCTATTATCTTCCTCCCGTTTTTGTTTTTCGTTGGTTGCCTCTCCACATTGTCCTCTCCACTCAAACGAAGAGAGCATGTTTGCGATATGGATAATGTGTTTATTAAGTTTTTATCTCTTTCTACTGAATGTTCTGACTTCTTCCTCAGTTTACTGCTACTTGGTCTTCCTACTCCATATTGCGCCTCATAACTTTTCCCTCTTCACAGATTGTTCCTATTATTTGTTCCTTTCTCCTAACAATATCTGACCGTAATTGAACAGTAACATAATTTCTTATAAAACAACAGCAGCTTTCCTTGGCATCTTGATGGACGCCAAACTGACTTGGAAACCGTTTATGTCTGATTTAAAAGCTAAATTCCTTCAATCTCTAAGGGTGATCAAGTTCCTGTCAAATCCCAAATTTAACGTCCAACCAAAATTTCTTCTAAATATTTACAAAGCATTAGTCCTTAGCAAAATCAATTATGGGAGTCAGGTATACTCGTCAGCGAGTGGTTTCCTATTAAAAACACTTGATTGAATCCCAGCGCCCCTATTCGCATGATACTTGGCACCCATCTTTATATTATAGCAAAAAGTTCTTCACTTACCGCGATATGCTTTCATGGGCTGCGAAGAATAATAGTTACGTAATTAAAGAGCCTAAATTGCCCAAAGATAATCTACGTGAGAATTCAATGCAATTCTGTTACAAAATAACATAAAGCCTAACCCCATACGCAGAATGGACTATTCAAACCTGCCTCCACCCTGAGCTTCTTTTCAAGTAGAAGCTATTACAACCCTCACCGATAACAATTACCCACCGGCACTTCAAGGGCACAGGGCGCTAGGCATTATTAATATATACTCCACATTTTCGGAAGCATACACTGATGGATCCGAAGCTAATAAGTCCAAGGCTTCCCCAGCTGCATGCGCTTTCGAAATAAACGGAATCACAGAGGGCATACGGTTAAACAACATAGTATTGATTGCGGGAAAGCCGAGATTTATGCTGTCCTGTCTTCAGTCATATTTAGAACTGAGACCCCAACCGCTAGGAATCTTACTGGTGACTGATTCTTTGCAGTACATACGTGCTTTGTAGTCGGATCGCCCCAAATCACCAATGGTCCTAGAAGTTCTGTCTATCTTATACCAGCTGAACCGAAGAAGATGCCTAGTGGTTTTTTTGCGGTTCCCTAGTCATGCCGAAACTCCGGGGAATGAATGAGCAGGTGGACCTGGTCGCTCGGTCATCCATGATGTGCCCTATGCCTCTATTTGCTTACGGTCCATTATCCCTAAGAAGTTTTCTGTCGAATGCAGTCTTCGCGCAATGGAATCATGACTGAATGCCTCATTCCACCTTTCTCTGAGAATTCAAATCTACGACAGGGCCATGGTGGCCTCCAGTCGAAACGGAACACACAGTGTTCTCGGCAGTCAATCACCTGAAAACGGGACATACGTCTTTTCCCCGCGACTTCATCCTCAAATAAGCTCCAAAGCCAAATACCTGCCCATTTTATTCTATCGATAAATACCCATCAGAGTTTCGCACATCTCAATGAAATGCACACGTCTTAATGGGTTACAGCGCGACCAAATTACATCACTTTCAGACATCCTCTCAAATACTCCTGCCGCTATCAACAACCTCATGACTTTCGTTCAGTCTAACGAGCTGAAGGGTCTGATTTAAAATGTGGATCTACGTACTGCGATAACCTAGGTACAGTTACATGCAGTGTGTGGATTAGTACTCTACCCCATAATCGAAAAAAAAAAAAAAAAAAAAGATCGAAGAAAAAATATTTTTATATATTTAGATTTACATAGTTGTAATAAGGTGTATACAATAAGTACACGTACTATTAAACAATTTCAAAAAGTATAAGACTACTTCCTTGTGAAAAATGAATTATTAAATGTATAATTATCAAAAATTATACGTCAATAAATTAGTATATAGTTTTTTTTTAAATTTTCATTTACTATTTAAGTAATAGTAATCGATTGTGAACAATTTTGTGATAAGCAAAATCGAACTGCTTCTGATTAATTTATTTAAATACTTTTGTAATTAATTAATCTGTGATATAAAGGTGTGATAGGGCGCTGAAACGAAACAGCAGAGCGCCGAATGGTATATTGCGAACGTGTGCATTGTAATAAACCTAACAAGTAAAGAAATACTGAGTAAATGGAGAGCAAAAGTATTGTTATTGGCCGGTCGATGCATTGGGAAGATTAGCTAAGCAGCATAATGATACAAGGAGCTGTGTTTAATGTCTATAGAGGAAGCGGTAGAGAAAGTTTCTAATTTGTTATCTTTTCTACTTTTATAGCTGATTTGGCACATTTCCGCTGGAATGTTTTTTCCGCAAGAATCCTAGAGAGACGTAGAGAGTGTAGTGAACTATTATTTTCTGTTCAAAGTCAATATTTAAGCTTCATAGTGGAACCGTGTGAACCTGGATCTACATACAACATTTGTTGATTCAGTTTGTCATCGCCAGACAGGATTTGCGGATACGTTTCCTTCCAGATCTGCCTATCACTAGTATAGACATATAAAACACGTCCAAAAAGGCAGCAGTGACTTGTCAATGATACCTGCAGCACAAGAGTTAAAAATACAGAACAAAACACCAGTAAGGAGACCACAGCGAAAGCGGACTATTAAAATTACAGCTGATTTCAAAAGATTCTAACCTGGCTGGAACATTTGGAGACCTTCGATACAGAAAGCATACGCTCACCAGCGGGAAAATTTTAAAAAGAAAATGTAAAAGAGTCAAATTTAAAATGAATGATGGATTTAAACAAAGAGATCAGGTGAAAATAGGCTGTTCAGCAAATTTACTTTTTTACTAGCCAGAGAAGAAAGATTTGTTCGGAAAAGGACAAATGACTTTTAAGGAGAACTCTAAAAAAAAAGCATAACAAACACAATCGACTTGAGAAACCATGCAGTTCTAGATCATCATTTCACCTTTAATAAACAAAATCGCCTTATTAGCGCATAAAACACTTTTTTTTTCACTGTAAAATTAAAAATATTTCCGTTTGCCACAAATTTTTAATCATTCACAAAGGTATATTTGTAAGATCCGTTATATGATAGAACCGTTTGCTCTGATGTCCCAAAATATGCGGAACTGCTCCCAATGACTCAACAGAAATAAATCAGTAAGTAATACGTAAGCCGGTGAATGCACAATTTTGCCTGGCTATCCTACGGAATATTATTTTTTAAACGAAAAATATAAATCTCTTAGATACTAGTTCGGTAATTGGAGAAGTTTTCTTTCCTGCAGGACAGACCCCTCTTTAACCATGCAGTGTTTAAATTTCTTTACATTAAACATCTAGTTTACAAACTTGCAATAAAATTCTATAAGATGTAGCGAAAGCAATGATACACATTTGTTAAGATATTTTTAAACACAATAACAGAACGTATTCGAATGAAATTGAAAGTGGTATATTTCGCATTCTGACCGCAATATTTTTTTTATTAGATAAGTGAGTTCTACACTCTCGATACGGTATCATGGATTATGGAATTGTAATTTTCATAATGTACTAAACCTAGTGAATCAGAAAAAACTATTTGACCAGTTTCTTTTGCTTAGGTTCCGCCTTTGCTTTTTCAAACTTTTCTGGTATCAAATTCAATTTCAGATTAGGTAGATACCCAGGAACAACTTAAATCTGAAGCAAGACAAGCTTTGAGAACTCGAGACCTCCAGTTTGGTAGCCAACCGCATATTAATTTGCTATATCCTATTTTTGGCTTACTACAAATGTTGAGAGATAACTCAGAACGTATTTATTAGTAAGATTTCGTTTCAGTTGTTTTGTTTCTTTCTTCTACGTTTCCCTTTTTATCTGTAATTAATAATCTTTACTGGAAGTGGAACTTCAGACGCTGTAAAAATCGTAACACCTTTTCTTACTGTTTAATCTACTAAAATATTTTCCTTGATCACTATGCAGCTCGGTAGTTACGTGAAATCGTTTTTTGTTTTTTTTTGTTTTTTTTTCATTCCTTTTAAAAATCCTTATTGCTCTGAAATATTATTTTTTATTATAACTCGTGATCCTTCTTAATACTAATGAAGAATCAGTTATGATTAATAAGCAGCTGATGTCGTAGAATGATGTATGTTTTATGGATGATTGCTTGAAATGTTACATTAGAGATGCTAACTTTCTTTTGAAATATCATACTTAATGTGATTGGTTTTCTTTCTTCTGATATTCCATATCGGAATTCAGCAGAGCTTTTTACAGATCCATCGCAGAAATGCAGTTCATGTATGACATAACTTTTTCTTCTTAAACTACGATGAGTGTATAGTATGAAGTCTTCTTTTCACCATATTATATCGATGGAGCGTTTATCTGTAAAAAATGTATTTTCTGTGACGGGAATCATATGTTGTTTTGAAATTTTAGATCTATATTTAATGATTTTAGTATATTCTTGTTGTTTTATCTACTGGCATTTATTATCTTCAGTTCAAATTTTCATTGCGGATACGAGGAATACATTCGATATTGCTACGGAACATGTTGATTTTACGTTGTTACGTATTAAACAATTATATTTCTTGTTCATTATATTTAGGTTAAAATTATTTTCATCCATTTCTGTATTAACACTTAATTAAACATTATAAAATCTTTATTAAACAGAAATTATTTTTAATTTAAAAATAATTTCTGTTTAATAAAGATTTTATAATGTTTAATAAAATTTCTTGTTCATATTAATTGTAATTCTTAGGCTACCCCCTATTAAATAAAATGTCCCAATTTTATGTAACGCAATATGTCCCAATTTTATGTAACGCAAAATGTCCCAATTTTATGTAACGTTTATTATATTTTATAGGATTTCTAATGATTATGTTACTATTCATATTTTTTTTTTTTTTTTTTTTTTCCACACCTAGCTGCTAGAGCTATCAGGGGAAGTTTTGACTTTAAATCACTTGAACGGCATTCCTTCCAGCAAAGGGATACCTAATTATTTATTCTACTAAGTCTAGTGGTTTTATTCTCCGCAACCGTCGTACTTCAGTTGAATTATCGAGCAGATTGACTGCTGTCCTGTTTGGGTGATCGTGTAATCGCATAGCATGTTTCGTCGCTTCTTCTCTTATAACGTCAGCAACATACGAAACGGTTAGATCACTGTGAAGGGTTTTATTGGATATAAACCAAGGAGCATTTGCCATTATCCTTAATATTTTATTTTGAAGCCGTTGTATTACTGCTAAATTTGTCCTGGCACTGCAGCCCCAAATTTGACATCCATATTTCCATACTGGGGCTAAAATGTGTTTATAGATTAGCATTTTATTTTCTAATGATAACTTAGAGCGGCGTCCAATTAACCAGTACATCTGCCGTACTTTTAATTGTAATTCATTCCGTTTAGTCTGGATGTGTTTTTTCCAGGTTAATTTTTTGTCAAGATGAATGCCTAAGTATTTGACACTGTCACTTGGTGGCAATATTTTATGATTGATGGTAACGTCCTTAGGTAGGATCTTTCTGTTGGTGAAAAGTACACGTTTTGATTTCTCCTCGTTGATTTTTATCCGCCACTGCTTACACCATGCGGATATTTCATTGATTGAACTTTGGAGATTGTTGCAAGCAGCATCAGGACAGAGGTTATCACAAAATATGGCTGTATCATCCGCAAACGTCGCTACTAGGCTTCCTTCGAGCACTGGGAGATCTGCGGTATATATTAAGTACTATTCATATGGACCGATTTAGAATTACGTTGTAATTTTTGATCATTTTACACAAAGTATAGAAGAGAAAGAGACAGAAATGTAAGCAGAAGAGGTCATGGGGCACAGCCCCTTGCAAGGCCAGAATGGCCGAGTTTTTAATTACATATATATATATATATATATATATATATATATATATATATATATATATAACTAATATTCAGAAATAGTTTGCCATATTAATTATCCTAACTCTTTAAGAGCAAACTTTGTTCCTTGATTCCAAATTAAAGGAGACAAGTTGCAGCATTTATCTGGTTGAAAATAATCCAGTTCCAGCGGAAAAGCTCAATAACTTCCACGAATATTGATATTCCATTTTATAAAACCTCAATTGAATATTTTCTAAAAATAATTTGTTGGTTTGTTAAAAATTAAACTGTACGGAATAAAACTAAAAAAATTAATTAACTTATTAAATTATCATTGAGTACTCAGTCTTTCTATGCTGGCGTTTTTTGTATAATCATCTTCTAGCATCCGTGAAAACTAGTTCAGTGAACTACAAAAAAAATCGGTCACATACGTGTAAGTCCATTGGACACGACAGATATAAACAAAATTTTTCTTTTTTCTTTAAATAAAACTTTAATTTTTCTTATCCTTCTATTTGAACACCCCTACGATTATTAACACAAAAAATAGCATTTTTTTATTTTTGATTAGCTAATAACTATGATTATTTCTCGATATTAATCTTTTTTTTTTCTTTCTACTTTCTTAATGACACGCGCGCGGTCTAAGAATACTGTATGCTAAAGTCGAAGTTCAAGAAATTCGTAATAAACGTCAACCTATTCAATGCAAGAGATGTCAACTGTACGGGCACTCCCAAAATTACTGTAATTTACCCTTCCGCTGCGTTAATTGCGGCAATAGACATAACACCAAAGACTGTAACAAAGAAGATTGCGCTAAGCCAATATGTGTGCTTTGTCAGGGAGATCATCCGGCTAACTACAAAGGTTGTCCGGAATATAAGCGTCTAAATAAAGGAAAAGCAGAGCGCCTAGGTAAGCGACCTAACGATCATTTACTCTTCAATCAGCAGAATTTCCCATCGTTGGAACAAAATGCGGGAAGAGTAAATCCTTGGTTTAATGAGAGGCAAAAGGAGGTTAGTAACGAAAATTTTATCCCAAATTATAAAAATAGTAATGTTGGCGTAGAAAGCAGTAGCATTAAGATAATGGAGCAACTCTCAATGCGCATGGTTAGCGCGTTGGACAAATTAATGAACGATTTCAAACTACTAATAAATCCGCTCTTTAGTATTTTAGATAAACTATTGGACAAATTAAATTAATGAGACTTAACATACAAGGAACCGTAATGATAACAAATAACTCACTGTTAATTATGCTATGGAACTGCAATGGGCTTATTCCGAAGAAACAAGAGCTTGAATTATTTCTTTATAGACATAGAATAGATGTTGCTCTCATTTGTGAGACACACTTGACATCTTCACACAGCTTTAGAATATCAGGTTATACTAGTTATCCCTCAACACACCCTGATGGCAGAGCGCATGGTGGCGTAACTGTACTAGTAAGATCGAGTTTAAATCACCTTAAAGCATATTCTGAAGCTACTTATGCATATCAGATTTCAGCTGTAAATATTAGAACCTCAAATTTTGACTTAGTAATTGCCAGCATATATCGTCACCCTAATATTATCTTACCTAAAGAAAGATTACTGCAATTAATCTTTGGCTTGGGACCTAGAGTCATTCTAGGTGGCGACTTTAATGCCAAACATCCAAGATGGAATTGTAATCGAACAAATCATCGAGGTAGAATGATAAACAATTTAATATCAAATTACAATCTTCAAATCTTAAGTTCCAACGAACCAACCTACTGGCCAACACACGCAAATAGATTGCCCAGCACACTTGATTTTTTCATCGCTAGAAACCTACATCATGTATATAACACTTGTAAAACGGTACCTAAACTAAGCTCAGACCACACTCCGTTATTAACATGCCTCTCAGTACAACCAATAATAAATGAAAAAACTAAACCATTATCAAACAAATATACAGATTGGATGAAATTTAAGAAATACATGGATCTGATTAATTACAATCTTCAAATCTTAAGTTCCAACGAACCAACCTACTGGCCAACACACGCAAATAGATTGCCGAGCACACTTGATTTTTTCATCGCTAGAAACCTACATCATGTATATAACACTTGTAAAACGGTACCTAAACTAAGCTCAGACCACACTCCGTTATTAACATGCCTCTCAGTACAACCAATAATAAATGAAAAAACTAAACCATTATCAAACAAATACACAGATTGGATGAAATTTAAGAAATACATGGATCTGATTACGGACTTAAATATCAGATTAAAAACTAATGAGGATCTTGATGGAGCGGTTTCTACATTAATTAAGAACATCCAAGATGCCTGTAAAACAGCCACTAAAACTCCAGCGTATAAAACTATTAAGGAAAAACACTTTAATGTTCCAGTAGAAATTAGAAAGTTAATACAAGCGACAAGAAGAGCACGTACTAGTTGGCAGCGTAATAAAACATTGACTGGTAAACAACTATACAATTCACTACAAAGGGAATTACGCAAAAATATACAGATATACAAGAATGATAGGTATGAAAACTTCTTTTCTCAATTAAATCCGCAAGATGACTCTATTTGGAAAATAACAAAATCTTTCCTAAAACAACATCCAAAGCAGTACCCGGTCAAAAAAGCAAATGGGGAATGGACCAAAACTGATGCCGATAAAGCTCAAACGTTTGCTGAGCATTTGGTACAAATATTTAAACCACACAATGAAATACAGGATTCCGCACATGATAAACTAATAGAGAGACATATGGAGGCCCCCTTTCAACTCACACTGCCGACAAAGCTTATATCACCTAGAGAAGTACAGGCTAAAATTAAGATGCTACGAGCCAAAAAGGCTCCAGGTTTCGATAAAATAACAGGTGAAATAATTAAAATGCTCCCATCGAAAACGATCACTTTAATTACTTATATATTTAACACGATTCCAAAAATTAAATATTACCCTGAAACTTGGAAAAGATCAATAATTTTGGTGATCTTAAAACCGGGAAAAAATCCAATATATCCTTCATCGTATAGGCCGATCAGCCTCTTAAGTGTGCTTTCTAAAATATTCGAAATGCTAATATACGATAGAATACTTTCGATAATAACAGAAAATAGGATTATTCCAAATCATCAGTTCGGTTTCCGCGGAAGACACTCAACTGTTCACCAGGTACATAGGATAACAGACAAAATAGCAGTTACATTAGAAAAAGGAGAATACTGTAACGCCATTTTCCTGGATATTGAACACAGGCCTTCGATCGCGTTTCGCATCAAGGATTACTATGTAAACTAAAACTAATTTTACCAAATGACTTATATGCAGTTATGGTATCATATTTGACAAACAGAAGTTTCAATGTCAAGATAAACTCATCATTATCTTTGTCAAATAACATAAAGGCATCAGTGCCACAAGGTAGTGTACTTGGCCCGCTCCTGTATTCCATCTACACAGCGGATGTGCCAGTAATAAGGACGACAGTAATCGCTACCTTTGCGGATGATATCTGTATTCTTGCTCGGCACAAAAACCCAGTGTACGCATCCTTGTTGACGCAGGAGCATTTAACCGTTATCCTGCAGTGGGCGCTTAAGTGGAAGATTAAACTAAACCACCAAAAAACCAGACAAGTAACTTTCACTTTAAATAATCAAAACTGTCCCCCTAATACAATAAATAATCAGCGCATAATTCAAGAAAATCATATTAAATACCTAGGTGTATGAGATTAGATCGAAGACTTACATGGAGAAGCCATATATCGTTCATCCGGCAAAAAATGGCTTCAAGAACTAAGGCTCGCAACAGCATAATAGGCAAAAAATTAACAATTAATTTGAAATGCAAGAGGCTAGTTTATCTTTCAGTCATAGCGCCAGTCTGGAGATACAGATTAGAAGTATACGGAGCCACTGCGAAGAGTAACCTAAATAGGGTTCAACAGTTCCAATCGAAAACGTTGAAGCAATTGGTAGACGCACCGTACTATGTATCGAATCACACTCTACATACAGACTTAGATGTTCCATATGTAAACGATTTATACTTAAAACAATACAAACACTTTTATGAGGCTCTTCAACTCAATAAAAATCCAGAGGTATCGAACATCAGTCGCTGGGATCAGCCAAGGAGGCTCAAAAGAACATGGGCCGGTGACGCCCTAGGTGTCAGATGCGATAGATAACATCGTCGTTAATACCTGAGCCGTCGAACGAACAAAATCCAGCGCTATAGTAAACAGTATTAGATATCAGAAGCAGAAGATAGCTCCGCCACTAACATCTCGGATGTGAAAGGAATGAACTCCAAATTATAGTAATCAGTTTTTCCGATCGACTAATGCTTATGCTGCCGCTGGGTAACTGAGCATGAAAAAAAAAAAAAAAAAAAAAAGAATACATATATATATATATATATTTATATTTTTATTAAATAAGATGTAGCATTTTCACGGTAATCTGACTCCTTATAGATATGACCTTTTTTGCTTATCAGAAACACTCATTCTCTACATACTACGTTAATTAATGTATTTAAAATTCAACAAATACTACCACTAGTATATCACTGAAAGCGAACATATTATCCCAGCTAATTTAAAAAAATTTTATCATGTAAAATAATTCCAATGTATGACACTTATAATAAATAATTCATTGCTCATTCTAAACTTAAATTAATGTTCCGTCAACTGAGTTAGGAAAACCGTTTGCTCTACAAGATAGATATTAAACATGCTTCTCAATTTACAAAGGAACTAAAAATGACTACATACAAGCAGAGAATTACAGTGAACGCCTAAAAATTGGAAATCACATTATAAATCAATCAAACATATGATATGGAGATATATAGAATTAAGAGGCGGAATGAATCGAAATATACATTTTCTACTGACATGTCGAAGAGAGGAATAATGAGGTTCGTAAAAAGAAATAATATTACAATACAGGAAATTATTTATTTTTTATTATCCAGTTTAGTTTAACTTCTATATAACTTCACAATCCTCGACGCCTGTCAAGGATATGGCACCTACTTTACTTTACTTTTTATATCTAGATTATGTACTTTCTGCACAATACGAATCTTTTACTAACGATTGGAAAACCGACTAAAGGATTGTTAAAAACGAGGGGAAGTGGAGGACTGCACAGAATTATATTTTAATTCGCCGTCAGAATATTAGAAAAGAATAGCAAATAAGTAAAAAATAACTATACTTTACGAGTAGCAAAAAACTTTAATCTGGAGATTGAAAATCTTAAATTCGTTTTTCGTGCTGTGGCAATAAGTTAATCTTTAATGAATTCGTAAATTTCGCAACTATCCCTAAAAAACATGCTTTTTAATAAAACTAACCTCAGCCGTTCTGCTCTAAACATTTCTGAAAATGTACCCAGTTTTCTAGATGCGTTTTCAATCGTACAATATTTACTGTATTTCAGTTTTCTTATAAGTTTTTCAACTGCAGATTTTCCTAGCTGAAAATATTATTCCGATTTGTACAGTCATCCAAAAAAAAAATCATAACTTTTCTACGACGTCTTTATAAACAACTGCTTCAATTTAGTGGCTTTAGAAGCATGCAAACATTATCAAACCTGCACTATTTTTGTCATTATGGTAAACATGCAGCATGTTTCTTTTTTAAACTTTACAACAGAAACGCCTACGAGATACTTTATGTAACTTGAATAGTGCGACGTGTGCTCTTTTAGCAACTCGATATACTTGACAAAAAAAAAAAAAAAAAAAAAGCGAAAAAGAAAGAAAAAGAAAACACCTGCAACAAAAGTCACTTTTTAACTTCAAACAGAATGTTTAATAAAAGACCAGCTTTAACAGAGACAGAAAATGTGCTATTTCAACGCCAAATACTGAATATCCAATTTCTATAAAGAGTTAAAAACGACTTCCGAGGAAAATTTACAAGTTCTTCCCTTTTTATACATGTATATGTATACATACATATATATATATATACATACATGTTTCTACGAATTTAAAAATAAAAGAAAAATTTTGATCATACAACGGTTGATCTAAAAATGATATGTTGGTTTGTTAAAAATTAAACTGTACGGAATAAAACTAAAAAAATAAATTAACTTATTAAATTATCGTTGAGTACTACTCAGTCTTTCTATGCTGGCGTTTTTTGGTATAATCATCTTCCAATATCTGTGAAAACTAGTTCAATAAACTACAAAAAGAATCGGTCACATACCTGTAAGTCCATTAGACACGACAGATAACAACTTATTGTGAATCGTTATCTCGTGTGCGTTCGCGTTCCCGTTATCAGCTCGGTAATCAGTTGTTTCGGCAGACCGGTGAGATCGCTTCATTGTTATCTATTTAGATAAATAATTTCGGTTTCTTCGCTGTCGCATTTAACTTTTTTTTTTTTTTTTTTTTTTTTTTTGGGCTCGTTAACCAAGGACCTTTACCCAGAAACAAAAGGTAAGGAAAGAAGTCGGTTATATATTGATTCGATCAGAAATTTTAACTAAAAAGGAACAAATAGCAGGAATAATTAGTGGGGAAGGAAAGGACAGGATATAGGATGCACAATAAGGGGTAGGAAGTCCAAGCTTAAGCAAATAAGAATATAAGGCAGAACGCTCCACCGAGAGGGATGAACACTGGAAGAACACATGATCGGCGTCGCAAATAATTGCATCATCCGGATGGAGAGGACAGTGTGGAGAAGAAATCAAGGAGAAACGAAATCTGGAGGAAGGCAGCAAAGAATGGCCAAAGCGCATACGAACAATGGAAACAACTTCAGAACGACGAAGGGAGGGATGCAAAAGAAACCATGAATATGAAGGAAGAGTAGGCTGGACTGGCAGGTAAAAGGAACAACTGTTGGAAAAAGAAGAAACATAGGTATCCGACCAAAATCGAATATGAAAGCTTTTACAAACTGATAGCAGGTTAACGGATGGAATTTTTTTTAAAAAAAGACGAGAGGAAGCAGCAGCAGCCCGAGCCAAGGAATCAGCCGCTTCATTGCCAAATATGCCCGAGTGGCCAGGTACCCACAGCAGATCAATATTGACTGAATATAGATAGGAAAGATTGTGAATGAGTGAACGTATACGGAGGATAACAAAGTCACACGAATGATCAGGAAGGGGAGAGGATATGGCCCGAAGGGCGCTCAAAGAGTCAGAAATAATTAAAAACTTAGAGGAAAATTGATTCGAGAAAATGAAAATAATAGAACGTAGGATAGTCGATAATTCGTTTATGAATATGGAACATAAATAAGAAAGTCGAAAAGATTCTGAGAGGTTAAAATCAGGAAGGATGAAAGAAGCACCAACACCACCAGGCCCCCTCGAACCATCCGTGTAAATGGTAACATGAGAGGGAAATAGGGAATTGATAGTGCTGTAGAATACCTGTTTAATTACGGCATGGGGGGAGATTTTTTGCAAATGAGGGGAGGATAAATACCCTAGGAGGATGACAGATGTCAACGAAGTCGAAGGAAAAATAAGGGAGATTATTGAATGAGATAATATACGGCCAAAATGAACCGAGACGATGTGAAATAAAAGCCAGAATAGGGGTTTTGCTGGGAGTGAAGCGCCAGCTATTATAAATCGAAAGATAAGACTGAACAAGGGTAGAGGATGCGAGAGGAAGACGTTTAACAAGGAAACGATGGCCTAAATAAGATCTACGAATGGATAGGGGTGGCGAATTGGATTCGGCAAGAATAGCAGTGGTTGGAGAGGATTTAAGAGCACCAAGATAGACGAAGGCAAGAATTCTGAATTACATCTAGTTTGGAAAGACGTGTCTTGGACGCACTACCATAAATAAAAGAACAATAATCAAATTTGGAACGGATAATAGATTTGTAAAGGGAAATAAGAATATAGGGATCGCCACCCCATTTAGTTGGCGACAGGGCTTTCAGCAAGTTTAACCTTTTAATAGTGGAAGCAGAAAGATAATTGATGTGTTCAGAGAAGGACAAACGACTATCAAGAAAGACACCGAGATAACAAAAGCAATTAACACGGGAAAGAGATACATTGTTTAAGGATAGGTTGACCAAAGCAGGGTTATAGGGACGGAGGGTAAAAATAGTATAAGAAGACTTAGAGGGAGAAATTGAAAGATTAATTAAGGAGAGAGAATGTTCCAGCACAATGAGCGACGAACTGAGTGCTTCATAGGCTGCTAAAACATCCTCAGACGAGGAAAACAGGAGAATGTCGTCCGCAAAGAATAAGGAATAGGAATTTAAAGGAAGAGAAGCTATACTGATAGTATAGATGTTAAAAAGAGTAGGACTGAGGGAGGAACCCTGAGGAAGACCTCGGAAAACCTTTCTTGGAGCATTAAGAGATGGAGAGGAGAAGTGGATAGAACGATTTGACATGAGATTGATAATAAGGGAAGAGAATTTAATTGGGATATTAATTGCCGTCATTTTATCTCTTAGAGTGGGAAGATGAACATTATCAAAAGCAGAGGAAACATCAATAAAGGAAGCTAGGGTGAAATGTTTTTGGATAAAAGATTTGTATATGTGGGAAACGAAAAGACTAACACAATCAGAAGGGCCAATACCAGGCCGAAAACCGAACATATTAATAGGGAATATATTATTATGCTCTAGCCACCAAACAAGGCGCTTGTTGAGCATACCCTCAAATAGTTTTCTAATACAGGATGCCAGGGAAATAGGACGTAGGGAAGAATTTTTCTTAGGAATGGGAATTACGATAAAAGAATTCCAGGAGGAAGGAGTTATACCCTTTGAAAGGAAGGAATTGAAAAGACTAAGAAGAAAACTGAGGGATTGTTCAGAAAGGTTTTTAAGGGCGAGATAGGGTATACCGTCAAGCCCTGGAGTAGGGCTGGACGATTTGGAGAGAACAGACTTTAATTCATTAAAATTGAAAGCCGAAGTTAGGAAGTGAGGAGGAGAATTTTCCGGAAAAGAAGAGTATAATTCATCAACAGAAGGAACATAAGCTGGAGCGACGGAATCAATAAAAGGAAAAAGGCTATCGTCGGGGATACTGAAGGTGGAAGGGCGAGAAGAGGATGGGAATTTGAAAGCTCTGGCCATTTTCCAGATCTGCGAAAGAGGAGTAGTTCTAGAGAACTTGGCACAGAAATTTTTCCAAGAGGACTTCTTCGTGGATTTCAATATAAACCTAGCTCTCGCATTTGCCCGTTTGTGAGCGAGAAAATTTTCAGTCGTAGGGTTACAACGGAAGGTTCTAAAGGTTTCGCGACTGATATTAAACGCAGTGTTTTAACTTTTACTTAGTAACTAATATTGATCTATTTTACGTATATTTTTCGCCTTTACATTTTAATATTTCAGTTTGTTTAAATTCACTTCGTTCCTTTTTTTTTTTTTTTCCTCTCTCTTTTTAAGTCAATTGATCGATGAGCTCGTCTAGTGGGGGCCGCCCGGCGGCCTCCACCAAAGATTTAAAAGCGAAACCGAATGTATCGCTAAACTTGATAGAGGTTGACGCTGTCGGCGAGCGCAAACCTTCCGGCCCTCTCTCGCCGTCCGCGGTTTTGCCAAGCAAGGATCTGCGGCTATCTCGACCCGATTCACCTAATCTCGCCACTTCAAATAATTCGAACAACAATGCTAATACAGCTGCCGAGAATTTCATTATCGATAATAGTAAAAATAATAATAATAATAATAATAATAATAACAACAATAACATCATTGTATTTGTTGTTCTTACTCATTGTTAACATTTTTAATTATGATAAAAATAAACTTTAACACTTTTACACTTTTGTAACAATTGTATAATTTTTAAAACCCCGACGCGTTTCGAAGCAAACACTTCATGTTCACGGGAGTAATTATAATAATTACTCCCGTGAACATGAAGTGTTTGCTTCGAAACGCGTCGGGGTTTTAAAAATTATACAATTGTTACAAAAGTGTAAAAGTGTTAAAGTTTATTTTTATCATAATTAATAACATCATTACCACCCCCGCCACCACCAATAATAATGATAATAGTAATATTAATAATAACAGCAGTTATAATAATAGTAACAATAACGATAATAACAGTAACACTATTAATAACAGCAACACTATTAATTCGCCGGTCAATGTCAACAGCTCGGATCATCCAAATCCCGATGTATGCTATCCCCTCAGTCATCCTGGTCCTTACCCTATCTTAATTGAGTGCACCTCATCCGATGATAATATAGGCAATTATCACCCTTTAGCTTTGGCTAGGCTGATAAATTCAATATCTTCGTCCTTCATTGATATCTCTCCTCGCGGAAGAAATCGAATTTCCGTTTCATTCCCTTCTTCTGCAACTGCCAACCATTTCCTACAAAACCATAACTTCTTCTCCAAACATAACCTAAAAGCATTTATTCCTTCCACTTCGTTATATAGATTGGGCGTAATTTCAAACGTTCATCCTTCCTTTTCTGAGGATGATATTAGAGAGGGTCTTGATCTCAGCATTCCTGTTATTTCCATCAGAAGAATCCTTCGCACTGCCTATGATAAGAAAATTCCTACAAGAGCCGTGGAACTTAAGTTCGCGAACACCATTCTTCCTGAACTTGTATCTATTTTCAAACTCCGATTTCCCGTCTCACCTAGTATCAAACCTCCTACTCAGTGTTCTAAGTGTTTCCTTTTCGGGCACATTACGAGACACTGTCGTAGTTCTAGTTCTATTTGCTCCCACTGTTCATTAAAGCATTCTTACTCGGAATGCAATAATCTTCAAAATCCGCCTACGTGTAGAAACTGCAAAGGTTCTCATTGTTCCAATGACCGCAGTTGCCCTGAGTGGTCTAAACAAAAGGATATCAAAAAAATCATGTCTTACGAGAACATTTCTTTCCACGAAGCCTCGTCCATAAAAAACAATTCCTACGCTACTCAGGCATTTTCATACGCCAACCACGCTTCCATTCCCTCCTTTACTACTACGGTTTTTCCTAATACTTCTTCTTTAATTTCAAATGCCCCTGTCAAGTCTACTACTTTCCACAAGCCTAACAAAACTAAACATTCATATAAACCTCTTCCTCACTTTCCTCCTCTTCCTTCCAATAAACTTCCAACCCCCTCCAACGGCTGGGCTCTTAACCATCCGATTACTGAAAGTAACAACTCCGGTTGCTCTAATCTAAAGCCTTCTGCTTCTAATTCTTCCTGTGACAATTTCAACACTACATCCACTATTCCTACTCTTCCTGCCATTAATAATCTATCAGCAGCAATTATGGATTTGCTTTCCCATCATAAGGTAGCTTCGTCCTCTAACTTTGTCGCTTCGCTTTCCTCCTTCCTATCCGCTAATTTACAGTTTAGCTAACTTCTTTCCTGTATTTCCTTTATACGTCGCTTTCTCTCCTCATTATTGCGAGTATGGCTGCTGTGGAATGGCCCAAATCCATCTGGCACAGTGGATCTGCTCGAATTTGTGGAACTTTTCGTTTGAAATTCATTTATTTCCACACTGGAATAAACCTGGAGATGGTTCTGGCTAACCATTCTCCTTTTATGGTCCATTTGGTCTGTCCTACAGTCCATATTGGTCGTTGTGGAGTGAGTCTTTGGGTGGTAATTAAAATTACCAACTTATTAGATTTACCTCTACATTTTTCGTATGACAATCGGAGACCATTAAAATCATCATCCGATATGTTAACGGATACATGGATCTGTCCGAACCTATTGCTGAGTGCTGTTGAAAACAGTACTTCAAGGTTGATAACCATCATAAACGAATTTTCATTTTCATTACTTAGTCCCTTAAACTATTACTTCCTTTTATATTACTCCTCTTATTATACTCGTCCATGCTGCATGTTCCTCCCTTCCTCTACCATCTACGATTCACTTTTATCCAGCTCCCTCTTTAAGGCTTCAGAACCTCCGACCGTCTTTCCTTTTGTATTCTTTACTCTCAAATTGAGCACTTATTTTATTCTACGTTTTCTCTCAAATGACTGAAAAGTTCAATATACTCCAGTGGAATTGTCGGAGTCTTAGAGCTAACAAACAAGCCTTGGAGAGTATACTCGACTCCTATTCCATCCACATTGCTCTGTTATCAGAAACCTAGCTTAGAGAATCTTCAAATATATCTATTCGAGGCTTTAATTTAATCCGTTCTGATCGCGTGGACGGCTATGGTGGTGCCGCCATACTTATAAGAAAAGATATTTTCTTCAATATTTATGATCATTCCTCTTGTTTTTCCTCTTGATCCTCAATCAGCTAACTTGGTCCATATTTCTATTCCTAATGTTCACCCTCAACCTACTCACATATTTTCCGTAAACATCCCTCCACATTATGATCTTAATAATTTTCCTTTCACGTTACTATCCAATCCTCATTCTCTTCCCTTCATCATTGGGGGTGACTGGAATGGTCACTCCCCCTTGTGGGGTTCTGCGAGTCATAATAGGAACGGGCATATCCTCGAGAATTTTATCCTCAATAACAACTTTGTCCTTTTGAACGATCATTCCCCTACTCTCTACACAGGTGTTTATAGTCGCAGCTCGGTTGACCTCTCTTTAACTTCCCCTAACTTTGGTCTCAACTATCGTTGGGAAACCCTTGATAGTACTTTCGGCAGTGATCATGTCCCTATTATTTTTTCCTTGAACGATTTCCTTCCTCCTCCTCCAGATCTTATAAAACCTCCTAATGCTCCTAAATGGTCTCTATTCAAAGTCGACTGGGATAAATTTCGGTCAATCGTTGATTTATCTCTCTCTAACATTAATTCTCTTCCTAATCCTATGCATCAATATGATTCCTTCTATGACTCTATTTCCTCGGCGCTAACCACCTCTTCTGCACCGGTTCGTCCCCCTAAAAAAAATCGACACCTTCTTGCTTCTTCGCTTTGGTGGAACAACGATTGTTCGGAGGCCATTAGCGACAGTACTTCCTGTTTTAGGCTTTTTCGGGCGTGTTCTTCTTTTGAGAACTTCTTAGCATATAAGAAGGCCAATGCTAAGGCCAGACTTATTCTTAAAAAGGTCAAAAAGAATTCATGGAAAAAATTTTGCTCCTCATTTTCTGAACGTCCTTCATATTATAACCTTCCTTCCGAAAAACTTACTTCTTTCATTGATTCTATTGCTCCCGCTTATGTTCCATCTCTCGAAGAAACACTTACTCCTACATATGTTCGTACAGCTCCTGCACATATTCTTTCTTCTGACTTCAGCATCGGTGAACTCCATGCCTCTTTGTCTAATTCCTCCAATTCCAGCCCCGGATTAGACCGAATTTCATACCTTGCTCTTAAAAATCTTTCAAACTCTGCACTTAATACTCTTCTGTTAATCTATAATCGTTTCCTATATACTGGCTCAACTCCACCTCGCTGGAACTCCTTTATGGTTATCCCGATTCCGAAGAAAAAGCCTAATTCCTTCCGTCCAATATCCTTAGCTTCTTGCTTAAGGAAACTTTTCGAAAGCATGATCAATAAACGTCTGGTCTGGTGGCTAGAACATCATAATATACTCCCTGACAATATGTTTGGTTTCCGTCCGGGCCTGGGCTCTATGGACTGCCTATCTTTATTCCTTTCTGAATTTATAAATCTCTTATCCTCAAAAAATTCACCGTTGCTGCGTTCATTGATGCCACCTCTGCTTTTGATAATGTCCATTTACCTTCCTTGCATGACAAAATGCTCTCTATCAATATTCCTCTCCACTTCACCTCACTAGTTATTAATCTTTTCCGTAATAGGATAATTCACCTTTCTACTGCCTTTTTTGATGATTCCAGGGTGGTCTACCGAGGCCTCCCGCAGGGATCTTGTCTTAGTCCTACTCTTTTCTATATATATTTTCACAGTCTCGCTATCCTCCGAGTTTCCTCCACGTCGTTGTTCTATGCTGATGATATTCTTATCTATTCCTCGTCAGATAATATATCTACGGTGAACGAGGAGCTAAATAATTCTCTTGCTATTTTGGAAAATACGTTATCCTCTCTTCATATTTCTATATCACCCGAAAAATCTGCCTCTATGGTTTTCACATTCCGTCCTTATAACCGTTCTTTAGTCAATCTTTCCTGGCGCCACCATCATTCCTTCTCTTATCTCGGTATTATACTTAATAGTACTTTATCCTTTCGGGAGCATATCAGTTATCTGTGTACGTCCGCTCTCAAAAGGCTCAATATACTAAAAGCTCTTTCGCCTCGTAAATGGAGCGGTGATCCTTATATTTTACTTATGCTATATAGATCAATAATCCTTTCCAAATTTGATTACGGCGCATTCCTGTACGCTAGTGCTCCCAAGCAATTTCTTCGTAAACTTGATCGCATCCAAAACTCATGTCTTCGTCTCTGTATCGGAGTACTTAACTCCTCTCCAATTCCAGCCATTTTGGCAGAGTCGGGATTCCTTCCTCTTTTCATTCGAAGACTCTTATTAGGGGAAAGATTTCTGATTAAACGTCTTCCCATTACTAATTCTAAACTCCTAAGTTCCTATCAATTTATTTCCGATAACTGGCGCTTCTCTCCTCGTAAAATTCCTATATTATCCTCGATCTCTTCTCGACTTATGCTCTTCTTGCCTTTTGTTCTCCCTTTCACCAAACCACCTTACTTCACTTTTAATTTCTTTGAATTCAAGCATTCTCCGAAGTTATTTGTTCTCCCCTCGGACATTAAATCTCTTCCTCATCCTGCCGTTCAAAACGAATTCAATCACGTATTATCCTCATACTTTCCTTCCCATACAATTATCTACACGGATGGTTCGAAGTCTGATGCTGGTGTTGGGGCTGCGTTTATTATCCCCGCGTTGATGTATTCCGAATCCTTTCAGTTGCCCTCCTTTTCCTCTGTTTTTCTTGCCGAATCCATGGCTATCCTGCAGGCAGTCCTTTTCATATCCTCGACAAATAACGTCTCTAGATTCCTCCTTTCCTCGGACTCAAAAAGTGTATTATTGGCTATCTCCTCTCCTTTTCCTACTCATGTCACTGATCCCATTATTCTCCAAATTCGCTTCTTAATTTCTAATTTATTTTCATCCCGTTCTGTTGAAATTGATCTACTATGGATTCCTGGTCATTGCGGAATTCCTGGCAACGAGTCAGTTGACTCGTTGGCACGTTCGGCGGCGACCAATGGTCTATTCATTAGTAGATTTCCTGCTCAAACTCTCTACTGTCTTTCTTATCGTTCCCATCACGATTTCTGGACCGAATTCTATCCTTCATTCTTTACCAATCCTCGATCTTTTTACCTTGCTGTTCAACCCTTCCCTTCCCCTCTTCCTTGGATTAATCTTTTCCCCTACCTTAGCCGTTCGATTATTTCCTCTATAATTCGCCTGCGGTTCAATCATAGTTTACTTCCGGCTTCTCTTTTCCGTTTTTCTATTGTTCAATCTCCTTTGTGTCCTTATGATCCTCCAGAGCTCAATTATACCTGTGATGCGAATCACATTTTGTTCGAATGCCCCTTTATTTCCTCCGAACGTTCTACTCTGTATTCTAGTCTTCTGCACCTTGGCCTTCCTACTTCTTATAGTGCCCACTCCATTCTTGCACTCCCCTCTCTCAATATAGTTCCTTTGTTGGCCTTGTTTATCTCCTCAATTTCTAATCTTTTCCTTATATAAGGTACATTTCCTTGCGTTGGGTAAGTTCCACTGTTGAAGTGCTCAAAAAAAAAAAAAAAAAACAAAAAAAACATACTTAAACAAAATTTTTCTTTTCTCTTTAAATAAAACTTGAATTTTTCTTATCCTTCTATTTGAACACCCCTACGATTATTAACACAAAAACGGAATAGCATTTTTTTATTTTTGATTAGCTAATAACTATGATTATTTCTCGATATTAATCATTTTTTCTCTTTCTACTTTCTTAATGACATGCGCGCGGTCTAAAAATATCTCTATATATTCATCTTTTTATTAAGTAAGATAAGATCAGCAATATCAATGCTGGAATGGTATAATAAGCCCCTGCATCCGAATATTGTTCAGTTGACAGCAGCGACAATCCAAAAATACCCCGCCGACCGCCTCATTTTCTTCACGGATGCTGCCAAGGCTACCCCAGTGGCTACTTCATCCCCCACCGCCTGCTCCTTTGAAGCCTGCGATCTGATCCGAAGCATTCGACTGAGTGACAATTGTTCGGTAATGGATGCTGAAATATATTACGGAGTATTTTTCTGTTTGGAACATTTTCTTTCTACAGAGCCTACATCACTGAAAACCTTGTCGTTATCTGATTCATCTGAGATACTATCGACAACCTGTAATCCTCTCACCAAACATCCCTTAGCAATTCAAACCCAACAGGTATTATATGAACTTATTAAGAGAGAGTGCTCCATTTTTCTTTTTTATGGGCGCCCGGCTATGCTGGGATTCCTGGAAATTAACGCGTCGATACATTCGCCCGAGCAGCATTATACTGCCCCTTGCCTAATAATAATATACCTCCCCACTTTATCTAGCAAACATCATTTCTAATAATATCACGTCCTTGTGGAAAGCCCATTGGGGTCCTCATGTCAGACTTTCTTAAGGCTAATCGAACCCTCAATTGAATCATGATGTCCTGAAAAAAGTATTTCAGATTTCTGTACCTTTAGCTACTTACGCACAGGCCACACAGCCTTGTCGCATAACTTTATTTTGCAAAGAACCCCACCACCTATGAATTGTCCTTTCTGTTACCAAGATGTCGCTCCCTCAACTCCCCACATACTATGTGACTGTTCAGCACTTTCACCCCATCGGCGGCCCCCTTTCATAAATAACAAAACAGTCACTAACATACCTGAGAATTACCCTAGAACAATTCCATCTGTGACACAGTTTATCAGAATTAATAGACTAATCAGTTATCTATAAGAACAAACCGCATGTAATAGACACAGTAGTGTTAAACACAGTCGGGGTGTTACGTCTACAAGAAAAAAAAAAATACTGGAATTAATATTGAATTTTTTGTCTAATACATCCGTATGTAGACGTTGTAATTTATTTTTTATGTTAATTTATTTTTATTATATAACTTGATAAATATAGTTCACGAGGTAGAATCCGGAAGAATTTTTTAATGCATTATCATCGTTTTATTTTTGTTGCTTCTAAATTACATGTGCTGGGGAGATGATTAAAACTGTGACGAAGAGAGGCAGTGAAGTTACGGCCGAAAAAGGTATAAAATTTATGGTCACTGAACGATAAAATAGATGTGTAAGACACAAAATAAGAGAAAATGATAGATTCATCAACGTATCATGTGAGAGATAGGTAAGGATTTTTGATTTCGATATTTCTCTTGAAGCTTTTCCGCATTATCAACAAGAGTAACTTTATAACGCGGTAGGAACCGTAAAAAAAAATTGCTGGGGGAGGCTTTAAAACGAAAAAGAGGATAAGCAATGTAGCTGCTAAAAACGAAGCATTCCCAATGCAAACTTTGATACTTTTATTTAATCTCGCTTACGAGAAGTACTGATGACGGAAAGTTGAAATTATGGAAAAATATGAAAGTAGCTCCTCTTCAGGTTTTGTTTCGGCTTTTCAATTTTTAAAGGCTATCAAGCGCCCGTTTATAACTAGTAGGTCACAATCGGAAGCAATACACACGTAGAAACCCAGAGAAGTTAAAATGTTTACACAGATCGCCCCCTTATATCTGAGTTGATATCGAGAAGTAGTTTTATACGACATGTCTAAAGTTCGGTAATTCACGTACGTATATTTCACCGTTTTTTCCCTTTGTAAATGTAGTCTTGAGACATTTTTGAAAGCAAGGTTAGCTCATTTCAAAGTGATGAATACAATATTTACTGCAGCAAGCAATAAAATGCCGACAAAAATTTTTTTTTACACGTTAGTATTTTTCTTCCTTTTTTTAAACATCATTAAAAATTTCGAATTTTTCTGAAATTTTTTCGCTCACTCCGATTTCATGCTCAACAGCGCACGGTTCGACACTAAACCGTTTATAGGTATTAAGATATTTAAATTCGTTATATTGTGAAATGATTAATTTTCTAGTTCGACAAATTTAGTCTTATTTTCTTTTTTTTCCTTTTACGAGTAGTATACGTTCGATAAGCACGGTAGGAGGAATTTTTTTTTTTTGAAAATATCAACAAAGAAAGAAAAAAGGATAAAAGAACTTGATTAAAATGAACGGTAAATAAAACAGAACCTTCGTGAAGCGAAAAACTTCTGAAGATGAGGAAGACTTTTTAAGTCGCGAAATAATTTTTAATACTCTTTGTGAGATGGAAACGAGGGAAAAAAAACAATTTAGTGTTCATTCTTCATGTTTACATTGTAGGGTATTTACGTTCATGGTAGTTATAGCATCTATAATAATGCCAATAGTTCATTGAGAAATAATCTTTTATCCTTACTTTTCAATTAAGTTCCGGTGCAGTTTGTGCAATTAACGTCGAATTCGTTTAGTTAAATTTTTTCACAAAGTAGTCGACACTTTTATTTTGTTTGTCTTTTTTTACTGGTCGCGGTAAAAAAACTGAACTGTTATTTTAGCATATTAAAAAGTAGTATAACTGAAATGCGGCTAGAGATTAATATCCGTAAACAATATACCGAATTTTGATAATAAATTACTTTAATTTGTTCGCAAATGCATAGATTATTATTCGTAACTCGTAATCTATGATGATGGAAAAGTGTCACGCAATACCCACACATGTGTGGCATTATTGTACACAAATCGTGTTTGTAGTCATATCTGTAGAGTAACTCGCGTAATTTAGCACCTTCAGTTTAAAGAAAATAAAAAAAGCTTTACCTATTTTTCTGCCGTTCTTTTAAATTTTCACATGTCGGTTTTTAATAAAAAAAAAAAATAGGGGTATTGTTAAAAATTGATTATACTAATGGCAATTCCATTTTTAATTGTAACCCGGAATCCATCCTATGAATACTTTTGATTTATTTTTTCATCATTTTATGATTTATTTTTTTAATTTTCTAACTTTTTCGTTTTTTTTTCTTTTTTGACTTAGATTACGCGATACTAAATTCGAGTTAATGCCGATCTATCTATTCCTTTTTTTCACCACATAATTATTTTTCATACACAACACGTAATCGTTTTTTGTTTTTTTTTTATTAAATTTTATTTATGGTCGCTATATGACATCTTGACCTTCAGCGACCTCAAAATTTACATTCGGTTCTTAAAGATTACGTATAATACATTCTTTACATTTACAAAAGTGATTTCAGTATTTGCTAAAAAGGGTCACGGGATACAAACGTACTTGTACATGAAAATTTAAATCAATTTAAAAAGAGAAGCGTTTTTCAGAAAATCTATTACTTTTTTACACACATTATCGTCCATTGTCAATCCTGGATGAATATTACTGAGTCCTGTTCGGGCTCTGTCTGGCTGGTAGGCGTTACAATCGAACAGTAGATGTTTGATCGTCACTGGGTTGTCACACTGTTGGCACAAAGTTTGCGGTTCCTTTTGGATATTAGATAGGATTGAGTGAGGTGCGTATGTCCAATACGTATTCGAGTGATCACTTGTTGTTCCCACCTGCTGTAGAGCGACAGATGTATTGTGTCAGATACACTATTTCTGACGTTGTGAAGCTTACTGGGAGTTTGCAGCCAAATAGAGTTCCAGTAGCTGATTGACGCCTTACGGATCACCTTGGAAGCTTCAGTAAGTGTTAGCCTATTGTCTGGCGAGAATTCGGCCGTGGTTGCAGACTTGGCCGCCTGGTCAGCTAATTCGTTTCCTTCGATACCAATATGGGCTGGTATCCAGACGAAGTTGACGGTTTTATTGAAGGTCCTTAACTGTTCTAGGATTTTGTGAACACTTTGTATGATAGGATTCGCAGTGAAACGGTTTCCGATGGCATTTAGGCAGGACATAGAGTCTCTGAGTAAATGGTGCTGTTCATGTTACCTTGTCTGTCACTTATTAATTCCAGAGCATGGAAAATCGCCCTGGCTTCACATGTGAAGACGGAGTTGTGGTCATGTGTCCGTCGGGCCGCCAGCGTGTTCAGAGATTACTGCATATCCGGCTTTATCATTGATTGCCGAGCATCGGTGTAGACTCGACAACTTGAGAGATACTTATCCCGTGGTTCGTGGAACCGTCGTATAATTCGGTATTACAAGAACATATTATAAAAGGTAATTTGTACGTCACTGGTTGATTATGTTATTTCTTATTCATTAACAAACGGCATTGGTCCAGCAACAGATCTGCATCATATTTTATTTCCACTTATTTAGGAAATAGAGAAAATAATGAAATTTATTAAGAACACCCGGAGTTAGAAAGCGATAATAAAGAAAAGAGAATGATCAAGAGAATTTAGGATCATCAATACAGGAATTGACGTACACGTTGATAAGAAAACACAGAGAAAAATAAAATCACGATAAGAGTAGGTTAGAGGAACTAATTGCAAATCGAACTATGGTGGGGATAACGTTGCAAAGAAGGAAATAATTGAAACCAAGGATGTGGACTAGGAAAGGATTGGATTAGAAAGGGATCGGAGTAGGAATGAATAGGGAAAGTACCAGATCACAGTATGGAACGGCAGGCTAAAGATAAGAACTGAAAGAAATTGATAAAAATGAATAAGAGAATAAAGGAATCTGTAGCGTTATAATTACCTTCAGTATCACAGTGAATGGAAATCCTCCACAAGAAATCAATAAGGGTAGAACGAAAAGAAAATAAGTTGGAGATAATGGGACGAATTAAAAAAATAACCCTGTTGGAGAAATGGCCAGTAGGACACACACTTACAGAATCAGACATTACAAGTAATTTTTGCAGATCCATTTGTGGAAAAATTGAAAGAGATAACAATATGTAAAATCTTCATCGACTCAATTGTGAATAAAAGGCAAAGGGGAGAGAGAAGTTTGAACGATTTAGAATGATTAGCTTGGTATACGAGTTAATCACCGTTTGAGGTTACTGATCGATACATATAAATGTAGGCATATCCGTTGTAACAATAATTCTACTGTTAATGGTTTTATTTGTCCCTTAGTAAAGTAAAGTAAGTCCCATATCCCGTGATAGGGCGTCGGGATTGAGTAATTAAGCTTTTCATAATGTACTTAAGGATCCCTAATGGGGATCTGATGAGAATACTGGGGCCAGTTCCTTTCTACTTTTGAATTATCCGCCTTTACTTTCCCCAGATAATTCTCTGATACCCAATTATTTCAGGCTGGGAGCAACTTGGATCCGGGAAGAGACAAATCTCGATAACCTATGATAGCTCTGATTTGGTAGCTGGGAAATTTTGCATAAATTTTCTTCTAGCGAACCAGACATTTTTTTATTTCATAGGAAATTTACTTCATTCGGCTATTTGTGCGCGAGGTAAAAATCATGATATTTTTTCACGACTTCGCCTGTGCAAAACCGCCTCTACACATATATTACCACTTTGTAGCATCAATAGTATAAACCAGACGGAAACGAATCTTTTTCACAAATAAATTGACATGTGTTCAGTAGAAACAAACTGCGTTCAAAAGTTGTTGATAAAAATACAGGATCCTCCCTTTCTGGAGCGTTTTTAAATCTCTCTACACAATTCTATACAGTCATATACAGACTTAACTGTATAGAATTGTGTAGAGAGATTAAACATTTACACCGACATGGACCGTAACGTCAGATCGCACCGTACAATCTATAGAATTTGTTATAACACATAGTCACGCTAATGATCAACTTTTTAAATTTTTAAAACGTATTAAATTAATATCAATATATTAGTTTGATTTCTCTAGCTTTAATCGCGACAAATGGAACGTAAAAATAAAATAAATCGAAAAAAAATAGATACGCCATTAAATGACAGATGCCGCATTTTTACTGGCTAAATAAAATCTACCAAGGCGGAGAAGTTGTGTTGGTACTAAGAACTTCCGTAATTTTGAAAATCGATGTTCGCAGAAAGACTAAGATAGAAACAAATAATATTATTGTTCGCGTTAAAGTTTAATCAAAACGTTATCTGAGAGATAATACCGACACGACGGTACATGGATTTAGGTAAGATAAGAAATATATTTATTTTCTTTATCGCTTACAACAGTGATTAGAATAGCAAAGACATAAGTAACAAAAATATTAAGATGGCCCAGCAGGGGCCAGCCCAACAACTTACAAAACCATTAAATTATAGTGAGATGTTACAATATCAAAAACTTCCAACCAGAAAACAAGCTATTATAATTCATGCTATAAACGAAACAAAAATAAAAGATTACATAATTACAGTCGGACAAATAGTAGGAGCGAATAACATTTTATTCGCTTCAAGAGTATCTAACAACAGAATCTGTATCTATTTAAAAAATGAAGAAGTGGTAGATAAATTAACAAAGGAGCACAGTACGATAAAAATTGGTAATACAGAGATGAAAATACGGAAACTTATAAATCCAGCGAGAAGAATCGTTTTATCAAATGTATCTCCGCACATACCAAATTCGGTGTTACAAAACGAGTTAAATAAACTGAACATAAAAACTATTTCGACGATAACTTTTATTAGGGCAGGTTTGCATTTGGAAGAATACAAACATGTATTAAGTTTCAGACGGCAGGTGTACGGCTTAGTACAAGAACCAAATAATTTAAATGAAAGTGCTGAAATTCCAGAATATATCGATATCATGTACGAAGGTGAAAAATTTAGAATTTATATTAACTTAGATGGAAACTCTTTTCGTGCAGATCGTGAAAATAATTTGCAGAAGGAGGAAAATAGTGATAACAAATTAGAAGAGCTAAGCATATTAGGAAAAAGGCAACATTCGACAACAACAGAAAACACGACAACAAATGACGATAGTGACCTGTTTGGGAACGCTTGTTTGTCTAATGCGTCGAGCCTAACTACGCTAGATGACACGGAAATTGAAAACCCAGAACCGCTAATAACGGGGAAAAAAAAATTGTAGAAGAAAAGGAAGAGAAAACCGAGGAGATCGAAATGAACAGTACACTAATCGTGGATATGAGACAGGAAGCTGCGGTCAATAAGGAACCAAAAGAAAAACCGGATTATCCGCAAGATGAGCAGAAAAATAAAAATAGAAGCAAAGATGCAATTTGCGATCATAAAAGTTTGGAAAAAAGCACTTTAAATTTAGGCAAAAAAAAAAGTAGGTACAAAAAAAAACTAAAACAGAACAAGATAACATACTCGAAAAGGCATTAATAACAATAAAAGAAACAATCGAAAGTCAATTCAAACACAAAAAAGTAATTTTTAATTATAAACAAATACTACAATTAATCACAAATATAAATAAAAATGAACATGTAAATGAAACCATTAAAAACCTATTTCAGTTGGAACAGATAAATAATGACGCGCTTATCGCACAAATGCAGTACATTCATGAAAGCATAAATGATAGATCAATTAAAATAAAAATTACTAAAATAATAAATAAAATTAAAAAAGAAAATAATAAAGAAAACATATAAAATCTAAAAAAAGTAGAAATTAGAATGGTTCAAATAATACAGTACAATGAAAACCACTGTAAGTTAGCAAGAGATATCTTATTAAGCAAAATAATTACGGAAAATATTGATGTTGAGTTCATTTGCGATAGATTCAGTAGCAAGTACGTGCCCATCAATTATAAAACTATTATACATAATAAATTACAAATAATTTACCGTGTTGGTATCCTAATAAACTGTATATATGCACATAATGAATACAATGTGTTAGTAATCCAAATAGATAAAGTAAATTTCATATTAACATATATACCACCGAATAATTTGTCATATCAATACTTTCAATTCTTAGATGTATATATTAGAAACAATAACTTCATTAAATTTATATTACTCGGTGACCTCAACTCAAGACACTTATCTTGGGATAAAGTAAATAACCCTAGAGGGAAACAATTATACAATTTAATACAAATTCATGATTTAAAGGTGTTAAATATTAAAAATAAATACACATTTAAACGGAAAAATCAGCATAGTACGATCGATTTAACACTCATTACAAACAATATTGCACAAGTAATTAGTGATTGGAAGGTATCTCATGAAATTAACCACAGCGATCATAGTTATATATTATTTAATTTTCAACCAATATATAAAAGTAATAAAGAATACGTGAAAGCAATAAATTATCATAAATTAGAGAAAAATATAACTAAATTTTCATATAAATTAGATTTAAAAGTTTCGTGTAATTCGGTAAATGCTATAGAAAATTGGTTAGAGGAATTTCAGCGGTATGTAAATACTGTATTACAGCACTCATACATAAATAAAGAAAAATCAACTGTCTACTGGTGGAATGCAAACCTACAAAACCTAAAATTTAACGTTAATAAACTATATAGGAAATATCGAAACTGTAAGAACGTAAATTTAAAAACGGTACATTACAATAAATACAAGAATAAATTTAAAAAATATAAGTATGAAATTAAAGTAGCTAAAATGCAAGCCTGGAGAAAACTAATAAGTGATAAATCGGTATTTGGATTAAAGTATAAAATATTAATAAGTAAATATAAAGATGTTAACATACCCACATTAGATAAGTACGCCTACTCTGACAGCGATAAAGTAAAACTACTAAGTTCTAAATTATATTTAAAATCTAAACCGTTCAAAGTGAAAATAATAAATAATGAGTTTGTAAATTATGTTCAAAAAGACGAAATCAGCACGATTATTAAGAATCTTAAAAACAAAATATCAACAGGAGTGGATGAAATTTCAAACGGTTTTTTAAAGAAGTTCAATATTAAATATCCTGATGTAATAGCGAAATTAATCAATTTATTGTTTTATTATAATTATTTCCCGGAAAGGTGGAAAATAATGAGGACGGTGATTCTACCTAAAATCAGTAAAGACCCAAAATTGTCTAGCTCGTACAGAGCAATTTCATTAATATCAAACTTCAGTAAAATATACGAAAAATGTTTACTTAACAAATTACAAGATTTCGCAAACAAAAAGAATATAATTAATAAAAACCAATTTGGTGCATTAAAAGGCAGATCATCGGAATTAGCAATATGTAATATTATTCAAACCATAAAGAGTTTTAAAAAGAAATCATTAAAATGCTGTCTAATCACACTGGACGTAACGAAGGCTTTTGATAGCCTGGACCTAAATAAACTTATTGAATTATTAAAGAAATTAGAATTAGATAATGGATTGTTAAATATTTTAAATCATTATTTCAATAATAGACACACTATGATACAGATAAACAGTTCATCCTGTAAAAAAAAAATTGTTATGGGTTTACCCCAAGGGTCAGTGTTAGGACCATACCTTTGGAACATCATTGTTTCACAAATGTACAACTTAATACTACCAAACGATATACAAATAATTACATTCGTAGATGATATTGCCATTCTCATTGCAGATAAAAACGAAACAATGGTGGAAAATAAAATATATAAAGTCTACACTAAAATTCAAACATGGCTCACGGAATTTAATCTTGAAATAAACGAAAATAAATCAAACTATATTCTTTTTAACAGTAAAATTAATAAAAAACCACTTAACCTAATGCAGTTCGGATTAAATATCAAATATGCAACGCAAATCAAATATTTAGGTGTTATTATAGACAATAATTTAAAATTTTATAATCATTTTAATAATGTAAGAAATAAAATTAACAAATTCTTGCCAATTTTCAATAAACTTTTCAATAATAGTAATCGAATAAATTATAAAAAGGGTATTATATTGTATAAATGTATAATAGTACCAAATATTATTTATGGTAGTATTATTTATTTAGATATGCTAGGGACTAACAGATTTCAAAATATAATTAAAAGCTTTCAAAGAGAGATTGCAATTAAACTGATTAAAGCGTATAGAACTACCAGCTATATGGCCGCAATAGTTATCGCAGGCATATTACCTATCGAATACGAACTGCATAAACATATAAATGTATTTTTAATAAAAAATAAAGTTGAGATTAACCATAGATTTAGTAATGTTAGATATAATTTTCCTTATTATAAATATGAAAATAAATTGTTAAAAGAAAAACAATTTAAGAAAATTTTAAATGAACACTACATTAATAAATATCAGGAGATATGGAATAACTATAATGGACTAGCTAGACATTTTTTTCCCAATATCATAGACAGAATGAATAATAATGACTTTGTACCAAATTTTTTTAACGTGCAGTTCATATCCGGACACGGTAATTTTGGAATTTATTTATATAAATTTAAAATTACAGACAATGAAAACTGTAAAAGATGTAATTTCACAGATAATGTAGGACATATATTAAATGGCTGTAATCACAATAATAAGATTTTTAACAACTTATACGCAACAGATTTAGTTACAAACCTCTTTAATGAATTTAATAAATTTACTGTTGAAGAAATTACACACCGAAAGCAAAACTTGATAAATTAGTATTAAGTATTTATAATAAGAAATAATCAGTACACGATTGTAAAATGGGATCGCAGGCAACCAAAAACTTAATTGGATGGGGCCTGTTGTGAACATTATAGTAATAAGTAAAATTGTAATATTATTAAAAATAAATGACCTCGCCCAAAGTATTGGGAATGAGGAAAAAAAAAAAAAAAAAAAAAAACAAATAATATTAGCCCAAATCTCTTATCTTTGAAACAAATTCAGAAAAAATTTCGAACAGTCCCAAGAACCTTCGTCGTCAGCTTATAGACTTTAGATATTTCTATACCGAAACCACCTCTGGTCTAGAGACAATAATGCACGCTGTTCCGTATCGTTTGCTCTAAAACAAAAGGAAATTTAATTTTACGATGTTTAGTCGAACACAAAAATTGTGCAAAACGCCAGATAATGGTCACCCATATTTATTTGGTAATCTCGGTGCTCCAATTGTTATTGAGGAATTTCAGAAAACCTATCACCTAACAAAAAAGCAAATATTTCACTGTTGATCGACACATATTTGAATTAAATTTTTTATTTTGCATCTATATGGGGCTTTCGGACACGGGATGCAAATTGTAGTAACGTATTTTTTTAGAATTCCGCGTTGAATAAAAGCTTCGAGTGAAATAGCATTTCCACCATTTTTGTCCTCGAAGAGGCCATACATTTTTTCTTTATTTTGTCTTTTCAATATTCACTTTTATAAAATAATATTTGGTTTTATCATACATCAACGCGTTTCGAAGCTAAAGACTTCATGATCACGGGACATCACCATAAAGCCATTCGAAACACGTCAGTGTATGGATAAAATTAAATATTACTTTATAAAAGTATATACTTTTTTGTATATTCGTTAATCAATAGAAATGAGGTGTGAAATGAATGTTAACACTTTCGATGTTCCTTAACAAGAATTAGTTTTACATAACTTTCTTCTATACACTTCGAGGGATGATTTAGATTGTGTCCCTGTTAGTTTTTTTTGTTTTTTTTTTTGCAATAATAAAAGGTGAAAAGGCTAGCGGAACATTAAAATAAACAAACTGGGCGCGGCCATTTTGGAAAATTAATTTTTTAAAAGCAACGGCTTAATTTTACGTTTTCTTTATAAAATTCGGTAACATTTAAAAATAGAAAATAAGATATTTTTAAAAAAAACAGATCATATTTTCATAATCTTTTTTTGAGTTTATAGTTGCGCATTTGACAGCTTTCATAAACTTTTTCGACGCTTAGAAAATAACGTATAGTATTGTCAGTAATTGACGGTAATGATGGTTTTGCCAAATAAGAAGAAATTGAATAGCAAAATATAAGATTACAGTTAATAAAAGCGATGGACGCTCATGGGCGTACTCGATGAATGTATGGCACCGTAGTAATATAGCTAGCAGGATTATTTTCAACATTTTTAATCCAGTTGATATATCTTTCTTAATTTATTTTTCTTTTTTTTTTACTCAATCCCCAGAGTTTTTGTTATGTTCCTGTAACATCTCCACGTTATCGAATAAAATCCGTAACAACGTACGATATGACAGCTTGTTGGGTAAGACAAAATTTTGATTCTAAATATAATGCTTCGATTACTTTCACTGCAGAATGTAACAGGATAGCATCGTGTAAAATTTTCTAGTCATTATACTCGATACACTTTAAATAATATCTGATCGGTCCTGATAGAACTTAAAAAGTGTCGGTAATTTTGCCGTCACCTTATCCGATTGAAAAAGTGTATCTATTAATAATCCCCCAGTGGAATTTAGCACTTACCGAATTTTTCCAAAGTATTCTAAAGAAATTCCTATTCGCCACTTTTCCTATAAAGATGAAGCGAGAAAAAAGACGCCCTTATCTACCAGTAGCATGAATTTTTGCCTTCTGTTCCGCTACACCTGAATTAAATTTTGCTTCAAATATGAAGCTGAAGACAAGTTGGTGCAGACCTCATCCATCCGTTATGATAAAATTTCTTTCCACAGAAACCGAGTTGTATTTACTACACATTCAGAATCAAATTCGAATCGTGGGAACATTTCTAAAAGAGCAGTCATTGTTGCTATAAACAAAACGTGATGATCATCACTGCACAGCTACCGGCCTATTTTTTTTACTAAGCTTCCGCTCTGAAATACTGGAAAAAAAATTGCTAATTACAACAATAACCTTCCTACAGCATAAAGGCATAGAGCTAAATTTACATCGTCTTGATTAATGTTCAAGGACCGATTTTATAAGCTTTCTAAAGTCACCAGCACCTACTAACTATTTTCTTCGACATAGAAAAAATTTATAACAGTCTTTGGTGGCAAGTATTTTCCGTAACTTGATCCGCAAATATTTCGGCCTATTTTTCAGAAAACTATCCTCAAACTTGAAAAATAGTCTGAGCTAATGGTTTGAATTTTTCCTTCTCAAAAGCAGTATGTATTGACTTTAACAAGGGACAATCTGGTGCCGACTGAATTTCTTTCTGTCTAAACAAAACTCCGCATCATCTGTAAATCAGGCTTCTAGGTCTAGTGTCGGATAGCAAATCAAGTTGGCATCAATATATTTCTAATTTAAAATGTGGATGTCCGCTGCTGGTTACTTTCTAAAGTGTGTATAAAGCCTTAATATTAGGTCAAATAAATTACGGGTGTAGGGTGTACTTCTCAGATTCCCGGTCCAACTTAAAGAAATTGGATATATATAACTCGGCCATTTTAGCCTCGCAAGGGGGTGTGCCCATTGACCCCTCTTGCTCACATTTCTATCTCTTTCTCTTCTATACTTTGTATAAAATGATCAAAATTTACAACGCAATTCTAAATCGGTCCATATGAATATAATAACATAATCACAGAAATCCTATAAAATATAACAAACGTTACATAAAATTGGGACATTTTGCTTCCAAAAATGTTACATTATTACAGCAAATTACTCAGTGCTAAACTCAAAGATAGGCAGTTACCAACTAGAACAAGAACCTAAAGGACTAGAAATTGCGATAAACCTTACTATGTACGATCTACGGGGATTAACAGTAAAATAGACAATGTAGAGGAAGAGGTATTAATAAAATTAATGGGGAAGATACCAAAAAGAAATTCGAAATGAAAAAAATCTGGAGAGATGGAAAAACAAGGTTAAAATTTGGTTGATAGCATGGTGTAAAGAGCAATAGGAATAATAACAAAAAAAAAAAAAAAAAAGTATTGGCTACGTTGACATGAGACTCGTTACTATCTCCAGTTTTAAGCTGCTAATGAGAGAGTGGTAGTTGTATAAAAATTATATTGTATTATTGTAATATATAAGTGTTAACATATTAAGGTATTGTAATAGGAAATATTATTTTAGATGATGGTATAATTGTAATATAAATGATAAATAATGAGAGTGTGTATTTTGTACTATAGTAATATATGAGTTAACACTTTTTGTGTTGTAACAGAAAGTAGTACTTGAATTAAGTTGATGTTATATTGTACAAATAAATGATATAATTATGTTGGGAACCCACAGACCGACTAGTGTCTTGTGGGACCCGCAAATTATTATTTAAAAATAAAAAAAAAAAAAACATAAACTTGGGACATTTTGCGTTACATAAAATTGGAACATTTTTTGGGGACATTTATTCTAATGGGGGGTAGCCTAAGAATTAGTTGCAATTAATATATATAAATACTTAAACCGATATAGGTGTTTCACGTTAAATCAACGGCCTTGTGCCTCGGCATATCCACACCCAAATTTTTTGTTTATTTTTTGTATTATTAACACTGCTAACATTTTATATGTATATATACGTATGGTATGTATAAGTGTGTATAGATATTTGTATTATTCTATCTCCCTCGTTGCCGAGTATGAGTGCCGCTTTACTGCTATTAATGTTTGTGTCGAAAATGGGACACTAAGCCAATGCGATGACTTGCCCGGAAGCCACATATGTGACAGACTGTCTGATGTTGGCTGCTTGTGGACGCTCCATGATTAATTGACGTTGCTTTTTTCTTCTTGTTTTTACGTGCCATTGCTAGCTCCTGTATTATAGTCTCCGCAATGGATCTCCATTCGTTTCTGTTTTGTGCAGATATTTGTATATATACACCCTGTCAATAAAGTATCGGGAATTGTCAATTTAAATCTCCCGGGTAATAGCTAGGCAGATAATTTTTTTTTTCCAGGTTGGTACAACTGTTTTGTATTATGATGCCTATTTTTAGCGCGATCTGTCAACCAGTGTGTTTACAGCAGCTGTTAAAATCAGTCGACCTTGAAGGTTTTGTCGAAGTTTTACAATGAGTGAAAATATTGAACAACGTACTTGTGTTAAATTCTGTGTTTCGAACGAAATTTCTTGTGCCGATACACTGAAAATGTTACAGAAGGCTTTTGGTGAATCTGCTTTATCAAAAACGCGGGTTTACGAGTGGTACAGAGCGTTCAAGGATGGTCGGGAGACGGTCGAAGACATGCCTCGCTCTGAACGGCCTTCAACGAGTGTGACCGATGATAACGTCGATAAAATCAAGGAAATCGTTGCTGAAAATTGTCATGTGAGCTTGAGAGAGATGGCTCATGGATTGGGCATGTCACACGAGAGCGTACGTACGATTGTGCACGAAAAATTGGGTATGCAACGCGTTGCGGCTCGGCTTGTTCCGAAAGACCTGAATTTCTTTCAAAAAAAGTACCGAGAACAGGTAGCTGCAGACATGCTGGATCGAGCCAATTTGGATCCTATCTTCTTGGAAAAGATAATTACTGGTGACGAGACATGGGTGTACGAGTACGACACGCTTACGAACCAGCAATCGTCCGAATGGCGGCCAATTGGCGCGCCAAAGCCGAAAAAACCTCGCCAAAGCCGATCGAAAGTGAAGATCATGTTGATTGTTTTCTTCGATATTCGAGGCGTGGTACACTATGAATATGTGCCAGCCGGACAGACAGTCACCAAAGAGTTTTACTTAAGTGTTTTGAGACGTTTGAGAGAGGCTATCCGTCGTAAACGTAACGATTTGTGGGTCGACAATTCTTGGATTCTCCATCACGATAATGCGCCGTCTCACAAAGCCATAATTGTGAATGAGTTTTTGGCCAAACACTCGGTAAATATCATCGAACAACCGCCGTATTCACCAGATTTAGCACCCTGCGACTTCTTCCTATTCTCAAAACTCAAATTTCCGCTACGGGGAATGCGCTTCGAATCGATTGATGACATCAAGACGAATGCGACGCGAGAGCTAAAGGCCATCCCGGAAACCGCCTATCAGAAGTGCTTTGCCGAGTGGAAAAAGCGTTGGCATATGTGCATCGCTTCGAATGGATGTTATTTTGAAGGTGACAAAATAAATTTGGATGAAAATTAAAAATTGTTCGTTTTATTTAACAATTCCCGATACTTTCTTGACAGGGTGTATATATATATATATATATATTAAATGTCACTTTGTAAACAACAGCCAATAGGATTGATAAAAATGAAAATTATCAATAACTAGGTTGGCTTTTGTAGTTGGTAAGAAGCAAATAATTAATAGTTAATACAATAAACAAAGTAAAATAGTTATATAATAATAATCACCACTGCTCGCGCAACAATGCGCATTTGTGGTAACCATATTTTAGATACACAAATTTAAGAATGTACACAATTGAACAAATAAATTGAATTGAATTATTATTATTATTATTAACGTGTTTGAAGCAATAAAATGATTTGATTTGAAATAATTTGATAAAATACCTTTTCCTTCCAGCTATTGTCAAGAATAGTCTTTATTTGTACCAATCTATGATAGTCAACTTTACAATTTTACAGAGGTATGAACGTCCGAATCAGAACAGCAAATCCGAAGCACAAAACAATAAAAATTCAACATTATGCTGACGAAGCGAAAACTTCTTTAATAAGTTCATTACGTACTATCCATTGGATTTTAATTCATACAATCGGCTGTATGCAGCATTCTTTAGCTTGAAAAAGATCTTTAACAGTACCGATCATCCGGGATATACTTCTGCAAACAAATCCGTCAGTAGTAATACAGGTGTTAACAAGTGGCACTTCTGGCCACTACCAGAATTACCCTTTAATAAAAAAATATACAACGGTAAAGGAAAGTAGAAAGGTTCATTTTTGCTGTAAATTTTCATTCTGCAATAAACCTGATACGGTACAACGAAGCATAAACAAGGTCAATCAAGCATGACGTTACATGCGCTGACAATACCGTATGTGAAATTAAAGATAGCCTTAATTTACATTTACATACTCGTAATAATAAATTCAAAAGAAATTTATTTAAAAATTTTTTCATACAGCATTCCTTTAAATTCAAACGTCTATTTTTAAAAAATTTAGTCGTCAAACAGGAAGGCGTAACCACGCTTTTCTGAATTTTTTGCAAACTTAGAAGTTATCCTCAAATCCAGCACACACACCGCCAACGTTTAATTCTCATGTTATTACTGAATCGGTAACTTTTCCAACATGCAATCATGATTTTCAGAACCGTACAGTAATGAATTAGTATTTTTAATTAATTTTAGTGTGTTAACGTTATCCGAAGTTTTGTGGAAAATTGCACCACCTAGTTCTTCTTTGAGGTACTTAATATTTATTAGCACATTTAAAATTTAGGATATTTAAATCTTCACCATCTTCCAACCATGTTTCAGATAACAATAAACATTACAGATTTGTAAGACTTGATACTTCAAATCTAAATGATGAACTGGTAAGCTTTGACAGTTAAATGTATAGACGGTCCTTTTGCTTCTGTGATCATATCAACTATATATTAATCTACACTGATATTAAACGTTTAATCTCCAGTCTTTCTAACCCTTTTAACAGATTTTGTTAGCTCGACGAGTTTACTCTCCATCTCAAAACTCGTAGTATCCCTAAAAAGTTTTACTTCAAAAACTCATTTTAATTAACTAAAAAACACCATAAACCGCACTGTATATTTCGCAATTCGTATTACTCTACACTGCGCATGTAAATAATTTGCAATCAAATTTGCATTTTAGATAAAATGTACTGCACAATTTCAGTTTTTCATATTATTGCACACTGCATGTGTCTTATTTCTATACATTTCAATTTCTATACGAAAAAGTATTAAAAAAAATTAATGTTGTTTCAGCATAATTCTGGGAACTAGCTGAGGTTATTCGGATAGAATCAGTGCAAAACTCTACCTCGCTTTTTTTGCTGACCTGACAAGAAAATGTCGTTGCAGGGCGGGCGTTACTTTATTCCCCCATTTCTTTTACCGATTTACTCCCGCTTTTTATATTCCTAATTTCTGGAGAAAGTTGTAGAACGGATATCTTTTGTTATTCGTACCACTGAGTCGAGCCCGTCTGTAACACGACCATCTTAGTTTGGCTTATACGGCAGCACTTTTAAAGATGTTTTGTCCCAGGTGACGATAACTGTCTTTCACACGGAAAACCGAATTCTCTTATAGTGATTGATGGTTTTTGCTTCTTTTTAGCCACACACACAAAATTTTGAATTAAAATTAAAAAATCGATTAGCAAAATTTTTGTAAACTTTCAACCCTATACGTTCATTACCAAAAAAGAAAAAAAAGAAAAAAAATGAAAAAAAAACCCAGAAAAATTGAGATATTCATGTTTAGCGAAAGCTATTTGATTTGTAGCTTTAGAGGAAAAAAAATTAACCGCATGACGCGCAAATCAATAAAAGTTGGTACAAAAATAATGAATAACATTAAATAACAAATATTTTACATTTATTTATCAATTTATACTTGCTGGTAATAAATATTAATAAAAAAATTACAAATTTGAAACTACAAGTAGGAAGCGGAATAAAGTAAACATAACCATAAAACTTTTATAGCTGAAAAAAATATTAATAAAAACAATATTTGAATAAAGTACCTTTTTTTTTTTTTAGTTTTTTTTTGGGCTCGCCAACCGGGGGGACCTTTACTCAGAAACAATTAGAATGGGAAGGAGTCAATTATATCTTCATACGGTCAGATATTGTTAGGAGGAAGGAACAAATAATAGGAACAATCTGTGGAGAGGGAAAAGATATGAGGCGCAATATGGAGCAGGAAGACCAAGTAGCAGTAAACTAAGGTAGAAGTCAGAATACTCAGTAGAAAGTGATGAACACTTAATAAACACATTATCCACATAGGCGAATAGCGATGTCTCGTCTCTTGCCTCATCGGGCACTGTGGGCACTGCATTGCAGTTGCGACCATACACCTATTGTTGATGAGGATCTTTTTGTGAGCGGTGCCTAGCAATCGCCGACATGGGTAAAAATACTTTTCTTTTTATGCCGGTTACTTCGCGTATTTAGTTTAAATAGATATAATATATTATAATCAGGTATAACGGCTAACAAGACATGAGATCTTTCCGTTCCTTTAAGGTATCGTTTATATTTTTTCGTCTACACATTTATTTCCCTTCGGACTGCTAATTGCACGAGTTCTAGTACCGATCTTTTTTGACTCCCTTGCTATCTCTCCATTGTAGTCCTGGTCGTCTCCTTCTTCCCCAAATAACTTCCTTAGTGTCCTCAGTTTCCTTTCGTCCTTCGTTCTTCCTTCTTAATGGGTAATCGTCCGTAGCTGACAAGCCCGATAAAAAAGTAAAAAAAAAAAAATCTTCCATACAATACAGTCCGTTTGGAAATTGAGAATTGATAAAACTGTAAAATTCCTGTCTGATTAGGACGTACAGAAGAAACTTAGAGAGTGTAGATACAGTATACATATTTGGAGGATGACAGAGATCGGCAAAATTAAAATTGAAATAAGGGAGATTGACAAAGGGCATTATGTAAGGACAAAACGAACTGAGCCGAAGGGAGATCAGAGATAAAATAGAGGTTTTCCTAAGTGCGAAACGCCAGTTCCTAGAAATGGAAAGATAGGAATGGATCAGAGTAGGGGACGTGAGTGGGAGACGCTTAGTAAGAAAACGATAGCCCAAATAAGATCTGCGAATAGAAAAAGGTAGTATATTAGATTCGGCAAGGACTGCTGGAACTGGAAAAGATTTAAGAGCACCAAGACATAGTCGAAGACAAAAGTTTTGTATTACATCTAATTTAGAGACACAACCATAGAGAAATGAACAGTAATCAAATTTTGAGCGGATGATAGACTTATGTAGAGAAATAAGGACATAAGGATCACCACCTCATTTGGTTGGAGATAAAGCCTTCAGCAGGTTTTTGGTTGCTGAAGAAGAAAGATATTTGATTTTTTTAAGAAAGATAAGCGACTGTCGGGAAGATACCAAGATAACAAAAACAATTAACACGTGAAAGGAGTGAATTTGTAAGGGATAGATAGACAGAAGCAGCATTATAAGGTCGCAGAGTAAATACGGCATAACAAAATTTAGTAGTAGAAATGGAAAGGTTAATTGAGAAAAGGGAATGATCCAACACAGAAAGAGACGAATTAAGTGTTTCACTGGCTGATATAATATCATGAGATGAGACATAAATTTGGATGTCGTCAGCAAAGAAGGAAGAGAAGCCACACTGATAGTGTATATGTTAAAAAGAGTAGAACTGAGGGAGGAACCTTGGGAAAGACCTCGAAAAACCATTCTTGAAGTTTCCAAGGATGGAGAAGAGAGGTAGATAGAACGATTCTGCATGAGATTGATAATAAGGAAAGTAAAGTGCATCGGAACGTTAATTGCTATCAGCTTATCTTTTGATACATCGATGAAGGAAGCCAAAGTATATTTTTTTTTATTTTATTTTTATATCTTCGACGATGTGATTTAATATATCTCAACTCTGAAAGACGTCACACGAAGAAATATTCTCATTCAAACATAGTCGGATTTACCTCTAGCGGGGTGATTTAATATATCTCAACTCTAAAAGGCGTTAGCTGTACGCATGTGTACCGCGTTCAATATGTTGCTTTGTATGTTCAGAGAGCTACACAGAGTTAGAGTTGAATACGCAACCTAAGATCGCGATTACACACTAGATTATGTAACTCCGCTGGAGATGGAGTAGAGAAACAAATATATATCCACAGTTGGAAAAGACACATATACATCCGACTCCTCTAATGAAGTTGATTTACACACCTCTATTAATGAGTATTAATAAAAAATTTCAAATCTGATCGAAGTAAAATAAAATCGAAGTGGTTATAATAGGTAATTGAAAAATCTTTGCAATTTAAATTCGGATCGAAAATCAAAACAGATGTAAAGAAATTATGTAAAACACGTGTTGGAATCAACGTTGCTTAGAACTAAGCGGTGTCTAGAGGCCGATGATCTTCTGTTTATATTGCAGCTAGTTTTTAAAATGTAGTAATATACGCAATCCTACATTTCTTAATTATAAAAAGTTTTATTTGTATGTAGAAAAAATTAAATTAAAGAACCTAAATTAAGACCTGTAAACGAAGTTTGGTGTAAATAATAGAATATTGATAAGTAAAATTTCTTAAATTAACCCGATCTATAATTTAAATATAAAATACACGTCGACTACGGTAATAATCTTAAATAAGCTGTGCACATATTTTCAAGTATTTTATATATATTCTAGGAGATCAGGCCTGCTAGTCATTTTGCGGTCCAACCCTTTGGATTTTCAATTGTTTTACTTCGTGAGCTTTCAAAATGAACGAATTTCAGCGCGACATAGCGTTTATGTTTCGATTAAAACGATTAAGTTTATATTAAAATATCTCAGTAACTAAAACCGTTAGCCAAATATGAAACAAACAAAAAAAATATTACAAGACGTTAACCATACTTCTCTTTTTTTTCTTTTTTTTTTATTTGAAATCTGAGTTTCAATAGTAACCAACATATTTCAAGTTACTACTCGCATTCATCATTGCTTTAATTTAAAAATTTGGATCTTTAAGTTTTAAAATTTCGCAAGTTTCATAGTTTTCCAGTATTCTAATGAGAAAAAAAGGCCGTTTAAGTAAATAATTAACTCTCCCACTACTGTAGAAAGCTAGAAAACACTCGGTAAACTAGGCGCATTCATTTGCGATGACACCCGATGCCACTACTTTTTATTTTCTTTTTCATTATCATGTGAAATCTGCAGTTAGTTCTTTTGACCGTTATGTCTCGCGCAGATTACTGTTTGTTAAATGTATCTATTTCAATAGTTTCGAAGCTAAAATGCGGTTTATTTCTGGAAATTACATTAAAATCATGAAGTTCAATAAAAAAAAAAAAATTCTACATATTGGACATCAAATTTATTATAATATTAGAAAATAACATTTTCTTATAATTTTAAACATATAAAATATATGTAACATTCAGTTAAAATGTAATATTTAAAATTTCACTCCTGGTAAAATTCGGACTAACATATACATACATTATATAATAACAAAATATAGTAAACCAATAGCCTCTAGAATGCACATTTCCTTGCTAGAAATTGTTTAACTTACATGTTTACAATATTTTACAAAGAAAAATAAAAATCAGTGCGATCTTGTTTTATCATATGTGTGGTCGCACAGAGGATGCCGGATGTGTTTTAAACTACAGAGTGAACTCTGGATTTTTCTCAGATTTTTTGTCTTGTAATTTTATAATGTACTACACTCGGCTTTGCCCGGGTAAAAAATATTTAAAAACCGTATATGTATAATAATATTATTAATAATAATTTTAAAAAATTTTAAAAAAATTTAAAAATTAAAAAGTAAAAAAATAAATTATATGTATATTAATATGAGTGTATATATATATATTACGTATTTATTTATCCATTTAAACAAATACTAGATAAAATAAAAAAGTTTTTTTTGTTAACTTCATGATAGAAATTTAAAAGGGTGCTAAATATACTAGCAAAATCTTGGATAATAGCTAGTACGTTTTTAAATGAAAGTATGAAAATTTATCTGTCAATGGGGGTGCGCTAATCTCATGAAATATCGAACCAATTTGGTTCCGATTTTCACCAGTGAATTGACTAATTTCTGTAGAAGGTTTTAGTGCATAGTAAGTAAGTGTCCGGTGTGATTTAGCTGAGTTACGGGTGTTTTCGTCGACAAAGTGTTAAAAAAAAAAAAAAGAGGTAAAATACACATGATAAAATAAATAAAATAATAATTTTTACGAAATATTTACTATAGTAAATATTTTAAACCAAATGATAGAAATGGTAAATATAAATCAAACATAAAAATCTGAATAAAATGATTACTGCGATGACTATAAATATAAGCTAATGTTGTATTAATTTCTTGTACAATCTATGACAGGATTTAAATATACTAGCCGCGCTCCTAGCCTAGCTGCTATACACAATGCCAAGATATCCTATTATTTTTAACAGAGAAACAAAGTTGAAACAGAATCTTTGATATTAGCTACCATTTTTTTTTCCTATATCGGTCCACTGCTGGACATAGAGGGTTTCCCCAATTTCTTACTTTCGTTCCGGGTTGCTACTATTATTTATGTTCAATTTTAATTCCTTGTGTAACTAGCGTGGTTTGCTGTTATAGTAATAAATTAAATTTTATACAATGATCAACAAAGAGGTTGGAGGACAAAAAAAAAAAGAAAAAAAGAACGTATATGCTAGTGGATAACATATTTTCTTAAATATGTATTTATGAGAGATTACTGTGTTTTCAGCTGAACGTGAAGACTATTTTGTTGAAAAGTTATATGTACAATATTTCTTAGAGAAAGAAAGTTTTTTTTTTTTTTTTTTTTTTTTTTGGAGGATCGCCATTCGGAGGGCATTACCTAACATTAGGTTGTGTTAGTTAGAGAGAGGGAGAAACGAATTAAAAAATTAAATATTATTGAAGATAAAAACAATGAAGGACGCTATAATAGGAATGATTGCCGGGGATGGAAGAATAAACGAAGCACTTTGTATGGAGTAGGCAAACCGAGTTTCAAGAGTTGTCAATAAAAGTGAGAGCGTTCTATAGATATAGACGGGCCTTTTTTCTTTTTATATCAATTCCTTAATTAAGCACCTACTGAAAAAAAACAAAAAAACATCATTCACAAAAGCTCAAGGAAACAACTGAGAAAGCAGATTGAAAAGGGGAATGGTATAATGTAAATGGAATGATGCAGAAGGAGTAAACAAAGTGATTACAATGACGAAAGCAACGTGAATTTCAAAAAAGAAGCTTTTTTTTTTTTAAGCTCGTCAGCCAAGGACCTGTACCCACAAACAATTAGGAAATGAAGTATTCAGTTATATTTTGATACGGTCAGATATTCTCAATAGGAAAGAACAGATAGTGGGAACGATATGGTAGAGAAGGAAAAGACAAGATGTAAGAGCGCAATACAGAGTAGGAAGACTAAGTCGCAGCAAACTGCAACAGAAAGCTAAACACTCAGCAGAAAGAGATGAACATTCAAAGAACACATGAGATTAACATCGCAAACACGCTCTTTGTTTAAGCGGAGAGGATGGATAGGAAACCAACGAAAAACGAAAACGGGAGGAAGATAATAGAGTACTGCTTAAAGACGCAGACGAACAATGGAGACAATAATCATGAAGCGTGGGATTTTCCTTAAGAAAAGGGGTGGGAAGAAGCAGCCATCCGAGCCAAGGGGTTCGCCGCTTAATTACAGAAGAATTTTATATATAACACAATACATTTTTCATTAATATTCATACTATTAATAATTTACATAAATGAATTACCGTATAAACATTAACAAAAATGACATTTGTTATTTATTATACTCGTAATATAAAAAATAAAAAATAAAATACATAAAAATATGGAGCATATTTTTTCTTTTTTCTTTTAAAAGTAAGAACGCACTAAATAAAATCATCAATATTTATTTTAAATTTTTGATTTTTTTCAGATTTTTGTGTATTTATAATAACTATTTTAGTTCTCATGAGGACCCCGATGCAACCGTACGAACGATCGGGACTTACTACCGAACGCGCGGGGATTTTCGGTTTTGGCCGAGTAAGCATCCTTTACAGGACAAAGCAGAGATACAACTTACAAGGAAAGGTTCCCAACCCGAACTCACCGATTTTAATGAAATTCATATATGTTGTAGAACACAATAAAATAAAAGACCCGTGTTTTTTTTATATCTGCTAATAAACATTTATTTTACTTTTTTGTGTTCTACAACATTTTTATCTATTTCATTAAAATCGGTGAGATTGGATTGGGTTATTACTGTTAGGAGTCCGCTTAGCGGTAAAATTAACGAAAACGCCGAAACAAGTCAACTTAAGTTTTTCATTTTATTAATTAAAAAATTATTTTTAGATTTTTTAGCACCAAAATAATGAATTAAAAATATGGGTTTTTAACCCCCATAAAATAGGGGATGCATCCCCCTTATTGTTCAAATCATCATGAATTACTTGTTTTTCCAAAAGGAGTAATCTCCGTTTTGTTTTACCAAAAAATATTAAATGTTAGTCAAGATATTAAGAAAAAACGTTTTTTTTTTTTTTTTTGGCTAAGTTTTTCAACCCCTTTATATGTTTATTAGCAGACATAAAAAAAACAAAAAAAACACCGTTCTTTTATTTTTTTGTGTTCTACAACATATATGAATTTCATTAAAATTGGTGAGTTCGGGTTGGGAACCTTTCCTTGTTAGTACGACGTGCCAGAGATCGTGAATTAATGAAACGCTCGGAGATTAATATCTAACTCAAACGTCGTCAAGAGATAGCGCTACTTGTACCGAATCCGTCGCAATATCAAAGAAAAAAAAAAAAAAAAAAAAAACATTTATAGACCTGACCAAAATGTGTATACGGTCAGTTCTATGGGGCGTTTCTAAATTCCTCCTAAACACCGGGTGAGCTCATCGTAACCAGTGTAGTAGCGTGTATCATCCGTCGAATTGTGCTCGTACTAAAAAAGCAACACTCCTCAATTGTACATATTATCTTTTTGAAGAATATGTCTCTGACTTCTAACTCTCTTCGCATTGAGAAAAAGAATCACATTGAACGTATACAATATTGACAAGAAAAAAGTGAAATTGACTTTATTCGGTAATCAAGTCACTACTCCGACAGATACCAATGCGATGCGGCTGGCACACGGGGCGGCATCAAAATAAAAAAACCTCTAGACAACGCGTTTAATTCTCGAATGTTCGCGAGTTCTACTGAATGTAAGATACTAGAACACATAGGCGCCGATGTTTTCGCAAAAAACGAGATTAACTGAAGTAGATTTAGCGCCAATTGAAATTGTTCTAGAGCCGTTGTAGCCTTGCGTAACAGCAACGAAGAAAGAAGGAAAAAGGGTCTTACAAGTGTGTGTGTGTGTGTGTGTGTGTGTGTGGGATGGTTGTTGAAAGGATAACGCACGCTGTATCGCGTTCGCGAGCCGTTTATTAATTTTACTTTTCATTTAATCCATCGAAATTAGAACAAACGAAAATGCGCGCTCGTTACGGAATTAAATTGGATTTAGTTGCGCATTTTAAGAGGGCTTGGAAATTTACGTTATTAGCCGAAAGTGGACCATATTTTGCGGCCTGGCGTTACAAAATCATAGCACGGTATTGTCCGTCATTCTTTGCGAAAAGACCGGGAAATTATATTATTTTTCGTAAATTTACATAATACTGCTTCGGAATGGCGAAGAAACCCGTACAACAACAACAGGTACGCAGCGCTATCATTCTTTATAAACTACGGTTATAATAATGCGCGTGATAAATTGCGGGACGAATGTTTCACAAAGGTAGGCCGGCTAAAGACGTACACATTGGAAAAACGTCGGAACGTAGAACGGGAAAGAGTAGGCAAAAGGGCATTCTCTGCCTCTCATCCGGCAAAGGAGCTTTTATTGGCGGATGTTGGTCTCTGCGAACGAGCACAGAGAGATACATCAAACGCATGCCTGGAATATCAAAGGCCGCCGCGCGATTCCGAGTGGATGGAATATTCTTTCTTATGCGGCACACAGCGCAATATACTTTATTCACTTACGTCTGTCTTTGCCGCGTCGCGCGCACATATTGATACGTAATGCAAACATGCGTGTGCAGCTGAACGAAATGCTTACACAGATACCTAGGATGTGGCTTGTTCTATTCAGACACCGGCACACATTCGACTCAGGTAACTTTTAACTTGCCTCATCAAGGCGACTGCGAAGCAGCCGGATGTATTGTTATCGGTGTTTGAAGTTAAATCGTTTTAAAATTCAAAAGCTGTTTGACAGTTTGACACCAAGCTTCACCGACGCCGCGTTGCCGTTATATGTGTGGGACTCTCTATCTTTCACTTTTCGCTAACCCGCAAGCAACCTCCTACGCTCCTCTTAAGATTAGCTTCTCCACTACAGCCGACTTGCACTGAGACCGTTTTCGTTCATTCCGATTCCGCTGTCTAACCCCCGAACGATTACACGGGAAAACATCTAAACAGATTCGCTTAAATCGAATATATCTTTAAAAACCTTACAAACTCCGAGTGTCTGTCATTTTCGAATTTGCCGTTCCGCACACAGTTGTCAAGGTAGCGGTCTGGACTTTCTCCGTCCTATCTTTTATCGCTATATCTAATTTTTACGATTAATGTATTAACTTGTAAATACATATATATATATATATATATATATGTATGTATGTATATATAAGCAAACATGCAATTTGACCGACGGCCACAGAAAGCACTTACATTAATCATAATTCAAATACCAATCCTAATCGTAGTTTTGCGAATACATTCGTATTGCAGTAAAATATTGCCAGAAATATCTATACAAGAAGGTTGTACGAATAAGTTACATGTAGACAATGCTACATTAATGTACAGAGTCGGTGCGTAATAATTTGTCCGATGATGAACTGTGTTTCCCGTTTTTAATGTTAATTTTAAAAGCGAAGCTTCAAATTGAAGTAAATTAATTTTAGTCGAAACAAAAAGCCGTTGAAAAAATAAATTGTATAAATTACGACTATATTGCATAACGTACTGATTTTATTCGCTTTTATTAGAAATGTTTTTTTTTCCTTTTGTAAAATGCACATTATTTTATTATTAATCTCGCGTATCTTCCAGTGAAAATAGGACAGCGGGCGAATTAAATCACTTAAACGAATTAATTAACGTACTTTATCATCATCAAAATACTGAAAGTGCATGTAGCGATCACCCGAAAGTACCACAGCACGGTTTTCTGCGGCTCGAACTGACGATATTCTAGTCCGGTCTTTAAGATCTTAACAGTTTCTTCCAACCGAATGAATCCGCTTCATCCTTCAATTTTCCCTTAAAAGAAAAGTCATAGGAACTCGCATTTTTCTGTTCTAATGATGGGCCCAAAGTACCTAGCTTATTTTACTACTTTTAATTACACTACTTTTATTTATACTATGTTTTAGTTGCGTTACTTTTAATTACACTACTTTTATCTTTTATTTATACTAATTTTAGTTGTCTTTTTTTTTCTTTAGAAATTCAATTCGAGATCCGTCGTACTTAGCTAGCAACATTTTCAATTCGTTTTCGTTGGTTTTTATCTGTTTTGCGTAACTATAATAGCCTCGTGAAGTAAGATTTATATGTTAGTCATTTAAACGCAACAAAACAACACGTGCGCTTATCATCGAAGACAAAAGTAATAAGAAGTTATTCCCTCTGTTCCAGACGAACCGGACAGCCAGAACAACAAATATATCTATCTACACACTCGTGCGTACAGATTACTTCTACACCAAACATCTTATCATTAATCGACACGATCCCCCCCGTGTTATACCGGTAAATACGGGATCATTACAATCTCAGCGAATAATTGTCTTCTTGATTCTGACTTCTTTAGTAAAAATGACTTTAAGGCCTTTATTTCTAATAATCTATTGTTCTCTTCTGACATTATTCGTAATGTACCTGTAGATATTACCGAAGAAGAATTATTAGAAGATATTTCAGCGGAAGTGCCGGTAGCTTCAATCCGCCGACTCAAGAAAAGAGATGGCGATAAATTTCGTCTAATTTCCCTAATTGAAATTAAATTCAAATCACCTTTCCTTCCCAGTTATGTTCATTTTTTTCATCTTCGTTGTGCAGTGGAACCCAGCGTAAGACCTCCTATCCAATGCCGAGCTTGTTTTCGTTTTGGCCACACCGACAAGTTTTGTCGCAGTAAACCACGCTGTCCTAAGTGTAATGAGTTGCATTCCTTGGATTCTTGTTCAGCTCCGCAGCCGTCAGATTCTAAATGCCTCAACTGCAAGGGTAATCCTTAACCACCGATAGGCAGTGTCCTGTTTTTCAAGACCAGCTTCATCTTCGTAAAATCATGGCTTATGAAAACGTGTCGTATAACGAAGCTAGTATAATTAAAAAATCCAATCTGGCCAAATCAGCTTTTTCTTTTTCCGATATAGCTCAAAAAAACCTGCATTCTTCTCTTTCCAAGTTTTCTCGCCGACCCAATCGGTCACGATCTCCCAAATCTCTTCCCGTTCCTCATCAGCCTTCCGTCAAACAATCGTAATTATCGTAACGGCCTCTTCTTCCCCGAATCAACGCACAGTGCATCGTCTCATAACGTTCCTTCTTATTCTCTTTCCAACTCACCTAACTCTTGCTTGCAACAACAGGGTACTCCTCCAATTTTTCCTAATCCCAACTCCTCCGTTCCCATGTCAGCAGAAGAAGCTGTCGATAAGCTAGACTTCAGCTTAAACCTTCAAAAAATCTCTCCTAACCTACGTCAAAATCCTGAATTTCGCTTGGCATCGCTCAAGCTTTTCCAACTGTCATTTTCTCACTGCCCTCCGAATTCTACGGCTACGTAACTGGTCAACTTCCTGTATTTCCGTTAATGGTCCTTATGATTGTGAAATTCCATTCTAATGTCTTCTCTTGCATATGTATGAAATTCGCTACGGTTCTTGTCAATGAATTTTATGTTTTTTCCCAAATTTCTACTCTTTCGTTCTCTTTTCATATTCCTCTAACACTAGGCTAACCAGCATTCCGGAGCTCAGGTCGTTAATTCCTATCACATTTCCTTCTGTAATCTTATGTTTCTCCTGGATTGCATTACTAAGAAGAACTACGGACATCAAATGCCTTATTTCAAAAATATATGTTTCCTATTCCTATTATTGCCATTGTCTCGTCTCGCAACCTGAAACTTGCGGAAGACGAGAGCGATGGAGGATTGTTCATAATTTTTGTTTAGATCAATTTTCTTTCTCAGCTATACTGTTAAAAGCGAGAAAAGTTAACAGATGTTTCTATTCTGATCTATATGCTTTTCATTATTTTTATGACCATTGCCTCTTTCTGCGAACTTTGATTGGGTTCGACAGTAGTTATTATATAAAACTTCTTTTTTCTTATCAATACTAATTATTAGATGCATTATTCTTATCCTCAAATATCTTACTTTTTCCTTTTTTCATCTTTCCTTCGGTCATTTTTCAAATACGCTGGGCTACGGTAAAGAAAGACGGTTAGTCTGTTTCAATTTAATCATTTTCAAAGTCCTTTTCGTTCCAGTTATGACCCTTTTTAAAGCGAATTTAATCTCTAATTATTCCTTACTTAATCTTAATTTCTTCACTTTGACCCGCAGCCCTTTCCTCATCATTCCATAACTAATTAAGTTGGTAAGCAAGCGAGAGAGAAGGTGGTTTTTCCGCAGTGAGCATCGCAATAAGTTTTTTCATATTCCTCATTCGTAAGTTATCTGGGAAAACAGATGTTTCTCCATTATCTTCTTTTGCATCTCTTCTTCTGCCGTATCTTTCCTTGTCTTTATTCAATACTTTCAACTGGCTTTGCGTGGACTACCCGAGTCTACACTCATTCCTTCCCCGATTTTCCTCTCTCTTTCAAATCTGCAGGTTTTAAGGTATTAGTTCCCTTCTTCTTCTACACTTACATGGTTCCTTCCCTTCCAACTATTTTTCTGTGTTTTACAAGGGTGGTTCAAATATAAACCGGAATTTTTAAATAAACGCGCGAAAAATTTGTTGTGGAAAAAGTGGTTGCCCTGGCAGTTAGACCGGTTCGTTACGAAGCGTGCAGAGCAATTAGAACCGCGTAACCTCACTTTTTAGTGTAGTTAGAGCCATGAGTGAAAAAGAAGTACCAGTGTCTGTTGCGCAACGCATCATTATTCGTTTTTTTAGTCAAAGACGACGTAAAATCCATGGAAATTTACCGAAAATTACGCGAACAGTTCGGGGATGAGTGTCTCTCCAAAACTCAAGTGTACGAGTGGTGTTCCGCGTTTCGAAAAGGACGTGAAGTGCTGTCAATCATAGCACATGCGCGGCGCCCAAAAACCAGCATTACAGATGAACACGTCAAAGCCATCGAACAACTCATTTTGGCTGACCGACGCGTCCGTGTACGCGATATGACCGACGAATTGGGCATCAGCATAGGTAGTATTGAGACAATAATTCATGATCGGCTAGGTTATCGTAAAATTGCAGCCAGATGGGTGCCAAGACTTCTAAATTTTGAACAGAAATTCACTCGTTGGGAAGTTTGTACGCTCACGATGGAGACATTGGCCGAATTGGGCTGGGAAACACTTGAACATCCTCCTTACAGTCCAGATTTGTCGCCTTGTGATTATTATTTGTTTGGCCCGTTGAAAGAAGCACTTGGCGGACAACGTTTCGACAGCAACGATGAGGTGGAATCGTTCGTGCGCAAATGGCTATGTGACAAGCCGCGAGATTTTTACGAAAAAGGAATAAAAAAATTGCCGGAGAGGTGGAAAAAATGCGTAGCGTGCGAGGGGGGTTATCTCGAAAAATTGTAAAAAATATGAGCACTGTAAGTATAAAATAAAAATTTTTATGACAAAATTCCGGTTTATATTTGAACCGCCATCGTAAATGATGTCAAACAGGCTAAATATTCTTCAATGGAACTGTAGAAGTCTTAATGTCAATAAATGCTCTCCCGAAGGTTTGTTGGATCAGTATAACAATCAGGTTGCTCTTCTGTCAGAAACTTGGCTCAAACAATCTTCCAATATTCGAATTCGAGGATACTCCTTAGTCAGTTCGAATCGGGACGACGGCTATGGCGGAGCTGCTATTCTTATAAGAAAAGATGTACATTTCATTCATCATGATAGTTTTTCCTTCCTTTCTTCCAGTCCTCTTAATCCGAATTTAGTTCACGGGTAAAAGTTTTAATCTTGTCACCTCCTATATTCCACCGTCCTATAACTTACGCGATTTCCCATTTGACTTGTTTTTGAATTCTATTCCTCGCCCTTTCATGGTCGGCGGCGACTGGAACTCCCACTCGCCTCTATGGGGTTGTTCCAGTTATAACAGAAATGGCACAATTATAGAGGAGGTAATTTTCAATTATAATTTGGTTCTCCTAAATGATGGTTCTCACACGTTCTTCAAATCGTCGTCTACTTCTAGTTCTATCGATCTGTCTTTTGTTTCCTCCGATATAGCTCTCAAATCCTCGTGGAAAACTCTAGATGGTACCTTCGGCAGGGACCACGTTCCGATCCTCATTGTTCTTAATGACTTCCATCGCCCTTCTCTTTCATCTTCATTTACGCCTTTTGCATTATGCTGATTGGAACCTGTGTAAAACTGATTGGAACCTGTGTAAAACTGATTGGAACCTGTGTAAAACTGATTGGAATAGATTTCGGTTTATTGTGGACTCGGACCTTCCTGCAAAACAGATAAAAAACTATGCTATTTCACAATATTCATCCTTTACTAATTCTATCTCCTCTGCTCTAACACTGTCTTCCCCACTCTATCCTCAAGCCCGGAAAAGTCATTCTTTAAGGGCTTCAGCACTGTGGTGGAATGGGGACTGCACAGCTGCTGTCAATCAAAGTTTGTCTAGCTTTAAATCATTCCCTCTCAACCTACTTTTAATAATTTCTTGACTTGTAAGAGTTCGAACGCTAGAACCAGATATATTCTCAAAAACGCCAAGAAAAACGCTTGGAAATCCTTTTGCTCTTTCTTTTCTCGATTGACTCCTATTTCCAAAGTCTGGAAGTTGGCTAAAGCTTTTAGAAATTCTATTTCTGAATGCCCGTCTAAGTCTTCCTAAGGATACTCTTTCTTCTTTCTTTGACTCTATAGCTCCTGATTATGTCCCTAACTATGATGAAGTGGGTTCTTTAATTCATCCTTACCCATCACCGCCTCATTTCCTTTCCTCTAACTTTTCCTTCTCTGAACTTCTTTCTTCCCTGAAAAACTCCTCCAACTCCTGTCCGAGCCATGATAAAATTTCTTACTCCATCCTCAAAAACCTATCTGTAAAGTCTCTCCAAATTCTTTTAATCATTTTTAATTCCTTCCTGCAATCTGGTTCTTTTCCTGATTCATGGAACACCTTCGTTGTCATCCCAATTCCCAAGAATAATTCCTCTGCCTTTCGGCCCATTTATTTAGCTTCTTGCTTAAAAAAAAACTCTTTAAAAGCATGCTTAACAAACGGCTTGTCTGGTGGATGGAACACAATAACTTGCTTCCAGACAACCAATTTGGTTTTCGTCCTGGCTTAGGCCCTCCAGATTGTATCAGTCTTTTCCTTGTTGACATTTACAAATCATTTATTTCCAAAGAATTCACACTTGCAGCTTTTATTGATGTAGCCAGTGCATACGAAAGCGTCCATCTTCCCACGCTCAAAAACGTTATGATTTCTTTAAATATCCCTGCATCCATATCCTTCACAATTATCAATCTTTTTCAAAGTAGAACTCAACTTCTTTCTGCTCCTTCCTTTTTTGCCTCAAGGAAGGTGTTCCAGGGCCTTCCGCAAGGTTCTTGCCTTAGCCCTACTTTATTTAATTTATATGTTTCCAAAATTGGTTTTTTCTCCTTAAACTCCAAATCTTTATTTTTTGCAGATGATATCCTTGTTTACTCCTCTTCCCGTAATAATCTTAAAAATCATTCCATTCCAATATTCAGTTCTTTTCGTTATCTGGGTATCATTTTATCCCCTCGTCTGTCTTTCCATAAACATATCAGCCGTTTATATGCTTCCTCGCTTAAAGTCTTAAACTTTCTTAAAGCTCTCTCACCTACGAGACGGGGAGGCGATCCTTCTGTGTTAATAATGTTGTACAAATATCTCATACGCTCTAGATTGGATTATTGCAGTTTCTTATATGGCAACGCTTCCAAATCCGTTCTCTACAAATTAGATCGTCTCCAAAACAGTTGCCTTCGGCTTTGTCTCGGAGCTCTGAGGTCATCTCCTATCCCAGCCATTCTATCTGAATCCAATATCTGTCCTCTGTTCATCCGAAGATCTTATTTGGGTTATCGCTTTCTCATCAAACGTTTTTCCACTTCAACGTCAAATATCAGTACCTCCTATTCTTTTATCCTTCGTCGCTGGCGTTTTTCCTCCAATAAAATTCCTATACTATCTCATATATCATTTCGCCTTTCTAAATTTTCCTCCCCTTTTGTCATTCCTCATCACAAGCTTCCATTTTTTTCTTACGTCTATTCCAAATTGTTAAAGCCACCAAATATCATCTTCATGTCATGCTTCCTTAAATCCTCTCCCTCTCATATCGTCAGTATGGAATTTAATAATACAATAAACTCTCTATTCCGTGATCACTTTTTAATTTTTACTGACGGATCGAAGAGCCCGAGCGGAGTTGGGGCGGCATTCTTGTGCCCTCAGTTCTTTCATTCTCGGTCTTTTAGACTTCCGTCCTTTTGTTCTGTCTTTACTGCGGAATCTGTTGCCATTCTACAAGCCATTATTTATATTTCCTTTTCTGCAAGTCCTTCCAAATTCCTTATTGTTTCTGATTCTTTAAGTGTTCTTCTAGCGCTATCTCCACCTTCCCTTTCTCTTTCCACTGATTCTATTATCCTCTCTATTCGTTCTCTTCTCCATGATCTATCCTCATCGACGTCTAAAATTATTGACTTTCTTTGGATTTCCGAACATTCAGGCATTGATGGAAATGTAGCCGTCGACCTCCTTGCTAAAGCTGCTGTTTCCAATGGAAATTTTATTAGTAGGGTTCCAGCACACAATATTCTTCTTCCAACTAAATCCTGCCATCTTAGACTTTGGCATTCTGTTTATGTATCTCTTTTCGCTAATCCTAATTCCTTTTATCTCTTGATTAATCCTGTTCCTCCCCCTCGTCCTTGGTTCTATGAGTTTCCCAGTTTGCGTCGGTCCATAATTACTAAATTATCTCGTCTCCGTTTCTCGCATAGTCTCCTTCCTTCTTCACTAAATCGCTTTTCCTTGGCTGCATCTCATAATTATCCATTGGATCCTGAAGGTTCCCAGTATGTTTGTGATGCGAATCACGTGCTTTTCGAGTGCTCCGGTTTATCTCGCGAGCGTGAGTTACTTTATTCTAATCTTTTAAAGCTTGGTCTTCCTACTCCTTTCAACGCCTCTTGTGTTCTTTCTCTACCTATTCTCTCTGTTTTTCCTGTCCTAGGGGTGTTCCTTGATTCCATTGTCGACAGAACAAAAATATAATTTCTATTCTATTCGATGCATCTATTCCTTTTTGCTGGGCTAAGCTCTTTGGTAGCAAACCCAAGGGGGGGGGATATTTATACATATATATATATATAGGTGTATACATATATATATATACATATACACTAGGGGATTGGTCCTACCGTTCCTTCGGACTTTAAATTGTATTACTCTGTAAATTTTCATGAAGACTGCAACGTTCGCATATAATTATTTAAAAAAGAAAAAAGAAGTACACCAATACGTCAATTATAAAATGAAATTTAGATTAAAATACCTGAAAAACTGAAACATCTGTGAGAGAAATATATTACATATAATTATTTATTTTTTTGGAGACGTTAGTATGCATTTTAAAATCAATAGCGTCACTCAAAAGCCACTGGCGCGCCCAAAAGATAATATGTAAAATTATATTTAAAGAAAAAAAAGAAAAAAAAAAACTCACATAGAACCGGCTGTAGACGTTTTTAAACATTTTTTGCTTAAAACTTGATTTTCATATTTTTCAAAATGTGGCCCTCTAATTTAAAAATTTGTGGAATCTCATATTTTTCCTATATTCTAACGTTTGAACAGCGGATGTGCCAGTACTAAGGACGACAGTAATCGCTACCTTTGCGGATGATATCTGTATTCTTGCTCGGCACAAAAACCCAGTGTACGCATCCTTGTTGACGCAGGAGCATTTAACCGTTATCCTGCAGTGGGCGCTTAAGTGGAAGATTAAACTAAACCACCAAAAACCAGACAAGTAACTTTCACTTTAAATAATCAAAACTGTCCCCCTAATACAATAAATAATCAGCGCATAATTCAAGAAAATCATATTAAATACCTAGGTGTATGAGATTAGATCGAAGACTTACATGGAGAAGCCATATATCGTTCATCCGGCAAAAAATGGCTTCAAGAACTAAGGCTCGCAACAGCATAATAGGCAAAAAATTAACAATTAATTTGAAATGCAAGAGGCTAGTTTATCTTTCAGTCATAGCGCCAGTCTGGAGATACGGATTAGAAGTATACGGAGCCACTGCGAAGAGTAACCTAAATAGGGTTCAACAGTTCCAATCGAAAACGTTGAAGCAATTGGTAGACGCACCGTACTATGTATCGAATCACACTCTACATACAGACTTAGATGTTCCATATGTAAACGATTTATACTTAAAACAATACAAAAACTTTTATGAGGCTCTTCAACTCAATCAAAATCCAGAGATATCGAACATCAGTCGCTGGGATCAGCCAAGGAGGCTCAAAAGAACACGGGCCGGTGACGCCCTAGGTGTCAGATGCGATAGATAACATCGTCGTTAATACCTCAGCCGTCGAACGAACAAAATCCAGCGCTATAGTAAACAGTATTAGATATCAGAAGCAGAAGATAGCTCTGCCACTAACATCTCGGATGTGAAAGGAATGAACTCCAAATTATAGTAATCAGTTTTTCCGATCGACTAATGCTTATGCTGCCGCTGGGTAACTGAGCATGAAAAAAAAAAAACAACTTTGAAATACATCATTTAAAAAAAAAAAGAGGGACCCTCCAACTACAATGAAAAGAGCTGTGGACTTTTTTTTAGTCTCCAGTCTTACCGCTTTAAACATGTGTATTTTCCCAAATGTTGGTCCCTAAATATCAAAATTTTTCAAATTTCATATATTTTCTATATTCTGGAAACCTTAGTGTGCAATTTAAAAAGATAATCAATACCATAACTCATATAGAACTTGCCGTGGAATTTTTTTTTAAATTTTTTCGCGTAAAACTTAATTTTCACATTTTTCAAAATTTGGACCCCCTTCTTCTTTTTTTTTTATAAGCCATTGTTTTAACCTTTTAGCCAGCTTATATGTTAAACATGTCGTATAGTATTCAAATCTCAAACTTCAATATTGCATTTTATAAGGAATTGATAAAAAGCTATTTACAAGTCTGGAAAATGGATAGTGCATTTATTGGTAGCGTGTGATATTCCAAAGTTAATTTATTTATAAGTTCTTCTCGTTGTTTTTGGAATCGGGTACATTGCCGTAGGAGATGAATTATATTTTCAATTTGGACCCTTTAATTTTAAAATTTTGAGGGTTTTATAACTTTTTTTATGATCCTACGAAGAAAATAGTCGATTAAAAAAAAATTAACTCTCTATCTACTATAGAACGGGTTTTACGATTTTTTTTTTTCTTGCAGCTTTATAAGATAGATATATACTGGGTGTCTCAGACCACCCCCGTTCACCCCTTCTAAAATCTTGAATATTTAGTAAAATAAAAAATTCAAATCCACCTATTAGTTGTCATATCGAATGATTTTCGGTTTCCGCCTCTCACTGGAAGTTGACTATTCAAATCGGAAATTAGTTGTTTTTTTTATGTATATGAAACGGGTTAATTTCCCCAACTTTACCCCCTAAAAAATAAAAATTTTCTCTTTGAAACATTAAATGTCTTCCAAAATTTCGTTTTACTTGACGCGAATGAAATAAATCGTTAAGAAAAATGAATAGGAATGTATTTGAACATTTAAACAAGTCGCGATTTTATTTAACATAAACGTTCACAATAAGCTCCACGTTGCCCAATGCAAACCGGAACTGTTGTCAGAATCGAATCAACGACTCGAAGAATTTCTCCGTGCGTGATTCTACGTACCTCATTCTCATACGATATCATACTTCTTAATGTTTCCCATAAAAACGATCCAAAATGGTTAAGTCTGGTGAGCGAGACGAATAATACTGCTGAACCATATTTACCATATCCACTTTCTAAGGAACATTTCACTTCGACCGGTTCAGACCAGCCTCGAAGCATGAGCTGAATAACTATCCTGTTGAAACGAACGCTTTGACCTACATCGAGAGGAATATTTTCCAACAAGTGGTGGAAGATCTTTCTATAGCAGTTCTAAATGTCTGTTACAATTCATAGAACAAAAAAAAGAGGGGACTGATAATATCATTCCTAATAATCCCACATTTCCAGATGAGTTGGTTATCCATCTTTTTCGGTCAGCTTTTGTTTAAAGTTGGTGTTGAAAATGAATTACTGTACAATAAACATAAAAGAAAACAATGAGTGAAATAAACAGATATTACTGATTTTTTTTTTCTCTCTTTCTTGTAGTAATAATTTCAGTAACAAAAATATACCGGCGGGAAACATACGAGAGACAAGTTAAATTCCACAATACTTTCATTCAAATAAAATGACCCTCAAATCATTCAAATGGAATTAGAAGTTTTATCGGCAACGTTACACGGAGGCAAATAACAATGATACTAGAAACATTAAAAACTACCGACATTGGTTGTAATAAATAAACACAGAAACAGGTGATCGCACGTTAAATCTCACAGTCAGTAAAGTACCGCGTTTATTCAGAAAGATTTAGAAGACATTTTACATTAAGCAAAAATGTTCATCTAAAAATTTTAATACGGATAATCTGATTTCGAGTTGGAATTTCAAGGACCCGCCGTATACATCAGATTGAATTGGAAAGATACGGTTAATTTTGTAATTCAAGTTTCCTCAATTCAGTATTGTTATTGACTAGCTATTTTACTTTTGTAAAAACGGTATATATGACGTTAACAGTTTTTCTTAATATACAGAGTTGGGGAGACCTATCGGTTTGGGATAGAGATGGTACAGGTGTTTTTGTTTGTGGGGGGCGGCTAGCGATATAAGCGACGTGCTAATATCCGCAAGCATGCTCTGCACTAGCGATCGAAAACGACTGTCTTATCGCGAGATAAAAGCAATATGAATTGATGGTGGCATTTTTTGTTTCGTTTATATTTTTAATTTACGCGATTTCCGCAAACAGCTACTTTTTATAACTAAATTATCGTATTGACTCGCCCCGTGGAAAATTTGAAGTACCTTCCGACCAGTGGAAATTTTACTTTGTACGCGTTTTTTTTCCCGAATTATATTTTTCCCGAATTATATTTTTCCCAAATTATATTTTTCCCAAATTATATTTTTCCCAAATTATATTTTTCCTAAGTTATATTTTTCGCGAATGGAAATATTTTAAGAGAAAAAATGCCTGTAAAAATCATCGTTTAAGAAGACGGTCGCATAAACTCGGGAACCAAGAAAGAACCTAAAAGGAAACTAGAATGAATAAATATCAACATATTATTGCGGATCGCTTGGATTTCAGGTACTGATGGAACAGATTTTAAAATCTTTTGCATACCGTGTACGGACCTCGTTGTTAAAAAACAAACTGAAAATCAAAATTTCCCTAATATCTCGGGCAACTTTACATCACGTGTGGGTGTCTCTCTGCTTGTATCCGACAGTCTCGCAAAGTAAGAAGTCAGTAATAATGCGGAAAATTAAACTAGTTCCGGTTGCGTTTTTCAAATTGTTAAAAATTTAAAAATAAAACGATTTCAGACAGTACTGAGATCATTTCGAAGAATTATTATTTAGCGGCGCTGAGTGATTAATGGATTTGGCCGAGGTGAGAGGTTATAAGTTTAAAAAAACATGCAGACCCGAGTTATCTGTAAAGCTAAAGAACACACGATAGCGATGAAAGTAAGTTTATAATATCCTTAAAAAATGTGTTTATCCTTGTAAAAGTTGAAAAAAAAATTCAGCAATCGGCGTATTAATTCATTTCGCTAAAAGTCCCGTTTAATTCATTTTCAGATAACCAAGAAAGTCAAACAACCAATAACGCGTTGAAAATCTTCTCCGGAATAAATGATTTCTAGCCCGGTTTTTAATTTAAACTTATCCCCCGCATTGGATAGAATTGAACGACCGATTCAACATTGATGTAGGGAAACGATTCCGGTAAGTGGCGAGACCTTTAACATTTCCTAAATTAGCGAGTTCTAAACGAGTTCAGTGTGAAAGTCTTTCTTTTAGTTGAAAAATTATTGTGTCGCGCACTTCTTTTTAGTAACAATAGAATATTTGTATTGCGATTACCTTTCTTCGTTTACTACGATTTAGACTACTTTTAGCATCTTTTAAATCAAGTTTAAAAGTAGAATTTCGAATTTTGGATAAGATTTTCCTAAAAGAAGCTCTATATCTTTCGGAAGAGCTATGCCGTTTTTAACAGTGAAACTGATTGAACAGTATAATATGTCTTGGTGCGAAAAAATATTATGAAATAGATTAAGCCAAAATGAAAAATCAGTATTTTGTAATGTATTTCGTAAACTGTGTAAACCGCTCGGAATGTATGTAATTGTTTTATCGTCTTTTTCCCTCACCCTTTCGAAATATTTTATTCACTTTTTTTTGCGGTTCTAACGAACCGCATTTATAGTCCCCGGATATTATAGTTCCAGCGTGTTTGGCAAACCTTCTTTGGCAGTATTAGCGCCTCTAATGAAATTTTATATCCGTGAGGTGCTAAAAGCTTCACATCAAAATGAATATAACGCGTTCTGTATTTTAAGTATCATTCGTTGAAAGAATAATTTTTATACATTTACTGATTTCAGATTTATCTTGAGAAATTTGAATAACACTTCAACGTTTTTATCTGCAAAACAAAATTATCGTTAACAAAAATAAAAATTAATAAGATTAAGAGGTTTAAAGATTCAAATGTCTACTATAAAAGTAAGATGATTTGGGGGGAAACAATTAAATTATCCCTGAATATAAACCATTGAAATCGTTAATAACGTCGTGTGTTAATGAAAGGAGCGAAATAAAAAGTATTTAAGTCGCCGTATTCTTTCAAGGCTACTGTTGATTGAAAAAAAGAAAAAAAAAAGGTGAACTGAAAATTCGAATAAAACGTCGTAATAATTACAAAGGTAACGGAAGGGGAAATTTTAATAATTTATTCCGCATTTTCTCATAAATATTATTATTCGCCGCCAAAAATAGCGCAAAGAAGAACGAACCGTATCGAAAGTATACGATCGGAAAACCCAAAAAGGGAAAAAAGAAAAACCCCGACAGCGAAATAGGATAAAAATATGGAAAACAAAGAACAATAATAATCGAAAAAATGCAGACTTTTTTCACTCGGCACCGAGTACATAATATTTTACGGATACGCTGGTTTGATTTGCTAAAAAGTTGTACTCGTTCAACTAGCCGAGCTGATCATTAGCATTTACATTATAATAATCTGCCGGGCTCATTCGAAGCGCCGGCAAAGGTTTCTGCGGTGAAAATGCTAATAATTGTTTGTAAAACTGACGTACGACTCTACAACAGAGAGAACGACCACGTTGAAACGTAAATAATAATTATGCGAAATTTCTCCGAGGTTGTTTACAAGAGAGAACCCACGACGAAAAAGCGGCGGGGGGGGGGGGGGGACTGAAAAATGATAAATTCCACGCCTACTACTATTTTAAAATCGAGCTATTGCCCGTTTAAATGAAACTTTCAAAGTGAAATTAAATACAAATCACTTTTTAAAGTTGAAACTTGCGCTCATTTCGACCATTATCGTGAAAAATAAAATTCAATCCTTTTTGCGTAAAGTAAAAGAACGGACTATAGTGCAAATAAACATTTTAATGTAAAAAGACGCTATTCAATAATAAAATATTTTAAACAAACGACCGATCGTCGGAGTTGCCGTTTATTGTGTACATTAACGGCAAACTTTTCAAAAGAACTTCATTTGTCGCTAAATAATTTTCTTTTATTTGCTTTTGATAAAAACGCTAAATTATAGAGAGACCTGTTAGAATTTTATTCGCAAAGTCTAAAATCTTCAAAAAGAGAGAAGAAATATCAAAAACCTTAAATCATTTCAGTTACGAAAAAAAGAAAAACAAAAAAACTCCGAGACTTTGATGTATCTCGTTCTAGCGGGTCTAGCGGGAAGACGGAAATTGTTACAATGGAAAATGAAAAGTTAAATGAACATCTCTCTCAATTGCGGGCCGAAATGGTGAAAAAACGAAATAAAAATAGGGTTTTTATCGGTGAACGTTCCATCGGTCGAAATATTCTATAAATCGATCGTTTCGTTTTTGCGAAATATTTCGACCAATAATTAATTAATTAATTAATTAATCAATCAACGGGTGGACTAAATAGAATTTCATATGGTTTTCTTTTAAACGGCTTTAACAAGAAATATCCGAAAATTATCGCAAATATTTCAATATATTATCCGGAGAAATAGAAAACAACAAAGAATAAGTAACTGCGGAAAATAACAAAAATCCAAACTATCATCCAGTTCGCATAGAACTATATTATTTTCAGTAAGATTTACGATAAATTTTAGTTTTACATTGAAAGATTTTAACAATTAATCAGCATATAGAGACACCTGCGTGGTAGCCTAGTGGTTAAGGTGCTTGGCTACCAAACCGGAGGTGTCATAGGTTATCGAGATTCGTCTCGTCCCGGATCCAAGTCGCTCCCAAGCTTACCCAGCCTGAAATAATTGGGTACCAGAGAAATCTGGGAAAGTAAAGGCGGCCGAGAGAAAGGAACTGGCCCCCCAATATTCTCATCAGATTCATTAGGCTTAGTACAATATGAAAAGCTTAAATTCACAATCCCAACGCCCTGTCAAGGGTATGGAACTCACTTTACTTTACTTTACCCCAGTAGTAAGATGATCTTACCAAGTAAATCAACAAAGTTATGTAATATTTCACAGATTATTTTTATAAGTAAAAATCTAATAATTGCCGTTTAGTAATACTTAACAAAAAAAACTCGATAGGTTAGATTCAAACAATTGTAATTAATTTATTAGAAGAACATTATAAATTGTAATTTATTAAAAATTATCAATAGGAATTTCGATATATGATTTACATTACGATTAATAATAGTCGTAAGAAACAAAAATCTGCTATAGAAGTGTATTTTCCCGCAATGGGGCCTAACACGTTTTTTTTGTTTTTTGTTTGCAACTAAATAGTATTAACTAATATGGTGCTACAATATTTACCTTCGTTGATGATATTTCCAGCGTAACTGCAAAGAGAAATGAAACGATAAAACAAAATTAATCTAGTTTAATCAAAAAATAGCTCTTAACACTAATGAATCTAAAAACCAGTGAAGCTTATTAATAAATATATAGAGTCGATCATTACACACTCTTATGGAAACTATACAACGTTTCTGGCTAATACCGTTTCCTATTTAAATGTATGCTGCTGCTTATTACTCGATTAATTAGAAAATTCGATTATATAATTTTACTCAGCAGTACAAGAACCAAGACCGGGGATTAGTGAAAACAACCATCAGTTCCGTATGTAAATTTCTCGTGATGCAAATAATGTCGCACTGATCGTAAAATCACATTTTTCTTACCACAATCTATAAGCTTCGACAATGAATGTAACTCTAATCCGTTTAAAATTCTCTTATATTATGAGAGGTTGGTGATATTCGGCACAATCATTTCGCCGCCAAATAAGTTGGCCATCACTTCGGATCGACCAGAGAGAGTGTTTTCAAACGATTGTTATGATATTGGCCAGGCGATCCCTGTATCCTACTCATGTTCTCTAAAAAGGCTTTATCCGCTCTTGTCCGGATTACTGTTGCTCTATTTATAGCAATTCTTCCAGAGATCTCTTCTTTCTAAATTCAGATCGTATTCAAAATGTCTTTGCCTCTGCCTTGCTGCCCTGAAATGTACCCCAGTACCGGCTATCCTTTCTGAACCCCACATTCCTCCTCTGTTTATTCGCAGATCCTATTTGGGCTATCGTTTTCTGATTAAGCGCCTGCCTATTTATTCCTTTTCGCTTGTTTCTTCCTACTCTTCTATCCTTCGTAAATGTCGATTTTCCTCTCATAAAAGTAGGTCCCATACCCTTGACAGGGCGTTGGGATTGAGTAATTAAGCTTTTCATAATGTACTTAAGGATCCCTAATGGGGATCTGATGAGAATACTGGGGCCAGTTCCTTTCTACTTTTGGATTATCCGCCTCTACTTTCTCAGATTTCTCTGGTACCCAATTATTTCAGGCTGGGTAAACTTGGGAGCGACTTGGGTCCGGGACGAGACCTCGAACTCGTAACCTCCGACTTGATAAAACTCCTATTTTATCCTCCTTATATTTCGTCTTCTCGTCAATTTTCCCCTTTTGTTTATAGTATCATAATAAACTTCGTTATTTCTCTTTCAGTTTTTCTCCTTCATCCTATCAATTGTCTTTCTTTACCATTCGGTTCTAAATCTGTTCCTCGACAAGTCGCCTGAGCTGAATTTTCTTTTTTCCCTTCACACATCACTATCTATACGGACGGTTCTAAAGGACCAAGCGTAGTTGGTTCTGCTTTTTTTTTTCTTTTTTGTTTCACCTTCAATTAGATTCTGGGTCTAGCTTCCTTGCTTTTATTCAATTTTCTACATCTGTTGCAAATTTTACACGTTATTCTTTTTGTTTCCTCGTCACTGGTTTTCCACAAAGTGCTCATTATCTCGGATTCTAAAAGTGCTTTACAGGACATCTAACCTTCCTGCTCCCTCTTCCGATTACGTAATACTTCTCATACGCTTTCTCATCCATGATCTTTTCCTCCTGCACTGATCGATCTTCTGCGGATTCCTGACGTCATTTAGGCACTGAACGTAATAAATTAGTAGATTTCATTAGTCTGTTCTTCCATTTCCAGGGACGCGTTTTTGGGCACATTTTTAGCCCATAATATTGTTCTTCTTTCCTTAATTAACTGGTTCCAAACTATGTCTTCTTCATTATTCTAATCGAGCCTTCTTTTATCTCTCTATTCAGCCATCTCTTCCTCCTCGCCTATAATTTTCTTGATATTTTCCCTCTCTTAAACGCTCTACAATCTCTGCTATTTGTCGCCTTCGCTTTAACCATATAGTCTCCTTCCTGCATCATTTTCCCGGTTTTCATCTGCATCTATTCTATTTTCTGCTTTTCACCGCCCTTCCACATGCGTTCTTTATGATACGGATATCATGTTTTATTTGAATGGGTGGCCTTCTCTGCTGCGCAATCGTCCTTCTATTCTTCGCTGTTAAAATTTGATATCCGAACAGCAACCCTTATCGATGCTTCTTATGTTCTCTCATTTCCTTCTGTTTCGGTTATTGCTGCCCTTGAAATATTTCTATCCTCTGTCCTTAAACGCATAAGAATATAAATTTATTGCTCCTCCTTCCCATTTCTTGGCATAATGTCCTTGCTGACAAACCCACTTAAAAAAAAAAAAAAACACCTCGTGTAAGAGAATTACCGTAAACCCCCGCAATAAATTTTTTTTAAATCAATCGTTTCATAACAATTTCTCCTTTTTCGAAAGAAAAACGGCCCCCCGTTTAATTTACCAAATAAAAAGATTAAACAAATTACACTCTTTTTATAATTTTTCTTACTATTTTCCCGGAATTTGCGTACACGCATGTACCGAAAATCGTTTTTGATTTCAACTGAAAATGTTTAAAATATTCTCGCTTTGAATAGCTTAAAAATACACCAGAACCGTCTTAAAACACCGACTACTTAATTATATTTATATAATAGATCGATTAAATATTGAAATTCTATGTACTAAAATATTCAAATTTCAAGTCTAAATAAAAACAGTCAGTGAAGAATTTGATTTTATTTATTTATTTTCGCGCGCAGTCTTTTATGAAAACAATGTGCAGCATGGATTTTTAATAAAAAACAAAGGAGAAAAAAGAAAACACCAGAAAAAGATGAAAAGAAAAGAGAATGAGAACTAATTGGTTCCCGCCGCGGTTGTTATCGTTCTATGCAATGTGACCTTCTATTTAGCATCCGTGGTTTGGATTTGTTTTTTTTTTTTTTACTTCCTTTATTTTATTTTGTTAAATCCGCTATTAGTAACTAGACGCGCTTGAATAATTAATCTGTATTAAAATACGTCTGAATTTTACGACATTTGACGAAAGGTTGTGATAATCGAAAGGATTTTATTAATAAATTAAATTATATTACTTACCTATCGGCGAACAATAACAAAATGTACTTATCGCGGGCTGATCTTAAACGTTTTCAGGCTTAGCTCACTTCAACAAGAAAATAAAAAAAAAGAAAATCCGAAAATCAACCAACAAAACAAAATTGAAACTACGTGACGGAAAAAATTATAAACTCGACCAATTAAATATTACGTGAAAATGAAAATATGTATCCGCACAAAACTTAAAGCGCAACTGAACATGTTAATTTTTTTTTTTGAAAAAATGCAGGAAAAAATATGATAAAACACATTAATAAGGAAAAGTCGTAACATGGTAATTCTAATAATAATAATAATAATAATAAAAAAACAAAACAGAAGAATAAAAACAACCAGTGATGAAAAACTAAAAATGTTAATAACATTTAACAACGCAATGAAATACAAATAAGATATAAACCAGCTACCGTAATATAATTGGTTAGGCAGCGGTGTTTCATTCAAGTAGGATCTGAATCGAATCGCACCTTGTTTTTTGTTTTTTTTCTTTATTGAATTCGTCGATATTAGTCCAAGAAATGGAAAGAGGAAGAAAATAAAACTATATTCTTCATCGTTTGAGGATCGTGGATAAGAAACGTAGGAGTAATAGAAGAGGAAAGAAACGAGAGAACATAAGAAGCACGATACGGAGTAGGAATACCGAGTTTTAGTAGAGAAGGCTCGAGGGGCGAGATTGCTCAAATATGACCAAAAATGGAGTAGAAGCAGATGAAAATCGAGAAAATAATGCAGGAAGTATATTATGATTAAAACGAAGTCGATAAATTGTGGAGCATTTAAGAAAGAGCACGTATCTACGAATGGCTGAAAACGAACGCAGGATTAGAAAATGAAGACGAATAGGAGTTGAGCCATAGTTTAGAATGAGCTAATTAAGGAAAGAAGAACAATATTATAAGCTGAAAATGTGCCTAAAAATTTGCCACTAGAAGCAGAAGAACAGACTAATGAACACCGATTAAATTCATTGCGGCCAAATGTTTAAATGCCAGGACTCCACAAGTGTCACTGTTTTAGGCCAAATAAAAACACTCTTGAAGACTCGCTAGACCAATATATATATATATATATATACACATAAAAATCGCGCCTACTTTCAGAAACTTCGCTGAAAGATTCCTCCAACCATAACATTGGAGATTTTTCTGTAATCAGTTCCGACCGTAGTGACGAATAGTTCAGCTATTTTATTGGGAAATGATATCCACCTTCCAACACTCGCGGTATTTATTCAATCTAACCCGTTTAATCCGAAAAAATTTACTTAAAACTACGAAACAGAAATGATATGTAATACAAGGGGTGGGTTCAAAAAACAACAGCAACTACTCTCTATACGGAGTATGGACGTCATCCAGCGGTCAAAAAACCAGTGACATTCTTTTTCCGATAGCAGAACATATAGCAATACGAGCGCCATTACAGCAATACGAACATAACGAAGTGCAGTTAAAATTCCCATATAGACTAACAATAAAAAATATTCGTACCTCAAATTGTTTCTTCGCTGTCTGATTCGTCGTCTTCAGATGCCTTCTCAAACAGCCCGGACCTCGGACCATGCGATTTTTGGCTCTTCCCGATCCTAAAACGTATGCTGCGAGGCCGTCGATTTCAGACACGGGCGAAGGTCGTTAGAACTATCGACAGCACGCTTTGAAGGCCATTCCAGCTGAGGAATTCCGGAAAACAATTTTCGAAAAGTGGCCCCCGAAAGGGTGCGTAAGTATATTTGCGATGAGAAGGAGCCTGCGGATGCTGACGACTAATCAATCAGACAGCGAATAAACAAATTTTTGTAAAAAAGTTCTTAGTCTGTAGGCGAATTTTTTGACTACACTTCGTCTACCCAACTACATCTATTGCTATAATGGCGTTCGTAGTGCTATATGTTCTGCTGTCGGATAAAGAATGAACTTCATGTTTCACTCATTTTTTGGCCGTTATATAACGTCCATACTCACTACGGAGAGTAGTTGCAGTCGTTTTGGCCCACCCATTGTATAAATATCAATGCACAGATAATCAAGCACTACAAAAGTTTCATATGTAAAAATTAATTGTTACATACACCCCGTGTATGATTAGTAGACTTCAGTAGTGTTTAATTTGAGATTACCTATACATTGCTATCGACTTAATCATTTCTGTTATAGTCTTAAGTAAATTTTTCTTTATTCCAATGTATTTTTAACTGACTTCAAGAAAGGAGGAGGTATTCAATTCGACTGTATTTTTTTTTTTTTTTTTTTTATGTGTGTTACCTCAGAACTTTCTTCTAGATGAACCGATTTTGATGATTCTTCTTTTATTTGAAAGGTGGTGTTTCTTGTGTGGTCTCATTTGAATTTGATTAAGATCTGACCGGTAGTTTTTGAGTTATCCTTAATAATGCGGGAGATTGAAGCTTTTTGGATGCTTTTCATTCATGATTGTTTTCACCGTCGGATTAGATTTATTGACTTAAGATACTATAAATTTGCCAAATTACCATGGAAATGTAGCTTTTGATGTTTTTATCGTGGAAATATCTGTTCTTATTAAAATGTTTTAATTTAATTGAATAAAAAAGCACTAAAAAGTAAAAAATAAAATGCTTTTTTACAAAAAATAAATATCGATACTTGAAGGTTTATTATAAAAATTTAAAAATGCACTAAAAAGTAAAAAATAATTACTCCCGATAAAAAATATATATCAGAGTGATATAACACTTAAGTGGTGATATCGTAATTCTTATACAACATTAACTTTTTGGAGTTGGCATTAAATTCATATTAAAAGAATAATTAAAAATTGCATTAAATGTTCATTAAATTGTTCCTAGATATAGTAACGTGAATTTAATGCCGTTAATATTGTATAAGAATTACGATATCACCACTTAAGTGTTATATCACTCTGATATATATTTTTTATCGGGAGTAATTATTTTTCACTTTTTAGTGCATTTTTAAATTTTTATAATAAACCTTCAAGTATCGGTATTTATTTTTTGTAAAAAAGCATTTTATTTTTGTTTCCTTGTTTACAGTTCATTGCAAAGTTTTACTTCTAACAACATTATCGACTGAAGCGCAGTTTTCTTTTTTTATTTAATTTCTATGCACAGATATTGTATTTCGTTTTTAATCTTTCTTATTCGTTTTACCGTTATATCCAAATGGTATTTTATGAAAAAGAAAATAAAAAAAAGCACATAAATTATGTTAAAAATAAGTATGCGTAATCTTTGTCAATTAAAACTTTCCGCTACTATCTAAATTAATTCACTCTCTCTTCGTTGCTTCTATGTACAGCTTGTGAAAGTATCGCGTTATTAATGCGAAATGATAAAATTTCTGAAAACAGTGATAGGGAGATAAAAATAAATTCTTATTTCTAAATGCCAGTCGAGCTTTCGAAAAAAAAAAAAAAAAAAAAAAAAAAAAGGGTACATTTAAACTTAAAATCGGTTCTTATTTTTCGCTAAAAGTTGATTAGATCATGTTTGAAAGTGAGATATTCTTCGGGATTTTTCGGGGTGCGTCAACTATGAACATCGTAATCTAGTATAAGTGAAACTTTTGAAAGTGTCAATGTGCGGCAGCGGTATTTCTCTACCGATCAAATCAGCACATTAGCTAACCCCAACTGCGTCAAGGTAGATGGCTATATTGTTCCGGTTAAACAGGCCGATGACATAAAGCCTAGACAGATCGAATAACTGTGTATTAGAGTACCGTTTTACGTCATTTAAACTGCAGATAGTGCCTAAAAAAACGAAAAAAGCTCTGCTACGTTTAAACGGGCGCGCTAAGACAATGTTTAAATAACCATTTAACAAAGCTGACGCTGTTCAACCATGAACGGTCAGTCTAGTTTGCAGAGCTTGCGGAAAAAGAATCAATAAGGATGAACGGGGGCTACTTCATTCGTGTGATAAAACACTTTAATAAACAGCAAGGGACAACTCCCAAGGTCATTAACTAGCTGGACATCATCTTGTTCAGAAACGTAATAGTAACCGGTGAAAACATATTCGGATAAAAAAGGGCGAATTTTATGTGTCATAGCAAAAGGAGAACAACTGTTCCGTCAGAGAGATAGTGATAGATAGCTATCTCCGGAGTAGGGAAAAAACCTTGTACTATACACAGGCAGTTATTTGAGTGTACAGTTATTGAATACGAAGCTGCAATGCAAAAATTAAATTAATAATTCGGACATTTCAAAATAATTTCTTCTTCTTCGTGCAACCCGATTTGGGTATAGCTTAACCACTTTTCATGGATTCAACCATATTATGACGAAATGCGTTTCGATTTCTTGCAATCTAGAACAATTCTCCTACTTTTGTAACTCCAGTCCATTGCTTAATATTTTGGAGCCAAGAAATCTTAAGAATATTATAAACTCTCCGGTAGTAATAAAGGGACAGCGGGATTTTTTTTTTTTTTTTTTTGACTGACCAGTAAAAAGAGCATTCGCGACATGTTACACAATAATTAACTATAAATTATTTATTTAAATTCGTACGCGATCAGCAATGAAGAGAGTGAAGGAACTAGGAGCAAGAAGAACAGATGAAAGGACGAATGCGCAACACTGTAAGCAGTAGAGGAATATTAGGTTTAAGGAATTACGCGTAAAAAAAGACTTAGGAAACGGAGTTTTCGAAAAGGTTATGAATTACATTGCTGATTATCGTTGGTCGAAAATGTAAACTGTACAACCGTACTCAGAGATTCCATTGTCATCGGTACAAAATCGTTAGAATAAAAGGCATTTTTAGGACCACTCTCTCCTTACAGAAAAATACCGTTCGAATTTGATCTGCAATTATGTTCGCATTAACCTGTGCCAATACAATACCCCCCCCCCCCCCCCCGGAATAATAGTGGACGCTTCATGATGAAACCGCAGGTAGGAGTCTACTTTTGCAATATAGTATATTCGATAAATTTCTACATTTTGAGCGCGTGTAAAAAAACAAAAATGGATAAAAACTAAATTGCAAAATGGAAAATACGAAGTCGCCGAGTAACTTTTTGCCGAAGAATTTGCAATTTTTTATAATTTCAAATTCTTCTTCCACCTTTTTCCAAATTCCTCTCTATTTATCACTACCGCCGTTATATCAATTTCCCGTTCCGTTACCCTGCCCACACCTTTTGATAAACAAAAGAAAACGCATTCCCCGGAATAGAGAAATTATTCGAATTTTTCCGCCTCTTTACTATCGCCATTTCGCTTTTGCATATAAAGGTTGGCTAGGACAATAAGAAGAGGACGAAGAAGGAAAAAATCTCCTGTCCCATTCGAAATATTAAACGGCTCGTTGAAGGTGCCTTTTTTTTTTTGGAAAGATAGGAAACGAACTGTAAAAGGAAAAATTCATTTAAACACGCGCGCGTGCTCGCCGAAAGAAAGGAAGAGAGAATTAAATAGGATAGACAGGCACAACACTATTACACACTCTCTATTGCATATATAAAAATAAAAATAACGGCAAATATTATTTTGTATCCAGCGAAGGACGCTCGTTAAATAGCCCGGGAGGTGCGGAAACAGCGAGAAAATCGTCTCGAGACTCAATTGATATCGTAAAGTTGAGGAAAATTCAACTTTAAAAAAACAGCGAAACAAAGGGAACTTAGCGAATGCCGCCACACTGCACCGTAACCCACATTTAAACCGAGAAAAATCGGTCTTTCGGCAATAAAATATTATTGCTTATCTCTCATTTTATTCATCGAAAATGGAACGAAATAAAACACGGCAGACGATTTGGTCGCGCTGACCAAATAACCTGTTCGGAATATTAGCAATCCAACGCGAGTGTCGAATAGCAGTTTATTCTTATAAATGAAAATATGAAGAATTAAGCTTGGCGGAGCTAACTCAACGTAGATGATGTGTAGATTTTTCGTTAAGAAAATAATTAATAATCTTACGATTCGCACATCTGCTGCGCCAAATACCCCAAACGTATTTTTTTGCATACAAGTGTCTGACACTATCGAATAAGCGTTTAATATATTTTCCGCCATAATTCGACCTATACACAATCATGCGACAGTGCGAAACCTCAAACACAGGGGACAATCATTGAAATCGATCGGAACACATAACAAATACACGTTAGAAAGGAAAATTCGCGCACAATGTCTGCAGAGACGATCGTTATTAAATCGTGTCGTTAGGGCGGCTAACGTGAATCTAGCGGCGACTCCAGTGGGACTCACCTGCTTGACGATGGCAATGATGTGTTAGACGACTAAACAGCCTGAAGACTTCAGATCATGTAGCCGGTGTTTTATTTTCATTTTATCAAGTTAGTGGTTGCATGGAATACTGTCAAATACTGCCACTTCTGTGATGTTTACGTTTGTTCTTACTTGCTTGACTATGTTGTGTAATTGCTTGATTATATACGTTCATTACAGAACACAATTATCGGTTAATATAGCAACAATGAGAGTGCTGAAATTCTTCGAACATATAATAAGAAACCAGGAGGGAATGGAACGCACATTGGTCATAGGAAAGAAGATTAATGGAAAACGACCACCGAGACGCACATCTCTTAGGTAGATGGACAAATATTATATTACATACAACAGGATTGTCATTCGTACAATGCGTACGTCAATCAGAGAGGATCCTGACAAATGGCGGAAAATCACAAAATCACTGGTGGATTAAATGTTAATCACGATACCCCACCTAGAGCGACGACTGTAGATGATAGCAAAAAGCTAGTCCAACGATGTATAAGAAAAAATAAAGACGAAATGTATATCGAGATAATTAAATTGATTAAATTCAATTCGGAAAAAAAAAAAAAAAAAAAGAATTGAAAATTACGGTTGGTTGCTACTACGGTGTACATTGTCTCTTGGAAACAAATTGCCACACCAAGTCCCGCGTAGAGAGAGCATCGAGCTGCATAAAAATAACAATTTGCATAATTAATGAAAGACTGCATATCAAGATTTTTATAAAAATATTTTTTTTTACGTATTACGGTAATCCACAATGATTATTACAATCGTATGGAAATGGTGTAAAAAATAAGAAAATCTATATAGAGTTCTTTTCGTGACAGATACTTCAGCATTTTCTTTCTAAGAAAGAAACCAAAACGATTCGTTCCCAACGCTCTCTCAAGGGTATGGAAATCACTTTACTTTTACTTTATGCGGACAGAACGAAATAAGGACGAGGTTATAGTCGAAATTATATTATTTTGTTTCTTTTGCTTTTTTAATGGGAAAAATCAAAAAATCAGTTTCTTTGGAAGACGATGAATAAAAGCGGCTGGTAAAAACGATAATAATAAGGGAAATAAAGTTTAATATTTCGGTACTAAACTAATGAAAATTAATTTACGTAATTTGCCGTAACTACAATGAAACTAATGATCACACAGGCGTTACTAATTTTTCTCCTAAATCGTGAACCAATGAAAATGTTGAACGGAATAGTTTTTTTTGGAACCTCAAACAGAATCGAAATTATCCGAATTTCTACATGTACATATGTATATTCATAAGAAATACTGATAGTTTGAATGACGCATTTATAAGCGTAGTATTTTAGTAATGCCTTACCGCGCAGAAGAAACTTTTTTTTCGGTGCGTTTTTCTTAACAATCTAGATAAAAACTCTTTGTCCTATCGAATTTTTTTGGCTTTCTTTTCTAATTAAGCGTTTAATCTATCGAATTCTGCTACTGAAATTCGAGGCACTTCTCAATTACTATCCTGTTTTTTTTTCTCTTTTTTTATTGGTTCGTCAATTAAATGGTATCAATAATTACTTTTTTAACTTTTCAAAATAATCGCTTTTTAATATTTTTACGACATCGATTCTGTATCACGGTGGCGGTATGATATAGCGTTCGGTAAAAATGACTTTCTACAATCTCCGGAGCAGCGATCTGTACTATCGCGTTTAATCCCCGTAAGTAGGTTCCATGTGCTGTAATAGCCCCAGTAGTTAAACACGGCACATGGAAACCCTCATATACAATCTTATAAAAAAAAAAAAAAAAAAAAAAAAAAAAAACTATTCACTGTAGCTAGTGTAAACAAATATATTTTAAGAAAAAGTTATGTTTTAACTGCGGCAAAAAAAAAAAAAAGTAAACAAATATTTATTTCTCAAATGATAATTTTAAAAAACTTTGGTAAACTATAACATAAAAATGGAGAAATATTCAAAAACTAAAGCACTCTCGCCTTTTTATTATTAATTTAGCAACTCATTTTTATATTCGAGAAACAAATATTTGTTTACTTTTTAACGTATTTAAAATGTACATTTCTTTTTTATCAAATATTTAGTTCGTATACCGTTCATTATTAAATATTTTGTAAGTCTCGTAAAAACGAACGTCGTAAATGTTAAATAAAAGCGTTTCTTTTTTTAAAAAATGATTTATTTCGTTTTTTTAATTTCACGCGCCGAAATTTAAATAAAAAAAGTGTGCTTATTTTACAAAACTTCTTCAAATACAATATTCCGAATTATTTTACTTTCTAGTTTAGAAAAACGAATCGTGTTGTAATTGAAAATACGCGTTTAGTGTGTTGATAAAGTTTACTGATAAGACGACTGCATGCGCAATAACCGACTAAATTATCCAAGCAAACTGGAAATTTCCATTATATCCCTAATATAATATATTAATGTGTGATGCTTGTGTTTTAACATGTTATGATTTTTCCAGAATGCGTACACAACATTGATTCTATATCTACTTATACATATATCGGGTTCGACGTCATCGGATTTGATTAGCTTAAACAAATTTATTGATACTCCGTTTGTTCTTTCGAATGTTTCGATATCAGCTACCGAGCGGATCGGTAATTTAATAAAACTAAACTTCTATACATTCTGCAATATGTTGTACTGCCACATTGATAATGGATTCTTTGTAAATTTTGCCAAAACTGCGTACACATGAAACTATTTTTATTTTCAGACTCGTTCGGATCTTTAACATCCTGCTTTGCAATTAACTATTTCTTTAGGTAATCCAATCGTTGTTCGAGTATAATTCGAAGCTGTTTGAGACTGAGGTAAAGGTGTATTTGCGCTAGTAGCGATGAGATGAAATAGAAGATTGTTTAGTTCTGAAAAGAATTCAAGACTCTTTTTAGTTTTATAATATGAATGACCTAATTGTTTAATTACACACATACATACATACATATATATATATTTATATATATATATATATGTGTGTTATGTGAATGCTGCACGTATGTACTGAACACACATAGAGTTGTCATATAGATATATAATATTACGCATTGGAATTTTTTTTAAATCTCAGCGTGTGTGATAACAGCCCAAAAACAGCTCAGTTATCAAACGCTTTTTTGTATTCATAAATAAATATTTCACCATATAAATGCCGTATCACAGAAACGGAATAATGACCACATCAAAGTAGTCGCGATGTGTTTACTTTGCTATAAAGTATTAAAAACATCTCTACCAAATGCAAATACAACATAGCTGACTTCCCGTGTAAAACTCGGCAATTTTTTGTAGCGTTTAACGGCAACAGAGTTAATCTTCAAAGTTAAATGTAGAATACGAAAAAAATCATTTCAACATTTTCAGCTTTCTGAGCTGGGTTTCCCTTTTTTTAATAAATAAAACCAACTCTAGCGCATACTCGTATGTTAAAAATAAAAGAGGATTTTACAATCTGTCTTTCCGAAACAAAAGGAACAACTTAGCCAATATTATTGAATCGTAATTAAATCGATACACTGAATCTGTCTAACACCTCAGTAAATAAAGCAAAACTTTATAACTTCACCTAAATAAAAGAAAGTTTACGTTAATATTAAAACAAGAATAATACATTTTTCGTATTGTTATTAAACAGGAATAAATAAGTACGAAATATATTAATATGTGAAATGATAAAAATGAAAATTAAACGAATACCTCATTTTAATCAAAAAAAGTAACAACACTTCTATGATGATCAAACACAATTAATAAGAAATATTTTTGGACCACGCGCTCTCCTATATTTATTAAATTAAAGAAATAAACACACAAGTACGGCAATAAATAGTGCATAGTACATTTGCAATGGTGTATCTATGGTTTTTGATTGAACTTTATCAAATATGTGTAAGATAGAGTTTCTCTTCTTATCAATATTCCGCGATCGTTTCCTTAATCAGACTGCGTTTTAATCACTCCTTTGCACCCTCTTCACGTTTTCGTATTTCCCTGTCCTACTCACCCGACTGTCCCCTTCATAGTTCCATCTCTCTTTCCATATGTAATGCAAATCACATCTTCTTTGAATGCCTTGCCCTTGATTCTGAACGCTCTGTTTTGTACTCTAAAATCTTAGCACGGGGTCTTTATAATCCTTCCTTTGTCCTTTCCTTTCCATCTCCAGATATAATCCCTGTACTTCAAACTTTCCTAAGCTTTATTTCTAATCGTCTCTCTATTTAGCCCTTTCTTTAATTACTGTAGTTGTTGGGTCAAAGCCGCTAGCGCGCCCAAAATATAATATATAAAATAATATTATTTTATATTAAAAAAAAAAAAAAAAGATAGAGATACAAACAATATTATGCTGGTTTAGCTTGCTTGCATGTATTATGATAGCGGGAGAGACAATAATAAAAAGTTAAATAAAATATTAATAAATTGTTTCCATGATTAAAAATTAAAACTATATATATATATATATATATATATATATATATATATATATATATATATATATATATATATATATCATTGTAAAATTGTATGGTTCGAAGATGGATACAAGAAAATACAGTTGTACGCAATGCTTTTGCAGTGGATCTGTCTAATTTACCAGACAGCGTTAACGATGGAATGTAGATTCGTCAACAACCTACTAACATAAACGCACGTGAGACCGGGAGAGTGGAAAATTATGTAAACATTACGATCATTATAAGTGATGTTTGCGTCAATTATTTGAACAAAACAGGTTAACTTCGCGTACACACCGCTGTTCGTTCACACCTGCTTCCATTGCAGTGCACTGTGGACACATTGTTTTCAGATTCTTTTTGAATTTGTCACTTATACACACAGAATCCCGATAAAAATAACTAGACTGATGAGACGGTGGATCGAAACTTTCTTGTTCGAAAAATCTGAATACTTGTTCTTACACACTCAGATTCGTACTATATTCGGACGAATTAACAAATATCTGTATCCTGGTTATACATGGATATATATATATATACACACAAACACGTACTCGTGAAATACTAATACGTTTGCGCATGTACCTCTATATTGAAAAATAAGAATTAAAAACAAAAAAAAATGTAAGAACAGAACGCATTTTAATAAATTTTTTTAAAATTTGCATTCTAAGTACCAAGTTTTGAACACTTTCATCCAACTCCAGTATTTTTTCAGCCCTTCACACCTGTCTATTATCAGTCTTATTTTATCTATACTTTAATGTATTATGGTCCATTCGAGCGATGAATTTAAAAATGAATAAATTTAAAAAAAATAAAATGTAACAAGGTAACATTCTACAAAAATTGGAATCTAAACAACGGATTTCGAACGTTTCCAGTGGTCTCTGAAATTTTAGGCCCCCTATTCATGGCATTTATCAAAATTTTTTGCAAAAGGATTAAAGAAAAATAAATGAATTAAAATAATTAACAATAAGTAAATCAAAGATTAAAAACTAAAATTATGTCATCATTTAGTCGTAAGCTTCTGCATCGATTACATGAGGAGGGGGTGCGTGGGCGTTCGAATCGGGCTAAAATAAAATTGACGACGCATCTGCAGCAGCGTGTACAATTCAAACTGTACTCATGACGTTAGAATACCATCCAGAGAGGGAGAGACAAACAGTACGCTAATTTCGCATGCTTTTATACGTATATTGACGAGAAAGAAAAATAAAAAAATAAATAAGTCGCTTTCATAATTACCATTTTAAAAATTCTTGAAGTTTGGTAACGGTGCGTGCAGCGTCATGTGACTTTTAAGCCACATTTGCAGGCAATAAAATATCCACAATGAGCGAGAGAGAGAGACGAAGAGAGAGGCGCAAACAATAAACATGTTATACATGTGTGAGAGGGAAAAAATTAATAAAATAAAAGAGTAAATAATATTACAAACGTTGAAATGTGGTCCACGGTGCCTCTACGTGAAGAGTTCACAATTTTAAGGGATAGAAGATCAATCAAATGTATGATTTATTGATGAACGTTCGGACCGAATTTCATCACTAAACCTACAAAAATGAACTAGACCAAAACCCGGTGTAAGAATCCATCGAATAAAGAGACGTAGACGACTAATAAACACCGTTTTAACCGTCTTCATAAATTTCTCACCCTAATGACAAATTCACTCGAAAAATAGTATTGATCGTTTGACTGAATTCACGGTGCACTATGCCATTAAAATCGAAGAACACGGCCCTTCACATTCGACTGCAATTGTCGAGCTTTTTTTGGTCTTGGCGATCCAGAATGCCTCCACCGGGACGATTGAGCTTTCGATTCGACATCATAACCATAAACCCATGTTTCATCACTTGCTATAACACATTTCAGTAGTTTTGCGTCATTTTTGACTTCATTAGCGACTCCTGAGCAACTTCCATTCGCCACTGTAATTTTTTTCGAAATTCAACGATTTTGGAACAAAATTTTTGCTCTGACACGTTTCATACCCAAAAAATTTGAAAAAATTTCATGGCACGAATCAATTGATGTGCCAACATCACCGGCGATTTCTCTTATTGTAGTTCAGCGATCGTTCATAATCATTTTACTTTTTTCACGTTTTCACTGGTTGTCGATGCACTAGGACGACCAGAGCACTCATCATTCTCAACATCTTCACGGCTTTCTTAGAAACGCTTATACCATAATGTAAACCCTTATTTTACTCATAGGAGATTCGCCAAAAGCAATATTTAATACTTCTGAAACATTGCTTTATTCCATTCTGATAGCAAAATTTAATGCGAATTCTTTGCTCCATTATTTATACGAATAAAAAATCACCGACCGTACCGGAACACGTGCTATTCTTTCGAGAGCTGACAAGAGACTGAACATCCAATATGACGGATAATGTACAGATACTTTTCAAGCGTGTTTTAGAACACAGCACCGATAAAAACGCATTAATACAGTTCGCGAAGTTACAACATTTCCGATATTTCCTGAACACACCTGGTAGATATATACATATATATTGTTAGTGTGATAAGCGGTTGTTCGCTTATCAGATAACAGTCGTGTTCCATTAACGTCGTCTTCGACTTTTTCGGCATTTTTCGATATAATCGTAGCTGTTAAAACCGATGGGATTGTTCCGATTTATCTATGCTGTGTTCATCTATCGCCTGCTCATTTTGCCATTTTTAGTTTGTCTTTCGTTACTTTAAACGATCGTAATTCCATCACTAAATATTAATTGCAATTCATTTTGTTGCTTTTTTTTTCATCTTTAAGTTAATTGATCGATGAGCTCATCTAGTAGGGGCCGCCTGGCGACCTCCTCCAAAGATCCAAAAGCCACTAAATCAAATTTACATAATGCCATTTACAATCTCCCTTATTTCTCTTTTAATATCGCGGAATTCTGCCATCCTCGAAATTTATTCACTATACCTACGATCTCCAAATTTCATCTACAGGCCCTAATTAGACAGGAATTCCGCAGTACTATCAATTCTCAATTTCCTTCGCATGCAACCGTATTTATAGATGGTTCGAAAAGGCCGGGTGGTGTCGGTGCCTCTTTTTCCTCCCAGATTTTGGCTTTTCAAAATCTTTTTGTCTGCCTTCTTTCTTTGTACATTAATAAATGTATTAATGACTATCCTACGTTCCATTATTTTCATTTCCTCCAATCGCCTGTCCTCTAAATTCTTAATTATATCTGACTCCATGAGCGCCCCCTTTAATTCATTCTCCCCTACCTAATCATTCCTGTGATTTTATCATACTCCGCATACGCTCACTTTTCCACGTTCTTTCTTTCCTTCATTCCATTCAAACTGATTTTCTGCGGATTCCTAGCTACTCGGGCATCTTCGGTAATGAAGCAGCGGACACCTTGGCTGGATTGCTGCTTCTTCCCGTCCCTTTGCTTAAGAAAAATTCCATCCCCTAATTATGCAAAGGTTTTCATCTTAGGTTTTGGTGGAATATGTAAGTTTCCTCTTTTTCTTACAATTTCTCTTTTTCTATCTGTCTCTTCAACCTAGTCTTCCTGCCAATCTGTGGTTCTTTTTGTTTCCTTAACTTCGTCGTCCTGTTTTTGTCTAACTAATTCGTCTGCGTTATTAAGCCATATTCTATTCTCTTCCTCCCGTTTTCGTTTTTCGTTGGTTGCCCCTCCATATTACCCGAACGAAGAGCGTGTTTGCGATGGGGATATTAAGTGTTTTTATCTCTTCCTGTTGAGTGTTCTGCTTTCTATTTCATTTTACTACGACTTAGTCTTCTTACTCCATATTGCGCCTCTTACATCTTATCATTTCCTTCTCCACACGTTGTTCCTATTATTTGCTCCTCCCTCCTAATAATATCTGACTGTATCAAGATATGATTTACTCCTTCCTTTTATAATTGTTTCTGGGTAAATATCCCCGGTTGACGAGTCCCCCCCCCCCCCAAATGAAGCTTGAAAACAAACGACTCATTTATGATACCATCGTAAGACCGATTTGGACTTTGGGGTACAGATATTTTGGGATATACCAAAACCTCAAACAGAAACATTATTCAAGCAGCCCAAAATAAATTCCTCCGTATCATAACCAATGCTCGATGGTTCCAACGGAACGAATCTTTACATACTAATATCAAATGGGTGGACAAAGTCATTAAGAACACTTTGCCCATTGTCACAAAAAAAGACTCCATATCTATCGGAAGCATTGGACCTTTTGCTTACTACAAAAGATGTAAGACGGCTTAAAAACCGAGCGACCTAGGTGATCTATTCCTTTGCAACATGTTAATTTACTTTTAGTTATAAATGTTATACTTATTTAGAATTAGTTCTAAGATTGAAATAACCATACAGTTGCCTTAAGGGGCTGTTTTACAAAAAAAAAATATATATTAATCACCTAACCTGCCATTACTTAACAAAACTTTGCTTAATTCCTCGAGGTCATTAATTATTTTTAGAATTCCCTTTCTCAACCAACAGATATAAAAAGACGCTCTAAATTTAATGTTTATAGATCAAATGGTTCTGAAAATTTTTAATAAATTTTTAACGAAAACTTCCACTAAAATTTATTTTTATCGATAATTAATTATTTGAAAATTTCCTTATGTTTCGTAATTTCATTATGTATGTGAATCAGTTCCTTTGTCACATTGTAGGAAAATCTTTTTTTTTTCCTACCCTGGGCGCGCCAGCGGCCTTAACTCAACAACATGGGAAATTAAGAGATAGAACTAAATAGCCAGGCGGTCAGAAATGTAAAAAACAAAGAACAGCAGCAACTGAATAACTGAAGGCAATGGAAAGGTATAGGTAGCGTTAAAAAGAGTAGGAAGACCCAAAGCTAAAAGTTGGGCGTGGAGAAAGGAGCGTTCGTTAGAGAGTGCAGAACATTTTAAACGGATATGATTTGAATCACAAATACAAGAAGGCTCAGAAGCGTGAAGAGAGCAGAAAGGAGAAAGAGCTAAAGAAAAACGAAAGCGAGAAGAGGGGAGTAGAGAATGATTGATTCTGAGTCTAAATTAAGGAAACAACAGTGGAACGACGACAGACAGGAATAGATTGAAACCAAGGCAGGAAAAACCGGTTGAATAAGACAGTAATATGAATAATGATTAGAGAATAAAGATGGGGATACATGTCCAAAGAAAGTGTCTGTAATGATTAAAGCGTGATAGGGAAAGAATGTCTGAAGAAGGGAAAGAGTCGAGGAAAATTTCGGTCCGCTGAGCGAGCTAAAGAGTCAGCTGAGTCATTACCCTCAATATTGGAATGGCTAGGAACCCATAGAAAGTCTATGAGAATGGAGCGGGACGAGAACAAAGAGATCTAATAGAGAGGATGATACTGTCAGAAGAATGAGAAGGAGGAGAGGATGAAGAACGCCTTTGGAATCGGAAACGATCAGGAATTTGTGAGCCCCACTTGTAGAAGATATAAAATGAATGGCACGTAGAATTGAGATCGATTCGACCGAGAAGATAGAGCAGAACAATCTTTCTCGGTAAGCACTTGCACCCTAATAGGTGAACTATCCGTCCAACATTTTCTCATTATTAGCTCTTGATTTTGCAAAATTTCTCGATAAATCAAGTTCGATAAAACACGAACTGTTCAAGCCCGTTGCAAAGAAATTATAAGACCACCGTTTTACAGACACCAAACGCTGGTACGTAGTGCCCAATTTCGTATTTATAGGGCCGGCAGCGGTTTTAGGGATTTCGTTGAAAGCTTCAACCGGAAGTCGAAAAGGGAAAAAATTATTTACGGATAAAAACTTTTACGCGAGAGAAACTTAAACTACACGTGTGATTGCCTGTGCAGCTGTACGCGTGGAAACGCGCGTTAATTAAATACACGTGTAGAAAACGTGCGCTTCAAAGTTTTCGCGATTAACAGTACAATGGTAGACTCATCATCCGGCAGTTTTGATCGTCCAAGATTCCTTCTAAAGTCTGCCCTCACAAATCCAGAGAGCTAAGCTCAATATTTTAAAATTTACAAAAGATAATGGTTTAAGATCCGTTCTATTATCTGAAATTGACTCTCAGCGGTCACTAGTATACTGTACAAAGCCCCTTTGTTAAAAAATTTCTAAGAAAATAAATGAAATAAAATTATAATAATTTAGAATAAACAGGGAAAAAAATTAAGCTAAAAAGAGAAAAATAAATGAAAAAGTACACAAAACGAAGCGGCAGTATAGCAGCAAAACAAGTAATTTTATAATATGAGCAAAAATTGAATACTGGGGGCGGGTTTGATATACACATCTGTGAGTAGATAAAACGCAAACTGAATTAGAAAGAACACAAAAATCGAGAAAAACTGCTTAATTTAATGACATTCCACGGATAGATATAAAGAAAAACGTCAATCTGCGCAGCATTTCAACAACACACATATACATAAACATACACAAGCTGCCCGAACATTAGATCAATGTAGCGATGTAATAAAAAAGGCCAAAGTCCATAACCTGTTTGTTAAAATTCATAAATATAAAATTAATACATTTCCCCATTTTAACAAATAATAAATAAGTATAAATTAATTTACTTTAGTCAATTAAAATAACTTACTTTAGAAACGTTTTCGGGCATAGCCCCTCGTTGTGTTTTTAGTTTTAATTTGATGCACTCTCTGAGATGACCGAAACTATTTCTAAAATATGTGTAGCATATTTTAATTGATTAAAATAAATTAATTTATACTTATTTACTGTTTGTTTTAAAGGAATTTTATGTTTAACAGATAAAAAGTTTTGCCAGTATACTGTGATATTGGCAAACCTTTAGCTCAATGCTGTTGGGCTGTAACAACATAGGTAAACTTACTGCGGACAAATTCTGGTTTGCTGCTTTAGATTATCAACATAAAGAACTTATACGGCTCGCAGCCCGGCATATGCCAGAATTTCAACAATATACGGAATTCATGCTTTCTGCCTAGCAAGTCTCTTTTACTGCTTTGTCTGACATCATATAAACCGATTAGATGAGCGCCGAGAGATAAAAAATTAAATGATTTTAGCCGAATATTAATTGCTATCTCGTCCATTATAGCCAGATAGCGTCATAAATATTAAATTATAAAATAGGTATATATTATTATAGTAGCTCGACTGGGTGTAAATCCCATCTCATCACTTTTATACGGTTTTTTGGGTTTTTTTTTACTAGGGCCTGTCGATAGTCGCCAGTCTGTCACGTCCCCGACCAATTATGTGACCAGATCAGTGACAAACAATGATCCTACCTATTGGTTAATATTTATTCGCAGATTTTCCTTTCCCCTAGAGTCTAGACTTTGTCACCGTATACTTCGACTTTTTTTTTTTTTTTTACCAGTACGGATTAGGAATGAAACGGAGTCGAAAAGTTTCCAAACTTCCACACTTACTGCACACACGCCATAAAAAGGTTTGTTGTTTTTTTTTTTTTAGTTCCCCCCTTGGGCATGCCAGCAACGGATCTTCGCCTAGAAACGACACGAGGGAAAAGAATCAGTTAGATGTAGATTCTCGATCAGCTATTGATAGAATAAAAAAGAGCGGAGGATCGGAACAACGGAGATCGACGGAAGCGATAAGATATACGAAGCGCAATAAGGATTAAGGAGTTTAAGTGATAACAGATCGGAGCACAAAGAAGTACGTTCGTTCACGAGGAATAAGAAGAAATGGCCAGGATTGCAGACGGCTTCGTCGTCAGGATGAAGAGAGCAACTAGGGGATAGTGTGAGACGAAAATGAAAACGTGAGAACAACGTTCTCGTGGCTAGGTTTTCATTATTATTTTTTTTGATTTATTTCATTTTTTTTTTTTAATGAAAGGTTCGTGTAAAACACACGGGGAGGAAATGCAGCTGCATATAAACGAATACACACAAGTTAAATGTTACTCACCACACACACACACATAAACAAATTCTGCACACCCGATTCCGAATACACACAAACCAACGCAATCACCCGACGAATTATTCCACGACACAAATTAATAAAATAATATCTGATCCGCCGTCCGTAATGAAGTCCCGCGATGGTTCCTTCGAGTCCGCACCTGGATCAACTCCTGCGAACTTTCCGAAATCTGGCTTCTCCGACTGTCTACAATTTTGCCTTAGCTTACTTCACGATGAACTTCTGCACTCGACTGTCGGATGTGGTAACTGCTATGTTTTTTCTCTTTTGACTTGATCACTTTTTTGGAAATAAATCTGAGAAAAACTCCGTTACCAGGTACTAATAATAAACGCAAAAAATACAACAACTCTTTTCAAAAATTTCATTTGCTTCGGTAACTTTTATTAATACGGATGTCCGCTTTCCAAAGGTGTTTTTTGTTTTTTGTGCTCTTCAACTACGGACATTAATGCCAGTGAAATGTTTGTATCCTTAATGTACGGGATTCGGATTCAAAGCAGGCTCTGCTCCAACGAAACACATTGCCTAACCACACTACGGTAGCGATTAATAAACCGTGTACGCATTAAGAAAAGCTCTAATAGCAACGAGAAGAGTACTGAAAAGTGTGCTAGTTTTTTCTTAATCCATCCGAACGAGTTTAAATATTTGCGACCAGGCATTAATTACGGCTCTTCGGAAGACTAAATAGCTGTGTAAAGTAAGATGAAAATTCCGGTAAACGTTGCGGCAGTCAACGTTGAAAATTGTTAAATGAACCATGCGCCTAGTTATATGTTTTTCCGGAAGGCGGGAAATTCGTGAGGGAATAGTTTATCTAACTGTGGACGAGAATTAAATGAGGAACTGAAAGTGCCCTGCTCTATTGTTGATCTTTAATGCCGCATCCGCGGGCACACGTACCGATTTTCAGTAACGTCATTTGTTGCTTTGTAATCGTCACCATTTTAAATACTAATTTTTGCTGCGAGTTTCCATTAAAGAGCTGACTCCACTTGAATTCAAGTGCGACTTCCACGTCCTGCTCGTTAGCTATCTAGTCGGTAATTAACTCGGGGGCTGCGAGGTACGTACCGACATCATAAAATCTTTGCTAGCCGAATTAAAATGAGACGATTCTGCAACACCGTTCCTAGTCTGAACTGTAAAAAGGTAATAGAGAAAGCATTTAAAGGAATACGATGCGACACTTAAATTCGCATTCAATCTTTATAACTCCCGGCACTACTATAACAACACACGCTGGCAACGGGGAATTTCTAGTCTAAGTAGTTTCTGCGCGGCTCACGTATCTTTGGCCGTTGCACACAACCTCACGCAGAGCAACGTGAACCGGCAGCAATTTCCTAGCCGAAAAAGTTAGTTTACAGAAGAACTTCTTTTATGTCGCGAATTTTAATCGCACATTCCTATACGATGATAACGTTTAAACTGGTCTTTTGTCTACAACTTCTGAAATGTTACAGCGTCGTTTAAAGTTCACCTGAAAAATAATGAATAAGGCCGCTACTTGGCATTGTCTTCTATTAAGTAGCAAGAGCGCCATGTTCTATTGTCAGAGAACTCGTTTGCGTATATCGTCTTTTGTTCTTTTTTTTTTCTTTCTCCCCCCCCCCCCCTTTAAATGATAAAATAAATTTATTTCGTTTATTTTTCTTAACAAAACGAAAGCCAGTCGAGTTAAAGAAATTTCAAATACATCGACGAAAGTAAAGGGAAGTTATTATAAAGCCGGTTTCGAAATATGTGAGGCACCGAATGTGAAAAACGTATGAGACAACGTTTCTAAAAAAACACCCAGAACCATAGGCCGTAATGCGATAGACCTACTTTAACTTGAAAACATTTTACTTTATTACATATTTTCATCTTTCAAATACTTAAAATCCTTGCCTGTCCTGACATATATTATATATCTGTCGAGTTACAAGTACAGTATGGACCCAGAACTACTCAGTTATCCTTTCACAAATCAATTACGAGTGCCAGGTATACTTCTCAGCTGCTAAAAGCGTGCTAAGATCCTTAGATCCTGTATATTACGCGACCCTCCAATCTATTTTCTCCGCGCAGTCCTCTTCTCATATTACAAGTCCGTGTATTCACTGATAGGTTGCCCACCGCTATCCTTTTATAGAAAATATTACAACTTCAAATAACAATACCTCATCACACGAACAAGTCATTTAAAAATGACCCAGTGTCTGAACTCTTTTCGGTTATGGATTATTTCCGAACCTCTTCAATCTTAAGAGTGTTGCCAGACTTTTCATCAACTGCGCCTCCATAAAGTCACCGAATCGCAATTATAAATGTGTCTCTAATAAAGTTCCACAAAAATACCTCCCCACAAATATAGCGCGAGCTACAGATACTCAGCTCTAGCTTTAAGCGCAATGGTTTAACTTCAACTAACATTATCGTATTATACTGTTTCATACTGTTGTGGTATGTTATAAATCTTATTGAAAAGTAAATAAATACACTTTAAACCACAAAATTGTTATTTAATTATTTAAAAAGACAGTGTTTTATTTTTATTTTAAATAATTAAATAACAATTTTGTGGTTTAAAGGTGTATTTATTTACTTTTCAATAAGATTTATAACATTATCGTATTTATTTGGATGTTTTTATACCTCTGTTTTCTCAAAATCTCTGTACATCTCCTTCATCTCCGAACTCAAAAATGTGCTCTAGCGTCTCTCTTTCTATTACTCTCTGTATTCCTCTGTTCCGACTCACTCCCTTCTGAATTCTTATCATTACATTCGATTATTCCTTTCTCCTCTATCTATTTATCTTAGTTTTTTTATTGTAAATGATTTTCACCTGTATCCTTAGTTGTGTCTTCCTAACATTCCCCTTTTCATTCTTACCCCTTTTGCTTCTAATACTTCTTTAGCTCCGGATTGGACTCTATTCCGCTCCTCTGTCGATTCGCCGCTTCCTGATCCGTAGCCTATTTGTAAGCCCATATCTCTCCATAATTTCTTTTCCCATTCTATCGGGGGGTCTGTTCTTTCTCTTTCTTCTCCTCCTCGCCGTCCTTCTGCATCCACTCATCGTAGTGCGGCCTCATCTCTTTGATGGAATGAGGAGTGTAACGCCGCATTTGACCATTGTCGTTCCAACTTCAGAACCTACCGCTCTTATCCTACAACCCAAAATTTTCCAGCTCATAAACAAGCCAACGATAGGGCTAGGTTTATACTTAAAGCCACGAAGAAGGTCTTTTGGAAGAAATTCTGCTCTTCCTTTTCTACAACCACTCCTCTCTCACATATTTGGAGGATGGCTAGAGATTTTAAATTCCCATCTTCTAAACGTCCTTCTTTTTCTAATACATCCGAGGGTAGCCTAGTATCCTTCATTGATTCAGTCACTCCTGCTTGCGTTTTTTCCTTTGCTGAATTCTAATACATTTCCGTAAAACTCTCCCTTTCCTTCCCACTTTTTCATTTCGGCTTTCAATTTTAACGAATTAAAATCTGGTCTATCCTGATCTTCCAGACCTTGACGGCGTACCTTATCTTATTACTCTTATAAATCTATCTGAACTATTATCCCTTCATTTCTTTCTCAATCTTTTTAATTCTTTCCTTTCCAGGGATATAATTTCCGCTTCTTGGAATTCTTCCATCATTGTTCCTATTCCTAAGAAAAAAGTTCTTCCTTACGCCCCATTTCCTTGGCATCCTACATCGGAAAACTGTTTTTGAGGGTATGTCGAACAGGCGTCTTGTCTGGTGGTTGGGACACTATAATGTGCTTCCTAACAATATTTTCGGCTTTCGGCCGGGTATTGGTCCTGTGTCTCATTTATATAAGTCTTTTATCCAAAAACATTATACTCTGGCTTCCTTCATTGATGTCTCCTGTGCTTTTGGCAATGTCCATCTCCCAACTTTAAGAGATAAAATGACGGAAATTAACATTGCCGACAGTTTCACTTCCCCCTTGTTATTAAGCTCATATGTTGAATCGTTCTATCCACCTCTCTCCTCCATTACTCGACACTACAAAAATGTTTTCCTGCAGTCTTCCTCAAGGTTCCTCTCTCAGTTCTACTCTTTTTAACATTTATACTGTCAGTATCGCTTCCGTTCCTTTGCTGATGATATTCTGCTTTTTTTCTCTTCCCGCGATATTGTTGCAGCCAATGGAGCTCTAAATTCGTACCTCAATTTGCTAGAAAGTGCTCTTGCTTCAATTAACTTTTCGATTTCTCCATTTAAGTCTTCCTACATTGTATTTATCGTTCGATCTTATAATCCTGCTTCGGTTACTTTATCCTTAAACAGTACAGCTTTTATAATAAAATAAACTTTAATAACAAACAATATAGATCAATAAATTAGATAAATACCTATTTAGAAACGTTTTCGGGCATAACCCATCATCAGCTAACACTAACTTAAAGGAAACTTAAAACATACTGAAGTGAATATAGGGAATACATGTGTATATATAGTAGATGTAAAGAGGAATAAACATAGCAGGTATAAAAATCAATAGGTTGAAAATGCTAATAATTAATATAAAATATAAAATAAAACAAGAAGACAAAAAGTTAAATTTTTATATTAAACAGTGGATTATTATTATTAGGTGTTTGGTCATTTAAAATATTATTTTTATATTCATTTATATAATAATTTTCTGCAATGTTCATATTATTACCTTTGTGATAAGTGGCCAGGATGGTTACAGTATTTTCTATTGAATTAGGTTTATGTTTATTTTTAATTAGATGTTCTGCATAGGTTGATTTTTCTATTTCATTATTATTAAATGCTTTTATATGTTCTTTATATATGCAATTGATTTTTCGCCCTGTTTGACCAATGTATGATTTCTCACAATCAGTACAATTTATTTTATATATACCGCTATTTTCGTAAATATTATTATTTTTTAAATTTAAGGTGTTTATTTTATATTTTAAATTATTTTTAGTTTTGAATGCTACATTTAAACCTTGTTTTTTGAATAAATTGGTTAATTTGTATATGTTATTGTTTATAAATGTGAATGTTATCTATCCTTTATTGTTAGTAGCATTATGGATAACATTCACATTTATAAACAATAACATATACAAATTAACCAATTTATTCAAAAAACAAGGTTTAAATGTAGCATTCAAAACTAAAAATAATTTAAAATATAAAATAAACACCTTAAATTTAAAAAATAATAATATTTACGAAAATAGCGGTATATATAAAATAAATTGTACTGATTGTGAGAAATCATACATTGGTCAAACAGGGCGAAAAATCAATTGCATATATAAAGAACATATAAAAGCATTTAATAATAATGAAATAGAAAAATCAACCTATGCAGAACATCTAATTAAAAATAAACATAAACCTAATTCAATAGAAAATACTGTAACCACCCTGGCCACTTATCACAAAGGTAATAATATGAACATTGCAGAAAATTATTATATAAATAAATATAAAAATAATATTTTAAATGACCAAACACCTAATAATAATAATCCACTGTTTAGTATAAAAATTTAACTTTTTGTCTTCTTGTTTTATTTTATATTTTATATTAATTATTAGCATTTTCAACCTATAGATTTTTATACCTGCCATGTTTATTCCTCTTTACATCTACTATATATACACATGTATTCCCTATATTCACTTCAGTATGTTTTAAGTTTCCTTTAAGTTAGTGTTAGCTGATGATGGGTTATGCCCGAAAACGTTTCTAAATAGGTATTTATCTAATTTATTGATCTATATTGTTTGTTATTAAAGTTTATTTTATTATACCATTTTAACAAACAGGATGTATTCACCTACAGTACAGCTTTTGCTCGTATTAATTGCTTCCGTTGTATCTTCCTCAATAGTCGCCTGACCTTTTTCAAACAAATCAAATATCTTTCCTCCTCCTCTATCAAATGGTTATACATTCTTATCTTTCTGTATAAATCCATCATCCGTCCCAAACTCGACTGCTGTTCGTTTATTTATGCCTGCGCCTCCAAGTCCCGTCTGTCTAAACTAGATGTGATTCAAAACTCTTACCTTCGACTCTGTGTTAGTGCTCTTAAATCCTCTCCTATTCCAACACTACTTGCTGAGTCGAATACACCACCCTTGTCTGTCCGGAGATCTTATTTAGGCTATCGCTTTCTTGCTAAACGTCTTTCACTCTCATACTCTACTTTCATTTTCTCCTGCCTTTCAATTTCCAAGAATTGGCGTTTTGTACCTAGGAAAATTCTTATCTTATCTCTTATTTCTCTCCGTCTTACTTCTTTTTGTCCGTACACAATTTCCTTTAATAATTTGCCCTATTTCTCCTTTAACTTCAATGATCTCTGCCATCCTCCCAGAGTATTTATTTTGCCTGCACCTTCGAAATCTCTCCCTCCGGTAATAATTAAACAGGAATTCTACAACACTGTCAATTTTCTCTTTCCTTCTCATGTAAACATTTTCAATGGTGGTATTAAAAGGCCTGAGATGGTGTTGGTGCTTCTTTTATTCTTCCATTCTTCCAGATTATAACTTTCCTGAATCTTCTTGTTTTCCTTCTTTCTATTCCATATTTACGGCCGAGCTGATGGATATTTTATGTTCCATTATTTTTATCTCCTCTAATCGTTTTTCTTCCCAATTTCTGATCATTCCCGACTCCATGAGTGTTCTTCAAGCCATCTTCTCTCCTCTTCCTAATCATTCCTGTGACTTTAACGTTCTCTTATTCGGATTCCTTCTTCTCTCCATGAGATTCATATTGACTTGCTATGAGTTCTTGGCCATTCTGACATATCTGGTAGTGAGATGGCTAATTCTTTGACTCGGGTTATTGTTTCTTCTTCAAAAAAATCCCATCTTCTAATCTCTTACCGCTGCGTAAAAATTTCCATCTCAGATTTTAGTGGGATGGATACACTCCCTCCTTTTCTAGTAGTCAGTCCTTTTATTTGTTTGTTCAAACTAGTTTTCCTTCTAATCCATGGTTCTTTTGTTTCCGTCACTTCCTCGCTTTATTATTATCTCCATTATGCGTTTGCGTTTTAATCAGTCCTTGCTGCCTTCCTCCCGCTTTCACTTCTCATTAGCCTCCTCCCCATGTTGTTGTTTCCATTTAAATGATGCGGTTGTTTGTGACGCCGATCACGTGTTCTAGTATTTATTTTATTTAATTCTTGTAATAAGTTCGTCGTCGCTCGGGATCGAACCCGTGACCGCTATATCGGAAGTCAAGCGCTCTAGCAACTAGGCTATCGCGACGACTTGATTAATCAGGGAAAAATCAAATTTATCGAGGATTCGAGGAACGTCCCACGTGTGTCAGCTCTTCAATTTTGAGACCTAAAGGTGTGCTTATATTGGATTGTATGTATATTCTCGATAGGGGGTTTAACGTAAGGACTGCCAAAGAGAGAAAGTGCGAGCTTGAAAAGGAGTTTGCTTGGAGAGATTGTAAAATCCGGTTCGAAGTAGGTAAATTTGGCGAGGAGATCGTGTGGAGAAGAAGAACCAGTATGTGATAATTTCGTCAAAAGCGTGGGGCAGCTCCGAGGCCTCGCACAGTAAACTTGCGATGGGAGTTGTGCGAAACGCTCCGATGGATACGCGAATAGCTGTGTGCTGAAGGCTGTCGAGTGTTGAAAATAGCATCTTTGATGCTGTTGAGTATAGTGGGGCTCCATAGTCGCATTTTGACCGAATCTGTGCTTGATATACTCGAAGCAACGATGTTCGATGAGCTCCAAACGTTGTGTGTGATAACTTCTTTATGATGTTGAGCTTTTTAACGCACGATTTTTTTAAGCAAGAAATGTGCTGTTTCCATGACAATCTGTTGTCAAGGATAAATCCTAAATATTTTGCTGTCTCCGCTTGTGTTATTATTGAGTTGTTAAGGTAAATTTTTATAGAATGATGACAGCGCCAAATTTTGCAGAAGTGTACGACTTTAGTTTTTTCAGCAGAGAATTTGAATCCACTTTTGTCTGACCATGATGAAAGGTCGTTGATTGCACTTTGCAGGGTATTCGTTCCTAGCTTGATGTTTGAACAACTAATGAATACAACGAGATCATCGGCGAATATCGATATTTTTACCGGCGGTTTGATAATGTCCGTAACGTCATTAATTGCAATATTAAATTAGGTGGGTCCTAACACCGAGCCTTGTGGGATTCCATTCTCTAGTCGTATCGTTCTGGATCTTGAGTTTCCAATTTTTACTCTGCACAGGCGGTCAGCAAGAAATCTTTTTCATTTTTTAATTCGTATGTTTTGTATCATTTGTTTCGGAATTTTTTGTTTTGTTTTTATCCTTCATTGTACCGGCGATTGTTCGTTATTTTTTCGTTAATTGTGTGTTTTAAGTTTTATCTGTTGTGCTCTTTTTTTTCCTATATTCCCTTCCTATATTTTTTGTTGTTTATCTTTCTTTTGTCTAGGTACCTTTTTTAGGGTTTTCTGGAATAATAATGTTAAGTTTTTATCTTTCTCTGTCGCTATTGTGGACCGATGTTTGCGTTCGGGTGTTTCGGTTCGCTTCTGATGATGATCAGTATAAGCTGACCGAAACGTTAAGCGTCGTATATTTTTAAAATAAATATATTTCTTTTTCTAAACGCAGTTGCCCATAAATTATTTTCATCATTTAAAGAATTCATCAAGAAAATGAAGCTTATTGAAATTTGTTCGACATTTTTTAATAATTTATACCTTTTTTTTTGTTACCGTTTTTATAATTTTTAAACAATAAAAAAGTGATTTCAGCAGCACGCAATTTTAGTCATACCGATAAATACAAAGTTTCAGCTTCGTGGAAAATAAAATCCCACGAAAAGTTCAGCAACCGTCTGCGGTGAGAGTAAAAAACGGACTGTATTGTATGGAAGATTTTTTTTTTTTTTTTTTACTTTTTTATTGGGCTTGTCAGCTACGGACGATTACCCATCAAGAAGGAAGAACGTAGGACAAAATGAGGACACTAAGAAAGTTATTCGGGGAAAAAGGAGACGGCCAGAACTACTATGGAGAGATGGCAAGGGTGTCAAAAAAGATCGGTACCAGAACTCGTGCAATTAGCAGTCCGAAGGGAAATAAATGTGTAGACGAAAAAATATTAAGGGGGTACCTTAAAGGAAAGGAAAACTCTCATATCTTGTTAGCCGTTATACCTGATTATAATATATTATATCTATTATAATCAGGTATAACGACTAACAAGACATGAGAGCTTTCCCTTCCTTTAAGGTATCCCCTTTATATTTTTTCGTCTATTCATGGAAGAAATTAACTCGATCCGTTCTATAGTGAACTAGTTACTGGCAAAAAAAGCATATTCCTACCAAAATCCGTGTTTCGTAAAAACTCGATAAGATAAAATTAATTTACCTCGAATAAAACTCAAATTTTATCCGCCTTATATTTCTGTTCGCCTCCTTCAATTTTCACCATATATTTATAGTCAAGATAACCTTCCTTAACTCTCAGTTTTTCCAGTTTCCACCGCGCCATTAAATGTCTTTATTGATTTGTTCTAAACCTGTCGCTCAACATTTTCCAATGCTTTAAATTCTCTCTTTTCTACACATCCGCCATTCCTATACTGACGGTTCCAAAGGGCCAAGTGGAGTTAGTTTTATTTTTTTTTTGAGTTCTACATTGTGAATTATTACGAATCTTTTAAACATTCCGCCTTTCACTTAATGTTTCCTCATCATGGGTTTTCCCGTAAAGTACTCATAATCTGGGATTCTAAAACTATTATGCAAACTATCGCATCTCCTTTTCCGTCTCCTACTTTCGATTATGTAATACTTTTCATACAGGACTTTATTTTTTCCTTTTACTCGATCGAAGTCAATCTTCCATGGATTCTCCCGGGCCATCTAGGCAATGAGAACAACGACATGGTGGATTCATTAGCCTTAGCCTTTCGTTTCCGGTGGCAGATTTTTGGGCACATTTTCAACTCACAATTTTGCTCTTTTTCCTTAAATAATTCATTCCAGACTATGACTCAATTCCTGTTCTTCATTATCCAATTCTGGCTTCTTTTACCTCTCATTCAGCCATTTCTTCCTCCTCGCCCACGATTCCTTTTAAACGCCCCACAGTCTCGGCTATTTGTCGACTTCGCTTTAATCGTAATCTCCTTCTTGCATCAATTTCTCGGTTTTCATCTGCTTCTACTTCATTTTGTCCCCTTCATCCCTTTTAAAACATACTGTCTTTGTAATCCTGATATCGTATTTTATTTAAATGTTCCGTCATTTCTGCTGAACAATCGTTCTCCTCTTCTCTATCAAAACACAGTATCCCTCCTCCCCTTATTAGTGCTTCTCATATTTTCTCATTTTCTTCTACTTCTGTTATTCCTGCTTTCGATAATATTCTTATCCTCTGTCCTTAAATGTTTAAGAATACAACCTTATTTTCGCTTTCTCCTCATTTCTTGGACTAATGTCCTCGTTGACAAACCGATTAAATACAGGAAAAAAAAGAAGAAAATAAAGATAAAATTAAATACTAATCGAATAAATCTTTCGTTTCAAAGTTCGAATATTCCATGAAGTTTGACGTTTCCTCCTCTATTGCACTGTTCTAGCTCTCGTAACTTTAAGTTCCATAATTTCATTATCTTTTTTACGAACCACATCAATGAGGGATGACGCCTGTTCGCAAAACGCTTTTATTTCACTTCCGAATGAATTATATTACTCTCGATTATGATGTCATACTTCTTCGATAGGAAATCAAAAATTTTTTCGAATTCTGCCATATCACTTTTTAACAATTTAATCCCCTCTCAGATACTTGTTACTCGTTTGAAGTTTCATTATTAACATTGTTCATTTGCCGTTTGACCTTTTATGCTCTAGTCATTCTGGGAAAAATATTGTTTAGATTATTATTATTCTATAGGATTATAATATAATAATATTACTTTAGTTGACTACAACGTTAGCAGTGGTAACGATGATAAGCTTTTCTCAAAGATAACAGTAGACTCGCTTTCGCTTACATTAATTGTTAAACATTGCAGTGTAATTATCGAATTAATATGAACAATTACCACAATTACAAACTTTAGCAGTACTTAAATAAGAGTTGCAAGCAAAAAAAATAAATAAATAAAAACTTCCATTGGCTATCGAATGATAAAAGAGATTTTCTCTCACTTTTCCAAATTTCTCTCTGTTAAATAATACTTAATTAATTAGCACTAGATTTCTAAAGAGCTTTTGTGAAAAAAGCCTAAGTAAATGGTCTGCCGTTTTAATGTAAACGCACACACACGGCATGCCTTAGTTTTTGTTTTTTTCTTTGCAGATTAATTCTCAATGACGCGAGACATGGATAGACAACGACAAATGTCCATGTGTACACGTACCAGAAAATGACGTAAGAATACAAGTGAGATTATGAGCTCCATAGGGATCGCATGTTTGTAATAAGATAAGCCTTTCGGCTTTCTGCTGCAAAGGTATCACAGAACTGGCCCTTTCGCTACGTATTATGTGCTGCTTTCATTGAAGCTGCCGACGATATCCCTTTTCGCATATTCGGCCCTTTCTCCGCATTCGATAAGTTTAGTTCACTGGTTTGTTTTATAAAATTGACATGGTAACACCGAAGAAGTGACAGATCCCTTTGATAGGCGATACAGCTTTTCCCTGTATTAAGCCGCTGTTGTTATACGAATTTTCTATTTGGCTTCGAGCAGGGATATAAACCCAAACACGTGCAAGTAAGAAACGACGCTCTATAATGGCTTCATTTCGCACTTGCAACTTTCAAAGCACTCTTTCCTCTTTATTATCATACACGTTGGACAGGTCGCTGATTGTGAAACAGAATCAATCGTCCGAAATGTTCGTGAACTGTGAAAATAAATTTATACCGTTGTGGCTGCAACGTTAATTGCATTTTTCTAAAATACACAATAGAAGTCAGTAACGGCCTTCGACGGAACCATTTTCACCATCGTTCAAAAAATAAATTTTTCCATTCTAAATAGCGAAATAATTTCTTCGTATTACGTGCAATCATCGCGCGTTTTTTATACTAATCTTATTCACATTTTACCAAATTATTTGTCCACACAAAATCGAAAACTTGTAAAAATTACGCCTACGTTTATTAGCCTTCAAAAGAAAAAATCTAATGTATAATCAACGGGATCGAGTTACTGGTTTTTAATATGTTTGTATTAATTTCAAATTTCCTATATTCATTTTTTCAGTGACATCTGCTGCTTTCATTACTTTATATTCAAAATTAACAATAAACTTAAAGAAAAAGATAATAACACAGAAGGTTAATCCGTACTTGAGGTTACTCGATTATAAATTGGTGATGTTAATTTAAATCTTTTTTTACACATTGTAAAAATTTTGGGTAATTAATGGTAGCAATAATAAATCAATATCATTGGGTTACAGTTGAGTAACAAAATATGAATTTACGTATCCGTGTTAATTTTATCGTTAATTACGTATGTAAAATTTTAAAAATGTGTTGGATGTCTTTTGAAAAAGGAAATTAATATTAACATGTTAAAGACCAGTAACTTAGCCATTAAATTGCATATACTCCTCTTAATCTACTTAACTTGACCATAATTTTTACAAATAATTCTTTTGGTATAGATATCAATAATTTCTGTAATTTTCTGAAATTTCGGTTTCAATAACATATTTAATTAATTAAAATTTTGTATTTTTACTAACAAATTTATTTTAAATTAAAGTATAATACATTTTTCGGTTTTTTGCTTAAATTTTTTAAGATTTCTCGGTTTTTTTCTTAAATATTAAAAAATTTGAGCATTTATAAACTGTGTATTTCAGTAATTAATAAAATTTCGCATTGGAATTAGAAGTAACAATTTTGAACCTCCTCTATAAAATCCCGTTTAGAATTTCTGTATTTTGATTCAGAGCGTATTAATCTGTCAAAACTTCAAAATTTATATAAACTCGTTACTTTTGAAACCGATAAATATTTTTCTGTTTCATTGCATGATTGAGATTTTGTCTCGGTATGAGAATTTTTTCATTCATTACTGAGAATGTTATATGTTGTGAAATTTAATTTTTTCTCTAAGTAGACACAAATTAGTCTTCGCATAATTACTTCACTACTGCTATTTGTTCAGTACCAATTCTCTCATTTTACCATAAAATTAATGAAATCACCTATGTGCCTCCTTCCTGATATTACATCTCACGTACGCGCATAGAGAAAAATAAAAAGATAGAGAAACAGACAGATAAATCACTGTAATTTATTTTAATTTATCCGAAACTCATTCGGATTCAAAATAAACTCGAATTTTTCGTAATTTTTCAAAGTTTCTAAAAGTTACGATGTTTTGGGAATCAATTATTTTATTATACTCGTATAAATAAGATGATAGAAAAAAATTGCAATTCACAAGTTTACTTATAAAACCGGATATAATAAAAATGGCATTTGTATTTATCGCTCTGTACAGCTCAATAAAGCTCTAATCGAGAAAATTCCCGGGATTACATAAAACAGAACGGTCATCAAATCGGGACGCTAAGTGATCTCAACAGTTGATCGTTGACAGCTGTTTTTAGGATTCCGTACACGTATAATGTATGCAATCCTAATAAGATGATTCACAGACCACAAATTTATCCCGCCCTAGCGCCGCAAGTATTATAGCTAAAAATTTTGAACACGGTTAAAAATATGCACATCCGCGTATATTTTTCTAGTTTGGAACATCCTGATTTTTAGCTTTAAAATTAGACCCTTGAGGCGCCGAAAGCTCGAAATTTTGGGGAAAAAATTTTTTGCCCGGGTTTGTGATATATCATCAGAAAAATAGCTATTTTTCCAGAACGAAACCGTATTTAATATTCTTAACGAAACTTTCAAAGTTGCTGAAAAGTTCAAAAAAGCGCGAGAACTGATTTGTGACGCAAGTATTATAGCTAAAAATTTTGAAGAAAGTAGAAAATATGGTCATCAACGTATATTTCTTTGGTTTGGAATGTCTAGGTTTCCAACTTTAAATTAGCCCCTCGGGGCTCTGAAAGCTCGAGCATTTAAAAAAATTGTTTTTTTTTCAATGGTATGGTACATTATTGGAAAGAGCGCTATTTTTCGGAAATGGACCAGTATTTTATTTTGTAACGAAACATTGGAAGTTTACTAAAAGTTCAAAAAATCGTGAAAAATGACGTGTAACCCCGCTTGTAGCTTAGGTATTGTAGCTAAAGATTTTGAACAAGGTTAAAAAAATGCGCGACTCTGTTTAATTTTTTTTCTTTGAAACACCCTGGTTTCCAACTTTAAAATCTGATCCTTTAGGCGCCGAAAGCTCGGAAGTTTCAAAAATTATATTATTTTTTTTCCCGGTCATGTGATATATCGATGGAAAGATTGTTATTTGCCGAGTACGAAACCGTAAGCTATTTCCTTAACGAAACTTTCAAACTTTGGTATTCCAAACTTGAGAAATATACGTCAAAGTGCAATTATGTTTAACCGTGTTCAAAATTTTTATCTGTAATACTCGCGGCGCTAAAGTGGAGGGACTGTTTGAACTTTTTGGCAACTTTGAAAGTTTCGAAATACGGTTCGGAATTATGTTTAGAGACTCCTCACAGGGGGAAGGAAGCATTGAAATCGCCTATGAATGTATGTTGCAGTTGTTTGAGACGAGGCAATTTTTGTATATCTTGTGGTTTTACTTGCTGACTTGGGGGAAGACATATAGTACAGATTGAAGGTGAATCTGATGTACGAATTTCGATTTCTACTGGTTGAATACCGCGCGTGGTAACATTATCTGTTGAAAGTTAATATCCGCACAAACGGCTAATATTACTCCCCCATGCACACAACCAGCAAGCACCGAATTTGATTCGAGAGCTTTATAGTTTTTAGGATTCCGTAATAACTTACGGAATCCTTATAAGATGGTACACAAATGACAAAAATATCAAATAAAAATCAATAATTCACGAACGGCTTGACTTATAAACTTCAAATTTGGAACATAAATTACAATTAAAATTATCTTTAAAACGATCTATAACTTAAAGATGACCGATTACCTGAACGACAAAAAACCCAAAAAACCGTCAAGAATATATAATATGGTACACAAAACGACCTCAAAAATCACTTAAAAAATCATAACTCGTCACTCAATAAACCTATAACGCTGAAATTCAAAATATAAACTACAATGCAGGTGTACTTTCATAAAATCAAAAAATTACGGTACAAAAGTTATGTAAAGTTGCCCAAAAGTTCAAAAAACCGCAAAAAATGACGTGTCCCCCCCAACCCTAGCGTCGCGAGTATTGTAGTTAAAAATTTTAAACGCGGTTTAAAATACGCGCATCCCCGTATATTTCGCTAGTTTGGATCATCCAGCCTTCCAACTTTAAAACCGGACCTTCGGGGCGCCGAAAGCTCGAAATTTTGTAAAAAAATATTTTTTTTTACAGGTATGCGATATATCGATGGAAAGATCGCTATATGTCGGGTACGAAACCGAATTTCATTTCCTTAACGAAACTTTCAAAGTTGCCGTAAAGTTCAAAAAAGCGCGAAAAATGACGTGCCCCCCCCTAGCGCCACGAATATTACCGATAAAAATTTTGAACACGGTTAAAAATATGCGCTTCCACGTATATTTCTCTAGTTTGGAACATCCGAGTTTCCAGCTTTAAAATTGGACCCTCGGGGCGCCGAAAGCTCAAGATTTTGGAAAAAAATATTTTTTTTCTTGAGCTTGTGATATATCATTAGAAAGATCTCTATCAGTTGAGAACGAAACCGAATTTCATTTTCTTAACTAAACTTTCAAAGTTTCTGTAAAGCTCAAAAAAGCTCGAAAAATGACGCGTTCCCTAGCGCTGCGAGTATTATAGATAAAAATTTAAAACATGGTTAGTTCCTTTTGGCCTGTTTTAATGTGTATCTTGCTTTAGCACGAAGTTTTCGAAAGGTAATATGATTTTCCAGAGATGGAGCGGCTTTTAATTTTTTCAGGGCTTTTCTTCTGTTATGTATAGCGGCAGAACAATGCGGGGTCCACCAAGGGACAGCGTTTGTACGTCGATGTGAACTTTTGGGAGTTACGGAATTGGCATGGTTTACAATAATATTTGTGAATGATTGCACGAGATTTCCGGTATCTGAGAATAAATTAACTTCAAGGTCGGAGACTGATGGAAAGGTCGATCCATATGTTTTCCAATCTGTTTTACGGTAATTGTATTTTATGTCTTGAGGTAGGGATGTAGTTTTTCTCTGTTTATGGTGAACAATTATGGGAGTATGGTCACTTCCAGCGAGATCAACATGATTGAAGATTTCAATGGCGCTGAGAATGGACGGGGTGATAATAATTAGATCCAGCATTGACCATTTCTTATAAGAAAAGTTATAGTGCGTAGGTTCCTCCGGATGGAGCAGAGCGAGGTTACGTCTCGAAATAGCATCTTCAATGATTCTGCCTCTAGAGTTATAGCCTGATCCTCCCCAGGATGGAGAATGAGCGTTCAGATCTCCACATATGAGAAAAGGATGTGGAAGGATCGAAATAAGTTCACTGATGTCTTCTTGAGTGATATTATCTCCTGGAGGTAAATATATTGAGCAAATAGTAAGTGGTGTTGAGAGGTATATAGTAGCTGCAACAGCTTGTAGAGTTGTCTTTAGTTGTAGCTGATTAAAATTCATGTAGTTTTTAACGGCCAAGCTGACTCCTCCGGATGCCCAGTTTGAAGAACAATTTACGGATATAATATTTGTAGTTTGGAAGATATAAGGATTGATTATTTTTAAGGTGAGTTTCTTGTAGACAGATTAATGTTGGATCATAAATAGATTGTATTAATTTGAGATCTTCTAGATGTTTGAAAATTCCGTTCCAGTTCCAGCTGATGTATGTTTGTAAACTATCCATATGTCTTTCGAGTTTGGAAAATAAACCTCACTAGGGGGATGGGTTGGTTCCAATGGTAGAGTGGCTGGAGGCCTGCAGTCCTTTCAGCTTTTTCTGAATCTTAGTTAGGTGCACTTTTGTCGATCTATCCTTTATGAAAGGGTGAAGTTCCGTTATCATTCTAATAATTGAGTCTCTGGAAACTTTGAACTCTTCGGAAAGAATTGATTCGATTTCCAGGGCGGACTTTCCTTTAGCCATGTCCACGAATACTGCAAAATTAGTGGAGGACAGTGGATATTCGCTTGCTTTGAATTTTTCGTTAATTGAAGTCTTAAGATGTTTTAAAACTTCTTTGAGAGAGTTTGGAGATTCCTCCGTTTCAGCTCCTGAGTCCGATGAGAGACCATGAGATTCATCTGGTAGATCAGTAAAGTTTTTGAGTTTTTGCTTTTTTGTTCCTTTTTTCTTCGTTTGTTCTCTAGCTTCCGTAGATATGGGATGAGTAGCACAAATTTCCATCGGCGTTGAAGAATTACCTAATGAAGACGAAGTAGATGGAAGTGATGTAAGCAATGGAAAGTGATCAGCTGAAGATTTCCCGGTGTTTTCTATTTGAATATTTGGAGTGCCGATTTCTCGTTGAACGGCGTTTTCTGGGTTATCAGCCTCGATAGTGCAGTCTTCGGCTCGATGACCTTTTGATTTACACTTGAAACAGGTAAAGTCGTCGAATGTGATGAAAATCCTGTGAGAAACATTTGCGTGGTCCAGTACAAATGATCCAGGTAGATTTGCTTCTTCAATATTGGTAGTAGTGTAAACCTGTCTTCGCCAGCTAATGATATGACCAAACAGTTGGTCGTGAGGATTAATTCTTAGAATGGCGATATCGGATGTAATTTCTAGTTTTAGATTATTTACAACGTAATCTTGTAAAATTTCATTCGGAAGCGTTGACGGCACATTAGAAAAAATGATTCGTTTAGCTGGAGTCTTTTGTCTTCTGCATTTAATGAAATTGTCCTCGATTTTGAATCCGCCATGTTCGTTCATGAATGCCTCTACTAAAGATGAATCTTTAAGGTGAATAATGATTTTGTTGCGGCTTACTTTAGCAGCTGCAGGGACCTCCAACGAGATCTTTGATGGCGATAAGGTAATCGCGAAGTTTATAATCTAATATGCAGTTGAAAACGATACCTTGTTCTTCTGTAGGGTATTTGAACGTGGTTAATGGTGTAATTTTGTTTTTTGTGACCTGGGAGTACGATAGAGTTGAAGTGAGAGTAGGTTTTAACGATAAGTTCGGCGGAGAAAGAATTTGAGCCATTTTGCAATCGGACTAAGCCGATTGCTGATATTCTAGAAATTACGTTCGGTTAGTTAATTGATAGTACAATGATAAAAGCACTTACTTATAGAAGATCAGCGTCTCGGTTAATAACGCGAGCGATAAGATAAGATAACAAAGACGAACGCGGTAACACGCAACTGCACTCTTAATCACATAAACCATAAATTCGGGATTTATTTTTTCCTTAACAATGTACGTATGTTTTAAATGTTCAAACGTTTTTTTTTTTTTAACCTATTTTATTTTACATTTTAAATTTAAAAAATTCTCGCGTTCAAATCACAGTCTGTGCATTTTGCTAACAATCCGCCGATTATTTTATTCTTAGAAAAAAAAAGAAGGAGATTCGTACATTCTACCGTGCGAGATCATTTGTTTTTATTCTTTATTTTCATTCATTTTAAAAAGATTTATAATATAAATTCTTTTAGGATTTTCTGTACTCAAACTAGAATCGAATACGTATGTAATTAATTACGAAATATCATTTGAAAATGTTCTCGGCAGTAATCGTACACGGTGACGACATATAAGCAGTCTGCATTGCACGAGTTATGTTATGAGCGATAATACAACGTTTAATCTTAGATACGGGAAAACGGATGAAAGAAAACTCGCCGAGTGCATTTCATTTGTTCTGTAGTTTTCGGCAGAAGTGAAAAAGCCACTTTTTTTCCGTAAACTGGTTAAACAGAAGGAATACTAATAGAGACAGTATGATGTAATGAAAAATCGCCCGGTAACAATATGTGTTTGTATCGGGGGAAATTTCTTTTGCTGTCAAATATGGAGCTCCGTCATCAATAAAATATGAAATCCAGTGGCCGCTAGTGCTCTGCTTGTGCCTAGTGTAAGTCAGATAAATGACTTTGAAGATGTTTCGAAATTAAAGCGAGTCATCGGTATTTCCGAATCAGCGAGGTAATAAATTTATCTGATTTTCGTTTTCTCTTACGAGTAAGTCATTTATAATGCATCCTGTTCACGCACATCATTGTCCTTTAGCGTGCATTATTCGTTGTGTGGTTTTTCTCGTTCGCTAATTTCTTACGGTTTTAGTTTTGCACGTGTCAATTGAAGGAGGTAAATACTGCAATGTGAGAGGAAGGTTTAGTGTAAAATACAACCAAGATGGGCCCTAACCGCGGGGTTATCAGTTCAAAAGTAAAACGGGCAGTGTACTATACATGTTGGAAAATTAAAAAGCTATTTGTTCGAATGGCAGACTATTACCAGGAAACAACGAAGTACATGGTAATATTTGTACCCTTTCTGTACGGTTTTTCGTATCATTATTTTCTGACGATGATTCCGCGAGATTTTCACTGATACACTGGTACAGCTGAGTGGCTCTTTGTCGATCCTAACATGTTTTTTTTTTTCTCTTCTTTTCCTATTCGTCAGTTCAACAGACGGTTTGCAGAAATGCGAGAGCGGTGTTAAGTTTTTCGGTCAAAATTTTACGATTACTGATTTCGCCTTCTTCAATAACCTTGTTAGACGACGATAGTCGCGAATGACAGGGCAAACAACGTCGAGGTTTTTTTATTAATATTATCCTCAATTAAAGACTGGGCCGAACGCTTAACCCGTTCGCGACCCACAAACGACTCTCCCTTTCCGCCCTTGTAGGTTTATTGAAACAAAGATCATGTTTCGGTCAAAATATCGTTAATTTTAAAATAAAATTTCGACGTTGCTCCGTAAAATTTTTTCATTTTCAATTTGTCGAGCAATAATTGCACGTATTTTACGGCTGTAAATTGACTGCTAAAAAGGGTAACTTGAAGTGTCAGGTTGTGTTAGCCGAAAGATTCCATTAAGTGATTTCATCTGTCAGAGAACTCGAAGGAAGCGATAATTAACGCAAAATAAGAAAAATTCAGTTCTCAGTTTACGTTTCAACATACAGTAGATGTTTAAAAATAGTTTTAAAGAAAATGTCGACTTTAAGATTTACTCTAAAGATTTAATAAAAATACCACTATTGGATGGGTTATATTAAAGGGCTAGGGGCAATCAGAGGCACGAAAAAACAAGTGTTTTTAATAATTTTTTTTTATCAGTAATTTTATTTATTTTATAAAAGTAACAATACTACATCATTATGTCATGTTTCAATTTGATTTCACCCAAATTAAAAAAAAAAAAAATTAATTATATAAAAAGTTATCGCTATATGTGTCGACCCCTGTTCCACAAGTAGCCCTTTGCGGTGACCACCATAACTTCTCAACAGCTCACCTAAAATCACTCAAATAAAAAAAAAATTAGTATTTTAATAGTTAATCTAGTGCCTGATCGAAGCTTTTTTTTTTTTTTTTTTTTTTGAAAATAAACAAAATGGCGGCCTCAGACAATTTACTCTCGAATTTTCCGAAAAAAGCAACAGTAAATTGTTTATAAAAAATCGATTTTTTGGAAAAAAAATAAATCCTTCGATCAGTCACTAATTTAACATGTTTTAAAAAAGTTGTATAAATTTCATTCAAATCCACCGAGCGGTTTTTGAATGACAGAGGTCACCGACCTTAAAAACATAGTTTTGAGAAAAACGCGTTTAAAGTTTTACACACTCGATTTATGTATAGAAAGAGGAATCATTTGATCACTTAGACCGAGTCATCTATTCCTGGGCCATATAATAATTCTTCAGCCGATGTAGAAGCTTCCGAAATATCGATTTGCTGTTGTCTACGTTGCATTCTGCCTTCTCGAGTGTTATCGTTAGCGCACTTATCTGCCACCTTCATACGGGCAGCATCCATTTTTTCGGCATACCGATTAGGATTGGGCCCACCATTTAATCTCAGTGTATTCATAATTATCAATAACGAATGTGTACCTTCATTAAATATACCAGTAGCAATGTATGAAGGAATTTGTACGATGGTATAACTAGTATTTATAGTTTTGGGGCATATTTTCTACGCTAGTTGATTAAACCTTTCATTATTGTTTTGATTAAATCCACCGACATATTTTAAGAGTAAGTTGTCACGACGCAGGTCGTTGGTTCGATGACCTTTAAAACATCGGGAGGTGTAAGGAAGCAAAATCTTGAGTGTAAGTATCAAGTTCTCCATGCGCTTCAGAGCGCTGGTAAGAGCACCAGGAATCTTCGCCTTTTGGACACATATTGTGATTTGGATGGTCATCGGTTGAGTCGTAGTGATAAAATGTCGTCACACTTCTCGTATTCAGCTGTATTTATTTTGTTCTTTTAATATTCACATTGTTTACAATATGCACTTTTAATATTTAAATCGAGAATTTTACCGATAAAATAATCATTATAGAAGAAACTCCAAATGAAGATGTATATTCACGCTTGTGCCATGTTCCATCCCCAGATACAGTCAATTCATTCGTATCTGTTGATTGCCTTCGTTCGTTCACAGCTTTTTTCAACAAAGATTCTGCGACAGCTGTACTACAATCTAATATTTGCTTTAATAATATTGTATAAGTGTTTTTATCTAAAAATGACGGCATGTCCATTAGACCACAAAACTTTCGCATTCCTTCAAATCCTATTCCTAGTATTTTCATTACTAATATAAAACGTCTATTTGTTTCATACGAATGCCCGACGAAAGAACAGGAAGGAATTCATTTACACAATTGTCACACGAAACTAGAATTTTAAATCCCAGACCATGCGTGCTTGCTGTTTGAAATTTAACATTTCCTTTACACTTTTTACACTTAACAATACTTGAAATAGCATTAAATACCATAATAAAGTTAATAATTCTAAATTCAGTACTACTATCTTCGGGTACATCTTCTTTTCAGTGTGCTCCGTTTCAATCTTTTAGATGACGTACTGCTAATACTTTCATCACGTTCCGCTGTTTTCGGATTGAAAACATTTTTCCTTTTAACGAGACGCGATTTACGAAAGTTCTTAGAGCTCCGAAGTTCTCTCGAACCTTTTGCAGAATCACATCCCAAGATAAATTATTCGAGATAATTTTTTTAAACGCTCAACTATTGACTGCTCACTGCAACTACCACAAGCGGCATACTGATGACAAACAAATAACTTTCAGTATTTTTACAACCTAAAATTTGTAAATATATACTCGTATCTGAGTGTATAATAACAAACAATCTATGACAATAGAACCCGAAAAATCGGTCGTCTACCGCTGCCGCCAACTACCTGCTCTCGAGCGTTAAAGTGACCCGCCGTTCATCGTTGAATAACTCGAAAAGTATTCGTTGGATTCTCTTGAAATTTTCAGAGAATATTTTAATTATACTTTGAGAAAATGCAAACAAAAAAAAAACCGTTTTTTTGAAAATTCTGACTGCCTAGGCCCCTTAATTACGTTATTATAAGATTGGGCCGATAAAAACAAACAAATATTTCTAGCTATTTGATTCGAAATTGCCGGCATAATTTAATAGTCAAAGATGGAAAGCGGCTATAATTCTGATGACATATTTGTCACCGAGAATATCTCTCATGTGTACTCAAAAAAAGTCTTCCAACCAATTCCTCACGCACATCGCAAATAACATGTGAAGTAGACGCAGTTATTAAAATAACTACAATTAAAGAAACGTAGATTTAACTTCAAAAAGGCGAACTGAAACGGATTCAGTAGTGAATTAGATGAGATAATCAGGAACATACCATCAGCAGTTGAAGAATACTCTGTTCCAGCCGTTAAAAGTATTTCTAAGAAATGTATTCGTTGCGTGGGGTGCGGACGATATATATTTTCTTGGTACGACGAGAGCAAGTATCCAAAAGCGATAGGAAAATTATGTTAAGAAATTTCATGAGAATCCGTTTAATGACGAAGTGATAAAAATGTTTTTAGAAATTGCCGAAGAGATAGCTGAAGAAAGGAGAAACGATTGGAATAGAATTAGTCAAAAATTTAGACTTTAGTAAGGATAGCCGACAAGCGTGGAAACTGTTGAAGAAACTAAATGGCGATAATGCACGTACTACTGTCGTACCAAATATTACAGCTAATCAAATCACGCATCAGCTTCTGGTGAATGGAAAATCGATTGAGAAAGTGAAGCATAAAACGCTCCTTCAGAGCTGTCAGTTCTTCAGAGTAAATCACTTTAAGGAGCCATTCACGGAGAGCGAGGTTATAAATGCAATTAAAACAGCAAACTGAAATCGATGGAGAACGTGTGCTATACATTGAAAAAATAAAATATTTTGGAAGAGACATAAGAACCTGGCTACTGAAGATGTTTTAACAATCGCACTGACAGAATGAGAATACCAAATCTACGGCGAAAAGTTCACATTATCGCCTTGTTAAAGTCATGAAAGAACGCAAATGACCCTTAAAGAAACGATAGATCCGTACCACTGTTATGTCACCTGTATAAAATATGCGAAAGAGAGAAACGATTAATGGTAAGACCGCAACAGGTTGGTTTCAGATCAGGGTGTGGTGTCGTGTATTGGACTAATTTTACACCGGATGCAGCATATCGAAACCGATTTCGGGAACAACAAAATAACTGGGGCAGTTTTCGTAGATCTAACTGTGGCCTTTGATGCCATCTTTTATCGAGAATTTGTTAACAAGGGGTTTACCAGACGACTAACAATTTTAAGTTCGCCAAAACTGTCCAAATATTGCTTAAAGATAGATGATACTGTGCGACACAAATAATGGGAGAAACAGTGCCTGGAGGAAAGAGAAGAATGGGTTGTTTCAAGAGCTCCTGCTCTGTTCAATATTTTTATATAAATGATCAACCGATAGGCCAATACACAAAAAAATGACGACCTCGCTTTAACAGGGTACAAGGCAAAACTTTTGAAAAAGTTGAAAAAACCTTAAACAGCGAAATAGAAGAACTCGATAAATGCTACACAAAATGAATCAACTGAAACCAAACTCAGTAAAAACTCAGACCTGTGTGTTCCACCTTCGTAATCGTGTGAGGCGAATCGTCAGTTAAAAATCAAACGGAGTAACACGAAATTAGAACATGCAGATAATTCCAAGTATCTCGCCGTCACTCTTGATCGTTCGCTAAAGGCATTGTGGAGACACGAAAAAAATGAATCTTATGTGCAGAACAAATCTTATTCACAATTTTAGCTGGCAGCAGTTGAGGAGGAGTATTTCGAATTTCGGCCATACTGTTTCTCCTGTATGGCGGAATGCGCATGTCGGGTATGGAATTGTTGCACACACGCTAAAAAAGTCAATATCGCCCTGAATGAAGCACGTATAGAAAGTAGTTACTGGTTGTCTCAGACCAAGGCAAATAGGACATCTATATGAACTAAGCGGCGTTACACCATTGAATATCAGGTTGGATGTAGCGGCAAAGAATGAAAAGTGGAAAACATCTGATGATGACAATCGTCACTTACTCTATGGCTACTTGAAACTTGCCGGTAGCAGACTAAAATCTAGACGAAATTTTCTGACGTTAGTTGAAGAGCCAACGAATCGAGACAGCATCGAAAGATTCTCAGTTTGGAATTCCGGTGCAGTGAATGTACCGCCAGTAGGCAGTGACCTGAACTATACCTCGTGGAAAATTAAGCGGTACAGCGTGTACAAGATTACACTTACACAGGTGGGTGATGGCTGTCGCAAGATGTGGATGATAGGCAAGTGTTACGTCGGATTTCGTGTCAGTCGTATCATCGGAGTGTCTTCCCATTTAGGACTTGGCAGTCAAGTTGCTAGAGCGCCTGGCTTCCGTTGCGCAGGTCTCGGGTTCGATCCCGGGCGACGATAGAAGTTATTAAGAGAAATTAAAATGAAATAGCCGCTAATAGAATCATATGGAAGGCAACGGCAAGCATGCATACGGCCACATGCGCGTTAATTAACGTATAGAGTAGGCACACGCGGGACCGCATTGATAACAAGCGATTATTAATTTCGAGTGTAGTCTTGCGTCTACACTATCGTCTTCATTATTAACTATTACCATGAAAACCTGGCGGCAGCAGGTATAAAATGCATCTCCTAATTTGCCTGGCCAGCACATTAAGCCAATTTATTCCGAAAGGGATTGCCTACACCCAGCAGTGGGCTGATATGGGCATATCGAAGATATTAGGGGACTTTGTAATTTAGAATATTAATTTGTCGTTTTTGTATGTAAATAAATTACACGATCTTCTAAGGTACAAGTGCACTCTTTTAATGCACGCGGAAATACATACCACGGTTTGTCGTAATTTTTACTTTGGATATCGGGGAAAAAAAACGAAGTTTGATAAGACTTATGTTTATCTAAACTGATTATTACATTTATTCCATTATACGATGTACGGGTGGAATTACGATACAACAAAACTCGGAACGTCTTCTTGATGGTGACCATCGTGTAGGTACAATGCCCCCCCCCGCCGTGGAAAAATTGGGAGGAAAAGAAGAAAGTACTGGTGGCGATGGCGGGCGGTTATCTAGACAATAATTTGGGGCTTTACATTTAAATTTCAAAAGTTTCTCCCGTGTACATCGCATAAATGACAGTAGTAGTAGATTGTTTTGGAATAACTTATAAATTGCGGAATTGTCAGAGATCGCCAAATAAAGAAACTTCTCTCAGCATTAGAACGTATTAATTTGGAATCCCGGGATTTGACGTTATTTTGGTAGAATGGAAGAATTGAAGTGGGCAAGAGAAATGTTTACGCAGTAATAAAGAAAGAGAGAAGTTTTGAAGATCAAACTGTTAGAGGTATAGAGAGGAGTTGCGGCGAAAAATCGTTTTACGGAATTCTAGCGCGAATCCGGGAAATAAATGAACGCGCGTATCAGCGGATTTGTCATCGTGTATAGTTAAATGAAAGAAAGAAGAGAAATCTGTAATTTTTCTAGACGGTTACGTGTCTTTTTCAATTTTCTTTAAACCTGTCCGTAGGATAAAATAATTCAATTTCATTTTATTGTGAATGTTCGAGCGCTACCGATTTAGGGGACTTTCCGTTATTTTCGGCGCACATTGCATCGTAGCGGAGATAAAAAATAAATAAAAAAAAATCAATGCCCGGCGTCGACCGAATCATCGTTTCGCTAGCTCGGTGATAGTATACGTTTCTCATAAAAATAGCTTTTGACCTAGGTCGGAACCGGCTTTTCTGGCCAGTGCGATTACGAATATATGTTACATTTGATTGCGGGCAAATAGCAGTTTATAAGGATTCGTAGACGATGTTTCTTCAGTCACCGATTACTATTGCGGCAGCCACCGAGGGGACGGACAGTGAGCATTAACGTCGGGCAAGCTACGGTGTGTACCCCGAGTATAACGAAACTTATCACAGCAAGAGATTCGCTTGCTAAATGCTCGCAATAAAAACGCTCGCAATAAACGGATTAAAAACGTGATGGTAGATTAAAGAGTGTTCAAAGAAGTCGGTTAATATGGGGGGTGGGTGTTATGCGATACTTCACAGAAGCGTAAAACGCAGCCTATTTTTACGTGAAAAAAAAAAAAGAAACCAATTAAACTAGAACTTCCGCGGCTTTTGAGGAGTACATTGTAAGACGAATACTTCTGGACCAGGCGTGGAATGTGACATAACTACTTTTTTGTTTTAGGAAATACACAAAGGTCGATCACAAATCGAACAGAATGTTAATTAACGCGGTTGAATTTGAAGCATAACTCTATTCCTTCAAAAGAGACCGGCAAACATTTTTGTTCGCTTACAACTGTTTACGATTTGATCAGGTGTTGTAATAATAGCAAAGCCCCGGCGCTTATGAAACACTTCATTTTTATTACGGCTGTAATTTTTCGTTGAATGCACTTTTTTCTTTATTTACTTTTTTTGAGTTCCCAGTTGTGAACGTTAAGCCAACGCGAATGCAATTTTCCTATATTCTTCATCTGAAGAATTGAGATCCGAAATGGTCCTGGCCGAACGAAATATCGCAGCCTAAGCAACTACGTTACGATGGCTGTCGACTATATGTACACCTACCAACTCTGATGATCGCTTTCACCGATAGAGACGACGGTAGAGTTTTATTTTTCGGCCATGCACGACGACGAATGGTTGGAAAATGAAACGTTTTGCGTTTTTTCTCAACTTAATTAAACGGATAAAACCCGAACGATTACAAAAAAATATTCCGCGCATTTTCGGCGTACTGCCGATCATTTATTGGTAAATTTTCTCGATAAATATTATATAGGTATAAATTAATTATGCCATTCTTACGCGGGGGGTAACAAGAAAATCCTGCAACGGCTTTTGCTTTACAGAAAAGCGATATGGGTCATGGCTGCTTTTTTTTTTTTTTTTTTTTTTTTTTTTTTATATAGAAGAATAACGTAACCGTTTGAGCTTTATAATTATTACAGAAGAATTATCATCTGGGGCTCTAACAGCATCGAGTTATGTTGCACATATATATAGAAATCTGGCTAATCATGAGCTAAATTGGCACAACAGTACTGTGCATTGAATAACACTTGTGGACTCGAGAGAGAGAGAGAGAGTGGCTAGAACGTCTTCATCATATTCTGAATTTACTGTGAACAAGTTTCGAATACACGGGCTATAGTAGGAGGAAACGTTCCACACCATCCTCGAGTGCTTCTTCTTCGGCTTCTACAGGCTACTTATGCTTGCGTTCGAGAGTCACATACCGCGAAACCGAATTCTTTTAATAATGATTTTTCAGGCGCTTTTAATTAATGTTCTAGAGACTAAAAGCGGAGCGAATAAAGTCCAAAATCACGCGTTACTTCCACATATCTAACGTCGTGCATTCATCTTATGGGAGGCGCTTCATACGTACATGTAAATATGCTAAATAAAGGAGTCAGCCTTGCAAAACTGAAAATAAAGAGCCCCTAGTTTTTCACCTACCGTTTGGAAAAGACCACACTTCACATCGCGCTTCCACGTATGTTATAATTAACTACAGATAATAAGGAAAAGGCAAACGGGACTTTCGGCAAAAATTTAGACTTCAAAGTGGAGCCGATTATTCATTCATGAGTTACAATTTGACGAATTAGAGAAGGAGACGAGCAATGTCAATACCGGTTTTGTAATTATTTCAACTTGGTCGTTATGAGAGAATAGGAAAAAGGCGAAAACAAAACAGGGTCACTGCTAACGAACACGCTTCATTATCAGAAGATAATTAAAACTGAAGAAAACAACAAATGCCAGAAGAAAATGCTGCGTTACACATTGGGCAACTGCATAAGAACAGCACGGAAACCTTTCTACATCGTTCGTGGTGATAATGAGCAACTCAGCGGACCGGATTCGGTTTTAATCGGCGAGAGGGTGGTCTACGGATGTTTTTTCGTCCTTTGTCTTTGCTCACTGCTCCGAAAGTAAACTTTTAATTGGTTTCCCATATTAAAGAGGTTTGTACTTGGTGAACTTTCATTGCATTTTTCATTTAATATTTTTAACGTTCGTCAGCAGCAAAACCGGAGAGCAGCTTTATTCGTTAATTAACGTAGCTCGCAGACTATTTTAAAATAGTCTGCTGAACATGCTGGCTGCGGTCATCACTCTTCTGCGCGACCCTGCGCACGAAAAAGAAGAAATATCTCTATTGACTTTGCTGATTTTATTTAATGAAAGTGTTCTCAAGAAAGATTAATTATATTGTATTGAAGCCACAAAAATATCGTATCGCTTGAAAAAGTTGAACTGTCTGTGGTCTGTTTTGGTTATTAAACAAATTTCGATGGTTTTAGTCGAAAATTTGAAAAAATTCAATTTTTATCTCCATACAATATTTATATATATATATATATGCAAAGGGTGGGTTCAAAAAACAACTGCAACTACTCTCCGTACGAAGTATGGACCAAAAAACGAGTGAAATATGAAGTTTATTCTTTTTCCGACAGCAGAACAAGCGCAGAACAAGCACCATTATAGCAATAGATGCAGCTGTGTAGACGAAGTGTAGTTAAAAAATTCGCATACAGACTAAGAAATTTTGTACAAAAAATTGTTTATTCGCGCTGTCTGATTGATTCTTCGTCAGCATCCGAAGGCTCCTTCTCAATGTTCTTCGCAATACACTTACGTATCCTTTCGGGGGCCACTTTTCGAAAACCGTTTTCCGGAATTCCTCAGCTGGAATGGCCTTCAAAGCGTGCTCTCGATAGTTCTAACGACCTCCGCCCGTGTCTGAAATCTACGGCCTCGCAGCATGCGTTTTAGGGTCGGCGGGAAGAGCCAAAAATCGCATGATGCGAGGTCCGGGCTGCTTGAGAAGGCGTCCGAAGACGACGAATCAGACAGCGAATAAACAATTTGAGGTAAGAATATTTCTTAGTCTGTAAGGGAAACTCTAACTAAACTTCGTCTACATAGCTGTATTTCGCTTCGTATTGCTATAGTGGCGCTCGTTATTTGTTCTGCTATCGGAAAAAGAATGAACCTCACGTTTCGCTTGTTTTTCGACCGTACACGGAGAGAGTAGTTGCAGTTGTTTTTTGAACCCAGCCTGTGTGTGTGTGAAGTCGAATTTAAAGAATGCGACAGTGCAGGAACTTACCTATTTGTAAGAGTTTATCTTCGCCAGGAAAATCTATTGATGAAGTTAAACAAAAGGGAAGCAGACGTAGTTCTATGAAGGTTTACTGTACGAGTTAAACCTTCTCCGCCCAGGCGGCTATAGTGCGCTGTTAAAATCATGTCTAGAAGATCGATCCTTTCGGGTATACTTCGGTGAAGTTAAATCTGATTTCTTTGTAATACCTGAAAGCTGTGTCTTAGGGGACCGGTATTGTGTTCACTTTATATACTCGGATATGGTAGCAGTGCTGTTAATAGAAATGCACGCAGATGACGCTGCTATCCTATATACCGGTAAAACGAAGTAGATGCTACTGATAATCTACAGGGAGAGCTATAAATAAACTAGCTGCCCGGACAGATCTTCCGAAATTTGAGATTTAATGAAATAAAATCTACACACACGATATTTACGAAACTACTTGTAGTCTAGCGATGGTAAACACTCTAACGATCCCCTATCCGAAATTGCGAAATACCTCAGAATGCATTTAGATACGAGATCTAGTTGAAAATCTCGTGTAAAGGTGAGAGTTGAAGAAATGAAATTTCGTTTAAAAAATTTTTGTTTCGGTTACTTTAAATTACAGCTTAGCCTTGAAAAAAATTACTGCGCTTCATCAGCAATGAGCAGTATACAAGAGAAATTATACACACCTATACAATGCTTTGCAGATTGAAACAGTCAACGAAGTTGCCGCTTAATTTACTTCAAAGCACCAGAGTCGTCTGCATCTGCATGTGAATGTGGAGATGGTGCAGTTGGTCAGTGCAGTATCTAGTAGAATAGATGGCTTAATCGTGAAACAAGTCACAACACGATTTATAAGTTGTATAGTTATAACTATTTCCTTCATAAATGTATGCCACATTTTAAAATGAAATGGGTACAAAAGCAAGGGAAAGAATATGTCAAAGAACTTATCCTGGCTAAAACACGTAAAATTAATCGAACTGAAAAACAAAAATCATGATATAAAAAAAAGTCAAAAAACGAATCTTATTACATGTTTTTAGAGGACTCCGATTCCTCTATTGAAAGGAAGCGAAAACGTAGGGTCTACTGGCAGCACCGCTGACTTAGAAACATTTCAGTACCTATATAATAAAGATACCAGAATAAAGAGTTTAAATATTTATTCTACAATAAAAAAAATATTTTTCAAATACCTCAAATCATGGTCGGATACCCACATTACCTCCTTTTCCAATCCTCATTCTTTTTACAAACTCTTGCAACCTCTTCCTTCATCACGTTCCTGGTTTGCTGATTTCCCTGGTTTCAGTCGTTCCGTTATTTCCTCCATAACACGTCTTCGTCTCAACCATAATTGTCTTCCTTCGTCTCTCTTTCGTTTTTCTATTGTTTCTTCCCCATACTGTAATTTTCATCCCTCGGATTATGACTGTGTTTGTGATGCAAATCATTGATGGGTCATTGCCCTTGGTTGGCGTTCCCAAAAAAAAAAAAAAAAAAAAAAAAACACCTGTTTACCGAGTTCTGTCCCTGTAGAGCGACTCTTTTCTATTGGGGGTATGATAATGAGACCTCGTCGAAAAAAAATGAGTGATAAAATGTTTGAAGAACTGGTTTTACTTAAGTCTCAATTAAAATCTTAAAAATACATGTTCTTACATTTGCGCGATTAACGCAATCTATTCATAATTACTGTAATAAACTTAAAAAATACTTAACTCAATAAAAGTATGTTTTCTTTCAGAAAGTATTTTATCTTTAAAAAGTATTTAGAAGATAAATATTTTGCATCTAGTATTTCAGATCCATTTCCAAAAGTATTTTATATCTGGTATCTCAAATACTTATTTTAATAGTATCTTGTATTTTGTATTCTAGATACTTTTTATGGAGTATCTTGTACATCTCTGGATTTTGGCGATGATAGGATGTGAAGAAGTTAAATGTAAACCGAAATATTTTACTAAGTGAATAAATCGGAACAAATTAGAAATTTATCTATGGTTGTAGTAAAACAGATACAGATTATTACAAACCGTATAACGTTAGAGATAATAATCAGCAGTTACGCATAAAAAACTATAGCGAGTTGAACATTATGTATTATGAGATTGTGTTCGTCTATAATGTTTTGTAATATTATTTATTTTCTATTCCAATATTTGTAACCCTAGTTTAAACTATGAGTATTCATATTCTATAAACGTTTTTGTTAATCGATCGATTGCTATATTTAATATTCTTCCCTAGCTATTTGTTATGGATATTGCACGGCATAAACTTTCGTTCTACTGTTTCAATAGTGATGGTGATATTTTGATTTTCTTATAATAGATTTTATTTTTAATTTCAGTGGGTGATCTGACGTTTTTTATTGATCATTCGTATTACAAGTGATTATTCTGAGGGATTTTAATTGCTTTTGTTTTAGAGATTCGTTTCTTACAAAACAGATTGTTGTTGGGTCATGTTCGTTTAGCGGAATCTTTAAATTTTTATTGCACTGTTAAAATCCTTTGCAATTCAAATTTATTATTTCAATTACTTGTATAAATATGTTGAGATTAAATTGCTATAGAACTTTTGATTGTTAATTTTTTTTTTATTTTATTTATTTTTTTTTGGATATTGCGTTAGTTTGCAACTTGCGGATGGTCTGACTGATTTCTAGGATGAGTTCATGAAAACAATTTTCGAAATATCGCGACATCAAGAAACACGTGACAGGCCTAAATTCGGTCGTACTTGTTTAACACATTCGAACCTGTTACCAGAAAGCACGTAACACTGAACTCTATCTGCATTCCAGAATTTCGACAAAAAAAAAAAAAGCAGCAGTACGTCTGTTACTACACTAGCGGGTAAAGATGAAGATAAAACATTCTCTATTCATCGTACAAAATCAGATAAATATAATTTGTCTTTGACAACTGTGTAATTTCTATACAGCACGCTATATCATAAATTTTCATCTATTATCATATCCAAATATTTGATTTATTTGTTAAAATTTAACGGTACTTGACCTAATTTAATAGAATTTCTAATTTATTTTCTTTAAATTCCCGTTTTATTTGTTTTTAAGCTGAGATCGAGTTAATTTAAGGCCAAAGTTAAATTGCGCATCTTGGTATTTATATATATATATATATATACGATATCTGTATGTTTGTTTATTCTGGTTATAAATAGATCGTATATTATTTATCAGGGAAGAATTATTAGACTGAATGTAAGACATGCAAACGGTTGGGTGATAAACTCCGAGGTACACCGCATGTTTAGACGTATTGAACAAGTTTATTATTGTATAGTCGTATAGTTCAATTACCTTTAGTAAAACTATTATGACGTTTATTTGATAATGCTCAAGAATCTCCTGCAATCTGGATGCTAATTAAGATAATTATATTTTTTATTGCAAATTTTAATTTCATTCGTCGTACTTACTTTTTTAGTTTATTTTCATTTTAAGATATCGATTCCTTTTTCATGTATTTCTAGTTCTGAATAGTGTTTAATTATTTCTTCATAGACCTTACCTATTGCGGGAAGTATAATATCTAAATATATATAATAATATGACTGTTCAACTTCAGTGAGACAAATCAATAATTGCTGTTAAATATAAAGAAAACTTAATTATATAAAACGAAAGATACGTTATAGAAAAATGTATCAATTATCATTCGTAAAGTCACTGGAGAATTCGGCATTGATGTTGTCCCTTGCTGATGACACACTTTTTAATTCTGTACTTCCAAATAGAGAAGTCAGAATTGTTAAGTAAATTAAACGTTTGCGATTTAGATTGACCGTTTAGATTTTCTACCGATTGTGGGCTGTAATTTTCTGAACTTACATATGCGTTATATTTTTAGTTCCCAAGTGACGATCATCGAGAATCAATCTCTGATACTTGACGGGGTTAGTCTTCTGCTGATTTCCACGGTGGACAGGACTTGGCTTTAAGTGTAGTCACTTGATGACTTTTACTATGATCAGTTTCTATTTTCCATAAAGTACCCCAGTTATTTTGTTGAAATGCGTGCAATATTAAGAGCTTTGCAATACGTAAAACAATCACAGAATAACAGCATATTCATATTATCTTTTGTCAGTTCTAACGAAAATCTCAAAAAAAAAAATAATATCAGAAAAATGTATAACACGGAATTGCAGATTAGGAATTAGGTACACAGATTAAAAAATCACGGAATTAAAGTAACAATCAAACGGATCGCGACTCATGTCGGAATATTAGGAAACAAAAGTGTTGATTCCATATCCAGAAATACTCAAAGACAAAGAAGAGACATTAAGACTGGGTGGAATACAAATATATATACATATATATAGAATGGAGTAAGCGTTATTGAACAATAGGAGAGAACACAAGAATAAAAGATACATCTCCTTACAAAGCTAGTAATTTCTATAAGAGTATTACTCCAGTCCCACTCAAGGAAGTTTGGTATTTTCCAAAGAAGTTTGGTGCTGCAGTATTTCGGCACACGATCACAACGTTAACCCGGCTTCGTTTAAACCATTGCGTTCTATCTGCGGATTTGTACAGAATCAGCTTGGCAGAAATTAGCACCCGTTCACGCTCGAAGATGATGCCGATATGACTCTGGATGATGCAAATCACCATTTTGTCAACTGTTCCTCGTACAGCGCGGAATAATCGCGTTTATTTTCTAAACTTACTTCGTTAGCCTCAGCATATGTGTATTTTACGTTCTTTATTTTCTTAACATTATTGTTTTGTTTAATTTTGTTATAGAATGTAGAATTATTAGAGGTTATAAATTTACAATGTTACATTTGCTTGTACTGCATACGAACTGATTGGTTCCTTCCAAAGTCGAATAAATTAAATAAAATGAATAAATACAAAATGTAGTTACAAGGGGATTCCTTGGTATATGGCATCTTCTGGTATAGACACAGAGACTACGTAGTAAAATTAATAGGCCATTTCGAATGAAAATAACATTGGACGGGGATGCCAGAATTGCGGTATAGAACGGACGATTGAACATTTGGTGTGGCAGTGCCCGAAAAAAAATGAGAATCAGAGGAATGAATTCTTCTATTGAAGAGATATAATAACGCTTTTCCCCTATATCTATAGTACAAATAGTAGAAACTGACCAGGAAAAATATATATTTTTTTTTCCATTAGAAAATATTAATATATAATCATAATTAAAAGACAAAATATATAAAGATAAGGAATAAAAAAGTGGCCAAAGGGGCGAAAGGCGGGCCCAGAAAAAAGAAACGAAAAAAAATATTGTGTTCGTATTAATGTTCGTGTGTATTTCGGACCCTACGCGGCTTGTGCTATACACTAGCGATGAGTAGGCCCGGAAGGATACGTATCCTATAGCGAAGTTGATGATGTAACAACCCCCAACTGCAGTTCCGGATAAACTCCGACCCAGCAAATACTGAATAATCGACGAATGTTATACAGATTATAGAAGATAAAATAATACAGACCTTGACGACTGAAGAATAGACCGTTTGTCCTTTTTTTTTTTCGTACGGAATGAATATCCGAGCAGAAGATCAGTTAGAAAAGTATATAAAATGGTTAAACTTTAGAATAACTAGAAATTTTTTTATTAGACAGGCAACTTTTCCTGTCTGCATTAGTTACTTTGTCATTTTCTAACATACCTATTCTAACCTAGCATAACATAATACATTGACAACTAGTACAAACTATTTCAAATTTTTGAGTGTTACATAAATACCGCGGACGGCTCATGGCATGCAGTTCCCCGAAAACTTGCGATTCAGTTCTCGATCTGTATCCGAAGAAATAACGAACTTACCCATCACTACTGTATACACTCATGCCATCCGCAAGAATATCAGCCGCATGCCGCGCGAACAAAACTGATCAGAAATCATTTTCAAGAATTTACGTGTTATGGTGTTGAAGTTTTCGTAGTCTAATTACAGCTAGCCGTAGCATATCGTAGCGACTGTATAAAGAAAATCGCCTGCCTAAACGACACTTTAAACGTGGTGTCTGCATGTGTGTGCGAGTGGCGAAGAAAATCTTTAAGAGTACAGTGAAGGAGTGCATTGAAGTTGCCAGTTCTCTGCCAGGTGCTAAGTAAATTATTTAAGAAGTCGAAAAAGAGCAGTGGAGCAAACGAATCTGAGATTTAGCCGTAGAGCTGCCGTTGGCCGTGTATGCCTAGTCGAGCTGTTTACAGATTTCCGTGAAAAAAGCGTTATACACAGTTGCTCTTCCGAGAAATCCTGTTATAAATAATCGGCTTCTCCGTTAAGCCACGTCACCGAACGGACACTGTGGCAGGTAGCTGTAATTAGCGCGTTTCCGTTCTCGCGTTTGTTCTCGTGCGGCACTGGCGCGCTTGTAATTGTAGCGATTTAACCGTGAATGTTACATTCGCTGAAGGCTCTAATTAGATTGGCCGGATTTATGTAAGCTCTCCAGAGAAAGCACAACTTACCAGCCAGACAGCAGCGGCTTACATACTAATGAAATATTTTAATCGGAAATGCTCAGTCAGCTTACCACTGATGCCATCTTCGCCGTGTGCGCGCAGACTTATAACTATGGGCAAAAGTTAAATACTCGCGTCGCCTGATCACGTGCTCTTGCCGTACTCAGTCAGACTGGCTCAGATCGTCCGACCAGCAGTTTGCAGAATATTTGTATTACTAAAATAGAGTAAAATGTTCAGAAAACTTTTTGAAAGTAATTTATAGAGAAAACAAAGTAATAGCGGCGGCTTGCAATGGAAACGGGGACCGAGTGGTAAGGGCAAAAGTTTAGAAAATAGTAAAGTTCACTCCCTTTCGCTAGCTCTCTTCCTCGCTGTTTCTGTAACTCTGTCGGTCGGGTGGCTTTACTCCGTTTTCGAAAAAAAAGAGGAAAAAAAAAAGGAAAAAAAAGGAAGCGGTTTTTCTCCAAAACAGGCTCAGTAGGTTATTTTTCTAAATTTCGTTAATAAAGTTGTTTTCCGTCGAATTTATGACGCGGCGGTCTCGCTAAACCGCTCCCTCTTTTTCTGAATCGGTAACGTCGGTCTCTAGGAGAAATAATAAATTTCGCCTGTCGGCCAAATCTTCAATTCGTTCGCAGTTTCATAAATTAATCATTCTCAAAGTATCTTCAATGAATTTGAAAAAATGCCTCGATTACCTAGCATCTCCGCGCTTTTTCCTCCAAATTTAGAAATAATTTCCCTTGCGATGGTCCGGAGAACTGGCTTTAGCCATGAGACCATTTTAAAGCTGCGAATAGAACGATGATAAAATATACGAAATTAATATTATTCCCCCATTTTTGTCGTATGAAAGATAATTCGAGAATCCAGCTGCGGTAAAAAATAATTAGAGGTTTTTATATAGTAGTCATTGTAGTAGAAGTCTTTATATATGTTTTTTTAGATTTTTTTTTTTTTTCTCCAAAAACTTTTCCTTGTAAAAGGGCGGTGATTTTTCGAAGCAACAAATGTAATCATTCTTACGCACCTTCAACGTAAATGAAAGCGTCGGTTACACTGACAGTTTTAGAGTACCTTTCATTCCATCGCAATGCCTTAGAAATAAGTTTTTGCATTGTAGATTGTTTAAAAAAAAGATAGGGGGGGGGGTAACAGTTGCATCAAAAAAAAAAAAAGTATCGTAGAAATTCTGCAAACAGATGAGACTAGATTTCGAATATTCGCGGAGGACCTTCTTTCACTTTTTAATCTATTTCGTTCTTAAGTCGTCATCTCGTGGATTGGACGCATTTAAATGCTAAAAGTCCGTAATAAAATATTTTCCAGCTACGATATGTGCATCCTTTTTTTACATCACACCCACACCGTTACTGTTTGCAGTAACAGATTGCGGTCCGAGCAAGTAATTTTTTCAGTTTATCGATGTCTAACTCCCCCGATGATTTTAAATATTTCTTAGTTTTCTCCTTTATCGGCCTCCCTGATTTTTGGGACACGAAAAAATTGAATAGAGTAGATAGATGCGTATATTTCGGTCAACTAATTAAAGTTAAATAATAAAATAACAAGAATACATTTACCACGGTTGGCGCTGTTGATACTTAAGGACGCTCTAAAACACGACAGTAAGTCTGAAAGAAAAAGCGTTTGACGACCATTTTGCCAGTCTTAACATATGTTAACGAAACGTGGGTATTAACACAAAACAAAAAAAAAAAACTAGAACAAAAGAGAGACACAAACCTACGAAAAGTAGAATGGTCTATGTAATGAAATAAAAAATATAGTAAGTAAAGTAGTCCCATACCGTTGATAAGGTTTCATGGATTGTGATGTTAAGGTTCACAATGAATTAAGCTTAATGGATCTAATGATAATACTGGGGCCAGTTCCTTTCTCTCGGACGCCTAAAATAACAAATGGAAATGGTGTCCGGTGGTAATCTAGAAAGGAAAAAATTTATCGACATCATCATGGAAAGCATGCTCTGGGGTGACCGAAGAGTAGATGAAATTTGGTAATTCAGAGCAAACTGATGGTAGGAAGCGCAAGATCGCGAGACTCGAAAAAATTGGAGGAGTTTTTCATCCAGCAGTGGAATAACGACGGCGGAAGATGACGGGGAAGAAGAAGGAATCATACGAGGGGGGTCGTTCAAAAAGTAAATTTCCCACCCCTGTAAAACCAGATGGAATAAATTTGCGGGAGTGGGCGTGGCCTCATTTTATATAGCTAAAACATTCCAGTTTAAATCTAGTGTGTCTAAACTGCAATACTGTATGCTTTTTGGTTTTCGAGTTACGTAAATTAATCATGAGTGAAATTCTGAAAGTTGCTGCCGACTACGAGATGCGCTCAGTTATTTTCGCTTTTTTAAACCGTAAAAAAATTGCACCAATTTCAATCGACAAATAGTGGAAGAGTTTATGGTCTCCTACGATGCGTGTTGAACATGTTCGTAAATGGTGCTATTCCGAGGAGGTGAACGATTATAGAGGACTAGTAACGGAAGACCATCCGTAATCTCAGACGAACACTACTGGTGTGCGAAAAATCGAAGAAACTCTGCGATCCGATCGTCGCCAAACCATTTCGGATCTTCTTGACCAGTTTTTGAGTGTGTCGTCACGAGGTACTAGCATGCAAAAAAATTCGAGACCTGCGAGGAGTTGAAAAATTTCGTTCTTAACTGGGGTTACAAAATCTGGCGGCAAGTTTCTACGAGGAACGGGTATATTTATAAGTTAATTTCTCGACTCCACAAAAATGAATAAATTTAAAAGGCGAGAATATATGGAAAAGTAAATAACAAGTATGCTGAATTCAATGCCGGTGTCCGTTTTTTTTTTGTTTTTTTTTATAGCTTTATTAGTTTCGAAAATAAAAAATAGACGAACTTACACTTTATGAACGCTCCTCGTATTAAGCACTTTTCTTGAAAGTTCTTTAAGACGCTTAATAATGGTTTAGTGCTTCAAGGCGATATTTCGCTTTTTAAGTGTCTAGGTCTTGAGGCTGTAAGTAATATCTTTCAATCGCGTTCTTTTTTTTTTTCTTTCTCTTTCTTTTTGTTTGTAAGTGAATTTTTACACAGTTTATAATCAAAGCCTTGTCCGCGGGGGATTAGAACTGAAATAGTTATTATAAATACACAAAAATCTGAAAAAAATCAAAAATTTAAAATAAATATCGATGATTTTTTAAGATGTTCTTACCTACCTTTAAAAGAAAAAAGAAAAAATATGCTCCATATTTTTAGGTAGTTTATTAATATTTTATGCAAAAAATTTTTTATTACCAGTATAATTAATAACATAATATGTAAGTTTTATTAATGTTAATATACGGGGTAATGTTCATTTATGTAAATTATTAATATATAAATCAAAATGATGGAAATTATTAATAGGACGAATATTCGTGAAAAATGTATCGTTATTTATAAAAAATAAATATGTAAAGAAAATCCCCCACCTCCCCATTTTTCAAAATTCTGGGCACGGGCCTGTTTATAATGTGTTATTTAGTCAAGTGTTGTACTTCCGTCGCGTAGGTCTTGGATCTCAGGCGATCACGAGAAATTATTATAAATGAATTAAATAAAATCGCTAATAGAGAATCATACAGGAGGCAATAGCAAACATACGCATACTATCATACGCGCGCTAGTTATAGTAGACAACAGACATACATGGAACGCTGCATTTCCGTATCTCGATAAATCGAACATTTGTAATCAGTTTCAAGTGTGGTCTTACGTGTGTATACACCACTGGCCGTTTGAATAATTACCATGTAGAATGTACAAATACGACTTAGGATGGTGTTGTTATAGTTTTACGAAAAAAAAAAAAAAAGGAAAAACTCTTTAAATATCACTTATTTAAGTTACTTACATTCATTGCAGATTTTTTAACGGCACAAATTTAGATGTGACAATCTTTACGCGATGTTATGAAGTTTAACTGAAATTTCATTTGTCAGTATTTTAGGCAAATTATGCGTGTCGAGTTATAGCTGCACTTTTCAAAGATGCTTTCTTTTCGGTAAATTTTAACTTGTTTAATTCCATTTGAAGTTCGGCGATTTTTCTGTCTCGCTTGTTCCGCTTTTACAGTTTCGTCCGTTACCCATTATTTCCTTTTCCAGATTGTGTAATATTTCATTAGTTTTCTGCACGGACTGCGTTTTTTTGTATTTTCCCAACTGTACGCACATTTCCGCTATCCGCTTTCCATCGTCTTTTGTTTTCCCGGAATTTTTCGCGCGTAACAAATGCTGGAAATCTCTCGCGGCGGTTCCTTATATTCCGTTATCATCTAGTTTTATGTTCTTTTTCGTACGATATTTTCCACGCCGTGTAATTTGATTTCACCTCTGAACCGAACGGAACCCGATCCTCGCTGATATTTTTATTTCCGGAAAAGTCTTGACAGATAATAATAATGAATTTCTGAATTTTCAATATATTAGCAATTTAATTTTCATTCTGACCGCGGATGACACACATCAGCGCTGTCCTAACACTCTGTTCAAAGTAAACATATATTTTCTTTGCCGCAAAAAAATTCGTTACGAAAAAATCATTCAATGATGGATGTCCGTCTTTAAAACTACCGGCCAATCTCCGTATCTATCTCACATGATCTTAGTGCTCTTCAAGTCTTTCTAGTTGTAGCGCTAGATTTGTCTATCAAACAGTGATTCACTCCTGACACTTTGAAATCATTTAAAGCGTATTTAACTTTAAAGTTTTCTCGCTTATACTAGGGAAGTAGTGTGCAACACACGTGTCTTTTGTTGGTTGACTGCGTTAGAAAATCGCTTGCTTATCCAACGGTTATGCATCAAAACATATTCGCGACTGAAGGCTTGTCATTTAAGGGGCGCACTTTATTTCTGGAAAATTCTCCGTCAATCCTAGCTCAATTTTCCGGAACGGCAGCAAAGTAAGTTTACCGATCAGAATCAGTTCTAGACGTAACGACAAAAAACTTTTGTAATCTGTTGCTTCGTTTCTACGACTATTTATTAATTTATTTAATGTATACACTATAAATCACTTTATCAGCCGCTGCTTGGAGTAACTCCGATGATGTGCATTTGCACCATCGCTGCATGTCATCCTCCCACGATAATTTTCTTCTACCTCTGCTTCTTTTTCCAGCAATTCTAAGCACGGCCGATAAAGTGAAGCTAGCCACATTGATTGCCAAACTTCGAACGGAGATGGCGTAAAGAAGAAGAAGACACTATAAATAAATAATGCGTTGCTCGTATAAAATTGATATATATCATAAATGTTAAGTAAGATCATCAAAAAATAATGAAAACTTAATTACTCCGGAGAATAATGTAATTTGATTAATAGAGGCCTTTGATTCAAAAAAAAAAAACAAGTTCAGTCAAGCATGTCATGCGCTGAGCACTCCGTATGTAAGTTAACGATGACTATAATTATTTAGTATGTAAGAAAATTTGTCTGAATAAACTTTTATTTTCATTTTATTATTTTAATTCAATATCTTAATAAATTTCAGAGATCTTTAATTTGAATCGAAGGCTTATTAATTTGAAGTGCAATGTAATGGTTATGAAGAACAAATGTATATGAAATATTTAATTAAATATCCTTTTTTTATTTATTTAATTTTTATTTTTATTTTTTAAATTATTGGTTTAGATATAATAATATTAATATTAAGGTTTTATGATTTTTTAAAATGTATAATTTTATTAATCCCTACACCTATCACTTAATACATATATAAATGAAAACACGCAAAAAAGACTAAATTAGAAGTAATATAAATGCTACGTATCACTTTGCCGCGGCTGCTAGAATGTTGGTGTTCCCTGCTGGCAGGTTAGTGTAGATTGGTGATTCCATCCTGGATTCTCGGTGAACGGGAGGGGGAGACACGGTAATCGAAATCATAGTTTACGAATTTCGTAAATGTCACTAATTTGAAAACCGAATTTCGAGACGATTTGGTTACTAGCACCTTGTTGGATCAAACTTCTTTCGGTTGCCGAACTCGTTACTTTACCAAAAAAGGTTGATATAGTTCCGCGATGTGACAAACACTGTACTTAGATGATTTTTTAACAATTCGGTTTTTTCCTTCTACTCTCTTAATACGTTAGACTGTTATTAAACATTTTTTTTTGTATTTATTTACTAGCATAGTGCGTTAAATTGTTTAACAAATCGAAATACGATTCGAATCTGTTTTTTATCAGGCGAACGTACCACCTAAACAATGATGCGGTGAGTTCGTTCCTTTTATTACAGTTTACAATACTAATATAAGCCGTAATGAAAATAACCAAACCGAAACCTGCGATCCCGTTCCGTTTCTTAGCCCTCGTACTAACACTGCTAACGCAAATTACAACGATCTGAACTAAATTCTAAAAACCGCTGCAGTCTCGTATTCCGATAGGGCAAAAAACACCGATTTACAATCCGCTTATTCGGTGCATTCAAGAAACACACTTAAAACAATTAAAACTAAACAAGTTCAGTCAAGCATGAGGTTTCATGCGCTGAGGATTCCGTATGTTAAGTTAAAGATAACCATAATTTTCATTTACATAATATGCTAAATTCAAAACAACAATAATTCCAAAACAGATATTTTTAGTCCAGTTCTTTTTCACACATCACGCAGTGTCATCATATTGTACTGCAAAAAAAAATAAATTCTAATAAATAAACGCTATTTAGTCCTAGATTTTTGGAAGGATTAATTATCAATAAATATTTAAAAATTTGTAATTGTACTTGTTTGTTTTCCGAACTTCTATATAGTTATATTTGAATACTATTACTTAAACCACCTTCCTTGTTTGTCACTATTTATTAGATTACGATTTTTAAATAAAATTTATTTAGATATATACACAAAATTTTAAATAAACTACGCAAACATGCCAGAATGAGCATATTTTCAACCCTATTCGAAATTTACAGCTATAATATTCGCGATGCAAACAGGGGGCTACATATTAGTTCTCGCGCTTTTTGAACTTTTCGGCAAATTTGAAAGTTTGGTTAAGAAAACGAAATACGGTTTCGTTCCCGACAAATAGCAATCTTTCAAACGATATATCACATGCCCCGGGAAAAAAAATATTTTTTCCAAAATTTCAAGTTTTCGGTGCCCCGAAGGTAGAGTTTTTAAGTTGGAAATCCGGATGGTCCAAACTAAAGAAACATACGTTGTTCAAACTATAAACTATTACACCTCATCAACTATAGTCTGGAGGAAAATTCGAGCACTTGATAGGAAAAATTTTTCACCAACTCCCACCAGCATCAAATTTGATAACTACATTTACACAGACTTAACCGAAATAACATCATTGTTTGCGAAATTTATAGCTCTACAGTCCAGCAACTCCAACTTCTCAACAGAAGCGCTCAATCATAAAAGAAACCTCGCCTCCATAAATCTTGACTTTCAATCTAACAACGAAGAACCGTACAACAGTCCTATTACGCTCGAGGAACTTCAACGAGGCATCAAACAACTGAAACCAGCCGCAGTTGGACCGGATAGCATTCATGTTTACATGCTCCAAAATGCCCCTGAACCAGTTATTCTTCTACTACTATCAATTTTTAACCACATCTGGACAACAAATACATTCCCAGATTCATGGAGAACCGCTGAAATCATCCCGATCCCGAAACCAAACAAAAATCCAATGTTGCTAGACAATTACCGACCTATTTCACTCACTAGCGTTCTGTGCAAACTCATGGAACGAATTACAAACGCGCGATTGCAATGGTTCATCGAATCCAACAATCATCTAACCGATTCGCAATGTGGTTTTCGAGCAAGGAGATCAACGATTGATCAATTAATTTTCCTCAAGCAATCCATTCAGACATCACTTATTCGCAAAAACCATCTGATGGCTATATTTTTCGACATGTCCAAAGCGTTTGACAATACCTGGAAAGAAAAATTTTTAAAAACTCTCCACGGTTGGGGAATTCGCGGTCACCTGGCGTACTTCGTTAAAAATTTCGTATCGAACCGCAAATTTCATATACGGCTAGGCTCGGTTAAATCAACTTCCCACGATCTTCAGAATGGTGTTCCTCAGGGTTCCGTCCTGAGCCCCACCCTCTTTAACGTGGCCATAAACGACATTTCGGACCAAATCTGCCTTCCTGTCAAATGTTCCTTATTTGCGGATGATCTAGTCATCTTCATATCCTGCTCGGACCCAGCCCTCGGAACGTCAGCACTAGAGGAAACGATCGACAAATTACAAATCTGGTCAGTTCAAAACGGCTTCAACTTTTCCAACACGAAAACTACCGCTATACATTTCTGTAGAGTTCGTCGTTGCAACCATGGAATCTCAGTTCAGATGAACAACACAACTATACCATCCTCAAATACTGTGAAATTTCTAGGAATCAATTTGGATGAGAAACTTACATGGAAATCATATATCAATCAACTAAAAACAGTCTGCACCAAAAAATTAAACTTAATTCGTAAATTGGCTAGCACATCATATGGCTCGGATCGTTCCTCCTTATTAAAATTATATCAGGCACTAATTAAGTCGAGGCTCGACTACGGCGCTGTAATATACTCTTCAGCAAATCAAAGCAGTATCAACACACTTAACACGATTCATCACACTGCGGCGAGACTCGCTATTGGCGCTTATCCTACTTCTCCATCCATTAGCGTTCTTTGTGAAGCTGGCATTCCTCCTCTCAATATTTGCAGAAATCGGAGCATTCTAAACACATGGATACGACTCAAATCGTCGGACAGCCTTCCTTCGCTAAATTCTCTTCTTCCAACACCACACACATCGGTGCTTACTCTTTACAATCAAGTAACTGAAATCTTGGACACGATGCAAATCATGTTACCACCGACATATAAACTGACTATGGCATCAACACCTCCATGGACGAATTTACAACTCAACATAGATCTTCAGCTCCAGAAATTCCCAAAGAAAGGATCAGCATCCAGTACTTTATGCTCCGCGTTTCAGAGCATGGTTAACAAATATAATAGCTGTAAAATAGTTTTTACTGATGGGTCCAAAACACCTCAAGGAACAGGTTGTGGAGTAGCATCTGATACAGAAATTATTCTTCGGTACTCCCTTCCGGCTCCATTTTCAACACTTTCGGCGGAACTAATGGCCATAAAACTGGCTATAGAAAATATAACAACTTTTGATCCCGATTCCTCATACCTTATATGTACAGATTCACTAAACGCAATTACATCTCTTCAAAAATACAATTCCCCTCATCAGCATCCAATAGCCAAAGAAATTATTCGCGCCCTATGCAGTACAAGTGTTCACATCTCGTTCGCATGGATCCCATCAACACGTTGGAATCAACGGAAAATCACTTGCGGATACTGTGGCGAAAGAAGGCTCATTATTCTTTCCAGTTCCAAATATCGAAATACCACCGATGGACCTCAAAGCTTATATTGCACGGAAATCACTACAAATATGGCAAGAACAATGGACCAGCACCCCAAACTCGAACAAGCTTCGCTCAATTCGTGACACCATTCATCCATGGAAAACTTCACTATCAACAAATCGAAGGAACGAAATAGTTGTCACAAGATTCCGTCTAGGCCACACCAAAATCACGCACAGTCACCTCCTGTCCAGACAATCCATCCCACTATGTTCCAATTGCAATTCTCCCATCACAGTCCAACACTTACTCATCAACTGTCCTACTTACAATACATGCCGAACACAAACTCTCCGGTCGTCTAACCTTTCCAAAATCTTATCTGATCATCACGACAAAGTGGAACATCTCCTCCTTTTCCTCAAAATTACTAACTTATTCCATACCATCTAACTTCTGACTTATCAGTGCCTCTGGCCTAGGCGGCAGTACATGGCACGTTAATCAAAGAAGAAGAAGAAGAAGAAGAAAAAATAAATCCCAATTATTAATAATACACTGTAGGAAAACTAAATGGATATTTCTTTTAGAAAACGGATCTTTTAGATGCACTAAAAACGTAAAAAAAACAACTAATTTCTCTCGAATGATAATTTAAAAACGAGTTGCTAAACCGTAAAAAAGGTGAGACGCTGAACATACCAGTGTAAACTAAGAGCTTAGCGCAACAACTTCTTTTTAAGTCACCATTCCGGACAAAGAAAATAGAAATAGATATTCGTGTTAAAAAAATGTACTGGCTTCTTTCTAGGAAGAAATAGCGTTTTAAGTATTGATAATAAACGTTCGATATACACAAGTATCTTGAAGCCTATTTGGACCTACGGAGTACAGTTTTGGGGTTGTGCTAAACCTACAAATCTGAAGATAATACAGACCGCGCAGAATAAAATCCTTAGGCTCGTAACCAAGGCGCCATGGTATGTATCAAATCAAACTTTGCATCAAGATTTAGGGATAGAACATGTGGCAGATGTTATTAAAACTCATGCCCGAAGACACGCAGAAAGACACTTGGAAAGTCATCCGAATAAACTTGCTGCTGGACTGCTACATACTGCTAATGATAGGAGGCGGCTGAAGCGTAAGAAACCTCATGACCTTGTTTAAAAGTTTATCGGGTAGGTACTATTGGGTACTTCTCCCTTCATGCTAAATATTTCCCTGTTAAGAATATTGCTAAATGGGCTAGATGGCCAGTTTGTAATACAATAACAATTTAAAAAAAAAAAAAAAATCCGGTGTATTTAAAAGACACATTTTTTTTTAACTATTTGTTTGGTTTAGTATTCTTTTTAATTGTTTATTTTATTTTCTAATTTTTAATATCATTATGTCTTAGAGAGAAACAAATAAATCATTACCACGGGTTCAGGTTTTTTGTCTTTCATTCTTAACGATTGAACGTTGCTGCAAAGTAGACGTAAATTAATATTCACAATGTAAAATTTTATTTTCGCAGCGAACGATAAAATTTAAGCAAAGTAGGTCAATTGTTATTAAAAAATGAAAAATTATTGAACGGATTTTGTACATTTGTAATAGCGAAAAGATTTGCGGTAATCGAATTACGATTTCAACGTGGCCAGTATCGATACACATTACGAATAGTAGAAATGAATTGTGTTATTCGGAACTAAACTGAATATGTGATTCAAAAATTTGATAGCTGTCGACCGCGAGTTGTTTTGCGGTCGACGTGACGAGAATGATCAGAACCAAATGATGCCCGTTCCCACAAGCGACTCCGTTGATCAAAAAAACTCCGACATCTTTTTTCTGTGTTTTCATTACTTTTGGCGGTGGATTTATCGTTCGAGGACCCGCCGAGTACCGTTCAACGGCAGAATAAAACGCTATGTCTGCCACTTTGATACGCTATGTAGCATTTCACTTTTTCTGATAATGCTTCTTGTTCGTTTCCGTCTTCCTTACTTCCTCTTCATCTCCGTCGATTTTCAAACGCAAAACCAGTTCCTATTTTTAATTGTCAGTGTCGGTCGATGAAAACAGAATGTTAATCGGAAACATCTATAAGTTTTCTCGTTCGAGAAACGTTTACGTTCCGTGCATACTTGTCGGTTTTTGAGCAACGTTCTTCATATTCGATTATTTCATCTTATTCGTGGAAAACGGTATGAGGAATTTTTAAATTTTATAAAATAATTTCTAACAAGGTAGACACAAAAAGATCACTGTGAAATTTTGAAATTGTAGTTTTCGAATTAATTCGTAACAAAGTAATGCATTATGTGCCGAAAAAACATATTCAAAAATGTATCAAGAGAATAAATTAGATGTACCTCTTAGTTATCGATTTTTTTTTTTTTTTTTGCTTATTTTCTATCGATAACATTTTTTTTGGGGAGGGGGGTTTAAAAAATTTCAAATGATCCCAAGCCGTAAAATATGTTTTTAGGCTAAAAGATTAACATTTTCTGTGTAAATATTTCCATCTCAGATTTTGGTCGGATATGTACCCTACCTCCTTGTCTAATTGTCGCTCTCTTTATCTGTCCGTTCAGCCTAATCTTCCTTCAAATCCTTGGTTCCTTCTGTTTCCTTCACTTCCTCGTTCTGTTGTTGTCTCCATTGTGCGTTTACGCTTTAACCATGTCTTGCTGCCTTCCTCACGCTTTCGCCTCTCGTTGACCTTTTCCCCATGTTGTCCTCTCCATTCAAATGATGCGGTTGTTTGTGACGCCGATCACGTGTTCTTTGAGTGCTCTGCTCTTTCGGTGGAGCGCTCGGCTCTGTATTCCCACTTGCTTGGGCTAGGGCTTCCTGCTCCTTTTTGTGCTCGTTATATCCTGTCTTTTCCTTCTACACTTATTATCCCCTCCATTGTTTCCTTCTTATTAACGATAGCTGATCGCCTCACTATATAACTTTCGTTTTCCCTTAATTGTTTCTGGGTGAAGGTCCTCGGTTAACGAGCCCAATTGAAAAAAAAAAAAAAAAAAAAAAAGGCCGAAGACAACTGGTATGCGAGCTGTATCATACTAGTAACAGAAGTTATAACTAGTCATCGTTTTTGACATCTGTGTTAGGTCTTCAGTGGTTCTTCAGTTTGAAATTTTTGTACATTCATTTTTTTCAGTCGAGGCCTCGTGATCGTGCATAAAATTTCCTTTTACGATCGGTATGAAATTTTTTAAATGTTTTTCCGGTTTACATTAATTTTATCCTAAATCGAATAAAATAACTTTTCAATTTCCACCGATAGAATTTCACCATGGATATTTTCTTTACAATGTTTTCATTTTTTTATTAGCTGCTCTTACACGCTAAAAATATATTTCAATATTTAATGTTTGAAATTTGCAATTAAAGAACAACAATAGGCCGTTATTTATTTTATCGCATAATAATAAACTGATGTATCTATTATATAAACACTAAGCAAATAGATATAAAATTTATAAGGCTAGAAATGAATATTTTGATTTCCATTATTGATAATATTTTATCGAAAACTATTCTGCTGGCGAACCGTTTCATTCCAATAGTATGTATAATTCGTGAATGAATAAATGAATGAAATTTATTAATATAAATTTACAAATAAAAAGAAATTTGTTTAACTAATTATATAAATTTTACCCGTATCAAGCGATATACTCTCGCCGGCGCACAATAGTGTTTATAAAACTAAACACGGATTGCAATATGGTTATAAATTAACTTGTGCGATTATGGGAAAAAACCGAACAAATAACAAAAAAAAAAACAACAGATGAATAGGAAAATATATTAACAAGAGAAGCCAAAGGGCGATCAGACTGAAATATCATACGTTTAGTACGTTTTTTTTTTTTTTTGTATTTTTCAGCTGGAATGAGGTTCTCAAGTAATCTCCAGTTTTACTAACAAAAGATGCTCGCCTACTTAACAGCCGTCAAACAATTTTTCAGCTAGCACTCGTATATTTTCAATATAGGGAATTTTTAATGTAGCGTCCATATAATTGATATCAGTATACAACGGAGCGTTGTAATTTTTGAATGGTGAAGTCCGAAATTAAGAGATGTAGAGAGAAAGACCGGTTGAATAATACTTTCATTTTGCTGTTTCTGACTTGCATTTTTTATTAAAAACGTGCCGTGGCATAAAATTGCTCAAATAAGCCTTACTAATAGCGACGTTTACGCGATTGTTAAAATTTAAATACAATACCTAGATATTTAAATTCGTTTTTGAAAGGATAACTTGTTTTTTTTTAGTTTAATTTAATTCAATTATTTAATAAAGTATTTATTCTAATGAAGTTTTCTCTTAATCTACATTTAATCGTACCGGTTCGGTAGGGCAACAAATATCGTGTTATCAGCGGAAGTTTTCAGACACGAAATAGTACCGCTGATTTTCACTGAAAACTATTGAATTAATTTGTAAATTAATCCTTAATGCCGAGTGGTGTCAACGTTTTTTTTTTTTTTTTGTTTTAATGTCAAGTCGAACTATTCATCAGTAGTGTGTTCGTTTAAATTAAACTTATTTATTAGCAACTCAATTAGCTTACTTAACTACTTCGTTTTTGATTAACACTTTATTTCATATTGTTTTTTTTTTTTTTTATTTTTTACGGAATTAATACGCAATTAAAGGTGCCTGGACCAGCACCGCCGGTTAGGCTTAATCTCGTCCGGAAAGCTCCTTACAAATTTTATTATATTCTTATAATAAATATAACCTACGTGCGCGGGCGAATTCTGTACTAATTTCTTACTTATAGTAGTAATGTCAAAAAGTGTTTACGTATATAATACACATAATATTTTAGTATATTTGTTAAACATTAATAATTTACAAATATTTCCACCGATATGTTTATTTCGCAAGTAAAAAAAGTGTAAAATATTATTTTATAAATGCAATTGCTGTTGTTTTTTTTTATTAAAATTGTACCAGAAAATGACTTTTGTACTGATTCAAACGTTTTTATGGTAGGCTTGATGAACCTTATTGTACTTTTTAGCTCTATGACATTTTATACTTTTTTGAAATTTAACTTTTATTGCGTTAAAAGCAAAATTTTCAAATGCTTTAGCAGTCTCTTGATTATATACAAGTTTAGCGTGTTTTTTTGGAACGAATTTGTTCTTATATATTCTTTGCATTCGAAAAGAATTATTTTCTCAACTGTTTCTTTTTCGCCGCATCAGCACCGTTCAATTTTACTGAGTTAAAAACGGTGTAGGTAATGGTGGAACTTTCCGTTCCCCATTTAATAACTGGCTGGTGAAGAAATCTGGAGTGACCATGTACTCTTTTTTAACATTTGGAATTAGGGCGTACGTATGTCGTCCGACTGTATCTTGTTCCCACTTTTGTTTCCAGTTATCGTAAAAGTGATTTTTGACTGTGTTTTTAACGATTGTCATAGACATTTTGTTTTCTGTAACATTGTTTATAGCCTCTACTATTATGGGTAAAAATCTCATTTTCTGCAGTATATTTTTGTTTATGTATTTATATTCTTTATAATCATTACTACTTTTCTATTTTGCAAATAATTGATAAACTATTTTAATGTACAATCTTTTTATTCTTATTTCACTTAATCTGTTTATTAGTTCATTATGATTTACTGTATCAAAAGCATGTGTTCAATTAATGAGAATCACGAGTACTTTAATTTCTATTTCCGTGTTATTTTTTACCTTTTCAACAAAGTCAAGTAATTTTGCTGTTGATTTACATTTTATTGTTCATTATCAATAATTTTATTGTTTCAAATAAAAAGTTAAGTAGCTATATACTTTTCAATAATTCTCATTGTTATTGAATTAATTGCTATTAGTCTAATCTCTTCCTATTTTTTCCTTATGGATCGTATATTTACATAGGTAACTGGCATATTTTCCATCATTAGATTTTTATTTTTAACTTTGCCTTCTTGTACCATTATGTATACTAAATATTAAATAATATAGTACGTGATTATCTTACCTACCACTCATTTTCGAAAGTGATAGTTTCTCTTGATTAATTTTTATGCAATGATCCGATACATGTGCAATGAAATTTTTTCTTGTTTTCAAGTGTACTTACATTGAAAACATTGTACAGGGTGGCCATCCAACCGGAAAAATCGGGAAACCGAGAATAAGCTTGAATTGTGAAACTGAGAGAAAAAGTAAAAATGGCCAAACGATAGTTTTAATAAAAAAAATTATTTGAAGCGAAAAATGAATGCATTGTTTAATATACTTTTGCTCGATAATAAATTACGAACTTCTTTTTTATTTGTATGAAATATACCGCGGCGGTCAAACATTATCAATAATATGAAAAGAAATTCCTTTTAATTATGGATACTTCAGTTTATAAGATGAGTAGAACCTTCTTAGTAAAACTTTTAAAGAGGAGCTCTGTAAACTTCTTGCAGTTAGCATGTATAAAATATAAATATTAGACTTCAAATATATCTTATAAGACAAAATTATTTAAATGGGAAAAGAGTAAATCAGCGTGTTGTAAACATTATTATATTAACGTCTCGTTCTGTATCTGAGTCGATCTCAGCTTTACCCAGCCTAAAATAATTAGGAACCAGAGAAATCTGGAAAAGTAAAAGCGGTCGAGAGAAAGGAACTGCCTCCCCTCCCTACTCCCATTAGTGCCGTTGGGCTTAGTACACTGTGAATTTTACCTTCGCAATCCCCCATGCCCTCTTTAAAAAGGTTACTACGGTATTTACATTTTTTTATATATTGCTTGAGTTAGTTAGTAGTCATTATAACGATAAATAAAACAACTTCAAAAAAAAAATTGGAAATTTAATTTGCAATTTTTTGTTTCCACTGATATTTTATTTACCTTCGCTTCAATTTGTTGAGTTTGTTATTATACAGAGGGAAGTATGTTTGCGTTAACTTTTGTACAGTTCTAGTAACCAGGAAATTGAGAGGATTTGGAACAGGAAAACTGGGAATAAACCGGGAATTTAAAAACTATATTTGAGTGGTCACCGTGTTTTGTTTTTTTTTTTTTTATACGACACGGTCACATGTTTATTCTCGATATAGCGTTTTAGGTTGAATTTTTGTGTATATTTTATGTTACATAGATCGCATTTATAAATAATATAATCTGTATAGTTCAAATGAATAGAATTAATATGTCTATTTAAATTAAATAATTTAGTAAACGTTTTTTTAATAAAAATTGCTAAAAAAAGCCATCTTTAACAAAAAACAAAACATAACCGCGAAGTAACTGTAAACAAATAGAACAAAATACTTAATACTTGCTCATTGACTAGACTTGAATCGTATTTCTGAGAAATAACCATTTGCGATGCGACACGATCATATCACTTTTTTTGTTTCTCTTCATATCAGCACCAGCAGATTGTACCTGCATATGTTAGCTGTACTTCGGTGTCTTATTAACAATTAACATTTAGCCGGTTTTGCTGTAACCGTGTAAGTTTGAATTTCAGTGTACTAATACGTCATAAAATGTATAATGCACCATACTTGTATTACATAACTATATTAATTGCATCCGAAAGCACAACTATGTACATTGTACCATATATTCTACTACATTACGTATTGTAATCAGTATAAACGTGTGTTTTATCGTTCAACTTTAATTTGAAGATTTTATCCCGGCTCGGATATTACACAACATTATGCATTGAGCAAAAGTTTACAAAACAATTATAAAAGCGATTAACAATGAAAATTCGAGAAATTATCTTCTATATATGTAGTATGTAAAAGTAAAGGAAGTCCTGTAAGCAGGGCGTTGAGGATTATGAAGTTGAGGTTTACAATGTACTAAGCCCAACGGCACTAATGAAGGTAAGGGGGCCAGTTCCTTTCCACTTGGGATCCGTTTTAACTTTCCCAGATTTCTTTGGTACCCAATTATTTCAGGCTGCATTAACCTGGGAACAACTTAGATCCAAAATGAGACAAGTTTTGAATCGGTGACTTGGCCACTAGGCTACCGCGTTGCCTCATATGTAGTATGTAACGGTTTACATAGAGTTTGCATATTAAAAAAAAAGTACTCGATAAATAAATGCATAGTTAAAACAATACAATTATTATTTAATATACCCATATGGTTAAGAATTTTTTTAAGAGGTATTTTGTAGAAATCATCATCATTATATCCTCAACCATTTGTCGGTTGGTGGACAACCTATTCTCACATTTTAGATGTGCAGATATAGGTTGTATACTAAGGAATTATTATATATGCAACGCAGGTGTACACACACGCAAGACTACATTCGGAACTGATAGTAGCCGCTTGTTATCGCGCTACCAGTGCAGTCCCGTGTGAGTCTGCTGTGTACTGGCCTAGCGCGAATATGATGTTGAACGTGGTGGTTTACTATTGCCTTCCACGTGATTACTAGCGATTATTTATATTTAATTCTTGTAATAAGTTCGTCGTCGCTCGGGATCGAACCCGTAACCTCCATATCGGAAGTCAAGCGCTCTAGCAACTAGGCTATCGCGACGACATAGAAATAATGGTAATAAATCAAATAAAGAATTAAGGGGAAATATATTTTAGAAAAAATTCTTACGGGAATACAACAGAACTTGACTTCTTTTCCATTCATATTGCTCTCTTATCTGAAACCTGGCTTTCTGAATCCTCTAAGATATCCATTCGAGGCTTTACAGCAATCCGATCCGATCGTGTTGATGGCTATGGTGGCGCTGCCATTCTCATAAGAAATGATATTTTTTTTTTCTCCCACGACCATTCTTCCGACTTTTCTTCTAATTCTCATTCACCCAATCTAGTCCATATTTCAATCCCAAATATTTATCCTCAGCCTATTCATATAATTTCTGTATATATTCCTCCCAATTTTGATCTTAATAATTTCCCATTCACACCATTGACTTATCCTCACTCTCTTCCTTTCATTATTGGTGGCAACTGGAATGCTCACACTCCTCTATGGGGCTCTGCGCGTCACAACAGAAATGGTCGTGTTCTTGAAAACTTTATTCTCAACAACAACTCTGTCCTTCTTAATGACAACTCACCTACTCTCTATAAAGGTGCACACTCATGCAGCTCAGTGGATCTGACCTTTACTTCTCTCCACTTTGGTCTTAACTGTCATTGGAGAACTTTGGACGGTACCTTCGGCAGTGATCATGTTCCCATTTCAAGACCTTCTTCCTTCTCCGCCTCCTTCTAATTATCCGAAACCTGCTCTCACTCCTAAATGGCCGCTCAATAAGGTTGATTGGGATAAATTCCGTTCAAACATCGACCTATCTCTTCCTTAACAAAAACTCTCATACCGATCCTATTCAATAATATAACGCTTTTTCTAATTCCATTTCTTCTGCTCTTGATGTCTCCTTTCCGCTACTTCATCATTCCAAAAAAAAATAATTATCTTTTGTTGTCCTCACTTTGGTGGAATAATGATTGTACGGACGCCTTGAAGGACAGCGTTTCCTCTTTTCGACTCTTCCGGGCCTGTTCCTCTTTTTCCAAATGCATGGCTAACAAAAGAGCTAACGCCAACGCTAGATTCACCCTTAACACGTCTAAAAGAAATTAATGGAGAAATTTTTGCTCATCATTTTCTAGATCTGTAAGTTTATTACCTTTAATATAAACACTAACAGTTCAATTTTTTTCATTACATATTGACATTTTAATTGTTAGCGCATCGTCATAATTAAAAACAAAAAAGGACATTTTATCATCGAGAATTTTAAATTCCCAGTAGCTGATATCATTCAAAAGAGTTGAAAAATTATGAATTAAATCAACATTTAAAAATTTTTCATTTTTATCATTGTCCAGATTAAGAATATTTTTTGGTCTAACTTCGGGATTTGTTCTTTCTTTAACGTTTTCTTTGGATAAATAAGAAGGTAAGTTCGGAAAAATACTTGGGACAGCATCATTTCTTAACCGTGGCCTGTTTAAAGCAAGCTGTTCATAAGTGCCATCAGGTTGTAAATGTTTATCATAAATAATATCGGATGAAGTGAAATGTAGTTTACAAACCACGCTAAAATTTGATGGCGTAAAATTCTCTCTGGGAATTGCTTTTATCCATAATAATTTAAGAGCAGCGTGTTTTGGAAATTTAAAAACACTTACCGCTTTATTGTCCGAATCTTTTAAAAACAACCATTATTACATTATTAACACGAAAAAAACGCGAATTTTATTTTGTAAAATTATAAATACCGTTTAATAACAAAAAAAAAAAAAAAAATGAACCAAAACTCAAAACCCAAAACTATAACTGTTTAATACCAACACACTTTACGATATGTAAACATAAATATTAGCCGGCTAGTAAGCCTTCTCGCTATGTTGCCAACTTTAACTAGACCATGGCTTTCTATTAATGAAGGCTACGCTGTGTACCTTGCTAGATATTGTAAGTAATATAATACACCCGTTATCTGTAATCCATCACTTCACTTACTTAAACGGATCTAAATACTGTTTTATAATATTATGCATATAAACGGTGCGATTGTGTCGCATCGCAAATCCCGGCGTTTAGAACCAGGGCTTGAAAGCCAGCCGAAAGCCAAAAGCTGAAAGCTGAAAGCCAATCATTTTTAGATGTCATAAGCAGGGCTTGAAAGCTGAATAATAATACGGCTTAAACTTAATACGGCTTATGTCCTTGAAGAATACAGCTTAAGCTTTCGGCTTTTGGCTGTTTGAATTTGAAATATGGCTTAGGCTTTTGGCTTTTGGCTGTTTAAATTTAAAATACGCCTTAAGCTTTCAGCTTTCGGCTTACGAAATGAATTTTAATACAAGATAATTAAAATCATTTACTAATTACCATGCATCAAACTATTTAGCATTACTATTGAAACTTCAACTTTTTTCTTTATGCACAATCATAAAAGTTTTTAAACACAATTTCTTACGCAAATAATTATGTCAAAAATGCAAAATCAAGAAATTTAAAAAAAAAAGCTTAAGCCGAATATAAAGCTTAATTTAGCTTTTTTTGAAATACAGCTTAAGCTTTCGGCTTTCGACTGTTTAAATTTTGAATATAGCTTAAGCTTTAGGCTTTTAGCTTATGGAAATTTAAATATGGCTTTTGGATTAAGCTTATGACATCCAAAAATAATTGGCTTTCAGCTTTTAGCTTTTAGCTTTCGGCTGGCTTTCAAGCCCTGGTCATAAGCTTAATCCAAAAGCCATATTTAAATTTCCATAAGCTAAAAGCCTAAAGCTTAAGCTATATTCAAAATTTAAACAGTCGAAAGACGAAAGCTTAAGCTGTATTTCTAAAAAAGCTAAATTAAGCTTTATATTCGGCTTAAGCTTTTTTTTTTTAATTTCTTTATTTTGCATTTTTGACATAATTATTCGCGTAAGAAATTGTTTTTAAAAACTTGTATTTTTGTGCGGAAAGAAAGAAGTTGAAGTTTCAATAGTAATGCTTAATAGTTTAACGCATAGTAATTAGTAAATGATTTTAATTAACATTTATTGAAATTCATTTCGTAAGCCGAAAGCTGAAAGCTTAAGCCATATTTTAAATTTAAACAGCCCAAAGCCAAAAGCCTAATCCATATTTAAAATTCAAACAGCCAAAAGCCGAAAGCTTAAGCTGTATTTTTCAAAGACATAAGCCGTATTTAGTTTAAGCTGTATTATTATTCAGCTTTCAAGCCCTGTTTAGGACTGTGCTTCCATCCCAGTCTCACTGATGTCACCGATTACCACGTAGCGGCAATATCTACACTCATTATTTTGAGGAATAGAATTATTATGATAAATATCTTCGTTGTGATCATACATGATATAATTTTTTAAACAAAGCAACTTTATTTGAATATTTTTTAGTTTACATAGAAGTACTAATGCTTGATGATTTGTATTGCGCGGGTTTAATTCATGGTTCTAACTAAATGTACCTCAAATAAATTTTAAATGCTACTTTAAAATACTTTAGCCAAGCTATTAAATATATTTTTTAAATTTAACTATACATGTAAAAACAAATAAATAATCAAAATACAGTTAATTAATGCTACTTAAATAAATGTAAACAAAACCCCAAAAATAAATTAAAAATGGATTCATTTAAAATATAACGGAAGAGTATGGATAACTTCAATAATATTAATGTTTCGTTAAAACAATTAGTACATTCATTGTTAAATAATTCGGAGGTTAGTATTTTAAAACCAAAGTTATAATATTACGCACGAGTGTGATATGTGAAATAATATATAAATATCTTAACATTCTTAATCTAATACCTATTCCATATTAAACCATAGATAATAATGTACAGTACTTTTATGTATGATTTTAGCAATGTGATAAAACAGAAGCATCTTATATATCTGCGTTATCGCATATTGCGCGATCGAAACCTATTTCACCTTCTGAAAGTGAGATTTTATGTTATTTTGATAAACTTATCACTAGATTTGATTGCGAAAGTTTTCCGCAATTAAGTGAGAAACTCCGAGATTCCTTATCCAAGGTTATAAATTGGGATCATGGAAAGGTGTGTATTATTTATTCATATTAAATAAGCTGTATATTTTAGCAGAGAAATCACCTGAAGTAAAACTATTCTTTTTTACTTTTGAATTTTATAGGATAACCGTAAATGGCGAATATTGTTTTTTTTGATGAGATTGTGTAACAATCCATTTCGTACGGAGTATATTTTTAATTTAGAAACGTTGCTTGAGGAACTAAAACGAGTAAATCAGCATGAAAGGGAAAAATCTGATCAGAAAAAAATTGATTGGGAAGCTTTAATGAAAGAAGGAAATGAACGATTCCAGTTATCACCATACATTTCTGAAAATGTAAGTATACGCAACTAAATATATTACGTTGCACCGTAATTTCGAAAATTAATATGAAATATTATTTAATCCCTAAAACTGAAAACAGTTAATTATTTGTATTTAATTCTTATTTGTACACTCCCGTTGCATGTAACAATTGCTATGAATAAACTGAAACGTATAAACAGGTAATCACGACGCTTAACATCGAGCAATACAACTTAGCTGAATTCGGTAATTGCTGTACACCATTAAAATGTACATAAAATTTTGCTCAGTTGTGATGAATCCTATGGATTAAAGAGGTTTAGTCTTAGATTTGGTTGTGTGAAATAGGATAAACTCTGTGTTAAAACATATTTATTATGATTAAAAATTACACTAATATATTTCAAAGACGGTATATTACGAAAGGTTTTCTTTTATTTTACGCTAAAACTGATAATTAAGCGCACGTAAATGGTCGATGAACTGATATATACTTAGCAATATTTAAATTATTAATTGAATATTAAGTTTTATTTGCTTATGCCGTGGATTCGACTATTAATTTCATCTAAAATCCAGATAATGGTACGTTTGATTCTCATAATCTAACCAATGAGTTTTGAGACATATTAGTGTATGAAAATATTCTTGTTGGACTCTTAATTTTGTAAAAGTAACAAAATTGAACAGTTATAAGATATCTTAACGAATTTGATTAATTAAACGATTTTCTTATTTTATGACATGAAAATTAGTAATATTTCTATAAAAAATAATAAACATATTAAACTATATATATATATATATATTAAAAAAATTTTAATAAAGATTTCGTTAAAAGACGAGATGATATTAAATTCTTTTCTCGAATTTGTAAAGAAACATCGCAGTGTGAACAACCAACGCTTACTAGCAATTATTCCTAAATGAAAATAAATGCTTTTTATTTGGATTTGGATTTTAAACTTCTTTATAGCGTCCTTCTACTGACACCTAATCTAAACCCGTCTAATGATTTTACAATTCACAGCGCATAGCGTTCAACTCCACAGATATCCAAGCGTCTGCGTTATCGTACAGATTAATGTATTTATTTTACTGTAACGATATATGTTTTTAGATATTTGAAATTTATGTACTTTTAAATTTACTTTTGTTATGCATAAGATTAATTAAAATCATTTCAAAATTGATAAAATAGTTCCCGTAAGACTATTTTTATTGGTGTTCACCTTTTTTTTTTTTTTATTTGTTCGTTTTTTTTTCCGAATATGAGTGAAATGGTATTATGTTACATTCAAAAAACAAATTTAAAAAATGCTTCTTTAAAACTTTTGTTATTAAACTACTGCGCAACACTAAAGTGGAAAAACAAAGGTGAATAAACTAGCGCTAAAAGCGAACAAGGTTTATACAATATTTTCATTTAACAAAAAAGTTTTATGTCTTTACTAAATTTATATAATTAATTAACTTTTGCAATTTAATACCTATATATTAGTGATATTTTGGGATAAAATTCTTCCAAAAATTTTGTAACGATGATACCGCAGCCTATTTGTTTTGTCAACTGCCATACTTAAACAGATGTTATTTCGGTTATTCAAGGTTTGCCACCCAGATGTATCTTTAAATTTATATCTTCAATAATATTATTTTAAAAAACTGAAAAACGAAAGTATGTAGTAAAAAAATGAAATAAAAATTATCAATAATAAAAAATTATACCTCTAGGTAACATTATATAATATAATGCTGCTGTTGTCATATTAATAATAAATAAATTCTGTTTATATTAAATAAATAATCGCTCGCATTAACAATTATAATTTAGCGAAATAATAAACATAAAAGAAATCTCAGGTACATAATACAACAACCAAACATTAAAAAAAAAGGAAATTGAACATAACGATAAATAAAATAAAAATAATAATATTAAAATGTGTTAGGTTTATAGTGAATGGTATTAGAAACTAGTTAGCAATGCACTGGCATCGGTGTAAAGGCGATACCAATAATTTCCTAATTATACAGAACTTAATTAAGTAAATTCTCGTCTTTAATTATTTTATTGCATAAGTTACGTTGAAACTTTATACGTTTTCTTTTAATTTACAAACTGCCAACGTTAATAAAACGTAATATTTGATTACAGAAATACTATGAATAAATATTAATTCTTGAAAAATGAATCTTTCAAACATTGACATTACACAGTACAATCTTAGTTTAATTAGATGATAAAGATCGCGTAAGGAACATTATGAGATCAGTATAAATTCCTAATCACATCAATACACATGATAAACACCTAACGATTAATACAAAAAAAATCGAAAGTTTTATATAGGTACGTAGGGAAGTCCAGCAGATATAAAACGTACAAGCGCCATCTATTATAATGTATAATAATAGCTGCTTATACAATTGCTTGACTCCTACCTTGGATTGTGGATGTACACCGCTGAAAACGACGGATGAGTTTAAATACTTTGGCTTAACTTTTGACAGAACATTATCTTGGAACAAGCGTATTACAAATTTATCAAACAAAATTAGGCAAATGCTACCAGCATTATATAGATTAGCTCAATCAGTACCATATGATGGTCTTCGGGTACACTTTAACGCTATAGTATTGTCATGAATCTTATATGGAATAATCAATTTGGGGGAAGCAAAGAGTACGGTAATCAAAAGGATTAGTAATTATCAAAAGAGATGCTTAAAGACAATAATCCCTAAAAAAGATCAGGTTAGTAGTAACATCAACTGGCGAAGAGAGAAAAAATAAATGTCTCCGAAGATGTTATATTACTATCACCGGCTGCTTGAGTATAAGAATAAAAATATTCCATTATCTTCGACGAAAAGAGGTAGAACAACTAGAAAAATATAGGGAGGTGTACCATACTCGACCAAAAGGTGTAAGTAGCAAGATAGATAACACTGATGTGGCAGTATTAATTAAATTACTGGTACGAATTCCAGAAGATTTACTCAATACAGAGATACAACTTTGGAAACTAATAATTAAGTAGTGGCTGGTTGATAACGTAAATGAGAAGCGGTAAATTAGTTCTTAATTATATATGGGCAAGTGGCGGAGAATCGATCATATATATATTTAATTAAGACTGTTGCCCGTCAAGTGTAATAATATGATATGTATCCTATTTATAATGTAAATTAAGTTTTAAAAAATATTATAATTTTATTTATAAATAAACGATGATAAGAGTGTCCGGGCACTCATAGACGGGCAGTATTGTGGAAGGACCCGAACTTATTTTAAAAAAGGGGAAAAAATACATATTTACATTACTAAATCATGGTTTTACCCTCTTTAATCGTTTCATATCTGAACTAATGTTTATAACTATCTCTAAATCTGTATTTGTGAATTGTCACAGAGTCATTTATTATGTGGCTCTGTTTACTTCTTTACATCATACTTCATTTTAATATTAAGATTTCTGTGGACACCTTCATTGTGTCGGTACCATTCGGTGCCAATAACACCTATAATAGCCATATTCTATGCGTGCTAAATGATATTACAATTGGTCAATCTTATTCAATTTCATATTTGCACACTGTATGTCCAAATCAGTCTAATAATCATTCGATAAATAAGAACTTTATTAGAGACAAGTTCAGTTTCGAAAATCCATATATTATCTAGTACGTATCTTTCAGTTTTAACCTTATTTAACGGGTTTTCAACGAACATGTTGTTTCCAATTGAAACGTAAGTTGAGGTATAAGCCCGAATGTCACTCCATTTTAATCTCGGGAAAGAAAATATTACTAATGCATGCGCATGATTTTGTTGTTTCCGTCGTAATACGAAAACGAACCGATTAATTTTCATATTGAGTACTATCCTTCAGTCCTTTGTCCATTTGTCGATTTTATCAATATTACATTTGCAATACAATAAATGTAAAATTGGCACTCCTTCCATTACGGCGTTGAAAAATGTTCTTTTTCATATGATATCTTAAAATTACGTTCAGTAATGAAAGATTCCATAGTTGGCATAAATTCTCAAGCAGAAATTCGCATTTTTTGTGTTCTAAACTTTCGAATCAAACTTGGTCATATGTTTGCGAGCAGAACAGAATTTTTTATCCTGGGAGGTTATGTTTTGTCACATTTGCAATCCGATATAGCCGATCAACTGTATAATATTTACGTCTGGATCTAGATTGGGAATCAAAAAGTAGTACATATGGAATGATCGTTTTAATAACAGCTTTTCAAATAAGTTTTATACAGCTAACGATAATGATATAGTTTTGCAGGTTTCTAAATCATTTGATTTGCGCCATTGTAAAGTGCTTCGGTATATATTGAAATCACACGTAGGCATTGGATGAGTAATTTAATGTTTTAACGCTTTTTCGGGATAATTGCCTTAGTATGCCCGGAAAAATTTGATCAGTTCCTGCCGATTTATACGTATTAATATATATGTTTGTCTATCTTATTACCAATTTCTTATGACGTTGTAGATTTAATTTTTTTTTCGCTACTAATAATTCTCTGTTGGATCTGTATTTGAATTAATTTTACAAAGTTGAAATACAATTAATAAGTTTTTAGCCAATAATTCTTTTCTTTTTTTTTTTTAGTGTCACGTAGAATTTTCCATTCTTCAGCAATTTGTGTACTGCTGGTCTTTTATAGCGTTCTGTTGCACATCATAACGGATAATTATTGTCGTCATCAGAATTTACACTTCCAAAAAATTTTGAATTCCGTTTTCTTTAATGTCGTTAATTAAATTATTAAATTCAGTTGAACATATTTTTACTGTTACATTTTATACGAGAAGAATATACAATGACTGAAGCAAACTCCAAATTATTTCATAATTAACGGTGATAATAATAAGCTGAATAAATTCATATTGTATTTTTGCACAAAATTTCAGATATTTTATTTAATGTACTAGTAGCACCTCAACATTTTCATTTTTATGTAAAGTCCAGTGTAAAGCACATCCACGCATTTTTATATATTTACATTAGTCTCCGTAAGCCTCAGATATTAAAACAATATCTATGTCATTAAAAGTTATAAACAGCCCAAATTCCTGTAATCTTTAAAACAGTCCATTAACGTTCCATAAAATAGTGCGTAAAGATGTGTCAGTCATCTTTTTCCTCTGCCGATGCGCAATAGAGATTGATCTTTCGAGAGGCGTTTTTCTGTTTGACTAATGCGATGTTCAAAGTTTATAATTTTGGTAAGCACGTCTTGTAATAAGCTCTATATGTCAGTAATAGTTAACGTGAATTCGCCTTATTCGACTTTTAATGAAGTATATGTATTTTAATTAGCCAGTTGTTTATTCTTCACTAGGTTGACATAAGATTTATTAGGTGTTGCGAAATATCTGTTATATTACCAGTATTTTTGGTGTTATTATAAAAGCGACTTGTTTCTGTTGTGGTCTTCGATTGCTGTGAAAGCTATTTCAATCCCTAATATACAAATGGCATTCTTTATAATTAGCGGTAAGTTATCTTTGCAGTTAGAACGTTTATCGGGCCCTTTTTTTTAAATTTGGTACAATCGACAATTTTATAATCGTCGCCACATTTAACACTGGAGGTTTTTTGAATCAGTAGTTTTATACATTCCTAAATTCCTGTTTTTACCCTATGAAATTTTGTTTATTTCAAGTTTCTACTCTGATTTTACTACAGATTATTTCTTTGTTATTCTCATTTAACTTTAAAACTATAAAAAATTAAAATCACTAAATTAAAATTGTTCACAAAGACGGATGATGGTTTGTACACCTTTCTTTTACACTTTTATATTTCCATATTTGTAAGCAGAGATACTACCGACTTGTTTTCGTTAATAGTGGCGAAACTGAAGAAGCGAGAAATGAAGCATATTGCTGTGATAACTGACAATTCGTTCTATAGGAGGTAATTATTGCATTGTGCTATATCTGATTATTTAGTAAGTTGTGCAATAATTTCTTCCATTAATATTGTTGAAATCGTTCTTTGACAAGCTCTTATCAGCATTGACATTGTGAACCGATTTTTATTTAACATTATTCTATATATAACAGGGGTGGCTAACCCAAATGATCTTGCGGGCCATTTTAGAAATGCATCGTAACTCCGCGGGCCGCATATGAAACCATATATCTATCCCCGTATTAAATTTAGACCCACCACTATAGACATTTTTTTATAGTGAAAAATTAAAACATAATGAGTTATTATTATCGTGTTTACTATTATTCTTACGTGTAAACATAGATAATATAATAATAATGATACTAAACGCATATCGCAAAGAAATATATAAAACACTAAAAATGAAATATAAAAAATATACCTTGACCATCTCGCAGGCCGCAAAAATATTCAAGGCGAGCCGCGGGTTGGCCACCCCTATTATATAATATGGATCCCCCGCATAACCAAATAATATTATGACTGAAAACTTCTCGCAGTAAATAGAAAATATACAGCTTTTGACGGGATATGTTGAATTTCTGATTATTACACTAAGTTTTATAAGCCTAACGAAAAATACAACGAAAAGACAATTTATTTTCAGTACATTGCATAAATTTGATTATGTGATTTTCCATTTTGCACTGAAAGTTCACTGTACTCTTATTGTTACGACCGAATCTATCGGTAACATATTTCAACAACTAAGAAGTAATATTTTTACTCCAAAAAACTGAATTTTTAAAATCTTTTTGCAATGACTTATGATCGGATATTTATATTATTTTAAATATTTTAATAATTAATTGATCAATGCCGTTAGGCTTAGTACACCATGAACCTTAACTTCGCAATCCCCGACGCCCTGTCAAGGGCACGGGACTTACTTTACTTTTTTATATATCCTATTATATTTAAAATATAGATTATTAATAAATGGCGATAATTTTAACAGGAAGAAGAAGAAGAAGAAAAAGATATTGAGTATGTCAACAATTTGAAGTTTAACGATAACACGCTATCACCACCGATTAATAATCATTGTTCCTCTTTAATAACTTATAAACATCCGTTTGATAATATTCAGACGGTGGAATATACAGTTAAATCGGAACGCGAAGAAATGATTAATGTGCTGATAGAAGCAACTAATTCTCAAAAATGGTTATTAGAAAATGTGCAGCAGTCGAGAACTGGGACTAAAACGGTTACTTATAAAAATTTGACAGGGTACAGTTTAAGAACAGACTGGTTAGTATACATTTGTACAAATACAATTTACGTAGTATGATAATATGTAAATTATAAATACTTTCTACATAAATACAGCATACTACGTGTAAATAGTATAACGAGACTATAGTCAAGTTGGTGTAAGTCGTAAGTGACATTTACTTTTAATTCATGCCCTTCGATGCATATTATGTGATTAGTTCTTCAATAAATTTGGTCCAGAAGTTTTTGAATAACTTAAAAAATGGGGAAGGAAAATAACTCAGTTATTTTTTAAAAAGCAATTATAGTATGAAATTCAGGGTGATGCCAATCGTGTCCTAATGCAAGGAGGTATACAATAACTATCCGCAATTGAGTTTCGAGATTTCGTTACATGTATACTCGTGCATGTTGTATATTCTTTTCAACTTTTTTATTAAACGTTTTCTTTTTTGCATATTTTCTTTTCGTTTACAGACACTTCAAAGTCAGCCTTTTGCGATATTCCAAATGTATTCTTAATTTTTCAGAATTCTTTTCCGTTGCTAAAACTATATTTTAAATATTTTAATTTTACATTGTTGTTCCCTCTAAAAGACGGTTTCACTGTGCTATATATTTTATATTTTTTTAAATTACAAACACAGAAATCTAACTATGAATTAGTATATTGTTTGTGATCTTTTGACTGTACCAGTAAGTATGAGCAAAGTGCGCATGACTTGCATACCACTCAAATTTACTGATCTTAAATATACAGGCTTTTAAAATCAGCAATATCAATTTGTCACTCGTCACTTCTTGGTCATCGGGGGCACGGTAAACGGGTAATCACTGTAATATACACGCACATGTATTGCATAAATAACCTTCGACAGTTCTAATTACATATAAAACATTAAATCAAAGGAAAGGAACAAATTAGTTCCACCAAGAATGATTCTACATGCGCTGATTAGTAAAACATTGTTTCTATCATTTTAATAATAATAATAATAATAATAAAAAGAGTAAAAAAAGTTTGTTTTTTACCGGAAGAAAAGGAAAAGAAATAAACTTTTTCCGTAAAAATATGGTATAAAAAATAACACTTTATTTTGGTTGCTACAGATGTTAAAAAAATTCACCAATATATATTTTTTCGCTTTTTTTTTTTTTTTTGCTGTTATTAAATTCTTTTCCAAACTGTTATTTTTGTGTTCTCTTTTTTTATTTTATCATAATAATAATAAACGTGTTTGCATTTATTCGCGTAATTTTATGTGCAAATAAAAAAAATATTAATACTGTACTCGAATTATTACTAATTTATTCAATAATTAATATTTGCTTTTTCTTTTTTGGCTTAAAAAGACTGTTAGATTGTATACTATATTTTGTTTTATAGGATGCAAAAGAACAGTACAGCAAAATCATGTGTGAGCAAAATGTATATTCTTTCCACGTATAAAATAATTCGGGAATTACTGTTGTACGCGATGTTAGATGAAAATAGTAAAATCGCCAACAGGCGGCTGAATACAATAATGCATTGTATGTCTATTCCTACTTTGTCTCAGGTAACGATGTTATTTTAGATGAACTTTCTTAATTCGTTGTAATATTTTATTGAAAAGAAAAATACATTAAATGTAAATTATTTAATCCAACAATAACACGTTAAAGCTTTTATTTTTCTTCTGGAAGTGTAATCTGCAATTAGCTTATATAACATTTGTGCATTGAAAAGCCATTTTTTTAATCTACATAATTAGATATACAGTTAACAATAAAATTTTAAGTTACAATAGCAGTTTTTGCTTTACACGATTATTGTTCGTCATTATTTCCACTATTTTATTAAACAAGTGGAATCAATAATCGTTTTTTTTTCCCGTGCAGAAAGGATTTATTTAAATTACACAGTACAAATAAATGATTTCGTTAATGATGAAGCTATTTAAATGATGCATTTTAAACTGGAGTGTTGTTTATCTAATAAATACACATAAAGAACATAAAACACAATTTATTAAAATTAATAATACTCGTCGATTATTTTTGCGTCATTTTAACCGTAATTGTAAATTTCGCACCTCTCCTGATTCAGAGTATTTATTTTTTAATTGCAGAACCAGACCGCTTTTTATTTGAGAATATAATGAATCTATGTCTTTTAGTGTTTTTGGGGATCCCGGGTGTACTGTATATGTTATATGTTTTCGAAAGTTGCTGGAAAAATAATTGCGATTTAGGTAAATAAGTTTGAAAATAAAATAGCAAAATATCTAATTTTTATTTTTTCATTTTATGTAGGAAACGTTTAAATGTTTGGTGAATGATTATTTAGTCGTGGTTCGAAAATACCAACGAATTATTTCATTTTGCAAAACAGTTCGAAAAAATAGAGTATGCGCTGTTTCTGTTTTAAAATACAGTCTAGCGCTAAGAGAATTATGTCAATCATTTACGGATGCTGTTACGCACATTGAACAACAAATCATTGCACAAGGTACTTTTCTACTGTTAACATTTTTAATTTTTTGTTTTCTGCCATTATCCTTTTAGTTGTTGAATTTAGTGGTAAATGTGTTTGACTCACATTGTAGATGTTCCCATTTAGAACTGCGCCGAAAATATTAAATAGAAACAATATTTACATAACCATCATCAATCAACGCAGAATAGTACGGTGAAACATTGTCACACATATTGTCATAGAAGCATTTCACAGAATTTTTTTTTTTTTATTGCTATTTTACAAACTATTTGGTAATCTGTGGAATAAGTTAAAATAACATGACTAAGCAACCCATCCAGTGAAGGATGCTAAAATTAACTTATATATGTGTACACACATACTGCTGTATTCTGACGTACGCATATATACCATACTTACACGCACCGGCACCCAGCTCGCACATACACCCTCACACAACACGCCCATACACATATATTTATACATTTATAACTTATATGAGATTTTGAGGTCGTTTTCTATTCAGCTTACGTCCCTCGCTTAGGTCACTCAGCAGTTCTTTTGTTGTACTATTAGGATGTTATTTCAATCTGGCAACATATCGTCGAGCAGCAGTTGCTATTTCATTCTATACAAATTTAACTCCAAGATCTTCATGATGTTGGTTATGTGCCATGGAGCAGAAATAATCGTGCGTAATAACTTATTCTGTACTCTTTGCATAATTGAAATGTTGCTGCTTTTGACACAGCCCCATAATTGACAGTCATATTGCCAAATCGGTTTTAAAATTTGTTTATAAAGTAGCAGACTTGTTTTCAAGAGATACTGTTGATCTCTTACCTAGCAGCCAGTACAGTTACCGCAGTTTGATGTTCAACTTATTTCTCTTTGTTATAATGTGCTTCCTCCAAGTCAAGCATTTGTCAAGATGTATACCAAGAGATTCTTCGGTTAATGAAAACTACTCGAGATGATTTACCCTCATTGATCTTTATCTTCCGTAATTTGCACTATGATATTACTTTATTTTCGGACTTTATTTGAACACAATATTGCTGTGTCATCAACAAAAATCGCTATATCAACGTGCGATGAAGTAGAAATATCCGTTACGTAGATGAGGTAGAAAAGCGGTTCGAGTATGCTCCCCTGAGGAAGGCCTGCCCGAACCGGATGTATACTTGATTCGTCATCTCCATATTTAATGTAGAAATATCTTTCATTTAAATGCGACGGGAATAATTCAGTCCGCTGGCAGGGAAAATGACGTCAAAGTTTTTGAAAATAGACCATCGTGCCAAACTCGATCGAATGCTTGACTTACATCTAAAAGTACGGTACCGCAGACCATTTTCTCATCCAGGGATTTTTCAGTTTTATGAACAATCCGATGCACTTGTTCTATCGTACTATATTTTGCCCGGAAGCCAGATTGGTGTTCAGGTATTATATCTGTTTGCATTCAACTATTGGCATTATTCTTTTTAGCAGTAATTTTTCGTATAATTTAGAAAGTACCGGCACAAGATTTAAATTGGTCAATACGATGATGGTTCCCCGTTGAAGGTTTTTGTGGTTTTTGAACTACGGAAATTTTCGACAATTTTAGTTGTATGGGAAAATATGTTAATTGCAGCATTGCATTAAATATCTACACTAGTAACATCAGTCCTTTTTTTTAGGCAATTCCTTTAAAACTTTTGCTCTGTTATTAAATCGTAACTTGGTGCTTTGTTAGGATTCATTGTCCGTATTATACTATTAATTTCACCTGGTGAAGTCAATTTTTTTACGGGTTTTGATCCATCTTGACAACAGGAGTCAGAAATTAATGATGTATTAACAGGATGTGATTGAATATGTTGGCAAAATATTCGCCAAACAGTTCCGCTTTTTCAACATCAGCACGAGCCCAGCTACGATCCGGTTTTCTTATAGGGCAACCCGATAAGTTTGGTCCTTTAAGGTGTTTTGTGCAGCTTTCTACAAAGAGAAATTTTGTTGCGCTAAAGGTGATAAATTAATCAATTACTCGATGAGTGTGATTTATTCTTTAAATCCTGTAACAAACGTTTAACGAGTTTCGTCTGTTTGTTCAATACAGTTTTATGTGCGGGTTTTCTGAATATTTGCCACTGCTTCCTCAATTTTCTTCGTAGATTTACCTCTACTTTGGTATGTTGTTGATACTAAAGCACCGGTTGACATTTATTAATTGTTATTAGAGAGCCTTCCAAGCCGACTGTTGAGTAACCTTAATGAAGTAATTCACTGCATTATCGATATCATCGGTAGTCTCAAGTGATATCTTTAAATTGATATCGTTTCCAAGATATTCTCTGAATAGTTCCCAGTTTGTAGATCTGTTGTATAATTTTGGTTTGGACACTTTTTTTCCTATCTGGTCACTAATAGACAGTATAACTGACGAGTGATCTGATGGTAACTCATTATCTGCTCTAACATCAGTGAAGATTGTTGGAATACATTTAATAATAAAAAAGTCCAGTAAACCCGGAACTTTATTCAGATCCGCAGAATAACTTAGTTTTACTCACCATTAATCGCCGTTATATTACACTATTAAGTAGGTTTAAAATTAGTATCGCTGCATTGAGTCGTATGTATTTGATTACCAGTACAGAATACGAGTTTGCTACATTAGGAATGTGCTATTCCGAGACATAAAAAACTTATTTGGTTATAATTTTCTCTGTTTTATCTACTATTATAACCAATGTTTTACACTACTGCTTATGGTTAATCTAAAATTTCTACAAATATCAATCAATTTTTGCGTATGGTAATTTCTATTCCGTTTTTAAGGATCCTAATAATGACATATCGTTGACAGCAAAATTGTGGATTAGCCAGAAAGGTTTTTCTTTGGATGCTCATAGGAAATTCTCGTTTAGTAATAAATTTCATTAACTTGATACGGGATATAGTAATAATGTTTAGATCAAGTTTTACTGATGATATTAATTATTTGTTATTTACCAGTTTATGCAGAATTCATTTCGCGCAGACTTTAGTCTCTATAAAGTGTTCATTATTTGTTTTGGGCTGGCTATCTTGCATTCTTTTCCATTAATTACAACGTAATTCTTAGGCTACCCCCCATTAGAAAATATGTCCGAATTTTATTTAATGTTTGCTATATTTTATAGGATTTTTGTTATTGTTATTTAAAAAATGTCACAATTTTATGTAACGAAAAAATGTTTTAATTTTATATAATGAAAGTTAAATGTTAGGATAAGATTTTTGTGATTATGTTATTTTTTTTTTTGTGTTGATGCCAGTAAGAATTACGTTGTAAATTTTGATCATTTTATACAAAGTATAAAAGAGAAAGAGACAGAAATGAAAGAAAGAGGGGTCAAGGGACACAAATGACCGAGTTTATAATATATATATATATAATTCGTAACAACATAGCCAATTAATTTTTAATATTTTTTTACTTTCCTCTTTTCCCTTTTCCCTTTAAAACAAAGCGATAACATCATTAAGTGATTACTATTTTGGACAATTTTCATTTATAATCTTCGCCATATTCCTAACTTTTGCTGCTCAGTCGTGTTTGCCAGATTATTCATTTAGTCTTGGTGGGTTATGATAAAAATTGTATAACTATGTTTGCTTAAGATCTTCTATTATAAAAGAAAACAATCTTACTTTAACGACTGAACAGATACAGTTGGCGGTTTGGGTGGTTGCGCGAGATGAATGTACGTAAACAACACGATGGTGAGTACTTAGAAGTGATTAGCACCAATAAGAATTTTATTGAAATTTTACCATATTTACTTTTTTACAAATTTTTACCCAATGGAAAAATACATTTTATTTCTTTATATACTTCTGTACTTCATTTTTTTATGTCTTTGCACCAAATACTGCCGACGTAATTTAAATTCTTACAAGTTCGCATGTAATATTATTAATTTATCCTGTAGGAGAATATATGAGATACTAGAATGAAAATATATTTTATCGGTAATAACTTTTATCAAAGAATGAAAAAAATAAATTTAAATAAATTATTCGAAAACTGTGTGCATGAAAAAGCTCTTTGATTGAATCCGAAAAAGAACCAATAATGAAGAATCGATGAAATCAGAATATCGCTGAAAAATTGATCAACGCGATTGTTTCTAAACGTTGACGAAAACAAGCGATCAAGAACTTTACTTTTTCGTTTTACAAAACATCAGTTGTTTTTTTTCTTCTTTTTTTTTTTTTTTAAATTCACCCGAACGGTAAGTAATATCAAATGCTAATAATTTTTAATAAATAAAATGTGAAATCGCGAAAACTATACTTTTCGTAATTTATTATATTATAGTTTATTGTGTAATAATGTTACAGTTCCAAATACGTTAACGTAAACTTTAATTATAATGAACTTACCTTTTTTAATATTCGAATGGATAATCATTAATAAAAAGCAGTGGCCAAACATGCACGACGGTATAGGTGTACAAACATATATGGACATTTGGGCCCACTTATATAACGAAAAATGAAACATTACAATCAGTTTCAAGTATATTCTTTCACACAAATTCACATTGTATATAAAATTGTCATGAACACTGCTTAATTTCTATACAACAAGCATGTATGAACAGAGATAGTCATGACTTTTGAAATTGGCAATACAACTAATAGAAATATTTACATCAAATAACCATTTTAACAACTATTGTAACAATATTTTTTTCAGAATTCCTGACCATTTTTGTTTCTCCGCGAATTCATTCGCATTAGCGAGATACATTTATTTTATGTTATAAAATTATATATCACGTATTTTTTATTATAATTATTAAATTATTTTTCCCTTTTACATATTTCGCAAAAAGTCTAGAATTATTCAAGGTGTGCTGCATGATAAGATGGAACACTTACATTTGTCGATTGATCAGCTGCGCGCCGAAAATAATCAACTACACAAAACCATTGAAGCGCTTCATGTTGAAAATAGTCAGCTAAAAGAGTCCAACTCCGAGTTGCGTGCGCAGATCGCCGACCTGCAACAGTATACACGGAGGGACAATCTAATCATAAGCAATATACCACATCAACCGAGCGAAAACCTTTACGACATCGTACAAAAGTTAGCCGATGCGACCGATGCTGCGATGAACCTGAATGACATTAGTGTATGTCACTGTTTGCCGCAAATTGCTCGCCAAACACAAGCAAATATAGTGGTGAGGTTTTGTACGCGTATAACGAAAGAATATCTACTGAAAATGTGTAGAATAAAGCTGCCCGTTCTGAAAGATATCGGCTTCACGGAACCGATATCCCTGGCGATTCAGAATGTCTATGTAAACGACCACCTTTCGACAGAAAACAGTAAAATCTTCCAAGCAGCTCGCACTTTAAATCAGAACGGCTGGAAGTTTATATGTCGCATGACGGTAAAATATTCGGGCGGAAGGACGAAAATGCATCCATTATTATACGCTTCATATTGCAGAGTCAAGTCGAATCATATAAAACTATTAAAAATTGACTAAGTGCAGTCTTGCGTAGTAACTGCACATGTAACTGCATGTGTGCGTTCGTTCATTGCTGTATATGTAAGCGTATGTGTATGTTTTTTCACTATGGTTTGTGTTGGTTTTTTTATGTTTTCAGTTTTTTATAATATTAGCTGTTATTATTATCAGTCGTATTTATATTGCGGCTCGTGAGAACTTCAACGGTAATATTAATGTTTGTATTTATATTTATTTATATTTTTATGGTAATATAAATTTAACCAAGCCGGAATTTATAAAATAACTTGCAATACATGCCAAAATATATATATATATAGAACAGACTAGAAGAAATTTCAAAATAAGATACAAAGAACATTTATTCGCTATAAAATACGGACATATAAATAAATCAACAATAGTTAAACATATTATCATTAATAAACATAAATTAACACATAACATCGAAATAGATTTAAAATACATAAACAATCATAACATACTAAATTTCGCTGAAAATTATTATATTAATAAATTCAAAAATAAGTGTATAAACCATAACTTTCCGAATATAAATAACCCATTGTTTAACCTCCAAATAAAATTTTAATAAAGTTCATTTCCTTATATACACATTTTTACTACACAGACGACTATTTTACATAATTTATCATACTTATGATTTATTTATTTTTAATATTAATTTTTATATTTTTGAAATTTAAAATTTTTAAAATTTTTAAAACTTTTCATTTTTCATTTGAATTGTTACCATTTTTCTTGTTAAATTTTATTAGTCATTTTTTATATTTTTATATTTTATTTTTTAAATTTTATAAATTTTATATTTATTCAATAATCGACTTTTAATATCGACCTTGTTCAGTTTAATTTTAAATGTAGTTGATTGATCTTAGAAGTATTTCTGTATCCTTTTTAAAATTTTTATTGTTAGTAATTTTTCGAAATTATGAAGTATCGGTCTTAGCTGAATAATAAGTTAAATATCATCAGTCAAGTTTTATAGTACATAGAATGTATTGAAAAAATATCTTGTTTTTTAATTTTTTCAAATAGATATTACGTTTTATAATGTCAGCTGCCCAAGATAATCTATTAAGTGCTTTACTAATAATTTGACGCAAATTAATATTGATTATTCTACAACGAATATCGTAATAATAGTAAAGAAAAACAAACAATTATTTAAAATGATCATGAACCTGCCTGTGTTCTAATACGTTATAGACAAACATAAATTAATTTTTTGAATAGAATATAATATATTATTGTTGATTTAAAAGTAAAATTTACTAAGTGGCATTAAGTATCATGTCACTCGTTGAGTTTTATCTCTAAACCGACAACGATATATTATTAGAAAACATTGTGTTTTGTGGTTAATTAAAAATATTTTGTATGTTATAATTAATAAATTAAGTGATGTAGTGACATTAGATTATGGCAGGAGAGGGGGAAAAAAATTAAATTTTATGTTTTTTAAAAAACAAAAAAAAATGCCGTACTAAATTTAAAAAAATATATAAAATCAGCATAAATACTCCCACAAACAAAAATTCTGTGTATAAGTATTATTTAAAAATGCTAGTGATGTAATTAATATTTGTATTTTATTTATTTTAAATCAATAAGTAATTTTTTGTTTCCTTTTACGCGTAATATTAAAGCTCGCTGAGGAATCGGACATTGCTTAAAAGTGCCGAACACGAATCCAGCAAATTTTAGTTCAGCAGGATTCGACGTACTATTTTCAAACCTGAAGCGTCACTTGGGAAAATTGAGATTCACAAATGACATAGAAGTTAATACATTTTTTCGAGAAAAACTGAAGTACTTTTAAACGAAACAAAATTATTAGACCATTATAATAAATCGTTTAAGACAATTATGTCGAACAGTGGTATGACTTCAACGGTTTACACGTAGCAATTTTCACGCCATGTTTCGTGTTTGCTTGTTGGGTATTACTTTTGAAACAACCCTCCTATTAAATTAGTAGTTAATCTTATCATTAAATCGATCTAATTATTATATTTTAAGTTGTTCTATTTTTACATTTTTATAGTGTTTTAAATTTTGCAATACATAATTTTTTCACCGCGTTCATTTTTATTTTTCGTTTATTACTGATACAAATCGTACCTCCAGCGCGATCTATTTAAATTCTAAATTATTACTTTTATTTGATTGTTCTTCTAAATAGAGAATGTCAGTGATATTTCTCAGCTGGACCGTAGAACCACTATATACGGATGTATATCTTGCTCTTTTATCTGCACGTGTCATACATCGGTGAATTTTCTCATAATTTATTTCTACCTTAAGAAAATATATATATGTGTGTGTGTATATTAATTACAACGTAATTCTTAGACTACCCTCCAATTAGAAAAAATGTCCCAATTTTATGTAACATTTGTTATATTTTATTGGATTTTGTGATTATGTTGTTATATTCATATGGACCGATTTAGAATTGCGCTGTAAATTTTGATCATTTTATACAAAGTATAGAGGAGAAAGAGACAGAAATGTAAGCAAAAGGGGTCAAGGAACACAGCCCCTTGCGGGGCCAAAATGGCCGAGTTTATATATATATATATACATGTATATTATATCAAAGGTTAGTTCAAAATAATTCGTATTATGCTTTGCATCGCCCTATAAAAAAAAAAAAAAAAATATTCAAGTACATTATCGTGAAGCCTAAGTACAAATGGTGCAATTTCAGCGCGGTAACGCAAACGACATGCCCGTACGTGCCGATCGGGTGAAGGCACATCGATGGTACACTACCAACTATTTACGCTCGAGAAATGTGACGACGCACATGGGACGGCAACACTGAGTTCGCAAAATTACAGTAGACCGGCGGAGAGAGGACGGATCGAGCAGTCTGTAGTAAAAATGCAGTGTGGCTAAGTTGTGCATGACGTAGACAGGAGAGATTCGTGTAGCATTTACACTTTAGTTGCCGGTAAAAAACAAGAGAATTTTTGAGGCAGCGAGTGCGACTGACAATGTGCCGACTTCAGTACAGCGAGAACAATGTTGTATTGGCCATGTTCTTACGAGAGCATCGGAGTGTCATGTCATGTTAAAGGAAACGTATGACGGGGAACCAATCGGGAGAGAGACGGTAAACGATAGGTATGCGCGGTTCAAATCCGGACGCGCGACATCTGCTCCATAACCCTCGAGTGGTAGACCGGTGGCGGCCCCTCGTACTGCTGAATACGCTCTCCCTTGAAGACCACGGTCAACGCCGAGTACTACATCGGCGTCCTGAGCACTTTGGGAGATAAATCTAGCGGAAACAGCCAGAAATCGCCAAAAATTTCATCCTTTACCGAGATAGCGCTAGACCTCATGCCGTTCAACTCACGCAGGAGTTCATCGAGCGACGTGGTATTGAGGTCCTGTCCCATGCTCCCTACTCTCCGGACTTGGCTCCCTGCGATTTCTGCTTGTTTCCTACCCATAAACGTGGGTTGCGTGGCGGCTGAAGGTTTGAAACGGATGAGGAAGCGTCCGGCGGTGGCTCTCAGCGGAATACAAAAAAACCACAACTCTGAAATAACGGAGGATAAATGTATACAGCATGGCGGACGGTACTTTGAGAAAGATAGAAACTCGAGAGGAGTGAACATGTTCGTAATTGTTGAATACAGCTTGATGAAATTTTGTCGTTTTTGTTTGTTGTTTTTTTTTTTTTTTTGTTAAAATTTGTAGGGTACCATCGATATGCCTTTACGCGATCGGCCCCCGTACGAGCATGACGAATTTGCGCTACCGTGCTGAAATTTTCATCATTTGTGCAGAAGATTTCAGGCTTCACAATGATGTGCTTGAGTATTTTTTTCGAGCGATTCGAGGCACAGTACGGATAATTTTGGACCAAACATTATGTATAGTATTTATTCGTAATTTAATTACTCTATCTATATTGCTAGTGTGTGTTATTTCGATTTAATGCACGTATCAGCAAGTTTTTTTTTTTTTTTTTATTTATTTTATAGGCACGTCAACACAGGTCATTCACCCAACATAAAAGATTAGAAAAATAGAAAGACATATGGAGTGGCAGGTTATATCAAAAAATGATTAGAGACATAAGAAATGAAAGCGGCTAACAAAGGAACAACAGAAGGCGATGGAAAAGAGTAGGGAGGCCAAGGCTAAGCAAATTGGAATAAAAGATCGCCGCGTTCTGAGGAAATAAAGGAGCATTCGAATAGGACGTGGTTTGCGTCACAGGAGACATTTAGGGTAGGGAGATAAAAAGGACACAAAGGAGATTGAACAAGAGCAAAACGGAAACGAGAAGTCGGGAGCAAACTATGATTAAAACGAAGGCGAACTATGGAAGAAGTGACAGAACGACTGATATTGGGAAAATTGTTAAACCAAGTTACACAACATAAATCGAATGTATAATCCAGGAACGAAATTTAACTGCGTATATGTGTTATTTTCTACTCTACTATATTGCTGTACGTACGATTAAGCCGGCATATTCGAGTTTAGAATAGACTAATACGTGTGCTCCCGCGAGTAATGGTTTGGTTTTTTGCGAGCATCACGGATGATCAATAACGATTTTTGTAACTGCCATGAAACTGACTGTCCATATTAGCTCGGATAATTTTACGAGAATTTAGCCCGCTAACTGAAATTATTGATCAAGCGGCTCGGATTTCCCAATTTAGGTAATTCTTTAGTCAATAATAACGCTTTAATAATATAACGGAAAAATAAGTTCCGTTATAGGAATATAAAATCGTCCTTACTATACTACTAAATTAAGTTTTAATGGAAATTATAATTTCAAAAAAAAAAAAAAGAGAGAACGCTTATTGTGTCCTATTGACGCCATTCGTCACTTTATATGATATGCGTGATGAGATGCATCACGTACGCGCTACAATCAATTGCGCGACGTAAAAATTTAATATAAAAATTAAAGATATCGAAAATAATCTTAGAAATAATTGAAACTGAAAGATATTGAGCAAAATCATTTATTCGTACTGAGTTAAAATAAATGATACCGAAAACGAAACGCGAAACTTATGTTCTTGGGAGCGACAGAAAACTGGAAACATAGATTTGTTACAGTACAATATAAATATCGAATATCGTCCGGATACGACTAACATTATTGCGGCAAAAATATGATATCGCATATGAGATTCAGACACCGTACTATCTGACGGAGAAGAAGTGATATGAGAAATGACACTCATACTCGGCAGCGAGTGAGTTAGAAGAAGAAGAAGATATGCAAATATCAAAAAACATGCTCGGACGAGATTGATACAAATTTACTAGGTACAAAATGTGATAATAGTTATAGGAATTACTCCTTTACAAAAAGCTGGAGCACCTCGACGTTATTGACGAAAAATTATTTTTTTCCCTTTGTTTTCCTCATTCGACAATTATGTTATGAATCAAAATGAATAAGTGGAACGAAAATTATGAATACTTTTGTAATTATTATATTTACTACACATGCACACATAAATGTGCGCGCGCGTGTGTATGTACCTATATTTGCATACTAAAAAGTAAATGAGCAAATTTATTTTTAACTTTTAATCAACCGCGCGACATTTGACAATTTTTTTTTAGCTGGTTTCAATAAAGGCTAAATGCAGCGACTACAGAGGTATTTACACCAACGGAAATAAAGGCTGTTGAAATGGAGCATGTATTCTATACTAATAATAAAGCTGATAATAGTATCACTGATGTCGCTGTGATCGACACTCAAGGAAATTGAGGCGAATGTTGCGAAGTAAACAACGACTACACTGCTGCTAAAGACGATTGGTAGTTGAGATGTTAGTGTATATGTGTATACGAAAAATTAATCATATCGGTATTCTTCGAGTTCTTAAAAAAAATTTGAATTAATTTTGCCATAGTAATTGCGTTTGAAATACCGTTATTGCTATTCATGGTGACAATGGACTATTTTTATTTTAAATAGTATCGAGATGACAAAAAAAGGATAAAAAACAATTTGAATCTTTTATTTTCAACGCGACCAAATCATTCTGCGCGATTAATTTATAAAACTTCTATATATCCTGTCGAGCAGTAATTAATTAATATTATAACTTAATAACAAACAATTAAAATATCTTACCAGTATTTCAGGTGTGAAAATGTTTTTTTCGATTCTACTAAAGGATATGTAAATGTAACAAATGTCTGAAAGAAAAAGAGCTCTGCGTATGAATTCGTTTGATGTTTTACGAGCTTGCATTTTATTTTAACCATTATTTTTTCTCTTTGCGGTTCCGTAATCAACAGCGTCATTATCTTTAAACACTACTCCATTATCTGTTGTTGATCTGTTGGATTCAAAATAGCTCGTCAGTTCCCAGTATGTTTATATATGAACACATAACAGCCATTTGTTCCACCGCCGTTTCCACTTTTAATAGTTTATCAATTTAATTAGGACTTCTTTAATTTCAAGAACAAATGTTAGGTCTCAATTTTACACCATGATTACGGAGTTACTCCGAAACACGTCATTAATATTTAATAATAAAATTGTTTGTGTATCATTACTGGTTAGTTTCATATTATTAATAGTATTACGAGAGCTGCCGGGACTGTTACGACGGGAACGCTATATGACTTGAAAAATAAACCAGTTGTGTAAAGAAACCGAATAGTTTCTGCAGTGTTCAAGAACAAGTTAGCTAAAGATGATTGCAGGGACACTATTTGGTGATTAGAGCGCTGAAGAGAAAAGGAAGGGCACTCCGGGAGCAGGGCGGAGGGAACAAAAGAGACATTCAAAAGGAGGCTCGCAATTGAATAAAAGATGATCGAGTGTTAAGGAAATATGGTTTATTCGATACACTGCGTAATTAAATTTAGGTTTCCTTAATGTATTCTGTTTCGTTAACATAAGTACTACAGCTACAGTTAACTGAAGCGTAAAGTTAACTTTTGCTTTTTATCCCCATCTCATCGAGTAGATAAATATAAATTAAAACATTTTTTTTCTCTGATTTTTGTGAATACCATTATTTTCACGTTAATGTGTTTACGACGAACCGTAATTTTCATGTAATAATGACCTTTTAATTAATTGTTTTTTTTTTAATTTGTAATTTCAGAAAACTCCCACACCTTGATTACCATGATGGATTACTTGAAACCTTTTATGAATACGATTAATTTTTTATATGACTTGCATAATCAAGCAATACCCGCTAAAAAGTTACGGGAACCTGCATGGCTAACTGTTACTAGGTAATTGTATTATTGACTTCTTTTTTTTTTTATATATAATCCTAAAAACGTAAGCAAATTTCAGATCACTAATTCAGTAATGAAATGACAACATTATGATTAACCTTCATTGTTAAGGATATGTTTAGATAAAGGGTCTAGCCGGATAAAATGGTCGAATCGGCCTCTAAGTCATTTGGAAAAGTAATTATGTCATTATGTTCGGCATCAATGGAAACGCCGATTTCTAGATTTTTAGACCTCTAAACCCCCAATTTTGTGTATTTTTTTTTTTTTTACAATATCTCGGTCAATTTTCAATCTAGGAAATTTGTTTTTCCTTCAAATTGTGATAGATTCTGCGCTCTACAAAATGGTTCTACTCAAAAAAAATTTGGCGCAAAAGTCGAATTTTTATAGCGTTTGAAAAATTTTAAAACTCGATTTCTCGAAAACAAAAACATACTCATTTTTAAAAATAAAATGTTTTATGCATTTTTTCTTTAAAAATATTTATACGTTTTTTTCAGATTTTTAAAAGTGGTGGAACGTACTCAAAAACCCTAAAAACCGTATATTTTCGGTTTTTTGACCATATTCAAGCCTCAAAGTCTTTCCTGGTAACCTACTTGATACTCCGAATGCCATTTCTGACTTTATTCTATACTACCAAGATGATAAAAATTGTTTCCGTAGGGGGCGCTTCATTATGAAACCAATAAAATCCGCATTATCGAACAATCTTTAATAAGTCCTAACGGCTTCGTGTATTAATAGCGATTCTCAAGATTGATTATCCTATTTCTATACATTTAGTACATGATCGACTACTTTTTATCGTTTATTTGCATGTCAGAAATGAATTTTAATTTCAAACCACACATTCTTACCTCCAAAGGTCAATTAGAATCAGTAATTATAGGTAATGTTAGATACATATTTCATTTTATGTTTAATCGAAGAATAACATAGAATGAGGCAACAAGAAGGGAAAATAAGACCCTAATACTATGATGGTTTATTAAAATTTCACGGTAATAAAAAACTATATTGGATTGTATAACCTATGATCTCGGACCGTTTATCAGTCATCGTCACTGTCTTCTTCAATAACGGGAACCACGTGCTCTTGCTCATAAATCTTTGTGAGATGTTCGACAAATTTCACAATTTTGGACAAGTATCTAGCATGTGACAAAAAGTAAATAACGGCAGCAGCAACGTGAGAACAACAACCGATCGTTCTCATGCTGTTTGCACATTCGCAACAATGCCGGCACAGCCAGTCGTATATGGTTTATAATGAACGTAGCAGTTGTAAAATGTGCTTTCCGTATGCCTAGATCTGACTTGTATTTTGAAAATATCAACTGATGCTTTGAAATACCTTAAATCCATTTCATCTTTCTGATCCATCATTTCAGCTAAGTAAGATATTGCTTGTTGCAACTGAAAAGTTCTAGTAAATATCTATACTAGATCCATTTCCGTAATTTCAGGAAAATCGAGCACATCAGAAGACTTCAATTTTTCAAACAAACTACTTCTCCTCCATCTTCCTAATTGCACTTCTGTAGCTAATTTTCTTTACTATCTTTTGAAAGAATGTAATTCAATATCTCTTCATTTGAAGAAGCCTTCGAGACTAGTCGTTTTCCAAATTCATTTATTAAGAAACAAACAATCTTACTGTAAAGACCAGCTTCAGCTAGGCAACGATTATCTAACTGATGATGGAGAAGCTTATATTTTTGAGCTACAACACCACATACAGCTTCCACGACCCATCGAATCATCGTGACACAGCGAGACCTGTTAGCTTTTTCCACAGACAATTGTTTTTTTCCTTTCTCCTTTGATGATGGCATGAGAACACGATACTTTTCTTCTAACTCACGAAAGCCTCGATCGAGTACAAAAACATCATTTTCCTTGCACATCAGTCTCTTCGAATCACTTTCATTTGCATTCAAAATTTTTTTCAAAATTTTAGCATCATTTTCTTTAGCATAAAATGGTCCCCAAACATCAACAAGGTAACCATCGCTAGTACACATTGTAAATGGTTTACACAAAGGAACTTTTTTATAACCCGAATAAAATTTTCTTTGATATTCGTTGTTGGAACTCTTTTGGTGTCTTAAGTAAGTTCCATCATCAACTAGCGCAAGATTAGCATCACTTATGCCGTGAAGATTTTTGAGGAAAATCGTTGAATGATTACGAATCAAGTCATCTCGATTTGCAGTTTTCAAGCCAAAACGTGAAGGCAATATGTCCTTTTTAAAAGAATTTAAAACAGAAAGTTGACTACAGCGCCAATATCAAGTAAAATATATAGCTTCATGATTTTTATGACTGCTCCTACAACTATATATTTATATAAAGCCCGATGGGTTGTCTTCATATAAGCACCCCCCCTCCTCCGCCCCAATATATATATATACACATATATATATATATATATATTTAATAGATATTATCTTTAAACAATAATTCACAAAAATAACCAGTGAGATTGGAAAAAACATTCCATTAAATGCTATATCAAAAGCGACTTATAATACTGTTTCTAAGTGAAAGTGTGTGGTTTGAAATTAAAATTAATTTCTAACATACAAATAAATGATAAAAAGTAGCCGATCATGTACTAAATGTATAGAAATAGGATAATCAATCTTGAGGATCGCTATTGATACATGAAGCCGTTAGGACTTATTAATGATTGTTCGATAATGCGGTTTTTATTGGTTTCATAATACTTTACGATGAAGCGCCCCTACGGAAACAATTTTTACCATCTTGCTAGTATAGAATAAAGTCAGAAATGGCATTCGGAGTATCAAGTAGGTTACCAGGAAAGACTTTGAGGCTTGAATATGGTCAAAAAACCGAAAATATACGATTTTTAGGGTTTTTGAGTACGTTTCACCACTTTTAAAAATCTGAAAAAACGTATAAATATTTTTAAAGAAAAAATGCATAAAACATTTTATTTTTAAAAATGAGTATGTTTTTGTTTTCCGAGTTTTAAAATTTTTTAAACGCTATAAAAATTTGACTTTTGCGCCAAATTTTTTTTGAGTAGAACCATTTTGTAGAGCATGGAAGCCATCACAATTTGAAGGAAAAACAAACTCCTAACATCCCTCCTCATTTTCTTACCTCTCCCTTTCATATTAATGAGCTCCAACTTGCCTTGCATAATGCATCCAAATCCTCACTTAAGATCGATGGAATTCCCTACCTTGCTCTCCAGAACCTAACCTACAATGCTCTTCAGTTCCTAAATTCGCTGTTTTATTCCTTTGCTGACGCATGCAGTACTCCCTCCTCTTGGAAGTGATTTATTGTCATTCTCTTTCCCAAAACGAACGCTTCTTCTTATCGTCCCATCTCCCTGGCTTCCTGCCTTAGAAACGTCTTTGAAAGTATACCCTTCCTAGTAACATGTTTGTTTTCCGTCCGAACCTTTGATCACCGACTGTATAAGTCTATTTATATCCGATATATATAAATCATATCACAACCGCCAACGAAGAACTTAACAGATCATTAACCGATTTGGAGCTTTCTCTTTCCTCTATTCATCTCTCTGTCTTTCCTTCCAAATCCTTTAGCATTGTATTCTCTCTCCGACCAAACAATTCAGCCATGGTTAATGTCTCTCTGAATAATTTTCCTTTTCCTTTAGTTAACCATTTCTGCTATCTTGAAGTGTTTCTAAATAGTCGCTTGTCTTTCTTTGGGCATATCAATTTCCTTAATATTTCAAGCCGCAAACGTCTCAATCTATTCAAAGCCCTTTCATACACGAGATGGGGCGTTGATCTTCAAATCCTAATCCTGCTTTACAAATCAATCATCTAAACTAGATTATTGTTCTTTCATATATGGCAACGCCTCTAAATCTCTCTTCTCCAAATTGGATTTAACACAAAATTTGGTTCTTCGCTTTTGCTTAGGGGCGCTGAAGTCTACTCCTATTTCAGCTATTCTCGCTGGAGACAAATGCCCACCCTTTGTTCATCCATTGATTACATTTAAGATACATCTATCCCTTGTAAAAAGACTTTTCATCTCGTTTTCTAATATCCGTCTCTCATATCTCTCTATCTTTCTTAATTGACGTTTCTCTCCTAATAAAACTTCTATTTTAGCCCGTGTTTCTCATCGTTTATACAAATTCTCCTCCTATACTATTTCCCATTGTAAACTTCCTTATTTTATATTTAACTTCTTCGGGGTTTTTTCACCCTCCAAAACTCTCTTCTCTCCCTTCATCATCTAAATCGTTCGGCTCCGCAGCTGCCAATCAAGAATTTAATTTTATTATTAATTTCGCATTTCCTCTTCATTCCTTAATATTTACTGATGCTTCCAAGAGTTCAGGGGAAGTAGCTACTTCCTTTTTCTCCCCACCTAGTAATTCCTCTCAATCCTTCAGGCTGCCGGCTTTTTGTTTCATCATCTCCGTGGAACTTTATGATATTCTTCGAGCTATTATAGTTATTTCCACAACTCGGTACTCTGATAGATACCTAATCATTTCGGACTTCAAAAGTGCTCTTCAAGTTATATCCTCTCTCTTTCCCTCATACTCCCTTGACATTATTTAGAACTACGAATACACTAGTGAACTATATAAATACGCACGCACACAAATATATACATACATCCTCTCATCTATAGTCTTTTCCTTTCCCATTTCACTTCCATCGACCTTCTTTGGGTTCCAAGTCATGTCGTTATTGATAGTAACGAGGCGGTGGATTCCTTGGCTCGCTCAGCGTTACACTCTCCTTATTCTATTAAAAAGATTCCTGGGCAAAATATACTCCCTCTCTCCAAAAAAAATTCATGTCACGCTTTGGCCGGATGTATATCCTCGCTCCTTTTCTAATCCTAACTCATTTTACCTTTCTATTCAGCCTAATCTTCTTTCCTGTTCGTGGTTTCATTATTTGCCTACCCTCAAACATTTTCTCATTATTGCTATTTGCCATCTGCAGTTCAATCACACTTTGCTCCCATCCTCTCGATATCGTTTTGCTCTTTCCCGTCCCCTTATCGTCTATTGTACTCTAGTGACCTTACTTGCGTTTGTGATCCTCACCACACGTGCTGTTTGAATATTCCAATCTTTCCTCCGAACGTAATATCCTTTACGCTCACCTATTAAAGCCGAATTTTCCTACTCCCTATAATGTTTCTTATATCTTAACTTTGCTGCCTCCAAAGCTAGTAGTTCCTATTCTTGCCTCTTTTCTTTCGTCGATCTCTGACCGGATTAAAATTTAATTTCTAACATAGTCCAATGGTCCTGGGTAGCTTTAAGAAAAAATGTTTTTTTACATTGAGCTTCTTCTTATTGCGTTTTGAATAAAAAAGGAAAGGAAAAAAACATAATTAAATGATAAAATTTTATTCTATATTCAACAGAGACTAATTTATTTAATGCAAAATTAAATAAAAATTTTACACCATTAACTTCTTAGCGCACATGCTTGAATATTATAATACTACAGCTTATATTAAACTAATAGTAGAAATATTTTTTATTAGTGCAGCTTAATAATATTCAACATTAACCTTTCTTCCACCTACCTATAAATACAATTTGCAGGTTATTGTCAGTACTATACACGAGCATTGATAAAACAATTTCAACATCGTTTTCAAACTATGTAGTAGTATTATTTGTTCGAACACTTGAAGCTTACATTAATATAATGGACAGCTGGTTATCTGAAGGTACTTTGCAAGATTTATGTGATGAATTTATAATTGCCAGGTATGCATTTATTAAATTTATAACATTAACTTAAATTCGTAGTGTGAAATTATTGATTCATCGTTTTCTATGCGTAAGATTCATTTCAGTCATAAGGCGGAAAAAAATTTTAATTAACTTTCATTTTTTTTATTCATGATGGTTCGTTATTTTGAATAAATGTTGTATGCAGTCATTTACACAGTAGAGAAAGCAAAATAATTTTATATTTCACCAAAACAATGTAAATTACACTTTGTTTAACATTGAAATGATTTCCTACTTTTTCTTATTAAATAGAATTGAGATTTTTCATGGGGTAGTGGCTACCATTTTAATTATTAATTGAAAAAATGTGGACAGCTACCGAATTACGGTAATATAATTTTTGAAAACTTGTATATTTAATAAAAGTTTTAAAGTAATTTCTACATTTAGAAAATTTACTTTTGTATCTGTATGCGTTCAAAATTCCTCATCAAGCAACTGGAAGTAGTAATAACCAACAGTCTCAATTTGTCTAGCTGCCACAAATTTCTGCATCTGTGAAAAATAAAAACGACTTTCACAAATTCTCTTTTGTATGTACCGTGAATTGTTTTTAATGACAAATACTCATGCTTTTTTAACTCTTTTTTGTTAAATTTTGCGTTATGAATTGTTTTCGGGGCAATATCTAAAAATTCGATTCTGATTGAAACCTAAAATTAATAAGCCATATTCTTATATACTTACCTCGGTACTAAAAATATCTAGTTATTTTCTGAATTTAGAACAACAAAGTATACTGTAAAGGAATGTCGTATATTAATTTAGAAATAAACCGTCGATCTTTTCCTTTTAATAGTTTATTAAAATTAATATAAATGTAAACGTTATTATTCACTTTACCGTATCGAAGAGGTACTTTAATAAAAAGTGAACAGATATTAAATCTTTATATCCCGAAATTTCTTTAGGTACTAAGATTTTATTATTTCAGAAATACCGATGCAGAAACTGAAAACGTGTATATTATTGTTCCGTTTGAAGAAGAATTATTGAAACAAGAAATTCAGCCGGCAAATATTTTAATAAACATGGCTGATAAATTGATCAAATGTAGTTACAATGTAGAAATTCTGCAACGATTAAATAAACTGGCGACTTTCAAGCAAAATTTAAGTAATAAAGGTATAAAAATCGTTTTTTTCTTTTTTTATTACAGTTTGTTTAACAAAACCCACAACTGTATATATACTAAAAGAAATCCTTATATAATATTGAGGTGCCTAAATTAGTTTCTATTTACGGTTGCTAAATTAGTTGTTTGTTACTTTTTCCACAGAATTAATTAGACCCTACTTTTCGGTTATTTTTATAACGCGAGTCTCTTATTCGTACAATTCTATTTTTAATAAATATTAGTTTATAATATAATATTTTTAACTTTATTCGATAGTTAAATTATAATTATAAATATTATTATACATATTTCTGCTTTGTTTTAAACCTGCGTATAAAATAAAGTCTAATTTTATAAACCATTACCGTCATTAACTTTTAGCATGTACTTCCTATTTTCAAATAAAAAATTATGAATATGCGCTTACTTAGTTCAAAATTATATTTCTAATCATTCGCAACATTACTTTTATTTTCAGTTATCGGTTTTTGAAAAATTTGATAGAAAAATGATACATAGTGACGCAAAATGTATCCTTTTACCTATCAGTTCAGCCTACTCTTCCTGCATATTCATGGTTTCTTTATCATTCCCTTCGGCGTTCTGATGTTGTTTCCATTGTTCGTATGCGCTTTGACTATTCTTTGCTGCCTTCCTCCAGATTTCGTTTTTCCTTGATTTTTTCTCCACACTGTCCTCTCCATCCGGATGATGCAGTTATTTGCGACGCCGATCATGTGTTTTTCCAGTGTTCATCTCTCTCCGTGGAGCGTTCTGCCTTGTATTCTTATTTACTGAAGCTTGGACTTCCTACTCCTTATTGTGCTTCCTATATCCTGTCCTTTCCTTCGCCACTAATTATTCCTGCTATTTGTTCCTTTTTAGATAAAATTTTTGATCGGATCAAAATATAACCGACTTCTTTCCTTACCTTTTGTTTCTGGGTAAAGGTCCTTGGTTGTCGAGCCCCCCCCCCCCCCCCCCCAAGGCGCAAAATTTACAGTAAATAGGAAATAGTTTTTCCCAAAAGAATTTTAATTATACCCACTGAATTTAATTATGTAAACAAATCAAATTAGTTACCAAATTTATCATGAGTATAAATTGTGTTTTTTACATTAAAGAAATACATTAAAAAACGATAAATACGTTATCATCATCATCATTCAACAGTCGTCACCCTAAATAGGGTACCGTGATTAATCTGCAAATAATTTTGTGATTTTACGCTATTTGGACTCGATCTTGTGGCTGGCGTACGCATTCTGCGAATGACATTCCTGTCACTTTCTGGACAATGTCTGACTGTATACTATTTAAGCTTTAGAGATGATTTAAGCCGAGAGTTGAGTAAAGTAAGTCTTTGTTTGTTGATGGAATTTCCATAGCAGCTTCTGCATAACATATATCCCTATAAGCCATCAAATGTTTTAGGTCTCGCTACCTTTGTCTTTCGGGGTAAGCGATAGAAATAGGTTGATGATTCTCTTTACAATTTATACAAAATGATTGTTTCTTACATTCTATTTTTATATGTCCAACCAACGAGCAATTGTCAAATAATTTATTATTAGCTTTGCCATATTTCATACTGTGGGAATACCTGTAATACGAAAAACACTACCGAACCGAGTATACATAAGGTTCGCATATAAATCTAACTTTGTTGATATATACGTGAGTGGGAATTTTATGTCCTAGAAAGAATAATTGTGCCGATTTTGTTGGAATAAATTCTGATTTACTGTTATTTATTATTTTTTTGAGCAATCGAGTAATCTTAAAGTAAATGGTCCGCATTCTAATCCTTCCACTATGTGGGTAACTACTGCTCTCGCTAAAAAGTATAGAGAAATATCTGCATCCACTCCGTGTTGTTTAATCCTATCGTCCTTAACGAGATTGTTCGCTGATGTCATATCTGTATTTTTTATTAGGAATTTATTTCGTCCAATTTTATTGATTTCTTTTATGATATTTAACGGTTTATTATTATATTCAAAAATAACTTTATACTCGAGATATTCATCACTGCTACCCTCGTATAAATAAGTTCGTTGCTCTAGTGTTATTCACTGTGTTATCTTTGTTATACTCGTACGTATCGTTTTTGTTTAATTTAGTGTTATCACTGATAAAGTCTGGCATAATGTTATCTTCACTGCAACTGCAATTATTATTAGTATTATTCCGAGATGAACTTGATTCCCGGTTAATCACGTTTTTTTTCTGAATTATTTTCACATTATTACAATTACATAAATCTACTATACTATATTATCGTCATCCATCGCATTGTTTACAGCATTTTTATTGTTATTAATTATATCGACGTAATCACTAGGATTGAGGCGGCCGCCGCCGCCCTTATTGTTATACATAATATTATAACAACGTTAAGCGGTATACCACTTCCGCTGTAAAATTGTATAAAAATGTGTGTGAGTGAAAAATATAAAACTGTGAATAGGACGAGTTGAAGAACGAAATTCATAAGTGCGCTATCAACGAACGATCACTAACAGTTGCGTATTTCTCCAGTTGTGAACGTTGATACTCAACGCAGAAACACACGACCATTTTATTTTCAACGTAGCACATCGTGTTTGTACCATTTAATAACATTCGATAACTTTTAAGTTTCATTAATAAATTGCAATATAGCGCAAAGCCGAATCATAGAATTTAGTAATGAACTTTAGAATATAAAAAATTTTAAAACTTCGGAACTTTATATTAGAGAACCTAAAAATGTATATTTACAACGGCTAACTAAAAGCTTTATAAGCGATCAAATCATGTTTTTCTTTATAATTTGAAAACCGTTTATTTAATGCCATAGGCGTACCCCCCCCCCCCCCCGGGGGGGGGGAATTGAAGGGTTCAAACCCCTCCTGAAATGGATTTTTACGTTACTGTATTGTCAAGATGTCTTAGTATATGTATTAGTGTAAATTATTCTCAAAATGAAAACGAGCAGAAGTCTTGCGCATTTAGAACTATTATACAAGAGATTATTAATAAAATATAATTACTGAGTAAAATCCTTTTTTCTGTTAAGTGTTTTTTTTTTGTGCCCCCCCCCCCCCCGAAAAACTTGCCTGGGTACGCCTATGTTTAATGCATATTAAATGAGATACGTTTTGTAAAAATGATAGATAAAAGCGTAAAAGAAATCGTACGGTTTTATTTTATGCGTACTAATTGTAAACATTGTATTTTTACATGTCTATTTTTTTATTTTTCTGTTAGTTATTGTTTATTATCCAATGGTTTTTAAATTATAAAGAAACTAGCGGAAAATAAAAAAAAAAAATCTTAAAATTTTCTTTATTACAAAATGCAAATTGATACAATAATTGAAATTATACTTGTTGCAACTTTTTGTTGTAATGTTTATTATTTAGCAGAAGTATATTTAGTATGTACAATTTCAAGAATGTGTTTTTTCTGTTTTAATTTTAAGTTTCTAGGTTTGTTATTAGCTTGCACTTTGTACTGGAATTACATGAAATGCTGTGACAATGCTTTATAAAACGACGTGGCGTGTTTTGATTAATATTATGTACAACAATAATTTGGCCTAATTATTATTTCATTACAGTCACATACGAATTTATTTATTTATTTATTTTGTGAGGGGAATTGATCTTCTAAGCCATAAACTATTTTGAATTTCAGGCTGTTTATACGATGATTTTCACGAACAAATTAAACTGTCCGTTCAACCATTTTCTCGTGTCATGAATAACAAAACTGAAGCAACTGATCGTGATAGCAAAGAAATTCAGAAGTTTTTTAATAATAAATTTGACCCGTTTTTAATGATCGGTTTTGGCGACGTCGGGAAAATGAAACAGATTCTACATAAAAAGAAAGAAGCTTTTAACTTGTAAGATTATTTTTTTTTTTTTTAATTTTTAAATTTAAACTATAATATTAACGGCTAATCTGACAATGCTTAAATAAAACAACAGAAAATGAAAACTAACCACTTTGTTGCAATGGGCATCGTAAAAACTAGGAATATGTCGAATGGGGTTACATCTGAAAACTGTATAAAAAAGCAACGCACTATATGGTTTTTACTAACGAAATCTATACACTAGCTATTTCAGAAAAGAATAGAAAGCAATAAAGAGCGACAAAGTTTGTAAATATCTTAAACTTTCGGGCAACTTTTTTATATTTTATTCTTATTTTTAAAGTATTTATTAAAATTCTAAATATCTTTAACCGGTGTACTTTGATTACATTTTTAACAAAACTGCCTCCAAGAAAATATTTTTTCGGTCTTTTCAGAAGCCTCTGAGTTTCACACATACAATTCTATAGTTAAGGTACATTCAAAGCATCTAGTTTACTAAACAGATGGAGTCAAGGCAAGTGGGAAGCGGCGAACTTCAGGACACTACACAAAATTAGATTCAACAATGCCTGTTCTGTATTGGATGCAGAATAACTTCATGGAATTACCCACACTGCCTCTATCAACCTGTCATGATTAACAATAAATCCAATAATATTCTCATAGATTCCTTACAGATTTTAAACATGTTAATAAACCAAAAATGGGCTGTTGTATGAGCAGCGTCGTCGGCAAATCTGATGTTTGTTTATCAGTTATGTCTTGACTTTAGTCATAACACTTTTGCAGCAGAATCTGTATGCAGAAAATCGCTTCACTGTGCTCATTTCTGAAAGTAAACTGGGTTCGCCTCATATATTTTTCCAATTTCTTATAAATTCGTTTAATAGTAATTCGCAAGAATAATTTCAACGCATTGCTCATTATGGTTATCAATCTGAAATCACTGCACTTCTTCGCTACAGGTTTCTTTGGAATCGGTATAAAGGTAGATTGAAGCTAATCCATAGGAATTTTACTTCTTTCGTATATGTTGTATAGCTTTTGTAGCATTGTTACACTATTCGTATTTATTATTTTAAGTACTTCCGATGTAATGTCCTCACTCGGAGCTTTACGTTTCTCCGTCTTCCAATGGCATTTTATACCTTCGACTCGATACTTTTCGGTCCCGATTCGCATTTTGTCTCACTTTTTATTTTATCCTTATTACTTGCTTCACCGAACAGCTATCCTTCATCAGCATTGGTCGCTGCAGACGCATTCTTGCGGATTCCGGACATATATTTCAGCTTTTTCTGTAGATTAAAACTGTCGTGCTTTCGTTCCAATTCTTCAAATTCTCGGCATTCTTCCTTTAACCGTTCCGCCTTTGCTTGTCGTATTTTCCTTATTATCTTCTAGAATTTTTTGTATCCTTCATCTTTCTGTTTATTTCTGTACTTCCTCTTTTCTACTGTTAGCTCCATTATTTCCTCTGTCAACCAATTATTTTTCTAAATATTTTTCCGAAGCTTCTCTTGAATTCTTTGTTTAATCACGTCCTACATTTTTTCCATATTATCTGCCATAATCTCCTGGATGCTGCTGTGTCTGTACATTCTGACATTTCTTCTTTAAAACTCATATTTCTTAGTTTATCCGTATCGTATAGTTTCCTTGCCCGCGTCTTATTTTTTACTACTTATAGCCTTTTCAATGTTGTTTCTAATAAATTGTGGTCAGATGTGTACATATGCTCCGTGTCGTGCTATTGTTTTCTTCACTAAATTCTTAAAAGTGCGATTTATTTGTATATAATCAATTCAATTTCTGACTACTTATCCAGCTCTATCCATAGGCGATCACGTAGTATATAACGTTCTCGGTGGCATTTGGAAAAACGTATTTGTTACAACAGACTTCATTTCCTGGAAGCTGCCCCCTCTTTCATTCTGTTTGGCCTAATCCAAATTTTTCAGCTATGTTTAACATTTCCTCATTTCCAATTTTGTCAGTAAAATCTCCAACAATTACATTCACTTCGTGATTCTTAGTAAATGATAGCGTTGCCTTCAGATCGCTCACAAAAGATTTCTATTCCATTCTTGTATTTCTCCTCCGTTAGTGCGTAAACTTGAATTAAGTTATTTGTCACCGGTTTGCCGAGCACGCGAACCATGATTATTCTGTGATTAGTTGGTACGTAATCAATCATATATTTGTCTATCTCTTTCGTCACTAGTATCCCTACTGCATTTCCATGCTTTGAGTTATTATTTCCGGAATAGTAGAAGAGTTTCTTCATTCGTAACACATTTTCCACATCCTGGCCACCTTATTTCGCTAATGCTAAGTGTCTATATTCAGTATTTTTATTTCCATAGACGTATTCCTGAATTTGCCTGCTTCGTATAGGCTTTGCACATTTCATGGTTCGATTTTTAAAAACTCTTCGCAAAGTTTTTTTTTGTTTTTGTCCGTGTTATCCTTTCCAGGCGCTCGTTCTCCATGCCTGCCTAGAATCCCTGGGATCTTAATACACGAACGCTAACTGGATCGTATGGTAAAACATCTTTATTTCTTTTACTTAACATATGTGGTTTTCATCGAAAGTTTACTACAGTAGTTTTTCCCACTGTCTTCCGTTGCATTTTCTGTCAGGGTTATTTCCCTTAGACTCTGGGTAAAAACCTTAACCGCAGGGCTGCGGTTTTTACTATTAAGCAAGCAACAGGGTTTAGCTTTGACAGCAGCTAAAACTCTCCGAGAGTGAGACAGTCATATGATTTTTGCAAAGTTTTGTTGATCAATTCCCTTAAATGATCCTGCATACCCGTGTGTCTCATTATTACCCTACATAATTTTATTCTGTTAAAGGAATAGATTGTAAGTAGCTCAATAACTGAAATAAAAAAGGTAATAATTCTCCTGACATATTTGAAAATCGTATATAAGTAGAATATTTTATCAGAAGAATTACTTACAAAGTTCGTATTACAAAAAAAAAAAAAAGAAGTTATAATCAATTTTATTAAATGCATTTAAATCATACATGAAGAAAATAAAAATTATTCAAATTGGAAAAGTAAAATAACGCATATTTTATAAATAATATTATGAAGCGTGATTAAAACTTCAATTGACTTTCGTTTATATACAACTCGTATTTATAAAAAAATATATATTTCAAATATTTAAAAGTCGCGGTTTAAATAGATATACATAAGTTGGTGCAATATTGCACAAATCTATTGCGGTAGAAATACCTTTTAACCATTACGGTTTATTATAAGATCAGCAACAATAGTATAGCATTACTAAATCGAGATTGTAACTTCTCTATCGATATGACTAGGCATACATGCATTTAAACTAACTTTGTATCGGTATTAAACTCAATTTATTTATTTTGTTTTTTCAATAGACACCAATTAGAAAATGCTGAAAATATAAATTTAATACCAGTTCAAGTGATTCTTCATCGAGCTTTAGAAAATTTGATTGAGTCGAGAGACAATGCAGCAACGAATTTATTCAAGTACCTGATGCTCAAAGAATATCATTTATTTGATCATATACAGAATTTGGGATCATTTTTATTAATGGATTGTCATACATTCTGTTCATACACTTTTGAAATGGTGAGTGATTTTCTGTTAAACTATAGTTTAAGCATAAATTTTTGATCAGTACTAGGTTTTCAGTAATTAAATAACTGAACTTAGTAGTTATTAATAGATTAAGGTTCAATACGGAATAGAACAGTTTAATTTCCCCAAAATAGTTTTTAAACTTAATTATTTAGTTAATTGTTGGTCAGTAAAAAGCGTGTATGATTATGAACGGAAATCTTTTTTTTAATCTAAGTTTACTGTTTGCAAGTGCAGATAAAAGTGGACTTTTATTAAAATTATATCAATGAACCCTATGTTATGGAACATATCATAAACGGAATATAAGATTATTATGAAAAAAGACACGGAAAAACTTCGCAAGAAAGAATTTGAACAAATTTGGTTAGTACTGATCCAATTTAAAGATTGCGAAAAAAATATTATTTTTTAAAATTACTAATAATTTTTATGATATATGAAGCTGTTATTTATTTAGTGCTTTAAAAACATCTGTAAATATCTTCTTTCTCTTTATCGGTTGGTGGGCAACCTAATCGTACATTTTAGTTGTACAGATATATAGGCATAGTGTACTAGGCAATTATTATATGCAATGCGAGTGTACATTCAAAAGACTACATTAGAAACTGATTGTAATCGTTTGATTTATCGATATGCAAGTGCAATCCCGCGTGTGTCTGCTGTGTACTGACCTTGCGCGGATATGATATTGTACGTGGTAGTTTTCCATTTTGCCTTCCACGTGAAATAGTGAGTATTTTAATTTAATCTTTCGTAATAACTTCTGTCGTCGCCCGGGATCGAACCTGAGACTTCCGTAGTGGAAACCAAGCGCTCTAGCAACTAGGCTATCGTGACGACATTAGTAAATATAATACTTAGAAAACAAGGATATCTTTAAAAATTGTTTATGATAAAAGCCAGACGATAAATAATTAGTTTTTGTAAAATAAAAAAAACATTCAAGGTATAAGTTTCAACGTGTGCTTTTAATCTTTCTGGATTCGGAGAACAAAACTGACTTTTTGGCAGTTGAGAAAACGTCAAAATAGAAAGACAACCTTCAACTATTATAGTATAAAAAAAAAAAAAAAAGCTTGAATCAAATATTTTTATCGGTAACTTTTAAAAAGACGCAGTCTTACTATTGTAATGAAACACATTTCACCCCGGTGATTAACGTTATTATTTTATTCTTCAGTTACGAATTCTTTCCTCTCCTTTCTACTCTACCACACGATTAATCTTTCGAGGGTTACTTTAGGGCCCCCGCCTTAATTCTAAGCTCTTTAATATTTACTTTATTAAAATCACTTGTATCCTCTTAACTCTACTTCGCTTCTTTTTTTTTTTGTTGATGATATGCTTATTTACTCGTCCGATTGCAATATCTCACCCAACTCCCGTCCTTAAAGTTCTCTAATGATACTGGAAAATTCTCCTCCTAATATTCATCTCCTCTTCATTTCTCCTTCTAAACCTTCGACCTCGTGAGGTGCTAGTTTTACGTGAATAAACTTTGAATAATCCGGGGGGGGGAAATCGAAATTTCAAAAATATATCGAATTCTACGCTCTCCAGGTTTCTTCCACAGACCCTAATTAGACAAGAATTCCACAGTATTATCAATTCTCAATTTCTTCCGCATGCAACCGTGTTTACAGATGGTTCGAAGAGGCCGGATGGTGTCGGTGCCTCTTTTATCCTCCCAGATTTTGGCTTTTCAGAATCTTTTCGCTTGCCTCCTTTCTGTTCTACATTCATAAACGTGTTAATGACTATCCTACGTTCCATTATATTCATTTTCTCCAATCACCTTTCCTCTAAATTCTTGATTATATCTGACTCCATGACACCGCCCTTTAATTCATTCTACCCTGATCATTCCTGTGATTTTTTATCATACTCCGCATACGCTCACTTATCCACGTTCTTTCTTCCCTCCATCTCATTAAAATTGATTTTTTCTTATTAAAAATATCATTTTTGGTTATTTTTACGACAAAATTCCCGGCTTATTCTCGGTTGAGTGGTTCTTCACTTGTTTCTTCTTACACCTCCATTCTTCACAAATAGCGATTTACCTCTAATAAAATTCCAATTTTATCCCCCCCCCCCTATATTTCTGTTCGTATTCTTCAATTTTCGCCATGATAAGCTCGCTTATATTTCTTTCAATTTTTCCAATTATCTTTATCCTGTGAAATGTTTTTCTTTACTGTTCTGTTCCAAATCTGTCCCTGAACATGTCGCCAGAATTGAATTTTCCAACCTTTTCTATACGCACCACTATCCATACTGGCAGTTCCAAAGGGTCAAATGGAGTTGGTTCTGCCTTTTTTTGTCCTGTCTTGAATTATTCCGAATCTTTTAAACTTCCCTTTCTATGTGAAATCTACCGCCGTTCAGCGCGCTCTTCTCTTTGATTCCTCATCACTGGTTTTTCACTCATAATCTCAGATTCTAAAAGTATTTTGAAAGCTATTACATTTCTCCTTTTTCTTTCCCCCCTTCCAATTATGTAATACTTCTTATACACTCTTTCATCCATAATCTTTTCCTCTTATATTTCTAAATCGATTTTTTGTGTATTTCTGGACATTTTAGCATTGAGGGCAACGAGGTGGTGGATTCCTTAGCCCGTTCTTCCATTTCCAGTGACAGGTTTTTGGGTACCTTTACAGTTCTTAATATTGTTCTTCTTTACTCTGTTGTTCATTCCTAACCATAGCTCAACTTCTATTCTTCTTCATTCTCAAATCCTGCCTCCTTTTACCTCTCTGTTCAGCCACCTCTTCCTCTCTGTCCATAGTTTTCTAAATACTTTCCCTCTCTTAAACGCGCCACAATCTCGGCTATTTGTCGCCTTCGTTTTCGTCATGGTCTTCTTTCTCTACATCATTATCTCGGTTTTCATTTGCCTCCGCTCCATTTTATTCTTTTCATCTCTCTTCCACAGACATTCCTTGTGATTTTGATCATGCTTTATTTGGATGTTCGACCTTTTCTGCTGAACATTCGTGTTACTACTCTTCTCTACTAAAACTAGATATCCCTATAAGTACTTCTTACAATCTCATTTTCTTCCACTTCTGTTATTCCTGTCCTTGAATTGTTTTTATCTTCTATCCTTAAACGTTGGAGAATAATATAGCGCTATTTTCTCCGTCTTCGCATTTCTTGGGCTAATGTCCTCGTTGACTAACACCCCCTTCCCCCAAAAACACTTTTTATATACGTTTTTATTAGTTTCGGGGTGCATTGTTATATCTCTTTTGGGATACTGGGGGTTATACGGTAAACTTTTATTTCACATAATTCTTAGAAATAATATAGTTCTGTTTATTCACAGATAATAACACTGAATATCTTAACAAATACTTTTTACCATAATTTTAGGGCATAAGTTTATAAAATCGGTAACGCAACATTTATGACGTTTTTTTATGCCCTCAAGGATGCTACCACGGTCGCGTAAATACTGTGGACGTAAAATTATTATTTAAAATTTTAAGAAAATCTTTTGCTTTTGATATTTTATTTTTTTTCATTACCTATATAAATATTTCTTAATCGACATAAGATCGAACGACGAATTATTAAAATATAATATAAAAGTGTTCGTATCGTTGTTGTCGACAATCCGTAGTCTGTTGGTCTACAATCTGGCGGTTTTCCGATGGTCAGCGTTGTGATGGTCGACAGCGAAATCATTTAACCTGGTCTGAGATAAAATTTTCTTTAACGAATGTTAATCGGACCTGCGATTCGCGGTAGGTTTTGTGTTTAAAATGTTTTTTACAACTGCCCTACTGGACGATATTTTTTTGTACGCGTTATTCGCTACGATTTTGGACGTCAGCTAAAGCACGGTTATTCACTTGCCATTTAAAACGGTAACTCTCTGCCTTGATGATCTAGAGGAGCTAAAAACAATCCAACTGAAGCGGGCTAAAACAGTAACTAACTTTCCGACCGAGAATTTTTTATAGGAAACGCCATTTCTTTTCCATTAGCTTTTCTTTGTTTCCGTGACGCCCAGTCACAATCATTTCTTCCGACGGGGTGAACTTTTCACTCGGCATAACCGTTGGTAATACATATCTTGTCTAACCGACAACAGGATCTCACGCACACTCACATTCTCTCTCTCACGACACAAGTTTCATAATTTTATTTTTTATATTCTGTACAATGCAATGTACACATTACAATAAAAATACTTTTTAAAAAATGTAGTCAGAATTTTATAAAAAAATTTTATCCACACTAATTATTCAAAACATAGATATTTTAGTTAAATATCTTTCTTAGATTATCAATTAAATTAAACTAAACGATTCTCGTGAAATATGTCGAAAGTCAAAATTTAAACTTAATAGTTATTGTCGTATTACCGTAACGTAGAGTAAACTGATATTCGAATTAAAATTAACGGCAAAGACAGAATATGGAATCGCAAATTACACTTGTTGGCATACGTAATATCAATAAAAAATATAGACAGATAAGCAGGCCGTGCCCCCCGCGGAGTTTTCTATCGATACATAGGGAATTATTTTGGTATCAAATAAAAAAAATTCGCAACAAGTTTCAGATTTTAATCGCAAATATTTTCCGAGTTATTTGAAAAAAACGTTTTTTTTTTTTTTTTGTTAATAATATAAAATTAAAAACTGATTTTTCTGAAAAATTTCCTGTTTAGACGCACGAATATTATTTTATTATTAGATTATATATATTTATTTATTTTTTAAATAAATTCTATTATACCACGAAGATGTCAATAGAATTAATAAATAAATAAAAAATTAAATAAAATTAGTTTTTGTCGCTATCCTAATTAATTACAATAAAGTTTCTTGTATTATTAAAAGTACTATTTAAAATTGCTATCGACCTTACACTTTTTAACAAATATAAGGAACATTCGTAAAATTTAACCTAAAGAAATTGTTAATATAAATTAATAATAAAAAAATTCTGCATTAGTCAAAAATTAAGCAGTTGTGACAGTTTTAATGTACGCTTGGAGAAACTTATTAAAAACAGTAAATAATGAAATAAAGTACATATAAAAAAAAAAAAATATATATATATATATATATATATTACCTTATTTGCGTGAATATCTGCGCAGTATTCATGAATACTTTGCACGAATACGGTATCTGTATTCGTCACGGTCAATATGAATACTGCCCAACACTGCAGATAGACGGCGTTTGTTACCAAAACTACCATCAAATTTTATTACTGATCGCCACTGAATAATTTAAAATTAATCTCAAATATTAATTATCCATTCATATTACCAATTCATTTGAATATTTTCTTCTAAAAATAATAAAAATTAAACCTTATAAATTAAAAAATTTTCGAAAAAATCAGTTTTTAATTTTTTTTTACAAAGTTGCACCAGATCGAAAAATTTGAACAAGTTTTCTTATGTATAGAGAAGCATAGACGTTTACTGCTAAAATTTGTAATTGCATGTCTGAAGGAACACGGTTCAAAAAAATATTTTGGTATTTATTTTATAAAAATTAGGTTTATATTGGAAAATAGTACAACTATTTTATTTTCATGTCTTTTACTTTCTATTTTTTGGTAAAAAATTACATTCGTTAATTTTCATTTTTGCTGTTTAAAAAAAAAAAAAAAAAAAGAAAGAAAGAAGAAAGCTAAAAATAAATTGTTTTTTAAATAATTCGAAAAATATTTGCGATTAGAGCTGAAATTTGGTGTAAATTTTTTTTTTGTTCGGTCCAAAATAATCCTCTAAATGTCGATAGAAAACGCAGTGAGAAGATGATTCGGCATATACCTTTTAATTAAACATTACAATCTTATTTTAATGAAATATATAAGTGATTATTCCGGAATTAATTACTTTACGGTGATCGGCATAAAATTTTAAAAATATCAACTAAACTGACATATTAATGTGTAAGCAGTATAATTAATTTTAAATTCGTTGTATGTTTTCGTGTATTGCGAATAAATCAAAAATAGAATGTGACGCGATACATTCTTAACATGTACTGTTATTAAGATGCTTCTTTAAATAAGTTATTATTTCCACTAGAACTGCTAGTTCTACAATATTTATTTTCAACGCCTGATTACTCAAAAACAAAATGGTTACACATCCATTTAACTTAGTAATAATCAATATTTTTCTAAAAAAAATATGGAACTGTCTTCTTTTTTTTTTTTTAATCAAACTATCAGAAGAATATAACTGAATGGATCGAAAACCTACAAAATATTAAGAATTGACACTTTGTATTGGTAATGCACTTTTGCGCTCATATCGTTATGAGTTCCTCTGCGTCTTCATTGTGTTTATGGTGAAATCGTAATTTTTTTTTAAACTGTAACAACCGGAATAATCGATTTGTGAAAATATCATAGCTTTTTATGTGACATCGCATTTCAAAATTTTTGTTTTACATAAAAATCAAAATCTCTTCAGTCGACTAACGTAGCCACCTAATAGAGATCGCTAATTTTTTTTTCACACACGTAAATACGAAACGGTTTTATCGTTTTATTATAGAAAGAGTCATTGCTTTAAATTCGCTTCTCATTCGTTAAATCGAATTTCCTTTTTCGAAATCGTTTTAAAGTAATCGATGATTTCGAAATTGAAATCCCCAATACGTAAGTGGTTTATTTCAAATCAGCTAACTTTCTTCGGGCATAATCTGACGTCCACATGCAATAATTCTGACACGGTCTTTAACGAAAAAAATTTACACGGAAATTACACGGTTGTGTAATTATAAACCGCAAAAATTTTAATACGGCGATTTTAAGTATAGTCACCCAGTTGAACTTTGTAGAAACACCTAAGCGTCCTTAACTTGCAATAAAAAAATTTAATACCGATTGTAATGACAAATGTTTTTTTTTTTTTCTTAAGCGGATCTTTTAATATTAACTTATTTTTATAGTTAGCAATATAGAGTAATTAAAAATGTTATCTGAAAGAAAAGAATATATTTTTCATAAATTAACGATTTTTAAAATCTTTTTTTCATTTTTGTAACCGGCTATCGTCGTTTTTATTACAGGTATACAGGAAAGAGTTAGGTAGAGGACACTATTTAATCCCAAATTATATTCTTTCGTGTATCGAATCGAACAAGTTAAAGTATTCACATTTATTTTTCGTCTCGATGTGTCAGAAAATTACCGAAATTTCCGAAGAACCGTTGTTATTGTCGCATTTAATGAAATGTATTGATTCGATTACACTGAAATATAAGGTAATTAAAAAGAACGGTATTTTTCGAAATTTTACCAAATTTGTAAGAAATACTATATGCGCTCCGATCTTTATTATTAAATTCGTTTACACTTTGAAATAACAATTTAAAAATTCGTTGTTTTTTTATTTTAAATAAAAAGTCGACGTGTATACTTTAATATTAATCTACGTAGGGCATTTCAAAAGTAATGCACACAACGTTCTTACGCAGCCTGTATACATTTTAAAAGGGGGAAACAGAAAGGATGTAGACTGTGAAGTTTTTTCAACACGGCAGTGTGTACTGTAATTGGTTTCGAGTGAGTTGTGCGTGCGTACAAACATGTTTTTTGTAACTCGGGTCACGTTATAAATCTGGATCAGCGATTGTATGCGAAAATCGAAACTGCACTAGAAGAAATGTGTAACAGTGACACCATGGACCGTAGCAGTATTTTCCACTGGGCAAAAAAATTTAAAGATGGCCGTTATTTGGTTGAAAATGCACCTTGTACTGGTCGTCCAGGAACTTCGCGTGACAACACGAACATCGCTATCAACACTGATCGATGGAGATCGCCGTATGACGTGCGAAAAGGTAGCTCATACAGCTGGTATTGAAAACTTGTCGGCCACCAGCGTTTTTCGTATTCTACAAAACGGGTTGGAGAAAAGGAAGATCATGATAACGCACGCCCTCATGACAGTGATGAAATTCGAGCAATTTTTTGCAGAATACAACTGAGAATTGTTACCACATCCACTCTATTCGCCGGATATGACTCCTTGTGATTATGACCTGTTCTGTAAACTCAAGGAACCGATGTGAGGAATCCGTTTTCCGGATTTAAAGGCCTTCGATAGTACTGTGACCCAACGGATTCGTGAACTAAACTTCAATGGCCTTCTGAACGGCATCCAGAACCTTCCCTAACGCTGGGAACGTATGAGGCGGAAGGTGATTATATTGAAAGATTATAATATTTGTATGACTTCGTCAAATCAATTTTTTCTTGTATGGACATGTGTGCATTACTTTTGAAGTGCCCTACGTATTAAAACAATTTTATTGCTTATTTGAAATCAGTTTAGATCAAAGTGTACTGTATTTTTACTAATTTTTTGATTTATAGCTTGGCGTATGTTTTGAATTTATTGATACACCACCTAATTACGTGCATGTATTTTTTCGAAGGTTTCCTGGCCGATTAGTTTGATTATCACGGATAGTGTGCTGGAAACTTATTACGTTCCAATATTTCGACAAGTACTAAAATTAACGGTCTCCTATTCCATATTTGCCCGCATTAAAAGTAAGTAATCTGTAATTAATAAATTCGACAATTTATCTTTTTGTAATTATTCAGAGTGGCCACCCAACCGGGAAAAATGGGAATAAGCTGAGATTTTTGTTATAAACCCGAGAAAAAAGTGAAAATAGCCAAAAACAGTATTTTTAATAAGAAATAATCATTTAAAACATTAAAATGAATGAATTTTTTTAAAATATACTTCACACGCAAGAATAAACTACAAAGAATTCTGTTTTATTTATATAAAATATGCTGTGGCGCAATCGAGTATTATTAATAGTAACAAAAAAATGCCATTCTTCTTTTTGTACAATTCTAGTAATCAGGAAATTGGGCGGATTTGGACCGGGAATTCAAAAACTATACTTCAGTGACCACTATGTTGTTGTTGATACGAACTAGGACGGAGCTATTTATTTTTCCTAAGAAACGATTCAGCTTGTTCCGACGAAGGTTTTTGTTTCCGTCGAGTATTGCGTTTTAATTTTAAACCGTTTAATGCGAGTGACCAAATTAATACAGTAAACTTGGTCAAGAATACTCACGTCTTTGTCAGCTGCCCGGCTGTTCGGATGAGAATTATCTATCTGCTGACTAATCGTTTCATATAGACGAGAGTATAGGTGGTATTTCAGATAGTAGCGGAGAATTGTTGTGGATTGATCGGTGTTGAACGCCGCCGATTACGGTTGCTAGTCAGACTTATTGCCGTCGATTGTTTCAGTTCACTTATTATGAATAAACGCCATCTTCGCGTCGCGATTTTTTGCCGTTTTTCATAATCGTTTTTCATAGTTACCAGAGAACAAAAATATGAAAAAAAAAAAAAAAGAGAAAAAATCGTTGCTTTATCTTTTTTCCCTATTGTTTGTAATACGTATTGAAACGCAGACTGGTCTTTCGCCGTACTCTGTTATCCCTCGGTTGTGGTTGACCACCCCGCGCGAGGATTTCGTGAAATAACGCTGTGGTTCGCGCCGGGTTACTTCAAAAAGAAGTTTAAGTTTGTTTTCTCTTTTCTCGATTACAGAATTTATTGCTTTTTTGAATCGTTTCTGACAGCTTTGGCGCCCGATCACCTTTAAACCTTAACCGTTGAAGAACGAATATTACATAAATAGTGTCAGAACGAGGATAGTCAATACCAAAATTAAAAAAAACTGTTACAAAAACAATACAACAAAAAACATCGATACCGTTTATTTGTGCATGTTTGTATAATGAAATATTTAATTAAATTTGTTAGTGAGTCTCACATTCTTGGTAAGGTATTATGAATAAACCTAACAGATTTAAAGAAAATTTTGGAGATCAATTCGTTTCTCTGGGCGCTGAGGCCTTTACTTTCTCAGGTTTCTCTGATACCCAATTATTCCATGCTGGATAAATATGCTAAAACAACTTGAGTCCGGCACGAAATAATTTTCAAACCCGTGACCTCTAGTTTAACAACTAAACACCTTAATTATTAAGATACCACGCATTAACATCGTATAAAGCTGTTATTATTACTCGAAATAATATGGGAGATGATGCCTATAAAATGTTAATGGTACTTTTATATTTGAAAAGTGACCGAGTTACGCTAAATTGTTGCTGTTTATTCCCCGGTTAATCCTTTAGTCTAAAGCAATGATTTTTAACCGGTGGTCCCTGGGAGCACCCGAAGTGGTCCGCAAAGCTATCCTAAAAATATTAAATAAGTGACGACGAGTCGACACAACGACGCGCGACGTGAGTAATGCTACAAGCGAAGGGCACAATAAAGTAGCGGAATGAGCCGCCGCCACGGCGAGGTGTGCATGGCACGTGTAGTGAACAGCCGGTGCCTGACTCGGTTTTTTCCGTTCGCTTTTTGTTTTATTATTTTTATTTATTTTATTGGACTTTGGAAGGAACCAATCAGTCCACAGCGGAGGCCACTGGCTTAACGAAATAAGTTTAGAAAATAAACGTGATTGTTTCGCGCTGTACGAGAAACAGTTGAAAAAAAAGGTGATCTGCATCCAGAGTCATGTCGGTATCATCTAAGTCTGAACAGGTGCTATTTTCTGCCAAGCCAGTTCTGCGCAAATGCGCGGGTAGGGTACAGTGGTTTAAACGAAGCCGGGTAAACGTTGTGATCATGTGCCGAGATGTCGGAGCACCAAACTTTTTTTTGGAAAATACCAAGCTTCCTTAAGTGGGACTGGAGTAATATTCTTATAGAAATCGCTGACTTTATACTGGTGCAGTGCATTCCAATCCGATTGCAACTGCGCCCTCACCATCGAACGGAGATCCGTATATGGAATACAAGGGCACAAGTTGCAAATTCGTGCTGCAGATTTAGTGACTTTATCACAGGTAGTGTTGTCAAGAATTCCAATGTGACCAGGAACCCCCCAGCAAAAGTTGACTGTGAGGTTCTTTGAACGAAGGATGTGTACCTCTTCTAAAATTGCAAATGTAAAGTAGGCACCTTGGGTAGCATGGAAGTTCAATATGGCATTAAAACAGTTTAAGGAGTCGGATAAAATTAGGATACTATCGCTACAGTTGGAATCACGGAGGAAACGTAGAGCCTTTACAATCGAAAAGACCACGATAGTGAAAATTGAGCTTGCCGATAGTAATTTGAATTTCGCCGGTTGCGTTTCTGCTCGGAATAACAAACACCAATCCTACCGGTCCTTGAATGTCTTTGGATCCATCAATGTATACATATAAGAATCCCGACCATTTGTTCGCAATGATAGACATATGATTTAAAAAGGAAGCAGAACCTAAGTAAGGCTCTTATTTGTGGGATACCAAATCCGCCGTCAGAGATGAAGATTTACTGGTGAAGGTGAACTGGGAGAATACTGGAAGAAGGTTAATAAGTAATAGAGGTTTGTAAAGGTAAAACATTTTTACAGAGAGTGCGAGCAAAGGTCAGGCTTTACCAGTAAATCTCCATTTACGGGAAATGTCAAGCTATTTTGAGGGATAAGAAATTGTTGGAGAAGGATGCAAATTTACGGAAAAACTGTCCGGCAAGTTACTAGCATCTTAACTAGAGGCGAAGAGGGAAATTCTCCATGCATCCAACGTAAGCATGAGTTTTGGATACTAGGTTTATTAATATAAACTCGAACTGCATTCCCGTAAATAGGAAATCCGTGATTTATCCGCGATCTTACTTGTTTTAATTAAATTAGTGATAGTTGCCTACGTTCGTCGTTTTGTTCTGAGTGCTTACTTATATTCAATTTTAAAGTTCGGAAGCAAAAAGCAAATATCGTTGGTCTGCGAAGGTCTTTATAGTAATCAACTGCTTTAGATTTTAATATGGTGAATACTGTGTCGCATTTGATATTTTACTTTATTACGTCACATTATCAAATCTGCTGGGTTTCTATTTAATTGCGATTTACTTTGCACGCCAGTTCCAAGGGTTTTCCATTAAAATTATGTATGTTTTATGCATACTTTTTTTCCTGTGACCACTTTCAAGTATTAATGTACGTTGTACATTGCTAAGTAGGTAGGAATAATATAATTATTTTGTTTTCAGAAAAATTCGTCCGAAACGAAAGTATGACTACGATTGTCTTAAACTGGGCTTTATTTCAATAGAAGTAAATGAGGAGACTGGACCTAACAATGTGTACTATGCACAACTGTTCTTGCCAATGATGCTTTAAAGCCGGTAATGTTGGAACGTCATTTAAAGACCGTACGAATTCTTCGAAGGCAAACTAATAAATCTTAAAAAAGCGAAATTTGCACCGTGAAACAAGTTATGCAACATCTAAAAAAAGCATTAGCTGCATCGTTTGAAATTTCAAAATTGATTGCCAAATCCAAAAAAGCACACACAATCGGTGAATCTATAATAAAGCCCTGCATGCTTAAAGCCGCGAAGAGCTTTTAGGGCAAGAAGCGCAAAATAAAATTCGTGAAATACAACTTCCAAACGAAACAGCGGAGTCGCGTATTCAAAAAATGTCAAACGATATTGAAAAACAAGTTATTAATAAGATAAAATGTAGTCCTTATTTTGCGCTATAATGTGATGAATGTATAGCGGCATTTCAGAATATTGTCAATTACTTGTATTTATTCGATTTTTGAATAACAGTAAAAAACGTTTAAAGAGCAGTTACTACTTTCTCAAGAACTGAAAACGACGTCGCATGGTGCAGATGTTACGGATGGAATAAGTCAATATTTGGAGAAACATGGATACTTATGTGTGGCAAAAGCTTGCGGGGCTTTGTACGGACGGTGTTCTTGCTTTGCTTGGTTCCGGCTCTGGTCTTGCAGCGTTGATGAAAACAAAGAATCCATCTGCAATAAAACGCCCCCGGAATGCTTTGCTATTGCGATGAAAACAACTATAAAAGTAGTTAACTTCATTAAAAAGTATGCACTGTCTCTTCAAATAATTCTGCTCTGATATGAACTCCGAAACTCTGCTTTTCCACACAAAAGTACGTTGGCTTTTCAAAGGAAATATGCTGTCGAGATTGTACGAACTGAGAGGGGAAATACAAATATTCTTAACTAAAGGAAAACAAAGAGTTGCTTGATCAGTTCTGTGAGTCCAAATTTGAAATACGTCTTGCTTATTTTTGGTCGATTTTTTCGTGCGACTAAATAAAATGAACGTTCAACTGCAACGGTCAGGAAATTCGAAGTTTGCAAGACGCAAGCAATATACTTGCATGTGAAGGTAAAATTAGTGCGTTTATCGCTGAAATTGAGCTATGGATCAACGAGGTAGAAAGAGAAAACCTATCTACGTTTGATACGCTGAATCGAATTATTGACTGACAGTGTGCCGAGATTAAAGGAAAAATACAAAAAACCACGATACTCTACTCGAAAAAAGTGAATTCAATCGTCATTTTCTTGACTGTGCGGACGAAGGTATTCGGAAGGTAATCTACGATCCTTTCATTGTCAACGTTTCTGAGGTGCCCGATGAAATTCAGGAAAAAGTGATTGAAATGCAACACGACAGTAACTTGAAAGATATATCTGAGATAGGAATTAATCTTGAAAATTTTTGAAGCCAAAAGGCAATTTCTTTCCCAACGGTACAAGAAATTGCTGTACGTTATCTAACTTTGTTTTCATCGGCATATCTATGCGAACAGAGGTTCTTGGCGCTTCTGACCATTAAAAACGGGCACCGAAATCGGTTAGATGCCAGTGTCGACAACATGCGTTTGGCTTTGGAATTCAGAAGTTAGTAACGAGAGTATGCAGTCACAAAAATCACAACTCGTGGGTCATGTTAAAATACTTACGGTCATGTTTGTTTGATTCATTTATTGTATTATACATTACCTTCATTCTTGATAACAGTCAAATGGCTCATCGTCAACAAACCGAAATAAAACAAAATTTGAAATTTTCGTCCCGTAATTAATACGCGATACTTTTATTATCGATAAAACGATAAATCGCATAAATCTATATATATATATATATATATATATAAATAGGCAAAGACAAAACGGTTCAGTACCTTTTTCTCCTCTCTGTTTATTAACCGATATTCTCTTTTTTTTGCTTTTTATTTAGTAGCTATTGACGATCTTTAGTGTTATCAGTAAAAAAAACTTTTGGAAACAGTTATTTTCCTTTTCTTATATAAATAAAAAATAAATGCAAAAAGTAAACAATGAAATCGCTATAGCCAGAGTAAATCTATTCTTATTCAAATGTTTTCATTTTTCTTAATAATCATCATTATTGGCTTTTTTACAGTGTACTAAATGTTAAAGTGTCGTCATTTAATACCAATAAATGAGGGTTTTTAAATTGTCATTTACTGTTATTTTATTGAATTTATTTTTTATTCAGTTATAATGGTACTGAACTGTTTTGTATTGTAAGGACATATAAACTGATATACGATGAAGGAGAATGTATAAGATAAGAAAAAAAAAATTTGAAAATATGCAAATTCATATATGTTTTTGTCAAATTTTCAATAATAATAAAATTATGGTCGAATTTCGACCAACGAGCGAACATTAGTTTTTATAATACCGTAATAAATAATGACCGCGATTATTTATTTATTCGTATATAATATTAAAATATTAATATTTCATTATTTGTTATCGTGAAATGTAGGAACTATAGGTGTTGAACAAGACAATCCTATGATGCGACGATTACACGTTGTGTATTACTGGATATTGCAGCTTCTGCATAAGATAAAGTCATATTTAATGCCGATTGTTCAGCATCACTTTAAAACACTTTTAACTGTAGACTATATCAACTTAACGGATATTAATACTGCTCGAAATGGTGAATGAAATATATCATTATTTTTTCTAATTTTTACATTAATGTTAATAAAATCCGGTGCATAAAACAATGATTATAAAACGTATTTTGTGACATATCACGAGTGTAACATCACTGCAAAGTATGATACTTTGCGCAGTTTCTGGTTATCGTTTCAATAAAATGAAGCAATTATTTGTTGTTTTTTTCAATCTAGTGATTCGCGAAATTCATTTAAAGTAAACGTTGAGAGTTTCCAACCCGTACTAGTATACGAATAATTTCTAATAATTTTCGAAATTTGAGAAATTTTCCTAATCACCGCAATTCGAACTTCTCAGTGCCGTACCATGAAATTTGGAGATGAAAATATCATCCGATTTATTTCGGCTTTTATAGTCTATTAAAAATTTAACAATAAGAAGCAGAAATTAAGGTTACAATCTTAAACGTTTAAGGACAGAGGATAAAAATAATTTGAGGGTAGGAATAACAGAAGTAGACAGACATGAGAGAATATAAGAAGCGTTATACCGAGCTTTAATAGAGAAGAATAGAATAATGATTTGTCAGCAGAAAAGGTTGAACATTCAAATAAAAAATGATCAGAATCACAAGGAATGTATGTGGAAAGGGAATGTAAAGGACAGAATATGGAGTAGATGCAGATGAAAACCAAAAAAAAAAAAAAAAAAATGATGCAGGAAGGAGACTTTGAGGAAAACGGAAAATAGATGAGATTGTGAAACGTTTGAGAGAAAGAAACGATGGGTACGTAGGAAGAGACAGTTAAATAAAGAGGTAAAAATAGCCAGAATTATAAAATAAAGAACCGGAATTGAACCATATTCCGGAATGAATCGTTTAAAAAAAAAAGAGCAGAAGTGATAGTTGAAAATGTGCCCAAAAATCTGCCACCAGAAACAGAAGAATGAGGAGGTGATAGCTTGCAAAAACTTTTAGAATCTGAGATTATAAGTGGAAAACTAGTGATGGGGAATTAAAGAGATTGCGTGTAGAAAATTAAGCAGAAGGAGGGAAGTCTAAAAGATTCAGAATAAATCAAGACATGACAAAAAATAGCAGAACCGCCGCCATTTGACCCTATGGCACTGTCAGTATAGATAACGATGTGTGTAGAACAAAAGAGAGTACTTAAAGCATTGGAAAATTCAATACTGGCGACATGTTCAGGGACAGATTTAGAACGGAACGGTAAGAAAAGACATTTCACAGGATAAAGATAATTGGAAAAACTGAAAGAAAAATAAGCGAACTTATCACGGACTATAAATAAATGGCAAAAATTGAAGAACGCGAACAGAAATACAAGTATAAGGGGATAAAATTGAAATTTTATTAAAGGTAAATCGCCATTTGTGAATGATCGAGATGTAAGAAAAAACAAGTGAAGACAGGGTAGCCACTCAACCATGAATAAGCCGGGAATTTTGTCGTAAAACCGGGGGGGGAGGGAGTAAAAATAACCAAAAATGATATTTTTAATAAGAAAAAATCATTTGAAGTGAAAAATGAATGCATTCTTTTTTTATGTACTTCGCTCTAAATAAATTACGAGGTTCTGTTTTTTTCTTATAAAATATGCTGCGGCGGTCAAATATTATAGATAGTAATACAAAAATTCCATTCTTCTTTTTGTATAATTCTAATAATCATTAAATTGGGAGAATTTGGACCAGGAAAACCGGGAATTAAAAAATTATATACGAATTGGAAGAGGAATAAACAGGCAAGTGCTTAATCAAGAAGCAATACCCCAAGTAAAATCTACAGCCAAAGAGAGGAGGCATATGGGATTCAGCAAGGATAGCCGACACTGAGGTTGATCTCAGTGCACCACCAAGGCAGAGACAAAGACAGATATTTTGAATGCGATGTAATTTTAATTGAAGAGACCTGAAAGAAATGCCATAAATAAAGTAATAGTAATCTAAGATAGAGCGGATAATGGATTTATAAAAAACATGAATAGGTTGCAGCGATCGCCTCCCCGATTAATATGAAAAAGAATTTTTAACAGCTTTTTGAGAGAGATTAAATACCGATGATTAATGTGATTGTGAAAGTAGAGACGACTGCCAGGAATGATTCCTAAATAATGAAAGGAGTTCATAAGGAGAATTGAAACACCATTAAATGTAAGACTAGTTAAAGAAGGATCAAAAGGGCGAAGATTATGGACAACAGGCTAGGATTTAGGAGCAAAAATAAAGAGGTGAATATTAGGAAGAGAATTTTCTAATAACGTTAAAGAATTTTGAAAATGGGAGTTAGCTATCAAGATATTGTGTTCAGATGAGAATATGGCCGGTAAACAAAAGCGAAGTTAAGAAGAAGGGACACTTTTGATAAGGTAGTTCCATAATATTTAAATAAGAGAGCCAGCATTTTTTTAATTTTCGGTTTATCGTATACTTTTGCTAAGATGATTTTATAAAGTTATTTTGTGTAAATGGATGTAAGACAAGAAAAAAGTAGTAGTTGCAGTAATGTGGCAGAAAACTCTTAAAAGTTAAAATTATACAAATAAGAGTAAAATATTTGACTAACGCTAAAAATAAAAATGTTTTATTCTTTTATTTTTTAGATTATGAAATATCTTTAAATATGGGACTGATAAAATGCTTTGAAAATTGCGAGTTTCGAAAATTTATTCAATCTGCCTACGCAAAAGTGAGTATTTTTACGTTTAATTCGATATATTTTTGAAATTTAGATTTTTTGTTTTTGTTTTTTTTTCCGGATTATTCAAAGTTTATTTACTTAAAATAACTCGTGAGGTTCATATACATTTTGAGACATCAGAAGTGTTAGTAGATACACAATACAACATTGTGGCATTTCGAAATGTGAAATGATTTCGTTTTAAATGCATTTTGGTGATTTTTGAAAAAAAATTTAATGTGCGGTTTAACTTTTACCACTGGAAAATGATCGATCTTGCGCGAACGTATTACTCTTTATCTATTGTTTTCTTTTATTTATATATTATAATTATTAATTATTATTATTACTATACGATTATTACCAGTTAACAGTTCCAGTTAGAACATTTATTTTTATACCGTTCGAAGCTGCATTCTGTCGCGTATTATAACCTTAGATATATTCCAAGTTTTTTAAATTTTACTAAACTTGTGTACTATTGACTACCAGAAAGCGTCCGATTGTGTGAACCATGATAAATTGATGAAGATTTTGAAGAACATACCTATATACAAGAATGATCTCAGGATAATTAGTAGTTTGTAATGGAATCAAACAGTTGGAATCCGTGTGGATAATACATTATCAGCAGAAGCAGCCATTAAGAAATGAGTACGTCAAGGCTGTGTCATGCCTTCCCTTCTTTCTAATATATATATATATATGCGGAGCCTGTATTCCATGAGGCACTTGAAGATAATGACGGGAGACTGAAAATAAACGGTGTTATCTTGAACAACCTTCGATATGCTGATGACAGCTTAATCTTGGCAGCCAGCAATAAGGAACTTCAATGCATTTTAGATAAGAACGTGGAAAAAAGTGCTGCATACGGGTTAAAAATGAATACATCCGAGACAAAAGTAATTGTATTCTCAAAAAAGCCAATTAAATGCTCAATCAAAATAAACGGTGAAAAAATTGAACAAGTCCCACGCATCAAGTATTTGGAAAGTATACTCGAAGAAAATTGTACTTCCAGATCTGAGATCTATAGCAGGATTGAGCAAGCGAAAAGAGCACTAATAAGAATGAAGAATCTATTCACGCGTCAAGAATTGAAATTGGAACTGAGAATCAGACTTCTGAGATGCTACATTTTCTCCATCAGGAATGCTAGACACTAGACTCAACATTAGGAAAACAAATCAGCGCTTTTGAGATGTACTGCTACCGACGTATCCTGGAAATACCATGGACTCAAAAAGTGAAGAATATTGAAGTACTTAACAGACTGGGAAAGAATCTTGAACTCCTACAAACCATCAAAAAACGGAAGCTACAATATTTGGGGCACATCATGAGAGGATCGAGGCATACCATTCTAAAAATACTACTTAAGGGTAAAATTGCCGGAAGGAAATCGAGAGGAAGACGTCAAATTTCATGAATGGACAATCTTAACAACTGGTTCAACTGTTCCTCAACAGAACTTTTCCGATCAGCCGTTGATGGAAAGAAATTCCAATTGCGGATCGCCAATCTTCAAAATGGAGACGGCGGATGAAGAAGAAGAAGATACACTTGTACATTAAACAATTCGATTTAGTCGCTCAACAAACACATCCGCTTTTTAGTACGTAAATAGTATCAACTGCGTAAAATAACGTAAAAAAGATATGAGTAACTTCCTAGTAATTGTATGTATTCGGAAAATTCCATTTTATTAAAATTGAAGAATTAATCGTGTATTTTTTGTAAGGCTTATTATAAAACATACAGTCTCATTAATATTGTATCTAGACCAATTGTTTTGGTACGAAGGGCCTTCAATGAACTGTTCGACTCGATTTATTATCAGTCTTGATGATACGTAGAAAATATATACATATACAACTGGCCGCAACTTATCGCTGTTTTTTGGGCAGAAATGAACATGCCTGGTAATAATGTCCATATATAGATAACGTTTCTTTTTTTTCAACAGTCTTCGCTTAGTTATTCTTCATTCAGCCCATAGCGCATGTAATCACTAAAAGTCTTTTAAAGTATCGTAAATTTTATATTAACGATGTCTTCTCTTCATCAAATATCCATTTATTTAATCTTCTTCCTTTCTTTATGCCTTTAGCTGAAGTTCTAGCAAGTGTCAATTCATATTTGTTTTAAATATTTATTATTTATCTTTATAAATAATTCATTATTTCTTATTATTATTCAATTGTTTACAATGTGTAGTTATATATCGAACTGACGATTTCAAACAAATATTTTAATTCGAATTCTATAGATACGATGATCTGTGAGATATGTAATCATATTTTTTAAACTTTGACTGCACCATTAATATTTAACATCTCAAACCAAAGATTTAACTTTTTTCTTACAGATACTACGTTAAATCTATTTATCGTAAAATTATTAACCGATATACTGTTACACAACGTCATTATGTAAAACATCAGTTTCATGACATTAAAATTAATTTCTAAAAAAAAGTATAAGTAATGAAAAATGTAATAATAATTGAAGAGATGATTTTAACACGCACCATTTAAACCAGCAATAAAAACAAAAGAGCCAAATCACGTACACTAAGCAATCAAAGCATCTAAAAACAATTTTAATATTCCATGGAATTCGGTTATTGCTATATTTGATTCGTTATCTGCATTTTTTGCTCAAAATGTTTCAGTATAAAGAAATTCTTCAAATGATTAATAAGCTTAATCGGAGACAAAAATTGATATTCATTCTCTATCAGAGAAGAAAAATGTTTGCAAATGTTTTCTAAATTTTTGTTAACAAACTTTTTAATTTTATTATATCCATATTATTACTGTTTCATTGATTTAATGATCACTAATCTTCGTTATATTTTCAAAGCACTTGCATTTACTTCATATTTTTTTTATTCGTAACTGTTACATAAAATTCATTAAAAACTACTTACTTGTCTGAAGTATATATTTTTATACAAATGAAACTGAAAGTATACTTGTCGCAGAAACGTTTTCAGACAAAGCCCACCTTCAGACGGAAAAAACACAAACATATAACCGAACGTTATCGCAATCAAAATTATACAAATTTTAAAATTCGAACATAGAACAGGAACATGTGCCGCAAACGAAAAGTAAAATCATACTTATAATTAAAAACAGATTGCAATGTATTATGAAGAAAAAAGGTTATGGAAAAAGAAGAATGAAATAAGGTAAAAACCAAATAAAAACATAAAAAGTTGCTTTAAAAACATTAACAAATATCAACGGTAAAATAACTATAATAAAGATAAAGGTGAGAAACAGTACCGTTAGGAAATATTAAATCGGAAAAACTTTTAGTTGAAAGTATATACAAGAAAGTTTGTTATTATTAAAATATCAAAAAACGTAAAAATCGGAAAAAATTAAATAAAATTCGTCTAGGATATTCTCTAATGAAAAGTAGGTTATTATGTGGATATTTAATAGAGGCGGATAAGTCCTAAATAAAAAAAAAAAAAAAAGGTATTAGAATTGTTATCTTTTTTTTTTATTATTATTAAGAAATCTTAAAACAAAAAAATTATAAAGTTACTTGTATAACAAAAACAGAAACTATATTAGAACAACGCTCAAAATTTTTCATCAATTGCTGAACTTCTTGGTGATGATGAAAGAGAAATTTCTCGACTTTTCGAATTTCTCAAAGCGACAGATCTCATAACTTTATTGTAATAAAACTCTGCGGGCTTCTAGCCTAGTCGCTGTATATGGCACTTTAAAAAAATTTTGAATTAAAGCTATCAACCAAATTTTTATTTTGTTCTCCCATATGTTCAAATTGCATTCGTCTCTAATTTCCTTTGGTATGTTACCCAATATGTGACTCAAAACTTCCTCTTCAACATTGTCAATTTTATTGTTAATCCCTTTAGATCTTATAAAACGTAATTTGTCATAGTTCCTAATCCCATAAATCCTTTCTCTTGTCGGGAATTTTTTTTTCTGTTTTATACCTTAATAGCTTATTGTAATAAAAAAATATTTTTGGGGACATTTCTTTATTATTATCCCACCAAGTAGTATTTGTTATCAGATTCGTACTTCTCCAGTTCGGTAAAAATATTTTTAAACATCTTTTTTGTAGCTTACTAATTTTCCTTAATTCCGTTTTTTTCCCCCTCCAAATTTCGATTCCGTATCTAGTCCTAGACATTATTAATGAGTCAAAATACAATCTCGTGGTTTTGTAATTCATAACCTGTTTTAATTTGTATAAAACCGGTATGGTCTGCCTGATTTTCCTAGCAATGTTATCAATGTGAATTTTCCGCGTTAACGCCTTATCAAACGTTATTCCAAGGTACTTCAAATTATCAACCGCATCTATCGGAATACAACAGCTTACTTCAGCTTCATGAAGAGAATCCACATTACGCAATACTATTTTAGACTTCCTAAATCTACTCGATGTTCTTACATACATAACTTTTGATTTTTTGGCATTTATTAATACGTATACCCATCTGCAGACCTTATTCAGGTCCTCCTGAAGCAGCTTCTCTCCAATTTTTACGTCTTGGTGTTTGATTACCAGAGCAATATCATCGGCATATACGTACAGAAATAAGTATGTAAATAAAAGGGTACGTGCGATCAATAAAACAAAAATAGTAAATAAAAGTTAGAATAAAGGACAAAAAAGTAAAAATAAAAATTGAGGAATTTATCTGTCTTGTGGTTTAGATGACAAGTATGACACAAGAATTTTTCGGCGTTTCTTGTAATTATAACTTCATTAACCGACTTCAAAAAAGGAGGAGGTATTCAATTCGACTGTTTTTTTTTTTGTTTTTTTTTTATGTGTGTTACCACAGAACTTTCTTCTAGGTGAACCGAATTTGATGATTTTTCTTTTATTTAAATGGTGGTGATTCACATGTGGTCCCATTTAAATTTGATCAAGATCTGATCGGTAGTTTTTGAGTTATGCTTAATAATGCGCGAGTTGAAGCTTTTTGGATGCTTTCTATTCGTGATTAGTTTCAACGTCAAGTTAGATTTATTGACTTAAAATATTATAAATTTGCCAAATTACTATGGAAATGTAGCTTTTGGTGTTTTTACCGTGGAAATGCAGTTCAAAATAAAGAAATCGATTTTTTTGCGTATTAAGTATGGACAGGCCCGTGCTCAAAATTTTGAAGGGGGGGGGGTGAAAATTTTATTCGCATATTTATTTTATAAATAACAATACATTTTTCACTAATATTCGTACTATTAATAATTTCCATCATTTTGATTTATATATTAATAATTCACATAAATGAATTACCCCGTATAAACATTAATAAAAATTACATATGTTATTAATTATACTCGTAATAAAAAATTTTGCATAAGATATTAATAAACTACCTAAAAATATGGAACATATTTTTTTCTTTTTTCTTTTAAAGGTAGGTAAAAACACCCTAAAAAATCATCAATATTTATTTTAAGTTTGTGATTTTTTTCAGATTTTTGTGTATTCATAATAATTATTTCAATTCTCATGGGGGCGGGTTTACCCCCCACCCCACCCCACCGTGGACACGGCCTTGAGTATGGAGAATAATTTGGAAAAAAATTGATTTTTAACAAGAAAAAAAATCAAGCATAACGCTAAAAATTGTAAAATAAAATGCTTTTTTACAGAAAATAAATACCGACTTCAAGGTTTATTGTAAAAATTTAAAAATGCACTAAAAAGTAAAAAATAATTACTCCCGATAAAAAATATATATCAGAATGATATAACTTAAGGTGATATCGTAATTCTTATACAACATTAACTTTTTGGAGTTGGCATCAAATTCATGTTACAATATCTAAGAAACATTTAACGCAGTTTTTAATTATTATTATAATATGAATTTGATGCCAACTCCAAAAAGTTAATGTTGTATAAGAATTACGATATCACCTTAAGTTATATCACTCTGAGATATATTTTTTATCGGGAGTAATTATTTTTTACTTTTTAGTGCATTTTTAAATTTTTATAATAAACCTTGAAGTCGGTATTTATTTTTTGTAAAAAAGGATTTTTTTTAATAATGTTGGCAAAGAATTAAAGAGTAAACAAGCCATATATATATATATATATATATATATATATATATACATATATACAGATTGATTTCAGATATGTTTCTTAATAATCGGAAACTGCTCTTTCACCTCCAACTCTTCTAGTTATAATTATAATAACAGTATAATAATGTGATTACCAATAGTAATATTGCGAATAAGAATAATAATGATAGAAATAGCAGTACACTACTAAAAATTTCATCTCTTCTGACCACCTAGGGCCTTTCTCAATTTTTGTTAAGAACTCCCCCCTTGTCAGGGATATAGAAAATTTTCATCCGCTCACTCTCTAACGAGACTCATCAACGTTATTTCTACTGATTTCTCTGATATAATTTCCCGAGGAAACAAGCGTATCTGAGTTTTATTCCCCTTCGCTTCTTCTACTAACAAATTTCTTAATGACCACAAGGTAATCACTCAACCGGGAAAACCGAAAATAAGCCAGGAATTTCGTTATAAAAATGGAAAAAGTATTAAAAATAGCCGAACAATAGTTTTGATTTTAAAAAATCATTTGAAGCCAAAAATTAATACGTTTTTTGATGTACTTTACTCAATAATAAATTACGAAGTTCTTTTTTTCTTCCACCTAATGTTTTAAATGTCTTCTTTTTGGGCATATTGTGCAACATCGTTGTAGCTCTCACTCTACCTGCTCCCATTGTGCATCCAAATATTTCTCCTCTGAATGTAACAGTCTCCAAGAGTTTCCTCCTTGCCAGAACTGCAAAAGATGCCATAATTCAACTGATCGCGTTTCTCATAACACACAAGAACAGAAAGATATAAAACGAATTATGGCGTTTAAAAATATATCTTTTCACAAAGCCATCAAATTAAAATCTTTCAGATCTACTAGTAAGCCTTTTCATATGCTAATCCGCAGCCTCCGTCCGCTCATATAATTCCCATCAGTACCCCAAACCACCCCTCCTTGTCCAATTTCTACAACCAGCACTCTACAATTGATAACTGAGATAATCGAAACGACATTTAAAGAAAAGAAATATTACCCAGTGATATTTCTATATATATATACTCGTATATCGCAAACGATTCGCTGATCTGACACGAAGGATTCATCCGTACGGTGAAAACAACCCTTTTCCGAGAAATGAATGTACATTGGCCTTTTTATTAGATCATTCAGGATGTCTTATGAAAAAATGAAGTGCGAACTTCATCGAATACAGGCTGATGTTCCACGGACAGCATCCTAAGTCTTGTTCTATATTTATATTATATAGTTGATATCTCAACAACAATGGAGACGATGATTATCACCTTTACAGATAATACAGCCATCTTGTCAGTTGCTAACTCGCAAGTAAAAGCCTTTGCTTAAAAAAGTTGAAACAAATATACCTCATTAGGCTGTGCAATTTCCAGATGGGCAAACCAAAATTATTGTAAACATCGGTATAATAGAAACAGCTTAATTTTCAAAGCGCTCACAGTGATATAGGTATATTCAAAATATACGCTACATTATCTGCAGCGTCTATAAACGCTAAACAGGCTGAAACATGCGAAACCAATTCATTCGGGAAAAGAATACATCTATTCAATTACTGAAGAAAGGACAAGAAAGCTGCAAATAAAATATAACTAAAAAAATTAATTTTCGTAATTTAATGATGACATCGGTTCCTCTCTTCTTAATATAAACAAATAACAACATTGGAACTTAATAGTCCAACAAAGATGTGGTTTTCTTAATTTTTTGTGATCCAATATAAACGATTTCACACCGTTGTATCTTTCTTTCGCTGAAAATTCACTATCCAACTGTTAAATTGTTACAAATTCTACGCCATTTGTGATGTCAGTGTGAAACGAGACTTAGAACGGCCCAGACAATATAAACTTTAAGCTGTGTGAATTTCATTATTGCTGCTTTAACAGTTTTTGAATTAAATCAGAGCACACAGACAGACGAATACCAAAATTTTAAAAACATATTTCTTTTACTTAATTATAATGAAAGTAGCTTAATGCGGTAATTACGATAAATAATATTCACAAATCACAGACGGGCACTACAGTTTTATACATTTTTTTTCTTCTTCGTGTCAGGAAAAGGATCTTTATGCGTTACACGGTGTTTGCTCAGTAGTTTGCAAACGCGACACTGTCTCCATCCAGTTGTAATAGGTCATTAAAGTCACACCTGTGCGGACATCTACTACAGATGAAAAGAAGTTGAATAGATTACCAAAAGAGTTGTTAGAAATTCGCCACTTCTTCATGTTGTTCCCTGTTCGACCAACCATTGTTCTTAGTCTGTTTAATGAACGCCATGTTTCGTATTTTAGTTCGGCTCCTGGGAGAAGGTTCTCCTTAGGTTCAATCCATAGTTTTATACATTAATACAGATTAACGGAATGTATTTATATATTCGGAAGCGTACGGTTTTTTATGCGCAAAACTGTTCATTAAATAAAATGATTGTTAATCTAATTATTCCCTGCTTGTTTTCAGTTATGGAATTTGTGCGATTCGGCTCAGCAAATGTTCAATAAACCATTGTTCGAATTAAGCGAAGCCGATTTGAATCAGTTGATGGAATCATATGTTCAATGTGTAACCTATTTTATACGCATAACCGAAAATGCATTGAAACGTCACAGCAGTCAGTTTTTCAATTCCTGTAAGTATATTCTCTTCACAAGTCTGATTATAAACGAAATGAAAGGACTTTAAGCTTACTTCGTTAAACCTTAGTACAATACTAATTACAGACAAATGAAATTGCGCTTTAAAAAAATTTTACTCGACTACTAATTGTAAGTAAGAATTCGTTTAGTTGTACAATAGTCCGGCCTACTAAATGGGACCTATCGTCCGAAAAATCTCTTTTCACTTTTTTGCCGATTCTCATATACGCTCTTTTCAATGAAACAACTTGTAGATTTCTATTTTATTTTTTATTTTTTTTCGGAGGACTTAATCACTTGATTAGATTTTGAAGCGAAAGGAGATGGATAGAACAAAGGTTTGAAGTAAGGAAATTATTGATGGAGATGTGAAGGAAAGGATAAACGAAGTACTACAAGCAGCCGAAAGGCCAAGAGCCAAGGTTTTCGAATACAAAAGGGAACGCTCGCTAATAAGAGCCGAGCATCGAAAAAAAAGTTATTTGCGTCGCACAAGAATGGAGAATCAGAGTTGTCGAGAGGGCAGAAAGAGGAAAAGGCTAAAGAAAAACGAAAGCGACGAGCAGGGAAAAGAGGATGATTAATTCTTAATCTGATTAAAGAGACAATAGTAAAACAACGACTGAACGGAATGGAAAGACACCAAGGCTAAGGACTGGGTGCCGGCTGCATGAGAAGATAATGCGAAGCAGAATTAGAGAATAAGGAAGGTATCTATCCAACCGAAGTCTGGAATGATTGATTGAGGAAATCTCCTTCGCTACCGTTACAACTAATATTGACGTTTTTATTATTGCGATTATTTAAATTGTAATTATCATTAATGTTAGTGGTATTTGACGGGATATTTGTATTAGAAGATTCAGTATGAGAGAGACATAACTCTTTAGGTAATGTTCCTGAGGAGAAGAGACTAGATAGCTTACGATTTGTTGAAACGTCCACTTCCATAACGTTCAAAGAAAAGTTACTGCGGGATAGTTTAAAGATGGACTCATCTAGCTAACACCGAGCAAATAGCAAGATACAGTGCTAATAAATCGGGAAGGAAAGAAGGAAGAAAAAGGAAAAAAAGAAAACTAAACGGACAATTAAGTTTAAATTAAACGAAGTGACTACTTGATAACATAAAAATTCCCATTTCAATATATATTTTTTTACCACCACCCCACCCCCACCCCCCTTTGGGCATGTCAATGAAGGATCTTCGCCCAGAAACGACACGAGGAAGAAGGATCAGTTAAATGTAAAGTCGGTGTCAAATATTGATAAGATAAAAGAACTGAGGATGGGAACAACGGAAATCGGCGAATACGATAAGATATACGGAGCACAATAAGGAGTAGGGAGTTTAAGTCATAACAGATTGGAGTACAAAGAAGTGCGTTCGTTCACGAGGGATGGACATTCAAAAAAGATATGGTCAGAATCACAGACGGCTTCTTCGTCAGAATGAAGAGGGCAACAAAGGGATAAAACGAGATGAAAACGATAACGTGAAGAAGGAAGAAGAAAATGATTCAGACGTAAACGGATAATAGGGACAATAACGGAGCGGCGAAGCAAAGGAAAATTGTAAAACCACATTAGGTTGGGTGGAAAAATAAAAAGAAAGTTGATTAGAAAAGGAAGAAACGTAAAAATCTGACCAAAATCTAACATGAAACTATGGTAGTAAATAAGAAACGGGAATTTTAGAGAAAAAAGAGCAGGAGGATACAGCACTCTGAGCCAAGGAATCTGTCATTTCGTTACCCTTTATCCCCATATGACCGGGGACAATGCGGATAGCATGAAGTGAGAAAATTGTGTTAATGAGAGAGCGAATACGAAGGATAAAAAGGTCAAAGTAGTGAGAGGGGAAATGTGAGGAAATAGCTTTAAGAGCACACATGGAGTCGGAGATAATTAAATATTTAGAAGAAGAACGATGAAAGGAAATGTAAATAATGAACGTAGAATGGCTAGTAGCTCATCCGTAAAGATAGTACAAAAAGAAGGGAGACGAAAAGATTCGGAGAAATTAATGCTCGGAAGGATGAAAGAAGCTTCAACTCCATTAGGCCCCTTCAAACCATCCGTAAAAATAGCCATATAGGAAGGAAAACGGGATTCGATATAACTATGAAATTCCTGTATAACTGTTACATAGGAAAGGGATTTGGAGGAAAAAGGAAAGTAGAATACATTGGGAGGATTGGAGAAATCTTCAAAATTGAAAGAAAAGAAAGGGGGATTGTTATAAGAAATTGTGCAGGATAAAAAAGAATTCAGCCACAAAGCAGTGTGGGCTAGGATAGGAATTTTCTTGGGAGTAAAATGCCAGTTTTGCAGAATAGAAAGGTATGAAGGAATAAAAGTCTAGAGGATGATAACGGTAAGCGTTTACACAAGAAGCGTTATCCTAAATAGGATCTGCGGATGAAAAGGGGAGGCGAGTTTGACTCAGCGAGAACTGCTGGTATTCCAGAATGAAACAAAGCTAAATCAGTAAAATCGAATTATAAACGAAATGCAGATAAGCGATCTCACCGGTTTTCGATGTAATTGGAACAACAATTACATCGAACTTCTACGCACTAGACAAAAAAATCTTCTAGATTTAATATATGTACTTTTCAAACTGATTTTAAAAAAGAACATAAAAACTTGAAATAGCATAAAAAAGCAGTGAAAGATTATAAAATGTTACTTTTTTACAATAAATTCCTCTTCTTACGGCTCTTTTTTTTTTTTTTTTTTGAATTTTAACTCTAGATCTGGATTAGCTTTCTCACACACTTTCTTTTTCTTGTTATCAACTTCTCCTTAGCTAATAAAGTCTCCGTTTTGGTCTTCCTCGAGCATGAATTAGCGTTTTTTTCATTCTTTTCCGATAATGCAGCTTTGTTTTGTTGTCCGATTCGAATTTATTAAAATTTTAGTCCTTTTTCGTTTTTCAAACCAACTCTTTTTTAGGCTATGGAGCTACAATGTTGGCTTTTGTGATGTAACTAAATCTAGAATGTTATTAAACAAATACTACTGTGCTCTTTCAATAATTAAACCTTCTGGAGTTATAATTTTTTTGGTCCCATCACTCAACTATTTTGAATCTTATAAACTGCCTTCCTTCTGCTCCATATTTACCGCGGAGTCCTCTACAATCCTTCGTGATATCCAATAAATTTCTGATAGTCTCGGATTCAAAAGGTGTTCTACTGTCTATCACCTCTCCTCTTCGACATTTCTCAGATTTCATAATTCTCCTGATTCGTTCTCTTGTCACTAGATTGTATAGTGTTCATTCCATTCAAATCGATTTTTTATGGTCCCCCAGTCATGTTGGCATTGAGGGCAATGAATTGGTTGATTCATTAGCTCGATCTGCCGTTCAGACTGGTCAATTTCTATCCAAATTTTCTTCTTGCAATCTTAACGTTCTTTCCAGGAATTGCCATCGTAGGCGATGACATGATATTTATCCTCTTTTATTCTCGAATACTGAATCCTTCTATCTTAGTATCCAAACCCATCCTCCTCCGTACCCTTGGTACTATGACTTCCCTCATCTCTCGCGCTTTCTTATCTCTTCCGTTTGCAGGCTTCGCCTAGATCATAGTCGTCTTCCGGCATCTTCTTTTCGCTTTTCTATGTGCTCTTCTCCTTTTCGTTCCTTCCATCCGGATGATTCTGATCTAATCTGTGACACAAATCACATCTTCTTTGAATGCGCGTTTGTATGTATAGAACGCTCTCACTTCTATATTCAAATCCTGAAACTCGGTTTGCCTACTCCATACAGTGCTTCCTTTATTCTTTCACTTCCATCCCCGGCAATCATTCCTATTATAGCGTCCTGCATAGCTTCTATTTCCAGTAATATTCAATTTTAATTCGTTTCTCCCTTTCTCTCATTAACACAACCTAATGCTGAATAATGCTCTCGACTAGCGATCCCCCCCCCCCAAAAAAAACATAATTTTTTGCGTGAGATCTACAGGTTATAGTAAGAGTTGAAATTTGGTCATTTCGTCGCTACCTGCGAACTACTTTGCTTCAACAGAATTGGAGGAAATTATGAAATGATGAAAGCTCATTATTTCAACTAACGTACCAGCGAACCGCTACTGATCTGTTTTGTTTAACTGTTGTTTTTTCGAAAAACTTGTTTTCAGACAGTAGGTCCCTTTTAGTAGACCAGGTCACATATCATAAATAAATCTACAGAAATTTAGGTTAACCAATTATTATTAAAACATTCCAAAGGAATTGACAGTACATATACGTTTTCATAGTTTTAGCAAAATAAAAACTGATTAAATCTTGAAAATATTACAGATTTTTCTAACCCAGCAAAAAAAAAAAAAGGAAAAAAAAGCAGAGGTAAAAATTTAATAAAATTGTTTTTAATGGTCAAAAAAAAAATTATAAAAATTTGAGCGCAGAATACGCACATGGGTCAGATTTGGATCCTTTATTTGTGAAATTTAATTGATAATATTTATAAAACTGTAATAATTCTGAATCGATCAGAAAATTAATAAATCAGATTTAAAGTTAATACTATCGAAATATAAGATTTACCAATAAATAATAAACGCGATAAAACAACGATTAAAAAACCATTAGAATAAAGCTTCGTAATGGGGGACATAATAAGATCAAAATCATAAACAAACAAGCGTTTTTGCTGTAATTAAAAATTGTATGTATAAATAACTACATTAATTTTACTGAATGTGTAAAAAAAAAATGAATTAGAAAAGTTTAAAAAAACACACACAAAGAAACGTACATAAATAAAGAACAATAACGTATTTAAAAGAAAAAACAAGAAAGTGCAACAATAATAAATGACATCACTGAAGATATTTATGTGATCCTTTTTAATAATCATCATCGTCATCATCATTTATCCACTTGTTACTCAGAGTAAGAAAGACCAACTAGAGATACGCAAATCAACTCTGCTAGAGGAGTTGGATATACATATATGTGTCCTTTCCGACTGCGGATATATATCCGCTTCTTAACTCCAACTCCGTCAGAGTTACGTATCTTATATCTAGTTTAAAATCGCAATCTTCGGCTGCGTATTCAACTTCAACTCCGTGTAGCATTCCAAACGCACAAAGCAACAGAACGTCCTTGAACGCAGTGCGCATGCGCGCAGCTGTCTCTCCGAGTTGAGACATATTAAATCGCATCGTCGGAGATATATCCGACTGTGTCGAAACGCGGATATATTTCCGAGGAATCTAACTGTGCCCGGAGTTACCCGTGCCTAGTCTTCTTCTTCTTCGTGCGACCCGATTCGGGTATAGCTTAATCACCATTCATCGTCCGTACCAACTGGCGGAATGAGTCCCGGTCTCTTGCAGCCTGGAATAATTGTTGTACATTTGTGACTCCAGTCCACGCCTTGATATTTTGAAGCCAAGAAATCCTTCTTCTTCCTCGTCCTCTTTTCCCTTGTATCGTCCCCATCATTATTATCTGCAGTAGATCATAAGTTGGTCCTCTCATGAAATGTCCAAGGAATTTTGTTTTCCGTTCCTTCTCCTGAATTACATTTGCAAGTTTTCCGGGTTCATATAAGGTTCGTATGTTCCAAGTACCTATATTAATCACATCTGCAGCACTAGTTTTACTTCCGGGTATTCTTCGCACCCTTGCTGCTGAGCAGCGCCGGAAACTCGGGGCCATTGTTTTGGTTTTGTCCTGCATAGTGATTATTTTCTTGGGATGGATACTGCAGTGGTTTCCCGTTGCCTTCTGCAGGATTTTCTGTTAGGGTTTACTCCCTTAGCCGAATGGACCCGGTTTTAAGGCGCCGGATACTCGCCTATTTGCTCTGGAATGACTAACATTATTCCGACTGGGACACTTGCGTCACGAGCGAGCTGCTGATAGTCTGCTGTTGTTGTGCAGAAAAACTTAACGGTATTTGCTAGAAGGAACTCTTTCGGCCAGAGAGCCCTCCTCCGTTTTCCTATCAGCTATGTGAGTTCAGTACCAACCACAAGGAGAAGAACTGACGATATAACAGAAAATGGGATGAGACAGTTGTGCAAGTTGGAACATAGTAGCTAAAACGCCGCAACTCCCATGCTGCCTTCACAGCCATAACGAGTAATCCAGTTGCAAGGTTAAACCAAGACGATCGGGCGTGTTATAACTAGTGCATATGAGATAGTTAGGATAACATAGCAACTGTTAATATGCAACGCTAGTGTAGAACAGGACTACACTTAGAACTGATTGTAAATGTTCGATTTATCGCGATACAAATGCAGTCCTGTGTCTGTATGTCTACTGTAAGCGGTTAATTTAATTTAATTTTTGTAATTATTTCTATCGTTGCCCGGAATCAAACTAAGACTTTTATAACGCAAGCCGAGTACTTCAACAATTAGGCTATCGCGACGACATAATGTAGCAATTTTAAAAGTTTTTTGTGTATTTTCTCTTCCATTACTTTTGTCAGTTTAATTTGTGACAGATAGAAAAAATAAACTAAACAATGAACTTCAAATAAGTGTGGCATATATGTCTCTGTTGCGATATCTTAATCTAATCATCATAGTTTTGCAGCGAAAACTGTAGAAATCGACTCGAACAATAAATTCAAAAATATTTTAATTATACATTAGTAGCCAATTGATGTTTAATGGTAGGCTAAAAAAAATGTAAACGTAAATGATATGTAAAATCCGAAAGTAAACAGATGAAATCGCACTATCTCTATTGCGATCAATTTCGTCTGTTCCGCACATCTATTGGTACTAATTCCGCGGATATGATAAAAAGCATAGTTTAAATTATGAAAAGAATGTTTTTTGCCAATAAGTACATTAGCAGCGTGATATATTCGAAGTATTAATGTTATTTTCTTCTATTTTTCCATAATACAGTTGCTCAACTACGTTTTGAATTAAAATCCATCATGAAAAGTCATAATGTCGCCATGTCCTGAAGTACAAGTTCAACTATGAAATATTCCGAAGGCACCAGTACCATAATTTCAAGTCATTCAAACTAATTATGATTTACTCGACATAATTTAATATTTTGTCGAGGGAAACTTGATGATTGAAATCAGTAATGATACTTCTATTTTTCATTTTAAATTTTACTTTTTTTCATTTACACGTCCAATTTGTCGGATAATTTAATAAAATCTTACAGTAATACACATTGTTATGTCTCAGATGTTATATTATGCAAAAACATTTCTTGTTAATGTATTATTGTAATGTAATCAATAAACGTCACCGTTAACGTATTATATCGTTATTTTAACAAATGTTGCAACTATATTTCATAAAAGCCGAAATTCGTATTTTTTTTTCCGGCAGACGACGTACGTCGTTTGTAAAAATTAATTGATCCGCCCTTCAGAAGATTTCTCTAAATAGTTTATATTCCGTAGCTAATTAAATTATTAGGCTGAAGTTGATAAGTTACTCACAATTATATATTCTATGTGCGCATACATTGATTAGAAGTGAACATCTGATGTTTTTTATATGGATGAGCTAAACTGTTAATAAAAATTAATGAATAAAGATAAAAAAAAACAAAAGTTGGGAATTTGTTTAGTAGTTTTTCGAAGAACCTTACGTATAATAAGCGGAGATTTGTTTGCTTTTTATAAAGAAGAACTAGAACCATAGAAGCTGCTAAACACAAAATGCAAAGTAATTTAAAACCCATGCTTTCCTTTTTTTTTTTTTTTTTTGGACTCGCCCTTGACTTTGACCCAACCACTCTTGAAAGTATTATATTAGAAATTTAGATTCTGAGGCGATAGGAGATGGAAAGAGCAAAGAGAATTGGAGTTAGGGAATTATTGCTGGAGATGGGAAGAAAAGGATAAAGAAAACGCTATAAGGAGTCGGAAAACGATTACTAGATTCATAATTTTTATCTTACATCTGTGGCATGAACTTCTTTGTCGATCAGTTGAACTAGCTTTCGGTCAACTTACTGTGCTCGCTATTAATTGTTTTTTTTTTTATTGCGCCGTGCTGTTTGTTTTGGTATTTCTGCTAAAAAATTTGTTAAATATATTAAAGATGTTGTTCTTTCTATTCGTTATTAGGATACAAAAATATTTAAAAGTTATGCAATACATACAGAAATTTGAAAAATGTATATATGTGACATTCGCTGAGAAAAGGGATCTGAGGTGTGAAAATATGAGTTTTGAGTTAAACACGGATTCTGATACTTAAAAGTGTGTAGAACAAGATTTAATATGTAGTTTTTTTCGCAAACGTTTATTTAATATTTTAAAACGTACAAAACTGATTGAAGAAAATTGGAAAAAAGTGAAAAAACATTATAAAATTTTTAAAAAAACGTAAAACTATTCTTTTCTCTAGTTGTTACCTTTTTTACACTTCTTTTAATGATTTTTCATTTGCTTCCAATGTTATTTGATCGTTGTTTTTTTTTATTTTTCAGAATTTCTGTTTTTTTCTTCGTTGGAGCCTCAGTTTTTTTCTTCGTTGGAGCTTCAGTTTTTTTCTTTATTTTGACTGTAGTTTCAGTTTGCATCGGTACATAAAGAAGCAATAGTTTCATACAAGTACCACTTTCTTTCTAATGATAAACCACCAGCCATGATCGGGGGGAGGGGGGGAGAAATCGTTTTTTGGTGGTATGTTTTACTGTACATATAGACGAAATTTTTCCTCTTCTGAGCCGACAAATTGTTCGCGAGTGATTTCATTTTTTTTTTTTAACTGAATATGATAATACTTTGTAATACCTATTACGGAAACAATATCGAATTAATGATGCGATAAAATTAAAATTTAGGAAATGAAAATACGGAATCGCGACAATGCACCTGTGGTAATTGTTGATAAAAATCTTGAAATTTTGTGTCCCACATGCGCCGTTCTATTTTGCTTGCATTCACAGCAACATTGAATTTTTTATGGCTGGATTGATTAACAACTTTTTCGAAATCTTTATACTAATCAACGTTTGAGCGACCAAATGCTAATTTAACTAGGCCAAAATTTGGCAGTGATGCTTCAATAGAGTTGGCAGCACGTTACATACAAGCGTGCGCGGTGCAGTAGTACGTTATTACTTCGCTCAAACTTTAAACGCGTTTTTCTCAAAAAACTACTTTTCGCGCCATAGGACCCTTTTCTCGGCGAACGTCACATATATTATTTTAATTATATTTATATTAAAATTTACTATTTCAAAAATAATAAATATGTGTGTACATTAAAAATTATATATTTCTAAACAGATTGTCATCAAGTTTTTCCATGAAACGAAACATTTTTCAGTCTACTAGTATAACGTTATACAATTATAAAGACTCGTAAGAGTTAGGGGCGTACTCTTTATACATAATTTGATAAGTGAAAACAAATCATGTCTTTATTTAAAATATTAAACGATATTGTACATTTTTCTAAAAATTTTAATTGGTGCTGCTATGTGTTAAGTGGATTTAATACTTTGTGTTATGTTATTGGTAAAATGTAAAATTTGTAGTGTTATGTAATAAGCAAATGCTATTACTATGTAAAAAAATTGATTTCTACACTTTATCCAGTAATTCCATGTAATGTCCAGAAGAGATCGGTCAGTCTGTGAAATATCTTAATTTATTGCTGAATAACTAAACTAATAATTTAAACAGTTAGATAACTAATATAGGATGAAAGAAAATAAATTATTTTTTTTCATATTCCGCCCAAAAGTATCTTCTTCAGATGCCGTACACTGCATAGCGCATTGACGCAACCTATTCGTACATTTTTAGTGCCGATATAGGCTAGTGTTCATAGCAATTGTTTATATGCAGTACGAATGTGTACACACGGAGGACTGCATTCGGAACAGATTAGTGTAATCGTTTGATTTACATCGTTATATAAGTGTGCAGTTACCTGTGTATGTCTGCTGTGTACTAACCTAGTGCTCATATAATACGTGGTGGTTGTCATTGCCTTCCACGTGATTATTAGCAAATATTTAATTTAATTATTTGTAATAAGTTCTGTCGACGCCCGGGATCGAACCCGTGACCTCCGTAACGAAAGTCAAGCGCTCTAGCAACTAGGTTATCGCGAGGTTTATGAAATACATATACATAGGTGTAAAATGTTTGAATTATTTACAATTACATATACATTATTTACAATATATATATATATATATCACCAGTAACATATGGATAATAGGACTGACCACGATTTTTCCAGTGAGCCACGACTCCCTGAAATAAACCAGCTTACCAAAAGATTACAAAATTAATCTAAAAATCAATACAGCGTCTCATCCATAATGAAGTAAAATTCAAACGAAAAGTGTAACAAACAGCTTAACATTGTGTGATAGTACAAAAAAAATGTTGAAATTTATGATACAATTCTATGAACAAAAAAAGGTGTCGTCTTTTGTTTACATTTCTTTTGGTATAGTAAAGGACTGTTATATATTATTATACGTTAGTATTTAATTTTGGTTATTTTCAAAAGAAATTACTGTTCTGCAGAAGTATATGGTTTTTCTGTTGGCAACAAATCTGATAAAATGCCCCGAGTTAATTTTTTCTATGAAATATATAATAGTTTTTAATTAATTCACTGCCACCACCGATAGACAATACTGTTCCTGAAAATGATGAAAATTAAAAATGTTGACAATTTCTAAATTTTTAATATTGTTCTAAATGTAGGTGAATACATCCTGTTTGTTAAAACTGTATAATAAAACAAACTTTAATAACAATTCTATTCATCTAGGCAGCGCGGTAGCCTAGTGGTTAAGGTGCTTAGCTACCAAATCAAAGGTTACGGGTTCGAGACTTGTCTCATTCCGGATCCAAGTGTGCTCCCAGATTTACCCAGCCTGAAATAATTCGGTACCAGAGAAATCTGGGAAAGTAAAGGCGGCCGAGAGAAAGGAACTGGCCCTCCTACTCTCATTAGTGCCGTTGGACTTAGTACATTGAGAACCTTAACTTCACAATCCATGATACCTTATCAAGGATATGGGACTTGCTTTACTTACTATTCATCTGATTTTTCTTTAGTCTAATGTAATTAAAATATCTTCGAATTTCTATGTATAATTAGCAAGAAAAATGAAAAATGTAATGACTACATAAATCATCAAATAATACAACAGATGCTATAAATAATACTACTAAAAAGCAGAATATGGTAACATATCAGCATTTACAAATTACTCTGTTGCAGAATGAACACGAGTACTCATCAAATCAAGAAACTTAAAACCTCCAATAATTAAAAACGTCTCGAATTTTTCTACATTAACGGGTACTTAGAATTACCTGAACCATAATTCGGTTAAAAAAAATTATATACATTTGTGGCTTTTTTGATATATAATTTGTCTATTATTTTCGGTAAAAACCACGTCACAATTTTTTTCCATTGACGTTTCGAATAACATTACTTTATTCACCATCAGAACATATACATACTAAAGGAGAGTTTTCAAAATTACAAATATATTAAAGCATAAATCTAAGTTATCACTTCTGTTTTTTATAAACATTTGAACATCTTCTGCATAATGAAAAAATATTCAATTTCATCAGACTGGTTGCTATAGTAGTTACTTTTGAATAACATGCTAGAAACAGGCGCACTGTAATATAAACATTATTCAAAAGATTAGAAAATCAGTGTATATCCAATGGATATTTACATGCAAAACACTTGGCATGAAGTTAAAAGTTAACCAAAAAACCTAAAAGAATTTTGAATGATGCTATATAAACAGCAGTTCATTAACAACTATATCACTGATATCCCATAGGTCAGACTTTTACATGTGTCACCGACTACAAAGGTACTGTAAAACATGTACAATAAATTTCAACTCCTTTTTGGATCATGTACCATTAACCGAGGGGTACATATAATCAAAACCGTCAATAATAAAATAAACTTCAAACAACACATCACCAAATAACCACATTAAATACGAATAAAAAAGAACAGTCAAAAGAAATATCATGGATGTTGTAAAATATGGTCTCCTTTTTATTTATAGCAAACAGAAACCTCTGGCTGTTTCTTTCAGGTTAAAATTGCTGTTCTGTTTGCTTTCTAATGTTTATATTATCACGTAATTGTTAACAGACATATTAAACTTCAGATCGCCGTTTTTCTAAAAAAAAAAACATTTAACTTTCTTCCTCTAAAACAAAAAATATCACGAAAATATATTTAAGTAATTTATCTTTGTTTGTAACTATCTCATTTCTAGTTACTTTAGCTTTTAGATTTTTAGATTCTATATAAAAAAAAAATAACTGAAAATCTCAGTTTTGTCAACTACGTAACCATATTTATTTATTTATTTTTGGTTGCATCAGTTGATGTATGGTTCAGATAAAACGTTACGAACGAAAATACATCTTCATCATACCAACATTTAATATCACAAAAAATTATGATATAAGAGTAACACTATAAAAAATATACATAAAAATTAATATTATAAGTGAATTTCCATATAATATACATTTGTTCATTTTAAAAAATGGGTATATAAAAATCCAAAAATAAAAGTTGCCAACCGTGATCATTATACAAATATCAAGATGTGGAGATCAGTTAGGAAACTTGTCAATTGTTTGCCCATATATTTCTCAAAATTTGGAGTTTACAACACCGTGTAAACTATTACAGCTGCAAATTGAAATGCTTCAAACAAGTGAAAGATATGAATAGTATAAGAAATCTTTTGTAATAAACGTGATTGAGTTTCATTTTTACTATGAATTTAAGAGAGATTGATTCAAGATGTAGTTAAAATGTAAATAAAATCAATCGCATTTTTTCTTGTTTTTCATAAGATGGCATTTATATTTTTGACAATTTTTAAAACTCTAGTTCGAATTTTATAATACATTTGAATTTTAAACTTAAGAACCACTTAGGCAATTATTCAATAGTTTTTTAACTTTAGAGAATTATATAATAAAAGCTAGATATGTATGACTGCCTTTTTTCTTTTTTGTTGAAAGTTGACTGTTGTCTCCTTTTAATAAAACTAATCCATTGTCTCTTTCTGTAAAATTTACCCATTGTTCTTTCAATATTTTGAAATCATCAATGACTTTATCTTCCGAAATGTGTTTCCAGGAGTAAGTGGAATCTGGCAGTCCCTTACAAAGTTCTCAAATTTTAGTTTTGAATCTCTTATTCATTCTAAGCAAAACTGGCATTGCTTAAATCAGAGCCATGCTTCCCATTTGCGTTTGAACTTGAAAATTCAAAATTTTCAATAGAAATGTTTTCATCATTTTCAGACCTTGATGGTTCAAAAGTGAAAAAATGTTTTAGACGCATTCATGGAAATAAACGGGTTATTTAGATATTTTTCCGGTAATCTTTCATAACCATGGTCGGTCTGGGCAATATAAAAATATCGCAAAAAAATGTTTACAAACCAAGCGAAATTTTTCAAAGTCATAACAGTTGCAAGATGAAACGTTAAAATTAACTACATAATGTAGTTTTGGTTTTCTTCACTTTTAACGTAGAAAATATCATTATCTTCTTTTTTCTGATTTTGCCAGTAATGTATGCGTTTTGAGCAGATGTGTACCTCTGATAAACGTGTTTTATACAGCACCATCAGATGGCAGTTTGGAAAGTTATTAATGCCTATATTTTAATGATTTATTCCAATATGTACATATTATTTTCTTTTCTTTTTTTTTGGGCTCGTCAACCAAGGACCTTAAGCCAGAAACAAATAGTAAGGAAAGAAGTCGGTTATATTTTAATCCGATCAGAATTCTTTGCTAAAAAGCAATCAGTATAGCAGGAATAACTAGCGGGGAAGGAAAAGACAGGATATAGGAAGCACAATAAATACTAAATTAATTTCAGTAATGTGATGCAAAGAATATAATTTCATATAGAATTTCAATATTATAAAGCAAACGAATTAAAAATATGCGTATTCATTATTCGACCCCAACCTTCCACCAGCAACACCAGCCACAAAAAAGTAAAGGACATATATGCCCTGATGGGCGAAGCCAGTTCTTTATTCTTCCCTGACCATGCGCCCTTCACCTTTTCCTTTCAGGAACTCCAGACTTTCATTGCAAAAATCAGCCGTGCCTCGGATTATATAAATTACACGCGTAATTTTACCCAGTGCACGTACTTTCCACAGCCAAGCCATATCTCGGAAACGCAAGCATTAAAAATCGCTGCACTCGTGTAATTAAAAGTTTACAAGAACCCCCCCTCGCCAGAAATAAAGTCTGAAGACGACAACGGTTCACAGGCACGCTAACGCGTCACCTGTTAAAAATGGCGTGCAATTATGTTATCATGAAGTGAAATTGCAAGGGCTTTTATAAACACATAGAAGAGCTCAACACAATTAATAAACACCTATTCTCCTGCCATTATCTGCCTACAGGAGACTCATTTTAAACAGACCCGCAGGCCGAAGTTAAAAAACTATAACCTTTTCCGTTTAGATGACGAACAAGGTGTAATCATTTGCGGTGGGGTGGCAACATTTGTACATGTGAGCGGCCCTGCAGTCCATCTCTACAGCAATACCACGTTGCAATCCTTAGCAATTTCGGTTAGAATGCCAAATTCTCGTATTTCCCCGATGACTACCGCCAATTGTTACTCCAAACCCACCACTAATGTTACAAAGTGAAATCCAATCGCTCATATCTGTACTAGGCGCCCAAGCGATTTTACTTGGCGATTTAAATGCTCACTCTCCCCTATGCAGAGCCACATATACATGTCGACAGGGAACTACGATTATTAACAGTGTCCTGTCCAGTGATCTAATTTTGCTTACAGCCCCAAATCACACCTACTTCAATTCCTCCTATAATACATTCTCTACAGTTGATCTTATCTTTTCTTCAGCATCTCTCTTCCCTCTTCTCATAGTAACAGTCCTAGACGACATACGTTCTAGTGATCACTTTCCTATTCTTACTTATTTCCCTAATTATCCCTCTAGTAATAATCATCTACGAATCACAGCTCACTCCCGGTTCTGGAAAGCAGATCGGATAGCGTACAAATCTAAAGTAGTAGTTCCCATAGATTTTTCGCCTTCAGTTGAACACAATTTAAATAGACCTATAAACGTCATGAACTCCACAGCTTCAGCCACTATCCCCAAATCCCGACCTCATAAGATGATCCTGCCCTATCTCATGGCCGGCGCCGGAAATCCAAGCAACAATTTCTCTAAGAAAGGAGGCGCTCCTTCGAAGGCTTTATCTCACTTGATCAGCTTCAAGAAGCACAGGGCAAAGGCTCGGCTCTTGATCCGCATAAGTAAACGTGAATCCTGGAATCCTTTTTTTAATTCAATCTCTTCATCTGCACCTGCAAGTACTACGTGGAAAAAAAATCCTGGTTTATCCTCTTCCCCATCCCTGCTAATAAATGATCGTTTGGTTGCTGACCCGCAGTCTGCAGCAAATTTTTTTGCGGCACACTATTCCAAAATATCTTCCTCTTCCTCGTACTGTGTTGACTTCCTATCTCTTAAAACAAAAGCTGAGAAAACACCGATATCCTCTTCCAAGAGCGATGACAATTTTAATCTTCCGTTCATACTTTCCGAACTTAACTATCAATTAACCTATAAAATGAAATACATATAGTGCCCCTGACGCCAATACCATCTATACTTTCATGATCAAACATCAACCCAGCTAAATTGTTCCTTGTCTACATTTATAGTCAAATATGGTCGACTGGTGGTAACATGCAATCAGCTTGGAAAACTGCAGTTGAAGTTCCCGTTCTTAAAACTAATGTTGATCCCTTTCTTCCTAATAGTTTCTGCCCGATTATTAGTGCTCTGTCGAAGATAATGGAGAAAATGGTTAATAGACGGCTTCCGTTTTATCTCGAATCGAACAATTTGATTTCCTCCATACAGGCTGGCGGCCGTACATGTAAATCTATTTTATCTCATCTTATTAGCCTTCAAAGGCAAATTCTTCATCGCAGTAATAGTCAGTGTCTATACACAATATTTTTTGACATGAGAAAGCGTTCGACCGTGTATGGCGGTACGGCTTGCTACTTTAACTGAAAAATACTGGAATAAATGGCAAAATGGGCAATATCATCCTACATTCCTTATCTAATAGAGCAATACAAGTGAAAGTAGGCTCTGTGATGTTCTTGTTGATAGACACATCTCCCTTAGAGGCAATAACTCGCGGACTGATTGTGGACATAACTCACCGCGTCGCCAAAAAAATCAATAGTCATCCCAACCCTTTGCACACATATACACTGATGCTTCAAAATCAGACCCGCATATTTCCCCATCACCAACCGCGTATGCATATGACACATCGGTAGTGAAATCACTTTGTTGCGTCTAAATGATTACCATTCGGTACAGGAAGTAGAATTGTACATACAGTAGCCTCGTAGATTATTTGCAGACATAGAAGCATACTTTTAATAACTGACCCTTTGGATTCTTTAAAATCGATTTCCTCACAGAACAACGTGGATATCTTGGTCTTGAAAGTTAATATTACGTTGAAGATGCTCCATCAAGCAAGAAATCAGGTAACGCTCTTGTGGGTGCCGAGTCATATGGGAATTCATGGCAACGAGCGAGTCGACTTCCAAGTCAGCTCTACTTGCACCAGTGTCGTTTGCAGCGCCACCAATTTGAAAAATGATGATTTATTTCCATGAACGTATGATGGCTGAGTGGATCAGCCAGTAGTAAAGGGAACCATATTTTATGAAAAGTATAAAATTTACAGCTCCCAACGCGCATACAAATGCTGCTCGTTTTTCTTAGAACCAACAGCTTACTAGGTAAATTATGAAATAGCCTTTTCACCCTAGCCCATGTGCTGTAATGACCATTGCAGTTAAAAATGGTGCATGGGCGCCACCAGGGTGAAAAAAAAGAACATATTGTAAAAACATTCTAACGGGTTCATTATCTTTTTATAATAAACGAATACGCCGTGGTTTAAGCTATTTCAAATGGACGTTTCTTGGAAATAAAAAACAAGAAAAAAGTAGCACAGACCGAAATAAAGTTTTCGATAGATCATGTTGCTTTAAAAAAAAAAAAAAAGAATAAATGAAAACCGAAAAGAAACATTTAAACAATTTATCGATATTAATAATAAATGAATCGAAGTGAACCATGATAATTTCCGTTTACGCTAACAAAAAATACGAACTGCAGCGAATATTTTTTTCAGCTCGTGAATATTTTACATCTTTCGCACATTTACAATACAAGTATATCAGTTTTCATAAAAAAACAAGCAAACGTCAGTCAAATTTTAATTTATCCCTATTTTATAAAGTTTCATTTTCCGCCAAAAATAAATCTCGTAATTTTAAAATTTAAAAATATACGACTAATTAAACCATTTCAAAATGTTTTCGCAGCAACTTTTGACATTGCTGTAAACAAAGCGAATACAATAAATTTTATTTCCTATTAAATTTCTGCATTCTTAAACAGCTTATATTAATTTCTGGAGGAGGCAATGTTAGAGTTCTGTGGTGACATTGCCCCCCCTCCAAAAAAAAAACACTGGATTCATCCCTGATAAAAAATATGTATAGCTATGATTAAAAAAATAAATGATTACACTGACAACAGAAAAAGAGAAAATGAGAATCACTGATAAGAAAGAAAACGAAAAGCCAACTTATGACGTCGCATAATTTGCTGCTCAGTCGGTTCTGATTGCCTTAGCCTTTTCTGCGTTATTTTAACTTTTGCACTGTTCACTGCGCCTTTTAAAATTAATTTTTTTGCCGTTTTTACTTGTTTTTAAGTTTATTTTGCTTTACTCTTATTTTTTGATTAAACGTTTTTGTTATTAAATTTGTAAATATTTTTGTTACGATACAATTTTTCTTATTAATTTTATTACGAGTACTCCGATTTCGTTTAAATTTTTATTTGAATCTTTATTGTAATGGAAGTCGTTTGCTCTCGGTGTGTAATTGCATTTTCGTCTGCCTCAAATTTAAAGAGACATTGGAAAGCGAAACACGGTAAGGTAAAAAAGTAATTTACAATGTGTATGGTTTATGTATAAATTTAATACTGTTTTAAATTGTTATTGATTTTGTTTAATTTGGTGCATCGTATATAGTAAATTATTATTTTAAATAGTAGCAGGTAACTGATTAATTTTTTTTAATAAGTTAAAGTATGAAAAATTAAAAGTAAAATATGAAATCAGCGTGTAAATGAATAAGCTGAAAACATTTTTGAGAATATCTTATTATGAGGTAGAAAGCAAAAGAAAAGTATTAGTAAAGATAAACGGATTATACGCGATCCAGATCAGAGAGGAAATCATTGCAATTTCAGTCTTTTGCATTCAAACCGTTTATACTACTCTGTTTAATATTATTAATATTTCTTTGATTTTCTTTTCCATCTGAAGATGGTTCAGATAGTATATGTTACATTTATCGTTATTACCATATTCATTTATGTTTGGTTAATATTTTACTTCGTTAACTGAATGATAAACAGGGTTTACGAGTGTAGTATTATTTTTATATATTCTAAGTATTTGCGCGGCAGATAATATAATTGATAGGAATAATCGTAATTTGCTTCTTTGCGGGCGTAATGTTTGATACTTTTAAAGGTTGTATTTGACCATTACTTTGAACATAATCAAGAGAAATTGAAAATTAAGCACGGACATAATAATATTGGCTATTATATTATTGTTTTTTTGTTTTTTTTTGGAAAATTCTCAATTCTAAATTGGTTAATTTTTATATTTCTGTAATCTATACACTTTTTAACATGATTGTGTATATTTAAACATATACTGTATTCGTAATAGGGCTTCCTTATAATAATGAAATAAACCAACTTGGTTTTCACGATCATACATATTCAAAGAACGATGTGCCAGAAAGGTGAGTGGTTTAAATGTTAATTATGATATTCTCGGTATACATTTTGTACAATAAATGACAGTGATTTGTTCAGTTTTAAAATTCGTTTATTTAAATTAATGTTATACACCTTTGATAGAACAGAATTTTATTAAGAATGTCGTGGTGTTATAATTAAAACACCGTTTAATGTATATGTTAAATATTTGAGAAGTAAAATATGCAGATATTTCACTGATGGCACAGTTTATAAGATCTTAATGATTTGTTTTAGTTTAATTTATGTAGCATTATATAGTCACTGAAGTGTCTAAACATGTGCGAATTGGAGTTTGCTTTGTACTTCAAAAGTATAATTTTTGTAAATACCGATTTTACGTTATTATTTTACGCACTTCAGGGTTCTGATGGAATGCGAAAGTTGCGGCAAGCATTTCAAAAAAAAGTTCAACCTTCGAAGACACATGTCAGAAGTGCATTATGAATTAAATTTGTTAGTATTATATGAAATATATAATTTAACTTCTTTCATCTGTTTTATTGTACAGTTCTTAATTTTACTTTTATAGATACCTTTTCTGACGTAGCTTGTTAAATTATTATTTTTAATTTTTTTTTTCATATTGTAGCGGTTTTTGTATGTTTGTAAGTGTGTTGAAAATATTTTTTGGTTATTTAACTGATTTTTCTCTTTTTATGTTTTTTAATGCATCCGCAGAACCTAACAATGTTATATTAATTAAACATTAAACGAGAATACATATTTGAAGTATAAATCATAACTGTAATAAAAATTTGTTACAGCCATTTTTGAACGTGGTAAAATTTTTGAAATTGAAATTATAACTTTCGTAAGGCTGAATATGAATTCTGTATAATGTTATTTTTTTACTTGTATGGTTTCAAGAAATACGTGATGTATTGAGAATATTTTAGTGAATGTTTAAAACTTGTTAACAACGTTTTATGTAAATTATTACAGAGTAATATGTGAACATTGCGGAAAAACGTTTAAAAGAATTTCGGACTTGAATCGTCATTTACAAAATTCACATGAGAAGTAAGTAATTCGTATTAGTAGTATAATAAGCTATGATTAAATAGTGATTATTTCATTTTTGTTTAAAAGCAATTATTCAATATTATGAATAGAAAACGCAGTAGTAGACCGACAGGATGGTTGGAAAGTGGAAAGACGGTGCATATATATTTCCCACCTGATCTATAAACATTCTATTAAGGTACAGAAATATTATTTTGAAAGCAAAAAAGGTGAGTAAATGTGTATTACGTGTTTACAAAATATATTCGATATAGCGATAAAAAAATTATAAATGAATTAATATATCGTGGAAATATGTTTAATAAACTAGAGGATAAAAATAGATTATATAAATTAATAGTGAAATCAGAAATGCGATGAAATAAAAAATCGTTTGTTTAATATTAATTTTGAGAAAATACCGCATTAGCTTTGAGGTAATTCAATGACAAAATTTCATTTATTTAATTTGTTGATAATAAAATGTCAATAATTTTTCATCTAAAATTTATAATGTTTTACGAGATAAAAGAAAGAGTAAAAGAAGTAGTGCAAAATAATAATAAAATTGTAATAAATATATTTATTTGTACCGTAGAAAATAAAATTATTTCACGGGTTTTAGTAGTCATTAAAATGTAATTTTTATATTTCAATTTATAGAAGCGTTTTATCGAATGAAATTATTTATTAAAATTAATACGATTATAAATATTTGATATAATAATTTTAAAAAATTATTTTTTGTGGGTCTAAGTATGGTTAATTTATTAAAGAATTTGTATTCTTAATTTATTTAAAAAGTTTGTGGTAGTGCAAATTTTAAATAAACACTTTATAAAAATAAATATTTTAAAAACAATTTCAAGTTTACAGAATTTATTATTTTAATAAATAACTGGTGGATTTTGAATATATGCATAATTTAATTTTAATCTGCAAAATTTTTATATTTATAATATTGAATGAAGGAATAGTTTACCTACTAACAATAATAAAAATATTCGTATGGGTACAAATTGTTTAGTGGAAGTATTTGATGAATTAATATAATGTTTTTTAATGAATCTGAAGTCGATGCTTAATTGAAAAGTATCAAATTAGAAAAGTAAAAAATTATTTATTTTTCACGAATCCTGCAGTAACCATAAAAATAAATAGTTAATATAGATAAAAATGTATTATATTCATTTGCGGTATGAATCATTTAGAATTTTTAAGGTGTAAACCTGGTGAAAAAGCACAGCAAATAGTTTGATACAATCTGCTGTACTGTCACAGATATGCGAATGAAATGGAGGGTACATATGTAATCGAGTGGAACATTTACAGACAAAAATACAGAGACGTCGCATACCTCATGGAAAAAGGTTTTTGTCGAATTGGTAAGCTATGTTTCTACCTACATCCATTATGAAATATTTGAAAACAAATGAGCATTTCCGAAACCAGTATAAGAAGTAAACAAAGTAATATTAATACAATGAATAATAATTGATGGCTGTGAATTTTATTGTTATTAAAGGTTATATTATTGCAAAAATATTAATTGCTTATACTACTGTAAAATATTAAATTATAGTGAAGGGTAAGGAAGCAAACCAATTTTAACATGTAATATTTAAATGTACTTTTTTAATACTTTATAATTTTTATATTACTTTTCACACTAATTGTTTTTCTTTTTTTTTTTTTTTTTTTTTTATGATAAATTATTAAATACAGTTTTTAAACGTTTCGTATAATTTACTGTATCAAGGTGCCAAGTGTCCGGCCCAGATATTAGCTGGAATCAGTAAAGGATGAGTCCAAGTAGAATATTTATTAAAACCCAGTGGTGTTATAAGAAAGAGCGAAAGCATACATCAATAAAACCAGATGATAGAAAAAAAATATATGGTAAATTTTATTTATTAGACTTTGATGTGTTAAAGAAATTGAATTTTATATGTACAAAGCAGCTAAAAATATCATGAGAAACGTACGCATAAAAAAATATTTAGTACCCATTTTTCTTTAAAATATGAGCAAAGTTAACTTTTTTAAATGACACGAAATACGAATATAATCGTAGAAAATATTTTAATTACACTATAAAAACTATGATTAAGCTATTCAAATCAATGTGTAATTACAGATCAATTGAAGTTAGGAGTTTCTAAACGAAATGTTCAAGACAATATAAAGAAGTCATATTCGCAGTAATTGAAGAAGATACACCTCACTGACAGGCAGGATGTATATTATGTTGAAATTCGTCGGCTAAAAGAAATCGTGCAAATTAATATATTTTAATATGTATCATTATTTATGTAAAAATCAATTACATTACAGTATTAAATTGTTTTTTATTGCAACGAAAATTTTGGTCGACAGATTAAAAATTATTGCTTACGACGACGTGACGCTATACAATTTAACTTTTTTTTTATAAAAATTATATTTATACGAAGGAATGAAGAAATGTCTTTCTTTATTCAGCTTATATTGTTATCGTTACATGTTAAATGTATGTTGTAAATTTAATGGAATTGATGAAAACTTACAGGTTATTACAAGAAATAATAAAAGACTGCTACTCGTTTCATCATAATTAAAAATTATAAATACAATTCAAAAATGCGAAAAAACCTAAGTACTGTCGTTTTTACGTAGAAACACTTTTGTCTTTTTTAGTTTTTATTTTATATTAGTTTCAACTTCCGGCTATAAAGAAAAAATGCAGTGTTTAAGCTTGTAAGTTCAAAAGCATAATTATAAATAAATAATTGTTTGTTTAATTAGTGAAAAGTTATTCCATAAAATATTTCATAATGAAATACCTGTTCGATAACAGTTAATTTTTCAAATCACAAAATTATCGGAAATAAAGATAAATCGGTTATAACGACCAAATTATCCGCCCCCTTTGTTATTGCTATAGCCGATTTTCAGTGTATGTATTTTTCGAAATTTTTATCCTCCGTTTGAAATTAAAAACTTAAGCCAAAGGCCCTTAAAATTCTCATTGAACAAATTCGTTGAAATTTTATTTTATTTTTAGTTTTGCAAATAGGACTGAAATTACTGCGACATTTTCCGAGAGAAAAAAGTTAGTGGTTTATAAAAAAATCAATAGGTTTTTCCGAAAATAAAGGAAAAACCTCAAATGAGAGAACAAAGTTAACTGTATTTTTTCGTAACTAAACTTCCTACGATAATCGAAATAAAGGAATTCAAAAAATTCCTTTGCTACTCTGAAGGAAAAATTTTGTTAGCGTTGATGTGATATTTTGTAGTTTTTTAAAATTGGAATACAAGCTTCGGATACACGCAATTTACCAATATTTCTTATTTTTTAACATTAAACTTAAAAGAAAAACAAAGAATTATAATCAAAAAGGAAAGTATAAAAATGTTGATAATAACATTAGCGGGGAATTTGATTTACGCGACACACATAAAATAGTAACAAGTTACGTAGAAGACGATTAAGAGTCCTTTTTTAATGTAAAAACTAAGAAATTACATCCGAATTTTGTTCGGCCAAATAACTCCGAAAAATACTAACCCTGTTTAGTCTAAAATGGAGAAATACACGTACGGAAAGTTTTGATTATTTGGAATTATAAAGAAAATAATAAAGTATTCAAGAAATATGCGATACGTCATGAATATGAAAATGATATTTTATGAAGGTTATATTTTAAAAAAGGGTAGAATTTATTTCAAACTATTTTCTAATGAACCAGAAATTTCGGTGCTGTATGGAAAATGGATTATAGCTCAAAAAATCAAAAGAAATGTTAAACTACAGTTAATTAGCTAAACAAATTTTAATTTTTCTTCCTAGCTATGTGGTAGTTAAACGGTTCATTTCAATTCTTAGTTCAGCTGCCATGTGAAATCAATGCACTTTTCGTAGATCGGTTGGCAATATTATAATTTTTAAAACAAATTTTTTCTTCTTCCCACTCATTCCGTCCGGATGAGACTAACGACCATATCTCTGATGATTAAGTTATCCACAGAAGTGAATTGTTCCTTCAACAACGAATATGTATTACTAGCTCCTTTCGTTGGGAATTATAAAAATTAATCCTACACGTGTACAGTACTTGCACTACTCATCCTATGCGTTCTGTTAACTAAATCGAACGTGACTGCTTCAGAATTGACGTACACAAATATAAACACACCTGTATCCGTCACCTTAAGTTTCAAATTGTCAGAATTTACCAAATAGTGGTTCAGTCACATCTCGATCGCAATAAGAAGTAAATATTTAATACCGTTCAACGACGTTTTATAAACAGAATATAGCTATGAATAAAATCTGTCCCGTATTCAACAGTTATGTGTTCAGTTCTCTCTTATTAGGTGGAATAAATACACGATTTCTTGTAACAAAATAAAATAATTAAGAATTATAATGAAGCAAGCTGGTTCCACTCGTATTACTGAAGAATTTATATAAAAATTTAGCAAAGCAATACAAAAGACTCGATGTAATGAGTGAGTGCATGAAAAACGCATTCATTAGTAATATCAATATAAAAATATTTACAATTCGTTTATGAATTTTTGCTAAAAAAAATAATTAACATTTTTAGAAAGAAATAATTTTTACCGGTGAAAGCAAGCATAATATATTTTCATTCCAATAAACCAGAGCTTAATTTTTTTTTTATTCATAATCTCTATTATCAAGAAATAAGGTACAAAAATAAAAATTTTATCAAATCATTTATTTATTTAAACAAAACATAGCCGCAGATAAAGAAACAAGAAATTTTATGATTTATTTTGCGGTAATAAAAATTAATGAAAGGAAATCATGTTTTTTAAATGAAAATCCTCATTTTTTGCTGCATAAATTAAACATTTAGGACTACAAGAACTAAAACATTTTAAATTTTTTTCGGCATTGAACAATATTTGTATTTAATAAGCGCTAAGATGAAAACAATTGATGCACATATTTAGCGTTGAACAGAAGTGTATTTAATACTATTCGATCCAAAATTCAATGAATAATTTTTGTGAAAATTCAATTTAAGCCATTTGATGTTGCCTCTTAAAGTTTAAAAAACGCTAGAATCGAAAATTATCGAAATAGAATGAATAATTTTGAGTATCTCATCGAACTCAATTGTAGATTATGGCAGCTGCAGTTTTCATTGAATAAAGCTACGTATCGTTAGCTCAAGGGGGTTAGAGAATTAGGATTTATTAATAAAATGTTGCTACTGAGAAAATTTGAAAATTTTGAAATCTTTACACCAATATGAGAAAAAATTAATACTTCAGGAATATTTAAATTCTATTTAAACAACGATCTGAAACATAAAGCATGAATTAATCAAGAACGGCTGTTATAAAATCATCTAAAGTGTTACATATACCGGCTGGGTTATGTAATTTGAATCCCATTGAAAATTTTTAGGACGAACTAAACCGTCATGTAACTATAACTTCGAAAATAGAATCGCGCAAAGAAGCAAAATTATGTATTCATTTTTAGTTACAAAAAATTAAAAAGCATCATTTTTTTTATAATAACGAATAAAGTAAAGCAAGTTCCAAACCCTTGACATGGTGATGAGGATTGTGAAGTTAAGGTTCACAGTATACTAAGCCCAACTGCATCAACGAAAGTAGAGAGGCCCAGTTCCTTTCTATTAGTTATTTTCAATTAATAAATATTTTAATATTACATAATATTCACCAACAATTAAAAAACTCATTTATATTCACTTTCTTTCATTTCTGCTTTTACCAGCTGGTGATTGGTGCAAAATGTGATATAAACTCATCAAATCCCTACATTCCACCATTGTAATTCCTTTATGTTTAATGTAGATCAATATTTAATGTTTTTAATCCATTACATTCCCTTCTAACCAATCATCCGTTTACCCCTTGGGTTATTCATTATAACCACTGATACTTCGTGCTCGGTAACAAATGTGTTAATTGGGCATTTTTCGTCATCATGTGATGTTTTTAACATTTCTTTATAAACCAATTTCTATAAAGTATTCAGTTCTTCCATAATTAGTTATTTTCAATAAATAACATAACCATGTATTACATTCAGCTAATTGTCGTTTAAGAATAATTATAAAATCGTTGTTATGGAGAAGTTATCATTTTTATAATAATACTTTTTAATTTCATTTCATTCTATTTGTCTCCAATACTGATAGAAAATAATTCTTTATTACATTTATACTGCATCACGATATTATACTAAAACAATGAAGATTGATTTACAAGTTATTAAACATTTCTAGTACTAATATATAACAGAAATTTAGTTATAAAATGACAAAATACTGAAAATTAATAAAATTTTTATAAAACAAAATATAGTATAATATTTAAAAAATGAAATAGAAAGTTTCTTTCGTCAAACATTTTTTAAAAAATACATTCTATTATAAAAATTATATACAACGTAATGAATTTTGTTGAAAGAAAATTTTAATAAAAAATATAGCGTGATTTTTTTTTATAAATACTCAAGCCTGGTTTTGACAATGACAGCTACTGTACTGCAGCTACTGTCATCGAATAAACACTTTATGCGATTAGCTGTCAGGTCAGCTACTGTCATGAAGTCAATTCAAAATATTTTGTTTTACTGTCCACTCGCCTCATTCGGTCACGTGGTTTTGTTTACGTTTTTATGTTTACATCCCATTTAGTTTAAATTTTACGCTAAGAAAAGTAAGTTAAAAATGTGCGAACGGTGGAGTAGCGATGATAATGTGAAATTTACTACTTTATACAGAGAACAAGAAGTTTTGTGGAATATCTTTTTAACCTAGAGTACAAAAATAAGGACTCCCGGCGTGCGGCGATACAATATATCATTAACCAAATGGATCGGCCAAATTTTGATGAAAAGTACATAGTAAAAAAAAAATTAAAAATTTGCGTTCAACTTATAAACGAAAGTAAAAAAAGTTCAAACGAGCAGATCAGGAATAACAGACATTTATAAGCCATCGGTCAAATGGTTCGATAATGTGGATTGTATTATGAAAACTGTAAATTTGAAAAATAAAGAAACAACCGATAATTTAATTCATTCATTATAGTGTTTGCTGCTCCGAACCTTTTTTTTTTAACAACCATTTTCTGATTTAAATTCGTTTCTTTTTCTGTTTCTTTTTTTACATTATTCGATTTAAATCTTGAAGTAAAATTAATGAAAACGACCGTACTACATTATAAGCTACAATTTTTCACTGTTTCGACAAGTTAGGCATAACACATGTACTGTAATTATACAACTTCCGCTATTCCGACGTATTAGGCATGATATATGTACTGTAGTGATATAACAGCTACTGTCATTGTGTAAACATAATAGTAACTCGCCCCATATATGAGGCGAGTTTATGACGTCAGCTACTGTCAATTTTCAGGTCAGTAACTCGCATTGTGTAAACCGGGCCTAAGTCTGATGCTAACCAAGTTAATATTCCATGATTCTGAATAAAATTCGCTTAGAAATAATATATATTATTTATTTAAAAATAAAAATAGTAATTAACAATAATAAGTTAATTATATTATTTCTTTATATTATAAATGTAAAACAGTGTTTTTACAAATTTCAGAAAAATATTTAGCAATTTTTTATATTTACAATTTAAAATTTCGAACCAAATTTGATGCTGGCTTAATTGTCATGCTGTAGAATCAAATCTAGGGGTTCCCCATTTCGGCATATTTCCGATACAATCGAATAAAAGTGATTAGAAGCGTAAGATGGGAGTAGTATAACGTTAAAAATACCGATAAAGTTGTTTGCTCGATTTATAACATATTGTTTTGTTGTTTGTTAAAAAAAAAAAAGTCGGGCTTAATACGAGCTAAATTTAGAGTGTGTACGTTTGTATTTATTTGATTCCTTAATTTTATATGCGGTATGTTTAAAAAGTAAGTATTTTCCATATAATATAATTTCAGTAAAAACTAAATCCATTTAACGCGTGTTGCTATAAATTAATTTTTATTTTCAACATTTCTCTAATAGATTCGATGAAAAAGAAAATGTATCTACTGTACAACAACTTAAATCGTCTGTACAGAAAGGAATTCGCACAAAATTACTGGAACAATATCCGCTGCTTGAAAAATATATAGATACCATTTTACCGAAAAAGGATTCATTTCGGATAGTGAAATGGTAATGTTTAAAAGATACATTTATTTTAAATAGACATATTTCTAATGAGCATCTGGAGTTTATCTTTTAAATTTATTTAGGTTATCGCAAGTAGTGTCCTGAAAACTCGATTGTTAAGCATTAACTGTAAGTGTTTAATAATTTCTAAAAGAATTTATTCGGATTGATATTAGTAATAGCCGATAAACTTATTTTTAAAGATTGTCTAGATTTTTGTTTAAAATTTCAATAACGGAAAACGAGTAATTTTTCGCATTTTATAACTTGAAAAGTAAACCAGTGCATACTCCAAAAAAGAGTGCGAGGTAACAATTTAACAAGTGTTCTACAAAATCAATAATGCTTCAAGGGATAATTTGGTGATCTCGTTGATTATTAGACAAAAAGTTTTTTTCTTTAATATTTTCAAAACTATTTATTGTTTATATTGCTTTTGTAATTTAACGATCTTAATGAATTATCGAAATTATTACGTATCTAATTTATTGCATTTTATAGTTTAATAATTTTCTCATTTAATTACAGTCACGATCATATAGAAATTTTAACAAATGGCGCCGGGGAACAGTTATTTTTCCGTCAACGCGATGTAAATTGGATACCTACATTAAAATTGTTACATAAATGTAAGTTACATTCATTTTATATTAGATATTTAAAAACTAACTCAAGTAATTTGAGTGGTGTGTTTGGAATGTATTATTTTAAGTAGTTCATAATATACAATATAACGATAATTTTAGGATTGCAGATATTTGTGTTATGGTTTGCTAAAATACTTTATATAAATATTTATAATCAACTTTTTATTATAGTAATTAATTCTTCAGTATACTGTTACCCACGACTTCGCCTGCATATTAATACCCGTTTACATTTGTATATAGAAATTAATAAAAAAAAGTTTATTTTATCTAAAATTTATATATATATATATATGTATATATTATAGTAATAATTTTTTTAAATATTTATTTTGTTTTGTCCTATTTTTTTAAAATTTGTACGACCTTTGCCGAAATATTCATTAGAGTTGACGGATTCCTCATTGTAATCATTTCTTTTTTATTTTTTATTCTTCATCTTTATCGTATCATTCACGAATTTTATAAACGGCCTATATACTTAATACCTGTTTAAATCTTTTATTTTTTTATATGGTGAACTTTGTTATAAAGTTTTATAGCATTTCCTTTGTTCAATTTTTCTTTTTTCTCGAAATATTACTAATGTAATAATTGAAACAAACTTTAGGTACATTCTACAGTAGTAAACCGCAGTAATTTGAATATTTCCAATAGCAACTATAAAATCCTTTGCAGGATTCTTTACTAACTTCTCGGTAATTTTAATATACCTTTTCAGAGAACATTACTAATACATGGCGTAGTTACCAAATTGTATATTCAGATATTTAAAATAGTTTCAAAGATATTATAAATAATTATTTATAATGCGACGTTTTTGCGCAATTAAAACTTGACAATATGCGGTAATTCAATGTGTGCTCGCGACTTCATTTTTTTTTTCTTTTTTTTTTGCTGAAATACTTATTAGAATCAACTGAAGTTTATTTCTAAAAGTCAAATTGTTTTCATCACTACACTCATTTGTTGTTTTTCTTTCACTCCTTCTTGGCTATCGCATTTTCCTCATATTATTCACTTATTCTATAAATTATCCATCTACTTTCCCGAGTTTTAAATATGAATAATGTTTACTTTTTTAATTTCTAATTAATATATTTATGAAAAGGTTCATTCTTCCTCTACCATGTTTATCACCTTCCAACAAAAAAGTGATCCTGAACTCAGCTGAAGATTCTTAGTCTTTCTATAACCTATGTTTGTCGTGATCTAACAAAAAGTTTCGCTCAACTAAAGAGCACACACAACCATAATTTTAAAAATACATAAAATCAGCACGCCTCCGCCGTGATTAATTTGGATCTTTCATATTAAGGTTTGCCGACACCAAAGTCTTCTGATTCCTAGGCATTTTCCGCCGTTGCGACGTGCATAGGGTATTTTCCTATTATAATCTGGTGTTGTTCTCTGCCTAATTGTACATTGAAATCACCTACACGGATAATCGTATCTTCGCAAGGAATTGTAAGCCATATTTTGTTCAATACCTTCGTAAAATTCCTGCATTTCCTTCAGATCTACCTTGTTCGTTTGATTAGTTGGTGTAAGTACACTTGCAACGGAATATACTTTAGTTGTACTTCTAAATGAAAGAATGGGGATATCCATGAATTCACGGATGAGAAACCTATTATTGAATTGAAAATATCAAAGGTAAGTTTGGAATTTTTTGAGAAGACGGAAATATATTGATACGGATTCAGGAATTTGGAATGAGTAATGTGAAATTAGGAACCTTTAACCTAGGTGATGAAGTATCCGGATGAATGGAGAAAGAGAGGCAGTTTCAGCCAAAATTACAGGAGTTGACGAGAAGTTTAGTATACTGATAGCGAAAACAGGAGGTTTGGATAAAATCGAGCATATTAAATGTAAATGCTTAGGTATAGATGGAACTCAAATTGCACCTTAACAAAGCTTGATTTCAACCAATATCCCTTCCACTTATGCTACACGAAACTTTTAAGTATATTGTAGAGCTATTTGGCCCATTTTACACTGAATTAGTTTTAGAAAAAAATAAGTCTCCGATTAATTTGACTGAAACAATTAAAATCACGTTTAAACACATTGATTTACACACATATTCTTCCTGACTGAACTAGTGAAATATTAGTTAAATTAGGGAGAGCGCCCACTTAAGCGGTACGATTCCGATACGATAGCAACAAAATGTACTTCAAAATATAACCCACGTTATTAAATGAGTTGGCGCCCACTTATGCGATGCGACAAGCAACCGATAAGCAACTATCGTATCGCCGTTGCTCGAGTGCTACATGTTTTATTTTTGGTCGTAATATGAATAATCAGCAAAAATAACAATTTAAAATCGGCGTTTTAAATTTATGTTAGAATATTTTTAAAAACAATTCATATTTATGAAATAAATATTAATATTTACATTTTCTTATATATATATATATATATGTATATGGTGTAGAAAATGTTTCCAAACATTAGGTATACATAATTAACAAATGTATTTCCCGTTATGTGATTAAAATACGTTTCTGCGGTGTATAAATGTTCTAAAATGGGTGTTCTTTTTTACAATTTTTGGGCCAATTTTCTCTACTAACCAATTAAACGTTTCCTTATTCATTCCATAAAAACTTTAGAACTTTTCCGGGTATATATTCAGTTCTTTACAAACATTAAAGCGTTTATTCTGTTACTCTTTTGAAAAAATGGATGTACTCAATAACGTTGTTTTCTTTTTTGATTTAAATTGTTAAGATTTATTAACGATACATTTCTTCTTCGCTTAAAGAAGAACAGGAGAACGAAGAAAAATATGACATTTTTTACACTATTACATTATATCATAAATTAAGTTACTTCTCCAGTGGATAAATCGTGTTGCTTAAGTGGGCGTTACGTCGTATCGGAATCGTGTTGCTATCGCTTTCGATTTAAAATCGCTGTCGTATCGGAATCGTATCGGAATCGTATCGCTAAAGTTGGCGCTCTCCCTTAGACTAATGCACTTCAACATGTTTTCTAGTCAAGACGAATTTGCGTGTATTTACAATTGTTATATTATTTATGACACTGTTGCGTCTTATTTACAAAACGGATTTTACAGAAATGATTATGAACAAAACAAAAAACTTGACTAGTTCAGCGCGAAAGTAATTTTGTCTGATAATTTTGACTTGACTTGTCTTGTTTTATCTAGATTAGGTCAGTGTAAAATGGTTATACTGGTACTGCTGAACCGGAAGAAGAAAAAATGGAGAAAAAATTTCCTAGAATAAAAACGAAAAATGAATAAAAAGGAAAGTTGAAAAAACAGCAATTTAAAAAAAATTAAAGGTTAATATGGAGTAGTGATTCCATCTCTCAAGCCTTTTAAGTGTAAAATTATTTTAATTACAATTGCTAAATTATAATTTTGTTTCAACGAGTAAGAGTATAATAAATCTGACTTGGACAAGACTTTTCTCAATTACTAGGCTAATATATATCTCATAAAAGATGAATTGTCAAAAAGTAAATATTTCAAATATTTTATTATCGCTGGTAGTTCAAATCTGAAAGATCAAAGAATAAAAAGGGTGGTCTAAAAAGTCGATATCTGTAAGTAATTGTAAAGAATTAATTGATAAGTGTATTTGGCCGGTAAGTGCATTAATTCAAAAGTTAGTATTGCTGAATGTAGCGCTAAATAAAAATAATAAATGGTGTGAGTTGCTAAAAAAAAAGCTAATTTAAGTAATAAAATAGGTAATTTAATTTTACGTAATTTGATAACTACGTAAAAGACAATGTTTATTTCAAACTATTATTTACTGTTCAGATAAATTTCGAGATATTTAATGTCATAAGCTCTTTGCAAGAATATCAATGTGCTCTCTGTATTGGCCCTCCTGACCGTATTAGTCTTTTTGTTTCTCATTTATCTAAGTCTTTTATCCGAAAACATTCACCCTGACTTTCTTCATTGATGTCTCCTGTGCTTTTGATAATGTCCATCTATCAACTAAGAGATAAAATGATGGCAATTAACATTCCAGGAAATTTCACTTCCCTTATTATTGAGTTCATGCCGAGTCGTTCTATGCGTCTCTCTTCTCCATTTCTCTACACTACAAGAAAGATTTTCTGCGGCCTTTCTCGAGGGTATTTCCTTAATCTTACGCTTTTTAATATCTACAGTATTGCTTTTCTTCCTTTAAATTCCTTATCTTTTTTCCTCTTCTCACGATATTGTTATAGCCAATGGAGCATTTAATTCGTCTCTCAATTTGCTAGAAAGTGCTCTTGCTTCAATTAACTTTTTAATTTCTCCTTCTAAGACTTCCTATGTTGTATTTACTCTTCGACCTTATAATCCTGCTTCTGTTAATTTATCCTTAAACAGTGCAGCTTTTGCTTGTGTTAATTGCTTCTGTTATCTTAGTATCTACCTTGATAGTCGTCTGTCCTTCTGCGAATATATCACATATCTTGCCTCCTCTTCTATTAAAAGGTTAAACTTGCTGAAGGCCTGTCGCCAACTAGATGGGGTGGTGACCCTTATATTCGTATTTCTCTGTATAAGTCCATCATGATTACGGTTCTTTCATTTATGCTTGCGCCTCCAAGTCTCAACTCTCTAGACTAGATGTAATTCAAAATTCTTGCCTTTGACTCTGTCTTGATACTCTTAAATCTTCTCCTATTCCAGCACTGCTTGCTGAATCTAATACACCACCTCTGACTATCCGCAGATCTTACTAAGGCTATTGCTTCCTTGCTAAACGTCTTTCACTCACATCTGCTCTCATTTACTCCTACCTTTCAATTTCCAGAAATTGACGTTTTGTACCTAGGAAAAGTCCTATCTTATCTCTTACTTTTCTTCATCTTAGTTCATTTTGGCCTTTAACAATTTTTTTTAATAGTCTCCCCTATTTTTCCTTTAACTTCAATGATCTCTGACATCCTCCTAGGAGTATTTATTTTTCCTGAACTTTCAAAATTCCTCCCTGTAACCGTAATTAAACAAAACTTTTACAGCACTGTCAATTCCCTCTTTCCTTCTAATGTAACCGTTTTCACTGATGGTTCTAAAGAGCCTACTGGTGTTGGTGCTTCATTTATTCGTCCAGACTATAACTTCTATGAATATTTTTGTCTCCCTATGTTTTGTTCCATATTTACGGCCGAGTTGATGGCTATTCTACGTTTCGTTATTTTTATCTCTAATCGTTTTTCTTCCTAATTTCTGATTATTTCGGACACTATGAGTGCTCCTCAGGCCAACCCCTTTTCCTGATCTATCCTGTGACTTTATTATCCGTCGTATACGTTCTCTCATTTAGATTCTTTCTTCTCTCCATGCGATCCATATTGATTTGCTGTGGGTTCCTGGCCATTCTGGCATCTCCGGTAATGAAGCGGCTGATTCTTTAGCTCGGGTTGCTGCTTCTTTCTTCTTCTTTAAAAAAATCCCATCTTCTAATCTCTTGCCGTTGTATAAAAATTTCCACCCCAGATTTTGGTTGGACGTATACACTTCTTTTTTTCTAATAATCACTTCTTTTATCTGTTCAACTTAGTGTTTCTTTCAATCCATAGTTCCTTTTGATTCCTTCACTTCTATGCTTTGTTGTTATCACCATTCTCGTTTGGTTTTAATCATTCCTTGCTACCTTTCTCTGCCTTCGCTTCTCATTAGCCTCTTTCCCATGTTATTACCCTCTCCATTCAAATGATGCGGTGTTTGTGACGCTGATCACGTATTCTTTGAATACTCAACTCTTTGGGTGGAGCGTTTGGCTTTGTACTCCCATTCGCTTAGGCTTGGGCTTCCTGCTCCTTCTTGTACCCGTTATAATATCCTGTCTTCCTTCTACACTTATTATCCCTGCTATTGTTACCTTCCTATTAATGATATCTGATCGTCTTATTACATAACTTTCCTTTTTCATTACTAATTGTATCTTGGTGAAGGTCCTTGGTTGACGATCCCATTAAAAGAAAGAAAAAAAACATTATATTGCGTATATTAGAAATCCGGTCTGATCTTTTTTTTTTTTTTTTTGGGCGTCGCAAATTCAACCCACCGACTTTTTTTTTTTTTTTTTTTTCAATGAGGTAATTGTCTCTTATGGTTTTCAATTAAGCCTATTAATTTTTAGGATTCCGTACACATGTAATCCTAAGATGATTCAGAAACGACTAAATATCAAATAAAAATCAATAACTCACAAACGGATTGACATATGAACTTTAAAATTGGATCATAAATTATTAAAATTCTCTTTAAGACAGTCTATAACTTCAACCTAACTAATTACCCTGAATGTCAAAAAAACCCAAAAAACTATCAAGAATATGTAATATGGAATATAGAATGACCTCAAAAATCACTTAAAAATTCATAACTCATTGCTAGATAAACTTTTAAACGTGAAATTCAAAATATAAATCAAAACATAGAAGCTCTTTCATGAAAACAATAGCTCGATTAAATAAGTAGAGAAAACCAAAACATTTCTCAAACTTATAGGAAAATTATAGCCGAGCTTACAACTTTATATTTAGGCCCTCAAGGCACCGAAAGCTCGAAAGTTTTGAAAAAAAAATTTCCCGAACATCTGATAGGTTGGTGGAAAGATTGATTTTTGTCGGGAACAAAATCGTATTTCACTTCTTTAATGAAACGTTCAAAGTTGGCGAAAAGTTCAAAAAAGCATGAAAAATGGCATATCTCTCTCTCTCTCTCTCTCTCTCTCTCTCTCTCTCTCTTTACAGCACGAAAAATCTGATTTCTTTATCTTGAATTTAGTATTATGTAAATGTAATACGGAATCCTCAACGCATGAAACATCATGCTTGACTAAACTCGTTACAAGATAATACGATCTTCTAAATTTACCATATACGAGCCGTATAAAGTTCTACTAGAAACGATTAAATTACACTAGTCATTAATATAGATTAAAAATAAGAATTGGTCAAAAAAACTTCCTTGGGTCACACGGTAATATTGTCTGAGATAATCGTTTTGTATATTTTTGATTTTTACTAAATAAAACTGGAGCCAATTACAAATATAGTGTGTGAAAGTTATACTTGCGTAACTTACGTAATAAGATCAAAAACTTTTCTCAAATCCAAATAAACCATTGCCGCGGGGAAACATTCCTCTAAAGTTATATATGTGGTTGGAAAGAGTGCATCATCGGTGCATTTTCTTTCATCATCATCATCATAGTTGCTTCTTCTAAGTCAGGAGATTGCAACATTCATATTATTCGTTCCCTGGAAAGAGTTATTATTATCTTCTATAGGTTTTTGCACGGCGGATTTATTGGTAGGTTCGCTATTGTTAATTCTAACCGTCTCCTTCCTCTTATTGATTTTGCAGGAATTTTCCCCTGCATCGCTATCATGAAAATTCTATTTTCTCGGATTTTATGAGCTAGGTATTTCAGTTTTCGATCTTTGATATCCTCCAGCAGTGTTCTCTTTTCTTCTCCTACTTTTGTTAATACAGCGGTATTTGTTGTGTGTGGTCCGCATTTTCTTTAGTAACAAATAATAGTTTCTCAAAGAAAAGAAAAAAAAAAACAAAAACAAAAAAAACATTTGAAAAATATATCACTTTACGTTTTTGTACTTTAGATATTTTTAATATAGTGAGGAGAATAAATATAGATCAGCAATTAGTGCTTCAGGGAATTTTCCGATTTTAATAGATTCATTCGGTAGGCATGTAAATGATTTAATAGAAAATTACAAGTGCTTTCCTTTATTAATAATATAGCTATTCTACGCCCCCCCCAAAAAAAATTATTTTTCATAGTTCGTATTCTAGTTTTATACGAATCCTTAAAAATAAAAGCGGTGTTAATCGTGGCGCAACCTTTACCCTATTTAAAAGTTATAAAAGGAGAAAATCTAATTAAAAGAATACGCGGTTTTTATAGTCGATTGTCTGAGGTTAAAAATCTAATTAAAAGAATCTTCTTTTCCGAGGGTTGCGGAATTAAGTGAAGTTTTTAGGGCGATAAAGATTCCGGTTTAGTAGAACTTTAACTACTTTACAATGGGAAAACACCAGTGCAGCAGTGAATTTTCTTATAAAGTTTCGTTGACCCGGAAACATGCTTACTTTCCTTGCGCTAGATTATTGTGCTTTATGATGATGATGAACACTGTGTCACTAAATATATCAATAATGCTTGTTTTCATGTACGTACATATCTGCTTTTTTCCCCCTCTTTCCCCTGATTTTTCTCAAATTTCTTACCGACGTAAATTATTTCCTTCCAGTGTAATTCTTAAAACAGTCTGGTACGCGCATTAGACCACATAACATGTAACTGTTACTAGAATTCTTAGTTATTTCGCTTTGTACGTAGATCATAATTTAAAGTGTTGTTACTAAAGTCGTATTTTGTTTTTCTTCTTCTTTCTAGATCCGTTTTTCTTACCACAAGAACAGGTTGATAAAGGAGCTATTAAATTCGTCCTTAGCGGAGCGAATATAATGTGCCCCGGGTTAACATCGCCGGGAGCCGCTCTGTCGCCGGTTGAAAAGGATACAATTGTAGCGGTAATGGCGGAAGGTAAAGAACACGCTCTTGCCATCGGTTCCACCTGTTTGTCAACCAATGATATATTAAAAATAAACAAAGGAATCGGAATAGAAAATATACATTATTTAAATGACGGATTGTGGCAGATGAAGCTAGTAAAGTGAACGTATGCAGCACTCAGTCTTTCAGTCTTTGTTAACGGCGAGAAGACTGACTGGTCGATTAATCGATTAAAATGTGCACAACTGTTCCATTACGGTGAAAACACTCGGTCGCTGTTCCGTTTCCAATAAACAATATCCTATGTCAATTGTACGTATTTAAGATTTACTTCGTAAATTAAATAAATCTTTTTCCTTTTTCTTTTTTTTCTTTTTCGATCACTGTCCATTTGTGCACCTTAATTAATTACTCTTTTTCACGTTTTTCGTTTGCGCTCTTATTAATTTCAACAATTTCTGCTAGTAGCGGTGCAGACGAAGTCCCCAATATTTCCTTAAAATCCACCGGTGCGTGTATTATTAGTATTTACGATAGAAGTTGTATTTTGACCGAAATTTGAATAATAGTGTAAAGTGAAATCGATTACGTTAGATTTTCTATAGGTATAGTTCTATTCAAACAATGTGTAATAATATCAGCTTATAAGAAATATTGATTTTAACGAGACCGACAAAGAAGAAATAGCGCATGATGATGAAGTTACCTTAGTAGCAGCACCGTCTTTAGGCATCGGCAGAGCAGACACGAGAAAGGCCCTTACATTGTAATAAATTTTTTTGTACTAAAATTATGTAATAAAAAAAAAACAAATTGTTATTAGTAAATAAAAAAAGTTTGAAAGCTAAAAAATCTTTAATATAGTTCTTTAAAAATAATGTATTAATTATAATTACATTTTTTTCTAGATTTCTTTAAAGAAAAATCAGATTTTAAATCTTCAAAATTTATTTGGTTTAACGCATCCGATTCAATAAACATTAGCGCAAGATAATTTAACCGGGGATTTACTCGTAACATTGTGTAGCGATAGTCGTTTTTTTTATAAATTGCAACGCAAAACTACAGTTAGTAACTTTCATCCTTAAAAATATACGAAAACATATTTCGATGTTTGGAAAAGTAGACAATAAACCCCCGCGTCCTTTTTAATTTTTTTAAATACATCTGATAGGTCTTCAGCATTCTTTTTAGTTTCTTTAAAATAAAAGTTAAAATGAGAGGACATCGGAAATTAAACTGCACCTTATCCGATAAACATTTTAGATGTGTCCATTTGTATACGGCTACATTTTTACTTAAATAGATGTTATTCGATCTCAGTGTTTTAATAGCAAGAAGCATAAAACTGAGAAAGTCTTACTTCCTAGCGCCACAGTATCGAGAGAACTGAAATCATTGTGGACCACCGCTAATCGAATAATTCGAAATTTAAATTCAAGGGAATTTTCTTTCGACTATTGTAACAGAAAGATTTTTCAATTTCTGTTTTGCGTAATGAACGCGATGGGGAGATTACTTAATAATAATATTTTGTTTTATAAATCAATACCTGAGGTTGTGCAACAGGGCACGACGACAGGATCTTTTTGATATTTTTTATAATTCTACTAAAAACATAACATAAATTCGGACGACAAAATGTGTTGCACGTAGTAAGGCGATGACGAGAAATAACACGACGGATTTTTAGAAAAAATTAAAAAAGATCTGACGTCAAAAACGAAACGGCCGCAGTTCATAGTAGAGATGTGCCTGGCAACTGATCTGCCGGAGCAGTTGCCCCAAAACAAAATTATTATTTTTTCCCTGACAATTGAACTGCGAAACGTTTTGATTAATGGATAATAAAGATGTGATATATTTTTACATAATTAAAAATATTGTTATACTAAAGATTTATAAAATTATAAATTCGCGACTATATAAAAATCAAAAAAATGTAATTAGCCCCGCAATTTTTATTAGAAGAAACTGTGTTTAACAATGAAATTAAAAATATAAATATTTTCAAAACGGTATTTATACGATTTTCATCATTCATTCATTCATTCATTCATCATTATTATGTTGCTTTTTCTGTTGTAGAACATTGCGTGCAATAAAACTACTGGTTTACACTAAACGGCTTCTTGCTAGATCGATCATCTGTCACAACTTCCGATGTATCTGTGCGCCTGTTATCATCCATTCCAGTTTCCTGCGACCTCTTATCGGCGCTTTTTATTGATTTTTCCTTGAATAGCCACCATCAGCAGTCGATTTCGGCGAATTTTATGTGCTAGATATTTAAGCTTTTGGTTATCGATATCTTCTGTTAGTTGTATTTTTGATTTATTCAACCTTTTTAGCACCTCCGCGTTACTAATGTGATCTCTCCATGATATATGTTCAGAAGTCTGCGATAGCCCCACATCTCAAAACTTTCTATTCATTTCTTGCATTATGCGCTTATTGTCCACGTTTCGGAGCAATATTTCAGGATATTATTCCATACATAGAGCATCTCATAATTCTGATTCATGTCTTTATATTCGTATTTCTATTATCAAGTACCTTACGTAAATTGTTGAAAGCTGTTTTTGCCATGCCAATTCGCTCCTAGATATCTAAATTCTTTCACATTCTCTATCTTTCTCCCATCAATTTTTATGGAAGCTTCCGTATAATCGTTTCTTGTAAATTTAATAATCTTTGTTTTTCCGATGTTAATTTTCATTCCGTATTTACGACTTATTTCATTTATCTTGTCTATCATCTTCTACATTTGAGATTCTGATTCAGCAATGGTCACCTTGTCATCAGCTTAGCTTATTTCATTGAATCTATGGCCGTTTATTTTTATACCCATTTTCTCGATTTTCGCTTCCTTTATGATTTCTTCTGCATAAGCATTAAAGAGTCTTGGCGATAAAGGGCAACTTTGTCTTACGCCTTTCCTTATATTACCTATCTTTATATTTACGCTCTGGTTCCAATATAAATTCTTTATTATGTGCGCAGGTCCTTATCATCGATATTATGTTTCCTCAAAATCTCTATTAGTTTCTTGTGGTTTACGCGGTCGAAAGCCTTCTCATAGTCAATGAAACATGCTATGACGTCTCTGTTTGCATTTAAGCATTTTTGTATTATGGTTTCCAACAGTGCTACTGCGTCTCTGGTTCCTTTTTTTGCCACAAAACTATATTGTGTTTCTCTTAATTCTCAACCAATTGTAAACGTTCTATTCGAGCATTTATTATTGCAAGTAATATTTTCAGCTTGTGGTTCATTAAGGCAATAGTTCTATAATCTGTACATTCTGTCGGAAATCTCTTTTTCGGTATAGGAATGAAGTTCACTTTTTTTAAATCTTCCGGCAGTATTCCTTAATCGTATATTCTGTTCAAAATCGATAGCAATTGGTTCTCATAGTCCGGCGTTAAATGTTTTAATGCTTCTACCGGAATGAAGTCTTCACCGACAGATTTATGATTTCTGCCTTTCTATATGGCGTTCCTTAGCTCCCATAATTCTACTCTCGGTGCAGTTTCTTGTGTCGTACAATTGATATGCAGTGGTCTTGAACTATCATCGTATAATTCTGTATAATTTATCCATGCATCATCTTATTTCTTCATTGTTCATGCAATACATTTTTATTTTTAAAGTACGTTACTCCCCCTTTTATTTTTTTATGCGTGTTCATCATTTCTTTTACTTTTACATGCAATTCTCGATCATTATGCCTTTTCTCTAAATCTTCAATTTCTTCACATTTTTCTTCATACCATTTAGTCTTTGCTATTATACATTTTTTTCTAATTTTCTTATTTAATTCCTTATATTCGTTGTTTCGTCTATTTTTAATTTTCCTTCTTTCATTCATCATATCTAAAACTTCTTGCACCATCCGTGGTTTATGCTCCTTTTTATTCTTTAAGGGGATTGTGTCTTTTGCCGCTTTTGTAACTCTTTCCTTCCAGTTTGACCAATCATTTTCGAGATGCTGTTTTCATCTTTTTTCTTTTTCTCTGTTTCTATTTTTTTATCTATTTGTTTTTCTAGATCTTCTTGAAATTTTTTCTTTACATCATCATTTTTTAGTGTGGTATAATCCGGTGACTTTATTCTTCCTTTATTCTTGTTTAAACCTTTCATAGCTATTCAAAATTTTGCGACCAATAAGTTATGATCCGTGTTACAGTCAGCCCCTGCATAAGTGTGACAGTTTTTTACATCATTTTTGTGCCTTTTATTTATCAGGATGTAGTCAATTTGATTTCTTACTTCGTCTCCCGGACTTATCCATGTATATAATCTTCGTTTATGATGTTTGAACCATGCATTACATTTAATCAGGTTACGCTTTTCTGCAAATTCTATTAGCTTTCCTCCTCTTTCATTTTAATTTCCGAGCGCGTATTTTCCTGCTACATAACTGTCATAGTTTTCTCCGACCTTTGCATTAAAATCTCCCATTATGTACATTATATCTCCGTTTTTTGCGCATTTTGTAGTGCCTTCCGGGTCCTGATAGAATTGTTCTATTTCCTCTTCGTTACTCTCCGCAGTAGGCGCCTAAAAACCTATATTACTGCAATAGGTTTTGGTTTAGTCTCGAATCTTAGACATATAACTCTTTCTGATTTTGGTATATTCGCGCTGATCTTGTTGCTTAATTTTGTAGTTATTAACATACCAACTCCGTATTCGCGTTTATCCGTTCCTGCATGTATTATTTCATACTCATCATCTGCCTTTATTCTTCCGGTTGCTGTCTATCTAGTTTCGCTTATTCCCATAATATCGATTTTTAATTTTTTAGCTTCTAATATTACATTTGCAAGTTTTCCCCGCCTTGATATAAAGATCTCATATTCCGCGTTGCGATGTTCATGTGGTTCCGTCGTGTTTTACCTCCGCGTATTCTTAGCACCCTATTCGGAATTCTCGGCGGATTAGAATTAGCCTGACGGAGACTTACGGCCCTTTTTCTTATTGTCGGTATTCACAGTTATTGGGTTCGAAAATAATGACGGTGGTATTTCGTTGCCTTCCGTCATCGCAGTTTCACAGTCGATGGTATCAATATGTAGTAGTCGCCTGGGAATTTCTGATGTTGAGCCTTGATTGAAGTCATTCTTCATTAGCTTCAAAACACTTTGACTGGCATTTCTATTAAGACCTGTTTGGCTTCGGTGGCCCTTCTGGTAGTTACACTGTCGCCAGCATAGCTCTTAACATCATTAAAGCACACAAGCCCCTTCACCGCGGCAAGGTGGTGTCCCCTCGAAGATGATACGATTTTAAGGAATAAAAATAAATATAAATCATATAACGCATTTTAATGCAACGAATAAATAAAATTGAAAACTGACTCTTTCCAATATTTATACATGCGTGTTGCTTAATAGCAGGCAACTTTTAAAAATCTATAATTGAAGCAAAATCTTTTAAGAAAACAATTAATTATTTAATATAAGAAATTTGATTTGTTTTTTTAAAACAGACATTGTATTTATAATAGCGATTTAAGAAAAAAACAATAGCATTTGTACGTAAAGATAGCGGAAAAAAGCGCGGGTCCTTTAATGTTTGCGGTAAATTCCAAATATCGTTCGTATATCATTTATTTTAATTCTCGGAAAATAAAATAAAACGTGATTATGAAGGAAATTGTGTGACAGAAAAAAACATGCAGCGCCAGCAGTGCCGCATATTTCGTCTGGCTATATGTTTTGATGTGTGTGCGTGTGTGTGTATGACAACACCGTTTTCCCACTCACTGCTCTAGAGCAATAGAACAGGTGCCGGAGCAGTAAGCATTGTTTTTATGTTTACTGCTTCGAATAGCAACTGTTCATTTGTCGGAGCAGTGGCAAAAAAGTAGCGCTGTGATTTTTAGGTCATCACTAATAAAAAAAAAATGCGTTCGAAAATCTTAAATAAGTTTTTTATGAAACTGTAGATGTGACTAATTTCACTCAAAATCGATCGTTATAGAATAAACAATTTTCTAAGTTGTGCAATGAACGAAATGTCAAAAAATACCGCATGCAGAGATTCTTTAGATCCGTGTAAGAATCAATATTTTGCAAGGTAGACCAACGTCATTCTGAATGTTTTGTACGAATTAATGATGTTTTAACTGATACACATGTAAATGAATTCGAATTTGCAAAGGGTTGTAATAAAAATATTTTATTAATTACAGTCTCTATGCTTTCACCAAAAAGGTTCGACATATGTATTATTCGATCTAAAAATTATAATTTTTCATATTTCTACTTCCGATTATATAAAAACAAATTTCGATGCCACCATTTATTACACCTTGAATAATACGAGAGAGGATATATTTGCGTAAGATGCAAATTCAATAACCCATAGTATTTCTCGGACAATAAAATGTTATTTCTTCAGCAGACTGCTAATTAATGAAACTATTGTCTTTCCACTATTAAACTACCAGTGAAGTTCTTTATGGTTATTAAAATCTGCCTGCTGGTAAAATAAAAAAAAACGTCATACTACAATCTACATCTAAAGATTTAGGGAAGTTTTACATATTTGTCGAAATGAGTATGGAAACTTAGTCTAGAGAAGCACTGAAAATATTAATCTGCGAGAAGGGACTTTTGTGCTCACGGTTTCACCAAAAATGACATAAAGGCATTGTTTTTTTTATCTTCTACTAAAGTTTTAAGCAATCGAATTTTGTTCTTTAACATTCCTGTTTGCCAATACCTCGTATATCATCGTATAGTGCCATACTTAAGTACTGCGCATCGACGACTACACCTATTTGTACATTTCAGCAGCTCTACAGATATACGTATACGCAGCGCTAGTGTACGCACGCAAGACTATATTCGGAACTGATATTGTCATTGTTTGATTTATCGATATATACGCAGTAAAGCATGAACTCTCATCACAGGCTTAAAACGTTGAGACTATGTCTGAAATATCACAATTTTTTTCTTATCCGTCTTTCTCGGGTGAATAATTTTATTGATAATAAAAAAATCGTTGTAAACACATTTACAATTTGCCACAGAACAGACCATAAGAAAGTTAAGTATTAATGCCACACATGAGCGTCGATTTTTTCGCATCGGAGTATTTTTTTCGATATTCTGTTACCACTTGAAGAAGCAGCAGGTACTGTTTTTGTGCTGGGTAATGCGAGGACTGACGATCCCAAAAAAAAAAAAAAAATATTGTTTTTGATCTTCTTTGCGGGTCAGTTTATTGTATTATTCAATTAAATGTACGCCGCGTTCAGCTGCATCATTGACCACTTTCATTTTGGAGATCAATTGTCTACTTTTTTTAGATAATCTTCATCCTGCTCCCATTCACTTGGCCTTCTAAGAAGAAAATCGCTGTTAATGCAAAATCTCTCAAAAAAATTCTTGGTCAGCGAATTAACAAATTGCTCTAGATCTCCTCAGCGTAAATTTTCCACGTCAGAAAATTTAATCTGCAATCGGCTCATGTCGTTATCTTCTGTTGCGTCGAGATCCAGGTTTTTGTGCATTCTTTCTTTCACCTCATTACTGACATCGTTATCAAAGAAAGCGAAGCCAATTGCTTCCGGGGTTAGATACCATAAATGGCGAATAAATTGATTTACAGCCACTTTTGAAACTTCTTCGTCTATTTTTTAGTAAGAATTCGGTTGTTTTAGAAAATTAAAATCTGAATTTGGTGCTTTTATAATTACCAGAGCTGAAAACCACGCTTCCACATAAGTTGTCACAATAAAAATACAAATATCAGCTAAACCTTTCGCTTCTGAAGTTTTCAGCTTAAATTCATAGCGAAATAAATACATTTTCAAGGAGTATATGACCTTAGACATCCACCTTGCGTCGTGGTGCATGGCTCCGGGATATCGAAATGAAAAATTATTTGGATTTTCTTAATTCTAAAAATTCTTGGTAATCGTCACGAGGCTGATGTGTAGCAAGTGTATGCTGCCGGAATGTAATCAATTGGGATTTTCTGTCGTCGTTAAATACTGATCTCATTTCTTCTTCCATTAATGCTGAGCGAAAATTTTCTTTATTCATCTTTGACCACTTGTTTTGGAATTCTTTAAAAATAGCAACATTTGGATCAGAAGTGCGAGGCATTTTCAGTTTGAAAACAGTTCTTACAATCATTTCAAAAATATGATGACGACACGCCAAATGTAATAATTTGTGGTCGAGGAACCGCTCCGAGCGAACACAAGCCCCTCCTTTGTCAGCAGTATTAACAGTAGTTGTGTCAAAAGAAATACATTTAATAATACAAGCACGTGATTTTTTGGTTTTGGCCGAGTAAGCGTTCTTGACAAGGCAAAGCTTCTACTAAAAAGAACGCTGTCCAAGAGATCGTGAATTAATGACACTTTGGAGAATATCTGAATCCGTATCAGTATACAGCACAAAACAATATTCTCACTTACAGTTGTGCAATAAATAGGAATAAGCAACCACAACAAATCTCTTCACTTTCTTATGCAGTAGAGAATCCTTATCACACATTTAGAAGAGATATACAAATGATGATACTGATGAAAAATATTGCATCAGAACTATACTGCGTTGCTGGCACACAGCAGTATACTGTAACGAGGAAAAGCAGTATTTGCAGCACGCATGTACGCTCGTTTCATTGAAACGCTTTTCGGCACGCCTTAAAGTTGACCAAATGAGCTAAAATTTTAACAGTGATTTTTTCACATAAGAGAACAATTCTACGGGTCGGGACACCTAATTTTTGAAAAAAAAAAATCCATTTATAACTAAGGGCTACCCTAATATATGTATGTATATATATATATATATATCATATATATATATATGTAAAAATCGATTAACTGAAGGCCACTTTCCTTGTTAGTTTTATGTGCTACATGCAACCAAAAAATTAAATTTTCTCGGACTACTATTGCAGTGCAATGCGGTTGTGAAGATGTACGATATATTCAATCATGTCCATTCGTTAATAAGGCATATGAAGTAAATCGCAGACTTGTAACAGCTATGAGACTTAGGAGTCGGAAGCAAAGGTATAAATATATTCTGCAGTATGATGGATATTTGGCCGCATCATCAGTTTATAATCAAATTATTTCTAAAGCTGTAGAAGAAGAAAAAGAATTCTGATCTGGATGCATACCAACATATTTGACAGTTTCTGGAGATGGTACTTGAAAAAGAAAAGGATTCAATTAACTTTTTGGAGTTACTACGTTTGTAGGTAAATACAGCAAAAAAGTTGTCGATACAGTAGTGAAATCTAGTTTTTTTCAAGACTATAATCTATGGAAAAATAAAAAAAAAACCTGACATCGACGCTTAGGACTACTGGTACAAAGAACATAAAGATTCTTGTACAATAAACCACAAAGGAAGTGCCGGGAAAATAGAGGTTGACGCAGTAGTTGAAATTTTTGAGAGATTTGCACAAAAACACGGAGTCAAGTATGCGAGATACATAGGAGATGGTGACTCACAGACATTCAAAGGTATTCTCGATATGAATCCTTACAATGATGATGATATAGTTGAAAAAAAGGAGTGTGTTGGGCATGTACAAAAGCGTATGGGTTCAAGGTTACGTAAAGCTGGCGGCAAAGGTGCCGGTAAATTAACGGATAAAACTATCAATGAATTATCTTTACATTATGGCTTGGCTATTCGTCGGAATCCAGATTCAATTGAGAATGTGAAAAGAGACATATGGGCAACTCACTTTCTTAAATTCATTGATATGGATTTTTGCACCAAAACATATACATGCAAGACCACGAACAATTTAAATTGTAAATTATATAGCAGTTTGCAATTTTAACGAAGGCTTTATACCCATTTTAAAAATGATGAACGTCATGGGAATCACAATTGGTTCGGAAGCTCATGTGTTCGCTGTCAGGCGGTACGCAATTCGGATTGAACGCTCTGAAATCCAAGCTTCTAATGCTTCAAAAGAAGCTAGGACTGCTTGTGTAGTAGAAAAAACTTCAGAAAATGTACAATTTGAAGTAGAAAAAGGTCCATTGTATGAAGCAGGAATCGCCGATTAAGAAAATGTAAGCATAACGTACCATTCTATGAATTAGACTGTCTGAAACTTTACCTCAAACTTTCAAGACTTGAAATGCGTTTTTCTCGAAACTACTTTTTTCAACACGGTTAACATGATATCTCAAATTCTAATAAACCGATTTACTTGAATTTGGGTATGGATCTTCTTTATATATCCCTTTATAGCCCTACCAAAATAAAGTCAAAATTTTGATTTTTACTATTTTTAAAAAATTCAGAAAGTCAAAAAACAGGTAAAAAATTAACCTTTTTTTTTTCAGTCACCATTTTACGAGAATTTTTTTTTGCTTCTCTGAGGTAGGGGCTATAACGACATCCTTAATAATTAAGAATTTTTTTTTTTCTTCAAATGACTAGAAGTGATAGAATCGTGTCAACCAGGACACGCCTTTTTTTTGCCCCTCCGTTTCATCAGTTTATAAATTTGTGAATTAAAAATTTTTTTGTGTATTCTTAAAACATGATTAAATCTTTTCCGTTTCTTGTAATACATAACGAATTTAACCAAACTCTACATTCACTTTTCTAGCTCACAGCATGGTTTTTACGGATGGCTCAAAATCTGCATCAGGTGTCGGAGCTGCTTTTATTCTTCCTGATATCAATTATTCTCAGTCTTTTCAACTTCCTTCCTTTTTTTCTATCTTTTTAGCCGAATCCATGGCTATTTTACGTGCTATTCTTTTTATATCCTCAACATCCAATTTATCGGAATTCGTCATATGCTCTGATCCGAAAAGCGTTTTATTAGCCATCTCATCTCCCTTCCCTAAACCCTCGTCAGATCCTATTATTCTTTATATTCGTTCCTTAATTTATAATTTATTAACATCCCGTTCTATCCTAATTGACCTGCTCTGGATTCCGGGCCACTGCGGCATCGTTGGTAACGATCTTGCCGATTCTTTGGCATGTCTAGCTGCAGTAAATGGCCGTTTCATAGACAGATTTCCCTCCCAATGTCTCTGCCCTCTCTCTTATCGTTTTCACCATGACTACTGAGATCTTTATTCGTTTGTTTTCTCCAATCCTAATTAACCTTGCTATACAACCCTCTCCACCCACTTCTTCCTGGTTTAATAATTTTCCCTGCATCAGCCGTTCTGTTATTTCTTCCATAATTCGCCTCCGCTTTAATCACAGTCTGCTTCCTGCTTCCCTCTTTCGTTTTAATATTGTTCAGCCTCCCTTGTGTCCCTTCCATCCTCCTATCTTAAATTTGACCTGTGATGTAAATCACCTCCTATTCGAATGCTCATCTATCTCCTCAGAACGCGCAGCCCTTTATTCTAATTTGCTTGGCCTTGGCCTCCCGACCCCTTACTGTGCCCATTACATTCTTGCTCTTCCTTCTCCTTCGGTTGTTTCTGTATTGGCTACCTTCATTTCTTCTGTTTCTAATTGCTTCCTGATATAACTTTCAAGTCGCTACGTTTCATTATTTGTTAGTCGCTTATGTTGGGTAAATGTCCTGTGTTGACGCCCCCCCCCAAAAAAAATATAAATAAATGATAAAAAAACGGATAATAAAAATATTTATTTGTTTTCTTATTGAGCTTGAAAAAACGTCCTAAATTCGTGCCTCTGGACTAGAATACCCCCTCTTTAGGGGAGGTTCACATCAAGCCAACCAAAAAATCGAATTTTTTTTTTTTTACATTTTTTGATAGCTCCGTAGAATATATTCCCAAAACGGTTTGTGCGATATTATTTTTTTTTAAAAGTTATTGTGAAAAAGTGAACCTTTGGTCGTTGTACCGAAACATTAAACGCGTTTTTCTCCAAACCATGTTTTTCAAACTGGGCGGTACGATATCTCAAAAACTACTGAACATACCGCTATTTTTTTTTATTATTATTATTTGAAAGTAGATTAAATTTATTGGAGGATAAGCCGAAAAAATGATATTTATTATTTTTCTACAGCACTTTGAAGAGCGCACGGAACTAAAATTTGCATGCCCGTCATTTTTCCAATTTTTGACTTTTCTTTTTATTGGTTTTATAGGTGCAATCTCCAACAAATGTAATATATTTCATAAAAATTTTTGGATTTTTAATTTCAGATAATATTTACAAGTGCTACAGTGCCGCCCACTTGGATACTTTTTTGTGAGACGGCCATGTTTCACCATAAATAAACCAAGTACTATTATATTACTTTTTTACTAAAAAAACATTTTTATACGTCCTTTAAGACCTGTTAAATAAGAATCAAAAAAATTGAGTTGTTTACTTACTTCTTTTCATGAAAAAAATATTCGAAAAAATCGTGTCATTTTTGGGTCGCTAGATGAGAACCTCCCCTTAAATCACAAAAGCAAATTAATAAACTTTAGAATACTTTATGGAAATAAAACTAATCGATGGCAAGATTCAAAAAAATCCTAATATTTTTACAGCTACACTTGCGTACTTTCCTGTTGCACGTTAGCAAGAAACATGCGATTTTAAATGGAACGTCATATCTGCCGCGAAGTCACACGCAATGTAGCGTCATACTACATTAATCTCCGTTATAACCCATTCCGGTTTGAAGTATGCATTTAATGTGTCGGAGTAAAAATAAGATTTTTTATGCAATCAACTAACCGTATTAACAATAGAATGAATTTTTCTGCAACATACGACATGAAGTATGGAATTTTGTTATTCTACGGTATTAATATATAATAAAACTGATTATATTAAAGCTGTTAAATCTGTTTTTAATTGAGTCACTACATTATAATTTTTTAGAACAACCCATTGAAACCAATATTTATGTGGGCACGTGTTGTTTACTCGGATCTCATTCGAGGAAAATTGAACATTAGATCATTTTCATTTAATATTTGCGTCTACAGGCGGTACATTTTAATATATTACATTCTGATCTATCGTCCCACAGTATCCACAATAAATTCTTCAAAAAATTTTGATGCAATGTTACCGAAGCTATTCCTGTTAGTAAAGGCTGAGAAATACCCCATTGCATTAGTATAAACGTATAAGTTCGTCTTGAAGTCAAAGAAAATAGAAGCTATTTAAACTGCTTAAAATAATTGGAACAAAACAATGGAGAAGAAATACATAAAAAGAAGTTAAAATATTTTTTGTTAACCAGTTATATGAGAGTTTTAAATTTAAATATTATTAATGACTCTATTAATTTCTGATATATAACATGAACTTTTAACTGAAATCCTATTTAAGTTAGATGTTGATTGAGCGACAACGAATATCAAGCAATAATCCATTAATTCGATATGTTTAATTATATATTGAACAAAGATTTTTCTAATACAATAATATGAGAAATTTAAAGTAGCCTTATATTACGGTAATAAAAAATTCCAAAACATACCATATTTCGTACTTTGCATCTTCAGTATCACCGAAGTATATACTACACTGAAAGCTTTCTAGTTTATTAGAAATATTTATAATGACTAATTTAGGTGGGTCTATTGCAATTATCAAACCAAAAACTGTCCTAATGAGCAACGTTTAATGTTAAATGAGAAAAACAAACGTGAAATTGAATTATTTTTTTCAAATAAAAGCTACTTGCCTTAAATTATGTAAACGGTTGTTATATCTGATTTTACATCCCACTACTATCATACCAAATGTGTAAATGTTTCTAAACATTAATAATAATAATAATAATAATAATAATAATAATAATAATAGTAATAATCAGGTTAAAATATCTTCGAAACTGAAATATTTTACAAATTAAATTGTAAAAAGATGTTCAAATATTACGAAAAATATGAAAATTTTCATATTTCGTTATCTTGAAAGAAAATGACACGATAAATTTATTTTTTCTTTATTTATAAAAAAAAACAAAACCGAATAGAATAGAACATGCAGATATTTTTAAATCATTCGAGAACTATTGAATTATAAGACGATAAAGCAAACAGCAGTATTTGTAGTTTTAAAGTTGTTTTATTAAACTTTTCTGCCATGAAAGGCCATTTGAGGGATGATAACTACCGATCCACTGGCCCTTCCTAAATATGGAGCTCTTAATAATAAAGTAGTTCAAAATAATGTAACACATGTACAAAATGTCTTCATAAAAATATATATATATATATATGTGTGTGTATATATATATTATATTGTACGTATATTTTTATAAATCGAACACGTATACATACATATGTAAGAACTAACATATTTATTTATACCGTACTAAAATGTAAACAATACATACATGTCCTAAGACAACTTCTTTAAAAAACATCAATATTTTCGAAAATTAATTTTTAGAAGAGCAATTACGAATTACAGGCGTGGTATCGTTTTAGATTTTCATACAAAAACACCTTATTAAAACACTAACTTCGTTGATAAGAAAAAAATTATCACGCTAATTTTCGAAAAATTTCAGATTTATGTTTATGTCGGTACTATTTATTCGAGATCATGCGACAGCAAACTATATATATATATATATAAAACATTAAAAATTAGTGGTGGTTTTTTTATAAAAATTATAGGGAAAAACAGATGAGTTATTTTCTTAAAATAAACATATTTTTGTAAACGAGATAACAGCCAAAAGTAACCAAATCGATTATAAAAATATAGAGGAATTTATAACATTTCTGCCGGACACCGAAATTTTAAAGCAACAGGTGATGTAAAGAATGCAAATAATTAAATTACCTTGCACGAGGAAACTGAATAGTTTAAATAGTAAAAATAAATCAATCAAAGCGAACTAAAAGAAAACATAAAAGATTGTTATCTAAACTAAATTACAATCCGTGTGAAACTAATGTAATTAAAAATACAATTTATTACAATACTAAGTACATTAACGGTTTTATATATAACTTTGTCTTTATGTGTCTCTTAAACTCTAGGTAACGTTCTTCAGAATTAAATTTATAATACACATTCATATACAACTACCATTCGTTAAAAACCAAAAAATAAACTGCTGGAAACAATTAACACTGTATAATATACAAAATATAAATAAAAATAAACAATTATTCTACAATAATTTATACATAACAAGCGTTTAAGGTATTTTAAACAATGATAAAAGCGTTTGTCATAGTTAATAATGGAATTATTTAAAATCAAAATTATATATTTACAATCATTTATTTATTTATTTATACATACATACATATACATATATATATATATATATATATATGTGTGGGACGTGTAGATGTTGAAGTATAAGTTCTTGTTTTTCAATAAAATAAAACATAACTAGACGCACTATTCACGAAGTATTTAGTTGCAGTGTGCATGTCTTGTGGCACAGCCATTTACAGACTTGTTATATAAGAAAATAATACGAATATAATATTTTCCGTTAAATTTATAAACAGTTTTATTCATATTTATTCGAAATCTACTTATTATTATCCTATAAACAACCAAACTGTGTACCGCTGCGAGTAAAGTAGTATTTTAAAATTATGAAAATTTCTGGGAAATATAATGGAAGTAAAGTTGTAATTAATGTAATGATAAACAGCTGAGTAACCAGTAAAATAAAAATAAAAAAATGGACTAAATACAAATTATTCGGAAAAGACAATATTGTGTCCGTCGTATGTATTATTTTATAATTTACGTGATATAAAAATGTACGTAAAAAAAAAACAAAAAAAAAAAACGGAATCAGTATTCATTAAATTATCGACTGACGGAAAAATCAATTATCCTGGATTGTTTTTGTTTAAAATTCTGTCCTAATAAATATTTTTACTTTTATTAACGGTAAAAAAAAGGAAGAAAAAAAAAACAAACAAATACATGAATAAATAGAAAACTAACAATTCTACGCGTGAAATAATAGAAAACTATTCATGTTAGTAACCAGTTCAATTGTGTCGTCTCACATACTGCTTTACTAATGGTAAAAATAACGCTCAGTGACATATTTATACTCGCGAGTAATAATTTTTCGACATTCGACAGAGTATGTAGTAAAATAAAGATAAAAACAGCTTTAAAATCGAAAATTATTCCCCGAAAATCAATAAGTATACCTTAAAAAAACTGCCGAGTCTGTGTATACACTTACGAATTGCTGACGCGATAAATTTACTCGAGGGGTTATCCACACAGCGATGTATATAGAAAGCAAATAAGCTTCAACGAAGTGACGCGCTAGTAAAAGAATAGTAAACGTTCCTGAGTAGCCGCGGACATCAGCCGCCATCCCTTTTTTATGTTAATATATTGGAAAAACGAACGAACGCAGATCAGTAAACCTGAAAATTCAATAATAGCCGATGAGTAACACACACATTGTCACATTCAAGTTAAGCAACACTGAACGGTTAATATGCGGGGCAAAATGTGTACTCGAAATATCTCGATAGTGCTGCTACAAACGAGAAGTGGACAAGAAATTAACTAAGGTTTACACTGTTTCAATGCTTAAATTTCTTTCGGTTATTGCGAACCCGGAATACTTAAAATGCACTTTATCGAAGACACATACACTACATACACGCACACAGCGACGTTATCTTAAGAAGTTGCAACACTGTGAAGTTTCGAAAAATCGTTTTTGAACGCTTAAAAAATAATACGCGATTGGAAACACTGAAACATTCAAACTATTTATATATCCCTTACCTATATTGCAAAGAATACGTAGCAGCTGGTATCCTTAGTAGAATTTATTTTTCGAACGTGAATTTGAAAACAATTTTTAAATTAATCAGAAAAATCTGCATTATATTTTAGTTAATCCCTCCCTAAACAAAAAGAGGCGCATTGTGCACACCGAATACGCTTGTCAAAGCGACGAATATAAAATAATCGTTGTAAGATAAAAACTGACAGCACAGACAGATGGTATACATCAATGAAGAAACTAACTTTTTCTGAAAATGACTACAGAACACCGATTAATAGTGAGCGGATTTTTTTTCGGTGATTACTCAGTTATAGCGCTAATTTTGACATTTATGTACTTTATTATATACACTTAAAATATCATATTAAATTCTGAACGCATTTTTTTCAAAACTGATTTTTTCAAATTCGTGCGAAGCATAAAAATTACAATTTTTAATTAATTAACTTGAAACTTTGAGAAAAGCTTTTTTTTTTTTTTTTTTTTTTTTACTGTATAAAGAAAATATAATGGTTTTGAAAAGAAAAGAAAATCTAAAAAATTATGTGCTACAATATATACGTAAAGCAACTGCAACACAACTTTTGGATTATTAGTAAAAATAACCAGATGAAACGGAAATAAGAAGATAATGCTGAAGAACTCGTGTTTAACAATAGTAAAGGGGACTTTTTAGGGAAGGAAAAGGAAATAATTTCGAAGAATGGGAAATATTTCGGAAATCAAAGTACGAGATAATAGAAAGTAATGTATGTGTGGGAGGGAGGGGACAGGCTAGAATTGGAATTTTGTCAGAGAGAAGAGATAACGTTGGAAAATAACGTGATAGGAACGAATATTATTAGATTGGTTGAAAGTTGTTTTGAGAAAAAAAAAAACTTTTTTGTAAGAGTCACAACTTCAAGTTTCGTGACTGGTTATTTGTAAATTCTAGTTGTACATATAAATGTAGGGTTCGAAACAATACTCGGTGTACAATAGGAGAATATCTTTATGAATGACTACGTCTGAAACTGATTAGAATTTTTCGATTTATTATTTTATAAATGCGCTCGCAAGTGTACATGTCTATATATCGATATCCATAATGATGGTATGCATATCTGTCGTTGCCGTCCACGCGACTATTTTATTTTAATAATTTTTTCCCGTCCCCACTACACCTCGGTAAGATCTCAGTATGGTAGTCCAATCGTTCTAACCATACGGCCATCGTGTGATGACTTACGAAATTATAAATATAGGAAAAAGAAGCGCACTAGATCCACAAAAACTAAAAGGATAACCTGTTTGAGCAACAACAAAACAAAGTCGAAAACCTGATATGATACCTAATTTAAGGAGACTTAGAAGCAATGGAGATGTTAATCGCATTTAGCGCGCATGATGCGTATGTAAAAGAAAATACGCGAAAAACATCGCATACCTGTTTGGTTGGAAATAGAGCTTTAAGCGAATTAGATCTTTTAAGAGGAGAAATTGAAAGGTAACGTATTTGGAAAACAAATAAAAAGCTTTAAGGAATATGCGCAATGCCACGCAACGAGAAATATTGCGTTAACTTTAAAAGTTCAGAAAAGCAAAAAGTTAAAAAATGAATACGCACGGAAAATTTTCACCACATGAATTAATTTGGCATTTGACGGATTTTTCATTTACTAATTAATCGCGTTGATTTATATATATATACACACATATATTTTTTATTAGTTTTTCCGCCGAATAAACAATATATACGTATTTCTTCTTTCAAATACATTTTTTTTTTTTTTTTTTTATACTAAATGCTATAATGTTAAAAATCTTTGTTATTATTCCAATTTATTTAGCTTTGACATAAAATAACAAAAATACGGCTTTTTATTTTTTCCCAAAATCAACAGAAATTTATTCTACCGAGTGTCGTAAATTCCTTTTTTTCCCTTTATTTTGCGCTGACCAGCGTCGGACATTTACTCATCATCATGAAGAAAATATCTTGAAAGGTTAGAGGAAAATGTTAAAACCACTGATAGGCGGAAAAGGAAAGTAAAATCTAAAAAAAAAAATAGGGGAAACCGAGAATTTTTTTTTTCTTTTTTAATTAATTCGGATTTACTTATGAGGGACAATCACTCCCTTTTCCTGGAACTATCATCATCATTCTTATCCCTAAGAAAAATTCCTCTTTACGCCCTATCTCCTTGGCATCATGTTTTAGAAAACTTTTTGAAGATATGCTGAACAAACGTCTCTTGTTCGGTGTGGCTGGAACATAATAATTTACTTCCTTATAATACGTTTGGTTTTTTCGGCCAGGTATTGGCCCTGCCGATTGCATTAGCTCTTTTACTTTCCCATATTTATCAATCTTTCATTCACAAACAGTTTACAGTTGCTTCTTTTATTGATGTTTCTTCAGCCTTCGACAACGTTCATTTGTCAACTCCAGTCAAATTCACCTCCTTAACAATTAATCTCACGATGAATCACACTCTCCATTTTTCCTCTCCAAGAAGTGTATTCCGTGGTCTTCCCCAAGGTCCCCCTCTCAGTCATTCTCTTTTCAACATTTACACTGTTGCTATGGCATCTCTTCCTTTAAACTCCCTTTCCTTATTCTTTGCCGATGATATTCTTCTTTTTTCCTCCTCTTGCGACATCGCAGTTGCCAACGAGACACCTAATTCTTCTCTGGCTACACTACAACATTCTCTGTCGTCTGTTCATCTTTCTATTTCTCCTTCCAAATCTTCTTGCATGGTTTTCACTCTGCGTCCGTACAACCCTGCTTCTGTTAATATTTCCCTGAATCAGATGTCACTTCCTCGCTTTAGCTGCTTCTGCTACCTTCGAGTTTACCTAAATAGTTGACTAACCTTTTCCGAACATACCAGTTATCTTTCCCGTTCTGCCATTAAAAGACTGAATTTATTGAAATCCTTATCACTAACTAAATGGGGTGGTGGTCCTCTTGTACTCATTTCTTTGTATAAGTTCATTATTCGCTCCAAGTTCGATTACTGTTCATTTATTTATGGCTGTGCCTTCAAATCCCTTCTTTCCAAATTGGATAGGATACAGAATTCCTGTCTCCGTCTATGTCTCGGTGCTCTTAAATCTTCTCCTATTTCAGCAATGCTTGCTGAATCTAATACATCTCCTCTTTCAGTTCGAAGATCTTATTTGGGCTATCGTTTTCTTTCTAAACGTGTACCTTGCATTTCCTCTTAACTTATCCCTTCCTACATTACCATCGCCAGAAACTGGCATTTTGTTCCTAATAAAATTCCCATCTTAGCCCCTATATCTCGTCGTCTTAGTTATTTTTCGTCCCATATAATTTCCAGCAATAATCTCCCTTACTTTTCCTTTATTTTGATCTCATACGCCCTCTCAAAGTATATTTTCTTTCTAATTCTTCCAGATCTATGTCCCAGGCGATTATTAAACAGGAATTTCACAGCATTATCAGTTCCCTCTTTCCTTCTCATGTACTCATCTTCATTGATGGCTCCAGGGGGGACCTAGTGGTGTCGGGGCTTCCTTTATTATTCCCGTTTCTAATTTTCCCGACTCCTTTCATCTTCCGCCTTTCTGTTCTATTTTCACAAATGAATTAATGACTATCCTATTTACGATTATTTATGTCTCTTCCAATCGTAACTTTTCCCGCTATCTGATAATATCTGACTCCATGAATGCCCTCTTCAGGCTATCAGTTTACCTCTTCCCCCTCCCTCATCAGACTTTATCATTCTTCGTATACGATCTCTCATACACGATCTTTCCTTTCATCACTCCATCCGCGTTGATCTGCTGTGGGTCCCTGATCGCAGAGGCATCGATGGTAACGAAATGGCGGATGCTTTGGCTCAGATGGTTGTTCGCTCCCGCTTTTACTTTAAAAAGATCCCTAGTTCTAATCTATTGCCCTTAAGTAAGAAATTTCACTTTAAATTTTGGTCGGATATGTACCCTTCTTCTTTTACCAATGATAGTTCCTTCTATCTCTCAATTCAACCTAACCTTCCTACTAATTCTTGGTTCTCAGAATTCCCTTCTTTTCCACGTTCTGTTATTGTCCCTATTATTCGCCTACGCTTCAATCACACTCTATTTCCCGCTTTCCGTTATTGCCTCTCTTTGGTTTCCTCTTCTTATTGTCCCCTACATCATAAGGAAGCAGTTGTTTGTCATGCTAATTACATTTTCTTTCAGTGTCCTGCTCTTTCAGCGGAACACTCTTTCCTTCATTTACTCGTTTTAAAGACAAAGCTTCCTACATCCTGTCCATTTCGTCTCAGTCTGTTGTTTCTGCCATTAGTTCCTTTATTTCTGCCATTTCCGATCGAATTAAGTTTTAATTAGTTAACTCTTCTTCCTATTGTTTGTAGATGAGGTCCCTGGTGGACGAGCACAAAAAAAAAAAACGGCGCAAGAGATAATTTTCGATACGTTTAATTTATCAACTTCAAAAAGAGGAGGTGGTTATATATATATATATATATATATTTTTTAAAGTTTGTTTGCGCATAATAATCTGTGCCCATACAGACCGATTTTAATGATTCTTTCTTCATTCGAAAGTGTATGTGCTGGGCTGCTCATTTGCTGGAGCAACCTTCCAAAGCAGTGCTTCGAAATGAGTAGTGATTTATTGCTGCTCCGACAGAGCAGTTACTCCAAAACGAAATTATCTTTGCCTTAACAAATTGATACGCAAAACGTATGACTTTTTACCCTGCAACAACAAGAAAGGAGGGTCATTTAAATACTGATTCGGTCAGCAATAGCCAGAATGAAGGAACCGAGCACTGGGATAATGGACTGGGAGGGAAGAGACTGGATGTAGGAGGCGCAATAAGACCAGGAAACCCAAGGGATAACAAAATGGAATAAAGAATAGCACGCTCAGACGAGAGGAAAGGACACTCGAAGAAGATATGGTTGAGATCACAGAGAGCTACATGATTTCGGATGAAGGTGACAAGCAGAACGCCGTAGAGAAACAAAGTCATAAAACCAAGAGTGGGAAGGAAGATTCAGCTGGATGGACTGATAAAAGGAATGATTGTTAGAGAAGAAGCATAAATATCTGACCAGAATCTAGTATAAAATTATAGTCATAGGGGGAGCAGGTTGAAAGCAGGAATTTTATTGAAATAGAGGCAGAATGAAGCAATTCTAGCCAAAGAATCCGCCATCTCATTACGCTAATTCCCACATGACTCGGAACCCAGAGCAAATCAACGTGGGTGGAATAGAGAACGTGAAGATTGTAGATAAGGGATAGAATATGAAGAATAACAAAATCGCAGAAGTGAAACGTTCATGTTTGCAATAAATTCCTAATCGTTCGTATATTTCCATTATTACGTATTGAAATAATTTTAATTCTCCGTAAATTTGACTTGATTCATGAAAAATTTTATGCGACAGAAAAAATATGCTGTTGCTAGCAGTGACATATTTTATTTGGTTCTGTGTTTATACACTCACACATAATATATACCAGTATATATATATATATATACAGTAGTGATTCTATCATAGCTGAGAAAGGAATTACTCGCACAACTGCGTCGACCGATAACGTGATATTCGATGTATCGTCGCTACGGGTTTCTATTAGCTTAAAATGTGTGCGGGTGAATAAGTCTATAAGTTTTAGTATAGAAATAATAGAGCTGGAGGTCCGGGAGTGTCCCCAGGCAAGGTCAAGAGGTGGAGCCCCTTAAGAAGCATGAAAGGCCGAGTTTATATATATATATGTATACACATAAACTCAGCTCTTCAGATCTCTCAAAGGGACAAGTCCCCTTGACCGCTATTCCTTTTTTCTTCTAAAATTGTTTTAGAAAAATCGTTTTCAATCGACGTCATTTTTCCCGTTGTTTATTTACAAAAAACCTTAGCATATTTGTTATCTAACATAAAGTAACCGGACATTATCATGAACAAAAAATGTAGTGTTCCTCGAGCAAATAATGCGGTAGTTATAATATATATATATATATATATATGTAAGGTGATTAAATGAGCAGAGGCAACAGAACATTCAGTAGAAATTTTTCGCTTACTGCTCTGAAACAGTTGTCACAATTATCGGAGTGGTTGTCGGAGCAATTACCGTCCGAACAGTGGGAAGCACTTTTTTCGATCACTGCTCCAAATCACAATCACTCCTTTGTCAGAATAATAAAAAAAACAAAGCAGCACTGCGTGAATATCTATGAGAATATCAGTGAACATAACGTGAAAGAATGGGGTCTGTTTGAAGAAAACGCAATAACTTAAAATATTATCAATTTACCATGAAAACGTAAGTGGAAAAAAACTAATTTTTCATGATACAAAAAATTAAAATATTATCAACGCCAATTATTACGAATAAGTATGGTTTTGAATAAGGAAAATGAATTTAAAACCACTACAACACCATTTACAAGCTTATCAAGGGCGGAAATATTACATATTTTATCACTGCTATGTACAACTTTTGATCGTATGGATCTAAAATTATTGCGCTTCCGAAACCCTGTAATTAGCCACGGATTTATGAACAGACGAATAAAGTATATTCCAAAGTGTGGACCCCAAAACTGAACCTACGAAACTGCACATTTAATATCTTTTTCCACTACAAAGTTATCTATTTTTATTTATGCCGATCTCAGCATCATCATTAACAGTTGCCATTCTAGATAAGGTATCGTGATTAACATTTAGTCTGCCAATAATTTTGTGATTTTATGTCATTTGACCTGTGACTGGCGTACGCATTCTACGAATGTCAATCCCGCAATTTCCCGGACAATATCCGTCCATCTTATAGGTGTGTGTCCATCTGAACAAGTCTGATTTTCATATTTTTTCTCACAATTATCTTTCCAGATCTCGTTTAGCTTTAGCACGGCACCTCTGAGGATTTCAATTCTCCGTTTTCTCTCACTTTCGAAGATCCTTTATCTTCAAAATTAAACCTAAGTACATAAAACTTCTAACAATTTTATAACTAGTGAGTGTCCTTTCATTAAGCGGTATTGTGTTTCCTCGATCTACTATCATTATTTTTGTTTTGCTTTTATTTACGCTTAATCCATATTGCGTGCTGATTTCTTCCAGTCGTTGTAACGATTATTCCATTTCATTCAAGTTTGTAGCTATTAAAGTTATATCATCTGCATATCTGAGATTTGTTATCTTCCGTCCTCCTATTATTATTCCGCCATTCTACTTTTCTAGGACTAATATTATATATTCCCCATACAAGTTAAAGAGCATGGAGACAAAACGCAGCATTGTCTGACTACTTCGCGAACATAGAATTCTCCTGATTTTACGTTATCAATACGCACAGTATTCCGATTATTCCCATATAACCTCTTTATGAGATATATAGTGTGCTTCGGTGTTCCCATTTCGATTAGCATCGACTATAGTTTATGCCTTTGAACATTGTCAAAGGTTTTTCGGTAGTTTATGAAGCATATTACCGCAGGTACCTTACACTCGCAAGCTTTTTATATTAATAATCTTATGTTGAGAATTTGCTCCTGTGTGCCTCTTTCTTTCATAAAGCATGATTGCTCTTCGGGTATTTCCTTAGCCGTTTGTTCGTAGATTTGGTTATTTGGTATCTGTAAAAATATCTTGCTCATAGTAATCTATAATTAAATTTACTATTGTTCCATTAACATTATTTTTCCTTAAAATGTTTGAAAACAGTTATCGCGAATGCCCTTGTCGCATCAAAAGTAATTTCAACACTGATCTAATACTAAATTGACTGTATAACATAATGTTGTTATGGCCATTTTTGAAAAATGTTCCTTCTGGAATCCAAATTGATCTTTGTGATAAATTCTATTTTCATTTATTTTTTCCCGGTAGTACAGTATTAAGTATCATTTCGAAAACTTTCGCTACACAATTTAATAAGATAATATAGGTTTATAACCAGTGTAAGTTGACAAATTTTTATTTGGTTTATAAAGAATCTTCATATTACCTGTTTTTCCAATTATTAAAAAATATTGTAATTTTATGTGTTTTAGAAAATTAAACGGTTATACAAGTACATTTCATAGTAATGATTTTAATAATTACATCAGATATTTTATTAGTAGCACGAGTTTTTTAATATTTAGCGTTTTAATTATTGTTGTGATTGTAGAATTTTCGATTGTGAAATATTCCACGTAAGTATTCCTCTTTAAATTATTAAGATCTCTATCTATCTTATGGAGGAAAAAATGATTCAGCAGAGCTATACACATTTATCCTTATTTTTAGTTACGTTATTTAATTTTGATTTGGGAAATTTAAAATTGCTGATTTTATTTAATACAATCTGGTATAGTTTTTAATAAAATCGGTCCATCTCTTTAATTCACTTTTTCCAATTAATTTTTTATGAATTTTGTTTAATTCCTTCAGTATAATTATTAAGATTTTAATTTTTTACTCCATGGCCTTGTTTTATTGTCTTTCATTCTAATAATATTTATAGGTTTTTTTAAATTTTTCAAATTTCCGAGTTTACCAGTCATAATATCTTTTACCCTGTACGATACTACACAATTTTATTAGTTTTAGTATGTAATCTTAAAAGTTATTTATAATATTAATTCGGCTGAAGAAATACTTTTATCTATGTTAGTTTTCAAAAACGCCAGTCTTTTTACATAGAGTCCCCGTCATTAAATTTTTGTACTCAGTTACTTCCAAAAATGATCTATACTCGCTTGATTCTTCTTCCGGTAATGTTGAAAAGACAACTTCAAGGGTGTTATGATCAATAAATTCGCGATGCTGCACAGTATAATTCACTCTGCTCTACATTGAATTTCGAACTATGATAAGATCGATTAAACTTTTTCTATTATGATTAAGAAAGATATACTCGTTTCTTCGATTTCAAATTATCAACTGATTCGCTATCAGGAATTCATTAAAGAATTCAAATGTTGAATCACTATCAATATTTTCCCATAAAGAGCTGTGCGTATTGAAATTAATTAATAAAATGAGCATCAATAAAGGATTTTCGTGACAAATATTTTCAATTTCGTTTGTGCCGCCTATTTTTGATTACTTTAGAAGATGATAAACAGTGATGATTAGAAATTTATTTAAACGAACTGCATTTATACTGTTTCCACAGTGAACTCTAACGGACATTATATCTTTTGTTATCATTAAAACATTTCGATCATTTTATTATCATAGGTGTTAGCTTCAGCAATTACAATTACGCCACGTCTGTTTCTATAACACAGTCTCTAATATATAAATTTTGATAGGCGATAGTGTTATTTACATTCAACATTTTTATTCTATTTTATTCATTAATTTATTATTTCTTCAACTTTATTTCTTATGACGATCAAAAGTTAATTAGTCACAGGACTTCATTGTACAAGTTACTATTTCTTCCTTAAAAGACACTTTAGTTCACCTTATCGAACAGTTTATGCCCTTCTTTTCTTCTTGACATTTGTCGGCTACTTTGATTTTTCCTTCTCTAGACAAGCATCTGGCCGCCATGTTGTCCATGACCCATGAATTAAAGCACTGAATTACCAGAGTATATTTTTTTGAAAATCAAGTAATATCCGGCTTCTTGTCAGTTTTCGGAAGCATTCTAAACTGAACCGATTTTAGTCAAACTAAAAAATTTAGTTTTCTTATTTTTAGTAATTTTGTTAATTCAGGTTCTTCTGTTAGATATTTAATTTTTCCACTGATTACATTTTCTTTTACCTCATCAGAATCTTGAAAAACAAATTAGGATACTCGTTATTTTTTCTCGCTGAAGCTAACATCTTTAATTTTATCTTCAATAGCAATTTTAAGTTCTGACCTCATATCTGGTCTTCGTAGCCAGAGCAATAGAATTTTAGTTCTACTTGATATTCTCATTTAAAATTAAAGGAGAAATTTTCCTTTTCACTTGTTTCTTAATCTCTTCTGATTTTAATGAAAGCTCATTTTCGCATGTCAACGTTCAGTAAATTTCCATTTCTGGTACTAGAAGGTGGCTCATTTTCGCAGGCTCTAGCCCAATTCATTTTCTTAGCAGGTATTTTTTGGCTTGTCATTAATAATAATAATAATAATAATAATAATAATAATACCTTTTAATGCTTATCTTACAGAGTTTATTATTACACTTTTTTAATTTTTATTATCCCTTCAATGGTTACTATACTATTACGTATTTTTTCTATTTTAATTACACGATTATTTACGGGTTCCATTATTTGTTCTTTATAAGTTTTATTTATTGTTTTTTAAATTTTATGTTCACTACTCTAGCCAATTTAATTATTGACCGTCATGATTTAACAGATAATAAAACAGAGTACGATACTGGTTAATTATGCAAGTGGTTTTAACCCAAAGTCAAACACGCGCAATATATTCTACGATTTATGCGAAGATTTAACGATATTAATTAACAACTAGTTTATTAACAACTTCTTATGGACAAAATTACGCCGAAATAATATAGAACGATAACAATTGAATTAGTAGTTACTAATTTTAGACCACTAGAGTTAGTAATCTGTACAGATGAACACAGAAAAATACACACGATTACTATGAAGCACGAACGAGCAAACTCAAATGTGTATATTTGTGAAGTGATCACAAATTTTTGTGTCATTATTAATCTTTTCCGAAATTTTTGAAAACTTAGCGTGTTTCGTTAAAAAATCGGAATATAATTTCATCAATTCTAAATAGCAAGCTTCGGATCAATAAAAATACATGAGAAATTTTTTTTTTCTTTTGGAATACTGAGGTTTGCGAGGCCAGGGTTCGTATGCGAAGTTGTAATGTGAGCTAATTTTTTTCATAAAGCGCCCTTTCATATAAATATATTTAAAATGTGTTTTGGTTTTATCAACTTCTTTACTCGAACAATTACAAGAACATACCCTTTTTTTTATTATTAATTTTTGCTATAAAATAAGGTTTAAATTGTATATATAGATTTTGATTTTTGTTATATATTTCGAATTTCACTTTCGGTAGGTTATTTAGTGGTAAGTTATGAACTTTTACATGATTTTAACTATTTTAAATTCCATATATATTCTTGACGGTTATCTGCGATTTTTGGAGTTCCAGGTAATCCTAACGTTACATATTGCATTAAAGAGCATTTTAATTGTGATTTATACAAAAATTTGAGGTTTATTATATGATATTTTTTTCCTTTTTTAATAATCTTACACTGGTGTTCAATAATAATATTTTTTTTAATAGTTTCTTTTTAATCTTTATTAATAAAGTTTATGTATTTATAAAAATAATTTATCATTCTTTTCACATTGCTGCTTATTCTAAATAAAAATATTTAGAATTAGAAAATAATTTATTGAATAATATAATGATTACACCTAATTAAAAAAATAAAGCAGATTACATTAATAATTCGATATTTTATCACAATTTCCACGTGCTTTTTTTCAATAAGAAAATTAGAATTCTTTTGTTTGCAATATGTCCATTACAATATGTGTAACGTAAAACCATTTAATCATTAGTCACCAGAAGTTTACAATCGAATACTGCTTAATCGCTTCATTTTAAAAGTTATATAATAATTAAATTGGAAACAAATCTTATCTTTTTTTTTCAGAAAATTTAATTACCTTAAATTGATAGGTGACAATGTATGCTGCGATGGTCTAGTGCCTTGATGTATACAGTCAGCGTCTTATACTTAAGTTATTTGAAATGGTTAGACGATTAGATGGATGAAAAAAATCATATACATCGTATTGAAATAAAATCAACAGAAAAATTTATATCGAAAGAGAATTTTTTAATTTTTTTTTCTCTTTTTACAACAGGAAAAAGTATTCTGCAATTACTAATGTTTCTCCCGCCGAAAACAAAAAAATAGTGTACGATTCAAATAAATTAAAAATAAAAACATCAATTCTTTTTGAACGATCTTATCTATGCCGCGTTTGCTTCTTAAATATTACTGAAGTAATAAAAATAAAAGTTCCGCTCTAGGGAACCAAACACTTTTATTTACGATAACTGAACAAAAGAAATGATTAGACCAGCTGAAATGAGGTTTATTATGCGAAATTCAAATAATCGCCACTGGATTTGAAAAAAAAAAAATTAAGAGAAACATAATGAAACTTGAACGAATTCTAAATAATAGAGGGAACGACAATATGATTAATTTCAAGAAAATAAGCAGATGTGTTGAAACATTTTCAAAATTTTTTTCGCCTATTGTTCATTTAACGCTACAAAAATTTAATTGTTACAAGAAAAAAATATATAAGGTTCGTTTGTTAATCAAATAAAGGGAACATTTATCTGAAAAACAATTGCAGTAACAAAGAATATATATATAAACTCGGCCATTTTGGCCTCGCAAGGGGCTGTGCCCCTTGTCCCCTCTTGCTTTCATTTCTGTCTCTTTCTCTTCTATACTTTGTATAAAATGATCAAAATTTACAACGTAATTCTTACTGGCATCAACACACACAAAAAATAACATAACCACAAAAATCCTATTCTAACATTTACCTTCCGTTATATAAAATTAAGACATTTTTTCGTTACATATCTCATTACATAAAATTGTGACATTTTTTAAATAACAATAACAAAAATCCTACAAAATATAACAAACGTTACATAAAATTGGGACATTTTTCTGGGACATTTTTTTGGGACATTTAGCGTTACATAAAATTGGGACATTTTTTCGAATGGGGGGTAGCCTAAGAATTACGTTGTAATTAATATATATACATATATACATACATACATACATATATATATACAGAATTAGGGAAAAATCCGAAATCTATGTTCAAAGAAATTTAACGCCCGGTATAATAATGTCAGTTACTTATTGTGTATTAGCAGTTTTAAAATTAAAAAAGAAATATCGAATATTGTTTTTTCAAAACTATAATTCTGTTTCGAATGTATTTTATTTGCCAAGATGTGCCGTTGTATACTATTAAATTTTCTTTAAAACTCTTGATTGTTATATATGAAAATGTTTTCTCTGGCTCTTTTTACTCAAACTCGGAAGTTCAATTTTCATAATCCGGATGAAAATAAAAAATGATTGATATAATTTTTAAGTAACTAATATTTTTTAAATAATTCTAAAGACAAGTTTGGAATAGGAATATTTTAGATAGGTCCGATTTATAAAAAATTGTTTTCAATACACGCGTCCTCAATTTACAAAGTTTCGTATAAATGCAACACTCGGATAAAATAAAAAAATTGTGGAAAATAGTCCTTTAGTTTTAAACAGAAAGAAAACTTTAAAAAAGGAAAGAAGTTGAGGAAAAAAGTTTGATCGACAGAGATTTCTTTGCAATAAAACTACATATGTTGCAACAAAAAGTTCCTTAAGTAAAGATGAAACATACCAAACGCAGTTATAAGCCACCATAACCATCCATTTTGAACTGGCATATCAGTAGCTCCTTTTACAATGACTGTCCACTTAGCTAGCGATAAACCAAATCCGGACAAGGCGCCATAGCGAGCAGCGACAGTATGACAGAAACACATCAGAAGTAAAAATCCGATCCAGTTGAAAAATAAAGCAACTGAAACATGAACATGACAATAATTATTATGCAATCTTGAGAAGTATATATGTAAAATAAATATGTACACTTCTAATCGCAATACTCACTCATAAATGATAGTAAAAACATAAAATCCGTCCCCAGTAACTTCGTTTCCGGATCAGAATTGGGACCGATATCTCCAGCGTCAATTGTCAAGAAAGCTAATGTATGTGTAGACTGTCCGTTATTCACTTCTTGAGGAGCCTAATTATTTATTATGAATAAAGTTATTACACGTTTTTTTTTTTTTGTTTACTGGCTTTTATATACGCATATAAAATAGATTTACTTACCATACAACCTGGATATGGAATTGGTAATTCACCCTGTAATGCTTTTTCACGCTGAACTTCCTCATAGGTTGGTAATTTTAATGGAGCATCGTAAGGGGGTGGAGCGTTAAAATCAACTGCAGGAGGCTGAATCGGTTCAGCGCTAGTAATCCCGATGTTCTGTAATAAATTATAAATACAGAAATCATTTAAAAATATAAAAAGAAAATTATTATCTCTATAAAAAAAGTCACTGACTTTTAACATTTTAAGAAATAGTAGCGAAAACAAGTTAAATAACTTTTCTTCCTTAATTTTTGAATTTTCCAAAAATCATAACGATTATGAAAAATTAAATAATTAAATGACGATAATGTCACAGAAGTTCTAAAAAACTTTCTCAAAATACCGAAGAAATAAATACTAACAATGAAATCATTTTTATACTTCAGCTACAAATTGTGGACTCAAACAAACAATGCTACTACGAAAAATTAGGGAGATTATACAAAAACCTACAAACACGAAAGACAAAATGAAAAACATATCAATAATAAAATCATTTCTTTGTTGATCTGCGAAGTAGTTACCACAAATGTTACACCAGAAATAATAAAATCTGTACGGTCGTTTCTTCTACATATATTTTACTCTGTTTCTTATACCGTAATATTTAAATAAGTTTAACAATATTAATCGCTGGAATGCAGGACAACAGTATACTTTTTTTCCTTCGCAAGGAAATTTTCAAAGTATAGCCATCCTCCAACGCGACTAAGAAAAAAGAACAAAAAGATAACGCCCCTACCGCTGAAACACACTACATTAAACAAAATTATATCTGAATTGATGTTTAATATTTTATTACGAAATAAAAGAGAAATCCTAATCAGTACGTTCAATAGTGCATTCAAGATTCTACTACACTATATTGAAAAATAAATAAAAATAAACACGGTAGTTTTGAAAAAGATTAAAACGTATAGTAAAACTTTTATTATAACCAAATATTTCAAATTCATCGAAAATTAATTTTGCGAATCAATGCTAAGGTATACAACAAGATTTACTCAATGAAGGTTTAAAACAATTCAGCAGAAAATATTTGATAATAATTGCGTTTATTTGACGTTGAAAAGTGTTTTCATTAACACACAACAACGAAACATGTTCCGCTCAATTACGTTAGGGCACAGCCTGTGTACCTCATTAAATTATATGTTCATCTTTTTTTCTCCCGCTCACTCTCCTTCCTCTATGCACCAGCTGTATATCATTAACAACGTCTTATTGAAAAAAATAACAGAAATCATTCCGGCTGATATTTCGTAAACTTCTTAATATGTTTAACAACTAGTGCAAAGGCGTATATGTAAAAATAGTCACCGTGATCGAAATATAATTAACGATCTATTAATTACATAAATTTCTTTAGGAAATAATAAACATCCGACAGAAAATACACCAGTTGTTCCAGCCAACTAAAACTAATTGAAATTAGGCAATTAAAAACTAAATTTTATTAAATTAAATAAAATGGCACTAAGTACAATTATGAGACAGATACATGCAAAATCGAGAAAATAAAACTTATGTTAAATTATATAGGATAGACATTATGTAGAAATAAAAATGAAAGTACAAAAAATATATTAACAATGAAATTGTATGGAGTATTCATAATTGTTATGTAACTTATAAATATTTAAATTAAATTTATAATTTATAAAACTTTTCAAATGTGATTTGTCAAATTTTTGTTTTTAATTATCTAAAATTATTTACCATTGTATTGGGCGGTCCGGGATACGCACTCTCAGATGCTCTAACTGTAGAATTAATTACTGCATTACCTCCTATCGGTACATTTTCATTTAACTGAGTAGCCTAAAATAACGTATTATTCTATACAATTCGATATTTAACGAAGTAACAGTTTAAAATTACGAGACAAATATAAGAAAATGACTTTCATTTTAAAAAAATAAACAAAACGTTACATTAATGAAACTAGCAGAATAAATTATACTAAAAATGGTGTATATTTTAATATAAAAATATATTTAAAAGTGCAGTATTTAAATTACCATTCCATTATCATTTTGATGAGCAGCCGGCAAACCGTTCATTAGAGGAAAAAATGAATAAACTCTTGGTAACGGAAAATTAGTACCTAAGAATCGATCAATATAAGGTACTCTTCCGCCTTCTGATACTTGTGGTTCCTGTATATTTTTAGGTTCGTAAACAATTTTTCAAAAAGTAACGGAACATTCTAATATTATGTTTCAGTAAAAATAAAAACGCTGCTCACATTAACTTATAGTTTAGAATTTATACAAAGTTTATAAAGAAAAACTATATTACTTGAATAGAATACGTTATAATTCGTTCATTGTTAGGAACTTCTGTCTGTTCTGCTGGAGAAAGCGCAATTTGCTCATTTGTATTACATTGTGAATCCTCTCTTATATCAATTACAACAGATTCCTTAGAAAATTATCAATAAATTTCAATTAAAACTTGTAGTTTCTTTGCGGTTTTTATTAAAAATTGAAAATTCTGTTACAGACTTCGATGACTTTATAATAAAAACTTACCGAATTCGAATTAACATTTGTAGATGGTCCAGTCATTTTTAAAAGTTCACATAAAACTAAAATATCAGTCAAAAAATAAAACACTAAACTTCTCGACTGCTATTCAACTTACCAGCACATATAGAAGTATATAAACTGTATATATATGTATATATATATATATATATATATGTGTGTGTATTTATATATGCATACATATATATGAAACGAAAACAACAGTCACAGACACTTCAAAATCTCTGAAAATATTATTTTGGATAAGTAACTTACTCTGTAGAATATAAAATTAATTGAGTGAATAAAACAAAATACTCATAAACAATTAAATTCCAAATTTACTATTATTATTTTTTCCATCAATTACAAAAAAAATTCGAACGCAATTATTTTATAACTAAAGTTACCATTCTCATGAATGTAATTTCTCTGGAGGAGAAAAATTCCAAACAAAAATTTTAAACTATTTTTTATTTTTTTTGTTAAAATAAGTTAAAAAATTATTATATTTTTATTTAATAAAATTGATCACTGAATGCAACATCTTATATCGAGTTCACACTTAAAAATTACGTTTGAACTAAACACCTGTTGTATACTTTTTAATAAAACTTTTTAATCAACTGGACTAAAAAAAAAAAAAAAAAAAAAACAGAATTTTAGTGTTTAAAATATTTCACGGACGGCGCGGTCATGACATGATATATCTTTCAAGAACACTCACGCGCGAGTACAAAAACACTTAATAAACGTCGAAAAGAACCTAAAAACTGTTAATATTCCGTTGGTGGTGTTCAAAATGTATTGCTTTAAATTTCAATTTTATCATAAAATTAAAAATTCTTATGTTTTTCGGAGGTCATTATTCAGAGTTTTTAGTTCTTTGTTTTTTAGATATAATAAATTTTATAAAATTTGTGTAAATATATAATAAAGGTAAAAACTAATAACTTCTTTTTCTTTTCAAGACAGTTAAATTTTTTAAACTATTACTAATTTCACTACTTTTATTTAAAATTAATTTTATTTTCAGAACAGTTTATGATGCCGGTCATTTTTAAATTCGTACTTGAAATATTAAAAGTTATTCAGAAAATACATTTTCTAAAAAAAATTCTGTTCTTGATAAAAAAATTCCATTGTACATAATATGTAAATGTTACTATTCACACAGAATTACATATTTATAATATTTCAATATTTGGGTGATATTAATAAACATAATTTTGATTTCATTTAATTCATTTAAGTAGTTAAAAATTAATGATGTAAATGGTATGGTTGAAATATATGTACTTAAATACTTATAGTAAAATCTAGCTCAAGTAGTTTACTAGGAACAGGTGTATTTAAGGGCGTCAACAGCCGATGAGCCGGGGGGGGGGGCAAAATGATAGAAGGAGGATATGAATTATAGGAAAAATAGGCTACCACACTCCCTTTTGAACCTTTACAATTTTATAATAAAATTCAACCAATGAAATTTAGTTTGACAATAAATAATTATTTACATCCTGGATTCAAATTTTTATAAAAATGAAGTGGAAACTAGATAATTAGTGGAATTATAAAGAGATTATGAATGTGTGTGGAATATTTTATGTACTACTTATAAAGGTAAAAATTAACGAAATAAGACATATGAGAACTTAGGTTTTAGAATAAACAAAAATTATTTCGGTGCACTTAAGCTGAAACCAATTAAAAATTTATGATGTACATATAATCAAGAAGAAAAATTGAAAAATCAAAGAATTCTTGATGTAGAAGTTCAGAAATTTATTTACCTACGTTAAAATGATTTACTTTGATCGTGAAATGTGGTTAAATAACACAGCAAAAGTTAAAACAATTTAATATGTAAAGTAAAAAGTTAAAATTAAAGACAGCGCTAAGTTTTTTAGCAACTAGAAATAGTATAGAATACAATAATACTCTTTTCAAATTGTATTCTATAAGTATTATTAATAATAGTGAAATTGAAAAATGTAAAAGTGTACAGTCTTCCATCATTAAGAATGAACTTAGTTTCATAGATTATTATAATTGTGTGAATTGAGTGTGGTAAAAAACGACAATTATAAGACATATTGTAATACTCAGAGTCTTAATCATATACTGCATACTATGAAGTAGAATAAAATAGTATTAAGTGCTAATGATGATAAAAGAATAATATGTAGTGATAGTATAAACACATTACCTCGTGAAACTCTATGTATAATGAATTTCACAAGAAATTTGATATTGTTTTATCCGAACTAAGAGTATGTATATCAGATAAAAATATGTGTATTGTATGATTACAGGGAGCTATGTATTATTATTAAGTGTAATATTAAACATTGTGTATTTTTTATGGTGCAATAAAATTTTGTATTAACAATTGTTTTTATTTCTTTAGTTTATTAGATTTAAGAATGGGTGTGGGGAAGGGGCATAAAATAGTTTGTATAAACTTAGCCTTAGTGTATAAAGATAGTGCCATTTCTAATTAAATGTCGCATTTATAGAAAAAAATTGTAATTCTCTCTTCTCCTTTCTATTCTACTGCAAGGTAGTTTTTTTTTTTTGTTTTTTTTCGTTTATCATGGGCTTGTCAACAATAAGGAGTAAGAAGCCCAAGCCTCAAAAAATAGGAATACAGAGCCGAACATTTCACCGAAAGAGATGAACACTGGAAGAATATATAATCGGCGTCGCACATAATTGCATCCTCAAGATGGAGAGGACAATGCAGGGAGGAAATCAAGGAAAAGCGAAATCTGGAGGAAGGCAGCAAAGAATGGCCAAAACGCATGATGGAAACAACAACAGAAAGTTGAAGAGAGAAATGTAAAAGAAACCATGAATGGCGAGGAAGAGTAGGCTGAACAGACAGATAAAAGGAACAACTGTTGGAAAAAGAGAAAATGTAAGTGTCTGACCAATACCCGATATGAAAACTATTACATATCGATAGGAGATTAGCGGGTGGAATTTTTTTTTTAAAAAAGGAAGAGAAGAAGCAGCAGCCCGAGCCAAGGAATCAGCCGCTTCATTACCAAATATGCCCAAGTGGCTAGGTACCCAAAGCAAATCAATGTTAATGGAATTATGAGTGACTGAACGTATATGGAGGATAACAAAGTCACATGAATGATCAGGAAGGGGATAATATATGGCCTGAAGGGCGCTCAAGGAGTTAGAGATAATTAAAAAATTGGACGAAATGTGATTCAAGGAAATGAAAATAATAGAGCGAAGGATAGTCAATAATTCGTTTATGAATATGGAACAGAAATAAGAAAGACAAAAAGATTCTGGTAAGTTAAAATCAGAAAGGGTGAAGGAAGCACCAACACCACCAGGCCCTCTCGAGCCATCCGTGTAAATGGTAGCATTAGAGGGAAATAGAGGATTGATAGTGCTGTAGAATACCTGTTTAATTGCGGCCTGGGGGAGGTTTTTAGAAGATGGAGGAAGAATAAATATCCCTTAGGAAGATAACAGAGATCAGTGAAGTTAAAGGAAAAATAGGGAAGATTATTGAAGGAGATAGTGTACAGCCAAAATGAACTAAGACGATGTGAAATAAATGCCAAAATAGGGGTTTTATTAGGAGTAAAGCGCCAGCTATTATAAATCGAAAGGAAAGACTGAACAAGAGTAGAGGACGCAAGTGGAAGACATTTAACAAGGAAACGATAGCCTAAATAGGATCTGTGAATGAGCGGGGGTGACGAGTTAGATTCTGCAAGAATATCAGGGATTGGAGAGAATTGAAGTGGGCCAAGACAAAGACGAAGGCGAGAATTTGGATTACATCTAGTTTAGGGAGACGGATCTTGGACGCACAACCATAAATCAAAGAACAATAATCACATTTGGAACGGATAATAGATATGTAAAGAGAAATAAGAATATCGGGATCCCCACCCCATTTAGTTGGCGACAGAGCTTTCAGAAAGTTAAACCTTTTAATAGTAAAAGCAGAAAGATATATAATATGTTTAGAGAAGTACAAACGACCATCAAGAAAGATACCAAGATAACAGAAGAAATTAACACGAGAAAGAGATATATTGTTTAAGGATAATTTAACCAAAGCAGTGTTATAGGGTCGAAGGGTAAAAATACTATAAGAAGACTTAGAGGGAGAAATCGAAAGATTAATTAAGGAGAGAGAATGTTCCAGTACAATGAGCGACGAACTAAGTGCTTCATAGGCTTCTAAAATATCCTCAGACAAGGAAAAAAGGAGGATATCGTCCGCAAAGAATAAAGAATAGGAATTTAAATGAAGAGAAGCTATACTGATAGTATAGATGTTAAAAAGAGTAGGACTGAAGGAGGAACCCTGAGGAGGAAGATCTCAGAAAACATTTCTTGGAACGTCAAGAGATGAAGAGGTGAAATGGATAGAACGATTCGTCATGAGATTGATAATAAGGGGGAAAAAAACTGATTGGGATGGTAACTGCCGTCACTTTATCTCTTAAAGTGGGAAGATAAACATTATCAAAAGTAGAGGAGACATCAATAAAGGAAGCTAAAATGAAATGTTTTTGTGAGAAACGAAAAGACTAACATAATCAGAAGGGCCAATACCAGGCCGGAAGCCGAAAATATTGTTAGGAAATATATTATTGTGCTCCAGCCACCAAACAGGGCGCTTGTTGAGCATACCCTCAAATAGTTTTTTAATACAGGATGCCAGGGAAATAGAACGTAGGGAAGAATTTTTTTTAGGAATGAGGGCGGCGATAAAAAAAATTCCAGGAGGAAGGAGCTATACTCTTCGAAAGGAAGGAATTGAAAAGACTAAAAAGAAAATTAAGGGATTGTTCAGAAAGGTTTTTAAGGGCGAGAGAGCGAGAAGAGGATGGGAATTTGAAGGCTCGGGCTATTTTCCAAATCTGTGCAAGAAGAGTAGTTCTAGAGAACTTAGCACAGAAATTTTTCCAAGAGGCCTTCTTTGCAGATGTCAGTATTAACCTAGGACTCGCATTATCCTGTTTGTGAGTCAGAAAATCTTCAGTCGTACGATTAGAACGGAAGGTTCTAAAGGTGGCGCGACTGTGATTAAAAGTGATGTCACATTCCTTATTCAACCAAAGTGATGAGGCCTTACTACGGTGAATAGATGACGACGGATGGCGCGAAGGAGAAGATAAAGAAAGAGCAGAAGTTAAGGAATGTAAAAAGGAATTATAGAGAGGTATCGGATCATAGTCCAGATGAATGAAAAGAAGAGACGAGTTCAGATTGGAGGCCAGCTAGTTCTGGAAAGATTTTTCAACTAGGATTGGAATCAAATGGAGGAGGAAAACTGACAGGAGTTATTAGGATAGGTACATGATCACTACCATAAGGGTTTTCCAATTATAATTAAGACCAGTAGACGGAGAGAAGAAGGTCAGATCGAGGGAACTAGAAATAAAGATATTCCTGAGATATATGGGGGAAAAATCGTTGAGGAATACTAAGTTATCAGAAAGGATGGCATTCTCGAGGATGGAACTGTTGGGATTGTAGGATGCACAGTCCCATAAAGGACAATGAGCATTTCAGTCACCACCGATGATAAAAAAATGCGGGATAGAATAAAGAAAACGATGAAAGTGGGAAGCGACGAAGATCGAAGCTAGGCGGAACATAGATGGAGAGGAAGACTGAATGGAGATGAGAACAATATTAGGTAGATTAGGATCAGGAGGAAGATTAAGGGAGACATCATAAGCGTAGAATGGTATGTCATTTCTAACCAGGATTGCAGAACCACCATAACCGTCATCCGCGATCACATCTAACTGTCCTGAAGCCTCTAAAATTAAAATTTATGCCTGACCGGAGCCACGTTCCGAAGAGAAGAGCAACACTGACATTATGAAGATCCAATAACCCCTCTAATGAATTTTTATTGGCTCTTAGACTACGGCAATTCCATTGTAGAATATTTAGCGTGGCCATCTTAATAAAACAGAAGAAGAACAAGGAATGAATGAAGTGGGGAGAAGGAGGGAAAAAGACCGTAAAAGGAGCCAACAGCTGGCACAAAATGGAAGACATTTGTATTGAGAGAACTAAGATGAGTGGGTAACGAAGAAACGAAAAATAAACAAATTAAAAATCGGGAGGAAGTAAGTTGAGACTGTCAAGTCAAAAGGGGAAACAAAGGGCAAAGGGAGGGGGCGTCAGGACACGCTGATGTATAATACAGGGGGAGATATAGAATAATTTTTTGATAAAAGGAAAAAGAGTAAGTAACATTCGCGCAGAATCGACGGAGCCAGTTGAATTTAAGTTATAATCCATATATAAGCGTGGTTCATAGCCAACGCTATACAACCCCGACAATTTCACCACTGTATAATTAAAACAGCAAAGGTGAGAACGAAAAGTAATAAGAACGCAACTCAGTTCGGAGATTGAGCGAATTATCTCAACGTGAGTTCATTCGAGAGAAAAAGGAATGCAATAAATTCACCAATGCCTATTAGTGGTTAAAGCCACTTCAACATCAATATATTCAAAAATAAGACCGAAAAAGGTAAGATAGAATGAAAAAGTTACAAAAATAAAATCATTAATCAACTGGTTAATATGCTCCACATTGTATAGTGGAAAGGAGATTAAACGAAAAGGAAGAAACGAAGTAATAAAGGAGGAGAAAGGAGATAGAAGGTAATTTAATAAAGAAAATACAGCCTCGATTTTTCTCACTTTCCGTTTTTTTTTTTTTTTCGTTTCGCGTACAGTTTAAGAAGGAGAAATTAATTAAAATGGATATTATTAGTCAGAAAACAAGAAAGGGAGTCATTGTGTACGCCAGGGTCAACTTTTTAATGAAACCTTTGTCACATAATTAAATACCTGTTTCGATGAAAACGGTTGTGTAGTTGTACAGGCTGTTCAAAAAATTTTGAATAAACTTTGAAAATATTCCGCCGTTCTGTTCGCGACGAATAAAGATGATTTCAAAATAATTTACAGAAGGTTCTGCCTCTTCGAAATTTGTCTTGGCTTGTCACTATATAATTTTATAGGATTTTTTTTTTTTTCTCTAGCCAACCACAATAATTTTTTTATTCGTTTAATGATTCTAGATAAAATTTAAATAATTCGTTCCTGTAATTTTTAACGCATTATGTAATAAGTTATATATTTTCTCGTAAGAAAGATACTGATGTATATTGGCCATCGCTTTCCAGTTTCTCGAGTTTCTTTAATAAATTTTCAAATTTCTTTTATTTGTGTATACTTCTTTATGGTACATAGCTGTCCGAATGAAACTAGTTATCCCGTTAGCGGCAGTCACTACGCCATTTGTACACTTTAGTTTTATGTTAAGTTTATTTTCAAGTACTGCAACAAAATTATTCTAGTGTCGGTAATTTTATTACATTCTTTTTTTAATCTCAGTTCACGTCATAGCTTAGCGGTTTAATTTAAAAAATTAATGTCAACAATAAATCTAAAAACTGGTATCAATAGCAAAAAAAGTATCGTGCAACTGGAATTAAATAAAAAATGTAAAAACTTCACCAATCACGAAAGTACTTAATTTTCAAGATCACGCAGCTGCTGCAAGTTGCCGAATTGGGTCAACTATTAACCGCGTTATACACGGTGACAGCGTAACCTGTCTCTGTATGTACTTACTAATACTGCTGTTACGTAAATGTTCTTTTTGTCTGATTACAGCATTAATATCTAAGATAGCTATAACCGGTTCACGATCCGCAAAGAATAAAATTTGCTGTAAATATTTTGTAATGTCTTTGTGATCCATAAAGATATAACAAGGTTAGTAAAGCATGATGTTTCATGCGCTGAAGATTCCGTATGTTAAGTTGAAGATAATCGGAATTAAGACGAAATTTTAGAAACGAAAAATATCTTTCCAAAAATTTTGTTTAAAACAAATTTTGACTTCGGTTAGTAAAACGAAAAATTTAAAATAAAAATGCTTATTTTTAACATGTTTGTATATACATAATTTGCACTAACTTATCCTAAAACAAATGTGAGGGTAAAAATTTAACATTAAAAGCTTTATCTGTGTGGTAATTATATTAACATTAAAAAATTGAAGCATCCATTCGATATTGTTTTGCAGAATTATTTTCGAATATTTATAATTTTCAACGTACCGAGGGATTCGTTGGGGATTCAGATATTTCAAAGTAGAAAAACTATCCGCAAATGAAAAGCCGACTCGAAATCCATAACTGTAATATTTTCAAGCCTAATTTTTTTTTGGGCCGGGGGGCTTTTTGCCATTTCATAAACTTTTTTCTAAATTCGAAGGTTTCAGAAAGAAAACGAAATATGGGTTCATTATTTTGAGATAGCGAACTTTACATCAATATATCACACGCTCGGAGAAAAAATTATTTTTTACCGAACTTTTGGGGTTTTCAGTGTCTCATGAACCTGGAAATTCGTAGGTACCGTAGTAGAAAAATATTTGTGAAGAATGTTTACGAGTGGTCTGAAATTGTTAATTACAATAGCTGCTTCAGAGAGAAACGTGTAATTTTTGTCGCTTTTTTGAAATGTTCGCAGATATATTTAACAAGCATATCATCGTACACTGATTTACCTAATGGATCTCGTATATATATGCTTTATCGTGTGCGAATGTTGACACACCTGCGGTCCATAATCGAAAAATTCAATGTAGTTTTGATGTACGATGTGAAAACGAATTAATACGTGTATAGAAGTGTGTCTCTCTCTACTGAGTAATCGGGTTTTAAGTAGGCTAGTGCGTGTGTATACTCACGCATGTAATGTATCAGTTTAGAATTTTGCGAATCCCGCGCCGAGCAGTGAATAATTTTGTAATTTCCACGAAACTGGCCGTCCATATTATTTCGGGGAATTTTACGAGCACAATTGAACTACATTCGCTTAATCTAGTCGCTTTTGAGCGACTGTTCTGTCGAGTCGTCTCTGAACTATCGCCGAGTTTAGATATTTGTTTTCAGAGGCACCATTGAAGTTGCAAAATTTTGTACCGTGTATTTTACGTTAAAATCTTCCCAATATATCGAATATAAGATTTATTATTTCAGCCGCAGTTTGTTATTAAAATTTTTCTAACCGAATCTATTAATTTTTATTTCTTCCACAACATTCTCTGATCTCGTATCGCGACGTTGACAATATCGTGCTTTACATGAAACCCTATGATTCGCAACCACGGTTATATATATATATACGAGGGGGTCCATTAATAAGTAAACAGACAAGTCACCGTAAAATTTTTAATTATTAATATACTTACAATTTTTTTTTTTTTTCACTTTTCCACGTAATCCCCCTCTACACGAATACTCTTGTCCAACCGGTCTACGAGGCTTTCCTTTGGCAAAGAATTCTTTAGGTTGAGTGCGGAACCACTTTAGGACATGATCCTTGACTTCTTTGTTGTTTTCGAAAATGTGTCCACGCAAAAAGTTCTTGAGCGGCCCGAACAAATGGAAATCTGACGGGGCTAAGTCAAGGCTATACGGGGGATGTGGGAGGATCTCCCACCCAATTTCCTCCAATATAGCTTGCGTTGACAGAGCGCTATAGGGGGTGGCATTGTCGTGCTGACGAATGATCCCTTTCGCGATGCGTCCTGGCTGTTTCCGCCGTATCGCCGGTCAAAGTTGAGTTTTGAGCACTTCTGCATATGACTCTGCGTTGACAGTACCTCTATCTTCCACATAATGACCAAGAACCGCGCCTTTAATATCCCAAAACACGGTCAAAAGCACTTTGTTTGCTGAGGGACGCGACTTGAATTTTTTGGCTGCAGGCGACTTCGGATGCTTCCACACCATACTTTGTTTTTTTTTTCGTTTCAGGCTCGTAATGATGGGCCCATATCTCATCACCGGTGACTACACGTTCTGAAAAAGCCTCACCTTCGATATTGGAACGATTTTTGAGCTCCTTTCAAAATTCTTAGCCGATTTTCTTTGTACATCGCGGATAACATTTTGGGAACCCATCTCGCGTAGGTTTTTTGGACATTGAGATGGTTGTGAATGATATTGTGGACGGTACCGGCACTCTCACCGTACTGGAGTGATATTTCTTCGATTGTAACCCGCTTGTCGGCTAGAATCTTAATGTTTTTTATGAGGATCGGCGATATCACTTCAACTGGGCGTCCACTACGCGGTTCCGACACTGTACTTTTTCGGCCGTTTTCGAACTGATCCACCCACGAATAAAAACTTGCGCGATTCATACACGAACTACTCCGTATTATTGTTCGGTCATTCTCCGATAAATATCGCTGGGTTTTACCCCTTCTGCCATCAAAAAACGAATAACATCGCGCTGTTCATAGTGTGTACTTTCTTGGAGTGGAGCCGAACTACTTTGGGAATCACTGGCGAACAACCGACGACGCATAACAGTAACACAACATTCGCAGTGCGTAGCCAACACTCCAACTAACAAAACGAGCGCTTTCGTGGAAATCGCTACCACCTTTAGTTCCCTCTCCAGAGTGATATGTCTGTTTACTTATCGAAGGACCCTCGTATATATATATATATTTTTTTTTTTTTTGAAAATTATAACCGCCATTCGAAAAAAATCTTAAAACTCGCAACAAAAAAAAAAAAAAAAACTTTGATTGTAACACAAGCCTTTGTGGGAAAGAACACGATTAATAGAAGAGATTTCTGGAAATCGTTAATTATAACATTGACGTTTGCGAAGAGCCGAAATTTCATTTATAGTATTGCCATGAAGCTACATTTGTACAAAATACAAATATAAAAGTAGTCACGACGCTTGGAGTCGAACGGTACAGCTTAGAAGGGAGTTCGTGCGTTTCCTAAACCTCGTTCCTAATTACTACCTCGAGTACGCCATACAGTCGTGTTTTTGGAATCAATTTCTTTGCGCAATTCTTTTGCTAACTAGTTCTTTAAATACATAGTCTATTATATTTTTAATTCAAGTTTATTCGAGACTTTAATTTGTTTCATTATTGCTGCCATTTACATTTTGTTTTTTATTCACTGAATACAAATTACGATTGATACTCGTAATGAACGTACTAAAATGATGCAAATAAATCGACGAGAATGAAGTAGCGTCTTACCATAAAATACATTACTTTTAATACTTCCTTAAATTGCGATATTTTAACGTTGTTGCATCGACGTTATTATTTTACAACAATTAAAAAATGAGAAGAATATTTTAACATTTAATCGATAGTATTTAAATAAATTCATACTTATTGCTTGCATATTGTTTAATTATACAAATATAATATGTAGTTTTCAAAAAATAAATAATATTAAAAATTGTGATTCATGGTATTGAGTGTATATACATTCATGTATTACATGATTATGATATTTTTGCTAAAACCGCTAATTGGTCTGAGATTTAATTTCATTAATTAGGAATTCTTCCAGTTTTCTGGCATCTGCGTTAAACTTTCGTATTCCTTCCGATAATTTGTCTGTTGCCATTTGATCTTCATTCAAATACCAACGGAATGCTGATTCATCTAGCGTAATCTTTTCGATATCCGCTTTGTTCGCTATAAAACAAAAATTAGCTCATTTAGAAAAACATTTAAAACTTTTAAACTTATGCCGAAATACTTGAAATATAATTCGTAAAGTGCGAAGAAAAACAGTGAAAATAATTCCAAATATGAACTTCTGCCAAGCTGAACTGTTTTCACTAATCAAAAGTTCGCTTTAGTCCGGTTAATACGTAAATTCCTTATTTCAGAATCAGATGTTTAACTTAAGATGCTAGTTTCGAAATTAGCCTTTAGAACTTTTCTTTCCATTTTCTGTTTTCTCCTTCTTCTCTTTTTATGATCATTATTATTATTATTATTACTATTAATATTTCCTTTCATATTAATCTCTTCCTTCTCTAGATTTTAAGACACTATTGCCCAGAGACGGACATGTAGTAATTTTTATTTTCATATTTCAATGTACTACTGAGGCTGCTATGACTAAAATCACTGCCGGGCTGATATATTGGTTTTATTCGTGTCATTATGCATTGTACTCTTGTCTTAAAATTTTTAAGACTGAGGCACTTTGACACTTTTTTACGTTATTGGAATGTACATTATATTCTCGCAAAGTTAAAACAATTGTCGAGACACATAGCGACTACAAATTTCGCTCTTTTATGTAACTTAGCTGCAATGAGCTCCGAATCATTTTGTCCGATGCCTCTAAAATCCTGTTCCTTACTTATAATTTTTTCTTTTATTTATTCCAGTCCAGCATCTATCACCGTCCTCTTTCTATCAGCAGTTTACTTTTGTTTAATTATTTTTATTTATTCCTTCCCTTTTCTTATTAACTTTCCTCTTTCCTTCTGTTTTTTTTTTTTTTTTTTTGTTGCTTCTTCCTTTTTTATTCTTTTTTTTACATTGTAATTATCTTTTATTTTACTCTACCTCGCTGTTTTTCTTCTGGCACTCTCTATGTTTCTCTTCCTTTCCCTTCCCCTCTATCTTTTTGTTTTTTCTTTATTTCTTTTTCCTTTCCCACTCAAGTCTTTTCTTTTTATAATTTACTATGCCCGTTACTTTTAATATTTTACAGTGGAACTGTCGCAGCCTTAGAGCCAACAAAAATGCATTAGAGGGTCTGTTAGACATTCATAGTATTAACGTTGCTCTCATTTCGGAAACGTGGCTACGGTCGGATATGAATATTAATTTTCGTGGGTATAAGATAATCAGATGCGACCGTGACGATGGTTATGGTGGATCTGCTATTCTTATTACGAACGGCATTCTATTTCAATCTCACGATGTTTCCTTTGATTCCCCTTCTAGTCCTAATTAGCCTAATATTTTATATATTTCCATCCCTTCCAACGCAGCTCGTCCGCTTAACATTATTTCTATTTATGTTCTTCCTAGTTGCGACCTTCTTTCTCAGGTTTATCCCACATCCATTTATCATTGGGGGGTGACTGGAATGCACGGTCTCCCTCATGGGGTTGCTCAAACCATAACAACAACGGTACTGTTCTTGACAATATCTTTTTTTCCCCCAACGATATAGTTCTCCTTAATGATCTCTCTCCTAGCTATTACAAGAGCCCATCTAGTTATAGTTCTCTCGATTTAACGTTTTCATCTCCTTCTATTGGTTTTGATTATAATTGGTTAACTCTCGTGGGCTCCTATGGTAGTGATCATATTCCTATTCTAATTAATCCCCAGAATCCTCCTTCTTCTCCTCCTTATTTCAAACCTCTCAATTACCTTCGATGGAATCTATCGAAAACTAATTGGGCTCTGTTCCACTCCTTAGTTGATTCTACGCTTCCTAACTTTCTAGATGGCTCTGATCCTATATTTCACTACCATCTATTCCTAAATTCTATTACAAATGCTCTTTCGTTGTCTTCTCCTCCCTGTAAACTGTCATCGCCAGGCCGTCGTGGAACAGCATCGTCCCTCTGGTGGAACGAACAATGCAATGCCGCTTTCGATCATAGTCGCGCTACGTTTAGAATTTTCCGGTCGAATCTCACACGTGAAAACTTTCTTGCCAAGGGCTAGGTTTATTCTAAAATTTTCTGTTCTTCTTTTTCGAGAATTACTCCTCTTAAGCATATCTGGAAAATGGCCGGACCTTTCAAATTCCCTTCTTCTGAACGTCCTTCTATCCACACTATTTCCTCCTCCGATAGTTTGTCTTCTTTTCTTGATACTGTTGCTCCTGCCTATGTTCTCAACGTTGATGAATCCTGTCCGTTTCCATTTACAAAAGACCCTAATCCTCATTTTCTTACCTCTGCGTTTAATATTAATGAATTAAAATCCATTCTTAAAAAATCTTCTAGCCCCACTCGTGGTCGTGATGGTATTCCCTTCTCTGGCCTAAAAAAGTTATCCGATCATGCTTTCCAAACTCTTCTCTGTATATTTAACTCATTTCTGTCCAGAGGGGTCACACCTACTGCCTCGAACACCGTTATTATCATTCCTGTCCTTAAGAAAAACTCCTCTCTTCGTCCGATTTTCCTAGCATCGTGTCTCAGAAACCTGTTTGAGGGCATGCTTAATAAGCGCCTGGTCTGGTGGCTCGAACATAATAACGTTTTTCCTTCCAATATGTTTGGTTTCCATACTGGCCTAGGTCCTGCTGACTGCGTCAGTCTTTTTGTTTCTTATATCTATAAATCTTTCATCGATAAACAGTATACATTAGCTACTTTTATTGATGTTTCCAGCGCTTTTGATAATGTCCATCTCCCTACTCTTCGAGATGGAATGATAGCAATTAACATCCTGACGCATTTCTTTTCCGTCATTGTTAACCTGATGTTAAATCGTACTATTCTCCTGTCTTCCTCCTCGTTCGAAGTTACAAGAGTTGTTTCACGTATTCTTCCACAAGGATCCTGCCTTAGCCCTACTCTTTGTAATATTTATACTATTTCTGTTGCTTCTCTTTCTATGAACTCCTCTTCCTTATATTTGCTTTCTCATTCACACTCTTTTCTCACTTCATGCTATCCGCATTGATATGCTCTGGGTCCCCAGTCATATCGGGATAGAGGGTAACGAAATGGCAGATTCCTTGACTCAGATTGCTGTATCCTCCTACCTTTTTTTAAACTAGAATTCTACTTCTAATTTACTTCCATTGTGTAAAAAATTTCATGTTAGATTTTGGTCAGATTTTTACGTTTCTTCCTTTTCTAATCAACCTTCCTTTTACTTATCCATCCAACCTAATCTTCCTACCCGGCCTTGATTTTACAATTTTCCTTCGCTTCGCCGCTCCGTTATTATCCCCATTGCCGTTTTCGTCTCGCACTGTCCTCTAATTGTCCCCTTCATCCTAACGACGAAGCCCCGTCTGTGATCCTGACCATATCTTCTTCGAATGTCCATTCCGCGAGAACGAACGCACTTCTTTGTACTCCAATCTGTTATCACTAAAACTCCCTAATCCTTATTGTGCTTCGTATATCTTATCGTTTCCGTCGATCTCCGTTGTTCCTATCCTCAGTTCTTTTATCTTATCAATATTTGACACCGACTTTACATTTAACTGATCCTTCTCCCTCGTGTCGTTTTTGGGCGAAGATCCGTTACTGACATGCCCAAAGGGGAGTTAAAAAAATAAAAAAAATAAAAAATAAAACTTTTACTCTTAAAGGCAATTGTAGTGATTTTTTCTTTTCTAACAAAGATTTTAATTAATTCTAAATTTACTTTAATCTAATTAGTTGTTTGTCTTAAATGATTCTAATTACCTCCAATCAGTTTGATGACTCTGAACTTTTGGTCCAAACAGTTGTCCTTGAACAAGTTTTTATTGGTAAATTTTGTTTGATAATTAGTAATAATTTGTTATGTACCTTTTTTTTTTTTTTTTTTTTTTTTTTTGAATTTATTTCCTACATTGTTAAATATACTCAAAATCGTACTTTCTTTTTTTTTTCACTCGCTTTATTACATTGCTAGGTAAAACCAACAGAATAAAAAATTTACCGTAATAACGAAGTTCTATTCGTGTATACGTCATCGGTTATATAATTTATACTTTTAACCTCTATTAATTAACGTTAAATGTTTATTTAATCAGTTAATAACTGGACCAGTTACTCTAATGAGTGCGAAATGATGGTGATTATTTCACGCTGATGCAATTGCCGATAATTTTATTCGCAGTATTTTTTTTTTTTTTCTAAAAAAAAAAAGGTTCAATTACGTACACAGCTGAATTAATTTTAAACAGATTTTATCTAGTGGATATACTTTATTTTTCTTCTTTGTTATTTATTCATTTTGACATGTTAGTAAAGTCATTTTGTTCGCTAAATTTTAAATTTTTAAATGACGAAAAAATTAAAGATTTTTTTAGTGTTTTTGATTTTTCCTAAAATTTTACATTTTTTATTAATATTTAATAACTCAAATTACAAACTTTTGGTTTATAGGGCCCCGCCTGAAATCATAAACACTAAGCGTGTCTGTTTAACTATTTAAATAGAACGAAAATTAAAAAATAAAATAGAGGAATACGATTCTCCTACAGCTCTTTATTTTTCTTCTTCAAAATAATGAAATAGTATGTTTAAAACTTGAATTGTACATTAAAAATAGCCTAGATGAAAAATATTTCTGTAAATTGAGTTTTTCGATGTAGGTGTATAAGGGAATATACGGTATTTTTACGTACTAAATTGAAGTAGCATTTTATCAAGTACAGTAGAAATATTTTTACCTGATTCGACGTTTAAGTGTCGCGGCACTTCATCCTTACTGTTTCCTAAATCTTCCAACAGTTTTGGGCTTATCGTAAGTAAATCACAACCGCACAGCGCTTTTACTTCTCCTAGTAATTAAACAATTATATTAAATTCACATAAATATCGTCGATAATTTGAAGAGGGTTAATATAAATTATAGTTCACTCAAATTAATCGTTCTGTTTAGAGGTATTTTTACTTACAGAAAACCGATTAGTATAAATATAATGCGAAAATTTCAAGAAAAAAAAATGTTTTTATAAACTTAAAAGAAGAACTGGTTTACTTTACAAGCGAATTTCTTCAACATTTAGTAGAAGCGGAACCGTTAATTCTTACAAACGTCATTGTCACGAATTTACTGGTAATTCTTAAAAATGTATAAAAATGTTCACTAGAAAAATATGTACAATTGAAATTATTTTAATTAATATTTCCGAAGAAATGAAAAAGTATCAGGGCAACTTACCGACGTTACGAAACGAAGCACCCATTACAACAGTCTTATAACCAAATTTTTTATAATAATTATAAATTTTGGTGACAGATTTTACCCCTGGATCGTCCAGCGGTTCGTACGTTTTTTGATTGGTATTCGCAACATACCTAAAAGCATTAATAAATGTTATATTTAATTAATACATATAAAATTTACGATTTTTTAAATTTTTTTTTTAACACACATATGTAAACTGCGTAACGGATGATTAAATAATTCAATAATATAACGATCATTTTTATTTGTGTTTTTGTTTTTTATCCGCATATGGCCGGCAATGAAAAGTGTTTACAAGGTATCTTTAATTTTTAATAACGTTTTAAGAAAATTCAAAAAAAAGGTTTGTAAACCATGAATCCAATAGTACGTAAATACCTAATCAGATCATTAGGAATTCCAGATGAATATTTATTTGATAAGTTGAGCAGAAGAAAGCAGCCCGACTCTGACCATTTTATAAAATTTCATCATAATCTGAATCATTAAGAAACTTTTATCGAAGAAATTATATTTAATTTTTCAAAGTCTAAATAATACCGGCCTCAAAGAAGGTTGACATTCAGTCAAATCATCTGTAATAAAGCGTTCATCAGAGAGTATAGATAGAAGATATCTTAGTGCGCAGATTTATTTAGTAATCATGAAAATCAAACTTATACCGAATTAAAAGTTGAAGAAATATTTTTCATCGATGTTTCTTTTTGACGATTTCAATGCCAGTAAGGTTTTCGAGAAATATAATTCCTTCTCTTAATCCAAGCAGTGGTGCTCAGTTGATTTTCAGGTCCTTTGAGTACCGTTTAATTATAAATATCAAGATCGAATTTTGTTACTAAGTTTAATAACGCATCATTCTGAAATTAATTTATTAAGATCGAACTGCCTGGAAAATTTATTCCTAAAAAATATCTGATAAGATTGACAAACGATAGCAAATACGAAACTCAGCGGATTTTACTTCATTTTTAGTACATCATTCTATCAGAGAAGAAGTGAAAAAACTGAAAGGCTAATTAATTAACATGTTTCTTGTTTACAATCAAAAAAGTTCGAGATGTTCATTATATCGATTTAAATTTCGATCAATTACTAATATAGAACACGTTTAATACAGCTATTTACAATTTTACAAAACTCATTACTTATATTAAAAACTGTGAAGCAGTCTAATATTAACAGTATTATTAATAAACAATGGGAACAATGAACATTTTAAAATAGTTTCGTTAATAACATAATTCAAGGTCATGCCATGAAAATATTTAGATAAATATCGCATTTCACGTTCATTTAAGAGGAAAACGTACAAAATAAATAAGAATAACGTAACCTAAGTAAAATGCCGAAAAAAAATAAATAGCGTATTTACTAGAACAAACTAAAACACGTACACACACAAAAAAAAAAAAAAGAAGTGAAAATCAAAATTACTTTTTGAAACATAGAAAAATATTAAGTAAGAATGTAACTGAATTTTAACGGCAGTTATAAAGTATGCCAAAGAAAAAGCCCATATAAACAAAAAAAAAGTATTACCAATCTAAAATTCTTCCAACAAATGGTGATATCAGCGTAACACCAGCTTCAGCGCATGCAACGGCTTGATGGAATGAAAACAGTAACGTCAAATTGCAATGTATCTTATATTTACGCTCCAGTATTCTATTGAAAAATTGGCACATATTACTCGTTTTAATTTCGCTTATTAATAATTTCCACTTCCTTATGATTAATAACCACGTTGTATGACAGTTATGTAAATATTCTTGTAAACTAATTTATACATGTTTAAAATAACACCCTGAACAAAATAAGTCGTATAAATCACCCCTTAACCAAAATATTTCCTCTTCCAATGTTTTACCCGTCGAATTTAAAACATGCCAGTGGTACATAATTCGATTGATTTTGTTAGTTTCCGTTACATTAGTTTTTTTTTTTTTTAGTTAATTAGAACTGGTTTCTTTAACGATTAATTTAGTATTAACAATAATACCTGTTTTCAACAAGTGTTACTGAAAGAAAAAAACTAACAAAATATCTTACTGTATGAGTTTTTCAAATAAATACCTATAATACCGGTGTTGTTAAATCACATGAATTTTACATTTATTTAGTTTTTAAATAATAATAATAATAATAATAATAATAATTAAAAAGTTGCTTCTAATATACAGCGATAGAGTCATTTAATACTTTACTTAATTTTATTCGCAAATTTTAACTTCCAGATCATGCATTTTACAATGCAGTCCGAAAATTTCAATATGTGCGGATTAAGTTGATCCATGTGTATACTCTTTGAAAGGTAAAATATTTGTAGTTACATTTTAACCTCAATTAACTTGTTTCAAAATGATCCGATAGAAATGTAACTGAAATAAAATGAGTCCTACACTCTTGACGGAGCGTCAAGGTTGCGAAGTTAAAATTTACAACATTCTAAGTCTAAGTCAGTTTCTTTCTCTCGATCATCTCTACTTTCCTAATTTTTCTGGTACTCAATTATTTCATCAAACTGACCCCAGAACGAAACGAGTTTCAAATACGTAACCTTCAATTAATCAAATATTACTAGGCTACTGCGCTAACTAGAAGAATTGCGCGATGCAATAATTCTGATTCATTTCTTTTTCAAACGTGTAGCCACACTGAATCATATGACGTTAATTAATCGTTGTTTTGTATGTGAGTGTTTTTAATATGCAGTTAACTGGCGATGGCTTAAAAATTGCAGTGCTACTTTTTTGTTACTGCCCCAACAAATGAATAGTTGTGATACGGAACAGTGATCGGAAAAACACTGCTCACTGCTCCGGCAATTACTCCGACTACACGGTTCCAGAGCAACGAGTGGGAAAACGACATTATCTCTTCTGCTGAATGTTCCTCTTCCTTTACTCATTCAGACGCACTACATACATTAAAACGCATAGCCAGACGAAATATGCGTCATTGCTGGCGCTGCGTGTTTTTTTCTGTCACACAATTTCCTTCATAATTACGTTTCATGTAATTTTTCGAGAATCAAAATGAATGATATATGAACAATTTAGAATTTATCGAATACTAAGTGTTTTTTCACAATTTTCTGTTTTTTTTTTTTTTCGTTGCTCGACATACAGTTGACCATGTGAGAAGCATGGGGTTTCCAGGTTAATAACGCAAACACTCAATGACTGCCCTTGTGATTTGTTAATAGTCACTGCGAAAGCAAGACGCAATACAAACTGTAATTGTTTGAAGTCAAACAGCATGTCAGCCGGAACCATTGGAATACGTGGTATCAAAACGTCTTCTCCTGTTTTGTAACGATAAGCTTTCGTATTGTTGTATAAACTGTGGACATCAGTTGTGTGTTCATATATGGGGGAGGATTAAATAATCTTTTTTGTATATTGCGTCCACTTTTTTTCCAATTTCTGAGTCCATATGAACCTAGCCGGGAAGATGGCGGGTATTTTAACAAAATTATTGAAATCAGTCCACCCGTCCTTGAGTTTTGCGCTTAGCAAGAAAACAACAATTCATTTTTATTTATGTATAGATTCTTAGAAGTTACCTATCATTAAGCAAAACGTATATAAGGGCGTCGCCAGTCGTTGAGGCAGGGGGCAAGATGATAGAAAGAGGATATGAGTTATAGGAGAAATACAATTTATAAGTCGTAAAGGCTTAATATTTTATTAAACAAGAATCAAATCTTAATTAAAACATAATTTTCGTGGGTTTCTGGCAAATTGTTCTACTACTTTATTATAAAAGTCTTCCAAATTGTCCATGATTACGCGCCTATGAATACTCATCATGGCTGGTTGATTAAAAAGTTTCAAGGCTCCAGGAGGGGAGGCAGCTGCCCCTGTCCCCCGTCGGCGACGCCCATGGACATATGTATAAATATTGGAAAGAGTAAGTTTTTAATTTTTTTTGTTGCATTAAAATGCGTTATACGATTTACGTTTACTTCTATTTCTTAAAATCAGATAAATACCGTTTTAAAAATATTTATATTTTTAATTTCATTGTAAAAGATAGTTTCTTCTAATAAAAAATCTGGGACGCAATTAACGTAAGCGATTAAATTTTTTAATTTTTACGTGGTCGAGAATTTAAAAGTTTATAAATTTTTAGTATAACAATATTTTTAATTATGTAAAAAAATATTAATCTTTATTATCTATTAATCAAACGTTTCGACATCAGTTGTGAGAGTAAAAATAATAATTTTGTTTCGGAGCAACTGCTACAGCAGAATAGCAAAACATTTCTAAAAGCTGCTTCGGGCGGAGTTACCCTGACAAATTAGTTGCAAACAAATACAGAAAGATGAAATTATTAAAGAAACTCAAATTAGTGGGAGGATGCTAAAAACCGGAAACAATGGATATCTACGGAGGCATTCATCCAGGAGTAGATAAAAAAACGACTGAAAGGAAAAAAATCAATATTTGTACTATGGGTTATATATATATATATAGGGTGAGGCAGCATAATTTACTTTTTTAAAATGCGCCACTTTTTTCTACTAATTTTTTTAAAGAAATACTAACAGAAAATCGAAATAAAACTGCAAGGGAAGAAGCATACATATTCCCAACGGGATCTAGAGTATGTTATTTCGATTTTCTGTTATTATTTCTTTAAAAAATTTAATAGAAAAAAAGTGACGCATTTTAAAAAAGGAAGTTATGCTGCCGCACCCTGCATAATATATTTGTATATATCAGGTTATATAAAAATAAAAACAATAACATTGTAATTACTTGGCAGCTTGTATACCTTCCCATGTAGAAGCCAGTTTTATCAATATTCGATTCTTGTTAATACCCTGCTCTTCATACATCTTGATGTACTTCTTCGCTTTTGCTATACTAGCCTCCACATCAAATGATAACCTAATTTGTACGTGAAAAATAATTAATATCACAGAACAGTACGATAATACTAAAAAGTTAAAACAGCTTAGAAGTTCGACTCCAATCGGAGTGCACGCTTTACTCCATCAAATAATGTCACATAATTGTTACTGTAAAATGTTACCAGTAAAATGGAAAATAAAATATAAAGTAAATTAATAATTCTAATAGCAAATTATTGAACATTAGACATTTCTACGAAGTATAAAATGTATTGATAAGGAATTTGCGCGTGAATAGTGCACTAGAAATACTAATGGTTTTAAATGTTCACGATTAAAATTAGCCATTTGCTATTCAGCACAAAACATATTACTTTAATATTATATTTTAAACTAATTTCAGTTTATGTGCGTTTGAGATTGCCTGTTTTTTTAACATCTGTTTTAAATTTCAACTTTTTTCTATTTTTTGTAATAATTATACATTAAAATCAAAATTTATTTTGTTATTCATAATGCAAGTTAATTAAATTTTTAATTTACTCATTATATCTGTACGTATGTCAACTTTTTTTGTTTCTATATAATTTTACCACAATCATACGCAGTGTTTCGAACTGGGCTGGGTTTCAATTGTTTTAGTAATCTCATTTTAAATAATACATTTGAAACATTGAAACAGTGACATTGTTTTATTTGTTTTTTAATACTGTTGTATTATTTAGACAATTACTAGTACCCTGATATCGATTGCTATACTCATTACAAATTGTTACTGAATTGCAATAAAGTGTACATTGTTTGAAGCTGGTTATTAATTCCCGCAGAGTTACCTTATTAAATATCCAATTCTATTGAAATATAAACAATATTTTTAAAACACTTGGATAGAAATTAGGCTATATTACAGTTTTAATACAACGAAACATTACTTATAAAGTAACAAAACGTAATTACTAATAAAATTTCGTTTATGCACACTCATTATTTCTTAAAATAATTTTTACATAATTATTACTATGTTTAATTTGAAATAAACATGGAATTGTTAAAATTGCGTTAAACATATAATTTCCGTGAATAGTACTTTGCTTATGCAATACTTTTCAAGACGTAATTTTTGTATATAACTGTTTCGAAATGTTATATACCTTCATCGTGAAAAAACAGCGTGTACAATGAAAGAATGTATATGAATTTTTTTTTTTTCCATATCTCAATATAAACATGAAAACATGTTTAATTTGACCTAACAATCTTATAATTAAAGCGATATTACTGATACTGAAGGAGATCAATTTACTAAAAAAAAAACTAAAGTATAATGGAATGCGTATTTTTAACTTTAACGGATGAAGTAGTATACCTGGCATCAACTTCAGTCGATACTCGACCCGGTATAATTTTCAGTATTTCGGTACCAAATAACACAACCAACTTGTCGAGTGCCAATTCCGCTTGCTCCTGAACGGTTCTGTAAAAATTACATATAAAACAACTCACAATTAACGAGCTACATGATGCCAAGTTAAAAATTATAACAGACGTACGCCATGAAACAGTTTTCAACGTATTTTTTAAATTTATTGCATTCGCCCAACACGTCATACGTATACTCCAGTGATTTGAAATAATAGGAAATATCTAAATAGATAATTAATTTTAATTAAAAAAGTACGGATCAAATTATTTTTTTATTCATGCGGTATAAACGTACTCTGCGCGGTGTAATATAATGCTTAACATCAGTTATCACGTTACAGCGGAGTGGTTTCCCAACCTTTTCTATATTTCACGCCCCTAAAAATTTATTAATGAACCCACACGCCGCCCCGTAAGGGAAAAAAATGATTACACGTTTCATGATAAAGATTAATTGTTAGTGTTTCAAAGTAAGAAAACCAAAAATGATTTATATGTTATTTAATTATAAAGGGTGCTTTTTTAATGATTCGACAGATCATTCTTTTTTTCCGATTTAGACTTTATTCCATTGGCCCCTATTCTCTGTATTTATTCCTAAATCTTTCTCCCGCATATTCTAATTTTATATTTTTATTCTGTCTTTCACGATATATTTATATAATTGTTTGCTAATTTTTTTCTGTTGGACGCGATACTGTCGATTGTATATGTTTGAAGGTATACGTCATACTTTCTTTTATGTCACTTAATTATTTCGTTGCAATCTATGATATATTGAATACATTTGAATACCGAATGGGGTTCATGCAACCTTCTTCGTCGCATGTTTCATATTGATTACTGCTTATCATTCTCATTTTTGCGGGACGACTAAGTGTTAGATAATGCGTTTTTCTGAATCGTATTACTGTTTTTATCTATTCCACTGAAAAATATTGGATTCCATCGCGCTATCATTTGTGAGGTAAGATTTTTTAGATCTTCCGATGATGTTTTTCTTTTTCTTAGAGTTTCGTTCTTTCATTGCTTTATCTCTAAATTGTTTTATTTCTAAGCATAACTCTGTATAATAAATTCTTACGCTATCTCGTTTAAAGTATTTCTCTTTTCTAGATGGTTTATCCGTAATTTCATTTCTCTTTTTTCTTGAATGTTCCGGGGCACCTAAAGTAGTTCTACACTTTTAATTTCGTTACGTAATATTTTTATTCTTCTGACCGGTATAATCTTGGTGTATACATGAATATTTGTTAAAATCTGTATCGCGGTCACAAAGTCAACTAACATTATAAAAATTACACAGTGAAATTTTAATAAAATCACATTGTCTATTCAGTTACATTGTTTCGTTTTTTTTTATAATTCTATAAAAATTCATATAAACCAAATTTTGTATTGCGAAAATTTTATTAATACTTTAACAAAGATGAAATGAGAACACGAATTTTATTTAATTGAAATAATTTTTCTCGCACACCTTTGGTTGGGAATTTCCGCTTTTTAAAATTATTAAAATTTCATTTTTCAACTAACTTTCCGTGTTCCTTTCCGTATTGTACCGCTTGATCAATTAAAACTTTATACTGAGGCATGGTTGCAGCTGCTAAAATAAGGGATGGATTCGTAGTAGCATCGGTAGGTTGATACTTCTTCATTGCTGTAACAATATATCAGTATATAAAAGCTCAGTTATTGGATTATACATTATCTATCTATCTAATACGAATTCAAATTAATACGGAGATTATTTTTTTGTTTTTAATCTATTTCGTTCCTGTTCCAAAATGAATTGTTTGTAGATTGCATTCGATGAGCACCAATATGGTAAACTCGAGTGAAATTAATTCAATCTGTTTATTCAAAGTCCCTGCTCCGGATAGTCAACGAAATAAGCTCAGTATATTCGGATACTGACTAAAAGAACGCGAGTAGTTACGCGGCGATTACATTTAATAGCTTAATCACGTATATGGATACGGGTAAGAAATTAATTAATGACTGAACCGAATTATTATTCGTCAGAGATAAAATTACTGCTCAAAAAATCAAGAATAACTATTATTTCTGATCTTTTCTCCAGGAACTACAAAATTAATTCCTCTCGCACTTATTTCGCTAACTGCGTGTGAAGTTCTGCACCGTACGACTCAGTTTCTGAAGGCACCATCTGAAGCCTTAGGTGGTAATATCCTCTTTAGCTCTTATAGAAGAGTTAATTTCAATTGATTACATAATTTTTCGCAAAATAATGTGTTTTTTTTTTTTTTTCAAATTTCCAGAACAAAAAGTTAGAAACTGTTGATATTTAATAAACTTTAAATTTACGATTTGGTTTCCTTTTTCTTTTTTAAATCGATTCCGTTATCCGTGGACGTACGAAGTACTAATTACAATAATTTGCATAATAATTTCTATTCCAGCTTCCAACTAAAAAATATAACAAAAAAATAAAGCAAACACACTACAAAATTTCCTATTACCTTCGGCGTACAAATGGCACAGCAATTTAGTATGCGTTGTGTACATGTACATACATGTATATTAATGACTATGCCATTCTTAGGCTGAAGATATAAGGAACTTGGTCATATTTTTGCGTTATTTAGAAACCATATGACCCGTTTGCGTTACGGCGATTATAATAGAAATTGTTAAGCAAATAGTAAATGTGGTCGGTTGCGAACGTTTTTTTCTAAAATAGTAAAATATACATGTTTTTATCAAGAATGATGTAGCTAGTTGAAATTTACTCTTCTTCAAGTATTATAGAAGAACCAACATTCGGCAATATTCCCAGGGTAAGTTGCGAAAGATCGAATTATTATGCACATATGTAAACCCCGTTAGCCTTTGCCATAAGATACATTCTAAAATTTCTTCATCTCCTTTTTTCTATACATTATGTAAAGACCCCGAGAGGAGGACAAATTAAATTAATCGTCTTTTTAATCGATTTATAATAATTCGAAAACTGTTTTTTTTTTCTTTTTTTTTGAGTATATATATTTATTTTTAGTTGCATTGGTTTCTTTCGTTAAGCTAAAACGCTTGTCAACGAATTATCTTATATTTATTATACATATTCTCGTGTAATATCTACTACTTACATCTTAATCAGTTTTTGTACTTATCGACAACTAAAATCTATTTTCTTTTTTTTTGTAATCTGTATATTTCTTTACTTTTTGTTGTGCATTCTCTTATTTTATGTTTATTATTTTTTTACATTTCCTTATTTTCCTTTTTATTTCCCCTATTTTTCCCTCCTCCGTTATTATTTCCTTAGGTATTTTATTTAACATCTAAGTTTTAACATATTTGTCAGTTTGCTCCCCTATCTTTGTTCTTGCTAACGACTGTTGGTAAGGTAAATCTTTTCCTCAGCTCGTATTCTGTTTTTATTTTTTCCTCCAATTCCATTTTCTTTCCTGTTGTTATATATTCATACATCTTTATTAATAACTAGATTTCTGTTATGTTCATTCGGTCTTCTTTTTTAATTACTTCATTTTCAGTTTCTCCCCTAAGGATTTACTATTAATTTCAAGCATTTGATTTGCAGTTTATTTATTTTCCCTAGGTATACTTTCCCCATCATTCCTCATGCCTGAATTCCATATCTGATCCTCGAATCTACTAGCACGTAATAAACTACGAGTATTTTTAATGTTTCATGTGTTGCATACTTTTTTTAATGTATATAAAGCCGGTAATATTGCCCTAATTTTCTTTGTGATATGCTCCATACGTACGTTCCATATTAAATATTAGTTTATCATTAACCCGAAAAATATTTATACTGAGTTACCATTTCTAACTACTGGCAGTTTTTCATTTCACATTCATTTCTTCCTCCCCAATAGAGCGCGCAAATTCATTTGAGTGCTATATTATATTTCGACAATACGAATCCCACCCCTGTCCCTTTTTTTTCGTAATACCATTTGTCTTTTTTACATTAATTCTTAGATTTTTATCATGTACCCATCTACTTATGGTTATTACATCTTTTTGTATTCTTATTTCTGCCTCTTTAATATCTTTATGTGATGTAACTATTGCAGTATCATCCGCGATGAAGACTATGTCACTATAAATTAATTCCCTATATAGATCACTTACATATATATATATATATATATATATATATATATATATATCGCCAAGCTGCTATCCTGCGGTACTCCTACATTCATCTCTTCTTTTACACTTTATACAATTAATACATTTACATTTGTTTTCCTTTGATTTAAATAATTTTGAAACCGCTTTTTAAAACTATTCGTTGTTCCTATTTCCTCAAATGAGTGTTTATAAGTATTTTTGATTTTCAAAAGCTCTAGTAAGATCTAAAGAGGTTATCAATACGTTCTTTTCCTCTTCAAAACTGCTTCTTACTTGTTCAGTAAACTCATCGATCGCTTTCAATGTGGATATTTTAAAAAACCGTATTATGTTTTGTCAACTATCCAATTTTCTTGTAAGCACTTCGTTAATTTATTTACTACATATTTTTTTCTAATATTGTTGCAATCGCGTTACTTATAGCAACTGGCGTATAATTTTAATATTCACCATTTTTACCATTTCTATATATATATATCGGTCTTGTTTTCGATATTTTTAATCCATTTGGTAGTTTTCTACTTTTTTCATATTTTTTATTCTTACTCCATCGATTCCGGCGACCTTTGTTTCCTTCAATACCTCAATTATTTTCCTCACTTGTTCTACGTTTGCTATGAATATGCGAATGTTTACTTTTAATTCAGTTTCTTCTCTTTTAGAAACGAAAAGAAATTACATGTAATACAAATGGAAAAGTGACTAAAAGATGCGTTAATTTTTGTTTTTTTTAATATCACATTCATTGTTTAACACGCAATAAACTGTGCCATTTTTTTATGTCGCTCTTACAAAAAAACCTAAGGCGTTGATTAAACATTTTATTTTTGGATTAATAAAACTAAATTGAGAATTATAACTGATTAATTTAATGCGCTACACTTCTTAATGGAATTTAAAAATGAAAAGCGTTGAATTTTAATGTAGATTTTCTTGAACCAAGTATGTACGAATTCAAATATTCGAGAATATGATTAAAACCGGTAACTATTTTCCGATCGCGAATATTATGATGTGCTGTACGTATGTATAAAATATTATATGAAAAAAAAAAAAAAATTCGACTGAATACTTAGCAACGCCATACTAAAAATAAATAATCACTAAAAGAGAGCATATTTTTAAATTCAATTAGAACAGAAGTGAAAAGTGCATTATAAATTTTTTAAATTAAATTTTTCCTAGATTTATTAAGTTTAAAAACTTGAAATTTGAAATGTAGACCTTCTATTTAAAATAATTAAATATATGTCTCGATATTTTTTATTTGAACTAGAACGAGACGTAAAATACGGGGGGGGGGTAATCTTATATTCAACAACACCGGGGCAAAAATAAAGTCCTGATCAACTGATACGTATCATCAATGGTTCGCGCAAATTTAAGTCGGAAACATAAATGTAGGAAAATATCGTTTCTTTTAATCACATTGTGAAATATTAGAGAACCATCTGCGATTGCATAATTCTATTTTAACTTCTCAATTCGTACATGCAAGATTAAATTGAACAGAAGTTTACGCTCCAACAGAAAGAAACACGAGCTTTTTATTATGGTGAACCAGATGAAACAATAATCTTGCTTTCACATAGAAAAATCACAGCACTTATGAAAGTTTCATGCAAATTATACACATACATGTATATATAGGTATATATATATAGAAATAGAAATGAATACTATGTATAAAAATTTGTTGTTTTTAGATTTACTATTGGTGACGTAACCACAGTAGCAAAGTATGAATATGGTTTGCAATAATATGCCATTAGCTATTTATAGTCAATACAATTGTATATGGACTCGCTATATGATCGTTCTTTCCTAGGAACAAAACTGATTATTTAATGGTTAATCAGTACGCATTGAAAACTATCGTGTAAGAACTTAAAAATATCTCCGGGCGTAATGTAACTGGAATCGCGACTTTTCGATAATGGAACTACGCTTCAGATTTCTAGTTCAAAAAGAAACTCTTTACGCAACAGAAATGAAAATTATAAATTGAGATCAGCACAGAAATTAAACAGACTAGGGAGAAATTATAATGAAGAATGATGAATTTCAAATTTACAGTGTGTACAGATGGAAGACTCTTGTGTACGATTTCGCCATTTATAGGAAATTATTGCGAAATATAAACCAACAATGAACGGACTGAAGACGAAAGTGGTCAATTATTCAAAAAAGTGATGGTATACCGGTTATAGATAATTTCAAGTATTTAAATTCCGTCGTAATAAACGGTGCGAGATGAACGTTAAGATACATCATCGAGTCTAGTTAACAAAGCATGTAAATAAGACGCCTTAAATGAACATCTGGAAAATAAATCTGCTAAAGTGTGTAATCTTTTCACTATTTTTATACGGGTCAAAAATTTCGTGAATACCGAAAAACCAGACGAAGACGTGTACAGATGCTTTAAGATGTTTTTCTAGAATTACTCAGATTGCATAGAGAACGAATGTTACGAAAACGAATTGAAAAACCAAAACGGCTTCTTTCGATAGTATTATTCCAAATACTACACTATTTTGCTCACGTCATTAGAGCGGAAGGCTTGAAAACTGTTTTCATTGAAAGTAGAGTAATTAAAAACTTGAAGAAGAGCACTGAGAAGATTGTTGCGAATGCGCCCATAAAACCCGCAATAATGTGATAGATGGTGGTACTTAATTCATAGTGCAAGAGAAGCATCTCATGGTTTACCATATTACGATAAAATACAAGTGAAAAATGACAAATAATCTTAAAAATTTTGCTTAAAAAGCAATATTCACTTTTGCCGCTTTTTGTTCGCAACGCCCTTTATTATATTAGAAATATCAAAGATGCTACTTCATTTTTTAATGGATAAAGCTGCTGAATTCGAAAATCGTATTCGAAATTAACTGATCTCAAATATGTTTTAATTAGTAGAGCTTAGACAAAGGATAGGGTGTGCGTGTAAAAGATGGCTCGGTGATATGCACGCCTCTCAAGAGAAACAGTGACAGCAAATCTAAAATCGAACAAAACGTAAATTTAGTAGGTAAACATTATACTTGAACAATAGACTAATTAATGAAAACTGAGAAAACGAAAAAAAACTTAGCAGAATTCGTCGTTGTTAAGCATATATATATATATATATATATATATATATATATATATATTGTCTAACAGCAGATACTACTGATTTATTAGGTTCTTAATAATTTTAACAAATAATTAATTACCCATATTTACTTCACTTATCCAATAGCACTATAAAACCTAACATCTGAACTCGTAATCCTTTTATTTAAATTTAAAATTTTTCACTTTTAATCATCTACTGCAGTTATGTAAAATGTTATTTTGGTACTTACTGATTTATATATAAACTCGGCCATTTTGGTCTCTCAAGGGGCTGTGCCCCTTGACCCTTCTTACCTACATTTCTGTCTCTTACTCTTCTATACTTTGTATAAAATGATCAAAATTTACAACGTAATTCTAAATCAGTCCATACGAATATAATAACATAATCATATAAATCCTATTCTAACATTTAACTTTCATTACATAAAATTAGGACATTTTCTCGTTACATAAAATTGTAACATTTTTCGTTACAAAATCTAATAGGGGCTAACCAAGAATTACGTTGTAATTAATATATATAAAGTCGGTAAAAATTAAAATATAACAAACGTTACATAAAACTGGGACATTTTTTCTAAAAGAGGGAGGCCTAAGAATTACGTTGCAATTAACATACATATATAGATGTAGGAAAGAGAAAAAAATATAACCGTTACTAACAACTATTTAACAAACTAAATTTCTTTTAATTTAGTAAACATCGGGCCCTCTTTAATCACCATGAATACGCTTGTACTTCAGAACTTGTTAAGAAATATTTTAAATTAAAATTTAAGTATATATTATATTTCTTGTTGCGATGGTCTTTATTTTTAATTTATTACCAGAATTTGTTAAAATGCGTCCAAACTTCCCATACGAAATATATAATAAAAACAAAACTTGAGAAATAAAAATATGGAACGTATATGTAAAACGCCGCTTTATTTGACTGAAAAAAAGCTAAATCAGAAAGTAGCGGTAAAAAATCATAAACAATATAATTGCAACAAACATGTTAAACATATAAACACTGGTGATACAAATGTAAAAGCATTTTAAGTACATAAAATGCTATTAAAATTGGCCATTTACAGGCCCCAATAAATCTGTTTATTAAAAACGGACCGATTCAGCGGTGACTTGTCGAAAATACTTATTAACAAGAACATACAAATATAGTTAACTTTAAGTGTGATCCATATCACACAATCAACTACATAGTCGACAATAAAATAGAGCAATTAAGTGCTCGCTATTTGTTAGTCCCGTTTCTAATAATTGACCTCAATAATTGTATAATAGAAAAACAGACATCGGTATGTCAATACTTTATTAAACAACATTCACTTCAAAAGCATTCTCTGATGCATAAGAAGAACTGAAACACACTAACGCGAGGTAATAGTTAATTTGAATACAGCTTTAAACGCTAGAAGCATAACAAATCGCTCGAAAAAACCGGTTTAGCCTTAAGCTATTTAATAACATTTACTCTTAATAGATAACAGATTTTCATTCATTTAACAATTCGGTCAAAAATGTGCTCGAAGGCTCTCGTCGAATTATCGGGTCCCTAAAGGTTAAAAAATAACGTAACTGAGATATTTCAGAAACAACCAAAAAATCAAATAAAACTCAATAACATCAAAACAGCTCGACTTACAAATTTTGATTGTAAGATAAATCACAATTGAAATATACATATATATATATGGAATTTAAGATTACCTAAAAAATCACTTAAAAATTCGTAACTCACGTATCCCCTTTAAAAATAAAAAATTCAAAATATAAAATAAAAATCAAGAACTCCTAAAGCTCCGGATTTCGGAAAAATATTTTTTTTCCTGGCATGCGATGGAAAGATTTCTCTATTTGAAAGGAACGACATCGTATTTCACTTCTTTAACGAAGCTTTCGAAGTTAGCGAAAAGTTAAAAAAAAAAACACGAAAAATAATGTGCCTCCTTTGCACAGCAAAAAAATTAAACCAGCTTGTAAACACACTCATTCCCAAAAATTGTTTTAGTTTTAAACTTCCAAGTTTCCAACTTGCGCCGAAAATCCAAAACTTTATAAAAGTATGGCGGAATAATGAATAGGCTTCGAATAGATCCTTTTATGCTTTATAATTACCACAGATAAGTTTTTATGTTGAATTTTTATTTGATAACTTTTTAGGATTCCGCACATAAATATAATGTACACAATATAAATAAGATAATTCAGAAACAACAAAAATATCAAATAAAAATCAATAACTCACGAATAGTTTGACTTATAACCTTCAAAATTGGATCATAAATTACAATTATAATTCTCTTTTAGGTAATCCAGTACTTCAAGCTAACCAATTACCTTGGACAGTAAAAAAACCGTCAAAGATATATAATATGGAATTTAAAACGACCTCAAAAATCACCCTTTCAAAGTAAAATTCAAATATGTATAAAACAAAACGCAGAATTTCTCTCATAAAATCAAAAAATTAGGGCCAAAATATTATATGTATGACGTGTAGTCCCCTCCTTTACAGTACGAATATAATAGTTAAAAATTTTGAACAAGGTTAAAAATATGCACATCCCCGTATATTTCTCTAGTTTAGAGCATCCTGGTTTCCAATTTTAATTCGAAATTTTTGAAAAAAACATATTTTTTTCCAGGCATGTGATCGATGGAAAGGTGGCTATCAACCTTTCAGTATAGTAATCTAATAAATAGTGACAAACAAGGAAGGTTATTTAAGTAATTAGAATTCAATTATAATTATATAAAAAAGTTCAAAAAACAAATAAGTACAGTTAAACATTTTTTAAATGTTTATTGGCATTCAAATGTTCTAGTCTATTACGTTAATCCTTCCAAAAATTTAGAACTAAATAGCAGTTATTTTTATTAGAATTTATTTTATTTTTTGTAGTACAGAATGGCACTATGTGATGCGTGAAAAAGAAACGGACTGAAAATATTTACTTTGAGATAATTATTGCGCGAATGTAAATTATAGTAATTCTTATTAAAACATGCTTTATAGGAGTAAAATGCTAAGTGAAAAATACAGGATATTACGAACTTAAAATTATATATATATTTTTTAAATTTATTATTATCTTAGTGTAAATTATAGTTATCTTTAACTTAACTTACGGAATTCTCAGCGCATGAAACATTATGCTTGACTGACCGTATTCTAGAATAATTTAGTGTAAATTATACACAGACATATTATAAATAAAGATTTTTATTTTAATATTTCAGTATCTAATAACCGCTCTCTTTAAGTGAGAATTTCTTTTAATACAAAATTTTCGAGAGGATATTTTTCGTTCCTAAAATTTTGCTTAACCATTTAACAATATACTTATCACGGGAAAACACAGGATTTATCAGTCACTACTATTATTTTGTTTACTTTTTTTCATAGAAGCGTAAAACTAAAAATAAAACGGCAACACGAAGCTTAAGAAACTCGAAATGGGATTATCACAAATCTAAATAAATTATTCATATAACATTATCGTAAAGACTTTTTATTTTTAAACGGATACTACTAATACATTTTGTTCTATGAAGATGATGATTCAAGGTTTAATAGATCTGATAACAATGAGGAGACTACGTAAACAATGAAAGGCGAGCACGAATACAAATGTAAATGAACAGAGACGAAAAAAGTTTATGACATTAAGCTTTTGTAAATAGAACAGAAACCTGTTGCTCAATATTCTTTTGAAATAACGATTTCGGTGTAAAACTAACATACTTTTGTTAACGTTTATTTAAGAGTTTTGATGGTAAAAAACAGATGAAAATGATTAAAATTATTAATCGCTCTAGTGCATTATGCCATATTTATTTTTTAATACGCAGTCGGTTATACTTAACAAGTTATAAACTTAAAGCTTTCCTCATTTAAAACGTAACATACATGTACTGAATTTGATTCCATTCGCATTTGTCATTTGGCCCAGGTCGCTCTCGCTTCATCTCATTCCCTTCTAACACACGGTCACCTAGTGCGGAGAGAGGATGCCCCACGCTGTTCCTGCAATGATAAATCGGTAACTATCGAACACCTCCTGCTTCATTGTGCAAACTATACAAACCAGCATGTCCACTTCCAGCTTCCGTCAAGCCTCAAAGAAACATTGACTCCAGACAAAGTCGGTTGCGTACTGGGATAACTGTATGAAACCGGCTTGTTCCATTTAGCTGTAGTACTTCTGACTCGTGTCTCTGGCCTTGCAGTAGTACACGGTACGTAAAAGGAATCGCCATTATCATCATCATCATGTTTCTTTTTCATTTGTATTTGGTGAATATTCTTTGAAGTTTATTTTATTATCAACGATTTTCGTTACATATGTACGAGATCGCATTCGTTGTTTATATATACATATACTTTTTTTTTAAATTTTTGTTGTTAAAAGTCAAACTCATCACAATACATCAGATTTGTCATTGTTTTTATTATAACGTAATAAAATAATCAAATCTGGAGTTGTGAAACTATACTTTCATTACTTAACAAAGCTTTCTAGTTTTAAAAATTTTGAAAATGGGCATAAAAATTTTTGAGCTGATATAGAGGTTCAATTTACGAGAATTCTGAGTAAAAAATATATACGATATTATATAAAATTAAATGTATTATGTAAATGTAAATTATAATTATCTTTAACTTAATATACAGACCTCACAATGTGTGAAACATCATGATTAACTAACCTTTTATAATTATAAACTAAACATATTATGTTAACTTTTATATTAGCAGACATATATCTGCATATATCTTTTTAAATTTAAATAATTAAAAATCGAATCGTTGTATTTCAAAACAGATATTCACATATTTACAGTTTGAAAACGCCGTTACTTTATGCAAAAAATGTGATTTAGTTATTCAAAAAAAAAAAAATTAAAAATTTCAATACTTTCGGCTCATATGGCACGATACAAAAATTTATAAAAAAATATATTGTTGTGCTCCTACCTATTTTTTCGTTTTTTCTTTCATATTATTAATTCTTACTATTATTATTATAAATATTATTGCTTATTATTATAAATATTATTGCTTATTATTATAAATATTATTGCTTATTATTATAATTATTATGATTATTAAGCTAAGTCCGAACATTATCCATACCGTTTTTGTCTCGTTACCGCTGCCTTATTTCAATCGCAAAATCTAATAATTTTTTATATTTATTATTCTTTCCCTTATTTAACACTGACCGCTGCTTAATTATTTAACTTTGAACCAAAGTCCATCTTCCCACCGTACGTCTATCTTCCCTTAATCTCTGCTTGTTGCATTTCCGTTTCCTATTTATTCGATTCGTGTATACAACCGATATTTCTCAAGGGCGGCCATGCTGTTATTCTCAAAAGCCTTTTATCCGTTCATCGATAAACGATCCAATTAGTGCAGTTTTCATTTTTACAACATAACTGTCTTCTATTTTATGTTTCTGTTCTGTTCATTTTCGTTCGTCAATTACCATCCTTAAGAAGGTATCTTAAGCGGCCTGCTCTGGTTATAAAATGCTGGAGAACGACGAATTCAAATCCGTGTTTTTTTCCTAAAATCAGTCGAGTCTGCACCGCCGTTCTATTCAGTTCCACTCTTCTCGGTTATCCTCGATCTTCGAAGTTCTTCTGCTACACTCGGCAGTTCGAAGTCGCACTTTTCAACCGAGCCGTTGGTTGATTAACTTTAGGCTCGTCTCATAGAACACGTAGCTGTTATTATTTTATTTAATAATAAATAAAGAACTACGGGCCACTTTCGGGCCTACGACGAAATAAAAAAATTATTATTCTTAAAGTTGATCTTTTTGTTCTTTTATTCGTTTACGTTCGACCGGGTGTGGAGGAACACAACAGTGCATTGGCGCACTCAAGGGGGGTGCCACAGGGCCATTGTTCCCCCCAAAAAATCTTCGAAATCTTAATTTCGTTTTGTAATGTTTTGTTTTACTTAATTTTTTTAAAAAAAACATACATATTAACTTTTTACTTATATTACAAGTATAATGTTATATACTTTTAGCTAATTTTTAAAAAAATAAAATTCGTCAGTTTTGTAATTTTGTATTTTTTTTTTTATTTTTTTTTTATTTTAATTTACAAACCACAGAAATAGATAGGTATTTAGTCGAGGTACCGAGTTACCGCCCCCTAACTCATCTTCTAAATTCTAGCCCCGACCAAAGAAAAATCCTGAGTGCGCCTTTGCAACAGTGTATTATATATTTATATATATACATATATATATATATATATATATATATATAAACTCGGCCATTTTGGCCTCGCAAGGGGCTGCGCCCTTTGACCCCTCTTGCTTTCATTTCTGTCTCTTTCTCTTCTATACTTTGTATAAAATGATCAAAATTTACAACGTAATTCTTACTGGCATCAACACACACAAAAAATAACATGGCCACAAAAATCTTATTCTAACATTTTTTCGTTACATTTTTCGTTACATTTTTCGTTACATATTTCATTACATAAAATTGTGACATTTTTTAAATAACAATAACAAAAATCCTATAAAATATAACAAACGTTACATAAAATTGAGACATTTTTCTGGGACATTTTTTTGGGACATTTAGCGTTACATAAAATTGGGACATTTTTTTGGAACATTTAGCGTTACATAAAATTGGGACATTTTTCTGGGACATTTTTTTGGGACATATTTTCGAATGGGGGGTAGCCTAAGAATTACGTTGTAATTAATAATGACAACGTCATTCTTAGCCCGACTCTCGTCACTTTTTTATCCCAAAATGTTACATATATTATATATATAATAAGATGAGAACGACGTAATTTTCCTCATTCTATACGAAGTATAGAAGTGATAGAGCTGTCCTCGGGCGGGGTCAAAGGGCAGAACCCCTTGCGAGGCACGAAAGGTCGTTGTATATTTATATATATACCATATATTTAAATATAACTTTCAAAAGGCTAATTAAATGCAATTAAAGGGTCAAAAATTAAAAATATCAATTACTATTCAGTCGTATAGTTCTACATTAGTCAAAGCATTTTGAAAAAATAATGCCTATTATAAAATTATGATGCGGGGTCTTTATATATATATATACATATTTGAATATATATTTTAAAAAAATTGAACAAATATTTTTTTAGAAATCAATTTGTTATTTAACCACACTACACGAACTAATGTGGTTCTTATAAAATATCAAATTATTTATATTTAAAAAAAAAAAAAAAAAGTATAATCATCTGCAATATGCTGTACACACACTGAATTTCGTCCGACTTTAAACGTAAGACAGATACTGGAGTCAACAATTAGTTATTTACCGGCGTCTTAAAGATAAATTGTATTTACCTTTCATCATCGACCCACCTTTATATTTATGCTCTTCAATTTGAAGAAAGTATTCGACTGTTTTACGTAGCGTGGCGCAGGCAATTGTGCGACATTTTAGCTTACGATTTTAGCAAAAATTAGGAGAAGAAAGATGAAGAAATAGGAGCTGACTGATTTAAGCTGAATAATACTAGAGAACCGCATGTCGCGCTTATTCAAAAAAAAAAAAAAAAAAGATGAAAACAGCAAAAATATTATAAAATATGTAGAACTGAATTTTAAAACTTATATGGCCGTACACATAAAAAAAAATTAAATTTGGATTCTTATGCTGTAAAATACGATTTTAAAAGGGTTTTCTCTGTTTCAAAATTTCAATAAAATTTCGACACTTTCTTTTTCACGTACCTCGTCAAAAAAATAAACCAAAAACTAACCATTACTGAATGGACTATTTTTAATTATCGTAAAGAACTTAATATTATTATTAAATTAAATTAACGTGTTATATGCGGTTACGACTAAAGGCGCAGAAGGAGAAGGAATATTAGATTAAGGATTATAGTAACTGCCACTTTCTCTGCCATAATGTCCTAATCCTGATGTTATACATTTGAATAACGGAATTGAAACATTTAGCACTATCAAAGCTCCAGTGCCCCCTTTAACGTTGTACCTACTAGTTTATTCTCATGAACATCAGTGTGAACTGAAATTCGAAAGGAAGTCACTTACGATCTGTCCTTACCGATATTAATTTTATAACTTCTTTGGTCAACACATATTTATCACGGCTGAAAACGTTAGATACGGTCCTGAGAGTTAGTAGTAAGTCTGAAGTCCTATTGACACTTCATGTAATTTAGAGCTCATCAGAGATTCGACGCATAAACAGATAGTACATAATTTGGTGAATAGGATGGAAAATAATTTCAGAAGTGAATAATAAATCATAGAAACTCTATGTTTAATACCGAAACAACCAAAATATCTCTGTTTTTGAGCTGGGTGTCATTCTAAATTTTGCATGACATGGACAGATCCGCATAGGCAGTTTCGTGACACTAACACTTATTTACGATTTGTATTCCATGATTACAAAATCGATGAAAGTCAAAATCAAACCGGTTTTCGAGTAAAATACTGACTTCTATTCAATAATGATGAAAATGGCGCACAATAGAATTAAGTAATTCTAAATAATGTATATTATTTTCGATATTAGAATTGTAACAATTTTAAACAAAAAAGAAAATAAAGGTACGAAATTATAAGAATATATCAAAATTGATACTTTAAGGAATATGTAAATTAAAATATTAAGAACACGAACAATACACTTATAAACTACTCTAGCGACCAGAAAATTGTAATACCATTTAAAATTTTCAAAAATAAATCTTGGCTTTTATATTTTTTTCCATAAAAATCCGTTTAATTAGGAACCTAAAAAAATTCTATTTATCACATTCTCTTTTATTACATCATTTCGCAACCGCGTACAGTAATTTAATATTCTGCGTATTGATGTTTATCAGTTGTTTTAAAAAAAGTTTGATGATAAAAATTTCATAACACAATAAAAATCTATACAGAAAAGCTTAATCTTTTTAAAGCGTTTAAGATAACGCAATGATTCGAATAAAATTAATTTTAAATATTTTAATTCGGTGATACCAGAAATTAGTGACATTTTTAATTTTAAAACCGACGAGTACTCCGCAAAATGCTACTTAGCTTAGAAATAAGGGCTATATTCAAAAGTCAGCAAAATCGGTAAAAATAAACATATGATAAATCTGAAAAAGAAAAAAAAATGTGCTCGATAAAAGTAGAATGATAAAAGGGACGGATGTTAATAATTCAGAGATGTAACATTATATGAAGATAAATATCAACAAATTGGTCATTAAGCAGAGCATTTACGATACCTTAAAAGCTGTTGACTATTAATAACATTTACATTATGTAATACGATAATTTAAATCAACAATAAAGATATCAAAATAATATTCGTTAGTGTGAATATTTAGTTTAAATAAATTTAAAATGTCTATCAGTTATTATTGAATATAGAAATATAAACCCATTTAAGAAATATATAAAACTCGATCCTTCGAACCTCGCTACAGAAACACTTCTTACACCTCGAGATGATAGTTCTATAATATTTTAAAAAAAATAAATTTCAATTAACTAAATAATAATAATTGTTTAAGGTTTTGTGGAACAATTTCTCTTATAACTTACACTATTTCATAACGTTTTTTTCATATTATCTCCAGCGCATGAGTGATCATAAATATATATATATATATATATAAATTAATTAATTACAACGTAATTCTTAGGCTACCCCCATTAGAAAAAATGTCCCAATTTGATGTAACGTTTGTTATATTTTATGGCATTTTTATGATTATGTTGTTATATTCATATGGACCGATTTAGAATTACGTTGTAAATTTTGATAATTTTATACAAAGCATAGAAGAGAAAGAGGCAGAAATGTAAGAAGAGGGGTCAAGGGACACAGTCCCTTGTGAGGCCAAAATGGCCGAATTTATATATATATATATATAAAACTCGATTTTTTGCATAGGTGATACCTTTCGAACCTCTACGTGATAATCTTCTACAGTTTTCACAGACAAGTTGCCTTTAACTGACTCATTTTTTCGAAACAAATTTTAAACGAATATTTTCTGTGATTTTTCATATCACCATCGTCTTAAAAATGGCGTAGTTATTAAAACGAACGGAAGAAACTAACAGCATAAACCTACTCGCAATCGGTTCTGTTTGATATTTGAATATTAATTCTAAATTTGATCCCCCCTGCTGAAATATTATACCTCAGCTGACTTTAACATAATTCTAATAATTAACTTTTTCGTCACACAAAGGCCCATAATTAAAAATATTTATACTTTACAAATACTGATCAAATAAACTTCGATATACTAACAATTATATACAATTAAATTACATCCAAAAGTAAAAAATAAATAATCGAAAAACTTAATGAAAACTTAGTACTATTAACTTATAAATCGTAAATTGCATTCTTCATACTTCTGTCTTGACTATGAAATGAACAATTGTTAAATAATTGTATTTGAAAAATAATAACTGTATTCTAAAATGGTACAGAAATAATCTACTTCTTTCGTTCCAATAAATAATAAATAAACGATAAAGAAAAGAAAAAATGTTATTTTACTGGAAAACTTTCATACCTTCAAAATCGCCGGTATCTGCTACTACAATAGTGTAGCGTTTTAATTGCTCCAAAGAACTTTCCATTTTTCAGGTTTTCTAATGTTAAAAAAATAAAAAAAAAGAACACCTGCAAGCAAACTCTACTTAATAAACATCACTGTCTTCGGTAACGAAGTGAAATGACTGATACCAACTAAGAACAACCATTAACTTTAATCAGTCGCATTCCACCTCTTATCGTACAAAACCGCGGTTCATTACTCCAACATCCCCTTTACGTAAAAACCATCAGCTTAGAACGAATAGCAAAGAAGTTATCCGCCCAACCTAATAGAGTAAATACCACAACAAGACATGAAATGTCCATCTGACAGGGGTATTTCTAGCCTCAACTAACCAAACAGCTACTCAAATACAATGACGCCATCAAAATTATACCGTCGTCACTAAAGTTAATAATAATATTATACTTTTTCAGTTATAAGCATGGCTTGAAAGCCGAATAATAATACGATTTAAACTTAATACGATTTACGTCCTTGAAAAATACATCTTAGGCTTTCAGCTTTTAGCTATTTAAATTTAGAATATGGCTTAGGTTTTCCACATTTGGCTGTTGAAATTTGAAATACGACTTAAGCTTTCGGTTTACTAAAAATTAATTTTAATAGAAGCTAATTGAAATCATTACGTTCTGTTTATTACACATCAAACTATTAAGTATTACAGTTAAAATCTCAGTTTTTTTAAACATGTATATATTTTATGACTAGGGGTCATTCCAAAAATTTGTCCAGCAAAATCATATCACACAAAATGTTACTATGAAGTATCACATACATACACATATATATAATATATACAAGTATTAATTACAACGTAATTCATAGGCTACCCCCCATTCGAAAAAATGTCCCAAAAAATGTCCCAATTTTATGTAACGTTTGTTATATTTTGTAGGATTTTTGTTATTGTTATTTAAAAAATGTCACAATTTTATGTAATGAAATATGTAACGAAAAATGTAACGAAAAAATGTCTTAATTTTATATATAACGGAAGGTAAATGTTAGAATAGGATTTTTGTGGTTATGTTATTTTTTGTGTGTGTTGATGCCAGTAAGAATTACATTGTAAATTTTGATCATTTTATACAAAGTATAGAAGAGAAAGAGACAAGAATGAAAGCAGGAGGGGTCAAGGGGCACAGCCCCTTGCGAGGCCAAAGTGGCCGAGTTATATATATATATATATATTAATTACAACATAATTCTTAGGCTACCCCCCATTCGAAAAAATGTCCCAATTTTATGTAACGTTTGTTATATTTTGTAGGATTTTTGTTATTGTTATTTAAAAAATGTCACAATTTTATGTAATGAAAAATGTAACGAAAAATGTAACGAAAAAATGTCTTAATTTTATATAACGGAAGTTAAATGTTAGAATAGGATTTTTGTGGTTATGTTTTTTTTTGTGTGTTGATGCCAGTAAGAATTACATTGTAAATTTTGACCATTTTAAACAAAGTATAGAAGAGGAATAGACAGAAATGAAAGCAAGAGGGGTCAAGGAGCACAGCCCCTTGCGAGGCCAAAATGGCCGAGTTATATATATATACTAGCTGTACCCAGTCATACATTGCTGTGGCTCAATCTTGTCAAATTGAAAAAAAGAAAAGAAAAAACTCGTGTTTTTAATATGTTTAATTTCACATTACTTGTAGTTATAGAATATTTTTTATTGTTCCATTGTCTGTGAAGATGTAAAGATTGTCTAATTTTCCAACTCCAGGACATGTAACATATAATTGCCCGAGTGAGAAGCAATTTGTGAGTAGATCTAAACTGCACAATTCTAAAGATTGGTCCTGAGCTTTGTTGATGGTTATTACAAATGCCAATCAAATTGGAAATTGCAATCTCTTAAATTAAAATGGCCATTGGAATCATAGGAATACATAAAATGAGGGCTTCTTCACTTTTGTATTGTCCTGCAAGATTGTTGCTTCTATAACATTGCTGATTAATTATTTTACTGGAAGTTGTATGCTGTTTCAAGGCTTTGGCTGATTGATATTTCACAGGTGCGGCGATTTTCAATTGCAGTGTGTGCAATGGAATCCCTGGCAGATTGAGTGAATTCAAAAATTCTGTTGGATAATTAAATGCTTCATCTGCTTCCACAACAGTGTTAACATACTTATATATGATGGCCTCGCTTTGATTATCAGACTAAATAATATTGTTAAATTCATAGACATGTTTGTTCTAGATGGCGATTTACTCAACCAGTTGTGATCCCTATAATTGGTTTAAATATTGGGAAATACTTTTCCGACTGATTCTTCTTTTGATGTCACTAAATTGCAGAAGTTTTGAGGCAATGAAATTTGTACTGGGGTCCCAATTTCCAGCAACTGATACAAAAATTTCTTAGCTGATCAATCATATACACATATTTGTAGTTAATTTCAACATCTTTACATGTGACCACAAAGTGGAGTATTTCAGATAAGCATTTATTTTGCCTACTGTTATCAATTGAGTAATGTCTGTCTGTAATATAATGTGTTCCCAAATGGCCTGATGTTTCTATGCATATCTTGCAATGATTGATCAAGAGCTTCAAGCAGTTTATTGTGTACCATTGTGCATTCATTCAAAACAATAAATTTACATTTCTGCAATACTTTTCCAATGCCAGATGTTTTGGAAACGTTGCATGCAGGAGTTTCAATGGATTGCACCTTCAATGGCAGCTTCAAAGCAGAATGAGCAGTTCTTCCACCTAGTAGCAATGTTGCAGGTATTCTAGATAATGCAAGAGCTAAGGCTATATCATTCTAAGATTGAATTGCTGCCAGAATCAATTTAAGACGATGGGTGGAATTTGAGTTTAAAGTCTCGCCCCCCCCCCCAAAAAAAATCAATTTAATTTGAAACATTATACTAGTTCCTGCTGACACATCTAAGAAGAAGATTTGTCTAATCCTGTTATTGACAGCTAACATTATTTGATTGTAAATACCTTTTTGCTCAAGCATTAGCTTAGGAATATTTGATTGCACATACAACAAACAATTATGTGTGTTGTAAATTTTGTTCATGACACAATTTTACATTGAACAAAGCAGTATAAAATCGATTTGGTGATGGTATGTTTTCATTTCTAAGCACAAATCTTCAATTATTATCAATGTTTCATTATATATTTCTGCTATGAAACTCATGTTCCTATTTGAATTTTCTTCTCATATTCAATGGACAATATCTGCAGTCCCATGTAATTTTTATTTTTTTGACAACTCTGTTAGAGATGAAGAAGAGCAAGTGGTCATTACAATTATAAACAGTGCACAAATTTGATTTGGATGTGGCATGTTGCTCCTGTCATTAATGCATACACCCCAGTGTTGGTTGTTCTCCAATAAATTCAGGGCTCAACATGTACAACAAAAAATGGCATGTGTAACACCATTGACAGACAATAGCTGTTGAAAAGCACTCTGTTTGGCATGAATAATATTTGTAGTGCTCCAACAACTAAGGCTAACATGTTAGCTATCCTAGTGTCAGTTATTTTGCAATAAATTGAGAGCTTGACATGTACTGTACAAAGTGACATATGTAATGCCCTTGACAGTCGGTTATTGTTGAAAAGCATGCTGTTTGGCATGAGAAATGTTTAGTGTGCTTCCACACCTAAAGTTAACATGTTAGCAAACATATTTACTAACATGTTACAGAAACACTTTTGCACACAAGGAGGATGAAATACCTAGCAAAATTGTATAAAGGTATGTGAGAGCTAACATGTTAGCTCTAAGTGTGAAAGCACCATTAGTATAGCATGTGTTATTTTTACATGCAACAGATGACACTGTAGTAGATCAAACAGAATATTAACTAAAGATAATCCCATTCTAATTATTTTAAAATGATAGGTAAAAACAATATAAAAACATACATGTATTCAAATACAATGTTGTATCAAAATTTCAAAATAATTGGTGAAGAATTTTCAGAGATTTAAAATTTTGAATAAATTCACGTTTACATTTTTATACATGAAAATAAGTTTTTAAAAACAATTTCTTATACCAAATCTATAAATTTTAAATTTATAAAACACTGATATCAAAAATATTTTGATTCTTAAATAAATTTTTAATATAGAAATATTATGGCACTAAACTTTCCTAAAAATTTATTTAGTTAAATTAAATTTATTGTGTTCATTAGTGGCATTCCATCAATTTTATTTCAAATTAAGGTATATTAATGTGTTCAACTTATAAAAACTACTTCCATCATATTTATATACTTAAATAATATGTAATATTAATAATTACAAGTCTAAAGGATTAAGTTGACATATGATTTAACACAGGTTGAATGATTTATATTTGTTTAAATAAATGTTTTTTTTTTTTTGTTTTTTTTGAAAAATATGTATTTGTTATTTTTTACATAAAAATCTTTCGTCGAACTAAAACGCTTGTCGATGAATTATCCTATGAACACTTAACTATCTTAACTTATACATATACATAATTGTGTAATATTTACTAACTACTACATCTTAATCTATTTTTTTACTTATCGATACTTAATAATCTATTTCGATCTTTTATATTCGATGTTTTTCTTCAGTTTTTTTTGCTACGCCTTGTCATTTTATTTTATGTTTGTTACTTTTTTGCACACTCATACAGCTCGGTGGATCTGTCCTTTACTTCTCCCCACTTTGGTCTTAAATGTCATTAGAGAACTTTGGACGGTACCTTCGGCAGTGATCATGTTCCCATTATTCTTTCCTTTCAAGACCTTCTTCCCCCTCCTCCTCCTCCTAATTATCCCAGACCTGCTCTCACTCCCAAATGGTCGTTCAATAAAGTTGATTGGGACAAATTCCGCTCAATCATCGACCTTTCTCTTCTTTACATACACTCATATACTGATCCTTTTCAACAATATAACGCTTTTTCTAATTCCATTTCTTCTACTCTTGATATCTCCTCTCCACCACTTCATCATTCCAAAAAAAACTCTTACCTTCTGTCGTCCTCACTTTGGTGGAATAATGATTGTACGAACGCCTTCAAGGATAGTGTTTCCTCCTTTCGACTCTTCCGGGCTTGTTCCTCCTTTTCCAACTTCATGGCTCACAAAAGGGCTAACGCCAAGGCTAGATTCATCCTCAAAATGTCCAAAAGAAATTCATGGCGAAATTTTTGTTCATCATTTTCTAGATCTACCTCCACTTCCCATCTTTGGAGAATGGCTAAAGCTTTTCGCCCCTCCAGCTCCAAACGCCCCTCACACTACAACCTTCCTTCAGAGAAGCTCTCTACCTTTTTTAATTCAATTGCTCCTTCTTATGTACCTTCCCTCGAGGAATCATTGGCTCCTCCCCTATCTGTCACATCTCCTTCTCACTTTTTCTCTTCTCCCTTCGGCTTCAATGAACTCTACGATTCCTTGATCAGTTCTTCTAATTCTAGCCCAGGTATAGACGGCATCCCTATCCTTGTCGTCAAGAACCTCTCTGAGTTAGCACTCAAAACACTTCTGTCAATCTATAATTCCTTCCTGTACACTTCTGCAACTCCACCACTTTGGAATTCCTTTATTATTATTCCTATCCCGAAAAAGAAACCTAACTCCTTCCGTCCAATCTCTTTAGCCTCGTGTTTAAGAAAACTTTTTGAACACATGATTAATAAACGCCTGGGCTGGTGGCTAGAATATAACAATATTTTTCCCGATAATATGTTTGGTTTCCGTTCTGGCCTTGGTGCTACTGACTGTATATCCTTGTTCCTTTCCGACATCTATAAATCCTTCATTCATAGGAAATTTACCTACCTTCTTTACAAAATAAAATGCTTTCCATTAACATCCCTCTTCAGTTTACTTCCTTAATTATCAATCTTTTCCAGAGTAGAACAATTCGGCTTTCTACTCCCTTCTTCGACGATTCCAGATCAATTTTTCGAGGCCTTCCGCAAGGATCGTGCTTGAGTCCTACTCTTTTCAACATTTACTTTCACAGTCTTGCTACTCTTAACATCCCGTCTAAGTCCTTATTCTCCGCTGACGATATTCTCGTCTATTCCTCCTCTAATAATCCTTCTTCTGCCAATGAGGAGCTTAATTCCTCCCTTGCTATTTTGGAATTGTCGTTGTCTTCTCTTCATCTTTCTATTTCTTCTGAGAAGTCTGCCTCTGTAGTTTTTACATTTCGCCCTTTTAACCGTTCCTTAATTAACCTTTTCCTATGTCAACTCCCTATTCCTCTAGTTAACTCTTTCTCCTACCTTGGTGTCATTCTTAATAGTAATTTATCTTTTTCCGATCATATCAACTATCCATATACATCGGCTCTCAAGTGATTAAATTTCCTAAAAGCGTTGTCCCCCCGGAAATGGGGTGGCGATCCGTATATTCTCCTCATACTTTACAGATCCATTATTCTTTCTAAATTAGACTATTGTTCTTTTCTTTATGCCAGTGCTCCCAAATCCCTCCTTATCAAACTTGATCGCATCCAAAACTCTTGTCTTCGCCTCTGTATTGGTGCTCTGAATTCTTCTCCAACTCCTGCTCTCCTGGCCGAAACTGGCTTCCTTCCTTTATTTATTCGAAGACTTTATCTCGGTGAACGATTTTTGATTAAACGTCTTCATATTCCTCACTCGAAACTCGTGAATTCCTATCAATATATTCTGGACAACTGGCGTTTCTCTCCTAGAAAAATTCCAATCCTTTCACACATATCCTCCCGACTTGTCCTATTCTCTCAGTTTATCCTCTCCTATAATAAATCCCCGTACTTCACATACAACTTTTTAGAACTGTCGTTTTCTCCCAAGCTATTTTCTCTTCCCTCGAACATTAAATCTCTTCCGTTTCCTGTAATACACAACGAATTTAACCAAACTCTACATTCACTTTTTCCAGCTCACAGCATGGTTTTTACGGATGGCTCGAAATCTGCTTCAGGTGTCGGAGCTGCCTTTATCCTTCCTGATATCAACTATTCTGAGTCTTTTCAACTCCCTCCCTTTTCTTCTATCTTCTTAGCCGAATCCATGGCTATTTTACGTGCTATCTTTTTTATATCCTTATCATCCAATTTATCAAAATTCGTCATATGTTCTGATTCGAAAAGCGTTTTATCAGCCATCTCATCTCCATTCCCTAAACCATCGTCAGATCCTATTATTCTTTACATTCGTTCTTTAATTTATTAACATCCCGTTCTATCCTAATTGACCTGTTCTGGATTCCGGGCCACTGCGGCATCGTTGGTAACAATCTTGTCGATTCATTGGCATGTCAAGCTGCAGTAAATGGCCGTTTCATAGACAGATTCCCCTCCCAATGTCTTTGTCCACTCTCTTATCGTTTTCACCATGACTTTTGGACTGATCTTTATCCGTCTCTTTTCTCCAATCCCAACTCTTTTTACCTCGCTATACAACTCTCTCCACCTACTTCTTCCTGGTTTAATAATTTTCCCTGCATCAGCCGTTCTGTTATTTCTTCCAATAATTCGCCTCCACTTTAATCACAGTCTGCTTCCTGCTTCCCTCTTTCGTTTTAATATTGTTCAGTCTCTCTTGTGTCCCTTACATCCTCCTATCTTAAATTTGACCTGTGATGTAAATCACCTCCTATTCGAATGCTCATCTATTTCCTCAGAACGCGCAGTCCTTTATTCTAAGTTGCTTGGCCTTGGCCTCCCAACCCCTTACTGTGCCCACTATATTCTTGCTCTTCCTTCTCTTTCTGTTGTTCCTATATTGGCTATTTTTATTTCTTCAGTTTCTAATCGCTTTCTGATTTAACTTTCAAGTCCCTACGTTTCACTATTTGTTAGTTCTTTGTGCTAGATAAATGTCCTAAGTTGACGCGCCCAAGATAAAAAAAAAAAAAAAAAAAAATTACTTTTTTTTACATTTCATTCCTCCTGGAACCATTTCTTTATTTTCGTTTTCCTTTCCCCTATTTTTTCCTTCTCTATTATTTCCTCGGGTATTTTATTCAATAACTGAGTTATAATATATTTGTCTGTTTGCTCCCCCATCTTTGTCCTTGCTAACGGTAGTTGGTACGAAAGTTTTTCCCTCAACCCGTATTCTGTTTTTATTCTTGCCTCCAATTCAATTTTCTTTTCTGCTGATATGTATTCCTATATCTTCAGTAACAAGTACATTCCTCTTATGCTTATTACGTCTTCTTTTTTAATTATTTCACTATCGGTTTTTCCTTTATGCTTTCTTATTTATTTCAAGCATTTAATTTGCAGTTTATTTATTTTCCCCAAGTACACTTTTCTCGCCATTCCCCATGCCTGAATTCCATAATTGATCCTCGACTCTACTAGCGCATAATAAACTACTTTTAATGTTTCATGTGTTGCATATTTCTTTAATGTATATAAAGCTGGTAAAACTGCTCTTATTTTCTTTGCAATGTATAAATGTTGGTCCATCATTACTCCCAAATATTTATACTGAGTTATTATGTCTAACTTTTGACAATTTTTAATTTCGCATTTGTGTTTTTCCCCCATCGAGTGTACACATTCGTTTAAGTGCATTATTATATTTGGACAATACAGATCGGAGCTGTCTCTTTTTTTTCGCAGTACCATAAAAGTAAATTTATAATTTAATTTTTTAGAATTTATTACATTACACATTTGCCTTCTAGATTGTCAATCATTATTCAAAGGGTCTGATCTTCCCTCTGAGTAGAAAATTAATTTTTAATGTAGTTTCAGAGATGAAGGTTATCATTTAAAAAAAAAAATGAAATAAGCTTTTCTTTGCCTTACTGAATTTATTTAATTTACACCTTCAAAATCGGCTTTACTGACTTTGCATTTTAAGGGTGGTGAACTATTGTTTTTTTTTTTTTGTTTTTTTTTTTTCATTGTACCGATAGCAGTCTGCCATAAACAATGGTGATATAAGAATATAAGGAAAGGGGGGGGAAAATTGGGGAAAAGTGGAATGAATAGAAAAGGAAAAGGAAACGAATATTAACCTGACAGTTCCAACGAAATGCCCGATTCAGGTCTTAAGAAGAAAATGGTTTATTTATCCTTTTTTTATTTATTTTTTTTTTATTTATTTATTTATTTTTTTTTATTAATTTATTTATTTTCTCACTACATACCGATTATGCGTAGTGTCTCCGAGAGCAATATAATAGCGCTTAAGTTATCGGAAGTGCATCCCGGCACCACTTTTTCCTTTTCAGTCGCCGGCTGGATCTGGCTGGAAGATCAATAGTGAACATTCGGTATATAAGTGGATTCGAGCTAAACTGAGGTTTCTCAAAGAACTTTTTGTACTGTTCCGCATAAACATCCTTCACGTATGGAACATTCAAGTCCACATGCAATGTGTCGTTGGATACAAAATAAGGCGCAGATATCATTGTACGGAGAATCTTGGACTGCTGTTGCTGTATCCTAAGGAGGTTGCTTCGACATGTTGTTCCATATAGCTCTAATCCATATCTCCATATTGGAGCGATAACCGATAAATATACATTCCGCTTTACGGCCAGGTTTTGTTACCAATATTATAAACAAAAATGTCTCTGTCATATTTTCTAATATTTTTTATATTGATATACATGTATTATTCTATGTAGTTTTCTTTTTTGTTTCTTTTTTTTACTTAATCATGACACAACAAAACAGTTTTCAAACCAACTACTTATTTTCCCCACTAATTTAGAATATGCTATGTATGTACATAAGTACATACAAATAAAGTAAAAATGCACAAAAATCATTTTGTCTTCCCCCCAAAAGAATTTTTTCTAAATACCTTCTATGTTTAAAGTAACATTATATAGTTAATTTAAAGTATCATAATTTCACCAATTTAATTCAGTCTTCAAACAATGATTTTAAAAAAAAATAAGATTTGCAATCAAAGCCATTGTAAGGGGTTTATTTTTAGAACGTGTTAAATTTGCTCATTTCATTTAATGACTTTTTTTAAATTTATTGATTGAGTTTTATGACTTGTACCACTTAATATTTTTTATACTTAAGCTGAAACTGTAACTAAAGTTCTATATTTTAAATTTTACTTTAAAAGGGTGGCTGATAATAGCTTACGATTTTTTTTTTTAAGGTTGCTTTTAATTCCATATTATATATTCTTGAAGTATTTTTTTATAATTTTTGGCGTTCACGATAATTAGTCATCCTCAAGTAATTTATCGTCTTAAAGAGAATTTTAATTAATTTATGTGAATAATTTCACAATTATTAATTAACTCTTTCAAGTGCATCGGCACTAAATTTCTACTACATTTTTAACTATAATGGCTGCATAGTGGTACAATTTGTAGATCATCTATATATTTTCTCCTAGAAAGCAACATGTAGATATAAAATTTTTATCAACTATATCATACTTTCTTTCACAGAGGAGGGTATTGAGAAACAATAAATTGAAAATTTTATATAAATTTCTTGTTTAGATTATGATTAAAATATGACGTAGTTGTAAACTTTGAAAAAAAAAAAATCTTTTGCATGATGGGTCAATATTTTACCGTCTATTTCAGTTCTTGAAAGAGTTAAGCCACTCCTAAGTTACAGAATTTATTTTATAGCTTTTGTATTTTTAAATCATCCAATCAAGATTCCATACATTACATTTGTATGAAATCTTAATAAGGAATTTAATGATATAGCATGTTTTTACAAATATGGGTGAAATAAATTTGTGATGAAGTAACTCAAAAACATAGAAACAGAAAAAAAAAAGAATAATAAATTACAGTAACAATGAACAGTTAGCTAGGATCATGTCACCATCTTTATTCATAAATATGTGTTCATGCAAATACTCTAGCTTGTTATATCTAAGTGTGAGCAAGTATGTCTGATAATACAGCCGCCATAAATAGTAACTTCAGAAAATTTCATAACTAATTTATTTATTTGATGTAGCAAAATTTAACCAAAAATTGTTAGTTCTCTGTAAAATTTCAAAATTTAAAATGGGTTTTAAAACTTACTATTAATCATATATACGAATGGCGGATCTACAGGGGTGGATAAAGCCCGCCCTCCTAAAGAACTAAAGCCTCTATGAAAAATTTACTTAATTTATACTATAAATGATTTGTATAAATGTTACCTATGGATTTAATTATAACTAATATTTAAAACTGTTTTCCAGTAAAGCTATTAATGTTACGTTTTTATTTTGTTTTAAACCCAGCTGTCATCGATCTATTGCCTTTCTTATTTATTTTTAATTTTTATTTTGTAATGTATATGAAAATAGTTCAAAGAGAAATACAGTGGTGGAAATCGGCATAAAGGCACCGACATTTTTGTACAAATGAGAAAGAGGACTAAAGTATAAAATATATTTCGAATATCTACGTAACCGCCGCTGTTAGAAAACACAAAGAACGAATGAAAACCAGGTTTTGGTAAGAAACGGAGAAAATAATCCAGAAAAATGGGAGAATAGCTCGGAAGGACATGGAAATTAGTATAAAGGCACTTACACTACATCTTGTACGATTCGCAATGCGGGTTTTTCCAGCATGATTTCAGATATCGGCCTGCAGTGGGTGAGTCATTCAACTGCAGTTTACAATCCTCGTGTCCGCGACAGTCAGTCATACGCCAATTAAAAGAGTGACGATTATATTGCCGCGTGGTAAAGTGTTATCTGCTGAAGAAAAAACAAGTATTCGGGCCTACAAAGACTTGAGCCTATCGAATCGCACCATAGCCCGGAAACTAAAACGGTCGAGTTGTGTGATAGACAATTTCGCGAAATTTGGAGAACAATGTGGAAAAAACAACCGATACGAACGCGCGAAAAAATTTCCCAAAGCTGATAAACGTCTCATTGTACGGACAGCGAACACCTAAACCAATTTTTCAACTGGAATCGTCGCCGATTTGAAATTACTAGTCATACCGAGACCCATATGACAAATTTTGGCAGCCGATAAGAACCTGGTATACAACAAACGCAGCAGTAAACCGCCTCTCACGGACCGTCACAAAAGGCCAGACTCTCGTTCGTACAAAAATACATGTTGTGGATTGCCGAGTGGAACAATGTGGTATTTAATATATAATAAAACAAACTTTAATAACAAACAATATAGAACAATAAATTAGATAAATACCTATTTAGAAACGTTTTCGGGCATAACCCATCATCAGCTAAAACTAACTTAAAGGAAACTTAAAGTTAGTTTTAACTGATGATGGGTTATGCCCGAAAACGTTTTTAAATAGGTATTTATCTAATTTATTGTTCTATATTGTTTGTTATTAAAGTTTGTTTTATTATACAGTTTTAACAAACAGGATGTATTCACCTACATTTAATGTGGTATTTAGCGACGAAAAAAAGTTCAACTTGGACGACCCGGATGGATTCCAATATTACTGGCACGATCTAAGGAAAGAAACGCAAGTGCAGATAAGTAGAAATTTTGGTGGCGGCAGTGTTATGATATCGGCAGCCTTTTGCAGCGAGATGAAATCAAACATCGTATGGATTTCTGGATGAATGAAATCCAAACCGTATATAGAGATCCTCGAAGTTGAATTACTGCGAATGTATGAAGAGTTAGATACTGAAAACGTTCTATTTCAGCAAGACAACGCAACCATTCATACATCGAAGGAAACGATGAGGTGGTTTCGAGACATTCAGATTAACGTTCTGGAGTGGCCTTTGCATAGTCCCGATCTCAACCCGATCGAGAACCTCTAGGAGATACTTGCACGCTGCGTATACCGCAATGACGACGTCAGTTGCACGGTGTTTCTGAAAAATGCGGTCCGTGTCGAATGAGCAGCAATTTCTCTTCAAGAAATTTAGCGTCTCCTCTGGTCGATGCCAAACGGGATTTGCGCTGTCCTTCAGAATAATGGAGGTTCGAGGAAATATTAATTTTTGTTTTTTCCTTTTTTTTTCTTTACATTTCGTGGAAAACCTGGACTGTTAGTTACCAGAAGCTGACTTTTATTTGTTATTTGTGTTTTCTAATAGAAATTGTCAGGAAATATTCGAAATATATTTTATACTTTCAGCCCTTTCTCTCATTTGTATAAAAGTATTGGTGCCCTTATGCCGATTTCCACCACTGTATGTATATTTTTTGTACTTGCTCATAAACAAAGAATTCAGATCAGATTACTAATTTTTTTTTTTTTTTTTTAATTGGGCTCGTCAGCCGAGGACCTTCACCCAGAAACAATTAAAGGAAAACGAAAGTTATATAGTAAGGCGATCAGCTATCGTTAATAAGAAGGAAACAATGGAGGGGATAATAAGTGTAGAAGGAAAAGACAGGATATAACGAGCACAAAAAGGAGCAGGAAGCCCCAGCCCAAGCAAGTGGAAATACAGAGCCGAGCGCTCCACCGAAAGAGCAGAGCACTCAAAGAACACGTGATCGGCGTCACAAACAACCGCATCATTTGAATGGAGAGGACAACGTGGGGAAGAGGTCAACGAGAGGCGAAAGCGTGAGGAAGGCAGCAAGGAATGGTTAAAGCTCAAACGTACAATGGAGACAACAACAGAACGAGGAAGTGAAGGAAACAGTAGGAACCAAGGATTTGAAGGAAGATTAGGCTGAACGGACAGATAAAAAGAGTGACAATTAGAAAAGGAGGAAGGGTACATATCTGACCAAAATCTGAGATGGAAATATTTACACAAAGGCAAGAGATTAGAGGATGGGATTTTTTTGAAGAAGAATGTAGAAGAAGCAGCAACCCGAGCCAAAGAATCAGCCATCTCATTACCTGAGATGCCAGAATGGCCAGGAACCCACAGCAAGTCAATATGGATTTCATGGAGAGAAGAGAGAGTCCGAATGAGAGAACGTATGCGGAGAATAGTAAAATCACAGGAATGATTAAGAAAAGGAGAAGAGATGGCTTGAAGAGCACTCAGCACTCATTGAGTCGGATATGATCAGAAACTGGGAAGAAAGACGATTGGAGGAGATAAAAATAATGGAATGTAAAATAGCCATTAGCTCGGCTGTAAATATGGAACAGAAAGAAGGAAGACAGGAGGATTCAGAGAAGTTATAATCTGGAAGAATAAAAGAAGCACCAACCCCATCAGGCCCCTTAGAACCATCAGTGAAAATGTTTACATGAGAAGGGAAGAGAGAACTGACAATACTGTGGAATTCCTGTTTAATTACAGCTGGAGGGAGAGATTTCGCAAGTGTAGGCGAAATAAATACTCTGGGAGGATGACAGAGATCGCTGAAGTTAAAGGAGAAATAAGGTAGACTATTAAAGGCAATTGTATACGGCCAAAATGAACTAACACGGAGAGAAATAAGGGACAGGATAGGAATTTTCCTAGGCACAAAGCGCCAATTCCGAGGAATTGAAAGGTAAGATTACTAATAAAAATTGTACATTATATAAGGAAAAGATTAGAAATTGAGGAGATAAAGAAGGCTAACAAAGGAACTATATTGAGAGAGAGGAATGCAAGAATGGAGTGGACACTATAAGGAGTAGGAAGGCCAAGGCGTAGAAAACTAGAATACAGAGTAGAACGTTCGGAGGATAAATATCTAAAGAGGTAGTTATTTAATTTTCTTTATGAAACAACATATTTCTTAAATCTACTGCCTACTGCAGAAGATATTATGTAATTATATAATTTCCTCCACTAAAATATTTCTCTGGATCAGTCTCTGTATATACACTTCAATATGAAAATCAATTTGTAGACAACACATGAAAAAAATCTTTATTAAGACAAAAAACATCCTTCAACTTTTAACTGATATAAGAAATGACAATACAAACTACAATCTTTATTAAAAATGATTTAAAATTTTCGTGGCTATTTTTATTCATCATTTGTCTACTTTTTTCAGTAACAACCACATTACAATTTATTTTCGTTACCGTTTTGAATAGCAGTGCTCTATTCATCATCAGAGCCAGACACACAATAAATTAAACAAGAGAAAACCCAACCCATAAATAGATTTTTTTTAAAAATATAATATACTATTACAAACTGTTCATCAAGGACATTTAGCAATATGTATGAATGAAATTAAGCATGAAGGGAGGAGTACCCAATGGCACCTACCCGATTACCCCGATCTTAAACAAGGTCCTGCGATGTCTAGCGTTTCAGTCTTCTTACATCATTGGTAACATCTAGCAATCCTCTAGCAAGAGTGTTCGGATGAGTATTGAGTCTGTTTGCATGTCTTTTAGCGTGAACTTTGATGACATCAGCCACATAATTTATACACAAATCTCGATGTAAGGTTAGATTAGTAATATACCAGGGTGCCTTGGTTATCAACAGAAGGGTCTTATTCTGAGGAGTCTGTATTACCTTCTAGTTTGATGGTTTAGCGCAACCCCAAAGTTGAACTCTGCATGTACAGATAGATTTTAGAATTGTTGTGTATATTAGTTTCTTGTTATCCGTTGTCAGTACACTGTTTCTCCCTATCAGCCAGTACATTTTTTTAAGCCAGATATATAATTCTTTCTTTTTAACCTGTATATGGTGTTTCCACGTCAATCGGCTAAGTGCAAACCCAAATATCTGACTGTTGCTTGCACAGGAAGATCTGTGTTATTGATCCTAACGGGTGGGACTTCAACTTTTTGGTTAGTAAAATAGATATTCACCGATTTGCTCTCGTTTATCCCGATTTTTCATTTTTTAAACCATGTTTCTGCCTTCATAAGAGCATTTTGTAGATTATTGCTACCTATCTTTGGATCTTTATGTGATGAAAGCAGTGCCGTGTCGTCTGCAAATGTAGCCACCTGTTATACCAACAATCACAGATTGATCTTCTGATTTGCTAATACCACTTCCATTTTTTATTTGACCGATAACAGTCTTCTAATTTGAATCGATTTTTACACCGACCTCTATATTGAAATTTTTATATTTTGTGATTTCAATAGCCTCTCTAATTAAACGTTTGCTTGCGTTTTCAACTTTCACTAGTATTTCCACATTGTGAAACTTTATCTTGTTTCCTTCGTTCTACATGTTCAGCTATTGCGGATTTTTCAATACATGTATTGATGGAAGTGGTATTAGCCAATCAGAAGGTCAATCTGTGATTGCTAGCATATCTATTTAAGGGTTGGGTTTTTCCATGTTTAATTCATTGTGTCTGGTTCTGATGATGAATAGGGCATTGCTATTGGCAACGTTTACAAAAATAAATTGTAACGTGGTTGTTACTGAAAAAAGTAGACAAATGGTTTACAATCTTTATTCTATTTATTATGTATTGTAAAAAAAGCTTAAGCTAAATATAAAGCTTAATTCGGTATTTAAAAATACAGCTCAAGCTTTCATCTTTTGGCTGTTTCAATTTTGAATATAGCTTAAGTTTTTGGCTTTTAGCTTATGCAAACTCAAATATAGCTTTCAGATTAAGCTTATGACATCTAAAGAATTATTGGCTTTCAGTTTTTATCTGTTGGCTTTTAGCTGGCTTTCAACCCCTGGTTGTCACACACCAACCTAGGGCTTATATGATTATAGTAGTTCATTAATTGTAATATATATTGCCTCTAGCTAACACCTATGCAATTGGTGTAACAGGCAAAACAAATTATAGAACTGAAAGATAAAAGAAAATATAACGAATAGACAAAGAGGAAAGAATAAGGCAAGAAATCAAAGAGGTATCTTTATTGCATGTAATGTTTTCTTTCTTTGTTTGTTAGCTCAATTTTGAACATCGAGATTACCCATCTGTCAGGGGCGTAGCGTCAATGGAAGCGATGGAAGCGCCGCTTCCCCTAACAAATAAGTACGAAATTGTTTTTTAGTATTTGCGAAAAGAATACCAGCCCCAGAAATAAAATGAATTAACTTTCTGAATTTAAATTCCAAAATTAAAAGTTATTAGCAAAAAGGAGCGCCAAATGAAAGAGCTTCGGCAAGCGCGAGTAACAGAAATAGCTATATGTATTATTTCACGTTACTAGTGCCTAGAGTTGTCTCTGAACGACGATCTGCTGCGTACCGATGATAGAAAAAGGTTGCGCACGCATACTCAATTTGGAAGCACCAGGTTGTGTTGCTTCAAGATCACATCATTTGCGTAGATTTTGATCCATGCGATTCCTGAGTAATGTGTACCAAGAGTGAAGAAAAAATGCGCGCGCATGTTAAGTTTGGAAGCGCTGAGTCAAATTGCTTTACAGTCACGTCCACTGATCAACTGCGCGATTTTTATGCATGTCAGTGTTGTGTCTACGACCATGGGCAATGAGGTATTTGCAGTACATTTTCTTTGGATGGTTTTTTATATGCTGTCGTTTACTGACAGCGGAAATGGAAGCGATGGTCGGTCGCGCTTTTTAGTCTACAGTAAAAGTTATACTGGCCCGTTTATCTTATTCCTGCCAACAAATACCAATGTTTCAGTCTGTCAAAATGCTTACACTTTCGAAATTGAGGCTACATACAATTGCATTATTAAAAAACGTTCGCTGATTAGTTTTAGTTCATTCAGTTTTGAAGAAAAAATTGATATTATTCAAAATGATAAACCAACGCCTAGTTTAGAAAATTCGATTACAAAATCAAAAGGTATGTAAAATATTCTCTTCTTCTCTATGTATGTAAAATATTTAACCGACATTTTCAAACAAATTTATACACAACAATGCCATGGTTATGCGGTTGTGAGAAGATAAAAAAAATTGTTCTATTGGGCTTGCCCTCTATTTAAGTAAGAAAAAAAAAGTACGAAATACAAATGGCTTTGATTTGATTGTTTTTGCGGAAGACAGGAAGCTATAATGGAAAAGGATATTTTTAAAAATTATCGATATTATGCAAACAAATATGTCTAATAATAGGTTTAATGATGTAGCAAAATTAAATTTTTTAAATCTCTTAAATATAAAAAATGTTGTAAATTCTCAATAAAATTTTCCGGAAGAAGACTTCTTAAATTTAAAACAGAATTATGGAAACTTTTTCGATCTTGCAAGTTTAAAAAATGTACTTTAAAGATTCTAACATATATAAAGACACTCCGATGCATCTGCTTTTATACTTGACTGCTTCAGATCTAACGGATGTTTTTCGAGAAGTGTATACAAGCTTTCTTATTTAATAACCACAATTCTGGCAATCACTCCATCTGCAGAAGGATCGTTCTCAGCAGTGAAACGAATAAAACGTATTTAAGAAATACACAAGATCCGGAGTGACTATCTTCATTAGCTTTTTTTAGTATTGAAAATGAATTATTATCAAACATTAGGAAGCGACCATCTTTTCATGATGATGTAATAGACACTTTCGTAAAAAAGAACTGGAATATTGAATTAATTTACAAAAAAATGAGACATTTTGTTCCTCTTAATTAATTTTCATTTCTATTCGGATTTAACTGAATTTTACACATGTTTATTTTTGTATAAAAAAAATATTTGATTGTAGCGCTTCCTCAGTTCTGAAATTCACGCTACGCCACTGCTATCTGTACAATCCAGCTGTACATAATAGGTGGCGTTCTTAACAATTGCTATATGTCACACTAGTGTACATGCAAGACTACACTTAGAACTGATTGTAGCTGTTTGTTATCACACTACAAATGCAGCCTGTGACTGTCTGCTATGAACTAATTAAACCTACATCATTCACGTGCTGGTAATAATTTGCTACACTTCGATTTATTGAAGGATAACAAAGATATTGTGTGTATCTCAGAACCGTATCTTATTCAAAAGGTAATCCCAGATATTACCAATGCTTATACTCAAACTACAAAGCAGTTCGTGTCAATTTTAGTTAACTCAGCATTACCATTTAAAGAGGTAGAATTCTTCGAACGTTGCGAATATATCGTGGCAGTTCAATTGGAAGAAATTTTTATTATCTCCTGTTACTTTCCGCCTTCACAAGATCTAACTAACTTCTTAGATTTGTTATCGCAATTTATTACTTTCCACCAGAAGAAATCGATTATCTTATGCGGTGACTTTAATGTCCGAAATAAGATCTGGGACAGTCGGGCTTTTCACTCGAGAAGATCTAACATTTTTGAACAATTTATTCTTAGTAATAATCTTTTTGTCGCCAATGAACGAGATGAAATTACTTTTTCTAACGCCAATGGTTTCAGCGTTATTGACTTGACTTTGATCCACGGTCGACCTAACGTAATCAGTGACTGGAAGGTAGATAATAAAGCAATTTATTCAGACCACAGTCCGATTCAGTTTAAATTATCAGTAAAAATGAATATTATTAATAGCTTAACGCATCGCATTATAAATTATAAGAAATTTAATAAAATCGTTGTAGAACATTCGCACTTAAACTACGATTTTAAAACTGCTAATGATTCCCACCAACTGAAAATAATGTTAGAAAATTTCCGTAACACACTTCATGATATTATTAGTAGCAGCACTGAAACGATTCAATTAAATAGGAATTCGTGGTGGAATATTAATTTAGAGATTTTACGAATAATTCTAAGGAAATTGCACAAACGGGTTCAACGTTCACACAAGCGGGGAGCTAATGATCACAATGCGCGCCTGGTTATGAATTTGGTACGAAAAATTTTTAATAAAGAAATGCGAAACGCGAAAACCAAAAATTGGAAAAAATTTTGTTCCGATTCGAAACTATGGGGCCTTCCTTACAAGACTATTTTCAAAAATAAACGCCAGTTACAGATTCCTTCGTATTTTTTAGACCAGAATAATCAAAAAATTTTCGATAAGGATTCAAAGATAAAGGCCCTTCTTGATCATTTTTATCAAGTAAACTCAAACACAAATGGGGACGAAACCTTCTCATACAAGTTGCAAGAATTCCAGAGATTTAACCTTAGCGGCTTTAGTTTTAACAGCGAACTATTTATTTCCAAAGCGGAAATTAAGGATATTCTTCGCCGGACTAAAAATAAAGCTCCTGGCTTAGACCAACTGACGAATAAATGTTTGAAGATCTTGAATTTCCACTATCCTAATTTACTTTAGAGCTTATTCATCGCTCTGTTGAGGTTCGGAATCTTCCCGGAAGCCTGGCGAGCAGGAAGGACAGTTTTTGTGCTAAAACCCGGACGTAGTCCTAGTCTTCCATCTTCGTACAGACCGATTGTCTTGTTAAGCGCTTTAGCCAAGGTGTTTGAATATGTTTTGTTGAATCGTATACTGCCGGTTTTACCTCACGATGATCGGCAATTTGGATTTACTAAGTCCCGTTCCACGGCAACGCTTTTTGGCGAATTATCTAAGCAGATTGAGCGTGCGTTAAGTAAAAAGACTGCGATCGGCCTGCTGACGTTGGATATTAAAGGCGCCTTTGATAACTGTTCGTGGCCAGTCTTATTCCACAAAATTAGAGCACTCAGGCTCGATTATAGAATAATCTCAATTTTAAGACAATACTTAGATTCCAGAACTATTAAATTTATTTACGAACATCAAACATATTTTCGAAATGTTACTCGCGGATGCCCGCAAGGATCGATTTTGGGCCCGATTTTTTGGAATTTGTATATTTCAGACTTATCGTTGATGGAGTTCCCATCGGCAGTAACCAGATATTTCTATGCAGATGATCTAGCATTCGCGGTCACTTCTAACCATCGTCCCTCCATTTGTAAATGCTTCAAGATTACAATCAACAATATTTTAACCTATATGGAAAAACATCTTCTACAGTTGGACGAAAACAAGACTAATTTATTAATCATGCACAGGAAACGAAAAAGGGACTACTACAATTCGCTACATCTCTCTATACCGAACTTTAAAATTAATATCGTCGAATTACTGAAATATCTTGGTATTACATTAGACTGTCGCTACAGTTTTAATCAACATTTCAAAAATTTGTCCAGTAAAGCTGCAACGGTTCTAAATAAATTGCACTCCGTGTCTGGACGCACGTATGGGATGAGCACTAAACACCGTTTAATAATTTATAATATGCTAGTTGTTCCATTATTTACGTACTGCGTATTTATGTTTGAAGAGGCTTTAAAGCGTAAAAGCATTCAGGAAGTACTAGTTAAATCCCAAAGGAAATTTCTTTTGTTTATTCTCCGCGCGCATAGAACTACTTCCGGTGATGCATTGCAAACAATAGCAGGACAATTGCCACTGCATTCCGTATTGCAGCATAAAATTTTGTATTTCAAAGGGTTAAATAATCTCAATTTGGAGTTGGATCTAAACAATAGATTTATTGAAATGCAAAATAGCTGGAACAATAGCTCAACTGGAAGATTAACATTTAGTTTCGTCCCCGAGGTTAAAACCAATCCAATCAAAATTAATAATATTAATACGTATGTGACGCAATTTCTTACTGGACATGGTAGATTCCAAAGTTATCTGCACCGTTTCCATCTAGCAGACACCGATTTGTGTTCCTGTGGAGATGCTCCTGAAACTGTCACCCATATCGTTAATGAGTGCGCCAAATGGAAATTCTTGTTTAAAGACGTAAATTGTTTTCCATTAAACAACGATAATTTATCAAAATTCCTGCACGCGGCGAATTTTATCATGGCTTCCAAATATTCGGATGTTGAAGATTTTTCATTTAATGTATAATTTTATTTTAATTTTTATATTGGTTAATTTTTGTCTCTTTCATTTTCTTTTTATTGTTTCCAATCCATGAGGTGTTCATTCAACTGAGATACTCATGGCTATGTTTCAATTACTATGTATTTATGTTATTATTCACCAAATAAATAAATAATAATAATAGGCAGCATGGATCTCACGCAAACATGTCTCAAACCTACTAACTAGATGAATGTAAAGAATAAATATAAGAATATAATATCGAAAAAAAAAAAAAAAAAAAAAAAAAAAAACTAGTGCACATATGATGGTACATGTGGTGGATTACCACAGCTTTCCGTGTGAATTAGCAAGTATTTAATTTACATTTGTAATAATTTCTGTCGTCGCCCGGGATCGAACCCATAACTTCTGTAATGAAAGCCAAGCGCTCTAGCAACTAGACAATTGTGACGACCCATGTAGTGTACTATAATAAAAATAATGTAGAATCAAATTAACATGTTACATTACAAATATATTTTATATCATTGCAACTATCTGGAGAGTGCTATTCAACTTGGGGATTAAAGGATGAGCTCTATTGATGCTGTCTTAGTTGCATGATAATGTTCAGAGGTACTCCTATTGATAGAACCAATAAGTGTGGATTTATTGACATATTTGGTAATTTCTGCGAAAGAGCCTTATTTTCATCTTCATTTAAAGTTACGATGTTTCCATTTGTGCTTCAGAGTTATTTGTCATGTATGAGGGTTTAGACTAGTTAATTCTTATGGTGTCCTTCCACTCTTTAATCTCAAGGGTATAATATACTTCAGCTCGATCTATTACTATATAGGTTCTTTCATATACTAGCTGTAGTGGACAACACTGACTATCTATCTGAATGAATACATACTTGGATTTCATTAATTCAGGAAATACAAAAACTTTTACTGTTCAAGCAGACATGTTTTGGAAGGTCTTACAAATTCAATAAGTAATTAAATTATTGATATTAACAACAGCTCAAGATGGCCCTGTCATAGTGTTTAATGCATGCATACCATGTAAAACTACAGCTATTCAACATGACAGTAGGGTGCACTTTTGATAGTTTAATGAACTCCCTCTACTTTATCATTTGCTTTGGGATTGTAAGTTGTGGTCCTACTGCAGTAGATGCTGAATCTACATATAAATATGGTGAATAAGGTAAAAGCAAATTGAGGTCGCTATCAAAATATCAATGTCTACTGAATGTTAAGGATTGTTTCTACCAACAATGTATGTTAATCAGTCATGGTTATAATATATTGTTGTCCCCTTAATAATAGCAGCAGAGCCACTAAATTCACATAAATATATTTGAATCTTTGTGTCACTAGGAACTTTCCAAGGACTGCATATTCATGCAGAGTGACTTTTGTCCCTTAATATTATTCACATGTCTGAGCTCATAGTTTCACAACCAATGCCATTTATAGTCAGACAAAGTGATTTTTAACAGACTCTGTCTCATTTTTCCAGAAGGTGATTTATACCGTGCACCATGCTGAATACAGTTTGATGGAAGGATGGTTGAATTGATCTACAAATAATGAGACATTCCTAGTCATTAATGCCAAAATGTAATAATGATTACAAGACATTAGCTAATGATTTTGAAAACAGCTGGAACATCTTTCACATCCTAGGAGCAATGGATGGGAAATATATTGCAATAGTATGTCCACCAAACGGCAACAGTAAATACTTTAACTATATTTTTTTTTTAGTATAGTCTTATTTATGTAGGGAATGCAAATTATACATTTATGTATGTACATAATGGATGCCAAGGTTGAATAGTGGAACATATAGACATAAATCTTTGGAGAAATGTTTTAAAATCATTCATTAAGAATACTTAAACTTGAACTACTTGCTGGATGAACAGTATTACCACTATATATGTTTACTGCTGATGATTTATTCCCGTTATTAACAAATATAATAAAACCTTGTAAAACTGATATCAGTGTAAGAACAACTAAACTTGTTACAAACTATAGAATATGCAGGGCAAGGAGGATAACTGAGAACACATTTGGCTTATTAGCATCTGTCTTTTAAATATTACACACTAAAATTCGAGTAAATTTGGAACTCATGGAAAAATTATAATCACCTATTTACATAACTTTTTAACATACAACACTGAAACGGGAAGTATATCTTCCCAAAGTGGTACTTTTGATTATGAGGATTTAACAAGGTGGGTGGTGAAATAATAGCTCCCAGTTATGTTCCAAACTTTCAAGAATCCTGTTTCATGTCGTCCACTTCCTGCCTCCTCGCATTTTTTGGTTTCTCCATTTACTTTTACAGAATTGGAAGCATCCTTACGTAATTCAGGGAATTCCTCTCCTGGAAAAGATGGAATTTCCTTCCCCATTCTCAAAAACCTCTCTGAGTACTCTCTTCGGTTCCTTTTGAACTTATTTAACTCCTTTCTTCGTTCCTGCTCCACTCCTTCCTCTTGGAACACCTTTATCATCTTAATTCTTCAGCTCTTCATCTAATTTCTCTTGCTTCTTGCGTTAGAAAGGTTTTCGAAAGCTTAATTAACAGACGTCTTGTTTGGTAGCTCGAACATAACGATTTACTGCCTAACAACATGTATGGTTTTCGCCCCCCCCCCCGATTGTATCAGTTCGTTTTTGGTAGACGTCTACTCGGCATTCATCCGTAAAGAATTTCTTGTTGCTTCTTTTGTTGATATCACTGCGGCCTTCAACAATGTCCACATCCCTACTTTGTTCGATATAATGCTTTCCTTTAATATACCCGCTCACTTCTCTTCCCTCATTAGTAATCTCTTTAAATGTAGAACTGTTATTCTTTCTACTCCTTTTAAAACCTACATTAGGTCAGTATTCCGCGGATTGCCGCAAGGCTCCTGTCTTAGTCCAACTCTGTTCAACATCTATTTTATCAATATTGCTTCCATTTCTCTAAGTTCACCTTCCCTTTTTTACGCCGATGATATCCTTATCTACTCCTCTCACCATAATATTTCAGTCGCTAGCTCCCAGCTCCAAAATTCTTTAACATCATTAGAAAATTCTCTATCAAATATACATCTTTCAATTTCATCTGTTAAATCCTCTGTTGTTGTGTTTACTCTTCGTCCCTTTGATCATTCCCTAATTAGCCTCGTCATCAATAACGTTACGATCCCTTTTTCTTCCTCTTTCTGCTATTTAGGCATTTTTCTAGACAGTCGCCTTTCGTTGCATAATCACATCAACCATCTCTACCTGTCTTCCCTCAAAAGGTTCAACCAGATAAAGTCTCTTTCCCATACAAATTGGGGTGGATATCCATGCATTCTACTAATGTTCTACAAATCCTTTATTCGTTCTATCCTTGATTATTGTTGTTTTATATATGGAAATTCCTCCAGATCCTTGTTCTCCAAACTCGACTGTGTTCAAAATGTTTGTCTTCGTCTCTGTCTGGGAGCTAGGAAGTCTACTCCTATCCCCGCTTTACAAGCCGAATCACTCATCCCTCCTCTTTTCGTTCGAAGGTCCTATCTGGATTACCGCTTTTTAATCAAACGTCTTCCTATTTCTTCTTCTTCCATTATTAATTCCTATTCTTATATCCACCACAACTGGCGATTTGTCACCAACAAAATTCCAATTTCCACTCGACTCTCTCAGTTTTCTCCTTATATTTATTCATACGACAAGTTGCCATACTTTTCTTCCAATTTTTCCACAAACCTACATCCTATTAATTGTATATTCTTAACTTGCCCTACCAAACCTCTTCTTCATCATGTTGTCCAATCAGAATTTTTAAATACCTTTGGCTCTCTTTTCCCTAATCATTTTGTGATCTTCACTGACGGTTCCAAAGGACCCAACGGAGTTGGCTCGGCCTTTTTTTGCATAAACATCTGATTCCGCTTCTCATCCGTCCCCCTCTTCTTAGGCCAATGTCTTTATAACAAACTCCAAAAAAAAAAAAAAAAAAAAAAAAAAAAGGAGGCATTAATAGGATTTATATGCATTAGGCAAAATCCAACTTTTACAGTAAAAGAAGTTCTAGTTTAATTTACAGAATATTTCATGAATGATCTTGTTGGACCTGAATGGCGAGATATTTACTTTAGTAGAAAGAAATAATAATAAGAGCATTTTCCCTCTTTACATTATTAAATCAATATATATGACTAACAAAAATTAGTAGGTAAGTTTATAAATCACAATAATTGTTTTTAAATTTGATTATTACAAGTTGTTCTGTATTACAGGATGCACAAATTTAAAATTTACTTTTCACAAATATTAAATCAATCATTACTTTTTTTATTTATATACGTTAAGGATTTACTGTAAAACTTTATTTTTGAATATTCCGCTTCCTTAAATAAATCAAAATGAAACATTTTCGAGTTCCTCCAGGGTTGAAAACGATGTTTACAACAGCAAGGAAAATTACTCAATACAAGTGGATGTGGACAATTCCAGCAGCGATATTAACGAAGGAAATAATAAAACAGCACAAATATCTATTCATAGCCGAATAAATAATAATGATAAGACGCTTCCAATAATGGTTAAAAATGTAGCTAATTTTACAGTATTTAGGAGCTTCCTTCTAAGCATGCCTAACATTGATTTTACGTTGAAATCCGCATTGCTAGGAGTTACCATTAACCCAACAGATCCTTCGAGCTATAGAATGATCGTTAAATCACTTAAAGATAGTAAATATTATTTTTACACGTACTCATTATCATAAGATAGACCATACCGGGTTGTATTAAAGAACCTGCACTGGACAACTGAAGTTGCTGATATAAAACAGGCCATAGAAGGTAAAGGATTTGAGGTATGAAGAGTGGTTAATATCTTAAAACATAAAACTAAACAGCCTCTCCTAATGTTTTAATGAAAAGGTCTTTGAAGTAAATAGACTACTGCACACAGTTATTACTTTTGAAGAACCAAGGAAGGATTTCGGTCTAACAGTGTGAGCACTGTCAATTGTTTGGCCACACCGCCAACTACTGCAATTTACCTATTCGTTTGCGTCAAGCGTGCAGGGAGACATGAAACAAACAAGTGCTCCAAAGATATTGAAGATCCTGCCAAATGTGCAATATGCAGGGGGAGTCATCCAGCAAGTTATAGAGGATGTCTCATCTACAAGGAACAAGCACAATTCTACAATAGAACCTACACGAAAAAACAACATCCAGTTAATTATGGTATAGTATAACCTACAGAGGGATATCCATCTCCAAACATTTCTAGAAAAACATATGCAGACAAAGTTAGGTTGCATCCCAGCAAAATAAGGACAGTCGACTCATCAGAAACCCGCAATGAGAATACTGATAATATATCTAAGATATTAACATCATTCTTATCGGAATTCAAGTTTCTAATAAATCCATTAATTACCTTGCTTACGAAAGTTATCGATCGGCTTCTGCCATAGATGCTAAATAGTACCAAAGTGGTCATTTAACGTCCATTGGTGATAATGTTGTGGAACGCTAATGGAATAATGTAGAAAAAAAATGAGCTGGAAGTATTCCTAGAACAGAATATTATACATGTAGCATTGATATCTGAATCGCACTTAACTGGAATAAATAACGTAAGAATACCTGGATACAATATATATACGGCTAATCACCCAGATAGTACCATGATCCTAGTAAAAAGTTCATACATCCAACATGAACAAATTTCCCAAAAATCTTATGCCTACCAAATAGTAGCAGTTAAGTTATTTACAGGTAGCAATCTCCTAACAATTGCAGCCATCTACTGTCACCCTGGAATCTGTATTCCGGAGATAGAATTTACTGTGATCACCAAGAATCTAGGTAGCCACTTCATTTGTGGAGGCGATTTCAATGCGAAAAATTAAAAGTGGGGCTCAGGAATAAACAATAACCTGGGCGTATCTTACATAATGTCATTCGCGCCAATTCTTTTTTCATACTTTCAACTCTTACCGACTGACCTGAACACCTTAACAGATTGCCGGATTGTCGAGGTTTGCAAAGGTACTATAAGACATGTCACACTGTTAATGACTTATCATCCCATCATGTGCCAGTAATGGACAATTTAGATATCAATCCCATCATTCAACATAGACAGATTAAACTACACAATCAAACAACTGACTGGAATTATTTTGCAAACATTATGGAAAACAATATCGACCTAAATGTTAGAGTGAAGTGTAGGGAAGATCTTGAAGCAGCAGTTAACAACCTAATGGAATTAATACAGGCTACGTGCATTAACTTTACTGTATACAAAGCCCATAAAACGAATATTAGAGATTTTGTTCCTATGGAAATTAGGAAGCTAATAAAATTAACGCGAGCAGCGAGAAAAGCTTGGCAATCAAATCGTTATCCAACTAAAAAAGCAACGTACTATCAACTTCGTCATAAATTAAAGAAGATTAGGATTTATAAGAACAACAGTCTCAAGCAATACCTAGATTCCTTGATCGCTCAAGATAACTCATTATGGGTAGCTACTAGAAAAATAATGCAACAGCATCACAAACAGTGTACTATTAAACTAGCAGATGGAAAATGGGCCAAAACCAAGGATGAAAAAACTACTGCATTTGCAGCTCATTTGGAAACAACGTTTACTCTGTACACAGACAAAAATCCAGCACACACAAAATATATCAAACAATATATCGATCAACCATTACAGTTCCAGCTCTCCAGTAGGCCATTCTCTCCAAAAGAGGTATATAATTGTTTACAAAATAGTCCATACAACAAGGCACCTGGCGATGATAAAATAAACGGCAAAGTGCTATCCAACTTACCAAACAAAGCAGCAGTTCTTCTATGTTACATATTCAACTCCATAATAAGATTGTACTACTTCCTGAAAGCCCGGAAAAAGTCCTTAATTTTAATAGTACATAAACCCAACAAAACTCTGACCTCGTTATCGTTTTATAGACCCATTAATCTTCTTTCTACTCTGTCTAAAGTTTTGGATAAGCTAATATTAAGAAGAATTCAACCTATAATAACTGCTAGTAAGGCAATTCTCAATCATCAATTTGGCTTCAGAACCATCCATTCAACAATACAACAGTGCCATAGGATAGTGGATGCAATCTCAACGACTCTGGAAAGAGGGGAGATATGCTCTGCGGCCCCCTTGGGTGTATCTCAGGTGTTTGATCAAGTGTGGCACATCGGTCTGCTTGATAAACTCAAACAACTACTACCTCCAGACTTATATTTATTCTTCCTTTCTTATCTGTCTGGCAGAAATTTCACAGTAAAAGTAAACAATGCAATATCTAGTGAGAGAAGCATTTTGGTCTCAGTTCCGCAGGGTAATCTCCCGGGGCCCGTCTTATATTCCATATACACTGCAGATATACCTACCTCTAACCAGACTAGCTTAGCCTCTTTTGCGGACGATATGGTCCTACTGGATTCCTCTGTAAATCCCAACTATGCAAGTTTAGCTATTCAACAGCATATAAATAAAATTCAGACATGGGCAGATAAATGGAGAATTAAATTCAATGAAGAGAAATGTCAGCTGGTCATATTTGCAAATAGATTGATTACATGTCCCAGAATAAAAATAAATAATAGGGAAATCAAACAATCAGATTCTGTGAGATACTTAGGAATGTATCTCGATTGCAGACTCACCTGGAGATATCATGTTGCTCAGACCTGTCAAAAAATTGCCACTCGAGCTAGGATACTATACCCTCTATTAGGCAGATCTTCTACTCTAAGCTTAAGCTTAAAAAGATCCATCTATTTAACCATCATAGCGCCAATATAGAGGTATGGACTGGAGATATATAGATGCACTTGTGTAAGTAACTTATCAAAAATCCAAAGCCAGCAGTCCAAAACTCTCCGAACAATCGCAGCTAGCCCTAAATATGTCTTTAATATGACCTTACACACTGATTTAAATATCCCCTTTGTTAGTGAAGTCTATACCCACAACATAAAATTTTTTTTGAAAAATTAAAATTAAATCCGAATTCCTATATACATAAAATGTACACTAAAACACTGCCGGACAATCCTAAAAGGAGGTTAAAAAGAAGAAAATGATGCCGTAACGCTTTTCTATTAACATAACAAATATAATTAGTGCGGAATGCATAATTCATGTATATAATATTCATTTTATAACGCTATATGCCAATATTATAGCGGGCATTAAATACTATTAATATCCTCTTTACAGTACTGGCAGGACTCTATGGGCCATACTTCACTGCATTGGTTTCTATGTTACCCCGCTGGTTTTATAAAACATGCTTATTCTTATTACAATTCTATTATCTCTAACCCAATCCTTCATTGGAAGAATGGATTGACTATTACACAGTTAAGGAAGAGAGGTCACGAGCACTATTTATGGTTCTTACTGGTATAGTGGAAAAAAAAATTCACTTTTTGATAGGGTAATAATAATGCAATAAATGTGGTAAATATAGTTATTGAACATATACAAATAAATTATGGTGACTCACTTCCTCATAAAATGAATTATAAAATGATGTATATTGCATATGTGACAACACATTATTCTTTTTTTTATTTATAAATAACATATGTGACCGGCTCGGAAGAAAGGGACTGTATCCCTAAAAAATCGATTTTCGGGTTTTGACAGTTTCTGGATCTCCAAACCTTCCTCTTTCACATGCCGTTTGCAGAATTCAAAAATATACATTAGAAGGGGCTGCAGATTAATTGTAGTGTAACCATGTCATACCAAAAAATATGAAAAAACCTGAAATACCAGTTTTCTGGGCGTGTTGATATTTTATGCCTTTAAGAGTTGTTCAAAGAACCTTTCCTAACCTAATATCAATTAGCTTAGTAATGGGATGGTACTTGGAAGGAAAGCACTATAGTGGTGACCAAAGGAATTCACACTAGTGCAGCAGACAGAACAACTAAATTTGAAATAATGTATAATAGTAGTCAAAGAACAGAAAATAACGCGGAATTATTGAACAAAATAATGAGAAGTTGTTATCCGCCTCTACCTCCACGAGCACTGCGACCACCTCTACGCCCATGTATAGTGAAGAACGTGTTTTCTTGTACTTCGCCGTCACCATTATTGTCGCTATAGATGCACAGACACTAGGCATGGATAACTCCAGACACAGTTATATCCTCGGAAACATATCCATGGTCGGACACAGTCGGATATATCTCAGACGACATATCTCAACTCTGAAAAACGTCACACAACGAACAAATATTGTCATTCCAGACGCAGTTGAATTCACTTCTGGCGGAGTGATTTGATATATCTCCACTCCGAAAGGCGACAGCTGCACGCACAACTGTCAAAATTTTCCTTATCATTACTGTTTCACAGAATTAAATTGTTCATAGACTGCAGTATGGAGGGGTAATAGCGCGGTGTGATTTAAAATTTTCAAATCGAATGAGTAATATGATCCACAAATTTAATGCTAGATGTTATTTAATGCGATGCGAACTAGCTATTTTATTCTTACAGATAAGAAATATCCTTGTTGTTAAATCAGAACTGCGCAAAGAAAATGCGTACCATGTTTAAGAGTTGAATATGCAGCGAAGAGTGTGATTATACGCGGGATATGAGATAACTCCCCTGGAATTGGAGTTGAGAAACGGATATATATCCACAGTCAGAAAGGACACATATATATCCAATTCCTCTAGCAGAGTTGATTTGCGCATCTCTAACAGACACACCTCTCCATTCACTGACAACATACTTACTCATTAGTAATACTGCATACAGTAGTATCTGACAACAAAACGCCGCGTAAAATTCCCCAAGAAGACAAAACAGTATTCGCAAACTTTAAACGCGTTTTTCTCGAAAAGTGTAATTTAGGGATAAAAGGTCCCTTTCTTCCGAGCCGGTCACATATGGAGAACCCACAAGGCAACCGCCCGTCTGTAGGTTCTCATCACAGTTACAACGTTTATTTGTAATAAAGTTACAATCGACCATATACAATTAACCGCTTAACTAACAAATGTGTCACAAAACAAAGTAAAAACAAACGTAATATAATTTCCCACTAAAAATAACAGCATAACGCATAATCCAAAATAATTTAAAAAGTATATTAATTGAGTATTAGATGCAATCGGTTGAATAAAATAAAAACATTTCGTTTTTCAACATTCATTTTCCATTTGTTCAGTCCTAGATATACAAAATGCAGATCAATTTTATATCTATAGAAACTTAAAGTTTTAAATTAATTTATTAATTTATAATTTCCTGTAATAATTTTTAACTTAAAAGTTACACATTTCAATATTACAAAAATACTTAGTAATATGTAATTATAAGTTCCACAGATGTTAACTCAATTATAAGTAACATTTTTATCAGCACTTTCTAAACCTTCACTACTTCATTTTTGAATTTTACAGTAATAACTTTTATTAAGTATTAAATAAGGTTGAGTCTTTAGTAAAAAACCTTAATAAATCATTTTAAATACTAAATATTTAAGTATAGGACCGAAAAATGTGGAAATAAAAAAGAAAACAAGGAATATAAAATAGATAAAAATAATTCAAATATTACACCTCTAAGAAATACGAAAACGAACAATAACAATGAAGATAATACAAAATAAATTTACAGTAAACAAGAAGTAAAATCTGAAATAAATTCTAACTAAATAAAAAAGACGAAACCAAAAATAGTGTACTTGAATTTATTGAAATTATAACGAACTAATAATTAATAAATAACAAAAATAACGAAAAACGAAAGGAAAATATAAAACTAATAATAACAAACTATAGATGCTGAAGTAATATAACTACAAAAACATAGAATTTAAATAAACATAATGACGTTAATAGCAAAAATAAATTACGACTATAAAATACAAAACAGATAATTAACCAAAATTAAAACCAACACAAATAACATCAAACAAAAACAAAACCAGGAATGGTACAATAAATATTTAGGAATTTCAGTTCTTCAGTGTTCGAAAAATTAATGCATTATGTAGATAAAATTCGAGAAAAAAATTGTTCGATATAATTTCAATTACGATTCTTCGCTAATACTCTAATGAGTATTTTTGTATTTGCTTATATGTATTTTCAAAAGGCTTATTTTATAATAAAGATCAAATCGCTGCTTCTTTTTAAATATTAGCGATATTTTGCAAAACATTTATATCGACTTTATAAAATAAAAAGTTTTTAATAAAAACTTTTTACATTACAAAAATCTATTAAACTAGAAATATAATTTTTATATTAATCATAATAAATAGTGAAAGAGACAATAATTTTTAGTAGTGCAAAAACTGGTAAGTTCAATTTAATTCATGGAACTTTTATTAGTATTTAGTTTATTTAAATTATCTTTATTCAATATCTTTTTTAATAATGTTGCTACAATCATAAATTTATATGCAATATTACATTCGGTTCGGAAATGTTATTTACTGTATTTTATAATATTAAAGTAAAAGTAAAGTAAGTCCCATACCCTTGACAGGACGTCGGGGATTGTGAAGTAAAGATTCATAATGAACTAAGCCAAACGGTACTAATGAGAATAGGGCGGCCAGTTCCTTTCTTTGGGGCCGCCTTTACTTTCCTCAGATTTCTCTGGTATCCAATTATTTCAGGCTGGATAAATTTGGGAGCGATTCGGATCAGGAGCGAAACAAGTCTCAAACCATTGTCCTCCAGTTTAGTAGCTAAGCGCCTTAATCACTAAGCTACCGCGCTACCTTTATTTTATATCATCAAATTAATTTATTTAGTAACTTTAACTGTACAATTGAGTTTTATAAATTTCCTATACTTCGACAAAAAATTAATTTACAGTGTTTTTGGAATCCAAACAGTATGAAATACCAACATAAAAAGTATAATTATCAAAATATTTAAGCTACATGAAATTAAAAATTTCTATACTTTCTTTATTCACTTTAATTCAAAAATTAGAAGAAAAATTTAAATACATTACGATTTTAAATAACCTAAAAATTATATTTCGTAAAATATAAATAAAAACAACAAAATGATTTACTATTACTACAAGATAAAGAAACAAAATTTTATTGTGCGTTTTCTTAATATCATTATTAATTTTTCATTAAAATTAAAATTTAGAATTATAAATACTACTAAATGAATTTCGATTCATTTGAAGTACTTTTCGATGCTTTTTGGGTATTTTTGTACTTTCACGTATGTGTTCACAAAAAGCTCGTTATTTTAAATGAGTTCAAAAATAAATTATAGTAGTGATACGGCTTGTTTGTTGTTTATATGCTTATCATTTTCTGATATAGTCGGAAATTTAGTTTTTTAAATATTTATTTTAGTTTCATTATATATATGTTTATTTGCTGCAACTTAATAGTTAATTCTTGCCTTGTTTTTTTTTTTATTATTATTATTATACAATAGTTTTTAATTAGCAGTTAGGTAATTATGATTTGATAAGTTATTGGATTATTTTTTTTTAAATTACTTTATTCCGTTTTATATATTTTGCTTGATAATTTTATAATTTGTATATAAAATGCATTATTGTATCATTGAGTCGGTGTATTATTCTTTTGTTAACGTGATTTTGATATGTTTACATACCTTGAAAAGAATGGAAATCTATTTTTAACAACTTGTATTTTTGTTTACAGCTTTATACCTCTATAAGAAATGGCAACGCCAGAACAAAGACTTGTAGATTTAATTAGGATATTTTTACCGGACATACCAGTTACAATTCACGATTTAAAAAATCCAACTAGTCCATTTGTATGCAGGGTATATATGGCGATTTTAGTTGAACTGGGCGTTAATACTGCTTCACTGAGGCAGGTAAATAGTGTTAATTGCGGATGTAGTATAATTTCCATAATGTCAAAGATAATTTGTTGTAAAATCGTAAAGTATATTTATAAATTTATAATTAGATACATCATGTTTAGATTCAAGGTAGTCAGCTGCAAATCATAACTTATTCTGATATGTTCACGGATATAGTTCCTTGTTTAAACATATGCGAAGGTATTCGATATTTTATGAGCCGCATCGGCATCGATGATTTTGGTTTAACTGATTTGCTAGCTCCTGGTAAATAAATCACATCTATTCGAATAAAAAAATATAACTATATGAATGTTTATTAGTTAATAATATTTCAATTTTTTAGAACATAAAAGGAATCTTCACTTAATGAACAAATTATTACAATTTATATCATATTCGGATGAAATGATTGAACGTTTACAAATAGCTGATTTGGCGAATTTAAAATTAAAACGTGATCAAATATTAGCACGGATAGAACAATTAAAAACAGGTATTAACAAACACGTTGCTGAACGTGCAGAATATGATAATTTGTTGAATCTGGTAAGTTGGTTAAGGAATAACGAATATTATGATAGTAGTTTACAGTTAAATAAAATTTATTGTTAAAAAATAAATAATTAAATTACAAATAGATGCAAAGAGCAAAATTAAATATCAGATTATAGAACGTAACTTTTACTTCACTTTCGGAAAACTGACTTTATATCTTACAGACTGTGCCAGTTTTTTTTTTTTTTTTCAAACAAATATATATTTGACTAAAAAACTAAACAAATTTTGAAATATTAAAAATAAATAAAGTTCACAAAGAAAATAAGATTTCAACAATATTGATGTGTATTTGAAGGATGTGCAATAATTTCAAATAATCCAAAATTTAAGTTATTAATTACTCCCAAGTGCATCGAATTAAATTTCTTTGTTCCACAAACAATGTATAAAAATTTTGCAATTAAAAAGAACCCTCTTCCCTCACACTCTTATTTATATTAATGGCTGCCATTTTTCCACTAAGGTACGAAATATGTAACCTTTTGTATCGAAGATCTTGTAACATTTAATCCGCACACATTTTTTTGTCTTGCTTATATTTATTTTATATTACGAAAATTTACGTAACCAATTATAACTGACTTTTTTATAAAAAAATTAAGATTTTCATTGTCCCAAACATAAGAATTACAATTAAATACTCTATTGCAAGTAAAAGTTGTTTCATTAGTTTACAAGATTTATTAGAGGGGAAAAAAATGATTTCCGAACTGCCTGCAGATCGCATCAATGGTAGAAATATATATATGTGCATCTAGACCTGTTCTAATAGGTTGTAGATCTGTGTGAAGTGAAAAGGATGTTGTACATCTTTTTGAAAAGTTGTATGAGCACAGTATTTTGCAGCAGTTAATCAACCGAAAACTTTGCAAGTAGTACGTCTCGGTTCATTTTTAAAGATGTTGACGATTATGCGCTAACATTTTGTGCGATCAATGTGGTCGATATTAAATTGAGGAATGACCACTGTTTCTTCGACTGAAATATTATTCCGCTCGGAACTATCTGTTCGGGAAATACAACACGTATTACGCTACTCAGCGCTTATATTCTTATTACGGTACCCACCCGCAAACAATATCGCGAAACTCTGCGTTTGTAAAAAAATAAAACATCGTATTAATACAAGTTTAACTGAACCTCGAGTATTAAATACGTTTCGGTGGCTGAATGACCGGAATTCATAAGTTTGAAAACTAGTGACGAATAAAAGTTATTAAAGTAAATCATTTATTTTCTTAATGCAATTAGCAGTTTGTGTATAATTCTAAAAAAAGGTGTTTCCGAAACACGAATATTTCTTGTTTATTGAATATGATTTTGTGCTTTAATAAAAGTTTAAATTTTTCAAAAAAATAAATGAGATCGTATCAGAATATCTGAAATACACGGCTAGGATTTCGAATTTTGATATAATGTTACATTTTATAGCCGTAGAAAACTTTTTTTACGATTAATTTTAAGAGGTTCGTAATGTAATTACACTGATAATTCGATAATGCCATGAATCTGGCGTGTACTTTTTTGTATGGTGATTAACTGTTTATTTGTGTTTCAACATATTTTTCAGCAAGAAAATAGTGTTGCTGAATTAAAGAAACAGTTGAATAATCTGGATATTGAAAAAGAAGCATTACAGAAAAAAATGAAAGATGCTCAAGAATTGTCATTTAAAAATAATGAAACGATTAAAAATTATCAAAGTTTAGAAGCAAAGGTATAAATATTAAATTACTAAATTTGTTATATTTTACAAATAGTTATCTTCAATAAGTCTTAAGGAAATACCGGAAAATAACATTATGCTAGATATTTTGCGTAAATGGAATCCTTAGTGTAGAATAAGTTTTGAATTGTTCTTCAGAGATATTAAGTTTTAAAAATAAAAATTCATAAGGTACTAAAAAAAATTATTTTAGATAATAGAACAAGTATTTTATGTTTGTAAAAAAAATTATATTGTGAATATTAAATTTAAAAAATAAATTTATTTTTAGTTTTCTTAGGTAAGAATATATTACAGTGACTTTAGTTATTTAATAAATTTATCATTAAATCATAGTAGTTATACTGATTTTATGCAAAAAATTATATTAAAAATTTGTTTAAAACCTCAAAAGTTACTATTAAATTATGTTTTAAATTATGTATATCGATCGAGTAAAAATATTAATTTTTTGTATTTTTTTTTTTTTTAAATTTACGCATTTAAACAATAAAAAAAAGATTTTTTACATCTAATAATATGTGAATATGTAACAGCATTTTGTATGTTACAATCTAAATTTTAAGGAACCCTGCGTAAAAAATAAAATGAAAATATCTTCAAATATATTCTTCAAAGAAATAATTATTAATAATTATAACTTAAAATTATATTGAGGTTTTTTGTTTCTACTATAAAAAGAAAAACATACTTTTGCAGTTTGGCTTATTAGATACGACACACTAATATATAAAATTAATTAGTTTGCAAATATTTTATATATCATTAAAATGTTATAAGCGATTTTTTTTCATAGATAACTATTTCAGGATATGGTCTCCTCTTATTTACGGATAAATTTCTAATATTGAAATATAAAAAAAAAAAGTCATTTAGTCCTCTGTGCTTAATGAAAATTAAATTTGTGATGTTGCTCCAGTAAAAAATGTTTCGTTTTCTACTTATAAATTCTGCTCAATTTGTTCTACTTGTCAATATTTTATAATTTGTTTTCATGAATTTCTTAACAAAATAACTCAGAAAAGATAAGTAGACCTTTTTATACGTTTTGGGGTCTCTAAAGTAATCAAGTTTATTAGATATTGTGACTCATCGTTCTTAGGTTACTTAAACGCAAATGGCTTGATAAAATCTTTTCGTGAAGCTTCGAAAAATCTTATAATTTTTAAAAATTACTGTAAATGTCGATTAATGACTTCAGTGCTGATGAACATTTTTTTAAAATTTAAAATATAAATTTAAAGAGAAAAACAGACGAACCATTTTTAAATTTCTAACTAGAAATTATTTTAAATGTTCTAATTCTTCATTATTTCTTCTAAAATCCTATACTGTGTACTGTATAAAAAATTTCATTGTGCAGTCGCGTTTTTAACTTCTTACTTAAGTTACCAGTACATTTAAGAAGAAAAGAATGATGAAATACAAAAGACAATAATTTCACAGCAGATTTTTTTAAACATATTTATTTAAAGTCTCTCGGTAGCCAGAGCCATTTGCGACGCTAAGAAGTTTACATCTTATAAGTAATAGATTATAAAACAAAGAGAAAAAAAAAAAAAAACTGATATACAATACTACTATCTTCTTCATCGATGGCAATTTCCCATTGGTGCGAAGTTTGCCGATATACAATACTACTGTAGAAGTGGGAAAAGTTTGATGAGCTTCAAAAATTTTAAAATATTATTACACGCCGTTTCACTATCCGAATTTCGGGTAAACCAGCAACCTCCTCAAAACACGTGGATCTCTTGTTGAAATTTGTGGCAAGAAGCGAGGAGACGATACTAGTGTTCCACACACGTCACAAATGGGTTTTGGTTGTTTTTTAAATAGGTGATTATGTGTGAAAAAGCAGTGGCCTATGCGAAGGTGCGCTAATATTGTTTCCTCGTGACGGTTATATCTGTGCGATGTACTCCGTCGTCGTAGGTTTTTATTAATTTTGAACAGTTTTTGAGTTCGACAATTTTGCTTCCATTTATAGCTGGTGTTCCACGGAGGGGTTTCCTTAGTACGTCAATAGGCCGGAGCTATTCTGCCATTCAATACTTAGAGGCTTTAGACTTCTAAGGTTTTTTTCATATAGTTGTATAGAATTCGAGGAAGACGTTTTTTGATGCGTGGGGTTTGTTGTATTTGAAGATAAACTGACGTAATATTTTAGAGATAGAAACATTCTTCTGAGTTGGAGTGGCAGGATGTTAATTTTTGCATGTAGGCTACCTACTCGGCTGCAGTACACGACGCCTGAGATCAGCCTTAGGGCAGAATTTTGGGTGGTGTTTAATTTATTAAGCACATTCGATTTAGCAGATCTATATATAATTGAACCGTAATCCATTTTTGAAAGCGTAAGAGCAGAATAGAGGTTCTGCAGGCATTTTCTATCTGTTCCCTATTTTATATAAGCCGTCATTTTGAGTACGTTAAGTGATTTTTAACATTTTGCTTTAAGTTCACTTGATGTGCCTGGATCAAGATAGTTTTCTATCAAATATCATTCCAAAGATTTTGATATTTGGGTTGATTTAATATGGGGTTATTTCGCACTGTTATTTTACAATCGGAAGGGATTTTCCGTTTATTGCCGAAGATAGTGTAAGCCGTTTTTTCTGCTGAGAAGACTAAACCTTGATCTGAAGACTAATTTTGTAGTTTGTCGATAGTGTTTTGAAGGTTGTTTTTTTTTTAAATTCTGAGATTTGCAGATGTCATATATGTTGTAAGGTCGTCAGCGAAAAGGCTATATTTAACGGTCGGTTCATTGGTCAGGTCGGAAATGTCAACTATAAATAAGGCCGGACTAATTACCGAGCCTTGAGGCGTGCCATTTTCTTATATTCTAGAAGACGGCAAGATATCTTCGATCCGGACCTGAAACGTTCTATCCGTTAAGAAACCTTTTACGAAATTAAGCATGTTTCCTGTGACGTCCCAATTTACCAAGGTTTGAATGATTTCATTTCGCCAAATACAATCCAAACCTTTTTCTAGGTTGAAACGTATGAGCATAGTGTACTGTTTCGAGACGAAGCCATCGCAAATTTGCTGGTGTAATTTTACTAGGTGATCCATCGGCACTTCTGCATCTCAAACCGAACTGCATTGAATTGAGAAGTTGTTTTTGTTCCAAAATCCGTATAAGACGAGCATTTACATTTTCTCTAACAGTTTGCACAATGAATTGGTCAAGGAAATGGAGCGGTAGTTTCCGGGAAGATGGGGGTTTCCAGGTTTTTAAATTGAAATTATGTGTGCTTTTTTCCAAGCATTCGAGATTTTTGCCGATGTCTAAATTAGGTTGAGAAGTTGGAGAATTGTGTTTAAGGATTCTACTAAGAGTTTTTTGAGCATATCGATATAAATGTCATCAGGCGCGGGAGCTGATGATCTCGTGTGTTTCGAGACATTTTATTTTTTTTTATTTTTTTATTTATGGTCCGGCTTTAGTTAACTATCGAGCCATTTAGCCAAATAATTAATTCAGTATAGGTAAAAGGAAGATTGAACTCCTGCAAAGATGAGGTGGAGGAACGTAATTCTTGGCGTTGGCGGTTCCTTTTAATAATTTTGAAAGACTCTGAATACGATTCAGTGGCAGATGTTTTTTGGAAGTGATTGGTCAGATTTTCAGCGTTATTTAATTTGTTGGATATTAGATCAGAATTCGTTTTAATTAACGAGATCGTTGAGAAGGTGGAATTGAACGTTGACGAAAATTGAATCCATGACTGTTTTTTCGATTCTATGAGGAGACGTTTACACTTTGCCCAAGCAATTTTGAAGTTTTTGAGGTTTTCTTTGTTGGATGTCGTTTTGCTTTAGATAGGAGTCTATTTTTCTCCTTAACCGCTTTGCTACAGTCATGGTTCCACCATACCGTTTGTCTACGTGTCGTTCGCAGACTATTTTTTGGAATGCTATCGAAAGCGGCGGTTGCTAATTCATTGATTATATATTCCTTAATCTTGTTAAAATCGTCAGTGTTTTCTGGAAGCTTTAGATCTATTGAGTGGGCCCAGTCAGTGCCTTTAAGTCTTCAGTTTGGGAATTTTTTAGTATTATCGTTGTCTTCTGAAAATTCAACCGCTACCTTCAGAGGGTAATGATCACTTCCAAATAGAGATGCAAGGGGTTTTCACTTTGTTACGTGAGCGAGGAAATTACTACAGAACGATAAATCAATAGCTGAGAGTAATCCATTGTACGAATTGAAGTGAACATCTCTAGAAGTGTTTAACAGAGCTAGGTCAAATCTGTCCAGCAGCTTTTTAATATATTTTCCTCTTCGGTTAGAAAATCGTTAACCCTAGATCATGTTGTGAGCATTAAAGTCACCGCTCATGAAGAAAGAAGTGGGTAATTGTTTTATTAACTGTTCAATTGTTCTGATTTAAACGATAATTTGTTATATGCCAAACTTGTATTTTTTCAAACTATTGTATCGGAAATTGAACCATTTTTAATAAAATTTCAATCCAGTGTTTCGCTCGTGTCATTGCTTCACAAAACGTTTTAAATACATCGCCAAAATTCAATATTCTTCGTCAAAAGAAATATTTTGAATATCTCGTCGAATACCTTTGCTTAGTGTATGATAAAAAATAAACTGGGAAATTTTTGGAAGTTTAGTTTGTTTTGTGTGGCTATTGTTTTTTAAGAAGCTAGAAAAATTTATTTTGAACAAAAAAATAACTAACTTGTAAGAATTTGTATTCGGAAGACTTTGTGAAGAAGTCGATTGTTAATTGAACAATCGTTGTACAAGTTGTACAAAATGATAGTGAATGATGATTTTTTAGTAACGTGCCCTTGTTTGATGGAACGAAAATGTGAATCCAATATCATTATGGATAGGAGCAACAAAGTTAGCATAGAATCAAACGATACAAATGCCGATGGAAATGGAACGAAAGAATGAAAAAAAAATCGACCTGTAAAAGGATTACTAACCGACTTATGTTAAAGCTAAATGCTTTTTACTTTTCTTATAACTTCTCCGTACTTATTAATACCTATTTTGGCAGTTTATTCGAAGTTATATTGTTCTTTAATTATATAAGTGTAGCTCTATACGTTTATTACTTTACTTGCATAATAGCATTTGGATATTAATTTTCTTTTATTTCTTCCGCCTACTCTTATTACACGGATCACTAAAACTTTTAAAGTAAAAAATCCGCGAAATCTACGTATAGGAATCTGTGTACTCATATTTTACACAGCGATATACAGAACGATGGATACAAGTAGAACTCCCATTAAAAAAAAACAAAAAAACTTCAATTTTTCATTATTTTATTTAGTTGCTGATAGTTATTTGTTTTATTTTTATTTTATTTTTTTCAATTATTTTTATTATTATTTTACAAAGAATATTTTCACTAGTAAATGTATTTTTTCATTTTCCAGCTGAAAGATAACATAGTTGCTTTAGAAGATATGGACGAACAAGTTGCAGATAACATAGTTTCAAAAGTTGAACAAATGGTTAGTTATCGTGAAAAGTTGAAAACAGATATTGAAAATGCAGCCAGTCAGACGGCCGAGAAAAAAAATATAATACTATTCATTTCTAATCAAATAGAATATTTGAAAGCTCGATTAAATGATGTCAAGGGTACTTGCAGTTTACATAAAGAAATATGGTATTGCTTTTAATTTTTTGTTTATTTAATTGTACAAGATACACTGAGGTAAGCGGAAATGCGAGATAAGTGGAAAATCGGTTTTAAATTTCTTTTTAAAAGTTCCGCTGTTGTATATGTTGAGAAATAGCGCAATGAAAATTTTTTTATCCAATAAACTTTAAATAATTGAATTTCTTAATAGTAAATAATAGTTTTTTGCCTTTATTATAATACGAATTGTACTTTTGGTTATACATACCATTAAATCAAATTGTATATATTTCTATGTTTCAATTGATGGGAATGTCGTCTTTGTTTTCACTGTTGTTGGTTAAGATATCTGAAGGATACTCTAATCATTTGGATGCCCTTAAATTTGAAGGAAGATGTATTTGTATGCGTCACTTTTAGCTACCACTGCCTTGTGTCTTCGCATTCTGATAGTGTGAAGTGCGAAACTGCAACAGATGCGCGCTAATTATTCCTATCGAATAACGTTCATTTATGGGATTTATATGTAAAAATCTAACGTTTTAGAACCACGCAGCTACTAAATGTTCAAATTGAACGATCGGTTAGTCGCCTTCATCTGTCAGTTCTTCCCGTATGTATGACAATGTAATCATCAAAAATATTTTATTTGTTTTTTGTTTGTTTTTTTTTTGCGCTTGTATATAATTATGTATTTTTTCTATAGTAAGGTTCGTCTAATTTTTTGTTTTTCAAAAAACATTAAAATTACATAAATTTTATAATTCTGAGCATTGCGAACCACCTATGGTACATTGAGCAAATCCAATCATTCCATCTGTTTCGATCTGCGGTAGCCCGTGCACGCTCATCGGGTCCTTTTCCTGTATCTATTTGACGCTCAGCTGCAGCCTCTTTTCCAAGAACTTTTCCCTGCATCACATTTTTTTTGAATGAATCTAGTCCGCAACGCATTGTATGTCCGAAGCATCTAAAAGTGCAGTGTTGAACTATAGGCATCAGTATTTTTTGTGTTTTAATTTTTAGGTAATATTGCCGTGTTTGTGCATTTGACTGTCTGGGCGCCAGAAAAAACATCTCGAAAGCCTACATCTTTTTTCTGGCTTCTGCGTTTATTGTCCCATGTATTTGTAACTATAGCAAACACCATTGTTCTGACTATTTTCATCTTGGTAAATTTAAGATATTTTTCATTCATATAGGAATTAATCGAACCACTGCATTTCTAACGTTTGCAAGTCTATTTTAACTTCTATATTGGAGCCTACATTATTCGAAATATAAGTGATCCCGGGTAAAAAAATTACTCTTTCACTGCAGTTCCACGGAATGTCCTCGGAAAGGCGGTAATTTATTGCTCCTGGCCACAATTGGGATTTAGTTTTTCGTTCTGCTCATGAAGAAATGGTTTTCCATACTTATTTTTTCGCCTCTCTTTATCAGATCATTTATTTCATTGTACGAGGATGTTATTCAAGCTGTCATCCGCGGATCGCCGGTGACATACTTTTTTGCCGTCAATCATGATTCTTCCATTCCAATTATTTGTCGCCTGTTCATTATCCATTTTCCATAGGGGTTAGATTACACATTCTTGTCGTACGCTTTTTTCAATTGCTTTTTTTGGTTTTTGTTTTTTTTTTTTTTTTTTGCTTTTTCCACATTTTAAAGAGTATTGGCTACCTTCCTTGGTGTTACTACGTTCAACTTAGTCATTGAAGGTCTATCAGGCCTGCACGTAAGGTTTTCTTAATCTCTTTTCCATCTATCCATAATGTCTATTTTCCTATTTTCATACTATATGTTTCTAGAACAAGATTCGAAGCCCTTTATTATTTGTTTGATTTTGTGAGAGAAATTCCTCGGTTTGTGTTTTTACTCCTTATTTTCTACCATTTTGCATATTTCCCTTAAGCAGTTTTATTTCGTAGCTATTCTGTTTAATTTGAAATATTTGTCCTGGCTTTCTAGTGAAATCGAGCCGACTACTTTTCTTTCTATCCTATTTCAGTTCTATTGTTTCTACTGTCATCGATGACCTCTTCGACTCTTGTTGTTCCTCGATCCCTTTAGTAACTCTTTTCATCGCCTTCTTTGTTTATGTTCCCTCCACGGTATTATTTCTTATATTTTTTTGCATGGTTCCCTAACGACTTTGTTATTCTGGACATCGGACGTTAATTGTTCAATTGTTAGTTTAAGTTGTAATCTCCGTCGAGACAGGTCCATGATCGGATCCGAAATCCTATCCGGAATATATTTTTATATCTTTTATCGATGAACGTCATCTTTTTGGAATAAGGACATAGTCTCTTTGATTTCTATGGTGGAGATCTGGTGAAACGTCAACCATGATGTTAAAATATAGTATTGCTAACATTTAACTGGTTCTCACTGCAAAATTCGAACAGCATCCCGTTTCTTTCGTTTCGTGCTCCTATGCTGTGCTTACCTAAAATATTTTTTAGATAATTTTAATGTCAGCTAAATGTCCAATTTTTGCGCTAAAATCGCCTATTAGAAGGAGTGGTTATTTTGTTGGAAACTTTTATACTTTTTTAGTTTAATAGAAAAATTGGTAATTATTTCTTCCGTTACTTTCATAGTCCGTCACGAAGTTCGTTTTAATGAGTAGATATGTGTAGTTAACGTGGATATTCTGTTCATGATTAGCATGAATCCTATAACTTTGAGAGCTATTGGGAAAGTTCCTCCTTAAGTAGCAAATGAGGTTGCTTATGCTGCTCGTGAAGTAACCGAAACTTTTCCAATGAGTCTGAGTTTCTGTTAAATTGCACAATTATTTATTTCTTCTGTCACATTAGACACCTTTTCAAATCTCAGCGGCTCCCAAAATTCTTTGTGGCGGCCTTAAAGATTCAGGCTAGCCACTCAACCGGGAAACCCGGGAATTTTCCATGATGGCCAGAAAAAAACATTCCCTGTAGAGATTTCTGTGCCCTTAGCCGCTTACACACAGGCCACACAGCCTTGTCGCATAACTTTATTTTGCGAAGAACCCCGCCTTCTATAAATTGTCTTTTCTGTTGCCAAGGTGTTGCTCCCTCAACTACCCACATACTGTGTGACTGTTCAGCATTCTCACCCTATTGGCTCCCTTTTATAAATAACAAAACAGTCACTAACATACTTGAAAATTCCCCCAATGCAATTTCATCTATGACACAATTTATCAGGATTAGTAGAATAAGCAGTTATCTATAAGAGCAAATCGCGCACCCTTGTACTGTAATAGCCACAACAGTTAAACACGGCACAGGGTGTTACGTCTAGAAAAAAATACAACAAAAAAAATCAACTTTTGTGATATTAGAGTGAGCTTATATGGCTTGAATTAGTCGTCATTATAACAGTACAATATCTAAAATGCTAATAGAATAACTTCGGGTAATTAAAAAATTTAATTTTTAATTTTTTTCTTCCTGCTGATGTTTTATTTTCTTTCGCTTCAATTTGTTGGGTTTGTTATGAGCGAAGTTGGTGTAATCTCTCGTGCAATTCTATCGGCTAGGAAATCGGGAACCTTTGGATCAGGAAAATCAAGGAATTTAAAAATTACATTTAGCCCCCCTCCATGCTTTCTTCGCCGTTATTTCAGTATTTCAGTCAACATAGTAAATAAGTGATTTTAATTGGTTTCAATACGCACCACTTTCGCACTTGTTATTTGTATATAAAGCAATTGTTTACATAAGTAATTAATACAAAGTAGAAATTTGAGTAGCGTTAATGTCCTAATTTTATTTAAACAATAATATACCGTAAATACGAATGTAGCTGGCGTAATAAAAATTAAATATTTTATCATTAGGTGTTTTAAATTTTCAGTGAAGCAGAAAAAGAAATAAAATCGCTCACACAAAAACTGGATGAATCGATCAATAAGAAATCAGAGATAACCGAACGGGTTGAAATGAAAGTAGTTGATGTTAACGATCAAAGTGAAAAAATGCAAGAATTAATAAAACATGAAAAACAAAAAGCTCTGGAATATGAAGAAAAATCAAGTAACCTTAAATGGTAAATTTTCACGTTAATACATCTTCATTTTAATGATTTTCATTAAATTTATCGGTATAATATTTTGTATATTTTAATGATGGATATTTACATTAACGCTGGAAAAGAAAATGTTTTATCTCTATTATGTTATTAAGGAATTAATATTTTTTTGTACTTATTTCTATTTCCGAATTTACAAGGAAGATTTTTTCGTGAGCTAATCTTGTACTAAGTCTTATTATTAATGGTCTATGAAAATGTCAGATCTAAAAAATATGTGACATTGTGACCCGGCAAGAGATATTTAAATAACTAATGCCGCACGTTTCTGTTTATAAACGGAACCTTGAAAACATGTACCAAAATTGAATAAAAAGAATAAAAGTTTTATGTAAATTAATTAAACTACCGAGTGAATAATAAATAGTTGCGAGGTAGGATGCACATCTGTTCTTGCAGAATTTTAAATAAAACTTGAGGTGACATAGTATTGCAATTATTCATTTACTGTATTAATTATAAAAGACATTTCAAAAGTCCATTGCCAGATTTTTGTTTCGCCAATGTCAATTGTTCACATGCAAAATTTCAGCTGATTGGGGTTTATTAGTATCTCATTAATAATGTAAACATGGAATTGTCACTGCTGTTACTATCCAAAAACTGTGAACTGCAGTTAGTTTTCTCTCCCCTCCCTTTTTTTTCTTGTAGAAAAATACAAAGCAAGAAAAATTTCTGACAACCGTTTAAAGGTAGTATTTGATAAAAATGAAGTGAAACAAAACGTCCTCTTGTGCACTGAAAGCAAATGCTTGAAATCAACAATAAACTTATGTTTACTACTTTCTGGGATTTTCATGACATTTATAGGAAAGGGACCCAGAGTTGGAGTCATTATTACAAAAATTTATTACTCGATATTGAAAAAGAAATGAAAGACCGGCAATCCGAATTATTGTTCAAGTTGGACAGTACACACTTCAAGGTTGACATTCTGAAACTGTCAAAGCGATTAAAAAATCTTTACAGTTCACTACTATATAAGAAAAGTCGTAGACAGGTTCAAATATTTTCATTAAAATATCACACAATTTGGCGCATTCGTTCATTTTTTATTATTTTTTGGCAATACGTTGAAACTCTCCTCCTAGTAACTGATTTGAACATTCAAAAGAGAAAACAATGATATGGTCGAAAAATTACGAAGGTCTAAGATTCTTGAATTGTTGATCAATATATGTTTACTTTTTTAGAAACCGAAATTTATATTTATGTGTAGTGAGCTAATGAGCTAAGCACAATTTTTCAAGCGTTTTGACTTACAAAATAACCTTACTAAATATAGCTATTTATTTGGTTTCCAGTTAGGGGAAAAAAAATAAAAATGTATAATTTGGTTCCAATTTTTTTAATTTAATTTTTCTTTTTTTTTAAAAATTTACACAGAATTTTTTAAAATAAAACTTATATATATATATATATATATATATATATATATATATATTGACAATATTAACAGTTTCGTGTATAACGAAGCATGGTCTTCACTTTGATAAGGTTTTTATCACACGAATGGTCAGGTAAGTTTCCTTCATCAATCCTCTTTTTCGAACTTAATTTTGAGAAATTGTTCCAAGACGGCGATGAAATAATGCATACTTATTAATATCCTTTTTGCGACATTCTTGCCGCAAATTCATGGTTAAGATTTTTGTTCCATAACGCATTAGATGTGTTTGTTTGGTATTCAGTTTTATCAGTTCCAGTTTAGTTTTGTCGACACCATTCTACTGTAGTAAAATTACAATATTTTGTAGTCACCGCTTATTCTAAATATTACATTATTCGTTGTCACGAATGACTTATTTATGAAGAGTTGTTTCTTTTCTTAATATTTTTAATTCTATAGCGTTATAATAAGTTTGCAGTATCCCATATCACAATTTTAATGTTGTAATATAAATTATAGAAACTTATGATGTCCAGTTTAATTTGATTATTTTTTTTTCCTTTCTTACATTTTACATTATTAGTGTTTTGGAACCGATTAATAATGCATTAATGCATTCTGCCATGTGATTGTTCATAAATGAAAATGTATCACATTGTTTTCTTATTACCTTCACCTCTGTTTTCATTATTTAACATTTTTCTTGACCTGTGACTTTAATTTTAAGAACTTTTGTATTCTGCTTACCCTAAAAAAGAAGTGTTCATTCAACTAAAGATACTTGTAAAATGATTTTTCCGATGCAAGTTTCACTATTTAATAGATTAATTCATTAAATTCACTAAAAGGTAATTATGTGGAAAACGTTTTTGAAATTATAAAATAATTTAATACACCGACATGTTTGGGAGACTACTGCTCCATAATCACCATGATTATGAAGCAGTAGTCTTCGAAACACGTCGGTATATTTTATTGTTTTGTAATAATTTAAAAAACGTTTTCTATGTAATTGTCTTTTAGTGAATTTTATGAATTAATTTAAAGATACTTGATTGTACCACTCAAAGATTTGCATTTGAAAGTAACGGTTAAAATTTAATTTTTATTTTAATATAATAATTATAGTAAATGATGCGTTACATTTTCCAGTTAATTAAATTATATTGTAGTTTTGTCCTTCAACATTGATCTGTGAAAAATAAATATTTGCCGATGCCATTAAACGCATAACCTTTGCTGGTGTTATTTCGTTTATTAGTTTATAAGACAGGCGCGAATAACAGTTGAAGGATTTTATTTATTGTAGTTGTAATAATTTATCTTATAGTACTTATAAATATAAAAGTATTGAAAATAGTATATTTATTAGTTTTTCAATGTATATTCTTACTACTTATAGCGAATGCGAGCAAATTAAAGCAAAATTAATTCAAAAAAATTTGGACGTGGATAGTTATAAGATTGAATTATATAATATTGAACTAGAACAGAAAGAAACAGAAAGAAAACATTCGCAATTCCGCGATTATGTGTCTACTGCACACAACAGAATTGAAAAAGCTGTAAGTTAAATGTTAACGTGTATTTTCCATTTTTTATTACACATTTCTGAGGTAATAGTATGTTATGATAAAACAAATTAATGATTTGTACTAGTAACTGTTTAAAAAAAAAAAAAAATCTTTAAAAATTTACAATCAACCTGGTAAAATCAATCTAGGATGAAGAATCTGTTCAAAGATGTACTTCGTTAAAAAACAGATAAAGTTACAATATATATTTGAATTTTAAAATACTGGTTATGCATTTTGTCAGTTCTTGTATGTATATATAGTTATCTTTAACAAGTTATTTCAATAAAGATAAAGGCTCCTAATTGATAACTTCGTTATTGCTGAAATATATTATTATTCTGTATTGCGAAGCAGCTTACAAAATGATCTTATAAATTATAATACAATGTAAAATTCTTTATAAAATTCAGATAATTATGTAGTTACAATAAAATTCGGTGTTTTGATAATTAAAATCTCAAGGAAAAATAATGCGGTGATTAAAATGAATGTCTATTAATTATCACAAACGTTATAAATTGCAAGGTAAATTTCAGTTATATCAAAAACAAAAAAAATTAATTATATAATGATAGTATACATAAACACTTCACATTTAACATGTGCTGAAATATTATATCAAGCCTTTTGAGTTATGAAACTCTCGGAAATCCCCAGCTAACTAACCCTTAATTGTTATTCTCATTTCTTGTTAATTACAAACTTTAATAAAGATTTACTAATTTTACTTATGTGAACAGTAACTCGGTAATTCTATATGATTTGAATAATAATAGATTTTACTGTGCGATTAGTGGCCTGTGCGTTAGGCTGTAATTTCATTAATTTGTGATATATTCCAGTAATTTTCATTAAAGTATTTTATGTTATAATAAAATTTAAATTTATTGCAAAAATATTTAAATGATTTGGGCTTAGAACAGATACCTAACATTTTTCAGCACTGTGAGTACTAATTAAGGAAATTGTAGCGTATAAATGGTCAGCGAAACTAGCAATATCTGTTGCAAATTTGTATTCCATAATATATATATATATATATATATATATATATATACGAATGCATATAAACCTAAGAATTATAATATGATTAATATCATTTATGTCGTTTGCATTTTTCTATATCGCTTGAAACCAAATTTATATATACAACAAAATATTTTCAGTAAATACTTTGACTTTGTGACAATTAGGAAAATATTTTGTATTAAATAAATAACATAAGAAATATTAACGTTTTATAGGTTTTTTAAAAGTAAAATTGAAAAAATTGCATTATCGATGTTCTGGAAATCCATCTCCATATTCACGGAAATGAAAATATTTTAAAATTGTTATTAAAGTAAAATTATAATATTAAAATCAAATGGCCGCAAATAATTAAAAATTGAAAATGTATTTATATTTAAAATGATTTAAAACATAAAAAAAGATAATGGTAAAATTATAAAGTTAAATTATGATCATTTAAAAAGGTTATTATTAATTTGTTAAATTATAAATTGAGTTATCGACAGATTGGGTGATTAGTTATAATTATGTTTTTAAATTTATTAGTACAGTAGTTTTCTACAAAATTTAACAAACAACGATCATTTGTGAATTTTATCAGTTCTAAGTTTTCTTCAGTTTTAAATGTGAGTTGGTGTTAAGTTGCGAAATTTTTTTTGATATGACCATTTTTTATTGCGTTTATATGTGTTCATTGTATCTTACTGCGAACATTTCTCGTGTTTTGCCATGAATAAACAACAAGATCCAAAAAAAAAAGTCAGTAATGTAATTTCTAAAAGTTAATATTTCATATATTATTTATTTGAAATGATTAACTAGAGGTTTTTAGGGAAAATGATTTATAAAGTATTTCATATTTTATCACTTTTGATAATGCAATTTTGGAGTACTATTTTGAATAATTCATTTTGGCGGAATTAATTTGAAATTTATTTCTGTTTATACGTAAATTTTATTAATGAAATTTTGGTCTTATATAATTTGATTTCAGATGATATATTCAGAAAAAAGCGTGGAAATGGTTGATAAACATCACTGCACAATTTTGAATATGAAATCAAGTGAATATTCTTAATAATTTGTACGCAATAATATGCTTCACTTTATTATTAATTATATTCCTAATCTTACTTATAAAATATTATTTTTTCTGTTTTTTTTTGTAAAAGATAAACATTTAAATTAGTTTACGCTTTTGTTATGATCTTTAATTTTACTTCAGTAGGTTATTTATATAGAAATCGTTCTTGTGTGAAGTAGGAAATATAGAAAAAGTAGCATTTCAAATTCTTTTACTTAAGAACGTTTTTTTTAATCGAATAAGTCATTCATTGCAGTTATGCCTCTTGTAGCAAGAGTTAGCGAACATTTCACTTTATATCTTCTGATTCCTGAAATCTGCTCGTTTTCCATATTTGTAATAAAAACTTCGATAAATCTACTTTTTTATCTGATAGGGAAGAACCCATTAATATCGATATTAAATATGCAACTAAAATAATTAAAAACGCATTTTTATTAAAGTACGCGAACAAGAGAAAAAGTTTGGATTTCGGCTATTCCGCTGTTACTTAAGCTTTTATCTGAAACTAAAGTGCGGAATACGTACGATTATAAATGTAATGTGATAATTCAATAGTTATAATATTGATATGGATGCAATCTTATGATTGGGTTTAATTTAAAATTTTGTCTGCTACGAAAAAATGTCAGAATTTTATAATGACTTCGCAGCAGCCTAAAAACACGTACATATTCCTATATACTTCCATACAACGGAGATAATCATATTAAGCTACTGATTAATTTATAAATAATTATCTATTGAATGGTTTTTATGTTGGGTATTTTTCATTGTTAACTTACTTATTATGTGTTATTTCTTCCTGAATCGCTTGTCTCAATAATATAAGTTATAAATATTATATTTTAAAAACCCTTAAATTACGTTACAAATGTTATATATTTTTATATATTGCACGGACACAGAGTACCTTTCAATTCATTAAAACATATAACTTTATTTATATTAAATTATTAATTAAATTAAAATACAAGTTTAAAAAACATAATTAATTCACAAAATATATATAAAATTCGTCCTACCGGTTTCGTCAAGTCCATGAATATGTCAAGTAGACGAAACCGATAGGACGAATTTTATATATATATATTTTTGTGAATTAATTATGTTTTTTAAACTTGAATTTTAATTTAATTAATAGTTTAATATAAATAAAGTTATATGTTTTAATGAATTGAAAGGTACTCTGTGTCCGTGCAATATATAAAAATATATAACATTTGTAACGTAATTTAAGGGTTTTTAAAATATAATATTTATAACTTATCATATTATTGTTAACTTACTTGTTTGGTCAGTCGTGATACCACAAGAGAACACTGATGAGAGACTGAGTGATAATCAATAACATGAAGGGGGGGGGCTCTTTAGCGAATTTTTTATTAACGTAACAAACATGAATGCCACTTAAAATATTATCAATGTTATTTACTACGTGAATTGGAAAAAAACTTATTTTTTTTAACATAGCCAGATAAGAATAATTGCCAGTATTAATTGCCACGGAAACATAGATTCGAATAAAAAAAAAAACGAATTTGAAACACTCATAGTCATATTTGCTAGTTTATCATTAACGGAGATATTACATCTTAATATTACTGTGCATAACTTTTGATCATGTAGACTGATTTGAATGATTAGAACTTATACCGGTCAGTGGTGGTTCCACATTATGTTTCAAAAACGGGTAAACCAGTAGAAGTATCGTCATATCGACCAATTTCGTTGCTAATATCCATTTCTAAACTTTATGAAAAGCTTTTATTAAAGCGCCTGAAGTCATTAATTGACCTGTCAGATCATCAGTTTGGCTTCAGAAACCAACATGCAACTATCGATCAGGTCCACAGACTAGTAAAAATTATAGAGAAAACTATTAAAGAGAAAAAGTACTACTCAGTTGCCTTTCTGTATGTTGCTCAGGCGCTCGACAGAGTGTAGCATGAAGGTCTTAATGCAAAAATTAGTAACCTCTTATCAGGTAACTTCTGTCGTCTACTTACTTCTTACCTGACGGACAGCCAGTTCCGAATGGCGCAAAGAGAGGCAAAATCATCATTTTACTCGATACGAGCCGGTGTTCCACTAGGAAGCGTCCTGGGGCCATTACTATACCTGCTGTATATATGTGATATGCTCCTGGATAACCGTACAACTACAGCTACGTTTGCGAATGATACGGATATCCTGGCTGTGAGTGATAGCCGATTGAACGCAAACGATATATTACAGTGTGCCCTAAATCGTGTTGCTGCATGGGCTCGATGCTGGCGTATTAAATTAAACGAAGCAAAATCGCAACACGTGCTGTTTATGCTGAGACGTACAGATCCCTAAAGTAGAATTTATTTAAGCAGTCAGCCAATTCCACAGTATGATTCTGTCAAATATCTTGATATATATTTGGACTCCCGGCTTTCATGGAATATCCAAGTGAAAATGAAGAGGAAACAGATTTAAAAAAGAGTACCTAAATTATATTGGCTTATCGGTAGGAATTCCACTCTCGATGTCATATGGAATAGCATTATGGGGATGTATGAAAAAATCCAACTACAATAAAATATAAACTCAGCAAAGTATCGATGCTTCGAGCTATCGTTAATGCGTATCGTTACTCTCATAATAACGATATTCATCGAGATCTTGGAATTAAAACAAATCAGCGAAGTAATTTAAGATCTCGTAATTACTCACGAGGCGCGGTTTCGTTAACACTGCAATCCTGAAACAGTTCGACTTCTAGATACATGTGAGGACATACGACGTCTAAAGCGTCTCAAGCCACAGGACCTCCTGTAGATACTAAGTTCTTTAATTTAGAGGCTTTGATCACAGAACTAAATGACCTCGTACATGTTAATTTATTTCACATTAGTTATAATTAGCAACTATTTAACTTATCGGTTAGATTGCGCTTTATTATAAAAAAAAAAAGAAGAAAAAAAACCGGCTAAAATGAATTTGTGTTCTCGATTAATCTGATCATATTGCATCAAATCGACCCGCCAAAAATGATTTAAACCTAAAGCTTGCACGCAACGTGTTTGATAACGTTTGCAAGCCTGTTTATGAAGTTTATCAGCTACGCTGCGCTGTAATGATTTTGATGCAAAGGCACCATTTGATAAATAATCAGAAATCATAATGGTATTTAAATATAGTCTTATTCAACTAGCTCTTCCTCTGTCGATTCAATTTCGTTATCTATATTACCGCTTTGTTTAGGCGCGTATAGTAATTTCAGGCGGTTAGTCGGGTCATTCAGATCCTTTCAATACTCAATTCGAGGACTTGTGAGATTATCCATTTATCGGTATTATTATTTATATGTTTCTTAAATAGATATTTCTAATAGGCTTCTGTACACTGCACAGTAGTTCAAAAAGCGGGCTTATATTTTGGAAAAATTTTAATCATTACATCAAGGATGTTCATCTACAATGAAAAACATGTTTAATTAAATATACATCCAAGAGTTGTCTTTTTTTTTGCAGTTTCTCGTAAAATTTTTCCGACTATAGTCTTTTCCTTCCAACATCGTCCCTACTCGACAGGTCTCCCTTTCCTACCCCTTCCTTTATCATATACCAACTGCATATAATCACAGCATTAAACATTATCCCATTCCTTACCCGGAAGATTCCAATAAGAAACATTTCCATCTTGTTCATTTCACATATTTAGATTACCTTAAATATTTAAGTAATAAAAATTTAAATTATCAGTAGATCGAAATGTTGTATTTTTTCTTAATTATTAGACCTAGCTCGTCAACAGGGCTCCAGCCTGAAAGAATCCCTCTCTCTCTCTCCTGATATCAGGCCAATAACATAAGCACAGCATGGCACAACATACTACGTCATAAAACACTCCATTTATGCACCAATGGAAGGAAAGAACCTAAATCCACATATATCTAGTATACAGAGCCAAATATATCATCACTGCTAAGTAACCACCCGTCCCCACCCACTCCGCCACCATCAGATCAAGCTGTACTACCATCTTTTACGTTTGTAGTCATTCTTTACCACTACCTTTTAAACCTCTACATTCAACACTGTAGCCTTTTAAATCACCACCATTCACAGGCCATCTTTCATGCTGAAGCTTTTTGCACGTTATCACTACATGGCCAGTGCATTATCACACATGGAAAATGAACAGAGGTGCATCAGGATAAATCCATAACTAATAATAGGCTATTTTACGAACCTTCTCAGCACTATAATTATAATGATGGCTATGCGTCTATTCTCCTACCAATATATACCAATCGGTCATTCACAGTCAGCAATTTTTCATGCACTTACTTCCAAATGTCCAACTCCACCTCCTTGTAATTTTTAAACACTTCCTTGTTTAAGTCTTTACATTTTTCATAATTGGAAATAATATAATCTCTTAAAACGCTCACTTTTCTTTCCAAAGGTTTCTCATAGAATTCATTTTTGCTTGTAAAATTTCGCTCGAGTTCGTCTTAGTTTACATCCTAATGAAAGATCATCTTTTGAGGGATCATTTGCAAGAAAATATACTCTCTACGGTGTACATCTTCAGCTTTGCACAGTTTTTTCTTTTAAATCCTAGTTAATTTCTTCTGCAACTTGGCACTTGAGCAGACATACTGAGTCATTACTACGCATTTCTTCTCTTATGTAACTGTATCTTGCTCTGAATATTCATGACATTAACAAAAAAAAAATAATAATAAAAAAAACGTTGTTCAGTCCAAGGATTTTCCAAACTGGGGAGTCGGTAACGCATAACTAGGGATTTTGAACCTGTACAGCAAATAATACGTTCTTTGTAATTCTGCTGTATAAAATGTGCCGGTTATCAGTTTACCACTGTGATTTCTTAATGTATACGTCATTGGGGAGGTGAAACGCCTCTAGTTATAGTAAATAGTTCTCAGCTACAATTAGTGGTGTAGCTTTTTCGTAGCAACATTTTGATTTTGCTGATGTTCAGCTGTAGGGGGATTAGACTTGCTGCACACTTCCACTACATTCCGTATAACTTCATTAAGTTCACATATAATATACAAATCTGTTTTCCTTTTTTTTGCTCGAAATTAACCTCTTTTTTCATGTCTGTTCTATAATAATTAACCTGAATACTCACATCTGCTCTGTAATATATAACTTTCTTTAAAACTGTTCTGCAAAATTAACCTGAATACTCACATCTGTTCTGTAATATATAACTTTCTTTAAAACTGTTCTGCAAAATCTGTATAATTGTAATGCTGGAACCAATAAAGCAACTAAGTTTTCAACAATAATCATCCAAAAACTAATCCCCTTCTTCCATCTTCCTTTTTTTTTTACAACTCAACAACAACAAAAATAGAAGGAGTTGCAATTTAATTATTTAAATTTGAAAAACTGATGCCTTATAAGTAGATTTATAGGCCGGAAAGGTGCAGAGGGCAAGGTTAATTATATGTAGCGTAATGTACTTAAGTGAAATTTTTGAAAATTGATGATGTTCTTTAAACTCAATTATTGGAAGTAAGGTTGGTTTCGAACGCTGGTATTTAATTTTCGAATTGTAATATTAAATCTTGCAGCATTTCTTTTTCTTAACTAATGTTTTCTTCTTTCTATCATTTTATTTTTCACTGTGCCGTTCACTTAAAATTTAATCATATACCGCTGCTTTTGTCTTAAATTAGATTTTGAAAATGTATGACTGATTTTTAGCTTGGACGCTGAGTATGTGGATAGTTTCTGTGATCGGGACATTTGATTCATGAGCGTCTTTAAATGCTGGTGGCATCTTTTGAGTCCTAGAATGAGCTTAATCCTTCTACTGGAAAGTCATACTCATTTATATTGATTTTATTTTTATAAATATTAGTTCTAAAACTGTTACTAATTTTTCAAATATTGATAATTTATTTTTAATGATTCAATAAAGGGTACAACACATTATTTGACACGATCGCAAGAAGATACTTTGTTCCAGCAATAATAGCTGCTGTAACGAGTGAGAGTTGAATTACTATTGTACCAATATATATTACAGAAAATATTACTGAGAAAACCCAAAATCAATTCACTCCAAATAACAGAAAAAAATGTATATTTCGACTAATTAGTCCTCTAAAGTTACTTTCATGTGTGTTATTTCCTTTTCAATTAACAAAGCAACATTTTTTGCGGATATCACGCTCATTTCCATAGCACTGGCTGCCCATTCGATTGCATTGATGTAATACAAATTGTCGTCTAAAATGAAGCTGTCTTGCCGATTCAACTGTTCATATTGAGGATAAGCTAGCCAGTCGGAAACATGTATTTTTTCCGCATTATTAAATAAATATCCAATTTCATTATCGGTTAATTTTCGATGCGAAAATATTTTCCAAATGTTATCGTTATTGAATGAATCACTTTCGCGAACTGATGTAATTTTTGAAATCGTAAAATAGAGTTCGCCTTCACCTAAATTTATAATAGTGCTAACATCGTCAATCCATGTTTGATAGAGAACTGCGCTTTTTAAATTTCCTTTTACAATTGTAGCTACCGTTCTATGATAACGTCCTTTAACTTTAATAGGATTTTGGAAATTAATAAATTCAATTCTACTTTCCATATCTTTAGTAATCGGGGTTGCTATTACAACAATATCGTATTCTAACGTAATTTTTTTTTTATCGTCTTGCGCTTCAATCTCAAATATATTTTTATCTTTATTTCGAATTATTTGATTTACCTTATACTTATACAATTTCGCCTGTGATTCTTCTAAACAATGTGAAGCTATTAGTTTGTTGCCTCCTTCCACTGACCATACCCCTGATACTGCACAAGAGGTAGAAACAGCTCCTAAAATCAATAATAAATCAGTTTATAATATTATACTTGATGTTCTTAATAAAATGTTTATAATTTTAAAGATTTCACTAATTTTGTAAATCTGTGCGGTTATTGTTACAAGGTCATCATAATATAAAAAAAAAAAAGTATACAGCAGCAGTTTAAAAAATTAAATTATGTCAAACTTTAAAGAAATTCTGGGGGTTTAACAATGCCAAAAATACACTAATTTTGTACACTTGCAAATAATGTTGTTTTGAAAAGTTATAAATTAAAATAAGTTCAGCTAGCATGGGAAATTACGCATGGTAGTAATTTTGTATGTAAATTATATTTTATAACACAATTTCACATCGTATAACAACTAGGGAATTTCCATACAGCTAGAAAAGTGTTAATTGTATGAAACTTTCCGGCATTTTACTTCTGACATCTTTTTAAAATATATACACATAAAGAACTTAAACTTTTCGAAAAATAAAATATATACAAACAGACAGTAACGTACTTTTGCTCCCTCGGACATTTTGGAGAGATTTAATATCGGGGTCCGCCCAAAGACATAGAAAAACGAGCAACTGCTCAGAGCGGTACAGTTTGAGGAGCGAAATTATATTTACTGTAGGAATTGTTTTTTAAAGTAATACGCTTATACATATGTATATTAGGTTTTAAGCGAAATACTTTGCCTTTTTCATTTATATTCAATTATATTTTCTTCTTCTTCTTCTTCTTTTTTTAATTGCTTCATAGCGAAGGTAAAAGTAGTTCAATGCGAATTGTTTTTTTACTATTCTTATAATACGAGTAAATAACAAAAACAAATAAATATTTTTAATTATTCACACGGAGACATTTCTCGTTTTCGTGCTAAATAAACTTGAAATTCAGGCGTACTACTGGAAAGATTTTTTCTGATCATATTTGTTTCATTTTTCATGACATGAACTTTTTAATTCGCATGGGTGCGCATAGAAAAAATATTTACTGATTCCGGAAGTTAGTGTACACGGTTCAGGTTATTTAAAATAAATTATTATTGCAAAAAAATAAAACGAAAATTAGACTTTTATTTTAATTAATTAATTTATTTTTTTTCACGCGGACCCAAAAATTGACACGAGCCTTTTGTTTACTCCTATCAGTCCCGTTTACTGCAATTTTTCAAAATTTTGAGCCTAAGTATGTGATAGCTCGGACCTGGAAGTTTAAGATGCACCTGAAACACTATCAACGATACTTTTGACAGTGATCCTATCACAACGTCATTTAACGGGTTCCTTCGAATTTCTCAAGTCAAATATTTAAATTTTCCTTCCTAGGATATCACTAGGACTGACCGGTCCAAATTATGTTCAATTCTTGATTCATCAATTAATCTACTTAATTGCCAATTAGATCCTATTTCTCAGCAGTACCACTAGTTTATCCATTTGATTTCTACCGCACTTTCTTCATCTTCTCCCTCATCCAGTAATCCTCCAGAGCGTGTGAACAAAATCTATGACTCTTTTTTTTATGGTTGAACTCTGACTGCAACACTGGTTACCAAAATAATAGGCTCTCCAGTTTCAAAGCATTTCGCGCTAATATTTCTTTGTCTAACTTTATCTCTTACGAGCAAATCAATGTTAAGGCAAGATTCATCCTTATATCCTCTAAAAAAAATAGCGGCAAAATTCTGTTCTTCTTTTTTTAGGTCGACACCTCTCTCTATCCCAAATTTGAAAGATGGCTGGGGACTTTTGTGAATCCGATCTTCCAACAGAAAAATTAATTTTCTTTCTTCACTCAATAGCTCCTTCATATGTTTCTCTCTAGAAGAATCTGATGAATCATCTTCAATGCCGGCTTCATTTCCACGTTTTTTATCTTCTCTTTTTACTACTTCTGAATTTCTTTATTCCCTTTTTAACAAACGTAATTCTACTCCGAGCATTGATGGTATTTCTTCCCGAATCATCAAAAATCGGACTAAAAAGTCCTTTCAAGTACCCCTAAAAATCTTTAGCTATCAATTGTTTGATAAAGTTTAATTGTGCTGCGTTCATTGTTCCTGAACTATCGGTGAGATGGTCCCTTTTAATTCGTTCGTATTTACCGTCGAGTATTCATTCAATTCTATTGTTATTTTGAATACCGTTGTTGTCTTGTTCGATTAATATTTCAGTTTGTTAATCTAGCGACTTTTTAATTTTTGATTTTAGTTTGCTAATTTAAAATTTAAACGTAATTTATAATTAATGCCAGATTCATCAGATGGGGGAGGTAAACCTCCCGCTAATTCTTCCCGCGTGGTTGGTAAAGGTACTACCAATCCTGTCGCACTGATTAAAACTAATAAAAATTTTAAAATTGGTTCATCTAATGTGTCTCCTTGTAAAGATAGCATTGTCTCAGCAAAGAATAAGACCATCGACATGGATATATTTCCAATAATGCTTCTGCGGCTAATACCATTTCACTATTTCCTGATAATTTCGAGGAACAAATTGTAGTTTTAGTCGAGAATATAGAGAATAAAAACATAGCTCATCTTCACCCGAGATGTTTTTAGCTAAAATATTTTATCGGAAAGTTGGCGGTTTATTCACTATTACTCGTTCCGGAAGGAATCTGGTTAAACTTATTTTTTTCTCTACTCTTGCAGCTAATCAGTTCCTGTTTTCCGAAAACGTCCATAAGGAACTTAAAATACGATCGTTTATCCCGCAATCTTTATTATTCCGTTTCGGCATAGTTCGCGATATTCTTACTGATATATCCATATCGATAAACTTCTCTTGAACTGCTCGTCTGAGGTGCCAACTTCGAATAAAATATTCCTGTCACCGAAATTAAATTTTCAAGCTCGACTCTTCCATCTTTTGTTAATTTCTATGATGTCTCCGCGTCAAAGTTGAGCCGGTTATTCGTACAACTAAACTTTGTAGGAATCGTCTCCGATTCGGCCAGTTCTTTATGTCAAAGTAAACCAGTCTGTTCTTTTTGTTCCGGTAGTCGTTCTTCTTTCGAATGTACGGCCACTAAACAAAATAATCCATCTAGTTTTCACCGTGTTCATTGCGGCGAATATCATTCTGTCCTTGATCCTTCATGTTCGGTATTCAAGGAGCAAGTAAAAATACATATAAGATCATGAGTCTTCAAAATGTTTCGTATTCTGAGGCTAAGAATATCTGTTAAGAGAAATTGGTCTCCCCGGCTTTCACCTTTGCTAATAATATTTCTAACCCAAACAATTTTCCCGCCTTACGGTACTCTTCTAATACCATAAAGAGGAAACGGCATAATTATTCTAGTAGTTCCTCCTCTTCCTATATTAGATTACCTTCCCTAAACATCATTCTCAACCGAAATCATTAAATCCTTTTAATAAATATTCCAATTTAACCATTAATGCTGGTTGTAAAGGTTCCCGGTCAATAATCTCTCCCTGCTCGAAAAGTTTGACTGAAATTCCATTTTCCTTTAAACTAGTGAATATTGACATGTCTCCGACCGTTAATAATTCTGTTCCTGCTGACCCCATATTTCCTCCTTTCGAAAATGATTTAATTTCTTCCTCATCATCTACTCTTAGTAAGTTCAGTATCCCTAATTTGCATGATAAGATATCAGCTTCATGTCAAGTTTTGCAGTCTTAGAGATTTTGTTAGCTAACATTTTCTTTAATTTCGTTTTTTTCCCTCCCTGTATTAACGTGTATTGTTCCTATTATTTCTTATGTGTTTTCTCTCCTTCGCCTAAATATCCCTTTTCTGCTTATATGTTTTGGATTCTTGCTGCTCTCAATATATCTGTTCGTTTTTTTCTACGCCTTGGCTTCCGTTTTTATGTATAAGGATTCTTAAGATTAATTATATGAATTATCTGTACGCGACTATCAACAGAATTCGTTTCGTCGGTACCAGCGTGTTGATTCCACAAGAGTTTTTACTTTCTCTCTCAGCACTTTCTCTTAGTGTTGCTTGCCTCCTTTAATTAGATTGACAGCATACAGGGACCTAGACGCAATGAATTGTTTGAGCGATGAGTGTTACTGCTCCCGAATAAATCCTACTCTATATCGTTTTCCTGATTACTTTACATTTACTTTTCTGTTATTTGGTTATATATTTTCCAAAATGCTGTCCGATGGTGTTGCTTGCTGCATTTGACTACGTTGGTTGATAGCATATATCACGATCTATACGCAATGATTTATCCGAGCATGAGAACTTAGATTTAATAATTCTCTGTCAATTATACTTTTCCATCTTTCCTTAATCCTCGCGTGGTTTGAATTCAAGTTTAACTGTACGGATGACTGCTTCATAGTCTGTCAGATTCTTAATTTTTCCTCTCGCCATTTGGGTTTTTCCACTATTTTCCTATTTGGGTCACGTTCACCTCGTTTTATTCGTTCTCTTATTTTTTATATTTCTCGCTTTTCCCTTTATCATGCCTTGTCAACTTAGAATATTACAGTGGAACTTCCGTAGCCTTAGAGCAAATATAAATTCTCTTGAGAGCTTGCTGGATCAACATATGTATATTGTGCGCTGCTCTCAGAAACTTGGCTAAAAGATTCCTCTGACAGTAACATTCGTGGTTTTTCTTTAATTAGTTCTAATCGCAGTGACAGATATGGCGCTTCAGCTATTTTAATCAGAAGTGATGTCGATTTTTTAACTCACGACATTTATCATCCCATTCCATCTAATCCGGTAAATCCAAATTTCGTCCACATCTCAGTACTTAACAATTCCTCAAATCCATTTAATCTCATCTCGACTTACATTTTTCCCAAATTTGATCTACGTACCTTTCCTCTTTAATCATTTATTAATTCTTTTCCTCTCCCTTTTTTTATAGCCGGCGATTGGAATGCGCACTCACCTGCCTGCGGTTGCAGTGGGAACAACAGTAATGGTTTCGCACTTGAAGATTTTATCTTACAAAATTACTTAATCTTCCTTAATTATGGTTCTCGCCTTCTTGCGTTAAAAGTCCTTTGTCCTCCAGTTCTATAGACCTATCATTCACTTCTCCTAATCTTAGTCTCAAATGTTCATGGTCAACTCTAAACGGTACCTTTGCGAGTGATCATATTCCTTTCATCATCTCTTTTAACGACCTTCCCTTCTTGTGCTCATTATAAGCCTCTTCACTCTCCTAAATGGATTCTCTCTAAAGTAGACTGGACCATCTTCCGCTCTCCCTTCAATTCCCCTTAATTCAAACTCATCTTCCCGATATGACTTCTGTATTGAATCAATCTCCTCTGCCTTAACTTATTCTTCTCCTCCTATTCGACTAACTCCCAACAAAAAACCCTGAATGTCCTTCTCATTGTGGTGAAATGAGGACTGTAAGGTGACTTTTAATTTAAGTATGTCTACTCATAGAACTTTTCGCTTTTGTCCTTTTCTTTTCAACTTTTCGGCTCATAAAAATGCCAATGCTAAAGCCAGATTTGTTTTTAAAATAACTAAAAAAAATTCGCGGAAAGGCTTCCGCTCCTCTTTTTCTCGATCCATTCCTATTTCTCATGTATGGAAAATGGCTAAGGGCCTTTAAATCCTCTCTTTCTCAACGTTCTTTCAATCATAATTTTCCTCCTGAAAAACTAGAACCTTCTATTGATTCTATAGCTCCTAGTTATGTTCCTATCTTTTAGGAATCCCGCCCATTCCCGTTTGATCCTAGTTCACCACATTTTCTAACCTCTCCGTTTACTCTATCAGAACTACGCTCATCTTTAAGCAATTTATCTAACTCCTCTCAGGCCTAGATGGAATCACCTTTTCTGTTCTTAAAAATCTCTCTGATTTTTCCCTCCAGATACTTTTAAATATTCTTAATTGATTTCTTTGTTCCGATTCTACTCCTTCCCGGAACATTTTTATTATTGTTCCTATTTCAAAACCTCTTTCTTCTTTATTTCGTCCTATTTCTCTTGCTAAGTGTGTAAGGAAGCTTTTCAAAAGTTTAATTAATAGATGTCTCGTTTGGTGGCTCGAACACAGAAATTTGTAACAATATGTTCAGTTTTCGTCCTGGACATGGTCCACCAGATTGTATCAGCAAGTTTCTATCGGACGTTTATCAGTCATTTATTAATAAAGAATTCTCAGTCGTTGCGACATATTAATTATCTTTGATAACCCTCATCTTCTCACACTCTTTGGTATAATGCTCTTAATTAAAAATTCCCGTCCACTTTGCTTCTCTTATTATCACTCTCTTTCAATGCGTAACTGTAATTCTTCCTTCTCTTCTCGACTCTTTCACCAGGTTAATCTTTCGAGGATTACCTTAAGAATCCTGCCATAGAACCCACGCTCTTTAATATTTATTTTATCAAAATCGCTTCTATGCCCCTTAACTCTACTTGGCTTTTCTTTACTAATGATGTGATTATCTACTCATCCGATCGCAATATTTCCTTAGTTGACTATGGTCTTCAAAGTTCTTTAATCTTACTAGAAAATACTCTTTTTAATATTCATCTTTTTATCTTCTCCCCTACATCTTCGAAACGGTGGTCCGATTCCCCTTAAAAACTCCTTCCGCTATTTAAGAATCTTTCTTGACGGTTGTCCCTCCCTTCACGATCACATTAATCATCTTTATTTATCTCCTCTTTAATAGCTCAATCTGTTAAAGGCTTTTTCTCATAGTAATTGGGAGGGGGCGATCCATGCATCCTACTCATGTTCTACAAATCTTTTATCCGCTCTCGCCTGGATTACTAATGTTTTTCTTTACCGTTCTGTTCTAAGTCCGTCCCTCAGCATATCACCAGAATTCAATTTTCCAATGCTTTTGATTCTTTTTTTTTCTACACACACACTACTATCTATACTGACGGTTTTAAAGGGCCAAGTAGAGTTGGTTCTGCTTTTTTTTGTCTTGCCTTAAATTTCTTTGAATCTTTTAAACTTCCTTCCTTTTGCTTAATTTTCTATGCCGAATCTATTGCTATTCTACGTGCTGTCCTCATTGTTTCCTTACCATTAGTTTTCCACAAAGTGCTTATAATCTCCGACTCTAAAAGTATTCCGCAAGCCATCACATCTCCTCTTCCTGCTCTCTTTTTCGATTATGTAATACTTCTCATACGTTCCCGGATTCATGATCTATTCCTTCTTTACTCGATTGAGATCGATCTTTTGCAGATTCCTGGCCATTTGAGCATTGAGGGTAATGAGATGGCGGATTCCTTAACCCGTTCTTCCATTTCCAGTGGCAGATTTTTAGGCACCTTTTCTGCTAATAATATTGTTCTTTCCTTAGCCGCTCATTCTAAACTATTGCTTAACTCTTATTCTCTTTCATTTTCTAATCCTGCCTCTTTTTATCTCTCTATTCAGCAATCTCTTCCTCCTTGCTCATTGATTTCCCTTCTCTTAAACGTTTTACAATCTCTGCTATTTATCGTCTTCGCTTTAACCACATTCTCCTTCCCGTATCATTTTCATGGTTTTCTTCTACTTCTCTTCCATTTTGTCCCTTTCATCCCCCTTTCACGTATATTTCTTGTGATTTTAATCATGTTTTATTTGAATGTGCGATTTCTGCTGAACAATCGTCCACCCTCTCTTTTGTACTAAAACTAGGCCTTCCTACTCCTTATAATGTTTCTTACATTCTCTCATTTCCTTCTGCTTCTGTTATTCCTGTCCTTGAATTATTTTTATCCTCTATCTTCAAACGTTTAAAAATATAACGGTCCTCGTTGTCAAACCCATTAAAAAAAAAAATCTTTAATTGTTTTCTTTCTTCTAGTTCAGTCCCCCTATATCAATGAAATTCCTTTATTATAGTTCCCATTTCAAAAAAAAAAAAATCATCTTGCGGCTGCTCTGTCGGATATCATCAGTTTAGCCGGTCTGACAATTTTATGTATTTCATTATGTACCTATTTATTTTTATTTATATATTTCTTGAATTGTATTATTTTCCACTACTCGCACTTTATAGCGCATCTGCTTCAGTGTGATCTACTAGCTAGTCTATTAGGGCCACTGCTTCAATGTAAGCTCCATTTGATTGTTGGTGTGACCATAAATATAATTTTGAATATACAATAAGTGAGTGTGGTTTTTCTTGACTATGATTGTGACTACGCTGCTCTAGTTCATAGCATTTGTTATTTACTAATAGAATCCAGGTCAGTGTAGATGCAGCGTTGTTCAGATCCGCATCCTTAATATTGTTAGTCATTATGGGTTCTAGATCTTGGAGAAAGTGTGGGCTGTACCTAAGAAGTTGTGACTATACTATTCTCTCATGATTTTTTTTTTTTTAATTCTATCCTTGTAATTTTTTTAAGGTATTATGAACTCTTAGCTGTAGCGTTCTAACTTCCTATTTTACTCGTTTCTTTCTCCTCTATTAGTATTGGTTATTGTAAGTGTCACTGATAACAGTAATTATTCTTAAAAATTTAAAGCTTTCACAGTGATTACTCATGATAAATAATTTTCAGAAACAACTGTGTTTCTTAAAAAGATATTTATTCGCTTAACGTTTCGACCAGCTTACACTGGCCATCATCAGAAGCAAACTGAAGAACAGAGCGAAAATTGCGATCGACAATAACATTAAAATAAGAATCAGAAATCATGAAAAACCCAAATCAACACAGATAAACTACCTCTAAACAGGAAAACCGACGTAACGCAATAACAACAGATAGAAAAAATATAAAAACATAAAAAAATAATAATAAAAGGAACCAAAATCTAAACGGGAAAAACCGACAAAACGCATAACTACAGATAGATAAAATATAAAAACATATTAAAAAAAAAAAAATTAATAATAATAATAAAAGGAACACAAAATCTAAACGGGAAAAACCGACAAAACGCATAACAACCGAAGATAAAATGTAAAAACATATGAGAAAAAAGGTATTAGAAAAATTTACAAAAGGAACAAAAAACATCGGGTCACAGTTGGGGCAGGGGGGAAAACGAATAACAACTTATAAAAAATAAAACTGAAAACGTTGAAAACGCACGGAACAACCAAGTGAACAGAACAAAAATATGAAATATTACAACAGAAACAGTTGAATTACCTGAACAAGGACTGGGAACTACCTGAAAATTGCTTGGAATCCGCACCTGAGGACCCACTCGAAACCTATCCGGAAGAAGCACCAGAGGGCACGGCCCCGGGCATTGGACCAACGGAAGCTTAGCCAAACGAAGTGAAACAAAGCAAATCCAACCGAAAGAAGAAACCACTGGGACCGGCGGGATGTGGGAACAAAAGACCAAAAAGAAGTGAAAGGCGATGGCGGACGTCAAGGTACCTAAAGGGACACAGTCAAAATTAAAACCAGATAACCCAGAGTTGGAAAAGAAAAATGAAACCTACCTGGTCGCTGTTGTAGATGCAAGTTCGTCAACCGTATGACTGGTTTCCATGCCGTGGGAACATGTAGACCTTCTTCTCTGTTAAAATTTGGCCATTTCTCAATTTCGATGGCTTCTCGAACCAACCTCCTGCCGGTGTGAACTTCCTTAGCTAAAGGAACACTATCCTCAAATTTGATAGTATGATTCGTTTTCAACTGATGTTCCGCTAAGGCGGATTTGTGCACCCGCCTATGCGCGCAATCAGCCCTGTGCTCCTTCACCCTGGTTTCAATAAGCCTACTAGTCTGACCGATGTAGCTTAATCCACACGAACAAGGTATTTTGTATACACCGGCACAGTGTAACCGAGGTAAACTATCTGGATAAACTTCGATCAAAGGCAACTTTGCACTCTTGGTTCCACCACACAGAGGAAACAAATTTGGACCTTTTATGTGTTGGAAGCTGAGCAGGAGGAGAAGAAAGAGTTAAGGCGTTGGAAATAGATTCCATAAAGAGGTCGTATTAAGAAGATGGATTTAAATGCGAAGGAATTAGAGACAGTGAAGAGTCAACGTAGGAGCGAAAGATGGGCCAGTCTATCTTAGAGAGAACCCATCTATGAGATTGAGTAGGATTGTTCAGAGTAGAATGAGAAAACTGATTTAAAGAAATGATGATGGGAACATGGTCGCTTCCAAAAATTCGATCCAGAGTGTTCCATGAGCAGCTAAAACCAAGACTGGGAGATGTAAAAGATAGATCAATGGAACTAGGAGCTAGAGGGTTGCTGACACAGGTGGGTGTACCGTCATTAAGGAGAAATAGATCATTTTGAAGAATGAAATTTTCTAGGACTGCACCATTATTATTATAGTTAGTGTAACCCCAGAAAGGTGAGTGAGCATTCCAGTCTCCGCCTATAATAAAGGGAGTCGAAAGAGAGTTAATGAAAGTAGGAAACGGGAAATCGCGTAAATCAAAATTAGGAGGGAAATAAGCGGAGATGATGTTAAGTGGATTACGAGAATCATTAGGGATTGAAACGTGAACTAGATTGGCGAAAAGAGGGTTGGGAGGAAAGGACGGTTGGAAGTTGTTATGAGTAAGAAATACGATGTCATTTCTAATTAGGATAGCTGCGCCTTCATAACCGTCCGCGCGGTTAGAACTAATAAGGGAGAATCCCTTGAAATGAAGGTCAGATGAGCTTTTTAGCCATGTTTCGGAAAGCAAAGCAATATTAATATTATGTTGATCTAACAACCTCTCAAGAGAGGGTTTGTTAGCGCTAAGGCTTCGGCAGTTCCACTGAAGGATTTTAAGTTTCGGAAACATTGTGAGGAACCAGGTTATTGGCCATCAACTTGGGGAATAAAATGGAAGAGTGAAGAGAGGAGAGTAAGAAGAGAAGAAAAAACTTAGAAGGCTGAAGCAGTAGTAGAGGAAGATTGGAACAAGAGGAAATGAGAAAAGGGAGAAGGTGTTCGCCACAGAATAACGCAACTGAGGAGAGATTTATGGGAAGTGTAGGTAAAGGTGAGAAGATCCACCGCTCGAGTAAATTATAATGAGGCTGGTGTCGCAGAAGAATATTACAATAGTCATGCCAGTAGGCATAATATAACAGTACCCATCGCTCAAAGCAATCATTGCGTCTGGGACCTTGTATGCTATCAACCAACTTAATTAAAAGAGGCAAGCAACACCAAAGGAACGCTGTGTAAAATTTTAGAAAAGGAACAAGAAGCTTCCATCGCTCAAATAAATCCTTGCGAATGGGTCCTGGTATGCTATCAACCAACCTAGTTAAAGGAGGCAAGCAACACCCAAGGAACGCTAAGAGAAAATTACAAAAAGAAATAAAAATAGAAAGCTCCCATCGCTCAAATAAATCCTTGCAAATGGGTCCTGGTATGCTATCAACCAACCTAGTTAAAGGAGGCAAGCAACACCGAAGGAACGCTAGAAAAAAGTTGACAAGAAAGTTGTAGGGTAAAAAATATAACTCATTATGTGTGAACAGCCGAGAAAGCGGCAAGCGATGAGGCGCACTATGAAAAATTGCGTTGAGACTGAGGTGAATGAAGAAATCAATAGCATCATTTAAAAGGATAAAAATAGAAACAGGGCTTTTGAGGATCAAAAGATAAAAGGAGGAGCAAACCGTATAAAGGACTGGAAGAAGTGGAAGTACTTGTGCTTCAATATCTATGATTGTAAAATCTGACATAAAGCCTCTAATTTATCTTCTAAATTGGGAATGTCCAGTCTGCCAAGGGCGGTTCGTAGTGTAGCAGCTATAGGGTTGAAGGGAGGAGGAGGGGCGGAGTCACTGAAGGAAACGTTATTAGCTGCTGGAGCCTTTACATTGTTGACGAGAACAGAGGGAGATACTGTAGGGGGATTGGAGACCTTTGGAGCACTATAACGATAACCTTTAGTGCCAGCACTGAGCGTTAAACTTGAATAATATTTGTTCAAGGGATTAGGAGACGTAGAGTTGGAAAAGTGCCTTTGCGTAGGAAGCTTGATATAGGAGGAAGACGAACTGCTGGAGCCTTTCTGACGTTTCCTCTTAGGGATGGCAGGAGAGGAATTCGCCAAAGCGGAGAAGTTTGAAGAATTTGAAATCTCGGCAAAAAAAAAAGGCTGGAGACACTAACTTGGCTTGGCAGATATTTTTTGCCTCGGAATATGAGACATTTTGTAAGCTCATTATTTTATGAATTTTGACTTGTTCTTTGAAGACTTGACAGTTGGGGTCCAAAGCGGAATGATCCTCTCCACAGTGGACGCAAAGATAGGAAGAAGGCCCACTTTGTTGCGTAACGGTGCATTCCGAAGATGAATGACCACCCGCACACAAAGAACAAATGGTTTTGCTACGACAAGAAGCGCTGAAGTGCCCAAAGCGAAGGCAATTGCGGCACAATTTGGGTCTACGGATCAAAGGCTCAACCTTAACACGATAAGAATCATAGAAGCAGATGTGGGAAGGAAGGAAGGAGCCCTGAAACTTAACTTCTATTACGGGAATAGGAGTAAAGGAATTATCTTTATCGAGGGACCTTTTCTGCAACCTACGAATACTAGAGATGGGTACCTCCGATGAACAATTGGACAATAGTTCGTCAACAGAAATATTGGACGGAACGTCACGGAATACACCAAGTCGAAATAGCAGAGATTGCGGGATGAAAGATCGGATTTTTAATTCTTTGTGTCATTCGTCCGAAAGGATGAAATTGTTGGCTTCGATAACAGACGTGAAAATTAATTTTACCAAGTTTTTTCCTGACCTAGAAATAGAGGAGAGACCATTAATTTTTCTACAAAACATTCTGGCCAAAGACATGGGATGGAGATAGGAAATATTCTTGTCTTCCAGGCTCTCAACAAGAACGACGATCTGGCCTTCGTAGTTGTTTGGAAATACGTTTAAAGAGGAGGTAGCCTTCATTTGATTATCGGTATTAGTAGGGTTAGACGGAATGTTGTGTACAGATGAAGTGTCCATGACTGTTTGTTCAACAGTCGGGGACACTGTCTGCGAGTTATTATTAGGACAAGCAGTGGAAAGAGATTTAGAAGAAGACGGTGAAGAATGATTAACAGATAATTTAATTTTATTCAATGATTTTGTTACATCGGAAGCAGTTTTAGTAGAAGAGCGAGAATTAATCGGGGGAGGCTTACCTCCCCTGTCGGACGCGTCTGGCATTGAATTTAACAATTGAGAGGAAAGTTAACGATTAGCGATATCAGCGATGAAGCTAATACTACTAATAATAATAAAAGTAAAAACTGATAAGAATAACACGAATCCGCTTTATCGATAAAATAAAATAGACGAAATTATATACAATAGAGGTAAAATGAACGATCTCACCGATAAAATCAGCAAATATACGAACGCAGCACAGATAAATCATTTATAACTATTTAAGCATAAACCATTTAATATCTATCTCTCACATATCATCAGATCCAAAGTAAGCCTTAAGTAGTGACGTACCCGCATAAACTTTTACCGACTAACCTATATAAATATACACACACATATACGCAAACACCCACAAGTATATATACACATATGCATATCCACATACACACACACAAACACAGGCCCATACACCCGCATGTTATATACAATTTGATATAATGCTTACATTTGTTGTTAACTAAATTCTAATAGCATTTCCTTTATTTTAGTCTTACTGATTTTATTATTGTTTTGCTGTAATATATTATTTATCGGTATATTATTAAGTAACTTTGTTAAAAACCATTTGTTGTAGTTTGTCTTCATGTTTATTAGCGTGTCTTCTGTGTTGAAATTCATCTTGTCTAGCGTTACGCAAACTGTAATTACATTTATTTCTTCGTGTTACACTGATTTCTTTTTCTGGATATTTAATTAGTAGGTTGTATTTAAGTATCATTTTTGGGGAAAGTATGAAATGTGTTTTTGTAATATTCAAAGAATTTACATTTGTGAGATTTTCATATTTTTTTCCCACACAAACTTTCAAACATTTATCCTGTAAATAATTTAATTGCTTTAGTTTTGTATTATTCGCGTGTCTCCATGCCATATTTTTTTTTTTTTTTCACCATAATACTAGAGTACAAGTAAGTTTGACATAATCCGTTGAAAACCATTATTTTTGTAGAGACTGGGTAGCCTTTTTTATCAATTTATTTGCAACATCATCTGTATGTTCATTCCATCTAAACATGTTGTCAACAGTCACACCCAAATATTTATATTTATACACTTCCTCTAAATTATTAGAACTACATACGTTTTGTGTGTGTAAATACTAACATTATGAACTGTGATGTTTTATTTTGATTTCATCTATATTATATTTACTACTTGGATTTATCCACATTATTTTTGATTTGTTTGAGTTAATATATAATCCTCTATCAAGTGTCCATTTTGTTAGCTCATCTAAGTTTTTTTGCAGTAAGTTCTCTGCTATTTTATAATTTTTATGGGACATTATAATTGCTACATCATCAGCATATGTGAATATTTTAACAGATTTTAAAGTTTTATTAATATTTCTAATATAGGTTATAAACAGTATTGGAGGTAATATAGATCCCTGTGGTACTCCATATATTTTTTTAATTTTTCCACTAGCCGTTCCATTTATTTGTACAACACTGTTTATATCTGTTAAGTAATTATTGAACCAATTTAAATATCTTCCAGAGATTCCTACTTCTTCTAATTCTTTTAATAATATATCATGCGTAATTGTGTCAAAGGCTTTTATAAAGTCTGTAAAAATTATTATACAGTGTTTTTATATTGCTATTTGACTATGTATGTATTTCACGAAATCTCCCAATAATTTTGAAATAGATTTATTCTTTTGAAATCCATATTGATATGATCCAATTAAATTATTATCCGCTAAGTATTTGGCTAAGTGATTTGTAATATACCTTTCTATGATTTTTGTGATTACGTTTGGTTTCGATATCGGTCTATAATTACATATATCTTTTAAACTTCCTTTTTTATGTATAGGTTTAATTTCCGAAAATTTTAATCCTAAAGGTATCATTCCTTCTCTTAGCGTATTATTTATTATTTCTGTTACATGACCAGCAATGTTATTAACGGATGACTTTAAATCTTTAGCTCTTATTTTATCATATCCAGTTCCTATATATATATATATATATATATATATTTAATCTATTTATAATGAGTTTCGTTTATTTGCTATTTATATTTGGAATATACATATATATATATATATATATATATATATATCTTGTAATATTTGATTATCTGCATTTACCTCATTTTCACATAGTGTTACGTTACGTTTATGAATATTTTTATATACTCCTGTTGAAAAATAATTAGCAAAACTATTTACGATCTGAGTTAATGTTTGATTTTTAAACTGTGTTAATATAATGTCATCCCTTGATCTATTTTTCCCTTTCCCTGTTATTCCATTTATTACTTCCCAAATTTTTTTTATATCTCCCTGTGCTTCTTCTAGTTGTATTTTACAGAACTTGTCTTTCCTTTCCCTAATCAACTTATTTAATTTATTCCTTAACTGTTTATACTGCTTTCTGCATTCATTATTATATACGTTAGATTTCCATTTTTTAAATAATTTTTGCGCTTTTCCATCAGCTTTATTAAACCACTTTTTTTATTTTTTTATTTTAAATAATAATTTGTAGGTTCCACAAGGCACTAGCCCGTCTGTGGGTTCCCAACATAATTATTATATATCATTTATTTGTACAATATAACATCAACTTAACTTAAGTACTACTTTCTGTTACAACATAAAAGTTTTAACTTATATATTACTATACTAAAAGATCCACACTCTCATTATTTATCATTTATATTACAATTATACCATCACCTTAAATAATATTTCCTATTACAATACCTTAATGTTAGCTTATATATTACAGTAATACAATATAATTTTTATACAACTACCACTCTCTCATTAGCAGCTTAAAACTGGAGATAGTAACGAGTCTCATGTCAACGTAGTCAATGTTTTTTTTTTTTTTTGTTATTATTTCTATTACTCTTTACACCATGCAATCAACCAAATTTTAACCCTGTTTTTCCATCTCTCCAGATTTTTTTCATTTCAAATTTCCTTTGGTATCTTCCCCATTAATTTTATTAATACCTCTTCCTCTGCATTGTGTCTATTTTACTGTTAATCTCCCTAGATCGCACATAGCAAGGTTTATCGCAATTTCTAGTCCTGTACGTTCTTGTTCTAGTTGGTAACTGCCTATCTTTGAGTTTAGCATTGATTAATTTTCTGTAATAATATAACATTTTCGGTGACATTTCGTTATTTTTGTTCCACCCCAAGTGATCGTTAGCTAATGCGTCTAGTTTTCGTTGTGTAAAATCAGTTTTAAACATTTTTTTTTGCAATTTGTTGATTTTCCTCATTTCTGTAATTTTCGCTTCACCCCAAATTTCGATTCCGTATTTAATTCTGGACATTATTACAGCTTCGAAATATAACCTTAGGCTTTTGTATGTCATACCTTGTTTTAATTTATATAGTGCAAGAATATAGTTTGACTAACTTTCCCCGCTATGTTGTTCATTGTTTAATTCCTATATGTTTTTTACTTGTTTTTAAATTCTGTTGATTATTGTTTTTACATTTCTCATAGATTGCTTTAAATTTACTTTCAATTTTCACATGCGATGTGCTTTCTGTATTTCCCCAGTTCACATTCCTTAATTACTACAAAACGTTCTATTCTAATCTACATAAGATCTATGGCGATAGAAACAAACCGTTCGGAGTTATGTGTATTGACTACTTCAATTAACTACATATAAATCGACTTACTGTCACTCCATCCGAACCTACAAATCCGCCCTTTGATTGATATTATACGGACTTTACCAGCACATGAAAAAGACTTATTAAATGCAAAAAAAAAAAGCAGTTAACGATTGCAATCAAGGACGCCGCTCAAAACATATAGGAAAACTAATCGAATTAGAAGTTACGGAAAATTAAAGCTGGAACATTGAGAAACATCACACCGTACATACAGACGAATTGTCTATTAGGCAGAATCCGCATCGGCCACACAAAACTAACCCACGGAGGACCCTTACTGTAACGTGAACCTCCACCAAGTCTGTCCGTTGACCATGTCATCTCCGTATGTCAAAAACACAAGGAGCGCGAGGAAGCTTTCTCATCCGCACACACGAGAAGAATTACTCTATGGAAGAGGCGCTTGGTAATGATGAAGCTGCATCAAAAATACTTTTATATTCTTAAAAGCTATAATGATTTTTAGTTTACGTATTGAAGAATTATTTGTAATTATTATTTTTTGATTTCTTAAATATGTGTAAATTTGTAAAAGATACATAACTTTCCGTTTAAATACTATAAAATTATCTGTAAATATCTGAATTATAATGTATAGGAGACGCAAATGACCTAGAAATCGAGCGTCTATAAATAAATATCGAATTTGAATTTGAATAGTATACTTTGCAGTTTTTGTTCAATATACTTAGGGTTGTATTTTTTGATTCCTTTTGTAATGAGTATTCCTTTTATTTCTAATTTACAAATGATTATGTAGTGATCTGCTATCTTATTATCCATAATAATAGCATTTTCCTTTATATTTTTTTTTACTCTCGTGTAGAAATGATCTATGCACGAATATCTTCTTAAATTATCTAAAATTATTTTCTCCCGCGTGATTACATTAATATTTTCTTTGAAACCTTTTTCTGTTAACATGTTCCTATATGTACTAATCTGTTTTGTCCTTTCTAGCAGATTAATGTTCATATCGCTACATATAACTGATTCTTTATTCCCTATATATTTTTCAATGTTTACGATTAGTTCTTTTTTATTATTATTTGGCGGTCTATAAATTCTTAGGATAATTAATTCCCTTTCTTTTTTTACTTGTATTTTTAAGCTAATTACCTCGCAACTTACCCACTCCATGTCCATAATTGTGCCTTCAATGAGTTTATTTGTGTATGTCGCAAATCCTCTACCTCTCCTGTTTACTCTTACCTTTGCAGCACAATCATACCTTTCTATGCTATAAATTGGTAATTTGTTTTTTGTAATATTTATTTCGCAGAGAAAAATTAAGTCAGAATGTTTTTACTCTGTAACTGGTTATAATTTTTTCTCAGTGACCTAACATTTATTAACATTATGTTTACCCGGTTATTTTTAACCTTCAAGTTATTCATAGAGGTGATATTTTATTTTTTAACTCCGTTTAATTTAAATTTATTTAGCGTTTTATATATAATAATAGTTATTCTGAGAATAAATAACGTAATTAAAATTGTTATCTGATATAAATATTAACAAGTGATATCTGTTCAGATAGATCTTTTGTTTGTCCGTTCAACTTCATCTCTTTTCGCGTTCAATATTGATAAGAAGTATTCGGTGAGCTCGTTCCTTTTATTTATCTAGCGTATACTTTCCGTTATCTATATAACGTTTATTTAATTTACCTCTATTCTTATTTCTAACACTGCTGATTTTCCGTTTAGCGGTATTGAATTTATTATTTCAGCCTTATTTTAATTTTTGTTTTTTGCATTTAGATCATTCCAAATCAAATCGATTTTTTTTTTTCTTCTTTAATTTAATTTATTTTTCTAAGTTGTATGAGCTCGTCTAACGGAGGCCACTCAGCGGCCCCCGTAAATGATGTCAAATCCCCAAAGTAAATTTAAACTTAAACTGCATGGAGGTTGGCGTTTCCGCCAAACGTAAACTGCCCAGTCCCATTTCGCCGGTCGCGTCTTTGCCTAGTAAGGATTTGCGGCTTTCACTAAACGATCTAGCTAACCTCCCTAATGATGGTAATAATGGTATCACTACTACTATTAATTTCATGTTTCCATTGTGCCTCCAAACATCCTTCTTCCGATTGTACGAATCTTCAGGATTCTCTTGCCGCAACTGCAAAGGTAGTCGCAGCTCTTCCGATCAAGTCTGTCCTGAATGGCAGCGGCAGAAGGACAAAAAGAATCATGGCTTTCAAGAACATTTCTGTTCACGAAGCCGTTAAACTTAAATCCTCCAGTTCTGCCTCTCCAACCTTCTTATATGCTCATCGCGCCGCAGCCCCTACTTCCTCTTTAAGCGCCTCCCCCAAAAGTTCTAAATTCCCCTCTCTCCGCGTCCTGAATCCTCCACTTTCCACAAAACTTCCAAACCCAAATCTTTCTCAAAGCTTTTTCCACAACTTCCCATCGTTCCTTCCCTTTACTCCCGTTTCCCATTAAATGGTTGCGCCCTGAATCATGGTGATTCTCCCCAATTCAATCCCTCCATATCTTCCAGTTCCTTTTAGTTTTTCTCCTAATTCCTCTCATAACGATTCTTCTTTTGTTGTCTTCAATTTTTCCGCAGGAATCATGGAACTCCTCACCTCTTTTAACATAACCCTTGATAATCTTTCAGCCTTCTTATCCAATCACGTTCATTTTAATTAGACCATTTCTTTCACTTTTTTTTTCTTTTGTCCTTGTTCCTCATGTTGCATTCTATTCTTTATTTGTCGTCCTTATCTCTCTGTTTTTCTCTTGCCTCCGTTTTGCCCAGGATAGCTATTCGCTCAGGATTTATTAAGCTAAAACTTAATTCAGTTCTAATTTTAATTAATTTTTCTTTTATGCTACATGGTTATTTCATTACAGAAGGAAACCTACAAACTGGTCATTAACCCAGTTCGTGCAGGTATTTCTCCTACCCCTAATGGCGAGGTACCTTCAATTTTTCCTACATCCAATCTCGGACAGGTGTTCTCTCTTCTACTCATTCTCCCTTTATCAACTTCTCCTTTAAGTTGGTAGATCATCTACAATCGATCTCCTCTTATTTATTATACCCTTCTTACTACCTTTGCATTCTTTTCTTTTACATCAATTCCAGTTCTGCCCTCTCCCACTTCTTTTTCCCATCCTTTTAGTTCCTTTACTTCTCCCTCTAGCTAGAATGTCGCGGTCTTGTGCCTTAAACATCCTTTAATGGAATTTCCGCAGCTTATGAACTAATAAACTAAGTGTAGAATGTTTATTAGACTTCTACAATATCCATGTAGCGCTATTATCTGAAACTTGGCTTAAATACTCCCCGTCTCTACAATTTTAAGGTTATTCTCTAGTTCGATCTGATCGTGTGGATCGGGATGGTGGTGCTAACTAGACGTGATCTATCCCTTCTCACTCACAATATCCCGTTTCTTCCTCCTAACCTCCCTAACATGATTCACATTTCGCTTGAAAATCTTCTCCCGAATCCTATACATATTACTTGCATGTACATCCCTCCCAACTTTAGACACTTTAGCCTTCCTTTGCCTTCATTCCTTTCATCCCTATCTGATCCGTTTATTATTGGTGGAAGATGGAAAATGGAATGCGCACTCCCCTCTGTGAGGTTGCGTAGGGTGCAAACCTAATGGTGTGATTCTGGAAAATTTCATCCCGAACCATAATCTTTTTCTCCACAATCGTTCTCCTACTTTCTTCAGACATCCATCTTCCTCTAGTGCAATCGATCTCTCGTTTTCATCTCCGAATCTTGGTCTTGTAAGGGAGAACTCTCGACAGTAGTCAATAAATAAGGTGACTGGGGCGTCTGCTAATCCGAACCCCAATTCCTGTCCCGGAGTCGAAAAGTCACCCCAGACCGGTAATCTGAACACAAAATTCACCCCAATTCGTGTCCAGGTGGTCAAAATTCACCCAAGTTTCCCCCGATGCCTCCGAGTTTCCCCGGACGGTTCCCGTGCATATCCGCTAATCCGAACGTCCAAACAGTGTCCCGAGGTAAATTAACTATCCAAAGTGTTATTCGGGGGCGCAAGTAACCCCAATTAGTGTCCAGGTGCTGAAAGTTCCTCCAAGTTCTCCAAATTTTTCCAAAATTCCCCCGTACGTGTCCCGCTCGTTTCCGATAAACCGAACCGATTATTAATTAACATTAGTATATTAATTAATGTCCGAAAGTAACCCAAGTCTCCGCTGGCCCCGCCCGCCCGCTACGTTACCACGATTTTTTCAAAATTCCGCAGCCTAAGTAAGAAAATTCCAAAATTTAACCCCAATATATTATTTAAGGGGGGGTATGGGATAACGGGTCTAAAAAAAGCACTTTTTTGAGAGTAATTTTTAAAGAGACTATTAAAGTTATTTCATGAAAGTTTTTTGCACATAGTTATGTGACATTTCAAGAACATTCGGTAATTTTTTTGTCAAAAAATATGCATAAACAAACCAGTGAGAGTGAATTGACGGAGGCCATTTCAAAAAAATACGTTTTGCGGTGTCCACGATAACTCGTTACAAAATCATCCGGAACACGAATAGTTGGAAAAAATGGTTAATTTAGAAGTAAATCTAGGTCGCAACGTTGTCCTTTTATTTTTAAAATTTTTTTTCAATTTGTGGCGGTCGGATGAAGTCAAAACCACGATATTTACCCTAAAAATGGCGCCATTTTGTAGCTATAAAATCGGTCTCAAGCGGGGAAAAAAAAAGAAGAACGTTGCGACCTAGTAAAATATGTATTATAAAACTGTGTTGAACATGAACCGGATCGGTACAGAAGTTTTTGAGATATCGTGTCCACCGACTTTAAAAAAGTCATTTCGAGAAAAACGCGTTTAAAGGTTTAAACTATGAAAATTGGAAGAAAAAATTTTTTTTTTCTCACTTCAACTGAATCGTCGATGCCAGCATCATAAAGCAAGGTACCTGCTGCACTTACAATGTCCAAGGCTTCCTTTTGCTCCATTCTTTCCATTATTCTAACCTCTTTTGTCTGAAGCACAGCTTTTTGTTGGGCTCTTTGAATTCGCGTTTCATCAGCTGTTTGAACGTATTGATGAGCACTTGGGCCGACGCTGATTTTCATCTCTTGTAGGAAGGTTAGTAATGCAAAATTGTCTTCATTGGAAAACATTTGTTGCAATTTCTACTAAAATAATTTTTGGAGCGATCTTCCAAATAAGTTGATTTAGACTTTCGTTATTGACTTGAGTAAATCCACCAACACATCGCTCTAAAAGCTCGTCCTTACCTAAATCTTCATAAATTAGCTCGATTGCTTTTGTTACATCATCCGGAAAAGGTTCATAATCGTGCTGGAAATTTTCTATTCCGGTGGCGGCCAAAGATTTTTGATAAGCGCACCACAAGTTAGCGCCGGCCGGACACTTATGATACTGTGGATTTTTGTTCGTTGATTTATAATGAAAAAAGGTCGCTGAAATCGCATCTTTCATTTTTTGCACTGAATCAAAATTTCTTCTGATTGCTAATCCATAATACACTGTTAATTTATCAATTGTTTTACCAGTGAGTTTTCCTTTCCAGAGAGACTTCTGCTTCTTCTAACATAGTTTGTCCAGCCTTTTTTTCTGATTTTTATTTCTGTCTCTCCTGTTGTGTTTTTTACAAGATCACGTAGCCGTTTGCCGATCCTTTTTTGAACGTGGTCGACGCATTTTTATTTATTTATTACAAAGTCTTCGCCATATGGATGGCATTGAATTACACCGGTGTTATACTTGACGTCGTACTTTTCCTCCGATCGTTGAAACATTTCTTTTATTACTGATACTTCCATGTTTCCTGCAGGTCCAATGTGATTTACTTCACATTCACCATGTTCCACGTGCTTGGTATGCCATTCTTCAAATTCCATCATATTTAATTTTTTCTCCCAAGTTTTATACCTTTAACCGTGCCCACTTTTAAAGCAAATATCTATAACTTTTCCAGTGTAATATCCTATTAATGAAGAACCACCATATAACGAAAAGAAACCTCGTTTTTTGCCAGGTACCATCACCGGCTAGGCCCTTTGAAAGAGAAGAAAGCAGCTGCTTCGGTTAACTACCTGCCGCTTTCGGCCGACTCAAAAGGGGTGCAGCGCACAGCTTACTATCTTAATGAGTTTTACTCCAAATGACCTGAGGTTTTGGGAAAATATTTCTAAGAATTTGTACTTTTATATGAAAATTTTTCAGAAAAACGTATAATATTTTTCAAAGTGGTTATCCCATAACCCCCCCTTAAAGCATAAATCTAACCTATAACTCCAGTTCACACCTCTCACACGTATATTTCATTCCCACGCACGCTCCATCCACCGTCGCGAAAGCGCACGCGCAGATCCCATGCATATATCTAACACAACGTTATTCTCCGTGAAAACGGTTACGCTGATCCCGATACCTCGATTATTTTTTATAAAATTAACCTAAGTATATTTTTTTATTTTCCCGACTCCCCGATCTTACTGCCATATGTCAAGACGCATATCGCGATCTCGCGCTTATATCTAACACAGCGTAATTCTCCACGGAAGCGCACGCGCCGATCCCACGCATATTCCGATCTCCACCACAATATCTCGCATACACAAGCGCTCCGTTCCCGATACCGCAATTATTTCTTTAATATTTCAAAGTCTAAGTATACATAATATAAAATTAACCGAAGCATATTTTTTTATTTTCCTGATTCCCCGATCTTACTACCATATGCTAAAGCGCACGTCCCGATCCCGCGCATATATCTAACATAGCGTTCTCCGCCGCGAAAGCGCACACGCTGATCCCCCGCACGTGTCGTCCGTTTACGCTGCTCCAATTTTTTTTAATTATTATTTTTTTCACATAATAACCCAATCCCTGCTCTGTTGTCTAAACCTAACCTGTTATCCAAAACATTTACAAATTAACAAATCAATTATTTCTATAGTCTAAAATAGCCTTAGTCTCCTTTACCCCTTCCACCCTCTTTTCCGATCGATTCCGTTTTTTTAATATCGAATATATCACATTCTATTTACTTTTACTACGACCATTAAACCCCCGATCGACGCTCCCGACGCCTCCGTCATTTCATATTGAGAGGTAATTATTTTTTTCTGTGACCGCCGTCAATGCACATAATCAATTCCTTCACATGCTTACACCGCTGCGATATCCGCCGTGATATCACATCCCACACACACACACAAACACACACTACCTCTAGTTTTCTTGTTGTTGAGAATATTTTTTTTCGAGTCTAACTATTATAGAATTATCCTAAATATATTTTCTTCACTTCCGATCAATTATTCCGACCGTTCATAATATTTTTATTTTTCTCCGGTTCTAAAAATAAATCCTACAATATCTTCAACGCTATGAATGTCCACCGCCAATTCCCACACACCCATCTGCTGTCGTTAATTCTCACATCGTTCATAATAATTTTTTCGAGTCTAACTATTATGGAATTATCCTAATTATATTTTTTTTTTTGCTTCCGATCATTTCTTCCGACAGTACATTAGTTTTATTCTTCTCCGATTCTAAAAATAATTCCTACAATGTCTTCACTGCTATGAAGGCTTTCACATCCTCTGCAGTTAGTTTACATATCGTTCATAATAACTTTTATTCAACTCCAAGTATTATGGAATTAATCCAATTATATTTTTTTATGCTGCCGATCATTTCTCCCGATAGTACATTATTTTTATTTTTCTCTGGTTCTAAAAATAAATCCAACATTGTCTTCACCGCTATGAATACGCACACATCTTACATCGTCTGTTTCAATATCGTTCATAATAGTTTTTTTTTTTCAACTCCCAGTATTATGGAATTAACCTAAGTATATTTACTTCACTTACGTTCAATTCTTCCGTCCGTTAATAATTTTATATTTTTTTTTCCGATTCTAAAAATAAATTCGTCGATGTCTTCACTGCTATGACTGCACACACACCTTCTGCCGTTAATTCTCATATCGTTCATAATAATTTTTTCATGTCTATGTATTATGAAATTACTCTAAAATATTTTTTTTCTCCCTCCAAAGATTTTTTCCAAAAGTAAGTATTCGTAAATTTATATCGAGTAGAGTTTTATTTAACACGATTTCAACACCCCTCCCTCTCCTTTCCGCCCTACACAAATTACAAATCTTTCATATTATTTTTCACGAGGACATCCACCCGAATGTGAATCCGCGCCACCCATTTCTGCACACACATATGCTAGAAATGGTTTCCCAGTCATTCATATTAATTTTTTTCCAAGTCTATTAGTTTAAGAATATTTTATTTATTTCAAACTCCAAATATTTTTCAAGATCTTTTCATATTATATTTTATTTTCTGTTTAAGACCCTATCAAACCCTCGACTGTCGCAAAAGCATCCCGGCACTTCTCACGCACGTTCTCCATTATACATTATCAAAATGAATCGAAATTTATAATCAACGAAGACAATTTACAGATGGTATATACTTTTTATATTTTTTCCCCGTATTCCTCGATCGCCACATCCGTCACAAAAGCGTACAAGTCGTTCCCACACATATATGTATACATCGTCACGACTACACAAACTATATCTGTGCATGTTATACATTCCTATTATGTATTTTCAAAATCGAACCGACTCTCAATATTTTTCACTTTACACGGATCTAAAAATTTCTTCTTCTCTCCTTTTACCGCCCTGGACTAAATTAACAACCATACATAATGTTATTTTTATTTATTTATTCTCAAATACTTATACACGCATACACATCCGTTAGCACTATTTACCATATCAGTCATATTAATGTATTACAGATTTTTAAGCTTCCAATCATTTCACTGTTCATAAGTTTTTTATTTTTATGCAAATCAGTCGTCGTGAATCTCCAACATCCGTTCTGCACACATGTTTCTACGCATTCGTCACTGTATCCGTCCGTTATTCCACTTTCATTTATTTTATTCATTTATTATTTTTTCTATCAAAAGCCTGAATCTAACCTTGAACCTCTTTACCTTTCATTACGCTTAGTATGTAATATTTTTCTGAACGTAGATACTGTAGAATTTAATTAATCGATATATTTTATTTTTCAATCGACAAAATTTTTTAAAATCTTTCATAATCATATTTTTATACAAGTACATGTATGGTTTTAATATTTTTTAAATTTCGTAAATTATTTTTCCGCGATATACACGAGTTCGTCTATGAGGTGTTGATGGTCAATTGTATAGAGCGACAGATAGAAAAAACCTGTTAGTTTACGAACCACAGCATGTTCGAAGAAAAAAAAAACACGGTAGCACGACCAGATCAGAGTTGCAATGTGCGAGTGAGAGAGTGTATGTGTGTGAAATAGAAGGTTATATTCTCGAGGGCAACAGCTTGATTGTAAAAATACGTTAAAGATACCTGCATCTATCCCTGAACAATCGTCATATCGAACTCAAAAAAGGTCGTCCAAAAGAATATTGTTTTCTTTTCCAGGTAACGAGCAGTAACATTTTTTTTCTCTGTATTATAAAATTAGCCCGAGTATATTTTTTATTCTTTCATTACGCTAAAATTTTTTCAAATCTTTTTTGTAATATGCTGTGCAGACAAATGTACGCCGCAGACACTTCTCGCTTCATTACCACAGATATATCTGTACGTTCATTGACACTATTCTTATCATAATATAGTTTTTTCAGGAAATCGTAGAAAATGGTTCTTCGCTCCATTCATACTATGTAATCTATTTCCAAAATTCAAATCGTGCCTAATTACTTTAAAATCAACTTAAATATATTTCATTATTTCCAAAATTAACAATCTCCTTACAGATCATTATCTCATTTTCCGATCGTCAATAATATATATTTTTTTTAATCTATTGTACATATTATTTTTATTGTTTAAATTTTTTTTCAATTCGCAAAGGACCTAACCTATAGAAAACATATTGTTATACACATTTATGACGAATTCACTCCTTCTACTTACATTATGAGTTAATTTTTCTGTAATTATTTTTAACATCATGAAATTATAGTAGTATTTTTTTAATTTTTTTATTTTCCACACATGACAAAAATATTGAAATCACTACATCTATAAATGCATTCACCGTAAGCCTCCACTAAACTATCATGAATTTTTAAAATTAGCCCAAACATACTATTTTTCACTACAAATTACATTCGCCTGTAATTTTTTCTATATAATCACTAACCTACGAAAACACTTCGTTCGTTTTACTCATGTCGAAGCAATCACTCCTTTTTCCTCATGCTATCTATCTTCAAAGTCTAATAATGTAACACGAAATTAGTCTAAATATACATTCATGCTAGCAAAATTATTACATCACCCCTTTTTTCTACTCAATTGTATGTATGTTTCCGAAAAATCTTATTATATATTTTCAAAATTAACTCCAGCCCACGTATTATTTTTATATTTCATTCATTTATATTTGTTTAATCATATCTGCTGCAAGACCGTATAAAAGAATACAAGCAGTTCCCGCACACATAATTATTGTTCAGAGGTGTTGTTGGCGTACTTTATCATATACTTTTGTAAGCTCATACAGAACGGACTTCATAACCTTTTATCATTCATTTAGATGCGGAGTCACACAACTTTTAGCGGAGCAATCAATTCTTTGCAAAACTAATGATTGAAAGCATCCTTTTTTTTTTTCCAAAAAAAACGTGGAATAGCGAGGATTTTTTTTTTTACACACCCAAAATAAATGAGATAATTATTTCTCTATATTTATCACATTACCAAGATTGTATATATCACTCGATTGTCTCTTTCCCGCATTCAACGATTTTTAACTATGATAAAAATTTTCGTTCAATGCTTTATTCATACATTTTATTTCTAAAACCCTATCACTTGAATAGAATGTTATATGGCTGAGATGGCAGTAAAGATTTCAATTTTATATATGAAGAATGGATGAAGCAATCCAGAGACTGTTGTAAATGTATGAGTCTTATTATTTGAAATATAAAATTTGAAGGAAATTTATATATCTTGCTTCGTTTTAAGATGTTTTATTTTTACATTTTTTTTTTAATCTCCCTCTTACTATTATTTTTGAAATGGAGGTTGATAACTATGAATAGTATTTGTGACTATAGAGAGAGAGGTAAACGTTTTCCTCACTTTTGACTAATTATGTCCAATTTTCAATCATTTTTTACCATTTTTCCCACATTTTACAACTTTTACCTTGTTTTAAGCAATTTTTGCTATTTCGCATCATTTTCCAGTCTTTTTTTGTACTTTTTACACTATTTGCATCGATCTTTCAACATCTTTGTAAGGGTATTTTTTTTCTTTCTTACATCTCATTACAATATCGTTAGTCATCAATGATAACAGTACATATTTATGCTTTCACACCACCTTTCGCTTCATCTGTGCACATCTACAACTTAGCAATCGCAGAACCAGTTGAATGTTGTAGGTCTACATTCGCGATCTCCATTTGATTATTGAGTTTACCGGCCACATCTTTGAGCGCTTGATCTAATGTATCGATCGGGACGTTGTATTTTGCTTGCCCGCTCGATATCTTCAACAGCATATCATGCTAACGTTTAATAAGAGCATTCATAAGGCTCGAGACGTTTACTGAATGTTTTCTCAACACATTCACAGCCCTACCCCATACACTAAGGAAATCTTTAAACATCTCCGTAACCATTCCTTTTAAGCTGGAGGGGGCAAGGGACTCCTATATTCGTTTTGACAATTATCACTTCGTCGTCCATCGCCCTAGCTTTACTCACCGTTGCACATACATGTAGTAAACGTTTTCTTCTTTTACAATTTTCTTATATTTCAACACTATTACAACATTTTCTTACATTTCTAACTAATTGTAAACAGTTTTCCATTATTTCTTTACATGTTCTTATGTTTTAGAGTCTTTTTGGGCTATTTTTTTCACCAATTTATGCTATTTCTTATCATTTTCTTACGTTTTAATGTCTTTCATACAATTTTACTCAATTTTTCATCATATTCATCAGTTTTTCATTTATCTCATACATTATATGTCTGAATGTGTCGAATATCCACCCTTTTAACTATATTTTATAATTTGATATGATCATAGATAATAACAAAAGATTTCATCACTAGTGATAAGATATAAGTTAAGTTGTAATAAGTGCGATTATATTTCGTCGTTTAAAGTTTTAATTGTTTTCCGATCACGCGTTAAAATTCCGTCATCGAAAGAACAATTGCTTATCACCTCGGGTAAGATCGTTTCATTTATATCTATTATACAGTGATACCGTTTTACTTCGATAGATAACGTCATCCGCACGGTAGCGTGCCGTTGTGGCAACATGACGAGCACACAACCAACATACAGCTCTGTCACTCAAACCGAATTCTTCCCGTCCCGCGATCAGGCAATCATACTCCATGCTGTAGACAACATTAAATTCAGAGATTACATTGCCGCTCTGGGCCAAATTATTCATCCGTCCAACATTATCTTTTCCTCTCGTATTTCTAATAATCGCGTCTGCGTATATCTAAAGACAATAGAAATAGCTGATCAATTCGCTAAAAATCACACCTCAATTCCAGTTAACAATGTACTCATCCGCGTCCGCAAATTAATTAACCCGACCAAACGCCTCGTAATCTCTAACGTTTCTCCTCATATTCCGCACGCAATTGTCCATGATGCTTTAACAATGGCTAACGTAAAAATAACTTCTCCAATTACGTTCATGAAGGCTGGACTAAACGACAACGATTTAAAACATATTAAAAGCTTCCGTCGGCAGGTGTACATACAACCCCCTAATGATGATACGGGAAATCTCCCTGAATCGTTAAGCATCAGCTACGATAATGAAACATTTAGAATCTTCCTTTCCACCGATGATAGATGGTGTAGCGTATGCAAATCAAGAGATCACTCCAATAACAACTGTCCTGAAAAGGAGGAAGAAGAAGAGATGGAATTTTCTGGAAATGAATCTGACGGTAGTACTACGTCCCAAAAAGGGAACGTAAATTTAGAACGCCGCTCCAGCACTGACACAAGCTTAACTAACGATGCAGAACAAGATTCAACTGACCAAGATGCCTCCAACTTCCAAAGCTCAGTAAAAATATCCCTGCCTTCCACTTCTGCCGAAGCCGGAGCTAATTCAGTTGGGAAAAATAATAAGGGACTCAAACGTAATCTATCGGACAATTCTTCCTCCTCAACTGCTAGCGGGCGGAATAGCACTAAAGCGGAACCACAAAAGAAGAAAAAAGAAGATAGTGAGGAAAGAAACAAATTAAGAACTAATTTACTGCCGGCCAAACAACAAATAGAAAACCACCAAAAAACGCTGAAAGAAAGCGTATCTTTTGACAAAATACTTGCGCTAATTCTCTACAACAATAAGACCGCGTCTGTACAACAACTGTTTAGCAAACTTAATATTCCGATTAACTCATCCCACACGGCTCTTACCCAGCTGAAATCGGTCTATTCTGTTATAAATGACCATTCCACAAAAATAAGAATAACAAAGCTTGCTAATAAAATAACAGAAAGTTTGCCGATAAAAAACAATGCCGATGAATAACTTTCTCTTGCAATGGAACATTAACGGCTTCCAAAATAATCTATCAGAACTCCAGCAACTAATTACCCTCAAAAACCCCGTTATTATCTGTTTGCAAGAAACGCACTTTCGACCAACACAGTCTCCATCGCTAAAAAACTACCAACTTGTCCGCTATGACCATACTGCTGGATTACATGCGTCAGGTGGAGTAGCAACTTTCATATATAAATCAATACCGATAATAAAGGAACTACGGTTAAACATGGTAATCCAGAATATAACGATAAACATTCACTTCTGCAGATCAACTCCTTGCCATCAACTCACTATCTGCAACATATATCTGCCACCAAACGCAGAGCCGACATATGATGAAATCAACCTGCTCGTAGGGCAGCTACCAACGCCTTTCCTATTAGTGGGGGATATGAATGCCCACAACACTCTGTGGGGATCCCATAAAACGAACAGGAAAGAGAAAATATTTGAAAAGTTGCTCAACACACACTTGCACGTTTCAATGCTAAACAAGAAGCAGCCGACAAGATTTAACTCCTTTAAAGGCACTTTTGCGACCATTGATTTAACCCTATCAACGAATGACGTCTATTCGAAATTCCAGTGGTCAACCCATTCAGACTTGTGCCACAGTGACCACTACCCAATTTACCTACGGATCAGTAGAGTAAACAAGAAGGATATCATCAATAAGCATCAACGCTGGATAACGGAAAAAGCGAACTGGAATAAGTTCCAAGAACTATGCAACCTTCCCTTCAACTCCGACTCTACTAATATTGACACAGTGATTGAGTCTTTCAACAATCACATAACGGTAGCAGCGGAGAGGTCTATTCCGAAAACGTCTCCGGCTATGAAAGCACGCAATGTTCCATGGTGGAGTCATGAAGTAAAAGTTGCTATCCAAAACCGCAACAGTGCTCTAAGGAGATTTCGAACTACCAGGCTGAATGCAGACCTAGCCAACTTTCGCCTTTGTCGTGCTCGAGCTCGACAAATAATAAGGCAAAATAAAAGGAGAAGCTGGGAAGAATTTGTTTCTAAAACAAATACCAGCTCCAGCCCTTCACAGATCTGGCGGAAAATCGACATCTTAAATGGGACTAGAGGATCTCTCCCAGTTATAACATTACAGGGGCCAACAGGGCTTACTCAAGATCTAGAGGAAGTAGCCAATATCTTTGGTAATTACTATGCTGAAACATCGTCTAATCAATGGTATAGCAAACGATTCCTGTCGTATAAAATAAAAGAAGAGCAGAAATTACTACTAGTCGACTCGAACAATCAGGAGGATTACAACACGCTGTTCACAGAAAACGAACTAGATGAAGCGACTACTAGAATAGGTAAAAACTCGGCACCGGGCCCGGATGGAATTCCCTCCCTATTCCTCAGAAAGCTGGCCCCGGAAATGAAGAAGTACTTACTAAGTATGTTTAATAGAATCTGGACGGAAAACTGTTATCCTCAACTATGGAGCAGGGCAGTAATAATTCCTATACTAAAGTCTAATAAAGACCGCACCAGTCCAGCGTCCTATAGACCGATCTCTCTAACCTGTGCCACAGGCAAGTTAATGGAAAAACTCGTGGCACACCGATTACTATGGTACCTGGAACAAAACGGACTCATACCAGAAAATCAGACGGGGTTCCAGAAATACAGAAGCGCTCTGGATCCACTGTATAACTTACACCAGGAAATATTGAAGGCTTTTCAGGATAAGCAATACTTAATATCGGTTTTCTGTGACATACAGAAAGCATATGACACAGCGTGGAGACACAAAATTATTCAACTACTCTTAGGGATGGGATTGAAGGGTAGACTAGTACATTTCGTTAGAAACTTCCTGTCAAACCGCACAATCAAAGTTCGAGTAGGAAACAAATATTCACAAGACTTTTCAATCGAAAATGGGGTGCCACAAGGCAGCGTATTGAGTGTCTACTGTTTTCTGATCCTGATAAACACTGTTACGAATTCAATCCCATCACCCATCTCAACCAGACTATTTGCCGATGATATAAATATTACGTTACGAACAGCTGACCTGGTTTACGCCCAAGCACTAGGACTACTGGCCTTCATTTCTCTCCCCAAAAAACTAAATATATGGTATTTACAAGAAAACGAAGTCAAGCCTCACTAAATTTAACAATTAATAAAGCCACCATACAACATTCGATGGACTATAAATTTCTTGCTGTACATTTTGACCCTAAATTGACGTGGTGTAATCACATATTTTCACTTAACCAAACGTGTCAACCATTACTCAACATCATGAAGATGATGAGCAATAGGACCTTTGGACCAAGGAGCTCAACATTGCTTCGGGTATACAATGCCCTCATCCGCTCAAGAATCGACTACGGATCGGTGATATACTCGTCGGCTAGTAAACGTCTGCTGAACATACTGGATGTGGTACAAAATATTGGACTAAGGATTGCGTTGAAAGCTTTCCCAACCACTCCAACAGCGAGCCTCCAATACCTTAGTAGCATCCCTCCACTTTGCTACCGGAGGAAAATACTATCCATTAAATACGTCATGAAAGTTGCTAGTCATCAACAACACCTAAACCGCATACATATACAAAAAGAGCTACAAAAAATGGGACTTCAAAGACCACTAGGGACGATACGCAGTATCCTGAATAAAATTCCTACAGTTGTACCACCTTGGAACCAGTTTAAACCCGCAGTTCGTTGGGACCTATTCTCAGCAGATGTTAAAACGCAACCGAACATGGAGATCCGTAGAAGACTTTAGGACGTTCTTCAACAGCAGCCCAACGCAGTCAATTGTTTCACAGATGCATCTAAAACTCCGAGTCATGTAGGAGGTGCTTTTTCCATCGGAAATAGGTCCTACTCTTTCAGTCCACCGAGTATGCTGTCAGTCCTTGTAGCTGAGATGATAACTTTGTTCCAATGTCTGATACAGATCGCGGGCCGGCCTCCTGACCAGTACATGATAATGACCGACTCAGCTCTGGCGTTGCAGTACATCGAAACAAGAAACTCTGCTAATCCATTAAAATTTCTGTCCCAATTTTGTTGTTTATTTTTATTTATAAAGATTTTGTTTCATGAATAGTGTATTTAGGGAATGGTTTGAAATACAGTATGTATATAATAAGCATCCTTTAAGCCTTTAAAAACACACTATAAATTATTGCTGATGAATTAGCATTAACTCTCTGTGTTCAAAATAGATTGTGAAATATATATATAGAGAAGATTTACATGTAAGTTTTGATGAATTTTTAATTACCTGTAATAATGGTATCAACGAGTAAAGTGATGGTTAATGTTGGTAATAACGGAATAAATAAAGAAGCAATTCTTAAAAGCGAACTGGAAAGGATACGCAGCGATATAATGAAAAAATATAATGCGTTAAAGTATGCGACTAAATCTATTACAAATACTTCAGCTGCAATGCTTGAACCTGTTACAAAACAGATATTGGATATTCGGGAATCATTACAAATACCTAAAAGGATGAAAAATGGTTCTGATGGAATAAGTGATGATATATCAATGGTAAAACGACACAAACTTTCTAATGACAGTAGGAAACGTGATTATGAGACTGCTATTGAAAATGAAGAAGAATATGAAAATCGTGATAATAAGGCCCTTAATATACATGAAACGGCTCCATTTCAAATAGATTATGATGAACCTCTACCAAATGATCCTGTATATGGAATACAATATAATGATAGCACTCGTGAGTATATGATGGGTTCAACGCCAATTTTATGGAATCGGAAATGTGGTGAAATTTATTTAGGAAAAGGAAGAATACTAACTAAATTTCCTTACACACCAGGACTGATTCATTTACTGATGGAAGCAAATGTTGATAAGAATAAATATACAAATAATGATTTAGCTTTATATAAACAAATACTGGAATTTACTGGAGCTCATGTACGTGTTACTGGTGTATTAAAGGGTACTCCACTTCCTAAATACAGAAAAATAATACGCCCTCTATTTCAATCTACCATAAAGAATGTAAAAGTTTGTCAAAGTAAAACGAAAAAAGAAACGTGCATACAGGACTGTTCGCAAAGTAAATCTTGAAGACTCTCATTTCAATTATTCTGACGATCCTAATGAATTGGTTGAGCGATTATTGATATTGCACAAATCTAAACAATCGGGAAATAATGGTTTAGATACTGAAATTCGGATGATTGAAGAAAAGTTGGCTGAAGAAGGATATATTCAGTTAAATTAGATGTTTTATGGTATAAAATATTAATAGCTGATAATGATATATTAGAATTTAACATTGAAGCAATGAAGCAATGATTATTTTTATTGATTAAGATGAATATCATAAAAATTATTGAATAAATTGTGAACAATATTGAATTAAATGAAATTCGGGGAACTTTCAGCACCTGGACACTAATTGGGGTTACTTGAGCCCCCAAATAACACTTTGGACAGTTTATTGACCTCGGGACACTGTTTGGACGTTCGGATCAGTGGATATGCACGGGAACCGCCCGGGGGAAACTCGGAGGAATCGGGGGAAACTTGGGTGAATTTTGACCACCTGGACACGAATTGGGGTGAATTTTGTGTTCGGATTACCGGTCTGGGGTGACTTTTTGCCTCCGGGACAGGAATTGGAGTTCGGATTAGCGGACTTCCTAGAGTAGCCATTTATTGACTACTCTCGACGGCACTTTTGGTAGTGATCATTTCCCCATTCTCCTAATTCTCAACAATGCTCTTCCTTCTAAACCATTCAGGCCCCTGCGCGCACCCCATTGGCTTCTTTCCAAAACATATTGATTTAAATTCCGATCTTTGGTGGTTTCCTCACTCACCCTTTTTCTGAATATCCCCGACCCGTCATCTCAGTACAATTTCTTCATTCAATCTCTATATTCTGCTCTTTCCGCTTCCTCTCCTTCTACTTCCTTTTGCACCGTCGTTCTTCTTCTTATGCCTCCTCTCTTTGGTGGAATGAAGAGTATAAAATTGCTTTTCGGAGAAGCATCGCTACCTTTAAAGTCTTTCACTCTTGTTCCTCAATGTCCAATTTTTTAGCTCACAAAGAAGCCAACATAAAAGCTCGGTACACCTTAAAATCTGCCAAGAGGAATTCTTGGAAATCATTTTGTTCCTCTTTCTCTAGAGATACGCCCTTCTCTAAGATCTGTAAAATGGCCAAGGCATTTAGATCTCCTCTTTCTGAGCGTCCTCACTTTTCTCATCCTTCTTTACCTAAACTTCACTCTTTCTTGGGCTCTATTCCTCCTCCGTATGTCCCCTCTTTCAAGGAATCGAACATTCATCCTTTACCGAATAGCTCAAAACCTCATTTCCTATCTTCTCCTTTCCGTTATGAGAAGCTCTTGTCCGTCCTTTATAAATCTGTTCCTTCTGCTCCTGGCTTGGACAGACTTTCTTTTCTTATTCTTAAAAAAACTCTCTCCTTCCTCGCTGCTCTCCCTTCTGAATATTTTCAACTCTTTGCTACTCTTTGGTTTTATTCCTAAGTTTTGGAACGACTTTATCGTCATTCCAATTCCTATAAAAAATCAGTGTTCTTTCCGTCCCATCTCCTTAGTCTCATGTCTGCGCAAACTCTTTGAAGACTTAATAAACAACCATCTCGTCTGATGGCTTGAGCATAATAACCTAGTTCCTTCAAATATGTTCGGTTTTCGCTCGAGGCTTGGCCCAATAGATTGTATTAGTTATTTCCTTGCAGGTATCTATAAATCTTTCCTATCAAAGAAATTTACTGTCGCTTCTTTTGCCGATGTCTGCTCTGCATTTGATAATGTGCATCTCCCCTCTCTGGTCTCCAAACTCCTCTTTATTAATTTCCTTTGGTTTTTATCACTCTTATACTCAACCTTTTCAATACCGAACACTTTATCTATTTTCTCCTTCCCTTTTCACCTTCAGATGCGTCTATGGTGGGCTTTCTCAGGGTTCCTATCTTAGCCCCACTCTTTTTAATATTTACACCTTCGATATTGCTTCTCTTCCTATTTCCTCTTTCTCTCTCATTTTTGCTAATGACATTTTAGTTTACTCCACCTCAGATGATCTGTCCTCCGCCGTCAACGATGTCCTTTCTTAGCAATGCTCTCTCTTCTCTTCACCTCTCTCTTTCTCCTTCCAAGTCTTCTTGCATAATTTTTGCTCCCCGACCCTTTAACCGTGCTCTTATAAACATCAGTGTATCTGGTATTCCTATTCCCACTGTTAATTCTATATGTTACCTAGGTTTTTTCTTAAATAGTTGCTTTACATTTCATGAACATATTAATTATATCTATAATTCTTCAATCAAAAGACTTAATCTCCTTAAATCTTTATCTCTTTTCAGATGGGGTGGCAACCCGAGTATTCTTTTAATTCTGTACAAATCAATTATTTGGTCTGAACTCGAATATTGCTTCTTCATTTATGACAATTCCTCTAAACTCTCCTTTCGAAACTTGACTCAATTCAAAATTCCTGCCTTCGTCTATGCATTTGCGCTTTAAATTCCTCTCCTATTCCTGGGATTTTATCTAAATCTGCCATTCAACCTCCATCTATTCGTCGTTCATTCCTCGGTTATCGTTTTTTAATATAATGCCTCCCCACTTCTTCATCCAATCTTATTCCTTCCTATCTTTATATAAAAAATCACTGCCGCTTAGTGCTTCATAGAATTCTGATTCTATCGCATATAGCTGCTCGTGTTTTCAATGTTTCTCCCTATGTTCCCTCTTATAACAATCTTCCTTACTTTTCTTATGATTTTAATAGCATATGGCACCCCATTAATTTCTCCTCCCTCCCGATCCGAGCTAATTCTTCCTCTCACAATGTAATCAACTTCGAATTCTTTCAGCTGCTGGACTCTTCTTTTCCTTCCCATGTCTTAATCTTCACGGATGGCTCCGAAAGTGATGGGGGCATGGGTAGTGCATATACGTCTACTACGTTCCTGCACTCTGATCCTTTCAGACTTCCTTCCTTTGTGCTCTATTTTCTCGGGCGAATCGATCTCAATTCTTCGGGCCATCCACTTTATATCCTCTATAAGTGGGGTTCACAAATTTCTGATCGTTTCCGATTCCAAAGGCGTTCTACAAGTCTCAATACACTTGAATTCTATTCATCACTCTTCCATCCGCTTAATTCTTGATCTTCATTGAACCTCAACTTCAGCGAATGCTTGTTTCCTTATTGGCATACCCTCACTCTCTCTGATCCGTTCTTAATCCGTCTTCGTCTTTCCTAAATGGTCCAATCCCTAACTTAGTCAAACAAATTGTTGGCAGTGGTGCGCAAGTTCCAAATTTTATCACTCCCCATTACAAACTTGCTGCTTGGGAAAAAATCCCTACAAGGATAAACTTATCCTTCTTAGATACAGTAACTCATAGATCGGCGAAAAAATCAATAGTCATCCTAACTCTTTGATTATTTATACTCATGTTGCAAAATCAGACCCACATATCTGCCCATTTCCAAACGTTTGCGCTTATGAGATCAGTGAGGAAATCATTTCGTCTCACCTAAACCATTATTGTTCGGTACAGAAAGCAGAATTGTGCGCCATATGCAGTAGCCTCGAGGCTTGTTTACAGGCAAGATTTACAGATAGAAGCGTACTTTTAGTAACTGATTCTTTGTTATCCCTGAATTCGATTTCCTCACTGAACAACATGGATATCTTGGCCCTGAAAGTTATTACACGTTGAAGTTGCTACATCATGTAAGAAATTAAATAATGTTTTTATGGGTGCCGAGTCATGCAGGAATTCAAGGAAACGAGCGAGTTGACTTGGCATCTAAGTCTGCACTGCGCGCATCAATGCCGTTATCAGCCCCACCAATCTGAAAAATGAAGGGCTATTTCTACAAGCGTATGCTGACTGAGTGGACCAGACAGTCGCAAAGGAAACCATCCTTTATGAAAAATATAAAACTTACAGCTGATCTATGGTTTCCTCCTCTTCACCTTGCCCGTCGGGAATATGTGTTTCGAATCGGTTGCGGGTTGAATATATGATGGTCTCACATAACTATATACTTGAAGGTATTCCTCCCTCACCCACGTGTCCTTTCTGTTCTGGTCTTTCCTACCCTTCTGCAGAACACCTGTTGCAGAAATGTGTGACGTTTGCCTGCGTTACACTTTCAATCATCCTCTCAAATGACCTAGCATGCGTACAAATTCTTCTTGGGTTTGTGAGAGCTAACAATCTACTGGGTGGAATATGAAGTAGCCTTCTCATCCTGGTCCATGTGCTGTAATGACTTGAGTAATATCGAGGGGAAAAAAGAATTGAAAATTCTTAATTAGATAATGTAGAATGTGTGCTATAACGTGCGTGCATGTAAATAGGCGGTGCGCGCTTTTACAGTGACTATGACTACATACTTGAAAAAGTATAAAATATTAGTGGAAAAAAGGATGGGGTTAGGTTTAGTTTCAAGCTTTCAATGTAAATTTTTAGCTATTGTTTAAAATGGTTTTGATAACCAGCCAAACTCAGCTGAAAGGACAAGTGTTCCAATACCGGTCTGAAACTACCAAGTGTCATTGAACTTGAGTGAATTTTGACTCACAGGACCATAATTTGTATTAGTTTTTCAAAATTCTCTCGGATTATTGGAATATAGGCAGGAGGGGGAGGGACATAGGTAAATTTGCCTCCCCCCAAAAGAAAATTAGGGTGAATTTGAGCTTCTGGATGAAGTACTTGGGTTCATTTTTGGCACATGCACAGGGTTTTGTAACGAGATTCAGAGTTGTCAGATTCGGTATTTCATGACTTATATAATACCATGTTTTAAGCCTAAAAACTAAACTTTATTTATGTCTTCATTTTATCAACCTGACTGAAGAGGAAAATATAACTAACAGTATCAATGTATCATATTCTACAAAAATTATATTTTGACATAAATATTTTCACAGAAGAAAAAAAAGATTAAATAGATAATAAAAGAATAATACATAATACACATATGAGTAAGGAAATGTTAAACATATTCTCCATTCAAGGGGCTTAGTTTGTTTGTTTTTTTTTTTTTTTTTTTTTTTTTATTATAATACTAAATTTACAAATATAAATCTAGGCGCCGTGTGTAACTACCTGGGCTATTACGGCACCTAGACTCACTTGAAATTACAGAAGGTGGTGCAGTCTGTTCGATGCAGCAAAATTCAACACTGCCCGAACACAATCCGGGTAGTTCGACAACAGACGGTGGGGTGAGGTATAACTAGAAGTACGGGAAGTATGCCGGCACCATTTCAGCGGATGCTCTATAGTTGGTGAGGCCATGAACCCGCACAGAGGGCAAGTGACCGGAGGGGGAGCTCCTTCAAAGACGTGATTGTGTGATAGTGCAGTGTGCCCCAGACGCAGTCTCCATAGGATCGAGAAATCCCTACGTGTGACGGGGAACGGCGGCCACCATGGGTCGGTGTCCGACTTTATGGATCTGAGCCAGGTTGTTTGTTCTGTTAAACTGCTATTTTCTTTATATTCATTATCATAATGAACACATATATATTTACAGACATTTGATCTATACTACAATAAGAACTTTTTACCTACAAACATTGGAACATCAACCGTTTGTCCATAATTAGCCATTAATGTTCCTCCTATAAATTCTGAAATTGTATTATCATTAACATCAACATGCTTGGTAAATCCTTCATGACAATTAATATCTTGATAAATAGGAAATGTAGGATTCATCGCTTCCAGAAGTTCCCGAACAGTTTTAAAAGAAATGTCCTCGGTCTGCAGATCATAAATTCTAAAAACATAAAGAATAATGTTTTGAACCTTAAATTTCTTTAACCAAGCAGAACAAAATATCAGTTATCTGATTTATTACATTTATTAAACAATCCAAAATATATGTGTCTAAATTTTTTATGTATTTTTATTCATAAAATATTTTAATACAAAATATAACTAACTGATCAAAGGAATCCAACATCTTATTAACAAAATAAGGAATTTTGAACATTGCACACCTATATCTCCAGAAGCTCTTAATCATTGTAATTATACTCCATTTGGACGTTTGGAATATTGGATTTTTTCCATTCGCTATAACTATTTGCCCACTAGATTTAGTAGAAATTTGATTTAAACCTGAAATTTCAAATTATAAAATGCACAGCAAAGCTTCTAAAATTATATTATTAAAGTTTTTTAGATGAAACTTATTTACTCGTCTGTAAAAGCAAAAATAAAAATAGAGATTTAATATCTCACTTCATAAAAAAGATTATTTATTTCATATTAGAAATAAAATTATTCATTTACAGAGCATAATGAATTCATACACTAATGTACTGAACATTAAAAAGGATAATCATTAATCACATACAATAAAAGACAAAGAACTCAAAATAGTAATCAGTTTGTTGCGAGTTACAGTAAAAAAAAAAGTAATATATTTTTTTTAAATCATGATTTTCTAGACAAACCACTATTTTTTATAATAATCATGATTACAGCAGTTGGCACCAAGCTCGTTGAAATTTTGCAGGTTCATAAAAGATCATGAGTATAATTATGTAAAATATTAGAAAATACCTTTTTGATTTAGTACGAGGAGTTTAAGTTTTTAGAAACTAGTGTAAGATGCTACAGATAGCCTACTAGAGAAGAATATGAAGTAAATTTCCAGATTACGTTTACTTTTTATCAATGTTGAATTAAAGTGAATCGTTGTCTTCTCGTGTTCGCGTTATTTCAAATCAGGTAGTATTAACATAGTGATAAGAACATCGCATTACGATGAACCGCCCGCCGCCAGCAAACGGGAAGCCGGCCGGCAAGCCGAAAGCGCCGTCTAAACCCGACGTGAACAATAGCGCAACCGGTAGTAAGTCCTCACCACACACAACAGGTAAGTCGCACACACACACACAGAATACACCAACACACGACACCAGCCTTATCAGCAACTCCGATAAGAACCAGCCTAACGTACAGACAAATCCACAGCGTACAGATGATTTATCTTCCGCGATCAACTCGCGCTGCCAGCCGTCCACTGCTCTTAATGTAGACAGCCCAGCGGCGACCGCGTTAAACGACAAAACCCAAAACAACGTCTCCGATACAACTCTTCCGACTGCGCCAAGTGTACCAGTATCTTTCTCTGAAAAATTAAAAACCGCAAAGAAAATAACCCCGCTAACCGATTTCAATTACCCAACAGGGGAACAGGGTATAATATTCCCATACATTCCGACGAGCACCAATCGTGATTACTTCTTAGCATTAAAAAATCTAGTTGGCGGACCAGCTAACATAATAGCAGGCTCGAGAATTAGTAGAGACCGAGTTGCAATATTTTTAAAATCGAAATCCAACGTTGAAATGCTGTTTGAACATGGAGGCAGAATTAAAATAAGCTCACAAGTAATCACTGCACGACATTTAAAAAACCCATCTAACAAACTAATTATGTCAAACGTCTCTCCCACTATCCCGAACCAGCTTATACTTTCACATCTTGCCTCAGTTTTTTCACTGAAATTAATCACTCCTATAGCCATCCTTCGAGTCAACCCAAACGACGCTGAATTCGGACATATTGTCAGCTGGCGCAGACAAGTCTACATCGAGCAGGTTAATTGTTCCAACATCCCTGACTCCTTTATACTAACCCACAATGAACATGAACACCGAATATTCCTCTACTTAGACGACCACTCACGCCGCAGCTGCATAAATAAAAAAGGGAAAACTAATCAACCAATTACATCGCCCCCCTCTCCCCACAACATCTAGACATTGACAGAGCAATGGAAGCCGACCAAGTAATTCCAAATGCGAAACGCCCCCATCCAACAACACCAGATTCTCTGCCCGGCGACCCTATATTATCTGCAACATCACAACCTGCAATAAAGAAAATTAATATCCCGTTACCGGAAGATGACAACAACCAAACAGTACAACTAGAACAAATAATTAGCCCACCAATCCAATCAGAGTTCAAAAATACTTCGAAACCACAGCCAGAAGGGAAGAACGTTTTACAGCAACAGGCCCAACAGAAAACCGAATTCAAAATACCACCAGACATGCAGCACATCACTGAGCCGGTTAAGCAGAAGTCAAAACAGAAAAAAGTCACTATCATCGACGAAGCAGTTGAGAAAATCAAACCGATGTTTGACAATGACCAATCTAACTTCATCATCAACCTTGACGATTTCAAAATATTCTTGAGTAACATTGCTTCCAAACCTGACTACATAACCTATGCACACAATTTCACACAGGATAAAGATGGACTGTTTCACCTAATTGCAGCCGCCAAACCATCTCTGAAGAACACAAGTTTAAAAAATAGATGTACTCGCATACTGAAAAGTCTGAGCAGCTTATCCACAGATGGTAATACGTCAGAGGAAAGCTCTACCCACTAACACACGAATACTATGACAAACTTGACATCAAACATCGACTAGCAACACTCACAGACTTCACAAGACAACACAGAAACACCCAACATGGCGAGTAATAATATAATTATGTAGTGGAACTGCAGAGGTTTTATTAATCATCAAGCCGAACTAGAACACCTATTAGCCACATGTTCTCCATTAGTAGCCTGCTTGGAGGAGACGCATTTACAGCCTAGAGACAAACCAAGAATAAAACACTATAGTCTATTCCGATGCGATAATATCGGAGGCAACCGAGTAAACGGAGGAGTAGCAACTCTAGTGCACACGTCGATCACGGCTGTATCGGTCAGAATGAATACACCCCTTCAGATGGTAGCGATATCTGTTATCTTACACAATCTATCGAGGTCCACACTAACGATCTGCAACTGCTAATTTTCCCCCAACCATATGGTACACTCGGCAGACCTTCAAAATGCCATATCTCAACTAGTAAGCCCAATGGTCATACTTGGAGACTTTAACGCTCACTCCCCACTATGGGGAGCGACGTCCACCAACAGACATGGATCAATTATTACAAACATACTAACGGAGCACGATTTGTGCATTCTCCCCCCACCTAACCATACACATTTTAACCTCTCCCATAACACTTTCTCAACAATTGACTTGGCATTAGTATCCCCATTACTGCTCCCGAAACTTAAATCATCTGTCCATGACGACCTTTGCTCCAGCGATCATTTCCCTGTATTTCTGCATTTCACAGGATATCATCCATCACCACCAATCCCAAGACCCTCAAGATTCTCATTTCACAAGGCAGACTGGACGGCATACACAGCCGGAATTAAAATCCCAGCTCCAAGCGAGTCCCTATCAGACAATTTAAAGATATTTCTTAATACTATACTAGATGCTGCCTACTTATCGATACCCACCTCCCACAATTTTCGAGCTAAGAAAGTACCATGGTGGAGCAAAGAGATCCACATTGCAATCCAACAGCGTAAACGAGCACTCAGGAAGTATAAATCGTCTCGGTCGCTATCTGACTTAGTAGCCTTCAAGAAGTGCCGAGCCCTTGCCAGAGCTCTCATTCGCGACAAAAAGCAAGAGTGCTGGTCACAGTTTATTTCATCCATCTCCTCATCAACGTCAAACAGGACCATATGGAATAAAATAAAATCCATCAATGGAATTAGCACTGTCCAAAAACGCGTCCTTCTCAACATCAATGGCAGTCTAATAACGGATGAAGCTAACGTTGTCAAAGCGTTTGCCAATCACTTCACCGCAGCATCGTCATCAGAAAAGTATCCCCCTGCTTTCCGTAGCATGAAATACCATGCAGAGCAACTGTTGAACGATTGTTTACACGGCTCGCATGCAAGTGCGGTCGTGTAATTAGATCTAATCGTCGGCATTTTCTTTCCTCCTTGCGCAGTCTCATTTATTGTTTATTATCACTCGAAATGTAAGTTTAAGTTTTTGCTTTGGTTTCGATCACGTATGACGATTGCTCGCTCGTTTTGTTTTGTTCCCGTTTTCAGTGGTTTGTCTCGCATTTTTATTTTGGTTGTTGTCTCGCTCGTCAGTTCTTTTGTTTCTCGTTCGCCGAAAACAATTAATTCGAAATAGCCCTTTTCAGGGCTACCCGCGCATTTTAATAAAGTAAGTTTAAATCAATCAATATCTTATTTTTGTATTTTCTTACCTTTTTATTTAACTCACGGAAATTATGTAAAACAGCAACAGCCAGTGCACTTTCCAACCGAATCCAATGAATCATACAATAGTAATTTTACCATCTCAGAACTAAATTTCCAACTCAACCACCATACATCCAACACTGCTCCTGGCCCCGACGGCATCCACCCATACATGCTTAAGTACCTCCCAATTTCCGGAAAACATTTTCTCCTACACATATACAATCAAATCTGGAATTCTGGAAACATCCCCGCGCAATGGAAGTCGGCAAATATAATCCCAATACTAACGGAAAACAAAGACCCTTCCCTTTCCGAAAGTTACCGTCCTATCTCGTTATTGAGTGTCATTTCCAAAACGCTGGAGAAGATGGTTAATAGGCGTCTCCTGTTTTTTCTCGAGCAGAAAAGTCTTCTTTCTCCTAACCAAGCCGGCGGGCGAGAGGCAAGATCAACAGTCAGCCAACTACTTAGCCTGCAAAGGCAGATACTCTCGGCGTTTCAGCGTCAACAGCACCTCTATGCAGTATTTTTCGATTTAGAGAAAGCTTTTGATCGCCTGTGGCGTCATGGCCTACTACTAAAACTGCGAACGGCGGGAATCGCCGGAAAAATGGGTAAATACCTACACAGTTTCTTAGACAATAGAACGATCCAAGTTACGACTGGTTCGTCAACGTCTGAACTGATGCTGTTAGAAAATGGTGTACCACAAGGCTCTGCTTTAAGTGCAACCTTGTTCATATACTACATTAACGACTTAACTGACTGTCTTGCCGCCCCTGTAACGTCCCAGCTCTATGTGGACGACCTAAACATCTCCCTATCATCTAACCATCCTATAAACGTTCAAAATATCCTACAAAAATCCATAAAAAAGCTCCAAAAGTGGTCCAATGACAACGGTTTGACCTTCTCCTCAACAAAAACAATATGTGTTGATTTCCACAGGGGACGCCAAAACGCACTTTCCAGCATATTCCTGAGTCTAAATGGTGTTCCTATCCCAAACCGTCCATCAGTTAAGTTTCTAGGCTTAATATTTGATAAAAAACTCTCCTGGCGCGATCACATACGTGAGCTCAAAGCTAAATGTCTAAAATCCTTGTCCATCCTAAAATATCTGTCGAATTACAAATACAACATAAATCCAAAACTACTCCTTACAATATATAGATCAATCATCCTTTCGCGAATCAATTACGGGTGCCAGGTGTACTCCTCAGCCGCCAATAGTGTGCTAAGATCCTTAGATCCTGTACATTTTGCGGCCCTCCGGTCTATTCTTTCCACTCATCCCTCTACTCCTGTTGTAAGTTTGTGTGCACTGGCAGGTTGTCCCCCACTATCCTATTATAGGAAATATTACAACTTTAAAGAACTGAGCTCCCTCCTTAGTAATACTAAGACCCCGTCACTCGAGCCGGCCACCATATCCCCTAATGGGAGTTTTGGGAACGATCCAGTGCCTGAACTTTTTTCAGTTATGGGTCATTTCCAAATCCCCTCAATCCCAAGAGCTTTACCAGATTTCGCAATAACTGTACCTCCCTGGAGTCAGCCGATCACAAATATAAACATATCTCTCACAAAATTCAATAAAGCACAATATCCCCCAAACGTAGTACAAATAGTAAAAAACACCATAGCGAGCTACACCGATCATGTATGCCTCTACACAGATGGAGCGAAGGCAAAAGGTTATCAGTCACCGGCGGCATGCTCCTTCGAAGTATCAAAAACAGCAGAGTCAGTCAGACTGCATGATTGCTGCACAGCACTGGACGCTGAAATATATGCGATTGTTTTCTGCATTCAACACTATACTGATACTAACCCTCAGTCCCAAAAGGCCCTACTTATAACTGACTCCTTAAATTCCCTTCAACTTATTTCAGAAATAAAACCCAAAAACCGCCTGATAAGAAAAGTCCACTACCTACTATACAGACTATCCCACCTAAACTCTGAAATATCCTTCCTATGGGTGCCGGCCCATGTAGGAGTCCCAGGTAATGAGCGCGTCAATCGAGCAGCTCAGGCGACACTATTCTCTCCAATGCCATGTAATCCCCCTCTTCCCCCCACAATGGCCCATTTATTTATGCACCAAACTGGAGAAGAATGGCAGCAGGAATGGAAATCCGCAAGTACATTCCTCCGAAGCATAAAATCAACCACAGAACCCTGGTGGCCTATAGACGAAATTTCTCGCAGAGATTTTTCTGTCTTGAATCGCTTCCGAACAGGTCACACAACCCTTTCGCACGGGTACATCTTCACGGGACAAGCACCCCCAAATGTCTGCTTCTTCTGTGGTCAACCAAGCGCCCCGTCTACATCTCACCTCCTTCTCGAATGTTTCTCTTTTGCGGCACCAAGATCCACCTATTTCACTACCACCTCTATCTCTAAGATCTTATCGAACGTGCCGTCTGCGGTCGCAGCTATGTTGGCTTTCGTGCGTAGCAGCGGCCTATACCATAGAGTTTAACCTTCCTAAGTAGGCTCCATGTGCTGTAATAGCCTCAGTAGTTAAACACAGCGCATGGAAATCCTCACTATTATTTTTATTTAAAAAAAAAAAAAAAAAAAAATCTTTGTTAAACTATAAAATTACATAATGGTTAATTTTTAATTTGTTTTTACAAACTCTTCTGTAAATGTCTTCTCTTTAATATATATACATATACAAATTGAAGTAGCAATTTCAGGGTCTACCTCAGAGCTTCTACCTTAGCCCTACGCTTTTTAATATTTAAATTTCCAGCATAGCTCGTCTTCTTTTTAAATCATCTTCCCCATACTTCGTAGGAGATATCGTTCTATATTACACTGCTCAGTCCATTTTAAAAGCTAATACTGACCTTAATGACTCCCTGATTTCTTTAGAAACCGCACTTTTTAATATTAATTTTTCTACTCTCCCGCCAAATCTTCATGTGTTGTTTTCACTTTACATCCTTATAATCCATCCTCAATAATCCTGTCCGGTTATTGTTCCTTCTTGTACAGTAGCGCTTCCAACACAGCTCTTTCAAAACTGGATCGTGTGCAGAACCTTTTCCGCCGTCGGTGCCTTTGAAGTCGTCTCCCACAGCTGCAGTTCTTTCGGAAACCAATATGGTTACTCTATATATTCGTCGATCTTATCTTGATTATCATTTCTTGACAAAGCGACTTTCTATTTCTTCGTCTAGTCTTATTAACTTCTATATTTCCATATCACACAACTGGAGCTTCTCTTTTCCCCTCTGCGGTTACGGCTAATAAATTCTTAGATCAACATGATTTTAAGAGGAAAAATAGTCTTAAAGCATTCGTACCCAATCATGTTTTCTTCCGATTCGGAATAATTTCTGATGTGCATGCTTCCTTTTCGGAGGAAGATATCATGGAAGGTATCTCCTCGTCCATTCCTGTTGCTTCAGTTAGGAGAATATCTAAAAACGTGGATGGTGTTCGTCTGCCCACTCGATCGGTAGAGATTACATTTGTTTCCTCCGTTCTTCCTTCCCATATCTCTATTTTTAGATTAATTTTTCAGGTATCGCCCAGTATTAGATCTCCTATTCAATGTAATAAGTGCCATCGTTTTGGTCATATTTGTAATCTTTGTCGTAGTACCTCAACTTTCTGCGTTCATTGCAGCGACAAACATTCATTCTCGGAATGCCCTTCGATTAATTCCGCTCCCGTATGCCGAAATTGCAGAGGGGATCATCGTTCTTCGGATCGACGCTGCCCTGAATGGCTTCGACAAAAGGAGATAAAACGTATTATGGCCTATGAGAACATTCCGTTCCAAGAAGCTTGCGATATTAAAAGTAAATCTTTCGCATCATCAGCCTTTTCTTACGCTGACAGAGCCGCAACTCAACCCAGCGATCCAGTCTCTTCATTAACAAATCCTTCATCTGAAAAAATGTTTCCTCAGATGAGAGCACCAAGGTCAATAAAAGGCCAGTACTTTCACCGTCAATCTAATAAAAAACCGCAAACTAAAACTTCTCCTCAATTTCCGTATCTACCGTCCAATCGCATACCTTCTCCATCTAATGGTTGGACTTTGAAATCTAATGCCATTAATTTGAATAACTCTGCTGATCTTGTTACTTCTGATGATTCTTTTAATGAGACGCCCTCGCAAATTTCCTCCCCAGTTGAGTCTTTCTTCTCTGCATTCATACAGCTCTTAGCTAGAAGTAACATTGCAGCTTCATCCGAACTTAAAAAATCTCTTCAATTTTTGCTCCAGAGCTTTATGCCTCATACATTGTAATATATTAACATATACAACATTTCAAATTTTGTTATATTCTGAACTATATTTGTTTATTTGTTTTTGTTTTTTTATTCTTTCATTTTCTCCTCTTTTACACTTTTTCATCCTTTATAAATTGTACATTTTTCCTTTCCATGTGTTCCATTCTCTTACTTTTTTTTTATCCCGTTCCCCTACTGCCCTGTCATATTATTTTTATATTAACCCATTATACTTTTTTACCTACCCTCACTCTCATCATCATGTCTTCGCCTATCTTAATTTACTCCTGATCTATATTCATAATGGCTTACAAACTTAATATTCTGCAATGGAATTGTCGCAGTCTTAGAGTCAACAAGGATGCTTTGCTTGCTGGACTTTCACAAAATCGACGTGGCTTTGCTTTCTGAGATATGGTTAAAGGATTCTTCTGACATCAACTTTAAAGGTTTCACCTTAGTCAGTTCCTGTCGAAATGACGGCTATGGAGGAGCTGCTGTTTTGATTAGAAATGACATTCTTTTCTATTCTCACAATATTCGCTTATTCAGTTCATCCTCCTCCCTACTTCCTAATTTAGTTCATATTTCCATCCCTAACAACTCTGCTTGTCCTCTTAACTTTATTTCTGTCTACATTCCTCCTAATTTTGATCTTCGGAACTTTCCTTTTTCTGGTTTTTTTGATTCGCTTCCTTCCCCTTTTATTATAGGAGGAGACTGGAACGCTCGTTCTCCTTTTTGGGGTTGCTCCAATTATAATAGTAACGGTGTTATTCTTGAAGACATTTTTCTCCGTAATAATCTTTTTTTGCTGAATGATAATTCTCCCACCTTTTATAGGAACCAACTACGTTTAGTTCAATTGACTTAACCTTTACATCTCTTAACCTCGGTTTTAACTGTTCGTGGAAAACCTTAAATGGCACGTTTGGAAGCGACCATGGTCCCATTATCATATCCCTTAACAACTTTTCTCCTCCTGTGCAGCCTGAACTCCTTCATACTCCTCGATGGTACCTTCCTAAAACCGATTGGTTGATGTTTCGCCGTATTGTCGATTCATTTCTTCCTTTTATCAATGTTAACAGGAATCCTATATCCCAATATCAGTCATTCACTCAATCTATTTCCTTTGCTCTTTCCTTATCTGCTCCTCCGTACCATTCTTCATTAAAAAATAGATCTATATATGCTTCATCCCTGTGGTGGAATAATGATTGCAAGTCTACGTTCGATCTCTGTACTTCCACTTTTAGATCTTTTCGCTCCTGTCCTTCTTTTCCCAACTTCCTTGCACATAAAAGAGCTAATGCTAAGGCTAGGTTCGTTCTTAAACGCTCAAAAAGAGTCGCTTGAATAAAGTTCTGTTCTTCTTTCTCCCGCTCTACTCCAATGACTTATGTCTGGAAAATGGCTAAAGCGTTTAGAACTCCTTTATCGGAACGACCTTCTTATCTTAATATCCCAAAAGATAGCCTCATTTCATTCATGGACTCCGTAGCTTCTTCCTATGTCCCTAGCCTCGAAGAGTTTCATTCTCCTTCTCCTTCTATTAATTCTACTTCTCACTTTTTATCTTCTAGCTTTAGTCTTAATGAACTTCGTGCTTCTTTAAGTAAGTCCTCCTCCAAATCCTCCCCTGGTATTGATGGTATATCTTTTCTCATTATAAAAAATCTCTCTATTCAATCTCTTGAGACTCTTCTTAGTATATATAATTCTTTTCTTCTTTCTTGTTCCACTCCTCCTTCTTGGAATGCCTTTATCGTTATACCCATACCAAAGAAAAACTCCTCTTCTTTTCGTCCTATCCCACTTGCTCCCTGTTTAAGGAAGCTTTTTGAGAGCATGTTAAATAAACGGCTTGTCTGGTTTATCGAACACAATAACTTAATTCCTAATAATATGTTTGGTTTCCGTCCCTGTCTTGGTCTTCCTGATTGCATTAGTGTTTTCCTTTCTGACATTTATAATTCCTATATAAACAAAAATTTTACTATCGCAGCCTTTATTGATGTTTCCAGTGCATTTGACAATGTTCACCTCCCTACTCTCAGAAATATAATGCTGTCACTGCATCTTCCGGAATGTGTTGTTTCCCTTATTATTAATCTCTTCCAAAGCCGGACTGTACATCTATCCACTTCTTGTTATTCCACTTCAAGAAAAGTTTTTTGTGGTCTTCCTCAGGGTTCCTGTCTTAGTCCTACTCTCTTCAACATCTATATTTCTCATATTGCTTCTCTTCCATTAAATTCATCGTCTCTATTCTATGCTGATGATATCCTTATTTACTCTTCTTCTCGCAACTTAACAGATGCTGTCTTAGAACTAAATAGGTCATTAGCCACTATAGAAAATGCTCTTTTCAATATTTATCTTTTTGTCTCTCCTCATAAATCCGCGGCCATGGTTTTTACTTTTCGTCCATATAATCCTTCCTCAATTAATCTAACCTTAAGTCATTATCCTGTCCCTCTTGTGGAGAGCTTCTGTTATTTGGGTGTGCTTCTTAACGGCCGTCTCTCCTTTCACGAACATATTAGTCGCCTGTATACTTCTTGTCTTAAAAGGATTAATCTTTTAAAATCACTCTCATCGTACAGGTGGGATGGTGATCCTTACATTCTTTCCTTATTGTATAAGTCTCTTATTCTTTCTAAGTTGGACTACTGTTCCTATATATACGGCAACGCTTCTAAATCTCTTCTGTTAAAGCTTGACCGCATTCTAAATTCCTGTCTTCGTTTTTGTCTGGGTGCACGTAAATCTACTCCAATTCCTGCCATCCCCTCTGAATCCAAATCACTCCCTTTGTTCATCCGCAGATCCTATCTAGGCTATCGTTTCCTAATCAAACGCTTTCCCTTCTTTTCCTCTAGAATTATAGCTGCCTATTGCTCTATTTTTCACAACTGGCGTTTTACTCCCAACAGAATTCCAATTTTATCTTTCATTTCTGTTCGTCTTGCCAATTTTTCTCCCTATATTTTCTCCTATGATAAATCTCCGTACTTTTCTCTTAATTATTTCAGTCTCTTACATCCTCCTCACGTATTTCATTTGTCAAGTTCCGCCAAATTCCTTCCTCACTCTATAGTTAGATCTGAATTTCACATAGTTTTAAGCTCTTTATATCCCAATCATTCCGTTATTTTTACTGATGGTTCTAAGAGGGCTGATGGGGTTGGTGCCGCCTTTGTTTTTCCTTCTCACAACTACTCCGAATCCTTTAAACTTCCTTCCTGCTGCTCTATATTTACTGCTGAATCTGCTGCCATACTTCATGCAATTCTTTTTATCTCTTCCTCTTCTATCCTCTCGGATAAATTTCTTTTAATAGCTGACTCTGAAAGTGTCTTGCAGGCGGTCTCTTCTCCCTTACCGTTGCTCTCTTTTGATCCTTTCATTCTCCTTATTCGCAATCTAATTCACGAATTATTCCTGTTCCGTTCGATTCAAATTGATTTATTGTGGATTCCTAGCTATGCTGGAATTGAGGGTAATGAGGTGGCTGATTCCTTGGCTCGCTCAGGAGCATCCAATAGACATCCTCTTCATAAATTTTCCACTCACAATATTAATCATATTTCCAAACAGATTCACCTTAGATTATGGAAGGATATTTATTTTTCCCTTTTCTCAAATCCGAATTCCTTTTATCTTTCCGTTCAGCCCTTACCTTCTTTGACCAGATGGTTCGACATGTTTCCTTCCCTTTGTCGTCCCCTGATCACCGCTATATGTCGTCTTCGTTTCGGTCATACCTTTCTTCCTTTGTCACTTTATCGTTTTTCCCTCGTCTCTTCTCCGCGGTGCCCTCTTCACCCAGATGACTCCTTTTTTCTGTGTGATATCAATCACGTCTTCTTCGAATGTTCCTCTCTCTTTTATTCTCGGCTTTTGGATCTTCGTCTTCTTACTCCATACAATGACTCTTATGTTCTCTCATTTTCTTCCTTGTCAGTTGTTCCTATTCTAGCTTCTTTTATTCATTCAATCTCGCACCAGATTGAAATCTAATATGTTATTCTCCTTTTGAACTATTACTTAGATTCCTTGGCTGATTGGGCTGTTGCTCTTCGTTGGAGTACCCAAAAAAAAAAAAAAAAAAAAAAAAAAAAAGGGTGCTTCTCTTCTAGGAAAATCCCTATTCTTTTTCATATATCTAAACGACTTAATCAATTCACTCCTTATGTTTTCTCTTCTAACAAACTCCCTTATTGCACGTCTAATTATTCCAATTTTCTGCATTCTCCTAAGATATTCTTTCTTTCCGCTTTTCGCAACTGCCGGCTTATGTAGTCAGACAAGAATACAACTCTGTCACACAATCTTTATTTCCTTTCCACACTGTTATCTTTACTGATGGCTCCAGGATGTCAGACGGCACAGGAGCCGCCTTTTTGGTACCATCATTCAACTACTTTGAATCATTAACTTCCTTCTTTCTGCTCCACATTTACTGCAGAGTCTACAGCTATCCTTCATGCTATCCATTACATCGCTTCCACAAATGGTTCTAATAAATTTCTGCTAGTCTTAGATTCTAAAAGTGTGCTACTGTCTATCTCCTCTCCTCTTCCACATCATTCCTTATGCTTCATAATTCTCCTGATGATTCTGACTTGGTCTGCAATACAAATCATATCTCCGAATGCACGTATTTGGGGGGAGGGGGTCGTCAACTAGGGATCTTCGCCCAGAAACAATTAAAAAGGAAAATTAATCAGTTATATTTTGATGCGATCAGATATTGCTGGTAGGAAGGAACAAACAATGGGAACAGTATGTGGAGAGACAGGACATAAAGGGCGCAATACAAAAGAGGATGACTAAGTCGCAACAAACTGGAATACAATTGCCGAATTAAAAACGTCAGTTAATGAGCTGCAGCAATACGGTAGACGTGAAAACATCGAAATACATGGAGTCACAGAAACACCTGGAGAAATTACCTCAGAAATAGTTATTAAAATAGCAGAGAAAATGAATATTGAAGTGAAAAAGGAAGATATAATAGCTAGCCACAGGGTTCCGAGCAGGAACTTGAAACTTCCTAAACCAATCATTGCGAAAACGGGCAGAAGAATAGCGGACTTATTTTTTGACAAAAAAAGACACAAAAATTTTCGATAAAGAAATATCGGGCAACGACGAAAGCCCTTTACAGATTTATGTTAATGAAAACTTAACTAAATATTATAAACATTTACTGTGGCAGACAAAGGAGAATGGAAGAGTACTTAATTATAAGTTCATATGGACAAAACGAGGGAAGATATTTGCCAGGAAAAACGAGCAAGAACGCATTTTGCATATTGAAATGAAGACGATTTGAACAAATTACTATAATAAGATTATTTGGAGATAAACGGAAAGTCTATATTAGTGGAATATGTATGAGATAAACGGATGTGTGTGTGTGGCAGTATGAATGTGGCGGTTAGGTGCAAGTACGCAGGCGGTAAAGTGGAGAGAAGCTGGAAAGTAGTGTTAGTACAGAGGACGAGATTGTATAGGTATTTGTCAAAAGTGTTATTAGTTGTAAGAATTGCGATAACGTCGGGCATGGTTCTTAAAAGATTTAACAGGGTTAAGAAGTGTGGGGAGATAATTGAGACAGTTGTCGAAAGTAATGTCAGTATGTTTATAGTGTTAGGCGGTGTAGAGAGGACGGGTGGTGTTTTTGTAATTGATAGTGTTGTGAATAGTCCGTTTTGCGGAATAGTAAGTGGACTGAGAGTGTTGGCTCGTGGTGTTAAGTTTACGGGCCGGCTTCACCGTCTGCGTAAACTAATATTAAAAGGGGTACAAATGTGCGTGAGTGATGCATGTGTGCGATTATCTATTTTGTCTGTTATAGGTTGCAAATGGCATGTATGTAAACATGTGGCGGAATCTATGATTAGTTTAACATGTTGATTACATTTACGTTTAACGATTAATCGAAATTCGATCGATTCTATTTTATATAAGCAAGGTATTAATCTAAAATCAGCGCCGTTGCGAAATCGATTAGATGTTAAACGAATTGAAAACTGTTTTCGCATGCATCATGATTGTTTAGTTGCTGTTGAGCTTATCCCCTTCTTATGCAGAAATCCAATTCTGCTTCGGTGAGAAAATGTCCTACTTAATAAATTACCGTAGTAAAAACAGCTGTAAGAACTATTCCCATATCAAAAATTGGACTGACAATATTACATCAGAATTAAATTATAATAAAAATCATGTAGTTAACGAAGACATATTTCATGTACTGCATTTAAATATAAGAAGTGTACGACGAAATTGGGATGAATTTTTAGCTTATATTATAAATACTCCCGTAAGTGTTATAATTCTGACTGAAATTAACATAGCTGAATACGAGTTAAAATTATATGAGGTAGAGGGGTTCGAGAGATTTGCTATTCAAAAACCTTCGGGATATAATGGAGGAATATTGATGTTTGTTAATAATAAATTTCGATGCATAATTCAGGAAACCGTAAATACTCCAAGTATGGACATGCTGATGGTTGACATATTCACATACGAAAAAACGCCATTACGAGTAATTGCCATATATAGATCTCCGAGTAAAAATGTAGGTGAATTTATTAAAGACCTCGCAATGTTATTGAAAAATGAAAAAGATAACGATAACGTTTTAATTTGCGGGGATTTTAACATAGACCTATTACATCAAAATGTACAGGCTGAAAACTTTTTGAATATATTGTACGGGATAGGAGCAGTACAGTTAATCCAGGGAATAACGAGAGAGGAAGAACGAGTAGATAGATGCACCCAATCTTGTATTGATAACATATTCATGAAATATGCTGCCTGTAAAGTCACTTCTGGAATCATTAACGCGAAAATATCCGATCACTATTTAATAGGTGTTGCGTTTAGTACCTTGAAAAGCAAATGGCAGAAAAGTAACATAAATCGCAAACTCGTTTTCGATGAAAAGAAAATACGTAGTGAAATATACAAGTATAACTGGAACCAAATAAAGGGATTTAGCACGGCAGAAAACATATATGATTATATAAACGCCGCATTCAAAATCATTTACAAGAAATGTGAACTGGGTGTGAGTGAAGGTAGGAATGTAAACAAATATCATCCAAAAAAAGAATGGATGAATCAGAAGATACTTAATTTTATGAAAATTAGAGATCAATACTATAAACTTAGTAAAGGGAATAGAACCAGTGCTCGATATAAGGGACTCCATAAAAAGTATCGAAATAATGTCAAAACAGAAATAAGGAAGGCAAAACAGGTGTTTTACTTAAGTCAAATTGATAGAGCAAATAATTCGAGTAAAAACATATGGAGAATAATTAATAATATTGTAAATAAAAGGAATAAAGTATCAATTGATGATTGCATTTGCAGGCATTTTGGAACCGACTCATTATTAGTGGAGAAATTCAGTGAATATTTTGCAAAATCAGTAGAACAATATAAACATAAGTGTGATGTCCAGTTATTGATTTCAAATGATGAAAACAGGTTGATGTGTTCTTTTTTCATTCCTCCAGCTGATAATATACAAATCGAAGCAATAATAAATAGCCTAAAAAATTTCAAAGCACCAGGTTGGGATGCCATTAGGACTATGGACATTAAGCGAAATTTAGAGAGATTCGTTCCTATACTAACAAATATGATTAATTATTCTATAAAGAGTGGTACCATCCCTCAGGGGCTAAAAAAAGGAATTATTAAACCAATTTACAAAAAAGGAGCTCAAAATAAGCTGGAAAATTACCGCCCTATAACAATAATTTCGGTAATAGCGAAAATTTTAGAACATTACGTAAACAGTCATTTAAAGAGTTACCTAGAAACAAATAATCTCCTTTACGAAAATCAACACGGATTTTGAGGAAAAAGATCCACCTTAACGCTATTAAGTAAATTGGGAAATGAAATAAATATGGGACTATCGATAGGGAATCAATTTATAATTACTTTCATTGACCTATCCAAGGCGTTTGACTTAGTAGATCATGATTTATTAATAAAGGATTTAGGAAAGATTGGTATTACTAACAGACAGCTCCAATGGTTTACAAACTATATTAAAAATAGGAAGAATTGTGTAAAAATTGCAAAAAATGAAAGTAGGGATAGGTAGTTACAATATGGTATCGGACAAGGAACCATACTGGCTCCCGTTCTTTTCTTGATATATACTGACTCGCTTCACAAATATATTAGAAATGCAAAGGTGTTTGTGTTTGCGGATGACATTGCGCTATTGATAGAACACAATAATATACAAATGGCGGAGAAGTTACTTCAGGAGGACGTTGATAATCTTAGTAAATGGGCGCATGACAGGAGGTTAGCAGTGAACATAAATAAATCAAAGATAATGCGCATATTCGAAACATATCCAAACATGCTACTCATGAACCGCGGATTATCATCCACAGTAGCGAATGTGTCCATGATTTATATTTAAGGAACAACAGTCCAGTTTGTGCATGTAAACCATTAGAAAAGGTGCAGGATTTTAAATATTTAGGGGTTTTTATAGATAGCAATATGAATTGGAAAAAACATATACAAAATTTAAGTGTAAAAATCAGACAGACCATTCCAGCATTATATAAGATGAAACAAGTACTTCCATATGAAACACTAAAAATTTTTTTTAACGCAATGATAATGTCTAGGATATTATATGGTATTCAAATATGGGGAGAAGCGAAGAAATCACAACTTAACAAGATAGCGAAATTGCAGAAAAGATGCTTAAAATTACTGCTTCCTCATGGGGGGCATTATAATTCAACATCATCATGGTGGAAAGTAAACAATGTGATGTCGCCAAAAATGTATTATTATTATTATTATAGATTATTGGAGCTCAAAACCAATAATATCAGAATACCATCAAGACCTAAAATTAGAGTTACGAGAGATCGAAATAAAAAATACTTTATTCAACCAAGGGGGACCAATTTAAGGATTGATAATACACAGCAGACAGTACTAATTAAATTACTACGGGAAATTCCAAGTAATATATTAAAGGAGAAAAGATTAGGCGTGTGGAAGGAAGATGTAAAAAAATGGCTGATAGATTGGTGTGCAGATTAAGAAATTTTCGAGGATTCTTCTATTTGTACTACCATGTCGGTGACTTCTTTATTTCGTAAATTAGGTTCCTAAATTTCTCATTGCTCAGCACAGGAACTACAACAGGTGCATGTAGATGATTTTAAATAATGTAGCGGAAAAGATCTTCTTTCTTGTACATTAGTGGGAATGATTATTCTGAGTGTGACTGGTTGGTAATGTATAAGTGCTAAGTGTGTAGTCATAAGAAGTTACTGTACTAAATTAATTAAATTACTATAGTGATAAGAAATATTATTTTAGATGTATTGAAATGTTATTAGTAAATTGTAAATTTATGTCAAATAAACGATAATGAGGGTGACGGGAACTCACGAAACGGGCAAAATTGCCTTGTGAGACCCACAACTTTCTTATTTAAAAATGGAAAAAAAAAAAAAAAAAAAAGTAGAACGCTCAACAGAAAGAAATGAACAATAAAAGAACACATGATCGGCATCGGAAAAATACTCTTTGTTTTGGGGGGAGATTGCAATTCGAAAAGGAAATCAAAGAAAAACGAAACGGAAAGAAGGCAACAGAGAGTGGCCAAAGCGCAGACGAATAATGGAGACAACAATAGAACGACGGAGTAAAGGAAACAAAGAGAACCATGGATTCGCGGGAAGACTAGGTTGAACAGACTGAAGAGCAGTTATTAGAAAAAGGAAACGTACATATTCGATCAAAACCTAGGATGAAAACTTTCACCAAGCGGAAGGAGATTAAAGGAGGAAATTTTTTTAAAGAAGAGGCGGGAAGAAGCTGCAACCCGAGCGAAGGAGTCCCCCGCTTTATTACCAAGAATGCCCGAATGGCTAGGAATCCACAGCAAATCAATTTGAATGGAATGGAGGGAAGAAAGAACGTGGATAAGTGAGGTAGACATTAAGCCAGATTTCACTTAAACTAAATTGAATAAATAGTACCAGTGACGATGATAACAATATTCGAGGTAATAGTAATACAACTACTGATTAGAAACAGGTTCAGTCAAGTATGATGTTTTATATGCTGAAGATTCCGTATGTTAAGTTAAAGATAACTATAATTTTTTTTTTTTTTTTTTTTTTTTTATTAAATAAAAATAATAGTGAGGATTTCCATGCGCTGTGTTTAACTACTGAGGCTATTACAGCACATGGAGCCTACTTAGGAAGGTTAAACTCTATGGTATAGGCCGCTGCTACGCACGAAAGCCAACATAGCTGCGACCGCAGACGGCACGTTCGATAAGATCTTAGAGATAGAGGTGGTAGTGAAATAGGTGGATCTTGGTGCCGCAAAAGAGAAACATTCGAGAAGGAGGTGAGATGTAGACGGGGCGCTTGGTTGACCACAGAAGAAGCAGACATTTAGGGGTGCTTGTCCCGCGAAGATATACCCGTGCGAAAGGGTTGTGTGACCTGTTCGGAGGCGATTCAAGAGAGAAAAATCTCTGCGAGAAATTTCGTCTATGGGCCAGCAGGGTTCTGTGTTCGATTTTATGCTTCGGAGGAATGTAATCTATATTTACATAATGCTAGATTTAAAACGAAGAAATCTGCTGATTTTTCGCGCCGCAAATAGGGGAAACATGTCATTTTTCGCGCATTTTTGAACTTTTCGTCAACTTCGAACGTTTCGTTAAGGAAATGAAACACTCTACATACAGTTTTGAGGTTTGTTAAAAAAAGATACCGTCCGTTTAGTTCGTGAGAAAAAAAAAGCTCACGTGGTTCGTGTAAAACAAGATTTATTGGGCACCAGAACACAGTTATTACATTTCCTAAACTTTCAAATCCTGCATCTCTTGACATACAAAACGAGTACAGCAATGTTTTTTTCTTTCTTCTGGCCCAGCTTCCGCCATTTGGCCACTTCTTTCTAATTGATTTTAAATTTCGATTTTCGTGACCTTAATGAAATTGTATAAGCATTTCCTTCCATTCATATGAATTCGGCTGATATACAATTTCCAGAACTGTCTGAAGCAAAGAATATGGCTTCGGTAATATAAGCTTAATGAACTTCCTCCTTCCCCACTCATATTCTATACCCTGCCACACTAAGTGCTACAGACTCCCAATTTCCCCAAAATTATTACAATTCTCGTTATTTAATATACCTAATTGTCATAGTTTATCCGGGGTTCGACAATGTCCCACCCTTAATCTACTTATATATGTTATGTAATCTCTCTCTACCCGATCATCAGAGGACCACGCTCGTCGTTGAATAGTACTGTTTACCATATAGTATCTTCTGCCTTTTTATTTACTTGTTTCTTTTTATTCCACCTCTCAATTTTCATACATCTTATTCTTTATTTCTATAATATATGTACACTTTCCAATTCAATTTAATGAGTCGTGTTCTACCAATACCTGATCTAGTAAGTAAATCGGCCATCTTATTTCCCTGGATGCCCGCATGTCTGGGTATCCATTTAAAATTTACTACAACGTTTTGATAACGTAATTTATATAGTATATACTAATCTCCTAATTCTGACCTATGAGTTATACATCTTCTTTGGATCCAAGTTGCCTAATTTGGTTAATGCCGCTAATGAATCTAGAACTGTCAACATTTTTTTATCTCTGTCCCTCGTCACGTGTTCAAGAGCCATGCTAACTGAATATAGCTCAACCATAAATGACGATCCAATATAGGAAAATTGACATATCCTAGATACATTACTTCCTGAGTAATAAAAAGGCTGAAGTATAATGCCCTACTTTCCCGTCCATCACCCATCGGTAAAAATTACCTCATAGTTCCTGTAGTTTTTGTATACCTTATTGTTAAACTGGGCACTATTGCTTTCGTTGTCCAACCTTTCAATATCTCTTCCTATATCAACTTTTAAGACAGCCTAAACCTCCTCCCATTCCATACTATTGAAGCGTGTATATCTTATTTGGCTTTTTTATTCTTATATCAGAGATGCCACCGCGAGTTTTATTCCCGCGGACCTACTTTATTACACTGTTATTATGATGATTATCGCTTTTAATATGATATTTATTATTATTATTTTTATATATATTTTTTATTCACGCACACAAGAATGTTAATTATGATTTAGTTATTTATTACCAACTCGTACATAGATCTTTCGAGGACGGTCGACCGTAAGAAAATTTGAATATTCTTATTTAAAATCAAAAATAATAAAATATTATAATTTAAATGATAAAATGTCCACCGTATGGTGATAATTATAAACTTAAATAATTTATATACATATCTCGAATTCCGGAGGGGTCGATGCCGATGATATAGTGACGCTGATTTGTTGTTCCTCTTCGTTGATCCTGTTTATCTATTTTCCTGACGTAGGACTTCTCATATTTTTTTTATTTATTTATTTTTTTTTTGTTTAAAATTGCGATCTGGCTAATGTAGCCAATAAGCAATTGAAATGGAGGTTATGACATGATGGGAGATGCCATTCAACAATAACACTCCGCGTTGCTTTACCAGTCAATCAAACCGGTGGGGAAGGTCTAGGGGCGTATAACGATTTAGTCTATGATTGTCGTTGCCTGAGTGTACATATGCGAATCTTTTCTTTCGTTTTATTTTAACCAAATTAATTCATTGATACTTTTTCGAATAAACGCGATAAAAATGATTATGATTTTATACGGCCGAATACAATCATGGAAAGCGTCTGGCCAATGTAGTGGGCCACCGGCGCGGACTCCCACTTAGCCTTTATTTTAACTGTCTTTTTCCGACTCCAAAATCTGACTAATTACTCGTGAACATATTTCCGATCTCCAAACCAAATCGAAGATCCCTCCACCGTCGGACGGCGTTTCCTCCAGCTCTATTTCCATTACGTCAGACGTGACGTAACATCACTCCAGGCATCATCATCCCCGATCATTCGCCGAACTACACACACATTTACACTCACGCTCGCCTTAAATTCTATGTTAATTACTAATTTGTTTATTATATTTATTATTCATGTAATATACACATTACACTATACACTGGAAATTTTGGATTATATAGTATATTTAAATGTCACAATTTCCTATAATTGCTAACAAGAGGGGGATGATCGAACTGTTATTCCAATACATGTGATGCATAACACCGCTAATACCGTGTAGTTTTCCATGATCGGATAATGCCTCTGCTCCCCAATTTTTATCTGATATATATTTCATTTGAAGAACTACCGGAACCTCCGCCATTTCTGCCAGTAAGCAATGTGTTGGAGCAGAATTCATCACTCCCAAACATATTCTCACCACATTACTTTGTATTGTTTTAATTTTTTAAAATTTACTCCTGCTAAGACTAACAAAAGGGTATATATAATCTATGTTCGACCTTACTAAAGCTCTATAAACAATTAAAATACTCTTCCCCCCCCCCCCATTTTATGTCCGCTATCGCGTGAAGTAGATTAATACCTCTTTCACACTTCTGCTGTATATATCTAATTTCATCAGTCCAATTCAGTTTGCCATCGAATATTACTCCTAAATATTTACACAAAGATTTAAATTGAATAGACTTATTATTAATCCTTACCAAGGGAGAACTTATTAATTTTTTCCTAATAAAAACTACTGCATTTTCGTTACATTAAGTTCAAGTAGTAGATCACTTAATATTTTTTACGTCTCCAAAACTGCTTTTTGAGTCTTTTTTATAGCTTGGTTTAATGTTGCTGCAGAGGCATAAACCTCCATATCATCGGTATATTGCAATACTTGCTCTGTATCCGTCCCAACATTGTAAACAACAGGGGACTTAAGATACTGCTTTGCGGTAGCCCTTTTCCTGGCAAAACCGTATCATATATTTTCTTATTATATCGAACAATTAACTTCCTACCGTTATAATAATTATATATCCATCGTGACCCTACGTAAGAAATTCCTATGTTTTATAACTGTTTCATTAACACTAATAAATCTACATTGTCGTAAGCGGACTTAATATCTATAAAAATAGCCACTGTGTATCAATTTTTTGATAACATATCAGAAATATCCGTTGTAAATTTAGTTAATGCTTCCCTAGTTCCTAAACCTTTCCTAAATCCATACTGTATTTTTGGAAATTTATTTCTTTTAAAAATCCACCACAAAATTCTTTCTTTTAATATAATTTCTAATGTCTTCCCTTCACACGAAAACAACAATATTGACCTATATGAATGATAATTATCCGGTTGTTTATTAACTTTAATTATAGAATATACGAAATGTTCTTTCCAAGAAGGCGGGGAATACCATCTACTCCAACGCTCGTATTTTTCTTATGTTGTATTGAATTATTTAATTTTTGTATTGAAATTTTTTTATTACAAAATTTTACGTTGTTTTTACAGTATACCTTTAACATTGCATTAGAAGTCTCCATCGAACTCTCAAATGCTTTTGTACCATTTAATCTCCTGCTACATCTTTTTTTTTTTTTTTTTTTTTTTTTTTTTGGGCTCATCAACCAAGAGGACCTTTACCCAGAAACAAAAGGTAAGGAAAGAAGTCGGTTATATTTTGATTCGATCAGAAATTTTAACTAAAAGGGAACAAATAGCAGGAATAATTAGTGGGGAAGGAAAGGACAGGATATAGGATGCACAATAAGGGGTAGGAAGTCCAAGCTTAAGCAAATAAGAATATAAGGCAGAACGCTCCACCGAGAGGGATGAACACCGGAAGAACACATGATCGGCGTCGCAAATGATTGCATCATCCGGATGGAGAGGACAGTGTGGAGAAGAAATCAAGGAGAAACGAAATCTGGAGGAAGGCAGCAAAGAATGGCCCAAGCGCATACGAACAATGGAAACAACTTCAGAACGACGAAGGGAGGGATGCAAAAGAAACCATGAATATGAAGGAAGAGTAGGCTGAATAGACAGATGAAATGAATAATTATTAGAAAAAGAAGAAACATAGGAGTCCGACCAAAATCGGATATGAAAGCTTTTACAAATTGATAGCAGGTTAACGGATGGAATTTTTTTTAAAAAAAAGACGAGAGGAAGCAGCAGCAGCCCGAGCCAAGGAATCAGCCGCTTCATTGCCAAATATGCCCGAGTGGCCAGGTACCCACAGCAGATCAATATTGACTGAATGGAGATACGAAAGATTGTGAATGAGTAAACGTATACGGAGGATAACAAGGTCACACGAATGATCAGGAAGGGGAAAGGATATGGCCTGAAGGGCGCTCAAAGAGTCAGAGATAATTAAAAATTTAGAGGAAAATTGATCCGAGGAAATGAAAATAATAGAACGTAGCATAGTCGATAATTCGTTTATGAATATGGAACAGAAATAAGGAAGGCGAAAAGATTCTGAGAGGTTAAAATCAGGAAAGATGAAGGAAGCGCCAACACCACTAGGCCCCCTCGAACCATCCGTGTAAATAGTAACATGAGAGGGAAATAGGGAATTGATAGTGCTGTAGAATACCTGTTTAATTGCGGCCTGGGGGAGGTTTTTAGAAAATGGAGGAAGAATAAATATCCCTTAGGAAGATAACAGAGATCAGTGAAGTTAAAGGAAAAATAGGGAAGATTATTGAAGGAGATAGTGTACAGCCAAAATGAACTAAGACGATGTGAAATAAATGCCAAAATAGGGGTTTTATTAGGAGTAAAGCGCCAGCTATTATAAATCGAAAGGTAAGACTGAACAATTGTAGAGGATGCGAGAGGAAGACGTTTAACAAGGAAACGATAGCCTAAATAAGATCTACGAATGGATAGGGGTGACGAATTGGATTCAGCAAGAATAACAGGGGTTGGAGAGGATTTAAGAGCGCCAAGACAGAGACGAAGGCAAGAATTTTGAATTACATCCAGTTTGGAAAGATGTTTCTTGGACGCACTACCATAAATAAAAGAACAATAATCAAATTTGGAGCGTATAATAGATTTGTAAAGAGAAATAAAAATATAGGGATGATCGCCGATCTCTTTAGTTGGCGACAGGGCTTTCAGCAAGTTTAACCTTTTAATAGTGGAAGCAGAAAGATATTTGATGTGTTCAGAGAAGGACAAACGACTATCAAGAAAGACACCGAGATAACAAAAGCAATTAACACGGGAAAGGAATACATTGTTTAAGGATAGGTTGACCAAAGCAGGGTTATAGGGACGGAGGGTAAAAATAGTATAAGAAGACTTAGAGGGAGAAATTGAAAGATTAATTAAGGAGAGAGAATGTTCCAGCACAATGAGCGACGAACTGAGTGCTTCATAGGCTGCTAAAACATCCTCAGACGAGGAAAACAGGAGAATGTCGTCCGCAAAGAATAAGGAATAGGAATTTAAAGGAAGAGAAGCTATACTGATAGTATAGATGTTAAAAAGAGTAGGACTGAGGGAGGAACCCTGAGGAAGACCTCGGAAAACCTTTCTTGGAACGTCAAGAGATGAAGAGGTGAAATGGATAGAACGATTCGTCATGAGATTGATAATAAGGGGAAAAAAAAACTGATTGGGATGGTAACTGCCGTCATTTTATCTCTTAGAGTGGGAAGATGAACATTATCAAAAGCGGAGGAAACATCAATAAAGGAAGCTAGGGTGAAATGTTTTTGGATAAAAGATTTGTATATGTGGGAAACGAAAAGACTAACACAATCAGAAGGCCAATACCAGGCCGAAAGCCGAACATATTAATAGGGAATATATTATTATGCTCTAGCCACCAAACAAGGCGCTTGTTGAGCATACCCTCAAATAGTTTTCTAATACAGGATGCCAGGGAAATAGGACGTAGGGAAGAATTTTTCTTAGGAATGGGAATTACGATAAAAGAATTCCAGGAGGAAGGAGTTATACCCTTTGAAAGGAAGGAATTGAAAAGACTAAGAAGAAAACTGAGGGATTGTTCAGAAAGGTTTTTAAGGGCGAGATAGGGTATACCGTCAAGCCCTGGAGTAGGGCTGGGCGATTTGGAGAGAACAGACTTTAATTCATTAAAACTGAAAGCAGAAGTTAGGAAGTGAGGAGGAGAATTTTCCGGAAAAGAAGAGTATAATTCATCAACAGAAGGAACATAAGCTGGAGCGACGGAATCAATAAAAGGAAAAAGGCTATCGTCGGGGATACTGAAGGTGGAAGGGCGAGAAGAGGATGGGAATTTGAAAGCTCTGGCCATTTTCCAAATCTGCGAAAGAGGAGTGGTTCTAGAGAACTTGGCACAGAAATTTTTCCAAGAGGACTTCTTCGTGGATTTCAATATAAACCTAGCTCTCGCATTTGCCCGTTTGTGAGCGAGAAAATTTTCAGTCGTAGGGTTACAACGGAAGGTTCTAAAGGTTTCGCGACTGATATTAAAGGCAGTGTCGCATTCCTTGTTTCACCAAAGTGAAGATGCCTTACTGCGATGTACAGAGGATGACGTATGGCGGGGCGGAGAAGATAAAGAAAGAGCAGAAGTTAAGGAATATAAAAAGGAATTATAGAGAGGTACCGGATCGTGATCCGGTTGAAGGAGAGGGAGAGACGAGTCAACCAAGGAGCGAAATTGAGGCCAGCTAGTTTTGGAAAGATTTCATCCTGAAGAATTGGTATAATTGGAATCAGAAGGAGGAGGAAAACTGACAGGAGTTATTAGGATAGGAACATGGTCACTGCCGAAAGAGCCCGTAAGGGTCTTCCAATTATAATTAAGACCAATAGACGAAGAAGAAAAGGTTAGGTCGAGGGAACTAGAAATGGAAGCATTCCTGTAGTATGTGGGGGAGAGATTGTTGAGGAGAACTAAATTATCAGAGAAGATGGCATTCTCAAGGATGGAACCGTTGGGATTGTAGGATGCACAGCCCCATAAAGGAGAATGCGCATTCCAGTCACCACCGATGATAAAAGGATGCGGAATAGAATTAAAAAACGACAAGAAGGGGAAAAGACGAAGATCGAACCTAGGAGGAACATAGATAGAAACAATGCTAATAGGACGTACAGAGGGAGGCTGAATGGAGATGTGAACAATGTTAGGTAAATTGGGACAAGAAGGAAGATTAAGAGAGATATCATAAGAGCAGAATGGAATGTCATTTCTAATCAGGATTACAGAACCACCATAACAGTCATCGCGATCACATCTAACTACCCTGAAACCTCTAATATTGAAATTTATGTCCGACCGAAGCCACGTTTCGGAAAGGAGAGCAACATTGACATTATGTAGATCCAATAACCCCTCTAATGAGTTTTTATTGGCTTTTAGACTGCGGCAATTCCACTGTAGAATATTTAGCGCAGCCATCATAATAAAACAGTAAAAGAATAAGGCATAAATGAAGTGGGGAGGAGCAGGGGAAAAGACCATAAGAGCAGACAATGAGGTGCATTTGTATAGAAGGAATTAAAATGAGTGAGAAACGGAGAAAAGAAAAATAAAAAACCGCAGTTGCAAAACAGGAGGAAGTAATTCGAGGCTGTTAAGTCGAAAGGAAAAACAAAGAGCATAGTGCAGAAGAAGATATAAAATAATTTTAGGATAAAAGAAAAAAGAGTAAGCAATATTCGTGCAGAACCGAAGCAGCCAGTGGAATGCAAGTTGTACTTCATATATAGGCGTGGTACATAGTCAGCGCTATACAACTCCGACAAATTCATCACAGTGCAGTTAAAACAGCAAAGGTGTGTACGGAGAGTGATAGGAATGGAACTCAGTTCAGAGATTGAGTGTATCAACTCAACATGAGCCCATTCCCGAAAAAAATGTGTATAGAATATACACCAATGCCTGTTAGAGGTTGAAACCACTTCTACATAAGCATAAATGAAGATAATTATTACGATAAAATCGTTAACCAACTGGTTAAAATGCTTCGCACTGAATATTGTAAAGAAGATTACACGAAAGGGAAAAAATGTAAAAGAAAGAAAGGAAGCAGGAGGCAGAAAGTAACATAATAAAGCAAATACAGCCTCGATATTTATTTCCATTTTTTTTTTTTTTTTTTTTTTTTTTGGATTAATTAATTAAATTTTTTTTCGTTCGGTATAGGAGGAGGGAATTAATTAAAACGGATATTATTCGACAGGAAACAAGAAAGGGAGTCAACAAAGGATGTAGAGGGAGCAATATTGTTTGAAGAGAGTAGTTCAATGATGGCTACCGAAATATCCTTAATTAAAGGCGAAGGGGTAGCGGAAGGGGAATTAGGAGTACATAAGGAGACGGGAATAGCAGGATTTGGGGGAAGGTGAGTATTTGAAGAGGAAGATGTGGTAAGAGCCCAACCATTAGAGGGGGTTGGGAGACGATTAGATGGGAGTGGGGGGAATTGAGGAGAAGAATTATGAAAAGGTTTGGAATTACGGGATTTATGAAAGGTGGGAGATTTGGGTCGGAAGTGAGAGGGAGCAGACCTCGGAGGAATGGAAGACGTATTAATGAAAGAAGTGGAAGATGAGGCACGGTCGGCATACGAAAATGCCTGAGAGACTAAATTGCTTTTTTTAAATTGAGAAGCCTCTTGAAATGTGATATTTTCAAATGCCTTAATTCGTTTGATTTCTTTTTGTTTGAGCCACTCGGGACAAGCACGATCATTGGCACTGTGGGCGCCTTTGCAATTACGGCAAGTAGAAGGAAGCTGTAGACTGCTGCATTCCGAGACTGAATGCCTGGAAGAACAGTGGGAGCAGATGGTATAGGAACCACGGCAGTGCTTCGCGATGTGTCCAAAAAGGAAGCATTTAGAGCACTGCGTAGGTAGACGAACGCTGGGAGAAACCAGGAATCGAATTTTAAATATCGAAACGTGTTCTGGGAGAGAAGTTTTATGAAATTTGATTTCAACAGAACCAGTCGGAACTTTTTTACCTTCAGAAAAACGATGTATACGACGGATAGAGGCGATAGGAATAGTAGAATGGATTCCTTCCAAGATTTCATCTTCAGCAAAAGGATGGATGAATACCGGAAATAATGCCCATTTTGAATAACACAGAGTTTGGAATGTACGCTTTGATATTATGCGACGCAAAAAAATTAGGATGAGACAGAAAGGAATTAGCGGAGGAGACGGAGGGAAACTTGACCGAGACACGACCCCTACCTTGAGGGACAATGCTCGTGGGGGAAGAGAAAAAGGAATTGATCAGCCTGGCAATTGCTAAAGGATGAAGGTTGCCTAGATTTTTATCCGAGGAACAACTTTCGACGTGAACGGTGAAAGGTCCTGGATGATCGGCCGAGAACAATAAAGTATCTTTACTATCATTATAATTATTTGTACTATTACTGTTATTATTAGTGCTACTGTTATCGTTATTGCTACTATTATTATAACTGCTGTTATTATTAACATTACTATTATCATTATCATTATTATTATTGTCATTACTAATATTAATATTATTATTATTATTGGTGGTGGTGGGGGTGGTAATGATGTTATTGTTGTTATTATTATTGTTGTTATTATTATTATTATTATTAATATTTTTACTTTTATCGATAATAAAATTCTCGACAGCTGTATTAGCACTGTTGTTAGAATTATTTGAAGTGGCGAGATTAGGTGAATCGGGTTGAGATAGCCGCAGATCCTTGCTTGGCAAAATCGCGGACGGCGAGAGAGGGCCAGAAGGTTTGCGCTTACCGACAGCGTCAACCTCCATCAAGTTTATCGATACATTCGGTTTCGCTTTTAAATCTTTGGAGGAGGCCGCCGGGCGGCCCCCACTAGACGAGCTCATCAATCAACTGACTTGAAAAAGAGAGAGGAAAATAAAAACAAAAAAAAAAAACAAAAAACAGCGAAATGAATTTAAAGCAGCGAAAGGCAAACTGAAATATTAAAATGTAAACTAAGTAAAAGTTAAATGCGACAGCGAAGAAACCGAAATTATTTATCTAAATAGAAAACAATGAAGCGATCTCATCGGTCTGCCGAAACAACTGATTACCGAGCTGATAACAGGAACGCGAACGCACACGAGATAACGATTCACATATATTGCGTATTTTGACCTGCTACATCTCTTTTGTGCTTACCTGCAGACCGATTTTATTACAGTATTTTTACCATTCTATCTTTTTAATTTCCTTGATGCCTTTTTTCGTAACAGCTTGTTTTTATGTTTTATATAATTCTGCATTGAAAGCTCCCTGTTAAATCTTCGCAGAGCAGCTCTTCTCAACGCGATAAGTCTATTGCACTTTTCGTTCCATAATAATTGGTGGTATTCTTTATTTTTTGTTAACTTTCAATTTTTATCGTAAATGGCGCGGTATTTTATAATGTTTTGTATCGTCGCCTAAAAGCTACTATATAATTCATTACGAGATGTAGCAGTGATTTCATCCCTGCAAAAACTTTTTAATCTATCATTTATTAATATTTTCTATTTTTCCCAATCTATGCTTTTCATTTGTTTCTCTTAGAATTTAACATCTTCATTTTGATAATTACTGGTTAGGGGTCACTTCCAATAGGTTCCAATAAGACTTCATAATCCAACATAGTGGCGAGATTAGCAGATGACAATACTAAATCGAAGTTATTGTTTTCTCTACCACACCTCCTATGTGTGCCAGTTGATCTGTATTGATGACATATAATTGTTTTTTATTTACAAACTCATCCAGGTACATTCCTTCCGTATTTATTCTACTACATCCCCATGCTGTATGTAAAACATTTAGGTCCCCAGTTACTATAAATGGCTTTTTCATATATAGGGAATCGCTTTCCAATCTCCTGGGGGGCAATATACTAACAATAGATCCATCTGCATCATATTAGCAATTACAAACATTCTTAAATACTTCACTTTATTCTCTAATTGCCTTATACTGATTGAATCTTGAATATAATTAATGGAATTAGGTACGAATAAAATTAGCTCTCCTCTTCTACCATTCCTCCTATCAAATCGGATTAACTTGTATGATCGCATTTTAAAGCCTTGAGCTTTTTGTAACCAAGATTTGTACAATCCACATATTCCTTTGTTGTATTTTTTAAGTGCATTACTTAGTTCTATCTAATTCGGGTATATGCCCCTGTAATTCCATAACATTACATTACTATTTTCCATATTTTATAATGATGTTGTTTAGCTGATAATCAATTATTTATATCTTTTACATATATCGTCGTCGTCTATCTCACTCGATTTCGAGTATGAGTTACCTTCTAATTTGGAGGAGAATTAGAGGATAGATAGCTGCACAATAGATAAGCACTTAAGCAGGAGTGCAGTCTAGCTTCCGTGCTGCCGACAACGTGAGAAAGGTACCAATGGCGAGGTGAACCAAGACGACTGGCTTTTACTCACGTTGATGCGATTGTTCGCCGGCTAAATATCTCTATGAGACGCTAGCGCACTCGTACGACTACGTTCTGAACTGACTATAGTCGCTTGATTTATCGATATACAAATGCAGTGTCCAACATATATATATATATATATTAATTACAATGTAATTCTTTGGCCGGCCCCATTAAAAAAAATGTCCCAATTGTATGTAACGTTTATTATATTTTAATTTTTACCGACTTCGAAAAAGAAGGAGGTTATACTTTCGTCGCATATATATTTTTTTTTTTTGTTTGTTCACATATAACTCATATTTATACACCCTGTCAAGAAAGTATCGGGAATTGTTAAATAAAACGAACAATTTTTAATTTTCATCCAAATTTATTTTGTCACCTTCAAAATAACATCTATTCGAAGCGATGCACATATGCCAACGCTTTTTCCACTCGGCAAAGCACTTCTGATAGGCGGTTTCCGGGATGGCCTTTAGCTCTCGCGTCGCATTCGTCTTGATGTCATCAATCGATTCGAAGCGCATTCCCCGTAGCGGAAATTTGAGTTTTGAGAATAGGAAGAAGTCGCAGGGTGCTAAATCTGGTGAATACGGCGGTTGTTCGATGATATTTACCGAGTGTTTGGCCAAAAACTCATTCACAATTATGGCTTTGTGAGACGGCGCATTATCGTGATGGAGAATCCAAGAATTGTCGACCCACAAATCGTTACGTTTACGACGGATAGCCTCTCTCAAACGTCTCAAAACACTTAAGTAAAACTCTTTGGTGACTGTCTGTCCGGCTGGCACATATTCATAGTGTACCACGCCTCGAATATCGAAGAAAACAATCAACATGATCTTCACTTTCGATCGGCTTTGGCGAGGTTTTTTCGGCTTTGGCGCGCCAATTGGCCGCCATTCGGACGATTGCTGGTTCGTAAGCGTGTCGTACTCGTACACCCATGTCTCGTCACCAGTAATTATCTTTTCCAAGAAGGTAGGATCCAAATTGGCTCGATCCAGCATGTCTGCAGCTACCTGTTCTCGGTACTTTTTTTGAAAGAAATTCAGGTCTTTCGGAACAAGCCGAGCCGCAACGCGTTGCATACCCAATTTTTCGTGCACAATCGTACGTACGCTCTCGTGTGACATGCCCAATCCATGAGCCATCTCTCTCAAGCTCACATGACAATTTTCAGCAACGATTTCCTTGATTTTATCGACGTTATCATCGGTCACACTCGTTGAAGGCCGTCCAGAGCGAGGCATGTCTTCGACCGTCTCCCGACCATCCTTGAACGCTCTGTACCACTCGTAAACCCGCGTTTTTGATAAAGCAGATTCACCAAAAGCCTTCTGTAACATTTTCAGTGTATCGGCACAAGAAATTTCGTTCGAAACACAGAATTTAACACAAGTACGTTGTTCAATATTTTCACTCATTGTAAAACTTCGACAAAACACTTCAAGGTCGACTGATTTTAACAGCTGCTGTAAACACACTGGTTGACAGATCGCGCTAAAAATAGGCATCATAATACAAAACAGTTGTACCAACCTGGAAAAAAAAATTATCTGCCTAGCTATTACCCGGGAGATTTAAATTGACAATTCCCGATACTTTCTTGACAGGGTGTATACACCGATTTTACTAATTCTTTGTCCGTAATTCAAGTAGTATATAAAAGGGAGACCTGGGGCGTCTGCTAATCTAAACGCCAAAATTAACCTCAATTCCTTTTCCAGAGCCCAAAATTAACCCTAATTCCCGTTCTGGAGCCCGAAAGTAACCCACGTTTTTCCTAGTTTCATCAATTTTTCCTGATTCCTCCAGTTTCCCTAGTAGTTCCACTAATCCAAACCCCAAAACCTTGTCCAGAGATCAAAAAATAACTCAAGTATTTTACCAGGGGCCCCAAACTAACCCCAGTTTATGTCCAGATGCTCAAAATTACCCCAAGTTTCATCAGTTCCCCTGTCCCATTCTCCATACTCCTAAATGTTAGAAGCTTTAGACAACTGTGATAAATATTTTTATCCAAACATTCACTACTCATTACACTTACTTGCTACACTTTCAGTTTCTATGGCTGAAAAAGTCTTTCTCAGTTTTAAAAAGTATTAAAAGTTACCTCAGAATTCAGTGGAGAATGATCAACAGGGTTGACTATTACACCAATTCGTTATCCAATTTTATTACTGTAAAAAAAATTCATACAATGGCTAGAAGTAGAAAGAGAAGATTGCTTTTATGAATTTAAAAGTTTTTGTATAAATTTTAAAATTTTAAATAATAAATACTTTTTGATTTATTTGTATTTTATATTTATTCAGATATATATGATATTTTTTTTTTTTTTTTTTAATCAGTCTACATATTTTTCAGAAAAATGTTCTATATTACTATGTTTTATATTACAACTTAGTATATTAAAATATATACACCTAAAGCCAACTGTGTTTTTATTTTTCTCACTTCTCTACTTGATCCTAACAATGAGAATTATTTACAATATTTTTATTATTTTTTTAACTCATCAATAAGCAAATTCAAAAATAATTTAAAAATTATGGTAGTTCAAACTCAGTGTCCTTACTACTTACTTACACATAATATACAATCTTGATTAAAATGTATTTTCAAATTTAAATTCAAATACTACTATGATAATCATAGTAAAACAAATTTAAACAAATATAAAAATATATAAAATTTAAAATAATTCAAATGTAATATTTGAGTATCGGATTTTCGAGAGACAATTGTTTCACCATTATCTATATTGCTCAATTGTCTTAGAATTTATCATAATTTATAAAGAATATATATGTTCTAAATTTGTTGTTTATAACAGCTCCCGTTTTTGACTATCTTCCCTTTTTAATAATCTGCTTATTTAATATAATATTACTATATCAAAAATTTGAAATTTGTTTGAAAAAATTAACTAATTTTTAAAATTTGTAATTGAAAAGTAACATAAAATATGTTGTTTTAACATATATGTGGTTCATTGGACCCCCGTAAAAATCAATTGCAATTTAATGAATGAATCTTTCAAATTTTTTGAAGCATTCCTTAATTTTCTGATAAGAATTCTTCTACAATAAACATAAGGAAAATTTCTCTATTTGATTAAATAACATGATACGGAGAGGTTGGATGATCCCATGTACATCCACAAGCAAAACAGAACAATATGAAATAAAAGACATATCTCTAAAATTATCCTGTATTAAGCTCATATTTTTACTAATAATTTCATATGGAAAACTTGAGTTGACCCCTCCACCCCCTGCTAACCGCTCTACTGTCCTGAACTTAAGATCTAGTAATGGCAGGGAAAACTAATTAAAAATAAATAATCAATAATCACAAGAAGTATAGAAATCATTTAGCCTATGTTTCATCCTTTGTTCAAAAATGTTTTAAAAAAAGTGTTTCCCATATTTTCTTTAATACAAATATTTTAGAACTTCTCTCTTTGTTACATCATATATTTTTCTGAAATATTTGGGTTGAATAATAGGAATTACTAAAAATATATTTAATTGTAAAAAAAAGAACAGCAAATGTGTCTAACACAAACATTACCAAATTTCCTCAGAAAATAATACATATATCTGTTACGTGCATGAATGATAGATCCGCCAGTCTCATATTCGTTAGAGTCATATTCCACTGTTGCTAGTCTACCACCTATTTCGGATTTTTCAAATATATCAATTTTCACATTGTCTTCCAACGATTCATGTAAAAAATAAGCACATGATGTTCCACCTATTCCAGCTCCAATGATTGCTAAAGAAAGTGTTTAAAAATAATATATCTAGATTTTTAAACCATTTGCAGGTTTGAATAATTTTACAAATTAGAATTAAAATAATAAATGATTAATTCACTAAAAATTTCGCTTCTACAATTTATAGCAGGTAATATTACAAACTGAATAACTACTGGAAAAAATAATATAAATTAATTTTAACACAATAAAGAAAATATATTTTATAATTAATTATCTATTTTATATAGTTCAAAAACATGTTATAAACATACCAATTTTGTGTTTAGACAGAACACCCTCTATTACATTAAACAAGAAATAACATAATAAATAATGATTCCATTTAAATTTTGTTAAATATATGCAATACATGTTGTTAAACTTGGTCTTTTCAATGTATTACTAATTCATTTAATACTGAAATTCAACTAATCAGACTATAAAAGTTATAATTTTGTTTCAACACATGTGTTTATTATGTCTTTTCACAAAAACATCTGTAATGTTCCACATGTTTCACGATCATTTATGGCTGCATATTCACCTTGGGCGACGCTAATTTCCAGACGTATGTTCACATTTGACGTATTTCGAAAAATCGCGTTAATTGAATATACTAGTGATGTAATTTGGATTAAAGTATTTGCTGTCGGCCGAAATTTTGAACTAATGGATTTTTATTGTTTACACAAAAAAAAAACACAACAGATGATCGAAGAAAAAAATCAAACAAATCTACCGAATTCTCTTCTTTATTAATTTTACACACGAATTAATATAACACGACTCTAACGAACAACAAACAAATATTTATGTAAAACGATACAACCCTTTATATTTTCGTACCCTTAAAGGAGACATGTTTCTCCGGCTAAGAAAGCACACAATGGCCCACGTCAATTCGATACATACACATTTCTAAAACTAAAAAAACTACCTAATGCCGACCGTGACAGCCATGCTGTCCTTAAAAAATACCGACGCTATCCTGACAATATGGCGACCTTTTAAATTTATGCGCTAGCATACAATTATCAAATAAAACAAAAATATATAAATATTACGGGCAAAAGATAGAAATAATTATTAAATATAAACGTACCTCGTTACGCAAAATTAAAAATAAAATACGGGGGGAAATGAGAAAAGGTATTTAAAGAAAGTAAATGAATAGACACGGGGAAGTGAAAGCGAAAAGCGGAAAGAGATAGCTAAGTCGAAAACAAGAAGGGAAAAAAATTGACGACAACAGTATTCAATCTATAGGTTTGTGATCTACGGTTTTTGTCCTACGTTAGTTTTTTTCTTTATTTCTTTAAAAATGGATATTAATAATTTTTTGGAAGAATTGAAAATAATATGTTGCAATGTGCAGCAATTTCAATAATTTTTGACGGGGAATATCGAACGTTTTTTAATATTACAAAAGAAACTGGCAGAATTAGGACACTAGGTGTTTTTATTGAAAATTAAAATAGGTATCAGAAAAATAGATTTGGTGTGTACATTTGTAATGGTCATCAACGGTTTGTGTGTTAACAGAAATGCGAGATGTAATTTTCTATTTTAAATGTTCAATGTAATATGTAAACACACCAATACATACATGTCATTAGCAGCACTAGTATGAAGGGGTTCTTATCTTGCATATAAATTCAATAAACTCTCAATCGCAAGGAGTTTTCAAGTTAACATTTAAATCACCTTTGAGAATAATTTGAATGAAATGATGCCCATTTTTACAAATGACTGTTGATCAGAAAAATCATGACGTCTTTTCATTCCTGTTCAAAAAGAAAGGTTACATTTAATGTATTCTCATTGCTTTTGATTAGCGGATTTAATGTTCAAGAACTACAAAACTGGTGATTCCACAATGGAACCAAACTATGGCGTTTGTTTCGACGTGTTGTAGAGATTCACCTTTATGTTTCCGATAATGCTTCTTGTTTGTTTCCAAACTTCCTATGCTTTTTAAAAATCTTTTATCTGTTTCTATTTGGAAAATAATTTATTCTTTTGATCACTAGTATTGATTGAAAAAGTGGAGTGTTAACTAGAAAAATCTCAAAATATTTTTTTTTTTTAACCCCCTTTGGGCATGTCAACAAAGGATCTTCGCCCAGAAACGAAACGAGGGAGAAGGATCAGTTAAATGTAAAGTCAGTGTCAAATATTGATAAGATAGAAGGACTGAGGATAGGAACAACGGAGATCGACGGAAACGATAAGATATACGAGGCACAATAAGGAGTAGGGAGTTTGAGTGATAGCAGATTGGAGTACAAAGAAGTGCGTTCGTTCACGAGGGATGGACATTCAAAGAGGATATGGTCAGGATTACAGACGGCTTCGTCGTTAGACTGAAGAGAGCAACAAGGGGAGAGAGTGCAATGAAAACGAAAACGTGAGGAAGGAAGAAGAGTATGATTCAGATGTAAACGGATAATAGGGATAATAACGGAGCGGTGAAGCGAAGGAAAATCGTAAAACCAAGGCCGCGTGGGAAGATTACGTTGAATGGAAAAATAAAAGGAAGGTTGATTAGAAAAGGAAGAAACGTAAAAATCTGACCAAAATATAACATGAAACTTTTTACACAATGGGAGTAAATTAGAAACGGGAATTTTAGAGAAAAAAGAAGCGGGAGGATAAAGCAATCTGAGCCAAGGAATCAGCCATTTCGTTACCCTCTATCCCTATATGACTGGGAACCCAGAGCATTTCAATGCGGATAGCGTGAAGTGAGAAGAGAGTGTGAATGAGAGAGCGAATATGGAGGATAAAAAGGTCAGAGGAGCGAGAGGGGAAATGAGAGGAAATAGCTTTAAGAGCACACATGGAATCGGAGATAATTAAATATTTAGAAGAACGATGAGAAGAAATATAAATAATGAACGTAGAATGGCTATTAGCTCAGCCGTAAAGATAGTACAAAAAGAAGGGAGACGAAAAGATTCAGAGAAATGAATGCTCGGAAGGATGAAAGAAGCTCCAACTCCATTAGGCCTCTTCAAACCATCCGCAACAATAGCCATATGGATAGGAAAACAGGATTCGATATAACTATGGAATTCCTGAATAATTGTTGGATAGGAAAGGTATTTGGAGGAAAAAGGAAAGTCTTAATATATTGAGAGGATTAGAGAGATCTGCAAAATTTAAAGAAAAATAAGAGAGATTGATATAAGAAATTGTGCGGGATAAAAAAGAATTCAGCAGTAAGCAATGCGGGCTAGGATAAGAATTTCCTTGGGAGTAAAACACCAGTTTTGCAAAATAGAAAGATATGAAAGAATAAGTCTAGAGGATGATAACGGCAAGCGTTTACACAAGAAACGATATCTTAAATAGGATCTGCGGATGAAAAGGGGAGACGAGTTTGACTCAGCAAGAACTGCTGGTACTCGAGAAGATCTAAGAGCACCAAGGCAAAGACGAATACAAGAATTTTGAATTATATCCAGCTTGGAAAGAAGTGATTTTGAGGCAGATCCGTAGATATAGGAACAATAATCGAATTTGGAACGGATAATCGAATTGTACAAGGAAATGGGGAGAAAAGGGTCGCCTCCCCATTTTTTTGGAGAAGGAGCTTTCAGTAGGTTCAGTCTTTTAAGGGCAGAAGAGGAAAGGAAATTAATATGTTCATAAAAGGACAGACGACTGTTGAGGTATACACCGAGATAGCAGAAGCAATCCTTACGAGGGATAAGTTTGGAGTTTAAGAATGCAGAGACTAAAGCGGGATTAAAAGGGCGAAGAGAAAAGACAATACAAGAGGATTTTAAAGGGGAAATAGATAGGTTCAAAGAGGAAAGAGATTGTTCCAAAGTAGCTAGAGACGAATTGACACTTTCGTTAGCATCTACAATATCACGGGATGAGGAAAAGAGAAGAATGTCATCGGAAAAAAATAGGGAAGAGGAGTTCATAGAAAGAGAAGCAACAGAAATAGTATAAATATTAAAAAGGGTGGGACTAAGGCAGGATCCTTGTGGAAGACCACATGAAACAACTCTTGTAACCTCGAACGAGGAAGAAGACAGGAGAATAGTACGATTTAACATCAAGTTTACAACAAGGGAAGAGAAATGCGTCGCGGGATGTTAATTGCTATCATTCTATCTCGAAGAGTAGGGAGATGGACATTAACAAAAGCGCTGGAAACATCAATAAAAGTAGCTAATGTATACTGTTTATCGATGAAAGATTTATAGATATAAAAAACAAAAGGACTGACGCAGTCAGCAGGACCTAAGCCAGTATGGAAACTAAACATATTGGAAGGAAAAACGTTATTGTGTTCGAGCCACCAGACCAGGCGCTTATTAAGCATGCCCTCAAACAGTTTTCTGAGACACGATACTAGGGAAATCGGACGAAGAGAGGAGTTTTTCTTAAGGACAGGAATGATAATAAAGGTGTTCCAGGCAGGAGGTGTGACTCCTCAGGACAGAAAGGAGTTGAATATACAAAGAAGTGTTCGGAGAGCATGATCGGATAACTTTTTTAGGACAGAGAAGGGAATACCATCACGACCTGGAGTGGGGCTGGAAAATTTTTTGAGAATGGATTTTAATTTATTAATATTAAACGCAGAGGTAATACAATGGAAATCAGAATCTTCTGTAACAGGAAACGGGCAGGATTCATCAACGTTGGGAACATAAGCAGGAGCAACAGCATCAAGAAACGAAGACAAACTATCGGAGGAAATAGTGTGGATAGAAGGACGTTCAGAAGAAGGGAATTTGAAAGCTCTGGCCATTTTCCAGATATGCTTGAGAGGAGTAGTTCTCGAAAAAGATGAACAGAAATTTTTCCAAGAGGATTTCTTAGACGATTTTAGAATAAACCTAGCCCTTGCATTGGCCCTTTTGTGGGCAAGAAAGTTTTCGCGTGTAGGATTTGATCGGAAAATTCTAAATGTAGCGCGACTATGATCGAAAGCGGCATTGCATTCTTCGTATCACCAGAGGGACTATACTGATCCATGATGGCCTGACGATGATGGTTTACGGAAAGGAGAAGACAACGAAAGAGCATTTCTAATCGAATTTAGGAATAGATGGTAATGAAGTACAGGATCAGAGCCATCTGGAAGTTTAGGAAGCGTAGAATCAACTAAGAAGTAGAACAGAGCCCAATTAGTTTTCGATAGGTTCCATCGAAGGTAATTGAGAGGTTTAAAACAAGAAGAAGTAGGAGGATTCTGGGGAGTAATTAGAATAGGAATATGATCACTACCTTAGGAGCCCATGAGAGTTGACCAATTATAATCAAAACCAATAGAAGAGGATGAGAAAGTTAAATCGAGAGAACTATAACTAGATGGGCTCTTGTAATAGGTAGGAGAGAGATCATTAAGAAGGACTAAATCATTAGAAAGAACAAGATTTTCAAGAACAGTACCGTTGTTGTTATGGTTTGAGCAACCCCATGAGGGAGACCGTGCATTCCAGTCACCTCCAATGATGAACGGATGTGGGACAGACCTGAGAAAAGAAACAAGACGAAAGTGACGAAGGTCGCAACTAGGAGGAACATAAATGGAAATAATATTAAGCGGACGAGCTGCGTTGGAAGGGATGAAAATATATAAAATATTAGGCTAATTAGGACTAGAAAGGGAATTAAAGGAAACATCATGAGATTGAAATAAGGATTGCAGATCCAAATTACGAAATATAAGAAAGAACTAACATGAATAAGGAAAACAAATTATGATTCACAACCTATATTTAAATATGCAAAAACATATAGGGAAATGGTTGACAACAATCTCTCTATACGATCTGCTGCATAATTTGAATCATGTCTTATTGAGTAAATATGTTATAAAACAAAAAAAAAAGCAACTGAAAAACAATCTGTGACTCCCGTAATCATGGGTTACCGATACGTAAGACATGTATTCAACTTAGAGCAGGAAAACTTTTTTGCTGCATATATTATTAGGACGGCTAATTTATTTTATGGATTATCGTCCAAAGAAATACGAAAACTGGCATATGAATTGGCCATAAAGTATTCAATTAATATGCCAAAAACGTGGATTATAAATCGCCTAGCAGGAGTAGACTGGTTTAATGATTTCATATTCGTTAGTTGGAAGCCCAAGGCGCAGAAGATTAGAATGCAGGGCAGCATGTTCAAAGGAAATAAAGGGGCATTCGAACAAGACATGATTTGCATCGCAGGTATAATTGAGCTCCGGGGGGTCAAAAGTACACAGATGTGATTGAACAAGAGAAAAACGGAAAAGAGAAGCCAGAAGCAGACTATGATTTTACCGCAGGCGAACTAAAGAGGAAATAATCGAACGGCTAAGACAGTTGTTACGCCGGTTTCATCAATACTATAACTATCTTCTGCTTCAAGCTGGTTTTGATCCATAACTTCCATTATGTTATCAAAAAATAGTTTGACATTGTTAGCATTAAAACTCGTAGCTCTCGACAGACTTGTCCTTATAGTGCCCATGCCATTCTTGCATTTCCCTCTCTCAATATAATTCTCTTTATCTCCTCAATTTCTAATCTTTTCCTTATATAATGGACAATTCTTTTCTTCCGCAGGCCCTAATCATACAGAAATTCCGCAGTTATATCAATTCTGATTTTCCCTTGCATGTAACTGTGTTTACAGATGGCTCGAAGAAACCGGATGGTGTCGGTGCTTCGTTTATCCTCCCAGATTTTGGCTTTTCAGAATCTTTCTGCTTACCTTCTTTCTGCTCCATATTCACAGCCGAATTGATGGCTATCCTACGTTCCATTATTTTCATTTCCTCTAATCACATTTCCTCCAAATTCTTGATTATATCGGACTCCATAACCGCCCTTCAGGCCATTTGCTCTCCCCTTCCTGATTATTCCTGTGATTTCATTATACTCCGCATTCGCTCACTTATCCACGCTCTTTCTTCCCTTCATTCTATTCAAATTGATTTGCTGTGGGTTCCTAGCCATTCGGGCATCTGCGGTAATGAAGCGGCGGACTCATTGGCTCGGGCTGCTGCCTATTCTCACTTCTTTTTTAAAAAAGTCCCTTCGTCCAATATCCTTCCTCTGTGCAAAGATTTTCATCTTAGGTTTTGGTCGGATATGTACGTTTCCTCTTTCTCTAACAATCGCTCTTTCTATCTGTCTGTCCAACCTAGTCTTCCTGCCAATCCGTGGTTCTCTTTGTTTCCTTCACTTCGTCGTTCTGTTGTTGTCTCCGTTATTCGCTTGCGCTTTAACCATTCTCTACTGCCTTCCTCCCGTTTTCGTTTTTCCTTGGTTTCCTCTCCATATTGTCCTCTCCACTCGAACGAAGAGCATGTTTGCGATGCGGACCATGTGTTCTTTGAGTGTTCATCTCTTTCTGCTGAGTGCTCGGCTTTCTACTTTAGTTTGCTGGGACTTGGTCTTCCTACTCCGTACTGCGCCTCTTATGTTCTATCTCTTCCCTCTCCACAAATTGTTCCTATTATTTGTTCCTTTCTCCTAACAATATCTGATCGTATCAGGATATAAGTGATTCCTTCCTATTCTAATTGTTTCTGGGTAAAGGTCCCTGGTTGACAAGCCCAAAAAAAAAAAAAAAAAAAAAAAAGACAATTCTTTGCATTAAATAAGTTCCACCGTTGACGTGCCCCCGCCCCAAAAAAAAAAATCTGCTCTGTTTATTTGGAACCTTATAGTTCAAGCAGACCTAAAGAAAAATGGGTCCAATGCATAGAATGTCGCAAATGGTCCCACGAGGAATGCACTCCACAAGAATTATCCTATATACGCCATAATTGTCTTTCTGAATAATTCATAAAGTAATTCAAATTATCTAAGCAATTCTTATTTTTCATTAATAAATATATACTTTTTATTTTAATATAGTGATTTAATATTTTATTACTATTTTCAGTAGTCGGTATGCATGAATAATGTAAAAAGGTATCACTTCATTTTTATCGTTTAAAATATATATATATATTTTTTTTTTTATTATTATTTTTATTGATACAATCTTAATTTATAATTAAATAAATATCTACTTTAATAAATGTTGCTTTAAACTAAGCCAAACCCATATGGAAGCAACAGTCCATTGACCACTGCTTCTAACATATTACATATTTACAATAGATAATAATTACAATTGTAAATCTTATATCCTATAATGTATATATATATTACTAAATCAAATCTGAAAATTAAGATCATCGTCCCACCAAATTACTTTCTTATGGGTGCCAAGCCACACCGGACTTAGGGGTAATTACTTAGCTGACATCGCTGCTAAGTCAACACTGCCGTGCCCCATGCCTTGTTCCCCTCCTCTTCCCGCCGACATAGTAAAATCTATAAAAATTCTTGTGCAATCCCAATGGAAGCAAGATTGGCTCACTAGACAATCTTGCTTTCTAAGAGAGATAAAACACGGAATTGACCCTTGGTTCCCTCCTTCTGACCTCCCCAGAACCCATTTTGTGGCTATGGCAAGACTCCGCATTGGACATATTTCGCTAACTCATGATCATCTCTTACTTAATTGCGAGCCCCCTTTCGAATGCCCCTTTTGCTCCCTTCCCCCCGCTCCTACAGTAAAACACCTGCTCCTGGAACGCTCGTCCTTCGCGCTCCAGCACGCCAAGCACCGGATAGCGTCTTTGCAGTCGTCTTTGGCCAACTCGCCTTTGAACATTGCAGACACTATTCGGTTTCTTTATACAACTAACTTATTTCGAACTATTTAACTCTCCGATTGCCATAGTGTCGTAATAGCCCCGGCAGCTGTACACGGCACTCAAAAAAAAAAAAAAAAAAAAAAAAAAAATCTGATGGATGGCGTCATCTAAGGCGCCTTACGTCTTCTCTGGTGTTAAGAAATCAAATCATTTCTACGTTAACATGTTGATGAACCGTTTTCCATGTTTAATGGTCATTTGCTTAATAACATCATTGACTGAATGGATATCATCATTACGAGAATAGCGATATGCATCGACTATTGTTCGCAAAATGATGCTCTGCCTCGCCTGAATTTTTGCACGATTTGAATTACTAGTACAACCCCAGAATTGGATTCTGTATGTCTATATCGGCATAATGATCTGACGGTACAGAATGCATTTATATCGAACATCCAGTGGCGATCTCCAACCTATTAACCACTATAATTGTTTCGCTGTGTGCTTAATTTGTTGGCACTTCATCTTAACGTGTGCATTCCACATAAGACGCCTGTCCAAGTGCATACCTAAATACTTGGCAGAATTTACCTGTGGTACAGGTTTATTCCTCAAATATACTTGGTAATTTGCCTTTGTTTGGTGGTATGTGAACATAACATATGCTGATTTCTCTTCATTTAGTTTGACTTTCCAATCCGTCGCCCACTTCTGTACATTATCCAAAGCATTTTGTAAATTGTTTGTAGCCTCGAGGTGGCTGCTGCTAACATCTAAAATAGCAGTATCGTCGGCAAACATAGCTGTCGTTGTATTGTTGTCGGTCGGTAGGTCTTGGCTATATAGAAGATACAACATAGGTTGTAAGACACTACCTTGTGGAACTCCAGCCTTAATATTATAAAAGTTCGACGTAGAACTTTCATACGCTACTCTGAATTGACGATTAGCCAAGTACGATTCTAACAATCTACACAGGTTGCCGGGTAATATTTTGCTCAGCTTAAAGACAAGGCCTTCATGCCACACTTTGTCGAAGGCTTGAGCAATATCCAGAAAAACTGTCGGACAGTATTTCTTGTCTTCAAACGCTTCATTTATGACAGACATAACTCTGTGAACCTGGTCAATTGTCGAATGATGTTGTCGAAATCCAAACTGATGAATCGGCAGATCTTCTCCAATCAGCGGTAACAATCTCTTCAACAGTAATTTTTCAAATAACTTGGATATCACCGGTAATAGTGGTATAGGTCTATACGATGTTATTTCAGAATCTGGCTTATTCGGTTTCTTAAGCATTATAATTTGCGTTGTCTTGAAGCAAGATAGGATATGTTCAAGACGCGTACATGCATTAAAGAGATAGGTCAGCATGACAATACATTTTTTTGATAATTGTTTTAAAACTTCCGGGGATATTTCATCGATTCCAGGAGCTTTCGTTGAATTGATATTTTTATCGATTTCTCTGGCTATCTCATACGGTGTAAATGTAGGTAATCGTTTGTTTTCGCTAAATGCGATGGTGATGTCCACATCGGAATCAATATCATGAGGCTGGAACACGTGCGTCAAGTAATGTGCGAATAGCTCCGCTTTTTCGCTATCTTGTCTCGCCCAATTTCTAACTTCATCTCGGAGTGGAGGAACATGCTTGACAGGAGGTTTAATTCGACGGGTCGCTTTCCAGAGAGAATAATCTTTATCAGCAAATGGACTCAGTCCTTCTAAGTAATTTGCGAACGTTTTGTTTTTTATATTTTTTATCAGCATATTGAGCTGCCGACTGATTTGATTAAATGTGTTCGTATCTTGTGAATCACGCGAGTTGTGCCATTTTCATCTTGCTGTTCTTCTTTCTGAAATTTTACGACGTACTTCTAAAGGAAGTGTGATTTCCTGTGCAGTGATTAACCAATGGTTCCGGAGTAGAAACTTTTGCTGCTTTGCGAATTGCTTCTATGAAACATGCAAATTGTTCCTCCAGTTCACTGTTTGTTTTTAGACGTATCTTTAGATTTATTCGTCGATCCAATTCTTCTCGAAATGTGTCCCAGTCTGTATGTTTATTTGTCAGAAAATGTTTTTTATTTTTCCTTATTACAGTTGTACTAATGGTTAACAGAACGGGAGTATGATCAGATGTGAGATCAATAATACCTTCTGCTTCTACATAACTATTGACAATGCCCCTTGTTATGAAAAAATCGATGAGGTCGGGTTTTTTGCGCCTATCAGTAGGCCAATATGTAGGTATTCCTAAGCTGGCTATATTACATTGCAAAAACTTCTTATTGCCCTTAGTAATTCCTTTCCCTTGACGTGAGCAGAACTTCCTTTATTCCTTGAAACGCGACATGATCCCCATACTTCATTTTTTGCATTCATATCACCACCGATGATGTATCTATTGCAGAAATATTTCAAAAAGTTGATATATTGATCATACTTCAAGTTATGTTTGGACAGAAAGTAAACAGCTACCACATTAGTAATCGTACTATTCTGCCAAACTGCGACCGTAGTTGCTTGTGCGAATTATTCGCAAAAGTCGGCCTGTTGGTAGTGTTTAATGTTATTCTTGATAATAACGGCTGCACCTCCATGCGCACCACCATCTGGGTGTGGCGTATGGTAAATCGTATACCCTTGAATTCTAGGGTAGTTCCTGTTGGTGAAATGTGTCTCTGATATTAGTGCTATATCTATTTTACTGTCGTGGAGAAATGTTTCTAATTCTGCTAAGCGTTCCATGAGTCCATTTGCATTCCATGTTATTATACGCAAAGATGATTCAGTCATTGCGCTTATTACGACGGGAACGTCGTTTATTGTGCGACACTGTCAATGCAGACTGTTTATGTTCAAGTGCACTAAGTCTATGAGAAATAGACTGAACTTCTTTTGTTAAATTTGCAAGCGCTTGCATAATTTCATCATATGACTCTGCGGAAGGAGATGCTTGAACTACAGGAGGACATCCTTGAATTGAAATATTCCTATGTTCAGTCTTCTCCTGTGGCAATTTTGTAATTGTACTTGTCGACTGTCCATTTTGCCGTGTTTGTTTGGTTCCAGCTATAGAAGCATAAGATATTTGCGGTTGCACGAATTTTACAGATTCTTTTTTCTGTTGTTGGATACGTTGTACCGCTGAAGTTTTCGATTTTTTAAATATCTTTTCTATTTCACGGTAAGTAGGACATCCTAAGTAATTTGCACTATGATTAGCACCACAGTTAGCGCATTTAAATTTTTTAGAATCTTTCAGTTTGCATGTTTCATGTTTTCCTGCGCATTTGAAACAATTAACTGGCCTGTTAACGTTTTGTGTGATTCCATTGCCGGCACCGTTTGCACTGCGGTATTTGGTTATCCTTGTGTGGCGGTGCTTCTACTTTTACTTTACTATGAGCGATACGTATAATATTGTAAATCTCTTTATTATTATCTGATATTTTCAGATCTACATAAAACAAGGGATAAGATTTTTTCCTTCGTTCAATTATGGCATTATTCTCATCGCGGATTTTTATTGTTTTTTCTATATTAACAATGTTTACTGGTTCGTGACCTAGATTTCTTAGTTCGTCTTCTATTGTATCAGTAGTAATTGTGTGATGTAAAGCTCGTATTACCACACGATACGGCTTTTCTGATTTTAAACTGTATGTGTGATATTGGAAGTTAGCTCAGCTATTAAGGCTCGGAAGGCATTATCTGTATATGGGGCAATATTACTTTTAAATGTAGCAGCATGGACGTCCAAAGCGCGAGTAACATCGGTACTGAAGTCTGAAAAGTTAGTGATGCCAGTTACTGTAATTTTTGGTGGCCTTTTCGGTTTAACTTGCACATATTGATCTAACCCGATTTTGAGTATAAGTTTGTAGCATTGGTAATCCAATGGAAAATTTTTCACTGAGCGATTACAGCGCCATCAGTCGGCAATTAATGATTTCTTTATTATGAAGATAAAAAATTATATTATGAAAAGAAATATTGTGCAAATATTATACACGAATCCTACATTTGCAATACAGCTTAAAATAAAAATGCCTACACATTGTAAATATAAAATAATTTCCAATGGAAAATTTGTTGTCTAAACTATTATTTGGTGGAATATATTTTTTATTTTTTTTATTTGTTGATTATATTATGTTCAAAAACAATTTATTTTTTTAATTTAATTGCTCAAAGTATTTTAAGCTCAGAAATACAGTTCGTCGCACATGAAAATAGTAAAAAAATTGGGTAAAATTTGATATACCATTAATTGTTATAAATTGATGCTGAAAAATTTTATTGTATATTGTTGTTTTGTTTAAATAAAAATTCTGAAAAATGGAAAATTTCTTTACTTGCGCAGTATGTTTCGGACGTTTAAAAATAAATTTATTTTATATAAACATGTAGTTAAACAGAAACATTTCATAGAAATTAGGATACCAATAGATGAAAGTGATGTACGTATGAACACCGAGTAGATTTAGAAAGTTCGTGCCTAAAATAGTTTTGCACAATGTGGATTGCCTTCATAGATCGGAAATATGCCGTTGTGAACCGTTAGAAATGGCTGATAATTTCAAACACCTGGTAATAACATTCGATAAGGCGTTAACTTGGAGAGTTCACATAGATAACATTGCTAGGAAAATTAGGCAGACTATGCCGGCGTTATACAAATTTTTTTTTTTTTTTTTTTTTTTTTTTTACTATAATGTTCACAACAGGCCCCATCCAATTAAGTTTTTGGTTGCCTGCGATCCCATTTTACAATCGTGTACTGATTATTTCTTATTATAAATACTTAATACTAATTTATCAAGTTTTGCTTTCGGTGTGTAATTTCTTCAACAGTAAATTTATTAAATTCATTAAAGAGGTTTGTAACTAAATCTGTTGCGTATAAGTTGTTAAAAATCTTATTATTGTGATTACAGCCATTTAATATATGTCCTACATTATCTGTGAAATTACATCTTTTACAGTTTTCATTGTCTGTAATTTTAAATTTATATAAATAAATTCCAAAATTACCGTGTCCGGATATGAACTGCACGTTAAAAAAATTTGGTACAAAGTCATTATTATTCATTCTGTCTATGATATTGGGAAAAAAATGTCTAGCTAGTCCATTATAGTTATTCCATATCTCCTGATATTTATTAATGTAGTGTTCATTTAAAATTTTCTTAAATTGTTTTTCTTTTAACAATTTATTTTCATATTTATAATAAGGAAAATTATATCTAACATTACTAAATCTATGGTTAATCTCAACTTTATTTTTTATTAAAAATACATTTATATGTTTATGCAGTTCGTATTCGATAGGTAATATGCCTGCGATAACTATTGCGGCCATATAGCTGGTAGTTCTATACGCTTTAATCAGTTTAATTGCAATCTCTCTTTGAAAGCTTTTAATTATATTTTGAAATCTGTTAGTCCCTAGCATATCTAAATAAATAATACTACCATAAATAATATTTGGTACTATTATACATTTATACAATATAATACCCTTTTTATAATTTATTCGGTTACTATTATTGAAAAGTTTATTGAAAATTGGCAAGAATTTGTTAATTTTATTTCTTACATTATTAAAATGATTATAAAATTTTAAATTATTGTCTATAATAACACCTAAATATTTGATTTGCGTTGCATATTTGATATTTAATCCGAACTGCATTAGGTTAAGTGGTTTTTTATTAATTTTACTGTTAAAAAGAATATAGTTTGATTTATTTTCGTTTATTTCAAGATTAAATTCCGTGAGCCATGTTTGAATTTTAGTGTAGACTTTATATATTTTATTTTCCACCATTGTTTCGTTTTTATCTGCAATGAGAATGGCAATATCATCTACGAATGTAATTATTTGTATATCGTTTGGTAGTATTAAGTTGTACATTTGTGAAACAATGATGTTCCAAAGGTATGGTCCTAACACTGACCCTTGGGGTAAACCCATAACAATTTTTTTTTTACAGGATGAACTGTTTATCTGTATCATAGTGTGTCTATTATTGAAATAATGATTTAAAATATTTAACAATCCATTATCTAATTCTAATTTCTTTAATAATTCAATAAGTTTATTTAGGTCCAGGCTATCAAAAGCCTTCGTTACGTCCAGTGTGATTAGACAGCATTTTAATGATTTCTTTTTAAAACTCTTTATGGTTTGAATAATATTACATATTGCTAATTCCGATGATCTGCCTTTTAATGCACCAAATTGGTTTTTATTAATTATATTCTTTTTGTTTGCGAAATCTTGTAATTTGTTAAGTAAACATTTTTCGTATATTTTACTGAAGTTTGATATTAATGAAATTGCTCTGTACGAGCTAGACAATTTTGGGTCTTTACTGATTTTAGGTAGAATCACCGTCCTCATTATTTTCCACCTTTCCGGGAAATAATTATAATAAAACAATAAATTGATTAATTTCGCTATTACATCAGGATATTTAATATTGAACTTCTTTAAAAAACCGTTTGAAATTTCATCCACTCCTGTTGATATTTTGTTTTTAAGATTCTTAATAATCGTGCTGATTTCGTCTTTTTGAACATAATTTACGAACTCATTATTTATTATTTTCACTTTGAACGGTTTAGATTTTAAATATAATTTAGAACTTAGTAGTTTTACTTTATCGCTGTCAGAGTAGGCGTACTTATCTAATGTGGGTATGTTAACATCTTTATATTTACTTATTAATATTTTATACTTTAATCCAAATACCGATTTATCACTTATTAAATTGAAACAAGTTATGAATTACAAAACTACGAGACTGTATTTTGACTCATTAATAATGACTAGGATTAGATACGCGATCGAAATTTGAGGGGAGGCAAAACAAACGGAATTAAGGAAAATTAGTAGGCTACAGAAAAGATGTTTAAAAATTTCATAACCGAATTGGAGAAGTGCGAATCTTGTAACAAATTCTACTTGGTGGGACAATAATAAAGAAATGTCGCCAAAAATGTTTTTTTATTACAGTAAACTTTTGAAGTATAAAACAGAAAAAATAAGATTACCGACAAGGAAAAAGGTGTATGGGACTAGGAACTATGACAATTTATGTTTTATAAGACCTAAAGGGATTAATAATAAAATTGATAATTTTGAAGAGGAAGTTATGAGTCATTTACTAGGTAACTTACCAAAGGAATTAAGAGACGAATGTAATTTGAATATATGGAAAGACAAAATAAAAATATGGTTGATTGCGTGGTGCAAAGAATGAGAAATGGATAGTCATAGGAAAGGAACAGCGATAAGACGGGTAATTGATTGAAAGAGTAAAGAATTATAAATGATTTAATGAAAAAAAAAAAAAAAAAAAAAAAAAAATGCTCAGTTCTAACTGCATTACTTATGGCTTATGTGAAAATATTCTGGTACGATGTGCGATAGGTATAAATGTTGTGAATTAAAATTAGACGTAGTATAGTAAAAATAGAAGTTAAGTTGAATTAAGTAATTATATATAAGACGAATATGATGTATTAGACTTAAGATGTATATAATGAATAAACGATATAATTATGTTGGGAACCCACAGACGGGCAATTGCCTTGTGGAACCCGCAAATTATTTAAATATAAAAAAAAAAAAAAAACAAAAAAAAAACTGAAGGTAATGTAACAAAATTTTGGAATTGAAAGATATTGTTTATTTTTTTATATTTCCTTATGGTATATACATTTTATACAGGAAGGATATGATGAAGTGTTTTAAAATCTGTGTTTGGAAAAGTGTGGAAAAAATGAAGCAAAGTAGGGGAAGGGAGTTACAAAAATATTTTTATAAACATATACATACATATGTACCATCATGAAATATAATACAGCACACTAAAGCCTTGCAGTTAATTATTACATTTGAAATATTTGAACAAACTACAATAAAAACAAATAAAAAACAATAGTCTCTATGGAATTCATGGAAATTTTAAACTTTTCTTTTGTCAAAAATTGAAAAGAAATAAACTTACTCTGAATTTCGGTCCATTCAATACAAGTAGTCATTATTTTTCCAACATTTAGGGATGTAGGGAGGGCGAACCTTGAACTCTTCTTTCAGATATGGCCTTGAATGTAAGTATGTTAGCAAAAAATAAAAATAAACCTTAGGTATAATAAATAGAAAAACGGAGAAATATTTACGATATGTAGAGTATAGTTAAAATTTCATTAGAAGAATCGATAAAATAATAAACATAAAAGATGATATGAAAAAGTAACTAAAACATGAATTGAAAGGCTACAAACTGAAGAAAGGAAGAAGGAAGGATATTTGTAAATTTAAAAAAATAAATACGATATTTAGTACAATATATAATGTAATATTAACGAACAGATTATTTTGATTATATTAATGCGTATATAGCAATGGCTATTCTAAGGTTCTATAAGCTTTTATAAAATATACGTATATGCAAACTATCGATTTCGTAATAATTTGTTTGGTTTGCATAAATTTAATTATCTAATGGTCCTTCTATCCAAATTTTAGTCCATCTTTAATTATATTGATTTTTACACAAAATTTTGGCAACAGTAAAACGCATTTTCTTAATTACCATAGGTATTTCATTTTTTGGCTACTCAACTTTTTATATTAATCTTACGAAAATATATATTGCATCGTAGACTGCAATATCTATAAGAAAAAAACTAATACATAAATAATAACATATTATCATTTGATTTACATAAACAATCTCAGTATTTAACTTCTGTAAGTTTTGCAGATTTCTGAAAAAATTCACTTCTTAATGAAAAATTCGAAATATATTTGTTTTAGAAACTGCGATAATTAGAATATATCATTATTATTACTAACTTCTACCTACTTAAAATCCTGTTAGATTGGCTGGAGCGTAATGTAAACATAAATAATTTTCATCACGACCAAAGTTGATCGCGCTCTAAGCGCTTCGTAAAATGTTTCCCTTCCATTACCAACGCTGTATAACTCAAAATCGGGTTACATTCGGTTAAGCTTAAAGGTGTCGCGTTCTTATAATTTATTTACTGTATTTTGTTTTTTGAACAGTTGTTATGGTAATTTAGTAAAATTTACTTGGCTCGTATTATTATAAGCGATTTCTTTGCTTGAAAATAATGCTTAGAAATGTACTAAGTTTGGAATATTTGGTATACATAAATTAAGAAATGGGTTTAAAAATATAGAAAGTAGTAAAATTTTATTAAATTAATATTACTAATTATTATCTATCTATACTAATATTATAAAGAGAAAAGATTTGATTGTTTGTTTGTTTGTTTACATTGAATAGGCTCCGAAACTACTGGACCGATTTGAAAAATTCTTTCACAGTTGCGAAGCTAAACTATCTCCGGGTGACATAGGCTATATTATATTTTCAAAAAAATTAGGGATCGTTACTAAAACTCCAATAATGTGACTCAAGGTGTAAAAAAATGACCTAAATAATTCCTTACATCGCGTGCGCTGCAAAAACTTTTTTTATAAAACATTAAAATATCAATGTTAATTACCATGGAAATGGAAATTCGGATAAACATAGCCTTAGCATCGTTTAAAAGCTGATCACCAATGGAAATAGTGTGTTAACGTAAGGAATGAAAATTTTCGACCGTTACCGTTATCTTTTGTAAAAGGTACAAAATGCCCAAAAGATTAAGATATCAACTTTCTAGAAATAGTTCCCAGGCGAGGGCATCAAAAATACGTCGTAATGGAGAATCTTCATCAGAAACTGAAAATCGTCTTGCAAGTCAGAGAGAATACGCGTCGCAATCGCGTGCCAGAGAGTCGAGTATCGAGCGTTCGCAGCGGCTTGAAGAGCAAAATATTAGAAATACACAAGCTCGCACTAGGGAATCGAGCTCTGAGTGTTCCCAACGCCTTCGAGATCAGAGAGAAAGACAACAGACGTCAACGACTAGAGTTCGTAATCGAGTTTTAGCTCACAGTAACAGATCGGCTTTCAGATACGATCTACAGATTGATTATGCTCAACAGTCTTCCGTCCAAATCGGAGCCATAAATAAGATCCGCTCCAAGTGTTCTGCCAAAAAATGGGCCAATGAACCTAATGGTATGTGCTGTGCTTCTGGAAAAGTTAGTCTCCCCAATATTCACGAGCCGCCACGGTCAATAAAAAATCTTTTGACAAATAATGATTTACTAATACTTTTACACAGTCATGAACTGAATTCCGCGCGGGTGTAATTTAACAAATAAAGTAATTTTTTAGAATCATAATTCACGCGAGCAACGCCGCGGGCACAGCTAGTATATATATAAAAATGAATGTATGTATGTATGTCTGTATGTCCTCTATGGACTCCGAAACTATCCATCCGATTTTTATGAAATTTGGGCAGTTTAATTATAGGGTTCGGAGGATCAGTGTAGGCAACTTCAAAGTCAAAAAAATAAATAAATAATGAAATTAATAAAAATCGATCGAAAATGCGATCATTCCTGACAGATGGCGCCACAGTAAAGAAATTATTCCAGTATACGTTATTTAGATCGCGGTCGGGAATTCTGTCGTTCGTCAGGTTTCGACAAGTTCCTTTAATAGTACTTTATATATAAAAATCAATTGCGCATGTATAAAATATCATAACTTGAGAATGGCTCGACCGATTTGGCTGTCTTTTTGTTTTTTGTTGTGTTCGTAATTGTCAGGACAAGGTTTGTATGAAAGAAAATTTTAGAAAAGTTCATCGAAGAAGTCGGAACATTAAAAGAATTTGGCAAAAATGGCGTCACGATGTGACGCTCAGTTTTTCGGTTCTGCTGTCGCATGATTTTGTAACAACAACAAATTCCGCATTGAATATTAATATTTTTTTGCGAAAAAGAATTAAATTGAAAACGATAATTCAGTGTGTTATCGGTAGTGTTTCATATCATTAGTGCATTCAAAACCGAAAAATTCATCAATTAAAATTTAAATAAAATGATTACTATGGTAAATGATAAACTCTAAATAACATTTTATTAATTTCTGGTGTAAGTGAAATAAATAATTTATGGTCCGTTACTTTTCTTTTTGCGTTACTGAACACATCAAAACTCCATGACATGATCTACACAAACAAGTCGCACTTCTAGCCTCATTGCAGAGAGTTAAAAAAAAAAGGTACGTTTTCTATTATTTTTTACAGAGAAATAAAAAATCCTGTAAACGGAATTTTTAATATTTGTTACGGGGAATGTTATTCACACCTAAAATTCGAAATCCTTACGCAACTACACTAATACGGCGGTGCGCTACAATTGATGAAAACGGATCCGGTACTAATGGATATAATCAGAAAACGAAAAACAAATTTTTTTGCACATTTTATGAGAAGACCAACATTTCACCTTCTCTAAACAATAATGATAAAAGCGGTAAAATGAAAAAGAGGGCGAAGAAGAAGGATTTTTTGACTCCAAAATATTAAGACATAAACTGGAGTTACAGAAGCAGGAGAATTATTGCAGGTCGCAAAAAGTCGGGACAAATTTCGTCAAATGGTGGAGTCCATGAAAATTTTGTTAAGCTACATCCGAATCGGGTTGCATGAAGAAGAAGACGGAATGTATCTTTCCTTATACCGTCATCATAAACAAATCGTTTTCTCTTATATATATTAGGGACCAGGATATTTCATTTTTCGATTTTTAATGCCTTCAAATAGTTTCCGTTGTTCCCCTATTTTTGCTATCACTGGCGCATATATTACATGTTCGGTCTATAATATTTAAAGTAATTTCCGGATAACCGGAGCTACTCTTCTTTCGTAATCTGCACTCATGGTCCACATTTGTTTTTTGCCGCCCGTCCATTACTCGTGTATTATCCGTTCGTATTCGTGGTTTAATGTGTGTTCGGTATTTTCGCAACATTTAGATATGTTCTCATAAAATATTCAAAAGAGAAAAAAAAGGCGAATCGCGTAATTTAATTTCTGAGGGCAGCATGATTTTGTGAGCCGAGCAACTGCTCGGTGCGCCGGGTACTAACAATTAAATAACATGACGCGTGATTCGGTTAGACAATGATGCTTCGTTCAATGGTTCGAATGCTGCTGCAGTTAACGGAAAAGGATAAACAAAAACGACAGTGCGCGCTAAATTAATACCCCGATAGCTGATGAGCCCAAAAATAAATAAATAAATAACTAAAAACAAAGATAAAATTCGTTTGTTGCGATAATTATTATTTTCGAGGGAAGAATTATCTCTAACTAACGATGATCAGTATCATATTTAATTTAAAGTTGTAGCGTACCACATTTAGAAAAAAAAAAAAAAAAACAGAAAGAAAACCTCCACCATATATCGGAAAAGAAAACAGGTATAGAGGTATGAGTAAAAGGTCGTTCTAACATTTTTGAATTGTAGCGGACCACATTTACCGTCGTTAAATGGTCGCAACAATAAACTAAATATATAATAAAAAGATGTTGATTGTTTAGCGAGTACGGTGCAAACCGGTCTGCATTTCTCTTTAAGAAAATAATAAACGACCTAACTTCACAGGTACCGCGAGATCTATCGAGAAGGGTGAAACATTCACGTCTCGGCAATCATATAACGAAAGAAATTTGAAGAGCACAAAAAGATTACCCTAGCAATGAGAAATTTATAACAACTGAAAAGTCCTTGATCCGAAAAATTAGTGACCGGCGGGAAATCGAAAATCGACTGCGAACATTACAATAATGTTTTTCATGTTCCGAGTTATTCAGACCTCTTCTTATTTTCATTTCGGTAAATGTGCTTCATCTGCCCATTCGTTACTCGCATATTATCCGTGTGTATTCGTTTTTAATGTGTGTTCCGTATTTTCGCAACTTTCGGTAATATTGTATGAAAATATTCATATTTGAGCGGCGAGTGACAATTTTATATTTCAATCGTTATTGCGATTTATTATTTATCTTAGCAAGAAAAAAAAATTTAAAAATTCTGTAAAAAATCTATATATAAAAAGACGCTTATCACCTCGACTGCTAAATGCCTGTTGCGTTTCAGATCTAAATTAACACTGGAACGTACAAGCGCGAATATAGAAAACAAAGTATGGTTTCAGGTTTATCCGTAGAAACTCAAAAAACTATCTCATAAAGCTTCGAGAAAAAAAATCGTACAGCCCGTTCTATAGTAGCTAGAGAGTTTATTTTTTCAATCGGACGTATTTTCAAATTTTAAAACTAAACGGTCCAAATTTAAAAATATATAAAAATCGAATTTAAAAAAAAAATGTTTAAAAAATTCTACAGCCAGTTCTGTATGAATTATTTATTTAATTTTTAACCCGCGCACCAAGGCTTCTATAATACGGGGAAAATATAAAATTTGAAAAATTTTGATATTTAGGAACCGAATTTTGAAAAAAATACACCCTTAAAGCGGAAAGTCGTGAAACTAAAAAGTAGTCCACAGCTCTTTCCATAGTGGCTGGGGGGTCGGCAATTTTTTAAATTAGTGTATTTCAGTCACTAGAATATAAGAAAAATACGAGGCTTCCAAAATTTTTTAATTTAAGGGCCTAAATTTTGAAAAATAATTTAAGCGTACAAATTCTGAAATGTTTAGAATGATGGTCAACAGTGACTTAAAAAAACAAATTTCATCATTGCATTTAAAAAAGTAAATAATGCTAATATCTTATTTTAAAATGAATTCAATTTAACATATTCTCGTCACATATATTACCCTGCTAACGGTTTCAGATATTTTAATCTGAATTTTACTTTTTTGATTGATGTAAACGTGTACTTCTTTTTTTTTTTTAAAAAAAAAAAATATATATGTGAACGCTGCAGTTATGAAAATTTACTAAATGAAATAATCTAAAGTGCGAAGGAACGGGTCGCGAAACGCAAATGGGAACAAAGGCAAACTCAACAATTTCACTTAAGACAGAATGAAATTAGATTTTGTATCGAAATAATACAAAATTTCATTTGTAAAAACAATTTAAAAAAAATAAATAAAATAAAACATTAGAACTTCGTGTAAAGAAAAGTATTTTGGTTAAATAAATATAGCGCAATAAATAATTGTTTCTTTTTGTTTTCCATTTGTAAATAAGTGAGGAATGCCCCTAGCAAGAAATAAAAAATAAAAAATGTTGTAAAAAGGCTATATATAAAAAGACGCCTATCACATCGACTGCTAAATGTCCGTTACCTTTCAGGCCTAAAATAACAGCAAAACGTGTAAGCGAATATAGAAAACAACAAAATAATATTTAATACTATATTTAAAAAAGACATATATACATTTTGTTTTGTTTTCTTTTATTTAATCGTTTAGATTACTCGTAAGTTAAAAAAAAAAACAAACTATAAAATGGTTATATATAAAAAGATAAAATCGAAAAAATAGACTGCTGCCCCGGTCCAAATTGTCTACCTACCACATCTGTTGCTATTGTAGGTGTACACTACAAAAAACTATAAATAATTTTTATATAAATAATAATTGTAAATAATAGTTTCATAAATAACAATTTAGTAAATACTTTCGATAAATTATAATTTTAATAATAATTTTGTAAACAATTCCGTCATAATTTTAATTTCATTTTTTCATACAATTTTTACACCGCGCTATAAGAATTGTCATTCACTCGCCATATGTACACGTCTATTTTTTACTAGTAAAATTAAGATTATTCGGATATCGATGTCGAACCATATGGCTGTCATTTTTATGCGATCAATGTTTATTTATCATTCCGGCGACGTTTATACTTGATGTACACTTTGGCGAAATATACCGTTCTTTAAATTTGCTGCAATTCATTTCGGCAACGCTGTATTTCTTAGTAGCCTGGTACACACCATGCTACAATTGGCGACCACGATTATTTTGGAACCACCGTGCCGCACTTAATCGATATTGCTTAGCAACAAATCATTGCAGCGCTGGCAACAATGGAAGAAGCAGCAGACTCCTCAACCGCATCCGGCCTCACAGAAGTAACATCGAGACTTCTGCACCGAGTCAACATTCCAAGATACATCAAAAACGATCCGGATCTGTGGTTTCTAATGGTCGAAGCGGTACTGAAAAGCTACAATATCACGGACGACGACGAAAAGATGTCTACGATCTATGCGGCCTTACCAGATGAAGTGTTACTGGCGATAGCAGAAGTTATCCGGTCATCGGAGAGAAATAAATTCCAGAAAGCCGAGATACCATCCTGTCCACGTTTGGAGTTGCACAAGAGCAACAGATCGATGAATTGTTATCAGCACGCACCTACTCTGGTAAACCATCTCAAATACTGGCAGAAATGAAACGATTACTTGGATCTGAGCCACTCAATGCGAAACATGAATTGGTTCTCCGGCGCCTATGGCTAAGGAATATAGATCAGTCCATCCGAAGCTTAGTCACTGGCATAACGTCTGAGAAAAACCTGGAGGACGCAGCGAAAACAGCAGACCTGCTCTACACTGATCGACTTGCAATGCGAAATCCACTTGCAAATTCAGCCACCGTGCCTTTCCAGATAGCAGAAATCCAGGAACAGCGTCAATTACGGATGGAGATAAATGAGATACATACGACTATTGCTTCACTCACCAAGACGGTCGAAACGCTAACTATGCAGATGGCGATGGGAGCACCAACTACTCAGTCCACCTGCGCCTGCACGCAGCTAGCAGATGAAAGAAGACGACCTCGATCGCAATCCCGACCCAGGCTGATGGAGCGTCAAAACTTTTTCAAGGACGGCGTATGTCATTTCCATGCAAAGTTTGGAAAGGATTCACGAAAATGCCGAAAAGGATGCAGCATGTTCGATCCGAAATTGCAACAGTTAAACTAAAAAATCGAAACAGGATGGCTGCGACTGTTTCGATACAATCCAAGTCGCAGCGGATGTTTGTTCGGGAACGAAAATTGCACTGCACATTCCTCATTGACACTGGTTCAGACGTTTCGATTATACCAGAACATATCGGAAAGCAGCTGAAGTACGAACGGTTGGACCCAGGTTTTCGATTAGAAGGCGCCAACAAGAAACCGATCACAACATATGGTTCAGTTGAAACTAACCTATCATTGGGCCTGACACGCACGTTCAAATGGACACTGATAATAGCAGATGTACCACACGGGATTCTAGGAGCCGATTTCCTGGCGAAATTTCAGTTGATTCCGGATCTAACACGAAAACGCTTGCTAGACAGTCGAAATCTCACATCAGTACCAACCAGTGAAGGAACTACAATAGCTTCCAACATTCATGTGGTATCCATCAACAATAGCGTTGCACAGCTGCTGAGCGAATTTCCTGCTATCACTCAAGCCCGACAGGAACTCCCACCGATCAAACACAATGTCGCACTTCACATTGAAACTGCTGGACCACCAATCCGCTCAAAACCTCGACGCCTTCGGCCAGACATCTGGAAACGAGCAAAACTAGAAGTGGATACAATGGTAAAAGTTGGTATCTTACAGCCATCCAAAGGAGCATGGAGCTCTCCAGCAGTAGTGGTAGCCAAGAAAGATGGTAATATTCGACTCTGCGGCGATTTCTGACAATTAAATGCAGTTACCAAGCGATACGAATACCCAATGCCACGTCTGGAAGATGCTTTCGCTGGGCTCCACGGTAACAAAATTTTCTCAAATATTGATATTACTCGTGCGTACTATAACATTCCCGTCAACAAGAATGACCAGGAAAAAACTGCACTAGTCCTCCCGTTTGGACTATACGAACATATATGAATGCCGTTTGGCCTCATGAACGCCCCAAAGACCTGGCAACGATTTATAGATGAGGTATTGAAGGACCTGCCCAACATTTTTGTGTATTTGGATGACATCCTTATCTTCAGCAAAACAGAAGAGGAACACATGTCACATTTGCGAGCAGTACTGGAACGTTTAGATGCAGCTGGCCTCCACATCAACATAGCCAAATGCCATTTCTTGAAGGAAGATATCAACTTTTTAGGATACAATATCAGCGAATGTGGTTTTCGACCAACAAGGGAACGTCTGGAAGCTATTCGTTTGCTACAACCACCAAAAACCATCGCACAACTTCGAACGCAGCTAGGTATCCTAAATTTTTACCGTAATTGTTACCCCGACGCAGCACGAATACTATCACCACTTACCAACCTACTGCGTGGTCATCCTCGGCGTAACGATAAAACACCAATCACCTGGACAGAGGAATTGTTAGCAGTTCATCAACAGGCAAAGATAGGAATACAGGAAGCAGCGGAATTGGTCTTCCCAGATTCTAATGCAGAACTCAGATTAACAACTGATGCTTTAGATATGGCAGTTGGAGCCGTCCTAGAACAACGTCGTCAAGCAGAATCCAGTTGGCAGCCGTTAGCATTCCTGTCAGAACGACTTACACCAGCTCAAGAGAAGTGGTGTGCATACGATAAGGAACTATATGCAATCGCTCGGGCCATCGAAAAGTTCACCTATCAATTAGAAGGCAAATATTTTACAATTCGCACAGATCACAAACCACTAACTTCCCTACGACCGCAGACAGGAAAAAAGAGAATGCTGGACCGTCGTACCAGATTAATCGAATTCATCCTGCAATATGCACCCAGATTTGAATATATCAAAGGCGAATCCAATGTGGTGGCAGACGCGTTGAGTCGAGTAGAAACAGTTAATTCAGTTCCGCAATCAACTTCCTTCTCAGAAATTGCAGCAAGTCAGAATGGAGATGTAGAGATCGAGCAGATGCGCCAAAATGGATATGGCAATCACACATTTATAACAGTAGAACGAGATGGGAACCACATATTTTGTGATATTTTCCAGGGAATCCAACGACCAGTCATACCAGAACGGCTTCGGCAGAAAATTTTCAACTCCATCCACAACATAGCACACAGTGGCCAAAACAGCACAGTAAAAGCTATTACTTCACAATACTCGTGGCCGAATGCAACGAAGGACATCCGAATTTGGGTTAAGGTATGTCAACCGTGTCAACTGTCAAAAGTTAACCGGCATACAAAATCACCACTGGAAAAATTCCCAGAGTCGCAGAAATTCCAACATGTCCATATCGATATTGTGGGCCCGCTGCCCGAATCCAGAGGATTCACATACTTATGCACATTCATTGATCGATGGTCACGCTGGCCTGAAGCCATACCCTTGGCTGATATATCGGCAAATACAATCGCTACCGTTTTTGTTCGAGAATGGGTTTCCTGTTATGGAGTACCACACCGTTTGACTTCAGATCGTGGCAGGCAATTCACAAGTATACTTTTTACCGAACTGACAAGGATTCTGGGAGTGAATCACATAAAAACAACAGCATATTATCCGATTGCCAATGGAGCACTTGAACGATGGCATCGAACACTGAAAACAGCATTGAAGTGCGTTGCTGGTGATTGGCTAGATTCACTACCACTGGTTTTACTAGGACTTCGTACAGCAATAAAATCAGATGCCAATGTTTCTTCAGCTCAGTTAGTGTTTGGCACTCAGCTTACAATTCCAGGTGGATTACTTTGGCAGGACGATGAAGAAATTGATATTACCAAGGCCACAGAATCATATGTCCGCTCATTACAAGCAGCTATGAACACACTCCGGCCGGTACCGTTTACACATAAATGCAAGACTCCAATCTTTGTAGCACCAGAACTGGCAACCTGCACACATGTTTTAGTACAAGAGGATGCAACTCGCACCCCGCTACAACGGCCGTACACTGGACCATTTAGAGTACTGAAACGTAAAGGAAAAGTGCTCACCCTAGATTATGGAACGGACCAACGCACAGTCTCAATGGACCGCGTGATTCCAGCATTATTTCTAGGAAGTGAACGTCTAGATAACAATTCCCCGACGACGTCATCCACAGATAGCAACTAATATAACCAAGGAGTCACTTCCCCAGCCTCAGCCAGAGGAATATTGAGAACGTCACCGACTTTGAACCCAGATTTATTGATAAACTTCGAAGAACTTCCATTTAGTGGTGATGACCAACCTGTACAGAACCGACAACGGAATAATCACATCCTACGATCCTTCCATGAGAAAGTTACCACAAGATTTGGCAGGAGTATTAAACCTCCGGTACGTTTTATTTAATAATTAATGTTCCATTTTTTTATTTTTTACAAAGGGAGGGATTGTAGGTGTACACTACAAAGAACTATAAATAATTTTTATATAAATAATAATTGTAAATAATAGTTTCATAAATAACAATTTAGTAAATACTTTCGATAAATTATAATTTTAATAATAATTTTGTAAACAATTCCGTCATAATTTTAATTTCATTTTTTCATACAATCTTTACACCGCGCTATAAGAATTGTCATTCACTCGCCATATGTACACGTCTATTTTTTACTAGTAAAATTAAGATTATTCGGATATCGATGTCGAACCATATGGCTGTCATTTTTATGCGATCAATGTTTATTTATCATTCCGGCGACGTTTATACTTGATGTACACTTTGGCGAAATATACCGTTCTTTAAATTTGTTGCAATTCATTTCGGCAACGCTGTATTTCTTAGTAGCCTGGTACACACCATGCTACAATTGGCGACCACGATTATTTTGGAACCACCGTGCCGCACTTAATCGATATTGCTTAGCAACAAATCATTGCAGCGCTGGCAACAATGGAAGAAGCAGCAGCGTCACAGCGATCATGACCGTTTCGTGTTTTTATGACATTTATCTGCGTGTATCAAAAATACTAACAACCGTAATTTCACAAAATTACGTCATATGTGAACACCCGTCCGGAAATTAGCATCGCCCAGTATACATATCACACACAGAGGCGGCGTAAGGCTTGGGTGATGTGGGCAATTAAGGGGCCTTGCGCCTCAAATGTTTATGCAATAGGTACTTAAAAGTTATGACTGCGACGAAAAAAGTTTACTAATCATAAAACAACAAATATAATTAGCGACTCTCCGAACTATCAAACTTTTTTTTTTAGTTTAATTTTAATGAAGTACAGTAGGTAGATGTTGTGACATGGTGAATTTGGGTGTTGCTTTGCCAGTCGTCGATTTATATTTATTTTGGTCCACCAGTAAACTAATCAGCAATAGATTTGTATTTGAAAACAACCAAAATTATTGTATTTCACAAGCAGCACTAAGATCGACACATTCAGCCATCTAGTGGTATTTTTAACAAATTCTTCTGATGTTAATGACTGCTCACATAATTGCCTATCAATAGTGAGTATATGTATGTTCTGGTGTAGTGGTCAGGGTAATGTCAGAGAGGGAAGGGGGAAACGTTGATAAGCACCATACCACCAAGCCGTCCTAACTGATGTGCGAGTTGCATATACATTGTCGGTTTTTCCTGTTTAGATTTTGTGTTCCTTTTATATATATTTTTTTTTACCTTTTTTCTCTTATGTTTTTATATTTTATCTATCTGTTGTTATGCGTTTTGTCGGTTTTTCCTGTTTAGAGGTAGGTTATCTGTTTTGATTTTGGTTTTTCATGATTTCTGATTCTTATTTTATTGTTATTGTCGATCGCAATTTTCGCTCCGTTCTTTACTTTGCTTCTGATGATGGCCAGTGTAAGCTGGTCGAAACGTTAAGCGAATAAATATCTTTTTAAAAACACAGTTGTTTCCGAAAATTATTTATCATGAGTAATTACTGTGAAAACTTTAAATATTTAATAATTAAAAATTATTTAAGAAATATGTGTCAGGAAAGACCTTCAATTTTGGCAGTTTTATCTATAGCTGAATTATATGATACTATTACTAAGGAATGCTGTAAGGTTAAAAATAGGGAATTTCTGTTTCTTTAATTCGTTTTTTTAATTTTTTTATCAAAGAATGTAGTGTTTGCATTTTTATGAATAAAAATTAGACAGCTGCAATTATTTTATAAAATCCGTCTTCTTACGCCAAAGAAGACCTCGCAAAAATTTCTCTTGCCCACATGTAATTTAGGTCTCGTCCCGCTACTGATCACACATATCAAATAAATAAAAATTTAGAGATACATATATACCTTCTCTAAATTGTACATTAATTATATTATTGGCAAACATGTTTCTATATGCTAGCAAAATAGTTATTTTTAATATGAATGATATACATAATAACATAACGATGAAATTAGTTTTATCTACGTCCACAGGGATGCCAACCACGAAATTTTCTGCTCGTGGATTTTATTTATTTAGATTTTTATTAAATGATTTATGATAGTGATGATTAGAATAATTTAAATTTGGTTATTTTACAAACAATAACTTTGACAGCTATCTTTCGGGACCGGTTGACCGCTGAAAAACACAATTATTAATTCCGCAAATAACGATTAAAATGATAAAAATCAATATATACAAAGATAACACAAAACGCTACGTATCACTATTGTCAGTGATATCCGCAGGTCGGCCATTCGGTGCTCAGTTCATAAAAATCGGACTCGGTATTATTTAGATTGATCAATGTACAATAGTTTCAAATTTGTTTTACTATTCTGGCAAATATCGAACCCTTTTGTTAACGATTAATCGTGAAATCAATTTTAAACTTTAATCAACAGCAAAAATTTTAACTGGCGTCACTTCAATGAACACGGGTAACCTTAGCGAAGGTAGAACGCAAAACTCTATGAAAGGTAAAAAGGCAACTTCTTCAACGGTAAACACGGAACTGATTTTTGTAAAAAAATCGTTTCTTGTCCATTCTAAATTTCTCCCGCCTTTCCACTTATAACCGCTGAAGGCGACCGAATCAGGTCGATCTTTATTCCTTGGTCACTGGTGATTGGCCACCCAGCTGACAGTAGTTCCACGCGCGCGCACATTCGCACTCGCACTAATTATTCTAAATTATTTTGATGTTTTATTTCTATTTTATATTATTTTTTCTTTTATTTTTCTAAAAATTTTATACATCCCATGTAATGGACACATTACAACGAATATATACATGTATATACGAAATAAGGTAATTTTTATATTTTCTGATAAGTTACCTATTAAAAATTCATAAGTAATATAAAAAATGATATAGAAAAATTAGAAAAGCTTCATATTCTCTTTCCAGCGGTGCTTTAAGTTAATTTCTTCACCATCCCGCCCTCTTCTGATCAATCCAAACAGTGAAATAAGTCGTGAAGCTAAACCGTGAAATATACAGTGAAATATCACCGTTTAATTTTACCGTGAACCGTGAAATTCACTGAACGTTCACTGCGATGGGCGTGAACGGCATTTCACGGTTTAGCCTATCACTAGTGTTTAGGCTAGCGTTTTATTCTATTTAAAATCGAAGAATGTGAAAGATGACGCGAAACCATAAACGATCGGACATACAGAGGAAATTGCGATATTGCAATTTGAAAGTATAATTACAAAAGCTAAACTGCGTTTACTGGTCATCTTAAGCTATATTTTCATACATACGAACCGAAGATAATAATTCTTGACGTTTAATAAGTTAACAAAAAAGATAAAAAAAAATACCAGCCTTCAAAAATACATAATTTTGTATTACCTTAACTTCTTCTAAATGCAAATTATTTAAAATCGAATGTTCTTCGTTTATCATATGACGCTGTAATTTAAATTTTTTTACAAATCGGCTACAGCACATAGCGCATTTAAATAAATTTAATAAAATAACTGCGGTTATTAATAAAGGAAATTATGAAAAAAATAAATTTGTAACAAAACAATTATGTTTATTGACATGTTAGATCACTTTAAATGCCAGAACTTTATCATCAGTTTTTTTTAACATTTGTAATTAATACTAGATTCAAAAAGTGCAGTTTGTTTCGTGCCCAGAACTACGTTGAAATTTTAGTTGAAAAAAGAAATGTTATTTAAATTTAATATTATATGTGAGAAAAACATCGATTTCTCTTTTTTAAAATACAAAATGGAAATATTTGTAAATAAACAAGTTTTGTTAAATTTGTTTGTTCTCGTTTGACTGTAGGATATATAATTTAAGATATTTAATTTCATAAGTATATAGTTGTAAATGAAGTTAAATAAAGTCTTAAAATTTTTAATCGGCCTTAGGTTCGAACCTGCAATAACTTAACAACTGGTGCCACACGTTGCAAAACGTTTTTGGCATAGTTATTTATATTATACTATTTTTAGTAAATAATTATTCTTTCAAATTACAGCATCGCAATTTCCCCTGTATATCCAATCGTTTTCAGACAGCCTATTAAACAGATCACTTTTCTCTAAACGTGTAAAATCGTGCAGTAACGCTACAACGCGCAAAAACATGCAATATAAAATTAAGTTTATTTACTATCCGAATGACATAGTGTGTAAAGATATTGAACAAAATTTACCCAGAAATGAAGCAAAAAAAAAAACAAAAACGTGCAGTATCATGGAAATCCTAACTCTAATCATGACAATAAACAACTACTTATATTTCTAATTTATGTTTGCGCATGTTAATGATGGGTACCGATGTCTTTTTTTTCAGATACGGATTGGGAACTAAATTGCAGGTTGCGGAATTGCATCCTAGGTATGAATCCATCGGACCCATATGGATTCAACATTTATGTGAATAGTACACTCAACCAGGCCCTTTCCCAGAATTTTGTCGCGGGGAGGGCGGGAGGGGGTGGAACTTTTCTTCACATATTTATTTAAAAAATAACAATACATTTGTCACTAATATTCATACTATTAATAATTTTCATAATTTTAATTTATACATTAATAATTTACATAAATGAATTACCATATAAACATTAATAAAAATTACATATGCTAATGATTATACTCGTAATAAAAAATTTTGTGTAAAATATTAATGAAGTACCTAAAAATATGAAACATATGTTTTTCTTTTAAAGGAAAGAACACTTTAAAAAATCATTAATATTTATTTTAAATTTTTGATTTTTTTCAAATTTTTGGGTATTTATAATAACTATTTCAGTTCTCATAGGGGGATTAACCCCCCACCGCCCCTCGTGGACACAGCCTTGCACTCAACATTGATAACAGTTTGCACTGGTTGTCGATGCAGCATACCATCATGGGCGTCGCCAACGGGCGGCAGGGAGTGGCAGCTGCCCCCCCTGGAGCCTTGAAACTTTTTAATCAACTGGTATTGATGAGTATTCATAGGTGCGTAATCATGAACAATTTGGAAAACTTATGTTTTAATTAAGATTTTATTCTTGTTTAATAAAATATTAAGCCTTTACAACTCATAAATTTTATTTTTCCTATAACTCAAATCCTCTTTCTATCGTCTTGCCCCCCCCCTGGCGGCTGGCAACTCATCTTGCCCCTCCCTGGCTCATCGGCTGGCGACGCCCTTGCATACCATTATCAATGTTAGGTTAGATTGTATCATATCAGTTGTTTAAATATGCCCGGAACTCCATTCAATGTGCATGTAGTAGTAAATTACTTTTACTCTATAATTAATAGTAATCGAAGTTTTTGACTTTTGGCTGTTTAAATTTTGAGTATAGCTTAAGATTTAGGCTTTTAGCTTATGGAAACTTAAATATGGCTTTCGGATTAAGCTTATAACATCTAAAAAATTATTGGTTTTCAGCTTTTAACTTTTCAAGCCCTATTTGCCACTGACAAATAATGATAATAGTGATAATACAACATGAAATTTATTATTTAAAAATAATTTTCAAAAGTTTTAAATGCAATATTAATTCATTTGTTGTTAAATATTACAATCAACTAATTTAATAACCATGATATAGTTTAATTTATAAGAAAAATATACTTTTCATTAATATTATTTATTGTGTGAAAAATTATATCTATTAAATTTTAAATTTGATTTTATTTTTGAATGCACGATGATAATACTTTTTGATTTATCAGATTATTTCATAATTGTGATTGACGCATGCGTAGTAGATTAAATAACGTTAATTTTTCGGAAAATTTAATGGTTTTAAACATTACTAGGTAATAAAATAATAAAAAGAATCATCTGCAAAGCCCTTAAAAGCCATCAAACACTAGTTTAAAAAAATTTAATAACTCCATTACTTTTCTCAAGTGCAATATTGCCGCAAACAAACTAATTTACGCATGCGCAAAATAGATAGAGAAAATTTTTAAACATGAGTTCCGTTGGCTCATGAATTACTTCCTGTTGCCGCCGAACCGGTGTTCGAATTGTGTGTGTTTAACATTTTATTCCTGTCCAGGTAATGAATGTTTTAATTTTGTAATGCTTGAAAAATATTTAATTTTTTTTTTATAATTTATCGCGTAGCTTTAACTGACAATATAATTTTTGAGACAAAAAAATATTTCTTAATTTGACAGCTATTTTTTTTTTTTTTTATCCGATGTAAATTGTGTTTAACATTTACAGTACCATTCAAGTGTCTAAATTTCGGCTTATAGGTAAGATGATTTTTACGCGATTTTCATTATACAACATACCGGAATAAATAAAATTCATTTTTTGTATACCTTTTATTGTAATTATTTTTGTTTTCAAAATAATTCGTTATGGTAGATCTAAGATAACTTGCCATATTCACTTGTTTTATAATTATTTTTCACAATAAATATCTTTATTTTATCTACATTTTTTGTTGAATAATTCGATGTTAAGTTCATTAGATCAGACGGAATATTATTGTTAATGTAGTTCAACAATTCTGAATATGTTTACTGTTTGATCTGTATAAATTTTAAAATTAATGATGGAAACTTTCAAGCTGTATTGCTGCGTTTCATTGCTTGTAAATTAGGAAAAAATTTGGAACTTTATTTTAATTATTTTAAGAGCTGTAAAATAACTCGCTTGATTCTGTACACTTCTCTTTGTTTTAAATTTTATACATTAATTTTCCAGTTGCGTCAAGTTTAATTTGTAATTTTTATGATTTTCTGCACTCTGGCGTTAATAAAATTGCCAAATGTAATAAACACATCTATGGTGTAACTTAAATTGTATCAAATGAACAAATTAAAGTTTCCATTTTATGTAGTTAACGATAGAAGTTTAGTTATTAGGAAATGGTCAGCTTTCATTTTTATTCTACATCGTTGTTGTAAAAGGCTTTCGGGAAGTTTATTAAATTGCAGGGTCATATATTTAAAACAAACGAAAACTAATGTTTATGATTATAGTACTTTTTTTTTTTTTTTTAAATATATATTGCTATTGTAAAGGCAGATGAAAATGAAACAATGCTAAAAAAAATATCAAGTTTATGCAAAAATTGAAACATCACTTGAAAAGTTTAAATTCGAAATTAATGTAAATAAATCTAACTACATTTTTTTTAACAGACAATTTAAAAACAACTCACTTAATCTAATGAAATTTGCCTTATATATTAAGCTTCCAACCAAATTAAATATTTAGTTGTTATTATAGACAATAATTTAAAATTGTACATATCAGAAACAAAATTGACAAATCTATGTCGATTTTTAATCAATTTTATAACAATAGCAATCGAGTAAATTATAAAATGGGAATATTGTTGTATGAGTGTATAATTTTACCTACTATTTAAAACAATGTTACTTATGTGGACATGCTAAAAATTGAGAGATTTCAGAATATACTTAATGGTTATCAAAAAACCATAGCAGTTGATTTATTAAAGCGTATGAAACCATCAGCTGTACGCCTCCTATAGTTATCGCAAGTACTTGCCCCATCGATTATGAGATGCCGCAGCATATAAATAAATTTTTAATAAAAAATAATGTTGAGTTCAATCATTATTTCAGTAATGTAACTTGAATGTTTTTTACATTTTTGAACATAACGCGTTAAATACCAAAAAAGAGATTTTAAATGAATGATACAAGAATAAATGTCAAATGAGGAACAGTTCTAACGGGCTACCAAAACAATATTTCCCGAATATTGATTTTTTTAACGTAAAAATTTTTACCCGGTCATAGTATTTTTAAAGCATATTTATACTAGTTTAAAATTATAGATATCGAAAAGTGCAAAGTATGTAATTTTGAAAATATAATTAACATACATATATTAAATGGATGTAATCAAAGTAATAAAATATTTAATAATTTACATTTTACAGAATTCGTTTTTTTAATGAGTTCATATATTCGTTACTGAAGAAATAACATATCATAAGAATAATTCGGTGTGTAATGATACAGGGGTAAATTACTGTAAAAACTTGTAGTAAGTTTATAAAAGTCTACGAATAACAATTGTAAAATAAGATTGTAGGAAACCAAAAATTTAATTAGTAATGAACGTTATTGTTAATCCTACCCAGATTTCTGGGAATGGAAAAAAAACTATTATAGTAATTTTCGTTATCTGTATTTAGGCTTGCGTTACGTATCTTAGCATATAAAAAATAATGTCTTTCATTTTGTATTTAGTTCATTTGAGGTGACCTTTAATATTTAATTATTTTCTTTACGTAGGTGGCGTGTTCTTCTTTTACAAATTTAAAAAATTCAGTTTTCCATAAAAACAAAAAATTCATAGATTTATTTATATTATATAAATATTTTTAGAGCGCTCTTTATTTGTCTGTGTTTTGAAGTTTCATGGCGGTGTCTTTTTAAATTTCATTTAGATATTCACAATATTGTTAATAGAAATTAATACACAAAAAAAAATCTTGAAGCATGTTGAATGTTTATTAAAACTTGCTGGTAGACTGATAATGTTCAAAGGTAATCATCGGTTTGGAAAGAGCTATACGCGAAACTGAATCTTTTCTTATTGATTTTGATTATTGAAGCGCAGGAAACTAAATTTATAAAAACATAAAGGGGAAAAATATCAATAACTGAAACAGTAAACTATAATAACTACTGTAAATTTAATTTTCTCGTGATATGGTGTTTTTTGTTTTATTATTATTATTATTATTATTGTTATTATTGTTATTATTGTTATTATTATTGTTATTATTGTTATTATTGTTATTATTGTTATTATTGTTATTATTGTTATTATTATTGTTATTATTGTTATTATTGTTATTATTGAATCACTGGTAGCACATATTTTTTTAATCTATGAAGAAATTTAAAACTTGTTAGACTGAAGGTATATAATAATAACATTCATTTACATATATTTTTCAAAAAGTATAATCCATCATTACAGTTTTTTTTTTTTACAATATTTTAATTACTAGTCTTACCAATTTTATGATCATATGTTAAATTTTTTGAAAAATACTGATTTTATTAAAATAAAAATCATAAGGTGTGCATTTTATTAATTTTATATTTGGTTTGACCTGTCGTTGATTAATTTAATGTTTTTATATGTTCTAGAGAAAAATATTTGATCTGTTCGCACATTTTTATTTTTAAAAATAATTTCAAATGATTAACTGTTCATGGAATCAATTTGTTTTTGTCAATTTTTGGTATTTTTTCAGCAATATGTATATAGATAAATTAATAATTTTTTTTCTTAATTAAAAAAATAGCTGATAAAATTGTTGTTAAATAATGGAGTTTCTAAATATTGCATTAGTTTGCGGTGCACTTTTATTATTTACTTTTAAATTACATATTGAGTTAAATTTTTATTAAAAATTAAATTGTTTTCACCATAACCAATTTAAGTTTCACCGTACTTATATTCCTTTTTTTTATTACTCAAAATTATTTTTTAATAATTATCGATAGAATTCTAAGCAATGTTTCATTGATGATATTCATAGTTTTTGAAGATTTAGAATTCTGGATCCTTTATATATCGGTGGCAATGTTAGTAAGATTCTGAGTGTTGTACTTAAAACGAACCATTCATCGTAAAAAATACTTTTTCGTAATGTTATAAAAAATCTTTCAAATTAAAAACGCTAATGAAAATAAAAATTGATAAAATTGTTTTATTGATGTCATTGCAATTATCGCTCTTTCAGCTGTTGTAAAAGCGGAATATGCCGATAACTGTTGTGAAATATTATTAATTTTCTTGAGTGTATCACAATAAATGAGAATTTACAATTCAGTCTTGATAATTTATTTTTAAAGTGCAGTTGAAGTATGATTTTTTATTGCAAATTTATTTATATGTGCACTTCTCAGTTGGGGTGCTTAATTATTTATTTTCAATAAATTAGAAAAGACATTTACCCGGTTGATTTTATTGTGATGGAAATATAACGTTATGTGACGAAATCTTAATTGTCCAAGCAGTTTGAGATGTCACAGATTTAATGTAAAATTAAAATTTATAATAATTTGCGTGTAATATTAAATTTTTTGAAGGTTTGAAGTCACCGAAAAATTCTACCGATAGATCAAAACATATCTAAGGACTATTTTTAATTAGTAATTAAACATAATTTAGACTAATAAATAAACAGAATATAAATACGATTAAAAAATTGAAATTGGTTCTGATGAAAAACTGTCTATATAATAAAAAAAATTAACTTTTAATGCTTAATTGAGAAGGTAAATAATACAATTTTAACGTAATTTAATGTGTGAGTTACTTAAGACGTTGGTATTTAACAGCATTGTAATTCCGTCAATTATTCTTTTAATTTTTAAAAAGAAAAAGTCATTAGTTTGTTTACACGTATATTGTTCAAAAATTTTCTGAAATTTATAGATATTTTCAAACAGATTCTTGTTGTATGTTCTCAAAAGTCTTGCATCACCCAAATCAGTCGATTTATTTTGCCGTTCGTTATCTGCTACAGAATAATTATAAAAATTCTTACTAAATTTGAAGAAACCATTATCGAAATTTATTTTGCTTTTGCTGCACACTGATAAACAAAGGTATAAAAAGAGATGTGAATGTAAAATTATGATTTTCGCATCTAGACTAGAGATTAATTCTGAAATAAATTACTGAATATTTCGCGTTGGCCTTGTTTATATGATTTGGGACACTTTTATATACGTGTTTAAATTTTCGAACTAGTATAGCGCAATTATTAAAATTGCTACAAATATTGGCTTAATATCAGCGTATTTTCTTTAAGGGTATTTATAATTAGTTAACTAAGTAGTAAAAGGGAAGTTGCCATATCTTCAAAATGTTAGTGTAAATGATGAACATAGAAGGCGAAGAAGCCATTAGCTAATATTGATTGATCTTAGGAAACATAATACTTTTGTGGTTTGCTTGCATCGACACACACAGAGTTTACAACGAAGTAAATTTATTAAAAAAAAAAACGAACAACAAAAAAAAATTAAATACAAAAAATAATAACTCATAAACGTGGACACCTAATGATTTACCGATGACTCAGCGTTTTCGTGCCTTGGTGTTAATTCGATGTCGCTCGACCGCGTATCAAAAACTGAACTAAACTGAGCTACGATTGTCCTTTCTTTATTTATATTAATTCGAAAAGAATAATTTGGAGCAGAACGATTCGAGAACCGGCGATATATAAAAAAAAATGTTTTTTTCTTTCTATAGCCAAATTTCCAATAATTGTTGCGCCATTGTCTTCGATTCGCTTCTCGCCATCCGTTGTTGAATTATTCATTTTTTCGTTTTATGCTGAGTCGCCACACGTTTGAGGAAGTACCGGAGTTCCCATATGTACTTATAGTTCTTCTATTATATCGACAGTTCTTTTAACAGTTTTTCAAAACTTATTAATCCATCGTGTTTTTAATTCGAAGCGTTTTCATGCATTACCGAAAAGGTTTTTCATTTGATTCGGGAAAGTTTTTTCTTATATGCTTCCTTCCGAATAGTTTGCGTGTTTAATTGATTTAAAGAAAAATCCAATAGACTTTAAAATACCAACAGTAATTCTAACGGTTGAATTGACAAGAATGATCTAAAATTAAATTAATGAATACGACTACAGTGCATTTATATGGCTTCTTTGTAAGATGTACAGATTGTTGCCAGTGCGTCGTTAGTTTTTCATGGAAGACGTTTCATCACATCCTCGCCCAATTAACCCTCTGTAGACCGAGTGGGGTGTACAGCCGCCCCAGGCGACCCATTTTCATTCTGCACATGCGTTGGCAGAGCGTATGTACCTGTAACCTAGTGTGACTTTCTTTCCAGTTGTGCTTTGCCTGTCGTCCAGAGCAGACCAACTTCTGAGGTATGTTCACCCTCTTTTTTTTTTAGGTTCTTTTGAAAAAACCTTGTTGGGGTGCGTGTAAACCACACCTGGTACTTTGCGTATGTGAGTTTTTTTCCATCATTTGGGTTTGAAAAAGTGACATTAACCCCTCGTATTGTTGGAGTGGTATGCCCTAAAGTTTTTGGAGAGGATATGTCATGACTCAGTGGCAATTAGGGGTGTTGAAAAAACATCTATATATCAAAATATTGATATTTCTTGACACTGAAAAACCTGACGTCATTGAGTTTTACAATCTCATGAAAGGAGAGGTTGACTGCATGGACAAAATGCGTCATGCATACATAACAAAGTGATTCACTCGTCGTTGGCTCATGCGATATTTGTTTGGTATACTTGACATAATGGGAATAAATGCCTTTGTTTTGTTTATGTCAGCTGGAAACAAATACACCCGAGCTGAGTTTTTGAAATCAGTTGCCTTTGACTAAGCTGTACCTTACATGGAACGAAGAGCTGTTAATATGAAAATTGCTAAAACTCTGCGTTTTCAAGTAGAACTGATTCTTGGAAAGAAAAGAAGTAGTACTCCACCACCCGTTGGCTAATCTGAATGCAACAAGATGAAGCGATATCACATGCACGAAAGAAAGAAGAACAGAAAAACCAACAACTAGTGTCTGAAATATAAACGACCAGTTTGCGAAGAACATGAAAAAATCAGTTGAACCTGTTTGATCTGTCGCACACGTGAAATGGAGGAAGGTATAGATACTGAAGAAGACTGAATTTACGAAAAGACCGTAGGTAGACTAAGTTTGTCGAAGTTAGTTCTGTTGATTGTTTCGCCATGTTTGAGTTCATATGTTTCTATTTTGCTTGTCAATTTACAAATTTCGTGATGCTAGTTGTTAGCACTAGCTAACTAAAATATATTTTTCTTTTATTTTTAATGTGTTAGCATTAGTATATTTTTTTTTTTTTTTATTTCAATCGATTTATTTTTTATTTGATATGTTACCATTAACTATTTAAAAGTATTTTTTAATCAAATACATATTTTGGATTGTAGACGCAATTTCTTATCAATAGCCTTCATGGGCGCCGCCAGCGGGAGGCAGGGGGGCAGTTGCCCCCCCCCCCCGGAGTCTTGAAACTTTTTAATCAACTGGCCATGATGAGTATTCATAGGCGCGTAATCATGGACAATTTGCCAGAAACCCACAAAAATTATGTTTTAATTAAGATTTTATTTTTGTTTAATAAAATATTAAGCCTTTACAACTTATAAATTTTATTTTTCCTATAACTCATATCCTCTTTCTATCATTTTGCTCCCCCCTGGCTAATCTGCTGGCGACGCCCTTGATAGCCTTGAAATCTAAAGAATATACCTCTAAATATGATGTGCATAATGTTTGACTCTTGTTCAATGCGACGCCATGGCACCAGTGCCAATAAACTGAGTGGAGTAATCAAATACCCCACCTGATCCACGGATGATTAAATAGTTCCCATTAATCACTAAATATTTGAAAGTAAAATAACCGCAATAGTCAAGTCATCTCTATTTAATGTTAAAAAGCTTTTCACAGTATGATGGTGTCTGTATGAATGTTCAACTCTTCCTAACTTAAAGTGATATTAATTTTATCAGTTTGTACTGAAGAACATAAGACGGATTTATTTCTGAATAATTTCACCACATGCGGTGTATTGTTAGACTAAAATGAATATTTAGCACTATATTATTAGAACGTTTTATTAAATTTGGAAAGCTATACTTATTCGTAATGTAATTAGAAAATTATTTGAGGTTCGAGGTCATTAAATTTTACGTTGAAATCAGTTATTTCTATGAAATTTACTTTACACAAATTTTTGAGCAAGCATCAGTTGCGCACAATTTAAAAAAGAAACTTTAATTTGACAAATTCAGTGAAGAAATAAGATGGATAAAAGTAGTGTTGCTTCCTGTTTAGATATAATTCGCTTAGGTAGGAGTTGTGCTTATAAATTTGATTGTGTGTTATTGCTACCAGTATCGGGTGTTATAGGATGCGGGTGTTTCAGCATGTTGGTGCCCTACTCCAAATCCATTGGACTAGAAGTAGTACTTTGTGTCTTGAGGTTATCAGATTGGTTGTGTTTGAGGCCTTTGGATTTACATTTTACGCGTAAGTGAACTCTTAGCGATACAAACATTAGGTGTTTGTGATCATCACATTGTTGAAAGAAGGAACCTAAGAGTGTGTTGCAAAAATCTGTTATACCAGTTTATGGTATTTCCGAATTCTGCATTTGATGGATTAACTCGTCGCAGGATTTCTATGGGTGATAGACATTTCAAAGAATGAACACTTTTGTTAAGGATTTAGAGATTGCAGTTGATACACTGGATTATACCATTTTATTTAAAGGGTGATGAATACGTTATGTTATGGTTGTTTGATTATATGATTAGTTGTTAGGTGATGGTATAAAATCACATTCGCGATCGGGGACTGACAATAAAGGTGAAAAATTTTCGCACCTGGAAAAATTCAATAATTTTTACTGTTTAACGTCGGAAAAATAAATATTACAGGTTTTTAATATTTGCGTTAAAAGAAGTAGAAACAAAGAAACAAAAATAAAAAATCGCGGTCTGGCTTTATAATAGGAGGGTATTTTAGATGAGTGTTAAGTATCAAAATACATATATTTAAGAAAATAGCAAACAGAAGCGGTATATAATAATATTCGGAAGATAACGAATATTATTACGAACAGTTTCTGTTTTTCGTAATTGTATTTAATATTTCATAATTCTAACAAATAAATTAATTGAGTGTTATATTTATCTATTTATTAATTTTACACTGCACTTAGTCCGATAGTATCTGTTGCAGTAAACCTTCATATTAACGTTACTTACCTAGTGTACACAAAGATTTATTCGTTTTCATTGTGAAGTGGTAGATTTTAGTTATTAATCTGTTCATAGTTTTACTAGGTAGAAAAAATATAACTTTAAAAACACAATCATGAATTGATAATAAAAATTTTCAATAAAAATATGAGTTGGTTAAAAAAGGTATAGGGTTAAAAATTTTAAGCTTCAATGTGCAAATGCTATTACTTCAAGTTTATTCGAGAAAGCGTACAAAAAAAAAAAAAAAAAATGAAACACTGTATTCCTTGGTAGTGGCAGATTTAGAAAATGGCTGGTAGGATACCTATTTTAAATGCCTTTTCATTATGGAGTAAGATTAATACTTAGAAAATTCCTAATTTTGCAATTTTACACAAAAATATTAAAATCATTTAATGGGATAAAAAGGACAATTTTTGCAATGATTTGGCTAGTCAAGTAACAAAAAATGTGATTTCTGATTTCAAAAAAGAATCTATTTACAGCTGACCTAAGTAGTTATCTCAACTTCATAAGATTCCTTTGATTTTCACAACGTGTTATTAATTGCTCTTTTTCTTCTCTTCAAAATTCTACTGCAACAATATTTTATGATTACACGCATAAATTACAAACAGTATTTTTTTTTTGGGGGACAAATCGTTTCTGGTTGAGCAATAAACAAACTGGGCATAGAGGAAAATTTTTTTGGTCGCGGTGTACAAAATTTTTCTTGATTCCTTAAATTTCATCAGCAACTTACTCGCAAGAAACAAGTAGTTTTTAAGCATTTGTTTGCGATGTCCTTTTTCTAAATGTATATTCTGTACAAATGTTAAATGTGATCCAGATTTCAGATATATGATTGACGCAGAGTTGGTTTAAATTGCGATATTATGTTTAGACGATTACTATAAAATAGTTTTCATCATTATTAACAAATCTGCCACTAAAGATTATTGATTCATCTAAATAAGTATAACTGATAAATATTCGAATATTAGCTATTCCTTAAAATATCCTGAAAGGAAAATAAAAATTTTTACTCTATAACATGCTACCATTAATGTAAGAAAGTCCTTTACTGTCATGTTTTATTTTCAGTTAGGAAAGGAGTAGAATCCACTGCTTTTTAAATATGTAAGTAGAGAAAAAAAAACGTTTTATTGTGTTTTATACTTTGACAGTAAAGTAAGTTCTCGATCTTTGAGAGGACGTCAGGGATTGTGAGGTTAAGGTTCGCAATGTGTACTAAGTCTAATGGATCTGATGGGAATACTGTAGGCCAGTTACAGTCGCCTTTACTTTTCCAGATTTCTTTGGCACGCAGTTACTTTAGGCTTGGTAAACTTGAGCGCGGCGCAAGTTTGAAACAAGGTAAGTTTCAAACTGATAATCTTCAGTTTGATGGTCAAGCACTTTAAATACTAGAGTATCACACTACCAAATGTTGAAATGATTAAAACAAAAAGGCTGATAATACCATTAACCAAGTTGTTCTGCTATTGATAACTGATAAAAATCTTGTGGGTGAAGAGTCAGTGTACATTTTTTATGGGGGTAATAAATACTGCGTGTTCAGTTATTTGTTTTTGCAAGAAAGCCGGTGTGGATTCTAGGCAATGGGAGCGACCGTATTCAGAACGGCCATATTTAAAGCTGACATCTCTAAAAGGGACAGGAAAGGTAATTTCCTGGAAATCTCTGATATTATAATGAACGACGATGATATTCTGTTACGGTTCTTTTATAAGTTATGTAATTTCTAAATTCGTTATTATTTACTGTAAACTTGATATTTCTATATTAACATTAACATTAAAGTATACAATATTATAAAAACGTAATTTAATGCGAAATGTATATAATTTTTGTTAATGTAAAATTATAATAGATAAATGGAAACGTACTCACATCCAGTTTAATTTTTCTAACAAAACGCACTGTTGTGTAAGTGCTCAATAGTTTTAGTTAAAAATAAAATATCAATGATTAAATATGAGTCCGCTTCTAGTCATGTATTATAATTTCTAGCAGTTTTAACAAAATAACTTGGCCGCTCTAGTTGGCATATATGTAATAGTAGTAATAAAAATGTCTGCGGGTCGTTTTGAACACGGTTGTCTAAGTCGAATATAATAATAATAATAAAAAAGATCCGATGGTCGCTCTAAACACCATTATTGGTGGGTTGCTGTGAACACGACATCAGGTATGGGTAACTCCGGACATAGTTATATCCTCGGAAACAAAACATATCTGCGGTCGGACACAGTCCAATGTATCTTCAACAACATATCTCAACTCTGAAAAACATCACACAACAAACAAATATTATCATTGCGGACATGGGCGCCGCCAGGATTACACTCAGGGAGGTGCATCTGCATTTGCACTAGGGGGGGGGGGGGTCAAAACAATCGACTATTTTTTTTTTTACTTCCGATACCGAAAAATTGGTTGCTATGCACCTCTAGAAAATTATCTCGAAATATGAACTGTTAATATTAATAGGAAAGTCCTTCTCATCAGTTTTCCATTTTTTCCTTAATCCCATATGAAAAAAATCATATCTTGCCATTAATTGAACATACAGCAAATCTCAATACATATTTTTGTAGGAAGTTGAACGCTCTACAAAAGAGATCTCTTACACTTTTTCTATTAATCTAACCATTTAAAAGATATTGAAGGTCAAAGTTTGAAAAGTGGAGGATTTTTTTTTTTCTTCTTAATTTTATAACTCACTAATTAATAAAACTCATAAAATGAGCAATACATATTTTTGTAGAGACCATCTTTGTCGATCAGTTAATTTCCTACAAGATGCCTTAAGTTTTTATTCCGACGATGACTTCATAAAAAAACATTCTTCATCGTTTTCAGTGTATTTTCCTTCCCGACAGGGGGGGTGCAAGTGCACCTCCTTGCGTACCCCTTCCGGCGCCCATGATTCCGGACACAGTTGAATTCACCTCTGGCGAAGTGATTTGATAGATCTCCATTCCGAAAGGCGACAGCTGCGCGCGTAACTGTCAAAATTTGCCTTATCATTACTGTTTCACGGAATTACGTCGTGTTCACAGACTGCCGCAGTGACGGTGCGATTTAAAATCTTCAACTCAGAATGAGTAATATGACACACGAATTTAATGCTCGCTGTTATTTGACGCGATGCAAACTAGCTATTTTATAAAAAAAAAGTGCTGGTAAATCAGAATTGCGCACCATATTCAAGGACGTTTTATTGCTTTGTGCGCTCGGAGTGCTGCACTGAGTTGGAGTTAAATACGCAGAAAAGAGTGCGATTATACACACTAGGTATTATGAGATAGATTACTCGATCGGGGTTGGAGTTGCGAAGCGGATATGGATCCGCAGTCGCTACGGACACATATAAATGCAACTCCTCTAGCGGAGTTGATTTGCGCATCTCTAGTGGATTCCCTCGCTGCTCCATTGCTAATAGATTTTAGTGATTCATTGACTGAGCCCAGTGTGCAATGTGGGAATTAGGAATTAAAAATTCACAATATACATATATTCTGTATGAAAATATTTTCAGTATTTTAAAATGGTAGTTCACTGATTAAAACTATTATCGGCCTTGTAGATAGAAGGAACTAGATTTTATTGCAGTTTGGATGATTGTATGTTATTATTGCATTCAGTCGAAAATGGAAGCCTCTGTGGGAAACGTGAAAATGCATGTTTTTTCTCATCTACTGTCTTATATACATGTATACTTCATTATTAGATTTATTATATTTGTTTTTCTTCCGTACCCGCATTTTTGAAAATTTAAAACTCTTAAAAAACTGTAAAATTCAGTTACATACGTTATATTTTTTATTATTATTACACGAATATAATAAATACGTTCAATTCACACAAAAAATATATAATGTCATTTATAAAACATATATGTGTAATAAAACATTAAAACATTAAAATTGTTACATTATAAAAAGGACTACTAATTGTTACAATGTAAAAATTTTAATTTTTTGATGTTTTATTACGTACTATATATGTTTTATAAATGACGTTATACATATATTTTTTGTGTGAATCGAACGTATTTATTATGTTCGTGTAATAATAATAAAAAATATAACGTACGTAACTGAATTTAACAGTTTTTTAAAAGTTTTAAAATTTCATTAGATTTACTATTTAAATGTAGACGCGTTTTTTACCAGTATATTAATTGTAACAACGCCGAATAAAAATGATGGCATGTTTATGTTTTAAAGTCAAATATGGAAGCAATGAAAATACAGTCTCATATGTGTTTCATACATACATTGTTTAGAACGTGTTCTCATGTAGAAGAATATTGCGCCGCCCCTCTTCTTATTGAATAGCAAATGTTGGCCGTCTATAAAATTACTCGTGTGTTGAATACTATTATTCTGATACCTAACAGTATCACAAGAAAATCTTTAAAGAGCTCCGTTATTGTGTACCAAAAAATAACTAGTTGTTGTTTTTAAACTGTACGTTTGATGAAACACCTGGTTGTTGTAGTTTTCTTCAAATATCCATTGTCGGTCGTTAATAAAATACTCTTGTTGTCGTGTTGTTCTAAGATTAGGAGGTTTCATAGGTTTCTTTTTATAGGATTCATTTTGAAAAACTGTTGTACGTCATATTTCTTGTTTGGAAACGTTATATAATTAAATGTCTATATGATTTTTAGATAATATGGGTGGAGAAGAAGAATACACTGTTGAAAAAATATGTGATAAACGAGTAAATAAGAACGGAATGGTGGAATATTTTCTAAAATGGAAAGGTTATCCTGAATCAGAAAATACGTGGGAACCAGTGGAAAATTTGGATTGTGCGGAATTAATAGAACGATATGAAAACGAACTACTAATTAAAACTGTGAAAGAAGAACTCACAGATCAAAATAATGTGAACGGTTTAGAAAACGGCCGGGAAAACGGCTTAACTGGCGCGCAAGAAGAAAATGATATTAAAACAGACGAGGGAAGTTCTGTAAATGAAGCTAGCCCAGAGATCGCTATAAAAGAAGAAATCAATGTAAATGATTCGGGCGAGATTAACAGTGGCGGCGAAGTTATCGCTGTAAATGCTGATTCAAATGCAGAAATGGTATTTTTGGTTAAATGGCACAGTTCTGGACGAATCGAGCATGTCAAATACGAAGTTGCCAAAAAGAAATATCCTCAAGTTGTGATCGATTATTTTGAAAAGAACATAACATGGACTAGCCCAAAATGAGATACGGGCAATAACTTTTTATCATTATGTTTAATAATTTCATTTCTATTTACAATTCATTTTTATACCTTTATCTTTTTTTGTTTTTGTGAATATTCGAATTTCTTTTATAAACTAATTACAATTTGTCTTAAATATATTTACATTTTCTTTTTTGTAATTTGTAGATTTTTTTTTTTTTTTTTTTTCGAATGAATTCATTTCCTTATTATATTACTTTATTATATAAAAAAAGAAAAAAGTATCCATTGTTGCTAAATTTGTTATATTTACATTGAGCTCCAACTGAAACACCTGCGCCTTTGTCGAAAGTCTGGAATTTTATTTGTTAGACCTTTTTTTTTCACTTCTCTGTATATAATACTATTAAATCACTGATTCTATTTTAATTAAACTGAATCCATTGATGTTATTGTGTTTGTTTGTTTGTATGTGTGAACGTATCAAATTTTAAGGAAATGAAATAGCAAGTGTGGTTAGCTCTTAGGTCCCGGCTATGATTCAAGCGGTGAGCGGTGAGCGGTGCCAGTAATTATATACACATACTTACATGAAATTAAATGGCTATACCTTTTCAGTGGCTATGATAGCCGTAAGCGGCGATCGGTGCACGCTAAAACGGCGCAGCTTACCGTAAAATTTCGACATGTATTTTTTACTGCCGCTCAAGCGTCAAGCGCCAAGCGTTTTTGGTATAAAAATTATTAAATTCACTCATGGATTAAAATGACAAAATAATGACTAGTAAAAGAAAGTTAACCGATACGGAAACTGAAGTACTAATATCAGAAGTACAGATAGGACCCACATTGTAGAATGATTGCGACAAAAACTTCAAAAACACCGCGGTTACGAAAAAATTATAATCGGAAGTTGGTTTACAAATAAAAGTAACAGGTAATTTAATATTTCTTTAGGTGTAACTTATTGTTTCAAACCAATTCTCTTCTTCTTTAAACGATTTTTTGTTCTGTACAGAATATATTTAAACATTTCTGGTGACATTCTGGTGTACTTGAAAAATCTTCCTCGATCCTGCTTTAACTTGCAAAATAAGTAGTGATATTCACCCCTTTTTGGTCGTTCAATATTTATCGATGTACATCATATTTTTAGGATTCCGTACACATATAATGTACGGAACCCTAATAAGATGATTCTGAAACGACAAAAATATCAAATAAAAATCAATAACTCAGGAAAGATTTGATTTATTAATTTCCCAATCTGGGTCGTAAATTACAATTAAAATTCTCTTTAAAACGATCTATAACTTCAATATGACCGATTACCCTGGGCCGAAAAACACCCAAAAAACCGTCAAGAATATATAATATGGTATTTAAAACGACTTCAAAAACCACTTAAAAAATCATAACTCATCACCAGATGAACCTTTGAAAGTGCAATTCAAAATATAAAATAAAATGCAGGAGTCCTTTTATAAAATCAAAAAACTACGGTAAAAAAATAATTTAACCCACTCTCCTTTTAACCCAAAACAGTAAAAAAAAAAAAAAGCAAGTTCACGTAAGTATTAGCCCGAGTAAAAACGTTGGAGAAACCAAAACGTATTTCAAACGTAAATGGACCGTTCCACAGGAAAAATATAGTCACGCTTACAACTTTATATCCAGTCCCTTGGGGCGCCGAAAGCTCGAAGATTTTGAAAAAATATTTTTTTTTTCGGTCTTATGACATATTGTTGGAAACTATTTGACGGGAATGAAACCATAGGTCATTTCCTTAACGAAACTTTTGAAGATGACGAAAAGTTCCAAAAAGGCGCGAAAGATGACGTATGTCCCTTTCTTGACGACGCGAGTGTCGTAGTTAAAAATTTCGAACAATATTAAAAATATGTACATTCCCGTATATTTTTCTAGTTTCGGGTTTTCAACGTCAAAATTAGACCCTGGGGCGCGGAATACTCGAATTTTTTTTAAAAATTTTTTTTTCTCGGTCGTGTGATATATCAGTTGAGAGATCGCTATTTGTCGGGAATGAAATCGTATTTCATTTTCTTAACGAAATTTTCGAGATGGCGATAATTTCAATAATGCGCAAAAAATTACGATCCTCTTCCTTTTTAGCAGCGGAAAAATCAAATTCCTTTTTTTTTTTTGAATTTCGTGTTATGTGAATATAAATATTATAGTTATCGTTAACTTAACTCGTACGGAGTAACCCTGAGCGTGTGAAACGTCATGCTTGACTGAACTTGTTTTTTTTAAAAACGATCTGCATGTAATCGAAGCGATGTATTTTCAGAAAGCAATAATAGTGCTAAAACATCAGAGGACAACGTAGTAACAAATGGGCATTAACTATTTTGTTATAAACACTCGTTAACCTGTTAATTACCATTCTACCACTGCCGCTTTTATCGTAACCGAAGCCTTAGTGTTATCAAAAATATTTACATTCAGTTTCAAATCTAATGTTGTGTACGATTGTGTTTGCACACAGAATTTCTACAATAAATTTCTCTATATTGATATAGCCATTAGAGCAATGGCGGTTTAGTGGTACCTTAAACAATTTCTTTAAAAATTCAACTAACTAGTATTGTACAAAATAAATCTTCTTTTATAGTAATTTGTAATTAAGTTTTATTCTTTCATGCTTGTTCGATACAAAATAGTTAATCAGTCTTTCTATTTTATATGCAGTAATTTTTAACGAACATTATAAATGTGTAACCAATTTTATCCCAACAATTTTTTTCAGAAAATCTTGATCCTTTTTAAAAAAGTTAAATAACATCATTTTCTTTTCACAGCCACAATACCATTAAGCTCAGTCATGCGTGGAATTTTCGAAAATATCTTTTAATATTTCTTTTTTCTTATTCTTTGAATTTAGTATAATTATCATTGCAGCCTTTAGACGATCAACATCTTTTTAAATTAATACATTTTTCAGACGTTAATAAATTATTCCTCTATAAAAAAATTTAAAATATGGATATATATTACAAGTTTTAATAATTACATGGAAGGTCATTAACAAAATAATCCTATAAAGAAACAGCTAGTGATGCAGTGTAGTAGTCACAATACTCAGAACTAATCAGTGAACTGAAGAAAGAATGTGTCAGCACCCTTTTATTACTTAATAACCATCTGGTAAATACCAAAGATTCATTTGAAATTTAGACAAAGCCATAGAATACTTGCATAGTTTTAACTCTTTAAAATAGTAGTGTACATTTTTTGATCATAGTAATTATTTTCATGTCTAATACTAATATTTCTTTAATAAAATTTTTGATTAATTTATAAAATTACCCTCCGCGGAAAAAGTTTAAACATGTTGCAAAATATATTTGTCATGAAATTTTGTTTATGCTGGGAACACAGTATAGACACTAGCATTATTTATAAACAGTTTTTTAAAAAAAAATTCTTTTTGCCTCCAAAAAACAAAAAAAAAACTTGCTCATATTTATTTTTTGCAATTACACTATGTAAACTCTGAGATATCATATTTAACTTTTACAAAACAACTAAATTACTTTTCCCACATTTCCTTAAATAACTCAAAATCTATGGATCAAATTTTCTCAAAAACTTTTTTTTTTTTGTTTTTACATCACACCAGTCCTAAGACCATAATTGACGAGGCTATCAAGTAGATTATTTTATTTCTTATGCTCAGCTACCCAGCGGCAGTATGATTATTGGTCGATCTGAAAACTGATCACTATAGGACTGAATTTCGTTCATTCGACAGTTGATTTGCCACATTTAACGCCTAGGGCGTCACCGGCCCATGTTCTTTTGAGCCTTCTTGGCAGATCCCAGCGACTGAGGTTCGCTATCTCTGGATTTTGATTGAGTTAAAGTGTCTCATGAACGTGTTTGTATTGATTCAAATATAAATCGTTTACATATGGAATATCTAAGTCTGTATGTAGAATGTGATTTGATATGTAGTATGGAGCATCTATCAGCTGTCTCAACGTTTTCGATTGGAACTTTTGAAAGGTTACTCTTTGCAGCGGCTCTATATACTTCTAATCCGCATCTCCAGATTGTCGCTATGACTGAAAGATAAACTAGCCTCTTGCATTTCAAACTCACTGGTGACTTATTGCCTAATATGTTGTTGAGAGCCTTACTTCTTGAAGCCATTTTTTTCTGGATGAACGATATATGGCTTCTCCATGTGAGTCTTTGATCTAATATCATGTCCAAGTATTTAATGTGATTTTCTTGAATTATGTGCTGATTATTTATTGTATTAGGGAAACAGTTTTGCTTATTTAAAGTGAAAGTTACTTGTCTGGTTTTTTGGTGGTTGAGTTTAACCTTCCACTTGAGCGCCCGCTGCTGAATAGCGATTAAATGCTCGTGTGCTAACAAGGAGCGTACACTGGGCTTTTATGCTGAGCAAGTATGCAGATATCATCCGGAAAGGTAGTGATTACTGTCGTCTTAAGTATTGGAATATCTGCTGTATAGATGGAATACAAGAGCGGGCCGAGTACACTACCTTATGGCAGTGATGCCTTTACGGTATTTGACAACAAAGATAATGATGAGTTTTGATATTGAAATTTCTGTTTGTCAAATATACATAACTGCATATAAATCGTTGGGTAAAATTTGTTTTAATGTACAAAGTAATCCTTGATGCGAAACGCGATCGAAGGCCTGTTTAATATCCAGGAAAATGACGTTGCAGCATTCTCCTTTTTCTAATGTAGCTGTTATTTTGTCTGTTATCCCATGTACCTGGTTAACAGTTGAGTGTCTTCTGCGGAAACTGAACTGATCATTTGGAATGATCCTATTTTCTGTTGTTATCTAAATTATTCTATCGTATATTAGCATTTCAGATATTTTGGAGAGTCCGCTTAAAAGTCTGATCGGCCTATACGAGGAAGGATATATTGGATTCTTTCCAAGTTTCAGGGTAATATCTAATTCTTAGAATCATTTTAACTATATGAGTAATTAAAGTTACCCTTTTTGGTGGTAGAATTTTAATTATTTCACCTGTTATTTTATCAAAACTTTTTGGTTTTCAACATCTTAATTTTAGCCTGTACTTCTCTAGGTGCTGTAAGCTTTGTTGACAGTGTTAGTTGAAAAGGGGCTTTCATATATGTCTCTATTAGTTTATAATGTGTGGAATCCTGTATTTCATTGTGTGGTTTAAATATTTGTACCGAATGTTCAGCAAAAGTTTGAGCTTTATCAGCATTAGTTTTGGTCCATTCCCCATTTGCTTTTTTGATTGGGTACTGTTTTGGATGTTGTTTTAAGAAAGATTTTGTTGTTTTCCAAATAGAGCCATCTTGTGGGATTAATTGACAAAAGAAGTTTTCATACCTAGTGCTCTTGTATATTTGTTTCTTTTTGCGCAATTCTCTCTGTACTCGAACATTAAAGTGACTTTCCTTAATAGCCTTATGCGCTGGAGTTTTAGTGGCTGCATTACAGGCATCGTGGATGTTCTTGGTTAATGTAGAAACCGCTCCATTAAGATCCTCTTTCGTTTTTATTCTAATATTTAAGTCCGTAATCAGATCCCTATGTGCTTCTTAAGTTTCATCCAGTCTGTATATTTGTTTGATAACGGTTTGTTTTTTTCATTTACTATTGGTTGTACTGTGAGGCATGTTAGTAACGGAATGTGATCTGAGCTTAGCTCCGGTACTATTTTACAGGTGTCATATACATGATGTAGATTTCTAGCGATGAAAAAAATCAAGCGTGCTCGATGATCTATTTGCATGTGTTGGCCAGTAGGTTGGTTCGTTGGGGCTTAAGACTTGAAGATTGCAATCTGATATTAGATTTTTTATCATTCTACCTCTATGATTTGTTCGATTACAACTCCATCTTGGATGTTTGGCATTGAAGTTGCCACCTAGAATGACTCTAGGCCCCGAGCCTAGAGTTTTTTTTTTTGTTAATTGGTACCCAGTTCGAACATTTCCGATGGGCCAAGTAAATTTATGATATGTACTTATAAATATAGTGTAACATATACTTATGTTAGACAATGCATTGGTGATGTTTTTACATAGTCACCATATGCAAAATTATATTATTGTAACGAGTTGCTTAACTGTATAACATAAATATATTCAAACGAAATATATGCATACACATAATTATTTTATTTCTATTTTTATTCTAATTATACTATTTGACAATACATGTACAATATAATTAGCTGTTAATGTATAAATATATTTAATTAGCAGCGGTAATTAAATATATACAACACGAACATATACCTCTATATTAATCTAATTATAAACTATTTGATAATTATAATTAATTGTGAAAGTTGACACGCGATGTTAGAGTTAATTTTCTTTTCATTAACTCATGAAAGTATTTCAGTAACTCTGGAATTTTGTTTATTAATAATTAATGGGGAGTTGGAATTTATATTGTATTGTTCTCTTATATTTTTAAGAGCCGTACAATCATATATAATATGATGTATGTTATCAATTTTATTTAGATTGCAATATTGGCAATGCGGTCTAGCAGTTAATTTGAATCAGTGTAGGTATTCACCAAGTTTGCCATGACCAGATAGGATTTGTGCGTTGAAGAAAGTTATATCTGAAGTAGGAAGTTTTAGTTTTTGATGTATACTCGAGAAGAAAAGAAAAGTTTTCCTACTGGTGTCATCATTTTCCCAGCGTAATTGCCGCATACACATAATTTTATTTTTCATATATTTCTTCAGGGTTTTGATTGGCGGAGAAGTATCTACATTTTTAATTACTTCATTGTCGTTGATGTATTTCAGTGAATTAACCTTTTCGAGGTTATTTGTAATATTGTATTCAGTTATTATTGCTTTACCTATGAGAAATAAATCGAGGGGTAGCCAAGGATTAATTGCAGTAATCTTTCCTTAGGTAAGATAATATTAGGGTGACAATAAAAATTTGAGGTTCTAGTATTTAAAGCTATAATCTAATATGCATCAGTAACTTCGGAATATACTTTAAGGTGATTTAATTCCGATCTTACACTAGTACAGCTATTAGCTACGCCATCATGCGCTCTTCCATCAAGGTGTGTTGAGTCATAACTAGTATAACCTGTTATCCTAAAGCTGTGCGAGGATATAAAGTGTGTCTCACAGATGAGGGCAACGTATATCTATGTTTACAAAGAAATAATTCTAGCTCTTGTTTCATCGGAATAAACCCATTGCAGTTCCACGGCATAATTAAAAGTGATTTATTTCTTATCGTTATAGTTCTTTGTATGTTACTTTATCTCATTATAGTATGGTACATAGTTAATTTAGTTTATCTAATAATTTATTTAGTATGGTGAATAGTGGTGTAATTAATAATTTGAAGTCATTAATCAACTTGTCTAGTACATTTGTTATTTGGGTAGAGAACTGTTCCATAACCTTCATCGTATTACCACGATTGTAATTGACATTTTCACGCATTAAGTTGCTATTAAGTATGCTGTTGTAGCCAGGTTTGTTTATTCCTTGAGATGTTGATATATTATGGTTTGTCCACAGGTTTGTATGAGCCTGAGTCGTTTTGCTAAGAGAAGGGAAATATTCATTCTGCATCTCGAAATAATTTTGAGGTCGTTTGTTTATTTGTTGTTGTCGATCTAGTAATATGCGCTTGTATTCTAAACAGCTTCTATAGTGAGGGCGCAATGCGGTTTTGGTATCGACTTCTTTGATACAGTTTTTAGTTTCGTGCTTATTTCCACATATTTAACACAGTTGAAAGGAAGGTTACAATAATTCTGAGAATGACCATATAATTGGCATCTTTTACATTGAATAAGTTAATTATTTGATCTGAGTTCTTGCACTATTACTTGTGTGTACAACGAACCTGTTAATGTGGAAATATCGTTATTACGCGGAGACGGGTTTAGGTCTAAGTAATGTATAGGTAAGTTTTGTTTGGTTTTTGGATGAATTACGTTTGTTACATTTTTAACACTAGAAACTTTATTTTCAATTTCTGTTATTTCGTCGAAGTCTGTGGATGGATGTAAATTTCGTAGTAAAACCCTAAATGGTTTATTTTCCGACAGTTCATAAGTGTAAAAGTAAATCAAAAGCCGTATCAATATCGTTTTCGCTATTATTTGTTTCCTCATCGTCATCCAGCGATAAGAATTCATAAATGTTACGCTTTGTACTGGTCGAACAAGTAGAAGCAGTGGAAGTTTCTGAGCGTCTCACTCTCATTTTGTTCAACACTACTCGTCACTGATTATTATTATTAAAAGTACCTGGTTTATCTTTTATTATTTTTAAGAGAGAAATACGATCTGAATACATTTGTTGTCCTTATTCGATAGATTGTTGTTGCTGTTGTTTACGAATTCGCTTGCATCGCAGTTAGTATTATAAATAATTGGTTCGATATTACCTGTTAAATCTGTATAGTTCTTCTTATGTGTATTTTAATGTAGTGTGTCCGTCACTATACCTGAATCCTAGTCGGGTGTGTGTGCGGCAAAGCGGTGGCCTAATTTTGGCGACCGGATCATTGTTTAATAAGTGGGAAAGAAAAGAAAAGGTAGCTCCTACCACTTATCGGAACGCGGAATAGTGGTACGAGCCGCGTAAAGATCACTGGCTCACACGCGCGGAAGTATAAAAATAAAAGAAACATAACGTTTACGATAAAGAGAGATAATTTACAGAAATTATTTAACAAGGAGAAGTCACGATCTGCGGGTCACCGATTTTGATGAAATTTTATAGATCGATAGAAGACCATGGGAGTATATAAACTGTGTAAAATATTAAAATGCAACTTTTTGATTTATGCGAGAAATTAAAATTTTTAGCAGCCGCATTTAACGGATAATACACATAATTATATATAGCCATTTAGTCAAAAATATGCAAAAAATCCCAGGTTATGTTTATTTACCTTGTGTAAGTAGTTCGGAAGATTGACTAGTCTGAAATAAAGTACATTAATCAAAAAAAATTATTAAAAAAACAATAAAATGATTTTAAAAAATCAATTTTTAATTTAATGAAAATTTAAACGCGTAATTGATTACATTTATATAGTATAAAAACACAGGTCCTAATGAACTTGTTTTGTAGTGTAGTGGTAAAAGTGATGTCTATTTATATATACCGGGAAATAAGATCTGGGTTTGAATCCCCCCCCCCCCCCGATGTCACGTACAATTTTTGATCTTATATTTTAAATTACTAATTTTTATTATCCAATTATTTAAATTCTTTATACATAACTACTTAAACATTTTAATTATTTAACGTCTGTTCTTATGCATGGTTTTCCTCTGAACTTTCGGATAAACGTGAAATATTTTCAAACGTAAATGAAATTTGTTTTTCAAATGAAAAATTAAAAGAACTTGCTCTTGTGGTAATAATTCATTTATATGCTGTAGTAAATGTCGTAGGAATTGCTGTTTTATTTGTTTTTATAATTTATTTCACCCCAAATTATGTAAATAAAGATTAAGTTTGTAGCATTTTACTTATAATTAATATTCATTTACACTCTTATTTTATGTGTAGATGAGTATATTTGTTTATATACATATTTTTTTATTTATATTTATATACATTGAAACGTTACCGTTTACTTGTTTAAGCCCGCACGGATGGTAACCACGAGGTTCTATTCTCGTGGATTTTATTTGTTTAAAATTTTATTTTTTTGGTTTTATTGTTAATGGTTATCATTATGATTATATTAAATTACCCGATTGAATTTTTTAACCGATATATTTTATAATCCTTTACACCTATCTTTCTGTACCGGTCGACCACTGAAAAACAATATTTAACTACAGATATAACAACGAAATCTATATATATATATATACAGTAGACGCTCGATTATCCGACACTCCGTATTATCCGACACTAAAAAATCTCTCAGGTAAGCGAATAATGATGCACAACACACATTTAATATGTGATAGTTTTGATTTTCCGTCGATTTTTTTAGCATCAACTATGCATTCCACTGATAACGTAACACGACGACAACACACTCCGAGAGATATAAAAATTTCCCACGATTAGCCATTTACTTTCTGGTCCACTTAAAACTGTCGACTGAAATCTATTTCGCAGCGTTGACAGCGTTAATTTTCCGAAAATGGCGAGATTATGCAGCCCAACAACGAATAAGTAAGGTGAAACAATTGTTGTCGATGAATACCTTTTTAAAAAAATAATTTATATGCTGAAATTTTTTTCTTAACTGTAATTGTTCTTTATAAATATGCAATAAAATTAAAAAACAAAAACAAAATTGAAAAAACTCCGTATTATTCGACTTTTTCAGTTATCCGACACATTCAATTCCCCAATTGTGTCGGATAACCGAGCGTCTACTGTATATATATAAAAATCAAACGGTGTATGTTTGTGATCGCAAAAACTCAAAAAGTAGTGGATGGATTGACTTGAAATTTTTACACAACGTTGCATTTCTATATAAGATGGTTTGTATAATTTTTTTATCCCTAAATTTCCCCGGGAACGAGAAATTCTAAGCGTTTTTAAGAGGCAAGATCTATGATTTGTTTTCAGCATTATAGCGAGGAATTTCAGAAAAACGTATTGCGGTTGTATATGCGGGAGGCTCTGTAATTGCATTAGTGTGTGTAAATTAAATACGCAGCAACAGTTTACAATCACGGATGAGATGAGTGACGAAGAATATATATAGATGAGAGGGAGAGAAAGTGTGCAATAACAGGTTCGTTGAAAGGAACCGATCATCATCGTTGAGTTGCTAGAAAAAAAAAACGCCTTTTACGACACTGTTCGTGATTTCGATGGCTAGAGTGCTGGAGAATGTTGAACCGTATGGCATTTGAAATTGTTATCTGCGCTGTGCATATTGCAGTTAAAACGTGTAATAATAATAATAATAATAATAATAATAATAATAATAGAGATTATTTGATTTCATTTGATTGCATTCCACAGCATAGCCATAGCAACACAAAGTATGGTATTAAATTGAATGGTGTGTTTGTTCCGTGAATCTATGTTTATTACAATACTTTTATTTACTTTCCCAATCATTAATATCAATCTGAGCCGCAGCGAAGCGTGACCGGGTTTAGCTAGTATTATATAAATTAATTAAATTTAAAAACAAAATTCTATGTATCACTGTTGTTGGTGATGATCCGGGATCCGTAGATTGGCCGTTCGCTGATCGGTTGATACCAAGAGATCGGATTAGATATTAATCGGCTTTACTAATTTCGATGCTTGTCGAATTTAATTTACTACTGATAAGAGTACTGAATACTTTAGATGACGATAGATGGCGACAAAAATTTTCTTACTTTGTCTTGACTTCAAGATCACAACTGCTATGCCGAAATTGATGTTAAGCGTCCGATTGACCAGAGAGAAGAAAAGTAATTAACTTCGCCAAAGGTAAAAACACGACTGATTTTCTATAATAATCTTTTTTCCGTTATTTCTGAATCCCCCCCACCCCTATCAGGCAGACATTTTTTTCTACATGATCGGTGATTGGCTACCCCAACCGACAACAGGATTTCAAACATGCGCACATTTACACTCGCACAAAACATTCTAAATTATTTTTTTTTAGATTATTTTACTTTTTATTTTATTTTTTTTCGAATTTTATTTGAACCATGTAATGGCTAGAAATGGCAAAGATCGAAAGAATGCTGGTTAAATGGATAATAGAGTGATGTGTTTAGATTACTCCCACGACGTGAAATCAATATCGTCATGGGCGATTTTAACGCCAAAATTGGCAAAATGTACGATGATGAATATGAACGTATACGGAAACATATAGGCAACTACGCAATTGGTGATCGAAATGCAAGATGAGATGAATTGATACAATTTTCTATCGACCAACAGATGGCAATAATAAATACGATGTTCAAAAACCACGTCCGTAGTCTAATAACATGGATATCCCCGGGAGATCGAATCCGCAATCAAATTGACTTCCTATTAATTAACAGACGACAGATCTCATCGTGTAAGAACGCTAAAACACTACCAGGAGCGGAATACGGTTCAGATCATAGATTATTAATAATGGAAGTTGGGTTAAAACTTAAAATTAAGAATAAAAGGATACCCTCCACAAACGTGAAAGTTATAAGAACACAAGAACTTCAAACAGCCATGAAAACGGGACTTAAGAACTACACGCAAGAGATCAAAAACATATCATCAGAACAGAGCTGGAACTAGCTGAAAGAACACATTAAAAGCGCGTGTAAAAACTCACAACCGTAAGAAAAAACAAAGCGATGGAAACACTGGTTTTCAAATGAATCAATTGCTGCTATAGAAGAACGAAGAAACTTGAATCGGCGAATTGAAAACTACGAAGAAAAGAAGAAGTTGTTAAACAAACAGATTAAAAGACTCCGCCGAAAAGACAAAAACGAGTATATCTCCTCGGTATGTGACGCAATTCAAAAAAGTGCAGATAAAATGGACGTACGACTATTATATCAAAAAGTCCGATTACTGGAGAGAGAATTCAAAATGAAAACGCAGATAATTGAGGATAAAAATGGTTCATTAAAAACGCATGCTGCCGAGGTAGCAGAAACGTGGTGTAAGTACTGCGCTAAGTTGCACAGCTTGAAAGGGGGAGTTCAGAGAGCCAATGATAACATCTTAATGAATGAGTTGGAGTCTCCTATTCTGTTCGCAGAAGTTCGAAATGCTATAAACTGTTTAAAGTGGAATAAGGCCCCCGGCCCCGATCAAATTTCTGCGGAAATATTTAAAATAGCGAGTGAAAGCACATGCTATACACACAATCTGCAATAACATATGGAAATCCGGTATATGGCCAAAAGAGACCATGTTGATCAACATATATTACTTTACATAAGAAGGAATCTCATAAACAATGAGGAAAATTACCGAACAATATAATTAATTCCGCACGTTAATAAATTCATGTTAAAGATCATACATGAGCGATGTTATATAATCTAGTGCGTAACGAGATTCTATGGGAATAAGCAGGCTTCATGAAAGGGAGAGGAGCAGGGGAGCAGATTTTGAACATCCGTCTACTAACAGAAAATGTTGAAATGGTACTATGCTTTTTAGGCTATAAAAAGACTTGATTGTGTTCAATGGAGTAACCTGTGGCCGATTTTGATTGAAATGGGAGCAGCGAGACATTTAGTATGCTTAATCGTAAATGTATACGAGCAAAGTACGTCAAAAATCCGCATAAAGAAAAATATATACTCGAAAGACTTTTATCCATCGCGCGGTGTACGGCAAGGCTGCATCTTATCTCCACTGCTGTACAACCTATATGGAGAATACATCATGCATAAATTTTTGCAGACTAATGATAGCGGGTCTTCAGTCGGAGGAGTTCAAATTTCAAACCTCAGGTATGCAGACGACACAACACTAATAGCCGGTAGCTTAAGCAGTATGACGCAAACTCTAAGTCGTCTTGCTTGTAGATCGCCCTCGTTTCTATGTCTTTCAGCCGTACCACAAGGTTCCATTTTAAGATCATTTTTATTCCTGCTCTTTATTAACGACTTACCTAATGTAATACAGCACTCGAAAATTCTCCTATACCCGGATGGTGCGAAGTTATTTAGGGTGACAAAGAATATTGAGGATGCGTATTTATTGCAAAAGGATATTAATAATTTTATGCGTTGGAGTATCATGAATAATTTACTAGTGAATACGTTGAAATGTTATTATACCACTTTCACTCGCAAATATTTTTCCGTCAGCAGCTCGTATAATATTGATGGTTCTGTTTTGAAATAAGAAACAATGGCTAGAAATCTAGGAATTACTTTAGACACTAAACTCACTTTTGAGCCGCATATTATTCAAGTGGTCAGTCGAGCTAGTAAAATGCTTGGATGTGTGATGAGAAACTGCAGGAATTTCACGCACATCGAAATTATTTATGTTTATATTTCTCCTTCGTCCGCTCACATCTAGAGTTTGCATCAATAATTTGGGTTATCGGGTCTATTGAAACGATAAATATGGTTGAAAACGTGCAAAAGAAATTTTTAAGGTATCTGTAGTACAAATTTATTAAACTGTATGACAGCAAATTTGTATATAGTCAAGCAAGGGCGTCGCCAGTCGATGAGCCGATGGGGGGGGGGCAAGATGATAGAAAGAGGATATCAGTTATAGGAAAAATAAAATTTATAAGTCGTAAAAGCTTAATATTTTATTAAAAAAGAATAAAATCTTAATTAAAACATAATTTTCGTGGGTTTCTGGCAAATTGTTCTACTACTTTATGATAAAAGTCTTCCAAATTGTCCATGATTACGCGCCTATGAATACTGATCATGGCCAGTTGATTAAAAATTTTCAAGGCTCCGGGGAGGGGGGGGGGGGTAGCTGCGCCCCTGCTCACCACTGGCGACGCCTATGTAGTTAAGCATTGACTGGTTTGGGGATTAGGAGTCGTGAGGGACGCAGAAATGTAGCAAGACTTTCTTTCTTATATAAACTAATCTTGGCAAATTCGATTGCTTGCCACTTTTAGAGAAAATAAACTTAGGGCTCCTGTCCGTAACGTTTGTCGAAGTTGGATATTAGGCCAAAACGAAGCAATTTTTATACTTCCCTTTTCGTTCACTGTTAGTGTTATATAATAACTTAGATAAGGAACACGGTGACTTTGACATTTTTGATAGCAATAATTTTAGGAAGTTTTTAAAAATCATTTAGGATATTTTGCAATAAAAATATGAGGTTGCCCGGAGTATAAACCGTTACGTCTATGTGTTGGAATATATTACATTACTGTACGTTTATTTTATTATTTCTCTACTTGTATTTATCGGTAACAGATTAAATGTAAATTATTCGTTTGCTTATTTATGCATGTGTAATTCAATTTTGAAGAATGCCTATTTTCCTATTTATGCTTCTATTTGTAAATTATATTGATATATATGCGTATGTGTGTATGTATCTATGTGTGAGTATATATATATATATATATATATATATATATGCGCGTGCGCACGTGTGTGTGTATGTATGTGTGCACGAATAAATGTGTATATAATGTGTATGTGCTTATTTCTCTATTATTTCGTATTTTTAAGTATATATATGTATGTATATATATATCTATATTGTGCTGTACATTAATTGGCCTTCGGGCTGTTGTACAGGCGATTTATAAATAAATAAATAAATACATAAATAAATAAAAATGCAGCTCTGGTTAATAATTAATAAAGATAAGACGAAAATTATGATTATAGATAGGCAAAACGACAATCGCTCGGAATCGCATGATGTTAATGGCGTGGAAATTGTGAAAGAGTATATAGATATCTAGGTTCGATAGTAGAAAATCGAGGGTGATCTGAAGCGGAAATTAGAGACACAGAACAAATATAACAAAAAGTGTTATGTGTCACCGAAAAAGTATATATGGGCTGATCCCGCGGTATTGAAGAAAGTAAAATTAAAACTAAGGAATGGTCTGGTTTTCTTAGTATTTCTCTACGGCACAAAAACATGGACCCTACGTAAGATGCGCTAGAAATGTACTGTTGGAAACGAATGCTGCGAATCCCGTGGACGGAAAAAAGAACGAACAGCTCGTTGTTATAAGAAATAGACGTAAAGAAAAGAAGATTATTGTCGAAAGTAATTAGAAGTATAGTGAAATACTTTGGTTACATAATAAGAGCAAATGGATTGGTGACGAGAATTCTTGCAGGAAAAGTAGAAGGAAAAAGAAGACATGACTGCGTTTCAACCAGATGGGCAAACATGATCCGGACAGCTGTTGGAAAAAATTTCGTAAAATGTGTTCGACTAGCCCGCAACAAAGATTAATGACAAAATCCCATACATCAGATGGACAGATCATAATCACGATATCTCCGTGAGAGGTTCACGACTTATGAATGAATGAAAAGGCATATGTTTTGCTATGGATTAGATGCGTTTTTATTGCTCCACGCCGATATATAAGAAATCGGTTTAAACCGAATTATCTAATTTCTCAGAATACTCATGGATATTAGGCGTCGTGTTTTCTTTATTTATATTATAGGCGGTTCGAACTATTTTAGTTTTTATATTCGTCATTTTTTAGTTTTTGGTGCATTGTTTTTTTCTTTTTTTTCGTGTCTTATCGTATGAAGTGGAGCGGGCTGTTGACTTAAATTTCGGCTGTCAATTAAAAATCGGTTCTTCACGTTTTAATCGATCCGTTTATTGACGAGATTCTTCGTTTTAGTTAAATCGATCTTTTACTCCGTGTTCCGTTCATAATTTCTAAACGTTATTTAAATGTGTTTTAATTGTGTTTCGATTGCGTCTTTTATTTGTATTGTCGTCGTTTAAAAATCATTTTCTTTGTTGTTTTCTTTTCATCATTTGAACCGGGTTTATTCCTGAAACCGTTACAATATTTTCCATTGACTGCCTATTTTTAAGCTGTGTGCGATTTTTATTCATTGATTAGCTATGTGTTTTGATGTTTGTAACATGCGTTCTCGCTCCTCCCCACTTCCAATTATTATTAACATCAATTCAACGCTGCGGATTATTGCACCCCCCCCTCACTTTAACGGAATTAAAGATGTCCAACGCGATTTCAGAATAAATGCAAGAAGGAAGAGAAAGACGAAAAGCAAAATAAAAACAAAATTAATTTAGTGCCGCTGGAACTGTCATTGCGTTTCGTACGGCCGCTCACACTTACACTCGCAGCTCATACTGTTACGTGACGATTTCACCATTTAGATAGCCCGCGTTGAAGAACTTCGTTCCAAAAAAAAAAATAGTGCCGCACCATAAAAAGAAATTTGTTTTAACCTTTCTAGTACCCGGTGGGGTCGGATCCGACCCGACGGTTCTTTGGTTGTTGGCTAGCTGATCCCCACCGGGTACTAGAAAGGTTAAAGATATTGGCAAAAGATTCTCCGAATTTTCAGATTTTCCAAGAATTCATTTTATTCGCAGATTTTTATTGTCGTGTCAGTAGCGTACTTCCAGCGTTTTATTAGATGTTTCAATTTACCCAAAAATGTCGCCGGTCCATCAACATTTTCTTTTTGTAATAAGTTTTTATGAAGTAGTAACATGCAGGTAGATTGCCAATAACAGCCTCCTCTTACCGTGAAATTAAAATATGATTATTAAGATTTAGCTTTATGACGCGCATCATACAACGGCAGCTTATTTTTTACTGATAGTTTTATTTATATGTTGCATGTATTTTGTCGATATTGTTTGTTTTTGTAATTTTGTGTAGTTGTTTTATTTATTCGAGAGCCTCTCTTCGACGTTCTGATTTTGTTTCCGTTGTTCGTATGCGTTTTGACCATTCTTTGCTGCCTTCCTCCAGACTTCGTTTTTCCCTAATTTCCTTCCCACACTGTCCCCTCCATCCGGATGATGCAGTTATTTGCGACGCCGATCATCTGTTCTTCCGGTGTTCATCTCTTTCCGCGGAGCGTTCTGCTTTATATTCCTATTTGTTGAAACTTGGACTTCCTGCTTCTTATTGTGTTCCCTATATCCTCTTCTTTCCTTCCCCACTAGTGTTATTCCTGCTACATTGATTGCTTTTTAGTAAAGGTTTCTGATCGGATTAAAATATAACCGACTTCTTTCCTTACTATTTGTTTCTGAGCGAAGGTCTTTGGTTGACAAGCCCAAGAAAAAACAAGAAAAAAAAAGATATTTTTTATGCAAATTGAAATATAATCTGTTTTGTTACTATTTCCTTTTTTTTTTCTTTTTTTCCGACGTTAATAATGTGCGGGTCCAGTAAGCGCGCAGCCTGTGCACAGAACACGGCCAAGTTTTTTTTTTTTTTTTTGTATACAACTTAACAAATATATGTGCATAACTAGGGGAGTTCCCTTCTGTACATTAAGCTCTTACATCTTGAAATGCCTACTCCTTTTTGTGCTTCCTGCATACTTTCCTTTCCTTCACCAGATGTTGTTCGAGCTTTAGCAGAGTTTTTTTCTTCTATTTCTCTGTATATTAAAATCTAATCCTTTTATTCGTAATTCCTGAATGGTGAGTCAGTACCCTTGGTTGGCGTTCCCAAAAAAAAATAAAAATAAAATAAAACTAGTATTTAATCAGTTTTAAGATAACGGAAAAGATGAATTTCTTCTCAGAGTTAGAGTCAGAAAAAGAAGGAAAAAGTACTTTTATTGTAACTCTATGTATTTTAATAGATCTACACCATCAACAGAGTTCCCCTCAACGGAACCATGATGGTCAGAAAAAATCATTTCCCGCAGAGATTTCTGTGCACTTAGCTGCTTGCGCCCAGGCCATACGGCCCCATGTTGCATAATTTTATTTTGCAAAGAACCCTATCTCCTATGAATTGCCCTTTCTGTGGCCAAGATGTTGCTCCCTCAACTCCTCATATATACTGTGCGACTGTCCAGCACTATCACCCCACCGGCCCCCTTCAATTAATAACGAAACAGTCACCAACATTCTTGAGAATTCCCCCAATGCAATTTTATCTGTAACACAATTCATCGGAACTAACGGAATAAGCAGATATCTATAAAAGCAAACTGCGCATCTTCGTACTGTAATAGCCACAGCAGTTAAACACGGTACAGGATGTCGCTTTCACAAAAAAAAAATCAACAGAGTTCTGTTTTTGCAAACAATCTGACGAGCAATCAGTCACACACATGTGCTGCTCAGCTGATTAACCGACGATAGTGCAGCGTACGAAACATACTGGAAGACATTCTATCAAACAAGTCGTTAGCCATAATTGCAATATAAAATTTCAGAAAATTCACCTACATATCTCGCATTTAAATTAATAAGCAAAATAATTGACAATAATGAGCGAAATGCATGCCGGAAAAAAAAAGGAATGATTTTTCTTTTGAGCAATTACTACTCCGTCGAATTTCGACCGATTTTAGTTTTCCTAATCAGTAGAATCGTTTATGTAAACAACGAATAATATTCATGGACTAATTTTGTTGTTTTTAATGCCACTAATGATTAACTCTGTGCGTTATTCGATACATGCCTCATTAATAAATTACATAACACCTATTTGTTTCACCACAGCTAGCCTCGGTGAAATTATTTGTCACTTTATTTAAAAATAGATATTCATAATTAATTTTATGCTTCTTTGTAATGTTATACTAGTTTTAAAGAAAGACATCAATTTAGGTTACGGTAGCAATTGCAGGTAAAGTTATGTACCGGCGGAGCTGTTTAAATAATTCTTTCGCAAGTTTTTTTTTTTTTTTTTTTCCAATTGTTTCTGGGTGACAGTTATCATTGTTATCAGTTACGATCAATTTTTCTGCTTTTCGTTTGATTTCTTTACTCCATTTAATAAAATTATTTCCTTCATCCGTTGCAGTATCTATTATTTGATTTTCATTAGGCTTTTCTGTATCCAATATGTGTCCTTTTTTTCAACACCAATTAAATTTCTGTTGTTGCAGCGTGGCCATGGTGTTGAGCGTAAATCCTATTCGTTTTTTTTTCGACAGCGTGCGCTGTGTTTTCGCAGTCGTCGCCATAATTACTTTCGGTAATTAAAGAATTATAAATTTTGCTTTATAGCGGTGGAGAAAATCATTGAACTTTCGAATAACTCTTTACGGCACTCTATGTGTTCTATATAGCTTTGGTGCTTGATGGCTCTAATTGCTTTTTCAAACATTTCGTGTTTCTTCTTCCTTAATTATTTGTAGGGTGATTCCTTTGTCCGTTGGCGCTGCGGGCTCCGTAATTGCAGATGTGCCATGGTATGGGCTGCGGTGGACAAAAGGGGGGCGGAAGGGGCGGCCCGCCCCGGGCATCTGGTCCTGGGGGTCTCTAAACGCCTCCATGTTTCCTTGATCAAATCCTAAACAAAAATTTTTAAAAAAATATGCTTAGTACCTATCTAAGAGGTAGTTTGGAGTTGGGAGGTCCTATACAAATATCATCCCGTACAGATAAAGTACGAATAAATAAATACAGCCTGTACCGGTAATTTACAATTTTCAAAATAAAATTACTACTACCGCTAATCTTTCTAATGTCTATACAGTTTTCGTTCCAGTTTCACTTATGTATTGCACTTCGTACCTCCTTTTTTACTACACTCGGCGGACCTTTGCTAAAGGTTATCTTATCATTATAGATAATTACATAGATGATAATGTCCGTGCTTTCAATTGAAAGAAAAGTTTCAAAAGAAATTTATTTCACTGAAGTTATTGCGAAGTTCAGTAAAATGAAGGCGCGAAAATACATATAATAATATGCTATAATAGCTACACATACTTACTGAAAATAAAAACTACCTATTACTTTATTTTTACTAATTGGTTTCTTTTTGCCGATCGATTTGTATTTTATTTTCTCTTCATCCATATCCATATTCTATGTATGTTTATTTAAGTCGAATTTAAATTTCACTCGCAAGATTTTAACTAAATAAACATAAACACTTATACATACAAATGCGAACTGAATAAAATGCTCGTAAAATTACATCAACTTCTTAAACCGGGGGCCTCATTCAGCTTTTCCGCCCCGGGCCTCTGACGGGCTTTGTCCGCCACTAGGTATGGAACACAGCTAACTCCTTTTGTTCTTACCTTCGGCAATGTCATTCCCTCTTTTTTCAGGATGCGTATGTTTGGCATTTATCGACGTTGACTGTCATTGTCTGCCTATCTTTGGTATAGGGTTCTTAGTCAGATAGCATTCCTTGTGACTTCTAATTGTTACTATTTACACGTGTTGATGGGTAATCGTCTATTATTGTCAAGCGCAGGGAAAAATCAAGAAAAAAAAATTCAATAAGTATGATTTACTTATTGCACAGGGTGTTAATTTTTTTCATCTCTATAGCAGTTTGTCTCATTTAATGCAACTATATAAACACGGATTTAATCGTTCGTCGTGCTTGATTTATATTTCTAGCTTGTATTAATTGCTTTAGACATTTTTTATAAAACTGAGAACTTTTACGTAAAGAAGTTTTCGGCCAATTTCATCAACCGCAATAAAATTTTACTACGTGGGCTACGTCGCGGCGAATGTCCTATAGGATTTTTTGTGGTTTTCTCTACTAAAGTTTTGAAACAATAATTAAAATAAACTGTTAACGACTTGACATTTGTAAACGCTCGTGTAATTTCTGACAATAAAGCTACAGATAAATCGCTTACTATTTCGTTGGGAATGAGTGCACCGTCACGTAACTTTAACCAATTCATAATACTGTCCGAATCATGCCTTTCAGATATCCATATTACTTATCGAATACTACATATGTTAATCTTTAATCGTAATATCATATGATGCTCCTGATTTTTCTCGATTTGGTCTTAATAATTTTCGTACTACGCCGCCAACTCGTTGCATCAATTGAAATTTTTGAATATGGCGTTATTTTAACATAATTATTATAAATATGTATCTGCGAGGTATTGCAATAGTGAATAAAAAACCAATCTAAACCTACCTCTTTTAAATAGTTATTATAAATGACGATATATATTTCATTGAATAAACTGAATATAGAGAACATCGTTTGAAAAATATGTTCTATTTTTTTCTTCAAACTTTGTTGTTCGTAAAACATTTTGATTTGGCAGTATGCTTGGTTCACAATCGCCAAAATTCATTAGAGCATTAGCTTTTTTTAAAACATAAACACTAGCTGTTATTTGAAATTAATCATTTAGACAAATTTTTCGTTTCCACAAAGATGTCTCTTTTTACACGATTTCAAATTCCTTCGATATTCACGAGAAATTATTACCCTTTGCTCATTAGTTGGTTTATTCTGCAATTTTTCTATGATTTCTGAATTAAAAACATTGCATTCGCCATACAAATTTAAATAATACCCAGTTTCATGTATTTTCGTTCTTTTAAACGTTAACGTACACTTCACAATTTTGTGTGATTCCAAAAGCGCGATGCAATCACATTCGTCCATTGACCCGCTAGTAACACATAATATCATTTTCCGTCCCTATAAATCTGTTCTTTAGGACAAAAAGATCAACCCACTCTTGCGAGGATAACGTAATAAGAAATTTAATTGAATTATTTAAATTATTTCACTTTATGTACAGAAAAATGTGTACAATCCGACTCACCTGAAGATTCTTGCATCTTTTCAGACGGGTACGGGAAATCTCGAAAGTTGTTATGTGTCTATTTTTTAGTATAATAGTGTACAGGTATTTAGGGGAAAATGTATTTTCTGTTTTTTTTTCTTGAAATCGTTTCCAAATAGGATGAGACGGAGAATTCATTTTTCCATTACTAGAGAGTATATTTAAAACTTTCAAAAATTGGTAATAAAATATTACATTGGTCTCGTCATATTTAAAAAAGAAAACTGAACGGTTAAAAATAAAAAAAAAAAAAAAAAAAGTATAAAGCGATTGAAAGTATAATTTAAGAGAAAAAATATTAACGTAATAAAATATTTAAAAATAACCTCTGTTTAAAATATAAGCGGTAGATAAACAGGCACACGAGCAAAACTCAAATGAATCTTAATTTTTCATTCGTAACGTTTTTATTTATTCGCACATCTCTCTACAGTATCTGTAAAAGAATTTAACATAATCATCAACAACGTTAAAATGATTAAACGTAAAAATATTCCTTTTATTTTTCTTTTCTGCTTCACAAACGAAGCAAATATTTTTCCGAACATTAGCTAAAAGGTACATACATACGAATCGCTTACGCGACAGCTGCAAACGAAAAAAACCTTTATAATACACATGTCAAAAGATGAACAAATTCATATTTACGTTGCTGACAGAAGAACGAATGTGTGATTTTGATTACACTGCAAATACTTATCTAAACACAGGAATTGTACTTATATTAAAGAAGTCAGTCCGCAGAGATTGTGTTCAACATCCTAACTAGAGATGCGCAAATCAACTCCACACATAAATATATGTCCTTTTTCCGACTGAGGATATATATCCGCTTCTCAACTCCAATTCCGATCGAGCTATCTATTTCACATCTAGTATGTATAATCGCACTCTTCGCTGCGTATTTAACTCCAACACCGTGTAGTACTTGGAACGCACAAAGCAACAAAACGTCCTTGAACCGAATGCGCATTTTCTGCGCGCAATTCCGACTTAACAGCACTTTTTCTGATAAACTAGCTAGTTCGCATCGCGTGAAATAACACCGAGCATTAAATTCATGGATCATATTATTCATTCGGATTTGAGAATTTTAAATCACGCCGTCCCTATTACCTCTCTATAAAGTAGTCTATGAATACGATGTAATTCCGTGAAACAGTAACCATAAGGCAAATTTTAGCAGTTGTGCGCGCAGCTGTCGCCTTTCGGAGTGGTGATATATTAAATCACTCGGCCAAAGGTGAATTCTATTGTGTGACGTCTTTCGGAGTTTAGATATGTTGCCGGAGATTTATCTGACTGTGTCCCACCGCGGATATGTTTCCGTGGATATAACTGTGTCCGGAGTTACCTATGCCTAACCCTAACTAAACTCAATTTCTTGTTACAAGGTCATCAAACTAAAAAAAAGTTTGATGACCGAATAATTCTAAAAAAGTCGCATACGTTTTTACATATTAAGTGACGAATAATAGTAATTAACCGATTGGTTTTATTATCAGCACAATTCGGCACAAAACTATTACCATCTACGGACATAATCACTTTTTGAAAATTCTCAAATTTGGGGGGGGGGGCTATCGTCAAGTTAGCCCGCCAGATCAATTTTTACTAATACTACGTGTTACGGTGCGGCACAAATTTTTTTACTATCAGCACAATTCGGCACAAAACGAGCGCACATGTTAAACTGTTTTTCAGTAAATTTCTGAGTAAACAAAACTAATATACGTCTTTTCACAAGTTTACCCAAAAACAGACACTTGGTACTGGAAAAAGTTTCAAACATTTCGACGTTGCAAAAGGTATACATCGTTTTTAATCAGACTTCCAGAACGTACGCATTGAAAAAATAAAATAAAAGATAATTAAATCAGGACGGCTCCAGAAGGACATTTTTTGGGGGGGATTATAGAATTACGTAAAATCTTCTACGGTAGGCAGTAGATTTAAGAAATAGCTCTTGTTTCATAAAGAAAATAAAATAGCGACCTTTATAGAAATTCATAAAAATGTGTTTTAAATCTGATCACGTCGGGATTTCAGGTGTTGATCGAAATAAGCGGCGATCATATTATCCGAAAATCGCATAGTCAATAGACTGAATCATCAGTTAGGCTTTACATAATGAACATACGTGAGTATGCCTGCGTATTTTACTGCATTAATGAAATACACAGTAAGTAGGCCATGGGTTAGTACGTAATATGCATCAATAATTCTTTTTTTGTCAAATATTTTTGATTTTTTATTTTTATTATAAGATACAGCGCTGGAGCTGGACTACTGAATTTCTTGTACAAAATTACCTCAAAACACAAAAAAATTACATATTACAAAATTACGCAAAAATGTATTCAACAATATTTAGGCACATTTTTCGTTTACAGTACACAATAAGCCATTTAAGTAGCATCTTTTTTTTTAAATTATACAAACACATTCCATAATGATTTTCCTAATTTTAAAATTTATGGAAAAAGTAATTTATTTTGGTTTGCTTAGCTGTGTCTGTTGTTTTATTAAAAAATGTCTCTATATTGTATAATCTTCTATAATTCCTCTTTTCCACTGCCATATTTCTTCAAAGCTCTTCGGATAATTGTCGAGGATTCGCGAACCTTCTTTTTACTTCTGTCTGGTTCTTCCTCTGCGTCATCTTCGTTATTTTCATCGCCAGTGTCTTGTGTATTCTGCATAACTGATTGCGCGCTGTCCACATTTTTCATGATTTTTGCAACTGGTAATCCACTGTCAATTTTTACCCATTCACTAAATTGTTCTTCTTCTATATCTGCAGGCCCTTCACGTTCGACTGGTTTTTTCCGTTTCTTGTGGAGCAGATTTTTCCAACCTCTTGAAACAATTTAAAATGCATTTTTCGGAAACCATATTCCACTTGCAATAATTATTTTTGTAAATGATCGTAATAAACGGCGAAATTAAATTACCTGATCATAAAAACCGACTAAAAACGCATATATTTTTGTGATTGGAATTCGTTTTTCTTGATTTGATCATATTAAGCGGCTGATCAGATAAACCAGTGAACGCAATAACCGGCGACCACTGTACATAATTATTACAATTTTTAATTTAACTTTTGTGTCTTATACTTAGGGGTGAAAAATAAAAAAACGAAATTATAAAATTATACCTTAAATATGGTGAGTTAGAATTAGTAAGAAAGATAGTATTTTTATTAGACTTTTCTTCTTTTTTATTTTTGTTAGTAATCCGGTCCCGATTTTTCAGTTTAAATACATATATATTTCTCATTGAACTCTATTTTTAATTAAAATTACAAAATTAAAATTAAAAATAAACAAAAATGGTAAAAGATCGACGACAGTTGTATTTAAAATAGAATCAAAAAGGAACATTAATAGTTTTACTAGAAAATAGTATTAAATATTAATTATTAAAATACGTAGGTAAAATTCATACAAATCTTTTATAGCGTAAATTAAGTTTCTCTGTTGTTATAACAAATTTTTTCGTAGAGGCTTTGGTGGGTGGGGGGATGGGGATGTCTCCTATTTCCCCCTCGTGGATCTGCCAGTGATTAAATTCTAATAAGCAAATGTTGAATTGATGAGTACCACTGCAATACCGACCACTCCAGCTACCGCTGGTGTAGGTTCAAAAACAAATGTGATTTTGACGAAAGTGGCTAAAAATAGTCAGCTGTTAAATGATAATAAAACATTTCTGTTTTGCGTTTGCGTTGAAGACCGTCAAACCAAGTCTCGCAGATTACCTAATCGTACTTTTGGAAAGATTGATATAGAGCAACACATTCGCGAATACGTAATTTAATAAATATAATTTTAAAAAATAATGAAGTTTATTTTTTATATAACGATTACAAAAGCGTACGTTTGATCGTGTATAAGTAGGTGTACTTCTTTTTTCCGTTTTGCGTTCAAACGGCAAAAACGGGGACGGTAAGCGGTAAGCAAATAATTCAAAAAATAACCATCCACAAAAACAAATTCAAAAACATAAATAAACCTTAGAAATAAATGTAAAGGTAAATACATAAATATAACGATAATTTTTGTCTAATAATTATCGCGAAAGAAGGCGAATTGTAATTTTCTTTAAAGGAATGTAAAATAATAATAATAATAATAATAAAAAAACGGTAAACTTATTCGAAACAAAAAATAATATATAAAAAAAAAAAAAGAAAGCAAAAAAAAACAAAAATAAATAAGTTCTAAAATTTAAATGTTTAAACATGTTATAACTAGAAAGCAACTGTATGTTGTAACACTGATTTTGAAGAAACTTACCCAGTTCTACATGGTTCTGCGGCGTCAGTTTAAAGAAAGTATGTGTAAAAAGAGTGTGATATACGAAAACCGGTTTCGCGAGGTTTATGACACTTTATTTTCATCAGTGTTTAGTCTACGTCTACAGCGGTAAAATGGTTTTTAAAACGAATAAAGATGTTAACACGATATTAATGAAATTGGTGACAAGTAAACTTGCAAACGTTTTGCTTCCGTAAGTATGCCGGCAGGTGCAGCGAAATGAAAATATTAAATTTTAGCGGAGCAATTGTGGGGAGCGTCCTCGAAACCGTTTTTTTTTTTTTTTTTTTTTAAAACGGTCTTTGTATTGGCACCTAGATAGATTTGTGGACCCGCGCTAGAAGGGGTTGTTGCGGAAAAAATTCAGGAATACGTTGCTTCTGATTCTTTTTGTTGCAGATGTATAGGGGGATATTTGTTAAAGACTAATAATAAAAATAAAAATCCAACCAATTACAAACATTTCGGGCTATTAAGCAAATCACCTAATTTAAAATCTTTAAAAATTCCATTCTACTTTTTTAATTTTTATGCTCTCATTCGTTCACCAAATATTGCTAAACATTTGAAAAATGATTCAAAGAAAGATTTAAACAAAGCTTTTTTATTTATTAACGCAATAAAAATAAAATAATTTTTATAGGCCCATCAACAAATTGGGATAATAAATTTTTCAGTGTGATTTCGATTAAAATTAAATTAAACAAAAAGAAAAAAAAAAAAAAAACTCGTACGAATTCATTATCTGATAATCGATTACGAACATGAATTATTTATTAGCCGAATAATGAAACACAGGGTGACTGTAAAAAATCGATATGAAATTTCAACTATTAGGCAGAAGCGGAAACGTAGAGTAAAAAAAATAATTTCACTTTGTTGTTGACACGTTCCTTCTTCTCGGTGAAGCAAAAATATTTCAGCGTATAGGGTTTAAAAAATCATTAGTAATCTCAATAGTTAAAAGGAATAGTTAATTAGAATGAAGACAGAGGGATATGTAATTTATAATAAATTGGCCTTCAAGGTAAAAGGTGAAAGTTTACGAAAACGAGGAAATAAAGAAGAAAGGAGAAATCAGCAAAGATGAAAATGCATCATCATTGGAAAAATTGAAAAAGGAAACAACGATCAAATATATCGAATGTTGGCGGGCTTGTTTGCATCGTCTATCAATTAGAGGGAGCCATGAGAATTCGACAGAAGTTATTTCTATTGATTTTTAGTGAAAATAAAGGCGTGAAAAACTCCATAGAAATCGAACGGTTTAGTTAAATGTACACGGAAATGGAGATAGTTTTTTTTAACATTCTATATTACCATCACATTGAAAATGCTTACTCTATTTTCGAAATAGTAGAAGCGAAAACATGACGTAATTACGAGATTTCAAAAAAGGGGCGAAAAATTAAAAAAATGACCGCATATCAAATCCGTAATGAATGAGCTTACGGAGCGACTGATGCATGTCAAGCGGGGAATATTTTGGTCGATGGACTTTTTTTCCCTTCTTATTTGAACCCTGGATGTTGCACCGTGAATTCGTAATTAGCTGATTGGTGAAATAATTCGACAAGTAACCCAGCTAGAAGACAGTTAGTAAAAATAACCACTGCATCTAAAAACGCACATGAAAAGGCGCAAAGGGTAAACATGCGAAAAGAGGTTGTCATACGCTTCGATGTTTACATCTAAAAAAACACGAGTTAATACGGGTCAAGTCTTCTGAACGATGACGAAATATTTATGCCTCAGAGAGTCTTTATAAGGCTAGCTTGCATGAAATACATTGAAGAAAGATCCGATTGGTGACTACATACGAGTTGCACAAAATTGCTGTACTCAACGCTTTTCATATTTCCATCTGTATCATTCAAACCGTTTCCATAGGAAAGTTTTTTAATTCTTCTATATTTTATAGGATGTATCACGCTCGTAGTTGTATATTTAATATCGCCTTACTCTTAATGTTGCTTTTGACATTCGAATACATATTTTCCACCATCGAACACGGCAACTCGATATGATGATACGTTTCCATTCACGCGATAAATATCGTGTCATGTACAACCGTTATAAGTTTTGAAAGCATATGTACATACATACATATTATATGGGTTGTGTGCCGTTGTCTTTGAAAAAAAAAACATTATGATGATAAAGTGTGCGTTCTAATAGTTTTTTGTTGCCCTAATACATTGCAGAAACGGTTAGCTACATTGAAGAAACATTTACATACATGTATGAATATATAGATTAGCACTGAAAAATTCAGCTACTTTGTTAATTTGTACAAAAATTCGCGTTATTTTACAATTATTTTAGACACTTAAAAGAGTGTATGATATTATTAGGTTAACATTGAAAATTCGAGCCCCTCCTATTTCTTTACTCGATAATAATCTCGAATTACAAACTCTCATTAATTTACATTAGCACTGCCAAATGTAAATGGAAGAACAAACACATTTATAAATGTAGTGTTGACAGTCATAATATAGGAAAAGATTACAGCCTCTTGATTATTCAAACGCGTGGTATTAATATATCAATAATAATAATAATAATAATAATAATAACAGTAACGAATCAATCATGCGTATAGCCAAGATGAAATGGCGAAATTCTAATCAAACATAATCGTATAAACCGAAAACGACCTAAATTTAAACATCGAAACGCGATAAAAGAAAACTACTTTAAAAGTTCTACGAACGATTATTAAAGGGCGCCGCGCTTTTTCGTCTGCTATCACAACAGTGTTCTTACCGGAAGACCCCGGCGTTGTTGAAAATGTATTAGAAAATTTTGAAATGATTTAAATGATGAACGTTTATAAGACTAAAACAGAAGACTTACAGACTTGTTATCCGAAAGATCTTCTTATTAGAGATATTTTTCGCATTTTTCTTTTCTTTTCTTTTTCTTTTTTTTTTTTTTTTACGTTTTATTAATAATCTACTAAAAAATGCCATTTCTCCGACTTTGACAACATTAATTATCTCAAAGTCAGCAGAAAACAACTACAAAAAACCGAATGTAATTTGTCTTCCTTTTAAATAAAATCACCCCGGCTATGCAATCATGATAATAATAAAAAAATAATAACGTAGTAATAAGTTAACTAAATTTAGACTTGGTTTCAATAAATTATATCGTACAAGACACAACATTTCTTCTTATAACAATTATTACGTGTAATTACATAGAAAAAGTTCGATTACCTATGACAACAGCGCTATAATTATACTTTTTTGTTTATTGTTCGTTTCGATAACGAAAAAATAGGGGAAAAAAAGAACCGTTAGTATTATGTCATTTTTTTTTTTTGTTAGACACGCTTAATTATTATTTTTTTATCTTTACACGAATGTGTATAAATTTGCAGAGAAAATTCAACAACTATTTTGCGAGGCAAGTTCAAATATAGTATACATGTAGACTCTCGTTTGCTGAGCGACAGAAGGATATATTATATTAAAACATAAAAACGATATCGCCATCGTTAGAAAATAAGAGCAATCAGGCAAGAATGACAGGCGAAAGAGCGAAAAACGTGGAAGAAAAGGAACGACGAAGATTGTGCTGGTCACGGTCTACCTGGAGACGTGACGGCCGGAAGCGTCGCTAGCGGAACAATTATTATTCATCGCTTTCCTACAATTGCACAGCCACTTAATGATTCTAGCATTACGTTCGACTATCGACGGTAATTCGACATTACTGTTTCCGTTGTAGTTGGTCGAATTCAGGTCGCCACCAGCATTGTAATCGCCGATCGAATCGACTGAACTGCTACTACCGCTCCAGAAGAAGACCGGAGGCGATGAGCTGCTCGGCCGAGCGGCCGTTAACTCGCTGAACTCGTCCGAGTTCATTCCGAGATGATCGAAGAACTCGTCAACGTTCGCCGGCACCTCTTTGCTAACGTCCGCTACGTTAGCAGGTAGCGCCGGTAGCCGACTTCTTTCTCCGGCGTCCGATTTACTGCGCAGTACCGGTCTCGCTTTTGAGCAGTCGCCGATGCCGGATCGAAGTGCGTCTTCTATTTTGAAGTCGCTGTACAGAGAAGGCGGCGAAATGACGTCGGTCCACGGCAGTTCTTGATTCGATTCGGACAGTAACACGTCATCGTCCGTTTCTTCATCCTTTACGTCATCATCTCTGCTATTGGCCATATGGTTCGCATCATTCTTAAAGAAAAGAAAAAAGTACGTTTAATCGTACATTATATATAGGCGTTCATTTATCTACGAAGTAAAAATCTATTCATAAAAAATTAAACGTTGTGTCCAAAACACTTTTAATATCTTTACTTTTTACTTAATTTTTGGAACAAACTTTCTCATCGCAGGTTGAGACAAAAAAAAAAAAAAAAAAAGGTAATCTAACGTTATAAACAAGCGTTATGACCGTTACGAAAAACAGTATATACACGTCACACACATACACGCCGTACAACAAAGAGGTATACGAAGAACATGGATGAATCCAGTGGGTTTTTTTTTTTTTTTTTTTTTTTTTGGGTAGGGGAAATGGCCCCCTAGAACTCTAAAATTGCCCCCTCCCCCTATAACATAATACAAGCTGTTTAGGAATGCAGCGATTTAATAGGAAATAAAATTCTTCTTATTCGCTTTGTTTACACAGTTATGTCAAAAGTTGCTACCAAAACATTTTTCAATGGTTCAATTAGTGTGGTATATTTTTAAATTTCAAAATTACGAGATTTATTTTTGACACAGAAAAATGAAACTTCATAAAATAACAATAAAAAAAAATGATCTTTTAAAATTTGACTTTGACGTTTGCTCTTTTATTTTTTCTTGTTTATTCCTTTTATATTAAAAAAAAACACCGTTTCCTTATCATAATTGTACATTAAGTTACATTTGCATCATTCCGTTCTTATATTTGGATATTTGAACATGTATTTAATGATAATGATTAAATAGACAACTTTTAATAACTGAATTTAACTGTAAAAATTATGCAAAGATCATTTACCGTAAACTGTTGTTTTTTAAAGCACCCCTTAATTAATTCAAAAATCCTGTATGTCTCAGTTTATATTGCATTTTTCGATGTACTATGTAAAATAGGTGCGCAAATAATAGACGACATTTTTTAAACGTTCGAGAGTATACATAATTATGGTTTCTGAGATTGTTATTAGTTGAATAATTTGTTGTATTGCCGTAAGATTTTTTCTAAAATTCATTTCCCTTTAATTTTTTATTTCATTTATTATCATGATTTCCCCGTTCATTATTATCATTACAAAATGCCTCTTAAAAAAAATCCTAACCATATACATATGTAGGTATATTTAAATAATAACTGTAATGTTTTAACTATGCATTTATTTATAGAGAACTTATTAATATTCAGATCTCTATGATGTTGCAACCGTGATTTGAAAACCGTTACATATTACATATAGAGGAGATAATTTCTTGAATTTTCATTATTAATCGCTTTTATAACTCTATGTTGTAAATATAATCTTTCTCTCTCAATAATGTTGCGTAATATCCGAGCTGGGACAAAGTCTTCAAATTAAAGTTGAACTGTAAAACTTTATTTTTATACTGATTACAATAGAGTAATGTAGTATAGAATATATGGTACAATATTTTCATAGTTGTGCTTTCGGATGCAATTAATATTTATGATGTAATACAAGTATGGTACATTATACATTTCATGACGTATTAGTAGTACACTGAAATTCAAACTTTCTCAAATGTTAGTTAATGTAATACTCTATTATACGTTTACTCGATGTGAATAGAAAAATAGATTATCTCAAACGATTTTTTTTTTTCTTTTTACATAGGAACACAACAAATTTAATCAGATCGCAACAGTTGACAGCAGATTGACTGTGAATTTGACCAGACGGAGAGAAAGCATGTGAAGATGATAGCGTGTGTGTTCTGGGGTACCATCGAGGGATTTAGTTGGCCAATTTTGTTTTGTGTCGCACGACAGTAAATTTAGAAGTATACTACGATGACCAGTTAAAAAATAACGAAAACGAATTAAAGACCATCTGGTGATGTTCTCGGTCTGCAAGGCAACGCGAAACACATCGAATGTCACGACGGTCCTGTTCAAAATCTTTCGAATGGATGTTTTGTCGCAGTCAGCTTACTCTTCAAACTTGACACCGTCAGATTTTCATTTATTTCTTCGTATTCAAAAAACGATCTCTTAATAGAATTCATTTCAAAAACGACGGCGAGCTGAAAGATGTTTTAAGCTATTTTTCACTTTGTTGGGCGAAGATTTTTCCAATGGCAGTACACAAAAGTTGATTTACAGATGACATGAAATATCGCAAAGGTAATTGTGTCGAACCTATCTGCGTTATGTAGAATAACATTTTTACTATTTTTAATGATTTTTATAACCGTTTTCGTTACCCTTCTTTCTGAATGCTCTTTACACGCACACATACATGTATATAAATATAGCGGTATTAATTTTACTTCTAAAAGCTGCGTTATCAATGTATTACAAATAAAATTATTTATAATACAATACAATTTTTTATAAAAAAAAAATAATTACACCTAGAGTATTGCAATTTTCTTATTAGTCTAATTTTGTATCGGCTTTTTTTTTTTGTTGAATATATTAATAACAACATAAATCATCTAAAAAGGGAATGCACGGACGAAAATGATGGCGAACGTCTTTTAAGAAACCAGGCTCGGTTGAGATTATGATACAACCAGCTTTCAACTACTTTAACAACAGACACACATTTGAATCGGCTGGATTTCCGATGGAGGGCCGATCTGAAACAGCTCGCTCTGCGGTCGTCTCGACCAGATAAAAGAACCGACGCAAAAGAATAGCTCGAAAATCTGGTGCAAGCAGCACTTCACAAATTCATCTTACCGTCTTCTCATCATTCGATACCATTTATCCACTAAAGTATGTATGCGCACGCAAACACAAACGCAAACGCAAACACGAAACACAAACACAAACCCAAATGCTCTAACGCTAACGCAAACACAAATGTATGTGTGGGTGAATGCACATATGGTCTCTATTACCTGCCTACAAGGTTAATACCGAGCCATGATCCGTCCGCAGCACGACAAACACTCATTAATGCATCCTTCTCGACGATGCCCGAAAAACCCCAACTCGTGATCGTGTTCCAGGGAGAATACTCGCTTCTTGCTAACATCTTGCGCCTAAGACTGTTTATTCAACGACTGCTGGAAACACTATCGCACGAAAAAATAAATCGCGCAATTTTAAATTCCGTTACGCTATTTTTCGTTAATTTTCACCGTATTTTCTCCTTAATTGTTTTATGTAATAAATGAATAAAGAAATGAAAAAGAAAAGAAACGCAGTCACAATTTGTGTAAACTTTTAAAAACGTAACCGTGATTATTGATTACACTTCCTCTTTTCATTATTTACAATTATTTCCAACTCAAGATATTCTAAGGACAAGCAGTACAAAACAAAGTAAACCGAGGTTAATCTGTACAGTTATTTTTCAAAAAAACTGGTTTTTGAAAAGTATTTTGAACTGACCATCACCGGAGGGGGGGGGGGGGTAGATTAGTACATTCTCCATAGGCGCGCGTTGCTACCACCTCATTTATTATTTTTATTTGCTCCCACTTGCATTTACGATGGAATTTTATATAGACTCTTTTAGTTTCGTTGTTTACTTTTATCGTGGCTTTCAAAATTATTATAGAGATTTTATTATAAACTTTCAAACATAATGCGGTTATTTGGTATCAGTAGAAAAAATCACTTTGTTCGACAAATTACATTCTCACTACGTACTTGATTTATTTCGCATAGTTGAGTCGATATGATTAAGAAATGCCTGTTTCGTTTCTAGTGATTATGCATCCGCCACATTAACGTGAAAATTTCGAAATGATTTTCTTTAATTGTTCATTATTAATGAATTATTTAGTTTTTCCGCGTGTTAAAATATATAATATGTATGTGCAATTACAACTGCATTTTTATTCTCGTTCGGTCTGCGCGGGAGAGTGTTCGTTCGATATCTCTGTGGCGACTCTTATATCTTGTGAAAAGAATAAGACGCAGAGATAAATATGCATTATCTAACGATATCAAATTATAAAATATACGCGCTCGGTGTAATGTTCCAACTATCTTCAAATGGTAATTGAGTGTTTTTCCAGGTCTCATTTCTATGCTGAATATAGTCGCTACAACGCATTCAGTTGTTTACCGGCCGGATTATTTTATTAGAGAACCGTGTTCTGTACATATTTCATATAATCAAGACTAAGCAAGCGAGCGCATTTTAATTATAGTCACCCTCTTATTATTAACCGCGTGAATTATTGAGAACGTAAAAACCATTTGATAATAAATTAGCCGGTTAATTTGGCGGCTACTTTCGGTCAAAGGCTCTCTGTAATGAGCTGAAATAATAAGGCCATTGTCATTGTCGAATGAATACTAATTTGATACTAATAAGAATTTAAGCACATTTGCACAGTGGGTTTCCATAGCTACGTTCAAAATCGACCTTAGCCGTTAACATTTAATTTAGTTTAGTGTCGTCTCAATCGCTAAATAATTTTACGCTTGGATTTTTAAGGTGCGTACTAAAAAAGCCGATGTACGATCAATTCCAGTTCAGTTAAAAACATTGCCCCACTACTCGTAGTTATTAAGAAATTTTTACATTAGTTAATTTTTGAAATCGCTTTCGATCCAAATTTGTAGAAAAACCTTTTTGTTTAACTGGACAACAGTACAGTGTCACTGTAGTAAAAAATAGAATCAGTAAAATCCGCCGAAAAATTTATTAACGTCTAAAGTAAAAAGAAAAATATGTTTCGCGGATCTTTTTTTAATTATAAAATTATAATTTACTGAGCGGCCCTTTTCCTCTTTTCCCTCCGTTAAATACAATTACAGTCGACTCGTGGTTATCCGGATTAATTGGGCGGCCAGTCGGTCCGGATAACAAAAAATCCGGATACGCCGGAGTTCAAGATTAAATACTGCGAATTAAATGAAAAATAACGTATCCTATAAAAAGTAAACATGAAAATTTCCTTACGGTGGTATATTAGAACTAGTTTTGTAAAGAAGTGTCTGTGATTAAGGTGTCTTTCGCTGCATTCTCTTCCTTGCTGCGATATACATATCTCGCCACTTGCATAAACAAATGATACCGGCTGGTGACGCTTCTTCCTGTTGAGTAATGTACTCAAGCACTACTTCGATCGCCTTCAGTCCTTCATCGTGTGATATGACACTTTGAAGGAGTTCGTTATCCATATTTTCTTCAACTGGATCCTCGTTATGATATCCTCATCTGCCGTTTCTTCGATCTCGTCGCTGCTCATCCATTCTGTAACGTCATCCGTATTATTTCACGTCTTGGAATATTTTTTTTATTAGAGAAGCAAGCTGCTCGTTGTCTTTTGAACTGTCCAAATCACATTGTCTGTCAAATTCATCCCATTTATCGCTGACTTTATGATCTAATATTTTCCACGACCGCGCTAGTGCTATAGAACTAATCTCTTCCCATCCCTCAGATAACCTCAAGTGATGATAACATCAAGCATATCAACTGACTTTAAAGCAATCTGACAGTCTTCACATTACAATCACAATGAGTCACCACAGTACATTATGGCCGCAGACAGCATATTCATTTGCAGCGAATACAAATATTCAGATACGTACTTGCATATGGCTGTGGATTTTATAAAAGCGCTTTGGTTTTTTTTTTTTTCTTTTTTGAAAATCCATCCGGATAATACAGAGTCCGGATAACCGCGAGTCTACACTGTATTAATCTGGGAAGAAAAGAAATTCAGTGTATTGTTCGGGTTCTTTAATATAGTTTTAAAATGTAAAATCACGATCCAATATACGAATATCTTTAATATTTACATCTAGAATTTTAATTTTTCGAGATTTTACCGCAAAAATTGATTTACTTAATTCCGGAAATTTTATAGTTTAAAAGAAATTTTATTTAAGAAGATATTTTAGTGACGCAGTCGATTATCAATTTGAAATAAGTTCTGATTAATTTGAATTGTGAAAATGAAGCAACTGCTGTGGGTAGTGTTATTGTACGTAACAAGTTGTTATTAAATCTGTACAAAACAAGTTCAATAAAGCATGACGTTTCAGCCGCCGAGGATTCCGCATATTAAAAAGATAATCGTAATATTTATATTTACAATAATACTGAATTCAAAACAAAGAAATCTGATTTTGCTCGCCCGAAAGAGAATGGGACACGGCATTTTTCGACATTTTTTCAACTGTTCGTCAAATTCGAAAAGTTTTGTTAAGGAAACGGAATGCGGGTTATCTTTCCATCAACATATATGTAACATCCGGGAAAACAATATTTTCAAAAGTTTCGAATTTTCGACACCCCAAAGGCTTAATTTTAAAGCTACAACTCCGGATGATCCGAACTAGAAAAATATACGAGGATGCGCATATTTTTAACCTTGTTCACAATTTTCAATTATAATGCTTGCTTCGCAAGGGGGCACGTCATTTGTATAGCGCTTTTTGAACCAACTTCGAAAGTTTCGTTAAGGAAATTAATTACGGTTTCGTTCCCGACAAATAGCGATCTTTCCATCGATATATCTCACATACCCGGCAAAAACAAAAATAAATATTTTTTTCTAAACTTTCCAGCTTTCGGCGCGATCTGAGTATATAAATGTAAAGTTGCAAGCTCGGCTATAGTTTTCCTACAAAACGGGTCTTTATGTATATGTCTGTGATGCGCTTTGGTTTCCTAAACATTTTTACTCAGGCTATTGCTTATGTGAACATTTTTTTTTTTTTTTTTTTTTGCTATTTTTGGCTCGAAAGGAGCGAGAGTTAAATAATTTTCTAACTTTTCGATTTTATGAAAGAGCTTCTGCGTTTTGTTTTATATTTTGAATTTCACTTTTAAAGGGTTGTCCGATGATGAATTATGAATTTTTTAAGGGTGATTTTCGAGGTCGGTTTAAATTTCATATTATATATTCTTGACGGTTTTTTGGGATTTTTGCCGCGCAGAGTAATCGGCTGACTTGAAGTTATCGTCTTAAAGAGAACTTTAATTGCGATTTATGATCCAATTATGAAGTTTATAAGTGAAACCGTTCTTGAGCTATAGCATATTTTGATATTTTTGGTGTTTCTGAACCATTTTATTAGGATTCCGTACATTATATGTGTATGGAATCCTAAAAAAACACCAAAAAAACCACAAATGGTTACCACCCGTAAGATAAACCTGATAGTTTTTACGACAGAATGGAAAACTCATCAGTTAATTTTGAGACATCCGTATTTAGAATCTTACGTTTATTTTTAAGATGAACATTTTTTTACGGTTAATATTACAGTAGCCTCTCGATCAACCGACTCCCGGTTAACCGATTTTCTGTTTAACCGAGCAAAAAAATGCATCCGATTCTTCCGGTTAAACCGATGCAAAGAAGTCGGTTAATTTTTTTCTATCCGATTTAATCGTTATTTTCGTACTTAACTATGTAAAAACGATTATGAACGATTAGAAAACGCTTATCTTTAAATGGCGCCACTGATTATGTTGATATCGAATCACGACGATGGGTGTACGTGAGAAAAAGAACAGTCATTTTCTCCCATTATTCGTATCAATCGCTGTTTATGTTGTTCTTTGTCGAGTAATTGATGCATATGCGAGATTGATACGCGATGTGAAGCGTTTTTTTGTTCCTATAATGCATTTTTTCTTATCAGCTAAAAAGTTGTGTGTTCTTAATTTCTTTTTTGTTTTTTCGTCGTATTTAAAAAATGGATACCAAATCGAAAAGTAAATCTGTTACCAAAAAAAAAAAAAAAACGACAAAATCAAAACGTAAACGAGTCGTCGTTTCTATCGATAAAAAACTCGAAGCCATCAAAAGACACTTGATTGAGGAGAAAAACTACGTGGTAGTCGCTGCCTTGTACAATATTCCTAGCAGCACGGTCGGAGATTGGTGCCGAGATCGGGAAAAAATTGAGAGATTCGTTGCTAAAAGTGCAATAATTGGCACTGACAGAAAAACCATGAAATTCTCTTCTTCTCTAAAAACGAATGAAGCTGTTTATTTGTAGTTTTACTTCTGTAGAGAAACTGAGGACTCCCTACAACATCAGGAACCTATTATTAAAGTCAAAGCTCGAATCTTTTCCAAGAGTTTTCCAGAAGAAAGCTTGAATGTTACAGCTGGTAAGGGTTGATTGAGCAGATGGAAATCATTTTATGGAATTCGGCAGTTGAATGTTTGTAGCGAAAAGAGTGTTATCTGCTGACGAAATATCGGCGACATTGTTTTGCGAAGAATTAAATTTAATTTACAATGGTGGCTATTCTCTGGACCTGACTTTTTAGTGCTGATGAGACGGGATTGAATTATAAGATGCTACCTGATAAAACGTTGTCATAGAAAGCTGAGAAAGAAGCTCGTGCAGCGAAAATGTCCAAAGAACGTGAAATCGTTATGAAGCACGCTAACGCTTCCGGGGCTCTTTTCGCTTACCTGTAATGATAATTGGTAAATATGTCAGACTTCGAACGTTACAGCAGACGGATTTCAACTCATTACCGGTCCTCCACAAAAATCTAAAAGTTTGCATGGATGGATGTTCTCAACCTTTTGAGACTTGGTTATATCAACAATTTGTACCATTCGTCAAGACATTTTTGAAAGAGAGTGTGCCCTTCCTCAAAAAGCTATTTTATTGATCGATAATGCGCCGTCGCATCGTCCAATTCATTCGTTAGAAAGCCAATGAATTACCGTTGTGTTTTTACCACCAAATACGACGAGCATTATTATTATTCGGCCAATGGATCAGGGAATTTTACGTTCAAAAGACATTACTGAGAAGAAACCGTTTTCAAGAAATTTAATTGAATTTCGACGAAAATGGCGTTAATTTGACGAACGGCTTGAAAAAAATCAACATAAAAAACGTCGTTTTCTGAGCAGCTGATGCGTGGAGTGCAGTTACTGTATCTTGCCTTCAAAAAGCGTACCGTCCTCTTCTAGATATCAGTTACGAAAATGAATCGATTGAAAAAGACCATCCGAAATCGGGAAAAATTTCGAAAAAAATTCCCGGTTGTAGTGACGTTACTTCTGATGACATTGAAAAGTGAGTCACCGATAGATGAGCCGGAATTAATAACGAGCGACCAAGAAATCGTGGCGTCCGTGCTATTTCAAGAGAACACAGCTTATTGGTAGATCTTCAAGAAGAAAATGAGTTGAAAATTTTACCGGATTAAGCGTATTCGGCTTTAAAAAAACATCGTTGGACTTCATTGAAAGGCAGCCAGACGTACCAGTGTGCATGGAATTTTAATTTTGCGCAAGTGGAGAGACGTTGTCGCTCTTCAACGATTTTCATCGAAAAAACAAACCGTTTTGACTGATTTTATTTTAGGAAGAAGTAACTCTTTTTGTGTTCTTATTGTTCGTATAATTTTTTTGTTTTTTTTTTAATGAATAAAAGTTATATAGGTAGTTCTCTGTATTTATTATTTAAACTCATTGTTAAATTTATTTTTGTCATAGGTAGTTCTCTATTAAGAGTACATTTTTTCTTTAAAAAAATATGACTTCGGTTTAACCGACTTTTTCGTTTTTCTCGTCACGATTTACTCGGTTAATTGGGAGGCTACTGTATTTTTTTTCTTTCTTAATATGAAGGTTTTTTTTTTTTTTTTTTTTTGCTTAAAAAACTTGAAGCTGAATAGAGTATGTGCTACCGAATTTGTCTTACGACATTCCATTGAACTTAAGTCTTCTTCTTTTAACGTCGTAATCAGTTATCAGAATGGGTATTTTTTTGTAATCCGTATATTTGTTGTCAGCTGCGTGTTGAGAAGTTATTTTTTCATTTTAAACTAATATGTTTCGTGACAAATCTTTATTCGTTGAAAAATTGTAGCTTTAATCGGAAATATAATTAAAATTCAATCACGGTTCTGAATAATTAGCGTCGTTTTTAAATTCCGTTATAAATTTCTGTTGTATTTTTATTTTTTTTTCGAATTTAGCCTATATGGAATAAGATTAATAAGAAAAAAAATTTTCTTTCGATATTTTTTGTCTTAATTTCTTTACATGTTTCCAATATTTTCACAGTCCTCTTTCGGAGTTAAGATGAAAATAGTAATGGGACGATTTTTTTAAAGGGAACATGTTATTCGCCAGTTTAAACATTTCATTTTTCATCGAGCGACGGGGCAAATCTTTGTTTTGAAAAACGAACCGAGAATAGTCGGACTTGGCCGAATTTTTCACCGAGCACGCTAATATTTATTCGGATATGCCGCCTAGCGTCTACTTGATTATACATTTAGTTTGAGCTGAAATTTTCGCACAACATTAATTTCTCTAATGTTACCGCGCGCAGTATTCTTTAATAAACCGATAGGACGCTGTAATTTAGGCGGTCAGTACTTTACTTGTTGTTTCTAAATTATTAGCGTCGTACAATACTGACACCACGTGAAGTAGAATAGCCGTTGCAATGCTGACGTTAAACATTACAATTGACTAACAGAGTTTTAAGGAATCGGATTACAAGGGTGAAGGTTTGGCGAACATACGGGCCAAAAATGTTACGAACATTTCCAATGTACAACGAAAAGAGTTTTATTCGTATAAGAAAAATATCGTATTACCAAGCGTTTAGAATTATACCTCCGCTCCATACTACGCGGCACTCCGTACCACGGTGGCCACTGAAATATAATTTTTAAATTCCCAGTTTCCCCGGTTCAAGTCCTCCCGATTTTCTGATTATTAGAATTGTACAAAAAGAAGAATGGATTTTTTTTTTATTACTCTACTGATAATATTTAACCGCCGCAGCATATTTTATATATGAATAAAACGGAATGTCGTAATTTATTCTTGAATGTGAAGTATAGTAAAAAATACACATTCACTTTTTAACGTTTCAAATGATTTTTTCTTATTAAAAATATCATTTCTGGCGATTTTCTCGGTTTTACAACAAAATTCCCGGCTTATTCGCGGTTGAGTGGCCACCCTGAGAAGTCTGCATTCTGAGCATGAAATTCCAAATGAAAATTCGTATTGTGAATTTACGTTTGAATTCCGGAATGGGAGAATTTATGAAGACAGTGGTTGTGTGACAGGTAAATGTAGATCACACTTTTATCACATTAAATTTCCATGTAAATTTTTAGGCAGAGGTCATATTTATTATTTATTTGACTTCTTTTTCTTTAATTCCATTTAAATCAGATAATGAAGAACTAGTACTCTTTGAAATAACATCATAAAAAAATCACTTAAAGAGAATAAAATATAAAATCCCGGATAAAATTTAGTCATGTTCATGATTTTCAGAAGTCGGTTGTGTTGTCAATTTCAAAATGAAGAATTTCAGGTATGTACGAGGAGAGCTTTTAGAAAACAAATGAACATTCCACTAGAACATTAAAAAGAAAAGCAATTTTGTTGGTATTCTATCAGGCGATATTTCTGCGAAGATGAAAAAAGAAAAATTATTAATTAAAAAAGTTGAAATTGGAAAAAAGTTATTTTAGATTTGCCGCCGGTAATACTGAAAAGAAAATTAATTAGAACAATTTACTATAATAGTTCGTACAACTCTACTTTTCGATGTTTATGAATCAAGAATGCTTGAAAGTAATAACCGGTGAAGTACATTTATTTTGTGTTCAAAATAGATCGAAATCAGTTGATACAAATATCTGGGTGGTCATTTTCCTAAAAATCGGGAAAATTCCGAGAAATTTGCTGCAAGTCGGTGAATTTAAAGAAGGTACAAAAATACCCGCATAAGGTATAATGTACGGAACTTGAAAGTATGAAAAATAATTGCAAAACTCTAGTACATATTTAAGCTTTATAGTTAATAAAAAACATCTTTTTAGATTTTTTTACGAATCAAAATGATAAAATACGAGATTGATGTAGTAAAGGATTTTATGCTGCGTTGATAAAAAGTAAACACATGAAATTTTGCAATTTGAGAGTATGTCTGCATTATCACCTGTGAAATAGAGTAATGTTATAATAATTATTACGTTCGTCCTTCTACATATTAATTGATCATAATCGTATTTTTTTTTTTTTTTTTAAGATTATTGTTTCCTAAGTCGGGAAAAAAAGTTGAAAAAATCTGGAAAACCAAGAAAAAGTCGAGGAAACTTATTTTGAAAAAAAAAAAAAAGCGGCCATTTTGAATATTTACCAAGTTTAAAATGTTATTGCGGGGCAATTTCTGACGCGGATCACAAATTTACCTTCAATTAGAGATTATTGATCTGAAAATTTCCGCACTGACAGCATAGCAAGTGTAATAAGGCGGGAACGTTTCGAGATATTAAAACGGAATTTATATTTTACAAACAAAGAAAATTCTGATCAGTGTTGAAATGACAGATACCGTAAAATAAGATCTTTTTGGAGTATTGTTTTTCAATAGATGGAATAATATTTTATAAAGGTATAAACGCTGGAAATAGACAGCAGATGTAAAAAAGTAAACAGTGAGGTTTTAAACTATTCGTTATTAGAACAGGTATCATTGAAATCATTTGCAACTTACAAACATTTGTGTAGGTTATTACTATTTTTTTCTTTTTTTTTTTTTGAAGCCATTCCTAGCCTAATCAGTAGCTGGTATGAAAAATGATTGCGACGTGAAGGGTTCGTAGCCCAGTAACTAGTCTCTGTATTAGTAACTTATGTTTGAATAATTCTTACAAGTTTTTTTTATTTTTTTGCTAAGCCACGTCTAAAGGTTTTGTTTTTCTTAGTCTGGCGAATTGTCCAGTAAGCCAATTGTAGTACAGTTCGTGTAATTATATAACCGCTCCTGATGTTTTATTGCCATCCTTTTGATAACATCAGCTACATACTCCATGCAAAGGTCACATCATGTATGGTTTTGTTCCTTCCGTAGCATGGAGCGCCAACGATTGATCCTAGAGTAATATTTTGATACCTTTGAATCTTCATAATATTGCTCTTTGCTCTGAAGCCCCACAATTATTCGCATTCATACTTCTATATCGAAGCGAGTAGTTGGTTGTATAATAGCAGTTTATTTTTCACAAGGACAGTTGGAACTGTTTTCCTAATAGCCAATGTAGTTTGTTGGGTTTGATTCTGAGTTTAAGTTTTTTTTTGTGTCAATGCGCTTACGCCACACGTTAGCTTCTGGTCTATAAGCCTAGGTATTTAACGTATTTTTGATTGGCACTATCTTGTTATCGATTTTTATATTTTCTGGCTCTATGTAACGATATTTGTAAATACTATATGTGCTGATTTATTTTCATTTATTTTAATTCGTCATTTCTTGCACCATGACATAACTTTATTCACTGCTCTTTGCAATTTACTATTTGCGTTTGTTTGACTTAAATCAGAGCACCATAGTGCGGTGTCATCTGCAAAAGTAATGAAGAGAAGAAATACTTAAGTTTGGGACGGAAATTGATATTAGCACTTTATACATAAGTCAATTCCAACGACACAACACGCCTATTTTGTAAATTTGATAATCAATTTTAGAGTCGATTCGTTTTAATTCGTTTTTCAAGAGATCAATATATTATTTTTAAACCGATATGCTTGTTGTTTTAAACGGAACCGGAATAAAAACTTCATGGATGGTATTTAATCGATATCTGTGTCAGTAATGATTGGTTATTGTACAGATTGTGAACATAATCAAATGCGAACATACACAGTGCGTCCCGTAAGTTTTAAGACTACGAGTATAGAATCGAAACAAGTAGAGCTATCTTCATGAAATTTTAGGAACTTCTTACTACATCCTTCTCACCCTTTCATACCAAGTTTCAAGTCGATCGGATGATTAGTCTCGGTTTGGTGACTGTGCGCGTGACATACTGTTGGCTGTGTTGTCATAACTTTAAAATGGAAACAAATCTCGAACAACGCGCAGCGATTAAGTTTTGTTGGAAAGCGGGTAAAAGTGCGACGGAAACATTCGAAATGATGAAAGTGGCTTATGCTGAGTCTACTTTGTCTCGTGCTACTGTATTTCGGTGGTTTAATTCGTTTACTTCGGGTAGGGAGTGCATCAAAGATGAAGAGAGAGGTGGGAGACCATGCACAACGAAAACAGATGAAAACATCGCTCGTGTTGCCGATTTCTTGAAGGAGAATCGAAGTGCGGGGTGTAGGTTGGTAGAAGAAGAAACTGGAATCCCTAAATCCATCGTTCAACGCATTATTCGAAACAATTTACAAAAACGGAAGATTTGCGCGCGCTTCGTTCCACATGCTCTGACAGCTGAGCAACAAGAACAACGCGTCTTTCATGCGCGAGACCTTCTCGAAATGATTGAAGCCGATCCGAATTTTCTTGAAAGCATAATTACAGGTGACGAAAATTGGTGTTTTGCATATGACCCTGAAACGAAGAGGCAAAGTGCGGAATGGTGTGGAAAAAATTCCCCGCGACCCAAAAAATTGCGATTTCAAAAGTCCAAAGTAAAAACAATGCTTATCGTGTTCTTTGATTCAAAAGGAATTGTTCACAAAGAATTTGTTCCTCAAGGTGTTACTATCAATGCTGCATTCTATCAGCAAGTTCTAGATCGCCTTTGTAAAAGAATTGCGCGCGTCAGGCCGAATTTGTGGAGAAATCGATCTTTTTTCCTGTTACACGACAACGCTCCAGCACACACCTCAGCGATTAACGTTCAGTTTTTGGCAAAAAAATCGGTTCCCGTGTTGCACCACCCGCCTTATTCGCTGGATATGAGTCCACCGGACTATTTCCTGTTTCCCAAACTAAAAATGACCCTGACAGGAAAACATTTTGCATCGATTCCTGAGATTCAAGAAGCTGTGACGAGGAACCTCAACGATATTCCAAGCGACGCGTTTTTGAAAGGAATGAAAAGGTTGGAGGATCGCGCAAACAAATGTATACAGTCTAATGGAGCCTATTTTGAATAAAAATCGTGTTGAAAAATTTTTAGTATTTTTTTTTGTATAGTTTATAGACTCAGTCTCAAAACTTACGGGACGCACTGTGTACATACCCTTAAAAGAATTTAGATATGATATTGCAAATGCTTTAATTACCAAAAATATACAGCCGAAAGACCGTTAAATATAACTGAACACTGTCTCGTTGTGAAAAGAAAGCGTTTGAAAATAAATAAATAATAATCATAAAATGATTTAAAATTCGGACAAGATAGATCATTTTCTGATTTTTACGGATGTTAGGTGATGTAGAACATATACAGTACATGGAACAAGCAATGATTAAATTGAAATTACACTCTCAAATATCAAAAAGAAAAATAACAAATATATATATATATATATATATATATATACATACATGTATACAATATAGGTGCACGATAAAATTTAATTGTTTTCATTTTTTAATATATGTATATATCGATTTGTACTTTTGTACGTGAATATAATGAATTTGTCTGTTTATTATAAATTCGGAAATTGTTTATTTTAATAAAGTATGATCGCAAGCAAGTGTTTCTGTATACAGGCATCAGTGTAAATTGAATATATTTTTAAATTTGTTTTACATTTACACTTTGCCAATAGTTTTCTATATATTGTTTTTTGTTGTTTTTTTTGAGCATGTCGGCTAAGGACGTTACCCAACCCAAAGGTATGACAGCATTAATGATTATAAAGGAAAAATATTAGAAATAGAATATATGAACAAAACTAACAAAGGAATAACCAAGGGAGAAGGTAAAGAAAGGATGCTGTGAGCGCTGTAAAGCGTCGGATAAGACGCGAAAGACCGGAATACAGTATCGCACGTTCTGAAGAAATGAAAGGACATTCAAGTAAAATGTGATTTGCATCACAAATGAGGTTTGCTTCTGACGGATCAAATGGGCAAAGAGGAGACTGGCTGGTGGAGAAACGGAAGAGCGAAGCAGGAAGCAAGCTGTGATTTAACCGAAGTCTAATTATAGATGAGATAGTTGACCAGCTCATGTTGGGGAAATTAAGAAACCACGGAAAAAGAGGAGGAATGGGTTGTATGGCTAAATAAAAGGAAGCAAGATTAGAAAATGCAGAAGGATAGACATCAGAACAATAGTCGCGGTGGCAACGAAAGGAAAGAGGAAGAAGACTTTGGGCTGGAAAATGACTAATGAAGCGACCGTCTAAAACAGCCGAACGTACGAACGAGTCAAATAACTCGTTGCCCAAAATTCCACAATGACTAGGAATCCATATCTGTGTTCATTACTGTTTGTCAGAGTATTCTTTTACGTAACCCTCAATGCACACTATACAATATACATGACTTAATTTTGCTTATGTCAGGGAACTTATATAATAATTTTTATTGTTATTGTTAAATGCACCCCAAATATTTTAAAAAAGAAATAATAATTTTTATTTTGATTCTTCTCTACCCGGGGCATTAAAGGTTAAATGTTCTTCAAGTAAAGAAATAGTATTATTTATAATTTATTTAACCGCACAATTTAGACTATAAACAATGGAGCGAAAAAAAAACCTAAATGGAAGGTTTTACCAATTTTTAACTTATTGTTAGTATAAAAAGTAATTTATTTTTATTGTTATTTTAAAGATACCGGTGAATAATGATTCCATGTAATTTGATAAATTGTATTTAGATATATTAATTGAGTATGAAAGTTTAAATGTGTTTTTCTGAAAACTACATTTTCGAAGAACTACTATGCTTCAAAAGTATTCAATGTGTTTAATCAAAATTTATGCAGCATATTCTAAGCATAAAAAACTAGTGTTTGATTAAAGGATTTTGATTTTTGTTAGTTATTTTTCTCTCTCTTTATTTTCATAAAAACAATAAACAAGCGTTTTTTTTTTTTTTTTCTATTTAAAATTCATTTACTGCCGGAAACAGCTATTTCATTAATTATGAGAAAAAAAAGATTAATCAGGCACTAGATGCATCATTAAACAAATTTCTTTGTTTCATTGACCTTAAAAAAATACCACGAAGTTTTGACGGTCACCATGAAATATTATTTACAAACGATTGGTCAACAATCCAGCAGGTAACTCAGTCCGTCATTAATATTTCGTTTTAAAACTTTTGTAAAGTATAGTGCGATATATAGTGTAAATAATTGGCGAAATTTTTAAAATAAAAAAGAAAGTTATACAATAGGCAACAAAAAAAACTGTTTTAAATATCTATTTTTAACAAAAGGAACTAGCATGAAATGAAATTAATTTATTATGTTTACAGATATTTAATTACTACGTTTTTTTTTCTGCTTTTAAAATCAGTTGAAATATTATATATATTTTTTTATATAGTAATGCGTTTCAGACGTTACAGTTCTATTTTAATTTTACATTATAGACTACAAGTAAGCCTGCATTTTGGTCACTGGGCAATCAGTCTGTTAAAGCTCTAAGGCAATAAAATACGTTTTATTTGTAAGCACATGATTATAAATAAACGTCTATAGAAGAAATCGATTTTTAGATGTTTTTATTCGTACAAAAAAAAAGTCTGTTTTGTTGGTCTTAGCTTAATCTTTATTTTGAGTTGTACATAACTGAAAAAAAAAAACATACCGATTCATAAGCGAAATTTTCAAATTTTTCAATTTTTTTTCTTAACTTCTATTTCATTATTATTATTATTTCGATAAGAGAAAATAATTTAAAGTAAAAAAGAAAAGCGTTTATAGCACATATTTCACTTCATAATTGAAGTCTCTTTTCATTTATATAAAAGATTATTAGTAAGGTCAAAAAAAACTACATTCTTTTTTTATTAATGTATATATAGGCCTCTCTATGTACAGGGGTGATTTATGTTTTTGCCCCCTTGGCACGCCATTGCCCATACTCTTCAAGTCACAATTTACATTTTGGGTATCTTCTTTAAGAAGTTGAACTTATTTTTCTCTCACCTGATGCAATTTAAAATCTCCAGAATCATGTATTGGAAAATTTTCTTAATATTCTATATTTTTTTTTGCCGATATCGCATTTATATGAGATTAATTCTTCACTATTGATAAACATTGGAAGCGGGAAATATCGGTAAATTTAAAACAAGGAAATATTTGATTTGCAGCATGTTAGATTTGATATTGAAAATTATAGGCGTGTTTATAAAGAGTAACGTGAAGCTATTAGAAAAAGAAATAATACGCTGGAAGAAAGAATAAAACTTAAATTATTTTATCGTAAAGCTTCCATAAACATTTATTACAAGTATATCGTGTTCAATTAGTCTGTACTATTCTATTAGCGTGAAATGATACTGTCAAAGAAACCTAATGTCGCTCATCTCGTTTCATAATGATAACCATAATCTCATGAAGTTAGACGAACTTTGTTTTGAAAAAAAAGTTTATTCATTTTTTACAGGTAAAATTCGCTAATAACACAAATATTCCATTGTAATTTATTAACTCTGTATGTAAATTTTAATTAAATGCACTCGAGGATTTAACAATATTTTCATATTATTTTTTAAATCTTTAATAAACTCTTATTTTTAATAAATTATTGAAAAGTATAACATTTACTTTCGTGTATTACTTAACACACATATCTTTATGAAAAAAGTTGATGTTTCGTTACTCTTTTGCCGGAAGTGGAAAAGTTTTGCAATAAATAAGTCTATAGATACCTCTTCAATATCATCTGATAATAAGCATAGGATTCCCTTTGCGTAATTAATTATAAGAATGTATATTGCATATGAAAAAAATAAAGGACAATATCGTAAAATTGGAATTCAAAAATATTGTGACACAATATAAATAGAAAAATAAATACAGTATAAATTTCACTTACTTTGAAAAATGTCACAACATTTTTGCACGTAGGTGTACTAACTGAATTTTTCTGGTACTCTGATTTACTTGGTCCGTCAGCGCTAATGAAACAAACAAATTTTCAAATTTTACTACTGATTTTAACGATGTAATTTTTTAAATTTCATTAGAACCTCATACTAAGTGATTATTTTAAACGGTATTAAACTTATTTAAAAAAAATAATTGTATATAAATATAAATGTAAATATATATATATATATGTATATATATAAACTCGGCCATTTTGACCTCGCAAGGGGCTGTGCCCCTTGACCCCTCATGCTTTCATTTCTGTCTCTTTCTCTTCTATACTTTGTATAAAATGATCAAAATTTACAACGTAATTCTTACTGGCATCAACATAAAAAAAAATAACATAATTACAAAAATCCTATCCTAACATTTAACTTTCATTATATAAAATTAATTCATTTTTTCTTTATATTTTTCGTTACATAATATTGTGACATTTGTAAAATAACAATTACAAAAATTCTATAAAATATAACAAACGTTACATAAAATTGGGACATTTTTCTTGAACATTTTTTCGAATGGGGAGTAGCCTAAGAATTACGTTGTAATTATTATATATATATAGGCGTGTGCAGTTTTAATTAATAAACTCCTAGTCATTAATTTTATACGAGATATAAGTGTTCTAATAATTTATATAAATTTTAAGTTTTAAGTAATTCTTTAATTGTTAGTCGTAGTTTATGAAATGACATAACAATAATATATACATATACATGTCTTCGAATTCTGTAACGATGACTAAATCTAAAAGTCTTAGACATCAAGTGGAGGTTTAATTGAATATAAACAGTCTCCGTAAAATATAAACAGAAAGATCAATGTTTACAGCTTATTACTTTAAAATTATTTATTTTTACTTTTTTTCCCGATTTCACATTTTTCACTAATGGTTATGTTAAGTGAGAATCCCATTTTAATAGGCTATTTTAAGAAATTTATTTTTTTTTTAAATTCTCCTTCAGCTTATAATAATAAGCGATGCTGCTATCGTAATTTTACATATTTTGTACGTTTACTATTGTTCCAGCGTGACAGACAAACTATTTGGCAGAATTAATAAGCGATCATGATGAATGACTTTAATAAAATAAATTTTTAATACATAATACATGTATATTATTCAACACCTCAGTGTCAGCTTTCCAGTGATATATTTACCGTTGGTGTACGTTAAAAATTTATTGAGATGAAGTGGTTTTTGCAAAAGCCGTTTTTAAAGAGTTCTATCGCATAAAAAAAAAAAAAAAAAAAAATTATTCCGACAGAGAAAATGGGTTAAGCGCGTTAATTGTTGCGTTGAAAATCTGAAAAAATAGCCTAATTTAAATAAAATTTTTAATCAACCCTTTTTACCTAAAATTTGAATTGTTGGGTCTAAGTGATTTTACGTAAGTTTCTGCACCTCGGTGAGTTTTTAATTGGTGAGAGTGCTCGCAGAAAGTGCCGTATATTTACAGAGACGATACCGATGGTAGTTTTAGGATATACTAAGTATTACTAACATTTTTCTTCAAGAGTTCGTTTTACTAAAGTCACATTCATCGTGCTCGCTTTTATTTATTTAGTTTTTTCAATACTTCGTTACAACAGGGAATAATAGCAAAATATACAAGTTAAATAAAAATTGAGCGATACGGAAGAAAAAACTGTGCTCCTTTAATTTGTTCTAAGATGAATTAATTTCGAAAATATTAAAAGAAAAAACATGTCCGAATTATTATTAAATAAATTTTATAACAATATTATTGGAAACATATATAATCATTTTACAGGGGCTGGTAGAGAGTGCCGCATTAGGGCTACTGATGGTAATTTTGGAACATGCAATGTATATGTTGATGTGTATATTTTTTTCTTCCCTTATAATTACTATGTAATGAAAATGTTGGCTAATACATAAGAGTTATTCGTTTATTATGTACGAAATGTTAGCTTAGCATGTTTTAGTCACCTTTTGTATTCTTACTTCAAAGTGCAATTGCCAAATTACCGTCTAATTAAAAAAAAAAAAAATGTCCTTGGCTGGTTTTTCCAATTTCCTCTTAAACAAATCGGATTTTTATTCGATGAAGCTTTTGGACATCAACGGCAGTGACGAATCTTCTGGTACTTCTAGTCATACGGCGAAGTACCAATAAAAATTGGAAAAAAAGAAAACCTGCCAGTATTTCTCCAACAGCGGAGATTAATTTGGCAAAAGAGGCAGTTTCTAGTTTTCCAGCAGAAATTCGAGAAGTCGATGCAACGAAAAAGGCACAGTATGTAAAATGGTCGAGTAATAACCGAATTTTGATTTGATAATCTGCTTGTCTTACGTGTTTTGTTCACCACACGCTTTGCGTACTTTGCCGATGTCAACGAGTCACTTTAAGAGTGACAACCCAAACAACAACAGTGTAAACAGCAAATCAGATACTAACAAAGCAGGTACTTCTCCACTTTGATTGAACTACTTGCGCATTAAGCTCTACACACTTTTTTGATCTAGGCAACAGTAATACAGCTCTATAGATTCTGTTAGAGCGCCATCAAGTGGCGATAAAGAGCACCACATTTATCTGACAGGGGCTAGCATAAGTTTTAACACTGGTTCTACTGAACGGTGTAGAGCACCAGCAACAAATGCCGAAATGGTCTTGTGATGACACATGGCTGCTTTTGAAATTTACACAGTTTGCGTAATTTGTCCATATATATCTATAAAAAAAAAAAAAAATAATAATCACTCCGACTTTTTATTTTTCTATTTCTTTTTCTCCAGTTGTATTTCATTTTTCTTAGTACGGTATAATTTCACATAAAACACTTTTAAAATTGTTATATATGTTAATGATACATATTGTTTAAGTTTATCGTATAATAAGTGAAATGAAAACACACTATTGTAAATAATTAAATATTAAATAATTGTTTATAATAGTGTGTTTTAATTTTACTTATTATACGACTTCTTTTAAAATTATTTGTAAATACGGCGTCAACTTAAAATGTCGAAGCATCAGATTTCTGGTAAGTTATATAAAACAATTTAAAATGGAATTCTTATTTATAATAGATTTATTAATTTTCTGTATCTAAATTTAAATATCCATTTTATTTTAAATTTATTTATTTTTTGAAATTTAAAAAAAAAAAAAAGTCACTTTTCAATTTTTGTTTTTGTTTGTGTAGTGGTGCACGCGATTGTAAAGTTCATTTCAACATTTTTCTGTCTTAGGAGAGCACCGGAGAAAAAATCCAGGCATTAGCCGTAATTTTAAACATTTAATTTTGAAAGCATTTTATAATAGCGATAACGCCATTTTTGCAGAAATCAACAGCCAGGCATTTGGAATTTCAGGCTTGTTTCCAGTAGAAATGTTAAAAAAGTTTTCTACCACGTGGGTAAACACCATTCTCTTCAATTCTTGATATGAGTTAATTAATTTCGAGTTTTGATTGTAGATATATTTTTATGATTTTTTTTTTTTTTTTTTTAATATGTAGTTATAACCGTTTAAAGTTATTTTAAACAGCAGTGTTTTTTTGTTTTTTTGGTTTGTGAATATTGTACGAACAGACAATAATTTCTGCTTTTTGAAAAATATATCGCGCGAAACAGCAATACTGACGAAGAAAATTAGGGTAAAGTTTTATAAACAAATTTAAATTAAGAACAAAGAACTAGAAGGCTGAATAGGACAACACTTATCTTCGATAGACATACACAATAAATACGTACGTGTGTGTGCATAGGATTGGACAGGCGTGGCTCCACTGATATGTACTTAAGGTCGAAGGTTAAATAACTGACAATTGTGCAAAGAATGTTTTCTAAACGGAATTATCGAACTGTTCGGGCAACAAACAGATATACAAATTCACAACTATCAAATCAGTTTTACAGCATAACGTATTCGACGTATTTTAATAAACACAAAACGACCTCTGGCCAATTTGTCACATTTGTCGCTTGCTGTAATGTAAATGAAGATTATTTTCCAGCACTTCGGTGGTCAAGAAAAATCGTGTAAAATTCAGAATGATAACAGAAAAGCTTATGTGAAAACCACATGTTTACAGATAAACGATATAGATGCAACGTGTTCCACTGCTGTTCTCCTTCAGCACGGATGTATCCATTATTATTCGCGAACATGAAAACATCTGCTTCTCTTAAATACATATTTATATCGTGGAGGCAATGTGTAATCGTAACAAAAGTACATCGACGGAACAGTTTTATTCTTATTCAGTTTAAAATTATTTAATTTCGTCGAAGTTAAATTTACAAAACTTAAACATGAAACGGCGTCCCGCTGTAGATACATACGCTTTCATCACATGCTTATAATTTCGACGGATTTATTACGCAACGGTAAGGGTAGCTCGAAAAATCACTGACGTAGTCAAAAATTTGTAGATTTTTTTTTTTTTTTTACCTACGCAGCATTTTTACACGTAACATAAAAATTCCAGTCGTATTTAATTTTGTGCTCGGCAGCTTCCCGTTTCCTTTATTTCTACTAAAATCTTACATATCTGACCTTTTTTTTTTCCCATTTTTAACATTGTTCCCAGCTTCTGGGCCTCTAAAAAATATACCCATATATATATATACGAGGTGCGATCAAAAAGTTCCCGGACTTAACTCATAAAATAGGGTTATAGTGAATATTAAGCTTCGAGTTTTCCGTCACCCTCAAAGTAGTCCCCCTGCGCTCCAATGCACCGGTCCCACCTCTTTTCCCACTGCTGAAAATTTTTTTGGAACGTTGTTTCTGTAACAGCCGCGAGCGCTGCCTGCGATTCGTTTTGAATCTCTTCAATGATATCGAAACGGCGGCCCTTCAACTTCATTTTCACATGGGGGACAGTCCGAAGTCGCAGGGTGCCAAATCAGGTGACTATGGTACAGAACGAAGTGTGGGATGGCGCATTGTCATGATGAAGCAGGAAATTTTTCTCACGCCAAAGCTGCGGTTGTTTTCTTCGGATATCCTCTCGAAGGCGTCTTAAAACATAGCAATAAAATGCCGAATTCACCGTTTGACCTTGCGTGACAAATTCTGAGTACAATTCCCTTCACATCGAAAAAAATAATGAACATGCTCTTCACATTGCTCTTCACTTGTCGGCATATTTTTGGTCTAGGCGAGCCAGGACTCTTCCATCGCGATGATTGCTGTTTTGTTTCCGGACCGTAGCCGTACATCCAACTTTCATCTTCTGTGATGACTTTCGACAAGAAAGTTCGTCGCTAGAAGCACGTTATTTTAATTCAGTGCAGATGTCAATGCGTCGTTGTTTCTGATCACTCGTCAACAAGCGCGGGACAAACTTTGCCGCAATGCAATGTATTCCTTAATCTTCCGTTAAAATCGCCTGACAAGACCCGTAACTGATCGAAAGTTCATCACAGATGCTCAAAATTGTCTGTCGACAGTCAGAACGAATAATTTCTTGCACCTTGGCAATGTTTTCGGGCGTCGTCGAAATCCAGGGTCTCCCCGAGCGCTGCTTGTCTTCCAGTGAAACTCTGTGTCGGCTTTAAAACGCAAGTACTATTCGAAAACTTGGGTACGGCTCATAGCTTCATCACCAAACGCTTTCCGAATTTGTAAAAAAAAGCAAAATTTCACACACACATGCTGTTCTTTTTTTTTTTTAATTCATCGTAAAAATCGTAGAGAAACGCAATAGTACCATCACACAAACGTGAATAACAAATAACAGAAACAAGATAACAAGTTGAAACTTGCAACAAAGTGTCATTAGGGACGTACCTACCGCCATCTATTGGCGCGCGTCAGTACCTTTTTGCGTTTTCGCTGTACAACGTTAGTTCGGGAAATTTTTTATCACACCTCGTATACGTATGTGTGTGTACGTGTGCGAATAAACAAACACTGTTATATTGAAAATTAATTTTCTGTTCAGGGAGATCTAGACCCCTTGGCTCCGCTTACGTGAAAACTGATTCAGAAGTAAAAGCTTGAATTATAGATAATTCTCGGGGTGGTATTACGGATACGAAAGAAAAATTCAGAAATTCTGAAGATGTACAATTTTTTAAATAAAGTGAAAAATTTTAGTTATTAATAAATATTCAGATATTAATTATATCGAACGGAATTGTAATAATTACCGATTGTTACGCGAACTGTAAATAGCTTTAAGTATTTTTACAGAATTTTTCGTTAAATTTTCCTTATGTAATAATAAATTTGGTGGATAATTTTTTAAAAAATATTCTTAATTAACCGACTTATATTGCAAAAGTAAAATAAATGTTAACGGATGAGGAGAAATCTTCAAAAGGCAAAAAAGGCGATCCGGTTTGATTTTATTTAATAACTGATCAGTTATCACGGATGAGTACGTAAGAAAATTTTCGGCTGATAGAACAGCGGTTCGTAAAATTACTGCTTCAAACTCGTTTACGCCTGAAGTATAACCAGCGACACACCTGAACCACTTTTTCAGGGGATGTTTCAAAAAATGGAAAAAAATGTTTCGGAAAGATCAGCGGGGTCCATTTATCTCGCGAAATGAATAATAAGTTTGGCTTACTTGCCCTAATTTCCCCGGAGTAACTAGAAAATAAAATAAAATGTGTTAACTTATCCCCACTCTCTGTGAGCAGTTGCTTATTTCGCTGTGTTTTTGGACCTGATATCAAATCTCTGCAAAATTTCTGAACGGGGTTGAGCCCTGACCTCCGTAATATAAGTCGCCAGTGCTAACCTTTAAAATTATAACGATATAATCGTTAATAAAGATTTAAAAATAAAACAATCATACCTGTCATAAAATAAGGATAAGTGACATCGTTCATCTGCATTACGCCGAACGGGCGAATTTCTGTTATCGTGGACGTTACTAACATTATTACTACTGAGATCGGGTAATGACTTGTGACAGGTGGAGTTAATAATAATATGTTGGCACCGTGGTTTGCTCGACCTTTTCGATAGACTACTGCTATTCCGTATCAATAGCTTATCCTTCAATAAATCAAAAAAAAAATTAAAAATGATAGAATGTTTAATAATTTTTTTCGAATAAATTTATAACATTTTCGTTTAAAATTATTGAAAAGTACGAAAAATCGTAAAACCATAAAACTCGGGAAAGTGAAAATGTATCAACAAAAATAAATTTACTAATTTGCATTAAGTTTTAATTTTGCATAATAAAAATTGAATCGAACTGAAATGTTTGGAGTCCGTAGCAAACCTAAATAATTTTTCTTTACCCGCTCGAAAAAAATCGGACGGCTATTATTAAAAATAAACCCTGAATATTGAGATTTTTTATTTGAAAAAATTAAAACATATACTTCCAGATTACTTAAAATTTGAAGAACATGTTATTTAAATTTCTTATTAAATGAATCTCCTTGTATACATAAAATAATAATGTATTTAAAATTAAAAACACTGACGCGTTTCGAAATTAACAGCTTCATGATCACGGTATGTGTATATTCGCGTCAGTGTTTTTAATTTTAAATACATTATTATTTTATGTATACAAGGAGATTCATTTAATTTAGTATTACATTTACCTTTATTAATATATTTTATTGTTTATTTTGTTAATTTTTTTTTTTTTTGCAGCTGATGATGGGCAATTCTCCTGAAAAGACGCTTTTAGCATATTAATGTTTAATTTAATAATCGTTTGTTATGGTTTTTACAATTTTTATTATTTTATTAACTATTTAACAAAATGGTATGAATGAATACATTAGAGATACACTAATATTTATACATGCAGTACATAACTCGATCCCCTTCAGACCCCCCGGCCGTTATGGGGACACTTCGCGGACCTCCAAATGATTAAGGTTTTTTCACAACACTTCTTATAGAGAAGAGTAAATGTTATTTTGACTACGCTATTTTTTTTCTTCTTTTAACTTTGGACATTAATCCAGATGGGTGAAATTTTTGGAAGTTTCAATGTGCCCAGAGCGAGATTCGAACCAGGTCCTACCTGAACGAAACACCGATGAGATATCTAACCGGTCACGGTAGTTAGTTTACGTTATCATTAAAAAAGCATATTAATTTATCGTTGCGCGCAGCAATTTCTGTTACACTTATACATTTCATACTTTTTTTTTTTTTTTTCATATTACCCTTGGTGCAAGAAATAATAGCAAAGTGAGCGCTTTACCAATGACAGAGAACCGAGTAATTGCGGAACTAAGCTTTTTGACAATGTATTAAATCTGATGTATTTGAATAGAATATTGAGCCTCGAAACCCGTTTTCATTTTCTTAAATTACTCTGGTACCTGGTTCGATTTAAAGCTGGGTGGTAAAGAAAGCTGGAAATGACTTGATTATTCTACCATACGCGATTTTTATTTTATTTTATTTATTTTTTGATTTAATTCTCTAGCTTTCCGTATTCCATTATTTACCACACTGTGCCCTCTTTGAGTTTTCCCCATTGCATTGTAATTTGAATAATAATAATAAAAACTCCTTGTTCTACTTCCATATAATTACGTTTACGACGCTATAACTTAGTTTTGTGTTTAAAATTAAATAAACGGGATAAACTTTGAATCGTTTTGCGTTTGCTTTTGGATTCACATTTAGTCTTTGAAAATACGTTGATAGTAATTTCCTACATTTCCGTAAATTGTATTTTATATTCGTATTATATTTCCGCATAGTTGTCAGATTTTATATATTTTTATTTGTGTTTATAATTACTTTAAAGTAAGTGTGAAAATAATATGAATTATTTTATTAACTGACGAATGTGAATACAAATTCGTATTAAATTGTACATAAACAGAGTGAAATGATATCCTATATTGGTTTTCAATAATGTAATTTTGGTAGCAGTTTTAATTGGCGGGACAATCTTCGCTTCTTGCAAAAACACCACCAAAAAATAGGCGCATTTGGATTTTTTTCTTGTAATCGCTGAAATTATATAAAACCGAATTCTCAAACTACAACCGGTTTATTTTTATGAATCAGTTACGATTATATTGTACGACCATTATCGATACTTTTTCAGTCAAAATGGTTTTTCCTAGACAATTCCCGTTTAAGATGAAACGCGTTAATTTTGTCGTTTATTCCCGCTCAAATTATAACTTAAATGGATCCTCTAAATGACGACTGTCCATTTTGAATTCTTCTGCACAGTCGTTATGTAAAAATACCGTCTATTTAAATCGCAGTTAACTGATTTGTGTACTTAAAATTTCTCAAAACTAACGGTAGTTGCCAAACTTCTAGCACCAAAATCGATTTCAGCGGATTTTTTTTGTACTTTTCTTTTTACATGTTGATTTTAATATGCAATTATGTATAAAGCAATCGGCGATCTATTCCAGTCTATTTTGAACTTACGAGTTATACATGTTTAAGTATTATGGGGTGATATTTGCGAAGATTCGCGTCGTCAGATGTGCTTATTTTTAATAGTGTTTTCGGTTCTGTTTTGTTTTTTTTTTTTTTTTTTAATCTTAAAAAAACAAGAAATATTATAACGGGCTTTGAAAAATTAATATGTACGAAATTAAAATATCGAAAACCACGTCGCGAAAATTTTTATGGTAATAAGGAGTCTGGAGAATGGTAGAAAAATTTTGGATTTTGCGAACAAAAAAAATCCGTCTAGTCGGTCATTACACGCTGTTCTGATCGATCTGTAGGCGCTATATCAAGAAGACTGATGATAATTTCTACATCAAAGGTATTTTAGTTAGCAATTTCCCATCATTCCACTAAAAGAAACTCGAGTAAACATTTTAAAACGAACAGTTCTATCAGTATAAATATAAGCATTAGAGTATAATTATATTTTGCGATATTTAATTTTGCATTTAATTTTTTAATTGAATATTACAAAAAAAAAAAAAAAAGGAAAATAAGTAAAATTAATAAAAAGAAACTAGGTAATTTTCAATTTCTTTCGTTTTCTTCTTGAAATGAAATTTTGTACGATAACCACATCGTCCGGACAACGTCCATCAGCTAGTTTATTATGTTCAATTTTGTTCCACGCCTATTCCAGTGAAAATTAAAAAATGTGCTTTCAAGGTGGCCCAACTTTTTTCTTACGATGAATAAATGTTTAAAAATAACATTTTAAAGAAATCACAATTATATATTTCTATCTTACTGCGAAACAATTAATGCAGAATAATCATTATCGGGTAATTTTGCTACATTTTCGACTGATTTTTTTCGTATTGATATTTTAGAATCCGTTTAAAAAAGGAATCATGATAATCTTTTATTAATTGTAATTTTCCGATCGTTCATTACGTTTAATGTACTATTTTCTGAAAAGTTACAAGCTTTAGTTTTTGATTAAAATGAGAATGTACACAAGCGTAAAAATACATTAAGAGACACAGTTGATCGCTGAAAATCTTTTACCTAATTTCTGTATAACTTTTGCATAAAAAAAAAAAAGAGATAAAGTCATCGTTTTACAGTAAAATTTAGATCCAGTGACTACATTAAATGGAAATCGAGACTGGTGGTCAACTACAAAATGTACGATAACAGTTTGAAATGGGAAATTATAGTTGCCCTAAATTTTGGTCAAATTGCTTACTCAAATTGATTTAAAAACCAAACTGGATTTGATTGTTTTCGTTTATTTTTTTAAATGACGAAAATTTTGACTTCTAGCATGGCGATCAATAAAGCGAAATTATATTAACAAGAAATCTGATCATTAAAATGTGCCTTCGGTCGCAGACAATGCCATATTATCGCGCACTAAATCTTTTAGTAATGCGAAAAAATTAATATTATTATCATTATTTCTTATCGAAAATAATGATACCGAAAAGAGGACACTGATTTCATTACACAAATAAAAACAAGTAACAAAAATATGAAGTAACAAGCATATTTAAAAACATCAATTACTTTTGTACTCTACAATCTTCACAACGTTAGCTTTGAAGACGGATCATTGCTAGCGGAAGAAAAAAAAAGGTCAAAATGAAGGAAGGGAGAAAAGTGATAGTGAATATGCTGGTCAGTTCTTGTCTATACTGTTATGTTTCCATGGAGTTAATTTTACTACTGTTCCTACTAAAAAAAAATGCTTAATTAATCTCCGTTATCCCGATAAGAAAATTTATTTTATTTATCGCGATAAAACAAAAAATCATTAACTTACAAAATGTTGTACACTCACTTTGTACCTTTTGTCGGTCAATTTTTTATTATAAAATTAATAATAAAAAATAAACGCAATCGTAAATGTGTACCGGGTTTTTCAATAAAAGTGAAAAAGTTTATCCATTCAAAAACCAACAATTAACGGTAATTTTCATTTTACTTGACATGGGAACCACTCAAATGTAATTTTTAAATTCCCGGTCCAAATTCTCCCGATTTCCTGATTACCAGAATTGTCCTTTTTTTTTTACTATTAGTAATATTTAACTGCCGCAGTATATTTTATATGAATAAAACAGAACATTGTAATTTAGTCTGAGTGTAAAGTACAGTAAAAAATGCATTCACTTTTTAACGTTTCAGATGAATTATTCTTATTAAAAATAATCGTCGTTTTTGGCTATTTTTACTTTCTTTTCCCGGTTTTACAACATAATTTGCTCTCTATTAACAACGATTTCTAATTTATCAATTCGTAAAGTTAAAAGCTGCTGTGTGCAACGTTAACATTTTCAAAGCCAAAAGTTATATCTGTAATTAAATAATAGTCAGTTTTATACTACGAGTAAAAAAAACAAGAATCAAAAAACGAAATAAAAAAACTTAAAAAACCTGAAAGTGTAAAATCAACTAACCGACGAGTTGTCCCTGTGGTGGCCAGTAGTACCAGCGCTGCGATTATCGCTAAATTCCGAAAAATTTTCCTTGGTATCCAGTAAATCATCTTTCGAAATGTTTAACAATTTCCTAAGATTGTTTTGTAACTGGAATGAGCCGGTTGACTTACGGAATGCAGCTGGTGGGGGAATTAGTTTTGGTGATTTTGGAATCGGTAGCGTCGATGTGTTATCTAGAAAGATAATTTAAAAATCACGAATAAAGCAAAAAATACGTATAATCTTAACCTAAATTAATGAATATAATTTATCGAAAAGTTTATATACAATTATTCGTTTGTACAAATATTGGATTTCGTCATTTAGTTTTAGCTCAAACTTTGATGCACGCACAGAAATAAGCAGGGCAAAGGAAAGAACAATTTTTTGTATTTAAATTAAGTATGGCACTTTTTATTTATTTTATTTAGGTTATCAAAAATTATTCCCATTTTTCTGTTTGAAAATTTGGTAGAACATTTGTATTTCTCTGTATGTAAATTTATTACTTTCGTAAAATTGCCTTCATTAACTTGCCTATTAATGAGAAAACTTTTTTTTTTTAAATAGAAAAGAACGAAAATAATACATATATAAAAAAGTAGACATCAAATGAAAATTTTAGAATACTACACTTTTTTCGTTCCAGTCAAAATTTCACTTTGCTCAAACTCTGTATGCGAAACATTCTCATTGTTTTCCGTTTAAAGTATAAAATAGAAATGTGGTAGCCGTTCATTTTGAAGCCAATATAATAATATTCGGATTATAAATTATCTGTAAGTTTTTCAATTTTACAACATTGCAAAATACTTCTTTTTTATTAAATATCTGCTATTATTAAGTAATTTAATATTAATTTATTTTTCTATAACGGGTAAATATACTTATATAATCCGCTGCATTTTAAATGATCACATTCTACCGACTTTTTTAATACTACTGGTGTGCGTCTCTTCTCTTTGAACAATATTTCGGACTACATTTGCACATAAAAGAACGATTAGACCTGCTGCTAGCAGCATAAAACGAACCTATTCCACGTCACAAATGATCATCGATTAAGCTAAAATGAAATCACGCGGTAAATTTAGGAGTGTGTCTTTTTAACCTCAACGTCATTATAATTGTATGCTGGTCGTCACTAATAACGATATTATACTTTCTTAATTTTGACTCTAATAAGAGAGCAGAACATTACTTGAAAGAGCTTTTACACTACATACAATTTAGCATGAGAGCTGCTGCAAAAATATACACATCTTATAGAGGTATACTTTTATTTTAGGATGAACAGAAAAGGCTCTCACCTCCAGTTTTGCTAAACAATTTTAATGATACAATTTTATCTATTTATTTTTTTTATTAATTTCACGTTTTATTATCTAAACGTCACACGTGCATATATTTTTTAATAAACGGAAATATTTTGGTTTTTAATTTATTTTTCAATTGAAATAAATCCGGTACAATTAAACAAACATATTATAAAGGCTGCGTCATTTATAGATGAATAACAGCAAAAATGATATTAAATTTATACCTATGGTTTGAGTTTACAAATCAGCTTGGTAATTAACGTGTTCTAATTCATATATTTATTAAAACCAACTTTACATTTTTCATATAAGTGGTATATACGTTTTCTTTTTTTTACACGTATAATCTACTCCGCAAAGGAAGAAATCTAAGTATTCTGTATAGGATGCCTAGGCAATATGTGTAATTTTTGCTATTTTAATCATTGCTCTTTATTACATATATATATATATATATATAATTTTAATGATTTAAATTATTACGTTTGAAAACCTAATTACTAACTTGTAGTTTATTAAAAAATGGCAAAAAAATTAACAAAAAAACATTATTTAAAAATGATATAATTTTTGTTTCAATCATGTCAATAAATATCAAATAATTATTACCTTTGTCTGAAAATTGGAAGACTGGTGACATCATAGTATGAATGACGCAAATGTTGCTGTTTGGTTAGTTGAGGCTAGAGACTTTCGTGGTAACATTTCTCGTAAAATGATGCGAACAAAGACATATTTAAGTACAACTATGGTTACATGCCACACTGACTTAAATATCAATAACAAATTTATTTTATGGAAAAGAATGTCGGTAAAGTTATTTATATTTAAGGTTTTTTGAAGACGTGCGTATACGGCTTTTTGCTCGAAGTATGTAAATATAGAGGAAAATATCGATGCAGTTATTTTATTATTGCTTATTTATTTACTCTTTTTTTTTTTTTTTGATATACGAACTCGCACACACGCACGTTCAGCAAAAAACATGTTTCCTTCCGAAATAAGTCAAAATGATAGTTTATATTTAATTTTTCGCATTATTCTATTATTTTATCCGTTTCCGTTGTGAGAGCTATCGATTGTTTTGCCGGGAAAAAAATTAGCTGCGATTTTATAAAGTTATATCAGTTATATTTCGGTAAATTTCGCACTCTCACAATTTGCAGGAAGTTTAACGACATATTTTTTTCCGATAACATATTTTCGTGTAGATTTTTCATGAATCAGATTTATAACAGCAGGTGTGTGGTATTCCGTGTATCAAGTATTTCTTTTAGAGTTCAAGCTTCTATATTCTCACTCGTGCCTTTAATAAATGTAATAAAATCCCTGCTATAAATAATACAAGAGTATTATGAGACCTGTTTATATTACACGCTTGTCCAGTTCAGCCCTGTACATCTAAATATAACATTAACAATTTACAAACTGTGCAAAAATAATATTTAACGCTTCGCTATTTTGTAGCACCCTCAAAATTACATAATTGCGCGCAGCCTTCTCATTGGTTAACGATATTGTACAGAAACATATAGCAAAATTTTTTGCTAAATTAAGAAATCTGGTCAGAAGTCTAGGATTACACAGGAACAACGTTTCAAAGAGAATATAAAAAATACAAGCACAGAAGAATCACATTTCTTTGTGGACATACCTCGGGCCTATTGAGGGCTATCTCGCAATATAACTTGCAGCGCCTATATGGCCAGGAATGGTGAGTAACTACTTATATGTCCATATTTTTTTGTTTTTTTCTCTTAATTTTTTTTTTGTACTGCAGTTTTTCTTGTACTCTTACCTTTTCCGTGTTTATTTTTGATCGATCGCAGCCAACCCAGCTCGGTACGCAATTGTTATCACATATTATACGTTCTCATTGTTATTACATTATTAAATACACCATTTATTCATATTTACATTTGGTTAGGTTTCGCAAGAAATTTAAATACTTTAATTAACCGACTAGTTTGAAAAAATAACATAGTACAAGTAATATGCTATTAATAATGAAGACAGAGCCTACTTTTTTTTCATACAATCGTCGACTATTCATTATTTTAAAATGTGAAATATGTATTAATGTTTTTTTTTTCTTTCCGGGTGAATGAAAATTCAGTAGATATTCAGTTTTAAAATTAACAATACAGAAAAATAGTACATACACTTGGAAAAAAACATGATTAATCATATACCGATGTGACTCGCAAGATCCAATTAAAGGTTAATTTTATTGTTACTAAATTTCTGCTGCAATAAAATATTACAGTGCGTTTTCACGGATGGTCGCGTAATCCATTTTAGAAATTACTGTTCATTGATTTTTGTACCCTATTATACATATGTTACTCAAAATACAATATTCTGTAAATTTGAGAATACGACTGAATTTTTAAAAATCAGTCGATTGAGTATTTCGATTAATGGAGATGGGAAATTTCGGACAAACTAGTGAGATTGTATCTGTTTTACGTAGAATGTATAAAATTATGTAGCAATATAAAAAATTAAAACGTTTTTACGTGTCGACATTATTGCAATATACAAAGCAAATAGTTTAATTAACATTCAAATTTTTTCTTTTTCAATAATTTAGGAACGACATAAATTTAAAAAAAAACTCCACAAAAACCTTATTTTATACACCAAATAATATGATATAAGTTGTTCCAAACGGAAGTTAATTTAAATGTAGCATGCCTAAATACATGTTTATTAATTAATTAATTAATAAAAATAATGAATGTTACAAACAAAAGGTACACACGTTCCAGTTCATTTATAATACGTGCTAATTCAATATAAATTTAAAAAAGTATAATAATTTTAAGGTAATATCTTAAAGTTATTATACTTTTTTAAATTTAAGTGCTTATTATAAATGAGCTAGATCGTGTATCTAAAGCCAGTAAATAAATAAATAGATAAGAAGAGAAATAAAAGTTTTCAATATGTGCATACGTTACTCGAAAAAATTTATATATTTTAAAATAATTTAACTCGCATAAAACTATTTAAAGTTCTTAAAAATTATTGAAAGTAAAGTACAATAACAAGACTGAAAAGTAGAAAAAAAAAAAGCCTTTTGAGATCAAGTAATATATTATTAACCTTTGAGAAATCAAATGATGGCACCTAACGAAAAGATACTTCCTATCAATCTCATGGATGTCACACTTGTCGGATGCGAAAAAAATAGCCGCATCCGAGAATTTTATTAGTACAAATGAAAAGGGGTCAATGACATTCAGTGCGGAGTCTGGGAATAATATCATAGTTGCACTGTTACATTAACATCCTTTTTTAGAACGAGTTTTAAGGTTACCATTCTTCTTCTTGATGTGCCGTACTCTTCTCAGAGCGTTAGCGATCAGATGGCAGCTAAAACTTGCGTTCTCTTGCTCCTTGGATGAGATCATGGATTGAGCTGATGCCAGTCCAGTTGTTAATGTTTTGTATCCAGTCTGTTCTCCGTCTTCCTGCACTTCTTTTTCCCTCTATTTTCCCCTGGATAATAAGCTGTAGCATCTTAAATTTTTGTCCCCTTATGATGTGGCCAAAATATTTAACTTTTCTATCTATTATCCATTTAACCAGCATTCTTTCGGTCTTTGCCATTTCTAGTACTCTTTTATTGGATGTTTTGGTTATCCACGAAATCTTTAACATTTTTCTATGTAGCCACATCTCCACTGCTTCTAGTCGTTCAATTTGTCTTTTATTAAGCGTCGCTGATTCTATATACCGTACAACAAAGAAAAATGTAAGATTGCACAATATACTGTCTTATATTTAGGCATAAAGATCTATCGCAGAGTAAATTTTTCACGTTATTGAAGGCTGTCCTAGCATAGTTACATCTCATTTTTATTTCGATATCCAAATCTAGGTTTTCTGTGATGTAACATCCCAGGTATTTGAACTTGTCAACTTTATCAACAATTAGTGATTATAGCTTGACCGAACTGTTTCTTGCTAACCAGCATTACCATTATTAACTTTAAAAAAAAAAAACTTGATTTGTTTGTATGATTATAAATTTTTATTAATTCCTATAATGTTTTAAAACTTTGTCTGCGCTTTAATTTAACGTAATGATGCTTTACCTAAAAATTCTGGTTTTAATTGTTTTTGTGCTTTTAGAACTAGGTGTGTATTTGCTAGTAATTTATAAAAACCAAAAAAACAAATTTTTTTTTTTTATCAAAACCATTTTTAATCATTTTTGTTAATGAAAAACGATCGAATTTTACCATTGTGTGTTTTTAAATGAACTACAATTAAGTCTGTTATAATTTAAGAATGAGAATTAATTAACAAAACAATCGCAATTTAAAAAGAGTATTTACTTTTTTTTTTCTTACGTGTTTTTGAAATGACTGTTTACATGTTTTAATAATTTACGGATTATTATTTTTTTGTTTGAATTAAATTATTTTCGGTAGTTCAAAAAAAAAAAAAAAAAAAACAAAAACAAAAACAAAAAAACTACCATTTTAATGCAAGAAATTTACAAAGGTAACCCCAGTCTACCTGCGTTTTTATTTAAAAATACAAATTTTGGTCTCGGTAAACAGGCTAAAACTGAAGAGGATCGAGCAGCACTCTTTGGGAAATATTATCTGCATGAACTACTTTTTAATTCCGTGGTAATACAGACACTAAATTAGTCGAGCAGTTTTTTAATGCATCGATTTAGATTATCAACGAAACAACACTAGGAGAGGAAAGCTACCACTATTAAGGAAAGTTTCAGAAGAAAGAAAGAAATAATTTTAGAAGAAAAGTAAAAATATTTTTGTCCAACAGATGTTGAATGTTAAATATTTTGTGCATATAATTTGATGCTAACAATTAAATATTATTCGGAAGCACGAAAGGAATCTATCATTCCTAAAATCCCTGAATCTTGTCAAAATTCAGCCAAACTCTTTCCTATGAATAGGCCGATTAGCTTGCTAAATGTATAAGCTAAAATTTTTGAGATGCTAAGATAGCAACTTAAAATAGTTACGGACGAAACATCTAGACCATCAACTTGGTTTTTATCTTAAACATTCAACAGTCCAAAACTCATTCATCACCATCAAAAAGTGGATTGAATATTAGCGGCATTAGAAGAGGATCGATAAATTTATCATCGATGCGGAACATTCGATCTATGGCGGTATATTCAGTTCCATTGAAAACAACCTTATACACAATCTAATAGAATCGCATCTGATAAATACACTCCTTCGAATCAAAATTTGATATTATCTAATAAATTTAAGACCTACGCATCTGCTGCGCAGTGGAGCGTTCTACCTATTCTTATATTCCACATATGTCGCTGATGTAGCTGAACATTCAAGTCAACGGTTGATAGACGATACCTGTTATTCTAGCCGCACATGATAATTGATTGCACGAGTTTTTAAACGTAAACAGTGGGACAAGATTTTTGTTTCGGCAATAAAATTAAAGCTAATCAGGCCGGTAAATAACTTCCACGCGTAATATTTATCTGTTAAATCTATCATTCTTTACCACGGCTCGAAAACATCAAGTATTTAGGACTGATTATGAATCGATATCTCTTACATGGAAACTACATCACGCGGAGAAAAAATCTGTAGAAAATTGCGACTAGTAAAAAATATTATTCGCACAGCATATTTATTTGGCAAAAGAACTGCGGTATATTTAACGTTAATTTTACAATTATCAACAATTTAAAATTAAGGTAGGTTATAGTTTTTAAATGAATTTTCCTAATTCATGTTGACAAGTACAGAGAGATGTATAAACTGGTAAATTATTTAATGAATATTAACTAAGTCAACGACAGTTAATCGGTGCGACTAAAAACGAAAAAAAAAAAAACAAAAAAAAAACGGAAGCTTAATCATCTATTTTAGTGCCGTCTATTTACTGTTGAAATCGTATCTAGGAAACAGACTGTTTTTTGACGTTTAATTTTAAAAGAAATTCAAACAATAATCCCACTATAAGGCTCAGTGTACTCGGTGTCCAATACTCTATACACATGGGTCAAACGTGACAAAGTACTAGCAGAGATCGTAAAATTGCATCTGAAATACTGCCAGAACGATTAATAAAGTAATCAGGAGAACGGATGTAAAGGCGACAGATGAAAAGTGAGGCACAGTTAAAAAATCAGATCACTTTTATCTTGAAGAATATTAGAAATATAGGCTAGCAGCTCGTATTGAAAGAAATAAATTGATTTTAACGAGGATAAATTATTCATTTTCATTGGAAAATAAAATCCTCGATTATTATATCAATCCAGCTGAGAAAGTCAGTTTGCACTTACGGAATAGAGCTATTGCGCACCAAGAAACCGGCGCAAAAATTTCGACTAAAATACATTCTTTTCGAGGAGCACCGAAGTTCGTGCACACTTTCAGACAACCAAGATGGTGGTAGAAAAGAAATAACGAAAGAAGCTTACGCTAAATCGGACTTGAAATTATACTTTCGAATGGTAATTTAACAAACGAGGAGGAAGTCTATAAATTTAATAGGTCACAATCGCATTCCACGTACCGGCAGGTGTATGTACTTCGTTCCAGTTATTAAAACATAAAAGTTACACATTGTGTAATTGTAATTTTGCGAATAATTAATAAATCGCGCCTCGAAAAATACGGAAACCATCTTTAACTTTGTCTTTAAATTATTTCGCAGTATTCGTCCGTAAACCGCACCGATACGGTGGGGAATGGTCCCGCGTAAAAGTAAACGAAATACCTCTCGGCGGAAGTAGTTGAAGTTGCTGAAATTACTGACGTTACAAAGATGCGCATATTGCACATATTCATATTATACGGGACTATAAGAATACAAGGGGACATTGTGCTAGCGTGCATTGCCATCGTCTGCTGTTGAACCGGCAAACAAGGCCAAAGATCAGTCGGCATATAGATTTGCATGAGACGAACTTCTAGAATAGTACACATCTCAACCGAACCTTATTTGGTACCGTTGTATTTTTCGTATAAATATTTATTAAATTACAATGTATACATTGTATTTTATTTGAAATATATTTCCGCTCCATCTGGTAAAAGTATTTTTCCTACCCTACAATGAGGCTAGGCAACTTACACAACCATTTTCATTTTTTCGATTAATTCCGAACAACGCTGATAATAATAAAAAAAAAAAAAAAAAAAAGAAAAAAATGACCCGATTTACTGTAATAATAATTTTTTTTTTACTAAATCCGCCCTAGATGTAGGAATGGTAACCGTTTATATACCTTAAAAGACGAATCTTAATTGTATATAAATGAAATGGCGCGAGTCTGCTTACCAAATTGTTTTCCTAAATGATTAAACCGATTTCTGAACGATTTTTTGTATACAGATCCCCCCCCCCCCCGCCACAAAAAAAGCCTGATCGCAATATAACAGGGAATACGTGCATCATTGTACTTGAGATAACGCGAGTGGCGTATAAGTCGTGGCGATGACGTCTATTATCGGGAATTTCGTGGCATTTACTGGGCTAACTTTTCTTTTTGGTGTCTTCCTCGATCTGGAGCAATCGTGTATTGCAATGCACGGGACAATTCTCCGTTACGTTTTAGAATTTTTCGACTGCCTTACCTTGTGTTTCCCCGCTTCTTTTAATAAAAATCAATTTTTTATTTATGAAAATTTAGCGAAACACGATTCTAATGTGAAATAATGATGTTTTGTTCATCTTATTTCCTCCAAAGAAAGAAGCACGACTATGTCACACTTCCAATCAGATCGAATTAACTACCAAACATTTCCATAAAAATAAAAGTTTAAAAGTTATCTCTATTCCCATGTGAAAGTCTTAAATAAAATCTGACCAGCTTCGAAAAAAGGGCATTAATATTGCGGGAAGAGATGCGACTAATAGCTAATTCAAATCGCCGCACGGGGAGGCCACGATATCGAATGTGAATCCTGCGCATTAATAATGCTACAATTAAGAACAGTGCAATTAAAAAAAAACAAAAAAAAACAGCCAAGTGCAGTAAAAGAATACGATTAATCGGAGTAGAAAAAAAACGTGAAATTACAGTGATTAGATTGGTTGTAAGGCTCGCAGTTGGAATTATTGCCGTTGCAATTATTACTAGGACTAGAATGGTACATTGCAAAGGTACGACTGCTAGCGCTACCGAATGCAGGACAGGTAGCTGGAGCAGCTGTATTGCCACTGATGTAAGAATAGAGCAAGTTGTCTTCATCCTCCAGGTGTCCGGCCGAGCTGGAAAAGTAATTTCGTCCCAACTGCTGTTTCCTGTCCAGCACCGTCTCAGACTTGACGTACAGCGGTTTCGTTTCTTGCAGCAACTCGACCGCACTTTTTCGTTTACCTGCAATAAGAAGAATAGTGCGATAAATATATTGAAAATTCCGCGGAACTCAAAAATATAGCATTCGAAATATAGCCGCGTCTGATGCTACTTTTCTATTTGAGATTTTTCGGTTTTAAATTATAACGAACCAAATGGTGTTTTTCGTCTTTTTGATTTAAATATTATATTTAAAAGAAATTAATTGCGTAATTAATTCAAAAGGAAAAAGGAAGAAAAATTCGACTAATTTATATTACTATATATAATTCACAGGCGTTATTGTTATTTCTGTGATAAAATTGAATTTCCATAAGCAGCGGCGGCTTAAGAATTTACGGGGCTGGGGCATAATTTTGAATGAGGGGCCCACCAAAAAAAAATTATGAAAAAACTCAGTATTATATATGTGCAAACAAATAAGTAAAAAAAAAAAAAAAGAAACCCATGAATGACTAATAAAATTAAAATTATACTCTCTTTACAAAATCAACTTTCTTACCCTAACAAACTGAATACTACATAAATTTAATGTTAAATAAGGAATTTTATGCACATGTTAATATTTGTAACTTTTTATTAGTAACATAATGATTTTTTTTTATAAAAAAATATTTATACCATGTTCTTTTCTTTATATAAATTAAACATGTATCTCTCTTAGAGGCAATATCTTGCAGAGGCCGATTGCGAACATAGCTCACCAAGTCGCCGAAAAAGTCAGTAGTCATCCCAACTCTTTGGACATATACACTGATGCTTCAAAAGCAGACCTGCATATTTCCCCAACCGCGTGCGCATATGACATCGGTAGTGAAATCATTTCGTTGCATCTAAATGATTACTGCTTGGTACAGGAAGCAGAATTGTACCTCATATAATACGGTAGCCTCGTAGCTTGCTTGCAGACATGATGTATGGATAAAAGCATACTTTTAATAACTGACTCTTGGGCTTCTTTAAACGTGGATATCCTGAAAGTCAATTATACGTTGAAGCTACTTCATCAAGCAAGAAATCAGGTAATGCTATTGTGGGTGCCGAGCCATATGAGAATCCAAGGCAACGAGCGAGTTGACCTGGCGTCCAAGTCGGCTCTGCTTGCACCTATGCCGTTTGCAGCGCCACCAATCTGCAAAATGAAGGTTTATTTCCGCGACCGTATGATGGCTGACTGGATCAGCCAGTGGCAAAGGGAACCACCCTTTTTAAAAAGCATAAAATTTACAGCCCATTATCCGTGGTTTCCTTCTCTTTACCTTACGCGTCGAGAATATGCTGTGTTAAATCGGTTGCGTGTTGGGCATACGGCAGTCTCACACAATTATATACTTGAAGGTATCCTTCCCCCACCCACGTGCCCTTTCATCTTATCTCCTTCGGTAGAACACCTATTACAACAATGTGTAGCGTTCGCCCGCTCTACTTTTGCCGGTGTTCCACTTTCAACTATACTGCCAAATGATCCAACGCGCATACAAACGCTACTCGTCTTTCTTAGAACCAGCACAGCTTGATAAGTAAATTACGAACTAGTCTTTTCACCCTGGCCCGTGTGCTGTAATGATCGTTCCAGTTAAAAATGGTGCATGGACGCTACCAGGAAAAAAACAAAACATGCATGTTTAAAATTTCATAATTGTTTATGTGATCAGAAAAAATTAATGAAACACAGAGAGTATGATTTATTAAACTTTTCGAAATACAGATATATTTATAAAATCAGCAGTCCATTAAAACTCGATTTATTTTAAATAATTTTTATACACTTCTAAATAAAATATATTAACTTTCAATAACAATAAAAAATAAAATATTGTTAAAATTAAGAATATTTCAGAGATCGCAAAACGTATTTACATAAAAAAATTTACAATGATCGAATGTTTATTTATTATTTCATACGTACATTGTTAAAGGACTCATTCATTTTTTTAAATACAATAAATTAGATTTATCGTAGAAAATTTCTATAAATACTCATTTTAAGTAGCATTAGTTGATTGGGAAAAAAGAGACAGTTAAAAAAAAAAAAAAAAAAGATATATAATCTTATTAATGAACTCGGATATTATTTTTTTATATATAAAAATTAGAGGGGATGTCTTAGTACAGTTTTGCCAACAAAATGACTTAACTATTATGAACACATACTTCAAGTTACCACCGAGAAGGCTATATACATGGAAATCTCCAGCCGATGCACCGGGAACAACAATCCGAAATCAGATTGATTTTATAATTGCTAATAAGCGTTTTAGAAATAGCGTATTATCTGTAAAGACTATGCCAAGTGCTGATGCGAATACAGACCACAACCTGCTACAAGCAAAGATACGCATAAGAGTAAAGAAAATCCAAAAAACTAAGAAAATAGGATTAGATCTACAAATTCTACAGAACCATGAAATACGGGAAAAAATAAAAAAGCAGGTGAATGATCAAATACGAAATATGAGAGACACTGGAAATATTGAAGAAGACTGGAGACAAATAAAATCTGCAATTAATACGATAACAAAAGAGCAACTTACAAGGAAACAAAACAGAAAACACAAGAACTGGATGACCAACGAAATATTAGACCTAATGGAATATAGAAGAAAGTGGAAAAATAACCCGCTTAAATATAAAGAAATTAACAAAAGCATCAGAAAAAAGATCATACAAGCAAAGGAAGAATGGTTGAATGAACAGTGTAAAGAGATTGAGCAATTACATAGCAAACATGATGAATTTAACATACATAGGAAGATTAGAGAAACGACGCATACATATAAAAAAAGACATATAACTTTTCTAAGGAAGGAGAACGGAGATATCATAACGGATACTGATAAAAAGGTAAAAACATGGGAGCAGTATGTGAAAACGCTGTTTGATGATCAAGAAGAAAGGATGCCACAGGAAGACGGGGATACGTTGCCAATCTTGGAATCTGAGGTGGAGATGGCAATCAAGCAAGCTAAAGTACGGAAGGCGGTAGGACCTGATGAGGTACCAATAGAGATATTAAAAATGTTAGGTCCTATGGAAATCAAGAAAGTTATTGGCTTTTTCAATGTAATCTATAAAAATGGGAAAATACCGGAAGATTGGCTAGAATCAAGGTTCATTACCATACCAAAAACAACAAATGCATATAGATGTGATGAATATAGATTAATTAGTCTAATGAGCCACGTTCTAAAAATATTTCTGCGTGTAATTCATCGACGCATAATTAAAATATGCGAAGAAAACATGAAATGGAACCAGTTCGGTTTCCGTAACGGAATGGGTACAAGAGAAGCGTTATTTTGTATGAAAACATTAATCCAAAGACAACTGGAGTTCGGAAAATCAGTATACATTTGTTTTATAGACTATTACAAAGCTTTCGACAAGGTACGGCACACGGAATTAATAAAAACATTAAAAGATATAGGTATTTGCCAGTCGGATATTAAGATTATACAAACGCTTTATGAAAAACAACATGCAAGAATATTAATAGATGAGCAACTAACAGATCAAATACCAATAAAACGAGGGGTTAGGCAAGGATGCGTATTGTCGCCGGTACTATTTAATCTGTATTCTGAGGCAATTTTTGCTCAAGCATTAGATGAACGTAGTGAAGGGATAAAAATTGCAGGCGAAAGAATTTCAGTGATTCGCTTTGCTGACGATACTGCACTACTGGCGGAAAATGTAACAGACCTACAAAGGCTACTAGACATAGTTGCAGTAGAAAGCAAGAAGAAAGGAGTCAGTATAAATACTAAAAAAACAAAATTCATGGTAGTTGCAAGACAGCCTAATCTAAATGAAAAATTATTTTTAGACAGCGAAGAAATTGAACGAACGGAAAAATATAAATATTTAGGTAGCTGGATAACACAAAGTAATGATTCTGATATGGAAATACGTACTCGTATAGAGATGGCCAGAAACACATTTATGAAATTAAAAAACACCCTTTGCGATAGGAAATTAAGCCTAAGGATCAAGAACAAGATATTGCAATGTTACGTATGGTCAGTGCTACTGTATGGAAGCGAGACATGGACCATAAAGGAAAATATGAGGAAGCGCATATCATCATTTGAAATGTGGTGCTACAGAAGAATGTGGAAAATACCGTGGACAAAAAAGTTAAAAAATGAAAAAGTACTGGAACTAATGGGAACTAACCGAATATTAATGACAATAGTAAAAAAGAAGGAAGATAAAATTTTTTGGACACTTCATGAGAGGCGAAAAATACAAATTACTACAGACAATAATAATGGGCATGATAGAAGGAAGAAGAAATCCGGGAAGAAGAAAGACCGCTTGGATAGATAATATTAAAAAATGGACCGGAATTAAGAAAACAGAAGATCTAGTCAGAATAGCAAAAGATCGAAATCAATTCCAGCAGATAATCCAATCCATACATGATGATTAAGCAATACCCGAATCGGGTGGCACGAGAAGAAGAAGATATAAAAATTGATTGAATTCTTTTAAGATAAAAAAAGGTAAATTTAAAATCTTGCATTTTTACAGTATTGAGTATTTTGGGGAAAGAAAACTTCAATTTTTTGCACCTGGAAAATTCAATTTTTTTTTGTTTGAGTTCGCAAAAGCTTTTGGTGGCTAATTTTATTTTGTATTTTATTTTACTCTATTCTTTTAATGTTTATATTCCGATATTTTTATTTAATTTGAAATTTATTCGATAAAGTTTCCGATAGTTTATACAGTGTGTTCATGTAACTTCGAGATATCTATATGCAAATAAATAAGTAAGTTCCATCGACAGGGTGTCGGGAATTGTGAAGTTAAGTTCACAGTGTACTAAGCCTAATGGATCTGAAAAGAACACTAGTTCCTTTCTCATAGGATTTTCCTTTACTTCCCCACATTTTTCCGGTCCCCAATTATTCCAAGCTGGGTAAACGTGACAGCGATTTGGATCCGGAACAACGAAACAAGTCTCAAAACTGTGATCTTTGGTTTAGTAGCCAAGCATCTTAATTACTACATATATGTATATATATAAAAAAATTTGGCCCTCCGTGCCTCGCAAGGGGCTTCGCCTCCTGACCCCATTCCAGCTCTCTATCACTTCCGTACTTCGTATAGAACGAGAAAAATTTAAATCATCATTCTTTGCGGCTGCGCGAAAAAATTTTTCTTATTAACCCCAACATAAGAATAACTAACCAGGGTAGCAATATCCATTTTGTCGATACTTTCGTCTTCTTATGTAGACGATATATAATATGTACCGTTTTGGGACAAAAAAAGTGATGGGGGTCGGACTAGGAAATGACATAGTCATCAATAAATGAGTAAATGTGGTATAGTACATTAGTTAAAAATAAGATAATAAAAAAAATGTTTGCAATTCAGCGCTCTTTATGAGAACGCAATTTCATTAATGACGGATAAAAAAACATATTCGTTAAATTTATATTAATTTACAACTTATTCGATGAAAAATACTTTAGATTAAAATTGAAAATGTAAAATACCGAATATTGCATTAAAACAAAAGTTTCCTAACGACATGAATAGGAGAAATCAAATTCTTTTCGAAGACTTCGTAAAAAAATAGAGGTATCAGTTCATTTTTTAATGTAACGTTACAGGTTTAATTAAGAATTCACAGTAAATTTCGAAATTGGCCGAAAAATACGATCTGGAATCAATGTTGGAAATCAGAGTTTTAAAATATCCTTATAAAAATTCTATATTGCCAGACATCGCTAACTGATGTCTGCAATTCAGTCTTTCGGTGCTCGTTAGAATCGCGGTAGTTTAGTGGAACAACGTACAACTAAGAGTGACGAGTGCTCCAACAGCGCAAAACGAAACCGAGAGACAGAAAAAATGTCACGGTTAAGTTTTCTTTTTTTTTGGTTAAAGCCGCAATTTTTCTTAAAACTGAAACTGAACGTTTTCGGTCTAACTTGGGAGATTTTCTTCGGATTGAGCGCACTTCACATTCTCATCATTTTTTCCCCATTTCGAATGATGTTCCTTTAATTTTTCGTAAACATTACGAACGCTTAATTTTACACAACATACTTGTATACTTCGACGCGAACTATACAATCTGAACTTGCAAAATTAAGAATTATTTTTAAAATATTTCCAGCAGAATGCAATTGCATATTTTCCTTATTTAATTACTTTTCATACGACTCGATTAAATTCGAACGTGAAGAAACTGTCACAGAGCATTGATGGACAACTATTTGGTATCAGAGATTTCAAAATGGATCAAAGCGCGGTTCGTTTCGGTCCCTTTCATTGGTCGCACAGCGGAGTAAGCACTTTAGCGGAATTTTCCTAGACACTTGAAGAAATCAGGGTTCTATATCGTAATGGTAATAAAGAAAAACAAAAAATTATTATTTACTTAATGAACTTTTTTTTATATTTATTTTTTATATATATATATTTTTTTTATTTATTCTTTTCCATTTATTTATTTCAACAATTGCGAAGACACGCGCATTGGTTCACAGATACTAGAGCATTATAAAAATTGACCTATTTTTGTTTTAAATTGTAAACGCTAAAACATGTAAACTAAATTACCCTCTTTTCGTATACAGCATCGCTCTGTCTCTCTGTCTCTCTCTCTCTCTCTCTCGTATACCCAGCGCGGTATAACCTAAACAGAAGCTCTAAAACGAATTACACGTGCTTGGTATGTTTTATTTTATACACTCTTCAGCCTATTTGTATATTTTTAAACAAACTGTGTATATAGGTCAGACTGGACACAATCTTATGTGTGCTAGAGCAAAAAAATTTAAAACACAACACGGTAATCCATTCTGAAGTAGGACGATATTTGATCATTAATATTAGACGTTTGGCCACGGTGTAATTTTTAAAAACACACTGCTGAATAATATTGTTGATAAATATCAGCCCGTACTTACTTCTTATTCAAACTTATATTTTGTTATATGTTATCGATTACCTTAAATCCTTTTTTTAAACATATTTAGCGAAGTTTTGTGAACTCAGCGGCGGTTCGTTATTATTAGTTTGCACTTTTTATTAGTCTCCATCTGAAATGGTCGAGAAAAAAAAAAAATATATATATTTTTGTTTCCGTGCGATGCCACTTTTTGAAATTGTTTTTTTTTGTAAATTTTTCAAAAATATTTTTTACGTTAACTTTAAATTTTAAATGTTGGCGCTGTTTCTTGATGTAAAGATCGATGACAAGCAGTGGACAATGGTGATCGCGTTGATGCGCCAATATTCACCGTTTCCGCTTGATTAAAACTCGATTAAATCGGATTTTAGTAAGAGTAAGCGCGGTACCGAATGCGTAATATCCGCGCGTACGAAAATGGATATCCCTTTACACATTTTAACTATAACCGATGTCTCTTGTGAGAATTTCGTTTATTATTAAGGCCGATAAGACACTAGTTTACTGTACCGTTCTCATTACTAATTTATTTTGAACGATTAAATTTTAATACAACGATGCAGATTTATAAAAGTCCTTAACTGATTTTAAAAATTATTATATTCTGTAATTGATTTCTCCTTTTTTCCCCTCTGCTTTTAATTATTATTTACTTTTTTACATTTTAACAGCTTTCAACAAAGGAGACACTTTTTTCCATTTAGATAAAACTGATAACCGTTCTCCGAATTCCCTCTCAGTTAAATCGAACAGTAGTATACTATCTGTTAATTTTATTTACTCCTTTTCGAAGCTTATTTCGGAATATGTGCATGGCTTTATCCTCTTATTCAGCGAATTCTCAACCTCCACTGCTCTCTAATTGAGAATAATTTTGGAATACTATTTCTGCGACGATCAAGCCAATTCCGATTATGAGGAGGGAGCGGATGATGCGCTCAAAACAGAGCTACCGATTACTGAACGTGATACGCCTTTTATTCGGGCAGAAATTAGGGGTGGTAAAATAAGCACCGATCAGAATTAAGGATGATTAATTTAAGAAAATTTCTCGCAATTAATGGCAGATACATACTCACGGAATACTATACACATAGTTGATTCTGAAGATGGTTAGTGTAAGTCAATCAAGTAATTTTATTAATGCTTACCGAAAGTCATTTTACTTCTAAAATGTACCTACTAAAAGTTCAAGTAGACTATTCCTCCGTTCGTTAATTTTTGTGAATCCACACCGTCATGGTTCACTTTATCTGCCCCTCTTAGATGGGGCTAATTCAAAACAGTTTAAATATTCCAGGCGACAAAGCGTGTCCCCCAAGCATATTAGAATTAATCTCGTACACGGTAATCTAAATATGCACAGCGGAGTTGAATAACTTTTTGAATTTAGTATATAGCTTAGAAAAAAAAATTAAAATTTAAGATATATAGGACACGTGTTTGTTTTTTTTAACCATCTCTGACTAACAAGGAGAGGTCACGATCTGCGGATTACCGATTTTGATGAAATTTTGCAGATCAATAGAAGACCATATGAACCATGTAAAATATGTAATGTGTCCATTACATAAAAGGCGGAGAAAATAAAATAAAAATAAAATAATATGAAAATAAACATAATTTAGAATAAACGGTGCGAGTGCGAATGTGCGCGTGCCTGAAACTGTTGTCGGTTGGTGTAACCAATCACCGACCATCGAGGAAGAATTGATCTACCTGATTCGGTCAGTTCCAGCGGTCACGGAAGGAAAGGCGGGTGAAATTTTTTAGGAGGAACAGAAAAAGGATTTTTTACGTTTTACCTTTGAGTCTAGTTAACGTTTTACCTTGGAGTCAAGTTGCGTTTTTACCTTTGATCAGTTTGTGTGGTAAAATTTAACGAATCGCGGAACCGCAATATAAAGGCTCAATTATTCCAACTCACCAACCGATCAACAAACCGCCTATTCACGGATCATGGATCACCCCCCGGCAACAGTGTTTACGTAGAATTTAAACTTTCATTTTTAGTACTTGTACGTAATCTCTTGTTGTCGTCGTATTCGTAAATTAATATTGCGTATTTTCAGCGATCGACCGGGTAACGAAAGATAGGTGTCAGGTTTGTGTAATATATTGTTTTTAAAATTCAAAAAATTAAATTATTCCAATCATTGTCGTTCGTAAATAATAAAACAAAATAAAATAATCCGTAATTAAATAAAATCCGCGAGACTAAAACCTCGTCGTGGTTGGCATCCCTATGGGCGTGTAAGTAACTAACTCTACCGTTACAAATATTAGAAGGCAACCTTTGGATTTACGCGAGAAATTAAAATTTTTAACAGCCGCATTTAACGGATACTAATATACATAGCCGTTCAGACAAAAATATGCAGCAAATTCCAGATTACGTTTATTTACCTGGTGTAGGTGTGGTTCGGGAGACCGATTATTCCAAAATGAAGTATATTAAACAAAAAAAAAAAAAAAATTATTAAAAAACAATAAAATAATTTTTGGATTTTAATTTAATAAAAATTTAAATACGTAATTTATTATACTTGTATTTATCTACATATATTTAAAGCACAGAGCGTTTCCTTTTCGTATCTTTCGACTGCTGCCCAGCGCTCGCTATTTCACCTACTCAGTTGATTTTTTTTTCTTATGTAAACGCTTGTAGATATGTAATTTATGACTAAAAAGTTTAAAAAAACGGTGTAAATTAAAAATAAAACGCATTAAATACTCTTCTTTCGAGACTATCTGCTAACAGTAATTTCCTGATTTCGACAATTTTTTTTTCTCGAATGGAATGAAAATTGCTTTAGATATGTCCACATAACTTTAAAAAATTTAAAAAAAAAAGTAAAACCCATACACATGAAAAATAAATTTGTTCCTTTCTACAATCGACCGCCAGTAATCTTTATTTGATTGATTTGGATTTTTTCCATTTCTTCTTAGACAGAAGCCCATATAACCTGGATATGAGCCATTAATATTTAAGCAGTTCTAAAGGGTTGCAATGTTCGTTTATTTAAAGATGAAAAATTCTTTTCAAAAGTTGTTTAAAGAACGTTTTTTTTTTCGACAATCGGTCATTGACCCTCATTTTACCGATTTCGATTATTTAGGAGTGAGAAGCGCATAGTCAAAAAAATTGTCTGTTATATTTTAAGATGCAAAATAAAAACTAAAAATGAATAAAAATTAACTTAACAGAACAAAAAAATAAAATTATCATACAATTTACTAATGTACGTTTGGCTTGTCCCTCAAAGACAGCTATCATAAGTGTTTACCGTATGAAGCTGGTTATCGTTAGTAGAAAGTAAAGTGATTTCGCGTAAACATTTATTTATATTTTGATTTAATTGTAATAATTCCTGATTTAGGAGACGGTAATTGTTTATTTCGCGAAATTTCGTATTGTTTATATAAAAGTGACAGCTATCGTCGTCAAATTCGATTATAAGTAGTTTATAAATTAAGTGTGACCGGGAAAATTATAAAGACTTCATTATCGGTAATTCTTCATATAGATTACCAATAAGCAGTGCAGCTGAATACGACAATCTGATATCTTTAGACAGTGAATATGCTGGTCACGGTGAGTTGCAATGCAGGCATTCATTTAAAGTGTGGATGAACGATAATCGCAGTTTTGTGTCTATGGTACAGGTAATGACGTTTGCAATTTATTATTTTCCGGTAATGTTGATAATGGACATTTTGACGTTTTAGAATTTAGTTCCTTCCCATCAAATTATACTATTCGACATACTTCATTTCCTGCTATGTATTATAACAGATTTAGATCATTCTATCGATAATAATATTAAGAAAAATACTAATAAAATGATACTGCACGGTGATTAACGTCCCTTTCGCCATTATAAGCGCTGTTAACTGTAAGCATAGTGCAGCGCAGTGACTCTTTCTTATTAATTCTTTATTGCACTCCGTCAGGCACTCAGCGTATGTCCCGCGGGTGGCAAATCGCAGCGTATGTCCCGCGGGTGGCAAAACGCAGCGTATGTCCCGCGGGTGGCAAAATGCAGCGTATGTCCCGCGGGTGGCAAATCGCAGCGTATGTCCCGCGTGAGAAGTTGAAATTTGAGATACAGAATTCGCGACTTGTCCTCGAGGTTGTTATCATCTAGTTCTGACCGAAAATTGTTTCTAAACAGACGATTTAAATAATAGATCAGCTGTTTATTCTTATAGTCAGAGGAACGTATAAGAGCTTCGGTAAAATTTAACCGAGGGTGGAGAAAGAGGACAATCGTAGACGATTTCAGAAGAAACTCCTACGACACGATACGGTAAATAAATCAGAAACATCCGGGGCGACAGGTGAAAGTGCTGACGATCTCAAGTGACACGAAGCGATGCAGAATAATTTCAATAGGTGTAAAATTTTAAATACCTCGAAAACAATTCGATGATTATACAGCATTAAGAAACGTTAAATTAAAATGGTCCGCCGAACTTGTTTAATTAAATTTTTCCCATTAAAATCATCGAGCGCATTTCAAATTCGACGAAATACACACTAATGTTTGCAAATGTTTTCCCGGCCAAATAATAAAGTATACCTGTGTAGAGGAGAATAGCGATTACTATGAATACGTTAGCAGATTTAATAGAGCACACTAAACTCGTCAATTAACACAAATGGCGCGTTTATTTATCGGACGACTGAGACGAGTCTTTCATTTTCCTTTACCATATTCAGAAAATATAGCATACGTGTGTAAGAGTGAACGATATTCTTGCCAATCGTATGGTAATAATTCTCGTCCTTGGTACACAGTTTCAAATATGGACTTTACTTCGAAAGAGTGGTAACGGCTTTTTCCGTTGCTCATTATTGCCGAGAGAAACCAGTTGTCAGAACCATTTCCGTGGCAGACGACAGACTATAAAAATTCTAGTCACTTCACTAAGTGACTTTGCTTTTAATGATTGTTTTCCTAGCGGCCAAGCGACACAACAAAGGATTCTTATTTATTTAACAGCGCGTGCAATATGAGCATAGCGGTGCGCACTTTAAAACTAGTCCTATTTCAGTAGAAAACTTCGAGCCGCATTTTAGTTTTGCCGAAAAAAAAAACGTTTTGAATAGTGATTTTTTGAACTACTTAAAAAAAATAAATTAATGAGATTATTACGCCGCGGGTAATATGAAAAATCGTGTATAACGTTTTTATACAACCGAGAAAGCGATGAAATATACGAGTTGTGCTCCAAAAAGACAATTAGAAATCGTAAATTAAAAATGTATGTTCTATAAGAATTATAGAAGATTCTCATCTGCAAATCCAGAGATGTGTGGTAAATCGAGTTATACACACACATACCAGGAATGTACACTTATATGTGCATGAATATATATGTTGAACACGAATGAAAGTTTGGTGTTAACGAGCAGTTTCGTTCACACACCGTTTAAAATATCGGTATATTTAAAAAAAAAAAAAAAAAAGAAATAATAAAAACCCAACGCTAATTACAAAGGTGTCGTCTTAGAATCGATGCAATTTTTATTTTATATACACATATAAATATATATATATATGTTTATCAATGTGTAAAATCATGCCGAAATATTTAAACGACCCAATATTATTGCAAATTACATGCATCATTTTCGTTACTCGAACAACTTTGGAATTTGCATGACTTCACTGTGTAGGACGTATAGAATTAGCGACATCAGTGTTATGCGTATCGTTCGATGAAATGTTCGATCGGAATTGCACACCGCGTTCACCTGGTTGCGGAGAAAAAAGAATTTTACGGAATCAGCTGGAGGCGCCAGATGTATCTTAACGCTTTCTAGCTTGGCATTCTGTTTTTTTTTTTTTTTTTTTTTTATTAGGATACAAGCTGAATGCAGTAAAGCGATTCACGTGTATACTTACGATAGCGCATTTGATTTTAATAAATTTTTATAATACGTAGAGAAACTTGACCAATGTTGACACGACCGCCGAGTGTAATTTTCGTAAGAGAAGTGTCATTACTGTCGCGGATTACGTTTCCTCAAAAAACGCCCGTTAAGCAGGAATAGATATAAAAAAGAAAACAAGTTTAAAAACCACAAAAACCGACTCGTGCATGAACAAAGAGAGAGGTCATTATGGCGTTCTCCTCTCAGGAAGTCTACGGGAACGACAATGAAATCCAATCTCGCCTGGGAATTGAGATGATGGCCACTTCCTATCCAACGTGAATTTTGATTATCAATTTTTCCACTTTCTCTTTTGCTTTGGAACTGTGCGAAGTCAAAAATATAGTAAATCGAAAGAAAGATACATACTTTATAGGAAGAAATTAAACTGATTTTGTATTTGGACGGTCGGTTTAAAGGTTATTTCACGCGAACGATTAAATTCCGATCTGGACGATATCGTTTTCAAAATCGTGACTTTATGGTCGTTTGATTGGTTTCCTGATTTCTACTATTTCGAATAATTAACAGCCAGGTTAGGCATAATTTTTTTTTTCGACAGCGGATACGCGATTATAATTGAATTGCTCGCATGGTAGACTCGATGATGCCGATGATTATTCGTTTGCCGCGCGGAAACATTTCGCAATGTCGCTAAACCTCTAGTAACAAGCGATTTCGTAACCGCTGCTGACCGACGTATTTCAGAAAATCATCGTCACCTATACTCGTACGTTTTACGTAATCTATAGTTGGTAAAATGTTAATACGGCATTTTCTGGTAAACGCATCTGCTGATTTAACATATTAACCAGAACCAGTTTTTTTCATAGCTGGAAGTCATTCGAAATTTTTCAAGACGCCATAACAAAAAAAAAAAAAAAATCGATAACTTGGTACTTTTTTTCATCGAGTTTTCCCTATTATAAACAATGCGTTTTTCCGAACAGTTTGCCGGACTTCAATTAACTTTTCTAATACGAATTATTTCACGGACTTTTATCTGAAAATTCCTGCCACTCATCATTAGCCTATTGCAATATGAAAAATTCATTGCCCGAAAACAACAAGCGCACGGAAAACATTTCGAAGGGGGGATTTTTCCGATCAACACTTTCCGTTTTCATCGTTCACTACCGGGAATCAGAAAATGAGTTTTTACATCGGAAAAAAATGTTTAAAAACGATTAAAAGAGGGAAATCAAAACGAATAACATTTTCCGAAAAGGCGAAATTATTGAAAGATCGTCTCATTCTGTCATTATTCTCGATGATTTCGATGACTCCCGCTGCTCAAATACAAAGAATGTGCACACGTTTTTCTGAACAGGAATTTCGAGACGGGTCTAAACTTAAGATTGAAACTATGAGAAATGTACGATTTATAAAAAAGAAAAGAAAAGAAAAGAAAACGATTATTTTTCTGAAACAAAGTCGCTTGCGAAAACAGAGACACGCCATCGATTCCGTCCATTCTCGCCAGTGACCTAAACGCCGACCTTCAACTGAGCACCACCTCGTATGGTCGGGAGTTCATAAGGTGCGAAAGGTTCAATTTAGACCCGAATACTCAGCCGTTTCTATTAGTTAGCGCATACCTGTGCATCCGATGCTGGGAAAAGACAAAATCATATTTCGTATTTCGTATTTCGTTTACCAAAAAAAACCTTTGTCCATTGTTAACGAACAGCCCCCATTACAGAGGAAAAATTATCTTTATTAATAAAAACTGACCTCGATTTCACGCACTTAAAAAGTTTCATGTTTCCTTCCATTGATTCTCTAAAATTGCATTCCGATTTTGAGCAACGTTCGTATTCGCCAAAACTGCACAGCGGGTTTTAAAGTGACTTTTTTTCCCACTTTTCGTTTATTCTTAAAACACCTAGCGTGTGAAGCTGCCTACTTTGGATCTGGTAGAAATTAATTGTGGCGATTAAAGTTAAATACTTTTTTACCTGATTCGTACCGTTAGAGATAATATATGCAACGGAAGACACATTCAGAAAGCCACAGAAGCACTAATACTTTTCAGGGACCTCGATGAAGCCAGCGTTCAAACGAAAATGGGTTCATAGGAAAGAGAAATGTATCGTGTAGCCGTAAGATAAAAAAAAAAAAAAAAAAAAAAGTCAATGATGACTCCCGAATTAAAACTACAAGTTATGTTTAACTTTCGGCTATCTTCGGAAACGGCAGCAAAAATGAACACACTTTTGGCTCGCGCTATAGAGATTAAACTGATCAATGTTCCGATTGCAGGTGCTTTTAGAAGAATGGAACGCATGAGAAACAGCCAGGAAAAGTAACCAAATATTATTTTGCGATTTTGCAGATGAAGTCTTCCCAAAATAATCTCTTTTTGTATTTACCTGCTTGTTTTTTTTTTGTAAATTTTCATCACTCTAGCCCGCCTCTTTACCTCGAAAAATTAAAAAAACGTTACTTTGAAAATTTTCAAAACTAGCCTATTATTTTTCGAACACTTTTCAAATTACATTACGAAAAATCTCATAACGAAAGCGAATTCAGCAGTGATTACTCGGAACGGCTAAAAATTCGATGTTTTTTATTTTTCTAGTAAATTCGAAATTGATTTTCCACCGGCCACTAGTTGGTTTTTTCTTTTTTTGTTTTTGTTTCGTTTCCATTTTCGATCAATTAAATTTGGAATTTATAATTTTCGTTTATAATTGTCAAACTTGTAGAACCTCCGATGATTTATTTATTTAACTATTTAACTTTCATGTTTTTTTTTGTTTTTTTTTTGCATTTCGCAAACTAAAACATTTAATGTTTTGACACTATATCTTACCAACGATAGAGGATTGTTGCCACGAGTAAAAAATTTCATCTCCAATCAGACTGCCGGTACCATCGCGGTTTATTAATTTCAACGGTTCGTGATGACGATGGCTAGAACGATGATGCTGCTGATGATGATGATGATGCAGAGATGTAGCGGCCATCTGCATAAAAGTAATCAGTAACATTAATCGGAACGCAAATTTCAGAAGCACCAGAAGGAAAACTGGATAGTAGTTGGCACGCGGAACCGCTGCATTTCGGATCTCGTCATTTTATATGATTTTTGTTTTTTGATGACATTTTTATTGGATTCTTCCGATCGTGTTGCATCTGAAAACTAGTTCGTTCAACCTCCTGTTGTAACAAAAATGAAAAATATATGTGTAAACATTAAAAATTTTTAAAACTTTTTATTCTACAGATTCAGTATTAATTAGTATAAGGGGTATATAATAACAAATCTAACGCTTTACAAAAAAGAAAAAAGGGGTAAAAATCCGTATTACCGCTTTTTAAACGTTCTAATGACAATCTGACGATCTGAACGTCACCCGACGTAACACTGTTATTAACCTTTTCCCGGAAAACGATAAAAATCTAAATTAAACGGAAATCCGAATAGAAGGCAAGATTTTCAAAAGATTATTAATCGTTTTTTTTTTTTTGTTTTTTTTTTATTATATATATTTTTTTAACGGAAATAAATAACGACAGTAAAAATGGACCATTTGGTTGGACGAGGAAAATTAAAAATATCTCTTCCAATGTTCGTTTCGTCCATTCCTTACTAATTTTGTAGCACATGGCGATTGTACATTTTACGAAAACTAATAATAACAAACTTAATCAGATGTATAATAATTCGTAAGATAATTCAAAATTAATAATATTTATTTATCGAAGTATTATTCTACTGCGATGTATAAGAAATTATAAATAAATGATAAGAGTATTGGACTGTCGTATTATGGAACGAACTGCCTTCTGCTGCAAAACCGCTTATTTAAGGAAAAAAATAAAAATAAAAAATTAACGAAAAATTAATCAGGGTCATAAGTCGGAATTATTAGTTATACAAAAAAAAAATTAAAATCTCTGTTAACCTATCGAATCTTTGTACTTTTTTGTATATTGAAGAACCTTTGCAAACTGCAAAACCTTTGTTCACTGTCAGACTACAAACAGTTTTTCCCCGGCCTGGCTGTTTAACCATTTGACTAGTCCATAAAATATCATTTATTTTAATTATCATTTTAATTCCGTATTTTTTTTTGTCAATATATATATATATATATATATATATACGTGAAAACATTCTCATTCCAAGCTGCTGTAAATGCCGCATGATATGCGGGTTAGTTTCTTGATAATCTTCCTTTCAGTATAGGCATCTCCTTGATTGCACAATGGCGAGAATTTTTTTTAAACTAAGCTGCTGCTCTCATGTAACCAGTTCTCAAACATACAATCTATGTGATACAATTGTCGCAGGTAACATTTGTTTTTTAGAAATCATAGATTTTTCATTTCGCTTTTTTGTTTTTTTTACATTATAATAATATTTTCCCGCGTTTAGACTACCGTAAGAACAGTTGAACGCCATCAATACACGCATCTAACCGGAGAATGTTCTAAATGACCTTTGACGAATCCTCGCAAACTTATCTTTTGATATTGTACACTCTTACCTTTTCGGAAGTAGTTATGCCAGGCGATAATTAAAGTGTAGCTTGTTAAAATGTGACTAACCAGTTACCGTGGCGCAGTTGGTTAAGCAGTGTTTTGTTCGGGTGGGACCAGTTTCGAATCCCGCATTGACAATTCAAAAAAAAAAAATAATTTCCGCTGGGTTTATGTCCGTAGTCAACGCGCCAAAAAATGAAAAAAAAAAAAAAAATGTAGCTAGAGGGTTATATCGGAGTTTGATCGCAATTAATCTGCAGAGACATATTGGAAGAGCTATTTAACCGATTAGAATCTAAAACAAGAACGATGAAATATTCGGAATAATTTTTGAACGTAACAAAGGGTTTTCATAGATCTTTTATGAGATTACTGCACTAACATCCTGGTTTATTTTATTTAGTTTTTCTTGTTTGCGCCGAAGCATTTGCCAAGCCTCGAGTATTCCTGAAGACATAAAATTGCAGCATAATTACTTTACCGGGGACACATTGTGTATTTTTTTTTTCCTTTTGTTTTTGCTAATCTATACCTAGCCCATTGGGATATCACTAGATTCTGTTACATACAATAAACACTCGAACGATCCCCGCCTACTGACGTAGGACCCAAACTTAATTTAAGCACCGAGTCTAACGGCTTCTTCCTGCGCGGCCAACGTGTCTCCGTCGGATTATTTAATAACGCTATAGGACGTTCGTATGAATTTGAAGTCTTCTTCCGATGTGCCTTGCGGCTGATATTGCAATAACTTTTCTCATTATATAAGGAGGGTGTAACGGTGTGTAAATAAATTAAATTCCATAAAATAAATAATGATAAAAAACAGACATAACACATAGTTCAGCTAATCAATCAGCGGGTTTACGGATTTTAGCTATTTTCTTTTGATGCATACATGTTTAGGCTCCCTTTGCACGGGTCAAATCGAGAAAAATAATCAAAATTTTTGGAAAAATGTTTTCAGAAATTAACGCAGTTCGATGAAACCCGGGGGGCGTATCAGTTTCGTATGTCTGTCAGAAGATTGATTCTTGCCGATAGAAAATTATAAGAACGTAGGTCGCGTAGAAAATAAAATTATACTTTAAAAAACTAAAAACAGATGCTCTTTAGTATTACCTAAAACGCGTAATTTTAATTTTACTCTTTTTAGCGCATCTTACATATAAAGCATATCTGTTTTTAGTTTTTAAAATTATAATTTTATTTTTAATTAATCTCAACAGAAGGAGGATCATATTTGATTATAATTATTTAACTAAAGCTATAATTACGTTATTCCGTTGCTTCACCTTTTCCGTAAATTCAACAATACAATACAACAATTTTAATCCATTTTTCACCCACTTTCCGACGTCCGAATGATTTGAAATTTTTATGCGGCGGCTCGGAGAAAAAGATCGGCTACAGACCCGTTGCTTTCGTCGAGCCGTCACATTGTGGTGGAAAGCATAACGAGAAGACCGGCCGAGGTTACTTCCGTCAAGCCGCCGTGTTTACGCGAGAAATGAAAATTATTCCGTTAATAAATATTTACATTTTTTTAAAATTTGTTTGTGGGTGTAAGTGTTTTTTTTTTTTTTTTTTTTGTCTTCTGCATAATATTGCATTATCATCGGGTTCCGACAATTAGTAAAAATTTCAAATCATTTGGACGCCGGAAAGTGGGTGAAAAATGGATTCCAAGATTTCATTATAGACATAGGAAGTTGTGTTACCAGTGAAGCTAATATAAAGCATATAATAAAAAGGTACAAAATGACAATCAGATAGACGAGATAAAAGTAGAAAGAGACAGTTGGAAAAAAGAAGAAAAATAATCCGACTAGTAACGCGTTACGTTCGAGGTTTGTTCATGTCGGTTCGAAGAACTATAATATCGTTTTCGCGAACAAAGTGATCTTCAATTAATGCGCCCGGAATAAGAATATTTATCACGCGAACTTTAATGACAGATAATTCGATACATCGAGAAATTTTCAGTGATGCAGAATTTAATTTCACAATCAATTCTGATTTGAAGGGGGTTTTCGGGTTCAGTCCCCCCGCGAAATAATAACTGCTTGAATTAAATGGACCGAAATTCAGAATAAATTTATTTTTCTTTTCAATCTTTGACAAAAGAAAATTAAAATTTTTATGAATTCTATGGAAACGACTATTTTTTATTTGTTTTTATTGTAGTGTTCAAATATTGGATATACAATAATTGACTACAAGGCTTTAGTGTGTACCATTTATAAATAAATATATTTTATGATAACACACACACGCACGCATATATATATATATATATATATATATATATATATATATCATCATCATCATCTAGCTCACTCGAAATTCCGAGTATGAGTTATCTTCTAATTCTATATATATATATATATATATATATGCATAATTATAAAAATATTTTGTCTAAATGCGGCCCTGGTTTTCAGCATATTTGTGCTGTTTTCCACAACTGTTGTTTCTGAAGGTTAGTCGTCATTGTATGTTTGGGTTAGTGTGATCTTTCAGTTTCCTCCAGATTATTGCATAAACTGCCCGAAATTTTGGTCTCGATACGGCCCTGAATCCAACGATGGAAAAGCAATTAATGTGCAGCATGTTTTCTCAGAGGAAGATGGGAAAAATACAATTCTTTACCGCGCTCTTCAGTGGCAGATAACCACGCTCAAGACTTACTAGACTTGAGGTGGAAAAGATGCACATGTAGGTGTTCACGGTAAAACATACGAAGGAGAAAAATTCGTTGACAATCATTTAGCCACTACTAGTGTGATAAACCGAGATTTCGCTCGGAACACTACACGCAGACTAGACCGATCGTAACATTTGAAATCTTGCGAAGCGAGAATTATTAAGCATCAACAAAACTCTATATATATAGTATGTGTGTATATTTATTTTTTTCTGTTACGAATAAAGGTATTTTAATAGTTTTCGCGAGCATTGCTAATTCAGCGGATCACCTCGCATTATCCCGTTGTTTAGAAATCTCAACAAGAGGCACGTTGTTTAATTAATGTACGACACAACCGAAAACATATCTTTACATGTTTATCAAATGAACATGAAAAAATGTAGGTCGGAGCATAAGTAAAAATTGTTGTAATTGCCGAGAAAGCCTCGTTTGTTTTTGTAATTACGAAGGGCAGAGATAAGAGATAATGTCAATGACGCTGTCATATTAAATAAGAAATCCGAATATTATCTGGAAATCTCCGCAACGAACAAGTTGCATTATTCAGTGCTACCTGTGAAAACTTATTTTCCATTATTTTTAAAGCTCTTTTATTCTGTAAAAATCAAGCGTTTTTAAAATGTTGATTTTTAAAATGTTGATTTTTAAAATGTTAATTTTCAAAATGTTAATTTTCAAAATGAATTCCGGTGTGACCGATAAAAATACCTCCGTCGGAAAATGATCACACTTCGATGCGTGAAACTCGAATGATTATTAGAAAAAGCCGAATTTTCAAAAAACTAAAGTTTTCCAGTATAATGTAATGTGTTATTACGATTCAGACTTGTTCGAATTCGCCTATTTTCGTTCATTGCGATTGTGGTATTTTACGAATGTTTTTCTTTTTTTCATTTAAAGCCAAAAATCATAACTTTCGCGAGCTATTTTTAATCTTTATTGCTCCAGAAGCTGCTGCTGGCGTCGTCAATTTCAAATATCACATTTTACGACAATCGAAGAATAATCCGTACGCGCTAACTGAACAGAACTTTGACAAGTTTTTACGCGAATTTAATTTCTAACTGACAAAATAGTTTTTCTGATTTTCCGTTAGATTAGCACTCACGGTACTTCCAGCGAACAACAAATATTTTTTCAATATTAATAAGAGAACCATGAACACATCGTTTTGTTGACTTTAAAATTAACGCGGTATCTTTTCCTAGTCCAGAAAAATAGTTTCAAAATACTCTTTACAACTGTAAAAATTCTTGATTAGAGTCTAAATTGAAAATGAAAATTATTTTCATTTGTTTACACAAAAGCGGTTTAATAATTGTAACATTCGATTAACTTTTAATTAAAGAAAAATAAAGGAAAGAATGAATATTTTCCGCCATTTATAACGGTTATTCTCATCTTATTTCTTATCGAAAAGTCGAAAAATAACACGGCCTAGGTTTTAATAATACATCGTAGCATGTAAACATCTTTATCGATGTGTGTATCTACACGTTAACGCGACTGACCATTCACTGTAATTAATATAATACACACTACAAATTATACACACGAAAAACATTTTATACGCGAATACTCCAAATGTTTAATTTACATTACTCGAGTTAACGCAGTTTTTGATAAAACAATGTCGAATAAAAGTAAAGTCAATAATGCGGTATTTGTCTATCGGGTTATCTCGTTAGTAACGGGCAGTGCTGATATATACAATTCAATTCTATATAAAGAAGTTAGAAAAAAACAAAAAAACAAAACAAAAACGAATGCCGTTTTAGCATAATTCGGGAGACTAGAGTCGCAAATATTCAGGTAGGATCGGTGCAAACAATACCTTGTTTCCCCGCCCCCCCCCTCGAATTGGGCAAGAAAACGTCGTTTATTTTCCATTTCTTTTACCGATTTATTTTTGAGTTTATATATTCGTAATTTCTGGAAGAAGTTGTAGTAGAACAAGAATATCTGTTGTTCTTATTCGTACCATTAACGAATGATTCGGTTTGGTTTATGCAAAGGGCACTTTTGCAAATGTTTTGTCCCAGGTGACGATATCTGTCTCCAACACGGGAATGCGAATTTTTCCCTGACGGATAACTTTGCTTGTTTTTAGTCTTTCCTCGAAATTTTATATTATAAAATAAAATGTTTTTTTACAAAAAAAAATAAATACCGATACTTGAAGGTTTATTATAAAAAAATTTAAAAATGCACTAAAAAGTAAAAAATACAAGAAAATATATGTATGTATATGTATATCAGAGTGATATAACACTTAAGGTTATATCGTAATTCTTATACAACATTAGTACACATTAATTAGAGTCGGCATCAAATTCATATTACAATATCTATGTAAGAACAATTTAATAAACATTGAATGCAGTTTTTAATCATTATTTTAATATGTAATATGAGAATCCCTACTCTAATTAAGGTACTACTAATGTTGTATAAGAATTACGATAATGTCACCTTTAAGTGTACATCATCACTCTGATATACATATATGTATATTCTTATTGGGAGTAATTATTTTTTACTTTTTAGTGCATTTTTAAATTTTTATAGTAAACCTTCAAGTATCGGTATTTATTTTTTTTTTTGTAAAAAAACATTTTATTTTACAATTTTTTGCGTTATACTTGAATTTTTTTCTTGTTAAAAATTAATTTTTTTTCACACCATTCTCTGTACTTTATACTTAAAAAAAAAATCGATTTCTTTATTTTGAACTGCATTTTCACGGTGTAAAAACATCAAAAGCAGCTACATTTCCATGTTAATTTGGAAAATTGATAGTATTTTAAGTCAATCGCCTCCGCGTTTTTATAATTCAACAGAACGGTAATTGGTAAGATTTTTCAATTATTATTATCAACTATTGTATTTCTTATCATTCGTTCATCTATAACGCTTTGTTGTTTCGTTAATTCGACCAAGTGCGTCGCTTAGCAGATAAAACGAAAGCCAGCGGTAGTGCAGGTCGTTTATCGCGGCTCGATCTTATCTCGATCGACGCACGCCGTGTTATGTCTTCAAAAAAAATAAATATTAAAAAAAAAAACAAAAAAGAAGCTAAATCTAACCCGACGGTAAAACCAATCATGAATGAAAAGCATCCAAAAAGACTTCTAAACTTTCCAAAGCTTCAATCTCCCGCATTATTAAGGATAACTCAAAAACTACTGGTCAGATCTTGATCAAATTTACATGGGACCACGTGAGAAGTACCAGCTTTCAAATAAAAGGAGAATCATCAAAATTGGTTCACCTAGAAAAAAGTTCTGATAAAAAAAAAAAAAAAAAATACAGTCGAATTGAGAATTTCCTGACTAATAGATTTTTATAAACTACCAACCTCACACTTCTGCTTCCTATAACGGCAAATTTGTCAATAAATTTCCTGCCAATAATATCCTCTTTCCATCCAAACGAGCACACCTCAAATCATGGTTGGATACCTACATTACCTCCTTTTCCAATCCTCATTCCTTTTACAAACTCTTGCAACCTCTTCCTTCATCACGTTCCTGGTTTGCTGATTTCCCTGGTTTCAGTCGTTCCGTTATTTCCTCCATAACACGTCTTCGTCTCAACCATAATTGTCTTCCTTCCTCTCTCTTTCGTTTTTCTATTGTTTCTTCCCCATACTGTAATTTTCATCCCTCGGATCATGACTGTGTTTGTGATGCAAATCATATCCTTTTTGAATGCTCTCTTCTTGTACAGCAGCGTTCCCTCCTCTACACTAAGCTTCTCCACCTAAAACTACCTACTCCTTTTTGTGCTTCCTACATACTTTCCTTTCCTTCACCAGATGTTGTTCCAATCTTAGCGGAGTTCATTTCCTCTATTTCTTTATATATCAAAATTTAATCCTGTTTTCGTAATTCTTTGATGATGGGTCATTGCCCTTGGTTGGCGTTCCCAAAAAAAAAAAAACAAAAAAAAACCTCATACATTATATGGGGGGGGGGGATCTTGTCTAATCGTATGTGTGGACGCAAATAAAATGTCAGATGTTTTCTAGCCTACAGAATGAGCTGCAGACTTTTTTCAAATTTTTTGTCCGACAATATTTTAACATACCAGCTGAACCCCGATAAGAAATATTTAATAACCATGTATAATAATATCAATAATAATAATTTAAAAAAAAATAATAGATATTATTTCAAAAAAAAAATAAACAACTGAAAAGGTTTATGTTTTGTTGTCTAAGAATCTAGATTATGTTTGTTTTTTTTTTTTGAAATATCGAACTTCTTACGAAACTCGTAATTATTTTGAAAAATTTTTAAAATCGATCTGGTGAGTAAATTTCGGGAAAACCATCTCTTTTTATACACATTCAGTCATATGTATATATTACAAATATTATACATACTGATTATAATGCGGAGCAAACAAAAAAAGAATTTTTTGCTTAACAGCAGTTTTTGTTAATCTCTTTTTTATTACACCTGACTATGCCCAAATAGGACACACACTCAAGAGAACGTAAAATCAACAGTAAGCGTATTAGTAAGTACACAAACTTTTACCGTAGGTTTTCGTATACAAAATGTGGAACTGTCGCTTCGTGCGTTCTAATTAGTAGTGAACGTTAAATATTTTTAAGATGCCACACGAGACCGAAGTAATAAATAAAATTTAACCAAGTGAGGGTAACGGTTGTAACTAAACAAAAAAACATCACAGTTTATATTACATTTGTAACGCTAAAAATCGACATCTACGCAGCACTTCTAATTTTTACCGTAATTCAATTTTTTGGCTTTTAGTTACAAAAATGAGCAAGTTTTAACCATGGAAGAGGGACGTAATCAAATAGAAAAAAGGTTCAGGTGTTCAATCGTATGCGCAATTAAGAAAGTATTATGAAAATTCTGACACGGGGTGCTAAAGGAAATGGTCGTTAAACAAAAAAAAATATCTACCAGCCGTTAACAACGACTTAATCTGAAAATAATAAATGCAATTGTATGAGATTTTTTCATGATTATTTAAAAAAAAAAGGTATTATTAATTAATATTGGCTGATAGCAATTGCGAAAGAAAACTATAGAAAAATAACGGGGACCTACTGCTGCTGGAAAAAGCAGGTGTGGAATGCTGACATTAAATCTCGAAAGGATGGTACGACCAAAAATTAATAGCTGCCGCGATAACCCATTGATTGGACCACCTGTAAGCATAGATTGTGATTTTAAAATAATTTGAAGTTTCAGGAAAAAAATAAAATTTTTGAATTATGGCGTAGTAGAATTTTTCGACGCAGATTTAAGCACCGGTTTAAAGATTTTTCGTAATCGTAGAAGATTTTTGGCGTGCAATTTGGAAACGAATAATTACTAATCTTTACGAACAGAAAGAAAATAACAATTACAGATAGATATATGCGAACTGAATGCACCGAAAGCGGCAATAGGCAACAGGATATCCTCCAATTCAAATTATACGGTGGCGGTTTCAGAGGAACGCAGGGAGATTAACGAAAAAAACGGAAGAGAAGAAGAAAGATATTCGCACGATTTCTCCGGGTTGTACACCGGAACAACAAACGAGTAACGTGGATAGAAACTTTGAATAATTGACCGGTAATGAGGCTCGCTCATGTAGATATTGCAATGACATTATACGCATTCTAATTAGTGTTGAAAGTAATTTCCTCGGATTAATTTAATTAATAATTTGGCTCATTATTATTAAAGTATATTTCACCGCTCGGAAATGGAACAAAGAAATAAGGTGTGCACAACCTCATTACTTATCATGCAGTAATTTATACTATATACACGCATACACCTTTATATATATATATATATATATATATATATATGTATATACTCATATATTGCATTAATGACACCCGAGGAAATGTGAAAATCCCGTAATAAAATCTATAAGTTTTTACGTCACGCTTATAGAAGACATTTCATTCTGTGAAGAATCACTTAGGGTTAATCGAAGTTGACTTTCAAGAATGATATTAAATTAGCAGCTGGAGGTTCCGGGAGCTTTTCAAGGCGAGGAACGATTTAGTTTATATATTGTAAGGGGTTCGGTTTTTCCGGCGTCCTTCCTTTTGCTGGTTTTCCTGCGTTCCTTCTTGATGTTTCAACTTGACGACTGAATTGTGTTTTCAGGCGCCACATCAGTATCTTATTTCTTTCTTATATACCTATTTTTTTTTCGAAATTTTATTTATGAAAAATAGCAAAACAAAAAGTTTTCTCTCGTTCGAAGTGTTTTGCGCATGAAAGTGAATTAAATTCAATAAATTAGCAGAAAAAAAAATACAGTCGAATTGAGAACCTACTCCTTTTTTTGAAGTCGGTTAAAAAGACTTTAAACCACGTATATTCAATGAAAGGACACGACAAATGAAAATTAATCACGATAAATAGTATTGCATTTCCACACCCCGGATGACATGTTTTTTTTTTTTTTTTTATTATGGCCGACTTCGATAACCAAAAGCATAAAATATATTTAGCGCATAAAAACCGGGAAAATAGATTGCTGATGGTGGCTATCCAAGGAAAAATCAACAAAAAGCCGATAAGAGGTCGCAGGAAACTGGAATGGATGACAACAGGCGCACAGAAAAATCTGAAGCTGCAACAAATGATTGATCTAGCAAGAAGCCGTTTAGTATAGACCAGTAGTTATTGCACGCAATCTTCTACAACAGAAGAAGCAACATGATGATGATGATGGCCGACTAGATTTAATTTTCGACAAGTTGCATTTAACACTACGCACGTTCATACCCGAACAACGATCGTCACTCAATATCTCACCGGACCAATTTATCTTGTAGTACAGCTAATTACTATCGAATGACTTACCTCAATTCCGTAGGATTCATAGAATTTTACTCTCTCCGTTAAATCTATTTAAGTAATGGTAAAATAGACACCCGCATTGGTTGCGGACGAAAACTCGCTAGCTCATAAGTTTGCCAAAAGGGCGGAAAATCGAAATTTTGATCGGAGACACTTTGCTAATTAAATCGGCGTCGTGAAAAAGATCAATTTTGATTAATCGATAATGATGAGTCGAGTTCTGTAAATAATTTCGAACGACACTTTTAGAAAATTATTACGGGTACTCTCAGGGAGTGGAGTACTCCTTCAAAAGGAGAGATGAGATGATCCCGACAATAAAAAATTATTTTGTAACAAATGCAGATACTCGTGCGAGGGCGGTAGATAGGTGGGAGTTAATCTAATTGTTGAATGTTACTGGAGTTATAAATTCTATTGTTCTGTTTTGTTTTATTATTTACGATCAGAGCGCATATTTTTAGATCCGATACATGGGGTTAGCCGTTCCATATAGTTTGTCGGCACGACTAAATACACGGTGGATGGGATGGATCGTTTAAATTCGGACAATGTTTAGAATGCTGAAGATTTACAAAAACAGAGAAATTAAATTTTTGAAACACTAAAGACAAGCTATATACACCTTGGACACGCACTCTATGCGGCAAAAAACACAATTTATGATGTCCCATTTTGAAGTAGGAAAAAACAGAAGGAGGGGGAGAACAAGGAATTGATCACAGATCCGTATCAGGGCTGCTGGGCAACATCTGCATTTGGATTGGGATCTTCGACGACTGTGTCAACCTACAGAAGAGCTTTCGCTTTAGCCTATGTTTCATCATCGTGATAAAATGCTCGTGAAGTAATCGCAAGAAGAAGGTAAAAAGAAAGAGGACGACCGCGATACACGACGAAAAGAACTTTTTACAAATGATTAGCATATTTCAAGTTTATAAGGAACTCCCACTACGATAAGAGTAAAATACTCACAAGTGAATTGTTCACGTGTATTTAATATATACGCCTAGCTAATAAAGCTCTGCTCTTCGATCCTCGATAAACGGCAAACCTTGGACTGCTCCTCCGGATATCACAGTTCTTTTGTAATACTTGCGGAAAATTTATTTTTATATGTTTTTTTTTGCTATGGAAATGTGATATATTGTTATTTTAAAACGTAACAGAAAACGATTACATTTTTCGTAACGGTTTTTTCATATTACCCCCGACGCGGCGTAAGAATGACATATAGTCATTAAAAATAATGAAAACATATTTTTAACCGACTTCAAAAAAGGAGGAGGTATTCAATTCGACTGTATTTTTTTTTTTTTTTTTTTTTATGTGTGTTACCACAGAACTTTCTTCTAGATGAACCGATTTTGATGATTCTTCTTTTATTTGAAAGGTGGTGTTTGTCATGTGGTCCCATTTAAATTTGATCAAGATCTGACCGATAGTTTTTGAGTTATCCTTAATAATGCGGGAGATTGAAGCTTTTTGGATGCTTTTCATTCATGATTGTTTTCACCGTCGGATTAGATTTTTGACTTAAAATACTATAAATTTGCCAAATTACCATGGAAATGTAACTTTTGGTGTTTTTACCGTGGAAATATCTGTTCTTATTAAAATGTTTTAATTTAATTGAATAAAAATGCACTAAAAAGTAAAAAATAAAATGCTTTTTTACAAAAAATAAATACCGACTTCAAGGTTTATTATAAAAATTTAAAAATGCACTAAAAAGTAAAAAATAATTACTCCCGATAAAATATATATATCAGAGTGATATAACTTAAGGTGATATCGTAATTCTTATACAACATTAATTTTTTGGAGTTGGCATCAAATTCATATTAAAAGAATAATTAAAAACTGCATTAAATGTTGATTAAATTGTTCCTAACATGAATTTAATTCCAACTCCAAAAAGTTAATGTTGTATAAGAATTACGATATCACCTTAAGTTATATCACTCTGATATATATATTTTATCGGGAGTAATTATTTTTTACTTTTTAGTGCATTTTTAAATTTTTATAATAAACCTTGAAGTCGGTATTTATTTTTTGTAAAAAAGCATTTTATTAATTTGAATTTCAATTACAAATTAAATCATAAAGAATATATTCTTTAAGCTATTCAATGATCATCGGCCATGTTTTGCAAGTTTACACAGAGAATGTACTAAATACTGTCACATCGACGTACAATTTATAACAGTGGTGACTACAGAAAAATGACGTTTCTCTCCAACCGAATTTAATTTTTATAAATAAGTTAACTTTATACGATTACGTATTTTTTTTTTTTTTCAATTCAACTTCAGTGAAATATAGTAATAGCGGAATATTATAATTCAGTAATATCGCCTTTTTCTCCTCTTCTTTAAACATACAGAGTGCGAATTTTTAAGAAATAATTTTTACCCATGACTCCTTCCAAAACATACACATATGTATAAAATAATATTGAACCTTCCACCACCAGATTATAACACATTTAAAAGAGTAAAAATATTGAATACGCCATTTATATTACAATTTTAGTTACATATTTCTTAACGGTTTTTTTATAATGTCGTTTAGTTTTGAAGATGCCGCAAAGGTTTACGAATAGAGTGCTGTGTATGTTATAAAATCAAAATTAGTTATAAGCATGTCGGGTACTCGTCTAGGAGAAATTCGTACGACGCAAAACTTATTAAAAATAGAAATAGAAAAAAACAAAAAAAAAAAAAAACCAAAAACAAACGATTTTATTTCTAGCCTTTTTTGAGAATCTTTTACCTCCTGGGCGAAAATATAAAAAGAGGCGCACGAAAAAAAAGCGCCAAATGAATTCTAAAGACAAAGAGGCGGGAGGATAAGTAAATATCCGATGATGAAGAAAACCGAAAAAACGGATGAATACGGAAAATACCGAGAAAAATTGAGAATTAAGTTTAGAATTTTTTCCGAAACGATTTAAACTTTCTTGTAAATTAACATCGGTTCTACAGATCTCCGTTACGGTCAACTGAATAGAATAGCGAGCTCGCATCGGCGTGCAATTCGGTTTCTTCTATGAGATAAATCAAATAATAGATAACGGCGATAATTATGCAACAACTATTTCCGGGAAACAGAATTTCTCCGCGTCAAGTGCGTCAGTTCTAACTATCGTTTGTTTTTACCGTTCCACAGCGCAATCTACTTTTTTTTTTCTTTTTTCTTTTTTTATTCCGTGAAATATTTACTCAAATATCGATGTACTCCAAAATACACAATAGACAACGAAATAACATTACAGAGTTTGTGAACATCGACGACGGACAATGGAAACTGTTATTAAAACTTCGAACACGAGCGATTTTCACCAGCGTGTTCATAGCTCGGAAATACTGCAACGTTAAAAACAAAATTAACCATCGATGTTTTTTCTACACTATCGAACAGAAGCCGTTTGTATTTCGCTGTTATCAATTGATTTCGATTTCCCGAATGCACAGAAAAGAGCAATACGTGATTTATACACGATGCAACCGTTATCAGTAAACGTTTCCTTCGAATAATGCATATTTCCGCGAAATGGATGTAATTTTGGGTCTTTTGATATCGTATTGCTTCTCTTCTTTTCTCGAACTGAAAGGTCTTTATTTACAAATACACGAAAGTGTAAATAACGGAGATTTATTTATTTATTTATTTATTTATACGCTTACGCTTAACAACCAATAAGACCAACAGCAGCGTATACATAAATAACAGATTGGAAATTAAACAAGCACGTTAAGAAGTTTATGCATCTGCACGTGAAATATAAACATTACATTGCATTGGAGAAACTCTGTTTTATATTCCGTAACACGATGTGCGCATACTTTTATAAGTAATATAACGTTGTACGGAATCCATATATACATGGACAAGGAGAGGTCACGACGTTGGGATCACCGATTTCGATGACATTTTGCAGATCGATAATGAGTATGTGAACCGTGTAAAATACTATTAGAATGAAGCTTTTTGATTTACGCGAGAAATAACAATTTTTAAAAGCCGCTGTTTAGAAGAAAATATGCAATAAATTCCAGATTAAGTTTATTCACCTTGTGCGAATGGTGTTCGGAAAACCGATTATTCCAAAATGAAGTATATTAAATAAAAAAATTACTAAAAAACAAACAATAAGGTAACACGAAAAAATTAATTTTAAATTTAATAAAAATTTAAATGCATTATTTATTATATTTATATAGTATAAAAATACAAATCATTTTGATTATATTTATATAGTATAAAAACACAAATCATTTTGATTATATTTATATAGTATAAAAACACAAATCATTTTGAATTTGTTTTATGGTGTAGTGACGACAAAAGTCATAGTAATTTGTACAACGTGAACAAAAAGTTGTGTGTTTTCAGATCAATATACATATATAGATATTATGATATTTTTTAAACAATATCAATGCCTATTAAAACCTTGATACATCAAATTCAAGTTGTAACAATCAAAAAACTATATTAAATCAGTATAACGACACAACCATTTGTTTTCTATAAGGTAAATATTAGAAACATCAGGATATTTCATGCGGTTTCAAAATTAATGAAAAATAGACGAAATGGATGTTAGCAAGAAAATTAGGACCCATAGCTTCCGAAAAAATTAAAGATAAATGGAAAAAAAAATTAAACGCGCTTAAAGATTTCAACACATTTAGACTGTTACGTAACAGAGAACCTAGATTAAGGTTTCGAAATTAAACAAAAATGCGGATATAATCAAGAATGGCTTTTACAAACAAAAGAAAAATTTTCATTTGATAACAGCCTCAGTCTAAAAATCAGACAATCAATATTATTATATGCAATAGAAGCCTCAATTCTCAATATGAAACAACTAGACAGATGCACACCTTTATAAATGTGCATACATAGAAGGATGCTAGAAATACCTTGTGAGGATGAGAAACGAAGAATACTAAAAGAAAAGCCCAAACTGAAAAACCTAATATCGTGCAAGACTATCAAGAAACGCAAAATTGTATAATTCGGACATATCATTAAAGAAAGAAAATATAACATACTTCAGCTGGTCCTAGAAGGCGAAATAAAGACCAGAAGAGATTCTGGAGGAAGGAAAAAAAAATGAATTGTAAACATTAAAGAATGGACAAAGACTGTAAATCTAAGCGAACTTGTGACGAAAGGGAGAGAGGAACACGGTATAATGATCCCGATCGCCTATGCTCTGTGACTGAGTATGGCACTATAAAGAAGAAGATTAGTTTCAGAGTATGATATTAAAAATTTCGTCAATGATGAGCTTGTAAATTGCGTTTTTTGGAAGTTTTTAAAATATCTTAATTCGAATCTACATTTCCGTATGGTAAATATTATTAATAATACTCTCATTCTCATCGTCTCTTTAATTTTAGAATTATTTTGCGGGTTTATCTTTTCCCTATATTATAATAAAAATTTTTTGGCTAATTTTTGTCTGGCTATATTAGGCGAAGAAATCATATTTCTTAAAGAGGCCTTTTTTTCTAATGTTTATTTGAATGAATGCTTAGTTATAATAATTACCGATATACTTACATGGGACCTCCACTGACGGAACGATTTCAAATAAACAAAGGATATCATTGGCGTGAGCCTACATTGTCAAAAGTTATACGCGGAAATGTTAAGATAAGTAATAAGAGTGTGATCAAACTATTGGCATTTTTTCTTCCTTATCATATTAACGACAATTTCAGTAATTTTTGAGTAGGTATTTGGAGCGATTAAATCACGCGAAGTATTGTTATGTATAATTTACGAAACGCTAAATCCTTTATTTTTAAACTTCGGCAAGATACCATTTTATTTCTACGTTGACTGCGATGGGAAAAAATACGTTCAAATCTAAAAAAAAAAAATGAAATCGGTGTTTGGGGACCAGTCAGCTTTGTTACAAAGCTTATTTCTGTTATCCTCATTTGTTGATAACTGTCTGACAATGCTTCTAATACCGTTGAAATAATAATTAAATGAATACTAAAATGAAAGCATGAGGCAGCAAGATTATATCATCTTCGTTCGGTGTAATCTTCTGAGAAATTTTCACGATTATTAAAATGTACCGATTTTCTAAAACTTGAAAGTAAGCGTCGTATAGAGAATTCTTTGAAATCTTGAAGAGATTCTAAGGTACTAACTTTCAAAAAAAAATATAGTGAACATTCTCTTAATCGCTTGTTTTGTAAAAAATAATCTACGAGTACAGATTTATATTTATGAGGTGGTGTCGTCCCTGTAGCTTTTTTCGGATGGGGGAGGGGGGGGGGGCGACTGCCTCTGTTGTCCCCTGTTTGGAACGCCACTGTTCTCAAACTTCTCGTTAATGCGATTGTACTCGACATATCGGTGTTGGCTTTATAATAATCAACACTATTTGTTATCTGCTGCAAGAGATTTTGAAGGGTGATTGATTACTGAAATTGTCATTTTTAAAATCATTCGTAGATTTAAAACGTCTCACCGGAGGAGCTATTATCGCCAGTTTGCTATTTCTTTCAGCACGCTCGTCTATTTATAGAACTTTGTTGAAAGAAATAATGCAATAAAAAAAATCAACGCATTATCTAAAAAATAAAATAAATTTATATTACACGTATCATCAAAAATCTAATAACTATCGACGTATTCTACACCCTTAAAAAACTCGCGACTCTGTTAAAGATACAACAGCCTCTGCCCATTTTGTTTTTCCCGGTTTCTTTCAGTTTTTTAATTTAAGGTATTTGTTGTAGCAGCATTCGTAATTCAGTTGTTACTATAAAACGAAGCACTTCATGTTTATTTTTATTACATACAACTTAGGCACGAGTCAACGAAGGGGGTAAGAGTGTCGAATAGGAAAAATTATTAATTCAGATTACTGCCTCGGAAGGACTGGGTGTGTGCTTTATATGATATTTATATTGATCGATTGACCACTTAGATTCACTAAGGTAAACGCTCATCTGTAAACTGAATCAAACGATGAATCACCGTCATTGCCGGCGGTAGCAGCAGCAGCAATAGCACGCGGAACGTTTTTAGCGAAAAAGGTGAAAAAACATAAGAAATCATTTATCATAAAAAAATGATAGTCAAATTACCGATAATGGAGAGAGGATCGTTATCGGAGCGATTTTTTATAGGCATCGATTTTCTTTTTATCCGTAACGAAATTCAAAATAAATAGGTCAATCGATAAACTTCCGGTAATTAGATCATGCTCGACGACGATACTACCTTTAAGCGGGGCAATTTATTAAATAATCCAGCTAAAAACACGATGATATTCGTTGGCCACTGTCGGGAGTGTGTCATTACGAAATATGAGAGGTGAACGTGTATACGAGAAGAACGGGAAAAAAAAAGTAAGCTGCCGAAATGATGGAGCAGTATTTTGAATTATTGTTAAATAATAATCTTCGGGGAAGAATAGGAGACAGGAAGGAAAAGATGAGGTGGGAAACGAAGATAAGAAGCAGATTAAATGATAGCTATTTCATCAGCGGAGCCGAACAACAGTGTAATGGTAAACGCAGAGTAAATTACCGTTACTTAATTTCAACGTGTAGCGTCGTCATCGGAAAAACAACAAAAAAGAAATGAACTTTGATCCGAACTAATGATCAACTCTGCTGGCTGCGTGGGAAAATCGTCTTGGGTAAAAAACGACTTCGATCAATACACCATTAACAACACTGTGTTACGACTGCAGTTATGATTATCATTCGGATTAAAGTCGTGTTCGCCACCACATTAAACCGGTTGAAAGTGATTTTGAACTGCTGGGATATGAACTGGCCGAAGAAAAGAAAATGGAGCACACGGAGTTGGAAAAATGCCGCAATTTGAAAATCTGCGTTAGAAAATTTTCGAAAGTAGAAAAAAATGAGCAGTATAGACACAAAAATAAACACCGGAATCTTGAAAATTACCTCGAGATAGAAAACATTTCAATCGTCGCTATGTATTATCGTTTACATCGACAACAATCATTTTTTCTTTTGGTTTTCCGATAGTTACTACCGACCCGACCACTCGTTGTAGTTTTGCGAATAATAAACCTAAATAGAAAATCGTATGAAAACCGGCTGAAGTAGCGATGTTACACTGTGTACATTTCGAAGCTTTTCCGGTCGGTAAGCTTAAATTTTTGTTTTACTAATATTTCGTTTACAAATTTACCGCTAATACAATTATCATTGTTATCATCATAATTATCCATATCGTTTAGCTTTTATACAAATTCGATCGTTGATGGTTTTTAATTAGAATTACACTGGCTGTCAGTACAATTTAAAAAAAAAAACAATAAACAACTCACATTTACACCGGCGTTTGGAATTTTCTGATAATTTCCAATTTCGAGGTTTCATGTAATTGTAACATTACAAAAATGAACGCGCTAGAAAGTAACATCAATAAATTTAAACGGAAAGAAATATTTAAAAATATCTAGAAATAGGCCGATGCTCCGAGGCTTTCTGTAAATAAACATAAAGAATGGATCGTGATTTCTCAGTGCAGTGCATGAACTCACCAGTAGCTTTTGAATATTTCGTTAGCTTATATTTAGATGGGGTGCAAGTTGAACGAGTTTATTTGAGTAACTCGTGAGTCTTCAACCGTTACTCAGATTTATTCATTCACTAATCTGTTTATAGAATTTATTTCAGTGGGGAACGTATAATTTCACTTATTATTAAACCCTTCCTCTTGTTTAACAAGCACCTTCTTAGCGATTGTAGTAAATATTATTCTTGCAGATCTAGCGATTACTTAAGATACAAATTTTAACGCACTTGTTAGTTGGGTACAACTACTGTTTAGATTAACCGCCTTTAAATTCTGCACATTAGTGGGGAAATTGTCGAATAACATTTTATTCAGCGTAACTCGGAAACAATAAAAATACATTCTATGATGGGAGCATTTTTTAAAATATTTTTCATTGAATGGCAAAATCACGGTAAAACTGATGATAATATGTGTTTATGCGTCGCAAATAAAGTCGGCGAGAAAGTTCATTACACTAAAGCAAAAAAAAAAAAAAAAAAAAAATGCACAAAGTTTGAATAATGCATTAAGAGAGAGCAACGATGATATCGTAAAACGTGTAAAACAAAGTATGAAACTTTTACTGAATTCGTAGAAATATTCGCCCTTAAATTACCGTGTTACTCTCTATTTTCATCGTTAGTCAAATGTATCTTTTTTAAAGATGAATTACAAAATCGCTTTCTTCTTTCCTTTTTGCACCTTCCATTCTCACTACCTATTATCGCTGCTCTGAGCAACATGATCGCCATCGACACTGCATTTCGATGGTGTGAGTATGTTTCAGGGACGAAAATTATTTTTGTTAAAAAAGAAAAATAAATGAAAGACTAAAAACAGACATTGTTTTCGATGGATGAACTATGTGGCGATTTTTTAACCGGCTCAAAAATAGAAAAAAAAATTGCCTACTGATGGTAGCGATGAAAAATTTATAATCGAGGTTCTGATAAAATATATCGGTGTAACCAAGGCGAACTAGGTTTCACTACATGAAAGAAAACACGACGGATCGTGACAGATAGGAAAATAATTAAATAGCCAATTAAGTTCGACACTGAAATCGAACTGTTTCCACTGATATGCCGCAATTCTGAAGAGTTAACAATTGAACGATACTTCACAACTGATCGTCCCGGCTCATTATTTCAATACTTTTCGATTTTAATTTTTAAAATGGTTTCAATTTTTATCTGCGATCGAAACATTTAACGCAACAAAATGCGCTAATATATATGTTATCGAATGTGTAGTAATGTTTACATTTCGGGAGAAATAATAATCATCAAACAATAAAATTATATACACCAAAAAAACAGACCATTTTAAATTTAACATAAATTAATATACCAAAAAAAAAACCCTTGCGAGAATTTCCTCGCTTTACTACTAGAAACAGAAAGAACCAATATATTCATTCACACAGATAAACTTAATATTAAATGTTTTGTGTAATGAAACCTAAGTAACCTGCTTTCCATTAGAAAAGAAAATCAAGGAACGTTATTAAAAACTAACGGAAATGTTTGATCTTTGAATTAAAAAAAAATTAAAACAAAAATACTCACATACACACACATACACACATGTATATATGAATATATAAATAGGCCAGCTACCGTGGCATTAGATTAGGCAGTAGTGTTAAACATTCGGGTATGACATCCCGCTGCTGGACATCGAAACTTTTAAAAGTTTTATTTGCGCTGGGTTGATGTCCATATTTGACGTACCCAAAAAAAAAAAATATATATACATATATATATAAAATTATTAATACTAGATGAAAAGTGCGATAAAATTGTTTGATATTAGGGACAAAGTGAGTATGTATTTACGGAAGTACTAACTTCTACCGAAGAAGAAAATCAAAGAAGCATTAGAGAAGGTAAACGCAGAATTCGTGATCAGAATCGGAAGCAGGCCTAAATAACATTTGTCTTTACCTAAATATTCTGTGATTATATTTCTAGGCAAGCAGCTAACGCTTTCGGAAATACAACATATATACACTTCATCCTTAATATCGAATAATTCTATCGTACTATACTCCTTTAGTATTAGCCGAAAAAAATACGAATCTAAAAAAGGGAAAACCAATTGTTTTTACAATTTTTTCTTTATTGCTTTTTTTTCTTTTTTTTTTTTTTTTTGTTCAATAATGTTATCCTTATTCCACTTGAGTGAAACATCGTTATAACCCCAACTATGCACCATAGTCTCAGATTATTTTACATTAAATTTAATACAATATTCTCATTGAAAATTAGCTCAAAAGGGAATAAAACAACTTTCTCAAAAAGTAGCTATAAATTACATTAAATAACGACATTTTTTTAAATTTCATTTTGATTTTTTTTCCGATTTGGTCGTCGTGAATTCCTTTTTATTCTTTAACGATTTAACGAATACAATGGAAAAATAGAGAAGAATCGCGAGAACACAAAACCGATATAAAGGAAAGAGAAATTACACAACTTGGAAATGGAAAGAACAGGCCTTCAAAAATGATGTGGTTATTGTGTAAATAGTATCTTGCGCTAACAGTAGAATGGATAAAAATTCATCGACAAAATGATTTTTTCTTTTTATGATTGAAATTTTAATGGTCACCTCGGGGAAAAAAAAAATGTATTGCAGACGTAAAAGTCAAACAATAAAATGAAAGCGTCGATGGTCTACCTTGTGATGCAGCTGTTAATGAATTTTTCATTGACAAATACGTTGCTGATAAAGTTCCATTTTAAGTTTTGGTCAGACTCGTATCCCTTGTCCAACTTATTTTTTCGTTTGTTTTTTTATATTTCCTTCTTATTTTCCGTTTTATAACTTTCCTCCCTTAGAGTGCTACATAATCTCTTCCTCGCTTTTATTTCCCTCATCTCCTTATCGTTTTTCACTTATAGCCCCGAATCCAAAAAACCTGAAATTTTCTAGTCGAAACGTTATCGGAAGTTGTTTAGCAATACAGTACCAAGCGATTATGGCATATTCGCACTTTGTTTATAATTAGGTTTTCATAAGAATGAGCCACATGTTGATGTATTGAACAACATTCTTCTGGGACAATTTTTTACGCGCCATCCATCTCTCTATTTTCTAGGAATTATAAACAAAATGAATCGATAAAAACTACTATTTGGGGATGACGATAAGGAGTATCGGACTTTTTTTCATTCGCGCCTAACTCTGAAAAAACGTACGGCAAGAGTTATCAGCTGCAAACACGTCGTGTGATTAGGCCACTAACGTCGCCGGATCATTTGAAGTCGGTTCTTATCGCACACGAATGCTGTAAATTCCGTATTTCATCATTTACGAAAGCACACAAACGCTGGTTATTTATCTCGCATAGTCGCAGCAGTTTTAGCATTTATTATTTTTGAAACACAAAACTCGCCATGAACAAAGGAGAAAATGAAAAGTGCCTCCCCCTCCCGGAGGGGGGCAACTTCTTTTTCATTGCTATAAACATTTGTTTATCACTTGTACTGAGCGGTACACACCCTATCGCAGCATACAGTGGGGCGTAGTTTTGGTGCGAAAGTTTATTGTCTTACAATACACCAGCACGGAGGGTGGTCTAGAGGAGAATGTAAACAACAATTACATTATCAGGGAATTTCTATGTATTTTAACACGGTGCAGTGATAAGAAAAGTTTTTGAAACAAACCAATTTTTTTCGCTTACTCGAGAAAAGCTATATATATACACATATATATACATATATACATATATATGCACATATATACATACATATACACACACATAACACACATCCATCAATAAAAATACATACACATATAAAATGATACATTTGATAAATCTTATACGCGATAATTATACACTCTTTTGCTTACTATTTATGAGAATGTGATCAGTTTTGTAAAAACTTTTGTCGTTCAACTAGGAAAAATTTAATGGCGAATATTAGGACAACGGTAATATTATGTGTGACGTCTATAATCATTGTTTCATTATAAAAGATTCCCGTTAATTTTAAACACGTTAGAATTTTATGCTAAACGATTAAAAAATTTCTATAATTTTTTAAAAAGAAACTTAAAAAAAAAACAAACTTTAAATGAAGGAGGATCGCATCAATTTGACCTTTAAATTAGGAGGGGTACACTGCGCGTTAACCTTTGTTAAAAGTTTAAATATCAATTACGCTTATTGTAGATACGTTACGAAAGTGGCCATTATTTTTGACAAATGTCTTTGATTAAAGTTCGAATGTCAACGCTTACCAAATGTGCGAAAGAGCGAACATTTAGAACGTTCACGATAGAGCCGTTATTAAACTCTCCTCGTCGCAAATGTAGACAGACATTTATCGGAAGTCCCATTAAAAATAATTTCGGTAATTCCAAACGTCGCTCAATAATGATGTTTCAGGACCATTCCCGGTGTCCTCTATTTGCTGACGACAGAAATTAATAAACAAAATGATAACGTACAAAGAGGAAAAAGAGACGGGCGAGTTTGCTCCCCCCCAGCCAGAATTATCGAATATTACAAGCGGCTTGTTGTTTTGATCTGTGTGCTGAATCGGAACTGGAAACGACAAAAACGTCCTAGATAGAAAGTAATATTTAAAAGATGAAAATGCGAGAGAATTTACTGAATTACTATGTCATGAAGGCTAAATTTTTAAGCAATTGCAAGAAAAGCGGATGAAGGTTTTCGCTCGGAAAGTGAAGTAATTCCCCGATAAAGAACAGAATATGCATCGCGGTTACCGGGTAACGTCTGTACAAGTGACGCGTTCTGGAATTATTTACATTTTACACGATCAACGGCTTCGTTATAATTCTGCACAGTGACGATGACGCCGAACGGTAGCGTAATAATCAGACAGGTCTAGTGGATTATCCGAATTGGTCATGGTCTAATTTTTTTTTCCGGTACGCTTTTCTACAAACGACGGATCTGCAGGTAGAATCCGCGTAGAGCATGGGCAATTTCAGTTGTCGACGAATTAGAGCACTCATAAAGTGTAACCATAATCATCTTTCTAGCCCACACGCTGAATTTAAAATTCAAATGAAATACCGGAAAAAACTGAGTAAAGTCGTTCTGCTCCGTAGTTTTACACGCACATACACACGTATTACTATATGACCGCTACTTTTTTAAACTAATAATAGCAATAATAACAGCTGTAACACTGCAACGCATTATCGCCTGCTGCTGCATAATTCATTTTATTTTCGTACATGTAAATGTAAAGAGTAAAGTGTAAAAAGTAAAAAGCAAAAAGTAAATGACGAAAAACGAATCCGACTATTGCCCTTTCATTATGATTATAATTAAAACGGAAATTACTCTCTGCGGGCAGTGATTCAAGTCGTGAATCTGACGCGAAGGGGCGAAGGGGGAGAAAACAGTGATTAGAAAGAAGAATAACGGCGATAATGATACGAAAGAGGCGATAATAATAACAACGGAGACTGTTGTAGGAACACCGATGATAAGTGCAACCGGTGAATACTACGAAGTGAATCAGCTAGCAGCAGATTAATTGTCGAGGACTGTTCTCGTTGTTTTTCATCTTCATCTTAACGAACACCCTCTTCCAGATTATACTATTTATTACGCGACCAGATCACTGCTACTATCATTAGCATCTTTAATGGAACTGAGCCGACCTACTTTTTCTGTTAACCGCCAGTAAGTATTAATTTTCGTACTCAGGCATCGTATATGACGAATTAGAAAGTAATACTGATAAAACGAATAAAAGTTACGCATATTTTTAAACGAAAACCGTTCGGAATAAAGAATGTATTTTTCGTTAGAGCAGCTGACTTTTGTTTGTGTGTTGGGGTGCGATGGTGACCTAAAATATATCTCAAAGGGGACATCATTATGTAGATCGACAAAACTGTAAATATCTTTATCGCTTTTGGAATACATAGTTTTATTACAGGATTAAGATAAACATATTCAATCTCCATATATAAACATATTTCCTTTCCCTTTTTTCTCTCTCACTCACACAGACACACGCACATATATATATATATATATATATATACAGCAGGGACGGATCCAGGACATGGGGGATTATATGATTACGTAAAGTATTCTACGGTAGGTAGTAGATTTGAGAAATACCTCTTGTTTCATAAAGAAAATCAAATTACAGAAATTTAAAAATACATAATTATTACAATTTAATTTAAATTTATTTTTATTTTTTAGGAGGTGAAAAATAAAACGATATTATAAAATTATACCTTAAATATGGTAGTTTAGAAATAGTAAGAAAGATAGTATTTTTATTAGACATTTTACTTCTTTTTTATTTTTGTTAGTAATCCGATCCCGATTTCTCTTTGTTCGTGAGCAAGTTTAAATATATATATTTCTCATTGAACTCTATTTTTAATTAAAATTACAAAATAAAAATGACAAAAGATCGACGACAGCTGTGTTTAAAATAGAATAAAAAAGAAACATTAATAGTTTTACTAGAAAACAGTATTAAATATTAATTATTAAAATCCGTAGGTAATGATCATACAAATCTTTTATAGCATAAATTAAATTTCTCTGTTGTAACAAATTTTTTCATAGAGGCTTTGGTGTCTTCGGTGCGGCGAGCGGGGCATCACCCCCCCCCCCACCGTGGATCCATCATTGTATATAGTAGACTTCACAATAGCCGTTCTAATGTTTGCGATTCAAAAATATGACTGTTTTAACTTTTTTTTTTGCCGCCTTTTATTTTTGGGGTGCCAAAAAACAATAATTATTTAAAATTCTCCGCTATTTACTAAACGTCCAAGTCTATTGTACAAGCGGCATAAAAAAAATGACAGTATATCCAAATAATGAATATGATTATTTTAAATTTATTTATAAGGATATTATTATTCGTTACCTTTCCATTTATATTATAAGAAAAGCCGGTGTAATTTCTTTTTACTTTTTAAAATCTAATTTTCAATTTTTCTAAATCAGTTAAAAGGAAACAAATTATTATTCATCTTGATCCGTATATTAGAAAATTGGGATTGACATTTGCGACAAATTTTTGACACGTACCCTCTTTCACAAATGTTAAGGGTTTCCTGTATACATAAATACATCCATATATATGCGCATAGATACACGTAAATAAAAACAAATGAAAAAAAAAAGTTAAGTTAGACGAAAAATAATAAATCGTTTTCCATCGGCTTGTTAAAAAGAGATCTCGGTTCTAAGGTTTGGAAAAAATAAAGAGGATCTTTCCCGCCTAAAATCGAAATAATCACAGAATTAACTAATTTTACTTATCGGCGGAGAAAAAAAAGATATTCCGGATTAGCTGGCAAGAACATCTTTTTTTTTTTAAATCTTTGACGATATTTGTCAATATAATGAGCCGAAAACATGTAACGTAAATTAAATTATATCGGAGAAAAAAAAAAAAAGAAGTGGGAAAAAAGATTTGATGCTAATCCGAGATTGGATTACAAAAGAACCGTGAATAGAGCAACGGACCACCGTTATTATTTCTTTTTTTTTCCATTTTCGACCAAGAAAATCCATTCAGGACGTCAGGTCGATTAACAAAGAACAACGAATATATTTTTGTTTGTTATTTATTTCCTTTTTAATGGAAATGAAAATAAGAAAAATACAAAATTCACCAAAGTAATTAGAACTACGAATACACTAGTGAACTATATAAATACGCACGCACACAAATATATATATATAACAATTTGGTTTGTAAACTGCCATTTCGCAATTTTATATTTGACAGTTTCTAACTGTATTTAATTCCGCTAAGAGTTTATTTCCTTCACTGATGGTTTTTTTTTTTATTTATTTTTTTAATTTATACGTTTCATTATCTGTCTCTATAGTATGATTCGTGCGGATCAATCTAATCAAGCGAAGACATGTTGATCGTACAGCGGAACAAGTCAAGAAGTATATTTTATACTTAAATAAGGTATAGATTGTTACCACGAATACGTTATATCTAAGAGATACAGAAAAAAAAAAAAAATCATACTCCGTACGTTAAAAATATTATAATTATTGCGTATTTTAATTAAACTGTTGTTTAAATCGTAAACTATTTACTTTTTTCGATGCGCGTATTATGCACTTTTTACCGCACTAAATAATTTACTTTTTAATAAACACTAAAAAAAATAATCGCTAAATTGTACATTGATCGCCATAAAATTTTGTCAAACACAAGAGACCCTCCCTTTAGTAGACCCTAAAATCCTCTCTAATTCGTAAATTCATCAAAATCATTAGAGTCATATTTAAGAATACACAATTTTGGTTCATATTATACCATAATTATAATTATACCAAGAAAAATATTATATACCTCTAGTCAGATTTTAAAAATACATTCCGTTTCTTTTCTTCCTTTTCCAAAAAAAAAAAAAAAAAAAAAATGAATTAGTTTATTCGCAACTAGAATTTTTCAATGTACAGTAAATTCTGAAATTTCAACTTCCTGATATTCTCAAAAGGCAGCGAGGTAGCCTAGTGGTTCAGGTGCTTGGCTACCAAATCAGGGGTCCTTGGTTTTTGAGATCGCGTTTCGGATCCAAGTCGCTCCCAGTTTTACGCGAGAATTGGGTACCAGAGAAATCTGGGAAAGTAAAAGCAACCGAGAGAAAGGAACTGGCCGCAATATTCTCTTTAGATCCGTTAGGTTTAGTAGCGTTCTGAATAGCTTAAATTCATAATCTATGGTAATCAAGGATATGGCACTTACTTTACTTAGTATTCTCAAAGGCTTATTAATTGTATACCCTAAAAATGTTGCCAAATGCTAAATTGTATTTTTTTCTTATTTGCCGAAAAAGTTTCATTTATCCCGAAAATGATTTGAATGCATTCAAACGATAGTTTGGCATTCTCAAAACAACAAGTATTGTAAACTCAGCGTGCAGTGACATTACGTATTACGAACGACTAATTACCGAGAACATACATCATTGTGGTGTGTTGGATTCTGCGAGAATTGCTGGAATTGGAGTATGGTTTCCTTATATGGCCGATATTTCTGATAGATGGAAAAGGTTTTTATTTTCGGTTTGACATTAATAACGAAGTTAAAGTTTTTTCATCCATTTACGGTAATTCATCTAAGGAAAATAACCGTTCCGACTGACTTTTTTTTTTTTTTGGTGTACCTGCTTAATGAACGCGCAGGATATTCGGATGAGCGACCGATTTTTAAAGAAAAAATCTTGTCTTTTTATTCCTTTTTTAACTCCTTCCTATCGGACCTACCGGAATCGACCCCAGAAGATGCGCATTTCGCTCTACGCTAGTTCTTTATGGGCCATTTACCCTTCACCCACAACAGCATTTCTCAAGCACACTCACATTCGTTCTCATACCACGTTTTCCGTATCCTTTTTTATTTCACTTTATTTTATTTATTTTACACGTTTAACTGTACACATCGAAGATGAATAACTCCAATTTTAAACATCTGACCGATTCATTGACGCGACACTCAATTTTGTTCCTTTAATATTAACTTTTCGTTCAAAAAATTTTGCTTTTTAAATTTACAACATGATACCTGTCCCCTCTTTTTCTTTTTCTAATCCTCGATCCTCTTACTGTCTATTTAGCCGAGCCTTACTCTTATTTAGGCTATCGTTCCCTCACCGAACGTTTTCCATTCACGTCCTGTACTCTTATTCATTCTCATCTTTCAATTTATAAGAACGCCAGTTTTACGCCTAGGAAAATCCCTGTTTTAGCTTTCATTTTTCTTGGCCATAGTTCCTTTTGACCTTACACAATCTCAGGTAATAATCTCTCTTCTTTTTCCTTTAGCTTTGCCGATCTCCGCCATTCTCTCAATGTTTTTTTTTTTTCACCTTCACTTTCGAAATACCTTTCTCAAGCAATAATTCAACAGGAATTCAACAGCACTATTAATTCCCAATTTCCATCGCATGTAACACCATTTTCACGGATGGCTCTAGCGGACCACCTCATGGTGTTGGAGCTTCTTTTGTCCTTCCGGACTTCGACTTATCTGAATCATTTCGTCTTCCTTCTTTCTGTTCTGACTTTATAAACGAATTAATGACTAGCTTACGCTCTATTACCTTCACTTCCTCCCGTCGTCGGTTTTCTAATTATTTGGTTATTTCAGACTGCATGAGTGTTCTTCAAGCGATCAGCTACCCTTTTCCTGTGATCACTCTTCCGATTTCATCGTTCTTCGCATACGCTGTATCCGTTTTCCTTCTTCTCGCTACTCCGTCTATGTTATTTTGCTGTGGGTTTCCAGCCATATGGACATTAAAGGTAATGAAATGAATGATTTTTTTGCTCGGGTTGCTGCTTCTTCTCGTTCCTTTGTACTAAGTTCCATTTCAAACTTTGGTCAGATATTTACCACTTCTCCTTTCGTAACGATCAATCCTTTTATCTATCTGTACAACCTAATCTTCTTTCTAATACCCGGTGTCCTTGTTGTTAAACTTCCCCGTTCTGTTGTTATTTCTATGATTCGCTTTTGGAACGAATGTTCATTCCTTTCTGTCGAACGTTGTATTCTACAGTCTTATCTGCTGAAACTCAACCTACTCCTTATTGTGCATCTTATATTTTGTCCTTCCCCTCGCCATCTACTATTTCATTCGTTACTGACCAAATCAAAATGTAACTGACGGTTTTTTCCTTTCTTGTTCGTTTCTGTTTGTAGGTCCTTAGCTGACGTGCCCAAAAAAAGGGGAAAAATTATAATCAGTTGGGGATCACTGCAGACAACAGTGATTCCGACAATTTTTTCTTTTATTTTAATTATTCAATAATCGTTGTAATATTTATTTACAGAGTATTTTTGTATTATTGTCTTTTTAACGATCGGCCGTTCAGGAAATATCAGGGGTAGGAAATTATTGAATATACACTAAAAAAAAAAAAAATAATTTAATTAATAAAATCAATATAATATTAATAAATAAAAACCAAAATAATATTTATATAAACTAGCTCAATGCTTCCGTGGAGCCATACAGTCCGCGGTGGCATCCCGGAGGGCTTATAAAATAATAACGTTTCACTTGGCATGGTGCAGATGAAACTAAATCTAAATTAAGGCATAATTCATATTAGATGATATTTTAAATTGGCAATCATGTTCAACACACACACACAAAACAGTTTCTTTAATCGAAAAGTTCGAATTACAATTAATACGTATAATGTAAATATACTAATATTTCAAATCGGCAATATCACGCAATTAACGAGATATTTACGTATTTTAGCTCCGTATCGAACTTTCAAGTAGGCGATTATTTTTTCGCGTACGTAAACATGAGCCACTTTCGATAAATTGATAAACCACGCAGCTGGGATAAATGGCCGGAATGTCGCGTTTGCAAAACTTGAACCTTTTCGTGTTTAACACTCCGTCTGCGGAGGGGTAAAGTTTGCACAGTAAGAGACGCACATACACGCAGTTATCAACGTCGTAATTTATACACGCTGAGGAGGCTTCTAACATTGAATAAAAAGCACGAAAAACGGGTCTAGTTCGATTTCGCCTTTGAGCAAGGTCATCCATACATATCGTGTAGAAATCTTTTCCCTTTGTACTTTCTTGTTAAATATGGGTTAATTGCAAACGAGAGAAAAGGAGTGTCACGCAAAGGTCTCCGAGGACGAAGAATTTGGCGCCCGTTCTATTAAATCGATAATCCCAGTAGTAGTTGCTTATTTTAGTGTTTTCATAGATTCGCAGAATGTACTGTTTAAAATACCTGCTGCTAAGTTTGCTTCTTTCGTCGATTTCTCTATCGAAACTTTCTCGATTAACGGCGCCGTGTCGGTTTTAATGTGCCAACTCTAATACCTCAAACCCCCTCCCCCAAAGTTTTTTGCTAACTTTTCTTTTTTTGCAAAGCAACATAACATAGAATGCTACCACCATCAGCCATTGTACTAACTCTGATTAAATTATTAGCGTTCAAATATCGGAAAGGTCATTTATTTAATTTCCTTTGTCGTATTGACATCACTTTCAGCTTTTTACTGAATTTTGGGGCAAATGTAACGCTTCAACTTTGTGCTCTGCATCACTAAATCAGACTTTCGGGCTAATTTAAATTGACTATAAATCGATACAACAAGACTGCAAACAAAGTATTATTATGCCTTTATTTTTTCAAAGCGCTTACGGTGTTAAAGTTCAGCATTCGAATTCTTTATTATATATATTGTTTTTCACATTTAGAAAACGTTATAAAGACGTCTTTAACGGGTGATGATTTTTTGCAGAAAAATTTAAACACCATTCTAGACATTGTACTCTAATTAGATCATAAATTTATCTGAAGTAAAAATTGTTTGGAAATTTTTCATAAACGCGCCTAAATAGAATAAAGAAAATACGTAGAGATTTGTAATGTAATCTCTAGCGAATCGTAAAAAAAATAAAACGAAGTTAAAAAAAAAAAAATATTATAATTTTGTCGTATTTTCGTATATATTATTCTACACGTTTTTATAATTTCGTTTTCGCTTAAATGTTGTACTAGTTCCATTTATAATTATATATTAATTATAAACTTTCTAAAAAGCTGATGTTGAGAAGAGGACTGTTAAACATTTTCGAAGTATAAATTGCGTCGCGACTATCTTTTGCGATTTTTTCCTCCGGTTTTTCGGCGTTTTACAATGTTCTCATCTAACATCCACTGAAAAATGAGAACCCGAATGTAATAATTACCAGGCACTTTTTTTAGTTTCGAAATTATATACTCGTCACTTTAGTACAAATTTATCTGTATACAAAAGGATGTTTCTTATTTCTTTTTTTTTAAACTTTCGTAGCTTCATTATAAGTTTAAGGGGTGATATTAGCGGAATATACATAAAGTTGACGACGTAAACAAATTCACTAAAACCGGTTTATTATTTTTTTTCATCGAACTCGTAGTGGCTAATTTTTTTTCGAACTTTAATGAATTATTTCGAAGGTAGTTTTCGTTTTCGTTTGTTTTTTGTTTTTTTTTTGTTTTATTTTTCGCGTTTTACTGACAGCCGCCAGGACTAAAGTTGAATCGATGGAAAATGTAAAAGAAGAATCGGCCAGCGAGTTCTTCGTTATGTGGAATTCGCGTGCACCGTGCTAGAAAACAGCAATAGACTACAATTATATTTAATACAACAGCAATTTATAGAAGTAAAAGATCGTTCGGACAGATTGTTACAAGGACGTATCAATTACGAACGTCGAACGAATCTTTCTTGCAAACTGAAACGAACGAATCGTTAATTACCGAACGTAATATTATTTCCCAAGTTTTCCGCGACCGTCGCAATAATTCACCGCATTGTTATTAGAAACAAAGTAGCGGTATCATCCAGTTACTTTCATCAGAAATAAATAACGATGTACGATGCAAACCAATTGCCTGACCGATGCTACGTCTCGCTATTAGAACACAACAAGACAGGACGCGGTTGCAAAGCAACACCCGGTAATTCTCGAAAACATTCTCCCGTATAGCGACGAATGTCTGCTTGTTCCGCTGTATGAGTTCGCTACTACGCCAACTAACGCGTCTACTAATTTGGAAAGCGTGATTCTCGAGACATTAAATTACGTAAGTCGTAATGACTAATTAATAGGAAAAGATACGCATTTCCCCTAACCGCCGCTAATCCTCGAGTAATTAAAAGTTACAGGTATTTATAAGAAAGATGAAATTACACGGTACGGATATTCCACGTCAGACTGATAATTCGGATTTCTGCGGCAACTCTAAAGTTCATACCTTAACATAGTCAATCGATATATCTCTAGTTCATTTTTCGGTTACCCCCCACCCCCGGGGATTATTCCATAATTCTGATAGCCTATTAAATTAGCACCAAACGAAGTCATCAATATAAGTTCTAATAACGTTTTCTGGCCGTACCGATCATAAATCACGGAGGCACAATTAGCTCTGTCTAACTGCAGACAAGTATAGAGGCGCGACACCAAAAAAAGAACAACAAAAAAAAAACGAGGTTCCTATATATGTTCAAGAATTTTTAGAGCAGATTCAATCACTTTATTCTATCAAAGTCAATAGCGTAACACCCAGACTCTAATCATCACTGTAGGTATATATTTACTATAAACTTTAATTTTATTCATCATCTTTATTAACGTTAATTCTCGGTAGATGTTCATTCCTCTTTCCAAATTGATTTTCTTCGAATTTCAAATAGTAAACAACGCTTAATCATTTTTTCGTACACTGCACTTGCCGTAGAGTTGTCCGTCAATATGCACTGAATTCGGCCAGAGTTTTTTTAACCTATTTTCTAGATTTAGAGGAAAAATATTAATGAAGCGATTTCCCGCAAAAAACATGTAAATAATGCGAAATTACTTTTACGAGCTAATCATTTTAGTTGAAACTTCATCAGCTTTCTTCAGCTTTTTTTTTTTTTTTAATAATGTTTTGTATTCTAACACAGTGGCGTAGAATTTTGTGTTCTATCGTTTAATATCATGTTTTCTATTTTTTAGTTTCTTTCTTTATTGTATTATTTATGGGTACAAAAATTTTTACTACTTTCCCACCACTATTGTCTTAAAAGCGGTTTGTTTCCTCTATATTTCTGAAAGTTTTCTCTTTACATTTGCTATGTAAAGTTTTCTTTTTAAGAATGTCTCTACAATCATTACGATTTTAATCATTTCGATTTAATTAGCGATTAAATTTTAATAATTATGAAATTTCTATTTATACCATTCGACGCAATGTTCGGCGGGAAACCCCATACACTCGTATGTAGGCATCCGTATTATAAGATAATTTTTGTTTTTTAATACATGTTCGTGCCAGTCACAACTTGTGAAACCTGGATTAGCAATATCTAACGCATTTTATAAAACAAAACCGGTGTCCCTTAAATGCATATTTTAAACAGGCCCTCGAAGAAGATCTTAAATGTAATTAATTTTTAATCATTTTTTAGCTTTTTTTTCTCCCAATTTTCCCCATGTTATGTACCATGTGATCTACAGTACTTTTAGTTATAAAACAATATTGATACGCTACGGTACTAATAGATTCACGTTAAAATTTTGTAAATATATTTCCTTGCTTTCATCCGAAATTAAAGTGTAATTTTTCTTAATTATTCTAGGTTGGTAAACTTAGGAGCGAGCCTTATATTTTTTGAAAAACTAGTAGCCATATTTGCACACTTGCTAAATTAAACTGAAGCCGAAAATGGCACTATAAATCAACTAATTATCGCGAACTCGTGATTAATTACGTAGAAGTTTGACAACAAGGTTAATATTTTAAAACATAAAATGTTATTAACATCGATTACAAAAGCTAATATTTTATCCGGCGACGAGGGGGGAACTACTCCAGTTCATTATTTCTAAACAGCAGCATTTTTCGTATACTTCAATCGAGTTCATTTAAATTTACGGAATTTTGATAAACTAACTTGCGTGCACCCCGCCTGCAATCAGCCAAGTCGAAACGAGAAAAAAACGTACCGTAGTTTGCTTCTAACCAGTCAATGCGAGAAAACTTGCGAAAAATCGAGGTACAAAATGCTTTCTTAAACAAATTTCCAAGCAACCCAAATATTCAACTCGTTTTACCCAAAACCAAATAACCTAGATCGCCGATGAAGCTATCTTGGCTGCGTACAACTTTAACTAATGCTTCCTTCAGGTATTACAGTAGAAATTTAATTTCCTGCCTTCTGCTACTATTTCCAATTTTATTTATTATAATACGTAGTCTGTAAAAGGCTAATAATAATTCAAATTTAAAAAAAAAAAAAAACATTCATAATTGTAACAAACATTTTGTACAATATTATGTAAGCTGCTATTAACAATATTATTATTATTATTATTATTATTACGTTTTTTAAAATAGACATCAGTGTAATAATGGGCGACTCAACGGTCCAGTTTAGAATGGGATACGAAATTGAAACAGCGTGTGGCGGAAACATTGATACGCTTAGCTAAAGCTGATATATCACCGGTAGTAGTAGGCGATGTTGACTTTTCCATAACGGAACTTTCCAAGCATGTAAATTTCGGCTTTTTATTACTGTTTTACCAATGCGTTATATTAAAAAAAGAAGAAGAGAAAAACTAACTTAAGTTATAAAAGTACCACATCTGCGGAACGATGGTAATCATTATTATGCAGACAATATGTAACCCTTTTTTTACGAGTTGGTTCTTTTTAGCAGATGTTTTTCAACAGCGTCACACTCAAACAAAAACGGTTAAATAAAACCATATGCTTCGAAAAACAAGTTCCTAAATCGAGCAACACGGTTTATACTTTTTTTCGAGGGGTTAAATTATTTTTGTAATTTCCGTCCGAAAACGTATTCTTCGAATTCGAATAAGACCAAGTAGAAATTACAATTAAAACTTGCTAACATTTATACGGACTTCGCAGGAACAACTATTCGTATTTATTATTTAAAGTAGCAAACTAGCAGTGAGAGAATCGCAACTGATTCCAGGATCTTTACAGAATCAAATTTCAAAACACCTTTTACAAATATTACCTTTTCAATCGGTATTTTACAGATTTTTGTTGCGTCTAAGACAAGTCACGTATATTATGTTTTGATTAAAAATTGTTATCATCAACTGCTTGATCAGAGTTATACGCTCGTTCCCTATTATTTCATCGAAGTGTTACAATCGGCCCGCTAATTTCCTACTTTACAACAAAATATAATAGTAATTTTTGTTCTACATTTTTTTTTTTTTTTTTTTTTTAAAATAATAAACAAACAAAAAAAAAATGTAATTTTTATTTAATTTAAAAACATTTAATTTTTCCCAATCGAACTTTCACTTTTCATTCGTCACCGAACGAAACTATGGTAATTGAACAACTACAGGCATTATTGAAAAAAATTACCTGATTCATCGTGGTATAGACTGCTCATCACATAATGCGGAATCAGCTTAAGGTACAAATTATAAAGGAAGGGTTTTCTGTGGATTCATAATCATTCTGAAACTGATAAAATATCAGAAGCTTCTTTTATGAATTTTTTCCGAGTTTTAACGATAGTGCAATATTTTTTACACTGATGGAAAAGTAAATAGCTATGACTACGCTATTATACACAACAATGACGCAATTGATTATACTTTTCATAACATCGCGGTTTTACCGTGTGGAACTCTTCGCTGTAATGTAAGCTATTTTCACAGCTTCATTCGAAAACACCGAGTTATGTCCTTTTCACGGATTCGTCAAACTAAATCAGAAGAACACGCATCTTTTAGCCGGAAAGATGGCCACTTTGGTCGAAACGGGGAGTCAACCAGAGACGGTCAGGGATGCATCGTGCATGTGGTCCCAGCGCAATTTCTTCCGATACCATCTAATGACGTACTAAGCGCATTATATTAAAAATTGTGTCACCGAACGAACAAGAACCAGTTCTCCCTTGATTCAATGGAAATTTACCGATTCAGCAAAAAGTTCACAGGTAGATAAGCGTAACACTGGAGATTGACACACGGTAACATGATAAATCGAACAAATCCTGCAACATCCGAATTACCGCATGTTCTCTGCTATTGTACTATACGTCGTCCTGCTCTTAATTTTCCAACCATAATTAATCAACTATTTAATTCTAATCGAAACAACTTGTATACACTTTTCTCAAACAATCAAAACTTACAAAAACCACGGCAATAGTTTAATGGTTTAACATTAAACTAAACGTTCAAACGTTTTATTATTGATATAATCACTATTGCGTGCTTCAATGTCACATGCTACTACCACAATAAATTAAGTTGGTTTAATCTGCGCTTCAAGCGACAAAATTTTGCACAGTATATACCCCTTTTTTAACGGATAATCGAAATTCAAATCTTTAACCCGAAATAAGGGCGACAGTAGGTTGACAAATAAAAATGTTTACATTTATTTACAGTACAAATATTTCCGGATTTCAACGAGAAGTTTACATATAAATTGAAAGCCGTACACAATGTTCAGCGGACTATAAACCGAATTTACGAAACCATGACGGCGTTGGTGGAAATTCAAATTTTCAACTTAAAATATTACTGGCTCAACAAATTTATTACATAAGACCCCATACTTATTATTGTTAAATATTTCCCATTTTTATTTGTGCGGTAAATGACATTTATTTATAAAGAAAATTGTAAAACATCACGCGTGACATGTATGATGATTTTAAGTTTTGCACAACTTACAGAAGCCACGCAGTAAATATTAAAATAAACATACCGATAGCGAAAGTTATATTTAAAGCAACAAAAGTGCCGAAAAATTTACCGTATAATCATAATTAAATAAAAAATATATATATACATATATACGTATATACATATATACGTATATATATATATATATATATATATATATATATATATATATTATATAATATGCACTGTTGAAACAAAAGGATATGCCGCGATATGTGTCGTTTAAAAATTGCAACCATCACGTGGAGAAAAAAAATGATAGTTTATTCGGGAATAGCTTTAGATTTATAAAAAGTATTTTAATAACTAATGTTAAAACGGGTTTCGTAGAAACAAAATCCTTATAGTTAATTTTCTACGGTGATGAAACATAATCTTCATGCTTCATTAAAAAGAAATAAAAATTAATAAAACGGCGTCATTTTTTTTATAACATATTTTTCTGATGTCATAAGGAAAATAGATTTGCAATAAAAATAAATAAATAAATAAATAAATAAATAATCGATTGACGACTGTAAAAAAAAAACTTTACCGGTTCAAGTCTTATCAACTTTTAACTTTTTCATAGGCTGACTTATTGTAGTTTCATGTTCAATGGAATATATATTTAACTAAAGCAACTGCAAAGTATGCAGGCGATCGAAAAAACTCACGCGACAGTATAATGCTGATTAATAAAGTATGCTAAATATCTAGGCAACATAAAGACCACCACGAATATATGAGGGAAAAAAAAGAAATAGGACTGCTTCACCTCGGACATGGTTTTATCAAGACGATCGTACGGAACAAAACTACTACTGTAGCATAGTGCAATGGTGTTTCGGGTAGCAGCTGGTTCGAAAACTACTGCCGCGCATTGAAAATATAGAAAAGTTTCAACTGCACCGGGTAAATAGTTAATGAGCTAAAAAAAAAAACATAATAACTTTATGAAATTGAAACGCTAGATAAAGAAGAACTGAAGACTTTCGAAATGTGGGCGTAGTGCAAAATGGAACGTGTGGCATAAACAGAAAAGGAAAGTGGAGAAGAATTACTAAGAGAAATAAAAGAAAAGCGTGAAATAGTACACGCGATAGAACAGCGAAGAGATAAAGTAACGGGGAGGACACTCAAATTGGATCACAGCGGTAATAGAAGGAATAACCAACGAGAAACAAGCATGGGTTAGATCAAGAACGAAACACCTAGAAGCAGTACTATGCGTACGGTTTAAATCATTGTCAAGGATACCACAGCATGTCATAATTCAATAGCTGGGGCAAAGAAGATTAGGTAAGTATCACAAATGTAATTATTACTTTACGGCCAGATACTGCATTCTTCATAGCGAACGGCAGCTTTGAAGAGAGAGATATAGCGTTGAGAATAATCTAGTCCTTATCGCGATAACGGGATCTCGCACAAAGACTTAAAAATACGATATTTAGTTAAAACCTTTTTGTAGAAAATATCAAGGGTACGTGAAAAATTGAACACAGATCAATATTGAAGAAGAGCTGGAATAATCCCGTTTCGTCTTTCGCCTTGATAAGACTGTTGCCGCGTGACTTCAAACTATCCTCCGCCGATAGCTCGAAAGACTCGCAAAAAACTCTAAACTCAACGCTAAAACTCTGTCAGAAGAAATCTCGTCCCCGACTCAATAACGATAATCGGTAAAAAAAATGACATATTCCATCGAAAAGATTTAATTTTACAGGAGAGATCGAAGGTGATTTTTAAAGAGGAAATATGAGACTTCTGCGTTCTACTCGCTAACTGGATCCGCGCATCGCTTGAAATCATCACAGAATGCGCATAACCTCGATAAAAATAGATTACTCATCTCCGAAACACGTCGGAATCCTCGCGATTTCAATAAAATTAAATTAAAAATTCGACTATTAATCGAAACTTTTAAGAGAATAAAAAACAGAATAACACCCCCGGAACAATCAGTCATATAAACAGTGAGAAGCGGGATGAGTTGCCAGCACATTCTAAACAATTGTTTAACGTAAAAATGTATAAAGTACGCAGCTGATTAATGGAGAGGCTTCGAACGCCTTCTTAGCTGTGTAACGACGTTATTCGAAATATTTGCACAGCGCTGTAACGAGAGCTCGAAGTGACTTTGACAGTGACCCGTGATTAACAGTCACCAGCCGCAGACCACTGCGCAAAGTGTCATTTCAGAAGTATCATGGAAAGCATTCGAACGAAGCAGCTAAATCGGATTTCTGTGCCTCGAGTGCGGCGCATACCGACCGGATTACAGCTGTATTTACTGCGTAAACATCCCGATTTGAATTCTTTCATCGATGTTTTAAACAGGTAGTGAAACATATCTCCAAATCCACACATATCCAAATATTTCGAACTGACGAGTTGGTTACTGTTATATGATGGGTCTTTCCAAGGGAGGGAGGGAGGGGCGGGGGACAAAAAAAAACAAAAAAAAACAAAACTTTCGAGACGATTTTTAATTTTCTATTTTGCTAACTAAATTCCGCTCCTAATTTTAATGTCCGCAAAATGTTTTGTTTTAATTTTTACCGGTACCTTGTTGGTTGTTGTTATATTTCAAATCGTCTGCATTTGGCATTTGAACGATTTACGTTGAAAATTTTTCGGAAAATACTTTTTTGCAAGACCCAGCACCACACTATGCAAGAATCTGACGGAGAATTTTTTCACCGCCGGTCGCTTGCAAATTTTCCGCGATAATCAGTGTCGATGGTATTAAATCCGACGCGTAATATCGGTCTTAAAACACGGCATCTTATGGCACAGGAGCCTGATTATTCGTCAGCATTGAATTCCGGGAACATCATCTATTTTCGAAGTACGCGAATGTAACAACGGTTTACAAGTCTATTTCCCGGACGAAGTACGTTGCGAGCAAAGAGTTATAAAACTCTCGTTTATCCTTACGTTAAACGAATTAATTAATTTAGACATTTTTTCCAACAATTGTTATATTTATCAAAAACTATCATAAAAATTCACGTCATTGCGAATGCTGTTCATCTCGCAAAAATACGTCCATGATATTTTTTTCTTCGTGAGCATTTATATCACGGTTTTCGACAAATATAAGTTAACAAACAATTAACATGTATTTATTTTAAAAACAATAATTAATAAAAAGTAAGAACCAAAAAGGCCAGAGAATTTTCTAAAAAGAACGAATAAAAAATTACCGAATGTAGCGAGGATAATGAAAATGGCGCGAGTAAAAACGTGCTGTTACACGTTAAAGTGACGGTAAATGAGATAATACAGGATGCATATTAATAATGTATTGAAAAATTTTTCATTTTTTGAAAAATAGGTAACTCTATACTTTTCTCCCTTTGTTAAGTGAGTTTTTAGCCTAACTAAATATAGCCAGTTTTTGTGATTACTTATTAAACGTTGACGTTTCGAGTTTGCTGTTTTAGCGATAATAATTACCGCTATCCCGAAGTTATTTACAGATTGTCAAAAATGTTTGGACAGTAATATTCCCTACGTATTTTTAACAAAGTATACGGGGAATCAAGGCACAAATGGGAAGGGGCTGCCGGAATGCTATTTATAGTCTCTCACCTCCAGATAAGCTGTTGAATTTCAGTGAAATTCCAGACGCAGATGATTGAAAAGAAACAACGTACACAAAATTCTTACAAGGAGAAAGGGACATACCGGAAATAGCAGTAATAGGATGGTAATTTTCAGACGCTATCCAAATCTTTTTCTAAAATAATGTTAAACCGATTCCAACTGATACATCCCCGACTTTCTGAATAGCATCTAATAATCGCATTTGATAATTACATAATATAAAGATATATATTTATATATATATATATAAATATCTTCTATTTACTTATTTATACACAGTTTTCCATTTTATTATTTTAGAAAAATTAACTAAAAATAAATTCAAAAATTGTAATTGGTCGAGCATATAAGACAATATCGACACTTCCTCGAAAACCCACCTCAAGACCGAGATTCTTCGTTACAAGATCGATAATGAATTTGATTAACGAAGACTTTTTGACAAACATGGACTTCTACTGATTCAGCAAATCATTTCTACGAAATGCCAAACTTCAAAATCCGTAATCACATCTAAACATGATTATTTCGTCGCTTACCGTGGCGCGTGGCATACTTACGTAACACAAAAAAAACAAAAAAAACGGATATTTAACTTTCGTTAATGGGAAATGCCATATATTCCGGGCCGGCTAGAAGAAACTAGTGTAGAATATAGTCTCCTCATCGTTGACAAAACCAAAACCATAATAATAATCATCAACCGCCCAGAGAATAACTGATCTGAAATACAGGAAACTAAGGGGCTATTGAAATAGTGAAAACCGCTTTACACGCTCCGTAGTGGAAAACAGTTTTAGATGTGAAAATACGGTACACATTACAAAGTGTGGAATACACGAAACGCAATGAGCTGCCGGAAAAGAATCTGTGCCCAAGGCGTGCTTGGAATGTTCTACCAGTGGCGTATATTACCCGCTCTCCATGAGCAGCTGGAAGAACCAGCGTTTCGGTACTAACTGAGGTTGGCAGCATGGTCATCGATCGTGCTCAGCAGGATATTGCGCTATTTTCAACATATAAACAGAGGGAAAAATACGGAAATCTGTTTGTCTGGGGAAAAGTCAATGTAAGAAGAGGTGGTCGGATGCGGTTTGCAAGGCGGCCAGTCGTAATTTTCAGGACTCTGTTGCACGGGATTGCGATCGCTGACGCAGCTTGATCGGCCACATGACAATTTATGCTCACGCTGCACGTGGGATAATACGATTCAATGTAAATGATACATCGACGATTCCGGGAAGATTTTAATTATAACACATTTTTTTAAGACATTATGGATTTTTAACCCTCGCAGCTTTCCCATTTTCCCGATTTTTCTACCTTTCTCAATATATTTTTTTGTCAATACCACTCTTTCTCACGCATTCTTTGCTTTTATTCTCTTTTACAACCACAGTAAACTAGAAATAAAAAATCACAGACCAAAATTCGAACAAAGTATCATACATATTAAGAAACGATAACGGTGATCAAAAATTATCTTGAAGACGGATAAATCTACGGATAGACCGATGACATCGACAACATCCAACCAGCAAGAAGTTCGACAAGCGGTTTCGGCAGAAAATTAAAGAAGGAAAAATTGTGTTACACATGACGTTTTCAAACAATTAAAAAGAATTATCCGACACCTTATTAACTTTCGTTCGATTTCTACCGCTATACTCTCCAACTGATTACAATAATTAAATTATAAGAAAGTTACAGGATATAAAAAGAATTTGCCATATATCCGATGGGACTCAAATAATACGTGTAAACAGGCAAACCGGTTTCACAGGAAACAGTAAGAGATTTTCATTCACTGAAGAGAAGGAAACGCCATTCGTTATGGGAGGAAAATAAGAAGCAAAAGAAGAAATTCGTTACATTCCAGCGAAATAATCAATCGATCGTTGAATCGCGCGCCCGGTCGGGCACATATTCGCATTGTGCAATAAATAAGCGATGACAAGGAAAACTCGGCGTAAAATTGATTTTCCGAATTAAACGTGTTTCACCACTGCTCACAACACCTCGATCGAGCACATGTTTTCAGCGTACTCGTGCTAATTAAAATTATTCAATTATATATATATATATATCGGACTCTACCTTTTCATTTCAGTTTCATTCATAAACTCTTCTTCTTCAATGAATTAACAAAAAAGCATTAAAAACGTCAATGTTAGACGTCAGAGATGAAACACACGTCGATGCTTGCTGTGTTTCTTGACGTATGTTAGGCAATCCGCGCGCAGTTGCTTACAATCAGACCTGACAAATCGATAATTAAGGCACTGCTGAACTATTAAATTCGAAATTTTATACAGTATAAGATATTCTCCACCTTTTCTTAATCGTTGTTCGATCGTTTCCGTTTTAATCTTCAAATGAATCGATCGAATTTCCCGTTACTTCAACCGCAAAGTACACTTTCTTTTTTATTTTACCGTCGTATTTTTTGTAATTACGAGTAAATGTACGATTTAGCAGTTAACACGCTTAATACCGTCTAGGGCGATTGAAACTCTTCTGGTGGTTTTCGCGAGTTCGCGCAAATTGTTCAATTATATTCTCGACAATAAAATTACGAAATAAAACTAAAAGATGCGGTAGTCGTAACAATTGTTACGTAAATTTCTGCAGACAGAATAAGTCATCTCTTCTTCTCCCTGGAATTGAATGGTTATTAAATTTATCGAAAAAAATATATCGACTTCAAAATGTAATAAAAATGCGTTAAAATGGGTTAAATAATTATTCCCGATAAGAAAATAATATATTTTACAGTGATAAACTTCTTAGACAAAATTAACTTTTTGGATTCCGCATCATGCATTTAAGTTGGAACAATAATTTTGAAAAAAGGTTCCGCATATCTCCTCAATACGTGATTCATAGAAAATTAACGTTTACGCTGTTCTTCCGTTAAATTGATTCGAATCATCGTTGTAATTTAAACTTAGTGTTGATTCGAAGCATTATTAAATAAACATCGAATCATTTAACATACCGTTCGTTAAATGTAAGTAATTTAGAACAAAATATAAACATAACAAATTTAAATATATATGCAACATAATACACGCATTAGAAACGTTTTCTAGATCAACTAAAAATTAATAATACAAAAAAAAAAAAAAAGGTACAAAGTGAAGCTGATGGTAGAAAACATTTCTAATATGTATACATGTCGTGTACGCATTTCTATTTGTATTTTGTTTCAGATTACTATAATTTAAGAATTATAGTAAGATCCCCTTTAAGTATTAAATTTCACTTTCTTATCGAATATATTTTACTTTTTAGCGGATTTTTATTAAATTTTCTGAGTAAAAGCGCAGTATAATAATATCTTAAGAAAAACTACTTGTATTTAGAAAAGTCAAGGCTTTAAAGTTTGCGAAAAACTAAAAACGAAGAAGAACTGAATCTTCTTGTTTGATTAAAGCGCAATATGTAAAAAGCTGTAGAATCAGATGACCTATAGGGCCGTTTTAGGTTGACTACCAAACTAGAGATAACAAGTTTGAGACTTGTTTTATTGTCCAGATCCAAGTCGCCCCCAGGTTTACGCAGCTTGAAATTGAATATTGGTTATACGAGAGAAATCTGGGAAAGCAAAGGCGGATCCTAAGTAGAAAGGAACTGGCCGCAATATTCCCTTTAGATCCGTTAGGCTTAGTACTATTATGAAAGGCTTCAATTCATAATCTATGATAATCAAAGATATGACACTTACTTTACTTTTTAGAGCGGCTGCTGTAAATATGCTGAGCGTTTGGCTAAAGATCGAAAAGTAGCGAATTAAATGTTCCGTTCGAGCCCCTAAGGGATTAGAAAACTTTGATGAATCAAAATCAACTTGAAACTTAAAAAGATTACGGGAATAAAAGTATTTAAAAATAAATGAAAGGTATGAGGGTACAATGACAGAAGCATAACGCTGTAGGCTAATGGTGCTTATAATGAGGATACTTCTATTTGACTTTAATGTATAAAAAAGTTCGATTTAATCGAATAAGCCAGATTTCGTAAGAAACCTATCTCCTAAACAGGATGCTTTGACGGAAAATATATTATTTGAAATCTTAAGAATGAGTTTTGTATCTTCGCTAATCTTTACAAATATTAGAGAGTTGCTGAAGCGTTCTGTAAAAAATAACATCTATAGTCTACTCCGGTAATAAACTTTGTACACGTTCAACATTATGACGGGGTCACCAACTAAAGTCGTCGAGAGACTTCACTATGGACAGTCGTCCAGATGATTTATTTCGAATATTGTGTGTTTATTCCAGTTAAGTTTGTTAAGCTTGGGATCTAGTGTAAAGCTTGAATACCTATGTGCTGACGAAAAGAAACAATCGAGCCGAACATTAGTAACGGTACAGTGTCCAGGATTAATGAGACCGTAAGAAACAATATTAATACTAGTATGTTTCCAGTTAATTGCGTATTTTTAAAATTACAAGTAAGCAATAGGCAACGTTTGCGATTTATTTATTCGTTGAATATATTCGAATTGTGTCATTTTTTTGGAAAAATTTCTTTGAAATGAAAAGGAAAGAAAATGTCCAATAACACGAAATACGGGTAAAAGTACATGATAAACATCAGTAAGAAATAGATCGAAATAGATATAGTAGCAGATGATAATGCAAAATTAAAGGAAATCGTGCAAGGCAACAAAGGAAGTACAGTTTCTTTTGCAAAACATCACTTTTCAACATAACATAAAAGTACTCATAAAAGATGGCGCCATGGTACAGCTAAACGGTTAAACTCAAGGAATTCGAAAAAGAGTTCTACACCGATCATTTTGCGTTCATTAGTTCAAATTAGAAGTAAAGTTAGATGACAAATTGGTACAAATTATATAATATAAGTTAATAATAATCGTAGGCCAAAATAATTAGAAAGAAATCGGGTAACAAAATATAAATTGAAATATTAATAGATTCAATTAAACCCTTTAAAGAATTAAGTTGTTCTGTTGTTAGATATAAAAGTAAATATTAAGCCATAAACTACAATACAGATTACGAATTATCTTGAAGATAAGTGTGAAACTATTTTTTTCGATTTCCAAAACAAGGCTTGAAACAGATTACTTACACTTTATCAGTATTTAATTGTTCCGTTTTATTAATTCGCGCAAAATAGTTCGAAAGTCTTAAAATACATAAGTTAGTGATATGATAGATTTTAAACAATTCTTTAAGCCGCACACAAAGTATACTCGGATTTTGAGAGGGGAAAAAACTTTCTACACACACACACACATATATATATATATATACACATACAGAACACGGTTTGTGTTTACTTCCATAATCATTGTGCAAAAGCAGTAAGTGATAAAATTAAATATTAATATGTATCAAGAGATTTCAATTTTTACATTTACAAACTGAAACGAAACATCATTGAAAACATTTCTGATCTTATTCCTTTATTTCTTTGTATGTTTTCTTAAACCGTTTTTTACCTGCAATATTGCCTCGGTAAAATTCGAGAAAGTGTGTAAAATTTATAAAAATCATTTCAACAAAAATTTCAGTGAACTATTACTTACCGCAGTTTTTTTAACCAAACAGCTTTGATGAAATAATATCGTTTTAAATTAAAGTGGACGTAAATAACAAGTTTTAAGATGAAAAATAAACAAAAACAAAAACAATGATAACACGAATTTTAATAATCAGACGTAATCCATAAACGTCGAAGTTCGGAACAAATCATACTGGCGTTAACAACACAACACAACACAAAAAGTAAACAGAAAACAATCAAGACAACTGGAACTGTAATGGAAAAGTGAAAAAGCGGTATTCCAATGGTTATTTATCAAAGAGAGACACATTACAGTGTAGACACATTTACGGTTAAAAAATATTGTATAGTTTGTGTGTATTACTTTTAGAGTATACTTACCAAAAAACATTTAAAAATATTATCATAGTTCATAGTTTATTATATTATTAGTGTGGCGTAATAATAAAAACAATTAATTTACCAATGTTTAGTTTGAATTGCATTACACGAATGGAAAGCAAAAAAAAATATATACATCTATATGTGTATATACAAATATACATATGTAATATTTTCATATTTAACCAAAATAATGAAAATGTATAACTTTTTTCAACTACATATTTATTGGTTTCTCTTAAAAATTAATTATAATTTACAGATTAATAACGCCGTACTATTTTTAGTTAAAATGCGATAATAGAAAATTAACTGTACCGGAAAGCCAATAAGAATGTATTAAACTTTGTCGAAACCGAAGCGGAGATGTTTATGTGTTGCAGATAAAATTGGTTTTTAAGTATTTTTGGCTATGGAGTCTAAACTGTTCCATACTGATAATTTAGATCACGAGGTCCGAACTATAAACAGCTCAAATCTGCGCGGTGCTTCTCCAAATGTTTCCAATTCTGTTAGTCCTGGTCCTTGGATTCCCGGTAGCCCCGTTAATTTCAGTCCTATTCCTTGGGCACCAAGTAGTCCACTCTCAAGTCCTCTTCCTTGGCGAATTGAAAGCCCGATTCATTGGAGCAACGCCTGCGAAAGTTATGAAGTACCGGCAAGAAGTGAACATTGGATGGAATTTGTTTTAAATCCGCAGGAACTAGAGCGGCATTTGTCAAATCCTTATGCAGGTACCTTCTTTTATGTTTTTCCCCATTTTATTCGTTTGCCCCTTCGGAAACCAAAGCGTAAATAAAAAGTTTTATAGATGTTAGTTTTGCCTATTAATAAAACACGAATATCCGGTTTTTTTTTTGTTTTCTTTTCTACCTAGATCCTTTACCGCATGAACTGTTACGTGATTATTTACGTTTATCAATTGAAATTCAACGGGATAGTGCTGATTTAAGTAATCTTAACGATCGGAGAGGTTTTACCTGTACTCGTAAGCAGATTTGCCAGAAAATACTCTGTTTTCAGATTGTTTCGATATGGAAGTGGAATTTAAACGAGCTCGAAGCAAAGTGCGATAAATACTATTTACGAGTATATTAGCGGTTACGTATTTACAAATTAAACATTTTTCTTTCTCAACAATAACCATTTATGGTAAAAATTACCGATTGCACCATATTATTATGCTGCTACTTATGTTTTTTGGTTTGCATTTCAAAACTTTTCTTTAATATGCAGATTTTATGCGTTAATTTTTTTTTACACTATTTTTCTGCGGGCCGTCTTCATATTTCGAGATATTCCATTTCCGACTAAGTAGACTTCGAAATGGTTTTAATCTCATGAATAACTGAAGTTCAAAAACAGTTTCGTCGTCAAACTTGTTGGTTACCACACTAGTATATATGTTCAAAAATGACTTACAGAAAAGCAAAAACGCATGCGAAAGAAAATTTGTATTTTATCAACTTGTGTAGTGTTATTTTTTTAGCGGAAATCAAAATTCATTTTCCGAAATGAACAGTTATCATATCAGTGGAGACTGCTTAGAAGCAACAACCTTAATAGTTAATGCATTCTTCGAATTAATTGTTATTCCATTCTAACGATTCAGAATAAAAAATATGTTTATTTGAAAATTAACTCTTTTATATAATAAGCTTTGATATTTTTATAAACAATTTATCTTAATAAATTCGAGTTATTGTTGTTATTCTAACGTTAATCCTGATGATTCTGACTCGCTTAATACTTACATAGAATGGAAGTTTTACTAACGAAGTCAGGCAGAATAGCGACGATATTATATATGTATCAACAACAAGTTCACACTGATTAAACTTGACGCGTTTGTTTTGTAATATTTTCGTAATCATTTTTTCACTTCTATAATGTTTTTTGTATTTCTTATTTTTGTTGCATTTCAGGTTACCGGTACAGTTATCGTATTCGTTTGTGAAGGATTTCATTTGTGTCACAAATGACAGCGTAGATGTTCAAAATATATCTGTGCTTAATTTACATGTTGATCTCAATTTTGATTTGTTAACTGAAGAACAGATTTTTTCCATTAGTTTTTTTCATATGTGGTGCATTGATATCTGTTTGAAATCTAAAACACTTTCGAAAAGTTCCTTAACCGATGCTACGACTTCTTGGTAAGTTTGTAGATGTAAAGATTTATTTTTTCTCAGGCTTTTCTTTCTTTTTCCTAATCCCTTACTTGCGTTTCGAAGGGGTAAATATAATAATAGCCACATTCAGTTGTTGTTACGTTTTAAAAAAAAAAAACTGTACGAATTATATAGGAGCGTCGGTACAACGAACGTGATACTATCGTATTTAGTTGATGATGCATTTAAAAATGGATCCGTGCTTCAAAAATTGCTGGATTTGGACAGAGAATTTATCAGTGTGCCCACATTTCATTGCTTTTATCCGCCTACAGAAAATGCTGATTACCATACTGATTGGGGAAAATGTATCAGGGTTCCGAAAAAATATCTCAATTGCAAAGTTAGTAAATTCGAATAATTTTGCATGCGCATCGGCATTTTCACCGTAACCAGGTTTATTCAATAAGAAACAAACGAATGCATTTTATTAATAGCTAAGAAAGTTCTAAAATGTTCTTTGTTTAATCAATGCTACTCGGTGTATTTGTAATTATAGATTGTTTACCATTTGGGAGTTTACATGTTCTATAGAGAGCGATACGATGAAGCTAAAGAGTATTTTGCATTTTGTAACACATCGTTAAATGAACTGCGAAATTTTCCGGATAATCAGTTATATTTGGAGATATTTAAAATTGAAGAATCAGTGCTAAAAGGATTTTCATTAGCTTGCGGAATTTCTGGAGTGCAAGAGAAAGATTTAACTTTAGATTTTTACGAGGATACTGTTTTTAATAATTATACGGTAAATATACATATATATATATATATATTTTTTTTTTTTTTTTTTTGAAATTATAGTTGTTTTTAAGTTTTGTAATTTTAGTAATTGTGTTTAATACATAATACGTAACGAGTTTTCGCGGTTCATTTTACTAAAATTGAAATTAAAATTCTCGCTAGAAACACGTCACTATTAAAAACACTATCTAACGTTTCGAACGCTTATATCCGTTGTCCATCAGAGAAACTAAACTAATTGTTTCGGTTGACATCGACTTCGTAAATTATATTTTTTTCCCTTTCAGACTAGAATATATTTACATATCCGTTTTTCTCAACTAAACGAGGAATAGGTATTTATTTTACCTTTGTTTTTTGTCGTGTTCGAAAGCTTCCGGTCTTTTTTATAGAACTTAAAAATTCTCTGTCACCTGAAAAAAATAAAGAAGATTATTCAGATTTATATGGATGGACTAAATTCAAACTGAAAAATGTTTTACAGAAAGAACTGGCAGATTCACCCGATAGTTTTGTTTTTTGTTAAATATTTAAGCTGTAGTTTTCGTACATTAAGTAGTGTTTTTAATAATCATATTAAAGCAATGAAGGACATGGTTGCATTTCTAAGGGCACTATGCAATTTGTTTACGAATGTTCCTTTTATCTGTGTGTTCAACCTAATTATCTTTCTATTTGCCGGTTTCTCGAGTTTTCGTCGCTTCCTTGTTCTGTTGTTATTTCTATTATTCGCTTCCGTTTTAGCTCCTTTTTATCTCCCTTTTTCTTTGTTTCGCTTTTCCCTTGCTTCCGCTCCAGATTGTCCTTTTCATCTCAATGAACCAATGGTATCAATGCTGATTTTGGGAAACCTGTGTTATAAACTTCATTATTAACTTTTATAATAATAAAATAAGCGTGTATTACTTGAGTTAACCGTCATTATAGCGATGGAATATTTAAAATGTGCATAAAGCAACTTTAAAAAATTAAAATGTTTAATTTGTAATTGTTTTCCTTTTGCTGATATTTTATTTGCCATCACTTCAGTTTGTTATTATAAAAGAGTAGCGACAATTCCAATGATTAGGAAATCGAGAACATTTGGATTGAGAAAACCGGGTAAAAAAAATGATATTTAGGTGGCCACGCTGAATATCTTTTCCTTTTAGTGAAACTGTAAAACCTTTATTTTAGAAGGTTAATCTGTAAAATCTCTAATGTGTTTTTATTTGTTTTTATGTGCAAGTTCAGAATATCGTTTTATATCTATACGCACACACACGCACACAAAGACATATATATAAACTCGGCCATTTTGGCCTCGCAAGGGGCTATGCCCCTTGACCCCTCTAGCTTTCATTTCTGCCTCTTTCTCTTCTATACTTTGTATAAAATGATCAAAATTTACAACGTAATTCTTACTGGCATCAACACACACAAAAAATAACATAACCACAAAAATCCTATTCTAACATTTAACTTCCGTTATATAAAATTAAGACATTTTTTCGTTACATTTTTCGTTACATATTTCATTACATAAAATTGTGACATTTTTTAAATAACAGTAACAAAAATCCTACAAAATATAACAAACGTTACATAAAATTGGGACATTTTTCTGGGACATTTTTTTGGGACATTTAGCGTTATATAAAATTGGGACATTTTTTCGAATGGGGGGTAGCCTAAGAATTACGTTGTAATTAATATATATAGTATATTATATGGAATTAATGACATTTGCTTTAAAATTTTTAGTATTTCGTTTATATATTTGAACATTGGTTTTAATTGCGTATTCAAGTTCTATTTGTTCATTCAAAATATTCATTTTTTATTTTTAGATGTTACTATTTTTCAGTTTTGTGTTTCATATACGGCTTATTGTTAAGTTAATTTTGAAATGTCTAATATGTTGTAATTTTAAAAGTTACTAACTCGTTGCTGTATGATCTTGGATAAATATCGTTAATTGTTGTATGAGAAAGTTCCCATTTCCAAATCGACGTGTATATTATCTCGTTTACATTATGACGGAAAATATTTCTGAATAATATTCCAATGTAATTTATCAAAATAATAAAATGTTTAAATGAATGGTATTTAAGTCCAATTATTTAACTTGCACGGCTCTTTGTTGATGTGAAATAAGTAAAAGGTTAAGCCAGCTACCGTGGCACAGATGATTAGCGGCGGTGTTTCGTTCAGATAGAACTGGGATCGAATCTCGGTGCCATATATTGAAGTTTACCAAATTAATGTTAATAGTCCCCCCCCCCCCCACACACTAAAAAAAAAGTAAAATATGTCCGCAAATTATCTTTACTTAGGAACGTATGACGTAAGACGTAATGTTTCTTATCCAGAACGTTTTATACGATGCTGTAGTTTACTACTTGATATGTATAATTTTAATTTTTTTTATTTTTACTGTTTGTTTAATAAGTATAAATAATTTTATCGCGGAATTCTTTTCAGTCGTATCGCTCGATTCCGAGCATCGTGACTACCTATTTGTACATTCTAATTGTACAGAATAGGCAGCGCTCATAGCAATTGTTATACGCAACACGAGTGCACACGTGCAAGACTACACTCGGAACTGGTAGTAGCCGCTTGTTATCGCGCTACCAAGTGCAGTCCCGTGTGGGTCTGCTGTGTACACTGACCTAGCGCGTATATGATGTTGTACGTGGTGGTTTTCCATTGCCTTCCACGTGATTATTAGTAGAGTATTTAATTTAATTCTTTGTAATAAGTTCTGTCGTCGCCTGGGATCGAACCCGTGATCTCCGTAATGAAAGTCAAGCGCTCTAGCAACTAGGCTATCGCGACGACATAAAAAAAGTTTCAATTGAGCTGGGCAGTGCCAATGCTCTCTCCTAGAAGATCTAGAAGAGAGCATTCACGCTGCTCAGCCCAATTGAAAGTTTCAATTATTACAACATTATTTATTTCGTACGCCATTGTTATATGCAACGCGAGCGTACACGCGCAAGACTTCATTCGGAACTGATTGTAAGTGCTTGTAATCGCGCTACAAGTGCAGTCCCGTGTTGTCTGCTGTGTACTGACCTAGCGCGCATGTGATGTTGTACGTGGTGGTTTTTTATTGCCTTCCACTTGATTATTAGCGATTATTTATTTAATTCTTGTAATAAGTTCTGCCGTCGCCCGGGATCGAACCCGTGTCCTCCGTAACGGAAGTCAAGCGCTCTAGCAACTAGGCTATCGCGACGACTGTATTGTGGAATTGCACATACTTATATATATATAAATTGCTTCTTCTATATTTACCCGTTCAATCCAATCCCTTAAAGTTTTCTTCTTTCTGTCTTTTTGTTATTGTCTCTTTTATTCGTCTGTGCTTTAATCATACAATGCTATCTTCGTTTGTCTGTTTCCCCCCCAAATTTACCTCTTTACACCTATGATACAAATGTCTGTGACCTTTCTTGGAATGCTCTCCTCATTTTATCGAACGTTCTGTTCTTTATTCATATTTGTTAAAGCTTGGACTCCCTGCTCTTTATTGCGCTTTTTTATTTTGTATCCGTTTCTTTCTTATCTGTTGTTACCTCTGCTAGTTCTTTTATGTTAACAATTTTCGACTTAAAATAAAGTTTAATTGTATTCTGCTATTGTTTAAAATGTAATATAAAGTATTTCGCTTGCTTTTTTTTTTTTTTTTAAATATAAACGTAACGTTAAATTTTTTATTTGCAGAACATTCTTAATATTTTGCAAGAAGATAATCTTAAACGTGAAGTTCCGTTGTCGTATCGAGATTCTGTAGAACTAGAACTTTCATCAATGTTATCGTGCGGTAAATTTACCGCATCCAGAGATTTATTGCTGCAAATACAGACCTTAAACGCTATCAGGAGAATGGTGGACGGTGCCTCATATCCTACAGTTTACGATTTTGCAATGAAACTGAATAATTCTCGGAAAGGCGGAGAAATATTGTTTAGGGTGTGTGTGGTGTACTTTCAAATTTTAATTCGTATTTATTTTAGATTTTTTTCATAATCCACGCATTTTACTATTTAACTGATAATAGTTTAATTGGCGAATTAAGTTAAACATGTAGAATAATTTAAATTATAATACAATGATTTGGTTTAAGTTTTTTATCTGATGCAAACCAACTATCGAATTGCTTATTTCTAATTGTTTTTAAGACGTAACTCGTATTTTGGTAGTGATCAAAAATACGTTTTAAATTTTCAAAAACGCTGGTACAGAGTTATTGTTTTATATTAATTTTTCAAAAGACAGATCCTATTGATAGGAATTAAACGAATTGAAAGGCAACGTTTTGACTGTATTTCTATGGTTTATTGACACACATGGTTGTTCAGTTCGCATTATTTAAATTAGTAAAAATTACATTAACGAAGTGTAACATTGAAATCTATATTGAAATTCAGCGCATTTCGATTTACAGCGCGAAATAACATTAAACAAATAATTATTTAAAATTCTTAGTTTATGTTCTATTAACGCAGCAGTAATATTTGTAATCGACCTCTTCAGTCTTTTGCAACGGTGACATAAAAAAATGTCGGTTCCTGTTGTTTCCCAGACAGTAAATGTGATTATTTTAAATTTGTTTATTTTTTATGTATACTTCTCCTTCGTATTATAAGAAAATTCGGTGTAATTTTTTAAAATAACTAATTTTCACTTCCTACAAATCGATTAAAAAGTAAATTATTTTTTTTGATAGTCTTAACTTTTGCGACGCTTCTCCCTCGTCAACGCTGAAAGTTGACTTAAAATCGTCAGTAATAAGATGTTCTGTTGAGCAATTTTTTTCTTTAAATGATTATTTTTAGTTGTTCGTAAAAGTTTTTGGTTTTGCCGAGGTTTTTTTTTTTTTACTTGTTTGATTTTTATTATAAAATTTTGTTAGACTGTGCCTCAGTTACATTATGGTACTACATGAAGTAGCGTATTGTTTATAAGATCACCGTTTTAATACTACTTACGTTTTCTTCCTCTGGGTTATTACAGATAATTTGGGAAGTAACTCAGTATTTAATCTGTTGTTCCATAGTGAAGTTTATATAAATTTTTTATATGCATTCAATCTTAATATATGTAAATAAATAAATTGTAATAAACATAAAACATATAAAAAAGCTATTTACTATTAAATTGCCGACTAGTTTCAGATAGCTTGACTAAGTTGTCTCAAACTAGTCGACAATTTAATAGTAAATAGCTTTTTTATATGTTTTATGTTTATTACAATTTATTTATTTACATATATTCTAACTCAGTATTTTCCTAACTACATTTTTCACTGTATTTAATGCAGATAAAAGTGTTCTGTAGTCTTTACAGGCGCATATTTTCATGCCAAAAGAGTTGTTTTATGATTTAACTGCTTTTTTCGTTCAAACAAATTTTTTATTGTAATTTACATTAAATCTTGCATTTTATTATTTTTGTGCAGTAACTCACTCAGAGAAGTTTATTAATATTTATCAATTATTTTTATAACTGATCTTGACAACATTATAAATTTAACTTCTATCAGGCAAAAAATTTAATCTGCGACTTTTAATGATAAATACATAGCTGCTAGTTTTCATTGAAGGCGATATATTTGAAATGATTAAATATTTTCTTTAAAGTTTAAGATCTTATATATATATATATATATATATATATATATATATATATATATATATATATATATATGTATATATGTTATGATTCCCCAAGTTTGAAAGAACATGGAATTTAAAAAAAAGTAGTAAATTATCAACTATTGCTGAGATGTTTTCAGTTCGACGAATCATAACAAAATCAAAACAAAAGAAAAACGAACTCCTATCTAATTAAATAACCGCATTGTAATTTTTCTTGATTTACATAGCGATTATCGGAGTTATGGGAATTACTTCATATATCTATTGAAATAAATAAATTACCCGTGATTATTACAGGTAAATTACAAAATCAACATTTGATTGTTCGCATACATACAAAATTATATAATTGAAGAAATTACAATTCTGTTAAACAGTAATAATAAAGAAAATAATCTATAAATAAATAAATATATATATATATATATATATATATAAATGAAATAAAATACAATATCGTAAAGATCCACTAGCGATTTCACACCGTCGAACAGCTGTATAAGATGTAATTTAGTTATCACGGTTTAGGGTCATTTATTAGATTAGAATTTTTCCAATGGTGAAACGTGTAGATGTGCTGCGGTTTCGAAATTCCTTCGATAGTTATTCGATGGTGTCGTTCCGCAGACTGTTCTACATGAAACTGATTAGATTAGACGATTTTAAATTTTAATTTTCTGCTTTTTAGATACTTTTGATCTATTTAAGTATCTGGATTTAGTGAAAGAACATTATGTCATTGTTAATTACCAACTAAATCGTGATTGTAATTAGTGTAGAACATATACGACAACGATCGCGGTCGTTGGTAAAATGTTTTGTTATCGTTCGACGCATGCCGCAAAATAACTTCTATTTTTAATTGTCACGCCCTGTATAAACGGTGTGTATAACGGAGTATTTGGTTTATTTTTCAAATTATTTTGCAGGTGTTGCGACCACAGTTAAATGCGACCCTTTCGGAAGATGAAGTGAAATATATTCGACTATTTCTGTCAACTCTATTTGATCATGTCGAACCGTTTATTATAAAAGAAATCATTTCATGGCCCGAGTCGAAACGAATTTTTACAAACTCCCAGTTAGTCGAATTTAATCGAAAATTGCTGAAGAGCGAAGACGCAGACAGCATAATAACCAGCACAGTGGAAATAAGAAGGGAAAGAACTTTCAGCAGAATTAAAAGTTTTGGTCTGTAATCTATATTTATTCTTATCGCGATTTGCTTGTCAGTTATTTGATTTGCTTTTCCTTCGTAGTTATTTTATTTCGATTTAAAAATGTTCAATTTATCTAGATAAATAGTTAAATTGTGTAAGATGTACGTGTATAACAGAAAATTTACGGTTACTGAATTGTTAAATTTTACAAATTCGCCGAATTAATCACCATGAATGGGAACAATTATTGACTGATGAAACCGAAAATAATAAAAAAACAAATCGTTTTCTGAAAAACTAAAGAAAATCTTTTTCTGGTCAATATTGTTAAATAATATAGTGTTTATACACTTGAGAGAAAGAATATAGGACTATAATAGGTAACAGAGTTATATTAGCAATATTAATCGGTTAAAATTCTGTCCATCCAAAATATGACTGGGAATTGTTAGATAAGATGGTTGAAGTTGTACTGGTTCTAAATCTAATTTTGGCAAAACGCAATTTTTGTAATATTTTAGCATTATGTTTACGGACGAAAATTGTACACTGCAAATCTTTAATTAGGGTAAAGCGATCACACTTAAACACCGTGTTTATTGTTTTTCGTTCATTGTATAATTTTATTTGAATTTTTTGACTTTTTTCTGTACGTTTTATTATTATTATTAATAATAATATTATTATTATTAATATTATTATTATTATTAATATTATTATTATTATTAATATTATTATTATTATTAATATTATTATTATTATTATTATTAATATTAATATTATTATTATTATTATTATTATTACGACTGTTTGCGTGATGTAAAAAAGTATTCCTTTCGTGTTTCGGAAATTACGTTTTCAGTATTATTTCAATGACGAAATGAATGCTTTAATTTTTTATTGTTTCGTTCCATTCATTTGATGTAAACAAGTGTTGTTAGGGTTTAAATTAAAACGTTTTAAACTCGCTTCTCGGTTTAGAGACAAGTTCATTCTGCTCTTAAACGACAAAAATCACTTCTACGTTTGTGTAAATTCTGTTTTAGCTGGAACTGTTTCATTAGTTGAACAGACAGAGAAAATAATAATTATAACAGGACCATACGAACGAGCAAGAAAAATAATGGTACATTTCTTAGGTTGAGCTTTTTTAGTAAGCGTAAACCAGTTTGTACGCACAACTAACAGTAATTTTTCATTTCTAAAGGGTTACCACCGATAGATTTTTTCGTAAAGTAAATCATTTAATTATATTAATTGCTGTAATTCGAAAAAAAAAAGGAAATAATAAAAAACAGTTTATATATTTACCTTTTTATAGGCAACGATCAATTGGAATTACGTTGGATCGAATCGGTAATAGTAGATTCCTATAAATATGACGAACTTTACGAAAATATCACGTTGTATTTGTCCAAAGTCACCGACCGGCCTGTTAATTCGATTAATAAAGTAAGTTTTAGAGTTATTCAACAAAATAACGCGGGAAAAAGTCACGTTACCATTTTAATATTAATTTTATCAGTGGCCTATCCAGGGGCGGCGGGGGGCATTTCTCCCCCAAAGAATCAAAGATTTTATGAAAAAATTTGTTAAAACATAGAAACTTTGCCCCTGATTTTGTTTATAATTGTAATTATTTTTATTCTTGTACGAATTTTTTTCCCCATTTAATTACATCGAAAAAATTCATATTTCAAAAACTATCAACACAGTAAGATGCAACTTTTTCATTTTCTATAGTATAATACTTGACATTATGCTTTTTGCCCGGTTTTTGTCGTTTTCTTTTCGTAAAACGGTTGACAAAAATTGTACTTCATTAAATTAATGTTTGTACGATTCTTCCAGCATCGTAAGTTAAAAATATTCTTAATTTTTCAATAAAGAATATCTTTTTAATGATGTAATTATAAAAGTAATTCTATTTTATTTAATTCCTTTTTTTTTTTTTTTTTTTTTTTTGTTCACAAGTGGGGCATAGATAAATCGTTTGAAGGAATTATGAAAAATCTACCGAGTTTGTTTTTACAACAATTCAGTTTTATCATATTCGCAAAAGTTGTCGAATTAATCCGAATGCAGGTATTATTTGTTTATTATTTTTATAATATTTTTAAATTATCGTAATCGTAAAACGATATTAAGCATTTTCGGAGTATGAACGGGGCTTGAAATATTTTACAGAAAAAACAGTTATGTTTTATTAAACAATATAAAATCTTTATTAAGCAGAAATTATTTTTAAATTAAAAATTAAAACGTGCCGACATGTTTCGGGTGTTTTATATTAATCCCACTGCTAATCAGCGTTGGAAAATCAGCACGGGAAATGACACCTTTATTAATTAAGTTAAATGTTACAATGTATTTTTCCTTTTTTTTTTTCCCGACATGTAAAAGTCTTATATTGCTAGAAATTTGCGTCCGTTCTTTTTTGTTTTATCGCACAAAAATTTGAAACGAGTAGATTATAAATGAATAAATAAATTATTAAACTGGCCTAATTAATTAAAGTAGTAATATATACTAAACAAAATGATACAATCAATTTGTAAATTGCCTGGTAAAGAAAATTTACATAATATAATGTAAATTCCACAATGTAAAGTAATAATTGGCAATTGTAATATTCTTTTTTTTTTTTAAATTTTGTTCGTGGGCAACTTGTCGAACCGCTGGCGAAGTTATGTTAAACGCTCTCTTGTTTTAATGTATTAACTTTTTTTTTCATTTTGAACAATGTTCAATGTACGTTTAAGGCGTTTTGTATTGGCGTAAACGCGCAGAAAAATATTTTGAAAAATGTAAAGAATTTTCGACGAATTCTCCTTATCAAACACAAGCGATTATGATAACATTTGAGAGGAAGAAAGTAGAAGAAAAAAAGGAAGCACTATTACCGTAATAAGAAAGTGAAAACTGACATTGAAAATATTATTGTACTGTCTAAAAATAGAACGCATCAAGAAATTAATTGCTAAGCGTCGTAGAAAATATCGATTAAATAGAAGAAAAAAAAAAAAATTGAGACGGAAAAGAATCAATCTCGCGAAGCCGAAGAAAAAATTAGACTAAACCGATCTATCGCACACAGTCAATTTATATCTGAGAGCATGTAACAAATTTTTAATCGATATATTTTTTTTCATCGAGAGAATTCTGCTAAAAGTATGAAAACGGTGAAATACACTTTTTAAGGGATATTTCAAATGTATCCAATCAAAATTGTTCATCATTCGACTGTGAGAGGGATTCGTACTAAACTTACAAATATTTACGAGACGCATGATGCAGTTTTTTTTCATTATGAAATTTAACAATTTTTTTAACACGAATATTATGTTTCTGCAGAAAATGTTTCTCGACAAAAAACGTTTTGACGTGTTCAATATTTTCTTTAAATTATTTAGGAATTTTCACTGTAATTACGTAATATTTACTCTTATTTTTTTATATCATTTGTTTAATTACAGTAGGCTGATAAAATTGTTACCAATAGTAACCGTATGAGGTGGTTTATAATATGCAGGTAATTTGATCCCGAAAATGTTAAATCTAAACGCATCATAACAGCACAGGTTGCAGTTGGTGATATATACGCTATACAAACTATAATTAATGACAAAAGAGCATTAATAGTGTTTGTTTATATTTACACCGAGAGGACATCTTTAAAATATTTACGACAGTTTTTTGTTACAAAGAGCCTTAGTTAGCGGGTCAAAACTGCCTATGAACGAATTGGGATTATAAGTGTGCCTTCTTATTCGGCGCTAAAAATGATGACAATTTCTACGTTTTCAGCCCAAAATATGCTAACTTAACCTCAAAATCGAATATTATGTGTTTTTCAGTTTTTTTTTTTTTAATGATATCTCAGCCTCTAGTTGATCAATTTGAAAAAAACTTTGAACAATGTTGTAGCGGATTTTCAAATTACATCATGAATTTTTTCCGATTTTCTGCCGCGAAATTCAAAATTTTTATAAGCATTTCAAGCTTTTAACTCGATAAAAATGAAACAAAAAGCATGGTATTCTCAAAAAAAAAAAAAAGTATTTTGTGTGTTTTAACGCTAAAAATGTCCTTGAAATTTTTCAGAATTTTTCGAATGGTGGAACAGGACCAAAAACGCGAAAAACTATTTTTTCAGTCGGAAATAGACTTGTCTTCGTTTCGAAACTTCAAATTATCGTTTAAAAATTTCTTTAAATCACACCGAACTTTCGAATATATTTTTTACGTTATATTACTCAAGATATTGTGAGTGCTTATCTTGAACAATGGAACCGGTGAAGCAGGAAAATAATTACAGAAAAAGTCTTTAATCATAGGTTCCCAAAAAAAAGTAATGCCATGTATTTCAATTTTGCATGGTAGAATAGTCTCAGTACATATTTCCGGATTCTTTTTTGGAATTGTACCATACTGAAAATTCAACAAATCCTACTCTCAATCACACAGTTTATCATCCCAGTGATATGCAATAATTATAATTGGTCAATCAATACATACCTCCTAAACGTGATTTTATACATAGAACCGTATATACATATATGTATATACACCCTGTCAAGAAAGTATCGGGAATTGTCAATTTAAATCTCCCGGGTAATAGCTAGGCAGATAATTTTTTTTTTCCAGGTTGGTACAACTGTTTTGTATTATGATGCCTATTTTTAGCGCGATCTGTCAACCAGTGTGTTTACAGCAGCTGTTAAAATCAGTCGACCTTGAAGGTTTTGTCGAAGTTTTACAATGAGTGAAAATATTGAACAACGTACTTGTGTTAAATTCTGTGTTTCGAACGAAATTTCTTGTGCCGATACACTGAAAATGTTACAGAAGGCTTTTGGTGAATCTGCTTTATCAAAAACGCGGGTTTACGAGTGGTACAGAGCGTTCAAGGATGGTCGGGAGACGGTCGAAGACATGCCTCGCTCTGGACGGCCTTCAACGAGTGTGACCGATGATAACGTCGATAAAATCAAGGAAATCGTTGCTGAAAATTGTCATGTGAGCTTGAGAGAGATGGCTCATGGATTGGGCATGTCACACGAGAGCGTACGTACGATTGTGCACGAAAAATTGGGTATGCAACGCGTTGCGGCTCGGCTTGTTCCGAAAGACCTGAATTTCTTTCAAAAAAAGTACCGAGAACAGGTAGCTGCAGACATGCTGGATCGAGCCAATTTGGATCCTACCTTCTTGGAAAAGATAATTACTGGTGACGAGACATGGGTGTACGAGTACGACACGCTTACGAACCAGCAATCGTCCGAATGGCGGCCAATTGGCGCGCCAAAGCCGAAAAAACCTCGCCAAAGCCGATCGAAAGTGAAGATCATGTTGATTGTTTTCTTCGATATTCGAGGCGTGGTACACTATGAATATGTGCCAGCCGGACAGACAGTCACCAAAGAGTTTTACTTAAGTGTTTTGAGACGTTTGAGAGAGGCTATCCGTCGTAAACGTAACGATTTGTGGGTCGACAATTCTTGGATTCTCCATCACGATAATGCGCCGTCTCACAAAGCCATAATTGTGAATGAGTTTTTGGCCAAACACTCGGTAAATATCATCGAACAACCGCCGTATTCACCAGATTTAGCACCCTGCGACTTCTTCCTATTCTCAAAACTCAAATTTCCGCTACGGGGAATGCGCTTCGAATCGATTGATGACATCAAGACGAATGCGACGCGAGAGCTAAAGGCCATCCCGGAAACCGCCTATCAGAAGTGCTTTGCCGAGTGGAAAAAGCGTTGGCATATGTGCATCGCTTCGAATGGATGTTATTTTGAAGGTGACAAAATAAATTTGGATGAAAATTAAAAATTGTTCGTTTTATTTAACAATTCCCGATACTTTCTTGACAGGGTGTATATATGTATTGATACGGATTCGGTACCTGTAGCGCTATCTTTTGACGGGTCCGACCTAGAAAATGCTCTCTGATATGTCATTAATTCACGGTCTCTCGGACATCGTTCTTATTTTATGCCGTTGCGTTGTATCGTCGATGATGCTTATTCGGCCAAAATCAAAAATCTTTGTGCACAGCAGCTTATTTGGTTACATCGGGTAGAGACTCAACGTTAGTGTCTGCGTGGTAGTGACCCGAAAACTGAGGCAGTGACATGTGTCTACGGCGTGCGCGCAGTTGTGCTGTGTAACCCTGAGTTGAAGGAAGATTGTACAAAATCCCGCTAAAATCAAGCAGGACAGCTAGTGCGGTGATTTGCGCACAGGTGTTCTAGAACGTTCTGGGTAGCCTTTTGTCATTTTGTTACATACACACACACACATTGTTCTTCGTTCGACGTAATCGTCTTAATCGCTGTCGTCGTTTTTTGGGTTAAATTAGCGCGTTAATTTCAATCTAGTCAGATCGTCGTGTACCACGTTTTTTTTTTGTTTTTTGTTTTTTTTTTTATAGAGATTACAACCATGCTTTGTTTTAGTCGCGTTTTTTTCGTTTTTCTTTTTTTTTTTTTGTTTTTTTCCGTTAAAATATAATTAAATTCTTGAATTTTATTCCACTCGTCGGAAGAAATCTATGAATCCGCGATTGTGACATAATTGTTATTCGTTTTGTATCAATTTCATTCTGGAAAATATGCGCGATTTATTGATTTTCGTTGCTATTCTTTTGGACACGTGGTCCGAGCCGATCGTATGGGCTCTCTTGGAGGAGAGTAGCTGTTATCACGGTGCGGAAAATCTGTTCGTTGCTTTTTTTTTTTTATTTATTATAATTAGTGTGCGAGAAGCCCAGTCGTCTGGTGCGAGCACAAGGAAATGCCCATTTTCGACTGAAAAAACGGTTTTCGCCATTTTGGTCCTGTTCCACCATTCGAAAAATTCTGAAAAATTTCAAGGACATTTTTAGCGTTAAAATACACAAAATATTTTTTTTCTTTTTTTGAGAATACTATATTTTTTGTTTCATTTTTATCGAGCCAGAAGCTTGAAACGCTTATAACAATTTGAATTTCGCTCCAAAAAATTTGAAAAAATTCACGATGTTGTAATTTGAGAATCCCCCTACAACATTGTTCAAAGTTTTTTTTAAATTGGTCAACTAGAGGCTGAGATATTAAAAAAAGAAAACCGAAAAACACATAATATTCGATTTTGAGGTTATATTAGCATATTTTGGACTGATAACTTTCATCATTCTTAGTGTCGAATAAGAGGGCACACTTATCATCCCGATCCGTTCATGTTTTGACCCGCTTATCCGGCTAGACCTTATAACGGTATGTAGTATAAAACTTTTTGTGATGTTCAAAAAATTACGTGCGTAACGGCTTAATTCCATACCTATGGTGCTTTGTGTGGTGATCTCAATATCGACTTTGAATCATTTAGGGGCGTTGAATGTATATAATTTATGGAATAATTATTTAATTTAGAATTAACTAGCAATCTAACATTACCTACTGCTAGAAATTCTACTACTATTGATTGTGTATTTAGCAGACCTGTAAATTATTTAATCACAGCAATATGTATCTATATTTCCTATATCGTAGACCGTTGCTATCCATTACTGATAAAATATTTCATAATTATTATTTTTTAAAATTTTTTATTATATTGTATTTTTCATTTTTAAAAAAATTAACATGGAGCAATAAAACTGTTACGATGGTAACAGTATGAGTTGATTTGACATATAGCTGTGTGTCATTGTCCAATAATATAACAGTGGAACTTAACTTTTTCATGTTTTTGTAAAATAACAGATATTTCGCCGAAAATATAACGCATTATTTTAAATATAAAATATTATTATAATCCTCCAAAAACATAAATTAAATGTTCCTGCGAACAACGTAGAAATTTGAGTGTTTTTTTTATATTTTTAACTTAACTATTAAGTACATCTCTGGATAGATTTAAACATGCAGATAATCGTTTTTCGTTTTTTTTTTTTAAAAAGAAAATTAAAAATTCTTCCGTCGATTATTAATAAAAATTGGATAATATTTAGTTTTTTGAAATATCGTCCATTTTCCATCAGAAACCTTCTAATACTTCTTTAGAATACATCTTATACATCGATTAAACAGTTTTTTCTTTATTAATCTCGAGAAAACAGCTATCAATAGTCATTTTGCAGTTTTTATTTTTGCTTTGTTTATGTTTTTTTTTTTTGTTTTTTTTTTTGATTTGTTTGTAATCATTGCAATTATTATTGCGTATTACATATGTGTATATATTTTTTTTTTTTAAATTCAGAATTTTACAAAACCTCAAGAACTATTACAACGGTTAGATGAAGAACTAAAGAAATTTCCGCACAACATGTGTCATAAATTATCGCAGTTAATAATGTGGGAAATGCTGTTTGTATCGGCTGTCGAATGCGAGTACAAGTTTAAACAGTTCAGTACGTTTTTATTGTGATGCAAATACAATTTATAAGAAATCTTATATAATTAATCGGAATGATTTTTACAGCGTTAACATTATTGCTTATTTCATGTCGCTTATGTGTAATTTTAAGCGTAATTAAGTAATATGCCAAAATATCGAGAAACGTAGCTTAAAAAGGTCTGCCTTAAACTGTAATTTACCGGATAGAGTAAGTGTTAAACTAATTTTAATAAAATTTAAAAGATCATTATGAAATCGAGTGTTTATGAACCGAAGAGGTAGGCTTGACGAGTTAATTACGTGCTGTTTTCCCTATTTTTTTTTAACGGTACCTACTCGTAGTTTATTTTAAAGTTAATTATATTTTTTATTCTATTTTAACGTGTTTTTGATAAATATTTCGCACGGTAAACTAGTTGAACGTTATCAGCTTTTTATAAAGGTTTCTATTCTAGAATTATCTTCTAGTTCGTCGGCTGATTATATTATGTGAAATTTTTCTGAAAGGTAATTTAATAAATACACGTACGCATGTACACAAATGTTAAATGAAAAAATGACATGGTCAGTTAAAACCGACTCCTCTATGAAAATAATGGAAATTATCGTTATATATATATATATATATATATATGTAACTCGGCTATTTTGGCCTCGCGAGGGGCTGCGCCCCTTCACCCCTCTGGTTATCATTTCTGTCTCTTTCTCTTCTGTACTTTGTATAAAATGATCAAAATTTACAACGTAATTCTTACTGGCATCAAAACAAAAAAAAAATAACATAACCACAAAAATCCTATTCCAACATTTAACTTTCATTATATAAAATTAAGACATTTTTTCGTTACATTTTTCGTTACATTTTTCGTGACATATTTCATTACATAAAATTGTGACATTTTTTAAATAACAATAATAAAAATCCTATAAAATATAACAAACGTTACATAAAATTGGGACATTTTTTCGAATGGGGGTGGCCTAAGAATTACGTTGTAATTAATATATATATTTATATTATGGTGCGAGCGTATTATCAACGATATCGGTATTGGTCTTGAACTTAATACTTTTGTCAAAAGTTATCTTTCAGTATACTTCACATAAAGGACTAAGAGAAAATCCTATATTCACTTTTGATACACGACATGTGAAAATGAAGTAATGTTGTTAATCACAGGTTGGCTATGTAATAAAAGAAACAGTTTTTTAAAATAGTATAAGTGCGTAAATAAGGAGAATAAAAACTATCGTATACTTAAGGATGATTTTTACCTTTTAGATCATGCGGATTTAGCGTTAAAATGTAAATCATGCATCGGCACGATACAACAAAATTCCGATTTAGTTCCGAGATTAGAAGTGATGGAGCAGGTTATTATCGCGCTACTAAATGTTTGCGAATGGGAATTTATCGTTAATAATACATTTCATAAGCCGTTTAGATTTTTGGAAACAGCTATCGAAATGGCTCAAAGTTCTATCGATCTGCAGAAGTTCAAAGGATCTAAAAAGTTACCGCCAGGTTTATGGGACAAAGGTATAATAGAATCGGAAAAAAGTTACACATTTATATTTGACGCATTAATTTTCACGAATAATTCGCAATAAGTGCTACCATATGAATGTAAAACTCTTCGTAATTGTTGTTATTTGGTTTATAAATTTGTACTGCGAGCTAACGTAGGATTTAATAGCTCGGTTTATTACATACATACATTTGACCTAAAAAGTTTACTTTCTCGTCTAATTAAGTTCGTTATAACATTTCGATTTATTTTTCAAATACGTTGTTTTTAAAATTTCCCTTTCCATCAGTTGTTATTCGGAAACGTTAGCTATATACAATGTACATGATTCTGATAAATAAATATACTTTTAATAAAGCAATAAAAATGTTTGTCCTATTTACACATATTTTTCGGTAACGGATTTTGGTTATTTATACAGTGTCCAGCACTTTCTTGAAGCATACATCACAGTGGCAGGAGCGAGAAAGAAACTTTTTATCGTATGTGTTGATGAAGTTACGGGAGCCAGCAGTTATCAACGTAATGTTGTCATTGCTGGTGAAATTGTATAATGTACTCCGCGATGAGAATACAGCTGAATTACATTTCATTTATCTCAATGTATGGCCTTCAACGCTTACCAGGTAATAACCGAATTTCGTTTAATATTGCATATTTTATGATAGGGGGGATGTTACGTGTATTTGCATTAAAATATAAAAGAAAAATGTCACGCGTGTTTATGTTTTTTTGAGGAAAAATCCGATCGATCTAAAAAATTTCTTTAACAGTTTGCCTACAATCTCAGCGGTTACATGGGCTGCAATGTTTTTGCGTTTTGCAGGTGAACAGAGGAAGTAAAAATGATCGTAATCAGAAAAAATGCTACACTTTTAATTAAAAAATATACAGATAATTAGAATATATTTATCATCGGTAAATTACGAGGAGTTCAACGGATCCTTGACGAGGGATTGTGTGAAATCACGTTTTCCGTGACATACCGAGTCTAATGGATCTAAAAATAATATTTTAAATTAACTCTGTTCTTTTGCGACTTGATTTTACTTTTCCAGGTAATTTCTTTAATAACCAACTCGAAACGACTTAATTCTGGAATGAATTCTCGAGTCGATAACTGCGATTTGGTAGCTACAAGCACTTTACTGATCTACCCGTAACGTTTTTTCATATTATAAATTAAATCATTTTATTATAATTACATATTTACTTTGCATTTTCTACTATATAATTTATTTTCGATTTTTATATACATATATATATATATATATATATATATATATATATATATATATATATACATATATATTAATGTATTCGCACTCATCTATTATCAGTTTAGATTTAATCCTCTTGCGACGTTACACTCTGGTGTTTAGCGTAAAAATATGTTTTAAAGCAGATTATTTAAATTCACTTAGTATTTTGTGTTCTATAGTTTTTTGTTTTTTTTTTATTTAATTTATTTTTTCTCTTTATTAATACAATAGTTAAATTAATAAGACATCGTATAAGAAACGCAAAAAAAAAAAAATGAATTGAAACATAAATTCAAAGTATTCAAGAATCTTAGTGTGGTTAAATCTTTTAAAATATCTCACAAATTATGACTTGATCGACGCTGGATTTACGCGTCTGTCTGGATTCCTAAAAATTATGCGAACAATACACTAACTAATAACTGGTAGTCATGTTGTAATGGACACAATACGGGTCAAAAAAATTACGTGTTTTTCCCGAATATTAAAGCTAAATTGAAACTGAAAAACCTAAAAATAACATTTTTTAATGCATAGGATCGGTACAGGGTACTGACTTTTTGGAGAATACTTGTCTCGCTTTAAATTAGCAAAAACTTAGTCATTTGTCAGTATTGTGCATCTGATACTATTGGCAACATATATCACACTCTTTTTTTTTTTTTGAGTGTGATGTCGTCCTAAAAAAGCAACGAAATTGCATAAACTAAATAGTAAAAGTGTAACAATAATCAACAGAAATATCGCCGAATACTTTCACAACCTAAGGAAAACAAAATTGATACATCGACTGATTCTACAAACTTACGAGATAAAACAGTAATATAAGCGTCATACCGCTTTCATTTCTTCATTATACCGGTTAGCCGATTAATCTCAGGATTACAAATTCAATCATACTTTAGATAAATACGAAAAACCAATTTATATTTCATAATTAAGCGTTAATTGCATTTTCAAATATCAAGAGGTAAAGAAAAATACGTGTAGTACGTGCGCAGTGCTTTCAAAAATAATAAACAAATTACTCTTTGACGAGTCGTTAAACTCGGAAATCAGAAAAAAGGTTAGCGAGCGGTTGTATCTGGGGTCTATCCACGGTGTAGAATCGGTGATACATTCTATTAAAGCAGTTAATTACCTTGAAACCGGTGAAGTACGGATCTATCGAAAAATAATAAAAATCCCTTGCCAGCATGAATTTCACCAGAAATGGTAAAGGCAGATCCTCAGAATAATAAAATTAAGGAAAACGAGTGAGAATGCGAGGCTCCAGGGAAAGATCGAAGGTAAGAGTGAAGTTGGCTGGAAGAAACTTTCACGGATGCCGAATAATATCTGTCAATATATCCCGGAGAATATCGATAGTTGGCCCGTCGGTTCGTAATGTCGAGAACATCGAGATCATCATGATGGCGCGCTCGGTGTGACCGCGTACATCATGTTGAAGAAGAGAATGGTCTTTAAGAAGTGCTCCGGTTTGCGCTTTTCTATAAATGCCGCGAAATATTAAAAGGAACAAAACGGTGAAATGTTTTTGTTTATATGTTTTTTTTTTATAATAACGTATACAACACACATACGCGCATATTATATAACTTATTAATTTTTTTACATATCTGCATTTATTTTTAGTAACGTGTCAGCTTACAATAAAAGCGCTGTTGCGGAATTGCTTTTTGATTTCGTGAAGCAAATGCTACGGCATTATCCAAATTATGTTCAATGGCTGAAACTATTAGGTGATTTAAATTACGGTACGTGAATGAATTTGTAATATTTTACTTTTTCCTAAAATCGAATGACGGGTAGATTGATTTCCTTCTTTTTCTTAGAGATAAGAAAGAAACAAAATTACCATGCAAGCGAATATTTTTTCCTGCTGTCTTTTAATTTTCCATACATTACATAGGACATTGTAGCGCAATAAGGAATATATAAGTAAAGTTGGACCCACAAGTGGTTTTTTACGAAATCCATCTGTTCCCGATGTGATGCCACTGATTTAAATAACCAAGCTTTCTGCGTTGACCCGGAGGAGTTGACGATCTAGTAAAAGTGGACAATTTTATATTAAAGCTGTTTTTCCAAGTATTTTCCTTTTTTAAAAAAAAAACTGCATCATCCGGCAGGTTATTTCCAAACTTCAGGTCCTAATAGGAAATTTCATGCTGAACAAAATGTTCCCGTAAACATGGGACGGCAAATATCTTGCTATATAGGTAAGGTCAAAAAAAAGAAAAAGAAAAAGGCATAAACATTTTTGTGGAATAATACACGAACAATTAATATTGCATTAAACGTCAATTTTAAATGAACACTTTACGGAGTTTACATAATATCAACCGGGATAATGATGTGTAAGAATCAGAAAAGGAGAAAAATAGAACCGGGGTAGAGAGTCTAGAATTCGCTGGTCGCTTTACTAGATGTTTTAAATTTTCGAAGAAGTGGACAAGTGCTCTGATTGCGTGTCTATGCACATTAGCTGTTATACATATTATTGCGATTGTGGAAGCTAAGTGATTGAAGTAATGGAAAAAATAACAAACAGCGACAAATATTATTGACAATTAAGCGTCAGAAAATACTTATAATGCGACGTATTTTGTATAATATCAATAGAGAACTAATTGTAAACAAAATTAATGGGCTATTGTAGTGGAGGTAAACGAAGTTTAGAAAAATACCATTATCACCGTGTCAGATAATACTACTAATATGTGAATTGGCTTCTTCCTTAGAATTTCACTGGCTAACGCGTGGTGAATTTCTTTTAAGGTGCATTGTGCTGTCGATAAATTGTGAAATAAACCATTATTTTTGACTTATTTTTGCATTGAAAAATTTAACAAAAAGAATCAGCTTTCTCACTATGTGCTACTGTTTGATATTGTTTCTGTTCGAAGAAGAAGGCGGTCACACTGTGTACACTGGATGTTTATTGTCAATAATCCTTAAGTTAGGGAATAATATATGTTTATTTATTAATTTATGTTTTTTTTTTTTTTTTTTTTTTTTAATTTATTAAATGAAGAATTTACATACACAATTTTATTTAATTCGTTGTTGCGGTTGTTGATTTACTTCCACAACATTTTTGATATTATCCTCGTTTGTTTTTATTTTTTATTTTTTGATACGAAATACGCCATGAATATCGAGAGTACACACTCCGAAACATGTCGGCTAATTATATTATATATTAATAAAAAAATTTTCTGTAATACACAATTATAGTTAATAAAATGTTAAAAACTGAAAATGGATGATACTCATTATGTAACAAATCTAATAAAAAAATAATGTTTAAAAGTATGAAAAGTTGTTATAATATTTTGTTCATTAAAAAAATTTTTATTATTGCAATTTCTCGTCATTTTAAAATCTATCGGGGATTTACATAAGAATCCGACTCTATTCTTTTTTTTTTTTTACAATTGAAAGAGAAACGGTCGAAATATCGAATTCAGTTTAATGCGCCTAAAAAAAATTAGTTTCAGGAATTAATTCTACATTTTTACTCAAAAATACGTTGTCAGTCGTAATAGTTCTTGAATATATATATATATATATATATATATATTTGTAGGGAAGTAATAACTGTGCCGCGTGTTCTTTATTTTGTAAAATAAATAAAATCACTTTTTAAATTTATGATTGAACAATAAAAATGTAATTGTTTGCGTAAAAATGTAAAATCACTGTAGGAAAATTAAAAATTTCACCTATAGTAAAATTCAAACTAACATCTATTTTACTTCTGAAATATATTTTTTATTAGTTTAATTTTTGCTGAATTTTTTAAAACGATATTATCGAGTGCAGTTGCGCACGAACTGCGATTAAATGGCAAGACGCCAGTTGTTGTGTAAATTTCATTGTTTGTTATTTATTCTAGTTCACTTAAATCACACGGTTGCTCTGCAACATTATTTAGAAGCCGCAATCGTCTGCACTGACTACTTTACTAGATGGCCGCCCAACAAACCTCCAGTTGAAGAGTACATCTTTAAAAGAATGACCAGATGTTGCGAAGCCTTACGATGCTTTACTCAAGTAAATTTTTTTTTCGAATATTACATATCGCGAAAACTTGAAAGTTTTCGAATTTTCTTCTGCATGTACTTTCATATTAAAATGTATATTACGAACTTTGGTGTACCGTCCTAAGTAGTAGAATGAATCATTTTCGAATTAACAAGTTTAACAACAATCTCTTCGATTCCTTTACGTTCATTATTTTACGTAAAATTTATCCGTTTTAATCTAAAACAGTTGTTTACCTGACGGTAACTCAATTTTCAGAAAATTATTCCATTGCCTATTGAATTTATACATTCTTTTTAGTTCAATTAAATCGCACCTGTCATCGTTAATTATTCCGTTCGATGAGAAAGGTAAAATTAAAATTATTATTAAGCTTCTTATGTTAATATATTGCAGTAAACCAATTGTTCACTTTTGGTTCAAGTTTCGCCGAGATTATTTGCGGTTGATGTTTCGAGAGCAGGTGTGTCCTGTCAAAGAAAAACTAAACCGCTGAAAACGAGCCATAAAAAAATAGAAAGTAAGGATAATTTACGTTGTTATTTGCATCTGACTGAAGGGTACAGAATCTCGTTTTTATCTGACTTAAAAAATATCCCCATAAAGTCAATAAAGTCGAAAGATTTAATATTTTGAAAAAAAAACGAGTTGAAAAATTTTTATTACCTAAAAAGTGGCATTTGTTTTAATTTTACTCTAGGGCATACACTCACTGCAGTTAACTGACTCGCGATCATTTAAATATATTAACGGTCGTTATTGATATTTTTGGTAACGTTACCGCATAATTTGCAATTCACTTCATCGCGTTACATTGTTGCCATAAATTTTCGAATTGTGTCTAGATTGTTGTGATAGGTGTAAAATTTCGTATCGTTGGACTCACAACCCAATTTTTACAAAGTGGTGGTGACGCCTAATTTCATTTGAGTGAAGATTTCAATTACCAAGCGGTGGTGTGCTAGAACAGTCTCTGGAATATTTTCTAATATTATGTTCTACAATTATCCGCAATAGATATTCTTTGCAGTAACATTAAAAAGATTTTTATTTTTTCAATAGGTATATATATATATATATATATATATATATATAAACTCGGCCACTTTGGCCTCGCAAGGGGCTGTGCCCCTTGACTCCTCCTGCTTTCATTCCTGTCTCTTTCTCTTCTATACTTTGTATAAAATGATCAAAATTTACAACGTAATTCTTACTGGCACCAACACACACAAAAAATAACATAACCACAAAAATCCTATTCTAACATTTACCTTCCGTTATATAAAATTAAGACATTTTTTCGTTACATTTTTCGTTACATATTTCATTACATAAAATTGTGACATTTTTTAAATAACAATAACAAAAATCCTACAAAATATAACAAACGTTACATAAAATTGGGACATTTTTCTGGGACATTTTTTTGGGACATTTTTTCGAATGGGGGGTAGCCTAATAATTACGTTGTAATTAATATATATATATATATATATATTGTGCGTATTATGTGTGAAAAAAATGGGAAGATGAAAGACAATTAATTAGATAATTCTTTATTTTTTGTTCTAGTTGCGACATGTATATTAAAATTATTCTTAGTTAAACTTGTTTAATATACTTTTTCAATTGGTTGATAATATTTTCTCGATTATAAATTTCCGTTTAGATATTTTTTCGAAAATGCTAGATTATAATTTTTTTAGCAATGATTATATATGTATATATAGTTCATGGAAAAGAATATCATACAATGCTCATGCTCTTTAAGGATGTTAATTGAAAGTAAATTTAAAAAAATATTTTAGCGGTTTCGGAAAATATCTGTGAATACCTATTGTATGTGATTATTTTAATTATTTAGAGCAGTTAGATAGTGACTGTTTCGGTGTTCTTCTAAATGGGAACTAATTTTGCATATATTTTAACTAGCAAACATGGTACTAGGTTTGGTGTATAAGTTTATTCCGCTGGTTTATTCGTTGAAATAGCATGAGTACCGTTGTTAGAGTTTTAATGCTTAGTGATGAAGTTCGAAATATAAAATACTTACTGTCTTGTATTCGCCGCTATATAGATTAACTTATAATTAGACCGAAATGAACCTCGTTTATATTAAAAAATAAAACAATACACATATAAAATACAAAAAATAAATATCCTTAATTGAAACTCGAGAGGATATTTCTTTTGATTTAATCGATTTTACTTTAAATATTATATAGGGTGCGGCAGATATAACGGACGATTTTTAAAATATCGTATAAGGTACAAAAATGAATTGAACATCAAAAGCGAATACATCGGATTGTTCTTTATTCGGTGAAATTTAAGTCTAACAAACAGTTAATACATTTACTTTACGTAGAAGAAATAGCGGAGCTCAAGTGCCGACCCCTTAATTTTTTTTTCACTGTTCCAACGGCTTTACGAAGTTTGTGAACAGCTTACTCAACATCTCAGGAGTATGGCGGCGATTTCGTGACGAACATTCGTTTTTAGATGTTTCAGGTCATGTGGCTTATCGGTGTAAACGCGTCATTTCCGGTAGCCCTACAGAAAGAAGTCGTACACAGACGCAAGTCCGGAGACCAAGGTGACCAGAGAATGGGCGCTCCGCGCGACAGGACTCTAAAAATGTTTTTTTTCTACATGTCCAACGTAATTTTCGAAGTTGGCACGTAGCTCCAACTCGCTGGAACCAAACTCGACTATATATATATACATATATATATGTATACACACATATATATATATATATATATATTTTTTTTTTTTTTTTTCAATTCAGGAACTCATCTCGACGTAACGCTCAGTGTTGACTTTATCGGTAAAAAAGTAAGGGCAGATTATTCCGAACTTCGGAACCCACACCGCCACCTTAGGGGGGAATGCAACGATTTTTCGTGAATAAGTTCTGGGTTGATATTGGACCAATGACGCGGAAGTTTACCTTGTTCGCAACACCCGAGAGGTAAAAATCGGAAATCATCAAACAATCGAGCGGGAAATTTCATCATCATTATGAAGTTTTTCCAACATTACGTCTACGAATAATTTTCTGGCATCGTAATCGGAGGATGCGATTTCTTCTGGGTGATCATAATTTTGTAGGGGTGGAAATTCAAGTTCTTGTGAAGTATTCTGCTCAGTGTGCGATCAAAAACGCCGAGGGAAGTGGAATGTTTCTGCGCGGAACGACTGGGACTCTTTACGAACGCTGCTTTCGTTCCTTCAACCTTCTCGGATGTATGCGACATTTTTGTTATCAACCTGGAGGGGAGTTTTTCATGGCGCCGAGGCGGTTCGCCGGAAATTATTCACCCATCTCAGTATTGTGTTTCGTGAAAGCGACGGGGTTTTCACGGTGGGATTTCAAAAACTTCTTTCGAAATACACGTACTGTCGTGATAACAGATTCGTTACTCCTTAAAATACGTATCAACCGCAAACGCGCGGTATTCACACGACTACTCCGCCATGACGAACGAATGATATTGAATCAAACATTGATGGATTTTTCTAATCGGAAACGTCTAGGTCATTATTCGCCTTTCTTTTTTCTTTTTTTTTTTTAACAGTGCTATAGTATTCCAGAAATTGTCCGTTACATCTGCTGCACCCTATATAAAAGATAAATTCGCGAGTAAAAAAAAAAAAAATAAAGTGAAAGTTTTTAATTAATTTCTTTCGATTTCGGCTTAGTTGCGATAAATTTGGATACGATACTGTGTATATGCTTTCTTGAATACATTTCCGTTAAAATTTCGAATGGTCGCATAAATTCAATTAGGTTGAAGAAAGTTTCTTGAATTTTTTGACTGCTTTCGCTTAAAAAAGAACGTTTTAAAAATGCGGTCTCGGTATTTTAGGATTTTTTTTCTAAATTCAGTACCGGAAAATGTTTTTCTTTAAAGAGTTTGTTATTTATGCGTGTAAAATTAATAATGCGAGGATTAATAACATTTGAAAATTTTAAGCTGAATGTTGGGGAAGGAAAAATTAAAAGAATCGTACAATTTTTTTTGGCTAAAATTGATGTGCTCGTATAGATTTTGTTCGGTTAGGCATAGAAGCGCTTTTTTAAAAAATAAAACCTAAATGTTGCTTTATTTTAATATTGTCTTAAATAAAATTATTATTTTTTTTTCCCATTTCGTTATCCGAGTCGAATGTCGTGACCTTATTTTTTTTTAATCTCTAAAGCACCATTGAATTAGTATTAAATCTTATATTAATATCGATTTTTTATTTTCTGCGATTTATATATTCCACGATTGTCAACTGATCGGGAAATAAATTTAAAAACTATAATTTACCTTAATTTTAAACTGTTAAATGTAACATTTACGGTAATAATCATATGTAACTGTAAAAAAATGTCTGTTATTAACACGATGAAATTTTGTATCGCGCTTTAGCCACGTCAGCTGACAACTATGTGAAGGAAATCATGCGCTGAGCATCAAACATCGGAATTTTTTTTTTATATTAGACAGATAATAAATTTAAAAATATCTACCATGTGTCAAGTAAAAATACGATGACAAAAAAATTTTTTTTGTATAATATGGAGAGTTTTTTTTCTTTTTTCTTTTAATTAATACTATTGCGTATTAATGATATTTTCGCTGTTTTGCAATAGTTTCAATATTTTTCACTATTCTGTTAACTGGTATTTTAAGTGTTTCGACATCAATTATTAACTCCTTCCAAGGATTTCTCGAAAGAAGGTAACTCTACCGCAGTAACCCGTACGAGAATCTCGTGTGAGCGTATAAAATTGTCAGTTTCAGTTATTCGCTATTACAGCGGTTAGTAATAGTTGTCGCAAATTCTTTGGTCATTGCGAACAATGATTGTAGGGAAAAAAATTTCTGTGTGGCGGTTTGACGAGGTACAATAATAGAGATGAACTTCAAACGAGACAGCGAAGAAAATACTCGTGTAGACTATCCGATTTCATGTGTAGTTTATATTGATCGGAGGTCCGCAAGCAGTGAAATTCTCCTTCTTTATAATTGTCTGTCAGAATTATCGGACATTAAATTATCAAATGTTGAAAAAATATTTAAACCTTTTACGGTACCACGCGTATTTTAAATACTCGCAGTTCCATTGAACGGTGCAAAGTAGTTTAATAGAAATTAATTACTGCATCTTTCCTTTCTAGAGTATGTATCGCGAAATTCGTAATGTAAATTTGATCATTTTTATTTAATTCGGTTATTAATAGAATCTGAATTTATTTTTTGAGAAATTACTTTCAACATTTTTAATGTGAACGGACGTCGCTGGCATATTCGAATGTATGCTATTTTAATTATTACAAGATTAAAAATTAAACATTACCTTTTAATGGTGGAAAGCGTGAAATATTTTTCAGCAAAACTGAATAAGTTAACTTTTAAAATTACTATAAAAACGTTAATGATGTATTTAAACAAATCTCTAGGCCGCTATTTTGTGCCAATTTTGGGACGACCGCGACAATGCGAAAGCATTTGAATATTTTGCCCAAAAAGATACGTTGGATTCGATGGACGAGTATTTCGAATTAATTCCGGACGTTCATGTTTTGGAATTTGTCATTGCCACGCACGCGAAACGCAAGGAACAAGCTCGAACAAATCGTCTGGTAATAATTTTTATTATAGTCCATCGTTTGTTGTATTCTTTCTTTTTTTTTTCTCATTGTGAACGCGGCAATTTGATGAAATGATAATTTTATTAACTGTACCAGGATTATTCCCCAGGGGGTAATTTGTAAAATTTACTCTAACAGCAGCCTGCATTTATGAAATTGGAAAAGTATATTTTTCCTTACCAGTTTTAAATTATTTTTTAAGAAGAACGTAGAAGTGCATTATTGTCGAAAATATGATAGAAAATCATAATGAAGACGAATGCTCATTGAAATTTATACCGTTCTGTAGTTAGTAGACTCTCTATATATCCTAGTTGTTCCACACCCGAGTCTAATCACGATTCTTTCTTAAATTCAATCAACAGTGTGCTCTTACGCTGTCCTTTTCTTCTTCCCACAATTCTAAAAGGTCTCTCTAATCATTGTCGAACGGCTGCACCCCTTTTTCTCAAATGAAGAATGCGAGGCGGCATTCAGTACAGTCGTGTTAGATCATTTCGTTCGAATTTGACACTGGAAAATTTCCTTACCCTTAAATGGACAAACGCTAGGGCTCGGTTTAAACTAAAATCCTCAAAGAAATCTACTTTTCTTTTTCTAGCTAACTGATTCGTTTATCATATTTGGAAAATGACTAGCGCTTTGAAATTTCCTTTCTCTAAACGACCTTTATTTAACACCTCTGTTGATATTTTATCGCTTTTGTTGCGTCTGTTTATCTGTTCCTAGCGTGAACGAATTGCGATCTAACTCATCTCCAAGAGAGATATTATCTTTTTCACGCCTTAACTTCCAGTTTCAATATGAATGAATTAAAACATATCGCTACAGAATAAATTATCCAGTTGCGCTCTATTTTCAGCTCTTTTCTTTATAGTGCAGTTACTCGGAACTTTTTCGCGGTTCTGCCTATTCTTAATTTTTCATGGCATCTTATCTCCGGAAATGGTTAGTGGCTCGAATATAATGAGGTGCTTCCTTCTAATATGTTTGGCTTTCGTCCAGATTTTGTTGTGTCATGTTTTTTGTTTCCAGAATATGTGTAATATATAAAAAATAAATTAGAAACGTATATAAAGTAAAAGTAAAAAAGTTGAATCAGAATATTATGATAGGTATTATTAATAAGGTTAATAATAAATATCGATAAATCTGTAATACTTCTAACCTGTATATTCGAAATCAAAAAAAATCATCGCGAAACTTAATATTTTTCCTTATCCGTAAATGAGATGCGTTGAAAGACGCAAGTGGAATTATAATCGACTGCGAGATTTAAAGAGAAGCGATGTAAAAATTTTATTTATACATTTGCTGTCTTTTTGTTTTATTGCGAAGGAAGTATTGCGCACGGTTTGTAAACGTGTTGCGGTTCATTTCAAATTCACGCAATTGCGGAGAGCGAAATTGCAAGTTAAATTACGGCGATTCTGTATAAAGGTCGGTTTGTTAAACGCTTACGACGTAATCTCTTGAAAAATTCGGTGTAAAACCATTTTAAATTTGTAAAACTCTTAAATGATTATTTATGCGGATGATATAAAACTTTATTATAATATCTCAAAAATGGATGACTGTTTAAGTTTGCAACATGATTTAACATCTATGCTTCATTGGAGCTATGGTAATGGAGTTAGTTTTAATATTGATAAATATAATGTTATTTAATTTACAAAAAGAAAAACTCCTATATTACATGATTATTTTATGAATAATATAATACCACTTTGAAGAAAATTAGTAGTGTAAAAAATTTAGGTGTATTACTCGATTCAAAGTTAAAGTTTGATGACCATATTCGACAAATAACTTTAAAAGCGAGTCATTTATTATCATTTATTGTTCGTTGCTGTTCACTTTTTCAGAATTTAAATACATTATTGGTTGTTTATTACTCGTATGTGCGGACATAATTAACATATGCGAATATTGTTTCGGGAATCCTTCTAAAAAGAATCATATACTTTTACTTGAAAGGGTTCAAAAGCGTTTCTTAAGGTGACTACACTTTAAGTTTCATTATAGTGATATGTTTCCATTCAATTATAAACAACAGTTGAAGTAGTTCAGAATGTCTACATTAGAAAATAGAAGAAAAACATCTGCTGTGTTATTTATATGTAATTTATTGACTGGTACTATAAATGATTTTAATTTACTTTCAAAAGTTGGTTTCCGAGTTCCCAGATTAACGGCTAGAAAAATGCAATTATTAAATGCACTATTTGCAAAAACAAAGCTATATACGAACTCTCTCCCCTTTTGACTGCGGTAAAAATAACAAATTGTTTCTTAATGAACGAATCGGAGGCTGACATGTTTTTTACTAACATGAATTAAGCAGATAATTGAATTATTTTACTACTCAATGAATTGATTAAAAGTGTGCACAGTTCTACCTACTTCCATATATTAGCGATATATATGAACAATTTTAATACATAACACTTATATTAATTCGCTTGTGTTACATAGTACGTGCGTCTGTATGTGTCATGGATGTATACGTGTTATATGTGGTTGGTGTGTGTATGTGTGTGCGTATATATGAATGTGCGTGTAACTTTATTGCAATGAGTGCTTACTGAGAAGATATTTTATGTTCATAAGGAATAAATTTATTTTGTATTGATCGTTTGTTAAAATCATATTAATTCATTATATGTCATATACATATGTGTATTCTTATGTGTTACATGGTGAGTGTCTGCATGTGTGCGTTATATGTGATTGGTGTGTGTGCTCCTGTATATATATATATATATATATATATATATATATATATATGTGTGTGTGTGTGTGTGTGTGTGTGTGTGTGTGTGTGTGTGTGTGTGTGTATGTATGTATGTATGTATGTATGGGTGTGTGTATTAAAGTGTGTTTTGCTTATGGTTTGTATGTTGTTATATATTTATTATATATACATGTATATAGATCTAATGTATACACTGTAATTGGCTTCATGCTGTTGTGTAAACCTCTATTAAATAAATAAATGATGTTCGAAATTGGATACCCAATTAATCTTCCAAACTTTCTATCGCGATTGACTGATTTGTCTAGAAGTCTTCGGGTTTCTGTATTGAAAATATTTTTTAATTGTCGACTTGTATGTTTATAACACGTAAATGATATTTAGGTAAATTTTACTAATTTGTCGTAGTGATAAGAATATTACATTTTTATTTATTTATTTATTTATTTTTATATATATATATATATATATATATATATATATTTGAAGCTTAATGCGACTAAAACTGAGGAGCAAAAAATGTGACGCTAGAATAATAGAAATTTAGACGAATATAATTTATACAGAATAAATGAGCACATAGGGTATAAGCAATTATGTACTTGCTGGTAAAAAAAAATAATAATAAATAAACAAACATAGTCATACGGATTTTTGGACTTTGACGCTATCTTGTGATGATGTGGAACCACAAAATGAATTCTTGATCTGTCGGCATCATCGCATTTTTCGCCTTCGTCCGAGAATACGATCAAAGGCGCTTGCCTAAATGCGTATATTTTGTTAAAGTTTCGCCACGTTCAGCGCTAGCGTCTATGTGAGTGGTTGACGGCAGCAGATTCATCCGCGCGACGTTTGTGTATTGGTCGTTACTGTCAGCAGTGCGAGCAGAGAGAAGTCTTGTGTAAAAGGGGTCTCGCTAAAAATCACATAGTGCAGCTGGTAGCATACAATGCTAGAAAACATTCGGTAGTCTTCTCTAGGCAACTGTAACTTTTGTTCTTAATCGTTGCCATTCTTTCGTTCGTTACTCGCATCAAGTTGTTTTTTCGTTCGATTTTGTGTTTTTTTGAATACGTATCGCTTTTTTTTTTCCCCCAGCGTATCGCTTTTTTTTTTCCCCCCAGCGTATCGCTTTTTTTTCTTAGAAAATGAGATAAACAAATATGCGGGTGCCTCACCTCTTAAAATTTTTTGAGCTGAAAATTTGGAACTCACGGAGTTTGCTGTTTCATTCTCCGAAGGGAAGCGAGCACCACGTGCCGAAAATTTGTTTGGTTTTTTTTTTTCTTCGTAATTTTTATAGGCAACCCCACGCATGGTGTCTATTAAATGAATGAACATTAAAAGCTTGCGAGGCCGAATGAGATAGACTATAAACTTTTTTCAAGGAATATTGTGAAGTCGTGAATTAGGCACCCGAATAAAGGAACAGTCGTTTGAGGAGAATACAGCGCGGTCGGTCCCCTTAACACAAATACCGCGTTTTATATTTACCGAACTCGTAGCAAGTGCCCCCCCCCGTCGCATTTAATTAACCGAATCTGTATTAATATGTGGTTGATCGGTTTTAATGATCTTTTATTTTCTGTTATTACAAGTCGAATTTTTGCTTTTGGAATTAAAAACGTTCTTAACAATTGAACATAAGTCGCAAAGAAGAGCTTATTAAACATTTTTAGCCGGTGTAAGTTATCTAGTCTGTGCACATAAACAAAAGTTCTATTTACGAGTAGGATGTTTCGTTCCGGTACAAATAGAAAAATAAAAATCACTTATCCTGCGTTGGATTCAAGCTAGAGCTACGATTTAATATTTATTGTAAAACATAAAATATACACACAATCGTATTCAGTGTAATTATGTATACGATAGCAATGAACGAACATAAGAAACAAGCAGAAGTTAATTTATGTGGTCACATTTTATACTTCTGGGCCTTAGTCACGAAGATCTTCTCTCAGTAGTATGTCGCGTTGTAAGGTAGCGTAGAAAAGTACGACGAATTTATTATTTCGTTTTTGGGTTGTTTTTTTTTTTTTAAAGCAAGTTTGCATTTATATTTTGTAAAGCGAAAATTCTATTCTTCGTAATTATAAGTTTAATTAACATGGCGAAATGATAAGACGAAATTCGAAAGTGATTCAAAAGAAGAAATTCAAAGACACGCGCAATTTTTTTGTTTGCTTTAGATTGATATTGCCGGCAATTTAGAATTGAATTCTTTCAATAACGAAGAAATAAAACGAGAGGCAGCTAATGTACGGAAATGCCGATTTTTACGAGCACTAGCCAAACAGTACGTCAGTAAAATCTGTTAGTCCGGCTTGATGAACTTCGCAGTGCCATGCCGTCGGCGTAAATAATTCGAAACTTTAACGAAATGAAGTACACTCTGTATTTATTTAGCTCACAGTAAGTATCGCCGGGTTGTCGGACATGAGTTTTTCTCTATATTTTACAAGAAATTACATACACCAAATAATAAAAATAAAAACTCACATTCGGCAGTTACTGTGTGCGCGTATGATAGAATCTAAGTCGTTTTTACTACTATATTTTTTTTTTTTTTTTTTTTTCCTTTCCGTATCTCTATCAAGATGGTTTTTGGCTGAATTTAGTGCGTCTAATTATACAAAGTGCTCTACATCGATTAATGTTGTTAATTACATCTTCATTGGGACGCGCTGATGATGACCGGATAGGTTGGAAAATATGTAAATATTTCGCGAGATATATGTATGAAAAAACAAAATAACAGAAAAAAGCACCGCAAAAAGTTTACTCATATGAAATTGAAGCGCTTCGTATTATATTTTAAGTGGTTGACGCGTGATTTCATCGGCTATATCGTTACGTCTGATTTTAAGCTATCCTAGACTTTTCCGATGTGTTCAAAATGTTTGCACTAAAATCTTTAAACTGTTTAATCTTAGCGAAAAAAACAAAACAAAAAACGACATAGTGTACTAATTTTTTCTGTTTTTTTATCTTTGTCTTTACGCGAAGCGGACAATGGTAATTAAAACTTACAAACTTTTTTGTGTTAGACGTCGTGTATCTTTTTACCGAAAAACCGAAAAAAGGGGTAACGTTTTTTAAATTTTCAGCGTGTAATTTTTGTATCGTTTAATAAATGAAATTGTGATCTCTGTAATTGAAGTGTTATTTTTATTTTGTAAACTTGTCTGCAGATTTTTCACAGTTAAATATTACAAATGTTTAATTTCGTTTAAATGTGTCGCATTCGGCTCTCGCTTAAGTTTTTTTTTGCTTATTTTCAGTTTAAACTACTAGAGTTCTAATCATATTCGGTTTCTTTCGATAAGAAGATGATTTGTTTCTGCCTACGGTGGTATGCCTTCAGCCACCACTGTTGTTATTAGAATTAGTACGGGTCGACTAGCCGCTCAGTACAGACTTTGACAAGGCCTTTTTGCGTGGAGAGAAGTGCATCCATCGAAGTGTGGCTAGACGACTTAGTATATTATTCCCCATTATGTATCTTACTTTACCAGTTGCTGCCGGAATTCGTTTTAAACAAATGATTGACATTATGACAAAAAGTGTGCACAACGCATACAACGTAGCTGAAACAGAGAAAAGAATTTTCATGTCACGGACAAAATCGTTTCAGTTTAGTGAAAAATATCGTATAAAAGCAGAAAGCTTGGACGATCAAATGAACGCGCGGTAAAAAAAAAAAAAACATGGCAATTAAAAATATTGTAACATAAGCTTTATTTATTTATTTCTTGAAATGTTATATTTTATTTAGAACTTTGCTTATATTATTCTCGGATACATTAGTTGAACAATGTTTATTCGCTAATAGTGCACATTGGTTTCTGAAGTGCCGTAGTATACATGCTAACGATATTTGAATGTTTCTTTTCGATAAAAAGGAAACATCTACATCTTTAGCCCTTTCTAACATGGATATGTCTTTTGTTATGACACAAAAGTGTTAATTATTTATTTTTGCACCATCATGTTATCACGTTATGCCTGTTTGTAGACATTCCCTAATATATAGGTATAATAATACGGTGGCCTAATCTCTCCCGAGATGCATTTTATGCCGCCAGGTTTTCATCGCAGTTGTTACATGCAATCTAGTATAGTCGCAAGACTATACTTGGGACTGATTCTAATCGCTCGTTATCGCGGTGAAAATGCAGTCCCCCATGTGTGTGTCTGCCTAATATGTATCAACTATCGCGCATCTGTGCACGTTTGCTATTACCTTCAATATGATTCCATAGCGGTTATTTTAAAATTTTTGTAGCAATTTCTGAACTCAGGATCTCCATAAGCCAGGTGCTCTAGCCATTGGACTATCGAGACGACTTATTTTTACACCATAGTAAAGATTTAATTCAATTTGATGAGCGGTTTTTTGGTTCGTGTTTTTACGAAAACAAAATAGCCGTGTCACAATTTACGTACAATCTGGAAAAAAAATATCCAAGTCATAGTGTATTGCTGCATAAAAGACACAAAGATGGTACTGGTTCCGATGGCCACATGTCATTTTTCCGGCGGGGTAAAATCTTTTAATGAAATCTGTAATACTTTATAAGACACATTTATTTCATTTTGTAAAAAGTGACATTGTCGGTTGGAACCGACTCTTTTATAAAGAATAGATTATCATTTCTGAGAGTCCGTAGATCCTAAGTATCATCATGTTTTTTTTTGTTTTTTTTTTTTTTTTTTTTTGGTTTTTTATATTTTCTTTGTTTACTATAATAGAAGAACGTTTATTATTTTTATTATTTATTTCTACTTCCGCTTTATGTAATTAAAACGTGAGTTTCAGCAGTTTTAAAGAAATTTCAGAATGCAATTTTAGAGATTTACTACAATTTCGAAAGAAATGTTCATGATGTTTGCATTTTGGCACTGCTTTAATTGTGTATTGCATTACGGTGATGGTCTGTTGAAAATAATTTTTTTTTCAACTTATACAAAATCGTACTTATTCAATATATTCTCATGTTTCGTTTTTTATTAAATTGAAGATATTCGGTTTACTGTTTCTAATTGTATCAATAATAATGATAATAATAATAATACATCTTCCATTTACGTTTTTCCCCCTTCATGCTCTACGTATGAGTTTTGTTTGAGTTTTATGTAACGTAGCTCTTGTATATTATTAACGCTTTTCAATTTTTTTTCAAGCTCGCAGAAATTACTTTTAAAAATTCGTTACTTTTTAATTTAGTTTTGAAATATTTATTGAAAAAAAAAAAAAAATGCATATGCAAAAAAAAAAATCGTACAGTCTGTTTTGTAGTAGCTAGAGAGTTAATTTTTTTTTAATCGACGTATATTTTTCGCGAGATCATAAAAAAATTATAAAACCCTTAAACTTTTAAAGTTACATGGCCCCAATTTTGAAAAATGTGAAAATCAAGCTTTAAGAAAATTAAAAAAAAAAAAAAAACCCACAGCCGCTTCTATATGAGTTACGATATTGATTTTCTTTATAACCTACATAATAAGGTCTCCAGAATACAGGAAAAATGTAAACTTCGAAAAATCATGATATTTAGGGACCAAAATTTGGGAAAGTACACTCTTAAAGCGGTAAGACTGGAAACTAAGAAAAAGTCCACAGCCCTTTCCATGGTAGCTGGAAGGTCCCTATTTTTTTTTAAAATGATGTATTTCAATCGCTAAAATATAGGAAAAATACAGGATCCCAACATTTTTTAAATTAAAGGGCCCAAATTTAGAAAAATGTGGAAATCAAGTTTTAAGAAAAATTTTTTTAAAAACTTCTACACCCGGTTCTATGTGAGTTACGGCATTGATCTTTCTAACCTGTATACTGACGTCTCCAAAAAGAATTAAATGTATCACAATCCCTGACGCTCTGTCAAGGGTAGGGGACTTGCTTGACTTTACTTTTACTTACTTTATATTCCTCTCACATATATTACCCTGCTAGCGGTTTCAGTTTTTCAGATATTTTAATTTAAATTTCACTTTTTAATTGATCTATTGGAGTACTTTAAAAAAAAAAAAAAATGAGTATATGTAAACATTGCAGACTTCATGAAAATTTACAAAGTAATGCAATTTAAAATCCGAAGGAACGCGAGACGAGACCATTCCCCTATATATATATATATTTATATTTAAATTAATAATGATAGACTGTTTCAAAAATTTCACTATATTTTAGGTTCTCATCGCGATAACGTTAAATTTTTACATTTTTTGTATAAATTTCTTCCAGTACATATGCCGGTTTTAAAGAGGAATAATACACACATAATACATTCTCAGTGAATTGTTCGAACCGTTTGTTGTACATAAATATCCTGATAATGTAGATACGCAACTTTAGCGGTTAATTACTATTTAAAGTTAATATGTACATTATCGTTTCGGACACAACAGCTCCGGTATCACATGACACGAGTATACAGTTCGCAACATACAGACGTATAAAATATAAACTTATAGTTTATTGCGTGGTTTTTTTCTTTTTTTCTTTTTTTTTACTATGTATGATATGTATTTTAAAAATTATTATTTGTACGCAAGTTGAAATAAAAAAAAAAAAAAAACAAACAAAGTACTAGATAAATAAATACGTACATTTTTTAAATCGCATCGTACCTTGGCTGTTTGAATGCCAAATTGGTATGAAAGTTAAATACATCGTAAAAATTATCTAATTTTTACAATTTATTTACACGAATAAATAGAGATCATAATTGTAAAGATAAATTTAAAAAAAGAAAAAAAAAAGAAAAAGAAATAATAAATGAATCACATTAGACGTAAATATAAATTTTTTCCACATATAAATAATAATAGTTTACACATTCGCGCTCGGTGTATGTTATTAAATAGTAGCGTATGTTAAATCTGCAAACAACTAAATCATCAACGATGCTGAATATTTGATTAAGTAAGAAAAAGATGTTTGTTAATAAACAGTAATTTAGTCTGATAAGACTTATTTTTAAAGTAATAACGGTTGTTGATGTTCCGGAAGTACTTCTGACCCGTTAATAAGGTAATTTAAAAGGGATGCTAAATTTAATAAATGTTCAAAATATGCGCAGAGCACGAATGTGTGAAGTTAGCGTCAATTTAGGTGACGAAAAGGTGTATTAATTAGCAATAAGTAGCAGTACAGAACTTTGTTCATCTTTTTTCTTCTTTCTCACGCGGTAATTGTCGTTACTGAAAAGAATTTTTTTTTCAAATTTTTTCTTTTCAGTAATTCTAAAATTTTATTTACGCTGTCGATTTAAATAATTTCTAATAATATCCTTTCAAGCTACAGGATTATGAAATTTGTCGTGCTGTATTTTTAAATAAAAGGTTCGATCAAAGTAAATACACCTTACGGTAATTGTAAATAATTTTACGACGCCTCGAAATTCCAATTGATGCTCTTATGTTATCGTTAAGTTTATACGCGAATAATTTTTTATTTTTATTTTTATTAAAAATGTATAGAGGATTTATTTCGTGCCTCATCATTTTTTTTTGGTACCTCCGATAGATTTATCTTTTTTTTATAGGTAGCTAATGGAAAATATTCGAAATTTAAATATTATGAATTTTTTGTCGTATTGCGATTTTAATCGTTAAATTTTACGTTCCGTTTTTAATCTAAATATATCTGAACGAAAGAGAATGTAGGGAATTAATAAGTGTCCTATAAGTGAACGCGTAAATTAAGGTGAAAAAAATCACTGCCATTGAGATGATGATATTACATTTGAATTTATTTTCGTTGCGGAATGGAAAGAAATAAGAAAAAATCGGTTGAGTTTATGTGTAAAGAGTGGAATAATCAGGTAAATGGAAATGAAAATACTTCGTTGTAGCGATAAAGTTTACAAGCGGATAAGGAATTCTGGTTCAGCTGGCAAAATACGATGTAGTTGAAGAAGCTTTGCTATTCCACGGTAAAGTTAGATCACGTAACTGGTTGTCATCGGAATTGGACGGATTTATTTGACGGTGCAGCGGATATACGGACAGACTGTGCAGTTTGTATAAGAACGAAAATCGCGAGAAAATTAAAAATGGTTACGCGAAAATAATGCGACCTTTGTGTTTACATAAATAACGTATGTGTTCGAACTTGCGTGTTTTTTTACTGTAAGAGCTGCCTCTAATTGTTATAATTATAATTATATTACGAACAATCGACAGTTAGGAGCATTAATCGGCAGCCGTTGTTTCAAGAAGACTGGTTTTATTTTATAATAAGCGCTTTCCGTAAATGATTATTTTAATGACCATTCTGCATCGCAGAAGGACGCAAAGATAGGACACTTTTAAAGAAATTACATAAGTACAAATACACGTGCTGGTGACATTTTTTAAAAGGTTCACCACCACCAACCGCCCCGCTGTGATGATCTATAGATTTCTTTTAATTAAAGTGAGTTATGTCTTACGTTTTTTTTAAAAATCAAGTGGAGTAGTTACTTTTTTTTTTTCTTTTTTTCTTTTTTACTATTATTATTTTAATACAGATTAACATTTTTTTATTGATGTTTCATTAATTTTATTTACCGTGAAAATGCAAATACCGATTTTTACATGTATAAAATTTTAAGATAAAAGAGCCCTTTACGAATCTAATCGTATTAGGGTCGATTGCACATTTAGGATTTCCCTGAATGCAATAGAGAAGTTTTAAACATTTTTCTATTTAATCGTGCTGCGTATGTCGCAATACCGTCTTTAATTTATATGTATTCTCTTGTTAAAAGTTTAAAGCTCGCATGGTGATGATTCCTGCTATAAATTAGGTTTTTCGATGGTGGAAACGACGACGTTAACGGTATCAACGTTTCGGAAAGGATTACGGATTTTTGGCTAATCTTTCCCGGCAAAAACGTTCAACGTGAATATTCTACCGGGAAGGAAATTAATTATAATGAATATTTTAGGCGCGATTAAATTCTTTATTGATGCGCAATCATGAACGTTGAAAACTTTATTATTATGGGAGAGAGGGATTTATGCAAACCCCGCCTGCGTATACTTTTATCGTTGTTAAAATAGGATTTAAAGAGTTTTATAAAAACTTTACGCTTTGTTATCGGAAATATCATTTAGTGTGTTCAGACACGGATGGGGATTTTTTTGTTTTATTTCACACTTTAAGGGAGATTTCGTTTAAAAACAATCGAGCTTATTTTCATGAAATGAATGAGAAATTGGACCATCATAAAAAAAAAAATCGGGGAAAATTTACGCTATTCAGCTACTTAGTTATTCAGTTATTCAGTTTCGTTTATTAAAATTGATACGCTTAATTAATTCGACTTTATTTTATCGACAATTATTTTTTTCGCATAGCAGTATGTTATTTCTTAATGGTGATTTAACTTGTATCAAAAAAATAGTGGTGTGTCATTGTCGCAGCGAAGGTGTGTTTGTTTTATGAGCTTTTTGTTTAGAGCCGGCTTAACGGCGTGGTATTAATCGCCCCCTAACCGCCATATAAAAATAAACGGTTTACATGCATGCCACGCACACATCCACATCATTGTCATACACGGAAAGTGTATGTATATAATAGTGTACGCGGTTTATCACAGCACAGGATGGAGCGGTATTAGTCGCTTTTATCGCCATTGTCTCGAAAAAGTAAATTACATTGTGTTACGCTGTCCCTGAAGTTGAGCAACGATTTCGAACGTTGCAATGGCAGTACGATACCGGAGGTCTTCAAAAACGGCCGAGGGTATCTCCGTTTGTACGGTTCCCACTCGGCTAGTCACCATTGTCAGTGGGTTACGATCACGTCCGGTGCCGATTTACTCGATTGGAAACTGTACGCTCGATTATTTCGCATGTCTTCGTTGTGACGATCTTTTTTCTGGTTCAGCAGTTCGATGGTCGCCTCCGCTTTGAATCGGTGTTGCTGTTGCGACGGTTGGAACGGCGATTCGGTGCGTGCCGATTCCTGCGGCTTCTGGTAATTTTTGTAGCCGAACGTGGTAAAGCCGATCGGTGGCGACGGCGGTGTCGCCGACACGTTCGAATACGGCTGCTGGTTTTTCAGCGACTTGCGCGGAAGCGTTACCAGGTTAATGACCGGCGACAGCGGTGTCGGCGATGGAGATCGACTGGAACTTTTGTTTATCAGACTGGAAAACGGTGACGTGGTCTGGAACAAGCTTTCGCGCGTCTGACACTCGTTGTCGACCATTTCGGGCGGAGTATACTCGGAACTGTCGTCGTTGGTGCCGTTGCGCGACATAAAGCCGCCGTCGTCGTCGTCTTCGTCGTAGACGGACGAGCGTTGCTTGTGGCGCGACATGGGCGTTAAGCGGAAAGTCGGTCCACCGTTCACGCGACGGCAGTCCTGGAACGGTGTCGTTTCACGCCGCATTAGGTTGCGGAATGTACCTTCGGTTGGAACGTAACAATCGTCGGACGACTGATGATGCAGATTTCGCGCTTCTGTCGCCGGCATGGCCGAACTGTCGCAACTTTCGGACGTCGTAGCCTGGTCAGTGTTCGTTATATGGTGAACGATGTTGTCCGGGAAATTAGGGAGCACTGTAAGTACCGGCGTAAGAATCATCGTGGGCGTTTTTCGGCCCAGTTGGTCTAATTGACTTTCCCTGGATTGAGCAATATTTTCCTGCAAAGCACGAGTATAATTAGTTCGTAACAATATTCTTTTCCAGACTTACGCGACTCTCTTCGATCAGATTTTTTGCCGTAACGAACGGAATAATATCTTTAAAATCGTGTAACGGATACAAAAATTAGTATTATATAATTTAGACTGTATCGAAAGTTATTATACCGTTTTTTTTTTTGTTTTTTTTTTGTAAAAAAAAAGAACAAACGAGAAATGTATTCTAGAGAAATAAGGAAACTAAAAATACATGGTATTTTTTCCGTAAAACATTTCATCGACTTCAATGACCGTGAGTTAAGTCACGGTAATAGCACATTTTCTTTTGATTTAGATGCGAAGAAAGCGTGGCGACATGTTTCATTGGCCTCTTTAATATCTACGCCGCATTGTGCACATCGGATAAAACGCATTTACGAAATGCGTGATAAAACTTCCGCTTCATGTAAATGGCGAATTTTTTACAAGAGCTTGTTCGATACGTATTTATGTAGTAATAATATCTCGGGTTATTTTTTAAAGATCTTATCATTTTGTTGACTCGGCATTTTTCCGACTGGTATAATATACTACTATTCCTTCAAATTCCCTAGGGTAACTTTTTTTTTGAAACCGATTTTATTATTAATAGAAACCTGCCGATTTCGTTTATTAGGGTTGACACAATTTTTATCTACAATACAGTGCTAAAAACAAATTGGAATTTTCAGAGTAGTTGTTTCCGGACTTTTTTACCCACTGTCGAGCTTGATTTTTAATCAATTCGTGAGAACCCGGGTTTGTGGGCACGTTTAAAAAAAAGACAACAAAACAGGTGGTGTCTAGGGACACTACCCGGTAGGAGCGAAGTTTCTTTTGCTTTTTCGTAGATATTAGCTATAAAGTCACACTCATAAAGTATATGATAAAATAAAACAGGTTAACAGAAAAACCACACTATACTTCTACTTCGCGAAGTTAAATAAGAGACGAAAAAGTAAAAGAACAAAATTTTCTTTAAAAAGAAAACGTGAAATATTTATTTACGTGCTTGATGTTAGAGCGTATATAATTTGTCGACGAGCGTTTATCACGATGAAAGAAATCGATGTAATTAAATACTTAAAAATAAAATTTCAGACGGGCCAGTTATTTTTATTTTGTCTCCTTCCCCCACTCATAGCCACATCACTGCTGTATAGCGTGTATATGTATGACACATACTACCCGTATACTGTTTTTCGTATCGGTCGGACATAACGCTCGATTCCTTCCTTTTGCCTAGCTTCGATCGTTGCAACTTGCGATAAGGAACTTCGTTCCAAAAACAAACACGCTAGAAATATCGAACAATGATTTCCCCGACATTTTCTTAATAGACTACTTTTTCTTTGTTTGGTTTTTTTTTTGTACACCCCCCCCCCCAGTGGGTTCGTCAACATGAATATTATCACAAGAACTAGGAAAAGGCGAAAAATGAGCATACCCTTACTCGACGTGAAATATCCAACAAGAATGTATCAAGCGCTTGGATGACAGAACGAGAAGGAACGGAAACTTGCGTGAGGTGGTTCTCCCAGCGCAAAATGTCTTCATTCATGACGGATGGTTTACTCTCTAAAGTTAGTACATTGATGGTTAGTTCATTTTCTACGAAATTAAGTTATCAAATATTTCTTAGATCCATTATTCTTTCTAAATTGGACTATTGTTCTTTTCTTTATGCCAGTGCTCCCAAATCCCTCCTTACCAAACTTGATCTATCCAAAACTCTTGTTTCTTAGCCTCTGTATTGGTGCTCTGAATTCTTCTCCAACTCCTGCTCTCCTGACCGAAACTGGCTTCCTTCCTTTATTTATTCGAAGACTTTATCTCGGTGAAAGATTTATGATTAAACGTCTTCACATTGCTCACTCGGAACTCGTGAATTCCTATCAATATATTCTGGACGACTGGCGTTTCTCTCCTAGAAAAATTCAAATTCTTTCACACTTGTCCTATTTTTTCACTTTATCCTCTCCTGTAACAAATCCCCGTACTTCACATACAACTTTTTAGAACTGCCATTTTCTCCCAAGCTATTTTCTCTTCCCTCGAACATTAAATCTCTTCCGTTTCCTGTAATACATAACGAATTTAACCAAACTCTACACTCACTTTTTCCAGCTCACAGCATGGTTTTTACGGATGGCTCAAAATCTGCTTCAGGTGTCGAAGCTGCTTTTATTCTTCCTGATATTAACTATTCTGAGTCTTTTCAACTTCCTTCCTTTTCTTCTATCTTTTTAGCCGAATCCATGGCTATTTTACGTGCTATCCTTTTTATATCCTCAACATCCAATTTATCAAAATTCGTCATATGCTCTGATTCGAAAAGCGTTTTATTAGCTATCTCACCTCCCTTCCCCAAACCATCGTCAGATCCTATTATTCTTTATATTCGTTCCTTAATTTGTAATTTATTAACATCCCGTTCTATCCTAATTGACCTGTTCTGGATTCCGGGCCACTGCGGCATCGTTGGTAACGATCTTGCCGATTCATTGGCATGTCTAGCTGCAGTAAATGGCCGTTTCATAGACAGATTTCCCTCCCAATGTCTTTGCCCTCTCTCTTATCGTTTTCACCATGACTACTGAGATCTTTATTCGTCTCTTTTCTCCAATCCTAATAAACCTTGCTATACAACTCTCTCCACCCACTTCTTCCTGGTTTAATAATTTTCCCTGCATCAGCCGTTCTGTTATTTCTTCCATAATTCGCCTCCGCTTTAATCACAGTCTGCTTCCTGCCTCCCTCTTTCGTTTTAATATTGTTCAGTCTCCCTTGTGTCGTCCCTTTCATCCTCCTATCTTAAATTTGACCTGTGATGTAAATCACCTTCTCTATTCGAATGCTCATCTATCTCCTCAGAACGCGCAGTCCTTTATTCTAATTTGCTTGGCCTTGGCCTCCCGACCCCTTACTGTGCCCACTACATTCTTGGTCATCTTTCTCCTTCTGTTGTTCCTGTATTGGCTATCTTCATTTCTTCTGTTTCCAATCGCTTCCTGATATAGCTTTCAAATAGCTGCGTTTCATCATTTGTTAGTCCTTTGTGTTGGGTAAATGTTCTGTGTTGACGCGGACCAAAGAAAAAAAGAAAAAGATTTTTTTTTTTTTTTTTTTTGGCGGAGTAAATTACTCTGAATATCTGATGTTCAACAATAACCGGTTTAGTTAGTTTTAGAAGCCTTGAAAGTTAATAGAGTAAAGATAGCTATTTACCTGCTGCTGAAAGTTTTTTAGGGAAAAAAACATGCTCTATTCTCCTGTAACAATTTTTCTCCTGATTTAGGCAATCGGTTGTGGTTTTTTTTATTTATTTTTTTTTTTTTTTGAGGGGGAGGGGCACTAACGGAAAATATTAGTTTAGCAACATAATAGATAGGGTTAGAACTATATTTTTATTTTACTGGATGCGGAATTAATGAAAACTTTTACAACAGGAGCATCTAAGAAAGGGGGTAGATAAAGAGAGCATATATGAGGCGTTGTACAGAATAGAGTTTTAAGAGTTGAGAAAAGAATAAATTACGTTCGGTGAATAAATAAGAATACTGGAAAATTGATAAACATAACAGAAACTATCAGGATGCAATGGACAAAAGGGAGGAGATGTAGTCAAGGAAAAACGATTTAGTGAAGAATAGAGGAAAATGTAGGAGAAATTATAAATTGATGCGGGTGAAGCAAGTTGCAGGACCAAGATCGAGAAGCAGCTATACAGGGTTAAGATGTGAATTGGGATTAGAGAAACAAAAAGGGAATGCCGTAGTTTAATACGACAGGATTTAGTTGGCAGAAGAATATTGTGCGTTGAAATCTCGATGACAGGATGCAGATCGACAGTTTCATTTTGCTCAATACTTTTGATACAGTTACGATATGTGTACATATATATATATATATATATATATGTTACACGCGATATCCTGGCGCATAGTGTAATAATTATATGTAAAATAGCGAATGTTTACATTTATTTTCATCATGAATTTTAATGATGTTAATAAGATGGAAAAAAAAGAAGAAGTGGTGTTTAGAGGGGGATACTCGGTGGATTCCTTTCACTTTTTAGTAGATATACAAGTATAAAGTCATTCACAAAGTATACGATAAAAAATGACACGTAATATATAAATCCTGTGTGAATTAAAACAAAAACAATAAATAAATCATCAGACTCGTTGAAGTGTGGTAACGTTGCACAAAGAAAACGCGCCAATTTTCAAATTCAATAAAATTTACACGTGTTTAGAATTGAGGTTATACAGCTGATGACCACGCACAGTGCTTGCTACTCGAATCTCGATACTCGCACGCACGTACACGCATACACACACACGCACACCCGTACATAATAGAAAGAGACAGAGTGAAAGAGAAAGGGAGTGAAGGTCGCCTGGAGAACGCATAACGCCTTTTTGTTCCCTGACGATTTCTGCCAGTTTACTCCTACCGCCAAACCGCATAAAAGAACTTAGTTCCGATAATATTCGAACATGTTTTGTATTTTATATAACTCTAGCTTTTAGTGGTTTCACGGATTTATATTATTATAAACGGTTCTCGGGAAATAAGATCGATTCGCTATTTTTTTTTTTCATTTTTTTAGGAGTCTTTTAATTCTATTTCAGTCAAATCGTTATAGCTTAACCGGTTTTAAACGTGGAATATAAAATATGATAAACCGCTGTGGAGGTCATTAACATTTATAAACATATTTTAAAACTATTCTGTATTCTTTTCATTTAGGCGAACTTCATCCATTGTAATAGTCGAGTTACAACTCTTTATTGCGAATCTATGAAAAATAAGAATAGAAAAGATATCATTTATTTGATTTTTTTTTAAAAATAAATTTACGATGACATACATACGTGAGTTTTAAAAAGTTGTACGCCATAAACGAATTATAAGCGAATAACTCTGGCTCCCAACCGATTATGCGCTCTTTTCGTGTTTATTTGTCTCATTTATGCTATTAGATCTTTTACAATTTCCTCAAATCATCGACATCTATATCTTCCCTTTTTTCCCAGTTGTTTTCGCCTCCTCTTTGTTCTGATCTACTGCATTTTGCCACTCCGTCTGCCAACTCTTAAATTTATTCAAAAATTAATTAGCAAATGTCTCTGATCCATCTGAAATCAAATTGAACACCGGAGAAGTTGTCTAGAAAAATAAGTAGTACCAAAAGAGAAATGAACTGGGCTCAATATTTTCTCTTCGGATCATTTGGATGCTGAGTACGTTGTGAAGCTGTTAGCTTCGTAATCCTAACGGTATGAGACCTGCTATAACTGCTATAAATGGCAAGTATAATTTTAGGGAAGGTCAACTTTTTTCATTTTCATGTTTTCGCAACAATGAACTGCGATTCAATTATTGATAATATTCGTCGGAATGGAGAAAACGAAACAAAAATAAGGATTGAAAGTTCCGAAATACCTTTATAAATGAAATTGTGAAAAATAAACTATATTATTTTTACGCTTGTCTGATACCGAAATTGCTTTTTTGTACTAATATTTATCCGGGTTCAAAGATTTTTTGAACATACAATTTTACAAATTCAAACTTCGGCTAATTCTCAGCTCATTGATTTTTTACTAAAATTCTTACCCGAAAATGGGAAAGATCATTAGAAACATTTTTCAAAGCTGGCAAGTGGCGCTTTTGGTAATTTATCAGATATTTCACAACTTATGTAACACGTTATGGAATAGATTTTGTAATACGGCAGCAGAATTAGAGGAAAAAATAATGAAAATTGCGAACGTAGTTCGGATGAAAAAATTACACAACACTGATTTACTTTGTGAATTATTCAGTTGTTTTCATTATTGTACTGCAGCTAATAGAGACCATTATTTCGGACCGACGTTAAAGTGATATTAAGAATATTGAGAAGGAGGTTCGTACATTTTTCCTGAATATTAAATGTGTGTTTTTTCTAAAATTTTAGACTATGATATTTTAAAAAACTTTTGAACTTTTTATTACATTCAGAAGCTGTGTATCCTATCTACGTCTAAAAAGACTGCTGTGACCGCTGTACGTTCCTGCTCTCTTTCAAATGCAGAAGGTATGTTATCAACTGCACCATTTGTTGAGTGGAAATTCAAATTGTCCGAGTAGGATTTATCGAGTGATATAATCTTTGAAGTACGATTTTTTTCAAATACTTTGTCCTTTATGGTAGTAAATTGATTGGTGTCGATATATATAGGTGTATGAAGGTTCATTAAGCATGCGCACCTTGTTTTTATTATTGAGAAACCTCAAAGAATCGGATAATAATTGAGTCGCAATGGAATTTGTATATTAGTTGCCAAATAGTTTTGTCAAAGAGACATTTAAGTACCTAAATTGTAATAAGGTACAAAAGGACATAGCAGGGTAAGATAGTGAGAAATGCCCCCAACCCAGTCGTTATAAAAATTATACCATCGAAAAAATCTAAAACGAACACCTCGCTGGAAAAAATAAATATGTATTTTATGCTAAACTGCCATCATGAATTTTTTCAGATTTTTTAAAGGGGTGGAAGCACCTTAAAAATAATAAAAACTGTTTTTTTTTTGCATTTTCGGCCAAATTTAGCAGCTATAAGCTGATAAAAAAAAATTTTCAGCCTCAGATTTATACAAAATGACATAATAAGTATTTCCTAGTATTTTGGACGCAAAGAATATGGAACGAAACATTTAAATCTCACTTTTCTGCTGGTTTTTCATTTAGAAAAAAATGATCCATATTCCTCTTGATTTTCAACTACAATGACTTATAAAGACGCTCCAATATATTAAACACAAAGTATTTTACGAGAAACTACTCAAATGAATTCATTCGAATTTTTAAAAACTGCGAACGCCCCTTAAAAACTAAAAATAAGCGTTGTTTTTGCATTTTTTGCCATATTTAGCTCCCATGAGCTGGTAAAAAAAATTTTTTTGGCTTCAGTTTTATACAGAATGGCATAATAAGTACTTTCCCAATATTTTGGTCACAAAGAATATAGGAAAAAAAATGAATTTCGTTTTTTTGCTAGTTGTTTGGTTGATTTTTTGGTTTTACGTTTCACGAGATACTAAAATAATTCATATGTGTGCCTTCGTTAAAAGGAATAGAGTATCAGCTTTCAACTGTAGAAGCCACTCTCGTCGGTTAACAATGGTCCGTTGGATCGCTGAAGCCATCCACGGTGCAGTAGGCCAAAAATGGAAATTACTTCGCAACCAGTTTAATAATAGGTTGCTTGAGGATGCTGGGTTGTACTGTAAAAATGATTTGTTTCTAGCACAGTGAATTTTTGGTTCACGATTTATTTCCCGTGTAGACACCAATGAAGTTTTACCTTAACTAATGAATCACGATAATACAGAAAATGTTCTATATTTCAAAGGTGGTGATAGGGAAGTGGAGTCGCCGAAAAGTTCTTTTTGGAAAAATTGGCATCTGCAGACCTCTCGGATTTTCCAGAGTTGTCAGAAAAAGATTTGGAATTATTTTTTACCGGCACTCATTAATTATATTTAGCAATTTCATATTTAAACTGAAATGATGAACAATTCCGAAGAAATCAATCTTCAGTACCGGAAGGAATCACCAGAAATTATTAAAATTCAAGTACGATCTCGCCACATGAGTAGATGTCAGACGTGTAACTTCTACATACAGTATATGTATATCGAATAGTACCAAACATAGTGGTCCTATATTACTGTGGGTGTGCTAATGGTATTGGCTGTTGTGCACATGTCGCTGCGGTAATATATTACTTACCACATGCACGATATCTATCAAAGTTAATTTAACCTGCTGAACGTACATCTTACAAAACTTTTCGATGCTGTACTTCATATATCAGTTATACAAGAAGACAGCGATGTAGATGATCAGTTGTAACAGTACATTAAGATTATTAGCTGCTATATTAATTATTTTTTTATATTCATTATGTTTAAAATATATAGAACGATAATGGCAGTGTCTTCCCAGATAAAAAAAAAAAAAAACAAAAAAACAATACAAATTCTATTGCTTATTTTTAATTTACTTTATTTTTTACATCATTGTAAGAATAAATCGATCTAAAAACAAGACGAAAATTAGTTTTTAAATATTTCTTGTTATTCATATTTTAAATATTGTATCGAACTGTTAAATCATTTAAGCTAAACATAAAAAAATAAAAATTGATAACATGTGAACAAAGTATCCGAAATAATTTATTCTTTGATTTAACTGTTGATCTTATTTATTTTTTTTATCGCATCAGTATTTTGTAAGATAAAATAAAAAAAATTCAGCCAAAAACATAATAGGAAAGTAAATGACAACGTCTGCATTCCATATTCCTTCTGTCCGGAATACTGGAAAATATTTATGAAGTTTTTTGCATAAACTTAAGACCAAAACAAAACTTTTTTCAACCGCTCATGGAAGCTAAATGCGACAAAATATTAAAAAAAAAAAACGGGGTTTTTAATTTATACAGGGGGGTGGGGGGTTTACAACTTCTAAAAATCTAGATAAATTCAATTGTCTCTAATATATCGGAAGATATTTAGAAGTCATTTTAGTTGAAAACCAAAGCGAATATGAATGATTTTTTTTTTTTTTTTTTGTGAGCCATAAAAATGAAAAACCAGCAGAAAAATGAGATTTAAATATTTCGTTTCATATTCTTTGTGTTCAAAATACTGGGAAGTACTTATTATGTCATTTTGTATAAATCTGAGGCTAAAAAAAAATTTTTATCAGCCTATAGCTGCTAAATTTGACCGAAAATGCAAAAAAAAAAAAGTTTTTATTATTTTTAAGGTGCGTCCACCCCTTTTAAAAAAATCTGAAAAAATTCATGACGGTAGTTTAGCATAAAATACATGATATTTATTTTTTCCAGCGAGGTGTTTGTTTTAGATTTTTTTTTTTTATAGCGGTTTGACAAATGGATTTTTAGGTTAAGTTTTGTTGATGAATAAGTCTGAAAATATTTTTTAATTGTAGGGATTTGAAATATATCTTCAATTTGAGCCCAACATGAATAATATCGGCCAACTGGTTCTCAAGATATCGTCAAAAAACTCGATTTTAGATGTTTGCTCCTAGGGGGCGCCCCTTAAAGGGTAGCGGGCTGAAACTTTCAGGATGATAATATTTTCCGATGCCTGACACACGATGGTATAATTTTTAAAACGATTGGTTTTAGGAGCATTTTTCACTATCTTACCCTGCTATGTCCTTTAAGAGTTTTCTTAATTAGTGACTTTGTCGCTTTTTTTCTAACTATCGCAGAAGTGATTGATTTTGGCGCTTGCATGACGGTAAAGGACAATCTAATTTTTCATTCAATCAACAACATCGTTACCAGGATAAAAAGTGCCAGCAAGATAGCTAACAAACGTTTCTGATTTATCACTAGAAAAGAAGAAAATTTCGCCAAAATTTAAAAATTTTTTTGCACCATTATAAGTTTTTCACGTAAAACGAAAAAGTAATTATTCTCCTTTAAACAAACTGTTAGGTCGTCAAAAAATTGGGGGGGGGGGGGGTTCAATATGATTACTAAGACTGTAGGAAGAATCACACTAAAAATAACTTGACCATTAAGCCGATTACTAGTTTTATTCTTCGTACCAGACGGTCTAATATCTCTATTAATGCTTAGAATACAAACACCGTATTATATATGTATGTACGTGTATATTTATACATACGAATGTGTATATAGTATAAAATTATATACAAACCTTAATAACTCGATAGTCATGAATCAGTTTACGAATAATGTTAAATAATAACGTACAACACATTCCAAAAATAGTAACAAAAAATATCACTAGAATGATCATAATATCACTGTCGAGCAGATGGTGCCATAGGGTTTCTTCTTTCTAATAAAAAGAACAAACAAATTCTACTATTAGTATACCTATATAGGTCTTATGCGTATGTGTATACGAGTGAATTTATTTTTATTGTGTGTTGTACATCATGTATTTTCAGTGACGTGTACAGTTTAAATCCTTTATTTGGAATAGTCGCGGGTCTAGAGCGATGTGAATTCGAAAAGGTATAGTTAAACGAAATATTTTAATAAAAAAAGTTAATAGTAGTACTATTGTAAAAATTGGAAATAACTATTTATATCAACTTAATTTAGAAATATGTTTAAAAATGTTCCTGATTAAGCTGATATAAACTGTTATTTTCAATTTGAACAATTATTAGAAACACACACATATATATATATATATATATATATACATATGTATATATATCGACTTTGCCAATGTTTTGGAAGAACTTCGGACAACCACATGACACCCCCCCCCCACACACTTTTAGATACGTGCCTATTTTAAAATGAATAAAGAAAACGACAAGACGAAAAATCATAAAAATTTGTCCTTTGCAGATGAATTTTGTAAAAACATATCACACATGGATCTTCACTGCGTTGGCAAATTTAATAAACCGAAGGGAAATAGCAGCGTATTTCAATGATAAATAACGTTGCTACCGGATTAGGGATTTTTTCATTTCCACTCATATTAAATTCCTTTAAACAAGTTGAATCGTGTGATTTGTTCTTTTCTTTCACGCTATTCTTGATTTTTCTGTAATTCATGACTGCTCATGAATCGACCGAGGCTCTGTAAAACAAAAAATATCATTCGCGGAATTAGCTTTTTGAAATGAAAGATACGTTATTTTTATTAAAAGAGCGGTTTAAATTATCAGTTAGCGTTGGGCGATGTTTCGATTCCGTTTCAGCATTAGCTAAACTGGTGACTAAAACTGGATATGATGATAATCTGAAATTGACCTAAAATGGTGGCTGGTATTACAGTAGCAGCGTAGTATCAATATGTATTAGCGGTGATTATTTTTGCTTACCAATAATTTTGTAATTTAATTATATTTTCTTAACAGTAGCGTGGCAGCGACGCAGAAAAATTAGTAAATAGTAAAAAATTTAACGTATTTAATCAACCAACTACTGAAGAAATAAACAATAGAAAGAATTATAATCTATTATACTAAGGAGTATTTAAATTAATATAATTTATGTATGCGTTATCGTTACTTGTATTAAGATTATTAAAATTATAGAAATCAATGTATTTAAATGAACGATTGTAAATGGAATTTATAGCGACATTAAACTGAAATGGATTGTCACTTTAAATTTCATAATGTAAGTCGTAACTATTAAACAAATGTATTATTTGAAAAAAAAAAAAAAAAAAAAAAATACGAGTAGTTAAGGTATTTGACTATCAAAAACTACAGGTGATTCAGATTTTCTTTTGATCCCAGACTTAAGTCTTTCAAATGAAATTGAATTGCGTATTAGATAAATTACTTAAGAATTTGGAATCCCACGTGAAAGAAACTAGCTTAATATTTGCTTCAGATTCATTAGGTTCGGTTCATTACGAAAAGTGAATTACGCATAAAGTCTTCGGGGCTTTTTTCAATTCTTGCTCGATTAAATTGAATTAAGCTGTGCTTGTATAGATCGATATGGTTATTCTATTGCACAATGCAAACATTAATGTTGTAACATATTTGTAATATTACTAGTTTCGAATTGCACGACTGTGAGTACGATGAATTTAATATATACGAAAAATTTATCTCTTGTAATAATTTTTGTTTCAATTCTATTATTTTCTGGACTTTTTTTTCTTCTAATGATTGTAGCTCAAACCTAGAGCTACAAGTAGTTTGAGGTTTTAAATTTTAATTCGATCGGATACTGACATAGAAAAGTAAGAAAGGTTGTGGTACAGAAAGAAAGGTTAAAATGTGAGAAGAATTGTAGAGAGTAGGAAGTTCAAATCTCAGCAGCCGAGTATAGAAAATACTCCGTTCAGCTAATAGGGTAAAGCATTTAAATAAAAAAGAAAAAATTAGCAGTATCGTCGATAAAGGAAGAATCAGAGGGATGTAGTGGAAAGTACGGGAGCCGGAACGAGAGAATAAAGATAGCGGAAAGATGGGAGCGAAGTGTGGCCGAATCGCAGGCGACATGTCGCCAAGATTAAAGAGTGTCTGAGAACTATGTTAAGACTGGGAGGTTAGGCTGGACTATTAGATAGTGAGAGTTAAGATTTCAGAAGAACGCTACGTGGATTTTGGACCAGAGTCTGTAATGTTATTCCTCGGAGAGAGGCAGAATGTTATTTGCAAATATTCTGATGCATGAATCGAAAAACGTGTGCTAATAAGTCCGCCATCTTATTTCCTGAAATTCCTACGCGTGTGGGGACCTATGAAAGATCAAGCGAAAATGGAGCGCATAAGAAAAAGACCATGAATAAGAAAGCGAATACGACGGGCAATGAAGTCATAAGAGTATAGAGGGAAGGGCGATGAGAGAGCCTGAATTTGCACCTCTAGAATCAGCCATAATTAGGTATTTGTTGAAGTGAAGAGTGGAAGAAATGAACGTCACAGCTCAGAGGATGCCAAACAATTAGAGCGTATAGACGGGACAAAAGTTGGAAAATCTTAAGGACTGCGAGTGTAATTACTTGTCAAGAAAGTAAAACAGGCATTAACAGATGTCCTCTACTCTTGGAAAAACTATTAAGAAATAGCAGAGAATAGGAAAGAAAGGAAGAGAATTGATGTGCAGTTCATGTTTAATATAATTAAAGGAAAGCTGGTTTTTAGTTTTGGGCGAAAGAAAACCCAGGTACGAGTCAAAAAAGAAATGAAATTTGTCGTGAGATATTGTGAAAGAATAAAATTTGCTCAAGACGATGGGAAATAAGAGAAAGAATGCGTCTTTTATTTAAAGAGAAGCGCAAGTTTTAAAGGGTATAGAGGTGCAAAAGGTTCAGTCTAAAAGAAGGTACCGGAACGTATTGGATGAGGATACGATAACCCAAATGGGATCGACGGACAATTAGAGATGTTGGATTTAGCGAGAATGACTGGAATACGAGTGAAGAATTCTGAGTAATTTCTAATTTGCAGAGAAGGAATTTTTGAATGCACTACCGTATAGAAAAGAACATTAGTCAAGTTTGGAGAGAATGGCGGATTTATATAGCATGAAAAGAATATAAGAGTCACCTCTCCCCTCGGTTTGAGTGTCAGCGAGCTTTTAGTTGGGTAATTTTTTTTTTTCGGGCTAAAATGTAAAGAAAGTTGATGTGTTCGAAGGAAGATAATCAACCGTTTCAGAATACTCCTCGATAACAAAAGTGGTTACCTAGAGGAATGGAACAATCATCAAAAAATATGTTAACTAGTTTTCCGATTGTGTGCGCGAAGGGTGAAGAAGACTTGGTAGGTGAGATAGAGGGATGTATATGTAGAAGGGAAAGATTTTGTTTTAATAATTTGGTTAGTAAACAATTAAATTGATCGTTGACGGCTAAAATTTCTGCATCTGTTGAACAGAGAAGAACATCCTTCGTAAAGAATAATGCCGCAGAGCTAAGTAGCAGCGCAGAGGGTGTAAATATTAAAGAGAGCGGTGCTGAGACACACGAGCCTGAAGAAGGCTCGGAAATACTCTCCTTCCAGCAGAATGGGCTGAGGGAGGAAGATATATAGAACAATTTAGCATCATGTTCGTAATAGGGTAGACAAAGAGGACAGAAATGGACAGCATCTTATCTTTTAAAATAGAGATATACACTCGCCGAAAGCTGTGGTAATGTCAATAAAGGCCGCCCAAGTATAAAGTTTTTACTAGCGAAGGATTTGTAAATATCCGAGACAAAAAGGCTTATACAATCAGTGCGACCGATGCCAAGAAGTAAACTAAACATATTCTTTGGAAGAATATTATTGTTATTCAACCGACAAACGACGAAACACCTATTAAGAATACTTTTGAAGGTTTTTTCTTATACGAAGGAAGCCGAGGAAATAGGTTGATAGAAAGATGAGTTCTTCTTAGAAATTGGAATTATAATAAACGCGTTTTAAGCGCAAAGAGTACAACAAGAATCAATGAAAAAAGTAAAAATATCGAGGAGGAGATTGAGGGGTACGTAGGAAACATTTTGCAGGAGTGTGTAGGAGATTCTGTCGACCCCTGGAGGTGATTTTGTGGTAAAAAGGAAGAAAACTCCTCGAAACTAGGGACGTATGCGAGAACAATAGGGACTGCAAAATGAATAAGATTTTCCTTGGCGAGGAATATGATTAAGAGGAAAAGGATGGAAGGAGGAACGGAAGGTCTTGGCGAGTTTCCAAAAATCTGCGACGGCGGTGTAGTTTTCCGAGAATAAGGAACAAAAATTTCTTCTACGAGGCTTTTTTAGCAGCTTTCAGTGTGTATATAGATTTCGCATTAGTTCGTCTGTGTGCAACAAATTTATCTAGAGATTTTTGAAAGCAAAAGAGAGTTCGTACATTATAATTGTGAGCCACTTTGTTCTCTCTAAATTATTCGTTTTATTTTGAGTTTAAGATATATGAGTAGAATAGCAAGGCATGATCTTCGCGTAACGGAAAAAAAAAGGGAAAAAGTTAATTACGAAGTATAATCTTTTTTTTGACTCCGTACTAAGAAAAATATACATCCCCATACACACACACACACACACACATGCATGCATACATTAATAAAAATTATATTGCTCTCTGTTCGTGGGCGCCAATGTTAAAAATTGATAAATTTCTCCCGGTAGATTCGCGGACACCAGTGTCAGGAATCTGATATTTTCCTTGATGAAACTGGCTGTTTGTGGAGACTAGTAGTAAGGATCAATGTTATGAATATAAACGGTAAATTTCCTTTGTTGGTGTAACTTTAGGCATTTGGATTTCCTTAAGCGGCGAAAAAATTGCTGGCAGCCATTACCATGTCTTTCGTGAAAACTGCGAAAGAGAAATTTGAAATTAATTAATCTCGCCGTTGAACAACACGCGAAAATGGTTGAACTCGTATTTCTCCCGATTCTCAAATCCGGATTTCTTTTATTTCTTCATCCAACCTAATCTACCGTCTTATCCTTAGTTCTTCAATTCTCTCCCTCCGTGCGGCATTCAACTCTCTCTGCAATCTGTCGTCTACGCTTTGGACACAGTTTGCTTCCTGCATTTCTTTTTCGCTTCTCTGTAGCCCCTTCATTCTTTCTCACGCAACTTTATATGTAACGCTAATTACATTTTGTGTATAACCGTATCGCTTCCGAACGTTCTTCTTTCTACTCTTCCCTTCTATTAATCGATTTTCCAACTCCTTATTGCGCATCTTTTATTCTCTCCTTGCCGCCTCCTTAAGTTATTCTGGCACTTGAGTCTTTTCTGTCCTCTATATCTAATCGCGTTAACATCTGATTTCACTTCTCTTTCTTTTCCCTTTTCTTGGGTCAATGTCTATTTAGACGAACCCAATAAATAATAATAAAAAAAAAAAAAACAAAAAAAAACGCGCAAATACAATAAAATGGAAAAAACTTTGATTCTCACGACAACGCGTACTTGTTGGACAAGAACAAAAAAATTCAATGAAAACAATCGTTAGAGATGGAACAAGCAGATGACGATCAAAAAACCATGTACAACAAAATAATAAAACCGCAATTCTCGACTATCTTACACAGATCGGTGCGGCTAACGAAACTTTTAAACATAACGCGGTTCTGTCTGGAAGAGGCGCGTATATTAACCGAGCCGCGATTAAATACTGTAATGGTGACCAGTATGCTATCACATTTATTGAACGTGTTACTTCTTGCTAATTACTCGAATAATTCGGTGATTAATTTTGTGAGAAATTACAAAAAGCCGAGGCTCGCACGCGTACAGAACTTCTGAACATATTCTAAGGTGTGTGCTAGGCTATGTTCATGGAGCGATTATCAAGGAGTTAGTTGCTAGATCGGAGTTATGGCGCGTCGCTATAATTCAGCATTTTCACACTCAATATTTAATTGAAGTAAGCTGTTCACGGTTCGAGCCCCGGGTCCATTTCACTAGCCCCCCGCAAGAAAAAATTCATGATAAATTATAGTGTCAGATAATTATTTTGATTTATGCCACTAGTGTTTGTCAATTATCAAATAAAGAATTATTTTGAATATAAATTTATTAGTAATGCAGTATAAAAGATATATACAAAAAGATATATATTACAAAAAACCAGTGCTATACTTAAAATTCATATTGCGAAATGAAATTAATCTGCAAAATAATGCCAATAATAATTATAAAAACGCATGTACAATTCTATATATAGCTTTCATTGTAATAATCTCTTATCAAAAAAATTAATGCAAATATATAAAGAGATGGATTTTTAAAATGTTGTAAATATAGTACATATTGACATATTAAAATTTTTTTTATTTTTTGTTGTTTTAGGTTTTTTTTTTTTTATACAGAGTCCGATGATATACTATTTTTACGATTTATTTGAATAATACAAATACAAATAAAGTAGAATCAGAATAATTATCTAAATACAAATTAATAATACGCAGGTTAATTTTTGAGATATTAATTTATTTTCAAATAAAAAAATATTAAAATCATTTACAAAAACGTAGGTTAAAATAATTAATATTTAGCTAAAATATATATTGTGAAAATATGGATGTACACGTTTTTGACGTAATGAATATCATTAATTATATACGTACATATAAAATAGATCCCTCAGACTTCGCCATGGGAAACTCCCTGGACATTAAGACGATGGCATTCTATAATTCTTATAGAAGAGTAAGTTTCAATTGATTATGCGATTATTTAATTAAAGGTTTGTGTAAGAATTTCTGATATAGCTTAAGTTACACCAAAACGTTATATACTTTATAAAATTTCATACTGCTTCGAGTGCATAAATGACATGGTCATTGATATATACACAAAAGAATAAGGAAGCAGTAGTAAAAAAATTATAAGTAACCAAGTATGGGAATAAAGAATTAAATATCAAAAACTAATTTTGAAACAGTAAACAATATACAGCAAGCATTTTGCAAGTCTTTTCATTCGCATATTACGCAGTTGTGGTATGTTTGCTACAAAATTCAAATTTGTAATTTCATGGATGAATATGATACAAAACTGATTTTGTTGTAGCGATACAAGGTGTAAAAATATATGGCTTCTTTAGTTTTGACGCATGACGACCCTTACGTTAAACAACATATATGTAAGCATAAATTATGAAGCCCTTAAATTATTTTTTTCCAAATTTGTTTTTATTACAACGTAAAGGATGAGGTCGTACTGAAATATTTTGCAAAAAACATGCGGCGAATAAATTTATTGATCACTTCTATCAATAAAAACAGCATTGTGCTCAAATGTGTAATACGCAATTGTTAAATAACGATAATTTAGAGCAGACACCTACGTCATTTTATACTCCAAAAGTTACTAACAAACAAGTAGAACAAGTAATTAACAGAATACCGGTTCACAAAACTTCAAGATGAGATGGTATTAGAGGTTCAGATGTTAAAAATAATGTAGCTATATTTACACCAGCAATACCAAAAAAATAATTAACTGTTCAATTAAACAAAGTAGGATGCCTGATGGACTAAAAACTGGTGTTATTAGACCTATATATAAAAACGGGTCGGCGCGTACTTGTGAAATTATAGACCAATCACTATAATTTCAGTATATTAGCAAAAATTTTGGAACAATACCTTGCGTTTCATCTGAGAAATTATCTGGAGAAAAACGAATTGTTGCATAATAACCGATTTGGTTTTAGAGAAGGGAAGTCAACAATATCTTTGTTAAGAGCACTAACAAGTAAAATAAATAAGGGGTTGGCAAACGGTGGACAATTTATTATAATTTTTATAGATATTAGTAAAGCATTCGATAGGGTAAACCATCAAATATTACCGCGAGATATGAAACAAATCGGAATTGTAGATAGGCAAAATAAATGGTTTGAAAGTTATTTGCATAATAGAAAAAGCGTAGTAAAAATCGATGAAGAACTAAGTAGAGAGGGAGTTGCATCAACAGGAGTAGGACAAGGAACTATTCTGGTTCGGTTATTATTTTTGATTTATACCAACTCCCTACATAAATATATTAAAAATTCGACAGTTTTTGCTTATGCGGATGACATAGCACTCGTTATCGAGCATCAAGACATCCATGAAGCCGAAAAACTTTTGCAAGAGGATGTGAGTAGTATGTGTAGGTGGGCACATGATAAACATCTAACTATTAACAAAAAAAAATAGAAGGCTTTGCATATAAGAACATCCAGCAGATATAGAACATATAAACCATCTATTACAATGCATCACAATAATTGTTTACACAACCGCTTGATCTCTACTTTGAACTGTGGATGTACACAACTGGAATCAATGGAAGAGGTTAAAGGATTAATCATCGACAGAACACTATCTTGGGACAAGCATGTGATAAATTTATCTAATAAAATTAGACATATGCTACCGGAACTTTATAAATCGACTCTTTCAGTACCATGCGGCCACTTGCGCATATATTATAACGCTATAGTATTGTTTAGAATCGTGTATGGGATTTCAATTTGGGGGGAAGCAAAAAGAACGATAATCAAAAAGATTAGTAGACAGCAAAACAAAAATGCTTAAAGATAATATTACCTAATAAAGATCAGCATTAGCTGGCGGAGAGAGAGAAATGAAATGTCTCCAAGGATGTGCTATTTTTATCACCAATTGCTTGAATATAAGACCACAAGCATATCAACAGCTACAATGATAAAAAGCAGGACAACAAGGAATAATTGGGAGGTATATTTAATTCGACCAAAAGGCATAAATAGTAAAATCGACAATACGGATGAAATAGTTTTAATTAAGCTGCTAGAACGAATCCCAGAAAATATAATGCAAAAAGAGATAGGAACGTGGAAAGTAATAATTAAACAATGGTTAGTGGAAAATATTAATGAGTGACATTGAAATAGACAAAATGGGAGCTGGCTGTGGCGGAGAATCGAGCATTCGCATTTGTCAAAAATGTAGTATGGAATTGTTGTATAACAATAAGTAGTTCTTTTTTGTTTGTACTTCTTTTTATTATTATTATTATTATTAGTATTATTATTTTGTTTCATTACACACCTTGTGTAATTATGAAAACTAATTGTAATGAAATATTGTGACATATTTGTTGAATAAACGATAATAAACGTGTTGGGCACCCGCAGACGGGCAGTATGCCTTGCGGAACCCACAACTTATTTAAAAAAAAAAAAGTATATAAATATTACTATACAATGCAGACATTTATATATGCAATTATATGACAGCACATTTTTCGTAAATTTCATCTTGGAGGGGGGCCTACCAAATTTGTTTTTATTACAGCAGTGGACGGGGGGTTTACAAAATTTCGGGGATACTTATACACAATTTATACAAATTGCGCACACAATTATACAGCATCATACAGTTTCTTTAATTTCACTTTGGGAGGGCTAGCCCGTAAATTTATTTTTATTACAGCTGCAAGGGAGAGCGTACACAAGTTTTTGAATGTTGATACACAATTTACACAAATTGTACATAATTATATGGGACCATATTTTTTTGTAATTTCCCCTTAGGGGGGCTACCATTTCGCTAGCCCCCCAGAATTGTTTTTATTATAGTGGTGGAGTGGAATGTACACAAATTCGAGGACGTTGATACACAATTTCCACGAATTATACATAATTATCTGACACTATATTTTATTATAAATTTTTCCTTTGGGGGGCTGGTGAAATGGATCCTCGAGCCTCCCCAGCGAAAAGATATCTCTACTTTAAAATATTCTCCGTCTATTATTATTTTTCGTCTCAACCGTTAAAACAAAAATTATAACATGTCTAAGAATTTTTAAATTTAACTAAATCGTAAAAAAAGGAAACATGAACATTTAAAATAAAGCTAATACTCTGGTGCAGTATATGTATTTCTGAGTCGGCCATGCTGTATATGGTGTACCACAGACCGCTTAATTTTTAGTGCACAAGCATTATGATTGCTTTATTCGTCCGAATGGGGAAGGCTGTTGTTTATGGAAACACTTGGGACTGATTCGGAATATTAACACGTGCAGTTCACATGTCTATACCTCTACAAATTAATGCGGCTGGTTCGTTATTATATTTTACTTTAATCATCTACGTCGGAGTTTGTTCCTCGGAAGCATGTTGGTCTAATGTAATTTTTAAATAATACTTATTTCCGGTATTGATATTAACAGAAATGGCAAATAGTTCCGCATCACAACATTACTAACTTTAAAAAAATTATTTCCTCAGTTTAATAGTCTGATTATTGTAGAAACTTTTTTAGCATATGTATATATATATATGTGTGTGTGTGTATATTAATCGTTATATATATGTGTTTATTATAAAAGGTAGTCCACTTTATACTTCCTTAATAAATATTAAAAACGCATACTTTACAGTCTTCTTTATCTTCATCTGATCCGGTTGGACAGTTGTTTACTGAATCGCATTTCAGGTTTATATCGATGCATGTGTTATCCTGGCAGTTAAATTCGGCTTCCGTGCAATCTGAAATTTTTTAAAATCGCTTTTAAATTTTTTAGCGAAAGATTTTTTGGTTTTTTCGTACTCCGGTTTTAACAGTGTCCGCAGAAGTGATTAATTCCTATATCGAATTACGTTTCCGATCTCGGAGTGTAATATAATTGTATTTTTTATAAAACGCTTTTTTTTTTTTTTATTGTTTTATTTTATTTTATTTTGTAACGATTGCGCATTTTTATTCTGTTGTATTTATTTAAGAATAAGGAATTTCCGATTATTTTCGAAAACTAACGCTTAGCTGAAGTGAATTCATGAAAAAATCCAAATGCACAGTTTGTAAATGCTTTTATTAAAAAAATATGATATGGTGAATTTTTCAAGTACAACTTTTAGGAAATTTCAGACTAAGGTTCTGGAAAAATAATTTACTTTAAAGAACGGTTAAGACATTTCGGATTTCTCAAGTATTTTTTTCGTTGTTACACGAAAATTGTAACGTTTTCAAAAAAAAAAAAAAATAAGGCATTAATTGAAATACTTTCTATATTAATAAGTTCTTTGTAAAAGTATAATTTGTTTCGCGAAACATGCTTATTTAGTGTATTTGTTCAAGATCGAAAAGTGTGTTTGTACTGGTTGAATTCAAGTCGGCTAATTTTTCTAAATTAAGCACTGCAGAGGATTTAGGCGTACGTTTGATGTAACGTTACGGGACTCATGATGATTGCGCGTGTACGCTGATCAAAAAGCAAATTGAGTTTTCTCCCCGTCAAAAAATGATGCCTCTCGGATTTCTATGAAAGATTAGATGTATCTTCGAATTTCTCGAATTCCACGGTCTGCAACATGCAGTTACGGGTTCTGAAGAATTTGCGAGAACTAATCAACAAAATTACTTTCTGATGTGATGATGGCGTTGTTCACATTTTAGAAGAACGCGCAACGATTTAAACGAGTTGAATTGTTTGACAAAAACGTATTGGCCTACTGTCGAGCAGCTAGACATCAATCGATGTACCAGGTAAAAGCATAGTCTTGTTTTTGCGCGCATACGAAGTGATTCCGGGTGACTTTATTCTTTCATTATGTTCCGTCATTATTCGCCTTCTTGTTTCTGACTTTTGACGTACGTGTTTTTTTCTTTCTTTCTTTATTTCAGGCCTAGTAAAGCCAGTGATAAATTTTTTTCGTACTTAAACATAATTAACTCCTATTCTTCTTTATTTTCTAATCCTGCCTCGTTTTGTATTCAGCCATCTTCCACGATCTCGACAATTTATCTCCTCTTCGTTTTAATCATGGTCTCTGCACAATTTTCTCGGTTTATTTCATACACTTCTACTCCTTTTGTCCTATTCATTCCCCTTCTACATGTACAATTAATATCCGTGTTTTACTTTTGAATATTCGCACTTTTCCGGTGAACAATCGTTCCTCTTCTTTACCAAAACTCGGTATTACTACCACCTTTATTGGTGTGCTTCTTACGCTCTCTCATTTCCCTCTAATTCTGTTATTCCTGCCCTCGAATTATTTTTATTCCCTATATCTCTTTAAATGTTTAAAAATAAGAACTCTATTTTCTCTTTCTTCCCATTTCTTTGGCTACCGTCCTCGTTGGAAAAAAAACCCAGAAAAAAAACCCAATAAAACTACTGTTACTAGATTAAGACAAGTGTTACAAACCGTGAAATTTTTATTTTATTTTTTAAATTGTGTAGTTTGTATATTAATTATGCGCACGCGTTGCGATGGTGTTTAATCTGTAATCTCTATGAAAACCAACACGGATTTAGAGAAAAAAGATCCACCGTAACTTTACTAAGAACGTTTGTAAATGAGATAAATATGGGACTATCGAGGGGGAACCAATTCATAATTACCTTTATAGACCTAGCTAAAGCTTTCGATCTAGTTGACCATGTCCTCTGCTTATTAAAGATTTAGAAGATATGGGCATTGTAAATAATCAACTATTGTGGTTTAAGAATTATTTACAAAACGGGAGAAGCATTGTAAAAATTGTAGGTAATATTAGTAATGAAAAGGTGAATCAATACGGTACTAGGGTACAATAGTGGCTCCTATTCTATTTCTTATATACACGAACTCATTATATAAGCATATCAAAAATGCAAAGGTTTATGTATTTGCCGACGACATCGCATTATTAATTGAACATAAAAATCTAGAGATGGCGGAAAAATTTCTGCAGCAGGATGTCGATAATCTCAATAAATGGGCGCATGACAGGAGGTTTTTTTTTGGTTTTTTTTCCTACCCTGGGCGCGCCAGCGGCCTTGACCCAACAACATGAAAAATTAAGAGATATAACTAAATAGCCAGGCGGCCAGAAATGGAAAAGACAAAGGACAGCAGCAACGGAATAACTGAAGGCAATGGGAAGAAAAGAATATAGGTAGCGTTAAAGGGAGTAGGAAGACCCAAAACTAAAAGTTGAGCGTAAAGAAAGGAGCGTTCGTTAGAGAGGGCAGAACATTCGAATAGGATATGATTTGAATCACAAATCCAAGAAGGCTTAGAAGCGTGAAGAGAGCAGAAAGGAGAAAGAGCTAAAGAAAAACGAAAGCGTGAAGAGGGGAGTAGAGAATGATTGATTCTAAGCCTAATTAAGGAAACAACAGTGGAACGACGACAAATAGGAATAGATTGAAACCAAGGCAGGAAAAACCGGCTGAATAAGACAGTAATATGAATAATGATTAGAGAATAAAGATGGATACATGTCAGACCAAAGTCTGGAATGATTAGAGCGTGATAGAGAAAGAATGTCTGAGGAAGGGAAAGAGTCGAGGAAAGGACCAATGCGGGCGGCTGAGCGAGCTAAAGAGTCAGCTGAGTCATTGCCCTAAATATTGGAATGACTAGGAACCCATAGAAAGTCTATGAGAATGGAACGGGACGAGAACAAAGAGGAGACAAGAGATCGAATAGAGAGGATGATACCGTCAGAAGTATGAGAAGGAAGAGAGGAGATGGCTTGAAGAACGCCTTTGGAATCAGAAACGATCAGGAATCTGTGAATCCCACTTGCGGAGGATATGAAATGAATTGCGCGAAGAATTGAGATCGACTCGGCCGAGAACATAGAGCAGAAAGAAGGAAGTCTGAAAGACTCAGAGTGCAGGAACGTAGGAGACGTATACGCACCACCCACGCCCCCATCACTCTTGGAGCCATCCGAGAAGATTAATGTATGGGAAGGAAAAGAAGAGTTCAGCAGCTGAAGGAATTCGAAGTTGACGACATTGTGAAAGGAAGAATTAGATCGGGCTGGAAGGGAGGAGAAATTGATGGGGTGCCATATGTTATTAAAATCGAAAGAAAAGTAAGGAAGACTGTTATAGGAGGAAACGTAGGGAGAAAAATTGGAAACACGAGCAGCTATATGCGAAAAAATCAGAATTCTATGAGGCGCCAAGCGTCAATGATTTTTGATATGAAGATAGGAAGGAATAAGATTGAATGAAGAAATGGGGAGGCATTTTATTAAAAAACAATAACCGAGGAATGAACGATAAATGGATAGAGGTTGAGTGGAAGATTTGGATAGAATCGCAGGAATAGGAGAAGATTTTAAAGCGCTAATGTATAGGCGAAGGCAGGAATTCTGAATTGCGTCAAGTTTCGAAAGGAAAGATTTCGACGCATTGCCATAAATGAAGGAACAATAGTCGAGTTTGGACCGAATAATTGATTTATAAAGAATTAAATGCACGGATCGCCACCCCATCTGAGCGGAGATAAAGATTTGAGGAGATTAAGTCTTTTGATCGAGGAATTATAGATATAATTAACATGTTCATGAAATGTAAGGCGACCATTTAAGAAAAGACCTAGGTAACATATGGAATTAACAGTGAGAATAGGTGTACTAGATACTCTGATGATTATAAAAGCACGGTTAAAGGGGCGGAGATCAAAAATTATACAGGAAGACTTGGAAGAGGAAAGAGAGAGGTGGAGAGTAGAGAGAGCATTGCTAAGATGGGACAATGAATAATTTAACTCGTTGGTGGCGGAGGACAGATCATCTGAGGTGAAATAAACTAAAATGTCATCAGCAAAAAGGAGAGAGAAAGAGGGAATAGGAAGCGAAGCAATATCGAAAGAGTAAATATTAAAAAGAGTGGGACTAAGGCAGGAACCCTGGGAAAGCCCACACGATAGACGCATCTGAAGGTGGAAAGAGAAGGAGAAGATAGATAAAGAGTTCTATGTTGAAAGAGGTTGAGTATAAGAGTGATTAAAACCGATGGGAGATTAAGAGAGAGGAGTTTGGAGCCCAGAGAAGGAAGATGCACATTATCGAATGCAGAGCAGAGATCGGCAAAAGAAGCGACAGTAAATTTCTTTAATAGGAATGATTTATAGATATCTGCAAGGAAGGTACTGATACAATCTACCGGGCTAAGCCCGGGGCGAAAACCGAACATATCAGAAGGAACTAGATTATTATGCTCAAGCCACCAAACGAGACGGTTGTTTATTAAACCTTCAAAAAGTTTGCGCAGACACGAGGATAGGGAGATAGGACGGAAGGAACACTGATTTTTTTAGGAATTGGAATGACGATGAAGTCGTTCCAAGACTCAGGGGTAAAACCAGAGAGCAGGAAGGAGTTGAAAATATTCAGAAGGGAGAGCAGCGAGGAAGGAGAGAGTTTTTTAAGAATAGGGAAAGAAAGGCGGAGGTTATGTATATATACGTAAATAAATCAAAACTACTCCATTCGTAATATCTCTAAACATATGAGTCATCATCCGCGAATCAGTATACATAATAATGAATACGAACGCTACAGGAATAAAATTACTCACCCATGTTCACGTCCACCTCTAGTGAATGTAACAGATTTTACATATCTAGGAATATATATATATATATCGATAAATCATTAAACTGGAAAAATCACATACAAAACTTAAATTCGAAAATAAGACAGTCAATTCCAGCGTTATATAAACTGAAGACGGTTCTTTCATATGGGACATTACGGATATACTTTAATGCATTAACAATGTCTAGAATTTTATATGGGATCCAAATATATTATGTGAGGCTAAAAAAACGGAAATCAATAAAATAGGTAAAATTCAGAAAAGCTGTTTGAAACTTATACTACCCCATTGGAAGTGGAGTGAGTATCAACCTGGTGGAAGGAAAATAATGAAACGTCTCCGAAAATGCACTATTATTATTACAGACTACTTGAATTTAAATGCAATAACGTAAATTTATTTTCCAGACGAAAAACTCGATTAACAAGGAATCAAAGTAATACCTATTCATGCTAGAGGGGTAAATCTACAAATCGACAATACAGATGTTTCGGTTCTTATTAAATTAATGAGTACCATAGTCACATAATAAACGGAAACAAAATTGGTGTATGGAAGAGGGAAGTGAGGAAGTGGTTAAAAGAATGGTGCAAAGATTAAGGAATTTTGCTGCATCCTCTTTTCCCTTTATTATTATTGCTGCATTTTTTAGGGCTCTTTTAGATCATCTATTTACCAGTTTCCTTTCTTTTTCTTTCCTGTACATTAATGTATACGACATCTAATATGTAAGCGGCCCCTGTGTATAGATGTATTATTGTGCTATTCATATATATATATGTATATGCGTCGATTGATATATTTTATTTTTATTTTTTGGTTTAATACGTTCGATTTAGGTAGTTAGAATGATTAACTGTAGTTTTGTTTACTAGAATAAACGATAATAAGAGTGTTGGGCACTCACGCAACGGGCATACTTGCCCAGTGAGACCCACAACTTATTTATTTATAAAAAAAAAAAAAAATGTACAGCGTACAAGTGAATAAATAAAGAATACTCAAGTATATCGGGAAAATCAGCGAACGTCTGGTAGCCGGCGTTTATAGGATTATTTGAAAATCTGGAGAGGTACCATTCTATTTTAACCCCTGTCTAACTAAACCGATGAAAGCCTGCTCTGCCTAAGGGCTGCATAAATTTACTATTTCTTTCTAACAGCGGTCTGAAGAGTGTCCCAAGCTTGTCGCCATCGTTTGCTTTTACAAGTTCGATACTTGCAAAGCTTGCCTATTTACCTCGACTTCCGTTGCCGTTCAATATTATACCGTAATCGGTTAATTCGGGTCGATGTTTATTCCTGTCTGTCCCTCTTCATTCTTTCTCTCGATAGACGAGAGACTCGAACTTACATCTCGAGAGCCTAAAGATTCGGTTTTGCAGAATTTACTCCCGGCGTTTCCGAAAAAGATCACCGATATTTATAACATTTATATAAAACACGAGACGTTCGCTCACCGCTGTTGTTCCTTTTTTTCTTTTATTTTTTGACTTTATAATTCATAAAAATACTCGATATGCACCAATTTAATTTTCGTAAAAGTACCTATATTAACAGAAACCTAACCGATGGTAGAACTACTCTTTTATAAACGGCTGTTTAGTATCACGTGCGTAATTGTCTTCTTACTACGTACTTTAAACCAAAAAAAAAATCTTGGAAAATAATAGATCAAATAAAAAGGAAATAATCGTTGACGAAATGATAGGGAAGAATGTTGATAGTTATCACAAGAGGCAGCCTGTAAATTTCGAATTTTTTGGATATTTTTGATGAAATACGATTGCGATAGAAGACTTTTAAACAGCGATAATATTAATAATAGAAGGTGTACGCCATTTTTTTTTTTTTTTTTTTAAATGGGCTTGGTGTTAACACTGACCCAACTACATGGACCTAGATCACCTACTCAGATTCTGAGGCGATCGGAGATAGAAAGTATAAAGGAAAGAAGGAGGGGAACAACGGCTGGAGATGGGAAGGAAAAGATAAAGGAAGCATTGAAAGGGGTAGGAAGATCTAACGCCAAAAGTTCGGCGTATAGATGAGAGCACTGAGGAAAAAGAGCAGAGCATTCGAAAAGGATATGGTTGGGGTCACATATAAAGGGAGGATCAGTTGAGTGGAGAGGGCAAAAGGGAGAAGGTGAAAGAGAAAAAGAAAAACGAGAAAAGGGAAGGAGAGAATGGCCAAGTCTCAGTCTGATTAAAGAAACAATAGCCGAGCGCCGAGAAAAAGGAAGAAATTGGTACCAAGGCTGTGAATTGGGAGTAGGCTGTAGGAGGAGGTAGAAAGAGGAGCGATTGGCAAAAAAGGAAGGGTAGATGTCAACCCACAGTCTGGTATGGAGACTTGCGGAGAGGAAAAGGATGTCTGAGGCAGGAAAATGCGGAAGGAATGGACCATTGAGAGACGCTGAGCGAGCTAGGAAGTCAGCTGCTTCGTTGCCCTCAATGCCAGAGTGGCCAGGAACCCATAAAAAGTCAATAAGGATAGAACGTGCTAAGCGCAAGTTGGAGATAGAGGCACGAACAGAAAGAATAATGTCATTAGTCGAGTGGGAAGGAGGAGAAGAGATAGCTTGCAGCACGGATTTGGAATCAGTAATAATGAGAAACTTACAGATCCCTCTTGAAGAGGAAATAAAGGAGACAGCACGGAGAATGGAGACTGCTTCAGCAGAAAAAATGGAACAAAAGGAAGGAAGTTTGAAGGATTCCGAGTGATTAAGCGAGGTGGCTGTAAAAGCACCGCCCACCCCGCAATCATTTTTGGAACCATCAGTGAAAATTTTTACATGACGGGGAAATGAAGAATTTAATATGTGGACATATTCACTGACCACTGTGCTCTGAGGAGTGGAGTTAGCACGAAGAGGAAGAGAGGAGAATGAGACGGGAAGACATGTACTATTGAAATCAAAAGAAAAGTAAGGAAGCTTATTGCGGGAAAAGACATAAGGAGAGAACTTAGAGACCCGAGCAGCTATGTGCGCAAGAACCGGGATTTTGTGAGGAACGAAGCGCCAGTGGTCATTGATATACAGATAGGAAGAAATAAGTTTAGATGAAGAGATCGGGAGGCGTTTAATTAGAAAACGGTAACCAAGCAGAGATCTGCGGATAAACATGTACGCCATTTTATATAAAGCCACAGAGGAAGTGATAGAAAAATCATAATCAAATAGCCGAAGCCGAATACAGGGCTCAAGGATATGACGGAATACAGGCGAAAGATGTAATTACAGATGTTGTAAAAGTGCTCTCCTGACTTTTAACAAAAGTGACTAATGATTCGGTAAAAGAAGGTAAAAGTGTGGCCGAAAGAGTGTTAAACAGTCGAAGAAGATGCACGTTGAAATGTTTCGTTTTTAGGCAAAAAGATTTTGTGCCGTTGGCTGCACTTTTAACTGCTGAATATCGAGCAGGCATAATCGCTTTTTGTTGTATTTAATTCAGTTCGATTCGGATTTTTATGTGTATTTATTATTTATTTTTGTATTGTTCATTACTTTTTTTTTTTGTTGGTTTTTAATTTTTTTTCAAAAATATTAACAAAGAGATTGTGGGTAATTTTTTGATTTTTTTATTGCTTTTCCACCAGAACAAGAAAAATAAATAAAAACAGAATTTTAGGAGGTCTAATTTCGAGGAAGGGAACTATACAGGATTATATTCCCCTTTAACCTCTCACGATCATGCGCGAACTCGTTGAGACTTAAATGAAGCAAAGTGTTTTTAGTTTTGCACATTTAAATGGAATCTCTAAAACCGGACCTAGCGTGTGTCATGCGAAGTAATAAATATTTTATTTCAAATTAACCTTTGCCGCCTCCGCCGTTTTTTCTTCCCCTTTTTTGGTTAAGGCGAAGTTTGCGAAATGTCAATTGACGGAGGCTTTTATTTTCCCGTTTAAGTTAACTTCTGCCGAAAGAATTAATCTTAAATGTAATATAAGAAACTGAAAGATATACGTAATGAATGAATTACTGGAGGAACTTCTAAACGCGGTAAAGTGTGCTTTGAAATTTATCGTGACGTTTTTACTGGCCACCAAACGTATCTGCATAATATTATCCTTGCTGACAACAGTTTCAGCTGCGGCGCCACAGAAACAGTTGATTCTCGAGTCGGTTTCCTTGCCGAATATGTCCATGTAATTCTTTTCACAATCATTCGGATACTGCAAATTGAATACATCCCATTGCAGCGACACCTGCAAACCATCGAATGATAAAATGTAAATACCGAGCATTTAATCTGGATAGTACAAATGTAGAGAGATACATAAAAAAACATTTAACATAGTAGAACGAAAACATTTAACATTCAGGCTGCTTCTGCACCGGATCGGTCCAGTCGCGTAGGGCAGCTTCAGACTCAGCCGACTTGATTAATATTCAAATATTATATGAGTCTAGGCCGGCGTTCTGAGCTCTATCCGGTTTTAGTCAAAACTGATGTTACGGTTAATGAACCGATTAAATTTTCCATTAGTCTTTGCCATTAGAGAGTCTTTGTTATTGATTTTGAAAATGAATAACGGGAGGAGTCAATCGATATGCCTACATACATAAATAACTTCAGACATCTGAAATATCACAAACGAACTATTTTTCTGCAATACGTATTTTACATATATATGTATACTGGGAACTGGTAGCGCGGTAGCCTAGTGGTTAAGGCGTTTGGCTACCAAATCAGAGGTGTCATAGGTTATCGAGACTTGTCTCGTTTCGGATCCAAGTCGCTTCCATGTTTGTACCTAATCTGAAATTGAATATTGGTTATACCAGGGGGAAATCCGGTAAAGTAAAGGCGAATCCCAAGTAGAAAGGAACTGGCCCCCGGTATTCTCATCAGATCCATTAGGCTTAGTACACTGTGAACCTTAACTTCACAATTTCCAACGCCCTGCTAAGGGTATGGGACTCACTTTACTTTTATACTAGGAATTACGCTCCTGAGACTACAGGATCACTTGAGTTTCCAAACTGAGTCATTCTACAATAATTCGTTTCCATCGCAATGACCAAAAATTCATTTATTTATATATATATATATATATATATATATATATACGCAGATAAAAATTATTTTATATACAGTAGAGACTCGATTATGCAGACCTCAGTTATATGGATTCATAGTTATCCGGATTGTCGACCGCGAGAAAATATCTTTGTAGTCTAATGGATGCGTGCACGTATATGTTACATTGATACTACCCACTGCCGCGCCACGTGCGATCGCTATCTCGCTCGTTTCGTTATTGTTTTAGTTCGACAGTTACGTGTAACAATCGCTACGCTGCTCCGTCGTGTTGCGTACGTGCTTAAAAATGTCAAAGCACAAAAGACTGGCATTATCGCTCAAAGAATAAAAACATTATTAATTCATTAAAAATGGGAGAAATCGGTAAGTTAGCCGAAGAGTACAGCGTAGGTACTTCTACGACGAGCGATATTAAAAGGAATACACTGATTCATCCTGCAAACAACTTGATAGTGAAGACGGAAGTAAACATAGAGAAGTGATCGAAAAATGAACTTTTGGAAGAAGCTCTTTGTTGTTGGTTTTTACAAAAACAGTCAACTGGGCAATCGATATCTGGTCCTGTGCTCTGTGAAAAGGCATTGCAGTTAAATAAAAAAATAGATGACGCCATTCGTTTGTGGCAAGCAACGGGCTGTTATGTACAGATTTAAATCTGGTTATGGAATATGTGAATTGGAAATACAAGATGAAAAATGTGTCAGCTGATGTAGGACTTGAACTTTGGATGTAGCAGCAATGGGAGAAGAAATATCGTTCAAATGACAGACAATTAGCAAATATTTTAAACAAAATTAAGTTACAGCGACTGTCCTCTTGTGTTAGATGTGTATTTCATGATTAGGGTTGCAATATTTTAATAATTTTAAGAAAATATGTATACATATACATATGAAAATGTATCTCTAGTCTCTTAATAAACATGGATTTTTATTAATTTTTTGTACATAAATTTAAGTTGTTTTTGTTGTTTTGAATAAACACTTAATAACATTATGTATTAACCGTAGAAAGATGATCATACGACAAAGTGTTATAACTATACGCAATCGACGTAGATTATCTTTCTAGAGTTAATAATAGTGTCGTCGCTTTTCTTTGCATATTCAATTATCCAGATTTTCGATTATCCGAGTGGTTTACGACAACAATTAATCCAAGTAATCGAGATTCCACTGTACACTACAGGTTGTTTGCCACCAGAATAGCTGCTTTAGAGTTTTCGTTATGGCGCCATCTCTATCAGCACAGACATGGACGGCAACAACCAAGGGAGATCTGCGGAACCACGTCGTGCGGATTGATAATCCTGTTTTCGGTCTCAATGGTCAAACGGTTCAAGCGCGAAGACTACGAAACCCAGCAAACGAACTATTTTTTTCCAACGTATCAGCGAAAATATTTAACGAAGCGTTATATAATTATGTTTCTTCTCTTCCGCTAAAATTACTCACTTCTATCGCTATTCTACACGTTTGCCCGCTAGATGATGAATTTGGATACATCGTCGTCTCCTTCAGTAGGCAGGTTTACATTGAGCAATTAAACTGTAAAGAAATTCCAAAGTCCTTCATTTTAAAGCATAGTGGCATCAAACACCGTATTTTTTTTTTGCTTGTTTGGGCTTTCCCTTGGACTTGTTAAAAAACGGATGATTACCCATCAACACGTGTACATAGCAGAAATTAGGAGTAACAAGGAATGGAATCTGACAAAGAATGCTATACCAAGGATGGAGAAACAATGACCGTCTTTTTATTAACTTGGCTGATTATGTCTGCCGCAACTGCAAGAATAAAGGGCTGGAAGATTTCTCGAAGGAGATCACCTCCCATAGAAATGAAGCTGTCGAGGCAATAGAAGAATGGCCAATTATCGAGCAAAATAACCCTTAACATAAGAGCCCGCACCCGCCTGCAGCTGAGGCAGCACAATTACAACCAAATTTCTTAGCGCAACCTTTCTTAAAACGTAGCATCCCCCCATCACATCATAATGATGTCGATATTCCTCCATCTTCCGTTCCTCCTCTCCCTACACTCCAATCTTCCATCAGCAATACCAGCCCCAAAAAAGCGAAAGACATAAATGTCCTGATAGGCGAAGTCAGTTCTTTATTCCTCCCTGACCATGCGCCTTTCGCCTTTTCCATTCAGGAACTTCAGACTTTCATTGAAAAAATCAGCAGTGCCTCGGATTATATAAATTACGCGCGTAATTTTACAACTGACCGAGACGGCCCAGTGCACTTACTTTCCGCAGTCAAGCCATATCTCGGAAGCGCAAGCATTAAAAATCGCTGCACTCGTGTAATCAAAAGTTTACAAGAACCCCCCTCGCCAGAAATAAAGTCGAAAGACGACAACGGCTCACAAGCATGCTAACGCGTCACTTTCCTCTTCATTTTAGCTTAACGGATATTCCACACTTTTATAGCCTTCCTTATTTCCGTTAAAAATGGCGTGCAATTATGTTATTATGCAGTGGAATTGCAGAGGCTTCTATAAACACACAGAAGAGCTCAACATATTAATAAACACCTATTATCCTTTCACTATCTGCCTGCAGGAGACTCACTTTAAACAGACCCACAGGCCGAAGTTAAAAAATTATAATCTTTTCCGTTTAGATGACGAGCAAGGTGTAATAGCTTGCGGTGGGGTGTCAACTACAGCAATTCTACGTTGCAATCCTTAGCAATTTCGGTAAGAATGTCAAATTCTCGTATGTCCCCGTTGACTATCGCCAATTGTTACTTCAAACCCACCACTAATATTAAACAAAGTGAAATTCAATCGCTCATATCTGTACTAGGCGTCCAAGCGATTTTAGTTGGCGATTTCATACGATTGTTAACAGTGTCCTGTCCAGTCATCTAATTCTGCTTACACCCCCAAATCACACTCACTTCAATTCTTCCTTGAATACATTCTCTACAATTAATCTTATCTTTTCTTCCGCATCACTCTTCCCTCTTCTCACAGTAACAGTCCTAGAAGACTTATGTTCTAGTGATCACTTTCCTATTCTTATTTATTTCCTTAATTCTCCCTCTAGTAATAATCTTCTACGAATACCAGCTCATTTCCGGTTCCGGAAAGCAGATTGGATAGCGTACAAATCTAAAGTATTAGTTCCCACAGATTCTTCGCCTTGAGTTGGGCACAATTTAAATCGACTAATAAACGCCACGAATTCCGTATCGTAAGACGATCCTGCCCTGTTCCGTGGTGGACGTCGGAAATCCAAGCAGAAATTTCTCTAAGAAAGAGGGCGCTGAGGAAATACAAATCTTCGAAGGATTTATCTGACTTGATCAGCTTCAAAAAGCACAGGGAAAGGGCTCGGCTCTTGATCCGCATAAGTAAACGTGAATCCTGGAATTCCTTTGTTAATTCGATCTATTCATCTACACCTACAAGTACTACATGGAAAAAAATTAAATCGTTAGCGGAATTTCTAGTTCATCCTCTTCCTCATCCCTGCTAATAAATAATAGTTTGGTTGCTGACCCGCAGTCTGTAGCCAAATGCTTTTGCGGTACATTATTCCAAAGTATCTTCCTCTTCCTTATACACTCTGTTGACTTCCTAAAATCAGAAAGCTGAGAAAACACCGGCATTCTTTTCTTCCGAGAACGTTGACACTTTTAATCTTCCGTTTATACTTTCCGAACTTAACTATTAATTAACCTATAAAATGAAATATAGTGCCCCTGGCACCGATGCCATTCATCCTTTCATGATCAAACATCTTTCCAACCCAGCCAAATTGTTCCTTCACTACATCTATAATCAAATATGGTCGACTGGTGACATGCCATCAGTTTAGTTGTAGTTCCGATCCTTAAGACTGATCCCTTTCTTCCTAATAGTTTCCGTCCGATTTCCCTAATTAGTGCTCTGTCGAAGGTAATGGAGAAAATGGTTAATAGACGTCTCCTGTTTTATCTGGAATCGAACAATTTAATTTTCTCCATACAGGTTGGCGGCCGTTTATATGAAAATCCACTATATCTAATCTTATTAGCCTTCAAAGGCGAATTCTTCATGCCCGAAGTAATGGTCAATGTTTGTATGCAATATTTTTTGACATTAAGAAAGCGTTCGACCGTTGCTACTTAAACTGAAAAATGCCGGAACAAATGGAAAAATGGGAAATTTCATCGTACATTTCTTATCTAGTGATGTTCTGGTTCCTATGGAGAATGGAATCGGATCCGCTCTGAGTGTGACTTTATTCATCCTATTTATTAATGACATTTCATGCTGTATTAGGCCGCCAGTAACAGCCCGATTACTGATTGATGATGTGAATATATCAATCTCATCCAATCTCCTATCCAATGCTCAGTCTATCCTCCAGACGATAAATGATAAGCTATATACACCTGAGCTGTACACAATGGGCTAAATTTTTCCTCTTTCAAAACTTCATGTGTTAACTTCCACGGGAGTCGTCTGCATAGAGATAACCAAGAAATTCACCTTCATCTCAATAATTTTCCTCTTCCGTTCTCCAGTTCTGTTAAATTTTTAGGTCTAGTTTTTGATTCTTCTCTGTCCCGGTCTTCTCATGTAGATTGTTTGCAGACAGGATGTACGGATAGAAACATACTTTTAATAACTGTCTCTTTGGCTTCTCTAAAATCGATTTCCTCGTAGAACAACGTGGATATCCTGAAAGTCAATTATACGTTGAAGCTGCTCCATCAAGCAAGAAATCAGGTAATATGGAAATTCAAGGCAACAAGCGAGTTGACTTGGCGTCCAAGTTAGCTCTGCTTGCATCAATGCCGTTTGCAACGCCACCAATCTGCGAAATGAAGGTTTATTTCCGTGAATGTATAATGGCTGTCAGCCAGAGTAGCAAAGGGAACCATCCTTTATGAAAAGCATCAAATTTATAGCCGATCCCCATGGGTTTTCTCCTCTTCACCTTACGCGTCGGGAATATGCTGTCTTCAATAGGTTGCGACTTGGGCATACGGCGATTTCACACAATTATACCCTTGAAGGTATCCTTCCCCCACGCTCTTCTTATCCTTCAGTGGAACACCTGTTACAGCAGTGTGCAACGTTCGCCCGATCCACTTTTGCCGGTGTTCCACCTGCAACTATCCTGTTAAATGAACCAACACGCATACAAATTCTACTCGTTTTTCTTAGAACCAACAGCTTAATAGGTATAAATTATGAAGTAGCTTTTTCACCTTGGCCCATGTGCTGTAATGACCATTGCAGTTAAAAATGGTGCATGGGCGCCACAGTTGAAAAAAAAATAATAATTCGGCTGTAGTTAAAAAGTTTTATTTGGTCTCTTTTAATAGATCCGAAAAGAAACGGTAATTCGTTTTTAACTTTTTTCTTTTTTTAAGGTCACAGGGTATCACTTTTTAAAAAAAATAAATTTCGTGTCTTGTCAAACTTGTGATATAATTAATAGCTGCGTATGTGCATCGCTGACAAAATTCAGTGCGTTCAGTAGATATTAAATTCATTCTAATCTCTACAAGAATCTGTTGGGATGCTACAAAAACTGTCTAACGTTGGTACCAAGAACAACTTTTTTTTTTCGATCATTTTTCATTTTTAATCATAATGCTTTACTCTTTTTTCATTCGCTTATTTAATTTTTTACGAAATTCAACTTACGGATTTCTGATGATGAGCTAAAGGAGAAAATAAGAAGTAGAAGATGAAGAAACTTTGTATCGCTTTCCGATAAAATTTTTTTTTAATCGGAAAGGGCAAGTAATAAAATGAAGAAAAATCTGGTCGAGGAAACGAATTACAAAAAATCCTCGCGGTGGAAATATATGAAAAGATAAAAAAAAATATCAAAAAAATTCACATTTTCGTCTCATATGTTCGAGTTTTTTTTTTTTTTTTATAGGTGTCCAGCAAGTAACGAATTATAAATAAAAAATCGTCAATTCCGCGTAATTTTTACTATTAGTTCGCTTCGATCGTAATTTTTCGATATAAATAATGAATGCATCTATGGGACACGCAAGATCTCCGATGTAAGGTTTTGACTGCAACCTGTCGAATGTGAAAACAAACTTATCGATTTCTCCCCCTTTTTTTTTTATGCGTAAAGAATTGTAAAATGACATTGAATTTTCGGTACTGAATTTCAAGCAACTGCAAAAGAACCATAAAATTAATCAGTTTCTCGTGCGCAGGTAGGCAAACCACTGAGCTCATCTATGTCTCGAATAATCATAGACCCCCATCCGATGCGAAACAGTTTGATTAGCCTACGATTTGGATGAACTGGACGCGAGTTGACTTACTGGCTTTGTGTGAAAGCATTCGTAATTGACGGATAAACCGTGCGGTGTAAATGCTGAACATTTAATGGAACCGCTTCTATTTGAAAATATGAACTATTCTCGCTGTACGGTTCCAAGTGGTTTCGTTTGGAGTACGCTATCGGAATGCTTTCCGTTGCATGCTAACACATAGCAACGGCGAGTCAGACGCGCCTTTGTTTATACTTTATCAAGCAGCTCACGTTCGAATAAAATAAATCTGTTACTACGTAATTTATCGTTCGTGGTAGTAGGCCCGACTTCTCATTATTAATAGAGCGCTTTAGCACGTGTACACGTAGTCATGTTGTTTGCGCGTCCGAGTCGATATTATATTTTCTAATAGAGAAAAATCCTTTTAATTTTTCTTTCGTTTCTTTCACGTTCCTTTTGTGTCTCTTCCTTAGTTCGATTAATAAATTTTAACTTTTATTGCGAATTTAATGTTAGTAAATTATCGTAATCATTTTCGCACCATCACCGTATTAATTAATAGTGACCAAATGATGTAGCATCGGGTCAAAAAAAAAAAGAAAAGAAAAACAATTGGTTAAGCACATACAGGCATAAACTGGTTATCCTGTTTTTTGTTCCTTTCCTACGTTTTTTTTTTTTTTTTTTCTTTTACGATCTAGCTCTTATTAGAGGAGATTTTCCTTATCTTTTTGGAACAAAGTTCCTTAACGCTCCTGATTGTTCTCTCCACGATTGTGATCCTCCTCGTACATGTGATGCTAATCACATTTTCTTTGAGTGTCCTGCTCTTCGTAACGAACGCTCCCTTTTATACAGTCAGCTCCTGTCATTAGGTCTCCCTACTCCCTATAACTCTTCCTTTATCCTCTCCTTTCCTTCATCTTCTGTGGTGTCCGCACTGCTGCCCTTTGTTGCGTCCATTTCGGACCGCTTAGTTATTTAATTTCTTAGCTCAGTTTTCTTGTTGTTGGGTCAATGCCGCTGGCGCGCCCAAAAAAAAAAAATAACGCGGCTTGGCGAGTAAACTGGCAGAAATCGTCACGTAACGAAAAAGCGTAAGACGTCTTCCAGGCGACCTTCGCTCTCTTTTCCTTTCCCTCTGTCTCTTTCTATTATATACGTGTGTGTGTGTGTGTGTGTGTGTGTGTGTGTGTGTGTGTGTGTGCGTGCGGGTATTAAGATTCGACCAGCAAGCATTGTGCGCGGTCATTAGCTGTATAACCTCAATTCTAAACACGTGTAAATTTTATTTAAACTTATTTTTTGTTGTTTTTGTTTTAATTCATACGGGATTTATATATTGTGCCATTTTTTGTCGTATACTTTATGAATGACTTTATACACTTGTACATCTACCAAAAAGTGATGAACATAAATTTGGGTCGTAAATTGCGAGGTAGAAAGCACAAAAAATTGAAGTAGGGAGATTTGGGCTGCTAGATAAACCCAGAGACAAGTTTTTTTTACAAAAGAGAACGTTAAAACTTTCGAGTGGAGATCATTCGTAGAAAATACGGTTAGTGTTAAATATATGTAAGTCGAAGATCGTAGCATTACGGAAATGGCAATAAAGGGAAGAAGCCAGCGGAAAAGGGGAGAGGAAAGTGATTAATCCAAGTCTAAATAAGAAAATAATAACTTTTTTTTTTGCTTTTTAACGGCGTTGAAAGTTCTTCAGAAAAAATAATAATAATAATAATACTCACATACATATATGTATTTCCTTTAAATTACAACATTTGAGTATGTGAAATGTTTCCTCTTTTTGTTTTTTTTTTTTGTTCCAGGAAAGCATGATAAAAATGTTTTCTGTTACTAAACTGTCGTTTAACATTTTTATATATTAAGCGTTTTCGAAAAATAAAATTTTCCAGGCACCAAAATGAAACTTGGGAACTATTTATAAGTATATAAAATACATAAATTCCGCTTATTAACAAACAAAAATAAAGTATAAATTCACTTTAATAAATTAAAATTACTTTAGAAACGTTATTAAACATTTAAAATAAACGTTTTGAAGCATAATAGCCCATCATTATCTCATTTAGAATTTGCTTCTACTATTTGGGATCCCGAGTCGGTTGAAATGATAAATATCGTTGAAAATGTACCGAAAAAGTTTCCAAGATACATAAATTTGCCGCTAATTTCCATAGAAGTACCTTTTCATATATCGGGGGATACTGAGGAGTTTAGGGCTCAGAAGGCTGATTAGGCGTAGAAAAGAAAGCACGCACTCTTACACAACACGGTATGTTATCATGCTGGATACTTTTGGAGAAAATGAATTTTAAACTTCCCCCTCAATGTTGGTCGAACTGAAGTTTTGTCAATCGGCAAAAACGAAACAATTTTCCTGCTCCTCTTTTCGTTGTTCACTTTTAACTTGTGTAATAAATTACATAAAGAAAACGAGAATAGTGACACTTTTTTGAATAGTGGCACATTTTTGAATAGTGGCATATTTTTGAATAGTGGCACATTTTTGAATAGTGGCACATTTTTGAATAGTGGCACATTTTTGAATAGTGGCATATTTTTGAATCGTGGCACATTTTTGAATAGTGGCACATTTTTGAATAGTGGCACATTTTTGAATAGTGGCACATTTTTGAATAGTGGCACATTTTTGAATAGTGGCATATTTTTGAATAGTTTCACATTTTTGAATAGTTTCACATTTTTGAATAGTTTCACATTTTTGAATAGTGGCACATTTTTGATAGTAATAATTTCGACGAATTTTTAAAAACTGTTCGGAGTTGCGGTGAGGTGGGGTTACCTTATAGATGTGTGTGAGTGGGTGTGCTGGTGTAATCTGTCAGGACGCGTGTATGTTCTAGTCTCTAGACATATATTTTTTGCGCTATATAGTAATTAGCGTCTTCGGGCTGTTGTGTAGGCGAATCGATCAATTAAATTAATTAATTAATTAACAATACAGAGTACACTCAATTAAAACTAAAAACACTTTGCTAGAGATATTGTTAATTAATGGTGGGCCGTTGTTATGTCTGAAAACGTTTCTAAAGTAATTTTAACCGGTGAAAGTAAATTTATACTTATTTGGGGAATTTGTTGATTTTACATTTATAAATATTAAGTCTTAAGGATTTATCGGCGTCGGTTTATTTCTCTGCGTTTGAAAGCGTTTTGTCTTGTACGAAAGTTCAACGTTTTTTTCCTTAGGCATTGGCAACCGTTGAAAAATTTCTTTCTGGCCACCGCTGAATTTAGATTATTGTCTTCTGCAATAGCGGCGGCCTAAATTTAAACCGTTCGGTGCGAGAAACAACTTCCCAAATTTACATTCCATCCCTCGCAAGTCGAGCGAAATATTATGTTGAAGTTTCTAGGAGAAAATAACTTGAAATTCATACTATAGTAGGCTGATGACTTTTAATAGCCCGGTTCTACGGCTTAAGTATCGGGCAAAGTTTTATACGTACAAAACAAAAAACTGCCTATTTATTATATATATACATATACATATATATATATATATATATATATAATATAATATAATATATACATATATATATATATATAAGTATGAGCGATAAGGAAACATCAATAAATTGCTCTGCTGTATAAAGTTATTTTACAACTTTTTCCGATAGCTATTACATCGGATAAACCCTCTCACCAGTTCTAGCGTGAGAAGGTGTTCATCGAGGGATTGGAGTGGACGCGACACAGCAAATATATCTAGAGTCTTTCGTTGTTAATTCCGGTTTATTTTTGGTTTTTCCTCGATATTGTTGTGCGGTGAATTATAGTTTCGAAGATCAAGTTCATGTAATAGAGAAAACTTTCGGCGACGACAAATATTTCCTTGACGTGGCTCGAGCACTGAAGAGCGTATAATAGGGCCTTCGTGCACGGAAAATAAGTCATAATTTCTGTCGAAGCCTCCGCCTCGGTTACACATAGTTGCTGCGCATTGAGAATTTATTTCCGGCCTCTACCGATAAAAAGCCAATTGAACTTTCTTTTCGCTTCCGTTGCAGCTCCGACTAGCAATTCCCGAACAATTTTCTACATGTCTTATTCAGATAGCCGTAACGAAAATACAACATCGGCGACATTTTTGCTGACCGCTAATCATGTTCTGGTCGTGTGATACTTCGAGCAAAGTGCGTTTATATGACACTTTTTCGCATAACCGACGATGATCGGTTTTTCATTTATCGTTTCGTTACTTGTTTAACTTAAATAAATGTTTTTCGGCTGAGTGTCATTTCAAATTTTGCGTAGCGTGACGTGGCATTGCGCGCGTGGGTAGTTTTACGACAATTACACTTATTTACGAGGGCTGAGGAGAAACGGAAAGTGCCAAAGCGGATAAAATAAAGGAAAAAAATAAATACATTTTAAATAAAAAGTAACATCAATTATCAGAAAGAATTAGAAACAGGAGGGTTTTAACCTGTCAAAATTTTTCTCATTGCATTCCTTCAGGAAGTTTTCGAGTAGGGAGCTCATTATTAACTGAAAGAAATCAAAATTTAGGGGTACTAGCAGGATCAATGTGGAGCCCCCTACTATTTAAACGCTAGCTTTAAGCGATTTACAACATTTAATCGAATAACTGTACAATGTTTTCAGATGATCTAGCGATTTACATACGAGGAAATAACATTACACAGGTAAAAGAAAAATTACAAAATATCATAATGGAAATTGAAGAGACTAAGAATGTATATTTTTTCCATCGGGAAAAATTTTACCAAGGGAGGTAATCAAGCTGAAACTAAAGGATACATTATTCGTAACTAATAAAAAATTGTTGATTGTACTGTGAGAGGATTACTTAAAACTACTATCTACTTGTTCTAGAATCTTTGAAATCAGCTTGCGTACAAGTCCGCAACACAGTGAGACATTTTCATGTTTTCCCTTAAAAGTGGGCTTCGATTCAGGCATCCACCGACATTAGAATGTCGTTCGCTTCACGGCCCCTACACTTTAACCTACTTCTGTTGAATGTATACTCGTGTATGTGGAAAATCGGTCTCATTAAATGCTCTCTCATTAGCAATCAGTCGTATCTCAGTAAATACATGAAATTTTCGTAACGCTTTTCCACGACGCTCCATTTCGTAACGCTTTTCAAGTTTATGTGCCGAAGTAAAGGCATGAAAAAACGTCATTTTCTCCCACTGTGCAACAAAAAATTATTAAATGTAATAGCTTTAAAACGAAACTAGTTTGGTTACTGCGCCGTTATTAGTTTAATCTTATAGAAAATCCGTCCAATGTGTTGATGTTTTGAGACAACAAAGGGATCACATTATTTTAGTGGAATTAACGGCCTAAACTACTGGAAACACTCATCAATTTAAGGAGAAAGATAAAAATTTAGAAAGCAATTCAACTGTTGCATGACAATGCACGGCCATTTCCAGGGAACATTACCCAAGAACTTACCGCCGAGTTGTCAATTGACTACAGTTCGGACGTTGCTCAAGTGATAAGGCTTTATTTTCACAATTAAAACAAAATAAAAAAAAAAACATATATCGGATGACGAATTGCTTAAAAATATCGAGTCACTGGACCAGACAGAAAATGTTATAGGGTAAGTGTTGAAAAGTTGGTGGTTCTTATATCAAAAACTTTGTAAAATATTCAAGCAATAAAATGTAAGTTTTAAATTTAATTTTCGTTTATTATTACGCCAACGCGACGGGTTTTGGAACCTTACTTTCTACGTGACTCTCGTAGACACAATGCATCAATTCTGATTCAATATTTATGGCGCGCCATTCTATTTCGTGACGCTCCATTTCGTAACGCTTTTCGAGTTTATGTGCCAAAGTAAATTGTGTCAATTCGGATTAGACATTTATGAAGCGCCATTCTATTTTGTAACACTCAATTTCGTGACTCTCAATTTCGCGACGCTCAATTTCGTAACGCTTTTCCAGTTTATGTATCCAAGTAAATTGTGTCAATTCGGATTCGATATTTATGGCGCGCCATTCTATTTCGTAACATTCAATTTCGTGACGATCAATTTCGTAACGCTTTTCAAGTTTATGTGCCACAGCAAAGACATAAAAATGTCAATAAGACGACTCTTTTGGGACTCATATTCCACAGAAGAGAAATTAATCTGGATTCCAGGGAAAATACGAACCCGAGATGCATAAAAGCTCTTATAATCTGCTAAAAATGCTGCACGGTACCTCGTGGGGATCTGACGGAAGCACATGCTCTTACGACTGTAACTCATGACGGATCAATAGACACTGCGGTGCGATAAGCGATGGAAAGTACACTTAAGAAGCTGAATGTGTAATTCGGGAACATAATAAGTTCCGTACGAGTCCAGTCATAATTTTTTGCACGCGAAACATAATGATGCCACTAAAACATACCGGCAATATTAGCACATTGAAATATTAAATTAAGCGGCAAAAAAACCCACTACCACAAAACGTGTTCTTATTATGATCATGTGAGATGATGGAGCTGAAATGTTTGGCACTAGCAGAGCCTATGCAGCTTTTTTTTTGACGCTGCGCCTGCTAGTTGATTCCCACGAACACCAGTATGTAGGCTGAAAACTGCGCGAAAGTCAATGTCTAATCTCCGGCCGGTATTAATTTTACACAGCCTCGTTGTTTTTTCGTTTCTTTTTTCTTTTCTTTTGGCGCTTCGATAACATAACGCATAGTCTACTTCTTTGGTTTACTTTGGTTACTGGGTGTTAATCGTAGCTGGAAATGTTAAGCAGAGCTAGCAGTGAGTCCGAATTCACTATGACGGTGACGTAATTGGAAATTGATCAGAAATTCGAAGACAGATGTAACATATAATTCAATTGATAGGATATAAGCCGATTTCGCAAAAGAACGATGGATGGTAACAATTCCACTTTTGGGAGTGGTCGAAATATCTCTCTTTGTTTTTGAACTAATCTCATTGTAAATTATGAGTGATGTGAACAGGTTTGCGACTCCGACCACCCTCTATTTATTTGCATAGCAATCGGCAATTTTATGCTAAATTCAAAAACATATTCATAATGTTTTTCCGGTTTTTGTTTCGACACTGCATTCAAAATTCGTTCAGTATTTTTATGTGCGCTTAATACACAAATGTTTTTCGTTACAATTTCGGCTATAAAACTTAAAAAAGAATAAAAAATGAAAAGAAGCAAAACCAAATATGAAGGTTAAATTTCATTAAGAAATCTCCAGAGCCTCTAGACAGATAATTTTAATGTTCCAGCTAGGTTTTCGCTATTGAAGGATTTTAAGGATTTTGCAGCAAAAGCTTCAAAAGAGGAAACAGGCTGCTTTTATGAAATCTTAATCCAATACGAAACCTTCGAAAATGCTCAGCTGGTAAATGATTAATTTGACGATTATTTCAAGGTTTGGCGGTCTAAAAGAAAGGATAGCCACTTACGAAAACCGACAATTCTAATTTTTTCAAATTTAAGAAACTGCTTAAATACGCCGATATTTGAAATGAAATAAATCTGAAATCTGTCGAGTTAAATTTTAAATTCATATTTTTCGCAAATGGCTTTTTTCTTCTATAATATCTAATTTTTTGTCATATTTTATATCTTTTTCAATTTTTATTGCACATTTTCACTTGCGCTAAATTCGTTTAGTTTTCTTTTAATGTTTTCAAATTCCTCCACGTTATTAAATTACTCTCTATTCATTTTAAAATTTTCCACTCTGTCAGATTTTTTTTTATTCACTTTCTTATTTTTAACAAAGATGCTTTGCTTTTCTTCTTATCTCTGTTCTGGTTTAAATTATTCCGAATCTATTAAACTTCTCTTTTTCTGCTCAATTTTCTATTTCAGATCTTCCACCCATACATGCTTAAGTACCTCCCAATTTCCGGAAAACATTTTCTCCTACACATATACAATCAAATCTGGAATTCTGGAAACATCCCCGCGCAATGGAAGTCGGCAAATATAATCCCAATACTAAAGGAAAACAAAGACCCTTCCCTTCCCGAAAGTTACCGTCCTATCTCGTTATTGAGTGTCATTTCCAAAACGCTGGAGAAGATGGTTAATAGGCGTCTCCTGTTTTTTCTCGAACAGAAAAGTCTTCTTTCTCCTAACCAAGCCGGCGGGCGAGAGGCAAGATCAAGCGTCAACAGCACCTCTATGCAGTATTTTTCGATTTAGAGAAAGCTTTTGATCGCCTGTGGCGTCATGGCCTACTACTAAAACTGCGAACGGCTGGAATCGCCGGAAAAATGGGTAAATACCTACTCAGCTTCTTAGACAATAGAACGATCCAAGTTACGACTGGTTCGTCAACGTCTGAACTGATGCTGTTGGAAAATGGTGTACCACAAGGCTCTGCTTTAAGTGCAACCTTGTTCATATACTACATTAACGACTTAATTGACTGTCTTGCCGCCCCTGTAACGTCCCGGCTCTATGTGGACGACCTAAACATCTCCCTATCATCCAACCATCCTATAAACGCTCAAAATATCCTACAAAAATCCATAAAAAAGCTCCAAAAGTGGTCCAATGACAACGGTTTGACCTTCTCCTCAACAAAAACAATATGTGTTGATTTCCACAGGGGACGCCAAAACGCACTTTCCAGCATATTCCTGAGTCTAAATGGTGTTCCTATCCCAAACCGTCCATCAGTTAAGTTTCTAGGCTTAATATTTGATAAAAAACTCTTCTGGCGCGATCACATACGTGAGCTCAAAGCTAAATGTCTAAAATCCTTGTCCATCCTAAAATATTTGTCGAATTACAAATACAACATAAATCCAAAACTACTCCTTACAATATATAGATCAATCATCCTTTCGCGAATCAATTACGGGTGCCAGGTGTACTCCTCAGCCGCCAATAGTGTGCTAAGATCCTTAGATCCTGTACATTTTGCGGCCCTCCGGTCTATTCTTTCCACTCATCCCTCTACTCCTGTTGTAAGTTTGTGTGCACTGGCAGGTTGTCCCCCACTATCCTATTATAGGAAATATTACAACTTTAAAGAACTGAGCTCCCTCCTTAGTAATACTAAGACTCCGTCACTCGAGCCGGCCACCATATCCCCTAATGGGAGTTTTGGGAACGATCCAGTGCCTGAACTTTTTTCAGTTATGGGTCATTTCCAAATCCCCTCAATCCCAAGAGCTTTACCAGATTTTGCAATAACTGTACCTCCCTGGAGTCAGCCGATCACAAATATAAACATATCTCTCACAAAATTCAATAAAGCACAATATCCCCCAAACGTAGTACAAATAGTAAAAAACACCATAGCGAGCTACACCGATCATGTATGCCTCTACACAGATGGAGCGAAGGCAAAAGGTTATCAGTCACCGGCGGCATGCTCCTTCGAAGTATCAAAAACTGCAGAGTCAGTCAGACTGCATGATTGCTGCACAGCACTGGACGCTGAAGTATATGCGATTGTTTTCTGCATTCAACACTATACTGATACTAACCCCCAGTCCCAAAAGGCCCTACTTATAACTGACTCCTTAAATTCCCTTCAACTTATTTCAGAAATAAAACCCAAAAACCCCCTGATAAGAAAAGTCCACTGCCTACTATACAGACTATCCCACCTAAACTCTGAAATATCCTTCCTATGGGTGCCGGCCCATAAGGAGTCCCAGGTAATGAGCGCGTCAATCGAGCAGCTCAGGCGACACTATTCTCTCCAATGCCATGTAATCCTCCTCTTCCCCCCACAATGGCCCATTTATTTATGCACCAAACTGGAGAAGAATGGCAGCAGGAATGGAAATCCGCAAGTACATTCCTCCGAAGCATAAAATCGAACACAGAACCCTGGTGGCCCATAGACGAAATTTCTCGCAGAGATTTTTCTGTCTTGAATCGCCTCCGAACAGGTCACACAACCCTTTCGCACGGGTATATCTTCACGGGACAAGCACCCCCAAATGTCTGCTTCTTCTGTGGTCAACCAAGCGCCCCGTCTACATCTCACCTTCTTCTCGAATGTTTCTCTTTTGCGGCACCAAGATCCACCTATTTCACTACCATCTCTATCTCTAAGACCTTATCGAACGTTCCGTCTGCGGTCGCAGCTATGTTGGCTTTCGTGCGTAGCAGCGGCCTACACCATAGAGTTTAACCTTCCTAAGTAGGCTCCATGTGCTGTAATAGCCTCAGTAGTTAAACACAGCGCATGGAAATCCTCACTATTATTTTTATTTAAAAAAAAAAAAAAAAAGATCTGCTGCAATCTTTTGTTTTCTCGTTTTTCTCTGCGAACTCCATAATCTTAGATTCTGAAAGTATTCGGCAAGCTGACTTATCTTTTTTTTCTTCCTCTTTCGATTATGTAATACTTCTCATATGTTCTCTTTTCCGCGACCTTCTTCTTTTTCACTCGATCGATATCAATCTCCTGTAAATTCTTGACCATTCAGGCATTGAGAACAATAAGTTAATAGATTCATTAGCCCGTTCCTTCATTTCCAGTAACAGATTCTGTGAAACGTTTTTCGGTGTCAATACTGCTCTTCTCTGCTCTCGGTTAGTAATTCCATATTATTGTTATATTCTTCACTTTCTAATTCCGGATGCTTTTATCTCTCTATTCAGTCACCGGTTATTGCTCATTTACGGCTCCTCTTGACATTCTTTTTTCTGGAGTGTTTAATAATTTCGATTGTCACTTCAGTACAAAGCAAAACTGATGTTAAGAATAAAATTATTCAACCTAATAAGCGCAGTTATCTGCGGCCAACTATAAGTTATTCAGAAATATTAAAACCGGCCGCTATAAGTCAACAGAACAATATCACGACGAACAGAAATCATTCTAAAAGTTCCAGTCAAACCTTTAATATAAATCAAACATCAAAGCAATTCGAGGAAAAGAAACAACAGACTTCTTCAGTAAATCTAGCAGAATTCCTTATAGAATTTAAGGCAATGTTTCGTCAATTAATTGAACAAAACAGCATGGTTCTATCCATGCTAACCATGTTAGTGCAAAAAATGATTAACTAATGCCTGGCTATATAAGAATAGCTCAGTTGAATGCAAATGGCTTAAAAAATCATAAGGCTGAACTCGAATTATTCTTAAATTCAAACTTGATAGACGTAATTTTAGTCGCCGAAACTCACCTCACTGATAAAGATTATTTCAAAATAAATAACTATATAACATATTCTTGTTCTCTCACCCTTCGGGGAAATCACAGGGTGGTTCAGCAATATTATTAAAATCTAAAATTGTACATTACGAAATAAATAATTTTAGGAAGGAGTACCTGCAGGGGACTAGTATTAGCATACAGACGAAGGGTGGTCAGCTTGTGTTGTCAGCTGCACAGAGTGGTAAGTGTAATAGAAAAAAGTTTGGAAACAAAAAATGTGTGTACAGCGGCATTTCTCGATGTCCAACAGGCTTTTGATAAAGTTTGGCATAATGGTCTATTATGTAAATTAAAAATTCTGTTACCAACTAAATCTCTTGTTGAGTTCTCATATCTGCATAACCGATGCTATGAACACACGTTTTCAGAACTATATCCAGTTCAAACAGGAGTGCCCCAGGGATCAGTTCTGGGACCCACGCTGTACTTGAGATATACAGCAGACTTTCTTGTACCGAAAAATGTTCAGGTAGAGCTACATTTGCTGACGACACGGCATTACTTGCGTCGCATTCAGATCCGAAGATAGCAAACGACAATCTTCAGAAGGGCCCCTTATCGAAGCAGAAAGCTGGTTTAAAAAGTGGAAAGTTCAGATCAACGAAAGTAAATCGGTAAACGTTCATTTCACGAATAGAAAAGTCATAACCCCAACTTTTAGGATAAATGGACTGGAATTGCCCGTGAGAACACAACAGTTAAGTACTTGGGATTACACCTAGATAGTCGTTTAACATGGAAGCAGCACATTCCGGACAAAGAAAAGAGAAATAGATATTCGTGTTAAAAAAATGTACCGGCTTCTAGGAAGAAATAGCGTTTTAAGTATTGATAATAAACGTTTGATATACACAAGTATCTTGAAGCCTATTTGGACCTACGGAGTACAGCTTTGCGGTTATGCTAAACCTACAAATCTGAAGATAATACAGACCGCGCAGAATAGAAACCTTAGTCTCGTAACCAAGGCGCCATGGTATGTATCAAATCAAACTTTGCATCAAGATTTAGGGATAGAGTATGTGGCAGATGTTATTAAAACTCATGCCCGAAGACACGCAGAAAGACTTTAAAGTCATCCGAATAAACTTGCTGCTGGACTGCTACATACTGCTAATGATAGGAGGCGGCAGAAGCGTAAGCATGACCTTGTTTAAGGTAAAGTTTATCGGGTAGGTACTATTGGATACTTCTCCCTTCATGCTAAATATGTCTCCGTTAAGAATATTGTTAAATGGCCTGGATGGCCAGTTTGTACGAGGGTGGTTCAAATATAAACCGGAATTTTTAAATAAACGCGCGAAAAATTTATTGTGGAAAAAGTGGTTGCACTGGCAGCTAGACCGGTTTGTTACGAAGCGTGTAGAGCAATTAGAACCGCGTAACCTCACTTTTTAGTGTAGTTAGAGCCATGAGTGAAAAAGAAGTACCAGTGTCTGTTGCGCAACGCATCATTATTCGTTTTTTAGTCAAAGACAACGTAAAATCCGTGGAAATTTACCGAAAATTACGCGAACAGTTCGGGGATGAGTGTCTCTCCAAAACTCAAGTGTACGAGTGGTGTTCCGCGTTTCGAAAAGGACGTGAAGTGGTGTCAAACATACCACATGCGCGGCGCCCAAAAACCAGCATTACAGATGAACACGTCAAAGCCATCGAACAACTCATTTTGGCTGACCGACGCGTCCGTCTACGCGATATGACCGACGAATTGGGCATCAGCATAGGCAGTATTGAGACAATAATTCATGATCGGCTAGGATATCGCAAAATTGCAGCCAGATGGGTGCCAAGACTTCTGAATTTTGAACAGAAATTCACTCGTTGGGAAGTTTGTACGCGTCTCCTGCAGCGGTATGAAGAGGAAGGAGAGAATTTATTGCGGCGAATATTCACCACGGACGAAACTTGGGTACACTACGAGTATACGCCGGAGAGTAAACGCTCGTCTATGGAGTGGCGGAAGAAAAAAGAGGGAGCGCCAGTCAAAGCGAAGGTTACACAGTCAGCTGGGAAGGTGTTGCGTACCGTGTTTTGGGACATGAAGGGAGTGATCGCAGTCGATTTCCTAACTGAACAACGTACTGTGACGGCGTAGTATTACAGTAACCTCCTAAAAAACACAGTCAAACCGGCCTATCGAACAAAAAGGCGCGAAATTCCGATCCGTAGTGCGATACTGCTTCAAGACAACGCCAGGCCACATACCGCTCGGCTCACGATGGAAATATTGGCCGAATTGGGCTGGGAAACACTTGAACATCCTCCTTACAGTCCAGATTTGTCGCCTTGTGATTATTATTTGTTTGGCCCGTTGAAAGAAGCACTTGGTGGACAACGTTGCGAGAGCAACGATGAGGTGGAATCGTTCGTGCGCAAATGGCTATGTGACAAGCCGCGAGATTTTTACGAAAAAGGAATAAAAAAATTGCTGGAAAGGTGGAAAAAGTTCGTAGCGTGCGAGGGGGGTTATCTCGAAAAATTGTAAAAAATATGAGCACTGTAAGTATAAAATAAAAATTTTTATGACGAAATTCCGGTTTATATTTGAACCACCCTCGTAATACAATAACAATTTATAAAAAAAAAAAAAAAAACTCCTGTTTAAGCCTTCGTCTTGCATCATTTTCCGGCTTTCTTATATTCCATCGCATTCTCTTTACCTTGCTGGTCCAATTACTTTCTTTACGATGCTGATCATATTTTGAATTTGGCTCGTTTTCTTTCGTCGAACAATCTCGTTTAATGGGTTACACAGTTTATTTTGGATAGCGATAGATTTCAGTCAGAGCGATTTTCAAAATTTGACATCGACGCGTAACCGTATTTCTAATTGCAATTATGTTTGTTCATTTTATTTATTTATTTTTTTTTCTCTTTTCCGTTTTCTTTTTTTCCTACCTTTTGATTCTTTGTAGCAGTGGATTTCCCTTTTTTTTATTTATTTTTATTTGTGTTGTCGCAATTTCTTCCTTTATTTTATAGTAACCACATCCAGAGCCTTACATTATTTATGTCGAAAATACCTGCACTACTAAGAATATAGGAAATTATCAGGCCTTGCTAGACTAGTAAATTCCATCTGTCCTTCCTTTATTAGTATTGTTCCTGAAGACGAAGGTCGAACTTCTATTGTTTCTCCTTCTGCTTCCTTTGCTAATTTATTTTTATCGAAGTCAGATTTCTTCCTCGAAAATAGGGAAATTATAGCTTGTATTCTTAATAGTGCCTTACACAGAATGGGAGCCTATTAATTTCTTATTTCCCTCTTGATGGTTCGAAAAGGCCGGCTAAAGTTGTGACTTCCTTTATCCTTCCAGACATTAGCATCTTGGAATTGTTTCGTCTAACTTTCTTCTGTACTATCTTTATCGCTGAACTAATAGAGATATTTTGCGCTCCATGATTTATCGTTTCTCACACTTTCTGTCTCCAATTATTCAGATATCTCCGATTCCATGCATGCTCTCTAAGCCACTTTTTCTCATTTTCCTGTTCACTCTTGCGACTTTGCCACACTTTTCTTATGCTCTCCTTCCTTCATAATCTCCGCGAAAATCATTGCATCCATATCGATCTGTGTTCTGTGGCAGATTCCTCGACTTAGGCTGCGTTGCATTTCTCCGCCTCTATTTGTCTAAAATTCCTCCTTTTCACCTGCTTTCTCTATACTAAATTTCCAATTAACCTTCTGATCACATATGCCCTTTCCTTTTTCAAAACAATTTTCCCCCCTATCGAAGTCGAGTCTTCCTGCTCAGGCCTGGTTTTACGATTTCCCCTCACTTCGTCGTTCCGCTATCTTGTGTCTATTGTTCGTTTGCACCTTAAGTCTCCTGTCCTCCTCATGTTTTCGTTTTCTTTTAACGTCCTCTCCAAACTGTGTTATCTTCATTCTAATTACGAAGTTGTTTATGACGATAATCACATCTTTTTTGAATTTCCATCCTTTCTGACGAAACGCGCCATTCTTTATTCTGATTTATAGTCCTCATTGTGCCTCTTATATCTCTAGTCACCTATTCTTTTGTCCATTGTTTCCCAGTTCTTTCTTCCTTCATTCTGTCAATTTCTGATTATATCAGTATTTAACTAATTAAATACCGTTTCAATTTTTAGTTGTTTCCAGGCGGAGGTATTTTGTCAGCGTGCTCAATCAAAAAAAAAAAAAAAAAAAAAAAAAAAAAAAAAACTTATACTAAATACACAGAATATTATTGTCACACTCACTAAAAATAACTGATATTATTCGGCAATTTTTAATAATAATTTTCTTTCGCTATTTCTTTATGTGGGCGCTCCGAGATAGCAGTAATAATTTAAAAGTAAAAAATAAATTCCCCATTCCTATCAACGGTAAACTTAATTAAAAATAAATACCTGTTTCGTTTCATCTACAGAAATGTAGTACATACAGTCTACTCCAAAATTTTTACCGTTATTCCAAATTGACTTGTTGATATTCTCGTCCGAAATCGAAGCCGATTCTTGACCAGTTATATTTATGTAACATGGTTCATCTTCCTGCGGTTCACCTATAAAAAAATCAGGCGGATAAGTCCTGAAGACTATATCATAATATTCCTAACAACATAATAAGTAGTATAATTAAAGAGTTGAAATATAGTGGTAGGAATGAAATTTCTAATGTTGGACATTGAAAAAATTGAATAATGATTATAAAGAAATTATCGGTGAATTTATAAATTTGTTACTTAAAATTATTTTTAATATCAATGAAAAATAATTCGATCACATTTGTAGTGTATGTGAATGTGGTAAATAATACGGTGTATTTTCAGTACCGTCTAATTTTAGAAAAACACGTGAAAAATGTATTTTAATAAAATTAAAAGAATTTAGTACTAATAAAAATTCGTAAGAAATATCCCTCCCAGTTTGGGGATTTAGTCAAAACTATATATCTATATTTGGCTATATACAGAGCGCTGAAAAATATAAAAAGATTAAAAAGAAAACGTTTTATATGAGTAGCTTTACTCTATTAGACATCACATGTGACTGTGTTAAAGTAAAAAAAACCTCTAAATTAAAAGAATTAGATTCCGTTAAAAATCTATGAGATAATACATATATCAAAAGTGATTATTTTATAATGGAAAGACGCATACAAAAAAAAAGTAAAAACTTCAACACATATAAAACATTTATTAATAAATAGTATATTACAACGTATTATGTCGACATTTTTAGAACGTAACAATAATATTGCTTGAAAATATTCAAATTTTTACGTATGTCGATGTACGCTCTTATTAATTATTGCTGACGATTCCAAATTACTATCAGAAGGCTGATTACTACGAAAACTAAAAATTTTTGAGCAAAATATGGTTTAAAATTTAACACAACAAAAACGATATAAGCGATTTCTATGAAATATTGCATCATCGTCATCATCATCATCATCACCATCATCATAGTGTTCTAGGAAATTGTTATAATGTGAGTATACACGCAAAAGAGACTGCACTTATAACAATCACATTATGATTGTTTGATTTATACAAATACAGTGGCGTGTATGTCTGCTTATTACACATCAATTAGCGCTCATATGGGGTGGTATGCATGTTTCCCATTGCTTTGTAGGTGACCAGTAGCGGTTGATTTAATTATTTGTTTTGTAATATCTGTCGTCGCCCGTGGATAAACCTCGAGACTTCAGTAACGGAAGTCGAGTAGCAACTAGGCTATCGCGACGAATAAATATTACATAGAGATTTAAATTTACAATACTTTAGAATTACAAAAAATGAAACAAATTAAATCAAATCAAATATTTTTATTATAAAATTCCACACGTGCGCAAAAAATCGCGAGCAGTGGGCTACACAATAGATGCACATGAGGAGAGAATATTATAAAAAGAAGGTTTTACATAAACTTTTGAACTTTTGATTATAATATTCTTTGGTACATTTAAATCAAATAAACCGATCAAATCGAAAAGAAACAGATTATACATAAACAAATGAAAATAACTTTGAAAATAACTGTAAAGAAGTATGCACAGCCACATATCATTCATTGAATCCTCATATTTTACATTTCATACATACATTCAGCCACAATGATATCCCATCTCATGTGTAGATTCATACGAAAAGTCGCGAAAGTAGTTTAAGCACACACACACATATCTACACATACTGCAATAAGTTAAGTATTGGAACAGTTAATTTTTCCCATTTTTATTTATTTATTTATTTCTTTTATTTATAAATTCATTTATTTGTACTTCAATTTATTTATTTTTTTATAAAATACTAGAACATAAAGGTCAATAATTGACGCCTGTGTTTGGGATTATTATTTAGTAAAGTTTTTTAAATATTTCGAAACTGTGACGAATACAAATTTTTAATTTTACGTTCGTACTATAAATTTTTAAATATTTTCTGTAAATCGTGTAATAATAATAAATTAAGCTGAAAAATAGTACTGATATCGTATAAATGTATTAAAATTACCAAGCAGTGTTTTTTTTTTTTCTTCTAATTTAACGAGTAGTTGTTAATGCCTATGGGGGGCTATTACTCGATTTAAAAATCGCTTAAATATTATTAATAATTTTTACTTTAATTCTAAAATGTGTAAGAGTTTGAAGGTTGTTCACATCGAGAATATATCTGTACTCAGTTGATTGTCGCGATGATGGTTATACTTCCGGCAGGTAAAAATAATGTGATGGACCGTTAGCGGTGCGTGGTAAACATGGTCGTACCGGAATGATTGGGAGTTTTTCGGAAACGGGGATTGCATAGGTCGAAGGTGTGTTTCTTGTAAACAGATTTTATTGGTTGTTTAAGTACAATTAATTGTTGTAGTTCTGATAAATTATTTTGTAAGCCGTTGATGTTCCATTAAAGCATGAAGTTATCCATCATTGTTAACTAACCCTTCAGTTATTTTGTTGGTTAATTTAGTAATTCGTATTTTAGTGGAGTGATCATTAATAACGGGGTAGATCGAGTTTAGTTGCATAAATACCGTATCGGCAGAGTTAATCGGCGAGATGTTTAGTTTATTAAACAATTCTCGAGCAGACGAAAACTTATTGTTGTACCGTATTAATGCCACTATTTTGTCCAAAGATACTACACTCTCTTTAAGAGATTTTTGGTAATTTTCTATACATTGTTTCGCTGGTAGTAAAATGGTTTTTAATTTCTTTAGTTCGTTACTTTCTTCTTTTTTATTTTTTTGCGGTATAGTACTATTCTGACCACCTGAGATCGAAGTCGACGAATTATCCGATAGATTACATTTGAATCGCTTGGGATTCGACGGTACTGAATTGGTTTGATTCGGTAGAGTTTTAGAAGAAGGCGAGGCTTGAGTTAATTTGGTTAAAATTTCGTCGCCACATACGACGTGATCAGTTGGTGTTTGTTCTGTATCATTAGATACGTTTATATCGGAGTAGGTGACCCCTTCTTAAACTACCTTTTCGGGAGCTGGTACTAATATCGGATCCATTTTCAGTAAGCAGCAACATTTCCGTTTCCTCCTCTTCCTTTTCTGGACAATAATTTTTTTGAATGGTCTCTTGTTTTGTAATTACCGTACCACCGATTGTCGGTTGATAGAAAGACCCTAAACAGAGCTTTATCACCTGTAGACCATTGAATTTTATTAAAATATAGATGATATTCATTGGTGTTTATTATAGCTTGTTTTATCTTTTCCTTGTGCTCCGATTACATAATACTGGGGTGATAGTGACCACCCCAGTATTATGTAGTCGGAGTACGAGGACATGGGGGTATAACCAATGGGGATCATCTATATTTTAATAAAATTAAAGTTGCGATTTTGTAGTAAAGTTCACGAATAACAGTGTCAGAATTAAGTTTTCACGGCGGGTCTGACTCTATGTAGACAATACTGAAACAGCATCCGAGTGCCTCTCCATTTTTCAATTAATTTATTGTTCCGTTGTACAGTTCCGTGTAATATCATGCGTTGGTTCTATTTTCTCATCATGTATCATCATGTATCATCATGTATCATCATTTCAGATAATTGTGCTTGAGAATGAGATGAGCTCGGGCAAGGCAAATCGTTCGAACTTATTTTACGAATAATGTCAAAACATTGTTCATATCGTAATGTCTGATCGGGTCCCGTAATTTTATCAGCATGGGGTCTTTATTCGGTAATAGAAATTTTCTGACTACCTCTTCGTGTACTTTTTGCCTTTTTCATATTTTCGCATTCATCAGTAACACTGTAGAAATTGGTTTTTCTAGATGGCTCTTTTTTACGGCTGAGATTTATTTGCAGAGTTGGGCCATTACGTATACCGGGCGCATAGTCTGACGGATAACTTTGGTAGCCTATTTGAAATATGCCGGTGAATTTCAACACATGTTTCTACACACCCTGTTTTTGCAATATCTTGTTAACTCTTTGGGAGTTCTTCATAACTAACAGAATCACTAACTCCGCGATTCCGGTGGTTTATTTGACAAACTACCAAGCGGTCTCTTCTAATTCCTTCTTTTTACTATCTAACGCTGTATAACTTTATTAAATGTTTTTTAATTTTGTGTCTCTGGCGGGTAGTTCAGTGCATTTTCATTCTCTGCGTGATTTTTTTAACGCTGACATTTATTTGTCAAGTCTTAAAAATAATTGTACACTGTTTGGACTAGCAAAAAAACAAATACGGCTAATGGATAGGCAGTGTGATTTATAGAATATTGTAAACTTAAAAATAATTTTAGAAGTTCACGTACTCCTAGTATAAACTGAATAAATAAACTTTATTTAAAAAAAAAAAAGAGCAAAAAAAGCCGGTAGAATATTATATTCTTTTTATTTTAGTACAATAATAAAGTGGCGTTTAAAAAATAATGATAAAATTAGGCAAAAGACAAAAGCCGGGTAATTAAAAAAAAAAATAAAAACAACAATGACTTTTTACGCTTATCAACGACAAAAATGCTTGCGTGGTATGAAATTAAAAAAAAAAAAAAAAAAAAAGGATAAGTTTCATAATGTTTTTATTTCAGGGAGTATTTAAATACAAAAAAAATTAATTTTCATATATTATTCACGATAAATAAAATTTGGCTTACAACACTGCGTAAAAAAGATTAATCTGATCACAAATCAAAGTGAAAATTACCGGATTGTCTACACCTGCAGTCCAGACGAGTTATAAAATTTAAGTTTTTTGCACCGAAGTGTTTGCAAGACTCGATACTTAGCGAGGAGTCGAGTATTAACCACAGGTGAAGGATAGTCCAGCCACTAAGAGCATTGGTTGCGCGCAGTTTTCAAAAAAAATCGTTTAACCCGACAGAAATAGCGAAGCAATTACGAGCGAGTACAAGTTACGTAATTTACGAATTTATCACTAATTTTTTTGTTTTGAGCCAAGAATTCAAGCACTGCATTTGCGATATGCGATCTCGCCTTGATGCAGCTTCCAAAGCCCAACGAGATCTGAGCGCTTCTTAGGGATCTTCCATCAGTTGTTTTAAAACTGACGATGTAGTAGACTGCAGTAACCATCTGATCTTAAGGAACCGTATGAGTGTACACCATACCTCGATAATCGAAGAAAGTAACCACCAACGCTTTAGTTGCAGATTTTTGTGCTCGCGTTTTTTCAGTGGAGGACCAAATTTTTCCACCTATTCCGAACTTTGCTGCTTAGTTTCGGGATTATAGCAATATATCCAGCTTTCGTCGACCGTAATTATGTTTTTCTACCAGGAATCACCTTGTTTTGCGGTGCAATCGAGGCAATATTCGCAAATGGAGACGCGGTTGTGGTTTTGATCTGGCGTCAATAAATCGGAAATCCATTGTGCACAGACACGAGACATGTACAGGTGTCCTTTAATAGTGGGTGTGTGCTTCCGACTGATACATGGAAGTATCAAGAGAGTTCTCTGATTGACAGGCGAGGGTCAGTGCGGATCATTACTGCTCCTAATGTTCTCTTCGGAGAGCGTGTTGACGGGAGCGCCGTCACCGCCTTGCAGTTCGGCTTTTCTGATACGAGCGATGCCACCGCAAACACGTTCTTCGGGGGCCATAGTTTCATCACCGAGTGCCTTATTTAGCACTTTTCCTGGGTTTGAAGCGGCGTTTTCTTTAAGCGAACACAAAATTTTATGGCATAACGCCGCTCACGATAATCAGTGTCATGGTTACTTTAGAGGCGAAATCTAACTACAGTTCACTCAATTCAATATAAAAAGCTGATCAAATCAGCGACTTTGTTTTTGCACTAAATAAATAAGTCAGAACTGTTATTCGATAGCCGGGTGATTCGTTAGCATAGCGCATTTCTTGACCGATAGGAGAGCTAGTGTCAATCCTTATTAAACAGCCCTTGTATAATCATGAAATTGCGCGCGCATGTTAAAAATTAGACGCTCTTATTTTAAACAAGTACCCTTAAGTGTAAAAGAAAAAAATCGTTCAGAACCATTAAGAACATGTAAAAAGTTTTTTAAATGATTGAAAAAGTCACTTGAAAATTTGCATATCTCTAATTTAATCGGGAAATTTAAAATAATGTAAAACACAAACATCAAAAAAATGAAAAAATTAATTGAAACTTCCATTTTGGGAGCGAAAAACACTGAAGGAAGATAAACCCCTGCAAATAGAGTAGTTTTGCAATAGGCGTTGAAAAATATTAAAATAATGTGGAGTACATCTTAAACACGGGGGGTATAAAAGATGAACTTTGTAGGAGAATATAGCTGAAATTATCGTTTCGAATTTACACTTTCGTGGTTTCTATAAGACTTCCGAAACGGGGAATAACGAATTTAGTTTAGTATTTTTATATATTTCATTTCAAAATTTTCGTTTCCAGATTTTTCGAACGTGCCCGAATTTTTTCAATGAAATGTTATTACGGTAACCTAAAATATGTTTAATTTGCCCGAAGGAACTCTCGATAAATTAACAGATGTCGATAAACGATTATCAATGAAATTAGAATAGGAATGAGTTTTCCGAAAAAATAAAAAATCGATTAAAATCGACTATAACGAAAATTCGCAGCGTAAAATTTCACCCCGCTTAGATTTTATTTAGTTGAAGACTAAGATTCAAAAAAAAAAATTAATTAATTAATTAATTAATTAAGGCGGAACTTTTTAAAAATGTATTGCATCGTTACTAACGTTTTAATACTTTAAATGAAAGATTTCGTTTTAATTGTAAATTTGAAGATGCAATTATTTAAGGTTTATGTAACATTAGGAAAACTGCGACTTTTAATCAATTTGCTTAGTAGTTGATTTTGATTTAGGAAGCACTTGGTTCGAATCTATACTGAAAATTCAAAAAATTATCCGTACGTTAGTTTAATATAGTTGACGAGCTAGAATAAAAAAAAAAGATGAAAAAATTGGGATAACCATTTAGATACACCGCTTTTTTAAAAAAAATTAATGTTAAAACTTTAACTCTTAAAAACTGAACGTTTCCGAAAGCTGTTTCTGATAATGATATAAGCTTTCCGAAACGTTCAGTTTTTAAGAGTTAAAGTTTTAACATTAATTTTTTTAAAAAAAACCGGTGTGTCTAAATTGTTTTCCTAATCGCATCCACCAGATAGTAAGTTTTAAATGTTTAAAGATGAAAAAAAACATTCTTCATTTAAATTTTGTAACGTGCATTGAGGACTATTTCTATGTAACAGATAGCGCGAAGAAATTTAATTTGAATTAACCAAACTCTGCTGTGAAAATTTCACATTGTGATACATGCAAGTTACAAAAAAATGTATATGTTTTTAATTAATGACAATACAGAAAATGGAAAAGAACAATTATAATATGATGAAGAATCTTTTTTCATACTGTTTGTTAACAAATACATAAAAATAATAATAAGTTAATAATAATAAATATAATATAAACAATTATAACAAACTAATAAGATACATTTTCTTACTTAGTAACGTTTTCGGGCATCATCAACTAAACCAATATGTGAACAGATACAAATTCTAAATCACACTGAGGTCAACAAGGGAATACAGTGGTTTATATATAGGTTTAAAATAACAAATATAGGAGTCAATGGTCATAACTATTAAAAGGGTGTTAAGTACACAGACTATAATAAATAATATTTAAGAAATTTAATGATCAAGTTTAAATAAATGTAAAAATATATAACATATTTTTTAAAATGTTATATTAAATAGGGGGTTATTGTTATTTCGGATTTGATCGTTTAGAATATTACTTTTGTGTTTGATGATGGATTATGCCCGAAAACGTTACTAAGTAAGAAAATTTATCTTATTAGTTGGTTATAATTGTTTATTATATTTGTTATTATTGACTTATTATTTTTAATTATAATATGAAACACGAGGTCAGTCCAGTGTTACAACTTCACACGAACTGCAGATACACATTAAATAAAAATTATAATTCTAAGCAATACTTGTGAACGAATTATTGTATTTTTCACGAAATATTCTTATAAGCATGTGCATTTCTAGGTTGTTTAGAAATATTTAATGACAATTGCGCTATTAATAAGGGCCGGAAATTTGTTTTTCGCATGTTGCGAGATCCTATGTTCAATCAGTTTTGCCTTATGGCATAGAAGCATCTACACTAAGCAAGAAGCAAAAATAGACTAGAGGCGATTAAAATGTGTTTTCACGAACGAATGCTGCGAATACCATGGACTAAAAAATACTCGATCTGAATGAGGCAAACTCTTAACAAATTACTTATGAACGTGATAACGGAAAAAAGAATTAAACACTTTTCACGTACCGCTGGCGGAAAGAGATAAGTTCTACAAGGAAAAACCATTGGTAGGAGAGGTGGTGAGCGAAGGAAGACAGACTACCGGATTCAGAACACCAAGAAATTAGTTTCAACCAGCAGTTATTTCATCCTTCATAAGAAAGACATCTTTAGTACCGCCACTTGTGATTACCTCACGCTCAGTAATGAATAGATACTAAAAAGAAGAAGAAGAAGAAGAAGAAGAAGAAGTAGAAACTCTGAAAGTTTTTTTCAATGATCAAAATCTGGTTTCGTTACCAAATAGCCAGTTCCTGTCGATATAATAAAACACGTTCAGTAACTATTTTTTTTCCGATGCCAAAGTTTGCTTTAAAATGGTTCCAAAATTCAAATAGTGAAGTTTGAGATGTATTTCGGCCTTTTCAACTCCTATTATGAACAATTTACGGAAAAATGCTTCCCGTTGCTTTTTTTGTACCTCAAAATGGTGGAATTAATCGGTTATCGGAAATGTTGATTTTTTGCCATGCTGAGTATAATGTTCATTTTATAATTTAAATTTCAGGATAAATGAATTATCAAGCGGCGAGTAATACGAATTTTTAAGTGACCTTTTAATTCGTTTTAAACTCCGGCTTTTTCATGAATACTTCTTTTTTCCCCCGGCGTAATCGTCTATTCGAATGATATGCACATCTGAAAGAGCGTTTAAACTGTGATTTATGCGTGCATAAATGTTGTAACTTTTTCTAACCAAAAAAATGAAATAAATAAATAATAACAATAATATCAAAAGTTATATAAAGCTTACAAAATTATATATTAATTCGTCATTAAAAACTGTTATTATATCAGCGTAAAACTGTAAATGACAAAGAGTTACGAAATTGTACAAATTTTTCTACATTAATCGGATGTTTTATTTACTCTCGCTTTTAAAATAAAAATAACATTGGTTAACACTAACGGAGTTTACCGGCGGATAAGATGGAATGAACGCATTAAAGTATATGAAAATTAATTATTTCGCACTAAAAAGAGTGACTTGTAAATAAAGAAAACAGTCTAGTAGACGAAGGTGTTTAATCACCGATAGAATTATTTCGAAACTAGCCAGTGAAAAGGTGATAAATAAAAATAGAAAATTTTAATATATTAAATAATCGCAAGAGCCATTGGCCAAGTTGCAAAAGTTAAGAGACTAATTTCTGATTATTGAAAAAAAAACCAAAAAAGGAATAAACGCGTCGTGGTGGGTGGTGGCCTTCTATTGAAAGTTTTTGTACCAAAATTATAAATATTAAACGATTTTATATTTGTTAACTTGGCATATTCTCAAATATTTTAATAAATTGTTATTCGAAGAATACATTTAATAATTGTATAATTGTTCGGTAGTAGATCGAAAAAAATTATAATACTGGCAAATTATAAACGAATCTTTTTAGATACTTAAAAATGTCGTATTAAAACACCCCCATCAGTTTTGAGGAAGCCCTCTGCGTCTAACGAATATTACCAACGCCGTGAAAAATTTTCATGCTCAACTATGGTTCGAAAACTGATAAGATCTTCTGAACAAATTTTCTCAATATTGTGACGAACCAGGTTTGTGGCGCCATCTCTCGCGCGTATATGTATATTATTTAGTTTTATTTTTCCTTGTAACATGCCAAGCGGTTGTCCGGTTATTGCGTGGAGAGTGAATGTGTGCGTCTGTGTTAATTGTAAGATGATGGCGCTGCATAAATGAATACGTTGCTTTCGTCAGATAGAGATCTAGAGTGCTCTGGCGGGACAGGTAAATGATATCGGCGATAGGAAGAATAAATGAAAATAGGAAGTGTATGTGTGCTTTCGTCCATTGTCAGGGCCAGGTATTGCCGCGATAAAAATAGTAACGTCTTCTTCGTTTAAAGTTCAGCGATTGCGTTTGTTTCATGTTATGTTTCGTTAATTTGCAGTAATACACGTCGTGCGCGATATCGTTATACGTGTGTAAATATAGTATATATTATATTGCATACATATACATATATATATATATTAATTACAACGTAATTCTTAGGCTACCCCCCATTCGAAAAAATGTCCCAATTTTATGTAACGTTTGTTATATTTTATAGGATTTTTGTTATTGTTATTTAAAAAATGTCACAATTTTATGTAATGTGAAATATGTAACGAAAAATGTAACGAAAAAATGTCTTAATTTTATATAACGGAAGTTGAATGTTAGAATAGGATTTTTGTGGTTATGTTATTTTTTGTGTGTGTTGATGCCAGTAAGAATTACGTTGTAAATTTTAATCATTTTATACAAAGTATAGAAGAGAAAGAGACAGAAATGAAAGCAAGGAGGGTCAAGGGGCACAGCCCCTTGCGAGGCCAAAATGGCCGAGTTTATATATATATTTATATATATATGTATATATCGGCTGTTCAATAGTAAAGATTGTCATTCAACTAGATGTATAGTTTTTTTATTTCATTTTGCTTCCGACGCATCGGAAAGCTCGGATAAATCCTCATTGGCGCCTGGAAATATTTAGGAAACGTCAAACAGTTCCGATTTCGTTTCAATATTTAAAGAACCTGTGATGTAATTTACAATTTGTAATAGATCTTTTAAATAGGAGACAGGATTACTTTGGAAAGTCTTAAATTCCTGACAAGCATTATTGAACAAAACGTATTGATCGAATGAATAACGAAAACTCTGATTCTTCTTCGGAATGCGACGCCGGCGATGTTTTCTTCGGAATGCGACGCTGGCGATGTTTTCTTCGAATGCTCGGCTCTTATTAACGAACGTTGCCTTTTGTATTCGAAAATCTTAGCTTTTGGCCTTCCGGCACCTTACAGTGCTTCCTTTACATCTCCATCGATAATTTTCCCTTTTTCCATCGACTATCGCCCCGGAATCTAATTTCTTAGCATAATACGTTCAAGTGGTTTGATCAAAGCGAAAAAAAAATTAAAAAAAAAAATTAAAAAAAAAAAAATAAATAAAAAAAATAAACAAAGAACAAAAACAAAATCTGTGGCCAGATATACATCTATTCGGTCGTTAAATGTGATTTCAGAATGGAAAGTAATCGGCTGAAAATTTCTACATTTTCTGGTATTTCCCGCAATTTTTTTTTGATGTACTATCGCGGGGTTGAAATTTCGAACACAGGCGGCATTCGCTGAACTGAAAAGAAAATAGTGAAATTTTTACGAAAAACAAGAGATACGCTCAGGTTAAAGAGAGATTTTTGATAATGGCCCGAAAGAATAAAATAATAATTTGAAGCTCGAATGAGGAGGGAAATTACCATTCAGATTCTCTTACCTGGCTGTTTCCCGAAATATTCGAGTACGTATGCATTATCACGATGCACCTCAAAAAAAAACTCGTAGAATTTTATTTAACCGGTCGGCGGTAGGCGGCTTTTTTGAGTCTTTCAAGAATCGGATTTATATGTAAGCTACAAGTTTACATCAAAAAGTGTACGGGCGTCTTTCGATCGACATATATTAAATCGCGGAGGAGAGAGAGAAGGTGAACAGCAAAAAAAAAAAAAAATTCTAATCGCAATCGACGGAGAGAAGAGATTGAATAATCACAGCAGTTACTTTTAAGGATAATTTTTTTTTTTTTTTTTTTTTTAGCGGCATTGACCCAACAACAAGAAAACTAAGCTAAGAAATTAAATAACTAAGCGGTCCGAAATGGACGCAACAAAGGACAGCAGTGCGGACACCACAGAAGATGAAGGAAAGGAGAGGATAAAGTCTAGAGTTATAGGGAGTAGGGAGACCTAATGACAGGAGCTGACTGTATAAAAGGGAGCGTTCGTTACGAAGAGCAGGACACTCAAAGAAAATGTGATTAGCATCACATGTACGAGGAGGATCACAATCGTGGAGAGAACAATCAGGAGAAGGTGATAGAGCAAATCGAAAGCGAGAGGAAGGGAGGAGAGAATGATTGATTCGGAGACGAATTAGGGAGACAATAGAAGAGCGACGACTGAGAGGAATAGAATGGAACCAAGACAGGTAACGAGGAATTGGCTGAATGAAACGGTAATGAGAATGACGATTAGAAAATAGGGAGGGATAAATATCCTGCCAAAGTCTGGCGTGATTGGAGGTGGATACGGAAAGGATATCTGAAGAAGGGAAATGGTTGAGGAATGAATCAAGGCGACCAGCAGAACGAGCCAAAGAATCGGCTGCATCGTTGCCATCAATTCCGGAATGACTGGGGACCCACAAAAAATCAATGAGAATAGAACGGGATGACTGCAAAGTGGAGGTAAGAGAACGAATTGAGAGAATAATATTATCAGAGGAATGTGAAGGAGGAGAGGATATGGCTTGAAGGACGCGCCCTTAGAGTCCGAAATAATGAGGAATTGGGAAAGATCGCTTAAAGAGGAAATATAAGAGATAGCCTGAAGGATGGCGATCGACTCGGCAGAAAAAATAGAGCAGAAGGAAGGAAGCCGGAAGGACTCAGAATGTCGAAGCGACGGAGCAGTAAACGCACCACCCACTCTGTCCTCGCTCTTGGAACCATCAGTAAAGATCAATATACATGAGCAGGAAAAGAGGAATTCAACAAATGAAGAAATTCATTGTTGACTGCACCGTGAGAGGAGGAATTGGCTCGAAGTGGTAGAGAGGAAAATTTGATAGGCTGCCGTAGGCTATTGAAGTCATGAAAGAAGTACGGGAGAGTGTTGTAGGAAAGGACAACAGGAGAAAAATTAGAAAGACGGGTAGCAATGAGCGACAGGATTGGGATTTTATGAGGAGAAAAATGCCAGCAGTTTTTGATATATAGATAGGAGGAAATAAGTTTGGACGAGGAGATGGGAAGCCGTTTAATTAAGAAGCGATACCCAAGCTGAGAACGGCGAATAAACAGTGGTTGGGCAACCGACTCTGATAGAACTGCGGGAATGGGGGAGGATTTCAAGGCTCCAATGCATAAACGGAGGCAAGAGTTCTGGATCGCGTCAAGTAAATTCGTTTCACGAAGAAAGTTATCAACGACCCATAAAAACAGTGATAACCTTCGACAGCAAAGTGCGACCGAAGTTGCGCATAAAAGCGTTGCAGAAGTTTTATGAATAGAAGTGATCTTTGTGATTTTTTGAACATAATGCACTAAAGAGAAAACCAACTTCAAATTTAGATCCGATGATTGGGAAGATATTCTCGAAAAAGTTCAGGTTCGACAGCGGAGGCTTTATTGATTTTATAGAAATATGAAATTTTATCCCGACGATGTTATCGGAAAAAAAAAAAAAAAACAAAAAAAAAACCGCAAATGTCTGAATAGCGCTCTCATTCGAGTAACCCACCACCGGTCAGTGCTGAATTTTAGTGTAAACAGACTAAAAATAAAGAAAAACAATTTCGAAACGAAGTGAATTGATCGAGAGTTTCTCGTACAAATATTATCAAGCAGGATTGTGTTTCTCCGTAGATATCAGTACTAAATGATGAGAAAATCGTCGTTGGATTGCGCATGCGCAACAAGCAAAACCTTTTCACGTCTAATTGTTTTTGTCTGGTTAACTTACAACAGTGTATTTCGTCTGTTTAAGTAAGGCTTCTATTTAGTTCCGGAGAATTTTCTTTAAACTATCGCGGTTAATATTTACAAAGGAGCACGTGTCTGGTCATCGCTTTCTTCTAACCGGTTGCGAAGATGGAATATCGGTATTCTTTGCGCAATAAAGACAGATCCCAGTCAATGATGCTTTTTAAGAAATGAGGATTAAAAAAAGGAAACTATTACACGGTGAATTAATTCGTAATCATTTGCAAGTTCATTTCGTGCGATTTTTCTCCTTTTAAAAATGTTCATTTCTTTAAGAAAAGAAGAAAATGAATAAAAACAACTTTATTCCGAAAATAATTGAAAATATTTATTTTTATTTATTTATTTTTTTTTTCTTAAAAGGAGTATTTGAAAATCGCTAACCGGTCTCCGCTCTTTCAATGAATTTGTAAACAGCACGGAATCCGCCATATTCGATATGCTCGTCCGAATGAAATTTCAGCCACATGTTCGGTCCGGAAGAAGTGATGATTTCTTTCGGAAATCCTTCTCCACAGAATACGCCAATGAGCGGAGAATAGCCGTGCATTCCATCTCGTATTTCCAGGAAATCGTACTTGCAATTTTCGCTCGGTTCCAGATCAAACTTATCTCTAAAATCCAGCACTATCTGCTGCGTTTTATTTTGAGCTGTAAACAGAAAAATGAAGAAAACTTTTCTGTATTGAATTTTCAAGTAATACCCGTACACGATGCTCATTTGATCATTGCAGTTTCACGAATTGCAATGACATCTTCGTACTGAATGTGTGCGACGTATTTATATGTAGCGCAAGTTGTGACGAAAGTGAAAACTATTAATAAAAGACGCGATATAACGCGGTCGTCAACTGACGGCCATTTGCTTACACAAAGCCGTAAATTAAAAAAAATGACATGGTAAATTCAAACTAACCTGTCTACTACCAGAATTATGGAAGACTCATTTGAGATCTAAAGATCGAGTTCATATAGCTTCTTCATTAGTCGGTAGGTATTTATTACGACAACCGCGAACATTGAATTAGAGATTCTTTTTATTTATTTACATTTTACGTAAGTTGCTTCGGTTGTGCAAAAAGGATGAACGTTTTTTCCTTTTTATATAAGGATACCGTTGTAGTCGGCAGGAAATGCCTTCATTCAAAAATATTTCTTTGCTGAAAGTTCTTAGGGGTTTTTTCCTGCATATGCGAGGAGTCTCTCGAAAGATGTAGTTTTATTAGTGCTATTAAAGTATGACTTAATCGAAAAGTTCTTTTAATTTATACTTTTCAACGAGGAGGAGTACGACTCTTTTTCTCTATCGCTGTCTCTGATTTGTCGCTTTCTCTTTCTCTCTTCGCTTTGAACATTAACCAGAGATATACATAGGTCGTGAGCACATTTCTTATCGTTTCAGTTAGTTCGTGAATGACTGGAGTCGTGTTTACAGACTTGCAAGAATTAATACTAAAGCTGTTGTATTTAAGGTTTTTTTTTTTTTTTATTTTTCATTATTAAAAAATAAATTGTGAATCCCATACTGCCCGTCTGTGGGTGTCCAGCACGCTTATAATCGTTCATTCGAAAGATAAATTACAATGTTCCATTACAATTAATTTTATAATTATAAAAAGTAAGGAAAAAATAAAAAAAAAGAACTCTATTTATTATCATAATAACAATTTCATTCTACATGTTCGACGAATATATAGGAATAGTCGATTCTCCGCCACAGCCAGTTCCCAATCTATCTAAATTCACTAAATTGCTTAATTAATACTTTCAAAGTTGCTTTATTTTTTTGCATTATATCTTCTGGGATTCCCTCCGGGATGACATCAATTTAGTTTCTGTTCAGTACCGCTAATATAATAAAAAATGTACATTCACGTTTCTATCTTTTGTTGATATCAGAGCAATAATTGTTGATTACAAAGTAAAAAAAAAAAAAAAAAAACAAAACTAAACTGAACTAGTTCCAGCATAGAAATAAATTCCTTCACTGTTTCGATATTATAAATAAATAGTTTTATGAAGAGAGAACAGAAAAAACAACAAATAAACATGAAATAATGTAAAAGAATTTTTAATGATAAAATTATTCGGCGATTTCCAATAGGATCAAAAATTTAAGTTTAAGGAAAACAGACTAGAAATTGGAAGAAAGTTTAAGTTCGAAGTTATTCTAATTTTATTCTAATTAATACGACCGAGCAATAAGCTCTAATTCTAATTTAAAAGAAGAATGGTTTTCACGGTTGTTTGTCCACATGTCCATTTTCGGTAGAAACTACATTACAAAGTTTATATTAGGCTCCGACGTTTCGTAACAGCTTGTTTATCATCAGAGTTAGGTTGTCCGTCTAATGAACAGTGTAATCGTTTTCGAAACGTTAGAGTCTAATATAAGCTTTTGTAGAAGCAGCCAGAACAGAAGTCGCTGCACTAACACTTGGTAGATTAAAATAGAGGTCACGATGATGCGCAAACGACTATGAAGAAGAATGTGTTTTCTACTGAAAATTGACATGTGGGCAGTCCTAATTAATTTCAGTACACACACATACATATATGTATATATATATATATATATATAATTTATTTAGAAAAACGTATATATATAATATTTTCATAAACATACATTTTAAGTCAATTGCATTTCGGAAACGATTTTGATGAACGTTTTTTTATAAACTTTTGTTTTTTTTGGGCGCGCCAGCGGCATTGACCCAACAATAACAGAAATTAAGGAAAGGGTTAAATAAAGAGACGATTAGAAATAGAGTTTAGGAAAGATTGGAGTACAGGGATTATATCTGGAGATGGAAAGGAAAGTACAAAGGAAGAATTATACGGAGCAGGAAGACCCAGTGCCAAGATTTTGGAGTACAAAACAGAGCGCTCGGAATCAAGGGCAGGGCATTCAAAGAAGATGTGGTTTGCATCAAATATGAGAGGAGAGATGGAATTATGAAGGGGACAATCGGGGTGATTAACACGCAGTCTAATTAAGGAAATGATCGCGGAGCGTTGATATGAATAGGATTGAAACCACGGCTAAGAAGAGGGAACCGGCTGAATTTGAAGATAATGAGAGGCGGGATTAGAAAATAGAGAAGGATAGATGTTCGACCATCAATTTTGTTGCTTTTTCTTTTTTCAATAATTGAACAATAATACATCTGTCTCCGCGGAAACGCATTTATTTTCGGTAAATTTCAGCGTATGATTCGGAAGATGCATTTTAGGTTTTCCATTCACACCTTTTCTCTTATACTTCTGCTATATTGTTGCTTTGCAATTGTTTCCTCTTGAACCCTTTTTTAATGGACTGCGGTAACGTGTTCTAGATTTGTAAATGAGCTACCGCCAGTTTCCCTATTCGCGCTGAAAATGATGCATTAATAATTATTTTATTGCCGTAAAAGAAATTTCGGTCTAGGCTGCTGCCAGAATTTCACGTTCTTTTACCGTGCACACATGGCCCCGAGACTTTAAAAATCGGGTCGCTAGTGCCCAGACTGTAGTGGTTAAGTAGATTTATCTGCGGTGCTGTTGTCCTATTTTTCGTTACAGTCTTAGGCGCGCACAGTGAAAATTAAAAGGAAAGGAAATAAAAAACACCGAATAATGTAAGAAAGAAAAATTAGTAGAGCCGTTCGCTGTTCCGAAAAAGCTCGGCGCTCATAAATTATTTCGATAAAATAGGCTTTAGAGATTGTTCAGGCAACGCGGTAGCATCTTTCTCGAGTTGAATGGTGGGCCTGTAAAAATTTCGGATGGTTGTTAAATCTTGTAACCGGTAGAATGTGTTTGCTGAGATACGAGCCGAGAACGGTGAATACCGCTAACTCCACTTAATGGATGTTTGCCAAGTAACCTTTGAAACATCTGTCTCGACTCTCGACTCCTAGCTGATGACGACTGATCTGGATTTCGCATTGCCGTTGAACACTGATTAAAAAGACTGAACGTCATAGCCGAATACACCCGGAGGCAGCTCATGTGCGCGTGTGTTGACGGTGCTGCGCCGATTTAGAGGTAACGATGAATTTTCAGCACGTCGCATTGTCGTAATTTTTAACCTTTTCATATTTACGACCTTACCCGATGGACCAACAGCATAAATTTTATCTTTTTTTTCAACGGGCCGACATTTATAACTGCAATTTTTGGATAAAAAGTGTGCCAAATGGGTCCCGCCGAGTAGATGGCAACGGCATCTGTCACATGACGGCGGCATAGATAATCGTAGGCATACATCAGAGTTGGAAGCTGGATTATTTTGACCGGATCAAAACATTTTAAAATAGGCTCGCTCTTCACTTTTTATTCGTCTTTCTTCTCCGTTGAATGTTGGAATTAACTTTCGCGCGGAAGAATTGTTTAAATGATTTATTATACCGTTTAATCTGCTTAATAGTTTTCGTTAGCGCAGGTAGAGTATAACCCGTTCCTAAAAATCCGGTAATTTTTATAGGAAGCCGTTCGCGGAAGTGTCAGAATGAGAAAAAAAAAAGTTACGACCAAGTCGGTACTGAAAGCGGACCCACGTAATTTCGATTTTTTTTCTCCTCTTCCTTTCTCAGTAATGTCGCTTACTATATGTCGTGTTTTACAATTATATACAGTTGGCACGACATACCGTGAAAATGGAAAGAACTAAAAAAAAGTACCCCCACGTTTAATTAAACCAGATCGTATTAGAATTCAAAATGAACGTCCAAGGTATTGTAATTCACACACCGTAACCACTGGTGGCAGAAATCCATTGGCATTTCCCCAGTTACAGAGTAGCGTGCGGATTCTCAGTACCATATACGTATATACGTTTTAATTTTAAAGGAAGAAGACGAAGACGAAGAAGAAAAAAAACTATATATATCATAAATAATGGTAAAATCATTTAGATTAATAGGAAAAAGGAACAAAAACCAAAGCAAATCCAAAAAACAAAACTATACTGACAGAGAAAAAACAAATAAGTGAGAAATGAAGAAAAAAGAATTTAGAAGAACAATACTTAAGATAGTTCATTATTCACCTAAAAGGTAGCTCTGGCAGCAGGGAATTTCGTGCAGGCGTTATGTGCAAATTATTGAAAAATTTGAATGTATTACATCGTCTCCTGGTAAGTTTAATATGTCATAATTAATACAATCTATTCGATGTATCCGCGTTATAGGTGAATTTAGAATAATGCACATTGTTAAAAACCGCATTCGACAAGAATATGGAACAGATCGCCTATGTGTGAGATTTGTGATCAATTGACTTGTTATTTATAGAAAGCTCTAAGCAATGGATATGATGTATCACGCAGATTGTCAGCCAGCTGGCGCAGTTAGTTAGGCAGTGGTGCTTGGTGGATTTTTGGACTGGAACTGGGTTTCCCGCTATCGCCTATTGAAACTTCCAAAAAAAAAAAAAAAATGTTCATTTGTGCTAGGTTAATGTCAGTACTTGAGATGATCGGTCTATTTATTTTTGCCGGGATACATATATAGGCTTACTGAAGGTAAATTCGCATTTTAGAAGAATTTACATTGATCATCTATTTCATTAAGAGCAAATTACGAATTGAACAGGTGTGTGTGTGTGTGTGTGTGTGTGCGTGTGCGAATTACAGCATAACAATAATGAAAAGCACACAACCCCCGTGCCTTTGATATATGCGGGAGATATGGTAAGGGAAGCGCCAGCGAGGGAATTTTTTTTCCCCGTAAATTTTCAAATGTTTATAGAAACGCAGAATAATTTTCTTTCGGCGGGAGATCATTTGTGTTGTTTCTCCATTAACGAGAGGGCCTCGATTCTTCGGAACATGATTCATTTTTCGAACATCGTAAGTAAAATTTACTCTTTCTCTCTCTCTCTCTCTCTTAAATAACGGATATCTATCGATCGAAATTCGCGGAACGTATTAGAGTAATACACGTGTACCACCCCGTTCATTTAGACTCGGCGAAAATAATAACTGGAAACCGGTAGGTAAAATTTTCAATAAAGCGACTCGAAAACTAGAAAGCTACAGCGATTTAATAACTAGCAGAATTGTTAAAAATCATTCCCGAAATGTATCCGGAATTTTTAAAAAGTAAAGTATAAGTCCCTTAACAGGGCGTCGGGGATTGTGACGTTAAGGTTTCAGAGTAGGGGGGCCAGAGTTCCTTTCCCTCGGCCACCTTTACTTTCTCAGATTTCTCTGGTACCAAATTATTTCAGATTAGGTATAGAGCTGGGAGCGACTTGGATCCGGGACGAGACAAGTCTCGATAACCTATGACACCTCTGATTTGGTAGCCGAGCACCTTAGTCACTAGGCTACCACACTGCCTCCGGAATTCCTACTGATGCCTTATTATTATTCGCAACCATTAAGTCGTCGCGATAGCCAAGTGAGCGGTTAGCTTCGTTACGGAAGTCTTCGGTTCGATCCCGGGCGACGACAGAAGTCATTACGAAAAATTAAATTAAATACTCGCTAATAGTCGCGTGGAAGGCAATGGAAAACATGCATACCATCATATACGTGCTAGTTAGTGCGCGGCAGACACACACATGTAACTGCATTTATATAATGCCTATATCTGTGCAGCTGAAATGTACGAATAGGTAGTCGCCGACACTCGGGAATTAAGTATGGCACCATAACGGAAAAAAAAGCGGGGGATATTTCTCAAAGGTCCGAAAAACTGTAACTGTAAACTGCTACTAAATGAGCCTAAAACGGATTGCACAAATGTAAGAATTGAACGCAACCGGTTTCACTTTCGCCAGTTTCATTGAAACAGCGATCGATATTTTTTGTTTTGTTTAAGAAAAGAAATTTAAAAAACATATTTACGAATCTAATCATTTCGGCTTCCGTAGACACCGATTTCACGATCAACCGATTGTTTCATTTATATTAAGCGTATCCTCTTCTCGTTCCTTATCCACAATTTTCCTTCCCTCTACATTATTTCCTCCTTACTTTGCTACAATTATTATTTACAATTAACAAAAACGAAAATTACACTCGAATAATATACTTTGTTTCAGTGTAGATAAACGGCCAATCAATGATCTACTGGACTCACGGAAAAACCGAAATAAAATAAGTAAGAAGTTCTCTGTATCGCGACTGAAATGTTACAGTCACTGTGGTCACGACTAGACAACAAAATCTAGAAACGTTCTCAGGAAAAAGGTAGTGCAACACGGTTATTCCTTAGTTGGGATCCGATATTACCTTCATTTTATATCTGTCTTATTAAAAACAATTTTTCCCCCTATTAATATTCTAGGTAGCGCAGTGGCCTAGTGGTTAAGGTACCAAACCAGAGGTCACGAGTTCGAGACCTGTCTCGTTCCGAATTCAAGTCGCTCCCAGGTTTACTCAGCCTGAAATTGAATATCAGTTATACCAGGTACGGGAAAGTAAAGGCGGCCGAGAGAAAGGTACTGACCCCACAGTATTCTCCTTAGATCCATTAGGCTTAGTACACTGTGAACCTTAACTTCACAATCCATGATAATCAAACTTGCTTTACTTTATTTTACTTAATAATATTTTAGTCCTAAATCACCTTTATCGTTTAATTCTAACTGCGCAAGTATCGTCCGTCGTATTGTAAATATTAATTCCATTCCTTCTAATAAACGAGAATATGTTGCGACCAACGTGCGATTACCACAACCGTGTGTGTAGGGTAAGAACGTAATAAGATAGGAAGTAAACCGTAAGACTCGAAATCATACAAAAAAAATAAGTCTCTACCTACAGGCCTCGCAATTAAACAAGTGGCTAATATCCTTACGATAGACTATACTGGCCACTGCAGTTACCGGGAAACGCAGAGTTCTATCGACAAAATTAAGACGCATTCTGTTACGCTCTATGCAAAGTCTACAGAAATAGCAGTCAACTATCTGAAATATCAGACGAACTACAACACCAAGGCCTGTCTAGAAGAGTTGACTAATTCCGGACGCACTATTAATAACTCGTTCTCTTTCAGTTTTATCTCTTTTCTCCAAGAGATCGGTTGATGGAATTTAAAGGTATACACACTCAAGGCTACGTCTTTAGTCGGCTAATTAACCACTTGGTTAAAAATGATCCCAGAGTGGCTAGGAATCCGATAAAACTCTCTAATTGTACCCTCTTTATCCGGAATTTTAGCGAGCTTTAATTTCGAAAATCAGTGTATGATGCTAAGAGTTAAAAAGTTGTTCGGAGACCGTCTAAGCACATGACAGTACTTCTTCTACCGTGTGCTACATTTAGCATGAAATCACAGGCCTTATCAATAGCAACTTAGCAGTAAAAACAGGCATCTCTGGAGGAAGTTTAAACTTCAATATTAAGTCATTTCCCCCTAAAAGTGCGGCGCTTACGATAATCTTTTATCGTTTCTTCAAGCACATGCCATGATTTGGCGGTTTATTTTACAGCATCGCTTACTTTGGCTGTCTCTCCTATTTTATTTCATATTCACCGTGTTAATTTTTCAGGCGCTGCTTGCGTTTATTTTTACTATTGTTTGTTTTTGTAAATGGCCAGATTCAGGATCGGTAAGGATTGACAGCACCGCTGGTGATGGCCGAATAATCACAGCGCTATCGCTGTAATTATTCGGAGCAGCGATCGGAAAAACATTGCTCACCACTCGGGTAACAATTACTTCAAACACTGCTCCGTCTATACTGCTCCAGAACAGCGAGTTTTGAAAACGGTGTTGTCTCTTCTATTGCATGATGTTCCATTGCATCTACTCTTCAAGGCGTACTACATACGCACACACGCATCAAAACACATAGCCAGACGAAATATATCACACTGCTAGCACTGCATGCTTTTCTTTTTTAAAACACAATTTCCATTTTACTCAAAAATTGGAAATTTGGTTATCGACGCAGTGTATACCGGTGTGTGCTAGGTTAGAGATTACGCGTGTTAGAAGGAGAGAAGGACATTTTGCAAAATAGCTAATGCAGGAATGTATAATCCTACATAGATTAAAAAAAAAAAAAGGATAACAGTTACATCATCAACTCCGCTGTGGGATATCTGCGGATAATCGTTGCAGACCTGCTCATCGTTAGCGCGCAACAGCTGTAGTTTCTTCTGCTACATCGTCGGCGAATCCGAGAGTTGACTAATCCCAATTTAGCTTCTTGAATAGCACTCTCTCAGTGTGTCGCAATGAACAATTTCGGCGAAATTACGCTCCAGAAAATCCGCCGAGTCATTGAAAATAGAAAAAAAAAAAAACGGTTTAAACCATTGGTTGATGGTGTGGACGATGGTGCCCCTTTGTTTCCGGCACTTTTAAATAATAAGAAGACACTTTAGGCGATGGCTGAAAAACGCGCGATATTTAAAGTCAGTGAACGAGAGCTGGATTGTTACTGAGCTTGCATCATTGTGTAAAATGGTCCGCGTGAATTGTTTCCTTTCGATCGAGATTCGGTTCTATAAATAAAACTCAATCTTTCCGACCTCAGAAAAAATTACAGAAGCATTTAAAATTATCTTATCATCAGGCTGGCTCTCCGCATATGCGCGTTCATATTTAAAATGCGTACAACTAAAAAGCGACTTGACGCACACATATACACGTTCGAAATTAAACCGTAGATTTTGTTTTTACTTCAAGAAAAAAACTAAAAAAAAAACTTTGTCGCATCTTTTCCTATTTTTCATATCAGCTGTTAATTACATACGATGTCATCGCGAGAAAAGAAGCGATCAAAATGTCGTGTGAAAGAGATTAAATCTCAGCGAAATAATTATATGAAAGAATAGGACATATATGCATGCAGCAATACGTACGCACAATTTTTGTATATACACATAGGCGTACACGTATTTTATTTCTTCGTGTAAATGTGTCGTGAAAAAAACTAGACGCAGTTGTGTAAGGCTGGACGATATACATTCATTGAAATATACGCGGGCTTTTCAACGGGGCAAATATTTATCGTTTTAGTTTCATCAGAGACCGTCTTCAAGTCGCCGCACGCTCGGCAGGCAGACACTCTGAATGGAAATATTCGTATTTTTCTAGAAAAACATATAGCGATCGAAGTAAACCGCGGGTGGTGGTGGGGCTGCAAATATCCCTTACATATTTCAGCATTGCAGTTTGAACGAAGGAAATTATTGATCACACAAGTAACGTAATACAAATAGAGTTACCATCGCGCCTCGGTGAGAATTAATGCAGTGGAATATCTTCGCGCGCAAACCGATTTCGAGTGCTCCCCAATGTTTTCAAGTGTTTTTTAAAATTTTTCACTTCTAAATTTCATTTAGAAATTACGTTACGAGAAAAATTTTAAAAAATCCGTTCTACGTATTTTTACAGCGAGTAAAATTAAATTTCGTTTTGGTATTTTCCAATCTTCTTCAAACCACTCTATTTCATTATGTTTTTTTTTTTCTTCTTTTTCTTTTTCCGGTTGCGATTCTATGTGCTTATTAGCTCATTGGAGCAATTTTCATAATCACATTGCCCAAAATTAAAATAAAACCCGTTGGAACATTTGTTATTATTTTCAAAATTCATTCGGTCTTTTCTACCTTTGAAGAATGAAATCATTTTTCCGTAAAATCCCGATAATCGATACTTATTAATTATAGAATCTCTATTATTTTTTTTTCACTAGTTTTTTCTGATTTTTTATTTATTCGTTTATGTAGTTATATTTTTGCGGTTTACTTTTTCTTTCATAGATTTTTTTCAGTTTTGTTTTTTAGTTTTTGGTTGTCGCTTTCTTTGTAATTCGATTTACTTTGTGCAGTTTATTATTATTATTATTATTTTTATTTTTATTATTTTCTCGGGTTTACTATATCCCGGTTATTATTATTTGTGACAGATTACATCGAGTCACAATTATTTTATTATATTTTAATGGTTTAAGAACTTCCTCACTATGTTACTGGTACTTAACATGACCGCTTTCTGTATGTTATTATGTATATGTATATCCTGGAATTTGTAATGTTTTAAAACCTTCCATTAATGTGTTTGGTGTAATTCCGGTTACTGATATTATAAGTGGTATTACTGTGACCTTCTTTTGTTTCCATATCTTTTTTATTTCAGTGGCTAAGCTGCTGTATTTACTTATTTTTTCTTCATATTTCTGGCTAATATTACTGTCATTAGGAACAGATATATCTATTAAAAATGTATTCTTTGATGGTTTGTAAATCAAGTTAATTTATTATTATTATTATTAATGCAATACAGTCCAATTAAACTTTACTTAACCTTATGAATATTACTTGTAAGATTCTGGGAGTGTGATTATGTGTGCAATGCTTTCTGTATGAGTTTTTGTAGAATGTATGCGTTTATTCGTGCAGGTAACAACTTTTGTACGCCTGAGTATGTATAATTGTGGTATGCAAGTATGAATTACTCTAAAATATGCTAGTAACTGTACTTATCATAACTCATAATGTGATCTAGAAATAAGCTTTACATAATTTTAACACTACTGTATATATATATTAAACAAATAAATGTCGCTTTGTAAACAACAGCCAATAGGATTGATAAAAATGAAAATTATCAGTAACTAGGTTGGCTTTTGTACTCGGTTAGAAGCAAATAATTAATAGTTAATACAATAAACAAAGTAAAATAATTATATAATAATAATCACCACTGCTCGCGCAACAATAATGCGCATTTGTGGTAACTATATTTTAGATAAACAAATTTAAGAATGTACACAATTGAACAAATAAATTGAAATTGAAATTGAAATTATTATTATGCGTATTCCACTGGTTGTCTCGGTTACGGCCTAACCGACTCAGTACTCTACTCGATTCACGCGGCAAATAGTATATATCCGTTGTATCATTTTATTAAATACACATATTCATCCATTTAATTTAAATTCTCTGTAAAGGGTGGCAACGTTTTTGGTACAGTTGTGTAGTATAGCGTTGTTTCAGCCCTAACAGGGTATAGCAAAAATTTATAAAATCAATTCTTAATCGGTTTTAATTTACGGAAATTCTAATAAGTGTTGGATAAGAATATCTTAGAAGTAGAGGAAAATTCTCGGACGACGTAGTAGTAATAATAATTAATAGTAAAATAAAAGTTCGTATACGCCAAATACACGAATAATTTTAATACTTTTCTGGCTGATTATTTTTGATAAATTCTGGCTAGTCTATGGTAGTACATTGAATAAGTGAATAAAATTTTTTTCCAATCTGGTAGAATTCCACTGAATCCATTTTTTTTTTTTTTTTTTTTTTAGAATCAATTTATTATTCAAAAAGAATTCGTTAAATATATTCATTGGAATCAGTTATAATAATAAATATCGAAGAATAATTAAGATTTCTGAAAATATGTTAGTTGGGCCAGGAGAATGGTTCTCTCAATATGTACGATCTTAAATATGAAACGTCGAACCGTATACGACATTCTAAAGCGATATAAACACGAAGATAGAATGGACTTAAAGCATAGTCCCGGTCGTTCGAAGATTCTAATGCCGCACGAGGAACGCCTGATCGCCCATAAAATAAAGAAAAATGCCAGATTGAGTGCTCCGAAGATATGTGAGAAAAAAGTCGGATGTGAATCGGTACGACAAACTATAAGAAATGCTGGATACAAAAGACGTGCTGCACGACGAAAATATTTTATCAGCGAAGTGAATCGGCGCAAACGTTTACAGTTCGCGAAGGAATACGTTTCAAAGCCTGGTACTTATTAGGAGGACGTCATATTCGCTGACGAAAGTAAATTTAATGTTTTTAGTTCAGATGGACATTATATGGTCTGGCGTAGGCCAAATGAAGAAATGAATCCCTGTAATCTGAAACCTACAATAAAGCACGGTGGTGGCAGAGTGATGGTTTGGGGGTGTGTATCAGCCCATGGTTTAGGCGAATTAGTATTTATCGATGGAATTCTAGATTCGCGTGTCGATATTTGGAGCTTTTGAAAGCCAATTTGCACAAAAGTGCCGCGACAATGGGTATCTTGCACTCGTTTAAATATTATGAGGACAATGATCCTAAACGTCGAGCTCGCATTGTGCAAGAATGGCAGCTCTACCGGTGCCGAAAAGTGATCCATTCTCCTCCTCAATCACCGGATCTAAATATTATTAAAAACTTGCGGGATGAATCGGACCGTCGAGTTCATCAGACGCCGGTTATTTCTAAAGCAGAGCTGAAGAAAAGAATTGACGAAGAGCGGATAAAACTGGATAATGAATACTTAGGTAAACTTGTAAGCAGTATGCCAAATAGGTTACAATGCGTCATTGACCAAAAAGGATACTCAACGAAATATTAAGTTAGTTTTTTAACTTAAATTTCTAGTGCGTTTCGCTTTTTTTCCTCGCGTTTTCGATTTTGTGCGGTTCTTTTTGAGCGATGATTTTTTTCATTTTTTTTTTTACATAACTTATTTTTTTGGTATTTTTCTCGTTATCTTTTTTTCTTATTATGCGATCTGTATGACTGTGCTGTTATACTATTAATAAAAGTTTTTTTTAAATTTTCATTGCGTTTTTTATTGTCTCTACAGCGTAAAAAAACGAAATTTCTTACTTGTGCGGATCTTTTTGGGAGTCACTGTATATAGGGCAAAAAAATTTATCTAAAACATTTCCTCGTTCATCAGTTGTACATATATAAGTAAAATCGTCAACAATGATGTTAAGGTTTTGATTAATATTCAGCATTATCGATTTGATCGAGTTGTATTCTTCATTAGGAGGCATGTAAATGTTTACCATGAGCATATTGAAGGAATTCTGCTAGACCATCGGGCTTTTAAGTTTTTTTTATCGAATAGGGAGGCGAACTATGATTAACTATCCTATACTGTTTAACAAACTGGGGTCTTTTCTCTTAGTCTCCCCATTTAGTTCATAATTTTAGTTCGTTCATTTTTACTGTTATTCACAATGGGTGAACTAACATAAGTTATGATTCATAATTTGTGTTAGTTCACCTAATGTAAATAACAGCGAAAATGAGCGAACTTAAATTACGAATAGGACGTGAAAATAAGCGAAGTAACGTAACGATCATACCAGAAATAGAGCAAAAAGTGAAATACCGGAAAGAGAATATTATTTTAAAAATAACGAACCTACTCCAAATTATTACAATTAACCGTGAGTAGCCTATGACATGCCGAGCAAATCCTACACCGGAAATGATACTTTGTAAAAAAAAAAATAAAAATAAAATATAGTGTAAAAACCGGAAAAACGAAGAACCCGATGTTTGATGTAAAATTTGATGGCATCTTCTTCCGTATATGCCATCAAATCGAAATAGACTGGCTTACACGACGCGTCGCACAATTCAATTTCCATGGCCCAAACCAAGTGCAAAGTGGCAGCTAGAACGGACGGAAATTCAAATGAGAGAATACGAAAACAGTAATACCGGAAAGAGAATATTTTAATAAAATGGAGTAACGTAAAGATGAGATATTTAATATGAAAAATTACATACCTTAGTATGGTGAATCCGCTGATATTGGAACGTAAATCGAAATGAGAGATTATAAAAGCAGTCAGACGGGAGTAGTAGAAAGTGGCAGCCGGTAAATAGAAATATGATTAAAAAGAAAATAAACAAGCCACCAAACCAACAGTCAGACGAGAGTAGTAGAAAGTTGCAGCCAGCAAATAAAAGTAAATAGAAATAAATTAAAAAGAAAATAAACCAGCCACCAAACCTGTAAATCAAAATATAACTAAAAAGAAAATAATCAAGCCACCAAACCAAACTAATAACAAAAAGAGTAAAAATTTGAAATATTTTAAAAACAGTAAATTATCGAGATGAACTAAATTGAGATGGACTAAATGTAGCGGTTCATCAATACTCTATTTATAAGAACGATTTCGCGCATGAATGCAAAAATGAACTTCCAAAAATGAACTATGAAAAATGAACTAAATGGGGGGACTAAGAGAAAAGGCCCACAAACCGTGATTAACTGTTTTACTGTTTGACAATTAACTATCCTACTGTTTGAGGCTTCACCGGGTACTATGAATTATTTCAACATTGATTAGATTTAGCGGGCGATTTAAAAATAAATGAATTTTTCGTGTACCGTATACGAGTTTTAGTTCCGAAAACGGTCTGAATGTTTCGACGTTATTCAGCGTTCTTAGGATGTCATGCCTACGATTTATTCAAATACACGTTAATTTCGGCTTGTCATTGAAACCAGGTTTATACAATTTTCGTAAGCGCGATTAATTCCTATTCGTGTAAGTTCAATTTCGATTAGCGGATAAAACGTTAGAAATGCATGATGGATTGATCGAGTTTCTGTAATTTCTGTTATTTTTTCGGGGTACAGTGGATAAATTTGGATATCGTTCAAAGAAAAAAGGAATCAGAGGAGGTATTTAACGAGTTATATTAGTGTAGCAACACAAGTGCGATTAAAAGTATTCTTCCGCCTTTCCACTTTTTACTCTTTTTTAAATTTTGATTGTGCAAATATTGTGCAAAAAAAAAAAAAGTTTCTAAGAAATATCATCAACATATCGCTGACAATAGTGCAAAAGTTTCGATACTTGCCCCGCAAACTGGTCTTTACCATCGTCACCGGATGATCGCAATCTAGACATTATCAGAACTTGTCGTAGGAACTTTGAGCACTTGGAGCTGCGCACATGTTGTACCTTTCCGGGAAAAACAAACAGCGCATCGCAAATATATGTGATTTGCGGGTAGGTTCTCATATAGTATGCGCAAATTTTTCCTGCACTCAGGTCCGCAAGATGTGTTAAATTCTCCTACCGGAATTTTGTCGTGGACATTCGAAATGTTTAGCGGATGATTGTTTTTTAAACTAACGCGTGAATAGACTTCTTTTCACGCTACGCTTAACATCATTTTATGCTAATTGGCATCCTGTTTTTGATTTTACTCAGTCAATGGGGTTAAAAAGAAAAATCGTGACAAATGCGATTTTATATAATGCGGTATTTCATCGATTACTACTGATCGAAAGTATTTTATCGATTTCGCCGTTGGCTATTGACAATTTTGCGATAGCACCAAAGTAAACTTTCTTATGAAATCAAAATGGTATAAAATAAAACCTGCGATCAGAGAACCCGCAAGATTTTTCATTACAAATGTACGTTATAACTCTCTTCTTCTGTGTTACTTATGAAATATGTACATATATCGTTAGTTGTAGTCGAGTAGGTCGGTCCCCGATAAACGAACAAGGAGGTCCAGTGTGGGTTATACCGGAAGATATAATTGCGCACGTTCCACTGAAGCGACGTGCAAGCGTGTTGTCCAATAATCAAAGGGACTTCTCACTAGAGAGTCATTTTGCGGGGCTAAAACGAAAGGATGATCAAACATAATTAACGCGCGAAATTATTGGATTCTAAATTTTTCGAATAAAATAGTTCGAATTCGCCAGAGGAGTTGTTTTCGAAATTCTCATCTTTCAATATTAATTTCCTGTTCGAGAATTTCCATCTTTAAAGATTATGGTGTACGATATCTATACCCTTTCTTCGCTTCTAATCCTCAATCTTTCCGTTCATAACACACCGCGTCTCTGTCTTGCTTGTACCACTTCTTTTTTCTGCATCCTCTCTGCTCCTTTTCATTTCAATTTAACTTCTTCACTCGGTTTCGTTCTTTTCTTTGCGTGACCAAGCGATGTCGATTATATTTTCTTCCAATTTGAGCGCTTTCGTTTTAATTTTCAACTTTTAAGCCATCCCGTTCCATACAATAATATCTCTCCTTTACTCTTTCTTTTCGCTGGAAATCGCTCTCTTTCTCGGTTCCGTAATTACTTATTAGAATACAATTTTATCCTTTTTTCTCAGTACTGCAATGAGCCCCTCCATCATCGATAAGAGCAAAAAACGAAATAGAAAAAATAAACCTTCCGAACTAAAGAAATGTATTTTCGGTTGCATTAAATATCCGATATATTTCATACCTTTTTTCCGATTCACATCTACCACTATCATTAGGGAATTTTCGAAATAATTTCGTATACATACGTATAAAATTAATTAACAATTTTAGCGTATGAATATGTATAGTTTTTAGAGTGGTCGAGAATTTCGTAATCGATGAATTCGTTCCAGTTCATTAACATATTTAATAAAAATAAAGTTTTCGTTACAAAGTAGTCCATTCTCGGCGAGTGAATAAACGGAGAAACACAATAAATTCTTTCAATTCTCAAAAAATAAATGAACACCCGACAAGTATCTTGCTACCACTCTGAAACATGCCGATCTGATCTTCATTAATTTTTGTGAAATCTGTGAATTTATTATGTTTCTACTTCGTAATTCACAACCACACCCACAAACACACACATATATATATACATACACACACACACACACACACACACACACACAATATTAATAGTACTCGCATGGATTGTCAAATTTTTTCGGCAGACAGGCGAAAAACACTCTGCGGTGTATAAATTCGCCGCTTTTCCGGCCTCTAACAGCGATCCACACCGTAATGCTTACTGTGGATGTCGTCCACAATCGGCGACTTACATTTCTGTCGCCAGACTGTCGTTGCGAATTCGCCCAAGTTGACCCTTAACTCTATCATCACTTTATCAGCAGATATTCTCCAGAACGAGTTGATCCTTAATTTTATCAACGCTTTATCAATTCCTCCGAACGAACGAACGAACACACGTCAAATAGAAATCTAGTGCCAGTGGTGTGATGAACGTCACTTTTTTTACATCGCTTTCCCTTGGATTTTTTCTTACGTCCCGGTTTTGATTAATGCGCTTCCTCTCTCGTTATAATCAGTCCGGTTACACGAATAGGGGGATATTATTTTTGCAAAGTAGAACGGTCGCGACGCGAATGAATTTTTTTTTTTTTTTTTTTCGTTACAGCTATTTTCCTTTATTATTTTCGATTTTTCCGACTCGACTGACATAGACGTTGAATTTTCGGTATTTCCATTCGCTAGAACGATTACTGCCTAACTTTCTCTCGTAAGTAGGCGTTGTTATATAACCTTTGGAAAAGCTGGAATTTTAAAGGAGAGATCTTCCGGCTCGGTAGCGGGAGAGAATATTAATGGCGGTTCGAGTAATTTCCTCGCCATCCTACGAATTTCCTATTCGATTTTTCGGCGCGATCGGTAATTACGGAGTTAATTATTTCTCAACAGCCACCAGCCGAATTAGTCAAATAGAGGAAGAAATCGCGTCGGTTTAAGCTAAAAAGTTGCAGCTTTTTTCTTTTCTATTTTTCTTGTTCTCCGTTGTTTTTTTTTTTTTTTTTTTTTTATTATTTTAAATTCTCATTAATTGTTCGACAGATAGACAGCAGGTTGCTTTGATAGATTAAAGAAATTTTCTTTTCGGTTCCTTTTTTTAATCTATTTTTCGTTCTTTCATCGGAAGAAAAAAGCAGGATAGTGAAAAAGGCCTGAACTCCTTTTCCGCCTTTGAAAAAAACTTTTTTTTCTGTTATCGAATGCGCTCGCTAACAGATGAACTGTTAAGTAGAAAAATGCCTCGACGCCGCTTGAAATTTGCCATGAAATTTAATGAAGCCTACTGATGATTAATCGAAAACAAAATCGATCCGTATTGCAGCTGGTCAATTTTAATCACACTCGCTTTAACTCTTCGTTCCTCTTTAAATCCTTCCGTACTCAAGGCTGGCTCTTCGTTTTATTAAAAGGGTAATTAGGCCGCGTCAAAGGTTCACCGTATTCGCCGACAAACTCGCCTCGAGCTAAATTCTCACTTGTTACAGTTCGCCCTTTGTTGTCGTCCGGTCTTCTATCTGCTACTATACAGTTGCCGGGGCGGCACAGAATATTTGCATCGCAAACGATGCCAGGGGGGGGGGGTCACTCCTGATTATAGTTCGCGAAAGAGTTTTTATCGCACAAATAAATAGCATCGTTTTAATAACAGCTTTAGTTAATTTTACAGCGTCCAGCGTTACACTATAATCCGTCCGATGATGAGAAAACTCAATGATTATAGGTTCCCTATAAAAGTCGATAATAGGTAAATTTCACCTTGTCGTCCCTGGAAAGTAAATGTTGCATGATTTTATACGAATTTTTATGATTTCGTACGCATTTATATGATTTCATATATGATTATGACTGATGATTTTGCGTGATTTCGAGTTGCCTAATGGGAAATTCATAAAAAATTCACATTCGCAATCTCGAAATCTCCTCGTACGATTAATATACAGGCTATTTACATTTTATCATCATTTTAGTGTTATAATCTAATTTTGTAATTAAGTCTATTGTAAAAAGAGAAAAAAAAGGTTTAGTTGCGTTCGATTCGATATATATGTATATAGAGAACTTTATCGACTAGCTCTGACTAAATTAAGATAAACGCGCATTGTCTTATACACTAAGTCGTGGATGATAATAAGCAATTCCAGTCTCCGAAATACATCCATTATTTCGGTCTTTTAACTAAATTTCATAAATCCTTCATACGTTACATTTATTTTCTGATTAATTTTTTATTTTCTCGCGGGGTGAGCATTTCATTCGGTGCTCATTCGATTTATATATATATATATATATATATATATATATATATTTTTAAATAATAATTTGCGGGTCCCACAAGGCACTAGCTCGTCTGTGGGTTCCCAATATAATTATATTATTTATTTGTACAATATAACATCAACTTAACTTAAGTGCTACTTTCTGTTACAACATAAAAGTGATATATTACTATACTGCAAAATCCACACTCTCATTATTTATCTCATTTATATTACAATTATACCATCATCTAAAATAATATTTCCTATTACAATACCTTAATATGTTAACACTTATATATTGCAATAATACAATATAATTTTTATGCAACTACCACTCTCTCATTAGCAGCTTAAAACTGGAGATAGTAACGAATCTCATGTCAACGTAGCGTCAATGTTATAAGTGGTTATTACTAGTGATACTATTTTTGTTATTATTTCTATTGCTCTTTACACCATGCTATCAACCAAATTTTAACCTTGTTTTTCCATCTCTCCAGATTTTTTTCATTTCGAATTTACTTTGGTATCTTTCCCATTAATTTTATGAATACCTCTTCCTCTACACTGTCTATTTTACTGTTAATCTCCCTAGATTGTTCACTTTCTACCTCCTACTTATTTAAATGAACCGCTTATTTATTTATTCGTAGTAATTAATGCGTCTTGTTAGTGAAAATACTTTTTATGGAAAGCTGGTTAATTACGCGTTTATTTTCGATCTTATAATACGTATCTGTTTTTCCAGTTTCATTCGTTACTGAATAATGTATCAAACTTGATTCCTCCGGCTTTACCAACACCTACCACACCACCAGAGGATATTTGTTCTGTAACCCTTACGGAAGAGCAAATTACAGGTAATTCACGGTTTGTACAGCAATTTTTATCACAATTTCAATTACATAGTTTATAACCTTTTTTTTTTTTTTTTTACTTTTTCCTATTACCCTTGGCGTATGAATGGCATTGCCATTAATATATTTTAACGTGATTAAAAACGTTTTCGGCTAAAACTGGTAAGGCATTATAGTAATACGGGAACAATCATCTATGTCTACAATATCGAATTTGATGTTACGGTAAATTTTGTATAAAATTACCTTATTCCATTCAAACTAGTTAACGTGTTCGTTGGACCCGCTCATACGGTGTTTGAATATTTTCTTTAAAAACTTCGTTATCATTCTGGATATGTACAATTACTTGATTGTATCGCTATCTGTTTATAACGTTTTAAAATTTTCCCTAATCCGGTTCATTATCAGTTCCTGAAGCTGCATTTTAATTTATATAAGGTATGCTCAAAATTTGATATTATACACCATTCGTTTTGGCTTATTAAAGAAAAATGAATTTAACTGAGATAGAAAAACACGCATACATTATGCATACTAGCTGACACACTCACGGCTTCGCTTGTTTATTGATACTTTTTTAAATAAAAATAATTGTAGTTCTATCTAGGAATTTATATGAATATATATTAATTACAACGTAATTTTTTGGCTACCTCCCATTCGAAAAAATGTCCCAAAACAATGTCCCAATTTTATGTAACGCAGAATGTCCCAATTTTATGTAACGCAGAATGTCCCAAATTTATGTAACGTTTGTTATATTTTATAAGATTTCTGTGATTATGTTATTATATTCATATGGACCGATTTAGAATTAGGTTGTAAATTTTGATTATTTTATACAAAGTATAGAAGAGAAAGAAACAGAAATGTAAGCAAGAGGGATCAAGAACCCTTTGCGAGGCCAAAATGGCCGAGTTACATATATGTATATATATATATATATATATATATATATACACATACACATATACATATGTATATATTATAGTAAACATCTTTTTAAATCTTCATTTTTATCCAGTTTTTTTAAATTCGCACGTCTTTCGCAGAACATTCATTAGAGCCCCAACTACGTGATATTTCTGGAGATCATATAGCTTTCATTGTGGTAATTATTTACTTCTTATTCCTTATTCATCATTTTCATTATATCATCCACTTGTTTTATAAACGGTCCATGTACTCATCAGCTGGCTATTCCGACGGCTTCAAGCGCGTATTAATACCAGTTTAAATATTTAATTTTTTTATTTGTTTTATACCGTGAACTCCGTATTTTCACTAAAAATTTGTTTTCTTTATTCGGTTTTAATTTATTTTGAGAATATTACTAATATAATAATTAAAATAAACGTTAAGATAGCAACTATTAAAACTTCTGTTGCGGGGGATTCTATATTAATTTCTCGGTAATTTTAATATATTTTTTTATAACTGTTCGAGTCAACCGAGCTTTATTTCCGAAAATGAAATTCTTTCATCGTATCAATAATTTGGTTTTTTAACCCTTTTGACTATTCAATTTACGTCGTTCCATTCACTTATTCTATAAACTGGCCCACTATTTCCCCGCTTGCTTCCTTGATCTTTAAATGTGGATTATTGATATTTTTTGGCGGGATTATTAATTTATATATATATATATATATATATATATATATATATAAACTCGGCCACTTTGGCTTCGCAAGGGGCTGTGCCCCTTGACCCCTCCTGCTTTCATTCCTGTCTCTTTCTCTTCTATACTTTGTATAAAATGATCAAAATTTACAACGTAATTCTTACTGGCATCAACACACACAGAAAATAACATAACCACAAAAATCCTATTCTAACATTTACCTTCCGTTATATAAAATTAAGACATTTTTTCATTACATTTTTCGTTACATATTTCATTACATAAAATTGTGACATTTTTTAAATAACAATAACAAAAATCCTACAAAATATAACAAACGTTACATAAAATTGGGACATTTTTCTGGGACATATTTTGGGACATTTAGCGTTACATAAAATTGGGACATTCTTCTGGGACATTTTTTGGGACATTTAGCGTTACATAAAATTGGGACATTTTTCTGGGACATTTTTTGGGACATTTAGCGTTACATAAAATTGGGACATTTTTTCGAATGGGGGGTAGCCTAAGAATTACGTTGTAATTAATATATATATACATGTGTTCCGATAAAACAAAAAATCTTCCATCACCGAATAATCATCGACATTGAAAGACCGAATTTGTAAAAAAATTCCGCAATTCGCTGAAGTTTGGATACGAATCGATTGAAGTCATAGAGTTTTTCGAGTACCGGAAGATTTAGGGCCAAGTTTTCTGGACACGATATACGTTACAAATTTGGAAAATGTTTCATCGATAATTTCACCTGAAATTTTAAGACCGCGAATTTCGATTTTATCTGAAAGGCCGCAAAGTTGACTTTCACTTCTAATTGACTCAAAATTGTACAGATTACGAAGTAGAGCCGCCTCAACTATCGCGCGATTATTAACAAAATGAGAAAGCAGATAAGCATTAAAATCTTTGACATTTCTGATTAATGCTTATTCAAGATAATATGTGTTCTACATATTAGAAAATTCACCTTTTTACGAAGTAGGTTTTTAAACTAGCCTCCCCCCCCAACGCCCCCTAAGATTTTGAAAGTTTAAAATGTTATCTTCCAACGAAGGAACGGATATTTTTTCTGAGTTACGAAAAGAGGGCCGTGTTAAATTCAGGATTCGACGCAATAAGTGTTTGGCGTTGATTAACTTTTTGATGACCGTTTCGTCTATACCACTTCGATTTCACAGACTTCCTTCACGTCGTTTGCCTAATTAGATGGTATAATTGTTAGTATTTTCATCGATCGCGTCTATGGAACATTATTAGTCTGGATTTCAAACTTAGATTTCAAGTCCCGATAATCGTTTAACGTGGAACTCACCTGGACATTCCCAGTCGTACTCAGTTGATTCTAAATGTGGACATGTTGGTGAAAGAATTAGTGCCTATACAGTCAGTAGGATTACTAATCGTTGGCTAATCGCAATATTTTTTTCACTATTAAATATCACAGGGATAAAAATTTATTAAATTAAACACGAATAACTTCGATGTATTACGAAAAAAAAGTTTGTTAAAAACGTTATCAAAAGAACTGCGTAATGAGTGTATGAAATGGCGTTTTGTTGTTCATCGAAATTTACCAAGGAGGCATCAAAGACAGAATTAAAAAAATTGTGGGAATTCATGATAAAGTGCCAGAAATTACTGCAGGTACTAGCGCGATAGATGTTTCAAATACGCTCGAAGAAAAAATTGTCTTTCCAAACCAACTGCAGAGTATGCAGAAAATTTATCCGTAAACAATATACAGCTCCGACTTTGGTAGACTGCGTGGACACTGACGGCAACTAAATAATAGTAGTGAAGAGTAAGGTTATGTTTTTTTATTGACTGGTATGTTTTTATTTATTTTTATGGAAATTAAAATTAATTTTTTTTCATAATTGTTAAAGATATTTTTTTGTTATTACACGGTACTTTTAGAGAAACATAAGATGATGCGCTAAAAAGTATACAATATTTTTCGGGAATACTTAAAACTAACATTATCATACACATATATATATATATATATATGCTAACATTTTTGATTTTTTGTATAAGTAAAAAGTAAGTCCCTCGATAGGGCGTCGGGGATTGTGAAGGTTCACAATGTACTATAAGCCTAATGGATCTAAGGAGAATATTGGGGCCAGTTCTTTTCTCTCGAGGTTTTTTGTATAGAAAGATAATTAAATAATGTACACACACACATATATATATATATATATATATATATATATACATATTTGTATAATTTTTAAAACGTTAGTGGCGTATGTTAAAATATAAAATTTAGTGATCCGGAGAAATCGTCCGTGTACGACCTCTCGCGTTATTTTTTCTTTGCGACCTCCCTCACGGGTTAAAACTGCGCTATAGAATACGTTATAACTTGATTATTGACTTCACGAATTTACAATTAAAAATGTATTAATCAACGAGTTCAAGTGTCCTAGATAAAATACGCGTCGAGAAATATCGTTCCACGCAAGACTTTCAACGAACCGTACATACATATACCGCGCTAGCAATGGCCGACATTCACTGGCAGACACTTTGCCGGATTAATTACAAAGACCAGGACAGCAAAGGTCAGTTGAAGAAATGGACCTCGTTACTGTTTAACGTCTTAGGCCGGACGAACCGCAAAAGTCGATAAACATGTATCACTTACATCTCGACACAGTGAATGCCGCTAATCTAATCCTTGCTGGAACTATGCAGCTCTTGCAACGGAGCCGTTTATTTAGCTATTTATCAACCTGTCCATTCCATTCTTTATCTTCGCAGAAATAAAAATCGTTTTCCGCCCATACCGTGCCTCTTTCAAATCTGATAAATTCGTACCTTTCGAAATCAGTTAAAGGCTACCGTTAAAGGCTACCGGCTACATTTCGCCCGTTAATCATCGAACTGCGCACGCTTTTTTTTTTCCTTTTTCCTTTCAAAGTTTTATGCAGCGGCTTTGTTTGTAAAAATTGTTTGCTTTCTTCCCAAAATTGTATTTCTATTTTGTTGGAGACGTTCGCTATTCTTCAAAAAACAATTAAAACTGTTTTGACACGTTACCGCAGCGTACGACGAATAGTAGTTTATACCATTCGTTCGTTTATACTACTGGGACGCTTTTAATTTGTCCAGCGTATAATTTCGATAATCGTTAACGAACATACCAAAAGCGTTAAAAAAAATCAGTTCATTCTGATAATGATACTTATCGTTGATATACATATATAAAAAAACAATTGCAAATGTAGTAATAGACGCGACTTTGTTAATTTTATACGTTCGAAGGATTAATCAATTAATTATAAAAATTTTTTACCGTATTAATAGGTCAACGGCTCTTCTTTTGACTAAATTCTTTATGATCTCAACTTATTTCACGAGATAAGAAGACCTTTTTGCAATTAACTATCGTGAATTCGCATAAAATCACAAATAATTTACTCGGCAATTTTATAAGCAAAAATAATTTCCCATCTGGCTGCTGAAAATCACACATTCGATTCACGTCAATGTACTGCAAGCAATTACTCCCGATCTAATTAATGTCGCGCAAAGACAAATTTCAACATAGCTTAAATTCTGCGAGCCATGCTTTTATTAGCGAAGTGGTGCCGTATTTAACAAAGTAAAAATATCGCATAATGTTTTGCTTTTTTTTTTTTTTTTCCGGAAACGGTATTTATTTTCATTAACGTCACAAACCGATGGAAACTGACATATACGTGACTCTCTCAAATTAATTTGATGCTGCCGATGAAGACGTGGTTATTTATAATTAGCTATAATTAACTATACGCGCGGCTTTTTTAACTTATTGTGTATTACATTTTGGATAACAAAAAAAACAGGTAAAAACTTTAATTATTACGGTGGCCGGCTGATTATTAAGTTGGCATACGGCGGAATTATTTTTTATCCAACAGCTTGCTTATTTAAAATGTCTTTTATTTCATTTGTCTTTTTACAGTTTTGACCTTTACCCGTTTTTTCGTTACATAAAACTGGGACATTTTTTTGGAACATTTTTCTTTTCATAAAATTGGGACATTTTTTCTAATGGGGCACCGCCTAAGAATTACGTTATAATTAATGTATATATATGTTATTTTCGATAAAAAAAAAGTTCCCTAATGATTATAAACTTAAGCATTAATTCTACGGTTAATCAACAATTGAAGTAACCGTCAAATTTTTGTACTGTTTTATTTGTGATCTCGCTTGTAGTTGTTTAGTTGTTTAAGGTTAAGCTGAATTTAAAAAAAAGAAAAAAGAATGGCCTCGTCTCGCAAACTCTACGCTATGAACCTATGCGGCAAATTTAACATTTTTACGTTTTGTGTACGCCCCCAAAACACTTATTTCTTTTATTGTTTTCAAATAATGGGCAACATTACAAACATGGATAGTTTAACCGAGTCGACTTAGATTTAATCTTGGCGTTTTGTATCGTATGAAAACGGATTGTCGTTTACACATGGGATCGGGATCAGTGTTTCGTTTCGAAAATAATCAAATATAGAATGCATAGGTTTTTATATTCGAAAGAGGAGATTATTGATTGTCGATTTGACGAGTCCTAGTAAAAATTTGGATTATTTTTAATATTTTCATATTTAAGAGTATCGATGGAATACCCGATCGGGAGCGACGTAGTTTAAATAGGTTTATTCTCTACACCGGTCACCTACTATCATCATCAAATTTACTCGCGTACAAAATAGAGATTCTAAATAATTCAGCGGAAAAAAAGCGAACAAACAAATAAATAAAAATTAGAATTGAAATAAAATACTACATTGTTTAGTTAATTTTTAATTTTTTTCAATTACGGTGAATTTCTTTTTTCCGGATATACTTGTAAATTTTCTATTATTTCATTAGAAGTGTGTGATTTCTTTGCGAAAATACACATATAAAATTTACCAAAAAAAAAAAAAAAAAAAGAATTATTTTAAAAATAAGAACCAGAAATTTTAAAATAAAATCGATCGATATCTGCCGCGGGCTCTGTAATATTCCTGTCAGCGGTGTTGATTTTCGGTCTTTAAATTCACAATCTTTCGCATTCTGGTCAGCGTTAAATGTAGAATTATTTCGTAGTTTCCTTATTTATCACCTACTTTATTTTTGTGTTGAATCTCTTTTAGTGTCGTTTACATATTTTTGATGTTTCAGTTAGGAAAAAAAACTAGCATCAGGTACAAATTAGAGGTAAAAAATTAAATCTGATTAAGATGTTGCGCGGATTGCCAAAGAAAAAAAACAACAAACAAACAGAAAAAAACAGAGAAACGAATGTCGAATTCGCAATTTAAATTAATTAGGCTGCTCCATTGTGAAGGAGGAGAGAAAGAGGATAGACGTTTCAAAGTTTTAACCGTTACCGCCTTTGCGAGTTGATTACTTTTTTGTTTACTTTGCTACGTTGATTTTTTGATAGATTATTTGTGTAAAACCGTTTTTTTTTTTTTTTTTTTGTTTCCGGCGAAGCTTGACACTTCTGAAGGTAGCCTCGAGTAGCACATAATTAACGTGATTAATTTTTTGAACTTCCATCACTGATACTTGGTGAACGTGAATATAGAAAGCGGGAGACAGTTTCATCCTTTGCCATTTTTAGATTTATTATAAAACTTTTTTTCTACCGAATTTTCACAAATCTCCCGCCTTCCTTAAAGTTAACCGACATTTCGGCCAGCTGAATAAATAATTTTCGGAGCTTTTAAAAAGTCTATCAGTGACTATAATGTACACACATACACACACAGACCAATTTAGTAAATATGCGATCACTTCGAATTCTACGACCATTTCGACTGTACTAGTTCGCGAATAGTACGTTATAGAAAGTGAACAGTCTTCCGCCGATTTTCATAAACCCCGAGATGTCGATTGCTGTGCTGATGTGTGATGTGGTCAAGTATGATTTTTGCGCGCCCTCATACGGTTCAGCGATACTTAGAAGATCAGCGCGTTGTCTGTTTCATAGCCAATGTATACATACATACATACATATATATATATATATATATATATATATATATATATATATATATATATCATGGCTGTCGAAAATTAGTAGCTCGAATGAGGTGAACGAAAATCGGTTTAGCTGGCGAGGAAATTGTTTAAATTCGCAAATTAAAAGGCGTACAAAAAAATTCTTTAGTCTTCCAGGAGATAATAAACTCTGTTTCAAAGCGGTTGTTCCCGTTTCCAAACTGCATATTATACCACATTTTCCCTACTTTTTTCGTTACGAATACTCTCGGAAAGTCAACAAAAATATTAATCTATAAACGGGGAAACCTTGATTTCGGCGCGAATAAATAAAAATGATCGATTTCGATTGAACGTAATTGAAAATGTTAGGCTGATTAAATACGATAGGAATGCGACGGAACAACAATGTTTCCATATAAACAATCCGATCTTAGATTGACTTTAATTGTAAAACAAATTGAGCTGACCTCAAGGCCAGTAGCGCACTTTTGGGGGGGTTGAGGTTCAATCTTCCCTGAAATTTTGGAGAGAATATCAGGGCTCGGCCAAAGACACAGAAAAACGAACAACTGCTCACAGCGGTACAGTTTGATGGGCGGAATTATATTTATTATATTTACACTGTGAATGAATTGTTTTTTTACTTTTTTATAATAAATAACAAACAAATAAATATTTTTAATTTTTCGCAGGGAGGCAATACTCGATTTCTGGCTAGCGCAATAAACTTTAAATTCAGACGGACTACTAAGATTTCTGTTGATCATATTTTATGTTTCATTTTTCAGCTGTCGGTATAGCAAAAATATTTACGGATTCCGGAAGTTAGTGTACACAATTCAGTTTATTTAAAGTAGATTTTTATTATATTTGAGTTGTAAATAATAATGTCCATTTTCTATTATTATTTTATTAAAAATATTATAAAAAATATACAGAAATTATATTTTAAAAATATTCAAAACATGTTTAGTGACGTACTCCATAATTATGGCATTAATGAAGTTAAAACGATATCATATTTTTCATCTTATAGATTTTTATTATAAAAAAAAGAAAAGATTGAAAAGAAAACGAAAATTGAACGTAATTTAGATTTTATTAATTTGTGCAGTTCGTCATATGGCTGGTTATTAGTGTATCCTTAAAAAAAAAAAAAAAAACGGCACTAGATTTTAGTGATGAAGTAAACCGTGAAATGCGGTGAACTTTTAGTGAATTTCACGATGAAATTAAACGATTTAGTTTCACGACTTATTTCACTATTTGGCTTGATCGGAAAAAGGTACCCGGTGGTGAAGAAATGAACTTAAAGCACTAATAGGAAGAGAATACGGGGGGAGCTTTCCTAATTTTTCTATATCGTTTTTTAAATTACTTACGAATTTTGAACAAGTAACTTGTCAGAAAATATAAAGACGACTTGATTTCATACATGTGTATACATTCTTTATATTATTATGTATATCATCCATATTTCTAAAAATAACAATTATTTTTTCAGCTTGTGGAAACATGTTTGCCAATAATAAAATTAATATACAATTTAGAGAAGGTATATGTTTCTAAATTTTTATTTATTTGATAACATACTGTATAAGTTTTTCTTTTTCATGTTATCACGTCTCGTGTGAACGTTAATTATTGCAAAATGCAAACGTATTATATAACGGTTAAGTTTTTTATATTTTCCTTTTTGCATTTTTAACGGACATTGTCAATTTATTGAAAGGACAATTCCAAATATTTTCTCATCAGTCGATAATTCGCACTTTTAAAGATAGCAGATTTTCAGTTTCATTTGAAAATTATATATTTCCTATTTTAAACATTAATAACTTTTAATTGACGCCGATTTTTGTAGATAAAAATATATAAAAACGTGTATTTTATACTTTAAATTACAGGGGTTAGCTGTAATCGGCTTACGTTAAAATATTAATAGGTGAATTTTTTTTTATTGTAAACTTTGCATAATAATATGTATATTTCAAAATACGTACACCATGTGCTTAAAATAGAACAAACTACACAAAAAATAATTGTACCTCCTTCATACATTTGCTCTCAAAATGTAAATTAATATTTTATTTACATAATTTTCAACAGGGGTGTGTAACTTCAAATGACGAAAAAACTTATTATACTTTAGGAAGAGGAAAAAATTTAAGCATTCGAAATTACAAATGCAGATAATGTTGTTGATTCCGCATCAAAAAATCAATCGCATTTGGAAAATTCAAATTCATATGGAAATAATTTTTTAAAATTTAATTCTTGCGGATAAAATTATATTCGTTTATTTTAATGCTACACAATTTATTTTTGTACATTTAGATCCGACTGCAGTTAAGTTGCACGAACTTTTTATAAAATATATCAAATTAGTAAATCAACAAAAATTTTTTCCTTAATTAGGTACATTTGTTAGTTTTGTACAATATTTAGGCATTACATAAAATGCATGTGAACCTATCAGGATTAATTTGTAATAAAATAACTTATTATTCAAAGTCATCGATTTTATTTAAAACTTCTCTAAAAAACTAATCTCATAACATTGCTGAATAGTAAAGTAAATAGAGAATTACTAAAAAATAAAAGATAAAATCCGAATTTACTATTTACTAATTTTTTTCTATTTAAAAGTAGTTATGGGTCTCACAGGGGGCAAGTACGTCCGTTGTATGATAATGCCCGACACTCTTCTTAACGTTTATTCCAAGTATACAAAATTACAATTATTCTTGCTTATCTTATACGTTATAATAGTTTAGTCAACTTAAGATTATATAAATTATAACATATAGTACACACATCGTAAACAGCCATCTGCATACCGATACATGAGGGCAGCTAAATATCTTCAAATACAAGGAAAAGAAATAAAATAAAGAGAAAAAGAAAAAAACAAGGAAGTACGAAAACAAGTAAATAAAAAGAGAACAGTAAAGGAAAATTATAAAATAGAATGATTCGGAACGTATCTTGGGTTTTACTCTTTACACCATTCTTTCAGTCATATGCTTCCTTTTTCCACACACTAATTTTTTTCTTTTCTTTTAGTATATGATGGGGTATTTTACTAATTAGTTTAATTAACACTGAATCATCAGTATTATCAAGCTGTACACTTACCCCCCCCCCGGGGGGGGGGATAGATATATATATTATTTTGGTTTCTTGTTAATCGAATTTTTCGCCTAGATGGTAATTTTATATTAATGACGTTAAATTCTAGTATTTTTTTTTTTTTTTCCCATTGGGCATGTCAACAAAGGATCTTTACCCAGAAACAAAAGGAAGAAGAAGGATCAGTTAAATGTAGATTCGGTCAGCTATTGATAAGATAAAGGAACTGTGGATAAGAACAACTGAGATCGACGGAAACGATAAGATATACGAGGCACAATAAGGAGTAGGGAGTTTGAGTGACAGCAGATTGGAATACAAAGAGGTGCGTTCGTTCACGAGGGATGGACATTCCAAGAGGATATGGTCAGGATCACAGACGGCTTCGTCGTCAGGATGAAGAGTACAATAAGGGGAAAGAGCGAGATGAAAACGAAAACGTGAGGAAGAAAGAAGAGTATTGATTCAGACGTAAACGGATAATAGGGACAATAACGGAGCGGTGAAGCAAAGGAAAATCGTAAAACCAAATCTACAATAAAAATAGTATATATTTTGGGGGACATTTCGTTGTTTTCCTTCTACACATAATTGATCCAGAATCATTTTGCTTGATATAGTATAAGTTTCAAACACCTTTTCTGCATTTTGCTTATTTTATTTATTTCCGTTTTCTTAGCCTCACGTAATATATTTGAATTCCATATAAAATTCTAGACATTATTATTGAATTATAGTGTAATGTGCGATATGCTAGACCCCTGTTTTCTATACTAATATTATAAAGAGGAAAGATTTGATTGTTTGTTTGTTTGCATTGAATAGACTCGGAAACTACTGGATCGATTTGAAAAATTCTTTCACCGTTGGGAAGCTACACTATCTCCGGGTGACATAGGCTACATTTTATTTTCAAAAAAATTAGGGATCCTTACTTAAACTCCAATAATGTAACCCAAGGTGTAAAAAATGACCTAAACAATTCCTTATATCGCGTGCGCTGCAAAAACTATTGATGATAGAACAAAATAATGTTCTACGACTTTGCAGAACACATCGTTATCTACAAAAAGTGTCGCGTCAGCATATGTCTAACTATTACAGTTATGTTACAATAAGTGTTCTTTTATTTTAAAAATTTAATTGAAATGCTGCCGCTAGAAAAGGCTTTTTATTTGTACCTTTGTATTAATCTTTATCAAAATAATTTACTTCATATTCAAGACTGCTTCGATACCTTTATATAACTTTTTGAATTATTCAATTCGGACATTTCGTTCGAAAGATATCACGAGTTTAAAAATGTATTAGAAAAAAGTCGCGTGGTCGCCGCTCAATCGGCTAGCTAGGCAGCACCATAATGTGCGATGCAGGCGTCATTGGGGTACGGGAGGGGAGTCAATGTCAATAAATAAAGTGCCGCTCGGCTCATTTGCGCGGTCGGCTCCCTACGGAGGAGCGGTGGTGTGCACCCATTTTTTTATATTTTTTTAAATAAGTAATACCTGATAGTAAATATATATTGTACATTTAACTATCCAAAGAGCTTAGTGACTTAATAGTTCTTATAATTTTTCAATTAAATTTTTATATAGGTAATTCCTGTTCAACAGTTAAGAAAATAATTTAGTACAAAGACAGTTAAAATTTTTTTTTATCATTTTAAAATGTCCAAAAGATCAAGATCTCAACTTTCTAGAAATAATTCCCAGGCGAGGGCATCAAAAATACGTCGTAATGGAGAATCTTCATCAGAAACTAAAAATCGTCTTGCAAGTCAGAGTCGCAATTGCGTGCCAGAGAGTCGAGTGTCGAGCGTTCCCAGCAGCTTGTTGAACAAAATTTGAGAACCTCTCAAGTACGCGCGCGAGAGTCGAGTATCGAGCGTTCGCAGCGGCTTGCTGAACAAAATTTGAAAACCTCTCAAGTACGCGCGTGAGAGTCGAGTATTGAGCGTTCGCAGCGGCTTGAAGAGCAAAATATTAGAAATATACAAGCTCGTACTAGGGTTTCGAGCTCTGAGCGTTCCCAACGCCTTCGAGATCAGAGAGAAAGACAACAGACGTCAACGACTAGAGTTCGTAATCGAGTTTTAGTTCACAGTAACAGATCGGCTTTCAGATATGATCCACAGACTGATTATGCTCAACAGTCTTCCATCCAAATCGGAACTACGAATAAGATCTGCTCCAAGTGTTCTGCCAAAAAATGGTCCAATGAACCTAATGGTATGCGCTCTGCTTCTGGAAAAGTTAGTCTCCCCCATATTCAGGAGCCGCCACAGCCAATAAAAAATCTTTTGACAAATAATCATTTACTGATTTTCTTACACAGTCATGAACTGAATTCCGCGCAGGTGTAATTTAACAAATAAAGTAATTATAATTCACGCGAGCAATGCCGCGGGCACAGCTAGTATTTTATATAAAGCTGGAATTGACTGTCTTATTTTCGAATTTAAACTTTGAATGTGTTTTTTACAGTTCAAGGATTTATCGATATATATATATATATAGATATCTCTAGATGTTTTAAAATTGTATACGTTCTCGAGCGGTGGGCAACAACACAAATGAGTATTGTTATTTATATGAAAAGTTCATGTAAGCAATCATTATTTCGGACGCTAATGATCGTTTATCATATGTTTAGTAATTACGATAAATTAAGACATATCCGATATGTTCATCGTCGAAAATCGAGACATGATAAACACCGTTCTAACCTATCAAATACGAAACTGATAATTTCACTGTTTAGCTGGATGTAGTGAAATTTTTTACGTTCACTTCGAAACAGTGAAATTTCACAGTCAGTTTGAATTAGTGAAACTTCGCGGTTTATTTCAATACGTTGTCACCGTGAAGACAGTGAATTTTAGCGAATGGTGAAAAATTCACTGTGAAGCGAAATCACGTCTATCTCTACTAGATTTTAATAAACGTAACAATCGTCTTTTACTATTCTTATTGTTTCTTCGTTTAATTTTTTTGATTTTTCGAAACCACATGCGAAAAAGGGGTTTAGGTACGCCACACCGTTCAAGGCCATTCAAGTTTCGCAAGTCAAACTATTTTTTTTTGATTTTTTGGGGGGGGGGGAGGGGTCGTCTACAAGGACATTGGCCCAAGAACAGAGGAAAAAGGACGAGGAAACTTAGATCTTTATACGATCAGAGATAGCCGACAAAAAGGAATCAAGAGCCTGAACAACAGAAGGAGAAGGAAGGGAGAGAATGAACGAAGCACTGTATGAAGTGGGAATATGTAAAAGGGAGGAGTAGAAAGCAGCTTGATCGGTTACAAGAGATGCACATTCGAACATTACGTGATCGGGATCACACGCAAATTGGATATTGGAGGGGTGCAATTTCTTCATTCGCTGCTGAGATATCAACGTAGCTAGCGAACCTGTTTAACTTTCGAGAATTAACGCGATCCAAGCTGAAATCAATGCCCCTCACAGGTTTTTTGGCGGGAGGGGGTAATTGCTTGCTACGTAAATGTGCAATCCGAAAAGGTAGCTCTCTAACAACGGAGAAAATTTTACTCACTCCCATTTTGCAGCAGTACGAATATTTTTTAGATAGCTTCGCAATGTTCGATATAGGCAAGGTAGTTTGTTATTGAAAATTTTGCACTTTTAAAATTATTATCGAGATTTTTTGTTGTTTTTTGTATTTTCGATGAAAAACAGGTAAAAAATCACATCTTTCTTTGAAATATTTTTGGAAACAAAGTAGTGATTCCGTTGAATTGCTCGCTCTGTCTGATCTATTCACGAGTAATTTCAAAAAACCGAAGAAATCACCAAGGCGCGTAATATAGAATTTATTTTGTCATCGACGGGCTGGCCGGAAAACGTAGGTTGCCAAGGACGGTGAAAGCCGTTCTTTTCCGTTGTTATCCGGAGACTTAAAAACGGGAACTTTTTGACGGCTGCAAACTGCAAAGAAGAAATGTTAAAACAGTGTGCACTTAGCGTTGCCAGTTTTCGAAGTGTTTAAAATCTTAAGATGAAGCCCCCCCCCCGTCTTTATTAAAAATTAATCTTTCACCAGCGCATGATATTTTTCTTATACAGCTTCCAGCCGCCGTTGTTGCGCGCCGAACTTTATTTTATTTCACTTTTTGAATTTTTCTTCTTCCACTTCTTCCTCCTTCTCTCCTCTTTGAAACATCTTAATTCAATTTTTCAAAAGCCATTTTTCCCTTTTCTACTGATTGCTCTTCTGGCCGGTGTGACGGGAACACGAATTTGTCGCGTTCACCTTCAAACAAGCCAATTATGATTAGGACAGAGGGAGAGATGATGAACGAATTGAAAAGAGATAAAAACGCAGACATTTCCGAGAAATTACTTTTTTATTAGAACGTCAAACGCGTTTCCTAATTCGCATTTAACGGTTTTGCTGCTCGACTGAAAGTCGAAATGTTTTCTTAATTTCTTCACGGTCCCCCCTCCCCCACATTTTTCGTTAATCGCACTTAAAAAATATTTGCTCGTCTATATAATTGGATTTTCGAATATTACCAGCGTTACTTTTTCCTTTTATTACTCGAAATTCATCAGATTACTTCTTATACTTCTGCCGCTGTCATTTGTGGAAAAATCTGATTCGGTGAGATTTTCCAAAAAAAAAAAGAAACATTTAGCGCCAAAGAAGGCCTTCGCTTAACGTCATTTGCAGCATTCAGCGTCTTGATAAATAAATATGTTACACAGATAGTTATTTTAGAGCTATTATTGCCGAGAAATTATATCCGGCAATTAAAAATAAACGGATTTACGAACGGTCATTTGATGAGTTTTAATTAGTGTAATAATGTGCTTATCACTGGCATTGGCTATTTGAGCAGGTCTCAAAAAGAACGCTAGAAGCTCTGTTGTCCCATGCGAATAGGACAGTAAGTCCGATCGGTGCATATATGCACGTGCAGCGGAATAACGTATTACTCTCATATCTCATGATGATGTGTTTTTTTTTTTGTTTTTTTTTTTGGTGCGTCAGCTATGGTCATTAATTCAGTTCAAGTGAAATTTTCGGAGGTGGCAAACCTCCAAAAATATCACTTGAACTGAGTTAATCTATCCGAACGGAACACATTGCCTAAACACCACGCGCTAGGTGGCTTAGCTAGATTTGATTTTCGTAGCATACACAGTGGGGAAGGGGCATTCTATTCACGCGGTAGACTGCGACATAGTTATAAATTGTAATCGGATCACTAAGCAAATTTGGAAAATTTTCATCAGATATTTTGTGTATTTTTATGCAACAGTTAAAATTTCGATGTTCCTAAAATCTGAGCTATTCTTTAAAATTATTCCGGAATTTGAAAGAACTCGTGTTGAAATTATTTAAACCGAAGCTAGAGTCTAGACTCGGAATTTACCTGTTACAAACACAAAGTAGTGAAGAAGAAAATTTTCGGGATTTTTAATTCCATCTGTTTCGAGAATTGGTGCATCGCGAATCATAGGCAGCTTTCTTTTTACCGTGAGGAAATTCAGGCGGTAAGTTTGTCGAGAAGGTTAAAATTTCAAAATAGGAAGTTCGCATCAATTTATCAGACCTGGAACATTCTAAGTCTTCGCGAGGTTTTATTGTAGATATGGGAGGAAAGTAAATTTACCGCGCCAAATTGAGGAGCTACGCCTCTAGAGGCTATTTTGATATTCGTTCGCTAAATTTTGCGTCGTGATATTTTGATCGAACACGGGGCAAAGTTTGACGGCGCAGTTACGTGAATCTGTTCGATAAAGACATGCGCGATTTCAGTTGGACAATTAACACGTGCCGATTTTACTTCTTAAATCGAACGGACGTTGTTTTCCTTAATTTTTAGTCATTTTTATTTTTTAAACTGCGGTGTAAAATAATTAAATAAGCAAAATCCACTCGGTGGTATGTCGGCCGATATCGAGCTCGCCAAAAGGAGGAAGATTAAAAAAAATGAACCATCACCGCAAAGCATTAAAAAAAGGAAAAATAATCGAGATTGTTAATAGTAATAGAGTGGCCAACGGAAAATTGTTGGTCACATATACGAAGGCCAAAAACAAAAAAGTCAGAGTAACCGGTTGCACAAATGATGTAGAAATTGCGGTGGTTCAAGCAGCGGCAACGGTCGGAAAAAATGAAAATCGACTGCCCCTCGTGATAGGATAAGGTGCAGTGAAAAAATCAAAAAACATTTTCTCCGTTCACGAGAAAAACCTCCTCGGATGATATCGTGAAATATCGTTGTCTTTTCACTCTCTACCTGAAGTAAATTCTTTTTTGGGGTGCGTGCTGCAACTTACGAATTTATTATTATACATTGTTTACTTTATCAAATCAAACTATAATCTACAGCGTTGAATTTAATACCAGAAGAATTGTTGACAAAAGAAAGAGATTTTTCCAATGAAATCACGACGGCGCTATGATGTTTTAGAAGGAGTACCACTTTGGTTCGGCGGGTATAACCCGGGATAATTATACGGTTACATATCGGAGTTGGCGCTTAAACGAAAGGAAAAATGGTCTGCGTACAATTGCCAGCCAGCATCGATGTATTTACCGAGAGGACGATGAAATGCGTTCTTTCGCAGTTTCCATACGGGAATTCCGATTGCTCACATTTCACGGCGAATTCTGAAGCTCACTCGTGGCAAATATTACGAGGCAATCGCCGCAGGAATGTGAGCAGCTTTTTACTCTATACTGCGCATGCGCCAAACAGTTCGCTAAATAATATTTATGAAAATTTTTATTAAATTATTGCGCATGCGGAACTTTTTAACTATTGTTATATTTTACATTTTAAATACATTCACCTGATTTGTGATACCCTGTTTTGTTTTTCCGTGTTTTATAAAATGAATTTTTTATGTAATCACTGTAAATATTCAACGAATAGAAAATATAATATAAAACGTCACATTCTGAAAAATCATTTGACGAATGTTCCTAAACGTAAATATATAATATGTTCAATATGTGGTACTGAATTTTCTCTCCGGAAAAATTTAATTGAACACCTCACTGATGCGCATCAACAAATTATTACAACAGAAACATTAACATTTCAATCCCTTGATGGTAATTTTTGAATAATAAATCTTACTTTTATATATACAAATACTAATGTTTTCTTTGAAATTGTATAGAATATAGTTTTGTATCTTAAAAATTTCATCCCTATTTTGTAGATTTCGTGAAGTGGAAGAAACAGATTGAATGTAACAATTCCTGTCGTTTTGTTCAAAAAGAAGGAACTAAAAAATACAGTGGTAATGTCCGTGTCAAATATTTTTACTGTCATCGAGATGGGTTTTTCCACAACAGGGCCACCCATTTTCGTAAACGACTCCTAAAAAGTCAAGGGTCTAATAAAATGAATTGTGCTTGTCCTTCTCAAATAATTTGTAAAGAGTCAACAGTAGGTGTAATTAATGTCACATATATTAGCACTCACTGTGGACATGATGATAATATGGGACGCATAAATCTAACAAAGGAGGAAAAAATTGGGATTGCTGGTAATACAAAATCTTTTGAATGTTTTTTTATTTATTTAAATATCCATTGAGCCAGTTGAAATATACGTGTAATTTTCTATGTGCATTGAAGTTCTTATGTATTGGAATTTAATTATTTTTTAGGAAAAATTAAAGAAGGTGTACCATTTGATGTAATATTAGATCAGATTCGTGATAGCATTTCTACATCCAATATTCAAACTCCAATTGCACTGACAGTGAAACAAGATCTCAGAAATATAGTTCGAGACTTTAATTTGAACCCATGGAAAAACCATATAAATGATGCAGTTAGTGTTGATTTATGGTATAAAAAAGTAAGTGCTGTTGATCAACTTTTAAATCCAGTTATATTTTATAAGAAACAAGAAGAAACAAGTGATGAAGGACTAGATAATAACGATATTATGTTAATCATAGCAAACGAGTTTCAAAGAAAAATGCTAATTAAATTTGGAAATAATATAATTTGTACAGATACCACTCATGGGGTCAATCAATATGATTTTCATTTAACTACAATTGTAGTTGTTGATGAGTTTGGTTCGGGAGTACCTGTTACATATTTGCATTTCAAATAAAAAGGATACCAAAACTTTTAAAATTTTATATAAAAAATTAAAAGAACACAGCGAAATAGGAATATTACGTCCGAAAGTTTTTATGACTGATGATGATGAAGCATTCTATAATGCTTGGAAAACTGTAATGGGCCCTGTGCCCCATCGTTTACTATGTACATGGCATGTGGATCGAACTTGGAGGCAAAATATTATAAGTAAAATAGCAAATCAAGAAAAGCGTACAATGATTTATAAAGCATTAAGAGTAATATTACAAGAAGTTAAAATTGAAGAGTTCAATATTTTTGATAAAAGGCTTTTTAAAACAAACTATAGAGGATCCTGATACTAAAACATTTGGAGAATATTTTTCAACTTATTATTTCCAGAGAGCTGCTTTAGGGGCATACTGCCATCGAAAAGGTTGTGGAATAAACACAAATATGCGACTAGAATCGCTTCATAAAATTATTAAATATTTCTATTTACACGGGAAAAAAAATAAAAGACTAGATAGATGTAGTGATGCACTTATAAAGTATACACGCGATTGTTTGTTTAAACGCTTACGAAAACAAACCAAACATCAACGTCCGGCTCAGATTCAAAGTATACTAAAAGCTCATCGAAAATCTATAGGTGTTCAAAGTGTAATGAATACAGATAGTATAAATATATGGTGTGTACAGTCTGCTTCAAATATAGAAATAAATTATGAAGTTGAATTAATACAAGATAAAATCAAAGTATGTAATAGTGAATGTCTTTTCATTTGCAATGAATGCACGCCTAAAATTTGCATACATACTTTTTCCTGCGAATGTGTGGATTATTTAATTAAAAGCAATATTTGTAAACACATTCATGCCTGTGTAACATTTACCCGTAAGTTAAATAACAATAATTTAGAGCAGATTAACCAAAACGATAATTCACATTTTAAAAATACTACTAACACAAGTACTTTCGAACTATTTCCAAAAAGTACTCCTAATGTTAGTAATTTAACTATTGTTCGAAATAAAATAGAAACAATATTCGGATATGACTGTACTGTAAGTGATGATAAAATATCAATTTTGTCACGGAAAGCAGATCAAATGTTAGATATACTTTCTTGTAGTAATTATAAGTCGATAGAAAAAACATCTTTGGAACCAGTAAATAAAAAAACTGAAAAGCAACGAAGACTGTTTTCTACAAAAAATAAATCAAAAACATCAACTAGTTTATTAAAACCAACTGTAATAGAAAGTAATAAGTTTATTGAAAGTATGAAGAATCCAGATTCAACAGTAGAATATGTTCATACTCAGTTTGATCATACATATTAAGTATTATTTTCATTTTATCCTTTTGTTTGGTAACGTATGCATTAAAAACTATTGTTAGTATAAACAATTTCTTGTTTGTTTTATTTGCTCCATTCTCATTATTTGTTAATATTTTTTTTGTTTTGGTAATTTTCTTTAGTTTTCATTTCCTTATATTATACTGTTTCTTTTATTATGTCATAATTATAATTTCTTCATTTCCTATTTTTAAGTATTTTTCTCTTTGTTTCCTATTACGAGTATATTTTGAAGTAGTTGTTTTCAGGCTTATTACAGTATTGTATATTATTATATTGGTTTCAATTATACATATTAAGAATTCCCAGCTGCAATTTTCTTCTATAAAAAGTAAGTGAAAATACAAAATAATTTTATTTTATATAAGTAACATTTTATTAAAAGGTTTATTTATATAAACAAAAGTTATTAATATTTTTTAAATTGTTTTACAGAATGTGACGTTTTATGTTATACTTTTTTAATTCGTAGAGTGTTTGCAATGATTACCAAGGATGAATCTAGTAGTGGTTTTGGGGGGCAATGTTCCTCCAGAGCCCTAAAATTGCTCCCCCCGAATTTAATACATGCTGTTTAAGAATGCAGCAATTTAATAAGAAATAAAATTCTTTTTATTCGGTTTGTTTACAATTATGTCAAAAGTTGCTGCCAAACATTTTGAAATGTTTCAATTAGTTTGTATATTTTTAAATTTCGAAATTACACGAAATTTATTTTTGACGGAAAAATGACACTTCATAAAATAGGGATTAAAAAAAAAGATCATTTAAAATTTGACTTTGAAGTTTGCTGGTATTTTGTGAAAATTGATGATGTGCTTTTATTGCAAGTTCTGCAAAAGATGTAAAATACTCACGAGCTGAAAAAAATATTAGCTGCAGTTAGTATTTTTTGTCAATGTAAACAGGAACTATCAATTGTGATGATCACGGTATCAATTTCGAAGTACATTGTACTTTTACACTTTTCAATTTTTTTTCCGTATGACAATTAAATGATTCTTCTAGAGGGGCAATACGTTTTCTAGGGTGGGCACTGCTGCTCATCCTGGCCACCTTTTATCTACGCATTTATTATAAAAAGATAATGAACCCGTTAAATGTTTTTACAATACGTTCCTTAATGCTACAATTAGAATAATTAATTTTAAAACCAATTGAGAGAACATTGTTGTTTATGATCGGTTATTTTACTTGAAATTTATTGTTCACGCTTACTTGTTCATTAATAACAATAGTAAAAAAGGTGCGCGTGCGAAAAAATTTAATAAAAGTCTTCACGAATATTTTTTAGCGAACTGTTCGACGCATGCGCAGTGTAGAAAAAAAGTTGCTCACATTCCTGCGGCGATTGCTTCGTCAAATATTCCGCTAGGAATCCTCAACATGTCTTACCTGCGCCCACGATAAACTCCGCAGAGAGGAATTTAACGGTCGCTCTTATTGTCCCCCCAGTTTGCAGTTTTGTCCGACGAAATGATTTAGCCGTTATTAAAGGGAACCAACTAGTTCGCATCAAAGTTCATTATTCGAATTCGTAAAAGTATTTATTTTTAATATAGCGTATCGTTCTGTTGCGGTCGACCGACTTCGATTTATATCGGTCGTTAGGAAGGGAAAAAAATAGAGAGAAGAGAATGGCCAGACTTTTTCAGCTGGAAGGAATCGAGTGAAGGATTATCAGTCAACAGTTTAAAGGCGGGACAGGAAGTGCGTTAAGTAAAACGCTGTTTTTACCGGGCAATTTAGATAAATCGAATCATTTTTCATCAGCGTTAAAACGTCCGGATAACTTTGAACTGTTGACGATGTACCACTGATTTATTTCACTTCATTTTATTTCTATTTTCATTGCAAATTTAAATGAATTTCGACTTTTGCGATTTTGCAGTCGATGCGAAATTACTTTTCTTCATACCGGATTTTTCGATTCGTTATAAAAATTCGGTCACGAAATTTCCGTGACTATGGTCGTCCAATTTTCCCGTTTGCTCTATATTCGTTTTCATTAAATTTCGTCGATATCGTACTAGATCGATACTATAGACATTTCGAACAGTTCGAAAAGTACGATTCGAGCCTAAAACTTTTAATCTAAAATAATTCATTACGCGTTCATTTGCAGATTTATACATTTAGTAGTGCAGCTAAAATTATTCTCTCTACAAGAGGTTTGAACTGAATAGTAAAGTAAGTCCCCGATATGGCGTCCGGATTGTGAATGGAATAATTTAAAAAGGACTAATAATAATAATAATAAATAATAATTACAATATTAAGGTGCTCAAAAGGTGTGTAGAATATAAGGATAAAACCAGCGAACCACTCGGTCACTACAATAATTTTCACCCACTCGTGATAAGTGCGCAAACTTTGAATAGATCGGGTGTATAGGTACCCGCAATAATCCTATAGTAGTTTCGTTAGGAATTACGATAAGAGAAGAGAGCGGGAATCGGACTGCAATTCTCACAATTGTGTAAAAATTTAAATAAAAATTCACATACAGTAATGAGTTTGGCTAGGCAGGTTTTGAGATCCTGGTTTGAATTTCACTGCCGCACATTGAAAATATAAAAAACCCCACTCACGCTAGGTTAAGTTTAAAAGTTGATGATCTCCCAGCGGGAACAAAAAAAAAAAAACTCATCGATTCCCGCCAGTTCCGGATTAACCACGTAGCATGAGGAGCAATTGCTACGGGCCCCGCGCAGAAGCGGGCCCCGCGCAGAAGCGGGCCCTGCGTGTCCAAACCTACTTCCGCCTGACTGTAATTTTTTAAGTGAAACTTATTAAGTGTCGTGGTATATTGAATTTATTTGATGTCACTAAAACGTGAAACGTTACACCTTTTCCAACCAAGACAATTCATTGCAGACAATCGGTAACCGATTATATTTCATTGGCGAAAATAAAACACATAATTTCATAAGATAAACGTACAAGTTCTACAAAAAGTCGCACGTATAAATGTACAGAATTTTAATCGGCCCGATAATTGGCTCTACAAAAAGTCTGATGTATGCGAGCACTCTTACTTAACAGTCAGTGTGGAAGCGTAGTAGAATTGAAATAGTTCGATTCGAAACGTTGAAATTGTCTATTTATTTGTAAGACTTACACATTATTTTCATTATAATTTAGCAATCATATACCAAAAAGTTATTTTCTAGTAATAAGCCTCTATGTATGTTATAAAAGTGTAATGAGAGATTTCCTGCAATTAAATTTCTCATAACCATTTCGTAATGCCGACACATAGTAAGATCGTTACCAATTTCGTTCACAAATAATTTGCGGTGTGCCCGGTTCAAACTTTTGGAAAAGATTGTAACGTGTTCCATCATGGTATTAAAATAAGCTAGATATTTTTTTAATTAGAATAAATGTATTTTTTTCGAAAAGAGCTCTCAAAGGACATGTTCTACTATTTTGCTATTAAAATAAGCTGAATATTGAGACAGATTCAGCGGCCATGACGATGTATGATCACGATGTCTGAGTTAGAAAATAATGATTATAATTATGATAAATTCCAGACTATGTTTTTTGACAATTTCTCCGGCAAATCACTTCAATTTCTCAGGCTTCCTCGGGCAGCGTTCAACGTATGAAAGTATACCAAAAACTTAGTAGTGTTTTCGGAATTTTTCCATCATTAAAGTCTATTACAGCAGAAGAGATCTGGAAAAAAACTCCAATTATGGTCAGTGCTTAAGCAAATGATTTGGAAGACAGTCTAGACGACAAATTAGTGCAGTTTGCCGAGCTACTGAAAACGGATGTGGCTAGTGCGATTGACAATTCAAAAAACGAAGCTCTGGAAATTCCATATTATAAATTCCTAATGGAAAATTCATTAGAATCATGTTTCCGCAATTTAGAAATTGCTTTGCGCATTTATTTGTCTCTCATGATGACTAATTGCAGTAGCGAACATTCATTTTCGACATTGAAGCGTATAAAAAATGAATTAAGGTGGAACACGATGAGTCAAGAACGTCTGAATTATTTCTCTTTGATGAATATAGAATATGATTTGCTCAGAGAAATTGATATTCGTATCGTATTATCTCTAAATTCGCTCACATTAAATCTAGAAAAGTTACTTTGTAAAAGTTTAAAAAATAATAAAAATTCGTCGTTATTAATCGTCAGTTTTAAAATGTTAAGTTTCTTATCAAAATTATTCTAAATTGCCAGGGCAATCTTAACTCTGGCTTCTTTTTGTACTTGTCAAAGGCCAACCGGGCCTACTGTAATCTACTTTACCATTAAACACTAACATAATTTGTAACCTATAGATAGCAAATAAACATGTTGAGTATTGAATTATTGTTTTACCACTTTATACTTAAAAACTCAGTAGATCAAGGGCCCCTCGATAGAATTTGTTACGGGCCACGCGCTTGCTTAATTCGGCACTGCTTCCCGCCTTTACTTAGAGCCTACAGCTAAAATTATAAAACATGGAACATTCTTTAGCCGGATTTGTTGAATGCCGATTTTGTAACTGCTGTTGTTCTGTTGTGAAATTATGAATGAAGAAATGAAAAAAATAAAAAAGTACAAAAAGTGCGGATAATCGTTTTATTTCTCTATGGGAAGGTTGAGAATAGACAAGAAAAGGGAGTTCGGGTTGGAGAATGAGCCACAGTTTGGAATGAGCAGCTGTAGACAGAAGGCAGGAAGAAACCTACCAGAAGAGGAAGATAATCGAGCAGATGAGTGTCAACTAACTCATTTTCCTCGATTCCGGAATGGCCAGGAATATACACTTGATATCAACGATAAAGCGGTGCTTGAAGAGCAGGAGTCAAAAAAAAAACGGATTTCACGCTTACTGAAACGAACCGTACAGCAGCAGCATATCTCCCCCTCGTCTCCCATAATAACATGTAATCGTTATTTTTTCCCAAACAATCCTTTTAACTTAACTGAACTTCTAATTCGCTTAAAATAACTCCCGTAATTCTCCTTGACCACTTCAATGTACACTCTCCACTGTGGTGTGCCACGTCCACTCATAAACTCTAATAAATACGATCCACAATCAACAGCCTATTCCTGCATAATGCTTTAATAATCCTCCCATCACACAACTACACTTATTCCAACGCATCTCATAATACCTTCTGCACCAAAAAGCCGTTAATGTTTTATTTTTCCGAAATTACAATTATGCGTGATCTAAGACAAGTGCTCTAATGACCACTTCCCAGTTTGTATCCATACTGCCTATTTCTCTTCGACAAAATTTTCACTGCAGGCGTAAGTTTCATAAAACTGAATGGAGCTCTTACACTGAGGAAGTCGCTATTTCACATCGGTCTTTCCCAAAAACGTATCAGATCATATAATCACCCTTACTAAAAGGAAGTATTGAGGCGGACTTTTGTATTTGCAAATTTTCCTCTAAAAACAAAACACGAGTATGGTCTTAAAAATAAAGAACGTATTTACGCATAAACCTATCACTCCTTCAGCCCTTACTGGCAACCGCATGACTATTTTCATAATCCTTCGCCCAACAATACTATACAGAGTATTTTCCTTCTACTTTCCTGTCTCTATGTTCAAAAGATCAGCACGAGAGCGAGCGTCATTAAATTTTAATGAACTTTTTTTTATTTATTATTATTATTATTATTATTATTATTATTATTATTATTATTATTTTACATATAGAAATTTAATGTGGTCAGCGGTGGAAACCATCCAATTAAGTTTTGGATTCCTCCACTCCATATTGTACAATTATTAATCTTAAAATATTGTGATATTAAAATAAATTGATATTGGACTTCCTATATTCCAATTCCTTTTTGGTCAATTTTTTCCGTACCAATTCATCACAGTCTTCTGCTATCTCTATATTTAAAATATCGCATTTATTCAGGATGTATCCTACTCGTTGCATCTAATGGAATTTTCATTTTCCGCTTTATATTAAATCTTTTGAGGTAGATTTTAAAATTTTCATGTCCTAATATGAATTCTATATTGTAAATATTCGGAGTATTGTCCGTGTTATTTAGCCGCTCCTTAATGGTTGGAAAGAAACTTTTCGTTATTCCGTCATGATACTTATCCACACCGTTTCAAGCTTTTCCATATATTGTTCGCTGATAAATTTTTTGAATTGTCTAGCTGTTAAAATTGAATACTACATATCTTTTATTTGTATATGTGATATTTTCGAAAGCTTGTTCTACCTTTAATAACATATTACAGTATTTGTCATCAAAAATTTTAATGTACTTGTAAATTAACGCCAGCTACACTGTTCAGGACAGTCAGTCCTAAAATTTTTAGATGTTGCCCGCTATAGTGCACTTAAAATCATTCTAATCTTTTCATGTTTTAGCGTATGCGCCTGCTGCAGAAATATTATCATTTCAGTCACAATATTTTTACTAACCCCATGCGCTTATCCGATCACGCCGTCATAATGATCGCTTTCGACACCAACTTTAAAATTCATTCTAAACATTCAATAAAAGTGCACTAAAAAGTGAAAAATAATTTTAACACGAGAAAATATCATACGATTTAAACAAAATTAACTTTTTTGTAGTCGGTCTTAAATTTAAATTACAACAATACTCGGAAAGAATTCAATAAGTTTATAACAACGAAATCGTCACGTATTTTCTATAAGCCGAGTATTAGAAACATTCGGAATTATTAGTGCGGTTTTTAATTATTATCGAAATTTCAATTCAGTGTCAACTCTAATAAGTATTTTTAATGTTGCGTAAGAATTATCATAAAAAAAATTCTCTTATACGTATATTACCGTAAAATATGTTATTTTTTATCGAGTAATTATTTTTTACTTTTTTAATGCGCTTTTTATTAAATTTTTATAGTAAATACTGAAGTCGGTATTTTTATTAATTTTTTTTGTTTTATTCTTCTTTAAAACTATTTCATTTAATCATTTTTAGTGTAAACATTTTCGAGTGAGATAATACAGATAAACTCAAAGTAACGCTTCTTCCAGCTCTGTAAATTGGTTCAGCAGTAATGTGTCTAACTGCTGTCGCCGATGAGCCTTTTCGGGGGTTCCAAATTAATCATCTTTATTCGGATCTACATTTCCTTAGGAAACCTAACGTTACAGTGGTTTAATTTTAAATATTCTAATGATAATTTTTCAACTAATTGTTGTGTACGTATAAATTAAGCAAAGAAAGTTTACCTTTAAAATTTTTTAATGTTTATTTTAATCTTCGTAAACAATCACCCCGATACTTACTTGTATACTCTTTAATATTGACCGGTACATTTTCTAATAAACAAATTGCATTTTAAATCCTTTAAAACAGAAAAGCTTAGTAATTAGATTGAAGATACTTGGAAAAAAATGAAGAAAAAGGGTTAATTGATTTTACAAAGCTATCGAAAGATACGAAAAATGTTTCGTATTATATCGAAATTGCGTAAGTCAGCTATAAAAGCGGATAATACCCTAACGTGCCTAGATTTCAATAATATAGTTAGAGGGGAAAAAAAGCTGGAATAAACCAGTCCTGGTAATGAATAGAATTCGTGGAACTAAAGATATGCGAAAGATATTGCGTAAAGTTGGGTGTCAGTGAAGAAACATTTATACCGTAATGATCATGAAGCTGTCAGTACTTAAAATTAAACATATTATTATTTCAAAAAAAAGTGTATATTTTCCATTCGGTTCATTTGATAAGTAATAGAAATAATGCGTTCGATAAAGAGTATAGCCGAGGGTCTATATGGGAAATTTGCTCCCGCGGCGGGTATTTGCACTTAGGGAATCGTTTTAACATCAAATAAAAACAATTCAGCCAAATTTTCAGCAATTATCTCAAACGGATTTCGAGAATTTCAAAAAAACCAACTTGATTTTCGATTTTATTTATTTTTTAATAGCAAAATTCAAAATAAATGAATAGCGATTTTCTTTTTCTAATTCTTAGGGGTATAAAAAAAATACTATTACTATGAATTTCAGGTGGAAAGCCGATTTTTAAGAACAGAAATAAAATTAAAATCAATTTTTTAACCGCGTTTTGCACACCGCCAGATTTTGTTAGAAAATGTCTTTTTTACTCCTTTACACTCGGGAATTTTTTCATTTTTTTTTTTTTTTGAAGTGGTGGAACATCATGAAAAAAAATAAAAAATAATTTTTCCCCCAAAATATTGTGTTTAAGCACATCAAAACTTTTTTGTTGGTAGAGAAATATATATATATATATATATAGAAAATAATTTTTCAACTGAAAATATTACTCGTAAAAATATTTCGAAAATAAAGAAACGCTCTACTTCAAATAATTAAAGGCATTAACAATTTTTGAATTGACGTTAAAAATTTGTTTAAACCTCGGTATCCCTTATTTCGATTTCTGTTGTCTTCAGAAGTTTGTTAAAGTCAGTGCTAGATTAACTCGCTAGCGCCATCTACTGGAACTTTCAGAATTATTTTTCCTCTATAGTGGTTGCTGCTTAAACGAATGTAACCGGATTTTAAGTATAAGTTTGCAGCGTTTCCAATCGAACGGAAAATTTTTCACTGAGCGATTACAATCAGTCGGCAATTAATGATTCCTTTATTATGAAGATGAAAAATTGCATTATGAAAAGAGAAATATTATGAAACTATTATACATGAATCCCATTATTTGTAGTTTATAAACGACGAAGTTAATGCTGTAGTGAATGAAGACAGCGACGAAGACTAACTGATGTTATTTAAAATAGTTTTTCATATATATATATATATATATATATTCAATGCGAAATCATTTTATTTATTGTAAATAATTAATGATAAGTTTTTTTGAAAGTATATATAATATAATATAACTTATCAAATAAAAATTTTCATTTTTATTTAATAACAATGTAAAATTATTACGGCTAATAGCGCAGAAAAATTATATCTTTTTTATTTCAATGCATGAAAAAAAAAAAAAATTGACATTAATTTCTTAATTTTCGAAATATTTTTACGAGTAATATTTTCAGTTGAAAAATTATTTTCTATATATATTTCTCTACCAGCAAAAAAGTTTTGATGTGTTTAAACAAAATATGTTGGGAAAAAAATTATTTTTTATTTTTTTTCATGATGTTCCACCACTTCAAAAAAGAAAAAAAAATGAAAAAATTCCCGAGTGTAAAGGAGTAAAAAAGACATTTTCCAACAAAATCTGGCGGTGTGCAAAACGCGGTTAAAAAATTGATTTTAATTTTATTTCTGTTCTTAAAAATCGGCTTTCCACCTGAAATTCATAGTAATAGTATTTTTTTTATACCCCTAAGAATTAGAAAAAGAAAATCGCTATTCATTTATTTTGAATTTTGCTATTAAAAAATAAATAAAATCGAAAAACGAGGTGGTTTTTTTTGAAATACTCGAAAACCGTTTGAGATAAATAGCTGAAAATTTGTCTGGATTAGTTTTATTTGATGTCAAAACGATTCCCCAAGTGCAAATACCCGCGGGAGCAATTTTCCATATAAACCCGCGGCTATACCCTTTTAACATTAATAATCAGCTGGTCAGATTGTTCGCACAAACAGTGGAATTTATAATTTTTATGCGCAAGGAATAGTCAGTATTGGGAATTACAAGGAAAAGAATTAATGAAAAATGAAAAAAAAAACAACAATTATTTTTTCCGTGAATGAAATTTGGAGTAGCAGACGTAAACGCTTACAAAATTCTCAAATGTCATTCGTCAATGTATTTTAAAGAAAAAAAAAAAAAAAAAATATGAGCTGAAAATAGTGAGATTGAAGTAGTCGTCTTGCCGGTAACAATACCCTCGGGGAATTGTGCCGAATTATTTTATCCGATACACGAAAAATCACACGGGAACATACCGCCTGGAATGAGAACTTTTCATTAATTATCAAATAATAACCTATAAAAAATATGTTCATGTCCGCGTCGTATTACATTTTCCAAGCAAATGTTGGAATAAAAATAATAATAATAATAATTAAATAAACGGCGTAAATTAAAATTCTCTTTGAAAATTCTTTTAACAAATTTTCAAATTATATCTAAATATATATATATATGTATATATATATCTATGATATATTAAAATGCTCAAAGAGAAAGTTTTAACCACCAAAGCTTGATTTTCAGTTTAGCGTAAAAAGGTCCGAGAAGGAAAACATTTCAATTCTCGATTTAGCGTACGTTTAAATTGAAATGTTACATTCACAACGCAGCGAGAAGTTTTCGCCTTGAAAAATGTTACAAAGCACCGTTAAAAATGTTCGTATTTACACGAGAAAAGGCGTAAAGAGCGACAGGTGTTTTATTTCCGCGAACGGCTGCCCTTAATTTACCTGTTTAATTTTCCGGCAACAAATGTACGAGCTACATTCGCCAGCATGCATAGTTTATATGTTTGCCGTCAGATTAATTTCGTTAAACTGCTTCCTCCCTTTTTCATCGTCAGTTGTTAGTCTTTTCCAACTTTTACTTTTGTCAAGACATGAATGCAGTCAGCCCGCGCGATCCATTTTAGAAATTGTGTGCCCGTTCGTATTCGCTGTGAAACAAAAAGTTGTTCAATCGTGTCGAGTCTTTCAACAGACAAAAAGGACTCGAACAACAATTTCTTCTTTTTTTTTTTTTTGGTACTCTCTTTTTGGGCTCCTGTGAACAAATTATTCAACGGGACTTGATAAAAATGTTTCGAGTTCCACGGGGAATGATTTGCATCGTCGAAAAATAGTTTGCTCGCTTCCATCTATGAGCTGAGCAAGCATTTTTGTTTTATAATAAAACCTTCAAATGTATAACTTTTGATATCATCGTACACAGTCGACTGACCTTTAGCGCCGAACCTTATTTTCTTAAAAGTCTTAGCGGCGCGAAAACTCTACTAGAATAAACAGGTTTAAATAATTAGTTGGAATGAACATTTTCATTCCGGCAATTTAATTAATTACGCGCATTTCGGTAAGAATGTTTAGCACCCGACTACTTCGATCAGTTTAACCTGTTCTTTTCTAAAAAATGTTGAAATGGAATTAACTCGACATAAAATCGCATACCTTACTACGCAAAAACAAAAATTGAAAGCCGCTTTCTTTTTTAGAAATTTCAAAAAATTAAAATTTAAGAGAAAATTAGTATTTAAATTTAGATAAAAAAAAGTTAATATTATAAGGCGGATAACGACATAGACTGATGCAAAATTAATTCGAAAAATAAATGGAGGGTTAAGATTTTCGCCAGTGATTATTCGTCGGCAAGCAAATTTTTATTTTTCACCGAATAGACTAGATTTTTTTCTGTTTTTCTAATTTTTAAAGTTACAATATTTAAAAAGAAAAAATTGAATCATCATTTTGCCATGATAAAATAGCGCAGCATAGAGTCACGATTTCGGATCGCTTGTCTAAAACACTATACAATGTGCTGGCCACTCTATCAAAGTAAATGGATATTTGGCTAAACGCCTGATTCGATTAACTATTTCTGCTGTTTTTTGTGTGCGCTTCTCAGTGCGCTTCTTTTTTCTTTTTTTTTTTTTGGTTTATTATTGTTATTGTTTTACATATAAAAATTTAATATGGTTAGCGGTGGAAACCATCCAATTAAGTTTTGAATTCCTCCACTCCACATTGTGCAATCATTAATCTTATCTTAAAATACTATAATATTAATATAAATTAATCTTATATTCCAATTCCTTTTTGACCAATTTATTGAAAATATTCATTTTTTCCCGTACCTCTATATTTAGAATGAATCGATGGCTATCCTACGCTCCACTATCTTTATTTCTTCCAGTCATCGGTTTTCTAATTATTTGATTATTTCAGACTCCATGAGTGTTCTTCGAGCGATCAGCACCCCTTTTCCTGATCATTCTTCCGATTTCATCACTCTTCGTCTCACTACCGCATCTGTGTTGATTTTCTGTGGATTCCCAGACCCGGTAGTGAGACGGCGGATTCCTTGGCTCGAGTTGCTGTTTCCTCTCGTTCCTTCTTTAAAAAAGTTCCATCTTCCAACTTGAATTCTCTATGTACTAAATTCCATCTCAAACTTTGGTCAGATATTTACCCTTCCTCCTTTCGTAACGATCAATCCTTTCATCTGTCTGTACAACCTAGTCTTCCTTCTAATATCTGGTGTCCTTTGAGTTTCCTTCACTTCCCCGTTCTGTTGTTATTTCTATGATTCGCTTTTGGGCCATTCTGCTATCTCTTCCTCTCGTTTTCGCTATTCCCTCCTCTCCTATAATTGTCCTCTTCACCGTAATGAAACGGTGGTTTGCAACGTCAATCACATCTTTTTTGAATGTCCATTCCTTTCTGTTGAACATTCTATTCTATATTCTTGTCTGCTGAAACTCAAGCTCCCCGCTCCTTATTGTGCATCTCATATTTTGTCCTTATCCTCGCCATGCGTTATTTCATCCGTTAGTTCCTTTATATTGTCCGTATCTGACCGAATCAAAATTTAACTGACAGCTCTTTTCTTTCTTGTTGTTTCTGTGTGTAGGTCCTTAGCTGACGTGCCCAAAGGGGGGATCTAAAAAAAAAAAATATATAAAAATTTGCGATGTAAACCATCAAATTAAGTTTTGAATTCCTCCACTCTACATTGTACAATCACATTAATCTTATCCTAAAATATTGTAATATTAATATAAATTGATATTGGACTTCCTATATTCCAATTCCTTTTTGGCCAATTTTTTCCGTACCAATTCACCACAGTCTTCTGCTATCTCTATATTTGAAATATTGCATTTATTCAGGATGTATCCTACTCGTCGTTGCATCTAATGGAATTTTCAGTTTCCGCTTTATATTAAATCTTTTGCGATAGATTTTGATATTTCCATGTCCTGATATGAATTCTAGATTGTAAATGTTCGGAGTATTGTCCGTGTTATTTAGCCGCTCCTTAATGGTTGGAAAGAAACTTTTCACTATTCCGTCATGATACTTATCCACACCATTTCAAGCTTTTTCATATATTGTTCGCTGATAAACATTGTAAAAATCTACTACTCTTGCAGTAATCAGATTGATGCAAATATCCCAAAATTATTTACTTCACTTATTATTTTATTAATTTACTCAAATTAGAAAAAAAAGAAATAAATAAAGAAAAGAAGAGAAAATTAACAAGTTATCGTTTACACGGTTATAATGTTTTTCTGCGATAGAGAATGATGAGAAAAGAAAAGAAAAACCACGACAGAGAGCGTTGGTGATAAAAGATTACGTCCCGTTATATAGTGTTTAAAATTCATTAGGTGAGTAAATATGAGTATATTGTTATTTACAAGATAGATAGTATGAAGTTTTTCTTCAAGTATACCCAAGTACTTTACTACATATTATTGTAAATAATTTACAGTTGTATGTACGCTACATTTGTAATTATATTTATTTTAATTATTCAATGTATACATTTAATGGTTTAATCACCTTTTTACCGTGGCTAATTTTGAATGTGAGACGCTTGCATTATCAGAAAACGCAAACATTCCATCTTAGCGACAACTTTGAACGGCTGTCCGCTGTTTATTCCCGGACTGGGAAGGAATCCGATGTAGTATAGTTTCTGATTGATGACTCGAATATCTCTCTCTATCTATATATATATATATATATATATATATATATATATATCTATATCTGAATCTATATTAGACCCCCCACCAAAAAAACGACAAGTTTAAATCCCACTATATATATATATATATATATATATATATATGTATATATATATATATATATATATATATATAGTGGGATTTAAACTTGTCGTTTTTTTGGTGGGGGGTCTAATTTCCGCGTGTTCTTTGTAATAACGAGAATCGGCTGAAAAGTAATTCACATACGATCGTACGAACGAGAAAAGATATCGAAGTGAGACCCGAAAAAAAATGAAAGTACAACTCTTTATCTTCAAAATAATGCATGTTTTGTTTTTTTATGTTTTTTTTAGTTTTATTAAATTTAAAAAAAAAATGAAAATAAAAATAAACAAAGTATATGGTGATTAATAATTCTAAATATTTTTTTGATCTACTCATCGAATTAGTCGGTTCTTTCGAAACTGTCAGACATGCAATTTTATCTTTTTTTTTTTTTTTTTATTTTTTATTTTAAAATAAGTTTGTGGGTCTCACTGGGCAAGTATGGCCGTATTTACACACACGGATACATTTCTCCCAGCGTTTGACAAGTTTTTTCACTTCGGAAATGAAAAAAATTGTCATCTGTTTCTTGATCCAAGACTTTGCTGCCTCCTTCAGCTCGCCGTCCGAGACTTAACGGTTACCCTTGAGGTCTTGCTTTAATTTGGGTGAAAAGTGAAAATTGCACGCAGAAAAAGTAGGGAGGATGTGAAATGAGCAGGAACTATAGTTTGAGCAATGTTTCTTTTTGTTTTCATCGGTTAATTGGCGCGAAATCCATCTGGAACAGATTTTTCGGTTACCAAGTCCTTGTGAATGAAATTTCGATACTCCGAGACGATTCGCAATATGCCGGTGCATGTTTCAACGGTCACTCTGAAATCGGCCAATTTCTTGCGATGCATTTCGTTCGTCGCAGAAACTGTGAATTTCCCGCTCAATATTCGCTTTATTCACATTCGCGAAATTTTATCACTCATCGATTCGCTTCTGACAACCAGTATTACCACATCGTAAACCGACGAAAAATGTAGGTAGGATTCACGTTTTCAGCGTTCAAAAATTCAATCATCGTTGTTATTTTACGGTCGCGTATGATTTATTTTTCAATCGATCCCTTCCATTTCCAGCTGATCATGCGTGGACTTGATGTTAATGTGTATCACCGGTTTATTTAGAACCATTCTTAGACGGTGACTCTGAGTTTTTGAAAAATTCCATAATTTAACCGGTAGTCTACCGGTGCTGCATATAATAGTTTTGACAAAATGATTTATTAACAGATATTTCAAATGTTAAATTCCTATTAAAGTGTATAGGTTTAAGCAACGAATCTTTTGCTGGTATTTTATCGCTTTATTTTTAATACTTCTCGTAAAGATATTTTTATGAAATAAACTAATGAATGAAGTGCAAAAAGAAAAAAAAAGTATATCGTTATAGTCAAAAAAAAAATTTATTTCGGTGTTTTTAAAATTTGCAGCTTAATTGTATCAAGTGTTAGACTACTGAATTTCATTCGTCCATTTTATATGTCTGTTTAGGGACACCTATCATCTGCTTTTTTCATATAAATGCGGTCGTTACCTAGCGAACAGCTTCTATTTCATCGCCATTTATATTAATCTGGCACCTTTTAAAATTCTTTAAAATTAATCATATTTTGAGGAGTTTGCTATTGTGTCCGTTCTGAATGATCGTCTGCGTAGATAGGCATGTTTTAGATTCTATAATTTCGAGTATGCTATTTAAGTATGATATAAATAAATGTGGTCCCCTATTAAAATGCTCTTTCGCGGTACATCGTGTGCGACTTATTATCATTTAATTTAACGTAATAATATTCCAAGTCTACTCGAGCTTAATTAAAGTGTAATACCTGAGCGGTGTCGAAACTGCTATTAACGCGATCTATATTTTTATATATCTACACGGATAATTGTCATTTGAGAGTAAGTTATTTAATTAAAGTCGGGGCGTAACGGTTTAGAATTGAACAAACGTCACACGTCATGAGGATGGTCGTAAATATTGCAATCTGAAGAAAGTACACTGATACGAAGGAAAGAGAAAATTTTGAAATATATCGGAAGAAAGTTAGAAAAAAAATCGAAATTATCTCGGCTCGGCTAATTTGTCAGCTGCTTATGCTGTTATCGTCTGAATCGGAAAAAGGCTGATCGATACTGTGTTCCGGCATGTGATTACTGATAAGGATTTACTCAGAGAGAGCAGCTCGTTCCCTTTATTTACCTCGAGCGACGTTCTCGTTATTTAAATAAAAATTGATTTCATTTCGAACTTGATTTATTTTGTCTTTTTATTTATTTATAATATACATTTTCTTTCTGACCTTTTTTCATTTATTTATTCTCTTTCTTCTATCTCACTTCTGTCAGATGAGCATGACTTAAGGGAAGTCGCTCTGCGGCCTTTTCCTCTCGTCTATCAAAGACCGAGCAAGTAGTACAATTTACCTTTTTTTTTTTTTTAATATGGATGTTGATCCCAATTCTAAAATCCGCGGACCCCCTTTCACCCATTTCCGGAACCGAGCTGAAAGAAATCAAGCTATTCCAAATTGAACTCCATCTGGTTTCTATTAAAGATAATAACGGCTAATAACAAAATAACAATATTAATAATTATAATGATGAAAAGAAAATTTAATTTTTTCCTCCGATTGTGCGGGGGAATTTTAATGGTTCACGTCGAAAGCGCGGACAAAAACTTCTCGGTAATAACCTTCTTCATCCCTAGGCCCTTGCGAGGATAATCAATTCCGTTTCCTCTTTTTCTACAGCCCATGTGCTCCTCATCTATTTTTATTAACAATATCCTCTCCGATCGGATTGAAATATAACTGAAATTGTTGAGCTCTCCAAAAAAAACCAAAAAAATTACACAACTTTTTTTGTAAATAACTAAAAGTTTACTATAATCATCTTACCAAAAAGTATTTCAAATTTTTATTGCACTTCTTTGTTTCATATTTCGTTTTAGTAGCTAGCATATATTTATCAAAACTTCTTAATCGTGCAAAAATTTCTGCTGATCTCTGGTTACAATATACTTAGAAAATACAAAATTTTCTATTCGCACGGAAAAAAACGAAATTCTAAACTTGATTAAAAGTAGCCGCTCTATTCGAAAAAGAAAGAAGAAGTTAATTAATAAAGTGAAACGATAGCTACGTTAGCGATTCTGCTTTGAGGAATAGAAAACGATAAGAACGGCAGGAATTTTGACATTCAACAATTTCAACGGTGGAATATTATTAAAAAAGGAGATGCAATCTTTCTGATCGGCGCGTAATTAAAATATTAATTTTAAAGAATATTATACAGTTCCAAAATTACGGTATAATATATTAGTGAAATGCCTGGATTTTAAGAACCTAGGAGCTAAAATAAAAATGGACAACGTTAATGAAAGACTATACAGCAATACAAAGGTCAAATTTGGAAAATGATGATGAGGGAAATAGAATGCGAATTGTAGAAGTAAAAATAGAGTAAAAAAAAAAAAAAAAAAAAAAAAACATTAGACGATGGCGGAACGAAATACGAAAATTGCAAAGAAACCAATCGGAAGTAGTACAAAATATACGGAAACCGAAGACTCGGGTCAAGGAGTGGAGCGAGAAAACAGAAAGTGCTCTATCGTATGAGATTTTTAGCGATTCAAAAGCAGGCTTTGAGAGTTTTTCGGTTACAAACCAAACCGATGTAAACGACCGTGATGAAGTGAAGTAATTCCGGGTAGATGTTTCAGATTTTCCGGAACGTACAGACATTCGGACAAGCACCCGGACAATTGTTCATACTTTCAACTCAGTCCGATTTCCAAATTCTCTTCAGATTTTCGGGCTGCTTAGCGGTGCTCACTTGTTGTTTAGTGAAAACGACCCCGGGCTTCCGCCGACCCCGGGAATAACCGCATCAGTCGAGAAAGGGAAAAGGATTAGAAATTTACGTTTGCCGTTTCAATTTTCTTCATAGCGAAGTTATTAACAACGATCGGAGACGGCGAAATCGTTTCCTTTCCAATTCGCTTATCTCTCGAAGCGCGCGATTTCGTACACAAACCGCTTAGCCGGCTTAAGCTAGGAGCGGCACAATGCCGAGGTGTCGTTGCAATTTTCGCTGTATTTTTATCGTCTCCGAAGAGATTTACCGCGAAGGATTTATTATATTTATCTTATCGTCCGAAAGCCGCTGCTGTTGGGCATGCCTAGAAATGCACTCGGAGACAGTCCAACATTTGGGACTGTGTGCGCTAGTTCGCGCCGTATCAAAGGCAACAAATTCGTCCGCTATTTGGCCCGCGTCCAACTGACGAACGTGTCTGCAACCTTCACCTCAAAAATGTTCCCGTTTTCTTACCGTTGACTAATTAATAAGTTCTCAACCGGGAAACCAGCCACCGCCATCCTACTGTTATTGTTGTTGCCAGTCGACGAAGCGACACAATAAAAAATAATAATAATAATAATAATAATAATAATAATAATAATTAATAATAAATAATAATATTAATAACCGCGAGTCTGAGTAATATTTTTCATCGCCCGGCAATGCGAGTCGGCTCTTTCCACTTCTTCCTCACGTTTATTACTGTCATAATTCGTTGACACCGATTCCCCGCTCGGAACGCGAATTCGATCAACCACAAAATCGTTGCAACATAACTCACGCTGTAAATGCTCATCACGCCTATGACCATCGAAATTATTCTCCGCTTCGCTGTTCCGTTCAGATACATTTCGGCTCAAAAATGACCGCTTGGCCTGGTTCGAGCTCTACTCTAGCCGAATGTCTGAGCGCTTCTTATCACTTTAAGATCGTTGTAATTGGCTTATTTTAAACTCTCTTTCGTTGGCGTTACAAATCTTTCGACCCGTAATTGACAACGTTCTTTTTCACCCTGATTTTTCCCGCTCTATAATTATTCCAGGTACACTAGTCGCAAGCGGGACATCCCATTAATAATAATACGTTAAAGTTTATATAGATATAAATGTATTTATTTAAAGTCGTTCGGCAGCCCGGGGGCCATTTCCCGATCTAAGAAGTTTACATCTTATAAAGATTATAAAACAGAAAGAAAAAAAGGAAAAAAATAGCTGATATATGTACACCACTACCTAAGTATCTGGTGAGCGTTAAAAATTTAAAGATGTTGTTGCACACCGTTTCACTGTCTGCCAGAATTTTGGGCAAACCAGTCATCCTGTTTCGAAATACCGGATCTCCCTTGTTGAAATTTGCCTGGCAAACGGCGAGGAGATTACTACGTCGCAAATGGGTTTTGGTGTGGTTTAAGTTTGATAGCTGTTGAATTGTAATTTTTAGCTATTTCTGAATTACTGCAGGTAGAGAAATGCCGTACACTTCTTAATTTATCCTTATTTCCGACTATTTTCCGCCACTAATGCCTAGCGCTAATTTCAGTTTTGCCCATTTTTCCTCATTTTCTTTACGGCGCGATGTCTTGTTCGATTTTCGAAATAGATTTCGAAGTGAGTTTGTGTCGCTTTTCCTATAATTCCTTATTCGTACGGTATACAATCGAATAAAATAGTCTTACGAGGGAGTACACAGGAGGGAGCTCAGATACATCCGCTTTTTGTTACAGTGAAAAAATGTGAAGAACGTCCTACCTGTCGGTGAATACTTTTTAATTTTCCGGCAGTTAATTAGCACAGTTAATCCTCGTATTACGAATTTGCCAACGATTTATTTATCGCGTTTTTCAAACTGATCCGACGTAAGTGAAATACATTTTGTCGAAGTTTTTAATATTTTTCCTTTTGTTTTTTTCCCTTTTCTTTCGGTATTAATCCCAGGGTTTCGAGCGATTTCTCATTTATAAATTTCGTTTCCTCATATTTATACGAATCCGTTTTTTCACTGTTTTTTAAATTTTTTTTTTTTTTTCTTATCCAACTGTTCCTATTATACTTATTTCATTCGTTTTCAACTGCTCCTCTTTTACTCGATTCATTTATATTAATTCGTTTTTATTTTATTTATTAATTTTACCTATTTATGCACTAGTTAATTTTTTCTTATTTAATAATATTTTCTTTTTCATTTATATCACAATTCGTTTTCAAGCGTTTTTCAACTATCGATTTCGTTTTTTCAATACATTAATTCGCTTTTAAACGTTTCTTGTTTATTAGTAATTTTTCCATTTATACTCTAATTCGTGTTCCACCGTTTCTCATTTACCGACACTGTTTTCGCTTTTTTCAATTATATTTATTTTCAACCATTTCTTAATTAATAATATGTGCATACTAGATACATCGTTTGTTTCTCATTTATTAATTGCTAATGATAATTATTTTTCCGCTGTTTTTCACTTACTTTCGCTTTATCCGTTTATAGTAATTTTGTTTTTTAAATTGTTTCATCCGATGTAAAGTGTTTCTTTCAATAATTCACAAATTTTACAAAAAACTGCATCGGCCAAACACTATTTTAAATTCCATAATTGTTACTGAAATCCGTTCTATTTTTAAGAAACTGTAAAAGCTACGCGGCGCAATGTTTGCAGCAAATTGTTGCTGGCCGATATTTCGAGTGGAAAGATAATTTATTAAGATACCCCACTGGCGAAATTAGTCAAAATAATTTGACGACGCTGCGCCGTTACAAATGGAAATTTTACTTTTCGTTCCGGAAATGTGAAAAATTATAGTCCATTTTGTGCCTTTTTTTTTTTTTTTTGTACACTTCATATCGTGAACAATGTTTCTTCCCGTTTAATGTCGTCCGCTATCATCGTGTTACAGAACTAAACCAGCATCATTCGCGAAACCGGGGATTGCTCGCGCAAATAAATCGGTATGGTAACCGCTCACTAGCTAGAGGATGGCGCTCGATGATTTACAAGAGATTTCCGAAATAACCAGTAAATTCGAGAACGGTTACACGACCGCGTCGCAAGTTCGCTTCTGTCACAATTAACGGAATTCGAAAGTTCGAAATTAAAAACTTGCTCCTGGTTGTCGTCCCATTCTGTAGTAGTTTGCGAATATGAGAATAATTCGTTTTAAACTTTCCGTCCGCCGAACGGGGAACTTTCAACACGGACGGAAACTGAATTAAACGATTTGCAAGACGCACATGTATGTTCGAAGAAATAAAGACTGTCAGCGTAGCATTGAAGACGGTGTATGTGACACAGACGACCGTATCGTTCTATAAAATGAAAACGACGTACGAGATGAGCGACATTCTACTACGGTTGCCGATACGCGTGATTATCATCACATTGTCGGTCAATGCGCTGAAATCGCTCTAGATGGTTCGCTCGAAGCCCACTCCGCCGCGTCCATACGATTTTCCAACATTTTTTTCATACTCGAAGCTTTAGCACCGCTCAAAGTGTATGCTCGCAATTAAACTTGTTCCCGACCATTTCGCTGTTTCGTTTAATATTTTTCAACGGTGACAACGAGAAAACTTTACATGTTAGGCGACGATTCGTCTTGCAACAGTACTTTCCGCTTGTCAGCTCGCTTTACAATTCGGAACTTTTTCTCATCGTAAACCGTCTTGCTCAACCGTCATTCTGTTATGTAAATTTCTAGACTGTAACGAATGGCTGATACGGTGTTCAGAGCGAGCGTAGAATCGTGTCATCTCCTAAACACTTGGAACAATGCATTTCAGCGTTGTACGCAATTACACTGCTTAGTCGCGACTACAGTCAGATGAATATTACTGAGTAGGAGTGGTTTTTGCTTTGCAATTATTCGATGTTCGATATTTTCTGTACGAAATTGAAAGTAGTAATACAATGTCTGTTCTTCCCGGCGATCAACCATCAGTTATCGTTCTAGCTGTACGTCGCCTTATTTCTATGCTCGAACAGAGATCACTGCGTTTAAAACACCATGAACAGGACTATTGATAAACCGATGTATAAATGACACTGCACTCGCAACAACCAATTTAGTGAAACACTCCACCACCTGCCCGCAAAACACTCTCTGTGTAGCCTTTGCAAAAGGTACACTTACAATTAGTAGCTAAATTGTAATGCACGGTCTGATCTGAGGGGTTTTATCCCTCGAAGAGTTTCCAACGCTGACAGATGATTGCTGTAGCATTTTGGGTTCGGCTAGATGAGAATCGAAAAAAGAGCGATTATAAAATTCAAAAGACGTTTTTTTTCTTCTTTTTATTGTTTTAACTATGTTTCAATATATACAGATACATATACATGTATATGTTATTATTATTATTTCGAATTAGCCACTGGTGGACTACGTTGTCAACTGGTCCTGTGCCATTCTTCTTTCTCTCTTTCCATACTGCTTTCATTCTTTCACGGTGTTCTTTTTTTGTTTCTTCGGCTCACAGAATGCAAGAGTTCTTCCTTTCTGTTTTTCCGTGAATCTTTTACAGTCAAATAGTTTCTTCTTTAATGTTGACCGCTGTTCTATATCTTCAGGTGTAACGCTTCAGTTCCTCCGGGTTTTTTTTTGATCTCTGTGTATCACGTGCCGTTTATTTTCAGCTTTCGCATGTAATTAAGCAGCTTTCCTCCAGTGAACCTACTCGGCTCCATCGTTTGCATATGACCGTAGAATCGAATTCTTCTTTTCCAGATTTCGGTAGTGATGCTTTCCACATGTTGGTATATTTCCTGGTTACTCCTTGTTATATATATATATATATACATAATCGTTTGTGCAATAACTGCTCACCGAGGCCCCTACTTTAATGCGTCATGTTTTTTTATTTCTTTTTATTTTTTATTTATTACTCTAATAATAAAAAATAACAAACTAGAGTAGCCTGCGAATTAGTCTATACTAGTAGCGATTACTTATGTTTTTTTGGAAGTCGATAAAAATTGAAATATTACAAACGTTACATAAAATTGGGACATTTTTTTTCTGATGGGTGCCGGCCTATGAATTACATTGTAAATTTTGATCGTTTTATAAAAAGTATAGAAGAGAAAGAGACAAAAATGTAAGCAAGAGTGTTTAAAGGGCACAGTCCCTTGCGAGGTCAAAATTACCAAATTATATATTACATGTTTATACATATATTAATAGCTATGCCATTTTTACACCAGGGGTCATCAGGAAACATGTCCTGTCACGAAATTTGTCCCAAAAAATGGTCACAATTTTACGTAACGAAATATGTAACGAAAATGTAACGAAAACATTTTGTCGAACGGCGTAGCCAATGAAAAAGTTTACTCTTCTATAAGAATTATGGAAGAACTATACCTGGGGTTGAATTGCCACCTTCCGAGTCCCGAAGGGCCGAGTTTTATATATTTATATATATAAATAAATAAATAAATATATATAAGTAAATAAATAAATAAATATATATATATATATATAGGGAGAGAGAGAGAGAGAGAGAGAGAGAGAGAAAGGGAGAGATATATTTTAATAAATATTTTGATAACAAAAAGTTCTCATATAAAATAAAATATCACGAACAAATTAACTGGATGTTATTAAAATTTTTTAAAAATCACATGTAAATTTCTCCGAATCTTGATAATGTAAGGTTTTCTTTACAAAAAATTACTATGTAATATATTTTTGATTCTTACGTCACTTTATTCGACATAATTAACCGGAAGTTGTTAATAATAATTAATTTTATGAAATTAAAAGAGCAGCAGACATTAGATGGCTGGTTGATTGGCCTATTAATGATGGTCGCGGCAGTTGTATGAAAATGATGAAAGTACTAGTGTTTTGACATAATCGGATCGAATTGGTACTGGTCTGGCGCTGGAGCCGGTGCGGCGAGGATTTTTAAGATGGTTGCTATTTGATTCTGCAAAAGAATCGCGTTCAACCATTTTCAATCGATGAGTAAAGAAGAAGAGCAGGAAAATCGGATAATGTGAACGGTTGCTGCAAAATGCAGATTAATAGTGAAATTTTCAAAATCGGTATTCTTTAATTGAAATGTTGAAAAACAAAATAGAAAAAAGCTCTTTAAACAATTTTTTGTCGAAACAGTTTTTTTTTTTTTTGTATCCAACTTTCTTGGAACTGCTAACAATAGTTTCTAGATTTAATTTTGAAGAACCATGTTTGTGGCAATTTTACAATGCACATTTAAAATTGCAAAAGTTATCAACAATTTCTACGATGTTTCACAGCGAAAATCGAAACTTTTTTTTAAATATTCGCGCCAATTTATAACACTGATATTCTTAAGATTTTCTACGCAATGTTAAAACTACGTACAAGTTAATTGAAAATTTTTTCTCTCTTTGTTGCAGGATAAAATGTGCGGCGGCTGTACTGTCAACGATAGACCAAACATCACAAACCGCTATTTTGTTAAAAATTTATTTATTTAGAAAAAAAACAAAAAAACGTTGTTTGCTAAAAGGAAATATTTTGGAATGCTCGATTTTTAGTATAACCCCGTACACATATAATGTCCGGAATCCTAATAAGGTGAATATCAAATAAGAATAAATAACTTACGAACGGTTTGACTTATAAACTTTAAAATTAGGTAATAAGATACAATTGAAATTCTTCTTACAACTCCAAGCTGTATTATTATGGGCGGCAATTAACTGAAAAATCCGTCAAGAATATATAGTGTGAAATTTAAAACGACCTCGAAAATCACATTTAAAAAAAAGTTCATAGTTCATTATCAGATAAAATCCTTTGAAAGTGAAATTCAAAATATAAAACAAAACCTAGAAATTCTTCCATTAAATCGGAAAATTAAGGCTAAAAAATTGTTCCGACCTTCTTCCTTTCGATCCAAAAAGAGCAAAAAGAAAGGATGTTATGTAAGCAATAGCCCGATCAACAAAGTCAAGAAAACTAATACGTATCTCAAACATATGCATAAAGGACCGCTTTATAGGAAAACTATAACCGAGCTTAAAACTCTTTACATTTAGGCCCTCGGGCGCAGAAAGCTTGAAAGTTTTGAAAAAAATATTTCTTTTTCCGCGCACGTGGCAATATCGATGGAAAGATCGCTATTTTTCGGGAACGAAACTGTATTTCAGTTCTTTTACGAAACTTTCAAAGTTGTTGAAAAGTTTAAAAAAACTGGAAAATGACGTGTTTCTTCTTTTTTGCGGTGGGAAAATTCAGATTTATTTGTTTCGAATTTAGTATTATGTTAATGTGAATTATAATTATCGTAACGGGTGGAATATTTAGCGCGTGAAACATTCTGCTTGGCGGATCTTGTTTAAATACATATATTATTTTAATATAAAAAAATAACAAAACAAAACAAACAACCAGACATTTTTTTCTACTTCTACAATGGCATAATGTCTCGATAGTAATTTCGTTTAATTAAACGAAAGAAAAACTATTTTTGATTTATACTGTAAGGTAATGAAGAATGCAAAATGCAAAGCGGGAAGAATCTAATGGGAAAGAGGGAATTTCGAGAAAGAACAGAAGAAGTAAAAATAAAAGTCAAAAATGAACGGGAGAGTCAAAACTACAAACAAACGGGAAAACGTGTGACTGTCTGTAAAGTGATGGTAGATGTGTTAAGTCTGAAAGTGATTAGCAACTCGGAAAATGCAGCTAATCCTCAGTAGGTTTCGAAATCTCCGGAAGATTATTTTACGGTAATTGTGTATTCGATCAGTTTTCGGATAGCCCAATAAATTGAAGAAAAAATTGAAAATTATGAACTACTTTATGAATTTCAGTCTTTATATTTTCAAACGGAATGTAAAGTGCGATCGAAAATTCAAAAAAAAGGAATCATACACGGGAACGACGTGACCGGCTGCCTTAAAAGATGAATTAGAAATAAAAATGTGTAATAAAAACATATTAAAATATATTTAAGCTGGTACAAAAGTATTAATTACACTTCCCGCGACGACGGACAGAACCGAAAATTATTTCCATTTTTAAAGAATAGAAAGGCAGTGTTAAGTTCGACATTTTTTATAATAAAAATAAAAAATGGAAATAATTGTACGCACAAAATTAATTATAAAAAATAGTAAAAATCTTTAAAAAAAGTATAATTTTGTTATTTTAATATAAATTTTATTAAATAATGAAATAAAACTTATATGGCACTTTTTCACGCCAGTTAATCTTTTAATAAGTTTTTTTAGGGTTAAGGGAAAATATTTTGTACCGGTAAAAGATTGAATTAATTTAAACTTTTCTTATTGTACTTGATTATAATTAAATTTTAAATGTATTGGTTTTACCTTGAAAGCGGTTAGAAAATACACGTGTAAAAAATAACACATAAATTGAACTATGATCACGGTATACAAAACACATATTACCTCTTTAGAGAAAATAAACGAGTAAATATGAGGTTTTCGCAAATTAGAGTTAATTTCTGTATATATAAATAAGTAGAAAAATCACCGACAAGATTGATTGCTTGGCGTTGTCAATTGCCCTCGTTCTATACGAAGTATAGAGAGGTAGAGCTGGGGGTCCAGGGATGGTCAGTACAGGGTCAAGGGAGGCACAAAGGACCGAGTTTAGAAGCAATATTAGCTCTACGGTTGATAATAGAGAAACAACTAGAATTTAATAGTCGAGTAATAATTGCTTTTTTAGACCTGCAAAAGGCATTTGATAGAGTCAGCTGGGCCAAATTGTTTCATATCCTAGAAGAAATTGGAGTACCAAACACTGAAGCTAGAACAATTAAAGCGTTGTACACAGGAACTAAATAGCGGAGTTCAGAATTGGGAAGAGTATAGGTAAGGCAGAAATACGCAAGGGAGTTCGACAAGGCTGCGTAATGTTATCCTCTTTATTTAATATTTATATAGAAAAACCGATAAATCTGATAAAACAAGAGTTGGAAGAACGGAAAATTCAGATTTGCGGATGATATAATAATCTTAACGAAATCGGAAGAAGACATTCAGCATTAAATATTTTAAAAAACCACCTAGAAGAGTATAATATGAAAATAAATGAAGATAAGATGAAAATACTTATATGTGAGAAAACATTTATACACAGCAAAAACAAGCACAGAGTCAATATATCTGGGAAATCTGATAACAGAAAATGGAAAAAGCACAGTAGAAATAGAGCGAAGGATCAGTCTAGCAAAAAGCGCCTTTATGCAAAAATACGCGATGTTAACCAGCAAAAGTATGGATATGAACCTAAAGAAAAGAGACTGATTAAGCTGTAAATATGTTCCGGATGATAAACGAAAGCGAAAAGAAAAAGCTGGAAGGGGCAGAAATGTGGTTCTGGGGGAAAATGTTAAAAATCAAAATGGACCGAAAAAGTTAAAAATGAAAATGTCCTTAACCGAGGAGTGGCGGAAACTCGCAGCTTATTGAACACCATCAAGAAGCGTCGAACCATAATGATCGGTCGTATACTGCGAAATGATGGAATATTATCGAAAATTATAGAGGGAAAAACAAGAAAAGCCCGACAGAGAGGAAGACCAAGAAACAGAGCTATATGTATGTCTCAAATAATAAAAGATATGAAATGCACAACGTACAGCCGATTAAAAGCAGTAGTATGGAATAGGAACGAATGGAGACAACGAACCAAAGGTTTCAATGATTGATGATGATGATGATATATATATATATATATATATATAATACTTTTTAAAAAACATCACATAAATCATAATACTTTATATGATGTTTTTTTGATGATACTTCTGATGGAAGAATTACGTTTTCATTAATAAAACTCCATTTTTCAACATGGCCATGGGGACATCCTCACATATGTTATAGTTCCTCTATATTACTGATAAAAGAAGATCAAATTTAAATTATATCATTCTTAAAATCATTAATAATTTACCGTTTGCATAGCAATTACAATTTCAGTCACATATTTCGTAACGATTCTTCGCAACGATTTTTTCATGTAACATCCGGCGTAAGAGCGACGCTGTCATTACGAATGAGAATTTAACCGCTCAAGTAAAGTATAGTTGGTTCATTTTGTCCTTCAAACTAACACGACCGTACGTGTAATTTAAACTTTGGTATACTTTTATAAAACGTGAACGTCTATACTCGGTTCATTAGTAGTGCAGCGCATTTCGTAATTCTCTGCGATGAATCTTATCTACTAAACAATCTTTCTTACGACAAACATTTCACGCTGTACTCAACCCACTCTGGAAGTACGATCAGCAGCCGGCAACGCGTTTTGCTATTCACCAGCTCCTTGCTGCACCATTAACTGACTTCTTTAGACAGACATGAGAAATAAGTTATCTTTTCACACTAACACGCCGGGTTCCACTGAATTTCCGCATAAAACAAACGTTTCCGCTCTGAAAATGTAGTGTTTTACACCCGTTTTGTACGAAGTCAGCCAACGACCAGCAGCGCGCATTAACATATTTCTATTCGGTTGTCTGTTTTTTTCTCTGGTCTGCACATATTTGTAGCGAGTCGACTTGCTGTCGTAATTAGTGGAAGTTGAAAGTAAACAGATTAGCGCTCAGAACGGATACGGAAGTTATCGGTGTAACGACACGGGGCTCCCTTAATGAAGACAACAATGGCATTGAATTAAAAGTTTCGAAAGTTTCCCGGCAACCGATAGTGCTAAGATGCAGTTAATACTCGCGGTACGGTTCGGTTCGGCGCAGATCGTTCTGATGTAACGAAGAAGAAGAAAGATTATAATGAAATTAATGAAAACTTGGTCTTACGCGTACTCGGCTAGAGCAACCGGAGTTCCGGCCGCTCTTCTCCACCGAGTATCAGTTGTTTAACTTGGTGAAGGGAACCCTGTTAATTCGTCAATACTTACAGCGAACAAGAGCTGCTCCGTCACCGTACCCGCTTCCGCCCGTTTGAAAACCGAAATTTTATTATGCAAATAAGCTGAAATACTACCTGAGCGGTAATGCGTGCGGTAACGATTAGCGCTAATAACGATAGCAATCATTATCGCCGTAGTTATTATTATAATTATGCGCGCGACGCGGAAGCCGGGCCATCGTAGTTGAAAATTAAAAATCTTTCCAAAAAAAAAAAAAAAAAAAGAAAAAAAAAAGGAAACAAAAATAAGGGTGGTCACTTCTTTGATTAGATTTTTGTCATTATTCTAAGAGTTCAGTTGAGCCGAACTTGGAAATCGGGAATAATATAGCGGTTAAGCGGATCGGATTTTAATTTTCTTTCTTTCCCGTGTGATTTGTGGTCGTTATTTGATAATAATCGGTTCGGTCGCTGTTTCGTTACATAACACGTTATTCATCGTGAGCGAAATTTGTCGTGGGGAGATCTGCTATTAACTCGAATATTAACGATCCGCGCGTTTCACAAAAAAAAAAGTAAGCCTTCTAGCTCTGTAGAAAAACAAAAAAAAAGAAGCTACGCAGAGGTAGCTTAAAAATTTTTAAGAAACAAGCGGAAACGCTAATGAAAACAGAAAAGCGACAGATGTCACAAGGACTGTGCGAAAAGGTTGAATATGTTTGGCAATCCACGAGTCCTTATCGTTTTACTGGAAACCACGCTACTACCGCGATTTGAGTGGATCGACTCGAACTGCGTGCGTTGAACGGTTTTTGAATTATTCGCTACGATCTTAATTTTTATCCGTATAAAATTTTGAATTTCTGAATTCGACAATCCGAAGAAGCGATGGTTCTCACAGAGTCGAAAAGGAAGACATTTTAATTAAACAAAATTTTTATAAGGCCACATTCACCTAAATAACGACATAGATAAACAAACCGCGGATACAGGAGCGACCGAAATCTTCATATAATACGCGAGAAAGCGAACCACTCCTCGTCCAAGCTCATCGTAGCACAATACAAACTCGTCGGACCGACAGTGAATTCGTTACAAGAGAAGTTAACCGAATTCGTTGTACCGGTATGTTAGGCGACAGCTAAAGTGTACACGGTTCCAGCAGGATGCTGTCCTGTTTCATCGCACGGGGTTGGAAACGTTGAACATGCTTCGTAAACAGCGCGCATATTATCTTCAGTCCAGTTCCATGGTCACCGCGTTCGGGAATTTATCCGTTTGTAATTTTTATTTTTATGGGCAAAACGCTCGGTGTATGTTCTCGTAAACCACGGACTTTGGGAAAGTTACAATATTACGACCAAAGTTAGGGCAATTTGAAAAAAACTACATCAAAAGAAGTATTCATTAATTCTGAAAAACGGCTGAAAATGGAGACGCTCATTTAACGTTATAAAATGATACAAAAAAAAAAATTTCTATTTTTGAACAGAATTGCGAATTACTTGAATTTATAAAAATACCGACTTTTCTTCCCGCCCTTTAAAGTATATATTGATTACAACGTAATTCTTAGGCCAGCCCCCATTACAAAAAAATGTCCCAATTTTATGTAACGAAAAGGACGTAAATGTCGCCAGCTATTCGATTTACCAAAATTTTAATTACCCACCGAAGCGACGTGCTGTTTTTTTGTCGGAAAAAATAAAAACGAAAGAGAAATCGCAAATATTTCGAAAGAAAATGAAAATTTTGATTTCTCTTTTGTTTTTTCCTACTTAGTAGGTTCAAAAAAAAAAACAAGAATAGAAAAAGTAAGAGGAAACGGTGTTATGAAATACCGTAACAAATCAGTCGACTGCTGTTGTAAAAAGATAAAGAGAACTTCCCCACGTAACCCACATATTTTGCCAAAATTTTATTTGAGGAAATCTAGAATAAATATAATAGTTCGAGTGTTGGCCAACGACAATGACGCGACGACGGCGTCGGGACCGTTTAATTAAAAAAAGAAAAATAGACGAACGGAGCATGAAACTAAACGATGCAAAGCTGCTCTCCGTTCTAGCGGTGACGTTTTCTTATTGGAGCACGAGATGCGACCTCTGCCACATTGTTATTTTAACGGGCAGCGGACAGGACTGCTGTAGAAAATTTGGACCGTACATCTTCCGATTCGTTTCTAACATTTCATTTTACGATTAATAATTAATAAAAATAGGAAGGTGTAAAATTAGAACGACTACTTTCCTAGACGAACAAACGGAATAGTAAAAATAATCGAGTTCGTAAACTTCATCGCGCCAATCACGTCGACAGATTCGTAATAATAAAATTACTGTTCGCGATAATTGTTAATAATTTGATGATTTTTTCGTATCTGGGCGGTGAGGTTGGATAAAAAGAAAAAAAAACAACACTCGAGTGACTCCGTGAGACTTTTTCATGTTCTTTACCAAACGATAGATAAAACTCGGCTCGTGTTGGATAATCGGGGCTTCATTGGAGTATTTTTAATGCTCTCTCCGGATATTAGGCGAACGAGACGGGTGAACTTCAGCGCGCAGTCGACAGACGTGATTATTTATTATTCATGTCCACGTTAGTTCGCGCCATGCACATTCCTATAGTTTGAGATTCGGTTGTTTTCCGTTCAGTGCGTGCTCTTGCAAGTGCCCCGGTCGCAGAAGGGCAATAGTTTCATGTCTTCCGCGTTCCGATTGCCTTAGATGTTCACTACTTCGCAAGCTCTTCTACGTGGATTACTAAACTTTACATGAGCGCATTTGCCATTAATGTTACGCGTTGCATTGAAGTAGTTTTTTTCTCGCACATATTCCAGTCCGATTTTAGAGACACACATTGTCGCCGCTGACTCAAGTTGAGTTTTCTAACAATTTTACTGATATTTTTCAGAAATCCTGTTTTTTTTTTTTTTTTTTTTTTATTGTAGATCTGCATGCCGTTTACTTTCTGTTTTTCACTTTTGACATGTTTTGACGAATTGTTCACCTCCTTAACTAGAACGTAACCGTAGCACCCCCTAATCATTTTTCACTTATATATAAGGTTTCAGCTTGTTTCTCACTCTAGCCGGAGTTGCACGTCTGATTATCCTAAGGAAAGCACATTATTCACGCAACTCCATTCGATATTCACGATATTAGTCGAGTTGTTACCAGAATAAATTTTTTTCGAGATCAATTTCCTCTGGACAGTCTTCCTTTTTTTTCCTTTTACTTTTTAAGCGTTCCTCCCTCAAAACGTAACCCATCTCATTTGTGGTTGTTTCGTTTCAAACTGGATTTTTTTGCTATTCACAAGTCGATCTGTAAAATAACCGTTCCAATTGACAGACTAATCTCAAAGCCATTTCAGACGGCTGAGAAACTTTTGTGCAATTTTGCAGTTTTCTGACATTTGGTTCATTTTTTATTGTATAAATATCGCTCTCTCTCTCCCTCTCTCTGTTAATAAATGCGAGTAGTATTTCATTTTATCATTTATCGTATACTTTTTTAAATTGACATAATTTTCTTGGACAACAAAATATCGCGTGATTTGATCATATAATCTGAGACGTCTTAATCTTCTCGGCAATTACAAATCTGTTTTCGACCATCAGGCTCATTTGCGAGCAACGACATTATCAAACATATTTGATTTGGTTAGATTTAATTAGATTTGATTAGATTTGATTTGATTTAATTCGGTTTGATTTGATTTAATTAGATTTGATTAGATTTGATTAGATTTGATTAGGTTTGATTAGATTTGATTTGATTTAATTAGATTTGATTAGATTTGATTTAATTCGATTTTATTAGATTTAGTTAGATTTGATTTGATTTAATTCGATTTTATTAGATTTGATTAGATTTGATTTAATTCGATTTTATTAGATTTGATTTGATTTAATTAGGCTTGATTAGATTTGATTTAATTCGATTTTATTAGATTTGGTTAGATTTGATTAGATTTGATTTGATTTAATTAGATTTAATTAGATTTGATTAGATTTGATTTGATTTGATTTAATTCGATTTTATTAGATTTGGTTAAATTTTATTAGATTTGATTTGACTTGATTTAATTTGATTAGAGTTGATTTTGCACTAAATTACTTCGGAAAAAATCTAGCCGAGTTTATTAATTTTTTAAACTGGCCATAGCGCTTACGCACTTAATCTGTCGTTGGCCGTAAATAAGTGTCCTCGAAAGTAGAATGACTGCAGTTTCATCAGTGCGAATTGAAAGGTTAGATCGCGACCTTTTGCCGGTATTAGATAAAAAGTCGTTTCGAAATATTGTTCAGCGATATAGTACAAAGTGACTTGGGATAATTTCGCAAAATTGTCATAAAACTGTAAAATTTTGCCAAGATGAAACAGAGCAAATGAAAGCGTCGAATTACCAGCTGCGAGATTTCTTTCCCGATCACCGATAATTTCTACGTCGCGCGCATTTTCAGCTTTCAAAACTGCTTTTAGCTCAAGTGTCGCTTCGTTCTTCCCTTTGTGACACATCGTGGTTCTACAGACGAGATAAAAGGAAATCCTTTTCACGTTAAATTTTGGTAATAACTGAATTTGCAATGATATCCTTCTGACCGGTTTATTTATACCCCTTGGCGCCCGATTAAACCGCAACAACCATCCACTCCGGATTAATTCTAAATTTCTGATACGCGTTTGATTTCTGCCACAACTAACTGCCGAAATAACTTTATCAAACGTCTTTTACAATTCCTTTCCAATTTCTTTATTCGAACTGGTCATAATTCGTTTTCTCCCCTCCCCTCCTCATGGGACTCTTACACTTAGTTGTTCATCGTCCTCGGCAATGTTTTTACTTTCAACACGATTTTCAAAGCTAAACGTTTGGCCCCTTAAATCTCTTTCTTTTTTTTACATCCGTTTTATGATGGTCATCCATTATTTAATATCTGTCGAAGCGTTTCGTTTGTTTAAACGATCGTAAAAATCGTGGCAATATCTGACATTTTTAAAGAAAAAAAATGTTTTCGCTCTTTCAATTTTCAGTGGGGCATCATTTTTTTCAGACGAATGAAAAAGTGTGTACATTTCGCAGATCAAATTAAACTGTTTTAAATTATATTCTCCGTAAATATGCCAGAAGGGGAAATGTACCGAATCTAAAAATCGACATTAGCCGTTTAATTAGTGCGCATCTTTCGCGACGTAGTGCGATTAAAAACCTATCAATCGTAAGATAAAATATATCGACGGGAATTGAAGAGCGGTAAAGGTATTAATTAGAAAACAAAAAAAAAATCTTTTTTATATCTTCTTTGACTCCTTTTTTGTTGGGTTGGCTGTTTAGTAGTCGGTTTTCAGGATGTTTTCATAATAAATTTTTGAAGATGCGACTGCATTAATTCCAGAGCACAAATACGCATAAATGAAATGCAAAAAAGGTCAAAAATGATAAAAAAGTTATAAATAAAAAAAAATTACGAGAAGAATAAAATGTAAATATACTAAACTAGCTCATATAATTTAGTCACTAACGAGAAATTCGATAACTAACATCGAAGGAACAAAAGTGAATATGTTTCTACGGGAATGATAGACTTCACGATAAAAAGACAAATTTTTTTAAGATATCAAAAAATATAGGCGTTTACTAAATTTTTACCGCGTAAACGATGTTAATTTCATTCGATTTGGGGAGTTGTAAACAAAAAACTCCCTCTTAGATGTAATCATTAAAATTGCGGATAGGACCGCACTAGTCATTTTCAGAAAATATGAAATATGGAAAACTATAAAAACCCATGTAAAATTCAATTAAATTTGGCACTTTCCTTTGCATTTTTGCATTGTTTACTTCATTTATGGTATCGAGAATTTCTACCTTTTCTACTGCCAGTTGCAGTTGGTAGCTCTTTACTCTTTCGCAGTCAGATTTTTTATTAATTGTTGTTTCAGCATCTTCAATTTTCCATTATGTTATTACAATGCATGAAAATATAATTTCGTGAAGAATAAATTAGTTTCGTCCATCCCATTTTAAATTTTAATTAAAGCAAAATTTGATATTTCTGCTAAATTCGATTTAATTCCCCGATGTATTTTCGGTTCACTTCGATTCAAATGTTCCAGACTATCTGGGTTGGCCGATTGAAAACTTCGGGTCAACCGCATTATTTGAAAAGTGACAAAAAATGAAATCATTTTAATATAAATTGCGACAGAAATTTCCTGATCTGTTTTTTGCTATCAGTCTTACACATTTTTTAACTTTTACATTTTGCTCTCTTTTTGTTGTACATATTAATTAGATTTAGTCGAATTCGTCTGTACATTAAATAGTTCAAAAAAAAAACAACCTCCTATTGAATGAGAACAAAAAGTGAAGAATAGCACCTGAGCGAGGATGTTTTCATTTTTTTTTTCGTTAAACTTGAAATAAAATTTTGTTTAATATTTCAAGAATTATCTCATAGATATTGAACAAAATAGAATACAGTCATTAGCCGAATAGTATACATTACTCGTGTATTACTCGTGTGGGTTCTCTTTATATCGAAAAACTGCAGGGCTAGGTTACACTGAATATCGATAAAACAAAATTGTAGCCATGTAAACATTTTTTTTTGTGCGTTATTAATTAAATTAATTGTAATTACATATGAAATCGAATTATTATGGTAATGTAATAGATTTTTATTACAGCCAGCTGTTGTTGTCTATTCAATGTTCCGTAAGATACTGTTACGAATACTACATAGCCAGATCTACGCGCATATGGTGAAATAAATACTTGAAGAACAAGCAGGCTTTATGAAACGGCACGGTACACAGGAACAGATTCTTCCTCTAAATACGCTCCTTAATTTCCAATTTATTTGCATCCCGTTCTGTGTCGTAGTCGATCTACTATGGATTCCATTGCGGCATTCCTGGTAACGTTGACACGTTGGCACGTTCGGCGGCGATCAATGATATCTATTTATTAGTAGATTTCCTGCTCAAACTCTACTGTTTCTCTCATCGTTCCCATCACGATTTTTGGACCAAATTCTATCGTTCATTCTCTTTACCAATCCTCGATCTTTCTACCTTTTTATGCAGTCCTTTCCTTCCTCTCTTCCCTGGTTTAATCTGTTCCCCTACCTTAGCATTATTTTCTTCTATAGTTCGCTTGCGGTTCAATTATAGTCTCTTCCGTTTTTTCTCTTATTCAATCACCTTTGTGACCTTATGACCTTCTAGATCTTAATTATACCTACCATGCGAATCACGTCTTGTTCGAATGCCCCTTTATTTCCTCCGAACCTGTTACCCTGTATTCTAATCATCTGCACCTTGGCCTCCCCACTTCTTATAGTTCCCATGCCATTCTTGCATTCCCCTCTCTCAACATAGTTCCTTTGTTAGCCTTCTTTATCTCATCAATTTCTAATCTTTTCCTTATATAATGGAAAATTCTCGCAAGTTCCACTGTTGACGTGCTCCCTCCCCCAAAGATTCTTAACATAAAATTATTGATTGAAAAAGCACGCGAATATGAAATACCTGTAGTAATGTGCGTTGTAGATTATCAAAAAGTGAAATGCGTGCACCAAAGCATACTGTATAAAGAAGCCATACGAGAACATAATCGTAGTATTGTACGTATCGATACCGTGAAATCAAGAGTGTTTTACGTTCAGAAAGGAGTCAGGCAAGGCTGTGTATTGTCGCCTATGCTCTTTAACTTGTATACAGAATATATAATCAGACTAATCCTAGAGCAATGAAATGGCGTAATAATGATAGGAGGACGAAGAATAACAAATCTTAGATTTGCAGATGATCCAACAACATTGATAGCTGCGAATATGAAAGAGATGGAAAAACTCTTAAATAGGCTGGAAAAAATTAGTATGCGATATGGATTAATCATAAATAAAAATAAGCCAAAAAAATAATGATAATCGATCGAGGAAATATAATACCACCTCGTGAAAAGACCTCACCGGTTATAAAACACTGTAGAAAGATTTGTATACTTAGGATCACTTCTAGAGAATAAAGGAGACTCCGAAGGTGAAATAAGACGGCGAATCGAAAGCCAGAAGCGCCATGATATGGATGAACAAAATTTGGAAAGACAATTCCGTATGGAAAAATGTCGAAATTGAGATTTTCCATCGTATTATATATGCAGCGGGGAGACATGGACTTTAAAAAATATGTACCGAAAAATAATTGACAGTTTTGAAATATGGCGCTGGAGACGACTCCTTAGAATTCCATGGACAACAAAAAAACGAATCGGTAATGCAGGAAGTAGTCGGTGTCACACAAAGGTTGTCAACGATTGTCGCAATAGGAGTACTGAAATTCTTCGTACGTATAATAAGAAAGCAGGAGGGGATGAAACGCACGTTGGCCATGAAGAAAATGAGTAGAAAACGACCACCGGGAGACGTGCACCTATGAGATGGACAGATATTGCGCTGCATCGAATAGGATTGCCATTCTTCCAATGCGTACGTCAATCAGAGGATCGTCGGAAAATGGCGTACTATCACAAAATCACTGACGCTATCTAGGGTGACGATTGTGGATGGAAGTCGATGGTGCAATACTTTTCCAATAGAAATTAACACCGAAAAAGAATCTGTGTGCAGATAAAATAGTTTTCAAATTTTCATCATAATTAACGGAAAAAGAACCCCAGCCATTTCAGCCGGAACTAGTAGTAGAAGAAAAAAATTCGACGGTATACGGAATGTAAATTTCGTTCCGCATCGGTTAATTAATGTGTCACCGATGGCGTGACAGGTAATAGTCCAGCGAAATTGGAAGAAAAGTTTCAAAATTCGATGTAGCCGAGACTGTCAACTCAACTTTAACATTTTCAAGTTGGGTCATATCGAAAACTTTTAACTTTTGCAGTCCCAATTCTAGTACTTTTGCGCCGGATCGGACGGTAAGAGGCAAGCGTTGAATTTGGCCCGCTAATTAGCCTCGCAAGATATTTTCATATAAGTTGCGTACACTTCCGTATTTAGTATTCTAACGCGGAATCGGTCTTCATTTGTGGTGATAGGACGGTGTTGGAAATCCAATTTCGGAACTAAAGTCAGAAAGTCGGAAAGTCACAAGACGAGCGCGCTACTGGTGGAGTTTCGAAACTAAGCACACCTTTTCATCAAGTCTATAACGAATGACGATTACACGTCCACGCATATAGGACGCTGCAGAAATTCTTAATTATTATTATCGCCGTTCGGAAAGTTAAAAGCCTTCGCCCCACGTCGCTCGCGGAAAATTTAATTACGCAATTTTACCCCGTGTGAACGTATGGCGACGGGGAAATGATAAACCGCCCGCGCCCCGGTCATCGTATATCATAATCATTCGGAAGATGACAATTTTTGGTAGCGCTCGGTTATGTACGTGATTTAATTTTCCTAAAATTTTCTGAAACGGAATAGTAATGACGTTCTGATGACGATGATTATGGGCTGAATTAAGCGTGTAGCACTAGTTGTTGGCAAGTTTGTCGTCGGCAGGGGCTACCTTCAGGGTTTTTCAGCGATAATAATAATTATGATAATAAATAATAGTGGTAATAATAATGATAATAATAATAATAATAATAACAGCGATTATAAAAAGTTTATTATAACGAGATGATAAAGGCGTTTTCTTCATTCGTTGACGCAGTTCGAATGGAATTTTGGTATGGTCATTTTTTTGCTCGTGAACCAGAGCTATAATCCTATTTATTCGGGTGTGTTCGCGTTCACATTTCTCCTACTCCGAGAAAAATATGCCGAATAATAATTTCGCAACAGATGATTCTACAAAGAATAAACGAGCTATTCTTTATTTTTTTTCTTCTAAGTTTGCGTCCGAAAAATGACGATTTTTGTTCTATCGCACTGAACTAGGTCTTTTCCGATTCTCCTTCGTTAGTTTTTTCATCGTCTGGTTTTCGGAATCACAAATTCCTCTCGAAAACAGATGAATTTTTGATCCGCGTCTCGTTTTTGACTTTTTTTCTGTCTTACAAATTAAGTCTGATTACAGAGGTTTAAATTCCCTACAAGAAGAAAAAAAACAAAACAAGAAACTCCCTACACTGCCCCTTTTCGAAAAAAATTAAATATTCCAATTTTGTCGTAATTTGAGATAAATAGTTTTCGAAAGAAGCAACTTCTCTAATTTCCTTTATTGCATTTGTTTAACAAAGCGTATGATTGACACGCCGAGAAAAATTCCCGAATTCAAAAAGAATTACACGCGCCCTCCGGCAGATAAAGGAACGAGAGGATTTTTCGGCGCGTTCTAATTTTACCGGTTAGCCAATTATTCTCGAAGGACGGGGTACAAAATTTCGGAAGCCCTCTCATTCGCAGTCTGCTCGCTTCAATTACTTCGATTCCGAAGAAATGCTTTCGTTCCGTTTTTATTTATTTTTTTATACTTCTTTAAAATTAAATTACCACTGGTAAAAAATTTAACATACAGCTAATTTTTAGATTAGAGCCAAATTCACCGTACGATTTTTACATCCGTAAATTCAAGATATCCAGGCGACACAATATGAGAATTTCTGCGAATTGTTACTCAGATTGCTCAATGCTACTATTAATTTATAATACGTATATTTTTGCAAACGTTATCAACACGACTCAGTTAGGTATTTAAATTTTAAACACACAAAAATCCGAGTATACTTTTAAAAAACTCTTCTTGAGTGTTAACTTATTTTCACTATTGACGAATATATAAATACATATATATATATATATATATATATATATATATATATATATATATATATGCATGTGTGTGTGTGTGTATTGTCATTTTTAGTTCGGGGTACACTACATTTTTTATCCTATAATTATATTAAGATAACGAAAGCTGAATGCTGTGTTGTACAATTGCTCAGATTTTCGTTCTAATAAAAGAACGGGAAAATGACCTAGCCAATTGAAAACCATTTATCTAAAAGAATTTTAGAAGATAAAATACCGAGGGTCAAGGGAGATTTCCCCCGAAGGGCAGAGTTTATATACATAAGTATAAAAAGTAAACCAAGTCCCATATCTTGATAAGATATCATGGATTTTGAAGTTAAACTTTCCATAATGGTACTTAAGGTTCTAATGGATCTAAGGAGAATACTGAGGCCAGTTGCTTTCTACTTAGAATCCGCCTCTATTTTCCCAGATTTCTTTGCTACCAAATTATTTCAAGCTGGGTAAACCAATATAGTGATTGTATGTATATTATTTAGAGCCACCGTGTTTCGTCGTGAGCATGATTTGCTAAGATTCACTATTTGCGGCGTCATCGTTTGTCTGTCTTCTGAAGACGAGTAAAAATTTTTATATTTAGACTTATTTGCTACAAATACCTTGTCGTATAACTTTATTCACATCGGGATAATGTTGAACTGACGGAAATTGTAGGAAAACTTTTTTTTTTTGATGAAATGATTACACTAAAAACCGGATCAGAACACAAAAACGCGTATTTAGTTGCATCGTTTTTGATTCAAGTGGGAGGGTTTACCTTACAGATTTTCCGTTACCTTAATGGACGTAAGAACAGATATAACATAACATCGTATCCTAACGTCTGGAAACAAGGAAAAATTAAAATAATAAACAAACCTGGAAAAGATTTAATTTAAGTAAAATATATGAAAAAATCATAAAAAATTTTCTTGATACAGAAATAAAAGAAAAAGCGATTTTAAACGAAAATCAGTTCGGCTATCTTAAAAACAAATCAACCGAGCTAGCAATAAAAAAGTTATGCGATTACACTGAAAAATATAAAAAACGAACAAGACATACGTTACTAATCAGCTTTGACATATCCGGAGCATTTGATCAAATAAAAATTGATGAAATCTTAAAAATAATGAAAAGAAAAAATATATCTGGTACAATACAAACTATAATTCGTAACTACTTAACAGATAGAATAATTGGGTTATTTAATCAAGAAAACAAAATCCTATACAGCAGGAGTGTCAACTCAGGAGTACCACAAGGTTCGGTTCTAGGGCCAGTACTCTTCAACATAGCAATGAGCGAAGTTCATAATTTGCATTTCAGTCAACACTGCAATATGATAAGCTACGCAGACGATATAATGTTAGTAGCAGGAATTAATAAAAAAGACGAAGTTTACAATATAAATGAAACAATAAAAAAATTGAGTAAAAACATTCAAAACTTAGGCTTACAATTCAACATAAATAAAACCCAAGCACTACTAATAAGTTGAAAACAAGACAGGGAACAAATGGTACATTGCATTGAACAGCACTTATGCATAAATAACGATAAAATAAAAATAGTAAAAGAAATTAAATACTTGGGAATAATCATAGACACAAATTTAAATTTTGGAAAACACATCGAATTCATAATAGACAAGATTAAAAAAAATAATTTCAAATTAAGATCACTACAATCAAATATGTTCGGTTTCAAATATAAAGATAGAATAGTAGTCTACAAAGCCATTTTTGAATCGATAACAGAATACTACAGTATATTTTCCAATTTTACGAGAAAAAGACAAGAATAAACTGTTAAAATTACAAAGGAAAATATTAATAGGAACAATCTCCGGTTATTATCGCACAATATCGTATACTTCAGTCAACATCATAGCAGGAATAATACCTATAGACTTAAAGTTACAAACTGTAAACCAAATCAAAACATGCAAACAAGAAGAACTAAAATTTTCGACAAAAAAACGTTACGAAAACAGAACAATAAAATTAATTCAAATAATATACGACTTTGGCAACTCAGATGTGATAAATCAAATACTGGAAGAGTAACAACACGGGAAATAGTTCCAAACGTAGAAGAAAGACTACAAATGAAACATTTTTATACCGATTATAACTTCACTCAATTTTTAACCGGACATGGAAATATAATGGGGTGTCTATATGAAACGATTTAAAATTGCTGAAACAGACATCTGTATAGACTGTAAAGAGGAAACAGATGATTAACATTCGATTTTCGAATGCAATAAGTTTAAAAACGAAAGAGAAAAACGGAAAATAATAAAAAACCCAATAACCGAAATACACAAAAAAAACTTTTTTAATTTGATCAGCTTTGTCAATCATGTAATGAATAACAAAACAAAACACATCAACAACAAATAATAACAGTAACAATCAGAAACTCTGGCTGAAAAACCGCAAGGTACAGAGGAGTAAATAAATTAAAAAAATAAAAATAAAAATAAAAAAAAATCATACAGATCGAGGCTGAAATCGGTAGTTGTGAAGAAATTCCTCATTGCTATGTACTCATGCCTGTTCGATTCTTGGCCGCACTTCTTTTTCTGGTCTACAGCTTTCGTCAACTACGGTTCTTGCCGGATATTTGAAAAGTGATACTTGTTTAATTACTTCGTTATTAGCCGTGCAAATGGTCGGTACGTGTTCTTTTTTTTTATTTTTGAAGAAACCATTACTTTAGTTTCGGCTACATTTAGGAATAAGCTCTAAGCTTCGCCAGCTACGATCGCTGCATCTATTAGTGTTTTTGTAGCTCCCGCTGACTGCAAGCAAGAAAAACCGTATCGTCAGCGTATCTCTTACGTCGTTGATGATCCGACCGTTGATGGCTATCCCCCCTTTTTTCAGTTTTCAATCCCTCTGAGAATACTGCTTCGGAATAGATATTAAATAATAAAGGGGAAAGCACGCAGCTCTGTTCTACGTCTTTCACGATCTGGATAATCTCCGATAGCTGGTAATTGGATCTCACTCTTGCTGTTTAGTTCCAATACAGATAAAAAAATAAATAAATACGAGCGGATAAACAATGAATATACATCTCTTTTTGAAGTCGATAATTACTTTCATTTAAATGTGCGAGCGTTATAACTGTGTCTTGTATTTACGAAGTAGTCGAAATAATTAGCAGAGCCATTTATATCCTGTTATTCAACGCCGAGCTGTGACTTTTGCGCACTAAACCCTATATTGTTATTACAGGAATAATAATGATGATAGCACGTGTAAAAATAACGAAAATAAAGAATATAAATATCACGGAATTTATGGAAAAAAATATAAATGTAAAATACATTTCTTAATTACTGTTTTGAATTATGTTTAAACGGAAGTTTATAAATACAGTTGTACCAGATCGCAGAGTGTATAAGCACAGGGGTAACTGAAATTGACACATTCGCCGGCGGTTCGTTCCAAAATTTTTTCTTCAAGGTTAAATTTACTTTTCTATCGGTTATATTATATAAGAAGCGAGAGGACGAAACAATTGATAGTTTATAAAGAATATTTTCTTCCAAAAAAAACAAAAAAAAAAACGTATTGATTGTTTGAAAAAAAAAAGAATATAATAAAACCGTTAATTTTTATGATGTTACAAAGGTAAAACTTGGACGAAGATTAAATATTATATTAAATTGCCATGATTACGGTCCAAACTGTCCGAAAATAGTCGGCAATTTAATTTTAATAAATTTTACATGTTTGCATATGGGTTTTTGCTTAATGAAATATTATACTTATTAGCGCATTGATTAAATTGAGAATTGTAAATAATTATTTGGGAAATTTCAGTTTTCCCGAAATCTAAAAACAAAACATGTCGATAATTTTACTATAGATCTTCCCCGATCAAGGAAGCTCCGATAATCAGAATTTTTAGTCGTTATTTCTTCATTGACGAATTTTAATTTTGATCCTATTGTGTAAATTCTCTGTCGAGTTGGAAAATATTGTTATGCCAATCGGTTTAAACGTGATTGGAAATAAATTTCGATCAAATTTTGAAGTTCGAAAAGCTACCCTATTCATACTAGTAGTATTGGATAAATGTGTGAAATAATTGCTATGTACCGTTTTGCTTTTAGTAAAATGTTACAGTGTTTCGGAAGTTCTCTTAAAAAGTACCTGACAATCCGTATTGTTTTGTTTTTTTTTTTTTTTTTATTAATTTGGAACGGAAATTGGGATACCATGTTTTCAAATTACTGTTTCCGTTAATACTTAATGGATAATAATATTATTCGTCTTTGACAATTCTTTAGCTGGAAAATGGCAGAGCGATGTGAAATACGAAAACGATATTTTTCTAATGGAAGTATTGTTGGAAATGTAGTATACGAGATTAGCACTTTGTTCGTTAAAATGACGGAAATGGCGGTTGTTCTTCGTTAGCATACCTGAAAGATTATAAAAAAAATAGCTAAAAAAAAGTTTAAAGAAACAGCTAAAAAAATAGCTAAAAGAGACCACATGGTTCTACAACTTTTTATTTATTTATTTATTTTTTATTTTTTTAAAAACGGGCTCGGTGTCAGCACTGACCCAACCACATGAGCCTAGATCACCTACTCAAATTCTGAGGCGATCGGAGATGGAGAGTATAAAGGAAAGTAGGAGGGGAATAACGGCTAGAGATGCGAAGGAAAGGATAAAGGAAGCATTGAAAAGGCTAGATCCAACGCCAAGAGTTCGGCGTATAGATGAGTGTACTCGGGGAAAAGAGCAGGGCATTCAAAAAGGATATGGTTGGGGTCGCATGTAAATGGATGATCAGTAGAGTGGAGAGGGCAAAAGGGAGAAGGTGAAAAAGAAAAGGAAAAACGAGAAGAGGGAAGGAGGGAATGACCAAGTATTAGTCTGATTAAGGAAACAATAGCCGAGCGTCGAGAAAAGGGAAGAAATTGAAACCAGGGTTGTGAATTGGGAGTAGGTTGTAGGAGAAGGTAGAAAGAGGAACAATTGGCGAAAAAAGAAGGGTACAAGTTTTTTTTGATAACTATCGAGTATTCGTGCTTGCCGGTGTACTCATCGATCCAAAAATCATGTGTTACTGACTGGTACACTTTTCACGGAACAAAGAATAATTAAATTTGGTCCACACGGGCAAAAGTTATGCGCAAAGAAACATAAATAAAAGGAAAAACATACACGACTAATGTGTATAATTTCCTTTTTCTTTGAAGATAATTTCTATTGATTTTAACGTGACACTTTTCGATTTCGGGAAAATTTTAATTATACAACAAGGAGATTTTCCTGCGAGAGAATTAATTAATAATTTGAGGTTTTCTTAAGAAAAAAAAAGGTTTAAACTTTTTTTGTTGTTTATCTCGTAATAATTTATCGATAATGTTTTGTTTTTTTTTTTTTTTTTATTTTGGGCTCGTCAACCGGGGGACCTTTGCCCGGAAACAATTAGAATAAGAAGGAGTCAATTATATGTTCATACGATATCAAATGCTGTTAGGAGGAAGTAATCCATATAATGGAAATAACGTGTGGAGAGGGAAAAGAGAGGACATAAGAGACGCAATATGGAGTAGGAAGACCGAGTATCAATAAAATGGAATATAAAGCAGAGCAGTCAGCAGAAAGAGATGAACACTTAATAAACACGTGATCAGCATCGCAAACATGCTCTTCATTTAAGGGGACAATACGGAGAGGCAACCAACGAGAAACAAAAACGGGAGGAAGATAATAAAGTACGACTTAAGGGCTCAAGCGAATAACGGAGAGACGACAATAGAACGACGAAGTGAAGGAAATAAAGAGAACCACGGATTATTGACAGGAAGACTAGTTTTTGAACAGACAGATGAAATTAATAATTATTAGAAAAAGAGGAAACGTACATATCCGATACCATAATCTGAGATGTGAAGACTTTTACACGCCGGAAGGAGATTAGACGATGTGACTTTCTTAAAGAAGAAGCGAGAAGTAACCCGAGCCAAGGAGTCCACCGCTTCATTACTGAAGATGCCCGAATGACTATAGGAACACGTAGTAAATATCAATATAAATGCAAAGGAGGAAAGAAAGATCGTAAATTATGCCGAAACTTTTGTGTTTTTTTTTAGGCTTTTTGATTTTTGATTTGTTTTCTATATTATTACAACACTAGCTCTCAGCACGAATGCGAGATTTCTGCGCAAACTCATTTGCATATATAAATTGCATGAAACTTAAAAACAATTCAGTGTCTTCTGTAGCGTTCTAAAGACACGAAATCCTAAGAAACTTTCTTTTGTACTTAACTCCTTGACCAACTTCCTGATTCAGGGAAGCAATTGGAGACTGCTGCAGTCTATTAAGTTTGGTCTCAGAAGCAGGAAAGTGAAAATATGATTTCGACAACGGTTGACTTTGTACGAGATATTTCCGGGCACGCATACTTAGTTCGGACAAGGAATGTGTGGTCTTGGCTGCTGATTTACTTTTCTCCGACTTCCTATCGACAAATCATGCTTTAATTGAAGTTAGTCAAATCTCTATGATTGTCGTCTTGACTCGCCAAGGTAGTTTTTCGCGTCATTCCCGGTCGGTGGTGGCTGAAACACGCATATTTTTGTTTAGTATCTCCTTCGGTTATTATCGGCATCTATTTACCTTCGTGCGAGTCTTCCCGATGGACTTGGCTGAAATTTGGAACTTCATTTCCATTTCATTTGCGTGACGCGATTGAAGATGTTTTTATCAAAAATTAGCGTACGTATTTTTGAAAGGATCATCGTTATACATAAGAAAACAACGAAATAAAACAAGAGGAATTCACAGGTATCTTCAAATTAGGACCATATCTAGAGACGCCCTAAACAAATAAATGTTCGCCTCGTTTCGATTATTATTCTAATGAACTCGGTTAATATATTTCTTAGTTAATTGTACAGGATCATATTAACCAGAGTTGGTAAGTGAACTATCAGAAAACTGAATTTTAATGTATTGAATTTGATCATTGGCATTTAATTCGTGACTAACTTCCCAATTTTGAACTCGATTTGTTAAATTTCTAGTTACCAAAGTTAAGTCTATTACACTTTTTCGATTGCTTCTCTTAAAAGTATATTTGTTTTTAATATTTAAAATATGTAAGTCATGTAATTCTATTATATTTAATAATTTCTTTCCTCTCGTATTATTCACTGTACCCCATAGTAAATTTCGAGAATTTAGGTCTTCCAACCATATAAATTTCGTTAATTTATTATTCTTTAAATACATATCGATAAACTGAAAATATTGAGTTGATACGTCATTTGGCGGTATGTACGTTAAAGTAAAAGTAATATCCTCATTTTCAACAATAATAATGTTAAAATTGTTATGTATAAATTTAGTTTTTAAAGGTATTTCAGACGCAGTGGGACGAATATAACGGTATAGCTAAAAATTTTTTTCCAACCATAGATGATAGACTACATAATGAAAGTTTTTACGCCAAATTTTTTTAATGTACAATTTCTTACTGGACACGGTCTATTTAAATATTATTTACATAAACATAAAATTGCACATTCAAATAACTGTATAACGTGTAACTTTCCCGATAATATTAAGCATATCCTTTCCGGCTGTTAATAATACAGATTTTAGCAATATTAGCCCTGATCAGTTAGTAACTAAGCTATTTACAATATTCAATAGTTTTACGATAGCCGAAATAAATCACCGTAAAGTACGTGTACACCTGTATTAATATTAAATTTATGTAAACTAATTATATAATAAAACAAACTTTAATAACAAAATTGTTTGTTATTAAAGTTTGTTTTATTATACAGTTTTAACAAACAGGATGTATTCACCTACATTTAAACTGATTATTATTAACATTGTAAAACAGTCTGTCAGGGTTCCATAAACTTAAATGGACGGGCTCAGGACAGACCTGTTATTTATATAAATTTTCTAAATATATTTACTCCATCGTATTACGAATTGGGGACCAAAAAAAAAAAAATAAAAAAAAATGTATTGAATTTGATGATTTCATAACACGTTGTGTGATTTTTGTGCTAAAATATTGCAAGTTGTTTTTTTAAAAATACACTAATTTGTATGTATGCTAACTTCAGTGCAGTGTGCCCGCATGTGTGTGGTTAGGGGGTCAGTCAAAATTTTTAGTTATTTATACAACGTGTAGATGAAAAGAACTCGTTTCTGCATGAAAGTCCATTCGACGGCATGTCTAATTAAAGAAATATGAAAATCGAGACACGAATAGAGCCTCCGTTTTCCCTTAAAAATGGAATTTAGGAAAAACTATTGCTCTCTTCACCAGCATTTGGCAGACAATACCCTCTCGAGACCAGCTCCATCGTTCATTCTACAATCCAAGCCGAATTCCTCCACTTGCTTGATACATCTTTTCCTTCTCATCTAACATTATTCACTGACGGTTCTAAAAATGAGAACGGGGTGGGCGGTGCGTTTACCTCCTTTCCACTGTATCACTCTGAATCCTTCAAGTTCCCTTCCTTCTGTTCTATCTTCACAGCGGAGTCTGTCTCCATTTTACGCGCAGTCTCCTTCATTCCATCCATAAGAGGGATTAGTAAATGTCTCATTGTCTCCGATTCAAAAAGTGTTCTTCACGCTATTTCTTCTGCTCTTTCTCATTCCTCCAACTCTATTATTCATTCAATTCGTTCTCTCATATCCAATCTACTCTCATCCCGCTCTATTACATTGACCTTTTGTGGGTTCCTAGCCATTCTGGCATCGAGGGAAATTAGCGGATTTTTTAGCCCGTTCGGCCGTCTTCCTACCTCGGACATCCTTCTTCTTTCCTCAGCTAATCATTCCCGACTATGGTCGGACATCTATCCTTCTTTATTTTCTAATCCCGCCTCTCATTATCTTCAAATTCAGCCGGTTCCCTGTTTTCAGCCGTGGTTTAGTTCTTCTTATCAATGCTCCGCGATCATTTCCTTAATCAAACTGCGTTTTTATCACTCCCTTCTACCATCTTCACATTTTCGTTTTTCCCTGTCCACCTTTTTCATAGCTCCATCTCTCCTCCCATATGTGATGCAAACAACATCTTCTTTGAATGCTTTGCCCTTGATTCTGAGCGCTCCGTTTTGTACTCCAAAATCTTAACATTGGGTCTTCCTGCTCCTTACAATTCTTCCTTTGTTCTTTCCTTCCCATCTCCACATATAATAATTCCTGTACTTCAGTCTTTCCTAAACTCTATTTCTAATCGTATCTCTATTTAATTTTTTCCATAATTTCTGTAGTTGTTGGGTCAAAGCCGCTGGCGCGCTCAAAATATAATATACAAGATAATGTTATTATTATTTTATATTAAAAAAAAAAAAAAAAAAAAAAAAGTTATTTTCAAAATTTAGATAGAAATAAATTTTGGACGGACTGCAGAAACGATAGCCCCTCTTCTATTAAACAGGGAAATTTCTTTAGAAGGGAGATACTTATGCGACCATAAAGGATGTTTCGCCCTAAGTAAAAGGTGGTTTATTAAAAAAAATCAAAATCTATCGAAATATAAACAACTTATTTCCTATTGAAAATTACGCTAAACTAGCATAACATTCGCGATAAAAGTGAATAACTTGAACCAATTTATGTCATGATTAATAGTGCGTAATAAATTTAAATTAATTATAGGCTTTTAAAGAATACCGTTGTTTTTTTCCCTACAATTTCAATCGCGAAAGTCGAAGTAGACGATTATCTGATTGAAAATCCCGTTTTCATCTGTTTTAAATTAAATTTGAACCCGTCGCTCCATATGTCTTTCTATTCTTCTAATCTGTTGTGTTGGGTGAATGTCCTGTGCTGGCGTGCCCATAATTTAAAAACAAAAAAAAAATGAATTACTTAATTAAATTTTCCTAAGCGTGTAGCGGCTTCTGAATATCTTTTAAAATCCTGTTGGACAGACTACGGCATCTCTTTATTCATTTGATCCCTATTTGCCGTCATAATGTTAGAGATTTGTTTATCCTTGCGATTTCTACCGCCTTTTCTGTACTGTATTCCGTTTTTCCAATTCTAAATCTCGATCCGTACAATTGCAATTATTTCATTTATTCGATTACTTTAGATTTATCTGTAAATTCGAATAATTTTTCCAACGATTCAATGAATGCCAAATTTTTGGAACACACTTTTTTATTGCAGCGCAGGGTACTGATTGCTTTGTTCATGATTTTTATATTTACGTGACAGCTTTTGAAACTCTAGTCTGTTTCACTAAATCGTATTTTCCATATTATTTCGGCCTAAAGTGAGGTGTACTGCGAATTTACAATATAAAAACTTGAGTGACTGAAATCTACACGTCCGTTTTCGAAAAAAGTTTATCCCTTCAGGAGGAGTTAAGTCCGCTCGTCAAAGAGAAAAACCATTATTTAAAAAATTTTGCCGGGACTTTAAAAAGTTTATCATTAAAAAAGGAGTCTGTTAGAAAAAGTTTTACTGTATATAAATATGTATATATATATATATATATATATATTATGAAGAAAATAGAAAAACCTGAGTAACGAAGTAAGTATAAAAATGAAATGTCAAACTAATTCTGAAATAGCAGACAATTCGTAGTTTCCTTCGCATGTTACATATGCATATCGGAAAGTTTAAAATTTAAAATTTTTTGAATTTGTACGATGCAAAATTTAATTTTATCGCTGTAATAAAAAATGTATGTAAATGTAAATTCCAAAGTTTTAACATATAATAGTCTTCTCAAAAAAAGAAATCCCCATTCGTAAAACAACCGAAACGCGCCGACGTCACGAAATCAGGGGTTCTCACATTAAGCTATATTAACAACGCTATCATTCAATACGCTATCAAGGATTTCAAATGAAATGATGAAAGATTAAAACACACTTAAAACTCTGAGATTATAATACATAAAAATTTGCGATGTTTCATACAAAATATGTTCAAGATCATCTTTCACCTGATTCGGATCACTCAATAGAGTTACATTAGATTCTCTAAACTACATTCCGATGATATGTTGCTGAAAATATCAAAATCATCGTCATCGGTATCGTCGAAATGTATTATCATGTCACATCTTATCTCCATCTGCTTATTTTTTTTTTTTTGGGCACGTCAACAGTGGAACTTACCCAACGCAAGGAAATGTACCTTATATAAGGAAAAGATTAGAAATTGAGGAGATAAACAAGGCCAACAAAGGAACTATATTGAGAGAGGGGAGAGCAAGAATGGAGTGGGCACTATAAGGAGTAGGAAGGCCAAGGCGCAGAAGACTAGAATACAGAGTAGAACGTTCGGAGGAAATAAAGGGGCATTCAAACAAAATGTGATTCGCATCACAGGTATAATTGAGCTCTGGAGGATCATAAGGACACAAAGGAGATTGAACAATAGAAAAACGGAAAAGAGAAGCCGGAAGCAAACTATGATTGAACCGCAGGCGAACTATAGAGGAAATAATCGAACGACTAAGGTAGGGGAAAAGATTAATCCAAGGAAGAGAGGAAGGGAAGGGTTGAACAGCAAGGTAAAAAGATCGAGGATTGGTAAAGAATGAAGGATAGAATTCGGTCCAGAAATCGTGATGGGAACGATAAGAAAGACAGTAGAGAGTTTAAGCAGGAAATCTACTAATGAATAGACCATTGGTCGCCGCCGAACGTGCCAACGAGTCAACTGACTCGTTGCCAGGAATTCCGCAATGACCAGGAATCCATAGTAGATCAATTTCAACAGAACGGGATGAAAATAAATTAGAAATTAAGAAGCGAATTTGGAGAATAATGGGATCAGTGACATGAGTAGGAAAAGGAGAGGAGATAGCCAATAAAACACTTTTTGAGTCCGAGGAAAGGAGGAATCTAGAGACGTTATTTGTCGAGGATATGAAAAGGACTGCCTGCAGGATAGCCATGGATTCGGCAAGAAAAATAGAGGAAAAGGAGGGCAACTGAAAGGATTCGGAATACATCAACGCGGGGATAATAAACGCAGCCCCAACACCAGCATCAGACTTCGAACCATCCGTGTAGATAATTGTATGGGAAGGAAAGTATGAGGATAATACGTGATTGAATTCGTTTTGAACGGCAGAATGAGGAAGAGATTTAATGTCCGAGGGGAGAACAAATAACTTCGGAGAATGCTTGAATTCAAAGAAATTAAAAGTGAAGTAAGGTGGTTTGGTGAAAGGGAGAACAAAAGGCAAGAAGAGCATAAGTCGAGAAGAGATCGAGGATAATATAGAAATTTTACGAGGAGAGAAGCGTCAGTTATCGGAAATAAATTGATAGGAACTTAGGAGTTTAGAATTGGTAATGGGAAGACGTTTAATCAGAAATCTTTCCCCTAATAAGAGTCTTCGAATGAAAAGAGGAAGGAATCCCGACTCTGCCAAAATGGCTGGAATTGGAGAGGAGTTAAGTACTCCGATACAGAGACGAAGACATGAGTTTTGGATGCGATCAAGTTTACGAAGAAATTGCTTGGGAGCACTAGCGTACAGGAATGCGCCGTAATCAAATTTGGAAAGGATTATTGATCTATATAGCATAAGTAAAATATAAGGATCACCGCCCCATTTACGAGGCGAAAGAGCTTTTAGTATATTGAGCCTTTTGAGAGCGGACGTACACAGATAACTGATATGCTCCCGAAAGGATAAAGTGCTGTTAAGTATAATACCGAGATAAGAGAAGGAATTGACCAAAGGGATGGGATGGTGGCGCAAGGAAAGATTGACTAAAGAACGGTTATAAGGACGGAATGTGAAAACCATAGAGGCAGATTTTTCGGGTGATATAGAAATATGAAGAGAGGATAACGTATTTTCCAAAATAGCAAGAGAATTATTTAGCTCCTCGTTCACCGCAGATATATTATCTGACGAGGAATAGATAAGAATATCATCAGCATAGAACAACGACGTGGAGGAAACTCGGAAGATAGCGAGACTGGGAAAATATATATTGAAAAGAGTAGGACTAAGACATGATCCCTGCGGGAGGCCTCGGTAGACCACCCTGTAATCATCAAAAAAGGGAGTAGAAAGGTGAATTATCCTGTTACGGAAAAGATTAATAACTAGTGCGGTGAAGTGGAGAGGAATATTGATAGAGAGAATTTTGTCATGCAAGGAAGGTAAATGGACATTATAAAAGGCAGAGGTGGCATCAATGAACGCAGCAACGGTGAATTTTTTGAGGATAAGAGATTTATAAATGTCAGAAAGGAATAAAGATAGGCAGTCCATAGAGCCCAGGCCCGGACGGAAACCAAACATATTGTCAGGGAGTATATTATGATGTTCTAGCCACCAGACCAGACGTTTATTGATCATGTTTTCGAAAAGTTTCCTTAAGCAAGAAGCTAAGGATATTGGACGGAAGGAATTAGGCTTTTTCTTCGGAATCGGGATAACCATAAAGGAGTTCCAGCGAGGTGGAGTTGAGCCAGTATATAGGAAACGATTATAGATTAACAGACGTATATTAAGTGCAGAGTTTGAAAGATTTTTAAGAGCAAGGTATGAAATTCGGTCTAATCCGGGGCTAGAATTGGAGGAATTAGACAAAGAGGCATAGAGTTCACCGATGCTGAAGTCAGAAGAAAGAATATGTGCAGGAGCTGTACGAACATATGTAGGAGTAAGTGTTTCTTCGAGAGATGGAACATAAGCGGGAGCAATAGAATCAATGAAAGAAGTAAGTTTTTCGGAAGGAAGGTTATAATATGAAGGACGTTCAGAATGAGGAGCTTGAAAAGCTTTAGCCATTCTCCAAATTTGGGAGATAGGAGTGGATCTAGAAAATGAGGAGCAAAACTTTTTCCATGAATTCTTTTTGACCTTTTTAAGAATAAGTCTGGCCTTAGCATTGGCCTTCTTATATGCTAAGAAGTTCTCAAAAGAGGAACACGCCCGAAAAAGCCTAAAACAGGAAGTACTGTCGCTAATGGCCTCCGAACAATCGTTGTTCCACCAAAACGAAGAAGCAAGAAAGTGTCGATTCTTTTTACGGGGACGAACCGGTGCAGAAGAGGTGGTTAGCGCCGAGGAAATAGAGTCATAGAAGGAATCATATTGGTGCATAGGATTAGGAAGAGAATTAATGTTAGAGAAAGATAAATCAACGATTGACCGAAATTTATCCCAGTCGACTTTGGATAGAGACCATTTAGGAGCATTAGGAGGTTTTATAGGATTTGGAGGAGGAGGAAGGAGATCGTTCAAGGAAAAAATAATAGGGACATGATCACTGCCGAAAGTACTATCAAGGGTTTCCCAATGATAGTTGAGACCAAAGTTAGGGGAAGTTAAAGAGAGGTCAACCGAGCTGCGACTATAAACACCTGTGTAGAGAGTAGGGGAATGATCGTTCAAGAGGACAAAGTTGTTATTGAGGATAAAGTTCTCGAGGATATGCCCGTTCCTATTATGACTCGCAGAGCCCCACAAGGGGGAGTGACCATTCCAGTCACCCCCAATGATGAAGGGAAGAGAATGAGGATTGGATAGTAACGTGAAAGGAAAATTATTAAGATCATAATGTGGAGGGATGTATACGGAAAAGATGTGAGTAGGTTGAGGGTGAACATTAGGAATAGAAATATGGACCAAGTTAGGTGATTGAGGATCAAGAGGAAAACAAGAGGAATGATCATAAATATTGAAGAAAATATCTTTTCTTATGAGTATGGCGGCACCACCATAGCCGTCCACGCGATCAGAACGGATTAAATTAAAGCCTCGAATAGATATATTTGAAGATTCTCTAAGCCAGGTTTCTGATAACAGAGCAATGTGGATGGAATAGGAGTCGAGTATACTCTCCAAGGCTTGTTTGTTAGCTCTAAGACTCCGACAATTCCACTGGAGTATATTTAACTTTTTAGTCATTTGAGAGAAAACGTAGAATAAAATAAGTGCTCAATTTGAGAGTAAAGAATACAAAAGGAAAGACGGTCGGAGGTTCTGAAGCCTTAAAGCGGGAGCTGGATAAAAGTGAATCGTAGATGGTAGAGGAAGGGAGGAACATGCAGCATGGACGAGTATAATAAGAGGAGTAACATAAAAGGAAGTAATAGTTTAAGGGACCAAGTAATGAAAATGAAAATTCGTTTATGATGGTTATCAACCTTGAAGTACTGTCTTCAACAGCACTCAGCAATAGGTTCGGACAGATCCATGTATCCGTTAACATATCGGATGATAATTTTAATGGTCTCCGATTGTCATACGAAAAATGCAGAGGTAAATCTAATAAGTTGGTAATTTTAATTACCACCCAAAGACTCACTCCACAACGACCAATATGGACTGTAGGACAGACCAAATGGACCATAAAAGGAGTATGGTTAGCCAGAACCATCTCCAGGTTTATTCCAATGTGGAAATAAATGAATTTCAAACGGAAAGTTCCACAAATTCGAGCAGATCCACCGTGCCAGATGGATTTGGGCCATTCCACAGCAGCCATACTCGCAATAATGAGGAGAGAAAGCGACATATAACGGAAATACAGGAAAGAAGTTAGCTAAACTGTAAATTAGCGGATAGGAAGGAGGAAAGCGAAGCGACAAAGTTAGAGGATGAAGCTACATTATGATGGGAAAGCAAATCCATAATTGCTGCTGATAGATTATTAATGGCAGGAAGAGTAGGAATAGTGGATGTAGTGTTGAAATTGTCACAGGAAGAATTAGAAGCAGAAGGCTTTAGATTAGAGCAACCGGAGTTGTTACTTTCAGTAATCGGATGGTTAAGAGCCCAGCCGTTGGAGGGGGTTGGAAGTTTATTGGAAGGAAGAGGAGGAAAGTGAGGAAGAGGTTTATATGAATGTTTAGTTTTGTTAGGCTTGTGGAAAGTAGTAAACTTGACAGGGGCATTTGAAATTAAAGAAGAAGTATTAGGAGAAACCGTAGTAGTAAAGGAGGGAATGGAAGCGCGGTTGGCGTATGAAAATGTCTGAGTAGCGTAGGAATTGTTTTTTATGGACGAGGCTTCGTGGAAAGAAATGTTCTCGTAAGACATGATTTTTTTGATATCCTTTTGTTTAGACCACTCAGGGCAACTGCGGTCATTGGAACAATGAGAACCTTTGCAGTTTCTGCACGTAGGCGGATTTTGAAGATTATTGCATTCCGAGTAAGAATGCTTTAATGAACAGTAGGAGCAAATAGAACTAGAACTACGACAGTGTCTTGCAATGTGCCCGAAAAGGAAACACTTAGAACACTGAGTAGGAGGTTTGATACTAGGTGAGACGGGAAATCGGAGTTTGAAAATAGATACAAGTTCAGGAAGAATGGTGTTCGCGAACTTAAGTTCCACGGCTCTTGTAGGAATTTTCTTATCATAGGCAGTGCGAAGGATTCTTCTGATGGAAATAACAGGAATGCTGAGATCAAGACCCTCTCTAATATCATCCTCAGAAAAGGAAGGATGAACGTTTGAAATTACGCCCAATCTATATAACGAAGTGGAAGGAATAAATGCTTTTAGGTTATGTTTGGAGAAGAAGTTATGGTTTTGTAGGAAATGGTTGGCAGTTGCAGAAGAAGGGAATGAAACGGAAATTCGATTTCTTCCGCGAGGAGAGATATCAATGAAGGACGAAGATATTGAATTTATCAGCCTAGCCAAAGCTAAAGGGTGATAATTGCCTATATTATCATCGGATGAGGTGCACTCAATTAAGATAGGGTAAGGACCAGGATGACTGAGGGGATAGCATACATCGGGATTTGGATGATCCGAGCTGTTGACATTGACCGGCGAATTAATAGTGTTGCTGTTATTAATAGTGTTACTGTTATTATCGTTATTGTTACTATTATTATAACTGCTGTTATTATTAATATTACTATTATCATTATTATTGGTGGCGACGGGGGTGGTAATGATGTTATTGTTGTTATTATTATTATTATTATTATTATTTTTGTTATTATTATTATTTTTACTATTATCGATAATGAAGTTCTCGGCAGCTGTATTAGCATTGTTGTTCGAATTATTTGAAGTGGCGAGATTAGGTGAATCGGGTCGAGATAGCCGCAGATCCTTGCTTGGCAAAACCGCGGACGGCGAGAGAGGGCCGGAAGGTTTGCGCTTGCCGACAGCGTCGACCTCCATCAAGTTTAGCGATATATTCGGTTTCGCTTTTAAATCTTTGGAGGAGGCCGCCGGGCGGCCCCCACTAGACGAGCTCATCGATCAACTGACTTAAAAAGAGAGAGGGGAAAAAAAAAAAAGGAACGAAGTGAATTTAAACAAACTGAAATATTAAAATGTAAAGGCGAAAAATAAACGTAAAATAGATCGATATTAGTTACTAAGTAAAAGTTAAATGCGACAGCGAAGAAACCGAAATTATTTATCTAAATAGATAACAATGAAGCGATCTCATCGGTCTGCCGAAACAACTGATTACCGAGCTGATAACGGGAACGCGAACGCACACGAGATAACGATTCACAACGACATTTTTCACAGTTTCCTAGTATTTATTTTCCAGTTTTACAACAAGATCTAAGTAATTTTTTTTGTGTCTTTCGATTTTCTTACTTGCTCTTGCAGCTTCTTCTAATTTTATTAAACTGAAATCTCCGTTGATATTTAATTTCATAAACCTTCGGTCGATCGCCTATCAGATATAACACTTCTGAGCAGCAGGTCCGTCTAGATATAAACACAGATTAAAAGAACGCGTGAATGTGCAGAGGGGAAACAAAAATGAGGTTATTGTTTTTTTTTTTATCTTTTGGCTACGCTAACGAAGAGCAGCAGCCCAAACAACCAAGGAATCTAAGTAATAGTTCAAAAGGAGCATAACGTCATTTATATTAGTGAGATTCACACTTTGTTTAGATAATTGTCGAAATTACGTTTAATACGTTACCGATAAGGGGAGGAATAATGGGAATATGGCAATGTTGATTCTTTTTTCCGATAATATTGAAATTTGCGTTATTAATACACGTGCTCTATTGCTAGTACACTGCACTTTGAGCGACGCCGACGCTCGGTAATGAAACCTTTTGTTAGACAGACTGTGTGTACTATATGGTTATAGATTAAAGAATCGGAGTGTACGCAAATTCTGGCATTATACGCAATTACATGATATTATTTTTTCACGAAATTTCATCCCTGAGATCAGGAGGAAATGGTCCCGTACAAAACAATCTAGGTCAATATGGCGGGCCTAAAATAAATAAATCAAACGAAAAATACGCACGATATAAATGTGATTGTATAAATGCCATATATATTGAGCACGATACAAAAAGTACATATAGTACTAAAGAAAATAATTAGCCGCTTTTGTTAATTACGAGAATTTTTTAAGAATGCTACACTAGATACGCCATTAGTTTTCCTTGTGCAGTGTAGTTAACTTATCGTTAATAATAAAAAGAATTGTTATATTCAAAAAAATTTTCAAAGCCCCGAGAGAGTATCGATTTTCCTTACATATATTAAAATGCTCACAGCGATATTTGAAATTTAGAGAAAAATCAAAAAACTTTAAAATTTCAAATTCAAAGCTTCGAACACGGTCACAGAATTACGGAATTCTGTGACCGTTCAAAGCTTTGAATATGCCGCTCCAATGAACACAGTGATAATGTAAAAATCTGAAAGTTCCTCTTGATTAGTGGAGAACAGACCAGTTGAAGAATCGGTAAATTTTTAAACTCAAGATTCTTGAATGCAGTTTTTATAGATTCTTGAATGCAGTTTTTATTATCCGCATATATCGCTGGCAGAGAAACGTGCGTGCGAATGTTTTTTTTTTACCTTTCTTTTTCTAACCATTAGAAATGACAAAAGTTCCACAGAAATTCTGTGTACACAGCTGAAAAGGGTAAAAGTACTTTTAAATATGTTTTTTTTTTTTTTTTTTAAGTCATATTGTTCTTCGCGTATTAATTCAATTCATTCGTATAGTTTTGAAATACTACAGACTACTTTTTTCTCTGTGGAAAAATTGCAACAAAAACCGAACATTTTTCCGTTCGTTTTCCATTTCTCCGGAAGGGGGGGGGGGGGGGGATTACTTTTAAAAATTTCCAGCATTGCGACACTGAGTTTCCAGCTTAAATATTTGAATACAAAGCCGAGATATTAGGAAAATAGCTTTTATTTTCTATTATTTTTTTTTTTAACGACGACCGAGACGTTGACTGTTAATCTTCGTATGGGGAAGCGCTCATTAACCAAAGCTCTGCGGAACCGTTTTGAATTCAACGCATTTTCGAAAACGGAGCTCTTATTGTGCCTTTGGCACAGGCGATGACATTTTTTACAAAACAAATCTGGCATTAAACCGAAGACGTAGATGGCGCTCTAGTTTAAATGGAAAAACTTTTTTACCGTTAATTTCGGATGTTTTATGATTATCTCTTTGTTCGAGCATTTGTTTCGGATGATAATAGCGACTTAATGAGGTTAAACTGAGATTTTTATTTTTTTTATTTTGTACTATATTTCGTAGGAGTCGAAGATTTATTCGGTAATTACGTCTGACAATGCGAATGTATTCTTTTTTTTTTTCGTTTAATTATATAAAAAATTGTAAACGTTTTTTTTTTTTTGTTTTTGTTTTTTTGAGAAAATTAGTAAAATTTATTTAGAATACAGCATCCGAATTATTACATAATAAAGAATTGTGATATTTTTTTCGTTGGTTTTTCAATTTTTTATACACCACAGAAGAAAAATTTAATATAATAGATTACTATGAGACAGAGAAATTATGTTCCTTTGGAATGTATGTCAGAGGCGAATCGAAACTCGAGGCTTATTTCAGTAAAATGAGCGTAGGAGAATGCTGAGTGTTATTAATGTCATTAGAACACTCCATCTTTTCGGGTAAGAAAGAAATAAATTGTCCTCAATCGCTTCAAGCATTTCTCTAGATTATTTAAATATTCCATTCACGGCGTAGACAGGCGTGGCGCGTAGTTCATTTAATTATCCGCTTAGAAATTAACCTACCCTTTCCTATAATTCTTCTTCCAAGTATGCGCTCTTCTGCTACCTTCATTAATTCTTCTTTCCATTCTAAACCTTTCACTTTCCGTAAATCACGTAATCCCCAAATGATAAAAAACAGTTCTCTCCTTAACTTTCTGTATCAACCCGTATAGCTAGACTCCTAAGCGATGTCCTTCTCAGTTAATTTTTACCTAAAGAAAATTTTCTACCTTCCAATTTTGCTATTATTAATCCAGCGTCCCCTTTCTCCCTCTTAATCTTCTTCTTCAGTTTCCATCGCCCGTAATGAAAAATATTTCTGCGGCCATTATGCAGTTGTTTACTTCGAATGACATTTCACCTAGTAATTGTTCTCGCGTGATAAAATTTGCTCGCCTTGTGTTCAATTGTCCATCGAAGAGATCGGTGAGATTGTTTAATTTATTCATCTCTATTGTCTGCTTTTATTCGTAGTTCTTTCGTTTTATTTTGTTTCGTTCATTCTTATCGGTTTCGATTCTCGTTATTTGATTTTTAAATTATCTATTACTAATTTAAATGGATGCCCCGGATTCTTTTGACTTCACAGGTAAACCTCTAATCCTCCGCGCACCGTTATACTGTAAGCACCGTTAACCCCCCGTATGGCACAAGGGGTTAAAAGAACTAACAAAAACAATAGAACTGTTTATCAATTTTACCTTCTCCGCCATCGTTCAATTTATCTGCTTCGAAAGACAACACTGTTTCGGTAGAGAAAATTAGTAAGCTTATCGATATGGCTGTTAACTATGATAATACGTCTAAAGCTAATACCGTATACCACTAGTTTCGAATTATTTTGAAGGGCAAATTGCGGTTTCAGTCGAGCATTTAGAAAATAGTAAAATCATAGCTCAGCTTCAGCAGCTGTCTATAGCTCCACTAATGAAATGTTTCATAAAAAAAAAAAAAATAGCGATTTATCCACAATTACTCGTTTAGGAAATTAAAAGCTTTCTCATAAGTCCATAAAGAATTTGATATATATCACTTATTCCGCAGTCATCATTTCGTTTCGGCACACCATATTCAACCTGCTCTGACTTTCAATGAAGCTTAAACTGCTCTTGTCAGCCGCCAGTTTCGAATATCAGAAGGTTGCGGAAACGTACTTCTGAAAATTCTTTTACGCCAATTTCCGTTTTCGAAATTAAATTTTTTGACTGAAATGTTACACATCTTTTGCCCACTTCCACGATGCCCTCCGCATCAAGATTGAACAAATAGACTAAACTTCTCCGTAAATGTCTTCGATTCGCCCACCACAGTTCTTCATGTCGGAACAAACCTTTTTGTCCAGTTTCTTCCGACAGAGAGTCATTTATCTTCTGAATGCACCATCACCTGACCTAATAATCCAGCTAGTTCTTATTGCGTTCATTGTGGTACAATTCTGCTCTTGTCCTGTCCGGTATTCAAGGAGCAAGTAAAAATGCGTGGAAGTTCGTCAATCTCCAGAGTGATTTGTATTCCGAGACTAAGATAACCCCAGTCAAGGGAAGCCAAAAACCGGCTTTCACTTTTATTGACATTTATAGCCCAAACAATTTCCCCGCTTTAAAGGATAATGTAGCAAAAAGGAAACGACAAAAAATTATTCTACTAATTGCTCCTCATTGAATATCAGACTATTTTACATCATTCTCGACCGAAATCAAAAAATCCTCTTAACAAATGTTGTCCAATTTAACTAATAACGCAGTCTGTAAATGTCTCCGGTCGTAATTCCCGGTATAAATTTCGCCCGGTTCTCCCCTAAGCCAATGAATTTTGACATTTTTTCGACCGTTAATAAAATTCTGTTTCCACTGACCTCATGTCTCTTTCTTCGGAAAATGACTTCATTCCTATTTCGTTATTCACTATTAGTAGTAAGTTCGGCATCTCCGATTTAGACGATAAAATATCAGAGATTTTGGTCATTAGAGATTATGAGAGATTATGTTAATCAACATGTTTTCTAATTTCACTTTTACGTCTCCTTATATTAACATGTATTGTTCTTTTATTTATGTATTTTCTCTCCTTCGCTTCAATTTTCCTTTTCTGCTTATATGTCTTTTGCATTCTTCTCGCTCTCACTAGTTTTGCTCGTTCTTTCCTACGTCATTCCGTGATTTCCATTTTTATCTATAGAGATTCTTAAAATTGGTTGAAATTATCTGCATAGGTTTCTCTAAAAAAATGACTACACAAACCCCATAAAGACATTGGTACAAGGCGAGTTAGAGTTGCCATCTGCGCTTTCCCCCGATAAGCGGTAGCTAAATGAGAAATGTGAAGAAATTCAAGTCATTGAACAAAGCCCAATTAGACAGAGCCTATGCCCAAATTAAAGCCCTACAACGAAGACAAGGAATTAAAAGTAAAATAGTTACAAGGTGAGAGAGGAAAAATTCTTTTTGATACTGAAAACATCGTAAATCGCTGGAAAGAATATAATAAAACAGAGTTATACACGGCGGTGAAAAGATAACGAATACGGAAGAATATGCGAATATAAAAGTATAGTAGATCAAAATGAACATTTACATGAGAGAATTCGAAATAGCCCTGAAATCGTTAAAAGGAAAGGAAGCAGTGGGAGTAGATGGAATACCATCGGAAATTCTAAAATGTGCAACGCCAAGAATGGGAAGAAAAGTGCTATTTCAGATATCGGGGTTGCTGCGAAAACGGTATACTACAAGAGGATTTTATAAAAAGCAAAACGATTACCCCACCAAAAAAGAGAAGTGAATGCGCAAATTACAGAACCATTGCACTGTTGTCGCACGCTTCGAAAATCTTATTAGACATTGTAAGAAATATAGACCAAAAGGGGGAATATCGAAGAAAGCCTAGGAGAAGATCGGTTTGAATTTAGGAAGAGAAAAGGAACTAGAGAAGCGATAACGGCTTTGAAATTCATATTAGAAAGACGATTGGAGATGAACAAAGAGACACATATAACCTTCATAGACCTAGAAAAATCTTTCGACAACATTGACTGGAAAATATTATTTCAAACATTAAAAGAAAGAAATGTAGACTGGAAAGATGGGAGGTTAATGTTAAATCTACACATAAGTGTCGTACAAAGAGCGGTAATAGATGTAAATGGACACAAGCTATAAAATAAGGAGAGGGGTTGGGCAAGGCCTGTCACCGTATACCTATTTAACGTATGCATAGAAGAGCCAATTCAAAAGATGAAAAAGAAATCGAAACCTATGAAAGCAAATGAGATATGTAAATACATTGCATCCGTTTCACGGATGATATTGTTCTATTAGCGGAGTCAGAGAACAATATGAATAAGGTGCTAGCAGTTTTGTCAAAAGAACTAGCTAAATGGAAATATTAATAAAAAGAAAACAAAAATTAAGATTAGTAGAAAGGCAGCAAATAAATCCCGGATACGTATAAAAATAAAAAGGAACTAAATTAGAACAAGTAACAGAAACACGTTACCTGGGAAGTAACAGAGGATAACGAGAGCATAAAAGATGTGGAAAAGAGAATAGTACAAGCAAAACTGTCATTTAATAGTAAAAAAAGAAATATTAACCTAGAAAAACATTAGTATGGACGTCCGAAAAAAGAAAAAAAGCTGAATTCAACAGAAATGTGGATATGACGTAGTAGAATGGCGAAAACATCCTGGAAAGAAATGAAAACAAACAACGGAATGCTAGAAGAAATGGATGAAAAAAAAAAGTTTTTATTTTTATTTATTTATTTTACGCGTCGTACACACAGCAACTTAGGCTAGAGACACGGCAAGGAATTACAAAATTATGAAAGTTGAAAGGAAGGACAAGAAGGAAAATAAAGAGAAATTAACAAGGATTAGCAAAATTATAACAACTTTAACAAATTAGAAGAATTTAGAAACTGAAATAATTGGTTAAGCACGGTTCCTCGTCGCACAGCAAATCCTTTAAATTCGATGGTATTCCATGTTGTTTCCGATAATATTCATCAATTAGGCATTTAATCAGTAGGTGTTCGACGGTTAATTAGCAATCACATGTCTGGCACTGGGGCGCAGGTTCTTTATTTAACAGGTATGAGTGTGTAAGGCGAGTGTGCCCAAGTCGTAGTCTGCATAAAGTTACCTCTTGTTTTCTGCTTTCTCGGCTTGAGGAAAGCCATGATTTCGTGGACGATTTTACGGAGCGTAATTTATTTCCTATTGGTAACTTCTGCCAATCGCTGTTTCAGATGTTGTTAAAATGGCATTTAAGCTGATGTGTAAAGACGGTAAACGGTACCGTTACGTTTGAAGTTGACGCACGTTTGTTAACCGTTTTAACGGAGCTGTCCGCATTTTTAAAGCTCTGTATGCCGCACTGGGCTGGGTTGCACCATGGCGGTATAGGAGATATCGGGTCCCGGACCAGTACTGGAATTTGGATGTTTAGCTGATGTAGAATGGACATAACGTGATCAATTGTTGTTCTGTTCTGGTTCTCAGTGGTTTCACCTGGAGAGTTTGGCTCTGTGCTCCTTATGATACTGAAAGCCAGCACGGTTAGATAAGTTCGTCGCAAATCTGATGACCACTCCGCTGAATCACATAGTAGACTCGGTATCGGGGAGGTTCGGAAAGCTCCAGTTGCCAACCTCAAATGGATAGTATACAAATATTTTAAGGTCGATATGTTAGCGGAAGCATAGGCTGGTGCACCATAATCCATTTTGGATCTTACAAGGGTACGATACAGCATTAATAGATTATGTCTGCTTGCGCCGTAGATTGCGATAGCTCCCGCAGTAGGTTTAGTTTTTTACCGCAGCTAGTTTTCAATGCGTTAATGTGTGCTTTCCAAGTGAGTTTGATGTCAAATGTCATTCCTAAATATTTTAACTTTATTTATGGATGTTATACGGTTGTTATTAACAGTTAGGCTTACTATGCGGTTGCACTTTTTCCGTCTACAGAAATGGGTTGCTATGGTTTTTGTTGTTGAAAAACAAAGGCCGTTATCTTCTGACCATTGTTGCAGTCTATCCTCTGCAGAACGCTTTCTCCTAAGTTGATATCAGTGCGTGGAAGAAATATGCATAAATCGTCTGCAAAAAGGAGTGATTTTATAGGTTTTTGCACTTGATTTACAATATCATTTATCGCGATATTAAACAGTGTTGGGCTGAGGACGGATCCCTGGGAAACTCCTGTCCGTACCGTATGCGGATCAGACAGAACGGTTCCCAATCTTACTTGAAAGCAGCGATCAGAGAGGAAGTTCGCAATAAACATACAAAGGCGACCTTTGAAGTTCCAGGAATGTAAGGTTAAAAGAATTTTGTATCTCCATATGTTGTTAAATGCTTTCTTGAAATCGAAAAAGATGGCTAATAAGTGGCGCTTGTTTGTGAAAGCTTTATTTATGGAGCGCTGTAACGCAAGGATCGGATCAGATCGTCCTGACCGAAATCCATATTGAATATTTGTAAATAAATTACGTGTTTCGATTTCCTATAGTAGTCTGCCATTGATAATTTTTTCTAACACTTTGCATAGAACTGATGTAAGAGATATTGGTCTGTAACTATCGAGGAGTGTTGGATTCTTGTTTGTCTTGCGTAGTGGGATTATAATGGCATTTTTCCATTGCAATGGGAGATTATCTGAGAACCATATTCGATTGTAAATTACAAGCAGAGTTTTTAATATAAAATCAGGTACATATTTTAAAAGATAAATGTGAAAATTATCCGAACCGACTGCTTTCGGTTTAGTACGTTTAATGGCAGTACGTAGTTCTTCCATCGTGATAGGTTGGTTATATGGTTCTTGGTTGTTGCTGGTAAAGTTAAGGCCAAAAGTAGAATTTTTACCAGTATTGGATAATTCTGAATTGTTTAGAAAATTGATTTTCATCTTTAGTTGACTTTGTAAAAAATTCTGCAAACACGGCGTTTATTTTGTCAATATTAGTGCATACGTTACTACCGATTTTTATACATGTCGGTGTAAAGTATGGCGTTGACTTTTCGATGGATTTAATTTTTTTCCACACAACTTTGGTCGGTGTACCAGGGTTGTTCAAGGTTGCTACATAGTTTTTCCAGCAGTTTAATTTTGCTTGTTTGAGAATATACCTGGCTTTTGCTCATAGTCTTCTAAAATTCAGATGGTTTTCTATATTCGGGTTCGACTTTAACTTTTTTTAAAGCGTTCCGTCTGTTTCTAATTTGCAGTTGCACAGTCCTTAAACCACCAAGGGACTTTTACGCTGCCAGTTTGTATAATAGTTTTATTTGGTGGTGAGCATCTTTTTGCCTGCTCGATGAGTGCGTTTGTAAACGTCTGTACACTGGTGTCAATGTTGCCCAATGTAATGGTATGACATTGTAGCGAACATCGAGCTTTGTAATTTAACCAGTTAGTTCTTTTATACTTCGGCAACGGATTTACATTATTTCCGGCATAAGTAGTAGTTTCTGGTTGTAACTGGCGTTTTATAATAATCGGAAAATGATCATTTCCACCAAGGTCATGGTGTACATAAAATTGTATTTTACTGCTCAATTGAGGGGGAGCACTAGGCTAAGTCAATATTAGACCATGTTCGATAAGAAAAGTTATAATGAGTTGGCTCCGTTAAATTAAGCAATGTGAGGTTAAACGCGTTAATTGCATTTTCTATGATCTTGCCCCTTGAATTTGGCTTTTTGCTTGACCACATAGGGCTATTTCAGATCTCCTAATGTAATGGACGGTTTAGGCAGATGCTTTATCAATGAAAAGAAATGTTCCGTACTAATTATCTCTGTAAAATACACAGTGCATATTGTAATTGGTTGTTTAAAGCAAACTTTGACTGCTAACGCTAGTAGCCCAGTGTTTAACTCGATTATTTCATAATAATATTTTGATTTAACAGCTATTAATATGCCACTATGTATATAGTCATGTACTGTAGTGAAAATTATTTTATAGCCAGGGATACGGAAATTTTGGTTGTTTTTAAGATGCGTTTCCTGGAGACAGATGACAGACGGATTATATTCTAATAGGATAAGTTTAAGGTCTTCACGGTGTAGATATATGCCATTGCAATTCCACGAAATAAATGTACCTTCCTCTGCATCTATGTTTGTTTATATGACAGCTTGCGGTGATTGTTTTTCCATGTTTGGTCGCTCAGTCTGATGGCTTTGGGGAAACTGTTGGGTCTGAGTTAGGAATGGACTGTATCTTTTAGTACCGTCATAATCTTGGTAAATTTTGCTTTAGTTCCACGGTCAGTTAAGAACTGATAGTTCTCATCTAGCATGGAAACAAGTCCTGTAATGTCGGTAGTGAAGTCTTTGACAACATCACATGCGATTTTGGCTGGTTTACACATATCTATAAAGAGGGCAAGATTTTGCAGAGACAGCGGATATCTCGATCCATTTTCATAAATGTTCTTTTTTAGAGGCTCCTAAATTAGATTAATTGATTTTTGCGATGCGTGATGTTGCTGGGATTCTTCAGTATCACTTGGTTGTATTTTATCTACTTCTGAATCGGATTGTGTTTCTGAATCGCGAGAACTGTGATGGTCGGGTTTCGTTGTGATCTCCTTTTTTGTTTTAGCTTTTTTGCTTTTTTTGTAACTCGCCTTCATGGATATGAGTGTTGTGTCTTCATCTAGTTGAGTCTTTGTGGACGAATTGTCTGATAGGGCACGTTTTGTTCTCTCTGTTGTATTGGGGTTTTTAGTAAATGTTTGAATCGGTTGTGTGGTTATAGGAGCCAGTTGTACGACGTTTTGTGTTTCATTAGCTGATGCAGTTGCTATGAGATCTGTGTAGCCAGGAGAATATGCGTTTGACTTTATATTTGAAGGAGCATTGTCTTCTGTTAGTATATCATCTAAGTAATTGTCTTGTGGAATGTTACATTCATCTGCTTTATGACCTTTACTGTTGCATTTGAAGCAGGTATATTGATCGAGGTTAAGAAAAATTCGGCGCATTTTGTCACCAAATGGGAATAGAAAGGATGTCGACAGAACTGGCTGATCTGGTTCAGGTTTTACATAGATTTGACGTCTCCAGCTGATCACATGGCTGAACAGTTCGTTGGAGGGATTAACTCGTAGGAGAGACATATTGAACACCGGTTTTTAGTTGCGCCCGAATGAATTGTTCCAATAAGTCATTAGGTATAATTGGCGAGACATTTGAGAAGATCAATTTTCTCGCCGGCGTTTTAAGTCTGCGAGCTATGATGAATTTGTCATCAAGATGTACGCCACCGTGAATCTTTAGAAACGTTTCAACGATCTGTTCATTTGCCAGAAATATAGCGATTCTTTGATTACTAATTCGAGAAGCGGCTGGAATATTCTTCGCCCCGCCTATCAAATTTTTGATTGCAAGAAGATAATCACGAAGTTTGTAGTTATCAGTGTGTGAGATAAGTATTCCCTGTTTTTCTTTCGGGTATCGGAGTTATTTTTTTTTTAGCCTTTTGCGCGTAAGATACTGATGATGATGATGATGGTGATGGTGTGGGTTTGTCGATAATCTGGATATTATGTGTAGAAATAGGATACGATAAATGGTTACTTGATTTTGACAACGAATGGCTGATGTTATTGGTGTTGCGGTAGCGGGGGATATTGCGTAACGTTGGTCATATGGCTGGTGGTGGGGCGGATATCTGTTGTATTTGGTGGAGCGGTGAAGGTAGTATTATTCGATTTCATTGTTTATCAGCCAGCAAGCTGGCCGATGATGATTATTGTGGTGTTTTCCCCAATATGCGATAGCGATGATAGACAAATTAATAAAATGTAACGCGTACTAATCGTAGAGATAAGTGATAAGAATGAACAACAAAAAACAAGAACACGAGAGCACAACCGATCGACTCAACACAACAATAGATCGTCAAAAAAAAAAGAAATAAATAAAAAAATCATATTGATAAGCGGAGGATAAAGTACTGCGATAATTTCATCAAAAAGTATAATAGAAGAAAAAGTTGAAAAGGCCGAAAGGAAGACCAAAAGTATCTATAATGGATAGTGCATCGGTTGAATATAAATATCGAAAACTTAGAAGAATGGCTATTGACAGGACACAATGGCTGCGGCGACAAGGCCTTCAGTGAATGAAAAAAAAAAAATGTAAGTTCAGACTCATATCTTTCTTCCTTTTCTAGTCAATTTTCCTTTTACCGTTCTATTCAACTCTATCCCCTCCATCTTATCTTTGGTTCCATAACTTTCCTTTCTTACGGCGTTACATTATTTCATCATGTAGGTTGCGTTTTAATCATGTTCTTGTTAGCCCTGTTATAGTTTTTCACTTACAGACTCTTTTTACTATCTTTTTGTGAAATTAATCAGGAATGTCGATCACACATCCTTTCTGAATGTTCCGCTAAGTCGTTTAAGTGTTTTCTCTTTTTCCTGGTAATTCCTTAAACTTATTATTTCTCTACTCTTTATAATGGTGCATTCGTTCTTTCATTTCCATCGCCTTCGTTGTTCTTCTCCTTAGTTTCTCCATTGTCACTATTTCGGACCACATATGAATTAAAATAAGTAGTTTACTATTACATATTTTTTATCGACCATATCTAGCAAGCCGGGGAAAAAAAACAACAAAAAAACACTTCGTTACGAAATTACCCTAACTTCGATCAATTAAATATTGTTATCTTCTGAGATAACTGCCAATTTTGAAGCATGAAAGATGGACAAAAATCAAAATGAAGCGGCGCGCATGGTAACAAATAATCGTTGCGAAAATTCTTGCATTCTAATATGCTTTTTATAATTTTATTCTGAAAGCCGACTGAACTGAGAAGACCCAAAGGAGTTTACCGAAATAATAGAAAGAATTAATCGGCCATATTTCTACACTAAGTGGCATTGATATAAAAAAACTCGAGACAAGATTTTATCCATTTTTGTACATCGATTAGGCTACGAATTTTATTGCTACGACAAAATTACTCGCTATCGCATATTTTAACGGAAAAATTATCATTGTGCCTAAATTCTCACGCAAATACTCTGTTATTTTGAACATTTTTTTTCTTTCTTTCAATAATGAAAATATAAAAAAAAAACGGGTACACATTAAAGCGTGAATAAATTGAAGAATAATGTAAGAAAAACTGTGTTCAAAAGAATTCCTTTTCTTTACGTAGCGAAACATCAAGAACTCTTGCACAGACAAATGAATATCAAAGCGGTGCCTTAAGGTGCTTGAAAGGCAATTTTCATTTACGGCTGACAACGCGTTTGTTGTGACCCAATTTGGGAAGAGAATTAATTTTTTAAGGTCAAAGGCTTTTACGGTTTGTAAAGCTAGCGAAAAGTGATGAATTTTGTATGATGATGTGCAATCCAAAAGAGGTTGCAAGACAGATATAAAATATAGCAGCAGCGCGATGGCCAAGTAGCAGACAATTACCTTTTCCCGTATGTATTATTATTATTATTATTATTATTTTTTAATCCCCCCTTTGGGCACGTCAGCTAAGGACCTACACCCAGAAACAACAAGAAAGAAAAGAGCCGTCAGAAACGTATCTCCTTCAAATGCATGTTTCCTAAAGATATGTTTCAAATGTTGTCCAAACCACGTGGGCTCCGTTAACTGGAAAAAAAATTTGAAAACCAACCGCTCAGGAAGGTTCAGATACGCTTCGAAACTTTTTCGAAATATTTTATAATATAAAGAAAAAAAGGTTTATAGCGTACAGAATTAATAACGAAATGTTACCGGATAAGATCTCTTCCATACACCATTTACTCCGTAAGGAGACATGTAATATGGTCGATTAGGAAATTTTTTATTTTTTTTTTTCTATAAAAAATCAGCGGATTCGGTGGAGCATACGAAAATGTTAAAATCATTCGTTCAAATAGTAGGCAGTTTATCTAACAACCAAATAAGTTGTAATATTTGTAGGATTGCTGTTTCATTTAAATTTTGTTATTCCGGAAAACTATTTTTGAATGTTCTCGAGAACAAATCCGACTCTTAGCGCGCTAACTACGATCCCGAGTAACATCGACCTCGTTATTATAGTTGCAAAATCGCGAATTAATTGGTATCGATTTAAAAATTACCTTTTTTTCGTGAGACACACAAAAAAGTTTGTAATTACTTTTTTTCCTTTTTTTTTTAAACTAATACTAACACAGGTATAGTCTATTTTTTCGTTGCGAATAACCGAAAATACGAAATATACTTATTCGCGAAAATGTAATCGCGTACTCCAAAGTTGTCGCGGTTATTAATCAAATCAAATAAAATCAAATATATTTTTTAAATTTTACAATGAAAATAAACGTAAAATAACCTTCTTAACCCGCGAATGCGCTCAGGTAGCGCGAGTTGCGGTAATCTTATGTAATATACTAGAGTGATTGCGTTTAGATCATATAGAATAACATATTAAGATGAAACAGGAAAACTTTTAAAAGGAAGGAAGCAGGGAAATATTAAAATGAAACCAAGAAATTGTAGGGAATGAAGCAAGAAAAAATTAAAAGGAAACACGAAAATTAGCAAGGAAGCAGGAAATTTACAAGTAAGGAAGCATTATAGTTATAAATACTTAGTCTACCTAAATTATGAAATTGGAAGTACTAAAAATTTAATTACTTAGTTTATACGTACATGGACTATTGCTATATCATGTTGCGATTTCCCGAACGATGAAATTCAATAATCACTGTTTACTGAGATGAAATGAAGAGAAGGACATGATATATTTGTAGTCCATGTTTACAAACTTGTCTTACACGTTAAAGGTTATATTTAAAAACGGAAATTATACTCACACTTTCCCCAACCCTTGAAATGAGTTGTAAGCCTCTATAACAACAATACTAATGATAGTAACAATATTAAGAATAATAATAATAATAGAAATAATAATAATAGTAATAATGGTAATAATACCATTAATAATAATGATGATAGTAATAGTAATAATAGTGATAATAATACTAATAATAATGATACTATTGAATGGATAGAGGAGGATTAATTGAAGCGTAGTGTAACAGTAATATTCTTTGTAATGTAACTGATGTGTAGATATGTAATCGAAATGAGGATTGTAGATAGTAGCAAATGTGGGGTGGTATTTTAGTTGTTTGGGGATTAGGATTAAGTGCAATGTTAATATTTCATAATAAGGAATATAAGGAATAACGATACTGGTAACTATTAAGTAATGCAAAATTTAAATGTTCAGTACATATCGAGCGGTTGATAATAATCGAACGTATGATTAAAGAGGTGAGTATGCGTTGGAAGTCTTGTTTTTGATGGAATTTTCTTATTTCGTATAGTGTTGAAGTTTTTGCTGGGAAGATGGTAATATAATTTTAAATAATTTCAGCATTTGTTCGTAATATAATTTATTAGAATTTTTCTCTGATATTTATATTTTCTGAGCGTAATTTTTAATGACTCTGGTAAAATGTTAAATAATTTGGAACCCATATACCTCGCTTGAGTTCTACTGTGAAATTTAAAATAGGATGGTAAATTTGCCTTTTCTTGTTTAGATGCTCTTGTCACTCCGGTTCGTATTTGTACATTGAATTTATCTTTATGTTTCAGTACATACAGTAATAGATTGACAGTGTAAAGATCTGTAACGTTTAATATGCTGGTGTCACTGTCGTCATGGTGTACTGTGCTTATTTTTTTATTTATTGATTTTTGTAAATATGTTATCGGTGCAATGTGATAGTGGGCAGCCCCTCCCCAGTGAATGATACCGTACGCTAGTGTCGGCTGATATAGTGCCAGGTATATCATCCTTAGTTGTTTCTTACTGAAGTATTGTTCTAAGTAATAAAATAAATAATTCAGTTTCCTTAATTTAGACGATAAATGAGATATATATGTTTCCCCCATAATAACTTACAATCCAGGTATAGACCTAAATATTTCACTTCGTATACTCGTTCTAGTAAGATATCATCTTTCCATACTATTTTTATGTCATTCCATCTGTACTGCGGAAGATGGCTATATATTAAATATTTTGTTTTGCTTACATTCAATTGTAATTTATTACTGGATATCCAACTTTGTATCATGTTTACATCCTTCTGGATCATATTTTGTAGTATATTGGGAAATCGTGAACTTACAATCAAAACTGTATTATCGGCGTAAGTATAAAGTTTCCCCGAAACATTTAAATTACACAAATCATTAATATATACGAGAAATAAAATAGGCCCCAGAACACTTAATAATAATTTTAGTGAAACAAGTCGGTTTTAATTTTTTATTTTCTGCTAATTTATTATATTTATGTTTTTTGTTGTTTATTTACTCATACTTGGTAAAGGTAACATACAAATAACGCTATCTAAATAAAGATATCGCGGTAAGTGACATATACATATACTGTAGTGTACACACTAGTCTGCATGTAGTGTTGATCGATTGTTAATTAATTCGAACTCACTTATGATCGCAGGCTGCTGAAATATATATCAGGTGAAAAACTGTGTGTATTTTTAAACAAATTTAAATTCAACTATTGTTTCTGGCTTACCCTTTTTTTAGACAACTCATATTAAGTGATTACTGGCTGATATTACAGTTACTAAGGCACTTGACGTTCACAATTTATTATTCATTATTTTATTATTTCATTATTTCGTAATTCATTATTTCATTTAGTAATTTCTTTATTTCATTATTTAATCGTTTCGTTTAGTGTAGGAAAAAAATAAATAAAAATATAATATATATATATATATATATATTTGAATACTCGTAGTACGAACATTTGGAATTACATATTTAAAATTGGTAAGATGATTTCATCAATAATATATCGAGCAACTATTTAATGAAGCATTTAATATGGTAAGAAAAATTTGAGATTATATCCAGTTAAATAATATTTAAAAAGAAGTGAAGATTATTTAACGGAATAGTATTTACGTTGGAAGCAAAGTTAATAAACTATGCCATTGACGGAATAGCATTTGGAAGCGGAATCAGTTACAACTAGATATATACATACATACATATATAGCAGTTTTTGTTGTGGGTAATCCTATCTAAGCAGGATACAATAAAACTACGATAATATAGACACGTGTTTATTTAAATAACCGAATGAACGTCGAATTATTGTGCAGAAAAATATTTGAATTGGAATATTTTATAATTTGTTAATAGAATAGCCCTAGTTTAGGTTAACAGACGTGTCTCCGTTATCATTAGCGCCGGTTTTTTCGTTCGATATATTCGAAAATGGAGGATTTTCTACACGTTAATATTTAAGGGAGAAGAGCTGTGCTCACTGCAACGTATTTTTCTGCATGTTTGCTCGATACACATGCATTTTACTATCTGTGTTGCAATGAAATATGCCGGATTGGTTATATTTTCGCTGTGTCTGTCGATAATCTATTTATATTCATTCAATTTTTTTTTATGTAAGTTCTTTTTAGTTTTGTATGATATTTTTATGATTTAGAATGTATAAAAATTTGCTCGATATACGTGCACTTTATTCTCTGTGTTACAATGAAATATGGCGGATTGGTCATATTTTCGCTGTGTCTGTCGGTAATTTATTTATATTCGTTAAATTTTTTATGTAAGTTCTTTTTAGTTTTGTATGATATTTTTACCATTTAGAATGTATAAAATTTTCGTCCAACTTTCTACGTATATTTTTGTTGAAGTTAGTTTGCTTGCTCTTTCTAATATTATCGCATCCTTTGTTTAAACTGATAACGTCTTCGTAAAAATTGTAATTATTATTAATGCGATAAAAATTAGTTCGACTATCTCACCATTTGTTACCAGGATAGTTTTACATACGAGCCATATTAAGGTTTTCGTAAAATTATGAAAATCTTTGTAAACTTGTGCCCCTAACCGTTTCCGAAATATCTTTATATATGTATACATTTGTGTGAATTTTTTTTGCCTTTATTTCCTCCTTTTTTTTTCCTGGTGGCGCCCATGCACAATTTTTAACTACAATGGTTATTACAGCGCATGGGCCAGGGTAAAAAGCCTATTTTATCATTTAATTATTAAGTTGTTGTTCCTAAGAAAAGCGAGTAGCATTTGTATGCGTGCTGGGTCATTTGACAGCATAGTTGACAGAGGAACACTGGCAAAAGCGGAGCGGTCGAACGCCGTACATTGTAGCATTAGGTGTTCTACCGAAGGGTAAGAAGGGCCGGAACAGAAAGGGCACGTGGGTGGGAGAGGGGTACCCTCAAGTATATAATTGTGTGAGACCGCCGTATGCCCAACTCGCAATCGATTTAACACAGCACATTCTCGACGCGTAAGGTAAAGAGAAGGGAACCATGAATCAGCCGTAAACTTTATGCTCTTCATAAAAGATCGATCCCTTTGCCACTGGCTGATCCACTCAGCCATCATGCGTTTATGAAAATAAGTCTTCACTTTGCAGATTGGTGGCGCTGCAAATGGCATTGGTGCGCACAGAGCTGATTTGGACGCCATGTCAACTCGCTCGTTGCCTTGAATTCCTGCATGACTCGGCACCCACAAGAGCGTTACCTGATTTCTTGCTTGATGTAGCAGCTTCAACGTATAATTGACTTTCAGGGCTAAGATATCCATGTTGTTCTGTGAGGAAATCGATTTTAGAGAAGCCGAAGAGTCAGTCATTAAAAGTATGTTTCTATCTATACATCCTGACTCCAAACAAGTTACGAGGCTACTGTATACGGCGTACAATTCTGCTTCCTGTACCGAGCAATAATCATTTAATCGCAACGAAGTGATTTCACCACCAATTTCATATGGGCACGTGGTTGGAGATGGGGAAATTTGCTGGTCTGCTTTGGAAGCATCAGTATATATGTGCAAAGAGTTGGGATAACTATTGATTTTTTCGGCAACACGGTGAGTTATGTCCACACCCTGTCCGCGACTTATTGCCTCCAAGAGAGATGTGTCAATCCTTGCGGAGAAGCCTTCCCACGGGGGAAGTTTGTAATGAGGGGTGTCAGGATTTGGCACTCCTTTTGATTCGCATTACGTATATCATTTTACCTGATGCTGTACGATTCTTTTTGCGTTTATATTACAATAAACTTCTCTGTAAGGTCTGTCCCAGATTTTTGTTGCTAGAAATATCGATTTTAATAGTATTCTTGTTTTAGCGGGCGTAGAGCGGACAAGGTGGAAAAACTATTTAAGGAAACGTTGAATAATAATCAAAACGTTTATCAATTTTTACCGACATCAAGATGGAGGAGGTTATATATATCCGGCGCGTGCGTTTCGCATGTTTGTTACCGGTGTGGACTGATTTTGGATAATTCTTGTTCATTCGTCTGTGGCCGTACCATACTCCAATCAGTATCAGTGAAAAGTACTCTTTTGGTAATCATCAAAATAGGTGCTAAATAAAGAGCGCCTCTTAAGCGAAGTTTGTAGTAATATAACCAATCGCGATTAATTCGAAATATTATCAATATGGATACGTAAGTTGAAAAAAAGTGTGATTTTTTATTTGACAAAAAATTAAAGTACTATTAATGTTACTACGGATAAATATGGATCTGAATAAGGAAAGTTGGAACCATCACGATGCCGATAAGGACCACCTCATCACTGACGAAAGTATTACGTGTCTTTACATTATTGTGTATAATTTTTGACCATCTGGATTTCACTTTAATGATATCTTTCGTTTGGTAGAAATCTTACCGATCAGTGGCGATACCATATAAGTATTCGCTAAGATAACCGAGTAGTCATCGAATAATGTTAAAAACAAATATACATTATAGGATATAAGATGTACGATTGTAATTATTATTTATTGTAAATATGTAATATGTTAGGAGCAGTGGTCAATGGACTGTTGCTTCCATACGGATTTGGCTTAGTTTAAGGCAACATTTATTAAAGTAGATACTTATTTAATTATAAATTAAGATTGTATCAATAAAATAATAAAAAAAAAAAAAAAAAAAAAAGATATATATTTTTTTTTTTTTTTCTTTTGCATGTCAGCCAGAAACAAAAAGTAAATAAAACGTCATCGGTTAAATTTTAATTAGGTCAGATGTTGACAGTATAAAGAAATCAGTAGCTGACATGACGGTTAAAAAAGGAAAGGACAGAATATACGATGCGCAATGAGGAATACGAAGTTCGAGTTTCAGCAGATGAGAATATAAAACGCTCGACAATGAATATTCAAAAGAGATGAGATCACCGTTACAAATATCATTGCTTCATTCAGGTGAAAAGACAATTTTGAGAGGAACTACGGGAAAATCGAAATTGAGAAGAAGGCAGAAGAGGATAGTTGAAACGCGAATGAATAATAGAAATGATAATGAAACAGAAGGAAGATTAGAACAGAGATGGGCAAAAGGAATGTACGTTACGAAAGGAGAAAGAGCAAATAGCTGATACCGGAATCTGAGATGGCATTTTTTACATGGAGATAGTAGAGGATCACTTTTCTTAATAAAAGAAGCGGGAATCCGGACCGAAACAGATGCAATCATGTCGACTAGGCACACAAGTCAACACAGATGGAGTGGCGAAAAGAAAGAAAATGAATAAGACAACGTTTGCGAAAAATAATAAAATCGGATGAAGGGCATCCATGGAATTGGAAACGATTAAATTATTAGAAAAGAGGCAACTAGAGGAAATGAAAAAAAGCAATGGAACGTTGAAATTGATAGTAATACAGAATTCCTGTTTAACCATTGCTTGAGTTAGGGAGTTGGAGAGTGAAGGTAGAAAAAAGTAGATCGGCAAATGGAAGGAAAAATATGGGCAATTATTGCGTGAGGTAAAAATTGATAAAGACAAAGAGAAGTAAAAGCTAAGATAGTGATTAGTTTCTTAGGTGTGAAACGCCAGTTCTTATGAAGGTAGGAATGAATAAGAGTAAAGGATGTGAGCGAAAAATGTAAAAATGATAACTTAAATAAGAGCTACGAGAAGGAACAGGAGTATTGGATTCAGCGAGAATTGCTGAAATTAGTGAGGATTTAAGAGCATCAACACAAAGCCGAAGGCACAAGTTTTGGATTATATCTAATTTAGACAAACGGAATTTGGAAATGCGGCCGTATATATAAAAGAAGAATAGTTGAATTTGGAATGAACAAACAAGGAGGTTAATATGTAATAACAATTACCGTCTTGACTGGAGATATTCAACTGGTTTAGCCTTTTAATAGCGGAAGAGGATATTCAAAAAATTCAGAAAATATCAGTCAGCTGTTAGGGAGAACTGCAAGATAACGAAAGCAACAACACGAGAAAGAAGTGTATTGTTTAAGGGTGGATTAATCATCGCAGAATCATAGGGACGAATCAAAAAGATAATAGAAGAAAATTTAGCAAGTAGAAAGTGCACATTGAAGATGAAGAATGATCCAGCGCAATAAGAGACAAATTAAGAAATTTATTGCCAGTTATAATATCGGAGGAAGAAGAAAGAAGTAGGATATCACTGACAAAGAAGTATTATTTTATCTAACATACTTTATAACAGTGAAATGTTAAAAACTAAAAAATTTCAAAAGATGTTAAAAAACTTTCAAAAGCTTATAGCTATAAAAATGATTAAATCATAGAGAGCAATCAGTTATTTGTCGGCCATAGTTATTACAAAAACATATAATAAGCTTGGTCGCAATTAAAAATAATATTAATATAGATCATCCGTTCGAGAACTTAATGTATAAGACACCATTTTTTAAATATGAGGATAAACTACTTAAAGTAAAACAAATGAACAAACTTATGGATAAATTTTATATAAATAAATTTCAAGAAATATGGAATAATTATAATGGAACAACGTATCAATTTTTCGTCCCAAGTATAATAGATAGATTTAAAAATAATCAATATACGCCAAATTTTTTTTATGTTCAATTTATTATAACAGGGCACGTAGTCTATTTAAGGTATATTTATATATTCCTTTTTGCTGGGCTAATGCTCTTTGCTAGCAAACCCAAGGGGGGGTAAAAAAAAAAAAAAAAAAAAAAAAAAAGGTATATTTATATAAATTTAAGATATCTGATTCTGACAACTGTGTAATATGTAATTTTAGAGATGATGTTTTTCATATACTGCAGGGTTACAATTATAATAATAATAATAATAATAGACTCCGTAATTATGATATAAAACAACTTGTACAAAATTATTCTAATGAATTTAACAAATTTGCAATCGGAAAAATAACGTACATTTATACATATTAAGTAAATAGTAAAAATATAGTAGAGTAAAAAACTGTAAAATGGTAATTAATATAATACCAAATACTTAATTGGATGGGTTGTATTAATAAATCAATATTTTTAGTAAATAAATGTACCCTACCCGAAGTTTCGAGAAAAGGGGGAAAAAAAGAACAAAGAGAATAAACTCATACTAGTAGTGTAGATATTGAAAAGATTAAGATTACTGGAAGAATCCTAGGCGGGAAAATAGTGAAAGATCTTTCTGTGTGGCGTAGAGAAATATAGAAGAGATCCGGATGGAACGATTGATCGCGCGATTAATAATAAGAGAAGAAAATTGAACTGGAATGTTATTTGTTAACATTTTTTCTCTTAGAGTTGGCAAATGAACACTATCAAAAGCGTTGGAAACACCATCGATAAGGTAAGTCGTAGTACTTTTGAATGAAGGATTTATATAGTTTAGAAATAAAAAAACTAACAAAATCGGAAGAATCGATATCAGGTCAAAAGCCAAATATATATTACATATGCGAAAAGATATGAAAATCGAAAGTGCTAAAATTAAAAAAAAAAAAAAAATGATAAACAGGAATTGAAGTGTTAAGTTTCCTATAGAAATATGGACTCGAAAAATAGGTAATTGAAACCCCAAAGAGTGATTTACAGGTGTTTACTACTGACAGAATTTGAACATTATATTTTTAAAAACGAATACTTATTTTTTTATACAGTACCGAAAGTGGCATCGATTCAAGTTAGTCTGCCATTGTCACTGAAAATTATTTTTTACAATAAAAACTAAAAAACTAAAAAAAAAAAAAATACACCGACATCAAAATTTACTATAAAAACTTAATGAAAATGCGCTCAAAACTAAAAAGATAATTATTTTAAAAAAAAATAATACGTCTATTATTATTCTTTAACAACAGTAACGTCGCAACAAAATTAAAAACCGCATTACATATTCACGATGTTTCCTGTACTTGGCTTTTATAGGAAACGAGCGGTTGGGAGTTGTTATAATTATTAAATTATTTCTAAATATTGCATTTGGTTCTGCTCTTCCAAAAAAAAAAAAAAAAAAATTATGTTTTTCAAGAATTATCATAATATTCTTTTATGTGTACATACCCTGAAATAAAATATTTTTTAATCAAAAAATATCTTTTGCTTTTCAGTGCATTTGATTTTGAACTCGGTATTTTATAACCTACTTTAACTATCATTCAAACGCCATCATAAAGCATCATTGATTAAATTATTAATGGTACAGGGCGAGGTGGAGTAATGTACAATGCTATTATTCTATGTTGTTGGCATAGTGTCATAAAGCGGTGGGCGAAATCTATTGAGCAAGAACAATGTTGGTGAGAAAAATACAGATTAGATAGTTTAAATTTTATGGGCAGTGCGAGTTGGGCTAGAGTTATTCTCCGGTACCACCTAAAGGTCTACTAGGTGGGAAATTTTGAGAGTTTGGATCGCAGTTCAGGTTAGAAATTAACAAAATCCATCCAAGACTGGATGTTTATTGGGGAGCGGCGAGGAGGTTATTTGGAATCGAGATAGCGTGCTTAGGGTAATTTCGAAGAAGGAAGAGAGGTGTAGGTTACTTTGAAGTGCGGACCGAAAATTTCAGTTCAGTTTCGAATCCGGAGAAGCACGGTTGGCCTTTCCTCCTTTGTAGACTTTGGGTCACCTCCTCACCTCCTTCCACTTACTGCGCCGGTAATAAATCTCCAACTGGTATTCAAAAGTCTGTACACAAAAGGTTAACGTAGAAACATTTAATTTGTGACCTTTTGTGTTCACTGTTTCCGCGCGCTTTATGTTCTGAATTATCGACAAAAATTGAATGTGAACAGTTTTTAGTGACCCGAATGGGCGAATCGAGGGAGGACCGGAAACATAAAATCAAGACTATCGCAAGAAAAGGATGTGAGCTGTTCCTAATATTAATTTGTAATTACTGGAATTCTGAGAGTCTGTTTTGGAATAAATTAAATAAACAGAAATAAAAACGAAACTAAGGAAACAAAACCTGCACGGAACAATTGAGCGCGCTATTTGGAAAACATTTCAAATGATGGAGAAATATACGGGACAAGAAAGAGCGATTATTTATGTTTATTCATTATAACATATCAATCGCTTATAAGAATAGAAAAAGAGAAAAACGAAAGCACACGCCTATCTCGATAAACCAGTATAAATTACTGCACGAATTATTCCGATTTAACATCGCCAATCGATGGAAATTAAAAAAAAGGAAACAATAAATAAATTAAAAAAAACGAATTTCTCTGTTTCATTTTTTAATTTCCGTTTTTAATTGACAGCGGTACAGTGTGATTTCCATCGTCGTTGCTAAATTGTTTTTGCTGGCAGCATCCTTTTAACTTAGCTTTTCCTATGATAATTCGAACTCTCTTTTAATTCCTCGTCTTTTTTTCCTCCCTGCAGCTTTTTCATCGCTCTATAAACTACACATTTCGGCATTTTTGGCGGACTTGGTTAAAAGGCCGTTCGTAATCAAAATTTAAATACACTTCACACGGCGGATGAACGTTATTCTCTCTAACAGTTCGCTGCCGACCGAAATGTGTTATATAGCGACTCCATTTTATTTCATCTTTCTCGCCGAGAGCAACAAAAGCCGGCGTGTAAAACTGCCACAAAAACGCCAGAGACTTTGCTGGCGCTGAACATATAAAAGGCCGGTTTAGAAAAACTGCATTATCTGCAGCACCAGCTCGTTAGAATAGCAGTTTCCAGGGGCCTTTGTTGATATATCTGGTCGGAATGAGAAGGAATTACTGGCGCGCTTCCTCCTATTCCACAGTCGCATTCCTTTTTCCTGAGAACGTCGGGCCTATATTTTTTACCGGTCTTGCAAGAGCGCCTTTCACGAATAGACACAGTGTGCTTGTATTTAAAACGCGTACCGGCGAATCGTCGGCTACATTTACCTACCACCGTCGCTGGAAAAAAAGGCGCCGGTTAAATAATTGCCTTATAATTTTTCCCCATTTTCCCTCCTGCGTCCTCATTAGGCGCAGTTATTTCACACTTTTTTCGCCACTTACTTATTGTTGGCATCTTTTTCAGGTAGCGACTTTTCGCGTAGCCGGCCGATGTTACATTGTTCGCCAATGGGAATTTCGTTGAATTTCAGGTATTCACTTTTGCCGAACGCGAGACTACATCTTAAATCTTTAAATCTTTTCTCTCGTTTAAGATAAAAACGTAATTCGAGCACTCCTAATACCGCCATTACATTCAAATATCGTAATTTCATTCGAAGGACAATCTCGTACAAGTTTTCCCGGCGTTGTACACAGCGTGCCAACCAAGCCGGCAGTGTGAATTCACCACTTTTGACGGTGACGGTATTAACTGTTGAGTGGGTAAGCACCGAACAATGTTCAAACAACACTCCTTAGATATGCTCGACGATAAATTAAAAATAAATCCGCAAACCTCGATATTCCCGCCTGATATCAACTAAACTCGGAAATTATTTTTCCGCCATAAATTTTAAAGGATCCGTACTATTTGGTTTTGTTTTTTAAGCGTACTTTAACATTGAACTCGTCGCGATCAGAAAACTTGGATATCTTCGAAAATTGACCAAGATTCTCTCGATAACGATAGAATATGGGGATGACTTCTAAAATTTCTCAAAAATACTATAATTATCGTTTTACGCTACTACTAAAATACTATCTATATCTGTGATGAATCGACACATGTACGAAACATAGTCCAATTTGCTTTGGAGAAGTTCCACCGAGGAGAATGTAGAGGCCTAAAGCAAGTCGGAGAAGAAAAGTTAACAGGAGTTATTAGGACAGAAACATGGTCACTACCGTGTAAGAGTTTTCCAGTTATAATTAAGACCACTAACTTTTCAGACTTCAGTACCGATGTTACTCGTGCTTTAGACGAACATGCTGCTACGTTTAAAGCAGCTAGTAACGGAGACATTATCATTGCCCCACATACAGATAATGCCTTCCGAGCCCTAATAGCTGAGCTGAAAAAAAGCAACTTTCAGTATCACACATACAGTTTAAAATCAGAAAAGCCATATCGTGTGGTAATACGAGGTTTACATCACACAATTACTACTGATACAATAGAAGACGAACTAAGAAATCTAGGTCACGAACCAGTAAACATTGTTAATATAGAAAAAACAATAAAAATCCGCGATAAGAATAATGCCATAATTGAACGAAGGAAAAAATCTTATCCCTTGTTTTATGTAGATCTGAAAATATCAGATAATAATAAAGAAATTTATAATATTACACGTAAATATGTTTACTGTACCTACGCTCTCTAAGTCTCTTCCGCAGGCCCTAATCAGACAGGAATTCCACAGTTTTATCAATTCTCATTTACCTCCGCATGCAACCGTGTTTACAGATGGTTTGAAGAGGCCGGATGATGTCGGTGCTTCGTTTATCTTCCCAGATTTTGGTGTTTCAGAATCTTTCCGCTTGCCTCCTTTCTGTTCTACATTCATAAAGGGTTATTATTAATGACTATCCTACGTTTCATTATTTTCATTTTCTCCGATCACCTTTCCTCTAAATTCTTAATTATATCGGACTCCATGACCGCCCTTCAGGTCATTTGTTCTTCCATATCTGATCATTCCTGTGATTTTATCATACTCCGCATACGCCCACTTATCCACGTCCTTTCTTCCGTTCATTTTATTCAAATTGATTTGCTGTGGGTTCCTAGTAATTCAGGCATCTTCGGTAACGAAGCTGCGGACTCCTTGACTCGGGTTGCTGCCTCTTCTCACTTCTTTTTTATAAAAGTCCCATCATCTAATCTCCTTCCGCTATGCAAAGGTTTTAATCTTAGGTTTTGGTCGGATATGTACCTTTCCTTTTTTTCTAACAATTTTTCTTTTTATCTGTCTGTTCAACCTAGTCTTCCTGCTAATCAATGGGAACGTTCCCTTTGTTTCCTTTACTACGTCGTTCTGTTGTTGTCTCGGTTATTCGCTTGCGCTCTTAAGCCATACTTTATTATCTTTCTTCCGCTTTCGCTTTTCATCGGTTGCCTCTCCGGATAGTCCTCTCCACTCAAACGAAAAGCATGTTTGCGATACTGATCATGTGTTGAATTAAGTGTCCATCTCTTTCTGCTGAGTGCTCTGCTTTCTATTCCATTTTATTGATACTCGGTCTTCCTACTCCATATTGCGTGCCTCTTATGTCCTAACTTTTCTCTCTCCACAGATTGTTCCTATTGTTTGTTACTTTCTCCTAACAATATCTGACCGTATCAAGATATAGTTGACTCTTTCCTGTTCTAATTGTTTCTGGGTAAAGGTCCCCGGTTGACGAGCCCAAAAAAAAAAAAAAAAAAAAAAAAAAAGGATTATATCCCGTTACTTTATATAAGATAATAAAGATTGAATGGTACAATTGCTGTTTTTTAATAAAAGACCGGAAAGAATGACGTAGTCAATTAAGAACGATTTTTCTAAAAGAATTGTAGGAGAAAAAACATCGGTGGTCAAGGGGGCTTGCTTCTTTGTGAGGCCCGAAGGGCTAATTTTTATATATATATATATATGTATATGTATGTATGATGATGGAGTTATTCATCCTGTTTTAATTGCTCTTATTCGATATGGTATTTTTAATGTAGTTGGTAACAGTGTCGCTCTAGCCGGAAACTCCAATATTAAGAAACATTTTTAGCCACGCGAGCAAGTATATACGCGCTAGGGCATTGTCATAAATGTAATTTTAATCGGCTCTGCAACTGTCGCATCGATTCCTCAGAGAGAAGCGCTAAAAAATATAAAACTATAACGCTTTTCGCTGTAGCTGTTTGTTAGAATTATAAATAATAAATATAGCAATAACAAACGAAAACGAAATATATAAAAAATATATCAATTTAGTAGTAGTAACATGTTCAGGTAAGAGCCAACTGAAAACGAAAATAGAAACAAGGATGCTGTTATTTTTATGTTTATTTTTGTTTTCAACGGAAGAAAATGGGCCTTGTCCGAAAACGTTAGTAAAATTATTCCTTTTTTTGTATATTTATTTATCGTTTGTAATTTGGGTATTCAATTTTATTAAATATAAGATAAGAAGTTAATACGCCGATTAATTGTATTTTTTTGTCGGGCAAACTTTGATTAAAATAAACGTCGTAATAATTGGTAGGTTCCAAAAACAGTTTTGAAGAGAATAATCTTCAGATTTTGTTAATTTATAACGTGATACGCTTTCCGATACTGTTTATTTATTTGGATACAAATAAAATTACTCGTACCAGTTAAAATTCGATTACGCTCTTTTTCCAAATAGATTTCGAATTCAAACGGATCTTTAGATTTTTTTCTCCATTAAATGATTAAGGAATGTTGCTTATATCCTGTACATGGCTTGCAACGATTCAGAATCAGCTGAAATACTTGATGAAATTTCACCGGCTTATATCATAAGGAACAAATAAATTCTTTCTGAATATTCTCGCTTTCTGTTGGTTCTTTTTTTTGCAATTAATGCGAAAGCTATCCCGAAATATTAATCATTGTGACGAATTTTTCGACAAATGCGCGATTTAGTAAATTTTCTAGCGGCAAATGACCTCGAACTACTTAAACGTTACCTCTTATTATCTTGGTGCAAGTCGTGTTGCTGGAATAATTTAGCGGGTAGTTCGGAGAATAGAATTCCTTCTCGTTTTCATTGCCCGGCTGGAAACTTTCGCATCCTTTAAGTCCTCCCATCGTTTCGCCCGGTAACGGAGATTTCGTTTTCCTGACTTCTCGGTTGACGTCCGTTTGTTCCATCGTAGCCACTGAAGTATTCCAAGATTCACCATTCACAGCAATTACAATTATTATACCTGGTTTTTAACATAAATACACCTGTGTATAAGCAGCGCTATAGTGTAAACATTTTCCCCTCAATTACCCAATATAAAATATATTATCTGAAATTTTACTTACCGCTGGCACCAAAATAATTGTAAAATTGAATAGCCTAAAAAGTTGTATTCGGATTTGTTTTTCGTAAGTGGGGCAGTCTTTTAAAATCACGCTGGATGGGAAAAACATAAAAAACGAAACAAAAAGAAGTTATAGGGATTTTTTTTCCTTTAACATTATTCCAAAAATATGCGGTATTATGGCCAGCATCGTGGATAGGCAGTTAACGGTGGTTTTACTATAGCGAGAGTTCGGTGGTCTTAGGAGAAGAGACTTAGAAGAGGATAGAGCGTTACAATTTTTACAGTTAGCTGAAGAGGATATTTTGTCACTCGGGTCGTTTATTCTTTCGTTTCGGTTGCAAATGTTTCGCAGTAATTAAACGGTATCCAGAGAATTAGTTCAAGCCGCCACGCTTACACACTGCCATCGCGTATTCTATATCGTCTAGTTCAACGCAAAAAAAAAAAAGTAATTTCCCAAATGATTTCTGAAACGACATCATCAGTTACCAAAAGCCATGCAATCTCAAATTTATTATTTCATGAATATTATGAAACTGTCAGTCTCTTGTTAGAATCGAAGTAAAACTTACAGTCCTTTATCGTGTTTTTGTTTTTCTGTTCAGAATTTTCGTTCGCCTTGTGTTATACTTAAAAACTTTTCGAATTTAAATTAAAAATGGAAACAAAATGTAAATAACGTACACACGCAGACAGATACATACTGTGTAACACGCCTGTTAAATTTTACACCGGATTACCACCACCGGGGATTAATTTATCCGCCCGTTCTTAATTGCTTGGAAATAAACCGTTATATATCGCATAAATGACAAAACCGGTCGGACTATTTTTCATATATACATATAACTAATATTATATATTCATTTTATATATTTAATGTGTTTTGCAAGGGCGTCGCCAGCCGATGAGCCAGGAGGGAGGTGCAAGAGGATAGAAAAAGGATATGAGTTATAGGAAAAATAAAATTTATAAGTTGTAAAGGCTTAATATTTTATTAAACAAGAATAAAATCTTAATTAAAACATAATCTTCGTGGGTTTCTGGCAAATTGTTCATGATTACGTGTCCATGAATACTCCTCATAGTCAGTTGATTAAAAAGTTTCATGGCTCCAGGGGGCAGCTGCCACCCCTGCCCCTCGCTGGCGACGCCCATGGTGTTTTGAACAATTTTAAATGATTTTATTACAATATAAATAATGCCATATATATTTTGTGAATTGTGAATGTATCCGGATAATAATAAAAAAAATTAAAATCGGTAATATTATTACAAGTTATTATTTACAATTATTTACATTTATAATGTAAAAGCGGTTTACGGAAGAAAAACATTTATAATTTCATCGATGTTATTCGCTGTATTCAAAACTCTTCGCTATTACGAAACATTTACTAGCACAGCGAATTGTCGATACTTGAAACCGAGTAGGTAATATCCATGTAATTATCTTGCTCTGAATTTCACCGGGCAGAATAACAATCGCCACGTAGCCGCCTATAATCGGTGTCTGCTGAATGAGTTTGTCATGTTAACGACGTTAAGAGAGTATACTTAATGTAAAACATCTCTGTAAATATACCTATACGAAAAGGGGCAGGTACATATAAGTTAAAGAGTTATTCAAGAACAGCTACTTTGCAATGTGCTTAATACGCGTATATATTGTATTTGCTTCCAGAACAAGCTGACGATTGTTTTGTTTCGAAATACAAAAGAAAAGTCAATGCTTAACGATGAATACGGATACGATGAAAATATCGAATCTTGGAACAAACTTGGGAAGATTTAATGGAAAAAGGTTCGGGTATTTACTATTTCAGGCACAATCTCGAAACAAGAAGAAAGCTATAAATGAGAAAAATGAACATTCAGAAAGTGTGCTTTACTATCGGCAAATGCCTGAACGTTTCAAATGGAACGGAAGATCAAGGGATAAGTGTGTAGGTTCGCAGTCATTGGTAGGATCCGTAATGTAAATTACGTTGCTCAACTAGAACTGGTATTATTCGAGGTCGTTTGCTTTAAAAAATATGTACAACAACTTTCGGAAACATTTGTAAACGGCACTCAGTACACGTTTATCTCGGCAAGTTTGCCTAATTCGTTTCTTAGCCTTAGAAGGATTACAAAAATCGACTCTGTCTAAAATGCTTACTGATGCGCACGAAGCTTTTCTATATACAATTATTCATTTTCGCATTCTTCGAAAACTCGAGGCAATTGTGAGAAACATTTAAAGAAAAATTCAGCAGAAAATTTTCTACATTCGGCTCATTATCTACGGAAGATGCGATAAACTAGGCTTTCACGATTACTACTTACAACAGAAGGCAGACTGCCTGCAAGCGTATGGCTTCGAGAACGTTGATAATTATCGAAAATGCGATAAATCGAAATATTACCGATGAATCTGCGACCGTAGAAGAGAACAAATGCGTTTACTGATTAGAAATAAATGAAAAAAGAAATTGTTAATGGCGCACTTCGAACGATTCAAATGACGAGACGAAATTATTATTTTTGTTCCGTCATTTGAATCGTTCACAGCTTGAAGTATGCCATTAACGATTTCTCTTTTTCGTTTATTTCTAATGGGCCATATTTGTTCTTCTAAATTGCAGATGTGATAATATCTTCACTATCATAAATGAAACATATTTTTTCATCAACGGCCTCTGGTAACGGCGGAAAATGAAAATAGTTATTTATAAGACTCTGTATTGCGTGCTTAGAAATCGCAACGTGAAATGTATACAAAGCATTTACACTGGTATCGCTTTCATACTAATGCCTATCGGTGATCGCACTTGCCACAACTCAAAATACCAATTACATCACAGTCATTACTTAGGGTATCAAACAAAGCGAATAGATTATAAGGTTTTCTTACGGATGAAATTCCAATGCTTTCAAATATGGATTAAATAGCATTGACCAACCGTTACCACTCTAGATGGAGATTTTTCATTCGCTGGGAAAACAATGGTACCGGAATGTTTGCAAACATACCTTCTTGTACAACTACGAGCAAGTAAAAAAAAGATGAAATCTTTCAATTAAAAAAGTGTTCTCCATTGTTATTAGACACACTTGAAGAGAATATTCGCGTATAGAACGGCATTTACCATTAGATACAGTGTGGAAAAAATTAAATTGCCACAAGATATACGCAATGATAATCTTATCGAAATTAACCGCTTCGTTAATTACGAAACGATAAACAATTGAACATTTAAAACTTACACGGTGAATATAGTTAGGAAAAAGGAATTACGATAGAAACATCCGGTCAAAAATGAGTATACTTCGTTTTGTGATTTAGCTCTTTTTTTTTTTTTTAAAACGGTGTCGCGATCGAAACATCTTACTTGTTTGCGTGCAAGGTACACATAATTTAGCTAACGGCAGAAATAGAAAATGGTAGGGGAATCGGAGCGTAAATTGCTGATTTCTAAATAACTAGAAGGTTAGGATTCAAATTATTCGAAATGAACAAAGAACTCGACAATTTGATGTCAAAATTACGACGCGTATTAAACGCGGAACAACATCATTGGGAAATATTAGATCGATTGGAAAGCACTCAGGCTAGTCAGAATTCATGATCTTCGGAAGAAGAAGAGACGAGTTATTAAATTTAACATTTTAGTCAAGAAATTGCAGAAGCCGCGGGTTGAAACCTATCACGATAGTATATCGGCACTTGGGCTAGTCAGAATTCATGATCTTCGGAAGAAGACGAGTAAATTTAACAAATTAGTCGAGAAATTGCGGGAGCCGCGGAATAAAACCTATTATAATGATATAAGCGGAGAGCTGCTATTATAATCTTACAAGTTCACCTTTGGATAAAGCTACGGTTTTTTTTTTTTATTTTTTTATTTTTAAAATAATTTGCGGGTCCTAGAGGCAATTGCCCGTCTGTGGGTTCCCAACATAATAATGTGTTTTGTAGAAAGGGGGCTAAATTCTGCCGTAGCTGCTCGTAAAATTATTCCTTTTGAAGCTACAATGTGCAATATTGAAACAAGTCTCAAGTACGTGTTTCGCCTGATGTAGCGGAACCGGTTAGACTGGGATTGTGTGCACGTATTAATAAATATGAGGCTTCGCAGGAATAATTTAACGCATGCCGAATGTTCAACCCTGTTGGCATTGAAAATCAATAAGGATATCGTACTTTTGAAAGCAGATAAGTGTGATGTGGTGGTGGTAATAAAAGCCGATGTTTATCAAAATCTGTGACCGTTTACTGAAATTAACAGAGTAACGGTGTCCAATTTGAACCCTGAAAGTGGTTTTCAGATTCCTCGAACATGGACAAATATCGCTAGTTAACAGTAACATGTAATTGTTTCGTATTTTACACGATTTTGGTTGGTTTCGTCTTGCCAGTGTTTTAGTTGTCTTTTCCTTTGTATTTTCAGTTTTATTTTTTTGTCTCCCGGCAATGGACATTAGAAAATAACGTTATTTTTTGGGGAGTTGGAAATAAAAATAATTCAAGGACAGGAATAACAACAGAAAGGACATGCGATAATGTAAAAAAGCGCACCATATAAGGGGAGTAGGAATACCGAGTTTTAATGTAGAAGAACGATTGTTCAGTGAAAAAAGGTCAAACATTCAAATAAAATATGATTAAAATCGCATAGAATATATACACGAAAGGGGGATGAATGAATAGAGTAGAAGTAGATGATAATCGTGAAAATGATGCGGGAAGGAGACTGGTTAAAGCGAAGGCGACAAATAGCAGAAATTGGAGAGCGTTTAAGTTTTGTTTTTTACTCGTCTCAGTTTCGTAATACTTTTTTTTCACATTGCTCACACTTTGTTCTCCTGTTTCTTATTTATTAACCTGTGCCGGTCTCTTTGGTTTTTTCTTTCTTTTGCACCTTTCGTTTGCCTCGTCCCGTTACCTGCAATTTTCGCTGTTTTTTGTTTTATTATAGAGTTTTTAAGGCGGTGTTTTTTCCGCTTTGTTAGTTTCATTCTTTCATTTTTTTCGACTCTTTTTCCGTTACTTATTCCTTTCGTACTTTCGGTTTGTTGTACAACTCGTCTGTTTTTGGCATTTTTAAGTGTATTCGTATAATTTTTACTATTCAAGTCCGTATTTTTCGTTCTATTAGTTCAGTTTCTTTCTGATGATGGTAAGTTTCCACTTGCGCTTACATATGTCCGTAAATGTAAGCTTTCCGAAACGTTAAGGTTTTAAGATTGGTTTTTTAAATTTTTTAAAAACACGATGTCTATCGTCAATTGTTTTCCTAATGGCATCATTGCCAATCTACCTGGGGCGCGTAAAATTTATCATAGTCACGATTCAGTCGAATTTCAACTTGAACGAGTCAACGGAATTTTTAAATTCAGTCAACACTTCCGACTTACCAGACTATTAATTGAAATTTCAAAAAAAAAAGAATCATTATTTATTCTATTACGTAATTTTTTAGATAAACCGAGTTTATGCAACGGATCGAAATTAATTATGAAAAGACTTTGTGAATAATAAAAGCCAAAAATCGTCACAGTAAATAAACTGAAAAAAAGATTCATGGAATTCACTCTTGACTCATAATGATCACTTTGTACATGTTGTTCTTTTATATGTCACAAATCATGAAATCGGCGAAATGATTGAAATATTTGCGTTAAATGCTGTGTGCAACAGCTTAGGCACGTTTCAGTTCGTTCACTACTTATCATTTTTACTGGGCGTTATGTAAGATACTGGTTCGAAAAAGATTTTCTACTCTTCCAGATTATCTCTGCGGCATTTTAATTGGCAGAAAAATCTTATTTTGTAGCGGTTTTTTTTTGTTTTTTTTTGTTTTTTTTTTTTTGCATACATTTTAAAGATGAAATTCTCTATTTCACCGCCACCTAGTTCGAACTTTTCTCGCTCGTTCAATCTGCTGTCTTATTTTCAAATAAACATTAAAATAATTCTCTACAATTGATTTTGGTATTTAGGATGTACGCCGCATAGAGATTTTTTACAACCTTCGTTAACCTCGGTACAATAAGAATAACGAAATATCACCGAAATTATCACAATAATAAGTTACAAAGGTACACACAGAGGATTTTTACGAATATAAGAAAAAGGGCGTCCGATCAGGAATTATGATAAAATTTGCTGCATCGTTTAAGAGGTGTTAACAGGAAGATAGACACGCTATGAAAGAAGATGGATCGAAGGAAATCCAAGAAGAAGAAGAAGAAATAAATTTAAATAAATGGATGACCAAGATACGGATGATTGCGTGGTGTAAAGAATAATAATGATGCCAGCGATGAGGATAAGTTTCTGGTACTTTCCTTGTTTTGTTTTCCTTTACCTCGTGGTTATGTGGTTCGACATTTTTTGTGTTTCTATACTAGTTGAACTTTATTAATATATAATGGTTTAATTTGAAGTTTTAGGAGCAAGTTGTGGGAGTAACTGTTTTAGTAGGTACATAAAAACGTATTTCAATTTAGGCTCAGAAGTCTTAACGCATTCGACATAATTAAGATTAGGCCGATGTAATTATTACGAATAAATGAGAATAAATGATACAATTTTGCTGCGAACCTAAAGACCATGGCTTTGTGGGGCCCAAAAATAATTATTGAGAAAAAAAAATTATTATCGACTACGATCGAAACTGCTTCATCAAAATCTTTTCCGGTGACTTTAATCTGATTTTAAGATTTATAACGAGATTCATTTGTTTCGTGAATTTCCTCCAGTCCGTGGACTCTTTTTTTCGTTAAAAATTCCTTTTGGTTCTAATGATAAACACACCGGCGCGTGATCTAAGCTTAGTTCTGGTATTACTATTACAGGTAGAGAGTCTAAATGTTTTGACATTTTTCTGATTAAAATATTAAGCTTCGGTATTCGATTTGCATGTGTTGACCAATACGCGAGTACGCTTGGTGCAATCATAAACATTACCTTGGGATGAGGATTATTAGACCGCGAATAAAACCGTCAAATCAAATTTATACGGATGTAAACTGTCGGAATAAATTCGATAATTTTCAAATGAAAAATTCTACCGAGTTTAAGGAAGAATGTGCTTTCGGTTTTTTTTTTTTTTTTTAATAATAAATATACGCGATTACGAAGCGTGTATTGTAGAAGACAATTACAAGCATGGAATGAAATACATTATCAGTTACGAAAAAGAAAAAAAGCAAACGTTCACGCACCATTAAGAAGAATATCATTAGGTTAAACTGAATCCGGACTCCTCTACCTGAGAGGAGTATAAAGGTACAACGCCGAAAATGATTATTTAAAAGAAGTTCAAAAGTTACCATCACCTGTGTGGAGTCGAATGCTGATTTTGATGATTTATTTTAAATTGTTAACTTTTCATAATAATTTTGACGAATGTAATATAATATAAGATTCGCATTTAAAATTTATATAACGGTCTCTTCTTTTGCACAGACCGAATCAATCGTTTATTGCAGATTTAACGTTAAGGACAGACTGCGTGGAAAATACGAACAGGTTTTGAAGTAAGTTCGTTGGCAGCTCGGAGATCGGCTTTAATTATGTAGAATGAGATAGAGTGGATGGCTACTCGGAAAAAAAAAAGCCCCCCCCCCATATTTCCGGTTTTAGTATTCGGACGAGGAGAAAATTCCGTTATTTAATTTGTAAATTTTACGCAAAAGCGTTCGCATAAACCGAAAAACAAAACAATAGTCACTCGAACGAATTTTGCTGTTTAGCGTGTTTTCTCGCTTCCCATTAAAATAGCAGGAAAACCGATTATAGCGAAACAACTGCTATTGAAGTGCACAGTTGTAATAATATTGTTGTTACAATTCTGAGAATTTCAAAAGAAACCCTTTCCGCATAATCAGTTCTTTGAGTATTTCTTCGGATTGCTCAGAAAGAAATATGTCCGGTTGAATCTGTCTCGTCACTTCTAGAATTGTTAACAACGAACAGCTTAGAAATCCGATACACTTTTTTGAACTAAATCCACTTTAAACGGAAAGCCGCAGGACAATCGGAGTCGTCGACGTTTGGGCAAATACAGTAAAAATAATTTTGAACAAAATTTCCCTTCTTGTTGCCGAATGTAAAATTATTATGTTGACGGGAAAATTCAGATGGCAAGGAACCGCGAAATTTAGAAATGTTGTGAGCAATTCCCAGATTGGGGCTGCTACTTGATGATGATGATGAAGCCGGAAATAATGCGAGAAAAATAAACTTCTTCTTCACCGTTTGCAGTTTCCCGTTGATGAGGGGTCTGCCGTGCAAATTGACCGTTTCCAGCCGTTTCGGTTTACCGCTAGGCCAGAATCGATGAGATCCACAGCGATTACATCAAGCCATCTTCGTCTTGGCCTTGCAACCAGTCTTTTGCCTGGGACTTGGAATGAATGCGCGACTGACAACAACGAACCACTATCTTAAACGACTCTTACGGAGTTTACTTAGAATAGGTGCAATTGCTGCCAGATAACCCCATTGACCATCTTGATATGCACATTTCCATCACATGCAGCGCTCGTGGCCAGTACTCACTGCCATACACAAGGCGAAGGCCGTGCTTATCCGATTTCGGACTGCCTTGGAAACGCCGCTGTAGGCTTGGGAACATACGATGCAAGAGATTTAATGCTCCTTGTTCGAGGCAGTTGCTCTCCACAGACTTGGATAGAAATCCAACTGCGTTGGTATCTGTGTAGTCATATATTCACAGTCTTTATGTTGACTTTAAAGCCAAACTTTTCCGATCTGTTTGTACTATACCTGAACCCTATTTTGGAGCATGTCTCTTGAATTGTCAATTAATACGAGACATCATCCGCATACAATAGTGGTCAAGTGAAAGTCGTTTGAATACCCCGCGCGTGATTGTATCTCAAACCACGTTAAACAGTAGCGGCGAGAGCTCAGAGCCTTAATGTACACCTATTCGAACTGGATAGTCATCAGATTCGCCCACTGCACATGTGACCTTGCTTGTGACATCCTTGTAGAGTATTTGTACCGATTTTATCAATTCTTCAGCAATTCTTGCAGAGCATACCAATTTAACCGGTGTTTCTCCAAATCTATAAAGACTGCATATTCTTCCCCTTCTCTCTGTGCCTTTCCATTAATATGCGCAGTGAGAAGATTGCGTCATCAGTTGTACCGTGTCCTCTAACGAAACCGCACTGATTGGATGTCAAATGTATGGTAACTCGAAGGCGCTCATCTATCATTCGTTCGAGTATTTTCAGCGAGTGTGAAAGCAGTCTTCTTATTGGATGGTAGTTACTACACTCGGAAGGGTCGCTTTTATATTTGAAAATCGGCATAGTGATGCTAGTCTTCAAGCTGTCGGGAATAACCTCCGTATGCATCACTGCATTAAAATAATCATACTATATAGTTGTATCTTTTAATTCAGGGATTTTCCAAATATCAATAGGAATGTCATCCGACCATGGAGATTTTGAGATTTTCATTTTGCTTATTGCTCTAGCAACTTTATCAGATGTTATACGATCGGTTCTAAAGTTAGTTTCCCAAATAGGATTTCCAAATGTTGTATAAATTCATTGCTCCGATCTATGAAGTAAGCGTTAAGCGGATTATTGTCCGCCAAAATAAATGTAATTTTACATCAGACTTGACGGGGATGATAACGTTTACTGATTTTTATAATTACCATGGCGATTAATAATTTTAATTCATTGAAATAAATTTAGCGATTCAAGTGTTTTTTTGTTTTGTTTTTTTTTCAATTGAATTTCCTTTTGTGAGTGCTATACAATTTTCTGCATATACATTATGTGTAAAAACATGTGTAAGAGATATCGCTATCAAGTCTGTTCATAGAGTTATGACTGATATTTTGGGCGTGAACATCGTAGAACGACTGTCGGTTCCGAAAGAGGTCAATTTTCGAAAAGAAAAAAAAATATATCGAAAGCGATTTTCATGAAATAATTGACGACGAGACACGGGTTTACGAATAAAACAAGCAGACAAGCAGCATTTGAAGTGGAGCTTCGACATCAAGCCGGAATCCAAAGAAAACGGCAGAAAAGTCGCTCGCGAAAATCAAGGTTATACTGACAATTTTCTTCGATTACCATGGTGTACTTTGAATTAAACAGGGGATATTATTTAGGCATCATGAAGCTTCCGCATAATCCGCTGAAAACGGACTAGTATTAAAAAATTGATATTGGAAAAACGATCGGATGCGGATAGAAAAAAAGAATCTATAAATCCTCCGAAACCATACTAGTTGGAGGTTGTTATGTAACACGTTAACGAAATAAAGAAGTACGGAAAAGTAGGTTCCTAAACGTGTACCAGTTGTAAAAACGATAATAGTAGGTATAAATGGATATAGGAAATGGAAGCTAAAATAAATATAGTGGAACAGACTTTGTCCTTTATATTCAACACATGTGTAATCAAAAAAAAAAAGGAACAAAAATAGTTGTAAAACAAATCTACTGTACACACCGTGGTGACACCGTCCTACTGGAAAAGTTGGAAAAATAAATACGAAACGAATGCGCATACGAGGAAGTAAGCGTAAAATAATTATTAAGAAAAAGAAACAGAATCGTGATGCTGACACTAGTTTAATTATATAGCAATTTAAAAACAAGAAATCAATTATATTAATTTAGAAGGGAAAATCTATTATTTAAGAATTGTGAGAATATGAGTGGTAGATGTTAAAAGAAGAATAGGACGCAGAAAATTGTGCTTTGAATGATTATTAGAAAATCAGGACCTTAATATGCGGAGGTTTGGAAAAAAATCTTCAGAATTTATAAAACACTCGAATACGGATGCGAAAATTCAGGAAAGTGTAAATGTAGTGTGAACATAACCTGGAAAGAAATCAAAAATTTAATAAAATGCGGTGGGAGTGAAGTGATAATATGATCGAACTACTTGAGTACTTTAGCAGAAAAAACAGTTCCACTGAAAATATTGCAGAAGTATGATCTTAATGACCGAAATAAAACTCGCGAATATATATATATATACATGTACCTTCCGGGCCAGAGCTCATTCTGAAACGGGGCGCGTCCACAGGTGGCGGATTGTGGAATGGCCTGCAGATATGTAGGGTAGCTGTGAATAAGACGTCAGTCAAATAAGCAGTCGCGGACCAAGAGCGGCTACTGGTGAAAAGTCTCAGGCAGACGATTCCAGTAGTGACAGTGCAGCAGACACGAGGTGACGGAGAGGCAGGTTTGGTAACTGTCTACAAAACTCTGTCTTCCTAAAACTGTTTGCTAACCCTTGGCGAGCTGAGGCCGCCTGTATAAATAAGTCTCACCTGCTATCCCAGTAGCAAGCCACTGCCTTGCGGTCAGGGTTTTTACCCAAAGGCTAGGGTGTCACCCCAAAATAGTGGCATTTTCTTCCTTTCCCTCCTCCTTTCCGTCCTTTTCTTTCTTTTCCTCTCTCTTCTTTCTTTTTCCTATCTTTCTTTTCATCACGAATATTTCCTAACCGTTCCTATACTATGCCTGCAGTTATTGCATCAGTGCTGGCAGGTCCAGTCGTCTTGGTCTTCCTTGCCACTGGATTGCCTGCCTTTACTGAATAGGCGACATAAGAGATCCTCTTCTGCGCTATTACTCTTATGTTCCCATTAAGCGCGGCTACGCTGCTCCTGCCCGTTTCAACCTCCACATTTTATACAAAACTCTTTCTCAAAAATCAGCATGAAAATACCGCAAATGAAGAATAATGCTGGATCCGCGGGGCGAATGATAATCCATTCACCAGGCAGCGGGCGACCTCCTGTAGCAATGCAGGGTGGTTCGAGTTCCCCCATGCCTACAAGGTATGGAACTCTCCAGGAGAGAACACTTTTGCGATCTAGATATCGAACTAGCAATAAAAGCTGGAATTTCGCATCATGGAATGTTAGGACGTTGCTAGATTCTAAAGAGGTACCAGAAAGAAGAACGGCTATAATACTAAGAGAATTAAGAAGGTACAATATCGACATTGCTGCTTTGAGTGAAACACGGATGCCCGATGAAGGTAAACTTATAGAAGATCACCCAGGATATACGTTATATTGGAAAGGTGTCCTACCGGGCCATAAAAGACAACATGGAATCGGAATAGCCATAACAAATACATTAACGCGCTATATTACCTAAGTTGCGCTATAAGGATGTACTGGCAAACGATTTAAAAACTATGAAAATAAACCCAAGGAAAACTGAATGGGAAACAATTGCACAAAACAGGAACGAATGGAGATCCATTGCGGAGAATATAATACAGGACCTGGCAATGGCACGTAAAAAAAAAGAAGAAAAAAGCAACGTCAATTAATCATGGAGCGTCCATAAGCAACCAACATCAGACAGTCCGTCACATATGTGGCTTCCGGGCAAATCATCGTATTGGCTTAGTGTCCCATCTTCGACACAAACATCAATAGCAGTAAAGCGGCACTCATACTCGGCAACGAGGGAGATAGAATAATATAATAATAATATGTACAAACATAATCAAAACTATATGGGCATTAAAATCTTGGATAGATGGCTGTTGGATGGAGTGACTGCGCTGAGAAGACACATTGTTCTCAGTAATTAATAAAACAGATACTACATCCCCGTATGGACCTGTTTTATGTCTGTGGAATTCATACACGTGCACTCTTTGAGGATTTCAATGTGTTTCGTATTTCCAACGGTCTTTGATGCATACCTGAGAATGGGGAGAATTATATTTTGATCGTACTATTCGATATTAGTGGGTTGTGCGTAAAGAGACTCAGTGTTCTGTTAGAACGTGTTTAGGTATTTGCGCTAATTTTAGAGGTGCATTTATATATATATATATATATATATACAGACGTGTGTGGGTTGCGTGTACACTTGTGGATAAGTGAGTGAGCGAGTGAATGAGTGATGGATAGTACGAAAGCAGATACAATAATTTACATGTATGGATGTTTTGTTTTATTTTTGGTATTTATTGATTTAGTTTTAATTGTAATTTATCTGAATGAATAATTCGTTCGATTTTGCTTCCAGCGCGTTATCTTATTTCTATTTGTGTCTACTTTATAATGTATAGTAGCTAAATTTGAACTTGTATTTTTATGATATATGTACTTTGTTGCAATATGAATATTACGCTCTGCTACACTTTTATCGTACACTTATTTGTTATAGTCACAGTTCGCGCATGATTGCGCATTTGTGGGTCATTTGTTTGCAAATATAAATTTTGAAATTTTTGATATTCCGGCTAATTTTATTGTTTTGTTATTTTTACTGGATTCATCGAATTTCTCTGGTAAATATAATTCTACATCCATACTATTAGTTCTTCCGCGCGCGCGAGTATTCTGCTTGAGTTGTCCGAATACCAGACTGAGTCTCCATCGCGAGATGTGATATACCTCTCTAAATGAGAGTTTATCATGTCTATTTGCTCGCATCAGCGATAGAAACGATCACTTATAGAGACTGGTGGGACGATGGGCGGGGAATATTGAAGCACATTGAAATTTCCGAAGTTAATACGTTATATTTGTCTGTTTTTTTCCAGCATATCAGTCAAAATTATAAAGGTTTCCAAAAGAAATTTAAAAAACGAACTATATAAATTACTAACTTACATAAAGAATATTCCAAGCTGGTTTAAGATCGGTAACGCTTATCGTGAAGGGATTACCGAAGCCATGCTTCGCCACAGGTGCGTTTTACATTAAAAGCCACGGTTCGTTGGCATTGTAGCAAAGAAGTATTTAAAGTCGAGGGGAAATTTTCACTTTTGCTAATACTTTTATTCGTTCATTCAGCTAGAGTTGAATAAATACTTATGGGGGGAGTATGATCAAATAATTACTAAAAGTCAAATTAGAATTTTCAATTTGACTTTTAATAATTATTTGATCATAAACTGTTCTTATAATTTGAATTCCACGAGTGTTCATTTAGCTCTAATTGAATGAACAAATAAAAGTATTAGCAAAAGTGAATTAAAAACAAACACCTATTTATTATAAGGTCGGCAGCGAATCGTAGCTTTTCGTGTAGCCGGCAAACTGTAGTAAACCCTGCGTGGAATAATCTGCCGGGGGCAAAAACGGATGTGAAACCCCACCAGTGGTGCAAAGGAAAATAGAAAGTGGTTAATTTCGTTTGTTCCATTATGTAAGTACAGACATCAGTTCTCTAAAATAGCACAACTTAACACGCATCGACAGAGATTACAAAAGTGCAATGGTAAGACTGTGAAAATCTGATTGAAATTAATACAGTAACGGACAATGCGTATATGCAGTTCGGAAGACTTCATATGGTCTGACCGTGCGAATGCAACGGACAAAGTGGATTTAGCAGTTTTGTAGGAGTGGGATATTCTGTCAACAACCGTAACTCATATGATTTCGAACCACGATTCTTAAAGTGGACCACTACGTAAGCTTAAGTAAAGGATTAAGCCGGCTACAGGGCAAAAGCGTACGCGTGTTGAGTTAAATGCGTTATTGTATTCTTGCGGATTTATGCATACTGATTGTAACCAATAAGAGGAAGGTTGGAGCGTTTTTGTGTGCAATTACTTGCGCATTCAGGAGTGCGCGTACCGATTCTCATTTTCATCATCATCAAAAGAGAATTCCAAACGGAGTTCTCTTTATTTGTTTTGCATAAAATTTATTTTTTATCGTATCTGTGTGTTGCTTGACTGTTCTTATTTTTTTCTGCTACATTTATCACCAATTCGAATTCGCTGCTAACATCTTGCCTACGGTTACACAGACAATTTTACACTTTCATCGATGATAATATGAAAATCAGCTAAATTATTCGGAAAATTTCTATAGATGCTTACTTATTACTGTATCGTCGGTTTTTTTCCATTCTTTCGACCGTGTACTTCACAATAACGGTAAAACATCTAATTGCAGTACCGATACGTTTCAGAGATGTTACAATCACAGAATTAATGTCAAATGATATTTCTGCTTTTTTTTTTTTTAAACCTCTTGAGTTCTACAACCAAAGCACCTTCACCCAGAAACAAATAGAAAGGAAAGAAGTCGGTTATAGTTTAATCCGATCAGAAATCTTTGATAAAAAGGAACAAACAGCGGGAATAATTAATTTGGGAAGGGAAAGACAGGATGATATAAGAAGAACAATAAGGAGTAGAAAGCCTAAGCATCAACACAAATAGAAATACAAAACGCTCCAAAGAAAGGTAACCGCATCATCAGGATGGCGAGGATAGTGTGGAGAGGAAATTAGGAAAAAGCAAAATCTGGAGGAAGGCAGTAGAGAACGGTTAAAATGCATATGAACAATGGAAACAACATCAGAACGTTGAAGAGAGGGATGCAGAAGAAACCACGAGTGGAGGGCTGAACAGAAAGATGAAATGAATAATTATTAGAAAAGGAGGGAACGTAAATATCCGAAACCAGGAAGCTTTTACATATCGATAAGAGGTTAGCGAATGGATTTTTTTTTTTTTTTTTTTTTTTTTTTTAAAGCGGGAAGAAGCAGCAACCCGATCCAAGGAATTAGACGCTTTATTACCAAATGTACCCGAGTGAGACTAGGTACCCAGAGCAAATCAATGATAATCGAATGGAGAGAGAGAGAGAGGAAAGATTATGAATGAACACGTATACAGGAGGCTAACAAAGTGTCATGCGAATGATCAGGAAGGGGATATGGCTTGAAGGGCGCTCAATGAGTCAGAGATAATCAAAAAATTCGAAGAAAGGTGATTCAAGGAAATGAAAATAAGATAACGTAAGCCGATCGATAATGGGTTTATGAATATGGAACACACAAATTAGGAAAACGAAAAGATTATGATAAGTTAAAATCAGGAAAGATGAAGAAAGTTCCAACACCACCAGGCCTCCTCGAACCATCCTTCTAAATGGTAACATGAGAAGGAAATAGGGAATTGATAGTGCTGTAGAATACTTGTTTGAAGGTTTTTAGAAAATGAGGGAAAAATAAATACTCTAGGAGGATGGCAGAGACCAGTGAAGTTAAAGGAAAAACAGGGGAGATTATTAAAGGAGACTACAGTCTTCTGCCCCCTTCCCTTTATTCGCATATTTCATAAATATACGATACTATTTGCCTTCAAAAAACAAAAAGAAAAAAGAAAAAAAAAGTATAAACGCTGAATAGTGAGGATGATGAATTTTTCCACTGATGCCGAAAAAGAAAGCGATGACAATATAGATTTTTTACCACTCGCTCAAACCTAATTTGTGTTGAACAATGTGATGAAACGAACTTAATTCGTGAAAATTGTTTTTTTTTTGTTTTTTTACTGTGATTAATATTGTTTATTGTGTGTAACGTAAAATTACAGTAAGTTATTAGTATATATTAGTTAAAAATCATGTCTTTTTCTAATGAGAGGAGACCCATGAGGGGAAGTATTTACTTAACATAGGAAAGTTAAGAATTAGTTAACTAAACACAGGAGCGCCAATTGTGGTCCTAGGACCGGGAGTGGTGAAAAGAAGAAGAAAAAAAAAAATGAAGCAAATAAAGTTGCATATTTATTTGGATATGAAATCGATCGATGTTACTGAGACACAGATGTTTAATAAGGGGAATGGTTTCATAAAACAGTTGCGACGTCAATCTTTAAAATAGAACAAGTTAACCGGAAGAAGAGGTCGCTTTCGATAAGCCATAAAAATGCTTTGATGGAGGGTCTCAAGAACTACTGGAAAGATGTTAAGGAAGGAAGAAGGAAAAGATGTAAAATGAAAACTTATTAAGCGTAGTCCATAGAGGCTGAAATCGAAAAAAAAAAAAAAAAAAAGAAAAAAAAAGAAAAAAAAAGTTGCATATAATTCACGCCAAGTCGCTGATGGACAGACAAGTAGAAACACAGATGTTATCAGATACCTTCGGTATCGTCGTAGCAGCATAGCGCAGGTGCGTCTACTCTATGCTTGTAACGTGAATTTCGTAATATTCATAAAACGGAGATGTTATCAATCTCATTACTGTTTAATAACTAATTTCGTTTACGTTAATTCGCATATTTTTTAGCTCCAGCGGGGAGAGACTCGATTGTGTTGATTTCCCATTTTTTTTTATGGGTCATCTTTATTACGGAAGAGTTTGTAATAAACTGATTTGGGCCTAGTGTAGTCGTTCTGTATTTCCAACGGCGATGATGCGGCTAATTTTGAGCAGTACTCGAACGAAGAGGAAAATTAGATAGCATAGCACACCGTTCTCTCGTAGCGATAACATTCAAATGGTGGACGAAAATGACGAAAAATCTGTGAAATGTTCAGTTTCGTCTCTGTTCCATGTAGAGAATTGAACGTTTAAAAGCCGTCCGAGTGTAATGAAAGTTACTTTCCTATTTCAAATGCGCAATTTCGGCCGAAGAAGAAGAGATTGCGTACGTTATACGCTTTAGAAAGCGATTTCACTGCGCCAGTGTCCAGAAGCGCTGGAAATAATAAAAACGGTGATAACAGTTGCTGCAATCCCGAAAATTACTTTGATAAAGAAATAAACAGAAACGCTTTGTCGGACGGTAAGCGGAAACTACTTCACTGCCGCGTCCGGGGCCCTCTATGATTACTTTAAAAAATTAAAAAAAAAAAAAACAAAAAAATGTTTTTAATTGAAAATTTAACGCGCGTTCATTACGCGAGATAAATGTTTAATTAAATTTAAATTAGCCGACAATTGTTGAATTAGAACACTAATAAGAGTGTTATTAGGTTTTTTCTGGTTTTTAGCCTGGCAACGAATTGTCTGAAATGACGTTATTAATAAAACGCAGCGACTGTGTAATCGGGGAAGTTCGCTTTTTAATCGAGTAAAACGTATTACACCGATGAGCTACACCATTTTCTTGCCGGCTTGCTTTTTATAAAATTTCTCGAACGTTCGGAAAATTTTCAAATTTGTAAGCGAAATTTACATTCAACGAAAATAATCGTTTCCATAGTTGTCATAAAAATTTCAATTTTCTTTCCCCTTTTGTCAAAAATTAAAAATAAATAAACCTGAATTTCCGTTCATTTAATTCAAGCAGTTATTATTTCGCAAGTGTGGGGGGTGACCCCCATCAGATAGGGCTCTGAATACGAATAAAATAAAAGGAGTGTTTCGCTGGAAATATGGTTTACTATTCGGATTTGTGTACGTAAAAGCGAAACGTGAACGGCAATAATGGCAATTTGTATAAACGAATAATTACGGCATACATATAAAAGAAGTAAATGTGTAGAGCGAACTATAAATAACTTAAGACATAGAAATCAAGTTTGTAACATTTATTAAACAAAAATATTAATATGCGTTAAATATCGGAGTCTTGTTTCTTTGTGGTTAGTGCGGTAACCTAGTAGTTAAGGTGCTCAATTACGAAACCGACATGGTGTTATAGGTTTTCGGTAGTTTTGGATTCTAGTGGAGTCACTTAAAATAGTTGGGTACCGGAGAAATCTGAGCAAGTAAAAATGACCTTTAGATAGGATGTGGCCTCCCTATTCTCAACAGTGGCGTTAAGCTTCTTAGTATATTGCGAACCTTAAAACCTCCTGACCTCCGACACGCTGTCAAGAATACGGAACGAACTAATTACTTATTCTATTAAAACTTGATCTTCCAACTCGAAGTTTTCCATTTCCTCTTCTACTTCTAGTGTCGTGTCCGCGAATAATCTTTTTTTTTTCTCCGCCATTAAGCGTTTAAAATAAAGAAAACTTTTTTCTTCTCTTTTCAATTTTTTAAGCTAACATCCTTGTCGAAAACCGCCCGTTAAAAATAAATGGATTATGCCTGAATCTGTCGAAAATTGTGTCCTATTAGACCTCAAGGTTCAGACATCGTACATGAGAAAAAAATGAAGCATTTATCGCGTGTTTACTTATTTTCCAAGCTAAAACTTCGTCGTGGAAGCTTTACTCTGAACCATGTATAAGAAAACGACAGCTCAGCGTGGAGAAAAATCCACCGCAGACACCTTTTTTTTTTAAATCCTGCGAAAATTGTTAATTACTATAAGTAAATGTGAAAAAAAATGGAAAGACAATAACGATGGGGATTTGAAAAATTTAATACATTTATATATATTATATATGTCCTTGTAGCTCAAAGTTCGACGCATAAAATCGGGCAAATCCTACCATCGGCGCTGCGGAAGGAAACGGGATATATTTCGGATCGACAAGGATAATTGAAAGTATAAATTCATTGAGCGTAAATGATTAATAATCGGAAGACTCAATTAGACCTTGATCCAGAGAGGGAATTTGACCAATATGTGTACTATGCGAAGCGTAGCCAGAATGGACACGGATGTGTGCGTCCGTAGCCAATTTTAACGATTATACCTATTTTACGTAATTAGCGGTCTTTTTTTCGATGATATGTTGCAAACAGACACGTAAGAAACGAAATTCGCATTTTGTTGCTAGCAAGCAGCGCTAGACAGATCGCTCTTGGACAAACGATCTGTTTTGTTAAAGCGACTGTGTGTACGCAATTTGTCACTGTGCCAACGGCGCGCGCGCGCTTTATTTCTTTTATATAATTGCAACTGCGATCATTAGTAGTCGGCTGAAAAAGACAAATTACATTCTTTGTGATTATTCTCAATCTGGGTCAGTGCCGAAAACTTCGTCTCCTAAAGCCAGCCACCGTGGCGTATTAGGAACGGTGGTCTCTCGACCTGGTTCGAATCCCGATTCTATAAATTAAGAATATAGTCTAAATTTCGCTTGCGTTTGTCCAAAGTTGTCCAGCCCAAAATTTAAAAAAAACGAATCCCTTATTTGCTAAACAACCGCGCACATCCTTAAAAACCGCCCCCTTATCGGTTTCCATCCGAAAGGTGACTTTTATATGAAGTCTCCTAATTCGACAAGTCAATCTCGTATGCCATGCAGTGATCGGAAGTGAACAATAAATTACGTTCTGCCGATTCCGTCACGCTACTGAAACCCAAATCGGACTTGATTCCGGTCAAATGGGCCAGCTAATATTCTCTTTGCGAATAATTCTAGTCGCAGTGTAGCAAGAAAAAAGCGATGAAAACCCGGTGGTAGTATAGTTGTAATCTTATATAGATTTTTGAGTTATTCAATATATAAGCTACAATAAACAGACAAGTATACGCAAGTAAAGTAAAAGTAAAGTGAGTTCCATACCCTTGAGAGGGCGTTGGGATTGTGAAGTTAAGGTTCACAATGTACTAAGCCTAATGGATCTGATGAGAATATTGGGGCCAGTTCCTTTCTACTAAGGGGTCCGCCTTTACTTTCCCAGATTTCTCTGGTACCCAATTATTTCAGGCTGAGTAGGCTTGGAAGCGATTTGGATACGGAACAAGACAAGTCTCGAACCCGTGACCTCTCTGACTTGGTAGTCAAGCACCTTAACCACTAGGCTAGCACGGTGCCTCAAGTATACGCAAAGACACCTTTAATATACTAATATTAAGTGATCCGTTTCGGATTTTAAAATAGTACTTGTAAATTTCATGGATTTCCGAGAAACTAGTAGACGCTTGTTTATTTTAAAGTATTTCAAATATGGCGTAGATATTTCGGATTTTTTTAAAATGTTTCCACGCAAACTGGTTTTGCTCTGGTCGGTTTTAGTGTTCTATTAGCACTAGAAAAGCCTATACTACACGTGTACGTTATTTGGTTAGAAGAAGGGCTCTAAATTTACGGACAGCGCATTTGAAACTTATGGAAGGATTTTCGAAGCGAATTTGAAGATTAGCATCTCTGCAGAACTTTTAAGCAGACGCAAAATGACTTATCCGCTGGAATTTTTCAACGGATGAGACTACAACTCGTCGTCGTACATACGCGACGAAGAGAACTACGCAAACCGTATGCTAATATATGTTTTCTAGACGGCGCTATGCTCGAATTAAAAAAGAAAAAAATCCACTGATTTTATCGTATTTTTTTTTGTGAAAATGGTTTTGCGGAAAAATGAAAATAAATAAATAGCGTTACTCTACCAATCGAAAGGCGACATTTTTATGGTTCTCCTCGCTAAGTTTGCGACGTATAAGCGACGTTTTTTTTTGATTTTCCATTCAGAATTTAGTAATTGGATGTTTTTTTTGTTTTTCTTCGATAGATTCACGATGAAAATTTACCGCAGTATCAGAAAAACCCCCGATGCATTATTACGGAAAGTGTTGTTTTCTTGCAGAAGATGTTGCTATTTTTTTTTTTTTTTTTTTTGGAATGAGCTCTTACAGCATTTGAGAAGATAATTTTGGAGCTTCTAGAATGAGAATATTTTTAAACACGTGTCTGAAATGACGCTTTCCATATGGAGAAAATTTGCGCAAGATGCAACAAAATTTACACGATGGATATGTGGAATGTAATAGTGAATCGTGCTAGTAAGACTCTCTGTTTACGATTAATTTAGAATACTAAAATATTGAATGAAACACTTGTAAGGCGATGTTTACTTTTACCAAAATGACGAACGTATTTTCAAAAAAATAATTCAGAAATTCGGATGTAAAAACGTTAAAATACGGAATGTACAACAAAGTTAACAAAACAAACTATACTCGTGCTAAACAGACAACAAAGAACGGACTTATTAGAATAACTCAGGTGTTAACAAGTATTGCTCTTTCATGTTTTTGTGTTTCGTAGCGGTAAATAAATATCACTGACCAGAACTAAAATAATTAAACTCAAAAAAACGCGTCTTTGCTAGAAGATAGTATTAAAAGCGAAGTCATCAAGCGAATACGGTTATATAAAATATATTACGAAGAAATTTAAATATTTTCTAACATCTCGCAAATCTACCATTAACAGACTCTCGTTTGCAAACGATTTACGAGGTAATATAATTTCCAGAGACCACCTCGTAGGTCGATTAACGGGAGTTCAACTTAGAAAGGGAACTGGGAATCCGTCTTCTTATTTCGTTTCAGTGTACAGCTGAAAAGAGAAAGTCCTTTAAATTTCCTACTACCCTTTGCCTCAATTTTCTACGCCAAGTGTCTAATTTTAGTGTCATTCTCTTTTTGTTTCCTCTAGTCTCTCAGAATATGTCCTTATTATATCAGATTCTCGAATAGGTCATCACATCTCCACACTTCTTCCCCAATCTACCGACTACGTAACCATAACCTTTTTCTTTGTCAATTTAGATATTTAGTTATTCTGGAATCGAAGGTTCAGCGCATCCATATTCTTCTTCTGGTAGGCCTATTGAATTTAACGATATTATATTTCTTCCCGCAGCCGATTATTCTAAATTACAGTCTCTTGTTCCTCTTCATTCTCAAATCCTGATTCTGTCTACCAGCTTATTCAACGTCTCATGCTGGAATTCTCGAATTTCCTTCTTTGCGGCGCCCAGCTCCTTGCGAAACCTGTCGTCCACGGTTTAAACGCAGTCCACTTTCCTCATTGTTTTTTCACCTCCCCCACACTTATATCTTCTCCATTCTGTTATCTCCGCTCTTTCACACTTCTTATTTTATACACGCCACGTTAATTATATTTCATTTGAACATTCCTTCATCGCTGTCAATCATTTCTCCGTTTCACTTTTACTAATGGATATCTTCCTTCACCCTATTGCACTTCATCCTGTCTTTGCTTCCTCCTTCCGGAGTCCTTGAACTCCTTACTTTATGATTCTATTTTTCTTCCCTTTCTCGATTCTTGGGCTAATAAAAAAAAAGTGGTAGGTGGGGAAAAGAGGAAGGCGATTTGGAGTTTTCTCAACTCTGCCACCAACTCATCCAACTTTCATTTCTTCTTATTCCAATGCGCACTGCGCTCTAGGTGCACTCGGCAGTCTGCCCTAACAACAGGTTGAGTGCTTATAGAAGTTTTCCGAGGTAATTTTTTTTTTTTTTGTCTATTTTTAGTCTGGAGGAAGTACTTTAGTGTTGTGGGCAGCATATAACAGTAATAAAACTTGACACCCGGGACAGATGTCTCGATGTGCATGCGCGGTGTTTAACGAACATGAACTGTATATATACTGACAAGTAGTTTATCTGATGTCAGACTTGCTTCTGTTATTTATAAAATTCTACCGCGCATGACCCATGAGGGTGCTGTGGATGGAGGCGAGTAATACCGTAGCAACGGCCGCGACTTGGATCGTTATTCAAAGGTTGCGTGATTTACGGATGGAAATAATTACACAGGTCTCGTGCATCCGAAAGGGGAAAATGTAAAGTACGCATAGAAGCTGATGAAGATCGATGCGCACCGAGTTATGGATAAAATCTAGAGAGATTTTAGGAGTTAAGAAATCCTTGAATATATTCTCGGAACAGGATTAAAGGTCGGATTTAAGATTGATTTCGAGTTGAATACTTTAAGATGGAATATTCGAAATATTTTATCTCGAAATCAGCTTTATATCGGAGAAATTTGAAGTTTTAATGGAGATTTAGAAATATGATAGATGCTTGGAACATGTCAGCTACGGAAATTTGGAAGCGAGTGAAGTAATCGATGAATGTTTATTATCATTATTGTTACAAAAGGTCTAAAAATGCGCTACAGAGCGCGAGTAATGGAAAGTAGTACAATTAAAGAAATTTATAAATAAACGCAAACAGGTACGTAATGAAATAAGTGAAATTAATCAACAAAATAAATGAACGGAAAATAAAACGCACCCTACGATTTTAAAGTATATAAACACGAGCAGGTATGTACTAAAAAAAAAAAGTAAGATTAATTAACAAAAGAAATGAGCGGAAAAATGAAACGCAACCTGTGATTTTAAAAGTAAGAAAAAAAAGAAAAGGGAAGAAGAAAATAAATAAATAAATAAAATAAATAAATAAAATAAATAAATAAAAGTGTAAATAAGAGACAAAAGAGCAAATTAATGATCCACAATTATAAACAAGCAAAAGAAAATATTAATAATAAAAATGAGGCGATATATATACATGTATGTATATACACATTCAAACATAAATTATACATGTATAAAACTAAAGTCATTTAATGATCTTTTATTCGGAACTGCCCGTATGGAAATAACAATGTGTATTGCCAGAGCATTATTGTTTCTCTTGTTACAATTAAACTTTGATTGAGATTTTAAAAAACTGAATGTTAAGACACGAATAAAAACAACTTGTTATAAAAAGATTAACTAGATTATTTGATAGAATTTGGTGGAAAGTTTTTCGAAAATTTAAAAAAAAACCCATTCAAAAACACTCAAAAAACTGGTTGAGAAATGAGGAACGTAAGTATTATGCTTGTAATGATCAAGGAACTCAGCGTGATAGAAATTAAGCGGGAAAAGTTAAACCGCGTAAATTGGTAGATAGATGATGATGTATTACAATAACGACGATGAGATTGGAAGTTCTTGTACGTAGTTTGATGAAAACGGTAATGTAAGAGAGTTGTATTAAGAATTTTAATTTCTCGCATCGTATTCAACACTACAACGGCCAGTACAGGGGGGGGGGTTGTATTTCTACATACCTAGGTGCATACTACCATAATATCGACCAAAGTCTCCTTCGCGGCGAATTCGAATTAAGTGTGAGGAATACCAAGGAAATACAAGAAATGCGGTCAATTGGTGTTTAATTAAATACCTAGTCGAAAACAGAAGAAACTTACAACATGGAGTAATATTCGTAATAGATGTAAATGAAGGGTGCTTGTGTGTATTGCTGAATCTATCACGCGCAAAATATAAAATTAACAATGTTTCCAGATTACTTTGTAGAACAGCAGCTAGATAATGTTAACTCTGCCAGCGGAAACATCAAACGTTTTTGGGAAGATAATAATTGCAGTGTTGAAGTTTTAACGTATTTATATTTTTTAATGAAAAAAAAGGAATAAATAAAAAAAGATATAACAGATATGTGAGTCTTAAAGAGTTAAAAAAAAATAATAATAATGGGGAAGCAACAGATCAAATACGAACCTTTGACAAATGTACTTTAAAGCTGAAAATTTAGAATAGCAGCTCATTTCTACGTCGTTGAAGTTCATTAAAACAGTTTCTCTGTGAGATCACGTGAATACTACTCGAGTAACAATAGTGTCATCATCATCATCAAGTCCATTGTCCTACGTAAGGACGTGGTGGCATCATATTCCTTTTACCGTTTCCTTACCCATATCCATTGCTACGTGGAATGCTTCTGACAACTTGTACCCAGTTGACGTGGTGGAGGGACTTGTGTACTTCGAAGACGTCAAGAACTATGTTGGCGGTAGCCTAGCTGCTAGAAGGTCCTCCCGAGCCAAACAGGTCTTGGAAGAGAAGTGCCAGACGAAGTGTGTCCCACTCCTAGTTTTGGGCGGAAGCAGGTCCAGCAGTACTGGATACAGGCCTATAAGTTGGATACAACGCAAATACGGCTGTATTTCAGATACCCGTAGGCGCTATAAGAATACTTAAAGTACAGCTAAGGTATTGCGATCAGGCAGGCAAACGGAAAACCACCTGATTACTATTCTAGAGAGCATCATGACAAAACGAATCGTAGTGTACATACCTGAAAATTGGCGATACTCTATAGCTAATTCATTAAATGTATAATTCTATAAGGTAGAGATTTAAACCCGAAAAAAAAATAAAAAAAAATAACATCTTTTAACCATCAATGTACAATTTTGTACATTGTCCGGAGAGTCTAGGAAAAAAAGTAATAATAATAAACATAGATCAAAATCTATAATTTATTAGTTATAACTAGAAAAACTGGGTGCGGGTTTTCGGTAGAAATTGCGCAAATTCTATTCAGATAAATGATGCATCGTGCAGTTTACATACTCGAAGAAAAAAAGGGGAACCCCATTTTTGTACCCGGCTAACCGGTGACTGTGAGTTCCATCGTATTTCAGGTAACGCTTTTCACGCAAAAAAGTTGATATACATTTTTTATAAACAGCTCTTAAGGCCATACGTTTAAGACACGGGCATACTTAAATCATCCGTAAGCACCGTTGCAGGTTATTAATTGTTAATATACGATGGTGTACAGCATTCGGACGAAACAAATAAACTGTTTTCGATACTGCGAACAGGCATGCTATTACGGATGAAAAGTTAGATCTTGCACATTACCACTCGTGTATATATCGGCTTATTGTCTTTTTAATCGTTTCAGCGATGTTGTTTGGTGTTTGTTTTTTTTAGGATTTCCCTGTATCTTACTACCGGGAACGAATGCATTTCGATGAGAAAAAGTTAAATTATTTGTTACACGAGTGTGTAGGAGTTACAAAATGTCTTACGTAGAAGTTTACAAAACATAAAGAGAAACGGGACAAGTCTGGTCGCGACGGAGATGCAATGGACGAAAGGATATAAAGGGTCTCACGCTGTTTATGTATTACTTGAACAGGACACAGTATAAAAAATTGCGCGATTTAAAAAAAAAATTGCAATTATACTAAAAGAAGGCAGCTTGTTAAACGAGATTCGCTCGCTTCGGCTGAAAAGGAAAAATTGCAAACGTCGAAAAGGTAATAATAGTGATAGAGGCAAAATAAATATTATTAAAAAAAAGTAATAAACGTAGCTGCAACACGCGCTTAGTTTATAAGCTGTAATTGGCATTTTCTTCAATTTTTAAATAAAATGGATTCCGTCGGCCCAGATGAAATCGGCGAGAACTGTTTAGACAGAATTTGCGAAAAGGCAAATAAATAATATAAAGTTCCTCGCTGTCTGTTTAACATTTTTTTTTGATCGACCAAAAAAACATCCGGCTTCGGGCAGCAATTATATACCGGTACCATTATTAAATGATAATTAATAAAAGCGCAAAAATGTTTTGTTCATTTATTTATTTTTGCAGTTTTCAAATGTACCATTGATTCGGTAAACATATAAAAAAAAAAAAAAAAAAAAAGGTATACATGTATTAAATTACTACGTTCGAATGGAACTGAATTAATAAACGAAATTGTAATTAATATTTTCGGTAAACATTGCGCCGCTATTTAAGAAATTCATCATCGAGTAAAATACCTGAGATTTTTATTGAAAATTATTAATCTTCAGCAGTACGTCCTGAATTTCTTATTTTTCATAAACGGTTAAATTAAAAGAATAAAGTAAATTCTTTTCCTAATGAATTGGATAAAAATTAAATGACAAAAAAAAAAGGAAAACAAAAAAAGCAGTTCCTTGTAAACATTTTTTAAGAGTGCTCGATTCATAAAAACATCACTAACTTACATCTTAAGATAACTCATCGAACGTGAACATTGAGATCAATCGAGTAGCTATTCCAAAAATGTTGTTTTGGTCCACATTCAACATTTTCTATATATTGGCACACTTTGATTGTTCTTCTTTGAACTCCGGCACATCCTTATTTCCCCTCCATTTCGTTCTTTCCATCCAGATGATTGCAGTTTAATTTACTCAATTGTATTTTTTTCGAATGTTCCGCTCTTTCTGCTCCGAACGTTCATGCTTTTACCTTTAGCTCTTAAGCTTTCTCTTGATAATCTCCTATTAAGCTTTCCCTTCATTCTTTCGCTTCTTGCACCTTCCATAGTCCCTATGATTGTTTGCTTCCATTTATCTCAATTTGTGGTCGTATTAAAATCTAGTTTCTTTCCCCATTGATAATTTCTCGAACTGTGGTGCTAGGTCAACACCCTCGGTAGGTGAGATCTTCCCTCCCAAACCAAAAAAAAAAAGAAACAAACTCCGGCACATCAAGATGATTTAATGCGAAAAAAAAACTAGTATAGCGAATACTGATCAATCTCCACTTACTATTTTAGCTCTCGTTTTTTTTTTCTCGTTCTCTCTGCGATCATCATTCTCTTCCCTCACGAGAGTTTATTATTATATTCTGTCTACCCCCGAGTGTGTCCTCGTTCGATGGTAGGAAAGATGTTTTGTTTTTTGTTTTTTTTTTTGAAAATACGATTTAGTTATTACGTTGTTACTTGGCTGTTTGCACTACCATCGTTACTAGAGACAGTTCAATACTGACAAATTATACGACACCATCGTTACTTATTAGGTGAATACATCAACGTTAAATGAAGTCGTTGGCTGAATCTGTAAAAAAGCCAAAAGCAAAAGGAAGTGCTTTTCTGGGGACGATGACGAATGAAGTTCACTGACGTGGGCTCGTGGTCGGTAGATATACCTTGGTTGGCATAATCGCAGACTGTTTAGTAATTGATAACAAAGACGCAAGTGTACTATCGCGTACATTGCTGGTGTGTTAAACTATTCCGTTAACACTGACGATCCTTTCTCCTGTGAGGATTGGACAGAACGAGTTCGGTATTTTTTTTCTTTTTTTTTTTTTTTTTTGTAATTTAAATCAACAAATTTTTAATTTTTACATGTTTGACGGGTGTTTTACGTGAAAATGAAAAACTGCTTGCATGGTATTAAATACGACCTAGCCGCCTATCACGTGTTCGAAGTTCTTACATTCTCGTGCAAGTGGTAACCGTTTGCTAACTGTTACACCGGATAAATAGAATATGAAGCAAATTACGCACAAATACCTGTAGAAGATTCGGCGTTTGTGGAACAACACTAAGCTGCCCCTAGCCACGTGTTAAAATTTGATGAAACGGGAATTTTAGCTGAAATTGACAGATTTAAAAACAAACAAGTTAGAGAAGCCATTGAAATCCTAATCAATAATAATTTTCAGCTGAATTCGTTTAGGATTTGCCAGTTCATTAAAAAGAAGCATGACTGATAATAAAGCTAGAAAAACACTTCACAAAATAAAGATGTTACGAAAAATTCACGAGTAATTCTTCGACGTTAAAATCAATGAAAGTGATCATTCCGATTCCAGTCTAAGAGGGAGAAAAACATGTAATTTACAAAGTTACAGTCAACCGAAACAAACCGAGTTAGTGTTATTATTGATAGATCGTGTAAACTAGAGATGTGCCCGGCAACTGATTAGCCCAAGGTGCAGAGTAGCTCTTCGAAATGCGCTGTGATTTTTCGCTGCTCCGCCGGATGCTCCGAAACAAAATTATTATTTTTTGTATTTGTTTTTTCTATCCGTAACCGCAAATGATAATGAAATTATAAGATTTTAAAAAACTTTTAAAAACTGTTAAATTAAAATACTACGTTATATTTTAATTTAACAGTTTCCAAAAGTTTTTTAAAATCTTTTAATTTCATTATTATTTTTACCCTGACAACCAGCATGCGAAATGTTTGATTAATAAGAGATAAAGATGAATAATTTTTTGCATAATTTTGGATATAAAATTAAATATTTTTTTTTTTTTTAAATTTTATAATAAAAATGTATGCATGTAAAAAACTATTGATAACAGCTGTAAGCGCACATTTAAAAAGTACAGGAAAAACAGGTTCGGTCAAGCACGATGTTTCATGCGCTTAAGGTTATTGCGTATATAAATTTAACCATAATATTTATACTCGCGTAATACTAAATTCGAAACAAAGAAATCTGATTTTTTGCGGCGCAAAGGGAGGGAAGGGCACGTCGTTTTTTCAAACTTGTTTTTGAACTTTTCACCAATTTTGAAAGTATCGTTAAGGAAGTAAAATACGGCTCCTTTCCAACGATAGATCAGATGGCCGGAAAGAAAAATATTTTTTTTCAAAACTTTCGAGCTTTTCTGAGGGCCAGTATATGAAGTTGTAAGCTCGGCTATATTTTTCCTATAAAGCGGTCCTTTGTGCATATGTTTAAGATACGTTTTGGTTTTCCCAACTGTGTTACTCAGACTATTGCTTACATGGACTTCTTCTCTGTTTTTCTTACTTAAATAATTTTTTTGATTCTATGAAAGGGCTTGCACTTTTAAAGGGTTATCTGGTGATGAGTTATGTATTCTTTTTAGTGTGATTTTCGAGGTCGTTTTAAATTCCATATTGTATATTCTTGACGTTTTTTTAAGTTTTTTTCCGTCTAAAGTAATATATTATCTTAATGTTATAGATTGTCATAGATAAATTTTAATTGTAATTTATGATCCAGTTCTGAAGTTTATAACCGTTCGTGATCTATTGCATATTTTAGCTCGATATTTCTGAACCATTTTATTAGGATTTCGTACATTATACATATACTATGTGTACGGAATCCAAATAACAGAAAGATATTACATCGTTCATATATCATTCATTTTAATTCTCGGAAAATAAGATGAAACGTGATTATGAAGGAAATTGTGTGACAGAAAAGAGCATGCAGCGCCAGCAGTGCCGCATATTTCGTCTTGTTATGTGTTTTGATGTGTGTGTGCGCGCGTTAGTGCGTTTGGATGAGTAGAGGCAGTGGAAAATTCAACGGAAGGGACGATGCCATTTTCCCACTCGAATTGTCACCGAAGCAGTGAGCAGTGTTTTTCAAATCGCTGCTCCTAATCGTAATTGCCCATTTCTTAGAGCAGCGACAAAAAAACAGTCCTGCAATTTTTGGGCCGTCGCTAGTGTAAATGCGTTCGTAACTTACCGACCCCATTTACAATTGCATGTACAATTTTAGAACACTACATTGATAAACATTTAAACAATTACGTGGAAAAAACAACCTACTCTATGAAAATTAACACGATTTTAGAGAAAAAAGACAACACTATTGAGAACAATTGTAAATAAGATAAATACAGGACTATCAATGGGGAATCAATCTTTAATAACATTTATTGACCTATCCGAAGCGTTTAATTTAGTTGACCATGAATTTTGATTAAGGACTTGGAAAATCTGGGCATTAAAAATAATCAACTTAAACGGTTTAGGAATTATATAATAAATATCAAAAACATAATCAAAATCTCAGGTAATAAAAGTAATTAAAAAAAACTATTCAATACGGAGTAGGTCAGGGTACTGCATTGGCCCCTATTCTTTTTCTCATTTACACTTTGCTGATGATGTTGCTCTTTTAATGGAGCACAAAAATTTAGAGATGGCGAAAAAAATATTACAAGACGATATCGATAATTTCAGTAAATGCGTACATGGAACGAAGTTACGTACAAATATAATTAAATATAAATTACTGCACATTCGGAACAATTCTAAACAGAAGATACACGCGACAATCATCCTTCATAATAACGATTGCCTTCATGAGATTCATGTAAATAATTATACCCATCTATGTTTATGTCCACCGTTAGAGAACGTAAATGACTTAAAATATCTATTGGTATATACATATATATATGTGTATATTGATAAATCCTCGAACCGGAAGAAACACGTTCGAAGTTTAAACTCTAAAATAAGACATGTCCAGCTTTATATAAAATAAAGCAGCTACTATCGAACACTACGTATTATATACTATAATTCAATGATAATGTCTAGAATCTTATACGGAATTCAAATATATTATGTGAGGCTAAGAAAACGGAAATTAACAAAATATGTAAAATACAGAAGAGGTGTTTGAAACTTATACTATATCCTACTGGAAACAAAACAACTCTGGATCAATTATGTATGGAAGGAAAACGATGAAGTGTCCTCCAAGATGTGTACTATTTCTATTATAGATTACTAGAATTTAATGTCAATAATATAAAATTTCTATCCAGGGAAAAAATTCGATTTATAGGAACCCTAACGACTCAGTTTTAATTAATTTAAATAAGTACAATCGCCAATCATATACTAGAGAAAAAAAAAATTGTTGTGTGGAAAAAAGAGGTGCAAAAATGGTTGAAGGAATAGTGGAAAAAGTGAAGATCACGTTACGTCCTTTACTCTTTAATGGTTCACTTTTTTTTTACGGTTCGTTGGTTTTGACTTTGTCGTGTCCTTCCTGGATTTTAAGTTCTCTCGGATCGTGTTTTTTCGATTTTAAATATTAAGCTGTCTGCACGTACTGGTGTACAGATGCGTATTACGCGGCACGTTATGTATTGTCGCATGTATATATATATATATATATATATATATATATATTCGTACTTAAATATAATATTGTTATTTATGGAATAAGTTAAGATGTAGTTTTTGTACTTTGTATATTTTTTTAATAAACGTTGATAAGAGTGTTGGGTACACACACAATGGGCATATTTGCCCTGTGAGACCCACAACTTATTTTAAAAAAAAAAACAAAAAACCATTAAACAGTACTTAAAATACTTGTAGTTCGGTTAAACTCGTCGATAAAACTGTGCCTCGGTATATAATACGGTTTAAAAGTTAAGTTTATATTTTTGAAATAACGAAAATGAACTCGGTATTTATTTATCTATTTTTTAAACGTATTAATAATGTAAACACTAAAATCACCGCTGCAGATGGAGGAACTGATAAAATGTAAAAATTGAATTTATGTTCTTGGAATGATCACTGAACAATTTTTATTGTAGCCTTGTAAGGTGAATGAGAGAAGAATTGCAATATGCGAAAGAGATGGTTAAGGTGACCTCTTACGCTTTTTCTAACGGAAAATGTTGGTCCTTTTTGGTTTAAAACATATCAATTTACAAAACATAAGTATAATTGTGGAGCGTTTAAGTACACTAAATATCGGTTACAGCGACATATTATATTACCATAAGAGTTTCCTATTATTTGTTCCTTTCTCCTAACAATATCTGACCGTATCAAGATATATTCCTTCCTATTCTAATTGTTTCTGGGTAAAGGTCCCCGGTTGACAAGCTCCAAAAAAAAAAAGAAAAAAAGAGTTAAATCATTCATCGGTTACAACGGCATTGGTTAGAGCGACAAATCGGTTTGAAAAATTATAGTTTATAACGATCTGCTGACACGAAGTTTAACCTCGAAAGGTTTTTGCAGGGAAACTTTCCAAAAAAAAAAATGTGTGTGTGGGGAGGGGGGTGAATAGTTTCTCCGTGAAAAATTTAAGATTGCACAGAATGTAAAAAATATACACTGTTACTGTTTGTTCCGGTTTTGTTGTTAACATGTACAAATGTTTGTTGTAAACCTGATAAAACTGATAAAATCCTACAGGTCATTGAAAATTAATAAGCAGGCTCTATTACTCTACCCAGAAAATAATAATAAAACAAAAAAATACTCCACTCATCGTGTTTAAATTAGAAATTCCTTCAAAAATAAGGAAAATCAACCTGACCTAAACTTGGACGGATGCCGAACATATTAGGAGAAAATATGTTATTGTGCTTAAGCTACACGAGGGGCTCTTTTTGAGCGTACCTTCAAACAATTTTCCCGATGCTAGGAAAATAGGACGTGGAGAGGAGTTATAATACAGGAGTTCTATGAAGAAGGAGTCGCTAGTTTGGAAAGAAATGAATTGAATGTGATAAGGAGAACATGAGAAGACTAGTTTGATAGTTTTTTCTTCTTCAAGGACAAACAAAGAGTATGCTAACCAGAAGTGAGGCTGGAAAACACGTCACAAAAATGGACTTTAATTCGTTAATATTGAAGACGAAAGTTAAGAAATTCGGAGTATGGTCTTTTGCAAACGGTAGAGAATATAACTCGTCAACGTTGCGAACGTAAGCGGAAGCGACAGCATCAAGAAAAGATAATAGGCTATCAAGGGAAAGGTTTGAAAATAAAGGGGCGTTCAGAGGGAATTTGAACCGTACGTACGATTTTAACTTAAAGCGTCAACAGTTGACAGTTTTTAATATCATTATTTGTGTTTACGCTTTATCAAAATGTTACGCGTTGATTTTTTACGAGATAAACGTATTCTCTGTCGACCATGTCGAAAATTAGTAGAAAAAGTTTTCTTTTGTATAAATAAAAAACATACTTTTCAAAATTTGAATTAAGTTTGAAGGGATCGTAAACAAAGATAAATTAATAGTCGTTTGAGTAGACGTAAGATTTACAGATTGTGAAGTGTTTAAAACATTTTGTGTAAACAACGATGAAAGTAAAATTTGGAGGAGATTCCACCTACGAAGTTTGCAACGCAATATAATTCATGATATTAAAAAAACAAACAAAAACAAAAACCTTCTTGTTATAAACAAGAAAAGTACAGAGAAACAAATCCAAGAATATCTGTAAACTAAAAAACAGTTTCTGTTTAAGTTGTTTCTGTTTTCGTTTAAATAATGTACGTATTTTTACGATTATCCTAATAGGATGGTTCAGAAGTATCAAAAACTAAAATATGCAATAGATCGCAAACAATTTGACTTGTGAACTTTAAAATTGGATTATAAATTACAATCGAAATTCCGTTTAAGACAATCTACAACTTCAGCCTATATTATTCTGGGAGGCAAATAATTGAAAAAACCGTTAAGAATATATGACGTAGAATTTAAAACGATCTCGAAAATCACACTTAAAAAATTCATAACTCATCACCAAAGATAACTCATTAATAGTAACATTCAAAATACAAAACAAAACGTAGAAGCTCTTTTGTAAAATCCAAAAATTATACAGTTACCTTTTGGGCAAAAAACAGCAAAAAACAAGAATGTGTTCACACGTATACAATAGCCCGAGTAAAAAAGTTTAGAAAGCCAAAAAGGTATCTCAAACGCATATGCATAAAGGACCGCTTTATAGGAAAACTATATCTGAGCTTACAATTTTATATTTAGGTCCTCTAGGCGCCGAAAGCTCGAAGTTTTTGAAATAAAAAAAAAATGAATTTTTTCCAGGCATGTGATATATCGATAGAAAAATAACGAAACCGTATTTCATTTCTTTGACAAAACTTTCAAAGTTAGCAAAAAGTTTAAACAAACGCGAAAATGACGTGTAGCCCCCCCCCTCCTTTTGCGACGCGAGTATCATAGATAAAAAATTATGAAAAAGGTTGAAAATGTGCGCGTCCCATTATATTCCTTTAATTTGGAGCATCCGAGTTCCCAACATTATGTTTAGGCTTTCAGGACGCCGAAAGTTTGAAATTTTCGAAAAAAAAATTATTTCTTTTTGCGGGCGTGTGACATATGGATGGAAAGATCGCTATTTTTCGGGAACGAAACCGTATTTCATTTTTTTAGCGGAACTTTTGAAAATGTCGAAAATTTCAAAAAAGCGCTGAAAATAAAATCATATTTCTTTGTTTCGAATTTAGTATTATGTAAATAAAAATATTTCGGTTATCTTTAACTTAACATACGGAACATAATGCTTGACTGAACTTGTATAATTCAATCCTCGTTATTTCTTGTAACAAGTCGAAATATTTCAACACCAAAATGAAATTCTCTATAGGAGATTTAAAAAATTTACCAAACTGCGAAGTTTGAGCGTTCAATTAGTACCACTTTCAATTATGCCGAAAAATCACAAGACAGAATTACTGGCGATGAGACCGTCACCATCCGACCACGGTTTTTCGCCTACTCCGAGCGTCGTCGTCCGTTTTATGCTAGTCATATTCAGAAAGAATTAAAAGAAGAAATTGAAAAAAATATATGAGCGCGTAGTATTACAAAGATTTAACTACATACTTATATGGCGTGCAACTGTTTAAAATGACTATTACATATCCTATCATTTCTCAAAGGAGCTGAAAAATTACAAACAAATCGGAAAAATAGTTTAAAACCCAACAGAGCATCACCACTTCGTGATGTCATATATCAAAACCACTTCGGTCGCTATACATAATACAAACTAATAGTTGCTTGCCAGATTATACACAAGATAAACTCTGAGATGATATTACCTCGAATCCTAATTTTATCCCGACTCACTATAATATCTCTAAATAAATCTATTAGTCGAATTATTGTAATAGCAGTATTCGTATCTCGAAAAGTTAATATAAACTTATCTGTTACCTTAATTACTCCCTTAAATACAGCACTGCTCAGATTAACTGTTAATTAGAAATTTTATTTTTAATCAATTTTTGCATTTCACTTAATCGTATAACTGACTGTTCTATTTTCTCCTAGTATGTTTTGCATTAAGGTTTCAACTAATATAATTATATTTATTATGTTCTATATATATATATATACATATTAGTCGTTCATTTTTAATGTGTTTTACAGTATAGAGATAATGTTATATATTTTAGTGAATCGTGAAAGTCATATGTAGTTCGTGTAATATGAAAAATATAACATTAGTAATCGAATGTTAACGGTTAATTTCGATATACGATGTTCCAGCATCATAATAGGAGGCTGAACACGTGAACCTCGCCTGGAGAACAACGTGAAAACCAGATTGATTATTTCATGATTTCAAGACGATGGAAGACCCGTTGCAAAGAATGTTGTTGCATGTCCCGGAGCCAAGTGTGATTTGGATCATTGAAAATGCGGGGAAAACTGCAAATTCCTAAACAGCAACAACGAGTCAAAAGAATGGAGATCAGTAACCCCAAGGTTTTTGTAAATGCATTAGAAAAAAGAACCGGAACCAATGCAATGCATTTACCTGCACAACAACAATAGGATCAAATGAAAAGAACTGTAAAGGAGACATATATGTGGAAACGCAAGAACTGAATCAACAGCCACAAAAGAAAAGCCACGGTTGTCTAAAGAAACTATGGAGCTTATTAAAAATCGAAGAGGAATGGAGGAAAAGGGATAGTACAACGCAGATCCGATGAATCTAATAAATAGACAGATTTCAAAAAAGCTGTAAAAAGGATAAAAATATGCACCTCGGCAGCATATGTAAGGAAATTCAGTTTTCATGCCGAAAATGCGGAACTGAGGGATTTGTACAGGAAAGTAAAATTACTGTCGAGGGATTTCTAAACCAGGAATCGGACGATAGAAGATGAGCAAGGCACTATTAGGGCAGAGAGGGAAGAGGTAGCTAAAGTATGGAGGAAATGTTGTCAATCCTTTTACTTATACTATCGCAATGATGAACAAGCACCGATGATCTCACAACCGCTGGTGGATTTGAAATTAGAAGCGGGAATATTAAGGAGCAAAGCGGAAGAAGCTGTTAATTATTTGAAAAATAATAAAGCTGCTGGCGCTGATGAAATACCGGCGGAAATTTTGAAAACACCGGAATACGGATGCTTTACTCTATATGTAACACAATATGGACAAAACTGCAGAATGGCCAGATGAATGGTGTAAATTTATGTGTATGTCTTATTGTTTAAGAAAGAAAAAAGAACTAGATGAAAAAACTACTGGACCATTTTCTTACTGCCGCACGCTAGTAAAGTGATGTTGCGAATTCTCAATAATCGTATTCGCGAACAAATGGATGAACACATCGCAAAGGAACAAGCTGGATTCGTCGGTGAGGCGCACGAGAACAGATCTTAAACTTGAGGCAGATAATAGAGAAATTCAGAGAGTATAGTGTGCCTGTAGGACTGTGTTTCGTTGACATCTAGAACAAGCTCTGGGAGCTTTTGAAAGAACTGGGCGCCTTGAAACATATTGAACATCTCATTCAAAAACTATATGAGCGTAATCTTCTTTTTATTCTTCGTGCAACCCGATTCGGTTATAGCTTAACCACTTTTCATGGATTCAACCATATGACGAAATGCGTCTCGATTTCTTGCAATCTGGAACAATTCTATTAATTTTGTAACTCCAGTCCATTGCTTAATATTTTTGAGCCGCCAAGAAATCTTTCTTCTTCTTCGTCCCCTTTTCCCCTTTACCGCTCCCATCATAATTGTGTGCAGAAGGTAATATGTAGATCCTCTCATGAAATGTCCAAAGAAATTAGTTTTGCCTTTTTTTAATTATGCCCATTAATATCAGATTCGTTTTCATCAATTGTAATACCTCCGCATCTTTCATTTTTCTAGTTCATGGTATCTTCCGGATCCGGCGATAACACCACTTTTCAAATGATGAAATACGCTTTTCCATATGTGCTTTTATTGTCCACGTCTCGCACCCATATAAGAGAGTACGGATCATACATAACATTTTAGCACCTTCTTCTTAACTTCCAGATTTAATTTTCTGTCGCAAAGTACAATCTTCATCTTCATCGCAATGTTGTAAATCTAGAACTGGGTACACATTCGCAAGAATTTGTTGTTAAATAAGAAGTAAGACAAGAATGTGTTCTTTCGCCCGTATTGTTTAATTTATATGGGGAACATATAATAAAGAAAGTCTTGAATGGTTGGAACGGAGGAGTCTCTATCGGAGGGCTCAAAATATCAAATGTACGGTTTGTTGATGACACAGCATCGGTGGCATCGGATATGGATGAGATGCGGAAATTATTAAAGAAGCTGGAAGAAATAAGTAAATCGTACGGTTTGGAGGTAGAAAATGGGAAAACAAAGGCGATGGTGATTGATAGGAAGAGCATAATAAGAAAACAACGCAAAATTATTCCTGGTTATGAAACGGTGAAAAGCTTCGGAAGAAAGTAAGAGATCGTTTGAAGGTAAAATCAGAAGAAGAATTCAGATGGCACGGATTACAATGGTTAAACTGGCCAGAATATGGAATGATTCTTCTGTCACAAAAAGCTTTAAAGTTCAGCTTGCGCTCACTCTGATTTTTTCAATATTTCTGTACGATGCGAAAACGTCTGAACATAGCGGTGTAAACAGTTTCGAAATATGGTGCTGGAGGCGACCTCTTAGAGTTCCGTGGATGGAAAAATGTACTAATGCATCTATTTTAGATAAAATTGGTGTAACTCACAAATTATCAACGGAGGTCCCGATACGTGCGATGACATTTTTCGGTCACATAGTACGCAAACATGATGGAATTGAAAGAACGATAGTTATGGGGAAAATGAATGGTGTACGATCAAGGTGCAGAGCGTCAACTAGATGGACAGACGAAGTGATTGCTGCAACACGGAAACTATTTTCAAGATGTGTCCACGATGCCGAAGACCGCCAAGGATGGAGACGGACAATTATGAAGTTGTTGTCTCGACCACGATATTCCTACGGGGAATTATGACCGAAGAAGAAGAATCCAAGATAGAGCAAATAAAGGATCTACAGAGCCTGAGTAAGATGTGGGGATTACCTCAGCATAGTACACTGGTGTGAGAAAGAGATTTTAATAGATTGAGTTTTTGAGAGAGAAATACGGATGATATTAAAGAGATTGCGAAAGGAGAGAAGTCTGTTAAGTAATATATTTCTAAATAATGGAAAAAGTTTGCAAGAAGGATTTTGGATCACCATTTGGCGTAAGACTGATCAAAGAAGGATCATAGTAAAGACAACAGACGAGCATTTACGTAGAGAAATAAAGAGAACAATACTAAAATGAGCACTTTCCCGTATACTGTTAAAGATTTTTGAAGATGGTAGTTAGCTAATGAGGTATTGCGATCGAAACGGTAGATAGGCGCACACCGTCGACAAAGAAAAGCGAGGTGTATTTAAGAGGGGCGATTTAGATAGAGTAAATATTAAAGAGCGTAGGTTTCACGGCAAGAAAACTTAAGGTAACCCTCAAAAGATTAACCTTGTAGCAGAGTAGGATGAAGAGGAAAGAATTACAGTTCTGCATTGAAAGAGAGTATTAATAAGAGAAACAAAATTGGCGAACTTGTTGCGTCGCCATTAAAATGAACTAGTTTATAAATTTCATCGCGCGAACAAGTTCAGACCGCTTGTATTTTACCTCTGCTAACGGTTCCCTTGTTTACTCTCTCGCAAGTTGTTATTTATCGAATTTGCGGATTATCTGGTCAACAGAGCTCGAACACTCATTCGCTGCAGCAGCCTTTCGCGCAAAAACCAATTAATTCGGAAAAACTTTCGGCCGACTTCTAAAGGTCGCAAGGAGAACTTGTATGTATCGGAGGAACTTTTTTGTTTTATTAATCGATAAAATGGTCGCTTTTCGCTAATTTTTGTGCAGCTTCCAAAACTTTACCAGACGATAAAGTCTGCTTGAAATGCTCGCGCTTTTATTATTAACGAACAAGCCGAAACAAATAAATAAATATGAAATCGGCCACTGTGTAATTTCGTGATTCTCTGATTTCGGTTTGACCGTGATGCACTAAATACCCTACGTGGCGAAATTACAAAATTCACACCGAAAACAACTTGAATATTCAAAGTAGCATGCCTGCAATCGACGTTTTCGTCTTGAGAAGACATTTTCTCTATTTTCGTTTTAGTTCATCCGAAGCTGATTCTCTACATCTGCCGATTACTACCGTTTTTTAATCATGCGTCCTCCTATTTCCCAGTCCAAAATTATCTTATGCTTTTCATGAAAGATGAGATGGGCGCTTTGTCCCTCACAAAATCTCCATTTCATATAGCTGCTCAGCAGTCTCAATTCTTAGCCCATATCTATTCATATACATTTACTTTCTCCCATTAATGCCTTTTCTATTCCGCATCGTCATCAATTTTTCCTATATAAAGTTATCCGAAATGAATTCTATCACATGATTAGCTCATTTTCTTCTCACTACTACAGCTGGCTCTAAAAACGTATATTTAACTTTTCAATCGTACGTTCCCCGTTTCACTCTACATTTACTGCAGACTTCTTCTTCTTCTTTGATTAACGTGCCATGTACTGCCGCCTAGGTCAGAGGCACTGATAAGTCAGAAGTTAGATGGTACGGAATAAGTTAGTAATTTTGAGGAAAAGGAGGAGATGTTCCACTTTGTCGTGATGATCAGATAAGATGCAGACTTGATCGCTACTTTATGCCTTACCTTTTCCATTTTCTCTATAAGTAGGCAAATTTCTCATAATTTTCTAGAAGTGTCATGACATGTTATATTCTCCGCAACATTTCTTGAACAGTATCGTTTTTTCAATTCGTTTCATTTTTTCAAAAACATTTTCTTTTCATTTTATCGTTATTGATGTGTCGTGGATACGCAGTCACGCCGATATCGAAGACATTGACGACTCTTTTGCTAGCTCGACTATTTTCGATGATTAAATACTGGAAAAATTTCCTGCCCTGAAACTTTAATTTTTATTTTTCACTTACTATCCCAGACTGTGATTTAATATTTACCCCTCATTATTTTCCAATCTTTCCCCGTCTTACCATCTAATCAAATTTCTATTTAATATCTTTGATTCCAATCTCCTACTATTTGATGTTTCACTATTAGTTCCCTACGGCGACCTGGGAAATCGGTCACTCTTTCCTCCCTTCATCGTGTTTCCGCTTTTCTCTACCATCATTCCATTCATCTTTTTGCATAACTCAGAGTCCGTTCTTGATCCTAATCATATTCTCTTTCATGCCTCGTTCCTCTTTTTTTTTGTTTTTTTTTTTTTCATTAATTTTCAGCTCTAGTTCTTCTCAATTTTCTTCCTATATCTGTAGCAATTTCCCGACTATTTTCGAATAATGGTGTGATGTAGCTTTTTTTGTTGTTTAGCCAGTATTCTCTTTCTTTTACACATAGTAAATTTTCAGAGCTGTTGTTAGTGTTAAAATTTGCAATATAAAAAATCGTGTTTTCGTTCAATTATTTCATCCGGGCACACCAGATAGTATGTAACCTCCGCTAAAAATGTCAGAATAAGAATAATAAATTTTTATTTCAAAATTCGGGAGAGATTTTATACGCTACTCATTATGTCCGATAGATTTACGACTAAAACGGTTTGCAGAAAAAAAAAACTATTATTTCCGACAAATCTGATTTTTTCAATTTTTCTTATTTTTTCCTTTCTTTAAATTCGGGACAACGGATATCTAATTGAAAATTTAACGTTTGTTTAGATAACAAAAAAACAACGAAAGAACGCCGAAGTGTTCTGACGTAATTACGTATTTCTTACAAAAAATATAATAATTTAAATGTGTGTTGCTACACAGACCGAGAAAAGTAATAAATTTAATTAAAAAAATATTAATCTGTCGCGGACAGATTTTGTGGGGTACACGAAGCCTTCGTTGAGCAACTCTAAACGCCGTTTTTTTTTCTTTTCCGGAAAATTCGTTTTCAATTTTTATTCCATCGGAGTAGAGGGGAAAAGATAAAAAATGGAAAAGAACTCTGGAAATTTCCCGAACGGCTTTTCCGAAATTGAATATATTAAGCCGGCCTTATTTGCATATAATAAAGATCCGTTTGGCAGTGTTATATGATGAGCATCCGAGTTTAGGGTCAGATAGTGCCGGTTGTAATGGGGACGATGGAAGTTTCTCTTTCGGATTACCGGGGTTACGTCTAAACGAGCGACATAAGAAACTCGTGTAAAACTAGAATAATATTTGTAATCTCGCATGCGAGAAATCGAATGCGGTCGATTATGTCTTTATTCTGCGCGCACCGTTCCGGGGTATTCTCTCGAACGCGGCACACGCGACACTAATAATACCGGCTTTATATTTCATACGTACGTGTTAAGTAGTCAAGTGCGGAGAAGTATTCGGAATTCCTCGAATTATTAAAACTCGTTCTTCGCAAAACCTTTACCGCCGATAGCAAGCCGCAGAACTGGAGCCGCCGATAGCGAAAGCCCTAATTGCATTTTCATCCGTTTCAGAATTGACGAGGTAATTCTTGCCGGCTCCAACGCGACCCAGACTCTAAGATAGAGAGCTCGGTCCTGTCGCTCGTGCCCAGCTTGCCTCTTGTTCACAAAGCGTCACGTAAATTACAACTCCAATATTAAATTCGGAATTCCAGCAGCACCTAATAAAACTGCCCTATTCGCAGGTGAAACCACCGTCTGCAGTCGCAGCGCGCCATCTTTTTCACTAATCCCTATGCGGCTCGTTCATTTATTTTCAAGAAGTCGTCGTACCGCACCGCCGCTCAACACTAATTAACCGAATACAATTTAATTTCGAAACGTCCAAATCAAACATATTTAATTATCTCGAGAACATCCGGCGACAGCTTTAATAGCATTTTAATAATACCGTTAGCCCATTACTTTTTTGTCATTACTATTGTGCGGTTCCGAGAAGTGAACGCTATTCACCGAAATGAACGGTTACCGCCGCGTTGTGCCAGCTACTGTGGTCACTTGTCTTGCTTTAGAAGATGGCCAGTTTTTAAATGTAGAGCGCACGTCCTGGCATTCTTTTAGACTTTCCAGACGGATATCAAAGAATTCGCGTGCTTACGGTTCATTTAGCAGCAAAAGCGGCATCGCTCCCCGTGAGTTTCTTGAACTAGGTCAATCGTGTTTTCTTCACATGTTCTCTACTTTCTTCGGAGCGTTTTCTCTTTTATTCTCAGCTTTTGGATCATAGTCTTCCTACTCCATACAATGAAACTTTTATTTTTTTCTTCTCTCTTATGGGCATTGGCCCAAGAACCAGAGATAGTCGACAAAAAAGAATCAAGAGCCTGAACAACAGAAGGAGAAGGAAAGGAGAGAATGAACGAAGCATGGAATACCGATTTGTAAAAGGGAGGAGTAGAAACAATCTTGTTCGGGATCATAAGTACATTGGATATTTAAAGGACAATAAGGAGACGGCACAAGAAAGTAACGGAAGAAAGCGAGGAGGGAAGCAAACTGTGCCCAAAGCGCAGGCGGAAAATTGCAGAGAGGTTGGAGCGACAAATGGAAGGAAAGTCAAGAAACCGGGGAAAACGAAAGGCTGAATAGGCAAGAAAATGGAATCCGGGTTGGAGAATAAGGAGACGTAAGAGTTACACCATAGTTCGGAATGAACTGCTACAGACAGTAATATTGGAAGATGAGAGAATAGGAAAAAACCTACCGAAAGAGGAAGAAGATAACCGAGCGAATGAGTCAACTAACAATTGCGGCATGACCAGGGATCGAAAAGAAGTCCGTTTGGATTAAGTGAGAAAAGAAAAGATCATGAATGTAGGAGAACATAGTCGGTTGAGTGAGAAGGGAGAGGAGATGCGATAGTCTGCAGCACGCTTTAAGGGTCCGACAGGATAAGGATACTGCGAGAGACAGGTGAGGATGTGATAAAAAGAAGGGCACGCAAAATAGCAGAGTACTGCGCATAGAAGACTGAGCAAAAGGAGAGAAGTTTAAAGGATTCGACATAATTTAATATAATGTATAGAAGAGTTTGAATTATCCTCAGATAGTCGAAGAATGTCTACCGTATATTGTTTGATCCACTTCGACTGAGCCGATTTAGTTGCCGCGTCACGAAGCTACAACTCCGTAAACAATTTTAATTTTGAAAAATCTTTTTAGGGACATATTCTTAAATGTCTAAACTATCAGAATATGTAAAAAAATAAATTTTGATTTTTTCATATTTCTAGACTAGAATACCTTCTTAAAGTGGTGATCACTGTTATCCGCTTTTAATTAATTTAGTTTTAAATAAATTCAATATTACACCTTCCCAAAATATCCGTCGTGGAGTTTGAGTCGAAACGTGTAAAATGAAATCTTGCTTTTCCTGCATATTATCGATGCAATCAATAAGTACAGAACTGACCGTATTAATAACTGGTATCGCCCAAGTAATAAAATTCTGCTCACAGCGCATCATCATTCCCCCTGACGCAATGGGAATTGTAAAAAAACTTTCGAAGAAAAAAAAAACACCTATTTTCCGAAGCGAAAAGACACTCAACAAGTGAAAATCTAACTGCATTAAAGATTTTCTAGGCAATAGTGCAGCAGTCGCGGAAGGATTACATCTTAAGTTCTCGTACTAACTCAACTACAGTACAGAATAGATTTGGAAAAATAACGCTATATGATATCAAATAACTGCGATAGAGTAACTGATATAACAAAAATATCTAAAATATTACCAACTATATATGTAGCTCCACGACTAACAGCCCACTTGTCTGCGTGAATTAAATACTCCAAAAATGAAGACGCGAGGGAATACAATGAAGATCATAACTTACCAATATTAATCTATTGGTCGCAGTTATCGGTTGATTTAAGTAGTAATGCCGTGTTATGGAAAAAATGATAAAACTTCCGAAAACAGAAACTTACTTTCAGAATTTCTATGTGATTTTCGAACCCAACCGAAAAACTCTGAACCATATAGTTACACTGGAACACGAAACCCTAAATTAATTCATCAAAAAACGATGATATTAGTGGTCTTCGATTTCGAAGAGGGGTGCTCTTTGATAGAGAGACAAGATTCTTCAAGTTTTCCGAAAATACGGAATTATTTCGATGACTTTCTGATCCTTATAGGAGAGAATTCCCTTCAAAAAAGAACATTTGAAGTTTGACCAAATGATGTTTTATCATCTAGAACAGCACAAGGATGTTCTATACTATTTATCGCAACATTCAACAGCATAGGAAATCAAATTCACCTGCCATCGCTTCCAATGCTGTTACTATTTAAAATGATGCACGCAGTATTCAAAATATTAACCGTACAATTTCAGTTCACCTTAGATAAACTTGACAAACGGTTTGCTGAATATTTCGGTTCTCTAATGAAAAAAAATGATTTTCTTAAACCTCCACTTTGTCTATTAAGACATAAGGGTTCGTCGATAACAACATCCTTAAAGTTGACTGACGCTTAAACTGGAAAACCATATAGATGAAACTAAATCAGGAGTTTTAATCAGGTTTTCTAAAAGTCGTAAGTACCATGAGGTGGGGGCGTCAACGGAACTTGTTTGACGCAACTTTACGAATTCTTGGTATTGCTCATCATTCATCCTCGCGCACTTACATATTAATTACAGCACAGAATCAAGCTCTACGAATAGAGTCGCCAGCGCATACTAAAAAAATTTTACTTACCAAATGCAATGTTCCACATCGCTCAAATACCACTTTTAAACTCTGGAGCACCCTAAAGTTCTAAGTCAAAATACGGTGGTTTAAAAAAAAACAAAAAAAAAAACACCTTCGTCTTATAATCAGATACTTGAGTCATCATTGGAAATCCGATGCAACGAATATTTAAAAAAGAGGCACTTTAAATTTTCTAAAGTCCATGAGAAAAAAAACTGAGCGGGGAAGACGACGTGAAATTAGACTGTTGTCTTTTTCGTAAGTTGAGTAATTTCTTATGCATATAGTACTAGCTGGGAAATTTTTTTCGTAGTGACTTTGCTGGCGTGTTATTTGGTTTTGTACATGTGTTTGATTGGTGTATTTCGCCACATTCAATATAGGTGTAAATGGCAGCGTGCAGTATGTTTTACTGTTCGTTTGGCACTTCCAACACTAGATTATTCCTTTTGATTTTGTAAGGTTATACAATTTTTACTTTCATACTGTTGTAACCGTTACTTATCTCGGAACGATTTCAATTTTATTCTACCCTTACTTAATAGAAGTTCTTGTAAAATTGTTCCATGTATTGGGCAACCCCGTATGTGATTTAACTGATCGTTTTATTTCGCTTATATTAGGAGAATTAATAATTATTTCGTTATTATCATTATTTGGTTGGTTAACATCGTGAATCTTTTATCAGTGTCCCCGCAACCGATTATTTCTTATTATTCATCACTACTGGAAGAGAGACGTTCGGTGAAATTATTTCTTTTCTGTTTGTTGTAGGTACAACTTGCCATGAATCGGGCAATTTGCTGATAATTTTAAATGTTGCAAACAACTACATAACTAACTTCGTTTGTTACTCCATTAGTATTTTTCATTTCTACACCGACAGATGAGATTGTTTCTGTATCTATGGTGTTAGTTTCTGATTTATTATTACCTTTTTTTTTTTTTTCTTCAGCTATTCATTGTTCACGGCGAATAACACAATATGTATATAGAAAACCAAAAAAAAAAACGCAATGTTAAACGGAAAAAGAGTTGGACGTTTAAACAGTTTCATCAATTTATTAGCGATCAAAATAATTATATTCATATCAAATGGAAAAATTAAATTACAAACGAGTTCATTCACGCGGATGTTCTTTGTTAATTCCGATTTTCACCTGTTTTTTTTTTGTTTTTTTTTTTTGTGGGCACGCCAGCGGCATTGACCTAACAACAGGAAAAACTAAGCTAAAGAACTCTAAATAGCTTGGCGGTGCGAAATGAACGCAACAAAGGACAACAGTGCAAACACCAGAGAAGATGAAGGAAAGGAGAGGATAGAGGAAGAGTTATAGAGAGAGTAGGGCTAATGTGACAAGAGCTGAATGTATTAAAGGGGGAGCGTTCATTGACACTCGAAGAAAATGTGATCAGCATCACATATACAAGGAGGATCACAATCGTGAAGAGAACAATAAGGGGGGAGATGGCGACAGAGCAAATCGAAAGTGAGAGGAGGGGAGTAGACAATGATTTGGAGACGAATTGGGCAGACAATAGAAGAGCGATGACCGAAAGGAACAGAATGGAACCAAGACAGGGAATGTTTCACTTATGGTGGTTATTGTTTGGACAACGATTAAGAGTTATCACGTTAGTCAATACATCCTGTCGATACTCAACGAGGAAGTATAGCTAGAAGATGAAATTTTATGCATTTTTAACTGATTAACTACGTTTTTAAAAGGGCATCTATGTTATTCCTTTATTTAAAGGCAAAATCGCGCGGAAATATTAATATAGAAAGATGCTAATGATCAAGTTTATTTTACACGCACGAAGATTCCTCCGAAATTCGTAGTGGCTTTTTTTTCGCCATTATATTTCTTAGAATAATTTGTTATTTTTCGCGGAAAATTTAAAACACAATACACGCACGATATACTTTCTACCCATTTTAGTGGCGATTTAAATAAACAATTTTTTCGATTAAATATACATTATATTTGAACAAAACTTTTTCGGTACACCGAACTAACAAAAAATGTTGTTATTTTCAGTTTCGTTTTTTTTTTTGTTTTTTTTTTTAATATTGCATTCGTTAAATGTTTTGATTTCTTTTAATGCACCGTGATGTTTAAAAACTATCGAAAAACTTTTCCAATTTAAATTTAAATAACAAGAAAAAAATTCGGCGCATTGACGATGAACATCCGAGAGAGTTTATGAAAGCTACGAACACGCTTTTGTCGCTATTGATTTAGGCGTTTTTATGTTTTTTCTCCTGCAAAAGTTTACCTTTCATCGCACCTGCAATTTAGTACATTTTTTTTATGAAACATTTGCCGAGCGTATTTATGATTTAGTTCATTTTTGTAAAATATGTCCTTTTAGGGCATTTACGATTGAATTTTCATCATTTACGAATAATTTAATGCGAAATTTACGGAATTTTCAAATTCATCGGTTTTATTAAAGGACGTTTTTTCCTCGAATGCTCGACGATATGTAGAGATTAACACGTACACGAACACGTATACGGCTGCAATTTTATTATCACTACTACTATTTACAATTGCTATAATAAAAGACCAGCGCGTTTTTCGGAGGCAAGCTGGTATAATAATAACAATAAAAAAAATTAAAACATCACCCGTTTAATATTAATGCAGAAGCGAACGGAATGTTTGAAAGTGAAGTTCGACAAATTATGAAAAAGACATTCAGCGAACCGGAATAAATAGGTTGTCCCTCGCATGAACATAATGGGTCGCGGCTAGCTGTTTCAGGCAGAATATTATAGTTCGCGAGCTTGAACGGAAAAAGGAACGTCTTGAATTAGGATTGTGTGTAACACGCACGGTCTCAGATGGAAAATTATTTTTCTGTGTTTTTGGGCAGTGAATTTGAGCGGAACAGGAATTTTAAGTGAATAAGTGAAACAATTTCCGCTGTTTATTAATACTATCACTGTACGGCGTAAAATAATACAATTTTAAAAACTAACGGAATATGCGCGTTAGGAAATAATTAAATAATACTTCCGCGATGCACAAAAAGAACAAAAATTTATTTCAATTACCCACGACTGAAAGCCAAAACTAGTCGATAAATTCTTAGTAAGTTATATTTCTATTTCATATATTTTAATCGCTGTTACCCTCGGCTCGCCCCCGTGTATTTAACGATAATTTCGATGAAAAAGTGCCTGCTAGTTCCGATAACTGAACAAATCGTTAGATATGATATATTTATCGAATTATACTCGACGAATTATGGTAAATCGAAAACGTGAAATATAAAAAATATAAAAATACCGATTGGTTTTATCATGAATGAAACAGTTGTTCGAAACTAGTCGGTATTTTTATACTTTTTATATTTCACGTTTCCAATTTATCGATATATTATATGTACATATTGTGTGTTAATATCTGCGTAATTAACTGAATAAATCTCTAGTTTTTAAAATTTCTACATAGCGTCATGTGGATGCACAGAATATAATATTGCAATTTCGTCGTATAACAATTTTCCATCGTAGTTACAATGTCAAAAGTATACAAAATTGGATGTAGTTAAATTTTTTTAGAGTAAAATGTTGACTAGTGCCAAATGCGCATAAATCGAATGACGGTATATGCAGCCATCATTACTGATTTATCCCATACTAGTCGACATTTCGTTGTAAAATTTAACCACTTGTACACTATACAGGAATTGTTTTGTACGTTTTTGAACGACAATTCATACCGGATGTAATTATGAGAACAGATGTTTAAAATCGAGCTCGAAGATTTCTATTACTTTTAAAATATTAATAATAATAATAATTATGTTTTATTTTCGAATTGGTGAGGAATCGATTAATCGCGAGAAAATATTGAAACAGATCTTTCAAAAGAGAATGCTGCTCCTGACATTATCATATTTCCTTAATAATCCATTAGCGGAAATTCTATCTTAACTGATTGCGGTGTAAATTAAAATATCGTTCCTAATAAACCAAATTTTTAACACACTACTGCTCATCCGATCATTTAAGCTGATTTTCCCCCCGTGAAATTCGATAAACTTTAACATCCAAATATCGCAATAGCTACCATTCAGAAATATTTCGGACTCACAATTTTCAAAACGAATGCAGCCAAAGTCAGCCCAAGTGCCAGTGCCGCGAATTGCCTGCTCCTCAATGACTGCGCTGGTCTGTGGAATGTTTTCCGATCGCCAATATTTCACCGAATCCTACGTCTCGGAAGGCGCTGGTATTGGTAGCAGACCTGCCTCTATAATGTCCAACCATCTAGAATCTTTACCCGGTAAGCTTTCTAAAAGGCGTCGCTTAATTACATCTTTGCGGATGGCCTTACCGCGAGTATCTAACTGTGCACCAGTGTACTTTTCCATCGTGCTTAATAAACCATTTTTTTTTTTTTTTTTGGTTTTTCCACATTTGCCGTTTTTGTTGTAATAATTGCTCACGCTCGTCGAAAGAATGTTTTCCCCTTCTCCTGTGCTAGTAAATTCATAACTTAACCGTGATATCGAAGAAAACAAGTCTCCAGTAGAGAGTTCTGCCTCTTTAGACGCTTACGCAAGCACAGCATTATGGCGCAATTGAGTAAAATTGCGTTCTCTACAAACTGCTTTTCTTAGTTTCGAAACATCGACTTTTTCACGTATTTCCAGCACTCGCAGTCCACCGATCCCCATTAGAAAAGTAAACAGCCATTAGAAGACCCTTACTAATTTTTCACACAGCAGCATAATCTATTAAAACCGTTGAACTAATTCATTATCTTCAAGTACCAACACCGGCGGCTTATAATAGCTTCTGCAGTTATAAAATAAAATGATGAGTGACGTAAATTCATTTAATAAATACTGTATATTTTACGGTTACTTTTTTAAGTATTGCGAGATAATTGAGATATTCTAAACGGGCAGTATTTTGCAAAAAAGCTTACCGTTCTCAAAAGTGCATTTTTTGTGCAAATAATTATCTGCAAAAACGAGGATTTGTTCAGATATACCGATAAAGATGGCCCGTTACGTTCAATAATAAATTTTCACTACGAAAATCTTTAAATAACGACGATAATAAGGTGGAAAATAAGAATTACAGATCGTATCGCAAAGAGTGAAACGATTTTCTTGACAGCTATACCATTTGTGAAAAATCTACAGTACATAACGAGTCGGAAAAGTGGAAAATCTTTATTGGTAGAGCAAAAAAAAAGAAAATAAAGAAAAGAAATCGGAAGAACGCTGAACAAACTCTAGGCGAATGACGTTAAAAATGACGCGGGCTGATGGTCGACATTATAATTCCGAAGAACTGAAAGAAAATGCAGCAGACAAGTGCTTGTTGCTACGCTACCGGTGAGCTTTCCCTTTCATTCTATTAGTAGTCCGGAAAATTCGTTTTTCCTATCGGAGGGCGGCCACGAGGTGGCTCGAGGAAAACTCCGATGATAAAATACATATATAAACGGCTCAAGCGAGAGGCCACTAATCGAAAAAGCAGCCTTTAACAATCAGAACAGCCTCGCCTTTTTATGCTACATCTGCATCGGGCTTTATCTGGGAGATTTTTCTCGAGATAAAACCGTCTTTATCATTTCCCATTCCATCTTTCATCGTCCTCTCTTTCACTTATTTCTAATTGTTTCCGTCTTCTGTCTCTACTACTTCATACGTCGTGATCTTTTTCTAGGCTGTTTATTTTTTCTCTCCAACTTATATCGCAGCTTACCTGCTTCTAGCCTATTTAACGACTGCTTCGGTATAATAATGTATCGATCATCAAACGCCCGCCTCAAGATGCCTGTGTGCATACACGCTATCGAAATAATTTCAATTTTATGAGAGAGTGAATTACTTTTAAGACTAAATAATACACAATATATATATATATATATATATATATACACATATATATATACATATACGCATAAACAGTGGCGGCTCCAGAGACACATTAATTTGCAATATATGAAGCGAGATAAAGGCCGTTTTATTTAGGTTATTTACCAGAATGAATCGTCTTTAGTCGAAATAGTTTATTTTTATTATACAAATAAATTTTTTTGGTCGTTTGATCATCATTTTTTCACTTACCTATAATTTAAAATGACTATTTTTTCCAACTAAGAATTACAATGATAAAAAAAAAAGAAAAGAATAAGAGCAAATAAACAAAACAAGTATTAATGGAGCTATTGCGGAAGGGACACTATTCCGTGATTACTCTTTAATTTTTACTGACGGATCGAAGAGCCCGAGCGGAGTTGGGGCGGTATTCTTGTGCCCCCAGTTCTTTCATTCTCAGTCCTTTAGACTTCCGTCCTTTTGTTCGGTCTTTACCGCAGAATCTGTTGCCATTCTACAAGTCATTATTTATATTTCCTCTTCTGCAAGTCCTTCCAAATTCCTTATTGTTTCTGATTCTTTAAGTGTTCTTCTAGCGCTATCTCCACCTTTCCCTTCTCCTTCCACTGATGCTATTATCCTTTCTATTCGTTCTCTTCTCCATGATCTATCCTCATCGACGTCTACCCAGATTGACTTTCTTTGGATTCTGGGACATTCAGGCATTAAAGCCGCTATTTCCAATGGGAATTTTATTAGTAGGGTTCCAGCACACAATATGCTTCTTCCAACTAAATCCTGCCATCTTAGAGCATTCTGTTTATGTTTCTCTTTTCGCTAATCCTAATTCCTTTTATCTCTTGATTAATCCCCTGTTCCTCCTCCTCGTCCTTGGTTCTATGAGTTCCCCAGTTTGCGTCGGTCCATAATTACTAAATTATCTCGCCTCCGTTTCTCGCATAGTCTCCTTCCTTCTTCTCTAAATCGTTTTTCCTTGGCTGCATCTCATAATTATCCATTGGATCCTGAAGGTTCCCAGTATGTTTGTGATGCGAATCACGTGCTCTTCGAGTGCTGCGGTTTATCATCTCGCGAGCGTGAGTTACTTTATTATCATCTTTTAAAGCTTGGTCTTCCTGCTCCTTTCAACGCCTCTTATGTTTTTTCTCTACCTATTCTCTCTGTTGTTTCTGTCCTAGGGGTGTTCCTTGATTCCCTTGTCGACAGAATAAAAATCTAATTTCTATTCTATTTCATGCATCTATTCCTTTTTGCTAATGCTCTTTGGCAGCAAACCCAAGGGGGGTAAAAAAAAAAAAAAGGGACACGGCTGTTATTTTCTTTTTTTTTTTTCGGAATTTATAAACTCCTGAATGAAATAGTTTTTTTTTTTTTAAATAAAAAATACCAACTTCAGGATTCCTTCTAATTATTTAATAAGAATGTACTAAAAAGTAAAAAATTATACGCAAAAATATAATATGGTAATACTTGAACAATACCAAACTTTTTGGAGTCGGTATTAGTGTCGACCCTAGGGGAAGATGAACCTAAGCATCGCCTAAAGGCGCTAACTTTTAGGAGCGCCTTTCGAAATGTGACCAGCGCCAAGTTCTATCACTTCAACTGTATTGCTTAAACCGATTACAACTTGTGTGAAATATACAGTTTCAGCAAAGGATTGACTGGGCTACATTCTCTTGAGGAAGGCACAGTAGAATGGCTGACAAGTGTTAATTTATAAATAGACGACGATATTTCGTAATTTTGTATTTTTAATCTAAATTTTACAATTTAATAAGCGCGTTACGATAATAATAAACAACTTTTATCGGATATTCAAACGATTTTACAAAAACCAAAAAAAATCGAAAAAGTATGCCAGTGTAATAACTGATGCAACACCTAGAAAGCAGCAAAAAAGGACCGCTAGGAGAGAATTAGTTAATGATACGGGAGAAGATTTACGAACAATTGTCTCGGATCTAGTTCAAAATGAGCGAATGTAATCTTATCGCGGATGATTTCATGATAAATACAAAATCGATTTTTTGGAATAAAAAACGCCGCGAACTGTTATATATTTAGGAGAAGAAAGTAAGCGAGCAACGTTCCATACGTCACGTGGGTTTGCTGCACGACTGTTGATAAGAATATTAAAAATGACTTAGCGCTATACGAACACTGATTGAAGTTTACAGGAGTTTAGCTTGCGTGTTACTCTGATGACCTAAAGGTATTTCGAATCATGAAATATCAGAACCTACAGGGTGGAAAAAGTTTTTACGAAAATTGTTTCGCCGATCGAACCATTGTTCACATTCGCGGAATAAGTCTGATGAGTTCTCGAACTGAGAGTATTGTAATAACCCCGCGAATGAATTGATCGAACCACTGCAATTACTGCGCGCGTCTCTAACCAAAGTGGTAATATTGGGGTAGCTAACAGAATTCAATCGATAGACTGAGGAGAAGGATACATATTCAAAATTGGCCGTATTGATTTATTCGAATACACCGATATTCGTAGTACACAGAGGAGACATGTTCCCGAGTCGAATATTTTTAACGAAATCTTTACAATGCGGCAAAAGAACTTCTCATCGTCATGCGAAGAAATGTTGTCAAACTCTTTATTCACAAACTTTAGCTCTAGGCGATTCATGGCAGGCTGATTTAATCGATGTGACGCAATGTTTAATCGAGAACATAAACACGTATTTCAGTAGAAATATATACGTATTTTCTAAATGCGCGTAGACTGTTCTTATATTAAAAAAAAAAAGACCGGTTCGATAATTGATAATGCGCTAGCAAAAAAAAAATGTTATCAGAATGAGGCACTTAAGCATTTACAAACCGATCGAGGTACAGAAAGTTGCATGATCTGCAGGTGCGAGCTGTTCTAAATCGTTACGATATTAATCTGTGCAGTACTTAAAGCTGTAGTGTATATTGTCGAGCGATTTAATTGAACGTTGAAGAATTAGCCGTGGAAAGTCTATACCGGTATTTGAAATAAACGAGATGGTTTGTGATATTACCCGAGCTGACGACAAAATCTAAAAGTACATCGAACGATAAAATTGGCGCCCGCGAGTGTAAATTAAAACGTTACGAAAAATAGAGTTGCGGAGAATAATGTGACGAAGTGCAGTGAAGCTATCTAACGTGTTGCTATGCTCTTATGCAAACTAGTTCGTTATCTTTATAAGAGTAGGAAATCCTTCTCCCAAAGATGGAATTTCCGAAGGTATCACTGTTGAATTGGATTCTAACGGAAATCATAATTTTAAAGGAAAACGGCTATTAAATGTAGCACGATATATCACGATCCCGCAGACACTGAAACAGTTAAAACTTTTGATACTCTTAAACTTTTTGAAACGGTAATTATTATTATAGATCCGCTTATTGAAAAAATTCATTTATCCGGCGATCATGTTAAACATTCTAGATAAACGAATAATTTATGCAGCCTCGGGGGTGCTTTGGGTAATATTTAAGCTTCTGTATAACAATAAAGACCAAAGTTCAGACAAACGAGAAATAAGTCCACGATAAACTTGATGCAGACGGTGATAATAATTCAGCAGCGCTAATAGAGACTGGTAAAAAGAGAAAAACCCCCTTTTAAATTTAGAAATATCGATGATCGAGCGGGGCCCTTCCGCGCCAATTAACCACAGCGAAAGTAATAATTAAAAAACTCGACGATGCGATAAAAACATTATATTTGTCAACCGTGATACATAACCTAACCGAACTCATTTTATAGTCCATCCCATTGTTGTATTTTTAGTTATATTTAATTATTCTTCATATTCTATCGTTAATTTTAATATCTGAGATAGGTACAGTGAAGTACCGATTATCCGAAAATCGCTTATCCGAAATGGATGTTTTAACGTATTTTAATTATTTTTAATACATATTTAAGGTATTTAAGATTTTTAATATGTACTTACGTAATTACATATACGTACCATAGGCCTATATGATACTACATTCGAGTTTTTATTTTTCATTACAACATATTACATTACTGTAGTTTATAATATTTCTATAAATACATGTAATGCTTCTGTAACGATTATCGATTATCCGAAAAAATCGTTTTTCCGAAATTGTCAATCCCCGATTGTACTTCACTGTACTTCCATTTTATTATACTTTATGTTTTACATTTATCTAATTATTCTTGTATTAGCGCTCACGATCGAAAACCCCATATGTACAAATGGGCAAAAAGTAACTATTTAAAATCATACTTTTTAATCTACCATTGTGTAAGGTTTTTTTTTTTTTTTTTGAGATTATACATTTTAATGACTAAAATACTTTTACCGTTGTAATTCTACAATTTACTTATTTTTCCAGTTTAATTGCACGCAGTTTTATGACCCAAGACTCAGTTCTTCCTCCATTTACCACTATAATTTTAGCTGAATATTCTTTGTGGGTAATATTTTTATTATTAAGCCGTCTTACTTTCCCCCGCTTCTATTAATAATTCGGTTAAACATCTCTGCGCAATTCTGTTATATTTTCCGCCATCAGGACTACATCATCCACAAATCTTAAAAAATACAGACAGTTTGAATGTAAGCACCGTAAGAAGCAATAAGAACTTACTAGAATTAGAAACTTTTATAAAGTATAAATTGCACATACTATGAGACTGCTGAAACAAAAAAAAAACGTGAAGATATTCTGATAGCGAAATTGAAAAGAGTTTTGTTTTTGCAGAGAAACGACAAACGTCAGAGTGGTTTCGTAAGAGGCGAAAAACAATTTTAGGTTGACGCTATAGACGACAATTTCAATTATCATTTAAGATCTGCTTCGTCCCTTTACCTTTCAGTAGCTTGAACCGCTCCGCTGGGTTTTAATGTAAGCTGGGAGAAATATTCGTTCTCGTGCGATAATGCTCGCGTTGAGCATAATCGTCAGTCGAAGAGGGCGGTGAGATCGTTTAATTTATTTATCTCTATTGTCGGCTTTTATTAATAACTTAATCGTCATCATAAGTAATTCTGAAGAAAATACGATGAAATTCATGGAGAGACCGGAAGATCGATATAATGGATTACTGATTAACAAACCTAAGACTAATGATAATCGATCAAGGAAGTAAGACCAAAAGCAAATTATGCGGATTCGAGGTCGTGGATAGCTTTATGTATCTTGGTTCAATATTAACAAAGAACGGAAACTGTCGATCAGATATAAAGCGCAGACTAGCACTAGTGCGCAGAGCTGCGGTTGTCAAAAATATGGAAAGATAGAAAGTACTGTCATTAAACACAAAGATAAAAATCTACTAAATAGTCTAGTTTTTCCTATCGGCACTTATGCTTGCGAAACCTGCTTCTTCACCGCTAAATGCATCAGCAGAATTGACGGGTTTGAAAGCCCTGGGCAAATACTATTAAGAATATCATGGTTAGACCGAAAAACCAATGAGAATATGTCTTCAATAAATCGAATGTACAAATAGCAGGGGGTTAGGAAAAACATTTTGGGCTTTTTGGGCCATGTGGCGCGAAATACCAATTCATTGTAACACCTGGTAATAACCGAAAAAGTAAATGGTAAAAGGAAAAAAGGAAGATCCAAAACGCAATGGGCTGATAAAATCGTTAATTGGCTTAAACAAGGCGTTGATGACTGATCAAGATACGTGGAAGATGGTGACGAACGCGCCTTTTTCATAACACCAGTACGCCCTCTCGAGGGTTTAAGGAAGAAAGAGGAGATTATCGGGTTTTATTTGTAGTTCTTTCGTTTTATTTTATTTCATGTCTACTCTCAAGCAGTTTCGTTTCTCGCTATTTGATTTTTAAATTCTCTATCACTAATTTAAATTAATGCCGCATTCGTTTGACGTGGCAGGTAAACCATCCCTAATCCTCCGCACACCGTTATACTGTAAGCACCGCTAACCCCGTATTACGGGTTAAAAGGACTAACAAAAACAATAGAACTGTTTATCAATTTTACATTCTACGCCATCGTTCAATTTATCTACTTCGAAAGACAACAATGTTTCGGTAAAGAATATTTATAAGCCTATCGACGCGGACATTTTTGTCAGCTACGGCAATACTTCTAGAGCTAATACGGCTAGTTTCGAATAATTTTGAAGGGCAAATTGCGGTTTTAGAAAATAGTAAAAACATAGCTCAACTTCAGCCGATGTCTTCTTTAGTTCTACTAACTAAAATGTTTTATAACAAAATAAACAGACAGCGGTTTATCCACAATTAATCTTTCAGGAAATTAAGCTTATACTCTAGCAACTAGTCGGTTCCTGCTTTGTGACGACGCCCATTAAGAACTTAATATACCATCATTTATTGCGCAATCATTATTATTTCGTTTCGGCATAGTCTTTCCATTAACTTTGAACTGCTCTCGTCAGGCGCTAGTCTCGAATATCAGAAGGTTACGAAAATGTACTTTTGAAAATTCTTTTACGCCGATTTCCGTTTTCGAAATCAAATTTTTTGACTGAAATATTATGTCTTTTGCTAATTTCTACGATGCCCTCCGCATCAATATTAAACCGGTTATAAGTAGACCTCTAAACTTTTCCGTAATTGTCTTCGATTCTGCCATCACAGTTCTTCATGTCGCAGCAAACCTCTTTCTGAAAAAAAACCCATTTTTTTGTCCTTCTTCCGGAAGAGTCTTTACTCTTCACCATCACCCAACAAAATAACCCAGTTAGTTCGCATTGCGTTCATTGTAGTATCTTTCTCCTGTCCAGTATTTGCAAGTAAAAATGCGTAAGATCGTAAATTTCCAGAGCGATTCGTATTCCGAGACTAAGATAACCCCAGTCAAAGGAAGCCAGAGACCGGCTTTCAGCTTTATTGACATTTCTAGCCTAAACAATTTCCCCGCTTTAAGCGACTCTTTTAATAGTGCAAGAAGGAACTGACACAAAATTATTCCGCTAGTTCCTCCTCATCGGATATTAGACTATTTTACATCATTCTCAAACGAAATAATAAAATCCGATGAATAAATTTTGTTCCAATTTTTCTGTAAAGGTTTCCGGTCGTAATTCTCAGACATCCGAAAATTCCATCCGATTCTTTTAATGAATTTTGACATGTTTTCGACCGTTAATAATTCTGTTCCTACTCACTCTGTATATCCGTTCTTTCGGAAAATGACTTGATTCCTATTTCCTTATTCGCTACTAGTGAGTTCGTGATCATCTCTGATTTGGACGATTCTTCCAAGTTTTGCACTCTTAGAGATTATGTTAGTCGACACATTTTCTTTAATTTCACTTTTATGTCTCCTTATTATAACTATGTATTATCTCTCATCCGCCTCGATATTCCTTTTTTGCTTATATGTCTTTTGCATTTTCTTATTGCTCTCAGTATTTTTGCTCGTTCTTTCTTACATCTTTCCAGGACTTCCATTTTTATCTGTGATAAAGATTCTTAAAATTGGTGAAAATTATCTGCATGCGACTGTTGACAGAGTCTGTCTCTTCTGTAGCAATGTTAATTCTATAAGTGTTCTTACTGTGTCTCTCAGCGCTTTCGCTTGGTACTGCTTGCTTCCTTTAATTAAGTGTTGATTTTTGGCATAAAAAAACCAGATGCAATGAATCTTTTCAGCGACCAGAGTCGCTGTTTCCGATTAAATCTTACTCTGTTTCGTTTTACTTGTTTTACGATTTCTATTCTGTCGTCTTCTGGGGTTATATATTTTTTATAATACCATCCGCTCTAGTTTTACTGGCTGCCTATCACGGCCTATACACGCAATGATTTATTTGAGCGGTGAGAACTTGGATTTAGAAACTCTCTGTTAATCGTACTTTTCAGTCGTTACTTACTCCTTGCGTAATTTGTATTCAAGTTTTATATTTGTAGTTACGATAAGCTTGCTTATTTTTCTTCCAGTTTTTCCAAATACGTTCATTCTATTAAATCTGTTCTAAAAATCTATTCTTCAACATGTCGCCAGAGTTGACCAACATGTTGTAAGCGTTAATTTTTTTATACTAGCAGGGTTGCAAAAAGCAAAAATTTTTCGTTCCGACTCAAATTATTCTAACTCTTTTAACTTCCCTCATTTTGATCAATCTTCTATGCGAATTCTATGCGTCATTTTCTCAGTTTGCATCTGCATCTATTCCATTCGTTTCATCTTCATTCTACGTATGTTTCTAGTGATGTTAATCGTGTTTTGTTTGAATGTTCCACCTTGTCTGCTGAATAATCATTCTGTTACTTTTCTCTACTAAAATTTTGTACCCCTACACCCCTTATCGGTGTTTCTTACATTCTCCCATTCTTTTCTGCTTCGGGTAAATGAAATAGTTATTATTTTCGCCTTCAAACAAAGTGGAAGAAAAAATTAGACGAGTATTTTTTAAATTTCGTTTTCGTTTGTTTTTTTTGTTTTTTTTTGTTTTAAATTGAACGACTATAAAAAAATCCGTGTTCACTGTAGTCGAAGTAGAGGGAAATTAGTATCTTAACAAAGTTAAATTTGGTTCCAGCTCAATGAACCAAATATTAAATACTTCTCTCGAATTTCCTTAAGCCGATTACCATCTGAATAGTAGTGCAAACCGCAGATGCGTTGTCAGCGTCCCCAAAAACTGCCGACAATTGTTAGTATCAGAATCCCAGAGATTAATGATATTAATCCGAATTCCGTTAGTAATTACAGTACATTATCAGCGAGCGGAAAACCAATTAATTTTTCAAGTACAACGCTGACAGGATTTAAGTTTACTTTTATATCGGTTAATATTGCATAAACTGTATTAAAAACAAAAACAAAAAATATGCCCACCTTCATCGACTCTAATTTACATTACTACACTATAATCAGCTTCGCCGTATTATCAATGAGCGAACAATTTTAATAAAATGAACAACGAATAAATTGAAAAGGGCGGTGATTAAATATGTTTTATATGGAATAATGTCCGATGGTTTATTTATGTTTAAATCATTATATTTTTGCGTATAAAAATTCTCTGGAAATTTAAACATTCAGCATTTTAGGTAAAAAGGTCCTGTTACGAGCAACCTACAGCGCAAGAAACTCGAAATAGAATTAAACAGAAAATCCGGAAATTATTTATTACGAGTAATCATTGTGAAAGCTTTAAATATTTAGAAATAAACACGTTTGGCTTCTGACTAGCCAAAGAAGTCGTTACTTCAGTTTATCCGATGTCTAATGTGATTATTCTCGATTTCCGTCTTCATCGCCAGAACTGGTCTATTCAGATCAGAAGGTATTTTTTTTAAAGCGGAATTGGGTCCTTTTTTTATGGGTTCCAATTTTATTCTGAAAAACAAAAAAATTTTGCTTGAACTGTTTTCCTTGAAACCCGTTTTGTTTCCACCCTTAAGAAGTTTTCCGGCATCTCGTTTTTGCTTGACTAGTTTGAAATAAATCTCGTTCAAACGAATGAAACGTATTTCACGGTTTAAATAAATCGATTTTATTTAATACGAAAACTGTTCAAAGACGGAGCTCCAACATGGTGTCCAATGTAAACCAGAAAATTCTTAACGAAACAACGCGATTTGATGAATTTCTTCAGCTGTGAAGAAGGGGGGGGGGTTTAGCTTGCGTGTGATTCTATGTATCACATTCTCTTGTGTTTTATGGATTTCCCTGTGTGTATATCCTAGGTTTTAATGTTTCCCGTAAATGACAGCCTAAAACAGCTAAATCTAGCGAGATGTATGCTATACAATTACCGATTATTCACCTCTGAGGAAACATTCCACTTAGTTGGGTTCGAACCGTATGAGCTGAACAGTCGTCCTGTTGAAACAGAAACTGTTGACGCACACTATGATAAACGTTTTTCAACGACGGTCGAAGGTCTGTGGTGTAGCAGTTCTAAATATCGGTTAAAAAACGAGAGATCCCTTTCTTAATAACCCCCCCCCCCATTAGACATTGACAATTCAAATAATGTCGATTATTTGAACTAGTTCGGATACGTTTCAGATCGATAGCGTTATTAAAAAAAAAACAATCGACATAAATTCGGATTATGTTCGCGATAAATGTGTTACTTTTCATTATTTAAGAGCGAAGTGCTTAAACCACGTTCTGCACTTGTTACAATTTATACCATGCTCTCTGGTTAGTTAGTCAAGTGATCGAAGGTTATGAGAGTAGAAAAAAAAAAATACTGGGACCAAAAATATCTCATTTTTAGTATCTTCCAACGATATAATTGAAATATTCCTGTTTAATTTATTGTTTCGCATCGAAAATGTTGTTTGGAGCAAGTGAGCTGCAACAATTTTTTCTTGTTTGGGTTTTTCCCTGGGCTTGTCAACAACGGACGATTACCCGTGTACATAGCAGCAATTAGGAGTATATACATATATTCATACATATAAGTATATAGGAATAAATTTTTTATGGCTGCGGAGGGTGCGGCTTCATGTGTGGAAGATTAATGAGAACTTCATTCTCGTGCAATACTTTTGTAAATACAGTGAGTCAAATAAATATTCGGACATCGTTTCGAAAAATAAATTTCCGTGAATAAAAACGAAAATAAAAAACTTTATTGAGAAAATTTCTGCGTAAATTATAAATGAGATCTTCATGAATATATATATATAATAAAAAAAATCACAAAAATAAAAAATTAACCAACTTCGGTAAAGAAAACATAACAATTATAAATTTACATGTCAAATTAATATTCGGACATGAGGAAAAACAGAAAGAAAAACATAAAATCCACGTTAATTGAATAAACTAGAAGTGATCAGTATTTAGTACTGAAACCTTTCGCTTTAATTACTGCAGCTAAACGTCGCGGCATCGAGGAAACCAAATTTTTCATAAAGTCAGAGGGAATTTTATTCCACTCTTCAAGTAGCCGTTCTTTTAATTGATTTTTTCTTGAAATGGGACTTTCTCGAATTTTTTTATCCAAATAGTCCCACAGATTCTCAATGGGATTGAGATCTGGAGACTGAGGCGGTGTTTCCAAAACTTTGGGGCAGTTATATAATAACCATTCGCGTGTTTTCCGGGCTTTATGTTTCGGATCGTTGTCTTGGTAAAATTTAAATGAAGTCGAAATTCCTAATTTTTCGGCGCTCTGACGAAGGTTTTTTTTTAAAATCGCAACATACATATCTCCGTTCATATTCCCATCGATGAACACTAATGTACCTACTCCATTCGCCGAAAAACAACCCCATACCATTACATTACCACCTCCTTGCTTCACGGTTACATTCAGATGTTTTCGATCGAATTCTGTATTCGGTTTTCGCCAGACTCGCGGTTTTCCGTCGCCGCCAAAAATATTAAATTTGGATTCGTCTGCGAAAATTACGTCGTTCCAATACGTTTTATCGTGTAATATATAATATTTAGCAAACTGCAGACGTTTCTGTTGATTTGTCTCACCAATGTAAGGTTTACTTCTAACAGTTCGCGAATTGTATCCATATGATTTAATGACTGTACGAACTGTTTCGGCACAAACCTTTTCATTATTGCTTACGTTTAGTCGAGTAGCTAGTGTAGGAGCACTTAATTTTGGATTTTTTTTTTTACACTTCGAATAATATATCGTTTATCGGTCAACGAAAGCTTTTCAGGTCTTCCCGGTTGACAAATAGATTCGATCCTGTTTTCTTTATTGAAACGCGAAAGAATATCATAAACAGTACTTCTTGGCAGATTTAGTGTTAGCGCGATCTTATCCCCCGACATACCTTTTGAATAGTTGAAAATAACCAATTTCCGCGTCTCCAAAGAAGTATTCTTCGATTTACGACTCATTTTTCACACAATTAAATCAGAACAATTTCAAAATTCAAAAAAACGGTACTGTTACGCGTGGAATGTTGCAAGTTGTAACACGTACAAATGACTAATGTGGTACTGAACGCATATCGCGCGTTACTCGCGTTGTGAGAAAAACTCAGCGTCAGTTTTACCGATAGCATTTACAATGTCCGAATATTAATTTGACCTATCCATTTTTAATTGTTACGTTCTTTTTACCACAGTGGGCTCATTTTTTATTCTTGTGTTTTTGTTTTATTACATTATGTTCACAAAGATCTCATTTATAATTTACGCAAAAATTTGTTCAATGAATTTTTTTATTTTCATTTTTATTGACGTAAATTAATTTTTGAAAAAGATGTCCGAATATTTATTTGACTCACTGTATATATATAATGTTTAAACATTTTTATTCAAAATAACCGTGTCCCGATGACGATCCGGGTCATGGTATCTTTCAACTTTTTTCCAACTTTTCACGAATTTCATTTCGTTATAAAGAACTGAAATATATGTATATGGTTTTTCGTTAGCGCAAATTGCGAACTTTCTCCGTCGATGTAATACGCCCAGCAAAAAAAAAGATACATACATATATTTATCCGATCAAGAAGGGTCCACTTCTAAATTTACGGCATTGACTATGTTGTTCGCACAAAATACTTCTTTAAGTATTTAAGGATGAGTTTTGTTTTCTTAGCTTGCACAGCTACCAACTGTTTGGTCTGGTTTCGTTAGCTTTTTTGTCGTTTTCTGTCGAATTAATCGGTTATCGTTAAATTATTGTATCGTAATTTTTGTTTCGTTGGCGAATTATGAAATTTTCAGCCGTTTGAAATTTCGCATTATGTAGTGTTGAAAGTTCTCACGGTGGTTACAATTACGCAACACTAACGCTTATTTGTTCTTTTTAAAAAGAAAACCATGAAGCAAACGAATGATCGGAAAAACTAGACCAGAGGAAAATTTTAACTCGACGATTAAGTGATAGAAAAAACTGTAAATAAAACGACCTGCAGCGGGACAAGTGGGAATTCGTAAAAATTTCGGCTGGGAAGTAAGCAGATTATAGATATACAAGAAAGAAGAGAGTATTCTTGATAGGTTATTAAGAGCGTCATTGAGATTGTTAAAAACGGGCAGAAATTAAAAAACAAAATAATGGAACGATAAATATTCGTTTTGAAGAGGGTGCGACATATAAGCGTAAAGCAAAAACTAAGCATCGTAATACTAATGCGAAAAAGCCTTGGTCCGAGATGGAAATCGGCAAATTGACCGGTTAAAGGATAAAAAAATACCATAGAGAGCCTATAGAAACGAAAAAAGAGGTCGCAAACAGCAAAATTATCATAAAGCGCACTAAAGTAAATTTTAAAATTTATCTAGCGAAACATAAAAACGAAATTTCGAATAAGATACTCGCGGTCTAAAATTCGATTTCGAAAAGTTTTTTCTCGAAATTCCAACGACATTTGATTTTGTTCTTTATTTACCCAGCCGAAATAACAGTAAAAGAGAACGAAATCATTAATGAATCGCTTTCAAGCGTCGTAAAGATCTCTATTTATTACCGTTCCTATTACGGCTTTACCTCCCGCTCCCCGAAGAGGTTTCCTCCATCTGCGCTCACTTCGATGATCGCATTCAAGCAACGTTGTTAATTGTTAAACTATCAAAACGATAAACGTTTACATCCTTGAACATCGTAAAGAAGTACTCTGCAGTAAGCTGTAATTTGTGACAGATATTATCCGTGTAAATCGGCGCTGCTGTAATTTCAATGATTCGCGAAAACTTTTTACAGATGCAGATAAAAAAAAATCTAAAATGTTCAATGTGTATTTTCTTGAAGCAGGATATTTTCTATCTTCTGTTATTTGCTTGACCGTTCAGTTTTAATTCCTTTTCGTGAAGCGATTAGAAATAAAGCGGCATAAAGTTTACTATGTGAAAATATTGCTCGTCATTTTTTACGAGATCAGTCCTACTTTCTGAAAAGTCCGCGATGACTTTGCGACGTGTTAATTTTCGCGATAAACACTAATCATACCGGAAAGTTTAAATTATCGTACGAATAAAAATTGTCTGCTGACGTCAGTAAGGCGCGTCGCGAATTAAGTGCGGAAATTTCAGAACACTATTCCAGTGTGTTCCGAATTTCTAATTATTTCTAATATTACATTACTGCCGAAGTAATTTTCAAAGTTTCAAACCCATCACAAATTTGCAAAATGAGTTAAAAAAAGAAGATCAAATGATTTCAAGATTTACACTTTAATAACTTTAAAATACAAGTACACCAAAAAGTAATAATTCTAGGGGAAAGGATAATAGTTAATAGTTCTTAAACAACATTAACGCTTATCGAGTGGAAATTCAATTTACAACAATATCCGGAGAAACAATTTAATAACTAGAACAATTATCAGCAATATTAAGGGCGGTTTTTTCATTGTTGCAATTTGAATTTATCAGAGCGAGGTTCTAATTAAGGTGTGCATGTTTGTTTACGAATAATGGTGTACATTTTGACTGTATAATATATATTATCTTCCTGGCGAATTTATTAATATCTTGGCGTATTTTTATTATAATTTTGGAGCGAATCTTGAAATCGCTATTTCTGTTTTTAACTGGTTCATTTCACGGTTTTTTGCGTGTAAATACTTTTCAGTTCGAATACGGATAGAGCTGTGACGTGTTGCTACTGTTTCGCTATATACACGGCTGAGTATAAACAGTATGATGTTTAAATTACGTCGGTAATGAGCCGGTAATCCGCGCTTTGTGGCTCCAAAGGTATCTTTATTCGAATCTATATTTCCGCCGGGAACTAACGTTGGTAATACTTTATCATGCGCAACCGTCGCTTCTTTAATTTTTAATAGGTTTTCTTTTAGTTTCACAAAATTTCGGCCGTGCAAAATTCTGTCCAATTCTGTCGGGATTAAAGAAAATCGCTAAAGAGAATCCTTTTAATATTTTAATGCGGCTACTCAGTCAGTCTTCTTAATAATACTTATATTCTCGTAGAGCACCACTAACCGATACGTAAACGATGGATATCACTAGAGTCGGTCAACCGTTTAATGTGAAGAGATTTAATATATTTCCTTCAATGATGAGCTTTGAAGTGGCGTAATGAGATCTCAATTTTCTTTGTTTTCGAACCTACAAAGAGCCGCGTGGTAATTATTAATATTATTTATTTTTTTTTTTTTGTCATATTAAAAATTATTTTTTTCCCAACCTGGGTTTCTACGATAAAAAAAATAATTAAAGGCATCATCGGTGTTTATTACGTTCACCAACTTCAATAACAAAAACAAATATAAGGGTAAATATCGAAGTTGGTTTTTATTACATGTTTATAACAAACAGGCATATGGTATTAACCAACATTTATTATATTCCTTTTTTTTTTTTTTTAATCTTCATTTGAATGATTACTGAGTAGGATAATCTTGTTCGCTGATAATTTAACACAATGACCGTTATGCTTTCCAGTGAACACGAGGAATCATTAAAATCGGGCTGCATGGATGTAATGCGCGAAGGGACGTAAAAGAGAACTATACACAAGGAACAGGTTATTCCTTTTCAGTGAAAATTGCAAAACACTTTTTTCATAAACTTGAGAATTAAAAATTAAAATTTATATCAGCCCCAGTTATGTGTATAGGAATCATAAACATATGTTGAAAATGAAAATAAAAGTCCGGCATAAGAGGAAAAATTTTTCTTTGTAAGCGCACGATTACTAATTGAAACAACGATAAGGAGGAGTAATTAAGAAATATAGATCGGATTTTCGAAAGTGTGGAACGGACAGCCGCGAACAAAAAATTTTGAGGAATGTCTTCTCGCGTAAGGAATATCGGGAAAATTCGGTGAGAATTTAGCGGACGGACAGAATAATGTTGCACGCGGCACATTAGGCAACTTCAGTTTCGTGAAGAAAATTGTGTGAAACTCGATCGAGTTGAAATTTTCTAAAGTTATGCTTGATCTGGAAAAGCTTAAAAAGTTGTCGCGCGTGTCTTCTCATTTTGTTCATTTGGTTCGATGACGAAACTGGGACGTTTGGCACTGATACACTCTACGTTTTCCAATGTTGATCACCACTGAAAACATTAGTAATGGTCTTGCGAGCTAATAATAATAATTGTTTAAATATCGATTAATAACAAACACGCTAGAAATATCATAATTAAATATTTTACATAAATTACGACATGTTTCGGTTCAACATTGTATCGCATGATTGTGTATGACACAATCATGCGATACAATGTTGAACCGAAACATGTCGTAATTTATGTAAAAAATTTAATTATAATATTTCCTAAAAACAGTATGTTTGTTATTAATCGAAAGAAATGGATTATTTAAACGTTATCGATAAGTTTCAATTTACAATTCGATGTAATTCCATTAAGGGGATTCAAGGGAAAGGTAGTAATTCGATAGATAACAATTCCGAAAGCGAATAATAAATAGTGCGACTAGTCGATCTTTGACAATAACATCGCCGATTCCGAGGGTCATTCTAAATTACGTGTGAAAAATGAACCGTTTCGCGAACTCTTATTTACAGTTTACACGGCAATTACAGTAATTGTTACGTTGAACTCAACAGTTTGTCCACGGTTTTTCCATTCAGTATAGAAAACGTTGCATATAACAATTGCCTAGTACACTATGCCTGTATCTGTACAGAGCTGAGATAATAGGTAGTCGCCGACGGTCAGAAATTAAGTATGACGCTATAAAAAAGAAGAAGTAAAAAACTAAAACATTCTAATATAAAAAAAAAAAAAAAAAAAACGAAAGTAGGAAAAAAGAGGGAAAAAAGATTTTCCGGACAATATTATAAATTTAAGGAGCTTTTTCCCTATTTATTCTTCAGAATATAAAATTCCCTACTCATAATAAAACCGGGAGGACAGCGGATAAAAGTTTTATCAAAGACTCGAAGGTGATGTCTAATTTATCGGCAAGGATGCTGGCAGACCGTGATGGAAATAAAGAAGTATAGACCCCTATCGGCGCGTTTTTTAATTATTTAAAATTTTACGCTAAGGTAATTTCCAGAAAGGTAGCCGAACAAGAGAAGCAAGTTACCGGGAACTTCCGAAAGGTTGCGAGGAATTTTTGTCGGCGACGGTATCTTTAAAAGCGACACCGGTAGAGGCAATAAAATAACCTTTCGAAAAAGATTTCTCACGTTGGCTCGAGTATAGAGCGCTGCGCGTTGACGTGTAACAGGTAAAGAGCTTACACAGCTTTCAACGGCTTCTTTCAGAACTGCAGCTGCTTATCCTGCTATTAGTATCGCATCGACGATTTTGCCAAAGTACTCTCTATCTGCAACAAGATACTCTCCAGATTTACAAGCATTCTTTTTCAGCGGCACCCACTCCATCTTCCGTGTAAAAGTCCTAATTGGTTTTTCCGAACTGGAGTGTTTTTTTTCTTCCCCCCCCCCTCTCTCTCTCTCTCTCTCGAAAAAGTGCGAAACTGGAGAATAATGGCAATAATAGTAATAATAAACGGTAATAGCTTCAGGCTGCTGATTGGCTGACTTTCGGGGGCGAACTTATTCGAGTACTTCACTAACAGGTTAATTTCACATTTAACGAGATGAATTTTTCAAAGTACTCATTCCGCCAGAATTCGTTTTTCCCTTCCGGATAAACAGTATCATCAGGTTGCAACGAACAAACCATTTATTATTTGAACATGTAAGGATGACGATGTAATATTTGATTAAAAGTCTCGGTGGATTTGATACGATTTCGCCGGTTATTATTACCTTTTCTCTCCTCTCGCACTATACAATCGTCGCGGTTATTATTTTGATAATCAATTTTGTGTTCTGGTAATCTTTTCTGTTTTCATAGTCGGTTGCTTTTATAATCCGCTGCCTATGTTTTCGCGGGCAGTGCTTTAAACTTTTAACGCTAACACGATTAGTTAAAATTTAATTTCGTGTCAACTGGTTGCGTTAAAAATGTTAAAAAAGATCGATGCAAAGTGAAGAAAAAATTTAGAAAATGGAATTATAACAAAATTCATGCCGATAAATTTGAAAACTTCACTTTTGGCAAAATTGAAACCGATTACTTTCGATAAGTCTGCGCTAGTTAAGTTCACGACTACACTTTAGCTACGAGTAAATCGAAGAATTACACATGAAGCGACAATCATATCACACATCGTACAAGTGGCATCATCATATTGATGATTGTTGTAATTGCCGAAATTTTGCAGGTTAAGCCGGATCAAGTTGACCGCAGTCCCGTAATGGAATTTCGAATTTAATTAGTAAACGGCTCTCATTTTAAGCGACCGATGATGAAAAATTCCGCGCTGCACCATAGCACGGAGTTTTAGCAAAAAAAGTGTGACAACTTGACGAAAAAAGATATTTCCGAGAAACTATCAAGTCCGAAACTCGTAATCTAATTCACGTCGAATCGTTCGGTCGATAGCGCACGTGTGGTGTCACGACGTTTTTTCAGTTTACCGAAAAACAAGTCTATGAAGATTTATTTTACAATAAATTTTCGTGAAATAATAAAATCAAATCGAATAAATCGTTATTATTGTCATTACAGAAAATTCCATTTATGTACGTAAAGCCATGAAATCAACCGAAAATAAGTTTATACAATTGAAAAAGAATTATAATAACGATCGGTAATATATTTTATTTTATTTTATTTTATTTTATTTTATTTTATTTTATTTTAACGTTGAAATAAACTCTGATTACCGAGACCTGTACACTGTCCGAATCACAAAATGACACCGTCTTTCTGCTAATAAATATGGGGCGCATTTACCTCTTGCCAGTACTGTTTATGTAATGTCGCGCGGTTCTTTTATTTAGTTGAAAAACTGTTCGGTGTACATTTGAATTATTATCTGTTGTCGGTTCCATTTGCGGTTTTTTTTTTTCATTTTCTTTTCTTGCAAATAATTTGGCGAGTATATGAAGAGCCCCCCCTGTGGACGTTCAACCGTGAAACTGGATATGAAGTAAAGCAAGTCCCATAATACCCTTAGCAGGGCGTCGGAGATTGTGAAGTTAAGCTTTTCATATTGTACTAAGCCTAATATGGATCTAATGGGGCCAGTTTCTTTATCTCGGCCGTCTTTACTTCCCCAGACTTCCCTGGTACCCAATTATTTTAGACTGGGTAATCGTGGGAGCGATTCGGATCCGGATCGAGACCAGTTTCGATTCCTACGGCACCTCCGATTTGGTAGTCAAGCACCTTAACCAAAAATGTTAATATCATTTTTTATCGCTGTAATCTTTTTTCTCAATCTCCTTTTAAATTACTCCTATTTGCAATAACGTAAAATTACTACCCTCAAACAGCCAAAAACACGTCATGTTAAAATTTGAAACTGGCATACGTCAGTCGGACACTGCAGTTTTGCCCTATTTAGAAATCCTATTACGAAAAATCTTTCACCTTTCTGTCGTATATGACTTTTACTTTTTTCGCTTTTTTCGCTTTTTTCGCTTTTTTCGCTTTTTTCGCTTTTTTCGCTTTTTTCGCTTTTTTCTTTTCGTCAACTAATTGAACTCGACTCTTCTTTCACCATACAGGTATTACAGAAGAACTAGCATGCGGAGAGACAGCGGATTTTACTCCTTGGCTAGATCCCGAGATCAGGTTTTATATCATAGAGGGATAGAAATTTCAAAAGTTGAGCCCGAATGATTTCAAGTTCCAAACGTCTCAGTTCCAAATTTATTTTATTTGATGTACGATGGGATATTTTTTCTCGAGCGTTCTGTTAATGATGTACATTGTCGCACCCAAGGGGCTCCCCCCTTAAGGAGAATAAACGGGGAACAATGGCAAATTAATTTTTGACAGTAAAAATTAATATTTGATAAAATTATAAAGTGTTTTCAAATAATACATTTTACACGAAAATAAATATATGTATAAATGAGAGAATATATACCAAACATGTTCGACCTTCGCTTTTACATTTTCCCGTATGCTACTCTTTTAGCCCCCCCCCCCCCCCCCACCCCACCCCTGGAACAAAAATGATAGTGTAAATGAAAAAAGGTATTTATGTATTTTTTGTTCGTCACGCGGTATAAAAATTTCAATGTCTTTGGCGTAGAGTTGTATCGAAATTTTATCATGTGACGAATAACCGTCACATGTTACGAAACAAAACGCGGTGCGTAACATGGAAAAAGAAAATTTTATACGTGGAACAAAAAAATATAGCTTATTATTCTTTCGCGGCAGAACCCGACCAGGAAATTCCAATTAAAACAATGAAAAGTTCAAAAAAAAAAAAAAAACAAAAAAAAACGACTAGATAACCAGGTCGATATTATAGCTAGGAATAAGGTTCAGCAATTAGGTGCGACGGTGACCACAGTTGTCTAGTGTTGAAAAACGAATATCTAAGGTCAGCAACTCGATTCAGAGACGAACGTAATACGATTATATCGTGATTAGAATGTTCGAACATCATTAATTGCAAAATTACATCCAGTTTCGTTGGAAATTACACAAAATTCCCCACTTATGGACATTCCGAAGTAGTAAACATTACACGCCCGATTGAAATTTGAGTATATTGGCCTATACGTTCATACGCTACAGCGTACGTAGAAATTTTCTTCCCAGCGCACGCATTGAACTGCGCATAAATTGACCAATGAGACTACCGCATGTGTCAATTTTAGTCAGAGACAAAGCACATTCATGATACATACAATAAATCGATGTATCCCCATGTAAAATAAGTTCGTTTTGCACTACAAATAATATCGCCCCTTATATTGCATATTACATACTCATTTATAATGTTATCAAAAATTGTAATTTAACCATGCTCTAATATAATGGCCGATGGGTTGTCCCCTTGTAGTAGCATTTTTGGTAAACATTTATTTAAAGTCTTAAAACGTACAAAACTGACTGATGAAAATTGGAAAAAAAAAGTTGTAAAACTTTTTTTCTCGTTAATTTTTTTTTTTTTTTTTGCATTTTTTAATGATTTTTCATTTGCTTCGGGTATTTTTTGAGCATTGGCTTTTTTTATTTTTCGAAACTTCGGTTTTTTTCTTCGTTGGAGTTTCGACTTCTTTCCTTTGCCTTTTGATCGTAGTTTGTTTTCTTCTTTTCCTCTCGCGTCAATTTTGCCGCAGACTCCTCTGCAGTTACATTCGCTGCATTCGATTGTTTTTTCGGCTTAGATTGGTCAGGTTTAGGAGCCACGGAATTGCTTTTTTTTTTTGCATCGCTACATAAAAAGCAATATTATCGTACATGTATTACTTCCTTTCTAATGATGATTCACTAAGCGTTATCCGGAGAGGATAAATCGTTTGCTGATGGTACGTTTCGCCGTGCATGTAGGTAAAATTTTTCCTCTTCTGAGTCGACAGTTGAGATTATTATTAGCACACCCGCTCTATTTTAAATAGTGTATACAATAAAAACTGTACAATCAACGTTGCCCAATTGAACGGCTGCCACCCTGACCGATTTCTATATTCATCGAGAAATATATACATTCCGACTACTAGCGCTACCGGATGAATATACACGCAAACTAATGTGTATATTACTGTATGGATAATGTATAAATTGGCGGTCAGCTGATTTTTGCAGATTCTTGAAGTAGATGGTCATACAAGTCGAATGGTAGTAAAAAAAATTGATTTTCAAAGATATCGGCCGTCACTTTGCCCTATAAATATTAATTAGAACCAAATACTAAATAGTGTCCCAATTTTATATAACGAAAAATATCCCAATGTAACGTCTGTTATATTTTATGGGATTTTTGTAATTATGTTATTATATTCATATGGACCGATTTAGAATTACGTTGTAAATTTTGTTGATCATTTTATACAAACTATAGAAGAGAAAGAGACAGAAATGTAAGCAGGAGGGTTCAAGGGACGCAACCCCTTGCGAGGCCAAAATGATGGCCGAGTTTATGTATATATATATATATATATATATATATATATATATATATATATGTATGTATATGTAACTAAGTAATGCACAAAATCACTTTTAGTTTTGTTTCCTAGTAGTGTGAAAAATTTAGTTTACCTATATTGACATCCGTCAAGCTCACGAAATGGTTAACGATAATTTTAATGGTTACTCTTTCGTTGGGAACTGTACTTGAGGATAAACGGAGTAACGTGTCTCGAAAAAAAGTATGTTAGCTTTTTAAAATTGGCAAACGTCCGATAGAATTAACTTATAAATAAATTGATTGCTCAAGAGCAATGTTCAGTTTTATCAGTGTATTAGCAACATAAACCAATTTTTACTGGGAATTGATGAATATAGGTAAGCAAACAGAAAAACATAAACTGATAACGTGTATTTTTCTCACTATGGTGGTCATTTGTAATTGGTCCTTTTGACTGATTCGTTGCATATGTCTGTTTTAGTATTTTGTAAGTTAAAATTTAGTTAATATTCTCCAACTGCATTAAAAACGTCATAAAGAATGATGAAAAACAAAAATTCTTCAATGCATATCGTACGTAAAATTCGATGTAGAGCTAGGAAGTAGTTCCCCGGATTTGGTAATATAGGAAATACTTAACGTTTAATTTAAATAGTGTAAAATTAATAACTTTCAGCGAGCTTTGAACCGATACTTATATATCGGATGATAGTAGTAACATATATAGCTACGCATTTCCTTATTTAACCAATAAGCGAGCTTGTAATATTATACGAGAAAAAGAAAATCAAAAAAAAAAAAAAATGAGATCGTGTCACCTCGATAATTTGACCAATTTGTATTACGTTTGCCTTTCTATGTTTTCAGCCGCGCTTATTTTCGGAAAAATTGGAAAAGAATTTGTCGAATAATTTGAAAAAGATTAATGAAATCGGTAACTCGGGAAGACCGAGAAGTCTGTCCATGAATCGTGAGCAGTTCTATACGCTTTAGAAATAATAGACAATCTTTTTGAGAACAATAGACTGTTTGATGGTTCGCCATTAAATGTGTCGTAACAACTGAGGATGGTCCTGAGTTCGAATATCTAAAGTTGGAATATCTAGAGGGGGTGACAAGTACGACTGAAAATTAATAATGCCACGACATATTATGTGCGTGATTCGGTTTAACAATTGGATTGCGCACTTCTATAACGATAAAAAATGTCCAATATACTTTTTTTCCGATTTTACAAATCCATGAGCCTTAGCACGGCAGGAATGTACGAGAATATAGAGGTATATTCGCATGCTTAAAACTGATTGGTGGTATACTAACTTTAAAGTTCATAATTTTTCAAAATGCTAATAATACAAAAATTACACTAACGCGCATGTAAGAACATTGAATGCGTAATGAAATTATTCGAACATTAAATGGAAACAGGCTAGAGTTATTCAGTTAACGTGCATTCCGTTGACTATGAGGGAATAGGCTTTATGAATGTAGAGGGCACAAAATGCATGTACACGCGACATAAGTAAAGGGCAGGCAAATTCTAAAGATATGTATTTCATATAGGTTAAAGAAATAAACAATAAAATCGGATATACAATCGTGGAAGGGCAAAGTAAAATCGTGGATAGTGGAGTGATCTGGGGGAAACAGAACAAAGGGTTCACAAGTTATTTGAAAAACAAGTAACGGACATTGGACGCTATTTCGTATGCTTGTAAGTGTCTAGCTGTACATTTTTAAAAATTTCAAGAGGATTTTATTGGTTGAGCAGAAAAAGAGATATAAAAACGACGGTTTAGAGCAAATTATAGTTCTAGACATCATTATAGATATCGAAACTAAGTATTAATTTCATTTGACTTGGCGTCACTTGGATACCGAATTATCTCGTGTAATAATTATATATTTGCCAGTGGCGGCTCGTGACAAGTAAATCTGGGGGGCTCTAATGTAAAATTACAATAATTTAAAAAGTGTAATGACATAAACTTATCTTGCTTTTTTGTCTACATTTTAAACTAAATAAAACTGGTTTAATGCATTCAAGTTCTGATTTAATTAAAAAAAAGATGTGAATGCATTTTGTATTTAGATTGAAATTTATTAAATAATATTTTCTAATCTTTTCCTTATATAATGTACAATCCTTTGCGTTGAGTAAGTTTCCCTGTTGACGTGTCCACAAAAAAAAAAAAAAAAAAAAATTACATGTGGCATAATTTTGTGAAATAAGGTAAGCCAAAATATAAAATCCGGGTCTTCTAAGGTTCTTCGTAAACTATATATGCTTCCTTGCATGTAATATTTTTATTACATTTTTCTTCTAGTTCTTCGAAATATTCTATTAATTTTTCTCGATTTTCGAAAACAATATTCACTGTACGCATATTATAGTTCCAACGTGTATTCTAGGTAATTTACGATTTACAATTTCTTGCAGTAGATCACATCTATGAGCAGAATTTGAAAAAAAGCTTGCTACAGCAGACAAATTTGAAAAAAAGATTTTAATTTTAGAATCCTGGCTTGTTGCTTTTTGCATAATTAAATTCACCTGGTGCGCATAACAATGAATAAAATGACAGTATTTATATTTTTGTTTTATCTTCGCCTATACGCCATTTGTAGAATCGCTCATTATGCTCCATCGTAAGTTTAAGTAGTTAGCTTAAAAGGTTAGTCTCTCCAATTAATTTATCTAATTCAGTTTCTAAAATGTTGAACGTTTGAAAAATCACCGTGTAAAGCAAGTGTCGACAAAAAGCAGTGCTTCTTGCATTCAAAAGTAACAAAATCCAGATCGCAAAATGTATTATTTAAAGAAGAAAAGCAAGGATAGAAATAGAACAAAAAAAGCAGCAAATTAAAAGAGTGTGCTTCACCGGATAAACGGACGACGCAGCGCGCGACGCCGATCTATTGTTAAAACCGGCTATAATCACGTATAAAATTGACGAGGGCTTACTTTTCGAGAGCCCTCAGACGCCTTTAAGTTACGCTCGGGAAACTTCGGCTTTATTCGTTTTTCGTGTGTATTTTATATGCGGCTTGGAGGCTCAAATATTCTGAGCCCACGTACTATATTATTGGTTGTTAATATCATGTGATCAAAAAATCAGCTGTTAACGACCTTGACAGTATACTACACTACGAGTAGATCGTACAGTTCCAGCGCAGTAAGCATGAACCCGACAACTGTTATCGGACGTTCCAGCTGTTCGTTTAACAAATCGCGCAAAATGCTTATTTTGCAATTATTTTTAAAATGCACTCTTGCAAAAAAAAATATTTTGAAATAAAAAATTCGCAACACTGATTTTTTTTCTTGTAATTAAATATTATGTATTTTTTGAAAACACACAGGGAGGCTCGCGCCCTTGAGCCCCCTAGGACGAGCCGCCCCTGATACTTGCATCGGAATTTTATTATTATTTAAATTTTTGTTAAATTTTTTAATTGTACATCCTATTTACCTGGGACTTAATATATAAACTTAAAATTGCTACCGTTTCGGTTCAAAAATTAAGGTAATGTAAAGATAATGTAATACACGTACACCTGTAGTAAATTGGATGTTTAACATTAAATACTTTTATTATATTATTCGGATTATTTTTCGGTTTTTGTCGTTTTCTTACCGTCTTAGACATTCAAGGGCATGCCAAACGGCGAGGGGGGTGCCTCTTTTTCATCAAAAAAGGAAGAAAAATACAATTTTTTCAATTTCGGGATATTTAGAAAATTTCGGTTTACTTTTTGATTAAAGTTTTCTATTAGTTCGGGTTATTTACTTTCGTCGGAATTTCTGGTTTGGCCAAAAGATTATAAATTTCGACTGAAAAAAAAAAAAAGATATAAATAATACAGGCGCCACCAAGTTGGTAAATTGAAAAATAAAAAATAAAATAAATATTTATAATCGGCATTATGAAATTTTACACACCTATTCTGAACATAAACCTCTTAAAATACTTCCGAACATATTATTTACCGCGAGTATAACTAATGTTAAAAAATGCACTAGAAAACGGGCTCACCTATATTATTATTATTATTATTATTATTATTATTATTATTATTATTATTATTATATGGATATTCAATTAAAAATGAAACGTTAAGTTACGATGATCAAAGATTTAGTATTATTATTAGACTCGAAATTAAATTTTATTTGCCATTTAGAAAAAATGATGGTAATAGAAGCTAACGGTTTTTTAGGATTTTGTAATTCGCCCTCGTCATAGCTTCCAAAATGTAATATGTAAACATTCACTGGAAAAAGTTCAAATTCAATTCATAAAATGTCTGTATCCAAGAAAAAAGAGAATCATCTTTATCACAATATAGTGATTTACAAAAAATCGCAAATAGAGTCTGTCAGTCAGAGGGGGGTTTAGGCAGTTACGTTCATACGAAATTTAATTTTCGGAAAGATCTGAGTGAACACAACTGCTATCTGACTGAATTTTCGAGAATACCCCAAAACCAATAAACAACCGGGGGTTTCCGCAATTCTTCTTTTTTGAACGCACTAAACTTATCAATAACTTATTAGATTACAATACTGATTACGGAACGTTCTCACGCAAAAGAATTCAAGCAAGTGTATCGATTGCTAATTAGCAGTATATTGATTGTCAATTAGCAGTTTATCGATTGTTTTTTTATATATATATATATATATATATATATATATATATATATATATCTTGCTATTTTACACCTAGTCTTATCAACTATTTGGTAATCTATGGAATAAGTTAAAATGACATGAATAAGCAACCCAACCAGTGAAGGGTGCTAAAATTAACTTATATATGTGTATACAAAATGCATACACACATATTTTTGCATTCTCACGGACACATACATACCATCACACACGCACACGCACATACACCCTCATACATCAGCACATACACACATATTATTTATACATTTTTAATTTATAAGAGATCTTGAGGTCGTTTCCTATTCAGCCTACGACCGTCGCTTGGGTTACTCAGCAGTTCTTTTGCTGTACTATTAGGATGTTCTTTCAATCTGGCAGCATATCGTCGGGCAGCAGTTTCTATTTTATTTTTTACAAATTGAACTCCAAGATCTTCATGGATCGTGATGTTGGTTATGTACCATGGAGCAGAGATGATCGTGCGTAGTATCTTATTCTGTACTCTTTGCATAATTGAAATGTTGCTGTTTTTGGCACAGCCCCATAACTGGTAGCCGTATTGCCAGGCGGGTTTAAGAATTTGCTTATAAAGAAGCAACTTGTTTTCAAGAGATACTCTATCGGTCTCTTACTCAACAGCCAGTACAGTTGCCGCAGCTTGATGTTCAACTCTTTTCGCTATAATGTGCTTCCTCAAAGTCAAGCGTTTGTCGAGATCAAGATACTTTGCATCTTCTTTCTGAGGAATCTCCACTCCATTCATCATTATAGTTCCGGATGAATCGATTCTTCTTCGGTTAGTGAAAACTGCTCGAGATGATTTACCTTCATTAATCTTTATCTTTCATAATTTGCACCAAGATGTTACTTTATTGACTGCTGTCTGCAGATTTTTACGCGCAACTTTTGGACATTTATTTGAAGATCGCTGTGTCATCAGCGAAAGTTGCTATATTAACGTGCGATGTAATAGGAATATCCGCTGTGTAGATAAGGTAGAGAAGCGGTCCAAGTACACTCTCCGGAGGAACGCCTGCTCGAACCGGATATATACTTGATTCGTCATCACCATATTTAATGTAGAAAAATGTCTTTCAATTAAATACGACCGGCATAATTCAGCTAGTTGATAGGGAAAATGACGTCGAAGTTTTTGCAATAGACCATCGTGCCAAACTCGATCGAATGCTTGGCTTACATCTAAAAGTACGGTATCGTAAACCATTTTTCCATCCAGGGGTTTTTCAATTTGATGAACAATCCGATGCACCTGCTCTATTGTACTATGTTTTGCTCGGAAGCCAAACTGGTGTTCAGGTATTATCTCTTTGCATTCAACTATTGACATTATTCTTTTTAACAGTAATTTTTCGTATAATTTAGAAAGTACCGGCAAAATTGAAATTGGTCGATACGATGATGGTTCCGTTGGAGGTTTTTGAACTACAACAATTTGCGACAATTTTAGTTGTATTGGAAAATATGTTAATCGCAGCATTGCATTAAATATGTACGCTAGTAACACCAGTCCCTTTTTTTTGGCAATTCCTTTAAAACTTTTGCTGTTATTAAATCATAACCGGGTGCTTTGTTAGGGTTCATTGTCCGTACTATACTGTTAATTTCACCTGGTAAGGTCAATTTCATAGGTTTTGAGACATCTTGACAACAGGAATCAGAAATTAACGATGTATCAACAGGATGTGACTTGAATATATATATATTTTTTTTTAAATGGTTTATTTTAGCAAAAGTGTATATAAAGGTGCAAGGACTAAGTGTGGAAATAGAAAATCGCAAATTAAAAAAGAAAAAAAAGATAAATAGATAAAATAAACTACACTGCAGAAACGAAAAGTTGTGTGTAGATAGTCCTTGCAAGAGTACTTATACAATAGTAGAGGCAATGATCAGGATGACAACAACATAGTCGCAACCATAGCCAAAAGGTGATTATAAATTTAGTTGCATAATAAAGAAATATTTATCAACTATGATGCAGTGAAAATTAAAATAAAAACTATAAACAGTAATGGGTTCACGGTTGAATTAAAAAAAAAAGAAAAAAGAAAATTGTAAATGAATTAGAAACTTTATAATAATACTGCTATCAACATTTAAAAACTATTATCTACAAATATGTTAGTATTATAGAGAAAAACATTTTTTATGGGGTATAAGATTATTTACCGTAATGCAGCAGAAGTTGAGCATAGTTGTAACCAGTAAGTTTTCACTGTATTCTGTATTGTATTAACTGAAGTTAATGAATACATTAGTGAATGAATTGAAACTTGAGCCGCATTGCATGTTCACAGAACTTAAGGAAGTTGAACTGATTTTTATTGTTAAGGAGAAGGGAGTCCATTTTTTCAATATTGTATTTTGTGCGAAGAACCGCAAAGGCAGGGCACTCAAAGACAAAATGATTTAAGTCGTCCAGGGCACCAACAGTGCAGCAACCACACTGAGGATCCATAGTAAGGCGAAACCTATGCAAATAGGTAGCAAACTTGCCATGGCCAGAAAGTACCTGCGAGTTGTAAAAATTGATACTTAGCTTTTTTAGTATCAATCTCTCAGTAATGTTAGGAAATATTTGATATGTTTTTCTACCTGTAGGATCCACATCCTATCTTCTCTGTCATTCGCTTGTTAAGACATATACAACTTGTTTAGTAAATTTTTTGATTGAGAGAGTCTGACTAAATGTTTGAGAACTCATGCTTTCGAGTAGGTGAGTAGTTGTTAACATATTAATATCGCCGAGAATACGGTATTCACTTATCATTGCCCTGCCAATGATAAATAGATCCAAAGGGAACACCCCTCTAATAACAGCAGCGGCTGACGTGGGCGTTGTTCTGTAAAGGGACGGAATACTTAGGAGAAACTTCCTTTGTTGTTTATTAAGGTCTCTAAGAAGATTTAATGTGACATAGATTGCGGCACCATACCCATACACAGACTGTATTAGACCTTTATATAAGATAAGCCGTTCTGCATATTGGAGCCCCCAAGTGTTGTGCTGCAGCTGACTGAGCTTGCCAAAAAGAGCGTTACATTTAGAATGCATGTATTGCAAATGGGGCACAAAAGAGAGCCTATCATCAATGAGAATTCCAAGATATTTTAATAATGGGGTATGTTGTATCGCATTGCCAGAAATGAGTCTGAAATTTTTAATTGTATCTTTAATGGCTACAACGTCCTTCTTCTTACCAAATACAGAAAACCTGCATTTTGTAGCAGAAAAGGAGAGGCCTAAGTTCTTAATTTTCTTTTCTAAAAATTCAATTATTAACTTAATCTGTTCAAAGTCGTAATATTTGGTAATATTAAAGACAAGACAGAGGTCATCTGCGTATGATATTAATTCACAGCTGTTGTTGAAGTATTTGCAAAACTCCTCGACTTCATAGTGCACTGTAGAATACAACAGGTTCCATAGTGTTGGTCCCAGGACAGAGCCCTGAGGGACGCCGCAGAAGGCTTTCCTAGTACGAGTGACATTGTTGATACTAATATGTGCAACTCTGTCTGACAGGTAGCTTGTTAATGTGTTAATTATGTATGGGTTAAATTTATTCTTTTTAGTTATGTCGATAATTGCTGACCATTTGCAGTTATCAAATGCCCCAGCGATATCGAAGGAGAAGACGGCTGAGGACAGTCCGGCGGACTGTGCTGTTTTGATTACTGTGACAAGTTTATAAACTGCACTTTCAGCAGAGCATCCTGAACGAAACTCAAATTGGTTTAGATGCAGCAGGGAATGCTCATTTATTTCTGAGTGAAGGAAGTGAGTAATGGTCTTCTCAAAGACCTTACCTATGGAGCTGAGCAAAGAGATAGGGCGATAGGCAGTAATATCTGTGGGTGCTTTGTCAGGTTTGGGGAGTAATATAACATCTGCAGCTTTCCAGCACGTAGGGACAACCTGAAGACTAATGCATTTGTTAAAAAGTAAGAGGAGGAGATCTGTGAACTGTAGATTTAGCTGCTTAACTATTTTATTGCTAATTTTATCTTTGGCTGATCCTTTTTTATTGTTAAGTCCCTTAATTATGTCATTTATAGCTGAACAGCTTATGACTGGAGGAATAGCTCCAGTGGTACAGACAGACCGTAGTGGTGAATCATTTTTATAAGGCAAAAAGTGTTTCAGGAAAGCATTACATTTGTCAAGATCATCACTGACGGTACGTTGATCAACAATTATGTCAGGAATAGTAGTTTTGAGCCTTTTTTTAATACTTATTTTATAAGGTTTGCCCCATGCAGTACTGCTCGCAACAAGATCTTTCCACTGCTGAAGTTTTGCCTTGGAAATCTCACGCTTATACTCTATATTTAACTGATATAATGCGTTATTAATATAAAATAGTTTCAATGAGTCTCTACATTTAGCTTTTTTCTTCCGTGTTAAGTTAATTTTATTTTTGATTATATCTAGCGTTTCCGTCCACCAGTCGCAGTGTGACCTTATTTTAACTGTTTGACATTTCTTAACAATTCCACTGATGTAAGTATTTAGCTGGTTAGCATATTTATCTAGAACAAGTCCATCTGTGCACTTGTTAATATTTTCTTGTAATATTTTAATATAATTTTTGTCCAGGGTCTCTCTGAATTTGCGTATATCTATTTTGGAGTAAAGATTGTCTACAGATTTTTCAAAGTTATATAGTATTGAGAATAGAATATTTTTATGATAGGCCAAATCAAAGTTTTCTAAGTGGAAGGTGATAAGATGATTAACACTGTTAGACACCAAGAGGTAGTCAATAATACTATTTCCATTGTAATTGCTAAATGTTGGAGATTTATAATTTTTAATGACTAGGTTATTGCTATAAATTAAATCCTGAAGTAAAAATGAGTTAGGATTGTGTCTGATTTGTGGCTCCATCTGAGGTAGCCTGATGTTGAAATCACCTATTATTATTATTGATAAATTTGGGTTCATTTTAATAATATGATCTAAATTGTTAATGGGTGTATTCCTAGGTTTATTGGGTGAAAGGTAGCAAGACATTAATAAAAATTTATCCAACTTAACAGCTAAGATGTTATGTTTGGTTAGTAAAAGTTTATGTGCAACATGGTTTTTAATAATGATTGCTGTTCTATCATTTATATAGGAGGTGTATTTAGGATCAATAGAGATAGAACCATCAACTAAATATGGTTCCGATAAGATAGAAACATCTAATCCATCAATGAAAGAGTTCCTTAGAAAAAGTAATTGTGTTGCTCGACAGTTATCTACATTAATATATGAAAACTTAAGGGGCGCCAAAATCTATATTTGACTTTAAGTTCTCAAATGATTTCACATATACAGGACAGTTCTTACTAGTTGCAATATGATCAATTTCTGCAGCAAAATTACTTAAAAGATTCTTATTAGTTAAATTATTATCTAGGTTAGTTTTATCAGAAGAGGCTCTAATCTTATGAAATATACAATTTGAGCAAACTTTTAATTCTTGACAATGTTGCACGAATGTAACAAATGAATTAGATGACTTACAGAATTTTTCGGGATGGCCAAATCGGTGGCATTTTGTGCACATTCGTGGATTGATAGCATCAACAAATTCCAGAGATTCCCATTTGATTCTTAATCTCCCAATGTTGGACAGCGTCTTATACTGGTGAGGGTGAAGTTGAATGTACATTCTACTTGATCGATCCGTAGAAATTTTATTAACTGCAATAGATTCTTGTTCAGTAATGTCAAGGATGTACTCTTTAACATCTTGCTCTGAAATATTTTTAGTTCTGAAGATCAGGATTGTAGGGTTCAGCAACTTCTGTTCACTAACTTTACAGTCTGGAATGTGTTTTTTAATCTCACTACAGAGCTTCTGACTGTCTTCTTTAGAGCTAGAGTTAATTGTAGCAGTACTGCTATTTATTTTTTTATAAAATGTCACATTGATTTTGTTTTTGCTTAACGAAACTTTCTCCTTTAATTTCCTATCAAAAGTTTCTATGTCGTCGCATTTTATGATTAATTTATTTTTAGGAATTGTACTCTTGTTCGCAGCAACATCGCGATAGGATACTTTTGGAGTGCTGGAACTTTTTCTTGATTCGTGAAGTACACTTTTAACAACTGTTTGCACTTCTGACGCTTTCTTATTAAGAATTGTATTAATATTCTTGCATTTACCTAGAGCTTTGCCTATGCAAGTATCTATTTTTACTGTTGAGTCCAAAATAATATTTTTATGTTCCCTCGTGACGCTCTTAGCATCAGTAGGAAACTGCAAACGAATTTTGTCTGTAAGAATTAATATTTCATTTAAATAATCATATAAGTTTTCAATATCCGGTGTGGAGGACCTGCATTTCCGATTATTATCCTCGGGATCTATTTTATATAAATTTTTGCATTTCCGACACTAAAATTGGTATTTGCGTCTTGCCGGTATAAGTGTACTGTGAGACCGGCCTCACTGTGGAAAATAAACCGCTTGGCGCTGCTGCAAATGCAACGTCGCAATCTGATTCTTAAGTTACTGGCGACACAGCAACAAATCGATGAGGCGACAGGCGACAAGTCGCGCGATATCGATTTATTTTGTGAAAAGCCAAAACGCGTTTTTTTTTTCTTGGCAATTTAAAAACTAACGTTAATTATAGTTGTTTCTTTTTTTTTACATGATATTACAAGAAAAAACGTACGTTAAAAGTATTAACTGTTAATGAAAAACAATCAGCAGGATAGAACTCACCTTTCTATTCTAAATCTAACAAAAAACGTGTCCAATAACAATTCAAAAAATGATATTAAACACAGCGCAAATTAAAATCGTAATCACAACTTAGTCTTAAATATATTGGAAAAATATTCGCCGAACAGTTCCGCTTTTTCAACATCAGCACGAGCCCAGCTACGATCCGGTTTCCTTATAGGACAAACAGATGGTTTTGGTCCTTTAAGGTTCCGGGCAGCTTTCCACAAAGAGAAATTATGTTGCGCTAGAGGTGATAAATTGATCAGTTGCTCACTGAGTGTGATTTATTCTTTAAATCCTGCAACAAACGTTTAACGAGTTTCGTCTGTTTGTTCAATGCAGTTTTATGCGCAGGGTTTCTGAATATTTGCCGCTGCTTCCTCAATTTTCTACGTAGATTTACCTCTGCTTTGATGTGTTGGGGATAATAAAGCACCGGTTGACATTTGTTAATTATTGCTGTAGCCTTCCAAGCCGACTGTTGAGTGACCTTAATGAAGTAATCCACTGCATTATCGATATCATCGGTAGTCTTAAGTGATATTCTTAAATTGATATCATTTCCGAGATATTCTCTAAATAGTTCCCAGTTTGTAGATCTGTTGTATAATTTTGGTTTGGACACTTTTTTTTACTATCTGGTCACTAATAGACCGTGTAACTGACGAGTGATCTGATGGTAATTCATTATCTGCTCTAACATCAGTGAATATTGTTGGAATACCTTTAATAATAAAAAAGTCCAGTAAATCTGGAACTTTATTCGGATCTGTAGGCCAATAAGTTGGCACTCCAGGAGAACAAACATCACTATGCGTTTCGTCGATGGCTGATTTGAGTTCTTTACCTCTTGGAACGGAAAGTCTTGAACCAAAGTAAATGTTTTTTGCGTGTATAATCACCGCCGATGATATACCTATCGCCCAGAGTTTTTAGAAAATGTATAAAAATTTCTTTCCTTATATTATGGCGAGGTGGGCAGTAGACTGCTGAGACAGTAGTCTTTTTGTTTGACTTCAGTTCAATTACAACACTGGTTGCCTGTAAGTGATGTGATTCATATTTCCCTAGTACATAATGTTTTGTTACTCTTTATTATCACACCAGTGCCCCCATGCGCTGTGCCATCAGGATGATTTGTAAAGTATGAGTTGTAACCGGAGAAAGTAGTATATCTTGTATTTGCTAAATGAGTTTCAGAAATTAAAAGTATGTCAATATTTTCCTGAATTAAATATAATTGCATCTCAGCGATATGGTTTAGAATACCATTGGCATTCCCCAGGTTACAATTTTAAAATTTTTCCTTTTTTGATTTATTAAAGCAGTCATAATTGTTTGTATAACGCTTTTTAGCAGCTGGTTTTGCAGTTCCATCATGTTTGAGAAAAGAATTTTTATTTCATTTAGAAATGTATTTAACATGGCTGATATATCATTGTTAGGAGGCATGTTTTCGGAGTTAATATTAGGAGTCGTATTTCTTTGTTGTTCTAGACCCTGCTGTACAATTTGTGCGTAAGTAACTGTGTTTGATGGTTGTTGATTTATAGTTTCATGCCTCACTGTTTGGGGCACTCTATTTGGAGTATGTAGCGAGTTTATATTGTCTTTGTTTTTATTTTTAGGTCTCTCGTTTTGTCTTATCAATAGAAGTTTTTGATAAATATCGCATCCTTTATAATTGGATGGATGACTACCATGACAATTTGCTCATTTAGGACCTTGATCTTGCTTTTTATTACAGTTTTCTGGGGAGTGATTTTTACCACACCTGACACAGATATATATTCTCTGTTGCAATAAGCCTTGGTGTGTCCATATCTCTGGCATCTAAAACACTGAGTTCTTCTTATGTGGGGTTTCAATTTTAATTTTCATATTAAGCAGTGATTGTAATTTTTAAATTTCTGTATTATTTTCCTATCGATTGTTAATTAACAGTATATCGATTGTTAATTAGCAGTATATCGATTGTTAATTAGCAGTATATCGATTGTTAATTAGCAGTATATCGATTGTTAATTAGCAATATATCGTATTGTTAATTAGCAGTATATTGATTGTCAATTAGCAGTTTATCGATTGTCAATTAGCAGTTTATCGATTGTCAATTAACAGTATATCGATTGTTAATTAGCAGTATATCGATTGTTAATTATCGGTATATCGATTTATTTTCATTACACATAACATAACCCAGGAGTGCATTGTTCCCATTATTATTTTTGTATTGACACGAGTTTTCTGTTTCTCTCGGAGTTTCATTGGCAACTTAACCTGCGGATACTTAATAGTATTCTGTTTATATCTGTATGTAACAACACATTATGCAAATAGTTTACGCTGACAAGAGTAATCAATTGTATACTATGTATTATGATGGCATGTAATTTGCACCTTTCCTATTTTTTAAATAAAGTTTATAATTTATACGGTATTCTTATCGTTGTTTTTTCTAGTGACTGGCGCACAAATTAAAAGTGGTAACGGGAAAAAAGCGTATATTTATTCCCGTACTTCACCCCTTAAGTTAAATCACTAATCTGTGGTCGAATTGTTTGATAAATGAAAACGACTCTTCTATGCAGTTCGATCGAGTTTATTTCGCTCGGTTTGGTTTCTTAAAAGTCAAATTTACAATGGAGTTTGGAGCGCTTGTTAAATACCTTAACGATGATGAGAGTAATTAAAAACAAAACGAAACAAAACAAAACAAAACAATTTGTGTTTTACATACTACAGCGGATAGTTGATTTTTACACGATTTCCTTTTTCACCGTTTCATTCACATCCGGCGAGAAAGGTGGAAAAAAAACCCAAAGAATAATATCGAAACGAGCCAATTTCGATTTCCTTTTGAGGACAAGTAATTAAATCGGAATTCGACCAAAGTTTCCATAATACTGGAGAAACTTCGGTCGAGGGAATACTTTTGATTTTTCGATCGCAATAAAATCCGATTGGCACTGTAAATTTTCGCATGTATCACTGGAATTTCACCTTTTCTTTTTGCTCTTTCCTGGACAAAATAATAAAGTGATTCTCTCATTATTCCCAGGATTTCGGTAACGACGAAACTCAGGAAGCGACTTTGTTATAACAGTAATTTTATACGATAGATTGCGGTTACGCAAAATTTTGAGGCACGTTTAAGGTAACACAAATTTAGCGCTGATGATAGTGCCTTCAAAGCGATAAATGAAACATTGTTCGTCGGCAAAGGAGGGTTTCTTTTTGTTTTTTTTTTTATATTTTCGGTTTGAAATTGCAATAACAAGGTGGTCTTCTAAGGCCGTTTCAAGTGTTTTAAGCGTTTAGGAGAACCGATTTCAAGGGTTCCATTCGCGTTTGCGCGACCATTACTGCGGTTTTCATTAAAGGTTACCGATAAAAATACTTTTTGAGCTTGCACGAAGAACCGAAATAAAGGCCGGTTTCGTACGCTCCCGCGAAATTATTTATTCTTTTTCAATCGGCATTTTATAGGCGCTTAATTCACTCTTTCTTCCTATTTTTTTCTTCGATGACGTCACTCAACTGCCCTTCAATGTATAATATCGCTATTTCGGTTGGGTATCGTTGTTCGTTTATTTTTTTTTTTCCGACGGCTAGTGCTTGATAAAGGTAGCGCAGAAGACTAGTAGTTTAGGTGTTCGGCTAGAAAATCAGCGGTAACCGGTTCGAAACTTGTTCCGAATCTCCTCCCAAGTTTGCCCGGCGGCTGAAATTACTCTTGGGTACCAGAGAAATCGGGGAAAGTAAAGTCGGTCTAACTAGCCTCAACTTAGGCTTAGTACCATTATGAAAAGCTTAACTTCACAATGATACCTTATCAAGGATACTACGGGACTTACTTTAATGCTTGATAATAATTGCGCGCACCAACTTGGTCGCTTGTCGAGCTTTTTTTTCTTCCTTCTAGTACTAGTTTTTCTATTGTATTATTAGGTCTCTTACAAAAATCAAACTCCACCAAAACGCACGACCGTGAGCGATACGATTAGAATATGGCGAGAATAAAAGGGAAAGAGTAATAAATCATTATTAGCACCGGAAAAAAATGCGACAGGATGGAGTTGACTGTTAGGACACGTGTATATATATATATGTGAGGAACTGGCCCCCCTACTCTTATTAGTGTCGATGGGCTTAGTACCATTATGGAAAGCTTAACTTCACAGTCCATGATACCTTATCAAAGATATATGGGACTCACTTTACCTTTACTTTATATAATATATATATATATATATATATATATATATATATATATTGAAACAATTCGTCTTAAATACTGTATTGGTTTCTTTTTATTCGAGCATTAAGCTTTTTTGTTTAACGCTAGAGTTCTAATATTATGAGTATAGAATAAGTTAAGATAAATTATAATTTTTGTACTGTATATATTTTTTTAATAAACGTTAATAAGAGTGTGGGGCACTCACACAACGGGCATATGTGCCCTGTGGGACCCACAACTTATTTCAAAAAAAAAAAAAAAAAATAATAATAATAATTACTTTTTTTTTTTTTTTTTTAAAGCAACAATTTTTATACAAACAATAAGTACGGCAAACGCATTTTACATTTACAAAAAAAATATGAAAAACGTGGTCTCAACTAGACAAATATGTACATACGTGGATTGCCTGACCATTCGGTACGGAGATGCGACATAGATCGAACGGCCACCTACAATTAACTTTATCTTTTCTTACACCGCCCGTTCCACCCTGCCGTGGCATTTCGGGTAATTATAAAATCTGCCCTCTGTTCGCTAATAATACTCGGTACACTATGTAGACAGCACCCACCACTGACAGAAGCCGATGTACTCGACCACTACGATCACCACATTTTGACAGTGTCCATCCCAGAATATTCTCGAACGTGCGATTATATATACGGGAATTACGGTTTCTTGGCCGAGAGTAAGCAAGCTTGAAATAATAAAGCCAGTGATGAAGCACTGTTGAACAGCGTTTGATAGTAGTGATTTTAATCGGATAATATCTTGTAGCTCACGCCGTCAACAAGATAGCGCCAAATACCCCGAGAATCCGTATCAATATATATATTATCATTTTTTTTTAGGCCTGGTACGAAACCATCTGTCTACTAACAACACATGCATACTCCTGAGTATTGGAGTAGTTCGCGAACATTCGAAAGTTTACCGAACAATTCGGCTGACATTACTTTTTCCTGCCTGAATTAATGATTTTTTTTGGGGTCCGTACCGCGAGAATACATTTCGAAAATGTATCAGGAACTGTTAAATTGTATATAAAAAACCTGCCGACAATTTTAAAATTTCAAGTCATTCTTAATTAGTGCATTACTAAAATAACCGCGATAATTCGGGGAGAGTTGAATAAAAATGATACAGACACGTATAGCTCGACGTCGATTCTGAAGCAATGGTTAACATTTGGTTATCATTGTGTATAGATCAGAGTTGTGCGTTAAAGATCGTTCTTTGGATCACATTTGCTTATCGAATATAAATTTTCTATAATAAAACAAACTTTAATAACAAACAATATAAAACAATAAATTAGATAAATACCTATTTAGAAACGTTTTCGGGCATAACCCATCATCAGCTAAAACTAACTTAAAGGAAACTTAAAACATGCTGAAGTAAATATAGGGAATACATGTGTATATATAGGAGATGTAAAGAGGAATAAACATAGCAGGTATAAAAATCAATAGGTTGAAAATGCTAATAATTAATATAAAATATAAAATAAAACAAGAAGACAAAAAATTAAATTTTTATATTAAACAGTGGATTATTATTATTAGGTGTTTGGTCATTTAAAATATTATTTTTATATTTATTTATATAATAATTTTCTGCAAATTCATATTATTACCTTTGTGATAAGTGGCCAGGATGGTTACAGTATTTTCTATTGAATTAGGTTTATGTTTATTTTTAATTAAATGTTCTGCATAGGTTGATTTTTCTATTTCATTATTATTAAATGCTTTTATATGTTCTTTATATCTGCAATTAATTTTTCGCCCTGTTTGACCAATGTATGATTTCTCACAATCAGTACAATTTATTTTATATATACCGCTATTTTCGTAAATATTATTATTTTTAGATTTAAGGTGTTTATTTTATATCTTAAATTATTTTTAGTTTTGAATGCTACATTTAAACCTTGTTTTTTGAATAAATTGATTAATTTGTATATGTCATTGTTTATAAATGTGAATGTTATCCATCCTTTATTGTTAGTAGCATTATTGTCTCTTAATTTTTGTATATATTTTGATTTTGATTTTATTTTGTGAATTAGTTTATCTATTATTTGTTCGTCATAACCGTTATTTCTTGCCAAAGTCTTTAATATATTAATTTCTATTTGTTTTTTATTTATATTCATGGGTGTAGTTAATAATCTATTTATTGCAGTCATGAAGTAAGCATATTTATGTTGGTTTGGGTGATTTGATGTTTTATGAATTATATTATCAGTGGTGGTTTGTTTTCTATAAATATTATATGTTAATCCATCCTTTGATTTTATTATTGTTATATCTAAGAAATTTATTTTGTTATTTTCTTCTTTTTCCATAGTATAATGAATATTTTTGTGAATTTTATTTAAATCATTTAGAATGTCATTTTCAGTATTACTATTATTTTCATCAAAAATTAGTAGTGTATCATCTACATATCTAATATAAGATTTAATATTGTATTTTTGTATTATATTTTCCATATATATTTCTTTTAAATTTTGTAAAAAGATTTCACTTAAAATACCTGACAAAGGTGAGCCCATAGCTAAACCATTATTTTGTATATACATGGAGTTATTATATAAATAAATATAAAAATAATATTTTAAATGACCAAACACCTAATAATAATAATCCACTGTTTAATATAAAAATTTAACTTTTTGTCTTCTTGTTTTATTTTATATTTTATATTAATTATTAGCATTTTCAACCTATTGATTTTTATACCTGCTATGTTTATTCCTCTTTACATCTACTATATATACACATGTATTCCCTATATTTACTTCAGTATGTTTTAAGTTTCCCTTAAGTTAGTTTTAGCTGATGATGGGTTATGCCCGAAAACGTTTCTAAATAGGTATTTATCTAATTTATTGTTCTATATTGTTTGTTATTGAAGTTTGTTTTATTATACAGTTTTAACAAACAGGATGTATTCACCTACATTTACATAAATTTTCTACTTATGTCATTGATAAGTTGGCGACAACGAGGGGACTTTTGCTTAAAATGACATGAAAACGTACAGATATGTACCATGAAACAGGTAACAATGATATAGCGGGAAGTAAGAAATCTTTGTGAACAACTTTAGTGATTAAACTAATTCAAATGATGACGGGAGGAAAAAATAATAATGACTCTAAAGTAAACACTCTAAATGTTGTAAGACAGAGAATTCCGGAACTTTGAATAAAAGTGCCAGCGCTACGAATAACTACAGCGCAGATAAAACTTATCTGTCATGCTGCTATTTTACAATTGCGAAATGAACAGTACGAATTTTTTATAGAAAAAACTAAATAATGAAATTATTGCAACGTGAAAGAGTTAGAAACAGAAAATTTAACTATTTATAAAAATACATTTAAATATCGACACGTGTTTTCCGGAGTCAAGAGTGAGTGACTCCCAAAAACATGCCTGTACTTGAATGTATTTTTATAAGTAATTACATTTGCTGTTTCAAAGTTTGTTTTTTTTTACAGTAATTTCATATTAGTGCAGAAAATGGATTGTAATAATTTTAACTTTAATTTAAAACTAAAAAAAACCACGATCAGTAACTCGAATACACCAAAGTTATTAACCCGGCGTCATTGTGGCCGGGTATTTTATACCCGACGGTTTTTAAAACCCTAATAACTTTAAAACAAAATACGCGCGTTATTTGCCGCCCAGAGTAGCTTTAGTGTCACTGCGGCTGCGGTGGGGTTTGCACGTCTGTGAAAAGCGCGCGGGTACGTTGTACCCGACTCCAATGGCCACGTAACATTTATGTATATACAACGTGTTTATTGTTTTTTATTGTTTACTGATGAATTGTATATCCTTTTTTACAGTTTTACGAACGATGTTATACGAAAATGAACAAAGTCGACTTCTAGCCTTCTTTGAACAAGCTTGTACCAGTGACAGTGAACAATTTAGTTACTCTTTTACTTGAGCTATTGTTTACATGAACATAATTTTTTTTTTTGCTGTTTTGGGGCTCACACGTTTTGTTTTATGCTTTGAATTTCACTTTTATAGGTTTATCTGGTGTTGAGTTATGAATTTTTAAGTGATTTTTAAGGTCGTTTTATATTCCATATTATATATTCTTGACGGTATACGCCTATATATATATATGCGTATATCTACAATACACACACACATATTCATAGGTGTTACATATGTTATGACATCACTAATAAACAAAGAACGATTGTAGCGACGTAATAGGTAGTAGGAATATCGAGTTTAGGCAAGAAGTGTTCAAAAAACAAGGTGAGCGCACAAAGTTAGCTCTAGAAAGCGTACAGTGCACTAGAGTGAAAAGCAATATAGCTATAACAGAAATAAACATTTAAGTAAAGCGACAGCGATATGACGAGAAGAGATTGAATGAACGGAAAATAAATTGCAAAACAAAGTGTACACGGGAGAGCCGATTGTAAAACGAGATAGCGAGGGAACGTTGGGAAGAGCCGAATTTGATACTATTACTACATTTTTGAATGGAAAGGGTTCGATCTGTTAGCGGTACAACTTTGCAATAGAAAATTCCTATTAATTCAGGCATTATCAAAAAATCTGTCCTCAGTATGAACGTGGATAGGGCAGCATGTAAGAACGATGCTGGCTGAAATTGATTGTAAAACATTTTCGGCATCAGGACTGTTGAGGAGAATTTATTGCTGAGAAGAATTTTATTGGGAGAAAACCAACGGAACCCAGTATTATCGGCATCCTATTAAATTTATTTGTTTTCAAATCATTTTCGATAGTATATTACAAAAAGTTAGTTTCATCGTAATATTTTCCAAATGCTCTTAAATAAAGCGAATTGAAATTTATAATTTTGTTTAATTCTCTAACAACTTTCTCCTAAACAATCGATGTGCTCGCGGCGCAAATTTCTCCAAAGAAAGTATAATCGGAAATAATAGCATGACTGTTAAAGAAGTTAAACCGGATGCATACATAAAAACTCTGCGCTCATAATGTTCGTCGTTGTCGTTTTGAACAGTTAGCCAATTCACACACATCATAAGATACATTTCTCTGTGTAGACACGATACATTTCGACGGCTTTATTGCGAAACGAGGAAAATAATGAAAAGATAGTAATTAAATATTCACTCTTTCCGATATTTTTGCGTAAACATCGAGCAAGAACGGCTGCGAATTAATTAGTTACAACAGCAGCGGATTTGAACCAACGACTTCGTTGTTCCTTAATCAGCTCGACTAACTCTAGTCAAGTGTCTATGTTAATCAGGAAGTTATGCATAATGCGCGTTGGTTTCCAGTTCGGTTCGAATAGTCAGCAGAATTTTCAAACTGAATCCAAAATTTTCGCAATTCACTGCAACGAACCAGTGCCGTCATTAATAAAATCGCGCGTACATTTCTATTTCGACTTATCGCCGGCTGGCTTCTAATTAGTGCGGGGCTTCTTGATAAAGAATATAATTGTAATTATGCTAATAACTATTTCCTTTCCGAGGAATTTTATTTACTTAACCTGCAACAAAAGCTGGCGTTCGAAGTAGCGAAGATACAGACTGTAGCCAGTATCTGACCCAGTCACTCTATAGTACCCGTGCTGGTTTGAAGACTCAGCGGTGATGAATAGTGACTGATTTTTTAAAGATAACAATACAAATTGAAACAGCTAGCTGGTTCAAAATTCCAAATTATTATGTTTATTACGAAAACCGTGCATTTAGCGCTATCTTCGGCTAATTAAGAGAGAACTGGCGTATAAGGCCGCATTTATATTCTCTCTTTCTCCGACGCACACGCATATACATATACACACACACACATATATATATATATATATATAAATTACAACGTAATTCTTAGGCCACCCCCCCATTAGAAAAAATGTTCCAATTTTATGTAATGAAAGTTAAATGTTAGTATAGGATTTTTGTGATTATGTTATTTCTTTTTTTTGTGTTGATTCCGGTAAGAATTACGCTGTAAATTTTGATAATTTTATACAAAGTATAGACGAGAAAGAGATAGACATATATATAAGCAAGAGTGGTCAAGGAGCACAGGCCCTTGCAAGACCAAAATGGCCGAGTTTATTTATATATATATATAAAAATAATACTCTAATGTGGGGTTAAGTTTTTTACATCGAAATTATTCGTCAAAGCGAAGTAACGTATATACATCCGTTTTTATAGCAGCATTTAGTCTGTTCCTTCTATTTTAAAAATCCGAGAAATTTTATACGATAGATGGACTGCACAATGATAAAACCTTTATCTTTTTTAAATGTTAGATTTAAAATCTCACTGATGATCCAAAACAGATAAGGGTTGCAAATTTAAAAAAAAAAGTAAAAGAAAAAGTAAATATTATTTAGGAGGTGTACTACACGGTTTTTCCAGATTTCGAATGAATTCTCTTTCTATCCGAATTTTTATTTCGAAGATTTCGTAACTAAAATTTAATTATTCACAGGAACTGCCTTACGTTCGGAATCATTAACGTTTCAACGAAAAGATATTGTTTCGGTGAAATATTTTAAAATTTTATTCGCGAGATATTTCTGAAAATGGCGAAAGCTAACACTGACGTATAATTGCACATATTTTATAAAGTTCATATTTTTAATAAACGCTCATCTCTCGTCTCCTTCTAAGCTCGGATGGGTTCCGTATAAAGAATAACGGGTATTTCGAAAAGCGAGCGAGCAAAGAAATTAACAATTCCCGCGTACAAAGTTCTTTCTTCTCTTTAAGAAAACTAAATGATGAAGTGTGCGCAACGGTATTCCTTACGACAGCGGAAAACCGGCAAAAAGCTAGCTTCTACGTTAAGTTCGAACTTTTAAGCGTATTCGAAAAAGTACAGTTGCTTTTAATCATTTTCAAATTGGCCGTAAACACGGAAATAACCGAAAACCAAAAAAAAAAAAATATTTTTTTTATCGATGCATCTACTGTTTTTGTTGTTTCTAACTGCAGACGCCATTACAGCGGAATGCGGTAGTTTTCAAATCGTCACACCGATCTCATATCGTTGAACAGTCTCAAAAAAGATGTTGACAGCTCCCGTATTTTTAACCGTTTTTTTTTTTTTTTTTGTAGTTTATCAACTTCTAGCAGGCGGAAGGGCTGATGTTTTGGAAGCGAAAAGGAAATAATTTTTGGAAAATATAATCTCGGAAAGAAATGTTGTTAGGCGCGATCTATTGGCAGGAGAGTTGTCTCTGTGAGTTCCCGCTGGTCACTTTAAAGCTCAATAGGATATAATGCATCTCGGAAAAGTAATCGCGTTTTCTACTATGCGAAAGTCTCTTGAAAAAAATAAAAAAAAATGTCCTGCGCCCTTCGGTATTCACAGTGTGCACAAAAGCAAATAGATTTGAAGAAAATACCGGTTCAGTTTTTTTCTTTCTCGGCTTACTTTGCTTTTGTCTTTAACTTCTCTGCTAGAGCCGATTGTTCGAGACTAAAAGCTAGACCTTAACCGTGGAACTACACAAGTTTATCGAAGGCTGTTCGTCTTCTTCGTTGGCAGAAATATTCTTCATTATAGAGTTTACTGTTGGACATTCTCCTGTGATATTGCTGAGCAAAAAGCAGAGTGTTGAAGGGTATGTACATTGAATTTTCAATGAATGTGCTTAAGGAGTTGGAAAAATTGTTACCAACGAGAATGGAATACGTTACCGTTGCCACCATACTGTTCTGAGAAATCGATTCCCGCAAACATGGTTAAATTTTCAGATTATACTATAGAATATGACTCAGTTCAGTGGTTCTCACAGTCATCCTATATTAGCGTGTTTTTTCTTTTTCTTTTTTTCATTTAGGTAGGTTTAATATTTTAATTATAAAATAAATGCGCCAATTAGTTTTTTTGCTAATTCCTTTTGGGAGTGGTGATCCTTAAGTTTTACTTTTTTTTTTTTTTTTGTTGAAAATCAAATTACACATATTATATACGCAATTAACTACGGTTAAAGAACCTTAGTGGCCATATGTTGGTTTCACATAATTAGTCTCTCAAAAACACATTAACTCATAATAAATGATAAAATAATAATAATAAACAATGGCAATAATAATAACGAAAACAATAAAAAGAAGCGAAAAATAAAGCAAAAAATAAAAGGAAAAGATAATTTTAACTCAAAATAACTAAAATATAACTTCTTCAGTAAATGACAATTTCATTTATCCTTGATTGTATTTGCCACAAATTTTCTTTCTTAATGTGTCATTAACAATTTCTACTAATAATTCCCATTCATTAATGTCCATGTTTCTGTTAACTTCCGCGGTATACTTAACACAGTGGCGCATCCCCATATCTTCTACTTCTCCACAAAAATCACATTTATCTTCATCAACTGTGTTAAATTTATTTAAATGGTAATTACAAGGTCTCCCCATGTTGTGTTAAAGCTTGTGTTATGAAGTAGTTCAGGTATGTTTTAATATACAGTTTGAGATCAGGGATTATTAGGTATCTTCCATTTTCTGCTAAATTTCATTTTCTTCTGAATATTTATTCTTCCCTCGGTGTTTTATCGTAATATTCCAATTTACTATATTTTGTTTACTATTCATATCTGAATATCCTGCCTGAATTTTCTTATTGAAAAATTGTCTTTTTTCTTCTATCATTAAATCAATCGGGATTATTTCTGTGTTATTACTTGTAATGCATTATTAAGTATTGTTCTACAGCCAGCAGAAATATTAATTAAGAATTTTCTTTGCTGTGCTATTATATATTCTTTAATGTTATCTTACTTATATAATTGACGTATATATATATATATACTCGAAGCATACAAATACATATTTTGAACTGTAACTTTATACCGGATTCTTTTCTGATTGCTTCCTATGCCCCATAGCTTTGCGCCTAAGCGGCAAGTACTTGCATATATTTTTAATGATCTTCATTTAAGTATTTAACGCGTGTTCTTTGAAATTTAATTTGAAAATCTTTTATTAAAAAGCTCCTGGAAGCCATTAATTGACCTTCCAGATCATCATTTCGGTTTTAATTTGTAGTTTTTGTTTTTTAAAAAAAATAAAATAAATAAAAGATCTTCATCTACGTTATGGAACAAAGAAATGAAATTTTAGTCATTTGCATTTTGTTTTTATTAACATCCTTGATGAAATACATCAGTTTTGAAGTTTTTACCTTCGCGCGTTAGAAGAAAAATATTTTTTGTACTCACGCACGTTAGAAATCAGCTGTAAAACTACCAATTTTATAACATAGAAACTTTTCCTATTTTTACAGTCGCCTATCAAACTAGGGGTCGACAATTTTTAATCGGTTTGACTACAAGATTACAAGTGTAGGTGAATACATCCTGTTTGTTAAAATGGTATAATAAAATAAACTTTAATAACAAACAATATAGAACAATAAATTAGATAAATACCTATTTAGAAACGTTTTCGGGCATAACCCATCATCAGCTAACACTAACTTAAAGGAAACTTAAAACATACTGAAGTGAATATAGGGAATACATGTGTATATATAGTAGATGTAAAGAGGAATAAACATGGCAGGTATAAAAATCTATAGGTTGAAAATGCTAATAATTAATATAAAATATAAAATAAAACAAGAAGAGAAAAAGTTAAATTTTTATATTAAACAGTGGATTATTATTATTAGGTGTTTGGTCATTTAAAATATTATTTTTATATTTATTTATATAATAATTTTCTGCAATGTTCATATTATTACCTTTGTGATAAGTGGCCAGGATGGTTACAGTATTTTCTATTGAATTAGGTTTATGTTTATTTTTAATTAAATGTTCTGCATAGGTTGATTTTTCTATTTCATTATTATTAAATGCTTTTATATGTTCTTTATATCTGCAATTAATTTTTCGCCTTGTTTGACCAATGTATGATTTCTCACAATCAGTACAATTTATTTTATATATACCGCTGTTTTCGTAAATATTATTATTTTTTAAATTTAAGGTGTTTATTTTATATTTTAAATTATTTTTAGTTTTGAATGCTACATTTAAACCTTGTTTTTTGAATAAATTGGTTAATTTGTATATGTTATTGTTTATAAATGTGAATGTTATCCATCCTTTATTGTTAGTAGCATTATTGACTCTTAATTTTTGTATATATTTTGATTTTGATTTTATTTTGTGAATTAGTTTATCTAAAAATTAAGAGTCAATAATGCTACTAACAATAAAGGATGGATAACATTCACATTTATAAACAATAACATATACAAATTAACCAATTTATTCAAAAAACAAGGTTTAAATGTAGCATTCAAAACTAAAAATAATTTAAAATATAAAATAAACACCTTAAATTTAAAAAATAATAATATTTACGAAAATAGCGGTATATATAAAATAAATTGTACTGATTGTGAGAAATCATACATTGGTCAAACAGGGCGAAAAATCAATTGCAGATATAAAGAACATATAAAAGTATTTAATAATAATGAAATAGAAAAATCAACCTATGCAGAACATCTAATTAAAAATAAACATAAACCTAATTCAATAGAAAATACTGTAACCATCCTGGCCACTTATCACAAAGGTAATAATATGAACATTGCAGAAAATTATTATATAAATAAATATAAAAATAATATTTTAAATGACCAAACACCTAATAATAATAATCCACTGTTTAATATAAAAATTTAACTTTTTGTCTTCTTGTTTTATTTTATATTTTATATTAATTATTAGCATTTTCAACCTATAGATTTTTAAACCTGCCATGTTTATTCCTCTTTACATCTACTATATATACACATGTATTCCCTATATTCACTTCAGTATGTTTTAAGTTTCCTTTAAGTTAGTGTTAGCTGATGATGGGTTATGCCCGAAAACGTTTCTAAATAGGTATTTATCTAATTTATTGTTCTATATTGTTTGTTATTAAAGTGTATTTTATTATAAGATTACAAGTAGTCTCTATTCAGGAACAGAGAGTTTCAGTCTGTGGAGGTAATTATAAAAATGATTCAGTTGCTTTCATTTATTAATTAATTAATTATACTTTATTAATCCTAATTAGTAATAGTTGTAATCTTTAATTGCGCAATAAATTTGACAATTGCTCTTCATCAAGATCAATCAGTACGGAAGAGAGTACACGGATATCAGCATACGGTAATATGCATCTCGATAATATAACACACACCTGTATGTAATACAACAATGAGTGCGGTTATTTTCTTTTATTACTTCTCATGTATTTGTATACCGCATTCGAATATTTAAATATCAAAGTATAAAATAAATAAATTCCCCTTAATAACAAACAAAAAAATAAGTATAAATTGGACTTTAATCAATTAAAACAGCTTCTTTAGAAACATTTTCTCGTGCATAGCCCATCATTAATTAACGATGCAAAGTATACTGGATTAAAATTAAAAACGCATTAATACACTCAATTAATGTGTTTTTAGCTTTAATTAACCATACTCTGTATTGTTAATTAATGGTTATGTCCGAAAGTTGTTTCTAAAGTTTTAATTTAATAAAGTCCAATTTAGGCTTATTTTTCTTTGTTATTAAGGGGAATTTTTTTTATTTTATATTTATAAATTTTAACAAACAGGCTACGATGATTTATACATTTAAATTTGGAAGTGTTCTCGTTTCTATTTACCATATAATTGTAAATCTTGATAAAGGGTAATTTGAAATTCCTCGACAACGAATCACTCGTTAGAGTATACTTCCTAATTATACGCATTATAATTACTATTGCTTACGATTACTAAAGAGTATAATAATCGGTTACAATAAGTAGAGTCGCAGTTTTAAGCTGAATCACTATTATAATTACCGCGAAGAAGAAAAAGTGATCGATTCAGCGCTGGCTAAGAATAGTGATTACGAGCGATCTTGCGATCATGAAATTCGGTCACCTATGAATGGAACACAATAGTAATTTTCAATTCAATGACCGATATTAGTGCAGTATTTTTCAACGTGTTTTTGCGGCATTAAAACTATGACATATTTAAGGAAAAATTCTTTTACAGATAAAATTTCGTTTATTTAAATATGAGCACGTTAGTAATATTAAAATTTACAGCACTGCTTAATCTAAAGAAAATCGATTTTTACGTGATATTCAGCTTTTTCGATTTTATAACCCGTTTTTTTTTTGGTTTTTTTTTTTCATCCCCCCCCCCCAATTTCATCAAATGTTTCTTCATTATTCCATTCATCCTATCATATAAAATCTTTTAAATTTCCTCTGGATTCACATGCGTGATGCTGCTATAAAAAAAAAATGCGAAATCCCACTAATAACAGACTGAATACGATGCTTACTATTTATATCGAAAAAAATCTATTTAAAATCCCAATTTGACTCGTTCATATTACTTTTCCTAATCAACATTTATTCTATTCTATTCTATCGATTGACTTTGCTTTAATTTTCGTTTCCTACTTAAACTTCGAATTTGTTAGTAAAATGAGTAATGGACGGACTAATTTTATTAATAAACGTGAACGGTTGATCTACTAAATATTTGAAGATCGTTTGCTTTCAATCATTACATGCCGATTCCTAAGTCGATTTATCCTTTTTTTACCTTTTTCTACACCGAGTCGCTTATGATCCCACAAAAATTAAAGCAATTTAATACATTATTCCCAAATGAACTATTCTATTTCAATTGCAATAGTCGCCGAATATGAGAGATGGCTGAACTCTTGAAGATGAATTTACTAAACAGATTTTTTTTTTTTTTTTTCCACTGTACCGGTAAACCCACAAACAGTGCTCGTGACCTCGAACTACTTCCCAGGCATTAACCCAACCCTCCAGTGAGGGACTAGGTTCGAGTTATTAATTCTTTTTACAGACTGCCAAGATCACCATGGCTACCGATACAGTAAAGTATGGCCCATAGAACCCTGCAAAATCTATTAGTGATCATCATAGCATATTATTGACCAAACATGATTATTACAATATATAATATTAAGTGTATCTAGTTAACACGATGTCCAGCAGAACATGGCCCGTGTAACCTTGTGAATTACCATAAAGGGTAAAAATTTGTACTGTCTCGAGTACCATGGCAGCCATACGGTTTAGTATGGCCCATAGACTCCTGCTGGTATTATTTTCGCATTTAATAAATGCATTACTAAATAGATTAAAATTAATGAATAAAACATCAGGTAAGACGTAATTGATATCCATCTCTCTCTCTCTATCTTGTTTTCTTGCAAAGTCGTCGTTTATATTGTTCATTCGATTCACGTTTCAAAGTACTTTTTAATTAGCTCATTTTCATATTATTTATAAACAACACTTTTAACGTAGACTTTTTTTTTTTTTTTTTTTTTCTTGTTTGGGTTTTCCCTGGGCTTGTCAGCAACGGACGATTACCCATCAACATGTGTACATAGCAGCAATTAGGAGTAACAAGGAATGGAATCTGACAAAGAATACTATATACTAAAGATGGAGAAACAATAACAATCAACGTCGAAAAATGCCAAACGTATGCATCCTGAAAAGAAAAGGAATGACGAAGGTAAGAGCAAAAGGAGTTAGCTGTCCCATACCATGGCCACATCTGCAATTACAAAGCCCACAGTACAAACGGACAAAGGAATCTGGCTATAAATAATTAAGGAAGAAGAAACACGGGATGTTTAAAAAGCAGTTAGAGCCATCAATCACCAAAGCTATATAGAACACAGCGCTTAGCGTCCGTAAACAATTATCCGAAAGTTCAATGACTTTCTCCATCACTATAAAGCAAAGTTTATAGTTTTTAATTATGAAACATTAATCATATTTAAGGCGACAACTGCGAAAACAGCGCCTACCATTCTGTTAAAAGGAAATGAGCAGAATTTACACCGAATACTATGGCCACACTGCAACAGCAGCGCCCGCAGTGCCGGCTGACAAGGAGTTCACCTATCTACCGTTAGGGCCGAAAATGCGACAGCGAGCCCGTAAAATTAACTGCGAGCTGTGCCTGTTTGTGACTGTAACTGCAACATCAGTGCGTGTTCTTCGTTTAGAGAGGAGTTCGTTGGAAATAACTGGACACGATAAGTTAGGAATGCCAAAGAGAACTACTGAAAGGATTAGATATTAATATAATGAAGTACAGAGGATAGGAATTTTGCTACAATTGGTATGATCAACGTCGACTGTAATGAGAGAATAAAGGACACACAATAATCAAATTATCTATATATATTTCACGCCTTCGTCATTAAATTTTTCTCACTCCCTCGCGAGTATTTTTCATCTTACGAGTTTTACGAGTTCTGGGGGTTGTATGGAGTTTTGACTTCAATCTAACGCTGAAAATTCAATTTTTGTAATATGAACTCTTTGCAATAACCGACGGCTTTTCTACGCTGACTCTCAGAGTAACCTTTCTATCAATCCTCAGCCATACTGTGAAATGCCTGCGAACGAATCGGCCGTCAATATAGCTCTACGCTATACTTCTTAATTAATACCGATTTTTTCATTGTAAAGCACGCCTCCGGGAAGTGTCGGAGAAAACATTCGGTTGACCTAGCGACGTCAGATCTATTAAGATGAGCGCACTGAACCATGCTAGCCGGCCGGTATCTTTCTGCATTTGACGTAGAACATACGTTTGTTCCTTACATATTTTGAAGGTCTTACTAACAGTGTGTACCCCCACATTCGTCTACTTTAGCGTATTATGTTGCGCTGTCAAATGAGTCGAAACAAGTGTAGAGAGTCGTAAGAATAAATCGATTTTATTCATTCTCCGATCATTCGTAATACTACATATATGGGTCGTATTGTAAAAAAGAGTACGTTGTTTACCTATTTTTCATTCTTATACATCTTCTTCTTTCGGTGCCACGATGGCCGTTCTCGATCTTAGGCTCATCTGATGGCAAGCTTGATTAATTCTTTGTAGGCGCCGCTATCCTTTGCTATGCGGAACAGTTCTTCAACACTGCAACCTGTCCATGTCTGTAGGTTCTTGAACCAAGATAATCTTGTTCGCGTCTAACTCTTCTTTTTCATTCCAATCAATATATTCTACAGTAATGTGTACTTCGGCCTACGCATCACATGACCGAAGTATTCTATTTTTCTTCTTTCGACAGTATCGGTCAGCACCCCTTTTCTTTTTTCATCGTCTGTAGTGCCTCGGTATTTGGCTTCTTTTTGGTCCACGGGATCCTGAGCAAGCGTCTACAACACCAAAACTCGAAGGCTTCTATTTCGACACCATATATGTAGTAATACCGACCAGACATGGCATACATACCGATCATTAATAAAACTTTGTGCGACTAACCACTTCTCGCGAACGGTATTTCGTAAATAACACTATTAAAAAAAATCATCTTTTACTCTTCTAAATGAGTCAGTACGTCTGACGTATATTATAAGTAAGTAAATAATTCACCGATATATTAATTTACATCGGTGCGTTCTTTACTTATTATTATATGTTAAAAAAACAATCGAGTTACCAATGTCTATATAACGATCGATATTTTTTAACGTATGCTTATGTCAGATTTTTTCGCGTTTCCGAAATACATAAGAGACTCGTGCACAGTTTTCCTTTTCCACTATCGATTATGATGCAGGCAAAGAGGTGTACAATGTTTAGGAAATGTTCGGAATGCAAAAAATGTTCCGACAATCCGATAAGATTGGAATGTAGTTTTCATCGAATGAACGCTGCATCAATAAACGGTCCACCAATTAGGTAAGCATGTTTGTAAACACATTCCGTCTATTTTCGTGCAGGCCATGATCGAATATTTCGCATGTGCTAGAAGAAATACATTTTCCGTTGACGTATCGACACAATTGTTAATTTGTATTCCGCGTATCGATTATTTCAAGCTGTTCACATTTATTAACAATTGTAATTGTCCATTTTTTGTATTAATATAATTATTGTAAACCAAATTATGAAAACAGAACGTATTCACAAAATACATAAAAATCGACATTTTTTTTTTCTTAGGGTGCCACACACCCATGTCGATTTTTATGTATGTTGTGAATAATTAAATTTTCCGTTTTCATGGTTTTCGGTAGGTATTTACGACAACTCGATCATCGTTATTTAACTTTGTTTTTTCAGTTTACTACACGTTTTTCATCTTCAATAATTCGAACGATCCAAAAATTTGAGTGTCAATTTGTTTCGGTTACTCTTTTGAACAACCTTCACTAGCGATGATTTTAAGCGGAAAGTTTTTCCTCGGTTTTTTTCTTTTGTTCTTTTTTCTTTATCGAAAAGGAAGTTAAATTATCAAAATATAAAATATACGGTGAAAAATAAGATTTTTTATTCCGAAATTAATCGACCCTGTCAATAAAATTACTTACGACGATCGTCACTAACGTGTGTAAATTTTGCCAATATTAACTAGTATATAATTTAGTCGCAAGGAGGTGTTGAGATTCTCAAGTATCTCAATTAGTGATAGTTATCAAAAATCGAGACCCTAATATCACACACTAAAAAAAAGGTACGAAATAAGTGGATCACAACTTTATCAAAAGTTGTACTTTTTTTTTTTTTTTTCATTGCGCCGAGAGGTATCATAAGCAATGAGGATCTCTGGTGTACTTAAAGGTGGAAAAGAAGGGAGAAGGAAATAGGGAAGGGAGAGGAGTGAGGAATGCGTGTGGATAAGGCAAGGTAGGACAGTGAATAATGTGGTGGCCTCAGTAGGACAACAGATTAGGATTGAGGAAAAGCGGACGCTTCGTCACAGAGAGGTTACATTAAACGACGAAATCTACATAAGAGCGATAGTCAATAGTTCGAGTTTACTAGGTGATCGGAAGCGCATCCCGACACCACTTTCTTCGTTTGAGCCGTCTGGGAGGATTTCCAGGAATATTTAACTGGTACATTCGGCTGATATACGGATTTGAGCTCCATTGCAGCTTCTCGAAGAATTTTTTGTACTGCTCATCATAGGTGTTCCTGACGAAGGATACCTGTAGATCCGTGTGCAGCGTTAAATTTGAAACATATCTAGGCGCGGAAGCAATGATCCGAAGTATCTTCGACTGCTCCCTTTGGATTTTGGCTAAGTTGGATTTTGCTGTTGTACCGTACAGTTCAAGTCCATACTTCCAAATGGGCGCTATCATCGTTAGATAAAGTTGTCGCTTGATATTTAATTTTAAAGTTGATTTATGACCTAGTAGAGGATATAATAATCTACAACGACTGGAGACGGTCTTCTTCGTTTGAAGGACATGATGACGCCAAGTGAGTCGCCTATCCATATGTAATCCCAGGTAACGGACTGAGTCGACTTGAGGAATTTTTGTATTATAAATTTTTAAGGCAGGACAAGTGACGTGTCGGTTCGTATATGTGACATGTTGGCACTTTGCTGGGTTGAAGTGTATACCCCAAAGCTGTGCCCAGTCTGCTATTTGGTTTAAGTGGCTCTGTACTGCAGCATTAGCATATTCTGGATCTTCATTTGTTGCAAGTATGGCCATGTCGTCAGCAAATGTGGCGAGGATTGTTAGATTAGACTTAGGCACATCAGATGTATAAACGGAGTACAATAGTGGTCCAAGTAGGCTCCCTTGCGGTACTGACGACTGAATGAGATGCTCTTCCGAAAGCGAATTGTTGACTCGGACAATAAAGGTTCTATCGTTTAGGTAAGATGATAATAGCCTATGTAGATCTGAAGGAACCAACGGTTTTAGCTTAAATAGTAGGCCTGCGTGCCATACCTTGTCAAAAGCCTGGGCAACATCAAGGAAAACCGCCGAGCAAACTTCCTTCTTTTCGAGTGCGAAAGAGATGGCATCAACTAACCTGTGGCATTGTTGTATGGTTGAGTGCTCTGATCTAAAACCAAATTGATGGTCCGGAATTACATGAAGGCTTTCCATTATTGGATGGAATCGATTTAAAATAAGTTTCTCAAAGACCTTTGAGAGAGAACTCAATAAGCTGATTGGCCGGTAGGAGGATACCTCTATTTCTGGTTTTCCTGGTTTACGAATCATAATGATGACTGATTTCTTCCACATGTTTGGAAAGTATCCGATTCTGAGCGAGCTGTTGAATATATAGCACAATAGAATGGCCGCTTTACGCGGAAAGTGTCGGATGATCTCCGGTGTAATCTTGTCGCATCCAGGAGATTTCTTCAAAGCTACTTCCTGGAGATGCTGAAACACCTCTCTGGGCGAAAAGAGTTTAGTCCTAGTTGTAGACTGCGAGGCTTCCTGTAAGCCATTACACACCATTTGTGTATGAGCCTGATCCATATCTAGCTGGGGTGTGAAGACTGCGGACAAGTGACTAGCAAAAGCATCCGCTTTATCCTTATCGGTTTTTGCCCAGCATCCATTCACTTTCAAGTTGAAGGGCTCCTCAGTGGGCTTCGTCAACTTTCTAGCTTTATGCCATAAGGATCTGTTATCGTTATTTAACTGGTTTAACTTGTAAGTCACGATTTCATTTTTATAGTCTCTGAGTGCAGTCTTCAGCCTAGATTGTAAGGTATTGTAGATGAGCTTGAGCGAAGGGTAACGATTTCGCTGCCACTTCTTCCTGGCCGCCCGAGTGTCTCTAATTAATCTTCTTATTTCAATCGGGACGAAAGTACTATGTACATATTTGTTACTGTTGTAGCTGGTAGATTCGTTACATGCAGATTTCACCATAGAAGTGAAATCGGCAACTGCATTATCAATATCATTCGCGTCTTTTAACCTGATATTCAGATCAATATCGTTTTCTAATATGTCTGAAAAGAGAGTCCAGTTAGTAGTATTATTGGCCAGCTTTTGATGTTGCGATATAGTTTTTGGGTGAGAGCTTACCACGGCAATAACAGGCACGTGATCGGAGGATAAGTCGGCTAAAGTGATGCACGATCTGCCGTAAGATTGAAGTCCACGAATAATAAAGAAGTCCAGAATATCCGGTCGCCTGTCGCAGTGGCTAGGCCAATACGTCGGAGACATCGGAGAAAGAATGCTAAGAGAATTTTCTTGTATTGCCTTGACAAGCCTTTTCCCGGATTGGTTAGTTATCGTTGATCCCCATGCGCTGCTCTTCGCATTGAAATCGCCACCACAAATGAATTTGTTTCCAAGATGCCGGAAGATCGCGCTGAATTCAGTCTGTGGAATACGAAATTCACCGTGACAATAAATTGCAGCTATTCCAAGTTCACTTGAAAGTGTCTCAATATTTACTGCTATGATTTGGTACGCATACGAGGAGCGAGAAAAATTTTTGTGTTGCTTGTAGCGGCGTTTAACCATTACCATGGCTCCTCCACGTGCTGTGCCATCAGGATGATGCACTGAGTACACTTCATATCCGTGTATGGAGAAACTGCGTTCGTTTATTAGATGTGTCTCTGTGACGAGTGCAACATCAACAGAGTTGGTTTGAAGAAAAATTTCTAGTTCGTTCTTTTTGCTTGTAATGCCGTTGGCATTCCACAGCATAATGACTAGCGAATGTTGTGTGACAATACTGCTGTTATCTAGCATGATGGTATTAATTTTTCTATTAGCTTTGTCATTAACGATATTAGCGGATTAATCGTACTTCTAAATTCGTTTAGAAATGACGTAAGATTCAATGCCAAAATGCCATTAATATTATTACCATTAACGTTATCGATATTTTCGTTGACGTGATTACCATTAATTACGTGATCGTAGTTCATATTATTAGCTTTAGCATCATTTTTAGCCACACTAGCATAGGACTTGCTATTTACGTAAGGAAAAGCTTTTTCAGGATGATGGTAACTATTATAGTTGGTTATCTGAGTTTGAGCGTGAGAGGATCGCACTTTGTTATAATACTGAGCCTGTTGTTTTAGCACGGGACACCCTCTATAGCTTGCCGGGTGGCTCCCTTCGCATAGCGTACAAACCGCTGGTTCCGTCGGGTCTTTACGACAAGATTTGGTGTCGTGCCGTCCTGCACATTTGACGCATCTCGGGGGTAAATTACAATAATTTGCCGTGTGGCCCAATAGCTGGCATCTTTTGCATTGCTGTAGTCTAGAGTTCTTATATGGTTCTTCAACTGCAACAATAGTATTTAGTATGCAAGTGACTTGAAATATGTCCTGATTTTTTGGGGACGGCTTTAGATCTACAAAAAACATCGGAAGAGGCTGTTTTGTTTTACTTTTTAAGATGTTAACAACTCTAATGACATCATATCCTTTTAAACGTAGTTCGCTCGTTATGTCCGCTGTATCTGTAGAGGAGTGGAGGTTTTTTAAGACCACCCTAAAAGGTTTCTCCTCCGCAAGTGAATACGTATAGTAAAGATAATTTTTTTCCTTCAGGGCTTTAACAACTGCGCGGTAACTTAGCGCGTTTTGAGTCCTTATAGTTACGCCTGATATGGTAGATTTTAAAGAAAATTGTATATCTTTCAAGGTTAGCAAAAATTGTCTAAATTCAGTGAATTTTTGTATGTTTTTAACCATTATCGGCGGAGGGAGTTTAGTTTTATTAATACCCAATTCAACATTAGTTGAATTACTGTCTCCGTTTGCTACATTCGTTTCGTTATTACTTGGAGAAGGTGTGTTGGTTTGCATTTTATTTAGGTCTGCGTCCTCGTTCGCAAGGAATTCAAATATATTGACTTTAACTGGTTTTTTATCGTGAGCAGACACGTTGTTGGCGAGCTTGTCGGTCCCAGCCTTCTTCGCTGGCGCTGTACGTTTAGGCGTGGACCAACCGTCACTGTCACTAGTTGTAGGAGTAGATAGTTGTCGTTTAATAACGTACCCTGACGATGATTTTTGTAAACGAAGAGAGGCAACGGCAGTATTACCCGAACTACTTGCCGGAATAGACGGGCGATTTACATTCGTACCTTTATTCATAGTTTTGAAATAATAAGCCGGTTAAATAATAACAGACTGGCGGAGCCAGCCTATAAAAGAAAGATCTCACCTGCGTTATCAGCAGCCGTCTGTATGTTTCTGTTCGGCCGAGCGACAAGATAAGATAACAACGACTCGGAAGCAGTAATTACCACCGCGCGAAAAACTACTCACAAATTACATTCACGAACGCAATAAACACGACCGTTGAACAATCGATCATAATAATTTTCAAAGTTGTACTTTCGACCTAAATCTCTAATGCCAAACGATATCATAGGTGAAATTGAAACTGCAATAAGCTCTATAATATAAGAAATATTTAAACGAAGGATAACAATTTCCGTAGGAATTTATGTAGCTACTGTGCAAACATTTAAACGTGTGTTCTAAGGAAGAAGGACGTCAACGAATGTGTAACATTAATAAATATTTATAAGAATAAATTCGACAACGCCGATGATTACCGTAGTTTATCATTAAATTATCGAGTTATTTTTATGTTTTACCACCAACCGGTTCGTTAAAAAAGATTTAATTTCAAAAATTTCCACAAGTATAACATACACAAATAAACGCAATCATTCGATTTTTACCGAAGTATTTCATTATTTCTTTTAAACGCGTATCACCGGAAAAATATTAAAGGCAACTTTTATTAGATAAAAATTCGTAATTTCTAGCAACTTCAGTTAATTTTAGACTAGTATATAACTACACTAATATAGGGTGATTTTTTAAGAGTTAAGTTTTTCAGGTTGGCAGCACTGGTTGGTATTGGCGTCCAAACGTCATCTGTCAAAGTGAAACGTTTTCAGTATACTCTGCCATTTCATCATGGAAAGACTTATAAATAAGCAATGATTGCAAATTGTTGAAATTTATTATCAAAAACCAGTGCTCTGTGAAAAATGTGCATCGTTTGTTATGACCTGGTGAATCAACAATTCGTGCTGTTATCACCAAATTTCGCATTGTTGATTCACCAGGTTGATACAAACGATGCACATTTTTCACAGAGCACTGGTTTTTGATAATAAATTTCAACAATTTGCAATCGTTGCTCGTTTGTGTAAGTCTTTCCATGATGAAATGGCAGAGTATACTGAAAACTTTTCACTTTGACAGACGACGTTTGGACGCCAATACCAACCAGTGCTGCCAACCTGAAAAACTTAACTCTTAAAAAATCACCCTATGTTCATGATAAAGCGAATAATAAACAATCAATAACGTGAGTTCGAATGATAATGAAAAACACAAGCGCATGAACTTTAAACATTTCAAATGAAAAACACAATTGCTCAATGACCCGGGTGAAAAATTATTTATTTCTGCTAGCCACTTTCGATTAATACCCGCTCTAATGTGCCGACGCATTTAAATATGTAGAGTATCCCAATTTTTTCAAAAAAAAAACAAAAAAACAATTCAAATTTCATGCAATTAGTTCGGTTTTTAAAGAGTCCTGATATTTTCCCTACGCCGTTATTATTATCGATGAATAACCTACCCACTCAGAAACAAAAAAGAAAAATAAGAAACAATTAGATAACCGTCAAAAATTAATAGAACGAAGGAAGAAAGAACTGAAATAATGGACAAAGTATATAAGAGGTTCAATCAAAGGACTGGGAAGCCCGCGAGGTAATAAATCGGAATTATGAACATTCAAAAAAGCTATGATTAGGGTTACAAATAGATAGCCAGGATGAAGAGACCTTGGATAGGATGTAGAAAAGGAAAACGTGAGGCATAAGGCGCGAATGAACAATAGACAAAAACCAGGAAACGGAGAACGACAGTTTATTCGAAATAGGGGGAGTACAGATTTTCCCATAGATTAGAACGAACAGCGAATTAATCGCTGTGAAAAACGACTCTGGAAAATCTTCATGTGAAAAGGAACAGTTCTCAAAAATAAGTACGAACATTAGCAGCACTCTTCGACATCTATTATTACGATGGTTAACAGTGTGTTGTGGACGAAGGAATGAAATTTGATTAGGTGTAATAATTTGACGAAGCGTAACTTATACGTAGAAAAGCGAAAACTTCATTTAGCAACGAAATTTAAGAATACCAAAAAATCGACTAGAAAATTACGTTTTTTTTTTTTTTTTTTTTGATAATTATTAAAATAATTAACGAAATTTTAAGTATTTTGGAAAATGTGGTCCGAATGATGCATTGCGCATACGAGATTAACAAAAATTACCTTACGCGCATAATGGTAATAGAGAAAGCAGGCCAACTATGAGCAAGTAGGTCAACTAAATCGGACGACTGACCTTTGCACAAAGCTTTTTAAGTGCCTCGCGCGAAAAACCGGATAAATTCGTGACGGAATATGCGACGCCCAGTATAACACCTGTATATTATTGCGGCTGAGATTGATTTATCACAGGGTTGGTTCTCTGAGTAAAGTTGCGACAGGCGGCACAGCGAGATTATAAGGACCTTTTATCGACACAGCGAGATTATTAGGGCCTTTTATCGACACAGCGAGATTATTAGGACCTTTTATCGACACAGCGAGATTATTAGGACCTTTTATCGACACAGCGATAATTTGAGAGGATCGAAGTTTTCCGAATTTGCGTAATTATCGCCGAAAATTCGGGAAAAAACGAGAAAAACATCAACGTTGCAAGCAAAAACCATTCTACACATCGTGCTTGATCGCCCTTTACGTAAATAATCATGTCCCCTCGAAACGAAACAACTCCATTGTCGCACTTGTAAAGCGTACCAAATAGAGAATGCGCTCTAGGTTCTGCGATACCTACGATTCCACGGTTCCACTCGATCCATTGCCGTAGTCGGAGGTGAAATTTTGCCGCCTAAAAGTGACACCGGGTAGTGTGTGTGTGTGTGTGTGTGTGTGTGTGATAGGTTGAAAATTAAAAGTTGGAAAAAATTTTCATAGAAAGAAGTGTTGTCCTTTTCAATGTCATTACTTAACAAGAACTTTCTTAATGTCTTTTCGGAAAATTTATAATAATACTTTTGTTTAGATTAAAACTCCTTCGAACAACAGAAATATTCGAATTTTTGCCGACAAAATTTTTCAATAAAAAAATTGCAATTGCGTTTTTAAAATAATTATTTATATCTTTATCGGGAAAAAGTAAATTAAACGAATAATAAAACATGTACGAACGAACCTCTTCAGTTTATATCATTTACTCGTAACATGTACTCGTATTTTAACATTGATGAAAAATTTCGCATTGAGTACGCAGAGAAAAAAAAATTATTAAACTTTATCACCGGCTGCTTTCGATCTGCGAACATCGTTTATGGCTCGAAATAATTACGTCATTTTTGTTTTATTCCCTTTTACGGCAGGGCCGAATAATTCTGAAATTATCTTTGCAGCTAAAGTGTGTGCGAGAATATTTCTGTACCGCCATTGCAGGTGCGTTCGCGAAGTGATTGTTGATGATTTTTCACGGATTACAGAATTTCTGTTTTTAATATTCTAAAATCATGGGACAGCGCGCGTTGATTACGGAAACGTTTGACATTGTCAAAAGTTTGCCTGTTAAAAGCTTTGTTTTGCGGTTTGTATAATATTTTTTCGTTTCGAGTTCAAATGGTTCCTGCATCTGTATGCTGAGCATGTACAGGTACAGGAAAAACTTGAAATTATTCATTGCGAAAATTATTACGGCAGCCTTAACCCCACAGTAATATCTTCAGTACGTTCGTACTTCGTTGCTTGGCATAAATTGGAATTTCTCAAGTTTTTTTTTTGTTCTCTTTTTTTCCACCATTTTTGTAATATATACAAATTTGTTGTTCCACAACACGCATGCACAAGTTTTCAGATCAGTTAGAATATGAATAGTTTACTACTTTCTACGACTTTCTGCCGTATTATTCGTCTTCATTTACGTCAGGTGCACGCGAATTTTCTCCGCAACAGGTGTAATTATGGTAAGCACAGCTTCAATTATAAAAAATGCATTTATTTCTATTTTTGGAAAATACATTTTTAAAGTCTGTTCCATCTCTGAAGCTGGCAGCCACTTGATCTATCGGGTGTCGTTGAATTGCTTTTGTATATCAATTGTGGTTACAATCGAAAATTCTTCACTCGCCCGTTATCTTTCTCATTTCAGAATTGTCACAAATCGCGTAGAATTTCGAATCCTTTTTAACCCGGTAATAGCTTTTAAAATTCATACGTTTTCTCGTGCTATATGATGCAAAATTCGGTCGAAAAGTTTTTTGCCATTCGATTTTTTATTTTTTCGGAAGCGAGATTAACCAATTAACCAAGAAGAAGGAAAAGAGATTTTTATTCGGTCAGATACAGACGACATAAACGAACTAATAGTTGGAATAATGAAAAGAGAAGGAAAGGTCATGTAAGGCGCGCAATAAGGAGTAGGAAAATTTGAATTAGAAACAGATGAAAATCTTAAAAATACTATTATTTCGACTGAATATTATTTTTCAATCGTCAAACAGCAATTTCAGGAATAGCCAAAAAAAAAAACTAGAAAAATTTCGTACATGATAAACGTGTTCGGGTGTGTGTTTAGTCCATCGTCAGAGCTATAAGAAGAAACCTACGCTGTTAGCCGATGATAGGCTGGACCGGAGAGGGAAGTACGTTATTATATAAAATGTTCCTAGTCGTTTGCTGCGCCCGTAATTACATTTTAATATTTCATAATTGTAGCAAACAGAACGTTTCTCTGTTAATAATAATACTTTTATTTTACGTGTAGTCCGCAATCCGTGCCCATTAAATTACAGGGAGAATAGAACATGTTCCGATAGTTCCATAAAATCGGCAGAGTGATCGAATTTTTATAGCTCTCGTTCGTTCAAGAGTGATATTTTACGGATTATATTATAGTGTCTTTTTACACGCGAACAACGTCTTTAAACCGAATTAACTGAACCGATCTTTTTCCCTCCAGATACATCTCTATTTCTTCTCTGTTCGTTTGTCATTGTTTTCTCCATTCACCGTGTCACTAGTCGTCACATTAATAGCAAATCTGTATTGGAACCAAACAGCCAGAGTGGGATCACTAGCTATCAGAGAGTATCCAGATTATGAAAGGCTTAAGGAATACACGTGCTTTCCCCCGTATTATTCGATATCTGCTCCGAAGCAGTATTCTCAGAGGGATTGAAAACTACAAAACGGATCAACACGGCCGTATCATCAACAACATAAGATAGGTGATACGGTTCTTCCCGCTTGCAGTTAGCAGGAGAAAGACTGATAGAAGCGGTTGTCGCGACAGGCGAAGCTTGGGGCTTATTCATAAATGTAGCCTAAACTAAAGTAATGATTTTTTCAAAGAGACATGTACTTTGCACGGCTAACAACGAAGTAATTGAACAAGTATCACTTTTCAAATATCCGGCAAGAACCGTAGTTAACGAAAGCTGTAGACCAGAAAAAGAAGTGCGGTCAAGTACAGACACGAGCAGTCTACATAGCAATGAGGAATTTCTTCACAACTACCGATTTGAGCCTCGATCTGAATGATACAGTGTTACGTTATATCTGATTTTACGTGTGGATGTGAGGCGTGGACCCTCAGTAAAGCTTTGGATGTCCTCGAAATGTTCCTGTACCGGAGAATGCTAAGGGATACCTTGAGCACAGAAATTAACCAGTGCGCGAAGGTCTTGCGACGAATTGGCAGGAAAAGAAAGGTGCTACCGGTAACAATAAAGGAGTGCAAAATGATCTATCTGGGACATGTCACGAGAGGCGGAAAAATTAGTCCTGGAGATAAAAATTTGTGAAAAGCAGTCTCCCCAGGTAGAAAACGGAACTCATGGATGAGAGATCTTCGTCTCGTTGGCTGCAACATCCCCTTGAGGAGATTTTCAGGCTGGCGGTGTCTAAATCTTATCATCATGTGGGTCGCCCATTTTCACTCGAAGGCGTAAGAATAAGAGGAACTAGTAACCAAGCTTTTAGCCTACAAAATCGTTTTGCTGATTCGTTCGATAGAAAAAAAAACATCGCGTTTCCTACTTTCGCTTCCATCGCTTCAGCGCATAAAATCTTCTATTTCCTTTTTTCACGTTTTTGCAATAATATTTTCTTTCTTTATTTTTACTTTCTACGAACTAGTTCAGAGCGAGAGAGAGAGAAAAAGAACCGATAAAATGATTTTAAAAGAAGACTTTCGTCTGCAGTTTTAAAAACATGGACTGCTATTTCGTTTATAGTATCGCCTTTTAATCGAATAATAAGACCATAATATAACAAATAGTATTGGATTTTTAAAAAATTTTATTGTTTTATTACTATTTAGCAGTAGCATGTAACTTTCTCTTCACGTTTTTTTTTGTTTTTTTTTGTGTTAAATTTATTATTACAATGATTATTATTATCTAACTAGTCGTCCTACGTTAAGAAATTTCGCCCGGATTCTTCTTATCGCTATGCACGCCAAGAGATGACTCGAACTCATGCTACGTGCTGACTTTGGAGTCGTTTCTATCGGCGCAAATCGACTTGCTTAGAGTCTACTTATCGCGTCGGTCTTTTGTTATCGCTGCAAATTCATTTTCCGAGTCGTAATATAAACAACCGGCTTTAGTATCGAAATTTTATATACCGTTTGCCACTGACAACGTGGATATTCGCATAATTCATTTTCTTTGAACAACACGTATGCAATGTAAAAAATAGAATGGCACTATTCTAATAAAACTATAAACAATAAGCTGATTATTTTAAAGTCGGGTCACCTGTTCAGAATTTAGGGTCGATTTAAACGGCTGTTTTACTTTTTTTGACGTTTGTCCTTCTCTGTACAAGTGTCGCAGTCGAACTGTTTTATTGGACCAAATTTTTTTAAACTCAGAATCAGATTCAATTTTACAGAGTCGACTCGCTTTCGCGTCAAACGATTCTAGATGCAAGTCAACTCAAAAGATTTTAGAGGTGTAAATCCGCTCTCGAGTCGAAGTCGTCTAATTTTTAATTTTTCCTCTCATTTTGCTCGCTTTCAAGAAGAGCTGCGAACATCTATGAGCTTTTCATTTAATATTTTCGTTTTTTCCTTTAATACCGTGAATTGGATAGCGTTCTGTGCCGTTAAAATGATCACGCAGTTCCTCCGCTAGTTCTTTGCAAAACAAGTTCAGCAGATTATCAGCTTACAGGCTGTTTTTCAGCTATTAAATTTGAATAAAACATTTTAAAACGAAAGACAAAGAGCTGCATATTTTAAAGTTGGGACAGGTAAAAATTAAGAAAAAACTCTGCAACATACTTTTTGAAAGTTTTTTCATTCATCGTTGGCGCATTTAATTAAAATCGCAAAATTTAACGAAAAATAATTAAACCAAAAACACAAATGCAGTTAATCCTATTTAAAGAGAACAAGGGGGCCGGAGCACTTCTGTGTTTGCTACTATTTCTTGCAAATTGCTTCATTATTATTATTATTATCACTGTTATTATTGTTATTATTATTATTATTATTATTATTGTTGTTGTTATAATTGAATGGGCATACTAGTAATAACAATACGTTTCGGTTGTACCCTTTCTTATTTAACCAGGTAAAATTTAAGCTACCGGGAACAATGCTAACACGCCAGAATCGCTGGAGCTGGGTCGTTATCGGCCAAAAAGCAGGTCAGAAATTTCTTTGCATTTGAACGATTTTAATGTTCAACTTGAAATCCCTTATTCCCCCTAATAATTCTAATAATTCCCTGCTCTGCGTCACCTCGTATAGTTAGGATTCCGTTTGAACGCTATCATCATACACTCAGCGGATGTTCGCAAAATAAGTACACACGATCTTCAACCGTGCATTACACTAGTCTTAAAAGCAACATTCTACAATGCCACAGACAAAACTGACTTGGAAAATCAAGAAATACCGAATAATAAAGCTGCTACCGAACAATGCGGCTTGCGTGGAGTTTCTGCAGATGAAACTGGTGTGTCTGAGATGTGATTTTAACTGGAGACAGACTGCTGAAACAACTCTGGCCTGGAGACGACGGTGTAGCAACCGTAGCCAGTGATGCAAAAAAAAAAGTTAATGTAAGTCGCTTTTTGAACTACTCTAGTCGCGTAAAAGCTCGCCATTTGTCCATGTTCAGCCGATGTTAGTACCACTATTGGCCAACATCCAAGTTGAAGTTTTAGCTTGTCTTCTTTTATCCGTTGTTATTTTTAGCCTCCTCTCGCACTACTTTAAAACTGGCCGGCAACGGGAACGATCACCCTAATACTCTTATTTATCTTTCTTTTTTTCTTTTTTTTTTCGGTTTTTTTTTCTCCCTCGTTTCGTATACCATTTTGAATTCAGTTTATCCGACTTTTATTTTTCCTCTTTCGTGTACTCTTTTATTTCAGTTTTTTCCCGATGATGCGTTAGTTGCGTTTTCGATTTTCAATTATGTTTTGTTTACACTAATGCAATCAATTACGGGAATTCACTTCAAAGCGTTCGTAACGATGAAACTCTGCACATAACGTCTTTCCCCACACGGCTGCCAGAAACGAAACTATTTTTAAAAAAACACGTGTATTTGCTGAAAACATTAAGTAGAAATACAGGGCGGCGTACGAACAAAAAAAAAAAAACATATATATAATTAGCCCCTTTCATTTATAGATTTTAAGATTATGATGGAACATTTTCCAAAACTTTCTTCGTGCTGTATCTATCGCGATCCTTTCTTCATCCGCAATCGAATTCGCGCCAAATTTGCCGTTTTTTTCTTTTGATTGTTTGAAAATTTTCAAAGGTACCTATAATATTTATTTACATATGCTAGCACGTTCCTTTTAATAGGCGTGTCCTCAAAATAATGTGAACAAGATTGAGAAAAAAAATAAGTTGATTTTTATCTGTTGCATTTGGCCTCTAGAACGGTATTTGTCATGTCACAATTATTAAGTACATTATAAAAACGAAAATTTTATTTATTCAAAGCTGTCTCTTTTCGAATTTACTCAAAATTTTTTTCTAAAAATTATCAAATCTATTTTTGCAGTTTTTTATTTTCATTTTTTATATAGGCGATAGATTAGACGGAACGTTTTTTCCAACTGAAATGTAGTATATAAATTAACTTTATTTCCCTTCTTCAAAAAAAAAAAAAAACAATAAAACGATGAGTTAGTGTTTTCAGATAAAAATAAAAATTCGTTTCTTCCATATGTTAATCTGTACCCAGCCTTGGTGGTGGGACTTGAAAATGTATTATTTTTAAACTGTCATTTTTTTTCCAAATTATTTTCATCTTTTTTGTCACTTTTTGATCGCGAAAGTTTTGAAACTATCATTAAAAAGTATTTGTGAGACCTATGAAAGATTTTAAATTTCGACATTTTGCCCCAAAAATTCTGTATTTTTAGTTTTTTCTGAAAATGTATTACTTTGCACAAATCTCTGCTCTCACTGTTTTCTCCATTTTTACGAATATTATTTTGCAAAAAAAACGCTGTCTGCCTCGCGTTGTATTCACTGCATACCGGTGAAGCCAGTTTTGTATTGTACGTTGGAATTTCGGCGATTCTGAGATGTTTAGCAATCGGAAGGGAGTCGTAGTCGTATATCCAAAAAATAATGTTGTGACAAGTTTTCTCTAGATCGTTTAGATGCGCGTGAAATGCTAGATGCACCAATGCGAGGTAAAAACATCTCGAAGTGCTTATGACCACCATCAGGAAAATCCAAACGAAAGTAATAGAGAGATTTTAACAATCGACTGATGCGATCAAAATACCTTATTATTATTATTATTATATATATATGTATTTAATGACGCTCGACTACTGTGGTCATTTGCGTCCACGATACAAAATGGAAATTATAAAAACAATTCAAAAATAACTATTATTACATATTAGTACGTTTTAATTATATTAAATTGAATACATTTGCGATCTTTAAAAAATGTATTAATTTCTGGATTATATCCTCACTGTCCTGTAATACTTCTTCTATGCTTAGACCGGTTATTGACGCCTCGTTCCTTTGTCGATCGAAATGTTGGCACTCTGTGATTATATGTCCTATCGTTGTAGCAAAGAGCTGGCAGAAAGGACACAACGCTCGCGTTTCTCCATTGATCAGTGGGCCGTGCGTTAGTCTAGTGTGACCGATTCGTATCCTCGCTAGAGCAACTTCCTCTCGTCTATTTGTACGGTACGATGTTGTCCAGGATCCGATTTGAGGTTTGATCTGACGTAGCTTATTGCCGCGTAGCCTCGCCCAGTGCTCTTGATTAGCTAGTTCTAACGAATCTCTTATGTGATCTGTAATTGCTATTAGATATTTATCTCGGCCAGTTTTGACTTTTTGCCATGGCGGACTCGGTAGATTAGGCAAGTTCAGTGTTATGGGAGCTAGATTGAGCTGGCGAATAAGATTCTTGCACCGTAGACCCAATGCTTCATTGTTTTTGGAGTACAGCTTTTCCAGATTTGAGTGAAAAGTTTTGTAGTAATTAGGATGTGTCTTGTTCATGCTGAGTTTAAAATAATATTTGAGTGCTAGCATAGTTCGACGATCTTTTAACGTTGCTGTGTTGCTTTCGATGTGTAAGCTTATAACCGGGCTTGTGCAGAAGGCTCCGAAACATATGCGTAGTGCTTGGTTTTGTACAATGTCCGATTTTCTGATGACTTTACGCGTTGCCGCACCGTATATTACAGCGCCGTATTCTATTATTGATCGCACGTGCGTGCCATACAACCGCAGTAGTGTTCGCCTGTCTGAGCCCCACGATTTGTGATGCAGTGTCTTTAGTAGTTTGAGTGCGTTCATACATTTTGTTTTTATATGCTCTACGTGGGGCTTCCAGCTGAGTTTTTTGTCGAATATTAGGCCAAGAAATTTTGTTTGCTCTTTATTCTGTATATACTCTTGATTCAGTTGTAGTAGGATAGGCCGAGAATTTAAATTGTTTCTAGAGAAACATACTGCAAACGTCTTTTGTGAAGAAAAGCGAATATTTTTTGTAACTGCCCACTTCTCGATTCGGGCGATGTTTCGTTGAAGAGTTGTTTCTAACTCTGCTATATCACTACCTCTAATATAAATGACTAAATCATCTGCGTATATGGAATACTTTACCGGAGCGTTAATATGTTCTTTCAAGTCGGACAATGCAAGTATAAACAGTAATGGGCTCAATACAGAACCTTGAGGGACTCCTGTTATTTGGCTTTTTCCAGACGATAATGAATTACCTACTCTAACTTTGAATTTTCTGTTCGTTAAAAAGGAGCGGATAAATTTCGGTAGGTTGCCTCGAAACCCGCTACTGTAAAGCGTACTTAGTATGGAACCGGGCGATACGTGATCAAACGCCTTTTCTATGTCAAAGAAGACGCTTAAGGTGTGTTGGCGTAAAGCGAAACCATCCTGGATTTCTTGTTGTAGATGTATTAGGTTATCAACCGTAGAGCGCCCTTTTCTGAATCCGTTTTGTAAATTATCTAGGATTTTCTTGTTTTCCGCGATCCACATTAATCTGCTACCAACAATTTTCTCCATTACTTTGCATAAAACACAGGACAAGGATATAGGCCTGTAGCTCACAGGATCATGTTGGTTCTTGTTATGTTTTAGGATTGGTATGATATTTGTTTCTCTCCACACGTCTGGAAAAATGTTCGATTTCCAAATTTGATTGAATAGGTTACAAATATATTGTAATATAGGTTCCACTAGGTGTTTTAACATCTCTGGATGTAATCGGTCTGGGCCTGCTGCTGAATTTTTTAAATTTTTTATGGTTGAGTAATCTTCGTGATATGTAATATCTACGTTGTATGGCTCAACGATGTCTGAGTCGAAATTGGGGTTCGCATATGAGATGTTGCATATCTGAACGTTGTTCGTTTTACAGTAATGATCTGCCATTATTTCTGCGATTCTATTACTGTCATGTACCAACTCGCCGGATGAGGCTCTAATTGTAGTTATATGGCTGATATTATTGTTATTTGTTATTTTCCTAATCTTATCCCACAGTAGCGTTATCGGAGTATTCGAGTTTATACTGGAAACGAAGTTTCTCCAGACTTCTTTTTTCCTCTGTATTACAGTTCGCCTGGCCAGAGCTCTGGCTTTTTTGAACAGTATGAGATTTTCATAGGTTGGGAAACGCTTATATCTACTTAGCAATTTATTCTTTCTTTGTATAGTACATTTGCATGCTTCATTCCACCAGGGAACTCTCCGTTTTTTATGATTTGAACTGCTTTTCGGTACATGTAGATCAGCCGATAATAGGATTTTTTGAGTTATTTTATTGTTTAGCGTGCTCGGATTGGTGGTGTTTTCTATATCTGCGAAATTTAAATCATTAATAAAACTACTCCAGTCAGCTTTATTAATTAACCAATTGGGGTACCAATCATGTCGTCTGTGGTACTTCGTAGAGAAATTTATAATTTGGGGAAGGTGATCGCTTCCGTAGAGTTTTTTACTGATCTGCCACTGTAGTAAGTGGTTAATAGTGGAGCTACATAAGGTCAAATCTATAGCGGATGTGGAGCCATTGTAAACGTTGAATCTAGTTGCATCACCTGTGTTTAAAAGGCTTATGTTCGAGTCTGAAAGGAGCTTTTCTACGATTTGACCTCTGCTGTTCGTAACTTTGGATCCCCAGATGGTATTGTGACAATTAAAGTCCCCTGTTATTATGTATGGACTAGGGAGTTGGTCAGCTATCTCTTTCAGGTCCTCGAGGCGCAGTGGATCATTTTCGTGTAAATAGATAGTGCATATGGTTACTGGTGTGTTTATATGCAGTTTTACTGCGATCGCTTGATAATGAGTCTGTATACTTATTTCTTCATTTTTGATATTACTGTGTATGGCGATTAACACTCCCCCTTTTGCGTTACCTGATGCTGAGAAGTCCTTCCTTTTTATGATGTAGTCTTTTAAATTAATATTGTGTCTACTGTTTAGTTTTGTTTCTTGCAAGCATATTACAGCTGGGTCTAAATCGTGAATGAGCACTTGAAGGTAAGGCAGTTTGGATAAGATGCTGTTTAGATTCCAAGATATAATATTGAGCATTGTTGAAAGTTAATTGTGTATGTTTACATGTCAATTTCGTCGTTGTCTGGGTTGTAATCTGTATAGTCTGTATCGGAAGTAGACTGACTTTGTAGTTCAACAGCGGCTTTTAATTTTTTTAGAAGCCAGGTTAGCGATCTTTTTGCGTCACTGTTTATATGGGGACGTATTTCTTCTACCATACCGATAATTCCTGTGAGGTGAGGGGTGTATGATTTAACATATCCAATTTTATCCTTTTCGGTTTTAAGGCCCTGTATCAGCTTTACAAAGTCGGTAGTGGTTATTGGGCAGATACTGGGATCAGATAATTTTAATGCTTCAAGTTGTTCCTGTATCAATTTTATTTCGTCGGTGTTTAAGCTCAACTGAGTAGCTTCATTATCTAATTTAGTTGTTTTTTTTCTACTCCCTTTGATTTTGTTTTCTGTATTTATAGTGTTGTCTGACTGTACTGCGGTGCCGTCAATAACGAATTGCGATGGCATTTCAGGTTCAATTTGAGAATTTTCTGGTTCAGAGGATGTACCATTAGTTGAAGACGCCTGCCTTTTCAGTTGTGTTCTGTTTATTTTTCCGTCCGATGCGAATTCGCTACTTGAGTGTTCACCTATCATAGACGAATTATGTTGTTCTGCTTCTGCTCTGTCTTCTGTTGAGTTGCTATCGAGTTCTGTAATTACTGAAGTTTCTAAATCGGTACCTTTAAGTTGCGTTGGACATTTCTTTGCCGGGTGTCCGGTTTTTTTGCAGATGAAGCAGAGCATATTTTTATCTGTTGTCAAGAATATTCTGTAATCTTTTTCTTTATAGTTTATTGTAATGGAGTCCGGGATGTACTGCTGATCATTTTCTTGTGCATATAATACTGTGCGTCGAAAGCTGCAGATATGTTGAAATGCTGGCTGTGCGAGCCCAGCTTTGACGAATGCTAATGGTGAGGACAGTTTCAGTCCGATTTGCTCCGTGAGCACATTTTCGATTACTTGGTGAGGAATAACTGGCGAAACGTTGGAGATGAGCAGCTTTCTAACTGGATTAATTAATGATCGGGCTTTTATTGTTCTGTTTTTGATTCTGATTTCACCGTGATTTACGATGAATTCATCGGCTGTTTTGACCGAGTCGAAATAAAAACACATCCTACTGTTTGACATTCGGGATAGAAATGTTATTTTGGTTGGTGGAACTAATTTGCTTAATTCTAGTAAATACTCTTCGTTAGTGGTATTATCTATTATAGGGGAAACAATTGCTTGCTCCTCTGTGGGGAAGCTTATAACATTTTCAAATCTTGGTGATTTAACAATATTTGAGAAGCTTGCTTCTTTTACGGGTTTGTTTTGAGTAGTGTTTGAAACTGTTGGGGCTGGTTTCGGCGTAGTGGTTTCATTTAATTTGACTTGCGACGGTGTTGTAGGTGTGGTAAGGTTTTTTGTCTTGCTACTGGACTGAACGGTTTTTGACGGCATTGGAGGCGGTTTGTTTTTTCTCATCGTAAGATATTACGTGCGGCACAAGTGGCCACACTGATTGATAAGAGACGCGCGTAGTCGTTTAAGTCGGTACGACTGTGTAGATAAGAAGTACGGCTATAACGATAAGAAAAACGATATGACACTCGTAAATATGATACTGATAAAGTGCTAGCAGGACTTACCTACTGTCTTGACAAAACACGTATAACACGACCGTTTATCACGATTTTAAATAATTTCTCCAAAATACCTTTTATCGCCTGTCAAATACCAAACTATATGCGTTTTAGTGTGGGGTAATGATATCATCCAGCTCAAAAAACTCCGTGAAACTGTGCTCAGGTTGCGCTCATGTTTTTGAGCAACTACCCCAAAGTTGAAGATATACTTGTAAAGAGTTCTGGAAAATTCATTGTACGCTCGTGAAAGTTTGTGTTAAATTTGGTCGTCCTACTGTTCAGAGATGGCATCAACGGTTTTCTGCAGGTAGAGAACTCTATAGCGGATGATGCCAAGGTGAAGCGATCTCGTAGCTTTACTGACGATATTATTCCCGATCGACGAAAAATCGTATTGTTTTAATTTATATATATTACAAAAGAGAAATATTGCGACACGCTGGGTGTCATATATCGGTGGTGCGATGCCGAAAATTTTCAACTAATACGGCTATAAGTGTTAGCTCACGCTTCCTACAGCCCGGAACATTGATTTCGTTACACTTTAACTACTATACCTCAAGATGAAATTTCTGATAAGGAGAGTTTGTTTTTTTTTTTTTTTTTTTTTTTTGGGACGCTTTTAATTGCCAGGATTATTGCGCCCATCGGATAGGTTTTAGATTAGGGAGTAAAGTTGGGTTTTTTTGAGAAAGGTGATCAATGAATTTAGTTGTTCTGGGTCATCAGATATTGACTGAGGGGTTATTTTATGTTGTAATCGTTTGGCAGAGAAGGATGGACAGAAGAAAAGAAGGTGTTTTATAGTCATGATATCTGAGGAGCAGTAGGTACAAGTGGGGTTTTGTCGAATTCCTTGATATAGGTGACCGTGGGTAATTTTGGTGTGACCAATACGAATTCTAGTAATAATAATTTCGTCGGTCCTATTGAGGCTTGATAAATGTTTCCAAGGGACAATTAATTTTTTGAAAGTATGAAGTTTGTTGGTGTGTTGTTGGGACCATTCTAATTTCCATTTGTTTTGAGTTTGTACACATATATATGACTGGAGGTCTTATGGTATAAAGGGAAGGAGCGGAGAAGAACGGTGTGCGGTTTTTGCAAGATTATCAACATTTTCATTACCGGAGATGCCAATGTGACTCGGGATATACATGAAGCTGATTTTTATTTGTGATTGGAATAAGATGTTGTATAAGTTGAGTATTTTTTGAATAAGAGGATTGTTTTTAGAAGTGTTTTGGAAAGAAACTAAGGAACTTAAGGAATCGGTCATAATTAAAAATTTGCCAGACTGATACGTTTCGCTGATATGAAATATACAATGGTAGATGGCCATTAATTCCGCTGTGTTGTTTGAAGAGAACGAGGGAAGAGAGAAGTGAAATGATGATTGCTCTATGGAAAAGGCGTATCCTACGTGGTGTGTTTTTCTTTTTGAGCCGTCTGTGAAGCAGTGTATATGGCCACTGTATCTCGATAATTGATCAATGAAGTGATTTTTAATTATGAAAGGTGTGTAGTCTGATTTTGGGTAGGCTGTAAGCGAGATATTTATTGGAGGAATGGATATAAGCCCATCTAGGTCCACGAATTATGCGGCATTGCGGATCTGTCGGACCGCTAAAAAAAGTTTCTCCTAATGGAAGAGATTATATTGAACTTTTTATGTAATTTTAAATAAATTCGCTGTCTGCGCATCCTTTTCGGGTCAACTTTCGTGTAGAAAAATATTCATATTCATTTGCCCGGGGACCGTATTCATTTTTTTATAAATTTCAGCATTCATAAATATTTCGAAATAACATGCTTGTTTTTGATCAGAGGTTGTTTCTTTTCCAGAATTTTCACAAAATTTTTCTTCATTAATAAAATTATACGCCGCGAAATAAATGTGCGAGAATAATCGCAAAAATAACTTACCCTTTTCACTTATACGGTTCATAGACTTATCATCTTTACAAATTTCTATTTCGATTTTGAAATTTTTTTTTTAAAATTCCAGTTAATTTCAGCGTGTTTATAGAATTCGGCATGATAAAAAAATGAAATGAAATTTCAGTTAAATTATAAAATCATGGAGTACAAAAAAATTGTCTAGTATAAAAAACTTCATTATTAAAAACGTTTTTTTTTTTTTTATTTGGTTTTGCTCGTTGAAAAATCAGATTTTGTGTAAACACCGGCTAAGTTTTTAAAGAAATGAATTTATTATATATCTATATATTATTTATATATATATATATATATATATATATATATATATATATATATATACACACGTGTGTATAATACAAAAAAGTCAATTTTATTTTTCGGGAATATAATATGTAAGTTACGTATTACATGTTGTTTACAAATTGTGTAATTGAAATAATTATTCTGATTTAATTATTAATTAAGTTTGTATTAATGTGTAAATCACTAAATAAATGAACATAGATCATCGCGATCATTCAGTGAAAAAATGATTTATTAATTTATGATTACATAGAAAAGATGCCGGAAGGGATAGGAGAAGGGATGGTGTTTGAGAAGAAAATGTGAAAAAAGAAAACAGAATATGATTGTTCTAATTCTATATTTAAAAGAAAAAATCTAGAGGGTAAACATATGTTATTTTAACTCAACAGCGCTTTAAAAACTGCGCTATCGCGACGACCAAGTGAAATCGTATTTGTATGAAAATTCAAAAAATTCCAAAACTTCAAATACCGTAAGTTAGTAGAGTGACTTGATTGAATGAAATTTTTACATTCTTTGCTGACCTATCCGTTATTTGTCTAGTCTTGTTCACTGTTTACTATTTTATAAAAAAAATTTTAAGCGACCTTCACTTAGGAGGTTAACTGACCTCTTTCAAAATTTTCCATCAGTTCTGTGGAATTTCTAGACTTTCCGCGGAGTTCTTGGAATTAGTATCTTATGAAATTCTCCTGGAATTATTACACGCTGTAGACCAAACTTTCTTAGCACAATTCACATCTCGGTATGGTAACTGAAGAACTGATGAAACATTTGCAAGATTGTATTTTTTAGATTTATTTTTATTTTTTGTCGTTCGTATAATTAGTTGTTTTTTTTTATAAGGACAGAACGATATTTTTTATATTTGTTCGAAAAGGAAAAAGACGCATAAAAGCAAAAAACAAAATCGCAACGTTGTTCCTACCCCTTGCCCCCCCCCAAAAAAAAGCAGAAATTAAATGCAACTAAATTCAATTACACCGAAATGAAAATTTGAGTTAACGTGCGAGAGACTGGAAATAAATTTTTAAACAGCACAGCTGTATGGATGAGCGTCGTTTTCCGAAAATCTGGTTAGTGTATGGCGTAATTTCCGGCTGAATGATGAACACTTTCCGAAAATTTTCAAAAAACAATATCAAGCGAATACCGATTCTGCCCACCTATTTTTTTTTTGGAAAATTCGAGAATGCATAAATGCTGAAATTCTGTACCGTATGAAGCGTACGTCCGAAATAACCAGATGATAACAAAAATGTATTTCTATTGTAAGCAGCAATATATGCATGCAGAAATAAGAAAGAGTCAACAATGCGTGTGTCGCGTTAAATATTTGTTTTTTAATTACGTGATTTTAATAAAATATCCACTGACATAAACACAAAACACCTCTGCACGTATAAAATCGAGTATATTCAAGGGATCTATAGTTTGCAATAATTCCGAAAATTATATATATTCCAAGACGGCCAATTAGTTTAGGCAATAGTTACGAGCTCATCTAGTGTGCTAGAATAAAGCAGAGACAATGTTCGACAAAGATGGAATGAATACACTTTTGTATATTCAACAGTAAACAAAAATGTTTATCAGATGATGATACATAAAAGCAGAATTCTATGATTAGATACGCCACCTTAACTGATAATGAAATAGCACTAGCTATGGAAAAACTCTCTTGAATGTAATAAAGCCCCGGGGCATTTAGTGTCATTCCCAATGAAGCATACGAAATAGAAGGAAAAACGTTAATAGCACGATTTGCATATAATTTGTTCGGGAAATTTTCAGAAGAAAGTAGATTACTTGTGATCATTTCAGGAATGTCGCCATAATTTGTATTTATAAGAAAAGAAGATAACACAGAATGTTAAAATTACAAAGGCACGGGCCACTAAATACTAGGTAGAATTCTGCAAATGAGGCTTCATCTGCTATTGAATACAACTTTGTTTCGAACAAACTGCTTCTGCCAACAACGAAATACCATTGTAGTGATATTTGCTTTTCGGTAATTGGTTGAGAAATCGCAGGAGAAAATATGGAACTTCACCTGACATTCTACAAAAAGACCAATGATTCTATGAACTTTGGAAATGTTTTGCAAATTATAGGATGTTCGCTAAAATTTTCACTATAGAGACACAATTACATGGCGGAATGCAGAGTGGGGCTATATGTGACACCGGGCTTGCAAACCCACTCTCAATAACTGTAGGAGTTAAACAGGGTTGTGTACACTCGTTTCTTTGATTACTAGCAAACAACTTTTTCACTTTTTCATTGTCGAATACTACGGAGAAAACCACTTTTTTCGTAATGGGGATCAGCGCGATTAAAATAATTTTTCGAGAATTAAAATTCTACCAAAATGTAAGAATCTACCTAAAACGATCTTACCCCCGTACGTTCCATTTAATTTTAAATAATAATACGTATTTTATATTAGTGGTAATAATAATAATAATATATTAGGAATTATGTGCAAGTGCATAAAACTAAAAATTAAACTTTGTGTTTGTTCTGGATTAAAATTTCTTTCGGGAATCCGGCCAAGGATATGAGTTTTTATCTGGATATGCCGAAGAGGTTTTTGATACCGCTACTTTCAGCTTTATATATATATATATATGTTATAATAACTTCGTACGTTGGTGTGAGGAGTTCGGGGTTTGCATATTTTACTTTACGGCAAGTGCTTTTTTTTTTTTTTTTATCCGTTTAATTTCAAGTAGTTAGTCTTACACCGTCCAAATAATTCAACGGAGATTGACCAGTATTCATTTTTTTGCGAGGAAAAAAGGTATAATATTCGTATATAGGTATATATGTATGTTTATATATAGCAGGGTAATTTGACAAAAAAAATTTATATTCAAAAGATGACTTCATGATTATGGCCATTTAACAGACAAATTCGCTGTCGTACATTAATGTTTCGCGGAGACCTGAAATAAGTGTACGGAAGACGAAATATATAAGCTGTGACTCAGCCGGCGAAAATAAATTCCGCATCATAACTCGCATTGTTGTTAGAGGTAAGACTGGTTGATTTATCGTCAGCTAGCTCATAATATTTCAAGATACGGCCCGCGCTGGCCTTAGCAGAATAGATGATTGTCGGCCCTCTCGTCGTGTATCTAGCTAAGCGCTGCTATATGTGCTAGAAAAACGGAAACAAATGGTTAGATTATTTTACGTAAAATAACCAAAGTGAAAAGGAAATTCCGGGAAAATGTCGGCTTCGAATTTTACTGAGAAATCACGTGCAAAGACCAAGCAGACAAATGCTTCCAGACCGATTTTTTAAAATTATTTCTCTAGAATCTCGCAATTACTACGTATATTTTTATTTCTGTTTTTTTTTTTTTTCTTTTTCTCTGTCAACATTTGATACTTCCCTGAACTGGTCTGTAATTTATACACGTTCTTCGTTCTGATATAGTTCGCAGGGGAAAAATATATAATTTTCTACCTAGAGCACAGGCTCGCTTCTAGCAAAATTTCAAAATTACCGAAAAGTTGAATGACATTTGAAAAGTTGTATGACATTTTAATTGTATTCATTTTGAAGAAAAAAAACAAAAAAACACAAAACAGCTAAATTTGAATTCAAAAAACAAAAGTATTTTTGTCACTTGCTAGAACTCACAATATGTATCGTTTGATCAAATACCGAAACGGGTCAACTTCAGTTTTTCATTTTATTAATTAAAAAATTATTTTTAGATTTTTTACTATGTTTTATCATCGAAATAATAAATTAAATATGGATTTTCAACCCTTATAAAATAGGGGATGCATCCCTTATTGTTCAAATCATCATGAATTACTTGCTTTTCCGAAATGAGTAATCTCCATTTTGCTTTACCAAAAAATATGAAGTATTAGTCGTGATATATTCAGAAAAAACGATTTTTTTGGCTAACTTTGGGGATAGTTTTCACCCCCTTAATATGTTTATTAGCAGATATAAAAAAACACGGGTCTTTTATTTTTTTGTGTTCTACAACAGTAGTCAGTAAAAGCGGGGACTGGCGACTCTGACGTCACAACCCCAAACCGTGTGCAGGGGGCAAAAAGTAACCTAAGTATTTGATTCGGAGGCAAAAATTCACCCAAGTTTCCCCCGAGTTTCCCCCAATTTCCCCCACTTTTTCGCACATTTTTTGCAAATTTCCCCCAAATTCCTCCGTACAGGTTCCGCACATTTCCGATAGGTCGAACCGATTAAAAATTAACCCAAGTATAATATTTAACGTCTGAAACTAACCCAAGTCCCCGCCCACCCCTCCTGCCCACTGCACTACTGCGATTTTTCAAAATTCAAGGCCTAAGTATGAAAATTCCAAATTTAACCCAAGAATACTATTTAAAACCCTGTATTTAACCCAAGTCTCCGCTCGCCCTTCCCACGATTCCGCGCATATATCCAACATAGCGTTAGCCGCCGCGAAAGCATACGTACCGTTCCCGCGCACGCATCGTCCGTTCCCGATACCGCGATCTTTTTTTTTTTTTAAATATTTCGAAGCCTAAGTACAAAAAAATTCTAAAATTAGCCCAAGTATATTTTTTCATTTTCGCGATTCCCCGTTTGTACAGGTAAATGTGGAAACACACACGCCGTTCCCTCGCATATATCCACCATAACGTTAACCACAGTGAAAGTGCACTCCCATTCCCACGCATCGCACCTTCTACTATCATGTGTATGTATTATACATGCCTTTGCGTGTAATATATGTAGCATACTTTATAATTTTAATTTTTCGAGGTTGGGAGGGGTAAAATTTTGCCGGAGTGATAAAAACGTCTGAATCTCAACACTTAGAACCCAAATTTTAAAGGAATTTTCCGAGACGCGCTCCGTTCCGGCATTTTTTTTTTAATTTTATTTTTAAAGAAAATATTTGAACGTTCCATCAGTCGAATGAGAGCGGGCGAGTGTGCTGCTACGAGATGTATTATGTAAGCGCGACCGCGGCTGTAATGGAAATATTTAAATGTTCCAGCAACTAGTTGAAACTCTCACCAGGTGAGGTGAATTCCAGTCGGTCGTTTTGAAATTAACCAGCCGATCATCTATGCACACTCTCATACGCCACCGATAGAAACCTGTTCACGATCGCTACACGGTCACACACGCACACATACATACCGCCACCTGATATATATTTTTCGTCTTTTTCCGCTTCCGACCTTATATTCAATCCGTTGATTTTTTATTTTTTTTATTTTTCCGTATTCTCCGTTCGTTGCAAAAGCACACCGTCATTCCTGCACACATATCAAGCATTGAGTTATCCTCTACAAAGGAACACTGTACTATTCCATACACGCTCCGGTCGCCACCGAAATAAACGCCGCGATATCACTCCCATACATACACACACACACACACACACACGCGCGCGCGCGCGCGCGCACACATACACACCACCACTTCGTACATATTTTATTTTCGAGTCAAAATATTATAGAATTAGCCTAAGTATATTTTTCTTTTACGCTTCTGTTTATTTCTTCCAAATGTTCATAATTTTTATATTTTTTTGTTTCTCCGATTCTAAAAATTAATCTGACAATGTATTAGCCACTCTCTCACTCGCACAGAATGTTCCCTCGCACTCATCTGCTACCAGTAGTTCTCATTTCGTTCTTATTATTTTTTTTTTCCAAATCTAATATTGTACAATCAGCCTAATTATATTTTTTTCGCTTCCAATCATTTCCTCCGTCCGTTGATAATTTTCTTATTTTATTTTTTTCTCAGGTTCTAAAAATGAATCCATTGATATCTTCACTAGTATGATCGCGCACACATCTTCTGCCGGTATTTCTCATATTGTTCACAATAATTTTTCATGTCTATGTATTTTGGAATTAGTCTAAAATATATTTTTTCCCCTCTAAAGACTTTTTCCAAACGTAAGTATTCAAAAATTAATTCGAGTATATTTTTATTTAACGCGGTTTCATAATTTCCTTCTCCCCTATCCACCCTATACAAATTTCAATTCTTTCCTATTATTTTTCATGAATACATCCCCCCTAAAACTACAGTGAAACCACACCAACCATTCCCACGCACCCATCTGCTAACAATGATTTTCACATCATTCATAATAATTTTTTTTCGAGTCTGTTAGTTTAAGATTATTTCATTTTTTTCAAACTCTAAATATTTTATTTTTTTTCAATATCTTTCATATTATATTTTTCCCCCAATATGTCCGCATACGCTCATAGTGCAAAGGTACTCTGCTTATTTCCATGCATGAATGTTGCTATGCCGTTGATTTCAATCATGTGTCAAGGTCATCGAGTCTGCCCGGATCTTCCATGTCATATCTTTTGTAGAAAACCGGTTCATATGTACACACCTACACACAAACACCCATAACCCAAAGAACACCTCTCAACTTCGTTCATCTGCGTATGTAACCAACTATCACCAAAGGAATGTGGTTTTTCTGATACAACCCGCCCTCTTCAAAGACTTGTAACGAGCTAGAATCTCGAAAGGATTTGTTCAGGCAGTCAGTATTAGTGCTACGTTGAACGTGTAGAATTTGTTGAAAACTGTGTTCTTCACGTGTTATTAAAAAAGTCTCAAGAACGTTAAAAGTAATCATTTTCTATATTTTTTAGTAAAAAGTTAAAAATATTATTCAAACATGAATAACAATACCGATTCGATTGATATTAAAGTCGACGAATTTATTCAGAATTCATTTTCGAGTGATAGTGTCCCGCATACAACTTCATCACCTCCATCACAGCAATCAGATGATGGTTATACAGCAGAAGGATCAAAATCTTCTGTAAATAATAGCATTAGTCCTGTATTATTATCAGATCAAGCAGATATAGCGGAATATTTTGTAGATATCAGCATCCATATAGATTGTGATTATGGTTTTCGAGTAACTGAACTAGCAGCAATGATTGGTATGTCTGGCGGAAAGTGTTTGCATACACTGTATAAGCCAAGCAGAGCATGGCATGCATCAAAAATGCCGCATTTACATGTGCTTGAACCTGTTACAACACATATATTGGATATTCGGGAAACAATACAAATATCTAAAAGGAAGAAAAAGGATTCTGATGGAATAAGTGATATGGCAATTGTAAAACGTCACAAACTTTCTAGTGTCAGTAAGAAAGATGGTTGTGAAAATAATGATGAAAATTAAGAAGATTATGAAAATAGTGATAATAAGAGTGGATATAAGTCTATTAATATATGTGAAATTGACCTATTTCAAATATCTGGTGATGAATCTGTATAAATGATCAAGTATATTGAATACCATATAATGCTAATACTCATGAGTACATGATGGGATCAACACCACTTTCTGTGAATTGTGAATGTGATGAAATTTATTTAGGAAAAGGAAGAACCCTAACCAAATTTCCTTACACACAAGATTTCATAGTCTAAATCACGCAACAATTCAGACTTTTCGTTAATTTCCATTAGTGTAAGTTTAGCATATACCGTTAAGATATATATGCGAGTTCTCGGTTTTTGAGATGAACGAAGTTGAGAGGTGTTCTTTGGGTTATGGGTGTTTGTGTGTAGGTGTGTACATATGAACCGGTTTTCTACAAAAGATATGACATGGAAGATCCGGGCAGACTCGATGACCTTGACACATGATTGAAATCAACGGCATAGCAACATTCATGCATGGAAATAAGCAGAGTACCTTTGCACTATGAGCGTATGCGGACATATTGGGGGAAAAATATAATATGAAAGATATTGAAAAAAAATAAAATATTTAGAGTTTGAAAAAAATGAAATAATCTTAAACTAACAGACTCGAAAAAAAATTATTATGAATGATGTGAAAATCATTGTTAGCAGATGGGTGCGTGGGAATGGTTGGTGTGGTTTCACTGTAGTTTTAGGGGGGATGTATTCATGAAAAATAATAGGAAAGAATTGAAATTTGTATAGGGTGGATAGGGGAGAAGGAAATTATGAAACCGCGTTAAATAAAAATATACTCGAATTAATTTTTGAATACTTACGTTTGGAAAAAGTCTTTAGAGGGGAAAAAATATATTTTAGACTAATTCCAAAATACATAGACATGAAAAATTATTGTGAACAATATGAGAAATACCGGCAGAAGATGTGTGCGCGATCATACTAGTGAAGATATCAATGGATTCATTTTTAGAACCTGAGAAAAAAATAAAATAAGAAAATTATCAACGGACGGAGGAAATGATTGGAAGCGAAAAAAATATAATTAGGCTGATTGTACAATATTAGATTTGGAAAAAAAAAATAATAAGAACGAAATGAGAACTACTGGTAGCAGATGAGTGCGAGGGAACATTCTGTGCGAGTGAGAGAGTGGCTAATACATTGTCAGATTAATTTTTAGAATCGGAGAAACAAAAAAATATAAAAATTATGAACATTTGGAAGAAATAAACAGAAGCGTAAAAGAAAAATATACTTAGGCTAATTCTATAATATTTTGACTCGAAAATAAAATATGTACGAAGTGGTGGTGTGTATGTGTGCGCGCGCGCGCGCGCGTGTGTGTGTGTGTGTGTGTGTGTGTATGTATGGGAGTGATATCGCGGCGTTTATTTCGGTGGCGACCGGAGCGTGTATGGAATAGTACAGTGTTCCTTTGTAGAGGATAACTCAATGCTTGATATGTGTGCAGGAATGACGGTGTGCTTTTGCAACGAACGGAGAATACGGAAAAATAAAAAAAATAAAAAATCAACGGATTGAATATAAGGTCGGAAGCGGAAAAAGACGAAAAATATATATCAGGTGGCGGTATGTATGTGTGCGTGTGTGACCGTGTAGCGATCGTGAACAGGTTTCTATCGGTGGCGTATGAGAGTGTGCATAGATGATCGGCTGGTTAATTTCAAAACGACCGACTGGAATTCACCTCACCTGGTGAGAGTTTCAACTAGTTGCTGGAACATTTAAATATTTCCATTACAGCCGCGGTCGCGCTTACATAATACATCTCGTAGCAGCACACTCGCCCGCTCTCATTCGACTGATGGAACGTTCAAATATTTTCTTTAAAAATAAAATTAAAAAAAAAATGCCGGAACGGAGCGCGTCTCGGAAAATTCCTTTAAAATTTGGGTTCTAAGTGTTGAGATTCAGACGTTTTTATCACTCCGGCAAAATTTTACCCCTCCCAACCTCGAAAAATTAAAATTATAAAGTATGCTACATATATTACACGCAAAGGCATGTATAATACATACACATGATAGTAGAAGGTGCGATGCGTGGGAATGGGAGTGCACTTTCACTGTGGTTAACGTTATGGTGGATATATGCGAGGGAACGGCGTGTGTGTTTCCACATTTACCTGTACAAACGGGGAATCGCGAAAATGAAAAAATATACTTGGGCTAATTTTAGAATTTTTTTGTACTTAGGCTTCGAAATATTTAAAAAAAAAAAAAGATCGCGGTATCGGGAACGGACGATGCGTGCGCGGGAACGGTACGTATGCTTTCGCGGCGGCTAACGCTATGTTGGATATATGCGCGGAATCGTGGGAAGGGCGAGCGGAGACTTGGGTTAAATACAGGGTTTTAAATAGTATTCTTGGGTTAAATTTGGAATTTTCATACTTAGGCCTTGAATTTTGAAAAATCGCAGTAGTGCAGTGGGCAGGAGGGGTGGGCGGGGACTTGGGTTAGTTTCAGACGTTAAATATTATACTTGGGTTAATTTTTAATCGGTTCGACCTATCGGAAATGTGCGGAACCTGTACGGAGGAATTTGGGGGAAATTTGCAAAAAATGTGCGAAAAAGTGGGGGAAATTGGGGGAAACTCGGGGGAAACTTGGGTGAATTTTTGCCTCCGAATCAAATACTTAGGTTACTTTTTGCCCTCTGCACACGGTTTGGGGTTGTGACGTCAGAGTCGCCAGTTCCCGCTTTTACTGACTACTTACAACATATATCAATTTCATCGAAATCTCACAAATCTTACTGAAATTTGATATGTTAATCGCTCTGTATGATGTAGATTTTTTCCTTGGCTTACTGCCGGTTTTATGTAATTTCTGTTCTAGATAATTTCCATATATTTGGATACTAACTTATATCAAATAATTCATTTATATATTTTGTTATTTCTCCCGTACTTTTTATTGAATATGTTTACGAATGTGGTTAGATATATTATCTGGTCCAACCGTTGTTTTCTTGTTTAACTTTTTAATTATTTCATTGATTTTCTCTTCTTTCATTTTTGTTATCATCTTCCAAATTGGTATATCTGTTAATTAATAATGAATGGTTTACTATATATGTACAGTTTTTCCGCTAATAGGTCAGTTTTTTCTTTGTTTGTTGTCGTCCACCTATCCAACATTTTTCAGAGTATTTTTAATGTTTCACGATAATAATAAACATGTTTCTGGTATTTTTTTCATTTACTCTGTCGTCTAATTTGATCTAATTAAGCCAATTTAATCGTTTATTCGATCGTCTAAGGAAAAAAGAAACTTCGCGCGAATTTTCGATACAGCTCCCCCCGGAGTGTCGTATGCACGTCAAAAAAAAATTACATATTTATAAGTCGTCCGATATTTCGCCTTTATCGTTCTTTCATATGAGGTTGCTGAACCGAGAGACAGACACGGCAACGAAAGACACCAATATCGACGCGTATACGTAATAATAAATGCACCACTATCTATCGGATTAGGTATCCGCGAAACAACTCTGTACCAACCGATCTGACAACGTGTTTTAAATAGTTGATGAACGGCTGCTGATCCTGCCGCCGTCGGTTTTTAGAGCCGGCTACCTCACCCATAAACGAACTAGTTCATTTTTCGAGTCACGTACGCGCGGAAACAAAATACAGCGGTGCTTTAGCGAATGCGTAAACGCGAGCGGGGATTAGTAAATAAACCGAAATCGCCCGGTTGAACGATTTGCAGTAAAATTTATGACCAAACGATTTCCCCTCTGCTGTAGCCGGCTGTCAGACTCATAACAGTACTAATGCGACGAGAGGGCGCACACGCGGTAAATCATTAGAGCGTATTTACTGTGGTCAAACGCACCGGTAAGGATATTTTAAAACGGAACATTCAAATAGCGGAAGTATATCAGCGAGTTCTGAGCAAATACGATTCATTAGGTCAATTCGCAAAATATTCTTTATCCTCGCTGGAGCAGCAACTCGTAAACTATTCTAGGTACGCCTCTTCTAACCGACAGGTAATCTGAAAACTAAAATTCTCGACAAATGTTACTTTTCTCCTATCAAGCTCCAAAAGTACTTTACATTGTGAAAAAATATTGCTCAATGTCACAGAGCTTCCTGCGCTACCGTGTCATCAGCCTACATTAATACTGCTGGTGCTTAATTTGTTCCCCCGTATGTTTCTCCGGTGAAAAATCGGAGCGAATATCGGAGAAAAAATAAAACCGATACTGTGTAATTGCTCTTCATCGGCTGATGGCGTCGACACATTATATTCGTTATTTTCATAATCACAGGCACGGCGCCGCGCCAATTATGTACGATTTTTAATATGAAAAAAAAAAAAAAAAAAAAAAAAAAAATGGTTTCTCTATCAGACAGCAGTGCCATCGTGTCTGTTGTTCCATATCGACGCTAAACTTGGAATGCATTGTAAAGAATGTAGTCCCCAACAGAGCTTTCCCATCGATATCATGAGAAATTTCTTTTTTTCGAAAAGTGAAATTAAGAAATAATCGAAAAATAATATAGAACAGCATTATTAGATTTTGGTCAGATTTTTACGTTTCCTCCTTTTCTAATCATCCTTTCTTTTATTTTTCCATCCAACCTAATCTTCCCACGCGACCTTGGTTTTACGATTTTCCTTCGCTTCACCGCTCCGTTATTGTCCCTATTATCCGTTTACGTCTGAATCATACTCTTCTTCCTTCCTCACGCTTTCGTTTTCATCTCGCTCTTTCTCCTTATTGCTCTCTTCATCCTGACGACGTAGCCGTCTGTGATCCTGACCATATCCTCTTTGAATGTCCATCCCTCGTGAACGAACGTACCTCTTTGTATTCCAATCTGCTGTCACTCAAACTCCCTACTCCTTATTGTGCCTCGTATATCTTATCGTTTCCGTCGATCTCAGTTGTTCCTATCCTCAGTTCCTTTATCTTATCAATATTTGACACCGACTTTACATCTAACTGATCCTTCTCCTTCATTTCGTTCCTGGGCGAAGATCCTTTGTTGATATGCCCAAAGGGAGGTTAAAAAAAAAAAAAAAAGCATTAAGAAATAATTTCTGTGCAGAAAAATATGAATACATTTGCTGCTCGTTCGTGTAAATGGCAAAAAGAAAAACAAAGAAAACCCAAAATCGTAATATAACAACAGCTGGTCTGGTACGGCAGTGATAGAGCATCTATACTGTCCACTTGTTACTATTAAGATAAGTATCATATTTCTTTTTAATTCTATCCCCCCATATAATGATAGAATTAATATATTTCGATGTTTTTAAACTGCTTACGAATAACATGATGCATGCGGCGATCTTTTATCAGATTTATGCGATTTTACTTTAAAGTTTATTCTACACTATTATGTATTTCCCAGTATTGAATAACGAATTAACTATAACTTATTACACACCTTACACACATTGACGCAGAATAATGTTGCGTATTTAGAAAGATGGAACGCGAATGAATATCGATTATTTATAAAACCATTCGGTCAAAAATTGTCGAGAGAAATTGTAAACTTCGTAGCCCGATAGTGAATCTTCAATGGTGATTTTTTATCGTTTTACTTTCTTTTTTTTTCCTTCTCTTAAGATGGGTAAGTATTTCGAACTTTTTTGGCAATGACAAGTCACCGCGTAAACATGCAGTCGCGATATGTATATTCTTGAATTCCATTTGTATAAATCAAAAAAATTAATAATAGCGGTTCTAGTATTGCCACGGGAACACATGCAATATATTGTCACGAGTACTATATAGTGTGTCTATACATACCTGTACCAGAAATTGTTGTAGTCAAGACCCTCAAAATTATGACTATAGTAATAATGTAACTACTTTACCATGTCACGCTAAATGAGGAGAATAAACACAATAGTGCGGTGAAAATATTTGTTTTGAAAAAAAAAAAAAGAAACACCTGGGGATTTGTGTTTGAGGTTCCTCGATTAACCGATATTTATTTATGACTTCTGAAATCTAACTTGCGATATACTCTCAAGAGTAATCTGTTGTCCGACATTTCCCGGCATCCGAGGAATGAGATTTTTGCCCTCAAAGCGGAAGAAATTGGTATGTTTTTCTTCATTATCAGCAGATTATAAATCGTATTCCGCGTTGCCGCTATTTCAGAATAGAGTCAATTACTGTAATTTCAGCGACAGCTAAGTTATGGAACGTTCATGCGAAAAAATTTCAATCTGCACGTACGAAGAACCGCAAGCTGTATATAAGTTTTTATCGAAAGCAATTAACAATCCACACATTTAATCCGTAGCATTAACGGCATTATTGCAATATTTAATTATGTTTCCATCAGAATTTAACACGAAAATTTCGGACGATTTCGTTAAGATCACGGCGAATTATTATTATTATTATTATTATTATTACGTGTATATATTAAAATTATTAACAACAATGTTAAAGTAAACCGCGCGATTATCTTTACGGGACGCGATTATTTTATTCTATTGCTACGGCTAAAAAATAGTCTTTCGAAAGTTCGGTGATTATTTAAAAAAAAAGTGAATTTTTGGTTTTTTTCCATTACTTTTGCGGAAACAACTGTGAACTTTTTTGTACCAGAAATTTTCGCTTGAATAATTAATGGTTGTGTAAATTTTTGGCCAGTATTTTAACTGAAAAATTTAGCTCTACCACCGCCCTATCCTTTCAAATTTGTAATATTAGTTTATAATTTTCTTTTCCTTATTGATACGGACAATGGTTCACTATTATTACTTTTATCGTTAATAAATTCCTTAAAATGATTTTAAAAAAAATTTCTGGTGTAGCTGTGAAATATTTGTACTTGTTTGAAATTACTGCGAAGGAGAATCAGTGCGATGAAGAAAATACACCACTACGATTTTTTAAAAAAAATCGTTGATCAATCAAATTTATAATTGAATCGTCTTTTCTGGTTCTTCAACCGCTGTCATTTTTTTTTTTTTTTAGTAATAGGCATTCGAGAAAAAAATATGTTTTCGAATTATCGCAACTATTAAAAAAAAAAAAAAAAAGCTACTGACAATAAAATACAAATATATAATATATAAAATTATAATTTTACAAAACGAATTTTTATATGATGAATAAATAGTGAGATTTTTAATATGGCTTTGTAAAAAGAACACTATAAAAATGTTTACATTCATCGCGAAAAATATTAATATAAAACTCGTTTTGGTAATGTTCAAAAAAAATGAAGGTACACAATAATTTTTTACGAATTTTTTCTAAAATACGCCAATTATCAAAGTGTGAAACAACTGGACCCTTGCTTCCGTTGCAGGTCCGAAGAAAAGCACCTTTCACAGCGACTTGCGTATACCCTTTTTTAATAAGTCCGGTCAGATAAAATTACATTCGCTATCGGTGATGTCTCTTTTTACTGTGAAAAAATTGCCTCTCTCTTTTCGCTTATCTAATATATACATTTGTTGTATCCACGGGCGTCGCCAGCAGGGGGCAGGGAGGGGCAGCTGCCCTCCCCCCGGAAGCCTTGAAACTTTTTAATCAACTGGCGCATTGATGAGTATTCATAGGCGCGTAATCGTGGACAATTTTACGAAAATTATGTTTTAATTAAGGTTTTATTCTTGTTTAATAAAATATTAAGCCTTTACAACTTATAAATTTTATTTTTCCTATAACCCTCATGTCCTCTTTCTATCATCTTGCCCCCTCTTTGGCGACTGGCAACTCATCTTGCCCCTCCCGGGCTCATCGGCTGGCGACGCCCTTGGTTGTATCTATCACCTTTCACAAATGGCGGTTACCGGCTCTTTGTTAACTAGCAGTCGCTGCATTACACCACAATAGTTGGGGCTGGATTTCGCATGTTACTATTAATAATTAAAGAATATTTTATCATCCTGTTTGTTAGTAACTATAGTATAAAAAATAAATGCTAAAATAACAAACTAATACGTAAGTAACAAAATTAATATAAGAATATCAAACTTGTTATCTTAGGAACGTTTTCGGGCATAACCCATCTTCAGCTAAAATATAATCGAACTAAATTAAAAACATAGTGTAACAGTGAACACAATTTAAAACTTCACTTTGAAGCTAAAATAAAATTAAATTAAAAATAAATTAAAATGAAAATAACATGAAACATAGCACACATGTGAATTGAACTACAGTCTAACACATATTGAAACTAAAAATTAAATCACAAGTTTAATAACGGTAATTAATGTGAAATAAAAACAAGAAATAAAATTGAAATAAAAAATTGAAATAAAAAATGAATGATAAACATATTTGGAGATTAGATAAGAAATAAATAATAGAACCTGTCTAAGAAGGGCTAGTTTAAAATTTTTTATTAAAGTATTATATTAAAGAGTGGGTTTTGATTGTGTGGAGTTTGGTCATTTAATATATTGTTTTTGTGTTTATTTATGTAATAGTTTTCAGCTATGTTCATTAGGTTTCCTTTATTGTATGTGGCTAATACTGTAACTGTTTTTTCTAGTGAATCAGGTGTATGTTTATTTTTTATTAAGTGTTCTGCATATGTGGATTTTTCCGTTTCGTTATTTGTAAATGATTTAATGTGTTCTAGGTATCTATATTTTATTTTCCTACCAGTTTGACCGATGTATGCCTTTTCACAATTATTACAGTTTATTTTGTATATACCACTATTTTCAAATATATTATTATTTTCTTTATTCATAGTAATTATTTTGTTTTTTAGGGTATTGTTTGTTTTATAAGCTATTTGTAATCCTAGTTTTTTAAATATATTACTTAATTTGTATATATTTTTATTTATGAAAGTGAATGTTATAAATTTGTTTTTGTCTTTGTTAATATCGTTATTTTTTGGTTTATATTTTAATTTTAATTTTATTTTTTGTATTAATTTTTCTATTATGTGTTCAGTGTAACCATTATTTATTGCAATTGTTTTTAATATTTTTATTTCATTTTGTTTTTTGTTTTGATTCATGGGGGTGTTTAGTAATCTATTTATGGCGTGTATGAAGTATGCGTGTTTATGTTGATTTGGATGGTTTGATGTTTTGTTTATTATAGTGTCGGTTGTTGTTTGTTTTCTGTGTATATTGTATTGTAATTTATTAGTAGTTTTATTTATTATGATGTCTAAGAAGTTAATTTTATTGTTTATCTCTTTTTCCATAGTGTATTGTATGTTTTTATGTATTTTATTTAAATCATTTAAAATGTTATTTTCAGTGTTATTGTTGTTTTCATCAAAAATAACTAAAGTATCATCTACATATCTGATATATGTTTTTATATTATATTTTTTAATTAAATTTTCAATATATCTTTCTTCGATGAAAACAACAATAACACTGAAAATAACATTTTAAATGATTTAAATAAAATACATAAAAACATACAATACACTATGGAAAAAGAGATAAACAATAAAATTAACTTCTTAGACATCATAATAAATAAAACTACTAATAAATTACAATACAATATACACAGAAAACAAACAACAACCGACACTATAATAAACAAAACATCAAACCATCCAAATCAACATAAACACGCATACTTCATACACGCCATAAATAGATTACTAAACACCCCCATGAATCAAAACAAAAAACAAAATGAAATAAAAATATTAAAAACAATTGCAATAAATAATGGTTACACTGAACACATAATAGAAAAATTAATACAAAAAATAAAATTAAAATTAAAATATAAACCAAAAAATAACGATATTAACAAAGACAAAAACAAATTTATAACATTCACTTTCATAAATAAAAATATATACAAATTAAGTAATATATTTAAAAAACTAGGATTACAAATAGCTTATAAAACAAACAATACCCTAAAAAACAAAATAATTACTATGAATAAAGAAAATAATAATATATTTGAAAATAGTGGTATATACAAAATAAACTGTAATAATTGTGAAAAGGCATACATCGGTCAAACTGGTAGGAAAATAAAATATAGATACCTAGAACACATTAAATCATTTACAAATAACGAAACGGAAAAATCCACATATGCAGAACACTTAATAAAAAATAAACATACACCTGATTCACTAGAAAAAACAGTTACAGTATTAGCCACATACAATAAAGGAAACCTAATGAACATAGCTGAAAACTATTACATAAATAAACACAAAAACAATATATTAAATGACCAAACTCCACACAATCAAAACCCACTCTTTAATATAATACTTTAATAAAAAATTTTAAACTAGCCCTTCTTAGACAGGTTCTATTATTTATTTCTTATCTAATCTCCAAATATGTTTATCATTCATTTTTTATTTCAATTTTTTATTTCAATTTTATTTCTTGTTTTTATTTCACATTAATTACCGTTATTAAACTTGTGATTTAATTTTTAGTTTCAATATGTGTTAGACTGTAGTTCAATTCACATGTGTGCTATGTTTCATGTTATTTTCATTTTAATTTATTTTTAATTTAATTTTATTTTAGCTTCAAAGTGAAGTTTTAAATTGTGTTCACTGTTACACTATGTTTTTAATTTAGTTCGATTATATTTTAGCTGAAGATGGGTTATGCCCGAAAACGTTCCTAAGATAACAAGTTTGATATTCTTATATTAATTTTGTTACTTACGTATTAGTTTGTTATTTTAGCATTTATTTTTTATACTATAGTTACTATTAATAGTTGTAAATAAACAAGTTGAAATCGAATTTAGCGATTTATTGGTCAAATACAGTGAATGTTGTTCAATGCGAGGAATTTAAGAAAACAGAAAGTTTTCGATTACGTCTTCTCCGACGGCGAATGATATTCTATTAAATCGGTGTAATGGTGAAGATCCAAAAGTTATCCGGAACTGGTAGCGTATGGTAGTTTATAATCAAAGTATAAATGGGTTTGATCACGTTTTAGTAGTACGAGGAGTAATACTTTGCGGGGTGAAGTGAATGGCAACGCAGTATCCCCAGTTTCGAAGAATGGATATGACGTTTACGAAACAACGAATGAAAAAAAAACGGAATAGTGAAACTGTAACACATAAAAAGCGGGTAAACCGTTAGAAAGTATCGGCTGGCGGTTTAAAAAGAGCAAAATCATTCGCGAAGATTATAAAAAACTTGAATAATCGTGAACTATTAGAGTCATCCTACAAGATACGAATTTCTGTAAAATGAATAATTATTGACATTCCTTTTTTTCTTTTTTAAACTTATGGGCGCACACTAGCAGAAATCTAATGACTAATTAAACAATGAGTAGAAAGAAATTTTATTGAAGATTAAAGATTTTTTTTATTTTTATTTTTTTTTGTTTGGAGATCGCCAGTTGAGGAAACTACTAGCCCAAAAAAAGATTGAAGATATGCAAGAGTATCCCAGATATTTAAATGCAGGAAGGAATAAAAATGAAAGGAGCGCTGTAAAGTTGTAGCAAACCATGGTGTAGGAGAGAGCGTTCAAGAATGAATGATGACATTGAAACTGGTTGTGATGTGGTATCATACAATGAAGCGAGTCTTAGATGAAGGAAAAAAAGAGTGGCGAAACATAAGCTTTAGACAAACGTGGTAGCAGCTCGGTGGACAGAAGGAAAGAAAAATTGAACCAGACAGAAGTTGTGTAAAGAGATATAGAGAAATATGGAGAAATATGAAGAAATATAAAGAAATATGGAGAAATATGAAGAAATATAAAGAAATATAAAGAAATATGGAGAAATATGAAGAAATATAAAGAAATATGGAGAAATATGAAGAAATATAAAGAAATATGGAGAAATATGAAGAAATATAAAGAAATATGGAGAAATATGAAGAAATATAAAGAAATATGGAGAAATATGAAGAAATATAAAGAAATATGGAGAAATATGAAGAAATATAAAGAAATATGGAGAAATATGAAGAAATATAAAGAAATATGGAGAAATATGAAGAAATATAAAGAAATATGGAGAAATATGAAGAAATATAAAGAAATATGGAGAAATATGAAGAAATATAAAGAAATATGGAGAAATAAGGGAATTAGAAAAACAAGAGCGATATGAATTAAATGTAAAGTTCCTTGTTGAATTTTTTTTTTTTTACAGGCATAAAGAATAGAGGAATTTGTTACGAGAGCTCTGCGATAACGGCGAAAAGTATTCTTCGTAATCCGTGACTGGAAAGGTATAATAAAGAAAAAGGGGAAAAAAGTCGGTCTAGTCATTAAATTTCTGTAAATATTTCTGCACTCTCGTTATATGAAAAAACGATTGAAATAAAATAAATAACGCGTTTTGTTACTTACCGCATAATATCGATAATTTCAACCGCATCAGATTCATAACACATAAACCTGAAAAAAATAAAAAAATAAAAGAACAGTGCGAAAAGAATTTATATTACTTATCTAATTAAAATATGTTTAGTAATTCCTCAATTCCTCTGTGCGATGATTTATAACATTCTGCATGAGAATAATCTAGAAATAAACTACACCTGTCGGTCTGTGTGTATCTAAAAATTCCCCTTCCGTTAGAGCTGAAACAGTTATTATAAGTGTACAAAAATATGAAGCAGCACGGCAGTCTAGTGATTATAGAGGTGCTTGGCTACCAAACCAGAGGTGTCATAGACTATCGAAACTTGTCTCATTCCGGATCCAAGTCACTCCTCCTAAGTTTACCCAGTCTGAAGTAACTGGATACTAGAGAAATCCGGGGAAGTAAAGGCGGATCCCATGAGAAAGGAACTAGCCCCAATATTCTCATTATGAAAATCTTAAATTCATAATCCATGACACCTTATCAATTATATATATATGGCACTTACTTTACTTTATTTACAAAAATTTGGTCAGTTCTAATAGACGTAAGTAATTAAGTGTTCAAAGCTGTATTATTTTGTTATTTCACCGGATGATCAGTTTTTATTTCCTGAAAATCTATATTTGGCACATCTAAATTACGTATATATTGCAATTCTTTTCATATTATTATTTTTTTTTTTTTTTGGTAAAAAATATTTTTCCTCCTTCACCTTATTTTACTTAAGGTCTGCATGCGCTTCGGTTATTTTATAATTTTAATGTTTCGCAATTACATTTTGTGTTTCTTAAAATTCACCTTATATATTCTTAAATATAAAATGTTTCCTTTGTATTACTTTAAAGCAAGCTCCGTATTTTTAAGTAGTTTTTAATTATATTTTATGTATAATTTTTTTTTTTTTTAATATAATTAATAAAATATGTAGATTATTAATATATAAATCAAAATGGTAAACATTGCTAATAGTAAACAAGTATTATTACTTATAAATTAAAGAAAATCTCTTCCTTCTATAATTCTGGGTGCAATACTGGGGTTGCACCTAGTTAATAAACGTAAGAATGACAAATAAAAATAAACGAAACTAAATTTATATTCCTTTTAAGTTAAGAGTCATTAGGAGAGGCAGCTTATTTTAGTACTATCTCAATATAATAATAAATCCCAGTTAAATCGTAATAAAATGTTATTCTTTCGTGTATGATTTAGCGCTGTTTTTGAAAAAAACCGAAATGTTTTTTGTTTTCAATAGCGTTAATTCTCAAAAATTGTTTCTAGCTGTGGTCGCATCCGGCGGAATATACTGATTTTACCTAACCACAATCGAAATATACTTTTTCCTCTTTTCCATCCTAAACCTTGGCAGGGGGAATAACTCTATTTGCACAACAATGAGGAAATAGTGTAAAATAATTGAAAATTTGATTATTAATTAATACCGAATTAATATTATAGTATTGCGTGTAAGATTGCTTCATTAGTTATTCTTCTTCTTTATAGTGCCATACTCAGCTTCGGAGCGTCGGCGACTACCGATTTGTACATCTCAGCAGTACAGATACAGGCATAGTGTACTAGGCAATTGTTAAATTCAACGCAGGTGTACACACGCAAGACTACATTCGGAACTGATAGTAGCCGCTTGTTATCGCGCTACCAGTGTAGTCCCTTGTGGGTCTGCTGTGTACCGCCGACCTAGCGCGCATATGATGTTGAACGTGGTGGTTTGTCATTGCCTTCCACGTGACTATTAGCGATTATTTTATTTATTTATTTAATTCTTGTAATAAGTTCGTGGTCACTCGGGATCGAACCCGTGATCTCCACAACGGAAGTCAAGCGCTCTAGCAACTAGGCTATCGCGACGACCATTACTTATTACGTTAGCAAAATAACATCGGTTGATGGGAAGTCAATAAAAAACGCCACTTTTGATACAAGCATCTAACCCCGTGAGATGTAATGTGCGTGCGTGAACATTAATTACAAAATTATAAAAGAGTTTCATTAATTACAAAAATTATAAAAGAGTTTCATTAATTTCAAAATTATAAAAGAGTTTCATAAATTTATTTTTGATAATAAAATACGAATAAAAATGATTTCGAGAATTGTTTTCATCGATTTAACTGTTTCAACTGTTATATAAAATAATATTTTAAACACAAGTACAATACGGTGTTAAATATCAGAATGACCTATGTGATTTTGAATCGTATATAAAGGAATACGCCATGACCACATAAAGCATGACCGAACAAAAGTCGGTTCATTGAGTAAACCAGCTGCGCCGATATCGCGAATTATTTTTTGCAACCAACATCAATTAGTCCAAATTAATAAAACGGGCGCAATTACGTCTCCGGTTGAATCTAGTTAGAAATTACGTACACATCCTGCAACTTTAAATAGACTTGCTAACTAACTAATGTTTCCAACGTGGCCGCGGGTTAAAAAATCACCTGTGTCGACTACAACCAATTACGGAGCATCGCCGTAAGGCAAAATCAGTCCAACGAGCGCACATGATAAAATATTTTCCTCAGAGAATAAATTGCCTTCGTACACTTTCAATTTATGCAAGTTTAACCGAGAAATGTAAAAATATTCATGTGATGCTGAACCCGGCTTTGCTCATTAGACTTTTGATAGTGATTGAAACGAAAAAATCAACAAAAGAGAACTTATCCCATATTTTGATGTTCTTTAAACTTTTGCTATGCTGGTATCAGAAGATTAACACTGCTATTTTCCGAATCATTCGATTAAATAATTTTGAACTCGGAAAAGTGAATGTACATCAGATAAAGTCCTCCCGAACAGCTACTAAACTAAATGCCAAAAGAACTCTAATCAAAGCCTGCGTCCATTGCTATTGTTTAATAAATAGCATTGTCTCTAAGCTGCGCAATGGTCGCCGTTTGCTTCACTAGTTCCTCGCGGCTCGCATAAAAATTCTAAATATTTCAAGAAATAAAGAACACATAAACCAATAATAATGAAACTAATAATAAGCTAGTGGCGAAATAGTCTAGTGGAAACGGAAAAAGGAAAAAAGAAAAAGGTGATATCTTTCTCTAGCGAGAAGAATCCTAACAGGCGAGGTTCGTGCGCTGTTAAATATTTCCCTCGATTACGCTACGATAGCCTTCTAGGCGTAGTTTGTCTCGGCCAGATTTATATTTTCCTATCTCTTCATTTTAAGAAAAACTCGTGCCTTACTACAAATAAAACCCTTATTCCGGCTCTTATAAAAGTAATTTTATAACACTGTCCTCAACTATTTAGACTTCTTTTAAAATCCAATAAAATTTGCGTGAATTCGAGAGAGAGAGAGAAAAAAAGCCAAAAAGCCAAACAAACAATGGTACTTAAAGATTTCTTGCGAGCAACGTTGGTGTGGAAGAGATAGTAATTTTTCTGTCTGTTTACGAGAGGGAAGCTAACGCTAACGACAGGAAGCTGAAAAGTTGGGGTCAAATTTTTTATTATTTAACATTTTTTTAAGCCTACGACGTTCCAGAATAAAGTACTACCTGATAGAATTTGAACGTGGCGCCGTTGCAAAACTTTTTAAATTACTCGCACGAAATGCGCTTCCAGAAGCGGGGACGATTCTGTAAATTCTCCCCGAAAAAGATGGTTCCCGATTGAAGAAGAAGAACAACAACAACAAAGATGGAACGGAGAAGTAGGTGGGGGTGACGACGACATTTAAAATGTATGCGAGAGAAATGTGTTTCGGGAAATAGTTTCAAATTCAAAATTTGAATCATGTTTATCTTTTTTATATTTCTCTAGTTTACGTCCGTCGGGAAGGTAAAAGGTTTAAAATGTCGTTTATTTCGTTGGTTTTTTCGAAAAATAACATAACCAAAAACTAAGTTCGACAAAAAATGTGTGTTTAATTCAGCGTGTTTATATGTGACACTCAGATCAGTCGATCGCTAACCTCTGACGAGATTATTTAAACAATGGACACAGCGCGCGACAATGAAAAAATCACTTAGAACTAGATTATCGAATAAATCAATCGAGAGCGATACCGCTGTAAAAACATGTAGTAATTAATACGGTCTTAAAATTTAATCCAAACTGGAGAAGAGCGAATAAAAACAGATTAAAATATAGAATTTACTCCAAAAACCGATTTCAAATAAGTGCACGCAGATTAAAAAGACTGCTCAATTGTATACGTTTTTTTGCTTTATGCGATTGTGTTAGACTGAAGCACCTCAATCATCCAAACAGTCGGCTTAATCACGGATCTGAATGCCGGTGAAGAAAGCCTAAACGGAAAATCGATCTTACTATCTAAACAAGTGATTTTTAAACGGATAATAACGTTATTTCTAATTAGAATCGTTCAATATGACATGTAGCGGCTGTTTTTATTTATTCGATAAAGCATGTTTGACAGAAGCAGGTAATTAAGCTTTTGCGATGCAAGTCGTTCTACGTAAACTAATAAATAATAAAAAGGTACAGAAGAAATAAATTATAAAGAATTTTTCCATTCAACACTGCAAATTTGCTTTTATTTATTTACTTTTTTTTTCCCACGAAGGGCTTTAATAACCGAAAAGAAAATGAGTGTGTAAAATAGACAGTGAAAATGCGAAAGATGCATTATAGGGACGGTAAGACATCAAAAGGCTTAAGAATTGAGAATAAAACTGATACCTTTTAATAGAAATAAAAGAACACATTCGAAGAAAATACGATCGTGGCATTATCAGACCGGAATATTATCCGGATGACGAAAGGACAAGATATCGTAAAGAAGCTTAAAACGAAATAGAAGAAGAGAGGCTCACAGTAAACTATGGCTATATCGAAGGTGACAGATATCGTAGACCGTCCGAGATTTTGGTAAGTCCTAGTAGCGGGGCTGAAAAGGAGGAGATTTGGTTACGTATATAAAAAACGACTACAGAATAGAAAAAAATGAATCGCGCCATTACCAAAATGGGAGTGGGGTTATTCTTAGGCAGAAAATTAATATTAACGGAAGAGGATTTTGAAAGGAAACTACCGATGACTAGAGGAATCCAGAAAATGCCAATTCGGAGAGAACGAGAGATGAATAGTCTACGAACATGCACTTTATTATATGCGATATGCTCTTTATATTAGCGTCAGAATATGCACTTTATTATATGTTGGTTTTTTTTAATGGGTTCGTCAACATGGACATTGGCCCAAAAACAGTGGAACAGAGGGGTAAGAGAGACTCAGATCTTTACACGATCAGAGATAGCCGACAGAAAGGAACCAAGAGCTAGAATAACCGAAGGAGAAAGAAGAGAGAGAATGAATGAAGCACAGTATGGAGCGGGAATACCGGTTTGTAAGAGGAAAGAATAAAAAGAAGCTTGTTCAGTTGATAATTACGAACAACCGAACATTATATGATCGGATTATACGTTATATGCTTTAAATTAGCTTCATTTTTTTTTTTTTTTATGTAATTTTGGAATCCATTTTTCACCTACTTAACGATGTCGGAATGAGTTGAAATTTTTAGTAATTGTCAGAACTCGATGACAATGCAATATGTTATGCAGAAAAAAACACCCATAAATAAATTTAAAAAATGTAAATAATAATTATCGAGACAATTTTTTATTTCCATAAAGAACACGGCGGCTTGACGGAATCAACCTCAGTCGGTTTCATTATGTTTCCCGTCACAATGCGGCAGCTTGGAGAAAAATAATGTAGCCCTGGCCTCGTTATGCTTTCCAGCGCAATGTGGAAGCCGGTCTTTTTTTTTTACAAGCCGCTGCATCCTGACGGGAAACATGATGAAAGCGGCTGAGGTTTCTTTCGTCAAGCTGCTGTATTTTTGATGGAAATAAAAAATTGTTCCGTTTATAAATATTTACATTTTTTAAATTTATTTGTGGGTGTAGGCGCGTTTTTTTTTGCATAATATTGCATTGTCATCGGATTCTGACCATTAGTAAATTTTTTTTTTTTTTTGGGGGGCCTGTCAACCGGGGACCTTTACCCAAAAACAATTAGAATAGGAAGAATTCAATTATATCTTCATACGATAATGTTGTTAAGAAAAAGGAACAAATAATAGGAACAATCTGTGGAGAGGGAAAATGGAGTAGGAAGACCAAGTCTCAGCAAACTGAAGTAGAAAGCAGAGCACTCAGCAGAAAGAGATGAAATTAGTAAAAATTTCAAATAATTCGGATGTGTCCGGAAGTAGGTGAAAATGGATTTCAATTGTGCTGTTTTGTATTCTTAAATTTACTGGAAGGTTGAAAACTGTAGATGCAACGGAATTAAGTACGGCTTTAGTTAAATGCAAAAAAATAATTATAATCAAATATGATCATTCTGTTACATTTCCTGCACGATTAAAAAATTAAAAATAAATTTATAATTCTGAAAACTAAAAACAGATGTTTATATGTAAGATGCGCCTTAAAGCGTGAAATAATTTAAATTCTTTTACAATATTAACCTAAAACAGGTGGACATTAATAATTAATTTCAATTCAAAATAAAGCATGATGGAGTGATTTTGTCAGTAGTCACATGCAGCCCTTCAACAAATGTAAATGATATAAAACCACCCCGTGCCTTATTTTGAATTGAAATTAATTATTTACGCCCACCTCTGCGCACTCTTAGGTTAATATTGTAAACTTAAATTGTTATTTTGCGAATTAAAATTAATTATTAATATCCACTTCTTCACTCTTAAGTATTGTAAAAGAATTTAAATTATTTTAGGCTTTCTAGCGCATCTTACATATAAAGCATATCTGTTTTTTTAGGTTTTTTAAACTATAATTTTATTAAAATTCATCGCTTAAAAGCTTTCCTACTTTTTTGATGCTTCAAAGTCGCGCTTGTTTTATTTGTGTAAAATAATTTGTCGTATTATATCGATCATGAAGAATTTTTACCCTCCGTGCTGTAACACATTAAGTGTGTTTTATGTTTTGTTTTTTTTTATGGGTTTATTAGCTAAGGGAATGCGAAGAAGGACAAAAAATAAAGATGCATTATTAAAAGGTTGTAAGGCGATAGAGGATGAAATCGAGGGCAGAAATAACAGAAGCAGAGGGAAATGAGAAAATATAAGAAGCACCGATGATACAGGGAAGGAGGATATCGAGTTTTAGTAGAGAAGAGTTAACGATTGTTCAAGAGAAATGGTCGAATATTTAAATAAAACACGTATGATATTAATTTCCGACGGAAAGTAATTAGAAGAGGCGAAAAGGAGAAAATTGGAGTAGAAGCAGGTGAAAACCGAGAAAATGGTGCGGACAGGAGATTATGATTGAAGCAAAGGCGACAAATAGTCAAGATTGCTGGGAGAGTGTTTGTTTACAGATGATAAAAGAGACTTGGTGAAACAATGTACAGCTAAAACTTTACAAGTCTATCTTCAGCGTAGATTAAATTTTTCGTTGTAATCCGAATTGCGTTTATGATCCTGAATAGGTTACAACTTCTGAACCTTTGGTACAGACGAATCGCGGGAAGAAAAAATAAATAGGGTTAAGGATCACGCAGCTGACCGAATTTGAGAGACAAAAACGGTCATGGATTAAAATTGATTAAAGCAAATTAAAGGAAAAATTTAAAAAAATAATTAGTTTTTGAATTATGGACACTGTTTATGCAGTTTTTCCTATCTATCGCCGTAATTTACACGACTGCAATCGATAAAACAGATACGTGGTAAAACAGAGCAAGGAACAACTTTCTAAAACCAGTTCATTTTCTCACTGTTTACTTTCGGTTTGTTTTTTTAATCGCTTATTCGTATTTCAGCTTTTCTTGTTTTAAAAGCTTTTTGATTTCATTAATTTAAGCATCCTATCGAAAAAAGCAACAAACAAAAACGAATCGTTTAAATTTTCCTAATTTCGAGAGTTAATTTCGTCGATTGCGCTAACAAAAAATATGTCGCATTTTTTCAACATTTTGTTTTAACTACCCCCGCCGGAGTCATATTTGTTAGCGAGCAAAAGTTTTAGAAAGAAAAAAAAAAAAAACAGATAAAGACGCTATAAAGTAGGAATGTAGGCGCCAGTCGTTTGGCCAGTGGAAAATAAGTAAGAAAAAATTTTCGGGAAACTGTCCGAATGATTCGTTCGAGCAAAAGTAAAGTTCAGCTCTTTTCCGGTTAACTTGTCACTTATAGAACCGGACCATCCTCTTGGGGCATGCGAGCTTTAATACTCCGTTCGATTGTTGCATTTCTTTTTCCCTTCGCTTTTAACATAAGTAGCTCTTATTTGTTTATTTTTAAAGTTTAGGTGAGCCATAATTTTCCAAACTGAATGCCGCTTATGCATAATAAAAAAAAGAAAAGGAAGATCCAGATAAAAATTAAGTTGTTGCGAAAAGTTCAAGTTTTGGCGTGCCGAAGTCATCCACTTTTAGAACTGATCCGGACCGAAAACTTACGTAAGGTCCGGTTCGCAAAAACTTTCGATACCTTTGCACCGTTAATAATTTCGTCACTTACAGCCACAGTGCGGTTTTTTCTTCATATCAGTTTCGTATTTGATGCACTTTAAATAATATTTGTTTCGCGATACTTTTCTTTTCGAAAAAGTTCATAATTTCCGCATTTTCTAAAAAAAATAGACATTTCTCGACTATCGGTAATTTCTAAAAAGTTTCCCATCATCGTGAAACTTTTTTAACGCTTATCTAATTACATGTTCTCGCGTTAATTTATTTTATTAATTCGGCGGCGCTAATATGATATTTAGACGACGGATAAAAGCTTCGATAGGTTGACTATCAAAAAAAACAAACAAGAGAATAATAATAATGACAAAAATACATTCATTTGTGAATAAGCATTTTTTTATTCGTTTGGGATATGTCTTCGGCTGAGCACGCCCTGTAGTTTCGTGGACTATGAATGTCACTAAAATGTCACACTGACCAGTACATCAAAAGCATTTGAGTTCATCAATCATTATTACTAAAAGTAAAATTCTACCCGCATCACAATATCAATTTTTTTCATCGCTGGAAGAATTGTTTTACACGGTGCCCGGAATGTACACACGATTCTTCAATGAACTGCTTGCTCGTTCATTTGGCACAAGATCATTTGCGCCACTTCCTTTTCTTAAGATTTTGCTAAGTAACAGTGATTTTTCGACATTAGGAAAAGTCTAGCGAGATTCTATCGCAGAAACATATTTTCGTTTTACACCGTCTTTCCGATAGTGGAGCGCCTATTTAACAGTCAGGATTTTCACTTTCTTCTTTTTACGTATTTCTGTCATTAGTCAGTATCGTATCATCATTAGCGGAGCATCAATTCACTCTCACACGCACCCTCCCGCTCAGGTAATTATTTGTTTCATTTGAAATATATAATTACCTGAGAAATGTGTAGCGCACACGTATTACGATCATCACGTGGTTACGACCGCTATTCCGCTATTGAGGGAAAAATTTTAATCATAATTAATGGTTTTCATTAAAGCAAATTAGGCGAATTTGTCAATTCTAAAAATTTAATTTTTTTTAGAAAGAGAAATGAGTCAGTTATATCTTGATACGGTATCAAATTTGTCAGGAGAAAGAGACAAAGGAATACGAATTCGCAGCAAATTGGAATAGAAAGCAGAACGTTCGATTGAAAGAGATTAACATTTAATAAACACCGTTAATCAACATCGCAAACATGCTCTTCGTTTGAGAGGACAATATGGAGAAGAAAATGACGAAAAAAGGGAAAAGGAGAGTAAAATAATATAAGAACGAAGACGAATAACGGAGAAAACGACAGAACAACGAAATGAAGGAAACAAAGGGAACCCTATTGATTAGCAGGAAGACTAGGTTGAACAGGTAGATAGAAAAGAACAATTGTTAGAAAAAGAGGAAGTGTATATACATTCGATACCAAAATCTGAGATGAAAACCGTTACGCAGCGGAAGGAGATTAGAGGATGAGATTTTTCATAAGAAAAGGAGTGGAAAGAACCAGCAACTCGAGCTAAGCAGTTCGCCGCTTCATTACCAAAAATACCCGAATGGGGCTAGGAACCCACAGAAAATCAATTTGAACGGAATGGGAAGAAGAAAGAACATGGATAAACGGGCGCATATGGAGAATAAAAAAATCACAACAACAATCAGGGATAGGGGGAACAGATGGCCTGAAGAGTAGCAGTATATTCAAAAATTTTGAGTAGAAAGGTGATCGGAGAAAATGAAAATAGCGGATCGTAGGATAGTTATTAATTTGTTTATGAATATGGAACAGAAAGAAGGCAGACGAAAAGATTCTGAAAAATCAGAATTCGGAAAGATACCATCCGGCCTCTTAGTTCGATGAGATGAAAATTGAGAATTGATAGTAGCGTGGAATTGTTATCTAATTAGGGCGTGTGGAAGAAATTTGGAGGGCGTAGGTATAGTAAATATTTTAGGAGGATGGTAAAGTTCGGTCGATGGATATTTAGTTACTCCTAAAGCGACTGCTAGTGTAATAGATAGTCTCCGACGCTTATGAGTACGGCACTATAAAGAAAGCGACTGGTAGATTGCGAAGCTTTGATCACAAAGTGTTGAACCGTATAAAAGCAGATTCGGAGGTTGGTACATTTTATTGGTAGATTTTACCGCATCAAATTTGAACTTCTATACTTTTTTTTAAAGTTAAGCACGCGCTGTGTTTTGCTTTGGACCGAATTTCCTCAATATTTCATCCAGCATCATCGATAGTTGAGGGAATTTTTTATCGATTTATTTAATGTATCTACTTTTTTTTATTTATTAATTATTACGTGACTAATTCATTAATTTATTTCTTTTTTATTTTTTTTTGCACTTTTTCAACTGGCCACTCAACTCACTTTTTCCTTTATATTTTTATATAATTATATTCAACCGTCTTCTTCGATGTGAAGGACATAAACAGATTTTTCCCCAGTTCTTGTAAATATCAGTAAATTATCTTAAAGAAACATAGCATATCATTCGGCAAAATGCGTCCTACGGTTATATATATATTGTTTATTACTTCGCGTCGCCGAATAATATGTTCAGTCGAATCTCCCTTTACATTTGCATAAATTGAACTCAATTTTGTTCCAACTTTACATAAATTTCTTCAAACGCGGCCCATTATTTGAAAAAATTTGCGTACGAATTCTCTGCTTGGTAAGCTATATATCTTTTCCCGTACGTTTTTTTCTATTCGAAATATTTTTCTGCTCAAAAAATGTCGTACTTGGTTTAGAACTCTATTTATCGTTTTTCATTCTGTCACGATGTTCTCACCTTCGCGACCGCTTTGTCTACTGCATCGTTGCACTCTTGCCATTTATACTTCTATAATTGGAATGAACTGTTTCTGTTTTGTTTTTTTTTTTCTTATTCTTTACAATCGGAATGGTATTATTCGTAATCTAAACAGCCTTCCATTCTAACGTTGCACAAGTCGTTCGTAATGCTAACTTCCCTTGGTCTCCAATCTGAATGGAGAGACGAAAAATTGCCACAAGCAGACTTTTTACATTTCCCCCTTTCTAATTGGAATTCGATTTAACAAAATGTAACTTATTTTAGTCTAATGAAGTTTTCGGAGGTTTTTAATATGCGCGGTATGCTAACCTAGCCCGGAAGAATTTTGTTAGTAATTGTTACGGTATAAACTATTTTTTAGTATTTTTAGTAAACCCGCATTAGATTAAACTTTTAGCAGATGGTAACATTTTCGTTTTTGTTATTTTGAGAACGAACTCGGAGTATTGTCATCAACACAGCATCGCTTTATTTCTTTCCTTTTTAATGTTCTCACTAGCGTGCCGAAGTGGAGGTATTTTAAATGAGATCTAATTATTTATATGCGAGTGCTTATTGTCAAGCGTATATTTGATGCGATTCCTAACTCTACTTTCCATGTCTCGCTCGTAAGTCTAGTAAGTGCAGTTCGGATTTCGCGCGTAATTCACAGTCATTTTTTACTCGTAGTTGACACCTTCAACTATTTTTAGGAGACTCGAAGTACAGTAATTTAATGGTGCATATAAATACATGTTTTAGATTTTTCTCGCACATTTTGCGTATTTTAAGGAGGGTTGTACAGCATATTTCCGATAATTGTATATTATGAAGAAAATTTCTACGCGCGCAATTATATATTTGAAATTGTCGGAAAGATCAGAGAAAATGTTATATTAAATTTATAATTTGACGTAGAAAAAACGGCATCGACGAAAGGTTTATTATTTTTCAATTTATTAAAGTAGCGAAAATTTTAGACGGACTATCGGATGAAGTTTAAAAAAAGTCTCTTAACTCCATTTGAAGTGGCCTTACTTAAATATTTCTCGGTTTTGTCCTGCACTGTTATATATGGGGAGTATTTTATAAGACTGGAGATATTATTTTGGTTTGTGAAAAAAATTTCCATAATTGACAAGTGAAATAATGTTGTAGTTTCCTTCTTTTTTTTATGTAACCTAACGCAAGTGAAGTTTTCGGAAGGTGTGAATGGGTAGCCGCGGGAATCGAACCACGATAGCCGCACCACAATTAATGATCGCTGGAATGTAAATTCGATGTAAGCACAGAAGTCATTTCTTAGCCAATCCTCACGATCGTCCGTTTAGAATTCTTCAGAAATAGAGACGCTAATGATCCTTAAGCATTTGACTTTTTTGATTCGCTGAAGCGACTGATTATCTTACATTAAAACAGAAGGTTGGACAATTACGTTTCCGGCTGAAATTAATATCGATTTTGTCGAATGACATGGCTGAGACCTGGCTTTTGGCGCTGGTTTTTACGATACGGTTTATTTTATCTTTTGTAAAAGTTTTGTTTTGAAGCTATTTTACTGCTGCCCTACACAGTATAATATTACTAAATCATCAGTATATGACGATGCGTGCTATATCGAATACTGTATTATGAATGAAAGTGAGAAATTCATACGAATAAAAAAAAAATTGCACTTAGATCGTCATACTGATCTCCTATTTATCTAGGCGAAGATCGGCAGATTTGAGTCGAATAATTTGATATAAACTTATAAATAAAGTAGTTTCCGCTGTATCGCTATTTTTGAATTGATTACAGCTCTCCAATATGTAAGTTATGGGAGACTTTCCGCAAATCAAGAAAGCACACATGCAGTTGATTTAGTTGAAAACCTAAAATGTGTTTCTTGAGGTCGGTAGAGAAAGTTATGCAAAGTAGATATCTTCGAAGGCGGAAACCATACTGATATTTATCCAGGATTTTTCTTCTTTCCTTGTTAGAATACAGCCCCGCATAACAATAATGCTTTCCATTATTTTACAGAATATGTTTGTTAAAGAGTGATAGGCTGGCAGAGCTAGATGGTGACATTTTGTTTCTCAATTGTTTTTGCAGTCTGAAGAAAAATGTTAAATACGGTTGTATAAGAGATAACGATGTCTGCAATCTGGTTATATAGCGTAACTACATAGATACCATCCAATTCAGGTATAAGCTTTTTCCAATAATGTTTTTCTGCATTCAGTTCAAGTTCATTCTGTTCCATAGCCAGGAGACGATTGCATAACTATGAAGTATTAAAAATGAGAATTACCGCTGGAATTAAAAATGAAAATCCTAATATCGTTTTACTCCCTTCGATCGGAGCATGCTTCATAAAAGGAAATAATCCCTACTATTGAAATCATAATTTCTGGTAAAGAAAAATTCAACATTAACATGCCTATTTAACGTTTCGAATTACACGGTCCATCATCAGAAACTAAAAATCTAACTCGCTCGTTTCAGCCGACCACGACTTCGTAAATTATACCTTTTTTTTTTTTCTTTTAAAAGGGTCCCCATCATCATTATTATACTTGTGTGTGCCTCAATCCTACCACTAAAATCACTTCTTGGTTTTCCATGACCGGCGTGTCATTAACCATCGTTGAACTGGGACAACCTCCAGTAGTTTCCGCCGTAATAGAACTTTTTATAGAATTTTTCTTGTCTTTCTTATCAATTATGCCTTTTTTTCAATAAAATAACAACCGGTTTCCATGCCGGATTTAATTTGCACACTCTCCTCGCTGTTAAAGGTTTCATTAATTTCTAGTTTAATGGCTTTCCTAACAACCTCTCTGTTTTTAAACTTATCCACCTTCGCCAAAATTTCTGTTTCGTCAAATTATGTGACCAGGGACTGTTTCATGTTCAGCCAACGCTGATATGCGTACAATCTGCTTGCTGTTCATGTGTGTACTAATCCTTCTACCGGTTTGTCCAACCTAACAGCTACCGCATTCACACGAAATCTTATACACACCCCCGCTACATGATACGGGGGGGGGGTCATCTTCAACGCTGTTGAAATAAATTATTAATTTTCACGCACGCCTTGAACATCAGTGTCTAATATTACTTTTGCCGAGGACTCTGTCACTCCTTTAATGTAGGGTAAACAAATGAACCGTCGATTCTTGGTTCCGCCTTAACTTTTCCTTCCTCAGTTCCGTGATTTTTGTTGAACTTCTTTATGTACTACTCCGCCTGTTTTCTACTGTAACCATTGATCGCCATTTCCTCCATTAACCTTTCCAATTTCTTAGGTAGATCCTGTCTAGAAGACACACGTTTAGCTCTAGTCACCAATGTCTTGAAAATTCCTAATTTTCGGCTCGGGCAGTGATGAGACCTTTTATGTAGATATTTACTCGAATGCGATGGTTTGCCGAACACTGGTCAATCCTCCGCTATAATCTTTTTCAACTAAAACGTCTAGAAAAGCTAATTGTCCATCTTTTTCCCTTTCCATTGTGAATGTAATATTCCTGTGAAAATTATTTAAGTCGTTCCGAAATTCCTGTAACCGAACCTGCCCAAACTGTCACACAACAAACGTGTCATCCACATACTGAAACCAATATTTAGGTTTCCACCTGTTGTAACACATAGTTGTCAATATATCTCTTCCATAAAAATGTTCGCAAACACCGGAGCCAGTCTAAACCCCATATAGCCATGCCATCCTCTTGCTCGAACAGTTTACCATCAAATGGAAACATATTCGCTTTCATGACCACGTCAATGGAACTAGCTAATTCGTTACTAATACCATATTTTTTAATAATTTTGACCATATCTTCAATTGGAACATTCGTAAACAATGAAATAACGTCAAGACCTTTTAAATCATTTTCAATGACAACCAATTGTTTTACCTTATTAACAAACTCTTCTGAATTTGATATATGCGAATCGATAGCACAAATCATGGTCTTTAACTGTTTGGCAATGTACCCTTCCAGCAAATAGTTCGGACTATTTATTGAACATGCATTAAGCATCATGGGGTACAATTCATTATGAATTTTCGGAAGACAACTTCGGGATAGTGGGAACATGCGACACTAGACTCTTTGTTAGAAACCCATCCAAATTCGAACATTTAACTACTTCAACATTTTTGCACATCCTTTAGCTGATTAACTCTCTCGCGTGCAACAAGTACGCATAAAAAAACTTCTGTAAAAAAAAATGAGTACAAGTTTTAAAATTTGTGACCCTTGGTTGCGATATCCAGTTTGGCACAGTAATTCAATAATATCCACCGCAAAATTATCCTACAAATTTTTATTATCTGAAAATTCGAGCAAACTAAAAGCTGAGTTAATATTTGATTTACGATCGGACTACAGAGAATGGTCTCACCAGAGGGTAACTCTCATTATTGGTAAATTGAGTATACATTGTCATCAGATACTAACGTCATTTATGTTTTGCGTTGGGCACGGCGTTTTCTTAAAACTTGATAGTAATGCCCTTAAAATGTAGACATTGCGATCAGCATAGGGAAGAACTATTATATGTTTTTCCCGGCACATCAACAATCTCAATACTTCGTCGTTACACAGGCAGGCTCGTATGAACCGGTTTATATATAGAGGAGTACCAACAATAATTATACAATTTATTTTTTTCTTCATTTTTACATTTAGTGCATTTCTCTTATGTTAATTTCGATTAGTAAGCCACGTCAATCGAATACCTCGACACCACTCTGGATGACAGCTGCACCTTAAAGAAAGAGGTTCGTTCTCCAATTGAAAAGGCTCGAGCAGCGTTTTAACCATGAGAAATGTTTTCACGAGACGCGAATTGAACATTGGTTTAAGGCTGAGACTCCTGAACTGCTACGTGTTTTCGATCTTGCAGCATGGTTGCGAAAGCTGGACGTTGGATTCCACACTGGAATAACGCATACAGAGACTTTCGAAGTCTATCGTCGTATACTACGGATATCATGGATTCAAAAAATCACAAATAGGGAAGTACTAGATCGAATTGGAAGACAACCCATGCTGTTAAGCTCGATTAAAAAAAGGTAAGCTACGGTATCTGGGTCACGTAATGAGAGGCCCTAAGTACGAGATCCTGTGAGTTTATCCTAGAAGGAAAAATAGCGGGCAAAAGATCTATTGGACGCCCGCAGAACTCCTGGATGAAAGATTTTCGCCGGTTGCACATCAATTGAGTTGTTCCGCTCCGTTAATTTTAAGGTCGTGCTGGCAACGTGGATCGCCAACCTCCGAGGCGGAGATGACACGTGAAAAAGAAGAAATGCCCGCGCTAACAGAAAATGTATTATTTTAATTCAAATGAAACAAACAATATCTTACTACGTATTAGTATTTTATTTAAATTATATCTTTCCTGTTCGTGTACTTACGTTCACAATTAACATAATAACGGATTTGGATAATCGTATTGTTATTTGATCGTAATTTTATTTTATTATTCACCTTGAATTACCGTACTAGTACGATTTGATCTTCAGTTGTTTTCATAATTCACGTTTTGTTACACAGAAAGTGTATTTGCTGATTTTGCTTCATTGGGGGCATTGATTCCCAAATTACCCTATACACACACACACACACACCCATATATATATATATATATATATATATATATATATATATATATGTATGAATATGTATGTATGTGTGTATATATTTTTTTTTACATTTCAATACTAAGATTGGATATTGAAAAAAGAAAAAAATATGTCGACAAGAAACTGGGTTTTTAGACCTCTATAAATAGGTTGTGGAATTAAATGCGAGAGAGACGAAAAGTGCGGAAAAGGCCGAACAGGCTTCTCTGGAAAATATAATTTCGACTGATTACATTGGAAACCCCGAAAGAATAGACGGATCAACAGTGGCTCAATTTTATTGGCATTTAAAATTTATCCGTTCCGCCTCCCACCGGAAAGTACGTTTAATCAAGTCGTTATTGACAAGCGACGAAATATTGAAAAGCTTGCAAACTTTCCTCAAAGATTATCTATTCTTCAGAACGATATTACAAGCTGAACCGACTTCGTTGAATTAATTAATTTCTTTTCATTAATGCTCGCTAGTAATTTAGAATAATACGGCAAAATTGAAATTTTACCATTCTATGTAGGAAAAAAATTTTTTCGTTTTCAGAACGTCTTATTTTTTTGGTTTTACTTTACAGAGAATGTGAAATATTTCAATATTAATTAAGCAGTGAAGAATAATTAAAATATGAACGCTGGAATAGCATTATTGGTAGTTTAACCAGTAGCAGTGTGGTGTTACGACGGAAGTGAACAGACCGAGTAGCTAATACGGGGCTAGGCCTGCCAATTCATTGTTGTTATTACTGGATGCATAAATTTTTGTTACTCATTATCTTATTCAATTTTTAGAATAAATATTGAAGTCAGTATTTTTCTTTAACTGTTATTTTTCAGATTTTTGTGTAAATATTTTAAGAGTGGTAGTGCAGGTAGTAGCAACCTAAAATAATGCTGCTTTCGATACTCTACGGAAAGCGGACTATTACATTAGGAGTATGATGTTCAAATTGCGCTTTGCGGGTTTCTAATTATCTATATTTGAATCTATATTTTCGTATGGTAAATAACACTAATAATTCTCGAAGTAACTCGCATTCATCGTAGCATTGATTTTAAAATTCGTTCGGGGTTCATGTTTCCCCTGCATTCTAATGAAAATTTTTCATTTAATTTTCGTCTGCTTATATTAGGCGAGAAAAGTACATCTGTAAGGAATAATTTTCACCAGCGCTCATTACTATAATTACCGATACACTTATGTCAGACCATCACTGAATTTCTAATAATCAAAGGGTATCATTGGAGTCAGCCTGTATTGTCAAAATATAACATATAATAATACTATTGGGAGACTTAATATTCCCCTCAGTGGTAAGAAAAATGGCGTCGTGGGAATTCAATTTTGTTTCTTCGAATCTATATTTATCAGCGAGTATTGATGAAATTTTCATTTTTTGTCTCGCCCTAAGAATTAGTTGTTTTCCAACTTTCGTTTCTATGTTTAAAACAGCTGGTATTGTTAAGTGTCATTGGTGTTTGTTGCATTACTAAAAACTTCTGTAAAGAAACCTCCCTTTTTTATTTAACGTTCATTTTAGTGACTAGCGATTATCTGTTCACCTCACCGGCCGGAACACTTTTGAATGAACGAAAGAGTCACCAAAATCGGTCTGAATAAACAAATGTTATGCGCCAATAAACATGAAAATAAAATAAAAAAACAAAGCGACGAACATATGTGACCTCCTCTTCTCAAGTCGGTAATGAGAAACGTAATGAGGCGACTCCGACGAGATGGAATCGTGTAACGATCAGTGCCGATATACACGGGAATATTCGGAAATGCATATGGGTAAACTTGGCAACTCGAACAGTATTGTTTCCAAGCACTGTGTTTTTTTTTTATTTTTTTGGGTTCGTCTACAAGGACATTGACCCAAGAACAGAGGGAAAAGGTCGAGGAAACCTAGATCTTTATACGATCAGAGATAGCCGACAAAAAGGAATCAAGAGCCTGAACAACAGAAGGAGAAGGAAGGGAGAGAATGAACGAAGCACTGTATGCAGTGGGAATACCAATTTGTAAAAGCTGTGTTTTCTTCGCGGATCATATTTTTTCCATGTAGCAGTGAAAGTTGGAGATTATCTTTTGGTTGCAACAAATAACCATTTTCGATGGAGGTTAAAATCGCGATGATCGTCTTGTTTTTGTTCATTAAACTGACGAGTAACCATCGGCTACTCCAATTTTCCAACAACCCGGTCTATCCGACTTATCCCTTCATAGAAAATGAGGTATACTGCAAATTTCTGCCTCAAATATTTTCCTACAACTACTCGTGACACAGTCTAATAAATGGCTCGACTTATAACGCTGTATTTCCAGATTTATTTCCTGTTGAAAACAAAAATAAAAATAAATTAAATCAAAATTAATAAATTTAATTTAATTTTTAATTTTTAAAAAGAAAAAAAGGAGCTCCAATCAAAGCATATACAGGTCAGCCTTGTGTGGACACCGGCGCATACAGGAATCCAAGGAAATGAATTGGCGGACCAAGCTGCAAGAACCGCGACGACACAAGATTGCCCGCCTGAAGTACTTATGACACCTCATGAAGCTAAAATGGTGATAAGCAACACAGTCAAAAACTACTGGAACACCCTTTGGCTCCAAACGCCGAGCAAACTCCACGAGTTTAGAAAAGATACCTACGAAAACATGCCAACTCTCAGTAGACACGAGCAGTGTGTCCTAACTCGTATCCGCATTGGACACACAAACTTGACCCATTCGTTCCTCATATCTAAAACACCGCCCAACCTGTGTTAACGCTGCAACATGCCTATATCGGTGAGGCATCTTTTGATCGAGTGTAATCACTACCAGCAGGCCAGACAACAATCGGGTATTACCAACGGCCTTCCAGAGATGTTTTCGGACGCCGAGAAGTGTAAAAAAATCGTAGCCTTCCTCAAAGACATCTCTGTATTCCAACTGATCTAACTTCCCCAGCCTTGAGCTAATTTTTTGATTATTTTTTGTTTCGCGCATTTTCAAATATTCAATATAAAATTTTATAATTATCTGTAAAACCGTAGTCGCTAATGACCCTGTAGTCCAAAAGCGACTTGTAAATAAAATAAATAAATAAATAGAACCAGTAAATAACTATCATAATCGATCTTAGATTTCAATGAATAACTTTGTTTTCCATCTAGTGATCGCCAACTAAAAACATGTTCTCGAACGGAAACTTACCTACCCTATTACAAAAAAAAAGAAGAAACTATACACGTATTTGAAAAAAATACATATACATACATGCATAATTCACAGTATAAACTAACTACGGTAGCATGTATGTAGTTATCAGTAAAAACACGGTCTTTTCCAATTATCACCGTGCTAATGTAATGTTTTTGGTATAACAATCAGATTCGAAAATTACCACGTTTAAAGCGAGATCCGTTGATCATAATTCCTTGATTATTATCAAAACAGTTTCCTTAATTGATACTAAAAACGTTTAGATCTGAAGAATAGACTGTTTCGTGCTTCTTTGGCAGCAGGGTTGCGAATCTTGGATCAAACTAAGCAGATCACATTGAGGAAAAAATCAACATTCCATACAGCCGGAAAGCTATATTAAACCTTTTCTTCAAAATAAAATTTTTCTGCATGAAGGATATAATACTGTTTCAACAAGTTGTACAGCAAAATTAATTACATTCGTGAAGCTTTTAATATATCCTGTAAAGAATTCGCAATGATCAATCGAGAGTATCTTGTTCGTTCCTTCCAATCGCACGCTTTAGCTATAGAGTAGTTCTCTGATTAGAGTCTTTGCAGGCATTATCGTCAACGCCACAAAAGCGAATAATTTCTTTCCCAATATGGGATAAGACAACAGTACTAAAAATCATAATTTACCATGTAAAAGGGCACGTAAATAAATTTTCTTTATGTTACTGATGTAGGCTGTTGTTTTAGAAATTCCCCACGAAAAAATGTAAATAAACAAAATAAGATGATAAAAATAAAACTTATTAATCGCAGTTTTCTGCCAGGAAGAAAGTTTTCTTTAAGTTACACATATCGCAATAAATTATTATTTCTGTAAATCTACTAATTTATATTAAATACGAAAGCACGCATGAAGTGATTTAGAGTATTCTAATTCAGTAATGTTAATTATCCGATTCGTAAAAAATATAAATACAAAAATCAAAATGAGAAAGTTTTTGGTTTCTACTGTCAATCTTGTTGAAAGTTTGATAAGGTTGATTTGGACTGGTAAAGCAAAAGAAATTGAAAAAAATCGATGTTCACGAAATGGAGCAGAAAATAAATTAGAACTAAAAAATGCAGTTCATCCAACTCATCGGGATAAATTAAGACAATTTACCTAATTTTTGGAATATATATATATAAAAAAAAAAGAAGAATTTATTTTTATTATTGTTTGCTCGTATTAAAACAATAAACGCGTTAATATACACATTCGTGTACATTGCAAACAAGTACTCCTGTAAATTGTGATTTGTCACAAAAATCACGCGGGGACACCCTTGTGTAATTGTTTCTCTGCAGAACAAATTCTTCGATGATTTCAAATTCTCGACTTATAATTGCTTCTCGGGTTATTTAATTATGGTAATGTAAATTATTCCGTGATTTTCATCGTATAATTGTCCGCCTAATGATACGAGCAGGCATTTTCAAGAGAAGCGTTAAAAGTTAGCCCCTCCTTCGTGATGAAATTTTAAGATCAAATTTAACTCAACAAATTGCGCTTGTCCGCGTGCCAAATTTACTGATAATTAAAATATTTTAGTAACAATTGTGACGGTAGCTTAGCCGAAATTTGAAGATGTTTGAAAAAACGATCATATCCAAAAGCCGCAATATTTTCATGACGAATTGTGTTCTGCTGATAGCGTCATTCTTCTGGATTTCTAGTTTATCGAAAAAATAAGTCTATCGAGATTTATTTTACAATAATTTCTCGTAAAATGATAGTAGGTTAAATTAACAATAATGAATACCATCCCATCTTGAAATGAAAATAAGTTGATTAAGATTGATCTGTCCTGCATGAATCATAAAAACGACCCCATATTTCTGATATCAAATATGTTGCACGTATCTTCTTTTTTTTTTCGATCCTAACTAAGTTGGTGATAAATAGTCCTACCAATCAATAATCTACTAAATTTAATTAAGTCGGGTTTAGCAAACAAGCGAGGAATAAACATATAAAGTAAATTAAATAAGAAGGGAATTATAAAAGTTTTTTTCGTAAACAAACAAGTTACAATATATTTTCCCGAAAAAATTACAAAAAGAAAGAACTATTTTACTTAATAATCTACCGAAACTATTCATCATTTTGCGTGATTTCAACGCGTCCAGTAATAAATACGACGTTAGTCGGAAGGCCATTAAATAAGAAATTAATATCGTTCAGTAATCAATCTAATAGAACTCACTATGCAACAGTAATCTCGACACTTCTTGCTAACGGAAAAATTGTGAACAAAAAATTTAAATTTGAACTTTAGTAACAGTCAGATTCCACTCGCAAAATAAGTGCGATATACTTAATCACTTTTGATAATAAACTCGCTCTGAAATCAGATATCACTGCTTTGGGAAAAAATTGTCGAAAAAAAATTAAAATTTATTTATAAAATTATCGAATACATCATATGGCGCAAGCAGAGATATGTAACCTACTAGCGTTATATGACTAGGGCGCGCCGGTCTATGTTTCCGCAAATTTTTCGATATTAAACTTGTTTTGAATTCAGTATCCAGCTCGAGATTGATAACCGGAGCTTTTCGAACGAAACCAACGAATCTTTTGTGCGAAGCTCAGCCGAAATATTTAATCTCACTAGCTTTCGTCAAGATATTTGCGCTGAAAAAAAATCTATATTCAGAATTTCAATATCGAAATACCAACACTTGCTTACGATTTCATTTACGCAATACTGCAAGCAAATCCATCGAAGTGTGGATTGAATACTTGCGAATGTTCAATAGACTACATCAAATGGTGATAATTGGAAGCGCTTAGTGAAATCGTAGAACGCTTTAATTAATTTTCATATGTAGGGATCGAAATCTTCAGCAGAAACAGGTTGCTTAGTGGTTTTGTAAGGAAATGCAGTTCTACAAGCCTTTTCTTCATATATCACTTTCATTCCTTCTCACAAAATTATACGAAATTAAATCAACCGCTGACTATGCAGATGCCAACAGCAAGAACGCAAATTATTTTTTATTTTCAATTTGAGTAACATGCAAAATTTACATTAAATTGCTAATGAAATAATCTTCTTATTATAAATAACACCCAAGAATATATTACTCTCATGAACCACCCAGCTCATTGTGGTATCTCCAGTAACTACAAAGCAGAGCAATTAGCCAAAACATGCAGAATTAACATTGCCACGTGATCAGGGTTGCACATAAAATGGTTGTTGGGGAAATAGGAAAAAACGGAAAAGCGACGGTGGGAGCAAACTGTGTCCAAAGCGCAGGCGGCATATCGCAGACAGATTAAAGCGCTGCATAGAAAGGAAGTCGACAAGTTCAAAAAATTAACGAGTCCAACTATCTTTCCTCTATTTTAGTGTGACCAAAACATCGTGAGAGATCGGTTTGAATTAAATGAGAAGGGAAGAGATCTTGAATCAAGAAACGTGTGAGAAGGATTAGAAGAATTACGTAGTCAGTTCGGGGAGAAGAAAGAGGAGATAAGATAGAGTACTCTTTGAGAATCTGACAGAAAAAAGGCATTGCGAAAAATAAGTGAATCTTTGATGAAGAGAAGAGCACTGAAGATAGCGGTGGATTCAGCACAGAAAATGGAACAGAAGGAGAAGAAAGAATTCGAAGTAATTTAGAAAAGAACGAAAACAGGCGGCATAAATTTTATTCGGTCCTTTAGAGCCGTCAGTGAAAATTTTAAAGTTGTTAGAGAAAATATTGTGTATGGTGCGGAATCGCTTTTGGAAAAATAGGAAAATAACAACAGTTAATCGGATAAAGAAAGGAGGAAAACATAAAACCAAAGTATTTTTTTTTTTTTTTTTTTTCTAATAATAAATGTGTATTGAGATCTTAAACTACTGTTTAAATAATCAATATATATGACTAATTAGTTTAGACATGTATAGAATATTAGTTCATTAACTAATTTATATTATTTATATACATAAATATTATTTACAAAACTAGATCGTTCGGCGTTAATCGCTTAAGACGTCTAACATCTGATGATGTGTCAAGCAGCTGGATTGCTTCAACATTCACATGTTGATGGAGCCGCTTTTCGTGCTTGATGGAAAAGTCGCGAATAACCTCGTCTACCCACTTCAGATTCAAATCTGCATGCAAGTCCTCGTTTCTTTGATACCATTCTGCATTGGTAATTACACGAGTGACTTTGTTCTGGCTACGCTGAATGACCATTCGGTTAGCAGGTTTTGCACATCCCCAAAGTTGGACCCCATAGGTCCAGATAGGTTTGATAATTGACTGGTAGAGCAGTCGTTTACTGTAGAGGTCCAGTTGTGAATTTTTTCCTAACAGCCACCACATTTGACGAACTTTGAGTCGGATTTGTTCCGCTTTCTGCTTCACATGATGCTTCCATGTTAGATGGGCATCGAGATGTAATCCTAGATATTTAGCTGAACTCTTCTGCGGAATCAGCTGATTATTGATATAAACAACATATTGAGCATTAACTTTTTTTTAGAGCATATGTAACGTGAATGGATTTATGCTCGTTGAGTTTTATTTTCCATTTCTTCGTCCATCTCGAAACTCGGTCTAGAGCGTTTTGCAGGTTACTATTTGCTTCAACTTGTGAATCACTCACAGACAATATTGCAGTATCATCAGCAAACACTGCTATGGTGGTGTCACCTGTTATTGGAATATCAGCCGTATACAAGAGGTACAAGATAGGTCCAAGGACGCTACCTTGTGGTACTCCAGCTTGTATAGAATGAATTGTTGACTTCGCTCCTTCGTATGCTACTCTGAATTTTCTGTCAGAAAGATATGACTCCAGCAGACGACAATAGTTACCTAGCAATTGTTGGCTAATTTTTGCGATTAACCCTTCGTGCCATACTTTGTCAAATGCTTGGGCAACATCTAAAAATACTACTGAACAGTACTTCTTTTCTTCAAATGCTCTGTGAATTATTAATGTAACTCGATGAACTTGGTCAATAGTTGAATGTTGATCCCGGAAACCAAACTGGTGATCTGGAATAGTTGTGAACGGTTTGAGACGCTTGAGAAATAATTTCTCAAACAGTTTTGATATAGCCGGCAATAATGAAATTGGTCTGTATGAGGCAACTTCTTCTTCTGGTTTATCTGGCTTCTTAAACATGATAATCTGAGCTACTTTGAAGCACTCGGGTATGTGTTTAAGGCGGAAACATGCATTGAATATGTATGTTAGTAATACAATTGCTTTGTGAGAAAGTTCTTTTAGGACACCAGGCGAAATTTCATCTATGCCAGGCGCTTTCTTTGGGTTGATGTTATCAATTTCCTTGGCCACTTCTAACGGTGACACTGGATTAATTTGACATTCAGTTTGATGGATAATTCTTGGGTGTGCACCAGATTGAATATCATGTGATTGGAATACCTTAGCTAAATGTCTAGCAAATAATTCTGCTTTATCTTCATCACTACGTACCCATTTATTGGTTTCATCTTTTAGTGGAGGAATCCGGGTAACAGGTCTCTTCAACCGTCGTGCAGCTTTCCACAATGAGTAATCTTTATCCGCTTCTGGACTTAGATTAATCAAGAAATTATCAAATGATTCCTTTTTTATGCTTTTTATTAGCCGATTAAGTTGGTTACAAATTCTGTTAAATAAGGTTTTGTCTGTCAGATTGTGAGAATTATGCCAGACTCTTCTTGCTTTTCTATGCTGTTTGATTAGTTCCCTCACTTCGCGTGGGTAGCAATTAGTGGTGTTTCCTTCTGGGGTTGCAGTTTTTGCAGCTTCTTGAATTATATCAATAATATGTTGCGCCTCATATGCTAGTTCTTCCTTTGTTTTTAGATAAAACCAAAGTATGGACGTTTTTTCTCAGTGTAGTTATATAGGAAAAATTGAAGGAGTCGGACAGAAACAAAATAGATAGATATTTTATTAATGGAAAAGTGCCAGTTACGTAAGATAAAGGAATAAGAAGAAATAAGTGAAAAAAAGGGAAATAGGCAAACGTTTAATGACAAAATGTTAAGTTGAATTGAAAAATGTGGAATATAGGTTTCAGCTTGAACAGCGGGAATAGGAGATTTACGACCTCCAAAACAACAGCGAGTGCAAGTATTTTATACGCGGAACTAGATTTGGACAATCATAGAGACCTGGAATAGTTACCATTTATGAAACAGCGATAATCCGAAATAAAACGGATACCAGATTAAGGTGAGAAGAACGCAAGAATAACGTTTTCATCCGTATGTGAAAGGACTTAATTTAGCTGAGAGCATTTTGAGTGGTGGTTAAGTATGCATGACACTAATGTGTTTATAGAATGAAAAACGATTATCCAAGAATACTTCGAAGTAGCGAAAGGAGTTAGTAAAAAAGGGGGATTGGACCATTATTTAAGGTTAATTAAGAAAAAATGAAAAGGATGAAAAGTAATTAATGGAAATAGGAATATACTGGATGAAACGTTTTCTAACGTTATTCAAAATTTTTGAAGTTAATAATTGCTTATAGAGATGTTCCGGTAATTAAAGTTATCTATCATCCGGAAAAGTACTCCACATGACGATTCGAATATTGCACATGCTAAATATGTGAAAAGTTTCCTAGAAAGTCCGTTGCAAATGCAGCTTTCTACAAAGTCGTTCTTGCCGAAAGAAGTAGCAAACTGTCTAAAATCAATTCCTCGCAATAAAGCTCCAGGAGCGGATAAATCCTTGGTCAGATTACCTCAGAACGCTGTTTCATGTTACTCTGCTATATATTCAACTCTACGCCACAAAATGGATAATAAAAGAAATCGATAATACTAATAGTCTTAAATCCTGGAAACCCTCAAACCTCTCTTTATGCTCTTATCAGCCAATAAGCTCACTTAGTATGTTATCCAAAGTCTTTGATAAATTATTATTTTAAAGGATTTGTTTGATAGTGGCAAATCAAAAGGTTATATTCCTAATCATTAGTTTGGCTTTCGACTTCAACATTCTTCAACAATGTCGCAGACTTGTAGATGCAATGGCAACGGTTCTTGAAAAAAAAAAAAGTATGTTTAGCGGTCTTCTGGGATGTGGAACACGCTTTTGATTGTGTTTGGCATACAGGATTAAAATTTAAATTAAAACAGATAATTCCACCGGATCTCTATCGACTGCTGGTGTCGTACCTAACAACTATAGAACATTCTCAATCAAAATTAATGAGGTAATTTCTGAAGAAAGAAAAATATGTGCTTCGGTCTCACAAGGAAGTCTGTCGGGCCCAATAATTTATTCAATATACACAGCAGACATTGTCTTTAATCAGACAATTCTGGCCTACATTTGCGGACGATATGGCGTTAATAACCCGTAATGAAAATATCGATTTCGCGAATATGAAAATTCAAGATCACATTCATAACATACAAACGTGGGCCAACAACTGACTGGAGAACCAAGTTCGATGTTAAAAAGTGTCAACATACATGTAAAGTTTTCACTAATACTACATGTTAGAAGTTAATAATAAATAATTCTGAGATACCGCAGGTTAATTCCGTGAAATATCTGCGAATTCATTTGGATCGCAGACTAAACTGGCGTTTCCATATAGAACAAATCAGTAGAAGAGTCTTGGCACGAGTCAAATTGCTTTACCTCCAATAGTGTAGGAAGAAAATCTAGTTTAAGTCCGGATTTATTTTAAAAAAGACGGATATACCTCTCATGGTTATAGCGCCAATCTGGAAGTATGACAGAACTGTACGGAAATACTAAAGTAAGTAACCTATTACCGGTACAAAGGCAGCAATCGCAAAGATACTTCGCACGATGGCTTGGGCTAAATATGTCTCCAATCATGCACAAGAATCTTAATAGTTCGCATTAGTCAAAGATGGTATATGTACAACAGAGTGTGTATCATTCTTCGATAAACTTAGTCTTAGTGATAATCCGAATATATTTCGGGTATTAAGAAATACGTTGGCGTAGGAGTAAATTAAAAAGAAGATGGTACCGGGACGCTCTCTCTCATCTTAAAGGCACTCTATAATATCCATCATTCGTAAGGAAATACGAGTATTCGCTTTTGTATCTAGCTGATAATAGGACTGTCAAGCGTGCTTCGGCCATTATTATACTACGCCCACGAGTAAACATATCTTCTGTCTGTTACCAAGTATTCGAAAGATAGGTGGCTCGAACAAACTTAATTTATTACCGCAACAACTAGTTACAATAGTTGAAAAAGGATTTCAAATATTTAAGTATAAATAACATTCCCAGTAGCAAATATTAAAAATTACATTGCAGGATTTTTTATTTCTTTGTAAAAATAATAGATAACACTACTGATTTTTTTTTTTTTTAACTTTCCGCAATGAGTACAGACTAGAAGCGCGGCTTCTAGTTTAGATCATGTCATGGAGGTTTGATGATTTCAGTAACGCAAAAAGTGAAGTAACGGAACGCGGTCTTTTTTTTTTCGATTTCAGCCTCTATGGACTTCGCTAAGCAACTAATTATTCATTTTACATCTTTTCCTTCTTCCTTCCTTAACATCTTTCCAGTATTTCTTGAGACCCTCCATTAAGGCATTTTTAAGGCTTATAACTTGTTCTATTTTAAAGATTGACGTCGGGTCTATTTACTTACGCCAGAAATTAATAAAATGTCATCTACAGTTAATTATTTACTATCGTAATCATTTTATTTAAAATTTCATAAAAATTAATTTTTTTTGTTTCATTTGTCCCATATGCATTTCTGTACCGTTGGTTGTATCTCAACTGCCTAAAACCTCATATTTCCCGAAGGGAGGGGATAGAAAACTCAGCCGACCCTTAAAACCTTCGTCTGGACAACACGAATACACTCAAAATATTTTAGCATGAGCCGTCCAGCAATAAGTGAAGGAACGCATACAAGACAAACATTCATTTTTACATTGATATACATATACAGGTATGATTGATAAATACTTTGAAAACATCGGCGAATTTAATATATTAAAAAATAAATAAATTGATAAATTTCGCACTACCAGTTCCAAAAAATATTGGCACACTACAGGCACAATGTCCCCCCTTTAAGTACATTTTATTGAGAAGTACATTTACCGTATAATTGTTTTTTAACTTTTTAGGGCATTTTCGATTAAATTTTGAAGAGAAATCTTGAAAGCGGTATTTCTTCTTTTTCATATTTGTTAGTGTAAATATTTTTCACTATGTATGGACCGCCAATTACAAATAATGTTGCTACCAGCGTAATTAAATCAATATTAAAATCACCACAAATCAGGAAATTATCTTTATTGCTTAATTTTTTTAAGAGTGAAGCGGTTTCGTTTATAAATTCGCCTACGTTTTTACTCGGTGATCTGTACATAGCAATTAAGCGTAAAGGGTTGTTTTTGCAAATCTCTATATCTGTCATCACCAGGTCCATACTTGGTCTATTATTAACCTCCCGAACGTGATATGCAAAATAGAAGTACCGCAGAGTAAAAAGGTGACTAAATACTGTCCTAAAAATGAATGGATGAGTCAAAAAATAATCAATTTTATGAAAATCAGAGATCAGTACTTTAAACTTAGTAAAGGGAACAGAACCAATATTCGATATAAAAATTTATTTAGAAAATATCGAAATATGGTTACAACTGAAATAAGGAATGCGAAACAGAATTATTATCGGAGTCAAATAGTTAAAGCAAACAATGATTGTAAAAAAGTATGGAATGTAATTAACAATATTGTTAATAAAAACAATAAAACATCAATCGATGATTTCATCGTTAAACATTTTGGAAATACTGCATCAGTTGCTGAACAATTTAGTGATTATTTTATATGTTCAGTGGAACATCATAGACACGAATGTCACATTCAGTTATTGAATTCGAATTTTGATAACCGTATTTATTCTTCCTTTTTTATGCCGCCAGCAAATAAATACCAAATAGAAGCAATAATTAATGATCTAAAAGTTTATAAGGCACCTGGATGGGATGAAATTAGGGTTAAAGATATAAAACAAAACTTAAATATTTTTGTTCCTATTTTGACTAACATGGTTAACTATTCTATAAAGGAAGCTATTACTCCTGATGGGCTTAAAAGAGGTATTGTTAGACCAATATATAAAAAAGGAATGAAGAATCAGCATGAAAACTACCGTCCAATAACAATAACATCTGTGATAACTAAAATTTTAGAACACTACATTGATAAACACTTAAGAAATTATCTGGAAAAAAACAATCTACTCTACGAAAACCAACACGGTTTTAGAAGAAAAAGATCCACGATAACATTATTGAGAACAATTGTAAATAGGATAAATATGGGATTGTCGATGGGGAACCAATTTTTAATTTCATTTATTGACCTATCCAAAGCGTTTGATTTAGTTGATCATGAATTACTGATCAAGGATTTAGAAAATCTAGGCATTAAAAACAATCAACTTGAGTGGTTTAAGAATTATATAACAAACAGGAAAAGTATGGTCAAAATTGCAGGGAATATAAGTAACGAAAAAAATATTCATTATGGAGTAGGTCAGGGTACCATATTGGCCCCGATTCTTTTTCTTATTTATACCAACTCGTTACACAAACATATTAAAAATGCAAAGGTATATGTTTTTGCTGATGATATTGCTTTGTTAATCGAGCACAACAATTTTGAGATGGCGGAAAAATTACTACAAGATGATGTAGATAATTTTAGTAAATGGGCACATGATAGAAAGTTATGTATAAACATAAATAAATCAAAAGTATTACACATTCGGAATAGTTCTAAATATAAAATACGCGATCCGCGAATTATCCTCCACAGTAACAATTGCATTCATGAGCTTCATGTAAATATCAACACCCATTTATGTCCTTGTACACCGTTAGAAAACGTAAATGACTTTAAATATTTAGGTTTATATATAGATAAATCCCTGAATTGGAAAAAACACATTTTAAGTTTAAACTCAAAAATAAGACAGACAATTCCAGCTTTATATAAAATAAAGCAGGTACTATCATATCAAACACTACGTATATACTATAACTCAATTATAATGTCTAGAATTTTATATGGAATCCAAATATGGGGCGAGGCTAAGAAAACTGAAATAAATAAAATAAGTAAAATACAGAAGAGGTGTTTGAAACTCATACTTCCTCATTGGAAGCAAAACGTCCCTGGATCAACATGGTGGAAGGAAAACAATGAAATGTCCCCCAAGATGTACTATTACTATTACAGACTACTAGAATTTAACGTCAATAATATAAAATTACCATCTAGGCAAAAAACTAGATTGACAAGAAACCAAAGTAATACATACTACATCTATCCTCGTGGGGTAAATCTACGAATTGATAATACGGATAATTCGGTTTTAATTAAATTAATAAGTACAATCCCGAATCATATATTAGAGGAAAAAAGAATTGGTGTGTGGAAAAAGGAGGTGGAAAATTGGTTAAAGGAATGGTGCAAAGATTAAACAACAAGCTACGTTCTGAATCTCTCTACCTTTTAATGCTCCTTTCTTTTTACGTTTTTGTTTTTGACTTCCTAGTGTCTTTACCGGACATTAAGTCGTAAAGAAGATTATGTTTCCTATTTTAAATATTGAGCTGTCGGCATGTAATAATGTACAGATACGTATTACGGGGCGTGTTACGTAGTTGCATGCGTATATATATTTATACTTAATCTTAACGCTAGAGTACTAATATTATGAATATAGAATAAGTTAAGATAAATTATAATTTTTATATTGTATATATTTTTTTTTGAATAAACGTTAATAAGAGTGTCGGGCACTCACACAACGGGCATATTTGCCCTGTGAGACCCACAACTTATTTCAAAAAAAAAAAAAAAAAAAAAAAATGTTAAATTGTAATATTTTTACGAGGATGAACACTTGTAAATCACGCTAAGACGATTTTAGATTCGTTTATTCGGACGTTCATTTTTGTATAAACTAACCTTGAGAATTTTTTTAGTTTACTCACGTTTAAATTTTTAAGTATATTTTTTTTCCTATATTTCAATGATGACAAAGTGTCGCTTAAGAAAAAGAAAAATCACCTATCTAAATGGCCTGTGGAATTTTTTAAAATTTCTCAGCCGATGATTTTTGTCTGACTGTATCAAAAATTCCTTTTTCTATACGATAAATAACATTGACAATATTTTAAGTCTATCGCAAGTGTTCAACGGTGCGAACTATTTGTTTACACACACACGCACACACACCTATTTTAATGATACGGAACAACTACTGATCGATAGAGCTTTCGAATAAACAGAGGTCACATTATTATGATCGGTTCGAATAGTCGAATTTTACGCGTGATTAAATATGAAAACAAAATGCAAGCTCGTATTTCTCTGCGTTCGAAAGAGAAAAAACTCTAATTTTGTATTTAATTGTTGTTATTTTTATGGCATACGGCATTTTATTCCGGTTTGCATTGTAGAACGATAATCCTGTCGAAGGAAATTCGCATTCGAAACATAACAAGTTTAGCAGGCGTTAATTTATTTTGTCGGAAGGGGGCGACAAAATAGCTCAGTGAAAACGATTTTTTTCCGAAAAAAATCGCGACCTGGAAAAAAATAAAATTCAAACGGAAAAGCCGGTAGCACTGCTGGCTGGAGTGAAGTGAGAGGAATTGAACGCTTAAGGCGAGCCGGAACGTTACATTTGCCGGCTAAAAGAGTTGCTGACAATTTTAAAAACCGCTAAAGAACCGCTAAAAAACCGCCTAGGAAAAAACTCGCTTCGAGAAAATTCTTCTTCTAAATTAGATAACCGGGACGACAATAGACGACGGCGCTACGATAGTGGTACATTACTCTGCTGCCATACCAGCTGAATGGCTAGGCGATTTACGGTCTTCCTTTTTCCTGCTCACTTCTAGCGCTGTTCCTTCCATTTTCAGTGCGTCGTGCCTCGGCCGCTCTGCGAAATTCCGGCTTTCTTCGTATCCGATTACTTCGCCGCGGCTGCCAGGCTGCCTTGTTAAAAAGTCTGCTCAACGGCAGTATTAGGAATGTGCTGGTAATAGAGCGAATCATGGCGAAAAAGGAGAAAAAGGAATAGGACTTCGGACGAGACAGGACATGGCAAGTTGGTCGTCAAGCAAGGCGACGCAGCAAGGCATTAGTCGACGTTCAGAGTTGTTCAGAATTTACTAGACAACTATGTCCTATAAAATATATCCCTCTCAGACAACACGGAGATTCTTCTAAATTCTATTCGCCGCCCATTCGTTCATTGCGAATCCTCAGCACGCGCTGCTCAAGCAGCCGATATAAATCTACTTCACTGCGATTCCGCACCGACCGTTGCCTGTAGCTCGGTCGCACTCCCTCTTTCTGGCTGCATGATAAAGCGCCTACATTTCCGTATATAACTTCAGTTAATTGCGTTAATTGTGATCTATTTTTGTCGTCGTACAAAACTGATCTATATAATGAATAAAAATAACCTTTGCAACCTCAAATCCTACCAGTCATTAGTTGGTTTGCCGAAATACAATATTGTTTCCTCCTTCGTCGTAACAGCTTAAGTTCTTTTTGTTTTTTACTATTATTATTATTATTATTATTATTTCCCCCCTCAATCTGGCTATAACCGATGAGGTAAGTTTATTAATATATTAATAAATTCTATGTACAAACATTTTCAGCGTACTTAATATTACATGGTTAGCTATAACAATCTTAAATATTTTGTGTGGTGAACATGGTGAGTACTTAAAGTCTAACACAGAATTTTAAAAAAAGAGGAATAAAATACAATAAGTTATAGTGTTGGCACGGCTAGAACAGCGTTTAACAACTTAGAAAGAATATTGAGAGACCGCAAAATGAAACTAGAACTCCGCTTAAGAATTCTGAAGTGCTATGTATGGTCCATTGCAAGATATGCAACAGAGACATGGATAATATCAAGAAACGTCGAAAGAAGAATTAACGCGTTCGAAATGTGGACTTACAGAAGACTCAATAGGATTGAATGGACGGAAAAAGTCACGAATGAGGAGGTACTGAAGAGGGTAGGACTAGAAAATACGATTCTGCTGACCGCAATTAAGGATTGTAAGCGGCTATTCATTCAAAATAAAATGACGAATGATGATTTGTTCTTGTTGGTAGCAAACGGAAAGATTCCGGGAAAAAGGTCAAGAGGAAGGAGAAGACTCACAATGCTGGATCGAATCACAGAATAGTACCTACTTTTTTTTTTTAAATAAATAAGTTGTGGGTCTCACTGGGCAAGTATGCCCGTTGCATGAGTGCCCAACACTCTTATTATCGTTTATTCTAGTAAACAAAATTACAATTAATCATTCTTACTATCTAGATCGAACGTATTAAACCAAAAAAATAAAAATAAAATATATCAATCGACGCAAATATATATATGAATTACACAATAATACACCCATACACAGGAGCCGCTTATATGTTGGACATTGCATACATTAATGTACAGGAAAGAAAAAAGAAAAGGAAACTGGTAAATAGATGGTCTAAAAGAGTCCTAAAAAATGCAGCAATAATAATAAAGGGAAAAGAGGATGCAGCAAAATCCCTTAATCTTTGCACCATTCTTTCAACCGCTTCCTCACTTCCCTCTTCCATACACCAATTTGTTTTTCGTTTATTATGTGACTGGGCATAGTACTCATTCATTAAAATTAAAACCGAATCATATGTATTGTCGATTCGTAGATTTACCCCTCTAGGATGAATGTAACAGGTATTATTTTGATTCCTTGTTAGTCGAGTTTTTGGTCTGGAAGGTAACTTCACGTTATTGCATTTAAATTCAAGTAGTCTGTAATAAAAATAATAATGCATTAAAGTGAAAGTAGAATTAAAAAAAAAAAAAAGGAAATAATAAAACTAATAAGAGTACTAGGAATAACATTTGTATTTCTCCGTAATATAAATATTATACGTGGCAGTTGGAGAGGATTGATCAATCGGTTCAAGTATTAGTTTTGTCTTAAATTACAGTGTAGTGGTGCAGAATTCACTTGGTCGATAGCTGCTAGCATATTTTTATTTCGGTCATACGTTTTTCATTTTTTAATGCATCACACTCAAATAGAGTGGTTGTTGTACAATGTCAATTTTACGAGAAGTGCAGTAGCAGCAAAAGGGTGTATCGGTTATTTAAATACTCCCGAAAGTTACCATGCCCAGTGAGAATCTGAGCATTAAGTTTTTTAGTTTTAATTCGTTTTTTACGGAGGAGAAGAGCAGATAGGTTTTTCGACCCGTTGTGGCTTCGTCCCACTACGTTTGTATTAATAAGAATGTTATCAATCAGCCTTCTAAATGTTTCGATGGGCGAAACAGTGCTACTATAGTCAAAATTATTAAGAAATTTAAGGGATTTAACCAACTTTAGGTTCTGAGTAATTCTCTATATTCAGTTAACTCGTCTTATAAGAAATAGAGATGCATGGACCCGCTGTTAGCTATAACACATGCCACAGGAGCAGTTCTGTATAAGAAAGAAATGTTTAGTACAAATTTTGTTTGCTGTTTATTTACAAACTTCAAGATTTTTTCACCTGAAATAAATGCACGACCCGTATCCTCAAATGGATTGAATTAATCCTTTTGTAACACAGGCTATATCTTCTGTTTTACCTTAGTCCGAAGTTGTTAAGTAAAATGCTTTTCAGTTTATCATATAATTTAGTGCACTCGATGTTCAATTCTTGTAAGTGAGCAGTGAACCTTAATTTATTACCGATAAGAATACCGAGGTATTTTATTGTATCAACCAATTGAACACTGGCCGGAAGTTTTTGATTTTATCGGATATTGTTGTTTTGCCGAAGAGAATTGATCTACTTCTTTCAGTTGAAAAGCAAAACTTAGTTGCGTTATAATTTCTTCTAATTTTTTGCAGGCCAATTCAACTTTAAGGGATTGTGTATGTAAGGGATTTAACCAACTTTAGGTTCTTATTAATTCTCTATATTTATAAGAAATAGATTCATGGCTCTTAGCTATAACACATGTCGCAGAAGTTAGAGCAGTTCTGTATTGGAAAGATATGTTTAGTACAAATTTTCTTTGCTGTTTGTTTAAAAACTTTAAGATTTTTTCACCTGAAATAATTTGGTACCAGAGAAATTATCTGGGAAAGTAAAAGCGGCCGAGAGAAAGTAACTCTAGCCATATTACTCTCATTAGTGCCGTTGGGCTTAGTATACTGTGAATCTTAACTTCACAATCCCCGACGCCCTGCTAAAAGGGTATGGGACTTACTTTACTTTAAATGGCGAAGGCCAAGTGAAAAAAAAAAATAAAATAAAATAGACTTTTTTTTTCTTGGACTTGTGTCCCTTCATCCAGAAACAAATAGAAAGGAAAGAAGTCAGTTATATTTAAATCCGATCAGAAATCTTTGCTAAAAAGGAACAAATAGCAGGAATAATTAATTTGGAAAGGGAAAGGCAGGATATAAGAAGGACAATAAGAAGTAGAAAGCTCAAGACTCAGCACAAATAGGAATATAAAACGCTCGAAAGAAAGAGATGAACACTGGAAGAAAATATGCGTCGAAAATAACTGCACCATCGGCATGGAAAGGACACAGTGTGAGGAGGAAATCAGGCAAAAACGAAATCTGGAGGAAAGCGGCAAAGAATGGCCAAAACGCATACGAACAACGGAAACACCATCAGAACGTCGAAGAGAGGGGCGCAAAAGAAATCATGAATAGGGTGAAAGAGTAGGCTGAACAGAAAAAATTAATTATTCTTAGAAAAGGAGGAAGCATAGATATCCGATACCATGATCTGATATGGGGAAGCTTTTACATATCGATAGGAGAACCTTACAAAAGGTACATAACAAATCCGATAAATCTTAACAAAACCGATAAACCTTAACAAAACCGATAAATCTCAACAAAACCGATAGACCTTAACAAAACCGATAAACCTTAACAGAACCGATAAACCTTAACAAAAACCGATAAACCTTAACAAAACCGATAAACCTTAACAAAAATGATGTACCCTCACTTACGTATTTGTAAGTAAAGCGGTATACAGTGATTTCGCTGTTCTTTAACTTTTTAGTGTAGCCTTCCGATGCATAGTTAAGTGGTTGCAGTTTTATTTCGAAATTTCTTTCAGAAGTATTTAATAATCATGTAAAAGAAGTTGAAAAATCGCCATTTCGATCTAAATAAAGGCAATTTTAAAACGACTTCTCGTTGGTGCGTATGCATTGATTGTTTTAAAACTGACCTATTCCATAAACCTTTCAATACTATAAGAAATACTAAGGCGCATTTATTAAATTTCATACGGTTAAAAAGAACGTGCGGATTTGAAAAATTTTCTATAATTTATTTTTAGTTAAATTTGTTCTACTTAAATATTTAACAAAAATAAAAAGGCACAATGATAAAACTGCTGGATTTGAAATTGCGCGCATCGGAACGAAGCAGTGGCAGGTAACAGGCAAACATAAAAATAAATAAGTTATAAAATTGAGCGTAGAAAATAATAAAAGCTTTTATAGCAGTGCGGAGGACATGTGATCTGCCCCTACGAGGCTGAGCACCCTCTGCTAAGCTACATAATAAATTCTCCTTTTTAGTTGACGATGATAATTAAGATAAAGTTAGTTTCCCCCCTTAAAAAAAAAAAAAATATATCGGCTGGCTAAAAGGCTTCTGCGTATTATTTTCCCCGTGCCGCTGGCTCACCGCGACGGCATTACACTTTATTTCGTAAAATTCTCCATTCTTGTTGCTGTACGAAATTTCGGCAACAGGGTCGGCGCATTTCTGTCTTGCTGAGCCATCAGGAACTTCGTCACTTATCAAGTGTCGTAGCAGCGTTTCATCATTCCTACCACGTTTTGCTCATTTTTTTCCGCTACACAGGCGCCTCTATTAGCACGGTCTCTTTGTGCCGTTGTAATGTCGTTATGCAGGTGTAATTATTCATTACTTAAATTATGACCTGGTCTCGCGCAGCCTCCCATATACACGAGCGTGTTGCGCAAAGAACAAACGCCACGGCTTACTATTAGTAAAAAGTTCACGATTTCCAACGAAGAATCCCTATTCTAGCGGTAGAAGCAGAAGTACGGCAGGAAAATAAGCATACAAACAGATGCACTTTTTTCATTAGATTTGCGATTGAACGATTAAAATTTTTCCAGATGCCTATAGAGTTATGTGGCAATTGTCTAGTTTTGGTTCATTTTTAAAATTTTAATTTATATTTCATTTTAAAAAGCATCCTCTGAAGAGAGACGTAACGTCAACTATGCTGCACGTACCTCCCTGAGGAACAATGTGGCTTTAGACAAGAGCCACGATGGATATGGTGCATGCTGTAAGACAAGTTACAGAAAAGGCTAGAGAACAAAATACGGCTTTTTGTATATTACTTTTGTAGACGTCAAAAGGGCATTCATTAATAGAAATGGGCTACGGCGATGTCTAATTTACCAACATTTGTTTCAATTGTAAAACAACTACATGAAGGCATGAGCAGTGCGTAGTCATCCGCGATAAAGAAGTGTCGGATTGTTTTCCGGTAATAACCGGAATAAGATAAGGATGTGTGCCTGCGCCGTCATTGTATAACCTTTATATAGGAATGATTTTCCTCATATACAAACAAAAAACTGAACAAGTAGGTATTAAAATAAAATATCGTTGTGACGGGGGAGATTATACAACCTGCAAGGATTTAATACAAAAACAGTAGGACGGAAGTGTTTGTGTTGCAAAATCTACAATATGCAGTGTGTCATACTAAGCGAAACCCCTAGCAGCTAAATCATCAATATAACACCTATCGGGATTTTGGACTAGCTATTAATCCAAGCAAAAAGGGAAGTAATGATAATAACTGGCGCGGATTAAGGACTTCTACCTGAACGGAGTGAAGCTAAAAATCGTCAAAAACTTCGAATATCTTGGAAACACAATTAGCGACGATAATGAATTGAATGAGATCAACCATAGAATAAAAAATGCAATGGCCACTTATAATAAGCTAGCGTAACGAGTATTTATAAAGAAAAACCCGAATGAGTTTACAGTAATATTACCAACAATGCTCTACAGTAGTGAGACATGGCTAATTCTTCTTTCTCTTCTGGTGCCATGTTTGTTGTCGAACTTAGGCGATCATCTGGATGACATTTCTGTAGGCCTCCCTTTCGCCGGCGAGTCGGAAAAGTTCCTCAACGCTCCTGTCGGTCCATTGCCGTATATTGCACAGCCACAATAATCTTTTACGGCCGATGCGGCGTTTCCTTTCGATTTTACCACCCTGTATCATCGTTTGCGCCATTCTGTGCTTTGGTCCTTTCAGTATATATATATATATATATGTCCGAAATATTCTAATTTTTGTTGCTTGATTGTTTTCAAAATTTCCCGTTCTTTTTTGGAGTACCGTCTCGTTGGTAATATGCGCAGTATATGGAATTTTTAACATTCTTCGTGAACAACACATCTCATAGGCCTCTCTATACGGTTCATAGTTTTGACGTTGAGCGTCCAGGCTTCACAGCCATAGGTCAATACCGATCAGACGTAACAGCGGAGTATCCTCAACCTCGGTGATTTGTTTAGGTGATGACTGCATGGCGTTTTTTGAATTTTGACGAACGCGATTCGTGCTATTTCAATTCGCGTTTTAATTTCTTCGTCCGCATCTACTTCCTCGTTCAGCCAGGCTCCTAGGTATTTGAAGTGCGTGACTCTTTCTATTTCCTTACCTTGTATGTACAGTTTCGTTGTTGCTTCTCGGCTTACTACAATCAACGTAGTTTTCGATGGTATGGCCAATTACAAGCCATCAAATTAGAAAACTAGAGATCTGTCGGATGAGGATGCTCCGACAAATGCTAAAAATAACATGGAAAGATATCGAATGAAAGAGTTCTACAAATAACAAACTGTAAATCAATAGAACAATATTTAACCAAAGCTCAACTAACAATAAGATGGACTTGACATGTTAATGGATAAAAACCGCATACCGAAGCGCTTATTGTGTGGCGTGTTAAGCACGGGCAAAAGATACCGTGGAAGACCAAAACTGCGATATAAGGGGAAGTTCTATCAAACACCATTAAAAAAAGAAGGCATCAATCCAAGGACGAACAAGTCCTTTGGAGAAATATGTGATGAACAGAACTGAATGAAGAAAGTTTATTGATGAAACTGCAAACAAGTGTTTATGCCGCCAGTAAAATTAAAAACAAAGGCATGGGGAATACAACGAGCCGATTTCAGTGCGCGCAATGCAGCTATGTATCCAATTAGAAAATAGGATTGATATCGCACATGCAGGCGTCGTACTATCTGACGACGGAGAAGAGATGATACGAGAAATGACATACTCGGCAGCGAGTGAGTTAGAAGAAGAAGATAACTTTATTATTGATACAACTACCGACATGTTTCATGGATACATCCCAAAATCATGTGATTTACCTATATTGTTCGGTCGATTACCAGAAAAGGGTGTCATGATCACGGTAACGTCAATTCAGTTGGATTTATATAAATAATGGTAATATATATATATATATATATATATATATATATTTATTATTTATAGTGCCATACTCAGCTTTTGAGCGTCGGCGACTACCTATTTGTACATCTCAACAGTATAGACATAGGTAGTGTACTAGACAATTGTTATATGTAACGGAGGTGTATACACGAAAGACTACATTCGGAACTGATAGTAGCCGCTTATTATCGCGCTACCAGTGCAGTCCCGTGTGGGTCTGCTCTGTACTGACCTAGTGCGCATATGATGTTGAACGTGGTGGTTTGCCATTATTGCCTTCCACGTGACTATTACCGATTATTTTATTTATTTATTTAATTCTTGTAATAAGTTCGTCGTCGCTCGGGATCGAACCCGTGATCTCCATAACGGAAGTCAAGCGCACTAGCAACTAGGCTATCGCGACGATATATATATATATATATATATATATATATATATATATATATATTTATGATGAAGTTTTAATGTTTTTTTAAAGTCGAATGTTCAGCAATTTATCGTTAAACTGATTAACTTACCCTATTTTTCTTTACCGTCACTGCAAGTAAAATTCCACCAAAACAATAATAATAATAATAATAATAATAATCGTATAGGACGTCATTGCTTGACAAAATAAAAATAAAAACGAGTGCCCTGATTGGTTGCAAGTCGTACATTTTTAAACGGTTTGAGAAGAAATTTCGATATATAATATAAATAACAGGAGCAATTTTTTATTTAACTCCGTGCAGAAATAATTTACCACTTTATACAACTTTACTCAACAGACGCACTATTTGTTTCGATAATGTTTGGGCACTTTGTGAAGAGACGTTACATCTGCCCGTTTTATTACTTAGTCGCAGCTTAGGCTACCAAAAGTGTTGCCACATTTTTCGTAATAAATAATATATTCATCGGCGGTTATTCCAACAGGGGACATGGGGTCGTCTGGTTCTCCGAAATGTTCTTTCGTAATTAATTTTTTTTTCCAAAGTGAGGCTCAATTTATTATATTTGCATGAACATTACGAATTTAATTATAACTAATTTCATTAAATTTATTTAATTCCAAGGTATTGCCGCGGAATATTTTTTCTTCTCTTTCTTTACATTCCGTTTTTCTTCTCGCAACATCAATAAACTTAGATGAGGAGAATTCTTCTTCTGCCATAAAGAATTCTCACTTAATTACCAAATCCTCCAACTTTTTTTTTTGTTTTTTTTGTTTGTTTTTTTTATTATCTAAACAGTTCTAGCATTTCTTTACGAACACATTTGGAATCATATTGGTTCATTTTTCTTCGTATTAGAGACTCTCACTGCAAAGAAAAAGAGAAAAAAATTTTTTTTTGGCTCCGCTGATCTTACATTAATTTTCCGTTTTTATTATGTAATTTCGGGTTTTGACGCACTCTTCATTACGATCGGTATTTGCTAATCATTTTCATCGAATTCGCTTTTTTCTATCGATTTCTAATGGGGAGAGTATTCCAAATTTTCTTAGTGTAAAATTATCATTTCAGAAAAAAAGAATAACCTTTTCTTCCTTAATGAATGCATAATTTTAAAAAGATTCTAATTTGTCCGATTTTAAAGTCCGCCCACGTTCTCGAATAACAGATGATTTTCCGGTAATCTTCACCGTAAAATTCCCCCTGTACTCTTTTCTAAATTAAAGTTAATTTTAAACATTTAATCTTTAATATTTCTCGTTTCTTATTTAAAATATCGATATTTACGTGTTAAAAAAAGCTTACGAAATTTCGGAGCAGGAGCGATGTTCTTAATCTCACTGCCATTAATAATTTATAGTAACGAAACGTGACGGAATTTCATTCGAATACAATAAATTATGAGAAATGGAGTTGTGTAGTGATAAGAGTAAAAATCGTAAAATCAGAAAATTTGCGCGGTATATAATTACGATTTTAAACCGGTATTGTTGGTATAATTAAAACTGCATTGTCTTCCATGCGGTACTGTTTAGAGTTCTGCTCCTAACGAACTGTTGTTGGCTTGATTTCGTGCTATTTTTCAGTCAACCGTTTGCCAAATTATTAAGCCGTACGGTTTTTGAATATATATTTCGTGAATTCTTCGTTAAAGCGGCTATTGTGCCTTTGTACGGAGAATTATCCGATTCCGCCTGTCTGCTTGCTGTACAACTGTGTGTAAATCTTTCTCGCTATCGTCAAATAAATATCCGCTGTCCGCGCATCAACAGCGGAGATTGATTATCCTCTCAACGCTATTATTATTGTGCGATAAACTTAAAAATAAAGTCACACCGCCTGTCTTCTTTCCTATCCCGATACATTCAGATGCACACTTTCTCCGAACGAATTGCAAAGATTCGGCAAGATGAACGTGCTAATGTCGGATTCGTACAATAAGCGCGATCGGAAGTATGCTACGGCTACGCAAAACTTCACTGCGACCGTAATAAAAAAATAGAGATGGATGTGGCGCGCATTACTACATAAAACTTTTAATGTTACGTTAAAATTAATAGCGATTCTGGAAGATGTCCCCGTATGTTAATTGTGATTTTAATTTAGATGCGTTACAATCACGTATTTAATATGGGAGAATATAACTTATTTTAAACCTATTATTTTTATTATACGTGTATCCTAGGGAGAAGAATTTTCTATAAGGAACTTAATCGATTAAGCACACACCAAGCAGGGAGATGTCATGATTACTGAAGGTGCTTTGTAAGAGAAATCGAAGATTAAGTCGTATACTCGTTAGATATGGTATAGGGGAAAAAACCTCAACGTTAGCGTAGTAATTGTGAAACCCGTTTTAAAACGAGAAATCATAGAGCATTCTTTACGTAGCTTTACCGTACCTATATATGTATATAATCGTAATACATATACACGATGTGTTCACATCGCTAGAGAATTAACGATATTGTCAAATTACGATAAAAAATCTCGTAAACAATTTCTAATTTAATTTTTTTTTTTTGAATATCGTATAATTTCAGAAAGAAAACTTCCCTATTCTTTCTGTTCATCGTGTTGTTTTTGAAAAACGGTGATATAATTAAGGGAAACTTTTTATTAAAAAAATTAAATGTTAATTACGTATTTTGTGTTGTAACAATGCTTTTTTTTTTGTTTTTAACGACAGACAAATTTGTATTGCATTTCTCGCGTTTGAAATAGGTAACAACTCTGGCAAAATTTAAATCGGTTTAGCTTAGAGAATCGAAAAGCATAATACATGATATCAAAAAGAACGGATTCCGTTGCGGTTACGTTAATGAGATTATTTGAATATCAAATTACAGAATGTTTCATATATTACCGCTTAAAATTTTAGAAAGAATTCTTCACGTTTCCGAGCTAATTGATATCTGACGTGCAACAGGCAATTATTTACAATCGCTACCAGACACGGGTTCGAGACTCGTCTCGTTCCGGATCCGAGTCGCTCCCAGGTTTATACCTAATCTGAAATTGAATTGGGTACCAGAGAAATCTCTGGGAAATAAAGGCGGATCCGAAGTAGAACTGACCCCAATTGTTAACCTACAATCCCGATGTCCTATCAAAAGTACGGGACTCATTTTACCTTACTCCTAAATTCTCATTATATGCAATCTCTGTGTATTTCACCACTTATTTTTGGATCGTTTATCAGATTATTGGAATTCTAGAAACATTTTCACCAATCTGCCATAAGATTTTTCACCATATGGCTGATTGTTTCACTCCGATTAATGTTTTTTTTTTTCTTCCGGCTTCAATGCCTATAGGATCCTGCAGATTGAATAGATTTTGAATCGTTCCATGGTTTAATTAAACAAATGATATTCTCCTCGTTTCCATAAGATTACCTCTGCCACGTTTTTTTTTTTTGTTTTCTTTTTTTGACTTCATCAAAAAGTATGCACGTTTCTAATCGGCTGCAGTGACTTATGCACGCGCGGAGTACATTTTTTTCTTTTAGTGATTAAAAAAAATGATGAAGAAACGAATCGTAAAATTTTTACCAGCCGGTAATAACGTAATTTTTTTTTTTTTTTTTTTTTTTTTTCATTGGGCTTGTTAACCAGAGAACTTTACACAGAAACAATTGGAATGGGACATGAAAAGGTACACATAGTTTTAACATCCCAACCCCCTTATGTGTAAATTCCATAATCACGCGTAATTCTCGATGCCTAGCTCGAACAAATGTAACAACGGTGCTTTCATGGCTTATTTGGGATAAAATGTTTGACGCTATCACGTGTCTCTTAAATGAGAGTGTTCATAAGGTGAAATCCTCCTTTGGCCGTTACGTGGTATTTTCAGCGAATGAAAATATCGCGATAATTGTTGAAACGGATTCCTTGCCGTTTAACGAGAACTAATCGCTGATGACCAACCCGAATTTTTAATTTGACCGATTTACGATTATCTGCATGCTTAAAATTTGTTCGACTTCTATCTTATCTCGCTGCAGAGGAGCGGAATGTCGTCTGTGTCTATTCTAAGCGTAATTACTTGCTTCGCGGGTTATAATTTTTCGCTCCGATCATTACCGATGGGTATGCGAAAAACACGCGCTATATCTTCTTGAACGGAATTTTCAAAATGTCCGCTACAACAAAAACTATCTTCTCGAACAGGGTTATTATTTCGGTACAATAGGAGAACCGGGCACATTACATACCTTGGCTTGGAGAACTTTTGGAAGAGCATAGCGTCAGTTATGGTATTCGCAGAACCAGGTAACTGTCATTTCTGCAATATTTTCAGCATCCTGCTGACAGTGACTCTAATTGTATCATCACGCTTGTTGGTAAATTTGGTTGTGCGAATTCAGAATTTTATCAGCTACAACAAACAGTTTTTTGTCATCCAAAAGTTCACCAGTTTCGTCCTCATCTACTGCTAAAAAGTAATTTCTTCTTCCTCGATCATTTTACAGTTATCTATTTTTTCCTAAAATATTAAAAAAAAAAAAAACAAAAAAAAACCACAAAACAAAAAACAAACGATTCTACTGTCTTATACAATTTTATTTACCGAGTAAAAAGTTATTTTCTAAAGCGGTTTATATCTAATTGTGTAATATTTAATTAATGTGCAAAAATTCGTAAGCTACCGAGTTCATTAACGATTATTATAGATTTGTCGACTAGTTTCGGTCCGTTAAAGATTTATATTTACCTCATTAAATTTTATTACTTATTATTTAGAGGCTAGTGTGTTTATATTTATAATATATCATCGGTTTCTCGATTACTGACCAAACAGTATGCAAATCGTCGTCCATTGCCGGTACGAAAACTGTTTCTCGTAATTTGCATTAGAAGCGGGCAGTCGGATAAGTTCTTAACAACGTTCCATTTACGATTATGATTAATTTAGGTGAGAAACGTATTTTAATGGAAAATCTATTGATTTTAGAATCGAACGAAATAGTTTATATATTGTAAACATCATTTTAGCCCCTTCGTTTCATCTCACACGTGGCCGGCCGGTCAGGCATAATTAATGCTCAGAAATTTGTATATTCTTTTTTTAGACCTCGGTCCAGTTAAAGGAAAAAAGGTATAATTAATTTACGATTGTTGCTGGCGTGATGAGGAATTCTCCGCAATAATTGGCAAAAATACAAAAATCAAAAAAAAAAAAAGAACTTTTTAAATAAAATGCGAAAATTAATTTACCTAGCTTGATTCTCTAAATGTGATATTGTTTTGTTTTTTTTTTCAACTTCAGACGATATTAAATAATGACTTAATATTTTTTCACCCTATCCTGCCGGGAATGTAATTTTACAAATGGTTCATCGTCGTCAATTTTACTTTTTTAGTAAAATTCGTTCCCGCAAAAAGGCAATTTTATCTCTAACAAATTTTTGGTTATAAAAATTAACGAAAAGCTCTGACTTATTCGAAATTCGTGCCGATACTATTCGTTCGTTATTCTTGAAGTGAAGTAATTAACTGACGTTTCTAAAAATAGTGCATTTAAAGTAATATTTAATAAAAGCTAATGTAAAAACTGCTTAAAATTATTTCTTGAAAAATTATGAAAATCCTGATCTCGCATGTTAAAACTTTTTTGTTTTTCGGTACAGGGGAGGTGTCAGTAGTAGATGTTTATAACCTAAAGTCAATAATTAAAAACGATTAAAGTTATATTATAGAGGAGAAGTTTGAAATAGTAAAAAACTCAGAAGGTAATAAAGAATCACTATTAAAACTTATTCGAATGGAAAATTATGTTCGACTATATATACATATGTCGAAAATGAATATGAAAATGGAAGAATAACTTCTCTTAGAGGTAATAGACAAATTTTATCAATAAAATTCGGATGAAATCGATTTTTTTTTTTTTTTTTTCAAATGATGAATTTTTTTTTTTTGGGGGGGGGGGTCCTCACTTCGGATAATACCGATGAAGCAAATGTATTTGCATTAGAGTAGTACAAATTTTATGATGGTGAGGTTGAAACGACCCATCCAATAAAGTTTTTGGTGTCAGATCATCCTTAACATTGATTGCGGTTAATTAATACAAGTGTATATTTCTGTAACGGTAAAATTGTTAAATATTTGAAAATTCTTAGTTACTCTAAGTCTTCTGCTGAGCACTGAAAATGGAATTCAATGCTATTACATCCGGCTAAGATATGAGCAATCGCATCTTTGAAAAGTTACATTTAATACAATTTGGTGAATCAGCACAATTTTAAATCGGTGTAGGTAGTCTTTAAAATTTCCTTGACCAGTGAGGAATTGTACGTTAAAAACAAATTTGCTAAGTAATTTATACTGCTCATTCTATTTAATTACTGTTAGGGAAGAAAGTGTAAACTGTTATTACAAGTATCCCACATGGTCTGATATTGTGTTAGGTAATAGTCATGTAATAATCTTTTAAACCGCTTTACGTTAAAGGTGGTTTTATTCTCATAAGTAAATTTACCATTTTCGTAATAATTGAAGTTAAGCGAGCAGGTAGTAATATTATTTTTAATGCAAAACAAATTTATGTGTTTACTAATTTCAAACTGCAGTGGCATAATTCCAACTGTAACCACTGATGCTAAATAACTTACTGTTTTATATGATTCAATTAATTTAATGGCTAGTAATCTTCGATAACTTGCTAACATTTTTTGAAATCTTTCAAGTTTAATCATATCTGCATAGATTATGCTACTGTATAGAGTAGGTTTGGTAAAATGACTGCCTCTTATATAAAATAATCCCTTTAGTATAATTTATTTTGCAATTATTATTATAAAGTTTATTAAAGATAAACAAAAATTTAGTTAACTTATTTTTAATACTATTAAAGTGATTGTAAAATTTCAAGTTATTATCAATTAAGATACCTAAGTATTTAGTATTTGATACTTCATTTATATTTAACCCATGCTGTGTTAAATTTAATTGTTTATTACGAATTCTAGAATTAAATAGCATGTAGTTTGTTTTTGATAAGTTAATTTTTAGTCCATGTTGATTTAGAAATTTTTCAATAGTACTATATATATTATATATTTTATTACTTAGACACGTTCAGCCTTATCTCCTATAACAGCTGCAATATCATCCACGAACGTTATTAGTTTACAGTGTCGAGGTAAGATGATAAAGTCTGGAAAAAAACAATATTCCACAAATACGGTCCCAGTGCAGATCCTTGTCTAGAAAATCCTATATAATAGTGAATATTCGGCACCTAATTTTTTCCAAAATGTACAGAGTTTATAAAATTCCACTTTTAAAATGCTATCCTCGCATAATTCGAGAAATTCTACTTTAGCTGACACATTTTTGTCTTTAAAAATTTCATCATCCGTAGAAAACGGTCTTCATATTCAAAAGTTGAACTGACGATTATCCATGTCTGGGAAAATTTGATTATTGCAAATAAATATTGCACCACGGAATTTTCAAACGCGATTCTTCTTTATAGTTGCTCCCACAGTTTTGTAAACATCGACATTAATAATTAGAAAATTTGTTATCTATTACAAGCTTTATTACACGCGCAGAATAGCAATTTTACCCCCAGGTACGGAACGTAGGGGCTACATCGACGTTACAGTTACCGATGTAGTTCACGCTGAATTCGTTTGTTGTAAAAGCTGCTACGTATAAATAAAATTTAAATTCAACATATGACGATAGCAATCGGCTTAATGTATGATACTTTTTTTTTTTTTTTAACTGTAAAAAACACGAAATACAAATAAAAGATACAATTAAAGATTTTCTAATGACATATATATATATATATATATATATATATATATATATATATATATATATATATATATATATATATCGTACCAACTGCATTATAAACATCAGTAAGAGTTTACACCTAGCCAGTAATCGTAGTACTACACATACTTGCTAGTTATACGATGGTCAGCAATAGATCAGTCCGCCATATAAACATCTAAATACCACCATACTGTTTTAAAACTACGCTGCTAATGAAATGGTGGTAAAAATTTACGCGCACAATAGCCTTTCTTCACCATTATTGTACCTACTAATATAAACTTCAAATTCGATAATTAAGAAATAAAGTAGTTCATACCTGACTATAAATTGCAGGCTATAAACACGTATTGATATTGAACACATTGTCGTCAAACATAACTATCAGTTTTCAAAATAAACGCGAGAAAATAAATGTACAAAAATCGTACGTAGTACAAGTTTTTGTTTTATCAGCTGCGGCTCCGAGCCATTGTTTGTCAAAATGTTTACGATTTAAAAATAAAAAATACATAATATGGAAGCTGCAATGATACACATCGAGCTGATATTTTCCTAGACGGAAACATGCTTGTGCTGTAATAAAATCAAATATTCGTAAGGCAATAATATTATTAAAATTATCTTCCATATAACTCTACGATGACTTTCGTATTTTAAAAATGTTTTATATTTAAAATCACCGCATATTTAGTACGTTTAATCGTAAATATCTATATGAGCATAGTACGTCAAAAGCCGGAATAAATAAAAATACACACTCGAAAGACTTTCACCCATCACGCGATGTAAAGGCTGCATCTTATCTCCACTGTTGTACAACATCTATGGAAAATATATCATGCGTAAATTTTTCGAAAAACTCATGATATAGCGGGTTTTCAGTTGGAAGAATTCAGGTTTCAAATCTCGAAGTATGCAGACGACACTAAAATTAATAACCAGTAATTCAAGCCGTATGGCGTAAACTTTAAGTCGTCTTGAAAAATGCAGCGCTGAATATGGGTTAATAATTAATAAATGATGCCCGGGAATTGAATGATGTTAACGGTGTGGAAATTGTGAAACGCGGTATAGATATCCGAGGTTCGATAGTAGAAAATCGACGGGGATCTGAAGCGGAAATTAAACACACAGAACAAACGTAACAAAAAGTGTTATGTGTCGGCTAAAACGTCTGATCCAGCGGTATCAAAGATAGTAAAAATAAGACTAGTGAATAGGCTGGTGTTCTCGGTAGTTCTATACGGCACAGAAACTTGGACTCTACGTAAATCCGATATCTCGTTGAAAGATAGATATGCGTTAGAAATGTACTGTTGGAGATGTATATTATGAATGTACCGAAAAAAGGAACAAACAGCTCGGTGTTACAAGAAATAGACGTAACGAAAAGATATTACTGTAATTCGAAGAGTACTGTGAAATAGTCTTTAGTCATGTGACAGGAGAAAATGGATTCTGGAAGGAAAAGTTGAAAGGAAAAAGAAGACGTGGTCGCGTTCCAACCACATGGTGTCAGACATGATCCGGACAGCTGTAGGAAAAAGTTTCGCAGAATGTGTTCGACTGGCCCACAACAGAGATCAGATGGGGACAGATCATAATCTCGATATCATCTTCACGAGGGATACTCAATGATGATGATGATATTTAAAATCACCGCGTAAAACATTTTATATACCTGTAACATTTTCTTCGTACTATGATGAAAATAAAGAGGTACTTAATTTTTAATAATTCCCCCATCGCAAAACGAATATTTCTGTTTGTTTTCAATTTATTGTTTAATAAACGCGTGATTTTTTTCTTTTTTTTTTTTACCTTTTAATGCACCTTAAATACACAAACGATTACTGGAATACGCTTGCTTAAATTTTGAAAATCGCTTGATGGTCTAGAGCAGAGTTTCCTAACCTTCTTTTCGTCGAGCCTCCCCGAATTATAAATAATATTTTTATGCCCCCCTTAATTTTTTCATTAAAAAAAAACGCACATTCTTTTAATGACACTTATTTATTTTAATTCTAAATTGTAGAAAATAAACTTTAATCAACTTTAAAACGTTTTTATCGAAATAATTTATTATAATTAAAGTACTAATGAGATACTTGTGCTTGCATGTTCTGCACCAGTTGGTTGATTCTAGGTTCAGTTTCTGCCAGAGCTATCGTCAGGTAGAGCTATCAATGCCAAGACGATTTCGATACTTAGTTTTAATTAAAACCAGAGCTGAAAACCCTGTCTCACATAAAAGTAAGTCGAAGGTAAAAGGAACAAGTATTCACAAAGGAAGAGAGGCAACTTTGGAATTAACAAGGGGAATCGTTTGATCCAAAATTTCTCCAATGTCAAGAGATGACCTTCATTTCTAGAAATTATTTCTGTACTTGTTCTGGTAATTATAAGACATCAACAACAAATGAATTTCTGGTCATGTGACATATTGGTGACTCTGAATTAATGTCTCGATAATATCGGTGAAATTCGTTTTCCAGCGCTTGCAAATGAGTCTATATTTCAACTTTGAAATCTTCGTCCAATTTTTTTGTTTTTAATTGCTTTGAATAGTCGAGAAAAAGATATTATTACATTTTCAGCAGATACCTTTTGATTCTAAAGTTGAAGCTTAGATATGAACTCTTGAATATGATCATAGTTACACTTATTACAGTGCCGTTTCTGCCTTGAAGCTTCAAGTTTAGCTGATTAAACGACTGTTCAAAGCGCTACTCTTGACGTAGTTTACGATCTTTATAGCGAAGTCCAAAGTCTGGCGTAATTTCTGTGGCAATATTTTGGAAGCCAAAGCTTGTCCATGAATAAAACAATTAGTACACACTATTGCGGGATTCTTTTCCTTGAGCTTTTGAGCTAAGCCTGATCGTACACCTATCATTGCAGGGGCGCCATCTGTGCAAAATGCAATGAGTTTATTCCAATCCAAATCATTTTTTTCGATGAAATCAGATATCGAATTAAATATATCTTCTGATTCAGTTTCTGCTGTTAAAGATTGGGAGTACAAAATCTCTTCTTCAATGTGATCTCTACTGACGTAACGAACACAAACTATTAACTGTGCACAATTAACGATGTCGGTGGATTCATCGCAACTAATGCAAAAAATGACGGTAATTTTACTTCGTTGATTATTTGTGAAAATTTTCAGATGTCTAAAAGGTCATTTTCGAAGGCATGTCACATTATTTATTGAACACCCCTCGTCCGATGTTTAATTTACGCGGTAAATTAATTTTTCTTTCGCGCCTTCCTTGACATCTCGCTATGCCCCCCTGGTTGAGAACTCCTGGTCTAGAGAATACGACCCCATTCGATTTCGAGACTCCGAAAACTTCTAATCCACAAATTTCGTCAAAAGAAGCCGTTTTTTCTCTCTCGAAAAACTGATTATAGTTATTTATATGTATATAGTACACATTAGAAGATAGGCATGTAGGCGTAATAATATAAAACACGTCTAGTATTTGCACATTGACTGTAATATATTTCTGCAGCTCGCGGATTAGAGCGGTAAAGATTTATTATCTGGACAGTAATAAAACTGCAACTACTATTACCTGGCTAGATAGCAACCGATGTAGAAAATAATATCTCTCGTTCAATTTGCGGCCTAACGAATTAAGTCCTTATTCGGTAATTAGCGCATAAATTACCGTTCCAGTTTAGCAGTCTGGAAGAAGACGACACCGGCTGAAAACGAATTCGTCTTTACGTTCTTGCGGTTGCGGCCGCAGTTAATTAGATTTGGCAAACGTTGCAGTGTTTCTGCGTACACGTCCGTGCCTGTACCGTTTCGTTTGCGCACACTCGAATGCGCTTGTTCAGATGCGATCATGTATCGAGATTAAATTTAACCAACGGGAGTCAGAGAGCTGAAAAAATTGCGCAAATGCGCCAACCGCAGACTTCGATTAGTCGAAATTTCGTTTGAACGACCACGACAGCATTCATCGATGATCGAAGCTCTTTGGCGATGAAAATGGAGATCGAAATTTCTTTCTACATCATCGCCAGCAAACTACCACCGGACTTTGATGGAATTGGGTCTGGGATGCGAAAAGAAAAGTGGGGAAATAGTTTGTTTTTTTCTCAAAAATCTCAAACAAGCGTGCCGACACAAATTGAAATCTATGTGTAGAGCAGCAAGAAAAAACTACATATAATAATATATCGTTATTTACAAATATGATGTTGTGAGAATATTTCTGTCGGCACAGTAAGTTCACTGTTTGAGTCACTGAATACATTGAATATGGTCGAGACTGGCCCTCTTATATTACTCATTTTACGCAACACACACCATACTGACTGGGAAAGCCACGGAAGCATCATGAGGAAAACAAAAAAATGTAATTGATTCTGTATTTTAACCGCGAACCGGTTGTGGTACTAATCAATTAAGAAATGTATAATTCAAGTTTTCGGTCGCTTGATCCGACAAAATTAACTACACTCACCCACACCCACACCCACACACACACACACACACTTTTGTTTTTGCTCTGACCCATTGGGTAGTTTTATATCCTAACTCCATTTTTAAACGGTACGTCATTTGAAACACTGTCAAATGTTTGTAACATGCACTCAGTGAAAGCTTACCTTTTATTTTTATACTTTGCTCAATGTTTGTCGTCCTCTCAGTTGTATTACATAATTCACGATGCACCCGATCGGAACAAATTACCCGGGTGGGCACACACTAATGGTCCATTTTTATTCTTTCGACCTTTCGTCTGTGTAACCTCTCTGCCATCATAGTCGTCATAATACCGCACTATCCTATTTGTTTATATATTGATCTTCTAAATTTTTCTCCAATCCTCTGTTTCGTTTCTGCAATTTGAAAATCAATTTCTGCTGTTAATTGGTAAGAGCTATATATCTTTTTCGCGTACGCCGAAATGACTGAGAATCAACTATTAAAATACACTATGACATTCGGAATGCGTGATAATTAATTTCAACCAGCGGTATTGTACATTTTCTTAAGATTATTTCTAATGCCGTTAGTTCGATTGCTACTGCGATAATTCAGTCCGACGCTATCCTTTATTTCTAGACTTTTTCATATATTCGAGGAGCGAACTGACTGTAGTATAAAAAGCCGATTTGGAACTTGGCAGACGCGAGATACATTTTCTCTGCACAGCAAAATGCTGACGCGTATGGTTCGACTGATCTGTCTACCACCGAAGAACAGACACATTTTCTCGAATCTCTCTATTATTTTCTTTTATCTTTTCATTAAACCAGAATTATTATTATTAATTTCCGTATATTTAATAACGATATGTCTCTTTCCGTGTCAACCAAATGTGATCACTCTTTATTATAATATGTACTTACTCTTTCGAGTTAGCGTTCAACCTTAAAAGTTCTCTACAAATGATAACTTTACGAATGGCAGGCCCATTATTCCAACATGGAACGAGCTGGAAAAGGTCATTCAAGGAAAAGTAAATGGCAAGAGGAAAATTGCCCGGTCTCGTTGGAAAAGGGCTGCTATAAATTAAGAGCCGTGTGACCATTAACTTTAGTCGGTTACAGGGTAAAACGAGCAGCGATGACTTGCCCATGTCACATTTTAAAGTTCGCACTATCTACTGAAGAAACAGGAAATATTTGACATCGTGTATTTTACTGCTAAATCGTGTGAGACTATCAATTATTTCATTATTCGCATATAATACTGCACTGTGATTTTTTTCGCGAGCTTCGTCGTCTTCACGAATTTTACAATATTAATTTTATTTTTACATTTAATTTACTTAGAGTCACGCGGTCAGGTGTCCACAAAATCAATTACCATAAGTTATTTTTCTCTTCTTCCTCTGAAATTGCTAACGAATAGTGTAGCGCTTTTAATATTGTACCTAAAATGCTATTGATAATAATGAACACGAAAAGTTACGGATTCGGTCAGTAGTTAGAGAAATAATTTTAAAAAAAAACATTATACACCGAGTAATTTGTTAATTAATTATTAGCTTCTATTACTGTGTAAATATAGTAGTAATAAAAAATAAAAACAAAAAAAACCCGTGTTAAATATAATCGTCTAAATTCGTGTTACTTTCGCAAGTGTGCAGTTTTGGTATTTACATTTAACGAGAAAAGGTTTAATCTAAATAATAATTTCCTAATAAGTCAGTTTAATAAGGGCCTGAGAGGATGAAATGAAAAAAGTTTGCAAAAATACGTTGCACTATTGTAGTCAAATGTAATTAAAAATTTGACGATATGAATATAATGCCTTGCGTATTTTACGTTGCAACTCAACTTGGGTAAATTTCTGGTTATTAAGTGAAAAAAGTTTAAAACACGTCGCACTATTATAGTCGAATGTAATTAAAAGTTCGACGAGATGAATAATACCTTGCGTATTTTACGTTGCAACTCAACTTGGCTAAGTTTCTGGTTACATTTTTTCTAACAGCGAACGATAATGCTCAATTTTAGGAGAAAAATTAACTTGTAACATTACACCGGTGTGCATATGCGCATTCTTTCGAAATGGTTTTTGCTAGAAAGCCTTACCGAAGGTTTCGAATACACGGCCTATTCAAATTTAGGACATTTGCTATTCGACAGGTGATCCGGTACGAACCGAATCTGCCACACCGAAATTTTGCAACGCGTCGGGTAAATAAATATTAATTAATTGTTTTATATTAGTGTGCTTTTACTTATTATATGTGAAATATCAACCATCAAGAAGCGATAAAATTTCCAATAAAAAAAAAAAAAATGTATTGGTTCAACGATACTAGTGTGAATTGCCGTATTTTACAAAGTGAAAAGATTAATTTCGGAAATAAATTCAGTGTAGCAGATTCGGTTCGTACCGGATCACTTGCCGAATGGTAAATGCCCTAAATTTGAATAGCCCGTGTTTGGCTTGAAACGTTGTCGGGTAAATAAATATTAATTAATTGTTTTATATTATTGTGTTTTTTGACTTCTAACGTGTTAAATTAAAAACAATGAGAGACAGAAACCTTTTTTTTTTTTTTTTTAACCCCCCTTTGGGCATATCAACAAAGGATCTTCGCCCAGGAACGAAATGAAGGAGAAGGATCAGTTAGATGTAAAGTCGGTGTCAAATATTGATAAGATAAAGGAACTGAGGATAGGAACAACTGAGATCGACGGAAACGATAAGATATACGAGGCACAATAAGGAGTAGGGAGTTTGAGTGACAGCAGATTGGAATACAAAGAGGTGCGTTCGTTCACGAGGGATGGACATTCAAAGAGGATATGGTCAGGATCACAGACGGCTACGTCGTCAGGATGAAGAGGGCAATAAGGGGAAAGAGCGAGATGAAAACGAAAGCGTGAGGAAGGAAGAAGAGTATGATTCAGACGTAAACGGATAATAGGAACAATAACGGAGCGGTGAAGCGAAGGAAAATCGTAAAACCAAGGCCGCGTGAGAAGATTAGGTTGGATGGAAAAATAAAAGGAAGAATGATTAGAAAAGGAGGAAACGTAAAAATCTGACCAAAATCTAACATGAAACTTTTTGCACAATGGGAGTAAATTCGAAACGGGAATTTTAGAGAAAAAAAAGCGGGAGGATACAGCAATCTGAGCCAAAGAATCAGCCATTTCGTTACCCTCTATCCCCATATGACTGGGGACCCAGAGCATTTCAATGCGGATAGCGTGAAGTGAGAAGAGAGTGTGAATGAGAGAGCGAATACGGAGGATGAAAAGGTCAGAGGAATGAGAGGGGAAATGAGAGGAAATAGCTTTAAGAGCATACATGGAGTCGGAGATAATTAAAAATTTAGAAGAAGAACGATGTGAGGAAATATGGATTATGGCACGTAAAATGGCCGTTAACTCGGCCGTAAAGATAGTACAAAAGGAAGGTAGACGAAAAGATTCAGAGAAATTAATGCTCGGAATGATGAAAGAAGCTCCAACTCCATTAGGCCCCTTCGAACCATCCGTAAAAATAGCAATATGGGAAGGAAAACGGGATTCGATATAACTATGGAATTCCTGTATAACTGTTGGATAGGAAAGGGATTTGGAGGAAAAAGGAAAGTAGAATACACTGGGAGGATTGGAGAGATCTGCAAAATTGAAAGAAAAGTAAGGGAGATTGTTATAAGAAATTGTGCAGGATAAAATGGAATTTAGCCGCAAAGCAATGTGGGCTAGAATAGGAATTTTCTTGGGAGTAAAACGCCAGTTTTGCAGAATAGAAAGATATGAAGGAATAAGTTTGGAGGATGATAACGGTAAGCGTTTACACAAGAAACGATAACCTAAATAGGATCTGCGAATGAAAAGGGGAGGCGAGTTAGACTCAGCGAGAACTGCTGGTACTCGAGAAGATCTAAGAACACCAAGGCAAAGACGAATACAAGAATTTTGAATTATATCCAGCTTGGAAAGAAGTGATTTTGAGGCAGAGCCATAGATAAAGGAACAGTAGTCGAATTTGGAACGGATAATCGAATTGTACAAGGAAATAAGGAGAAAAGGATCGCCTCCCCATTTTGTTGGAGAAAGAGCTTTCAGTAAGTTTAGTCTTTTAAGGGCAGAAGAGGAAAGGAAATTAATATGTTCATAAAAGGAGAGACGACTATTGAGAAATACACCGAGATTGCAGAAGCATTCCCTACGAGGGATAAGATTGAAGTTTAAGGATACAGAGACTAAAGCGGGATTAAAAGGACGAAGAGAAAAGACAATACAAGAGGATTTTAAAGGGGAAATAGAAAGATTCAAAGAGGAATGTGATTGTTCCAAAGTAGCTAGAGACGAATTAACACTTTCGTTAACATCTACGATATCACGGGATGAGGAAAAGAGAAGAATGTCATCGGCAAAAAATAAGGAAGAGGAGTTCATAGAAAGAGAAGCAACAGAAATAGTATAAATATTAAAAAGAGTAGGACTAAGGCCGGATCCTTGTGGAAGATCACGTGAAACAACTCTTGTAACCTCGAACGAAGAAGAAGACAGGAGAATAGTACGATTTAACATCAAGTTAACAATGAGGGAACAAAAATGCGTCGGGATGTTAATTGCTATCATTCTATCTCGAAGAGTAGGGAGATGGACATTATCAAAAGCACTGGAAACATCGATAAAAGTAGCTAGAGTGTACTGTTTATCGATGAAAGATTTATAGATATAGGAAACAAACAGACTGACGCAGTCAGCAGGACCTAAGCCTGGACGGAAACTAAACATATTAGAAGGAAAAACATTATTGTGTTCGAGCCACCAGACCAGGCGCTTGTTAAGCATGCCCTCAAACAGTTTTCTGAGACACGATGCTAGGGAGATCGGACGAAGAGAGGAGTTTTTCTTATGGATAGGAATGATAATAAAGGTGTTCCAGTCAGGAGGTGTGACTCCTCTGGACAAAAAGGAGTTGAATATACAAAGAAGGGTTCGGAGAGCAAGATCGGATAACTTTTTTAGGACAAAGAAGGGAATACCATCACGACCTGGAGTGGGGCTGGAAGATATTTTGAGAATGGATTTTAATTCATTAATATTAAACGCGGAGGAAAGAGAATGAGAATTAGGGTTTTCCATAACAGGAAACGGGCAGGATTCATCAACGTTAGGAACATAAGCAGGAGCAACAGCATCAAGAAAAGAAGACAAACTGTCGGAGGAAATAGTATGGATAGAAGGACGTTCAGAAGAAGGGAATTTGAAAGCTCTGGCCTTTTTCCAGATATGCTTGAGAGGAGTAGTTCTCGAAAAAGATGAACAGAAATTTTTCCAAGAGGATTTCGTAGACGATTTTAGAATAAACCTAGCCCTTGCATTGGCCCTTTTGTGGGCAAGAAAGTTTTCGCGTGTAGGATTTGATCGGAAAATTCTAAATGTAGCGCGACTATGATCGAAAGCGGCATTGCATTCTTCGTTCCACCAGAGGGACGATGCTGATCCACGATGGCCTGACGATGACGGTTTACGGGAAGGAGAAGACAGCGATAGAGCATTTGTAATCGAATTTAGGAATAGATGGTAATGGAGTACAGGATCAGAGCCATCTAGAAGTTTAGGAAGCATAGAATCAACTAAGGAGTGGAACAGAGCCCAATTAGTTTTCGATAGGTTCCATCGAAGGTAATTGAGAGGTTTAAAGCAAGGAGAAGAAGGAGGATTCTGGGGAGTAATTAGAATAGGAATATGATCACTACCATAGGAGCCCATGAGAGTTGACCAATTGTAATCAAAACCAATAGAAGGAGATGAGAAAGTTAAATCGTGAGAGTACTATAACTAGATGCGCTCTTGTAATAGGTAGGAGAGAGATCATTAAGAAGGACTAAATCATTAGAAAGAACAAGATTTTCAAGAGCAGTACCGTTGTTGTTATGGTTTGAGCAGCCCCATGAGGGCGACCGAGCATTCCAGTCACCCCCAATGATGAACGGATGCGGGATAGACCTGAGGAAAGAAACGAGAGGGAAGTGACGAAGGTCGCAACTAGGGGGAACATAAATAGAAATAATATTAAGCGGACGAGCTGCATTGGAAGGAATGGAAATGTGTACAATATTAGGCTGATTAGGACTAGAAGGGGAATTAAAGGAAACATCATGAGATTTAAATAGAATGCCGTTCCTAATAAGAGTAGCAGATCCACCATAACCATCGTCACGATCGCATCTGATTATCTTATACCCACGAAAATTAATATTCATATCCGACCGTAGCCACGTTTCCGAAATGAGAGCAACGTTAATACTATGAATGTCTAACAGACCCTCTAATGCATTTTTGTTGGCTCTAAGGCTGCGACAATTCCACTGTAAAATATTAAAAGTACCCGGCATAGTAAATTATAAAAGGAAAAGACTTGAGTAGGGAAAGGAAAAAGAAATAAAAAAAAAAACAAAAATATAGAGGGGGAGGAAAAGGAAGAGAGGCGAAGAGAGTGCCAGAAGAAAAACAGCAAGGTAGAGTAGACAGAAACCTACATAACAATGATTGATATTTCAGTTAAAGATATATAAACTAAACTTTAACTTTAAAACAAGTTACACAAAATAACGTCTGAAAGATCTAGTAAAAATCATAACCTGGTTTTACGTGAGTTAATAAATAACGATTCCAGAACAGCTCGAAATAATATATCAGTCCAAAACTGACCTAAAAATGTGTACAGATTGCTGCTAATTTGTAGTCTATCTATACCAGTTGCCACTTTACACCACAAATGTGTACACATATATTGCATATATTGCATATATATACACAAAATCGACCACTTTGGCCTCGCAAGGGACTGTGCCCCTTGACCCCTCTTGCTTAATTTCTGTCTCTTTCTCTTCTATACTTTGTTCGGTCTATACGAATACAATAATATAATCACGAAAGTCCTGTAAAATGTAATAAACGTTATATCAAATTGGGAAGTTTTTTCTTGTATATATTAATGGAAATATCATTCTTGCATTAAGAGTAACATGAAAAACAAAAAAAAAAACACTATGAAATAATGGCGGATTAATTTTTTTCAATTACAATTTCCACGAGTCGTTTGTTACTGCCCTGGATATTACGACTATGCTGAAGTAAAGTAATAGATTTTATTCATATTTATATGGCACTAGGTTATTTGGTCTGACGAAATGCAACATGTTCGTGGCCGGCTGGAAGCTTTTTAAACGAATTTGTGAAATTTCCGTAAGATTACCTGCATTCCAGGATGTGCGAACTATTGACAATTACAGTGTACATGATGTTGACTCTTTGATATCCTGTTCTTGAAAGGGCAATTCGTAGGCAGGGCCATTGGCATTCTCGAAGTTGCCTATTCCCTCGATGCTGAACAAGGCTTTGCTGAGCATTTTATTTTTCTCAACAACGCAAAATTGGTGGATTTTTTTTTTTTTTTTTTGTAGAAAGTTAACGTCAAGACAGGCCTTGCTCCACACAAAATTAGGAAACTGCAACGGGTCGTTTACGTTTCGATTGCTTGGTTTCTTTTGTAATGATGTTGGAAGGGCGCTACACAGTATGCTTTATAACTTTGAAATTCATCTAGGATATCTGATACAGAAATTTCGGTACTGCAGCAATCACACCGTGGAGCTGGAGCTATGCGTAAGACTTGTAAGGCCCACCCCTGGCTTTTTGATAACTGTTTTTTCACAGCAGCTATTCTGCGCATTGAACTATGGTTAGGCACATCGTTAATCCAATTTATTCGCACTGTTCGTCTGAACCTTGACACCTTCATGTGCGGCTGAAATTAATTTGATGACTGCTTTACTGGTTGAAGGACTTTGTCATGTTCACAGATGCTCATATGAACTAGAGTCTAAATGAACGACACTTTAATATTTCTTGTATTTAAATTCAGTGGGAAGTGATTGACACGAATGACGAATGGAGGAGAAGATTTTGGTTCAAAGGACCGGAATGACCGTTTGGAATCCGTTAAAATAATAATATTCCTTGAAGAGTTACTATCATAAATATGTCGCAAACAGAGAAGGATATCAATTAATTCGGCAGACAGTGGAGAGGGGGCAGAATCTTGAGAAGGAAAAAAATTTTAAGAGGTTATTATTGTAAAATGCACCTCCAGCTTTATCTTCATGGGAAGACCTATTTGTATAAAAGACATCGCAATTATGTTTAAAACGTTTGTTGATTGTTTCACAATCTCGATATTCTTTCCAGATTTCTGTAGGGTCCAGAATTATGTGTAAAATAGAGAAAGTCAATTGTCGGAGTAATTCTGACGATGATGTTCTTCGGGAACAATGCTGTTTCTGCGCAACTGCAGAATGCTATGATGCTACGTTGTTATATACGATACGTGTGATGAATTCGATATTTGCGTGAGCAGGATTTACTAATATACACTGCAATTCGAAATAGAATGTTTTCCACAAACATCAAATAGTGGTTCCCTACTGATATTCTGAATAGCTTCCGGTATAAATTCACTTAATACAATATGCACTGTCGAATGATGAACAAAATCGACGGTAGTTGCCTTGAGAACGGCGAAGAATACGTGGTACTATGATAGTCGATCTTAAATCTAATAATTAAATAGTATGCTTCGATCAGAGTGCTACTGTGAGGTCTAAAATGCTTACTGTTTATCATTTTCAACACATTTAGGGGAGAAGCATATGCTCTTTTCAATATTTTTCAGGTGACAAATTCAGGTTACTTTATTGTAGAAGGTGACGCTTAAACGTACAATCTTCTGCACAAAAATAAGTTTAACATTATCTAAATACAAATCAAGGTTTATCGACCCCCCCCCCTCCCCCCCGGTTAAAGTTTATATAAATAGAATTGTTTACTGAAAATTTTAATAACGCCGTTTTACACCAATTGGATTGCAACATATATTGACACCATACCGCAGATTTGCAATGTTTAGGGATATATACAGATTATCAGCTAATAACATAGGTAATAGGTTGAATTATGCATTTATTCATTTCATTGATTACAAGAAGACAGTGTTATTATGCATTCTCCAGACAGTATATTTTCGATCCTCACTTGGTACGATTGCTTAAAGAATTTCCGATAAAATAAGCCGCGTGTGCAACCGTAGATACTTTCTTTATTGTATTAGTAGTGCCATGTTGTATCGTATGTTTTTTCGAGATCAATACGTGTATAAAGTATAAATGTGTACACATGACAGAGTTGGTTTTCCGAGCTTGTCAATTTGTCCAGTATAAAATTAAATCGTCGAAATCCAAAATGGAGAGATTATTTTGGATACTGTTGCCAATGATGAGAGATTATTTTTCCGAAAAAGTTTGCAGGCTGCACAAATAAGAACAGTAGGTCGGTAGCTTAATTCTTACCACTTTTTAAAATAGAAAGAATAATTTCTTTACATCAAATTTTTACCTGTTTTCTGTCATTTAAGTGTGCGACCGTTTATCTAGAAGTGTTTAGGCATTTCTGCATTTACAAACAAACCGTTTGGTCTGCCACCTCTCATTTCCAGACATACCGGTGTGTCTAGAAGTGCGCAAAAATGTCATCCTAAAAGTAAATTGAAATTTACTTCTCTATAAGTATTATAGAAGAACTATTACTATCGGATAGTAGCGTGGTAGCCTAGTATAATTAAGGTACTTGGATACCAAATCAGAGTTCACGGATTCGAAACTCGTTTCGTTCCAGATCGAAGTCGTTGCCCCAGTGGTATATACCTAATCTGAAACTGAATATTGATTATACCAGAAAAATTGGAAAACGTAAAGGCGACTGAGAGAGAGGAACTGGCTATTCTCCTTATAGATCCGTTAGGCTTATTACCATTATGAAAAGCTTATAAATTCATAATCCATAATACCTTATCAAGGATATGGCTCTTTCACTCGTCTGTCAAATAATTTTACCGACAATAGGAGATTTTCTAGCTAATCAATAAAATTAAAATGTCAACAGCTTCACGTTCACAACCCTAGAACCCTGAAGGGAATGAAAGAAATTTTGTCGAAATTCTCCAGTATTTACGCCATCAAAACGTCATGAAGCACTTCGGGGTAATTAAATAGGAACTGGACGAAGTAATGTTCTGCAGATAGGTACACTTCTTATTTCGATTGGAGCGCGAATTTTACAGCCTTTCTGTGAACCGGATAATGACCGCAAGGTATTAAACAGCGCAGATTTTCTCGCGAAGCCAACGTAACTTGTAACTCTACTTTCGAAAAAGATGAATTAGAAAATTCTTTTAGCTACAGTCATCAGAAACTCTCATTACGATAGGGCCCCAATTTGTCCCAGACTCAAACCGCAGTCATCAAAATTTATAAACCACGGGGAAGATGGATGAGAAAGAGAACCAGGTGAAAACATACGCTTTCCCCGGATAGTTCTTTGTCGAATAGGAGTGTAACGTTCTGTTCTGGCGGTAGTAATGATGTGCGGTTTGAAAATTCCTCTTTTCAACGGCCGTCATGTACGAACGCTAAAAAAAGTACCTGAAGGACGTGACAAATTACCTGAAAAAAAAAAAAGTGAAAAAAGAATTAAAACCATTTCTTTTTTTCAGAATATAAACAGACAAGCCCACATTTTCAATGACGTAATGCTCTTCTACATTTACAGTACCGATTGAAAAATCAATTAATCGGACACTATGAAAGTTTCCATTTCGTAAAGTAACCGGGTGTTATTTTATCAAAATTTGAGCTTCCTTCGAATAATTTCATATTAAAAAAAAAAAAAAAATGTTAATGAATAGCATAATCATTTGATTTAGTTAATTTCTCAAAAACAATTGTGGATATGAAATAGTTATTTTTTCATATGACAAAGAATTTGAGGTCTGCTATTAAGGTAATTAATACTCCATCGGGGTCGAATTGATTTATCTCATATACAGAGTTTTTACCTCCATAGCTGGATCTTTATTCACACAGTGGACACTGGTGATGTGTAAACGAGCAATGTGATTATTAGCTCCAGCTCTGAAATAGTTCGTTTCATTCCAGTCGATAACATATTTACGTTACTACCTTTGTGTCCGAGAAATGAGAAGTAACCATTGTATAATAAAAGAACTGGCTCTAACTGTACAACTAGTGTCTTGGAACTACCGAATGAACGAAAGAAACGATTAACTACGATATAATAATATCAGACGGTGATCAGGGGAAATTGAAGTGCAGATGACACACCTTTTATTTTTATCACTCGTGCACAGTTCGTATATGGATTTCTCCTACTGCTTGTTCCCTGTTATTGATCACAACTCACTAGCTCACTACATGGAAATACATGATCATAACACTATTCCGTCTTAGCTGGCTGGAAACAAAGTTCTTCTTCAGTTATAAATTTAGTTATCAATAACTAAATAAAACGTTTAATGAGTATATCCATAATAGCTAAATTGTCGTTGTTTTTGAGTATCAGCTGGAAACAACGCTATTTACATAATCCAGTTAAATCTGTATATTTTAATAAGCAGATTACGTTTTCTGTACCATTCGGCGATGATGACTGTTCATAATATTATACTCTTTGATGATGACTGGCTGATTAGCAACTCTGGAATTTTACACTCCCTCATCAGAAATTTTAATAGCGGTTTTTATCAAAACGCCGGTACTGATTTGTTTACTTTGTTTTAATGCGGTTATAAATTCCAGATCTACTTAATTTTATTTGGATGTCTGTTTGTCACATTTGTCACATTTCGCTGTTTTTTGAGATATTAAGATGAAACTATCATCTTACTGGCTCCGAGTTGTTATTAAAACATTAATATTTTGTTGTTTTTTTTCTTTATAATTACGTTTTTTAACATTATATTTAAATTTATTTCCATTCTGATTATATAAGTTACTTTTTTTTTGTAACTTTGTAAGTAAGTTCCTGTTACATTCCCGATCATTAGGAATTTGTAACGTGGCATTCCGAAATATTCAGAACTTTACCCGTCATCACTAGTGTTCACATTCATTAGAATGCCTGGAATTCGAGATTCTCTGGCTGACATTGTATAAACCGGCTCAAGTGGACGACAAGGAAATGACAAATATAGAATGTCTGATAAAGGGACGAATATTCATAATGCAGTCACTGTAAAATACGCGTTTTCGCAAATTGCAGGAAACGTGAGGGAAATCGCGAGAACGAAAAACGTAGATTAACCTGAAGTGAAACTGGAAAGGACCTTGCCAAAGTCTTTATGGAACGACTAGTTTCAAAAACGTAGTTATCTTAAAGGGAAAAATTATTGTCCCCGAATGATTTAAAAAAACCATTAACTTCAAAAGAGATTATATAATGGCCGTAATAGGACTGAGAATGGCATAATCCTCAGTGCTTTTTCCCAAGATCAACGTTGTAAGTGGAAACTGGCGCAGCAATTGTAATATAATTTTATATTTGTTATTATTATTATTATTATTATTATTATTGTTATTGTTATTATTATTATTATTATTATTATTGTTATTGTTATTATTATTATTATTACATATAGTATAACAATTCTTCGTAGTACCTGTCTGTTCATTTTTACCATGTTTTCGCATAATGTAATTTATTTGCTTTAAGTTAGCGTTCGGCTTGTAAAACTACCGAAATAAATAAATAAATAAACGAACGTATAAAAGACTAGAATGGGGGGGGTGCCAGGAAAAGTTCGAAAGTGGCGCGTGCTTTGAGCACACTCGATCTATCTTTAAGAATACCAGTGTGTCACATCCGGAGGAGAAGAGTACATGTATTTTCCTGATTTTTCAAGTCGCCGGTTGTTTTAATAGCGATTTTTATCGGTGTTCCCGTCGTCACATTAATTAAAAATTTGTTACATCTCTTCAATCAGGCAAGATGGGAACAGGCAAGATGCAAAATGAAAACAGTGTGAAAATATAACAGCGGGAAATATAAATAAAAATTATTACAAAGAATCGCCAAGAGAGTGCAGAGCGCGCGATCATGTAATAAAAATCGGATAAAAAATTATTTCGAAGAAGAAGTGAAAGAGGAGGAAGAGGAAGAGGAAGAAGAAGAATAGTTGTCTGCCCAAGAATTAAAAGAAGAAATGGGGCAGAAAAAAATGCCGAAAAAAAAAAGAAATATATATATATATATATATATAAATATGTATGTATATATATATGTATGTATATATATATATGTATGTATGTATATAGGGGGGGGGGGATTGAGAGAAAAAAGTAAAGAATAAAAATAGTGCGGAACAGAGCGGCGCCAACGAAATTCTTCGGTTAATCTTTCTTACTGTTTTCTATTGCGAGCCGCGTTTTATTCGTAATATCCGAACAAGCAGCGACTTCGGAAATAATGCGTCTACTACAGAATAGCGGAATAGGCAACCAGAACGGAGATAACGCGCGGTGGCTCGGCAGGGTTCGGTTAAAAATGACGGTCACATCTCAGAGATGGGTCATCGAGGGGGAATTTGGGGGAATTTATTATTTCGGGACGATGCGAGTAGATGATAAAAATTAACACAATCCGACTATAATACCGCTATCGCTTACCCATAGGAGGAATTAATCGTCACTGGCCGCAGCGCAAGCACCACTCCCTCTTGATACGTGTTCTAAGCTAAACGAATTTTTCCCATTTCGGCTCCCAATTTTTCCATTCTCCTGTGCTTCGCCTCGACCAACCAGAGCCCAGGAATGAACGAGAAAATTTATAATCCCGACGGGACAAAGAGCGTTTTCTCGCAAACTTTCACCTCCGTTTGAAAGTTCCCTCGAATTAAAAGTGTTAACGGTCCGTGTGCGCGCCTCGTTCGTGAATACCGCCGATCAAACAATCTCGGTAATTAAATAAGCAGTTTAACGTATTGCCATTTCTACACATAACTCTAGCAGAGAGACGAAATTTCGTCGCTCGATGAGTCGGTGCCACTACTACGTTTTTATAACACACGATATTGAGCGAGTGACATTGAAGACAGATTACAGTTTCGAGGCAAGTCATTTTAGATTCGGCTAATTCACCTGAGAAGGAGGTTAGTAGCATGTCGATTCTAATAATTTGGGAATTAAAAAATTTTTATTATAAGAAAAATTCGACTATTGTGATAGGAAAGTCAATTTTCTTGATAATTTCTAATCCATTTTCAAAAAAAAAGTGAAATAAATCATCAATCGGATTAATAGCGGAATTCTAGATTAAACGTTACTCATTGAGCAGGATTAATAATTTTACCGGAGGATTATTATCGAATGCGTAAAATACCCTTTATACACTCGGACTTTATAAGTATTTCAGGCTTATTCTCAATAATGTTGCAAGCGTTCTACACTAGATCCCTTTTTAAGGCGACCGTATAGAAATAAAATACCCAATAATCTATACGTTCCGATTTAGTCGTAAACCGAATTTTTAATGAGAATATTTAAATATTCTTCTCAGCTGTCTATGAATTATAATAAAATCTAAATAGTGAGAAACATGGCAAGAGAGAGAGAGTAAGTGTGCCTCTGAGAAATCCCTTCGCCGATGTCAACAGTCCCCATTAAGGACCCAAGAGCGCATCCTCTGCAGTGTCAATTTCGATAGATGTTGAAAAAGGAATAGGGAGAAATTTTTTCTCAAATCCGCCCTGTCGACCATCGGAATGGTCTCCGCTCATCAAGCAAAATTTGTAAAAGTTGTAATTTAAAATGAAAAAAAAAAACGTAATTTTCTTTATAATAATGCTCATAAAATTAATAACCGACAAATAAAAGAGGGAATAAATAATGCTACGTGCACTGTAAGTTCGAGACCGCGGTGGCATCTGTAAGAGCGTAATAATAAAACCAGCATATCGTTTCACGGTTGAGTAAACAATTTGAAATTACTAATACGCGTACATTGTAAAAAATATTAGTAGTCCAATTAATGAAAATACCGTAAAACGGGATAAACCGAAAAAAATTAATCAAACTTTTGTCGAAGACAGTAGTTTTTTGCTTTTTTTAAAATTTTTGTGCAATTGTTTGATCCTATAAATTTGGCGACAATAAAAGAATTCGAAGGTCGAATGTGGTTAATACGAAATTCGTATTTAAAAATAAAATTCAAATATACGAATAATTAGATATCTGCATACGGTTCCGAGAAGATAATAAAGCGCAGTACGCTGAAAAAGAAAATACTTCATTAAATGATCCATAGCGATAATGTATAAAATTGACTCGGTCTTACAGACGGAACTGGCAAAAATGTATCTTCGAATTCAGAGATAGTCTTATGTGTCGAAAGGTAATAAAACTAAATAAACTCACAGCGCAAGCGAGTAACGCACAAACTAGGATAATAGTCGACCTGCCTATCTAACAGACAAAATTTGCGCCTGTTCGTTAATACTCAGGAAATTCGTCTAACCTGGTCCGGATAATTAGGTAGGGGTATATCTAGAGATCATGCTTTGTTCTACTAAATTTAATAATGTGTTGTACGGCAGCATTAAAAAATTTACAAGCGGAGCGAGAAGAGACCCCCTTAATAATATAACACTATCAGACGTCTAAGTGCGATATAGTGAGAACATTTTTTTCTCATCACGGTCACCATCAAAACTTAATGTTTGATTTTACAGATCTCGGAAGGATTTCTTATCGCAAGGAATCCATATTTTCTACATGGTTCTGTACAGAATAGATACCATTTCTAGAGATAGGGGGCACCAGGCGACATGGAGGAAAATAATGCTGTCGAGGCTGCCAAGTTCACATACATGTGCGGCACCAGAACAAAAACCTTACCATCGTGTTTCAGCTTGGTTTAGTCGCCGTACTGTTCTTCTTCTTTTCCATATTAAAAGGAGCGATAGGGTGAAGGGAATCCAGTAGACATTGTCTATTACCGGATTCGTACAGCAAGCATGCTTCCAAAATTCCATATAATTCAGTTTCAATCACCGAACAGTGTAGCTACACGATCTTCGTCTGACATTAAATATTGGCTCCATTTGCGTTTTCACGTGTTTTTGTGTTAATGTGATAAAAGTGTCGATGTGTAGAAATTATTAAAATTAATTGTAGAGTATACATTGAACGACGAACGTGTGTGCTTATTAATCGATTATAAATACTAAATTGTTTATACACGAACCGCGCGAAGATTAAACCTGGTTTATATAGATCACTACCGAATGTTACTGAACGTTTCGAATCATTCTAAACGATCTGAGCGGGGGGAAAAAGACAGGAAAAAAAGTGACTCGCTATTTCCATGTCTCTAGCGTGCGTTAGTTATATTCGCCGAATGTCACGAATTATTACACTTTGCCGCTTCCCTATCTGATTTTATAGGGAAAATAACACTACAGTGTTAGAAGATTAACTGTTTTGTCAACTGACTGTTATAAAAGGTGGTGGTGGTGATAAAATAAAATTCTGCGAGCGGTTTCTTTTTCTTTTTATTGTATACAGTAACGATAAAATGAGGAACGTTGGAACGTTGGGACGTTAGAACGTTGGAACGTAACCACCGGCCCATTTTTATGAAGCCTGTTTTTTTGTTTTTTTTGCGTTTTTGACGCCTTCCGTCCTCGTCTATTCAACCAGTAGAGTAATCTACCTTTAATCGTTAATTTTTCGCATAGTACAGGCGTTTATGTGCCCACTCTTATAGCCCCTTTCGAATCCGGAACACATCGCTGTATATGGGACTTCACAAGTTCGCCGGTTAAATTCGGCATTTATATAATTATTCCATTTATTGATATTCATACGGGGAGGAAGCTGCAGTGCACGCGTGCACGTTCCGGCCATATTTCACACAGTTCGCAGCTAAAATGATCTGTCCGAATAAAATAGTAATACCTTTATCAAAAATAGCTTATCAAAATAAAACAATAAAAAAATGTAAATCTACGAAGGAAATGCAAACTCGGACATTCTTTTTTACCGCTCGATCGTGTATTGTTCGAAAACTAAAATCTACCATTCGAACGCTATAAAAGAATAAACGAGGGTTTTCGATGGTGCAGCAAGCACCCCGTTTTATGTCTCGTCAAAAACTATTGTCCGAAAACAAGCTTCTTATAATGCACAAAAAATTTGGTTTCCGATTGGCCACGAAACCGGTTGTACATTGTTCGGCATCTTCTTATTTTCTCCTTCGGAATTACAAAATGACCTAAAAACTAACTTAAAAACACTTTTAACGGAAAAATAGCGGGAAAAAAAGATTATTATAAGTGTGCGAAAGAGACGGGCAGAAGGGGAGAAATGCATGAAGCAATGGTTAGCGAAGCTATAATTAAAATCTATAGAGATTAAGAGGATGGAGGGAAAATGGAACGAGAAGGAAAACAGTTTTTAAAATGAAGAGGAAGCAACGAAACGAAATTAAGAAGCAAATGGACGGAGTAGACTGTCAAACAGGATGGTCTGACAGAAACAGATGATAAATACGAATGAAGGAGCAGCAAATCATGTAGTCTGGAAAATTCTAAATCAAGAATGTGCTTTGATGTTGCGGATCAAGGCGCATTTTACCGATGATGCCAATTTGTTTTTATAGTTTTTTCGTCATACGGCGCGCAACCCCGAAACTACTGCTAATGTAATTGCGCAGCAGTCATCTCCATATAAACATTTGGAATAGAATTTTTCTCGAGCCAAAAATGTACATTAATTATATAAATACGCGTTGAATATAATAAGAAATTCGAGTGTAAAGTCGAAATAGTTAACGAGACGAACAGCGCGGAAACTTAATGTTTACATCGATAAAGGGTCATTGGGGAATTGCTTGGAAATTTTTGGTACGCGATTAAGCGAAGTCTCCCGGAATGCGTAATGTCATCGTAGTAATCGAGCGGAGATTTCGCGTCATTCGTAATGAGTGCAAAAATGAAAACTATCGAAAAAATCTACGCGGGAACTGGGTCTCGATACTTCACAGCCTGGAAGGCGATCGGCGAGAATTGTTTGTGCGCAAACAAGTTTGATCGGTTACAATTTCACGCCTACATAATTAGCAAGTCGAACGAGAATGAATGAGAAAATAAGCGCGAAATTTCCGAAACGCGGATACAAGAGAAAAAAAGATGCTTAGGAGTTGTAGGATGTTGGGAAAGTGGAAAACCCGAGTATTCGACATTCTTGTCCAACTGCCGGTTACCAGAGTAGTGTACGGCGATCGTGCTTAGAAAATGAGCTCGACGGTCGGAGAGGAGCAGCAGTCGCTTTAAAAGGAATTTTGAACGAATCAGCGAAAGTGAAGATGAAAAGTGAACTATCAGAGAGCCACGATAAGAGATGTAAAGTGTTACCTTGAAAGCAAATAATAAAAGAACATCGGAGGAAACTATGCAAATCGTCATGTTACAAAAAGAAGAAATAATAGGTGCAAGGCGAACGGCTGCCGTTTGCCGGCGTGCCTATTACATTTGTGGCGGATGGCGGGGGAACATTTAGAATTACCGTTAAAAGCGTCCTTTTTCAAATATTATCCGCGTTTAAATATCTCATCTTCTGCTTCTCTCGGTCCGGCCGCAGGTGAGACTGCGTCGGACCGGGCCGCGGTGTAGCAGTTTCCTAATGGACTGTTTACTGTTTTGTATTTTCCGAATCGTTTAGAGCTAGGTGAAAATCGCTTTGCCGCTCACTTCCATGTAATGTGACTGTTTCGCAAAGTGGAGCACACTGATGACTCCGCCGAAGTCACATTAACTTGTCGCCTACTATTTATCGTCTCCTTTGCAGTTCGTGTTCGCTTTGCAACGATCTCCGTATCAAAAACTCTTCTTGCAGTTCAGCTAAAACATCTTCGGGTCTCTTTTCCTTTTCTCGAATTACAGATGTACTCTCTTCTGTAGAGCTCTGTTGATGTCGCTGTTTCCCGGTGACATTTTCTTTTTAATTTTATTCCCATTGTTTGTCTATAACAGCTACACTTATTTTAGTGTCCCAGTTTGCCGAAATTTAGCACGGCATTTAATGGCAACTAACGTTCTAATAAAATATTCTAAAATCGAAACAATCACGTGTGTTGTTTTTCCTTTTTTTTCTATAGATTTTTTTCTCCTTCTTTTTCACTTATCATCTTCTCCTCAACGCAAGGGTTGGTGGGTAACACGTTCCAGATCTGCACGTGCTCTGGCTGATGCTTTAACTTCCACGTATGATCTTTTTGAGTTTTCCCTATTATTTTACCTTCTAATAAGTTGGTAATTCATATTGAATGGCGTCCTATGGCCGAATATCTTCTTTTTTCTATCGTACTTATTTCCTTAACTCTGGATAATACCATGCGGTTCGAGATTTTATCATCCGTCCATTTTGCCTTTAGCATGCGTCGACAACGCCACATTTCAAACGCTCCCGGTTTGCATTTGTCTTTTTCTCTTTAGCAGCGTCTCCGTTTCGCATCCATAAAGATCCGAATAAAGAGTTCTTTATGAAGTGTTATCTGATTTTCTGATATCTATATTCTTAGAAGAGAAAAGGCTTAGCTTTTTGCTGAATGCATTATTTGCCCCTTATTCTCCTCCTTATTTCCCGCTCCGATCTGCCATTCTTTTTTTTTTTTTTTAATCAGGCTGCATTCAAATTCCTTTACTTGTTGTACCGTTTTCCCATTTATTATTACATTCAGCTATCATCCACTTTTTTGTCACATCTTAGTACTTTAGTTTTCTTTCCATTGATTCTCATATTACATTTGATATTTAACAATCTGTTTAGCGACTTTTGCGATTTTGCTTCGCTGTCCAGCACTATGTCGTCAGCATATCTAATCGTCTTATATCTTATTCCATTTACATTCCTCCATTCTCTCTGTCTAGAAAGCACCTGATTGCCTTTTTCAGATAAATGTTAAACAGGAAAGGTGAAACAGCCTTGTCTGATTCCTTTCTTTATTTTCGCGCTGATTTTTTTTCATTTATTCTTATTTGTTGATTCTTATACAGTTCGAGTATTCTTCGATCTCTGAAATCTATATTCGCTTCTTTTAGGCACCGAAACATAATGTCCCATTTGGTATTATCAAATGCCTTCTCTATGTCGATGAAGGCATATCATGAGGAAAGCGACACAGAAGACTTTTAGAAAGTACTTATTATATTCGCGGTTTTTTTTTTACTTTTTTTCCCTCTTCTTCCGCTGACTATGTTCACTGTATCGGCATTAATCTCTTAACTTTCTAGCCCGTCTATTGACCGGTAGATTTCGCAGCATTTTCCAGTATTACATTTCGCTCGGGGCAACTCCACATGCGACTCAACCGTGATTTCATTTTCAAACCTTTATTCACCCCTATTTATCCTCATCTTCTTTGAAGGCGTTTAACCGAAGTCGCTCTGGACCTATTTATTGAAACGTTTTCTGCTTTTCCTCATTCCGTCTACCTTTCTGTTGTGCCCCTTTGATCGCATCCGATTTGATTGCTCATCATCCATAATTGCTTCCTCTCTTCACATTTTCTAACGTATATATTCCCTACATATGTATTTAGCAGACGTCTTCCGTCTCTTTCTTTTCTTCTCATTCCGTTATTCTAGCTCCTTTGGATCCCGTTTTTTTCTATGCTACCTCTGATTTCTTCCTTTTCTCTTTTCTTGGGGTGATGTTTTCATTCGCATCCTGCCAGCGGGAAAATCAAGATTCGCGAAATAAAACTACCTGCGCGCCAGGGACGATGTTTTAATTAAACATTTAAACAGAAAAGGGGCCGCCGGAAGGAAGTTTACAAGAATCTGAAAAACAATCTGCAGATATGAATATTCTCTGTAAGAGATACTGTAGAGGACAGTGGTGAAGAAGAAAAAAGGGAGAACGCATTAATCGACTTATCACTGAGAAAAAAGGAAATTTTCAAGCGTCGTCAATGTAGCTAATAAAAAAAATAAAAAAAAAAATTTTTGTTTTGCCCCTTCAAATCGGACAATTTTTACGCTGTAATACGTGCATTTTATTGATTGTTTAATAAAGGTAAAACAAAAAAATGTATATCAAATAATTTCCTTGTACGGACTTTTTCAATAACTATGTCCGAACTTTGACAGCATATTGTTGTGACTTATCAGGTGGCAGCGCTGTCAATGTTCGAAGCTTGCGTTCTGCCATAGTTACCATTTTACCACGGAGCACTATTCAACAACGCGTCGAAATTGTTAAAATTTATTAAACAAAAAATTTAGTGTTCCGTTCGCAAAGAAAAAATCGTTTTCAGTGATGAAGCATTATTGTTGGTTGAACGGCTTCGTGAACAAGCAAAATTGTCGCGTTTAGCAAGAAATTAATCCTCGGCGGTATCGCATCCGGAGAAACTTACTATTCGGTGTGGATTTTGGTCAGGCGGCGTCATTAGGCCGTAGTACATCTTCCGAAACGGAAATGGTCGGACGGTAACGTATTGGGCCATGATACTTTTTGTGGCCTCAATTAGATGCCGTGGACCTGGACGACATGCGGTTCCAACAGGACAGCGCAACGTGTCACACAGCGGGCGTTACATTGGAGTTGTGGCAAAAGAAAGGTTTCCAGAACGCGTTATTTCTAGAAGAGGAGATGTGGAACGGCCGCGCTAAGACCGTGCCAGCGAGCGTCCTTAGACGTTTTTCTCTGGGGCTACGTTAAGTCGCTGGTATTAGCAAATCAACAACAATTGACCAACCGGAGAACAAAATCATTCAAACCATCGGTGAGATTAATCTCCTACTTATGCAACAGAGTCATAAAAAATTGGATCTCTCGGATCGAGTACCGTAAACGAAGCCGCGGAGGCCATTATTTTAATGATCTAATTTCTAAGATTAACAACTCTGTACATAAAAAATATTTACTTCATACGATACGACTATTTTTCACTCCCGCACGTACATACATATTAATAGACGAATACACATATATCGAATTATCAGACGGAACGAAAATGGTAACGATTCAGACTTCTCGACTTTCTAAGCTGAATTTAGTTGCCGTTTCGGCGCATATTGGTACATTCACAAATGTTATACGATATGCAAAGTCAATAGCTTGTGCACTTGCTTGCTGCCTAGGTCTTCGTCCGGCCCGGAAGCCACCGGTTCCTCTGTCGCAGCCGCAAGACCGCTGAAATTGCTCTGGTCCGTTTAAATCAAATTTGCTATCCGTCAGTTACCAAAATTCGATTCTACCGCCGCATTCTACGTATTTATTTCCGATTTTACACAAATAATTCTTCCGACAGAATGTCTATATGAATTCTCCGATCGAAATTTCACCGCAGGAACACCTAATACGTCTTTTACGTTCGAAACACCGACGGAAAAAAACACAAACACGCGCTTGCTAACAGTCTTATCGATAGTGACCACAACCGGATAGCCGGAACAACAAGTACTATCGCCTATTTATACACGCATTCTTATAAATTACCCTAGCGACAATACACCGAACATATTATGTTTTCATTGATTAACACGATTCCACGAGTATTTACTCTCTCTCTTAGCTATTAGAATTATTACAATATACATATATAGGGACATTCTTAAAAAAGAAATTTATTTTATCCGGAATTATAAGTACGTAAAGACTCTGTTTTTTTTTTCGGAAATATGTTTATCACCGTTCAACATAAACTAGCCTTCATGTTTCAGTTTTAAATGAAGATTATCGATAACCTGTCTGTCGTTATCTAAGAAAAATTTTCGCTCAACTAAACAGCACACACGGCCATCATTTTGAAATGGGTTTCAGTTATAGACGCATTTAAAAGAAACATCTTCTTCACTCGTGCAACAGTAGTTGCGTAAAGATTTCAAATTTAAATAACGTTCCCGGTAGCAAATATTAAAAATTCTGTTGCAGGACTTTCAATTTCTCTGTCATCTGCTGAAACTAGATCCGAGTGAACTGGGTGCACATTCGTAGCTCTACTGCTGAGGGTGAGTGCGAAGATGGCTGATAATTCCAATGCTGGAAGAGCAAATGCGACCACAATGATGACATTCGAAAACGTCTGGAGAATTAGAGCTATCGTTGAGTGTTGTTCTTTTTAGTGGTCCGGTATGTAAGACGGCTGTTTCAACCACTCTTGTCCATTTTACACGATTGCAGACGACAGTTTCCCAAACTTCTAAGTAATTTTCTTTCCTTAATAGTGCGGCAATGTGCTCCTCGCTTTCTAGGACCACCATGTTTTCTAACTCCTTCTTCTAGTTCGCCATACAGCATTATTCAGTAATCTGGAATCCTCCATTATTACAACATGTCTCGTCCACCTTAATTGAGCTCGTCTAATCAGCGGCTCTATCCGCTTCGAATTAAACCGACGCAATACTACCTCGTCGTTCGTTACAAAGTCATCCCATCTAATTTTCGGTAATGCTCGCAGGAGCTGTTGTTGAAACTGCTCTAGTTTTTTGATGTGACGCCTGTATTTCGGCTCCGTATAACAGGGACGACGGGATAATTATAGCACGATAAACCGCTGCTTTATTGGCGATCGACAAATCCTCATTTGAAAAAATCCTTGCGCTTTAACCGACTAAAGGCTGAAGCGGCGCATTTAATTCTATTTTGCATTCCGTCAGCTATTGTCCCCTTATGGTTTAGGAATGAACCGAGTTATTGAAATTCTAACGTTTTTCCGCGTATTTGAATGCTATTTGCAGGAGAAGTTTCGTTTCTGTAGTAATTTGATGTTTGTGTCAATGTTTATTTGAAGGACGAAATCGTTGTAACTTTCATCTAATACCTCAAGCATCGTATGTAAATCGATTTTATTACGTGCTAGAAAATAACGCAATCGTCAGCGTATTGAAATTCGACGATTCTGAACTTTGACGCCTCAGTTTTCGCTTTAAGCCTACCAAGATTAAGGAAACCTCCATCCATCCCATAATTGAGGCCGATGCCTCTGGTATGGAGACGTTTGTCGGCGACGAACATGAAAGCTGCCATGAAGATGTTAAACTAAAGTAGGGCCAAAACACAGCCTTGAGTCAATCCGGTGCAGATGTCAAACTGGTCAGAAATTTTATAAGGCGATTATTATACGAACAATTTTCTTTGGACATCCGAGTTTGATCAGAATACTAAAAAGTGTCTTACGATTGACAGAGTCGAGTGCTTTTATCGTGTCTATAAATGCCGTGCAGAGTCCCGTCTGTTGTTCAAAAGCCTCTTTTCCTGTACTTGTCTCGCTGTAAAAATCATGCCGATGCAGCTTCGGTTGTTGCGGAAATCTGCTTGCAATTCGGGCATGATTCTTTCGAAAATTCGAGCAATTCGGTCGTAAATAACCTTAGCCAGCATCTTACCTGCTGTGGACAGTAACGATATTCCCCGATAAGTTGAGCAATTTTTCTTTCCCCCTTTTTTCTTATAAATGTTTACAATCATTGATAAACTAAAGTTCAGTGGTACAGTTTCTTGATTCCAGATCATTTCGAAATACAGATATATGAAATAAAGAAAAAAGAAAAAAAAAAGTGGTTAATAAAACTAGAGTGTGTTGGACGAGTGAGTGTGTAAACGTATGAGACCCGGTAGCTAGCTAGGGTTGAACCTTTAACGAATACGCGCGGTGATCGGTCAGCAAATGTGGAGGAGGAGATATAGTAAAACACCAAATTAAAACAGATGGCAGATAGGTAATTGTCAAGTCGCTGAATCGACCTAATCTGTATACTACGTGGTGTTGGAATAATCTCCAGAGTAATGCACGACCCATTATCGTTCAAGTGCCCTGACCGCCAAGAAAGTCGAATTCAGTTTCCTTTTTGTATTTAAAGTTTGGATAAATTAAAATGAAAATTTTAAATTTGATTACTACGTTTTCCTACGATTTTATCAGAAACCTGGTCTGAAGTCTCTACCACCAAAGAAATCCGATCAACCCAATCGCAACAAAATGATTATTAACTATGTTTTAAAAAATTTCAAAGGCGATTATACATTTTTGTACATAATATGTTTATAAATGTCTACATTAATTGTCTTTTTAAAGGTCAACTGGTATTAATAGATTTTTGTACCATTTTCTATTACTGTAAATTGTATACACATAAAAATCTTGGAACTTATTTAAACCGATTAAAAATAATAATAATAATAATAGTATAAAATAATAAAAATAAACATAATTTTAACGGTAAATTGGAGACCGTAATAGCATCCCTAAGGATTTAATCGTAAATAAAATTTAACGTTTCATTTGGTATCCCTGATGGCGATAAAAAATCTAACGTAAATCGTTTCAACGCTTAATAGTAATGTGACCACTCCCTTACCCATTTCTCTTGATAAAGTACGGATTTTATTCAAAATTGCTATCATCGCGTTGAAACACATACATACACATGTATATAACACAAGACAATTATTCCGTCTAGTAGACGATTTCTTAACAGAACTCTTGCTGACTGAAACATATTGATCAGCACGCCTTGAAATAGGGGCACAGTTTATTTTTTAAAATGTTGCTTTTGTATACTCACGCACATTTCGATTATTTTGAAGCTTGTTTTTTACATAAAAGCTCCTTACTTTACAACTTTTTTTGCACAATTAATTTACTTTGTTATTTATTTATTTATTTTCCTTGTTTTTTAATATCAAATATCCAACGCAACGGAAAGTGTATATATATAAGTAGTTATCGATTACTAAGAAATGACCTGTGGAAATATTCAGAGTAATAGTTGAAATAAGCTAAGCAGTTTGTATTTGAAATAAAGTTATTGAAAGTAAATTTAAAGAAAAGTGTTTTATTTAATATATTTACAATATTCGTTAACGGAAAAACAACACTCACAATTATTGATACTAAACAAATACTTTTTTTTATTTTTAGAAAAGTGTAATTTTCATATCCGCTAAAAATAAAAAAAAAAAAAAAATATTAATTTTACTCGAGTGGTAATTTAAAAAGTCGTTGTTAAACTGGGTAGAGTGTTGGAATGTCGGGCGCTTTATTTTTTTGTGTTAGTAGCATTTCATCTTTAAAATTACCATTGAAGAAAAATTACCGTTTTTTTTTATTTTTTAAATATTTCCTTAGTTCGGTTACAGTTTATTATTAAAAACTACGAGTTACGAATGATAAATAAAAGCGCTTTTTATTTAACAGAAAAAAAAAAAAAAAAAAAAAAAAAAGGATTTCATATTCCACTTTTTAATGTTATCTATATCATTGAGAAAAGTTAATATTTTTTATTTTTATTTATTTTCTTAAGAATACGATATACCAAGGAGTAAAGCTGTGTGGAATTGTGTGGTGTACAAGCTCTTGGAATTGTCTGGAATTTTTTTAAAACGTGATGTTCTTTTAAACTTTCTAATGGCAACAAAATTTTAATTTCACCTTAGAGTTATCAGCTAATTTTAATGAAAAATCTCCATCGACCAACATAAGACACTTTTTACATTTTATTATAAAAGCAAAAATTTTCTAATGAAAAAAGATATGCTCCCCCCAAAATCAGTACATTAAGTGTAATACAGTGTAATATTTTGAAATATACTTAAAATTATTGGTAATAATTAGTGGTCACTTCGTACCATTTTGTAATCAGCCATTAACGTGGTATGAAACGATTAAATTACTAATAGTTTAACTGAAAATTTGCAAAAAAAATTTTTTATAAAAGCTAGAAATAATTATTTGAAACCGATTAAAAGATTATATCCGTGTAGTTTTACTTTCTAAAGTTTGGATAATTAAAAAATACGTCTAGTGGAAATGGTTTCAGGCCATATTTGAATTTAGCGGACAGTTTCTCATAAATTAATTTAAATTCATTTCCGTTGTCGTAAGAACTAAGAATGTTAAGTAACATAATGAAGTATTCAAAAATGAAGTAATTTTTAGAGGAAAAAAAGTTGCGCTTGTTTGTACGTAAATAAAGAATATACTAAACTAAAGAGTGTTGTAGATAAAAAATAGGAAAGTCTAGAGAATTCCATGTTTACTGAGACTACTAGTTATATTATCCCAATGGTAAACCGTTTCCTACAGACAGTGAACAATTTAACTTTCTCGTTCGATTTAACATAGTCTGACCTAGTGTTTATTTACTCGCTGCGTAAGTGTAGTTTTGATTAAAGTGTTCCGATTTTTCATTACAATGCAGTTTTGGTATGTTACTCTAAAGAAACGGAAAAATATGGTAAATATAGTTATTTTTATTATTATTAATAAAATGAATAAATCTGTTCATTATTTTTAACAAGCTCAGCAGAGTATCATCCTTCGAGCAATCGTAAATGCGCTACTCTCGTAATGACTACATTCACCGAGATCTTGGAGTCGAACCAGTCAGCGAAGTAATTAAAGATTTCGCGATTGCTCATGAGAAGCGGCTTCGTCAGCACAGTAATCCTGAGGCTGTTCGACTTCTAGTTACATGTGAGGACATATGGCGTCTAAAGCGACTCAAACCATAGGACTTCTTGTAGTTACTAATTTATTAAGTTGTCTATTTTAGAAGCTTTGGTCACAGGACTAAATGAACTCACACATGTTAATTTATTTTACATTTATTTATATTTATAATCGGCAAGTATTTATTTTACTAGTTAAGATTGCGCTTCAAAAAAATAAAAATAAATAACAAAAAAAAAAATTATTTTTATGATTGTATTTAACTTTGCTTATAGTGTGAAATAATGAAAAATAAAAATATGTAACAGCTTCCATATTAGTCTAAAAAGTAGGCAATTTTAGAATTTTCTTTTATTATTGCAAATAAAAGTTTAAAAACCAAAAAAGATATATAATGTAGTTCAATTACATATTTTATTAAAAGAATATATAATATCAGGGACAGAGTCGGGGAAAAACACAAGGGAACTTCCTAATTATGTAATATCTTTCAGAGCGTACAATAAAATTGAAAGTTATCTGTTTTATAGAGAAAAGAGAAACAGTCTTTAAAAATAGTAAAATATTTTAGAAGTGCATATTTATGTATTTATTTTTTAGATTTATCATAATTTAGTGTAATCTTCGTTTTCTAGGAGTTCTTACGAGTTGATATTTCTCCCAGATTTTCCCTTCTTGTTGATCTGTACCTGATAAAATATGTTAAATAAATAATCAGGTTATGAAAAAAAACATTAAGTTTATGATTATTAAATATTAAATTTTTATAAAAAAAATATTGTCCTATTAAGTTATTCGAAAGTTAAAATTCGAAAATTTGATATGAAATTGTCATAATATTTGTTCATAATGTGGTAAATTTTGTTACTTTTACCTTATATTTTTCATGCATTTAACCAGTCGCATGCCAAAGGAAGGGGGGCAACAGGTGCAGTTGCCCCTCAGAGAAAAAACTACGAGGCGACGCCTCCTCAAAAAGATATATATTATTCCGGTAGGTATATATAACAGTTATTTAATAAAAATCCAAGAAGATTAAACGAAAAGCTAAATAAATACGAAGAGAGATCGTTCGAATTAATAAAATTCGATTTTTTAACCATATTCAATATTACATCGTCGTCGTCCCAAAAATTAAACGAGGTGGCCACCGAGGAACCGAGAAAACAAAACCCAGAAATTTCGGATAGTTGGAACAAATAAAAATTCGATAAGAGAAAATCAATTAAAGTAAAAAGGAAAAGCGTTTATATATTTCGCTTCATAATTAAAGCCTCTTTTTATTTATATAAGATATTATCAGTAACGACAACAAAAAAAACTGCATTCTTTTTTTATTAATGCATATAGGCCTCTCTGTATATAGAAGTGATTTGTATTTTTGCCCTCCCTGGTTGTGAAACGTTGGCACGCCACTGTATTTAACGGATCTACTTTTTAATAAGTATTTGATAACGAAATGTTTTTTACTTATTCTAATTATATTATTGTAATGGGATCAATGCAATATTTTTATTTTAAATCAATTTTATCCTTCTTTATTTACTCCGATTAATTAAGTTAGCAAAAAATATTTATCTTAATTTCAATGCAGGGCTTGTTAGAAAAAGAAAAAACATTTTAGGAAAAGATAATTTCATGGAATTTAATGATAAACTGTTTGCAGCAAACTTTAAAATATTCGCTTCCTAATAAAATTTTACTCTTATTTTCAGTTGTTAAATTATTACCTTGAATCCGTATTTTCTTAACTTCTTTTTTTTTTCAAATCTGATGATCTTCGTTCTTCTATAGATGGCCGAAGACAATAATAATTTTTTTGAAGAATTGAAATTAAAATGAATATAATCATTCCAAATGAATTAAAAAATATTTTACAATTAAACGGTCTCTTAAGCGAAGGTCTATTAGCAGAGATTACAGATTCGGATATTGCAGAGTTAGAATCAATTACCAGAAACGATTTACATAAATTAATATTGAAAATCAATATAAAGATTTTTATGGTGTATTTTATAAAGAACTTAAACTGTTTAAATTTTTAACTGGTCAAAAAACAGCTTTAGATGTGTTAATAACAAGGCGAATCTATCGTTGTTTGATCCGGTCTAAAAGTGAATATGGAGCTGCGTTATATTCCACAGCGAACCCTTCTACTCTCAGCTCCTTAAACGTTGTGCAGAATTCAGCCCTCCGGTTGGCCACTGGTGCATTTCGCACTACGCCAATTGACAGTTTGCACTCCGAATCATCGGAATGGACTTTGGATATTCGCCGCTGGTTTCTCTTGGCCAACTTCGCAGTACAATCTAATGCCTCCGGTTTTTCTTCACCACGGTTGTTTTCATCATCGACTCTGCCTTCTCCAAGACAATCGCGATCGGTTTCGGACATTTTAATATACCGGTACTTAGGTTCTCTAATGCATTAATTCCACCGTGGGATGACAATCCAATCAAGATAGATCGCTCAATGGTTGCACTGAGAAGGGATTGCGCATCCATCGAACAACTAGAGGAAAACATTCGAACACGAACCTCCGGGGCTTGTCTCTATCATAGCGAAACTCAAAATATTTACAATAATGATGAATTCATAAATAAAACATATAAAAAAATATTGTTAAAAAGAGGCGATGGTAAACAATGGAATACTGACTTTGAAGAATTAACTAAAAAATAAAATGGAAAAAACGTTTTATTAAACTTGTCTCAAGTAAAATTAAATAAAACTAGATGGGATTATTTTAAACCAATTATCAAACAAATGAATATGAATCTTAATTTGAAAAATATAAGATGTATTATCGAATGTTTTTGTGGAATTAATATTATTATAACTAAATTTCAAAGAAAAAATGGAACATACAAATGGATTTATTCCAATTTTTAGACTCACCTGTGTTCTAACTAGTTTTTGAAATACATTTTTTTTTTTTCATTTAAACAAATTTTGTGGGATATTTTGTTACTTATATTTAAATTTTTTTTAAATATACTTAACTTGTGTATCATGACTAATGATTCTGTGTGTGTGTGTGTGTGTGTGTATATATATGTATATATATATATATACATATATATATATATATATATATATATATATATATATATATATATATATATATATATGTATGCAAATGTTGTAAAGCGTTAAAAAATTTTAACATTATATTTTAATTTGTACTACAGTTCTGCTAACAACGTGTTTTTATAAATAAATTTTTACATAATTTTATTCAAATTTTTATTCTATATGATTATAACGTTAATTGTACAAATAGATTTTATTTTATGTAACGTTAAAACAGAACATTCACTATGAGAATAACTTCAATGCATCAAATTATCTAGAATTACTGTCACTTCACCTTTTTTTTTATTTTCTATTTCTTAAGATCCAACTACGTTAAGCAACATTTACTATTTTGAGAAATTCATTTCAAGTTTACATTAAATTAATGTATATACTAAGGAAATTTCAAGAAGAAATTTATGACGTGATTAGCATCGGTTAAAATAGTTTAGTGTTGCTTAAGAGTGCTTGAATGTTATTTAATAGTACTAGAATTATTTTAAATTTTATGGAGTTTTCTGGAATTGTTTGAAATTGTTTAGAATTGTCTGCAATTGTTTGGAATTTTTTAGCATTGCCTGAAATTTTTTGAAATTCTTTGAAATTACCTGGAATTTTGACATTGTGGTGTACAGAATAATCGATTTCCCCCTTGCGATATACTGTCAATAAATGGATGACATATTTTTAAGATTATGCTAGTCAAGCGCTAGGTGCAAAAGTTGCACACAGAATCAATATTACAAAAAATGATATTAATTTATTAAACGTGAAAAAAAGAGTGAAACCAATTGCATACGCTTGTACTGTTCAGGAAAGGCGAAGAAACTTTTTTCACATTGTCCAGATGTGAAATTTCGATTGCAGCCCACGGCTCAGTCAAATTCGCCTTAAATGGAACATCGACATCTCTGGAAAAAAATGCTACATCTCGAGAGGGGAAAGATGCGTGTTTTTAAATCGAGCATGAATTTCTCCAGTTATGCGCGGTTCGTTTAATTAACTCGACTATTATTCCATTTCGCATGTTCTGCGCTCAGTGTTCACGTTTTTCACATTACATACTCCAATGGATAGCAGGAGGGAAAGAATTTAAAGAAAAAGAGGATTTTATTAATCGGGGAATTTCTGTAAACTGAAAAATTTTTTGCTCGCCAGAAGTGGGAAAATTTGTGAAAATCAATGTGTTCAAATGGAATACTACTTATTTCACCAAAAAAAAAATGCAAAAGCTAGTCGAGCGAATGTTTTCGGTAGGCGCATCACCCGTTCCCGATAATATATATTTCGTGAGCGTTGGCTTTACAGTTGAAAGTTACTCAAATTAGATTAAACGATTAATCGTGTTTATTGTAAACTATTCAGGTTTTGCGTGTATTATTTTGGTATATCAAGAAAATTTTTTTCGTCCATGAAATCTATTTTCGGGTAATATTTAAGAAGTCTGTTTTAATAAATGGTTATTTATAAATTATTTACAAACACACATAAGATCAAATTAAGATGACGAATATAGACACTATGCTGCCAGACGACTAAGTCATCTTAGAGAATTTTTAATTTTCAATTATAATTTCTGTTATTTCAATAACAATAGTAAATTAATTCGATATTTTAGTTACGCAATTTAAACGTTAACGTGCTTTTTAGAATTATTAATTACTTCGCTAATATTGATTCTGTTTAAATTATTTGCTTATTAGTAAAAATAGGAATATAATTTAACTGTTCCTTTCCTTTTTTTTTTTTTTTCTTTACATTTCAATTTTAAGCTACTTTATTTTACGATTTTTTAAGAAAAACATATGCACGGGGGTATATTTTATTGAGAGTATGACGGTTTTAAAACGTTTACTGAAGTGAAACATTTTAGCCGCGCTTTTCGATCACGTGTGTCGAGCGTCACATCCTCCGATTGACAAATATTTACAAAATTCATTGTATAAATTGCTGCTTTTTTACTTGATTATAAACTCGGTGATCGACGAAAAATTTAAATTTTCCATCTTGTAGTACGAGCACAAATTGTATAACGGTTTTGATGGAATTCACGAATTACGGGGCTTTTATGAGTTCAGATAAACCGATTGGTCGAAGTTTTATCGTCGAAAAAATTCTACGAAACGAGCAATTTTAAAAAGGACAGGGCCAATGTTTAAGTGATCATCGTATTTTTAGGGTTTATTTGAAAGTTAGTAAAAGGAGAACATACGAGGGTAATGAATAAATTTATTTATACCGCGGAAACTGAAAATAAGTAAGTTTTTATATATTTACGCTTATGATAATTTGTAATTTATGCGAATGTAATTTTATATCATGCGCATGTTGCAGCCTCCAAAATTATTAATTAATTTTCTAGAATGGATCTGAGAGAACCTCGGTCGTTCTACGTGCATTATTAAATGAACAATTCTTGTACATGCGCAATTGTTTTTTCCGAAAAAGATAAAATTTAATAAAAGTTTGCAGTCGCAGCAATTTGTAATATTATTTCTGACTTGTGAGTTTTTACTTTTTTTTTTTTTTTTTTCAAGTATCGTTATAAAAACGTGTTTTTTAATAACAGTTTCACAATCGTTCCATTCATGACAGCAAAATTTGTTTTATAGAATTTTTTTAAATTTCCGCATTTTGTTTGTCCGATTAGAAAAGAAAAAAATAGAAATAATCACAATTTAATGGGCAGATCATAAGCGCAATTTCGACTTCATTTTGCTTCGCGTCGGCTTTTTTATTCGCGAAAGAGTTTAAAATATTGTACTTGTTATTTTTAAACATTTCCGAAATTTGCTTAGTAAATTCCGACATTCGGAATTTAGGCAAGTTTGGGCTTTATTTTTTTTTTGAAAACGATTAAATTTTCCGATGTAGGATTTTGCTTTTTGTATTTACGTAATGCATTTTTGATTTCTAGGCACCACCAAGGGACTGGCTTGGGAGGTAATTTTCGGAAGATGATTTTGGTATGTCGACCGAAGCTCCGTGTACAACATAGGTTGTGAAATTTTTGACATTATCATCAATTGTGTGAGTCGGTGGCGAAGGTAAAGGAAAAATTTTGTTGCAATTTAGTCCAGTCGGCTTTGTTAATAATCCATTTCGGACTTTTCTTTCAATTTGTTGTGAGAATTTTCGGTATCGTTTAAAGAAATTTCGATCGGAAAATGATCGCTAAAATACAGGTGTCATCAAGAGGTCGCCAACTTATAAGATGGGCAATATCAGGTGCGCAGAAGGTTAATTTGCGGAGAAACTTCCATTAGAAGCGTTAAAATGGATGTTATCGCCGGCGTTTAAAAGAACAGAATCTGTTTTTGGTTTAAATATTTATCTATGGAATTACCTCGATTATTTGTGTTATTTGAGTCCAAAGTTGGACTACGGGCGTTGAAGTCACCAGTGATAATACAGGGAGTTAATAGCTGGTTTCGAATATCATCTAGGTCACCGTAATGGAGATTTTGGTCAGAGGGTATGTAAATATTGCAGATAGTAATAGGGCTTTTGAAGTGGATAAGAGTATATACACTTGAACGGCTATTAATTGTAAATTACCGATTAGAAGGATTGGGATTGATTTTATTTCTTTGTTCGCTAGAATTGCGACTCCACTACAAGCAATGATGCCACCAGGACGGTGGTCATTACGGAAAATATTGTACTTGGGAATTTGAAACGAAAATTGTGACCGTAAAAAGGGTTTCTTGTGATGACTTGAGGAGAGGTTTTCTGAATCAGGAGTTGTAGTTCGTTTTTATGGCCTCTCACGCCATTGCAGTTCCATTAAATAATGAATTAGATTAAGTATTAAAAATAACGAATTAAATTAAGTTTTACAAATAGCAAATTAGATTAATTATTACCAATCGAAGTCAGTCGTTCATATCAGGCTCTTTCTGTTTGTTATCCAGATTATCTAAACTTTTGGCATTTTCTGGAATTGATTCTTCTTTTATTTTTTTTTTTAGTCTTGTAAAGCGGTTCTTCATTGATCGATGTTCTAGAAACTAATAATTGTCGACCGGGATTTTTATTATCCCGTTGAAATCGGTGGTGAGTTGGGCTACTCGTTGGGTAGGATTTTGCTGCCTTTTTACGAGATCCATGAGTAATTTAAAATTGAAAAATGAGATCGGATAATCTCTTGTTTATTTTTTGCAATTTTCGATTGATTCCAAAACTAGCACATTGTTGAGAATATTTCTTCGATTAAAATCGTTGCGGGATTTTCGATTGTGGCTTTTTCTTGTTTTTCTCTTTTTTTTTGTATGCGACGTATCTGTTTCGTCTGTAGACGCTGGATGGTCGTCGATTGTTTGGTCACTGTAAGATTGGGTGCTGATTGAGAGCGCGGTCTTTTAATGGTCTCCTGAACGATGTCCATTTCATCGTGGGTCGTTACCGTACATCTTCACTTTGGCAGATGGTGTTAGAAGGAATCAAAATGACATCCGGTACTGAGTACAGACTGAGCATGTCGTACGCAACAGCAACGAAAAAAGGAAACCTTCCCGTCCGTCAACCAAGCGATAATTTTACCATACTTCGACGGAGCTCCTCTGCCGTATTACGCTCGAAAAATGTTATATATTATAGGTGTACTAATAATATACTACATCGCGTCAAAATATCGAACAACCGCGTTCACATGAATATCATGATCAAAGAAATCGTCCCAAAATTTTTTCAAGTCAGGCGGTGAAATTGAAATTAATAGAAAACCAGTCTCAAAGCCAGATGGTATCGACATCAAAAAAAAAAAAAAAAAAAAAAAAAAAAACGATAAGAAAGTTATCTATTGTACTCCCTCACGTCATCTACGCAAAGATAATTAAACTAATCGTCTCTCATCATAGTACCTATTGCGGACATGAAATTTTTGCGACTTACGCAGGAAGAGGGGGTTTAACAAACATCCTCTCAGAAAGAAGATTTATATATATTTCAACAGAAACTGCGGAACTATTTTGCCAACCTCAGAGTACGTCAAATACGAAGACGACAAATACGGAGTATTTTGTAATGATGCTCAAATGAAATGTATCATCTGCCACCAGTTCGACTACGCAATTCATTGGCAGTCGTGCGAGTTCAACAAATCCGAAGAATATAATAAAACTCCGCAAAAAAAACCAAAAATCGATAACCAATGAATCAGGAAAAATTTCCCAAAAATCGAGTGAGGCCGAAAAGGATGCCAACAATACAAAAAAATTTTTCGAATAGACTGAAAATCGCGATCTTTACGTTAAATATTGAAAAAATAGAGATTGCGAATCCACTTATTCGCTTATATTATAATTTCATTTAGGGGATTGTATCACTCAAAATAAGGTAACCGTAGTACACTGTATTATAAAATTTTAACGCATTTTGGGTGTTTTTTTTTTATTTTTTTTGTATTACCATTATTAATGATTGTTTTAAAATTAAAGAGTGTTGAATAATACACATTTAGTCTTTTCGTTTTTCTTTCGCAAAGAAGAACGACATCAATTAAAACCGCTTCTTTTACAAGGATTACGTAACACCGGCATCTCAATATGTGGGTATTCCCCCGGCACGAGCTTCGAAAGATCATTATACACATTCGAATGAGACTCTAGAAGTGATTAATTAAACACCCCTATAAATTTCAGTCGAAATTTTGCAGCCATCATGATTGTTTCCGGAAACAGTCGAATAAAACGAAAAAGTTTTATTATATAGAGTAAGTTTCAAGCTTAATTCTTTCAGATTTTCACGGCACAAAGAGGAACTGCAACAAGAAGAGAAGGAAATGTGTGCGGTGAACTAATTTAAATGTAGTTCAGCAGCGTTTGGAATTTTCTCAACGAAAATGACTCGAATCTATAAGGAAAAATGTTAGCGAACTTCCCAAAAACACAAGCGCATTATATTGTAGACTTATATAATATTTTCGACACAACGTACCATTTAGGCTATGTATTTTTTTAATTAATTTATTTTTGATTTTTTATGCGAAAGTTTTGCGCAATATAATACGGGGTGTTAACGGCTAAAATGCAACGTCGCATTTTAGCTGTGTAAAAATAAATCAAGTCCGGTGCAGCGTCAGCTGATATGTGATCAACAGCGCTCGGCCGTTCCTTATCTTTGTTATCTGTGCCGGCTTTAATTCATCGTTCTATTCGATTCGATTCGATTAGTATACCTCGTTGTTGTGTTTATTCGGTTTTTTCGGTAATATCGTGTTTTTCGTTTCTATATCCCCCTTTTTCGTTCTCTATATTCCGTTTTCGACTCCTTTCGTATCATTTTCCTCATTTTCTATTGGTTCCTTTATTCGTATTCCTCTTTACGCTATTTTCCATCATTATTAGTTTCTTTGTCGTTCAAATATTTGAAATAGCCCTTTTCAGGGCTTACGCCATATTCGTTTTCGTCGAATACATTTTTAAAATTATTCTGACTCTCGGCAATTTATTTGCAAAAACACGGGGTATAATTTTTCGGTTCCACATACTAAAACTGAGTCTATCTAACAAGATCGGTAGTTTTAGTTTTATCTTCATTTTTAAAATACAGCACGCGGTTAATTCTGAACAGTTACGTCTTCGAATCTGAGGAAAATTGTTCATTTCCGCCAGAAATTATATATAATTTACATTAATCCACAATATGCGTAATTAATGTGCCGGATAAAAAGAAATCACCGATCGTACAGCGTACTAAGCGAATTTTCTTTACGTTAAAAAAAGTACAAATGTATATATGTTTTGTTTCGATTGTGTTTCGTGGTGACGCCGCTGAGGCTAATTATTTTTTTTTAGTTACTTATTAATAACGTCATTGTCAATGGCGCGATAAATTGGGTGAAATGCAACCCCTACTGTAAGTATCTAGACGGGTGCAATTGTAAAGGAAATCAGATGTGCCTAAGAAGAACACGTGTACATCACCCGTTCGTTCCGCAGTTATCGACACATCAAAAAATAAAATGTTTTTACGAAAAAAAAAAAAAAAAAAAAGAATACCGATACTCGGAGATTTATTATAATAATTTAATAAAAATGCACTAAAAAGTAAAAAATAATTACTCCCGATAAGAAAATTTATTTCGGAGTGTGATATAATTTAGGGTGATATTATCGTAATTTTTAAAGATTAATACTTATTATTCGATAAAAGATATATTTCAGAGGGATATATTTACCCTTTAAGGTGAGATATTACGGTAATTCTTATACAACATTAATACGAACAATCTAATGAATTTTTGAGCAATTTTTAATTATTATTTTAATATGAATTTGACGCCGACTCCAAAAAGTTAATGTTGTATAAGAATTGTGATAATATCACTCACACTCTAAAATAGTATTTTTTATCGAATAATAATTATTTTTTTACTTTTTAATGCATTTTTATAATAAATCTTTAAGTCGGTATTTTTTTTTTTTTAAAACATTTTATTTTCCAATTTTTAGCATTATACTTAAACTTTTTTTTCTTACCAAAAATCACTTTTTTTTCCTCACATTCTCCATATTTTATCCCTAAAAAAAAAAAAAAAAAATCGAATTCTTTATTTTAAACTTCATTTTCACGGTAAAAACATCACATTGATAGTATTTTAAGACAGTCGCTTAACTATTACACCTACTAATAAAAAATACGAAGAAAAATAAATAATTTTTTCGCGTTTTTCGACAAATACTCAGTTTATAAGCACCGATTTTTAACAGTAATCACATGGTCCGAGTGCTACTCTTTCTAATGGATAAAAAATCAGTAAAATTGGTCCGTATAAATATGAATTATGCGCAAACAAACATAAAAAAAAGGGAAAAAAAGGAAAAAAAACATACGCGACGAACGTATACAATCTTCTTTTTCTTGGAACTCAAGAAAAAAATCGTAAAACGAGAGTTAAGAATATCGCAATAGAAAATAGCCAGTAGAGTAAAATGCGTATATTTATAGATTAAAAATTATTACACTTACCTATAAACATCACTACACCGCAATTTCGTCCTCCTAATCGCAGACATTAATCGATCGGATGTGAAACCAGTACGACAATTTTCATTATACCATGTTAACTGGTAGTTCTGTAATTGTAGAGAATTAAATTAGTTCGCTGAACCGAACAGACTAAATTAAAGCTTTTCATTGAAAATAAAACTATAGTGAAAAGCACCGCGTCAGAATGATTAATCAGCCGGCTAAAGGCAATCGATTAATGCCACTTACCCCGCTACCGTACATTGAAAACATACAATTTTGTACCGGAGTACTGTTCAAAATTTGAACGTATTAATCGGTATCAATGTCTATATTTATAATAACTAGGGGAGACTCCTTCTTCTCTTCTTCATCCGCCGTCTCCAAATTGAAGGTTGGCGATCCACGATTGAAAATTTTCTTTTACAATGGCCGATGATCGGAGGAGTTGTATAGAAGGGTAGTCTCGAACCAGTTGATAAGCTTATTCATGAATTTCGACGTCTTCCTCTCGATCTCTTCCCATTTTTATCTTTCCTTCCAAAATGACCTTCAGAATTTCGTATTTGGGGCCTCGTATGATGTGTCCACTGCGGCTTCCGTTTCTTGATGGTTTGCATTACTTCAAGGGTCTTTCCCGTTCTTTGTTGAAGTACCTCGATATTAGTAACTTTTTTCACCCATGATATTTTCAGAATGCGCCGATAACAATACATTTCAAATGCGGTAATCTTTTTTTTTCCACAATGATGCATTCAGGGTCCAGCTCTCGCAACCATAAAGCAAAATAGAGAAGATGTAACACCTTAGCAGTTTGATTCGAAATTCGAGCCTTAGGTCTTGATGGGTGAATAAGTTTTTCATTTTGGTGAGAGCTCTTCTAGTTTGCTCAATCCTGCTGCTTATTTCCGGAGTTGATGTGTACAGTTTTCCTCTAGTATACTCTTCCTAGGTATTTAATGCACTGAACTTGTTCAATCGTTTCTCCCTTTATCTTGATTTTGCATCTGATTTGGTTTTTGATTTTTGAAAAAACAATCACTTTTGTTTTGGAGATGTTCACTTTTAATCCGTAACTTTGGCTTTTATCAACAATTTTATTCAACATCCGTTGTAGTTCTTTCTCGCTAGAGGCAAGAATTAAACTGTCATCCGCATATCGTAGATCATTCAGCGTGACTCCATTTACTTTAAGATTTCTTTTACCAACCCCCCCAACAGGTTTCTGCGGTCGCTCACTTCAACTGAGTACGACGCGAAAGAAACGAACACGAATTTTCACGTACCATCAGAGTTGTCCGCAGTTTTAGTTATATCCAGCTGTTTGATTACTATCGAAATCATTTGTCGGTTTTCTTTGCATAGAGAGAAATAAAATAAAAACCGTCAAGTGGTTGACCACACTGTATTTTTGTTGTTCTAGGCCAGTTAGATCGATAACAGTTTCGTATAATTAGGCAACCGAATGATGTAGCATAATGAAAAGCAAGTAGCATGTTTTATGATTTTAAGTGTAACTTGCTTGCCAGAAGGAGCTTTCAATGGACTCATTTCATTAGAAATTTAGCAAAATTTTCATTATCGTATTTTTTTCTTTATTTCTTTTTTTTTTTTTTTTATAAGAACTTATGTGTGTGCGTGTGTGGTAGTTTTTTTTTTGTTTTTTTTTGTGAAAGCAACATCCTGTACCGTGTTTAACTGCTGTGGCTATTACAGTACGAAGATGCGCAGTTTGTTTTTATAGATATCTGATTATTCCGCTAGTTCTGATAAATTGTGTTATGGATAAAATTGCATCGGGGGAATTCTCAAGAATGTTGGTGACTGTTTTGTTATTAATTGAAGGGGGCCGGTGAGGTGATAATGCTGGACAGTCGCATAGTATATGAGGAGTTGAGGGAGCAACATCTTGGCCACGGAATGGACAATTCATAGGAGAGGGGGTTCTTTGCAAAATAAAATTATGCGACATGGCCGTATGGCCTGTGCGCAAGCGGCTAAGTGCACAGAAATCTCCGCGGGAAATGCTTTTTTCCGGCCACCATGGTTCGGTTGAGGGTTTAATTAACCTCGAAAAAGTCTGGCACGAGGACCAATGGGTTTTCCATAAGGACGTGAGATTATTAAAGATTATGTTCGAGAGATAAGGTGGAGGTGGGCTGTTACTGCTCGGGCGGATGTATCGACGCGTTCATTTCCAGGAATCCCTGCATGGCTGAGCGCCCACAGAAAGGATACGGAGCACTGTCTCTTAATAAGTTCGTATAATACCTGCTGGGTTCGAATTGCTACAGGATGTTTGGTGAGGGGATTAGAAATTGTCAATGAGGCCGCGGATGAATCAGATACCAGCAGGGCTTTCTGTGATGTAGGCTCTGTAGAAAGAAAATATTCCAAACAGAAAAATACTGCGTATATTTCAGCATCCAGTACCGAGCAATTGTCATTCAGTCGAATGCTTCGAATCACGTCGCAGACTTCAAAGGAACAGGCGGTTGGGGATGAAGTAGCCTCTGGGGTAGCCTTGGCAGCATCCGTGTAGAAAAAGAGATGGTCGGGGTATTTTTGCATTGTTGCTGTTGTCAACTGAACGATATTCGGGTGCAGGGGTTTATTATACTTCTTCAGGGAAAAGTTAACGTCAATGTTTAAAGGGGCCCACGGCCGAATCATGATGTTAGGAGCCAGGTTAGGGAAAGGGATTACGCTCACGTTGTGTTGCGATAGGAGAGCCAGGATTTCTGGGAGTGGGTCATTAGAGAACTCTGGGGTGTTGGGGAGGTCATTTGTGTCGATAGGACAGGCACGTTTACTAGAGAAAAGAGCGAGGGTCTCACGGTGGTAATAATAGGTTCGGAAATACTTTAGTGGGAGAGTGCCTAACAGTTTAATCGATGTGAACGTCTATTGTGCATCGCTTGCGGTTAAAGCATTCTCGCGCTGACTTTTAGATATGGTATTCTGTGATGTAGCTCAATTTGCACTTGCTGGTATACATGTGTCTGCTGCGGTTGATGTAACCGTATAAACGAAAATGCCTCATTTCGCCCGTAGGTAGAATTATTTTCATTTATGAAACCGAAGGTGTCGGGTTTAATTTTTTTTGTTTCGTCGTTAAATTTTTTAAATTTCACGAAAAGTTATTATTATTATTATTAATTTTATTGTTATTATTTTCGTTTTTTGCGGTTTCAAATTACGTCGGTCAAGTTGGTATTTTTTTTTAAGGGGGAGGGGATTTTAACAAATTTATTACTTCAATAGTTTTCGGAGCTCATAAAGTAAAAAAAAAGAAAAAAAAAACAAAAAACGCAGGATTTGAAATAACGCTAGAGCAAGTTAAGCGTTTTGAAAAAAGCGTTTAGTGATTCGTATAAATAAACTACCAAAGGAATGGAAAAAATCACATGTTGCTATGTTACCAAAACTACAGAGAAACCGTACAGAAGCAAAAAATGATCTACCGATCTCACTGGTATAGGTATTCTACCTTTAACATTTTTCAACGTGTTATACTAAATCATATAATATAATAGATAGGCGACTGATGACAAACTGAGATTTTAAAAATCGCAAGTCACGTAGTTGCCAGAATATCTTACACATAGGATATAACGAAAACCAGTATGAAAATACGAAGATTACGGAAGCAGCGTTCGTGAATCTAACAGCAGTTTATGATACTGTTAACCGTAGACTAGTTCTTCAAAAAGTTTACGAAACAATCAAAGATATCACATTCATAAAGGTTCTGGAAACGATGTATGTAACTTTCCAACGACAAAAAAAGTGTCCCCAACGAGAAGACAAAATAACGGATTGCCGCGGGGCGGCGTGATGGTTCCGACCTTGTTTAACATCTATACAAATGATCAGCCAATAGGAGGTGAAATAAAACACTGACCTGCGGCTGTAACAGCACACGGGGCGATAATTTTAGGTAAAGTAGAAGGAAAATTTAGTGTCATATTTTAAAACAGCTAGATAAATATTAGAAATAATGTAATCTCATATCGAATTAAAAAAAAACAAAAAAAAAACGCGAGTATGTGCTTTTTATTTTAAAAAAGCTATGGCAAAATCAAAATTAAAAATAAAATGGCCAAGGATAGAATTTTGTATTAGGTAAGAGTTAGCTAGCCTACGAGAAACGTTGCAGAAGTTCTAAATAAAAAGTTACGGAGTTCCAGAAAAGCTCATAACCTGAAAGCATAGGTAAATTCTACAGCCGTAAGAACTATGTCGTTGACACTATGTTTTACAGCGACAGAATACGGGGTTGTTCAGCTCGGGCTAGGCTAAAATAGGTGGGGACTTTAAATGAATCGTGCCGATCTTAATAACAGGATGTGTAAAACCAACTGCACTAGTATAGCTCTACCGTGCATAAGAAAAGCTGTATATAATAGAAAGAACATCCCACAATGCCAAGACGAGAAATAATGTATAGTCAGAGCGAAATAAAGTCAAGGAATAGAGTTTCGTGAGTAAACCAGTGGAGTCCCGCCAAACCCTCTGAGACCACCGGAGCAAACACTGGCGTAAAGAGAGATGGTCAATACATTGCGCACGATAAATCGAATACGGAGTCGGGCTGTGCTTGTACGGTTTCAGAAATGATGTAGCCCGGTGGAAGACTCGAAATGTTAATGCGGGTGCATAAAAGTATGATGTCACCAAAGCAAAAAGCCAAGATCCCGGGGGACTACATATTGGCGCGATAAAATATAAAAATCTTTAGCAAACCAGGTACAAGAATAAAAAGAACAAATTTATTGTTATTATATAAAAGGGCATCTGTAATGTATACACGTAGTCCCCCGCGCGAGAGAACGATAATACACTTAAAAGATGCTTATTCCGTTGAAATCACTCTCTCGCACATTATTACACGGAGCACACAACATGTACGTATATACATATACTTATAAGTACTGAAATAATATTACTGAACGAAATTAACGAGCTGATCAATTTAGCCAGGGTTAGTTTTCTTTCGGCCGTGTTAATTCGTCTACGGTACCAAAATCGAACACACACTGCACTGAATGTTGTCTGTTTCTTCGATAATACCGGCAGTAAGATGGTGTAGTATAAGTCGATGTAAGATAAAAATTACTCTGTTGCCTAATAGAGCAGTTTGAAAAATGTAATATCAATTCGGTGACCTTAGGTATTACAATGTTTAGGAAAAAAGTGAAAAAAGTTTTTTTTACCTGAAGTTTTTAAGATACGTCAATTGACTTAATGCGTGTTCTAAGTTGACTAATTGGCGATGAGGTGCCAAGATCGGAGAGGTTTATTATTATCGTGTATAGGGGGATTTTAAAGATCTCTTGATCTGGATTTTGAAAAATTTTTTGCATTCGCTTATAATTGCACTTCCTAAGAAGGATGGTCAAGAGGCCGACTGCTAGGATCACAAGGATGATACATTCAACAAACTTGGTTATATGGATGCGCCATTATACAGACTGAATTTTTTTCATGATATGCTCACGAAGCGGCCCAAAGTTGTTTGGCAATAGACTGCGCAATTTTACATACGTTCTCGAGTGCATTTTAGGTTTTTATTATAATTTTTGATCTAATGTAATAGTTTAGGTATTTAGCTTGAATTCTAACAGATTAGCCTCTGAGACTGATCTAATACTTCGCAGCTTTTCCGAAAATATCTGCCGCCGAAGTAAGGCTGTTTTCTCATTTTTCTTTACATACCATCCTCGAAATTTTATCGCTTAATATGTAAAACAGGATGCGTAAATCATTTACAAGATGTAGTCAACGTTTAATATATTTCACGAAAGGGTTCCAATTCCACTAGTACTCTAGAATGTAGTGTTTGTCGGTCCCAAAATAAGCTTTCGGTGACGCCGCAAGATAAGGTAAAGTTGAGTTATCCAGGGAAATAATTAATTATAACGTTTATCACGGATGGATCAACCTGCTTATTTTGCAATGATAGTCCGTCATTTACTAGGTTATCGAAAGCTTGTAAAAAAGAAATAACAAGGCGAATGTGCATCATCAGCATGGCATCTCTGATGGAAAAACTTAGCTTACGCTTTCAGCGCGAACGAAGCAGATTTAAAATTAAATTGGTTCGAATGAGTAAAATTTATTTCTCTATAATTTCCTTAACAAGATGATGTTGACTCATGAATTTTTCAACGGTTTTTCTGCGCACGTCAAAAAGCGAGACTGAGTGATATTTCTGTCGGATTTCTGTCTGGTTTCCGCTTCGCGACAAAATCCGCAATTTTCTACGTAACGGGAAAATAGTCAAACTCGAGACATTTATTTATAATATTGCAAAAAATATATTTTTGGAAAGCGAATATCGTTTTTAATATTTCCTTTTTACGATTTTGGCGCGCTACACGCCGATTTTTTCCGGCTAAGGAATTTAATTACATTGTTTTTAAGCAGTCCTTAAAGGAAGTGGCATTGCTAGGAAATGATTCAGTTAAAATATAAACGGTGTAGTAATTGTGCTTAGCGTGTAACAACTGAAACATTCACATAAATAAACCAAATGGAAAAGATTATAACGAAATTTTAAAATTTTTTTTTTTTTTTGTATTTCTAATATGATAATTATATTGAAAAGCGGTTTTTTTTTTTTTTTGGAATATTATTTAAGAAAAAAATAAATACATTTCGAAAAAGAAATAACGCCCGCAAAGCCGATTTCCTTTTTATTTAGAAATGGAACACGAATAAATACCTTCAGCGTTGTTGCTAAAAATGTTAAGTATTATTCAAATTCAAATGGGAATTTTAATTTTTTTATTCGAAATTACATATATTTTTTTTAAATATACTTTACAATCATTATTCTAATAAAATACTAAAATCAACCGCGCATTTATTAATTTATTAATGAAATTAATTAATTAATTTTAGCCTGTTATTCTGATCACCCATTTTTTTCAGTTCACGTATTCACTTTTAGTTTATTGTGTAATCAATAAAACTGCATAATTTTCACTGTAAATTATAAATAGAAAAGTGAAGATTTTAAATAATGAAAATACCACAAAAAGTTATCATTGTTATTATCATTTCCCTTACACGTTCTAATTTAATTAATTAGGGCGATGAATTTTAGCATCGCGTCATGCAGTGTCAACTACGCAATATTTCTATCACTCTTGGGTGTATTTTTGTTTGCTAATTTGATAATAAATGGAGGCAGACAGTATTCATTTTATTAATTACACTTGTATATATAAGGTTTATTAAGAAGTAAATAAATACGCTCATTTACCGCGGTAAATAAAAAAAAATTACAATTTACGCGACGATTTTAAACATTACATCAATTAAAGCGTACAGATTATTGTAAAATTTTATCAAATGATACTTTATGAATTTTGAATATAGTTTTATTTTATGTAACGTAAACAATGCTTCAATATAGAAAAACAACGCGATGAGCTTGCAAGTGTAACTTTCATATTACATACATATCGCTATATTTTTAAATGTTTTTGTGAAATTTATTAATATTTCGCGATTGATCTGCAAATTTAAAATAAATCAGAAGCAATGCTCGGTAGTTATCAGGTATTAGGATATTTGAATTTCATGGTATTATTTAAAAATCAACTAGGTAATATCAAAAACTGGATGTGTATATTGGCGTACTATATTTTCGTTAAAATTGTTTAACTTGGTAATTAATTTTTCTCGTTCACATGTTTTTCGTGTTACAAATTAGTTTATTTTTCAATTTATTAATATATTTTTTAATATTATAAAAGGCTGTTCATTGCTATTCTATAAGCAGCAGCAGCGTTCTTTCGTACTTATTCAAAATTAAAGTTTTTAGCAATATTTTTAGGTTACCAGCTAAATTCTGTAAATAAACATTTGCAATTATCATTTTATTCTGCTTATTGAAATCTTTTATACTTGTTTTTGATCCGAAGTTTGATAGAACGATCAATTCTTTATCGCTTCTACTGCTGGCTTCTTTTTTATTATTATTATTATTATTATTATTATTATTATTATTATTATTATTATTATTATTATTATTAGATATTAAAAAAATAAAACAAATTGAAATCTATTACAGGTATAAATAAGAGTTTTGAGAAGGACTATTTCTAGGCGAGTGAAACAAAAATGTTCAGTAAAACAAAAACAAAAAGGATAAAGTAAATTAAGATAAAACTGGAAAAATACAAAAATAAGTAAATCAGAATTAGTGAAAATATTTTAAAAAAAATTAAAATTATTAACGAATAAGTGAGTGGAAGCTACAAAAATAAACACAATAGTACATATATACATACTGAGAACAAAAAAAAAACAAAAAAAACGGGAATTATTATTATAGAATTACAAGTGAATTCACCCTTTCAATAATTGAAATTTATTAAAATATTTACCATTTTATTCAGATTACCTATGAAAATTGTACTTATCACATTTAAACGATTTGAACTAGAATCTGAACTTATTCGGCATCATATGAAAACTGCGAAAAGGAACGAATAATGATATAGATGAAAAAATAATTCTTCTTAATGCGACGACGTCATTATATACAAAATCTCCAAAAGGGAGTAATCGTAGCATCATCGTTGACAAGGCTACGGTTACCACTACTGACTACGACATCAATCATTAAACATATAGTTCATCAGTATTATAAATCAGTGATGATGTAATTAATATCGCGGTAACTCTGACTTTACAAATCGTGGCGAATGGAAATCAGTTTCACGATGAGAAAGAGATGCCGAGTTAAACGTACTCGAATAATTTCATTTTTACGAAAAAGAAATTGATCTCGATATGAGGCAATGTTCTGATAAAATTCATTCTGAAATAACGACACTGTTTCAATCGTAATAGCAATTGTAATATTAACTAGTAATTTAAATATTACTTAATAATTTCATCGTGGCAGGTAGGAAACCGGTTAAAACTAAAACTGGTTCTTGTTAAAATTTACCTGTAAAACTGCGTTCTTCTGAAAAACCGAAAATTCATTATGTTCATTCTTCAAAGAGAAGATCCAATACCTTTTATTGTGATAAAAATAATAACATTTTCATGCTTTACCATCGGTATTTAATTGGCAACTGTGGACGACCTATTCGATGCGATGGCATTGATTCATTAACTGTAATTCCGATTTCTCGACGAAATGGTGCTTTAACATCAGTTCGGATTTATTCCTTCGCAAAATGACTGTACCAAAAATTGTGACATACCCATCGCAGCTTTCATGCTCATCCGTTCAGAGTTAGCTCTCAGGTATAGAAGCATGTTCGCATCACGCTAACGTGTCTGACTGGTCATATGAAAGGTGCCTTTGAAATATTCACGACACAGTTTTATCGTTATTTTCGATGACAAGTTCAGTTTTTTTTTTTAACATTCGTGTATGGTTTTACCTGCAAACTCCTAAACCAATTCAAAAAGTGCAGTATGTGCATTTTCAATATCTAAGCAGTTTTTGTGGGATATTTTGCGGTTCATAAAATTACGCTCATTTATATGAGGAAATAATAATCGTTTTGCAGAAAATAATTCATGTTTGTTTCTTTTAAACATAAATCTTTTAATTATTTTTTCTTCTCACTCTTTTTGGTTTCAGCCTTTTTTCCAATTACATGTTTGTTCGATTGATTTTAATGAGATTTCCTCGGTAAAGAGTAAGTTTTTCCTCCGGTACCAGTCTGAGACGTCTAGCAAAGACAATGTGACGCCTGTTGTCCGCTTGAGCGAGAAATGTGAAATGTGTGGAATGTGTAATCTGGAAATCGATTAGTACACATTTAAACACAAAGCTGTTACTTGAGTGACAACAAGTATATCGAACTAACCGAAGGAGACGAATGAGGAAAAATGTGTTTCCTATCTTGTTTCGTTTAACAAGCGAGTTTTTTTTTTTTTTTTTTTTAACATTCAGCCACTTTCAATGTTATTTATCAAAAATATTTAAAGTTCAAATACGTTCAGTTGTGTTCTATTCAAATTTCTTTTTTTACTCAAATTTATATTATTATTTATTTATTTCACCTATTAATTACTTAAAAGTGGAGAAATTAAAGTTGTTGTAAATTATGAACTTTTATTGTATAAAAGTATAACACAAAGTAAACGAAAAAGTAACAAAGCAAAATTTTACAATACGCTAAATCATCACATGAAACCAAATTACAGTTAATATGTACATTTAATAGTAAACGAGAGCACTAAATAACGACGGTTATAAAAGAGTAAAGAAAAAGTTGCTTTTTTATTTGCTTTTTTTATTTTTGAGTTGATTAACAATGAGCACTAACATAGCGCGAGAGGAAGTTATCTATAGAATGGGAAATAGCTAACGAGAGAATTAAATGTTAGTATGACGACGTTTAAAAGACATGAATTTAGCTATAACTGGCATGATTAGCGTTGATTATAGGGTGAAAACAAGTACCACATAGTATGGTGTAGGAATGTCACCTTAAAGCAACACTAAGTACAGTGTACACTTTCCACACACGTGACGCATAATTATTTTACTTAAGCAATCGTATTAACGAAAAGTGCAAAAATTACATGTTTTAAAATTGAAAAATTCAAAAAAAGGGACTAAAATAATTTACGGGTCTTCAAATCTGGAAAAAAAGAATAGATACCTATTAGAAGAAATAATGTTAATTTCAGCGCCACAAAAAATTCTGAATTACTTTTAAACCATAAGAAATAAAAATCTATAAAAAATTTTTGGAGATATAAAACAAAAAAAAAAGTATATATATATCGATTATAAATAACTGCATATTCGTTTATAAAACTATTAGTAGCCGTACTGATTTATTAAGAGGTTCATTGATGTGTACTAGAGGAAGTTTAAAACTATTAATTTAATAACAAAATGTCTACAGTGTCAATAATTGCTTATGCGGGCTAACATTCGATAGTAGTGTTCGAGAGTTATGCAAATTATACCACATAGTTTTATGTAAATACACGCATATCTAAAATGCACGCTTTTTTACAAAAATATGAAACCGATTTTATAATTTAAAATCTAATTTTTGAATTTTGTACATTTAGGGGTAATATTTTATCATTTTTTTTGTGCACTTCAGCCAAGGACTTAAATTTAGAAATAAAAAGAACGGAAGGAGTAGTCAGTGAAATTTTGATACGGATATGGATAATATAAAGAAATCAATAGCTGGATTGATGAATAGACAGGGGAAAGACGGAATATTAGATACGCGATGAGATATGGGGAGCTGAAGTTTTAGCAGACGAGGGGATATAGATCAAAGCGTTCAACAAAAAGCGATGAATATTTAGATTAGATGTAATCAGCATTATACATTGCTTCATTCGGATGGTGAGAATAATTTGGAGAGGAAACAAGGGAAAAAGAATGGAGAATGTGATTGAAACGCGGCCGAATAATAGAAATGACAACAGAAGTGGGGAACTGGATAGGAAGATTAAGATGGAAAGAATACATAAAAGGAACAGCCGCCACGAACGGAAAAAGTATGAAAATACTTGACACTAGAATCTAAGGTGAAATTTTAACACAGAAACGTCAGATTAAAGGATGGAATATTTTAAAAAGATAAACAGTAACTCGAGCGAAAGAATCGTCTATTCTATTATTCTCAATGTTCATGCGACTGGGAACCCGTAGAAAAACAACACAGATGAAGTAGCGAAAAGAAAGAAAACAGATGAGACAGCGCATGCAAAGAACTACAAGGAAGTTGTGGGGATCAGATCACTTGAGAAATACTTTTGGAGAAGTGGTGTTAGAAGTAATGCAAACAATGGATAATTATGAATCCGTTTATAAAATTACGATACCAGTCAAGATGTAGAAGGACAAGTTACAATACCATCAGGGCCCCTGAAGTTGTCAGTGAAAACGCATGAAAAAGAAATAGGGAATTGGTAGTACTGTAAAATTCCCTGTTTAATTACTGCTTGGAAAAGGATTTGCAAAGTAAGGGCAGAAAAATACTTTAGGAGAATGGCAGAGATCGGAAAAGTGAAAAATAGCGAGATTATCATAGGAGATTGCATAAAGCCAAAGTGTACTAAGAGGAAAATAAAAGCTAAAATAGGCGTTTGGCTGAAAACATCGAGTAGAGAACATGAGTGAAAGACGTTTAGTAAGGAAATGATAGGCTAAATAAAACTTTTAGAGAGATAGGGGTGGCGTATATCAAGAATTGTTAGAATTAAAGAGGATTTAAGAGTACCAAGACGGGGAAGCCACGAATATTGGATTACATCCAGTTCAAACAAACGAGACTTGCAGGCACAAATAGTTAAAAGATCGGTGTAGTCGAATAGGATGATGGATTTAAAAAAACCGGAATCTTTGATTACTATTTAAGCGAACGTATTGGAAAGATTAACGATTCGATGAGGAAGAATACAATCTTGATAACTCAGAGAAAGCTACTACAGAACCGTATGAACGGCTTCGGCTATCACCGAATATTTGTCAAACTGCGGGGCGTTCGTTAATCATGTGGACCCGAATATCGAAATAACGTCTCAACGTTAGAGACATATGTTCGTTATGCGACTACAAATAACGCGACTAAACTGAGATAGCGTATATAAAAATCTAAACAAAAAATTGAGAGTTTATTTTCTCTTCTTTTTTTCTTTTGTTTTTTTTTTTTTTGCGTGTTTTTTTAATTTAATTCGTCCACTGGTTAAGACCATTCTCACAGTTAGTCGAGTCCAATCGCAATGTTCTCCTGAGGCAGGTTTTCGGTAGCTGTAACAGTGAAAGCTTTACCGGCTCCATATGTGTGACAAGAAGGTTAACAACAAAAACAAGTTCAACGGAAAATAAATTGGAGGAAACGTATGCGTACCGAAACAAATACTTCAAAAACACCTTTCGGAATTCTTATGGACTGATAAAAGTATACGAAACAAAGGGGTCTCTACTTCTCCATCGCAAAAAGGCTATTTGTACCCGGCGTTATAATCACCTCTGCTTCTTTTATTTTTTTTTGAGAGGTACTACATACTATAGCGTGACCCTTTTTTTCACGTTAGTAGTCTGGTTTGTTATTGCCCCCCTCCACCTCCGGGATGGTGGAAAGGGGTTACGCAACCACTCGCAGCTACGTTACTAATTATAAGTACTCGACGGAACGACACAATTACTCTTATACGAAAATAACGAAAATTCCATTCGAGAATAGCGGCAGCAAGACGCGAAATCTCGTATTAAGAGCGCCGCGCTGGTTTTATTTGATTTAACACGTTAATTAAGCAAAAATCGGTAAAAATGTGCAATTGATTTGCAAATTCTCTTCGTGTCTACGAGACGATTAAAATTGAAGTTCACGCGACAGCAGTTGCTAGTAATTTACCGATTGCAATGTATTTTTCTACATTAGTGCGAATTTGTTTGGGAAAATTTCTGCGTTGAAGGAAGCGCGATTAGAATTATAACAAGCTTCGGGCAATATACTTCCCCATAAACTAGTAATCAGCGAACGTACTGGAAAAGAAAATAAATATTAAAAAACTCTTCCGAAAAAGAAAAAAACGAAAGCTGAATTTTCTCGAATTGGCAGGACTGTCGGGCGACACTTTTTTCTCCTCTCTCCCTCTATTACGATTGAATTGTAATGGAAAAACAATTTATATGCAAATGTGTATATGATCCGAGATAAGCGATGCGGAGATATTTCCGGAAGAAATGCTTCTTACAATTATAAGCTGAAAAAAATTAGCGCCGTATCTAGTTCAAACAATTTTAAAAAGTTCAACAACCGGCGCAAACTTATCCACGAATTATTATTATATAGTTCGTTTTGTATTTCGTTCGAAAAATTTTTCTTTTTCTTTTCGTATTTTGTTTTTCCATGAAGTTCCGTGTTAGAAATTATTATATAAAAATGTGTCGCTGCTAATAAGAAAAGTTTGAACAGAATACAAATCGAACGAAATCGGGAAAGCAAAGCATTATTCGACCAGCTCCGTTAATGAGCGAAGTTTACATTTTTGCAGAAAGTGAACATAAGCAACACTTGTTATTACTGGAAGTGATATAAAAAGAAGTGCCGAAAGAAAATCAATTTTTCCGGACAGATGTGACGTTACTTTTTTTACTTGTTTCGTTTATATTCTTCCCGCTATACCGGCACTAGGAAAACATAAACAGCGCCGCCACTGACTTCGATGTTACAATAACAAAACCGGATAATAACATTAGACCAATCTCCCCAGCGAGAAATTTAGATTCGACATTCTGAAGCGAGCATGAAATAGGAAGTATTTACGTTTTCAAATACCATGGTGACAAATGCAGCTAGACATTACATGATTAGAGAATGTGTGTAACATTCAGGAAACAGCACGGCAACAAATGCAATTAAGCACAACCCATAGAAGTTCAAAAATACTTAAAGCTTCGAAACCATGGCGAAGATATTGCCTGCGTTAGGAGCCCTGTTAATGCTACTTCAACTAATGACATTAATGTAAGTGCTATGCCCAGTCACATAATAAATGAAAAAAAAAAAAATTAATTGGTGTATAGGAAAGGGAAGTGAGGAAGTAGTTGAAAGAATGGTGCAAAGATTAAGGAATTTTTCTGCATCTCCTTTTCCCTTTATTATTATTATTGTATTTTTAGGACCCTTTTAGAACATCTATTTACCAGTTTCCTTCCTTTTTCTTTCCTGTACATTAATGTATGCGGCGTCTAATATGTAAGTGGCCTCTGTATATGGGTGTATTAGTGTGATATTTTTATATATTTATATATATTATATACATATATATATATATATTTTTTTTTTTTTTGCGTTGATTGATATATTTTATTTTTATTTTTCGGTTTAATACGTTCGATTTAGGTAGTAAGAATGATTAACTGTAATTTTGTTTACTAAAATAAACGATAGTAAAAGTGTTGGGCACTCACGCAACGGACATACATGCCCAGTGAGATCCACAACTTATTTATTTATATAAAAAAAAAAAAAAAAAAAAAATGAAGTAAAAAGTAAAGTAAGTCTAATACCTTTGACACGGCGGTCGGGGAAAAGTAAGTACACATTTTATAATAAATTGAGGTATAGGTTTGAATATTTATCGCGAAAAATAAGTTTTGTTAATAACTGCCATTAGGTGATAGGAAGCCCTCAGTTTTATTTGATTATCCAGGAAAGGGTAACTATACATTCTAGTTAAGTTCGAATTTGATTTTAATTTCTCAAAAAAACGCTGTTATTGCCCGATATAGATCACTTTGATAAATGGAATATCCGGACCGATGATAAAACTTTTTTTCTGTAGGCGACATTTTTGCGTCTTTTACTGATATGGTGTTGAGTTCGCATAGATCAGATTTCTGTTTGAAACTAATCTATATCCTTCGCATAGCTTTCCATGATTTCCGCTCTATTCTCATAGACTTTCTGTGGGTCCCTTGTCATTCCAATATTGAGGACAATGACGCAGCTGACTCTTTAGCTCGCTCAGCCGCCCGCGTTGGTCCTTTCCTCGACTCTTTCCCTTCCTCAGACATTCTTTCTCTATCACGCTCTAATCATTCTAGACTTTGGTCTGACATGTATCCATCTTTATTCTCTAATGATTATTATTCATATTACTGTCTTATTCAACCGGTTTTTTCTGCCTTGGTTTCAATCTATTCCTACCTGTCGTCGTTCCACTGTTGTTTCCTTAATTAGGCTTAGAATCAATCATTCTCTATTCCCCTCTTCTCGCTTTCGTTTTTCTTTAGCTCTTTCTCCTTTCTGCTCTCTTCACGCTTCTGAGCCTTCTTGTATTTGTGACTCAAATCACATCCTATTCGAATGTTCTACACTCACTAACGAACGCTCCTTTCTTTACGCCCAACTTCTAGTTTTGGGTCTTCCTACTCCCTTTAACGCTACCTATATTCTTTCCTTCCCGTTGCCTTCAGTTATTCCATTGCTGCTGTCCTTTGTCTTTTCTATTTCTGACCGCTTGGCTATTTAATTATAACTCTTAATTTTTCATGTTGTTGGGTCAAGGCCGCTGACGCGCCCAAGGTAGGAAAAAAAAAAAAAAAAAGATTTGACAGCGCCCGATTAGAAGTAGAATATAGAACTGGTCCATGCAACCTTGTAGAGCCGACTATCAAAGTAATGCCTGTTTGTTTTTTTTTAAATTGAAAGCAGTTTTCAGTTACTATTATAAAAAAGTTTCTAATTGTTTGTTGCTTTTTAGTTTTTTTTTTTTTTTTTGGTATTCTGATATATACAACATGATATAAGTAGTGTACGAACAGGCATTTCAGGACAAAATTGCGGGAGAGAGATAGAGAATGATACCATAAGGATTAAGCGAGAGGGATAGAGAATCAAGACCCTGCCACCAAGATGTTCCGTGCGAAGTCACCCATGCCCTTGTCGCTTTTTTTTTTATGTTTTCGCCAATTCTAACTTTGAACTATTGCTGAACCGTTTGGTCGCGTCTCAGTCACTTCCCGCCACCCCGTGCACCCCTCAGTCAGCCTGATCGCAGCACTCAAGGTCCAAAGTCTGGGAAAACCCAATCGTTAGCCGTATACACGTGTTTATCACATAATCGCACAAATTCTTCGTGTTCCTGTCATTTGTCAGATGCTGTATTCTCTCGTAATAGCATTCAACACTGAAAATAACTAATCGGAAGCCTGAAAAAAAAAACATTATTCGATCGCGCGGATAGCCGTTCAACGAGTATAAAACATCGACAATCCAAGCGAGAGAGAGAGAGTAGTTTCTACATAGATTTTTTCGATAGTTTAATATATTTCGATTGTATATTAGCGCGCGTTAATTTCTATTTCGTTTCAAAATGTCCGATATGATGAAAAACACGAATTATTGTTATCGAACCTCTATGTTTTATTTTACCTTGAAACGATTCACCCATAAATCTAAAGCGTATGGGATTGTTTGTGTAAATCGCGACAATTACGTGAATTGCCGATGCAAATGTAAAACGCGTATAAAGAATATGAAAAATTGTCCTTGCAAAGTTTCAATTGGCGTTTATACGAATTTGGATATGCATCTGTAAGGAATCTGAAGGAAGATTAGAATACGAATCAATGTTTTACTTACCGTACAACTATTTGCAAAAGCCGTACTAAAGGGTGCATATAATGCATCTGTAGTGAGTTTTGTTTCTCTCCCGGTGTGTAACACGAATGACTGAAATAGCTGAAAGTGAATGTGAAAGCAATATTGTACAGGCTGCGAAAAATGTCCGTTTCGAAAAAGAAAATGTTTATGCAATGAAGATTGCGAACAATGTTGATGCGTACGACTTTCGGAAAGTGAAATAGAAGAGACTATTGTTATTGCTGTTTGCGGCACATCATCTCATGAGGGTCCATCTTAGAAATATGTAAACGGAAAAATTGAGAATATACGTCCGAATGTGAAGATTGCTTCGAGCAATTAAACTGTATCATGAATGGGAGCGTCTATATAGGATTTTTTCGATAGTTCAATATAATTCGTGTACTATATCGAGTGTATACATTAACTTCTTATTTATAACTCCCGTGATCATGAAGCTTTGTCTTCGAAACACGTCGGGATAAAAAAAAAAGGAAGATAAATGATTGTTTAAAATTGGCGTTTAAAATTAATTACCGTGTACAATAAACTCCTATTTAGTTTAAAAATATTCGATATGATAAAAGCATGAATTATTGTTGTTCTAATCGATGTTTTATTATCTCTAAAACACAAGTCGTCGATCGATTAGCATGCGATAAATGTGGCAGTTTCGGATATTGTTGCTGCAGGTGTGTAAAGCTTTTACGAAAAATAGTAATAATTTCGTTTGCGAAGTCGGAGGTAACCAATGTCGATCTTGCGTAGACTTTATTTTACCGGAATGGTTATTTTATTGTAGGCAATTACGAACAAAGAGAAAAATTTATTGCTGTATTACAAAATGTGTTTTTATAAATTAGAAGGTAACGATGATAAGAACAGTTTGTAAACAATGCGCCAAACTCGCCAGCGAATACACATGTGTTTGTGTAAATGCGAAAGTGGAAAATTTAATTGCGAATACTATCGCAAATATTGCCGATTCTCGTGTTTTTACATAATACCGAAGTATAATGTTGTTATAAGGTTCGTTACTGATTTTATGTATAAAACGAACGCGTGAATAGAAATTATTGTGTACAGCTACGTACGTAAATATGCCGCGTTAAAAGAAATATCGATAAAAGTTACCGTAAAGTATAATATCGAGGAAAAGAAAAAAGATCGATCCTGAACAGAAGCGCAACAGTCTGCTGCTAATAGCATACAAGGAAGACAAAAGGACCGAATACTAATAACCAGTTATACGGATCAAAATTTCAAGGATATTCGAGTCTCAGTTTATTCAACATTGCCTCATACTAGCGCTATCGTCGAATACATTTAAACAGGCTAGCGGTCTTATCCGATTATATCGACATTACAGTAAACTACATCGATATGCGTAATAAGAATATTCCCGAAGGGGCTGATCCTGGAGAAGCTGTAAACAGACAACAATTACATAAAGGCTTGGACGCGCTAGACGGAAGAATCGTGCAATTGGAAACATTAGAAAATAGTAATGTTGTGAAATTCATTAGAGTTTTGTTAAGTAATCGGAGGAATGAGAAATTCTTTGTGCTACAATCGGGAGATATAAAAATGTCTTAAAAATCTTTGACACAATGTTCCCGCACTTTGATGTGTGTGTTTTTTATGAAAAACCGTTTGCCATTAAGAAAAGTCTCGAAACCGAATCGTAATTCTCATGCGCTATTGGCAGGAATCAACTAGAAAACAAATTGAAAGGCATAGATCACGCAACGCCCACAATGTTCAACTGATCAAAACATTTAGGATTTATCGTAGAAAAATTGTATTATATTTATCGACAATACTGATGACTTTATCTTTTCTCCTTCAATAACATCGGTATTGAAACCGCCCTAGATCGAAAAATAATTCAAGGTACTTTTACTAGTTCGGTACATTTTTTCGTGTGAAATACATGTTTTTACATTAAATTATTCAGTAGGAAATAAGTGTGCTTATAGGTGTTTCAATTTTTTCAGTGACAGTGCGGACATCTTTCGTAATCCGTTTCAGATGTACGCTCCGAAGAATTTTCTCTTTGCTGTATGTCGTCGACGGTTAAATTCTATTCTTTGAAAATTCTCGTATTTGTATTGAAGACGTGTAACGACACGGCTTTCCACCTTTCTGGTGGGTTTTCAAATAACGTTCTCGTGGATCGTTTTGGGAAATAAACGGACACACACTCGGCTACCTAATAAAGCGATATTATCTTTCTTTGCAAGCGTGAAAATCGTTCAGAGGTTAAGCCTACATCTGTTTGAAAAGGGGTATGCTAGTCATTGATAAACCCGGTAGCCTCTGTTTGAAATATATATCGCAACGAATTCTCGACCGCGAATTTTTTTTTTTGTATTTGTATTTTTCAAAGCCCCCCCCCAGCTCGTATTTTAACTTTGCCCGTTTAACAGCGCGATACCAACTTACACTTAGACAGATTTCGTCACCGGTTAGCTAATTTCTCTGCTCAAAACACCGTTTCCAATAAATCAAATTAGACAAATTCACACAATCGTAGTCGGTTCATATACCACATAATTGAACTTTTGCAGCTATACATACAATTGGTAGGTTGTAAGTAAAAGTAAATAAATAACGAAATAATAATATGAAATGGAATATTATTATTGGAACTCACTTGCGGTCGGTGATTTTAATTAATGAAGTCAAAATTAAATTATTAACCCGGGGAAGTGAATAAACACACAAAGTTTACATTTCATTATAAAATTACAAATTTTTTCGATTTTACATAAACCTATTTTGAGATTAGCTAACCGTATAATTTTATTAATAATTTGAAGCCTTTACATTTCCTTGGGTTTCAGAAATAAACTATATATATATATATATATATATATATATATATATATATATATATATATATATATATATAGTAAAATTTGTGTAAAATAATATATTTAAGTAAACGAATATTATTTTAAAATTTGTAGAAATGTCTTTAAACATTCATACAAATATATATATATGTTATATACGTTTATTAGAAGTAGTCTATTTTCTATAAAGTTAAATGTAACTACGTCGGCTCTATATATATATATATATATTTTTAAAAAAAGTAATTAATTCATAGTATTATGCCGAACATAAATAATATACAAAACATATTAAAAATTATTAAAAAACATGGACTAATCGACTAGTTTCGACCGATCAACATCTTGATAATGACAGTAGTTGGTCAAAACTAGTCGACGTTTTTAATAATTTTTAATATGTTTCGTGTATTATTTATGTTCAGTGTAATATTGTGAATTAATTACTTGTTTAAAATACAGGGTTATTCAGAAATAACACTCTACTTTGACGATAATTTAAAAATGAAAGATTAAGCAAATACAAGAAAAAGGAATACACCAAAAGATGATAGATGAATTAAGGAATTTCATTACATTCGATTTTTTAGATGCGAACCGTCAACTTCGGCAACATGCTTCGACCGAGAAACAAAATTTCTGATCGCGAGCTCCAACATACCGTTCGCAATGTTCATCATTGCTTCTTTTCAATGGTTCACTTCGATTCCGAAACAGTGGTAGGGTTAGTCCGATATTTCAAAACGCCCCACAAAAAATAATCACAAGGATTTAGATTCGGGTTACTGTGCGGTGGCCACAACCAGCCCGCTTAAAACATCTCGGGAAATCGATTAGAAATAACTTTATCTTTAAAAGTTTTTCGGCGCAGCATTAATGTTTTATCCGATGATGAGTGTAGTCTGGCACCATCTTGCTGAAATATCGCCTTTTTAAACATTTTGCGTGTTTTTAACTGCGGTAAAAAAAATTTCTTCCAACATAGTCACGTACCTGTCCTTGGTTACTGTTCCTTCCGGGAAATACGGCTCTATTAGTCCACGCGCACTTAGCGCCACCCAGACGGTACACTTCTCTGGATGCAGTGGTTTCTCTTCGATCATCGAGCGATTTTCAGAACACCATAACCGCCAATTTTGTTTATTCGCGAATCCATTTAGCCAAAAATGTGCTTCATTTGAAAACCAAACGTTGTTAAGAAAGTTTTTATATCGTTCAACTCTGCCGCTAATTCTTCTGTAAACACTTTAACCGTCTTTCTTTGCTGCGTTCCGATAGACATTGCATAATCTGAATCTTGTAGGAAAAAATTCGAACATCTTCGGTAACAATACGCTATGTTGTGGATCATGACAGGTCGAGTTGTTGTGTTAAACGCGTGATGGAGGTACCGGACGAGGTTTTCAACAGCTTCTTTGCTTTCGTCACTTTATCTAATTTCGTTGGCGTCCCACCTTACCTCGATAATTATCATGTACACTGACCGCTTCAACGAATTTGTTTACAAGACGATTAATAACGCCAAACTACGAGTAGGTTTTTTCGATATCCGCATTTAAATTTATTCACGAAATTTCGTTGAACTGTCACGACATGTTTGTTTGAAAGAACTGAAAAACCATGAAAGCGCGTTCTTTCGTAGAACACACTTTAATAGTATGTATAAACGATAGAACGACGAAATCGGATGATACTGTTTCAATAAAATACCCCGCTTTTAGGCAACCAATGATCCCAAAATCAAAGAGCTACATGCAAGATTTTTTACAATTTATTGTAAATAGAACGTTATATCTGAATGACCCCCTGTATATGGTCTATTTTCTACCAGAAACTATATACATTTTTAACGGATGTAAGAGGTTACTTACTAGTAGTAATAATGAAAAGTATTGATTTAAGAAGAGAACTGATCAGACTATCATATAAACACATGAAAATAAATACAAGAATCAGCAATAATCAAAACAATTAGGAATTTGAAAAAGCAGTAGGCTGCGCCAGATGGCATCCACGAAGAAATATTAAAATTATTCAACACAGATTGACAATACACGATGAAATCGCTACTAAAACTCTTTAACAACATACACGAATCGGGTAAGCTGCTAACAGACCGGTTAATGTCTTATCTTCTTCTTCTTGAGCCGTCTACGTCCACATCTTTCACCACTTTGCTTACTGGTCTCGTGCCAAATGAAAAAGTCTTCTTGTCTCGGTAACAGCCATCCATTTTTGGATGTTGGAAATCCACGACGTCCTTCTGCGGCCAACATTACGAACACCTTCTACTGCGCCCATCAGTATTGTTTGTTACTTCGTCCCCCACATATCAAGTGACTCAGATAGTTAATTTTCCTTAATTTTATTAATCTGATTAGTTCACGTATTCATCCGTTTCATAACTTCTTTATTTATAATTTTTGCTGTCCACGGTATTGTAAGTAATCGTCTATACAGCTATGTCTCGAACGCTTCTAATCGTTCTACTAAAGGTTTCTGCCGCATATAATAGCGTGGAGAAAACATAGAACTTAACTCTATTTTCCACCGTCGTTCAAGTTTTAAAAGTCTCATACGGGACAGCATTAAAAGTTTTGTTAAATTGGTTTTCATTATGTGAAAAGATGACCATCATTCCGAGTATACTTGGTATTGAACCTTACAGTACTGATGGAGCAGCAGTTGATGTCGATGATAAAGGAATGTGAAAAGAGCGTCGTGCGTCCTTGGATGTTACTGTTTGATGGGGATTTAAACTTACTAGAAATGACATTTCTCTGGACCCGATGATTGAAACTTGGGCCGGCGTTCGATTTTTTGAGTGGTAATACGAAAACTTCAAGCTTGTATTGTGCAATAAATAAGAACTTGAGAATAGCGAGGAGACGGTGATTAATGCGTGATTGGTATGGGCATTTACTAAACGAATGTTTGTAATAATTTTCATCCATTACGCGATTTCACGAATGGTCCAAAACTATTATACAATTTGTGGTGTTGTTACGCAAAATGAGTTAGCGGTGTTTCGCGACTATATACGTTCAGAAGATGTGTATATCGCGTGACATTGTCGGACGGCTGCGAATTTAAATAAATAAAATTTCGCGTGATCCGCCGCGTTGTTTTTCCTCTTTTGTCATTTAAAACGCGTTTAACGTGACAATTTCGTTTTAGAACGGGGCCGGACGGATAGTTTGACGGGAAATATTTTTGCGCGCTCACTGGACGGCCGAAATTTTAACTCGGCATCCGGCTAAATGAATAACTTAACAACGACTATGTATAAACGGGGTAAGCGGTTAGTTGGCAGTGGGACGAAAAGAAACAAATGTAACGGGGCAAGTTCACGGCAGAGCCCTCGAAAGAAGTTAAAAAATACATAATCGCTCGCGCAAACGTCTCGCAGGCAACGAGGCAGTTAACGTTGAATTTAGAAATGATTAATGGGGTTCCAGCCTGGAACCTGGCGGTACATTTCTGGAAATGTCATCGAGCATTTGTAAATGTTAACCGGCGTTGCAGCAGCGTTACAATTGTTTTGCCGTGAGTAGTGTTATTCCTGCAAATTTCCGCTCTCTCAACCGAAAGCCGTCTTTTGCATCGTGCTCCACATCGCCGCGTTCCCCGGATTAAATGTGAAATCTCATTATTGAAATAATGATAACTTTCTCGAATTGTAATTTGGTTTGTATGTGCGAACGGCTCCAGCAATCGTTCCGAGTTTCTAATTAGCGAATCTAAAAGCCTTATTAATAAACCGGTAGAAATGACGAACGACGCTGATCTTCTATCGAAATTCGGAACCCAACGGTTCCAGCTTCACGATTCCCCCGGAACTGTTACCGTCTGACAGCTGGAATAAAGGTAATAATCTAGAAAATTAGCGATTATCTTAACGAGAAAACGATTCTGAAACACCGGTTAGTACTGCCGTCGTTCGTTTGTTCCTTTCGCGCTCTCGAAAGAGACTCGTTTTCGTTTTGCCAACGACCTTTAAATTTCGGGAAACACGTAGTCATAAGCCAAGCGTCGCCAAAAGTCTCAGACAGATTGCTATCGATTTCCGTTAAGTTCGATTTAAATGAAAAGCAGGTAGTTTCAAAGAGGCGAATTTAATAAATGAAAAAAAAAAAAACCTTTTCTTCTAACGCTGAACTAGAGAAGGCGATAAAACTATATTATGCTCTCGTTTCACCTCATAGTGGTAGCACACGATAATAATATATATACATATATGATTTTGAACTAGTTCCGTGAACTATATCAGAGCACACGTTCATTCGTTCGTTCATCTGAAGCGTCAAACATCGTTATTATCCTTCCCTATACACATCCAAGCTCAAACTGACCCCGCTAACCATTTAAGAGGGGACAACACGTTAAACTGGTCTCTTCATCCGCTAGACATCCGACGCCTTCTACATTACCGAAATTATCTCTCGCTTTATTTTTTCTCTTTTTGTCTCTTTCGCTACTTTACCCTTTCAACGTTTTCCAGTGCGACGACATACTTCCGAAAAAGCTAATAAAAGTGTGGATATTAATTAAATGACGCGAGAATTTACGTTGCAGCCTGCTGCGGATTCGGACTATTTCGATGGCTTCCTTCCACACTACTGTGATTGGTCACAGTGTAGCTAATAAGACTTAAAAAAAAAACCCCAGAAAACCCCAAAAAACCAGCATATATCGGTTCCACTCAATTCTGCGCACCCTTTTGTAATTCTTTAATTATTCGCTTCATCTGACTACAATTCGTTTTTTTTTTATGAATTTCTGTCGAAAAGTGATATGTTTTAAAGCGTACATAAAGCTCGGTTAATTTAATCGGATTTCATCTTTTTTCTTTTAACGGTAACGCTTATGGAACCGGAATTAAAGGTATACTGCTCTCTAAATTCCTGTAAAATCCGGCGTCACCTAATAGTGTTTCGCTGAGAGTTCATTTTTTTCCGCTGAGTAAAATTCTATGGCATGCGATTTGGTTCCGTTTCTCATAAATTTAGGGTCACTTTTGTTCATCGGATAAAAAAAGAACAGACACACGTTTACATGGATAATTTGTGTTGTCGAAATTGTAACTGCGCTTGGAAAAAGTAATTTTCGGCATTGGGTTTTGCAGTCATTAGGAAAGTATAAAACCGCACACCTTTCAAATTATTTCCTCCGACTATTAAAGTTTTTTTTTTGTTTTTTTTTTTTTTAGAAAAAAAAGGAATAAAACCATTTAATAGAGAAAACATATGAAAAACAGAATACTAAAAATAAAACCCACATTTGTTGCAAAGCGAATAATAGCAAATTATTCTATTCAAAGTTCAAACCTCTGTTCCCTTCGTCTTATCTTGTCAGTATGTCTTACTTAGTATACTACACTAATTAAAATACGCGGAACTGCGTGAAAAAAAAAAATTCTTTAGTTAAAGAGCGAATTTAAGCAAACAAATGTTTTTATGCAAATAAAGTGGTTTTGTAAATTGAGAACAATATCGATATCCAGAAATACTGCAGATCATTTACCAGAATTTGATGTTGTCACTGAAAGTCTTATTTCCCGTCGTATTAATTCTAATGAAAATAAAGAGATTGAGGCATGTTCGTGGACAATTAGGAATGTATGGACAAATAATTAACGAGTTCCATATTTAAGTTGACACACTTGGGTGAAGGTCCTTGGTTAACGAGCCCAATCTTATTCCCCTTTTTTTTATAGAGAAAAAAAAAAAAAAAAAACACTGATAAAATTGCTTCCATGAAATATCAATCACTAATATCACATTTACGTAAAAAAACAACAAAAAAAACACAACATCCGTCCCAGACGGCTAACATCTAGTATAACATCGAATTCGGTTATTACCGGCGAAAGTAAATACGGAATGAAATAAATATTATAGATTTTATTAAATACGAGTATAATTGATTTTTTTATTACCATAAAATATATAAAAAGCAAGTATAAAATAGTTAAGTCATCACCCGTAATTTTACTGATAGTAGCAGTTGCTGGTGCCAGAAAAGGTACTAAGGATGATAACTAAAATATGTAACAGAAATATTGGATACGATGTTATCAAGGTGTATCTTGCAAAAAAGCACCGATTACCGTTCGATATATAGTTGTCGATTCCCTTGGCTTATTTATTCAATTGAAATTCTCCTTCGAGAAATGTATTTAATGACAGTGAATAATTTAAAGCAACATTAACACTCAAAAGTCTCCTGCTAAAATCGGTGGCAGTTCATGTAAACTTTCTTTTAAAATTCTTGAACCTTCGCAACTGCATGGGAGTAATCGCCGGTGTAAAAATTTAATTATATCTGTGACTTTTCGGTTTGGTGAAATATATGCAACAACCATAAGCAATTCTCTTCCATTACTCATTTTAATTTAGGAAGCACATAGATCGCCAATAACTGCTTAGCTAACAGTAACTTTAGTTACATTTCTTACTTATGTTTCATGTACACTTTATCTGCGTTAGAGCTGCTGGAGTTGATGTATATCGCAGTGTAAACATAGTATAAATTATTACACAAAATATAGATCTTTGCCATGGTAAATAAGCATTTTGCTTATTTAATAAACCCTAAAAGTACGATGATCACACTTAAACATTAAAATTGTTTGTTTCATAGAATTTTCTTGACGATAAAACCTTAATCAATTGATTTTCAGACCTTAAAAACTCCTACTTCGTAAACTGAGCCATTTTCAAGAATTCGATTACATTATATAAAATTTTTGCTCACATTATTATACAAGATACATATATATGTATTATATAAGTCAATTTTTACGTTCTGGCAGTATACACACGTAGTCATAGTGCTCATAGCAACAATTGTTAGTGCAGATGCCGAACTACACCTGAAACTGAATGGCTCTATAAATGTAGAAGGTGTCTGTATACTAACTAGACCGAATCATGTTCGCCATTGCCTTCTACGTGACTATTAACGATTATTTAATTATTTTTTCGTAATAACTTCTGTCATCGCCTGGGATCGAACTCAAGACTTCTATAACGGAAGCCAAATGCTCAGCAACTAGGCCAGCGACGTATATAAGGGGAGGGTTTTGAGGGCTTGAACCGCCTCCTTAGCTTACACAAAAGCCTGAATATTAGCCGAATACACTGTCGCAGTAAATGACTGCGCTGTTGTCGTCTTGGACTGAATTTTAAAAGGGTCGAATCTTTTTCATGTCTTTAGGAAAGAATGTGCAAGCTTATTTGTCAAAAGGCATGTTGTATATTGATTGTATACAATACGCCATCAGGCCGAAGATTGAAAAAGATAGTACAAACATTTCTTGATGAAAATGAAGGCACGATATTTCTGAGTGAATATGAGATATGGCACAATCACTGGAAATCTGCAAGGCGAAAACCTGCCATTGTAGTAGAAACTATTGATCATTGCGGTGAACCGTTCTTCCCTTTGATTAAAAAGCTTCTTACCATATTAGCCACACTTCCAGTATCCATTATGACCCTGGAAAGATGTTTCTCTACTCTAAAGTGGTTAAAAATCCATATTAGAAATTGAGAATGATCGACGATAGAATTACTGCTCTTACTCTTATAAGCGTTCACCGTGAGCTAGCGGTAAAATTAGATTCCGAAGAAACTGTAAATAAATTGGCAATAAGACGCAAACGGCCCAGTTTTCAATTTTTAATTACATTCTTAATATATTATTATAATAGCATTATTGTATAAAAATATAAGCGAAGAATGAAATAATATTGTATTATTTAATATAATAAATAATGGTATCATGGAATAACGTCTGCTGTTTTATTTTGTATAAAAAAAAAGAAAATTTCAAATTTGACCCCCTCTCCAAAAGAAAATTGAAAAACCTTACATACGTCCGTGAACATGACATATGTATATATATATATATATATATATATGTGCATATGCCTATATATGTATATAAAATATTTACTTCTAAGGAAATGTAAAAAAATTAATATGCCTAGAATTTATTCCGATAATTCAGAGAAATTTTTTATTTTGAGTTTAACATACATTTTAATTATGGGGCGCAAACTGTTTTATTGCCAGTATAATTACGAAGTGCTCTTTTTACAATTAGACTGTTCATTTTGCAGTCTCTTTCGAATTTATCGTTAAAGTGTGCTAGGTAAACATTTATCACGATTGAGACAAATCATTTCAGTTTAATATTAACGTTGAAATTACAATGCCCTTAAAGATATTTTCATTGTTATTATAATTCTCAAATCTCGTGAGAATGCCAGGCGACGTTCAGTTACAATAATATTGAAAAGCGAAATTTCAACAGATATTTTCATTTTCAGACCCCCTGAGGGAATCTGTATCTGTGTTATTTTCAAAGCATATTCCAGTAGACCTATAGTATTCTTGTAAACATAAATTTATATAGTGTACGTATATATATTTATATATATGTGTATATATATTGTTATCAACGTGCACGGCAGTGTACACAGCCAAGATAGAAAAGCTGACTGGAACGCCGATTTCATCGAAACGCTTAAAAATAGACTTTTTAAAAGCTCTAACTTCTGCTCTGGTGTAGGTAAAAATAGAATTTACTGAAATTTGTCGTAGACTTTTGAAATATCTACACAAGTTATCAAAATTTCAACTCGCTACAGAGTTAACAGTCGGACATCTCATTTTAAGCTTGAATGTCGTAAGGAACTGAAAATTTATGAATTTATAGCTCTCAAGATGACTATCAAAATCCGAAATTGTTAATTATTTTCATGAAAATTAAAATACCCAGCAATAACTGACATGGGAAACTTAACAATTTGGTGTATACCTTGACTTTTAAATAATGAGGAAATTATTATTATTAAATCTAAAATAATTTAATCGTAAAATTTTACATGAACCGAATTTCTCAATTTTTATGTATTAAAATCGAAATGTACAAAAATAACTGAAAAAAGTAGAAAGATGAAATTTGGTATGTGAAATTATAATAACTTAGAAAGTTTTACATATGGGACATTAATTTTTTTCTTTTTCTGAACAAAAAAAATTCGAAATGGGTTTTGAATTTTCAAGTATTTCAAGGAAAACCGAAATACTCGACCAAGAAGCAGACAAATCTTAGAAAAACGAGATTTATTTAGCGCAACACTGCTGACACTTGTAAAAATGATGAGATAATTGTGCAAAAAATGATAAATACAATCAGCACAGCATTTCTAAATTTTGAAGTGTTCCTTCAACAATTACAGTGCACGGCAAAACGTCTGCTTGGCAAGCGAGAAAAACATTTATCGAGTCCTACTTAAAACTCGATTATCGTTAAAGTTTTCTCTCCATTAGATGTTATTTTCGTTTGTCTTTTTGTTTTTTTTTTTTTTTTTTCAGTTAATTCAATAGCAGTTCGATAATTGTTCACTAATATATTTTTAATTCATCGAATAATTCGTCTAATTTTTTTTAAATGAAATATGCGAGCGCTATGGAAAATTTCATTGAGAAACTGGAAAAATTGGCGAAAATAATGGATTTTTTTTTCTTTTTTTTTTTTTTTCTTTATTAGAATTACTTGAAATAATCAACAGTTAGGGATTTGAAAGTTGACAAAATAATATTGTAAAATTCACAGTATAGAATATCGTCGTGTAATGGATGGAAGAACTGAAAGCAGTTGTCAAATAACGTTCATGTGTCCTCTTTAAAATGGTTCGATGCGTTAAAGTCTCTCTCCTATGCCTGTTGCGGGGAAGATTTTTGCGTCTTCCTGATATTCCGTAAATCCTTAATTGCCACTATTTTATGGAAATTCCTCCAGATTCATATTCCTCAAAATAATGGATCTATTAAAAGCTAGAAAATCTCTACATTTCAATTTTGGCTGTAAGTGTCGAATCTTTCATCCGTCCTTTTTATATATGTCCGAAGGTCTTGTCTAGGCTATCCTTTTCTAATCAATCAGGCTTATACACCTATTTCTTCTTGATTCTTATCAACTCCTAATCTTCTCTCTATTACAACTTGCAATCTTCTCCCAGCAAGACTTCAATACTACCTTTCATCTCCAATCGCCTCGGTCAGTTCTCACCATATCTCGCAACAAACCGCCATTATATTTCTTTCGGTTTTCCTAAGTTCTATTAATTGAGTCTTTACACAACTGCTTCGAACAAACTTATCACACAACAAGTTCTTAAATCTGAATTTTTAGCACCCTGGCCCCTTCTTATTCCTAACCGCTTAACAGTCTTCATTGATGGCTTGACCCCGTTGAGTTAGTTTAGTCTTGCTTTGTTCTTCGTTAAGTTATTCTGAATCAAACTTCCCTCCTGTTGGTAGTCTGCATGTCCTCCTCGTTCTTACTTCTTTCCTAATTTCTCATAAAGCCTTCATTATATCGGTTTACGAAAGTGTCCTACGAATCATATCTCCTTTTCCTTCACCTTCTACGGATTATGTAATTCTTCTCATACGCTATCTCATCCGCAACATCTTTCTCTCGCACTCTATTCAAACTGACCTATTGTATATTCCTTGACAAGCTGGAATCGAAGAGTGTGTCGATATTTTAGCTCGTTCAGCTTTTTCTACTGGTAAATTTTTCGGCATATTTTCAGTTCATAATGTCGCGTTTCTCTCCACAACGAGTTTATTCTAAACTATGGTCAAATTTTTATCCCTCTTCATTATCAAATCCTAATTCAATCTTTCTATTCAATCTAATTTCCCGTCTCAGCCCTGTTTTTTTTTTAATTTTGTCTTGGTGACGTTTAACTCTGCTATGTGTTATCTACGCTTTGGCAATGTTTGCTTCCTGCAGGGTTTGGGACTTGTCTCGTCCCGGATGCAAGTCGCTCCGAAGCTTACCCAGCCTGAAATAATTGGGTACCAGAGAAATCTGGGAAAGTAAAGGCGGCCGAGAGATAGGAACTGGCCCCAGTATTCTCCTTAGATCCATTAGGTTTGGTACATTGTGAACCTTAACTTCACAATCCCAACGTCCTCTCAAGGGTATGGAACTCACTTCACTTTTTTGACACCGCTTTTATTCCTCTTTCTACTCTTCGCTTTAACTAATGGACCACCCGATTCTTCATTTTATGTGTGTGTGTTTTACAATAGTTTAGAGAGTAGGGATCTGGAGGACCTTTCATAGATAAAATAATAATGACAAGGATAAAAGGGATAAAGATTTTTTTTTTGAACATTGGTAAGATGCAAACGATCTCTTCTTTTTACCAATAAGTATGAAAATTTAATTCTTTTGTAGAAATGGCTGGCATGGTTGTGGAACGAAAAACGATTGTTCAGAAAAATGTCTAAATATTGAAATGGAGGGAAAAGATGATTCAGATCATTATTTAAAATAAAATAAATAAAGATGGGTCGAAGGAACGAAGAGTAAAGACGACCGCAGAAGATTTAATAAGATGGAAAGATAGATATTTTATAAAGAATTTTCTAGTGTTATTAGTAGGAGCTGAAGGTGGGAGCCAGCAAAAGATAAATTGCGATGCGAATAGATGAGGATGTTGTCGATAAAATATAAGGGAAGAAGAATTTAGAGTCAAAGAAGCAGTATCGATGAAATAAATGTTGGAATATGAACTTGGTGTATTTGTTGCGAGGAGGACATAATTAGAATGGTTACTAGCAAGGGAAGAAAAGTAAGCCGGTATGTTAAAAAAGAGCATATATTAAAGCAATAAAAAAACTGTATTTCTAAAAATGTTGAATAAACGACCGCCAAAAAATGAATACAATTGACGGGGTGGGGCGTCCTGGGCGAAAAGCAAACACTTTGTTGGGTAATAATAGATTGCTGTGTTCGAGTAAGGAAGCGATCTGTTAATTGGACTCCGTTAGGCCAGAGAGAATTCAAAGACCTGGGCCATTCTACAAATGTGAGAAGTAGAAATAGAGCGGTAAGATTAGAAGAGCGGAAGCTGTTCTAATGAGTCTTTTAAAACATTTCCATAGTATAGCTGTAGTAAGGAAAGAGCGGAATGTTTTGAATGTAGATAGAGTCAAGCCGAACGCAGCTTTACAATTCGGATTCCAGCATAAGGATGAAGACGATTTAACGTTTTTGCGGGCTGAAGCGCGAGCGAAGGAAAAAGAGCGATTTCAACTGGAGAGGGAACAGAGTCGATAAAGAAATCATGTTGAGAGGAAGAACTCAATTTTACATAGACTGAGGCGAGTGAGGAAACAGGCAAAGAAACGGAAGTTAAACCAATCGACACTTCAGAAAGGATTCAGATGAGAAAGGAATTTCATTAAAAGAAATAATTACAGGAAAAAGGTACCGTCCAAAATACTCTATGAACTGCTAAGGCTACGATCAAAAGATATAAAAAAAAGAGAGGTCAATGTAGCTGAGAGATGACTAATCAATCTTTCTCAAAGCCGTAACATTTTCCCACTTCTCTTTGTTCCACTTGGAGAAAAATTTTCCGTGGTATTCCTTAACTTTGTTCTACCACACTTCACAATCGCTTAACTACTCTTAAACCGACGTTATTCTGATGACATCGTTATTTATTCTTCTTTTTGTAATACCTTCGATGCCATTATAGAGTTTAATAGTTCGCATCAATCACTATTGATAACGTAATTTCCAAGATCTCTTTGATTAATTTTCGCTCATCTAGTTCTTCTGCCTTAATCAGTCTAACGTCAAGTCCTATCCTTTTCGTCACCTTCTGTTATTTAGATGTGATTTTTAATGTCACGAATATATTAAATCATTTTTGTATTTCTCGTCTTACAAAAAATAAGCTACTTAACATCACTCTCATCGTATAGTTGAGCGGTGACCGCGCGGTACATTCTTACTTTGCCATATAAGTTACCTGTTCTATCTATGTGGGAATACTGTTTCTACACACACGCAGGCGCGCGCACACACACACACATACACACACCTATATATATTTTAACTTCGAGTCTAGATGCGCGTAAATTTACTCTGTATACTGTCATTTCTCCTGAATCCAAATCATTCACTCTTTAATCTATAGATCCTATCTAGGTTGTTACTGTTTGGTTTTCTCCTTTCGTTTATTACTGAATCTTTCATAATTGGTGTTTTATTCTCAATAAAAATTCCAATCTCATAATTAATTTCTATTTGCCGTACTGATTTTTCTCTTTATACTTCCTCCTGTGACAAATCTCCATATTTTACCGGTAATTACTTCAATCGGTTACACGTACTTTTATCGCATTCCGTATTAGTTAGATTTGAATTTTATATAAATTCCTTAAATCCGAATCACGCCGTTATTTTTACCGACAAGTTTTTCTTACAAATATTCCGAATCCTTTAAGCTTCCTTTTTCTGTTGCCACATCTTTACTGCTGAAGTCCGATGCATCACGCAATTATTTTTATTTCTTCTTCTTCCTTCCTTTAATCTGGCTACTTCATGTGATGCCGCTTATTTTATTTCATACTCTTTGCTTTTTACCTTCTTTTTATCTCGTGCCGCATTAAAATTTAATAATTTTGCTTTAATCCGTAAGGTGTTACACCTAGATGCCCCCCTCAAAAAAATAAAAAAAAAATAAAATGTAAAACATTTTATCAGTCGCGTGGATTAAATAACGGAGAAAGGTTATTCATGATAAGATATAAGGAAATTATTCTGATTTATTAATACGCAACGTTTACATAACGAATTATGATAACGAAATGGGTATATAAATAATATTAGAGTCCGTAAGGCCGTGCCCAAATTGGGTGTGCGGGCGTTGTGGAAATTTTTTCAACCTCTTGTAATCTGCGCAGCGTGTCCAATTTGTGGTAGAGGTGCGTGCATGCGACTAAAATGCACGCACGGATTGGTTTGATTTTCAAACATGTTCGATTTTCTTCAACCGCGCACGCAGATTTTAAATACCGTTCATACAACATCGATAGTGTGGCTAGTTGTGTTTTTCTGTATTTTAACAACAGCTGGAATTAAAGGAAGTGGAAAAATATGTAGTTGATTTAATAATATTATAGAAGAAGGAATGTGCTGAAAAAAAAAATATTACGATTAAAACTTTATTTATTTTAAAATAATTGTAATTATGCGAGAAAAATATTTAAAGATTTTTACAAATTGCAACAAAAAATTAAATACATTTGCTAATAAAGTATTATTGGTAAAATTTAATTCTAAAATTTAGTGGAATTTAAAAATTAATTATATAATATATTAAAAAGTTAAACCTTTTAAAGTAGTCTACATAATATTAGAAATGAAAATTTCCAAATACAAGATTTATTAACAAATACAATATTTTTAATAAATCTTGTATTTCATTTATTCTACTGAACTTTGGCGTTTAAAGTTTGTTACAGATCTTCTCTATATTTGGAAATATCACATCCACTAAATAATTAAATGTTTCTATACTCGTTCTGGTGTTTTCCAAAAATGCACTTTTATTAACTCGAGGAAGTAAATAGTGAAATTCACCGAATATTTCTCTCATTTTATAAATTTCATTTACTTTCTTCTATTTTTTTCTTTTTTTTTCTTTGTTAATATACGCCAATAATAAATATAATTATCACAAATAAGTGTGATCTTTTAAATTTATATAAAAATTACGCAGTTGTAAAATAAAAATACAATATAAACAAACAGCTGTACTGATAAACAAACGCACGTACGCAGGCATCATTCCTGTTGTTGTATACTTCGGCATCTGTCGCGCTGCGGTGAGGTAATCAAATGACACTCACGATTTCGCGACACGGTCTAACTCTCCGTATGGTATAAATTACATTTTACATGGAAGTTTTATTGCGAAAATGTTCTAAAAATGAAAATCACAATCTGCTGCCGGCTTTGGCAGTCGGCAGTCAGTAATTGTAAAATAAATGGCGCGGAAAAATATTAAAGAATTATCGGAAGAGTAGCGATTTTAAAAAGCATTGTGCTAAATTGAAGCTTTTAGTAGTATAGCGAAAATTTTATTTGCGAGAAAAATTACACGGAAAGATTGCGTGCAAAGAGGAGAAATGAAATTTTCAAATCGCTAAATTTAAAATTTACCATCATTTTTCGCCTAAATTTAGAGTGTGCTCGTAATAATAGCTTTGCATCGTTAAAAGTGTAAATAGTTTATTTTTAGAAAACTCTCTCGAGGAAGAAAGCATTATCCGAGCGCTATGCGATGTGGAAAAAACTTTATTAATTGCGACAAATAATAATATTCCTCTATAATTCGTAATAGAAGCATATGTATTAGAGTTGTTAAAGTTTACATTTCCGAGTTCGTCGCGAGATGCGTTGAATTTTATTTTAATGCAAACTTTTATACGGACGTAGCAATTTTTTTCCATTCAGTAAACGAATAAAAATAACGATAGTTATAAACGGCTAAGAATATAGAGAAACTGCGACAACGTTTTTGTATAGAGAATTTTTTGTTTTTTTCCTCTTAACACGTTACAGACGACGAGAATTGATCGGGCGCGGGAGTTAGTAATAATAACAAATTTAGAAACAAAAGGGAAATCGATAAAACGTAATAGGAAAATGAGAAACGGAAGGAAAAATAAAAAGAGGATGAAAAAACCGAATGAGACAGTGAAATATTGGCCGAAGTAGATTTTAAAAGAGAGAGGGACGACATCTATTAAAGTTACAGACTTTTCCGCTAATTCGTTCAGGGCGAACTTTTCTTTCGTAAAAATTAACTTTATTTAAGTTGCAGCGGAGCTTTCTGTTTAACAGATTGTAAAAGTTTAACTTTGTCGTCACTTCATCGTCCGCGCACTGTAGCGTTTACTTCTGTTTGTCCTCAGTACGCTGCCTTCAAACAACAACAACAATGGCAAAAAATAATACACTTTCGCTTTCCTTTGAACGACTTTTAAATTCTTAACTTATTCACGAATTTTCATGTTTCAGAAAATTTGTTAAATGTTTTTTTTTTTTGTTTTTTTTTTGTTTTTATTATTATTTTTTGTTGTTTTTTCCTACCCAGCGACACGAAACGTTTAAAATTCCAAAGAGCCGGAAAGAATAAAAACTGTTTAACTCGCAAACACTGTCTCAGCGATGGAGTTATTATTAAAGTGCTACTTTCACACTTGTATTTTTAATTCAATAAGGCTAAAAGTGTCGACTTCCTAGAAAATTATTCTCATCAACAATTTCTTACGCTGCCTCGAAGATCTCCAGCATTGTCGTTGAATTTCCTTCTAGCACTTTTTTTTTTTTTTTTTTTCTTTATTGATCTTTTTCCTTCATTTCCGTTTATCTGTAGGAACTTTTGCTGGAATTGCTTTTTTTCGTTAATCTACAACATCGTTATTTCTATAGTTTACAGGAATCGTTTGAATGCGAGCTTGTACACGGTTGTTAGTAGCGCTGGGCGATTACGAGATATACTAATGGAATCACTCGATTATGAACATATCTCGAGATATTTCGATTACTACTTTTGTTAACTACTAATCATTCGAATCATCACTCGAATTATCATTCGAATCATCACTGGAATTACCATTCGAATCATCACTCGAATTATCATTCGAATTATGATTCGAATCATCATTCAGTGTTTATTTACGAGAACTATTACGTGATTTGATTTTTTTTTAAATTTCATTAATAAGGTTAAATTTCAAATCATTATTTATTTTAATTTTAACGGTAGTTTTTGACAAATATTGATATCTTTATCGGCGAAATTAATAGTAACGACAGATTTATATTCCAAAAATTATATAATGATTGTGAATTGCAATTGTGTAAAATAATTTGATTATGAGAACTGAGAACAACTCGTGAATACCGATTATTAACATTAGTCATGTAGAATAGCTTGATTATGAAAACCGAGAATATCTAATGAATGCTGATTATTCATATCAATTATGTAAAATAGTATATGATTATGAAAACTATGACATTTCAATTAATTAGTAACATAATTTTACTAAATTCAGATTTGTACATGTACGGATATAATAAAAAATGAATAAGAGACTATTCTTTTTAAAAATTTATGTGCAACATTTTTTTTATTCTAAAAAACATACAATTTAGCAACAATAGTATAAAAATAAGAAAATGGTGTGCTTTTGTAAGGTACACTTATATGTGTAATAATTAAAAGTATTTAAACTGAAAACAAAAATACTTAAATTTATAATAGTACGGGAATATAACTAGACAATAATTAAGTTATTAAAAGTTGTTTTAATTGAGAATAAAAAGAAACTTATAAGTATACATAATTAAACAATAGTAACAATTTAGAAAAATATACATAAACAAATTCCAAAATATTTATATGTAGAGCGCTTGTGTACGTTTTAAAATTAATTTTATATGTTAAATAAATTTTGATATAAAAAACACAAAATTTACAAAAAACTAGTTCAAAGCGCCACTAATACTCTTACAAAACAATTGACACATGTGTTGTTCATAATATAAATGATTACTATATAATCGTTACTCGTCACTCGTCATTCGTCATTCATAATTCATCACTCGTCATTCATCACTCGATTATACAGATCACTCGGTTACTACTTTTATAATCGATTATCAAAATTAGTAACTCGTTGATCACTCGATTATTAAAATCATTCGTAATCGCCCAGCTCTAGTTGTTAGCTTGTGGTTTTATAGCTGAGCTGAGAATTCATGACACCCTTTAATAAGTGTGTGCTCTTTTAGTCTGAAGTCGAACTGATCAAACATAAGGCGGTCTCTGAAAGTATAAAAGCTGAAGCTGCTATTTAACGTGGTTTGGCTTAGCATGAAATTTACACTCTCGTTAGGTAAATAATTCGACTTTTAACGTCATCAACGTTTAATTGACTTTTGCGGATAATAACAAAATAGAGGCAAGGAGAATAAATTTCGAGGCCGATAAAGAAAAATCTTTAATTTTTAAAAATTGAATAAAAAATCATTTGGTGGGATCATTCATTATGAACGTTCGGTTGAAAAATTGAAAAGTTTGTAAGCAAAATTGCGAAAATCGTCAGATATTACTAAAAATAAGTATTTCCGTTAGAATACTTTTTTTTTTTTTTTTTAATTATATTAATTATTATAATTTAAAATTTAACAACCACGATGAATATATTCATTTTATGCCGGGTAATTAGCAGTGATGTTTGGAATGTCACGTTACAAGTTCCTAATGATCAAAAATGTAACAGGAATTTAGTTACAAAATTACAAACTGTTACAAAAAGACGAACTTATGTAAACGTAATTATAAAAAAAAAAAAATTAAAACAAAACAGAGCTTAATTGAACAGTAACGTTTCAAAAACAACTTGGAGCCAGCAGATGACAGTTTCATCTTAATAACTTGACGAAATGTGACAAATAGACATCCTAATAAAATGAAGTAGATCCGGAATTTATAACCGTATAAAAAAAAAAAAATTAAACAAATCAGTACCGCTTTTTCATAAAAACCGCTGTTAAAATTTCTGACGAGAGTGTAAAATTCCAGAGTTGCTAATCAGCCAGTCATCATCAAAGAGTATAATATTATGAACAGTCATCATCGCCGAATGGTACAGAAAACGTAATCTGCTTATTAAAATATACAGATTTAACTGGATTATGTAAATAGCGTTGTTTCCAGCTGATACTCAAAAACAACGACAATTTAGCTATTATGGGTATACTCATTAAACGTTCTATTTAGTTATTGATAACTAAATTTATAACTGAAGAAGAACTTTGTTTCCAGCCAGCTAAGGCAGAATAGTGTTATTTCATTCATTATCTGATCATGTATTTCCATGTAGTAAGCTAATGAGTTGTGAACAATTTTTTTTTTTTTTTTTTTAAATTTGTTATTGTATTACAAACTGGCCATCTAGGCCATTTAGCAATATTCTTAACAGGGAAATATTTAGCATGAAGAGAGAAGTACCCAATAGTACCTACCCGATAAACTTTTAAACAAGGTCATGAGGTTTCTTACGCTTCAGCCGCCTCCTATCATTAGCAGTATGTAGCAGTCCAGCAGCAAGTTTATTCGGATGACTTTCCAAGTGTCTTTCTGCGTGTCTTCGGGCATGAGTTTTAATAACATCTGCCACATACTCTATCGCCTAAATCTTGATGCAAAGTTTGATTTAATACATATACCATGGCGCCTTGGTTACACGAACCTAAGGATTTTATTCTGCGCGGTCTGTATTATCTTCAGATTTGTAGGTTTAGCACAACCCCAAAGCTGTACTCCGTAGGTCCAAATAGGCTTCAAGATACTTGTGTATATCAAACGTTTATTATCAATACTTAAAACGCTATTTCTTCCTAGAAGCCGGTACATTTTTTTAACACGAATATCTATTTCTCTTTTCTTTGTCCGGAATGTGCTGCTTCCATGTTAAACGACTATCTAGGTGTAATCCCAAGTACTTAACTGTTGTGTTCTAAAGGGGCAATTTCAGTCCATTTATCCTAACAGTTGAGGTTATGACTTTTCTATTCCTTGAAATGAACGTTTACCGATTTACTTTCGTTGATCTGAACTTTCCACTTTTTAAACCAGCTTTCTGCTTCGATAAGGGGGCCTTCTGAAGATTGTCGTTTGCTATCTTCGGATCTGAATGTGACGCAAGTAATGCCGTGTCGTCAGCAAATGTAGCTCTACCTGAACATTTTCCGGTACAGGAAAGTCTGCTGTATATATCAAGTACAGCGTGGGTCCCAGAACTGATCCCTGGGACACTCCTGCTTGAACTGGATATAGTTCTGAAAACGTGTGTTCATAGCGCACCTGGAAATATCGGTTATGCAGATATGAGAACTCAACAACAGATATAACCTAGTTGGTAACAGAATTTTTAATTTATATAATAGATCATTATGCCAAACTTTATCAAAAGCCTGTTGGACATCGAGAAATGCCGCTGTACACACATTTTTTTGTTTCTAAACTTTTTTCTATTACACTTACCACTCTGTGCAGCTGATCCACCGTGGGGAGTGCTGTTTTAAGAAACCGAATTGATGTTGTGGAATTATATTATATAGGTATGGCTGCAATCTATTTAATATCAATTTCTCCATTACCTTCGATATAACAGGCAACAAGGAAATGGGACGATAAGACGTAACAGCATGCGGATTTTTGCCCGGTTTCGCAATCATAATAATTTGCGCAAACTTCCATTGCACCGGAAAATAATGTAGGCTCCGGAGTATTGCGTTACACATAAATGTCAGCAACATTACAGCCTTCCGTGGAAGTCTATTCAGTAGTTCCGCGGTTATTAAATCAAAACCGGGACTCTTTCTCCTTTTCAGCGTTTTAAGTATGTTTTTCACCTCTTGAGGTGACGTTGACTTGATAGGAATAACAGGGAGCAAGCAGTAGGAGAAATCCATATACGAACCGTGCACGAGTGAGATAAGAGGCGTGTCATCAATACTTCAATTCTCCCTGATGATATTATTGCGTAATTAATCGTTTCTTTCGTTCATTCGGTAGTTCTAAGACACTAGCTGTACACAGTTACAGTCAGTTTTTTTAGTTACACAATGGTTACTTCTCATTTCTGTTACTGGATGGTGACAGGAGTAACGAAATAACGTAAATATATACGTTACCGATCGCAATGGAACGAACTATTTTTCATAGCTGGAACTGGTTTATATAACTTTACGTTCCTCGTTAGTACTGATTATGAAATAGTTTGAAAAAATTTTACCTCGAGTGCGCAAAATAGTTGGGAAAAGTATTATTTTTACGCGGAACTATACGATAAACGGCTGAATCCGAGATAAAATGAAACACATTTATTATTAGGGGAAGAAAGCCGAGCAAGATGATTTTCGGCCTTTTCTCCGACTTGATGATAGAGATATTTAAATCAATCATTTTCATTCTTTTTCCTTTTTCCGAAAATTCAGATTGAAGGGGAAATAGAATTACAACTTTTTCGGTTCAGAAATTATATAAATATTTAAATTCCCAATAAAAAGATGTTATTCCATTTCCGCTTTAAATTGACACGATAGGTAGTCCACTCTAGCTTTTGTCATGCACAGGTGTCAAGGGCAATATTGTAAATTAGATTGTCAATTCGACAGTTGAATCGCCGTTTGTATATTTTCAACTTTCGTGATTTTCCGGCATGATTTATCTGATGCATATATTTAAACGTGTATATCACACTTAATTATTAACGTTATACCATTAAGTGTGAGCATATTATTACGCACTGCATTTGAAAAATCGGCGCAAATTTTCTTTCTTTTTAAATAATTTGATTAAAGCTGCGGTATGGCAAAATGAATAAAATTAATAAACAATTTTTTTTTTTACGAGAGTGATCAAAATGTGCGTTGGAAGAGAATAACGGAACAAAAAAAAAAAAGATTAAAAACAGGTATTCATTCACTTACTGCGATAAAGAATAAACTGATCCGCTGGCAGAAGACTGGATTTGCTGGCCAAATAAACTTTTCTGTTCGGGCCAAAAAAAAAAAAAAAAAAATATAAACACTGGATCAGTGCTTAGAATGCCACAACTATACTGAGATAATAACAATTATAATACATCATATGAAGATCAAAAAGTCTTCAAAACAAACGCGTCTATTTATTATTACTTATTATATTTACTATATAAGAAATTTATTGCAATTTGCATTTTGTATACACATATATAAGTTAATTTTAGCATCCTTCACTGGTTGGGTTGCTTATTCATGTTGTTTTAACTTATTCCATAGATTACCAAATAGTTGATAAGACTAGGTGTGTAAAATAGCAAGATATATATATATAAAAAAAAAAAAAAAAAATGTTATTACACCTCAGTCAAGAAGAACGACTTTTTATTTTGTAATAAAAAAAAAACACCCAATTCTCTTGCCAATTGCTACAGGATGCAAATTAAATTAAAAGGTGTATTACTGAATAATCCTTTCTCGGTGTTTTCAAAAGTTATTGTTTTCTTTTTTTTTCTTTTAAATTCCTTGTCAGTCATTTCGTTCGACCTTCTGCCTGATAGTTGTTGTGTACAATAACAACGGTTTTTGCGGAATATTATAAGCGAGCAACACTGTTTTCCAACTTCAAAAAATAATTATAAATACGAACGGAAAATTCACGATCTAACGATTTTCTTATTTCACCGGTGTGTTGTGAAATCGCGCCGGGCCAGTGAAATTATACAAGTCATTTCCATCACAGCCCGTGATTAACATTAAATTATCCGATTGCGCAAAACTGAGCTTCGGTTTCGCAACAGAGGTGATGTGATAAAATTAACATAACTCGATAAGAAAGTGATTTGCATGAAGTTATCTCCCTGAGGTTTTCAAATTTTAATAGAAACGTTCTAGTAGTAGCCCCTGCTTGCGGCGTGTTTTCTCAAAGTTCAATAATATCGAAAATAAAATGTCGAAATAATAAAACGACGCTATATAAAATAAACACACCGTGTAAAGTTGGTCATCTAAATTTTTTTTTTTTTTTGAATCTAAAAATTAAAACATAATTTTGTATCGTGCTCAATTGACGCTGCGCTTTTGAGGATTTTTGAATTTTTCCCCTAAAGTCGGTGCTGCCTCCATTTTGCCAATTGATCTTTTTTTAATCGAACGTTAATTTTTCGATTTTCAATTTTAATGTTTCATCGTATAATATTTTTCAAATAATTCCGCGTAAGCTACGCTTCTTCCGAATAACTTCATTACGACGCTGAAAACTTTATCAGCAAAATAAAAAAACAAAAACTTTAAAAGCAACTTTCAAATTCCTAAAACTTAACGGACTAAAAATACCTGGGAAAACTTTAATTAAATGTAAAAACTTCACAATTTTTCAACATCGCTCTATAAAAAGTAAATGGTTCACTCTAGCAAACGTTAAATGCAGCGGGACTACATGATCACACCGAGCGCGTGATTTCTGATTAAGAAATTTTTTGAAAAATTGACACGATTTTTCCAATTTCACGAATTTCGAAAAAAACGAATTGCTTACTATTTTAAATGTTGACCGCGGAATAAGCACCGAAAATGAGATTTTTAAATCTTTCTGCATTGTCGTCGATCAACTTCACGCGGACTTCCATCACTACTGTGTTCTTCATTAAAAAAAGTATAATTATCGCTGTTTGCATTTCATATTTTTCTCTAATTTTTTCTTTTTTATATACATTATTTTACAAAACCGTTTTTACTTTATGTACAAAAAATATTAAGTTATTTACGGGATTTTCTCACGTAATTAATAACATTTATGATGTTTCGATATTTTAGACCTCGATCCGAGCAGCTGTTTTGATTTTTTTTACATGCAAAATTTAACGCAATGCCAGAAGTACGATAAAACTAAACAGGAGAAGACTTAATCGGTAGAGTACTGCGGCGTTGTTGGTCTCCAAATTACGTCAGGCGACAGAATTTTCTGCTGCGCTGACCGTAACCTGTACCGCGTGTCAATTCTACCGATACGGTTAAGTTATTTCGAGCGTCCGAGTTCCTTTTTTTTCCCTTTTTGTTTCCTTTTTTCATTAATTTGAAACATCGAAATTACAGCACGGAGAGGAAGCGAGAAGCTGTGCTGAAGATGCGTGCAATCGAAAAATACGGGGCCACGCTACGGCCTTGATATACTCCTTCGGACGAAAATAACTCACGATGGAGGGCCGACGCGCCATGTTTGCTTATTAAGTGAGAAAAACCAGAACACCGTTGTTTTCTGTGTATTCTTTTTTGTTTTTTCTCTCATGTTTTCCCCAAATCATCCGGAAGTTTTTCCTGCTTCTGGCAAATTGTCGCGAAAAATTGTCCTACATGTCACACCTCGTAATCCAGTCTGATAACTGCGGAGCGGGGAAAAAATTGGTCCGGCCAACTAAAATAAAGTTTAATCGAAATGCCGGTGCCTCTGCGGCATGCTGGAAAATAGTTCCAGCCCGTTCCCAGCTGTAAACGGTAATTCGGAAACTCTTCTCTCGTATAATTGACTTTCTTCTTTCGAGTCATTTATTCCCTTTTGCAACCAATTTTCGATAGTTTCGATACGAATTTCCGGACGAGGCTACGATTTTAAATTAATCATAAAAATTAAAAGGCCTCGGAAAAGTTTTTCTTCTTACACTTCGAACCGACAAGTTCTTCCGATAATTTCATCGACGAATTTTTCATCCGGATAGCGAAGAGGATAGAACTTTAAAATAAAAATTCCGTTTCGGTGGAAAAAATCCGATTTTCGTTTTTTTCTTTCTTTTTCTTTCGTTTCCGCTTTTGCGGAAACATTTCCCGGCGATTGACGTCGAAAATTTTTAATAAAGAATCAAAATCGGGAACCAGCTGCTTTTCGCGTAAAAACCCCGCTCAAAAACAACGTGTATCATCTATTTTTTCATATTTCTCGCACTTCTCTCAAAAACCGACTTCTACAGCGACAGTTTCATCTTTCTTGCAGATTAAATGTAAACAGCTTTTCTCTTTAATCACACCGAATCAAATGAAATGGGCCAACAAATTTTCAGCTAGAGTCGCTGGCATCAGTAAAATTAAACGGGTTTAGTTTATAAGAATTTTAAATGGAATTGTAATTTTAATCAGGCTGCTATGGAACAGGCAGTAGAGTATTATTGTTAGAATGATCAAAAAGACTAGAGAATGTACACGTTAATTATAAAACGAGTTCGAACGAAAATTTTTGACGTGAAACATCTTGAAATGAAACGAAATGGCGCAACGCAACGACTATTATTTTTCACTGCATATATTTTTATATATATATATATATATATTTATATATATATATATATATATATATAGTTATATATATATATATATCTATATATAGTTACATATATTTAATATGTCGTCGCGATAGTCTAGTTGCTAGAGCGCTTGACTTCCGATATGGCGATCACGGGTTCGATTCCGAGCGACGACAAACTTTTATTACAAGAATTAAATAAATAAATAATCGCTAATAACCACGTGGAAGGCAATGGCAAACCACCATTTACAACATCATATGCGCGCTAGGTCAGTACACAGCAGACCCACACCGGACGGACTGCACTTGTAGCGCGATAACAAGCGGCTTCAATCAGTCCCGAATGTAGTCTTGTGTGTGTACACCTGCGTTGCATATTACAATTGCCTGGTACACAACCTGTATCGGTACAGCTAAATGTACGAATAGGTTGCGCCAACGCGCTATGTAGCGTACGGCACTTGAGATTGATTGATAGTTAATATATATAGTTATATATATTTAATATATATATCTTTATATATATATAATTCTTCTGTGCATGTGTATGTGACTGAACTCCTCTTAAACGGCTAGACCAATTTTGATGAAATTTTTTGTATGTATTCAAGTGGATTCGAGAATGGTTTAGATTCACAATTCGGTTCACTACAAAAAATTTTTACGAATTTATGAAAAAAATTCATTTTTTTTTTGCCGCTTTTGGTCCAAAAGGAGGGTTTAAATAATTTTTTATCTGTAATTTTTGAATTTCATGAAAGGGCTCCTGTGTTTTGTTTTATATTTTGAATTTAGCTTTTAAGGGGTTATCGGGTAATGAGTTGTGAAATTTTAAGGGTGATTTTTGAGGTCATTCTGAATTCCATATTACATGTATATATAAAACAAAGACGGATTAGTTATACCACTTATAACTCAAGGATGACTGGACAGATTTTTATGATCTTTGATTTGTTGAATTTGTCTCCGCTCCGAATAGCAGAGTACAAGGTAAAAGAAATATTTATGAAGAAAATTAATTTTTATTTTTGCTGTTTTTGAGCCAAAATGGGGGGGGGTAAATAATTTTTTAACCGTAATTTTTAAATTTCCATAAAAGGCTCCTGTGTTTTGTTTTATGTTTTGAATTTCGCTTTTAAAGAGTTATCTGGTGACGAGTTACAATCTTTTTTAAGGGTATTTTCGACGTCGTTCTAAATTCCATATTATATATTCTAGACGGTTTTTTGCCGCTCAGGGTGATCGCTAAGTTTAAAGTTGTAAATTGTCACAGATAGAAGTTTAATTGTAATTTATGATCCAATTGCGATAAGTCAAACCGTTTCCGAGCTCTATTGTATAATTGAATATTTTTGTTCTTACTGAACTATGTCTTATTGGGATTCCGTATTTTATAGTGTGTACGGAATCTTAAAAATCGGTATAAATTTACTTTAAGAAATTAGAGATCATTAGAAACACGTTTTTTCCTGTATAGCCCCCATCATCAGCTAACTGCATAGAGTATACACGCTTTATTAAAAAGTATATAAATTGAGTGTCTGCTCTGTGTTGTTAGCTGATGATATAGCCTGAAAAAACATGGGACTCCAAAGTAATTTACTTTAAATTTGTAATATAAATTTATACTGATTTTTGTTATTAAGGTGAATAATGCCTTGCTGCCACGTGAATTACATTCATCTTAATGTAATTAAAATACTTTTCATTTTGTTTTTTTGCATATTTATTGAACTTAATTCATTTTGAGTATTAATTTTTTCTTAATAAAAAACTAAATTTAATTCAGCTAACAAGTTAGCACAAAATTCATTGTTTCTGTGGCAGTACGAAGTTCGCCGGGTCAACTAGTATATATATATATATATATACATATATATATATATATATATATATATATATATATAAATACTTAAACCGATATAGGCGTTTCACACTAAATCAACGGCCCTGTGCCCCGGCACAGCCGCACCCAAATTTTTTAAGTTGAAAAAGTACGCGAATTTTTAAACATTGAGCGTGGAATGAAAGTATAAATATTTAAGCGTGAAATTTAAAATTATAACCTACAATAAAAAAGCTACCTTCAAGCAGACGAATTAAAACAATTTTTGTTTAAATTTTGTTTCTGGCCTGTTAAAATAAGCTAAAAAAGTAGCCATATGGTTTAGATGTCAGGCCAAAAACAAAAATAAAAGAAAAAGGCTTTTTTCATGTTAGTACAATGCTTTTTAAGGGACACCGAAAAGAGGAGATTATATGTTTCTGCCATTTTTTATTCTTTTTCATGGTTCTATAAGCATAACTTTTGATTATTTAGTATTCAGACGGATATTAATGATTCTTTGTTACTCAGAAGTACATAACAATCAGTGACGCTATCTGTAAGTATATCGGTGATTAAACTCGAAAGTCATTAAAATAACCTATAAGAAAAGCAGGTCTCTTTAGAGAAGTTTTTATTAATATAGCAAACAGCATTCATTATTATTAGTGTTCTTTACCGCAGAAACACAAATTGGAAAGATAACTAATTATTAATTTAGTCGGATAAAAAAATGAAAATTTTATCATCTATAAATGTTTTTTTTAAAAAAAAAAACATTACCGACTTCAAGGTTAACTGTTAAGAATTTAAAAAAAGAAAATGCATTAAAAAGTAAAAAACAATTATTCGATAATACAGCGAAATACACCCTCTTAAAGGTGATATTACGAAGCGGTGGACAAGAACACAAATGAGTATTGTTATTTATATGAAGTTCATGCATTGCATTTTTAATATGCTTATGTAACGAGTTAGTGTAAATTAAGAAAAGAATAAGGTCCAATACAGTGCCCTGACCTACTCCGTATTGAATAGTTTTTTCATTACTTTTATTCCCTGCGATTTTTACTATATTTTACCTATTTTTTATGTAATTCTTAAACCACTGTAGCTGATTATTTTTAATGCCCACATTTTCCTTAATTAGTAATTCATGGTCAACTGTAAGTGAAACGCTTTCGACAATAAATGTAATTAGAAATTGGTTCCTCATCAATAGGATTTACCTTACTTACAATCGATCTTAGTAATGTTATCGTAGACCTTTTTTCTCTAAAACCGTGTTGATTTTCATAGAGTAAGTTGTTTTTTTTTTTACATAATTTCTTAAATGTTTATCAATGTAATTTTCTCATATTTTAGCTGTTACATGTATAATTGTTATTGGACGATAATTTTCAAATTGACCTTGCAATTTTTTTTTTTATATATCGGTCTGACAATGCCTCTTTTCAGCTCATCCGGGGTGTTAGCTTCCTTTATAGAATAGAGTTGCCCATGTGCGTCAAAATGGAAATAAATAAATCTGGATTTTGTTTAATATATTTAACCCTAATTTCGTCCCTTCCAGGCGCCTTATGAACTTTTAGATTATTAATTATTGATTCTATTTCAGATTTATTTGCAGGTGGAATGAAAAAAGAAGACAAAATAAAATTATCGGAGTTAATATTCAGTAATTGAGAATGGCATTTGTGTCTATGTTGTTCCACCGAACGCATAAACCATTCACTAAATTGTTCAACTACTATTGCAGTATTTTCGAAATTTTTTATAATGAAATCATCTATTGTTGTTTTTTAATTAATAATATTCTTAATTACACATGCCATACATTTTTACAATCATTATTTGCTTTCACTATTTGACAATACTTCTGTTTAGCATTCCTTATTTCTGTTGTTATTTAAATTTCGATATTTCTTGAATAGGCTTTTATATCGAATATTTGTTCTATTCCCTTTACTAAGTTTACTGATCTCTAATTTTTATAAAATCGATTATTTTTTGACTCATCCATTTATTCTTAGAGGTATATTTAGTCGCCTTTTCCCTCTGCCGTATTTTTAAACTGCATTCGCCATAATATATGCTTTTAAAAACTAAGTGTATATGATCATATATGTTTCCTGCCATTATGAACTTTTTTATTTCGTCCCAGTTATAATTAGTTACCTTATTGTGTAACCTTTTTTCATCAAAAACATATTCTAGAGAGTTTTTAAGAGGTTGATATTTCAGATTCAATATACTAAATGCGCAACAGATGAAGTAGTGGTCAGATATTTTCGTATTGATAATTCCCGAAGTAATATTATTTGAATTATACTTAAGAAATATACAGGATTGCGAACTTCAGTCAATCCATTCTTCTTTTCTCGTAATTCCATTTATTAGTAGTGCTCCTGACTCATATATTACATTTAAAAAGTTCACAACCTGTAACGAGAAAAGAGATTGTTCCAGCATAGCTAAAGATGAATTAATTTTCTCATTTGCGTCTATAATAACGTGAAAGGAGAAGAAGATGTCATCGGCGAAGAACAAAGAGCAGGAACTCGTAGAAAGAGAAGCAGCTGAGAATTTTTCAGTTCGACCATTACAATATATAATTTATCACTTACAACCTGTACTTTCCCCACAGACTGGAAGCTCTTCCAAGCATTACAAATCGGGTAACAAACATGTCACCTTAAACTACCGACCAATTGTAATACTAAGTGTCCCGTGTAAAATATTTGAATCTGTACTTTATACCAGAATTTATAACAACGTTAAAAATCTTATATGTCCTTACCAATATGCTTATGGAAAATAAATCCAGTACTACCAGTTTAATGAATTTCATTCATTACATGAATGAACAAATTGATAAGGAGGGCTGAATTGATGTTATTTAAAACTGATTTGAAAAAGGCCTTTGATACAGTTGACCATGGTATTTTATCGAATAAGTTAAAATATCAGCTTGGTTTTTCTAACTCGTTAGTTCAGTTATTTAAGTCGTATAGTACTGGCGGAGAGCAATTTTTTAATTTCATGGGTACGCAATTGCGTGTGTTTTCATGCACCTCTAGGGTTCCTGAAGGTTCAAATTTGGGTTCTCTACTCTTTTTGCTGTTTATAAATGACGTGGCGAAAGTTGTTAATAAATCACAAATAGCTATTTATGCGAATGATATATAAAACTTTAATATAACATCTCAAAAATGGGGATGACTGTTTATGATTTAACATCTATGTTTCATTGGGGAGCTATGATAATAGAATCAGTTTTAATACTAACAAATGTAATAGGGAAATACCAGGCCGGTTTTAGGAAAGGAAGATCTTGCCTGAAACAAATTCTTAATGTGAAGAATATTATTAGGTTTAAATCAATTAGAAATAATGATTATGTAGCCGTATTTATCGATTTCAAGAAGGCATATGATTCAGTCGATAGGAGTACGGTGTTTGACATTTTAGAAGGGTTAAATTTAGAGGAGAAATCTCAGATCCATTTGAGATTGTTACGGGTGTAAGACAAGGAGATAGCTTATCATCAATCCTTTTAATTATATTTTGGAAACAATTATCAGATAATGGAGAATTCTGATGGATGAAGAGGATAACAAACATAAATTCAGATTTGGTACTAAGAATAAAGGAATATATGTCGACTGTTTGGCGTCTGCGAATGATTTAACTATCTTTGCTAATGATTGAACGTCAGCAAAAGATCAACCAACTAATAAAAGTCTCGGAATGTGTAGGCCTTAAAATATCTGTTAAAAAAACCAAAAGTACATAACAAATATTAAAAACAGCCCTGATTATTATTTTAATACATGTGCTGGAAAAATAACGCGAATTAAAAAGTTTAAATATCTAGACGAATTTATACAACAAAATGGACTAGAAGAAGAAGCAATGAATAGTAGAATATGTAAATTAGGTCGGGCGTAACACTTGGTGAAGAATGTCTACGATAAAAAAGCAACGAGCATAGGAGCAAAACTAAGACACTATGCTACAGTTGTAAAACCGTTATATATTCATCAGAAACATTAAATCTAAACAAGAAAATATTAACAAATAATTTAGAAATAAAGAAACGGGGAATCCTGAGAAAGATTATAGGAGTTAAATGGAATGATGGACAGTTCAAATGGGTTTCGAACGATAAACTATATAGCAAAATTGAACCATAGTCCATATCAATAAGGAAAAGAAGATTATTATTTTACGGGCATATTACCAGAAAGCAAGGTTAACCAAGAGAATTTATGAATTCATGAAGTCGAAGAAAATGAGACGAATGAATGTGAAAAGGATATGAAATTAATGGATGTTACTGAAACACAGATGTTTAATAAGGGGAATGGTTTCATAATACAGTTGCGACGTCAATCTTTAAAATAGAATAGGTCAACCGGAAGAGGTCGCTTTCGATAAGCCATAAAAATACCTTGATGGAGGGTCTCAAGAAATACTGGAAAGATGTTAAGGAAGGAAGAAGGAAAAGATGTAAAATGAAAACTTTGTTTTTTAGCGTAGTCCATAGAGGCTGAAATCGAAAAAAAAAAAAAAAAATGTTATTTCATTTACAAACTAAAAAAATATCCTATATTACATGATTATTTTATGAATGATACAATTTTGAAGAAAATTAATAGTGTAATTTAGGTGTATTACTTGATTCTAAGTTAAAGTTTAATGACCATATTCGACAAATAACTTTAAAAGCGATTATCATTTATTATTCGTCGCTGTTCATTCAGAATTTAAATACATTAATTACTGGTCACAGTTGGAATATGCAAATATTGTTTAGAATCCTTCTAATAAGAACCACATACTTTTACCTGAAAGGGTTCAAATTGTTTTTTGTAAGGTGGCTACACTTTAAGTTTCATTATAGTGATATGTTTCCAATCGATTAAAAACAACAGTTGAAAGAGTTTAGAAGGTCCACGTTAGGAAATAGAAAATATCTGCTGCTGTTATATTTGTACGTAATTTATTGATTGGCACTATAAATGATGTTAATTTACTTTCAGAAGTTCGGGGTTCCGAGTTCCCAGACGAACGGCTGGAAAAAATTCAGTTATTTCATGTACGCAAGAACAAAGCTCTGTATACGAATTCTTCCCTTTTGACTGGTAAAAATAACAAATTATTTCTTAGTAAACGAATCGGAGGCTGACATGCTTCTTTACTAACATGAATTAAGAAGATGGTTGAATTATTTTATTGCTCAATAGATTGATTAAAAGTGTGCGCAATCTACCCTCTTCCATTTATTAGCGATATATGAACAATTTTAATACATAACTTATATTAATTTGCTTTTTTTCCCCCTTTTATTGCTTGTCAGTAACGGATGATTACCCATTAACACGTGTAAATAGTTGCAATTAGGAGTCACAAGTAATGGAATCTGACTAAGAACCCTATACTAAGGATGGAGAAACAATGGCAATTAACGTCGATAAATGTGAAACAAATGCATCCTAAAAAGAAAGAGAAGGAATGACATTGCCGAAGGTAAGAGCAACAGAAGTTAGCTGTCCCATACCGTGGCCACATCTGTAATTACAGAGCCCACAGTACCGACGAAAAAAAGGAATCAACGAATTCGCTTGTGTTACATAGTATGCGCGTCTGTATGTGCCGTGGATGTATAAGCGTTATATGTGGTTGGTGTGTGTATGCGTGTGCTTATATATGAACGTGCGTGTAACTTCATTGCAATGAGTGCTTACTGAGAAGATATTTTATGCACACAAGGAATAAATTTATTTTTGTATTGATCGTTTGTTAAAAATATATTCGTTACATGGCATTATTCATATGTGTCACGTGTGCGTCTTATATGCGATTGGCATGTGTGTTTGAGTGTGTCTGTGTATTAAAGTGTGTTTCGCTTATTGCTTATGTATTATGTATTTATTATATATACATGTATACGGATCTAATTTATACACTGTAATTGGCTTCTTGCTGTTGTTTATACCCCTATTAAATAAATAAATAAATAAATAAATAAGTAATAAAATAAAATAAAATTAATAATACAAAATATTGAAGATAATTCTTCTTATAGCCTGGAGAAAAAGAGAGGAAAAATGGTTATAACAATTCTGTGTAAAACTGATAATGAACGAAATGAATAACATAGGAACATTGCGAGCTACCCATACTGTCTGGAAGAGTAGGAAGATAAATATTTTTTGCTGTCCACGTAAAATATTCTCTGTAGGTTTGTTAATTTTCTTGCTTCAAACTTAAATATTAATTTTCTCTTAAATAAACGTAACTTTTTACCTTATTTTTAGTTCAAAAAAAAAAAAAAAAGACTTCTTAATTTTTAGTCTTGCGGTAGTACGCGTGATTATAAATATGTTGCTTAATTCATTTTAGCAATTTTCTATCTTAGAGAAGTACCGTGGAAAAAATTACGATTCGTCACACTGGGGGAAGCAATATTAGGAGACGGCGCGATAGATTTAAGAAAAAACACAGAATTCTGAAGGTACCCAGAAGCTGTTGATTAAAGGTTGCTCCAAGTGATCCCATAAATAGGGGAACGGACCGCGAAGAAGGCTCGTTACAAGATAAATTTATAAGAGACGGAGATTACATGAAAGAGGAGACAGCTACGTGATGATAAAGATTTGTGGCCTAGGTGTGCAAACAGTATCTTTTAGAATATATAAAAAAATAATATATATATATGCGAAATTACGGTACTTTTCCTTATATTGTATTCTTTCCGTAGGAACGTGTTACATCGACTTCAGAGTCAAACAGCTTATTATAAAATTTGATAAATTATACAAATTCTCTTTCGTAGCGATCGTGTCAACGGGGATTTTTCATCATCTATCAGACTTTCGGAGAAGAAAAGCAGCTTGCAACTTGAGCGAAAATAAAAACGATTTGTGAATTCAATTAAAGAGCCGGGACAGCACGAGATGACGGCCTTCGGCTAGACAAGAAGAGATTTTATGAAGCGGTTAACGGGAGATAAAATATTTTGATGGATGACGCTGCTACTCTGAAATCCGAATAACTCCGATGAATAACGGGCCGCTTCAAAGAGCAGATATGTGAGTAGCATCTTTTCAGCTTCCTCTGACCCTTTAGCAGGTGAAATTCGCCGTAAATGTTCGAACATTAACAGGACTAGGGCGTGAACCGGAAGAGCGGTCAAGCGAAATCTGCCGAGAAAGCCTATAAACGATTATTATTACGAGAGCTCGGAACGGGGGGGGAGCTAAAAAACAAGATTTATATCTGCCGATGCAGTTCTACCCTTATCATGTCGACTTGAAGAAGTTTAATACTGCGATAAATCGGTGGCCCCGCCAAGTGGTGCCACGAACCAGCTTCATTTGTTAATAATAAACTTTTAAGCTCGCGAATATTTAATAAGCTCGTCGGAGCGGTTTTATCTTTGTCCGCTTTAGCTTATTTCCAGACTGCTTTTCTTCTTATCCTTAAAGAATTTTTAAAGCAGATTCGCCACCGTCAACTTAAGCTCACTTCTTAGCTGTCTACCACCGGTCGCTAATGAAATTTTACATTTTGCATCGTCTGTTTTTAATATGCAGCAGCTTCGTCAGCGGCTTTTCACCCTTCATTTAACAATCCATTTTAGCTTATCTCCCGATTCTTACGATCAGTTAAAAATCGAATTCATAAATATCGTGGTCGAACTTGGTCTTAATAACTTTCGATTTCTTTTAACGCGCCTCCAATCGAAAAGAGTTAAATAAATAGTCAAAAGTTTACACTTCTCTAGTACATTAAAAGATCTACTCGCTGGAAGGAAAAATCGACAGAATGTCGCGAAACAGCTAGAATTCATAGAATACCATTTTCCTTTTGTCTTTTATACCGACTTCTGCTGTTCTAATAATTTACTTTGCTATTTATAATTTTGAACTTATTATTACTAATCTATAACTTGATTTTAATTTACTTAATCATCGATGTTTTTTTCTTGTTTTTTTTTTTGAGTTAAATCATTTTTATCGTTCTCTGTTAACACATTAACTTAGACGTGAGCTCATTTTAATAACGGAATGTGCCGCTCTAGTGGAGCAATATTTCAAAAAAACTTTTACACTCGTATATATAGTAAAAGTAAAGTAAGTCCCATATATCCTTGATAAGCTATCATAGATTGTGAAGTTAAGCTTTTCATAATGTACTTAAGGATCCCTAATGGGGATCTGATGAGAATACTGGGGTCAGTTCCTTTCTACTTTTGGATTATCCGCCTTTACTTTCCCAGATTTCTCTGGTACCCTATAATTTCAGGCTGGTTAAACCTATTCGGATCTGGAACGAGATAGGTCTCGATAACCTATGACTCCTCTGGATTGGTAGCCAAGCGCCTTAACCACTAGGCTACCGCGCTAGCTATACTCATATATAGATATTTTTTACTTTTCCGTACCCGTGAGTATGTAGAAAAGTAACTAACTAAAATATAGCTGGCTACTTTAGCAGGATTTCCAAATTGCACTACTAGTGGTACTCATGACTTTTTACTTGCTCTACAAATTATTAGCATTTTGAAATAGATGGCAAAAAGTGTTTCTATACTTCGAGATTCCTTACTGCTGTTGTATTCATTACGCGTCTTTGAATAAAGTAAAATAAAGTAAAGTAAGAAGCATTATGTTAGGCTTCCCAGTGTACTGAACCGTAAATGCATAAATTGGCGAGCACAGTTGATTTCTTTTGGCGGTTTTTTATTTTGTTTTATTTTTATTTTTTCATCTTTTGGTACGCTCCCCAACGTGGAAATTAGCTCAAGAAGTAGGGAAGGAAACAAGAGTGTAATTAGATATTTTAGCAGACAGAAGAGATAAGAACCGGTATAAGAGAAGAAGAAGGAAAGGAGAACATGAAGAACCAGCTACGAAGAGCAAGTCTATTAGTAAGAAGTAGAAAGAGGAAGATTCAGTAGGGATGGCAAAGTAGTCAAAAAGATATGTGGTCAGCTTTGCCTAGGTAAAAGAGTAAAGGGGACAAAATGAGAAAGATTTAAGTGAGAAAAGCGATAAACAAAAATTGTGTCTAAATCGTAGACGACAGATCGCAAACAGAGGTGACCGCTACAAAAAGGAAATTGAGAACCTTTAGATTCGCAGACTTCTCTGTCATCCCTCGAGATACGTTATTTTACATTCGAATCCTTGATCAATCAAAACGTAAATACACATATTTACCGAATTCTTTTTTTTTTTTTTTCTCAGTTTAAATAATAGATTCGCCTACTGTGACTGTGTTCTAAAGCTATTACAAAGAATAAATATTAAACGCACTATATTTTACCGTTCTCTGTTTTTCTTTTACCTGCATACCTTACCAGAAAATTGCATGGTCGACTTTTAAATATTTTTCTAAAAACTGATATTTTAATTTACTTTAAATGTTATTATTATAGAACTTTTTTTTTTTTTTTTTATTATTATTATTTTTAAATAACATATGGAGAATCCACAAGGCAACCGCCCGTCTGTAGGTTCTCATCGCAGTTAGAACGTTTATTTGTACTAAAGTTACAACCGATTATATACAATTAACCGCTTAAGTAACAAATGTGTCACAAAACAAAGTAAAAACAAATGTAATATGAATTTCCACCAAAAATAACAGCACAACGCATAATTCAAAATGTAAACAAAACGAGGCAAAAACATAATAGCAATTCGTATAGAAACCCAATGCAAGAAAAATGTAAAATAAAAAAAAAATATATAATTAACTGAGAAAAGATAAGGAGAAAAAAAAATTAAAAAAAAATCACTTATCACATACTCCTTTTATCTCTTTTAGTTGTAGTCATTGTAGTTGCTCAACAGTCAATTTTTAATTTCTAAGGGGCAATTTTTTTTTATTCTTTATTTTTATAATATCCGCCGAAATTTTCCGTGACAAGTCAATCAGTACATTCTAAGATCCTTGGATCCTATACATTCTACTGCCCTCCGGTCTATCCTTTCTGCTCATCCCTCTTCTCCGGTTATAAGTTTGTATGCACTGGCAGGTTGTCTCCCGCTGTCCTACTATAGGAAGTACTATAACTTTAAAGAATTGAGCACCCTCCTTAGTAGTACCAAAACCCCGACAATATCTCCTAATATGAGATTTGGGAATGACCCAGTGCCCGAACTTTTTTCGGTTATGGGTCGTTTCCAAATCCTTTCAATCCCAAGAACTCTGCCACACTTCGCAGCAACCGCACCACCTTGGAGTCAGCCAATCACAAACATCAACATATCGCTGACAAAATTTAACAAAGCACAATATCCCCCAAACATAGCACAAATAGCAACAAATATCATAGCGAGCTACACAGACCATGCATGCCTCTACACAGATGGAGCGAAGGCAATAGGTTATCAGTCACCGGCGGCATGCTCCTTCGAAGTCTCAGGGGCAGCAGAGTCAGTTAGACTGCACGATTGCTGTACAGCACTGGACGCTGAAATATACGCGATAGTCTTTTGCATCCAACACTATACCGATAGCAACCCCCAGTCTCAAAAGGCTCTACTCATAACTGACTCTCTAAACTCCCTTAAACTCATCTCGGGGATTAAATCTAACAACCCTCTGGTAAGGAAGGTCCATTACCTATTATACAGGTTATCACATTTAAACTCCGAAATGTCCTTCCTATGGGTGTCGGCTCATGTTGGGATTCCAGGCAATGAGCGTGTCAATCGAGCAGCTCAGGCGACATTGTTCTCTCCAATGCCACACAACCCCCCTCTTCCCCCTACATTGGCTCATTTATTTATGCAGCAAACTGGAGAAGAATGGCAACAGGAATGGAGATCTTCAAGTACGTTTCTCCGAAGCATAAAAACAACCACGGAGCCTTGGTGGTCCACAGACGGAGTTTCCGGCAGAGATTTTTCTGTCCTGAATCGTCTCCGAATAGGACATACAACCCTCTCGCACGGCTACATATTCACGAGCCAGGTACCCCCAAATGTCTCCCCCTTTTGTAGTCAACCGAGCGCCCCATCCACCTATCACCTACATCTCGAATGCCCCTCTTTTGCAGTATCACGATCCATGCACTTCACCACTTCCTCTAGTTCTACGATACTGTCAAACGCTCCGCCCGCGAAAAAACGATATAGATATTCAACATATAATGTATATTCTTAGGCTTTATGCTTTTACCGGTATGTATTGAAAAATCCTTTTGTATATTTGCTCTCTTTTAAATATGGCTTTCAATATCGAATCAAATCGTAAACCGTATTTGTATAAATTCTTCTTCTTCTCGTGCCACCCGATTCGGGTATTGCTTAATCATCATGTATGGATTGGATTATCTGCTGGAATTGATTTCGATCTTTTGCTATTCTGACTAGGACTTCTGTTTTCTTAATTCCGGTTCATTTTTTATATTATCTATCCAAGCGGTCTTTCTTCTTCCCGGATTTCTTCTTCCTTCTATCACGCCCATTATTATTGTCTGTAGTAATTTGTATTTTTCACCTCTCATGAAGTGTCCAAAAAATTTTATCTTCCTTCTTTTTACTATTGTCATTAATATTCCGTCAGTTCTCATTAGTTCCAGTACTATCTCATTTTTTAACTTTTTTGTCCACGGTATTTTTCACATTCTTCTGTAGCACCACATTTCGAATGATGATATACGCTTCCTCATATTTTCCTTTGGAAATATTAAATATGCCAAAATAGAGTTCTTCCTTACTGTGTAACCTTTATTTTTCAATTTATCTGTTAGTTTTTAAAGCGTTTGTTTCGTTCATTAGTAATACCGATATTTTTTAGATCTTGGCTACAATTTGTGTTTCGTAAGGTGCGTTATTTAAATACTTTTTAAAATTTGACTGAGTGCGGATCGAAAAAAAAAAAAAAAATGAAAGAAGAAAAAAAAGTTTTAAAGTAATAGTACGCAGAGTTAACATGTTTCAAAATTGCGAAATACTTACAATTTTAAAATGAACCGGAATTATCTGATAGAAGGAAATCTGAACATAAAAGCCTATTACACACATGGCGGCGTCGCAGAAAAGACATGAAAATCGCTTAGAACAAGTTTAAATTTATAACATATAAGCCGAATACCGAGATTCGGAGCCGAGAGGATAATGAGAAACGCGTTGATTTAAGGTGTTTTGCTGTTTTTTCCAAAAAAAAAAAAAAAAAGGGGGTAAATAAATAAGCAACATGAATTTTACACAAGGCACGTGTTTAGCGAAAATCAGTCTCAGCGTCGTCCCTGCCTTTCGTTTTACCTTGACCGTAATAGTTATAAAATCTGTGACAAATATTAAACTACATTAATACATGTGCTGGAAAAATAAAACGGGTTATAAGGTTTAAATATTTCGGGGAAAGTTGTACAACAAAATCAATTAGAAAATTAAACAGATATACAAATTAAATCAAGCACATCATTCGTTGAAGAACGTTAGCAACAGAAAAAGAAAAAAATGAATATAGCAGAAAAATTGAGACACTATTCTACAGCTATTAAACCAGGAGGATTTCGGAAACCGCCTAAATCTTAACAATAAAGGATTAACTAACCAATTAGAAATAAGAGAACGTAGAATTTTAAGGAGAACTAATAAAATGGAACGATGTGGAAAATAAATTATGCAGCAAGATAGAACCGTTGCTCATATCGATAAAAAAAAGAGGATTATTATTTTACGGATATATTACCAGAATGCAAGATGATAAGTTTATTCGAAAGAATTTTTATGAAAATGAAGAAAATACGAAAATCCGAAAATCCGAATGGGGTTTGACGAATGCGAAAAGGATGTGAAATTAATAAATGTTATTGAAATGCAAATATTTGACAAAAGTTAGTTCCGTAAAGCAGTTATTAATTCAAACCTTAAAATAAATCAAGAATGTCAGAAAAGATCGCTTTACCGAAAGACGTAAAAATTAATTTAACTTGAAGGACTCAATGAACAGGCTGCAATGGCCAGCATCTTACTACTGGAAGAGGAATGTAAGGTAAGTGAGGTTAGGTTTCTTGTTTGCATACAGAGCTTCTACTCCCCTCCACTCTTGTTCAAGGAGGAGACTCTGTCCCCTATCAAATCAATATTTTTGTAACGTCAGTGTGTTTTAATTTTTCGTTTTCTATTATTCTGTAACCTAACAATTTGCCAGAGATTCATAATCTAAAAACCGAGGTGAGAGCACAAACAACCTTTTTTTTTTTTTTTTTTTTTTTTTTTTAATATACTATTACGAACTATCCATCAAGGATATTTAGCACAATACGTGTGAATGGGATTAAACAAAAAGCGAGGAGTACCCGATGGTACCTGTCCGATTACCTTGACCTTAAACAACGTTCTGTGATTTCTGGCGTTTCAGTTTTCTTACATCATCGGTACATCTAGCAACCAGAAATCTTGAAAATATTTTTATGAAAAACATAAAAAAACGACACAGAAAAATATTGACGTTCTTTCTCAATAATGTAGAACTCTTGGCGACCTGAACTACAACGCTAATCAGTTGTTTATGCATTATTTATATTGTTAAAGTTTTTACTTTCGTTATATAAATATTAACAATATGTCTCGAGTAAGCGACCATTTGAATGATGCGTAAACTATACCGTAAGTAAAAGGGTTTAGTATTTTATGTACTGCATTTTCACATATTTATTTAGATATAGTTTGTTGCTTTTGGCTGGAACAACTCGGCGAACAATGTTAAATAAGTTGTTAGGACAACTTACTGATGCAATTTTATAAGATACCTGAATAGGGTTGTTCCTAATATTATCATAATTGCTTCTGGATTTTTTTTTTTCATCACACATATTACACGAATGTATAAATATTAATTACAACGTAATTTTTAGGCCGGCCTCCATCAGAAAATTCTCTTCAAATAGCTCGGAGTACTCAGTTCGAATTTTTAAAAGACTCCAAAAAAGCTTTCCGAAACTGTGCATTTTGTTTTAATTTTTCAATTTTGGTAAACTCCTTTAAAAAGTTTTCAGACCATAAAACTCTGAGCAGTTCGTTGTGTAAACTGAAATACTTGAAACACTTACATCATACCATCTTGACTATAGGTTGGCCGTTTTGTAATATTTTAACTTTTGGAAAAATTGTAACAGACCCTTAAAAAAAAATCGCAATATATTATTATTATTATTATTATTATTATTATTCGTTGAAATACAAAGTAATCAAAGTAATTTTTGAAATTCGCAAATTGACATTAATTCGGGGCTCCCCTCAAAAGTGCTTATCAATTTCGACAAAGCTGTCTAATAACGTAAGCGAACGACGATGTTCTCATAATCGCTTAATCATTAATGAATATTTTATAATCTGTAAAAGATAACTCAGCAGCGAGGCAGATTTAGCTTGTGGAAACGGCAGAGGTAGAATTTGAATCTGTCTGCCGCTTAACAGGACGAGCATGAACGTTAGAAGTTACTGCCGGTGTGTTAATCGCTTTCAAGTTCAGTCGGGTGAATTAATTTATTATACCACTTTAATATTATTAAATACTCGTATTATTATCTTCCACCGGAAAATTTAATATATCGCCTCGCTTCTCTAATTCAGCGCAAAAGCGTTTATAATGTAATCACAGAGAATTAACGAAATAATAACAGAAATAACACTAATAATACTACGGTGACTAAACGATGATAATAATAATAGTTTTAAGTGAATAATATAATCCGAGTGTACTTACCTACATTAATTACCTGATAGAGTAATATCTGACCACCAGAGTAAACAGAGCGTAAAATATGAAACAAAAAACTACCGCTATCGTGAAAAACATTTTTGATTGAAAGGTTTTTTTTTTTTCTTCTTTGGCGAACTCCCCCAAGAAAACCTTTTGATCGGAGAAGACATTTAAGTCTTCAACGGCAGCGAGGTTGAATAGAAATGGTTAACATGGGTGACAGCTTTCGATATTCGGAAAATCCTACTTTTAAAGAAAGGTTCTGAAAAAAAAAGAACTCGGATTAACAGGTTAGTTTAAAGTTTTTTATTTTGTTTTTCCGATTGATGTACTTTCGATTTTTATTTCATATGTTTAAAATAAGAAGATTAGTTTCAGTTTGGAGTTCATCTGTGCTGAAAGTGGTCACATAGTATGAATGCTGGGCCAAAAAAAAAAAAGAAGAACAAAGAAACCCCCCTACCCAACGCGATTATTACAGACATCATTAGTACATTTTGAGAAACATTTTACAATAACGTCAGTCGTTATCGGGGGGGCACTATTTACCATTTTCCATTCGTATATACCGCGTTCAGTTGGTAGCAATAAAATCGCTCATTATTAAGTACGATAACGCATTCCCATTCACCTTGCAATGTAATCTGTTATTGAAAGGATAATGATTGGCTCCTGGCTGTCGTATAAATCCTAACGTAATGTTTTTCCGGCCTTTCCGCTCATCGATTCTTCTTTAATATCAACCCCTCCAAACACCTCACGGTACTTTTAAAATGGCACACGTCTTTCTTACGGGGCGGAGTTGAACCAAAATTCTCCCACTCAGCGAAATTAATAACGGAAAATCGAGAGTATTTTTAATTTTCATTGTAGTTGTGTACTAATGAGCTGCATACGTCGACGGTCAGAAGAGTAAAAAATGCTGCAACCTCAACGGTGTAACGATAGAAATATCTCATGAAATGCTACTAAACTGAAATGTCGAAAGTTTCGTCATTCGATTTTTTTTATTCATTTTGTATGTCGAAGAAGAAAAAAATTATTTGCGTAAATTAAATTTTTGAAATAAATATAAGTCAAAAATAAAGATCTTTCGATTGAAGTTAATTTTTCAAACTCGGTGGTATCCAGTAAAAATATTTATTTTAGCTGCTGAAAATTGACCGAGTGATATAAGTTTTTAAGGGATGGAAAAATAGAACTGCGTTATTCAAAGAAAACAAAAAAATATATATATATATATTAGTGCACGCATATCGACAGAAAAGCTCTTCGAGTAAGCTTCTAGTGAATATATATTTTATTGCAATGGTCAGAATGTATTCAAAAAAGAAAAAAAAAAGGAACAAATACAGAGTTATGGTACGAAGCTTTTGCCTATAGCAATCACGAAGAAATAAAAATCAGACGACATTTAGTAAAATAAATTACATACTCATTTATTGTTTTTGTTACGGATGGATCTATTTGTTTTACACGTATAAATTTTAATAAATAGCTCATTTTTATTTGCATTTAAAATAATACTATTTAATTCGCGAACATTTGGCTCTTTTCAAAACAGATAACCCTGACTAGTGTTCCGGAATAATAATTTGATGGCTGGACCCGTAAAGGTCTGTATGTAACAGCGAAACATTTTGTAAAATATTCATTACACACTAGTCTAAAAAATAAAATTTCTATCTACTCGTAGGAGGTGGAGGGGACGTAATAACCGCGTAAATACTCGAGCGTATTTTATTTAATTTTTCTTTTAGGCTTGAACAATATAGAGTTCATTTTTTGGCCAGCAGGCTAAATTTTATAACTCGTTTTAATATCGAGTAATAATAACTTTTTTACCGAGTAGGATAATGTAAAAGAAATTTTCGAAAACAACCATTGCCAGCGGAACAATGTTTTATTATATACTTCGAATGACGTCAACTATAATCTTTTATTATTTAATCTTTTGTGTCAGTGATATTTACGATATTAGTCGAAAATACGAAATCATCTACACGTCTTCACTGCGTCAAGCAATTCTCTCTGTTTTCCAGTTAAGTATAAGCCAGTTTGCGACGGCTTATCCGACAGGAAAACATTATCTTCAAATGGAAGGGGCATCAAAGTAAACCGCGATTCTTTTATTTACTCGGACGGCTTCATTTTTGCGTTAGGGAAATTCTCTGTTTCCCGGTTTTAAATATAAGCCAGTCTCAGACAGCTTACAACGGAGTGAAAAGTTCTCTACGAACAGAATCGGTTACTTAAATCTTTACATTAACGTTTAACGTTTGTTTCACGATCCCTACTGTGTGGTTGTACTATCTATTATTTCCTGCGAGTATACAATGATTCCGAAAAAAGGACCTCGCTTTAATAGCGGAGGTGAAGTTTGACCAAATATAAATCGGCTATATTTCGATACAGTGATGTATTTCGGTCATCGCGATAGCTTAGTTGCTAGAGCGCTTGACTTACGTTACGGAGGTCACGGGTTCGATCCCGGGTTACGACAGAACTTATTACAAAGAATTCAATTAAATTCTTCTTTCTGCGCTTGGTGGCACTTTCTGCTCCATTCTCTACGGTCCTCGGCGTCCTCTACCCCAACACTGACTTCCACCACGTCGTTGTTGACGGAGTCTATCCACCGTCTTCTCGGTTTTCCTCGTGGTCGCTTTCCTCCACGGTTATAATCCATTAACATCCTCACAAGGCTATTGTCTGCTTTTCTCATGGTGAGAAGACCGTACCATCGGAGTCTCGTTTCCCGTAATTTCAAACGTACAGGTGCAACTCCTATACGCCCCCTTGTTATCCGCGTTTTTAATATGGTCGACGAGTGTGTGCCCAAGAGACCAGCGTAATATTTTCATTTCAGCCACATGAAATTTTTGTTCCATTTTTGTGGTTGTCGCCCAGCATTCACCTCATTAAATTCGTTAATAATCACGCGGAAGGCAATGGTAAACCAGCACGTAATATGCGCGCTAGGTCAGTACACAGCAGACACACACATGTAACTGCACACTTGTATATCGATAAATCAAGCGATTACTAATCAGTTCCGAATGAAGTCTAGCGCTTGTACACTCGCGTTGCATAATTGCCTGCTACACAACCTATAATATCGGTACAGCTGAAAATGTACGAATAGGTCGCGCCAACGCGCTATGTAGCATACGGCACCTAAAGAAGAAGAGAGATGTATTTCTGGTTCATTTAAGGACGAATGAGATAGCACGATAGCCTAGTGGTTAGTGCGCTTGACTACTAGATCGGAGGTCACGGGTTCGTGTCTGGTTTCTCAGGTATGTATATGAAATCTGAAATTGAATATTGGTTATAGCAGAAAAATCCGAGAAAGTAAAGGCGGCCAAGAGAAGGGAACCGACCGCCTTATCCCCCCTCATTAGCGTCGTTAGGCTTTGCACACTGTGAATCTTAACTGCGCAATCCACGATACCTCATCGATTATCTGCGGTACTCACATTAATATAAGGCAGAATTAGAATCTCAAATTATTCAGGTAAATACACGGCTTATAAAATCGAAATAATAAAAAAGTATGTAAATGAACCGTTCTCCGATTTCTCATTATAATACGGACAGATTTTTTTCATTATCGTTAACTCTGTTATAAATCCCGCCCCGGTGTATACATCATTGTGAACGTAACCGGTTTTTGGTTCGGCTTCCGTTTATCATTTTTCCACCCTCTGCTACGGCGCTAATCGGCACCAACGATAGGATGGAAAAAATTCAATTGTTGCCTAATAAAAAATTTTAACTTTAAATTCTGAAATTTAAATAAACGGTACCCCTTTAATCTACGCGTTTCGAAATGCAGAAATTATTGCAACAGCCTAGAGTTCCGTCGAAACACAGCTGGTGTTCGTTGGTTGTTTTTTTTTCGTTTCCGAATTAATTAGACTTTTTTCAAAGAACGCATCGGGAGCTGGCTCGAACGCATCGCTTACGAGAGGCTGTTATCTTGGGCGAAATGACGGCGAAATTCGAATTCTAAATATTTTTCCAGCATTCAAAATGCATCACATGGAAACTGCGTTTGACAATTTCATAAAATAGCGCACCGGGCCGCGGTTAGCCCTTTACAGAACAATGCGCTATTGTCGAAACTGTAACGCAGTCAGCAAAATGAAAATATTTCCAAGCACCTCCGTTGCACACACGAGAAAGCGAAAGTGCTGACTGGGTAAGTTGAGTTCCGTGTAAAAGAACTTTAAAACAAATCTCGTAGGCGAACGCCAACATATGTAAGCCCCAGCTTTCGTAATATTTAATATACGCATTTGCAATGAGCTGTATCAATACGGGCGAAGCAAAGATATATACTCTATCTGCAAGTTGGAATTTACAGCGCCGCGACTGCGTGCACGCAAAAATACCCCAGATGCGAACATTCTCATTTTAGTTACGTCACTTCCATGTGCGACATTCCACTATCCGGCATTCCGTTGAATTTTGTTCTTCTAAAAACAACAGAAACGCTACATTGTACGGAACTGTTCAATTTTTAAGCAAATTCATCGCAACCGAAAGCTGCATGATGTTAACGATAGCGGTAATATTTTCTCGAAATCGAATTTCACTTATTCCAGAAATGGCGAATAATATTTGCGCACATTACGCTAGTGAGGTTACTTTTTCTGGTTTCTCGCAACCATCGATCCGCCGCCAGCAGTACCAGTGGCGTATCGACGGGTGGGGGGATAGGGCACATTTCTCCCTCCAAAGAACCAAAGCCTCTATGAAAAAATTTGTTATAACAGAGAAACTTAATTTATATGCTATAAAAGATTTGTATGAATTTTACACCTATGGATTTTAATAATTAATATTTAATACTTATTAATGTTTCTTTTTTATTCAATTTTAAAAACACAACTGTCGTCGATCTTTTTCCATTTTTATTTATTTTTTATTTTTATTTTGTAATTTTAATAAAAAATAGTAGTTCAATGAGAAATGTATATATATTTAAACTTCCTCATGGGGACAAAGAGAAATCGGGATCGTATTACTAACAAAAATAAAAAAGAAGTAAAGTGTCTAATATAAGAAATACTATCTTCCTTACTATTTCTAAACTACCATATTTAAGGTATAATTTTACGATTTCATTTTACTTTTCACCCCTAAGTATAAAACACAAAAGTTAAATTAAAAATTGTAATAATTACACGTATTTTTAAAACACATTTTTATGAATTTCTATACTATTTGTGATTTTCTTTATGAAACAAGGGGGGTATTTCTCGAATCTACTGCCTTATATAATGCCCCCCCCCCGCGTGACGCAAAATGTCTTACTGGACCGCCCCCATGGGTGGTACAGTTTAGTATAAACTATGGAACATGATTCTATACTTTTATTTACGACATTAAAATTTTCTTCTAGAAATCGACGATAAAAATGGATAAATAATATTGCAGAACATAAGGCGAGACTGCTTGCAATAATCTAATAGAATGATACGTTTTCCGATGAAACCTCGTATCTAGAACTTAACTAGTATGAAACAGAACGCATTTCTATAGTCCGATTTGATTATTTGATCTAAGTCATTTTCAGGAATTCTCTTTAGAAGTTCCGTTATTTTATGTTCTCTATAAAGCTTTGTTGTTTCGTTAATTCGACCAAGTGCGCCGCTTAGCAGATAAAACCAAAGCCAGCGGTAGTGCACGTCGCTTATCGCGGTTCGATCTTATCTCGATCGACGCACGCCGTGCCATATCTTCAAAAAAAAAATAAATAAATATTAAAACGCCAATGCCATTGACCCAACGACGAGAAAAGCTAAGCTGAAAAACTAGACGGTCATTGACGCAACAAAGGACAACAGTGAAACCACCACACAGAAGATGAAGGAAAAGAGAGGATAAAGGAAACTCTATAGAGAGCAGGGAGACCTAATGTCAAAAGCTGGCCGTATAAAATGGAGCATTCATCGAGAAGAGCAGGACACTAGAAGAAAATGTGATCAGCATCGCATATACAAAGAGCATCATAATCGTGAAGAGGGCAATAGGGAAACGGCGACAGAGGAAATTGTAAGCGTGAAGAGGGGACTAGGCAATAATTTTGATCCGGAGACGAATTAGTGAGAAAATAGAGAAACGACGACTGAAAGGAATAGAATGGAACCGAGACCGAGAACGAGGAATAGACTGAATAAGGCGATAATCCGAATGACGATTAGAAAATGGAAAGGGATAAATGTCCCGGCAAGGTATGGCGTGATTGAAGGTGGAGATAAAGAAAGGATATCTGAAGAAGGGAAATAGTTGAAGAATGAATCAAGGCGGGTAGCAGAACGAGCTTCTTCAGTTACGAAATTTCCGTCTATTTCGGAATAACTGGAGATCCAAAAAACGATCAATATGAATAGGCTTTGAAGATAGCAGAGATTTTTCGAAACGCTACTTTACACTTTTCGTTCCACCAGAGCGAGGAGGCATAAAAAGAAGAGCGACCGTGCGTGCGCAATATCAGGAAGAAATGCAAAGAGAGCAGAGTCTAGAGTTTGAGTGAAAAGATCGTAGCAGAAGAAGGAATCAGGAACATCAGAAATAGAAGAGAAAGAGAAGAATCCACAAAGGAACGAACTTTAGTCCTCAATCAGTTTTAGAAAGAAGCCAAACACGGAAGAGTGTAGAGGCTTGAAAATCTTAGGTGGGAGCATATCATTAAGTGTGCGCAGAATGGGGACACGATCGCTGACAAAAGTGCTTTCGAGAGTCCTCCAGGAGCACATAAAAGACCAAGACTGGGAGAGGAGAACGAGAGATCTACTGAACTGGAAAAAGATGGATGCTTAAAGAGGGTAGGAGACCGATCATTAAGAAGAATAAGATGATGGTTCGGAATGAGATTTTCAAAAATCAAACCATTATGCTCAGCAGAGGAAAGTGAGTATATTCCAGTCAACTCTAATGATGAAGGGTTCAGATAAATATGAAAGAAATAAGAGAGGACGAAGATTAGAGAGGTTGGAATTGCGAGGGTTATACACGCGAGCAATGTGTAAAGGATTCGGGAGGAAGATTGGAAATGTGAACCATGTTAGGCGGATTAGGATAGGGAGGAGGAAGACATGGGATGTCGTTCGACAGGTAGGATAGATCGCATCTAATAAGAATGACAACGTCACCGTAACCATCCACACGATCTGACCGAATTAAAGAATAGCCTTTGAGACGTAGAGACGAGGAATTGAATTTAAATAGGTGTTGTCATTTTCGTTGAAATAAGAGAAAACGTAGTGGAAAAAAAAGGGGTTAAATCTCAAAATAAAATAAAACTGGGCTAATAACGTCTCAAGATGCTCGTAAAGTTATGTTAAAAGCTAGTCGATATAAAAATCTATTTGGAAAAACGCCGCGAGCCTATTGTGATTTCCCGAAAGAAAACAATTCCACGAAATTATTCAGCAAACGAAAAATAAAAAAATTAGACCACCAAAGCATAACGAAAATACTTTTCAATCTCGAAGTAGAATAAAATATAGTCGAATAATTTTTACGCGCAAAAAAAACAACAAAAAATAACCTAAATCGGATACAATTTAGCGTGCAAAATTACGACTAAAAGAGATACGAATAAAAAGCAAAGCTCTGTCGTATTCGACATTGAATCGGAGTCTGTTTAAAAGCGCCGTTCAAAAAATTCAAAAAATTCAAAAAATTCATAAAATTCAAAAAATTCAAAAAATTCAAAAAATTTCTTGGCACATCCCATGCACGTCACCGCATAATCAATTTGATTGCAATTCCGGTTGTTTCGTAATCGCTAGCGGGCTGAAATAATAAAAAATTAAAACAACCATACCGAGAACTTTACAAAAATTTAATCGAAAACCGTATTTAGTGTTTTCGATTAGGCTATTTTTACGAGAGAATGCTCATACATTTCCCAAGTATCCCATGAACTAATAGAAATAACTCTGCATTTTAACGTGTAATTTCGTTCATTTCCGAAATCACTGAAGTTTAATGTGTATTATGAAATTGTTACGTCACGGAAAGTGTCCAAAAATCAAATGATCCTATTTAAGTACTGGAGGGGAAAATTCAAACGTAAAAAATAAAAGCGCCGCTAGTTGAACGGAAAAAAAAAAAAAATTAATATACAAGTAAATATGATGGTATTTAGAACTAAAAGGTTACAAAATTGTTATAATTTGAACTATATAAATGCTACTGTTCTCTATATTGACTTCAGTGTGATTTAGAATTTGTTCTAATCACATTACTATGTGTTGTTTTTCACAAGTTTTAGCTGATGATGGGCTACGCTCCGAAACGTTTCTTAGTATAATCGTTTGTACATTTAAATTGGTTATACTTGGATTTATTACAATTTAATAAAAAAAAAAAAAAAAAAACCAACAAAAACACGAGATTATATTTCAAATAATATTCCTTTTCATAATTTTATCATCGATTAATTTCAGAGTGAGAATACTACATTTCAACTGCTGCATTTTTGGAAAATACATTTGGAGAATAAAACGATCAGCGATTAAATCATTATTATTATTATTATTATTATTATTATTACTATGGTGTAATACTTCATTATGAACGATATTTCACTAAACAATTTTTTATTTTAACGCTAAATCAGTTCACCGAGGTCATCTTTTTTTTTTTTTTTTTTTTTTTGGTGCAAATTACAAAATGTTGTTAGATTATTTATATCCTCCCACTTTTTTAAACAAATAAACACATATCCTTTTTTGTGGTGATGGGAGAACTTATTTTCCGGGCAATTCCATTAAACGTGTTTCTTAACATAGTGCAATTTTTTTAACGATTTTCGTGATAACTTTTGGAATTAAGAAATAATAGTAGAAACGCCGCACACAGAATATTCGATACCATTTATAAAATGTTTAATTTTAATTTTAACGGTATACTGTCCTAAAAAATTATAAGAATTTTAAAATAAATGCGGAGATTGATCGGCGTTCTCATCCACAGAAATCACTGAATATTAGCGTCTCTTTAAAGCGGCAACAGCCGAGATATATCGCGGCAAATTTGCTAATTGAATTGAAATAGGGCTTAATTTTCGAGTAAATAGATGAGTCAACCGCAGCGCAGTAGTACTCAGAAGTTTAGGGCAGTTAATATATATATATATATAAATCGATACACACGAGTAAACAACTTTCGTAATAAACTTTTTTTTGGCTTGCAGGACGGAAAAGAGCGTAATTCTTTTTTGTCTGTTTTTATTCATTTTTTGCTCGTTGAATATATTTACGGCGTTCAACTGCTACACGCGTACGCTGAAAATTATAAAATAGTAGCATTAAAGCCTACACAGAAAGATGGACGAAGCGAGTTTGACTCGGACTAGTAAAGCAGACGAAACATGGCCTCCGGCAATTGTAGCAGTCTGCGAACAGAAAGTGCACGTAATTAGCAACAACGGCCTAAAATAATTACGAAAGAACTAGGCCTCTACCCGTACCTGGTTAAGCGCCGAAAATTCTGTGAAAATTCCAGACACTCTAGCCGCACACTGTCAGCGTTCGGTGCTTTGTCACAGCTTGAAGGGATGGAACAGAGTCTTTCCTTTCTTTTTTATTCTTTGATGGGGGGGGGGGGGGGGGGGCGATAACAAAAATCCTATTCTCAGAAGCAATATAGGGAGGATAAAGAATCAAATAGTGTATTTAGATGTAAATAAAACCCAGTAGAACAGCCAGTTATTAGAAAAGAGCATTAGGACGACAGGAACGCGAAATAGTTCTAAATTCTGTACATTTTTACCGGCTGCCGTAGACGGAAGTTATGAAATCGGTTCGTTGCGTTGCGCTCGTGTGTTACTTAAGAGGGAATGTGTTACGGGATTTAATTTGAATATAGTCAAACACAATCTTTTTAAATACCCTTAGCGTGATGGTTAAAGATAATTTTAAACTTTTGTGAATTAATGAATCAAACTAAAACTACACAGAAATTATAATTATATATTATACTCGTATTATTTATAACAGCAAGACATGTTGTCTTGCTGTTATAAATAATACGAGTATAATATTACATAATTATAATTTCTGTTTAGTTTTATTCACATTCGCGAAATGGACAATGTTTAAGTGCGATTAATTATTGTCTATTTTCGGTACAAACCGAGTCCAAATGATTCATAGTTAATTTTATCAGAGCAAAAACAGATTTTCCCATAATATCGTCTTAAGCCATATTGATGTTTGCTCTAAAATGTACACGTTGCTTAGGCGGGAAGAATCACATTATATTTTCACTGAATTTATGTCGAAGAGGTAACAAAAAAACGGTTGATTTTTAAGCAGCCATTGACGGCAGATTACACCACCACATATAAATGATAACGACCGGTCAAAACCACAAGGCCACGATTGATGAAAAAGATGTCTGATATACACTATAATAAGCATCAAATGATGAATGAGGATTCTCCGATAAATCGTATTCGGTGTTTTTAGAAATTTTCTTTTGGCCCGTACACTTTATATGTTCTGTGAAAATATTAAATATTTCCATTATCGTCCGCTGAATTAATTTTCCTCCGATATTCCGACATTTGCAAATTGTGCATCCGTGCAGTTTTTTCTTTTCCCTCCTGGCCATTTAGCACCATTTTTGTTCACTGACGAAGCATTAAAAATGATTTTTCTACCTCGATCATTTTAATCACTTCGCGGATTCTTCTTTTTTTTCAGCTTCTCCTTTGCCGGTTCAGTGACTAGAGAAGATGCCCCCTTGATATGTAATATATATTAATGACAACTCCATTTTTGCGTCCTGGGTAATACGGAAAGAACTGCTACGATATAATATGTGTAACTGAAAAAAGAAATTGCTACTCAAACCGTAAGTTACTGTTTTTTTTTTTTTTTTTTTTTTTTTTTTGAAGAATTACGCGGTCAGTTGAAATTTACTCTTCTATAAGAATTGCGGAAGAACCTTCATGCTCAAGGCCACGACGAAGTCCAAAGGGCCAAATATTTACGAAGCTAATCAATATGGCTTTACTAGATCGATCGAGCACACATTTGAAAAATAGTATGTTTTTACATACTATTTTTTAAATGTGTGCTCGATCGATCTAGTAAAGCCATATTGATTAGCTTCGTAAATATTCGATTTCTGTCTTCCGCGATTTTTGTAATCAATTGTAATTTTATATCCACAGACAAAGTGGACCATTTCAGTGTTCTTTCTATTCTCCTCCTTGCCCTTTTTTTTTATTTGTGCTGTGTGTAACTACCAAGGTCATTACAGCACATATACGGAGGTAACTTATATACACATATATATATGCTTGGTCAAACTACTCGTTTTAACGAAAGATATAACCTTTGTAACGTTAGTTGTTGATGTTGCGTCTGGAACGTGGCGAACTTTAGGCAAGCGAAAAGTATGTGTGGAACTGTCGGTATACCAGTCTGGTTGCAGCAGAGGCATATAGTCGGAGGCGAAGATTTGCTAATTCAAATGTCTGCGAGGAACAGGTACGTGGCCAATTCGCAGCCGGCTAAGAATTTTAAAATCATGCCGGGATATACCATCCGGTGCATGGTTCGACTGTGGGCTTAATATTTTTTAAGAACGTTTTAGTAGCTGTCCATTTTGTTTTCCACGAGTTCTCGAACTTACTTAAAAAAATATACATCATCGAAAATGGTAGATCCGCGTCCTCTGGCATTGGCGGAAACGAAGCGGAGCGTGCATCGACCTCCTCATTACCAGGTACCCATCCCGATGTGTCCGGGGGACCCAAATGAAATCTGACTGTCCGATTGGTTTAACTGACTTAGATATATAGTGGTTTATCTTTGATATTAACGGTTTTGCATGTTTTCCAGCATGTTGTATGACGCCTGTAGGGAACCGGTGACTATGAGTGTACTTTTATAGCTTTGTTGTAATCCGTGACTAGGAGATGGACTCAGTAAGAAATTCCGTGCAGTTCTGCATCCGAGGCATCACAGGCGTCATTAAGTCTGACTCGATGTGAGACGCCTTGCCCTACGAAGGCGCAAGCTGCCGGAAGTGGTCCTGCTCTCGCCATTGCCTTAGCTCCGTCAGTACAATAGATTAGGTAGTGTTAATATTAATTTAAAAAGGTACATTTAAAAAAAAATGTTGTAAGAATCTCCTCCTTCGAGAAAGAGAAAAAAAAACAACAACCTACCGCTCTTATAAAACAGTCAGCAGCACGGCCTCCTTTTAAAGTCGTGTACCGTTGCAGGCTTTAGCTCACAAAAAACGAGTTTCGACCGGAGTGACAAATCCATATTTATCTATCTGTACGTTAATTTCGGTTGTAGTGAGATATTTCTTTAAAAAGGGATCCTTCTGCTTCGGTATAATTTTAATAGATTCCATTGATAGCATAAGCCTAATTAAAAAACAATTGACTTCGGCGGTGGGTTTATAATTTTTATGGAAATTCAGCGTTTTTGTTAACTTTAAAAAGAATTTTCCCTTCATATCTAATCAATATAGAACACTCGTTCGTACGGAATTGTACCATCACTTTCACTTACACACATAGAATTTGACGATGATTTTTTGTTAATTGTTTTTCAACTTTTGCTTCGTAATACGTTTTGAACGTCGTACGCATTCGATAAAGTTCAGTCGGGTAGAAGGTTGTTCCCTTAAATCGAACATTGGCGCGGTTCTTAACACCGTATGAAATATATCTATATGCCGATCTAGATACTTGCCGACGTACGAAGTAGGCGCACGGTGTTTATTAAAGAAAAGTCACGTTTTCAAGTTTAAAACAAAAATTTTTGAGAGTTGCGGTATACTTTGAAAATTTTGTAAGTGTGATCGGAATATAAATTACAGTTCGCGGTGCAATTCGCGTGTTTATAATGAAATCGGGAAAGGAAATTTTTTTAACGTGAACCGGGTTTTTTATTCTTGTTTGAAAAGATAGATGTCGAAGAATTTCATCTATGCCACATCGCGGAGTGTAACTTTTAAATAGTATCGCATTCGTAACGGACCGCATCCGGACAAATAATTCTTTGCCTAACGAATGCCAGGTAAAGTCCACGATTTAGCCGCGTGAGATATTTTATTAAAGATGCATGCAATTGGCGGTCTGTGCTCTTTTCTTTATCGTTTGATGTTTTTTTTTTTCATTATTTTCCCGATCTTATACTTAGGTACACCATATCGGCTATAACTTCTTCGTAAAAACATTTTAAAAAGGATCGAAGCGATTAAAAGTACAAAAAAAAGGAATTCGCATCATATCACAAACCAACTCCGCGATCCATCTTTAACGAAGTAATAGAGACACGGAACTATCAGCGCAGAATTGACATAATCCTTCATCGTAGTTTTCCAGGACATGTATGTTTTACTTATCAATACAACAGTTCAGTTTCCCTTTTCACTTTATATGCTACTGTTATATTCTTCATGTATTCTTGGAGTATCTTTTGTCCCTTTCGCCTTTCTCGATCCTCAACCAGTATCCGATTCTTAATTCCTCTTCTCCCTATAATTAGAGTTCTTCACCGAGATCATTATCATCAGCATTATTTATAAACAAAAACACCTCATCGGTCATGTTAAATGTTTTCGTTACAACCCGTGTAATTGTAATATTTGTATACATATTTCCGGATACAAATATGGTGTGGTCCGCCAATTACAGTGAAGTGATAAGGTAACGATGACAACGTTTTCGATATCTGTCATTAGTGTATCAGTTTTTATCAGTTTCAAGATTGCTATTTATGATGTGTCATTAAATATTCAAAATGGTGCGAAAATTTCGAATTTCCGCGATTATTTCGGTAGTCCTAATTTGAGATTACAATCATTTGGTGCGTAGATTTGAGTAGACCTGTTCGGTTAGTGATCTGTGCCAAAAAGTGACAGAAAGAACTCGCTTACACCAAAAAATACCGCCCTGTTGCGAAGGAATGTGTGAAAGAGAACCTTAACTGCAACTCGTTGATTGCGAGAACTGAGCATTTCATCGGCCAGTTTATTGAGTTTGCATATTTACGAACGGACTCAAAAACTCAAACTAACAACTGATTTTAAGCGTCCACCGATGGATAATTGAACATCGTGCGTTACTGATGCCACTTTTTCATCGAAAATTATCTTCGACGATGAAGGGTGACTTGGTGGAACGGTGAACAAGCAAAACTGCTGCATTTGAAAATCACAAAAAGTGACAGTTTGGTGCGCATTATAGTCGAAAAAAATGATGATGAAGCAAATGTGATTACCGTGAATTTTGTGCAATATCATGAATCGACTTTTTCTTTCGGTTTAACTAATTTCAATAAGACGGTGCGACATGTCCCACATTGGTCACGCTTTGAATCATATCACCTAACCTGAACTAGTCTCGTGGACGGATCGAACTAGTTTCAGTGCGAAGGATTCAATGTGCGTATAATTTTCCATATTCGGCTGATGGAAAATTAAATTAAGTCACACATTGTTAACGAGCTTTATCCGGGAGACTTTAATTACGATATGTGTGCTGACAGTATTTACGCTGGGAAGATATAAGGCACATGTTACTGATATATATTTGAAAAATCTTTGTTGTAGCTTTCCACTGTCGCGTTTGATACGCTTCCTTATTTTATAGATAAATTTACAATTAAAAACTCAATTTCATAACATAATACTCTTTCGAAACTAGAAGTGAAATTTCACTAATTATTCATAAATTGATATATAGAATTTTTTTAAAATTACTAATGGCCCTCCTGATCTCATTAATGCCGTTGGTCTTAGTTCACTGTGAACCTTAACTTCACAATCCCCGATGCCCTGCTAAGGTTATGGGACTCTTACTTTAATGTTGAATGTAAAATGATTTAAACCCCAAAAATTACAATTTTTTTTTTTTTTTTGAAATTTCAGCAACATACAAAATAAATTTACCGATAATTCAATAATGAACTAAACACAATCGCACAACATCGTACGAAAGAAAATATGAGCTCAAAAAAAACCAGTACGAAAACTTGGAACGCTGATCGCGGTATCTTTACCGTAAGTTTTTTGAGAGAGGAAAGATACAAACGATTAATGTGCTTGGGAAAGAAGAAGAGACGGCTGTCAAGAAAGATTGCTAAATAACGAGAAAATACTTTATAAAGGGAATTGGAACACCATTGTAAGACTAATAGAAATCGATACGAAAGACAAATTTCTAGCGGGAGAAATAAAAAACAGAGTATTAGTATAATAAACATTTTCACGAATTTGAACGTAGCAATAATTATTAATCATTTAAGTTACATCGCCACTAGCGAATGGTGGTTTAATGCGAAGTTAAAAATATTGTTGATGCGAACGTTTTTTTTTTTTAGTAGGACGTTTAAAATATTGCTCCAACCGGTGGAATTATTTTAAAAATTCCGAAATGCACTGTGTCATTGTCGCTGCATTAATTATTAAAATAAATTACTAATTACGAAAATGTAGTTTTAGAGCGGACCACCACGTGTAAAACACGCGGATAAATTTTAAAAAAACAATCTACCGACAATTTGAGTTTTTTCGCGTCCGTATAGACAGGCGAATTAGCATTAGCCCGAAGTGTAGGAATTTTATTACGAAAGCATTTTTCCGAATTTCCAGAGGTTATTTTTTTATTTTTCATTTTAAATTTTAGACTCGGCATTTAATTAAAACTGTCATTACTTTCTCTCTCTCTCTCTCTTTCTCTCTCTCTTTAACATAGGTTTAATAATGTCTCCACGAAAATGTAACAAAAGATTAAAAACAACTCTATACGCACGTCTCGTCGATGCATTTTTTGAATTTCAGTAATCAATTCAACGGGTGTATTACTAGTCATTATAGTCGGAATTGTCGGTTATATAATGCTTAAAGTGTTCCTCCCCTCCCCGAGTTAGAGACCATTTATATAATTATAAATATACGCATTTTGCAAAGACCCGTTCGCTGGAATACTTATTAATTTATAGCAGTCAACGCGTAATTATGGATTTCTATGTTCTATAGTAAATGGACAGAAAAGAAAAAAACAAAAAACAAAAAAATATATATTTAATAAGAAAAAGAGATTATAATTTAAATTATTAAGTATCGTGAATGTTTTGCTGCGAAACATAATGGTGTATAGTTTTCTATTTAAATAATATATTTTTGGTAATTGCTTTTTGGTTTATTTATTATACATATACTTTTTATTGTTTTAATTTATCAAATGCGTTATTCGTAAATATTTATGGCTTTCCGATTTTTTAGAAACCCACGTGATGTGATACTAACGAATAGAAGTTAAGATAAAAAAGGGGAAAAAAAGTAAAGATTAATTACTTATTTTTTTCGCGCGGAACTTTAGGACTGTAGTATGTTATATTATAATAGGTTGAGATTTCTTTGTGATACGTTAGTTTTGGGGAAATTTAAAAAAAAACGCCTATATTTCAATTTTTACGCGTGTTTGAAACTGCTCGGTATATATGAAAAACGATCTAGAAAAAAAAGTTATATTATTCCGTTAATTTGCACGGTAGCTGCTGTTGGTAAGATTAAAACGTGTACTTCAGAAAAACGGTCGATATAGAAAAATTAAAAAGGAAAAAACTTTTCAAAAGTTCAAAGATTAAAACTGAAACAGCGAATTAAGTAGTGGAATGAATAAATGTTGCCGACAACGACGAGACAAAGAAATATATTTCGGACTACACGACGCCACATTTAACCATTTACTTTTTATTGACTTTCAAAGTGAATTAAAACTGCTTCGAAGGAGAGGAGGGAAACCACGATTTTAGAATTTCTTGTACCGCGAAAATGTCCGACAAGCATATTTTCCCGGTTCTTTCGTACAAAAATGTTTCGCGCGATTACATTTAACCTCCTGCTCGTCGCGTTTATTAAATATGATTAAATTATTTCCACTACAGGAATAAATCTTCAACTCGGACCGTTTTTATTTATATTTATTTATTTATTTTTCCCTTTTTACCGCGCCAACAATTATCAAATCTGTCGAATAGTAATTTGACGATTTTATTATTAAAGGAAATATCGTCTCGTGTTCTACGCTTATGAAACGTCGCGATTAGTTTAATGCCAGTTACAGGACAAACTCAATTCGAAAACAATTTCTTTTTAAATATTTAAAGCTTTTACAGTGATTACTTATAAATAATTTATTTTTGCCAATTTTTCTTTTGTGTAATCAAAATCGATTTCAGTCATTTTTCTTTTTTTTTTTTTCTCACCATATTCTAAATTTTCAATTATATTATCGCGCGAAAATTGTTTTAATTTTATTTTAAACGTAATTTGCAGTGACTGCGTTCGGTCGACATTTAATACTACATTTCGCCAATCGCTGTCTTTCTTTAAAAATCAAATTCATGCTACAATTATTACGAAATTGAATAAGAACACTTTACTCTGTTCGCGTATAATAAAATTCAATACGTGTTTCAAAATTGTAATTTTTCTGCTTCATTCTCTCGTTATTAATAATATCGGTAAGTATCGATCGGTTAATAAAAAACACGATATAAGAATTATCGACCGGTCGTATATTTTCGCTGACGAATTAGCCCTGTGTGTTTTTCGTTAGAAAAATAATCTTACCGAACCTTAAAAAAAAAAAAAAAACAAACTCGTGCAACCTACAAAAAATCTACACACAGTCATAGAAAGCCAGTACAGTGAAATCCGTGAAAGCTTGCGCAGTCATGCTGGCCGGTCAAAATTGAGTACAAACCAATTTGTTTACAGAATGACTTTTTCCCGGATAACCATGGTTCAGCCGACAGAAAAAAAAAAAAAACAAAACCACTCGTACTTTTTCGTAAGGTTTTGCGCGGTAGCTGAAAGTTCTTTAATTTAGCTATCAATGGATAAAATTCACCTACGCATCTTAACCAGAGCGCTATTATTTCATTAAATCAAAATACTACTTCGAAATTAATATTAACCGCGGAGTGAGGCAAGGATGTGTCTTGTCGCCAATGCTGTTTAACATCTACGCAGAGCAAATCTTCAAGGAAGCTCTGGAAGACAGAGTACAATAGGTATCAAAATAGGTGGAAAATATATCAATAATATTCGTTATGCAGACGACGCAGTTTTAATAGCTGGTAGTGCGAAAGAACTGAAATTGATCATTGAAAAAGTAGAGATTAATCGGAAATATTGAATATCATTAAATGCAAAGAAAACAAAGATAATGGTCATTGGAAATAACATCAGTCCCAGAATACACATTAATGGAGATAACCTGGAGAAAGTCGGATCATTTAAATACTTAGGTGCGCAGCTGAACATTACAGGAGGATCTGAAGTGGAAATCAAAAGTCGGATTGAGCAGTCAAGAAGTGCATTCAACAAGATGAGGAAAACTTTGACGGCCCACGATCTTAGCTTGGAATTAAGGGTTCAAATTTTAAAATGTTACATATGGTTCATCTTATAGTACGGCTGTGAGACGTGGACTTTGAAGAAAAATACCCTGAATTGTGGTGCTACCGGAGAATTTTGAGGGTACCCTGGACAGCTAAGTAGACCAACCAGGAGATACTTAGAGTTATGAAAAAAGACCACGAATTGATTAATTTAATAAAAATTCGAAAAATGGAATATTTTGGACACTTGATCCGTGGGACAAGGTACACCTTGCTACAAACCATTTTGATGGGAAAAACTGAAGGTAAAAGAAGAGTTGGTCGGAGGACTCTGTGATATCAAGATGTGGACAGGATTAAATACAGAGTGGTCGGTACACTCCGCGTACGACAGAGAGCGGTACCAGAATTAAAACTTCACTAGATGGCCACCCGTGATCGAGATCGGTCGGGACAGCAAGAAGAAGAAGACGCATCTTACGCCACTTACATCGTAATTTTCCTTTTAAGATACGAAATTAAAACAGTTATTTTACAGCGTGTGATAGACTGAAGGCTTTTGAATTTGAAGAGATGATCTTGAAATCCTTTGGTAGGGAAACAAAACATCTAACCGAAATTTTCAGCGGCGACACTAACTCTACTTTCCGTCACCTCTCTGCCATTGGAAATATGTATCAACGATCAGATATCTGGTGTCGCAGAACGTTAGTATACGGTGCTCTTTGGACATTTCACGTCTTCGAAATCGGTACTAATGAGCCGGTTTGGTCAGCGACAACCGCGCTAGGATTATCATCTTCCCTAGCGTCGTTTATAAGCCTCGAACGGTGATGGCGTTGAAGATAGACTCGAGTGGCGTTACAACGTCGGTCTAGAGTAACCCCGCTTGTTCCCGTTCTGGAAGGTATTAAGTTTAGCGGTGCACGAGATCTTTTCAATGTACCGTGCATTGTCCCTCTCTCACTCTGGTCTGCTATTATCGCGATCAACCGCTCCTCAAGGTGGTCATTAGTCTCCGTACCCGAGAGGATGTAAGACCATGTAAAGGTCAACGTCAGCAGCATGACGAGTACTAATGACGGGACACCTCGCCGCTGATTGACTATTTTCACTCTTCATTCGGTATATAAACAAGTGTCTTTGGCAGCAGATTTTAATTTAAAAAAAAAAAAACAATGAAAGATGATTTTTGAAAATGTTGGCCGTATAAAGTGCTCGCCGTTTTTCAACCACTCATAGATTAAAATGCAATTATTCATCGATCGAGTCTTCCTCCATATTAAAAAATCATCTTTATACAGTTCACTTTCTTAAGAATTTTCCAAAGAAGTGTCTGCATGTTGTATTCATCTTACAGATTTTTTTTTTTTTTTCTATTTAAATATTATCTCGATTCCACTTTTCCGCTAACACCTATTCGTCAATTCTTTGATAGCGTCACGTCACGAATTCGGGTTGTTTTGAACTCTTTTTTTTCTTTTTTTTTATAGTATTATAGTCATCGCAATTAGTTGCTAGAACGCTTGACTTCCATTACGGAAGTCTCGAGTGACTACAGAAATTATCATGAAAAATTAAATTAAATACCCGCTAATAGTCTCACGTGGAAATGGCAAACATTACATGCGCGCTAGTTAGGGCGCAGCAGACACACAAACACGGGGGGGGGCTGCATTTGGATATCGATAAAAATCAAAAACATTAGCAATATCATTCCGAAGTGTAGTCTGCCGCGTGTACACATTCGTAATGCATATAACACAATTGTTATGAATACTACTATGCGACTAGGTCTGATTCGTACATTTCTGTGCAACTGAAATGTACGAATAGGTAGTTGCCGACGCTCAGGAATTAAGCATAGCACTATACAGAAGAGATTACAGTATTATAACGGTTTAAATCACTCGCTGCGTTCGTCTTATTTTTTAAACTTGAATTATAATAATATTATTCGACACCTATAGTCAAGTAAAAAGAAGGAAGATAAAATTTTTTGGACACTTCATGAGAGGTGGAAAATACAAATTACTACAGACAATAATAATGGGCATGATAGAAGGAAGAAGAAATCCGGGAAGAAGAAAGACCGCTTGGATAGATAATATAAAAAAATGGACCGGAATTAAGAAAACAGAAGATCTAGTCAGAAGAGCAAAAGATCGAAATCAATTCCAGCAGATAATCCAATCCATACATGATGATTAAGCAATACCCGAATCGGGTGGCACGAGAAGAAGAAGAAGTCATGTAGAATCAGTTAAATCTATTCATCACTGTAAGAGCAGACACAGGAGAACGAACAACCGCTGTTCAAAAAAAAAGAACTAGACTTTACGGATAGTTCATTTTTTCTGACTTTTTAAATTTGGAATATAACGGTGAGATAAAAATGCCGGTTCGAGGAGTACTCGTTTACAGTACTTTGTCTTTCTCAAGTTTTTCGTTTTCATTTCAAGTGATGGCCGTTAAATTTATTTTAGTTTCCGACGATGTTTAAGGTCACAGATGTTTTTATTATCAGTGCTTCACATAATCGTTGAAAATTGCTACTCTCTTCGACGTTATATAAATAATCTGGTTGAATATTATATTCAATTCTGAAGTAAAAACGATTTCCAAAAAAAAAAAAATGGAACGAGAATTTATAGTTTAGTTTTAATGGATGTTTTTATTAATTTTCAGATAAATTAAATTTTCATTCGATTTTTTTTTTACATAACTAAAACTTTTTTCAAAAAAAAAAAAAAAAAAAAGAGACTATCAGATTTCCGTTGTTTTATTACTGGTCACTGTGCGACTACTTTTGGAACGGATCGAGCAATAATATCGCGGATGGAAAATAATATTCAAGACCGGATGTAGATATTTAACTATAAGAAGACCTTTTCCATTTCAAATGACTAAAAATAATGCTGTTTCAATCGATATAAAGAAGAATTTATACGGTTCTTGGTTTTAAAATTTCGGAGAAACGCAAACCTTTTTCGATAAAACTAGTTTCTTTTTGTATTTCGTAACGCAACCGATTGTGTTCTTCACATAAATTGCAACTATTCGGTTTGAAAAGCAACGGAGCTGCCCCTAAATTGACGACATTAAGAGCTGTACAAGAAAAGTCAAAAAAAAAAAAAAAGAAAGAAAGAATTTCAAAGCGGATACGAAACTTTGAAATTATGAAAAGTCTTCCAGAAAGTTACAACCGGCTTAACAATTTTCCGATTCGGAACACGAATTTCAAGAAAGACAAAAGCCGAAAAGTAAACTCGAACAAGTTTCCTCATCGAAGAATACCGCAGTTACTCGCGCCTAATACGTGAAGTCTTTGTGATTAGTCTTTTTGTGGTTCTTTCGTCACAGAATTACGTTTTTAAAGTCTGATCGGATATATTTCTCCGCTAATCTACATTCTAAATGAAATGAGAATTTATTGAAAATGATAACTTTTTGAAAATGTCAATTGTCAGCCTGCTCAAAATCTAAAAATCATTATCGAATCGTTAGCCACTTTCTTCCAGTCGATCTGGTCAGAGGAGCTTTTCAAAAAAGGGGTTGTCAATCTTATATCAGTAAGCAAAACAATGGAGAAATTTAATGTGTACCATCGAATAGGCGTGTAATCTTATCGGAATTTACTCGACGCACTGTTCTGACAGTAATCTGTTAAATCTTATTTTAGACCCTACGACCGCTGCGGGACCGCAGATTTTAACGTTTCGCCAAAGTTGCTTAGAAAGTCGTTTTTTCGTTTTACGATGGAGAATTCTGTCTCGCCGAGGAAACAGATTAAATATGCAAACAATTAAATTGTAGCTGTTCTCCGCTCTACCATCTTGTATAGCGTACAATTCCAATTGTAACGGAAAATATTCATCTCCGATGATAGTATGCTGAACATTCATTTTTCCATATCATCGTTCACTCGAGTAAAACTAAGGCGATTACTCGATCAAACGAACACAGTGACACGACATGAAATCAAAATTACTATAGCTGAATGGCATAGGCCGCGGATTTCATTTCTTATTTTATCATCGCCAAAATTAAATATATATGCGCAGAATAAAACTGAAATGTAACTCCGATAAAGCGAATTTTTTAATTTAATAAATATTCCGGTTATATGCGTACATATTTAATTTGTTTACAATCGCTAATAATGCGACTGCAAAGGGGGCGCAGATGATGAAGACAACAACGATTCAAGTCCGTTTGAAGTATTGCGTTATCGGCGGGGGGTTAAAATACAGCCAGCGGAAGGAAATCAAACTACAGAAATGTGACGATGCCTCTGAATAAAATTGATTAGGAGTTATTTTATAAGTTATTTGAAATAATGTCCGCATCATTTCAAACAATTACGCAAAGAATTCGCGAAAGAAAAGTGGCGGGTTAATGAAAGAATTGTAACGCTGTTGAACATGCAAAGACCCGAATGAAACAAAATTCGAAAAAATATCGAACAGATACACTCGGAATAGCAGAAAGTGTTACACACCGTTTGTGGTAGTGACTTACATCCGGTTTAGGTAACACCGGACCGGATTAAAGTAGTTATGGACTGTTGCCGGATTTATCTCGAGCGATAAAATTTATTATTTTTTTTTTTTTGACCCAACAACTACAGAAATTATGGAAAAGAGACGATTAGAAATAGAGATTAGGAAAGATTGAAGTACAGGGATTATATCTGGAGATGGAAAGAAAAGGGCAAAGGAAGAATTGTGAAGGAACGTAATATCCTGTACGTTCAGCTGTTAAAGCTGAATTTTCCTACTCCATATAATGCTTCCTATATCTTAGCTTTGCCGTCATCCAATGTGGTTCCTATTCTTGTCTCTTTTCTGTTATCGATTTCTGACCGGATTAACATTTAATCTCTAATCTAGTCCAATTGTACTGGGTAGCTGACCTTGGTTGGCCATGCCCAAAAAAAGAAAAAAAAAAATAATTGTAAAGAGCAGGAAGACCCAGTGTTAAGATTTCGAGTACAAAATAGAGCGCTCAGAATCAAGGGCAGGGTATTCAATGAAGATGTGGTTTGCATCACACTCCGTCCGAGAAGTAAAGAAATATTACTTGCGCATATCTGGTTAAATGGTGTGCTCGAGAAAACGATTAACTTCTATGTAAGAGCTTCGTAACATTTCAGATATGGTCATAAGAAGTCGGACCAGCCACAATGTCTTCGTGAATATCGGCTGCAATCCTGGAGGATGTGTGGAACACGGTATCTATTTCTCAGTTGTTAACTAGTAGTCTCGTCCATAGTTGTTTTCCTTCCTCATGCTCGACATTCGATAAAAAAAAAACAAAAAACATCTCTTTCAAAAAAAGCTCGGGCAATCAACATCCGAGATACATTAATCCGATTCATTTTATTATGGCGCGTGAACATTTTTCACACACTTAAATCAGATTACCTAAAAACTTTGTCTTCATAGAAAATATTTGTAAATCGAGAATTGAGCGAACTTTCAATACAGTTTTATGGACTAAACGTATTTATTTACGCGACCGCGATATGCTGCCCCAGTTATTCCCGTCGAAAGCGGGATGTAAAAAAAAATTACTTCGCCTATTAAATATCAAAATGCCGTTTTTTTTTGTTTTTTTTTTAAATCAAAGATGATAGACTCTTCCTTGGATTCCACCTATAACTGAAATAATATCAACAAAAAAAAAAAAAAAAAAAAAAAATCAACAGGAGTGTACTGGTTTCTTAGACACAGAATAAAAAAACCTCTATAAAAAAAAGGAAAGTCGGTCTATCATCACGAGAGAGTTGCAGAAAATAATAAACTAGAATAGACACGGTGTCGGGACTGTAAAAAATTAAGTTTTTCGACATATTGGCCACGCGTTTAATTACAAAAAAAAAGTAAAAAAACAACAAAAGAACGAAACAGCCTTTGAATGAAAATAGTTGTATTTTTCGATAAATAGAATAACGAGGCACAACTGAATAGTTATGGCGCTTTAATGGTCTCCAGTGACGTCACAATGGAAAATCGTACGCGTGTGACCCCTGTCTCGCGTATTTTAGTTATCGCGATGGGAACGTTCAGCCAAGACCGACTACAGTAACTCGCATTCCACCTATTACTTTTATTTACTTACTCTATTATTTCCTTTTCGAATAGCTTGCCGGTTACCGACTTGTTATTTATTATTTTTCGTTCCATCTGCTCCGCGCTACCTTTCTTTATCATCGTATTCTTCTTATATCGCGTTTCTACGGGAAAGTCGAAAATATTACGGAAAAGATGCATACGTTCGGTAACAGCGAAACGATGATAAGGGCACAGCACAATTGCGAGAAAAAGGAGAATTGACGGAGATGCAGATAAAAATACGGAATTGCCTCGCATTCCCGGCTAACTCAGCGATTGCCATTCATTGCGCGCCGTGCCCGAAACGATAACTCAAATTATCTCCTTTCCGCTTAAATTTAAATTTGAACGAAATTGTGGGCTTACATTATCGCCACCCGTTGAGAGCTCATCTACATAATATTCACACGCTTGCGCAAAACGAAATTTTTTGATACCATCATTCGGCTTTCAAAAGGTTAACCGGGAATTTATTTTTTTTTTTTTCAGTTTGAATGAGTAAACAAAAATAAAATTGCGACATTTTAACTCTCGCTTTTTAGATACAGTTAATCGTAAAATACTGCAAAAAGGATCTTTAGGTTTTTTCGCGCACCAAAGAAAATTTCACCATATGTGGGGCTTATTCATTTGCTAATTTGACATGAGAATGCGACATTCAGCTGCTAAATACAAGCACGTTTGACTATTCTAGATACACCAACTTTCGTTCGACTATACTTTTATTATCGAGCTAAGGTTCGGGAGATTAAAATTATTGCATTAAACGAAATGGCTGCCCACTTTGTTCATCTTTGCAGAAACCACGTTAAAGTGAATTATCGATATAAGAGCATGCTCGTAGAACGCGAAAGCGGTAGCATTCTCCGGTTTATGTAAGAAACCGTCACCGAATGAATAAAATCACAATTGGTTTAACCGGTAGGTAATAATTCGCAACTTTTAACTCACAGAGGAGTTGAAAAGAAAGAACAAAAAAGTGCCGTACAAGGAGAGGTCACGACCCGCGGGTCACCGATTTTGATGAAATTTTGCAGATCGATAGAAGACCATAACTATATGAATTGTGTAAAACATTAGAATGCACATTTTTGATTCCCCCTACTCTCATTAGTGCCGTTGGCCTTAGTACATTGTGAAACTTAACTTCAAAATACCCGATGTCCTATTAAAGGCTATGTGATTTACTTTACTTTGGTAGCGCGGTAGCCTACTGGTTAAAGCGCTTGACCACTAAACCAGAGGTGTCATAGGTTATCGAGATTTGTCTCGTTCCAGATCCGAATCGCTCCAACGTTTACCCAGCCTGAAATAATTGGGTACCAGAGAAATCTGGGAAAGTTAAGGCGGATAATCCAAAAGTAGAAAGGAACTGACCCCAACATTCTTTTTAGATCCATTAGGCTTAGTACATTGTGAACCTTAACATCACAATACCCGACGCCCTGTTAAAGGATATGGGACTTACTTTACTTTTACTATAATATACATAGACATTTAGAAAAAAATGCGCAATAAATTCCATATTATGCTTATTTACCTTGTGCAAATCGTTCGGAAGAATAATTATTTCAAAATGAAGTATATTAAACAAAATAATTATTAAAAAACAATGAAATAATTTTTAAAAAAATAAATTTTTAATTTAATAAAAATTTGAATACGTCACATTTCTTATACTCGTACTTATGTAGTATGAAAACACAAACTATAACGAACTTGTTTCGTGATGTAGAGGTAAAAGTGATGTCTATTTGTGCAACTTGAAAATAAGGCTTGGGTTCGAATCGTCCCCGATGTCACGGTAAAATTTTTGTTCTTATATTCTTAATTGTTAATTCTTATCATCTGAATTCTTTATATGTAACTATATAAATACGAGTATAATAACTATTTTTAAACATTTTAATCATTTAATGACTGTTTTCTAATTTTTTCGTTAACTACATGTGTAGTATATATACGCACATGCGATAATATAAAAAATTATTAATGAACATTAAATTCAACTGTGCCTTTAATGTCTCTAGTGGTGGTTTGCAGAAAAATCTTATTGCAGAAAAGAAAAACGATCTGTAATTTTGACAGAAGCAAAATTAATAGGAAAGAATCTTTTTAACTAATCTATTCTCTTGTACACCATCAATTACCATCACTTACCCTCTCTGCGATGCTAAATAATGCGTGGTTTTCCTCTAGATTTTCAGATAAACGTGAAATATTTTCAGACGTAACCGTGAAGTATTTTCAGACGTAACCGTGAAATATTTTCAGACGTAACCGTGAAATATTTTCAGACGTAACCGTGAAATATTTTCAGACGTAAACGTGAAATATTTTCAGACATAAACGAAATTTGTTTTTCAATTGAAAAATTAAAAAAAATTTGCACTTGTGGTAATAATTCATTTATATGTTGTAGTAAATGTCGCGGGAATTGCTGTTTTATTTGTTTTTATATCACCACAAATTATGTAAGTAAAGATTAAGTTTGTAGTATTTTAGTTATAAGCGGTCTGTACTATCGTGTTTAATCCTCTCAAGTAGGCCTCATGTGCTGTAATAACCCCAGTAGTTAAACACATTACATGGAAACCCTCATGCACACCTTTAGTTTAAAAAAAAAAAAATTATAATTAATATTCATTAACACTCTTATTTTATATGTAGATGAGTATATTTGTTTATATATATATTTTTTTATTTATATTTATATTTATATATATATTTATATATATATATATATTTATATATATATATATATTTATATATATATATATATTTATATATATATATATATATATCCACACCACGTGTTTATCGTTTATAAAAATGTAAATAATAAAAAATTGAAAATATTTATTGTATTTATATTTTTTTTATTTTATTGACCTGGCATTCGTCTTATTAAATTTGCATAGCTATGTATAAAGAATTAGAATATTTAGATAGTAAGAATTAATAATTAAAAATATAAGATCAAGAATTTTACATGACATCGGGGCGATTCGAACCCAAATCTTATTTACAAGTTGTACAAATGGACATAATTTTTACCATTACCCCACGAAACAAGGTCATTGTGGTTTGTGTTTTTAGACTATTTACTCGTATATATATATATATATATATATATATGTATATTTATATATTTATATAAGAAATTACGTATTTAAATTTTTATGAATTAAAAATCAATTTTTAAAAATTATTTTATTATTTTTTAATAATTTTTTTTGTTTAGTAAACTTCGTTTTGAAATAATTAGTCTTCCGAGAACGATCTGCACAAGGTAAATAAGCATAATCTGGAATTTATTGCACATTTTTGTCTAAACGGCTATATATATTATCTGTTAAATACGGCTGCTAAAAATTTTAATTTCTCGCGTAAATCAAAAAGGTGCATTCTATTATCTTACATAATTCATATAATCATGGTCTTCTATCGACTGCAAACATTTCATCAAAATCGATGACCCGCTGTTCGTGACCTCTCCTTGTTAATAAAAATTTCAATGTACGCCTATTTAAACACCGATAGTAGCACATGAAAACGTAAATACGTACACACACAAAAACAAGAAAGAGAAAACGGAAAGAGAAATGAAATTCCGAAAATTATAAATTATTAATTTTTGCATTGCCGACTATCACTATAGAAATCCATCGTTTACTTATTAATTAGTAAATTTCTTCATCTGATGTTTAAGATATTTTATGTTACACTGATTCGCGTGCCAAGTTTTACACTAACAAATATGCATGCAACTGTTTGTATGTAGTAAAAATTCTCAGGGCGTACCTTTTCCTGATCCGGCGCACCGGCGCAATGTTGGCGTAGCTGGAAGACTTTAAATCAACTTCGTTCCGGTTACATCAGAACCGCAGTGAACTTACTAAAATGGGGTCTGGCCGCGAATGATAAATGTAAATGCGGGGAACGGCAGAACCACAGACAATTATAGAGAGAGAGAGAGAGAGAGAGTGAGAGAGACCTATGGAGTACGGAGCTAACTGATGACGAAGCCATAAAAGTGGTTGATGCATAGACTGATAGTGTATAAATTTGCTTTATACAAGTTAATTTTATTGTACTCGTCGTATTCACATATTAGTCCTTAATCATCTCGGGCACCATAATAATAAAAATGGTTTTCGTGAATTGTACACGATTTAATGGCGTGCGCTGATGTAAACTTTTAATTCGGCGGGGAGGGCAGCGGGGAGGGCAGCGGCGAGCGTACGCCCAGTAGTCTGCGGTCGTTTTCTGCGCGCAGATTAGCATTTGTTGCTTGTAGTTATTGTTTCTCTACAATATATATTTTCGGTCATATGCGTATTCACGTCTTGTCGTGGTCTTCGAGGTGCCGGTTCTTTACAAACCAGAAAGCTGATATACTTTTCATATAAAATATTTTAATCGTTTGCCCGATAAATAAAATTTGTTTACCATTTTCAGACCTATTGGAAATGACGAAAACTTACAAGTGCGTCGATTTGTCTTCCTGATTCTCTTTTGGGTTCCATGGCATGTGCATGCGAAACAGAGCATAAAACGTATAATGTGAGACTTTGGCTACTTGCAATCGAAATTCGGGAACGATATTAACGAAATGGAAGGTTTAACGAACAAAGTAAAGCGAAGATTAAATTAAAAGTTGCTTGGAATTAAAGTGATGAGAATATGCCGCTTAACACAAAAACAACATGATTGCTGTTTAATAAGAATGGAAGTTTTGCTCTCTAGTCAAGTTAAGTTTTTAACGGTTCACGAAGGCGTTAAAATAAACGGTAAGTTTTTTTTTTGTTTCTTTTTTTTTTTTGGTTAAACACGTGCGGGGATATCGACGGTAAATAAATTTTTTCATCTAAATCTGATAATCACTCACCGCTTTTTTCACAGCGAGTGACCAAAGAGAAGTATGCGTGAACATTTACGCGACATTTTAATAGTGGCTCGAACCCGCATTAAAAGATCCATGTATCTTTTTACTTAATGCGTGACGAAATAAGTTAGCCTGTGAACAACATTTGTCGTTGTTACATTCAGAACGGCTATCAAAAAAACGAATTCTGTGAAAGTATTATTCGAAAGTGGAAATTGAACTATTTTTAAATGATCGGAATTCAACATTGAACGAATGATTTCAAAGAAATGTATGACTTTCGAAAGTTGTCTCTATTTATCACGATCAATTTAAACTTGTCTAAGACGATAAGTTCTTTTTCTCTTTGTTGAGTAAAGTGAAAGCTTTTATTCAACTACCGCAGCGAAGTTCGTTAGGTTGTTTTGTTCAAATAGAACTTTATTAGCTGCTGTTGCCGGTCGCGGAGAAGTAGAGAAAATTATTGTTGCGCCGGGCTAATGCCCAAATTGTTTTAAATAATTTCTCGGTTATATAAGAAAGTTCTTTCTGCCGTCGGATTTTTATTTTGATTCGGAACTAAAAGTTCAAATTGAGAACGGTGTTCCACGGGGTCTGCGCTCAGTGCAACCCTGTTTGCGCTATACATCAATGATATAATAAACTACATTTTATGCCGCCTGTCTACATTGACGGACTCAATATAATCCAACTTTCCGTCCAATGCACGAAGTATCCAACAGAATACTACTGACAAGTTACAACAATGGTGTGACAATAATGGTTTTGTGAACTTTTCAACATTCAAATCTTCATGTTCAATTTCCATAAAAGGCGTCTATAGCTCTGCAATGTATCTTTAAATCTAAAATCCCCACTAACGGTTAAAACAAAGGTCAAAATTTCTAGGCCTATTATTTGATTCCAAACTATCCTTAAACTCCTCCCAATCACAAAATACTTATCTAGCTCTAAATGATATATAAATCTAAAGCTCCTCTTCAATATATATATATATATATATATATATATGTATGTATACATTTAAATACTTTCAAAAATCAATTACGAGAGTCAGGTGTACTCCACAGCTAGTACACTAAAAGCCTTACACGTGATCCATCATTCTGCATTTCAATTTATCCTCGCAGTGCACTCTTTCTCACTATCTGTAAGTCTATGAGCACTAGCAAGATGTCCTCCGCTATCCTATTATAGCTACTGCACTTGTATTTGAACTATCTACTGAGTTGCAACAAACCCGTTTCATGCAGTAAGGAATACTCATTGCATAATCTTATTTTTCCCAGCGATCCCGCCCCCAGAAGTTCTCAGAACATTATTGGACTATAATGTAGACTCCTGTTATACAATGCTGATACCATCCTAGGAGCCTTTCGACATGTTTATCGACTTATCTCTTCTTGAGTATAGTAGACATTCACAGCGTGAGAATATGCGGGGTAAGCCGTATTAGAGAGCGTCAAGAAATATAAAGACTATACACATGAGTGTACACTGACAGAGCAAAATCCATCGCAGATGACGGAAGGGCGAGCCTGTTCCTATAAAATCGAGAACTATTAAGAGTGATGGTTGTACACCCCTAGATGCAGAATTATGTACGAATTAAATAGACAGCATTACACCGGCGCGACGAGTACTGCTCATTAAAGACTCACTGGTCTCTTTGCATCTCTACTATGCCGTCGAGATAGTAAAAGCGCAGTAATTACAAGGATCCAGGCTGATTTATACAAGCTACAGAGCCTCGATGCGAAATGTCGTTCTTACGGATTCCGGGTCATATCGGAATGACAAAGTTGACTTCGCAGCACGCTCTGTAATATACTCACTAATGACAGAGAATCTAGTTCCCCCTTCGACACTATCGCACATATTTATGAGCACGCGCAAACAAAAGTGGAAGGTCGAGTGGATGGTACAGAAAACTTTCCGAAAAAGCATTAAACTAACCACCGATATCTCTTGATGTCATAAGTAGGTAAAAATATTAAACACTTAATCGTCTCCGGACGGGACGTACTGCTGCGACGCATAACTATATTTTTTTATACCAACAAGCTGGCCCGTATGTAGGCTGCCAAACGAGCCAACAGCCACACATCTGATTTATAACTGCAATTTTTGGAGCAAGTATTTTTTTTTTTTTAAATTTACGTTACTAATTAGGTATTGTAATGTACTATTTTTTAGTTAATTTTTTTTTTTGTCTTTTATTTCATTGCAACGTAAAATATTATGAAAAAAATAAAAAACAAAAAAAAAAATTACCAGAAGAATATGCATCTTCCAGCTTGAAGAAAGAGAAGAGAAAAAGCATATTTCCAAAGATAAATGTGTCCGATATACTATAGTAGTCCGGAATTTTTGATATTCAATTTTAAAATGATATATGTTGATGATTATTCGCTCCTTTTTGACTAATGTAACAAACAGGATGTGTAGATACACTACATTTAATTTCTCAATTTTTATTTTTTTATTCGAAAGTCATTATCGTAGGGTTTTTTTTTTAGTATGACCCCATATGTTTAATCTTTACGTTGACTGGTTTGTTTTTAGAAAATTGTTTTTCTTATAAAGTCTACATCATTATCTTAAAAGTATACTATGTCAATAACATTTACGTTAACAGTAAAATAAAAAACTTTCGAATTCAAAAAAAAAAAAAAAAATATATATATACATATATTATAATAAAATAAAAAAAATATAGATGGATGCAGCGATAATTGTTTTGAGAAAGTAGATGAAAATAGTAACAAATTAGAATCATTCCTCATGATATTTGTGACGATCAGCTCATAAAGTACAGTTTGTGGAATAGTTTTTGTGTGGTAACTTAATTAGGACATCCAATTTAGCAGTTATTTTCCGCTGTTTTAAGAGAACGGTGTAGACAGGTCTTCCTCTCTTTGTACTATTGATACTGACTCCATATAATGAAGTTCTGCAGTTATCTCGGAATCTTTCTCCATCATTATAAACTTAATAACTGTACTATATCGGAATAGCACGAAATTGCGATCTCGTTTATAAGAAATGTAAAGTAAAATCTAATATGTTACATGAAGTGTTCAACAGCTGAAATGAAGAAAACATGCGTCGGTAATGCTCGGTGGGGAAGGCTTATGTGTATAACGAATATTTCAAATGCCAAGGTGAAGAATATCCAGTGCGATCTAGTAGTTAGCCTTTAAAAAAAGTCTCATTCGGGACTCTTTAGTAAGCGCAGTTTTATTTATATCTGTCAATAATCATAAAATGTGCTTGGTCTGTGCGGCATTGAAACATTTTGTTAGTTTACCTGCGACATTGCGCGCCAGCCAGCATGGTCATATGACGTTTCTAAACGACCAGCGGGTGTATATACAGACACGCGTTGCATATAGAGGCGTGTACAATTTATCGTTTTCGAATTTTATATGTAGCCTCATGATTCCGAATTTTTTAACGAATACATTTTTATGCGACTGTACTTGGTGCGAAAAAATTTCGAAACTGTTCTAAATATTAACTGTTACAGTAAATTTTTCCAGTTACACTTCCCGTTTGAGGTACACTCCAGCACCGAGTCCAGTTACCGCGAAAGTATTTACGTCTCAACTGCAATATCAGTTTGCATTACATTTTTTTATACATCTGTGAACAGGGAAAATTTCCGATAAACAGCGTAAAGGTTGTTTACACATACCGGCTACTTCGTGATTATTTACCGTCAAAAGCTCCAGTACTCTAGGTTCACTACAGTCTTTAATGACACACACCTACAATATATACTTTAAAATTGTTTAACATATAGTTTTTTTGTAGAGCATATTTTATTAATGCACATCGCGCATTTGCTAGTAGAAATATGCAGTGCTACTCATAAAAATACTGTTCCGCGCAAAGCTTTTTCATTTTTACTGTAAAAGTTAAAGCATAAAAATTTTCCATACTTCAGGTTTCAACTATCGCGCGCAGTATAATAACAGAAATAAGGAAAATTTTGATCAGCGACCGTTTCATAAAAAAGTTTATAAAATGTACACACAATTAAATTTTAGCAAAATAATAAAAATATATTTACGCGAAAAGAATAATCGAAAGATAGTTTCCTTGTTGTCCTCAAAAGTGTCGATCACGGTGATATTTTTAGTTAAGTTGCAAAGTGGTGCAAATTAAACAAGTTAAATTGGATCAGAATAAAGTGGAACAGGCACGTAATAACAGAAGTGACACAAATAGCTAAAAATAGCCCGAACGAACCATTACGAGTTTTTGAGATGGACCATACAACTGATTTGCCCGGTGTAAAATTATTATTATTTAAGACGTAGTGCTTATGAAGTACTTTTTTTTATAAAGTCAGCCGCTTATATCCTAGAAATATGTTATGGTTACGAATAATAATTATTAATTTTGACTTGCGTGATAAATATTCAAAAAGTGGCGAGGGGGGCACATTAACGTTTATTCTACACTAATTAGTTAATGAACAGTTGCTTTTGCATTTTTCCAAAATGTGGGAGCTAATACATACGCTGTCCTAACTGCGTTTCATTACGAATTATTATTATTTGGCTAATAAATTATCTTATTCCTTCAATTAAATAGATCGTTTATTTACAATACTTGCAGGTAAACGTGGTTAAATTAAGTAGAGCAGAACACCGAACTAAAAGTAGGCCGTCTACTAGAACCACTTGCGGTACACCACATTCGGGTCTAGTTTGCAATATTAAGTTCTACATTTGCCGGCTAATTCAGTGAACCTAGGCGAAAAATTATTCGTAAAACCCCGTCTTAGGTTGCGGCAGGGAAATACGAAAACGCGAAACAAATAAATAACCCACGGCGTTCCTCTTCCCATCGCGTGATGAATAATTCGATCGTACCTTATGTCTCATAAATCTTATCTCGTTTAATGACCAACTGAGTTTCTCTATCACTGGGATCCGCGTAATAATCCATGTCGCTGTACTCCTGCATCTATTGAAGTTGACAATACACTTTTTTGACAAGTCAGACGAGGAAAAAAATATTTCGCGACTTAAATGGGTCTAAGTTGCGAAGGAGTTCGGTGTTTAATTTATTACGAGAAACAATTACGGAATCGTTGGTCGAATGATAGTCTAAGAAAAGGCCCAGTGATCCTTCGAAAATCTTCGCAGCTACTTTTACGAACGCCAAAGAGAGTGAAGTGGGTGTCGCCGATAGTTTTGATGTCGCGAATTAAGAAACTAAGCTGTTTTTATCATGTATTCCGATGACATTCCGTTCCTATCTGTTCGGATACACCATTACTTTTCCACATTTTTCCCATAATTTTCGATTTCAATATTAGTTGCGTATAGGGATAGTTGAGACTAGAAACAATTACGGGATATGGACATCTGTTTGGTTCGTAGGCAAGTGTACCTTCGAAAACCTCGTTTTAAAAGCGACCAACGTGCTAAAGTAAAAAAAAAAAATGCAGGCGACTTTTACGCTATCATCAGAGCGTAGAAAACGTCATCCATACGGGACGTCGATTTAATTGTCAATTGTTTTAGCATATTTTGGAGCGTTCGAATTTCAACACATCTATTTTACAATTTTTTGCGAATTTATTAATTTCCCCCCCCCCCCCCTAAAAATATTTAATATATCAGCAGACTTCTATTCACGTGCTGTAGATGTATCAATTTTACGTCGCACTCGTTCGAGCGCCGAATTTTGGTACAAGCATGGAATAGAATTTACGGGTTATTATAAGAGAAGGTTTACAAAACTGATTTTAAAGTCTGGTGAGATGATATACACACCCGTAGCCTGGAAATGACCTGTTAATTACTTCTTTCAAAGTTGTATTATTAATACTGTGTGTACGACTGAAAAAGATTGGAATTTATTTCGACTATATATATATATATATATATATATATATATATATATATATATATATAATACATAATAATACATATATACAGTTATACAGTATATGTTATGGTGAGTTTAATATTTTGTGTGAGCAAGTTGACTTTGGTTTTCGTAATCGATGATTACAGGTGAATTGTTCTCAACGATCTGGTTATGTTAGACTCAGTTTTTTCTGATAAAGCTTAACCTTTTGAATTCGGTTATTTTTTCTAACGAAAATTAGCGCAATTGCGCTTCTCTACTTCGGTCTGTCTGTCCGAAAGTAGCCGAACTTTTGGAAAAGTTCAACAGGTGTGCTGTAAAGAAAGCGACACGCGTCTTTGAACAGTTCTAAAGCGAATGTAAACTTTAGAAAGAAATAGAATTTAAGGATGTAAAGGAATTCGTTGCGCTTTGTGCTGTTCATACTTCAGTGCGTCACATTTTGTTCTACTTATCTCGGGGAAAAGTTTACAGTGCAGTCTGATTACTCTATAACCCGACGCTAAACCACATCGGCGGAAATTTGTTGCGCAAATACCGAGCTTCGAGTTGTTTTATCGTAATGTGGCAAAATTAATTTCGTTCGCGATAACGGAAAAATATGCGCCCCCTGGGAGCCACGCACTATTCGCGGCGAGAGAGTCTGTGGGGGGCTCGAAAATTGCGGTCTAGCAGTTCCCAGGATAGGAAGTGATTCAGTTCGTTTTTAAGGTTTTGGCCGTAAGTCTGAACGCTTATTTATTTTTCGGCCGACTTCTTCCTGCGTATAATCGATCAGAGTTATAAATCGGAAAAAACGAATGACACCAAAGGCATGCGAGGGAACTGAATAACGTCACAACAGAGACTTTGATACTTTTTAGATTTTGATACTTTTTCCTTTTTGTTTAAAAATTCATTCGTTATTAAATGCCTTATTGGCGTTACTTATTCGTACATTCTTGTTCTAATTAGCACGCCTCCCCGGGATCATCGCGACGATAAAATGATATATATGGGCGCACTTTTTTTGCAACTGGTAAACAGATAGGTTCCCAAAATGGTTTAATAGCGAACGAGAAAATGCCAATCAGTCTAGACGAGTGTTTTAGATAGTGCATCAGTCAGCGTTGATATAAGTCCTCGGCGTAAACCGCTGAAAATTGCTTATCGCAGAACGGACAGATTTGGTAAGCCATGTAAAGAGACGTGCGTCCGATTTTAAACGGTATTGACAATAATCCGTACCTGGAATAAAGAGCAGCAGCCATTTGTGCGTGTCTGCTCGTCAATTTAGAAGACTGCCAGAATGCATACTGAATTTCTATTCCACTCGATAGTGTTGTCCTGATATCGAAATGAATCAGCCGGCAATCAAATCAGGACGATTGCGCATCCCGCGAAAATTTTTGTAGGGACCTTTCGTTTTTAATCGTCTCGCTATTGGTTGAACTAACCGTTGGATGAACTCGCCGGCCCAATGACCGACTATCGAACATAAAAATTTCAGAAACCTCTTTAGATCTAGACCTAGTTTTAGAGTTATTTGATCTGCATCTCGAATCGTGATATTAGCGTCTTGTGTATTATTTTTTAGGTTTGTTTTTAAGCGTACGCATTCATTATAAAATAGTGTAAATTATTAAGTAGGTTATAGATGGGTTTTTTCGTGTTTTTATTTTTATTTGCGCTAAATAACTCATAGAATACAGCATCTAAACCGATATATAAAAGGAAGACGGGGTGAAAATAGAATAAACCAGCAGGTCATCCAGAAAGGTATTAAAAATGTCCGTCTTACTTAGTTTAAACACTATGGCCGGTTGATTTGCGGTCAGTTGACAAGGCTAAATCGCGGTACACATAAAAAATCATCCAGAACCCTGACGCCTGAGTTAAAAAGGTGAGTGCATTGAACAAAAAACAGAATGGTGGATCGAGTAATTTAAACTCTGCACGCAGTGCGCTTGGCAGTTCACCGAGAACCGCCGAGAAAGACGAATTGTGTACAGTGCGTTTTGAAAAAGCGAAATCAGAGATATTCGAACCAGCGGAAAAAGGGAAATTATTTATTCGATGAAAAATTGGGAAATTGCCAGTAGGTCGCGAGATAATGTTGCATCGTCGTACAACGGCTGCATGAAGAGAGTCCGGACAAAATTATTTTTTCGATGTTAGTTTATCTCCCGGAATTTTCGATGCTTCCAAGGTGTGCGCTAGACAAAATCACGTAATAAATGTAGCAGACGAAATACCGGAAACCGAAAAAATCCAGCGAGTAATTAAAAACAAATGGATGACAACCAAAACAAAAGTCATCTGTGTGAATTAGATGGATGTTATGCCGTTAAAAAAGTATCATTCCGCAGTCTTTTTACGTAAACGTATTAGAAGGTAGACACTGAAATAAAATTTCTGGTTAATAATCGTAAAAGGTGAAATTCGCAAAAAATCGACGCTGTCCGGAATATTTCAATCCAGCATCGATTTAATCTTACTATTACTCTTATGCGGAACTAAGATACGGAGAAGTACTGATAGGAATTATTATATAAATGAACTAGGCAGAATAATCTCAGAAAGAATAAGTTTCGCCGCACCTAAATTAGTGGTGGAAAATTCGTGTAATGCTTAAAATTTCTACCGAAGATGATTAGGATCAAAGTTCAACTATAAAAACCTACAGAGCGATTTCCTTCATCAGGTCCGTCGGCGAGTTTGTATAGTCCATGAGCATGATTACACATCTCAGAATAAATGGTGTATTTATACCGGACAAAAGGCTTAACAAATTGTTTAAATAACCGAAGAACAGATTATAGTGATAGGCTTCGTACGAAGGGTGGCCAAAAAATTATGCGTCAAATCCTCGGTAGCGGAATAATAATAAGAGAAGTATTCATCAAATTAAAAATAATGTAAAATAAATTTCGCTTCGAAATTACATACTTATTTATTAATTTACATCCTTTCACAGTCCGTTTAGTGAAGATTTGTAAAAAACTCTCGTATTCGGATCCTCACGATCACCGTCTCTTATCGCTATCACCCGGCCACCATAAATATCACAGAAATGCGGCTGGCAGAAAAGAACTGGACTTCAATATTAGCCCGGTGGCTAATTATTCCAAGAAAGTTCAATTGTACAATCCACGAACAAGCGCGACCAGGATATTGATTTTTTCGTAATAATATCTGTTATGGGGAGGTTACCCTCACGTTAATTTTATCCGGCACATATAGCCCCAAGTAGACATTGAGTTTTTTTTCAGTAACGGAACCAGTGGTATACAAAAATTAAAAAATATCATCGTGTGGAGCTTACACAGTGAAAATGTGTTAAACATAATTGTTGTACAAAAAACTGTTACGATATAAATGGACAGTGGACGAGCATAGCGTACATAGAAATGCTGCTAATTCCTCGAAGTAGTAGGCCATCGTATAGTACAGAATATTCTGGACCTTTTGTTAATTCGATGACTTTTCAATGTAATTTTCAGGGTTTACGTAGGCGGGGGGGGGGGCTATAACTTGGCCGTAGTTATTTCGTTTTTTAAAGCGATTCAACTTTGCAAGTTTTTCTTTTTAGGGTAGGCGCGGCTTGTAAGAAAGCCACGCAAATGGCAGCCAGTTGACGTCATCGTAACGTGAAATAATGTATCCTGTGAGTTGCACGCGATGTTGCGTTATCTCGCTGGAACCGTACGTCTTCCGTTGAAACTCGATGATCGTTTTCAGTAAGGCCTAATTATGCCGCCCGAGCGTACCAGACCGCTACTATTTTTGGTCACTCGCGATATTCCTCGTGTGTATCACGTGAGTGTTTTCTTGGAGAGTGCAGCAATTTTCTTTATTAACATATCCGAAATCAGCCTCAACAGAAGCGAAAATCTTGACGCTCTAACACGCAGTCGGCGTAACATGAGCTTTTCGGTTAACTGAAATTTGATAGTAGGTGCAAGCCATTGTGCAAAATTCTCCAAAAGAAAGGCTTACTAAGAACGGCGATCAATCGATATTATCTCTTAATCAGCCTTTAACACGCGCCGAAAATTATGCACACGGCTTTCTTCAATGCTTCCAGATTCCTTCATCTCGATCTCAGTAGGTCGATTAAATTGATTATCTTCCTAAAGCACAATTAAACAATTTGAACGCGAAAATGTGCCGCGTCAAACCAATATTTGACGTTTGAAATATATATATATATATATACGTATTGAGACAGAGCTGTGAAATTTTTTAATGCAAGAAACTCGAATTGGACAAACACGTTGGACATCTTGCAAGTGATTAAACCGTGTCAATTGAACATTTTGCGGTGGTTAGTACATTAAAAAGTCCTGCAAATCACAGGGCATTTCGATGCCGTTATTTTTTATGGAGAATTTTCGTTATTCACATGGATGATTTTATAACGTCTTAATTGCAGTTACACCGAATGATGATATCATTTAATTATTTTCATCATTAAGTTTTACAAGCTTGAAACTTTACACACATTCACGAAGCAAATAACGAACCTAAAATAAAAAAATAGCCTAATACCAAATTATACGCCGGATCCGCGGTTTAGTGGCAATACATTTTCTCTGTTGTGGAATGGAAGAGAATAAAAAAAGAGAAAAAACAAAAATAAATGGTAGTAATAATAAATGTACAAAATGAAAAAGGAAAATTATTGCGAATCGCGCGCAGATATTTTTTTTAAGGGCCAGAGAGAATTGGAAAGTTAAGTGAGAACGAACGGTTGTTATTATTTCGTAGATAGCCTAAAATGACGTCGACTGAGGGGAAATATTGCAAATCAAATTCCAAGCAACTCTGTTTATTTCTTTTTTCTATTCGCGTCGAAGAACCGAGCGAGCGGTGGAAGCTAAATCGCGCAGCCAGTACGATAGCTGTATTAATTAAGAATCGAGTTAGACGCGAGCAAAGTAGCAAACGGCTATGTGTACCAGCGATGCTTCTGCGAGAAGGGAAAAATAAACATGTCTAGATCACATTAGTGTTCGAGGTCGGCCGTTTAATGGTAGTCCACTCACGTTTTTTGGAACAATTTAAAAAAGACACTTACACATGTAGTGATGGCTTACTTTTCCCAAACTGAATCGGTGCATCCGTTGAATTCCAATTTCCAGCTACCTTGCCGCTAGGCCATCCGCTGTGCGAGCAGCCGATGCAACAAAAAGAACCAGCAAATGTCCGAATGTTCCACTTCATCGGTGTCTATAATAGTAGATAAAAATTACTTTCGCCGCGTCTCGAAAAATGCCTTTCAATTTTATCATTTCAATCGGAAAATTTTATCTGTTCCACCTTTGCCAGCATGCGTCAGCTACTCTTGCAGAGTCTCTTCCGTGTGTAGTTGGCAACTCGCAGATGCGCTAGATTGAGTCTGGCGGGGGTAATGCGTACTTTTTTTTATCACTTTCTTCGTATGTATGTCTTCTCACTCGGCACATCTATATCGTCAATATTACGACTTAAATCCGTAAGAGCCTCTCTGGGCTCCGTCGATGTCCATTAACGTCTGATAATACGGCGCGCGTGTTCCGTACGGCAGGCTCGCCTCTTATGTACCAGTTCGCATTTAACTAACGACGCCAAACAGATGAAATTTTATAAATACGGCCTTCCACCGTTCCCGAAATTTGTTAGGCCTCTATTTTGCAGTGTTCAAAATTTCAGTTTCCACCATCGAATTCTTCTTTTTTACCTACTTACTGCTAGATCAGGGCACGGACATTATTAATATGCCTATATTCTGAATAATATCGCTCACATTACACGTATGATGACATACGCAGACCAAACCAGAGTTGTCCACCCCTTATAAAGTGTGGAATATTTACTAGAAATGAGAAACCCTCACAAAGCCACTTCCTCTGTTGCTAAATGGACTGCATCAAATGAAAATATATGTTTTCGACTCTAGCGGAAGTGGCCTATTTAGACATACCGGAGGTTTGGCTTTTTTTAAGCGAAATGGGGGCTAACTTCACTTCGGAAACTGAAAACATTTTTTCTTGAAACCCCTCATCTTCGTTTGACTTGTATAAAATAAATCTTACCAAACGGATAACAATATTTAAACGTTTTAAGAAATCGATTTTATTTAAATGTTCAAATTGAGCTCTACGTCGCCCGATGCAAGCCGGAACTTTTATCATGAACCGACGGCTCATGAAACTTTTTTCGGCTGATAAATGGCGGATGGCTAATGTAATTCTATATACTGTATTCCCTTTTGTTGTATAGGTGGTGGTATTTCCTAATGTTTCCCAAATAGATGGAAAACTGTTTGCGGGTTGCATAAACTTTTTGCTGGGTTTTTTTTTCAGAGGCAATTTTTAAGACCAATTTTATTGCAAAATCCCCCAAATCGATTGAAAAATAGTTAATAGATCAGCCGAGATGATAATATGTATTTCACAAAATGACCTTTTCTCAATAAAAACCGATGATAATACTGCAAAACACGCCGATAGGAAAATTTAACGGTAAAAAAAACTCGCAAAACCGGTTTCCAAAGTCGATTTGACCAAATAATCAACACGGGGCTTTAATCGCCCACCCTCTTCTGAAATCGGTGGAGATCATAATCAATAAATATCTAGAGTCGTGCGAAGGAACAACAGACAGACGCAGACGCAGACGCAGACGCAGAGCTATTTTTATCAGTCAGCTGTGTGTTCAAATTTTTAGCCTGCGTCTTATGTTGAACTTTAATTTAAGCGCATCACGGATTTTCGACGCTTTTGAATCCGATAAAATCCGGCGGCCTGTTGTTTCTGAAGAAATGCGAACAACCTGCCGAGCATTCCTCACACGGTACACAAAAGTAGCATTCTACGACATGGGGTACAAATAGACGTTGCAGCGAGCTACTTGGACATAAAATGTTTGTGGACGCGGCTTATCATGATCACAAATAATACACGGCTTATTTTATTTTCCTATACCGTCTAAAGTCAGCTTTCGGTTGAATTACTGAACGCCGTAAATGCCGCTGGAGCTGTCGCTTTTTAAATCAGATTTATTTTCCTGTTTTTTTTTTTTTTTGTTTTTTAAAGGGAAATAATAAAAGAATGCCACCAGCAACTGCGACCCTGTGCTTTGGTTTAAAGAAACTTGTAATGCTTTACACGCATGTACAGTGGTAAACCTTGAAATTAATCTTACCGTTCGTACCACATTACACTGTCACTGAAATCTGCACTTTCAGCAAAATATTCTCATAAATGATATCTTACTTGCGGCCGCGAATAAAACGGAGCATCTCCATCTGCGAGCAAAGCCATTCGATTAATTATAAAAGAGGAACACAGAGTCTGTAGAGTTGTCTGTTCGACAGTCTGTATACTTGGAAATGTTAAGAAAAAACATGAAAAAGAAATATTTGAAATCATATTTTAGAAGCGTTCTCAGATTTTGGATTTCGAGAAGTCTTTCAAAAAGTCTTGTACACGTGTCCGGTCGAATGTCGAGCAAAACATTAATAAAACAAATTGGAAAAAATATATTCGCTTTTTCGTTTAAAAAAAAAAAAAAAGTCTTAACAATTTAAAATAGTTGCCGCAGTACGTTCAAGATGGGGGCTGCTCTTTAGTTTTGTCCTAATTATTATCGCCTCACACTTTCATAGCAATTATCATTTAATAAAAAAAAAAAAAATTTTTTTGTTTTTCTTGAAGATATATTTGTCTTAAAAGATATTTTTAGAAAAAAATTGTCATTCGAAAAGAATAATTTCTATTTTTTACATTAGATACTTCTTAAAAAATAAATTTAGTCGCGATTTATTATTACACAAAACTTGCGAGTGTTTTTTAAATTGATTTTCTATTTTTTAGCCTTATTATTAAAAGAACTATTGTTTTTTTTTTTTAAACTATAAGTCACCTTTATCGATCGCTGTAACGGTACGCGGAATGAATAAAAAACCAATATTTATTTATAAACTAAAAAAAAAACAACAAACTAATTCCATATTCTAGCATTTTTGCAGCAAACCTAATCGATTAAAATTCTTTCGTTTTTGAAGATTAGTATACGAATCAGCTACCTAACAACTTAAATATCGCCTTGAATATTCACGTAGTAAAGCAATAAACATTAACATATTTTTAAGCGACCGCGAAGAAGAGTAAAAAACGAAATAATCCCATAAATTAAGTAACAAAATAACGTTAAAAGATCATAATTCGTAGGCATATAGTTATACAGACAAATCAGAATTCATCGAATAATTTAAAAGAAATATATAAAAATAATTAATGATTAGAATTTTTTTTACAAACACACTACACATAAATAAATACAAAAATAATATTATTAAGTGCCAAGTGCACAGTAAAATCCACCATTGCAGATACACGTATATTTGATATAGAATTAGTATTTTATTTGAAATTATTTAATTTTACAATTACTTTATTTTAGACATTTCGAATTCCATGTATGTGTTTACTTTTGCATTTTTTTAAATGTAATTGTTTTTTGTTTTTTGTAGTTTACTGAATAAGTTGATAAATTCGACAGTGAGAGCGCGATTGCAATTCTTCATGAATATTGCGGCCACACTGATAATGTTGAGCCAAAAAAGGATAATTATAAGGATACATATTTGAATATTTTTTGGAATAAAAATATCTTAGATAACCCAATTATTAAATTTAAACGTGTTTCGGTATTTTATTAATTTCACTGGTTCGCATTTTGCACGCTTAAAAATTGATAATCGCGACGATTTCCTTCAATTGATTTCTTTTTATCGCGCATCGGCGAGGCAATACACATTTTATTCCGCAAAAAAGGTAAATTGAGTTCAGAAGGCAAACATTTCCACCAGTTTCGAAATTAATTTTACCAAATTCTGTCTGGCCCATGTAAAATTAATACGCATTAGCAGGAGAACTGCTATTATATTACCACCCTATAATACGGTGTGAATGTGTGCGTGTATCGAAGCCGTTAATATCGGCCGAAAAAGATACCGTGAAATGGTCGCGCCACGTTAGATTGCCTCGTCGTTCTTTCGGACTTAAATAGAGCACCGTCACGAGAATTTTTCAATCCTTTTATTATAAAAAGTTCGCTCGTTCTACCTTTTTCATATTCCGTACAATTATAACATTTTTACGATGTTTTTATTCGTTTTTCGACTCTCGTACTATTATTAAAATCGCCTGCAATACATATAGATATCTTTGAATATAAAGAAACCACAGACAGACAGATTTTCTTTCCGGTCAAAGTTGAAAAACGAGGAATTTACAATAAAATCGGAATGCAGCGAGTTTACGACAGCGGTATAAATATTATATACAAATTCCCGCGCCGCCGATAGTTAATTCCATCAAAATGGAATAAAATGTGATATTGGATAGAAGTTGCCTAATCATGAACGGATTAAATTATAAATTTTGATTTATTTATCGTTATGTTTCATATGTTGTTTGTGAGAAAACATATGAGCGCGGGCTATGCGTCGGCTTGGTTTAATACGTGGCCGGCATAATTCTCACCGAGTCTAGGGAAGAAACAGAGAAAGCTTTATTTGTGGAGAAGAAAATTTTTTATAAAATATAAGAGATACGAATAAAATTAAAATAAACCAAGGAAGAAGTCGACAATAAAAAGCTTCGGAATATTAACATTTTAGCTGATGATGAAACGTTTCCAAGTGCTATAATTGTTTATAAATTTAAATTTGTTTGCTATTTTATTTGTTACAACTTAATATAGTATTTTAACAAACAGACTCGTTCTGGACAAGAATCGCTCCCAGGTTTACCCATCAGCCTGAAATAATCGGGTACCAGAGAATTATCTGAGGGATAGTAAAGGCGGATAATTCAAAAGTAGGAAGGAACTGGCCGCAGTATTTTCATCAGATCCCCGTTAGGGATCCTTAAGTACATTATTGAAAAGCTTAATTTCACAATGCCCGACGCCCTGCTAAAATACTTACACTTTACCTTACTTTTTTATGTTAAAAGATTCTATAGTAATGTAGTTTGCATTTAATTTGCACATTTATTCTTGTAATTTTTACTGTCGACTCTAATCAGCTAACGGTTTTTGTAGTTTCTTTTTCATACTGTAAATTTGTCCGTAAATAAGACGGCATATTTTACCCTGAAAATAATCTTGACATCCTGCGACTAATGCGGCTTCTTGTTCTACATCGATTCCATTTATTTACTGGAATATTGTCGAATCAGCTCAGGTTCCGGTTTTGCCGAGTGTGTAGAACTAGAATGCCTGTTCATTTCGTGTCTTATTACCGTCATTAACGATGCAGTAAAGGTTCGACTCAAATTGCATACAGGAATAAAGATAATTAAATGTTTTTTTGCTTTTTTTTTTTGTATGACACGCGTACTATGTTTATCCCGCCAAGCTATGTAGTTTGTCGGCAGGGTCCTAGAAATTAACACATGCCTCTATACTATTTATTTAGTTAATATCACGTAATTGTTGCTATATTTAACGATTATCGGTAAATATTTAATGTGTGCTGCATTACCCACAAATATATATAAATAACCATTCACATATACACTCTCAATGTATATATATATATGAATTCTATAATCGCAATTGTCTCATACCTTCGACACCCCGTATTATTAATTATACCTTAAAAGTCTACTCGATAAGGTAACCATGATTATTTGTTTTAATATTATTACCCGTAAATCCATTTTTTTATTTCTAATTCGGGTATTTTTTCGTTGTTAGGCAGTAGTCGCTTCATGTATTCCGGTAATATGTTTAATATGATAAGTTATATATTTTAAAACCACCTTAATTTACGTTACAAAAGTTATAGTTTTATATATTACACGGACACAGAGTACCTTTCAATTCATTAAAACATATAACATTTATTTATATTAAATTATTACTTAAATTAAAATACAAGTTTTACAAACATTATCAATTCACAAACTATATATATAAAAATTCGTCCTACCGGTTTCGTCTACTTGACATATTCATGGACTGAAAATGAATTGAAAGGTACTCCGTGTCCGTGTAATATATAAAACTATAACTTTTGTAACGTAAATTAAGGTTTTATAACTTATCATATTATTGAGACAAACGATTACAGGAAGATATAACACATAATGAATAACATCAAAACGATGGACCTTATACATAAATACAAATACGAACTTACTAAGCTTCAGAAAACTATTGCAAATATATATTTTAACAAACAATGTTTAAAGAATAATGTAATACCGAAATACGCAAACAAGAAATTTAACAACAACAGAAATGACATCGAAAGGAAAATACAGAAGATTGCGATGAAATTAAGAATAAAACTGGAAATCAGGTCGTTATACAAGAAGAAACAGGATATAAATAAGAAGTTGGTTAAGTTACATTTATTAATTAGCAGTAAGTTAAGTTATGAAGTATTTAACTATATATTTACCTTTATTTTTATATTTAATTCATTATTACTTATTAAATTTAAAATTTTATATTACATAGACCAACAATTATAATATATCGATCTATATCTTTAATAATGACCAAACATGTAAATAAATAATACAACAAAATTCAGTCCATGAATATGTCAAGTAGACGAAACCGGTAGGACGAATTTTTATATATATAGTTTGTGAATTAATAATGTTTGTAAAACTTGTATTTTAATTTAAGTAATAATTTAATATAAATAAATGTTATATGTTTTAATGAATTGAAAGGTACTCTGTGTCCGTGTAATATATAAAACTATAACTTTTGTAACGTAAATTAAGGTGGTTTTAAAATATATAACTTATCATATTATTGAGACAAACGATTACAGGAAGAAATAACACATAATATGTTTAATAGTTTGCAAAGAATGTTTTCATTTCGATATTATTTTCACGGTTATTGAAGTTGCTAATTTTATAATTTTTATAAAGTCGTATTTTCCTGATATTATTCCTTATCCTTTTTTTGTTTAACCATTCCATTATAATTAAATAATACAGATAAGATCTTGGTCTCAGAATGTTTAATGTTTAACCGTGCTTGCTTCATATACACCTTGGCTCGCGACCGAACGCGCATGATTTAAAGCGGACACTTTTTTTTTGATCAATGCTATCAAAGTCGCCTCTTGTTGCTTTTATTATAGATGTTAAGTGAAATTTTCGTTTTGACAGAAAAAATCATTAGTGCAACTTCAAAATCAGAGTGATCGAATTATCGCCGGTACTTTGGAAAGGAAAATAAAAAAAAAGTATTAACTAAAGACAGGTTAAACGTATATTATTGTTGCGAAATTATAAACGCTCATTTCGATATCGCAAATGTAGCCGAGAATTCAAAGAAATCAACTCGAAATCGTTAACTGCAGCAACTTTTGAAACTTTTTCGATCGTTTCTAAATGTAAAAAATTCAAGTATCGTTTAATTTTTTCCTTTTTTTTTTTTTTTTTTTTTTTTCTTTCAATAAGTTAACCAACTTGGAAGCGTAACTGAAGAGTTCTTAGAAATCGTTCAAACGAGAGACGATCATCGCGCAGTTGATATTATTTGAACGAATGCGAATTACCAGTAGGGGAAAACAATTTCTGTTGCATCTGACTGCAGTGTCCTGACGCGAATTTTGTTGAAGAGAACTGCAGCGCATCCAGCGTAGGAAAAAAGTCGAAAAAACTTCGTAAAAGTTTTCAACACATTTTCACATTGTATAATTCATCGATAAATTTTATGTATACAGAATATGCAGAAGTTTTGCTTATCGAAATGCGCTAAAAACGCACTACCGAATTATTATAAATTACGAGTAGAGGTACATTCGCCAACTCAACTTCATCGTCAGTTTAATCAGTTTTTAAAAGACGTAGTGATAAATTGCAAACCGTATGCGAAACCGGAAAACTGATTGTGTAAGTTTGGAAAGAGCAACCGGTACAAAAAACGGGAAATTATATGTTTCACTTTATTTTTACATGGAACCGGAAAGAAGAAAAAAAAAAAAAGAAAGAAAGAAAGAGAAAACGCAAAATAAAACTGAAAATACGCAGCTTACCACCACCACATCGGAAAATTTATTCCTTTTGCTCGTTATAAATTTATATACCAGCCAAGTATTATTTTTGTTTGCGCTAAATTCGATGATACGTGTATATGTGCGCGGATATCTTAAGAAAGATATATGTGTTCATTCGGTTCAGATCACTTTTTGTTTTTCATTTACGGTAATTTTAACGGTTCAGTTTCTTTTTTTCCCCCTCCCCCCGGTAATCGGTTAGTAGTGAACGATCATTGAATAATCTAAATTGAAATGTAACTGTACCCCGGACGGCTAAAATGCGTTTTCTCTATGCACCGTGACATTGCAGCTATATTTAGAATGAAAAAAAATCAACGGGGAAAGCGGATTTTTCCAGTTGAAATCATGTCGGATTAATAATCGAACAGTTATGAGTAAAAAAAAGAAAATCAATAAGTAACAGGCGCGTGGCTTTTTCATTACTTAAACTGATTTTTTTACGGTGTCCGGTTAATTCTTTGTCGGGAACAATTTCGATTATTATTATTATTCAAATCGTCAGTCGCGGTGATTAATTTTCCGATTTTTAATTTTAAACAAAATAGTAATAAGTAAGTTTGAGAACGTTTACATCGAAACAAGACAAAAGAAACGATCGGAGACAGTGCAGTCGTCGATGGTAAGCTAAGGACAAAACGCGAGATAATCAAAGTCGGTCGCTCGATTTGCACATTCAAAATAATTAGGCGAGATGCACATTAACGTCACTGTCGGCACCAAACCGTCTGACATTAAATGATGTTAACGAATCAGCACTTACGCGACAAATTAACTACAATTGTAATTTGAACATCAATTTTCAGTTCTTTAATATATACATATATATTTATAATAACGGGTTGCTAACACTATCTCATGGTCGCGCCTACAATAAAGATTTCCCGAATTTTGTTTTAATTAAGGGGGGGGGGGCAGATTTAAGTAGACAAAAACGAAAAAAACGATTTTTCAAGTCAGAAAATTGTACGTGAAAATCATGTAAAGTGAAGTTTTATCGCGGAATAAGCTTACAATCGACTTGTAAAAATCGGAATCCGAGTTAACGTAAAAACTCGCTTTCCATGAAAAAAATCACACAGGCAACCGTTTGCAATAAAGATAAAGCGAGTAACTCGTAAGTTAGTCTCCCGATTACGCGCTCCATCCCTTAAATATCTACTTCAATGCGAACTATGTACGCACGTGATTTTTAACGCCAATATTTAGCAGTTTTCTAGCAACACGTCAATCACTTCTCCTCACCATCTACAGTGAATTAAAACGATTGCCCATCTCCCGGTTTCCACTGATAAACTAAACTAGTTTTTTTTTATTTTCTTTTTCTTATTTGCACTGACGAAGCCGTTTTCGGAAGAAAGTTAACGCGTGCTGAAATGAAAACGTTACAGCTGGTCGCATATTAAACCCAGCCCACCTAGAGCCCACACGGATTTTATTACGTACAAAACATGTATCTAAACGGAGTACCGTATATTGAACTTAGCCCTCACAGAGCATACGCTTACGCTTGGGGGGACGCCTATGTGAAAAACGCAATTTTCCTAGGTGCGTGGGTTGCGTGAATTGGTTTTTCTTTTTAGTTGTTAATAATTTCGATTCATTCGTTAAAAATGTAAGCTCGGGCTGGGTTTAATATGCGACCTGTTTAAACCTTATTTTTTTTCTGATATTAATGGAGCAGTTTAAATTTCCGTATATATATATATATATATGTGTGTATATATATATATATGTGTATATATATATATATATATATATATATATATATATGTATATATATATATATATAAACTCGGCCATTTTGGCCTCGCAAGGGGCTGTGCCCCTTGGCCCCTCATGCTTTCATTTCTGTCTCTTTCTCTTCTATACTTTGTATAAAATGATCAAAATTTACAACGTAATTCTTACTGGCATCAACACACACAAAAAATAACATAACCACAAAAATCCTATTCTAACATTTACCTTCCGTTATATAAAATTAAGACATTTTTCCGTTACATTTTTCGTTACATATTTCATTACATAAAATTGTGACATTTTTTAAATAACAATAACAAAAATCCTACAAAATATAACAAACGTTACATAAAATTGGGACATTTTTCTGAGACTTTTTTTGGGACATTTTTTTGGGACATTTTTCTGGGACATTTAGCGTTACATAAAATTGGGACATTTTTTCGAATGGGGGTAGCCTAAGAATTACGTTATAATTAATATATATATATATATATACATATATATGTGTGTTTGTATATATATATATATGTATATAATAGACCCTTCGAACCTCGCCTAGAGAGATCAGCGTCTTTTTCAACTATGTCGTGTTTTACAAAATAAAATAGACGTCTTAAACGCCATATAAAAATATTACAGATTTCGTTTCGTTGCATGATTTTCTTATCACCCCGGCGTAATAATGGTACTGATATTAATATACACGTATACAGTGGTCTAGCGTGAATTTCAAAACTGAGGAAGCGCCATAATGAAATTTCTTTTTACATAAAAATAAGCATGCATAAAATTCGGTTAAATACAGAATAAAAAGTTAATTAAGAGGAACGAATTGTCTCATTTTTTTGTAAATTACTTCGATTTTCCGGTTCTTGTTTACGAAAGTGTCTATTATATCATCATGAAAAGATGGTCGTTTGCTGATGTTTGATAATAATTAATTTTTCAATACTAAAAAAAGCTAATGAAGATATCCACTCATGTGTATTTCTTAAATAGGTTTTTATTCGTTTCACTGCTGAGAACTATCTTTCTGTAGACGAAGTGGTTGCCGGAATTGTGCGGTTATTAAATGAGAAGAACTTGTACACAGTTCTGGAAAAACATCTGTCAGATCTGAACCGGTCAAGTATAAGATGCACCGCAGTGTGTCTCTTTATATATGTTAGAATTTTGAAAGTACATTTTTCAAACTTACAAAATCGAAAAAGTTTCCGTAATTCTGTTTTAAATTTAAAATGTCTTCTTCCAGAAAATTTTATTGAAAATTTAAAAAATTGTTGTATTTAAGAGATTTAAAAATTTTAATTTTGTTACATTATCAAACCTATTATTAGAGACATATTTGTTTGCGTAATATCGATAATTTTTAAAAATATCGTTTTTCACGATAGCTTTCTGTCTTCCTCAAAAACTGAATCAGGTTAAAGCCATTTGCATTCTATTAATTTTTTTTTTTTTTTTGCTTAAATAAAAGGCAAGCCAAACAGAATAATTTTTTATCTTCTCACAATAACTATTACATTGTTGGGTATAAATTTGTTTGAAAATATTTTACATACATAGGTAAGTGTGATAAATTATGGAAGAGAATATTTTACATACCTTTTGATTTTGTAATCGAATTTCCTAAACTAGGCGTTGGTTTATCATTTTGAATGATTTTTTCTTGAAAACTTAATGAACTGAAACTAATCAGTAGACGTTTTTCAATAATACAATCGCATGTAGCCTCAATTTCGAAAGCGTTTGCATTTTAACAAACTGGTACACATTTGCAGTTGAGGAAATAATATATATATATATATATATATATATATATATATATATATATATATATATATATATATACTAGCTGACCCGGCGAACTTCGTACCGCCTTCAAAAAAATAAATGTGTTATTAGCCGAACTTTAAGCCTGTTTTTTATTAAGATAAAATTAATACTCAAAATGAATTAATTTCCATAAATGTACAAAAATCAAAATGAAAAGCATTTTAATTAGATTAAAATGAATGTAATTCACGTCGCAGCAAGGCATTATTCTCCTTAATAATAAAAATCAGTATGATGGTTCACAAACAACAAAAATATTATCAATTATACAATAGCTCGAAAATGGTTTGACTTATCAGAATTGGATCATAAATTACAATTAAACTTCCATCTATGATAATTTACAACTTTAAGCGGAACGATTACCCTGGGCGGGAAGAAACCGTCTGAAATATATAATATGAAATTTAGAACGACCTTAAAAATCACCTTCAAAAAATTCATAACTGACCACCAGATAACCCTTTAAAAGCGAAATTCGAAATATAAAACCAAAAACACTGGAGCCCTTTCATAAAATCTGTAAATTAGGGTAGATCGGCAGACAAAAATTGTACTTCCCGCAAGACTAGTCAAGGCTTCCTGCTCCCTACCGTTCTTCCTATATCCTGTCCATTCCGTCTCAGTCTGTTGTTCTTGCCATTGGTTTCTTTATTTCTGTTCTAGTTAGTTAACTTTTCTTCCTATTGTTTCTAGGCGAGGTCCCTGGATGACGAGCCCCAAAACAAAAACAGAAAAAAAAACAACTATTGTTCGGAAATTTTAAAAGAGTACAAATCAAATCCCCTAGAACTGCCGATACAAAGAAAAGCTAGGCAGCAAAAAAATTTAAAAAAGGGTGGGAACAATGAATGTAAGAAAACAAAGAATCCGTTCTGAAAGAATCGCTCTGTAGATGAACATCTTTTTTTTTTTTTGTTTGTTTGTTTTTGGGGGGGAGGGGGGGTTCAAAAGAACGCAAGAGACTCAGACCTTTACACGATCAGAGATAGCCGACTAGAAAGAATCAAGAGAGCTTGGATAACACAAGGAGAAGTTTGCGGTGAAATAAAGAAAACTCCGTTTTGGCTTTTGCGTAATAATTATGCTAATTTTAATATTAAAGGTTGAAAGAGTATTGTTTATTGATTTCCTTTTTATCTTCATTTATTTTTTGAATTATTTAAGTCATTTTTAAGAGCTCTTAGAGGATAGCATTGTATTTCTTATTAACGTATTCCATAATTAAGCTGACGACCGACTTTATCTTCTTGGGGTCTCTAGAAAGCTATTTACAATTCACTTTGTCTACTTCTCCTCTCTTCATGAGCCTCCTTGTATTTGTGATTCGTGTCCTTTTCGAATGTTCTACACTCCTTACCGAATATTCCTATTGCTTTCAACTGCTGCTGCTGTCCTTTGTGAGTGTCATTTCTGACCGCCTGGCTGTTTAATTCTATCTATTGAATTGTCATGTTGTTGGGTCAAGGCCACTGACGCGCCCAGGGTAGGGTTAAAGAAAAGCTATTTACAGAAAGAAAAAAAACAGAAAAAGAAATCTAAAAATTGCGATGCATCCGCTTTAAAATATACGTTAGTAATTCGCGATAAAGTTAAGAATATCGTTTGAGCGAGTGGTCCGAGTCTTTTCTCATCTATCCGGACGTTGTTCTTGTTAAAATTTGCTTTTCCACTCTTTCAAATTTACCCCTGTGTTCAGAATTTCTCGTACCTTTTCGATAAAACTAGAAAACCCGATTATTTTTCTAGCGTGCAATAGGAGTGACAGCAGAAGAAGAGGGACCCCGATATTTAAGAATTTTGCGTTCAATAGTTGGTGTTGAACGTGAGACAAAAAAACCGGAAAAGAAAACAGTCTGGCCTCGTGAATCGGAAAATAGTAACTTCATTATCGGGGACCGGCTGCGAGGAGAGGAAAATTTTTATCGAAATAAAAATTATTTCACATGGGGACAGGTGCGCGCCGGGGGGAAACTCAGAGGTAGAGAACGATTTTAATTTTGTTTACCGTAGGCGGAAGTGTAGGGGAAAAAAATGACTAGGCGGCGCGGAATTTTCAAAATATCATTCGTCGCAACTGAACTGAGTGCTGTGTACCTGTCGAACCAGTCAGTCCGTTCTTTAAATCAGTCCGCTTTCCGGTAACTGCATGGCTCTTGTTTACAGTCGTACGATGATACATGTAACTCGCTTCAGCCGGTCTACTTCGATTTTTCTACTACGCGTCCTCCTCATGTCGATATATTTACATTACAGAGTTGCCCCCCCTGTCTGCATTTTATCGGCGACGCTCAATTCATCACCGGAAAGGTCTCTATTTTTTCAGAATTCCATTTCAAAACCGTTTCACATTGTACAACGCGCAAAATCTTCCTAGTGAAAAATTAACTTTTCCTAAAGTCGACTCTAAAAATCCCGCGTAAAATTAGTCGGTTACTATTTAAAAATAATAACTGAACGATAAAATTCCATTTTACTCTTCCGCCGTAGGAAGAATGTGTAATGTTGGACGACCACAGTTTTGCTGCATCAAACTCCGCAGACAGAAAATGGCGCAGACGCTCAGAGCGCAAGCACTAATTATGCAATGTCACTAATAACCGGTGCGCGTATAACACTCTAAAGGTTCACCATAATTTTCAATGCAAACTGACAAAATAGACGGTGTTAAATGTTACTTTTTTTTCTTTTTCTTTTTTTTTTTCTCGCTATTTACCATCAAAAACAATCGTCTAAAATTTACCCGATGAGGAGCCATTTCATTCGGAAAATATCATCTGTTTGGAATGAAATAAAACAGCAGCGAATTTTTGAAAGTTATAAAAATTTTACAAACTTCGAGTTTTACATGTAGTATTTTAAAATAATTATCAGATGATTAAAGAGATATATTTGAAGAAAAAACTATCCTTTTTATGAACTATTTTAAGAAATATACCCCCTTAATTAAAACGAATCACTTTGTTTTATTAACATTTAATGCGGATACCATGAAAATGAACGGAATGTGCGCTACTGTTGCCTGAATAGTTTGCAAATTTTCGAATTAAACTGCTCCTTGTCGAGTACATTATAGATGTTTCTTATAAACCTTTGCTGTATAGGTATATACATATATATATATATATATATATATATATTGAAATGTTTCATAAAAGACGGGTTAGAAGAGCTAACACATCATAGAGATTTCGCTATTTTCAGCGTCGTACGAAATACTGCATAAATAAAACTTGATACTCTTCGTGTCCGGCAGCACATCCTATTATCGACCAGTCTCGTTCAGTTAACAAAGCCCTCCGAAATTTCCACATAAATGAGAAAAATTTTCACTTCAAATCGGTGAATTGTTTTTTTTTTTTTCTTCCTTTTTTGACGCTTTTTCCCGGTTTATTGCACGCGTTGTCGATGGGCAGCACGAGATTACAAGTTCTGTTGTCGCGGGGCTATCAATAGAAAGTTACGCGACGGTTGCTAAGCTCGCTCGGATGTAATAATCAAGCCGAATACATATTGCTACAAAATAAATAAACAAAACTAAATGTAAATGTATTTTCCCTGTCTTCCTCTGCCGCTTGTGTCCCTTTCACAGTTCTATCTCTACTCCCATAATATGTGATGCAAACCACGTCTTCTTTGAGTCTTTGCTTCTAAACGCTTTGCTTTGTACTCCGAAATCATAGAGCACGCTGAGTCTTTCTGCTCCTTGTAAAGTTCTTCCTTTGATCTTTCCTATCTTTCAGCTATAAATACCCGTACTTCAATCTTTCCTAAGCTCTATCCCTAATCATCTCTCGATTTAACTCATTTACAGAAATAAATGGATCATATTTCACAAGTCGCGCAAAACTCGCTACTAGAAAAGGTAAAACAAATCGAATTCCGGTAGTCAACAGTGCCAATTTTTATCCCCTTCAGTTGGTTTCACGATGTCGCCGCTAGAGTGCCGAACAACACGCGTTCATTTTAGAAACGTATTTTTGGTAACCGCATAATTTTGAAAGGTATGAAATTGGAATGGCCGCCGTGGCGCTCGCCCGATTTGTCGTTCTGTGATTATTTACTCTGGGGCTACTTGAAGTCAAAGATGTTCGAAAATAAACTAAAGACATTATTAGACCAGCTGCCGAACAATGCCGTGCGACAAACAAACCTCACTGGCTGCGATAAGTTGCAAAAAGTATTTTTAATTTTTAAAAAGCGATCGATTGTGTAAAAAATGCTGGTAAACATCTGTCCGGAATTATATTTAAAACGTTAACATGTAATTTTGTAACAATTTTATCGAATAAAAATTGATACTTTCAGCTACCAGAACATTTTTTGTTTTGCCTCTCTATCTCTTCCAGAAGTGAGTTTAGCGCGACTTGAAATATGATCCATTTATTTCAAGTCGCGCTAAACTCACTTCTGGAAGAGATCCGTGCAAAAGATATAAATATTCATATTGACCCAACAACTCTAAAGTACGAACGGAACGAATCCAGGCAGCCGACTAGGGACGCTTTTCGGAATGTGGCACAAATTATAATACCTTTTTTCGGTTTCGCACAGTGACGTCACAGTGTTCGGCGTTCTCGCTGATCATTTCTGTGTTACAAATTTTTACCAGTCACCTGTTCGGAAAAATTATTCACCTCCACACCGATGAAAGTAATTGTTAGCAGCAGAAATGGCGCAGGAATTTTCACATTCAGAAAACCTGTGCGACACAGGCCGGCATACCGAAATAGTATTGATCCAGTACGATTTCAAATAGTTGATTACGATGCATGGCCACTTTCGGCATAGCGATAACCGAAAATCTTACGCTAAATTTAAAATAAAACTAATATAAAAATGAAAAACGTAAATGAAATTTATAAATACATAATTTATGACGATTATTAAATATTAAACTATAATAATCTGGTAGCAATAATTTTACAATAATTATAAGCGAATTAACTGAAGTATAAATAGCGCTCAAAAGTAATCCTTAGAGTTAGTGCTTTACAGATGACAATAAATGCGAGATAACAATTTATCGCAACGAGCAGGTTTATAAAGTTATAATTATAGATATAAATATAACGTACGCGTACCGGACAGTTATATCATATCTACTGTAAATTTAAAAATTATAAAGATTATTATGGCATGTTTGAATTTATTTTCAGCATAGCGGTAAAATTAATTTTTCCAACGTTTCAACTAGAATAATTAACTGTGCAAAATATTCTCTTTAGTATGCCGCTCTGTTGTGTTTGTTTTATCCGAGCTAATGTTTATTTATATTACATGTAAAACACTTGAAACTGATATTACGATTGTTTGATTTATCGATATAGAAATTCAGTCGCGTGTATGTCTGCCTATTACACATCAATTAGCGCGCCCATACATTAACGGCTACTTTAATTATTTATTTTGTAATATCTGACGTCGTCTGGGATCGAACTTGAGACTTCTGTAAAGTCGTGAGTACTCTAGCAACTAGACTATCGCGACGACTGATATTCACTATTTAATCAGTTTCCCAGAGACGACTCGGACAATTTGGTGAACGCATTTTGCGCGAGTAAATATACACATACCTCTGGTTTATTTTAATTATTATTATCCACATACATCATTATCAAAGCCCATACACGTTGAAAGGAGTAATCTATTATAATTATTAAAATTTAGTAACTTATTATATAACTTCTTATTAGTTTTAAAATCTATGTTATAATTGTTAGATTTTAAATTGTTATTGCATAGATATATTATAATTATTAATGTAAGTACATTTTGGCCATTTAGTATTCTTAATTTTATTATTATTATTGATATTTTTGCATGATATATTTCCGCTTAATTTTGATAATTATGTTGTTCATTAAGTTTCGATTATAGATTATTAGAAGCGATTTGTTTTAGGGTAGCAGCCTGCTAATTAAAATAATATTTATTGATCATTCCTTTTTTAAATACTTATATATATATATATATATATATATACACCTATATATATATATATATATATATGTAGTGCCGATGGTGTTACATTCAACTTTATGTCATCAGAATCATATCTAGGTCTCTATTTTTTTAGTGGTTTATAAAAATAAAGAAAATTAATTTCGCATAGTTTTTATGTTTTTAAAATTTTAAATAGGTTGCCTGTGAATTTCGTTGTGATATAAGTATGTGAGTGTACTGGCTCGCACGACCGGTGAGCGTAGTAGCCGCCATTGCTTTCTATGCACCTATTAACTTTTTTGATTATTTAATCAAATTTATGGTAAATCATTTTTATGACGTCTAATGAAATCGATAAAATATTTATTAATTTTAAAGGCGTGTTTACAATAACGCATTCACTGATTTAACTTAGCATCCGTTACTTTAATCATGCGTTTAATTTGCTGAAAACGGAATAGGAGATAAGCACATAAACCGTTTTCATCTTTTTCAATAGTTCCCGGGGTTGCTCTATTACTTTCGTTAAGAAACAGTACACTCCTTTAAACATCTGCTGCTTTCTGTCAGATGCTTCTATCAGCTCCGAAATATTCAGCTTCTCGCAATGCCATTATGGAACAGAGTAAACCTTTCCCTACTCTGAGAATGTTGCTTGTTAAACTTGACGGAGCTCAAAAACTAATAGACAGCAATTCGGAGCGGATAAATGAACGAACGTGACGGCGGCATAAGACTTTTAAAACCGAAATTAGATGAGCCATTCAATATCCGACATGTGTCGAAATTGTTGCCGTTTGAATGTGAAGAACGGGATTTTTAAGAAAAATTCCAAATTGTTACTTAAATTCTGAATAATGCATTATTATTTTTGTAACGACTGGTAACACACACACACGCACACACACACACACACACACACTAGTGTACACATGAACTGGGCCTACTGAAAAGAATTCCTCTGTTACGATGGAAAATAGATATTTATTTTTTATCTAAAAAGTGTATAAGCCCCCTAACTATCGAGAGTATCGAATCTAATAACTTATTAATGTTTCCTTTTTAAGCTGTAGGTAATAAACGCACCGATATATTCTAAGCTGGATAATGTAATGATGTAATTTTAAAATAAATATAACTGTAACAATAACAGACAGAAACGGTTTATAATAATATAGTTAAAAATCTACCGAGTGTTATTTTGGAATAAAAACAAGTTGATTACATTTAGGAAAAACAGATTCAGAAAAGTTGGAATTATTCGTAACATAAACGGAATTTTGGAGACAAAAATAATTAATTATAAGGAGAACAAAATTAAACGTGTCCAAAAAAAAAAATTCTGATAGGTTTTAAAACGCGAAATTTACGAATTTAACACTACTCTCATATTTTGTGTCTGATTTTTTATGTTTTCACTTGCATTCCCATCTATATTAGAAAGTAATTTTTTATTTTTTTTTTATCATTTATTTAAGCAACAACACTTCCTTAGTTTGAATTAAAAAAATTGAACTTACCATCAGTTTTAATTACGAATTTGTTTAAAAAAATTCCGATGAAATTTTAAATAAATTACTTTAGAAAATGTTGTTCCTACGTAAATGGAATATGAACCAGTTAAAATGTGACCACCGAGCCATAATCAAAAATTCGAAATAACAGATCCGCTTTTAAAAAGAAAATTACGATAAACATTTGAAAAAAATAAAATATTTCCAACAAAAATGCAAAAAAAAAAAAAGAGGTTAGAAAGACGTAGAAAAAATAAAAAAACAATATTAGAATTGAATTATAATCAGAACAAATGAAAAATGCCGGTATGTTAAGGGAAATATTCAGAACCTATTCCTGTTATTAATCGAACAGTTTCAAATATAAGAAGAGCGGCGCCAATTGCTAAAAAGAATATCATAACTACCGTGAGAACTTTTTAGCTTGGTTAGACTGAGAATTGGTCGATGTAAAAAATTGCCAATTTTGTTCCATATTTTTCTTTGCAAAATTCAGGTTGTGTAACGAATTAATTATTTGAGATTTGAACATCCTGCATAATTAAATATATTGATTTATTCAAAAACCGTTAATGAATATTTCAGGTTTTAAATATAATATATAATTAATATGAATATTTTTTATGTAGCAGTTGTTTCGAGAATATTAAAAATGATATTAGAGAAATTAAGTAAACTTTTTCAATAATTAATCTTTACATATTTCATAAAAAAGACCGTAATAATGGCAAAAAAAATCGTAAACTTAAATTTGCATAAGGTTTTTTTTCATTATTTGTAATGACTTTTTTATTAAGATACGCTCGTGCTGACTGTTTTTTTTTTTTTTTTTTTATTTTCCGAAACGGGCGCCGATTTTATTCGTGTTATTCTTTTTTTGATAAATTTCATTTACATTCAATGAAATTATAGGATGTAAGGTCGTGACTATCCTGAAACATTACGATACTTTCGGTTAAATTGGGATCATTTACGATTAATATAGTACTGATTTTTTTTCTTGATTATGAAAAATCGCCATTTTTGAGCGAACACTAGTTAAAATTAGGTAAAAATAAAAATCAGCATGGATAATTTTAGTAATTTAAGGAAACAGTGTTTTCAGTAAAGTTAAATTACGATTAATATAGAGTGTGATTTAGGCACCGGTAGCTCCGGATACATCCTCAGAAGACATCGCACACAACGAACACACGCGCCACTTCTCGGACACGGCAATCCTTCCTGTTACAAATAGAACTACCAGAAGTCCTACGTCATCATGCATGATCGAATGATCATCATCCTATTTACTAAATTACCAGTTCATTTTTGAATGTTACATTTCTTTTTTCTATGTTGTTACGTTGTAAAATGTTTACGGGCGAGTTTTGTTTTAAGCAATATCTAACAAAAGTAGTTAAAGACAACATTATCATCATAACCGTCATAATACTGAATTACTGATTTGCACGGAATGTAAATTAAATTATTAAATTATTAAATTAAATTTTACGTGCCATGTGCAGCAACTATGGCTAGAGACACGGGAGGAGAAGGAGGATTAAATTAGTGAGTAGAGTCCGGACTGATGAAGAAAAAGGATTAAATTGGATAGTGAAGAGGAGTTGTCTTTAAGGATGAGGGGAAGAGAAGAAGGTAGGTTGAAAAATTTCTTTTCAAAGGAATATGAAGGGCATTCGGTGAGGATATGGTGAATGGTGAGGGAAACACTGCACACGGTACACTGAGGAGCCTCAGCTCCATTTAGTAAGTATTCGTGGGTGAAGCGTGTGTGACCCAATCGAAGTCTGGTGATGATTACGTCATCTTTTCGATTTGGAAGTGATATGTTCCACGGTGATATTGACGGCTTAATTACGCGAAGCTTATTCGTTTGTGATGTTTGCTGCCATTTCCTCTGCCATAGGGTTGTTTTTAAGCTTATGTTTTATATGAATTTTAAGATCGGTTACTGGAACAGGAGTTTATTTACTTTATGAGTGTTTGGAGTGCTAAGCGGAGTTGAAGTTTTGAATACATAGCCGGAGATTGCGATTATGCATTAGGTGTGAAAAAAGGAATTACGGCACAGTTTAAGAGGCGGATGTCGTAAAGGACGTATATATGTACCCGATACTGGTCTAGCGGAGTTGATTCGCGCATCTCTAGTTTGATTCCTCCGTTTTCCGTTACATGATCCATCTGTTGTAATTGTTCCTTCCGGGGAGTTCTTGAATTTAATTGTGTTGCGCTGTTTTTAGGATTCTTTTTTTTTTTTTTTCATTAGGTGTATAACCCTCCCCTTAGGCGTACTCTTACGATTTTCTGTAGAAGTTTTAATTTTCAGAACTGTAAAGCTCTATAGGTCTCTCAATACAACTTTATACACAGCTATAGTCTGTCAAGCGAAATTCTCGTAAAACAACCGAAACGCGCTGAGGGTCACGAACTAGGGGACCACCTCGGATTAACAATACTCGCTGTGTGTTAATACCACGTGGTCCGACATTATCTGTTCCTTTTTCGGTGTTCTGTTTCGTCACTCAAAGTAGCATCTCGGTTGTTGATTGTGTTTCCTAAATACTTTGAATGATTTACGAATGTTTTCGTTATTGAGGGAAAAGTTACGCAATGCCTCATTGTTCGCGTTAAATTGCATTGACGTTTTATCGAGGCAGTCGCGGATAAGTGCACAGTAACTTTATTCGGCGCATATGTTTATGTAATTCATCCGATTTCTATTTTGCAAAATACTCCGTCAAATCCGCAGGTTATTTTTACTCCTACCTCTCCAAGGTACACTGATATCGAGGTGTAAAAATTGAAGAGCGCGCGTGCAAGCATACACCCTTCTCTGACCTATGTTTCTCATAAGACTCCAAGCGACATATATAACTATTGTGTAAATATTTCATTATTTTCGGCATCTCGGCGAACATCCAATGATTTCTCAGTACATCCATAGTACTTATCAAACACATTTTTCACTTCGATCATTGAAGTCTTGTCCCTGTGTTCCCTGAATTTTTCTATAAGTTGGCGCATTGAAAAAATCGTACTGATTTTTTGGTCTACTCTTTTGTTGCCTAAAACCACATTTCTTTTCTGCTAGATATGAGTGCAAAAGCGATTGTAGTCTGCTTTAAAAATATTTTTTTGCTGGAAACTTTCTCCGTGCTATTCACGAGTGCCCTGGTAATTATTGCATTCAGCTTTCTCATTCTTATTTTGTAAATGCATTTTAAATTTGCGTTCTCGATATCTGTTGAAACGATTTATGTCAATAATTCTCCGTAAGTTTCTGTAAAATAGTCCCCCTTGATGCAGTCTGTGCTGTTTTTATGTGAATACATAAGCACAAATAACAGTTGTTGTTTCTTTTGTTTGTGAAAAACATATTTTAACTCGACATATTTCCTGATTTCATTATCGTCATATTCATACGATGTGTTGTGCTTTTCTCTGTTCCTGTTCTACTCTTTTCCAATTCAATGTACAGAGAGTTAGTATATTTACGTTGGCTCTTTTCAATTCTTGCACGATAGTTGCAGTCTGTCGTTGGTTTTCTAAATTCTTTCTGTTCAGGAGAATTCTAGTGTTCCATGTTGCAAATGCCCAAAGAAAAGTCTTTTGTTTTTTCCCCTTTTAGTGATGTTTTTTAATGTCTTATTTTAACCTAATTATAACACATGTTCCGGTAACTCTTCAAATAATATTTTAAAAATTACCGAAACCCTGAAGTCTTTATTAAAAAATCAAAAACTTCGAAAAAATATCCTCACATATTACAGAGAAACAACGTGCATTCGCGGGAACACTATTTTATTTCATATACTGTTCCCATGGATATGTTGTTCCTCCGAAACATGTCGGGATATTTTTTTTTTTTTTTGATTTTTAATAAAGACTTCCGAGTGTTTCGTAATTATTTTTTTTTGGAAATTATTTGTTTCTTTCACAAATGTGTCTCTATTCAAAGAGTGCCATATCATTTGGAGAGATGGGAGAGGAGTCACCTATTGTGATGCTTTGGGTGACCTGAGAATCGGGCGATTACTTTCATTTGTGATTCTCCCTCGTGATATTTATTTTCTTACGTTTTAGGGAAAAAATAAAAGAGGAATGAAATTAAAATGAAAATGCAGAAGCAAGATATTACATAGTTCCTATGTTACACGGGAAATTGCACAATTCACATAATAAGCAAAAAGTGGTGCATTTCATGAACTATATGATACTTCATGAACTGTGCATAATAGATTTGCTTAGTTCATTTTTACAGTTCGCGTAATTTAAAAAAAATACGAATGTGATATAAATTACTTTTGTATTTCTTCTTTTTTTTTTCATTATTATTGATTAAAACACAATACAATTTAGCGTTATTGTGGTAGATTAACAAATAGAATTAAAAAGTGAGTCAACAGAATTATGCCTTACACGGAACTGTACACAATGTATGAAAAGAATCTAAACCACTATGTACATGTTACAAACTGTTTGAGAAAATGTTTTGTTGTATAAATTTCTAGATTAAAAATTTTTTTTACACGTAGTAAATTTAAATATGTTTATCATTCAGTTCATGAAATAAGCGAAAACAACTACTATGCACATTTTATGAATTGTTGAAAATGCTGCGCATCACAACATAGTTAATGAAATGTGTAATTTTTTACTAATTTGTGAATTGTGCGAAACACATATTGTCTACATATAAAAGGTCATCATATAAAACTGATATTGACTCCTTGCTGATTTTTACTACCCTAAATCGTTGTGACGTCATTTTTCTATTTCAGATTTAAAATACAAATAATTTAGCATATATTGCAGATAAGTGAATTATGAAAATGTAGCGAACTTTTCATACGGTTTTCTCAAATAGCAACACGATCTTCCGTCTTCTCTTTAGGAGTTAATCATTTTAATTCTGTGTCAATGCAATTTCGTACGAATATCGCACCGTATATGAAGGCACACAAGAAATAATAATAATAATAATAATAATAATAATAATAATAATAATAATAATAATAATAAAGAAAACACATCAATAAAAATAAATGCAAAAAATAAGAATAGAAAAAAAAAATGTGGGGGTAGGGGGGAGCGAAACAACGGCGGTGTTGCATAGAGTTTGCAATAAACAGACTAGTCGGAAGAAGCTGTTATTTGGAAAATATAGTTTTACGATTCGGATTTTATATTTTCGGTACAGACAAGTTGTTTGTAAAATATATAGACCGCGGCGAGATTTGTGGGTGGTCGTGAGCAGAGCTGGTACACATAAAGCAGAGAGTGCTGACGAAGTGTGATGAATGAAAGAGTGCTAGTGGAGAAGAACAATTGAACGGGAAATACATCTCGAGGATAGATACGGGAGCGTAACGGATCAGAAAGCTGCGAAGCGCTATTATTATTCCGGGCAAATGGTTTTCGGAGCTTTGGTAAACGGCGAAGCAATTGATGAAATTGAATGAGGGCGCGTCTGTAACGTTTCGTGTTTGCATGCGTCAAGAAATAACACGAGACGACCAGATTATCTATTTATCGCACACGAATCAGGAAAGATTTTCTCGCACTATCCGGATTTTTCGAAAATATGTCTGTTTTCCCGGTAAATTATAAATTTCCATAATACGTGCCGCCGCAGCGACCGCTGAGCCAGAATTGCTAGCCGTGTCATGGGGAACGTTGTGTCTGCTGCCGTAAAGACAGACGGTGCTCCTACGCGAAAAAAAGTAAACGAAAACAAACAAAAACCAAAAAAAAAGGAATAAGCACCGACAAAAAACCAAAATACAAAAGAAAATAAAACGAAATGAGAATAGAAAAAAAAACGAACGAAATAAAATCAGCGAACGTCGTCCGAATTATCGATAGGCGAAGGGTCGGAGAGGGGCGGCACTTTGCGAAAGGAAACAAATTCGAAATTCGAGAACAATGCGAATTAGCTATATCGCACATCAATGTTGTTTTAAAAGCGCGCCAATCTGAAACCCTAAAAATTGCTTAGATGGGCATAGGGGTAATATTTTTTTGTCACCGATGGCCCGGATAGAGCCTGCCCGCCACTACTATGCAGTGCAGAAGTTTATATCCGTGCTGGCTGAACTTCGGGGTCCATCAGGGTGTGCTATTATACATTTCTCTATTTTGGCGGTAGCTGCTAACATCACCTATCTGTATATACGTCTGTATGTATATATATATATATATATATATATATATATATATGTTTGTATGTATGTATGTATGTATGTATGTATGTATGTATGTATGTTTGTGTCGTAATAATGTCGAAAAAATACAAAGAGAACTGGTCGAGTTCTGTTCTTGTAAACTGACGTACGGAACGTGTGTATGTGTGTAAAACGCGCAGATATGAGAGGCAACAATGGAGGTTTTGTAAATTTGGATTATAGCGAGCAATGCTGATGCGGGTATGGGAAACGGTTAAAAAGATAAAATAATCCGCGCTGACCTGCGATGTTGCCGGCTGCAGAGAAGAAGATCTCGCTAAAAGGGTTGAGTGCCGTTCGTAGTCTAGGGGCGGAAAGTGTGGCACACAGTAAATTCTCTTAATATCTTTTCGGTTGGTTTCATCAATTCTTTTCACACCCAGTCTGCCCACTCTTCATAACTTGTAACGCAATAAAACAGTCGGCGCTCCCTTATTTTCTCGAGTTTAGTACCGGGGCTCGTATCTTGCCAACACAACCGCCTCCTTTCCAATGATTTCGAAATTTTATCCATACTGCAGATTTTTTTGCTCCAGCCGAAATTAGGCTGCTTACTCCGTTGTAAGAATAATTTTCCAGTCATTTTCGAAGTCTACTTCCCATGCGGATGACCAATTATTATTCGCCATGCTAGCAGCACGGACTTACGGAGCTAGCCGACAAAAGTGATTTCTACATTGCATTAAAGATGAGCACTCATTACTCGTGGATAATGTAATGTTTAATGGACACGCGAAGAAAATATATTAAATATTGTATTCTCTTTGGCCACTCACCTTTAAACATTTCAGCCAGCACTATCCGGATTCAGAAATAAAAAAAAAAATCGGTAGTTAAATTTTGATTCGGGGTCGAATATTGTCAGTTCAATAAAGAAAATATGCGCTAGAGAAACTGGAAATGTAGACGGGCAATAAGGAAGTTGTATCGCGAAAGCGTTGAATCGATGTTATCGCAATCGACAAAACTATTCGTTGGATTAGATCGATTTCAGGAAATGATGAAACAAAAGTGCGACTCAAACACTAGGCACCACTCTAATGGAAACGGATCAGATGGAAAGAGAATCCGGACACGGTTCAATGGAATCGGTTCGGATCGTTTTTTCTCCCGTCGTCACCACATCCGGTCTTAAGTTTTGATGCAATTTTACATTGTCGTATTTATCGAAATTAATTAGTGACGGTTCGTCCGCGAATAATGGCTCTCTGATTTGGACTGTTTTCGAAAAGCGTTCTTGAAAAAGGTATTTAGTTTTCGTTCGTTAATTTCAATGTATTAAAACTATGAATAGAAGCTGAATCGAATAAAATTTTTTTCTGAATTTTCAGTGGGATATTCCCGCGTATCGATTCTTCTTCTACTTTTTTTTCTTTTTTTTTGTAAAATATCGTAAACCGTACATTAAAAAAATATTCCAGTAAATAAATGTATGCTATGGCGATTATTATTAGTCTGGTATAATTTGTGATTTCTTCATGAACAAGCGCGTTGGTTTAAATTTTAGCACAAGTGAAATTTTTTTAAATCAATTACACAGTTTACTTGATAAAATCCCCCCGGATATATTCTAACATTACAATAACCATTTTACGTCGATAATAAATAGGGTAATAATTTTTGTTTTTCGTAGATCATTATAATTTGAAGCAAATGAAACCGGAGATATTAACGATTGTAGTGAAATAAATTATATAGCAAATTCAAATCTACGCGAGAAATAATCAAAATAAGTGATTACAGATATCACGCGGTAACAAAGAAAATAATTAACAAAAAGATGTGATCGGGTGCCATTGTAAATTCCAATAAACGGTATAACGAATTTGATACTGTAACCTTTTTAATTAGAACCCTCGAATAATCTAATTATCGGAATAATTTCAAACATTTGTCGCATCGCACTATACCGGTAAGTACGCCAATGTAATTGAAATCTTAATATTTTGAATTACTATAATTAGTTTAAATCATCTAAAGTATAAATCGTAACTTGGAGCAGAAGTGTGTTAACTGTATTGCCAGAATAATGATGGTGTAAATGTTTTATTATTATGTATAATACGAATCTAATGATTAAGTTTCTTATTAAATAATTATTGGATACAAGTTGTGTAATCTAAAATGTCAACAGACTAGTTTGTGAACAAATTACTAGTACACAACTGCTAAATTTTTAGTTACACGAATGATAACAAAATTTCAATGTTTCGTCAAAATTTAAGAAATCGGGAAAATTATATTTTTAAATAGCGCGGAAGCTTCAAAAAGGGGTGTTGCATCGACAAATATTTCAATAAAAGAATATAAAATTTTTAAAAAATTTCACACAACATGGTATATTTTCGAATTCGTCGTTAGTAATATTTTAATAAAAATAATTTACCGGAAAATTAATAAACCGCTTTACAATTTGTTACTTCTCCCGTATGGCACTGATTATTACCAAAACTTAAGAGTAATTCGAATTTAAATATTTACGTTATGCGTTGAGACGCGATTATTTTACATATTTCGATTCAGTTAGTACGAATAGCCGAGCATCGAAATAATTCCATTATTTACATTAATACGGAGTCTCTAGAATGATGAGAATATCAAAATTGTTTGCGAATGTTGTCACCAATGTTAAGAACGTTTTCAGTCAAGATTCCAGAACCGTTCTTCGAAAGGGAAAAGAACTCTTGCGAGCAAGCTCTTTAAAAAGAACGTTTATTACCGCTACTAACTGTAGTATTACGGAAGAACCGTAATGCGGAGGTGTTAGCGAATGATTTCGTTGTATTTCCATTCGCCAGATATTTAATTTATCAGAAACGTATTTTTCCGCTACATTTCTGCTAACACACACACACACACACACACACATCATGGGGTAGCCCGCCATGTTTGATTACCGATTAAAAACAAAACATTTCACATATTTCATTTTATCTCTCCGTGGAATAAACCATGTTTTTCATTAATTTTGTAATTAAATCTCTGGTATTTTCCGTAGTTCCCCCTTCCCGCACTGTTCTCCTATTATATGTAATTTTGTACGCTTATCTTTTTTATCAAAGCTCAGCTTATGTTCATTCTGATGATGTGATACTTCTTTGTCGCCGGACTAGGGATTTCGTATATCTCTCCGAACGCGGCAAAATAAATAAGACGCACGCGGTAGAATACCTAGAGCGCAGAATGTTTCCTATCCGTCTACGGTGAATTGCACGAAAGAAAATGTACATCGCGTTCGAGAACGTTCCTACTACGCGATTAGGGATGCGTCGTGGTAGACCGGTTTATTTAGTCATGTCGCACTATCGGTGCTTTCACACTGAATAAGCTAAGTTTATAATGTTGCAAAGAAGGGATAGTTTTGTAGAATTCACCGAAAGCGATGGAAAAAGTAAATCACCACGGATGCGTTCGATAAATTCAAAAATAATCATTTTATAAATTCTTTCCTCGTTTATTTTTACATTCATTATTTGGTTACTGAAAAAAAATTGAATTTTTCAACATCAAATTAATTTTTTGCTATATTAAACGTAATCAAAGCAGATGTGAAAAAAATTAACCCAAATTACACAATAAAATTTCTCTAAAAACACGATTAGTCACTTTTCTAGTGTAAATATCTATCAATAAAGAAATTCCAGTCGAAACTATATGACGTTTTCATTCCGCGGTAATACTTAAAACAATTCTGTTTTTGGAAAAGCATTTAATTGCTAATTTTAACAGTTAAACGCCGGTTAAACAATTTTGATTTCTAAAATTTCAATTATTGTTTTTTATTCTGCATTATCGCGTCCTATTGATGCAATTTCCAAGTTATTCGAAGAAAATTCGGTAAAATACGCTGCGGTTTGTTAGATTTACGCGTAAATATTTCATTAAATTACGCTGTTTCTGTAAGTTTAGAAGAAGGACATTTTAAAAATCGCAAATATTTAATTAAAAAAAATATATAAGTAACTTTATAAAAAAATACAACACAGGATGGAATGGGAATTCTCAAAAGAGCTACTTCAAAAATACTTATAACGGAAATCAAAAAAGAACCATTCAAATGTAAAATAATAGAACAATATTAACGAAAAACTATAACAGATTATTTATACTTAAGTTCTACGCAACGAAGACACTCTGCAAATTTATCAATAACTAAATCAAAAAAATTCCGATTAGATCCAGCGTCACCGAATCATTCGATCGTGTGTTTCAACATATCTTAAATAAGCCTTATTTCTTTTAAGTGTTGCTGAAATAGGTCTTTCAACTGCCACCCCCCCCCCCCCCCCCCCACGTAGCTGGAAATAAATAATCGTACTAGAAACTGTAAGTTTTATAAAACGAATTTTTTCGAAATAATAAGCCGTTTTAGAATTTCATAAAACGAATTTTTCCGAAATAATAAGCCGTTTTAGAATTTCATAAATGATTTTATCTTTAAAAAATCACTAATATAATTCTTTTCTTTTTTTAATTTCACTAAATCGAAATGTTCATTCCACTGTAGAAAGCGTAAATATAATTAAAAAATTAATTTTTCTACTCTTAAACAATTGATTAGCATTTATGAAAAAAAAAAAAAAAAAAGAGTATTACATTATACTATTCAATAGGAAATTGTAATAGCCACAAGGCATTAAATACTCGTTTAAAAAAAAAGGAAACTTAATTTTGAACATTATCAAAAATTTTATATAACGAGATACTCTTCGAAAATATATTCAATTTTATTTTTAAAATTACCTAATCGCCTTGTTTTTTTTTCACTTCGTTTTTGCTTTCGATATTGGAAATAGTTTTTTTAGTCCATAAAAAAAGATCGAAATCTCATTAGTTAACATGATACGTCTATAATATACTGAAATGCTAAAAGTTTACGGAATCTGAATAGGAAAAAATTAGTTTTACTGCTTGCAAGAAAAAGATGCAGAACTTTTAAAGAACTTTTTAAATCTAAAAGTAGAGTCGGACGATCGCACGTCATTCATTAACGTTTTTTCAATAAAATCGCGAAAATATTCTGTAATAACAAGTGTCTTTGCTCTCAATTTACCGAAATATAAAGACCATCTTTAGTTGGTCCTGGGCTCGTATTTAAAAATATTACTTGAAACAGTAAGTTCTTTTTAGTGTTTAATATGAAAAAAACTGTAGCGAGATTCAGAAGCACATAGCACTTACTGTTTGCTTTTACAGATTATACTAAAACTGAATTTAAAGCGTGGACATAATGAACGCAGGTCGGGATAATTCGCTGGCACCTCTTTTGCTCCAAACCAGTTTTCATAACTCCCCGGTCATATCAGAAGTTTCACTTAAAATTTTCTCTATAAAAGTCGGTATTTTTCCGTTAGCGACCGGAAATAATGAAACAAATCACTCCCGACTGCAGTGAAACCGATAAATTGATTCTGCGTTCTGTTCCCTTCATCATAAAACAGTTAATAGTTTGCGAAATAGACTATAGTAATATCCTCCAGCGTTTCCTCTAACGTAATTTCAGTATATCGAGTAGCTTTAATTTCTTTACAAATTTCGAATGACGTCAGCTAGACACTTAATTAGAACATTCTGAATTTCTGCGGAAGTTCTTTGAAAGCAATTGAATTTAATGAATCTACTGTTCGTAATGTCTTCAGAAGGGTAAACCTTGTTTTACTAAGGTACACTGGTTAAGTCAATAAACCGTTTATTTCATGATTTTTCCCATTAAACTATTACTGCGCATAACTATATTACTTTTCATCTGTGAATTTAATGAACACTTAAATCAGCCTTGTATATTGAAGTTTTCAAGATCTAAACATTTCAGAGGTGTAAAACTATTTTCGTGTCTTTTTTGTTTTCTTGGAATACTTAAATCATCGATGTCGGTAGAATTCCAATTCTTTTTTTGAATTTAAAAAAAGCTGTCAAGCGCGCTCATTTAAGAATGAATATTGTATTAAGCGGTTTTAAATCTATGTGTGGACATACGTATCACTTTTATTTCTATGCGATGTATCCTATTAAAGAAGATCCGGTTTCAGGGGTCGCCCGTTTTGTGTTTATTTTCGATTTAGCTTGGAATGTACAAATCGTGCGTTGAGTAATGTACAAATTGAACATTATGGTTTACCGTCAGACATTTTAGTACACGGTAGTAATGAACAGCTGAGCTAAACACTGAATGCGTAAGTATGCTTGATGTAGATCGAAATTGAATGAAAATATAAATATCGCAAAGGAATTGGCAATGATGGAAACGGCATTAGTCAGCGGCACTCACAAATAAAGATTGCGGAGGCTATATCGGTGATTTCAAATCGAATATGTCGCAAATAGGGCTGCGTTTTAGCATTCGGAATGCTAATGGTGTAACTGAACATGAAAATGAACTCGAATTGTTCATTAAAAATCACGCCATAGATCTCACGCTTCTCTGTGAAACACACTTCTCTTGTCAAACATATTTCAAGGTACACGATTATAAATTTTATACAGCCAATCACCCCGATGATGATCGAATACGTGGTGGTTCAGCAATCCTTATTCGTTCTGCGCTCCAGTTCGTCATCCTGAGATCCAAGCTGCTGTCATCAAAATGTGCACTGATCACGGCGAGATTACAATTTCATCATCTTACTGCCCTCCTCGGTTTACTCGAAAAACAATTTAATCGTTTCTTCAACGAGCTGGACCTTAAATTCTTTGTAGGCAGTGGCTGGAATGCTAGGCACAGGCTGTGGGCGTCTCGGATGATGACTCCCAAATAAAAGGGAGTTATTTAACTCAATCGCTCGTACAAATCGCGAAGTTCGAGCTACAGGAGCTCCAACAATCTATCCGTACGATTCCACTGGACACCCTGATGCAGTTGACTTTGCAAATTTATGCCGGACTAGATTCCAATCATCTCACTATCACAGAAGGAGCTGATTTGAGTTCGGATCACAACGCACTTAGTATAATTATGATGGTAGAAGCTAATTACTATCTTACTACGCCTGGAATAATGCCAAGTCATGCGAACTTATCCTGCTATCGGATAGAAGAACTTGTGAACCTCAACATCGACATTTCTTCCCCCGAGGACATTGACGATAGAGCTTTTCACGAGAAACCTTCATGCAGTCGTTTCCTTCGCTACAACCAGGTCGCCTACTCAGCATTTTACCCCGTCTCGCCAGCCTCTAAGAGTACAGATTCTGGAGCTGGTTAGATATAAACGATATCTACGTCGGAGATTTATGCGAACTCAAAACGAAGCGAACAACGCGCATGGAGAAGACCTGCGGCTGTCCGTAAAAAAAAAGCCGACTGATGCACGTTCAGAATACTTCGACAATTTTCTACCGAACGCTGACCTGAATAAAACCACGGGCTACAACTTATGAAAAGAAACCAAATGTCTAAAGCAGCAGCCGCCAAGATAGGCACAAATCCGAGACTGTAGGGGAACATGGTGCCGTATCGACCAACAAAAGCAGACGCTTTTGCTGAAGAACTGGAAGCAAGATCGGACACTTCAATTTAGCTGATGCTGAAGACGTTCAATACAGTGAATTGTTTCTTTAGGCGGAGAGTACTCTTCCAACTCCAGTCAGGGACGTCACACCCGCCGAAGTTACAGAACAAATCAGCAAACTAAAAATTAAGACCCCAGGGTACGATGGCATTCATTCTGGTCAAAGGAGTGTTGTTCATTGTAAAGATATTCAATGCCATGCTACGAATTTTTCAGTTCCCAGCTCGGTGGAAGTGTGCCGCAATCGTTACGATTCCTAAACCGGGGAAGCCAGGTCATCTTCTCGCCTTCTACAGAACCAATAAGCTTACTTCCCACTAAAATATTTGAAATAATTATGTTATTCAGGATAATGGAAATTTTAGGAACAAGATCGATTCCTGACCATCAGTTCGTCTTCCGAGCACAACATGGCACCATCGAACAACTCCATCGGGTTTTTCAACATATCAGCTCTTGGAACAAGCAATACTGTGCAGCTATATTTCTAGTCGTCCACTAGGCATTCAATAGGTTGTGGACAGTCGGAATTCTACACAAACTCAAGATGAATATTCTTCGTCAATACTTACTCATCTACTCCAATCATACCTGTACAGTCGAACATTTTATGTACAGGTACGTGATACTCGGTCATCTATTCGGGCTATCAGACCTGGAATTCGACAGAGTAGCGTACTTGCCCAATACTTTACTCCTTGTACACTGCTGATGTACCATTGTCAACTAATGGCAATGGCCTAATCGCAACGTATGCGGACAATACGGCTTTCCTTGTTAACTCAACCTGCCCAGTAGAGGCTGTAGGCAAAACACAATATTATCTTAACCGATTCGTCCTCAATAGGTGGAATATATCAGTAAACCCGAAAAAATCTTTTTTCTGCCCATTTACATTGAGAAGAGGTTCGTGCACAGATATCAGCTACGACGGTACAGTCATTCCCCAAGTGGGTCAAGTTCGTTACCTCGGCATGTATTGGGACAAGTGACATAATTGGCAACAGCATATTAAAACTGTCGTCGCGATAGCCTAGTTGCTAGAGCGCTTGACTTTCGTTAGTCACGGGTTCGATCCAGAGTGACGACAGAACTTTTATTACAAAGAATTAAAATTAAAATACTCGCTAATAATCACGTGAAAGGCAATGGCCAACCACCACGTATTATATACGCGCTAGGTCAGTACGCAGCAGACACACACGGGGCTGCACTTGTATAACGATGTAAATCAAACGATTACTAATCAGTTCCGAAAGAAGTCTTGCGCGTGTACACATTCGTACTGCATATAAACAATTGCTATGAATACTATGCCTGTGTCTGTATAGCTGAGATGTACGAATAGGCAGTCGCCGACGCTCAGGAATTAAGTATGGCACTATAAAGAAGAAGATATTAAAATTACCTTACGCGATTGTCGCTACAAAATGAGAAGAAACTGGATTGGCTATTTCGCCCAAAAAGTAAACTCCGACTTGAAAACAAACTGCTAATATACAAAAACAAGTCGTTATGCCTTTCTTGGAGATATGGGGTATCCAGGTATAGAGCACGACAGTCAATTCTAATCTTAAGAAAGTTCAGGCGTTTCATAACAAATCTCTTCGACGTTTAATGCACTATGGTTCGTGCGCAACAGTATCATTGAGGAAATAAACTTCCATGGTAGTCGATATTATAATCGCTTGATTGGGCACGTAAGTTTCTTTCTGTCTATTTGATAAATAACACTACACAACGATGGCTAAAACGTCTGTACATTCCAACGACACCTTCTCCGGAGAACTACTTGAAAATAATGCGTACTGATCACCAACGCTCTGGGAAGAGTGCGGCACATCAAGAACAAGAAGACTATATATATACCTATCGGATGTAACTCTTTAGGCTTCTCAACGTCATTATCTATGATCATAAGAATTATTTATAGTATGTAATACTGATTATTATTTTAAGCAATGTTGTAATTAAATAAATAAATAAATATATATATATATATATATACGTATATTGCAGTAGCTCCTTAATCATTTCGAAAATTGTGAGGGAATGTTTCTTAGAAACAAAAACTCCTTAATTTATACAGATAATTCCCAGTCAGTGAGAGAACTAAAGCCCCGCAAAATGGTAAACTACAAAATACGTTCAAAACACGTATCTGGAAAAAAAAATGGAGGGCCTAGTAGGGAAAATGCAAACCACCTTTTTACTGTAATCCTTGTAGAAGAACCTACTGAGGGAAAATCCTGGCATGAATCTACCGCGTCGGCGATGGTGCAGAATAAATAGAATTCGCACAATAAAATGATCTCCCTTGTTCAAAATGTGAATGAGGAGAAATGCAAAATCATCTCTATATGATTAATAGGGAAACGGTGTCCAAGAACAATGTAGAGTATATCGTGTTACAGAAAAAGCGCTTAAATGGATATGGAGTTTCAGCCTGAATATATTGTGTAGGGGATAACGATGTTTACCGTTCCAGCGAACGAGTGAAACTGTCGTTAATAAAAAACTTTTCGATGCGGCGAAATGATAGAGTTCGTTCAAAAAATATGGCCTCCTACAAATAAAATGTTTTTTTTTGCCCAAGCCAAAATAAAAAAAAAAAAAAAAAAAAAAAAATGAAAGAGAAATAGTAAATACTTTGCGCTGTAAATGTATGAAAAAAGCACTGGTGCAAGAATAATTTTTTGTCGGTCGTTGAAATAGGTCTATCATCTTTTTATTTATTTCATTTAGGATCAACGTTTGCTGACGAGCCTTCTTATACACACATACTGGTCGTCAAAGAGGAAAACACTATTAACCTCGTTTGATTAGCATTAAAGTTTTTTGATGTACATAATTGATTCGGTATTTTTCAAGATGCGATCAGTAAATTAAACGATAGTTCAAAAATCACATAAAACTGTATAGCATGGACGAATGTGGATGCTACAGAGAGACTTAGTAGTTATGGCGGAAGAGCGAAAGCTGTTACTTTTCAACGTGGAACCGTATCAGAAATTATTGCTTGAGTGGGGTCAATGTCCGTAGAAGACGAGCGTAGATAAACTTAAAATAAATAAACAATTACAGCTGTAAATTTAAAAACAAATAAACAAAACATGACGAACAGGCGGGAAATGAAAACATCACTTAACAAAGTGTACGCAATTTCGACTTTTATTTTTATTAAAAGTTCGAGACCGAGTTCGCAGCAGTGAAACTGCCCGTGTTTTCCAGGGCGGCTAAAAACAGTGAATGCAGCCAAGAGCATTTTCGATAGTTGTGCGATACTTCCCATATCTATCGGGATGTGGTGCAAGGAGTTATCGGAGCTACTTCCTTTTCGTACATGTTTCTCTCGCATAGTCTGCACCGCACTCTACGGCGCACCGTAGACGCCGTTTATTTTCATTTTAATTTTAAATTAATCGTAATAAAGCTTGTACCAATTAATTTGTATTGAATATGTTCACCGATGCGGCGGAGGCCTCTCCGCAGTCACCCGATAACGACTACAGCAAGTATATTTGATTTATCGAAGGTGACTGATGAAAATCGAACTATATGTTAAGTTAAAATCGATAGCGATAACAACAGGAACAGTGATCGTAAAAATAATAACAATACCCGGAGCGATACAGATGATATTCTGTTAATAACTCACGTAACAGTAGTTATTAGATAAATAGATATTTCGTTTTTTTTTTTATATCACAGAAAGGATTTTATTATTTATAAAATTGTTGTCTAACGAATTTACCGATCGAATGGCATTTAGTGAACAAAGGTGGCAGAAACGTTCCGAAAAAATTCCGTTATCGAAAGAGCTGTTAATTAAACCGGGGTTCGTCGTGAATACCTGCCCGGTTTCGTGCTACTGAAATCGTTAACAACCGTTATTTATCGTCAATTAACGTTTACACATTCGGCGATCGGCGGTTATTAAAAACGTTGGCGTTGAGTATTTGGAAGACGAAATATTTAATATGACAGTAAGCCGTTTTTAGTTAAAATTACATTATACAATTAAACAAGAAAGTCTACGTTAAAAGTACATTTCAAGTACTTCTGCATTTACGATATACATATATTCGAGAGACAGACACTTCACCGGCTTACGTATTTCTGTGAAACGTCCGATTCAGTTGCACATCCTTTACTGGACGTATTGCTTGAGATATGGGGCTACAGCGTTAGTCAGTGTAAAGGAAGTGTCCGGCAGGTGTATGCGATGCGGAAGATAAGTTTAATCAAAGCGTATGTTTATTGCAACGAATCGCACACGTCGTCAACGAATTCTAATCGTAATTTGAATATTCAGGATATCTCAGTGAAAGTATGCCGAACTTTTAAGAACGATCAGGTTTACATTACTTACCCGTTATGACGAATTTCCAACAATTATGCGCAGAAAGACTCTTGTATTCCTACTTTTATCTTCTTTGTAAAATTGTTGAAAAAAGGATACGTCCGGAAAAACGGAAAATCATTAAATAAAAAATTAGGATAACTCGGAATGTTCTATAAAAACCACACAGTACATCTAATACTAAAAACAGTGTTGATTTGCGGTACTTGTGATAACGTGTAATAATACCGATAATAATAATCGGCAGCAGTAATAATAGTTATAAGAATATAATCAGCAAGAAAGGAACCGAGTTAAAAGACATAGAAGTATTAAAGAATTGAAGTGTTAGTGAAAAACGAAAATCATTAAAAACGTCGGAATTTAACAAGTAGCCCCGAAAAGAGCTTCCGCCAAAATTTCGATAGAACAACCGAAAAGGAATAACAAATATGGATAAGAAGATATAGGATAAACATATAACCTACTAATGAGGAAAGGGTATGTGATATTAACAACAGGAAGATGGTTAATTAACGACTGCCGCAGATACGACAGATAAGGGAGCGCAACAGGCAAAAAACATTGTTAGCAAACATCGGACTTAAAGAAAGCGTTATAGAGAGCAGGGAGACCTAATGACAAGAGGTGGATGTATAAAAGGGAGCGTTCCGACAGAGCAAATCGAAAGCGTGAGGAGGGGAGGAGGGAATGATTGATCCGGAGACGAATTAGGGAGACAGTAGAAAAGAGCGATCACCGAAATAAATAGAATGGAATCAAGACTGGGAACGAGGAATCGGTTGAATAAAACAGTAATACGAATGACGATTAGAAAATAGGGGGGAATAAATATCCCGCCAAAGTCTGGCGTGATTGGAGGTGGATAAGGAAAGGATATCTGAAGAAGGGAAGTAGTTGAGGAATGAATCAAGGGGCGACCAGCAGAACGAGTCAAAGAATCAGCTGCGTCATTGCTGTCAATTCTGGAATGACTGGGGATTCATAAAAAATCAATAAGAATAGAAAGGGATGACTGCAGAGTGCAGCGAATTGAGAGAATAATACTACCGGAATGTGAAGTATGAGAGGATAGGGCCCGAAGGACGCCTTGAGAGTCCAAAATTAAGGGGAATTGGGAAAGCTCGTTTAAAGAGGAGAAATAAAATAGATAACCTGAAGAATGGCAATCGACTCGGCAGAAATAATAATGCAGAAGGAAGGAAGCCGGAATGATTCAGAATGCTGAAGCGACAGGGCAGTAAACGTACCACCCACGCCGTCCTCGCTCCTGGAACCATCGGTAAAGATCAATACATGAGCAAGAATGAATTCAATAAATAAGGAAATTCATTGTTGACTGCACCATGAGAGCAGGAATTGGCCCGAAGTGGAAGAGGAAAATTTGATAGGCTGCCATGGACTATTGAAGTCATGAGAGAAGTAAGGGAGAGTGTTGTAGGAAAGGACAACAGGAGAAAAATTAGAAAAACGGACAGCAATGAACGATAGGATTGGGATTTTATGAGGAGAAAAACGCCAGCAGTTTTTGATACACAGATAAGAAGAAATAAGTTTGGACGAGGAGATAGGAAACCGTCGTAATTAGGAAGCGATACCGAAGCTGAGAATGGCAAATAAACAGTGGTTGGGTAACTGACTCTGATAGAACTCCGGGAATGGGGGAGGATTTCATGGCTCCAACGCACAAACTGAGGCAAGAGTTCTGGATCGTGTCAAGTTTAAAGAGGAGAGACTAAGAGGAATTGCCGTAGATAAAGGAACAATAGTCGAGTATGAACCGAACAATGGCTTTGAAGAGAATTAGAAGAATAAAAGGATCGCCTCCCCATCTGAGTGGAGAGAGAAATTTAATGAGATTAAGTCTTTTAAGGCAGGATTTAAAGAGAAAATTAATGTGCTCACGGAGTATGAGGCGACTATTCAAAAAAGAGGCCAAGATAGCATATGGAATTGACAATAGGAATAGCAGATACAGTGATGCAAGTTAGAGCGCGGTTAAAGGGGCGAAGAGATAAATTGATAAAAGACGACTTGGTAGGAGAAAGAGAGAGGTGAAGACGAGAAAGGGAATTGCTAAGAATAGACAGTGAATTATTCAACTCATCGATAGCGGTGGACAGATTGTCAGAGATGGAATTGACCAGAATGTCGTCAGCAAAGAGGAGGGAGAAAGAAGGAATAGAAAGAGAAGCAATATCAAAAGAGTATATATTAAAAAGTGTAGGACTAAGACAGGAGCCCTGTGGGAGTCCACGATAAACGCACCTGGAAGTAGTTAGGGAGGGAAAGGAAAGAAAGAAAGTTCTGTTCTGGAAGAGGTTGAGTATGCGAATGACGACGACGGGAGGAAGGTTAAGAGAAAGTATTTTGGAACCCAGAGAGAGAGAGAGAGAGAGAGAAAGAGAGAGAGAGAGAGAGGGAGAGAGAGAGAGAAGATGCACATTATAAAAGGCGGAAGAGACGTCCACAAAAGAGGCAATGGTGAATTTCTTAGTTAGGAAAGACTTATAGATATCCGAAAGGAAATAACTAATGCGGTCTCCAAGCTAAGGGCGAAAATAAAACATATTAGGAGAGACTGGATTATTGTGCTCATCACACGAGACGATTGTTAATCAAACCTTCAAAAAGTTTACGCACACGAGAAGTCGGGGAAATGGGACGGAAAGAACACTGATTTTTTCTTGCGGAATAGGAATGACAATAAGGTGGTTCGAGAATTTTGGAGTGGAACCAGAAAGGAGAAAATAATTAAAAATATGGAGAAGGGATAATAGCGCGGGGGGAGAGAAATTTTTAAGAATAAGGAACTAGAAACCGTCCCGGCCAGGAGCAGACGAGATGGATTTATTAAGAATGGATGCAAGATTGTTGTAACGGAAAGGAGAGAACAGGAAGTGAGGCTCAGGGTCAACAGGAAGCGAAACAAGCTTCAAAAGAGGGGACATAGGCGGGAGAAATGGAATCCTAGAAGAACTCCAGCTGGGTTTTGAAAGTGTGGGAGTAGCGAGGGCGCTCAGAAAAAAGTGATCAAAATGCCTTAGCCATTTTCCAGATTCTCTAGAGAAGGAGAAACAGAAAGACTTCCAAGAATTCTTTTTGGCAGACGTAAGGATGAAACGTGCTTTTTCGTTGGCTTCTTTGTGGACTATCAAAATTGGACATAGAGGAATGGGGAGCGGAAAGCTTTGAAGGAAGCAGAGCTTTTTTGGAACACTGCTTTACACTCTTCGTTTCACCAGAGTGAGGAGGCATACGAAGAAGAACGACCGCGCGTGCGCCGGAAATAGGAGGAAAAGATGCAGAAAGAGCAGAATCTAGCGTTTGAGTGAAAAAATTGTAACGGAAAAAGGGATCAGGAACATCAGAAATAGAAGGGAGAGAGGAATCCACCAAGGAACGAAATTTAGCCCAATCATTTTTAGAAAGGAGCCAACGGGGAGATTGTTTGAAAGACCTGGGAGTGAGCACGTCATTAAGAGTGAGCGAAATGGGGATATGATCGCTGCCAAAAGTGCCGTCCAGAGTCCTGCAGGAGCATAAGAGACCAAGATTAGGAGAGGAGAAGAGGAGAGATCAAGTGAACTTAAAGAGAGTAGGAGACCGATCATTAAGAAGAAAGAGATCTTGGTCTAAGATGAGATTTTCAAGAATCGAACCATTAGGATTATGCCCAGCGCAGCCCCAAAGAGGAGAGTGAGCATTCCAGTCGCCTCCAATGATGACGGGAACAGATAAAGATGAAATAAATGAGATAAAAGAAAAATTAGAGGGGCTGGAGTTGAGTGGATTATAAACGCAAGCAATATGTGAAGGATTCGGAGGAAGATACTTTTTTTTTTGAGCACGTCAACAGTGGAATTTATCCAACGCAGAGAATTGTACATTATAATATAAGGAAAAGATTAGCAAAGGAGGAGATAAAGAAGGCTAACAAAGGAACTATATTGAGAGAGGCGAATGCAAGAATGACGTAGACACTATAAGAAGTAGGAAGGCCAAGGCGCAGAAGATTAGAATACAGAGTAGCACGTTTCGGAGGAAATAAAGATGCATTCGAACAAGATTCGCATCGCAGGTATAATTGAGCTCTGAAGGGTCATCAGAACACAAAGGAGATTGAACAATAGAAAAACAGACAGGAGAAACCCTAGGGTAGGGGAAAAGATTAAACCAGGGAAGAGCGGAAGGAAATGGCTGTACAGAAAGGTAAAAAGATCGAGGATTGGTAAAGAATGAAGGATAGAATTCGGTCCAGAAATCGTGAATAAGAGTGACAGTAGAGATTTTGAGCAGGAAATCTACTAATGAATAGACCATTGGTCGCTGCCGAACGTGCCAACGAATCAAGTAACTCGTTGCCAGGAGTGCCGCAATGACCAGGAATCCATTATAGATCGATCACAACAGAACGGGATGCAAATAAATTAGAAATTAAGAAGCGAATTTGAAGAATAATGGAATCAGTGACATGAGTAGGAAAGGGAAACGAAATAGCCAATAAAATACTTTTCGAGTCCGAGGATAGGAGGAATCTAGAGATGTTATTTGTAGAAGATATAAAAAGGACTGACTACAAGATAGCCATGGATTCAGCAAAAAAAAAAAAAAAAAATAGAGCCCGAAAAAAAGATTCAAAAGGAATTCGTACATCGACTTCGTAGTGGCGAAATGGTTCATCGTCGGTTAAAAAAAATATATATATATGTACACACACAGAAAAAAAGTGTTTTCCCAAAGGTCGAGTATATGCTAAAAAAAATGAATTACATAAAAAAAAAAAAATCGATAAATAAATGAAAAAATTCGTTAAAGCGAAATATGAATCCGTTCGATATTTCTCTCCCGTCATAAAGACTTGAAAATAAAAATGATCGCGCTTTTATCATTATTATCTTTTAATTTGGTAGGAAAATAAAAAGACTACTGCTAATAAACACGGATAAGCCGAAGAAGGTCATCAATGAGGTATCACTTTTTCCTGCAAATGGATTTTGAAAAATAAATAAATTTAAATTAACCGGATATATTTAGGCATTGAACTCATTTCTTCCGTTTCCAGTGGCAGTTATTTTTGGGCGCAGTTTTTGTTTTTCTTTTTGGACACAGTTGCAGCCCATAATATTGCTCTTCTTTAAATAACTCATTCCAAACTATGGCTCAACTTCTATTCTTGCGCATAATTCTGGCTGGTTTTACTACCGAATCAAAGTCCCCCATCCGTGGTTTTCTAGATACTTGACCTCTCTTAAACGTTCCACAATCCCGACTATTTGTCGCCTTCGTTAGTCACCTTCCGGCATCATTTTCCCTTGGTTTTTATCGGCATCTATACCATTTTGTCTTTTTCAGCTCCTTCCACATCCGTTGCTCGTGACATTAATATTATTCGTATTTTATTTGAATGTTCGCCTTTCTCTAATTGTCTTTCTACTTTAATAAAACTTGGTATTCTCCTACTCTCCTGTTATCGGTGCTTCCTATATTCTTTCATTTCCTTTTGCTTCTATTATTCCTACCCTCGAAAATCAATTTCCGTCCTTAAATGTTTAAGAATGCGACTTCATTTTTTCCTTCTTTCCTCCTCTCTTTTGGCTAATGTTGTCGTTGACAAACGCATTCCAAAAAAAAAAAAAGAAAAAAGATGCACAATAATCGGCGGTTTCTCGTATAATTAAACAAAATGCGTTTAAATTTCGTTTGTTCAAGGTGTAACAGAGTTGAAGGAAAAATCTTTAAAGTTTTTTCAAATGACCGATTTCGGAGAACTCCACATTCGTGGTTTTCGTAGGACCTGCTAAAAGAAAAGAAAAAAAAGAAAATTTTCAGACGGTATCAACGAATCTAATTTTTGTTCCGACAAAGGCATTAAAACATTTTTTATTTATTTTACTTTTTTGATTACTTACTTTTTTTCGGGCGCGCGACAACCATAGGGACACTAACCCATGAATGAAATTTTTGTAATTTTCAAATGTGCGGCAGCGTGATAACGTAATAGGCCAGGGTAGCCGATTTATATTTTACTCGTTTATTTATTTTTGGGCGATCTTCGGTATTTCACTATGAACTTAAACGAATCGATGCCTCCTCTAGTAGTTGAGGTGCTTGGCTGCCAAACCAGAGCTGTCATAATCGAGACTTGTTTCGTTCTGGATCCAAGTCGCCCCTCCTAGGTTTACCCAGGCCGAAATAACTGTGTAGAAACCTGGGGAAGCAATAGCAGATCCCGTGAGAAAGGAACCAGCCATAATATTCTCTTCAGATCCATATTAAGCTCGGTACCATTATGAATAGCTTAAATTCGTAATCCGTATTACACACCTTATTAAAGAGATATATATTGGACTTGCTTAGCTTTGGTTAAGAACAATCTTACATAATCGACTAGTACTCTTACTTCGATGAAGTACCAAGAAGACACAGTACTCTAAATCCGACAGTAAACGCTTAATAACGCGCAATATGCATTCCCAAATAGATATTCGATACGCGATGATATTTTTCGATTTGCTTTAGGCGAAGTATTTAATTGACGGAAAAAACATTATCGATAGCATACTCTGGCATGTGTACCTTTTGTGCAAAAGTACATTATGAGATATGTTTCGGATGGTGCGTAAGACATGGATTATTTCACGGTAAAAGTCGGAGTCTTCCGTTCGGTTGCAAATTGAATAAAATATTTACCATCACATAGGGTAAATATAAGACGATACTTCCTTATCTACCGTGAGACCGGTTGTAAATGCGTTATAAAATTTCGTGACACTTCTTCGTAACGGACGAAATTTTAAGTCGCCCATCCGTAAGATCCGTGTCGAAAATGTTGAACTTCTCAAAAAGTAAGAAGTAAATATAGTTCCCGGCCTACCAATTTCTCAATGTTACGACTGCGAGGCGAAAATCTAGGCAGAATCGCTTTTAAGGGGGTAATTATCATGTAAATAATTAAAATTAACTGAGAAGCACTCGATACAGGCCAACGGACGAGAAGACTCTACGAAGAAGTGGAAATCCAATAAAACCGGTCTCGTTAAAAGCTTTTATTTTCCATGTTAGTTAGTTTGTCTCATCTTCGGGTCGTTAAAAGGTTTATAGTGCCCGAAAACCACTTAAATATACATAAACACAATATGAACATCACCTGTGTGGACGAACGGTGAAAGGGCTTCCGCGCTGGCCGCCCTTCGTAGGATAATTAAGAATTTCCGAGCAAAATAATACCGCTATAAAGTTTAAATGTGTAGTGCTATTACTTACGAAGGCGCCGACGAAATTGTACGGTTCGCTTCAGACTGTAAGACCGCGTCTGTGGTAAGGACTTTATCAATAGGCAAACTGAAAAGTATCCCGAAATTGCCGTGTTGTCGTTCATCAGCGTCTGTAAAAAAACAAATACCGATTTTACATTATATGTTTCGTCTTTTCTTCTCCATAGCTTAAGTGTCTATACTTTTTTTTAAAAGTAACACAAAAAAAGGTAATTTTATTCTTTGGTTTTCCAGAAATCTCAAAGAAATTTCGTACATTGAATGGATAGAAAACGGGCACAGCTTATTATCCCGTAAGGAAAAATTGTTCGCCACCGAATGGGATTTTCTAACTTCATTAATTTTAACGAAGTTATAAATAACAATATGTGATTGCAGCTACGAGTTGTATCGCGCATGAACCTTTTGTTTGTAGTACATTAATTTCGCATAAAGCTTGTATCTTTACGATGGATAATAAGTAAATAAATATCACCGAAAAAACTAGGATCGTATAAAAAATATCGAATTTCGAAAACCTACCCCCGGATTACAAGTATCCAAATGTTATATACTTCGGTATGGAATTGTTCTAGTGTTCGTTAAATACAAATATAGTATAATTTGGAATTATAATGAAATTTTTTATATATACCAATTAGAAACCTTTTTCTTCGGACATTAAAAATTAATAATAAAAGCAAGAGCACACACAAAATGTACGATCAGAACAAACTCTAATAAAATTTCAGATTTGATCGTTGTGCGGTTTTATTTATATTATTAATTTTTAGCCGATGCTTTATTTTGTCCCGAATATAGTAATGTTTTACACACCCGAAATTTAAACTTTCTACCGGAATTTTTTACGATAAATTAACTGCTGCATCATTAATCGAAGTAAATATTAACGCAAGCAACGCCTACAGTGATCGATTGTGCTCACTTTACGGTTGAAACGTCGAAACACAAACAGTTGTCCGAAGAGTTTCCTTACTTTAAACTGGCCAAAACCCCGGGATCATGCTCAGTTCGTGTGCCTGTGCGTCATCATTATTATACGTTAGTTTGTCGTTCTTCAGCCATTACGTAGGAAGTGATTACAAATATTGTAGGAATAAAAAAAAAAAAAAAAAAGAAAAATTAATTATACGAGCGATTAGGTTAAATGGGCAACACAGATTAGTTTGTATTATTTTCTTTCCAGGTGCTTGCGAACATCTTCAACTAAAATCAGGAGATTTTTTTGTTTTTTTTAAAATTGTTATTGTATTACAAACTGACCATCTAGGGGCCATTTAGCAATATTCTTAACAGGGAAATATTTAGCATGAAGAGAGAAGTACCCAACAGTACCTATCCGATAAACTTTTAAACAAGGTCATGATGAGGTTTCTTACGCTTCAGCCGCCTCCTATCATTAGCAGTATGTAGCAGTCCAGCAGCAAGTTTATTCGGATGACTTTCCAAGTGTCTTTCTGCGTGTCTTCGGGCATGAGTTTTAATAACATCTGCCACATACTCTATCGCCTAAATCTTGATGCAAAGTTTGATTTAATACATATACCATGGCACCTTGGTTACGAGCCTAAGGATTTTATTCTGCGCGGTCTGTATTATCTTCAGATTTGTAGGTTTAGCACAACCCCCAAAGCTGTACTCCGTAGGTCCAAATAGGCTTCAAGATACTTGTGTATATCAAACGTTTATTATCAATACTTAAAACGCTATTTCTTCCTAGAAAGAAGCCAGTACATTTTTTTAACACGAATATCTATTTCTCTTTTCTTTGTCCGGAATGTGCTGCTTCCATGTTAAACGACTATCTAGGTGTAATCGCAAGTACTTAACTGTTGTGTTCTCAAGGGGCAATTTCAGTCCATTTATCCTAACAGTTGGGGTTATGACTTTTCTATTCCTTGAAATGAACGTTTACCGATTTACTTTCGTTGATCTGAACTTTCCACTTTTTAAACCTGCTTTCTGCTTCGAAGATTGATCGGAAGTTTTTACAATTCTCGGACGGATACTGATGAAGCAAAAAAGAAAAAAACGAGAAATTTCAGAGGGAGGCTAAAAACGAACAGAAAACATGTACGTATATGGAAGTAGCGGTGTATTTTTTAATAGGCTAAAATATTTACACTCTTACAGAGAAGACGGGGAGTTTTTAAGCGACGAAAAGATAAAGTGAACATGTGCCGCTAGCAGCGAAGAGAGTGCTCAAAGTTATGATAGTAGATAAGGAGGTTGAATATTTTTCGCGTAACATGAATAACAATCGGCTTAGAGGATGGAAGTGTAAAGGCAATTGAGGACTGCGCGGCACCGTAACAAAGCGAAAACGAGTTGTTACCGAGTTGTTAGGCTATCCGAAAGTGTTCAAGCACGGTGTGTCTTCGAGTCGGGACTATGTATCACGCGAGCAATGGTAATAACAGGCCGTTAGTTATTTCAAGTTACGAAACAGTAGTACGCAGAAGAAGTTTGTTGCGAAATTTCGTATTTTATGCGAGCGATACGAAAAATAAAGTACACGTTCAAGGGGACTAAAGTCGAATGCGGAAGGAAGTTGGAGCGAGCAATTTCGAACGGCCCACCACATGAACACTCGATCGGCGAGTATAGGTAAGTAAAGAGCGAGTAAATTGGCCGTGGAGTGAATAAATGAAAATAGGCGAACGAAATTCAAATTATATTTATTTATTTGAAAGCACGGCTGGCACTGTACAAGATAGAATACGTGTTTTTACAATAATCGAGCGGCAGCGTAGACAGATAGCGAGAGAACATTTCATTATTATTATTCAAAAAATGAACCGATATGAAAATTGCTTATTTCTTTTATGAACTAGTTCACGTATAGTTCACGAGCACTTTTGCCATTTTCTACCTATTCTATCTCTCACGCATAAGCCCGTACTCGTTCTTATCTCGATCTCTTCCTGCAACTTTTCCTCTTTATGCTTCTCGTTATATCTCCTCTTTTTTCATTACAATTTTTTTCTCCTTCTTCTTCTTCTTCTTCTTCTTTTGCGTCCCATCCTCTACACAGCGTTGTTCTTTACAACCGGTACTACCGGTACGTCGAACTTGTTTTCTTTTTATAATTTCTTTTACGAGTAAAATTTCGTCAATTTTTACGAGACAAAAGTTTGTTTTCGCGCCAACAGATGACCGTAATTAATCGATTTATCGATTACACTGAACTTTAAAAAAATTCCGTTTTTATAGATTTCGCCAAAGAGAATAAAGTAATAAATTTATTGATTACATTAATTATCAGAAAATCATGTTCCTACGTGCAATTACGAAGAAGCGCGGAAATAAATATAGGAAAAAAAAAAAATATATATTGTCACGTTTTTTTTTTTTTTTTGTTTTTGTAGTAAAGAAAAAAAAACAAAAATATTTTTACATATGCCCCAGCGTTTACGATGAAAATTATTTGACCCACTCAACTATTATGAATCTTATAAACTGCCTTCTGCTTCATATTTAACGCGCGCAGTCCACACAGCTACCCTTCGTGCCATCCAATATATCACTTCCATAAATGGTTCTGATAAATTTTTGAACCTATATCGGTACAGCTAAAAATGTACGAATAGGTTGCGCCAACGCGCTATGTAGCGTACGGCACCTTAAGAAGAAGAAGAAGAAGAAGTCTCAGAATCTAAAGGTTCGCTTTTGTCCATATCCACTTCCTCATCATTCCTCCGGCTATACAAACCGATTTCTTACGGTTCCGCAGCCTTTTGAATAGAGTGGGTAATGAACTGACTGATCCATTAGCTCGATTTTCAGATTAGTTAATTTCTATCCAAATTTTCTTCTTCTAATCTTAATGTTCTTTCCAGGGGTTGCCATCACGAACGATGCCACGAAATCTATATCCCTTTATATTCTCTAATCTCCTGAATCATTTTATCTTAATATCTGAACTCATCCTCCTCCTTATTCTGGGAATACTGTGCGATACAAATCACATCTTCTTCAAATACGCATCTATAAGAACGCTCTCACTCTTACAGACAACTCCTGAATCTTGGTTTGCCTACTTTGTATATATAATTTTTCTTTTACTTTTTCCCCATCTATCCCCGGCGATCACTCCTATTATAGCGTCTTTCATTTATTCTATCTCTAGTAGTATTCAATTCGAATTCGTTTCTCCCTTTCGCTCACTAATACAATCTAATGCCAGGTAATGCTTTCGGTTGGCGATCGAAAAAAAAAAGAGAAAAAAGAAGGCTAGTCACAGCGATTTTAACTAAAGGGTTTCTAAAAATGTGGCAATAAATTTTACAAGTATATACACATTTGCGTTTTTTTTTTTAATAAGTAAGTAAAAGTCAAAAAATATATTATGAAGGCGCAATTTTGACAATATCTGATCATTCGTGCGACTTCGTTATCCGCCGTATATGTTCATTCATTCACAATCTTTCCTATCTCCGTTCAATCAATATTGATTTGCTGTGGGTACCTAGCCACTGGGGCATATTTGGTAATGAAGCAGCTAATATTCTTTGGTACTCGGGCTGCTGCTGCTTCCTCTCGTCTTCTTTTTAAAAAAAATCAGATCATGGTATCGGATATTTACGATTCCTCCTTTTCTAATAATTATTCATTTCACCTGTCAGTTAAATTACTCTTCCTTCCTATATCCATGGTTTCTTTTGCATCCCTCCCTTCGGCGTTCTTATGTTGTTTCCATCGTTCGTATGTCTTTGCTGCCATTATCTAAATTTCGTTTTTCCTTCATTTCTTCTCCACACTGTCCTCTCCATCATCCGGATGATGCGGTTATTTGTGACGCCGATCGTGTGTTTTTCCACAGTGTTTATCTTTTTCTGTGGAGCATTTTGTATTCTTATTTGCTGAAGCTTGGAATTCCTACTCCTTATTGTGCTTCCTATATTAGCCTTTCCGTTCCCGAATTAATTATTCCTGCTATTTGCTCCATTTTAGATAAAATTTCTGATCGAATTAAAATATAACCGACTTCTCGTGCCTTACCTTTTGTTTCTGGGTAGAGGTCCTTGGTTGACGAGCCCTAAAAAAAAAAAAAAAAAAAGAAAGAAAAAAAATTTGACAATATCTTTTTTCATGTATATTAGCATACCGCTGTTAACTTTTGTCATTCGAAGTGTCTGGATTGTGAAAGATTCAAATTCATAAATGTAAACAATTTAAAAAAAATGACCGCTAACATTATTCGGTTACTGATGTGTTACATTTCTTGTATTACACGAACGACATATGACATTCAACAGTTCACAAAAATATATATAACATTATCTAGATTGTAAAAACACTAAAAACATTAAAAAATGAACGACTAATTTATAAAAAGCAATAAATATAATAAATTCGTCCGACCGGATTCGTCAATTGTTCGACATATTCATAAGCATTATTCGCAATAGTTTCATGAAGTCTGATGAGTTCATATTGATATTTATGTATAAATTACATCGTTTTCATGTTACTCATTATAAGTATTTTTCTACCGTAAACTATATTATAAATGTAAACAATTTAAAAAAATGACCATTGACTTCATAAAACTATTGCGAATATATATATATATTTTATCAAACGATGCTTATGAGAATATATCGAACAATTGACGAAAGCGGCCGGACTGATTTATTATATGTATTGTTTTATGTGGTTCAATGTTTTTACAATCGAGATTGTGTTATATGTTTTTTTGTGAATTGTTGAATGCCAAATGTCGTTCGTGTAACGAAAAATTTATAACATCAGTAATGTTAATGGTCATTGTTTAAAATTGTTTACATTTATAATATAGTTATACACGGCTTATAATGATTCAATTTCAGTTCAATATGTCTTATAAACTTAAAATGTTACAAATTTCGTTAGCCGCGCTAGTCATGAATTTATATCTAGCTATCGATGACGATTCATTATTTTGATGCTAAAATTAAGATAACCGGCAACATTTTTCCTATACTTTTAGCTAATTATTATGACTTAAATGAGACTTAAAATACGATATTAATAATTAATCTGCCATCCTTCATCCTTCTCTCTCTTTCGCTCTAATTTATTGTATTTTTTTCATTTCGTTCCATATATACGTGTCCATTTTGATTATTTCAGTCCTATATGCAAGTGTTATATAGTATTAATTAATATTTTACCGAAATTAACTTATAAAAACAAAAAATCGTATATATCTAATATTAATGTAATATTCACTAATAAATTAATTTATATCTTCCCTCTCTAGCTAAGAAATTTCCAGTTACTAAATCATATATAATCTTTCAAAATTCATTTAAGAGTTGTTGTTTTTTTTATTTCTTCTAATAAAATAATGCTAATCTATAGTAGTATCTCTCCAAAAAGGCTGAAAATGAAACTACACTTCACGTTTAACTATAGTATCAGTTTTAAAGAATGTTTAAAAATAAACTTTATCTCAGTTTCTTTTCCCTACATCTTTGTATTAACGTATTTTTCTTTAAAACCAAGACTGACAAATGAATTTAATAATACCGAAATAAACACTTATTAAAATACAAATATTATATAATTCCAGCGTGATATTAATATTCCGGCATCACGAAACCTTAAGCTTCAAAACGCGTCGGAATTGTATAATAAATACTTTAATGTGTTTATTTCAATGTTATTCCGCTTCAAACAAACCAATACATAGATGCATCTACTTTACGTGTTAAGACTATATTATATTAGTGAAATGCATCTATCCTGAATACAGAACTATTGCAATCGACATCAGAGCAGTTTTCGTCATAGCAGTTAAAATTTTACGCTATTATTTTTCAACACACATTGAGTAGAATTTTTACTGAGCGTTCGCAAACTTTTTGAAATTAGTTTAAATGTCATATAGTCTCAGGTTTCTGTATACATGCGACGAAATATATATATATATATATATCAAAACAAAAATATAAACAATGTTGGTTTAAGATAAAACTTTAATATTTTTATATGTTCTTTCATTCGGTGTTAACAATAAATCCGTTGTCGCGAAAATCATTTTCTTTCCACAAATCACATTAAAAATCTCTTCGAATTAAGCACAACGCATATCTGTTGAAACGAATCATTTTGTTTAAAAATACGTAAGACGTTTAAATTCATTTTAATTATTTTTTTTTTTTTTTTTAAATAAAACGGAGAAAGATAAGTGAAAAATACATATATGTCTCTCGGTCATAAAATATTTTTCCCCAACGATGTCTAGATTTTCTAAAATAAAATCGTCAAAAGCAGTCTGAGTAAGTTTTTGGTTTCCTTTTTTCCGTCGATATTTGTCAATACAATATTTTTTTTATTTTTTATATTATTTTCAATAATTTTTAATTTCACTTTGTATTTTCTAGAAAGTATCTCATTCTAGTAACTTACCAAAAATATGAATTTAAATAAGAGCTTAATCAAAATTTAGTAATAAAGTATATAATATGTAGTCTTACCACTTTCGCTTTAACTAATAATTTTAACAATCTAGTGAGTTATGTTTTTTTATCATAAATTTGTATTTTAATGTCATTCTATTTTTTTTTTAGTTTTTCAGAAAACTTTTCATGAAAATTTAATTTGTTAATCGCTATTTGTATTCGGCCGATGTTGCTCGTCGATGGAAATCCGTGCTTAATCCATAATAAGACAAGAGACCATGCATACTATAAAATAAGGTACGTCCAAAATTCAAATGAACGCTTGTCTTTAAAATCGGAAAAGAGTTTTTTTCATTTGTCAAAGTTTCTTTAACCGTTTAAAAAGGCAGAGTTTTTATTCACATGGCGCACTCCTTACACGATTCTCTAGTATTGTAATATTTCCGATATATATTTCTTCTTTACGAAATTTAGACCGTGATAAATGTTCACGATGCGGTATGATGCTCGATGAGTTTTTTAAGCAGTGTTACCGGGGCAGTGAGTAATATTTTTCTGATCACCACTCCGCATCGTAACACTGTTCATTTGTCGGAGCATTGATAAAAACGCCGGGAGCTGTGATTTTTAGGCTACCGCTAACGACTAAAGTTAAAATGCGAACAAATGAGCAGTCGAAACAGTTGGCAAAAAATCGATTACATACGTGTCGATAATATTTGAAAAAATGAACGCGGTTATAAATATTTAAGAAATGTATCTACGCATTTTATTGTTTCATACACTCGTTTCTTTTTATAATATTAAAATAACAATTATCACACTTTTTATCGATATTATTATCGATGTACATAAAATTGACTTTTTATCAACTGTAGAGATTTACAGTAAAAATAAATTGTTTAATAAAAATCTCGCGACAATAATTAAAAACTCCCCATTTAAATACCTACATGGAAAAATTATGAAATAAAGGTACCCCGACTTCGTAACTTTAACAATTTCATAAAAATGCACTGAAACGCAAAAAATGTATTCGATACGCAACATAGTTTATTTTAGAATAGTATACGTAAGGATATTATGATTATTCTTAAACGACCGTACCTTAATTAGAATTTAAATTGCGACAATAATTATTAAGAAACCGCATTAAATATTCGCGATGTTTCTAATATTTAGCTCATAATAACAAAGTAATTGCTTGCGTTTTAAATTATTTCACCCTAAAGTCGTTTAAGAATGAATAATCGTGTGTTTTTATTAAGTTTTTTTTTTTTTTTTCAGAGATTTTTAACGATTTTTCATTTCTCGCATCGGTTGACGGGGCAACCAACTTTATAAAAAAATTTTTTTTTTTTTTAAACTCTTTATTTATTATTGAACTGCCCAAGGACATTCACAAATACTGTTAATAGTAAAAAAAAAAATAAGATAAAATAAAAGGGGAAAAAAAAAAATCACATTCTTAATTGACTTTGGCCATTGCCTCGGTCATTAGTTAGGGTATTTTTAATAAATTTCTTAGGCACACAAGTTCGTGTGGCTTCATTCTCTTAAGCCTTCTTGTATCGTTCCCGATGTTAAGCAGCTCGATCGCAGTGATGTTCGCATGGTTGTGGAGTCGGTATTTGTGCTTTTTCGCATAGGTTTCGATCACCTGGTCAATCTCCGGAACTTGCAGATCTCGATGAAGGAGAGTGTTCGTTATATACCATGGTGCATTAGCTATTGGGCGTAGGACCTTATTCTGAAACTGCTGAATGACGAGTCGATTCAACTTTTTTCGTTGTTCCCCATATCTGCAGGCCATAAGTCCACACAGGCTTAAGGATCATTTTGTAGATGAGAAGTTTATTGGCCATATTCATAGGTGACCGATACCCTATTAGCCAATACAGTTTACGTAATTTATAAAAATAGAAAAATAATTTTAACGAAATTTAGTGTCATTTCATTTCGTGTACATCACGTCTACTTCTTATTCGTAAGTGTTTGTTGACTAGATGATAAAAATATTATTACATGTAACGCGAATGCGAATTAAAAATTGCTCGAAACCCATCTAGCAATATGATCGCAGTTCAAGTGTACACCACATACCTGTGTGCACCGACACACAGGTGTGCGTAAGATATTTAGTTTGCCTGTTAATTTCCGATTGTTTTCCACGTGAATTAAACTCATGGCCAACCTAAAATGATTACCGAAGAGAAAAATCCGTCAAAGGCAGCTGAGAAAAAATAATCTCCCCCCGCCCCCGCACACTTATTATTGCCGTTGGACTCTTTACGAACCTTAACTTCGCAATCGCTGATGTCCTGCCACACCGGTACGGACTGTATTTGTATTTTTACGTTTATACATAGTTTTTAACCGATTCAATTTAAAATCAACCGCGCTAATTAATTTAAAATAAAATTCAATGTTTACATAGATTAGGAGATTCATTCGAGATGATAGCGTACACAAAATACACAGAGACCCGGTAACATTAAATTTGGAACGAGCAAACAACTCTTTAATCACCACTACACGTATTATTATTATTAATCTCGCTATAACGTACTCTAGTTGAATTAACAATTATTTGTCTTGCGACTATTAGAGTGAAAACTATAGCGACTCTCCCAGTGCGGCCTCGAAACCCCGACTTTACTCGAATGAAAAAAGTTACGATGTAAGAAAACCCAAATTGAACGACGTCAGTGGGGAACCTTATTAACGGCTAAGAATTACATAATCGGGCAGCAGCAAAGAGGAACTCAAGAACCATCTGGGATTGCATCAGAATTCTCTTCTCTCGGCTTTGTCATGTTCACCATTATCCACCATCAGCGTCACTAACAGCGCCATTCTCTCCATGTTTACGTTGGAAAGCCGTTTCGCCTACTACATGTTGTTTTCATTCCGTCGCGGTTTAAAACTTTAATTTTGATTTACCGAGCCGTTTATTTATCCTCTTCGTTCAGTTTCGCGCGCTATATGTGCTTTCTTTTTTAACTCGTCCATTAAGGTTTGTTCGCGGATGCCCCGAAACCCGTCGTCAACCACTTTACCGCCGAAAAAAACCGCAAATTTACCGCAAGCTCCAACAAACGTGCATTACTCACATCCTTCCTTCTTTTTTTACTAACATGGCGCGCGTTTTTGACACGTGTTTCAAGAACTCGTCTGTTCCTCAAACGTCGTTTCAAACGCAAACAGGGAAAAAACAATTTATCCTAAATTGTGAATCTTGTTCCGAGAGAACAGAAAAAAAAACAAAGAAAAACCGAATAGATTAATCAAAACAAACCCGTAATCCGCGCTCGTGGACACCTTTCGTCCAGCTTGTATGTTTGCTTTCTCGACATTTGATTAATTGTTATCTCCTATAAAGTTACGAATTACATCGTACGACAGGCTAGCCCGTGTAATTACTATTTAATATACTCGAAGTGATTTTACCTGTCAGAGCTTTGTTCAGGTAAAGACGGTCCCGCGTGGAAACGAAGAAAATATCGCTGTTAAAACACGCGACTCGAACGAAGAACTTTCCATTTTCAAATTTTTCATGCACTCGTTCGTAATAAAAGTAACTTGCAACATATATATATATATATAGTCAGTCGATACTTTGTCAAATAACAAAAACGAACACGAATTAAGTTGAAAAATGATCCCCGGTTAAACGATGTTTCATTTGTACGACGCTGTTTTGCATTAAACGAACGTTCTTTTGCACAAATTCTAAACCTTTAATATTACGGTGGTTTTTATTCGTTTTGGCGCGGGACTCTCTTGTAATAATGCATTTTACGTTATGAAAAAAGATAATTAGAATAGGAAAATTATCTCGTATTAAATGACAATAAGCAGCGTAGCGTAGGCGGAAATTTCCCCGCCCCACCCGCAGAGGGCCATTACCAGTTTTCAGTGCTAAAAATTTTAACTTTACCTATGACGTCGAACTGCTACAGGATGAAAATTTTAAACTTTTAATTCATATATCTTAACACTATCGAGCAAAAATAAACCAATATACACAACGTAAAATGTGATGAATATTCATTTCAATTTGATAATTACAAAATCTTACTTCTCGAATGAAAAGCAAAGAAACACCGGCCCCCGGGGGGGGGCTCTAGTTCAGTAATTGAAAAGGTTTCCTGGTCGTGAAGGGGAGGGACCGCCAGATCGCTAAGAACCGTCTTAGCGCGACGACGGTAATAGTGGCAATATAGAAACGCTTTTACTTGAATGAAAACTTGATTTGCTGATTACTTAGTCGTTATTTACCATTCCGTTTCGTTTTTATTCGGTCGAAAAAGAGGAGAAACTTTTAGTGGAAATTAAACGATTCAGTGTATAATTACGGTCAACAGAAATAGTATGTAATACTTTTGCTCATCATCTAGAAGTGAAAATCTAACCAGGTATATTGGTAGAAAGAAACTGATTATATGAATATATATATATATATATATATATATATATATATATGTATATTATTAGGAACAGATTCGAATGGATGGGAGTTCAAATTGAAATTGAAATTATATATTTATTTAAAAACGCTCGACTTTTAAGTTAATTATGTCTATTATACATTACAATTCAGATATTTACAGATAATTTTTTATAGTATTTAAACGCAAACTTCTATGACTTCACACATATTTAAGAAATCCAAAAACGATAATTACAAATAAGTCTATACAATACGTAAACCGAAAATCAATATCTTCTGGAACAGGTTTTTAGCTTTTAAGAATATCTAAAAGTACTTTGGACTGCAGCTTCATCATTAGACGAGCGCCCCTTCCATAGTAGTTCTTCTTGTGTGTGCGCGGATGAAAAAGCTTCCTCACGCTCCTTGTTCAGTTTTGGACATATGCAGATGACATGTGGTCAATAAACAGACTTTGAGTGCCACAAAAACACACATGATGATGGCTGTTCACTTTGTAGTAGGAATCCTTCGTGGATTAGTTTTATGTGGCCGATGCGGATTCTGCTTAATAAAATCTCTTCTTGTCTGTTCGCACAGTGTGATGTTTCCCCAATGTTCTTCCAGTTTAATTTGCCGTAACTTGTTATTCGATTGGTTCGACCACAATATGTTTTGAGCGGCGTCCTTGATTGCGATCATTAACTGTTTTTTTTTTTTGCACTTAATAAGTCTTTTTCATGTGCTGTTGAGGTCCGCAATCTGACAGAGTTCCTAACATGTAATGATCAAAAACCCGTTATAAAGAAAACAAGACGGTTTCGGGACGGTTTCGGAACGGTGGGAAATTTTTAAAATGAGGAATTTCCGTTCATTTTTTATATTTTTCAGTTTCGCCTTCTTCAAAATGGTCACTTCGTGTTTCTAATTCCGTTCATTATCACTTGTTCAGAAATTCGAACACGTTTGTAATATATACGAGATCAAGTGTTCGGTAGGTTTCAGTAGGTTTCGGCGTTATCATCGCCAGTTAGAAATTTTGCATCCCAAATACAGAGAAGGTATATCCATTTTTTATTAAGAACGACGCTTTAACCGCGCCTCTTTCGACCGACTAAAATACCGAATAACCCAAATTTTATTGTACCATTTTGCATGCTCCAAAAAAAAAAAAAAAAAAAAAAAAAAAAAAAGACGCGTCGTAGAAGATAATAGTCCCGCACTCGTTGATCAATTAAGATGTAGCTTAAATAATTCTTTCAATTTGAACTATCAATTAGAAATTTTGCACGATTAAGTTCCATAAAAAACGTCGTAAGAAATAATACGCTAGTACCGTACTTCCTAGTTGACCAATTAATGGTAACGCATGGCTCGAATTATTCCCTAATGCATCATTTTTCAAATATCCAATGTCTCGAAAAATGTTTACATCATAAATTTTACTTATTAGCACACGGTGTGCGCTGTGACCGGCTTCCTTTGCATATCGATAAATTAAACGTTTACAACCGGTTCCAATTGTAGTCTTATTACGTGCGTACACACTAGAACGTTGCTTATAACAATTGTCATGACACTAACTACATACGTATAATCTGCACAGCTGGAACGTACGAATGGGCAGTATCAGAATTGAGTATAAAGCGTCACAAAGAAGAAAATAAATTACAATTTATAACACGTGCAAATTTGTGTTTATAGTACTGCCCTATATTTCGAAAATTTATTCAATAGCCGATCTATAAAACACTATATACTTCGTGATGTAAGCAAACTATTAATTATTCGTGTAAACTAAATGTTACGAAAACACGGGAATTTGTCGTACTTTTTTTTTTTTTTTTTACACGGGGTTAACAAACACCGCAAAACATACTGTCACATAATCACGGGTCTAGCTTAAACGACACCGCTCGTGTGAACTTAATGATAGGGTTACATCTTTTACATCTAAAATTATTCTTTAACTCTATCGGTTTTAATCCATTTATATCAAATACATACGTGTTTTCAACTTTGAAATATATCGCAAAAAAATTAACGTTCTCAAAATTTAAAAAAACGAACGATCGAATAATTTTTGAAGGTGATACGAGAGGAGACAAAATGCTACAAAGCATTGAACGGTAACGAGATCGGATATCGAAAGAAAAACAAAAAATGCACTAATATCGTTAATTAGAAAAAATAAAAAGTCGGGATGAACTTAAAAAAAAATATTTTCTCAAACGTAAACAACAAATAGAGCGCTAAAGATTAATACAACAAAAACGGTAAAACACACAACGCCTGAAGATAAAATTGTAAGAAAACTCTCAGACACATTCCCCTGAAATTCCAACCATCCAAACCAAAAAAACATTCGAAGAATATTAAAAAAGAAATGGACAAATTTTCCGTGTTTTTTTTTTTCTTTCTTTTTTGCCGAATATAGTTGAAAATAAACATTCCTTTTTTAATTCAATAAATCAATATACAAAAAGGAACTGAAATTATAACAGTAAATGTACACGTGTGCGAAACAAAAGCCCTGATAGTTAAGCTAAAACAAATGTTTATTATAAAAATTGAAACAAATTTGTTGAAAATTATAAAAACAAACTAAAAAAAAAAGAAAAGAAAAAAAAAATCCCGCACAAAAAATTAATATTGTTTATTTGTTTTTTCCGAAATCTCGCACATTTGGGAATTACTTTTCTTTTGAAAATCTTCTACAGATTCAAATCACTAATTATTCCCAATTGGCCTCGCCGTTTTTACATATATATATATAAATATTGGTAATTATGCAGATAAATATGCTGTGGAAACAGAAATACCGCAACAGTATTAGGACCTTACCTATGGAATATCGTTTTTTCCAGAATGTATAGTTTAGTATTTCCTAAAAATGTTAAAAGCCTGTGTTGATGATATTGCAGTGTGGTAATTGTGCCAAAAACGCAACCACAACTTGCTGATAAAATTGCAAAAGTTTATAATGAAATAGAAACATTTCTAGCAGATTTTTGAATTTCAATTAACATCTCAAAATCTTATTATATGATTCTGAATAATAAATTGAATAATAGTTCCTTAAATATAGATCAATATGGGGATTAGAGATATTAAACATGTTACTCAACTTAAATATCTAGGTATTGATAGTAATTTAAAATTTTATAATAATTTTACTTTCATTAAAAATAAAATAAATAAATTTTCGACTTCTATTTAGCAAATTATACAACAACCAAAAGGCTATGAATTACAAAAAAAAATCAGTAATACTAAGCAATGTGTATTGCGTATGGCAGTATCATATTAAAAATACAACGATTTAAAAAAATGTTACATAGCTATCGACGACTTTTATAAAGCTAATTAAATCGTATAGAACGATAAGTTATCAAGCAACTTTAGTTATATTGGCAGGACTTAAACCGATGAATACGGAAACCGAAAAGCATATTGTTTAGTATTAAACATATCAGGGGCTGAATAATGAATTTAGTAACGTAAAATATATTCATAAAAACTTATTTACCTATCAAAATTACTTAACGTTAAAAAATTAAAAATTATTTTGGAAAATTATGATATAAGATTTCAGCAAATTTAGAATAATTACAACGGTATTGCATATCAGTGTATTTTCCGAATATTATGGAAGGATTAAATAATAAAGCTGAATTTTTTTCAGTGTGCAGTTTATAACTGCACATGGAATACTTAAAGTGTACTTGTACAAGTATGGAATTATTGTCGGTTCGGAAAATTGCATTAGATGCAATTTTCAGGACAGCGTGTATCATATTTTACAAGGCTGCAATAGCAGTAATATAGTTATTGAAGGTACTTTTTTTTTTTTGTTTTTTTTTTTTTCGAGTTCCCCATTTCGGACGTTCCCGATGGGGCAAATTTATTGATAGATTCTTTTATTTCAGTGTAGTTATTATAACATAATTTCATATATCACAGATATCATAAATTTTGTGTGTAAAGTGTGTTTGGTGCTTAAAATTTAACACAGAATTTTTATAGTAAAGTATACATAAAGTTAAAATGGATCATTAACAATGTTTATATGAAATTGTATTGGTGATGCGGCAGTTAGTCACCAGTAACAATTTATTTAATATAAGAAAGAAATAAAAATGAAAGATAAACGAGTTACTGATTATATAAAAACATTTTTTTTTTTTTTTTTTTAAAGAAAGAAAAACAATATACGCCTTAGTACATTAATGAATTTGAAGTTTACTCATTCGATTTAATCAGAGTCGTAAGCAAAGCGTTTTTTCATTGCCATATGAAAGAATCTAAGCAAATTATTACAATTCTTTGGCTCTATTCGAAGTTGGGTAGTAGAAGTAATTTTGAATTGTTTTCTTAGATCATCTAATGAGGAACAGTTGAATATTACGTGATGTATGTCATCAAGAACATTCTTTTTGCAATATTTACAGTTTGGATTGTTTTCTATCTTAAACCCGATGGAGATATTCCGCAATGGCACCATGTCCGCTCAGAATTTGTGTATTAAAAAAGGTTATAAATGGATTTTTTATCTTGAGTTTTTCGTTGATTCCTGGGAAGAAATTGTAGGTTTTTCGACCAGTGCAATCCGCATCCCAGCGAGATTGCCAAATATTAATAATTTTTGTATTTATATGATGTTTGAGTATTTTGATAGTGGGCGATGTTCCCAATTCCCCAGTAGTATCATAATTTTCAAAAAACCTTAATGACTTAATTAGACTTAGATCTTTAACAATTCTATATTCTCAGACTACTGCATTACCTATTAGAAAGAGGTCTAAAGGCATTATGTTAGAGATGACACATGCAGCAGAGGAAGGAGCGGTTCTGTACAAGGAGGCAATGTTTAATAAGTATTTCCTTTGATGCTTATTGACTTTATTAAGAATTTTATTATTTAGGTAAACACAAGAGCCATAACTATATATTGCTTGGATTTTATTCCTTTGTACAGAATACTCCTTTCCTTGTGACACATTCCGTAGGTATTTGATAATATTTTTTTAAGCATATTGTAAATTTTAACACATTTATTATTTATTTTTACTAAGTGAGCAGAGAAGTTCATTTCACGGTCTATTACAATTGAAGGTACTACGGAGTAACTGGTAATAATTTCAACCATTTCAATCGCTTTACACTACAAGAGGTTAAAAGTCGTAAAAATAATATTCATTTATATTAAGACGCTATTTACTTTTAAGAATTATACTACCTTTACAATTTGTGAAACAGAATTAATGTGACCTAATAAACTTAATTGGATGGGGCACATTAATTTTTGTTTTGTCATATACCTGTAATGAATCTTACAAAATACATTCGCCTCATCGGTAGTACCTGAAGTGAGGACCCCCCCCCCCAAAAATCATCTACAATATTGAAATTATAAAATAAGAAAAAAGAAACACGGTTACTAGTACTAAAGTTTATACTCTAAAACACGTAATACAAAAATGTTTAAGCAGACGAAGACACTTCGATATAATAAAATTAACATTTAGCGAAAAGGTTTTTGATATTTACTGATAAAAGGTTCTAAAACTGCACAAAAACAAAACAAGTTCTGTCAAGCATGATGTTTCATGCGCTCACGGTTACTCCGTATGTGTAAGTTAACGATTCATTATTCGCTCTTTTTTGAACTTTTCGGCAACTTTGAAAGTTTCGTTAAAGAAATGAAATACGGTTTTGTTCCGGACAAATAGAACGCGATTTTTTTAACGATATATCACAAGCCCGGGAAAAAGAAATATTTTTTTCCAAAATTTCGAGCTTTCTGCGCCCCGAAGGTCTAATTGTAAAGCTGGAAACCCGGATGTTCTAAACTAGAGAAATATACGTGGAAGCGCATATTTTTAATCGAGTTCAAAATTTTTAGCTGTAATACTCGGGGCACCAAAAGGGAGGGGCGACATGTAATTTTCCGCGCTTTTGAACTTTTCGGCAACTTTAACTTTTGTACCGTAATTTTTTTTGATTTTATGAAAGGACTTCTGCATTTTATTTTATACTTTGAATTTTACCTTTATAGGTTTATCGGGAGAGATGAGTTACGATTTTTTAAGTGATTTTTGAGGTCGTTTTAATTACCATATTATATACATATATACGAGTATATATTCTTGACGGCTTTTTGCTGCCCAGAGTAATCGGTCATCTTGAAGTTATAGACCGTTTTAAAGAGAATTTTAATTGTAATTTATGATCTAATTTTGAACTTTATAAGTGTCAAACTGTTCATGAGCTATTGCGTATTTTAATTGAATAGTTTTGTCGTTTTTGAACCATCTTATTAGGGCATTCCGTACATTATATATGTACGAAATCCTAAAAAAAAACGCTTTCCATTTTTGTAATAATATTTCCATTGCTCTCGTAATGCAATCTCATTTTTTTTCGAAAAAAGACCGATTAAAATAAGATTTTGTAGTCCTATCAGTGTCTATTTGATTAATGCAATGGATAATTTCCCTGGTATTTAAATTTATTATTTCCGACCTTGATAAATGATTGTTAAAGTAAAAAAAAAAAAAAAATTGAAAAATAAATTTTCTTTTCTTGTTTTTGAAAGAGAAGAAGCGAGCAAAAACGAAACGGTAAAATAAACTCTGAATTAGTAGCAGACGGATTAAACGAAATGAAAACGGGAGAACAATTGAGAGATAATTAACTTCTGATTTGCTCTGCAACACCTAAGTACACGAACATCGAAATTAATACGAGATATACTAAGCTCGAGATGAGATATGTTTGCAAATATGGAAAACCTTTCAACGATGTACGCAATTTACAACTGTAATCAAGCGAAGACGCATCAGTAATTTCAGCAGATGAAAAGTGTTATTGCAACATCGATATAATTTCACTTCGATAGATTCGTATAAAATCGGACAAGCAGCTGCAGCAGAGATTACGCTTCCCTCTGGTGGAACATATGAAAGTCACACCTGACTGTACTGAGAAGATAAAATTCACTCGATTGTACGGTTAAAATTTAATTAATGTAAAAAAGATTAAAAAACAGAACTTCCTCTTGTTTAATAGGAACCATTTAAATTTCACGAACATGTTAGAAGTCCATACATTGTGAATACTATTCAAAGGTAATCTCAATAGTAATGTGATTGAAAGAATCGATTTTTTTCCGGAAGTAAAATTTTATTTTTTTCATATAAGACAGAAAACACACTCGTGTGAAGTCAGACAATGGTTTTTCTTGAAAAGCAGGAAATTACTCATACAGAAAAACGGATTGAGAGTTTGTACAATTTTTTTGATAGCCGTCACGGCAATCTTCAACACGACGTGTAATTACTGAACGTCGATGCGGAGATGTGTTTTGCGCCTGGTAGCAATGGGGGTCGTTATTTAGAGATCTAAACTGAACGACTCGCGCATACATGAATTCGATAAAATCCTAACGGTAATTCTTTCAGGCATTGATGTTTAGTTCATGTCCGAGAATCATTCGTTTTCCCGAACGATTCTGATGATTTTGCAGACTAATTTTGAAGACAGACTGAACGACGTTTCTGAGATAATTTTATTCGTTTCCGTTTTTTATTTTCTTTTTGTCTTCCGCAATCATCTTCTTCCGACACAAAACGATTTTTACCTTTGATCGTCAGCAGTCGTCGACGAAAACGGACTGTGGTAGATTAGAAAAATCGAAATATTTCTATTCTTTATAAATATTCTTGTTGTTTTTGAGTAGCGAATGTTGGCTGTTCCACTATAGTAGTCTACTTTATTCGACAGTTTGAACAATTTTCAGATCGAAGTTCGTGAAATAACACCCTGGCGGTAAGGCAATTGTTTTTAAAAAAAAAAAAAAAAAAGACTATCGGAGGAAAAGAAGGTTCTTGGTTATTGAAGTTCGTTCCTTCTTCGCGTATTTAAAAACCCTTTCAGAAATATTTATATAATTTTAAAAATGCAAAAAAATGAAAACGTGTATATTTCCCTTTGTACTATTCCCCATATTTTTGTGAAGCATAGGAAACTTTAATGAAATAAATTAGTAATATCTCAACTCTTATACTATTAATAATCTGAAGTTATCTCTCTCTCACCAACTGTTACTGGTCTATGTCAAATACGAGCTACTAAACATTCTAAAAGTGTGTATTCGAACCAAATAACGTTTTTGTATCGATTATTCGTGAAAGCTAATAATGAAATCCGCGAATTGTGACGCAACGTGTCATCAAATAATAATAATAATAATAATAATCGGATATCCTTATGCGAATTGTAAGTTAAAAAGTGACATTATCAACTGAAATCGACTCTGCTATGAGAATTTTAAGGGACTATACTACTGAGCATTCAGGGTGTTCCCCTATGGGTAGATATTCATTGAGTACTTGCTCTTATATGGTACCATGCATACAAATAAGCAGAACAATAAAAATGTAGCACTCAAAAATTTTATCACCTGTTTCTAATGTGATTAAGCACATTTAATCGGCTTCAGCGTTTAAGAGAGACTCGAAAAGTTTGAGCTGGTAATGTATTTTAAGGCGAAAAAGGAAATCTAATTGCATTAAAACATTTACATTTTTGTTTTACCTTAAGTAACTGATAATAATAATCAGTCAATCAATCAATCAATCAATTAATCACAATGTTTATTATCATTATTGTTACACAAGGTCCACAGATGCGCTATAGAGCACGAATAGTGAAAAGTAGTACAATTAAAGAAATATATAAATAAACATGAATAGGTACGTAATGAAATAAGTGAAAATAATTAACAAAATAAATGAGCGAAAAATAAAACGCAGCCTGTAATTTGAAAGGTATATAATCATGAACAGGTACGTACTAAAGAAAAAAAAAGTAAGATTAATTAACAAAAGACACGAGCGGAAAAATAAAACGCAGCCACCTGTGATCTTAAAAGAAAAAGGGGATGAAAATAAATAACTAAATAAATAAATAAATAAAAGTAAATAAAAGACAAAATAGCAAATTAATGATCCGCAATTATATATAAGCCAAAGACAATAGTAACAATAAAAATAAGGTGACATATAATATATGCATATACACACTCATACATAGATTATACATACATATCCATATACACCACAAATAATAATAATAATAATAATAATTCAATTTATTTCTATAATACCATAGATGCGCACAATTGGGGGAGTAGTGGTGTGTAAAAATTAATATATGACAATAAATATATATACATGTATGGAAATAAACAAAATCTGACAAACTTCTTAGATGATACTTTTTAAAACTCAAATAAAAATATTCCTTGAAAATAAAGTAAAGAAATGAAAGGAGTGCATATAAAGTAGCGGTTTTTGCAGTAAGGTCGTTTTTGTAAAATGAAATAATTGGTGACAAAAATCATATGTAAAATATAACAAGACGAGTACAAGTAATAAATGAAAAAAAAAAATAAATAAATAAGCACAATAAAAAAAAAATAGAAATGTTTATACATACATATATACACCACGCACCTATGTACATACATAAATAAATATACACACATACACACACGCGTATATAAATACATATACGTACACATACGCATATATGTGTACGTGAATCTAACAAGGTCCCACTTTGTCGGAATTATTTACGGGGAGATACAGCGATTTTCGGATGTTAGGTCAGAAATGTTGATTTTGGGATTTTTATCGTTCCTGATAGAGTGAACACTGTTCTTTCCAATGCCGCAAACCGCAATGTGATCCGACCTCGCGTTCGTGTTCTATGGCCCCAAAACCTAAATGCTCCTCGCCCGTCGCCTGGTTGCTATGCAAAACTTCAAATTCGTTTTTATCAAAAATATGTTTTCAACTTCAAACGCAAATGAGTTTTATACTTAGAAGGCTCCGTGAGGTCTCAATCGATCAGAAATTTTATCCAGAATACCGCACTGAGCTTAACTCCACATATTGACAAAGTGGGACCTATTAGGTTCACGTACACATATGAATAGTAGTTATACACCCATATAATATAAAATTAATAGGGATACAAAAAAAAGCAAGAGAAATTACAGAAAATATATTATTACAGACCCTAATATTTCGAATAAATGTAGAAAATGTGGAAAAGAAAGTGTAAGCATATTTTAGGCGGATGTGAACAGTTAGCAGCGCGATTTTATATGAAACGACATAACAATTTAAAGAAATTGAAATTAAATACGGCTTAATTAAATCTAAACAACCGTATTACTACAAATATGTACCTGAAAATTTTTTTTAGAATGAACGGCATAAATTATACTGGGAAAGATAACTATGGTGACGGATAAAACTGTGGAATATAATAGGCCGGATATTATAGTAATTGATAAAAAGAAGAAATTAAGTATGTTAATAGATATCGCTGTCCCAGATAGCTGAAATATGAAATATTCGAAGACAAAATAAATATCAAAAAACTTAGGGAACAGATGAAGCACATGCTGAAGATCGATACAGTTAAAATAATACCGCTAGTTATTGGAAATAGTGGTATAATACCGAATAGTTTAGTTAAGAACATAAGTAAATTATAATTGACACCGTATACATATATGTCGTAGATCTTATACAAAAATCAATAATATAAGGGAACCTTCCTTAATCATCAAATGGAGGAAATTTGTGGTACTTGTTAAGTACATTAGCCGTATTACGAATCTAACCAGCAAAGCTGTGATTTTTTGGAGAATAATAATAATAATAATTATATCAGGAAAATAATTTAGAGAGAAATTATTCAATTTATTGTATTTCAAAGTTTTACAAATTTTCTCCGGCTTTCAATGAACAGCTTTACTACAAAAATTCCAGTTTGTCAGTCACCGACAGCGCAATAAAATTACCATAATTTAGCCTTACTAGTGTTCGAATAAGAAATGATCTACATCTTGCAAAGTTTACAATGTGCGCGGCGGAAGACTGAAATAGAAAATAGGGACACGATTGCAAAAATGAAGCAGTTTTATTTTAATTTAAATTTACCGTTAGCGTTCGTTATTTCTTCAAATTTAATATTCGTCATGGAACTGTTCAAGTATTCAAGATACTGCGCCAAATTTATTTTTCGCCAAAAGAATATTAAGATAAACGTAAACCGGGAAATCGGAAAGAAAATAGAAACTGTTGAAGTTTCTATTTGATATAGTACGAGAAATTTCCGGAATGTGAACAGCACTTTAGTTGATCTGACACAATGATGAAAGTACTTCAGGCTGGGTCGGTAGCGTGAAATTTCCACCACTTCGGTCTTTACCTTATCGTACTTGAGTTTGCTTTTTTCAAGTTCCGACTTAGGCTCGCAGTTCGCCGACGTATTTATCTAAAGTACTGCAAGCGAGCGAGCTGTTTCGCTGAAAAAACAGCTCCATTTCTCTCCCTAATGGCCTATGCCGGTAAAAAATATCGATAACGAACCGAAAAAAGTACCGCGAACGTTTTTATACATATTCGTATATGAAGTTACACGAAATTACCCGTTTAGTAAGGTAACACTTGAATTCAATTAATTATCACCGGAGCAGCCGACCTATATATTGTACATATTTTAACGTGAAACAACACATCTTGTTATGCGATGTGTAATACCAATAGAAACATGTATTTTGCAAAGCAGTTTGTAATTACCATTCTATCAGAGGCTCCTAATGTTCATCGTCTTTGTGATGCGTGAAAAATTATTTTGACTAAATTTAATTTCCGTACGCACATCATCTTAATTGAAACAATAATAAAATCTTTGCAATATAAAAATTTGATACCTATGTACACATATATATATATATATAGATTTAAAAGTAAAGTAAGTCCCACATACCCTTTAACAGGGCGTCGGGGATTGTGAAGTTAAGCTTTTCATAAAGGTACTAAGCCTAATGGATATCTAAGGAGAATACTGGGGCCAGTTCCTTCCTACTTGGGATTCGCCTTTACTTTCCCAGATTTCACTGGTATAACCAATATTCAGTTTCAGGCTAGGTAAACTTGGGTACGACTTGGAAGAAAATATAAAACATCAAACAACATATGATCTGAACAATAAGGTGGTTCTACTAAAAAATTCTATTTTCTTTTTTTTTTTAATATAACATATCATGCGTGATATTTTCGGCAAGTCTCTCCTAAACCAAATCATAAACATTTTCGTAGACTGCTGCATTTAAATATTTCTTTTTTTTTTTCTTTTAAATAAATCGCGTATCTCGTTAGTATTAAACACGCTGACTGAAATATGTCGTACACTTTAACCGTGATCTTAAAGCGTGCTGGAATTATCTTTGCAAATTGTTATTAGGTGCTACACGAGTGCGAATCGGGCAGGCTAAAAATTTCAAATGTTTCCCTCCCTTAGGATACGTACTATAGGGCGCCCTCTTTTGTACGACAATTATATCTGTACATGGGAGCAACCGTCGGGGATCATTCGTTTGAAAGTCGTCCTGATCGGAGCGTCGGAAAAGTAGTCTAAGCCAGATTCGCACCCGTGTGACGCCGGCGTCTCAAAAGAGCCACGGTTAAAAATTTTCACGTGTAAAATAAAAAGTATTTCTGCACGAAAATGTAAATGGTCACTTTTATTATAAAAATAATGTAATATATTATTATTCGTCATCATATGAAGTGTTAGAATTGCTGGCACAATTAGGCAAAATTGGCGTGATATTTTTAATAGTGAAAGCTGACGTTGGATATTCACGTTCATGCTAGAACTTACGATAGTTCCGTTTGTGCCCCAAAAAAACAAAAAAATAATCTAAAAGCAATCGCGAAAATGTTCTGTAGTGACAGGTGTCTGTGTATTTTCAATCTACATTGGTACGACGAAATATAAAGACCATCTTGAGTTGGCCAGGGTTAATATTTCAAATAGTAAGTTTTTTTTAGTGCTTAATGTGATAAAAAGTGTAGCGAGATTCAGAAGTAGATAGCACTTACTGCCTGATATTTTTACAGATTATACTAAAACCGAATTTAAAGCGTGAACATAATGAACGTAGGTCGGGATAATTTGCTGGCACCTCTTTTGCTCTAAACCATTTAACTAACCACTAAGAATTCCCCGGTCATATTACAAGTTTCACTTAAAATTTTCTCTATAAAAATCGGTATTTTTCCGTTAGCGACCGGAAATAATGGAACAAATTACTCCCGACTGCAGTGAAACCGATAAATTGATTCTGCGTTCTGTTTTCTTCATCATAAAACAGTTGATAGTTTGCGAAATAGACTATAGTAATATCCTCCAGCGTTTCCTCTAACGTAATTTCAGTACATCGAGTAGCTTTAATTTCTTTACAAATTTCGAATGACGTCAGCTAGACACTTAATTAGAACATTCTGAATTTCTGCGGAAGTTCTTTGAAAGTAATTGAATTTTCCAAATGGTCTTCAATAAACGGATAATAAATTTTTGTGACTTCTTAAAACATTGGTGATGTTATCGGAATTCCCATGAAAATCAAAATTGGAAGTACTATAATACATATTTTCGGTATATAGAGCATCGAGATAAACGTTTGTTAAACAAATCTCTGTCTCTCCCTCTCACCCTCTCTGGCTATCTCCTCCTTTCCGTATATATGTGCATGTGTATGTGTATATATATATATATATATATATATTGAAAAAATGAGATGCTATTTACTCCAGGTATATGTTGATTGGCACTGATGTGAAATCGCAATATCATTAGACTTTAAGTAACTTTGGCTTAGGAATTTTTGAGTAATCTAAAAAATAGGAAAAACAAAGTAATTAAGTGCTTTCGTACAAATTAATCGCAGCATAAATATAAATACGAGTGTATTATTCAGCATTAAAAAATAAAATCGAAAAATATAATCACTTTTTTAAATTTTTTCTATAAGTGGTGGGTATCACTGAATTTATTGATGATTTTGAATTCATTAGCATATTTTTCGATCATAGTACATTTACCTTGTTTTAATATTTCTTAAACGTTCTCTATTCACCTTTTATTTTTATTTACATCAGTGAATTTTTTGGCATAAAACCGTTGTATTAAGACATTTTCAACAAATTGGTATAATTCTAAATTCATATAAATAGTCCCTTCATAAAAATAGGTCTGAAATGAAAATAAAAATATTTAGAAAATAGTTAGACAAGCAAAAAAGAAAAATTAATTAAAAAAAGAATATAGAAAATTTAGTTCCAAGTTGCCCGCATTTATATATATATATTATTATCGAATCGTCTTACACCTTGTAGAGGTATCGTGACCATGATCTGTCACCCGGTTGATCAGACTGCGCCAACAATTCCGATCCCTTGCGATGTGTACACACTTCTGCAAGGTACGACCAGCAGCTTAGCACACCGCGTCCGACCGTCTAGTCGGCGCACGACCTCGACTTCTTCTTCCGTTGACCTTTCCTTGGATGAGTTCCAAATTGTCCGCTCGGATCACATGATCAAAATACCGCAGTATCCTGCAGAGCACCACAGATAATAGCCTCTTCGGGTTACAAATCTCATTTAGTATGGAGACATTGGTTCTCCTAGCCGTCCATGGGACACGCAGCATACGCCTCCAGCACCACATTTCGAGTGCATCTATACGTTTTTTGTCTGCGCTGGTCGTCGACCAATTCTTCGCACTATATAAAAACACTGAGAAAACGAGGGAGTTCACTAGCCGAATCTTTACACCTTTACTAACAGCGGAATCAGCCCAAATTCTTTTTAAACGGCTCATTGCGTTGCGTGTAATCTTGTATATTGAAATCCAAAAGAGATATTGTTTGCAACTTAAGTAACTGCCTAAATTTTTTTAACAATTTTGACAGTTAAAACTTATCGGTGTGATCTTTATCCCGATTATGTAGAACTTAATAACTTTTTCACTTTGTATTTGAAATAACGCATTCACACTCATTAAATATAGACGAACGGGGGAGGTCTTACTTTTTTTGCAACGATAAGATACACGCTACGTTTTGTACCGGTAAATGTTATCAATGACCAGGGGTGGATCCACGGAGACATTTCGGAGAGGGAAATTATATAATTACGTAATATCACATACGGTAGGAAGGGAAATTTGAGAAATACCTTGTTTCATAAAGAAAAACTCAAATAGCGACCTCTTTAGAAATTCAAAAATGTTCTAAAAATACATCATTATTACAGTTTAATTTAAATTTTGTTTTGTTTTTAGGTTGAAAGTGAAAAAAAATTATAAAATTGTAGTTAAATAGCAGTTTAGAATTTAAACAGTAAATTTCTAGAAAGAATAGAACGATGGTATTTTTATTAGACAGTTTACTTCTTTTTTATTTTAGTTAATAATCCGATGCGAATTCTTTGTCCGTGAGCGCAAGTAAAAAAAAGTACATATATATATATATATATTTTTCATTGAACGGTTTTTAATTAAAATTACAAAATAAAAATTAAAAATAAATAAAAATGGCAAAAAATCGACGATAGTTGAATAAAAACGTAACATTAATAGTTTTACTAGAAAACTGTATTAAATATTACTTACAATTAAATCCGTCGGGGTTATATTTATACAAAACTTTTATAAGAATAAATTAGGTTTTTCTGTTGTAACAAATTTTTCATCGAGGTTTTTTGGTTCTTGGTGGGGAGGGGTTTTATCGCCCTGGACCCGCCACTGTCGGTGACGCTGTTTTTTGTTTTAAATACCCATATTGTTCTATAAATAAGTCGGTTGATTACGTAAAAACAACAATATAACACCGACTCTATTATTTGATTCTGTAATCTGTCATCGAGATAAAGGGATTTATTTCTGTCGGTTTATTGCAGCGCAAACGGCGCGGGAACTAAATAATTTTGTCCAGCAGTCGTAATCCATCCATCACTATTACCTGCCGTTGTTAAATCTACTTTTCTTCCGAGGAATCCATTTCAAAACTTTTCAATCTTTTTCCAGGTAACGCTCGCTAGTGTCTTTCCTCGCTAGGATTAAATTTTAATTACACTGCGCACACCTAATAGCGGTTTGAAATTGATAGAATACAGCGATATTTTTGAGGAAAATTAAAAAGGATACAAAGAATTATGTACTTTTCAAATACAGCTTTTTTGGAAAAAATTGACGAATTATTTCTTAATAGATACAATTTCCTGGTAATGTATAAATATTCGGAGTTGGAGATTACATTTTTAAAAATTTTATCACTGAGAAGGAAAGGGAGAAAAAAGTGGAGTTAGAACTCTTGGTAAAATTAAAGATTAAAAGGAAGAATGAAAGGAGAGAAAAAAGCAACTTATATTATAAATCCGCGCTATTCTCTTTCCCTCACATGTCTCATGTTGTGTATTACAGTGAAGCTCTGAGCAAAAATAAACTCGATCATCCTTCGGACCTCGGCGTGAGTACATGAACCGCCAGTTATCTTCTACAAGTACTATAAAAAAGTGAATATCAGTTGACTACGTCATTCGTAAAAGAAGAAAAAAAGAAAAATTACGATTTGTCTAGCAGTTTTTATTACAATTTTAGTTACATATTTCGCAACAGGTTTTTATCATGAATACGTACTACATATATGCATATGTATGCTGACCAAGATAACACGCGATTTGTGAATTTAATAACACTCGATATGTACATTAAAAATCGAGATGATGACGAGGCAACTCGTGTACTGCTCGTGTCGACCGCTATATTAATTACTTGTCCGATAATTCCCTTTGAGGATAAATCTAAAGATGGTATATGTGACCGGTAGTCGGGGTATTAGAATTCGTTAGATTTGAATAACCGAGGTAAGCGGCTTTCGAGAATAATTTTGTAGCAAGTTCTGCGCGCGAGATAAATTCCGTAACATCTTCAATAGAGAATTCATCACGTAGCAATAGCTCGATCTTCGAAGGCGGTGATACACGCTATATCAAACTGATTTTCAAAGAACCATTTCGAAAATTCAGTATCTGCTGCCGAAATAGTAGAAACAAAACGTTTTGATCTACAGGTGTTATATCGTCTGTTATAAGCTTTTGATATTTCAATTTCGAGGCTCTAGCTGATACTGTGTTCTTTGATCTGAGAACATTATACGTTATACATATTCTTCACTTTTCTTTCATGTAAAAATTCTTTACTGATGGTTTCAAGAATGATAGCGGAGCCGGTGGTGCTCTTACAGCTCTCTCATTTATAAACTCGGGATCTCTTTGAACTCCCTCTACCTTCTGCTTAATCTTTTCAGCTGAGAGGCAGTCACTCCGTGCCGTCTCCTTCATTTCTCATACAAGGGGAATCTGCAAATTTCTCATTGTTTCCGACTACTCCAGATCTGTCCTTCAAGCACAATTTCTTTGGAAGTTTTAAGATTTGATGACATAGAACGACGGAACTGTAAGGTTGAATAAAAGCATTTAATAAAGAAAAACCGCGTTGTTCAGAATATTGGAAAGGCGACCGGAAAAAAAAAAAAAAGAAAAAAAGGGTAAAACAGTAGTCGACAAATAATCAGTACTGAAAATAGATGAGACACTTATGGGGTTTGTTTCAGGAACGATATCAGCGATAAAGGAACGAAAAAAGCGAACCCCGGCTCCGAAGCAAATCGGTGGGTACTTAGCAGTCGAGGTAATTAATCAAAAAAAAAGATGAAAATCACACATAATCGAAGGAGAAAAGAGTGGAGGGTGGTAATAAAGTTTTTTTCGAAAGAGCATCGATATATTAGAAGCGAATAAGTGTTTTTCTTGCGAAGCGACCACTGTGTTCTGATTACGTGCGAGTGGGGAAGAATCGTGTCCTTAGTATCTGATAAGAAGTTCGACTTCGGGGGAATGACACTGCGGTCTTGCGACATAGTGTCAGGTATGGCCAAGAGATAAAATTAGTCGAATCATTATCAAAAAGGCTCTACTAGCTACGATTGTCGAATTTCACTGGTTTTATCGCACGATGCGGATTCAAGTAGAAGGTAGATTTTGGTTAATGAAGCGTTTTTATTTTGCCGCGTTGCGGTCCACATGTACGGCACACGAATAATTCGGAAAACAGACTTCGGCGCATAATAATTCGGAATGGTAGCGGCACCCCAATTTCGCACCCGTTAATATTAATTAAAGATGTACACTAATAACTGCAAGCAGCACTGTTGGAAATTGTCCAGCGAATAGCAACGGCAAAACGATAATCCGATATTATAGGAGACGGACCGGAGCATTTGCTGGGTCAGCAGATCCGGAGCAGTTGCAATTAGAAATTTGTTTATTTATTTATTTCATCGTTTTACAAGTTGTAAGTGAATCCGCGTATATAGATAGTCGGCGGATAAGTCAGCGAGCAAGCTAGGAAGTTCGAAATTTATCCATTTATTGTATATTTCCTATCCTTCGATATTTATGAATCGTTGTGACTGCGAGTTTATGTGCGTGAATAATAACAGACGGGGATAGACTGAGTCGATTTTGTCGTTTGTGAATCGACTCCGATATATGTGTTCTGTACCTAAAAAATTTCCATTCATTATGTGTTAATATGAAGAGAATTTTTCAGAAGTACGATTTATTGAAACTTTTCGATGACCGAGCTGTACCGATTTTTTTTCGAACCTAGAAAATACCGAGGAATCAATTTTTACCACGGTTTTTAATTCGTCGTATTAGTTTCGAACGCCGTACTATTGGTACATTCTTGATGTATGCTCGCTAATGATATACAGCGACCTATGTAACTGGAGAAATTGATTAAATGTGCCCTATAATCAGCAACAAATCGTAAAGCGGTCTTTGATCAAAAGTTGATTTTACTTTATAAATTCGCGCTAAACTGCCCCCCCCCTACATCAATGCGCACGCCTTAATTGAATCCTGCCGCGAGAATATTCACCGATCTCGTCGTAATATGTATCGTGCACGCGACATACGCGCTAGTACTGTAGTATTACATTTTCTAAGGTCTGATGTACGATGCGGGAACACACAACGCATTTTGTTTATGGTGCTTTTTGTGGACTTGTATACTATAATGTTCACAGTGGTTGTTTTGCTTCAACGAAGATATAGATAAGAAGAGACACTAGTATCAAGTCCAATACATTTTTTTTTTTTTTTTTCGGTTCACGAATAGTGGTCCGAAAATAGCGTCACTACTCCAAGAATTTGGTATCGGTAAAATTTTTGTCGAGCAAAAAGAGTACAAAAAGAAGTTTTTCGAAAAATTTAAATATTGAAAAATAAATCGATTAACAGCGGTGCAAATTAGTATGGAAAACCGGTCGATAAGAAAAGTTTATATTACTCGCTCCGGAGTTAATTGAATATACATTTATGCGAAACTTTCTGTTTGCAACGCTTGAGAATTCCGCAAACCGAGAACATTCTACAAACGCAGAAGCAATCAGATACGGTTGTTTTTTTCATTTTTTTTCATTTTTTTTCATTTTTTTTTTTTGTTTGGTCGCGTCAACTACCGGCATTACCCCCTAGCGTAAGTGAAACTTTTGAAAGTGTTAATGTGCGGCAGTGGTGGGATATTCTCTGGCCGAACGAAACGGTAGCCGTCAAGGACTGGCTGGCAGCCGTTTAATACGAAAAATTGAACATAAACAGGAAATCCAACAAAAGAACAAATAACCCAGACCTTTGTGAGAAGAAAAGGGCACGATATAAATTTTTTGCATAATCGACTTCATTTTAGGCGATCTTCTTTAGCATAATATTACAAAAAAAAAATCATTTTTGATCGCCATATCTCGATTACAGTTTTATTCTCTTTCATCTTCTCCGAGGGTCGATATTTCACATATATCGGTTAATTACCAAATGCGTATTATCCTTTCTGAAGTGTATCTTCTACAGCTGTAAAAGCCCTTCGGCCCAATATGAATTTACCGCAGTGTCGTCAAGCGTGAAGTCGGCGTATTAACGTCATCTTACTAATTATAATTAATCCTAAAAGAAGCGGCATGAATATTTATTCACGCTCTTGAAACGCTATCAAACAATAATCGACTTGTATGTATGCGCAAAAACACAAATACGTCTCTATCTTATACGTATATCGTTTGTGTATGTGTATATGTGTAAATACATGAAATAAAAAGTGCGCATTTCGCGCTAATTAGACGGCTGCTTAAGGTTGTTAAAACCAAAATTAAACTTACTCGATAATACTTCAAGCAAAACTCAGCCGTGTGTTGTATGATTCCATTTAGCGAGAAATTTAAATATATTATAATGATCAATTAAGCGATTATTCGATACGGATTTTTGTCACCTCACAACTTTCCCGATAGCAGCTCCGTTGTTTTCAGTTTTACATGTATCCGCGACAGTTCGGGGTGAGGAAGGCAATTTTTGAAACTGTATTCATAATCTTCGTGATTGCAGATTTTTCGGAAACTAATCGACAAATTAGTTAAAATCGTTTCGTACATTTGCATATTTGTCTGTTTATTTCAATCTACTAAATGGGTTAAAAAAACCGTTGTGACGAATGTTTACTTTTTTGCTGTATTTTGTTGGGTCTCTCTTTGTATGTATGCATGTATGATGCATGTATGTATGTATGTATGTATGTATGTATGTATGTATGTATGTATGTATGTATGTATGTATGTATGTATGTATGTATGTTGTATGTATGTATGTATGTATGTATGAATGTATGTATGTTGTATGTGTGTAATGTATGTATGAGAGTGTAATAATCGAACTCAATATTATAGTAATATGCACTATTTTGCTTATTTTACAATTTCTTTTTTTTTTTTTGTTTCTTGAGTACAAACCCAGCGCTATTGACAGGTCACCACGCTAACTTCACTCCCCAGAGTACAGTGGTCAGTGAATATGTTCACATCTTAAATTCTTCATTTCCCCGTCATGTAAAAATTTTCACTGATGGTTCAAAAAATGATAACGGAGTGGGCGGTGGTTTTACAGCTCCCTCGCTTAATCACTCGGAATCCTTCAAACTTCCTTCCTTTTGTTCCATTTTTTCTGCTGAAGCAGTCTCCGTTCTCCGTGCTGTCTCCTTTATTTCCTCTTCAAGAGGGACCTGTAAATTTCTCATTGTTACTAATTCCAAATCTGTGCTGCAAGCTATTTCTTCTCCTCCTTCCCACTCGTCTAATGATATTATTCTTTCTGTTCGTGTCTTTATTTCCAAGTTGCGCTTAGCACGTTCTATCCTTATTGACTTTTTATGGGATCCTGGCACTCTGGCATTGAGGACAACGAAGCAGCTGACTTCCTAGCTCGCTCGGCGTCTCTCAATGGTCCACTTCTCCCTCATTTTCCTGCCTCAGGCATTCCTTTTTCTCTCCTCAAGTCTCCATGCCAGACTATGGATTGACGTGTACCCCTCTTTTTTTGCCAATCCCTTCCCCTTCTACTTCCTCCTACAGCCTATTCCCAATTCACAGCCCTGGTTCCAATTTCTTCCCTTTTCTCGGCTCTCACCTATTGTTTCCTTAATCAGACTAAGACTTGGTCATTTCCTCCTCCCCTCTTCTTGCTTTTTCTTTTTCTCTTTCACCCTCTGTCTTTTGCCCTCTCCATTCTACTGATCCTCCCTCTATATGTGACCCCAACCATATCCTTTTTGAATGCCCTGCTCTTTTTCCCGAGTGCTCTCATCTATACGCCGAACTCTTGGCGTTGGATCTTCTTACCCCTTTCAATGCTTCCTTTATCCTTCCCTTCCCATTTCTAACCGTTATTCTCCTCCTAATTTCCTTTATATATCTCCGATTGCCTCAGAATTTGAGTAGGTGATCTAAGATCATGTAGTTGGGTCACAGTGCTGATACCGAACCCATTTAATAAAAAAAAAAAAAAATACCTAAGCGAATCTAATTGGTTGTCGTAATATCCATCAGTGTATCTATTTAATATACTCGTTGTTTATATTTATTATATATTAAGTGAATTAAACGCGCTAATAAAACAATTATTTAATACTCAACGAGTTTTTCGAAGACAAAGCTTCATGATCACGGGAGTTATTATAATAAATAACCCCCGCGATCATGAAGCTTTGTCTTCGAAACGCATAATAAAAATTGGGGACACCCGAATTGCATAACAACATTTTACACAGTGACAAGTCGGACTCGAATTGCGCACCACTTAAAAAACTTAAAAAACTTAAAATCGACGAAACAATAAAATCAGTAAAAGTGTCGTTCTTTCAGTGACTTCCGAAGTGTGTTATCATATCTCGATGGGGGGGGAACGTTTGCTATTTGGAATAACATTTCGGTTGCTTAGAAAAAACCTCCTTAACGGTTTGCGAAAAATAGACTATCATCATCCCGTTAGCAGTACGGTTCTTATTCTAAATATTTTTAACAACCTCTAGGGAACATACACATATTTAAAGAAATGCTGCATAGAATAGAATAAATTTTTGCGCGAATATTATACGAAATAGAATGTAAATTACAATAATTTCTAACTGAATATACTTCAGTGCACGGCATATTATATTTCATGAAGTTTCACATTAATACAAAATACGGTCATATCAGCTGATTATTTGACATAAAATACAAATGTGATAACCGTATGAAATTTTCCAGTTCGACAAATTAAGCATCTATTATTATAATAACAGAAAGATAAAAGATCATAAATGTAAATAGACCGTTAAATGTAAAATTACTGAAGGTTGAACTAACTAGCCAATTGCAAAAGCCAGAATGAATTTTTAATGATTAAAAAATAAATGAGAACATAAATATATATCGCAGTTATTTATCGAAAGTATATAATATTTGTTTCGTAAACGAAAAATGAAATTGGAAGTTTAAACAATTAGTATATATATATATTTAAAATTAACCTGATGTATTCTGAAATATTTTTTAATAAACCGTCGTTATAGAGGAGATATTTTTAATACACATAAATCGGTGTTATTGTTTTTCGTTGGCGGATTTTAAATATCATTTTTTTTAAGTATACGATAATGCGTAAAAATGTTGAAAGCCATCGGAAAATATTCAATTGTTATACGATAAAGCGGGCATCAGTTTTGGAGTCGAACAAATATCATGGACTGAATGCCGTTTTCGATCGTTTCTTCTTATATTTCATACCGACAAACTTCCGGTGCGCAATTCGAGTGTCGCCGAGGAAATTAAATAATCGTTTCATTAGCGCGTTCAATTCACTTAATAAAATCAATTTCGCATATTTCCGCTTTCCAAATTTGCCGCGCTTTTCCTGGAGGACCGTCAGGCGCGTACACAATGCCAAAATAAATTTTACAGAAACATACTTCATTATCAAATACAAACGATAATGTCACAAATGGCAATCGGCCAAAATGCGTCATTTAATATTTAATTTATAATTCAGTTTTAATTTTAATTTATATATTCCAGATTTTATATTGTCGACTTCGTGAACTGGCCATATCGACCCTTACACATTTGTTCGTTTTCGATTTTGTTATTTTATAATTGTGTAAATTCTGTACGATGAACATAAGGACTATTTAAAACTAGTCGGGGCTATTTATTTACGAATTAATTTATTTTAATTTAAAAATTCTGTAAATAGCGTGTTTAATTTATCTGTGACTGAAGGTGATCAAATTAGCGCGTATGTTTCAACTTTGGCTGCAATCTGATTAAGTTTGAGGTGCGGAAAAAGTTCCCGTTTCGGGATGAGCTTTATATTCTCCCTTTTGTTGAAAAAGAAGTGAAAAAAAAACAAAAAAAACGAAAAATTGAAAGGGGTTTCACTTCTTCACGCGATGAGGAGACGGATACGCGTTAGATTAATGCGCATTATTAGGCAAATTTCGTTACCCATCCGAAGACGATTAAAACAGCCCAGTAAGAAACTTCCAGCGTACCCCGAGGATTTGTTTGAAAATAAAAACCGTCGAGTCACGAAGACAAAAAAAAAAAAAAAAAGAAAAAGAAAAAGTTTTTAAATTAAAATAACCGATCCAAGGCGAAAGAAGTTTCATGAGAAAGGAAAGAAATGCGAAGACATATTTTAGTGGAAAAAAATGATAAAGTATATACGAAACGTGCTGGAAAAAGGGGTGAATTTTTTTTCTATCCCCTACTGTCGTTAACTTGCACATTTATTACCACTTCCTTTTTTTTATATTAAAAAAATGAAAAAAAAACAAAAAAACCGGGATATTCGATAAAATTATTTAATTTTGCTAAGGTAGTAGTCGTTGATGCGAAATTTGGTCCAAATCGCCAATGGGAGTCTTCAATTATTCAAGGGCAAGTGAACAAATGAATGATATTGCGTTGTCGATTAAAAAATTTCTCTTTAGTCTCTGGGAAATATTAATATCGCGTGTTTTTTTTTGTTTTTCGGTTTTTTCCCTTTTATTTTTTTTTAGAAAATTCATTTAAGGAATATTCCTTTTTATTCGCATTATCTGTTTTTCAATATATTTTTCGGTTTCACGTTCATCAGCTCATTAAAATAAACCGCGCGGCATTACCGCCGCAGTTTTCATCTCCAAGCTATTATTCGGATGACCCTCATCAAAATAAAATTATACCGAATAATGGAAACCGAACGATTTATACTTTTAAAAATTGACTATTCTTAATTTCTTTTTTCTTTTTTTTTTTTTTTTTTTTTGCATTTTCCTTTTTTACTGACTGATTTTTTAATTTGTCTTTTTATTTTGTTCCCTCTTTATTTCTGTTCTTTTCCATTAGTTTTCGTTGCGCAAAATATGCACGTTTGAACCGGTGAAAAGAAGCGTACTTGTAGCGTTATCGGTCCAATTTTTCGTCCATTTTTCTTTTCGTTAATTATTTGTTGAGTAGAAAAAGAAAAAAAAAAAAGGGAAACTATAAAATACCGACAATTTTTTGCTGTTCAAAAATAGAACGGATTTTATAACGTTCCTGAAAATTGATTCGATGACTGGGTTCGAGAAATTGCAAAAAATTCCGGATTATTCAGTTCGGTGGCGATATTTCTCGCAAACATTTTTTTTAAAAAAGAAACAAAAAACCTATTTACACATGCCGATTGGAAAATTGCTCCACAGATTGTGGATTAAATGAAACGGAAAAATTCAAAGTCCCATCACCTCCTACCGTCGCGTCTTCAAAGTGAGCGGCGTATTACTGACAGGCCCCTCTTCGTAATTATATTCCACGTAAGTGCTGAATTGTACGTAATAATCATTAGCCTGAAAAATAAACTTTGTCATTCACGGTGATCTCACTGGCTCCATGGAATATTTTTCTTTAAAGGGGGTTTGCAAGCGTGAAAAAGTTATTTTGCCCTTAGGAAGCACTTCGCTACTGCGATAAAACTGAAAAAGTACATTTTTAATTTAAGATTAATTTTTAAAAAAACTTGCTAATGAACATAATCGAAATTACACGCGAATAATTTTATTTTCATCGAAAATTAAAAGAAATTATTAAAAAAAATGAAGTGAATTTTTTTTTAATTATCACATTGTACAGATTTTCTTATTAAATTAACTCTGCCTTATTTTTAACCAGTTTTCCGTTATTTTTATTTATTTATTTTTTTTATTATTTTATTTTTACATATAAAAATTTAATGTAGTCAACAGTGGAAACCATCCAATTAAGTTTTTTCTATTCCACATTGAAAATACTATATAACATTAATATAAATTGATATTGGACTTCCTATATTCCTGCATTAGATGCAACGAGCAGAACAGTGTACAGCAGAAGACCGTGGTGAATTGGCAAAAATGAATATTTTCAATAAATTGGTCAAAAAGGGTATATTTCCTTTTGGTAACAAATTCTCATTTTAATATCAGTGAAGTGGCAAATAGGAGTTCGGAGCCCGTACATTAATTAAAACGTTAACGGTCACGTTTCAAACTGAAGAAATGGTCTTATCACTTAATCGTACTATGGGAATCCCAAAAAAAATAAGTCGAAACTCCGTGACTAGAAATGATACAACGATTTGCCTCACAGTTATTAAAGTTCCCAATTCGCAGAGAAATTTCCAGGCCCTCCTTCTATATATGTCGAACTTATACTGCAATAATCTTTATAAAGCACACTGAATTCCAGATCATTTCATTTGCTATACCATCAAGAAATCTATCGATGGTCCTTCGATAAAAAACCTCTTACAGGTAAACTTTTATGTTTTTAGCCGCTTATTTATTTGATATACCCCAACAGTTTGGCCGGTTCTGCTGAGTATCCATCTACTGAACAAATATCGATTGTGTATATATATATACATATGCAAAAAAATTACAGATCCATGTAATATTTTTTTTACAATAATCCTATTTTATATTTATAAATTATTCAGGATTTTTTTTTTTTTTTTCAATTTAAATTTACTTAAAGTTACTTTGAAAAATAGGTATTTTTAACGATAGTCCGAGCAATAGACTCCCGGTGACTAGCTAAGTATGCTGAATAATTAAAGTAGCTTCCATTTCGAGATTAAAAACGTTAACTGCAATTGGAAAATATAATTAATTAAACTCGGCAGGGAAGTCACCTGTCAGAACGGAACGAACAAAACTTTATGAGGATATTCATTTTTAAAAAAGGGAAATAATAATTTCGAATCTATTTAATAGCCTGTTGTTCGGTAACATGATCGTAAAATTCGGTTGCCGGCGAAAGGTGCCTAACGTTAAGAATTTCGGGTGATCGGAACAAAATAAATGTGTGCATTGGAATTTAGACGTCGGAAATAGGTCGATTTTTATGGGCTTAGACGTGAAACTTCTAGTTTCTTCACAGATCCGACTAAAACATCCTGAAATTCAGGTTACGCCGACTGTATCTCCAGCGAGCTTTGTCAGTTGCAGATGTAAAATTTTTCACTTTTCAATAACTACAAGAAAATGTCGTGAGGATCAATTTAAGTCATCTTTCACACACAGGCGGTGATATGCTTTTAAAGTTTTATACTTTCTTTTTCTTGCATTTTTCGTTTTGTTTTTATTTTCTATGTAGTGTTGTAATAAAGGCCTCTCAGTACCCTTTGCAGCTGTAATAATAAACAAATTAATTAATTAATTCAGTTTCCTTGTCTCGTCCAGGAGCTAAGTCGCTTCTAAGTTTGTACATAATCTGAAATTGAATATTGGTTATACCAGAGAAATCTGGGACAGTAAAGGCGGATCTCAAGCAGAAAGGAACTGGTCTCAGTATTCTCCTTAGATCCATTAAGCTTAGTACATTGTGAACCTTAACTTCATAATTCCGACACCCTATCAAGAGTATGGAACTTACTGTACACGTTAATTAATTTTTAACTAATGAAAATTAGGAAGGATCTTTCTCCGGTAAAGGATTGCAAATTAAAACCTCATTCAAATTGAATAAAATACAATGAGTAATAATTTTGTAAATTATATTTTTAAGAAAGCAATTAATTGATACAACAATTGCCTCTATTTTTTAAATTAAAAAATGACCAACCGTTTTTCAAATAATTTTTTTCTCAAAGCTCATAAAAATATCGACGTCGAAATTTATACAGTATACTACATATATATTTTTTAATTAAACAAAATTTGTAATGTTAGACACATTTCAATAGCAGTTGAGTTTTATAATTACGAAACAACAATAATTAATTAATTTATTAATTATGAAAGGCCTATGAAACACCACTTTGACGCAAATTATAGCAAACGTTATGGAAAGCAAAACAAAAAAATGTATAATTATATACATACATACTTATATATATGTGTGTGTGTGTGTGTCGAAAGAAATTCAGTTTTCTCAGCTCCTTTTCCGGAAAGCTAATGTTACAATTTCGATTATCTCACCTAATATAGAAATAGAGATCAGCTTGGATTCCCCGGTAATTTATTTATTTTTCGTGCCGAAGATAGTCAAACCGATTCAAAGTCGTTCCTGAGCATTATGCTTTTTTTCCTTTTTGGTAAATGAAAATAAAAAAAATTAAAAAACTTCCAAATTACAAAATTTTACATTTAGGAGGGCACTTGCCAAAACAGCGAACTACACTCCGCACATGCGCAAGTACAAGAAATCAGTTTGTTTAAAACTCGAATATATCAGCCTAGCCTCGTATTACAGCGATAAAGTAGAAAATAGAAAACCGAAAAAAAAAAGAAGAAGTTTTTGAACAATTATTTCCATTCTTTATTGTTCCGCACCGGTATAAAGAAGAAAAATTTCATTTATTTATTTAGATTTTTACTGCCTACTGTAATGTGTCCATTACATGGAACATATAAAAAAAAAAAAATTTTAGAAAATAAAAGAAATAAATAATAATAAGAATAATTTGGAATGTGTGGTGTGGGTGCGAGTGTGCGCGTGCATGGAACTGTTGTCGGTGGGACCAGCCAGTCAGCATCCTGCAGGAAACAAAAAGGATCTACCTGATTCGGCCAAGTCCAGCGGTCACGATCGAGTAGGCGGTCGAAATTTTGGAAAATCGAGAAGAAGATTTTAGCGAGAAAGGCAGTGGCAGCCTTATAGAGTTAGTCTCAGTTTTTACCTTCGAGCAAGGAGTCTCGTTTTTACCTTCGGTCAAGCCAGTCAGTGGCTGTTTACCGGTTTTTAATTTTGTAGAAATACTTCCGTTTTGATTTCTCGTGGAAAAGTCGCCGTCTTGTTACTACGTACGACATAGGTTAAATTTATCGATAAATATCGAAGTGGCGCGAGTAGTGATTCTTGCTGTTCGGCCAAGTTTGGATTCGGATTTGCAACCGGTCCTCAACGAAAGTGTTCGATAAATCTTCCTCGACCGATTCCGATTTCTGCAACGCAACCGACCGCCGAATCGCCACCAATGGATCCCCGATCACCGACAACAGTGATACGTATAATTTATATTCTCTTTACATATATGTATTGTTGTGTATTTGTAATTGCGCTATTTTCGGACTAATATTGTTTTTCAGCGGTCGACCGGCAAAGAAAGCTAGGTGTACTTTTTAATAATATATTGTTCGTTATAAAAAGCTCTGAAAGTAATCTGTCCAAAACCTCTTATTTTAATAAATTCGATAAAACTAAAAAATAAAGAAAATCCACGAGGATAAAACCTCGTGGTTGGCATCCCTGACTACCAAGTTAGCGTCTAGAACCGTTACACTACATAGGCTATAATCTACTTAGTCCAGTTACAGTACGGTACATAGTTTTATAAAACTAAGTGTAGCATTGTACGTTTAAGAAATTTGATTATGTTATTGAGGTTCTTGATATCCAAAAAAGCTTTGAAGTCCGTGGCAGTTAGTTGGTTGGCGGTGAACTTGAAGCAGCATAGTACCAGATGTTGTATGGTAATTCTTTCACTAGGGTCGGTGGCTCTTTCCTCTCGAGAATGAACTTATGCGTCAGCTGTGTATGACCCAGGTATAGCCTGATAATAGCTGATGTGAGCGGTTTATTCTTTTTTGTTGCCTTGAATATTTTGTCCGTCCAGTCGCTATTGTTCAGTTTTATCGTGGTCAGGGTGCTTGGTGCTGTGACGCGTAAGTTTTCCAGCCACTGGTGGAGAATTTTGTTTTTTTGTCGGCTGGTGTATCATCTTCGGTAATATGTGCAGCACTTTTAATTTCGCGTATGTTGGTGGAGAGGAAGGTATCATTGTTTGTGAGTACAATGTAATTTGGATGATCGGGATTTGCTTCGACTTTGAGGCTATATCGGATAGCAGTTAATTTCCTCCGAGTGCTTAAAGGCGGTTCAATTCGGCTTGTCGGAAAAGCGTGCAGACTTATTCGGATTCCAGCATTATGTACTGGGTCAAGTATTTGGAGGCAAGTCTCTGACGCCGACAGATATGCCAGGCTGCCGTATTCAAGCTTGGATCGGACAAGAGCCCTGTACAGCTGCAGCATCCTCTTGGGGCCAGGGCCGATGACCCTATTTCGGAGCATTTTCAGTATGTTCATTCTTTGGTGCGTTTCATGTCGAAGTTGCCTCAGATGTGCCGTACACTTGAGACGATGATCGAAAGTAACTCCAAGGAAGGTGTGATGGTCGGTTTTGGTAGAAAGTTTCTATTTAGCCGGAGCTGTAAGGCTTGATATTTTTTCTTCCTGGTGAAGATCATATATTTGGTTTTTGTTGGTGAGAACTCCAATCCTACCGTGTTACTCCATGACTCGAGGTTGATTTCATTCTACATGCTAATTCGCGCAAAAGAACAACGGAGTTAGTTGATTTTAAAACGGTCCCGCAATGAAATTGATAACGTTTTGTTTTTGTATCATGACACGAAAACGTGTTACCATTGCAAGATTGTTCTATTACCCTCTTTGGCCTAAAAGTGGCGTAGTATTTAATGCTATAGATATAATTACAGCACACGATTTTCACTATTATATGCTCCGTTTTATGGACATGTATGTTGCAGTAAATCAAGAAAAACAGATTTATCTCGTGTGAGTGAAGTATTTAATTTTAAAGATTTTGTTTACCTTTTTATTTTAAACCTTTTTTTATTTTTATTATTTTTTTTTTCATTTTTGCTTCTGGGTCTAATTTTTTTTATTTATAATTTAATATTTATTTTTTCGTCGTTATCGGGGACGGGGTGCAGACCAGCCACAAATCGTTCAAAATTTTTTACTCCTCGAAGCGTTCTAAGAGATTTATGTTTGGCAGGATGTAAAATTTACAATTGTCAATTACGCATTTTTTTTTTTTTTAATTCTTTTTTTCTGTTTCAGCCGATATAGTTTTAATTATTGTTTTGGCCGAAGCCGAAATTTCAGCGCCAATCGAAAACATTGATCAGAAACCGAAATTGTATTTCGAAATTTTCTAAAAGCCGACCGAAAAATTGTTTTGCTGGAGACAGACACCTTCTATAATCAACGTGCCAACTTTGTGCAGGATAAACTCGGAATTTATTTATAAAATGTTGAAAGTACATGCAATTTAATCCAACTCTTAAGAGATAGAATACTTTTTTTTTTAATTATTTACATAAATATTTCTTATATTAAATAATTTAATCAATCAATTAACAAAAAAACAAATTTAATTGTTGGCTATTACTTTTTGCTTTAATTATTTACATAAATATTTGTCATATTAAATAAAACAAATTTGACAATTTTATTATTTTTTGAGCACCAACTACTTTTCGTGGCGACTTTTGTGTATCGTGCGATGTTAATCGAAATGCAACCATGTTTACCGCTGGCGCGTGGCGTCATTATCGATGAATGATGAAATAAATTGTGTTCGCTCTGTCGTTTACAAAAAAGTTCGTATTATTACGACGGAGTTGTTGTTTATGGAAAAAAATAAAAAATATTGTGCGGCATTTAATTTATTTATATTGCAGTGCATTTAATAAACGTCCTGCCTTGATAAAAAAAAAAAAAAAATGTCAATATTCCGACAACAATAGTGTGGCAGTGATACAAGTCTCTGACACTGTTCGGCATCTAAGTTGCTTTACATTTCAGTATAAGATAATGCCGCGGAGACAATCGAACCTCAACAATGCGCATAGCAGAAATGCACGGCGTATGCGTATTATGAGAACTACTGAATCGGAAGAAGAAATTGCAAGAATAAACACATGTTGACTGCTCACGTGTGGAAACACCATCAAGTCTATTCGTGTTAGCAAAAGACAGGTTGACCAAGAACATCGTGCATAAATTAGTGCTTAGATAATTTTCAATTTTATAAAATAATATAACTAATAGTTCGAAACCAATGTTATCTGCCTCATTTATAACATTTAATTTTTATGTAACTAATTTATTTAGTATATTGTGTAAATAAGTCATTGATTACAGATTAAAGTTAAAGATTAGGTAAATAAAATGTAAATTCAATAAGTGTATATTAGTTGGATAATTTAATTCTCTACATATGATTCAAAATCGGCTAAATAATTTCAGGTTTATTAGTAAAAATTAATTTGGTTGCATCAAAATAATAAGTAAACAATTAATTTAATCTATTATAACTACTAAGCCACAGCAACGCGTGGCTGGGTCAGCTAGTATGTATATATATATATATATATATATATATAAATGTTCTTATATGAATTAACTTCCACTCGATTTTAACTATAAAAGTAAATTGTTTATTTATTAATGATACAATACAATACAATTAAAATAAAGGTAATATTATTTTAACAATTCTTAAACTTACCTATAAAAGTAAAATCGATTTTGAAAGTGTTTAGTTTGTAATTTAAATCAATAATATAAAATCATGAAGTAACAAACAAAATAGTTTTATTTACTAATGATTTTCTTTTTTAGCTTTTTACTGTTTACTGTTTATTATGTTAAACAAAATGGAAGCAGTGCAACCATTTTACATCTCCCCTCCCCCCCCAAAATTGAAATCTTCTTCAATCAATAAACGATTGAAATATAGTACTAATAAATAACTAACTTAATTTTCAATATCATTATGAGGAATTAGTTTACTACTATGAAAAAAATTTGCTTCCTTGCGACTCTTTCCACAGTCAACTTCATATATTGTGTTTGAAATCTGACGAATGATCCTAAATGGACCACTACGAATTTCATCTAGTTTGTTACGGTTTAATTTATTTCCTTTCTCAATGAAGACTAATTCTCCTTCCTTAAAGTTGTATTTTTTTCTATTTTTATCGATTCGTCTCTTATTGATTTCAAAATTTTTTATTGAATTTATAATTGCTTGTTCTCTATCATGTTTTAAATTTCGAATTTCTCTAAATTCATTTGGGACTATTGTTGATTCTTCACCATAAAGTAAATATGATGGTGAAAATCTTGTTACACTGTGCGTTGTTTGATTATATTCATTGGTACATTCAGCTGCTATCTTTGACCAAGCTCTTTTCTTTCCGCTGTTCATTTTGCATCGTATCCTGTTTAGTAATGTTTGATTTAAACGCTCATTTAATCCATTAGATTCTGGATTATCTACAGATGTAAACATAAGTGTTATATTCCTTTTTTCTAAATAGTTTTTAAGTTCTTTTGAATTAATACCGGCATACTGATCGGACAAAATTGTACCTATTTGGTGTTCTTTAGGCAGTTGATCAATTAATTTTATGTAATCTTTTGCACTTTGACCTTTTGAGGTGGATATAAAGGCATATCTTGAGAAATGATCAACAAGAATATGCAAATATTTTTTTGAAGACCGATTACTTCCAAACCCTCCAACTGAATCCATAGACATAATTTCGTAAGGTTCTTTTGCTGGACCCAGTTTTGACAATAAACCAATTTTCTGGCACCTTCGGGATTTATTTTTTAGACAAATTTCGCAATTGCTGCAAAATTGTTTAATGCTATTATCCATATTCTTGAAATAATAGTATGGTCTAATTTTTTCAATTAGATGATTAACACCGATGTGACCATAGTATTCATGTATCTGTTTTATTAATTGTAATCCAAATTGTTGTGATATGAAGATTCGTTGTCTATTTTTAAGATGTTTAAAAGAAATCTCTCCTTTTTTCACTATTTTTTTTGAATTTTGGATTTCTTCTCTATTAAATTCCTGATCTTGAATGATTTGTTCCATTTTTACCATATTTATAACTGGTAGTACGTCTTCTGTATTTTCAAAATATTCTAAGACTGGATTTCTTGATAAGGAATCAGCTTCCACATTTTCTTTTCCTGGTGCATATGTGATCTTAAAATTATATTGCGAGAGATAGTATACTAAATCTCCTAGCTCCTCATCTGTTCGTGCTTTTACTTTCAATGTTTCAAGTGGTTTATGATCCGTTATAACACTAAACGGTCGACCTATTAGCCAATGTTGCCAATAAATAATAGCTTCTCGGATTGCTAGACATTCTAAATATATTGGTTTTTTCTTTTTTTGCACAGGAGTTAATTTTTTTGAAAAATAAGCAACTGGATGTAACATCCCATCCTCTTGAGGTTGTTTAAAGATTGCTCCTACTCCTTGAATACTAGCATCAGTATAAATATAAACTTCACTATCAGGATTATAGATCGCTAATATTGGACTTGAACATAAATAATTTTTAACAGTGCTAAATGCCTGTTCACAATCTTCAGTCCAATCAAATTTTACATTGTTACGCAATAAATTATGCAATGGTTCTAATTGTTTTGCTGCATTTTCTAGATATTTATAATAAAAATTAATTTTTCCAAGAAATTGTCTTACATTTTTTTTTGTTTTAGGTCTTTGAAATTCATGAATAGCTCGAAGATTATCCTTATAAGGCCGTATTTTATTCTTTTCAATAATATGTCCTAAATATTTTATTGAATTTTTTGCAAAGTCACATTTCATTAATTTTAATCGGAAACCCTCTTTAATGATTGCGTTTAATAATAACTCAAGGTGTAGTAAATGTTCTTTAAATGTTTTTGAAAAAATTAGGATATCGTCAATATAATTTATACAGAAATCATTTAATTTATGTTTTCTAATTATATTTGCTAAAATTCGTTGAAATATCGATGGCGATATTTTTAATCCAAATGGCAGGCATATCCATTGCCAATGACCATTTTGTGTAACAAATGCTGTTTTTTTTCTGTCTTTTTTTCTAATTGGAATTGACCAAAATGCTGAATTTATATCTAGAGCTGAAAACCAATTACAGTTTCCTGCCTTCACCATAATATCTTCAATTCGAGGAAAAGGATAAGGTTCTGGGACAACTAATTTATTTAAGTCCCTAAAATCGACACATAAACGTGACCTACAGTTCTCCTCTTTTTTATATGCCAATGTTACTGGCGATGCAAACGGTGAACTTGTATCTTCTATTAGTCCAGCTTCTAACAGTTTTGTTATTTGTGATTCAATCTCTTTTTGATCTGGGATTGAGCATCTGTAAGGTTTTTTTGCAATATATTTTTCTTCTATTAATTTTATTTGTGCTTCCTCGTTTCTTACAATTCCAACATCATATTTATTTTTAGCGAATATTGATTCATATTTAATTATAAGTTCATTAATTTTGTTTTTTTTCTCTACATCTAAATGATCAAGATATGCATAAAAGCTTTCAACATTTATATATTCGTTAAAGTTTACAGTTTTTATTATTTTTATGTCTTCTTTTAATCCTGAAATTTGTTCCATCTTTTTTTCATCTAATTTTTGAAAAATCTTTAAATTTTCATTTTGAATTAACTGAAATTTCTTTATAGCATCCAAACCGAGTAATAGATCAAATGAAAATTTGTCATTTTTAATTATATAAACATCTAAAACATCTTCGATTTTATTGATTCTTAAATGTAAACGTGCCCGGCCATTCGTGAAATTTACACCACTAATTGTTTTAAAGATATCTGGGCTCCGAATTATTTTCGTTTTTAGGTCATTTATGACTTTTTGATTTATTAACGTTATGTTTGAGCCACTATCATAAACACCTTTAACTTTCTTCATCTTATTTATTAATACATTTAATGTTATAAGTGGGGTAAATTTCTCCGGGCGGACTAGTTTTTTTGATTATCTAGTTCAATTTTCATTAATTCATCGATTTCCGTTAAATTAACGTTTTTTGTTTCCACATATCGTTGTTTATTACGGCATAACTCCAGTGGATGATATCGATTTGGTTTTCCTAGTCCTTCACACATATAGCATGGTTTTTTTAATGATACTTTGTAGTTTTGTTTCACTTGTACCATATTTTTTTTTTCCTCTAAGTTCATTTTATCATATTTAAATTTATTCTCCTTCTGTTTTATATACATTGTATCATATCGTCTTAGTTCGTTCATCAATTGTTCTGTTGTTTGTATTTCTTCTTTATCTAATTTATCTTGTATATTTAATGGTAAACCTATAACAATATGATTTATTCTAGAAGTGTTTGATATGTCACATTCATTTTCCAGTAACAATCTTTCTTTCTTTAAGGCATAATCTATTAATGAACCATTTATAAATTTGAAATTGTATGCAAACCTAATATTTGCCCAACTTTTATCAGCATATACTTGTAAAAATGAATCACACCATGCTGCCCAATTTTTAAATGATAGCTTTTTTAATGTTGAGCCGTACCATTCATTAGCGTTTTCTTCGACAAATAATTTTAAACATTGAATTTTTTTTTCGTCATTAATTATTTTATATCGTTCGCATTCTTTTTCAAAATCCTCAAGCCATCTTTTTGCGTTCTGTTGTTTCCCCCGAAATTTCTCAATGCTAAATTTTCTTTCAACATCTGATAATGTAACTTCTTTAATATTCAGTTGTGCTTGAAGATTTTCAACCAGTTTTATTAATTTATACTGACTGTATTCAACATTAGTTGTTGATAACTCCATACCTTGTTCTTCCTTTTGTTCTTCTTCGAGATATATTTCATTGAAAACAAAGTTTTCATCACTATCCAAATATAATGCCGCTATTTCTTTTGGTAATGTTACTGTTAAATTACGGAATTGGCCATGTTTTTTCATGCTTTTACACGCATTTTTTTACTGTGTTAATATTAAATAAGGTAGTATGAATTGACTCACTTTGCATTTCTTCTGGAAATTTATATACTATTTCGTTCGTTAACATTTTTATAGTTTTTACTGCATTTATAACTTTTAAATCCTGTTCTTCTCGTTCAATTCTGATTTTTACTTGAATTGATGCCATTTTCAATCAAAATCGATTTATAAATGTTCTTTATATGAATTAACTTCCACTCGATTTTAACTATAAAAGTAAATTGTTTATTTATTAATGATACAATACAATACAATTAAAATAAAGGTAATATTATTTTAACAATTCTTAAACTTACCTATAAAAGTAAAATCGATTTTGAAAGTGTTTAGTTTGTAATTTAAATCAATAATATAAAATCATGAAGTAACAAACAAAATAGTTTTATTTACTAATGATTTTCTTTTTTAGCTTTTTACTGTTTACTGTTTATTATGTTAAACAAAATGGAAGCAGTGCAACCATTTTACATATATATATATATATATATATATATATACTAGCGTTTCTTTGGAGTCTTTCATTTTCTTGTTTCCTTTTTTTTTTTTTTTCAATTCTTAGGCTAAAGTCCTTTTTGACAAGCCCAGTAAAACAAAAATAACGAAATTACAATAGCCTTTTGCTCTATTGCGGGAATAAAAAAAAAAAATGAAAGAATTTCTCACTCTTATCCAAAAATAAAAGGAAAAAAAGTGAAAATTTCAATATGTTTCATCCGAATAGCACCCGTTTTGCATACATTTTAGCAGATCGACTGCCCCCCTCCCTAACAAAAAAAACACACACAAAAAAAAAGGTCTCGCTGATGATGTTTATTGCTTTTTCGCAATTAATCCGGTGAAAACAGCATCATCGAAGAGTACTAGAGTTTCAGCGTCTTCGCACAAACGCTTCTCCCCGTCCTAATAGGCGAAGATTATTTATTATCGTTTTATTTACACTGCAATTTCCGTTTAGCGGCTGAACTCGGGCCAATGCCGAAACATTAAAACAGTTGTAACCGGAAAAAGGTTCCAGGAAAGCGTTCTAATTGCGCAATTTCGAAGCGCCACTCTCTTCCGTTGATTGCTGTTCCAGTTCGGTTGCCGGGGAGACCGTTTTAAAAAACATCAAGCCAAACGGTTGATGATGGGGAAGGGGGATTATAAAAAAAGCTGGTAATAAAGAATGCACGATAAATAGAGATCGCGTATTTCCTTCCGCTAAAGCAGTTTCCTTTAAAACTAGGGAATATATCGTCGAATGGGTACGTGCTTTTTCGGAACTGAACCGGTAATTAATCGCGATCCCTAGGACCTTTTTAAACACACTTTCGTCGCTCCAGAACTTTCTATAAATCTAACCGACAGACACAAGAAATTCCAGTTATAAAGTGTGTACACTGAAGGCCGAATTTCGTGTCGGTACTGCATTTGTTCGTTTTTGAAATATACACGGAGCTAAAGTTAAATTTGCTGCTGGAAGGACGGGCTCGGTTCACGGTATATAACTCGAGCATCAGAATTTCTTAACTCGTTAGAGCGTCGCGTTAACAAAAGAGTCTCCGGGTTTGCGACTAATCGGTCCAACAATTAATCCTCATTAATTCGATAATTTCATTCGGAATCTCTGAGTTTGAATTGCAATTGTGTTTCAGCTGCGCCTGCTTCATGTTGTTACACTTTGTTACGCGTTCTGCAGCCGATACACGATGCTTTATCACTGCAAAAGTTGCGCCATGTAAATAAAAAAAATAAACAAAAAAAAAAACGGTTTGCATAGTATTATACGCTATTAATTTTCTGCGTCGAAATATTGTTTTACAAAATAATCGTTCTTTTTTTTTCTTTTTAATTTTTTTTCCATTTAAATATAATTTGTTCGCTCCGGTCGAAAAAAATCCTAGAAAAAAAAATTATGTGAAATATGTGTGAACTTTAAGCGTACCTTTGAAAAAGGTATTTATTTTAATGCAAGGTCGAAATATAATCGTTACTGAACTGCCTACGTGTCAAATTCATCTCTAAGCAATGAGCATGTGAAAAAGATTCAAAAAATTTCCAAGTTGCTGTTATAGTTCATTGGTCTCACGATTTCATAATTTTGCGGCTTTTAAAAAAAAACCAAAAACTCCATCTTATTAAAAATTTCACATTAACGGGAATTAGGAGTGTGGGTTTTAAAAATTACTTTTTCGTCTATTTTCATTTACACCTTCTTTAAGCGTTCGCGATGGTTTTCTTTTTACTTCAAAGGAAAATCAAAAAGGTATTTCATAGAAAAGTGCGTTCTATTTTTAGTTTGTTCCTTTAAATTACACAGTTACCGGATAAACAGGATATCGAATTTTAATTTCCCAATCTCCCCTCCCCCCCCCCAAAAAAAACAACTTATTGACGTAGGTTTGAAATAACGAACATACGGGGTTCGTTTTTTATTAACCGATGTTGCTAACGGTAAACATTTATATATGAACATGAGTCCAATACATACATAGCCGACAACAGTTGTACAAAAAGACGTTAAAATTTATAAGCGATTCTTATTGTCCACCACGAGGGAAGCTTTCTTGAATCTAAAAGCGAGTTTCGGAATGAATATTTAACGTTTAGAAAAAATTTAATTTAATTCTAGGAGATTATAAATAAATATGTGTTTAGAAATGTATCTTACCAGAGGTTTTCGGAAATTCGGGAAAAATATCTATTTATTTAACCTTACCTAAAGGTACAAAGACGCTAGTTTAACCCTGAAAAACTTTCATTTCATTACAGATTAAGAAAAGACGCGATGAATTTGCAAAATATTAAATAGTTTTTGCAAAAATCGAGTTTTTCGAAGAAAAAAAAAGCGTTTTTGTAAAATTTGGATTTAATCAGGTTCTAGGGTGGCACTTACAAACACGTCTTTATTAGCTCAAAATTGTCTTAAAAAGTTGTACTAACATTTGCGAATAATCTTAATAATGCAAAAAAAAAAAAAAAAAACGGCTAAAAAATTATGAAAAATTTTTGACTTGAAGAACTTTCATTATTTTTCCTATTTGAAATTCTATCGAAACGGAGTATCAACCATTTTCGATAGCTGTTATTTTTTTACGAATTTAAAAAAAAAAAAAAAAGGGGAGAATGTCCTACGACCTCCCGGAGCCGAGATAATTTTTTTTTTCGAAAAATTCACCACGTCTTTGTTTATCAATATTTAAGGCTCAAATTTGTACGCAGTACAGTTGAATAATTGAAATTTTATATTAAAAAATATTTCGTAATTAATAGCCGCGCATGGCACCTAATTTAAGCAAGATTAAGATCTTCTGATATACGTGTGTTGTACATTTTTAGCGGGTTTTTTGTAAAACAACTGTTGCAATTGTTTACTTATCGACATCCGCTTCGGCATTCTTTCCAGCTTCCTTTGCACTATTTTTTCTGCCGAGTCGATCGCCCTCCTTCAGGCTATCTATTTTATTTCTCCTCTTTAAGCGATCTTTCCCAATTCCCCATAATTTTGAACTCCAAAGGCGTCCTTCATATCCTCTCCTCCTTCACATTCCTTTGATAGTATTATTCTCTTAATAACGTTCTCTTACCTCCACTCTGCGGTCATGCCGCTCTTATTCTTATTGATTTTTTATAGATCCTCAGTCATTCCGGAATTGACGGCAATGACGCAGCTGATTCTTTGGCTCGTTCTGCTGGTCGCCTTGATTCATTCCCCAACTATTTCCCTCCTTCAGATATCCTTTCCTTATCCACCTCGAATCACGCCAGACTTTGGCGGGATATATACCCTCACTATTTTCTAATCGTCATTCGTGTTACCGCCACCGATTCCTCGTTCCCTGTCTTGGTTCCATTCTATTCCTTTCAGTTGTCGCCTCTCTATTGTCTCCCTAATTCGTCTCCAAGTCATTGTCTACTCCACTCTTTGCGCTTTCAATTTGCTTTGCCGCCGTTTCCCTATTGTTATCTTCACGACTGTGATCCTCCTCCTATATGTGATGCTGATCATACTTTCTTCGAGTGTCCTGCTCTTCGCAATGAACGCGCCCTTTTATACGGCCAGCTTTTGACATTAGGTCTCCCTGCTCTCTATAAAACTTCCTCTATCCTCTCCTTTCCTTTATCTTCTGTGTGGCGGTTTGACTGTTGTCCTTTGTTGCGTCAATTTCTGGCCGTCTAACGATTTAATTTTTTAGCTTAGCTTTTCTTATTGTTGGGTTAATGCCGCTGGCGCGCCTACAAAAAAAAAAAAAAAAATTTATCGATATCGAGTTAGGCTTATTGCGTTTGTATTAAAAAAAGGACACAACTTTTGTCTACAACATTTTTTCATATACGAAGCTTAGTTGGTTTTTTTGGACGAAAAAATTTGGTTTTTGATTAATTTTGACCGTCTCGTACAAAAAAAAAAAAAAAAAAAAGACTAACAAAAACTAACCGTTTAAACATAGAGTTACCTTTAATTAAATTATTTTTATCTTATTTTTCCGTAGGGTCGCTTTTGGGTGCCATATCGATAGGAATACCTTCCTATCGATTTAGACTAAAGACCATTAAAATCATCTGGCAATATCTGTGTTCTTAATGATTGTGTACTACTTAACAATTCGTGAAAATCTGCTGCTCTTCCGAACCTACCCGACGATGAAATTCACGCTTATTAGCCAATTTTAATATTTAACAGTTGTTTCATCAGTTCACTTTTATTAATTTAATCACAAGAAGCGAGTTCTCTCTCCGCTGTTACTTCGTGCAACTCTTAACACGACCCTCTAGGAATCATAACCGTTCCGCTGTGCCAAATGCGTATTCTATCGTTATTCAACAAATTCATAAGCTGTATTTGGTTTTAATAAAACCGAACACAACGATGTAACCTTGTTAAATAAAGTTCTTTATTAAATGTACGAGAAGGGTAGTTTTGTTGCTTTGACTACGCGGCTATAACGAAAAATCAAAAAAAAACAAAAAAAAACACAGGCAGTTAACGCAGTATAATCGAAAAGAAGCCCTCAAAAGGGCTGGTAAAAGAAAATAAAGAAAGAATAACGAATTAATTCGAGGAAATAACGAAAATAGGAACGCGATAAATTTGAACAAAAAAAAAAAAAACAAAAAGAGAAAGAAATTAATGGGGCAAATAATGCAAAAGTCAGAATATCGACAAAGCGAACAACATCGCACAACAAAAACGAACCGAAATCGACATCGATAATGAAAACTTCCCACTGGATATTTATATTTCAATTTCAATAATCGGCATATTTATCGAAAGCATGAAAATGAAATAATTCGACCAACTTCAATTACTAATAATTTTTCTTTAATTTAATTATTGGTTTTAAACGCTATGTGCTCGCGTCGAAACACGGAGTCTTTAATTTTCGGCCAACGTTTGTGATAATTTTTGTTGACTAGTGTGTTTCCCCAAAGTAAGATTGCGCGAGTCTTTCTTCTTACTGCGACACTTTTTCTCGCTCAAGACATCTTGACAAAATGGGTTAGCGGTCAGTCGTACCGGGACATGGAATTTATTTCTCGCTCTTCCCATTATATTTGACTCGGGGAATGGCGAAGTGTTGTTCTTAAGGGGATATATCTTTAAATGATCCAAGTTGTCATGCAAATATCCATATACATATATATATATATATATATATATATATATATATATGTATGTATATACAATATTTACATATATATATATATATTGTTTGTAACATTCGACGACGGAATTGACTGGAAGTAAAGGGCACGGGTTATGCTATTTAGCACGTTAGTAGTGAGATAGGCTTTCATATTTTCAAACTCTTCTTTTTCCATCGCTGACGGAGGCCTACATTACATACCGGGGGAAATGAAGCAACTATATTATATCGCTTCCAGACTAGTGATCTCGATGATTTCCTTTTCTGCTTCTGAACGATGTTGTCTCACATTAAAATTCGTTTTGGAACATGCTGGAATGCTGAAGCTAAACCATTATTCGCCTAGTCGGCGGCAGAATACAGAACTCCGCTAAGCAACGTTCACACAATTATGAACGAGGTTTATTAAATCATCTTTGCGACGCTAAAATCAACTGCCTCGCACATTTCCAGTGTTCACCCGAATTCGCCGGAATTTGCCGGAATTAGATGACGAAAAATAAAACTCCAGCACGAGAAATTTAGTGCGCAGCTGGACCTCTCCATACCTGTTGTTCCCAGAACTAATGCAGTTCCGTCGCGCATGAAGCACCCCGACACAGACGATCAGCCACCTTCGGGTTCAAATAACGAATATTTCACGTCGTGTAGAAATAACGAAATCGCAGTTCACGAAATGCGCAATTATTTCCTCGTTTCACGAATTGCACAACACTGTTGTACGGTCTGCGAAACGTGCATAATGTCTTTCGCTTAGTACCGTACGCGTAATTAGCGAGAAGTACAAACGTCTAAATCATTTCGTAGGTTTTTTTGACATTCTTACAGCTGCACTGAATCTAAAATTTTTCCATCACGAAGACATGTCGCGAAATTTTATAATAATTTTCACTTCCAGTCTTGGCTGCTTATTTATATAATTGTACTGCGGTAAACGTTTTATTCAATTCACGATCGATACTGTCATAAGATTTTAAATCGATATCGTTTTTATTCTTTTTTTTTCCCCCGAAAATTCAAATTAAAGGCGGAATGAAATTAAAACTTTTTACTTTTGGGGAATTTATATAAATATTTAAAACTAAAACGCGACATGTTTCGGAAACCCATAATCATGGTAACGTTAAAAATATATTTTTAACTTTGTGAAATACCATCATTAACTATGTTCCCGAAACATGTCGGCGTTTTAGTTTTAAATATTTATATAAATTTCTCAAAAATAAATAGTTGTAATTTCGTTTCCCCTTTAACATTGATCGATGGTTTAAGATTATATTTTTATTAGAACAAAACACCCGGCTGAATAGCACCTTACACACCATTTGAAAAGCAAACGTATCCGCGTCAGGAAAAGTTAAACATTTAAACACACATTACAGGCATAGCTGTAGCTCGCAACTGGTTATAATAAACTTAGTGAAATTTTTACGTTAGAACTTTTTGTAGATTCAAACGTTCCCTTTCACGCAGCAAATGCAAATACAATTTATTGCGCGTAATTGATAACATTTTTCGTCATCATCGTAATATTCAATCTTTCTTAAGATTGGTAGACAGTTTTGAAATGTCATAATTCTCTGGATAGGGCTATTTTCTGCATGTTTCCATACCCTTTTGCTTGTACACCGTGCTGTACTTGCTCGATATAATAGACTTCTGTCTTGCTCTTCCTTTTGTTCTTTTCCCTTCTCTGCCTTCAATTATTTCCGTCAAATATTCGTTACGTCTGAAAATATAATGACACCGATCTACATATTTGTATCTTTTTTTTCTTTAACTTCTTTAATAAGCGCTTCTATATTAACAAATTAATCTGAATATTTCTTTGTTTTTAATTTCTTCTTCCGTGCTATTCTCTGTCCATTCTCCCCCAGTTGTAAAAGTGTCCAAATTTAAAATCTGTATTATATTGCCGATGTATTTTTATCAAATAAATTTATTTTAGATTTCGCATATTACCCTAAAATGTCTAATTTTTGTTAACATGTATCAAAAAATTCTTTTTCGCTGTTTAAAAAGATTCAAGAATATACAACTTTTTGCGAAACTGCTGCTCAGTCGGGAATAGAGGGATATTCGGGTTATGGCGTCTCTTGAGGACAGCGTGGACTTAAGGGGCTCAAAGAAATTAGCAATATCCGTAAAATTACCGTTGCATTTCGAAAAATTGCAGAATTTTCTTATGCCTGAAAATACCGATCTTATCTCGAATAAGAGGAAGAAGAGGGGACCGCACCTTATTATAATAAGGTATTTTTAAAACAAAAAATGGTAGCTAATTCGGAAGAAAAATACTCCTCCTTGGTTTCCGGCTTTCGGTTGCCGAATCGGGGGGGGGGGCGTAACTTCCTTCTCCTTGTGTATTTAAATGTACCATATCGTTCTGTTTTCGTAGAGAAGCCAGTTTAAACTGTAAAACCAAATTCCGACTAGTCCGAATAATGACTTCTCGAAATAAAACCACAGCAAGAACACATGCCGGTTAGACAGGCAACTCTATATGTATTTCTCGGCCGTCGGAGTTGTTATTAGTTCGGAAGACGAAAAAATTGCCCGCGAAATCCGGCTAGATAACGAAAATAAATCGAAGAGCGCGTCAAGCGATATTACAGGGGAATGATAAATCTCCTAAGCGAATACAAGATGCAAACAGAGAAGCAAAGAGAGGATTCGCGACATGATAGAGCGGCGCGCAGTGGAAGAAAAATTTCTGTATCTGTGACGAGCAACGAGTGCGACAAGGCGATACAGAATGAGCGAGTGGCGCTGATGTAGCACAGTTGGCAATGGGCCGGCTGCAGCGCTATTCAGAAGGGGTTATGAATTATTTTGCCAATGTTCAGAATTACGGCACCATTTTTAAAATTAACTTCGCCAAGTTCGGTTCGAAGTATTTTTCACCGCGTTCATTTCGTCTGAGCTAAAAAAAAAAAAAAGCAATTCTTCGAAAATTATTATCAGTTCGGCACTTATTCGAAATTTTTCACAATCGCTGCCCGGAAAACAAACGTAAACCAGATGTAGAATATCGCAAACAGGACCACCTTTGTTCGGAATTACCGATGAACTTTCCCTACCTGGCCAAAACAGAGAACGGTGTGAACCGAGCTTATTAGAGGACGATGCCATGGAGATTAAATTTTCAAAATTACATTCGCCGCACGACAGCTTTCTGAAATTCACGCTTCGATACCGTCACAAAAAAAAGTATTTCGAATCGACTACACCAATTTCAATTACATTCTTCACAGCAATGTACGAGATAAGAACGGCTTTTTTCATTTCCTACACTTTCATTTTGCTGCTGACCAGTGTGTCGGTTCGTTTTTCCGCTTTCACATAAAAAACATCAGCGACTAACCGATAATCACCTCAATCATTCAATTGTACTTTCTTCGTTATTGCCTTAATGTTAAGGAATTAGGTTCGGCAGTTTAAAAAAAAAAAAAAAATGATACATCGGACCGACTTAGAATACAACTTTTTCTTTTCGCTCCAACACCAATTTCCGGTTAGAGGTTCTTTGTTGACGAGTCCCTCAGAAAAAAAAAAACAACTTTTTTCGGTAGAACATTATTTTGCTTGGAAAATGTCTTTGGAAATAAAATGAAAAACCACTAACTATATTAGGACGGTGTTACAACATCTCTCTGTATATATGTATCATAAAACTAGATCCTTTGAAAATCCATAATTTCCATAGCTCTATTCTTAAAGCAAAAGAAAAATCAGTTCACCAGGGATGGATTGGCCCTTCAATTTTTAAAATTAGTTACAAGTATTTCTGTTTAATAATAGTGACGAATGATAAATACCCCTTGCTATGTTTGTATTCTTCCTAGTTGAAGGTCGCTTGAGCTAATGGTAAGAAAAATTGGTAACCACGTAACCTCTGAGCTATGACGCGAGCATAAAAATATTCTAAATTATGCCGTGTCTATTAAGAATGCCGCGAAAAAATATTGGAAGCATAGTTTGGAAGAGAGAGCAGGTGAGAGAATAGGGACAGGGGCTGATAATTAAGCTCAGTAGTGGAAGAAATGCAGTGTGTCTAAAACCGTTCACAAATTTTTTTTATTTATTTTTTTTTTTTTTTTTTATTTTTTTGAACGAATAAAATAATGATTATTGATTTTTTTTTTGATTTTTTTTATCGTTATTATTATAGTATGTACAGTTTTTAAATATTTCTTAGCCCGCGAGCAAAGCCGAATATCTTGGCTAATGTATTATAAAACTCCAAGTGAGAGAATCTGAAAAAAATCGATATCCCCATTCTATAGGCTAGAAAACATTCAACATCCCATTTGTTTCCTCACGTACGATGAGACAATATTGCACCGCGTTTTTTTTTGTTTTTTTTTTTTTTTTGTGATATATCATAATCGTTAAACCATTTCTAGCAAATGTGTATTTTAATGGTCACATGAGTTTGGTTTATTTCGTTATTACGCGATGTATGTGTTGGTACGAATTTCACTATTTTAATCGAATGTTATTTTTTTTATATGTCAGAAATTGTAAGAAAATGGTATTTTCTAACGTTACAATAAATTTTTTTCCCATAGAACTTAATGATTGAAGCTGGTTAAAACATTTAACAATTAATAATTTGCATAAGACATAACAGTTAAAACAACTAATGGCAAACTTCACATAATACGGGGAAAAAAAACATCCGATTGAGTACTATCGCAAACGGACGTGCATAGTATAAGCGTTTCATAGCAGCTAAAGTATGTCCTTAATATCTGCCTCATTAGAATACAGGCAAACTCGGAAACCTGCAAAATTTCAAAATTCAAAGGTACAAATTTTTGAAATTAAAGGGATGGATGATGAATGCCACTTTACACATCATCAATGTTGTTAGCCAGCTACTGTTGTTGTAGCCTAGTTCATTAGGCGCAGAGGTGTTTCGTGCAGGTAGGATCTGGCTCGAAAACCCCGTTACCGGACATTGATATTTCAGAATATTTCACTTGCGTCCCCATAGTTGGCGTCCTCACCAAAAATAAAATCAATGTTGATTACCCCACTGAAATGTAATATGGTTTTTTCTCGCTTGCATCATTCGGCTAACGATTTTAATTTCGAGATATTTTAATTGAAACTTAATTTTTTTATGATTAACCTATTCGTTTATCTTCTTTTTAAAAAATAGACACTGTACGGGAACTGCATTTCTTTTATTTTTTGAAAAAGTTTACGAAATTAAATAATTTAAAAAAAAAAATAGACTAGCTGGCTCAAGCTCCCAGTACTATACATATATATAGTGCTTGAAAATCTGTGCACGATCTACCGAGGTTATTACGGAACACAGTCGGCTTGTATATTTTATTTCAGAAATCTTACTCATCGGTGTTCAGTGTAGAAAAACTTCGTTTACTAATGTTAATTCTATAAACAATCAATATGAGATCGCGGATTAGCTAATTAGCGTCGGCGGCATCCTTTGTTCTCGGATGAAGATATATCATCTACTCATGTAGATGTATTTTTCTCTCAAATTGACGCCCCGCTACTGATTATTACAACCGATTTGAAACCATAATTTTAAGCTTTCTGCTCAATACTTATTTTAATAATTTACACTCGATGATCTTTCTTAAATTTTACGCTATGAAAGTGATTTAAATAAAAAAATATGCTTGGCTAATTAAAATTTTAAATGATTCGATTTCTATTTTAGCATATTGCTCAGTCTCACAATATTTACGGAATATTTCAATTTCGACGTGCAAATCCGCGAAACAAGATCGTGCTAGAACGAGAGCGCAACATCATACGTATTCCATAAATATAAAATCAGAATAGCAGAAAATTTATATATCGAAATCGTTTCTATCCGATACACAACTTAATTCACGTTTAATTCGAAATAAACATTACAGTTCTCTAATTTTAGTTTTATTGCTTGCGCAGATCTAATCCGAAAGTATATATTTTTCTGGTTTTCGTTAGTACAGGTAACTTAAATGTTGATCCGTTATTAGTACACTCTCTTAGGTATTTACATTGTGAAACTGTTGATAACCTAAATCATAAGAATTTTCTGATGATGAGTGGAGCAGATATATACACACACGCACACACACACACACACACACACACACTCGTATAAGAGCATGAAATCATGTTTAGCGCATACATTTCCAGTCGTTTACGTCCTTTTTTGCATTCGTACTTTATTATCGTTTATGTCTTCACCGTTTTTATTTCCGCTTCATTTGTCACGAGATGCCATTCTCCGGAAGTTTAACTTAATTTTTTCGAAGAGACCCTCCTTTACACAGGGTTATAAAATAAGAAGCAAGCCGTTATGATCCTCTCCTACGGTAGGTAGAGTGCGTTCATTTTAGTATTCGAAGCGAGCAACACTTTATTACAGAAGTTCCAGTTGTTTTACGTAACCTCGAAATCCTCTAGTGCTTGATAATAATGTGATTCCTTTTAATTCGTTTTCGGTTGCAATTTTGCCCTTCGCGGTATTGAGTGCTGTTATAAAATCTAGGGGGCAGTTTTCATCAACTATTCCGCAATTCTCTTTTTATTTCCTCGCTGTTACATTCGGACGGCTACTTGACTGCTAGTTCGATCTAACGATGAAATAAGAACAAACTAACAAGAAATAACCCTAAAAATTGCATAAAAGGCAATGGAAAATCACCCCAACTTCACTGTTGTATGCGCAGAGTCGCTATTAACAGCAATTTGAACTATGTTAAAGTAGCCTAAAGTATGCGTGATGTACACATATTCGCGCATCGTTTTAATAATATCTGTTTATAGCGTGAACCTGGGCTAGAAAAAAAGCGGAGCTATTCGGAAAACATTTCGCAAAGATATTCCAGCCACATCCTGAAAATGCAACGTTCAACCATGAAACTTATTGTTAAAATTTTTTGCTCGGCAATAAAACCTACGTCTACTCCGCGTGAAATCAATATTTAAGTAAAAACCTTAAAAAATCGCCGGCCCATGATTTAATTACCGCACGAACCTTAAACGAATTGCCGAAAAAAGGGTTTCATACTACTGGCATATATATTTTTAATGCTCTACGTTAAGTATGCAGATGACTTATCAGACGTATATATCCAATAAAAGCGAGAGCTCCGCAGGGAAGTGTGCTAGATCTCTTTTACACATCAGATATTCCTACAGCTCCCAATGTAGCCAGCCTTTGCTGACGACACCACAGTTTTATGCTCGAGACGCATGTTCTGTTAAAGCGCGGAATACCATCCAAGCAGCGGTTACTGAAATATCGTCATGGCGCAACTTATGGAAAATCAAAATCAATGAATGTGTACATCGGAGCGAGTAATCTTCACTAAAACAGAACAATTGATCCGACGGAAGACGTAGTCCTGAACGATAAATACCTGTGGGTGTATACCTTGGATTAACGCCTAATATGGCAGGAGAAACATATAATAACGGTAAAACGGACCGAATTCAACATAAAGTTAAAATAATTATACTGGCTACTAAACAGGAAGTCGGAATTACCTGCTGAAAATAAACTACTAGTTTATATTCAGATTTTAAGGGCTAATTGGCGTTATAGCTGCCCGCTATGGGGCTGTTCTAAAAAAAAAGAGAGAGTAACGTAGCAATCGTACACGGATGATGATCCAGAACAAAATCCTCCGGATAGTTGTAAACGCCCCGTGATACATTACGCTATTTAGTAACGCTTTACAAAGACCACGGAATAAAGTTTGTTCGAGAAGTAATATTCGACGACGCAAAGAAGTATGCCTACAGATTAGAAATGCACCCGAACAACATATTGCGTTGCTGTACAATTCACTAAAAGTTCGAGGGCTTGATAGAATCAAGTCGATGGATCTAGTCTGAATTAAAAGTTCTAATAAAATTTCTTTTTTAACACCTACTATCTCCGGTTAGGCTGTGCTGTTTAAGCTATGTGCGTACAAGATATTCAAAAAATAATTGCTAAAGAGCTATCATCGGCTAGGTGCAATTTAGCTATTAAAGAATTACAAAAAAAAACCAAAAAAAAAATACCAGACGAGTTGTTCGCGAGTAAGATTTGAACTAACCACCGAGAAATAGAGAGGGAGAGAGAGTAAACCCGGAAGAGACGATTGAAAAATGTCATCGAAGTAAGAATAAACTGAACTGGATCCTGTTGTGTTTTTCAGTTTTCCCCGTCTTATGCTGGATAATTAAGCCGTTCAAATATCGGCTTTGAGATTAATTACTTAGAGAAATAACACTGGAAAATCATCAGCCTACTTTTGCATCGGGCGCGCCTCCCCGTTCCAGACTGGTCGAGATTAATGCTCCTAAGCTTCTTTCGGTCTACGCATAGGACGAAATACGTTTAATTACGTCATTAAAAGTTTGACTAGAATACGAGACAAAACATTGCACCGTGGCAAGATAAATAACGACGTCTGGATGATAATGTGTACGCAGCATTAATACGGAAAGCCTGTAGAATCACCGTGAAAGCGATAAAAGACGCACATTGCCACCACTAACCGCAGTCGCCATGCGTACAAATCTATTACGGGGCATCGCTATTCGGCGAGCGAAAGAATAACACGCACACGGCTGAGATGTGTTAGCAGCACTGCTGAAGAAGTAATCTATGTCTGAACACGGCGTTATCTTGATAATAATCGACGTAATATGTAAAATCTGCTCTTTGAAAGAGCAGTAATATGTCGTAGTTGAACAGTTCCGCGGAAGTAGTAAATATAATAAAACGATAAACGTTATTATCCGCCAATGTTACACTGTTCGTAGCATTGTCGTCAGATGAGACAGATGGAGATTAAGAAATAAACGAAGAAGAGACAAATGAAGATTAATCTGTTACTTTTGCGCCATTGTGTTCGCGTTTTCTAGTACATTTTAATAATCACTCGAATCGCGTAGCTATTATCCGATCCGCTTATGAGAAACTAATTCGTCGGCCTTCTTACACGCTTCCTCCAAAAGTAAAACTATAATTGGTCGAATTTTTCGCTTCCCCTATGTGCATTCAATTGAATAACGGCTACAGTTTACGATTCGAGAACGGGTGTGTAAATAGAACTTCTGATTTTGCGTACTGATTTCGGGAAATAAAAGGGCTGACGAAATTAGAACATTATACGCTTTAACTAATATCCCTCATCGCTTTTTATGGAGTACAGAAAGTTTTAGGATATTTACATTAAAAATTGCGAAATAAAATAATTTCTTGTAAAAATAAATGTCGACCTTAAGATTTCTTTTAAGAATTTAACAAAAATACGCTAAAAAATAAAAAAAGCTCGATAAGAAGATTAATTTTACAGTGAAATATAATTCTTAAACGGGAGATTTTACGATTATTCTTAAACAATATTGACACTTTTATCGATACGCCAAATTCAAATTGCAAGAATATTATTAAGAAAGCGCACTAAAAATATTTTCCCGGTTCTGAGATCATTATATGAAGACCGTTTAACGCAAAAAATTATCTAAATTCACCTCGACTTCATAAATACGGTTAGCGCGGTTCAAGTTAATTCCTATTAGATGCAGACCCCTGGTTTCAGTACCGGTATATGTGTTGAACCGAATTCGATTAATTTTGTCATTCAGAAACGATATAAAGTTACGAAAATAGTAAATAGTTTAATTTTGCGCCGTGGCAATGAAGTATATTGAAATGGTAAATTCATATCGAGGGCCTAAATGGGAAAGGTAACGTGAATAACTCTTTCCAGGAAATAAAGGCCGAATAATTATACTTACTTTTTTTTCTTTAATTTGTGCACACTTTGGCAAAAGATTCTAAACTTAAAATAATATATGTATTACATTAAACAGCCTCGCTTTAAACTTTATAATACGAATATACGGTTATAGCGAGGATTTTAAAACCAATAATTGACGTTTAAATTTTATAAAAAAAAGCTATCGTTTGCGGTTCCATAATGTCAGATAAATTAAGTAACGTTCACGACATATTCAGAAATATCTATAAACATAAACAAAAAAAAAAACAACTATATAAAAATTGTTTTCATTCTGAAACTAATTCAGAAAATTTATTTTATAAAGCTCGCTGTCAAAATGAACAAAAAAGTCCCGAGGCAAAAATCATTTAGGCGAACAATTAATTGGTTATAATTAATTTAAATGAAAACATTTTTTTGTTTTTTGATAAATCAATATTTTGTAAAATAAATATTGGAAAGAAGTAAAATATGTGTGTGTTAAATGTAGTCGTAAATGTGTATAGTCAACAATGATTTGTCAATGGCCCAGAGCGAGTGCTCAAGATGTTGACCGTTTTGCTATACCAGCAACTTAGCTTTCCGCGTAACGTTGTTTCTGGCGTTCGTCGCACTGTTGGAAAAATACGCCACAGCTAGAATTGAAAGCGATGATTGTATTTTGTTTCTTGTGTTTACAAAACAGCAAAGAAAAACAAATGAACACCACTGAAGCTACACGTGTTATGGATAACATGTATATACCGCTTATTTGAAAAAATACGACGAATTGGTTTGAATTTTTACTTACAATTAGTGTTGACTTATTACATTTACGACTACATTTAATACATATTTTATTTATTTTCAATATTTATTTATATTTCAAAAAATACCGAATCATAAAAAAAAAAACTATTTTCTTATTACCATGAATTAATTAAATTAATTAAAAACTAATTAATCGTTCACCCGAATGATTTTTCCTTTAAGTTGACGAGCTTTATAGCGTAAAATAAATTTCCTGAATTAGTTTCGGAACACCTGTCATATATAACTCGGTCATTTTGGCCTTTCAAAGGGCTATGCCCATTGATTTCCTCTTGCTTATATTTCTGTCTCTTTCTCTTCTATACTTTGTATAAAATGATCAAAATTTACAACGTAATTCTAAATCGGTCCATATGAATATAATAACATAAAAATCCTGTAAAATATCACAAACGTACATAAAATTGGGACATTTATTTTAATGGGGCATAGCCTAAGAATTACGTTGTAATTAATACATAAACTCGTTCATTTTGGCCTTGCAAAGGGCTATGCTCATTGATTCCTCTTGCTTATATTGTCTTTTTCTCGTCTATACTTTGTATAAAATGATCAAAATTTACAACGTAATTCTTAGGCCAGTCCCATTAGATTTTATAACGAAAAAATGTACCAATTTTATATAATAAAAAAAAAAAAAAAAAATACAACTAATAATTTATTCCATAAATTTTATTAAACTACCGAAACAACATAACGTCTGCAACATATTTTTTAGTTTTAACTGAGTGTACTCTTCGTTGATAGCTACTGGTGGGCTGTGCCCGAAAATGTTTCTAAAGTAAGTTATTTTAATTTATTAAAGCCAATTTATACTTATTTTTGTTGTTAAGAAATTTATTTATTTATTTATATATATATATTTATTTATATATGTAAGTATGTATACAGTTACATAGATGTACTCCGGATTACGAGTAAAGCATTTAAGTGGTCCAGAATTTTTCCTGGTTTTATCTGGGAATCATCAAAAAGCAAGCTCCTTTTTACAGAGATGATAGATTAAAATGTGCCAGACATTTATATTTGTCCGGCGAAAGATCTCCTCGTTACTAGTCGTCTATTCTGTTGTAAATTATTTTTCGATTTTACAGATAATTATCATTATATGCAGCTTTATACTAAAAAAAGAACCGTTCTCTTCAAAAGCTTCTTAAAGACTATTTAGTATTTGTCAGATCCAAGATTAAGAGCACTCATGCATTATAGCCGAACGAAAATTACAACTGTAATCTAGATAATTTACGATGTTGGACGGAATGGCAATAAAACAAATTGCGAATGCCCGCTAAGCGAAAGATCCGCAACATCAGAATATGTCTTTTTTTTTTTTTTTATTTCTTCATACGGTCCCCATAAACTAAAGTTAAATTACAATTAAATCGAAATTATAATTTGAATGAATATTTCTATTAATTTTTACCGCATTCACAACTGCCCAAATGAATCAAGCGATAAGATTTTATTTTTCGACTATAGTATTTTTATAAAATAAAGTGTTCCGCACTACTCTCTTTATTAGTTGCATTTTAGATGCAGAGTAAATTAATAAAAAACAACTATCAATATATCTATTCATTATACTCATTGTTTATATTTATTATATATTAAGAGAAATTAAATACACCAATATGAAACAATTATTTAATTTTTATTATACACAATAACTCCCGTGATCATGAAGCTTTGTCTTCGAAACGCGTCCGGGAATATAATAAAAATTAAATAACTGTTTCATATTGGTGTATTTAATTCACTTAATATATAATAAATAACTATGGTAATGTATAATTTCAGTCCGGTCGTAATTACAGAATAACTAGCATAGTTTGCGGGATATTCAATAAAATAAATTTATCGTCACACCTCCGGTTCAACAAGGGTGTCCGATTGACACACTCTTAATAAATGCAAAGGGCATGAAGTCGGTATGTTTTCCAAAATTGATTTAATCATTCCTATGGACTATTCAATACGTCCAAACAAATACGTGTTCAAATTGGGCATTTGTTTTGATCGGCTGAATTCGACAATCGCTGATTTTTCTCACCCGACTCAATAATTTGTGCTCTTTATGATTTCATTTTCCTCTTCTCAATATGACTCGCTTCGTTGTTGGTCTATATTGACTCGTAATTCTCTTATGGAAATCGTTCAAATGTCGAAAAAGAAAAAGTTACCTTTTAAATCCTTTTTCAAAAATGAAAATAACATTTTTTGGTACGCGCAGACATGCATTATAGGACAGAATTAGAATGGAATCATCGATATATGTAATAATTGAAATTACACCGCGACAAATAATTAATTGTTTTTCTTTATTTACTTTATTTTACACAGTCCGCAGTTTATTTCGAATTGTTGTTATTTTTATTGTTGATATTTTTATTGTTGATATTTTATAATAAATATTTCTTTATTAAAATAATAATCCTAAAAGGATTATTGTTCGACAAAGTTTATAAAAAAAAAACAAATTGGAATGCAATAAGAAGTTGAGCGAATAAATAGGAAAATATTATCTTTAGAAAATGCATGATTTTGTATCAAGAGCAACTAATTTTAATCTGGTCAGCGGTAAAAGTGTTTAAAAAACGGTTAAGATATATGATGTGAAAAATTAAAAACGACGCAAAAATTCATAACTTTTATCATTGGAAATTCGTTAAACATTTAAAAAACATAAAAATCAAACACCACTAAAAAAATCACCATTATAAATTTAACAACTAAAATAATAATGCGTACTCTTGTAAGTGGGCTAGATACTGGCAAACCCAAAATGCATCGTAAACATGTGCACAGAGGCAGAGAGAACTTTGAAAGAAAAACATAATTCAGACTATCTAGGAGCTGTCGACGATGAACAATTACGGGAAAATTTTTATTCTATATCATTAGAAATCTCATCGCTATGTTTCGATGTAACGAAACCGTATTATTGGAATAATTCGAAAAAGCGCGAGAAAAATTATTTCAGAGAATCTGGCGGGAAAAAAATACGTTACGAACCCAAATTCATACGTTTCAAATTCCGGAGACCGCCTTTTCCGAGCGTGTTACATTTCGGTACAAAACTCGCTATCCGGAAGTAACGATAACCAAATTCTAACTTCTTAAAAAAGGAATAAAAAAAAAAATCTCTCTTAAAATTGACGAAATGTTTGGTTTAAGAGCTACAAGGAATATTACGTGAAAAATCTTCAAGCGATTTATTAAAGAAATAATACTTTATTTTTCTCCGGCAATAGCTCGTCACATAAAAAACACACAATTTAACAATATTCAGGATTCCTTAACGAAACCGCTAACTAAACTTCTAAAGTTAGCGAAAAACTCACCCAAAAAAAAAAAAATCGCCTGTTTTCGCTTGCGCACGTATTTTATTCAAAAGTTATTAAAATTACAAAAATATATTTTTTTTTTTTTTTTTTTTTCAAATTTTAAAATAAGTTTGTGGGTCTCACCGGGCAAGTATGCCCGTTGTGTGAGTGCCCGACACTCTTATTATCGTTTATTTAGAACACGTTACAAATTTATACACACATCGAAATTATGTAAACCTTAATTAATGTCTTAATAAATATACATATATAACTTATATATAGCTGTAAAGAAAAAAGTAAAAACCATACACATACCTACATTCACTCTAAAAGTCATATATACATATATATCATGATAGCGTAAACAATATCTTCTTTATTTTTGATTTTCACCTATTTTATTGATTTCCGTTTTCTTAGCCTCTCCCCATATTTGGATATATATAATTCTAGACATAGTTATTGCATTGTAGTATATATACGTAGTGTTTTATATGAAAGTATCTGCTTTAAATTGTATAAAGCTGGAATTGTCTGTCTTACTTTCGAATTTAGGACTTGAACGTGCTTTTTCCAGCTCAAGGATCTATCGATATATATTCCTAAATATTTAAAGTCTTTTACGTTTTCAAGAGGTAGGCGCTTACACGAACTTCATGAAACAAATAATTCACCTACATGTTTATACATGTAGGTGAATTATTCGTTTCATGAAGTTCGTGTAAGCATTCGTTATTATGAAGTATGATTATCGCTACTTTCATGTTTAGTACTGTTTCGGATATGTATCAATTTAGATTTATTTACATTTACACATAACCTCCTATCATGTGCCCATTTACTAAAATTATCTATATCCTTTTGCAGTAATTTTTCTGCCACTTCTAACTTTTTATTTTCAATTAGTCATCAGCAAAAACATATACACCTTTGCATTTTTAATGTGCCTGCATAATGAGTTAGTGTATATTAGAAATAGAATAGGAGCAAGTATAGTTCCCTGACCTACCCCAAATCGAATACTTTTTTCATTACTATTACTCCCTGCGATTTTTACTACACTTTTCCTGTTTTTTTATATAATTTTTACACCACATTAGTTGGTTATTTAGAATACCCAGATTTTTTCTAAATCATTAATCAGTAAATCGTGATCAACTAAGTCAAACACTTTTGTTAGATCAATAAAGGTAATTATAAATTGGTTCCCCATCGCCAGTCCCGTATGTATCTTATTTATCATCGTTCTTAAAAACGTTATGACGACGAAGCCATATCTATGATCCTGACCATATCTTCTTTGAATGTCCATCCTTCGTTAACGTAATCTACTTCTTTGTACTCCAATCTGCTGTCACTCAAACTCCCTACTCCTTATTGTGCTTCGTATATCTTATCGTTTCCGTCGATCTTCGTTCTTCCTATCCTCAGTTCTTTTATCTTATCAATATTTGACACGAACTATACATCTAACTGATCCTTCTCCCCCGTGTCGTTTCTGGGCGAGGATCCTTTGTTGACATGCCCAAAGGGGGAGTTAAAAATAATATTTCTTTCGTCGCAAATAAGCTTATCGGTCGCGCGACATTAAATAAATATATTTAAAAAAAAAGGCGAAACATACACAACGATCCATGATGCTGCCGATGAAAATTTAATTTGACCGCGACAGAACGAATAGTCATTACAAGATGCCTAATAACATTTTGTGGTAAAAGAAAGTTTTTCAAATCGCGCCAATTTTTCCAATTTTATCGAGAAATATAATTGCGGACATGCAGACACAAATCAGCGGACTTAATTAACCGAAACAGAAACACTAGAATAAAAACAGAAAATTAGGCGGAGCTACTGTCGACAAGTTGCGCCGAAAATAAATCACGCAAACTTCCATTTAAACAGAACGCGCGAATACAGGCAGCAAACGAATTTCAGTTGAACCGGAGACGCTGATTATACGCTTGTTCAATGCAACGAGAGCGCACGGTTGGTAACGATATGACAAAACCTAACCTACTTTCGTTCTCCATTGTAACCGGGTCTGAGTTACATTTCATTTGGAGAAGTCAGCGACAATTGCGGTCGAAAAAGGTAAACTAAGGAGTAAAAGAGAGGAAAACGAGCTGCCAGTTTGGTTTTGGCGGTGAAACTTTCATATGTAGAAGCAGCGCTGAATTATACTTATTAACTCAGATAACGGGTTAGTTAAAGTGGTGTGAAGTTTTATATCTCGTGAAAGGACTCGTCATTCGTCGCTATCAACTTTCTACTTCCCGATGAAATAAGGGTCCCTATCTTATAGACGTCTACAGCCCTCGCCCGATGAAAAACTTATTTTTTCCCTTATCTCTCTCTCCCTTTTCATTCTCTATCAGTGTTTTATTTGAAATTTATTCCAAACTACGTACCGAAATGTACACATATCGAACGACAATTCTAGCGAGAAAGTATCTCTTTCTGTTTTTCTAAGATGTGATAAGTAACTCTAACGGTAACTCTCGTAAGATCCTCTCTATTGATTAAGCAATGTGAAACCTCAAATTATCAGTATTTTTTTTTTTTTTGTCATTAAGCGCTTGCTAAATCCGAAGAATGCGATGCACACGTACATGAGAGCCTAACATTAATCTTATCGTTTCAAAAATAGTTCCTTCTACACAGCGATGCAGTATATAGCGTAGAGTAATATGCTAACGGCCAAGCACATTTCTGATCTTCCCTGCTTTGAGGTCAGTATTTTCGGATTTTCAAGGGAAAACTAATAAAAGCAAAGGAAAAAATAGATTAATTTTTGCTGTGCCTCAAATTGGAGTGTCGACAAGAATAAGAGATTCTTAACATTTAAAAACAAAAAAAAAAAAAGAGATTCCGCGATCTCCTTGTTGAATTTAACAAAATCAAATCTGTTTATTAGCTTTGAAGTAGGATTTTTTTCGAAACAATTATGGAAATGTACGAAATAACTATTGACAATAATTATATTATTCGACATATTATAAAAAAAAAAAAAAAAAAAAAGTTAATGGCCACTTTCTCATCGCTTGTCCACAATTGAAACTTTAGCGAAATTGATCGAAGGTATGACGACAACTTCTTTGGTCGCATTATAATTTAATATGATCTCCGGCTTTCCAGCGTTAATTGCATTATCATCGTGTAACGTCGACAAACGTGTAACTATTTTATTCGTTTGGCGTAGCAAAAGAGTTAACCTACAATGGCAACAACACGCTTCGTAGGCGTGTTAACATTTACGGCGAATGCCAACAATACGCTCCTGAAGCGTACTGACTTTTACAAAAAAAAAAGAAAAAAAAAAAGGAAATACCAACGGAACAAGAACAAAAACTGCTTTCTTCACACACTTGACGTACACTGATCACCATAAACGACAAGAACGATATTGCGACGATTAGCGTAAAAATGTTTAGTTCAATAACGCGATACACGCCTCAGAAGCGTACGGTTGACAATGCTAAAGTGTGCAGGATGACTGCAATGAAGATGCTCGAATTTTTGACTGTAAACGATGTTTAAAACGGAGAGATCCCTAAACGTAATTGGGATGACCTATTTAAATAATTAAACTCGAGATAAAATGCAACTAATTAGGTTAGCCATAACCGACGTAATCGGGGAGACTACGAAAGTAAAACATTTACGAAGCTAATAAATAAATTCCGATATTTAAGAAGAAGTACATTATTATTATTATTATTATTATTAGAGGATGAAGTTTAGAAAATTATTGATTTCATAAGTTTCGATTTCCCCAAAGGTAGAAAACTCTGCGAGTTGGTAATCAAACGAACGTGAAGTGAATTCGAAAGAAGGAAAACCATCAAAAAGGTCACCCCACCAGTAAGAATTGTTCCAGGTATGACGCTGAAAAGGGAAGAAATAAACTTCAGCTTTTCCGTACCTGTTACATTTGTTTTTAATATAAAATTACAATAGCTAGAATGCAAATAACTCGGATTAATGAGGAAGAAAAGCAATTTGAAGCAAAATAAATAATCTCATTTATTTCACGCAACTTTCAGCAAACAAGTTACAATTATTTCCTTACTTTTTTTTTTTAAGTTCCGACAGAATTCGTTCCGTTCGAAAATTTCAAACCGAACTGCTTCTAAGCAGTTGTGTACTCTGAAATTCGCCGAATAAACTTGGCGAAATAAAACTCAAACAAAACTAATATTAAAAAGCTTTCGTATTTACCATCTGCGATTCCGAAAATTTACAAAACACCTAACAACAATTGCTTCCTATTCGAAAAGCGCCTCTCTCGTGCTAAATTCGTACAAAGCCTGCAACAAGGGAAAAAAAAAAGGTAAGCGAACAAATAAACCGACACGAACGAAACTGTTCTCGTATGTCGGCTAATTAAATTGCGCGAGATGGAATATAATCTGCAGTGCTCCGTTGACAACGCGTATTTTTCAGAACACTAATTAGTTCTAAATATTGCTTATATATACTTTTAACACGAGCTTTACCGGTTTATTCTGCAAGTTAAAACTAATAGTGCGCCCGATAAATCACATTGTTCCGTTCACAGCAGAACTTTGTAGCCTTTTTTTTCTTTTTTTCTTCTTCTTTTCCTTTTTGGATTATCAGACCGACTAAATATAGCTTGTCGAAAATTTAATTAGCCGAACAATTATTTTTTTATTATTCGCTGTTTACTGCGTTTAAATCAGTTTAACGGCCATTCGTGACAAAGTAATTAAAATTAACCGGTTAGACAACAAATTGTTAATAATGTAGGTTATTCATTATCGAAAATCCCGAGACTTTTACAAAAAATTAATAAAGAAAAATCGGTATTATTAGGTGGTACCTCCTGTCGACCCTACCAGCGTCCTCGCAGTTCTAAAACGAAAGTCGGTTTGTTTTTTGTTTTGCTTTTTTTTTGCCCTTGTTCCACGGTTTAAGAAATACCACACACTCGTATTCAGGCAGTATGTAATAAAGATGCCATTTCGTACAATTCCCTACGAAGCAACTTAAAAATTCCCCATTTAATAAATTATGAATAAAGACATAAGTATTTGGTCGACTACATTAAGTCCAGCAGAACATTGCAAAAATCAGTAATACAAGCATAAGGATTTGGTCGACTACATTAAGTCCAGCAGAACATTGCAAAAATCAGTAATACAAGCATAAGGATTTGGTCGACTACATTAAGTCCAGCAGAACATTGCAAAAATCAGTTGTGTATGCGTTTACATGAGTGGGCGCGTATTTTATGTTTGTATAGGTATGTATATATATATATATATATATATATACATGTGAACTCCGCAGCTTGTAAATGTTAAAGCAAAAGGCATTAAACAAATTAATCTCTTAAAAAAGTTGGCTTACACATGGCTCAGACAAACGTACACTTCTGGAACTTTATCGAATTATTATCCTTCCAGTAATGGGGACTATGGCGCACCTCTTTACGGTTTCCGAAATCAAAAACACGCGTTAACTCTTTGAATACAATTCATAATACAAATCTGGGGTTAATCACGGACGTACCAATCGATAGACGAATCCCTACATATTCAGAGGCATCTTTAAACGTCATTCCGAACATTCTCACTTATCCAAACTTCAACTCTTCTCTTCACTTCATGATCCCTCCCAACTCTCTTTCCCACGACAACGATGGTCTCCTTAACTCAGTCATTCTAAGAACTACCAATCTCCTTAAAAAAATTTCCGTTCAATATAAATCCGCCATGGCTATATTTTATTCCAAATATAGATCTCTCTATCTCTTACTGACCTGAATAAGTTCCATACTAATCGCGCTGCTTATCATCAAAACTATACAATAATCTCCTAAATATAAGTATCGAAACTTCGTTAGATTTTACACACAGACGGTTCTAAAAGGGTAGATAAAAATGGCTGTTCGATCGGTTCACGAAAACAATACGTTTCCGTTTCCATTACCAACAGAGTTCTCCGTCCAGTCAACCGAACTCTATGCGCTCTCAAACTAGCAGTCAACTATGGCACTGAACTCACATGACATTTTGATATTGATTGATTTACCATCCGCGCTCCTTTCCATCAAAAGGGTTTTACAAAAAGAACCAACATCCCCCATATCCGAGGAAATATAATCCAAATACTATCGTCATAAAGCAAAAAAAAAAAAAAAAAATCATCTTCTGTTGAAACCTATCTGAAACATTCGTCAGAACGAACAAGCCGATGAAACTGCAAAGCTAGCCTTAAGTATATTTCCTCAATACGGAACGAAAAAACCTGGTAAATCTTTCACACAAAAAGATTTCCAACGATTTTGGAATTAACTGCCAGACACAAACAAACTAAAATCAATTAAGAAAACAGTCGTTTTTTCGTGGAAAACCGCATATTCTAAGAATCGAGAAAGGGCGAAGTAACACTTTTCCAATCTAGGAACAATTCGCCTTAACGCATGGATACATCTTAAATAAGCAACCACGATCAATATATTATGGCGACAGCTGCAACGTTCCAATATCAATCGCTGATATATATAAACACCGAATGGTGGAAATTTCATCAGTCAAAGAAATTCGCATATCCCAAATGTAACTCTTGAATCCGTGTACTGTGCGACAGTTACAGTCAAAACCTCGAGCTCTCAAAGCTGCCAAACTTCGTAACGTGATTTAACAATCACAGTTTAATACATCTCTAGCCAAGAAAAATGAAATAAAGAAAGGAAGCACCGAAACGCGAAATTCGGGCGTATCGATTTTAGAAGGGAGAAGGCAAAGACGTGGACGTAGTTAAAATAATTGGAGAAGGATGAGAAAGAAAATGAAAACGGAGGACATAATAAATTAGGAGGTGTTGAATACGTTGACAGGGGTCAGAAATGAAATAAGAGAAAGTTGTGTTCAAAGAAAAGACAAAAGAAGAGCGGAGAAGCGTTGAAACGATAAAATTAATAATTGCCGATAAATAAAACGAATAGGTATTTTTATTACTCTCATCAGCGACGTATTTTACATTATTCATTTTCCTATTTTTACGACTCAATTTATTAGTTCAGATTTCATTCTAACTTGTATTTTATTTTTGTAATATTTAACAACTAAAAAACCTGATATTCAATTTTCAGTTATTACTCGTTATTGATCGATCCCCTTTTATTTTCCGGTTCTATTTGAATTATTTGTAGAACTCTTTAATATTACGAAGAAACACCTTTCTTTGCTGTTCAGCCGGTACATCGTGAATAAAAGTAGATCAGAGCGACCAGTTAAAATTTCAAAAGCGAGTTTCTATCTCTCGCCTAGTTCGACTTTCAAATGTACCTCAATTTATTATATACACAGTTTTATTAAAGTTAATATAAAATGTTAATATGAATTTGTATTTAACTGTATAAGTAATTTTATTGCTAATTTCATATTTCTATTGTAAAATAATATTAATATAATTATGTATTGCGGGGTCGCTAATAACCTAGTTGTTGAAGCGACCTAAATTTATTAATAAATAAAAAAAAAAAAAAACAACAGTTTTTTTCTGTTGAATATATATTTTTATAACCTGTATCATTTAAATCAACGAATGAATTTATTTTTACGTTTTGTTCTATTTTTTGTACTTATGTCAGGAAGAAGAAATACAAAACACAACTCCTTTTAACGTTTAATTTTACTTGTATACAAAAAAAAAAAAAAAAAAAAAAAAAAAAAGAGATGAATATTGTAGACAGACAAGAATGTCTAACAGTGTCGTAGAAAAGTACATTTAACAATTCTACAGAGCCTTCCTTCACATCACTAAATACTGCTAATTATTCAGAGCCGGTTACAAATCAATGAAGGAATTTTCAAAGTGAAAATGTATACGCTGGTTGAGGAAATATTAATCTGCACAGATATGAGAGAAACGAGCAAAGTGTACGCACGATAGCGAAAGCTGAAAGTCGACATTTTTCGTTTTTCCCACTTTCAGCTCTTGCATCGTTGTTAAAATTGTTGTTAAATTCCGGACTGTTGGCCTTTACAGTCGCCTGATAAATACGAGAGCATTAAACAGAACGTATTAAAAGTGAATGCATTTTTAGCGCATTCCCATTTCGTACAGTACCGAAAGAAAATATTTCTATAGTGTCGCCTTTCACCGGTTAAAGTTGAAAATTCAAATTTATCAGTTCTTCGAAAGTAGCCAAAGTTTACGTTTGTAACATTGTAAACGGTTTTCCCGCATGCGACTTTTTCGAAATGTAAAGGTTTTTCTTTGTTTTTCACAATATCGACATTTTGATTGTACAGAGATTGTTTCAGCAAAAGTTACATTATTACTTAGAAAATAAACTTATTATTTCAAAAAACGTCAATTTCAAACTAATATCTTATTTCCGTTTCCTGCAACGACGCTATATTCCTTTTTTCGAGTTTCATCGAAGATTCGCCAGTGGCAGCTTGATAATAATACAGATCTGTATTAAAATGATAGCCGATATTTCTTCATTTTCCACGTTTAGAAAATTAAGAATATTTCTTAAGAGATAAATAATGTCTGCAACAATTCGAATGGAACATTCGTAATAAATTACATCGGTTTCACGATTGTTACCGGTTTTTATTAAAATTTCATTAATTTTCATTTGCGACTTTGCTTTGCATATTTTTTTACTCTTTCGAAAAATAGAGTCTTTTTCGATGTTACCGTAATATTTAAATTAAAATTTTATTATTTCGTAAACGTAAAATAGACCCAAAAAATCATTATAATCAAATCATATCCATCAATATCATTGTTGTCTGCTACATCAAAACTATTTCAGAAGATTCAAACGTATCAAACCTCTAACGAAGCTAGAGGTGATCATCTATTTGGTTTTCGCGGGAAAACACTGTATTTATTACATTTAAACTCATTGTTAAAAATATAGTTATGACAAAAATAAATTTTAACACTTATTAACAATTATATATAAACGATCGATCAAATGTGTGTCATTAATAGAAAGAGCATTTTTGAAAAAAACGAAATATGCTCAACTGCGTTTCTCAGCATATTCGATCATATATGGCCCAAGTACTTCGCTTCAAACTAGGTCGCAGTTTACCAATTAACTATTTTTTTCAATCGCACTTATTCGATCGTTAGTTGTACCGCATCAAGAATATCGGTACTTTATCCGATACAAACAGATGTTCCTCAAGGTTAATTGCCTTTGGACCTATCCTGCACTTATTGTATACAGTGGACATACACCACCGTCACAAAATACAATAACTGCAATGCTCGTTGACGATATAGCGATATTATTAGCCAGTTATTCAGTCAGCTTTTAGCGAATAAAAAACTGCAGCTGTAACAGAACGGACGAAGAATTAGACAATTCAGTTAAATAAACAGAAATCTCTGTACATGTATTATTTTTGCTTTACGTAATCGAGATCCGTGTTATGTAGTTCATATTAATAACCAGCGAGTTCCAGTTGAAAATTCTGCAAAGTGTTTTAATATACACAGGGACGTGACAACCTAACACCGCGAGTGAATGCGCAAAGCATGTGTTTATCGATGATCAGAAAAAAAAAATAGGAAAAAAAAAAGGATAAAAAAGGTATAACAATTTTTTCAAAATTACAAATGTGACGTTAAGTTTAAGCGTATTTTTTTCCATCAATTTACATAGTTGTTTAATTTTCATTAGATTTTGCGCTAAACTGTCCAAATATGGTTCGTTTTGCGCAGAATAGGCGTTAAATTAAAACATCAGCCTAGGGGTGCCTATCACAATTGAGTTCCGGGCACTCTTGGATCCTTCGCTGTTGCGCCCCTGGGTATATATATATATATTAATTACAACGTAATTCTTAGGCTACCCCCCATTCGAAAAAATGTCCCAATTTTATGTAACGCTAAATGTCCCAAAAAATGTCCCAGAAAAATGTCCCAATTTTATGTAACGCTAAATGTCTCAAAAAATGTCCCAAAAAAATGTCCCAATTTTATGTAACGCTAAATGTCCCAATTTTATGTAACGTTTGTTATATTTTGTAGGATTTTTGTTATTGTTATTTAAAAAATGTCACAATTTTATGTAACGAAATATGTAACGAAAAAATGTCTTAATTTTATATAACGCGGAAGTTAAATGTTAGAATAGGACTTTTGTGGTTATGTTATTTTTTTTTTTTTTGTGTTGATGCCAGTAAGAATTACGTTGTAAATTTTGATCATTTTATACAAAGTATAGAAGAGAAAGAGACAGAAATGTAAGCAAGAGGGGTCAAGGGGCACGGCCCCTTGCGAGGCCAAAATGGCCGAGTTTATATATATATATATATAGAGAGAGATTCAAAATATGGACAACTCATATCGATCACAAAGTTACCAAAATACGAGAAGCAAAAAAAAAAAAAACACGTCAAATGTTCCGACTCGTTGAGCGTTACTCTAAAATGAAGCTAAAAAACAAACGTCGAATGTGATATAACAGTTATACGTTCAAGACGGACTACCGATGGAATACGACCACGTGCTACTAAAGTGTCGAATCGAAAAATAATCTGAACGGCTCAGAATAAGTTCCTTCGGCTAATTACTAATGCTCGTTGGTTTCAACGAAATCATGCACTCCATGCGGATTCGCAAATGGGTCAACGAAGTAATATATGATTATGCTCGACAATATACTGGGTAATACGGCTTCGTTATCATCTGAAATCGGGGAGGCCTTCTGCAGTTTTATCTACAGATCTCTGGACTTAAGAAGACTTAAACGCTTCAAACCTCGTGACCTTGTCATTACCGAGTGATATAATTAACAGAGCTTATGCTGCACATGTTCTGAGATTGCAGAAATAAAGTAGCTGTCCTTATTAGGAAAGCTATATTCAAAAAATTAGTAAAAAATAAAAAAAAAATTTACAAACGTCGCGTATTTGTCAAAAACAACGGATTATCATGATGGTTCATTAACACTGATGTGCACTGAATATTTACAAGCAATTAATAATGGATAATACGAAAAACTAAGTAAAAAATTACATTCTTTTATTAGAATGCGTGGAAATTTTTTAAATTTCCTAATTTAAAAAGTAAACTGATCTTTAACGTAAAAATAAACTTCGCAACAGTATCGTGTATAATGAAAAGCATTACACAGCTGATTGTGTACACTTTCTCTCGGTTTATTTATATGTTAATATCTATATATATATATATATTATATTGGCGAGATTGGTAACTTGTTTAAATTCAGTTCGCAAATGTAAATATAGATTCTCAGTGAATTTAATTGATTGCATTTTAATAAAATTTAGTCAAATCGCAAAGAAATTTTTAACCAAAATTATTTGTTAAGATTCAGTTTCATCGTACGCATTATGAACAAATTTCGAGCTAAATTTTGTGTTACAACGAGAAGTGGGATTTTAGGAAGATTGGAAAAAATTCGAAATAAAGCGAGGGGACTACGAAGAGGAATCGCGCAATTATTTATGTTAGAGAAGAGGAAATAAAGCGAGAAAGCATCTGCTTAAAGCTGATCGAGACTTTTTATTACCTGGAATAGGAGAAAGAAAAAAATTATAATAATAATAATAAGAAGAAGAAAATGCGGAAACAAACTGATCCGGGCAAGTTATTTGTAGGCGCGAGTATAGTAGAAAAATTTTTCCGAAAAATAATCTTCCGAAACTATTTCACTTTTCGCCTTTTACTTAACTCATCTCGCGTAATACTCCTATAAAGAAGAAAAGGAAAAAGTAAAAAGCGAAAAAAAAACTTTTAGTAAGTACATTATAGAAGTTGGCTTTATGTGTCGACGAGGAGTATTCAAACAAGGCGCCAGGCTAGATAAAAAGGCAGTCTGTTTCTTCACTGACAGAACCGATTTCGAGGAATATCGAGGAATATCGAGGAATATCGAGGAATAAACATCGTAGACGCTTTTAAATATTCGCTTTATTATTCTCGCAGCACGTGCCCGTCTATGCAGGGTTTTTTATTGTATACTTTGTTCCCCGATTCGTCATTCACATGTGAGGAATTCATGACACAGGCACATTTTAATACGGTTCTACGATGAAACGAAATTTATATTTTTCGTTGCGCCGAAACTATCGTAAACAATAAAAGTTACGATTATGATTTGTCTGCGAGTGAACGAAAAACGCCCAGAAATATGGCCGGGGAAAAAATTCGGATTTAACAAAAACTATATATACATACCTTTACGCATATTTGAAACTCTTTCGAAAATCGGAAATCTATTATTCCGGCTGAAGTATAAAGAAAGCACGGAAGAATGATATGCGACGAATTATATACGTACAGTTGGTAAGCTACAACTTTTTCAGTTCTATATTCGTTCCTTGATTTACAATTTTTATTAGCTTCTCCTTCTATCCAAATTGACCTATCCTTGGCCACTGTGTGGTATCGCCGGTAACAATCTTGCTGACTCATTAGCATGCTCGGGCGCAGTAAATGGTCGTTTCATAGGCAGATTTCCTTCTTCCCAAAGTCTCTTTACTCTCTTTCCCCTTTCGTTGTCACCGTGATTTTTCGATTGATCTCTATCCGTTTCTTTTCTCCAACCCTGACTCCTTATAGCCTAAATCCTCTTCTCCTTGGTTTAACAATTTTCCCAGTATCAGCTGTTCTGTCACTTCTAGTCTAGTGCTCTCAGCTTCTCGTTTCCGCTTTGTTCTTGTTCAATCTCCTTTTTTCATCCTCCTACCATAAACGTCACCTTTGACGCAAATCACGTTCTATTCGAATGATGTTCCTTTATTTTCTCAGAACGCGCGATCTTTTATTCCAATCTGCTTAGCCTTGGCATCCATACTTCTTACAGTGCCCTCTACATTTTCGTTTTTCCATCTCCTTCTGTTGTTCCTTTGTTAGCTAGCCGCCTTCATTTCTTCTGTCTTTAATCGTTTTTCGATATAACCTGTCACTACATATGTCCTTCTATCCTTCTAATATTTTGTGTTGGGTGAATGTCCTGTGCTGATGTGCCCATAAAATAGAAAAAAAGAAAAAAAAACTCAGCTCGAATTGAGAAAGAAATAATTAAAATCTGATCGAAGACGCGTTTTACTCTTATGTCCCTATTACCATGTTAATTTTGATGATAGGCTATTTGTTTTCATCAAAACTGGATCGTTTGAAAATTAATCGATTACTACAGCGCCCGGTCGGGCTTTTCTTCGATTAGTGTATGATAGTAAAAATGTTCAAGAAATCCAATGCTCAACTGTTCTGAAGAAAATCATTTGGTTCGCGAAGCAGTTTAAAATATATCCTTTTTAACCGTTTTGGAGGATTATTAAACATTGGTAAAAGAACAGTTCGTTTCCGCAATGTTCAATGTAAACCCGATGTATAAGCGCAGAAATACATAATTTCATAAAATGGCAATAATACGGCCGAGACATTTTAGAATTATTTCACAATCGCGGCTATTAATAATAATGTTAAAGTTAATGTGTAACGATATACAAAACTCGGCTACAGTTAAAAACTAATGTAATAATAATTCAATTTCAATTTCAATTTATTTATTATTATTATTATTACAAAATTTCACAAATGCGCTAAGTAGCGCAAATAGTGAAAAACAAAAAGTAAAATTAAACATAATATCTTCGAATTACAATGAAGTGCGAATATAGCGATAAAAGCATGAAATTAAATAATAATAATAATAATAATAATAATCAATCGATCAATCTTTTACGAGTATTATTGTTATTATTATTATAATAAAATCCACAAACGTCTACAAAGCGTGAAAAGTGGAAAGAAATTTAAAAATTGGCAGATATACTAAAAATCGAAATAATAAAATAAATAAATTAACCTAAAAATATACGAAAAATGCGCCAAAAAGAAGTAAAAGGAAATCTGAAATTTTAATAAAAAACTAAAAACATTTTTTTTAAATTTCTTATAATAACGATTTAATCTCACATATTTATATATATATATATATGTAATGCAAATTCATCTACACACGCATATATATTACGCTACATATAGTGCGTTGGCGCAACATATTCGTACATTTTTAGCTGACCGATATAGGTTGTGTATCAGGCAACTATTATATGCAACGCAGGTGTACACACGCAAGACTATATTCGGAACTGATTAGTAATCGTTTGATTTATCGATATACAAGTGTGCAGTTACATGTGTGCTGCTGTGTACTGACCTAGTGCGCATATGATGTTGTACGTGGTGGTTTTCCATTGCTTTCCATGCGATTATTAACGAATATTTTAATTTAATTCTTTGTAATGAGTTCTGTCGTCGCCCAGGAAACGAACCAAAGTGCAGTCTTTCAGTTCGTCAGGGACAGTGGATTATTGGCATTCCTGTAACCGGAGACTCCCGGGCCGCAATAGTCTAGATATTATACACGGCCCGGGGTCTAACCACGGTTTGAGAAATTAAAAAAAAAAATATATACATATATATATATATATATATTCATTTATATACATATACATACACCCGTCATTTATACATATATAGTAGGTCAAAAGAACGCATAACTAGACTAACGCGTTAACAAATGGTCACAAACAAATGTATGCCCATATACACACCATTTTGGTTTGTTGGCATATACTCATATAGTACAATATCATACACTGAAGACAGACGTATATATATGCTCACACGTTTCCATTAATATACATATACTTATATACAATAATACCTAACGCATGTGCACAAACACACATACACACAAACTTCATATGCTAATCTCATAGGCACATTCTTATAGATACATATACATACATCAGTATATATAATAATAATAATTATAATAATAATAATAATAATAGTTCTATTTGTAAGTTCTATTGCAGTATAAGAACTTGCAAATAGAACTTAAAAGGTTATGGGGAAAAAAGTAATTACAGTTCCGATAGTAATTGGTGCCTTTTTGGAGCAATTCCACTTGACCTGAGGCAACAACTGAATATAATAGGATTGAATACAGTGACAATAGCACAGCTTCAAAAATAAACAATATTAGCAGAAGGCTGCATACTGCGCAGATATCTTTTGTGACTTCTAGATTCTTGGATAGGATTCGAGACACAAAGACATTTGTTCCGACCGTAAAGGCAGCGAGAAAATACAATAGTAACAGTAACAATAATATACCGAAGTTGTTTATACATTTAAATAATGAATAAAGGCTATAATAATTACTGAATTTTGAATGCGCAATATTATGGATAAGGTAGTTTTTTTATTTAATTTAACCTAATTACTATGTAATAATGTGTTCAATACGAATACAGGAACCATTTTGAATATTCGGTCCTAACCTCATTATGCGAAATTTTTATTAATTTATAAAAATAATGAAATGAATACTAACTTTTATAGTATACTTGTACTATAATCGTTACGACATACAAGACTTGTTCAAATCCAAACAAATAAATTCTTATTAAATAGACACGCTTGCGAATGAGAAACTACAACCGGTAGATTATTAAATATTTTATTATGACAATTATATCCGTATTAATCTTCTTTTTTCGGTAGTCCTACAGTTTTAAATGTGTATACGTCTAAATTCAGAGTAAAATTTCATACTCAACCTTTCTACCTTGTCTGACATCAATAGAGTCTATGTATTCGCAAGGTGTTGTTTTCGAAATATCATCGAATTGTCTAATTTAGGAAAAAAAGATTAATTTTCTTGAGGACCAACGAAATAATTATTATTAAACCACTTATCCTCGTTTTACACATTAATATTTTTAAAGTATAAACAATTCAAATTTTCAATAAACTTAGACAAAATCGGTAAGTCTCGTTAATAGCCGAACTGTTACAATATCCACATACTAGTCAGGAGTAATTTGTTAGATGTATATATTTTTTTCCTTTTAATTCATAATTTTCCGACATTTTTATTCGATTCCGCTTTTTTATTTACTCCTCAGTTTTTAAGTTTTCATTTTTGTTTCCGCTTTTTTTTTTTTTTTTTGATTCGTCATTAAGCCTTTACATTTAAATTTCACGAATTTTTCTTATATCCTCATATTTCAAATTTCATTTTTTATTGTCGAAATACTTTAAAATAGAGCCCCGTGTTCGCCGCTCGATAATTCGTTACACTGCGCTAGTGTTTTGAAATACATCCTACTTCCCCTCAGAAGACTTTCTGCCATAAAATCAATGTATACGACAACTTTATCGGGGTCTTTTTGGCAGGATATAAATCCAACGTCTAGACAAATCGAGACGGTAAAATTCGGAAACAGTTTTATTTTATGTTTCCCGACAAAAGATTAAGTTGAAACGTGTCGAGCGAGGAAACAGTTTCTTCTTTTTAACTTTATGGTTTCTATGATGAGAAATTATCAACGTGCAATAAAACATATCCAAAAAACCAAAAAAAAACAAAATTTGCTTACTCGCAGTGTGCATATTAATAAAGAGCGAAATCCTTGAACTAACACAATCATCCGTAAAAATCAATACGACCTATCATTAATGATCGCGAACCAGTTTAACATTTGATGTTACCATAAAAATATCAGAGAGATCGTTAACTAAAAATCACTGTTGCTCGATCGTTAGAGTTAAGGGGAGAAATAAGTGTAAAATGGCGTTTTTGTAGTGATTTTTATGATTTTCAGTAACACATCAAGAATTTATATAATTTATTAATATTGTGCGGTCGCTTTATAGGTATACATATATTTAAGAATATATTCTGAAGGTTTCAAAAATTTCCCTCGAAAATTAACGGAGATATCCAGCTGCCGCACATTGTAGGTCGTCATCCGACCGAGCAGTTTGTGTACATCTTGGTGAAGGTCGCAATTTTCATCCGAAATCAATTGCACAAAGAATAATATACTTTTTCTTATACATGTGTCTCTTCTATGTGAACTTCACTCCCTTCAAAAAAACTGAAAATTAGTCTAGAAAGGTGTAAACATAAAGAGCATGATTTTTTACCACTTGTTCATACATTTTTACAATAAAAAAATACTTTAAATAATGATATCGTTTAAGGGGTTCAAATAGAGCGTATTTATATAAAGAAATGAAAATTTTTTTAAAAATGATCGATTAAAAACTTTTTAAGCTAAAGTGTATACAAATTCGGAAAAAGTAATTTCGAGATAAATGCGTATTATATGTCACGCGCTCCGACCCTTTGTTACACACTCACTTAATCTCGGTTATAACTTTTGAACGAATTTTGAAATTTCAAGAGTATATTTTTAAATAATTTTACAAGGGATTTATGAACAAAAATAAATAAAAATTGAATTTTTTGAAGCTTCTACACCTATTTTCCCCCTTAAGGAATGATGTTCTATGAAGTTAAAAACACGAATATCATTAATTAGGCAAGTACATGCGCAAATGAGTTAAATTACTACTCCTAAAGATTCCGCAGAATTGTTCAAAGCTAAAAATTACCAAAAATCTCGGTAAAATTCGCCAATACTGCCGTGTATTTGGGGGGGGGGGTTAGAATCGCCAGCCAAAGTTGGTGATCAAACAACTAAGAATTAAAAGACTGCCGTGTATTTTTCTACAGATTCCGAATATTAAAAACTTCTTTTTTTGCAGTCAATTATTTTACGAATCTCAAAGTACACTTATGGATGAGTATACGTAAAAGCATGAGACGAACACTAAGCAAGTAGGTTAATGATATAAATCGAACGCATAATTTCCTTGATCGGTGAAATTAATTCGGCCAACCAACATCCGCAACTTGTGTGGTATTAATTTAGCGATAAACGAATTGAAATTTTTTTTATTTTCTTACTACTCCAATAAAACTCTCACGTGATTTTGAAAAATAATAATAAAAAGAATTAATCATAACTTCAAGCAGATAGTAAAAATTTATTTTTTTTCCATGTAAAGAATTAGAAGGATGACCCCGAACCACGGATCTCTACGAAATATTTCGTTCTAGACCTGTTTGTTTACTCTTTCAGATTGTGCATCTCCGCCAATTTTCAATTTGAATAAAAAATGTCAGCTGTAAGGAAGCATTTTCACATTCTATAGTAATAAAAGGCTCCGTCGTCATGTTTTCATAGTTATCCAGCATTTAATATTTCGTTCGTTTGTTAAAAAATTCTGATTGTCCTCACTGAAACTTCTGAACTGCTCCACAGCGAAGGGTTTTAACGCAGTCTTCCTGTACTCCTTACGTTGCGCCTCCAACACACGCAATATACTCGTATATACGACAATGAAAAAGAAAGATAAAATAACGAATGTGTATTAGAAACAAATTCAGTTCATATATGCCCCGTTTAAAATTTTTTTATTCCGGTACAATTTTATTACAGTAAATAAATTAGCATTATTTTTGAAACGGTGTTACAACTTAACCCAACTAATTTGTAACATGAACAAAGTAGGAACTATACATCGTTACATAACTCTTAATGTATAGATATATAAATAAACATATACATTAATTACAACGTAATTCTTAGGCTACCCCCCATTCGAAAAAATGTCCCAATTTTATGTAACGCTAAATGTCCCAAAAAAATTCCCAGAAAAATGTCCCAATTTTATGTAACGTTTGTTATATTTTGTAGGATTTTTGTTATTGTTATTTAAAAAATGTCACAATTTTATATAATGAAATATGTAACGAAAAATGTAACGAAAAAATGTCTTAATTTTATATAACGGAAGGTAAATGTTAGAATAGGATTTTTGTGGTTATGTTATTTTTTGTGTGTGTTGATGCCAGTAAGAATTACGTTGTAAATTTTGATCATTTTATACAAAGTATAGAAGAGAAAGAGACAGAAATGATAGCAAGAGGGGTCAAGGGGCACAGCCCCTTGCGAGGCCAAAATGGCCGAGTTATATATATATATATATATATATTTTTTTTTTTTTTTTTTTATTATTACTTTAATAAGGAAATATAACAAACTAGAGTAGCCTGCGAATTAGCTTATGGCTACCAGTAGCGATTATTTGTATATATGTTTAATTTTAAATAATTCAGAAATGAATAGAGGAAATTGTTCTAGTAGAATAATTTCATTTAGTTGAAGTGCACAGTCAATCATATACAATTGTCGCAGGTGGTTATACTTGCTACACGTGTATATTATATGCTGAACATTTTCTACTTCATTACTTTTACAATTACAACATTTACTGTCTGAAATAATATTTAATTTATTTAAAAAGTATCCAATGGAACCATGACCAGTGAGTATTTGAGTCATATAATAATTTACTGTAATGTTTTTATTTTTAAAGCGTTTTATTACGTTAGGAAAGAACTTATTTATTAATTTACCATTTGATAGAGTATCGTATCTTGTTTTAAATTCATTAAAAATTTGTAAATCAACTTGCTTGAGAAGTTCTTTACTTATAATACCATTATTTTCTTTTTTAACATTAAAAATTAGAGATCTCTTTTTTATGTAAAGATCGATAGGTAAGACCCGTGCTATGGTCTGAATTGCAATATTTGAAGCAGTTACATATGAAGAAGTTAAATCAATTAGAAATTTCCGACAGTTGGAGTTTACGTTATGTATTTGTTGTTTAGTTAACCGGTTATAGTAGACACCAGCACAATATGAGTATAATGACTGCACTAAACCTTTATAGAGTATTATCTTAGATTTATAATTTAGTCCCCATAATTAACTGCCAAGTGATTTAAAAATGTAATAATATTTATTAACCTTATTATTTATGTACTGTATATGCTTATTGTACTTTAATCTATCGTCTAAAATGAATCTTAAATATTTAATATGGTCAGTAGAGCTGAACGTATGATTATTAATTTTAATATTATTGTAACAAATTTGGTCAAGGTTTTTGTCTCGACCAGGTATCACCATTATTTGAGATTTGGTGATCTCGAATTTGAGGTTTAAAGCATTTACTATTGTTTTAAGTTTACAAATAACTTCATTACAATTAGCAATGTGGGACGACAGAGTCGAGTTACTAGATAAATGTACGTTGTAGACCAAAAGTAAATCATCAGCATAGCTGTATAAACGTAGGCCTGCGTATATATTACTTAATTTAGAATGGATATTAGAATATAAAATATTCCACAAGACCGGTCCAAGAACTGAACCTTGTGGAACGCCAAAATTATTTTTAACATCAACAATGTCGTTTTGATAGGCCCACTTTACTCTCCTGTTAGTTAAATAATCGTATATTAGGGTTATTACGTTAAAACTAAAACCATTTACAATTAATGTATCAATTATCACTTGACGATCACAATTATTAAATGCTCCCTCTATATCAAATGAAATAATAATAGACGGATTATTCCGTTGTTTGTTTTGTAATAAATTATCAGTTACATCTGCAATAGCAAGTTCTGTAGAAAAGAATTTTCTAAAACCGTATTGGTATGCATTAAGCACGGATGTGCTGCTAATTTCATTGTTTAAAAATTTAAGAATAATTTTTTCATAAACTTTACTTAAGGAATTTAATAAGCATATTGGCCTCTATAGCCATTTACTTTACTCAAATCCCTGTTTGGTTTGTTTAACATAATTAAAGTAGCACATTTCCAAGCGGACGGAAACATATTAAATTGTAATAGTTTATTGTAAAGTGTTAATAATAAATTTGGAAAGTAAAAAAATATAATTTTAATAACCTTGTTAGTTATACCATCCGAGGACGGTGCTTTTCTATTAGTAAGATTTTGTATAATTTGTTTTAGTTCAAAATATGTTACTTCAAACTGCTGTTGTTTATTTATATCTGTGATTTTATCTAATGAAATAGAACCAGTTTCTTTAAAATTAAAAAATGTATTCATTAGTAAACTCATTTTGTCTTTATTGCTAGTAATAGAGGAACAAGTGTCATTATTACCATTAATTTTTAAATCTGGAAATTTAAATGGTTCAGAATTCGTTAAAATTTTATGAGGTTTACCTCAGGCCCTGGATGAACTACAAAATGTTCTCCAGGCCTGTTGCTTGAAATATTTAATTTTGTTCCTATACAATTTTAAAGTTACTTTATATATGAGTTTATTTATAAAATTTTTGTGTTTAATATTATTGAGCTTTCTGACAAGTAATTTAAAATATTCTAAATCTCTGTTCCACCAGGATTTGTTCGTCTTAGGCTTTTTAACCTTGGACTTATTTACGTTATTTGTTAAATTATCATTAAATTGTTCAATAATATTATTTACTTGAAGTTCGGTACTTGCAAGTTTTAAGCTCGTTTCGAAATTTAACATTAAGTCGGCATTAAGATTACTATGAAATATATCTGTATCCAAGGTAAGAATATTATCATTATTAATAATATTTGTATCTAAAATTTCAATACTGATATTTTTATGATCACTTAAGTGAACATCTTGAAGCATAACACTAGACAACTTATACTTAAAGTTAATGTTTACTAGAACATAATCTATCAAGCTTTGTCCATTGTGGTTTTGAAACGTATGTATATTATAATCATTTTTAATTGTTAAGTTCCCTGAGTACACAAAATTTTCAAATTGTGCATTTCTGGGCGTGTGTGGGCAGTTTTTGCTTTCCATAAATTTTAATCTTGAATTAAAATCTCCCAGTATTATTACGTTATGTCTCCAGTTTTGTTTTATATGTTTAAGCAGTAGTGTAAATTGATAAATTAAGTCAGAATTAGGTGGAAAGTATATTCCAAAAATAACAATATCCTTTACACGTTAACTTTAATAATGTAATCTGAAATTTTGGTACTACTAACGTTCTTAATATTACTACAGATAGCAACATACTTAGTATGCAATAAGAAGTTGTACTGTTTTTCATTACCATATAAATAAGGATCGCAAATGACACATAAGTAATTAGTGTTATGTTGATTATTTAAATTTAATACTGATTGCGCTTCCTTGCAGTGATTTACAAAATTAATTTAATATTAGCCATAATTTATATTATGTTTTACTTTATTTACGATTTTAATATACAATGGACAAGCATAAGAAAAAGTGTTGTGTGTAATATTGTTAATAATATTTTTCTTAGCTTCTAGAGAAATGTTACCTTTTTCTTTCACGTGCTGTAAACGGGCATGCGAAAAACAATTATTACATTTTGCTTTAAGTTGATTTTCATCCAGAGTATATTTGCTACGAGTTGAATCAGTTTTACATTCATTTTTCATGTGGCCGAACCGGAAGCAATTAAAACATCGGATGATCGGAATATAATCATATACTTTGCATTTTGACCAGTTCACAACCATGTAACCAGCCTCTATTAATATATGGTAGGCATCAGGATCCAGGCGTACAAATGCACGTAGTTTACCATCATTAGTTTTCTTTAATGTAACAGTTTTTGGATTTTTACCCGTTTTGTTGTTAATCGCCATACTAATATCTAATTCTGTAGTTGAGGAATGAAGACCAACTACCGAAATCATTGGGTCCTTTTTTAATGCAGTTTTGGTTTTTATATTTGTTATATTGTTTGAAACTTCTTGTTTTGAGGTTTCAAATTGGTTTACATCTTTAACACCAATTATAACTTTACGTTTATGTTGTTTTATAAATCCAACATCAACTCCGATTTTACTTGTGTTGATTTTGTTTAAATCATCGTTCCAATTCCTATCATCTGAATTACTTGTATCTTCGATGATTAAAGTTTTGTATTTATTTTTAGTTATTAAATTACTATTTGTAAGCAACTTAGTTTTTAATTTGGAAGAATACGATGTTTTTTTATCTGAAATTACCCCGGAAACTATATTTGTTATGTTCTTTCCGGTATTTTTCTTTAACTCATTAAAGTTACTATTTAATTTATTTACATGCGTCTTTAACAAGTCTAAAGTTGTTACCAGGTTACCAATTTTTTGAAAAATTCCTTCTTTTAGTTTCACTTTCATATTGTGCGATTCATTAAGCAGTTGCTTAATATCATCTATGTATTTAATACTAGTGTCAAAATAAGTATTTTCGACACTAGTCATATTCGCTACTAGAGATATGTATACATATACACGATGTATAAGTTAGATAAAAACAAAAGTAAACCGCTTCAATAGATTTAAATTATCAAACGAACTCACCAAGTTAAAATCCTTATCAGCTAAACTGAACGCGAATCAATTAAACCGCACATCACAAACGTCGATAATGTATGATATATATATATATATATATATATATATATATATATATAAATACCTATTCGCACGCACACCAAGTATACTCACATATCTACAAGTTACGTATATATATATATATATATATATATATAAATAAATTTAGTTGACCAGCTCATAGGGCTTTGTGCACTTAACATGGCTTAAGTCATCATCAGGAAGTAGCATTTCTAAGGCATCTAGATTCGGGTGCCTATGACCTCGGTTTTCATAAGATTCTGCAACGTCATCGATTTATTCTTTCAATCCGAATAGACATCTTCGTTGCGTTTCTATCAGAAAGCTCCAGTGATGCTTCAGAGACACTTGTTTTAAGCCCGTTGAATAATCAACCGATTGGATTTGTTTGCACAGCCCCAGAGTTGAATACCATACATCCATATCGGTCGGATGATTTGACAATAAATTATACGTTTATTAAACACCGTTTGAGCTTGGAGTAACGCTCAATCAACCAAAAAATCTCTCTTAATTTATGTAGAGTTTGTTTCTTTTTTCTTATCTCGACACGCGTCTTCTAATTCAGCCCCGAATCTACATCGAGGTATTTAGTGGAGCCAGTTCTGGGAATAGAAGAGCCATCAAGGTTTAGTCTGTCAAGCGACAAAAGTCCGTTCGTAAAACAATCAAAACGCGCTGACGTTACGAATTCAGAGGACCACAGATAAACCTTCAGTCGACCACGTATCAGACATAATATTTGTTGTGTTAATACATACCACGAGGTCTGTTTCTGGATCAGAACAGGTCGGATAAAAAGAACGAATGAACCTACAGAGATGAAACAAGAACAAGGTTACTACCGCTGAGGAGTAAAGGAATAACAAGGATATATAGCGATATGATTCTTTTTTTTTTTTTTTTTGGTAATATTGAAGTACGTGTCAAGTATCAATACATGTCTTATTACTAGTAGATTACTTTGAGCATCATCTTACTCGGCAAAGAAATGCGAACGGACTTATTTCGCTTGACGGACTATATATATATATATATATATATATATATATATATAGGACACAGGTCTTAAATTTACGAAATGTAAACATAACGTGCACCGATTTTTCTTGATTAATCTTGATCTTCGCATCGCATGTCCATTTTCTAATTTTTTCTACTGCATACTGTAAATTAGTCGTAGCCTATTCTGGTGAGTCGCCAACTGACAAGATGGCTGTATTGTCTGCAAAAGTAGCAGTCATTGTCTCACAGCCGTTGTTGGAATGTCAGCTGTATACAATAAGTACGGAGTAGGTCCCCTAATACCTTGTGGAATACCAGACTGTATTTGATGAAATTCGGACTTTGCTTTTTCGTAAGAAACTCTGAAAGATCTATCAGAAAGATATGATTCACAAGAAAATGGAAATTTGTAATCAGCCCCCTCATTATGAGAGATGTACGAATGGCCACTAACCCACAGCAGGTCAATAAGGGGAGAGAGAAGAAAGAGTCCGAATGAGAGAGAGAACGTATAAGGAAAATAATAAAGTCGCAGGAATGATTAATAGGAGAGAAGATGGCCTGAATAGCACTCATGGAGTCGGAAATGATCAGAAATTGGGAAGAAAAATGATTAGAGGAGATAAAAATAATGGAACGTAAAATAGCCATCAGCTCAGTCGTACATATGGAACGGAAAGAAGCAAGAGAAAAAGATTCGGAGAAGTTACAATCTGGAAGAATAAAAGAAGTACCAACACCATCAGACCCTTTAGAACCATCGGTGAAAATGTTTACGTGAGAAGGAAAGAGGAAATTGACAGTTCTGTAGAATTCCTGTTTAATTTTACTGCTTGAGGGAGAGATTTCGAAAGTGCAGATAAAATAAATACTCTGGGAGGAAGTCAGAGATTAATATAGTTGAACAAAAAAGTAGGGGAGGTTATTAAAGGAGATAGTGTAAGGCCAAAATGAACTAAGACGAAGAGAAATAAGAGGTAAGATAAGGAATTTTTTGCTAGACACAAATCGCCAATTCGTGGAAATTGAAAGGTAGAAAAACATGAGAGTAAAAGACGTTTAGCAAGAAAGTGATATCCTAAATAAGATGTGCAGATAGACAGGGATGGCGCATTCGATTCAGCAAGTAGTGCTGGAATAGGAGAGGATTTAAGAGCACCAAGACAGAGTCGAAGGCAAGAGTTTCGCATCTAGTGCTAGTAATCAAATAAGGAGAAATATATCAGACATAAAGTATTTCCGAAGAATCCTTCGGCTCATCAACTTGTCTACAGTACATGTTTGCCTCTCCAAAACTATTCGGGAAATTGCCAGCAAAACAGGTTTACTCGGCGCTGGTGGCGGTAAGTAGGGCTATGTTACGAGATAGGTGTCAGCCGAATAAATGTTTTTCCGAAAGTTAAAAATAGAAAATGAAATCCGTTTGCAACGATTCGAAAAAGTCCGAAAATTTGAAAGGTCGCTATAAAAGGATTTCGTTGCAACATTTTTTTTCTTCGTATTTTTAAAGTATCGTATAAAAGTGCATTTGGAACAGAGTAAATCGATAACTGTTTATATTTAATACTCGGGCCGCATTTTCAAAAATAAATAAAACCTAACCGGACAGATGGTAAAAGAAAAATATATTCTGCTTGTCATAATTTTCCGATTCATTTTTAACGAAACATTTATATTTTCCTCTTCATTCTATATCGCAGCTTGTTGCACCGTTAAATTATTATAAACAGTCTTCGATCTTAGTCAGTATAGACGGAAAAAGGACTTGATAGATTGACTTTTAAACGCTGTCAGACATCTCTGCTTAATGTTTTCCCGGTCGCCGGTCGAAAACAGCGTGCCAAATTTCTCGTACACACATACGAACGGCTGAGAAACCGGTGCACAAACAAATTGTAACCGGAATGAAGAATGGGAATTTTGAAATAATTAGTAATAAAAATAATAATAAACGATAATAAATAGCAGGATAAATAAATAAATGGGAAAAAAGGACCGGGAAAAATCAACAGGCTGTTTGAATTTCAAATGAACAGGAGCAACAATCGAAAAAGAATCGACACACTCTGCAGCGAAGCGGAAAAAACAAAAAAAAGTTGCTAGTCGAATTACCATTAATTTGAATAAAAACTAAACGTGCCATTCACCTCGGAAGAACAGAGACCCTCGATTTTAGCGGTTTTTATTCGTTAATTTTTTTAGTACCTTTTTAAACCTTTTCGTTCGACAGAAGCATCGTTGTAAGCGGTGACGCTGGATGTTGAGGAGTTTGTTTGTCGCCGTTATCGTTACAAAAAAGCATCGTTTCATTCGGAAATATTAACATAATTCCCTATAGCGCGCTCTAGGAAATATATACGACATCGTTGTAATTCCACCACTCTGTGTGCAAACTGGTTACAAAGTCACGGCTAAACATCGCACGCAAGTCAGCCAACTACGGTAGTTAGGCAGCAGCATTTGTTCGATTAAGATTTGAATCGAATCTCGAGTCTGTAAATTTAGAATATAGAAAAATTTCACTTATGTTAATGTACGTAGTTGGCGAGTCCAAAAAATAAATCAAAAAAAAAAAAAAGTAAAAAAAAGAGAATATACAGGACCCATCAGGTTTTTATTTTCAGTAACATGCTGAACTAAAGAATAATGCCCATTTCTCAAAAATACTACATTCGTCAAATATTAACTTTGTGTCATTTAACATTTTCCATTGATATGAAAGGGACTTTTGTTAACGCAACGACATTTGAGGTCATCTACAACAACAACAACATCTATGTCTCTAATGGAAGACCGCGGTCCAGCAGAGATTTTTATTCAATCTTTCAGACACCATTTAAAATTACTATCGCCATTACTGTTTCATTTTATTTACCATCATTTTGAGTTGAATTGTAAATATCAATTAAAAACATAACTTGAAAAACTACTATTAAAATCATACGCTGGAAAAGAGCTCCTTAAAAGAAGTGCCCATGCTCTAACGTATATGTTTAACGCAATACCAAGATTTCCGTATTATCCAGTGTAATTAAAATACACTCACAAATAGAATCGAAGCTTGGTCAACCAATAAAACCCTTTACAGGGGCGCCGATTTTGTTGCTGCCGGTAATATTGAAGCTATTCGAAATCTTACACTGATTACTACACTTCCCCTAGTTGAAGAACAACAAATTATCCCCTTCCATGCTAATTTGCATTCAGAACGAAATACTCTACGATCTAGAAAAGGTGCATTGAATAGTACAAAAAATTGAATCTGACTTAGAGGAGAAAAGAGAGTTAGCGATGCGGTTTGATGAGAACCATATACAAAATCGGAATCAATTTTTTTTTTTTTTTTTTTTTTTTCGTATCTAAATACTCCATCAGATCAAATATGGAAATGAAGTTTTTCTAATAAATATTCAATAACCGCTGGTTCCCGCCCCGGGGAGCATATTGGAACGCTATTATTATATGTTATTTGTACAGCAGTTTTTCCTGTTGACGATAGTTCTCTCCAGTGACCCTACCTTCACTGATGATACTACATTTTGATACTCTCATGTAAATACAAATATTACCTTACAAACAGCAATTGGTAAAATAATACTCAATAACGAAAATTGTGAATCAAGTGAAAGTAAATCATATATTATCTAATAACCGACATGTGGAACCACCACATAGTGTTTGACAATAACAAAGTACCCATTAAGAAGGATGCCAAAAAAATATTAAAAAACAAAAAACTGATTAATGAGGACAAAATCGCAGCTTTCTATTTGTAATAAATTACTGCTATACAACCGAGAACAGTTACACTAATACGGAAATATGGTTGCGAATATATGTATAGCCCCGTTAAACAATATTGAAGTGATACAAAAATTCTAAAACGTAATATTACAAACAATCGTATCGGAGCTCCTCCGTGGTACGTAAACAATAAAATGATCTGAAAATGAGTACGGATTATGAGAATGATATAATTCGAAAAATCTACAGCCAAACGTCAGCGGTGATTGTTGTGCAATCGGACGAGATCGGATAGCCGGGAGCCCACTTAAAAATTTCACGGATACGCCAGAGCGCGGCTGAAAAAGAACCAGGCCATTCGATTTGGCTTAACTTATTAATGGAGCTTTATCGCATACTTATTATACCATCTATTGATAACTCACGAGCTACAGATGGATTAAAGAAAAAAAGGTGAACATTTATTAAGCACGTCGAAAAGGAAAATCGGAGGTTTTTCATTATTTTTTCATTATCCTACCGTTCTGAACAAAATTAATTACGATCTTTTGACGAAGCTTGGCTAATATATTTCAATCCGAAGTGGTAGCAGCTTAAGTTTCGCTAACATGTGAATCTTTTAAAGTAACGTAACGCAAAGAAATTGATGGTTTAAAAAGAAATCATAAAAAAAGCACACACATGCGCACCAAGTCAGAAAGAATAAGCACTATCACAGTAATTGCCTTGTAAGTTCAATAAAGTTAGGCGTTTTATAAATTAAATTTTTACGCCGGGTAAAGTTGTCTTTGTCGAGAGAAATAATTTCCAATTTGTCCAAGAATTGTCAACACGACTACATGTAAAATTAAGCGTTCGCCATTATAACACGACTGTAAAAGAAGCACCCCCCCCCTCCTTTACGAAAACCGTTCTGCGTTAACGGTTTCCTCACGATCTTGCTCGTATTAACGTTGAAAGGAGGTTTTGAAGCAACTTTCAGAATATATCAATTCGAAAAACTACAGTGGCTGAGACAGGCGCGAATCTAGTGTTAAAGTTTTCAGGGGAAGTCAGAGACTGAAGTTTCTCAAAGCCTCTACACAGAACATATTATAAATAATAAAAGGAGAAATACATCTATTTTCTTACGATAATTGAAAAGTAGTGATTGGGCACAATAAATTGAAAGGAAATTATATAATAAAGCTTAGAAAAAATATTTATATGTATAATTAAAAATTTTATATAATGTTGACAAAATTATAATCTATTCTTTATTTTTTGACTTTCCTAGATTAGTAAAAAAGTTTTATTTTCTTAAAATTTATAATAAATTATAAATGAAAAATATTTCTGGGTATGAAATTTGGATTGTTTCACAGTTACGTAATTTTATAAAAAAAAAAAGTATCGATCTTGAAAAAAAAATTTATAATTATTCTCGAAAAACTTTTAAATTAACCGTTTGAATGAAGAAAACCAGATTTTATAATTAATTAAATATTAGAACGATCAATTTTTACAACTGGAAATAAAATATTATATTTGGTCTTAAAAAATAAATAAATGGAATGAAAACAAAAATCAATAAAGAACTCTTTAATCAATTGTTAATTATTTGAATAATTGCTAAACATGATTTTATTTAGTTGACAATTGAATTAATTTTCTTCAAATAGTTTTTTTTTTTTTTTTTCTCCTGGTGGCGCCCATGCACCATTTTTAACTACAATGGTTATTACAGCACATGGGCCAGGGTAAAAGGGCTATTTCATAATTTAGTTATTAAGTTGTTGGTCTTAAGAAAAACGAGTAGCATTTGTATGCGCGCTGGGTCATTTGATAGTATAGTTGACAGAGGAATACCGGCAATAGCAGAGCGGTCGAACGCCGTACATTGTATCATTAGGTGTTCTACAAATACTTAGTTTTATTCTTAATCAAAAAAAAGTTATATCATTCAAAATTATGTTGAACAATTGATTGAACTTACATTAAAAATAAGCCACGACTATCAATAATCGATTGAAGAATATTTGCGTTTTAATTGGAAAAGATTAATTAAACAATAATATTTTTTCAGAAAGAACAAATTACATAAAACTCTGGTCTTCATTCTCACCATTCGTTCATCTTAATGTAAGATTTCAGTAAGAAACGAAGTTATAATTTTAAAAAAAATTACACTCAGTTTGCGAAGGGTGCCACTTTTCTCTAGATCAGCGCTCGGGCCGAGAGTGGATAAAGAAAATTTCGTATGTCACTTTTCAACTCGTTAAAATTCGTTTCGGATATTTCGCATACATTCAATAATGTTCCGACCTAATATGTATCAACATGTACACGATTCGTTGCCTTCTTGTAAGTTTCTACGTATGCCGGGCATTAAATAGAAAAAACTTATTATAATATTTTATTCTTCCAGTAATAATATTTTCGCTCAAAAATAGCTACGGAGTTCTTCAAGTCAAACGTTTCAAATTCACCTTTGATATCTTTTCACCGAATGATGTCGACGAAGATTTTGCTGGTCGAATTGGTTCTCGTAGATAAACTTGATTTTCAAGTAAGCTGGTCGGATATACATGGATGTGTCAAATCTATCCTTTTTAAGGGGCTTTTTTTACCTGAGATGAAATTGACCAAGGTCTCTTTTATCACTATAGCAACCAGCTGTAACTTTCCACCAGATATGTGAGATGTGTCGGCCAATTTTTCAGGTGCGTGCGATAGAACTACAAACTGCTGCGAATCATTGCCAAACTAAATCATTTAACAGCGCTCATCCTAATACATTTTTTTTATTTTATGGAAGTACTAAGAGACATTCAATATGAAAAGTATATTATATAAAGCTTCGTAGAATAAATATATGAGAATAAACAAAAAAAAAAAAAAAACGAGTCAATTTGTAAGCAAAAAGCTCTGACGGAATATCAGCGAGTTTTGAATTTGTAAAAAAAGTAAGCTTTTACGCCTGCTACACGAACTTTCGTCGTGATTTCAGATTATGAAAGATGTTGATTGTACGTTTAATTTTTCTAAAAATAATAAGTTAATAATAACAAATATAATAAACAATTAGAACAAACGAATAAGATAAATTTTCTTACTTAGTAACGTTTTCGGGCATAACCCATCATCAGCTAAACCAATATGTGAACAGATAAAAATTCTAAATCACACTGAGGTCAACAAGGGAATACAGTGGTTTATATATATATATATATATAGGTTTAAAATAACAAATATAGAATCAATGGTCATAACTATTAAAAGGGTGTTAAGTACATAGACTATAATAAATAATATTTAAGAAATTTAATGATTAAATTTAAATAAACATAAAAATATATAACATATTTTTTAAAATTTTATATTAAATAGGGGGTTATTGTTATTTGGGATTTGATCGTTTAGAATATTACTTTTGTGATTATTTATATAGTAATTTTCAGCCATGTTCATAGCACATTACCTTTATCATATTTAGCTAAGACTGTGACTGTTTTTTCTATAGAATTTGGTTTATGTTTATTCTTTATCAAATGCTCCGCATAATTCTATAGAAAAAACAGTCACAGTCTTAGCTAAATATGATAAAGGTAATGTGCTATGAACATGGCTGAAAATTACTATATAAATAATCACAAAAGTAATATTCTAAACGATCAAATCCCAAATAACAATCTGTGTACTGTAAATGGGAAATAAATAATTGTAAACTACATTATTTAGCACTCTTATATAATGCTTTACCAATGAATGAATGTTCACACAGCTCTCAACACTCCTGTGTACTTATTCACGATTTATATTTCACGTCTATGTATGTTCAAAGAGAAAAAAAATCAAATGCAATCAGAGGTATTAACGCCATTTCTTATGCGAAATTCACCGCTACTATCGAGAGTATATTTCTTTTTGGTCAAATATCAAAAGTACATAAACCCACTGATTCCTTCGTCAATCATTCTAGTAACAAACCAATTCGACCGTTTTAAATTGAAGACTGATTTAGATTTAATGCGGGAACCAATTCGACAGTAATTCCAGTTTATTACCGGAACCAATTTGACCACACAACCCTTTTCATCGTCATGCTATTCAAATTTCCAATCATCATTTTATACAAGATTTTTCGTTTTACAAACAAAACTCGTTAAAAATATTTTAGAAATAAAATTATTTTCGTATTCGTTTTGATCGTATCAGAAAAAAAACAACAAAAGTGCACTCTATTCATCTCTAGATGATTTATTTCTGATTTCATTTTTATTCAATTTCATTCCTTTCATTTATCGTATTTTTATTTAACGCCATTCCGTTGCTGCTGTTGTACCGAGCAACCCGTAGTTTTCATTGTAGCTCACACGCCTTGTTATTTCTTACCTTTTTCAGATTTATTTATTTGTCGTTTCGAAGTTATCGTCTAATCCGCTTGCATTATTTTATACGCTTTTTAATAGACGTTATACGGCACCAGCCGCCTTAAACTCGTTTACGTTATTAATATTGAGGCAATTTTTTCCCAATCATCCCCCTTAGTATTTTGTAAAATAAAATGAAAAAAGGGAAAACACGAACCCCGCACCAGTTCTGGAACTTTCGTAAGCACCGTCACTGAGAAAAAACGTCGCAAGTAACTGGGAAGAGCTTCATTTCGCATCCAGTCGAAACTAATAACAATTTGCGGTGCAAGTCGCGAGGGACCGTGGATATTTATAGGGGTAAAAATAGGAAAAGAAATCTCGATCGCAGTATAAATCAGAAAAATCGGCAGTCGTTCCGTTCGCGAGTATGTTGACGGGGGAAAAGTAAGAGGGAACGTTCCGATGAAGGAGGGAAAGAATCGTCCGAGTTGTCGTCGACGCTAAATGGCACGAGAACGAGCCGAGCGGATGCTACCGATGAGGAAATTAGTAGCCAGATGCGGCGAGAACAATGCCGGCCTAATAAAATTATATGCAGTTCGCAGTGCGTTACGTTAATGCGATTAACGTCGTTCAACTTAGCCGTGTGCATCTGTATTTCAAATCAATCCGTCCGTAAAGATACGAAACGCGCACACAGCGGCCGCACGCGGAACGAAGCGGGGCCCAAATTTGGGGATCCGGTTACAAATAAAAGTTTGCGTTTTGGCGACGGTGGCAACGACGACGACTAGCAGTCATCCGATAAAAGCAAAATAGTCTGGTCTCGAGCTATTATATTTCCTTTTCTCGGCTGCCACAAAACTCCGTATCCCACATCGTTGGAATTATCGCGGCAGTCCTCGCAGGCGCCAGCTATATTGCCGATTGAACTGAATTTTCCCTTCGCCGAACATAGAAGTGTGCGCTAGAACCGGCCTGGTCGCAGTTGCCGTTTTTCCAGGTTTCACACAATATCAAGAGTGTATCGGCGTTGATAAAGTTTATCATCCGGCCTCGGAAAGCGTGTAAAGATATACACAAATATATCTCTGCCGAATAAACGTATGTACGGCGTAGCGCGAACAACATCGGTTACGATACACACCCGCGTAACAGAAACGATAAAGATGCTGAGATGTCGACGTAGCGAAAACATGTCGTCCGATTCGCAACTTTTCCGGCGAACCATTCCCGTTTTTTATGTCTTGACCAAGATCGATCTCGAACAATGCCACTAGGAAAAACTAGTTCGGACGAGAAAACAAAAAAGATACGCCAAGCCTCTATTTTAAAATCACACTAAAATATGCGCTATCCTCAACGTTATCCGCAGAAAAAAAGCACTCTTTGTGAACTAGTCAACTTCGTGTCGTTGATTAAAATAAATCGATCATTTGTATTTCTTTTCTTTTTTCCTTCCTTTCTTTAGAGTTCGTTCGCAATAATTTTCCAATCCGTTTCAGTTCTCTTCGATATGGAATATTTTTATGTATCATTAAGTCCTACTTTTTTAATGAATGCATTAAATCTTTCGCTATTTTCAAAAAAAAAAAAGAGCGAAACGCGTAAAAAAAATTTATTCTTTAGAATCTCTCTATGAAAATTCGTACTAATTATTTTTTCAAGTAATTAATCTTTAATATTTTTTCAGATTAAAAATAAAACGGATAAAACAAAATTTTTCACTACTAAAACGAATTTAATTACGAACGTAGTAAACAATTAGAAACAAATTTTATATAATAGTACAATTACCTTTTTCGGGTTCAACTCGTGTCACTAAGAGTTTAAAAAAATTTTCTGCTAGCTGATGAAAGGCTAAACCCCGAAAAAAAATTACTACCGATTTAAGAATACGAAATTTTCCCAGTTGTTCGCTATATTAATTACAGGGAATTCGATAAACCGTCCAGAATTGTAAAGTATTAATATGAATACAATTTTAGAAATATAGCAAATAGAAACGTTAATGCTGAACAATAGTCTAAAATGTTTTCAATGAGGAGCCATTTGATTCCGAAATATTCCTGAAATTTGTGAAGTTCTTGGCTAGTGCACTGAATTTATGAAAATGTTAAAAATAATATTATAAATGCAAAAAAAAATATTTTTATAAATTTATTGCTATATATATATATATACATATATGTATATATATAAACTCGGCCATTTTGGCCTCGTAAGGGGCTGTGCCCCTTGACCCCTCTTGCTTTCATTTCTGTCTCTTTCTCTTCTATACTTTGTATAAAATGATCAAAATTTACAACGTAATTCTTACTGGCATCAACACACACAAAAACAACATAATCACAAAAATCCTATCCTAACATTTAACTTTCATTATATATAATTAATTCATTTTTTCGTTATATTTTTCGTTACATTTTCGTTACATATTTCGTTACATGATATTGCGACACTTGTAAAATGACAATTACAAAAATTCTATAAAATATAACAAACATTACATAAAATTGGGACATTTTCCGTTACATAAAGTTGGAACATTTTTCTGGGACATTTTTTCGAATGGGGGGTAGCCTAAGAATTAATATGTATATATATATATGTATATATATATATATATATGTATGTATACTAGTATATATACATATATTGTGGTGAAATACGAATACCGAAATGTTGTTATTGTATGTTTATTATTAAAATATTATTTATTTGAAGAAAAAAGAAATTAACTTAACGTAAATTAAATAATTATTTGAATTTATTCTATACTTTGCCGAATTATTGTTCTGGATGTATTTTGGTATTTTTGGTATTTTTGGTATAGTAATGTAATTTTGTGTACATCGGGATTTTCTTCTCGATATATACATACATATGTATACATATTTGTTCGAGAATCATTTAATGTAAATTTGATCCGGTTTTATCCGTAGCATGTGTATGTGGCGAAACAATGATGAGATTGAGTGCAGTGGTGATGGAATAGTATGTTACTGGTGGGTACGGCGGCTACACACATCATCATTTCCTATTATACTATACATAACTACATTCAAGTGTTCGGCGTTTACTGATATCTGTATGAATAGAATGTACGGGAGAATTATATATTATTTGTCTTCTGTCTATTTTCGATTAGCGGTGATTTTAGTAGTTTAGTCTTTGCTCATCAGTCCAGCGATAGAGCTACATTGTCTTCTTGGCTCTGTCTTCGTCAACGTTTCGTAAATCTAAAAGTTTACAATTTTTTCACGTGCAATCGAGAATTATTTATACGTAGCGAATCATTTTCCATTACAACAAAAAAAAAAAGAACCGAGTAATAACCGTATAGTACAGCAATATACATAATATACGTATATGTATAAACGCAGGGTGTTCCGAAACTAATTCAGGAAATTTGTTTTACACTATAAAGCTCGTCAACATGAACAAAAAAGTCCTGAGGCAAAAATCATTTGGGCGAATAATTATTTAGTTGTAATTTTATTAATTTCATAATTTAATTAAATGAAAAAAGTTTTTTTTTTCGTAAATCAATATTTTGTAAAATAAAAAGAAAATAAATATTAGAAAGAAGTGAAATACGTGTACTAAATTTAGTAGTAAATGTATAGTCAACAATGATTTGTCAATGGCCTAGAGCAAATGCTCAATATGTTTACCATTTTGCTGTACCACTAACTCAGCTCTTCGCGTAACGTTGTTTACAGCCCGTTGCAGAAGTTCTGGTGTTCGTCGGATGTCGTCGAACGTTATGACGATCCGCTGTATGCACGTTTTGGCTGGTGTACCATGCACCTTTTCTTTAATACAACCCTACAAGAAAAAATCCAGAGGAATTATATCGGGAGACCCTGCTGGCGATTCAATCGGTCCGAGGCGCTCTATCCACCTGTCCGGGAAGACTTTACCCAAATACCTTCTTACTACCCTTCTATAGTGTGCCAAATGATTTTTTCTTCAGAACTTTTTTGTTCATTTTGACGAGCTTTGTAGCGTAAAACAAATTTCCTGAATTAGTTTCAGATCACCCTGTATATATATATATATATATATATATATATATAAACTCGGCCACTTTGGCCTCGCAAGGGGCTGTGCCCCTTGACCCCTCCTGCTTTAATTCCTGTCTGTTTCTCTTCTATACTTTGTATAAAATGATCAAAATTTACAACGTTATTCTTACTGGCATCAACACACACAAAAAATAACATAACCACAAAAATCCTATTCTAACATTTACCTTCCATTATATAAAATTAAGACATTTTTTCGTTACATTTTTCGTTACATATTTCATTACATAAAATTGTGACATTTTTTAAATAACAATAACAAAAATGCTACAAAATATAACAAACGTTACATAAAATTGGGACATTTTTTCGAATGGGGAGTAGCCTAAGAATTACGTTGTAATTAATATATGTATATATATATATATATATATATATATTAATTAGAACGGAATTCTTAGGTCGGCCTCCATTAGAAAAAATGTCCCAATTTTATGTAATGTTCGTTATATTTTAATTTTTACCAACTTACAAAAAAAAGAAGGTTATATACATTCGTCGTGTTTTGTTTCTTTTTTTTAATTTTTATAGATCGAATTTACTGATTCTTTGTTCAAGGTACTATGTGAGTAATGATGATAATCGGTGAACATAAATTGAGTATTCATCAAAAATCGTAAAATAATGTGGTCACTTTGAATATTTTTTTTTCTTATTATTTTTTATTAGTATAAAAGAGGGGGTTGACTCAAAATGCCATCAAACGCTTCAAACTTTTCCACATCTGTCGTTTTCGAACCAAAAGGCGTATCATGTAAATGTGGCAAATTCTTTGCTATTGAACAGTTCGTCGTTCCATTTTCGTTTTCGTAATTCACGTTTGCGTTCGGTAGCGGTTTTCGTTTTTTTGGAAACATAATGAATACACTTCTTATTACTGTGCAGCTTGATAAATAATAAGTACCACCATAATAGGGAGAAGCATGTAAAGATTGCTAATTTAATAATACCACGGAAACGCAAAAAGAGTATTATTTATGTGTGTTGTAATATTTTAAGTTGTCTCAGTAGTTTAATAAAATTTATGGAATAAATTATTGGTTGTATTTTTTTTTTTTTTATTATATAAAATTGGGACATTTTTTCGTTATAAAATCTGATGGGAGCCTGCCTAAGAATTACGTTGTAAATTTTGATAATTTTATACAAAGTGAAGAAGAGAAAGAGATAGAAATGTAAGCAAGAGGGGTCAAGAGGCAGAGCCCTTTGCAAGGCCAAAATGACCGAGTTAATATATATATATATGAACACAATTATAATAAAGAGAAACATTTCAAGAAAATTATTTTTTTTCCAAATGATATTTTAATGAATATAAAAAGAACTAATTTAGCTTTTAACGCAGTTTCTTTTTCTGGTGAACTTCAATTAAAAAGCTGACAACTTCGCTGTCATAAAAACATAGAGAATGTGATGTTGCCTGATCGTATCATTATAAACCCCATAAATTTCAGAAATATTTCGGAATGAAACGGCTCCTCACTGGAAATATTTTAGATGCTTCTGTAATGCTCTTATCAGCAGGAACGCGTTTTCGAGCTTATCCTATCTAAAAGTGGAAACCTGCTAAGTATTATTGAAAGAAACAAGTTGATTATATATATATATGTATATACGTGTACATATTATATATACATATATGTATGTATATATATTAATTACAACGTAATTCTTAGGCTACCCCCCATTCGAAAAAATGTCCAAATTTTATGTAACGCTAAATGTCCCAAAAAAATGTCCCAGAAAAATGTCCCAGAAAAATGTCCCAAAAAAATGTCCTAAAAAATGTCTCAGAAAAATGTCCCAAAAAAATGTCCCAAAAAAATGTCCCAGAAAAATGTCCCAATTTTATGTAACGTTTGTTATATTTTGTAGGATTTTTGTTATTGTTATTTAAAAAATGTCACAATTTTATGTAATGAAATATGTAACGAAAAATGTAATGAAAAAATATCTTAATTTTATATAACGGAAGGTAAATATTAGAATAGGATTTTCATGGTTATGTTATTTTTTGTGTGTGTGTTGATGCCAGTAAGAATTACGTTGTAAATTTTGATAATTTTATACAAAGTATAGAAGAGAAAGAGACAGAAATGAAAACAAGAGGGGTCAAGGGGCACAGCCCCTTGCGAGGCCAAAATGGCCGAGTTATATATATATATATATATATATATATATATATATATATATATATATATATATATATATATATGTATATGTATATGTATATATATATATATATATATATATGTGTATATATATATATATTAATTACAACGTAATTCTTAGGCTACCCCCCATTTGAAAAAATGTCACAATTTTATGTAATGAAATATGTAACGAAATAATGTCTTAATTTTATATAATTTAAGTTAAGTGTTAGAATAGGATTTTTGTGATTATGTTATTTTATTTTTGTGTTGATGCCAGTAAGAATTACGTTGTAAATTTTGATCAGTTTATACAAAGTATAGAAGAGAAAGAGACAGAAATAAAAGCAAGAGGGGTCAAAGGGCACAGCCCCTTGCGAGACCAAAATGGCCGAGTATATATATATATATATATATATATATATATGTATATATATATATAGATTAAAAACGGATTCGGGTTAGGAGAATTCCTAACATATTCGTAATTATATTGTAATAGTTTATAATTTTATCGAGGAGGATAAATTATTTTGTGGATGTCGCATTATTGCATAAGAAAATAAAGCAATCATCAGTGTTTATAAATATCTCCTCAATATCTAATCTAGTGGAAGAATAAAACCGCGGAAATATGGAAAAGCATTTATTAATGTGTTTTGTCAAAATTTAATTTTGTAACAACAATGAAAATAAAAAACTACCAAACATTCAAAATAACGGAAGAACGTGTACAATAGAAAATATGTGTACGGAATCCTAAAAACGTGCGGAATATCGAACAAAAGTGTAATTTCAAAAATAGATTTAGTGAAATTTTCGAAGCAGAGGCAACATTTGCTAATGCCTTAAAGACCTTCTCTTTAGAATATCGTATCTGTTTAATCTAACAGCACAAGATAATTGCGCGCGATTTTTAGAATTGTTACCGAGTTTCTCCTTACCGCTGCTATGACTTTTTCTGATCTCTCTTCCTTCCTATAGTATCCGAACATAATAGGTGATTATGTATTCTTTCAGTACTCGTCACACCTTTAGAACAGACTTCAATATTCTCGCGGTACATCTCTTGAACTTCTCTGCTCTGTAGTGAATCTATCGAAAAAAAATTTAAAAAAATGGAAGAAAAACTAAGAAACGATGAAAATGACGACAAAGGAAACGAATTGTGTAGAAAAGGCCGGAAATTGAAAGGAAGATAAAGGAAAAGATAAAAATTGGCCAGGATCAAGTGCAGAACGGCTAAGAAACGTTCTGACTTTTTCTTCTACCTGCTGTCTGCAGCCAAAGTCGGGTAATTAATAAGAGGAGCTTTCTGAAGCTTAACCTTCGCTTCTTTCACACCGATATAAATTGTCCACGAAAGTCCCGTATTTTTTATTTCGATCAGCATGATACTGCCGAATAAAAAAATCCCGCAGAGATGACTATTTCACTCGGTTGACATGATAAGCGAAAAATGTTTAATTGCCAGCGGGTAGATAGCGTTTAACACCGCTGGCTGTCACTGACAAACTCGAGGCTCATAAAGTCCGCTGTTTTTCTATACCATCGTAACACGACCGGAACTATTCCGTAATTTTTCACTCTGCCGAAGGAAACAGCGCATCTTTGGAAATTTAAGAACAACTAGTACGGCTCGGCATCGGTTTGTACCAGAAATTGTTGCAAATAATCTTCAGCACGCTATCTTCTTAAAGCGTTATTAATTAAAATGAAGAGAGATTAAGAGAGAGAGAGAGAGAGAGAGAGAAAACAAATGTTGCCGTTAATGACCGGGGGAGTCGCGTAGGCAGCAACGGTCTAGAATTAAGTTGCTGAAGTTGCCCGAGGAAGAAGCCTGTAGTGGTTACTCGGCTCGAGCGGTAAAATTTAAATTCTCCGTTAATAAAATTATAAAGCGCACGCTCGCCTCGCCAGTTTTGACGCCTCAGTACCGTTTCTGAGAAATGATAAAATACGCATGTAGGACCCGCATGCCAAATGTGTTCTAGGTACGTTTAAGGTAGGTACGCGTCAGCCTACCTCTTCTGAGTGTGCACCTGTATAATATTTATATATAGATATATATGTATATATGTGTGTGTGTCTGTGTTGGAATTATTTAAAAGCGGCACGCGCCGGGGCTGAACCGCGTTTATCCTCTAAGTACCCCTTGGGCTAGTTGCGATACAGCGCGACGGTACCTCGACGGAATATAGAGACTGGCGAAAGATAGGGCGTTCAGAACCAATTCGCAACCTAATAAATAGGAAATTCTGTCAAAACGGTTAGAAAAGCAATTGAGCGATCGTCGGCCAGATGAAGAGGGTTTGATTCGCGTGCCGAGAACGTGAAATGTTTTCAAAGTAGCCGCACGGTAATTCTCCGATAGCCAAACTCTCCGGTTTCTTGCTACGTTACGCGGCTGCTGAAGATGAAGAATATCATCACTGGTGCAACTTGGCCTTGTTTATTCATTTTTATGTTTCGCTTGTTTTCTCTTCCGCCGAAACGTCGAACTCGACGCCATATTATAATATATCAGAGATATATTGCATATATCTCGACGCATAAATATAACATCCACCCGTTTGCGCTAAAGATTGATTGTATCGCTCGGACGTGCTTGCGAACTGCTTAATTTTTGATGCACTCCGGAATGCGATATTACCCGGATAAATGCGCTTCTAAAAACCTCGTCCCGATTCCGTTAGGATCTTGCAGCCTGTTTTTCTAGTAACTTACAAAAGAAATGTGGTCTTACTAGGTCTAGAGAAATAACTATTCCAGTTTAGACAAGTAAAAACAATATTTTTTTTTTTTTTTTTTTTTTTGTCTTTTTAGCAAACCTAAATCCCGATCAAAAAATGACTGTTAACGATTGTCATTGTTGTTTTTTCAGGATTGACTAAGGCACTTCAGCAATGCGCTCAGCAGCAACAAGAAAAAAGAGGATCGTCCGTTAAATACGCAGTAAAGACTAGAGTCCAATTCATGGACATTTGAAAAAGATACGGATCATAGACAACTTTTTTAAGTTCAGTTTAATCATTTCTTTTTTCATATTATTTTCTTTCATCCCGATACTCTTTACAGCACGACTGATCAGGTAATCCCATACGAGACGTTCGCGGTTACTTTTTATTTATTTTTTGTTTGTTTTTTTGATATTTTTGGAGTAAATTTACTCGACATATTCCTTTAGCGTAGCTTATTTTTTTTTTTTTTTTATAAATTTTAAAGCTAGGCGCCCTGTGTAACTACCTAGGAGGTTATTACGGCACCCAGACTCACTGGAAATTACAGAAGGCGGTGCAATCTGTTGGATGCTGCAAAATTCAACATTACCCGAACACAATCCAGGTGGTTGGACAACAGGCGATGGGATGATAACTAGAAGTACGGGAAGTATGCCGGCAGCAGTTCGATGCTCTACGGTTGACGAGGCAATGAACCCGCACATAGAGGATAACGGAGCTCCTTCAAAGACACGTAGTTGTGTGACAGTGCAGTAGGTGCGCAGTCTCGACAGGATCAAGAAATCCCTATGTGAGATTTTAGCGTTGTTTTAATTTAGATAAAAGTGCGGATTTAACGGACCAGAAAATGATTCTTTATTTATTAGTACGTATTTTAAACGAAAAAAATTGCTTATAATGCATTGAGTTATACGTTGATGCGATGATGATTCAGATGAGAATTATCTACCTGTCGAGACTGATTGTTACAGATAGATACGCAGCTAGCAGCGAAGAACAGTGTTTTCGTTGATAATATCGGATAATTATTTAGTTTTTACCGTCGCTAATTTAATTACTAATCGTTGAGTTACCGTTTTAATCGAGCAACGCTGCATGTCGCTCTATTGGTTTTGTCTAGAGTCTCGATATATAAATTACACGAAACGTTCTGGATACGCTGCATACTGCTCGTTTACATCTGAACGTCGGCGTTTTTGTTTCGTTTCACACTTAATAATATTATTTCTTTCGGATATTATTTTCTTCTGAGCTCGATAAATTACGCGAAAGGTGGCCAATCCTTGATATAACAACAGGTTGTTTCTATTTTTCGTAATAATGGCTACGTGAACTTATCAAAAAACAAAAGAAAAGTTTCTAAAAGCGCGATTGGTTCGAATGCCATTGAATAAAAACGTAAAAAGGTAAAAGAAAAACAAAAATTATATATAAAATTTTGGAATGAATCCGCAGCATCGACTTCCCAAAAAAGTCTCATCGAAAAGCAAACTCTTACAAAAGTGGTTCACGCAAGAGTGAAATCGAGAAAACCCTAACAAGTGACCACCGGAGTTAGGAACTTTTAGTTGCTCACAACATGTATATATTAATACCTATTGTAAGTGTTTCAACGTTTAAAGCGGCAAATAATACGTCTAATTGTGCTTAGAAAACGTCTCGAGCATTACATATCCGTAGTAAAAAAAAAAAAACGCTTTTTCATTGAAAATGTTTTGTTATCAGCGTTTTTCCTATTGCGAATATGATTATTCTATTTGATCATATCATTTTCCATACTATTCACTAAACAGAATACAAAACACAACAACACTCGAAGGAATTGTAAAGTATGAAAAAGAGGAAATGAGCACCGTCTAGTATCGGAATTTTTACATTCACGATGAATATCAATGAGCCTTTCCACAAGTTCCGATTGTACTGCTAAAAGTCTCATTAGCCATCTAGCTGGAATTCTCGAGTCCTCAAGCGAAGACGAAGACTCCGATTTAGAATCTGGAGGTAGTAGAGACACGCAAGAACACGAAATTAAAGCACAATTGAATGCATATCTCAAAGAAAAATGCTCATTCTCTCTCGATGAAAATACTCTGGGCTGGTGGGAAACTGAATTTAAATACGACAAGTTGTCAGATCTTGCTCGCAAGTATCTCAGCGCTCCTTCAGCCAGCGTTCCGAGTGAGCAATTATTTCGTACAGCCGGCCTTGTATACGAGCCATTTACAAATCGCCTCATCGGAGAAAAGGCAGCTAAATTACTATATTTATAAAATATAATTTGCCACTTTTAAAATTTGATTATTAAAACAAAACCATATAATATATCGATTCTATAATAGATCTTTTCTATGTTTCGAGTTATTAGTACTGTATACCGATACGAATGGAAAAGACGAAGCATAGGGGCGAACCAGTTCACGGACTGCTGCACCAGATGATGATGATGATGATGATGATGATACCGTGTATTAATGTAAATTTTAACAAAAATGATTAAATAAAATAATCTATTTTAACGACTTTTCTAAACATTCGCATTCGCGAATATCGAAAATATAACATTCGTAACATCCCTAGAATAAACCGCAAACTTTCAAAAAATCGACTCTTACAGACGATTCTTCGCATTTTACCAAAAAAAAAATTGAACTAGATTTTAGTTCGTCGGTATTAATTAAGTTTGTAAACTACATATTCGTATTTATTTCGCATGGGCGAATGTGACACTACCCTCTAATGCTATCGAGAGAATAACTTGAATTACGTTCACGCTTTATGAATATTACTATTTTTTATTGTGCTGCAATATTATTAATTGTTAAAGGATTTATTTTTTTCGAATAATTCTAAAACGCAGCGTCGAAAATTTTAAATGCTCTTAATTAATCGTTCAAGTTGATTATCATAAATTGATTATGAATGTATCGTAAAGTAATTAAAACTGTAAACGTAGTTGTTCAGAAGCCGTAATAACAAAGGCTGAGTCGGGAAAGAGTGTATCTCTGAAAATCAACATTTAAAATAATGGCTCAACAGTGTGTGTTCGCGATATTTTACTGTGTTAAAAAAAAAAACGAAAAAAAAAAAAAAAAACAGTTATCTAAACATACTCAACGGCTTGTCTCTAAATAAACACTGGAATTGCCGTTCAGCCCTAATTTATTGATATCGTTAAACCTGCGAAGCAAAATGAAAGTGTATTTTGAATCGAACGTGCACGTAAGAAACTTTCGACTGTTGCAAATTCCTAAAACCGACCGATAGGTAGGAACAATTATTGAACGATTATTGAACGATTATTGAATGAACCACCACGATTAAAACCGAGTACAACATTTCAAAAAGCAAATTCCATCGGTTTAACTGAGACCACTATTGTACGAAATCATATCCGGACCAAAATTCCGGAAAACTCAGAGCACCATTACTCGAACTGACAGCGTAAAAAATTCACAGAACCATCGTATTTGGAAAAATGCAAAAGTTACCGAAGCAGTTACAACCCGATTAAATATCCTTCGATGATCGGGGAAGTTTTGCCGTCATTTACATCAAGAAGAAATTCTCTTACATGTATATAAATACGGTGTTACGGAAAAATCGTGTTCGAAATCTTTGAATTAAAAAGGTAATGAATAAAAACTTCGAAACGAGCGATATATGTCTTGCTTAGTTATTCCTCGTGCACTGAAACGGACAGTCTCTGTATTAAGTCGCGAGGAATAATTTTCCGCTCGATACTCTAGAGCAGGAGTTCCCAACCAGGGGGGCATAGAGAGATGTCAAGGGAGGCGCGAAAGAAAAATTAATTTACCGCGTAAATTAAACATCGGACGAGAAGTGTTCAATAAATAATGTGACATGCCTTCGAAAATGACCTTTTAGACATCTGAAAATTTTCACAAATAATTAACGAAGTAAAATTATCGTCCTTTTTCGCATTAGTTGCGATGAATCCATCGACATCGTTAATTGTGCACAGTTAATAGTTTCGTGTTCGTTACGTCAGTGGAGATCACATTGAAGAAGAGATTTTGTACTCCCAATCTTTAACCAGCAGGCACTGAATCTGAAGATATATTCAATTCAATATCTGATTTCATCGAAAAAAATGATTTGGATTGGAATAAACTCATTGCACTTTATACAGATGGTGCCCCTGAAATGATAGGTATACGATCAGGCTTAGCTCAAAAGCTCAAGGAAAAGAATCCCGCAATAGTGTGTACTAATTGTTTTATTCATCGACGAGCTTTGGCTTCCAAAACATTTCCACAAAAATTACGCCAGACTTCGGATTTTGCTATAAAGATCGTAAACTACATCAAGAGCAGCGCTTTGAACAGTCGATTATTTAGTTTACATTGCGATTATCTTAATTCTGATCACAGCGTTCTTCTATTCCACACAGAAGTACGCTGGTTGTCTAAGATGTTGGCTCGCCTTTATGAACTGAAAGAAGCATCTTTCTTAAGTTCAAAGAAAAAAAAAAAAAGGATTTTTTGCAAATGTTAAACAATGAACAATTTCAATGGCAGTTGACCTATTTAACTGATATATTTGATGCCTTCAATCAGCTAAATTTGAAGCTTCGATGAAAGAAACTGTAATAAGTAACTACGATCACATTCCGGGGGGTTCATATCAAAGCTTCAACTTTGTGGAATCAAAAGGTGTCTGCTGAAAATGTAATAACATATTTTTCTCGACTATTCCTAAGCAATTAAAAATAAAAAACTGGATGAAGATTTGAAAGTTGAAATACAAACTCATTTGCAAGCGCTGGAAAACAAATTTCACTGATACTATCGAGACATTAATTCAAAGCCATCACAATATGTCACATGACCGGAAACCCATTTGTTTTTGATATCTTATATAATTACCAGAACAAGTTCAGAAAGAATTTCGAGAAATGAAGGCCGATTCGACAACGAAAGATGACTTCCATCTCTCTTGATATTGGAGAAATTTTGAATCAAACGATTCCTTGTTAATTCAAAAAGTTGCTTCTCTTGCTTTGAGAATACTTGTTCCTTTTACCTTCGACTTACTTTTATGTGAGACATGGTTTTTAGTTCTGGTTTTAATTAAAACTAAGCAGCGAAATCGTCTTGCCATTGATAGCGACCTGACGATAGAGCTCTAGCAGAAACTGAACCTAGAATCAACCAACTGGTGCAGAACATGTAAGCTCAAGTATCTCATTAGTACTTTAATTATAATAAATTATTTCGATAAAAAATGTTTTACATTTGGTTAAAGTTTATTTTCTGCAATTTAGAATTAAAATAAATAAGTTTTATTAAAACAATGTGCGTTTTTTTTGTTTTTAATGAAAAAATTAAGGAGGGCATAGGAAGGTTATTTATAATTTGGGGAGGCTCGACGAAAAGAAGGTTGGGAAATTCTGCTCTAGAGCGTTTAATATCGAAAACGCGTCAGATATGTTTCATAAAAGCTCTGACGCAACCGGTTCAGAAGTAATTTCCGGGTTTATTTGAAAATATTATACACATCGAGATGTTTCTTCGTAAAATACGTTATTTATCAATGTCTCGTCTAAATTTATAGTAGAAATTATTTCGAAATTAATTTTAAATTTAAGCAAATTCGTTATGGCACTTTTACGGCCGCCCGCGTTTGCGCTCTAGGCCGAAAATAAACTAGGGAAACAAATAAAAATTTGGAAATCACCTTTACTAAACTAATTAATTACAAAACAAAGGTGTTAAGCGTGAGACGCGCTTAGTATTCCGCGTAATTTTTACCTACGAGTCACACGATAAATTACAAATGTAGGCATGTAAAAATGTTCGCAACAAACCCTATATTACGATCAGCTTCATTTTTCACGCGTACCGAATTCTCAGCAAAAACTATACACATTTATAGGTTGTTTAAAAATGTTTTCGTAAGATATGACTGTACTTTTATTCGAATTTTCTCAAAGTTTTCGCCGATAACGAAAGTTTTGTCGAAGAATCGAAATAAATAGAGTGAGCCCCTCTTCTATAGACGCGTATCCGGAAAATATATGTATGTCGACGGTTCCGGAACCGGTCCAAATATGAATTCACCAATACTCTCGCGCTATATTTTCCCTATAAAGTTCCTTTTTTATAATAGACGTATTACAAAAACTTCTCTACAAAGCCGGGACGTGGCATTTTTAGACGGGTACTCCTGAAAAAGGGAAAATTAATAATGTTAATTTTTTACGATAAAGTGACTTTCGTCACGGCACAAAAGTACTCAGCAGCGATTTATGTACTTTTAAGAGTGTGATGATCACGAGTCGTTTTACATTTCAGCTTTTTTTTGTTTTTTTTTTGGGGGGGGAGCGAGTTTGAATCGTTTGTTGCCAACTGATACATTTACCCGGAAGGGTGTTCTCATAACTATATTTTAAGTTAATCATAATTTTTTCGCCCTTTCAACGTATATTCCTACAACGTAAGTGTAGAGCTACGGCCTTTCTCACCGATGTCAGTCTTGATAGTATGGTTTTTATATGCAACATTCGCTGAATCTTACAGTTTGATTATTTCGATGTTTCCGATCAATATTATAAGTAAATTTTAAAAATATGTTCTCGGAAACTACGATGGTTACTCGAGCAAATATTTTAAAATATTTCATTTCGAAATGTGTGCTTTTTTTTTTTTTTTTTTTTTTCATTCCATTTATCGTTTCGATCTGCATGATTATTAAGCTACTGATTTTTATTTTTTAAATTGTCGTTAAAAGTAGAAATTAGTCGCGAAGCTAATCCACGTATATTAAACGTGTCGACTATCTATATTAATAATTTACCACATTACTACTGTATTAATTCAAAAAGTTCGGTATGTGGGTTTTAAAGTTTTTTTTTTTTTTCTAATGAATAACTATCGAATAATGAAAATCACCAAATGATTCTTAACGTTTTGAGTGCGTTCAAGATGCTCACATGTTGACATATTCTTAGCCGATTTTTTGTTTAAACAAATTCCGGCTTTTACACTGCCGGTTCATATTTTATTCATATCGCCTCAGGAGGAACCCACTGATAACAAAACTCGTCTACCTTTTAAGTAATATTTAAGAAAATTTCAAAAACACACATTAGTCGATTATGACGTCAACAGTCTTCCGATTGTCAAAAAAAAAAAAGCAATAAAAACAAAACACAAATTGTTCTTTTTTTCGTTATTTTAACGGGGAAAAAAAGATTTCCATTTGCGCACACGCCTATGTAGGAAGAAATATTCTCGGCGCGCATAAATTCTGTGACAGACACGTACGTAATTGGAAAATTGTTTTATCGGTTACTACTGTAAGCACTGCCAACTGTTACGAAATAGAAATTTTCATTTCATTTACCTGAGGCTCATTTTTGATTTTTTTTTTTTTTCCATCGTTACTTCACGTTTTATCTTTCTATTCGAACATTCCTCACCGGCGGGAATGCAGTGCGTATTTTTCTATTACTCGACGAATTTTATATTAAAATCTTTCACACATCTCTGAAATAATTTTTCTATAAAACGCAAATATAAAGCAACACTCTGTGATCTTCTCTTGAAATTAAGCCAAATTATCGTCTGTTGTTCGACATGTTGCAGTTTCTAATATGACACGTAAAACTAATGAAATGATGTTTCAAAGAAACCAAAAAAAGAAACATAAAATTAAATAGTTTTTTTTTTTTTTTCGATAGCAAACCTTCAACCATATGGATTTTTGTTCGGAAATTATTAAAGGGAAGAAGTTAATGAAATTTCTTAATTCAGTCGAATATTAAAAGTACGAAAGGACTCTAATAGCAGAAATTACGAACAAAAAGACATTCCGACAAAAGAGAATAAGAACAGAGTGAAAAGGGAGAAATAGTTAAGAATAACAAATGCCTGTGTCACTAAGGTGTAGAGGTCAAATTGGGGAAAAAAGAGAGAAACGAAAACGCGATGAATAGGAGGAAGCAATGAAAATTTGGGGAATCATATTATTGGAAGACTAGGCGTACGGCACTGATCGAAAAGGAAGAAGCATAAACATCCGATTAAAATTCGGCACAGCGAGAGATTTAAGAAAGGATCATTGATTCCGCGGTAAGGAAAAGTACAAACAATACTAGAACGATAAAATTGTCGGTAGAGAAAGGAAATTAGATATAGCTCAACTCGTGCAGTCGGAAATAATCAAGCAATAGGAAGACAATCGCGATAAATATAAACGTAAAATAAGATAGTCGCGACCCCCCCCCCCCTCCCGCCCGTTTATAAGTGAAATTTCTGGTAACTTATAAATGTATACTTTTTGGAAATATTTTTACCGATAAAAAAAAAAAAAAAATCAAAATTAATAATTTTTCGGTTTATTTATTATTTACTTCGAAATTTGAAGTGGTATGTGACCACATGTGTTACATTACCATACAAGGGTTGTAATAATTCTTTAAGTGTCATTTTTGCAGGCGTTCGAACGGTTTACAGATATGTCGCATTGCTTTATAAAGGGATAATTCGATTTTATTTATTCTATTCCATCCGTTTGTGAGCTAGTTTCCTTTCGGAACAAAGTTCTTTTACGCGGCTTATCGGTAGGAGTAAACTGGCAGAAATGGCGAGGTCATGAAAAAAGCGTTACACGACGTCCTCCAGGCAACCTTCACTCTCTTACTCTTTCTATTATATACGGGTGTGCGTGTGTGGGTGCGTGCGAACGAGTATCGAGATTCGCGCAGTAAGCATCGTATGCGGTCAACTGTATAAGCTCAATTCTAAAACATTTTATTGAATTTGAAAACTGGCGCGTTTTTTTATGCGGCGTTAGCACCCTTCAACGGGTCGGATGATTCATTTATTGTTTTTGTTTTAATTCATACGGGATTTATATATAGCGTGTCATTTTTTATCGTATACTTTATAAATAACTTTATACTTGTATATCTACCAAAAAAGTGGTGAAAGGAACTTTGTTTCTACCGATACGTTGATCACCACGTTTACATACATCAGATAGAACCACAGTAGTGCGACGTGGTGTTCACGGCAAGAGATCGATTGTCCGCAAACTACTCCAGAACCCTTTTTTTTTTTTTTTTTTTTTTTTTTTCTGGGAACGTCAACAGTGGAGAACTTACCCAACGCAAAGAATTATACATTAAAATATAAGCAAAAAATATTAGAAATTGAGGAGATAAAGAAGGCCAACAAAGGAACTATATTGAGAGAGGGGAATGCAAGAATGGAGTGGACACTGTAAGGAGTAGGCAAGGCGCAGAAGATTAGAATACAGAGTAGAACGTTCGGAGGAAATAAAGGGGCATTCGAACAAAGCGTAATTCGCATCGCAGGTATAATTGAGCTCCGGAGGGTCTCACAAAGGAGACTGAACAATAGAAATACGGAAAAGAGAAGTCGGAAGCAAATCTATGATCGAACCGCAGGCGAACTATAGAGGAAATAATCGAACGGCTAAGGTAGGGGAAAAGATTAAACCAAGGAAGAGAAGAAGGAAAGGGCTGTATAGTAAAAAGATCTAGGATTGGTAAAGAATGAGGATAGAATCCGGTCCGGAAATCGTGGTGGGAACGATAAGAAAGACAGTAGTTGAGCAGGAAAAGCTATACTAATGAATAGACCATTGGTCGCCGCCGAACGTGCCAACGAGTCAACTAACTCGTTGCCAGGAATTCCGCAGAACCCACACCAGTTATATCAATTAGGTAATCCTTAAAGTAATTAGGTGACCTTTAAGGGGCAGACAATCTTTAAGGAACTTTCTCATTTGCCAGACAATTTGCATAATTATTAGTTAAATCCGCGCAAAGTATTCAAATTTTCTCGGGGATTAGATTGTTCCATGCGAATTCGTACGACAAATTCCAAAAATGAAAACGTAAAATCTTAGAACTAGGGAGAAAAAGACTAAGTTCCGGCGTTTGCCGAATTTCAACGTAATTCGATTTTCGAAATCAAGTTTTTCGCATTCCCTGAAATACCGGTTACACGGCTAAATAGTAAATAAAATGTATTAAACGGTACGACGATACTAAACAGAATACCTAGAATATATGTACATCGGAAGTTCCGAACTGAAAGTGTAACCGCGCCATCTGTTGAAAAATCGACAAATCATTTTTCTCAAATTAATAACTGATGACGTTATCTGTCGGTAAATTAACAAAGCACCGCTTTCCGATAGAATCACAAAAACACTTTCACAATCGAAAAAAAGAACGGTTGGGCGGAGTCGCCACTGACCAATGCTTAAGTAATAAACGTAAGTAATTTCGAAAATAGAGGCGAATAGAACAACTAAACAAAACGGATTAATTGCGACGAAAATATTAAACGAGAATCAAAAAAGGAAAACAACATCGAAAGCTGGCAAGCACAATGTGCGAACCGGCAAAGAGAAAAAGTTTCAAAGCGTACCGTTGTAGAAACTCATTGTTTACACATTGTTTACATGTTAATGAAAGAGCGACAACCCGGAATCCATTAAAATTCACTTGTGCTTTATCGTAAAAGCCTCGCCGGCAGCTAAATTTATCGCAGCGACGGGAAACGGACGCGAGGTTTGCGTATTTCTGAATTTTTATCGCCGTCGTTCAAAAAAGGTAAAAATCAAAAGTACCATTTCGAGTTTATCGAATTTGAAACGATAATTAAAAGTCGGAAATTACTTTTAAACAATGCACGGGACAACCTGATAGGAACTGCGTCATATTTTGTACGTTTTTTGTCTGATCCCGCCATTATCCAGTCTTCTTCGATGTTTTCTTTTTCTCTCTTTCAGTTCGGCCAGCAACTTACCCTTATTTTCGCGGTCATTTAGGTGTTGCTTCAGTTAGAGATTTAATATTGAATAGAAACGAAGACTTACGCATTTATATCATAGCACCGAAAAAAAAAATTAAAAAAAAAAAAATAAATAAATAAAAATTTGTACAGCCTGTGTTAGAAACCCGCAACGATATACATCGACCCATGTACGTGTATCATATCTTCTCACAGCACCACCCATAGAAACACAATGAATAATCCTTCTTCCACACTTGGCTCCAGTTTACATAGAAACGTTTAGCTATGCTACAAAGTGATACATATATTCTCATTCTTGTCAACCATTTAACATTTTTTTCTATCGGAAGAAAAAAACTAAGGCCTATATCTTGAATGGCATTTTTATTCTCGTTTCTTTAGACGTAATAATTACACTAACAGACTATGTATGTAATTAGATTTTGCTGTGCCATCGATCTGGACTAAAGAACAAAGAATGATGAGCCCAAAAATACTATACAGGCGGTTACGTGAATAAAGTGAACCGTCGTTTCGCAGTTTACACGAGCAGTTGATAAAAATTAAAGAAAATTCGTTTTCCTCAAAAATAATTTGCATTATCCCCGCAAACTCGAATTTATTGCAATTTATATCGAACGTAGTGCCCCGTCTGTGATCGGAGAGATGCTGTTTAAAGATGTTTTCAAATAATGTTTCGTAAACAGGGTGAAAAAAATATGGCAAGTTTGACTCGGCGGAGAATGACATAATCACCGCACACCGATGGGTTAACTTGTTCGAATTTACAGCGAGAAACCCTATTTTAAAATTGTACCTATTGTTTGAATTAGCCCGGTACATCTGAATAACTATAAAGTTAAATCATTGAACAATTTGATAAAATCGTAATTTCGCTATAACACCCCCCCCCCACACACCCCACACACACACACACACACTTTGATATAATAATCGAGACAGTATTTAAAATTGAATTCTGAACGATAATTTAGTTTCTTATAATTAAGTGTAAAGCAATGTGAAAAGAAAAAAAGAACTATTCCAGTTAATCATGTGTATTTCGGACATTTTTATCGCTGTGAATTTCTACGGATCTCTCCTAATGATGTAGGTGAATACATCCTGTTTGTTAAAATAATATTTATTTCTTCGCCCTTCTGGTTAAATACTCTCCCTCGCTATATTTACTTCTCTTTCTTGCACAATGCAACTTGAAGATGCATCTCATCTGAAGAAATTGTTCTATTCCTCTTTTGGTAATTTGCTTCTGTTATTCGGTGGAATTTCTTAACGGTCGTTGATTGTGCCCGGTGAACACGTTAAATTTTTAAGAAGAGAATAAAACTTTTACAATATCGCTCTCCTTCTGTGTTTGCGTTGACGACCGTTACATTGTCTATAGAAATTTCTTATTCTCTTTAAGGTCGAACTACACTGCTCTTTTAGGCAACTCTGCTAAGTCTTTTAAAACTTAATCGCGTACACGTCTTCGCATTTGTCCCTCGATGCCTGTAAATATCTCATGCCGTTTCTGTGAATCGTGAAGCACTCGCTTTCACATTAGCTGAAGATCCTAGATCACATCGTTTCTTAACCGAACGATTCATCTTTTTCCTCTAAAATTACAGCCGCTAATTGCTCAATCGTTCGTAGTTCACTCAGAAAAAAAAAATTCCAGTATTTTTATTTCTGAATGTCGTATTTTCCGTTTTCTGGCAATTACTTTCTCCCCCGCCTGCATGTTAAATTTCTTTCCCCATTCCGTAGTTGGATCCGAAACCCTTATGCGGCTTTAAATTATCTTCATATCCCAACAATTACGTTATTTTTATCGATGGTTTCGTGACGGGGGCCCTGCGAGATTGGTGCACACTTTGCTTCTTATTCCGGATCCTTTAACTCTTCTTTACTACTGAATATACCTGAAATGTTAGGCCTTTTTATTTCTTCTTTCAATATTTCATTCCGAGGAATTTTATCTTTTTTCTCCGACCATTGCCCTCTTTTTCACTTTTGCTTCCCGGTTTTCTTCTTCTCCTTTTTTTTTTTTTTTCGACGGTCTTCGTTCCGGATACAGCCTCCTTAACATTTTTTTCTTGTATCATCTGCACGATCTCTTTTAAAAATTATTTTTAATCGGTTGCCCCGATCATATTTCCTCTGCATGTTCTTTTATTTCTTCCGAGCGATCTCTCCTTTATTCTTAACTTTTATATCCTAATCTCCCTATATCACATATGATGCAAATTTCTGATCTCGCATCGTTTTGCACCGTGTGTTTGATACTTGCGCAGCATCTTAGAAAATTAAAAAGTGCACCCTAACATATCCGTTTGGATGAATGGATTTTCATCACTGGAAAGGCTTTATGGATTTGCTGTTGAAATTAAACCGCTAAATATTTCAATTTTATCATATCCAATAGTTATTTTATAAAAAAGAGCTGAAAGTAACAAATCTATCTTGACTAATAAACAGGTCAAACAAGGTATTAAAATGAAGGATAACAATTAGTGCGGAACGATCAAATATTATATTTTGCACGGAAGGAAAAAGATGGAAAACGATTCAAGAGAGCGCGATCGAGATAGAACGTCGGGCTTTTTGTTAGGACAATGCTATCCGACACGAAGCGATAAAATGTCTGTCTAGCAGCGTAATAAGCACAATAATGTCTCGTAAATTGCGCACCATTTAGGCGGAATTTTATTCGAAGCGACAATTTTTAATACTGGCCGGACAAGCACGCGTTACTGGCGCGATAAAATGTAAATGGGGCCGGGATTTTCTAAATTTTATTGTGTAAACGGTGGTCATGGTCGCTTCAGGAATTTTTATACGCGAAATTCGATAAACTACGAGCAGAATCGACGAGATGCACGCAGGCGTCCACTAATTCCGATGTTCGGGGCAGCAGTGGATAAGGAATTTCTTCTGGTAGGTCCGTTCGAATTCATTCTCAGATACCATGCCAAATTCCGAAGCCGAAAGGCGCCACTGTTCGCGATAGTTGTGATCTAGAAGCTCTAGAAAAGAAAGCTTTCAGCGGCGGTGGCGGCGCGAACCGAATATTTATTTGGACAAGTTTCAAGGAAATATAAAACACACAGAGCAAACTCGAAACGCAACTTTCCTTTCGCTAGAGACTGCGATGATGACGTAATAAAATAAACAACTGCTATATCGGAAAGCGGGCAAACAGCTCGAAACGTATTACGTAATGACCCAGGCGGCTGGCTGTGAAATGCGAAAAGAAATTTTTCTGAAAATGTACTGACCACCGCTATCGCAGTGTCCGCCTATCTCTATTTATGTCTCCGGGGGTAAATTCGTCACGATCAGTACACAATCGTAATAAAATCGGAAATATCCGAAAATAAAATTAGCGCCTATCTAATTGCGATTACGTTATTTATTATTTTTCTGTTGTTGTCGCTAAGCAGCGATATTCAAGTGTTCGAATAGCGCGATTGAAAGTACATCATTTGCGCTGCCAAATTAATATTTTCTGTACAACGATAATAATAATAATAATAATAATAATAATAATAATATTAATAATCAAATCAAATTTTTATTGTTCTAAACAAATTAATACAAACAAACAAAATTTATATACCACATATGCGCACAGATGGCGCGAATTGTGGGATTATTATTATATAATATACTAAGTGAAAACCTTAAAAGAAGATGAAATTATGATCCATTAGAAATGCATATAAATTAAAAATTAAAAGAAGATGAAATCATGATCCATTAGAAATGCATATAAATTAAAAATTAAAAGAAGATGAAATCATGATCCATTAGAAATGCATATAAATTAAAAATTAAAAGAAGATGAAATCATGATCCATTAGAAATGCATATAAATTAAAAATTAAAAGAAGATGAAATCATGATCCATTAGAAATGCATATAAATTAAAAATTAAAAGAAGATGAAATCATGATCCATTAGAAATGCATATAAATTAAAAATTAAAAGAAGATGAAATCATGATCCATTAGAAATGCATATAAATTAAAAATTAAAAGAAGATGAAATCATGATCCATTAGAAATGCATATAAATTAAAAATTAAAAGAAGATGAAATCATGATCCATTAGAAATGCATATAAATTAAAAATTAAAAGAAGATGAAATCATGATCCATTAGAAATGCATATAAATTAAAAATTAAAAGAAGATGAAATCATGATCCATTAGAAATGCATATAAATTAAAAATTAAAAGAAGATGAAATCATGATCCATTAGAAATGCATATAAATTAAAAATTAAAAGAAGATGAAATCATGATCCATTAGAAATGCATATAAATTAAAAATTAAAAGAAGATGAAATCATGATCCATTAGAAATGCGTATAAATAAAAAAATAGTAAATTAAGTGCAATAATAGAACATTTCTGAAAAAAATAGCAGAACGTACAGTAAGACACAATTACCATGGCCAAAGGCCATTGAATTTGAAATGTAATACATTTTGTAACACACCTGTCTAGTTACATCAATCACCTTTGGCCATTGTTTACAGAATTTAATTGTCTATATATGTACACGCATCATAAATACCCAATAACGATACATAATAATAATAATAATAATAATAATAATAATAATAATAATGGGAAATAAATGAGAATGGAATGTAATGCGACGACCGTCGTTACTTAATATAACACACGTAAAATAAGGTGAAAACGTTATTCGGCTACCAAACCAGAATTTCAGGAGTTGTCTCGTTGTGCAGTCTGTTCAAAAATAGATACACCTAATCTGATATCAATATCAGTACCAGAGAAATCTGAAAAGGTAAAGGCAATCTAGAGAAAGGAACTGGCGCAATGCTCTCTTCAGATAAATCTGACTCGTAATTTCACGATTACCTTATCAAAGGTACGGGACTTATTTTTACTTTATTTACTAACCTCCTGAAATGTTAGCTAATGTTTTGGTATGCAAATTTTTGCAAATAGCGGTGCATATAATTCAAGTAAAACACTTTCCTTAAATGCAGATGATTAGTTAAAAAAATAAGTAAAAAAAATTGAACGTTAAGAGTAATTTCCACTCCAATAATGGTCTTCTTAATAGTAACTGCTAGTTTCCCCACTTTACTAATTGTGGTTTCTTTAAAAGTCGTTTTATTGCTTTGGGACTGCATTCGTGGTCAAGGTCGTAAAACTTTTTTATTGTGTCCAAAAACCAACTATGGTCCTTTCGTTATTAATTTATTAATTGTGTCTGAACAGAGGACGACGAAGTAAGTGGTTCAAAATAACCTACTTTCTAACTAGTTCTTTATGAAGGTAATCAATCGTGTACAGTATCACATAAATTTGAAATAGCTTTACTCCTACACTTCTTAATTTTGTAAGCATTGACTCTTACAAGTTCTTTCATATGTTTATCTCTCTTCCTTTCACCTTCTACTGAAACATACACATACATAAGCGCACGCACACATATGCATATGTAAACATTGAAAATCGGTTACAGATAACGGTTACATAAACGAAATTGGTACAACCAGTAGAATTTCATAGAACGATATGTTAATCTCTGTCGGTTATAAAGACATTAACTATAAAGGCAAATCGGTTGTTACGAGCAAAATTTTGATACAGAGATAGAAAATTATTACTTATTGACACAAAATTCATTTTTAAAAGGTTTTGCAAATGAATACAACTAAATATAAAAAAGATCGTTGTTCGATCTTTTTTGTAAAAAAAGAAAGTTTGTACAAATAGAATAGATATACACTGTTATTCTTTATAACGACAGTTAGCAAGATATATTAAGTGCTTATTTATAAATCTAACGAAATTAATGGAAACCTCGGATATATGGAAGTGCAAAGAATACTAAAAAAAATATTACCACTTATCTCGTTACAATAAAAAAATCAAAAGTTACAATTTTCTTTACAAATAAGAAAAAATTGTACCACAAACATTTTTATGTAATAGTTTTTACTGATTTTTATTCTTGTTTTTAGCGATTTAAGTTTTACTTTTTCAACATTGTACGTTCGAGAATAATAAAAAAAAAAATTTGTTGTTTGCGCTTTTGAGTTCCTTGAAAAAAATGTTTAAGTATGATTATAAAAAATGACAATTTGTTCCATCAATAAAAAAACTATTCCACAAAATATTTCATCGAAATTTCATAACGCAGTAACTCTGTTCAGTAACAGTAAATCTTAGCTTAAAGAAATTTATATTTTATTTGAAAGCCAACGTGGCCACAAACAGGTTATAGTGACCGGATAATTAATTTCTGTCAATTACGTTAAAAACGATTTTCATTATATATATATATATATATGAATACAACGTAATTCTTAGGCCGGTCCCCATTATAAAAAATGTATCAATTTTATGTAACGTTTGTTATATTTTAATTTTTAACGACTTCCAAAAAGAAGGAGGCTATGCATTCGTTGCGTATGTTTTGTTTTTTTTTTATGTTTGTTCACACATAACTCATATTTATATAGACAGATTTTACTGATTCTTTGTCCATTAGAAAGAGTATTATTCAACTTAGGTACCATGTGAGTAATTATGGAAATCGGTGAACATAAGTTAAGTATTCGTCAAAAAAACGTGAAAAAATGTGGTGGTCCCTTTGGATGATTTTTTTTTCTTCATATTTTTTATTGGTATAATAGAGACGGGTGACTTAAAATGCCATCAATTTGCAAAATTATCACGAAAATGTATCTTTGTTAATGACTTCAAGAAGAAGGAGGGGGGTTACACGTTCGTTCCGTTTTATTTTTTTTTTTTTACGTTTGTTCGCGTATCATTTATATTCATACGGACCACCGATTTTACTGATTCTTTGTCTTTATAAAATCTACCATTCAGACCATGTGAGTTCCGATGAAAATTGGTGAATATAAACCGAGTGTATTCGTCAAAAAACGTGAAAAAATGTGGTGGTCCCTTTGGATGATTTTTTTTTCTTCATATTTTTTTATTAGTATAACAAAGGCGATTGACTTCAAATACTATCAATTTGTCAAATTACCATGGAAATGTAACTTTTGATATTTTTACCGTAGAAATATAGTTCAAAATAAAAAAAATCGATTTCTTCTTTTTTTTTTAAGGATAAAATATGGGGAATAATGTGACAAAAAAGTAAGCAATCAGCCTTAGAGGGATCATCTTTTGAGAGTATGTTGGTACTAATAAGATTCGTTGATCCTGCAAGTCTTACATTTCTATCTATTTTGGTTTTCGAATAATCGAAAAAAATGAAAAATATGAAAATAATTTTTCTCGCTAAAAAAGTTTAACTGATTTGAATAAAATTTTGCCACATCATAGAAAAGTCTATACTAGGAAAAAATAACAGTTCACTAATAACCATTAGAAACTGGCGATTATTTCTGAAATTATTGGGTTTTTTTTTATGATAACGTTTTTGTACAATTTGAAACTAATTTTTTTTTATGTATTTTTTTATGTAGAATACCTCCGAAATTTACAAATCGATCGAAAAGGTGCGCTGCTATATTGAAAAGAAATAAAAACTAATTTTTCGACATAAAAATCGTTTTATTCCAATGTTTATGGTTCCCAACGTTTGCAACAACATTTCAGAGCGTATCCGCCGCGAATATATAGGGTTTACTTGAAACGTTTAAAATTACGCATTAAAATTATTCGAGTTTTTCAAGAAAGTGAAATACGAACATGAATTTTCGGATGAAATCAAAAAGGTAAAATGTAAATAGCAAATGAAAAAAATTTACACAAAGTAGAATCAACCAAGAGACAAACCTTTGCAGTGAACAGACGTTTTTTTAGTACAGATTGTTCACAAAAGTCAACTTTATAATTTTTACAATATTTATATATATATATATATATATATATATATGTAGCATCAAAAAAAATGTAGTAATATTATTTCGAAAAAAATCCGGACATAAATATAATTTATCTAAATAAACGACAATATACTTTTTTTTAGTATAAAAAATAAATGCTAAAATAACAAACTAATACGTAAGTAACAAAATTAATATAAGAATATCAAACTTGTTATAAGATAACAAGTTTGATATTCTTATATTAATTTTGTTACTTACGTATTAGTTTGTTATTTTAGCATTTATTTTTTATACTATAGTTACTAACAAACAGGATGATAAAATATTCTTTAATACTTTTTTTTTATAATGAATTATGATTACGACTAACCGGCACATTGATCGATCCTGCCGGGCTATTACAAAAAAGTAACAATGTACTCCGGTGATTTTTATTTGTTCAGTTACACTTTCAGTAAAATGCTGCTTCTTTTGGTCACGTTTTTAACATAAAAATAATACTCTTTTACGTGTGGTTGTCTTTTTCTCATAATGGAAAGCGAAATTTCTTTCGGTAACACTAAAATATTATAATACGTTCGTTTAGCGCGGTTTTAAACGGCAAACAAATATATATATATATATATATATATATATATATATCAGGTGTACAAGTATGAAATGCGGATTTGAAAAACCAGATGATCACCAATACAATGTGTATTATAAAAATTTGACGCATATGCAATTTTGTTGCGCCATCAACACGTGTCAAACGTACATCAGTAATAAATTGAAAAACTGTTTGCGTAGTATTGTTTTGGTGTGTTTAATATGACCACATTTGTGCCAAATAAAGACCATTCGCGGACAGCATTAATTTTTTGTTTTCATTTGAAGAAAACTGCTTCTGAAGCATACCGATTGCTTCGAGAAGCTTATGGTGAACATGCTCCATCGCAGGATATGTGTAAACGATGGTTTCGGCGTTTCAAAAGTGGTAATTTCGATATTGTAGACAAGGAACATGGAAAACCGCTAAAAAGATACAAAGATGCAGAATTGCAAGCATTGTTAGATGAAGACGATGCGCAAACACAAAAACAACTTGCAGAGCAATTAAACGTTAGTCAACAAGCTGTTTCTAATCGCCTACGAGAAATAGGAAAGATTCAGAAGGTCGGCAGATGGGTACCACATGAGTTGAACGAGAGGCAGATGGAGAGGCGCAAAAACACATGTGAAATTTTGCTCGAACGATACAAAAGAAAGTCGTTTTTGCATCGTATCGTTATTGGGGATGAAAAGTGGATTTATTTTGAGAATACCAAGCGCAAAAGATCATGGATAGATCCAGGCGCACGATCCACATCGATCGCAAAACCGAATCGTTTTGGCAGGAAGACAATGCTCTGTGTTTGGTGGGACCAGAAGGGTGTGGTTTATTATGAGCTGTTAAAGCCTGGTGAAACGGTTAATACCAAACGCTACCAACAACAATTGATCGATTTGAACCGTTCGCTGCTCAAAAAACGACCAGAATATCAAAAAAGGCAACACAAGGTAATTTTTCTCCATGACAATGCTCCATCACATACGGCAAAACCGGTTCGCGACACGTTGGAAGCACTCAGCTGGGAAGTGCTATCCCATGCGGCTTACTCACTAGACTTGGCTCCTTCCGATTACCACTTGTTTGCATCGATAGGTCACGCACTTGCTGAGCAGCGCCTTGGTTCGTACGAAAACATGAAAAAATGGCTCGATGAATGGTTAGCGGCAAAAGGGGAAGTTTTTTACTGGCGTGGTATCCAAAAATTGCCCGAGAGATGGGAAGAATGTTTAACTAGCGATGGAGCATACTTTGAGTAAACCACTTTTTATCATTCTTCCAAATTTAACGTGTTTTTTTTCGAAAAAAATCCGCATTTCATACTTGTACACCTGATATATATATGAATTACAAAGTAATTCTTAGGCTACCCCTCATTCGAAAAAATGTCCCAGAAAAATGTCCTAATTTTATGTAACGTTTGTTATACTTTGTAGGATTTTTGTTATTGTTATTTAAAAAATGTCACAATTTTATGTAATGAAATATGTAACGAAAAAATGTCTTAATTTTATATAACGGAAGGTAAATGTTAGAATAGGATTTTTGTGGTTATGTTATTTTTTGTGTGTGTTGATGCCAGTAAGAATTACGTTGTAAATTTTGATCATTTTATACAAAGTATAGAAGAAAAAGAGACAGAAATGAAAGCAAGAAGGGTCAAGGGGCACAGCCCCTTGCGAGGCCAAAATGGCCGAGTTATATATATATATATAATTCAATTATTTCGGATCGGTACACGATCATCAATCTCTCAAGTTACTCGAGAAAGTTCGAACAAGATTTATTCGATACTTTTCGTATGGGATAGTCCCAGAGCATATCTCCTCAGATATGACTGTTACGTTACTTGATTTAATTATATATGGAATTTTAATGCTCTATCTATAAGGAAGAAGTGTTAAATTATAATATTTTGTGACCTGCGTAACTGCATAAAACAAGAAAAAGGTACTTGAATTACTGGTCAAAATTGAATTTTTTGAGGATTAATTGCGAAGAGATTATTCTTCATATGGCGGAAGAATTAATTTAGTGAATATTCAGCGTTTTAAGGTCAGCGATGAACATAATAATCAATTATGAATTTATTCTTTATTTAATGTTGTTTCGTTTATAGATATTTTTGTCGTTTTTTATTTTATCTTTGTTTTACACGCCATTATTTAATTATTGATTTAGCTGTTTTTTCTGATTATCTGTAGAGAAGGTTTTACCTTATGTTCAACACCCTATTTTACACGCCTTCTTATTAATGTTCACGCAATACTACGCATTTATGGTTAATTTCTTTAATATTGTAGATCGTTTTGATTGATATAATTTCATTTTATTATCCTGAACTATATTTTATATTCCTAGATATTTATTTCAAAAAAATTCTCTCTACATTATTTATATCGGTCATTAAGGAAAAATCTTGAATCAAATGTCCGATGTGAATCGTTATCTCGTGTGCGTTCGCGTTCCTGTTATCAGCTCGGTAATCAGTTGTTTCGGCAGACCGGTGAGATCGCTTCATTGTTTTCTATTTAGATAAATAATTTCGGTTTCTTCGCTGTCGCATTTAACTTTTACTTAGTTTACATTTTAATATTTCAGTTTGCCTTTCGCTGCTTTAAATTCATTTCGCTGTTTTTTTTTTTTTTTTTTTTTTTTTTTTATTTTCCTCTCTCTTTTTCAAGTCAGTTGATTGATGAGCTCGTCTAGTGGGGGCCGCCCGACGGCCTCCTCCAAAGATTTAAAAGCGAAACCGAATGTATCGCTAAACTTGATGGAGGTTGACGCTGTCGGTAAGCGCAAACCTTCTGGCCCTCTCTCGCCGTCCGCGATTTTGCCAAGCAAGGATCTGCGGCTATCTCAACCCGATTCGCCTAATCTCGCCACTTCAAATAATTCTAACAGTGCTAATACAGCTGTCGAGAATTTTATTATCGATAAAAGTAAAAATAATAATAATAATAATAATAATAATAATAATATTAATAATAATAATAATATTAATAATAATAATAACAACAATAATAATAACAGCAATAACATCATTACCACCCCCACCACCACCAATAATAATAATAATATTAATATTAGTAATGACAATAATAATAATAATAATGATAATAGTAATGTTAATAACAACAGCAGTTATAATAATAGTAACAATAACGATAACAGTAGCATTAATAATAACAGTAATAGTACAAATAATTATAATGATAGTAAAGATACTTTATTGTTCTCGGCCGATCATCCAGGACCTTTCACCGTTCACGTCGAAAGCTGTTCCTCGGATAAAAATCTAGGCAACCTTCATCCTTTAGCAATTGCCAGGCTAATCAATTCCTTTTCCTCTTCCCCCACGAGCATTGTCCCTCAAGGTAGGGGTCGTGTCTCGGTCAAGTTTCCCTCCGTCTCCTCCGCTAATTCCTTTCTGTCTCATCCTAATTTTTTTGCGTCGCATAATATCAAAGCGTACATTCCAAACTCTGTGTTATTCAGAATGGGCATTATTTCCGGTATTCATCCATCCTTTTCTGAAGATGAAATCTTGGAAGGAATCCATTCTACTATTCCTATCGCCTCTATCCGTCGTATACATCGTTTTTCTGAAGGTAAAAAAGTTCCGACTGGTTCTGTTGAGATTAAATTTCATAAAACTTCTCTCCCAGAACACGTTTCGATATTTAAAATTCGATTTCTGGTTTCTCCCAGCGTTCGTCTACCTACGCAGTGCTCTAAATGCTTCCTTTTTGGACACATCGCGAAGCACTGCCGTAGTTCCTATACCATCTGCTCCCACTGTTCTTCCAGGCATTCAGTCTTGGAATGCAGCAGTCTACAACTTCCTCCCACTTGCCGTAATTGCAAAGGCGCCCACAGTGCCAATGATTGTGCTTGTCCCGAGTGGCTCAAACAAAAAGAAATAAAACGAATTATGGCATTTGAAAATATCACATTCCAAGAGGCTTCTCAATTTAAAAAAAGCAATTTAGTCTCTCAGGCTTTTTCGTATGCCGACCGTGCCTCATCTTCCACTTCTTACATTAATACTTCTTACATTCCTCCGTTGACTGCTCCCTCTCACTTCCGACCCAAATCTCCCACCTTTCATAAATCCCGTAATTCCAAACCTTTTCATAATTCTTCTCCTCAATTCCCCCCACTCCCATCTAATCGTCTCCCAACCCCCTCTAATGGTTGGGCTCTTAACAAATCTTCCTCTTCAAATACTCACCTTCCCCCAAATCCTGCTATTCCCGTCTCCTTATGTACTCCTAATTCCCCTTCCGCTACCCCTTCGCCTTTAATTAAGGATATTTCGGTAGCCATCATTGAACTACTCTCTTCAAACAATATTGCTCCCTCTACATCCTTTGTTGACTCCCTTTCTTGTTTCCTGTCGAATAATATCCGTTTTAATTAATTCCCTCCTCCTATACCGAACGAAAAAAAAATTTAATTAATTAATTTAAAAAAAAAAAAAAAAAAAAAAATGGAAATAAATATCGAGGCTGTATTTGCTTTATTATGTTACTTTCTGTCCCCTGCTTCCTTTCTTTCTTTTACATTTTTTCCCTTTCGTGTAATCTTCTTTACAATATTCAGTGCGAAGCATTTTAACCAGTTGGTTAACGATTTTATCGTAACAATTATCTTCATTTATGCTTATGTAGAAGTGGTTTCAACCTCTAACAGGCATTAGTGTATATTCTATACACATTTTTTTCGGGAATGGGCTCATGTTGAGTTAATACACTCAATCTCTGAACTGAGTTCCATTCCTATCACTCTCCGTACACACCTTTGCTGTTTTAACTGCACTGTGATGAATTTGTCGGAGTTGTATAGCGCTGGCTATGTACCACGCCTATATATGAAGTACAACTTGCATTCCACTGGCTGCTTCGGTTCTGCACGAATATTGCTTACTCTTTTTTCTTTTATCCTAAAATTATTTTATATCTTCTTCTGCACTATGCTCTTTGTTTTTCCTTTCGACTTAACAGCCTCGAATTACTTCCTCCTGTTTTGCAACTGCAGTTCTTTATTTTTCTTTTCTCCGTTTCTCACTCATTTTAGTTCCTTCTATACAAATGCACCTCATTGTCTGCTCTTATGGTCTTTTCCCCTGCTCCTCCCCACTTCATTTATGCCTTATTCTTTTACTGTTTTATTATGATGGCTGCGCTAAATATTCTACAGTGGAATTGCCGCAGTCTAAGAGCCAATAAAAACTCATTAGAGGGGTTATTGGATCTACATAATGTCAATGTTGCTCTCCTTTCCGAAACGTGGCTTCGGTCGGACATAAATTTCAATATTAGAGGTTTCAGGGTAGTTAGATGTGATCGCGATGACGGTTATGGTGGTTCTGCAATCCTGATTAGAAATGACATTCCATTCTGCTCTTATGATATCTCTCTTAATCTTCCTTCTTGTCCCAATTTACCTAACATTGTTCACATCTCCATTCAGCCTCCCTCTGTACGTCCTATTAGCATTGTTTCTATCTATGTTCCTCCTAGGTTCGATCTTCGTCTCTTCCCCTTCTCGTCGTTTTTTAATTCTATTTCGCATCCTTTTATCATCGGTGGTGACTGGAATGCGCATTCTCCTTTATGGGGCTGTGCATCCTACAATACCAACGGTTCCATCCTTGAGAATGCCATCCTCTCTGATAATTTAGTTCTCCTCAACGATCTCTCCCCCACATACTACAGGAATGCTTCCATTTCTAGTTCCCTCGACCTAACCTTTTCTTCTTCGTCTATTGGTCTTAATTATAATTGGAAGACCCTTATGGGCTCTTTCGGCAGTGACCATGTTCCTATCCTAATAACTCCTGTCAGTTTTCCTCCTCCTTCTGATTCCAATTATACCAATTCTTCAGGATGGAATCTTTCCAAAACTAGCTGGCCTCTATTTCGCTCCTTGGTTGACTCGTCTCTCCCTCTCCTTCAACCGGATCGCGATCCGGTACCTCTCTACAATTCCTTTTTATATTCCTTAACTTCTGCTCTTTCTTTATCTTCTCCGCCCCGCCATACGTCATCTTCTGTACATCGCAGTAAGGCTTCTTCACTTTGGTGGAACAAGGAATGCGACACTGCCTTTAATATCAGTCGCGAAACCTTTAGAACCTTCCGTTGTAACCCTACGACTGAAAATTTTCTCGCTCACAAACGGGCAAATGCGAGAGCTAGGTTTATATTGAAATCCACGAAGAAGTCCTCTTGGAAAAATTTCTGTGCCAAGTTCTCTAGAACTACTCCTCTTTCGCAGATTTGGAAAATGGCCAGAGCTTTCAAATTCCCATCCTCTTCTCGCCCTTCCACCTTCAGTATCCCCGACGATAGCCTTTTTCCTTTTATTGATTCCGTCGCTCCAGCTTATGTTCCTTCTGTTGATGAATTATACTCTTCTTTTCCGGAAAATTCTCCTCCTCACTTCCTAACTTCGGCTTTCAATTTTAATGAATTAAAGTCTGTTCTCTCCAAATCGTCCAGCCCTACTCCAGGGCTTGACGGTATACCCTATCTCGCCCTTAAAAACCTTTCTGAACAATCCCTCAGTTTTCTTCTTAGTCTTTTCAATTCCTTCCTTTCAAAGGGTATAACTCCTTCCTCCTGGAATTCTTTTATCGTAATTCCCATTCCTAAGAAAAATTCTTCCCTACGTCCTATTTCCCTGGCATCCTGTATTAGAAAACTATTTGAGGGTATGCTCAACAAGCGCCTTGTTTGGTGGCTAGAGCATAATAATATATTCCCTATTAATATGTTCGGCTTTCGGCCTGGTATTGGCCCTTCTGATTGTGTTAGTCTTTTCGTTTCCCACATATACAAATCTTTTATCCAAAAACATTTCACCCTAGCCTCCTTTATTGATGTTTCCTCTGCTTTCGATAATGTTCATCTTCCCACTCTAAGAGATAAAATGACGGCAATTAATATCCCAATTAAATTCTCTTCCCTTATTATCAATCTCATGTCAAATCGTTCTATCCACTTCTCCTCTCCATCTCTTAATGCTCCAAGAAAGGTTTTCCGAGGTCTTCCTCAGGGTTCTTCCCTCAGTCCTACTCTTTTTAACATCTATACTATCAGTATAGCTTCTCTTCCTTTAAATTCCTATTCCTTATTCTTTGCGGACGACATTCTCCTGTTTTCCTCGTCTGAGGATGTTTTAGCAGCCTATGAAGCACTCAGTTCGTCGCTCATTGTGCTGGAACATTCTCTCTCCTTAATTAATCTTTCAATTTCTCCCTCTAAGTCTTCTTATACTATTTTTACCCTCCGTCCCTATAACCCTGCTTTGGTCAACCTATCCTTAAACAATGTATCTCTTTCCCGTGTTAATTGCTTTTGTTATCTCGGTGTCTTTCTTGATAGTCGTTTGTCCTTCTCTGAACACATCAAATATCTTTCTGCTTCCACTATTAAAAGGTTAAACTTGCTGAAAGCCCTGTCGCCAACTAAATGGGGTGGCGATCCCTATATTCTTATTTCCCTTTACAAATCTATTATCCGTTCCAAATTTGATTATTGTTCCTTTATTTATGGTAGTGCGTCCAAGACACGTCTTTCCAAACTAGATGTAATTCAGAATTCTTGCCTTCGTCTCTGTCTTGGCGCTCTTAAATCCTCTCCAACCACTGCTATTCTTGCTGAATCCAATTCGTCACCCCTATCCATTCGTAGATCTTATTTAGGCTATCGTTTCCTTGTTAAACGTCTTCCTCTCGCATCCTCTACCCTTGTTCAGTCTTATCTTTCGATTTATAATAGCTGGCGCTTCACTCCCAGCAAAACCCCTATTCTGGCTTTTATTTCACATCGTCTAGGTTCATTTTGGCCGTATATTATCTCGTTCAATAATCTCCCTTATTTTTCCTTCGACTTCGCTGACATCTGTCATCCTCCTAAGGTATTTATCCTCCCCTCATTTGCAAAAAATCTCCCCCAAGCCGTAATTAAACAGGTATTCTACAGCACTATCAATTCCCTATTTCCCTCTCATGTTACCATTTACACGGATGGTTCGAGGGGGCCTGGTGGTGTTGGTGCTTCTTTCATCCTTCCTGATTTTAACCTCTCAGAATCTTTTCGACTTCCTTATTTCTGTTCCATATTCACAGCCGAGTTGTTGGCTATCCTTCGCTCTATTATTTTCATTTCCTCGAATCAATTTTCCTCTAAGTTTTTAATTATTTCTGACTCTTTGAGCGCCCTTCAGGCCATATCCTCTCCCCTTCCTGATCATTCGTGTGACTTTGTTATCCTCCGTATACGTTCACTCATTCACAATCTTTCCTATCTCCATTCAGTCAATATTGATCTGCTGTGGGTACCTGGCCACTCGGGCATATTTGGAAATGAAGCGGCTGATTCCTTGGCTCGGGCTGCTGCTGCTTCCTCTCGTCTTTTTTTTAAAAAAATTCCTTCCGTTAACCTGCTATCAGTTTGTAAAAGCTTTCATATCCGATTTTGGTCGGATACCTATGTTTCTTCTTTTTCCAACAGTTGTTCCTTTTACCTATCAGTCCAGCCTACTCTTCCTTCATATTCATGGTTTCTTTTACATTCCTCCCTTCGTCGTTCTGAAGTTGTTTCCATTGTTCGTATGCGCTTTGGCCATTCTTTGCTGCCTTCTTCCAGATTTCGTTTCTCCTTGGTTTCTTCTTCACATTGTCCTCTCCATCCGGATGATGCAATTATTTGCGACGCCGATCATGTGTTCTTCCAGTGTTCATCCCTCTCGGTGGAGCGTTCTGCCTTATATTCTTATTTGCTTAAGCTTGGACTTCCTACCCCTTATTGTGCATCCTATATCCTGTCCTTTCCTTCCCCACTAATTATTCCTGCTATTTGTTCCTTTTTAGTTAAAATTTCTGATCGAATCAAAATATAACCGACTTCTTTCCTTACCTTTTGTTTCTGGGTAAAGGTCCTTGGTTGACGAGCCCAACAAAAAAAAAAAAAAATAAATAAAAATAAAAAAAAAAAAAAAAAAAAAAGGAAAAATCTACACTATAAAATGTTTTTTTATAAAAAAAAAAAAAAAAAAAAAAACGACTTCGAGGTTTATTATAAAGATTCAATAAAATAATCATTCGATAAAAAATATATTTCACAGTGAAATACCCCTCCTTAAGGGGTGACATTATCGTAATTCCTATACAACATTAATACTTCTTAGAGTCGGCACCAAATTCATATAACAATAATAATTAAAAACTGCATTAAATATTCATTAAATTGTTCCCAGATATTGTAATATGAATTTGACGCCGACTCCAAAAGGTTAATAAAGTTAATGTTGTATAAAAAAAATTTTACCATAATATTGCCTTAAAGTAAATTCCTGTAAAATATATTTTTTAGCAAAAAAAAAGGTTAATGTTTTTTGTATAAGAATTACGATAATACCACTCTGATATATATATATATATTTTCTTATCGGGAGCAATTATTTTTTACTTTCTAGTGCGTTTTTTTGAATTTTTATAATAAACCTTGAAATTGGTATTTATTTTTCGTAAAAAACATTTTATTTTACAATTTTTAGCGTTGTACTTGAATATTTTTTTTTTTTTTTTGCTAAAAATCAACATTTTTTTACATTATTCTCCGTATTTTATGCTTAAAAAAAATTCGATTTCTTTATTTTAAACTGCATTTCCACGGTAAAAACATCAAAATTTGATTTCATAAATTAATGGTATTTTAAGTCAATCGCCTCTATTATACTAATAAAGAATATGAAAAAAAAAAAAAAAAGAAAAAAATTATCTAAAGCAGCCACATTTTTTCACGTTTCTTTTTCCGTTTTTTTTTTTTCTTTTTTTCCGGGCTCGTCAACCAGGGGGACCTCACCCAGAAACAATAGGAACAAGAGTTAACTAGTTAAAACTTAATTCGATCGGAAATGGCAGAAATAAAAGAAACCAATGGCAGGAACAATAGACACTGAGAAGAAAAGGACACAGGATATAGCACAATAGGGAGCAGAAAGCCTTGACTTTAAAAGCAGTAAATAAAGGGAAGAGCGTTCCGCAGGAAGAGCAGAACAATTAAAACCAAACGCGATTAGCATCACAGGTAAGTTCGTCATTAGAATAAAGAGGACACAATAAGGAGAGGAAACCAAAAAAAGACGATAGCGGAAAGAGGGAAATAAAGTGTGATTAAAGAGCGTAGGCGAATAATAATATGGACAATAACAGAACGTGGAAGAGAAGGAAATTCTGAGAACCACCGATTAGTAGGAAGGTTGAATTGAGAGGTAGAAAAGGAACTATCATTGGTAAAAGAGGAAGGATAATCCGACTAAAATTTCAATTGAAATTTCTTACTTAAGGACATTAGTACCAGGGATCGTTTTAAAGTATCAGCGGGAACGGGCGGCAATCTGTTTCACGTGTTTTGACGAATACACTTAATTTATGTTCACCGATTTTTATCAGTATTCACATGGTCCTTAAGTTGAATGGTATTCTTTCTAATAAACCAATCTTTTTCCTATCTCCGTTCAATCAATAACGATTTGCTGTGGGTACCTAGTCACTCGGGCATATTTGGTAATGAAGCGGCTGATATTCTTTGGTACTCGGGCTGCTGCTGCTTCCTCTCGTCCTTTTTTTTTTAAAAAATTCCATCCGATAACTATCAATTTGTAAAAGCTTCCATATCAGATCATAGTATCGGATATTTACGCTTCCTCCTTTTCTAATAATTATTCATTTCATTTGTCAGTTAAATTACTCTCTTCCTGCATATCCATGGTTTCTTTTGCATCCCTCCCTTCGGCGTTCTGATGTTGCTTCCATTGTTCGTATGCGCTTTGGCCATTCTTTGCTACCATTATCTAAATTTCGTTTTCCCTTGATTTCTTCTCCATACTGTCCACTCTATCATCCGGATGATGTTATTTGCCACGCCGATCATGTGTTCTTCCACAGTGTTTATCTTTTTCTGTGCACTATTTGCTGAAGCTTGGACTTCCTACTCCTTATTGTGCTTCTCCTATATCCTGTCCTTTCCATTCCCGAATTAATTATTCCTGCTATTTGTTCCTTTTTAGATAAAATTTCTGATCGGATTAAAATATAACCAACTTCTTTCCTTACCTTTTGTTTCTGGGTAAAGGTCCTTGGTTGACGAGCCCCCCCAAAAAAAAAAACAAAAAAAAAACGACAAAGAATCGGAAAAATTGGTCTATGGAAATATGAGTTATGCGCGGACAAACATAAAAAAAAGAACCAAAAAAAAAAAAAAAAACATAGTCGAATAACGTATAAGCCTCCTTTCTTTTGGAAGTCGAAAAAAAATAGACGCAAAGTGACAGTGACCACAAAGGTTATTCCAACTACTTATTTCTACGTTAGTTTGTTTATTAAATTAATTGATACTTTTATTTAGCTAATTTGTTTAATATACTGAATGTGTATTATATCTTGATGCTTTTAGGCTTTTAAGAGCTTTTGGCCTGTTGCAGCCATAAGAAAGTTGTAAAATAAATACAGTTGCGTAGCCGTCGATTATTAAATAATTAGACTCTTTCGATGTCCGAAATTTGTACACTGCCGTCCTTGCGAGTGTAATCCTTTCATTTCATCGGATTGTTTTTTTAAGTCAGTTTAGATGTTTATATATTCATAATGTCTTCATTATGTATTCTTCTTCTTCTCGTGCCACCCGATTCGGGTATTGCTTAATCATCATGTATGGATTGGATTATCTGATGTAATAAATTCTGGTCTTTTGCTATTCTGACTAGATCTTCTGTTCTCTTAATTCCGGTCCATTTTTTTATATTATCTATCCAAGCGGTCTTTCTTCTTCCCGGATTTCTTCTTCCTTCTATCATCCCCATTATTATTATTGTCTGTAGTAATTTGTATTTTTCACCGCTCATGAAGTGTCCAAAAAATTTTATCCTCCTTCTTTTTACTATTGTCATTACAATTCGGTCAGTTCCCATTAGTTCCAGTACTTTCTCATTTTTTAACTTTCTCGTCCACCGTATTTTCCACATTCTTCTGTAGTACCACATTTCGAACGATGATATACGCTTCCTCATATTTTCCTTTATGGTCCATGTCTCGCTTCCATGCAGTAGCACTGGCCACACGTAACATTGCAATATCTTGTTCTTGATCCGTAGGCTTAATTTCCTATATGTATTTTATAGGCAAAAGTAAAATTAAATATATATATATGTCAATATGGTTTCTCGGGCAAATACCGATATGCTTACTATCATTTATTGCCGATATTTAAAATCGATATTTCGGTTTAAAGGAATAAATTCCATCCGAGAATTCGAATTAAATGGGCGCTTCTGGAAGTTATTTTCAATAGAAAAACAAAAAAGAAAAAAGAAAAAAAATAAAAAAAAAATGTCTTTCTTAAAAATGTACAGTTGCTCTGCATACAAAGTTATTTGCCGAGAAATGAAATTGTGTTACATTTTATACACTAGCGTAGCTGAAGTAAATTTACATTAAATTCCGTTTCAACGCCACGTTCGGGCTAGGAAAAATGAAGCAGCCGAAGGAATTCTACAGCGAACATCATGAATGAATACGTTTCGAAGAAAACTACGCACACACACCGATTTCGTATAGCTATTTTATAATTCTGCCACGGTACTAAAACAGTCAATGTCCTTCCCTACCCGCCGTCCTTTTGTAAATTTTTCATATAATTTTAAACACTTACATCAACATTATTACGATATTGCAACAGTATGAAGCTTTCGCGACGGCTCCAAAATCCAATCCAATCAAAGCAATACGATTAATTTCCTGAATCGTCCGTGGCGAATTTGCTTGCGGAAACGCGTAATTGCGTACATTTTCTTTATTCATCGAGAATTATATAAACGCTGTACCAAAAGTGTAGTGTCCTGCTTAATTGGCTAATTTCCTGTAAGCCATTCGAAAATTAATTTAAAAAAAAAAATACTCCGACGATAACATTTTCACAACTCACCCCAAATCCGGCACCATATTGAACTAGTAGACGGGCTTTAAAAAGTTTTTTTGTATTCATTATATTTTTTTTTTTCAAGTCCGTTCAAACCATGCAAATAGGTTTATTCGATCAATGGTGGCTAATTTTACTCAATCCACATAATCTAAAATTTCACTAAGCACTGTTTCAAGTTCTTAATCAATTTTAATTTTAAGCTGAACCAGTTAGACTGTATTAATGTATTTTCTCTCGCGTTCTTAACGGTGTCGTCAATAGTTTTTCAAAAAATTTGGTGGCATACTCCTTTTTTGACTAAAATCCGACCGAGTTTTCTACCTTTTTTTTTTTTTTTTCGGTTTTTATATATCATTTTTAAAGCTTAGTGTATTCACGATGGTACCGTCACAGATGTATGATAATGAGTTTTTTTCCCCCTTTTGCGATTTTTTACATTTTTATAAGAGATTTCACTACATTTTGAAAGCTAAAAGAATGACAATATTTTTGTAATTCTTTTTTTTTTTTTTTTTTTATACTTTACGACGATGCTATCAGGTATTTGCGATATATTTTAGCGAAATAGCCCGATGTCGATCGAATTATTTTTCGTGGTTTTAAGTTTTTTATGTATTTCTTAACAATGCCGCTGCTACATTTGAAATTAAACGGGACTCTTGGTATATACTCTGAAAGGTAACTCTCTACTCGAGATTACGAAGGATTCCAAGTAGCTTAAAATTATTGTTAATAATCGTTTTACACCTGTTTATATATTTTTTTAGCGTTCAATGTTCAAACTCATTGTACACATTAACGTTACGGCTTAAGTGTATAAAGGCATGTATAAAACCTGGCTGTGTTTTGAAAGAAAAAAAAGTTTTCCCAAAATCGAAACTAAAAGCTTCGAAGATTTTAATCGACGCAGCGTCCGTCCTTCAATAAACTTGTTCGGCCATCTTTGCAGATGAATTATTGATAAACGATAGAAAGAGAAGTGAAGTGAATCAAAGTATTCATACTAAATGGTCGTCGGCCAACAACAATGTTGTCCGAATTAACGACATCGACTTTATTATTCGTGCTGCGCCATATTGAATCTATATCATTTAAACACTTTTCTTTTTTGGTTAGCACGTACAGCGCATCGCGTTGAATAGTGCAGTTAATGAAATAACACAGAAAAACAACAAAAAATCAAATCATTATATAATAATAATAAGAAGAATAATAATAATTAATAAAAGATCAAGATACAACGAATGATTTTTGTGCCGTAAATGCTACATACCCGTGAAACTATTGAACATATTACAGGAGGATGTAAATTACTTGCAGGAACAGAATACACAGAAAGGCGTAACAAAAGAAATTGCACGAAAATATGGAATAATAAAAAACAAGAAAGCACTATATTACCAGTATAAACTAGAATCAGTGCTAGAAAATGAAACTGTAAAATTATACTGGGATAGAAATATTCTTACAGATCATAAAACAGATGCTAATAGACCTGATATTACCTTGATTCACAAACCATCAAAGAATACATTTTTAATAGATATATATCTGTCAATAATGACAGTAATACTAGCCAGAAATATGAAGAAGAAATAAGTAAATACGGCAGCTTAGCCACTGAAATAAAAAAGATATGGAAACAAAAGAAGGTCACAGTAATACCACTTATAATGTCAGTAACCGGAATTACACCAAACACATTAATGGAAGTTTTTAAAACATTACAAATTCCAGGATATATAAATAATGACATACAGAAATCAGTCATATTAAGTACCTGTAACATAGTGAGGAAGTTTTTAAACCATTAAAATATAATAAAATAATTGTGACTCGATGTAATCCGTCACAAATTATAGTAAACCCGAGAAAATAATGAATAATAATAATAATAATAATAATAATACAGGTTATAAACAAATATATATCATGTGATCACACATACACATACACGCCGGTATACCCAGCACTCACTCTCACAAATACACCCTCACACATTTGGGTATACGAGCTCCCACACTGACACATTCATGCAATTTCTGCCGATGCGCTACAGGTGCGCGAGTAGCAGAAAATGTTCGCTTTTACATGTTTGCATGCTACATGGGCCAATTTATGTTGTTTTGCGTAAGATCAAAGATAGTGATTTGGATTTAATTGAGTTTTATACACATAAGTTAGCCCGTGTTTACACTAAATTAATTAATTATTATTAACTATAATAATTTCTAATACAATTATTAATATATTACTTGTGCCCACTTATACCTCCGCCCCCTATAGCTACCATGTATAATAATAATAATAATAATACAAGTGTAATCATTTATTACATTCTTACAAATATTCTCCGTAATTTCGATTGAAAACACAAACCGATTTCACTCGCACTGAGTAATCTTCATATCATTGCGCTATTAAATGCCAGATATAATTTAATAGTAATAGGGCTAGTAAAAATATAGACTGAAAAAAAGGGAGGAAACAAATTGCAATTGGAACAATATGAACGTGAAAATACCTTTTCTGGAAGTGGCAAAACAAAATTACAGCTTAACACTCGCTTAAAGTACGGGGCAGCCGTAGCCCTAGGAAAACTACAAACGGGAAATAGAGAACGTTGCATTTCGGTAGCCGGCAAAGAATGGCGCAGGAAAATACAAACGGAAAACGAAATTGAAATGGCCCGGATAAAAACATTTTCAACAATTCGGTGAAACGTGTTAAACGGTTCTTATTATGGAATTCGGAAAACGAGCCTATTTAAATACTTCGCGTTCGGCTTGCCGCGTCTGTCTCCGTTTGAATACTTGTTGCATTCGCAGAGAATTTAGACCAAAAGAAAAGTAGTTTCTTTTACAGTCGGAACACCGGCCGAAACAAAGATGAAAGCCGAAAAATTTGTGGGGCAGCAACTTTTTCTCCGCAGCAACCGGCGAGTATTCCTTTTTGTACGTTGGACGGGAAAAATAAAAAAAAACTGAATCGAGAACAACAATGGACCCGAAAGAAAAAAGAAGTCGCTGCGATTTCCTTACAAAGTAAAAGTATTATGACAATTATACAAAAGAGAAGAGCGGAATAAAGTAATCAAAAAGGATAGGAAGTTTAAGTGTCGAATGTTTTTATAAATGTTTTACTTCCCGCTCCCTGAAAAGAGCTCTGTTAATGTCACCGGGCAAAACGGTTATTTTTAATATGGTACATACATATAAATCTGTGTGATTTACAACTGAAAAACATTTTTTTCAACTTAACTGTATGTACCGAGTAATTGGAGAAAAAAAATGATAAAGTTTAAAGTGCTATATTCCATTAAGAAATCGTTACACACCCGATGTTATATGACCTGCTCGGAGAGCCAATTCTGGTCCTACAAAAAAAAACAAAAAAAAAACTGATAACATAACTATCGGGAACACATGTTGGCTCATCATTATCTCAACCATTCGGTTGGTGGGGGGCAACCTATTCGTACATTTCACCTGTACAGGTATATAGGTTGTGTACTAGGCAATTATTATATGCAAAGTGAGTAAACATGCAAAAGACTACATTCGGAACTGATTAGAGTAATCGTTTAACTTATCTACATATTTTAATTTATCTACATACAAATCGCGTGTGTCTGCTGTGTACTGAGCTAGCGCGCGCATACGATGTTGTACGTGGAGGTGGTTTGCCCATTGTCTTTCACACGTGATTATTAGCGAGTAGTATTTTAATTTAGTTTTTCGTAATAACTTCTGTCGTCGCCCGGGGGGGGGGGCAACTAACGGAGACTCACGGGCTCTAGCAATTTATCGTGACGACTCATGTTTTGACTAGAAACAGCAAAGTTCGGAACACTAACTCACTCGCCAACCAATCTTGTATGACGGAGTGTCTCCTTCAACGATCGCAGTCAACACGACCATCGCGGTCTCAAAGCTGCGTAAATATCAGCCCGGATTTAAACGGAAATAACCGGTGTCAACCGTTCGAGCGAAGAAACCTTAGTCGAAAAATAATAAACCTCGACTGCTATCAAGAATAATATATTGGAAGATGAGACATTGCCTAGTAGTTCACAGTTTGTTCCGCTTGGTTGGAATTGCAAGCGGCCGCGAACATTATTTCTTCCGGGTCTCGAATTATATATGTCCACCGTGGTGTCGTTTACTTCAAGCCAGTGGAGGATTCTCGAGCACTGAATGCTCCGGTACTACTGTTCCTACTATCAAGCAAAAAGCCACTATTATTTCGGTAAATTCCACATATTGCCAGGAGCGAGAATCTTCGCGCTGATGTTAGCCGATTGACGGAATCTGCTCTGCCCACGCACAAAGGAGGAACACGCGCTGTATGCAGAGAAACTTAAATCTCAGACGAGCCGATCTGACAAAAAAACCCACGCCACGTTTGTTTTAAAGTAGCCTGCCAACACATTTGATGCAATATTGTTAACGAAATCTGACGACGGTCTGCGCAAGCCCCGAAAGGTTATTTTCCGATTTTGCTTTCCCTCGTCAACTTAATCCCAACAGACCGGTCGGCACTGAACGACAGCCCGTTCTTACTTGTCCAATAAGCAGCCAACGGGTAGCACATACATTTTCTCGCTTGTGGGAGACACTTGACTCGGTGTGTTCGCCTGCTTCAATACACATTTAAATCATCCGCACATGTTATAAAATGTACTCTTTCGGATTGTTGCTATCGAAAAAAAGGGTTATAAAAGCACATCGCTGCCAAATGTTGTAAGCATTTTGGTATAACGCACTTACACTATAGATTGCATCAGACCAATGCCACGTGTCCACACATACCATACGGAATTGTGTCCCAACCTACCTTCTGTTAATTACAATAACAGGAGAATATGTCGCAGACGATTATATGCTGTTTTGATTAAAGGAATTCCCAACGCAGTTCCCGAGTCAGTTTTACAAGGTTCTACTCATCTCGTTTGAAACATTGTACTGTAATGAAAAGAAATTAATAAAATCTAGGGAAAAGAAAGGACTAACCCCGAGCTTTATGTAGTCTCAGAAGACAATTTGAATAATCAGACCTCAATAAAATAAATATACATTGGGCACTTCAAAATTAATTTTCTCTAAGAATATATATATATATATATACGAGGGTGGTTTAAATATAAACGAGACTTTTTTTTACGGCTTTATTTTTCAATCAAAAAATTTACAGAAATTCACAGTTTTTTTAGGTAGTCTCTGTCGAAACTTACGCATTTTTGCCACCTTTCTGGAAGTTTTTTAATACCGTTTTCGTAGAATTCCCGCGGACGTGTTTGGAACCAATTGCGCACGAACTCTTCTAAATGGTTGTCGTTCTTAAATCGGTGACCTCCCAACGCTTCTTTAAGGAGTCCAAACATGTGAAAATCGGAAGATGATAAATCGAGGTTTAAGAGGGGTTGTTCTAGTATCTCCCAGCCCAATTCGTCGAGCGTTTCGAGCGTTAGCCGCGCGTTGTCCCGGAGATGCAATGTCTCGTCTTTTCAAACGATATGCCGGCTTCACATGTGTTTTAAGCCGGTTACAATAGTATATTGATGGTACGCAGTGTGCCAAATCGACGTAGATCACTCCCCGCATGTCCGAGAACACCGTCCACATAATCTTCCCTGCAGACCGCGAAGTCTTCAGCTTAATCGGTGCGCGCTAATCTTTCTTCCGCCACTTCATCGACGGGATTTTGCTCTCGGGCGTGTAGTAATGTATCCAGGGTATTTCTACCGAACTGTTTCGTCAAACGAACGAAAATTTCGGCTGGTTTCACATTTTTCTGGACCGAAAAACGAATGATATCGCGTTACGCAATCGTGACCGAAACCGTTTTCTCGTTCATCACATAACACGCGTGCGAAACAACTTACCGCGACAAAATTCGCACGGAACTGTTGCTAATAGACCAAAGTATGACACTAATCAGCCGCGACCTTCTAGATGAATTTCCCTCCCCTAGGGGACAAAATTCTCGTTTATATTTGAACTACCCTCGTATATATATATATATATATATATATGTATGTGTGTAAAGTAAAGTAAGTGAAGTAAGTCCCATATATCCTTGATAAGATATCATGGATTATCAAGTTAAGGTTCACAATGTACTGAGCCCAACGGGACTAATGAGAGTATTAAGTCCTCTGATTTAGGGTTCGATAAATCTGGCACCGGCTCGAATAAACAACTAAGAAAATTTTATATAAAAATAAAACGGGAAAATCGATTACTACAACGCTGGCCAAAATTCGCAACAAATTGCGCTGGGCGTAGCTTATGCTCTTATAGACCACATTACCCTAATAATTACCGAATAAGATCTCCGATCGTTGTTCGCTGCGCACTGAATTAGCCGCAAGATTATTCAAATTTTATGAAATGATTAAAGATTAATAAAATAAAATCGTGAATAATTATGAATGTAAATAATAAAAATATTAAATAAATATAAGAAACGTTCCTGGTACTATTTCATCTTTAGAGACAGAAAAGGAAATAAAAGAAAAAAGAAACCGGTAGAATATAAAATATTTCTCCTTTTTCTGAAGATAAAATTTTTTTCATTAAATGCGTTTGTAACGATTCGTTCTTTTATTCTATTAACTAATTAACGAATAGGTTGTACGCAGCAGGTGTACAATTAAAAATGAAAAAATTCTTACGGGGATTCTTTCCCCTCTCTTTCCACGACTTAAAGTGACGCGAATTTCATTTTCAAACTCAATTACGCGCACTGGAAAGACCCATCCAATAAACAAAACAAACTATCGCATCAGCGGAATAGTTTCGAGCTGGTGACGAGTAGGTTTTTCGCAAAAATGTTGAAAAATTAAAACTTATCACCAGGCCTGTATTTAGGGGGCAGGGTCTAGAGAGGCTGCAGCCCCGGGCCCCATCATATAAAGGAGCCCTCAAGAGACATCCACTTCCGACATGTAATAAAAAATTAATCTATCATTTGTCATATAGATCCGCTTTTTTTTTTTTTTTTTAAATAAATAGAATTAACTTTACAGGAGCAAGTTCATTTTTTAATACATTTATTTGTTAATAATTTTCTAACCAATTTTATTTCTTCCTAGAGGAGGAAACTTCGTACTAGTAAAATTTCGAGTTTCGTAAAAACGTACCAGAAATTTGTTGTTTTAAGGTATAACGAGTCGGAATCTACGTTTTTAGGAAATGTCTATATGAATGCGTACACGCACACACGCTATCCTTTTATGCAAATCTTTGGTTAAAATTTGCTGAAAAATTCATTGTTTAAAATTATATATATATATATATATATATATATATATATATATATTTTTTTTTTTTTTTTTGGCATCGAAAATTCTACCCATTGCCTATATGATATTTAGTTTAGTTTACATTAATAATTATATGTTAATTCGCCAATTCAAAATAATATAATTAAATTAAATTAAAGAAAATTCAGCTATTCTTTAAAACTGATAATTTTTTCACTTCCAAAGGGGGCCCCTAATATTTCAGTAGCCCCGGGCTTATCATACACTTAATCCAGGCCTGCTTATTACCGGCAATTCCCTTAGCAATGTGGATGATAATAACAATATAAATATTCAAAACGTCTTTAGAATTTCGATATTAATACTCTGCTGTAAACTCATATCCGCCCTTTTTTCCGCTATTTTTCATTGATAATCTAAAACTTTTTTTATCACTTGCGCTATGATTTTTGTAAATTTTTACTTTTTTTTTCTTACCGACTGATCATTATTACTAGTATTTTTTATACGTAAACACATATTTTTCGGTCTATCATTTTCATTATTTTTCTACTTGTTAAAACATTAATTTCACGAAAATGGCATATATTTTTTACATTTTCAATGTCTCACGAACGTATACTTGGAAATTTACATCGTGAAATAGTTTATTTTTGCTGTTCAAACGGAAGCACTGTGCTTGCTGGGAAAGAATGGAAAAGTCAAACGGGGATGCTTACATTTATTTTTTAACGACGTAAAATTTATTCCCCTTCTCTATCGTCTCTCAAGTCGTTTAGCTTGTATATGTAAAATTATGTTTCCTCTACTTTATTATTTGTTAGGCTCGTATAGGCAGTGTGATGTTTCGTTCGAATAGAATTTGAATCCTGCTGTACGGTACTGTAAGTTAATGTTTGCGCACGTAATGTGAGCTTAAATAAATAATTTAGACGTTGTGATAATTTACTAATACTTTCGGTGCGGGATCTCGCTATAATAAAAATATCGAAATTTATCCAGTAGACAAAGTTCGAATATTAAAGAAAGAGAAAATAATCCGACTCGAATGTTGTAAAAAATAAAAAAATCGATCCTATCGCAGAAACATTCGATTTAATTTGTTTCGAGAATTTCTGGTGCAAAAGAGGAATTTTTAAAAAGTTCGTTTTGGTTTTTAAAAATTTGAATAATGTTGAATATTAAGAGAATATTAGTATTAACAGAAATGATAAGTAGTATATAGATATATAGAGAAGAACTCCCGGTTTTTGGTAAAATTAAGTAATGTCGATATCTAAAAACGCTATTTTAATTCCGTTGACAATATTAACGATTTTTATTACATTTTCGGTAATTTAGCGAGAAAAGCGACTACTAATTCCCCCCTGCCCTATTGTTTAGGCATTAAATATTTTTTTGCAAAATATGAAAATGCCCTTCATTATTATTTTATTTGACCGTTGCTACATTAAAAATACTTTTCTATTATGAATTCAAAATTTGACTTCTACTTCATGATTTCAGAAATTTTAAGAGGCTTCGCTAGGTTTTGAGCTTGGATTGTGATTTCTCTTGAAGATATGTTGGAAACTGAATAAAACTGACCACCCTTCAGTTGATAGGCAAACCAACAAAGATTCATGTTTTGCGTCCTACTACTAGCGTGAGGATTGAATGTCTAACGGTTACCGATTTGTATGAAAACAATTATTAATAAATTAAGGTGCAAAATTTCACGATGTACCTTCGACGCTTTTTTATTTGGTTGCTCGTCGTGGTAACGAAAAAAGAAAAAAAAAGAAAAGAAACAGATTTCAGTTACGATTACTGCATCGTACCGATATAATTCAAAGCTTCCAGTCTATTGCAATTTGCCGCTCTCAAATGAAATTATTAATCAGGATGTGTTTAACATAAACCGTAGGTTTCGTCTTCTTTATAGTTCGAATTACGCTTAAAAACTGAAAATTCCAACATACGAAATACGAAATGTCTGGAAATATTTAAGCTCTAGACATTATTCTCGAATAATCCTAGTGGTTTAGAGGCGCTTGGCTACTAAATCAGAGGCACGGGGGTTCGAGACTTAATCAAGTTTTACCAGCCTGAAATAATTCGGTACCGGAGAATTATTTGAGGGAAAGTAAAGGCGGATAATTCAAAAGTAGAAAGGAACTGGCCCCAGTATTCTCTCTTTAGATCCCCCTTAGAACCTTAAGTAAATTATGAAAAGCTTAATTTCACAATGCCGTCCGGCCCTGCCAAAAGGGTATAGAGGACTTCCTTCACTTTACTTTAATGTTGTCTCCTTAGCTAGTTGCATAGCATCTCCGCTTGTGTCGGCATCCGTGAAAACAATTACTGTCTTATCTTGGGCTAGATTGTAAAATATATGTATAAAAAAAAAAAAAAAAAAAAAAAGAAGAAGAGAAAGACAAATAACAGAAGAGAAAAATGAATTAAACGAAACAGATTTCGTAAGAGGAATTTTTAAATAATGTAAAATTTCGTAAAAGGATTTTTTCATATCACCACCAACGTAAGAATGACATAGTCTCATTAATATGTACGTAGAGGGAACCCTTAACTTTGCAATCCCCGACACCCCGTCACGGAACTCGCTTTATTTCTTTTTTTTTTTTTTTTTTGTAATAATATTTCCGCAAGCTTTTTCCCCGACACATATATATAATTGTTGGGCAACGGTCCAATTTCTCGATTGGTAACAAGGTTACAAAGTTTCTGCCGATATAATTGCGGTTATAATTAAAATTTGAAGAAAAAAAAAAACAACAAAGAAACCTATATTTTTACTACCATTCTGGAGCAGATGACACCGTATCTAGAGGCGTATTTATTTATCCCCTTAAAAAGGAAAGAAATGCGATTATACGCAATCTTTTTAGTATAATAAACCGTTAGCGTAATACTTCGTGCAAAATTATTTTAACGGCTAACCCAATTAAAACTAAATAAACATTAGCATTAAAAGAAAAAAGTACAACTATTATTACGCAAATCGAAAATTTATCCGATAAAAAAAATATACCGTCATACACAAAAGCCCCCGAAGGTAAATGTTTACATTATCCTCGCCGATTCAGTTCGTATATAACATTCGTGATTAATTCGTTTATTCTTGTAGACAGTACGAATTCGAATATACGTAAGTGTGTGAAAGAAATAGTCAATCTACCACCGCAGTTACGTAATAAGAAAAAAAATCCCAGTCGTAATTTTTCAAAAAATTTGTAGATGCTTTATTAAATCCGGAGGAGCGTAGTTGTTTTCTTCCGGTGGTTATCAGCTAATTACCATTACTTCTGAGTTCATTAGCAGACGAACCCGGATAAAATTAAAGAAGAAACAGAACAATTAACCTCGTGTCGAGTTAAGATATTCAAATGGATCATTTGAAAGAAAACATGTTTAAAAATAAAAATGATTTCGATAACTCGACGATTTTTAACGATAAATGCGAACTAGGACATGAATTGCATTTCTGTAAACAAATCCAAGCAAAACTAGCGCGGAGGTCGAGTTTAAAATCAATAAACGAATGAATGAATGAATTAATGAATGAATTAATGAATGAATTAATTAATTAATAAACAACACGCGTCTTAGACGTTAGTTTCTGCGGTATTTGCTAAATTTTTCATTTAGTTATAATCAAGTGGAACACATTAATTTAATCGTTAAAACGCAAACATCGATAGCCGGCGGACTTTAATATAAACTAAAATTGTACACCACACTTCCCATATCTGTCTGTACAATGAAATTTCTTGAAAACTCCATAAAAACGTTTAATTGCCTAAAAGTTTATTCATAAAGCAGTCCGGTTCTACTAGAATAATATTACCTTCATTATCTGAAACGTTCCTTACCTCCCCGCACACAGCAGAGCAAATTCTTTTTAATCGTACCCCATTGTCGAGAATTTATTAGCGCTTGCTCAAGCGGAGTAGTTCGCGATTATAATTCGATTCTAATTGTTCAAATTAATCTCCGCGGGAAAAAGTTTCGAAGAAATTCGAATTTCTCGGAGAAATTTTCTATCGAAAATACACGTTCAATCTCTCCGAGTGTGAGAGATGATTTTTATCGACTTCAGCGGTGGTAGGAGGGGTCTCCTCGTGGAACCCAAAAACGTCGCTCACCCCGAAGTTTTTATTGGAAATTTTGAAATCTCTCGACAATTGTACTGCGCAGAGAAAGTTCGGGACGGTTCCAGTTTTACGAATTTCGCCTTAAGTGTAATAAAAATTCAAAGTACTTACCTGAATTCTGCGGGTAATAACGGGCAAGCTTCGCCGGCAACGACACGAAACGTAAACAACTCGAAAAGAAGTTTAACAACAACGGAAAATCGGTGAAAATTCAAACAATTTAATTTCCGTTAATAAAATTATTCCAGCGGCGAATAAATGAACAGTCGGCGACACGATTACATTATTGTACCGAAAATGTGACGATAAAAAAACGAAAATAATTAAACGGATTAATGAAAAAAATGATGATTACGCTTTAAAACATACATCCAAAAATTACGAACAGATGAGCTGAGACATGTTTCGAAAATCGCGACGATAGTGAAATCGAAACGTTACAAAAAAAAAAAAAAAAGAAAAAAAAACGAAAGAGAGAGAGAGAAGAAAAAACAAAAACAAGAAAGGATATTTAAAAAAAAATCAAGGCTAGAAAAAGCACACAGATAGGAAGAAGAACGGGGCTCGCAAATCGTAAGTAGTTCTAGCGAAGAGCGAATGGAAAATACGTACGATGCAATCGGCTAGCGGACCAAAACGCACAGACTCGAGTCTCGGTTATATTTTGACTACTGAGTCATCCGTCGCCTAAGTCTTGCCACGGTGCGAGATTTCGTCTTCGTCAGCTTGTCCTTTGCGCAGAATCCGTGCAAGCATTCTGCTAGACACATATCGTTCGCTGCCGTGCTTATTTTACCAATTCAATTCGGCCATCATTCGGACCTACGTATACGCGCATGTACATGTGTATACGTGACGTTTTATAGTGACGAACAGCGTCGCATATATCAGCGAAGCGATGATTTCGTTATTGTGTGCGATGATCTTCCCCGAGAGTATGTCGCGAGCAATCTCCGCTTCTCTATCTCAATCTCAACAGTTTGCCTCTATTATATTAGAGTTTTATACATTTTTTCCGTGTTTCTTGCCAAAACTTCACACACAGCCACATGTATATACATACATACATATATATATATATATATATACATACATACATATATATATAAACATATTAAAGGAAACTAGATTGAGCACACTGTAAAAGTCAACCCAGTGTTTTCTTATTTATTATTGTAACAGATGGAATGGATTCATACATAGAAAGGACGCACACACCGATTCCATACGTATACACACACACATATATATATATATATATATATATATTCTAGTTATTACTTGTACAGCTTAATTTGACATTTTTTGGCCGTATTCTATATTTTGTTTACGTAATAATTCTCTAGCTTACGTTTATACAGTTAGTGTACTGTTTTAAAGAAACGATGGAACGTAAGCGGTACTTGGACCATCAACTAAAACAACTTCCGGGCATTCGGTGAATGTGCACTGCTCTACGGTGGAACGAATATCTATTTCTCGATAAATAGTCGTCTGGTACTGTACACTTGGTCTATTTTTTCAGAGCGACGGTTCAGACGAAATAGCCAAAGTACTCGAATATTACTCGAATATTACTCGAATATTACTCGAATATTACTCGAATCGAATGTATTTCATTGCGGTAATAAATGAAAAAGATAAACTTTTTCTAGTCGGAATCGCGTAATAAAATTAATCAGATAAAACACATTTTTTTTTATTTATTCCTTTTCCCCAAACTAACACAAAATCGATTATTCCTAATCCATTTTCCTGCGCATAGTAACGGACAAAACCGTAATCGAAACTTTGATTCGAACTACGATTATAAACTTAGCTCGCGATATTAAGCAAATCAGTTCACATCAATGATTCAATCTTTTTGGTTGTCGTGTGTCTTTTTTCTAAACTCCGATCCGTATACCACGGGTATTGTCGCTTCGCTGGTCAAATAATCGTTCTTCTTACAGCAATACTGAATGCTGGCTTGATTCTCTGTCGTAAATGATATGGTTTTGTTGCTGCTGATACTTATACATTTCAGCACATTTTATTTCACTTTTATTTTAAAATCTCTTTTCAATTGGTGCTCCCTAATCGAGTCATTTTCATATTTCATTACAGGTTTCGGGGAAAACACAATTAAGCACACAGAAGTGAGAAGAGCCGAAATTTAGAGAAAATACGTAACAGTTAAGAAGATCGAATCAAATGTTAAACTGAACTGGTTTCTCGATTAAAATGCCTCAGGTAGTACTGCTGCTGCTGCTACTGTTCAGTCATATCTTGAAGTCAGTCGAGCGTTACACAGCTATGCTTATAGCAATATGGGAAAACATGCATTCGGAATAAAATTCTTCCGGTGAATAACAGATCTCCGTCGCGTAGCATGTTGCCGATGTATAAGGGTACACCACTGTCGAAGTTTGTCGAGAAAACAATATCAGACGACGCGACCAATTACAACAGTAGATTAAGGATACGTTTTAACAGTAAGGCAGTTTGCTCTCTAAATAGCTCCAAGTTCGAGTGATTGAACGAAATTAAAACATTAGATCCAGATTCAGCAGTGAGATGGTCTCCCAATATCGTGTTACTTTCGTCTACTTACGCTCCAGTGAATAACCTCTATAGCCTCTACCAGTTAAATACATCATCGGCGCTAAAATTTTGAAGCAGATTTTAACGTTAAGAGAAGATTTTTACATTTCACAGTTCTTAACGCCGGACGCGGGAATTTTTGCGAATATCTGAAAAATATAAAGGTAAAATTATAAATGATATATGCGCAGAACGTAAATAAGAAACTGACTTGCAACATCGCGATTTCTTAAACTGGCGCGATCAGCGATGAAAAATAAAAAAAAGCTCGAGCTACAATAAGGTCTCTCTATACTGAAAGCGAAAAAATAGATGATTCGTACATATATAATAATTACAAATTATGTTATCGGTTAAGACTATTTTGAAACGTGATGCGAATAAAAGGGGAACAGAAAAACTTTGTTGAAATGTCAGCCGCATAAATAATTACTTGTAATTGTAGTTATTTCTTTTAAAAAAAAACAGGTATAATGTACTGCGCACACCAAAATTCACACAGAGACGAATTATTATAAACAAAAAAATCAAGAAAATAATTATAGCGATATATAAAGCTAAACGGTAAACTATACGAACTACTAGGGACCAATTTGCGATACGACGAAGTCCGATCACTTTCTTTCTCGTTAATCGAATTTCTCTACTCTAACTGTTTTGCGTAGATTATTACACGCTGCCTGTGTATCGATTTTCATATAATTACGCACATTGAAAATCGATGAAAAATAAAAATTTCTCGATGTACATAGCACGTGTGGAATCTCGATTATAAGCCAGGAAGTTATAGGCAAAAAATAGATGTAACATTCTTTAAAATGTAGACACGTTTCATTTACGACGGAGAATATACGCATCCGGTAATAACGAAATGTGTTATATCTATAACCGTTTTATAGATTTTTGCTAATCAAATGACATATAAAAAAACGGTATATATATATATATATATGTGTGTGTGTTAATTTTTCATCGATGATTAGACAACAGAAAAATTCCAAAATTTTCAACGTTTATTCATCAAATTACCCCCTCCTCGCGAAATATCAAAATAAAAGTTTTGTGCCGTATTGCTAATAAAAATTTTTGGTGCCCTACCGTAATGCGGAATATTAGCAAAAATTGAGCTGGTGAGCTAACTTGACGGTAGCCTCCGCAAAAAATTCGAAAATTTTCAAAAAACGATTGTATCCACAGATTATTTAATTGTTTTAAGCTTAATTGTGCTGATAAAAAAACAAAAAAAAAAACGTGTCTCACCTTTAAAAGAAGTTTTTTCAAAAGTATGTTGTAACTTGACAAAAGCTTCTCCAAAATTTCCAAATTCTCAAAAAGCCATTGTAAAAGTCGTAATCGTTTCGCGTCAAATTGCTCTGTCCATATCATTCATCTCGAGTGTCTGTGTTTTTCAATTTTAAAATTCCAGCAAAATATGTTTATAATAAGTTATTGCGAAATAATAATAGGGTAGATTGCTAATGATTAAGACACATTGTAACACAAAATGAAGCCATATTTTCGCTATTAATTACATTTATACATTACATTTATACGTATCGGATAGTGTTCGTTTCTTTAATTTTCTCTGGCTATTTTATATCCTTGAAAGACTCTTCGGCGTAAATTTAATGAATTTGTTACCTTTTTTCGTTTCCTTTTATTTTTCTCCCATGTTAATAATTTGCGAGGCGAATGCAGTTTCTTTTTTTTCATATACAACCTACTAAAAACACATGTCTACTATTTAGTTTCGAGATGACCGTAAAAGAACAAGTTCTTCTCGATTTGCAATTGCAGTCAAACAATGAAGAGAGATGATTAATTTTACTTTATTCAAGAGATAATAAAATAGGTAAAATGAAAAAACACACGGTTTACATTCAACAGTGTTCATGTCTTCCATCGAAACTCTAGAAGACGTTTTTAAAGGATTTATTAATCTGACTACGAGACACATTTGATGAAATCCGTGAATTCAAAAAAAAAACTATATAATTTCAATTAGACGTGTGAAGCAAAATCACGAATTCTACAATTATGGTGACAACGATTAAAATGATTTTGAATGAAACAGATATGAAATCCGAAATTCATTAGTCTAAATAAATCAACTACGAGTCGTCAGAGAAATAATCTTTCGACTATTGGTAAATACGCGTTTCCAAGAATAAAATCCGCATGACTTTTTTAATATTTGGCGGGGCTTGGAATTTTTTCATATCCACACTGTAAGTGGTTTCGCACCTGTCAATCGAGTATTCGTCACATACCTTCAGGGTAGCACATATGTTGCTTGTATATTAATTAACATTATTCGGTGCAAGATGATTCTTGGCAATCGCAGTCGCACACATAAAAAATACAACGTATACACACATACACATATAAAATTCACCATCATTATCATTGAACTTTATTGTAAATATTCTTATTACTGGCATATTCTAGAGAAATTGGGGTAAAATGCAAATTTTTTTGTTAAAAATACCCATATTTACCAAATGATGCCATTTTCTAGAAATTCATTTGTGGTTACCACTTTTAAATAAACACTGCGGCGAACACGCTTATATAGATATCAAAAAAAATAACATAAGAACCTTTTTTTTTCTTTTTTTTAAAAATATAAATGGATAAAGGTGCAGGGAACTAGTGTGCTTAAATCAGAAGTGAGTACATGTGCGTGTTTAGTTAAAATAAGGTATTAATAAATATAGAATCGTGTATGTGGTAGTTTCCTGCAAAACGTACTTAAACTAAGGTGGTAAAAGGTTTGAAAAGCACAGTTCTACTCACCAAGCGTGGTGTTGATAGATGAGTTTTTCAAGGTATAACTTAAAATAACTTAAAAATATTATGTGCAATGATTTAATTCTCTTTAGTTATTTACAGGAAGTACATAAGATAGAAAAACACTATGCTACATTTGCGAAACGTAAGAGCCATTACGAGGTGTTGGGAATGTGAAGTTAAGGTCTATAATGTGCTAAGCCCAACACCTAGTATTGAAGGGAATATGGAGGCCAGTTATTTTCTGTCATCTTTAATTTTCCTATATTTTTCCGGTATCAATTATTTTAGGCCGAGAAAATATAGGAGAAACCAGGATTTGGAACGAAACAAATCTCGAACCGTGATCTCTGATTCAATAGTCAAGCACCCTAACTATAATGGACTACAGCATTACCTTTTAATTATATACTACATGGAAATAAAATATAGACGTCGCATTAGTGTAATTCATTCCACATCACCATCAAGAGATTCCTTATGATTACTTAAAGCACAGATATGATTATCCACAGAAAACATTATCAAAGGCGGGGATCCGTAATATTGATTCAACAAGAGAACCATGCTTAAACTGAACTACTGAATAATGCAGAAGTCAATAATAATCAATTTATCAACTTCTTCGTCAAAATAGTTATTGATCTGCTTGACTTCTTGAATCGTTAAATCATAACTGTTTGGTCAGCTAAGAGAAACGTTTATGATTGGCGGTGATTTCGAAATATCTACAGCGGCCGTTCGGATATCCAACCCAGGCGGACTAGATTACTTGATTTTTTTTTTTTTTTTTGGGCGTCATAAAGACATTGTCCCAAGAAGAGGGGGAAGGATGAGAAGCGGAATCAGATGTTTATGCGATCAGATATGGAAGATAGGAAAGATTCAAGTGCTGGAATGACCGAGGGTGATGGCAAGGAGAGGACAAAAGATGCACAATACGGAGTTGGAAGACCAATTGACAAAAGAGAAGAGTAAAAGGAAGAACGTTCGGAAGCGATATAGGTGCACATTTGGCGTTGTAATAAGCGACTATTCGACATTGTAATAAGCGATTATTTGACGTTGATTTTCCATGTCAAAGCAGTACATGATGAAAATCAAAATAGCAACAAGATAACTGATAAATATAAATAAGGGGAGGAAATTCGAAAAATAACGGAGTCAAACTAAGAATAAAGTGGAAAATCGGTTATTTTAAAAATTCGCAATATAAAATAAGTGCACTATAAACTAGTTTAAAACTATGCTACGATTAGAAAATGCTGGACACACTTCAAAAGAAGTACCGATATAATCTGAAGTACGGAAGAGAAGGCAATGGCAAAAGTACTTCTCTTGTAATGCGTATTCGAAAGGCAAGGACGATTTCAATGGCGTGTCGCATGAGATAATTTTATTAATCATTTCCGAAATAGAAACAAGAAAAAAAATAGAGAACTAATAAAAATAGAGAACATACATTTGCAGCATTTGTAAATTTTAAAAAATAAGCACGATATCTAGTACGAAATATAATGTAATATTAACGGGCAGATTATTTTGATTATATTAATACTTATACAGAGCAATGGCTATTCTGAGGTTCTATAAACTTTTACAAAATGTATGTATATGCAAACTATCGATTTCGTAATAATTTGTTTGCTTTGCGTAAATTTAATTATCTAATGGTCCTTTCATCCAAATTTTAGTCCGTCTTCAGTTATATTGATTTTTACACAAAATTTTCGGCAACAGTAAAACGCATTTTAGACTGCAATATCAATAAGAAAAAGACTGATACATAAATACAATTACATCAATGAAATTATTAACTTATCATTCGATTTAAACAAACAATACATAGTATATTTAACCTCTGTAAATTTTGTATATTTCCGAAAAAATTCACTTCTTAATGCAAAATTCGAAATATATTTTATTTCAGAAACTGCGATAATTAGAATATATCATTATTAATAAAGAACTTCTTCCTACTCAAAATCCTATTATGATTCGCTGGAGCGTAATGTAAACATAAATAATTTTCATCAGGACCAAAGTTGATCGCGCTCTAAGCGCTCCGTAAAATGTTTCCGTTCCATTACCAACGCTGTATAACTCAAAATCGGGTTACATTCGGTTAAGCGTCGTTGTTTCATTTCTCTTCGGCACTTTTATTTTTTGACTTCTTTCTCCGATCGGAGCTGAAATTGCATGCCAGATTGGTTCCCGGCAGTAAGCTCGTGTCAATCGATTCAATAGAAAAAACTCGTGAAAAAGTAAGAATGAAAGTCTGATTTTTAGTCATTACGAATAATTTTCAGCAAAGATCCGTTCCAGATTTAAAGGGTCCCGCTGTGCGATCATCGCAACTCGGATCACAAGGAAAGCCAACGGACCGACAAAAGCCATACGTACAACTATTATCTAACTTTTATTCAGTTATTTTGTTCATATTCGATATTGTGTTTTCCGACGGTCGACCGATACCAAAAGATTCCATTACACACGAATTTTATTTATTTTTTTTTTTTTTTACTTTTTTATTGGGCTCGTCAGCTACGGACGATTACCGATCAAGAAGAAAGGACGTAGGACAAAATGAAGACACTAAGAAGGTTATTCGGGAAAGAAGGAGACGGCCAGAACTACTATGGAGAGATAGCAAGGGAGTCAAAAAAGATCGGTACTAGAACCCGTGCAATTAGCAGTCCAAAGGGACATAAATGTGTAGACGAAAAAATATAAAGGATATCTTAAAGGAAAGGAAAGCTCCGTGTCTTGTTATCCGTTATACCTGATTATAATATATTACATCTATTTAAACTAAATGCACGATGTAACCAGCATAAAAAGAAAAGTATTTTTACCCATATCGGCGCTTGTTGGGCAGCGCCCACAAAAAGATCCTCATCAACAATAGTTGCGGATTAAAGACTAGAATTTAGCAATAGCAAGGACAACAGACAGTGAGGGAAAGGCGAGAATAAAGGAAGCACAGTACGGCGTGCGGATATTAAGGGATAGTAGATCTGAGTATAGTACCAATCCGAAATTCAAATAATATCATTTTTATAATAATAATAATAATAATAAAAAAATAAAATAAGATGACATCCCTGGGGGATTGATAAAACGACATTTTACATATGATACGCATAATTTAATTGCATTTTTTTTTTTTTTTAAGGTTTTTCCATAGTCTCTATAATCCGAGTTTTTTACTTTGAACTAATCTCAATTTATTTATTTTGATTTTATTATTAGATATTATTAAAATTTACAGTACCAAGAGATATATCAGTAAAGTAAAAATATTCTTATAAATCTTCTGTATATAAATAGGCAAAGAAACAAAAACAGTTCAGTACATTTTTCTCCTCTGTTTATTAACCGATTTTCTTTTTTTTTTTTTTTTTTTTTTTTTGTTGTTTAGTAGCTATTGACAATCTTTAATCAGTAAAAAAACTTTTGGAAACAGTTATTTTTCTTTTCTTATTTAAATAAAAAAATAATACAAAAAATGAAAAATAGATCGCCATATAGCTAATAAATCTGTTCTTATTAAAACGTTTCAATTTTTCTCAATAATCACCATTATCGGCTTTTTTACAGTGTACGAAATCTTAACGTGTCATTCAAAATATTAAAATAAATGAGAATTTTTTAAAAATTGTGATTTACCGTTATGTTATTGAATTTATTTTTCATTCAATTATAATGGTACTGAACCGTTTTGTATTGTAGAGTATATATAGAAATTCTCGGCTACACAGACAAATGTATAAAAGTAGAAAAAAAAGTTTTTTTGGAAATATATTCATATATGTTTTCCTCAAATTTTTAATAATAATTACGGTCGAATTTTGACCAATGAACGAACACACTAGTATTGATATAAATATTTAGAATCAAAACTTTACTAAAATAAAAATTTCAGAAAAATGAAAACTTTATTTCTGATGTAAACAGAATCACTCGACTGCAATCCGCGAATTGTAAAATTGGTTGACTACAATTAACACAGAGCAAGTTAGTGGTTTTACAGAAGAAACATTTTTTTCTACTTTATACTTATCAGCAGACGATAAAAAAGTTTCTTGAAATAACACTTTGTATAAACAGAAAATGTGACATTTCAATGATTTCTGCTTTGCATGTTGATTTCATTGCAATATAATATATATATATTTTTTTCGCCGTTAGCGATTATATTACAGTAACGATTGCTTGCAGAAATCGATAACAAGACATTGTACCAATCAAAAAAGATGTTAAGGAACCTTACAGATCAGAAGTTATTAACGTGTGGTTACAGCACATTGACACAGAAAAGGCTGAACTCATAATCAAAACCAACAAATTACGTTGATTAATAGGAAAACAGTGCCAACTTTCTTTAAAAAATTAACTGCTATTATACAACCAATTACTCGCTTTGATATGGAAGTATGAGTGAGAATTGTGAGACTGCAGTGCAAAAAGCAATATTATGAAGATTCAAAGGTACCAAAAATATTACTCTAAGGTCAATCGTTAGCGTACCATGGTACGTAAAGAATAAAACTATACACGATGACCTCAGCGTTAATGACGAAATTTTGCACAAAAGATAATTGAACAACGCGAAATCCGGAATACGATCAACATGAGAAGAAATGAAATGGTTAGACATCTGATCAGACATTCGGAATAGATGATAACACTAATCGAAGGAATGATGAACGGAAGAAGAAGTAAAGGCAGACCAATACTTAGATATAGGAATCAAGTAAAAAACGGTGAAAGTTATACCATCATAAAAGCACGTGCCTACTCCCAAAGACGGATCTAACATGGCCATATTAATACCTACCAACAATAAGGTTGAGGGGAGAAAGAAGATTTAAATGCGTCATTATAGCGTGCGAAGATTTTAATGCAATAAAATAATTGTTCAAGATATGTAAATATAAATTATACCGATGTACTGGGATGATCAGGAGAATGCAGAAAAATAAATAAAGTATATTATAATCGATAGGGAAAAAGGGCAGAAGGGTTAGACGGGATTAAGGTTAGTTTTAGAGTTGTAGATATAAATTATTGGTTAATTTTTAAACACCCGGACTGTCTCAGCATAAGGCGCGTCGGGTTTAAGTGAAATTTAAAGCTGCGGAAGGAAAATTGAGTTGTTATTTAAATATATACAAGTAAATTTTAAAAAATGGGTTACTTGCCATCTATGACACAAGCTTAGAGGTAGGATGCCCCTTTCCAGTGGTTGGTGTTTGGATTATCGATCTAAAACAGTCTAAGGGAAGTTGATTGGAGACCCCTTCCATAAGAAGTGATGGGGAAAGAGATTCGGGTGAATTTTCGGTGTGTGGCCAGTATTTTGGGTTTAGTTATTGCCTTCTGGATAAAATACTTAGGTTGGTTTTTGGCCTTCAGACAGGGTTTTGTGGTTAGATTCGTAGTCTCCAGCTGTTCCATCTGCTGACTACTGTTTATACTATTAGTTTTGAGGATAAGTGTAAGCCTATATACTGGTGAGTGAGGTTGAAGAAGCTGTCAAGCATCTTAAAATCAACAAAGCTGTGGGAAGTGATGAAATACCTGCAGAGGTATTTAAACAAATTGGAAGGGGAGGAATTGCCAGAATTCACTTGATATGTAACACTATATGGGCGATTGAAGATTGACAACAAGACTGGTATCAATCTGTACACATACCTTTGTATAAGAAAGGGAAAACAACTAAGTGTGAAAATTATCGCACGATATCTCTTCTGTCGCATGCCAGCAAGATAAGGTTACGAATATTAAATAACCGGATTCACGCGCATATGGCGAAAAAAATACCGGAGGAACAAGCGGGCTTTATAAAACGGCGAGATACACAAGAGCAGATTCGTAACATAAAATTATTGATATAAAAAGCACGCGAGTATTAAGTACCTGTAATAATACGCTTTATAGATTATCAAAAAGAAGCTTTTGGTAATATTCAATGGTATAAATACTAATTGAAATTGGTGCACTAAAACACATGTTGCACATCACATAAAGAAACTGTACGAGAACAATCGCAATATTGTACGTATCGACACTGTAAAATCAAGAGAGTTTCACGTTCGGAAAGGAGTCAAGCAAGGCTGTGTATTATCGCCTATGCTCTTTAACTTGTACATAGAATATATAATGAGACTTGTTCTAAAGCAATGGAATGGCAGAATAGTGATAAGAGGACGAAGAATAACAAATCTTAGATTTGCGGATGATATAAAATATGAACGAAATGGAAAAAATTCTAAATAAGCTGGAAAAAATTAATATGCAGCATGGATTAAATATAAATAAAAACAAGACAAAACTAATGATCATCGATCGTGGAAATACTATACCATCGCATGAAAAGGCACTCGTCGATTATGAAATTATGGAAAGTTTCGTATATTTAGGGTCACTTTTAGAGAACAAAGGAGGCTCCGAAGATGAAACAAGACGGAGAATCGAAATTGCCCGGAAGCGCCATGATAAGGATGAACAAAATTTGGAAAGACAACTCCATTAGAAAAAGGGTCAAAATTAAATTTGTCCAAACTCTCGGATTTTCCATTGTGTTATATGCAGCGGAGACGTGGACTTTAAAAAACTTGGGCAAATCGACAGTTTCAAAATATTGTGCCCGAGACGACTCCTTAGAATTCCAGCAAAGCGTACAAATGAATCGGTGTTGCAGGAAGTCGGTGTCACAAAAAGGTTATCAACGATTGTCACAATGAGAGTAGTGCTGAAATTCTTCGGACATATAATAAGAAACCAGGAAGGAATGGAACGCACGTTGGTCATGGGAAAGATTGAAAACGACCACCGGGACGCACACCTAAGAGAGATGGACAGATATTATATTACATACAACAGGATTGTCATTCGCACAATGCGTACGTCAATCAGAGGATCGTGACAAATGGCGGAGAATCACAAAATCACTGGTGGATTAAATGTTAATCACGATACCTCACCTAGAGTGACGACTGTAGATGATGGAAGCCTAAGTACCGAGAGACAATCGGAATCGGTTCATGATGTGTTGTTAAATTGAATGGCTGTATCTGAATATACGAGAGATAGAATTTGAAACGGATAACTCGAAATCAAGACCATGAAAAATTTTGTTGCGAGTGTAACCGTAAACTGATTTTTTGAATTACTTATTAACGGTGTAAATAATGAGGTCGTCCGCATCAGATAATACATTTGAGTTCAGCGGACATATGAAAAAGAGGATTGGGATAAATATTAATTAACATTGGACCGACACCGACATTCTTCTTTAAATGTTTAACTACAATTTTATTAGACTGGGCTTTCGAAAAGACAAAGTCTTGCAAGGAAGTAAAGTACAAATAGTTCTTGATTTAACGACGGCAAGGCTAATAGGGATTTTACTACATTGTCAAAAGCGTCTTTCATGACCATAAAAGCACCTAAAAATCTCTTCATTAATAGCGGACAAAAGAATTAAACTGACGTGCAATGCAATTGGATGCGCCCAAACCTGTTTTGTAACTAAACATACCCTGTGAAAACGATCTTTTTTGTTTTCAGTCCACCGATTCTTCATTATCATCTCTTAAGCGACGGGCGAATACATTCGAACGATACGACGAAACATTAGCGGACAGTTTTTCATGAGAATGGCTTTCACCGGGAAATGTGACTTTTCCGATAGCAAGACTCCTCCTGATAAAAAAACATTGAAAATGGTTAATAACGGAGCATTTTTAGTCTCATCTGCTAAATTATTGATGACTGAATGCACGATACTATCCAATATGAGAGCAAAATCTTTTTTATTTTTAAGGGGAGGTTCATTGTGTTGAAAGAGAATTAAGGTTCATAATGCAATTCAGTAGGTAGAGACAATTCACGAATGGTAGAACATAAAAGGCCGCAAATTATTTTAAGAATACTGGAATCGTTGCATATGTAATTTTATACACGTGCGTACGAACAATGAAACCCTCTAGCGCAGGCTAGTTACACGAATCCTCCTCATCGAACTGTCGAATAAATGTAATATTTATTTATTTATTGTTTAGAACGATAATGTAAATTAATCGTTTTATTCTTTTCTTGGAGGTACACACGGAAAAGTTTTATTTAAGCGGTAGTATTTAAGTACATTTGAATAAGATATTAAAGGAGTGCATACATAAGATGGAATTAAAGTTGTACGTGAAAATTCAATAAATAATTAAATGGAAAACAGTTAAATATATTAAAAACGATTATAATATATGTTTCGGAGACACTACTGCTTTGCAATTATGGTTAAATTGTATTGTGTCTGGCATAAATTTATAAAATAGCAACGGTGAAAATCTCTTAATTCTGTTTAAAACAAATTATCTGGAATTTTGCAGAAATACGAAGAAAAAATTAGAGTTCTTGATGAGTGCACCGATATCCAGGTGACCAGTGAAGGTCGAATTCGTGTTTTCGAAGAAAAGAAATAAATAAAATCCGAACAAAAGCATAAGGCAAATTTTAAGAGAAGAGAAAAAGAAAAACGTTGCAAACGATATTACCGTTGAAGCAAAGAAACTGGAAACTGAAAATGCCCTAGATTCTCTACCGGCGAAGGAAGAGCGAGCGGAAGAATAAAATGCTGAACGAGCCAGCCGAAATGTCAGGCTAAAAATGACAAACATGTCGAGCCGGTAAATTCATAACTGAAATAACTATCAGCGACATCGGGTTATGCTAAATATTCCGGCGCGAAATTCGTGCATGCTCCGTCTACGATCGTTTCTGGTTCAAAAGAAATCCACCTAAAGCACCGAAGAAGAACCATATGAATTTTCGAACGAAGTTGGAGCAATGTAATTCAGAGTCTGGCCATCGTTTATAACCTAAAGGCACGCACTGCCAGCGACAACTTGAACCTTTAACCGAGAATGAATGTTCTCATGCGGATCGTATATATATATATATATATATATATATATAGTTTAATTATCGATCGACGAACATACTTTTAACGCCGAGTAAATATACCGACTCGTACATTCGCTTTAGTCATCGGTTTTTGTAAACTAGTTTCAGGTGAAGTTTTCAAAAAAATTCACTAGGTTAAGGAAAGCGACTTGGCATTAAGAGATATCCAGATGATTCGACGACATCGTCGAAAGATTGACAGAACTGAAATGCAGAAGCAAAATTGGCGGGTTTAAATGTTGATAATGAGACAATGTTCGATAATAAACGACTTTCAACTCGAACGAGTAGAGGACATTGTAGAGTATCGCCATCAACAATGAAATAAGCGAAGAAGATTGGCTTAGTGTGTCACGGGTACTTCAAAGATTATTTTTTTAAAATCAGCGCTGCCATGAAAAATGCTCTACGTTCGCTACATCTCAGACTGGGTATTTAACTGGGAAAACCGAAAGAAAAGTCAGAGTCACAACGGAAGGGGCAATGAAATCCGCTAGGCATAGCTAAGTTGAATGAAAAATAGACGTTAAGGAAAAATGGAGAATAGAAAAGAGACAAGTCACAATATAGCGGAATAGATGGACGGAAAAAATTTGGGGTGCCGTCACCTAAAGAACGGACGTGCATGATCGGCAATATCTCAATTGACGTGATATCAAAAAAACCTTTCGGCAGCATGCGGAGCAGCGTAAAAGAACCTGATCGGAATTTATCAGCAAAGGTAGTCTCGGAAAGACTGCAATAACACGGGGTCATATTTATTAATAGAAATAACGAAAATTATAAATAATAAACATTATTAAATAAATACAAATAAAATGTTCTGCGAATGTTCTCAATCGGAAAAAAAAAAAGAATTATAAGTAAAGATTTAATTTGGTGTTCCGTAATGAACTGAAAAATATACTTTTTATACATGTAAAACACTTTAATAAGTAAAAACGGATACACTATAACATATAAATTTATTCTTGTACATTACACATATATGTTTTACTTAATAAAGTGTATTATTATTAATCATTGGACAATTTCCTACATTCCGTTCTGTTTTCGGCCATCCTTAGTATGTTTCGCATCCCGTATATCTTTAATGTTTGTTCTTTTCCACCCGGGGATTCTTAGTACCCCTGTTCCATCTAAGGAACGCCGAGGACTCGGGCCCGTTGTTAGTTGTACGTTCATGGAAGGTGGTTTTTGGGATAAGTAATGCGGTAGCTTCCTCTTACTAAGCATCGCAGATACTCGACCATTTTTGGAAAACTATCATCCTAATGCTCCAGTATTTTCCTTTACAACCGCTTCTGTAATATGTACACCGCGCCTATATTGGATGTTGGCCGTCCTGCTGCCGACGGACATATCGTTCTCTTAGATAGAATGCCTTCGCTACGGCTTTGAGCTCTATCTGACCTGGGACCCGCTCGGTCTGGTTCCTCCACTTCACCTGTCCGGCTTGGGTGGCCCTCCTTCTGGTAGAATACACTACCGCCGGCATAGCTGATAGCTTACTTGGAACACGCAAGCCCCTTCACCACGTCAAGGTGAGGTCCCCTGAAGAGGAATAAAGTATTGAAGTAAAGATTTAAATATTACAAACGGTTTTGGTTAATCGTCTATTTTCATTTAAAAAAGGAAGAAGAGAAACGAACGGAAGCGATTTCATATGCGGCTTGATCTTTTCCGTACCAGAGCTGGGGGCATGTGAATTGTGCAATTTTCAAATTATTTCTAAATAGAAAACATATACTTAAAAAAAAGTTAACATGTTGCATAGGAATAACAGAGACACCAATGGCAATTCTTTGCTATTTACATGCACATATGTGCAATAAAATTTTATAAAATACGAGGTCGTTCGGTTTTTATTTTAAATCTTCAAAAAAAAATCGAATGTCCCCGAATTCGAATGGTTATGAAGCTTCCCTTCATGACGGTGGACAATGTCTTTAACGACTTCGCCAACGGATTAAATTCTTAAATCAATGCGTGAACTATAAACCGCGCTGGTTATGGATACGGAGGACTTAACCTAGGCCTGAATAATGGTTCATTTGATCGCTGTATGCCGTAATGCAAACGATCGTAAAATGGTTTGATAAATGGGTCGTCGCTTGTTATCAAGTTTCGTTTTGGAATGTCGCAATACAAGCCGATACATTTCACGAATCTGATGAACTTCTGCAACAATGCGAGTTCTCAAAGTCAGCTTGCCATCTAGATAGAGACCCGAATATTTTGCCGAGTCGGAGTTTGGCACTTGTTTCCTACTTAGGATATGAGGACTTTGTTCATTGACCTTCATCATCCCCAATTTTCCGACCACAATTCGGTCCAAAACATATTGCTTCACTTTTTTGTCAATCGCTTACCGTTACCATTACTATCGACGAACATTGTGTAATTGCGCAGTATTTAGCTTTGTTGGCTATATATGTATAATACACAGGAGATACAGGTCTGGATATGTTAATCGCCTGCTTGAATGGATTTTGCATCTCATGTAATACACGTGAAAAATTGTCCGTTCGATTGTATGCAGTAGACTGCACCGATTAATAGGCAGTCTAATATTCGAAAGAAGTCCTCGATGCAATCTCGGCCAAACAATACTTTCTCAATGTCCCATATAGAGAAAAATATTTTTAATTCCAGACGTTACTCGATTTGTTCGATCGGTAGTAGAACGTTGAAAAAGCCAGATTGGTAGCCTCGCAGGCGTATTAGTGAGTCGCGACACCGAAGTAACAGCTTTTCAAATAGTTCAGCTATTGCTGCTAATATTGATATCAGTCGATAGGATGTGTGACATCTTCTGACGGTTTGTTTTCGGAGCATATCTGAATTATTTTTAAACATTCGCAATGCTCCAAGAGATTCTTTCATTTTTTGGTACTTTTTTTAAAGACCCCAATCTACTCGTGATAAATTTTTTGGATTAATATTGTCCATTGTTTTCGCCGCTTCCGGAGGGGTAACACATTCGATTGACTAATTAGCTACTTCTGCAGTACCTAAGTTCGGGACGAAATGCTGTGTGTGGTTGGAATATAAACCGACGACCCCTTTTCTCAATACGTCGCAACCAGTTTTTAATTTCGCCTTTTAAAAGCGGCAGTCTAACAACTGCTGATTGTTTCGAAACGCGGAGTCGCTAATAATTTTTCATTAATATTTCTTTTCTCGCCTTTTCTAGCTGAAGATGGAACATTCCCGAAATCGTTTCATTTTATTTAATGATTATTTTATGTTTTCCGGAAAAATTAACAGCGAAGATGATATTCAACGGTTGCACTGAAAAAGAAGCTTAGACGGAATCAAAAAGAGTAAAATATAATTGCAAAGAACTGATCATCCAGTTAGCGTACCCAATATAAATTAAGTGACGGACAGCGTTACTCGGGAAAAATGAATGTTTGGCACGTGCGCAAAAACTAAAAATTTATTAAATAGTATTAAGGATGATTTAATATCACTCGTTTTACTCTCAACTCTTAGTGTGCTCCTTTCTGTTATTCGTATATCTTGTCACTGCCTTTTTCGACTTCCCTACTTAGTTCTTTTATATTATCTATCTCTGACGAAATTGTTATTTAATTGATGATTCATTCCCTTCTATATAGCTTCTCGGCAGAGAATCTATGACACCAAAAAAAAAAACTAAAAAAAACTCGATGTTTATAAGTTCTCGTGTACATGTGACTAGAACCGTTATATTTTGAATAAATGGTTAGAAGAATGAATCAAAGCATATAAAGCGTGCTGTGTAGAAAAGTTGTGGTGGTCACTCGTTAAAATTTGATAAGCCGAATGTTTACAATCGATTAGTTTAAGTTAGAGAAATTATTAAAATTATAAATTATAATTAATAATAATTTTATTAGAGAGGAAGGTTAGCAGTTCGTCTTGCGAAATTGTTAGTCTAAAAAAAGAAGCATGATCGATAATAAAAACGAAAAAAAAAATAATAAAATTCAGAGTGTCAGAAATGTTACCGGAATTTATCAATTTATTATTAATAACGGCTCACTCGCTACGGAAAATCGCACACGAGTAATCGACTTTGTAATTAGTGACATTTCCCTTCCATTTGTAAAGGAAAAAATTATCACTATAATTTATAAACCGAAACATCGAGTTAGCTTTATTTTAGTTTTCGACGAAGAATAAAAGTTTTTTATGTGTCAATTAAGGTGTTAGATCTACTCTATTTTACTTTATGGTTGCGAGAGCTGGACCCTGAATGCATCATTTGAAAAAAAGATTAACGCATTTGAAATATACTGTTATCGGCGCATTCTGAAAATATTATTGGTGAAAAAAAACTCACTAATATCGAGGTACTTAAAAGAATGTGAAAGATCCTTGAAGTAATGCAAACCATCAAGAAACAGAAGCTGCAGTACTTCGGACACATCATACGAGGCTCTAAATAGGAAATTGTGAAAATCATGCTGGTTTCTTCCGAAAATGTTAATTTTAATTTTACCCCTTGTAATTTTATCGTTATTTTTACCGATTAATTATTATACAGCGTGTCGGGCGAATTACGTAAATATTTAAAGATATCATTATTTTTAATTTTACTCAGCATTTCTATTTTTAAAACGGCAGTTACTTTTATAATAATTTCCGTTAGAACGGTACAACCGAAGAAATGATTATTCATACTGTCAATGTGCAATAGCCCCATTCGTATTCCATTCAAATGACACGCGCCATCACCTAATTAGCTGCGCGACGGTGGCGTAGCTCTTTCTCGAAACTGACAATTTTTTAAACATTCAATATTGACTGTTGGACCGAAATCCCTCTTCATGGTCCATCATTGTAACTTATACTAATAGGCTCGCAACTTTTCTTTGCAACAACAATGGCTCACGCCGTTTCGTGGAATATCAACTTTCCCTATATTTTCCATACTGCGAAACGGCCTCGTAGGTGAACACGATGCACGGAAGTATTGCAAAACGATAATAATAATAACAATAATAATAATAATAATAATAATGATAATAATAATAACAATAATAATAATAATAATTTTTGCAACGAACTTTTTTTTCTGCTCAAAAATTTACTTTTAATATTCGAATTTTTGAAATTCTGTGTTTATCCTTAAAGCACAATGAAAACTGTGCATGCAAAACAATATTATAAGCAGTGTTCAAATTTTCAAAAAAATGATCTAGGAAGAACTTCTCTGAATTTCTTTTTATGTGTCCGTTTTTGTCGTTTAATATTTTGTTTCGTACTGTTATCATTGAATTTTGTCCGCGGGAAAATAACCCCCGCTAAGTTTGTTTCAAAATTGCTTTTACTGTTAGCGCAAATTACACTGCCGGCAGTAATTAATTCCGGAATGAAAAATTCAATTAACCATTTACCGTACGTGCTCGGCATTCGTAATAGCGCTTTCCTGCTCTGATGCGGAAAAACGGAGAAAAAAAAAAAAGATTAAGACTAAACCGCAGGCTGCTTTTGAATATAAACACGTATATAAAGGAATTCGGGGTAAATGTCTTTTGTATATGCCGAAATGTCTTTAAGGTGAATATGGCTGAGAAATGTTTAAACTACAGAGCATTTTCTAAATCGTCTATGGCATTTTTCGTTCATTTATCATTTTGCTTGTTTCTTTAAAAACGTGTACCGTTCACCCGAGAATTGGAGACAATAAAGCGCCGATGGCGAATAATCCGATAATTGCCGAATTAATTATGCGAACAATAAAAAAGCCGGATAAAATAATGAACGAAATTCGGGAATAATCGGAAAAGCCTTCGATAAAGCGATATCGAATTATAAATAAAATTTTTATGAAAATTATTTAACGAATAAATGGATAAATGTAAATCTCGATAGATACAATAAAATGTTTTAAATAGGTAAAAATGCGTATCTCAAGGACACAGAAGGAAAAAACAGTCGATAAATGATCGAAACGGAGATTGAAGCAAAGATAATAATAATAACATAGCAAAGAAGAGAAATATAATTTTGCATACATTTTCTAGCTACAGTAACCGGTGGTAAATTAGAAGGGGAAAAAAAGAGAGCATAATCATAATTCGGTCAGACAATACATACACGGGTTGTACGGATTTTTCGGTGAAATACGACCTGGAAGAGGAAGTCAAAAAAAGGTAAATTTCAGAGGAGGGCTATTTAGAAAACAAATGCTAAGTTTGTCATACTAGCAAATTCCGTGAAAGTTTGAATAAAAAAGAATATTGTCTGCAGGGAAAATTGAGAAAGACCTTAAAGGGTTATATCTTTTCGGAGCCCCCCCAAAAAAAGACCATTTTTCATATTTTTTTTTATGAGCTCAATTTTTAATAATCATAAATACAAATAATATACGAATCGATTAAACAACTCTTCAGGAATATGAAAAATATTTTTTATTGGCATAAATTTACAAAATGGCGGCTGTTGGTCAATAAATTAAAAACAACATTTAGAAAAATATCTCCGCCGCACGCAGTAGAAGTCATCACCATCTGAAAACATAAACATTGTTCTTTTTTTTTTTATAAACTACATGAGTTTTTCTAGTGAAGTACGCGCGATCTTAGTTATAGAACCGTTTTCCGCAAAATGGCGATTGTTTAAACAAAAAATTGCGTTTTCGACGAAAAAAAAACGATTTAAATTGTTTATATATTTTTTTTTTATTTACCGATCGTTAAAATCGTGCGTACTTCACTAGATAATCGAATGAAGAAGCTACACAGTTAATATTTCAAGTCAATCGGATGAAAACTATTCCAGTTCTGCCGCGTGCCGATTTCAAACACATGGTTTCGAGGAAAACGCATTTAAAGTTGAATATAACTTTTCGAAATCATAATAATATGATCCATAATAATTTTTTTTAACTTCACTCTGCTATCCCAGCACCGTATACTTTCTCGTCCAAAGTCGCATTCTGGTCGTCTAGCTCTTTTCTCGCCAATGTAAGGCTGCGTTTAGCCGTTTTCTCAATTTCGGAAATGGAGCGCTCAGTTGCCTCGATGCGATTGGCGTCCGATTCCATTCAAAAGTTGAATAATTTACGTTATTCCTAGTGCATCGCAGATAGAATATAAGCCTGATAAACCCTCGTTGGAAATGATGGCAGTGATTACAGTCGCTATATCAGTCTTTCCGCTTGACACTGTTTTCGGTGTGTGATGGTCCATACAACTGCGTTGAATGATTCGTTTTGATTTTGAGTATATCCACCCAAGCAACGTGAAAGAAGATCATCAGAGCTTAGTTCTTCGTAAATCGGCTTGATTGCTTCAAAAACATCTTTATGCTTATAAGTAGAAAGAGTATAAAATTCTTTGCTCTGTTGCCAAGAGCACCAAGAATCGATTCCGACTGGACACTTACCGTGTTGCGGTTTTTCATCTGTGGATATTTTATGATAGACGGTTGCCGATATACATTTCTCATTTTTTCAACTGATCCAGTATTTTGCGTCTAATAGCAAGTCCGTAAAAAATAGTAACGTCATCAATATAAGCTTACCGTCAATTTATCTCGGCACCCGAAAGTTCCTATTCTCTTTTGAACACGGACAATACACACTTCTTTAGCAATAGAAACATTTCCATATGGATTATAATTCCTTTATAGGTTTTCGAGTCCCCATCGCCAATTACTTCTCTCTCTATTATACATGGGTGGGTGTGCGCGTGCGAGTATCGAGATTCGAATAGTAAGCATTGCGCGCAGCCAGCTGTATAACCTCAATTCTAAACACGTTTTAATTTTATTTAAACCTATTTTGTGTTTTTGTTTTAATTCATACGGGATTTATATTGTGCCATTATTTTATATAATTTATAATTCACTATTTTATATTTAATTTATTAAATGAAATTTTTTAATTTAAATCCTCAGTTTACGTTTTTACATTGAAAAAATTATTAATAAAAATTAAATATACAAATTAGAGAGAGAGAGAGAGAGAGAGATTTGAGTGAAAGAGGATAGTGTTTATTGGCGTGACGAAAATACACTAATAGTATCAATAGAAATCTACATATTAAATCACGTTTGAAGTTGAAAAGAAAACTTCTTTCCTGATGGGGATTCCCCGACCGCACAATCTTTTGTCATGCTTGGACGTTATTGATTATAAATCTAGGGATGTTTTGGCGTAAATTAAGCCAATAAAAAAAAAAAAAAAAAAATGGAAAAAAAAATTTCAAGCGGATATGACCCCTTAAAGGGCGATGAGCGGTGTTAAAGATGTAAATATTAAACAGAATAAGACTGCGACAGGGAAAACTCTAAAATATTTTCCTAAAAGCAACAAAAAGTGGTGGAAGATGATACCATTTATAACGAAGTTCAAGATGAGTAAAGTAAAAACGTTAATCGAGGTCATCCTGCCCTAAGAGTTCAAAGATCAACACACTACTGAAAGTATTGCAAACGTCATTGAAACTTAGTAATGTTAACTTTTCTTACTGTGAAGGATTTTAAAACCTGCAAAGACTGAACCCAAAACGAAAGCAAACAAATTTTTGGGAAAAGTTTGTTGTGATTCAACCGACAAACGATAATAATACATCTTTCCAATATGCTTCCTAAAATTTTCCTGAGCAGTAAAGAAAAAAAAAAGAAGATTCGGTGAAAGGAAGATGAATTGCTTGTAGACGATCGAAAGGAAGCAGAAGAAAGAAACGAATTGTAGATGCTGAGGAGAAAATTGAAGGAGAGTTCGGATAGATTTTTAAATAGTAGAAAATAAATACCATAGATGTCGGAAGAAGAGTTGAAACACGAAGCGTGATCTCCATAATATTAAACGGAAAAATGAAACGTTTAGGAAGCAGGAACAGGTTTCTTTGAAAGAGGGGGCGTACATCGGAGCAGTAGATTTAATGAACTTTCCAACAGGCAGATTATGGAAGAGGGGTATTTAAGGTTCTTGTCAATTCCCGGATGTGAGACATAGAACTGAAATGGGAGAAAAAGCACAACAATTTTTTTATGAGTTTTTCTGAGAGCACTTCAGGCGTTTATTTTTTTTTTTTTTTTTACGAGAAAGGAATAAAAAGGTTTAAAAGTAACAATGCTGTGTCAACATCAGCTTTGCATCCAGCGTTCCACCAAAGCAAAGATCTAGAAGTGTGCTTCCTTTTCGTGAAGAAACGTGAAGGAGGGACTGATAGGAAGATAAGGGGAAAAAACTAAATTAATAATGGAATTTTACTGATAAATTAGCTTGAGATTTAACTGGATATAGAAGAAGAACAATTAATGATTGAGTAGAATTTCGACCAGTTTGCTTTAGAACTGCGCGAAGGACCGTTGAAAAAACCGAAATTGTGGCCGGTTGCTAAAGGTACCGTGAAGTATATCTGCGAACAAAAAAGACTGTTATTAGAGGTGGTAAAAGTTAAATTAATAGAAAATTAAAGCCCGAGAGAATGGTTATTAAAAAGAACGAAATTGTTGTGAAAAACTCCATTTGTGTTATAGCCGGAATAAGAGAAGAGTGAGAATACCGCAGTTATGATGAATGGTAAAGTTGTGAAATACGAGAAAGGATCGAAATAAAGAGAAATATAGGCAGAGGTATGAGGCTGAATCGGTGAAGAAAATATCGAGTATAGAGGCAAAAGTACTTGGGAGTTATGAGAAGTAGCTGTAAAAAGAATAGAATCACGAAAGAGGCTTTGAATATCGTTCCCAGAATAAAGATAAGTATTTTAAATGAAGCAAAATAAACAAATAGGAAAATTCGCAGTTAATTGCAATTAATAAAAAAAGAAAATAGGAAATATTTGAAAAAATAAAGGATAGGTCTTCGGACATTTTAGGTATCCAATAAAGCCGTAGCCTCTAAAGGTGAAAAAGAGGACTGACAAAGGTAAACGCGTCAGAGTCTACAATTACAAAATTATGCATGAGAGACGACTGCCACATGGAATAAAAATTTTCACATAAAATTATTTAGACATAGTTTTAAACATATGATAACTGTGCCATTTTAGTAAAGAAAGTTAAAGAGATGTAACACTGAAAAGAAGTAACGAAGCAAGCCAGAGTCTGCGACTATCGCATTAGACGTAACATGTCTGCTTCTTAAAATGAAATATTAAATAATCAAAAGTGTACAAATCTCTGACATTGATATTTATACACATGACAGCCGTAGCAAAAAGAAATGGAAATGTGCGAGTAGAAATCAGCAGAAACAATTCCACAAAAGGTCAAAAAATAAATTTTTAAAGTTGGAGAGACTATATTGTATTTGAAAAGAATTCCTAAGGTAAAAGAAAAGAAAATTTTATGAAAAGTTCTTCAAAATTGTAATTTTTAAGGATCCCTAGAAACGAAAAAGCCTTAAGATTTTGATTTCGAAAGTTTAATGCCAATTCATTGGCCACCGCTGGAATACACACAGAAATTATGAAACAAAAGTAGATGAACGGTTTTAAAAATCCTTGGTATTATTGAAATAATGAGAATATTTAGCAAGAAGAAGAAATAGGACTGTTCAGATGAGGGGTATTAATATTGCAAAGGGGAAGGAAAAGGGCAAACTTTTATCGTTTACTAAGGAAACGGCAGCCCGATCAGCATAGGAAAAAACGGGAAAAGAATAAAAGCCTTTTTATTAATGTTGTTGGCCACCGAAAAGGGGTAATTCAATTATTCGTTGGAATTTTTTTTTGTACGACTTATTCAGGGCATTGGCAATCAGTAATACTTTTTCTTCGTTCTGGTTTTTTGGATTTGTCGAAAAATGTCGTCAGTCTAGCAGACTTAGACTATAAAAGGAAGCAGAGAAATATCAGAATCTAATTCGGTTGGGTACCAAAGGAATAAATAAAGGTAGCAAAAGCAAGGAGGACTGGAAATGAGGAAAGCGAGAGTTGTATGGAGTGAAGATTCCTAGTTTCAATAGATCGAAGTGAAAATATAAACGTCCAGATAAAAAGGAAAGAAATTCAAATAAGATACACTTGACATCGCTTCCTACATGACAGTTAAAAGTAGTCAGCAAGCAGATCAGTAATAATAATTTATTCAAATAGTACATGGTTTAGAATATGTTTTGTGGTATCATTTGCGAAGAATAATTTTTCAGAAAATCTTTGGTAGAAGAAGCAGCGGGAAAGAAGATACAATGTTCCCCTACTGCTTTGATAGTATAGACAATATTTAGACTTTGATTGGAGTGTTTTTTGTTTGTTTTTGTTTTTTGTTTTTTTTTATTTACCGCGCCATGTACAGCATCGTTAGAAGTGCGGAAAGTTGGACATTATATTTTTTAAATTTGTCTAGACTCTTTAAGAAAGGATAGAAGGGATCTTATAGTTACAGGATCGTCTAGTAGTTAGGATTTAAGGTTAGGAGGTAGTTTGTGTGCTTGAGCCGCAGGCTCTGAAGTAATGGACCTAGGACGGCAAAAGGAGTAACAGAGACAGGGAATTTAAAGCCTAAAATGAGAAAATTAAACTATATTTTCAAAAACCATAGCAACCCATTTCTGTAGACGGAAAAAGTGCGACCGCATAATAAGCCTAACTGTTAATAACAACCGTATAACATCCATAAATAAAGTTAAAATATTTAGGAATGACATTTGACATCAAACTCACTTGGAAAGCACACATTAACGCATTGAAAACTAGCTGCGGTAAAAAACTAAACCTACTGCGGAAGCTATCGCAACCTACGACGCAAGCAGACATAATCTATTAATGCTGTATCGTACCCTTGTAAGGTTCAAAATGGATTATGGTGCACCAGCTTATGCTTCCGCTAACATATTAAAATGTTTGGATACTATCCATCTCATACCGCTTTGAGGTTGGCAACTGGAGCTTTCCGAACCTCCCCGATACCGAGTCTACTATGTGATTCAGCGGAGTGACCATTAGATTTGCGACGAACTTATCTAACCATGCTGGCTTTCAGCATCATAAGAGGAGCACAGAGCCAAACTCTTCAGATGATACCACTGAGAACCAGAACGGAACAACAATTGATCACGTTATGTCCATTCCACATCAGCTAAACATCCAAATTCCAGTACTGGTCCGGGACCCGATATCTCCTATACCACCATGGTGCAACCGAGCCCAGTGCGGCATACAGAGCTTTGAAAATGCGGACAGCTCCGTTAAAACGATTAACAAGCGTGCGTCAACTTCAAACGTAACGGTACCGTTTACCGTCTTTAAACATCAGCTTAAATGCCATTTTAACAACATCTGGAACAGCGATTGGCAAAAGTTACCAACAGGAAATAAATTACGCTCCGTAAAATCGTCCACGAAACCATGGCTTTCCTCAAGCCGGGAAAGCAGAAAACAGGAGGTAACGTTATGCAGACTACGACTTGGGCACACTCGCCTTACACACTCATATCTGTTAAATAAAGAACCTGCGCCCCAGTGCCAGACATGTGATTGCTAATTAACCGTCGAACACCTACTGATTAAATGCCTAATTGATGAATATTATCGGAAACAACATGGAATACCATCGAATTTAAAGGATTTGCTGTGCGACGAAGAAACCGTGCTTAACCAACTATTTCAGTTTTTAAATTCTTCTAATTTTTTAAAGTTGTTATAATTTTGCTAATCCTTGTTATTAATTTCTCTGTATTTTCATTTTTTTCCTTTCTTTCAACTTTCATAATTTTGTAATTCCTTGCCGTGTCTCTAGCCTAAATTGCTATATACGACACGTAAAATAAATAAATAAATAAAATAAAACTATATTTTTTATTACTTAAACAATATCTTTCAGGGGAACCACTTATATCGACTATACTTATCACTGTACTGACCAGTTTTAACTTGTGGATTATTGTACTGGGGAAATGCTGTCAAGTACCAGCTACTGAAACTGAATTATTTGCAAGAAAGCATGTATAGGCTTATCAGTATAAATAGTGCTTTGGGTACAGTATATAAGTTTCTGAATATCAACAAGCTATATAATATTCGTATATGTATTGTTGCTTTTGGTTAAAAGCAATTCAGAGTTTATGTTTCAGTTTAAAGAAGGGACTAGAAGTTGTGGAAACAAAACAGTTATGATGCCAAAGTATGTTGAACATCATTACAGAATTCAGTCGTCTTATAATATGGCCCCCCAAATTTATAACCAGCTACTGAATTATGTAAAAGGCGACCTTCAAAATTATAAAAAAAAGGCGCAAATGTCTACTGGAATATTTTCGCCATTAAATTTAAACTGCAACCAATACGATTCATTATTTGTAATGTGTAATTAACAAATGTAATTTACCGGTACACCTGGTTTTAGTGTTTGTTTAAAATTTTATGGAAAGCATATATTTAATTTCCATGGTACTTTTTAATGATGGAAATTCAGAGTTTTCCTTTTTTAATAGATATGCATACATACCAAATATTATTCTAAAAATTCTCCTTTTCCTCGTTTAAGGATAACCACTTATTATGCATGTCCGAAATTGTTTAATTTTCTTAAAATGTTTGTTTAAATTAATTTGTTTACTGATATATATTTATGATGATTAAAGAATGCTGTAAATTGTATTAATTGCCGTCAGTTTGTCGCTTTATTTCAATAATAATAAACCCCACTACTGGCGCGTACACGCGCATTTGTAGAGTTTTAGTTTATTAATTATATTCACACACTTATATAACTGATGATTTGATTTGATTTGAAAACACTCGTCAGTTGTGGAAAATTGAACTTGAGGAACTTAGTTGAACTAAGTTCAAGACTTTATCTCAATTTTTTGACTGTTGATGCTCTGCGTTCAATATTACGATCTTCAGCAATTGAATATACATCGCGGCCTTTAAAGCCAGCTCTTCGCTATATTGTTCGCCAGACTCTTTAATGCAACTTTCGCTAATGTTAACAGAACTATGGCAGACAGTCTATTATTCTGTCTTCAAGGTCTGTATTTTAGATTCTATAGTGGAATGAACCTATTCATTGATTCTGTTTGTACTTGCTGGGTCGAAATTGTGGATTCCAGTCTGGAACTGTAGTTAGTGTCACGATGCTGGAAACGAGCAACTGACGATGATGATGATATATATTTATACATATATAAATAAAGTAAAGTAGGTCCCATACCCTTGACAAGGCGTTGGGATTGTGAAGTTAAGGCTCACAATGTACTAAGCCCAACGGCACTATATATATATATATATATATATATATATATATATATATATATATATATATATCAGTCGTTGCGTTTGGCCTAGTAGCTAGAGCGCTTGAATTCCGATCCGGAGGTCTCGGGTTCGATACCGGGCGATGACTAAATGTGCGGCGCTAATTTAGTGCACAGCAGTATAGACACACTTAAGGAATTGCATTTGTATATCGATAAATCAAGCGACTATAGTCAGTTCCTATTGTAGTCGTGTGTATTAGCGTCGCATAGAAATATTCAGCCGGCGAGCTAATCAACGTGAGTAAAGACCAGTCGTCTTGGCTTTATCTCGCCATTGATATCTTTCTATCATTGTTCGGCAGCGCGGAAGCCAGTCTCCTGCTTAAGTACTTATCTATTGCACAGCTATCTATTCTCTAATTCTCCTCCGAATTAGAAGATAACTCGTACTCGAAATCGAGTGAGGTAGACGACGACGAAAGTTGCGTTATATTAACTTCACTACTAGCGCAAGATCGCAAATTTGTCCCTTTTATGCAATGAAATAATAATAATAATAATAATAATAAATTTGATTATTATTATTATCAATAATTGATTTTTCTTATTTTTGTTATTATTTTTATATCCAAGTGAATAACATTATTATTATTATTATTATTATTATTATTAATGCAATTCTTGGAAACCAAAATAGCGAAATTAGTCTCAATTCTTTAGGTGGTAAATATAATGCATGGAAACGAGGACTGTCTGCGTTCTTTTTTTCGATGTCTATGTGCATCGAATCAAGAGAAGGATTGGTTTGAGGAAAGATTAGCAATGCTGCAGTAGGTCGCTTCATCTAAGAAAATAAACAAGGTAAAAATTAAATATAAATGTAAATTATAAATTATAGAAAAAAAAAAAAGAAAGCGGAAGAAAACTGGAATTAAATAAATAAATAAACTTAAACTAGAGAAGAATCAAAACGAAAATACACCTGCTGGAAAGTAATGAAATTAATATGATGAAGAATTGAAACTTATCATTATAAACGGAACAGTCTTAACAGTCTTCAACAATTTTATGAGATGAAAAATTATTTAAGAACGCGAGCAAACAAGAAACAACATGCGCGCATAAAACAACGAGAAAGAAGAGTTTAAACTTAACGTAGAATAATATGGAAATTAAAATGGTCAATGAATTAAGTGCTTCGGAGTCCACTTCAACGAACTGGAAAAGCCCAATTAAACGAATTAATTTAGAAATGCGTTAAAAAATAAATAAAACAGCAAAAAGCGGTGGTAGGAATGTAAAAGTGACTAGAATCTCCTTTTAGCTACATCGGTGAAATAATTAATTATTCAAAACTGACTCCTGCTTCACATGATTTCGATAGATATCGCTTCCATTTTGAGCAAAGCGGAATCAACCTTCCTTGAGGCGAGAAATAGGTGTAGAGCCTTCAAAAAATTCATTTTTTTTTTCTTTTTCGGCCATAAATCGCTTATAAAACTATTCAAAAATATACTTCAGAATATATTCTTAAATATATGTTTGAAATGACCTCAAAAATGAATAAATTATATAAATTCTTTACGTGTTAAAAAAATCCACGAAAATCCCCTAAAAAAACGCCGTCCTACACCTGTTTCCCCCCTTAACTTATTATTAAAAAAATTCAGTCCGTCGAGATATAATAATTTCGTATCGCATTTAACGGGCTATTTTATAAACTTTTAGTAACAATTGAAACTTGAATTCAGAAAAGAGAGTCTCCTGTACACACACAGTTTTTTTCGAATAGCAACCTATTTATTATGTATTCATATACATCTATCTATCGGTATATTATATTTATTATATTCTACGATACCTTCATTGCTGGTATTCGTAAATTTTAGAATTTTTTTATTTTTAAGTGATTATGTTGAGAAGATTGATCTGTTCGAATGTAGAAGTTGTGTGGCGCCAAAAGTTTCCAATATATATATCGTAAACTAGGGTCTTTTATCAACGCTGACATTTTTGCTATAAGGGAAACCAAAGTTCAACTGCAAATATTTTCATTTTCTCGCAACTGGAACAACTAATATTTTTCCATTGAAAACATCGCATTGAGCAATGCACCACAGAATTTAAATCTACTATATTTCAAAAAAAAAGAACTTTACAGAGATTCCGCCACAATTATTATATTGGTCGTAAATGTATACGTTATGTTTATTACGGAGTTGCAGAGAAAATATCCAAGAAAATAACAAAAAAAAAAAAAAAAAAAATCATAACAAAATAAAACTGCGTATTTAGTTATAGCGCAAGAGACAAAAGATGTGTAAATTACTTTATCGAGGACAGAAACTGACTTAGGCATCAGGCAATTAGCGGCCACGGTGGAATAAATAAAATGGAACCGAGCCAAAACAGGAAAATTTAATGACTTACGTTTAAGAAGAATTTCGTGAAATTAAAAAAACAAAAAAAAAAAAAACGGAATTAAGAAATTTTTACACATGAGCGGCTATAGTAATGATTTAGATTAAGTGCTATTAAAATTAGTAAAAATTATTAGTATATTTTCTTTTGTTCTTCTTTACGCAATTTCGGTGAAACTAAGCCGGATCTTTTACAGTGCTATAGCAGTTTTCATCGTAACTGAAAATATAAATGTGCGGAGAAATGTTAATCGAATGTTTTTATTTTGCACTTAACTAGTATCCCGGACGACTGTATAATAATAATCCTTGGGTCACGATATTAATCCAAGGGTTAGATAATTGCTCTATAATCTTGAAATTATTCTTTTTTTGTCCTTTCCCTGGGCGCGCCAGCGGTCTTGTGACCCAAAAACATGATAAATCAAGAGATAGAACTAAGTAGTCAGGCGGTCAGAAATGGAGAACTCACAAAGGACAGCAGCAGCGGAACAATTGAAGGCAATGGAATGGAAAGGATGTAGATAGCGTTACAGGGAATATCCAAAGCTGAAAGTTGGGCGTAAAGAAGAGAGCGTTCGTTAAGGAGTGTAGAACATTTGAAAAGGATATGTGAGTCTCCAATACAAGGAAGCTCAGAAGCGTGAAGAGAGCAGAAATGAGAAAGAGCTGAAGAAAAACGAAAGCGAGAAGAAGGGAGTAGAGAATGATTGATTCTGAGTCTAATTAAGGAGTGAAACGACGACAGACAGGAATAGAATGAAACCAAGACAGGAAAAACCGGTTGAATAAGACAGTAGTATGAATAATGATTAGAGAATAAAAATGGGGATACATGTCCAACCAAAGTCTGTAATGATTAGAGCGTGATAAGGAAAGAATGTCTGAAAAAGGGAAAGAGTTGAGGAAATGACCATTGCGGGCGGCTGAGCGATCTAAAGAGTCGGCTGAGTCATTGTCCTCTATATTGGAATGACTAGGAACCCATAGAAAGTCTATGAGAATGGAACGGGACGAGAACAAAGAGGAGACTAGAGATCGAATAGAGAGAATGATACAGTCAAAGGAATGAGAAAGGGGAGAGGGAGATGGCTTGAGAACACGCCTTTGGAGTCGGACACGATCAGAAATTTGTAAACCCCACTTGTAGAGGATATAAAATAAATGGCCCGAAAAATTGAGATCGATTCGGCTGAGAAAATAATCATGTTCAGTTTTTTAAATTCTTTTTACCGTTATAAAGAATGAATTCGTATAATCTATTTTTGATAATATTAAACTTTTATATAGCAATAATAGCGATTTTTTATCTGCTCCTCATTTTGTGTGGCTCACCACTTTTATAATATGCTGCAGTAATTGAATGTAGGTTGCGACCAGTTTAATTTTCTATCAAAGATTATTCCCCAAAATTTTTGTAGCTTTTTAGGGTTTCGCGAATGTTGCATAAAGACGGTAGTGAACGCCGTATTCCGAATATACATAGTTCTGTTTTAGTTATAGGAAAGATTAAGGTTCCTGCCCATTTTACAAGCTCGTTGGTGGTATATTAAAGTGTTGTTTCGATAACGTTATTTCCTGAGGTAACTAAATTATTAGATCATCGGCGAAGAGACTGAATATTTTGGATTGTTTCGACTTAACGCTGTTAAACACTGGTAGTAACACTCACTTCAATGTGTTCAATGGTTCGCTCTCAACTGTCGATTTATCATTTTGTAGCCATTCTATTGCCCACGTAACACAGTGGCAACTCCTTGCATCTCTTTTCGGAAGCGACTATTTTCCATTGCTCATAGCGATAGAATCCTCAGAGAATAACAAGAATACCAAAAAATTCCCCAGCTGGAGGCTTAAAGACGCTTACTGGGAATTATTCTCCCAGTCGATAAATCTAAAATTTCCAGAAAACACTAGCGATGTCAACAAGATTAATGAGCATATAATAAAGGAATTAACGGCAGCCGCTTCCGATAGTATTCCAAAAAATAGTCCCCGAACGACACGTAGACAAACGATATGGTGGAACCATGATTGTAGTAGAGCGATCACGGAAAAGAATAGACTACTGTCTAGAGCAAAGCGTCACCCGACGCAAGAAAACCTCAAAAACTTCAAAATCGCTCGGGCAAAGTGCAAAAGGCTCCTTAGAGAATCAAAAAAACAGTCTTGGATACGATTTACACCTACATTCAATTCCAGCACTTCAGTCAAGAAAGTTTGGGACAAGGTCAAAATGTTATCGAACAAAAAAACATTCACAACCATCTCGTCGATAATATCTGATTTCGGCCCAACTTGCAGCAAGTTGGATATTGCGCTAAACGTGGCCGATCATTTCCATAAAACATCCGCCACTATCGTTCGAAATTATTAAAAGGAACTGCGAAGGCCAAGAAGTTCGTCCGTCCACCTCATGTACGCAAGAGTTCAATCTTCCGTTTACCAATGATGAATTAATAGGTGCCTTAAATCATATGAGATCCTCAGCTCCCGGGTGGGATGGCATACATATCGATATGATCAAAAAGCTCCCTACGGAATCCCTTAGCACAATTCTACAATTCTACAATTTAATTTGGACATCGGGGAAAATTCCGAATGCTCGGAAAATAGCTCACATAATTCCAGTTTTAATGCCCGGAAAAAACGCCCACCTCCTTGGCTGCTACCGCCCCATTTCCCTGACCAATTCCTTATGCAAATGTCTGGAGAAAATGATAAACGCTCGTCTAAAATGGATACTGGAACAAAAGCAACCGCTTGATCCAATGCAGTTCGGGTTCAGATCGCAGAGATGCACGATGGACCTTCTAGTAAAACTCCACCAGCAAATATGTGACGGCTTTGTTTCGAATCAGTACACAATGCTCATAAGCTTTGACCTGGAGAAGGCTTTTGATCGTATATGGCGACATAAAATCATTCAAACCCTAGTAAACTGGAATGTCACTGGGAACTCGCTTAATTTCGTCGAGGCATTCTTGACAGACCGCACGTTTCAGGTTCGGATAGAAGATATCTTATCGTCCCCTAGAAATCAAGAAAACGGCACGCCTCGAGGCTCGATAATTAGTCCGACATTATTCATAGTAGGCATATCCGACTTGTCCAAAATCATTGAAGCACCCGTAAAATATAATCTTTTCGCTGACGATCTCACAATATACATGACATCTGAAAATATGGAAAGTCTAAGAGTTCGCCTTCAAAACACGATCGATAAATTACAAGAGTGGTCTACAAACCAGAGCTTAGCCTTCTCAGCTGAAAAAACAGCTAGCATTATTTTCAGCAATAAACGGAAAGTCCCTTCGGCCTGCAAAATAATTCTGAGCAATAGACCCATTAGATCAGCCCCAACGGTCAAAATCCTTGGATTAGTATTCGACAGGAAGCTGTCTTGGTCGAGCCACATCGATGAACTTAAAGCGAAATGTCAAAAATCACTCAACGTCCTCAAAATGACAGCTCATACAAAATGGGTCGGAGATAGGAAATTCCTGCAGAACCTCTACTCCGCTCTTACGCTGTCTAAAATGGATTACGGTTCAGGCTAAACCTAATGTGCTGAACAGGTTAAACACTGTTCAGAATTCCGCATTAAGATTAACCTCAGTCGCATTACACTGCAGTCCAATTGACAGCCTTCATGCAGAAACTAATGTCCTGCCACTCAAACACAAAAGGCTATTTCTTTCTCTGAAATATTTCTTTAATCTGGCCTCAAATCCATCTAACCCCTTGCATCAAAAAATGTTTGCCCCGAATTATATACAGCTGTATGAAAAAAATCCAAAAAGTCCAAAACCCCTGGGGATCGAGTGCCGGAGAGCTGTTAGCAGTCTTCAGTGGACGACGATGGCTCATCAGCATATGACTGAAGCCCCTCCGTGGAACGCCAGCATACAGCAATTAACAAAATTTAGAGGCCAGAATAAGAAAAACAGCCAACATCTGAAGTCCAAATTAAAAAAACATGTATACTCCGTCTGGCAACACGAATGGCAACAAAACTGTCGCTCTCGGAAACTGTTCAAAGTCAAGTTCGGCGATGGAGCACCTCATATAGACAGGACCGACATGAGGAAACAACACTAGCTCACCTGCGCATAGGCCACTGCCTCCACACACATAGCTACCTGACTCAAAAACTACCGCAACCGACATGTGAAATTTGTGGAGTGCCGGTTACGGTGGAACATCTCCTTTACGGCGTGCCGCAAATTTCGGCAAGAGAGAGCCGCCTGCTTCAAGGAGGATGCTGATCTTGCCGAAATTCTGGCGGACAATGAAAAGGCCTGCGGAAACATCTTCAAATTTTTAAAGCTTACCCGACTTTTTCCTTTTATATAGTTTATTATTCAGCAGCGCTTACCTCCTTTCTTTTCCTTTATTTTCCTTTTCTCTTTCTTTTGTTATTTAGATATCCTTTTTGTTCTTTTTATTTATTAATCTATACTTATAAGAAATAACTTCTCATTTACGTTCTTTACTTTTATTTATCTATACGCATAAGATGTAACTTCTCGGCATCGCAAATGGCCTTAGCTGCCAAGCGACTTTAAATAAATAAATAAATTATTATTAAAAACAAGTTTCATAGAAATTTATTCTTTATCGCTACAAAAATTCATTAACCCTTTCGGCAGAAACGTGTCTCTACAGAGATACATTTTTTTCAGTGCATATAAATTTACAATGGTAGTTAATTTTAACAGGAGGAAGTATCGCGCCTGCTCAGACATATCGTATAAATATATTACAACTATCATTTATATGGATATAACTTTTTAAAGATAAATAAAAAATAATTATTTATGTCAGTTTTAAAAGTTGTCAAGTTTACATTTGTTAGTGTTTTAGGTGTGAATATTTCGTATACTAGCAGTTGTTTACTTGTCCATATAGTACATAAATAGTAAATACATATCCTAAATAATAATTTTCAGCATTTATAATTATTATAAATTAAATATTTTTTGATAAAGAATTTTTCAAAAGAGTGTGTAGCTAGTGAGACACGATGACGCTTAATGGTTGTTGTTTTCTGTATATGCATATGTGTTTATTTTAGATCAATTCGCATATTACAGATGACAAGATTTTGCACTGGGATTGGCAATTCTCAGTGTAAATATGAAAAGTTTAATTTTCAAGCTCATGTATTTTCTGTAAAATGCAAAGTACGTTTATATTTAATGAAAAATAGAAACCATTTGTTATTGTATTACAAAGAAATTGATTTTTTAAATGTATTTCTGGTGTAGGGTACTAATATTTATGTATGCTTCCGAATTATATAAAATATACTTGTTTTTTAGATCAATTTCTTTAATTATTATATATGAAAATTAAGTTGCACATATGTTTACGTCAAAAATGAATAAATGATTAATAATTATATTTCGTATAAGTACAAACTATAAAAATGCAATTGTTCTATGAAGTGTTTATGTGTCTTGAGAGACACATTTTGTATTTCCGCTTCAAACGAACCTAGGAGACTGGGGTTAAGTTGTTTTTTTGTTTTTTTTTTAAATTAAAAGATCATCATTAGGCAGCATACCAAATTTCAAATTTTTCTGATAAAAATTCAACTTCCATTGAAAGGGGTAATTAAAATTTTAGAAGCTAATCTCATGCGTAGTGTCAGAGGTGATGGGAAATGAGGAAAGTAAAATTATTACAAAAATCGGATAGCGAATTGAAAAAACTAAATACTAAAGCGCTTTGAAGATAAAAAACGGGTCAGAACGTTTGACGAATTTATATAATTTGTAAATTTAAAAAAAAAAAAAACATTTACGCACAGGGGCGTCTTTTTTGATTTTGCAGGACAAATAATATAACGCGAGTTTCAGGTCATGTATATTATGTTTAAATTTATTATATTAAACGGCACCCAAATTTAACAGCATACATTTATTTATTTTATTACTTAATTATCCTATGCAACTCCTAGTGATACGTAATATCCTGATTCTTGATGCCCTGTCATGTTGTGGAACTCAACGCATCTCGAACTCGACTTGGGCAGTTTCCCTGTTGCTATGATTTTGTGCCTACATTCGTGGACTATGCTGAAGCATTTGTGGCCATGATTGTTTGTTATAATTATTGTATATGATGATTGTGATAACTGTTCCTTTAATTTTAATTTTCTGGTCAGTCGAGTTCAGGTACTCTGTGTGTGTGTCTAGGACTCAGTTTGACCAATTTCTCTCTCCTAAAGATTTTATTCAGCCATCCGTGGGTAATGTTGAACATTTACGGCCATGGTTGTCCGTAACTTTTTTCCTAATTAAATATTATGTATCTTTCCTTAGCTGGCATTATTCCTATATCAACTAGTGGTTAGTAGCCAAATGGCTTGATGTCGAGCTAAAAAAAAAGTAAAAATAGAAAAAAAAATATATATAAACACTTAATGTTTGGATAGTTTGACAATTAAAAATGACACGGGATGCAATGGAAATAGGCCGCTAGAAATAATAAATGATAAGCAAGAATTGCTGTTAAAATGCTCATCTTGTGGTGTGTTTAGACAAATTATGTACTTATTCCACTTCTCGTAGCATTCAAGAACTTCAGTACTTCCTCCTCTTCGACTAACTGAAAGATCAGCTAGTGCGACTGAGTTATAAGAGGGCGGAAATTGCCAGATATTCCGGTCGTTCACGTCCAAACAATGCTTACAGCGGACGATAAAATATTCCGTTCTGGCTATTTCTTCCTTATTCAACCTAGTTTTTCTGTTTCACTTTTCAGCTGGAGTCGATGTTATTATCTTTGCAGATTGCGGCACGTAAGGAAACAATAAACTAGCTGAACTCGGCTGGTTTTTCTTTCTTTTTTTCTTCTTCAATTGTAACTCATTTCCTTCATTACTACTTTCATAACGGAACATTTAGAAGATCTGAAAATTAAATGTAATTTTCATTACACGTAACTACGCTAAATTCTGATTAAAAAACCAAATGCTGCTGACCTGGAAACGATAGCAATTTTCGCTCAGCGGTTACTTTGCAGAAAAATACAGAAACCCACTTAACAATTACAGAATAAAATTCAAAAACAAAAATAATGATACGGCGATTAGGAAAAAATTAAAAAAAAAAAAAAATACACAAAAAAAATATACCCGAACGATCGGATAACGTAAAATTTTGGAAAAAGTATCAAGCTCGTGACGGTTAAAAGAACAGAGGTAACAATTGGAGAACGCGGAATCTACTAATACAAATCAAAAAGAATGAAGAATTAGATAAATAATTATGTCCAGGAAAATGAAGAAGAATTATCAAGAAACCAGTGAGTGATTGTATTTGTAGATATGTGAAAATTCAAGTACAATAGAGTGGATAATTTTACTAAGAAAAATTCTGATATATTGATTTCGGGCGACAACAGTTATTAGACCGATTAATGAAAAAGAAGGAACAAAAATACAAAAAAAGTACGGTATAAACTGAAAAAAGTAATGTACACCATGATATATGATGGAGATCAAAAAAAAAAGGAGTGCATTCAGCCAACCAGGTGTATTTCGCTTATGTATCGATAATAAAACCGTAGAAACATTTTTGTAATTTGTACTGCTAAGTAGCGCCACTGGATATCACAATACGGCTAATGTTACAATGGAGAAAGTAAATGATATTGAGCTTGAGATAAAACACTTTAGAGGACATTTAATTAGTACATTAGTGTTGTTTTCTTTAGGTCAAAAGCAACATTATAGTGAACTTTAAAATTTAGGGTCAGAACAATTAAAGAAGGTATTTTTCACGCAGTGTTCGTTTTTTAACTTAATAATAAATAGTAATAAAAAAAGAAAGATATAAAATTCTTCATTTAGTAACAAACTACTTTTATCGTATAGCATCACCTCAAAACAACAAGTATTAAAATTATCTTTCAAAGAATCATGTAAATTTCTTGAAGTTGCAAGTTTTAAAACCGTGTATTCGGATTAAGGATCGAGCTACATCCTCGCGTTTATTGGCTAACTATTTTCAACTACTAAAAAGCTGGTGAATAACTTGATATTCAATTATCGAAGTCTACTCAACTCGTAATTTTCAATGAAAGATGCTGTTTAATTTTCGCCTATGAGGTTACAAGAAATACTGTATTTGTACACTAAACTTGTCTTTTTTTTTTTTTTTAATGGGCTCATCAACCAAGGACCTTCACCTAGAAATAATTAAAAATGAACAGGGAAAGTTATATTAGAAGACGATCATTTATTGCCAATAGAAAGCTAACAATAGCAGAGATAATACGTGTAAAAAAAAAAGATAGGATATAACGGGCATAATGAAAAGCAAGACGGCCGAGCCCAAGAAAATGTGAATATAGAGCCGAACGCTGCACCGAAAGATTTGGGCGCTCAAAGAATACACGTGATCAGTTTCACAAACAACCGCATCATTCGAATGGAGAGGACAATATGGGGAAGAGGCTAATGACAAGCGAAAGCGACAGATAGGCAACAAAACGCATAATGGAGACAACAACCAAGCATGGAAGTAAAGGAAACAGAAGAAACCGTGGACTGGAAGAAAGACCAGCTTGAACAGACAGATAAAAAAAAAAAAAAAAAATGATCATTAGAAAAAGAAAAAGTGTATACACATCCGACCAAAATCTGAGATGGAAGCTTTTATACAGCTGGCAAAAGATTCGAAGATGGGATTTTTTTGAAGAAGGAGGAAAAAGAAACAGCAACCCGAGCTAAACCTAGTTTACATTAGAATAAGTAACGTGAGAAATACAAAATTCCACTTTTAAGAACTTATTTTTTTTCTTCTTATATGCAACGAAATGAATATTAAATATGGGATCATCTGTAATAACCTTATCACAAAAGCATTATAAAATAATCCCAAAATATCGCGTGCATAATAAAAATACGCAAAAATATGTATGAAACTCAAATTTTTAGAAACATAAAAATGGAAAATTAAACGAAAAATAAAAAAAAAAAAATGAAGTAAACTTGAAATATTTAATACAAGTATTACAGATCTGTTTGGGGTATATTTTTCAAATTAGTTATTAAAAAATCAACTGAAAATATTTGTTACATTTCTGAAAGATTTTTCATATTTGAATAGCTCTCAGTTACTTCAGTTTTCATCGATGCAGGGGACATGTTAAGTAACGATAAAATATTTTGAAAAAAAAGCTAACTTTAGCGCCTCCTCTATAAAAATTATAATGAAAACTGAAACTATAATTTTTACCGGTAAACTAGCTATCGATAGGGAAAAAACTGTACACATTTTCGTCCATTTCGTAAAAACAAAACAACAAATTATCTAAATCATAAACAACCGTCTATATATATATATATGAAATAGTATTTAAAAATATACATATATCGTACGAATCAGGAATAATAACTACTTTTAAATATAACGCTTAAATCAATACTTAACAAAACAAAAAAATTTAAATATACCAGGTGTACAATTGTATTCGTAGAATTGTTTCATAGCGCGACTTGTTGCAACACTCCGATGGTGCTCGCAGTCTCGTTGGAAAGAGGGGACATTTCTGAGTTAGTGTTTTTATAACGGTAGCACGTGTATCTCGCGTTCTGCTGTGGTCGTTTAAACAAAGTAAGATTTTTGAACATGGGTCGTGAAAATGTGCGATGTAAATACTGAGTTATCGTGATCAAATCCTTGGTCAAACGCGGAGTAAAACCACCGTCGGAAATCCTCGTATAATAACCAGACGTATTTAAGGAAGACGCTATGAAACAACCGACTGTTTTCAAGTGGGCTAAGCGGTTTAAAGACGACCGTGAATCAGTCGAGGACGATCCGCACTGCGGCGGTCCTTCTACCGCAAAAACGGCGGCAAATGTTGTACGTGTGCGCGTGCTCCAAGACCGTCGAGTGAGTTGTCGAATGTTAGAAGAAGAGTTAAACATAAACCGCGAGACCATTTGGCAGATTTTAAATGACGATCTAGAGATGCGCAAACTGTACGCCAAGATGGTTCTAAAACTGCTCACAGCTGAGCCAGAAGAGCTCCGGAGATTCATCTTGACATGATTGATCGAATTGACGCTGAAGGAAATCAATGGATTTCGTATTATCACGAGGGACGAGTCTCGGGTATTCGAATATGACCCTGACACCAAGAGACAGAGCATGCAAGGGAGCGTCCGAAAAAAAGCTCGCATGTCCAAATCAAGAGTCAAGTCTCTACTGATCGCTATCAACGGCGTTGTTCATCGCGAATACGTTCTCGCAGGCCAGACAGCCAATGCAGCATTCTACATCGAAGTTTTGAAACGGTTACGAGCCCGTGTGTACCGCGCACGATCCGAATTGGACGAGAAGGGTCGGGTGCTGCATCACGACAACGCTCCAGCACACTCGTTTTTCGCAGTACGCCAGTTTTTGACGCTCCACAGCATCCCCTCGGTCCCGCACCCACCTAGAGTCCGAACCTGGCTCCGTGCGACTTCCATTTGACTCCTCAACTCAAAAGTTACTTGAAAGGAAACCGATACGACGGCATTACCGAAGTCCAAAGTGTCACGACAAGGGTCCTGATGAACCCATCTGGAGGGGAGGGTGCTTCCAAAAATGGGTCGAGCGTTGGCGGCGGTGCGCTGACCTCAGAAGAGACTAATGTGAAGGTCTTTAGAGTAAGTTTCCCTCTATTTTTAGGCCCTCCAGGGAAAAATTCTACGAATACAATTGTCACACCGTGAAAAATATAAAAGTGTACATAAAAGTTAATAACAATGAACCCGAACAACAGCTGTTTACGAGAAAAATTAAGCGGTAATAATATTAAACTTGTTATTTCACAGCACCCTTATGACTACAAATGGAAATAAATAGTATGCGAAATTAATAACGTTCCACTAAACCGATTCTTGCTCCATTCGATATTGATAAACACTACCGCGTTCTAAATACGTGGCGCATTTATCAGACCCCGGTGACGAAGACAAAATCTGTTCCGTTTTTTCACCAAAACCACCACCACCGGGTGTCAACAAACGGAATGTATCCTAAATAGTATATAATACGGAAATTAAATATTTATTTTTTTTATTAAAATAATTACCTAAATTTTTTCACCGTTCATTTCCTTTTTTTTTTTTAAATATTTATATTAAAAAAATAAATAAAAGTGAGCTCCCGCCATATTTAAACTGACAATTTACGTTACTTATAAATTTTCAGTAAATAATTTAATATCGAAACCGAAAGTTTTTACATTTTGTTATAATGACTGTTAAAAATAACATGCTTGCACTACATATTCTATGATACCCTCGTTATAAATTCCTAAAGGGGGGAGGGGTAAATATTACTTTTAACTTTAAAAGTAGCTAACTGTCTGAAAATAATTATTCTCCTCGAATGAAAAACTCTGCAACACTAATAAATACTGGCCGTGAAACGTATGGTATATTTACTATTGAACTTTAAACGAAGAAAGCCAGAATGGAAAGAATTTTGAACATAAAAATTAAACACAATTTTAAACATATTTACTAGATTCAAATTACTAAAACTTTCCTAATGAGGAAAACATTATAGACAAAAAAAGAACACTATGATTAAAACAATTAATACTTTTATAACACGTCTTTTTATTGCTGTACTACTTAATATTAATAAATATTAATTAAACAAAAAACATATCAAATTTATTTCCGCGCGGTAGCGCTGAAAAGTATCGGTGCATAAGTTCGCTATTTGGTAATTTCTATGATGTTTATAAGCAATATTAAATCATATAGCTAATAATTATTTACATTATCCCATTTTTAAAATTGCAACAGCTGTTTCTTCTATTTTCATTAATTAACGATTTCTCTAGGTCCAGACATGTAAATATGCGTAAACAATTCTCGAGTTTAAAATTAATACACTCGTCGTCGGTAACATCTTACGATTTCGTTTTTTTTCTTCAGCAATAAATAGTAAAAAGTCCCGTAATATTTTCTTCTTAATAATATTAAATGTAAAAGGCGTTTGTTTTTGTTTTGTTTTCTTAATTTGTGCCCAAATTCAGTTAACTCTCTACTATCGAATGTTTCTAAATGTTTAAGTCCGCTTTATTTTTAAACGTTTCTCATTTGTGTGCTATAACTGAAACAATAAAAGCCAGAACAGCTCAATATTAAATAGATCGTTTTTTAATAACAGCCCCGCTCAAAATTCATGTTAATCTGAGCACAATTTCCATAGAACGAATAATAGAAACACAAACTAAAATAGGACAATTCAGTAAGGCTGAAGGGATTTTCACGAAATAAAATTTCAGAAGTTGGCAATGCCATGTTAGCCTTAGCCTGCATTTCGATTAGGCATTCTTCAAGTGAAACGTGAAATCCTGGATTTTCTCTGGATTTGGGTTTAAACTATTAGCCTTATAGTACTTGTCTAGTTTCGGATCCTAACGCGGCATGTAGTGAGTTACCGAAATGGATAGACCACCTATTCATACACGGGTATGGCGCCGGAGCGGTGCCACTCACTATTTGCGTTGCCGAACCCCTATCCACAGCCTTCTCATGGCGGACCTGTTAAGTCAAGCAACATTGTTGGGCGACAACAGATGTGGAAAGAAGCAAGTGGATAACTACCGCCACTTGTGCAATACACAACAAACTTAAATAATCACTTGGAAACAATATCTGAAACAAATTCATAATTCAACTTCAATACCACAATACCGTATCAGCTCATTATAGTTCATATCATCCAAATTAATTCTGTTTCTCCTGCTCAGTCGACTAACGCCCACCTCAATCGTCTCATTTAAGCGTGCCATTGAATTAGGTGACGTTTTTCTAGCGGGCGTAGGTGTAGACGTGTAACTACACTTCCGATAAGCACACGCACTGCAAGATGCACATCTAAAGTCCTACGGCGATGGAGTAAAGCTGACGAACACATCGCTGAACAAATATATGTGCATCTCGGTTATTCAGATAATCGTATCTCGAGTTCATCATTTACTGCATCAGATAGTACGGTGAGAATATTCGTGGCCGTTCAACTATTTTCTACCTGATGATTTAATTTACACCCTGTCAAGAAAGTATCGGGAATTGCCAATTTAAATCTCCCGGGTAATAGCTAGGCAGATAATTTTTTTTTTCCAGGTTGGTACAACTGTTTTGTATTATGATGCCTATTTTTAGCGCGATCTGTCAACCAGTGTGTTTACAGCAGCTGTTAAAATCAGTCGACCTTGAAGTGTTTTGTCGAAGTTTTACAATGAGTGAAAATATTGAACAACGTACTTGTGTTAAATTCTGTGTTTCGAACGAAATTTCTTGTGCCGATACACTGAAAATGTTACAGAAGGCTTTTGGTGAATCTGCTTTATCAAAAACGCGGGTTTACGAGTGGTACAGAGCGTTCAAGGATGGTCGGGAGACGGTCGAAGACATGCCTCGCTCTGGACGGCCTTCAACGAGTGTGACCGATGATAACGTCGATAAAATCAAGGAAATCGTTGCTGAAAATTGTCATGTGAGCTTGAGAGAGATGGCTCATGGATTGGGCATGTCACACGAGAGCTTACGTACGATTGTGCACGAAAAATTGGGTATGCAACGCGTTGCGGCTCGGCTTGTTCCGAAAGACCTGAATTTCTTTCAAAAAAAGTACCGAGAACAGGTAGCTGCAGACATGCTGGATCGAGCCAATTTGGATCCTACCTTCTTGGAAAAGATAATTACTGGTGACGAGACATGGGTGTACGAGTACGACACGCTTACGAACCAGCAATCGTCCGAATGGCGGCCAATTGGCGCGCCAAAGCCGAAAAAACCTCGCCAAAGCCGATCGAAAGTGAAGATCATGTTGATTGTTTTCTTCGATATTCGAGGCGTGGTACACTATGAATATGTGCCAGCCGGACAGACAGTCACCAAAGAGTTTTACTTAAGTGTTTTGAGACGTTTGAGAGAGGCTATCCGTCGTAAACGTAACGATTTGTGGGTCGACAATTCTTGGATTCTCCATCACGATAATGCGCCGTCTCACAAAGCCATAATTGTGAATGAGTTTTTGGCCAAACACTCGGTAAATATCATCGAACAACCGCCGTATTCACCAGATTTAGCACCCTGCGACTTCTTCCTATTCTCAAAACTCAAATTTCCGCTACGGGGAATGCGCTTCGAATCGATTGATGACATCAAGACGAATGCGACGCGAGAGCTAAAGGCCATCCCGGAAACCGCCTATCAGAAGTGCTTTGCCGAGTGGAAAAAGCGTTGGCATATGTGCATCGCTTCGAATGGATGTTATTTTGAAGGTGACAAAATAAATTTGGATGAAAATTAAAAATTGTTCGTTTTATTTAACAATTCCCGATACTTTCTTGACAGGGTGTATATTCGTATTTATGTTTAATTTAAATTCATGTTTTGCGGTATTTACTTTTAATTTATTTTCATTTATTTATTTACTTATTCACTTTGTATTATATTTTTTGGTTAGATGAACGCGTTTAAAAGGCCGCTCGGCGGTTTTCTCTACTGGGGCCAAACCCCCTAAAATCGAACTAGCCCTAGACTTAATGAAGAATGTTCTACAAAATGAAATCTACGCTTTAGCTAAACTTTGCTCCGATCTTCTCGTTAAACCCTCTGATTCTTCTTTTATTGGTGATCCGGTTCATATTTTCTTTGAGTCTTCTTTCCTATTAGCTAAACGGAATATTTCTTTTATACTTGTCTGTTGAGATTGAGGACTTCTTTCTCCCTATACATTTTCACCTTTCCTTCTGTATTATTCACCCCACTCCCTTTTTTTTCTTTCTTTCTTATTACAGTAATAAATTTAAAGCCTTCATCTAACTTATAGTTCTGAGTCTAGATAGTCACCCGGGGAGGAGGAGAAAGCAAAATATGTAGTTACAAACAAAAGGATGTGAAAAAATAGAATGCGAAGTCCTGTATAGTCAAAGCTTTTACTCAAAATAAAGCATCAAGTAAATTCCTTAAATAAACAAGGTCCGTTTTAGCTTTCACATCCCGGGGGCCATAACACAAAACCAGTTTTAAAATGAATTAATCGTTTGATTTTGTGTATGAAACATCTCAATACAACAAACCGTTTATTTCGTATAGCACTCCAAAAAAAAAATTGTGCATTATAATTTTTTCTTTACCAGACTGTCTGAAAAAGGTTGGCTAAAAGTTAGCTACATATCGTTTAATAGCTAGCGGAAATATCAAACGGTTCAAAGAATTTTGAAAATGTAAGAAAAAAAATCTTTTCCGAGCGACAATATTTACATGATATTATACTTACACCTGGTTCTATAGATACTTCCGTTTTAGAAGGCATTCGTATAATGCGTCCGTCCGATTTGATTAATAGATTTTCTCCTTTTGCTCCGGGTTCACCACCTTAATTTTAAAAAACACACACACATATTTTATCACGTTGTTCGCTGTTAAGCACAAGTAAAAATTAAAATTTTTGAAAAATATGTTATACAGGTAATTATGTACTCTACCACAAATATAAATAAAATTACGCAATTTAATCAATTAAAAGCAAATAACAAAGATGCTTTCTTGCATCACAACAAAGTAAAATTATTTAACAATGGTGGCACAACTTAAAATCGGACAATATTGTTATATAAAAAAAAATAAATTAGAAAATGCAAGGCTACTTAGTCAGTTATTGTTGCTGTCTGCCAGTCACATGTTGCAATCCATATCCCAACATCCACGTTTTAAAATACTTTATTATAAAATGAATGAAGCACATTGCCCTGCTATGTACTACGTGGCAAAAAAGTAACTAGAGGAGGGAGAAAAATATGTTTTGAAACATTAAATTTTAATTTTGGAAATGTGTTGTTTTCTTTTATCATTTATCAAGGACTGCGTAAAATATGTGGCCGATAATGCCAACTCAATAACTGAAAGGAGTGTAGAAAGATTTTTAAAATTCGTGGCAATGTATGTCCTAATCGGTATATTTAAATTATTAGAACTGCGAAAAGCCGATTTTACATACTTGACATTAAATACTGAAAATCATTTTAAAAAACCGCGCAAACAATAAAACAGTAAAATTGAATATAACAAAAATTTTAAAAACTAATGCTAAAAACTTAAAATGTTTCCTTTACAAAACTTGGTATAGTCGCAAGTCATCTAAATACATTTAGTCGCAAAATTACGATTGTACATAAAAAAATGAATACTAGCTAGTAAATGTACCTGAATGCGAAACAGTCGATAAGATTGCATATTTTTAGGCGGAGCTGAAGGTGGATCTGAAGAAAAAATAAGGTGATGAATTCAGATAATATATATAAAAAAAAAAAAGGAACATTAAACAACATTCCAGTACAGCAATATCAAAGTCCATAGAGCAGAATATTGCTCATTTCAACTGTAAGATCCTAACCACCTTATGGATTTTAAAAATATCATTACGGTACATACAAACCAAAATTCTGTTTGAACCAAATCGGATATAGCAAACCAAAATTTTAAATGATGACTCACTAACCGAACCCTTTATTCTTGCAAACAATCACAAAAAAAAAAACCCTTTACTTTCACTTCTAGGTACTTCATCTATCAATCATAAAATCGACACGTAATCCTCACCCACATCTTCTCAAACCTCACCTGTATGGGCAATCATAATAAATAAGGAAGCTCAGCTGAAAGAAGAAACAAAAAAAAAAAAGGACAAACGACAGTAAATGAATCGCAAAGCAATTCAGGTATTTCCATGGAAACGGACATAAAAAAAAAAAAAAAAAGGAAAGAGAAGTGGTGTCTAGACACCCGGTAGGAACGAAGTTCCTTTCACTTTTTGGTAGATATACAAGCACAAAGTCATTCATAAAGTATACGATAAAAAATGACACAATATATAAATCCCGTATGAATTAAAACAAAAACAACAAAAACAATAAATAAATCATCAAACTTATTGAAGTGTGCTAACGTCGCACAAAAAAACCGCGCCAATTTTCAAATTCAATAAAATATACACGTGTTTAGAATTGGACTTACACAGCTGACCGCGTACGATGCTGCTCGAATCTCGATCCTCGCTCGCTCGCACACACACACACACCCGTATGTAATAGAAAGGAACAGAGTGAAGGTCGCTTGGACGACGTATAACTCGATTTTCGTTACCTCGCCTTTTCTGCCAGTTTACTCCTACCGACAAGCCGCGTATAAGAACTTCGTTCCAAAAACTAATTTAAACCTACACAAGAATTTAAAAAACTGAAAGAGCACCGATATATCAATAATAACTTCGATAACAAAAAGTACCCCTAAAGGTTACAAACTTTTCAAAATCTTCTAGATATGACTACATCAAGTTCTGCTTCTGATCTACATACAATTCTCTTCAATGATTTTAAGGTTTCACCAGCGACTATTCTGCAGATGATAAATGACAACTATCAAACTTTAGAAGTATACAAAATCAAAATAAATTGACTGACATCAGTACCCCGAATACCAATAATCTTAAAACCGTTCTAATTAAAATGACGAAAGATAAAGAAATAAGCTGAAATTGTTAAACACTTCGAAGACCTAAAACTTCTACAAACATCCTATCACTTTCCCTCAAGAAACTTTTCTTAAAATAGGTAAATCATTTAATCTTTCGTGATACAATATTGTATTAACTTATAGTCCTCTACAAACCAATAAGTATCCATAATTCCATCCCTAACTTTATTACGAAACCGAAACATTCTCGACACCTAATACCATAGTAATAATCACAATTTTTGATAGACACCACGTCAACTGTTAATGCACCTATTTAACGTTTCGAACACGTTTACACGGTCCATCATCAGAAAGTTTCTGCGTGGTGTCTACCAAAAATTGTGATTTCGATGGTGTCTACCAAAAATTGTGATTTCGATGTTAATATGAACTACGAAAACTCTTTGCTTATTGTTATTACCTAATACCATATTCACCCGAATCCGAATTTACCAATACCAGACTTTATTCCTATTAAATCTTCTCGCTGTCGATCAATCGAAGTGCGTCATCAATAAATTCATGATATTATAAACTCTATGCATCTTTTATTTATTAAGTTCCGTCAATTCTCCGTATCAGTAACTCCACAACTTGATTAAATCTAAAAATTCCCATTGATTTTCAGACTTAAAAAAGAAACACCTTTCTTCGTTTTATTGACAGAGTACCACGATCCAATTACACGATACTATGTTCATCTGAAGTTGTTTATAGATGCGATCAAAGCGGCATAACCCTATCCGAATGCATTATCCTTCGCTATTCTCTTCCTCCATATTTTACCATAAAGCTTGCCGTATATTACATAATAACATCGAAGTCTCTGCTTACTTATCGCATATTTTTAAATTCGTTAAATGCACTTTATTCTATTAAAAAATATCGCAAAATTCACCAACATCTGCTAGCAAAAGATACTGTTCGCGCACTTCTTTCATCCGATGTTCTCGTATCGTTTGTTTAGATTCCATCACTTATTGACATTCAGGGTAATGTACTGACAGACATCGCGGCTAAAAATGGATGCACTTCATATTCTAACGTTGTAGTTCCAATTTAGGACCTTAGAAACTACGCGGAACAAAGATTTCTAAACCAATGACAATCTTAACGGATCCAAGTTTTATCGACAAACAGACTGCGGCCAATCTAAAATTCTACCTGACTATGGACTACTTCGATAACAACAGAAAGGAAGAAACAGTAGTTAAAAGACTCTGCCTAAGGCATACTAAATGATCTCACTCATATCTCCTCAAAATCAACCTCATCCCATTTGTCGCACCTGTAATACTCACTTCACAGTATTTCAGTCTAGATTTTCCGCTTTATCAAATTCGAAAATCTACAGATATTGCATTCTTATCACTTTTCGAAATTTTCTTAAAAATAAAAACACAAAAAATTAAATCTTTCCTATTCTTAAAATTAAAGCTGTCTGTTCCACCAAATTTACATCGAAAAATTTCATGTCTCTTGTTGAGGTGACAGTACACGGCGCACAAATCCAGAAGTAACTATCAAGTAAGCATATGTATATTTTTATATCGTTGTATTGCTAAATTCTGATTTCACAAACATCAAATTTTTTAATATAAGAAATCGCGATATTCCAAATAGAAAATATATGAAATCGCATAAGTCATGGTGGCCACTCAAATTTAAATTTTAAATTCTCAGTTTATTCCCGGTTCTCCTGGTTCAAATCTTCCCAGTTTTCCCGGTCCAAATCTCCCTAATTTCCTTATTACTAGAATTGTACAAAAAGAATGGAATTTTTTTGTTATTTGATCGCCGCGGCATTATTTTTATTTGATTAAAACAGAACTTTGTAATTTATTTCGAGTAATCTGCATTAAAAAATGCATTCATTTTTTTCCCAGTTGGGTGGCCATCCGAGTGTAATTATGAAATTACGACGAAAGAGGCAAATATATTTTTATCATTTCTATTCGTTAACTCATGAGTCAGTAAAAAAAAATTCCTATATATATTTTTTTTGTACTTTTAGAATTAATTAAGACAGTCCATGTGTCATAAATATGGTGATAATTTTCTTTTGTTATTGCATCTCTCGAAATCATTTTTTTTTTTTTCACCGATAAATTCATTTTAATATGAAATTTTACTAAATTACATTATATATAATTATAGGTATTTTCGATTAATACGCATTTATTTTACATAGAACAAAATAAAAAAAAATTAAATAGTTGCTATAAATAAAACAATTAAATGTGAAAATACCGGCTAGACCATACGGTTGATACACTCTTCTTTCAGTTAGAACGGATAATGTCAAATTACTCCTAAACAACAATTCCCGAATGACGCCATCACCACCGCAGTATTTTCCTTTTCCACCGGAATTTGGGCGTAAACCGAACTTATTTAATATAATCGGGTATCGGCGTTCCAAGATTTCAGGATCGGTTATTCTGGTATTCGTCATATGAACATGTACTCCGCTTCTTCCATGCCAAGACGGTCCCTGTATAAAAGACACATTTAATATTAAAATAATGAAAATTATAACGAACATACTAATCACAAGATCTATTTTAAACCGATTAAAAACATATTAATCATCGCCTTAGTTTCGGATAGTGTTATCTTACTGATTATGGAATAATGTTATCCCAATGATTATTTATAATCCTAAATTAGTCGGCGATTTACATACTTTTAATTACTTTAAAATATATCCTACGATTGGTGTGTTCGTTATTATTTTCCTTATTTCTAATGATATTTAAACTATTTTCTTTATTTTATTACAAAGGTAAAAATAATGTATGTAAGTAGGAAGAACATGAGATTTTATAATCTCCATTTCTACATAGACAGATCACACCCGGGGGAATTAATTGCTTTAAAATAATTAATTTTTTGTAACACAAAAATAAATGCAATATCAACAATTATTTCGAGCCGCCGATCAACGTATATACCCTATTTTTGTGAAATATTTCAGAAATATTGTCCTTTTTCTTACACTGTTCAAATTTCTCACAGAATGGCTGACATTAACTACGATTCTCATTTAATAACATTCATCCATAAACTTTAGTAACCCAGTAGCTAATTCCAATTTGATTTACTTATACTACTATTTGTTCTTATAAATTATTTCAATTAAGATCCAATTTTGTAATAAAAAATAAGAAACCAAAATTTAAAAAGAAACGAAAAATTCGGGGACCAAAAATTGTATTCCATTGATTAAACCACTAAATAATAGAACGAAAAGTATCCCTAAAAAGGAGCTTCTAAAATAGATTTAAATACAAGTTAGGAAATGGAAAATTAATGAAAGAAAAAACAAGTAGAAAAAAAGGAAATGCTGAGAAGGAATGTAATGAACAAAATAAAATAGGAATTAGTGAAAACGAACTCAACGAACGACGTAATAACAACAACCATCTTGCGATAACCATCACTAATAAAAACTTTATCGATCACAGATAAAGTCGTTCCGAACGGTAACCGCACTATCCTAACAGTTATCATATATTTCAAATAACGCAATTAAAATGAGCCAACAGAAACCCACCGCTTCGAACAAAACGAAATAAAAGGAATAAAATTTAATTTGAGAATAAATTAATTAATAAATAATAAAACTAAGCAAAAGAAAAATTATTAAAAATAAATATTTTACAATTATACGGACAAAAGTAATATTAATACAAAAGTATTATCGCTTATCACGTATATTATTCATAATTTTTCACATTTATGCGATCTTCTGCACCTTTATAATTTATTCCATTCAATCGTTAAAATAACGGTACCTTTTGAATATTTTTAATTAATTATTTTTTTTACCTAAACTGCGCACTCACAATTATTCAACGGTTAAAATTCAAATAAATTAAATGACAGTTGTTTTTTATTATTTTTTAAAATACGATGATAACACTACACACAATGTAGAATACTGCTGTGTCAGTTGGCACTAAGGGGAGTAGTTCAGTGTAAGTTTTCAGGTTCTCAGACTAAGGTTTAGATGTAAGTAACTGTTTTATTTACAGCTTTCCAGGATTAATAAATTTAGTGATTGCTCCCTATTAAATGTTTTAAATTGATAGATAAATGCTTTCAGAAGCGCAGCAAACCCGATATATTTCATAGCAGGAACGAGAATTCTAATATTTGACAGAAAAATACTATTTATTGCTTGAATATATATTTACTATTGAGGAAGAGAGAACCTTATACGAATTCGTACGTCCTAATCGGACATCAGACATATCTGTGACTGTTAAAGTGACATTGCTTTTTTGTTTTTGTTTTATTTATATTAAAAACGTTGTCCGTCTGTACAGTGTGCACTGAAGTATATTAGATATTTACATCTCTTGTTTAATCATACAAGTGTTTTTTTTTCTTTTTTAGTACGTGTTTTACGTGAATTATTTTATTTTGTATTATCAAGAAATATTGCAATTTCATAAATAAATTTATTGCATGTAGATTAAAAATAGTACATACATTAAATGTTTTTTTTTTTTTTTTTAATTCAGCCTCTATGGAATAGGTCTAATAAATAAGTTACCTTTAGCTATATTATATTCAATTGTGGACGTAGTATGGTGTTGCGTCAGGTTAATTGAATTAAAGAGATCCCCTTTAAAAGAGATGTATAATACAGTTTGCATTAAAATCTCTCTAATTATCACTGCACTTTTTACTATTTGAAAATTATATCCGCATTCTTTTGATTTTCAGTTCAAGACATTAATGTGTGAAATATTCTCGTGGGCACAGTTTTTTGCTGTTCTTATTGGTCAAACAGTTGGACAAATAATCACTGCGACAAGTACGACCATCAGAGGGGATAGAAAAATATAATAAAATACAACGGCTGGAAACCGAAGAAAAAGGAAAAAAAAGGTTCATCAAGAGGCTACATGAGTAAGGAGAAGAAAAAAACGAAGGGGTAGAAAGAAATAATTTGCACCGTATATAAGAAACAAACGAGAATCGTAGTGCGGAAGAATTAAAAATACGGAAACAATGATTTTTAGTCGCACACGAACAATTTGAAAAAGATCATTGAATATTTTAATTTAAGAAACAAAATATGCAAATGTTAGCAGCAAATAATATTTAAATTATTATTATTATTATTAATAATAATACCAATAGTAGAAGTAATAATCATAATAATGATACATTTCTTTTTCACTAGATTAGGTAGTCATAGGTACCGTTATTGTTACGTCCTGCCCACAAGTGAAAATATGTTTTTTCGTAATTGAAAAGCAGCAAATATTTTACGTAATTTAAGCGTATAAATATATAGTATACCCTATAATTAATCCAACTAAAAATAAATTTAAATTGTATTGTAAAACGTAATAATTTACTATGTACAAGCGTGAATATGAGAGTCTCGAGTATACTTCTCAAAAAAGAGTACATTAAAACAAATAAAAGAATTATTTTTAAAATATTGTGCAAAGCAAATTTACAAAAAAAAGTTTTAATTCAGAAATAAAACGGGTTATTTCAAAAATGATAATACAAAAGTATTAAATATATAAAAAACAGAATCGTTACATAATAAAATACTGTAAATAGACTAATAAGGACACTTTAATACATTTATTCAAAGATTAATTAAAATTGCAATTCATTTATAATTACGACACTTACAGCTCCAGATCCGCCAGCTACAGTCTCGTAATAACCCCAACCACTGCCGCCAAACGTAACATTATTTGTACAGCCTTGACTGGCAGCTACAACTCCGAACGCCTTAAATATCACATCGACCAGACGCTGCGAAGTTAGTACATTACCACCTACAACAGCTGCTTCTTCGGATGGATCTAACAAGCTACCTTTCGGTATTATAATTTCGACCGGTATCAAACAACCCTTCCAGAACAAAAATTAGATATCTTTCACAAACTTTTGAAATTACTGTGTTTTTATTAAAAATAAATAAACGAATAAACAATCCCTAAACTTTGAATAATAATTAAATTTCCGATACAAATAGTCAAAAGCGTAATTTTAAAAGACGATGATAACAACGATTGTTGCTCGTTTTAACTTTTTTAGAGTCTGAATAAGAAAAAAAAAAAGAAAAAGAAAAAATGAACGCGATTTTAATTGTATGTTAATAAAAAAAATATTACTCAAACAATAATCTATTTACATGAAATTTGAGTATTTAGCATACTGGAATTTTAAATTTTTGATTTTGACGTGCAAACCAACGTCTAAGTTCATGGAGTTAATTTTTTGTGTCCATATTTCGCGTAACCTTCTTTTACATTACGCTCCCGGCATTTTCGAAAATCGTATTAAAACTCAACTCTTTTTTAAGATATCGAAACTGAAAAAGTTGTTAAATTTATATTTTGCAAAGAAAATTTTGAGAAAAACGTTAATTGTTTTTAATAATAATAATAATCCCCTTCCAGAGACTGACCAACACCGAATCGAAAGTAAAATTTAGAAATAGTAGATCCTTTTGAAGTTCAAACAGGAGTTAGACAAGGAGATGAGCTATCGCCGCTATTATTCAATTGCGTATTAGAAAAAAAATTGGTCGAGAATGGCGCTTAAGTCTGGAAAAAGAAAAAGCATATAGTAGAATCCGATTAGGGCATAAGAAGAACCATTTAACAATTGATTAGCGTTCGCAGATGATATATAGTGATTCTCGCAAACACAATAAAAGACGCGGTAAAACAGATCTAGCTACTGGAGAAAGAAACGATAAAAGCAGGTCTCCGAATCTTTGTTGATAAAACAAAATTTATCTCTAATAAACAATCAGAACCTAACTTTCTGTTAACTGGAAACAAAAAATATAGCAGAATAAGTAAATATAAATACCTAGGAGAGCAGATTGGACCTAATGTCCTGGAAAAAACAATAACACGTTTTAGAATAAACAAATTACAAATAACATTTCAATTAACAAGGCATGTTTATAACGAGAAGAGTATGTCACGTAATGCGAAATTTCGGCATTATCATATAGGTACTCAACCTGCGGTACTATATGTGGCGGAAACGCTGGTATTAAATACGAAGAGCATGATCGAAAAATTACGTAAAAAGAAAAGGAAAGTGCTTCGAAGAATCTTAGACCCAACTACTGAGAACGAGGAATATAGGTAAAGATCCAATAAAGAATTATACAAATATTCAGACAGATGGTCGACGTGATGAAAAAAGGATGAATTATGTTCTATAGGCACATAAAGCGTTCGAACCCCATAAGACTAATTAACCGAATATTTACGTACATTCAAAGTCTAAAGCAGAGTTTCCCAACCTTTTTTTCATCGCGCCTCCTCGAATTATAAATAATATTTTTATGCCCCCTTAATTTTTTCATTAAAAAAAAACGCACATTCTTTTAATGACACTTATTTATTTTAATTCTAAGTTGTAGAAAATAAACTTTAATCAACTTTAAAACGTTTTTATCGAAATAATTTATTATAATTAAAGTACTAATGAGATACTTGTGCTTGCATGTTCTGCACCAGTTGGTTGATTCTAGGTTCAGTTTCTGCTAGAGCTATCGTCAGGTCGCTATCAATGGCAAGACGATTTCGCTGCTTAGTTTTAATTAAAACCAGAGCTGAAAACCCTGTTTCACATAAGTAAGTCCAAGAAAAAGGAACAAGTATTCACAAAGGAAGAGAGGCAACTTTGGAATTAACAAGGAATCGTTTGATCCAAAATTTCTCCAATGTCAGGAGATGAAAGTCATCTTTCGTTGTCGAATCAACCTTCATTTCTAAAAATTCATTCTGTACTTGTTCTGGTAATTATAAGACATCAACAACTAATGAGTTTCTGGTCATGTGACATATTGGTAACTCTGAATTGATGTCTCGATAATATCGGTGAAATTCGTTTTCCAGCGCTTGCAAATGAGTTTATATTTCAACTTTGAAATCTTCGTCCAGTTTTTTGTTTTTAATTGCTTGAATAGCCGAGAAAAAGATATTATTACATTTTCAACAGATACCTTTTGATTCCAAAGTTGAAGCTTAGATATGAACCCTTGAATATGATCATAGTTACTTATTACAGTGCCGTTTCTGCCTTGAAGCTTCAAGTTTAGCTGACTAAAGGCTTCAAATATATCAGTTAAACAGGTCAACCTCCATTGAAATTGTTCATTGTTGAACACTTGCAAAAAATCTCTTTTTTTCTTTGAACTCAAGAAAGAGGATAACCTCTTCTTTCAATTCATAAAGGCGAGCCAACATGTTGCCCTTAAACAACCAGCGTACTTCTGTGTGAAATAGAAGGACTCTGTGATCAGAATCAAGATCTTCGCAAAGTAAACTAAATAATCGACTGTTCAAAGCGCTACTCTTGATGTAGTTTACGATCTTTATAGCAAAATCCAAAGTCTGGCATAATTTCTGTGACAATGTTTTGGAAGCCAAAGCTTGTCCATGAATAAAACAATTAGTACACACTATCGCGGAATTCTTTTTCTTGAGCTTTTGAGCTAAGCCTGATCGTACACCTATCATTGCAGGGGCGCCATCTGTGCAAAGTGCAATGAGTTTATTCCAATCCAAATCATTTTTTTCGATGAAATCAGGTATTGAATTAAATATATCTTCAGATTCAGTGCCTGCTGTTAAAGATTGGGAGTACAAAATCTCTTCTTCAATGTGATCTCCACTGACGTAATGAACACGAAACTATTAACTGTGCACAATTAACGATGTCGATGGATTCATCGCAACTAATGCGAAAAATGGTGATAATTTTACTTTGTTGATTATTTGTGAAAATTTTCAGATGCCTAGATGGTCATTTTCGAAGGCATGTCACATTATTTATTGAACACTACGCGTTAAATTAATTTTTCTTTCGCGCCTCCCTTGACATCTCTCTATGCCCCCCTGGTTGGGAACTCCTGGTCTAAAGAGCAAATGAAGTTGGTTCGAGGAGGTAGAAAGTGATTTAAACGAAACTGGTATAGAACCGAGTAAAATCGAAGCCCGTCATTCATCAAGAAAAAAACTAGCAGAATATGTCAGCTTCAAGGATAAACCGAAATTATCGACGGGAGAACAAGAAAGAAAAGAGCAACATCGACAGCGAATGTGGAAATATTAGATACAGCAGAAAGCTAAAAATTCAAACAGTTGAAATATCATGGTCCTAATTTGGCCAATTCAAAGAAAAAAAATTAATAAATAAATAATAAAAAAGAGAAGTGGTGTCTAGACACCCGGTAGGAACGAGGTTCCTTTCACCTTTTAGTAGATATACAAACATAAAGTCATTCATAAAGTATACAATAAAAGAAATGACACACAATATATAAATCCCGTATGAATTAATTAAAACAAAAACAATAAATAAATTATCAGACTCATTGAAATGTGCTAACGCCGCACAAAAAAACCGCGCCAATTTTCAAATTTAATAAAAAGTTTTAGAAGTGAGCTTATACAGCTGACCGCGTACGATGTTTGCTGCTCGAATCTCGATACTCGCTCGCACGCACACACACACACACACACCCGTATATAATAGAATGGGACAGAGTGAAGGTCGCCTGCCGAATAACGTATAACGCGATTTTCGTTACCTCGCCTTTTCTGCCAATTTACTCCTACGTTTATAAGAACTCCGTTTCGATAATAACTCAGAAATACAAATGATTTCAAAAAAATTGATTATGCTTACACATTATAAGATGGCATATCAGTTACTGAGAGTAAAGAATTATATGAAACAATATAATTTTGCGTATGCAAATGTTCAATGTGATGTGAAAAGATAGCGTTGATATTTCTGCCGGTCATGTAGACCGACGAATTGTTGTTCAGCTTCAAATTTAATGTTTCACACAGTAAATTATGAATTTTTAATAATGACCTTTACCCAAATTAATTTTGATATCACCACTGCTGATTACAATAGGTACAGAATCGTACACAGACGCTTTCAGAATGTAGGTCGTAAGATTTAATTCGGAAAATTTTCAACATCATCAATAAGAGCACCAGGAGACACCAAGAGTAATGGGAAAGAAGGACAAGAGGGACGTTTGTCATCGATATTAATTTCGGCAAAAGAATAGTGTACATAGTATAGCCAAGTACCCCGCTTTCCGTAAATTTTAAATTCATACGATTACTATATATTTCATAATCTCTCCTTTTATTAAAATATATTTTGTTATGCATCTAAATCGGTTAATTATTTAAATTATAGCCAATAAAACAGAATTTATAATTAATAAACGGAATTCGTTAAAACGGTCCTATTTCGACATGCAACATTGGGGTCAATTTTTTTTGCTTCGTTATTTTATGTCACGTTCCATTTTAACCGGCTTAGTAACATTTCGCATCACGTTGCCAGTAAACCGGAAACCGATTAAAAATTGCTTCCAAACAAATTATGGATTACGGATCTAAATGTCGTCTATAGCAGATGGATTGGATATCAGCTTTAAGTTATTTTAGATCCTTTAGTTTATTGAAACGATTTTTGTGAGATTACTTTTGAAGTGGTTTTACCGAACTAAATGTTTATCCGTATACGATGCCCTTTTAAAAGTGTTACACATATTTGCAAAACAGAAATTCAAAATTTCTTATTTTACAAATTTCAGCACAGCGTAAATAATCGGTTATTTTTAAAACTTTTATCTTTCTGTCTGCCTATCTACCGATACAATGTTAAAAAAAAAGTCCGATACACGAGATCTCCAACAAGTCATAAATTGCGTAATTATACAATTGCAAAATAAGCTGGAACTTTCGGTTTTACAGTAAATTTACGTATCACCGTTACGAGCTAATAATACGTCTCATTCATTCTTTCAAAGCTAACCCCCGGTGAACGGAATATTTTTATGCATGATGACGATGTTTCTTCTAAATTAGTTAGTGAATCGGGTTTCGATGCTTCCATTCAACTTAAGAAATTTGATGGCCGCATCGTAAGATTTATTTTAAATATGTGCTTTAATAGTTTTTAATTCAAGAAATGCCATGTACGAAAAGAGTAGCAAACATGATCCCTCTCTTGTTTTATTATTAACCGGCAACACAAAAAGAAAGATACGAAGGATGAATCCCGGAAATCAAAAATATATATTAAAAATAATAGTTTGAAAAACAGAAATGACTTTTTCAAAAATGAACCTGTAGGCAATTTTACGAAAGCGTAATAAAATTTAAAGTTCGAAATGCAAAGCCGTGCATTAAAACGAAATTTTCCAGTGCGAAAATGCGTTTCAAAAATTAGAACATCGGAAATTTTAAACTGTACAGAACAGGTTCGAGAAATGCTACTTTCAGACATGCCGAACAAATGGCAATTGAGAGAGAAAAAGAATAAAATGGGATTATTCTCAAAATTTGAATTATGAAGCAAATAATTGGAACATGTAGAAAATGAAACATCAGTGTGAAACTTTGCTTATATTTTGATAAATTCTATGTTAGAATGCTACTATTCGAAAGAAATATATCTCTCATATTAAACAGGTGACGACAGATTAAAGATTTGAGCGTTATTGATTCCTGACGATACAGAATTAAAAATTAAGATCCCGGATAAGATAATCTAATCATTAGTCAGTGGTCAAATAATCTAACGTCAAACTAAAAGAAATGGAAAAATTTAAAAAAAGAGTTGTTCACACATAAGAATATTTTACAATATTTATTGAGACAAATTCAGGGTTTCTGATACCATTTGGCGATGATATCCGAGTTATAATTCGTATTTTTTAATTTTGACAGATTAGGAAAAAAAATCTCTGCTCATTTACATAGCAATATGCGACACACCAAAAATCTCATAAAACGCTTTAGTTATTTATAATTCCGGCATACAAAAATACCTAGAACTTGGCATGAACACCTTAATAGATTCGATTTATAATATATTCGTATATAAACTAATGAAAACAAAAAGCGTTATTAAAGATGTAATTGAAATTGAACTAGAAACTGTCACGTAAATCAATTTAGGTTTACTCTTTTATAAATATTATAGAACTTTCATCTGAGGGGAGAAGATTGTGCGAAAAAAGCACACAGTGAATAATAAAGCGCACACATAGAAATTTGTGAAATAAGCACACAATCGGCCGAAAATTGGTAGCCACCCGTGTAGTTCGGCGAACTATTTCCATGTGCTTCAATAATGTCATTCAAGCATGAATGACGTGTTTTCCTCCGGCAGATGATTCCCAGCGGTGTTAATGGAACTCAGTTTACTTTTCTTTCCTCGAATTATTATTTGCCAATTTTCAAAATTATATATTACAAGTTGTTGTTGTGTTTCAGATAATGCTATTCAAATACTTATTCTCCCAATCGTGTAAGTCAATTTTTTTCGTAGGGGGAAGCGAAGGAAGCTAAAGTAAAATCAACTATTAACGAATCACGAAATATAAGCGGCATTCTAAGGAACCGGGAGGCTCAAATTAAGAAAATAAATCGTAAAAAATCGAATGTTCGGAAAAATAGGGAAACATTCAAAAAATATGTGTAGCTACTTGTAGAATCTGAACAAACTGCGAATAGAATAAGAGAGAAACGGAAGAGTGTAAATCTGAAAACAAACTGTGATTAAATCTAAGACGACTCCTGGTGGAAGATTAAGCGCAATAACATGAGAGCAAATAGAAAGATGGTCAAAAAAAAAAGGAACGAAGATTGAAAAAAGGTGTACAACAGATATCTTTTCAAAGACAAAAATGTGAATAATAGACGAGTAAGGGACATGTGTTGCGGTCAGAACATAGTATAATCAAAATCAGTATCGAAGGAAAAATAGTAGGAAAGAGACCGCGTGGGCGTCCTCGGATGACATTAGTGGACGCATTTTTAAAAGAAACCAACTTACGGAACTACACGAAATTGAAGAGGACAGCAATGGACCGTATAAAAGTGGAGGCAAATAGTGCCGGGGCGAATCAGCCAGACGGCTGTCACATGATGATGATGATGAAGCACAGGTTATTATAAGTAGGTATTAAAATACCTTCTTTAATACATATTTGAACGGGGCTTTTACTTCGATAATTTATCCGTAAACTATACAAAGAAAAACAATATTTTCTTTCTTTGTTCATTCGTATAACACGATCTACAATCACGGTAACCTGTGTTTTGTGTACAATATTTCCAATATTTTTCTCTTTTACAATTAGACACGTAGTCTTATCATTTTTATTTGTAAACTCATTTTGGAACATCGCTAATGAAATTTTTTCAAAATGTTCAACTGTTCTGCATAGCTGGTCCGCATTTGCCCTACTGCATAAAGTAGGAGTAATAACGCAGTGAATTGGTGGACACTTAACTTAGAACTTATAAATCACGTACCGAATGCGCAAAACTTTAATCGTTAATATTCAATTTCCATATTGTGCTTCGGATATTTTTGAAAATATCGGCGTTTTTTGTTTATCTTTTTTTAACGCGCTTTTATCAATGGAAACAGCTAGAGTACCGTTTCTTTTGGTTTATTTGTACATTCGCAATGATATTGAAGTCTTCGGTATAAGTTTGTTCTTTCGCTGAACTCTTCCCTATACTATGACACAATTATCAGCAAACTATAAATCACACGATTACGTTGATTTGAATTTCCCTTTTTTTCTTATGGTAATTTTAGATTAGATAAACCACCGTCTAGCGAAATTAAGCACATATTTAATACTCACATACGCTTGAATCGTCGCAGAACACGCGGTATACTAAATGTGTTTGTGTCAAAAAATAGGGCAGTACTCAAACGTAATAAAAGCCTTCCCTTTTGATCTAGTGTTATACATAATGCGCATTGAATGTTTTCATGAAAAATTTGAATTACGGTTAGAAATTTTGAAAAGCAGCAGATTTTTCTTTAAAGATGTCCCCGTTCCCGATTACTATATCAAAAGCTATTGGCGGATTTGGAAATACAACGAACAAATCTATTTGTTGTTAAATTTTCTTTTTCCTATAAATTACTAATAAAAAAATTCACACTATTATAGATAGTTCGAGTATATTCCACGAGTTTATTTATTGTTTATCCCCGAATCAAAGAATATTTACAAGTGGTTTCTCAAAATTAAAAAGTAAATATAAGACTATCAGCTCGCTGCATTGTTATTACCTTTCAGGAGTATAATTGTAGACAGTTAATAATTTAAGAAATATCAAAATTTAAAATATACATTATTCCTATTATTATATTAACAAATAAATTCACAGACAAATTACACTTTTTTTTAAAAATAATATTTAATTATTACATATTCCAACGCGTTTCAAAGCCGATAACTTCATAATTAAGAACTGTTTATGAAATAATTAAATATCGTTTTCAAAAAAGGGTTAATATACGTGATATTAATTTACTATAATTTAAGAAATTTTATTATTACCTGATTTAATGGTATATCGTAACCCACCATACATCGGAGACAGTATATTAGCGCTGAAAATGTAATCGCTCGCGGAGCATTACAGTTTCCCCACACTTCGTATCCGGTGCCCCTACGATAGCATTAAATATATATATTAAATAAAAATAGGAAAACAAAAACAACAAACAAACAACTGAAATATATTATCATTGGCTGAAAAATTTTAAACAATAAATCATCGTAAATTATAATTATCTTAATTCTGCCTATATATGACGTTGATATTTTATTAATATTGCGAGAAAATTTCTTATTAGCACATTCTTAAATTAAATGATACACGCAATTTACGATACTACATAATATTCAAATGTAAATAAACCAGATGTAAATGAAAGTCTACAAATTATTAGAGTCTCCAACCGATAAATAATAAATGTGTCTTTAAACAAAATAGTAACGTTTCCGTTTTAAAAAAATTATTTACCTATTTGTAAATTAAATTTATTTGCTCCCACAGTTTAAACAAAAGCTTAACGGAAATACTAAGTTCAAATTTAGAATCCGCGGTTTATGGCTTAGGACTTCTTTACTCAACTATCATTATATACCCGGTCTGAAATCGAATTAGGCAACACAGGAAAACCCGAGAAAATAAAGACGGATTTTCAGAGAAAAAATAGCCGATCACACCTCTAAACTGGATAATTTTTAAATCTTAACTTAAGAAATAAAGCCTCGTCAAGAATTCACGGAGTTTACGTTATATTTTAAACTAACGACGTTTGTATTAAACTCATTTATCTTCGCTAAAGAATTATCATAGCCTACATTCCTTATTTAAGTCCTCCGAAATATCCGAACAACATTTAATTATTTTGAAGGAACATTCTAAATATCACTTCTCGGGATAGTAGTTTTTGTTGAGACACAAATTTTTTTTAGAAAGAATAAAAACATTAAAAATTCGAACACAACAAAATTTACTTTAGATCGACTAGACAAAACTTTTTTGTGAACAGCGAACAAACGAGCAGACAAATAATATTTTTAATTCGTTAATATACTGAAATAGATAATAAATCCAATCTCCGTAAGTTGAAAATTAGTAGATGGGCGTATGTGTAGATTTCGTGAAATTTTTCTTCCTATGAAAACCAGCTTTGACTTTTTTTTCTTTATTTCAATATAACATTATTAAGAATATCACCATGCTACAAAAATCTTTTGAATAATTTCTGCTTCGTTTCGAAGCAAATTAGATTTACTTTGCACCCATCCTCTTCTGTGTAACAGTACGTAGCAAAAAAGTGGGTATTATTTTGGATATTTTAGAGGAATATGAAAAAAAAAAAAAAAAGGAGGGAAAATGAACGAAAATAAAATCAAAAACTTCACATTATTTTAGCTCTGTTTCTAAAACACAAAAAAAAAAAAAAACGATTGTAAGATAGTTTGAAGTTTTTGATTTACTTTCATTCATTCTTACCCCCCCACCCCCTTTTTTTCATATTGCCCTAAAATATCCAAAAATATACCTGCTTTTTTACTACGTACTGTTAGATTATAGAAAAGAAAACGGGTACAGACTAATTCTAATTTGCTCCGAAACGAAGCAGAAATTATAATTTAGACGTTCAAAAATTTCTACAATAGTACTAACGTAAAATCAAAAGTGGCTTGTCCTTTTTTCGTATCGATAGTAACCGTTACCACAATAATCGAACCATCATCCAACCAATCACTTGCAGATAGGACACTTTTTCCGGTTCTCGCCAAAGTTTTATTACCAACGTCACGCAATAAATCTCGAACAGCTACCTCGGCATTCTTCTGAATATGATTCATGTACGCTTGAACTACGCTTAGGCCGTAGTAATCGATGAGTTCGGAAACCAGATTTATTCCCTGTATCGCAAGTTATTTGAGATAAAAATCAGCAACACCGAAAATGTTCATCATTAATTAACAACATTGTTACCTACAACTCCGCATAATCTAAGAGCTTCCAGTTTATATGTAATTTTAACGGGATTTAAAAACAATTCACAAAAATTCGAAATATTATTTTATAAATAATAAAAGACGGCAGAGATTAATCGAGTATAATTTTTTTTTTTTAAACTCGACTTTTTAACTTGGCTAAAACTAGTACAATTACCCGTAATAAATAAATTCGAGTTAAATGATAATTTATTCGAATTTGCTAAATAAACACGTTTAAAATGAGTACGTATACCTTTTGATTCGCTGCAATCTGAGCTCTTAAATCCGATAAATTGTCCGATAGGTTTCGCGTTCCGGACGAATTCGGAATTTTCCCAGGAGCCATTAATTCTTCAGTTAATGCGGATTCTTGGAATACTCCTTTTTTAACTAAGAAAAAACTTTTGAATGTCGCTCCTTCTTCTATTAACAATTTCGAATGAGCCGGCATTGAACCGGGAGTAATACCACCGATATCGGCATGATGACCTCTACTGGCTACAAAGAATACGGCTTTCTTTTCATTACTATACGATTGAAAAATTAAAAACAAATTACGAAAACAAAAAATAAAATAAAAAGCTAAGAAATACTGAAGTCAAACACTAAATAAAAAAATTGCATAAAAAGTGAAATAAATAGACCGAAATAAAGCTACGCTACATTTAATAGACACAAAGAGTAGCTTGTTACACTTTAGACGTTAACGTTGTTCCGGAAAACCGTAAAAAAAACAAACGGTTATAACTGAACTTTGATCTTTCTAAAATTAATTATTTAAAACACATAGAAAAATTACGACATAAAATTTCACCAAACATCTTTTTTTTTTCTTTTTTTTTTATAGGCTCATCAAACAGGGATATCCCCCAGAAACAATAGGAAGAAAAGTTAACTAATTAAAACTTAATTCGATCGGAAATAGCTGAAATAAAGGGGAACTAATGGCAGGAACAACGGATCGAGAAGGAAAGGACAAGATATAGGAAGCATAATAGGGAGCAGGAAGTCTTAACTCTAAGAGGAGTAAATAAAAGGAAGAGCGTTCCGCAGAAAAATATTAACTGGAAATACATGTTTCGTTTTTTTTTTTTTTGTAACGAATAATTAAAGTTTTTGAAGTAAAGTTTTCTCCGATTTCTATAATTTACTTGTATTCACCAACTTTTTGTATATTCAAAAAATAAGAACGAAAAAAGTGATTTTCTCGACAAAACTTTTATCTAGGTATCATCGCAGAGTGATGATGATACATAGTTAAAATTTAGCCCTACTTATTGGTCAAATTTTAAATTGAATCCACTAAAAATATTTGCTAATATTTACATTACCGGTAGAATACTGGCGTTATGACTGTCAAGTCTGGCAAATGCGATCCGCCCGCTTTTGGATGATTCGAAAGAATTACATCACCTTCTTCCAACTGGTCGCCTACCATTTTTAACTACAAATTAAATAAAGTAATATTTTCAATCCTTTTTTTTTTTGTAATCATACTATATTATTTTTAACTGAAAATCGAATAATTTCTTTTATCAGTAACGTAAACTTTGAAAAAAAGCCCGCTTTTTATTTCTACCGTCGTTAATTTTTAATTGGAAGAAAATAATCTTAAAAACTGTTTTTATTATTTAGCGCAAATGGAAATTCCGAATCAATACAGAAAGGAGTGAATGTAATTTTAAAAATGCTATCGAGTTTTTATAGGAAATTAAAAATCCAAAAATACGCTAAAATACGGAACAATATTTACCTGGTACTGCACAGTTTCCTGCATTGCACCTAAATGAACCGGTATATGAGGAGCATTAGAAACTAGACCACCGTCCGGACCAAAAAGAGCGCATGAGAAATCCAATCTTTCTTTTATGTTTGTCGAGATTGATGTCCGTTGCAAAATTCTACATATAAAAATTTAACCGGTAAATATAAACATAAAACTAAAATACAAAACGAATACCAACATTTTTTTATACGAATTTATCTTTTCAGAGCATCAACATTATAAAAATTTAGGCAAAAACCGAATTTATCGACAATATAACTGATAAACATGTAAACCTTACATTAATTTTTCCTTTCGTACTGTGCACTTTTCCGAGTATTGTGGTGCCTTCCTTCTCTACTCGTTACGAATCTAACAGATAAACCCTAAATATCAAACTACTGTAATATAATTAAATTAGTAATCAAGGATTAGGTTCTTTTCTATACCTATCGACTTTCGCCGTTAGGAAAAACATTATATTTTGACTCATTGGCGAATATATCATTCTAGTAGGAATCGTCCGAAATATATTGTAAAACAAATTTTAAATGCTTTCTCGAGTTAGTTGAATCAATCAACGACTCAATTCTGTTAGCTCGTAAATTATACCACTCATTTTTAATTAGTCTATAAATAATACATATTCTTATTGAGTCGTTTAATACATCTCAGTAGCCTTCTGCCTCTTATATTTCCGTTAATTGCGCGCAATTGTAGTGGCAGAATTAGCCGAAATCAATAATAAATCAGTGAAATCGTTTCCAACGGTACCAGTGAATTAAAACAGCGATTATAGCTGAAAGATTCTGCACTTTGTATAGGTCACTGCTACCCCGTCTTTATATTGATATCGTATCTGTATTTTTGTATTTTTATTCTAAATTCTACTTTGTAATTGGTTCCTGTTTAGTTTTGAAATATTCAGTATTACAAGCGCGCGATTGATACGATAATATAATATCTCAGTAGCCAATGTTGTCACATTTTGGGATTCCGCACAAATAAATTTTTAGATTGTCCTTTCTATAGTAGTTTCGATTTGATTTCCTTTTTTTGCAAAAACAGAACACTGCCGCAAACCGTTCTCCTAGCTATAGTTTGAGTGAAGACACTATTTCATCTCCTGACAGATCTTTTCCATGAATGACAGTTACTAGTTGTCGTTTATCTAAAGACGTGTTTCAGAGTTTACAAGTAGCTGATTAATTATAATTATTACATAAAAAATTAACGTGGAAAAATGCCAATTATGAACAACAGGAAAACTAACAATAAACCCAGAGCGGTGTTGTTAACAAGCGTACTCGTAATGTTCATAATTTGATGCGAAAATTTTTTTATTGCTGTTAGACTAATTTTCATTTGACTTTTTTTTACGCATATATTTTGACAAATTCCATTTTTTTTTTTTTTTTAAGAAAAATCGACTGACAAATAGTTTCTTGTTCTTTTTATAAACGAAAATACATTTTCATGAACAATATAATATGATTCGTTGTGTATGATTTTTTAAATATTGGTATAATTCTATACAGCAAAAAAGTAAAAAAGACAGTTAAAAACATTATATTCTAACAAATCCACAACAAGACATTGTAAGAGTCTGCTAGAATTAAGGTGTGAAATTATCAGTAAAAGTAATGTTTTTGTGAGAAACATCAGGCTGAAGAATACCATAGAAATAACCAAATCAAAAAGCTCGAAAACTCAATAACTATTTCGGATTTTATTTTTTCGTAAAATTTTTTACTGTTTCATGAATTTTTACACATTTCCAACTATACACAATCGTAAATAGCATATTTCATACCGGCCCATCTGCTCAGCGATACTCATAAATCGGTGTGAAAAAATGCTCAGCTGAATTGCATCCAATTCTTCAGTTACTTTTATTGAACTGCCATCGCCGATCGTTATATCTATAAGGAAAAATTTCCATCAATCTTCACCATGTTCGGAAATAATCATTAAATGGATAAAAAAATGTTTAAATTAATTTTAGATGCAAAAAATCTTTAACATAACAATTTTCATGCAATTTGACATACTGCGTAAGTTGTAAATCGCAACTTAAACATTAAATAGTCCGACTAGGATTTTTTAAAGCTCCCTCGACCAGAGTTACAAGTCATTAAATTAAACATTAAACAACCACGGGAATGCTATAATGAAATAAAATAAAACTCTAAAAAGTCAATATATGTACGGCAATTTACACTGAGAGACGTATAAAATGATATGCTTCTTGTACAGGGTGCGGCAGCATAACTTCCTCTTTTAAAATGCGCCACTTTTTTCTACTAAATTTTTTAAAGAATTAATAACAGAAAATCAAAATAAAACCGCAAGGGAAGAAGCAAACATATTGCCAATGGGATCTAGAGTGTATATTTTGATTTTCTGTTATTATTTCTTTAAAAAATTTAGTAGAAAAAAAGTGGCGCATTTTAAAAAAAGAAGTTATGCTGCAGCACCCTGTATAACAATAAACGGAGATCAAATTTATCCGAATCTATCGGAAAATTCATGTATAACATTTTAAATTAGATATTTTTGATCATATTATTTAAATTATTTCTTTTAAGTTCAATTTCGCTGAATCGTTAAATTCACCAGAAATAACAAAGTTCTTTTTTATTTTTGAAAATAATAAGTTGAATGTATTTTTGGCAAATATTTCTTTTTTTAAAAATATTTTAACTCTATCTATTCATATCCTCAACGCTATAAATAGAACTGTAGAAATTTAATATATTCGTAATGTATAATTCTGCCCGCTATTAATCGTGAAATTACTTTTGCTACGTTAATCATATAAACTATTCAATTTTAATTCCAATACATAGCCAAAATAAAAATAGTTTAAAGCATAAAATAAATGTGTTTAAGTGTTGATTTGTAAATCTAAGTTTCCGTTTAAATATGTTTTAATTTACATAAGGGCATATGAAATAATCAAAGGTTTGTTTATGTGAGTTCATTTTTAGTGGCTTGGAAGGATTTCACCGTCTATTACCAGAAACAGCTTAATCTTTCCGAAACGTCAAAAATAAGCATAGATTATAAACATACTTTGTCTCCGGAAATTATTTAGAATGAATGACAATCAGTGCGAAAGTTTTAAACATTTTATAATCAGAAATTTAAGTTGATAGAAAATAATTCAAAAATTTACATTAAAATTTTTTAAAAGCATGTTTGTTTTCCTTTTTGTACCATAATTAAAGTTTTTGAGTAGCGTTCATTTTAAGCCTGAGTTTACTAAACATAATTTACATATATATATATATATATATATATATATATATTTATATGTATGTATATGAATATATACAATTAGGTACCAGAGAAATTTGGGAAAGTAAAGGCGACCGAGAGAAAGGAACTGACTCTCCCACTCTTATTTGTGCCGTTGGAACTGTGAACCTTAACTTCACAATCCCCGACGTCATACTAAGAGTATGGGACTCACTTTACTTATATGAATATATATATACACGCATAAACTCGATCCTTCACTGACACTCTCTAGACCCCCAGATGATAGTTTTCTATAGAAGATTCGGTTTTAATTTACTAAGTCATTATTAAATTTCGGGAATATCAAATAGAAATTGTATATAACAATATAATTATCTACAATAACGTTTCCGGGTATAACTCGTAATGAGCTAAAAATGGCTAGACTCAAAAACGTTTCTGCGGTAAATATTTTATTACATACAGTTTTTGTTTGCTATTTTCCTAATTATATTTATTTTAATATTTTATAATTCCAGCAAGAAGAATAACAAAATTCTCTATACCACATTTATCAATTTTCTAAATTTAAAAAGAATTAATATAAAATTATATTTTATTGTGTTAATGAATTGTAGCCAAACCGCAATGCAGCAAACAAAATCCATTGACATTACTCTAAATTTATATTGTAATAAAATATAATACAATCACAGAACGCAGATATTATATTTTTTTTCAGTTAACATCATGAATTTCACATGCATTCTGGATATTTAAAATTTTTATTGTAATTCGCAAATTAAAATTAAACTGGCGCATCGAGTCACTAGTAATAATAGCGAATTCTTTATGCATTATAACTGTATATTCTATTACAACCTATTATAACGATTTATAGATGATTTCGCATTTGTAACGTAATTTATTAAAGTAACAAGTTAAATAAATTTCTTTAAAATAAAAATAATTAAAAGCATATTTTTAACCTACTTATATTGCCAGTTTTGCTAATTGCAGCGGTGCAATGTGGTTCCACTAAAATTGTACTTAATTTATCGATGATAATAGCGGGTCCTTCGATAACGTGACCGCATCGTAAGTTTTCCAATAAATAAACCTTTGTTTTTTGATAACCAACATTCTCAAAGTACACATCATGTAGCTGAAAGTCGATTTATCAAACTCAGTTAAATGTACAGAAATAAAAAATCTATTTCCCATAAACAATACTTCAAACTGACAAGAAATTGAAATACATTTTTATAACCACATCGAATTCTTTTAGTAACATTATTCAACACTTCGTTTAAAAGTAACGTTACCGGTTAAGAAAAAAAATCTTTCGAATATTTTGAAATAAATAGTAACATCATTTAATTTTTTACACATACAGAAGTAAAGTAATTAGTTATATATGTCAACAATTTTGAATTATCGCTTGAATTCAACAAAAAACACGTTCTCCATTATAAAATACTAAGCAGAAAACATTAACGAAAGCCAAAACTGGATAATAGTTTAACAACATTATACTTATTTCAAAAATATTTTTGCCGAACGATCTAAAATTTTACCAGCTGCAATATTAAATGAAAGCAGTTAAGTCAAATAATGAATTTTGTATCAAAATTATAATACGATTTAAAAGTGACATAGTTCACTTTTTTACCATTTAATACGCGACATAAATGTTAAGGTTAAATGTGAGAGATATTTTCACAATACACTTATTACATTACAGTAAAAAAAAACAATTAGCATTCCAAATAAATCAATACGCCATTAAATAATGAATATATTATCAAAGGTGGATAACAAATGTTTTTGAAGAATTATCCAACATAATAAAAAATACCATTCTATTCCGTACTATCAGCGGAATTATTCGCGATCAAACTAGCGGTATATTAAGCCTCTGATTTGCCGGATAAGTCATTGATCTTTACGGACACCTACAGCGCAATTGGCCTACAGAACTCATTCCACCATTCCCAGCATCCTCTAGCTAAGGAAGTCGTCTGGCACCTAACCACACTCCCAACTGGTCACATAACACTGGAATGGATCCCAGTTCACAAAAGCATTGCTGGAAATGAAACCGCTGACAGAATTGCAAAGGATGCGGCCTTCCTTCTTCCAATACCGAATGCACTCAGCGCTTATTTCAGAGCCGTGGTGTGTGGTTGCTTACGGCAGGAGTGGTCTGGTATTTGGAGAGATCTCGACCCGTCAGCAAATAAATCAAGAGCTATCAAACCCTTCGCAAAAGTTTTGCACTACTGCGTTCCGCCCCAACCGTAAGGAAGAAATAGTTTTATGTAGATTACGAATAGGACGTACTAGCTTAACTCGTGCATATCTTCTACACAAAAGTCCTCCTCTACTGTGCACTCCCTGCTCTGTTTCATTATTTGTTAAGCACATTCTGGTCGATTGCCCGCGATATCGTGATCTTCGCCTAAAATTCAACTAGCGACCTCTTTGGACAACACTCTAGGTGGTGACGTACACACTGCTAATCATCTTTTTAAATTTCTTCAAGCCTCCAAACTTTACGAGGTTTTGTAACCATCTATTTCACCGTGCTTCTGGCCGTTGTCAAAGTAAAGGCACGTTAAAGGGGAAAAAAAGAATATTAAAATAATTTTAAAAAATACATCAAACCAATAAAAAAATATATACATAAACTTTTAAATGAACCATTAGAACTAATTAAAAGAATAAATAACCGTTGTAATATCTAATTATTGTAAATAGCAGAAAACTCATACGAATCCGTAGCTAACTAATTATTTCGTATGTGTAGCTAAGCGACTTTAATTATTAAGCGGAATCTGCGAAGAAATTAAAAAAAAAAAAAGTTCAATTAGAATTTATAATTGAAAAGTACAATTTTAAAATACTATTTTTTGCGTAATAGAAAATAATTTTAATACGTTTTTCCTTTTTGGTGTTTTTCTTTATTTTCAATACCGAAGGTTATTCGAGTGAACGGTTATTCTATTCAGCCAATTTTTCTGATGCCGTCACATAGGTAATTTCCTAAATAACAGCTTATTAATACCAGATGAATAACTGATCGAGCCTGAATTTTTTTGACAATATCTCTTTCATTAGGTCTAAATTTGAATTTTCTTTTGAATTCACCGATAGCCTTTATGAGACGGATTTCTACTTAAATTAATCAAGATCTTTTAATCATTCAATCCTTTTCCTTCATTGGTTGTGACTGAAAATTTTCTAGTGCTCGTCTTGTTGATACCTTCACAAATATTTCCGAAAGTAGCCAAATAGAACTCACAATTCGGAATGGCAGTTTCGAGTTGTCACATCGGCTATATTTTTTTCTACAGAATTTACCTTTATATACCCACGTTTAAGATATATTTTTACTATTTTTAACCATTGATGTCTTTCGCGCCTTCAAAATGCAGTCCTAAATTAACTGAGTTTATTTTTGTGATACGACGTTGTCCCATACATTTAAGTTATATAGAACGAACATCTCAGTCTTAAAAAATAATTATTATTATTACTTCGCTAAAAATACCACGCATATTCGAGTGTGAAAATATGATTAATATTACACGTTGGCAAATTTTTAACAACCGTAAAAAATAAGAATGCTGAAACCAACGCGTAACTACATGAAAACCGTAAATGAGCTCTTCATAAAATAATTCTGAATAAGTGAAATGAATGCTAAAAGTAGTTATTCAAAACTTTATAATTCTTTTTGTTCCTGAAAAATTACTATTAATTAGGTATAAGTGAAAATGAAAGTTTTTCGAACAGAAATAAACAAAGCTAATATAATTAGCGAACAAACACTTGGCAAATTATAAAATTCAAGGCCTACTCATCAGCTACATAACTGGTAATAAATACAGTACCGGTGTTGTTTCTTCCGTTAAAATTAACTACTCGTAAAGAAAATAATCCTCATCATCGCCTAATACAAGTATTATCTTTATTAGTACTAATGGACTGCAACAACCAAATTATTTTACATTCTAGATTTATAAGCTATTTTTAAAACTCTTTTGTATTGCGTTCAGCGTTTTTACTTTTAACAAAATCATAAAATTATAAACACTATAATAAACATCAACTAATACACTAAAAACATTTTCGAGAATTCCCTATCTGCAGGTAAAAACAAAAAAAACAACAACATGTAAATAAAAATAAATTTAGTATTAAACGCCTGGAATCTGTAGGAAACCTAAATAGTCTATTTTCGCTTAGAAAAACAGACCAAGAAAATAATTAAAAATGAACTTAAATGTTTAATTTTTAATGTAAAAAATTAAAATTACTTAAGGAGAGTAGTATGGTGGAATTATTCGACTAGAGATAAAGTGTGGATGCGTTGTTTGATTTTCGGAAGCATTAGTTTATCTATTTTCGGTTGAAAAAGAAAATCAAAGAAATATTAGTAAACGTGAACTCTAGTACGTGATCGTAACCTAAAGCAGACTTAAATCATACTAAATCGGAAAATAGAAATACATATATATATATATATATATATAGATAGATAGATAGATAGATATGTAAAATTTTAATGGTGTAGCCCTAATTAGAATGAACTATGAAACTAGAGGAAAAACATTAATAAAATGATTTACAAGGTTAAACAAAAATATTATCTTCATTATTATATATTTTCTTTCTGTTGTAGCAGTAGATGAGGAATTTCCGGAAACATACCTGGTATAAGTAATTTATATTTATTTAGCGCTTGTTATAGTATTTATAATTTCATTATTTTATTAACTATTTATCTGGCGGGATGTATGAATACATTACATTTTGTTTTTACTTTTGTTTAACATTTGAACTACTATGCTATTAAGCGTTAATCTATATATAATCGTTGCTAAAAATTCAACATATGCCGATTTATTTCTTCAAAAAGTTAAATTTCTCTAAAGTATTTTTCGATCAATTTATCAACGCATATTTTTTACCGCAGTTTCACTTCGTTATTACTTTTTAACAAGACAAGTTTGCTTAATTAACCTATGATCATTTTTTTCTTTTCTATCGTTCTATAGCCCCCTTTATTTGTTAGCATAATTTTAATTCATATATCTTCTTACACGTTTTTGTTCTTCTCTTTTACTTTTATCTACCATTTTCATTCTAATGGTAATAATTTAACTGGCCACGTCGAATCTATCTATCTCAAACAGTCTTTGTCGCTTTCTGTTTATTTAAAATTTTTAAACTTCGAACTTCCTACGCCATAAAATTCTCTGTTTTTTCAGTCTCCTGTTCCCTACTTTTTTTTTGTTTTATTTCTTCAGTATTCTGTCACAGTGTAAAATAATTTCAGTTCCTTCCTCTCATTTGTTCTGTATTGCAGTGTTGATATTTTCTTCTGTTGATACCTTTTCATGCGTAAATCAGCTGAAGCAGTATATTAAATAATTGGCAGAAACACTGACTCGGGTTAGAGGATTATTCATTTAAAGATTTATTTATTTTTTGGGACAAACAAACTGAAATAAAAAAAAAAAATAAAACCGAATACAAATCAGATCAAAGAAGGAAGTGTCAAATAATAATAATTAATTTAACCATGACACAGATAACTTTCAGTAATTAAAATATCTTAAAGTACATCTTAAAATAAAATTTCAAATGCAAAAATCAGTCATAAATATACCTCTTTATACGACGCTGGTTCGACAGCATCTGAAATATCTTCAGTATCCAAAAGGAAAGACTTACCAACTCCTCTAATACGGATATCGTCCACAACGATATTTCTATTGGACAACGTGAAACCAAATTCATTCTTGTATCTAGAAAAAAATAAAAGAGCCGTGTTATTATATAAACCATGTGCGATAAATCTGAATATAATACATCATATTTTACCATATTTATCCAATATAAATAATCGCATGTTTTCGATTTTTATTTAATTTTAGTAATAATAAGGAATTTAAAATGTTCGATACGTAACCCGAATAAAGAAATACGTCATTATAAGTGTTGACGAATTAATATTAACGCTTACATCAATAATTCACGTAGATAACTCGATGAAATACAACGGATAAGTTGCAAATAAAAAGCTAAATTGTTTTAAAATTCCCGCCTTGCTTTACATGTTGTAAAATCAAAAAATTTATTATTAAAATTGATCTTTTGATAATTCAGAATAATTTACTCGAAAAGTAAGAAATAACTTATAACTAAATTACATGTTTTAAAAACCTATCATCGAAATGGAGAAGCTTCGAAAAATATAAACATTCTTTTACTTTTTAAATTAATCGGTTTTTGCTCCATACAGTGAAAACCCATAATATTGTTTAGGTTAATTCACGAATTTCAAACCATAATATGGAAAAAAATTATCCTATTTCCATAATATTAGACAAAGCGATTGTTACCAAAAACTTTTGCATATCAAAAATTATCACAGAATGATAACTTTTATTCACCATATGAAAAATTTTACCAGTAACTAATAAATGTGTAAAATTTGTAAATTGAAAAATGCTTTCAATAAAGCAAGACACTTGTACGAAATTAAGAAAAATAAATGAATAACTAATACCAAAGATAAGATTAAATATAATTTACGAATTTGAATTTAAACATAATTGTTTGTTTTTTTATAATATATTTTTCTATTCTGGAAAAGAAATTTTTTTTTAATAAGTAGGCTTATTTTAACACTTTGGGACAAACATAAATTAATAGTTCCTGAAGAGACAAATGCACTCATTAAAAACCGTTAAATTTCTTTAGATCCTTCAGAATTCAGAAATAATAAAGAGCTAACAAGAAAACAAATGTATTATAGAGACACGAATTTTTTAAACAAAATAGCATTATTTCTATTGTTTTTAAATATAAAATAATGTATATTTGCACATCGGGTTGAATGTAGTGTATTTTTATAACTCGAACGAGTAATATTACGAATAATTTTTTAATTAAATTTTAAGACAGAAAATTATTAAAATTGAAATGTTTTTAATTTCAACGTTATGTTCCACTTTTTCAGTTAACTAATCTTTTATTGAAATAGAAAAATTAAAAACTGTTTAAAAGTTCTATTGCGTAAAATTACAACTGAGTAGCTTATAAAAACGAAATTTTCTAGATAATGTTAAATTATATAGTATGATACTTGAAGAACACACACACACACACATATATAAAATATAAATGTATTTTTTTTTCAGACATTTCCCATCTATCTTTTATGGGGAAACGCTCTCATAATCTTTTTTAAATATCCGAGTCTGCTTCAAACTACCTACCAAATCTTCTGTTGTTTTTATGGATTTATGTGTAATACCTGTTTTCCTGTGGCTAAATAAATGTGTAGCCTCATCACATACCGGAACAAAAAGTGCATTATTTATATTATTTCTTTCGGAAAAAATATCAAAAATACAATTTATGCAGAAACGTAAACTGAAATATGTTGAAATTTTCGTTAGAAATTTATGATAAAAGAAACTAATCAAAAAAAAAAAAAAAAAAAAAAAAAAAATGCTATTAAAAATTATTTAATTATCATAGACAATTAACAATATGATGAGTATTATTTTTATAGGATTAAATGCGCATAGCTTCTGTATAAAGCAATTTGGATGCGTGAATTATTGAAACAGTGAAAGAAAGGGATACCAAAACATAAAGGCAGGTTTTGACAATTTGAAAAATTTATATTTTGTATTTTTTTTTTATCAAAATACAAGCAATATTCACAGAAATATTTCATTTATATATCCAAACTACTCAAAAATGATGATACTCTGACTGATTTAAATAAACCCAAGTGTTACCGCAAAACAGTATTTACAACCAAAGTATACGTAAAGGAAAAAAAACACAACTGTATCGCGGATGAATCCATTAAAGATACATTATAAGTATGATAAAGATTCTCAGATATATCCGAATTACGTGCGGTCTGTATTACCTATCAATAAATTTAGCACCAAAATCAGCTACACCATCTCCGGTATCATATGAAGCGGAACACATAAGAGCACAATCTGTCCCGTCGTAGCGTAAATGTAAATAAGATTCAATCTTAATTTGATCGTTAGAAAAACCTTGAACAGTCAATTCCTTTCTACATTTTTCAGACAGCACAGATAGTCTTTCTTCAATATAAGCGTAATTTTCTGAAATACGACAAAAAATTTAATATAAAATAAACTCTACAACTGCCTCTTTTTTTAAGCCCCTTCGCAGCCATACACTCTGAGAGCAATCACAACGAAATTACACTGCAGTCTTTCATTATTTAGTTCTGTTATCTATTCCAAGCATGATGAGCGATCATTTGTTCAGTAACGTAAATGTACAGTTAACAAGTCTATTTATTAACATTTATGAAAAAGTATTTGGTATATTAATTACATATACGCACAGACATACACATGCACACATGAATTCGTATACATCTCTAATGTATATGTGGATATACATACGTTGAAAACGCTCATAAATGCATTAAACGACGCGAAACTGTAAGCTGTAGAAAAATTAATTAAATAACGCACAATTCTTACCATAAATTTTTAATTTAATCTTACAGGGCGATAAATAAATAAATGTACACTAAATTCGGAAAATTTTAAATATAGATTAACTCAAGTAGATAAATAAATAAAACTTACCGGTTTAAACAAATAATTTACAATTTGAAATGTACATTTTATAATGTTTTTTTGTTCGTTCGCATCAGACATCTAAAGTATACGATGAAATTTAACTTTCTACTTTTTAACAAATCTTAGAAAATAAACAGAATCGAGAAGCATCATGCCAAAAAAATTGTTTTTTGCCGGTTACGAATCAATAACATTTTCCTTCTTGCGCGAAAGAAACTTCACCGCTATTTGCGAGTAGCGTATCATAATTTTCTAAATCTTTCAAAATTCATTTCAAAAACTATTACAAATAACAGTGTATAATCAATTAAATTTTCAGAGCGTATAGAAAATATTGTAAAAATTAAACGATATTCATTAAGCAAAGAAACATTATTTTAGTTCTTATTAATGAAAATCGTTCAAATAAAGTAAATTCATAATAAAAATAGAAATCATTTTTTTTTTTTTTTTTTTTTTTTTTTTTGTAATTATCTAATCCTGCCTAATAACGGAAGAAGACATATGTAGAAGATGGAAAGAACATATAGAAGATCTATATAAAGGAGAGGAAAATATACAAGAAATAAAAACAAACGATTACAGACAGGGAAGAGACGAAAAAGGACCTGGAATAATGAGAGAAGAATTTGATCTGGCATTGAAGGAGCTGACAAATAAAAAGGCGCCAGGCATAGATAACATACCAGCCGATTTATTAAAAATGACCGATGAAGGAACTCAGGAAGAATTATACGAGTTAATAAAAACATGTTATGAGCAAGGTAAACTGCCACAAGATTTCAAAACCAATGTAGTAATAACAATACCTAAAAAATTACATACAAGAGATTGTGCTCAGAATATAGGATAATAAAATTTAATATCGCATACCTCAAAAATAATAATAAAAATTATAATGAAAAGAATACGGAATAAAATAGAAGAAACGTTAAGTAGAGACTAATATGGATTCAGAAGGGAAAAGGGAATCCGAGAGGCTATATTGGCATTAAGGCTAATTATAGAGAAAAAAATCGAACTAAGGGAAGAACTATACATAGCTTTTGTAGACATAGAAAAAGCCTTTTTTGATCATGTAACATGGAGAATATTATTCTCAAAATTGGAAGAAATAGGAGTAGACCACAATGATGGAAAAATTATATGGGAATTATATAAGGAACAAAAGATGGAAATAAGAATCGGAGAGTACAGTAAAAAGGCGCAAAAATACAAAGAGGAGTAAGACAGGGATGTCCGTTATCGCCTATGCTTTTTAATTTAATAATAGAAGAACCAATTACAACGATGAAAGAAAAGACTAAAGGAGTGAAAATAAACGGAGAAGAAATACACTGCTTAAGATTTGCGGACGATATTGCGTTAATAGCTGAAAGTGAAGAGCAACTACAAGAGCAATTGTTAACATTACAAAAAGGCTTGGAACAATTAGATTTAAAAATAAATAAAGGAAAAACAAAAATATTAATAGCTAGTATTAATGAAAAGAGAAGGCACAGATAAAGTTAGGCAAAGAAATATTAGAACAAGTAAATCATTTTAGATACTTGGGAAGTATTATAACACAAGAAGGAAGAAGTGATATAGAAGTAAGAACAAGAATAGCAATTGCCAAACAAACTTTCATGAAAAAGAGAGAATTATTCAACAAAAAGGTCAAACTAGGTACAAGGAAAAGATTAATGAAGACTTACATATGTAGTGTGTTGTTATATGGTTCGGAAACATGGGTATTAACAAAGAATCTTAAAAACCGATTGGAGGCCTTTGAAATGTGGGGATGGCGCCGCATTTTAAATATTTCATGGACGCAGAGGAAAACAAAAATAAAGAAATAATGGAAATGATAGAAGAAGAAAGGAAGCTAATAAAAATTTTGGAACAAAGAAGAGACAGATTTTTAGGAGACATACTGCGCCACAACACCTTCATAACGACAATAATACATAGAAGGGAAACTAGAGGGGAAGAGGAAATGAGGCAGACCTCGACTTAAATGGATACAACAGACAAAAATCAAACTGAAAGTGGATTATAATAATATTAAGAACACAGCACAAGACAGAAAAAAATGGAAAAGGATAATCAAGCTACAAGACAAGAGCAAGGCTCTTAAAAAGAAGAAGAAGAAGAAGAAGAAGAAGAAGAAGAAGAAGAAGAAGAAGAAGAAGAAGAAGAAGAAGAAGAATCTAATCCTGCCACGGAAAAAATGTGATAAAAAATATTAATCTGATAATTTTAATCGGAATTTGCTTTGTCAGTTAATACTAGTAGATGAACATGATTAATTAATATAAATGATGAAGATATCGAATCGAACTACATTTCCAAATGTTAAATTATCAAAATTTGTAAATGTTACAATTTCAAAAAAAAAAAAAAAAAAAAAAAAAAGGAAGAGAAAGAAAACGAATCTCCGTCACGGGGAGGGGGGGGGATTAACGCAAAGTAATATTTACCCGGCAAATATAATTTAGCGCAAGGTTCTTGATTTTCTTGAACAACATCAGCGCAAGCCATACCATAAGCTGATAATATTCCGGCGTATTTATGAATAGCAATTGATCTCATCCCTAATGATTTACTGATTGCGCAGGCATGCTGACCTCCAGCACCACCAAAACATGCCAATATATGGTTTCTCGTATCATATCCTTTGGCCTAATACGGTGAAAATAAGGAAATATCTTAAAGATAATTCAAAAAACCTTTGTACGTATCTTTAGGAGAATTTTGGTTAGAATATGTTCTAGCAGATATTATATCGCGAAAATTTTTATTAATATCTAATCTAATTTAAAACTTAAATAATAGTTGAATTTTCAAGTTTTCAACATATTTAATAAATCAAACTGAAGAAATATATAATGTAAAGAGTCGAGTGACTAGTTACATTTTTTGATATGAAATAAACTTCAAAAAGAAATGTAAAAAGCAAACAAAAAAAAGCATATATCAGGAACAGACGAGAAAAGTATAGGAAATAATTTATCGAGAAATATTGAAGAGAGGAAGCACAGTTTACTAGTAAAATAATAAAAATCAACTAGTATAGAAAGGAAATAATCAAACTAGTATAAAAAGTTTAAAGAAAATAAAGGGTAAATAATTATTATTTATTTTTGAATTTTTTAAAAAGTTTCCATGACACATTCATCTAATCCGAATTATTGCAATAACTAGCATGTGCAAATCTGTCTAATAATTTTTCGGCGCAAGAGGAACATTTTGAAAACTAGCCAGAAATAAAAATGCGCTATGCATTAAAATGTAAAAACATAAAACTGAATCCAATAGGTGATTTGAAGAAAATAACGAGAATTTATTCCTATTAAAAATGATGTTTCGATGAATAGAGAGATGTTTGCGTTTTAATTAAAAATTTCCAAGTGAAAAAGAAGTTTAATTTGTTTTTAAATTTTTTTTTAATAAATCAAATGTTTCACAGCGTGTCAACTAAGAAATTACACACACCTGTGTTAAAGCTCTAATCGGTCGACACATAGCTTCATTAGCCACTTTAATAAATCCCATGGCCACTTCTTCCACTGTTAATACTGGTTTATTAATAGTCAGTTGAAACTGATTAACCTGCCAATCATAATGGGAGAAAAAAAAGCACACGAAAATTATTAACACGCTAAACTTTTTCAATTATTCATAACTAAAATCTTGAAATTCTTTAATTACAGTTATCGCCCAGTTTTTAATGCAATGTTAGAAAAGAAAAAATAATTAACTATTTTAAACAAATGTCTTCAGTTGAAAATGAATTTTATTAACACTCAACAGGAAAAAATAGAAATATTAGCATTTAAATAAGTTAAAATAAAACAATTCGTACTGTCTAGCTCTCAGTTATTAATAGTAATATCTGATATACTAACAATAAAATCAAATAAGCTAACGAATTTTAAATTTTAGCCGAGTTAAAATTACTACAACAAATAAATTCACGAGATTACGAAATAACGTATTGAAGGATTGAATCAAAATGGCGCAAACAATTCGTTATAATCTTACTTCAGCATAACTCGGCCTCGGATTATTCAGTAAAATTCGAACGATTATAATTTTCTTTATTACTTTAAATTTTAAAGTTTTTATCGTTTAAAATTACCCAAAAATATTTTATACGAACAATTATTTCATAATTTTTTTTTTTTTTTTTCGCAATAAGGCATATGTATAAAATTAAAAAATGCAGAAAGAAATCTGAAACACTGTATTTAAATTACACGGCGTAGAAACAATGTCCAAATATAAATACCGTGAATAATGATCACCGTCGAAAAAAAAAATTGAAAAAAATAAAATACTCGCTTTTTAGAATATATATATACATATATATTTTTTTTTTTTTTATAGTTTGTAGTATTCTTAAAAATTCATCGGCTATACTAAGTGTTTTTTTCTACAAAAATATATTTTTGGTAGTATATAAATGCAGTGTAAAAATGTTTATTCTTTTCTTTTTTTCGATTTTTTTTTTTTTTTATCAAGCAGAATTGAAGATATAGTTAACTTATAATAAACGAGTAATAAGAATAAAGTACTTTTGTAAACATAAACGTAAAGTTACGAATCGTGTAAAAAACACAAGTATTGCTTTGATGTTTATTAAAAATAAATAAATATGTCGATTACCTGAAAGAGAAAAGTGATGAATTATTAAAATTGCACTTATAGAAAAACAGCTAAAACTATTTTAATGCAAGCTAGAAAATAAAGTAGATAGAGTAATGAAGTGATTCAAATAACGAATTTAAATACCAAACGAAAATCTTGGAAAAGAAAAATAATTACTTGAAACTCTTCCAAGCCATTCGATAAACGCTATAAGGTCATAATTTCAATTTAACGAAAATTCAACTGCATTTGTTTCTACTTAAACTTCGTATATAAAAATTTCATTCATTCTTCTTCCGCGAAATACGTATAAATATTTAAATGTTGAAAAGTTGCCGAAAAACCTCGGAATATAATATGTATTTTTCCGTATTGAACTGCGTCCTTTTTGCGTTGTAACTTAAAAGCTAGGCTACCTTTAACGCCGATTATTAATGAAATAAATTTATAATATTACGCTCGGAGCATATTATATCGAAAAGGGACATTACAAAACAACCATTGTTTACATCGATATATAGAACCCTATACTAAACAGTTTCCTACACCAGTTTTGTTTTCCTCTTTTTTCTTTTCTTTAACGAGAAAATCAATTCGCAATAAAATATTTTCGATAGTCAGAATAAAATCAAATACACACACGTTTTGGGCAGTTTTTTTTTTGTTTTTTTTTTTTTTTTTTTGGAAATTTGTCCTTTACTGAGTTTAAAAATAATAGAAAAGTATAATAATCATATTTCAACCTTTTCGGTAAGTTCGTTAAATGCTTTCAGAGCTCCGTTTTTATCTAACGGTTCATTTTCATTCGGTCCGAAAATACACGGAAAATAATTTGGTAATAAACGACCCAAAATTAGATTGGCATCGGTAACGGTAAGATAGCCGCCTTTACGATAGCAAATAGGGCCAGGATGCGCACCAGCACTCTCTGGACCAACAACAAATAATCCGGATTGGAAAAACAGTCTGGAACCGCCACCGGCAGCCACAGTATTTACATCCAACTGAAAAATCAAATTAGTTAAATTTAACAGAATGCCTACAACAGGACGAATCAGTATGAAAATAAACATCGTATATCATTTTCATACCTGCGGAGCTTGAATAACTATTCCGGCTGTTGTCGTTTCCAAAATATGTTCATAAGCACCCGCAAATCGACTTACATCTGTAGAAGTACCACCCATATCGAAACCGATAACTGGCTGGTCAGTTTTCGTAGTACATGCATAACCGACAACACCCCCAGCCGGGCCAGATAATATAGCTCTTGAACCATTAAAACTACAAATTATTATTTATATTAAATATTAGAAAAAAATAAATAAAAATTTTTTTTTTTATTTCAACTATTATTATGCATGGTTTCATAAAAATGCTATGGAAGTTTTGCATAAGGGATTCTTCGAAAGAGTTAAGTCACTAAACCGCCAAAGAGACTAATATATGAAAGAATCTTATCTAGGATCTTTTGGATAAATCTATTTACAGCTGGATTCGATAATTACATATCTGATAAGAAAAAAATAAATCCCTTTTAGTAAATATTTTACATTATTAATGAGACTTCACGGAAAAATTCTACAAAACCATGCCATTGCACTATTGCACTATTGTACAAAATACGTCCCGAAAATGTATGACATATTTATTACGAATTTTTCGTTCTTTACACTCAAACTAAATACAAGTTTTATGTTAGTACTTCAACTTTAATATTATTCTAGAAAATTTTCCGAAATTTATAACTTGATTTTGATATTCAGTAATGTTCACAATTGTAATCACTTACACACTTCGAAATATATTTTATTTCAAAATTAAAGAAAGAAATAATAAACGGCAGATTATAAAATTTAATAGCAACGCAGGATTCAAAATTTACCAAAAAGTAAAAAAAAAACAAAAACAATTAATAATATTCACCGTGAAAATTAATTTACTTCCTGTTTTGCTTCAGTCACAACAGTGTTAACATTCAATGGCATATCAAGCCATTATTTATGCTTAAATTATAGTACGTGGGTGATTCAGCAAGTTTCTGCGTTTCTGGGGGAAGGAGGAGGAGGAGGGGGGGCGTAACCAAAACAACGCGCGAAGGATGAATCCGCGTCAATTTTGAAGTTCCAAGTGCAATTTACTTTTTATTTGCAGAAGGTGAAACTCCGCCGAATATTTATCGTCGTTTTACTGCTACGTGCATAAGAGGACAACGTGATGGCTATAGAAACGAGATGATACAGCGGCCAAAAAATACTCGTAGTTTGCGGAGAGAAGAACGGAAATGAACAATTTTTCAGGACAACCTTCGTAAACAATACTAGCTTTTGCAGGTGTTCATGCGGTTATCCGCGATGATTGGCATGTGCCACTGTAAAGAAGATTGCTGCGAAATTAAAAAGAATAATGATTTCATCGAGATTTCTACGCGACGATAATTCGTGAACATTTTGAGATGCCTAGTCACTGCACGCATAGACATTTAATGAAGAAACATAAAAAAGAAAAACAGAATAGGCACTGGTCCGGATTTATTAACGGTATACCACGAGGAAGGTGAGGCTCTTTTCGGTTGTATTATCACGGGCGATGTATGCCGGGTACGTTTCTATACCCTCGAGACAGAAAAACAGAAAAGAAAAGAAAAGAAAAAGTCGATGACATAGGCTGGTCGTGGAGAACAAACATCAATAAAAATTAAAACACAACCTGCAGCGCAAAAAGTATTACCTACTGTGTTCTGGGATACGGAAAGGATTCTTCTTGAGAAGTATCTAGACGGAAAGGTGAAATCGTCCATATTGGAATGGGCCAGAGGGCCATTTAAATTCAAAGACATACAGCATTTTCAGTTAAAATTTTAGTTCCGGCATGACAATGCACACTCGCATACATCGTAATGATACACGCGTTTTTAAAGTTATTCAAATGGAAACTTTTTTCCACATCCGAAACATTCGCCCGATTTAGCGCTTTCCGATTACCATTTTTTTTTTTTTTTTCACCTTAATAAAATCTAATTCCGTAAAAAAGATTCGTAAATGCCACCGAAGTAAAAAGGGCGCTATCCATTTGCAAAAAATTTGGCGGCTGATAGAACAACCGGTTTAATGAAATCATTCTCTATCGTTGTATAAAATGTCTCGAAATTCCTAGACGATTATGCGGAGAAACGATCAATTTTTCTCTAATATTATACATTCTCATTTCACCTTTATTGGTTACGTCTTCTCTTTCTACTAGGTCACAGAAACTTACCGAACAACTTACATATTTCCTGATCGTGAATCTTAAACTTTATTATTTACAATTTAGTAAAATTAAAAACATTACTTAAACTGAAATTACTGTATAGTAAAAACTTTCGAGACAAACAGAAAATTTAATTATTTATAAAAATTCATTTAAATACCGACATGTTTTGGGGAGTCTTACACTCCATAGACCCCGTTGGTATTTAAATGTATTATTATAAATAATTAAATTTTTCATGTTTGTCTCGAAAGTTTTTGTGTTACGATAATGATACAGAAAGTATATTGCGAATAATTTTGAATTTTAAATATTTCAAACGGAGTTTTATCGCAATACCGTAATTATTTTAAATTATTACAGTACCAGTCCATTGAAGTTAAACCGCCGTCACTTTGCATAAACAATACGTTGACATCTTTTAGGTCATTTTTAAATCCCGAAGCAAATGTTTTCATATATTTTTGAATGCACGGAGTAAGGTAGGCGTCAGCGCATGCAGTATAACCACGGGCAACAATTCGAACCATCGGCATTACTTCGTGAGACAAAGATACATGCTCAAATCCGATGCTTTCAGCAATATTCTTTATTTCCAATTCATCTTCGACATAACTAAAAGCATACACACAACATCCACATACTAAAAATTACTATATACAACGATACACGGTAAACATGATCATCGTAGTTAACCGAGAAAAAGAAAAAAAAAAAAAAAAAAGGAAGAAGCGGGTTAGTAAAGACATAAATAAAATTACAGCAAAAACTTATAGATTACTTCACCATGTCAGAAAAATTGGTTAACGAGAGTGAATTTTGTTCGAAAATTAAATAATAATATTGCTACATTTTAAAATACATACGTGTAAGAATGCATTAACACTACCGCTAAGCTTTTAATTCCTTTCTCTTTTAAACGATTCAAATGTTTCGTTAAATCGGGTTTGTCTAAAATTTCCCGTATGTATAGTTCTTCTTTAGTGGTACCGGTAACCCGTCCTTTCCAAAAAGAAGGTGCAAGACGACAATCTTCTTTACGAACGGGCACAACGCGGCAGTTTACTTCTACAACATCTTCATATAATACAGATGGAGTCCTAATGTCCTTAAATAATATAGTGCTAAACGTAAGAGATTCTGCCATTTTAGAGTAACAATTACACTACTGTTATAATAATTACCGAAGCATGTTGCCCCTTAAAAATATATAAATTATTGCATATATAATTTTGCTTTATCTTATAAAAAACTCCGTTAAATTCTGGATAAAAAGATGTTTGCGGAAGTTTTAAGTTTTTTTCTGCATTTTAATATAAAAAATCCTCTACATTCGTGAAAACTGTGCATTACTTTTAATCGGGAAATGCTTTTAGTGAGCCAAATCAAGCAAGTAAAATTCGAAGGAATTTTGTACCGTAAATAGGTGTTATTAAAAACCACTTTTAGTTACAAAAATTAGAAACACTAAACAATAAATATACATAATAAACTAATGCTTCGGAAGAAGTTCGACATAACGAATAACATATATTATAAGAATAAACAGAGAAGTCAGGTAGTCTACTTGAAATTATTTCACAAAGAGAATTATTTTATTACTTAGATTGCAAGGCAGATTCAATTACTAGGATTATTGCTGTACTGAAATATGATAAAAAATATGCTACATGTATGTATGTACATATCGCTTATTAAATACAATAATGTCATAACTCAAAAAATAGTAAATTTGAGTTATGTGTACAGTTGGAATGCATTTTATGAGTACTGTTGGAGGTTAGAACGCCATATTTGTAAATAAAAAACTCGACAAAATACGCATTGCTCTTGGAAAATGTACACCGTTCAAAATGTTAATTTGAATTTTCTACGAAATAGTGTTTTTTGAGTTATGACGTTACGTATTTAATGAGTGATATATATATATATATATATATATATATATATATATATATATATATTATATATATATATATCATGAAGTTTTAAAGCTCCTAATATGGTATATCAAAAATGAAGCAAATAATAGTAACTGAATCTGCCGTCGCAGAGATGAAAACAATTGTTACTAGCAATCGATTCGTGAAATCTTTTATACAACTGAACGAATTATCAGTCTTTAAAAAGTTTTGAACAATTATTTTCTAGCGAATAATGAAACAACTAGCTAACTTTAAAATCTCGCCTTTAATTACATCAAAGTAAAAACTGGAATCTAATCATCGTTCATGATGAAAAAAAAAACAAAAAAACCTACAACTTAACTGGAGTTAGCCTTATCGAATAATTAAATTTATACAAAAAAATTAAAACGTGTATGTATTCACAAAAAACGCAATCTTACTAAATCAAAAAGCTTTGGTCTGGACTGATTTCCGATAAATAATAAATCAGAAAATCCTTTAGTAATGATCAATGCTATACGTTCTCCTTTTCTTTCCAGTAATGCATTTGTCGCTACTGTTGTACCCATTCGAATCCATTCTATGTAAGATTCATCGATAGGTTTATCAATCGGAAATTTTATTTTAGTTTCCTGCGAAGTAAGACGGATTGTAATTTGAATTTTCGGTGAATTTTTTAATAAATGAGCTAGGAAATAAAATTAAAGCCGTTACGATATTTTAATTTACCTCTTCCAGTATGCGGCGTATTCCCTCCGTTGGCGCATCGGCGTAGTTATCCGGATCGACTGATAATAATTTTAACACTTTTTCTTTTCCATCCGGGCATTTAGCAAATACATCGGTAAAAGTACCTCCGCGATCAATTGCAAATTTAAATTTTGACGCCATTTCCGTACGCGCAGAAAACAGCGACTTAACAAAATGAATATTGATGGTTATTGACGATTAGGGCGTCATTCTTTTTTAAAAAGGTACGCTGATAACAGACCAGAGTGTTCTTATCACAGTTTGAAACTACTTGTGAAAGGATTATTGTGTACTTATACCTACATTTACAATTTACAGTCGTATATAAATTTATTACAGAATATTACGCTAAATGTGAATTTTTATTCCCATTAAATTCACCTTTACTGTTCTTCATATTTTATTCAACGAGATAAATTTTAATGTTAAAGAAAATTTAAAAGTAAATATTCCCCAACCATTATACAATTAAATATTTTGAAATTAAAACATATAACAATCGTCTAAAACGATGGAAGTGAGGATTGGAATTAATAGAAATTTGGTTATCGTCATTGTTTGATGACGTCATTATATTTTATAGGCTTTCAATGTGAATTACACAAATTAGATTTTTTTTCATCCAAATTAGTGTTAAATATTAAAAAAATACTTAAAATATAATAAAAAATATTTTTACAATTACTAATTAATATTTTATATCTACTAATTATTTTGATATATGTATATGTATATGTATATACATATATATATATAATTTAATTTATTTAACAGTTATTAGATGCAATAAAATTGTTAATGAAATAAACATATTTTAAATTGTTTTCCTTTTTAAAAAACAAAAACTGACAGCAAATATTAATCTATGAAAATAAATTTTAGTTTTTTAAATATGTATATAGATTTCTATACATCATAAAAAATTCTAAAAATTAAAAATTTAAAAATGATTTATAATAATATGTAGAACAAATTTGAAAAATATATTGTTTATTGTATAATGAAATTATAATGCGGGATTTTATTTTATGCAGAACTATTTAGAAAAATTATCTATTAAATGGGAATAGAAATAGAATTGCAATTTTTGAAGAAAATTATATATCTGTATTATTGGATAATTTTCAACATAAATTCTCCAATATGGAGTAAATTTTTCAAAAGCATTGATTTCAATAAAATATATTATGAATTACTTAAAGCAGTAAGATTAAAATTTACATAACTTAATAAAATAATACTAAATGAAAAATAACCGAAAATATACATAATAAACTGTTTTCAATACCAAATGTTTTAAGTAGAGAAAGTAAATGTATGAAATAAATAAGTAAAGTTATAATTTTATTATGCCGAATACAAATTTTACAAATGATTTTTATATATGCAACTAATTTGTATGTGATGTAAAATATCAAATTCAATAATGTTATGTTACTTTTAAATAGGTAATCAAGTAGAGATAAATAAAAGTTCTGTACAATAAGAAATAATTATTTATGCCAGGAATTCATTAAAGGAAAATTTAATCATTTCACACAGTGCAAATAAATTATAATAACATTACTGGAAATTAATGATGCCGTTGTAATAAGTGGTTCATTATTATGCCTGAAATTAAATAAAGCGCATGTTTAATTTGAAAATTTACTGTTACTGAATGATTACTCTGATATAAACTTTTATAAAATACAGGGTGGTCCAAAAGTCATGGCACATCACAAAATTGATTAATTAGAAAAGAATGGAACAAACGTTATAAGTTTTTTTAAAAGTCCTAATGACCGTTTTCACAAGTTTTTTTTGTTACTTATCAGTATAACGCGTATATGCTACGTTTTTCATTGACGCGCAAGTTTATTATATACTTCGAAAATTATGCAATGACTTTTGTGTATATACAGAATAAGTTTTGATTTATTAAACTAATTATTTAATTTCAGTGATAGATGTATTGAAGGGGTGAGTTGGAACCTCAAACTTTTATAAAAGGTTGAATTGTTTGTGCATAACATTTCAAAACAAATTGAAGTCGGACATTCGGAATACCGGTTGCTTCTACAGTGGTTTTTGAAGAGGCAGTACAATAGCAATTAAAAAACTGCTGTATTTATGAAGATGAACACTAAAAATTATGTATACTTAGTTTTTCAGCAAATTTTTTAGTTTGCTCTGTAAAATTTGGTTCGCTAGTATGAACACTAATGCATTATTGAAATTGAAACCATGTAAAATTGTTTTTAAAATTCAGTACATTTACTTCAATCAGTTTTCCTTTATTCTGTTTTACTTTTTCTTTCCGATTTTTTTTTTTTTAATTTTAAAATTTTGGTATGAGGAACGTTGAACTGTTTTGTTAAATTTTAATTAACTTCTCATTTTCTAAACGTAAAGTAATATCAGTTTTTTTCTTTAATAAGTAGTATCTTACATTTATGCACATCGCAAAAATATTTTTTATTGAATAAACTTACTGATAAAACATACTAAACAAAATTCGCTTATGATGGGGTCGAAATAAAATATGCTTATGAACTTTGCGCTAGCCACATATGTATACATAAAATAAAAAATACCAATAATGTGGAAATGGCTTAATGTGAAATGCAAATTTAGTCTGGAATTGAATCAGTCTATTCATAATTGTATTTTATTATAATAGTAAGAAATCTGTAACAATCCAAGTTAATCTAATACAAAAATTTAATGACTTTTATAAAAAAAGGTTACATATTGTCATGATCCTGCTATGATGTAACGTAAATAAAATTCTGGATTTCCCTTTTGGAATTCTGGCTTTACTATGCTGTGAGAAATGAAAAACGTGACTGGAATTGTATATTTTTATCTTAATACTATTAGATCTGTACACGGCATAGTCTTTTGTATGTATCTCTCGGGTAAAGTAACGTAATTCATATTAAATGGTTTGAATGGTTGGGAAGTTGAAATCTTATTCCAATGCTGCACCAACACTATCAAGATATCTAACGTAAATAAACAAAGGTTAGACCTGGAGATACTGCCCGACGACTATAAGCGACGTAATTTTTCAAAATTACGCATGTGATAAGAATAAATGTGAGAGCATGCACGATGATGTGTCGGTGCGACTGGTCGTGCAGTTCCGATGGTTAATCTAGTAGCACTGGGGTTTAAGTGACACTTTCGGTTTGTCGGCGATTAAATCATTTTTAGTTAGACGGTTACCGTTGGTAAAGCGAATGCGTGGTCGCCGGACTCATATCAACACTCGAATTAAATTTATTGCCCGTCATCTTAGTAATTAATACGAGTCGAAGAATTGTTGTTAATATATTCATTATTTTTTTGTCGTCACCTGTTTTATGCTCTGATCATTTGATCCTAGTTCCAAAATACTTTCGTCATCGAGTAACTATGCGTTGTCTAATTATGTGAATATATACATTTTATTTAATTAACAATTGAATTTATTCGCGTCAATCATGCGAGGCTGATAATTTGGTTGGATACGGCGGTCCGAGCGCCATGAAGTAGCTTTTTTAGATTGAATAGTTCCTCCGTCCTTTTTCTTCTTATTAAAGACGTAACAGCGGAATATTGTGGAGAAGCTGCATTAACGAACTATCAGGAATGAGAGCACGATAATATTCATTAACGGCGTTGTGGTACAAATGAACCCACCAAACAGATAGAAATAAAACTTCATTTGTAATTTTTCAAATGAAATAACACAAAGAAAAATCCTCTAAATACATGCATGTAAAAAAAAATTACTTTTATAACTTCATTTCCATCTGCTGTTTAGTGCGTTCATTTGTTTCATAACGCCGTGACTGAATATTAATATGGCTGACTGTATTTCACTAAAATCTGACTGGTGACTTATTATTTAATACTAGTATCAGTCTTTTGTCATCTTTTTCCATTTTTAAGAGAAAAAATTGAATGAAGATTTTAGTTAAATTCGTCTATAAAAACTTTTAAAACTACATGTTTAGCTGCCATTATAAGCCATAATTTACCTTTAATAACAAATTTTGGTTGTAATATTGGATAAAAATTAACCTATAGTTTTATGCACTTATTCCACTTACAGCAGCTCTCGTTTCTATAACCTGTTCGGCGCTATTATTCACTGTATTTTTGAAGCAGTATATGTATGAAACAAATTATTTTTTCTCTGATTATATGTATATGTAACAGCAGTTAGAATTTATGATCGTACATAATGCATGGATATTTTATATTATAAAAATATTAACCATTACATAAAAATTAATTCCTACGTTATTATAAATTATTTTAAGGATTGAGAACATTTATTTTACTTAAAATGCAGAATAGAAAACATATATCCGAGTCTTAATTGCAGATTTCTTATTTTACGCTATAAATCGCTAGTTTAAAATCAAATTATACCCGATGAAGGTATATAGAGCTTTGCAAAATAAATACATGAAAGTAATTAACATTTTCAATTAAAAAATAGCCTACAAAAAAAATTAAACCTTTAACAGTTTATTTACTTTTCTCTTGTTTCAGAGTTCCATTTTCCTAACATTTATTAAAGCATCTGTTAGACAAATGCACAAATTTTCCACTAAAAAAAAAAATTTTGTTTATATTAATTTGTGCTACTTTCTTTACTTTAGGATTCATTTTTTACGCATTGATTACCAAAATTTAAGTGTGATCCGATTCAAAATAATGAAAGGATTGCAAATATTCAAGATCATTGTTCAGATTACTAATGGAACAAATTGGAGTAATGTCGATCTGACAACTTCCTATTTAAAGGACTCTTACAATACATTGTACGAAGTTTTATAGTTATTACTTAAAACAGTGTACAACAAAATTTCAATTATTTATATTTAGATTAAATTTATTATTAAAATATTACCTTCCCATCCTTCTGCTGTTAAATTATTTTAGATTGTTTTTTTATTTACTCAACTGCTCAGGAATTAATTTTAATTTATAGAAAGTAAATATTCATTGCTCGGTATCTGAATTACATAAATTTTATTTATTTATGTTCTGTAATAATCGTTCAATTGATCATGCATGCTTTGTTGTAGGTTGAATTCAGTAGCAACCACCGGAAAAACTTTTTTATTTTAATGTCTAAAACTATAACTTCAAAGTCAGCTGCTGAATTATTCTACAGCGAATTGAAAATGGCCATTCTGTTACAGGAATATCGTTGCGAAAAGAAATATAAACTACAATTTTTTTACTTTAGGCCAATGTCTTTTTCCTATTTATCATATTCACAATAAACAGATAGGAGAAAATTGAGATGATTTTAATCTACATATAACAAAAACATAATTATTAAATGTTAAGAACTATTTAAAATGTTCAAGATAGTTCTTACAGTATAATATTTCCCATTATTCGTTTTTGTTTTTTTGATTATAATTTTATTTATTATACTAAACATTTCCAATACGGCTAAGATTTATTTATATTCGTGAAATAAATTTGAAAGAAATTATTATTAAAATTAATTCAGTGATCATGGTTTCACATTTTGTAGTAACATTTTAGCTATGAGATCAAAATAAAATATGATTTGCTCTTAAAGATTGTAACCAGAATTAGTTTTAGTTTATAAAATTTTAAAAACACGCCAACAATTAATTTGTTTTCCGTTAATAAATTTGAATATTAGTAATAATTGTATTAAAAATTGTTATAGATAACTTTGATTGAGACTGTTAAATTATTTTTAAAATTCTATACACATATAATGTTTGGAATCCTAATAAGATGGTTCAAAAACAACAATAATATCAAATAAAAATCAATACCTTACAAACGGTTTGACTTATAAACATCAAAATTGAATCACAAATTACAATTAAAATTTTTTTTTAAGACAATCCATAATTTCAAGGTAATCGATTACTCCGAGTACCATAAAACTTAAAAAACCGCCAACAATATACATAGAATTTAGAACCTCAAAAATCATTTAAAAATTAACAACTGACTACCAGGCAACCTGTTAAAAGTGAAATTCAAAATATAAAACAAAGCGCAAAAGTTCTTTCATAAAACCAAAAAGTTATAGTTAAATTATTTAAACCTTACTTTTGGAGCAAAAGCAACAACAAAAAAAAAGTATATTCGCATAAATAATAGCTCAAATAAAAAAGTTTGGGAAACTAAAACATATCTCAAATATATACATGAAGGACTACATTATAAAAAAACTATAGCTGAGCTTACAGCTTTATATTTAGGCCCTTCAGGCGTCTAAACTTAAAATTTTTGAAAAAAATATTTGTTCCTCCAACATGTGATATATTGATGAGAAGATTGCTATTTGTCAAGAACAAAACTATATTTCACTTTCTTATTGAAACTTTCGAAATTAGAAAAAAATTCAAAAAAGCGCTGAAAATAATGCATTTCTTCCTTTTTGCGACACGAAAAATCAGATTTCTCCGTTTTGAATTTAACATTATGTAAATGTAAATCATACTTATCTTTAACTTAATATACAAAATCTTTATCCCATGAAACACCATGCTTGATTGACCTTGTTTTAAAGATATATAACACACAGTTGAACCACATGAATAAACTGGAGATTTGTAGTACACACACCTTTTCTATTAAGAAATATAGCAAACTTATAAAAGTTATTAACACAATATAGAATAAATTTAAAAACACATCCTGGAATTTAATGCAATTAAAAGATCCACACTATGAAATTAATGAAATAATGAAAATTTTCAAAAGTGAATAAAATATGTATGTTGTAAAAAAGTTTTTTGAAATACTTTAAGTTGCTACAATAGTGTAAATTACAGTACATAAATAAGTCTTTTAGTATAAATCTGTAGAAAAAATAAATCACAATAAATTACACATTAACAAATGTGAGATTTTTGATTTATAGTAAATTACAACTGTGACTTAAAATTAAAATAATTTGTATATATACATAAAATATAATGTCTAATTTAATTATAAACAACAGCAATTCAAATCACAAAAGTTTATTCTATATGTTGATCCAAATAACAGTGTGGTCAAGTCATGTGAAATCTGCAAATGAAACATAAATGTAAATAAAAAAAAAAAAAAAAATTAAATAACGTACTTTAAATTATATTTTGAATCTAGAATTTTAGTTACCACATAAAAGGTGAATAAACAAATTTTTATATAAGTAATTTATATATTTAAAAATAAACCGTGATCAATTTTTTACTTGTTTTTTATTGTTTAAGTATGTTTATGGTGACAGGATTAGTCAGCTTTAATTCAATGAAATTTAAATAATTTTTCTACATTTTCTGTCCAGAGACACTATGCATGAAATCTGAATTAGTAATTATTCTAAACATATATACTTAAATTATTAAGTCATATTTATATATTAAATCATAACCAGTAATAATGTTATTTTTTTATTTTCCTTCTCTTATTCTTTCTATTAACATTCCAAATAGAAAATTACCTTATAATTTCCCTTATTGTGATAGATACGTGAAACTTGAATCAACAATTATCCTTATCATAATTTTACACACTAAAGTCTTAAAGTTTTACTTTTATTTTAGACACAACAAATAATTTTTAATGGAATTAAATGTGTGAACGAATGATAAAAAAATTAATAAACATGAAACATACATAAATTAAGTATATAATTTTTTTTACCTTAGTATTTAAGCATATGTCCACTTTCATTTATTTCATATTTGACTTAAATAATGCATTTTTAATATTCTCTATATTAAGAAATTGTTACACACTCCAATATTAATCATTTTTTTAAAACCAATTAATTTTTTCACAAATACCACTCCATTCAATTTCAACAAGATTTATTTTCATATGTCCTTAAAAATGCAAAAAAATATTTAAGGCTTAAAAGTAAATAATAAACATTTCAGCAAAACTGCAAAAAACTCAATTATCGCATTTATTTATAATTGTGCAATGAAATCTATTAATTATATACCAAAAGCACTATTTTCATTTTAGTAAATTTTTCATAGTTATTAACAAATAATACAGATATATGTATCTCACCAATCCTACAAAGTTATTTTCTACGAGGCATACAACGTCTATGTATTTCAGTTTTTACTTGGCCAACACAATTACAAATAAACAGCTTCACATTTCTTTTTTTTCTTTTACTGCATCGTACGGTTTATACTGTTCTATATTACTTGATTCCTGCTTTCGCTTCCATATATTAAATTCTAAAATTGTTTCATGTAAATCATTGAGTATTAACATTTTCACGTAATTTTAATGTTAATTTTATAAAAAATATATATTTATGAATGTGAATTGTAATAATAATTTTACACATGATTAGATACTTTTTTATTGGCTTATAATTTAAAAAGTGATGTAACATAGTACATCGCTTAAAACTATTTATAGAAATATAAATGATTTACCCTTTTTCACATGTAAATTCATATTTGAGCATTTTAATATTATGTTTCTTCTCTAAATGTATTGTACATCTGATGATAAGAAAAAGATACATTATATTTTTCATAATTCATCTACTGACCATATTCATTATTTTTACTTTCTTTTTTACCATTACATTTTTCCGTAATAAAAATTTAAAATGACTATATACACAAACTGTTCTAAACACACATTTCATCACTTTATCAATTATTATTACTTCGTTTATGTTGAATAATTACAAAATTATGTATAAATAAACGCGTAAAATCCATTAAAAGAGCAGAAAAGCAAAACCCGATAATAGTACTAAATGGCATCTGAGAATCATTTCAATTTCTGAAGATAGCATTAAAAATTCAAAGAAGTCGATAATTGTTATAAGCAATCGATGTAGTTTAACAATTTTTTCTATCGTATTTTGCAACGATGACGTCACCAAACTTCTTTCATTTCCAATCCTCACTTCCAGCGTTTTAGTTGCTTTTAAACATATATGTACCAATAATATGTAACTAATCAAAAACGAAAAACGAAAAAAAAACAAGAGTAGTCGAATTATTTTATCGATCATAGTAGTTTTGTGGCAAATCGATTTAACTTATCGATTACGCAAATCCCGCTCTACAAATGTAAACTGAGATGTAAACTAAATTTGCGTCGGGGAGTTTCATCAGTTGTACAGGCTAATTGTGTTTGATTTTTTTAAAACATATTAAAATGTGTTATGAAACATACCGAATATAGTAAAAATAAAATAAAGCTCGACTTCCACGATGTTTTGCTTAGACCGAAACGTAGCACACTAAGGAGTAGAGCCGATGCATAGAATATTTATTTCATTATAATTGTCGGAATTAAAATTTTATTGCGCTACTCGCCTAAAACATACACGTTACGTTAAATACAGGTGGACCTTGTACGAACAATCACTGTTCGAAATTCTAAATATGTATACAGTGGGAACGTTTGAAATGGCTACGGTACTTTTAATGGTAATTCTTTCGTTATTACCGTACGTAATATTAAAATTTTAAAATAAATTTTTCATCAGTCAGTTGATTGTTATGTATACATATAAAATAATTGCTCATTTATTAAACATAGGTTGTATATTCAAAACAAAAATTGTTTACAATCATACACATTACACCACAAACGAGTAGAAACAATTTGCTGAAAATAATCCGGAGGAAGCCTTAGATCACATACCTCCGTTAGTTGCGAGGCTGGAAATGAAGATTTTAGCCACCTTAAAGAAATCATTAAGGCTATAACATTGATTTCTTTTATTGTTTTAGACGTCGCAAATGATTATGTGCAACGTTTTGTAGATTGTGAGCGAAAATTACACAGTAGTTTTCCGAATCATACGATTATTGTAAGTACTGCTTTTGAACTTCCTTCAATTTTTTCTTTTCTTTTACTTTTTTTTATCAATTTAACAAAAATTAATGGAGGAGTATGAGATAATAACATTTCTAATAACACTAATAATCCGCGATCGCCCTAATTATTTTATTATGTATTTTGTCGCATTCTCGTAGTCGTTTTATAACCCTTGAAGGATGTATCCATAGCGACGTTTTTTCCTTATCGATTATTTACCTTCACGCACGTCTTGTATTTATTTATAATTAAAATAAATACTTTAAGAATAATGTTGTTTCTTTCTTTCCTATATGATGACTAAATTTGCAATAAATGTATTCAGGAATAATAGAAGGCATTACAAAATAATGGTAAATCTGATCGTTCTTATAATATAATGATAGTCATTTTTGATTTCCCCATACTTCAAAACAAATAGTAAAATTAGAAAGAAAGCAATTCACGGGTTTTTGCTAGAATGTGAAAGTATACAAAAACGAGAACAACTATTGTTATAAACTTGCTCTATTTACTCAAAATTATACGCTTGATGCTTACATAATCAATGTATATAGGATCAGCTGAAGTTAAAGAAATTCGGATTCGATAATCTTCAGCGAATAAAAAAATTGTAATACTTAAGGTTTTTCTTTTTGAAATTAGTTACTACGATTATCAAATTTTACCGCGCCGGAATATTTTTTAATTTATCCTTTTTTCATTTGTTATTTCAAATTTTTTTTCGTCGACTGACAGGAAGTTCTGAATTTTTATTATTTAATTCGTAAATTCGAATACTTAAAAAAATATATTTGATTTCTTTTTGTCGATTATTAATGCATCCCTTTTTTTGCTTGTTTTTATTTTCTTTATTTTTAATTCTGTAAATGTCATTTTTCATAAGTTCCCCCATTTTATGTTAAAAATACTCATTTTTACCCTTTTTAGTCGAAAAAAAAAAAAACGAGATTTTTACTTAAAATCTCCTGTTTTACGATAATAATATCTACTTTTACGCATTTTATCCTAAAAAATATATATATTTATCTAAAATTTTTTGTTTTACTATAAAACATGTTATTAACAATGGGCTAAATGTGTTGCAAGGAAACTAATTTATTATTAATAAATTGCTTTATAGAAAATGGACAACGGAATAGAGTCAACGAGTGTACTAAAGTCTAGAGCACTTTAAAATATCGGATAATTAATGAAGAAGAAAAAACTGATATCCGAGATTTAATAAATGTTTTAATATATATATATATATATATATATTAAAAAAATTTCTAAAAAATATCACATTTTCATTTATTAAATAATTAACGAATACGATAAAATTTTTATTTGTTTGCAGACAATTATTCACTACATTTTGAAGTACCCCGAAATTGTAAAAAAAAGCGTGGAGAACGATACGTCATTGTCAAAATTCATTATTGTTTTTAAAAAAGTACGGTAATGAGTAGATTAAAAAAGAGGTCCTGTTTCGCGATTGTTTCAAATTCGTATTTGTATTGTATGATGCACGACTGGACACTGTTGCGTATAAGGAAATTTGAAGAAAAAAATATCATGATTTAGATAGTAAATAAGATGTATAAGTAATAAATCTCGTAGTAAAGTAACAGAGATATACCGCGCTATAAATATGCTTTTGCTTTTATACAGGAATGAAGAAGATTGCACGATTAGGGAATAAATTTCAAAATAAATATTTTTTATGAAAAATATTTAAGCTAGCGAAGAATATTATTATTTTTTAAGCATTGTGTTAACAATATTTTTAAAATAATAATAAATAATTTTTAACAACGATTCATTTAATATTTATTTATAGAAATAATTTAATAAAATAAATTTAAAAAAACATTAACATCAATATAAAAGAATTACTCATTTTTAGTTAAAATTTTTCTATTTTATGATACGAATGCCTACTTTTACCTGTTTTTTAAAGAAATAACGAAACATTTACCTGATTTTCCCCGTTTTATGATAAGAAGCAACAATCGTGTATGTTAGAAGTTGTTTCGCGTTCATTTCTCATAGTGCTACCGAATTATTTTACGTAATTTTCAACTCGTAAATGATCAGTTATATTCAGTTAGTGCGTTCTGATAAGACAATATGAGCGTTTTCGATCCGGGCGGAGGGGTAGCTCCGTCGTCATGTTCCGAGATAAATATCAATTCACAGTATAATATTAATTCGTCTCTTACATCATCGGCTATTAATAGTAATAATATTGGCTATTGTGACAACACAAATTATGTTAAAGCTAATGATTATTCTAATAATGACGTCGTCTCTGATACTAATAATAAAGATGGTAATAATATTAAAAGGCAAGATTTTTCATTTCCCCTAATAGGGATAATCTTTTTTTACCCTTGATATTCTTCCCGGTCCGTACATAGTAATAATTCACTTATCTAATTACCCGCTAGCAATTTGCGAGTTTCTGTCAAATTTTAACGGCGTTCGTTATTTTCAAAGAAATAGCGTAAATGGAATAAAAGCGATATTTGACGGTGCAGAAAATGCAAAAACAATTTAATCTCTACTGTAAAAAATAGGAGGGAAGATTTCAATGAATTATCATGTTTTATACCGAACAGTCTTCTGTGTACCGTTATGGAGTTATTCGCGGTGTTCCTACCGACTATTCAAATGAAGAAATTTTCAACGCTATCCAAAGTGACATTCAGATTGATAGTGTTAAAAGGATACTCACAATCAGACGTATGGATTCAGAACTAATCCCGACTACAGCGGTAGAATTGCAATTTATTGTAAACTCGCTTCCCAATTATGCCTATATTTACACATTGCGGTTTTCCGTACAGTCCAGTATCCTATTGAATTCTAAATCATCTTCCTTTTACAGCTGTAATGACATTACATAGATACTTTAACTGTATTTTCAGGTCTTATGATGTGCCTAGTGGTTGGAAAGAATTTAAGGTTATTGTTAGGGTTGTAGTAGCCGATTTCGTTGGTCTCTTGCCTCCAAAAATCATTTGAGTGTATTATAAAAAATAGACTCACCTGGTGGTTAGAACATCGCAATGTCTTTCCGCCCAATATGTTTGGGTTCAGGAACGGGATAGGCAGTATGGACTGCGTAGCTATATTAGTAGGCGATATTTATCTATCGTTTATGCAGACCAAATATCTAATTTCTTGCTTTTTGGATATTTCTAATGCTTTCGATAGTGTTCACCTATCGACTTTATATGATACGTTAATCGAATTAGGGATTCCTATATTATTTGCCAGATTAATTTTTAATTTGTTCTCCGATAAGAAAATCATCTTTTCCCATCTTATACAAGGAGATATGTCTCGAACGATTTTCTCAGGCTTGTGCCAAGGTTCCTTACTGAGTCCGGTGCTTTTTAATATTTATGTATTGAAACTTATAAAAGTTAATACTGGTAATATCCGAATCTTGTCATTTGCTGATGATATGATGCTGTTTAGTTGTCATCAGAATTTAAGAGAGGCTTCCCAAATGCTAAACGATGGTTTGGCGGGAGTTCATGATATTATAACAAAGTTGAATCTTACTATCTCGGCAGAAAAATGTGTTAATATGGTTTTCGCTTATAGAACTATTGACCCAGGTTTATGTAATATTGTAATAGATAGAGTGGTTATTCCTTTACGTTCAGAATATAAGTATGTAGGGTGTGTGCTGGATTCGAGGCTTACCTGGAGCAAGCATATTGATTATATTAATATAAAAATTTCTAAACGAATTGTCTTGTTTAAAATACTAGGCAAGATCAATTGGGGCAATGATCCACGAGTTCTGAGCATTATATATATATAAGGGATATATTAGAAGTGTAATTGACTATGGTTCCTTTTTGTTTAGCAACTGCTCCGTTAATTATCAAAATAAGCTGAACGTCCTTCAAAACATCTGTCTTAGAGTAATCGTTGGTGCGTGTAGTTCTACCTCAGTAGAGGTCATTGAGGCTGAAACCAATATTTCACCATTGGAGATTAGATTTTTCATTTTGGTGGACAAATTCTTATTAAAACGCAATCCGGTCACTATAATCTAATTAGTAAGTTCAACGAAATCAATGTTAGTTGGAGATTTAATTCAAAGAAAAATCCACAGTTGGCTTTGTCAGTTCTAAGACTACAGGACTTTGCATTAGTTACTCTTAATGGTTCCTTTTTAGAATATTTCTCCATGCCCTTTGGTCATAATTTCTCCACCCCACAAGTTGATGTTTTCACTTTCTCTTATTTAAAGGATTTAAGTCCCAACTATAATTTAAAAAATCTATTTTATAGTATAGGGCCGGGATATAGGTATATATTTCCGGATGGGTCAAAAAATTCACATTGAGTTGCTTCTGTTTTTTATATCCCTCACTTAAATATGATAAAAAAATTTACGCTGCTTCGTTTCTCCACAGTTTTCACTGCGGAGTGCATGGCAATTATTAAATTTTTATTATTCGCCATTTGGCATAATTTTTCAGGTAATTTGCTTATATTCTAAGTGACTCAAAAAGCTGCCTAATGTCTCTGCAAAATCTTTCCTTTAACTTTAAGGCACCCCTTGCTTACTCTTAAAATAAGATCATACATGATTGAATTGGCGGAAAAGGGAGTTAATATAAAACTGGTGTGGATTCCGACTCATGTGGGGATAGATGGTAATGAAATAGTGGATAAAGCAGCAAAATCAACGGCTGATGAGATTGCTTCACTAATTCCAAAAAACCCTAGATCAAGTCCACAGAATTGTCAACAAAATTGAAGACGACCTTGAAGATAAACGAATTTGCTCTACAGTATTTTTGGATATTTCTCAGGCCTTTGACAAGGTCTGGCATGATGGATTGCTTTTCAAAATCAAAAAGATTCTCCCTTATAATATGTATAAACTAATTTCATCTTATTTAAACGAACGATTTTTCATAGTAAAAGTTCAGGAAGAAGAATCTAAACTACACCCGGTGTGCGCTGGAGTCCCGCAGGGCAGTGTTCTGGGTCCGCTGTTTTACATACTTTATACAGCTGACCTTCCGATTACCAGTAACACACTAACTGCAACATTCGCAGATGATACCGCTGTATTAGCTTCGGATACTTCTGTAAACCTTGCTACAAGAAATTTGCAGAATTCTCTAGATCAAATATATAACTGGACAAAAAAGTGGAAAATAAGTATAAATGAAAACAAATCAGCCCACGTAGTATTCACAAATCGAAAAATGATCAGTGCCCCAGTCGCAATAAATCATAAGCAAATACCAACTCTGAGTGGGACCAAATATTTGGGCATGTTACTTGATCAGAGACTAACATGGAAACAGCACATCATCTCTAAAAAGAAAGAGATCAATCGTTTAATAGCTTCCATGTATTGGCTTATTGGAAGAAACTCGGCATTAACAATAGATAACAAATTATTAATCTACAATGCAATTATCAAACCAACCTGGAGCTATGGAGCTCAGTTATGGGGTTGTGCAAAAACTTCTCACATAAAAATTATTCAAAAATGCCAGAATAAAATACTTCGTCTAATAACGAATGCGCCCTGGTTCGTAAGAAATGATGACTTGCATAAGGACCTATGCGTTCCTACCGTAATAGCAGAAATCAGACGATATGCACTCCGCCATATGGATAGATTACATAGGCATCCAAATACAGAAGCAATGGCGATATTAGATAACGTACACAACACAAGAAGGCTGAAACGAAATAATCTGAACGATATTATTTAGTTATCATTTTATTTATATTCTTTTGAGGTTTCTGTCACCGGATGGATAGCCTCTTCACGTTATATATATTTCTCCTTTTATCATAATTACTGGATAGTCCATGAGGACTAGTTGTAATTTGTTATAATAAATATAAAAAAAAAAAAAAATTCCAAAAAATTCCCTAGTAAAAGTCTTTTATATTTCATTAAGTTTGCCCATAAAAAATATCGGAATTCCATTTGGTACAATCCATATAAATCAAAATTATATAAATCTATTCAACCGTATATCCGTGGTATATTCTGATTTCGGATAGAGGGGTTAACAATTCTTGGAAATTTATAGTGACGATATGTTGGTTACGATTTGGAGTTAACCGATTACCATATTTTATGTATAAGCGGGAGCTTAGTCAGTCCCCTTTTTGTCCACAACCGGATGATCAAGATAAGTTGGCAGCCGCAGACCATTTATTTTTCAAATGCAACCGATACCAAAACGCTCAAACAATACCATATAATTCGTTTATTAATCTTAAAGTAGACCTTCCATGTAAAATAAGTTCGCTCTTTGCTACAAATAATATCGCCTTATATATGATTTTATAGTCATTTATAATGTCTTCGAAAATTGTAATTTAACCTTGCTCTAATATAATGGCTGATGGGTTGCCTTGAATATAATCCCAAAAACAAAGCCCATTTTTAAAAATGAAACATTAACCGAAAATATCTTGTTTTGTAATGAAAATATCCATTTTGGTCTATTTTTAAATTAAAACTTCTGGTAATAAATCAACTTCCGAAATAGTATTATCGACAGTTATATGCGTACATCCGGAATAGCATCCAGTTCGCTCCTGAATTCATTTTTCGTTTATGCATAAGCTGAAGAGCCTGTTTGGCATCTACACGTAGGTAAAAAAGGGGGGCAGAGTTTAAATAGCGTTCTTGGCTACTTCATGGTATTCATTTTTAATATTAACCCAAAACTCGTTGAATGGCACTGATTTAAATGTGCATTTTAAAGCAGTTGAACTCTGAATATCAATTAGTGATTCATATTCCAGCATTGATGAAGTTTCAGATTTATCTTTATTGATAAATGGGTTTTGTACTCGGTCAATGTCATTATCGGTAATCGGGAAGTAGTCTGACAAAGATTTTAACAGGTTCGCAAAATGTTCACTAATGATGTTTCGAATTTCAGTTGGTAATTCGATCATATTTTTTTGTACAAATTCCATTTAAAAGTGGAAAACATTTAACATTGTTAAAAATTTAAACCTTTCACAGTGATTACTCATGATAAATAATTTTCGGAAACAACTGTGTTTTTAAAAAGATATTTATTCGCTTAACGTTTCGACCAGCTTACACTGGCCATCATCAGAAGCAAACTGAAGAACGGAGCGAAAATTGCGATCGACAATGACATTAAAATAAGAATCAGAAATCATGAAAAACCCAAATCAAAACAGATAACCTACCTCTAAACAGGAAAACCGACGTAACGCAATAACAACAGATAGAAAAAATATAAAAACAAAAAAATAATAATAAAAGGAACCAAAATCTAAACGAGAAAAACCGACAAAACGCATAACAACCGAAGATAAAATGTAAAAACATATGAGAAAAAAGGTATTAGAAAACTTTACAAAAGGAACAAAAAACATCGGGTCACAGTTGGGGCAGGGGGGAAAAACGAATAACAACTTATAAAAAATAAAACTGAAAACGTTGAAAACGCACGGAACAACCAAGTGAACAGAACAAAAATATGAAATATTACAACAGAAACAGTTGGATTACCTAAACAAGGACTGGGAACTACCTGAAAATTGCTTGGAATCCGCACCTGAGGACCCACTCGAAACCTATCCGGAAGAAGCACCAGAGGGCACGGCCCCGGGCATTGGACCAACGGAAGCTTAACCAAACGAAGTGAAACAAAGCAAATCCAACCGAAGGAAGAAACCACTGGGACCGGCGGGATGTGGGAACAAAAGACCAAAAAGAAGTGAAAGGCGGTGGCGGACGTCTAGGTACCTAAAGGGACACAGTCAAAATTAAAACCAAATAACCCAGAATTGGAAAAGAAAAATGAAACCTACCTGGTCGCTGTTATAGATGCAAGTTCGTCAACCGCATGACTGGTTTCCATGCCGTGGGAACACGTAGACCTTCTTCTCTGTTAAAATTTGGCCATTTCTCAATTTCGATGGCTTCTCGAACCAACCTCCTGCCGGTGTGAACTTCCTTAGCTAAAGGAACACTATCCTCAAATTTGATAGTATGATTCGTTTTCAACTGATGTTCCGCTAAGGCGGATTTGTGCACCCGCCTATGCGCGCAATCAGCCCTGTGCTCCTTCACCCTGGTTTCAATAAGCCTACTAGTCTGACCGATGTAGCTTAATCCACACGAACAGGGTATTTTGTATACACCGGCACAGTGTAACCGAGGTAAACTATCTTTTGGACCTCTTAACATGTTCCTTATTTTCATACACGTACCGAAGACTGATCTTACATTGTTTTTATGTAAAATCCTTCCAATTCTTTCCGTGACTCCTTTGATGAACGGTAGCGCAACACTAGTAGCAAACTGTTCAGATTCATTAATATTAACATGACTATTGCAACTAAACTTACTGATATACCTACTTGCTTCATCCGTGCTATACCCATTTTTGACCATAACACCTTTAAGATGTCTTAACTCCTCTTGGAGACTATCGCGGCAGGACACCGTCCGTGCTCTATGTACAAGTGTCTTAAACACACCGACCTTCTGACTAGGCAAGTGATGAGAGGTCTTATGCAAATATTTATCCGTGTGCGTCTCTTTTCGATGTACAGATGTGAAAACATCACCCAAATTATTGCGTTTGATGCGGACATCGAGAAACGCTAACTCTCCATTACATTCTTCCGCCCTAGTAAACAGTATATTTCTATGAAAAGTATTTAAGAACGCGAAAAACTTATCTAACTTCTCTCTACCATGCTGCCAGATGACAAATGTGTCATCCACATATCTATACCAACACTTCGGTTGCCAATCGTTAAGTACGATACTATCTAGTTGCTCCATGAAAAAATTCGCAAAAATGGGAGCCAATCTAGACCCCATAGCCATGCCGTCATGTTGCACGAAAAACCTCTCGTTGAAAGTGAAGTAATTGGATCCTGTAACTGCTTCTATGAAACCAACTAGTTCGCCCGAGATACCTTCTTTTTTCAACAACCGGATAGTGTCTTCTACTGGAACACTAGTGAACAAAGAAACAACATCAAAACTCAGCATAATATCATTAGGGTCCAATTTCAAACAACTTAAATTACTAATGAACTGCTCCGTGTTCTGTATGTGCGCGGAGGTATTACCAATCAACCCTTTTAATTGTTTGGCTATGCACCCTTCCAAGAAGTAGGTAGGACTATTAATAGCACTAACAATCGGCCTCATCGGACATCCTGGTTTATGTATTTTAGGTAAACCGTAAAGCCTAGGCAATGTAGGAACATGCGAAATCAAGTTCCTCTTCAAATATGAATCTAAACTAGAATCTTTTATAACTGTCCAAACCTTCTTCATTCTGGGTTATTTGGTTTTAATTTTGACTGTGTCCCTTTAGGTACCTAGACGTCCGCCACCGCCTTTCACTTCTTTTTGGTCTTTTGTTCCCACATCCCGCCGGTCCCAGTGGTTTCTTCCTTCGGTTGGATTTGCTTTGTTTCACTTCGTTTGGTTAAGCTTCCGTTGGTCCAATGCCCGGGGCCGTGCCCTCTGGTGCTTCTTCCGGATAGGTTTCGAGTGGGTCCTCAGGTGCGGATTCCAAGCAATTTTCAGGTAGTTCCCAGTCCTTGTTTAGGTAATCCAACTGTTTCTGTTGTAATATTTCATATTTTTGTTCTGTTCACTTGGTTGTTCCGTGCGTTTTCAACGTTTTCAGTTTTATTTTTTATAAGTTGTTATTCGTTTTTCCCCCCTGCCCCAACTGTGACCCGATGTTTTTTGTTCCTTTTGTAAAGTTTTCTAATACCTTTTTTCTCATATGTTTTTACATTTTATCTTCGGTTGTTATGCGTTTTGTCGGTTTTTCCCGTTTAGATTTTGTGTTCCTTTTATTATTTTTATTAATTTTTTTTTTTTTTCGTGTTTTTACATTTTATTATCTTCGGTTGTTAGGCGTTTTGTCGGTTTTTCCCGTTTAGATTTTGTGTTCCTTTTATTATTATTAATTTTTTTTTTTTTTTTTTTTTTTTTTTATGTGTTTTTATAATTTATCTATCTGTTGTTATGCGTTTTGTCGGGTTTTCCCGTTTAGATTTTGGTTCCTTTTATTATTTTTTTGTTTTTATATTTTTTCTATCTGTTGTTATTGCGTTACGTCGGTTTTCCTGTTTAGAGGTAGGTATTGATTTGGGTTTTTCATGATTTCTGATTCTTATTTTAATGTCATTGTCGATCGCAATTTTCGCTCCGTTCTTCAGTTTGCTTCTGATGATGGCCAGTGTAAGCTGGTCGAAACGTTAAGCGAATAAATATCTTTTTAAAAACACAGTTGTTTCCGAAAATTATTTATCATCATTTAACATTGTTTTTTTCCGTGCAAGAAATCCAGAGTTTCTTTTTTAGAGCTGTTATTTTGTCTCTCATAGTAAATATGGTTGTTGCTTTTCCATGCAAAGATTTCGGCAAAATGAGCTAATTTCATAAGCCGAAATAGATTCGTTATAAAAAAAGTTGCTTTAGGCGAAAAAATAGATACCAAAACATACAAAAGGAATGCAGTTTTTTTGTGACTACTAATAAGGCTCTTATCGATAGTGTATTTGATGTAAATAAAGGGAAGGGCTTCATAATTTATTATTGACCGAAATGTATTAAAACAACAACGCGTTTTTATTTTTTAATTTAAATATTTTTCTCTTATTAAAAATATCTTTTGGCTATTTCTATTTCTTTCCCGTTTTACGAAAAATGTCTGGCTTATTCTCTGTTTCCCGGTTTTTCCAGTTGAAAGGCAACCCTGATTTTCTTGCGGAATCCACTTTGGGAACCGCTGGATTAGATTATAACAAAAGTTACGTATTTTGAGTTTATACATACTTCAAAATTACAAAAATTACACGATTTGAGGGAAAACATAAGATATTAAATTTATGTTGAATGGTTATTTCTTATTTATCATCTAATGAATGTATTCGATCTTCTAAACGAGCTAATTGTATTTCCAGTTTTTTTAAACCCGCAATTCTTACTTCTAACGCGCCTAATCCTTTAAATAATTGCTTCCAATTGATTGCTTCTTCTTTATCACTTTTTTCGGGAATATTAATTAACCGTTATTACGAATATTCAGATAACGCCGATCTTACAGCATGCTTGAAGGTACTCGAAGCTGGCACTAATACAAGTAGGCTTCGGTCTATTTCAGATTTATCGCTGTACCGAAAGGAACTTTATTTTCGACCGTATACAAAAGTAGCTCTCTGAAATATAATCTTTGCACTAACATTTTTCGCACCCAAATTCGTGAAAAAAATTATTTCTGTTCATGTGTTTTCAGCGACAAAGGCAACATATTTATAACTGTCACATTTTCCACATGCTAAACCATCCAATTGTATTTCAGGTAAAATAAAACACTGTCTTGAACAACAATAGCTTGCAGTCTGTGACATATCGAACGACAAATTATTCACAATTTTAAACGTAATAATTATCGAATAAATGTGTGAGTGCAACTATATGGATTAATCTGTTAGAGTGCAAACATTTCTATTTGCACACTCCTTTTATACTAGAATAGTAAAAAAAAAAAAATATTCCGCTTTTGGGAATGCTAATTTTAGTCAGATGCAACGAAAATATATTTTTCCAAATTTGTTTGTGAAATAAATTTAAATAATATACAAAGTTTAGTTTCTGATTCATTTAATCTGTGGTGCGTTATTAATCTCCCCACAATACATTTTTTACCAGAATAAAGTATATATACTCTGCCGATGAGAACTTTATTTGTATTTGTAAATTGTTTTATTCTTGTTCATCTATTTTTACCCGTATATTCATAATGCCTGCTCAATATCAACAAATGTTATCTTCATGCGATTCCACCTTAAAACGATAACTCGTTGTTATAAAACCTGATATTTTTAGTTTCTAGTTGTTTAAAATTTGGAAATTGATTGATATATATATATATAGATATATATATAAGTTCATTTAATAATAACAGCTGCACATAAAGTCTCTTCAAATATATCAATAACAGGAGACGGGCAAATTGATCATTAAGATTTTGTACGAATACTTAAAGGACGGATTCTTTGCAAAAGCAGTTTAGATTAAGTATTTAAGAGCAAGTGATTTCAAAACTGTTAGTTCAATCAAATCGGAGAATATAGCAGATACGTTAACATTAATAATCGCTGGTATTCAAGATTATTGGGATTTAAAAATTACTAATAAAAATTCAAAAATATATCATATAACCGTTAAAGTGGTCCAAATTCACAGTTTTATAAAACTATAACGATTTATCTAAAAACCAAAAATTTAGTTAAACTTTAAAAATGAAGTCGAAGTAATTATATTAAAAAGACTTTTATTATACTGCCTAAACTTGCGTAATGACGATATCTAACGCCATGCAATAAATATTGAAATAACTATACTTTCCGCTAGATAGCGTAAAAATCGTTTTCGGAAATTTACTTTTCAATGCTTCACAGATATTTTCCTTTTTGAATAGAGTTTAAATCAGTGATTCTCAATATGACCCCCTTCGATGTATCTCATATTTATTGGTGGTCCCCTATATCGAAGTCAAACTTGCAATTTTGTAAATATACTCTCGTATTTATTATCAAATCTGCGATGTCTTTTTGTTCAAATTTTTCTAAACGAACACTCTTAATATATGATACAGAATAAAGAACAATTTTTGTTTTGAAGATGTTAGGAATTATTTTATATAGATAAACTTAAAATTATGCAATGTTAAATGCAAAAAAAATAACATCTTTTGTGAATAAATGAAAATAAAATATACAAATATAATCTAATTTTTAATGTGAACCTTGCAATTGATGATATTTAGTGATACTTTCAAAGTTCAAATGAAGTTAGCATTAATCTCAAATCTCCTCTATTAACAATATTCAAACGATTTCTTTGTTTGGTTAAAAGTAAAAGAACTTTACCAATACCACATGATATTGGAAATACTGTAATACATGACTTCTTCTGTTCATAAGAGTTTTGAATATTGGGTTATAAGTTTAGAACTTAAAAATTGTCCTCGTTATTTTTAAATATAATTTGAACTGAACTGTCATTTTTTAGTTGAATGATTTGTTCCAGAAGTGTTACATTAACATTGGGTGCATCTATTGCGAATGAATCTATTACCCAGTCAGAAATATTCATTTACAAAAGAACCGGGTTTCCATTTCGTTATATAATTTTCTTAAATATTCGGTATACACGGTTAAGTCGTCTTCTCAGTTATTCTTGCCTTTTCTATCTCGAGTGTAGGGAATTTTTTAGTTTATTGAAAAAAGTATGAATGTTCCTTTTGCAATTATCCTTTGTAACTGTCTATTGAGAACGGTTAATTTTTCAAAAATATCTGATAAGTATAATATATCATTTTTTAAAAATTTGATAATTTGATTTTAAAAATGACCGTCTTTAATAAATAAGAACTGATACTGTTTCAAAGGATAACAAAACGTTTAAGACATATAATTTTTGATAACTATCTCACTTTAGTGTGTAAAAATAAATATTTAAAATCTTTGTCATTACCTTCGTAAAGTTTTTACTTGGAAAGGATATAGCAGTAGCCGCAATTTACTGTCACCCAGGTTTCTGTATACCACAAATGGACTACAATACAATTTTCAACAAATTAGGAAATGTATTCATATGCGGTGGAGATTATAATTCGAAAAACAGTATGTGGGGATCGAGAATAACAAAGCCAGCCGGAAAGATACTGTACAAATCAATACAGAACAACGCACTTGCCGTTTTATCTCCAATGACTCCTAAATATTGGCCGCGGCATCTCAATAGGCTTCCGGACGTCTTAGATTTCTTTATCATTCGTGGCCTTCAAAGATACGAAAGGGAATGCAGAACAATCATCGATCGATCTGTCATCCGATCATGTTCCAGTGGTTGCCACCTTAGGTATAAGTCCTAAAACCGTACTCAATCAGCAGAGACTTACAAATCATACCACTAACTGGAATATCTTTTCAAGTATAATTGAAAATAATATTGACTTGAAGATCAAACTAAAGAACACAAATGACATTGACATAGCCGTCAAGAACTTTTCTAATCTCATAGAATATGCGTGTAATAATTCTACCAATTACGTATCAAAAAAATCTTTTCAAAATTTGTATATACCCGTAGAAATAAGAAAATTAATAAAAGAAACCAGGTCAGCAAGAAGGAGATGGCAGCGTGGTCGTTACCCATCCTTATACAACGGATACAAAGAGTTGCAAAACAAACTAAAGATCAGAATCAAGGAGTACAAAAATAAAACTTTTAATCATTACACGCAGTCCATTAACGATGGAGAAAAGCCTGTATGGACGTCAGTTAAAAAACCGTTAAGTCAATCAGAAGAACCATATAATATTAGATCGAACAACACTTGGCTTAAAACAAACAAGGAAAAGGCAAATGCTTTTGCGGACCATCTTGACACGGTCTTTACACCACACTCTGATCGCAACAAGGAGCATTCTGACTATATACAAAGAGCATTGGAAAAACCTCGTCGGTGTGAACAAGCTACTAAGGTCTTTTCGCCAAGAGAAGTTCTCGTATGCCTTCGGAATATACCACTACGTAAGGCTCCTGTCTTCGATAGAATTACCGGGGAAATAATCTCGTGACTACCGCGGAAAGCAGCTATTCTTCTTTGTTACATCTTTAATGCGGTTCTAAGGATGCGGTACTTCCCTAAAATATGGAAGAAGTCGATTATAATGATGGTTCATAAAGTGGGGAAACCGCGGATAGAGCTTTCATCATATCGACCGATTAGCTTGCTCTCCTCTTTATCAAAGGTTTTGGAGAAGCTAATTTTAAATCGTATTGATCCGGTTATAAGTAACCGAGATGTGCTACCGAATCATCAATTTGGTTTTCGCACGGATCACTCTACGATTCGTCAGTGTCACCGATTAGTTGACGCAATTTCGTTAACGTTGGAGAAACGCGAGGTATGTTCCGCGGTGTTTCTAGATGTCACGCAGGCATTCGATAAGGTCTGGCATCCAGGATTGCTGTATAAATTGCGGCAAATTCTTAATGAGGATATTTATCTATTACTCAAATCGTACTTGTCCGAACGCTCGTTTGTGGTTAAAATAAAGGATTCACTCTCGGAAATACATTCAATCAGATCGTCAGTACCTCAGGGCAGTTTGCTAGGGCCTTTATTGTATTCCATCTATACCGCGGACGTACCAATTTCTAATCTAACGTTACTAGCTACATTCGCTGATGACATTGCGATACTCGCATCTAATACGAATGTTACGTATGCAAACGCTGCTGTTCAAAATCATCTGAATAGGCTAGAGAAATGGGCATGCCTCTGGCGCATATCGTTCAACCCAACTAAATGTCGTCACATTTTATTCACAAACAGACGAGTAAGATGTTCACACTTGAAATTTGAGAACTCGCAAATTCCAAAAGTAGACTACGTGCGCTATCTTGGAATGCATATGGATAGACGATTAACGTGGCGTGATCACGTGGAAAATACAAGAAAATCTATAATAATTAGGGCTAGGTTGCTATAGCCGCTGCTAGGACGAAAATCAGTTCTAAACCTGGCCGTAAAGCGGAATGTATATTTATCGGTTATCGCTCCAATATGGAGATATGGATTAGAGCTATATGGAACAACATGTCGAAGCAACCTCCTTAGGATACAGCAACAGCAGTCCAAGATTCTCCGTACAATGGTATCTGCGCCTTATTTCGTATCCAACGACACATTGCATGCGGACTTGAATGTTCCATACGTGAAGGATGTTTATGCGGAACAGTACAAAAAGTTCTTTGAGAAACTTCAGTTTAGCTCGAATCCACTTATATACCGAATGTTCACTATTGATCTTCCAGCCGGATCCAGCCGGCGACTGAAAAGGAAAAAGTCGTGCCGGGATGCACTTCCGATAACTTAAGCGCTATTATATTGCTCTCGGAGACACTACGCATAATCGTTATGTAGTGTGAAAATAAATAAATTAATAAAAAAAAAAAAAAAAAATAAAAAATAAAAAAAAAATAAAATAAAATAAAAAAAGGATAAATAAACCATTTTCTTCTTAAGACCTGAATCGGGCATTTCGTTGGAACTGTCAGGTTAATATTCGTTTCCTTTTCCTTTTCTATTCATTCCACTTTTCCCTAATCCCCCCCCCCCTTATATTCTTATATCACCATTGTTTATGGCAGACTGCTGTCGGTACAATGAAAAAAAAAAGAAAAAAAAAAGAAAAAAAAAAGTTTTTAAAAGAAATGGTTTTGAACAGGAGCATTCAATTTAATTTTATTAACAGTTTTTATGACGACTGATAGTGCATCATTTAATCTGCTTCCTAAATTTTTTGTAGTCAAGTGTTCTCGGTGAAAAAGAACTGTAAATATTGCCTTTTTATAGCTTAAAACGAAAGCAGCTAACTTGTTCAGAATTTAAAAATGTATTTTTCCTGCCGACTCAGTATAACTGATTATACTGGGTTAAGTCGTCATCGGGTATTGTTGCATTTTCCATTTCGAGTGCAGGAAACTGGGGGAGCTCATACCGTGCAATATTTTTCCAAAAATTTTTTAGTGCATCCAAAAAAGCTTGAATGTTTTCTTTTGCTGTTATAAGATTACTATTCTCTTCCCCTGTAACTGCCTACTGAGAACGTTTAATCTTTCAAAAATATCTGATAAGTATAATATATCATTTTTTAAAAAGTTGATAATTTGATTTTAAAACATACCGTCTTTAATAAATAAGAACTGATACTGTTTCAAAGGCTAACAAAACGTTTAAGACAATTTTACGTTTCGATAACCATCTCAGTTCAATGTGCAAAAGCAAATATTTAAAATTTTCATTATTGTGTTCACAGAATTTTTGAAACAAACGGTCTTGAAGAGCATTTTTTTTTTTTTTTTTTTTTATATATTATTTTTTATTAATTACAACTGGTCTCCATAGACCATCAAGCAATTTTACTGGAATGCAAATTAACGCGTAAGGGGCCACCACTATCAGGGTTCCCCAGGAACATCTATTCAAGTTCTAAACAAAGTCAAAGACTCTAGAGCGCTTCAGCCGTCGAATTTCTTGACTATTGTCAAGCAGGTTGATAGCTAGTGGGTTGGGATGTGTTTCTAATCGACTAGTATACCGCTGTGCGGCAAGTTTTATTTCTTCCTTTACGTAAGGTATGTTGAAGTCCCTATGGAGTGTGTCCGTGGAGACATACCAAGGAGGTGACACAATGAGTCTAATAGCTTTATTTTGGAAACGTTGTATTTTATTAATGTGTGTATTTTTAGCACAGCCCCATAAAGTTAGACCGTATGTCCATACTGGTTTCAATATTATTTTATATATTAATACTTTGTTTTCGATCGACAAGCTGGAATGCTTACCAAGAAGCCAGTAGAGTTTTCTTAGCTTTATATCCAAGCACTTTCTTTTTTGTGAGACATGCTTATTCCACCTTAATTTACTATCCAAGTGCAACCCAAGGTATTTCACCTCATTCCTAACTGGGATTGTTTCGCCGTTAATTTTGGTTGGCGGGCAGACTACCTTTCGTAGAGCGAATGTAACCTGTGTACACTTTTTCTCGTTAACTTTAATTCGCCATCGATCTAACCACCTTTCAGTTTTTGCTAACGCCAGCTGCAATTTATTTGTTACTGTTCCAGCATCTTTGTTTGCCGCTATAAGCGCAGTATCGTCTGCAAATGTAGCAATAGCTACGCCCTCGCTGTCAGGAAAGTCTGCAGTGTACATTTGGTAAAGCACTGGACCCAGTACACTGCCTTGAGGCACACCAGCGGATATAGGATAGATGTTTGATAGTTCATTCTGGAATTTAATTTGATATGTTCGATCATCAAGGAAAGACTTTAGAAGAAGATAAAAAGGATGAGGAAGATTTTTCTTAATTTTATATAACAGACTACGATGCCAAACCTTATCAAAGGCCTGTTTTATATCCAGGAATACACCTACACATATTTCCTTAGCTTCAAAGCTATCTTGGATAATACGTTGGATTCGGTGTACCTGTTCAATAGTCGAGTGTTTTTCTCGAAACCCAAATTGGTGGTCTGGTATAATATTCTCCTTTATAATCAGAGGATGCAATCTTTTTAAGATTAATTTTTCCAGCACTTTAGATAGGATAGGTAGTAAGGATATTGGTCTGTAGGAAGTTACATCCTCTGGAGACTTTCCTGGTTTAGGAATTACCACTATTTGTGCCAGTTTCCAAGACAGCGGGAAGTATTGCAAGCGGAAGATTGCATTAAATATATTAGTAATAAACAAAATAGCTTTGCGTGGCAGTTCTAGCAACACTTCTTTGGTGATCAGATCGTGCCCAGGGCTTTTTTTATCGATTAGTTTTTGAATTACATACTGTATTTCCTTTGGGGATGCCGGTGTAATGGGGACACTAAGCTGTAGTGGGGAGCTCAAAAACTCTGTTATATCATCTGAGTTTGTAACCTTAGGGTTTGGTTTAAAGATTTCGCTAAAATATTTAGCAAAAACTTCAGCTTTCTCATTATCAGCCTTGGCCCAGGTTCCGTCCGATTTTCTTATAGGAGGAGAATATTGTACTGGCCTATTTCGGCTTTTAACTACTTTCCACAGGCTGTAGTCGGTAGACTGATTTGGAGATAAATTCTGCAAGTGTCGTTGTAAGGTTTCATTTTTAGCGTTACGAATTAGTATATTTAACTTTTTGGATTTGTTATTTAGCAAAGTTTTATAAGCGGGATTTCTTGTTATATGCCACTTTTTGCGAATTTTTCTTTTTTCCCTTACTAAATTTAAGACGTGCCTTGGTAGGTTAGATATTGAAGCTGAAGGCTTAATAGGAGGCGAAGATTTTCATGCCATTGTTTGGATAGTTTCAGTTAGGTACTGGACTGCTATGTCTATCTCTCGTTCATTTTTTAAAGGAATGTTTAAATTCAGCATTTTATCTACTCCTTCTCGGAAGTTGTCCCAATCCGTTCGTTTATTATATAAAGAAGGAGGTTCTTCTTTTGTTATTAAGCCTGTACTTATTGTTAGAATTTGGGCACTATGGTCTGAAAATAAGTCAAAACATGTGTTAGTTTTACAATTAAGCATTGATATTCCCTTGGTTATGAAGAAATCGATCGCGTCAGGAATTTTATTTTTATCTGTTGGCCAATATGTTGGCTCACCAGTAGCCAGGCACCCAAGATTTACAGTGAGCATTACTTTTTCGAATAGACTACCTCTTGTGTTCGTGAACCTTGATCCCCAGCGCATATTCTTTGCATTCCAATCACCACCTGCAATGAACCTATCACCTGAACTCTGAAAATATTCACTTAATTTTTGTTCGTCAAGTGTGCGGTTTGGTGGGCAATAACTAGCTGAGATCGCAATTTTTCCATTTAAAGAGTACACCATTATACTAGTAGATTGCATTTCTATACCAGAAATTTTACATAGTTCATAATGCTTAATAGTATTCTTGATTATAACTGCACTTCCGCCATGGGCTTTGTGATCAGGTCTTGTTGTTTGGTACGTACGGTAATTCGGAATATGGAAGTATGTTTTTTGCGTAAAATGTGTCTCTGAAAGAAGGAGAATATCAATTTGCTCACTATTTAAAAACAGCTCGATCTCACGTCCCTTTTGCAGCGCCCCGTTGGCGTTCCAGTGAGCTATTCTCAACGACGGGGCCATTATTTTATTAATTTGCTTGTTAGTGATGTTAGCAGATTTAGGACAATGGAATTCTGCTGCAAGAGCTGGTTAAACATTGCTTTAAATTCATTTAAGAGGGTTGTTAGCGTATTTTGGAGATCAGAGTTGTTATCTCAATATTTAGAACTATTGAGATTCCTATTATTGTTTTCGCCTGCTGTAAGTTCAGCATTATTATTGATGTTAGAATTATTAGCACTATCTTGGTTTGTTACAACTTCAGCATACGTCATTTGTTGATTTCCATACTGTTGCTGGTTACTTTTAAATCCGAACCTATTTACGTTGATGTTTGCGGTTTTATATTTACGTTCGTATAATTTTTGGAAAAATTGCACATCCCTTGTAGTTGGACGGATGGTCATTTCCACACAACGCACACTTTGGCGCAGAGTTTTCATCCTTTTTACACTCTGTGAACTTATGGTGACCACCACACTTAACACACCTGTACGGTCGATTACAAAAAGTTCTGGTGTGCCCATAAGACTGACAACGCAGACACTGTGGAATTGTTTTTTTGGGGTGAGGAGCTTCGACCTTTATTTTCGTGTAGAGTAAATGGGTTAGGTTAAAAATTTCTTTAACGTTTTCTGTGGGTTCAAGATCAACGAAGTATAAAGGGAGAGGCTCTTTAGTTACCTTATGTCTAATGTTTAGTATATTTCGGGCAACGAAGCCTTTTTCCTTAAGTGCCTGCTTAACTTCCTCGTCTTGAAAAGAGTGGTGGAGGTGCCTTATTACAACTTTGTAGGATCTTTCCTGTTTTAGTTGGTATGTGTGATAGTTAACATCCTCTTTTTTGAATGTGGAGACGAGTTTACGGTAATCGTCGGAAGATTGGACGTTAACCTTTACTGTGTTTTTCTTTAAAGTTTTAGCAACAAAATCTTGTTTGCCTAGTATAATAGCGATTTTTTTAATCATTGATGCGAAATTTATAACATCGTGTACGAAAAGTGGTGGAGGTGGGGGTATTTTTGGTTTCGGGTCAGTTGGATCTCTATTTTCTGTGCAATCGTCATTGAGATTGTTCAAACAGCTAAATCGGTTAGAGTTTCTGCTGATATTTCCTATATTGATTTGTAAATGAGATCGCTCTTTTTGGCCTTCCTCTTCGGTTCTTGCCAGTCATCATTTAGGTTATTTTCGCTCATTGTATCGCTGTGGTCATTATCAGTCTCAGTAATATCCCCAATAGTGCTGGAGTAATAACATTACCTAAAATAGGAAACTGTTGCATATAATCCGTTTGCATCGCTGAAGACGGTTGAGAAATGTAATACAAAGGTTGCGCGGTAGACGAATAAACTCCGCTACTGATAACAGGCGTGTAGCTCGCTATTAAATTAGTTGGTTGTACGATGTGTGCGTGATGCGTTGCTGCTGTGCCGTTACATGTTGATGATTGTATGTGTGTTTGTGCGTATGTCGGCGGGTGCATAGTGTGTGTAATTGACGCAGGTACAGCCGTTGTCGTCATGATAACGACGAACGACGTACCGTCTCGTGTGAATGTGCTATGCATATGTGTTTACACCGATAACGAAATATAGTATATATAAATTGGTCTAATCTCACCGATCTGATGATTTTACAGTACCGAACTGATGATTTTACAGTACGAATATCGTTTCTAATAGATAATTACGGTAATCGAACGAAATAATATTATTTACGTAAACGCAACAACGCGGCGAATCGACTATCAAACGACACAACAATGTTACATTTGATTTAATTTTATTAACAGTTTTTATGAGACTACTGATAGTGCGTTTTTTTTACGCCAATCGCGCTGCTATTTTCAAAAGAATCTGGTAAATTTGTTGCTTTGAAAATCTGAATTTATAGCCAGCGTTTATGATTAAACATTCCTGTGTGCGGCATGCTATGTTCGCCTGTTCTTTTCAGTGCTTCCATACAAGACCGATAAAGGAAGAAGCACACACAAATAATTTTGAGAATAATATAAATAATTTTTCTGTACAGTACAAAAACTGCACAGAATGTTCTAAACAATGAGACAAATAAATTCCACCATGACTGCAGAGATTCGTAAGAGATATCAACTGGAATAAAGGGAAATGGAAATTATCACAAGAATATAAGATCGCGTGAAAAAAGAGACAGCGAAAAGAAACCATACAAAAAAATTTTCGTCTGTTTTTTTTTTTTATCATTTACCGGAGATTTTCCTATTACTGATAAATTGGCAGTTATTGGGGAAAAAAAGTTTGAAAATAATCTTTTTTTTTAACCATATTTAACGAGAATATAATAAGATAGTTAACGTGTAGCACGGCTGGTTAGTCAATAGTATTTCGCTCGCAAGTGAAATTCGCTTTAAGTTGCTTCCGGCGGTCAGAAGGTAGCCTATATTTTCCATAAAATTAAACCAAGTTACATCCCTCACTTGTAATATCCCATCCCACAGGATGTGAATTTCTCTCGTGTCGCTGAAAAACGCTTGACTACTCGCACACACTTTTTTTTTTTTTTGGCCGATTTTGAATACCATTTGACCCCACCTAATAACCGTGCAATTATTTTTTAATCTCTTACTTCTAAACCTTCACCAAAGAATGAATAGAAGAGCTGCTCTATCTTCAGCACTCAGTGAATTTCCATCACGTGCAATCCGCTTAGTGTAATCTCTAAATTTCTTATTATTTCCGATTCCGAAGAAGTTCTAGGCTATTTATTCTCCATCGTCTCATCTTTCTCGTAGTATCATTCTCTCAATTCGTCATCTCCAACTTGTTGTCATCGCGTTCGATTCTTATTGAGATCTTTTATGGTTTCCTCTAGTTACGCTGACATTAAAGATAATAACGCGATGCATTTTCTAGTTTGGTAAGTTGTCCTCAACGGCCTTTTCTCAAATAATTTCCCAACCGTTCGAATAATTCTCCTATCCACATGCAATTATTATTCCAGACTTTGGTCGAACATATATATTTTCCTCAATTTTCTAATCGCGCTTCTCGTTATCTCCTCATACAGAGCCTACTCGCAGTCCACAATCTCGGTGCTCGTCCTTTCTTTCAGTCATCGTTCTCATACTGTTCCCTTAATCAAATTAAGAATTAATTGCTCTCTCCTCCTTTCTATATATTCTTCTCCGTATTACCCCCTCAACAACACTGATCCTACTCTTATGGGCCGTTGTTGGCGAATTTTCAAAAACTAAGCTTTAGGTCTTTCGATTCCTTGCGATGCTTCTATCATTTTTTTCCTTTCCATCTCCATCGATAATCCCCTTACTTTAGTCCTTCGCATTTTCCATCTGTAATCGCCATTGAATCTAAATTTATAGTATAGTCCTTCAAGTTTCTGAGTCAAAGCCGATGCCGTGCTAAAAAAATCATAGCGTGAAAAATTATAAAATAAATAAATTCCTTAACAATAAACAAAAACACAGGTACAAATTTACATTTTAATAAATTAAAATAACTAACTAGAAACGGTTTCGGGCATTATCATCAGCTAGCAACACACAGAGTACGTTATTTTTAGTTTTAATTTCTGTGTACTCTATGTTATCGTAATGCCGAAAAACGTTTCTAAAGAAAGTTATTTTAATTTACTAAAATGTAAATTATTTCATACTTATCTTTGTTCGCTATTAAGGGGAATTCATATATTTTATGTCTATAAATATTAACAGACAGGTATGGGGATTTATCTACGTTCAATTTTAATTAGTTTCCGGATAAGGACCTTGGGAAAAAGTCAGTAATATAAAACAGTGGTGTCAAGTAGCGCAATCGAATTATTTCATGTAGGTAAGAATCATTCTGATTTCCCTGTTTTACGCGCGGATTTCATATTACCTTTTGCCTTTCAAAAATCTGGCGCGAATTTTTATTCCTTTTTAAGGAGTTTTTGTTTTGTTTTATACTTCGCGAAGAAAAACAAAAAAACAAAAAAACAAAAAAAACAACACATTTTAGCGTATTAAAATTTAGCGAAAAATATAACTGTTAGATAATTTATGCATTGAAATGGCGTACGAGCTATCTCTGTCGTCCGAGAAATATCCACATTAACAACGAATTTCAACACCTGAGATTTCAGCCGTTAACGAGGCTGTTTCTGTGTGCGCGCGTTAATAAACAGGGTTGCGAAATTGAAATAATTAATACCTGTCTAATCAAATGATACCATTCATTTCAAGAGAATTATCCCCGGTTACAGGGTGGTTAATGGTATAAATAATGGACGGCGTAGTGATAAGCAGTCGGAAATTCTAAATTAGTCGCTTCGACCCGGGAAATCTATTGAGATAATAGACGCGCGCGTGGAGATAAAGAAACACCAAAACGCTGCGACAACTATTAAAAAATCTGCGTATTACCGCAATTTCTTAATCTCGCAATCCGCGTAAAATAATTTTAATCATTTTTAAACGATTGACGACTGCTGCCACCGCAAGGCCTTCGACTGTTACAGAGAGTTCTCATTTACAAATTCGTCGGTGATAGGATCAAAATTTTTAAATAAATCATAGAGTATTCATAAATTCGAAAAATTAATTAATAACGTCCAAAAGGAATCTTTTAAGTGTAAGCGGAGAACAGTAGTATACTTCGTGAGAGAAACTCAATCTGTTTGGTAACTCTGGTTTTGCAAAAGCTACGAGAGCTTTGGGACATCTTTCCTTTTAAATTCGTTCGGACAGCTGGTCAAATACGGCCACACATTAACCTGGCTCAAGTGATAATTTCTGACATTTTCAATATGTAACAACTGAGTCCCCACACTCAAACGAAATGGCGTTGCCTCTCACTAATGCACTATGTAGTAAAGTTGGTAGTATCCTCTTCTTCGTCCCGTAGCATCTGATCGATTTTATTTTTGCCGAATTAGAATTATAATAAACGCAGAAACGGAAGAACATTTTTTCAAATTTACAAAATTTGAAAAACAAAAAGTCACTCGGGAAACTCTGGCAATGAAATCATTGATCAAGTAGCCAAGGACGCTTCCTACCTTCCTGAAATTACCTCTGTCTACTTCTTTCGATATCAGATCCTATACCGAAGTACCTGATTTCCCATTCCTGGAAACAATCTTGGTCATTTCAACCATCTAATAAATTCTTAACGATTAAAAACCTAATCTGCTTCCAGTCCATTCTAATCCAAAAGAAGAATATTATCCTTACCCAACTTAAAATCTCCCATACTGTACTAACTTAATCCGACGTCTTAATACTCCCACTTGTCCCTTCTGTCGAAACCACCTTCTCAACATATTGCACATCTTATTATCGTATCCTTCATTTCAACTTCAAAGATCCTCTCTTTACTTTTCCGCACTCAATTCCTGAAATTCTTTCTGAAGACTTAACTCGGCAACCTCTTCCTCTTTTTGAAAAACTTTAAACTTCTACAATCGATCTAATATCTCCCGTAGTCTCCAGTTGCATATGGCCCGACGAGTAGCCGAAAGCGCCGTTTCTTTGTTCTGCTTTTTTTTTTTTTTTTTTTTAAATAATAAATAAAAAACAAAAAAGACCAACATGTTTTGGAGGGAAGAGCTCCGTATTCATACCACGAAACATGTTGGTCTTTTTGCTTTTTAAATTTTGTGAATTTGAATAAATGTTCTTCCATTTCTGCGTTTATTATAATTCTAATTTAATCACTACAGATACCGTCTTAATTATTAACTTTATGCCTCCAGCAGAGTTGTGCAATGTACAGCTCTTTGGAATTTGTTGAGTAGTATGTCTTCGTCGCATTGTTAGGCACACTGATTTTTTTCAAATAGCCCCCCCCCGGGGGGGGCGTCTGTTCAGCAATTATTAAAAAAGTTAGAATTTTAACGTATGGGCTGTATCAGTTTTAACTGACGGATATACTATACACCAGAAAGTTATCAATAAACTGAAGCAAGCGCGATAGTAGGAAATTCTTGAAAAATAAATCATAAAAAATACATAGGATTCAAAAGATTGGAGAAATCTAGACTGAATAAAATTCGAACTTTTATAAAATCTATTAACAATGGAAAATATTATGTCCTCAGCGGTGAATTTGAAAATACGGCTAACGACACGACGAATAAAGGTTCGAGCTGGTTTTAATACACTCAAAAAATTGGGATATATGAATTAATAGGACAACATAATGGTATGTTTTGTAAGATTTAGCTAGAAAAGTGTTTAGACGATAGTAAAAGGAACACTGGTTTAATTTTTCAGTGAAATTAAAGGTCAGAAACCAACTGAGGTTTGGTGAAGTATAGAAAAATTTCAAGTCATGTAATTTACTTAAAGTTACCCGTAATCTCGTAATGTAATCGATTATAGTAATTATACGTCAGATGTAAACACGATTTCGATAATTATAGTAAAGATATCATTAATGATAGGCTATATAATTTCCATACGTCTAAAATAACATTCTGTAGGTGATATGACAACGAAAAAGAATCGTTAGACGAAATACGTGTGGTCCGTAGTTATCGAGAAACAATAGATCATCTTATACGGCACAATGTAACGCTTATGAAAAGTGCGATTAGTCCCGTTTCCATATTGTACCGATTTCATTTTCGGATGCATCGAAACCCGGATCACTTTACCGTTTCTGCGATTCAGGCGAAAAATGTTAGTATTCATATGCAACCATAAAAGATTACGTAGCAAAAACGTTTGATAAAATTCGTAGCATATTTACTTTCCTTTGGCACATGTTCTCGTGTATTTAGGATTTATTTTTACCCAGGATTATTCATTTTTAATCAATTAAGTATTATTATATTTGTATTTAAATAATAAAATATGCATATCGCTATTCTCGTAATGATGATATCCATAGGGACCTGCATATAACATCAGTCAATGATGTTATTAAGCAAATGGCCATTAAACATGGAAAACGGATTCATCGACATGTTAACGTAGAAATGATTCGACTTCTTAACACCAAAGAAGACGTAAGGCGCCTTAAACGACGCCATCCATCAGATTTAATTTAGTAATATATATGTGTATATACATTATAGGATATAAGATGTACGATTGTAATTATTATTTATTGTAAATATGTAATATGTTAGGAGCAGTGGTCAATGGACTGTTGCTTCCATACGGATTTGGCTTAGTTTAAGGCAACATTTATTAAAGTAGATACTTATTTAATTATAAATTAAGATTGTATCAATAAAATAAAAAAAATAAATAATAATAAAAAAAATGGCGCGAAACTTGGATCAAAAAGAACAAAAGAAAATTAAATAAAACGGCATATACCTACTAATTTAGTACTGAAAGTACAAGGCTAAGGAAAAACGATAATAATAATAATAATAATAATAATAATAATAATAATAATAATAATAATAATAATAATAATAATAATAATAATAATAATAATAATAATAATAATAATAAACGAAATAGAACGCATCCTAGTTATTAAGCATCACCACGTTTAAGTTATTCAAAACTTGAGATCTGGAATTAATGATCGCTTCAGATGACTAACTTCATTGATTGCGGAGGACCACGTTAAATAATTGACGAATTAAAAATTTGAAAGGAAAAGTATATTTCGTAATTCGTATGTGCGGAAATATACAAACAGAAATATCACTTCTTGATGCTGCTCTTATTATTGTGTGATGTATGAGAAGAGCGGATCAAGATGAATCTGCAGAAATAATGGTGTTGCCGAATACGAACTGGTAACTAGACGACTGGGAACTGAACGGCGATAAAATCTGTAGCATAGATTATGGCGTCCGACTGGAATTGGGTGGCCAGAATTAACAGCTATTGCTACACGGCACATCCGCGTTACCTGAAATGCGGCTGTGGAACTAGCCAATCATGCGATCGTCACAGAATGAACGTGGCGACCAGGCAATGCGCGCTGAATCTCGTAGCTCTGAAAAGAGCTGTTGATCTACAGCACCAATCTGGTTAGTAACTGCATCAACTCTGCTGGAACCGAAATGCTGGATAACTGCCGACTGATGTCGCTCTGAAGGATGATGCGTGCAAAATTTAAAGCGTGAATGAGTCGTGACATGAAAATGCAGTGCTATAAATAAGAACGGGCAGCTCGTCCGGCAGCGTGATTGGTTGTGGTTACGCTGAGGCAACTAATAAGAACCCGTTTCTATTTTTCGCGACTTGTGTCGCGTTCGAAGTTGAGAATTATTCATTTTACAAAATTGAAAGGAGAGAAAAAATGAACTCGACATGCAAACCCGAGAGACGCGAGATGGCGTTCGAGTTGTGCTAAGAGGCCGAGCTAGTACTTTGGGACGAAGGAAAATTACTTGAATAACGACGATGCCCTGTCAGAAAATTAATCGAGGACGGTAAAAAAGGAATAAAACGAAATACCAATTTGTGTTTTATAGATTGCGTAAAAATAAGCAAAAAAGCATCAAATTTTTCGCTGAGAAGATTACTGTTTTTTTTTTTTTTTTTTTTTGAAAATCATTAATTCAAAACATTCGAGAAAGAATAAACAAAAGAACAATCCACTAAAGGGGTAAATGCAAAAAAGTACGATGCGTATAATATAGCGGACAGAAAAATGCGCTAAAATGAAATCATTAAATAGAACTGATCTAACTTCAGACAGTAATTAAATGGTTAATGCCGTTCCTAAACCGACAGGAAGATGACTATAAATCTAACTCCCGTGATCACGAAGCTTTGTCTTCGAAAAGCGTCCGGTATTTAATAAAAAATTAAATTACTTCATATTGGTGTATTTAAATTTACTTACTGTGCAATTACTAAGCTAGTTGAATTTTGATTTGCGTCTGAAAATTTAAAGATACTCTAGAATAGCGCGAAATGTGCCAGCTTAACTTTGTTTATCCCTTCGAACTAATATAAGCCGAAAAATGTAGCCCAAGCCACTAGCTCGTTTAGTTGTAACATCAGCACGATCGTTGAATCCTATGTAACAATCAGTCACCGGCAGAATTCATTATGTTGTATTATTTGAATACTGCCCGAATGTGGTAACAGGCTGAATTTTATAATTAAAATAGTCACATTAGCGAGAGTGCTGATCGGAGTATAAAAGAAAATATTCGCTTAGCGCATTCGGAACATTAAATCCGCAAGCCCTATCGCGGCAGTTTCGCGGAGAATGTAAACACGTTCCAAATGGAAATATACATTTTTCTACTGCAATGTCGCGCTTATAATAAAGACCGCTTCTTCTACTCGTTCAGGTGCATAAAATTTAGCACAAATTTAGCACCATTCGCAGAAACCTGCAAATGGTTGTGATGGAGGAATTTCATTACAAATGAGAAAAATACGTAATAGATTCCTCTAATAGAGGATGGGGTAATAATTTAGCCGGTTTAATATTATACGTAACAAGTGAAGCATTAAGAAGAGAAACTAGGAATTAGGACTGGTCTAAACTAGGAGCATTGGTTCCGAATTTTATTATTAACAGACGTCTAGCTATTATATGAATTACTTTGAGAATAAGAAATTCGTTAAGATAATTTCAATATTTAATTAGAAATTCGTTTATTATAAGTTATTTTTCGAGTGTAAAATGTGGAATTTTACCAACGGTAGGACAAGTGATAAACCTCAAAAACCAACGTTACGTATAAAGTCAAGTTCCTTCAATAGTTCGTTGGGAGCAGCTGTATATCCAACCTAAATTTAACGATTGATTTATAAAGCGAAACCAACGTACGCTGATTTCTCCTCGTGATGAGTTACTTTGTGGTGGAAAATATATTTTAGTGATTTCTACCGTTGCCTGCATATAGAAAATGCAAGTTAATTTCGAATTAAGGTGCAAAACACGCTAGTAAACTCGATTATCCAATGTTAACTTTTAATTAGGACGTCTTTACATTGACAGACAATTCAGATGATGATAAATATCAAAGGCAATACTCTTGAAAGAATCTGGGCACATATTGATCGGAAATCGCGTGTTTAATGTGCAATCAGATATATTATTTTGTTTCGTATATGCGATAAAGTTGTTACGAAAATATACGAGACTAATAAGGCAGCTGCTTCTCAAAGGCATAAATGCTAAAAGTGCAGCACTACCACCGGCAGATCCATCCACAAATCCTTTGTACGAAATCCGTTCCTCCGTTCCTTCGGTGATGGAGTCTAAAAAACAAAAGTGCCTATTTAAGAAAAAGTTATATAGAAGTTTTTCCATAGCAACAGGAATAGGCTAACAATGGGAAGGGTTGAGTGCTCTTTTATTACATCTATGAAAGAGGCTGTAAGAAATTCCTATCCACGTATTAAGAAAAAGCTATATATATATATATAAGTATATATATATATAAGTATATATATATATAAGTATATATATATATATATATATATATATATATGAGTGTGTGAACATAGTCCAAGGTTCCTCTTTGGAAATTGAATCCAAATATATTAAGTGAAAAGTATTTTTGTTCTCTATGTTTTTAACCACAATTTTAAATGTCTTTCTGATGTAGGAAACGAGAGAAATTAGACTGGATAAGGGGATACCTCTGTATGCATTTCTCCGATTTTCGTATCGAATGATTAGAAACTATCTTCGGTTTATGAAAGTAATAAGTCGCTATGAATATTTACTGGAGTCTATTTTGAATTTCTGCCAACAATTTGACTTACAGAATAGCAATACCGTCCAACTGCGGAAAAGAATCGCTTTTTTGGAAATTTCAAATACCAAATAGGTTAGTGAAAAAAATATACTTCCGCCTTTTTTAATTATTGTACTTAATGGTTTCATTTGTAGTTGGAACATTCCATAAAACACCAGCGCCATCTGTAGGGGATCGTGTATTTACTTTTGAAACGCTTTGATAATGTCGGTAATTGAACTTCCTGCGAAACCTCCCAGTATTTTCATTGGCCGTCTTAAAGAGTTTGCTTTATACACAAACCGTAGAGCTTTCACACCGAAATATTCAAAGAGCGTTCTCTAGTTTTTGATTTGCGCATCTTGCTCCATCAGGAGCGGCTTTGTTGTATTGACGCGTTGCGTGTACCGATTGTGCAATACTGAAAGGCCGCGCGATATCACGAAAAAAGTATCTTTCAATGGGCGTATTAAACAATTTCACGTTTATTAAATTTAAATATATACCTAGTTTGTAAAAATGTCTCAATCGGCTTTCCGAAATCTGCATCGTAGGATGCTGTTTTAATGGGGAGTTCGCTTTATATGCGAATTAATAATTAACTGCCACTACCGAACAAACGTGTCGCACCGTATGACACAAAAATCAATCGATGGAATTGTTAAGATTACGAGGATTTCAAATCTTCGTTAATAATCCGTCATTAGAAACATGTTGGAAATCAATTTAAGCACAGTCAATCTAATCAGTTTCACCGTATCCCCACGTCTTATGCAATGCATCAAATTTCTCCCCATACCGAAACTATCTCATTATATCTGTAAATTGAATAGAAGTTGCTGATATCTACACTCGTATAAACTGAAAAAAGTTTGTTGATTACAAAAATATCAAAGCAATTTGGTGTTATTCTATATATCTATGTATTATATATATATATATAAAAGCGAAAATCTGAAAATATGTGAAAGGCACAGCAATTATTAACATATCGTTGTAACTACCAGGTCTGTTAAGCTAAAAATTGGCACCTAATACAACGATACTGTGTTTTAACGACATCTAAAAATGCATTAAAAAATTCAAGTTTTTTATAGATGAAAAAGGGAGTAAAAGTCAGAAAATCGCTTTTTAAGAAACTAATAATCGCGCTACAGCTAAAACCATTCAAACCAGATAATTGAAATTTTACATGAACATTACTTATGTACTGAAAATGTCAAATAAGAACGATTTTTTGAAAATTCGAACTTTAAGGGGTGAAAATTGGTTATAAACTGTTTTCCAAAAAGCACACAAACTGCAATATTTTTGATACAAATGGGTTTATTAAATTGTAATTCCGTGTACTAAACGTGTGCAAAATTTTTTTCAAACTCCCAAACTTTTAAGTATAGAAAAGGGCAAAACCCCATTTTTGAGAAAACCACGAATAACGCTACAGTCCAAACGAATCGTAATTATCACGTGTAATTTCATGTGAATATACTGAAGATTTCAAATAAGAACGTTTTTTGAAAATTCGGACATTAAAGGGTGAAAAGGGGTTAAAACCTGTTTTCCAAAGAAACACAAACTTGTGGTACAAATGGGTTTATCAAATTTTAATTCCGCATAAAGACACCTCATATGGTGTAGTAAATGTGAGCAAAATTTTAAGGGCGGAAAAGGTCAAAACCCCATTTTTGAGGAAACCAAAAATCACGCTACAGCCGGAACCATTTGCACCAGATAATTGAAATTTTACATGAACATTACTTATGTAATGAAGATGTCAAATAAAAACGCTTTTTTGAAAATTCAGACTTTAAGGGGTGAAAAAGGGTTAAAAACTTTTCTAAGAAATACACAAACTGTTATAGTTTTGGTGAAAATAGGTCTTCATAATCATAATTTCGGATGAAGATATACCTTATATGGTGTACCAAAAGTGTGCAAAGCTTTTTTTCCATTTCCAAATTTTTAATGAAGAAAAAGGGTAAAAACTCATTTTTCAGAAAACCAAAAATGACACTACGAATCGTGATTATCGCGTGTAATTTGATGAGAATACAGTGTATATACTGAAGATGTCAAATAAAAACGATGTTCTGAAAATTTAGATTTTAAGGGGTGCAATAAGGTTAAAACCCGTTTCCAAAAAAGAATACACAAACTGTTATATTTTTGGCTCAAATGGGTTTACCAAATTATAATTTCGCATGAAGATACCTCATATGGTCTACGAAAAATGTGAAAAAGTTTTATAAAACCTTCAAAATTTTCGGTGGGAAAAAGGGTAAACCTCCATTTTGGAGAAAACCAAAAATTACGCCACAGTCCTTACGAATAGTGATATTGCGTGTAATTTCATGTGAATATAACGTATATACTGAAAATGTCGAATAAGAACGCTGTTTTGAAAATTCGGACTTCAAGGGGCGGAATTAAAAGTTGTTTCCAAAAAAATACAATAACTGTTATTTTTTGGTGCAAATGGGTTTAATTGTAATTTCGCATGAAGACATACGTGTATGGTGTACTAAAAGTGTGCAAACTTATTTTCCTTCTACAAAATTTTAAAGGAAAAGAATGGCAGAATCCCATTTTTGAGAAAACCAAACGAATCGTGATTATCAATATGAATACAATGTAACGCTTTTTTGATAAAAAATAATTTCCCAAAAAATACATAAAACGTTATATTCTCTTAGAAATGAGTTACCAAATTATGGTTTTGTTTTAATATTCTTTATACGGAATACCAAAAGTGTACACGATTTGTTTAAAGTACCCTAAAGTTTAATTTAATCAAAGGCTTTATCCCGTTTTTGGCATAAAATAATGATTACACTTCAGCCGAAACTATCTGCATTGGTTATCACAAAGTCTTGAACACGCCACATACCGAAAATATCAAATGAGAAAGATTTTTTGAAAAATTGAACTTTAAGTGGTGAAAAGTGGTTGAAAACTGTTTTCAAAATATAACTAAAGTGTTATATCTTCCTAATAAATGGGTGTTTATCATATTATAATATTTACAAAGGTTGTTTCATTTTTTTTATATCTTTGGATTTTTAAGAGTGAAGAAGGGTTATAATCTATTTTTAGAAAACTTAATATCACACAACATCCAGAAAAAAGTGTGCTTTACGTATTTAGCTTGGTTTCGGATTAAAGTGGCTTAGAAATTGGAATTTGTTGAAAATATAAATAGCCAATTATTAGAAGGAGACAGAAATATTTCTGCCTAATAGTTTTTGTCGTATCCAAAAAGGGTAAGAAAACATACTTCTGTCATAGTGTTAAGTTGTGTTGTGATTATTTGTTTATTTCAAAAGGAGAAAATGATGGTTTCATTTGATTCCGATGTTTTTTTCCCTTAAACGATGTTCTCTTTCCAATTTAGTTTTTTTTTTTTTTTTTTTTTTGGTTCGTGTAGTATTTTCTAACAGCGTAAGCAAGATGGTGTTTATTCTGAACAGGGACAACGTATATTGCTAGGAAAAATTAAACTGTTTTTATTATACCAATGATGTCATTTCTGTATGGTCCGCGTTTGTTGCAAATTTGTTTCGATCTGCATATTCTTTTCTTTTCGTTTATATTGAAATTATTTCGTTTTCGTAAGTTTTGTCTGTTATATGTGCTGTTTTTAATCGTTTAAAAAATTTTTGTGAATTGTCTCACCGTGCAAATATAAATTTTTTAAATTAACTTTTTAACTTTATTTTAATTATTTTTTATTTATTTCTGTAACTACTGTCTCTGTAATTAATGGTAAAAGCAACGGTTTACTTTTCTATTTTTTTTGTTTTGGAATTATTCCTCATGTATTACTTCAAACGATTCGGGTAATGATTTATGTCTAACGTAAATGTATCAATTATTAAAATTATGTATTATATTTTTATATGTTGTAAATGTTTATTCAATAATTATTATTTCTTTAATTTTCACTTTTGTGTGTTTAAGTTTAATTTTATATAACATATATATATATATATATATATGTGTGTGTGTATGTATATATATATGTGTGTGTATGTATATATATATATGTGTGTATGTATATATATATATGTGTGTATGTATATATTTATATGAATGTACTTCTTTCACTGTCAGTCAGTCCGGTCCCTGTACCGGGAGCCATTTTATATAAATTTTGCCTCGTCCATGCTGGGGCGAAATTTTTTTTTTCAAAATTTCGAGCTTTTGGCACCCTGAGGGTCTAATTCTAAAGCTGGAAATCCGTATGTTCTTTTTAGCCGTAATATTCGCGCCGCTAGGGGTGGGACACATTATTAGTCGCGCTTTTTTGTACTTTTCAGCGACTTTCCATAACTTTTGTACCATAATTTTTTAATTTTATGAAAGGACACTTGCATTTTAGTTTATATTTTGAATTTCAGCTTTATAGGTTTATCGGGTGATGAGTTATGATTTTTTAAGTGATTTTTGAGGTCTTTTTAAATACCAAATTATATATTCTTGACGGTTTTTTGACGCCCAAAGTAATCGGTCATCTTTAAGTTGATCGTTTTAAAGAGAATTTTAATTGTAATTTATGTTTCAAATTTGACGTGAATTATTGATTTTTATTTGAACTTTTGTCAATTGTGAACCATCTTATTAGGATTCTGTACATTATATGTGTACGGAACCCTAAAAAAACAAAATGGGAAAATATAAAGTAAAGCAAAATGTAAAATATACAAAAACGATAAAATGGTCAGCAAACGGAGAATATTATGAAAAGGGATAAATATATATATATATATATATGAAATCAAAATGACTTATCTTGCACCGCTTGGCTGTCTCCACCAAACTGATCCCTTCTCGATCTCCAACTCTTTCGCGGAGCTTCTTTTATCGAACTAAACCAGGCTATGCTTCGGTTGTTCAAGTCCCTCAGTTCGGGCCGCCAGTTATATGAATTCACTTCTTTCGCTGTCAGTCAGTCCGGTCCCTATTCCGGGAGCCGTTTAATATAAATTTTGCCTCGTCCAACTTCTCGTTGCCGCTTATTTGAGAGAAACTGATATTTTCTTCTAGGATAAATAAAATCCATGTATCATAATTTACAAAACGGGCGGCAGTGACATCGGCTATGCCACAAATAACTCCGCAGGGCTTTATGGAACAAGATCACATAAAAAAAAATAACAAAAACATTTAGGACCAACATAACATACTAAATTGAAATTTATTTAACCCTGTGGACCCGATTCTGTTCACAGGAGCCGCCTTTCTCCATTGAGAGATGTCACATTGTTGGTTTCCACCACGTGTTCAAATGATGGATGATTGCCAAGAAACGCGTATAGTTATAAAAGAACAGTCTAAAACTCTTGATTACACTACGACCGGAACGTTAATAACAAATAAAACACAAATTTCACACCAAATTGGAAGAAAAACATAAAAAAACAGTTTAATTTAGCGACATGGCACTCATATATAAAGCTAAACGCAGTACCAAGACGACTAGCTAGTCATTGCAACGACTAGAAGCGAACACAAGTGACCGATCGAACAATGTGTTCCGTGCCATGGTAGCAAAGGCTACGCAGAAGCTTCTTGAACAACACTTTTGCGTAGATCATCGCACTAATTGCCCTGCCTGACTTTTGGCGGGATAAATAAAAAACTTCTCTCAGCTCAATGTCATTCGACACACAGAATTCCGCGCTTTCACCGCAAGCACATGTCACTTTAGCCCTCGACTACTACCACTACACAGGCACTAATGCAGTATTATCCCGGTGCAACTGATCGAACGAACAGGCATGGAATTTTTTGGTTTTGGCCGAGTAAGCGTTCTTGACAAGGCAAAGCGACTGCTAATTACTAATTAGAACGATGTTCGAGAGATCGTGAATTAATGACACACTTCGGAGATAATTTTCTACCTCGGACATCGTCAAAAGATAGCGCTGCAAGTATCGAATCCGTATCACAATATTCATTGTAATCGTGAGTGTAAAATTAATGTGATAATGATACAATCAATTATGTAAAATACATAGATAGGGATGGTGCATGTCTGTTTTCGCCTCTATCTTATTTATTGTATAACAATGAATTATTAGGAGTCGAAATATGAAAATGTATTGTACAATATGTTTATAAAAACTGGAAGAGGTTTAAGCCATATACACTATTGGACTTAATGGATAACATATAAAAATAAAGAGAGTATTTAACTGATATGTCAAATATTCGAACTTTTGGGCGAAAACCGTTGTATAAATTTTTAAAATTAACTGTTTAACTTTCTTTTTAATAATTTTCTACCAGGAGTATTAAAATTCTTACTCAACTACTGCAGTTTGTTGTTGCGGTGTTTCCCAAAGAGAGAAAAAATCTTAACATAAATACAATTCCAGATAAAGCAAAAAAATTTTTATGAATTTCCAAGTACAGATTTAAACGGACATTAATACACGGGCAAAGCCGTGGGATACAGCTAGTATATATATATATATATATATTGTTAAATCTAAATCGATGATCTTTCGATTCCGTGTCGGGAACCAGAATTGCAACTCCACCATAATCGGTTAATAGTAAAAGTTCTGCCAATAATTTATGATTAGATACGTTTCAGAAAGTATATCTGGCGGTAAATCAAACATTAACAATATCACTTCGGAGTGCAGTCTTGCGCGGGTACACTTGCGTTCACAATTGCCCAGTACGCACTATGCCTGTGTCTGAACAGCTGAAATGTATGAATAGGTAGTCGCCGATGATCAGGAATTAAGTACAACATTGTAATGAATATTATGTCATCGGAAAAACATACTTTTCCAGTTCACGCTTATTAGAAATACGTTGTGCATGCCGTTGAAGTAGCGGAGGAAAGAAAAAAATTAAATGAAAGAAATAAGATAAAGTCTTCTCGCTCAGAGAAGAAATAAACAGGTGCGAATGTTGACGAGAAATCAAAATACGCTTTTAATGTAGCGAACATAAACCAAGCAGTTGTAAGCTAACATAATAATCGTAATAAACAAGAGATAGATGGAAATCCGGTTACTATTAGAATCAGAGCGCGACGTTTTTCGGCCGCGCTATTTAAAAATTATACATAAAATTGAAAAAATTACACGGGAAAATTTTGTAAATTTAATTAGCGACCGTGTTGAGCAATTCGAATGCGATTTACCTGATGTTGGGCCTGATATAGTGGGGCACGATGAAATGCCGGCTAATTTTCGTTTATTGTGTGTTTTTTAGCGAAGCTTTCGAAATCAAAATCTAATAAGATTGCGAACGTGCGCATTTATATGTGCGGCCGTTTATAGCGGGAAATAAATAAAACACGCGTCGCGCTAGATAAATATGTACACGCACGGCGAAAGGATGTATTACGTGGAGAATAAATATGACGGTGGCGGTGGCGGCGGCGAGTTATCCCCGCGTCCGTATAATGCGTGGTCACAAAGAAAATTTAACAAAATTGCACGCTGGCGCGGGAACAGAATTTTTAAAAAGTCACGTTCGTCGCTCTTCTAAAAGCTCTAAACTTTTCAGAAATGAGTTACATATCCAGATGCACGATCAAAATATCAAATCTGCCCGGTGCCCGACATTATCTTCGTTTATTATTCAGCCGGCAGGGGCCGAACTGCTGCTCCGTCAATAGAAAAATATAAACTCGCTAAACTAATGCTCGCCTTTGTAGCAGAATGATATTTACCTTTCTGCACAACAAGTATCGACATCTCGGAAAATTCAGTGTCGAGCCACACCGTAAACATCATGTACCTCTTATCGGGGAAAACTCCTGATAATTGTGTTTCGTTTCGGAAAAGTTTTATCCGCGCCGGACGGATTACAGAAACTCATACAGATTCACTACAGCTCAGAGAGTAGTGTAACAGCATTTGTCAAAATACGCATATACACTATATGTATATATTCTTACACTGTCTGAATGTTGAGGAAAAGTGATTAAACAAAACATTTTAAAAATGAATAGTACAGTATAGCAACGTTTTTTTTGGAATAATCTTTAGTACTAGAACAGGAAAAAATATTAGTAGAGATTAATTTATTAATTTATAATAATACATCGTTTGACTACCGTAGCTTCTTAATTGATATGTGTGTCAATATTGTCGTTTGAATGTCGAATATGTTAAAGGAATCGAAAATTACCAACATTTGGCTATTCAAGTCCAGATAATTTAAAAGAAAAAGAAAAAAACAACATATTATATCGATATTTTGCCTGAACTTAAAACGCACATATTTAATTTTTAAAAGAAGTAAAAAAAAAAAAAAAACAAGAATAAAAAGTATTGTTTGAAATATGTCATTTGAATATGCGAAGGTGACCTACATATCATTGCGATTTGCATGTGTGTTCACTGTGTACATAATGTGTGCGTTTTGTTAATGTTTTTTTTTTCTAATTAAAGATAATTAGGTGTCCTTCAGGTAGCGCGCTAGGCATTAGTGCTTAAGGTGTTACCAAACCGGAGGTGTCATAGGTTTTCGGCAGTTGTCTCAGTCCGGGGATTCATCCAGCAACCTGAAATAATCGGGCATACCAGAGAAATCTGAGGAAGTAAAAAGGTACAGGAACTGGTCGCAAAATTCCCTTTAAATTCATTAGGCTCGATGTCTGACAATTAAGTAATGAGACTGAGTCTATAAAAACCATATATATTTAAAAATTATTCAACAACAACATGATCACCTTCGTAGTAGTTCCCTCGGGCGCCAACACAGCGATTCCAGCGATTTCTGCATGTATTGTAGCAGTTCAGGAACGCTTTAGGTGAGGGATGTCCGTTAGTAGCCTCGTCACGGCCTCTTCGATGTCGTTAACGGCTTCAAAATGCGTACCTTTTACCACTTCGTTGACCTTAAGGAATAGAAAGAAATCACATGGTGACAGATCCGGCGAATACGAGGGCTGCGGCAACACTGCAATCCCTTTAAAGGTTAAAAAATCAGTAACGCTGTGACAAGGCGCATTGTCATGATGAAGAATGCCCACGTTCTCGCGATGTCTAGAAGCACTCCGTTGAATCGTTTCCGAAGTCTTTCCAGTACATCACAGTAGTAGACCTGATTAACAATCTGTCCGGCTAGAACGAACTCTTTATGGATGTCAAAGAAGCAGATGATCATGGTCTTCACTTTTAACTTGTCCATGCGAGTTTTTTTCGGTCTTGGGGCGCCCGGAGACAGATTGGCTTTGGTTGGTCTCGGGGTCATATTGGAAAAACCAGCTTTCGTCACCCGCAATAACGCGGTCGAGCAGCGTAGGATCGTTTCCACCTGTTCCAAACAATCTTGCGCGAATGCCATATTCGATGGTATTTCTGCACCTCAAAAGGGTTCTTCGGTAGCATCTTCGCGCGCAGCTGTTTTATGGTAAAATCACGGCGTCAAATCTATCTAACGGTTTCGCGGTTGATGTTCAGTTCGTCAGCTAACATTCGAACCGTTAAACGACGATATCGGCGGATTAGGGTGCGCACGCGCTGCGCAACCGCGACAGTCCGCATTTCCACCAGTCTCTCACTTTGCGCGCCTTGTCTTCCACACTCTCATGGCCGTCGTTGCTTGAAATTTCGCTTCTCCATTTTCGTGACGAGCACCGCTAGCACATTGTATAAAACACGACACGGCTAGAGAACTAATGATCACACGAGGGCCGCAAACACGTCCATCGATACGGGAGGGATGCCAGACGGTGGTGTAGAAATGTCGAAGTGGAAGCAAGGGAAACAAAACAGTTTCATTACTTAAGGTGGACGATACATGTAGGCGCCTAAATGTTGGCCGTTTTTCAGAGGCTTAAAAGGAAGGAATAAGGAAATATTTTTGAAAGTAAGCATATTTATTCATCGTATATTTAAATACAAGACAAATGTTTTGTTTTTTTCCCTCAAAAGGGCCGCCATACTGAACACGGCCTCCTGAGGCTCTCGTGACGAAAGGCGCCAATCGGCGGGAGTTCTAGCGTCTGTTATAGTGATCTGAAATCGAAAAAATTCAAGTTGCAGCAGAAAACATGTATTTTCTAGTTGAACCTATAAAAAATCAAAAAAGTGAATAAATCGCAAATTAGCAGGCCTCAGGAAAAAAAAAAGTTCGATTATTTGATTTTTGGGTCAAAAATAGTAGCATTTGAAAATTTTTTTTGAATTTTAGAGGTTCAAACAGATAAGATGTGTACCGAATTTCATTGAAATCGGTTGAGAACTTTTTTTCAGTAATCACGCCAGCCAATTTCAAAAAAGTAGTTTCAAGAAAAACGCGTTTAAAGTTTTGACATACCGAAACTCTATGACTACAACGACTTATCAACTACTAGTCATCTATTCAGCGATTCCAGTAGAACTCGTTTTTCTTGTTGAGCTCCTTTTGACATGCTTCACGAGCTTTTTTAGTTGTTAAAAAGCTGCGGCGATTTTCTCGACTTATTCTTTGTTCATCGATATTTTTTCTCGATATGACATACATTGATGGCCAAAATTTCTGCTTGTAAGGAGTTCATTACCTGTAAAAGATATGTATATCCATCATTGACAGTCCAGCTGATATATACGCGTTAATTTCAACAATTTTTAATCCCGAATTCAAGTACTTCGAACAGAAAGACTCCTGATGGTAGAGTTGAAACTCTCATTTGCATTCTGCGTGTGACCACCCAAACTTGGATATATTTTCAAATATCAGTTTTACATGAGTTTGGACAGCAGGATGTTTAATAAGCTTAAGATTTTCCGCAGAAGCTTCAACTTTGCGCCACTTGCACCAGCTATCGAGACCTGACAGACATCACGTCTCGGGTTGTCATCTATGGAGCACATATGATAGTACGTGTGGCCATAATTGCATCTTTCTCATATCCTTAACGAAGTTAACGTTCCTTCGAATGTAGCTAATCCGTAGTACAAAAAGGCAATTCTTTGATTAAAGCTTCGGTGAATTTGCCTCTTCCTCCCAGTCGGTTGTCTGTTCTAGTTTATCGGAGACGAGTACCCATCCTCTTCTGCACGTGACCAATGCAATCACCCTTAATGACTTGAAAGTCGTCGCCATACGGATTCAAGTTAAGTATTCCTGTGAAGGTTTTTGGAATCTCTATCTCCTATATAGTTTCCGTATTTTACGCCAAATAAATCTAATCTCTTTCACAGCTTCGACTTCCATTGCTCCTGAAGAGCCGTTTTCTTGGCAGTTTGATTCATGTTCTTCATACCATTCACGATATTCTTCAGTATCTGTTTTTAAATTTTCCAGTGAGCACACGATGCACAGTAACTACTTTTCACCGCTAAATCAATTACTTTGCCAGAGTAATATCCAGTGAGGGTTGTGACCCCATACAACGACACTTAAATCCTCGTTTTTTCCACGTACCATCCCGGGACACTTTCAAATTTAAGATTGGTTTTCATTTTCAGCTTTTTCTTCGTTCACAGCTTTCATACAGGAAGATTGAAATACTGATTGTGTAAAGTTGTACAAAAACCGAGATGATACTGTTGTAGGAACTTTCAGTTAAACCGTCGCATATATCCATCAAATTACAAAATATAAATGTATCCCCTCTCTAGCAACACCTAAAAGACGCATAACAAATACGATCCTACGATTCACTTCAAATCCATTAACTAATGGTCCTGAGTGAATGTAAAGCACTACGATTTTAAAACCTAGCCATCTATTTCCACTCCCTTCATATGTTACTGGTGATTTACAAATATGACATAAAACCATATTTCGGACAATGCTGTGAAGACCGTAAGGAGCTCAATAAGACGATACCTACAGAACACATTGTAATGAACATCCTCATTTTCTCGCGCTTGTACTTTACAGTTCAGTTTCATCTTTTCCGTGACTATATTGATTCCCATGATATTTTCTTTTCCGGGGTTTTGAGGCACGAGCTGATTCACTTTTACTGGGTTTTTGTTTTTCGGATAAGACTGCATACTGATATTTATTCACTTTCTAAATCACTCCGCACAGAACGAACTCCAGAAGTAAATTTAAAATTAAAATCACGGTAACACTGGTTTTCGACGTACTTTATAGTAATTATTGTTAGGAACTGACTTTTTTCACTTTCCCTGCTCCGGGAGCTTGTTATTAGAAAAACTCGAATATCTCTACAAAATGATAAAAAAAATAATAACGAGCGCGATTAGATACGGATTTAAAAAATTGACTAAATACGTATGTACGGCAAAGCCAATAATAATAAATATGAACAAATTGCGCAGTAAATTCACATACAACAGAAAAAAAACGGTTAAATTCGCGACTTGGCTCTTTTACGATGCACAAAACGGTACCAAACGACTAGACATACGTTCCATCAGAATAAAGAAGCAACAGATTGAACACTGTGCTTAGATCACCGCACATACATTTTTAGCGGGATTTTTCAGCCTTCCTGCAGCTCAACGTTACTCGACACACACAGTATCCCGCGTTTTTTCCGCAAGCACAAGTCACTGTCGCAGCCCTCGACCACTACCACTCACAACCTAACGCGTCTCTACCCTGATACGACCGTGCAAACGACCGGGGACTTACGACCGATCACGGGGACTTTGGGTTTTGGCCGGGTAAGCATCCTTGACACGACAAAACAGAGATGCAACCTAGAACGACATTTGAGAAATCGTGAATTAACGAACAATCAAAGAGTCGCCGTGAGGTAGCGCTATGCGTACCGAATCCGTATCACTATACAGAGCTGTTCTTTTCACGGAATCAAGAAATAAAAGAGTTTCTAAACATCTGCTTACCCAGGTATTCCAATATAAAAGGTCCCAAGGTCAGAAATCCGAAAAGCAGGTATTAAGAGCCAACGGCTCTAATACAGACCTCACTCGAGCGCTGAGTTGAGGCGGGGCACTTCAACGAGTTATAAATCGAAAAATAATGAGAATTTTGAAAATCTACAGGCATATTTTTGAGATGTTATATGAAAAAAAAAAAAAAAAACGATTTTTTAAAAATTTAATATATATCGCCCCCTCTTAATTGTACATTAGGAACAACTTAATTCCACGATACCTTATTAAGAGAATGAGAGTTTATTTTTTTAAATTTCAGATCCTCCTCAGCCATTCGGGTAATATATTCATTAATGCGTCTTGTTCTTTTTCATATTTTCTAAGGTCACACATATGTTCCCCAAGATATATCTAGCGGATTTATTTTAATTTAGTTCTGTTAATAATTTTTCGCTAGTTTATCACAATTAATAAACACAAACAAGACGATACGTGACTGCACATGATAACGGAGCGATTCAATTAACAGCGGCGGAGAATTTCAATAACGATAAAATGAATTCACGCTCGGTAATCTTGCGCGATCGACTGGCAGGTGGTTCTATTCGGTTAGCGTTTACGTCATTTCAGATTCTTATGTTTTTTCTAGTCATTTTTCAGATATTTAGATGTGAACAAATAGGCGACTATCCCGCGCTATATGGTCGAATTTTAGTGAGCACGAGTCGTCGAAAAAAGTTATTGTTCCTGCGATAGCTGTTACTTTCTACGTTTACAACAGCTATTATTGTTAAGTTCGTATCCGTAAACGCGCATCACCTGTAAATTCAATTTAACGATTGCTACGTATTCATCATTGTGTTTATTTTTCGTTACAAAATGATGATTACTTTTTTTATTATCATTTTTTTTTTTTTCGAAAAAGTCAAAATTACCTGTACAATTTTATACGAATCCGTAGTCTGAAATAATAAAAAGAGGTTTTTATAATTAAAGGGATTATTACGTATATAAAAGGGTTCGAAATTGATGGAAGTAGGAAAAAAAACAACATTTCCGGAATACTTTGTAAATTAATATTTTCCACGGACAGAGAAATATTATGGTTTTCATTACACGAACATTTTTCGAAATCTTAAACTTTTAAAATTAGAAAAACGAGTTTTAACGTTGCTTTTGACAAAATCGAAAATCACACAACACTATGTGCAAGTTCGGCCGAGTTGAAACAATTAAGTTTTCTTACGACGAATTTCGGAATTTTAAGTGTTTCAAAGCGGTTGTAACATTTGTTTTCGATAGGACATACACATATGTATTTTAAAATAGGAAAAAAACCTAATGGATGAGTTCGGTAAATTAAAAAAATTTTCCACAATGAATGTTAATTCGTTAAATTTGTATGAAAGCAAAATTAGAAGATTTCGAAAAAATCGGGTCAGTCTGCTTTCTCTTTCAGGTCGTTCAAAAATTAACGCTTTATGGAACTTGGAATTTTTCGCGTAGACGTCGAGAAAATGTGAAATAAGAAGGCGTTTTAAGAAATACAAAAATTTTTTATAAAAAGATTGAATTTGCAGGAGAATAGAGACTCAAAAATTAAAATTTTACATGCTTAATCTCTGTAGAAGGCTAGCTTTTTTCCTTTTTAAAAGTTCCAACGTGGACTGAAATAAGTGTCATGCTATCTTATTTTCTTCGACAAAATTGGAAAAGTAACAGCGGGAGATAAAACTTCGCAAGAGCCCGTAGATTAAAAATATATATTAAAAAAAAAAAACAGAAAAAAATAAATCTTTTAAATATTTTGATTTTAAAAAAGTAAAAAAAAAAAAAAAAAACACATTTTGAACGTAACAAACCTAGCGTTAGAGAAAGTTGAAATTTTGCAGTATTCTTCGCTAAAACCTGATAATATTTCTTTCAAAAATTTCAACTCTCCGATTAACTGTGTAACTTTCTAGCCATTTCGCTCATTCGATATTTGTCGTAAAAGTTAAATTAGCTTTCTTATCTAGTTATTCATTTTAAAATGAAATGATTATTAAAAACCGACCTGAAAATATACGAATAGTAATCGTTTTCCATTAAGACGCGACGACGACTGTTATTAGCGATTTTTTAAAAAAGAAATCATTAAAATTGTACGCTTTTGTTTGTTTCTCGGTAACTGATTACCTGATATTATTTTAAGAACAATGCGATTTAAAGGGCTATCCGCGCGTATTACCGCGCCGTTTTCATTAAAATCTGTTTACGCTGAGCAATGCAAAGCAACTAGAATAAGAAAAGTTAAAAATTATCATTATCAAATTAGGTGTTTTTTTTTTTTTTAGGGAAATCTGATTTCGGAATAACTTAAGCACGAGTAGTAGTAATAAGAAATATTTTTAAAACCGTTTTGCCTCCCATTTTCGTTACTATTTATAAATATATCATCAAACGAATATTATTTGTTGTCAGAGTGAATCGATTTCGGTAGTAATTACAAGGTTTTTGCCATTTTAAACAATTATAATATCGGTAATTATAAAAGAGACATGTATATATGTATAGTACACAACGTATGTCTTGATGCGGATGTTCATATTATCCGAATTATCGAAATATTTATCAATGATGATATGGCGCCGAAGTGAATTAACGATGATTTCGTGCATTGTGCGATCTTAGAAAATACCGAAAATAACTTTGATCTGGTCGTTGAGACCAATTAACTCTGCGATAATGGTCTGTTAGTTGCTAAATTAGCGATGATAGCAGGCGTTAAGCTGAAATAATAAAAGTCAGAAATTGTTTTTCGTATGTGTCTATTCTTGATAACTGTTTCGTTTTTGTTTTTCTTTTCCGGATTAGAAAAGTTAATTTTTTCAAAGAGAGACCCGAACCTTTGTAAAAAAGTCGCATAGAGAATTTGTTTACGCTTCGACAGTATTCTTCGTAAAAAACAACATACTTATGTACTTTTTTTATCAAACGCATCTCCCGAACTAAAATTCTATCCAATCGCATATTACAGCGCTCTTGATTAACCGCAAACCACGTTAAATATAGCTGACAAAAGTTTTACGTTCGTATAATACTTTTTTCTCGCGAAATGATAATGTAACCGATATACACAAAAAACACACATTTGCGTTTCTAATAACATTTTAGGCGTCTTAATATAACGATTGCGATTAATAGCACATATAGAAAAACTCTCTTTGCATATATGGCGACATTAACAGTAACGATATGTGCAGCTCTACCGCGGATCGCTAGAGTTGGAAGAAAGTTCATATTGCCGTTTGAATGTATGACATGCAAGGACCGAGGCAACGGCCGCTCGAATTGAGCAGTGTAGGAAAAAGAAAAGAACAGATTGACGCGTAAAAAGCAGCGAATTGGGGGAAAAACGATCTTTTCGGCTCGTGCCTGCACTTTGAAAGCATCAATATCAACTGCTGTCGGAGAAAAAAAAGATTTCGATTTTTCTCCCGAATAGCTGTAACTTCATCTCACGTTAAAAACACACTTCGCAGTTCGAGGTCGTCACACCGCTGGCTTATTTATTAGCGTCTCCGTTCCAGGTTGTGGAAAAAAATGACACCGATGTGACCCCGAACAGATCGTTGCGATGTTTTGCATGTGACATCATCGTTGCGCAAGAGTGACGGAAGTATAATTCGCGCTGGTAACCAAGAGATTATTGCGTGTGACAAGAGGACTGTCGATGAGACAGTTTGCCGAGTTTATTTTTATATTTTATTTTATTTAGTTATTCTTTTATTCTAGCAGTGAACATCATTTAAGCGCTGACTGAGATTGGTAAATTCCTTTGTCTCTATTTAAAGTTACTTTCTATATTTTGAATTGGTGTGGTCGAGCGTTTACGTTACTGCCGAGGTTATTAAGTTAAAATTGCAGTTAAAATCACGGGAAAAGATAACGGATACAAAAAAAGAGAAAAAAAAAAAGAAAAGAAAACAGAAAAAAACGGAGAAGAGAGAATGTCGAATGCGAAACTGGAGTCGGAAGTCTAACAAATTTCTTCAAAAGGCACATACTCAGACGCCGAACTTTTGCCCGCCTTCAGTTTGCTTCGTTGCATCCGTTTATACTAACAAAATATTACGACCAAAATGCATTTTAAGATTTCTGTAGCTGAACGATCTCTGGCAGTCGAATAGAAGAAAGAGGGAGCGCCTACGAAATGTGACATTAATGTTTAAGAATGAGAGGGGGCTTTAGTGTTTGTCACTATTATTACAACGGAATGCTTATTTATTTATTTTTTTTTTTCATAGGAAATATTGCTAGAGCCGTTAGATTTCTGTAATCTTGAAATTTTTTAGTTCGTAAAATTGTTTTTACGTTTGGATTTACGTAAAAGTTAATTTACGGCGCTTTACCTTGGACTGAGATAATTTTCATTGCTGGTGTTTACATTGCAAGAGCGACTTATTCGTTGCAAGGTATCCTTTAAAAAATACCCAACTAGATTTCCAAAAAAAAAAAACGAAAGAAAACAAGTAAGAATTATAGCTAAAAATGTATATAAAAAAATCACATTTTGGAAATGCCCTCATCATCAGCTGAAAGAGAAGAGGACGACACGCGTGAATTTGAAAAAAAACCTGAACTAAACGGGGTTCGTTTCGATTTTTCATTTTTCCGGTTTAATCCAAAAACGTTTCATTTCTCATTTGTTTCATTATATTCAGTTCAGCGAGTGTGGAACTGGTCCAAGCTCTTACGCGTTCACTGATTTTCGCGTTAAACCAATCAAAAATTATCAAATAAAATTGCGCAATAGGCGGGTTGGCTCGTGTCAAGAAACACCGGTGACTGCATTTCGAGTTGTTTTTTTTTTTACGTTCAAACGTACTTTTTTTTTTTTTTTTTTTTTTTTTTTGAATCACGGCTTTTCTGCAGCTTTAACCGAAGTATAGAAATTGTTTGGCAGCATCGCCAACAGGCACAGTGGTCAGTAACTGCGTTTATCCATTGGCCAAAACTTAGCGAACCCGTGTAAAATGAACAGTTATTATAAACGAGTTGAGGATGTATCGCGCTAAACTCCTAAAATGCCTAAAACGGCAACCATGTGTTTTGGACGTATTAGGCAATACCCAACGTGATGCAACACAATGCCTCTGTATGCATTATACCGGTTACAACGAATTACAAAAAAAAAGTACCATTGAGATTTAACTTTAGATTTTTTTTTTTTTTTTTTATTATTTATTTATTTACTCCGCTGTACCTTGCGGTTTTTCAGCCAGAGTTTCTGATTGTTACTGTTATTATTTGTTGTTGATGTGTTTTGTTTTGTTATTCATTACATGGTTGACAAAGCTGATCAAATTAAAAAAGTTTTTTTTGTGTATTTCGGTTATTGTTTTTTTTTATTATTTTCCGTTTTTCTCTTTCGTTTTTAAACTTACTGCATTCGAAAATCGAATGTTAATCGTCTGTTTCCTCTTTACAGTCTGTACAGATGTCCGTTTCAGCAATTTTAAATCGTTTCATATAGACACCCCATTATTATTTCCATGTCCGGTTAAAAATTGAGTGAAGTTATAATAATCGGTATAAAAATGTTTCATTTGTAGTCTTTCTTCTAAGTTTGAAACTATTTCCCGTGTTGTTACTTTTGCCAGTTTTTGATTTATCACACCTGAGTGTTGCCAGAGTGTCGTATACTACTTGAATTAATTTTATCGATCTGTTTTCGTAACGTTTTTTTGTCTAAAATTTTAGTTCTTCTTGTTTGCATGTTTCGATTTGGTTTACAGTTTCTAAGTCTATAGGTATTATTATTGCTGCTATGATGTTGACTGAAGTATACGATATTGTGCGATAACCAGAGAGATTGTTCCTATTAATATTATCCTTTGTAATTTTAACAGCTTATTCTCTTGTCTTTTTCTCGTAAAACTGGAAAATATACTGTAGTATTCTGTTATTGATCCAAAAATGGCTCTTTATAGAATACTATTCTATCTTTATATTTGAAACCGAACATATTTGAATATAGTGATCTTAATTTGAAATAAATTTTTTTAATCTTGTCTATTATGAATTCGATGTGTTTTCCAAAATTTAAATTAGTGTCTATGATTATTCCCAAGTATTTTATTTCTTTTACTATTTTTATTTTATCTTTATCTTTATGCATAAGTGCTGTTCAATGCAGTGTATCATTTTTTCCCTGTCTTGTTTTCTATTTATTAGTAGTGCTTGGGTTTTATTTATGTTGAATTGTAAGCCTAAGTTTTGAATGTTTTTACTCAATTTTTTTATTGTTTCATTTATATTGTAAACTTCGTCCTTTTTATTAATTCCCGCTACTAACAATATATCGTCTGCGTAGCTTATCATATTGCAGTGTTGACTGAAATGCAAATTATGAACTTCGTTCATTGCTATGTTGAAGAGTACTGGCCCTAGACTTTAGATACTGCAATTTACTTTGGATTTTACTTTAGATTTTACTTTGGATTTTACTTTAGATTTTACTTTGGATTTTACTTTAGATTTTACTTTGGATTTTACTTTAGATTTTACTTTGGATTTTACTTTGGATAGTGCGACATTACTGCTATAACTCATACAGGGTCCATCATTTAACAAAGATCGAATAGTTGAGGTATACGGGGCGAGCTTATATGATGGATAGTATTGAAATTTAATATTTAAATATTTGCAAAATGTCATATTATTCTACGAATTAGCGTAATTAATTATTTCAAGGCAATTCGAATTTTCATTTCTTAACACACGTAATAAGTGAACAGGAGAAATTTAAAAATTTTATTCTAAAATATACACAGTTTTTGTACATTAAACAAAACAAATTTATTTACTTTACACCTCCGGCGTAAAGTTTACAAATAGAGAGAGAGAGAGAGACTTAATAAAACGTCAATAAAACTGTTTTATTTGACTAATCTGTGTAGTGATCATGGAAAAATGGCGTTTGAGACGTCGCACGCCATTTTGTGTGCGTGTGTGTGTGTGGGTTGATTTCTAAATTAAACTTAAAATTAAATGGTGTTATTTAGTGGAATGTACATATACACACATATATATATATATATATATATATATATATAACTCTCTAAATATATTACGAAATTCACTTAGCGTTTATCATTAAATCGTACGCCGTTAAGAATTTAAACGTTAATTTTTCTTAAATGATACTTGGTGTAAATTAGTCTTACGTACCCTATATACTTATCTAAACACGAATATTACTTTACAATAAAAAATTACATATTCCCTGCCACTTGTAATAAACTACAAAAGTGAAACGAGCTAAAATGGAGCGTATATTAATTACAACATGTGCACTTTTCGAAATATTTATTTTTTTTTTTTTCTCTTTTCCTATAAGACAAAGAGAGAGAGAGAAATGAAAATAACCAAAAACGACTTTATTAAGGTAAAATTCGGGAATTTCAAGACACGGTTAAAATGGGCGACGTCAGTGTACCCCGATGTCTCGTGTTGAATCACATTCGTGGAAGAACTTACGAAATTGTACGAATTACCTAAACGCAGGAAATTCAACAGTGGATATGATTATTTTACTTCAATCATCGATAATTAATAGTTGCGAATTTTTTCATCGAAACGAATTATTGACAATTGAGCTGACAGATCGATTTTGCGAATCAGTTATAATATAATACGATGTTTCCGTCAAAGGGGGAAATCTTTTTTTTTTTATCAAAATCTCCTTCTTTTAAAATTCGCTACGGTAAAATTTCGAGCGATACGCCACCCCGTACTTCTAACATCGTAACTTTTTACACGAGCAAGAGATATTTACACACACTAATCTAGACTACATGTAATAGTTTTGTTCGTTTCATTAATCGTTCTCCGACAAATACGGTTGTTCGGGAAACAATGAGTCTCTAAATAAGTGTCGGCTGTTTTACCTAGTGTGTAGGTCTGTGCAAATTTTCCAACATTCCCATCGCGCCAAATATGATAATATAGGCGGAATGTGAAGGTCATTTCTAAGTGCGTAGTCCTTTGTCAAGATAAAAAATTCCCTCTCGTTGCGGGATGGACAATCTACAATTATAATAAACTACATTGGTGGATTTCACTCCTGATTAAAATATATGTTAAATTTTCATAATAAAAACAAACGTAACTTTGTTATCGCGCCACTTTGTGCCGATGTGGTGGAATAAAATTATTATTAATATTTTAATTTAAAACTAGAGCATCTCGTCCGTACGGATTACAAAAGTTTCATTTCCTTAAAAAATTAACTTTTATTACTTTTTTTTTTTATTCGAATAAAACCGTCAAATGCGGCGCAATTAATATTCCACCATTTTATCGCAGCGAAAAAAAAACAAAAAACATCCGATCTGTTAATTGTTTAATTAAAAGTGTAGGTATCGTTCGTGATCCGCCTAAGGTTTTCGGTATACGTATTAATTACGTGATTTTAAGGGGTCACTCGAATTTTACTATTGTAAAATAAATTCCGATATAAACGTGGTGGAATTTTTTTTTTTTCCATTTCCAGTAATATCCGATAATATGAAATAGGTAGTACATTAATACTGAATTAAAGTTGTACTCTTAGTGAATATATATATATATATATATATTTGTTGTTTTTTTTAAAAAAAAAAAAGACTGTAAAATATGTGCAAAGTAAAAATTTTGATTAAAACTTTTTTTTTACTTTTTATTTTTGAAAAGTAAAAAGACGGTGATAATGAGACAATAGTAATAATATAAATATCGAGATCATTCTGCTATTTTCTATTAGTAATTTGAAATAATCACAAAAAGTGAATCTTTTATAAAAAGAAATATTTTTAAAAATTCTATTAAAATGTTGTCGTCGCTTAGTTTTTAGAAATTGTCTAAAAAACAATGCAACGCTTTATACTTTTGTTTTTAAACATATTCGCATTTCTTTATAATAAGTAAGATTAAATTATAAAACTTCAATTACATTTGCGCGCACTGTACGAGAGCCTTATTATAGCGAAATTAAACTAAAATCTTTATCGAAGCTGATTTTTAAAATTAAATATCCGGTAATAAGGAAATATGCAACCAAAGCGCTAAGCGGACGCCATATTCTCCATTTTTTTTTTTTTTTTCTGTTTGAAAATAATTGCTCGGAAACTAATTTTTTTTGGAAATTTATGTGACGACTTATTCGCCGCTATGCTAAGATCAAAAAAACGTTATACCCACTTAGTTCAAAATTTTACCAGAACCGAGAGCTGGAAATACATAATAGTATGCGTGTGTTGCCATACCGGCTTCCTGTGTAATACTTTCTTAAAAGTGTATTCCTCGCTGTTTGAAAACTTCTTCAAAGAATTATTTATAATCTAAAATATCGGCAATAAAGTAATTCTCACCGGAAACAAAAAGGTGCCGATAGGAATTTCTATTCAAACTTCCCGAATTTACCGTTTACAGTCCGACCAGAGCACGGTGTTTTCTTCGCGGTACTATCGATTGAATCTACAAAAGCATTAATTCCGCAGCTGAACCTACATTTTTCCAGCCCGTCATACGTTTGCAAATTTGATAAAAATACAATCGTCACGTGACTTAAAATCACAAAAGAAAAAAGACATAGCTCACATAGAGTGGGAAGACAAAAAAAAGAAGAAGCGAACGTGTTTATTTTCCAAAAAAATGTTTTATTATTATTTTAAAATGTGCACCGATTATTTGAATCGTATTTAATTTCAGTTATTGTACTTTACTCTGCTGCTAGTACCGCTACGAGCCGTTTTCTTCCGTTGAGAATGGTGATAGATTAGCCAACAACGGCGGAAAAACTTTTCGTTCGTATTTCGATGCTTCCTTTCGGAACGAAAGTAATCTCCTTCAAGAGGACTGACGAATCTTTCGTTATTTCGAGAGAGATTTGGCGACACTCAGAGCGACTTTGACGATTAACAAGCATCACCCCCAGGAAAGTCCCGTGTACCAAAACCTCTCTAGCGTATATCATGTTCTGTTTGTCTTATTATTCGGTCGTGCAGAGTTGATTGTGGTAGGGTGAAAAATAGGGGGGGGGGAGTGAAGCGGCGTCTGATAATCGATAGAAAGTTGATTAAAAGTATCCGCTGAGAAGGGAAATTCTTCCGGCCGATAAATAAACTCGATTGGAAGGTGAAAAAAATGATTTTACATAGACACACGAATGAGGGAAAGTTCCTTTGAAAGCGAGTTATTCTTTTTCATTCTTCCTGGACGTTTTTGAAGTTTCGATTTTCTTCTTATTTCTTCTTCCGGAAGTGGGGATTCCAACAATCTAACACTGAAATACGTAGAAGAGGGGGGGCAGCGTAGAGAAGAATTCAACTGAGATTAATTAAAAGTCGACAAATATAAACAAAAACATCACCGGCAAGTATCCTGCTTCTGTAGTATTTCTATTAGTGTTTTGCTAATATTTTTCCTTACGCTACTTTTAAAATAGGCGAGACTGTTTTTAATGTATTCTGCGTGAATCCAAAATTGCGTTTGAAACTCGATATTAAGATAGATCAATTGAAAAACATCTTTCTACTTTTTCGTCTAGTAATAATAATATTAAGAATATAATCGGTTTTCGTTTTTTTTTTTAAATGTACATACGTTAAATTTTAGTTTCTATTTGTTTTTTCTCATTGCTTCAGGATTGACATTTTTCTTAATCGAAAGATTATATTTCGTTGCTTACTTTAGTATTTTTTGTCTCCCGTTAACAAAAAAATATCCAATTGGTCCCTAACGTTAGTTGCAGTATTGAAATATTTTTCTTTTCGGATTTCTCTTGTGCTTGTATATGAATAAAAAATCTCTTTTAATACGCGCGGACTATAAACCGCAAGGCTTGTCGACTCAATTGAGTTCTGAATTATGGGTTGCTTTTGATTCTTCTTAATGTTGTGTCCGTCGTGTCGCTGTAACAAGCATCATTTGCACCGTGTTTCCAACAGTTTTCCCGGTTATTAACTTTAAATTTTTATCCTTCAATAAGTATCTTGCCGAAGGTCGCGCGCGTCATTTATTTTTTAACTTTTTTTTTTTTTAGCCTTGTTGGTAAGGCACAAAAAAAATTTAATACGCGTTTTTGTTTCTCATGCTTGAGAGTCTTTTGTTTCTACGAGGAGTAGTCGGAAAATTTTTTAACCTCAGTCTAGGCGAACCGAAAATCGCGCGCGGTGCCTTCAGCGCAGGTTTTTGAGATATTGACGTTTACTCCTACCACCGGCGAAACACAATAGAAACGGCACACTATTTTTAGCGTTAATACAAACCTCAAAGTTCTAAGAAAACACAAAACAGAGCTAGTTTAGAGCGGGGTCTTTATAACGAGCAAGAGCACAGATGTGCCATTCAGGACGTCGATTCGAAGAAAAAGTTGCGACAAAAGCAATAAGAGTGATGGACAAAGCTGCGTATCCGAAACAACAAGGAGAATTAATGAAGAAACCGAAGCAGAACTAAAACACATCGCCGCAGTGTTAGTACGTGGTCAACTTAATTTTATGAAGAACGTCGAAATGGAGGAACGATCGCAGCAACTGATTCTAAGAATTGTAGTAGCGGCTAAAGATATCGCGAGACGGATATAACAAGCGAGCATCGAGGCTGGGCATAAAATGAGAAAGTGGATACGAGTGAAAACTGTAAATCTTGACGACTTTTACGAAAAATCGCGGACAAGTGAATGTCTGCAGGGCTTCAGCATACGAGACTGACTACTTGCAGTAAATGTGTCTGATAACGAAAGTAGACAAGGCGCTGCGAAATATTTCACACGCTGGTATAATATTTGTTTCGGTTATTTGACGAAAGACTGTATCACAAGGCAACATAAAACGTTCGACCGGATACGATATAATAATAGTAACAAGGCAACATTCTCGATACTGCTCAACGCGTAATGGCTAATCTCGATTAACAGAAATACACTAAACAGTCTTGCACGTACATAAACGTACACTGCCGTGATTCGTATCGGAATAAGACACGTGGGTTTGCGATCTTCATATCAAAAATACTCGTAAGGCTGAAATGTAAATTACAAACAACATGGCGCGGATAATACAGCGCTACGAGTAGTTCGAGTATGGTATCGTAAAATCGTACGAATGGAAAGAGATATTAGGAACAACTTCCTTCTCGAAAACTCTTAACTAGCACGTTAAACTAAAGTTTGCTACGGGCAATTCCGCTGCAAGTTTCCCAGCTGCCGGATACTAAATAGCATCAAGATCGATAATCGAGACAAGTGAAGGCAGAATAATCACGGGCGCTGTTCGCTAAGCTCACAACAACCGGTCGGAATCGCGGCATCGGATGGAGGAAATTGTAGCAAAATCTGGAGCGAAGTTTTATGGTTTGCTTTCAGTTAAACACGGAGAAAAAATCTTCAGAGGAGAAAATAGCGTAATGGCAAAAGGTGGTCAGGTCAACACATCGATTCCGAAGGAAGAAAAGATGTTCATTGGGACAACCCGGTATTCCCCTTCCTCACAACAATGCCGTTGGCCTTAGAGAGAAATGCACACTTTATGATTAAAGTGCAAATTCGTAATATAGTACGGAATGACTGTGTTTATCTGTAGATCGTCAATATTACACACACCGTGTGACAATTAGTTCTATTTTGTAATAATCACAGGCTTTTTTCTTTTTTCTTTTAAGCTTATCGATACAAAAAAAAAAAAAACACCAACCCCGGGTGGCGGGTAGTTTCTTTTTATATTTCCCGAGAGGTTTTTTTTTTTGTGTGTCTAGCGCTATTTTTACTTTAATCATTTATTGATTTCCTAATGGCAGTGTACGGAACTTTGGCTGGCAAAATCAACGAGCAGTTTCTTTAATACTATTTTAAAAAGTACATAAATAATAGCCGATAAATATTAAACTGTTTAGAATTTTTTCGGTTAATAAAAAATTCGCCTAGTTCTTGTTTTTTTTATAAAAAATTTGCTTATGGCTCTCTGTTTCTTCGTGCAATCGTCTCAGAGGAAATTGAAATGGGCAAAAATTACGTCTTTAACATTCCTTAAAAATATATCGAATATGTATATTTTTTAATTTTTGAAACGATATTTGAATGTTTTCAATAATCTAGAAAGTAAAATTTAAAATTTGTTTTTTCCTCTTATAGCGTTACCTAGAGCATCTAATAGAAAAAAAAAAAAAAAAAAAAAGAAGCAGGTAAACAACGATATCCGGCATTTTTCTACTGTGAAATACGGCGTTAACTACATTTCTAAATTTCTAAAGAAATAAATTACGAACGACTTTTCTTCTAGTGATGCCGGAGCGTTAATAAATTATATAAATTTTAAAATCAGCGTTTATCTGATAAAAGAAATTTCTGAAAGAATGCCGCTGCGAGATTTGTTCACAATGAAGCGTGTTAATTTTATCGATTTTTTATCAATTAAAATTATCTAGAGAAGGAAAAATTTTCAAAATGCCCGAAACCGCGCTTATTTTCATATCTATAAAATGAATTTGTATTTTAAAGGTTGTAACAACATTCTAAAACTATTGTTTGTTCCCATTAGAGAGAGAGAGTTATTTGGCAGCTTTGTAATAATCGTCGAGTTTTTATGTTTTCTTCGAAAATCGAAAATGTTACTACCATTATTTATTAAAAGTGGAAAAGGACGCAATGTACATACATATATGTAGATTTACAGCGACTACGTCGACAAACAACTTACTAAAATCGTAAGTAATGAGAATAGACGGATGATCACAGATAATTTGGTCTACAAAGGCAACAGAGCGAACCGACATTTTTGTAAATTGAATTCCGCCTTCGTTTGCGCGACCATTTGCAGCTTCCGTCCTCTTCGATGTTTAAAGCTGTTACTTTTTCTGAAAATGCCAAGAAAAAACGAAAAAAAGGCGCGATTAATAAAACTAATGATAACAGAATCGCTGTATTATATATCTAACGGTGTTGTGTTGATTTCATCGATATTCAGATTTTAGGCTTTTAAAATTATCTTACATGATCGTAAATAGCACCCGAACGTGTACAAACGCGGAGCGATCAGAAAAATCGCTTTTCAGCGATTTAAAAGAGAACCTACACGTATACTGGCATATTGGTGACGTTTTGATTAATGATGCGAATTAAACGAAGAATAATCTATCATAGGGTACATTATAAAACAGTCCAGCCGTTTAACTTGCTATTAATTGTTCAAAATTTTCCGCCAAGAATTATTATACCATTGTAATTGTGTGGTTAAGTTTTATTGATTTTTTGAATGTCTAAATGCTGAAATATTGTAAATATCTCCTATAATCATCTTATGTGTACGGTAAAGTGAATGTGTGCCTCATACTCGTTTCGGTAAGATATTACGGGTTGCATTTTTTTTTTCTCTTTTTTGCCTGACGACATTCAGTTCTTTTCCCACGATCACACACCTTTACTTTCTCTCCGATAACATAACCAAAATTCGATTTCACATTAAGCAGATAGACCCGGGAGCAATTTAAGTTCGAAAGGAAACAAATCTCAAACGTGTGACACTTGTAGCGGTATACTAGGCGCCACCATGCGCTACCGTATGTATATTTATTAAAGCGTTCGCGTAAGTTACAGTTTCAGCGCTTCCGAAGAACACAATTCAGAGAGAATTAAAAAGGAAAATGCGACAAACTTGAAAAATGTTTGCACAATAATAGTAATCATCGCCGCGCGGAATTAATATTTTTATATGTTTAATTGAAATAACTCACAGCACTGACTCCACTTTTAGGCAAACTATTCGTGTGGTGTTTTGTGTTTCCTGTATGATTTTTAAAATGAATATTCATTAATACTGGCACTAAAAAAAAAAAAAAAATGTTAGTAAACATATGAGTATACGAACTTTTTACGAGAGATTATAGACAATCATCGGAAAATGTTGAGAACACGTTGTGTGCAATCGAATCTCACAACAACTGAACGCAAGGATAAAAGCAAAACATATTCCAGTGCGTATTTAACCGATTGTAAAATTTGATTAGCTTAAAAAAAACGTAAAAATAACACTGGAAAAAAATACGATGAGTTTTCCAATTTCAATAAATTATTTCGTTAATAAAAAACATAAATGCATTCCTCTTACAAATCTCGCAGGTAAAAAAAAATTAATAAAAAAGCAAGAATATCTAGAGTTTTGAAAAATTTTAATTCTCAAACGAACAAAAACAAACCGACATTTTTCTGAATCACTTGCTCAGCAATTACCATTTCGTTGCAGAAATTAATTTTCGAGTGCATCAAGTCGTTAGATTGTAATAACTTTTAATTAAAGTAAAATTATTTATTTTCCGAATAGCCCGCGATCGCTGTTTGTTAATATTGACGTGTGTTGGTGAACATTAAGTTCTTTGCCGCGTTGTTATTTTCGCAGATAATTCACGCACGCGGCATATGTTCGTCAGCGCTTCCGCAAATTAAGTATAAAATTATAATGTACATCTGCGCACAATGCCAACTACACGTAGTAGTAGCTGGGTAAATAAAAATCAGCACGAAAAAGTTCAACCAAAAGTTACTTAAATAAACGCTAATACGAGTGTTGGGCACTCACACAACGGGCATATTTGTCCAGTGAGACCCACAGCTTATTTTAAAATTTAAAAAAATAATTAAAAAAAAAAGTTGCAATTTGAAAGAATAATTACAAACACTAAACTGTATCTTCCGGTCATCTGTTAAATTCGTTCGTTTTCAAGTTTGATTGCTCGGTATATAATTTAAAATATTTACCTTCATAAATTACTAAATGAAGTTAAAAAAAAAAAAAAATCCTCATAAATTACTAAATAAAGTTAAAAAAAAAAAAAACGCCTTAAATCTTCTAACAAATATTGCGGCTGAACCTGCAACCACCAAATTATTGGCGTTGTATGTGCCAAACTTTGCGTTCTGCTAACAGCTATACTATTTTTAATAAATAAATATTCTTTCAATTTGCAACATCGCAATTTACGGTATATGTGTCCGATCATTTTCGGATTTCGGTTGAAATTTCGATCCGGACTATCTCTGAATTTGATCAGTTTTATATTATTATGCATCAGAATCCCGCCTATGGGAATCAAATTCCAAAAAGAAGTCGTTAATAAGTTCCAAACCCAACATTTATAGAGACTCAGTCAAAATAGCAGAAAAAAAATTAAAAGCTCGCTATCAGTAATACAACGCATTCAACTAACGATATTATGCCGATGTAGTTTAAAAGAACTACTAATTCCACCTAAAATACAACCTCCCAAAACTATGAAGGCAAAACAAATATTTAGATTTCAAGGGTAATGCGGATAATTAATAGTTAAGAATGAAGATTCTTCCCGGAGCCCATTACCGTTGATATTTATAGAGTAATTTAAGTAGGAATTCGAATTATCGTAAAAATGCCCCATACATCATAGTTGCATATAGGGACTGTATCTGACTACTTCAGCTGATGGTATTAAACGGAAACAAGCTGGTCATATTGCTACGGATATAGAAAGAATATATAGTAACGCGGAATCGAAATTAATAAAGCAACTTCAATAATTTCGCTAAATATGAAATGAAATAAATGCTAATGTCATCGTTCTCAGGTTAAAATCGATAATGGTATTAAGGTCGTATATTGAACTTTTGGGCATATAATTAGAGGGAAAAGAAAATTTGCCATCTTACGTTTGGTCATAGAAGGGAAAATTCAAGGTAAAAGAGGTACCGGAACAAGAAAAACGGAATGGTTGGACAAGATTAAGGACTGGACTGGACTCGAGAATCTCAATGAATTGATTAGAAAAACGGAGGAGAAAACGCAGTAATGATAGTGATCATCAACGCTCAGGGACTGAGTAAGACAATCTTAAGAAGAAGATATTTAATTTTACTCAATGCAGAGTGCGTAAAAAGCAGGACATCTCACGATGCAAACGTTGTCAAGCTTTTGGTCACACAGCCTGGTAGCCGTGTTAAATGTATTATAATAGTATACATTTCACAGCAGAATGTATTATACAAAAGAGAATCGAGTGAGCTAACTATTGAAAAGGGTGCTAAGGGTACAGAAAGAAACATGTTGCACCTAAATTGCAACGTATTTAACTTATGCGGCCCAGTCGCGATTAACCAACGATCATCTTAATGAGTTTCAATAATGTCGCACAAAAAGTATAGTAGGGATACGATTCCAAATGATATATACGTATCCTTAAAGTAACCATCTATCGGCGAATTCCAGAATTTTCTGAACAGAAGGTGACCAAGCAGATAGCCTAGACGTCACAATGATAAGCAAACTTCTATATCGAATAATCATTTGGAAATTTGGCGAAAAAATGAACCCGAGGCCTAGATCAATAGCAAAAATAATAATATTGACATCGCGTTAATATCCGAGAGATGCATTTGAAAAACATCGTGAAAGTTTAAATTTAATAATTACATCTTGTATATCATGCGCCACGCTGTGATGGTGGAGGACCGTGTTATGGACTAGCCGGTAATATGTAACTATCATTAACGAGGAGTTTTCATCGTAACGGGCAAATCTGTTCAGTTACTGTAATGATCGGGAAATACATATTAACCGCTAAATAGAATTGTGACAGGAGATATTGATACAGGTGTTTAAATAATTGTAGTTTTTAATAATCGACAGGAGTTACAGACGTGCTCAACGAGAAACCGGCTAAATGCTAAATAAGTTTACCATCGTTATCTGGTGAAAGTGTCTTACCTATTAGCTTTCGCATGAAGGTGCATATCCAAAGAATTTAAATATACGACGAAGAAGAGCTTTGCTGAGAATATATTCAATTTTTTTGGTGAAGAAGTTCCCGTGACTGTAGAATAATAAGTTGTGGAGGAAAAAACTCACTTATCCAATTTCCATTGAACATTATGACTGTTTTATAAAGCTTATTCTTTCCATTTTTCGCTTTAATTCCGGTCAGTGAAGTGCGGTTTTTATAAGTAAAATGTATTTTCTGTTTTCTTTTTCGTTTTTAACTTCTTTCACTTATTTCACGTAGTCAAGATTGAAGACCAAATTGGACGTTTTCGTAGTATTTCTGTGCAGAAAAATTCAAACGGGATAACTCGGACGCAGAAATTAATTGACGCAGAAGTTTCGCCGCGAATTGGCAGCAATCAAAGAGCGCGAAATAAATAGTCTGAGGGCATACTATGAGAGACGGAAGGTACGGACACTGCTGAAATTAGTGCACGAAGTGAAAATCGGTGGGAAGAGGCAGTCGTGTGTGAGAGGTCTGTATCGGTGATTGCGGCGTTCTTCTGAAGTTTCAGGACAGTAGTGTGTCTAAATCAACTTTCATAATCGCTGATTTCAATGGCGGTGAAAGAAGAAGTCAACGAATATGACCTTTTGCTAACATGCGTGTAAAAAGATATATAAATTATTTCATTGGACATCAAAAAATCGGTTAATTAACGCGGGATAACATGTAAGTAAGCGTTAGCTTTATATAAATCTTGAGCACGCCAAGGCCGATGGAAAAGACGTTTTTTTTTTGTTTTTTTTCGTGTATATGTGCAAGGAGAAGAAATTTCTAATGCTCGGACATATACACACGGCTTTACAAAAATGCGAAGTACATAACACGATCAATGAAATCATTTAATATACAATCTCTGCCGTATCCACGGTTTCAGTTGTCCGCAGTTTGTCGACCAAAAAAAAAAAAGAAGCAAAACAAAACCAAACCTATGTCGTTTTTTCGAGTAAAACAAAAGTTGTCAACCATCGAAAGCCTTGTTTCGTCAACGTCGTCTGCACCACCCGGGACTGATTTTTTTCAAATACTGCACCTGTTCTACTTTCAGATGAAGATTTCTCCGACTCAAGTTTTCTTAAGTTTTTTATTTTCAACTTTTCATACTTATCATTTTATACGTACTAATTGATTTTTTTTTGGAGTGTAAACTGCGGCGTATTGTGTACAGTACATACATGTAAACAATTAAATAACTTTTAAATAATCATAAAAACATTTCCGTCGGTTCTCGTTCCATAATCATTATAATACGTACCAGGTTGGACAATATACGCCATTTACTGTAACAATTTTTAAAAATTTTATAATATCGTGTACTTATGCAATTTAAGTATATCTATACAGAGTACTGTAAGCTTTTTGTTGCGTGTATAGTATCTAACGCATTAAGCTCAATATTCCCTATTATCCGCGGTGTGGCCAAGGATACCATTAATCGCGTGGATGCACGGGCACAACTGTACTTTAATTTGTAATTCAATCATTTATGAAAATATACGAGGGACACTCCAAAAGTAACTACACACGTTACCGTTCTCCGTGTCTACTTTCACTATCCCTTCAAAAATATGAGAATATGTGTATGAAGGTGCTAGCCGCTTGTTGTAAAAATTTCAAGACGATCGGTTGTGTTGCGCGTGTGCTATTGTGCTTCCAGTATGTCAGTACTCCGTCGTCTGATTATGGGGTAACATTATTTTGGGATTCCAAACGACGCACGGTGAACGCTGACACCTACTTCGATACCTTGATGCGTTTTTGCGGAAGGCGATCAAGGCCAAACGACCTGGAAAGTTGTCAAAGAAAATTGTTCTGATTCATGATAACGCACGGTCGCATACCGCGGGCCTCACATCCTCCCTAATCGCGGATTTCGGCTGGGAAGTTTTTCCTCATCCTCCATACATCCTTCGACTTAGCTCCTTCCGATTTTCACGCATTTCCAGTGGCTAGGCGGGCGGCGTTTCGCGGATGATGTGACGCTACAGTCCGCGGTTCGCGATTTCTTTTCAAATTTGGACGGGGTACGCGGAAGGAATAGAAAAGTTGGTGCCGCGGTACAAAAAGTGTTTGGATCGGCTGGGCAACTACGTCCTGAAATATTGTGCACCTTCATCTTTATTTATTTTTTTTTTTTTCATTTTTCCAATAAATTTTTATATTTGTTTTTTGGGGTGTGTGTAGAGTTACTTTTGTAGTATCCCGCGAAAGCTGAGTTACTAGCGGCAGAATACTTCGCGACTCACACCCGAAATTTGCAAACTTACTTCGATGTATCAAACAAATAAAATCAATTCCACTGTTAAAAACTTTCTGACTCAGAATCATTCGGCCGATAATATTCTACTAGTTACTCCCAAAGAGATACGAGACAATATTAAAGCCTTGAAACCTAAAAACACTTCTGGAAATGATAATATTCCTGCTATTGTCATTAAAAAACTCCCATGTAAAGCCATTGTTGAACTTACTAACTTGATAAATGCTATGCTTAGATTTGGATATTTCCCTAACAGTTGGAAAATTGCAAAAATCATTACTCTCCCTAAGCCCGGGAAAGACACTTCGCAAACGTCAAATATTCGCCCTATTAGTCTACTAAATAATCTCAGTAAGATATAGCAGAAAAATCGATATTATCTCGATTTAAAATGCATTCCAGCAGACATCACTTGATTCCTAACGTTCAGTTCGGTTTTCGTCCTGGTTACTCAACCACTCATCAGGTGGCGAGAATTACGGAATATATTTCGCATAATTACAACTGCAATAAACATACAGGTATGGTCCTATTAGATGCTGCAAAAGCATTTGATACAACATGGCACAAGGGGATTATTTATAAAATGATTCTATACAAATTCCCTCCTCATATTATTAATCTCCTTCATAGTTACTTGAGTAATAGATTATTCGATGTAATTGTTAATGGAGCTGGGTCGTCCACTAAAACGTGTTTAGCTGGGGTCCCGCAAGGAAGTATCTTAGGTTCCTTTTTATTTACGTTATTTCTATCTGATTTTCCCGAGCTGAGGGAGGTGCAGGCCGCGCTGTACGCCGATGATACGGCACTTTACTGCAGTAGTTCTTATATACCAAATGCAATTACCAACAAGCTGCAAGCGGGACTTAATTGCGTTTTGCGTTATTTCAAAAAATGGCAAATAGACATAAACCCCCGAGTAAAACTGAAGCCGTATTTTTCACTCGCAGGCGGGCTGCCCGCGGAAATAAAAATTAATTCCGAAATAATTAGCTGGTCGAATCACGTGCGCTATCTTGGAGTTATACCGGACAAAAGGTTGAACTACCCGGAGCATATAAATCAAGTGTTCCTAAAAGCTAATAAAAGAATTTGTACCATATATCCATTATTCAATCGAAAGTCGTTTCTTAGCATTAATAACAAACTAATTCTATACAAAACATTAATTCGTCCGATAGTTTGCTATTCATGTCCAGTGTGTAGTTCAGTTTCTAATGCTAGTTATAGTATAAGCTGCAGTTATTGCAAAGCATCTGGTTTAAGATGTGTATTAAATGTGTCCCTAGATACTCTAAAATTCTAAATATGCATCTGACCTTAGGACTACTACCTTTTATTAGAGTAAATTCTGCGAGAAGTGTTTACAGCATGAAAATGAGTTAATCTCTGCAATTGGTAATTATGATTCTACGCAACTCGAGTTCATGTACACCAGATACAAGCACAGAAGGCTTAAACACAATATACTGTAGTATTAGTTCTAGTGGTGAAGCGTTTAAGTTTATTTATCACAATTGTAAATATTATTTTGACATGTATTATTTGTATTTATTTATTTATTCATTTATTCATTTATTTATTTTTCTTCTTTTCTTTTCTCGTCCGGGATGCACAGGTTTTTTTTAATTGCTTTTTTTTTACCTGTTGTTACAATTTAAGATGTAATTTATCATGTCTATGCATTGCTTTTTCATTTCAACTTCAAGTCGTGCGGTAAGCTATAGTTGGCGGTACGCAATTATAAGTTCTAATATTATTTTTTTTCAAGTTGCTCCTCGATTGTTTTTTGCAATAAAACTTCTTTCTTCTTCTTCGTATGATATTTTATGAAAAAAAACAAAAAAAACAACAAAAGATGAGTGTGTTCCATTGCAAATTCATTATTTGAGCATGGCTATCGCAACGAAATTGAATGCGAGTGATATTTACAATTAAAACTTTGAATGAATATTTTTGAAATTTTTGGTTCGATTATTTTTAATGAACGAAAAAATAAAAATAAATAAAAAGAAGCTGTGTACTTTTTTGGATATGTTACACGCGATTATTACCTATTACAATATAGAAACCAGGCAAATATGAATTCAGAAAATAAAAACTCAACTGGCAGTTTTGAATATACATAAATCGAAAAAAGAAAAAAAAAAAAAATGTTAAAGAGTTCTGCAACTAAACTAACAGGAAAAAACAGAGAGAAGACAGAGTAATTATGACAACAAGCAGACAAAATGAGACAGAAAAACCGTCATGTCTTCTTCTGGAGAACTTAGCTGGAGAAAGAGGGTCGTCGTTTAAACAGAAATCCGATTTCGTTAATTTTAACCGGAACATTCAACGTCGACAAAATCCAGTTAAATAATCCACGGCACGTTATAAAGAAGGTCCACCGAAATCGCTGGGAGTTTCTGATTCGCGTCTGTTGCTACTAGCTCTTTTTTGCGCGGCTAAAATTGTGAAATATCTGTTTACATAGGACTACGACGGATTAATAGGCAGAGTCTGGAGAATTCGCGCGCATTTACGTACACTGTGTTGTCGAAGCATTTAACCCATTTTACCGAGTGTATTCGTTGCGTCGCGATTCGGTTTGTTCCACTTTTTCCGTTCCTTACCTATTTATTTATTTTATTTCTCTGAATTACTTTTCAGCGGTAGAATCGGAATTTTTATCAGAGTTCCACCCCCCCCGCACTATACCGATCTTTTTCCTAAGCAGGGCGTGTTTACTTGCTTACCGTGTAAAATCAGTTATTTGTTCGGTCATATTGACAGTTTTATTTCTGTTTTCGCAGCAATGACACTCTCTACCGACTGCGCTCGGGCATCGCGCCGCCGACACATATGTCTTATGAAGTGTCGTAGAAAATTTAATACCATCCCCCGGGAATATACGAAATACGTCTGGAAGAGAGCTTGAGCGTGAGGCGCTTGACTGAAATGTAAAACGTGAAGAAAGCAACAATAAAGACACAGGACACTAAGCCATATGTACAAGACGAGGCGGGGAATGGTTGAAAATACAATTTACTTCGGAGATGGAAGCTGCTCCGAAGGAGAGCTGGCGAGGGGATTGAAAGTCGCTAAAATGAATGGTGAATCTGGACCCGCCGCCTGTACATACTTTCCGATATATATTAGTAACGGCTCATCCATCTCTCCGCGGTAAAGTTATTACAGCCGGTAACCAGCGAGCGAAATATTTGTAACGCGAAGGTATTTTATTTTTCGGGAAAGGCGTGAAATTATTTTCACCTTCCGAATACTAAACGAGAATGTGTTCCTTCCGACTTGGTCTCTCTTTATTACTGTGTCCGCTTTCTTTCGACGGAATCCTAGCTAAACGTTATTCAGCGCGTTTTTCTAATCGATCAATTTTCTAGTCTTCTAGAAATGAATAGGAATAAAAAGTATTCTGCGACAACCGTAATTTACGTACGCCGTCGACAGATTTCAAAAAGTCCTCCTGGCAATCGGTCATCTTTGCGAGTATAGTGTGTTCATTTTTATATTTTTCACGCCCCCACTTTTCCAGCTTCACTTGCAGCCTCGACTATGATGTTGTCTTATCTGTACTTCGGCAATGAGATTTTGTTGATGTTATCGAAGCCGCAATTTTGGTACCGGAATCTCGTCTGATATGGGTATTAATGGAACTGGATCTGCTACATTTGAACACGATTCACCGAAATCTCATTGAATACTTCAAAATGTTCTCTCGTGGATTTATTACCAAATATTCGAACTATTCTATTAGATTGCAATATTTTTTCCTTTCTATTGTTGTTTGTCACAAATTTTGCAATTGACCGAAGGCTTTTCAGTGCAGTATTTATAAATAACTAAAACTTTATAATAAAACATACACGTATGTATATAAAAATATTTTTGCCCCACTTCCCACCCAATCAGTGACTAAAATTGAAGTATAGATACGGCCCTGGAGCTAAGGTGGTCTACATAATATCGGCTATATTTTTCCTAAAAAGTCCACACTTTACATACCGATGTGTGAGATAAATTTTGGGGCAACTTCTATAACGAAATTTCACTTATAGGAATGTGTAATTTCTCTTTTCTTGGAATGCTAGACCACACTTGATGATGTAATAAAAAAGCGATTATTACTTCAAAAAATATTATAAAATAAGGTTTATTCAATTTATCATCGATCAAATAAAGGCAGAACAGATAAAGCGAAAGAATTTATAAATGTTTCGGTAATTTATTTTTCATATTCGCAGCTTTTTTATAATATACACACGGGTTATCAAATACGCCTTTACTAGATTTTTGTTACATTTTCGAGTTGTTTCATACTTACAAGGAAGGCTGACGGCGCCGATTTCTATGAAATTGATATATATATGTATATATATATATATATATATATATATATATATATATATATATTATATGTTGTAGAACACCCAAAAATAAGGGTCGCGTGTTTTTTCTTATCGGCCCCTAAAAACACATTTAGAGGGTGAAAACCACGCCTAAATTTCAATTCCAAAAATATTTTTTTCTAAATACCTTCGCTTCAAATCAATAGTTTTTAATGAAACAAAATGGAGATGATTTCGTACAGAAAAACTAAGTAATCCATAGTGATTTAAATCATATGAGTTGCATCCCCTATTTTTAGTGGTAAAAACGTATTTTTTTGTAATTATTTTGTAATATAAAATAATAAAATAACTACGAAAAATGTCAAAAAAAAAAAATTTCGCGTATGAAATTCAAAAATAAGGTTGACGTGTTTTGTGATTTTTTTGTCAATTTCCCCCCTAAAGGGGGTAAACTACCACTGACGCAAGAAAACGATAAGCATGTACTTCAATTACTTATTCTGTACGATATTTTAATAGATTTACGGAGTAGGTTGGTAAGACTGTTTGTTGCCGGGTTAGTCGATTTTGAATACAAAAGACAAGCCGTAGATTATTAGAGAAGTGGGAAAAAAAATTTTGACCATAAAAACTGTACAATACACGATTTAAAAAAAAGTCTCATCTGACAGTCAGTTACGTCATTGGGCTCATACAATCAACAAAGGAGTCACTTATAGAGAGAAAAAGTAGCACAAATTTGTCAATATACATACATCAGATAATTTTAAATTTGCCGCTGACTGAGGTCCAATTGCTCACGACCGCGCTATATATTCAATGAGCCCTACAGGCTAAAAAAGAAATGAATTTTGATGATATAAGATTTAAAGCTTCGAAGAAAATTGGTTATCAAAATTTAAGCAGGCACACAGATCTATAAAAATAAATAAATTTATAACAAGAAAAACCCTAGAAAGTGGTTCACAGAACTTGTGGCCAAAGCGGATACATTTTCCGTTGACATTAAATCATGTATACCTAGCATTGGACTAGAAAATTTTTGTATAATTCAGATCAGAGCGAATTCCGGTTAGAAGTGCATTCTAGAAGAACATCAGCGGTTGAAGAAGAGAAACAAGTACAATGTCTGGTGCGGTCAGTCTCAGCAACAACGCACAGTTACACTACACAACCGCTTATATCTGCAACTGGACAACTACTGTCACCGCTTTTTCTTATTTTAAAGGAATCAAGTGTGATCGATTTGGCACTATTGTAGAATAAAATTTATTTAGACCAGAAAACGTATACTTGGAAAGATCTAAATCTGGAAAGTTACCAACAAGTAAACATATTTTTTTTTATAATAAAAAAGTGATGGTACTTTATCGCCTTCCATATTCAACAGATTCTTTATATCTTGAGAGTGATATTGTGGGGCAATGATATTAAAAAAAATACAAAAAATTGTTCTTTTCTGACAACGGTTCGACAGCTGATGGGCTGTCCTCATCAGGCAACTAGAGTTGGTCGATTTCTGTTTACATATATACTCTGTATAGTTTTTCTCCGCTGGATTCTCTCTTATTGTTAAACCTGAAGAGGACAGCGCACCAGCTATCGAAACATTTTCAGAAAAATACAACTTTACGTAGTTTTTTAAGTATCTTTGCCCCACTAAGATGTAAAGAACGTATGAACAATAATTTTCGAATGCAACATTGTAAATTAATCGATAAAAAAAACACGTGTTTGCAGATCGCTTTAAAGTTTGGTTAGAAAAAGTATTTTACCCGACAGCAGGTCCCTACTCAGTTCTACTGCTCGATTCTTGGAGTGGTCATTGAGACAGAGTTATAAAAGAAACAATGCCAGAAAATAAAATTGTTAACATAGAAAAAATTCCAACTGGAACCCCAAGAAAAATTTAACCACTTGATGTTTACAGATTTCGTATTTGGAAAAACTATATACGAAAAATTTCTGATAATGTGATTTTAATGAATTATGATTTCAATTTACGTATCAGAAATAATATCATTAAAGTTCAATCTTTAGTTCATAACTAGCTTTCTTCACCGAGATATCAAGATCTTTTTAAGTATTCTTAGTGTAAAAGCGGTTACATTAGAGAAACAAAGGACAAATTTAATAATCCCCAGTAGATTTCAGTTTTGGAAATTCTTGTAACACATATTGCCAAATAGAAGGATGCACTAATATCGCTGTGGCACGTTGTGATTGGTGCAAAAAATCATTGTGTTTTAAACACTTTTATGAGGATTATCATTATTGTAAAAATTTCGTACAATAAAAAATGACGACATATTACTATTATGGAAAAACAAATACTGCATTATTACAAAAACGTGGAAATTTTAAGTGACAACATTAATATTGACGAAGAAATATAATAATATAATGATTTATGTATAATTAAAAAGAAAATTTTCAATATTATAATTTGCGATAATAATAATTTTAATAAAAACTTTTATGCAGTTGAGACAATCGGAAATAAACGGTTTTAAATCACGGCCTTCGACTTGTCTGGGGTTTAGGAGCTTGCAGTTTTGAAACATAAGCTTTTTGTCTATCTGCGGTTTAGGGGTTTTAGGTTTTAAAGTACATGCTCTCGGTCTATCCGATGCGTAGGACTTTATGATAGCACAGTTTAAGCTTTTTTGAACCGTTTATTTTTGACATATTTCATCAACCATTTGAAATTTCGAAATTTCGATGACTGATTTGTAATCAGCAACCTTAAAACCCCTTGCACGCAAGTTTTTCATATAAATTAAAATTTTTTTGATATTTTCAATTTTCATCCGCCATTTTGAATTTTTGAAGTCTGATAATCTGTAATCAGCGACCTCGGAAACCTCTATTCACGGATTCAATTAGAAATTTGATTACTTGAAGTACATGTTTATCGTTTTCTTGTGTCAGCGGTAGTCTATCCCCTTTAGGGGGGAAATTGGCAAAAAAATCACAAAACACGTCAACCTTATTTTTGAATTTCATGCGCGAAATTATTTTTTTTTACATTTTTCGTAGTCATTCTATTATTTTATATTACAAAGTAATTACAAAAAAATACGTTTTCCACCCCTAAAATAGGGGGTGCAACTCTTATGATTCAAATCACTATGGATTACTTAGTTTTTCTGTACGAAATAATCTCCACTTTGCTTCATTAAAAAATATTGATTTGAAGCAGAGGTATTTAGAAATAACTATTTTTGAAGGGGGAATTTAGGGGTGGTTTTCACTCTCTAAATGTGTTTAGGGGCCGATAAGAAAAAACACGTGACCCTTAATTTTGGGTGCTCTACAACATATATAAAAATATATATCAATTTCATAGAAATCGGCGCTGCCGTGTTGGGGTACCTTCCTTGTTAGACTTTTCGTAATATTTACAAATGATTTCGCTTCTTGACTTATTTGATAAAACCGCTCGAAATTAAAAACTAACAGCCTCTACAACCCCCATTGGATTCAACCTGGTAAAGGCGGTTCAAACAATTTATTTCATATAAATGATAATGAAAACTTATTTTTCGGAAGAAGTTACGAATATATTTTTACGGGATATTTCCAGTGTTGAAGTTATTATGCCGCGTCACTTAAAGGTATCATCTCTAGATAAAACTTCTGATGGAATTGAAAAACATTTACAAATCGTATTTGACGGAGAAAAAATGTGCATCGGACCATTAAACCTAGTTCGCAACACTATATCTAAAGAATTAAATTATGATTTAAAGTGCCGTGGGATTTTTTTTTTTTTTTTTGATTTACTATACGCCTACTATTTTCGGTAGAAACCACGTCACAATTTACTTCCAATGACGTTTCGAATAACATTATTTTATTCATCATCAGAACAAAACACGCGTTCTGATGACGAATAAAGTAGTATTGAAATGTCAACGGAAGAAAATTGTGACGCGCTTTCTACCGAAAATAATAGACGTATGGAAATGCAAAAATGATGTTTGAAACTTATACTGGGAGCAACACGATTCGGAATCAATTATGTGTGAAAGGAAAACAACGAAATGTCCCCCAAGATGCACTATTTCTATTATAGGCGTTGGATCTTCCTACCCCTTTCAATGCTTCCTTTATCCTTTCCTTCCCATCTCTATTCCTCTCCTTTTTTTTTTTTTTTACCCCCCTTCCCTTGGGTTTACTACCAAAGAGCATTAGCCCAGCAAAAAGGAATAGATACATGGAATAGAATAGAAATTATATTTTTATTTTGTCGACGATGGAATCAAGGAACACCCCTAGGACAGGAACAACAGAGAGAATAGGTAGAGAAAGAACATAAGAAGCGTTGAAAGGAGCAGGAAGACCAAGCTTTAATAGATGATAATAAAGTAACTCACGCTCGCGAGATAAACCGGAGCACTCGAAGAGCACGTGATTCGCATCACAAACATACTGGGAACTTTCAGGATCCAATGGATAATTATGAGATGCAGCCAAAGAAAAGCGATTTAGTGAAGAGAGTTTCGAATAAAATTTTTAACATCTTAATTTATTAATTTCAAAATAATCGTATTTAATTCCTCAACACACACCACCGCCCCATACGACGTATAAGCTTCAACCATTAGACCATGTGTTTTTCAAGCCTTTTAAGCAGGCTTACGGATCAGCAAGTGCATCATGGATGCATCAGAATCCTGGTGCTCGACTAACAGATTATGACGTGTTGGACTGACAAATATAGCGTTTATTAAAGTTGCTAGATTAGAGATAGACCAAAGTGGTTTCTGTTGCACAGGTATCCAGCCCTTTGATGGAGACTTGTTTTCAGACATAAACTTTTTAGGTTCTGCGTTAACTGATATACCAATTGAAGATAGATCTAGTCAGTCAACAATCCAGGCTCCTAGTCCTGCGGCACCTGATAATAAACCAGAACCGTTAACTAGCGATCTATCTGTGTCGTCAGCTGCCTTCCGACTTCATAAAGCACTAAATACGTGTAGCAAATTCATGACGGCGCGAAAAAAAAGAAAAAAGATTAAATGTAAATAATACCGAGCACGCTACTATTCAGGTTGTACGTAGCAAAATAATGTTCACAATAGTATTGCTTGTTTTCAAACATATAGCTTTATACGATATTAGTAAATTTTAATAATGTTCATACAAATTTTTGATGTAATCTTCGGTTTTTGGTTGTTTTTTTTTTTTGTTTATTACAGTTATTAGCAGTTTTACCTATGTCGATTATTTAATTTTATGTTTTCTCTTTATATGTTTTCATTTTGTATGTAGGGTCACTTTTAATAATTATTTTCTTATATTGTAACATTACATAACATATTACACGTTTAAACTGAGTAATATTATTATTATTGCATTTTAGTGTGCATTATTTTTATTACTTTATTTTAATTTTTTGTACTGCATCTTTAATTAAAACATATTTTTCTTATACCTGTAAAACTTAAATAAATGTTGCAGATGTAGACGTTTTGTTAATACACTTTTTTTTTCTTTCTATGTTCTTCCCTTATAAAAACATTTATTATTATTATTATTATTATTATTTAAAAATTACAAAAAAGGCGAAAATTTTTATTATATTATTTTTGGTGTCACATCTGACGAAACGTATAGCGTATGACGGATCCATTCTTCTTTTACTTAATTTTAATTTTTCGCTAATTTATTTAGCTGATACATTTTATAATTTTTAATTGTTGTAAATTCTGTTTTGCTCCCGACCGACATTAAAAAAAGCTCCATTTATATGTGTACCGAACATATTTATGTACATAAATATATTTTTCCACAAAACTTTCTAAAATTATCATTGTTTACAATTGCTATTTATTTTTGTATATTGCTCAAATTTATTTATACAGAGTTCCAATTTTATTTATTCTTTTTAATGTATTTTTTATCTTTATTTATTTAATTTTTTTTTCTTCGCGATTATAATTTAATATGTATATGCATGGTTGTCTAAAAGAAGCATAGAATTTAAGTTATAAATTTTAATTTTTAGTTTTAAATTTTTTCATTGTTTAGTTCTTCTTTCGTTTTTATTTAGTTACACTTTGAACGTTATACATATATATATATACGATTATATGTATAGATTTTTGTATTGTATATTTATATTTCCATATATAACGAAAACTTTATTTTTGTTTATATTTGATTACTCCATCATTCGCGCAAATTTTACACATAGACGGTAATTTATATGGTAGTAATAATAATAAATATGATTTGATTATTATTATTATCACGAAATAAATTAACATGTTGTGTGCAGCAATAAAGTCGAGCAATGAAGACCGGATCGACCAAGGAAAGTGACTAAATTAAACACACACGGTCGTTTTCGAAGAGGTGAGAGGAAACGAAGGAATAAAGTTAAGTGATATACTCGGCGCGAGGTATAAGGGACGGCTGATGATGATGTGGGGGACGGAGAGAACAACGGCACACATGCTACACTGAGGAACTGGAATTCTGTTGATAGGACATTATTTCTGCTATTTGTTCCTTCCTATTAGCGATATCTGATCGACTCAATACATAACCTTTTCTCTTCATTTCTACTTGTTTCTAGGTAAAAACCGCTGCAGATGACGCAGAGGTAAGACTATGAAATGACAGCGAGGCAACTAAGAGGATATAATATTACTGCATTACTATTCGATAATTTAATTATTTTATTTTACTTTAAACAATTTACAATACTTTCTTTTCCGCAACTCATGAACTAAGAAAGCGTAAGCATTAGTCATTACAGACTCTCTGGCACCATAGCCATATCAACTACTAAAGAAAAAAAAAAGTAGAATATCAGATCAAGTACTCAATTGTCCTATCAACGTAAAAAAAAACAAAATAGAATCATCCTACTAGTGAAGCCTATGTGTCGTATCAGAATAAGTATAGACATAAATCTCCCTCTGCCACTGTCGCAGTTCTTCATAGATAATAGCGTCGTTGTATGCAGGGAATGATAGGCTTCTCAACAAGCTTTTCCCTGTAAAATCAATGATAGTGCACCTTGATGATTACATCTCGTAAAGATTTCATCGTGGTTAGCCTCCTTCGAATGATCATTCTTCTATAATCATCTTTCTGACAGGTCCCTCTAATTACACGTTTTTTTTTGTTTTTTTTTTGCGTCTAAATCCCCCATCTATCCAGCGCATGTTGCTAGACTGTCCCCTCAAATACAATGTTACGGCACTCCTGTTAAAATATTTCCAAATATTCTGTTAAAGATTTGGCAAAAGTAGCCCTTTTAAATTATCCACAACAAATTAAATTAATATAACTAAGAATCTCAACATGTCCTGATAGCCGCAGTAATTACGATACAGCGTAAGCTCATAGATATTCTCATTTAAAACGATAATAAAAAAATAAAAATTTTCTACTCGAACAAAGATTTTACGCTGTTCATCGATTCACCGTTTCCTTTCGATTAATAATAATCCTCTTCAAAATTTTGAGACCGGGGGGGATTGTCCGAAAACAGTAGCGTACCAGCGACATTCAAGAAAGACGCAAAAATTGCAGAACTTTCTTTGGTATTGTAATTTTTCGCAATGTTAAAAGATTTGAACAGATTTTTTCAGCATAGTTAATTTTTAGAACAGTCTCTTTCGTACACGGATAAGTGAAAGCTGTGTTAAAAGTACACATGCTCGAGACTAGAGCTCATTTCTTAGCCGGTAAGCGAGTTTTCAATAAGCTTTTTAAAATGAAAAATATCACTAGACAAGGAGCAAGAATCGAAATCTGGCAACGAACGCTGTGTGAAAATACGCAGCTTTTTGAACTTATTTGGTTGCTTGAAGTTTGCTAAATCCGTTACTGACAATTTACGAAAGCGCAGGATTTTCGACTGGAAACAGAAACATATGCCGGAGGTGGATGAAGGAAAAATTAAAATGAAGAATAACAGGGGTGTGCTGCGAAGAATCAAATTATTTTTTTAAGAGAAGTTTCAAAAGAAAGTTCGTTTTTATTTTTCCGCCTAAGTATAAATCTTACCGCTCGAGGGAGCAAAAAACATGCTACAAAAATCTACAAAATCTCGTATGTTGTTTTTAAAATATCTCCCGGAAATGTCTAGCAGAAATTCCGGGCGAAAAGAAATACTAAATTATAACTCTCTCTTCGGAAAATACCGTACTTTTTCGGCCGAGCCTCTAGATGGTAATTTGTAGCGTCTCTTTCCCGACATTCGAAAATGAATTGTATCTCCTTAGCGCTACTACTATTTGCTGTCTCTTTAGTTACTATTCGCTTTTCTTTTTATTTGATTTCCTTTCTAAAGATTCGATTTTTAACCTAATTTTTTGTTACATAATGATTTTTTTTTTTTTTTTTTTTTTGAAAATTAGCATATACACAGGGTGCGACGGCGGTATAACTTCCTTTTTTAAAATGCGCCACATTTTTTCTACTAAATTTTGTTAAAGAGAAATAATAACGGAAAATCGAAATAACATACTCTAGATCAGAAGTTCCCAACCAGAGGCGCATAGAGAGAGATGTCAAGGGAGGCGCGAAAGAAAAATTAATTTAACGCGTAAATTAAACATCGGACGAGGAGCGTTCAATAAATAATGTGACATGCCTTCGAAAATGACCTTTCAGGTATCTGAAAATTTTCATAAATAATCAACAAAGTAAAATTATCGCCATTTTTTGCATTAGTTGCGATGAATCCGCCGACATCGTTAATTTGTCACGGTTAATAGTTTATATTCGTTACGCTGATTTTATCTAAAAAAAAAAACGATTTGGATTGGAATAAATTCATTTGACTTTGCACAGATGGCGCCCCCCTCTAAGGGCAACATGTTGGCTCACCTTTATGAATTGAAAGGAGAGGTTATCTTCTATCTTGAGTTCAAAGGGGGAAAAAAAAAATTTTTTTTTGCAAATATTCAACAACGAACAATTTTAAAGGGAGGTTGACCTATTTAACTGATATATTTGACGCCTTTAATCAACTAAACTTGAAGCTTCAAGGCAGAAACGGCACTGTAATAAGAAACTATGATCATATTCAGGGAGGTTCATATCAAAGTTTCAACTGTGGAATTAAAAGGTATCTGCTAAAAATGTAATAATATCTTTTTCTCGACTATTCGAAGCAATTAAAAGTAAAAAAAAAAACTGGACGAAGATTTAAAAGTTGAAATACAACCTCATTTGTAAAAGACGAATTTCACTGATACTATCGAGACATTAATTCAGAGTCGCCAATATGGCACATGACTAGAAACCCAGTTGTTGTTGATGTCGTACAATTAAGAAGTTCAGAAAGAATTTCTAGAAATGAAGGCCAATTCGACAACGAAAGATGACTTCCATCTCTTGACATTGAAGAAATTTTGGATCAAACGATTCCTTGTTAATTCAAAAGTTACTTCTCTCGCTTCGACTTACTAATGTGAGACAGGGTTTTCAGCTCTGGTTTTAATTAAAACGAAGCAGCGAAATCGTCTTGCCGTTGATAGCCACCGGACGATAGCTCTGGCAGAAACTGAACCTAGAATCAACCAACTGGCGCAGAACATACAAGCTCGAGTATCTCATTAGTACTTTAATTATGATAAATTATTTCGATAAAAAAGCGTTTTAAATTTGGTTTATTTTCTACAACTTAGAATTAAAATAAATAAGTTTTATTAAAACAATGTGCGTTTTTTTTTTAATGAAAAAATTAAGAGGGGCATAAAAATGTTATTTATAATTTGGGGAGGCTCAACGAAAAAAGAGTTGGGAAACCCTGCTCTAGATCCCCCATTGGGCAATATGTGTGCTTCTTCCCTTGCAGTTTTATTTAGATTTTCTGTTATTATTTCTCTTTAACAAAATTTAGTAGAAAAAAAGTGGGTGCATTTTAAAAAACGGAAGTTATGCTGCCGCACCCAGTGTTTTGTTTTTTCCGATTTATTAAAAAATGGGGAAACACAGAACGAACGAGATGCTTGTCTCGCATTTTCAAATTATATATGTGCACAGGAGAAAATGAGTTAAACATAAGGAAAAGACGCAGAAGATGGATACGTATTTTGAAGAAATAGGGAAGCAATGAAAATAGGTGAAGAGCCGAAGACAGCGAATGGGGGAATTTTAAACGTGCTGAGAAATTTGTTTTTTTCTAGGGATGCGCCGTGTTATTTTCTTTATATCCTTCCAATGCCGATTTCTCGTCATATCTTCATTTGCTCTAATTGTGTTCACATTGCTTCGGGTATTTCGGGAACTTTCGCTGCAGAGCGAATAAAAATATCGCCGTTTTTCATCGATCTCGGTAGTGCAAAGTAACGAACGACGGAAAACGATAAAATTAAGAGATCAAATTTAGGCGATAAATATTACTCGACGTTTACTGGTCCGCTTGTAGAGTGGAAAAAGTGTTTCGGCTAACGGTACGAGTCTAATATTAGATAAGAAAACGGCCGGCGAATTTAAATATGCAGTAGTCGTTCTCAGACGGAAGTAGTAAAATAAATAACTCGCTAAATTGAAATTCGGCGAAGTTTTAAAAGCTGCAATATAAGCAACGGCCTATATAAGAGTAAAAAAATCGATACCGAAAACAATTTTATCAGGAAATAAAATTTAATTAATTCATCTTCCCAACTAACCCGGAAAATGTAAGAAAGTTACCAAACCTCGCCGTATAAAAACTGCGTGCCTCCTATTTTTAATGGCGAAACACCGGTTCCATTATTTATTCAAAAACATCGAAAAAAGCAAAAAAAGCAAAAAAAAACAAAACAAAAGGCAGACGTTTATTTTTACCCGAACCGCTTGTTTAAAAATCATCAGCCTGATTTTTTTTAAATATCCTAAGCTACGGGATATTGTTTATGATAATTTTTTTGCCGATCAAAGAATCTGGAGAAAAAAAAAAAAAAACAATTTTTGATCAGATTTTTATATTGCCGTTTTTCTTACTCTTTTAACCTCTATTTTCAGCGACATACTTATGCCGAAATAATCCGTCATTGAAAAACTCTACTTTTTCAACTCTATGCCCGGAAGCAACATGAAAATGAGAGAATCAACCATCAAATATCCCCGGTTAGAGATGGATAATGTAAAAGAACTAAGTAGAGAGGTGACGGACAAAGAAAGGAATGACGAGATATACGAAGCACAGTAAGGAGCAGAGGCGTCAAGTGCGCGGGGAGTTGAGAATAAGAAATAGATAATTCATTTGCGAAGGACGGACACTCAAAACGAATATGGTTGAAATCACAGAAAGCCTCATCGTGAAAAATGGAGGGAAGATGTTAGGAAAAAACGAAAAGGACAAGTGAATGGTTAAGACACAAACGAATAGTGGAAACGATGGCGGAACGCCGAAATAAGGGGAAATCAAGGAACCACGGATTGAAAGGAAGCGCGTAGGTTGAACAGCCACCAGGTAATGAGATAGACTTTACCGAAGTTAAATCGAAGAATTTATAAAGCGGCTTCGTTTTTCTATATCTGTTTATTATCGTACGCCACTAAGAAAACTGATTTGATAAATTATAAAATAACCGTTTAAGGGATATATTGCGCGCCTTACAACCTTTTTCTTTAAGCGGACTGAATGAAAACAAGAAAAAAAACGTTTCCATCGTCATTTTTATTCGAAATTATCATCTCGTGAAAAAGTACGATTCATTAAAAGTAATAATTATACGATATCTCTCTGTACCTTACAGACCTGCCGTTTTAATTTTCGTGCAACTTATATATATATATATATATATATATATATATATATATATATTATTGACTACGCCATTTTTACGCCAAGGGTCATCAGGAAAAGTGTCCTGTCACGAAATTTGTCAAAAAAAAAAAGTCACAATTTTATGTAACGAAATATGTAACGTAAAAAGGTAACGAAGAACGACTGAGATACATCTGTTACGATAGTTGAGGTGCAGAGTACAATGGCAAAAATTCAGATTTACGATATGAGAATTTTACGGAATTCAGGCTATGTAGTAATTTAACAAGAGACATTTTTAGCACTAAAATTGTGTGTAAAAGTGAAACTGTAGGAAGGTACACACACGAACGCAATGAGTATCGGTTCTTAACCAGGAGAGTGACGACCTCCTGGAATTTTACATTGGACTTTTTTTAGCTGAGGAAAGATAAGACCTATATCCGTGTACCGATTTATCTGCATGTAGTGTAGATGCTTTATATATTTTTTTTTTTTTCCAAAAACCAAATCTTTTCGCTCCTTTTTGATCTAATAGATCATCGATGTTATACAAAGTTACATTTTAGTAATGATCAAATTTTCATAGTGCTCGACGCTAAAGGAAATTAAGAATCCATTCACGTCCGTCGAAGCAATTATTAATTATGGAAAAATAAATTATAGGCTCGAAACAGCAGAACTTAATGCATTAAATTATAAGCGTGTTAGTCTGCTTCGCATCAGCCGCTAAAAGCTGAATCTCGGTCTCTACGTTTATCCTTACACAATACGTAGCAATCAGAAACCATTGCCGTACTTCGCCTGAAAAACTACACGCTTATCAACTGCCATCCTGTTTCCAGCACAGAAACTACATGTAAAACACCGCGATATAACAATAAAAATTACAATATAGAGTGAGATAAAGATAAACGAATTACGAATTACTCGAATATAATGTGACTGTACTTTTTCGAAAGAATATTTGAAAAGCTTAATATTTTTATAACCGGGAATAGTCCGAAGAAACTGTATGATTTTGAGAAAAAAACAAAAAACGCGCGAATAATGTTTTTCGAAATAAATGAAATTTGCGCACCATAGGAAAGTAGACTCTAAATTTCAACAAATACGAGTATGATAATATTAATTGTTTTAACTTTTTTTTCGGTAATTTTATTTACCTGCGTTTGCATCTTGTTGAGGCAAAAATTCCTGTATTTCCTGCAGTATCCTATTCAGTTCTTGAGAATCTTTCGCGATGCTGCAGATTTCTTCTTGATTGAAGTCTGGAGCAATCTGCTTGCACAGCAGTATTTGACTGATAACGTTGCCTATGTTTGAAGGTCCTGCCCTGTTTTCTAAATAACCGAACTCGTATTTATTATGCGCACGTTAAAATTACCGAATTGCATTCAGAGTTATGAAATAAATTAGTTTTATTCGTGCGACGCGAATTTAAAAACGGACACGAGATTATTGTTTGGAGAAATTAAGATAAATCGCGGTAGTAATTGAGAACTACGTGTTAGGATTTTTTTATGAATAAACCGCCGCTGAGAGAGGTGCATTCAGTTTCAAAATATACATAGACTAACAGAAATGCAATTCAGCACTCACGAACAGGATTTCGTTCTAAATTCGCGATTATTATTTCATTATTTGCTTATTTCATTTTTTTTTTTCTTTTTTCAGCGAAGGGACATATGACAGTACACAATCAACATTAAATGTAACCTCCGTAGGAAGAGTGTGCATTTAGTTTGTAAAAACTTTCGGAGCTAGTTTTGGAAATAAGAAAAAAAAGGAAAAAAAAAAGAAATGGATTTAATAATTAAAGAACTAATAGACAAATTTGATTATTTTTCGCTTAATGAGTTATTGTTAAGAGGGTTGTTTCAATAGATATGTTTCTAACAGGCGTACGAAGAGGCGCGATGGCCCATTTTATTCATTAGGGTCATACGACACCAAGTTTCTTTTCGATACAATGTTTGCGTTATGTACATTCGAAATGGAATTGCCGCTGGATCGCGCGTCTGGTTCTGGCGAATAACGTGCCGTCATTCGTTTCCTCGCCGCGGAAAACTGTACGACCAAAAACATTCATGATCGTTTTTCACAATTACCTTCCCGGAACCGTCAAATCATGATGGCAACAGAGATATGTAAATGAAGAAACAACAGTTGCTGCGTCCGTCTTTTGGAACTAGGCGAGCGTGTACTTCTCACATCGATTTTATAGCCTAAGGGATCACTATAAACTTGAACGATACTGCGAAACGCTCGACAAGCTTCGAAAAGTGATAAAAAATAAACGAGCTGGAGTTTTGTCCCGAAAACCCGTCTTGTTTCGTGATACATGTTTTTCTGCATTGCTCGCGCGTTGCCGTTTCCCACCTCGAAAAAGTCGAAATCGTACGTATTCAGGGGCATCCATCATACTCCCCTGACCCTGTACTATCCTATTTTCATCTCTTCCCTCGGCTGAAAGGATTTCTAGAATCTCAAATGTGCTACAAACGATGGCGAGTTGAAGTAGACAGTTACGGTACGGTTAGAAAATTTGGACGCGTCAACTTCCACTTCACCGAGATTGAAATGCTTGTTTTGCGCTCGGATAAATGCGGCGATTATGTAGGAAAATAAAGAATTTCCTCGGGAATTTTTTTGGTCTTAGTTCCATTTTAGTAACATAACACGCGGCACATGACAGTAACGTTTGAAGCACCCCCCGTGTAAAGTATATAAATATAATAATTAAGCCGAATTGATTAGAAAACAGTGGGATCAAGAGAGGAACGTTGTTGACTCGCATGATCTTAAGTTTTGTTGTTCCATCACCCCCTTGACTATACACCATAGATAATTTGGTACGATTAACCAAAAAAGTAACCAGACTGTAAAATATGTGGTCTGCAAAAAGAATATTTGAAATATCAATAGGAAAAATGTATTGAAGCCACCGTTCCGTCAGTAGAACGGATATATGGAACCCTGGGAACTGCGAGGTCTATGCTTAACGCGGGTTTCAGACATAAAAGCTAGCTGCGGAATCGCAGACCACGAATAGCAGTACTACATAGTAGGGTATAATGAGGTAGAGTTATCTTAATAGTTAATAATGGCACTAACATGAAAGGTTCACAGTTTATTAGAAACCGGAAAAGACCGAAATACAATAACTAAAATGGAGAAAAAATTAAAAAATTTCAATTCGGGTAATATGCGCATTGAGATACCAAATGAAGGAAAATGTTTTATGGAAAACATCACGAAAAAGTTACTAATTTTCCAAATTATGTGCCATGCTTTACGGATGGGTCAAAAATCGGAAATCAATATACTGGATATGCTTTTTCTATCAATGGAGAGGTTAAAAACTTCAAACTTCATAAATGCTCTTCCAACTCTATACAGCTGAATTAATAGCAATTTTTCACTGTTTGAAAAGCATAAAAACGAAAGGAAAAAGCAAAAATTATCTAATCCAAAGCGACTACTCAGTAAGCTCACTAATATCCATCCTGAACAGTTTTTTAAGTGACAAATTTGTCCAAGATCTTCACCAACAACTAAACAAGCTAAAATCTCGAAACACTAATATCACATTAATGTATATACCCAGTCATTTCGGAATCCGGGGAAATGAAATAGTAGATAACCTGACCCAAACCGCCTCTACACCCTCTCCTGTAACCTCCACCCAAGTCACGGACATCAAACATTTACTAAATCAAACCGAAATATCTAATTGGCAAGCATCGTGGAACGCAAAATCCCGTAACAAATTATTTCAACACAAAAAATCCGTACAACCTTGGAAAAACCTCTCGTCCCAACTAAGTCGACAAGAAGAATTAATAATCACTAGATTTAGAATTGGACATCTACGAAACTCACCCATAATTTTACCTCTTCCTAAAAATCGATGAACCCCCTTATCAGTTCTGCAACTCCATCACCATCACAATCAAACACCTTCTTTACGAATGCCCTAACATTAATCAAATCCGTCTAGAACTAAAAATTCCCTTAAATAATACAACCATCCCTGACAACCAAGACGAAATTTAAAAAATTCTTACCCCCTGATTAGAAAACTAAACTTAACAACCAGCATTTAAAATACCTACCTGACACTGGGTGTAATAATCATAGCAATTAAAAACACCTAGTATAAAAATAATAATAATAAAAAAAAAGAGAAATTCAGCTGGATTAAATTATAAAAAATTAATTTAATCGAGCAGTTACCAGTTTTATACAATGCAATGACCTTGATAAGTAGTCAACTTTTAGAGATTCCAACACACACCCAGCCCCTCTCACTGTAGATGTATAACCTAAGTACTATTCCAGCCAGTGAATCTCAAGCGTTCTAACGGATGCACGTGGACAAACGTTGCCGTGCATGCTCCGCGCCCAACTAGCGCAACCACCAAAACTAATAGAACGTCATGTTTGCGCAAGCTTATATGTTCCATGCGCGAGTCTGAAATTTCAGTGTATGTATTTAAGTATGCTGTTCCGAAACCAAAAAAAAAAAACTTACTCTAACCTTCCGCTCCCTTTTCACCGTATCAGTTTAAAATTTGTGTGCATGTATCCTAATTTAATCAAAGTATACACTGCTTTATTATCTAAAATTAACCCACTCATTGTTCTATGCATACACAAGCATGCACGTTCCTGCATACACTCTAACGGCGCCAGTTGCTCAACTATCTTGGCCATTGCTACAGACGCTGAAGCTAGAACAACCAGAAAGGCGGTTCCGTACGGTAATTCCTTTACACATGTGTTTGCGTGTATGACCGGAAAATCGTGCTAACTTCGTGTGATAAAGTCTTAAACAATTACCGAAAGTGGCCGTTTATCTTACGTAAACCTACGATATAATAACAGTTTTTTTTTTGTTTTTTTTTTTTTTTTTACGAAAAACCTAACGTCATACTACAAAAAAAGTTTTGCACAAAAAGTCGTAACCATTGATTAGTAATTTATGAATTTTGCTTAGAAATGATTAGTTGACTTTTTAAAAAAAATGACGTAATTATTGTTTATGAAACTTTTAAAATAAAAAATTCTTTTACACTTTTAAAATTATTTTATTTCTCAAGTTTCGTTATAAGAGAAATTTTTTTTCAATTAATCGTATGCTAAAACTATCTTCGGAATCTAATTTTGTCGCACGACTTAGTTATCCATTAATGGATAATCTGTGATGTATCATTTTCGTTATCTTCTCCATTTTTTATCATTATATATCTTTACTTCTCGTCTTGTTCGCAAATTTTGCCGTTGATTACCAACTCTTAGCTAGAAGAGCTCTAAACTGGAACGTGCATTCCAAATCTTTTCTTTCCCTAACATCGTTCGTTCCAAAAAGTAAAGTTCCACATTCTTTATTTTCCTCTGAATTCTTCAGCAGCAAGCGCTAATTTTCCGCTATTTTCAACTGATGCCATTGTTTCCATTACATCCGATTCAACGCTACCCGGAAGCAAAGCAGAAACCTAAAAATACCTGTGTCGCACATATGTACCTTATAACAATTTATTTAATCTGGATGGAACTTTCTTTTTGAGAATAATAATAAACACGGGTCATTTTTTCAGTTGGTTATATAATTAATGTTAAAAAGACAAAAATAGCACCTTCCTGACTTCCTGACTTCCTGAAATCATATAATAAAAAAAAAAAAAAAAAAAAAAAAAAAAAAAAATGTTTGTAAAAACCTATAGCTTATAGTGATGACGCAAATAATCAAGTTTTACCGAGCGTCGATAAATAAATAATAACACGAGTAAATAAAAAAACGAAAAAAAAACGACCTAAAAATACGCTACTAGATAAAAGTTAAATGTCTACTATTTCTACATTTAAACACTTACCGAAATATCCGGACATGTCCATCGGAATCAACTGAACCAGTCGACTGCATTTCGCCAGTTCTCTTAAAAATAGCTGACACATAAAAAATAAGAACACTAAATGAGGATGGTCGATTGGTATACCTTCGGCCAATGAACTGAAAGGCAAAAAAGCAAAAAGTAAAATCAGTACACATAGATATTTTAAACATTTTAAAAGTATCGCGCTCTACATATTTTTACCTTATACCGGAAAAAAGCAACAAAAAAAAAACGTTTTTAAAAGTCAGTGATAATTTGTACGTGCACAATAAAATTTTAATCTACCTCCACACCGTGGTCACGGAATTACGTATGCTTTATTATTATTTTTGTGACCGTGTAATTGTAATGTTTCCTGGGTGAAATAAAAACAATTAATAATCTCGCATATATACAATTTTTTTTTTTTTTTGTAAAGCTGAACAATTCGGATTTTTTTTTTCTTTAAAAGAAAAAAAAATAGAAAATTTATATTACCAACGTTTGCTACTTTTCACGAGAAATTTAGGAAGAAAGAAAAAAGATAAGACTGATTAGGAAATGTTTCAACATTTATAAAAATTCGTATTAAATTCATGAAGAAACGCGAGTGCCCCGGATCTGTGAACCTTCTCGGAAGCGTGGAAATTGGGCCTCCCTGCACGTGTGATAAATGAAATGTTCGGAGATTGATTCTCCTCTTATCCGATAAAAGTCCTCAGAGTAGAAGTTCTTATGAAAGGCTTCGTTTTTTGTTTTTTTTCTAGATTTCATTTGTCCAAATACGCGCAATAATTATCAATGTTGAAATGCCGCCGCTACCAATATACAATCAAAGGAATAGGTAACTTTAATTAAAGAAATAAAACAATGTTTATGAAGAGTAAATGTTTTTCGTTTTCTAGCAGGAAAAAATCTAGCTTCTTTCTTCTTTTTTTTTTCAGTTCCTCGAGGTACTTATTTTTCCTTTTTATGTACTCTGCATGATTTTAGAGTTGGTTTTGCGTGTTGGCACCTGTCATTTCCTCAGTAATTTCCGGTCGATGCTTTAATTAAATCTCACAGTGGATCCCGATGCTGACTTTAAAAAAATGACCCGTTCTTTCGAATTGACTTTATTAATTTTTTTTTTCGACGGTTAAATTTATATAAAAAATAAGCGGATCACTTCGGATACATTTTATTTATATTTTGTGTTAATGCAATATATAAGGATTACACGACTTCATTGTTAAGCGACAATTTTTACGGGTCCCTCAACGCAATTGCCCGTTTGTAGGTTCCCATGATAATTATATCGTTTATTTATAAATATACATCTTAAAGCTAATACATCAAATTCTTATACACATTACTTAATTACACTAAACTACGTCTGATTTCTTAAACAAGCGCATTCATACCGAGCGCATATCCTAAAACAATACATACACGTATGCCGAAAGGTATGCAACAAAAAGAAGGAGCCACCAAGCACCGGTACCTAAGAACGCCTTTTCTTTTTTTTTCATTACATTATTTATACTTACTCCCTCTTCCCTTCAGTCCACAATTTTATCGTTGTTCCTTTCCTTCTTCTACTCTTTTCTCATTTTTTGAACCGAATTTTTATTTTGTTCTTCCATATGCTCAAATTGCATTCAACTTTAATTTCCTTTGGTATGTTATCCAATATGTAAATCAGAACTTTCCCGTTTAACATTATCAATTTTATTGTTAATCCCTTTAAGTCGTATAAAACGTAATTTGTCATAGTTCCAAGTCCCATAAATCCTTTTCCTTGCCGGTAATCTTCTTTTTTCTGTTTTATACTTTAATAGCTTATTATTTTTGGGGACATTTCTTTATTATTATTCCACTAAGTAGTTGTTTTTTTTGGGGGGGGGGGCTGTCAACCAGGTTACCCAGAAAAAATTAGAATAGGAAGGAGTCAATTATATCTTCATACGATATCAAATGTTGTTAAGAGAAAGAAACAAATAATAGGAACAATCTGTGGAGAGGGAAAAGATAGGACATAAGAGGCGCAATATGTAATAGGAAGACCGAGTATCGATAAAATGGAATAGAAAGCAGAACATTCAGTAGAAAGAGTTGGTCGCTTAATAAACACGTGATCAGCATCGCAAACACGTTCTTCGTGTTTGAGTGGAGAGGACAATATGGACAACAAAAGCGGAAAGGAAGATAATAAAGTATGGCTTAAGAGCGCAAGCGAATAATGGAGACAACAACAGAACGACAAAATGAAGGAAACAAAGAGAACCACGGATTGTCAGGAAGACTAGGTTGAACAGACATATAACAAATGCCAGAGAAAGTAACGTATACATCCAACCGAAACCTAAGATGAAAACCTTTGCACAGCGGAAGGAGATTGGACGATGGGACTTTTTTAAAGAAGAAATGAGAAGAGGCAGAAACCCGAGGCAAGGAGTCCACCGCTTCATTAACACAGATGCCCGAATGACTAGGAACCCACAGCAAATACGAAGTAGTATTTGTTATCAGATTCGTACTTCTCTAGTTCGGTAAAAATATTTTTAAACATATTTTTTGTAGCTTACTTAATTTTCCTTAATTCCGTTTTTTTGTCTACCTACAAATTTAGATTCCGTATCAAATCCTAGACATCATTAATGGGTCAAAATACAATCTCTTTTTTTTTTTTTGGGCGCGCCAGCGGCATTGACCCAACAACAAGAAAACTAAGCTAATAAACTAAATAACTAAGCGGTCCGAAATGGACGCAACAAAGGACAGCAGTGCGGACACCACAGAAGATGAAGGAAAGGAGAGGATAAAGGAAGAGTTATAGGGAGTATACAATCTCGTGGTTTTGAAATTTATAACCTGTTTTAATTTGTATAAAGCCGGTATAGTCTGCTTGATTTTCCTGGCAATGTTATCATTGTGAACCCTCCAAGTTAATGCCTTATCGCGAATATTATTCCCAGGTATTTGAAATTATCAGCCGTTTTTAACGGCTCACAACGGCGTACTTCCGTTCCATGAAGGCAATCTACATTGTGCAACACTATTTTAGGCACGAACTTCCTAAATCTTCTCGGTGTTCTTACACACATCACTTTTGATTTTTTGGCATTTAATTATTAATTATCGTGTACCCATCTGCTAACCATATTCAGGTCCTCCTGGAGCAGCCTTTCTGAAATTTCTACGTTTTGGTGTTCGATTACCAGAGCAATATCATTGGAATATAGGTGCAGTTTGACATTCGTAACACGATTGTGAACGGAATCAAATTGTTTCTTTCTGAGGCGCTTGTCAATCATGAACCTTAGAAGCTAGCACAAGAAGAATCCATCTGTGCATTCTTAATTTACAGAACCGGGATATCCTGCCTGAACGCAATTAACATGCTTCGGTAGTTGGTTAATGAAATAAACTGTTTTTTTTTTTTTTTTTTGTATCACCTAATAAGTTATTATATAATTTCTTTTGATTGCCCACCGACTAAGTCAATTTTATGCGCCATGCGATTTTAAATATTATACTTTTAAACGTTTATTTATACAATTGTATCGAAATTCTCTTCCGTTTCTAAAATTGAATACGTACAACAGAACAGATTGGGCAAACTGGGGGGGATCCATTTGGCTCCATGCTCGTCAAGTAAATGTAAAATTTGAAGAGAAAATGCCAACGGTACCAGATGTAGTTAATTTCGAGCCAATTTTAACGCTAGCTGGGAGTATTCAAATGTTTTTCTGTAAAAGATATTACAGATTTTTCTGAAAGCGTGTAACTGGCCAAGAAAGAAATAATAATCACCATAAACTCCAATATTGCCGAAGCGACAACGAGGAAGAAGAAAAGGAAGAAGGGATCTGAATGAAAATGAAAAAAACAGAACGTCCTAAAACAAAATTACAGCGGATGAAAAAATGTAAGAATCATGTAGCGATTAAAATGTGAAAAAGACGCTAATTATCATTTTTATTCTACCTCCATTGAAAGGTGGATTATTTGTCAAAACGTCCCAAACGGGCACATTATTCATGTGATCGGATACAATGACGAAGATGCTATTCTGATATACGAACTTCTTAACTGATTATATTTAGTTTTTTTTTTTTTCCATCGCTTATATAATAATTTTTTCTAGCGTTACAAATTTAGATTGAAATTATTATCAGTTAAAATAACTAGGTTTCGTTTCAACCAAGGGTAAAACGGAACAAATTTCACCTTTTTTTTCAGCGAAATAAATAAAAATTCTTGCAGTTTAAAAAAAATACTTTTTGTTTTAACAGTTGTAAAAGTTTTTAAAATGATCTTTGTATAATTTCCGCTGCTTTAATATTTTGGCACGGGGCCTCAACGATTCGGATTGAAAATTTCAGAACCGACACGTTTTAGCCTAGATCACTACAGTCCCGTTTCATTTCGGCCGCAACATGTTTCGGCTTCGTCTTTTTTCCAAGTTTTAGTGTTGGCGAGTTTTTAACTATTTTTCTTTAATTAATATCACATTTAAGGCGTAAAATAATCATCAAATCAAAAAAACACCTACGCGAAATTACTAATTAATTTGCTCAAAAAATAAATCAGAGGTTGTCAATGTTTTTGGTTCTTTTTCGTTTATAAATCACTTGAAAAATTACTTCCTCTTATAAATGGTATTAGAGCTTCGGATGTTAAAAATAATGTAGCTAAATTTACACCACTAATTACAAAAATAATTAACTGTTCGATTAAAGAAGGTCGGATGCCTGATGGACTAAAAACTGGTGTTATTAGACCTATATATATAAAACGAGTCGGCGCGTACTTGTGACAATTAGAGACCAATTACTATAATTTCAGTATATTAGCAAACATTTTGGAACAATACCTTGCGTTTCATCTAAGAAATTATCTGGAGAAAAACGAATTGTTGCATAACAACCAATTTGGTTTTAGAGAAGGGAAGTCAATAATATCTTTGTTAAGAGCACTAACAAGTAAAATAAATAAGGGGTTGGCAAACGGTGGACAATTTATTATAATTTTTATAGATATTAGTAAAGCATTCGATACGGTAAGTCATCAAATAGTACTGCGAGGTATGAAACAAACGGGAATTGTAGATAGGCAAAATAAATGGTTTGAAAGTTATTTGCATAATAGAAAAAGCGTAGTAAATATCGATGAAGAACTAAGTAGAGAGGGAATTGCATCAACAGGGGTGGGACAAGGAACTATTCTGGCTCCGTTATTATTTTTCATTTATACCAATTCCCTACATAAATATATTAAAAACTCGACAGTTTTTGCTTATGCGGATGACCTAGCACTCGTTATCGAGCATCGAGACATCCATGAAGTCGAAAAACTCTTGCAAGATGATGTGAATAGTATGCGCAGGTGGGCACAAGATAAACATCTAACTATTAACATAAAAAAATCGAAGTCTTTGCATATAAGAACATCCAGTACATATAGAACATATACACCGTCTATTACAATGCACAACAATAATTGCTTACACAATCGCTTGATCTCTACTTTGAACTGTGGATGTATACAACTGAAATCGATGGAAGGGGTTAAGTATTTAGGATTAATCATCGACAGAACACTATCTTGGGACAAGCATGTAATAAAGTTATCTAATAAAATTAGACATACGCTACCGGACCTTTATAAATCGACTCTTTCAATACCATCCGGCCACTTACGCATATATTATAATGCTATAATATTGTCTAGAATCGTGTATGGGATTTCAATTTTTTTTTGGGGGGGGGGGAGAGCAAAAAGAACGATAATCAAAAAGATTAGTAGACAGAAAAAGAAATGCTTAAATATTACCTAATAAAGATCAGGTCAACAGTTATATTAGCTGGTGGTGAGAGAGAAATGAAATGTCTCCAAGGATGTGCTACTTTTGTCACCGATTACTTGAATATAAGACCACGAGTATATCAATAGCTATAGTGATAAAAAGCAGGACAACAAGAAATAATAGGGAGATACATATTTAATTCGACCAATAGGCATATAAATAGTAAAATCGACAATACGGATGAAATAGTTTTGATTAAGCTGCTAGAACGAATCTCAGATAATGCAAAAAAAGATAGGAACCTGGAAAGTAATAATTAAACAATGGCTAGTTAAAAATATTAATGAGTGACATAAAAATAGACACAAAATGGGAGCTGGCTGTGACGGAGAATCGACCATTCGCATTTGTCAAAAATGTAGTATGGAATTGTTATATAACAGTAAGTAGTACTTTTTTATTTGTACTTCTTTTTATTATTATAATTATTATTATTATTATTATTATTTTGTTTCATTACACACCTTGTGTAATTATGAAAACTAATTGTAATGAAATATTGTAACATATTTGTCGAATAAACGATAATAAGCGTGTTGGGCACCCGCAGACGGGCAGTATGCCTTGCGGGACCCGCAACTTATTTTAAAATTAAAAAAAAAAAAACTTGAAATGTTAATTATATATTCACTCAGCGGGTTTCTTCAATAAAAGTTTTCAGAAAAAATTAAGCGATCTGTGCACTGATTTCTCACTATGACCGGTTTTTTCTTTTTAAAAAACAAGCACGTGACTCGAAAAATGAAAAATAAATCAACTTTAATCGATTTGGATTCTGGATTTTATTGGAAAAATTTGTTCGTTAGTCTTAAGAAGTTATTCTCCCCTTTCCATGTTTATTTTAAACGGGAACCATTCGTTCGGAAGTAATCGACTGGCCCTTGGTCGTCGACTAGCCGTAGAGAAAATTATTTTAAAACGCCTTAAATACAATAATTAATTGAAGAAAAAGAAAAATGAAAAACTCGCCAACACTACACTAGATATACTTCAAAAAAAGGATGAAACGACCCAGGCCGAAACATGTCGAGGCCGAATCGTTGAGGCCGAAACGATAGTGACCCTCCTTCTGGCCCGTACATTGTATACCGTGAATAAAGTGTAGGGTCAGTTATGACACGCGTAAAATTTCTTTCTACTTCCATTTTTCACGCTGAATCGCTTTTTTCGATTAACGGACCAGTATTGTTATTAAAAATTTGAAAGCATTAGAAGTAAAATTATTATTTTCTGTAAACACCCTATCTGTTAATCGCTTTTTTCTGTCATTTTCTCGAATTTTCCTTACGTAATTTCGAATTTAACCGCTAGTTTTTCTAACACATTTTTCTCAATTTTCCATTCCTAGTTTAAATATTTAGCGGAATCTCAAATAATTTCCTATTTCTCTTTACAAATCTATTATCAGTTCCAAATTCGATGATTGTTCTTTTATCTATGGTTGTGCGTCCAAGTCCCGTTTGTCTCCAATTAGATGTAATTTAAAACTCTCGCCTTCGTTTTTGTCTTGGCGCGCTTAAATCCTCTCCAATTCCCGCCATTCTTGCTGAATCTAATTCATCACTCATGTCTATTTAAGCTATTATTGTTTCCCCTTGTTAAACGTCTTCCACTCGCGCCCTTCTTGTTCAGTCATTCTTTTTTTTTTTTTTTTTCTTGTTTGGGTTTTTCCCTGGGCTTGTCAGCAACGGACGATTACCCATCAACATGTGTACATAGCAGCAATTAGGAGTAACAAGGAATGGAATCTGACAAAGAATGCTATACCAAAGGTGGAGAAACAATAACAATCAACGTCGAAAAATGCCAAACGTATGCATCCTGAAAAGAAAAGGAATGACGAAGGTAAGGACAAAAGGAGTTAGCTGTCCCATACCATGGCCACATCTGCAATTACAGAGCCCACGGTACAAACGGACAAAGGAATCTGGCTATAAATAATTAAGGAAGAAGAAACACGGGATGTTTAAAAAGCAGTTAGATCCATCAAGCACGAAACCTATATAGAACACAGCGCTTAGCGTCCGTAAACAATTATCCGAAAGTTCAATGACTTTCTCCATCACTATAAAGCAAAGTTTATAGTTTTTAATTATGAAACATTAATCATATTTATGGCGACGACTGCGGAAACAGCGCCTACTATTCTGTTAAAAGGAAATGAGCAGAATTTTCACCGAACACTATGGCCACACTGCAACAGCAGCGCCCGCAGTGCCGGCTGACAAGGAGTTCACCTATCTACCGTTAGGGCCGCAAATGCGACAGCGAGCCCGCAAAATTAACTGCGAGCTGTGCCTGTTTGTGACCATAACTGCAACATCAGTGCGTGTTCTTCGTTCAGAGAGGAGTTCGTTGGAAATAACTGGACACGATAAGTTAGGAATGCCAAAGAGAACTACTGGAAGGATTAGATATTAATATAATGAAGTACAGAGGATAGGAATTTTTCTACAATTGGTATGATCAACGTTGACTGTAATGAGAGAATAAAGGACACACAATATGGAGTTGGAACATCATGTGAGAGAAGAGCTCCGCGTATAGAGCTGCCCTTTCCGATGATAAAGAGGAGCATTCAAAGAATACATGATCAGAGTCACATACGACTGTGTTATCGATACACAGCGGACAAATAGGAGAGGACACTATGGAGAAACGATAAAATGAAGCAGGAAGTCGACTGTGACCAGATCGAAGACGACAGATATCATATATGATGAATCGGGGAAGGTGCGGAAAATGTAGATACCATGGTTGAGTAGGTGGATTAGGGTGAATGGAAAAATATTGTGAATTAGGACTGGAGAAGGATGATTTATAAAAAGATTTCCAATTGGCCTTTTGGATACTTTTTGCTATATTTAATAATTCATGAGAAGGAATCCGTCCGACTGGCCGCCCAGAAGAAATAGCCGAACGAGCAAGATAATCCGCCTTTTCGTTGCCCGCAATTCCGGCATGACCCATTCGTTTCGATTTATAATAGCTGGCGCTTTACTCCTAGCAAACCCCCTATCCTGGCTTTTATTTCACATCGTCTTGGTTCATTTTGGCCTTACACTATCTCCTTTAATAATCTCCCCTATATTTCCTTCAACTATATTAGTCTCTGTGTCATTCCCGTAAAGTATTTATTCTTCCCTCATTTTCTAAAAACTTCAAACCGTAATTAAACAGGTATTCTACAGCACTGTCAATTCCCTATTTCCCACTTATATTACCATTTACACAGACGATTCGAGAGGGTCTGGTGATGTTGGAGCTTCCTTCATCCTTCCTGATTTTAACTTATCAGAATCTTTTCGTTTTCCTTATTTGCATGCTCCATGTTCAAAAACGAATTTTTTTACTATCTCCTACATTCTCTTATTTTCATTTCCTCGAATCACCCCCCCCCCCAATTTTTTCATTATTTCCGACTCCTTGAGCGCTTTCCAGGCCATATCTTCTCGCCTTACTGATCATTCGAATGACACTTTGCTATCCTTCGCATACGTTCACTCATTCATAATCTTTCCTCTCTCGTTCTCTCTATTCGATTAACATTGGTTTGCTGCGGGTACACCTCTAGCCACTCGGGCATATTTTGTAATGAAGCGGCTGATTCCTTGGTTCTTGCGTTGCTGCTTCTTTTCGCCTTTTTCTTAAAAAAGCTTCCATCCGCTAACCTCTTAATCTAAAAGCTTCCATATCAGATCATGATATCCGGTTATTTATGCTCCGTTCTTTTCTAATAATTATTCATTTTATCGGTTTGTTTAGCCATTATTCATGGTTTCCTTTGCATCCCTCTCTTCTCCATTCTGATGTTGTTTCTGTTTTTCGTATGCGTTGTAGGGCCATTCTCTACTATCTTCCTCCAGATTTGGATTTTCCCTAATTGCCCCACCCACACAATATTTTCTCCATTATGCGATGATTCAGTTATTTGTGACGCCGATCATGTGTTCCCACGCTGTTTACACCTCTTTGTGTGCAGCGTTTTGTATTCCTATTTGTGTTGAGACTTTAGTTTCCTACTCCATATTGTTCTTCTTATATCCTGCATTTTCCTTTTCCCCACTAGTTATTGTTTGTTCCCTTTTTTGATCAAAGATTACTGATCGGATTAAAATATAACCGACTTCTATCTATTTGTTTCTGGGTAAAGGTCCAAAACTCCTTATTGTGTCTCCTATATCTTATCGTTTCCGTCGATCTCGGTTGTTCCTATCCTCAGTTCCTTTATCTTATCAATACTTGACACCGACTTTACATTTAACTGATCCTTCTTCCTCGGGTCGTTTCTGGGCGAAGATCCATTGTTGACATGCCCAAAGGGGGGTTAACAAAAAAAAAAAGGTCCTTGGCTGACGAGCCCAAGTAAAAAAAAAAAAAAAAAAAAAAATACGTGGCAAGTAGAAGAAGGCGAACTACTGTTTTTTTTAGCTAACCGTGTTTTTAAATTTATCTTTCTTGAATATTTCTCTTTAAGGTTATCAAGCTGAAAGGTCGTAATGTAGATTCGTTTTCCCTCTCTTTCCGTTAACTTAAGATCACAATATACCGTCTGGAAATTTTGTAAGCAGTTTCGTTACTTTAAATGCCCGTTCTTCTGTTTGACAGTATTCTTCAATCAACTAATGAATTTATTTCAACCTCGCGAGGCCTTTAAAGAATTTACTTGTACTCCAACTTGCCAGTTCGTAAATGCGTATTTTTTAAACACTCCCCGTTTTGCACTGTCAGCTATTAGCCGGCAAACAGACATTTTAAATTTGAAATTTTTAACAGAGGCGGTTACAAAAAATTTACGCAATGCACGTTCGGAATGCCGCTCTTTCGATCAAGCCAACGCGACGTTATAAAATCGTAGAAAAAACCAAAAAACATTTCGCGATTTTAGTAAATAAAAATTTTTAGAAAATTCAAGTCGTGTTGCAAAATAAAGAAATAGAAGAGCTAGTCGAAACATGTTAGTGAAACGGCTCATAGTTCAATAGCGGAATTACCTTTTTTTGGCATTTTGTTGATTTTGTTGCCCTTCAGAATAGTGCCCCGCAAGTGGATTTGTTATTTTCTTCTGATACTTTTCTAGATTTAAATATTATCTACGGGAATAGGGCAGTATAATTTATAAAACCCTGATCCATTTTTATTTTTTTTTTTTTTTTTGATAGAATTCAAAAATCTTTGGCACAATAGTGAGATGAAGAGTAGAACGTAACTATCATGCGTAACAAAAAAACATATAGAAATGATCAAGTTCAGCATGGTCATTGCTAATTTTGTTTTCAATCCGTTAATTTGCCTTTACGTTTTGTTTTTTGAGAGGGAGGGGCGTCTAATATGAACATTATTTTGGCGCGCGCACAAGTGATATTTTTGGCCCTACCGTAACGAAAGTCCATTGCTTAACCGACTAGGCCACTGTAGCTGGCTGGCCTCTACCGTTCAATCATCTTATAGCCGTCATTTCTTTTTTTTTTTCTTTTTTTTTTTTTTTTTAAGATCCCCCCTTTGGAACGTCAGCTAACGATCTACACCCAGAAACAACAAAAAAGAAAAGAGCCGTCAGTTAAATTTTGATTCGGTCAGATATGGACAATATAAAGGAACTAACGGACGAGATAATGGATGGTGAAGAGAAGGACAGAATATAAGATGCACAATAAGGAGCGGGGAGCTTGAGTTTCAGCAAACAAGAATATAGGATACCGCGTTCAACAGAAAGAGATGGACATTCAAAAAAGATGTGATTGACGTCGCAATTCGCCGCCTCATTAGTGTGAAGAGGACAATTAGGAGAAGAAACAAGGGAAAAGCGAAAACGAGAGGAAGGAAGAGCAGAATAGCCAAAACGCAAGCGAATCATAGAAATGACAACGGAACGGGGAAGTGAAGGAAACTCCAAGAACACCAGATATTAGAAGGAAGACTAGGTTGTCCAGACAGATAAAAGGATTGATCGTTATGGAAGGAGGAAGGGTAAATATCTGACCAAAGTTTAAGATGAAATTTAGTACATCATTTCTATGTTATTGTACTTTTCAATTCAATCGTTTCCGGAATAAGTTTTAATTCTCTTTACCTAAATTTTCCAGAATAATTGTATTATTGAAATACTAGTGCTTTTCGCCGGTACGTGCGACGGCACACTTTATTTACATGTTTACGCAATCGGCTCTACACGTATAATCCCGCGTTTCTGTCTGTCTGACCGTTCCCTAATAATAATAATACTAATAATAATACTAATAATAAATAGTTTGTCGTAAATATCGCGCTAATTTCTAAGTCGATTTCTCACCTCTGCCCTAAACGTACCAGGGAAATAGTTCTTATTAATTCGCATCCGGACTGGAGGGGATAAAAGCTTCGACCAATGTTCCCGGTGAAAACGGAAATCGATTTCTACGTGAGTAATCAAGTTGCGTGTGCTAGAATCGGTTGACAAAAATCGAATTAGACAATCGGGCAAAATCAGAATTACACGGACAACGATTAAAAACGTTGCCTAGTACATTGTGGAAGTTGAAGAGAGACTACGGCTGAAACTGTCTAAAGTGACACGATGATTAAAAAGCAAGTTAGACCGAAACGGAAGCGGACCAAATCGTTTATTAATAAATAATGGAAAACAACGGGTTTATTAATTGTATCATTCCGGAGAACTGTAACGCGTGCTGTAAAATTTAAATTAAAACCGACCATCGAACCCGTTTCCTTAAAAGTACCGTTCGCTAAAGCCCAATTGGAAATGCTTTTAAATTGTCTTTACTAATTGATGCCGGCGCATCTTCCAGTCTCAGTTTTCGAGAATAAACCGCCAAATGAATTTTCAGTGCGGTTTGAAAATTAATTTCTCGACATTTACCGGTTGGCTAATAAGTTATTGCAGAGAAGTAGTTGTAACTTATGCGTATTTATTATTACGCTCAAGCAAAAAGAAGTACAGCCGAGTGAGTAATCTGAGTAATTATTTTATTCAATTTCTTCGCAGCAAACTTTCGTGTTTGGTCCCATTTTCACTTTATTGATAATATTTTTTAGGTGCGTCAAAGAGGCTGGTTGTAATTACTAAAAACTTCTATAAAAAAAAAAAAAAACAACAACAAAAACAATATTTTTTCACGTAATTTGATCACTGCTCAGTATCACCGATAATATTCATCGATGTACACGACACCATCACCGATACACTACCACTTTGAAGCGAACAAAGAATCGTTAAAATCGGTTCAACATAAAAACAACAAAAATAAATTATATAAATTAAATAAATTACATAGTACTGACGGCAACTTAGTATCAACATTTAAGCAGTTCTCTCAAAAAAGCGTGCAAAGACTAAACATTACAGTGACCTCTCTTAAACAAGTGTAACAACTCACAAAAGAGGATACTAGTAATTAAAGTAGTTTCAAATGTAAAGAGAAAGCAAGTAAAAATAGATACAGTTAAAAGGGCAGTAATCGGAAATGAGGCCCAGGCGGCCTCTCATTTTAACACTTTCTTTGCAACGGATGTAACACGTATTGCACAGGCTGTAGAATTTGAAAACAACAAGTTTAAGCCTCTAGCTGAACCTGTTGCACAAAATTCCTACGGATCTGTTAAGCGAATAGAGAGGATGAAGTTAGAAGATTACATGTCACCACGGAATAAATCATAATTTGCGTTTGACGGAGGTTGTCCATAATATCGATAAAAGAAAATATCTCTTTCTTTGTCAAACCCTGAACATAATATAACCAGTCAATAAAATAAAGGGTGTTCCTCTCAAAGCTTTAAAAATTATGGTTAATCACACCAACATAATTATAAAGCGGGAGATAAAACAAACATTTCCAGAAGTATTTTGCAAGCCATCGCATCCATGCTGATTTTGTACTGCCTAACTCGATCGAGATTGATCTCCGTTGATTCCTTGTCATTTAAGATATATTCATTAGCTCGTTCTGTACATTTCGAAATCACAATATTGCTCTTCTCTTCTTAAATGACTCATTCCCAGGCTATAGCTCAATTTCAGTCTTTTATTTTTATCTCTCTATTTAACTTTTTTCGTTTAACTTACTGTTTTGGAATTTATAAAGCCGATATTGTTTGCGAACGCTATCATTATATATATGTATATATGACTATTTTGAGTGAATGGATGTATGTGTATGGTTTTTTCTTTATTCTTTATACCTATATATAAGTTATGTATATTTACTAGGACTAATATTAATTAAGGTTTATATAATTTCGATGTGTATAATAAGTATGTATAAATTTGTAACGTGTACACCCTAAATAAACGATAATAAGAGAGTCGGGCACTCACACAACGGGAATACTTGCCCAGTAAGACCCACGAACTCATTTTAAAATTTAAAAAAAAAAAAAAAAAAAAAACTATCTCTTACTTCTCACCCATGATGGTTTCTGAACTTCCCTTCTCTTCAATCTCAGCTATTTGTCGTCTTCATTTTAATCATTGTCATCGGCATCTACTCCATTTTATCCTTTACATTCCGCATATGTGTTCCTTCTGATGCATATCATGTTTTATTTAAATGTTCGACCTTTTCTGTTCGGCTATCGTGTCCGTCTATTCTTCTCTAGTAAAATTTCGTACCCCTACTCTTTATATATATTTTTTTTCACATTCCTTCGTGCTTCTGACATTGCTGGGAATTACTTTTATCCCGTCCTCCTCAAATGTTTAAGAATACAACTTTATTTTCTTTCCATTTCCATTTCCCGGACTAATGCCCTCGCTGACGAACCCATTAAACAAAAGTAACATGTAAATTCCTCGGAAGATAATGCTGAACACAAAAAAAGAAAAATAAACATATTCGTGCATTTGTAAAAAGTAAGAATTTTCAGTAAATGCTACATGTGCTCTTTTTTTTAAAGTTACAAAATGCGCCAAAAACAGCGGCTCATAGAGCGAAAGAATCATCGTGTCATTAATTAAGTAAAAGTTAAAAGTGATTTTGACGAGTGTTATTTTTTTTTCGTCAGTAAATCCGCTCCGAGGACGTAGCTTTTTCCCCTCTTTTTTTTTTCCGTTATTTACTGTGTTTTTATTCGGTAAAATAACAGAAGCTTCATATATAATGCTGCGGTAAATTAAAACTGGGGCCACTTCAGAGAAAAGTGTACACTCTTAGGTTGCAAAGAGCGCGCTTCGTACAAAAGGCGAGGCACGCGATGAAAACGAATCTTCTCTTGCGAGAGCATGACTTTTATTTAACTTCAGTAAAGGGAAAAAATTAGAAATAAATAAATAACAAGCTTACGCAGAGATAAACTTGTACGGGTGACATCCGGAAGCAACATGAAACGCCTTTCGCGTCTAAGCGCTACGATGTTATCTTCGATATAGAATAGTTTTTCATCTTTATATGTCGGTGTGACTAATGTTTTTCTTCAACACATCGTTAGTGTGCCTTGTGGTCGTTAACATTCTGGCGCGTTAAGCAAAAAAAAAATCATGTCCTTTGGTCCGAAGCCAAGCTGAATTCACGTTCTTCGCTGTCTGCATATTGCAATGATTACGCCTTTCGCTGGATTCGCAGTGCTCCTTTTAAATTTCAAAATTACGCAACTTTTTTCCCCCATCAGTAGAGATATCCGGCATTTTCTAACGTTGAAAACTAATTGAATAATAGCGCTCCATCTTTTGAAATTGCACCGGGAAAAAATTGAATTGCCATTGAATTGTTTTTGCTCATATTATTTTCGCAGGGTTTTATTTTACTATAGAGAAAAACTGCCTTTGAAATTAAGTCGATGTTGGGTCGAATTTCGTCCGGAATTAAATTGAACAATTAACCTTCCGGTACACGCGCTCGAAATTCGAATACTCACTGCGGACTCACACTCCGCGTAGTATTCGACATGCAGTTAAGAACGCTCATTGCGGATTCCCAGTCCGCCACTATGTTTTGAATTGTCAACAGCGTGAAGTCCAGCTGGTTACCAAGATAAACTTCCAGATTTGCTGTATAAAACGTCTTTGCGCATCTTTAGGCCATATTTATTTGGCTTGTTCGGTATAAAAAGCTGTACCGTCCTCTGAATAACTTTTCATCGATTGTGACAAATTCCGAACGTGTGCAGGCAGTTTTACATTTATGAACAAATGCTTCTAACAAATCTCTAAATTTATCTGTTTTTTTCCTCCTCTCTAGTTCAGTCGTTTTATCGCCGAATCTGAGCTTTTGGAGCGGATATAAAAACCTTGTTTGCCCACAACTAATCGGAAAATTTCAACTACGGTTCCTTTAGTACTCCACACGGTTCGTCTACATTCAAACCATTAGACTTCAGTACCTCTGCTAAATACACCAGTCCAATATGAACTTCAATGATGTCAGTAGAATTAGCATCTCTACCTCTACTATAATTACTCCCGACACTTTCGATAGGTTTATTAGTATGTTCAACTATAATTTCAACCAGTTCTTTGTCTATGAAATAATCCCATATTTCCAAAATGGATTTTGAATTGCGTGTTGCTGATTTAGGGACCCTGGGAAAAGTTTCATAATATTTTCCGACTTAGTTCTCGTGTTTTTTTTGTCGAGCAGTTCGCTTATTCCATTTGGTACTACTGTCTTTTCCAATATAACACAAATATGAGGTCTTTTATCGAAAACCTCTCCTACTCTGACTCACTGTTATGATCGCTTACTTCTATCACTTCCTCCTCGTCATTAGATCGTCACATTCCGCATCAGTTGTTTCGCCTTTCTCTTTCCGCAAACACTCTTCCATGAGCTTCACTAATCGAGCTTGTTCTCTTCCGTACTCGCCTATTATCAAAACAAAAAAAAAAAACGAAATAATAAGAAAAAAAAATGTACCTATAAACACTAAACTACAAACAAAATTCACAACTTATTTACAGAAGATGAAGTACACTAACACAACTTTTAACAATACACGCTGCGGACTGCTGCTCCAAAAACTACTATAAACAGTAAACGGAAGCGCCAATTCATTGACAAATAAAGTACCAGACTGATCACTTCCGGCTAGGCAGCTACACGAGAGCAGGCCGCTCCAACATTGCTATCCTTAATACTACGCACGCGCATATGTATCTGCGGAGTAGCAGTCCGCGCGCGTATACTCAAAGGTTAAACGACAAGTCAATCGTTTGTTAATTCCAAGTTGATCTGGTGTAGCAAAACAATGAGTAAAGAGGTTAAAATGACGGTGGCGACGCCTGAGTGTTTGTAAAAGCGGACTTCGATGCTTGTTATAATATGTAACGTGCAACGAACAGTAATTTTATGCAAATTTTATCGTTGACAAATACGAATGAATTTCGCCCCAAACAATATGGAGTCTCCGACATAAGTTCTAAAGGATGAAGCGCCTTAACTATTCCCTTAAACTAAATTAACGTTAAGAATATATTCGTAGATATGCGGCAAATGGGGAAAAAAAATCGAATTTACCAGATTGCGTAAAACTATGCAGATATAGTAAAGCAGAAATTTACGTGTGTATAAGGAACTGTGTAACTAGCAAAGCGAAGCCGCTGGCAGAAATCATAAGAACCCAGTGTAAGAAAAAAGTAAAATTAAATAATAACATGAAAATTCCGAAAAAATAAATTAGACAATACCGATGAAAAAATCTGATAGAGTCAAATATAATCAATTAAATAGAAATAGAAATATGGAAGAAATAAACAATTTTCGATAAAAATAATAAAAGATTAAATGCAAGTTGAAAAAGTTAAATAAATAAATAAATAAAAAAAATGAATCGAAAAATGACGAGAAGATTGGAGACGAGTAGTGTACGCCTTATGTAATAATAAAAGGCAAAACAAAGGCCCTAAAGGAAAGTGAAGAAAGAATCGACAGTGCAATATTGAAGAATGAGGTAAACAGGGATGTGGGTAACAATCACAATAAAAATATGCTAGACTTAAAATGTAAAACTAAGGCCGTAGCGTAGTTAACAAAAAATATCGGAAAAGAAATCAAAAACATCATCGGGAATATTATTACAAATCACCGAAATCTGTAGACAAAGATGTCACAGACTTGAAGTTAAAGAGATAGCGTTGAAGGACTCGGGAAAAAAATGTGAACAAAAATATTCAACTATTTAAAGATGAAATTCACATAGAAAATTGCAAAGGTTAAGAATTTTGGAAATGGAAACGATGTGCGTATAGTACACAGTTTATTACAGACTCGTTGTTTTTTCAGAACTATAGCCACGACATGGACAAAAACCCGATATTGAGACGCAAGGAAGGTACCTCATTCCAGTGGACGAAGACATCTCTAGAGAGCTGCGAACTCGGGAATAAATCGAAAACAGGTTTCTGGAAAACTTTCGGAGTCAGCGGCATTAGCTACAGATTAGCTGATATTCTTACTCGATAGAAAAGGGACCCTCGAGAAAGCATCGAGAAATGAAATTCAATATTTAAGTCCCTCAAATGAGGACAAGAAATTTATCGGATATTATCCAGATGTTTCCAATTGATATTCAAAATTAGTGAATAATGGATTGATATATGTGAAGATATATTTTGTTTTTTTTTTTTCCTCTAAAAAGTCAGGAAAGATGATCACCAGACTCGGAGCTATATGTGTTATTTGGTTAAATTTTAATTCGATTGGACGCTGACATAAGAAAATTAGGAATAATTGAGTTAACTAGTACAGAAGAACAGTTTTTTTTTTTTTTTTTTTTTTTTTTTGAAAAATATGTATTTATAATTTTTTATATACAAAAATTTTCGTCAAGCTAAAACGCTTGTCGACGAATTATCCTATTTGACATTTTACCATCTTAAATTAACTTATACATATACATGATCGTGTAATATTTACTTAATCTATCTATTTTACTTATCAATAATTGCTAATCTATTTCTATTTTCTATATTCAGTTGTTTTTTTTTTGTTTCTTTTTTCCTAGCTTTTTTGTTGCGCTTTGTTTTCTTATTTTATGTTTATTATTTTTTTTATATTTTCTTCTTCCTGAAGCCATTCCTTTATTTTCCTTTTTCTTTCCCCTATTTTTTCCTTCTCTATTATTTCTTTGGGTATTTTATTCAACATCTGAGTTATAATATATTTATCCGTTTGCTCCCCCATCTTTGTTCTTGCTAACGGCAATTGGTACGAAAGTTTTTCCCTCAACTCGTATTCTGTGTTTATTCTTTCCTCCAATTCAATTTTCTTTTCTGCTGATATGTACTCCCATATCTTCAGTAATAAGTACATTCCTCTTATGCTCATTACGTTTTCTTTTTTAATTATTTCACTATCGGTCTCTCCTTTATGATTTCCTATTAATTTCAAGCATTTAATTTGCAGTTTATTTATTTTCCCCAAGTATGCTTTTCTCGCCATTCCCCACGCCTGAATTCCATATCTTATCCTCGACTCTACTAGCGCATAATAAACTACTTTTAATGTTTCATTGGTTGCATATTTCTTTAATGTATATAAAGCTGGTAAAACTGCTCTTATTTTCTTTGCAATGTATTCCATATGTATGTCCCATCTTAAGTGTTGATCCATCATTACTCCCAAGTATTTATACTGCATTACTATGTCTAACTTTTGACAGTTTTTCATTTCGCATTCGCGTCTTTCCCCCATTGAATGTACACATTCATTTGAGTGCATTATTATATTTGGACAATACAAATCAGAGCTGTCTCTTTTTTTCCGCAGTACCATTGCTTTAGTCTTTTTTACATTTATTCTTAGACTTTTATCGTGTGCCCATTTACTTATTGTTATTAGATCTTTTTGCATCTTTATTTCTGCCTCTTTCATATCTTTATGTGACGTAACTATTGCTATATCATCCGCGTACGCGACTACCTCACTGTAACTTAATTCCTTATATAGACCATTCGTATATATAATAAACAGTATTGGCGCTAGATTGCTACCCTGCGGAACTCCTACATCCATCTCCTCTTTTTCACTTTGCACATTTAAGATATTTACGCATGTTTTCCTTTGTGTTAAATAACTTTGAAACAATTTTTTCAAATTATTCGTTATTCCTATCTCCTCTAATGTGTTTATGATTATTTTATGATCAACCGTTTCAAATGCTCTACTAAGATCTATGAACGTTATCAGCACCTTCTTTCCCTCTTCAAAGCTATCTCTTATTTTTTCAGTAAGCTCGCCGATTGCTTTCGATGTGGATTTTCCTTTTTGAAATCCGTATTGTGTTTTGTCAATTATCCTATTTTCTTGTAGGTACTTCGTTAGATTATTTGCTACGTACTTTTCTAATATTGTTGCAATTACATTGCTTACAGCAATTGGCCTATAGTTTTCATATTCACTGTGTTTCCCTTTTTTATATATTGGTCTTGTTTTCGATATTTTTAACCCATTTGGTATTTTCCCTTCTTTTAACGTCTGATTAATTAGCTTAGTAATTTCCTTCACTATATATATTTTTACTGTTTTTATATCTTTTATTCTTATTCCATCGATTCCGGTGGCCTTTGTTTCCTTTAATCCATCTATTATTTTCCCCACCTGTTCTACGTTTGCTTTAGGTAAGTACATGTTTACTTTTACTTCATCTTCTTCTCTTTTTCCTAATAGCACTTTATTACATTTGTGTTCTAGTTTTTTTATACCATTTTTGAATTCTTTACTGAATTTATCTGCAATTTCTCTTGCTTTTTGTTCCTTGCCAAAGTATTTACTTATGGTTTCATCTACTCCTAGACTCCTTTGTTTTCCTATAATCTTGTTTATATTTAACCAAGTTTTCCTGATATCCCCCTGTGCCACTTTAAAACTTTTTCCGACAAACATGTCTTTTTGCCGTCTTATTTCTGCATTCACTTGGTTTCTGAATTTATTGTATTTTCTTCTTAACTCAATATTTTGATTATTCTTTTTTACTTTTTTGTACAGTTTGTCTCTTTTTTTTATCATTTCAATTATTTTTTGCGTCATCCATTCTTTCTTCCTTTGTATTTTCCCTTCTCCTGACGTATTTTTTGTTTGCCTACATTCTGTATATACTTTTTCAAATTTTTCTTTTATGCTTTCGTATAAATTTTCAGCGTCCAATTTATCTGATTTCCCTTCCCACTTTATGCGTCTTAGTTCGTTTTTCACTTTATTTTCCATTAAAAAACTTCTGTTTAATTCCATTTGTTTTCCTCCGATTTTTCCCATCTCCATTTTTACTGTACACACTACCATGTTGTGATCTGCTATTTTAATATCTGTATTATAATATTCAAAGTCGATGTTTCTTTTCTTCTTTTTAGTGTATATGTGGTCAATTTTGGTTTGTGTGAACCTGTTTTCTCTCCATTCTTCTCTTGTATATCCTTCTAAATTGCTTTCATATCCCATTCCTGCCATTGTGTTCATGTATTTTGTTGCTACTGAGTTGTGTTTTCCAGTATTTATATTTATGTCTCTTATATATATAGTAGAACAGTTTTCCATGTATTTTTTGTCAATCTCCTTTATTTCTTTAATGTATTTGTTTGCTTTTCCTGATGGTGATCTGTATAATACCCATAGACATAGTTTTTCCTCATACCAAGTTATTTCAATTATTACACATTCCGCATTTTCCATATTTTTGTTTTTAATTTGAGTTTGTATTTTTTTGTCCCCTTTTAAGTATATCACAATCCCATGTTTTGCACCTTCTGCATCTAAATTGTGACATTTCTCATAACCTTCTAAATTATATAAATTTATTTCGTCCTTTTTTATATTTACCTCCCCTAAAATTAATATATCATATTCTTGTCTTCCCTCTAATATCTCTACTTCCTCCCAGTTTTTCCTCATTGATCTAATGTTTATGTGTGCTATATTTAATTTTGTAATCATTTTTTATTTATTTATTTATTTTTTTTTTTGTATTTTATTTATTTATTTATTTAACCTCTTTTTTCTTTGTTTCGTAGCTTATATTTATCTTTCTTCCTTCCTTTCCTTGGCTCTCTTTTTCCCCTTTATCTGTTTGTTTTTAGATTGTTAGTTTTTAACGCACCAAGACTGAAAACAAGAAATTAACAACATTTTTAAACGGATAGTTTAGATTACGATATAAACATAACTTAAAACGTACTTTAGAGGCCTGCAGCGGCGCGGTGGATGCACGTCTGCGCATCTTATCTATTTCACCTGCCTCCTCATCATTGTTTCTTTGCATATCTCTTATCACATCTGCTTCTCTCTCTTATTCTTGCTCCTTCGTTCGCTTACTGTCTTTTTTCCGCTTTCCACTTATCTTCTTTCCTTTTCTCTCCCTTAAACTGTTCACACCGCCTCCACCCTGCCACCGCACACCTCTACATCAAACCACCATACACCGCCAACCCGAAACACACACACCGTAACCAAAAACCACTCGCAAACCCAGCTACGCACACACACATATACAACAACACACCATCCGCAACTATTCCTAGAACCACACCTGTACACACTCTCTCTCGCACACACATACGCACACCTGCTACGTAAATTCTTAGTATCCCAATAACACACGCGCACCAAGCACCATATTACGCTACCCTTGTCTACACTCATATACACATGTTCTCTCAGTCCCGTCTTATTTATTCTAATCTTATTTCTACAATTCATAACTAATTTGTGAAATCGAATTATTAAAATTATTTTCGAATATTGTCTTATTTTTAATCTTACAACTACGTATTCCGCGATTTCCCGATATTTCTTCCCCGCTACTCTAACATGTTCTTATATTAGTTTGCTTAAATCGTCCGGATCTTTTATTTGAACTGCTTTTCCTTGCGGGTTTTTCTTCATAAAGATCTTTCCTCTTTTCACCCATACGAAATTATAGTTAGCTTCTCTGGCCTTCTGCTTTGCTTGCCATAGAAGTCCCCTGTAAAACCTGGATAAGTTCTCGTTCAGAAACACTTTTAGGCTACTCTCGGCGTTTGAAATGTCTTTGTCCCATATTACTACCCCTTTCTTTTTTTCCATCATTTCGTCGGCTATTCTCCTGCTTGCCTTTACAATTATCGGTTTTGGCAATGTGGTGCTTTTCGACGGTAGTCTGTGCACCGCACTGATGTCTTCTTCCTTTATCGTTACATTGATTTTTGCGGCCGTCTTGATTACAATTTCTCTGAGATTTTCCTCCGGTTTTTCCGTCACTCCGTGTATTTCCACGTTTTCCCTTCGTCCGTACTGCTCCAGCTGATGAACTGTACACGTTAGTTCTTTGATCTTTTCGTCCTTTTTCCTTGTTTCCGCCGTCAGCAGGACCACGTGCTCTTTGAGCCCCTTTACCTCCTCTATCAACCTTTCATGGATTTTATACATGTCGTCATATTTTGCCGACAGGAATTCGATAAACTTTTTTATTTCCGACATGTCTCTTTTAATTTCTTACTAACGCTAATTTTAACGATAACGTTATTCGTATTCGTCGAATAGATAATGAAAACAACAACTGGCAGTTGGTACAAAGAAAACGTACAGCACGTTTCTCACCGCCACACGCAAATGTATCCAAACGTCCACAATTCAACAATAAAAATAGATATGCCCCATTCTTATACACAAATTCCGAAGACGAAAACGATGAAAGTATAAATGTGCAAAATGAAAATAACAAGAAAGACACATTTCCCCAAAACAATAACGGAAATAATAATAATAGTAACAAAAATAATAGCAGCAAACAAAAAGTTGCAAACAAACCAGCGTCTATTCCGCCAATCTTAGTTAAGGATATAAAAAACTATTCAAATTAAATTTACGCTAAAATCGACAAATACCGGTGTAACGGTAAAGCCGAGCTCACCAACTTGTTACCGTACATTAACAAAAATCCTAGCAGAAAACAAATACAAATTTTATACGTTCCAGCTATCGGAAGACAAACCCTTTCGGGTAGTTCTTAAAAATTTACACCACACCACTGACGCCAGCGAAATCTCGCAAGCATTACAGAACTTAGGATTTTCCGTTCGTACAGTAACAAACGTAATAAGTAGAAGGACGAAGTCCCCCTTACCAATGTTTTTTATAGACCTGGAACAGTCTCCTAAAAACTCAGAAATATTTCAACTAAATCATCTCCTCTATACGGCTGTAACGATTGAGGAACCCAGAATAACTAGACAGTTAATCCAGTGTACACGGTGTCAAAATTTTGGTCATACAAAAACTTACTGTAATCTCCCACCTCGTTGTGTCAAATGTGGAGGCAAACACCTAACAGTTAACTGCAATAAAGCACCAGAAGAAAAACCAACTTGTCTATTTTGTCGCGGAGACCATCCGGCGAGCTATAAAGGATGTGAACACTATCAACAAGAATTCAACAAAAAATTCAGGCAAAATGCAAGACCTCAGTCTTTCGATATACACAGCACAAATGATTTTCCAGACACGTTTAAGCAGTCAACATCGCTCTCATACTCGAATGTTGCCAATATTAACTCACCACCTCCTCGGACTCCCCAAACCTCTGAACGACAGAGCAATGTACCACAGATGATTAATCAACAGCAACAAATTAACGACACACTAACATCATTTCTTACTGAGTTCCGCAATTTGTTAACGCCTCTAATATCAATGTTAACCAAGTTAATGGAAAAACTAATATGAATCTGAACAATATAAGCACCAATTCGCTAACAGTAGTGTTATGGAACGCAAACGGAATACAACAAAAGAAACATGAGCTCCTTCATTTTCTACAATCGAAACTTATCGACATCGTCCTACTAACAGAAACTCACATCATTCATCCGGCGAGTTTCAACCTACCTAATTACAAGTGCTACCACGGAACTCATCCCTCTGTCACAGCAATGGGAGGAGTTGCAGTACTTATTAAGCATAATATAGACCATTATTTACACTTCACCCGTCAAACAGACGCTTATCAAGCTGTGGCTGTTAAAATAAAAACCCTAAACGGCAGATTAGTTACAGTTTCAGCAGTCTATTGTCATCCTGGGCACTGCATACCGAACGAAGAGTTTACACAGCTATTTCTTCATCAAGACAGCAAATTCATATGCGGAGGGGATTTTAACGCGAAGCATCCTCACTGGGGTTCAAGGATAGAAAATAAACGAGGGAAGCAACTGTTTAATCTCAATAGGTCACTCCGGCTAGAAGTAGTTACGCCAACAACTCCCACATATTGGCCGAAGCATACTAATCGATTACCTGATTTGTTAGACTTTTATTTTACTAAAGGACTTAGTAATATATACAAAACCTGCTCAACTATTACAGATCTCTCCTCCGACCATATACCAGTTCTACAAGTCCTTGATATATTACCAATTTACACAAATATTAACAATCAAAAACGAAATAAAGTTACCAACTGGAACCAATTTGAAGTTACGCTGCAAAATCAAATTAACTTAAACATCAAACTAAAGACAGAACAAGACATCGACACCGCTGTAGATTATCTAACCAATACAATCCACGACTCCTATCAGAAGTCGACGAAACAGTTGAATATCCTGGCTAAAAACAACACTATACTTCCTATTGAGATACGCGAATTAATCAACAAAAGAAGAAAAGCACGCAGAAAATGGCAACGTAATAGATATCCGTCCGATTATCAAACGTATAGGCAATCTTGTAGGCTACTAAAACAGTCAATTAAGCAATATAATAACTCACGCTTCAGTCATTATTGGCAACCCTAAATAAAACGGACTACTCTATCTGGAGAGCTACAAAAGTTTTTAAAAAGAAGAGCGTTCTTCCATATCATATTAAAAAACCAGATGCTAGTTGGGCAAAGACTGACAAGGAAAAGGCTGAAACTTTCGCAGATCACCTCGAAACAGTGTTCCAACCCCATCAGCCAGAAGATCCACAACTATCTCAGAAAGTCTCAGAGTACAACAACGGAATAATCCACTATTGTTCTAACCGCAGACATATAACACCGAACAAGCTTTATGTGTGTGTTAAGAACTTGGAAAACAATAAGTCCCCTGGTGAAGATGGTATCACAAATTATATGTTGAAACATTTACCAAAAAAGGGATTACTATTTTTATTGTATATATACAACTCCATGCTTAGATTATCCTACTTTCCAGACAGATGGAAAAAGTCCGTAATTATCCTCATTCACAAAAACGGAAAACCAGTTACAGATGTTTCATCATACAGACCAATAAGTATGTTGGATACGTTTGGTAAAATTTTCGAAAAACTCATCAAGCCAGTCCTCTTCACCATGGCAAAGGAAGCGATTCCAAACCATCAATTTGGTTTTCGGCCGAAACACTCAGCTATTCATCAGTGTCACAGAATAGTGGATGCGATCGAATCGGTCTTCCAGCGTGGACTGTACTGCTCAGCTGTGTTTCTTGATGTTGTTAATGCATTCGACCGTGTATGGTACGATGGATTATTGTATAAAACCCGGAACAACTTTCCTATCGAAATTCATAAGCTATTGAGATCATATTTAACTAATAGGTCGTTTCAAGTAAAAATTAACAACTCTATCTCTAGCAAACGACGGATACGAGCTTCAGTACCCCAGGGTAGTGTCCTTGGGCCGCTTCTTTACAACATATACACCGCTGATATGCCCACCACGTTGTACACATTGCAGGCCACATTTGCGGATGACATAGCGATATTAGCCAGCCACAATGACCCACGCGAAGCCTCGAAGTACATTCAACATCATTTATCGATTCTTCAGCAGTGGACACTCAAATGGAGAATCGGAATCAACGAACGTAAATCCTCCCACATCACATTCACAACCAGACGTGAAGCATGTCCGCCAGTCAGGTTTAATAATAGTATTATACCGCAAGTTGATCACGTGAAATACCTTGGACTATATTTTGATAGACGCCTATCATGGAACCTACACATAATCAACACAAGGAAAAAGTTAAGATTAATACTTAAGCAGCTGTATCCTATAATAGGAAGAAAATCCAGTCTCAGTCTGTCAAATAAAATGTTATTACACAAAACTACAATAGCACCAGTATGGAAATACGGTTTAGAAATTTATGGTTCAGCCGCCAAAGCTCATATTGACAAAATCCAGTCGTTTCAATCCAAAATGTTGAGAATAATGACCAACGCACCGTACTATATTCGCAACAGTATTATCTATGACGATCTTAACATTCCTACAATTACGGCAGTATACTTACAACAGTACAATGAATTCCACCGCACATTTAGCCAGCATTCCAATCCGTTAATATCGCGAATGAAAGCAACGGTACTTCCTGACAATCCAGCCAGAAGACTCAAGAAAAAACAATGTCGTGACGCTATCAATTCTAACGTTAACAATTACCTATAGTTAAATTTACAAATAATTTAACAGAACAACGGTGTTTATTGTAACACGTTGTTGCTAAGTTCTGTTTTGTTAGTGTTAGCTATTGCGTTAATGACCTACCGTACAGGTCGGTACGCAAAAAAAAAAAAAGAAAGAAAAAAAAAAAAAAAAAAAAAAAAAAATTCTTCCAGACTCTCGGCTATGTCTGTTCCGCTTTCGCTGTCCGTTTCTGCCTCTTCTACGTTTTTATTCTTTTTTTTGTGAGGTATGTTTACGCCGCTACCGCTACTCTCACTGTACTGTCTCTTGAATTCGTTTAAATTTAACTTGAGTGGCGCTACCGTTTTTTTCGCTCTCGGCATTTTGTTCGCTAATTTTATATTCCGGTACTAATTATTATTTATATAAATATATTTCTTACTTGTATTTTCCGTTTGAAAACGTTATCTATCTATCACTGATATCAGCGCAAAAACAATTAATCACTTTAACGCGTAAACGCACGTTGATATTACACGATAACAATCAACTTAAATACCCATGCATTCATATCCTTCCTAATTATCAATCCTTTTCAAAGTAGATTTCTCCTTCTTTCTGCTCCTTCCTTTTCTGCCTCAAGGAAGGTCTTCCAAAACCTTTCGCAAGGTTCTTGCCTTAGCCCTACTTTATTTAATCTACATGTTTCCAAAATTGATTTTCTTTCCTCAAAAATCCAAATCTTTGTTTTTTGCAGATGATATCCTTGTTTACTCCTCTTCCCGTAATCTTCTAGTTGCCAATGAGGAACCAAACAGCTCCTTAAGAACTCTAGAAGAGGCCCTTTCTAAGATTCATCTCTTCATTTCCGCTCTTAAATCAGCAGCTGTAGTCTTCACCCTTACAACCCGGACTGATTTGAGATAAATCTAAAAAATCATTCCATTCCAATAGTCAGTTCTTTTCGTTATCTGGGTCAAATTTTATCCTCTCGTCTGTCTTTCCATGAACATCTCAGCCATTTATATGCTTCCTCGCTTAAAATCTTAAATCTTCTTAGTCCTCTCACCTACGAGATGGGGGGTGATCCTTCTATGCTAATAATGTTGTACAAATCTCTCATACGCTCTAGATTGGATTACTGCAGTTTCTTATGTGGCAACTCTTCCAAATCCGTTCTCTACAAATTGGATCGTCTCCAAAACAGTTGCCTTCGGCTTTGTCTTGGAGCTTCGAGATCATCTCCTATCCCAGCCATTCTATCTAAATCCAACATCTGTCCTCTGTTCATTCGAAGATCTTATTTGGGTTATCGCTTTCTCATCAAACGTTTTTTCACTTCCTCGTCAAATATCAGTGTACCTCTTATTCTTTTATCCTTCATCACTGGCGTTTTTCCTTCAATAAAATTCCTATACTATCTCATATATCTATTCGCCTTTCTAAAGTTTCTCCTTTTGTCATTTCCCATCACAAGCTTCCATTCTTTTCTTACGTCTATTCCAAATTGTTAAAGCCACCGAATATCATCTTCATGTCATGCTTCTTTAAATCCTCTCCCTTTCACATTGTAAGTGTGGAATTTAATAATACAATAAATTCTCTATTCTGCGATCACTCTTTAATTTTTACTGACGGATCGAAGAGCCCGAGCGGAGTTGGGGCGTCATTCTTGTGCCCTCAGTTCAGTCATTCTCAGTCCTTTAGACTTCCGTCCTTTTGTTCTGTCTTTACTGCGGAATCTGTTGCCATCTTACAAGCCATTATTTATATATCCTCTTCTGCAAGTCCTTCCAAATTCCTTATTGTTTCTGACTCTTTAAGTGTTATTCTAGCGTTACCTGCACCTTCCCTTTCTCCTTCCACTAATGCTATCATCCATTCTATTCGTTCTCTTCCCCATGATCTATCCTCATCGACGTCTACTCAGATTGACTTTCTTCGGATTCCCGGACATTCAGGCATTGATGGAAATGTAGCCGTCGACCTCCTTGCTAAAGCTGTTGCTTCCAATGGAAATTTTATTAGTAGGGTTCCAGCATACAATATTCTTCTTCCAACTAAATCCTATCATCTTAGGCACTCTGTTTATGTTTCTCTTTTCGTTAATCCCAATTCCTTTTATCTCTTGATTAATCCTGTTCCTCCTTCTCGTCCTTGGTTCTATGATTTTCCCAGTTTGCGTCGGTCCATAATTACTAAACTATCTCGCTTCCGCTTCTCGCATAGTCTCCTTCCTTCTTCTCTAAATCGTTTTTCCTTGGCTGCATCGCCTAATTATCCATTAGATCTTGAAGGTTCCCAGTATGTTTATGATGCGAATAACGTACTCTTCGAGTGTTCTGGTATATCTTGCGAGCGTGACTTACTTTATTGCCATCTGTTAAAGCTTGGTCTTCCTTCTCCTCTCAACGCCTTTTATGTTCTTTCTCTACTTGTTCTCTCAGTTGTTCATCCTTGATTCCATTGTCGACAAAATAAAAATATAATTTCTATTCTATTCCATGCATCTATTCCTTTTTAATAATAGTCGCTAACATATAATGCAGATACAGCAACAACAAGAAGGAGAAGTACAGAAGAAAAATTTCAAACGCAGGATTATATAGGAAGTATGAAAGGCAGAGATGTTTTAGCAGAAGCAGGATAAAACATGCTAACAAGATCCACACGTTAATAACTTACAGTTCATTCTAAAAAAAAAAGAAATGGGAAAAAAAGAAATGGAAAAAAAAGAAAATGGTTTTCTAGAATGGAATTTTCACAGTTAGAATAGAAACTTCGAAGTAAGAAAGGGTTAAAGCAAAGAGAAAGAGGATTTTATAAATTACTTTGTGAAACTGATTGATCACCTACGCCAGACACGTACCGAGATAGCAAAGCATGAACTAAATTTAAGTAATCGTGGTAGGTCTGCGTCCGAGCAAGTTAGTTTTTGTTATAAAAAATGATGTATTTAATTAAAGATAATATTCATAGATATAACAAAAGTATCAGTATAAAAGCGAGATGTTAATATTTGACCACCTAATTAAGATGAGCTCCGAATTAAAGGAATTAGTCGAATTACAATTTTTCTAGAAGAAAGAGCTAATATGGCTACATTGCCCATATTTGCGACCTCGTTACAGTATTCATTGCGAAGCGCTATGTAAGATAAACAACAAAATCCGGTTAATAATAGATTAGCGAGGTGGTCATAGAAGTGTACGATAAGTTTGTAATTAGTATAAATAATGAGAGGGAAGTTATCCTAAATGTATAAAAGAATACTATATAGTCGAGGAATGTCCGATTTTAACTGAACGAGTAAATAAAGTATTTTATGCAATATAGGAGTTTATTGGTCTAGGGGACTGAGTCACGTATATGTTCGAAAGGCCCATCTAAACACATCATTAATGTAAGAGATGACGTAATTTATGAGCACTATAATTTTGTACATTTAAGTAATACATGTAAACAGAATTTTAAGAACATTCAGGCAATGTCTCTGATTTAAAATTGAATCGTTTTAATGAGAGTATATTAAGTCAATAAACGGTTTACCGATAGCGAAATAAAAAGAATAGTTCGTATTGTACCGTACATTTTTATTTCTTTATTCAAGAAATATCACAAAGACAATTTTAGATTTAGAATTACAGGTTATAAGGGAAGTGCGAGCAAGTGTGCAGCTGTATCGACAAAAATAAAAACGGTATCTTGGTGAAAATACTATCCCCTTTTTTTTGAGGGGAGGCGGGCGTCAACTGTGACCATTAACCCATCGCAAGTAAAATTTTTGGAAATGACAATGTGCGGCAACGGGGTACTCTACCAGATCGAAGAACACCACTGCCAATCAACCGGCCTCTGGTAGCTAGTCCTACCGTCTACTAACATTACAAGTCTAACATTCGTAGTAAGCCAAAGATTTTCCATATCGAAGCATACTTGTCAATATGTTTGCGAATGTTTTCCTTGTCGTTTAGGGTTTGACTGTAACGAAAATTTTTACACAAATGCTCGACTAAGCATTAGTTTTGACATACGTTTAATTCGAAGTGACGTAAAGCAAGGAGGAATTTTGAAGTAGAATTCGACGGAGTAGATCATTTAAGTGAAGAAGAGTGGAGAAATATCAAAAATTTTGTGAATATTTTTGATTGTACATAGCAGTGTAACTTTTCCTCATTACTTCTTAAGTGATTCTAAATTACGGCGTTTCGGTGAATTTTGATGAGTCCCCATGTTCGGAATAAGAAAGACGTTATTCGATGAATACAGATTGGAAAATGAGGAACATAAACGGTTTCCCTCGTCCTACCAAAAAAAGTTCATGTACAGTTCTTATTGAAAGTTTATTCAGAATTACGCGCATTTACTGAGGCTTGTGACTAGCACAGTTGGTAATCAGATATTTTTTGTATATGGACAGCCAGAAGCGTGTAATAAATTTACAAACTGTTCTTGGAGAAAACAAAGCCTCACAAATAGAACTAAAAACACACTGCAGAGAAATTATAGTACTATATACATATATATATATATATATATATATAGGAAAATAATAGACGGATGACGGTAGAACTACAGTCAAAGTCGGAAAACTGTTTACAAATAAGTCGAAGGCGGAATTTTGTTTACAAAATGGTAATGAATTTAAGAGGCAAACTATTCAAAATAAATATTAAGAATTGTGTACAGAACAAAAATCGAAAAGGAGTTAATATTTACATATGAATTTCAAATTTGTAATAAATAAATAATAAACTCAAAAATGTCAAAGTAAAACAATTATATTTAAAAACGCCGACTATTTTCGGATAAATCGATTTACTTTAAATTGTATTTAATTCGTTTTACTGATACCGTTTCTTTTCATTATGTTTTTTTTTTTTTTTATTCCGAGTATTAATATTTTATTATTAAATTAAATTGGATTTTTTTATTTAAAGATTTATAACAAAGAGAAGGAATAATTACATTGAAATATAACTTCTTATCTGATAACTGTGATAAATTTATCAATACTATGTTAATTTTGTAGTCTATTTTTTAAGTTACCTCTCATGTTTATCATAATTTTAATATTCATGTTTATAGTTGCTCCTAAGAAGTAGTTTCCCGTTGCCTTCCGCATGTTCGCTTTTAGGATGGACTTCCTTAGCCGAAAAGACCCGGTTTTAAGACGCCTGCTCGCTCTAGATTGATATACATCAATCCGACTGGAGCACATGTCACGAGCGAATTGCCGATAGCTTGTTGTTTAAGGCAGCAAAAAGCTTAACGATATTTATTAGAAGAAATACTTGCAGCAATTAGCTGTGTATTTTGTTAGTTCTAATTTAGCTTTTCTAATCGCCGGATAGAAAATTACCACCTTGCCAGAACTCTCGTGGTTGTTGTTTCGGTTCTCCAAGAGAAGGTAACTCTAGTTATGACAACCTGTGTATCCCGCAAGGCCTGGCAAATGTTACTGGTTCAGGCGTCTCATTTACTCCAAACCCGACAGGCGGATAAAGCGGGTTTTTTCCATACGCAAATCCTCACCAACACGATAAATCATATAAATATGATGATAAATAACACCGGCGTAATAAATAATACGAGTGTAGCAACGAAAATAAGTGTAATGCAAAGGTTAAAACTAGTAGTACTGTGCATGGAATAACCGACGGAAAAAGGCATTTATTCTTGCTACCTGGAACGTAGTATCGTTGTATCGGAAAGAAAAATTAGCAAATGTGGCTTTATAAACGACTAAACATGGACGTTATGGGAATTAGTGAAAAACGACGGATAAGCAATGGAAGAGATATAAGGTTGATCAGAACTATGAAATAGTATACACTCGGCAGGACAAAACCGACATGAAAGCAGCGTTGCTATGTTAATACAAAACGCAACTAGCCAGTAAAATAAGTAAAATCATTCCGAAGTCAGACAGAAATATGCTGGTACGACTAATGAATACCAAAGCTATGGTACTAACTCAGGCTTACGCTCCCACCGCGTACAGCGATGAAGCAACTATTAATAATTTTTACAAGGAATTAAAAGAAATGAAAAAAAAAAAACCCAAAAAAAATAATAATGACATCGTATTCGTTATGGGAAACTTTAATGCAAAAGAAGGGGAAGACCACAGAAGTGAGGCTGTGGGTAAATTCGCCTTAGGGAAGCAAAACAAACGAGGGGAAATGCTCACAGATTTCGCAGAAAAAAGTAATACGGTGATATGTAACATACGGTTTAAACAAGGTAAAAGAAGATTGTATATAATAAAACAAACTTTAATAACAAACAATATAGAACAATAAATTAGATAAATACCTATTTAGAAACGTTTTCGGGCATAACCCATCATCAGCTAAAACTAACTTAAAGGAAACTTAAAACATACTGAAGTGAATATAGGGAATACATGTGTATATATAGTACATATAAAGAGGAATAAACATAGCAGGTATAAAAATCAATAGGTTGAAAATGCTAATAATTAATATAAAATATAAAATAAAACAAGAAGACAAAAAGTTAAATTTTTATATTAAACAGTGGATTATTATTATTAGGTGTTTGGTCATTTAAAATATTATTTTTATATTTATTTATATAATAATTTTCTGCAATGTTCATATTATTACCTTTGTGATAAGTGGCCAGGATGGTTACAGTACTTTCTATTGAATTAGGTTTCTTCACAATCCATACTTATCAAGGATTTATGGAACTTGCTTTACTTTTTATATATGAAGGCAACAAAGCAGCTGGAGATGATCTTCTAGCGGTTGATTTGATAAAATGCATAACGCACGATGAGAAGAAAATACTTTTACAGCTATTTAATAAAATATATACGAAGAAGACACATTGCCGGAATATTTTAGAAGCGTAAATTTTTGATACCAATTCTAAAAGAAAGAGTAGCTCGCAATTGCGTATAGAGATCAATAGTGCTAATGAGTCATTCGCTGAAGCTACTCATTTCAATAGTATATGTAGCAGAATAGAGCGGAAACTAGATGACAATTCGAGCGATAGGCAGTTTGGTTTTTTTGCAAGAAAAGCTACTAGAGATGTGCAATAGCTCTACTCAAAATAATAATGCAAAGAGAACCTTGAACGCAAACAGAGAGGCTTACGCATGCTTCGTAGACTATGCGAAAAAGTGTTTGACCGGGATGAACAGCTTACAACAATAGTACAGAAATGTTTGTTAAACATCCGTGTATTGGGAATAAAGTGCAAAAATCGAGGTAAACGCAGAATTCTCGGATAACAGAAGTAATATCAAAACGTACTTACGACAAGGATGTCCCCTCTCACATGTGCAAAAGAGATATTAAACAAGCTGCAGATATGGGCAAAATAGGAGTGAAAGTAAACAGACAACGTATAAACGAAATAATTAGTTACGCGGATGATAAAGTGTTACTCGCAGAAACAGAAAAACAACTACAAAAAGAACGGCGAACAAAATAAATAATACCGGTTTAAGATACGGAATGAAAATTAATACTAAAATATAACAAAAATCATTAAATTTGCCAGAACTAGAAATAGGCGTATACCTTTACATCGACGGAAAGAAGATGAGGAAAACTTAACTGAGTTTAGATATCTAGGTAGTCCCTTATCACACTAATGATGGCAGAGATTACAACGAAATCAAACCGAGAATTGGCATGGCAAAACAGACATTCAACAACCTGAATCATGCACTAAAAGCTCCAGGTTAAGTCTGAAACTTAAGAATAATGCGTTGCGCTATGTTTGGTCGGTACATATACTACAATACGTAGGGGAAATAGCAAAAAAAAGAATAAATTCTTCTGAAATATGGTGCTATCGCAGATTGTTAAAAATTCCGTGGACAGACTTCGTCAGTAGTAAAATTGTTCTGACTAAAGTAGACAAAGGGAAAATAGCCGACAGTGTATTCAGGGATGGAAAGCGAAATACACGGCCCATGAGATACGAAAAAACGGAATCTTCATGTTGGCAGCACAGAGGAAAATTCAAGGGAAACTCTGCAGAGCGGGAAGAAGATTGGAAATGGTAACATCGAATGTACTCAGCAAAACATTCGAGAAAACAGTGACGGATACCAGAAATCGGATCATACGACTTGCACACTATCTCTTGTCCCAAGAGTTGCGACGACGACGATTTTTTTTTTTTTTTTTCTTTTGAAAGCAACATCCTGTACCGTGTTTAACTGCTGTAGCTATTACAGTACGAAGATGCGCAGTTTGTTTTTATAGATATCTGCTTATTCCGCTAGTTCTGATCAATTGTGTTACAGATAAAATTTCATCGGGGGAATTCTCAAGAATGTTGGTGACTGTTTTGTTATTAATTGAAGGGGGCCGGTGAGGTGATAATGCTGGACAGTCGCATAGTATATGAGGAGTTGACGGAGCAACATCTTGGCCACAGAAAGGACAATTCGTAGGAAAGGGGGTTCTTTGCAAAATAAAATTATGCGACATGGCCGTATGGCCTATGCGCAAGTGGCTAAGTGCACAGAAATCTCTGCGGGAAATGCTTTTTTCTGGCCACCATGGTTCCGTTGAGGGTTTAATTGACCTCGAGAAAGTCTGACACGAGGACCAATGGGTTTTCCATAAGGACGTGAGATTATTGAAGATTATGTTCGAGAGATAAGGTGGAGGTGGGCTATTACTAGGCGAGGGGCAATATATTTCTGCTCGGGCGGATGTATCGACGCGTTCATTTCCAGGAATCTATGCATGGCTGGGCGCCCACAGAAAGGATACGGAACACTGTCTCTTAATAAGTTCGTATAATACCTGCTGGGTTCGAATTTCTACAGGATGTTTGGTGAGATATTCCAAACAGAAAAATACTGCGTATATTTCAGCATCCAGTACCGAGCAATTGTCATTCAGTCGAATGCTTCGAATCACGTCGCAGACTTCAAAGGAACAGGCGGTTGGGGATGAAGTAGCCTCTGGGGTAGCCTTGGCAGCATCCGTGTAGAAAAAGAGGTGGTCAGGGTATTTCTGCATTGTTGCTGTTGTCAACTGAACGATATTCGGGTGCAGGGGGTTTATTATACTTCGACGACGACGATGATGACGATATATAGTATATATATTATAAGGCATCGTATACATTTTTCAATATTACGTTCATTGGCATCGTAGTTGATTTTTGTTTTATTGAAAAAAAAAAAAATTCTTCGATGTATCACGTACATTAATTGTGTGTTTTGAATTACTGACAGAAGTAATTCTTTGTCTCGGGTATTTTAGTACCATCGCCGTATATGGATAGTTATTAAGTAGATGTGGTAACAGCGATAATACCGTTGATTAATAATTAAATGGAAAAAAAAACGGAACACCGTAATTTAATGTTCGGTTGAATTTAATGTGCCACGATTAATTGTGGTCAAAATGAAACTAATGAGGTGTGGTACATTAATGAAATAACTGCGTTAACTTGATAAGTCGATGAGCACTTAATATGAAATGTTTTTGATATGCTATGGAACACAATTCTGTTTGGTAGACTTTAAAAGTACGCTTTGAACCGCTTTATTTAAGTTTAAAAATAAACTGAATAGTAAACCAACACTGGAGCGACCATTATTGTCGGCGCCAGTTTGTATTTGGCTTTCCCTGTGGTAACACATATTTTCAGTCCTTCAACCGTTGATTTTTTTTCCCTCAAATTCATTAATGAACCGAAAATCAAAAAAAAAAATCTAATGTGGGCAATACATGACTTTCTTGTAAAACTATTAAAACATTAAAACGAGCGAATAGAGTAAACAAATGTTATAACAATCGCGAGTGCATAATTTTTAGACTTTCTACAAGACAAATTCCACAAAACCCTCCAAGAGAAGTGCCTCTTTGGCCCCTGCCGATTGTAACCAAAATAATCGGAGGTATGTAATTAGAGATGTTATAGCAATGCCGATTTTCAAAATTTCGACTTTCTACGGCTACCCGTTTTTGAGCTGTGAGAAAAAAATTCCACGAAACCTTTCAAGAAAAGTTCCTCTTGCTGGCTCAACCGATTGTAACCAAAAAAGGGCGGGGAGGAGGTGCACACATAGGCGTTCGCAGGTGACCTATGGAAAATCTGGCAGATGGCCCGGTGGTTTTGAACCCCGGACCGACAGTGAGTCGAACTAGCGCGAAATCAAGGCGTATCTGGAACGCTATCCTCATAAAAGGGTCCTAAATTCAACATTTTTTTGACATGATACCGAAATACACACGTCGCGAAACAACGGGGCTGGTCAAAATGAATATTTCCGCTGAAATGTGAGATTAAAGGCGTGTACTCCACGCGAATGCAGTACTTCCTTTTATCATCCCCGTGTAACCGGAAGTAGTACTCAGGGATGGTCGAAATAATGTTCGTTGTTGAAATACGGAGTTAAACACATTTTCCATGATTACACAATACTTCCTTTACTACATAAAAGGAAGTAAAAGGAACGGTTAAACTTTATGCGCTTACACGAAGACAGTTTTAGTGATTGTCGCATCGCTGAACGTTTCAATATTACCAACGAATCAGTGTACCACAGTGTAAAAACGGGGAATGTATTATGTGGTTCAAAATAAGGCGTTATGGACATTTCCGAACACGTTCTAAAAACGAATTTCTGAAATTCGAACCGTGCATTGAAGTAATTTACGTTTTACGAACACAGTATATATATTAAGTAAAAAAGAAGAAAAATTATCACGGTTGAAAAAGGCTTCAACCAGGGGATTTCGAAGTGAACCTCTAGAAAAGCAATAAATTCCAACCGATAACGAAGAAATGGCTGTTAATAAGATGATTTCCAAATAGCAATATAGTATTTCGACATAGTATAAATGAAAAAAGGTAGGAATAATAATATAGCTGCATTCTCGTTGACATCCTCGAAGTGTTCTCTGCATTTACGAAATAATCTTAAAAAAACCGAATTCGTAAAGTCGACAGTTAAAGCGTGAAAAATCGAAAAAGTATGCTTTTTCTACTCTGGTCTGAAACGCGCAATATGGAGGCTGCAATGAAGATTCGATTTGAAAAATTGAAAGGTGCTCGCAACAGGTCGTTAAGAAGTATTTTCGGTATTACACGTTGCAAAAAAAAAAAACGAAAATTTGCGAAAACAATAACGTTAAACGCTTTCTCAAACGAACGTGGAACACAAAGAGGTACGGTTAGGTAAGGACACTCTCAGATATTGCTTCTTCTCTAAATCTCGGTGGGCGGTACGGCCTGATAACTGGAATTTTACTGAAATTTATCGCTTCTGCAGCAATAATGACTTTCTCATACATCGCTAGGCGTAAGAGACATCAAGCACGTATTATTAATAACAAAAACATGTGTGGTGCTCAAGTCGGAGATTTTAATCACGAATTATCTAGAACCCATTTCGGCGGTGTTTTTAAACATTTATCGGTTTTTACCTGAAACATTATAATAAATAGACAGTTTTAAAACTTTGAAAAAATAAAAAAAAAAATCGCTTTTATTTCACCGTGCTCCAAATAAGACAAAATGATCGGGAATCATTTACATTAACAAAATGTTTCAAAAGTAAATTAATGATTTTACAGGTGATTATATGGAATTCACCGGTAATTTAATATACGTGTAAATTTCTTTTTCTTTTTCTTCTTTTCTTTTCAGTCGTATCGCTCGATTCCGAGCGCTGTGACTACCCCAATTGGTACATTCTAGTTGTACTGATTAGTGCTCATGGCAATTGTTTATATGCAGTACGAATGTGTACACACGCAAGACTACATTCGGAACTGATTAGTGTAATCGTTTGATTTTTACCGATTTACACAAGTACAGCCCTATTTATGTCTGCTGTGTGTACTAAACTAGCGCGCGCATATGATGGTATACCACGTGGTGATTTTCCATTGCCTTCCACGTGATTATTAACGAGTATTTTAATTTATTTCTTTGTAATAAGTTCTGTTGTCGCCCGGGATCGAACCCGTAACTTCCGTAACGGACGTCAAGTGCTCTAGCAACTAGGCTATCGCGACGACATAAGTGTAAATTATTAAAGAAGTCAAATAATCAACACGGGCGAACATTTTTTTCTCTCCAGACTATTTCATATTTAGAAATTCATTCTGCATTATGCCCATAAATGGAAATTCAAAAGAAGCTCAAAAATATTTATCATCGGTTTATTGCGTTCATGTGTAATTGTAACGAACTGGAATCGGCTTCAAATCATTCCCATTCAAAATCAGGAAATCTGCATTCAGACGCTTTTTCATTCGGGTCAATTTCTCTTGCTTCCTAATGGGTAAAGCAAAAGGATACGTACACTAAATGCAAAATGCTAATTTTTCATTAACTCGGAAGAAGCCAACAAAATTCCAGAAACTGTTACCGTGGTAGCCAAGATATGACACCTGTCTAATATTTTCGTCTCCAGATACAGAGTTACATGCTTTCTGTGTGTTGTGAAAAAGGACACACTAGTAGAAACTGTACAAATGTTGCTGAGGAAGAAAAAGAAACAAACGAACAATAACCGACTACAGTCACTGACAGCCTTTCTGATACGGTTATATCGGATGGAAAAATGCTTACAGAAATCTCCGATATACTACAATCAAGTACAAACCCCCTAACAACCTTTCCAAAAGGATTTGTCAACAAGTACGACTCAAACCTTTGAGCAATCTAAAAATAAAGCAAATAAAAAAGGGGCTGACGAGAAAACTCTAACCAAATAGATATAGATTAAGATACACAGATTTATCAGACCAATCTACAAAAATTGAGATAACTGCAGGGGAATTAAATAAATGCCCAATCACATCTTGAAGGGAACATTCGGAAAAATGATAAAAATTATTCCCTTTCTTTAGCTAATCTAACAATATTTGTCGGCGCATGTTTGCACCAATGCATCCAAATTTAACAAACTTTGTGGTTGTGCTATACTTTCAGAGGGCCACCCCTCCTGCGTTACAACTTATCACCACAATATTCGGTATTTTCTGCCGAACTATACGCAGTATATCTCGCTATATCCGCTGCTCTCACTAAAAACTATAATAAAGATCTTTTTGATATGTTCCAATTCTCTCTCTCTCTCTCTCTTCCATTATGTGTTTCAACTTTGACTCTACCAAATTACTTCCTATAGCTGTAGAAACGTTAAATATTTTATATCATAACCCGATTCTTAATATAATTTTATTACGGATTCCAAGTCACATACAGGTTTTTCATTAAATCAGCTAGCAGACAAAACAGCTAAAAAGGCAGTCAATATTCAACCTTGTCCTTTAATTTCTACATCCGAATCTGATGCAATCACTTCCATCAAATACGTTTATTATTATTATTATTACTACAATAGTCCATCTATGCGCATATTTGCGCGAGCGATGGGTATTAAAATAAAAAAAAAACATTAAAACTTTCTTCAAGCTGCAAAAAAAAAAAAAAAAAAAAAAAATGCCGAATGCGTACTATTAATTTATTTAATACAATAACTTATACAAATATAAAACGAATTAAAATTTGATGAACCTTTTTTTTTTTTTTTTTTTTTTTTGCAGCTTGAAGAAAGTTTTAATGTTTTTTTTTTATTTTAATACCCATCGCTCGCGCAAATATGCGCATAGTACGGAACAAATGAGATATTTTGCGACCTAATGCAATCCCTACAACTAATCACCTTACAGCGATCTGCTCTTATCCTATTCGTTGAACATATTTTACACATAGTAGAAAGAAACAAGTAGTTTTATCTCTTCTCCGTATTGGTCATCATTGTCTCATAACTATATTATAAATAAAACAGACCCACCATTGTGCTCATTTCGACGCTTATTCTTTGAATGCCCTCTATACTCCATATACCGACCTCAAAAATTTAGTTGTAATTCATTAAAAGAGAAGTTTTATCTGATGATCCAATTGCGGTAGAAACAGTTCTTCATTTTCTCCGAAATATAAATATGATCAACTCCATATAACATCCAATAACCACTTTCGGGTGCCCTTGGCCGTAGCATGCTCGACAAACAAAAAAAAACAAAAGAAATAGACGAACGTAGCATGTCGCGCAGCAATATTTAATCGTAAACGCTGGCTATAAATTCAGATTTTTAAAGCAACAGATTCGCCAAATTTTTCTGAAAATGGCGTGATTGATGTATAAAAAAAAAAAAACAAAAAAAAACGCGTACAACCGAAGATTGCTCTAAACTGGTTCGGCTCGAGTTAAAATTTATCATTTTATGTCTATCAATTAGGTAATCAAAATAATTTAGTTAAATAACGAAGTGACATTAACTTGACTGTGAATCGAGATTTCACTGCAATTTCTGAAACTTGGAATGATTAAAAATAATCTATTTCTCAAAATCGGTAAACAAGAAACAGTTATTGTTCGCTCGCGTTTAAGTGTGATACATATACCAGCCAACTGCTTAATAAATATCCTTCTTACCATTTTCAAGTTTAGCTCATGTGTAGAATATTTAATTAATCGTTAACTTTCGAAAATTTTACACCTGACTTTACAAGTAATATTCGAAGCTTTAGAGTTGTCCTCGTGCTTCTGTCCTACGTAGCGATACACGTTAAAAGAGAACTTTTACATCTACGATAAATAAGGGTTTAGCATTCGGCAAACAATTTTTGATAGTCTTTCTAGACCTTACTAAGGCTTTTGATTTAGTGGATAGGGAAATATTGATAGAAGATCTAAGCAAAATTGGTATAACAGGGAAATATCTTAATTGGTTTAGATGTTATTTACATGAAAGGGAATGTATTTAGTGAAAATTGGTAATGAATATAGTGATATGGGGAAAACGAAATATGGAGTAGGACAAGAAACTATATTAGCACCGTTACTTATTTTAATTTACATCAACTCCATTCACAATTGTATTAGGAACGCCAAACTTTACGCATATACTGATGACATTGCTCTGGTAATTGAACACCAAGACCTAGAAATAGCAGAAAGGCTGATTCAGGAGGACTTGAATATGGTTTGCAGATGGGTACACGATAAAAAATTATTAATAAATGCCAAGAAATCAAAAGTGATGTACGTAAGAACACCGAGTAGATTTAGAAAGTTCGTGCCTAAAATAGTTTTGCACAAGATAGATTGCCTTCATGAATCGGAAGTGTGCCGTTGTGAGCCGTTAGAAACGGCTGATAATTTCAAATACCTGAGAATAACATTAAGGCGTTAACTTGGAGAGTTCACATAGATAACATTGCTAGGAAAATTAGGCAGACTATACCGGCGTTATACAAATTTATGAATTACACAACTACGAGACTGTATTTTGACTCATTAATAATGACTAGGATTAGATACGGAATCGAAATTTAGGTGGAGGCAAAAAAAAAAAAACAGAATTAAGGAAAATTAGTAGGCTACAGAAAAGATGTTTAAACATTTTGTTACCGAATTGGAGAAGTGCGAATCTTGTAACGAATTCTACTTCGGGTGGGACAATAATAAAGAAATGTCGCCAAAAATGTTTTTTTATTACAGTAAACTTTTAAGGTATAAAACAGAAAAAATAAGATTACTGACAAGGGAAAAGGTATATGGGACTAGGAACTATGACAATTTATGTTTTATAAGACCTAAAGGGATTAATAATAAAATTGATAATGTTGAAGAGGAAGTTATGAGTCATTTACTAGGTAACTTACCAAAGGAATTAAGGGACGAATGTAATTTGAATATATGGAGAGACAAAATAAAAATATGGTGGTGCAAAGAATGATGGTTAGTCGTAGGAAAGGAACAGCGATAAGAAATTGATTGAAAGAGTAAATAATTATAAATGATGTAATGAAAAAAAACAAACTAATGTTTGGTGCTCATGTTCTAGCTGCATTACTTATGGCTTATATGAAAATATTGTGGTACGATGTGCGATGGGTATAAATGTTGTGAATTAAAATTAGACATAGAATAGTAAAAATAGAAGTTAAGTTGAATTAAGTAATTATATATAAGACGAATATGATGTATTAGACTTAAGATGTATATAATGAATAAACGATATAATTATGTTGGGAACCCACAGACGGGCAATTGCCTTGTGGGACCCGCAAATTTTTTAAAAATTAAAAAAAAAAAAAAAAAAAAAAAACGTAAAGAAAACAATTGTTACTGTTCTCTTGAAATAACTGCCTTACTTTAACGAGAGATTTTTTAAAACCAATTTTACTGATGGGAACTCTGTTTAACATATCGGAAATGTTTATTATCGGAAGCAAAGTGACGTGTCTAGCATATAATCAAGGCCGTTTTATACGCAAAAGAGTAAGTGGAAATTCCGTTTACAATTCGACAAAACTGATTTAAAACGAAGGAAGGATTAAAATGTGTCGCTGTAGTAGAGTCTCAGCGAAAACTGGAAGTAAATAAAATTCGGCGAAACATTAAAGAGAAGCTGGTTTAATGAACAAAACAAAAGCCGCTATACAATAGACAAAAGGCAGATACAAGAACCCGGTTATCAGACTATAGTCGCAAAACTCTTTCTAACCAAATCATTCGATGGTTTATGTTTAATCCGATTGAGCGTTTAATGTTGAGCAAATTTGAAAACCGTCTTGGTCGTTATCAGTATTTTTTGATTTCGGTAGTGTCAATTTTTTCCCAACCATTATGATTATTCTCGACTGCAATTCTCCGCTTTCAAACAAACTGTACGATTGTTTTTAATATCTGTTTCAAAAGCAATGCGGACTGTTTTACGGGTATATTATCTTCTTATAATCGACAATGCTACACCTCAACGTTATTGCTACAGCTTCATTTGACGGTACGATAAATACAAAATTCTCAACACTTCGAACAATTTAATATCTGAAATACGTTCCTTACTCTTCGGAATTATCGGATAAATATTATGAAGGGCTACGCTATTTACGAATGTAATATTAATAGAAACCTAATAACAATTTACATTAACCGATATTCAACTTTCCGTGCCGTACTAATCCCGAAACACATTAAAGAAATATAAAAATTTTCGATCGTATTACTCAGTTATTTCTTTTAAAAAAACGTATTTAACGTTAATAAAAGGCCAAAGCGGGTCCACTACAATATATATACACACCACTATATATATACATATATATATATATATATATATATATATATATATATATATATATATATATATATAAATAGATAGACAGATAGATATAATAGTGTTTGCCCATTAGTCGAAATTCGACCATAATTATTATTAAAAATTTGGGGAAAACATATATGAATTTGCATGTTTCCAAAATTTTATTTTTCTACTCTTATACATTCGTTCTTTGTATATCTGAGAACATGCACTTGTATATATACTTACAATACAAAACAGTTCGGTACCATTACAATTAAATAAAGAAGAATTCAATAAAATAACAGTAAATCAAATTTTAAAAACCCGTATTTATTGATATTAAATGACACCTTTAGATTTAGTACACTGTAAAAAAGTCAATAATGATGATCATTAAGAAAAGTTAAAACATTTTAATAAAAACAGATTTACTGGCTATAGCGATTTATTTTTTCATTTTTTGTATTAATTTTTTATTTAAATAAGAAAAAAAAAATTGTTTCCAAAATTTTTGTACTACTAACACTAATGATCGTCAATAGCTACTAAACAAAAAAAATAAAAATAAAATCGGCTAATAAACAGAGGAGAGAAAGGTACTGAACTGTTTTGTCTTTGCCTATTTATATATATATATATATATATATATATATATATATATATATATATATGTATGTATACAGTGCGTCCCATAAGTTATGGGACTGCATCTCTAAAATCAATATACTTGCGCCATTTTCATGAAATTTTGGGAATTACTTTATACAACCCCCTTTTCTCTTCAACCAAAGTTTTGGAATGATTGGATTATTTGTAGCAGCGCAATAACAGTTCGTGTAAGCTCTCTTGGTACACGCGCGGCCATAATTATCACGGCCGTTTGAATCTCTTCAATTGAAACAAAATGGTCCCCCTTTCAGCTCCATTTTCAACTTGGGGAATAGCAAATAGTCTGGAGGACTCAGATCTGGCGAGTACGGGGAGTGGTTGATTACCGAAACCATTTTTCTTGCCAAAAATTGTATGTTAATTAGAGCGGTGTGCGGCGGCGCGTTGTGGTGCAACAAAAAAAAATGGTCTATCCTCCAGAGTCGTTCTTAATAATTTGTTGAACGATGTTTTTTTGGAATACCAGTTAGCTCTTTTACCAACCTGCAATGTTCTTTCAAAATAGTTGCGACGCCAGCGATGTTTCCATCCGTTTTCGCTGTGCAAAACCTGTCGCTTCTCTCTTTGTCTTCAATCGACTCTCTACCCGACGAAAATCGGTTATACCAACGAAACATGCTGGTAGGAGACATTACGGACTCCGAATAAACAACCTTTAATATTTCGAATGTTTCAGTAGCATTTTTAACCGCTTTAAAATGTTGTTCCAAATCTTTTTGTGGCCGCCAAGAGATGCTTGCACGAACTATTACTGCGCTGCTACAAATAATCCGAATGTTCTGAAACTTCGGTTGAGAAGAGAAGAGGGTTGTATGAACTAGTTCCCAAAATTTCATGAAGATGGCACAAGTAATATTGATTTTTAAAAGGCAGTCACACAATTTATGGGACGCACTGTGTACATCGATCGATCGGTGTTTCAGTCGTTTGACTGGTTCGCCCCTATCGTCCAAGTCCTCCACCTTTTCCTATCCGCTGTTCGCCTTTTCAGTTCCGCGTATGTCTTGATGTTTGCTTCCTTCTTGATTGTATCCACCAGCGTCTGCCTTGGTCTTCCTTTCGGTCTGCGCATGGCTATTTTTCCTTCTGTGATATCTTTCAGTAGGCTATTATATGTCTTAAACATATATGTATTAATTACAACGAATTCTTAGGCCGGCCCCCATTATATTTTGTAACGAAAAAGTGTCCCAATTTTAAATAAAGGATTGTTGTAATTGTTATTTTTTTTTGTATCAGTGCCGGTAAAAATGACGCTGTAAATTTTGATCATTTTATACAAAGTATGAAAGAGATAGAGATAGAAATGGGAACCAGAGGGGTCCAGGGGTAGAGCTCCTTTAGGCCGATATATATATATATATATATATGTGTTAGTGGATACATAATTCTAACTTCGCAGGTAATTTACGAATGTCACGAAATTTTGCAACGGAATTGATGTCATAGTTTACATGAAAAAATTGAAAAAAAAGGAGAGATAAACGATTTGGACTGGCTGAGTTTTTTTCGGGAACAATGGAAAGTATCATTAGGTTATTTCACAAAACCGTTAAACGCGGAAGTTACAAATAAAACTGAATGACAAACGGCGTCGTCACAGCTGAGTTATATAACTGAATGATAAACAGCGTCGTCACAGCTAAGTTATAAACAACAGTTTCATGTAGGTTAGAAATGAACATTTTTGAAGAATTTACTGGGAAAATGTAGAGTGGTAATGAAAAAATGAAAATATAAAACCAAAAAGTCCAGTGAATTCCAAATTTATGGAGACTGCGAGTCATATTAAAATAGTATTAAGAATTGTGAAAAATTTAATTTTGTGATCTTATTCGTTTCAGTTGATTTCAGGTGGGAACTGATCTAGTATTTTTTTACACATACTGTAGTTGAGTGAAATCCAGAGCTTTTGTTTTTTAGTGTAAGAGTTCTTCCGATATATCGTTCCCGACACATGTGAAAAACACATTTGATGTACTTATTAGAAAAATTATATAGAAATATGGATGCTAAGTGTTAAACTAACGGGAATTCGTACGCCATAATAAGAGAAGAATTAGCTAGAAAAAGAGAACAAGAGCGGAGTGAATTAAACTGAAAAAATATTATATCATTAGGAGAAAAATCGAGGATGATCAAGGTTTTTGGAGCGAGATTGTAAATCTCGATGACAAAGTGTGGGGGGGGGACACCATCGGACAGCACTACATTTGACGAGGTTAGGAATAGTAAATAACAATAACTGTACTGAATATGGATTGGAGCGGTCGATCGAACATGTGATAGTGTGACATAGGTGTAATAAAGAAAGAGCAAGACTGGTGAAAGAGATTTTAAACAAATTTTTGTATGTTATATCTGTATACCTAACTGTAAATAGCCCGTCTGTTTAGAATGTAAGGCGTTATATTTAAAAACCGCTAATGTCAAAATCGAAAAGGGGACAAGTTTTAGGCGAGAGCTAGGTCAAAAAAAAAGTAAAAAGTAAATAAATAAATCTATTTGTTTTTTTTGCACTTGAATTTCACTTTGCCTATAGATGCGAAATAACGAGAAACAGAGGCAATATGTATAATTACATATTTTCTGTAAAACACTTTCTTATTATTTGAATACTATACAGATAATAGATAATTATTCTCATAAGAGTCTCAAATATAGACAATTTAAGAATACTCATTTATTATTGTCGAGAAATGTTAAAACTAATTCGTTCGAGTAAAAATAATTGGAAGTTATAATAGACACACATTAGTAAACAAACCGTAAAGTTATCAGTTTTGGTTTAAAATACGAGTACAATTAAAAACACCCCCCAAAAAACAGGCCTATTTTGCCAAAGATGACATTTTCAACTATTATTAGAGCAAATCTTGCATTAATTTGATTTTTCTTTTTTTTTTTTTAAATAAGTTGTGGGTCTTACTGCGCAAATATGAGGTTGTGTGAGTGCCCGACACTCTTGCTTATTCAGAAAATACAAAAATTACAAACTATCTTAACTTTTTCCATAAATCACAGTATTAGTAAACCTAGCGTTATATTTAAATATATCGTGTTATCTTAGAAACAATTCCGTTTATTGCACTAATGGGCAGCCGCCTTATTTTAGTAATTAATGAATAGAGTTTTCTTTTTTTCTTTTCTTAAATAATTTTATTGAAAATTTTACTTTTTTTGTCTTCCGGTGCTTCTTAAATGTTTGCCACGATAAAAAATATTGACGAGAAAAATAACGTACGAGTTTTCTTTTAAATTTTTTCGAGCAATTTATTTTTTAATTTCGTTTTCTACATACTTAATGTCTACTTTTTTATTTTGTTATTGACTCGAATGTTTCGAACACTTGGCGATTTATTTTCCCGGCTTAAGTAATATGTAGCAGTGGCGAAGAGCGCAGTGGCGGGGAATGTTTGAACTACTGACGGAGAAATAAAAATAGGTTACTAAACCTGCGGCATGTAAACAGATCAGAAGCGAGCAGAAGCGCACAGTTAATAATTCATAAATAATGTAAGACGACAGGCACACATATAATGGTATTTTAATTGGCGTACGCATCGCAGAATCGAGCTATGCCGCGAAATAAAGCGAGCTTTGTTAAAGTGGCCATTAATAATTAAGTGGAGCAACTCGCGCATTACACTCTGCTCCAGCTAACGAGCGAGCACAGCCATTGTCAATTTTGTTTTCATCAAAGTTCCAAAGCTGCAACACTGAGCACACTTGCGTGCTTTTTTTGACAGCTCGCAAAAGATTCGGAAGTGCGATAATTGGCCTGTATTTGATACATGTAGAAGTATCTCGGTGGCTAATCTTTTCTACTGACATGACGAAGTATCACAGCAAACTGAAAAAGTAAAAATCTGTCAGTACTTCTCCGGCAGCAGAGATTAATCTAAAGAGATAGTTTTTAGCTTGCCGACAGAAATCTGAGAAGTCACTACTTGAGCATGCAGAGAAGTATGCTTAACACGTACAAAGCTACTAGGTCTGTCAGTGTTGCGTAGTGTTTGAATTCTACTGCTCGAATTTGTGCCCTATTTGTCAAACGTTGTGAATACTCCTTTGATATTAGTGAATCACTGAGAGCGTTATTGGAAGCATAAAAACATACAACAGCATAAACAGCCAATCAAATTGAGCGTTTAACTAACAGAGTGGTACATTTTATGCAGAGAAGCTGTGACTACACCACTACAATTTCATTGCAGTTAAATGACATTTACAAGCCTAGTCTTGAAATATACGCTTAGCGAGTATTATTAGAAGAAATATGTTGACTGCGGCAAAAAGCGGTATTGCAGCGAACTAGCGATTATTAGATGTTGATAATTTGGAAAAATTTACTCGTATGAGCAGACGTATTCACTTTCAAATGTGAGGTGTTAATAGTTTTCTTTTAAATAACATATTTCAGTATTTTTGTTGGAAGAAGAAGACTATGCGTAAATTCACCAGTATAGTGTGTTAAAGTGATGCTACTTAATTGATTTTTTTGTAAAATTAATCTCGCATTATCCTTCTTCGTGGAAATTATTTATGGTAAAAGTTAATCAAGTCCCATACCCTTAGCAGGGTGTCGGGGATTGTGAAATTAAGCTTTTCAGAATGTATTTTTTTTTTTTTTTAATGGGTTCGGTGCCAACACTGACCCAACTACATGAGTTTAGATCACCTACTCAGAGAGAGTATAGAGGTGAGGAGGAGGGGAATAACGGCTAGAGATGGGAAGGAAAGGATAAAGGAAGCGATGATAGGGGTAGGAAGATCCAACGCCAAGAGTTCGCCGTATAGATGAGAGCACTCGGGAAACGGAGCAGGACATTCAAAAAGCATATGGTTGGGGTCGCAAATAAAGGGAGGATGTAGTTAAGGTTCTAATGGATCTAAGGAGAATACTGGGGCCAGTTCTTTTCTACTTGGGATCCGCCTTTACCTTCCCAGATTTCTCTGGTATAACCAATTCAATTTCAGATTGGATGTATACCTGGGAGCGACTTGTATCCGGAACAGAACAAGTCTCGGTAACCTATGACACCTCTGATTTCGTAGCCAAGCGCCCTATTTAAGTATCAATTTTACATAAATTTAATTTATTTTTTATTTTTGAAGCTTAGAAAAAATATGATTTCTTAATTTCTTTTTGCTTGTGTAGTGGTGTGTGCGATTACGTGTCAAGATAATCCTATTTCATTCTATCCAGAGAACTAGCAGAGAAAAAGTCCGGATTCGCCACGGATATGTGCATACAGGTATCTCTGCATTTGTGTGCGTTGCGTGTGTGCAACGACTGGCGGATGCTTTTAATTTTTTTTTTCTCCCCTAAATTTATATGGTCCATGTGCTGTGTGTAATTGCCGGGATTATTACAGCACATGGATCAGTGCAGGATCAGAAGTGTTTTAATAGGTTAGCCGCTCTAATATGGTTTAGCATATCCTGGACCTGTTTTGGTTCCGTTTGACAACGCAGCCGTCGGTAAGTTGGAGGTGCCTGCAGGCAGGCAATGTTCCAGAACGTGTTCAGCGGTTGGTGAAATTGGGGGGAATTGCATATGGAACAGGCAGAGGGGGAGGAGATGTTCCTTCCAGCAAATAGTTGTGGGATATTGCTGTGTGCCCTATGCGGAGTCTAGTTAATGTTGCAAATTCTCTGCGGGACATGGACATCGGTGGCCACCAAGGCTCAGTGCTCACCTTAATGGATCGCAGCCATAAATTAGCTAAATTAATACAAATAATAATGCTGGACGAAAATTCGCGTTCTCAAATGATAAGTATTAATCAGAAAGTAATGTAATCTGCGCATTTTATTCCGCGTATGAAGATTTATTCAACTTTTACAAATTGAAGGGTTTTTTTTTATAAAAGTCTGACGTTTTCATAATTTCATGCTCAAATGCGTTTACCAGCAATCCCATCCGTTAAATAATTGCTTCGTATACCGTTGCAAAACTGTTCTCAATAGTTACTCTATTATATAGTGCAACAATTCAATTTTATTTAAACATGAAATGAATACGTTTCACATTCTTCCCCAAACATTTTCTACTTGTCCTCTCGTCTGTAAGACTTTTTTTACGTACTTGTATGCAAAACTTGTTTTAAATATTACATTAATTTTCCCTCCGACCACATATATGTTCCCATATCGTAATCGCTGATTCTAGCTCTAAAACTACCTCCTCCAAGAATCTCAACTTTCGTTCAATATAGTTCCACATATATTCAGACTATCGTACAGCTCTGGATAAAATACAATTATTTTTCAACGCTTGTTCTCTTCAAACTTCCAGCCACATCGATATTTGTTGTGGTGGAATGGTATACATTACAATCCAATGTTAAATTATTTTTCTCCGTCTGTTTTATTTTCGAATACTAAAATTCGCGATAGCCAACGTTGAAACCAAACTGAAAATTTCCTCACAACAGCTTTATAAAATAATTCATTTGATTTTTTCCAGCCGATTTTTCTAATTTATTTATTGACTCGCTCTTGCCTTTGACCTAAGCGTATGTTAGAAAATAGATTCTGAGGTGATAGAAGATGGAAAGTACAACGTATTGACGTGAAAAAATTATTGCTGGAGATGGGTAGGAAAGGATAAAAAGGAAGCACACTGTAAGGAGCTGGATTTTTTGAATATACATATACGTCGTCTTAACACTTATTTTTCCCTTATAACGAACTAGACAGATATAATAAAACATTACCAGAGTTATCTTCGAAATATGATACAATTATTTTTATTGCAGGGAAAGATTAATCTAGTAGTAATAAACCTGATTTTGATGTTTGAATGTTTTGCGTTCATTCGTACAAACATCTGTTTCGGATATTCTGAAAAATAATTTAAAAGTTTCGGATTTAACGGGGCGTACGACGAGGTTGTATACTGTTCCCACTATTGCTTAACCTATACCCCGAACAAGTTATAAAACAAACTGTATTGGATTAACCGCATGGAATTAAGATTAATGGTAAAACTATCGATAATAATCTCCGTTATGCAGATGCCACGGTAATGTTAGCAGATAACCATCAAGGTCTACACAACGGCTGTTGCAGGAGTTTTATGAAACTGGAAAAATTTACAGCTTGCACGTAAATGTAAAAAGCACTAAATGGATTATAATCAGTAAACAACAAGTACCTCGCTATAATCGTAAACAATGAAAATATTATTCCTATCCTCTGTACTTCATTATATTAAGATCTAATCCTTTCAGTAGTTCTCTTTCACTTTGGCATTCCTAACTTATCGTGTCCAGTTATTTATAATGAACTCCTCTCTCTAAACGAAGAACACGCACTGATGTTGCAGTTACAGTTACAAACAGGCACAGCTCGCAGTTAAATTTACGGGGTCGCTGTTAGATAGGTGAACTCCTTGTCAGTCGGCACTGCGGGCGCTGCTGTTGCAGTGTGGCCATAGTGTTCGGTGTAAATTCTGCTCATTTCCTTTTAACAGAATGGTAGGCGCTGTTTTCGCAGCCGTCGCCATAAATCTAATTAATGGTTCATAATTAAGAACTATAAACTTCTTCTCCCTTAATTATTTGTAGCCAGATTCCTTTGTCCGTTTGTACTGCGGGCTCTGTAATTGCAGATGTGACCATGGTATGGGACAGCTAACTTCTTTTAACCTTCGGCAATGTCATTCCTTTTCTTTTCAGGATGCATACGTTTGGCATTTTTCGACGTTGATTATTATTGTTTCTCCATCCTTGGTATAGCATTCTTTGTCAGATTCCATTCCTTGTTACTCCTAATTGCTGCTATGTACACGTGTTGATGGGTAATCGTCCGTTGCTGACAAGCCCAGGGAAAAACCCAAACAAGAAAAAAAAAAAAAATGAAAATATTGTGAAGGTCAATAAGTTAAAATATTTTGGTTGCTATGCTAATCTACATACGGATATTGAAATTAAAGCAAGATGTAATTACGCTTAAATGTACCATGAAACATATATTATGTGATCGATCACTTAGCCTTAGTACAAGACAAGATATTGTTCGATGTTGTATTCGATCGATTTTGTGTGGAAATGTGGTTTTAATCGGAGGATATTGAAGATACCTTGGACGGCCAAAATGTTGAACGAAGATGTTTTACAGACCGACTGCCGAAAAAATTACACTATTCAGAGAAATGTGCCGTACATTGGCCGTATTGTAAGAGGCATAGAATATGAAATCCTCCAAATTATTATACAGGCACAGTTAGAAGGGAAAAGAAGTTCCGCAAAAAGGGGGACAAATTAGCCGAAAAATATTAAAAATTAGACCAAAAATTACTGACGGACGCAAGTGTCAGCGTAAACAGATTAGTGATCGCCTACTCTCTCCGGCGAGTATGACACTCTATGATGATGATGATGACCATGAAGATTTAAAAATGATTTTGTAAATTGGGCTTATTGCAGGCTATGGTAGGATACATTCTCGCTATGATGGTGCGTGTGTAGTAGTGACTCTATTCAGTGCAAATGGAGCAAATAGCCGCGACCGGTACTCGCACATAAAAGTGTAGACACACAATAGCATATATTGCTACCGACAGCAAAATGAAGAAAATTTGTTCGGTCGTCAAACTCATCTTTCAGTTCGACGTAATATTGTTATTGGCGCTTTATTCGGTATTTATCGAAAATTTGCCGCTGTAAATAATTGGGTTCAAAAATTTTTAGAAAACATTGTTTCAACTCCACCGATGAAGAAATAAAATACAAAAATATAAACGAATTATTTAATGTCAAATTTACGTTATTTATATATATATATATATATATTTTTATATATATTAGCTTAATAAATATTTATATGAATAAACGCACAATTTCAATAAAAATTAATGATTTTTCCTGTTATTTTATAATTTCTGATTTCAATTAGAGCAGTAACTGAACATAAATACCGTATGAGTCATTTTGACTCATTTCGTCCTTATAGGTAGTAAAAAGGTCCCGTCCTTCTGAGTGTTAAGTAACTTGTATAATAGAAATTTACCATTCTGAAAAAAAATATAACCACTTGAAGACCTTCTATTTGAGAGCGTATACATCTGCTCACATAAATCCACTTTTCTGAACTTCTGATCTTACAATCGCTATACCATTTCTGTACTGATTTTCGTCATAGTTGACAGATTTTCGCTACTAGTGTATATTTCGCCAGACGTTTTTATAAATTAGACGTACGAACGCCGTTTCGTTGTGATAAAATAGCGTTGCGTAGTAACTGCTTCATAGTGAAAAATGTATAGTGAAATGCTTTGTTAGTTAAGCGCTCAACTAGATCGGTCGCTTACGCCACTGTTGTATGTTTTTATGCTTCTCAAAACGCTCTTAGTGATTTAGTAATAACGGACCCATAGTGCCTGGCGAACACAACACGAATTTTGGAGCGGATCATCAAATCGGAATTGAACCCTTAACATGGACAGACTGGCCAGCTTCTGGCAAGTTTTAGGAATTTTCCTTTGCACGCGTAAATAGCGATTTTTCAGATTCTCTGTATCTCTTTAGTCGGGCTAATTTCTGCTTCCGGACATTTCGTTCGTGTGTTCTAATTGTTATTAAATTTCTACTAGATGTTTTCTTTTAATTTGTTTGCGCAACTACCGCTGGCTAGTTGGCTTATTAATTCGTAGATTTTTTTTTTACTTTTTTTCTGAAGATCAATACGTATGTGCTAATTTACAATCTGTAATAAGCAAAATTTATATTTCTAACGATCGTGCCCAGAATTTTGGAAAGAAGGGGCGTTGAAAATTTTCTTCAAATATTTATTTTATAGATAACAATATATTTTTCACTAATATTTATCCTATTAATTAATAATTTCCATAATTTTGATTTATATATTAATAATTTACATAAATTAATTACTGTATAAACATTTATAAAAATTACATGTGTTATTAATTATACTCGTAATAAAAAAGTTTGCATAAAATATTAATGAAGTACTTAAAAATATGAAGCATATATTTTCTTTTTTCTTTTAAATGTAGGTAAGAACACTCAAAAAAAAACATCAATATTTATTTTAAATTTTTGATTTTTTTTTAGATTTTTGTGTGTTTATAATAACTATTTCAGTTCTCATGGATAACCCCCAAAAACCCTCCCGTGGAAACGGCCTTGCGGTAAGATGTTCAATCGGTACGCTCGTACACTTATTTTTTTGTGCCTATGCGTTAATTATGTAATTCACGGAAATATATATACATATATTCCCTCTGCTTTGTTACATTTTAATTTTTTTTTCCCCGATGAAAAACAACGGACGCGAAGAAGAAGAAAAACTGTTCGATTTTCGACAGATGTTTACTCTATTTAGAAACGAAAACGGGAACTGTTCTTCGAAATATAGCTGCTACTTTTCCACTATTCCATTTTGCGCGGTCGCCCTGGCAGATCTGTTACTGAAACGAAGAAGAAAAAACGCTGTTCCTCTGCGTTTTCGTTGTTTCTCGCGATTCCTTTTTCCGTTTCCGATTTTATTCGTTTTCGACATCGTTTAATAGAGGCAGCATTAAACTCGACCCCCGAAGCAGCTGAATGAACCTAGAGAAGTAATGGACCACCTATTCTGTACATAATAATGTAATACGGCGTAATACAATAAGCCCGCTGTTCATATTTCGGAAACCTCAAAGACGCAATAGAAGAAAGCGGCCTCAGAAGTCAAAGGACTTGCAGGCCGTTTTACGCAGAAATTCGGTAGACAACGCGCTTGAACAATTTCATTTTGTCGAACAGTTTCTTCCTTTCTCAGGCAATTTCTTATATTTTCAGATAGCTACTTCATTGTCTTCGTCGTGGCCTATTATTTTTCCTTTCAAAAATTTACCCCAGTACAGAGCCGGCGAATGCTCCTAGATAAAACGAAGCAGAATCAAAGATGTCTTTAGGTCTTTTCTCCAATAATATCGCAGCTATTCGTTCGCTTACCATTTTTTTTCCCTTTCTTTTTCTGCATTTTCTTTTGAGCATTTCTGAGCACGTCCAATCGAAACCGAGCTGGCTGGTTCAAACATTCCGCGGAATGATTATTAAAAGGAGGCTGCTGCTAATGGCGATAGGTTAAGTACCGACACTTGAATTAATTAAGTACATTAACTTTTACGAGAAATGTTTTAAACCGGCCGATTTGTATGAGATGGAAGTTGTTTTTTTTTCTTTTAGGCAACCCGCTGAAGATAGGCTGGGGAATTTTTCGATTCGTCTAGTCTCGATTTCCGTTTTGATTATTCGACTTAATCGAAATTTTTCTTTAATTTCTAGCCTTTCAAAGAGTACCGTCCCGTAGAAATTTTACTTTATTTTATTGTTTTTTTTTTTTAATAGCGTTCATAATCGCTGTGATGGAAATTTCTGACGAACATTTACTCAATCGAATTATATTGTCGAAAAAATTTTGGTTGTTTCCTTAAGGGTGGAATTGTAAAAACTGTCTATATTTCTGACAGAAAACAAATCGCATTTCGTTAGTTCTGACGATATGCACTTCTTAAGCGGACATGCCATTAAAAGACTGAATTTACTTTTAAGTCCTTATCACCAACCAAATGGGGTGGTGATCCTCTTATACTCATTTCCTTGTATAAGTCCATTATTCGCTTTAAGTTTGCTCATTTATCTATGGCTGTGCCTCCAAATCCCTTCTTTCCAAATTGGATACAATACAGAATTCCTGTCTCCGTCTATGTCTCGGTGCTCTTAAATCTTTTCCTATTTCAGCAATGCTTGCTGAATCTGATACATCTCCTCTTTCAGTTCGAAGATCTTATATTTGGGCTGTCGTTTTCTTTCTAAACGTGTACCTAGCATTTCCTCTTAATTTATCTCCTTCTACATTTCCATCGTCAGAAACTGGCGTTTTGTTCCTAATAAAATTCCTATATTAGCTCTTATATCTCGCCGTCTTAGTTATGTTTCGTCCTATATAATTTCCAATAATAATCTTTCTTACTTTTCCTTTAATTATTTTGATCTCACACACCCTCCCAAAGTATATTTTCTTTCTAATACTTTCAGGTCTATGCCTCAGGCGATTATTAAACAGGAATTTCACAGCATTATCAGTTCCCTCTTTCCTTTTCATGTACTTATCTTCACAAGGCTCTAAATCGCCTAATGGTGTCGGGGCTTCCTTTATTATCCCCGTTTCTAATTTTTCCGAATCCTTTCATCTTCCGCCACTCTGTTATATTTGCATAAATGTGACTATCCCACGTGCAATTATTTATATCTCCTCCAATCATAACTTTTCCCACTACCTGATGATTATATCTGACTCCACGAATCTCCTTCAATCAGTTTACCTCTTCTCCCTCCATCATCAGACTTCATCATATTTCGTATACGATCTCTCATACACAATCTTTCCTTTCATCACTCTGTCCGCGTTGATTTTCTATAGGCTTCTGCTTTCACAGAGGCATCAAGGGTAACGAAGTGGCGGATGCTTTGGCTCAGATGGTTGTTCGCTCCCGCTTTTACTTTAAAAAGATCCCTAGTTCTAATCTATTGTTCTTAAGTAAGAATTTTCACTTTAAATTTTGGTCGGATATGTGTATGCTTCCTCTTTTACCAATGATAGTTCTTTCTACCTCCCAATTCAACCTTCCTACTAATCCGTGGTTCTCAGAATTCCCTTCTTTTCCACCTTCCTATATTGTCCATATTATTATTCGCCTACGCTTTAATCACACTCTATTGACCGCTTCCTGTTATCGTCTCTCTTTGGTCTCCTCTCCTTATTGTCCTGTACACCTTAATGGAAGCAGTTGTTTGTGATACTAATCACATTTGGTTTTAACTGTTCCGCTGTTTCTGCGGAACGCTCTTCCCGTTATTTACTCCTTTAAAAGTCAAAGCTTCCTGCTCTCCACTGTGTTTCCTATATCCTGTCCATTCCGTTTCAGTCTGTTGTTCCTGACATTGGTTCCTTTATTTCTGCCATTTCCGATCGAATTAAGTTTTAATTAGTTAACTCTTCTTCCTATTGTTTTTTGGGTGAGGTTCAAAAAAAAAAACAAAAACGGACGCCTATTGAGAGATTTAAGGTTAGTATGTGCGGGCTACTTACAGTTTTGAAAAAGTAGTTAGAAAAATAAAATATTAAGCGACATGAATACGAAATCGAATAATATAGGTATATATATATACATATATACAAACTCGGCCATTTTGGCTTCATTTCTGTCTCTTTCTCTTCTATACTTTGTATAAAATGATCAAAATTTACAACGTAATTCTTACTGGCTTCAACACAAAAAAAATAACATAATCACAAAAATCCTATCCTAACATTTAACTTTCATTATATAAAATTAATTAATTTTTTCGTTATATTTTTCGTTACATTTTCGTTACATATTTCGTTACATAATATTGTGACATTTGTAAAATAACAATTACAAAAATTCTATAAAACATAACAAACGTTACATAAAATTGGGACATTTTTGTGAGACATTTTTGCGGGACATTTATTTAAAATTACAGTTTTAAACATAAAATATATTCACAATTAAAATTATAAAAATTATTAAAAAAAAAAAAAACCGACTTTATTATAATTTTAATTGTGAATATATTCTGTGTTTAAAAGTGTAATTTTCAATTCATTAATATTGTTCTTATTATTATCATTATTAGTTTCTTTTATTTAATAAACGATATAAATTATACGAATTCAAAATATATAATATTACTGTATCGTGCGATGGCCGAAATTGCTAAGTTAGCTACACTTGTTAAACAATAATCTTAACAAATCTCGACAGTATAAGGTTCTGGTTTCATGTGCTGAGAAACTGAAAAACTGTGTTTGATTATATTCTTCTATTTAGACAAGTTTAGTCTTGTCGAATCTTTTTTTTTTTTTTTTTTTTATCTTTTTTCATGTAATATGTTTATTTATTATTTACAGTATTTCCATATAATTCTGTACCGCCCAATTAAGTTTTAATGACACACATTAGTCCCATTCTACAATTTCTTATTACATTTTTAATATACCTATCTACTTAAAAAATATGTGTACTTAATACTAGGAATTTTTAATAGAAATGCATATTATTATTCTTACGATTTTCGATTTTATTAACTGTAAATTTATTAAATTCATTAAAAAATGTATTTTTATTTAATTGCTATTGCATCCTTGTAAAATGTGCCTTATATTATCCTGTAAATAGCATCTGTCATTTATTATTACTTTTCTTTTCAATTAAAAAAAAAAAAACTGTAACATTGCAATAATCCCTAATCATAGCGCTTTAACCCCCGTAACGATTCAAGTTTATTTAAAATTAGACTGGTTATTTTTAAACTTTAAAAGTAAACAAACATTCGCATAAGTTTTGTGTTTTCCGTAAAATGTGTCGTCTATCGCGAATTTAAAAACAGGTATCGCCGTTATGCCTGGCAGGTAGATTTTAATGCAAAAAGAACGTATTTAAGGTAGAAGAAGAAATGTCCGAAACATTAGTTTCAACGCGTTTTTATTTAAACGATAGAATATCTCACGAAGCAATCATGTAATACTGCAGATGGCGTTCTGTTCGAAAATAGATTTGTACCCAGTCGGTAAAAGGTAAGGAAAGTAGACTGACATAGGTAGATCCAAATGAGGACATGCAACCTCTGGCAAGACAAATTCGTATCATACTGGATATATATATATATATGTATACCTGTTATCCGTGGTTTAAATTTATCTTAGCGAGTTATCGCTATGTAGTCGTCTTGAAAACATTAAAACAAACTTCTGGAAAAAAAATAAAAATAATAATATTTGGCAAAAGACTGAGGAAAAATTTTATCGAGAGAAACAGTCAAAGATGATTGAGCGAAAATGAGTTCGGTCGTTGTGTTTATAACGTCATTTCTTGGCGTTAAACGTATTGCGTTCCATTTATCTTCTTTTAAATTGACACATGTATATTTTTATTGTATTACACGCATGTATAGACACCCTGATTTTATATATTCATGTATACATATATATATATATATATATATATATATATATATATATATATATATATATATATATATACATGTACACGTATACATATATCAGTGGCAACTTGTGAGTTAGAGGTTCACAATTAAATATATTAAATACCATGTAAATATTTATTGAATAAAAAAATAATAAAAACTATGGTATACACACACGTACATATATATATATATATATATATAAATGGCATATGTACACATATATAACATTAATTTTCAATTATAAGTTTTATTAACTGAATCTATTATTTTGTCTTTTTCTAAAGTAAATAAGTTCATAACAATTTTGTGAAAGTTATGAATACTGTTGAATCTCAATCGATAAAGTAGCTAAAACATTTAGCTACATAAAAATGTTTTAATTCGTTTTAATGTTGAGAGACATATTTTACTTTCACCAATAGCAGTGGTATAGTACAGATAATAAAAAGTAGTTATAGGTTCTGAAAACGTCGTTTGTGAATTATTAATAATGAAACATCGAATTAGCTTAACGGCACCATTCAAATTTCTAAAGTCTTCTCTTCCATAAATGAATTTAGTTATTAAGTGCGATCTTCTATTAAATTATAATAAGTAGTTGTTTGTTCGATAGGAACACGGAGGAACTGCTTTTCACTATGATCAAATTATTGTGATTCAAGAAGAGCAATAATAGTGAGCAGTAAATACAAACCAACCTCTCCTCTATTTCCTTCACATTAACATCACATATTTCTTTAGCTGCTATTATGCGATTTATATAAGTGCATCTTCCACCTTTTTTTTTTTTGAGGCGATTTTTTTTTGTAAACTACTCGTTGGCCATGTATCAGGGTCATTACGGCACAACGAGTATCGGATTATTATAATTTGTTTATTAGATTATTTCTGTTAAGGAAGATTAGCATTGTCTGCACCTGTTCTGGAAGGTTATCTAAAAGAAGGTGTAGTGGTTCATCCTTGATTCTTGTTAAGTTTTTACATTGTTTCAGAATGTGCTCCGCCGAAGGTAGCACTGCTGCATTACAGAATGGGCAGGAACTCGGTGGAGGGGCTTCCTGGAGGACATGGTTGTGAGATATCGATGTGTGTCCCAGTCTCAACCTATCAAGGGCAAAGAATTCTTTTTTGGACATTTGGATCGGTGGCCACCAAGGTTCAACATTTGGTTTAATATTCCTTAGGAAAGTTACATGTTGGGACCAGGATGAGATCCAATGTTCTTTCATATTTCTGTGGAAGAAGGGAGTGATTTCTGGTGATGGGACATTGGGTGGCATAGGGGCAGTCAACATTGACTTGGCGGCCCGGTCTACACATTCGTTTCCGGGTATTCCAACATGTGCCGGCAGCCACACGAAGCCTACTTTTATATCCCCTCTTGGGTAAGGCGATGTGCTGTAGATCTTATTTTATAGACTAATGGACTAGTTATAGTAAGTGATCCGCAGATCTCTGCTTGGTTACCGTTTTCTAATTAAACGCCTCCCGATCTCTTCATCTAAACTTATTTCTTCCTATCTGTATATCAATGACCACTGGCGCTTCGTTCTTCACAAAATCCCGGTTCTTGCGCACATAGCTGCTCGGGTCTCTAAGTTCTCTCCTTATGTCTTTTCCCGCAATAAGCTTCCTTACTTTTCTTTTGATTTCAATAGTACATGTCTTCCCGTCTCATTCTCCTCTCTTCCTCTTCGTGCTAACTCCACTCCTCAGAGCACAGTGGTCAGTGAATATGTCCACATATTAAATTCTTCATTTCCCCGTCATGTAAAAATTTTCACTGATGGTTCCAAAAATGATTGCGGGGTGGGCGGTGCTTTTACAGCCCCCTCGCTTAATCACTCGGAATCCTTCAAACTTCCTTCCTTTTGTTCCATTTTTTCTGCTGAAGCAGTCTCCATTCTCCATGCTGTCTCCTTTATTTCCTCTTCAAGAGGGATCTGTAAGTTTCTCATTATTACTGATTCCAAATCCGAGCTGCAAGCTATCTCTTCTCCTCCTTCCCACTCGACTAATGACATTATTCTTTCTGTTCGTGCCTCTATCTCCAACTTGCGCTTAGCACGTTCTATCCTTATTGACTTTTTATGGGTTCCTGGTCACTCTGGCATTGAGGGCAACGAAGCAGCTGACGTCCTAGCTCGCTCAGCGTCTCTCAATGGTCCATTCCTTCCGCATTTTCCTGCCTCAGACATCCTTTTCCTCTCCGCAAGTCTCCATACCAGACTGTGGGTTGACATCTACCCTTCCTTTTTTGCCAATCGCTCCTCTTTCTACCTCCTCCTACAGCCTACTCCCAATTCACAGCCTTGGTACCAATTTCTTCCTTTTTCTTGGCGCTCGGCTATTGTTTCTTTAATCAGACTGAGACTTGGCCATTCCCTCCTTCCCTTTTCTCGTTTTTCTTTTTCTCTTTCACCTTCTCTCTTTTGCCCTCTCCACTCAACTGATCCTCCCTTTATATGTGACCCCAACCATATCCTTTTCGAATGTTCTGCTCTTTTTCCTCAGTGCTCTCATCTATACGCCGAACTTTTGGCGTTAGATCTTCCTACCCCTTTCAATGCTTCCTTTATCCTTTCCTTCCCATCTCCAGCCGTTGTTCCCCTCCTTCTTTCCCTTATACTTTCTATCTCCGATCGCCTCAGAATCTGAGTAGGTGATCTAGGTCCATGTAGTTGGGTCAGTGTTAACACCGAGCCCATTTAAAAAAAAAAAAAAAAAAAAAATAAGTGACTGAATAGTTTGAAGGGAGGCCAGTGAATCTGTGATAATTATGTATTTTTTGTTCTCAGATTTACACCACGCACATGCTTCCAATCCAAAGAGAATTCCGTATAGCTCGGCTTCTAATGCGGAGCTGTCATCATGTAGTCTCACTGCTTCGGCTTCACCTGAGATTAGGTAGGCACATTCTGTGGGTTGCTTTAGCTCCATCTGTATAAACGTGTATATCATGTGTGTAAGTTCGTATTTTTTCGATACTTTTCTGGCGAGCTATATATTGGTCCTCGTTAGATGTACGGTGGATGAAGAGTGATAAGTCTACCATCACATGGTGGTTCTTTTGGGAACAGGGGGAGATCCGGATTGTATTTGATGTTTTTCTCAGTCAAAAAATTTCGAATATTAGGTATTGGATCATTTTGAAAGGCTGGAGGAGAAATGACAGTGCTCCTGGAAGAGAAGTGATATTGTCGGTACCAGTATAGATGATCACGGGAGGTGTAGAAGTCAAATATATAGGATAATGGCGGTATTCCTGATAGCACACAGACACCCTGCGTGGGGGATGTTCGATGCGCCCAAAGGATGGTCCTTAAGGCAGCGTGATGGATTGATTCAAGTGATTTTATGAGCTGCTTACTAGCCGAATAGAACACCTGGCAGCCGTATTTTTACTTGAATGTGTCTGTTTGACAATCAATTCATTATATAGTTGCCCATATTGACTTTTATATTGGCGTTCTTCAGCTTTTTAAGCACTTTATATCGCCGTATCCGGTCGAATGCTTTCTCTATGTCAAAAAAGACTGTATAGAGAGCTTGTGACCTCTTTTGAGCTTCAAGTATTTGTCTTTTTAGGCTCGGGAGATGTAACATTGGGGATTTTGATTTGCGACCTCCATTTTGTATTGAGGAGAGGACGTTTGAAGATTCTAGTAAAGAGGATAGTCGTCTGTTCACCATTTTTTCCATGATTTTCGAGAGTGAAGATAGTAAGGAGATAGGTCTGCAATTTTAAGGAATGATAGTTTCTTTATTAGGTTTGAGGATAGGAATAATTAAAGCTGCTTTCCAGGATTTTGGGATGGAGGAATTTGTCCAAATTTTGTTGTATATGTCAAGGAGTAGTTGTTTAGCTGGATTAGGTAGGTATCTGCGTCATGAATGGATGAATGGAGTCGGCTCCAGGTGGACTGTTTTTTAGCTTTTTATCGAGCTGGTAATTTAGTTCAGACATTGAAAAAAGAGCATCGTGTTTTTCTTTTTGATCTGGAGGAAAGGATATTTTTTGCTCCTCTAGTCTCGATTTGTGTTCTAAGAAGGAATCGGTGTAGGATGCTGAGGAAGATACTTTAGCAAAATGTTGCGCAAAAGCATCTGCCACTTCTTTGGTGTCTGTGAGCAGGGCATTGTTTATGAGTAAGGAAGGGATAGTTACCACACAACAACTTGATTCTTCTTCAAACCACCGTCGCAGGCATATCTTTCGAGATAGATGATACAAATGCTGTCCAGCACTCCTGTTTGCTCATTTTGATGAGTAGCCTGGCTCGAGCTCTAAATCTTCTGAATTCAATCAGGGCTGTAAGCGACTTCGTTGTTTTATATTTCCTCAATGCTCGTTTCCGTTGTGCGATCGCCGTTTTGATTTCGGGGCACCACCATGGTACTCGCTTTTTCCGAGGAGCTGTTGTTGTTTTCGATATTGTTGCTGTAGCTACTTCATTCATTGATTTTGTTTTTCACTTAAAAATCCATTTCTTCTCTTTCTTTTTTAAATGAACACTGAAAAGCACTTACAGGTTTTTGTATCAAACACAAAGTATAATGTACCTCCGAAAACTCTCCTCTCCATATACAAATCCTTAGTCATTTCCAGAATAAACTACGGGTCCCAGGCGTATGCGTCAGCCAGTCCCTCTTTACTTAAATCTCTTGAATCAATACACCACACGGCGCTCCGCACGATACTTGGCGCACATAGAACTTCACCGTCTGTAAGTTGGTGTGCCTTGTTAGGCACTCCCCGACTAAAGTATTTCCGAACCTATTATCACCACCGTGAGACCCTCGCTCTTTTCTCTAGTAAACGCGCCTGTCCTATTGACACAAATGACCTCCCCAACACCCCAGAGTTCCCTAATGACCCTCTCCCAGAAATCCTGGCTCTCCTATCGCAGCACAACGTGAGCGTAATCCCTTTCCCTAACCTAGCTCCTAACATCATGATTCCGCCGTGGGCCCCTTTAAACATTGATGTTAACTTTTCCCTGACGAAGTATAATAAACCCCTGCACCCGAATATCGTTCAGTTGACAACAGCAACAATGCAAAAATACCCCGACCACCTCTTTTTCTACACGGATGCTGCCAAGGCTACCCCAGAGGCTACTTCATCCCCAACCGCCTGTTCCTTTGAAGTCTGCGACGTGATTCGAAGCATTCGACTGAATGACAATTGCTCGGTACTGGATGCTGAAATATACGCAGTATTTTTCTGTTTGGAATATTTTCTTTCTACAGAGCCTACATCACAGAAAGCCCTGCTGGTATCTGATTCATCCGCGGCCTCATTGACAATTTCTAATCCCCTCACCAAACATCCTGTAGCAATTCGAACCCAGCAGGTATTATACGAACTTATTAAGAGACAGTGTTCCGTATCCTTTCTGTGGGCGCCCAGCCATGCAGGGATTCCTGGAAATGAACGCGTCGATACATCCGCCCGAGCAGAAATATATTGCCCCTCGCCTAGTAACAGCCCACCTCCACCTTATCTCTCGAACATAATCTTCAATAATCTCACGTCCTTATGGAAAACCCATTGGTCCTCGTGTCAGACTTTCTCGAGGTTAATTAAACCCTCAACGGAACCATGGTGGCCAGAAAAAAGGCATTTCCCGCAGAGATTTCTGTGCACTTAGCCACTTGCGCATAGGCCATACGGCCATGTCGCATAATTTTATTTTGCAAAGAACCCCCTTTCCTACGAATTGTCCTTTCTGTGGCCAAGATGTTGCTCCGTCAACTCCTCATATACTATGCGACTGTCCAGCATTATCACCTCACCGGCCCCCTTCAATTAATAACAAAACAGTCACCAACATTCTTGATAATTTCCCCGATGCAATTTTATCCATAACACAATTTATCAGAACTAGCAGAATAATCAGATATCTATAAAAACAAACTGCGCATCTTCGTACTGTAATAGCCACAGCAGTTAAACACGGTACAGGATGTTGCTTTCACAAAAAAAAAAAAAATTGATTACATAAATTAATGTTTTCTGAAGCCGATTATACAAAATGTTCACGTGAGGCATTATGAAAAATAGTCAACCGAAAATTAAACCTTGGATCCATCAACATACGCTAAACAGCTCCAATTTGATTTATTATATTCTGCTTACTTAACACATGAATTTAACGAAGTCTTCTTGAGGGAAGTATTAATTATTCTAGTTCTAAAATTTTAGCTAGTGGTTGAACAATAGAGTATTCTTAATTTATATACAGGAAGTAAAATCAATAATTCACATGATCATGGCTACACATATTTTTTAATAAATTCGAAAATGCAGACATGGTATTTTTTTTCTTTTTTTTATACATAAAAGTGCGTGATGAAAGAATAAAACTTAAATAACAAAAAAAAAAAGAAAAAAGAATAGGAATAAAAAAGAGGAAAAAATTACTACGCAACAACGACAGTGGTTCGATTTTTTCCTACATTTGAAGTTATTTGTAACTTTTGTTTTTTTTTTATTACAAGATAATAAGTAGTCTTTCCCTTATATTTTTTGTAATAAATTTATCGCGGGTTTTCATCGACGCCGTTAAATTTACATAAATACTTCAAAACACACACTAACAGCATTAGCAGAACAAAGAATAACAGTATGTCTGTGCTGTTTGTATAAAAATAATTTTTTTATTTTAAAAGATCAAGGAACGATCTTTCTTAGGATTCCGTACGCATATAATGTACGGAATCTTAATAAGGTGGTTCGGAAGCGGCAAAAGTATCAAATTAATATATGCAATAACTCGAGATCGGTTTGACTTCTAAATTTCAGAATTGGAACATAAGGCAAAATTAAAATTTTCTTTAAGATCACCTAAGGTCGTCTCGTACAATGTAGGTGATAAAGTTATCTTTGCAGCGTTCATATTTTCAATTATCTTTTCTGGCACGATCGTATTACTCTTCATTTAAAGTTTTCGATTACACCGCGTTACAGGATCACTTTCGGCTATTGATAGAAAAGTTACTTATCAGCTTGGGTACGATCGTTACATTTATTTATGTTCCCGATAACGCTATTTGAACGGTAACGTGTCGCTGTGGCAACATAATGAGCATTCAGCCGATATGTATTATTAACTAACCCGAATCATTCACCACGCGTGAGCAAGCAATAATACCGCATGCAGTAGCCAATATTAATAATGGTCCAACCGTCCAATATTATTTTCTCCTCTCAAGTATCTAACAATCGAGTCTGTGTGTATCTTAAGTCAAATGGAGTAGCTGATAATCTCGTTAAAAATACACCTACATTCCAATTAACAATGTTTAATCCGCGTTCGTAAATTAATTAATCCGTCCAACCGCCTGGTTAATGTTTTCCCGCACATCTCGCATGCTACTATCGATAAAGCACTATCAGCGGCTAATTTGAAATTAACCTTGCTCAAATTTCCTTCGTGGTCTTCAAGATGACGAATTTTTAACACATCAAAAGTTCTAGAGGTCAGGTGTACATACAACCTGCCACCGACGATACTGACAGTATTCCTGAATCGCTAAACAACAACTATGAGAATGAAATGTTTAGAGTCTTCTTATCGACCCCGGTGGTGCAGCGTATTCAAAATGAGACCCAATTCAAACAATAATTGTCCGGAAAAGGAAGAAGAAAAAGTGGAAGCGATGGCGTTTTCTGAAAATAAATCTGACAGAAGTAATAGGTCCCGAAAAGAATCGTTTAGCGAGAGATTACACCAGGTACTCGGATATAAATGTAACTAAGGACACAGATCCCACACTGGCCGATCAAGGTGTATCCGGCGATGAAAGTGTAACCAAACTAACTCAGCTCTCCCTTCCTGGGAAACTTGATCAAATCAAGGTAATTCAGTACTGTCTAGCCGCAATGGGTTGAAACGTAATTTTCCAACAGCTGTGCAAGCTTTCCTATAATACCAATCTCGATGATATCGATTAAGCGGTTGATATTTTCAGTAATCAGATAATTCGAGCGCCGGAGAAAGCAGTTTCGACCCCGGCTGTGAAAATGAGTAATGTTTCCTGGTGGAGTCACGAAATAAAGATAGCTATCCAAAACCGTAACAGAGCGCCGGGGAGATTTCGAATCAGCAGGTCGAATGCGGTTTAACCAATTTTCGCCTCTACCGTACACAAGCGCCTCAAATCATTCGACAATGGTAAAAAGAAAAGCTGGGGGGAATTCAACTCGAAAACTAACGCCAACTCCAGCCTCCTTTAGATCTGACCGAAAATCACCATCTTAAACAGAGCTAAAAGACTTCCTCCTACTATTATACTGTAAGAAACAGTAGAGCTTACCGAAGATACGGACGAAGTTGCTAATATCTTTGATAAATTCTTCGTGGAAGTGTCATTAAACAAAAATTACAACAAACGGTTCCTATTTTACAAAATGGACGAGGAGCTGACAACTCATCGATTCGGATAACCAGGATGATTGCAATACGTTTTTCACAAAAAATGAATTTAACAATGTGATCAATAAACTAGTTCAAAATTCTGAACCAGTGACGAATGGAATCCCCCCCCCTCCCGTTGCTCAAAAATCTGCCGCCTAAAACGAAGAAGCACCTACTAAATATTTTTAATAAAATTTGGACAGATAACTGTTACCCCCGGCTGTAAAGAAAACCGATAATTACCCCCACTCTAAAATCAAATAAAGAGCGCACTGAACCATTGTTTCATACTCTAATTTCGCTTACCTGTGTTACCGGCAAGTTAATGGAAAATCTCGTAGCGCTTCCGGTACTATAGCATTTCTGAAAATCAGACTGGTTTGCGAAAATGTGGAAGTACCTTTACTCAACTGTATAATATTCAATAGGAAATATCGAGCGCCTTCCGGTGAATAACCAGTGTCTAGTGCCGATATCTTTTGACATACAGGAAGCGTAACGGCGTGGAAATACAAAATTATTCAATTGCTTTTTTCAGTCAGACTGCAAATTATGTAAACATCACCTTACAAACGGCAAACCTTAGCGACGCCCAAAGCCTGTTGCAGAGATGCCTAGATACAGCGTGGAGCATGACTACGGATTTACACAGTGCTCTCCGAAAAAAATTAAGTATGCGGTGTTTACTAACACGTTCAAACGAAGTTAGATTAAATTAAAGAATTAGCAAGCGGGCCCGGCGGTTGCGACAAATGAAACGTCTGAGTGGGTAGACACGATGAACAAGTAAATATATCGAACAAGATCTAGCGCTATCTTCAAACAATTCTGAAGTTGGGCAAGAAACGGAAAATGAATGGCAGACTCAAAAGCCGAGTGGTAGCAAATGTGCGAAACGAACAAAAACAGAAACAGGGTTTACAATCCCGACAAAGAACAGCTACTCCGAGTTGATAGAAGAAGTAGTAGCAGATGTTTTACGCGCCGATGATAACAACGGCAAAAAAACGAAAACACCATTAATACTACAACAACTAGGAATATACCACCGATAATATTCACATCGCCGGTAACATTTATACATGTAACTTTAGGAAATAACATGAATAAATTAATAACACACAAAGTTAAAATAAAAATAAGTACATCGCAAACGTAAAGTCAACAGAAGATTATGATAAAGCTACACTTAAATATAGAGCACTATATACTCCACTTCAGAGAAAACCGATAAAATTAGTCCTAAAAGGGCTACCAGCTACTCTAAATATTACTAATATGAAACAAAGCCTAAATAGTGTAACAAAAATAGAAGACATAAAAAGACAATCTACTAAAAAAGATCAAAGAAATAATAATACGGATATAAAGCTACCTCTATATATTTAATCACCTTCCTAGCGAATATAGTAAAAACAGATATATTTAAAATACCTAAACTTAATACAACCATACAGCTAACTACTAAAATCTGTGATAAAATTACCGACAGCTTCAATCTAGACAAACATACAGCAGTATTATTAACAGATATCCTAAAAATCTTTTGACACTGCATGGATAAAAGGTACAATATTTAAATTAATTCAGCTTAAGTATCCTTATTCATTAATATATAGTAAAATCATATCTTTCAAGCAGAAAATTTTATGTCAAACTGAATAATTATGAGTCACCCAAAGGGCACATAACTACTGGTGTACCGCAATGGAGCATTTTAGGACCGTATTTATTTACAACGTATATTTAAACGACATTCCTCAAATTAAAAAGTATGAAATATGTCTATATGCAGACGATACTGCAATAGTAGCATCGTCCTGTAGATCAGACACAATAACAAATAGACACTGGAAAGAGCAGCTGACACGATAATATAGTGTTTTAAAAAGTGACAGATTTAAACAACAATAAAACGGGGAAGCTATTTTATTTACCAGAAGACGACCATGTGTATACGAAAAGAAGTAAATATCGAAGGCAGACAGGTGGAATGGAAAGATGAAATCCAATATCTAGGGGTCTAACACTCGATAAAATATTGAACTTATCAAAAATAAAGTTATAAAAGCTCAGAAGGAGATTTGTGGTCTATATAGCCATATACTTTAATAGAGAAAATTTCATTTAACACCTGAAAACAAACTTAGGTATTGGATTTCATCTATCCATTCCACCGGTCTGCCTTCGATATTTACTTCTTTTCGTATACACATGGTCGTCTTCCAGTAAATAAAATAGCTTCCCCGTTTTATTGTTGTTTAAACCTGCCACTTTTTAAAATAGTCGGTAAAAATAATGCAAGAAAGCGCGGTATCCACTAAAATTTCCAAAACTACGTGACAATTGGCGAGCTGCAGTTCTCAGGATGTGTTGCTCGTCATATGTTACAAAGTTGTAATAGTGAAATGAAATTTTAATAACGATTAAATTTAACGAGTTTAACAAATTTTCTATGTAAGAAGTAGAATAATAATAATAATAATAATAATTATGCATTTATGTTATAATAGAGTTACAAAATAAAATATTATATCTATATTTATGCCATTGTAAAACGGGATTGATTAATTGGGCGGAGCATTTATTATAGATGTATGTAGTAACGCTAAAAACGGTATACACTATTCAGTTGCGGTATAAGAAGGGGCATCGGTAATTACGTCGGCGATATGATCGTCAGAATTTATACGTCATGACTTTTAAAAAATCGGTGTTGGATCTTGCTTTTCGGTCAGTTTTAATAAGTGTTTTCATGACAGTCGTTTGTTTAATGATTTTTTTGAACGCGGCTTATTTCCAACATTTGCGTCATCAAACATTAATTTTTTACCGTTTGATTCGGTGCCCCCCCCCTCCCCTTATATAGATACGTCGAACTGTTATGAACTCCGGAAAATTAAACATCGTCAATGATTATGAATTTTCGCTTCCTAGCGGACCTCGATGTTTTGTGAAATGAATTCCTTTCGTAGAGTTTTAAACTTTCTTATCACAGAGTTTGCACGCACTATACATAAAATAAATGAATAACGACGATGACGAATTGAGGGAACGGAAAGTGTTTCTACAAAGAGATATCAGCGCGATGAAATAACTTCAAAAGGAAAGTAAAAAACACGTAAGATTTGAACGTAGGAAAGATCAGAATAATTCAGCGGAATATCTTCGCGAAAATAAGAAGCTTAAAAGCGCCAGGGAAACAATAATTCCACTTGATACATTCACCGAGCTTACTGGTTAAGAGTATGACAGCGAAACCATTTCATCAGGCGTGTACATAAATGGCTTTAAGCAGAGAATATGGCTGGAGAAATTACTGATGTTGTGCAACACACTTCACACTTCTAATATTACGCTACTGGAATCTTTAAATGTTTCGTCGAGAGAAGAGATTTCCAATTCAGGGTAACGTACAGTGGGGGCGGAAATTTCTCCGGTAACCCGCTTTTAAAATTACGTAACAAAATTAAATTTACTCTCATCATTTCACATTTCGCTATATCGCGCAATATATGTTCTCTCTATTCGTTTCTCAAAATTACGCTCTGATATCAGAAAATTCTATTAAAAAATACGAATTAAACATGTTCGTTAATTTTACGTTATTTTAATTTAATTTTTTTTCTCTTTCTATAACACAGAACGAATTAAACTATCTACTAAATTTTACAATTATTAATATGCGCGGGGGGGGGCATGTAAGGGAGCAAAGGTTTTTGTCCGAATTCGGATAAACAGAGTGAACTTTAGAACAGACACATTGCGAATGAAACTGTGTACAGAGTCGTTCCCGACCGGCCAAATACGCCTCTCGTTATACAATACGGCATGCATTCACGCATAACTAACACCGACCGATGTAGGACTTGAATATTTCATTTTGTATTAGAGCCAAAGACGCACTCAGAACACTTATTCTTATTACTTATTTAAGATTATTCTTAAGATTGTAATATAATTTAATTGAAAAAAAAAAAAAAAAGACGCACTCGGGATTTTTTTTTGGTCGGGGCTAGAATTTAAGAGATAAGTTAGGGGGTGGTAACTCGACTAGTACCTACCTATTTCCGTGGCCTGTAAATTAAAATAAAAAAAAATAAAAAAGTACAAAACAACGAATTTTATCAAAAAATAGGAAACTAACGAATTTAATTTAAAACAAAAAAAAAAATAAATAATAATAATAATAATAATAGAAACGTAACATTATGTTTTCAATAAGCATAAATTCGGTAAGCATACGGATTGTATTCAAAAAAAATTAGGTTTAGGTGTATAACATTATACTTTTAGTATAAACGAAAAGTAAATATGTATGCTTTAAAAAAAAAAAAAAGTAAAACAAATGATTACAAAACGAAATTAAGTTTTCGAGCCGATTTTTTATAAAGATATGTAATACCCTGTCGGCAATTATACTTATTTCACGGTCTATATTCAACATCGCAGGTCCATTAAGATGAACTTGACCAATGTGATTTCGTAAATACATCTTCAATCTTCTCAACGTCGAGAATGATCTATATGCGGTGGTCATAGTAATTGGAATGGTACCGGGGATGCGTAATATTTACAAACTGTCAAATGATGTCTCGTCGTACAAGTTCAATGCCGCGATGAATTGAAATATCTTGAGATCGGAATCACAAAATTTGGTGTACCACAGCTCAATACTTGACTTTAGCAACGATTTCGAGTAGTGGGGAAGGTATTTTGAGCGAAATCGACATGATTCTAAAAATGGTTTCATTCGATTTTCATCGATTAGTAGTCCAGTGGGAAATAGACAAGGAAAACCGGAAAGAATAGTTTCATGCTTTAAAAAAATTTGCATTGAATTGTTGGATAAACATGTCTACCCAAGGTGTATAAATATTGCGACGAAAATATCCATCTGTATTTTCTGATGAAGCGCGTTACATCTCGTAGTTTGCCGAGTAGTTGTGCGAGGAGCTTCGATCATAATATTCAACCTTTGCGCAACATTTTGAGCAGTTTAAAATATTCCTGCAAAACATGCTTCGGAATTTGCTCTTTCAGTCATAACTGTTCGTATTGCAGTTTTAGCCAAATCAACAGCATAAATCCGTGTTTCTAAAGAGTATAACTAAGCAGCTTTTCGCCACAAAGTAGAGATATTATAAATTCCGGTCGTCGAAGAGAATTGTAAAAACGATAGGCGCCACTTGAGGAATCTCTATCATCCCACTTCGAGATCTCTTCAAGCGACGAAACAACAATAATTTGGATGAAATAACTGAACGAAAACTAAAATAGCGTCATGTCGCTCGACCCATCTATTTGTAGTTGGACACAGTTTATTTTGGATATTTCTGTTTCTTGCTATTGGTGATGAAAATTTTCAATGTTGTGAGTCGAAACTTATTTACGTTTCGGTGTATCAAAAACCACGGCTATCATTCCCACACCACAGTGATGCAATTACGAATTGAAAGAATTTCAACGGCGTCCGAAATCGCAAAATTCAGACTATGTGACATGCAATGGACGTAAACTGCGGTCGGGTATTCCCTCCAGATATAATGGCTCGAACGCCATTAATCTTACCACTCATGGTACCATCGTATCCTTGACCACGAATAATTATTAGGATCGATGTTGTACTTGTGCAAAGTTGACATAATCGCATCAGCCATATATATATATATATTTCTAGCGGTTTGCTCCACGATTTTTTTTTTTAAAAAGTTTTTTTTCCCGCAAATGGAGTATTTACTATCTACGTACTTTACATACCGAAAACAAAACGTGAATTATGCGGTTGTTGTAATATATCTTGTGATTCATCGGCTAAACCGGTAAAAAATTTCGCATCTCTGATTTCTGACGTAATTTTTCCTTTTTATTATTTCATCACATGCCTCTATAATTGGATTTTGAATATTCCAACTTATACATGTTGCATTGTTGTCGCAATTTTTGAAATGTTCTTTCAATACGACATCACCAGCATTCATTCGTGATCTCAATAACGCTCTAAAATTGCCTTCGTTTTATTTTCTAAATCAAAATTACCATAACCTCGATGGCTACGTAATATAGGAGTCCCTCTACATTCTACATAGAATGATTGTACATCTATAGTAGATTTTTATTCCACGTTAATTTTCTTCAGCTTGAATTTTCTTAGCCGTCTCAACCGTCTTTTCAATCAACATCAAAACTTTCCCGTCATCATATTTTTGAAATTACTCCAAGCAGTTTTATGATAGTCAAGATTTTCGTGAAAATTAAATCTTTTGAAAACCTTTTACTCTAATTATATTGAAACCAACCTTTACCAAAAAATTCGATTTTTGCGTACCTGCGTGACCAACTACTGGCAAATAGTAGGTACACAATTTAAATAGAAACAGCCATCTTCGATTTTTGAGTACGACAACCATCGCTATTTCAAGAACTAAGTGTACTGAGCACGTCGTTCGCGTCTTTGACTCGCTTTCAAAAGGAAATATAAAATCTACAGATGGCTTCTCCATACGTTTGTCAAGGCATCGAACTTTTTTCTTGATCGGTCAAACTTCGTTTTACAGAGATATATCCATAGGATTAGTACTTACATTTGGTGCTGGTGCTATTGCTATAGATTCTGTCGAAGGCATTGACGTACAACCCACTGCATATTTTGTACCTGTTTCGTAAATCATATTGACGCTGAGTATGAGTATCCGCATCTAAACGTAATTGTTTACAACAGATGTACCACTACTGTAGGTATCACTTTGGCTTTTTTTGGTTGGAAAAAAGCGATCCAAGATACAATTAGTTTTTCCATCCATACTTTATATCACATTCGAAAAAAAAAAAAACGAAAAAATTAAACAATTCGCTGTAGGTAACATAAGCACATAACCGACCGAATAGGAAAAGAGTTTTGATGATGCAACTCCGATCTGATAAATTCAAAATTGAACTGATAAATGTTACGCAGATTTCACACGGTTCCGCGATTGACAGAGAAGAATAAGTCGTCTGTCCTTTTCTGCGTTTCATACGGAATGAATATCCGAGCAGAAATGTGCCCATCAGCTAAAAAATGAGAAAACATCGGAAGTCGAATAACACGTTCTCGTCACTATTTCTATGTATACAACTATTTAGCAATTTCCCTCTCCCTCTTTCTAGCACATCAACTGACCGTTATATTTTCCTTTTCTATTTACCTTACCATTTCACTTTGTTGCAACTTACTACTACATGCGCAATCTACGCAGCTCCGGACTTTTCTAAGCAACTGACATGACGTAATTTAACCGAGCACTATGGTGTGTTGACAAACAGCGCAAACTGGTGTTAGTGTTAAGTGTAAAATGTCAGATGAATACGTATCCGGGATGCAGTTCCCGAACCTGTGATTCAATTCCGGATCCGTATCCGAAGAAATAATGAATTTACCCATCACTACTAAATACAACCCAACGAAGAAACGTAAAACAAAATTATTTTACGTTTCCATATCAAATTAATTTTTTTTTTCAGTACTATCCCGCTTTACGCTACAAAATTAATTTTGGAAAAAATTTCGAAGATTTTTTGGGACATAGTCCGGTCGCACCCCCCTTGAGTGCGCCAATGATTAATCTAATCCCTGTAATATTATTTAGCGGATAATCCGGGCATTCGTAAGATACGATGTTCACAGTATTAGCATTTAAACTTTTGAACGAAATGAAATTGTTCAAGTCAAACTTCTTTTTACTTCTAATGCACAATGGTTAAGGATCAGAAACTGAAGGGTGAATACACAGGCGAAAATAAGATTTTTTAAATTGTAGCGACCGTGTAGTAGCGTTTTTTTAAACGTTTCCTACAATAAGATAAGCGAATAAAGTAGCTCTTCTCAAACACTTCACAACCGGTTTTACTGAAATACTCTAGAAGTTACAAACGTTTGAACAGTAAAATGTGATTTAAGTTTTCTTTATCATTTTAAGATCTCTATTTTTGCCGTCAGCACCGCCAATGGCAGAAGTCAAGTTGTTGAAGCTACTAGACTAGTGGTTCTGAACTTTTGTAAAATGGAAAATAATACACTGCGCCGTTATCTTACTTCAGTAAGAGGTATTGCAGTTATTAGAGCTGAATATAATTAAGATTAGTTTTCTTTCTTTTTTTTTTTCTAGAACAGTCTCTACTGTCTTGAAGTAGAACTAGATATCTCACTTATCACTGTTGCCCTCTATTGTAGTTCTTATAGACCTAGTACTATAAGTAACAGACTTTAGAGAGCCTCGACACGCGTTCTAAAATACTTTACCAGATGGAAGATTAATATTAATCCATCAAAGACCCAAGCGATATTCTTCACCCGCCGACGCCCAAAATTGCCAAGAAAACTAATCATTTCTGTAAATGACATTGCCTGGTCTAATCATATAAAATATCTTGGCTTAATATTAGACAGCAAAAATTAACTTACAGCGAACATATCGAGTACATCTCGGTTAAAACAAATAGAGCTATCTCGCTAGTATATCCCTTGCTCAATTGCAAATCCTATCTAAGTGCAAATAACAAACTTGTCATCTACAAGTGTCATTTATAACACCTATTTTATCACATACTCTTGTCCCTAGTGTGTGGTCTTCTGTTAGTAGGGCGCATTATAACAAGCTACAGGTAATCCAAAATCGATGCTTAAGATGCATTCTTAGGGCTAATATAGATATACACAAGAGTAGCATTTATGCGTAACATTTTAGAGTTACCGCAAATCAGAGATTATGTTTTGAGTGCAACTACTAAGTTCTGTGATAAATACTTATCAGCTCTATTGGTAACTATGATTCCAGGCAACTACGCACTATTTATACTAAGTACAAACATCGTAGACTTAAGCATAATACGAGTATATTATTCTGAATTATATGACGTTAGTACTAGTTATTTAGTTTTAGTTTTATTTTAAAATTATTCTATTTGATAATCGCTGTGTTTTAATATCTATGTAATGTGGCACTAGCCACCAAGTTCTCCCCTCCTGCAGTAGGTTTTTGTTTCTTTTCCTACTAACGTAAACGTCGCATATCATGTCTTATTTGTATGTATATTCATTAATTTAGTTATGTGGTAAAACTCGTGTCGGTACACATATTAATAACTATGTCATGAGTGTAATGTTATTGTTTATGCAAATAAATCTTTATCTTTATCTCTTATCAATGCCAAAGTAAGTTCTTTACAGCTTACATTCTATGCCATACAGACTCATAATTATCCGCAGTAGTCAGAACCGGATGGAATGATTCAAGCAATCTGTTACCACTGCAATTACATCTTTTGCGCTACAATCTTCCACATCGCGCTGCTGCACATTACCACCACATCCTCGTTGTGTGTTATTACACACGGTGAATGAAGCGTCCTACATATTTTAACGCAAGAGATAAATCCGTACCTAATAATGAGCTGGATATAGTAGCATATTTTTCAATGCCTAATGATGACGGTCGACCTTAGCCTATAATATTCCATACATTTTTTTCTTCCAGACTCCAAATCAGTTTCCTTCCAGTTTTCGAACATTTCTATCCTAGAAGCTTTCTCTTCTTTATAATAAGCTCACACCTTATTCATTTTAGCGGAAATTACATCACTCTAGATCAGCTTTCTCCCGAAACATTCTCGCAAATTCCATTTCTGCATACGAAATTATACTCCAGGATAGTAACGGTGTCGAGTTTAAGTTCTAACAAGAGCGTCGTCTGTTGGAAGATAGTTCACAGAACAATACCATGTGCTTTTTCAGTGACCATCTTTGGTGTTGACGTTATTTTACAGTTTTCCTTCCAAGTCCTTAATATCTTCTCCATTTTAAACTATAAGTCTGCGATAAAGTTTATTTTTATTCATTATTATTAATATAGTTCACCATAAGGACAGTTACTTTATGTTCTGCAATTTTAGATCTAATCTAAATATGCAGCACTCATAATAAGCATAACCTGTGCAGAATCTCTTTCTGTTGAGCTTTCTACCTAGTATTCGAGTTTGTTGCGACTTGGTATTCCTACTCCGTATTGCGCCTCTTATATCCTGTCTTTTCCTTCTCTGCACTATTTATTCCCAGCATATTGATTACTTCCTGCTAATGACATTTGACATTGGATATAAATATAATTGATTCGTTTCCCTTTTTTCTAATTGTTTCTGGATAAAGGTCCCTCCCTTGTTGACGACCCCCCCCCCCCCCCAAATATACTTGAGCTTGGTTAATATTGATAGCAGGCGGGTCTGTGAATAAAAAAAAAGCAAAAAAAAAACAACTAAATACGATCCGAAAAAAGTTGTTATAATAACTTCAAAATACTATCCAGGGTTACACATAAACTTGGGTTAAATATTATTATTGCATAGGGATAATGTCTCTTTAGGTGATCAGCCTTAATGAAATAAAATAATTTTTCTTTTCCGATTGCGGTAGGTAATTCGTCGACGTAAAGAAGTTTGGATATGAATTTTTCGTCATCGCGGTCTAATTTCAGGGATATAGAATGTGTATTTTAGATGAAACGGAAAAAGGATTCAGATGTCCAAATAATATTTCACCGGCATACATTGAACGGTAAAAAAATTAAAGGTGGAAGAGAAATATTAACTCGCTGTGTCTGGTACAATCGTCACAACACTCGAAATACAGTTTGTGCAGCTGCTAGTGGTTTAATTTTTTAAGGCTAAACTTGACGAATTAAACATTTTTAGCGCAGATTTAGATCCTTTTGAAACACCTTTTCTTCTCGGGTAGAGTGGTTCCTTAATGTATAATGCCGAAGAATCCATACTTCGAAATTTCTTTACCACAACAAATTCGTCCTTGTAATTTCTGACCATAATCTGGACAAGTGAAAATCTTTTGTTTTTATAAACGAATTTCACTTTTTCGACTATGATATGAAATTACAAGGACAAATTCGTTGTCGTAAAGAAATTTAGAAGTATGGATTTTTCGGCATCGCTACAATCGTAGGAACGAAATCGAAAATTTATTTGAATGCCGAAGCAGCATTTCGTTAAACATGAACAAGTTCCTGGAGCATTCGTTTGTGATATATGAAACTGATGGTGGCCCTTCTTGGGTGTGCTTAATTCTCGTCGTTTCATCGATATTTCCGAAATAAATACGGCCTTTTCGAATTCAGACGATTTATTTCTCAAGAAGGTTCTATACTCGCAGCTCTTTGGTCTAGGAAATATAATTTCAATTTACTTAACAGTGCCTCTGTTTCAAAATGCTCCTCCTCAAAGAATGTGACGACTAGATAATAATGACAAAAAAAAACAAAAAAAAAACACACAAATGAAACAATCTAGATAAGCACATTGATAAAATACAAGAATTGCAGTCATTTTGTTGAAGACGTCTGAAGATAAATTAGTATAGCAATGAAGAAAAAGATATTGGATTAATCACCGTACCAGTTAATGGAACGCGGATTATGCAGCGAGGAATTTTCTTCTCCACTGCGTTGTCTCGCTCCGCGAAGCAAAAGAGGAAATCGTGACAGAGAGACAACCGACTAAGGTGAAAAGGGTCGAAATGATGAATGGGGAATTATGTGAGAAACACATACATCGTTTTCTCTTCGCAGGCTACGTCTTATGTAGCACTTTTGCGTGGGCGGTAATGCGATTTTACGTATACATAAGAAGAAGAAGAGAATGCTGGCGCATTTCGAATCACGCTAGTAAAGATTCGAAAATGGTTGGGAAAGAGACGAGTTACCGAAAGTGTACGCGATATAAAAAACGCCAGCAGCACGTTAATAAGCGAGCTCTTCCGGTGCATATCCGAAACGTAGCTGCGGTATTTAAAATGAATTTTACCATTCGTGCGAGCTCCGGAAAGAGGAAGTGTTTTTCCGCTCTTTGAAATTCCGACAGCCGTCCGCGCCAGTGTTTTACGGGGGATGGGTAAAATCGCAACGAAAAAAGCAAAGAGATATATCGTGTTCCGATGAGTTGAAAGGTTTTAGAACGACCTGTTTTTAATCGTTTTCGATTTTTTTTTACTTTATATACGACCATAATATTGATTTTGATTTACTATTCGAAGATTTCGTTTTTAAGGATTCGTCAACGAGGACACATTGGACCAATAATTGGGAAGAAAGAAAATATAAAGTTGTATATTCATAAAAGTTCAGCGGTAGAGAATAAAAAGCACCATAAAGGATACTAAATTTTAGTGGAAAAGCAGAAAAAATCGAATATTCAAACAAAATGTAATCAATATCACAAGGAAAAGGGGATGAAAAGGATAAAATGTAGTAGATGTACCGGGTGGAAACCTGAGAAAATGATGCAGAAAGAAGACTATGCGTAAAATGAAACCGACAAATAGTCGAGATTGTGACGCTTAAGAGAAGAGAGAGGTTCAGGAAACAAGAGTGCGGAGAAAGAGGGATGGCTGAATAGAGGAGAGTAAAAAGATGCAGAATTGGAAAATGAAGGAGAGGAATTTAGTTATAGTCTGGACTGAGTCCTTTAAAGATTAAAAATATGTAGAACGGGCTAATGAATCCGATATTTTATTGCGTTTTTAATGTTCAAATGAAAAGGAATCAACAGAAGATTTACGTAATCGGATGGTGGAGAAGAAAGAGGAGATATAATAGTCTGCAGAACATTTTAAGAAACCCCGAGATCGTGAGAGCGTACTATGTGAAAAACTAGTATGGAGAAAACAAAAACGAGAGCGTGTAGAATAGCCGCATAGAAAATTGAGCGAAAGAAAATAAGTTAAAAGATTCAGAATAATTGAAGGTGGAACATGAAAGAGCAGAACCAACTCCATTTGTAGAACCGTCTGTAAAGAAGGAGAGCGAGCTCAAGGCACACTGGAAAATTAAATTCCGGGGAAATATTGATGAACAGTTTTAGAATAGACCGATCAAGACATTTGACAGGATGAAGGTAACTCTGGAAAAACTGAAAGAAATATAAGAAAGTTTTCTTAGGAGTTTATAAATATACCGTAAAAATTTAAGGAGACGAACAGAAATATTAGAGATAAAATTCGAATATTATTCGAAGTAAATCGTCATTCGTAAGAAGAATAATTAGGCAGGCACAAAATCAAAAAGCGACAACCTAAATAAAATATCTAAGTATCAGGAGAGGGGAATATGGGATTCAGCACGGATATAGCTGGAATCGGGGTAGAGATATTAGGGCATCAAGACCAAGATAAAGAGGTAAGTGGTACGAATGCGGTCCAATTTTGAATGAAGAGACCAGGAGGAATTTTCATAGATAAAGCATCAGTAATCTAGGATAGAGCAGATAAACGATATCTGTAGAATGTCGTCGCGATAGCCTAGTTGCTAGAGCGCTTGACTTTCGTTACGGAGGTCACGTATTCGATCCCGGGCGACGAAAGAAGTTTATTTACAAAAATTAAATTAAAATACTCGCTAATAGCCACGTGGAAGGCAATGACGAACAAGCATATCATCATATGCGCGCTAGGTCAGTACACACAGCAGACACAGGCGGGATTGTACTTGTATATGTCGATGTAAATCAAACGATTACTAATCAGTTCCGAATGTAGTCTTGCGTGTGAACACATTCGTACTGCATATAAACAATTGCCACGAGCACTATAATCAGTACAACTAGAATGTACAAGTAGGTAGTCACGACGCTCGGAATCGAGCGATACGACTGAAAAGAAAGTAGAGCATAAATAAGATGCAAGGATCGCCGCAATAATATTAGAGTAAAAAAGAGATTTTAATAGATTGAGTTTTTGAGAGGGGATATAAATACAGATGATTAATGTTGATCGTGAAAGAAATGTATACCAGAAAGATTATAATTTTTTAACAGCATTAGAGAGACCTTTGAAGACGGGAGTTAGCTAACGATATTGCGATGAGTTTATGAGCACATCATCGGCAGAGAAATAAAAAAAAGCGGATTTAGATTAAAGAGCTAGATTCTACAATAGAAATCTTAAGGTAATCCTCGAAAGATTAACATCGTGGCAGAATAGAAAGAAGAAAAATTGCTCTTCTACACTGAAAGAGATGAATAGTAAGGAGAAGCAAAGTCAATAGGAATGCTGAAAGAGAATATTACGTCGAAGAGCGTGGGAAGGTGAACGTTATCAATTGCAATTAAAATCTCAATGAAAGCTACATTAAGGATTTTTTATTGATAAATGAAACATAAAGTGTCCGATAGAAGCGTATTAATACAGTGTGGTGGACTAAGAACGAAAATCAAAAAACATACTACTATACAACGTTCTGCGCTCGAGCCATCAAACAAGGCATTTGTTAATTACATTTCGGAAAAGTTTTTCAGGAAGAAACAAGGAAGATTACGGTTTTGAGATGGGAACAATAACAAAAGTGTTGCAAACCCATATCCAATTTTGGCGCACTATTTAGAAATATGTTTTCACAATTAATTAACAAAACAATCGGAAATGCATGTTTATAAATCGTTATTATATGTCATTAAAAATAAGTGCATCAACACTGGTAACACCATATTTAAATAATACTTCGAACGTCTATGTAAAAAGCGACAGGTGCCGTGAAATTCACGCATGTTCGATGTAATAATTTTTAAAAAGCTGTCCACTATATACCGAAACTTATAAAATAATTTATTTAAAATCTAATATATCGGATAAAGTAATTCGTGAATCAATTTACACCAGTATTTTATTTACTCCATCTTTCTTGCCATTTATTCATATTGATTAATTTTTATTTTATTTTTTTGAATTTTCAACACTCAAAACAGCGTTCGTACCGTAAATGTTTTTATTCCCTATTAATTTCTTTTCCATATTACGAGTAAAGTTAATCTGAGAACCGTTTTTTTTTTTTTTTTTTTGTATCTTACTAATAAAACAGTTTGGTACGTAATCAGCCGACAGCGTAACAACTGGCACTGCTGTAGACAGCGCGCAGTTTGTATGGTAATGTTCAGAGCAGCAGCTTTTTCTGACTTAAGTCATTCGGAATTCTTAATATTTTCCAATATATGTATGCGCTGGAGCCGAAATTATGAATTTGTTTCTGATTTTTAAAGCGATAAATTTATCAGATTTCGCCGGGTTCGTCCGTCGGCAGACACTCTGTATATTATCACATATTTATAATCTGATTAAATTGGTTTTCCTTTTCTGAATGGGGCTTCTGATGCGAAAGCATTGCGCGTATATTTTGTGAGAATCTATTACACATGAATAGAAAAAAAAAAGTCGGAAAATACAAATTAAAAACGGCGTCGCGTCGTTTACGAAGAACAAAAAAGATGGCGAAATCACACGTTACATTAATCATTGAACACATTATCACGGAAAAACTCTTCCGTCTAGGAGAGCAGGTGGGAGTTTCATATTTAGTATGACCGCCTTTAACCTCCACAACGGCTTTAAGCCTTCGCGGCATGAAAAAAACCAACTGCTCCAAGTACTGTACCGAAATCATCGCCCATTCTTCTTCTAGACAATATGCTTGTTCGAGACCGGCCTCTCTCAAATTTTGCGGTCTAAATAATCGCAGAGGTGCTCAATTGGATTACAATCTGGGGGGGACTATGGCGGCGTTTCGAAGACCTTCGGACAGTTGTATAGGAGCCACTCACCTCGTGTAATAAGCCGTATACTTCGGATCGTTATCCTGGTACAAGCGAAAGGAACTTAGGATTCCTAACTTCTCCGCACTGGGGCGTAGATTCGTTTTCAGGATCACTCTCTGTACATAGCAGCATCCGTATTTCCTGTGATAAACTCTAATGCACCTACGCCACTCGCGGTAAAACAACCCCTAATTTATTGAGGCAGTCAAGTTTTCACTTTCCAGTGCTGTATTAGGTTTATGTCATAATCCGAGTTCCCGATCACTGCCAAACTGGTTGAACTTCGATTCATCCGTAAAAAGGTCATTACGCCAAAAAAAAGGTTTCCGGTTCGAAGTGGTACTTTTTTGCGAACTTTTTGTCTGTTCGTTGCGCTAATATGTCTGCGAGCCGTTCGCGAAAAGTAGCCCATCCTTTTCACCGCTCGGTGTACAGTTGCGGCGGTAATTGTTACACTTGCTGTTTGAGCTAGTTCCGACTTAATTGTGGTGCACTTACCTGCGAAGCTTTTGCGATTTTCCGCCTGATCCAGCGTTCATCGGTCTCAGTTAATTTTCTCGGTTGTCCTTTTGGCAGAATTGAATGAATGCAATTTTCCTGTTCGAAGTGCTGTAAAATCGCGTGTACGGTGGTTTTCCAGGCATATTTAGTAACTTCGATATTTGACCTCCCGATAAAACTTCCGCATAGTTCGAAATTACGAGTTTATGGACCGAAAAAAGGCTATGATGGCCTTTGCGCGACATTCATTCATCAAGCACACTTTTTTGAATCGTGACGAATCGACACCATTTCACAGCGAAATTTTTTCACGCACTGGTTCCTACGTAGGTACGCTTGCTCTAAATGAATCCGACGCACTCTGGAAAAACCCATTACATGCTTCGCACTCGACCTTTCTTACCTGTTCAACGAATTAATGTAACGCGTCATTTCGTCGCACTTTCACACCTGCAGCTCTAACGTCCGACCTACTGCATTGAACTCGCTCAAATTTTGGTGACTCACACTTGGATATATTCTCTTTCGTTTCACATAACAGTCGCATATTTCAGCCATTACCAAGCTGTAGGACTTTCTTCACCTTGGTGTGTTGTTTTTCAACGATTAATGTCGCTCACTGTATATTTGCCGTCTTCCGACGGATCGCTTGAACAGTTCGAAAGTTTCCCGATAGGTTTTAATAGACACAGATCATTTATAAATTCCAAAAAATTGAATTGGGCCCAAATACTTCCTTGGGGAACTGCAATATTCTGTATCTAGAACTATATATATTATAACATATCGTTTGTCAAGTAGATAAGACTTAAACCAGTCTAAAAAACAAACTCACAAGAGTCAGCTCTTCTTAATTTTTAATTAACAACAACTCATGATTCACACAGTATCAAGTCTTCTTTTTCAAATCGAAATACATAGCTGCTGCGAGCCTCTCAACCTTAGCTGGTATACCACCTTTGTCTTACAACAGAAAATTCTTCACTTATCGCGATATGCTTTCATGGGCTGCGGAGAATCATTGCGACGTAGCTACGGAGCCTGGCTTTCCCAAGGATAACCTACCTGAAGTCAATGCAATCTTGTTGCAAAATAACATAAAGCCCAACTTAACACCCAGAACGGACTTTTCAAAATTACCCCCACCCTCCTAGGCTTCTTTTCAGGAAGAAGCTTACACAACTCTCACTGATAACAATCACCCAACGGCACTGCGAGGGCACAGGGCGCTAAATATTATTAATAAATATACCACGTTCTCGAAAGCATACACTGATGGATCCAAAGCTAATGAGTCCAAGGCTGCCCCAGCTGCATGCGCTTTCGAAATAGACGGAATCGCAGAGGGCATACGGTTGAACAACGTTGTATCCATTGCGGAAGCCGAAATGTATGCTGTGTTGTTTCGTCTTCAGGCATACTTAGAACTGAGATCCCAACCGCTCGGTATCTTACTGGTGACTGATTCCTTGCAGTCCATACGTGCTTTGCAGTCAGATCACCCGGAATCACCAATAGTCCTAGAAGTTCTGGCTATCTTATACCAGCTGAGCCGAGGGGGATGCGGAGTTGTTTTTTTATGGGTCCCCAGTCATGTCGGTGTTCCGGGGAATGAGCGGGTTGACCTGGTCGCTCGGTCATTCATGATGTGCCCAATGCCGTTATTTGCTTTTGGTCCATTATCTTTAAGAGGTTTCCTGTCAGATACGGTCTTCGCACAGTGGAGTCATGACTGGATGTGTTCAGTCGACCTTCCTCAGAGAACTGAAGCCTACGTCGAAGCCATGGTGGCCTCCAGTCGGAACAGAACACAAAGTGTTTTCGGCAATCAATCGCCTGAGAACGGGACATACGTCCTTTTCCCACGACTATATCCTCAAACAGGCCCCAAAGCCAAGTACCTGCCAACTTTGTTCTATCGATGAATACCCGTCAGTTTCGCATATCTTGCTGAAATGCACACGTCTAAATGGGTTACGACGAGGCCAGATCACATCGATTGAAGACCTCCTCTCAAATACCCCTACCGCTTTGAACTTCGTTCAGGCTAGCGAGCTAAGGAGTCTGTTTTAAATGTGGGTCCACTCACTACGATAACCTAGGTTGTTACATGCAGCGAGTGGTTTAGTACCCCTTCTTAAATTAAAAAAAAAAAAAAACTTCTAAGTTACCCGTAAAGTAAGAGATATGCTCAAATCCGTATCACGTTCAGGTAAAAACCCAAATTGATTTTCACTAAAAAAATTTAACTCGAGTAAATAATTTAACATTTTTATCTTTATACACTTTTCAAATATTTTGAAAATTGTTGAGAGTATACTGATCGATCTGTAGTTTTCGGTGAGCTCTTTACTGCCACTTTTACGAAATTGGAACAATAACTTCGGGCTTCAGAATATTCGGAAAAATACCTCTGATAGAACGAAATTATTGAATAGGTATGCTGATGGTTTTACGAAAAAAGATAAATTTTCTTTTACAACCACAATAGATATTTTATCTTTTCCGAAAGAGGATTTATTAGGTAAGAAGAAAATTGCGCATTTTATGTCTTCATAAGTGAATTCAATAAAACCAAACGATTTTGTAAACCCTTGCCCGACCAGCTCATCTATATCCTCATCATCGACACCTTCATCATTTATATTCTGACTTATGCCGAGGCAATCTTTCAAGTACATATTAAAGTAATTTTCAACCAACTTCTCGTTCCCTAAAACCGGCAATACATTGTTAATTACTATTATCTGTTTTAAATTTAACGATTTTTTACCAATAGTCGTATTTATAATATTCCAAAATTTTTTCTGATTTGTTGTACTCTTATTCAGCAGCCTATTATAATATGCGAATTTAGCTTTCTTCACCTCTTGTTGTATATTTTTTTGTTAGAAATAGTCTTAAATTCGATTTTTAGTGCAGTATTTGTAGAGTCTAGTTTGTAGGCTTCGGTAAATTCCTCTTTTTTCCGAGGATAGTTTTAGAATAACTCCAGTTACCCGTGGATTTCTTTTTTTAGATTTACTTTTAGAGGGAGAGATTTCAACTTTACATTTCTCCGCAATATCAGTCGGATTTGCCAAAAACCACTCGAATTTTTCATTTACTGATGCATGAGAAGTATAGAAAATATCTATGTTCCAGCTTAATACTTTTTTTTTTACGAAAATCATTCTTATCGAAAAAGTAATTGACCTCCACGCAGAGGAGGAGACATTCTAAAAGCAAAATAGTTGCATCTAATCCCTTATGATCCGAAAACGGAATGTCAACAAGATGATAGGTAACATTTAGCGGTTTGGTTTTGTTATATACATACCTCTTATTAACAAATGATCTAAACAGGACTCATACACTTCTTTTCCCCCTAAAATAGGTAGCCTAATAATGCCCGTAGATCTCAATATTGAAAAAACTAACGAAATGAATGTTAAAAAAATGAAGCTAAGCAAAGATATAACAAACAAAACAATAAAAGAAATGCACTTAAAATACATCAAAACAAATGGCAAGAACTATATCGTACTGAGCAAACGGGAAGAAGAACATTCAGTCTTATTTCCAACATCAATGATAGACTTCTAAATAAAGAACTAAACCCTAACTTCTGTTTAACACAATTCTTAACTGGCCACGGAAACTTCAGAACATACCTGAAAAAATTTTAAATTGTGAATAACGACACATACATCCACTGCAACGGAAGCATTGATTCTCCGGATCATACCCTTTTTACACTCTCTGTGTGTTACATTAGATAGTATTAGACAGAAATATAATATCAGTAGTAATTTCAAAAATCAGTTCAGTGGAATGGAAGAAACGAAGAATACCAGTAAATTTGTGAAGGCTGTAATGACCACTAAACGAAAACAGAGGAGGAAATTGTCTAGACCAGAGGAATGGAATAAATTAAAACAGAAATCGTGATTATTATTATTTAGATTATTTTCAAGTGTAACGACTAGAGAACATTGAGAAGCTAATAAGGCACAAGATCTCCAGTCCATTACTATTATATTACTATGTATTTCTATATATATATATATATATATATATAATATTCTGCAAATATATTTGCCCCATCGGTACATCCCAATTGGGGACCAAAAAAAAAAAAAAGTACGTAGCCTGATTTACGACTTTAACGGGTACTAATCAAATTATAGTAATCGGTGCTGGCTGCAATATCAAATAAATTTATGTTCACCACGCCTGTAATTACTGCTAACTCTTCAGACAAATTTAAAATATATTCAAACTCCTCTAGGAACCTATCGTGCTGTGCATCACAAAATTTATAGATACCGCAAATTGAAAAAAAAACATAATAATAATAATAATAATAATAATAATAATAATAATAATAATAGTAGTAATAAAAATAATAGGATGTCGGTCAAAGAAGCAGATACTTGGAAAAACGAGATGCCGCATTAACGAGGACGACCTCGGTATTTTAAATAGTTTCCGTGTCGTTTGTAGAATGTACGAACAGACTTTAAAATAACTTAGGAGGGAAGAAAATTTCAAACTTAGTAAAGTGTCCAAAGGTGTGGCGCCTAAGAAGAAAAAAACGAAAATGCGGAAACGAAAAAAAAAATATAGCGAGAATAATTTAATTTTCGAACACTGTCGAACAGTTCCACAAGAATCGAAATGCTCTATAGTATCGTGTCGAGACAGAAATTATAGATTAATGCGAAGAATAAAAATGTAGTTATTTTTCTTTTCATTTATTCTTTTTCTTCTTTTTTTTTTTTGTGGATGGAGCGAGAAGCTCAACAACCGATGTACTCGAGAAAAAAAACGATTAGAAAAGGAAAACGTCAACTTATCGGATAGATGAAATAAGAAGCCACGAATAGCGGAAATAACGCACGGAGAAGGAAAAGACAGGGTGTAAGAAGTGCAGTAAGGAAATTGAGTCTGAGCAAATTGGAATAAGAAGTGGAATTTATCCTTTCTGCTAGGGTCCGACGTGGAAAAATAATTTTAGGTGCGAACGTTAGCGCGATAATTATTTACGTTAGAAAATTAAAATATGTAATTGACGCTTCATTGTTCGAAGTAGTGATAACAATGGAAGCAGATTGCTAAGGGCCTCGGTAAAAAATGTCCGGATGAGAGATAGTGTCAGAAGCAGGTTCGGCAGAATGAGCGAAGATCGAGGATGGGCCAGCGACATGGTGACGGGTAGCAGACAGCCACGGACGGGTACAACAATCAGACGCGCGAATGTCGAAAAACAAAACAGCGACAGCGGTACCGTCTCGTTGTTAAAAGTTACGAAATGAGATAAATTTTCATCGAGCGAGCAACTTTACGAAGAAATTAGTCCGATTATAAGAGGCCGCTGATGAACGACAACGCAGATTCAGTGCAATAAGAGTGCCTGCTACCTCATGTTCTGTACGAATAAGAGTGCCTGCTACCTCATGTTCTGTACGAATAAGAGTTGCCCGTTCGTTCTTAATTATTTTTTCACTGTTCGGCCGCCGGGTTGCCCGACAGGACTTTTCACCGTCCAGAAAATAACCGTATTTCCCCCTCTGACTTACACAGCCGTAGTTTTTAAGAAAGGAAATTGCCCCTACCTAAAGTTAGCTGACAAATGCTTTCGCAACATGGTAATTTCCTGAGCTTTACGTTTCTGATAATTTAAGATCGTGCAAAGTATGTATATAGAAGCGTGTAAAAAAATTCATTGAAATTTTTCATGTGATCCACATTGGTCACGCTACAAGTTTCGATATAGTTTTTTATGTTGTATTCGAAAACGGCAAGCTACAGCAGTTATTAGAGGTTCGGTAGTGGCCAATGTTATTTAATTTGTATTCGGAGATAATATTTGCGCAGACTTTAGAAGAGAACCTGGACAAAGGAATAAGAATTGGAAGACGAAAAATTCTAGTGATACACGTTTGTACCGATGACACTGCACTGCTGGCGGAGAAAAATTGTCTGTACCTGAGATAACAGCTGACGTTCCAAATGAACGAATTCGACAACATACGCGAACACATCGTCTAATTTAACGCTATCACTCAATTCTTATCACAAGCGAATAAGTCGGCGAACGGCGATATCAAGTATAAAATAAAGTTATTTAGAACAACATATCTAACACCCTTTGAATTTCTCACTAAAAAGCACACTGCAACAAGCCTAATACAGTATAGTCATTGCGCTTCACTGGTCTCCAGTGAGACGTCACAATGAACTAACCCCCATTCTACGTTGTAATTATTGCGATTCCTCGTATTAACCCTGTAGAGAATATTAAAAACCAGCCTCCGAAAAGAGAACAAATTAACTGATTTCGCAATCCACGCTTTAACCAATGCTCACTGTGTACGCTATTCCGTATTTAAACTTTTATTTCAGTTTCCGAATTGAATTTAATCAATCGGTCCGAGAAGTCTGTTTCCTTAAATAACGGTGCGAACCCAGTTCGAACCAGACGGCCGCCGCCAATAGGTACTTTGCGAATAGGGGGCACTCTTTACATCAAGTGGTCGCTGAATTTTCTTTAATGCGATAATATCATAGCGACAATATTGCGTGTATGACTCTATTCGTGCGGGGAACTGAAATATTACTAAACATAATTTCGGCTCTAGTATTGGGGCTGTGGAAGTATTCTCAAAGCTAGGAGAGAAAATATTGCGTTCCCTTTTTAAATATCCTATTTTTCGCCTGGAATATTAAAGCGTGTTTTCAATTTTTTCCAATTACTTATTGCACAATTCATCTTTTTTTTTTTTTTTTTTTTTTGTATATTCGAAAGATCTCGATAAAACAGTGATTACGAGATATTCATTTTTTCAGCGCTTCTGTCTAAGTATAATACTATACTATCAAAATTAGAAAGATGTGGATTTTAAAGGGGTGCCCCCACCGAGAGGATAAAAAGGTGTTTGCTAATGTATTTAACCGTAGACTAGTATTGTCAGTAAACTGTAAATTTTTTTCACTTGAACTGTAGGAATTCCTACCGCGCTGGTTTAAATGTTGACGATAAATTTGCATTTCTTATTTCAGACTTATAATTTGAGTACGCTTCGTTTACTTTCCGGATATGACGTATTTCATAGGGGTGAGTAATTTTTACTTATCGATAGCGGTTAATGTGAACGTTCTGCAATCTTTAACTGTTAATAATAACATAACTAGTGTGTGAACAATGTTTTCGAGCAAGTGTGTGTTTAAAAAATAAATGTAGCGGAAAAGTCAACGAGTGAACGATGAGTTCTTTTATGTGTAACAGTGAATATTGCCGTAATACACTTTGATGTAAATGAGCTAATGTCTTTAGAATGTAAGGCGTTATATCGTGGGAACCGGTGTAGACTGGCCAAAGGGCCAGAGCTGGGCCAAAAAAAAAAAAGAAAAAATTGCTGTCATAAATTCATGCATTATTTACATTCACAATTTCAATATGATAAACGATGAAAATAGTAAAGCATTATCTAGCTGAAATTAAACATTACATTTACCATCTCGACACTGGTAAAACAGCGGTAAATAATTAAATTAAGCTAACTAAAAATTACATAAGAACAACAAACAACAATTCCGCTAAATACGAATTTACTATTAATACACAAATCCTCGCACGAAAATAGAAAAATAAAAGTGTCAGAAAATATTGTCGACATTGCCGCTATAATAAAAGGAGATATACAATTCCACCTTTTTTAATATTAATTAATACTTTAAAATTAATTAAAGATCAAAATTACTGTTACTTTTTAAAAACTACTATCCAAAAAGTAAAATTACCCATGGGATCACCTACTTTCACTTTTAGTGTGAAACTTTAATCCGATAACGTGAAAAAGAATTACTACCTAGAAACTTAAAAAATACAATATCACTTTTTACACCGAGCATGTCGATGATATTTTCAGTATATTTGAACGAAACAATACTTACGCGGCCTCGGTTGTACGATATTCCTTCGCTTCGCCGTTCCGTTATTGTCCCTATTATCCGTTTACGTCTCAATCATACTCTTCTTCCTTATTCCCGTTTTCGTCTCGCACTGTCCACTAATTATCCTCTTCATCCTGACGACGAAGCCATATCTGTGATCCCGACCATATCTTCTTCGAATGTCCATCCTTCGTTAATGTAATCTACTTCTTTGTACTCCAATCTGTTATTAAACTCTCTAATCCTTATTGTGCCTCGTCTATCTTACCGTTTCTGTCGATCTCCGTTGTTCCTACCCTCAGTTCTTTTATCTTATCAATATTTGACACCTACTCTACATTTAACTGATCCTTCTTCCTCGTGTCGTTTCTGGGCGAAGATCCGTTGCCCAAAGGGGAAAAAAAAGAAAAGAGAAATGTATTTTGTTAATTTTCATATGTCGCATTTATAGTATAAAACAATTTTCACATAACTGCGTGAAAAGGGTATGGAAATAAAAGGATCCCGCCAATGTCGAATTCATTAGCGGCAGTAATCAAATTGCGAACATCGAGACTTATAGTCGTTGAAGTTAGGAAATTAGGTTAAACGCTCAAAATCGTTATTGTGTGCTCGTGTTTTAAATAGATTTTTGTTATTATTGATACTCACGGAAATGAGATAGCTGACTTAACTAGATCAAATTCGGAAGAATACGTTAAGAGAATAAAAGACAGAATGCACGGAAAATTGAAATGGAAACAGAAACGGAATATATATATATATATATATAAAAGATTTCATAAGTACGTTATTTTTTTTGTAGGGGAGGGGGTACCAAAAATATTTCATGCCCAGAAGCAATATAGAGGGAAAAGAATCATCAGTTAAATACCAATTCGGTCAGAGATGAATATTGTAAAAGAATTAAGTAAAAAAATAACGAGCGAAGAAGGGAATGGCAGAATATCATTCGAGAATTGTACATAAAGAGAGATTACATAAATCGGTAGAAAAAGGATGGCCCATTAACGAATTTATTATAGCAAATTATGCAATAACTGCGAGGAAATAATCTTGGTGCAATAATTATGAAAATGAAAGGAGGCCGTTTATTAGAAATATATTAGCAAAGGTACATTACTTTTAACAGCTTTTTAAAAATAGAGTTAATTAGCCGTTTTCGTTCAGGTGCGTAAATGTTTATGTAACTTTTAAAGTCAACAAAGATGGAAATATAATGCAATTAGAGTAAAACGGGTGAAAGACCAAGTTCAGCTAAAAAAGGGAGAATAAAAGGGGGAAAAGCGAAAAAACGGGAAAAAAAACAAAAAAGGAAAAATCGCGATATCAGCAGTACAGCCGGTATCGAATAAAACACAGTGCACTGCATCCTTTCATTAAAGGTTTTCCGAACGTCGGTTCGTAGTTATTAAAATATTATCTGGCATTTTCGATCTTTTTTATTACGCATAATAGGGCAATGTTTATTTTTATTATTTATTATTATTTTTTTAGTTTTAAAAATCAATGCGATTCGTTTTATCTAATTTTCTGTTTTCTTCTTTTCACGTTTTTTTTTTTTTTACTGCTATTTCTGATTTTATACAGTTCTCGCGAAGGTGGTATTTGAATACTAGCGCACAAAGGCGGAAACAGGCTTTTCAATCCTGAAGTAAAACGGGCAACTCGGATTACGCTAACAAAAGATGTTTAAATTAATACGACAATTTTCATATCAGCTATTAGACGCGGTTCGGTAAAGCGGTTGACTTTTCTGTTCAACGAAGAAGCGAATAGTTCATACCTTTTTTTAAATAACTCCCTCTGCAGCTTTCACCGGGTTATTTCATCCGCTAAATCCGGCTACGATATTTTTACTAATCGGTCTTTTATCATTTTTTTAATAACTTCTTCGCTAATTAATTCCGCTACCTGATAGTTTCTGATACTTTAATCCTAAAAATTCCACTTTTTTGAACGTATCAGTTAAAACTGAATTTTCTAAAATTTCTTTCATTAACAGAATGGGGAAGTGACAAATGCTTTAATTATTCTCTCTAAATAACTCATCCAAATTAGTTATTGTTCTTGTCACAAGATTTTCAGTCATTTTTATTTATTCTTTTTTCTCTTTCCGAAAATTCAAATTAAAGGGGAAATGGAATCATTTAACTTTTTATTCGGAAATATATATATATATATATATATATATATATATATATAAGATATATATATATAAAAGATATATATATATATATATATATATATATATATATATAATTCTTCTTTGCGTGTGTTTGTGACTGAACTCCTCCTAAACGGCTGGATCGATTTTGATGAAATTTTTTGTGTGTGTTCAAGTGTATTCAAGAATGGTTTAGATTCACAATTCGGTCCACTACACGAAATATGAGGGTTTTAAATAGTTGAGATGAGACCAGGGGCACAGAAATGTATATGGGACGAATAAAAAGAAATTAATAAAAAAATTAATTTTTAAATAAAATGATTACCACGGTAAAAATAAACTAAACCTAAAAATTTAAATAAAACGATTACTATAGTTATATTATTATTAGTTTCTGGTGTAAGTAAATACGCCGCTTCTGTTACTTCACTTTTTGCGTTATTGAAATCATTAAACTTCCAAGTCGCGCGCTCCTAGCTAGCTGCTGTACTCATTACGGAGAGTTTAAAAAAAAAGTGGTCTTTTCTAAAATATCCTGCAACGGAATTTACTGCCGGGAACGTTATTAATATTCAAATTTGAAATCTTTACTCAACTACTGCAGTTTTTTGTTGCGATAATAAATTAATTTTAATGAAATGCTCGATACGGAGAATTCGGAAGATATGAGCGAAGAAGATGTTCTCTTAAATGTGTAATTATGGGAGATCACCGTGTGAGTAACTCCAAACCGATGGCTGTGTGTGCTGTTTAGTTGAGCAAAACTTTTTGTTAGATCAAGACCGACAGGTTAAAGAAAGATCGATAATCTTCAGCTAAACGTGGAACGTGAAGACTATTTTCTGTTGGACGGTAATAAATATGTTTCCCAAAGAGAGAAAAAATCTTAACATAAATACAATTCCAGATAAAGCAAACATTTTTTTATGAATTTCCAAGTACAGATTTAACCAGGCATTAATACATGGGCAAAGCCGTGGGACACAGCTAGTATATATATATATATATATATAAATTTTAAATTTAAACTAAAACACCGACATGTTCCGGGAACACAGTCCCATAACCATGGTATTCTAAAATGTATGAAATTTGGAGGAAGATTTAAAGGCTTCGAGTGATTATGTTAGAATGAACTACTTTTATAAAGAGGAGTCGCAGGAAAGAAATTTAAGACACTTGAAGGTAACAAAGGACTCATGTTGCCGATGCAAAATGGTACTTTTGGTGAAGGAATCGATGGGGGATAAGAGATTAAAAAAAATAGCAAAAAAGCGATACAACGCGGCGTTGGATTTCGATAAATTGGCAGAGAGCAAAGCGTTAAGAATAAATTTGCTAAATTAGGGGAAAAGGGATTCGGAATTATTTTCGATGTTGGTCAAGTGTACAGAACGGATGAAAAAGTTTGATATTTAGATTAAGATTAAGCTGTTTGATTAAAATGAATTGCTTCTCACGAAGGTATCGACGCGTTCATTAGTTTTCAGTGAAATCTTCTGAAAAACTTTATTAATTATTCTCCTTTACATTTTTTCCCTTTTTTTCTTCTTTTTTTTTTTTTTGTTTTTTGTTTTTCCTTTTTCTCCTGAAGAACATAACGATTTTTTCTAGCAAACATACGACGGTAATAATTACTCTTCTTCATTGATTCAGTAGCAGTTTTGAACTCAGCCGGATGAATGCATCTGCAATTTTTTCGCCATTTCGGTCATCGCACTAGCGTCATGATTTTTTAATTTATGCCAAAAAGGTTTTGCTGAAACTTTACTACGCTTTTTTTTTCGTGTTTTTACATTTTAATGTGATTTCCTGCTTATGTTTTTCAAATTTAAATATTTCATTTTTCGGAAAAAGGTGTGTCCGGTCTTTCGTAAAATTTTTTTCTTTAATAAAAGTATTTTACAGGTTAAATTCAGTTGCAGGCGCTTTTATGGGCTTCTATTCATTTCCCTTTTCTTTTTTTTTTTTCCTTAACTGTACAATTTCGTTAAAATTTATTCATGCGGCTAATAAATGAAAGGGAAGCGTTTTAATTTTATGCAGTGCGGAATATTTTCGAATAATCCATTTAATAATAATTATTGAATTGAGCATATTTGAAATTCATATATAAACTTTAAAAATACTTTATTTGGTTAAAATCATTGTTCTAACGGAAAAATCTATTGTTAGCGATAACTATCATCAAACTCTGAAAAAGAAAATTGTACCAGGTTAAGCAATTTGGAATAAAGTTACATCAGTCGCATTTATACGTAAGCTGTATCGGAGAAAATAAATGTCAATCAATTATTTTCGGAGTTATCTAATGACAGCAATAGAAGCTGTTAATCATTTCATATACCTTATACATGAATTCAACTCTATTTAATACCGTTTTTTTTCTAAATAACGCTGTGAAACTGTTGAAAAATTAAAACCACTTTAATAGTTAAGTAATTAACATTTAGTTAGATTTTTAATTAAAAACCATAAAAGTTTGGTTGATCAACCGAAAAAAAGAACAACAGAAAAATGCAGTCAATTAGTAATTAAAGAAAAAAAAACGAAAAAAAAAATCATTCAGTTACCAAAAATTTTTAGTAATATTTGAACGCTAATTGATACAAAAGTATATTCCCGTAATGGAACTAATTAAATCAAAAATGATTACTTATAAAAGTATATACATTATTATTATTATTATTATTATCCGGGAAGATTTAGTTTCTATGCGTTTTTTTTTTTTTTTTTTTTTTGTTCATCAATTAGTGTGTGAAGTATAGTTTTACGTTGATATAGATTATTTAACAGTTTCTATAATAAATTTCAAAAAGTGTTGTAAACTGTTGTTACTAAATAAATATGAATAAATCACGTCTTTGTGAAATTTACATCTATTTTGGTAAAAACTTATTGTTAGTATATTTTCTTTTGTTGAATTTGTATTCATCGATTGCTATGGCTTTGATCTGTGCTGAATGTTCAGGCGCTCTGCCAGCAAACGGCGATTATGCTTTGTGTTGGCGCAGAACGTTGTATTTTGACTGTAGCAGCGGTGTTTCAAAAAATATCTGGTTAAATATGTCAAAGAAAATCAGAACAGATTAGGCGTGCAAAAATTGCCTCAAGATAACTCCGCCAAGTATCGTCGGTTTAGGAACTGAATCAGTAGAGTCAGTTCTCATTGCTATCAGGAACGATGTTTAATTGCTAATTGAACGATTAAATGACGCTTCAAGTCATATTAAAAACGTTACCGAAGAGGATAATTTTTTAAAGCAACAAAAATCACAGGTGTTAACTAGAGTTGAGCAGCATTCTCGACGAAATAATGTAATTACCTTTACTGCCGAGAGAAAATATCACAAAAATTATGCAGAAAATTAATGATATTGCCGACATATCAGTAAATAACAGTGACATAAACATATATCACAGACTAAGGAAAAAAAAGTTGGTCAGCAGAATCCCAGCATTACTATAAAATTCTGCAAAAGATTGGTAAAAGCTGAATATATTAAACAATATATGGGGAGATTAATGCGTAAGAATTTCGACTTGTAAGAAACGTCTGTGAATCACAGGATTTTTGTCAATGAACATTTGACCGAACTTTAAACTACTTCAAAGAGCTCGTCGTTTAAAGAATACATCATGGACATTTATGTGGGTATCTGAAGGAATGATTTTAGCGTGTAAAACGAAAAATATACCGATCATCAGAATACTTTCAGAGGAACAAGTCAACGACCTCGCGCAACAAGTTTCTTGTAGACTATTACCGTTATTTTATTATTTAATTTGCTTATATTTCAATATTATTAATTTTTCAGATAATGTGAACTTTTATATTAGGGATATTGTATTATTGAAGTTTATGTGCGTGTATTTTAATGTAGTCGATAATCTTTCATGTCTATCTCTTGGGATTCTATGCTTATTAAACCTACATGTAAATAACACTAAAGCCAACAGTTGTTTTATTTTCTTATTGTTTAACGTCTACATTGTGCGTTACTAGTCCTATCGACATGTAAAAGCTTTCATATCAGGTATTGATCAGACACCTACGCTTCCTTCATTTCTAATAATTAGAGATGAAAAGTAGGCTGAACAGATGAAATTAATAATTATTAGAAATGAAGGAAGGCATGGGGAAAATCTATTAATAAAATTCTGACTGCAAAACGCCTGGAATATGGACAGGTCACGTCATTCGAATAGATGGCGAGCGTATACGGAAAAAATAATACTGTACATCGTGTTGAATGCGGGAAGGCGTCATGTCGGGAGACCCAAAATGCGGCACAAAGACGTTCTTGCAGCTGATCGGAAAAACACATCAGTAAACCCAAAGCAAGTGGATTGCGAAAGAAATGCTTTAAATAGAAAGTACTGGAAGTCAACTGTGAAAAATGGCGGTATATAAGCTAATAGTTCAGTCGCGTAAAAACAAGAACGAGAAAAGGGGACCATCAAACTTGGATTCAGCTGCGGTAGATGATCAGGGGGACACCGGTTTGTATGGAAACATTACGGTTTCAGCAGAAATCATCGTATTAGTTTGATCTCTCATAATCGTCATAAACATAAATGAAGAGGACATCGCTTATACTCGGCAACGAGAGAATTAAGATGATGATGATATGAGGACAGTTTAAAAATGCGAAAATTATCTAACAATAAAGACGATAACATAGACATAAAAACACACAATATGTGTATATTATGCTAATCGAAAAAACAAATATAAAAAATATACAAACACCGATCAGTTTCGTGAACGATATGGTAGAACCAATACACATATTGTGTGTTTTTATATCTATGTTATTAATTGAGAGAATATATTATCAAAATGCTTAAGATTAATAAATACGATGCTGAACGGACCAATGTGAAATCAGATTCCACCGGAACAAATAGAACTTATGGAGAGAAGAGAAGTAGGCGAGAACATTCGGCAACTAATAGAAAAAGCACGTGAACGCAATGCTGAAATGGTGCCATGCTTTATTGAAAAGAAGCATCCAACTGTTCCTAATGGTATAAAAATGTTGGCCAGCTTTAAAGACTGTTAAGTAAAAATCCGGCTCTTAGTGGGAGCTGTAGTGGGCGCCACATTCGTGGATATGACAGCACAAGCGCAGTTACTGACCATTTGCAGTTTCAACTCCTATCTAGCACCTTTTCGTGGTGTGATCTGTTAGACCAAGCAACATAGTTCGCTGGTGACAAAGATAGAGGGGGGCAAGTGGACACCCACCCCACTTGTTACAATAGCCACTGGCAATAATAGAAACAATAAAGGCAATAGTTAAATTCAAGAATCCACTAATTTCAAAACAATAGTTACCTAAACCATGTCTATACAACAGATGTGGTGCATCAAAAAACCCTTCAACAAACTAAGCACCAAAGGTAACGGGAAACCATAGTGTTCAATATTTCCCCAGGACACTCCTTTGTGTTTTTGCAATCCTTACTATCTTCATTATGTCGAGAAACCATAAAGCCGTAGCCTTCAGTCCGGGGCAGGTGTTAAATCACCAGAGGGTGCTAAGAATAGCCTCGCTCGATAAGAAGCCAATGTTGGATCCGATCATAACCCTATAGGGTTGCATCCATAATAATTAAGTTCAAAGCAGTGTATAAAGCAAAGCCAAATTCAAAACTAGACCTGGAGAAACTTCAGAAGGTAGAGACCAAAAACGAATTAAGCACAGAGCTGCATAAAACAACTCCATCAGTCCCAGAAATTGAACAAGAAGATTTGGAAATCATTTGATTAAGTTAATGCTATCGAAACAACAGAGGAAATTGTTGGAAAATGCAAGGATCAAAAATGCAAGCCATGGATGACTCTGATGAGATACTGGAGTTGATGGAGAAGCGATGAATAGCAAAGACAAAAACCTGTACCAAAGCTATCATAAGGAAATATGGGAAAAAGTTCGCAATGCAAATGAAGAATGTAAAGAGACTGAGGCATTACTAGAGATGCATGACTCCTTTAACTGCCATAAGAAGGTCAAAATGATAACTGGAACCATGAGGAAAGCTAAATCAGGAATCAAAATTATGAAATTATTACAAACCGAAGGAAACTAGTTGGAACATGAGAAGAATACACAAAGAACCTGTTTTATGACCTTAGATCACCACCTCAAACTAATTGGAACCAAATAGAAGAAGGCCCAGAGATCTTAGACTCAGAAGTAGATCTAGCGCTTAAAAGAATGAAAAACAGAAAGGCTATACTGGTTGTGATAACATACCTGCAGAGATTACTGAGTGTATTGGAGTTCCAAGATTGACAACGTTATTTAATAAGATCTATAATAATGGTATGATACCTCAAGAATGGCTCAATTCTACTTTCATCACACTACCAAAGAAATCAAATACCAAAACATGCGCCGACTTTCGCCTAATATCACTCGTGAGCCACATGCTACAAACACCCTTCAGAGTATTGCACGAGAGAATTTATAGAAGATATGAGCAGTATAGTGGTGACGCCCAGTTTGGATTCAGGAAAGGATTTGGAACCCGTGAAGCTCTCTTCTGTATGAAAATCCTCCTACAACAGCGTTATGACCATTGTCAGGATGTATACGTGTGCTTTATCGATTACGAGAAAGCATTTGCCACAGTGAAACATGATCCTCTCATCAATCATCATCATCATCATCTAGCTCACTCGAAATTCCGAGTATGAGTTATTTTCTAGCTTTCATGCTACCGACAACGTGAGAAAGGTACCAATGGCGAGGCGAAGCCAAGACGACTGGCCTTTACTCACGTTGATGCGATTGTTCGCCGGCTGAACGTTTCTATGCGACGCTAGCGCACTCGCACGACTGCAATTGGAAACTGACTATAGTCGCTTGTTATCGCGCTACCCTGGAACGCGCTTTTCAAGAATTCAAGCTGCCAAAACCAGGACTTCGACTCCGTCCGAAAATAATTTTTCGAGTCAAGCGAAGAAGTCCATGGACACGAGGAAAAAAAAATCTCGCTACAGTTGCAGTCCAACTGTGTCTAAACTGCTGTGTACTAAACTAGCACCGCATAATTTTTGTCGTCGCCCGGTATCGAACCCGAGACCGCCGGATCGGAAGTCAAGCGCTCTAGCCACTAATACTGAAAGAAATTGGATTAGATAGAAAGGATATAAGAGTAATTATGAGACTCTATTGACATCAAGAAGCTGAAGTGGTAGTGGACAAAGATGTGAAAACCGAAGCTTTCAAGATCATGAAGGGGGTAAGACAAGGTTTCGTATTATCCCCCCTCCGTTTTAACTTATACCTGGAAAGGATTTTCCAGGTATGCTTTTTAGAACAACGAAAATACGGAATTTAGGTAAATGGTGAAAGAATAAGTAACTTTAGATATGCAGATGAATCTGCTATCATTGCAGGAATCCTTCAAGAACTGCAGCAAATGCTCAACCAACTGGATACTGCTGGGCAGAAGTATGGACTTCGAATTAACGCTAAAAAAACAAAATACATGCTAGTAAAACAAGGAGACCAAAACGTCCAAGGAAACATCACAATAGTAATATCGAAAGAGTTGACAATTTCAAATACCTCGCATCTGTGAAAAACCAAAAATTAGACTGCGATGAAGAAATACGAATCAGGTGTGGAATGGCCAAAGAAACTTTCAAAAGAATGAAAACTCTAATGCTCGCTAATGAACTACCGCTTCAAATAAGACTTAAATTGATGCTTATATTACCCCTGTACTCCTTTATGGTGTTAAAACTTGGACACTTAAAGCCAATTCTATCAGATGACTAGAGGCTAATGTGGTTCTTACGAAGATCATTAAAGATTTCCTGAACAGATAAAGTATCAATGCAGAAATACTAAAAAGAAAAAACTTAGATAGAAGGCTCTTGGCAACCATTAAAAAAGCGACAGATAACATACCCTGGCCAAAATACGAGCTACTTAGACTGATCTTACAGGGAAGAACTGAAGGAAAAAGACCACCAGGAAGAAGAAAATATCCATGGCTAAGAAATAGCAAAGAATGGACCAACAACATCTGGGATACAGAAAGACTTTTCAAGACAGTAAGGGAAAGAAGACAGGAACAGCCGATGCACTGCCTAGCGTATGACAACCTAAGAAGAAGAAGAAGAATTAGAAATCCATATGACGTTTCGGGAAAATCGGAATAAATAAAAATATTTATTTAAAATAATTGTATTAAATAATTTTCGCTCTTGCGTATACCTTATCACTTTTATAAAGGATGCATCGTGTTCGACCCGTATGAAGAGGAGTCCACATTTCTAATCTCGGTAGAATGCCAATCGGCGGTATGAAAAGTACGTCACAAACACCGAATTAAACACTGATTAACATAAAAAGGAGAGGGGAAACGTTACTTCAAAATAATCAAACAAACAATCGCTTTAGACTAAAACCGATTAAGATTGGAATTGTCAAGAGGGTGAAAATGATAATTTTGAGAATGAAAATAAAAAGACGTTTATTAATGTTAATGTAGCAGAAATCGGAGCTGTCCACTATTAACGGCAGTTTTTCGTTATTCGAATATTTTTAGCGATTGCAGAATTTACATTTCTCTCTGCCAAGCATCAGTTTTTACGTGTAAAATCGTAGGAGGTAGCTCGTTTGGAATATGATTATTTTACGTTACTTCCATCTACGTACCACTTGTAGCGAGTGCCCCCTCGACTACAGTGTATGCCGTGAAGCAAGCAACGTGTAAAGCGCGTATTTACCACGCAGCTGAACAATCGCCCTTTTTCAACGCCATAGGTAACTCTACTATAGTGTATATTTTTGAATATTTTATGACAGTAATTTTTTGTTTTTCTCCTTTGAGGTTCTGAAAAAAACGTATTATCCCGTCGGACGCGCGAAGAAGAAACAAAGGTTAGACAGAGAACGCTAACAAAGAAAACAAAAAAATGATAAAAATAGTACAAATCCCAATATAAATATATACAATATATATATATATACACAGCTTTTCCATATGCATTACGTATTTTCCGATTCTGTCTGTTTTCGCTACCGCCTCCGTGAATTCAGGCGAGCTTAAGATTTTGTATGGCAAAAAAACCGAAAATTCGATATTATTTTGAATCACAGTGCACGCATTTAAATTCATCTCAAAGTTCGCACAATTTGTGAGTTGTGCTCGGATAAATGGAACGAAAATTTCGGGCCGAAATGAAAATGTGCATATCCTGTTCGGAGAACAAAAAAAAAATGAAAACTTATTGCAACTTGGGCCATTTTTACATACCGAGCGTTACGCATTCATCTTCATCGGTATACCTGTGGTTCCTTTTTTTCTAGCTGAAGATAATTATAGGGGTTTCCCACTTCAGATATTCGGATAATACGTACTATTTTCATTTATACTGATACACTTTTTTTCACTTTTCCATCTTTTCTAGCTGAAAATGATTCTCCCGGAAAACCGGAGATGTTTATTTATACGTATAATTTTTCATTTTTATTTATTTTTAGCAGAATTCCCCATTCATCTTGCTCCGATTTTAAATGTTAAACTCCATCCGACACGCTCGTTAGCAGAATTTTATCGGCGAGACACGATCTTGCGCTTTCGCTGTTTTTACATCATTCCCGCGTAAAATTTGCAATTAGTTTTCTCAGCGCTGTGTGCCATCTTGTTTAGGTTATTATTTATTTCACGCGTATCAAAATTTAATCTCTATCATCCGGTATAATTGCATTGGAAACATGGTGAAGTCATCGATCGGAAACAAAAATTTTTCTATATGTATATTATACGTATGTTCGTAAAATTGTTATTACAATGCTAGGGTATACACGATTCTTCCGCAATTATGTACAAATCCTACACGAGACATTGAATCAAAAAATGGTTTAATTGAAATATTTCATTCATTAAGTAGTACTAACTAAAAACTCTACCCTCAGTATGCATTCGCTTTCATTAGAACACTTGTGTTTTACGAGTATGCTTATTATAATAAAAAACAAAAGTTCCAACGTTGAAATTCCATCAATGAATTCACTAGGTAAAGTCATTTTAAATTAAGAAATAGTCAGAATGTTATAGTACCCAATGATTATGAAATTTAATTAAAAACCAGCGATTTATCTGAGCTAATCAATGAATCATCAGCAGTCAGATTTTCCGAGTTCCATTTCTTCGTTATCCGTCTACTCTTTTTCGACTTCTCGATTTCATACATTAATTTTCTTACAATTTACAAATATTAATTACAAGGATTACACTGTACACATACCGATGTATCCCATTCGGCCATAGGTCAATGCTACCTGAACCGATGCACAACCTATCCATGTCAATCAAGCTACATATATAAATATATATATATATATATATATATATATATATATATATATATATATATATATATATATATATATATGACGTTTCTGTCGCTTCATACATTAATTTCGAACGCACGCAATGTGTCGCCCTACTATGCGCAGTTTCACGTGTTCCGCTCTTGCCCCCGCCGTAAGTCACTACGAATTTTCCATTAACTTTTCTTTTAAATTAGATTTTTATTTTTTATCTAGACGACAATTTATTTCGTAACGTTACATTTTCGTTTTTATAGAGTCCCGTTCGCGCGTATCATTTTTTAACATCTACCGGTGCAAAGGTAATGTCCAAGATTCCAGGTTAAGCGTACGGAATCTTTTTCAGCTACAAGAATGGCTAATTAATTACGGATTGAGCGTCTTCTCTTGTCTTCGTATCTAAATTACTGTCACAGCGAAATCCATACCTTCGTAGCGATAATCTGGAGGATACGTTTCTTATTACGCAACGTCTTCAACGTTCTCCTCAGTTCGCTTGCACTGGTACATGTGTAAGCAATCCCTCGGTTAAAGAAGAAATTTGTCATCATAGTAATCGGCAATAGACTTAAAAATAATTTAGTTGTAACTTAGATACCCGTAGATTAAATTAATTAGATCTAAATATCTGAAAATAATCGACTATAATCTAAGATAATTCGGGTACGTCTAATTATAGGTTAGCCCCCTCCCCCCCCAAAAAAAATCAAAGATAATAAAAATATCCTGTCTGAATTGCCACACTGACGAGATATCAATGTTTTTATAGAACGTGGACCGCCTAAAGTAATGAATGATTTTCATGTTTGCCGATACAATTTTATTTACACGACCGACCCAACTTTTTTGTGGTTCTTCTATGGTCGAAAAGTGATCCGTGTGAGTTAAGCCTTAGTCTCACCGACAACGGAGAAACGAAACAACAATCAGCCGAGTTTTGTACGTCCGGTGGACTTAGCGCTGATTAGAGAAGCCAAGTCAGAACTCGCGACAAACTGCCGACAGGAAAACGTAGGAAGGGTCATATTAATATCGTATAATTGTGTCATTTTATATGCTCAAATAATACGAAAAGCACCAGTAAGATCACAAACATACTATAAAGTTAAATGCAATACTGTCGGCTGCCTATAGACATGTATATTTCACAAAATAATATTTTTATCCTCCGTCCCTATAAGCCTGCTTTGGTCAACCTATCCTTAAACAATGTATCTCTTTCCCGTGTTAATTGCTTTTGCTATCTCGGTGTCTTTCTTGATAGTCGTTTGTCCTTCTCTGAACACATCAAATATCTTTCTACTTCTACTATTAAAAGGTTAAACTTGCTGAAAGCCGTGTCGCCAACTAAATAGATCGGCGATCATCCCTATATTTTTATTTCTCTTTACAAATCTATTATACGCTCCAAATTTGATTATTTTTCTTTTAATTTATGGTAGTGCGTCCAAGAAACATCTTTCCAAACTGGATGTAATTCAAAATTCTTGCCTTCGTCTCTGTCTTGGCGCTCTTAAATCCTCTCCAACCCCTGCTATTCTTGCTGAATCCAATTCGTCACCCCTATCCATTCGTAGATCTTATTTAGGCTATCGTTTCCTTGTTAAATGTCTTCCTCTCGCATCCTCTACCCTTGTTCAGTCTTACCTTTTGATTTATAACAGCTGGCGCTTCACTCCCAGCAAAACCCTTATTCTGGCTTTTATTTCACATCGTCTCGGTCATTTTGGCCGTATATTATCTCGTTCAATAATCTCCCTTATTCTTCCTTCGACTTCGCTGACATCTGTCATCCTCCTAAGGTATTTATCCTCCCCTCATTTGCAAAAAATCTCCCCCAAGCTGTAATTAAACAGGTATTCTACAGCACTATCAATTCCCTATTTCCCTCTCATGTTACCATTTACACGGATGGTTCGAGGGGACCTAGTGGTGTTGGCGTTTCCTTCATCCTTCCTGATTTTAACCTCTCAGAATCTTTTCGCCTTCCTTATTTCTGTTCCATATTCATAAACGAATTATCGACTATCCTACGTTCTATTATTTTCATTTTCTCGAATCAATTTTCCTCTAAATTTTTAATTATCTCTGACTCTTTGAGCGCCCTTCAGGCCATATCCTTTCCCCTTCCTGATCATTCGTGTGACCTTGTTATCCTCCGTATACGTTTACTCATTCACAATCTTTCCTATCTCCATTCAGTCAATATTGATCTGCTGTGGGTACCTGGCCACTCGGGCATATTTGGTAATGAAGCGGCTGATTCCTTGGCTTGGGCTGCTGCTGCTTCCTCTCGTCTTTTTTTTAAAAAAATTCCATCCGGTAACTATCAATTTGTAAAAGCTTCTATATCAGATCATGGTATCGGATATTTACGCTTCCTACTTTTCTAATAATTATTCATTTCATCTGTCAGTTAAATTGCTCTTCCTGCATATCCATAGTTTCTTTTGCATCCCTCCCTTCGTCGTTCTGATGTTGCTTCCATTGTTCGTATGCGCTTTGGCCATTCTTTGCTGCTATTATCTAAATTTCGTTTTTCCTTGATTTCTTCTCCACACTGTCCTCTCCATCCGGATGATGCAATTATTTGCGACGCCGATCATGTGTTCTTCCAGTGTTCATCCCTCTCCGTGGAGCGTTCTGCCTTATATTCTTATTTGCTTAAGCTTTTATTGTGCTTCCTATATCCTGTTCTTTCCTTCCCCACTAATTATTCCTGATATTTGTTCCTTTTTAGTTAAAATTTCTGATCGGATCAAAATATAACTGACTTCTTTCCTTACCTGTTGTTTCTGGGTAAAGTAAAGGTTCTTGGTTGACGAGCCCCAAAAAAAAAAAAAAAAAAAAAAAAAAAAATCAATTCACAGTATTATGCCGAACATAAATAATAAAATTATCTATCATGTGGTAAAGTTGCGTTATGTGTTCTTCGTTACCGATAAAAATTACGGTGATATAATTTTATTTTATTTTACCTTGCTTTATGTAGCAGCTGATAACGCCAGCCTAACCATAGTTTCTACCGATATTAACTAGCTATTGCATATATAGGGCATTGAATATGACATCACACATCGGATATCGAACGGTGTTAACATTTATAATTTATAAATATATTGTACAACAAGCAGATTGAGGGTTATTATCGGTTTTAATAAAGCATTATACTAGTTGCTTTTAAACTAATGATAGTTTAGTAATAAATACGTCGCGCACTATTGCATTGAATTATATGTCGCCATCATGAATACATGCCTTGAATGGAATTGTATTCTCGTTCATTCCTTCCTCGGACTTACATCACAGGAGTCAGGCCACTGCTTTGGAGGATTAGATAGCTTATAGAGATAGGCAGAATACTGGTTGATATTACGATAAGGTTCACAGTCTGATATACCTTCGCTTCATTGATATTTTGATATTCCACTGTTGACGAAAAAGGTCTATGAATAATTGAAAATTTTTATTGGGGAAGCCAAAGTTCGAATCAATGAAGAGTTGGAGACGGAAGTCATTCAAATTGCAAAGGGAGTTAGACAAGGCTATATTTTCACGGTAAAATAAATTTTTAACACTTCATTAAACAATTAAATGTATAATTTTTATATCCCCGACGCGTTTCGAAGCAAACACTTCATGTTCACGGGAGTAATTATAAAAATATAAATAATGAAAACGATAAAACTACATTTAAAATTAACTGAAAAAGGTCGATATTAAAAATCGATTATTGAATAAATATAAAATGTATAAAATTTAAAAATGAAATATAGAAATATAAAAAATATAAAAAATGACTAATAAAATTTAACAAGAAAAAAAATGGTAACAATTTAAATAAAAAATTGCGTTTTATAAAATTTAAAAATTTTATATTTCAAAATAAATATCAAACATAAATAAATTATAAATATGAAAAATTATGTGAAATGGTCGTTGTATGGTAATAATGTGTACATAAGGAAATTAACTATATTAAAATTTATTTAAACGTTAAATAATGGGTTATCTATATTTGGAAAGTTATGGTTTATACAATTATTCTTGAATTTATTAATATAATAATTTTTCGCGAAATTTAGTATGTTATGATTATTTATGTATTTTAAAATTTCTAAGTCTGTTTCGATGTTATATGTTAATTCGTGTTTATTAATGATAATATGTTTAGCTATTGTTGACAAATAAATACTAGCCAAATGTACTGTATTGGTTCAGGCCAAAAAAAAAAAAATACCAACGAGTTAAAGGAAATACTACAGATGTTCGGAAGAGCAAATAGAAAAAATTACATTGACTGTTTATGAAATATATATTAAAAGAATCGAACAGCTCGAAAAAATAGTAGAACAGCAGAGATTAAAAATAACGAGTTAGAGAGAGAAGTTTAAAATAAAAATTTAATCTTTCACGGTGCAAAAGAACCGGAGATGGAGAATAATGATGCAAAAGAGTTGGTTTCAAAAATTATTAAAAATGAATTAGATATAAAGTTCAGGAGGGAGATGAAGATTTAAAATTTGTAAAAAGGTTTGGTAGAAACGATAATAACAAATTACGTCTAATAATAGTTAAATTTTCAAAGGAACAAATGAGTACAAAAGTACTAAAAAGTAATATAAAATTGAAGGGTTCAAATATATTTATTGCGAAACAATTCCCAAAAGAAATATTGGAATGGAATGAAGAGATGTAGAAAAGGCGCAACAATTTAAAAATAGGAGTACAAATAGAAAGATAATTTTTCCACAAGATTTGAAGATGGACAAAGAAAAAAACGAGAACGGCTTAGACATATAAAGAATAAAACGTCAAAGGGAAAACTGGAATTTAATGTTATATGTAAAGTTGTACAGTATAAAATTAGAGAGGTCTGATAGACAAAAGGAACAAAGATATTATGATTAATATACTTGAAAATTCTAGCTCAATAAGGAAAATAAAAAAATTAATGTCGGAGAAGAAATTAATTACAGGTATCGCAGACAATAATACCATTACGAGTATACTGTATGAACGGAAGAAAATCGTCAAGTTGTCTACAGAATATTACAGAAATCTGTACGCGTGTCCATTGACTACAAATGATAACAGAGTTTGCGGAAATAAAAACTAAAGAGAATAGTCCCGCCATTTTTAAGTATAGAAATTGAAAATGCGATAAACCAGCTGAAGAAAGATGAAACCTCAGGAAATTAAGGTATTATAAATGAAAATTATGGCAAAAAAATTATTAATTAATAAAATTACAAGTCTATTTAACAGAATATTTTTCACAGAAAAAAAATACCTGAATAATACTGTTACATAAAAAAGAAGGAAAGAGGATATGAATAATTAATAAGTACAAACATTATATAAAGACATATCTTGGATAATTAATCTCATTCAAGGACAAAACAAAAAAAAATTCTAATTCAGTTATTGTTATATGTAAATTTGCTATTATCACCTAATACTGTATTTATATATATATATATATTTATTGTGGAGGGTATGCGCGTGCGTGTGCGTCGGTATATGTACTATAGACATTCAGGTGTGGATTGGAGAAACATTTCCAAAGTAAGTGTGTGTTTATACGTGTGTATATATGTATATACACACACATATATATATCTCCTTCTTCTTCTTTATAGTGCTATACCCAGCTTCTGTGCGTTGGCGATTACCCTATTCGTACATCTCAGTTGTACAGATATAGGTAGTGTACTAGGCAATTGTTATATACAATACGAATGTGTACACGCGCACGACTTCATTCGGAATTGATTGTAGTCGCTTGATATCGCGCTACAAGTGCAGTCCCATGTGTGTCTGCTGTGTACTGACCTAGCGCGCATATGAAGTTTTACGCGGTGGTTGCCACTGCATTCCACGTGATTATTAGCGAGTATTTTAATTTTAATTCTTTGTAATAAGTTCTGTCGTCGCCCGGGATCGAACCCGTGACCTCCGTAACGGAAGTCAAACGCCCTAGCAACTAGGCTATCGATTGATATTTAAATGGAGGTACTTATGTGTGTGTGCATGCATAATATGCATGTAGGTAGGTATATATATATATGGAAATATGTATGTGTATGTGTGTAGAAGTAAGCATATATATGAATGTTATTTAACTTAGGAGATTTAGAAAGCTATTTAACTGAACGTGTCTTTACTGAGTTAGAAATTTTAATTTAACTTTAGGTGTGGAATGAAACAACTTAAAATTATGTCTGATTATAAGTGTGGAATAGCCAGAAAATGACATAAATAATATTAATATTTGTAAAGAATGGTTAAATGGGTTTTCATATTTTTGAACTAAAAAAAAATAGAAAAAAGAAAAGCCCCAATTGGCCATTGTACTTCTTTGTAATTAATATAATTATATTCAACACTTGCAGTTTAAAAATAACAATAATCCTACTGCTCTCGCAGCTATGCGCATTTGTGGTATATATTTGCTTAATTATGTTACATTTATAAACTTACACAATAAACTGATTTGATTTGATTTGATTATTATTATTATTGTTATTGTTATTATACTAAATAATAAATATTATAAGAAACCGCCGACATATATAGAGGCAAAATCTCCATGTAAACTTCCACATGGATATGGAGATTTTGTTCCGAAACATGTTGGTGGTTTCTTAATATTTACTATGTAGTATATTTGTGTTATTACCGCGGTGCTTTCCATGTTATTTGAGTATATAAACGCAGGAAGGTCTACTTGCCAAAAGGTATTTCTATCAGTAAGGACTGTTAAGTATTTTACCACAATAGGCAGACTATCGACAACTCGCTCGTGACGACAATGTGATTCAGTGGAATTCAGTCATATCAATCTAGAGCGAACAGGCGGTTGTATTTTAAAACCGGGTCTATCTAAACAAAAGTAAACCAAAAACGATTGGACTAATTCTTTCTGATTTTCACCAGTGCCGCCTGCTTGGATGAGCAGTGTCTTCGGACTCACTTCGGTACTGGTGTCGGTGTAAACTGTCAGACACTGTTGCACAAATTGACGAACGATTATTAGGTCTTGACAATATCTTAAAATTTATCGGAACTGGTACGCGAAACGGCATTTCAAGTGTACAGAAAATACGTCGGAAGTTCAACGACCACAAATTTATGGTACCAAAAGATTAAACGACGATCGTACGAGTTTGTTTTAGTCTGGCGTTCGCAGTAAAAACGGAAAGATGACGGCCGGAATTTTAAAATATTCAAATTGCGCCCTAAGTTGTCTCGCATTAGAACGGCCGCGGCGACACCATTATGGAAATGCGGATCGTCTACGGAAATCGCGATTAATTTCAGTTGCAGAAGGTGTGGCGGACAAGACGATTTAATTCGGCTAGGCCGGTTCATTAGGAGCGCGTTGTTTACCCAAGAAAATCGTTAACGCAGCAAAAATTTGCGTCAGGACGCCTCCCTCCCATAAAGAGCTCATTTTTCCGAAATAATACGTTTGATTTCCGCTCTCGTTAGTTCGCGCGCTGATTTAAATTCTGTCGGCTCAGCGCGTACACGGACACACACGCACAGGCCAACAAACACAGGCGCGCATGTGTACCTTCGCATAAAATTCGAATAGAGCCGCCCAAACTCGGTCGTCTCGCGAAAAGTGTATAATTTTTCCTACGGTCGTCGCCGTCAACTTTTTCCCTAAATTCCCATCGTCGTTTGCCTCCACGTGCATTGTCAAACGTTTGCCGTCTAACTGTTCTCATACGGGACGATTTAGCGGGCAAACGGGAGAACGAACGAAGTCGGCAAACAGACGCTGCTGGCGTACTCTTTGTGTCGGTCGCTGGAAATATAACATTGGCCGAGGCTCTACGGCAGCCTAGGACTCGCTCGCAAAGGCAGTGCCTGTATTTTGGATTTTGCGTCGTTCAGTGTCAGCGTACCTAAATTGCGTTTGTCGACTGTTTACCATAGTGTTACATTTAGTAGCGATTTGTTTACTTAATATCGCGTCAATTTATCGTGCCGGCAGATAAAAAAAAGACGAAAAAATACGACAAAGAGCCGGAAAAGGAATATTCTAAATGACGTATTTTATTGCACTCGATCGCCTACTTCAGTAATGTTTTATAGCGGCAGTCGCGTTCTTGTTTCACCTCCAGCGACCTCATTTTCGTTCGCATTTTATGAAACCATTTTGCTCAGACCTATTCTTCGTATATATCATATACATATACCTGTATGTAAACATATGCGTACACTATATTATATCGTAGTGATTCACAGTATAGGAGCTAGTCAACCGTTTTTCGGAATATAAACTAGGTCTTGGAATAAATTTCAGGGTCATAAGACATAATAAATCATATAGCATATTCGTCAACCGGGTATAAGATATTATTTCAGTGCAGAGTGTTTAAGAGAAGTATACAGGAACAAAGCAGAAATTGGCCATATATTAACTTTAAATATCAGCATAGTCCGCAATTACGATGTACTGAACACAGTGGACACAGGAAGTGACCACACAGAATGGTGCGCTGCGAATTTGTAATAAATAAAAAACTAGAAAGATATAGAAAGTATACAGGTTACGAAAGAAGAATAAACCTGATTAGGTCAAAGCAAAACTCGAACACCTACTACAATACAATAACAGCACTGATCAGGGAAAATTCTGAATCAGTAAAACCGATAGGTACAACATTAAATGATACGGAGAAACGATTAAAAAATATAATTAAACATGCGTCCAACATATATGATAGAGATAATACTAAATCATGGAGACGTAAACTAATAGATAGAACGGTGAAATTACTGGAACAAAGGAAAGATATAATTGAGACATCTGGAAGACATTCCGTACAACACAGAAATAAATCGTCCAATTAGGAAGTGCATTAAAGAAGACTTAAAAGTATGATAAAAGATAAGGATGATATACTGAAAACGGTATATACATTTTATAAATCGCTGTACAAAGATAGAATAAATTTCGAGGAGAACAATAACACTACGTCTGAGGAAATAGTGATACCTGCTATTCTAGAGAGCGAAACAAAATTCGCTATTAAACAAATGAAGTGTGGTAGATCACCAGGTGAAGATGGAATAACACCGGAAATGTTAAAATACGGCGTCGAAGCACTTATATAAAAGAACTTACAATTTTATTTAATCGCTGCATTCTAGAGAAGCAAATACCAACCTCGTGGAACAATGCAACTATTATTTTGTTACACAAGAAAGGAGACAAACGAAAACTGGAAAACTATCGACCTACCAGCCCTTTATCGATGCTATATAAATTATTTACGAGAATAATATCCAACAGACTCGAACGTGTATTAGATGAACAGCAGCCGATAGAACGGGCTGGATTTCGTAAAAAGTACCGTACGATAGACCACATCCAGATCTTAACTCTATTGATACAGAAATCTAAGGAATACAACTTGCCGTTATACCTCTAGGATTTGTCGACCTCAAAAAGACATTCGATTCTATTTATACGCGTTCAATTATGGAAGCTCTAAAAGCTAGTGGTATAGAAAAGGCATATATCGATATACTGGTAAACATGTATAACTCAGCAACAGCTAATGTACGACTACATAACGTAGCATCCACATTTCCAATACTGAAAGGAGTTAGACAGGGAGATATAATCTCATCACTACTATTCAAAACAGCATTGGAACATGCAATAAAATCATCGGATTGCACTGAAAGAGGAATAAATATAAATGGCAGATATTTATACCAACTCTGCTTTGCAGATGACATTGTGATCATAGCACAGACCAAGGATGGTTTAGAATGTATGATAAAGGAACTAGAGATAAACAACGTCGGTTTACATGTAAATTCAAATAAAACAAAAGTACATGAAATATATTCAAAATCAGAACAACGATCACCTGCATAACGAAATACAAATACAAGCGGGAAACATAGAAAAAACAGACCAGTTCACATATTTGGGTAAAGTATTCACAACCAAAAAACAAGGGATAAAATTAGACTTCGAAAAGAAAATATCAAACGGTTGGATCGCATACCATAAAATAAAACACGTACTCAATGATCAGCTCACAAAATAAAGCGAAAATATTTAACCAATTCGTGATTCCAGTGCTAACGTATGCTGCGGAAATCTGGCTCATTAAAGAAAGGAAGTTATAGGAAAATTGAGAAAAACTGAAAGACGGATGGAACGAGCTTTACTTCGCGTAAAGCTACGAGATAAGATTAAATCAGAATATACCCGAAATCAGACAAAATTTGAAGACGTCGGAACAAGGATAGCCCTGAACAAATGGGCCTGGGCTGATCATCAAGTAGATGGAAGGTGGACAAAGGAACTGATCCAATGGAGACCGTATACGAGAAAACGCGCACAAGGCAGACCACTCAGAAGGTGGACGGATGATATTGTGGCAACAGCAGCGAAACAATGGCTTCGTGAAGTACAAGCATCGATGGAGTAAATTAAGGGAGGTCTACATCGAATCAATGATGTAACGCAGGCAAAAGAAGAAGAAAAAGATACGGGAGTGATGGAAAAACTAAAAGTTAATGGCATTTTGATAAAAGCAGTTTTCTTTTGGTTTTTTAGTTGTTATTCAAGCGGTGAGGTAACTTGATTAAAATTGTTCGCGCACTGACCGAGCGAATGTTAAAAATATGCATTAATCTGGGGGGTTTGTAGATTGTATATTATAGAGATATTTTAGTAATAACGAATTAAAAAAAGAAAGGACCACCGGTGTTATGGAAAGTAATAAAATATCTGCAGGTAGATTAGCGTTAAACATATTGTGAACAAAGTATTCTATAATCGGTGATAAATGTGCGGCGCACGTCGTATAGATTTCAGTATTGCTGGTATAACTGGGGATGTGGAAAAATAATCGATTATTTTTTTCTAGTAATCGATTTTTAATAAATCGATAATATAAATTACCTGAAAGTTTATGGCAATAATCCCTTTTTAGTTTTCTTATTGTTTAAAGTCAGAGTTTAAAGAGAGATTTTTTTTTTTTTTGTTTTGACATTGTTATGTCTTAGTTATGGGGGGTCATTCTAGAATTTGCGCCACCCAAAAATGTGACGAAAGCAGAAGTGACGTCACCAATTGAAGATTTGCGTAACCGAAAAATATAATGGAAGTGACGTCATCAATAGCATGACTAGAAATACACCTTGATCAACTGGAAACTAACCTTATCGTATTTTCATCATCACAAACCGTTTGTTCAGTATCACTAATATGCAATAAATTCTATGTATGTTAAATAGAAAATAGTTTTTTAATCCATTTCGTAGAAAATTCGAATTTGGAATATGATGAGGGAATTTTGTGGCAGGAATTGTCTTTATAAGTAAGCTATTATGATAGTTAGACCAGTTAGTGTGTGCTGGGATGTCGTCCGGTGAACGTGTGAGGCAGTTTAGTCAACGTCAGCGAGAGGAGAAAAAGACCCAGGAATACAGCGAATTCTTGATGAATACTCAGTTTTGTTCTAGTACAACTGAGGATGAGAAGATGCTTGCCTTTAAAGTAACGAAGCTGAAAGAGAAGAAGAAGAAAGAGGGTGAGAAGTACAGGAGGTACCTTCACGATCGCAATCATCCGTTCGCTGGAATAGGCATGGTGTTTTGTGGTGATCTACGGCAGCTGCCGCCTGTGTGCCAAATGCCGATCTATAAACGGAATAAAGCAGACAATCATTCGAATACTATCCACTTGTTTAAGTGATGCGCCAGTCTAACGTTAGCTTCTCCGGGATCTCAGCACAAATTCCACCTATCGTCTGTTATATTTTTTTTTAGTTTTGGAGACCAGAAGAATTCCGATTATTAGTTAATCGATTTTTTTCACTAAATGTCGCAATCCTCGGTATAACTGCGTCGGATAAATTTCCCACATTTATCACACACAACAGCGGCTCCAACTCAAAATATTACGCACATTAGTAGTGAAACGTACCTATCTATATATTCCTATCTCACTTTGACGTTAAAGACAACCAGTCGGTTGACGATGCACCTGTAATAAGAAATACATCAAACAGTATTAAATTTCGACTACTATAAAAACAGATCTGATGTTTTACGTATTGAAATTTGCCTGGGCTGGTATACAGTAGGACACAGCGAGAAATATGTGTGTATCAATCCGGTGCTGCTAGATGCGCTGAATGTAGATCGTAACTAATACTTCGAAAATCTACAGTTCCGACATAACATCTCGTTTGTAACTCCGAAAAAACATGTCAACCGATGATAATGGTAAATGAAATATAATAATGTGTTCCCTGGTCGGGCTATTTATACTATGATGGAAATAACAAAAAATGCAGCACTCGATAACGAAGTCGGGAAACATTAATTAAAATGTACGAAGATGGTGCATAATAATATGGAAGATTGGAGAAAAAAGGACACACTGAAATAACGTGAAATTATGCGTAAGATGGGTGTTGATGTTTCATTGCTAGGACGATTCTGAGCTTGTCCTGTTTTTCTTGTTCAGAGATTTCCGATATCCAGTGAAAATTTTTGATGATCATTTTTCGGTGTGTACAGAAAGTTTTGATTTTTCAATGTATGCCCGTCTAAAACTTTCGGGGACTGTATTCGAATTATTTGCAATGTATTTTCGAACGTGTCGGGTTTACATAACGGCTGCATGCGGGAAATACTAAATATATACCGAAGGATAAATAGTTATCCAATCCGTTTTCCCGTTAGAGAAAATAATGGAAAAAGATAGGAAATATCACGTACAATGCGACTGACCTCATCAGCCATTCCTTGTTACCTCCTACTTATCGCCCCGAGTACCAATATATGCTTAAAAAAGGACGGTCATCCGATCTCGTGCTCAGCGATGACATCACCAAAATAATCGTTACTAAATATAATTTACCTTTCCCGATCGATGATTTTTTATGTAAATATTTTCGTTTTTTTAATTATCGTTCTAGTATCTTGTGGCCAGCTTCATGCAAGTTCTGCTCTACGCTGAATTACGTACGTACATAGGGGTGTTACAAATTCCGCGTTCCCAGTCAATTTAACCGATCCTGCAAGTTTATAAAGTTTCTTCACGATTCAAAATGGAAAGATATACATACATACGGGGAGCCGCGCTAAATGGATTGTTTCGGGTCCATATTATAATACTGGATGGCCATGTGAAATAGCAAAGTTTTAAAAAAAATTCAAACGTATTTGTCATTCATTTCTCAATTTTCCGTCACGATTTCATAATTTTCTCAATTTTTCATTGATATTTTGAAACATCAAGACCTTCTAAATTTTATGATATAACGAATATTTTACGGTTGATAACATGCTTAGAAATAAATTTAGTTCTCTAGATCGGATATTGGAAAGCAAAAGTTAACTTGGATGTATTGTTGGGTTGGGGTAGAGAAAATTTTGACTTGCGCTTTTTTTGCTTCGTGTCACACGGAAGCATCATCAAGAATTTAGGATAAATCTTGTGAAGTCTGTATTTTTAATTGCTACGCAAACCGTAAATATACGCGGTCAAAAAATCGAATGTGTCCTATAAGAATTATAGAGTACGCTCATTTCATGCCAATTGAATAAGTGTCATTTGATCGATACGACTAAGGCTGAGAAAACTGTCGAAAATAAAAACGTGCCGAGGAGGAACGTCGCGACAGCGAACAATTTTTAACCGATGCTCCATTCAATCGACTATCGATGAAAAAAGAAACTCAAAGTATTCAAATGTCGATGTCAACGCGGGCTAATAGATGATTGAAAATGCAAAGACGATGAATGCGGTCAGTGATATCGATCCAAAACGAAACAGAAAATTTGCCATTTCTCCGCTTCACGTGAAAACATTAAAACATGGATATGTTATCACGAATTCATCGACATGTCCATGTTTCAATGTTTTGACGTTAACCGGAGAAACTGGAGACTTTTTTTCTACTTTTGTCGCACTTTACTTGACTGTAACTTTTTCACATTTTTATGTCTTTGCTTTAGCACATAAACTTGAAAAGTGTTACGAAATGGACCGTCACGGAAAAGCGTTACGAAAATTTCATGTATTTACTTATGTTAGATACGACTGATTACTAATAAGAGAGCATTTAATGAGACCGATTTCCCACATATGCGAGTATGCATTCAACAGAAGTAGATTAAAGTGTTACTTCTAACGACTTGTAAAGACCTGTGAAAATCGTAGGTTTGTGTATTTCACACGTTATTTCCTCACTATTACTAACTCTTTACGATAATGATGTAAATAAGGAACACCTTGTGTACTAGCGATAGTTAGTTGTTAAATGTATATTTTTGCACATACGTTGCGATATAATATGTATAAAGGAAATCACAGGTTGCACGGCGACATTTGTCGACGGAGGCCGCGAAGCGAACGACATTCTAACGTCGGTGTATCCCTGAATGGCTTTACAAAGCCTACTTCTTTCAAGGGAAAACATGAAAATGTCTCACTGTGTTGCGGACTTGTATGCAAGCTGATTTCAAATATCCTGGAACAAGTAGATAGTAGACTTTATGGTTTGGCAATTTTTTTAGTAACTTTAAATAACAATAATTTTTCTTCTTTTCAACAACCGTAAATTTATTTTTCGAAGCGTGTAATAATATTAATGGTGTAAACTGCGTACCTTCTTCTACAGTTGCCATACTAATAGGAGGGGACAATAGTTCGCAGGTCATACGTATCATTAAGTAACCAAAAAAAAATCATTAGCTAAATATATTTTGAAGAATCTCATAGATGTTGTCTTTTGTTTTTGTAGGTGAATACATCCTGTTTGTTAAAATGGTATAATAAAATAAACTTTAATAACAAACAATATAGAACAATAAATTAGATAAATACCTATTTAGAAACGTTTTCGGGCATAACCCATCATCAGCTAACACTAACTTAAGAGTATGTTTTAAGTTTCCTTTAAGTTAGTGTTAGCTGATGATGGGTTATGCCCGAAAACGTTTCTAAATAGGTATTTATCTAATTTATTGTTCTATATTGTTTGTTATTAAAGTTTATTTTATTATATCTTTTGTTTTTGTTTTATTTTCTGTTTCTTTTTGTTTTTCTGTTTTCTTTTGTGTCGTTCACTTTCCTAGTATTTGCTGTTTGGTCGAGTACAAGAGCCCAACATATTATGAACTCGGTCTGGACAGTCTGGTTTTCCTAATGATTCAAAACAGGTATCCGTGGGTTAATTTAAACATTTACGGGTATGTGTGCCAGTATTATTTATTGTTTCATTTGGAATATTACGTAGTTTCACTAACCGGCATCATTTTTAACCCTTAAATGCCCCCACGTAGAAAAATCAAAGCGATTAGGTAGAGTAGGTGCCATACTATTGACAGCGCGTTGAGGATTGTGCAATTAAGCTTTTCATAATGCACTAAGCCTAGTGGATCTGAAGGGAACATTGAAGCTAGTTTCTTTCTACTTTTGGATTATCTGCCTTCACTTTACCTGATTTCTCTAGTGCCCAATATTTCAGGCTGGGAAAATCTGGGAGCGACTCTCCGAACGAGCAAGTCTCGATAACCTATGACATTTTTGGTTTGGTAGCCAAGCATTTTAACCACTAAGCTACCGCACTGCGTAATAATTCGATTGCCATCATTATTACATTACAGTGTATTTTGATTATTACATCTATAAAAACTCTTCTGTACTAGAATGCATTGAGACACCGAATAACGTGTTTGAACTGAAATTATAAACAATTGTATATTGTTATAAATCTGTATATATGTAAAGATGAATGTTATGTTTGTCATTTTTCAGGTTGTATTTATGTTGTCCAAACGACGGTTTTAAGGTGCGGCTGAGTTTTCTACCCCTTCATCTTCGCGAAATATAACGTTTCAAGTAGTTATGATGCGACTATCGGCTGTACAGAAATGCATACGGGACGAATAAAAAAATAATAATTTTTATAGAATTTTAAATAAAACGATAACTATGGTAAATATAAATAAATTGTAAAATCTTAAATAAAATGATTACCACCATGGTAAATAATAAACTTTAGATAATATTTTATTAATTTTTGGCTAAGTAAATGCGCAGCGTTCTATTACTTCTCTTTATGAGTTACTGAAATCATTAAATCCCCATGACCGTGATCTTTTGTCGCACTCCTAGCCTAGCTGCTGTATTCATTGTGAAGAGTTTAAAAAAAGGGCAGTGTTTTCCAATGTTTTTTTTTACAGAGAAATAAAAAATCCCGATAATCTTCAGCTAAAATTGTGAATTGTTATCGGAGAGTTCATTGTTATCGCGTTAAGTTAATTATCTCTTATCAGCGTATACGAAAGACTAACTTCATAGGCAAGTAAATTATATTATTTATAACAATGGATCAATAACTAGTATTTTAAATACCCTTTATTCTCATAGGGAATTACTTTTCATATCTTCAAGTTGCTCATTAAAGATGCCAGCAAAGAAAAATAGCAAGCAGAATATTAAGAGGCAACTGAGCGAAAAGAGCGAAGAGGATGTAAAAAAAAAATCAGAGCAGAGAGATCGTCACATCAAGATGATTTTGAAGATGATGAGGCTGGAAACACATCGATTTCACTGGTAAACGTAATAAGGTGTGAAGTCAGCGAAATGAAAAAATGCATAGAATTTGTATCGGATAAGTACGATGCTATGCAGTGCAGTACCCAGGATCTGATAACAGAAGTAAAGGCGTTACGTCAGCAAGTAGAGAGCTTAACGAATCAACTCCAACAAAAGGACCAGCAGATCCATGAGCTTTTAATTACTGTTCATGAACTCGAACAGTACGGTCGCCGGGAAAATGTAGAGATGCGTGGAATTTCTGAAGCTTCTGACGAGAACTTACAGAAAATAATTTTACAAGTTTGCCAGAAAATTGGTGTGGATATAAACGAAGACGACATTGTGGCTGCATACAGATTACCCTCTAGGAATGTAAGTTTGCCCAAGCCAATAATATTGAAGATAACTCGGAGAATAGGTGACAAAATATTAGGAAAAAATAGAGATCATGGAATACTGGATAAAGATATCAGTAAAAATTGTAGCAGCGAGCGGCAAGTTTATATAAATGAAAACCTGTCCAGATTTTACAAGGACTTACTGTGGAAGACGAAGCAAAAGAGGTACGATTAGTTAAATTCCGCTTTGTCTGGTCAAAAAAGGGAAAAATTTACGTGAGGAATGACCGGCAAGATCGCGTCCTGCATATTCGATCCGAGATGGATTTAAATAAATTATTATAAATGCGCATTGTTGTATATCCGCGCATGGGATCGCGAATATTACAAGTTATAACTATCGGTGGCGGTGTGTCGGGGGAATGCTTTAGCGTCCATTTCGAGTGCGATGAAATGAATGTGGTGTATGTGCGTCGCGTCGTAATACGTCGCCAGTTTGGCAAGGGTGAGTTGTTGCAGCAGAGAGGAGGTAGTAAAAAGAAGCTACACTGATGGAGTAGAACGTCGCAGCGGTGGTTATGTTGTAGTGATATATGTGAAGTAAGTGATAATGGTGTGATAGTGGGTGTGTGTATAAAGATGTATATATGTTCAGTCAGTCTCGATGTTTACTGTAAAGGAAGAACGAACGGGTGTAGGAATCGGAATGTTACGGAAAAGAGAGAGAAGCGTGAGCGTGCTACTGCATCAAGTGCATCGGCCACGCCGGAGACGTATCTCTATTATAAGGGTTTTCTGGTGGTGGCGTTTGAACGGTTGATAATTTTTATTTCGTGTCGATATATACTAAATTTCGCATTATTCGTGTACATTGTTCACAGGACAGTCAGCTGTATCGTATGTGCGAGTATGCGGAATTGTGCATATGTACATAAAATGAAAGCGTGCGGAGGATGTGATTTCATGTCGGTATATGTGTGTAGGTGTAAATGCATAGTAATAGTGATCATTATGTATATCTGATAAGCACGGCGATTAATAGTGTAACATCGATAACCGTATTCCACATATCATCTGCGATAGCTTAATATTTTGCCGAAATATAATTAATTCACTCCCACTGTACCGTCAATTAACTTTCGACTAATGCCGTCTCCACCTCGAATTTATAAAAAAATACCTCAGTTAATACAGCTAAAGGATTCTTCAGAATACCCGCTACTATGTCTTTTATGCCATCGATTAAGGTTGTAAAATAGAAATTAAATATGTAAATGTTTCGTTTGCATCAACTATGCTTAAAACAGTGGATAAGTTTAATAGAAGATTTATTATTTTCAGTAAAAATAGTTATTTGTGATCCTTCTCTCAAATATGAATTCTCTTATTCAGTATTGCAGTAAAAAAAAATGTAAGGATCATAGTAATATGGAAAAATGGACTCATAATATAAACAGCATATTAAATATAAATAATACACTTCAAATTAATACAGAAATATTTCATGTTTTGCACTTAAACATAAGAACTGTGAGACGCAACTGGGATGAATTTATAACTTACATTGTGTAATCGTATTAACTGAAATTAATATAAGTAAGGATGAATTTAAATTATATAATATAACTGGATTCACGAATATTGGACTTCAAACCTCCATTGGGTATAACGAAGGAATACTTGTGTTTATAAATAATAAGTTTAGATGGCACATTCGGGAAGTTAATAATAGGCCAAGTATGGGCTTGGTGATGATAGTTATAGATATCTGCGAAAGCAATCCCTTACACTTAATTGCTGTATACAGATCACCGAGCAAAAACGTAGACGAATTTATAAACGAAACTGCTTCACTCCTAAAAAAGTTAAGTAACAAAGAAAATTTCCTGATTTGCGGTGACTTTAATATATATTTATTTCTTCATAATGCTCAAGTTGAGAATTTCTTAAACGTAATTTATGGGGCAGGAGGAGTACAGTTAATAAATGGAATTACAAGAGAAGAAGAACGGATAGATAGAAGTACTCAATCATGTACAGATAACATTTTTATTAAGTATAATACAAATGAAATTACTTCGGGAATTATTAATTCGAAAATATCGGACCATTATATCATCTTCTGTGCGTTTAGTATTTCAAATCGTAATTGTCAACGTACTAAGAACTATTCGAAATATGTTTTTGATAACAAAAGGTTGCAGAACATGATAATTATTTCCGTAACGGCAGGAAATATGTATGAAAAGATACATTCAGTTTTTAAGGGATTTTACAAAGAATGCAAATTGGAAGTACGTGAGAGTAAGAGGGTGAATAAATATAGTCCTAAAAATGAATGGATGAGTCAAAAAATACTTAATTTTATGAAAATCAAAGATCAATATTTTAAACTTAGTAAAGGAAATAGAACCAATATTCGATATAAAAATTCGTTTAGAAAATATCGAAATATAGTTACAACTGAAATAAGGAATGCGAAACAGAAGTTTTACCAAAGTCAAATATTGAAGGCAAATAATGACAGTAAAAAAGTATGGAATGTAATTAAAAATCTCGTTAATAAAAAAAATAAAACAACAATAGATGATTTCATTATAAAACATTTTGGAAATACTGCAATAGTTGCCGAACAATTTAGTGAATATTTTATGCGCTCGGTTGAACAACATAGACACAAATGTCTCATTCAGTTATTGAATACAAATTCCAAAAATTCCATTTTGTCTTCCTTTTTTATTCCACCTGCAAACAAATCCCAAATATAAATAATAATTAACGGTCTAAAAATCTATAAGGCACCTGAATGGGATGAAATTAAGGTGCAAGATATTAAACATAACCCAAATATCTGTATTCCTATTTTGACCAACAAGATCAACTATTCCATAAAGGAAGCTAACACACGCGACGGGCTTACAAGGGGCATTGTTAGACCGATATATAAAAAAGGAGTGCAAAATCAGTTTGAAAACTACCGTCCAATAACAATAACATTTGTAATAGCTAAAATTTTAGAACACTATATAGATAAATATTTAAGAAGTTATCTGGAAAACAACAACCTACTCTATGTAAATCAACACGGTTTTAGAGAAAAAAGATCCACGGTAACATTATTGAGAACGACTGTAAGTATGATAAATAGAGGACTATCGATGGGGAACCAATTCTTAATTACATTTATTGACCTATCCAAAGCGTTTGATTTAGTTGACCCTAAACCATTGATTAAAGACTTAAAAAATTTGGGTATTAAAAATAATCAACTTAGGTGGTTTAGGAATTATATAACAAATAGAAAGAACATGGTCAAAATTGCAGGGTATAAAAGTAAAGAAAAAACTATTCGATACGGCGTAGGCCAGGGTACCATATTGGCCCCTGTTCTTTTTCTCATTTATATCAACTCGTTACACAAGCATATTAAAAATGCGAAAGTATATATTTTTGCTGATGACATTGCTTTATTAATGAAGCAAAAAAATCTAGAGATCGCGAAAAAGTTATTACAAGAGGATATAGATAATTTCAGTAAATGGGCACATGATAGGAGGCTATGTATAAATATAAACAAATCAAAAGTATTACACATTCGGAACAATTCTAAACGTAAGTTACGCGATGCGCGAATTGTCCTCCATAATAACGACTGCCTACATGAACTTCATGAAAATAGCAATACCCATTTGTGTCTCTGCCAACCGTTGGAGAATGTAAATGATTATAAATATCTAGGTATATATATATATTGATAAAAATTTTAACTGGAAAAAACACATTCAAAGTTTAAACTCGAAAATAAGGCAGACCATTCCAACTTTATATAAAATAAAGCAGGTATTATGGAAAATTACGTACATATTACAATTCAATAATAAGGTCAAGAATATTATACAGAATTCAAATATGGGGAGAGGCTAAAAAGACAGAAATAAATAAAATAGGTAAAATACAGAAGAGGTGTCTGAAACTTATACTCCCCCACTGGAAACAAAACAATGCTGGATCAACATGGTGGAAGGAAAACGATGAAATGTCTTCGAAAATGTATTATTTCATTTATAGATTACTAAAATTTAAGGTTAATAATATAAAACTACCATCCAGGAAAAAGATTCGGTTAACAAGAGACCAAAGTAATACATATTTTATTTATCCCCGCGATGTAAATCTACGAATGTATAACACTGACGACTCAGTGTTGATCAAATTAATAAATAATATCCTTAATCATATACTGGAGAAAAAAAAAAATGGTGTGTGGAAAAAGGAGGTTCAAAAATGGCTGAAGGAATGGTGCAAAGATTAAAGATCAAGTATAGCCCACTACCCTTTATTTTTATTTATTTACGGACATTAACCTTGTTTCTATCGTGTCTATCCTAATATCCCACAGAAGATCACGTTATCGATTTAAAATATTAAGCTATCTGCATTTTCGGTGTACACATATATATATTACGTGGCGTCTTATGTATTAATATGCGTATGTACTCGTATACTATTAACTAATGTTTTAAATAATTTTTGTGATTTATAGAATAAGTTCAGTTTTAATTTTTGTATTCTGTTCCTATCTTAAATAAACGCTAATAAGAGTGTTGGGCATTCACACAACGGGCATATTTGCCCAGTGAGACCCACAACTTATTTAAAAAAAAAAAAAAAAAAAAACGTGAAACAGAAGACCATTTTTTGCTGGATGGTGATAAACACGTTTCTCAAAGAAAGAAAAAAAATCGTTACATAAATATAATTCCAGGTAGAACAAAATTTTTTTTATTAATTTCCAAGTACAGATTTAAATAAGTATTAATACACGGGCGAACCTATATGTGAAATGGAGAAATTCAAAACTTAATTTGATGGTGCTTTCACCGCTGACTACATTAAGTTTTTATAAGTAAAAATAAAATAATAAAAAAAAATTAAAATCTGCGAGTAACAGCTAGAGTGCTATGAGAACAATCAAAAAAAAAAAAAGAAAAAAACAAATGAATTTATGTCCTGATTATATTCCTAGTAAAAATAAATGTTTAATTTTATTTTCGAAAAACATTTCAATAATTACTTAGTTATTCGGTTTTGCCAATTTTAAGTTATTTGGGTTAAATTCATATTTAGGTAATTATCAGTCAATATTTCAGTCAATTATATATATAATGTGTGTGTAGTGTTTGCATACATACAACGCTCTGTGCCACCCTAAAAATATATCACATTAATAAAGTGAAAACAGAAATTAAAAAGGATATTGAGCGGCGGTTTAAGATTTATCAAATGTTGCTTAGTTCATCGAAGCTGTAGACGTAGAAATTGAACGGTCGGACATTGCGCCGGATATGGAGGTAACATGTGCACCGGGTGTCATCCAAATGTGTTGCATAAAGTAGAAAAATGGATTTTTGAAAATTCCTCTATGCGGCCTAACTTGCAAGCTTGAATCTGATATAATCGCTGCTGCACATTATGCACCGTATAATTGAACGTTTTTCAGTTTGGCCGTTAGCCGGAGGTAATTTGTCAAAAAAGGAGGACCGGGTCAAATTAATTTAATATTTCCGGTAAATTTAGCAGGCGAGTAGCGCGCGCGACCCCGGCCATTGCCTCGCCGTTGACTTAATTATCCCGGGAATGAACGAAACAACAGCAGAAAGAAAAAAAAAACAAATGAACTATATAGATGTATAGCTCGGCGCCGTTTCTGTGCTTTTAATGACGATATTATGAACGGCTTTTGTTTCCGCTTAGTTTAAGGCTGTATTCCATTTTTTCTTTCGCTCCACCATGCGCTAGGTTCCGTAGGCTTGGCCGATCACTTTAGCAAACCGTAGATCGGGAAAGAGTATCAACCAGAAAGAAACCACTATTTAAGACTAGCGCTATAATCGGCTGAAGAGCGACTTTAAATACGGACAGAGCGAAAAAGGACACCCCAAAAGAGAAAGACAAACTACAATTTTTTTTAACGAGCCTTCACCCAACTGCGCATTAAATTTTAATTACTGTGTGTGTGCGTGTCTGTGTGGGTGTGTGTGTGTGTGCGTGTGTGCACGTTTGTTGCATGTGTAATGGGCGTTTGCTGTGCAAACTGTAAACTAATTTCGCAGGAGATTAACTTAATTAGAATAAACAATTAGGTATAAGGTAAGGTCGTAATGGACGACTGCTATTCTTACGGCAGCGGCCGCATTCAAGGTATCCCGATGAAATTTCTTTCTAAATTAACGAATAATGGAAATTAAATTGCCGATTACGATAAAACGGCCAGTGAAAATTAATTAACTTTTTAATTCGCAACTGGTCACTTCGCAATTAAAATAGCAGATGCTACAACTCGAACATTTCAAATTCTTTTCAAGGAAACAAAAAAGAAAAAAAAAACAACTAAATAACCAAATGAAAGGAAAAACGCTTTCAAAAACAGTTTCTTCTAATGAGCAACACATAATTTCTTTTAGTCAAATTGCTGAGAACTTTTATTGTGTTTCTATTACAAAGAAGAATACAGTAATAATAATAGTAATGATAATAATAATAATAAATCAAATCAAATCATTTATTTATTCATTTTATTAAAATGTAACAATTAATAATAGAATAATAGAAAATAAACAAATAACCATAATAATATAACTTAAATAAATTAGAAATGAAAATTAAACAAATAAATGAATAAATAAAAGTAAAAAATAATACAACATAAATAAGACAATCCTGCTTATATGTGAATTACATGTGCAGCAGGGTACAAAGTAATGATACAACATAGGCCAACACAAATAGAAACAAACAAAGAAAATTTTGAATTTTAGTTTAAGCTTTGGAAAAGAGAAGTTAAATTTTGATCTGCTAAATCAGCCTTTGTTTACAATAGAATTACAATTTTACAATTATAAGAAAACTAAATAAGAAATCTTATATATTTAAAATAATATGTACAACTGTGTGCAATTCTTGCTTATACTTAAACAGTGATAATGAACAACCCACATAATATTAATAATAATAATAATAATAATAATAATAATAATAATAATAATAATAATAACAAGTAAGAATAATAACCATAATACTACTAATAATAAATTGAATAAATTACAATAATATTAATAATGATACAATAAAACTCTCCTCTCTTTTTGTGAATCCAAAAATATCCTCTCCACAATACAAGCTGGAGGCCGTAAGGCTAAATCAACGTCGAATCATCTGGTGAGCCTTCAAAGGCAGATTTTATCTGCGTTCAAAAATCGACAGCACCTGATAGCCATATTCTTCGATATTTAAAAAGCCTATGACCGCCTCCGGGGCGGCAAGGACTTATAAACAAACTACGAAGATGGCAGGTGACAGGTAGAATGATAAGATTCATTCAAAACTACTTGTCAGACCGAACTATTTCTCAAGTCTCTGATGCAATGAGCATCGAGAACGGCATACCTCAAGGCTCCGCACTTAGCGTAACCTTGTTCATAATGTACATCAATGACATTGCTGATTGTGTTCAGCCACCAGTAACGGCCCGGCTCTTCATTAACGACCTTAGCATTTCCCTAGCGTCTCGTGATCCACAAATATCTCACAAACTATCTTCAAACTCCAGAAATGGTCAGAAATCAATGGTCTAAACTTTTCCTCCGCAAAGACGGTATGGGTCGATTTCTATAGGGGACAGCCTGTGACCAACAGGATTCCTTTCCAAATAAATAACACCATAATTGCGAACTGTATTTCAGCCAGGTTCCTAGGCGCCTGGAGTTTGATAGCAGATTAACTTGGCGCCTACACATTAATAAGCTAAAATCTGGATGTATTACCTCTCCAATCCCCAACTCAATATTCATCCCAAATTAATCTCTAATGTTTACAAAGCCTTGATCCTAAGTAAAATATATTATGGGTGCCAGGTGTACTCCTCAACATCTCTAAGTAACCTGAAAAAACTGGACGCAATTCACCACTCTGCACTACGAATCATCGCCAAAGCCCATCATACAACACCGTGTAGGAGTATCTGTGCACTAACGGGCACTCCCCCACTGGAATTCCATCGCTCCCTGCATACCCTGCGGTGCAATATTCCATTCCTAAAGCTGCCTTATATCCATCCCGAAACCCCCTTACTCGCAGCGTTCACTAACGACACACTGCCAATTCTCACCAAGCTACTTCAGAATGTCAATGTCAACGACTCCACAGAATGCCAGGCAGCAGCCACCAGCTCGTTACATCTATGGCAACATTGAGCCTGTAGCGGTTAACCTATTGGTTCTGCAAAAGTATAACTCCTACGGCATGTCAGAGCAGCTTACCCAAGACGCGTGTGAAACAATAAGACAGTACGGCAACACTACCCAATGTTATACAGATGGAGCAAAAGTAGCACCCGTCGAGGGGATGTCACCAACTGCGTGCGCCTTCGAAGTGAAGGGAGCAATAACAACCATCCGTCTGAACGATTACTGCTCAATCCTAGATGCCGAATTATATGTAATACGCTTATGTCTGGAAATGATCTTGGCATCCACAGAGCCAATCCATGACATCCTATTGATAACAGACTCATTAGTGGCGGCTATGGAGCTGCAATCGAAGGGATATAATCTAATAGTGTTGTGGGTCCCAAGTCACACGGGAATCCCGGGAAATGAAAGGGTGAACACAGCAACTCACTCAACCATTACAGCTCCCAGTCCGCAAAGCATACTTGGGCCCCCTCAAATATCAGAAGCAGTAAAAAGACAAATAATGGAACAGTGGAAACAAGAACACATCTCCACCCCGTCCCACCGCCAGAATATAAAGAAATCCGTAGAGCCATGGTGGCCCCCCCAGGGGACCTTACGAGTTTATTATCGCGCGCTTAACCGTTTATGCCTGGGCCACACGCGACTATCCCACGACTACCTGTTGGAAGGCGCTCACCCTCCAACCACGTGTCCTTTCTGTCGCGCACAAGAGCCACCGGCGGTTGAGCACATTCTCATAAATTGCCCTACATTCCGATCCTCCAGAACGAGACACGGATTTGATAATTTCAGCCATTTTCTCTCAAACTCAGGAGCGAACCAAAGTGCAGTCTTCCAGTTCGTCAGGGACGGTGGATTAGGGGCACACCTGTAACCGGAGACTCTCGGGCCGTAATACTCTAAATATTATACACTGCGCGGGGTCTAACCAAGGTATGAGAAATTAAAAAAAAAAAAAAAAAAAATCAGGGGTTCACTGTACATCTGTTTTAATATTTAGGATTAAGCAACTATGCCGAATGTACTGTATCTCCGCCTCAGGAATTTTGCCGTATGGAGGTAAAGTGATTTTTAATGTACCATCTTTTTAGTTTTTTTGGAGATATTTTTATGTATAAGTCGTAGAGTTGGTGCGAGGAAGTTTATCATTTGGTATATCGTCCATATTTTCGAATTTTTTTTTTTTTTTTTTTTTTGTAGTAAAAACAATCGGCCTATGATTAATTTCTAAATGTAGCGGAAGGGCACCTTTAAGAGCGACTACGGTGCTGCGCAAGATTCTGTAAGCTCTGCAAGTGTTTATTTTACATTGTGCCGAGTATTTATTTTATTTTTTTTTAATGTTGTTTTTTTTTTTGTTTTTTTTTTATTCCCTTAAATTGTATGTGCTGTGTGTAACTACTATGCTCATTACAGAACACACAAGGGAGGGGGTAATTTAAATGTGGTGGGTTAAGCCACTCATTTTAATGAAAGCAATAATCCTGTTGATGGAGATTACCTCGTTTGAGAGGGTCTGCCCTATATCTATGGGTAGGCCAAGTTGCCTCCGCAACATAGTAAACTTTTGGCAGGTAAGTATTATGTGGGAAACTGTCGGTGCGGTTGTCTGGTTGCACAAGGGGCATGTAGCCGGAGGCGGCGTTTTATCAATTATATGTTTGTGCGAAATAGCGATGTGGCCAATTCGTAGCCGGCTGAGGATCTTAAAGTCGTATCGGGATGTTCCCTCCGGTGGCCACCATGATTCAACTGTGGGCTTAATGGTTCTTAAGGATGTTGTTGCAGCTGCCCATTCAGTTTTCCACTGGTTTTCGCACACCTTTAGGAATGTATATGTGGTTGATGAGGGAAGCTCCGCGTCCTGTGGCATTGGCGAGAGCAAGGCAGAACGTGCTGCTCTGTCGACACTCTCATTACCAGGCACTCCAATGTGCCCAGGAACCCACAGCAGCGACAGCTGCAATTCACTCAAGTAGTGATATATTTTTAGGATTAGCGGGTTGTTGAATTTTTGACTTCTAATCATGTTCAAAGACTGTAGGGAATCAGTAACCAGGAGGAAAACGTTGGCTCTGGTGTGAGTTGTAACGATGTGGTGGAAGCAGTGTGCAATTGCGTACAATTCTGCATCCAATGCGGAACAGGCATCATTGAGTCGAGTTTCGCATGAGATGTCGTGACCTTCGACTCCACAGGCTGCGGACAGTGGACCTGCCTGGCCAACTGCCTTGGCTCCATCAGTGAAGTAAATTAGGTGGTCCGGGAACTTATTAAGTGCCCTAACTGCCGCTTCCACTGTGAGGAGAGAACTTGTTGTGGTTGGATGCTGTTTCAGCGACACATCAATATTTATCTGGAACGTGATCCAAGGGGGAATAAGGGTATTGAGGCTGGGTGTTGACCTCTGTGCAGACGTGATACCACATCTTCGCAGGTCGGCCAGTAATTCTGGTAGTGGGTCGCCGGGAAAGTTTGGTTCAAGAAGATAATGTTCCAACTTTAGGGGGAGGTTTCGTGTGTGGCTGAAATGATGATACATATTTCGCAGTATGAAGTATTTTCGGAAGTAGGAAAGAGAACGCACATGCTGGCAGCTGGAGAAGTTCGATGCACTCCCAAAATGGTTCTCAGTGCGGAGTGATGTATAGGATCAAGAGATTTCAATATAGATTTGCTAGCTGAGGAGTACACCTGGCACCCGTAGTGGATTTTCGATAAAATCAGCGATCTGTAGATGTTGAAAAGGAATTTAGGATTAATATTACATCTGGAGCTAGCCAGATATTTCAATATAGGGATAGAATTGGTGCAGCTATGTTTTATGTTGGCAATATGAGGTTTCCAAGTAAGTCTAGAATCAAAGATTAATCCAAGGAATTTGACAGTGGCTTTCTGGGGAAGAGGAAGATTGTTTAGATTTAGGGATACACTTGGAGAGGAACGGCGCCCCCGGCAGAAATCAACATATACGGATTTACTCGCCGGGATGGCTAGACCGTTGTTATCAGACCAACTCTGTATTTTATCGATAGTTTTCTGGAGTATTTTTTGAGCGATAGGAGGGAAATTTGACGATAAGGAGATGTTAAGATCATCGATAAACAGCCGGGCGGTTATAGGCGGCGAGATGCATTCAGCTACGTCATTGACGTAAATTATGAATAAGGTTGCACTCAGAGCAGAGCCTTGTGGCACGCCATTCTCTGTTGGAATGGGTGCTGATAATGATGTAGCGATCTTAACTCGGATCGTTCGGTTGCTTAAAAAGCTAGCGATATAATTGCCCATCTGGACATTTATTCCTGCGGCTTTGAGCTTTAGCAATAATCCATGCCGCCATATGCGATCAAATGCTTTTTCTAAATCGAAAAAGACCGCATATGTAATGTTGATGGCGGTGGAAGCTCGTTATTATTTGCCGTTGCAAAGTTATTAAGTGATCGCCTGTCGATCTCGCTTTACGCCCTCCGACTTGTATAGGAGAAAGGATATTATTTTGTTCAAGGACAAAAAGGAGGCGCCTGTTTACCATTTTTTCCATTACTTTGGATAAGACGTTTAAAAGGGAAATTGGACGATAGCTTTCAGGACGGAATGGATCTTTATTTGGTTTTAATATAGGAATAATGTATGCCATTTTCCAGAATTGAGGAATATCGCCAGATACCCATATTTGGTTATAAATATTAAGAAGAAACTCTTTTGCCTGCGCTGGCAAATACTTAACCATGTATGGATGAACAGAGTCGGGACCGGGTGCATTGTTTCGAGTATGAAATTTGAGTTGAAAGTTTAATTCAGCCAAGGAAAATTTGCTGTTGAAAGCATCCGCGGACTGTTGAAGGAAGGATAATTCTTGTTGTTCATAAGAAGCTTTTCTAGATGTAAACTTGGTGGAATAGACTAAGGAGGAGAACTCATTCTGTTAGTGCCGAGCAAAGATATCCGCAACATTGCTTGGATCTGGTACGACTGAGTTGTTATGGATTAATGAGGTAGGGGGTTTGGATCGATTAAGGCCATTCATCAATTTAATTTTTGCCCAAGTCATTTGGTTAGATGTGGATTGGGCTATTGAATCAATGAAAGAGGTCCAGGATTCTCGCTTCTTCATCTTAATTATGTAACGTGCTTTGGCGCGTAGCTTTTTGAATTCAATCAGGTCACTGGGTAATTGTGAAGATTTATATTTCCTGAGAGCTCGTTTGCGATTTCGTATTGCTACGGCAATTTCACTGCACCATCGGGGAACATGGCGTGGGCGGGGCGAGGGGGTAGATTTAGGGATCGCCGTTTCCGCTGCAGTAAACATAGCCTCAAGAAGTATCCTGATATTTTCTACCGCAGAGGTCCTGGGTTGATGTGGGACAGAGACCTTGTCACGAAACGTTTCCCAATTTGCTTTGTGGAATAAGAAGCGAGGAGTTGTTGATGTGGAGACGTTTGGTATAGTATGTATTATAATAGGGAAGTGGTCGCTGAAACACAAGCCGGGCAGTACTACCGACTCCAATTTAGGATATAAGACAGGGGAGGAGAACGCTAAGTCGATAGTCGAGAACACATGGTATGAGAGGTTAAAATGAGTGCGTGTAGGTTGGGGAATAAAGCATAAATCAGTATTTAAAAGAAGTTTAGTGAGGATTGCTCCATGTTTGTTTGTCTGTCTTGATCCCCAGATCGGGGAATGAGCGTTGAAGTCCCCTAATAGTATTATCGGTTTAGGAAGTTGTGTTATAATGGACTCGAGTTCGTGGACACTATTCATACTGTTCGGGGGAATATAACAGTTACATAGTGTAACTGGAGAGTTCGATAAAAGAAGGGCATGTATGGTGACGGCAATAACTTGTAAAGAGGAGTTGAGACGGACTGGGTACGCAGGGATAGAGGTGTGGATAAGAGATAGAACACCTCCTTTCGCTCTCATACCTTGCGTGTTGTTAAAAAAAGAGTTTGTCGTCTAGTACAATACTCAGCTACTTAAAATAGTCAACTACTTTTAGTCGGATTCCGCCGTGAAATACTCAGATATTTTTCCTTTTTAGTTTCAAGGAGTTTTTGAAAAGAGACACGAGGCATTTCTCAAATGAAAGTTTAAGAGCTTCATCTTATTTAGCTAAACTTCACATAGTTCAAGTTAGCTGCTCCTTCGAACTTGACGTCGTCGATTATTATGAACGGTAAGTCATCTGAGTATGCATGTAAGTTCACATTTTTGTCGTAATCGGAGAGCTTGATTTTAGAAAAGTGGACCTAAAACACTACACTGAGAGTAGCCTCTATTGGTTTACCACTGGGCTGCTTTGCGATTCCTTATTTATATAGTCGCGTGATTATTATTAAGGTAACGATAAATTGTACTTAACACAATGGAGTATTTTCGTTTAAAATAAATTTTAAGATGTCAAATAGAGTAGGATGCCAACAATTTTCAAAAGCTCATTCGATATCTAATGAAAAGTACGTTTGATTTTTATCCTTAAGGCTGCTACTGTTCTTGCTCGTTATGTAATTCAGAAACAGACCTGATCTGAATTTAGATTTTCTTTTATCTGAGAACTCGGTTGAGTCTGCGACGATGAATTATATTCTGCTTTTTAACCATTTTTCAAAAAAAATTTTGCTCACAGTATTTAAATGAAAAGTTGAGCGATAGGAGTTTGACGGGATTTGAATCTTTGCTCGATTTATGAAGTAGAATTTGCTTCTCGCCAAGTTTAAGAACATATAATTAGAATTTTTTACACAGAAGCGGAAGAATGTTTGGATAAAATCTTTGCATTAATATTAATTCGTTGCTCTTTAATATGTCAAGAAAGACCCATTATGGATTGATAACGGTTATACGGGTAGTAAGTTTATCTCTTAGTATGTTCTGTTTATTGCTGTCTTTATCAGTGTTACCTAATAGAAAAGAGAAAATAGGGAGTAGTTCAGGTTCTCTAGGACGTTAAAAATTTCAACGTCATTGTTTTTTTTTGTAAATAATAAAATATCGCGTTGGTTCCATTTGATTTTAAAAGTGTTAATAGCCTCATAGTTTAACAAGTTATGTGTACCCTTCTTCTTTTTCCAACAATCGTTCCTTCTACCTTTCAATCCAACCTACACTTCCTTCTCATCCATGGTTCTCGGAGTTTCCCTCTCTTCCACGATTTATAATTTCCTCTATTGTCCGCCTGCGCTTTAATCACACACTGCTGCCCTCTTCACGCTATCGTTTCTCTTTGCTTCCCTCTCCTCACTGTCCGTTGCATCCAGATGAAGCAGTTGTCTGTGATGCTGATCACATTTTCTTCGAGTGCTCTGCTCTTTCTGCGGAGCGTTCTCTTTTCTATCTTCACCTTATAAAGCTGGGGCTTCCCACTCCTTACTGTGCGTCTTACATCTTGTCCCTTCCTTCCCAGTCTGTTGTTCTTGTCCTTGGTTCCTTTATTTCAGCTGCCTCCAATCGAATTAGGTTCTAGTTAGTTGTCTCTTCTTCCCATTGTGTCTGGGCAATGGTCCATAGTTGATGCGCCCAAAAAAAAAAAAAAAAAAAAAAAAGTTTCGAAGCAAAATGTCTTCCAAGAGTTTAAGTAGATCTTCGGTTCTGTGATACAAACGTAGGTATCGCTTAGTCAATGCACCGTAAAGTTGAATCACTTTAGTTAATTTTTTAACTTCTTTATAAACTTTGTCATTGTTATACACTGTTTAGTTCTCTGATATAAATTGAAGGAATTATAATCTGTAACGGCTTCAACGAGGTAAACTAGGTCAATTCCAATTAGATAAAATGTGTTGTCCGTAATTAGTGCATTCAGTTTTGTTGTTTTTTTTGGGGGGGGGGGTAATGAACGAGGAAGAGGGATAGATATGCATGGTCGAACAGTGATTTATCACACTCAGGTCTTTAATGCGAGATGAAGCTTGACGGCAGGAAATTATCAAGTCAATTTTCGTCATTAACATTACTAAAGATGAATGCCGGAATACTTCCCGTAATTCTGGCTATATTTCACCCCACCGTCTGCTGTTGAACCATCTGAACTGTGTTCGGGCAGTGTCGAATTTTGCAGCATCCAATAGACTGCACCGCCTTCTGTAACTTCTATCGAGTCTAGGCACCGTAATAGTACAGGTAATTTTACACGCTACACCTAGATTTATACTTGAAAAAGAAGAAAAAGAAGAAGAAGAAAAAGTATTTTAATTGTAGTTCTTGATCGGTAAAATGGTTGATGTCATTTTCCCATTACAGAACGTTAAAATAATATTATCAAAATTTGGATGTTTCTATGGTATAATAAAGGCATTTTAATAGCCCATCATGCAAGCCAATAGCCACGCTGGTTATGAAAGCTGCGTTAGCTATTCCGGTGAATGATTTTGGATTTTAGATTGGTAAAGCGGGCGCTATACAGTTGTAATTCAATGATCGAGTAAATTTGATATAATAATCGGAGGAGACATTTTTTTATTAATCTTCACGACCGGCTGCTTAAAATTCTTCAGATATTAAGACGCTAATGACACTTATTTTTTCGTTGGTTTATGTGTTCCCTCTATCCCATGCTGGGTCAAATAAAATGTCGTAAGAATTTAACTTTCTTAAATGAAGTGGCTAATTATGTAAGTTAAGATGGAAGGGTGGATGACTATGTTTCCGAGCAAAGTTAACCATATTAATCTTTTTCGTTGAGATGGTAAACGAACTTTCGATACTAAAAATATGATCTACTATCATTTGTGAAAGTTTCGTTGCAGTTATTTCACTATTGCTGCGGTAGATTATTACTAAATCATCAACATAAGGAAAAATGCTGTATTGGATATTTTCTTACGAATGAAACTGAACTTAGAACGAGTATAACATGAATTGAACACATAGCATAGATTCTCGGGATATGTCTATCTGTTATCTCTTTAGGTGAAAAAAGGCAGTTGCCTATTTTCACTCGGAACATAGTACGATTCGATATAAAATTATAAATATAGCGAAGAATGTTGATTTTTGAATTTAGTATACGCTAGTTTCCAGATACGGGCAATCAAATAAGGATTTAATTTAAATTTGTTATTACTTTAATATCGTCAACAAATTTTACAAGAGTTTACAGAAATTTATATTGCGAAATCTACAGAGATCATATTGAAATTATTTATTTTCAATGAACGGTAATTAAATTTTCCACCATTATTAAATATTATCAAATTTATACGTTATACGTGAGTAAAGAAGTTAAAAAATCTTTAAAGGTAAAAATGTTTTCGATTATATTCACGGAAAATGATTTAGTTTCGGTGTATAAAAATACTCCGAGAAACGATGGTTGAAACATTTTTTGCCAATTTAAAACACAATTTTTGTAATACTTAAAGACGAAATTTTTTATTTTATTTTTTACAAATTTATCTTCAATGGAAAAATAGGCGCGGAATATTTTAATTTTAGACTTATGGTTTCTTTAAAAAATTTTCTTAGAACGGAACCCAGATTCTATTTTTCCCAAAGCCGCAGTAGAAGAAAAAATTCGGTTCCTGCAAATCAACCCGAACTCTAATAAATGCATATGTGACTGGCTCCGAAGAAACCCGGTTTATGGCTAAAACGCAATATGCGAGAAAAACGCGTTTGAAGTGTGCGAACACTGTTTCATCATTTCCAACAGCTGTTACGTTGTTTTTTGCTTCTGTACAGTGTTATTACCGCTAGTATAGGAGTTATCCGGAAATTGAGAGCACGAGGAATCACCTGAAAATAGAGGAACAGGACGTGGTCACGGAGGAAGATTTCGAAGTGGCAGTAGAGGGGGTGGACTTCGAGGTCGCTCTTAAAGTGATTACCATAAGTAAGAAATTTTTCGATTTCCCATTCATTTTTTCATGTATTTTAACTAAGTTTTCATGTAATCCCCTATTGAAATTTATCGATCTATTTTTTATCAACCGTGTCCTGATTTTTATACATTGGCAGTACGTCTTATTTAAGTAAAGCTTAAAATGGTAAATAAGAATTACAACGATTTTGCTTCTAATTTCTCATTAATTTCCCCCGATGTATTTTTTGTAAATCGTGCTGGCATTTTTTGTAAATCGTGCTGGCATTTTTTGTAAATCGTGCTGGCATTTTTTGTAATTAGCAGTGGACGTGTCTTTATTCTTGTACAGCTTGCGAGTGTTTAATTAAGAATTAGATAATTTTTCATGTCATTTTTATCAATTTTATGTCATGTATTCTTCATTTCATAATTCGTGTATTTTTTGTAATAAATATTGCTAGTAGTATGTATCATTCTTTTTAAGAGATGTGAAATATTTTTCGTTCCAGTAGCACCGTGTATCAAAAAACAATTCATTATGAGCGAAAATGGGGTTCAAAAAAAACTCTTCAGTGTGTAATCTGTTAATTATAGAAAAAGAGCGAATTTTCAACTATTTTTCATACGACACTGGGATGAAGAAAAATGGCTATATTATCTTGTCGCTTATAATTATTACATATTTTCAATTCCTACCAACGGCACGTCATAAAGGAAGGTTTGAAGACATGGGAAAACCGTCGACATCCAAAAATTGATTATTTCCGGGTTAATAAGCCGGGTTTCTTCGGAGCCGGTCATATATATATATATATATACACACACACACACACACACACACATATATATATATATATATATATACACATATATATATATATATATACACATATATTATTATTATTATTTTTCGACTTTGGCCATCTGAGGACCACGGAAATATTACACGAATAACGCCAGCTACATTTCGTTCCTCCCCATTTTCTTCCGTTTGTTTGCCCAATATTCTTTCATTTTATCCGAGTGCGCTTTCTTCATTTCTTCTGTCCACTTTCGCCCTGTTTTCTTCACTGTGTCCTTCCGGAATCCTTGAAAAGTCTGAACCTTCCGACTGAACTTGTTTCTGTCTTCAATTTCACTTTCGCTGATCCCCATCTGTTCCAAATCTCTTTCTACTTGTACTATCCACAGTATCCTACATTTCGGATTGTTGTCGAAGTAGTCAAAGATTCTTTTGGTAAGGCGTTCATTATCCATTCTTTTGATGTGACCATAAAAGGCGATTCTTCTTTTCCTAAATGTGTCACTGACCTTTTCTATTATTTCGTATACTTCATTATTGCTCCTTAATTTCCAGTACTCATCGTCTCTACTGGGGCCCAATATTTTCCGGATTATTTTCCTTTCCTTAATTTCCAACTGGTGCATTTCCTTGTTCGAAGTCATGTTCAGGCATTCAGCTGCGTATAGGCACTGCGGCTTAATAACGGTGTTATAGTGTCTTATTTTGGCATTTCTAGATATTGATTTTTTATTATACGTGCTTCTTGTTAGCTGAAATGACCTTTCCATTCTATGTATTCGTTCTTGCATCGATCTTTTATCCCCAGCGTTTACTTGGATCGTTTCTCCTAGGTATTTAAATTCTTCCACTCTTCTTATCACTCTTCCATGCGTTTTTATTATGTTGGGATCCTTTTTATCGCTCGTCATGAATTTGGTTTTCTCGAAAGCTATTTCCAGCCCGACCTTTGCTGCCATCTCACTTAATATTTCAACTTGACGCTTAGCCTCTGCTACACTACCGGCTACCAGTGCAAGGTCATCTGCAAATGCAAGGCAGTCTATCTGCAGGTTGTTTTTCTTCCGTCCAATCATCACTTTCTTAATTCCTTCCTGCTCCGTGGCTTTTCTCCATTTCCGTATTACCTTTTCTAAAACGCAATTATAATAGTATGGGCGATAATCCATCACCTTGTCGCACGCCGGTTCTTATCTTAAATGGATCCGAGTGTTCGTTTCGGAATTTGATTTTTGATCTTGTGTCCGTTAGCGAGTTTATAATCAGTGATCGCAATTTGGTGTCCACTCCGAACTCTTCTAGGATGTTGAATAGAGCTACTCTGTCGACCGAGTCATAAGCTTTTTTAAAATCTACAAACGTGACTACTATTCTTCTGGCTCTTGATTTTTCGTAGCTTAGTATTAGTTTAAGGTTCAGGATCTGCTCCACACACGATCTGCCCTTTCGAAACCCAGCTTGGTACTCACCCAACTGGTTGTCTAGCTGCTCTTCAAGCCTTTTCAGGATAGCTTTCGAGAATATTTTATACGTTACTGGCAGGAGCGAAATTCCTCTGTAGCTGTTAACATCTGTTCTTTCCCCTTTTTTGTATATCGGGCATATTAATGCAGTCTTCCAATCCTCAGGTATCTTTCCTGTATCCCAAATCTGTAGTATTATTCTGTGTAATTTTTCAACACTTTCTCCTGTTGCCAATTTCCACATCTCCGCAACAATTGCGTCAATACCACCCGATTTGTTATTTTTAAGATCTTGAATGATTTGCTCAGTCTCGCGGAGATCAGGAGCCTTTGAAACCTCTCTTATCCTTACCTGGTTACCGTGCTCGAATCTTGTTTCTGGTTCTTTACAATTTAAAAGTTTGTTAAAATAATCTGCCATTATCTCGCAATTTTCCTTATTATTTAACGCTAATTTGCCCGTGTTATCCTTAAAGCATAGGAAAGATGCCTTATATCCCTCTAAGTCCTGTTTGAAGGTTTTGTAGAAAGATCTGGTCTTGTTTCTCTTGAAATCATTTTCTATTTGGTCCAGTCGTTCTTTTTCATAGTTTCTTTTCACTGTTCTTATAATTTTTGCTGTTTCTTTTCTCTGTGTTTTAAATCTGTCATAATCATCCTGCTGCTTAGATGAATACCATTTTTGCCAAACTAATTTCCTCAATCGAATGGCTTCTTCGCACTCCTCATTCCACCAAGGATGCCTCTTGTTTTTCTTTAGCGGGGCTACGCTGAACGCAGCGGCGACAAGTTGTTCTTTAATTCCGTCCCATTCCTCTGAGGCGATCTTTAACTGTTTTTGAAATTCCGTTTTTTTTAAATTTCAACGTTTCGATATCTATGCGTGGAATATTATGTTTTCTCCTGCGATTTCTCAGTTGGGGGATAAATCTCAGTTTTATTGTTGATAGGTAATGATCGGAGTCTATGTTGGCTCCTTTCTTGACCTTGACGTTCATAATTTCTTTTTGATTTTTATGCGAGATGGCCACATGATCTATTTGAAACTCACCCAGGTTGTTATTTGGAGACTTCCAGGTTTTTTGTTTTCTCGGTAGTTTTTTGATTTCCGTGGACATTATCTTCATATTGAATCCTTCGCATAAACTTATTAAGCGCTCGCCATTCCTGTTCGTCCTTTTATGAGCTGGGTACTCCCCCACTATTTTCTTATATTTCTTCTCTGGACCTATTTGCGCATTGAAATCACCAAGCAGGATCTTGATATTCTTCTCCGGAATCTTTGCGATTACGTCTTCTAGCGTTTCCCAGAATTTCTCGACTTTTTCTGAATTTTTCCTATTGTCGTCATTTATAGGTGCGTGGCAATTTATTAAAGTATATACACTTTATTTGCACAATGTAGAGTTAGTGCTGATATGCGTTCGTTCGGCGACTGAAAATCAGACACCGAGTCTAGCACCACATTGCTCACTAGGAAAGCTGTTCCCAGGTGTGGTATTCCATATCTGGTAGGGTTCACTCCGTTTTTGCCTTTAATGATTCGATAACCTTCTGTTTCTATTATATTTTCATCTTTATATCTGGTATCCTGTAGTGCTAAAATTTCGATTTTTTGTTCCTTCATTACTGTAATTAGCTGTTTTAATTTTCCGACTTTAAGGAGTGAGTTAATGTTCAGGGTTCCGAAATAATACTTCTTCTTTGTCCTCAATCCTTCGTCTGTTCATCATATACAGTCCTATTCTTCTTAAAGCATGTTGGTCTGAGCTCCCCAGAAAATGAACGCTCAGATGCACCATAGATGGTGGAGGATTTCCTTTGCAGGTTACCTCCTGGGGTAGTTAAATGAAATGTTTTTTCCATCATGCGTGTAATTTAGAATTAACTTCGGAGGAGATAGTGAAAATGTTCTGCACTATCTCATGATTAAAACTGAGATTGTAAGTCCCAGAGTGATGTTTCAGCCGCTCCTGACATGGAGAACCGACGCTGTCGGGAAGCCGCCTCTAACATGAGGTACCGTCGCGCCCTGTGGGATTCGCTTAGTCTGACCACTCTGCTTGAACCTGTCCGGCTTGGGAGGCCCTTCTGGTTGAATACACACATAGCTTCTTGCGTCCTCGTGGTACACAAGCCCCTCCACCTCGTCAAGGTGGAATCCCCCGGAGGGGACACACATATACATATATATATATATATATATATATATATATATTAATTAAAACGTAATTCTTAGGCTACCCCCCATTCGAAAAAATGTCCCAATTTTATGTAACGTTTGTTATATTTTATAGGATTTTTGTTATTGTTATTTAAAAAGTGTCACAATTTTATGTAACGAAAGATGTAACGAAAAAATGTCTTAATTTTATATAATGAAAGTTAAATGTTAGGATAAAGTTTTTGTGATTATGTTATTTTTTTTGTGTTGATGCCAGTAAGAATTACGTTGTAAATGTTGATCATTTTATACGAAGTGTAGAAGAGAAAGAGACATAAATAAAAGCAAAAGGGGTCAAGGGGCACAGCTCCTTGCGAGGCCAAAATGGCCGAGTTTATATATATATAATGAAATGAATACCTATAAAATTCTTTTACAAATGAAAGAATAATTATTATTAAATTAACATTATTTATTCTCATTTCTGATTATATCTGATCGAGTTAAGATTTAGACGTGTTACACTGCGTTCTTTTATTATTCCCATCGTATAATAATTATTAGTTCGATTGTTTATCGTCGTTTTCTCGTTCGGCGCCGGGATCTCGCCGGATAATGTTAAGTTCGAATGGTCCGGGTTTACCCGCCCAAGCGATAAACAACGAACGCTCAGATCCTTCGACCAGTACCACTAACACCAGTAACCAACTCTCATCGCTAAATGCCGGTAAGATCGATTCAATTATTACTACTAACATACTTGTTCCGTCATTTAACAAAAATGATACTAACAATGACAACGTTATAACTCTACGCAATGTAGACAAGGCCAACAATACCTGGCAGTTAGTTAGACGAAAACGTCCTTCTCCTTCCTCGCCGCCGCATACATCGAGTGAATTTAAACGCTCAACGGCTCCGAAGCTAAAAACCAGAAATCGGTATCAACCGTTTATGTACTTAAACGATGACGACAACCACGAAAACACAGACGGAGATAATGAAACAGCAGATGCAAACGCGATGCCACTCGATAACCAGACATCGAACAACGCTGATGGTAACGATAAACGGAAACGAAACACATCGCCACCGACTAACAAATTTGCGACGCCTCCGCCGATTTTAGTAAAAGACGTTAAAAATTATACAGCATTCACCAAGTTTTTAATAAGCTTGACAAATGTCAAATTTACATTGAAATCAACAAACACCGGTATTACTATAAAACCAAGCTCGCCAGCTTGTTATCGCGCACTGACAAAAGCCCTCCAACAAAATCAATACAAATTTTATACTTTTCAACTATCAGAAGATAGAGCTTTTCGTGTCATTTTAAAAAATCTTCATTATACAACTAGTTGCGAAGAAATCACGCAAGCATTACAAAATCTAGGTTTCTCTGTTCGTTCTGTATCCAACATAATAAGCAGAAGAACAAAATCTCCGCTACCGATGTTCTTTGTAGATCTCAACAAATCTTCAAAAAATTCAGAAATTTTTAAATTAAAACATTTATTACATACAGTCGTAATAATTGAAGAACCGCGGGTAACTAGGCAATTACTCCAGTGTATGCGTTGTCAAAATTTTGGACACACGAAAACTTATTGTAATCTTCCACCTTGATGTGTGAAATGCAGCGGTAAACACCTAACCGCTGACTGTCCTAAAACATCCGAAGAAAAACCTATATGTCTTTTCTGTCGTGGTGAACACCCTGCCAACTATAAAGGATGTGAATATTACCAACAAGAATATAGTAAAAAATTTAAACAGAGTGCAATAAGTAGAACTTTCGAAGCTTCATCATTTAATTTGGCGGACACCAGCACGTTTCCACCTATCCATAAGCAATTACCATCAACTTCGTACTCCAATGCTGCTAAAAAATATACCTCGTCTTTTCCTCCGACTGCATCATCAGTAGTATACAATAACAATGCTCCACAACATACAACCGAACAAAAAGGAATTAACGAAACATTAACTTCCTTTCTTAACGAATTTCGAAATTTATTATCACCATTAATATCCATGTTAACCAAACTTATGGACAAATTATTATGAATATGAACCCTATAAGTACAAATTCATTAACAGTAGTATTATGGAATGCTAATGGGATTCAACAGAAGAAACATGAACTACAGTACTTCTTACAGACCAAAAGAATCGATATTGCCCTACTAACGGAAACTCATGTCGTTCATCCAGCGAGTCTTGAGTTACTAAATTACAGATGCTATCATGGAACACACCCTTCTGGTACAGCAATGGGAGGTGTTGCTGTACTCGTCAAAAAGAGCATTGACCATCATCTACACTTCGTTCGCCGAACAGAGGCCTACCAAGCTGTTGCAATTAAAATAAAAACGACTTTTAATGAAACAGTAACTGTCACACACAACAACTGCTGTACAATCGCAGACTTGTCATCTGATCACGTACCAGTCTTACAAGTCCTAGACACAATTCCGCTACATACAAAACTAGACAGTCGATTAACAAATAAATCTACTGATTGGAACAAATTTGAAAATATAATAGATAACCAAGTGAACTTAAATGTAAAACTAAAATCACAGCACGATATTGATACTGCCGTTAATTATCTAACCGATATAATACAGGATTGCGCTAAGCAATCAACACGACCTGCAAAGTCCAGTGCTAACACTAGCAGTATATTGCCCATTGAAATACGTGAGCTAATTGCCAAAAGAAGAAAAGCGCGCAAAAAATGGCAACATAATAGATACTCATCAAATTACCAAACATACCGGGAATTTTGCAGCCAACTAACGAAAACCATAGCACACTACAAAAATGAGCGTTATACTCATTACCTTTCCACCCTAACTAATGCCGATGGCTCAATCTGGAAAGCAGCGAAAGTACTAACAAAGAAATGTGTTCCATCTTATCATATTAAAAAAACAAATACAATGTGGGCCAGAACAGATGACGAAAAGGTTAATACTTTTGCCGACTATCTCGAAAATATATTTCAACCTCCTCCTATGGAAAATCCACAACACACGCAGGAAGTTATACAGTGTAACAATAACGTCATGCAGTATTGTCAAAATTACACATATATTACACCAAATCAGCTTCGTACGTGCATCAAAAGTTTGCGAAATAATAAAGCTCCGGGAGAAGATGGAATAACAAATGATATCTTGAAGCATCTACCAAAAAGAGGATCTTTACTACTTTTATATATATATACAATTCTATGCTCCGGCTATCGTACTTTCCGACTAGATGGAAAAAATCGCTAACTATACTTATCCATAAACCTGGGAAGCCAGTTACAGATGTCTCATCCTATAGACCGATAGGTTTACTGGATACATTTGGAAAAGTGTTCGAAAAATTAATTCAACCACTTCTTTTTAATATGGCGAATGCCTATCTTCCAAATCATCAGTTCGGGTTCAGACCAAAGCATTCAGCTATTCATCAATGTCACAGGCTCGTTGATGCAATTGAGTCTCAGTCTTACAGCGTGGAATGTATTGCTCGGCAGTGTTCCTTGATGTAGCCAAAGCATTTGATCGTGTTTGGCACGACGGTTTGCTATACAAAGCCCAGAAGATTTTCCCGATTGAAATGTATCATCTGCTGAGGTCTTATTTAAGCGGTAGATCATTTCAAATAAAAATAAATGGCGTCTTGTCCAGCGAGCGTCAGATATTAGCATCGGTACCTCAAGGGAGCGTTCTTGGCCCGCTTCTTTATAACATCTATACAGCTGACCTACCGACTACAATGTTTACATTACAAGCTTCATTTGCGGATGACACTGCTATACTAGCTGCGCACGAAGATCGTCATGAAGCTTCAAGGTACATTCAACATCATTTATCGTTACTACAAAATTGGGCTCTCAACTGGAGGATCGAAATTAATGAACAAAAATCTTCACATATCACGTTCACAAATAACCAAGAAACATGTCCTCCAGTTACTTATAACAGCTGTAAAATACCGCAGATACAATCAGTTAAATATTTGGGATTAACCTTCGACAAACGCTTAGTATGGAATCTGCATGTAATTAATACAAAGAAAAAATTGAAGTCGCTACTGAGACAATTATATCCACTAATAGGAAGAAAATCCAAACTCAGTCTGAACAATAAAATGTTATTGTATAACACCATCATAGCTCCTGTCTGGAAATACGGTTTAGAAATATATGGATCAGCCGCAAAAACGCATCTCAAAAAAATACAGTCGTTCCAGTCGAAGATACTGAGGATCATAACCAATGCGCCTTATTATGTTCGTAATACTATAATCGAGAATGATCTCAACGTTCCTTCAGTGTTGGCGATATACAAGCAGCAATATACCAAAATGCATGCGGCATTCAGCTATAATTTAAACCCATTAATATCGCGTATGAAAACTACCGGTCTTCCTGACAATCCCGTCAGACGACTAAAGAAAAAACAATGCAGAGATGCGCTTACCGCTCATTATTAATATTAAAAATAATACCAAAACGCTCAAAAAAAAAAAAAAAAAAAAAAAAATGGAAAACTAATCTATGACTAGCGGCTTCATCTATTGGGATGCGCCGTTATCTAGGACACTTAAAATAACTAATGATCACTTGCGTTGATGACCTACGAGTCGGTATGCAAAAAAAAAAAAAAAAAAAAAAAAAAAATTCTCATTTCTGTATTCCCGTTTATAAATATGAAAAATTAAACCCTTTTTAAAAGAGAATACGTAATATAATGCACACGAAACAACCGCGACATGTTTTGAAGTAACTATTCACGGTTAATGACAATTAAAGTTTGCAAATTTAAACATATTATAGAATAAAAACGATAATTCGAATTAACAAATTTAAAATACGATATTATTTTTTATATTTAAAGATGCAGTATTTGCAGAATGGTTTTTTAATACAATAATTTTTGACCAAGTAGAATTGTAAGCAATTTGCGATTCGATCTGGCTATTGAAATTAATTATACTTTTCGTTTATGGTAACTTTCCGTTTGCTGGGAATTCAGCATATTAATAACTCTGTAATCTGATGTGGCTTTTGCAAACAGGTTATTATTTCATGCAGGACTATCCCATTAATCCGACCAGTTATCCGCCGCAACTGAGCAAACGCCAGCATAAATTCGCACATTCGAATCATCGTAACGAATATATTTCTAGCCGCATAATCTCATTCTTAACTTTTAATACGGTCATTAATTAAAGTGAAACGGACTAGTAATTATTTTAATAAAATCGCTTAGCGTAAAAAAGTAATTTTAATTGAAATTTCACTATCCGTAAACCCGCATCAGTTTTAGAGTCGCTGTGGGCGCCCATAATGAAAATTTCCGACTTCGTATTCAAACTTTAAATTATCGGGATTTAAAAAAGAAGCGAAAATAAAAATGGTAATCGATCTAATAACAGAGCTAGCTGATTTTATGATAATACATTCAAGAAAGAAATAAAAAATGGTACTATTTCGAAAGAAAATATGAAACACAATTACGGAAAATAGCGTAAAGCCTTCTGCGGGGAAGATCGCGTAGAAAGTTAAATTTCGAACTTATAAAAATAGCCTGAAAACTATAAACACGGAAAGTGTATGTAACAGATAAAAAAAAAGAGAGAATTTCCACACACACACACACACACAGCATATACGGCGTGAAAAAGACCATATTGTTATATTATATCGTATATTTTAGAAAACGTGTTTAAAATTCACTGGAAAATAAGCTGGCACAATGTGGAATGTGATGTGTATAACAGATTTTTCACACGTAATAGCATTCCTAGATTCATAGCTCTGTTGATGTCCTATTTTGGCAAATTATTAAGAAGACATTGTTAAAATGCAAGACAGAGTTTCGCGAATAAAGTTCCCTAATTAAATAATCGAAATACGAGAAACGAAATCAGGAGAATGTCTCATTTTTTTACCAGTCCACAATAACACGAAGTGGTCGCATCGGCCATTCACTGTTCAGACCTATTACGGCCAGTAGCTGTTTGTGACATTGCACCAATTACAAAAAACATTAAAAAACTTTTAATAAAAAAACCACCGTCTTCGTTAAATACGATTTACAGATGGCTAAGTAACTTCCGCGCCAGTGGCTCAGCCTCCCGCCATCAAAAACAATTATCACAAAATAGGGGCAAAATTTAGTCTTTATTCTTTTTTGAAGGCGCGATGAACATAACCTTCCTGTTGACATGATCGAAAATCTTTTGGCACGCGAATTAAGAAAAAAAGGAAATTAAGTCAAATATGATTCTAGCGAAAGTTCCTATTATATGTTTGTGACGCAAATCACGTGTTCTTCGAGTGTTCCGGCTTATCTTCCGAGCGTAAGTTATTTTATTCTCAACTTTTAAAGCTTGGTGTCTTTCTGCTCCTTTCAACGCCCCTATGTTCTTTCGCAGCTTATTCTGTCAGTTGTTCCTGTTCTAGAAGTATTTCTTGATTCCATTGCCGGTGAAATAAAAATATAGTTTCTAATCTGTTTTATACATCTTTTCTATTTTGCTGGCAGCAAACCCAAGAATAAATAAAGAAAAATAAGAGCTACCTGTCTTACTTTTAACATTACTATCCAGCGTTTCAAGTATAAAAAATCATTTCAATTTTCTGGCCGCCACTATGGCAGACTTGTCTGTATGCGACTGCTCCTTACGGTGATATCTAAAATCTCGTATCAATAAAGCGAAGGACTTTGAAGAACTATTCAGTTAAAACTCGCAACCAAATCATGGCCACTATCCCTTCAATGTTGAAAACATGCTAACTTTGTCAAACGTTCGGAGCAATGTGAAAAATTAAACGGTAACATTTAAGCTCTATAATCTTTTTTCGTCTTAATCGATTGTTTTACTCAATTTTATTTCTTTTCAAATGGAATAAAATACAAAGATTATTTCGATGTTCTAGAGTTAATATTCTATTACATTGATTAATTGTCTCGAATGGTTATGGTTCTAATCGCTCTTCAAAGTAAACGATAAAAATATAGTCCACTTAGTGAAATAACAGTTTATAATATTCATAAATTACTTTTTGCGCTGTTTGCAACGTAGTTATTAAGAATTTTTCCGGCGGTTCTTTTCTTTTTTTTGTAAAATGTTGGGTTCGTCAAAAAAGACATTGGCCCAAAAAGAGGGAAAAGGATAAGAGGCGGGATCGGATGTCTATGCGATCAGATATGGAGGATAAAAAAGACTCAAATACCAGAATGATACCGAAGGCAAGGGCAAGGAAAGAACAAAAGTTGCACAATAAGAAGTTTGAAGATCAATTAACGGAAGAGTAGAAGTAAGAACGTTCTTCGGAAGCGATACAGGGGCACTGAAACAAAATGTGATCAGCGTTACCTTCAATTCCAGAGGACCAGGAATCCACAATAGGTCAGTTTGAATGGAGTGAGAAAGAAAAGTGTTATGGATAAGAGAGTGTATGAGACGCATTACCAGCAGAGGAAGAAGGAAAAGAAGAGGAAATGGCTTGTAGCACTAATTCAATGTAAATAGTTTCTATTACGAATGCAAAAAAATAAAAAAAAAAAAAAACCAAAAAAGGTGGTACTAGACTGAAAATGGCATTCCCTGACTCTGCTCTAAATCAACAGATCTATCGATAAATTCCATAAGCATAAACTAAAAAAATCTTTAAGAACCCACTAAAAATCGCTAGAATAAGCGGAAATAAGCGATAAGAGAAAGCGTGCGAGCTTTCGCGCGGCATAAAGCTGTGCATTATAGTTCAGCGAACTGACAATAAGCTGAGTTGCTCGTTGCAGTTTACCTGCGTATTTGAGGTAACAACAACTGGCAGGTGTGTTTGCAGGCGTCGACGCAATTTCGTCGTAACTTCCGGATCTTCTCTCTCATTTCCGGGCAGTCCTTTGACGTTCCGATGTGTATTAAATGGTCCCGAAATACAGCCACTTGAGTATTGATCTCGGATATTAACTTTAAAAATCAGAAAAAGAACAATTAAATTAGTTACGGCTGAATTAGAAGGTTAACGATTCCGCTGCTTTATTTATTCTAATAATCGTATGGAGAAAAATTTTTTCATTTAGAAAATAGAAAATATGTTGTTAAACTAACAAGGAAAGTACACGAGTTGTCAGACGCCGATTTTGATGAAATTTGGATATGCTGTAGAGTATAAAAAAAATATTAGACCCGTGTTTTTTTTTATCGGCCCATATGCAGTTTCAAGGGGTGAAAACTACCCCTAAAGTTCACCCCCAAAAATCGTTTTTCTTAAATATCTCGTCTTTAACTCGATATTTTTTTATGAAACAAAATGTAAATTATTTCTCGTGCGAAGGACAAGTAATTCACAGTAATTTAAGCAGTAGGGTTGCATCCCCTATTTTCTAGGGGGTGAAAACACCTTTTTTTTTGGTCATAATTATGGAATAAAAAATTATAAAATAACATTAAAAAATAATAAAACTTTTTTTAACACACACAATTAAAACATAAAGTTGACGTGCTTCAGCGTTTTCATGAATTTCACCCTTAAAGGGGATAAATCACCCCTTACAAGAAAAATCAATAAATACATGTATGAAGTAATCCAATTTCGTAAATAATTTATATGTAAGGGTTTTTGAGGTTGCTGATTACGAATCCGTCATCAGATTTTCTTAATTCAAAATGGAGGATCCAATATGGCGGGCAAAAAAGTCAAAAAAGGTTTAATTTTAACGACAAATTGTATACGAGGATTTTTAAGGTCGCTGATTACAAATCTGTTATCAATTTTTGAAAATTCAAATTATCCTGTGCATTATAACCATACACAGCCTCAAACTTCTAAACATCAGACAGGCCGATTGCCTATGATTAAAACCGCTCAACTCCTAAACTGCAGGCAAATGAAAGGTCTATTCATTGTGGTATACTGGAAAACCGTTCTTATAATTAACTTATTTAAAAAATTACTGGTACAGTTCAACTTATGTATTTATTTATTTCTTTATCTATCTATTAATGAGAATCATTCTATTCTTACGTAAATAATAACAAAAATAAATTAATAGGTAGCCAAGATTAATTAGTAATACAATGAATTGTTCTTTAGAATAAACTTTAATACGTTAGGAGAATTACATTCAATGAGTAAATCAAAACATTTATTACTAGAATTTGAAATATAATTATCAACATTTTTATAAATCAACACATCATTAAATGTTATCACGTATTTAACTGTATTAATTGTTTTCGTAGATATATATAAATACACCACAACTTAATAATGCATCTGATTTAATTATTTGTATAATGTGTATTTAATATTATGTAAATTGTATTACTTATTATAATAAAATTTCTTATTATACGATTTGCAGTAATGATAATCATGAAAGAAGTGGGTTAAGCATAATGTGTTTTTGCACCACGAGCACGTTATAATAGCCCTTTTACAACGAATGTCGCACTCCACATTATCAGAGTTAAAACAAAATTCTTTTGAGTTCGGTCCTTTCTCTGGCCGTTTGTCAATGTAACCTGCTGCATACCAAGCATATAAGAATGAATTTTTGAATCTAGGACTTGATAATTGGTTATGTGTAAGTGATTGCAATTTAATAATGTTGTTTCTATCGTGTAAATTAACATCTTCGTTTAAGAGCAAGACAGTATCCGCAAAAGTATGTGTCTGATGTTTAGAGGTTTGAAGCTGTATGGTTATAGCGCACAGCCTTCTCGCTTGTATGCGGTTTAGGAGTTTGGGGTTTTTTGGTTTAAAAAAACACAGGCTAAATGCCTGTCTGGATTTTAGGGGCTTGGGGCTGTACGGTTATAAAGCACAGGATAATTTGAATTTTCAAAAATTGATAACAGATTTGTAATCAGCGACCTTAAAAATCCTCGTATACAATTTGTCGTTAAAATTAAACCTTTTTTGACTTTTTTGCCCGCCATATTGGATCCTCCATTTTGAATTAAGAAAATCTGATGACGGATTCGTAATCAGCAACCTCAAAAACCCTTACATATAAATTATTTACGAAATTGGATTACTTCATACATGTATTTATTGATTTTTCTTGTAAGGGGTGATTTATCCCCTTTAAGGGTGAAATTCATGAAAACGCCGAAATACGTCAACTTTATGTTTTAATTGTGTGTGTTAAAAAAAGTTTTATTATTTTTTAATGTTATTTTATAATTTTTTATTCCATAATTATGAACAAAAAAAAGGTGTTTTCACCCCCTAGAAAATAGGGGATGCAACCCCACTGCTTAAATCACTGTGAATTACTTGTCCTTCGCACGAGGAATAATTTACATTTTGTTTCATAAAAAAATATCGAGTTAAAGAAGAGATATTTAAGAAAAACGATTTTTGGGGGTGAACTTTAGGGGTAGTTTTCACCCCTTGAAACTGCATATGGGCCGATAAAAAAAAAAAAAACACGGGACTAATATTTTTTTATACTCTACTGCATATCCAAATTTCATCAAAATCGGCGTCTGACAACTCGTGTACTTTCCTTGTATTACTTATAGTATGATTCAAAATCTAACAGTAACCCACCACTCGGACCGTATCTCTTTTTCGATATGTTGCAAGACTAGCGCAACTGATTGTAAATGTTTGATTTATCGCGATATACATAAACGTATACCCTTAAATGTGTCTGCCTGCGTACTAACATGACGGCATGCATGTTCGCCATTGCCTTCCATATGACCCTATTACCGATGATTTATTATTATTTGTAATCATTTGTTGTCGTCGCTTGAGATACCTCCGTGACGGAAGCCAAGTGCTCTAGCAACTAGGCTATCGTAACGATTATGTATTAATAATTTATGTAAACAGAAAATAATCCGTACGCGGATGATGCGATTTTAATGTTCGATAATCGCTACCATGATATCCGTGCACAACAGGATACGGATAAAATGTATTAAGGTACTTGGCTACCAAACGAAAGGTTTCGAGTTCGAAGGTTTACCTAGCCCGAAATAATTGGGTACCAGAGAAATCTGGGAAAGTAAAATCGGATCCCAAGTAGAAAATAACTAACCTCCCAATATTCTTTTTGGATTCATTAGGCTTAGTTCTACTATGGAAAAAAACTTAACTTCACAATCCATGAAACCTTATCAAGTGTAAGGGACTTACTTTACTTAGATTGGCGTTTTAATAGAAAAGAAGGCGAATTCTTCAATTCACACTACAATTTATTGGCATAATATGAATGTTATAAATTAAATGGTACCAAAATAGACCTTGTGTCAATTGATTATTTCGGAATAACCGCAACTGACTTGAACATATTACCAGAAAGTTAAGAAAACCGAATTGTCTCCTTTATTATTCGAAACACTATTTTTCATTCATCTTAGCCGTTTGTACACAGTTCTATACCTTCGACGTATGGTATTGCGTATTGGAGTGGAGTGGCTAGAAACCATCGTGTGCCTTTAGAAAAGTTACAAAAGTCCGTTATCAGGAAATCGATTCTATCTAGCAATTCACCACAAGGACATAAATTTTCCCCCGCTGAAGAATTCATACAGAGTACAACTTATTTCGATTTTAGAATACGAAAATATTTTTACAATCTCGGACAAACAAAGTAAAACCAAAACAAACGGCGGGCATTATGTATCTCTTTTTCTTAAAACGAGAATCAGAACGTAAACTACATGGCAGCCGAAATGTATGACAACTTGCCACAAATCACGAAGCTGTCCCTAAAGAAACCCATAAAAAGTGAGGTCAGAAAATACTGAAGTCGTTTTTCCAATATGGAGAATTTTAAGAGAATTTCTCGCTAATAAAATAACATTGAGTAAAAATACGATAAATAATATCGACCCACCATCGAATATATGCATTCGATGGTGGGTCGATATTATTTATCGTATTTTTACTCAAAGTTAATTTGTTTTTTTTTTCTATCGTTAGCATTACGTGTAAATTTGAATTTTGGCTTATTACTTAAAAGTGTTTTAATTCCGCAAGATCTGTTTCTACGAAATTGTCGCCTGCTTTATCTAATCCTACTTGCTTTTAGTGCATCTTAGGGTTACACTTTAATTCTACTTTTTGTAGTTCACTTCTTTTGACACTTATTACTGAAGATTTTAATCCTACGCTTTCGATTACAATCACGATATCACTGATTACTACAATGTTACTTAACTTAGTATTTATTTTATTGGGTTAAAAGTGAATGTCTCGTAATTTTCTTTTTTTTTTTTTTTGTAACTTGCTTGCACGTCAGCAGTACTTTAAAAAGAAAAATAAATGAGAAAAGAGAGAGGAAAAAGGGAAGAAAGAAAAGGAAAAGAAGAAGAGAAAAATATTAATTTCATTGTACATAAAGCTAATATTTCTTATTTTAATAAAAATATAACTTTGTTTTGGTTTAAGGTATATGTGCCATTTCAGAATACATCAGATTGTAACAAATACAAGTATAACAAACAAATTTAAATGTATAAACGATTATACTAATTTAGAAAGGTTTTCGGGCATAGATGATTAGCTAAAATTCATAAAACAACACACAGCATAAATTTTAGCTGATCATCAATAAAACCTTTCTAAATTAGTATAATCGTTTATACATTTAAATTTGTTTGTGTTTTGTTACAATTTAGAATATCTTTATATTTTAACAAACAGTATGTCAAAGGATTCTACATCATTTAATTTAGTTTACGATTTGGGTGTTTCAGCGCGGTAGTTTCATTATAAACAAACGGATTATTTTATGATGTTATTATTAATGCTCGTTGAAAATCGTTTACTTCGGTGAAAAAGTTAATATTGATTATGATTATATGATATAATTAGCGTAAAGCTGTGTGCACCCTCGTCTCGGTATTATTTTTATTTTCTCAAATGCCCTGTATTTCCATTAGAATAATAAGTTGAATTGAATTGAACCTTATATTTCACTTTTCAAACTAACATTAAAAACTGTCCATTTTCTATATTAATATAAATTATTATAAACAAACTTGAAACAGAAAATTCAATGATTCACAAAATATACATAAAAAATAATATATGCATATATTCATATATATATATATATTTTTTTTTTTTGTATACATATATATTTCGTGGATTGTTAAATTTTCTATTTCAAGTTTGTTTATAATAATATATATTTCATTTTACATTTCACGCTAACTGAAAAAATTCAATTTTAAAATTGTTTATTCAATTTAGTCTATCTTATTCGACAGTGTGCGTTAGATTAATTAGTTAGTGTGCATAACAGGAGAGTAATTTTATACGTTAATTAATCAGATGATTGAATTTAGTTCATGTTACTCCATGTAGATATCATACATTACTAGTAAAGCATATTGCGGCATCCGCCCAAGAAGAAGTTGTTCATCATTCTATATATATATATATATATATATATATATGCAGACTCATGTATGCACACACAATTGAACGTAATAATTGAGATTAATTCTTTCCATATTCTTTATGCGCTAGTACACGCAGATAATTTTTTTTGCTGTCTCCTAGTTTATTCTCCTAAATAATAGGTATAAAAAATGAATTAAAATAAAACTTTCTCGACGACTTTGATCTAATAATTTCGATGATTGTTGTAAATAATGTACAAATTATTTCGATTATATTTAGAACTTCATAATTATGTTGCGTTAAATTACGTAGGTTGAAATAGGAAAGGAAATATTAAAAGAATTAATTGAAGCAACAATTATGGCCGGACAATATACAAAAAAAAAAGTACAATGGAACCAATGACAAAAAAATTTTACTTTTAAAATAGTTTATGCAATTGGCATTTTTACCTTATTCGGCAGTGTACGTTAGATATTAAATAACACATTAAGAACAAAATTTATTATAACAACCACGACTATTTTTTTCCTCTTGTTTAGGTTTTTCCCTGGGCTTGCCAATAATAGACGATTACCAATCAACACGTGTACATAGCAGCAATTAGGAGTAACAAGGAATGGAATCTGATAAAGAACGCTATATACCAAGGATGGAGAAACAATGACAATCAGCGTCAAAAAATGCCAAACATATGGAACCTGAAGAGAAAGTAATCTTTTTTTTCCTACCCTAGGCGCGGCGCGCCAGCGGCCTTGACCCAACAACATGATAAATCAAGATATATAATTAAATAGTCAGGCGGTTAGAAATGGAACTCACAAAGGACATCAGCAGCGAAACAACCAAAGGCAATAATGGGATGGAAAGGATATAGGTTAAAAGGAGTAGGTAGGAAGAATCGAAGCTAAAAATTGGACGTAAAGAAGGGAGCGTTCGTTAAGGAGTGCAGAACATTCGAAAAGGATATGATTTGAGTCACAAATACAAGGAGGTTCAGAAGCATGAAGGGGTCAGAAAGGAGAAAGAGCTAAATAAGAACGAAAGCGAGAAGAGGGTAGTAGACAATGATTAATTCTGAGTCTAATCAAGAAAACAACAGTGGAACGACGACAGACAGGAATAGATTGAAACCAAGGCAGGAAACTAGGAACCGGTTGAATAAGACGGTACTGAGAAAAGCGATTTGAGAATATAGATGGATACATGTCAGACCAAAGTCTGGAATGATTAGAGCGTGATAGAGAAAGAATGTCTGAGGAAGGGAAAGAGTCGAGGAATGGACCATTGCGGACGGCTGAGCGAGCCAAAGATATTGCAATGACTAGGAACCCATAGAAAGTCTATGAGAATGGAACGGGAACAGAGCAAGCTAGAGATGGGAGATCGAATAGAGAGAATGATACCGCCAGAGGAATGAGAAGGAGGAGAAGAGATGGCTTGAAGAACGAAAATGATGGTATTGCGACAGTTTTGAAAAAAAAAAAAAAATTAAATAAACCGGTGATTATAATTATATTTACATTACTATTAAAAGAAAAATCTTGTATCTGCGGCTTTTTTTTTCCCCTTTGGGCATGTCAACACTGCGGCTGATTTCACGACATCTACATGTAAGCGATGGTAGCGTAATTGCAAAGTTAAACTAATAAACTGAGCTAGAAAACACCGGAATTAATTCGAAAAATAAGTTAAAGCGCGTTGCATGAGTACTTCCTTCGTCATTCTTCTTTTCAAGAGGAAAAAACTTCTCCTTACGAAAGGACAGACGCAAAGTTCCGCTAATAACATGCCTCCTTTCGTAATCCAATGATTATCATGAACAAACTGAAACTTTTGCGTCACATTTTGAAAATAAGCCTAATAATACATTATCAAGATAAACATTATTATTTAATTTAAAAAAAAAAAACTCCTCTCATATCACTTCTGAAGAAGCGACAAATCTGTTCTATATTTTGATTTCGAAGCTGTTTAGTGTGTTTATCGACACTTCAAATAACGCATATTTCGAGTAGGGACAAAAAGAAGTCACAGCGAACGATTTGAAAATTAATTGAAAATTAAGCTGTTTGCATAAGGGCGAGAATAGACCGAGCGTTGCAAACGTCGTAAATATGAAATCGTGCGTATTTCACAAACGGTCGCGAACGTTTACAAACAATTATAAAATAAAATTTATTATCAAACTACATTACAGCTCGCTGAAATGCACAAAAAGCTTGCAAACCTTTGCAAATTAAAACTTTTCGATGTAAACTGCAACTAGGCGTTTGCAAACCTTTGCAAGATATATACATACATATATATATTAGGGTTCCCGATTAAGGTCGGTTCATCAAAGAAAATTCGTAAGTTCTCGTACGGGTAATGTACGTTCTATCAATCAGGCAGCATTTTTTAAATAAATGAAGCGCGAAATTTCTGCCAGTAAATATTTTCATATTTATAAAAAAAAACGAAAAAAACACAATTCATCTTGTCCTCTAAGAACTTAAAACTAGACGAACACTTATTCAGTCGTAGACTAATTACGTATTAAATAGCTCAAAAACTAAATAAATCAAATCAAATAAATAAAACGAAAAAAAAAAACAGTACTCGTTATCCTTTGAAAAATTAGCCTAATTACGTAAAATCCAGTGACGTGTTTCCTCGTTTCATAATTTTAAATTATTTAATAACAAGATATCCGCTGGAAATATCTTTAAAATTCTTATAATGATTCTTTGATTTTGTGTTACGTTTATTCCCGTGTACAGTGGATTATTTTAAAGTCATTTAAAATGTTGAATATAACCGTGTATTATTGTCTAAAGTTGATGTTAACATTATAAATAATTAGCGGTCACCCCGTGTTCAAAAAATGAAATATGCTCGTATTTGTTCAGTGGCGGCTCGTGAAAATTTCAATTCGGGGTTGCCATGGGAAAAAAGGAAAAAACTGATGTAGTGAACAGTAAATAATAAAACGGCTGTTTAACGATGAAATCGATTCTTCTAGATTTTTTCCATTGCAAAATTTTTCTACGTCTTTCTCATTGAAATTATCCATCTGTGAAATTAATTAATTTTCAGTTGAAATCATGCAAAGTGTGCTGTTAATTTTTTTTTTGATTCATATAGCGCTTATTAAATATGATTTTACACTCATTTCAAGATGGGAAAACATTTTTAGTGGTTCTACAGTCCTCATTGGAATTTTTACAAGTTGAATGATTTCGGTAAAAACACTTTTTCTAAGTTTTCTTCATTTAATACGTTTGAAAGTGCATTTAAGCCTTTAAAATTGCGAAATTCTTTTCTAGAATAAAATATCTCTAGTTCGGTTTTTAATTTTTCCTTCAAAAGAAACGAATAAGAAGCTGTACGTGTTTCATTTATTTCGCGCTGCATGTCATTTTCGTTACGTCACCCCGTGACATCCCATTACGCATCGCTCCATCACACCCCGACCGATTACAGAATCCCACATACACACACACTCACACACAATTTCGACGCTCCTTACTAGATATTTTTTTTTATTTTTTTTTATTTTTTTTTATTTTTTTTTTTTTAGTTTATTTTTTATTTACATGTAACGTACACATTACATTATATAATACCGCTGAATAGGCTATCTGTATTTTCTGAACTGAATAATTCCCAAAATTGTTCGTAAACTGCTCTGCGATATTCATAACGGAAAACAATTACTGTTTTTGTACATGTTTTGAAATATCTATGTAGCATCAGCCGATAGAGCTACATTTTATTATTTTCTGATATTATTTGATCGTGAATTGCAATAATTCGTTTTGAATAATTTTATATTTTCCCGTAAACACAGAATTTTTATCCAAATTTTTTTGTAAAAAAGCATCATTTAAATTTATTAAATACTCGGAGATTTTCAGATTCATTACTTTCATCACATGCTCTCTTACAAGTAGTTCGAATAATTTTACGCATTCGACTATTTTTGATAATATTTCTCGACTTTTTTTCACTGGTTCATTATGATTTAGTTTTGACATTCTATATACATCAAGTTAATCGGAAATATTGTGCCCTAAAAGTGATACTGTATTTTCCATGTGTCTTTCTCATTTTTCATTTATTTTGTTTATGTTTTTAAAACCATTCTGAGTCCATGCAGTATCACCGGCAAAAAATAAACAAACAGAATAATGTGTTCGTACTTTCACATCCGCAGAGCTATTTAATTTTATAATACCATTCGCGACTAGAAGATCGAATGTATTTTTTATTTTTACTCATATCTTCACCACTAATAATAACATCTGAAGTAAAGTATAAGCCTTCCTTTTTATTTCTATTTTTTCATATAGTGATGATAGGTGAGAAAAGTTCAAATTTTTTTTATGTATTCAACAGTCAAATGGTCATTTGAAACAAAAAAATAACAAAACTATATTAATAATACTTTTCTAATAACGTTATTACCTTTTTTTTCTGAGAAATATATTGTCAGTCTCAAATTAATTAAACGAGAAGGCAACATTTTTAATTTTTATTCTGCACAAATTTAAAACAAGGCAAATAGCACGCGAAAAAAATACACAAATAAAAAAACTTATTATATCAAAATAACGTACGATTATCTTGTTACTTCCAAGAAATGTCAATGATTCACACATTGAAAGGACATAACGAAACATTAACGCGATATGTTTTAAAAACCGATAATTCAATTAACAGGTAAACCGCGGACAAAAATCATTCGACGATTGTTTCGAATGCCGCTTTATGCCAAATTTAGGACAAGGAGGTAGTATTAAATTGCTCCATCTTAATCAAGAAGTTATTGAATCATCGGAGAGAAACAGAAAAACAGTAGTATGCGGCGCTATTGTTTTAGTAGTGCCTGTGATGTCACATTAAGATAAATACTGATGCCGAGCACTGCCGAAGGTGCCAAGCCAGTGTTGACGAGTGTAACCGAAATCAACCGAACGCATTCATCGGATTATTTTTCAGCATTAACTGGACGACGAATACGCCCCTTTTTCTGCTAATTCTAACGACATTCATGCATAAATGGTACTGCCAATATCGCAGTTCCATATAACCGAATTTGATCGAGTTGTTAAAATTCTTCGAACAGGCTTTCGTTTCTTTATACTACGCTCTTTATTTTCTTAGTGTTACCGAGCTAACCTTTCGTAGTATTCACAGCTTTTTGTGCAAGTTAGCGTGCGGTTTACGAATAATTCAGTTTAAACAGAGAAAAGAAAATATGAATCGGGACTGTATTGCATTATTATTTACCAAAAAAAAAAAAATATTAAACAAATGTCTTTTTTAAGTTTACTTGCAATGTTATTATTGTTAAAAATAATTTTCATTTCTCTTTGGGGGTGCTTCAGTGCCTTAAATCTTATGTAGGAACCGCCACTGTATTTGTTACCAAACGTGTACGAGCGTATTTCATTTTTCGAACACAGTGTTGTCCGCAAAGTATTTATAATGGTTAACAGTGTGAAAGTTTTAAACGTTTGATGTTAACATTTTATGCTTGTATGCAATTAATGATGGTAGTAATTTTCGAAACAGTTCTGTTTTGCTAATTTCTAAATTATAACTGGCCAAGTGACCATGTAACGATTGATCTGAAACGCACTTGTAAGGAACAGCGTGTTGCCCCCAAATATTTTTTGTACAATTTAGAACAAATCGAATGTTCTCTAGGCTGACGTTTTCATTTCGCGGCGGTTTTTCATGTTACAAAATAATAATCTCATGATCGAGCGTGCTCTATAGGTTTTGAAAATGGCGCACGGGGAATAGCGAAAGAAAACAATATAATATTTAACGTTTTCAGAATTTTCCTACTTGTACGCGTCTTCGTCAGTGAAAACTCCATTAATAGCAGTCAGGAGGACGCATTAGTCCACAGATAACATTCCTGCAAGTACGGACGGCCGAGCATTTATTATTTGTCCGTTGAAAGCTAGACGCGATTGACAGAAATCGTTTATCATTCGCACGACCATCGGTAGCCAAGTAGGAATTGAGTGGGCCATACCAATAGGGGCCTCTCTATACGACTTGACTTACAAGAAACAGCCAAGTTGAAGTGCTGCCACTCTAGCTAAATAACGAAGATTTCTCCGCAGCTCTATCGCTCTGAAAGTGAACGAATAATTCACGCACACCATCACAACAAATTCGTACTAGATGCGCTTACTATTACAATAATAACCGATGCGCGCGACCTCTGTTGCTTTGCTTTTATTTAAAATACAAATTATCGCTAGTCTTAATCAATCAATGACAAGCGCTTCGTACGTTGTCATCTATTTTTCAATCAATAAAATAACGAGATGACCACGCGTGAATTATTAACAAAAATTCCTAATTCGAAGGTAACGCAACTAGTTTGTTTCCAGCAATACGGAAACAGCAGTGGCTGTACTCAATGCAGAGCCAACTATCTATATCCGTTTTGTTTTTTTTTTTGTTTTTTTATTCAATACAAGTAAAAACGGAAATGTAATATTTTAGGCGCTCAGTCGATGGGCGATTTAAATACGATATGCCCTAGAACGTATTCGGTACAATAATAAAATTATTATTTATTTTTTTTTTTATTATTTTTTTTTAAGCTGTTCGTCAACATGGACATTGGCCTAAGAACAATGAAACCGGAGGTGAGGGGAGACCCAGATTCTTACACGATCGAAGATAGCCGCCAGAAAGGAATCAAGAGCTAGAATAAACGAAGGAGAAGGAAGGGAGAGAATGAATATGGAGCGGGAATATCGGTTTGTAAGAGGAAGGAATAAAAAGAAGCTTGTTCAATTGATAATTACGAACAACCGAACATTATATATGATCGGGATCACAAATAAATTGATTTCTGGGAGGGTGCCCATGGAGGAGAAGGCAAGAGAGAGTAACGGAACAGCGAGGAAGAGAGCAAACTATGTCCAAAAAACAAAGAGGTTGGAACATAGAAGTAAATTATAGTCTGTCCAACGAAAGAAGTCCGTTTGTAAGCGCGCTGACGTCACAAAATCAAAGGTCCTCATATTAACTTTCAGTCCATCGCGTATCAGATATAACCCTCGTTCTGTTAGCAAAGCAGTCGGTCCGTATAAAAGTAAATCGGTCAAAAAAAAAAAAGGATGATGAAACACAAGCATAATGCTTTGGAAAAGGGGAGGAATAACAGGAATATGGTTTAGTTATTAAGGGGTTATTCTTCTTAAGGTGCCGCACGCTACATAGCGCGCTGGAGCAACCTATTCGTGCATTTTTTAGCTGTACCGATATAGGCTAGTGTTCGTAGTAATTGTTTATACGCAGTACGAATGTGTACATAACGCAAGAGGACTACACTCGGAAATGATTAGTAATCGTTTGATTTACATCGTTATACAAGTGTGCACAGTTACATATGTATGTGTCTGCTGTGTAACTGACCTAGCGCGCATATGATATTGTACGTGGTGGTTTGCCATTGTCTTCCACGTGATTATTAGCGAATATTTCTTATTTTAATTATTTTTAATAAGTTCCGTCGTCACCCGGGATCGAACCCGTGACCTCCGTAACGGAAGTCAAGTGCTCTAGCAACTAGGCTATCGAGACGACTTAATACGGCACCCTATTACACTAGTATACTATTTTGAGTGACGCGTCAACGCTCGGCAACGAAACTCGAACAGACCTCTTTCGTTGACAAGATTATAAAGGCTAATTCGGGATTACTCAGATTGAATCAGTGACTGGAAGGGTACACGAGAAATCCTGTACGTGAAGTCTCGTGTTTTGCGAAGCTCAAATAATTTACCGACCCTTTGTGTCGCATAATTAACTCCTTCATCGCAGATATTTGCCGAGAGCATTAAAGTGTGTTAAGAAAGTTCCATTATAAAAATGTCGGAATAAAGGAAGTTTCTGGCTATTGACTTTTCTTAAACTAACAGCTATGAATCTCTTTAAAATTTATCTTAAAAATTTTCGAAACCCATTAAAATAACGCAAAAATTTCATTGAAAAACAACTGAAAAAGCCTTCTTTCTAAACTTCGTAAAAATATCGAAATTTGGTATAAATTTCAAATGCTCAAGGAAAAAACTAAATTAGATTCTATTTCGATAGGATCTTCAAGCGTAAAAAAATCACCGGAAGCTGTAAAATCGAATGCACATAGAAGCAACGAAAAAAACATCGCGGAGGAATCCGAAAATTTAAAATGGGCGCAATATATTCGAAGGAACCACCGATGCAGAGATAATTGAAGCCAGCGAAGATCTTACTCCGACGAAAAACTATATATACTATATATAAAAAGCGCCGAAAGTTTACGATGTTAAAGCCTCCCAAAAGTCATCGAAAGTAAAAAGATCAATAACGGCTGCAATACCGGTTACTATACGGGAAATCATTTAAGCCATGTTACTGGTGTTGAAAAATAGGCCACAAAGCCAACCCCACCACTGCGATAAGAAGCAAGCCAATATTATTAATATTTCTATTAATAGCGACTTTCGTACCAGCTGTAATAAAAATTCTGAGTATAATAAAGTAAATTATAGTAATAATTAATAATAATTATAGTAATTAGATTATTAAAAAAAAAAAAGATGTTGTCAGTCACCACCGTTTCGGTAGCAACATTTGATCAAAAAAACCGAATTAAGTTAGACAATTATAAATCACTATTCGATAAGATTCGTGATAATATAGAGAAGTAGCGTATTTGAAATATTTGGGTTCGAAAATTACACGTTAAACTGGCGTCGAAGAAACGAACCGCCGATTATTTAGCTTCAAAACTGAGTTAAACTATACTCTTTATTGTTCAGGTACATTTTAAAAGGAAGATCACTTGTACCATTTGTATATAGCCGCCCAGTTTTGAGATGAATGGGCTGATAAATTTTAGGCCGCTGAGAATTTCTAATTTTCAATAGCACACTACTGCATAGCTAGTCTACACTTGAGTCAGTGCTCAACGTTTATACTAGAAGAAAAGGAAAAAGAAAAAGAAGAGAAATCGACTATGTACAATTTATTTTTCATCGCCCCCATAACGAACAACTTAAGGGAAGGAAAATAAAAATAAAAAAATTTGACAATACGGACGTTCCATTTTTGGAAATTGTCGCGCGGTGAAAAAATTCTGAAAAATAATCTGACCAAATATATACCTGTATGTATTTAAATAATTAGAAGATCGACGGAAAAACAGTAAAGAAAAAATAAGCAATAGAACAAAAGAGATCGAAAAGCAGAATTTTTTTGCGCCAATTAGATTAGCGGAGAAAAGTTCAAAGAATTTCCGCGAAATAATACGTGGAGATCCATTAAAAGGAATTATCTACTTTCGGTCGGTTCGTTTTCACCGGTGCAGCCATTTAGGATTAGTTTATGAAAGTGTAATGGAAAAAATAAGGTAAAAGTTTCGCAGCTATTTGAAAGTTTTCACATTTAGGATGGAGTTTTCTTTTGGCGGGAAACGCGTGAACACACTTCTGCACGAAGAAATATAAACAATATTATTCTCGGCTCGCCGTTTGAAAAACAATCGCAAAAGCATAACGCAATACGACAAAAAAAAGAAAAAGGAAAAAAGGCAAAAAAGGCAAAAAAGGATCGCGATCTGAACGTCACCACTATTCCGGCAGATATATGCCGAGACAGGAAATTACCGACAGCGCGGAGACACACGGGTGCGGATCAATCATCGAATTTTTATTTACTCGAATCGAAGACAGAGCAAAGTGTTTCATCATCTGCCACTGCACCGTGTTTACCTACCAATCAAATCGTTGTTTATTTTATTACCTTTTATGGTTCAGCGAACGCGCGCCAAAATGCCTATCTAAACTAGCAGAAAAATAAACACCAGGCCGCGCTCTCGGAACACCGGATGAACTGAAGTGTAAAGAGAAATAAAGATGTCGGCCGACGGAAAGACAGACAGAAGCGGCCAATAATATTGTTGGAAGCAAGTATGTGTTGCCATTAGTTGGAAAAGTTGCACTTCTTACTTTTATTCTAAACATCTCCATCTGAAAATGTCCAACTATTTTCACGCAAGAAGAAACAACGCCGAGAAGCCGAATTATCATTATCAGTCCGGCAAATGGAATATTTTTCCTGTAATTTCCGATGGAGAAATATTTCCTTTGATTTGCCTTTTACTTTTTTCGTAGAATGTCTCTTGTTGTGGGGCTTTGGAAAAATGTGAGAACCCATAGTCGAAAATAGGAAATATTTTCGGACACGGTTCTCGAAATTTCTATTTTTCAGCTTTGGTAAAACAGATGTCTTTTTCGTAATATTTACAGAAGAGTAAATTTCAATTTCAGACAATTATATCAGAATGATCTACCAGAACGTCGGAGGAGGAGCGATCTCACGACGACAACAGCGTTCCTGACCCTAATTAATAAATTGCCTTCCATATAGCCTAGACTGGGGGGTTTTAGAAGGTTTATACAGTGTTACAGTTATTAAAATACCTCTAAATCCGCACTGCTGTAGTAATCTCGACAATTATACACAGCAGATGGATTATATATATATATACAATATATTAAAAAAAATAAATAAATAAATTGATTACGTTATTGATTAAAAAAAAATGATAATAATAGTAACTTGTAGTTTGTGTAGCATTTTATTTTAAAACGTAACGGACTACCGCTATGTATTTCATAAAGGTTTAAAACGAGAAAGCATTTTATTATAATATGTATATAAACGAAAGTCGAAAAATCTGTACAATGATTACCAACAAGTTACCTGTCAAAAATTTAAGCTCTCTAATTAGTCCGCACTAGGATGGATATTCGGAACGTGGAATGTAAAGACATTATTAGAAGCAGGTAAATTAAAGAATGTGACGAGAGAAATGAATAGATTACATATAGGAATTCTGGGCATATGTGAAATCAGGTGGATTGGCTCTGACAATTTTGAAGGCGATAGTTATAAGATATACTATTCTGGAGTAGAGAGTGGCAAACACCGCAGCGGAGTGTAGCGATAATAGTTGGAAACGACATCGGAAAGAAATCGATAATGCATTTCGCAGCAATATCAGATAAAGTCATCCTGCTACAACTGAATAACTTCCCAACTCCGCTCAATGTGGTCCAAGTATACGCACTAACTGAAAACAGTACCGAAGAAGAATTGGAAAAGTTCTACCAGAGACCTGGAGGAAACATTAAGAGCGACGAAACGAAGTGAAACTACAGTTATTATAGTTTAATTCTGAAGTAGGCCGGATGTTTTCTAAAGTTGCTGGAAACTAGGAACTCGGAAATCGAAATGAACGAAGTGAACGATTGATTCATTTTTGCGAAGAAAATGATTATATAATTACAAGTAGGTACTTCAAAAACTTCCGAAAAGAAGAAGAATCTATGTGTGAAAATCGCCGAGAGACGCAGAAAGTAATGTAATTCGAAATCAAATTGATTACATTTTAATTAATCGAAGATATGGAAATGCAGTAAAGTCGATGTAAATTCTGATCAAAATCTTTTATGTGCTAGAATGAACGTTAAATGGAAAAAAGTACTGACTGATACGAGAGTTATTCAGAGGAAGGATATGTAAAAAAATGCTAAGTAATGATACAACTAAAAGAGAAGTGAAAACAGCTATATTCGAGGAATTAAGCAAGAAAACATCGGAAATAGCGAGAGAAGGAACAGCGCTGACGATATATGGAAAATAATTAATGACGTTGCGCAAACTCAAACAGATAAGGTAATTTTCAAAAGATAAAAAACGAAAGTGTACGAAAAAGAATGGTTTACAACGGAAATCGGAGAATTGTTAGCGAAGATTATTAAAAAGATAAAATAAGGTAACAAAAGATAGTGAGGAAAATAATTCAGAAGGCAAAGGAGAAAGTACTTAAAGAGAAATGTATCGAAATTGAAAAACTACAAGAAAAGCACGATGATTTTTAATTACATAATTTATTAAAAGAACGTGATGGTGCATATAGACAAAGAAAACCAATGATGTTAAAAAATAATGCAGATCAACCATTAATAAAAAGTGAAGAAATTAAAGAAGCGTGGAATAATCACATCAGATTGGTATTTGCGGACGACAAAGATGGTTGTGCGGAATGTAATGAACGAAATGATGAGGATGTTCTCCCCACATATTAGAAGATGAAGTAGTTAAAACAACAAAATTCGTTAAAATACGTAAAGCACTTGGACCAGATAATGTTGTAGTAGAAATAATCCAACTCTTTTTTTTTTTTTTTTATGACGGAAGTATTAAGACTCTGATTCAATTATTCAATAAGACAGGAGAAATACCGAAAAAATGGCTAGTGTCGAATTTAGTTATGCTTCCGAAGACCAACAGAGCAACATCTTGTAACGATCATAGACCTATAAGTTTAATTAGTTATACATTAAAAATACTACTGCGAATACTAGAATACGGGAAAAATGTGAAGAAAATATAAGTAAAGAATAATTTGGTTTCCGATGTGGGCTGAGAACTAGAGATGGGTTACTCCGCGTGAATATATTCAAAATAAACGGAAAAAGCCTTGATGTGGTTCATCAGTTCAGATATCTGGGTTGCATCGTGTGTAATGACTCGCGTTTAGATAATGAAATACAAAGAAGAATTCAAGCAGCTTCGAATGCAATATTCCGACTGAATAAAAAAGTTTTCCGGAACAAGCACCTGTTTCTGAAAACTAAACTTGTAATATACAAAGCTATTGTTTTACCCACACTTTCATGTGGTTCAGAGACTTGGACTCCTTATAAGAGGCATATCAAATTACTAGAAAAATTCCAGCAGCGTACACTCAGAAGTTTACTAAGCGTCCGGTGGTTTCATCATATTTCAAATCTTGAAGTGTTAAACCGAACGAACTGCAGTTCAATTCGATTTTTACTTTATCGAAATTGCTTACGATGGACAGGACACATTTTGAGAATGGAGTGTTTCAGACTCCCAAAAGTTCTTCTTTATGGTCAGTTAGCAAGTGGAACTAGACCTCTTGGTCGGCCAAGATTGCGATTTAGAGATCATCTGCGAAGATTATTAAAAGAATGTAGTTTGGATACTTTAAAATGGGAAGACATAGCGGCGGAAAGAAATAATTGGAAATCTCTCTTAGCAAGAGGCCTTCAAGGCTTAAATGATAATATTACTGCAAACGCTGGAAAGAAAAAAACAGCTCAAAATGTTTCTCATTTGAGCACAGCCACCACTTTTATCTGCAACATTTGTGAAAAGGTCTGCGGTGCCAGGATTGGCTTGATAAGCCATCTAAGGACTCATCAATAAAAGACGGGAATCCATACTCGGAATCGAGGGGATATCATCATCATCATCATCATCATCGTTTATTTATATGTGAAAATGTGCGGGAGAGAGGGGCTCCGCTAGTCAGTAATAGTGTAATTTGCGAAGTGAATATTATTTACGTATAATTGTGAACAAAAGTACCATTTCATATATAATATATATATATATAGACCCGTGCCCAGAATTTTGAGGGGAGGGGGATTTTCTTTACATATTTATTTCATAAATAACAATACATTTTTTCACTAATATTCATTCAATTAATAATTTCCATAATTTTGATTTATGTATTAACAATTTACATAAATGAATTACCATATTAACATTAATAAAAATTACATATGTCACTAATTATACTCGTAATAAAAAATTTTACATAAAATATTAATGAAGTATCTATAAAAATATGGAGTACACTTTCTCTTTTTTCTTTTAAAGGTAAGAACACCCTAAAAAATCTTCTTCTTTAGGTGACGTACGCTACATAGCGCGTTGGCGCAACCTATTCGTACACTTTTAGCTGTACCGATATAGGTTGTGTACCAGGCAATTGTTTATATGCAGTACGAATGTGTACGCACGCATGTCTACATTCGGAACTTATTAGTAATCGTTTGATTTACATCGTTATACACGTGTACACAGTTACATGTTGTCTGTTATTAGAGAACAATTCGGCTTAACAAACGATGTATTTTTAATCGCCGATTAAGAACTACTCTTAATCGAAAGATATAGGCTAGTCAGAATCGTTCGAACGACGATGCCACTGCCAGTCGTTTTTTTGTATTTGCCGTCGCGCGATTTTCTTTTTCTTTGTAGCCATGTATTATTAGTACAATAATCGGAATTAAATACCGACGTTTTTTGTGGTACTCGTCAAATCATCGCCAGTAGTCATTAATTTATTTGTTTATTTTGTCTGGTTATAAAGCTAGTAAAATTTCGTCGTGTTTATTATTATTTCTTTAAATTTTGATTTTGAATAATTTCGGCTGAAATAAGGAACACTCGGACCGTGTTCGTGGTAACTCTGCACGAGAAGAAGGTTTTTTTCTTTTCATTCATTAATTGCTCACGCCTAAGCATGTTCACTATTACAAGAAAAAGCCGAACGTTCCCTAGCAGTACCATAGCATAAAAGGAGCTATCTAGGGAAGATTCATTAAAATTATCACTCGTAATAAGGGATCCAGATTTAGAATATTATTGCTTCGAACAGGAACATAGAATTATAGTACTTTTTAAACATTGGCCCTGAAACTGAGGGATGAGTGCTCATAACATTTTATTTTCAACGGTATTTCGGAAAAAAAACCCGAAATGTCCTGATTTGTTATATTGGCGCCCGAACAGGGAATGAGTGCTTGGAATATTTTATTTTCGAGTTATTTTGGAAAAAAACAAAATTAGTGGAATTTGTTATATTGGCGGCCTGAACCGAGGAACTGATAAGAAAACATTGTGCGCACCCTGGAAGAAGATAGTAGTAAGGAAAAGCAGGAAACGATTAGGAAAGAAAAGTTATTATGTTAATTTTATTACGTTTATTGGTCATGCAATCGTCGTTCGTTTCTCCCCGATAATATTTTAATTCGTAATTTTATTTTATTTGTTATTTGTCTTTTGATATTTAATGGTCTTTAATTTTGGCTGTGCAAAGCATAATGGAAAAAGATCAGTTGTCAGGGATCACAATGGGACACCTTCAATATCGGGAGCCCACTACAATACCTGAGGACTCCAGCAATGATGGAGACGCAACAACTTTTGTGGTCGCTGATAGGTCGATGGATGACGATCCGGAGGTTAATGTACCTCCGAATCCGACTCGCAAGATTATAGGGGACCGAGGTTCCTCTTTCTCCGAGTACTTTAAACAGCTGAGGGATGAAATAAAAGGTTCAAATAAAAATTTAAAACGAAAAATTCGATAAGCAAAACAAAAAATTCGACGAGATTCATAAAAATTTAAACAAAAAACCGGACGAGCTAAAAAAGTGAATTTAAAACTGATAATACTAAATTAAGGGAAGTAATCGGAGGCCATGACAATAAGTTGGAGGAGCTCCAAACTTCGGTCGCAAACATTGAGTGTCGCGTGCAAGAGCACACCACTTAAAATTACAAAATATTAAAACAAATATTTCGGAAACATCGATAATTTCGAAAAATGATATTTTGAAAGTAGCTCACGGTCTTGATCGTGAAAAGACTGGTGTGTCTCATATCGGCCATGACGTGGGTCGAATAAAAAACGAGCTTGAGCAAAATTTCATTAGTAAATTAAGAACTGTAGAAAATATTATAGATAAAAAGTTCGTAGAAAAAGATGATCGAACGCGGCTCTTCACTGGGCAAGACATTAATGACTTGAAGGAACGACTCGGGCTGGTGGAATATCAACAGAGAGAGTATCGAAACACCTACCAGGTTCAGACACATGATCGTATATCACATTTTAGCGAAACGGAAGTTCGCGCATATGGAGGCAAGTACGCTAAAATCCGTATAATGGAGTTCATCGAAGGAGTTGAGAAAGTCATCAGTACTAGCGGAGGAATGAGAATCCAGGATAGTATATCGCTTGTATTGGACCGGATGGATGGAACTCCCTTCGAGTTGGCGAGAATTTTTTTAGACCATTGTTCGACGTGGGATGAAGTTAAGTCAAAATTTATCGAGATTAACAATGTGCGTATATCGTCTTCGGGAACGTATAGTAGAGCGGAACGTGCGCAACCGGACAGAACTGGGCTGAAGAACCATCGTTGAGTCTGTATACCCGTGATGAACAACCACCAGCTCGTTGATGAGAGGGTAATTTGTTCTACCCCGCGAGGTATAATTTAAAATACGCCGGTCGCGGAGCGGAACGCAACGTCATCTTGTATTGCTATAAAGAGAAATCTACTAGGGACCTTAAATCATGTACTGCAAATGACCAGGCCAGGTTAGGAACAACTTTAATATTGTCGATAGGTATGACTGATCTACGACTATCAGTAGATCAGGTAGGACATCGCAGAGTTCTTTTCTGTGGTCGCGCGGTGTTACGAAAATATTATTTTTTACGGTTCTGCCTTTGATATCGCGGAGCATTGGAGGTCGTTTTGGCAGCTGAATGAAAAGTTCGCGTTTATTTGGGACGAACGGATCACGATTTTCGATCTTTTTAGTGAATTCGTAATTCTATCGGCCGTGTCTGCTGTTAATGGCGCTGACGATGACGTACCAAAATGTAATTCTCGCTCGTATGATAGTTACGACCGTAATAGTATCATTTGTTTTAGCCGTGATGGTTTAAATTTAATTTACAGTAAGTTACAGGAGTTTTTTCGGCGAGGCTGAGTCGTGATTGCTAGCTGCCATATAGTTTCTTTACGGACGTGTCAGGTAAAACTCGGTATCTATCTAGTCATAGCGTTAAGAACTCATAGCAGTCCTGCCAAACCGCTAGTCAAGAATATTTTTCCGGTGCTACCTGCGAGTAATATCAAAATTTTGGGCGCGTGCGGGAAGGCGACGAAGATCGTACGTATTCAGGTACTGGCAACTGTTAAAATTAATAATTTTGATAATTCCTGTAAATTAATCGTTGTTTCTGGTCTGAATGTATCGATTATTTTAGGCACAGATTTTTTAACGTCCTACCGGGCCACTTTGAATTTCATCTCGTCGTCTATAACGTCAACGTCCGATGGTGAGCCGCGATGCGTCAAATTTGTAGATGTTACGGAAGACTGAGACAGAATAGATGTTCTGGAGGATGACTCCGACGACGAGTTGGGACCGTCTTTCTTTATCCAAGATATCGCGCCAGCAAATCGGTCGATTTCGGAGCGCCTTGCGGACTCCGTGGACAGGTCTGAATTTTCCGTGTCTTTTCGCCCGGCTTTATTAAAGTGTTTGTGTAAAGCGTCTCGAGTGTTTTCGGATTTGCCGGGATTATGCAACCGTTATGTGCATCGCACGAGGTTTTCCGCCAAATAAGGAATTGCCCGATCCCGCTGTCCAAGTGAGAGGCTGTTGTGCGTGAGATTCCCGGTATGGTAGATGCAGGTACGATTAGACCCTCTTCCTCGCCGTATGTTTCGCCATTAGTCCCGACTTTTAAAAACGATGGCAACGAGAGGTTATATTTAAATGCCCAGGATGTTAAGAAAATCATAGTGGCTGAGAATAATCACCTGACAGACGAGTTGCTCTATCGTTTTCTGAATTTCTCCGTAGCTTCGTGCGAGTTCGATTTCGCGAAGAGTTTCGGATTGAAGGTCGGTGCTACGAGTTCAATGTGGTGCCGTCCGAGCTGAAAGTTAGTATCAGTGCCTTTGCGAGAGCCTTAGGCTTCGTACTTTTTCCACGGCGTGCCAACATGCATATTAGTTCCGATCAGTTGCGTCTAGCAGAACTATGTCTTAGCTGGAGTGGTTCAGGTACCACGCACGCAACGTACACCGTCTTTCGTGTGGGGTAACACGCCGAGCGGCATAGGAATTTTACGATCTGTCTATTATTAGAGAATAATTCGGCGAAACGATCCATGCGTTTTTAATCGCCGATTAAGAACTACTCTTAATCGAAAGATATACGAAGAAAACCGAAACGTCCCGATTTGTTATAATGTTGTTGTGTGCCCGTAGACAACAGGGAAGAATCGTGTCGCATATATCGCAAATATCAGGTATTAATCTCGAACAAAAATGAATATGTCGTTATCACTGGTATTGATCGGGTTTTACGTGTATGGCCATATAGAGCACTGCAATGAAGACAGCTCCAGTAAGAGGTCCGTTGTGTTGATTGACCAATACGGTTGTCGGTCGACCTATTCATACGAATTACGTATAATCGTATAATTGAGAAGGAACGTCACACTTCATCAGTATAATTTTCGTCAAATTAACTATATGACAATTTTGTAAAATAACGACCGCCATTTTGGTTGCCGTATCCACGAAAAGGAAAACCAAGTAGCAGACGAGCAACGTTGAAGATAATATGAATTTCCAATGGCCACATCGCTCGGGCAATTTTCAGGAAAGCGGCCAACCATCTTAAAAGGCCGTTGTTCAGAGAATTTTGGACCACGCCGAAACAGTCTAACGATCTAGTCATCGGAGTCGGCACCACGGTCGCAACAAAGATTGGCAAGTTCCATATTCTTCATTTTGTTATTTATGTTAAATAATTTTTTTTCGTATCGCGTATAATATGTTATATTAAATCATGTACGAGTGTGTGTGTCAGGTGCATCTGTGTGTGATTTCGGCCATTTTGTCGTCATAATAAATTATTTAGTCTACTATTTCGGCCATTGTGTTCTCGTGGTCAAATTCAGAAATTTTGAATGTAAAAATTAATAGGGATATACAATTTGGTTGTCTAGTAGTATAAATTGAGCCTGGTCAGTTTTTTTCTCTTAATTATTCTATGCTGGCATTCGTGGGTGATGCTAAGACGCTTACGGCCATATGTACTTGACATTTTTTTACTTTGTAAGGAGTAATATTAATTTTAATTAAATAACCTGGATAGATGGTGTAGCGGACAGATCATGCGTTTTCACTAATCTTTACTATCTCCGTAATAATAAGAGTACACGATCTCGTTTAGTTTTATGTTTATATTAATTTAATAATGGCCACAAATTTTCTTTCCAAACCAAAAAAAAAAAAAAAAAGAAAATACAATTTTTGCTCATATTATATGCAGTAAAAATCACTCGACGTTTATGTATTTTTCTTTCACAGGTACAAAGTGTCATAAACATTCTTTCGGCAACTTTAATTAATTTCTTCACTTTCGCGTGATTAAACTAAATTAATTTATTAATATACATTGAAGCGATTAAGAAACGCAACTCGAATAACATAAAAAACATTAATAATTTTTCGAATTTTATTAAATTTTAAGTGAAAAGCGCGCATCTTCCCTTTTAAATTTCGCTCGTTAAACGAAACAAGGTGCGAAATGATATTTTTCATCACCCACTTCTTTCGACTGTTTCGGTATTAGTTCTCGCGCAAATTGGAGCCGTTATATTTTAATATAATCGTTTTTCTTTTTGTTTTTTTTTTTTTTTTTTTGGAACACACACTTCACATTTCACATTCCTCGCCGAAACGGGTAAAATACGGCAAAAGATCGCAGATACTACACAACCACAAGCTACAGGTGCCCACACATGCGCTAAAATGTGCAGCATCAGTATTCAACAATGAAGTAATGTACTAAAGAAGCATTAAGAGCGACGTTTAATACGTTTTTACACCGGAAGTAATCAAACAAACTCACTGATATTCGTGCCCCCTACCTTTTTTTTTTTTTTTCTTTAGCAAACCTTTACTTAGGTATCTTATAGCGCGAAGAGACATATTTAAAACGATCCTAGGAAAACCTGCTTCGCTAGAATAACTAATCAAAGAAATTATTTCTCCTTGCTGGTGCTGAGCCCAAAGAAATAAAAGAGAAATAAAAAAACAAAAAAGAAATTATTGCCGAAGAAATAACGAAAAATTAAAACAAAACGGAAATATATTGTAAATACGATTATCAGCGGCCTCGAAAACTGGGAATGACAATAGAACCAAGGGATTTTTAACCGAACACAACTCGGTTTCAGTTTCAGTGCATAAATTTAAAAGATTCCATAAAAGCTCGTAATAAAATCGGAATGAAAAACAAAAGTGTGACATCTGCTTACTTTTAATACCAAAAAAAAAAAAAAAAAAAAAAAAAAAAAAGGAAAAAAAGGAAGGGAAAAGAGAAGACGTAGACAAAAGAAAGAAAAATATCGCGCTGGACCTAAAAGTAATAATATTAAACGCCGGGGAAGTTTTCGGGAATCGTACGACTTATTGCAAGCGACAAACTGCTGTTGCAAACGTAAGAACTGTTTTTTCCCGTTGTTGTTGTTGTTTTTTTTTTGCTTTTTGGGTGAAATTACAAACAAAAACAAAGCGGAATTTATTCGGGGGACCGTTCCATTCGTTCGATTAAAATTCGTATCGCGGTTCGAGGAAACGTTCTTGAGCGGATTTTAATTTAAAAATAAAAATACCACTATAAATTACAGCGACGTCGTCGCCTTGTCAGCCGGTTGGATGCCTTAAAAAGTTGAATAAGACGACTGAAAATATGAACAGGCGAATCTACTTGCAGGCGATCTATCCTGTATTGTGCGCCGCACCGAGTCCGGTCGAAACGAGAAAAGAAAACAACTTTGCATTCGCATTCAAAGGTGCAGACCATCATAAATGGAAAGTCTAAAAAATTAATAATTAATCGATTAGAGAAGTTCATCAGGTTCGGAGCGGCGCAATTTTTCTATTTTTATTTTTAGAATTTAAAATCTATACAAACACGGGGTATTTTAATACTATTTTTGAAAACTGGAAAATAAATAATTCGCGTCCAGCTGCGAAGTACCGAGGCTGTTTTCGTTGTTTGACTTCAAATAACATTCGCAAGCGGAAAATGCAAAATGTGTTTTTTTTTCAACCCTTCATTGCGGCCAGTTCGCCGCCGAGAGAGGAAATTCAGGGCCGCAATTAAATTGGCGAATTATTTTTTGCAATCGTTGCCTTTTATTTTCAGATTATTTTTGCAATAAGTGCAATTTGCCGTTACTTTTCGTGTTTAAGTTTTGGGCGTTTTTTTTATTTTATTTTTAAATACTAAAAGTAGTTTTCTTTTCATTACATGAAAATTCGCAATTTCTAACAACTCTTTAAATTTCCACCCTTTTCCGTTTATAAATTAAACGAAACTAATAAATACTAATAAAATGCGAAATTAACACAAATAAAACGTAAATACTGACGTGAGTTAGGGTAAATAACGCACTTTAAACGACATAAAACACGACCAAATATTTAAACTTTATAAATTGTCGATGAAATTTACTGTGAAATATGCGTGAGATGTGTCCTGTAACAAAAACCCGTTTGCGATCGGCGAGGTATTCTTTTTTCTCGCCTAGCGATCGACGAGGAATTACTTTTTCTCGCTTAGCGATCGGCGAGGAATTATTTTTTCTCGTTTCCCTCATTTTCGACTATTTCTCGCTGTAATAGGCCGTATTTAACCCTTCTTACACAAGGTGCGTTTTAGTGGCGGGTATTTTTTACCCGGTTCACGAATATATTTGTTTATAGACATAAGTATTTAGTTTTAATGAAAATTGTAGTAATATACATATTTATCTTTCTCTTTATAGTGTCATACTTAATTCCTGAGCGTCGGCGAATACCTATTCGTACATCTCATCTATACAGACATAAGTATTAGTGTTCATAGCAATTGTTTATATGTAGTACGAATGTGTACATAACGCAAGAGGACTACATTCGGAACTGATTAGTAATCGTTTGATTTACATCGTTATACAAGTGTGCACAGTTACATGTGTGTGTCTGCTGTGTACTGACCTAGTGTGCATAGGAGATGATATGCATGTTTGCCATTGTCTTCCACGTGATTATTAGCGAGTATTTTAATTTATTTCTTTGTAATAAGTTCTGTCGTCGTCCGGGATCGAACCCGTGACCTCCGTAACGGAAGTCAGGCCCTCTAGCAACTAGGCTATCGCGGCGACAATATACATATTGGGTACCATCAAAATATCAAACTTGCTCGCATTGTCCCCACCAATAAGAAATATACGAAAATGTACAACTCCTTATGAAAAAAAGTTAACACGTAATATATTCGATAGACATCCGGTTTTAATAAATTCGCGTATCCTAAAATTTAAGAATAACCCAAAATTAAACTAGAGATTTAATAAAATTCAATAAAATCGAAAAAAGGTCATAATATAATGAATTATTATACCTCACATTTCTAAATTTGAAATACAAGCAGGACACTTGGATGTTCTATGTATATAGAGCTGCTGCAATAATGTCACGATTTATCTGCTTTACGATCTTTCGCTTTACTACAAAAATCACATCTTCGGTTTGTTTCTTTGATGTGGACAGTGGTTCACACTGAACGGAAGACGTCCTTTTTAAAGACTGATTTTTCACGGTTACGTGTTGGGAGCGACCGTGTTCAGAGCGACCATATTTAAATAATAGAAAAGAAACATTGTATTGGGGAAAACATTCCAAGGAAACTAGCACATTAAAGAAACGACTTCCAGCATGTTTGTATCGGTTACAATTAAATAATAAATGGTTACAATTCTTCGGACATGTTATGCGCCGCGGACCAGAGTCACTCGAAAAAATTATTATGCAGTGGAAAGTCCCCCCCGGAAGAAGCTCCGAATAGGTATATAGATAAAATTCTGGAAATAACAGGAAAAAGACTGAAAGAATGCTTGCGAGCAACGGTAGACCGCGACAAATGGCATGATTGCATTTGGTCAGTGTAACATGGATGATTCACGATGCTCGGAATCGAGCAGTACGACGGAAACAGAAGAATATTCTCGTTAATATTAAAAAACCAGTGAAAATTATATTGAGACGCCTAATTTTTATCTCATAAAATGTTAAAGTTACTAAATTTCAAAGCAGTAAGTCCACTCAGACTGTCGCTAATTATATTAAATATTTTTTACCGGTAATATCAGCTTGGAGTATAATATAGAGGGATTTGAAAATTAATCTGCCGTATATGTTGAGGCCTCCAGGAGGAGACAACTTGAATATTTGTATCGGACTGGAGTCAAAAAAAAAATAATAGTTAAACTAACCAGACCGTTTGTTGATAGCACTTCAGAATCACCTGCGTAAATGTAGATGAAGCCAGAATAATATTTACCGAATATTTCTTTGAAATAAGAATCGACATTAAATTTGGTTAAGATGAATTCCCTTGTCGAATTTGAAATTGTCCGTATCAATGTCTAAAGGAAGCAGGTTTAATTTTCATAAGGTAATCGAGTGTCCTGAAAGTGACGTTCAGTATTAGTCGATAAGAGTTTCTTCTTTTTTTTCAACCTCACAAAATCTCGTAGGGTCTACACATTTGAGCATTTTTAAAAATAATCCGCCTTTATACCACATCGTAAAAATAATTTTAATTCGGTACCAACAGTGCTGACAGTAATTTCGAGGTACGCGTCATACAATATTGAAAAGTGGCAGCGCTCCTCGAAGTGAGATCTGAAATCATTGATAAAGCTGACCACCATAGTTTATTGACGCGACATGATCGCGAAGAATATTCGGACTGGCGCTATGATGGCTTTCATAGCACTGACATGTATAATTTCATTAGGAAAAGTCAAAAACTTTTGTGTAATTACGTTTGGTAGGAAGGAAATAAATTTTCGGTTACCAAAATTTGTACTTTCATATTGACATAATCGCTTAAAATTACGCATTCGGAATACTTAGAAGCTATGTAACACGGAACACACTTTTAGCTCGATATTTCTGTTATAGATATGTATGTTTTTTATTAATAATTAAGAAACGTCGTCTTCGGAGTTCCATTAAACGCGATTTACCATTCATTTTTTCACATTTCGTTCGAATAAGCAAAATTAGAAGGGATACCTTTAAATGTGAAAGTGAACAGTCGTGCGTTCTCGCGTTAAATTATCGCTTATCACATGTTCCTAATTTAGTTTTATTTTTTTTTCTTAGTTTTTTTTTCTTTTTCTTTTTTTCTTTTCTTATCTTATCTCTGTGTTAAACATATGCTGCATTAATCATACGTACGTAAGTGCATTAAAATAACTTTTTGACCGGCGAATTCTCGCCGATCAATATACAAACCGAAAAAACCCAGCAAATACTACAATCATGAACTCAGAGAAGACCACCACTTATGCTCAAAAAACTAAAACCAAAATTTCACCAGTCACCGAATTTCAACACCCAACGGAAGAGCAAGGTCTAGTATTTAATTGTATATTAGATTTTAAAATCAGGGACCATTTGGTCGCATTAACTATATCCAATGCTATCAAAGATCCAAAACATATCATTGCAGCATCTAAAGTGGGCAAAAACCGTTTAGTCATTCATTTACAGTCCAAAGAGCTCGTAGATGAATTCTTCGCCAACCACGGAGGCTTTAAAATCGAAGAAAATTTTATAAAATGCCGCAGGCTAACAAACCCTATGAAGAAAATTGTACTCTCTCATGTCAGTCCGTCCATCCCCAACTACATTTTGGAAGATTACGTAAAAAGCCAACTAAAACTTGAAATCACCACTCCATTATCTTACCTCAGATTAAATCCGCATGACCAATTCTTTGGCCATATAATAAGCTGGAGACGCCAATTCTACACTATCACCGATTTTGACAAGGAGAAAATTCCTGGAACATTCTTAGTGCAGTACAACGAACAAAATCATCGAATTTTCCTAACCTGTGATGAATTCTCATGTTTTATATGCCATAGTAAGGGCCACAGAGCCGAAAATTGTCCTGAAAACGAAGAAAAATTATTACTTGAAACCGAACACTGGGAAGACGACATAGATGTAACGGAAACTCAACAAAACTCATCTTACCCTAACAACAGTGTAGATCTCAACAGCTTCCCTGCTCTGTCAACCGAAGCAGTAAAGAGACCTCTCTCATTTTCCTCATGCAGTCAGTCAAACAATATTGACACAGACTCGAGTCAAAAACCTGCTAAATCGGCTAAAAAGAAACTAAAACCAACCAAAGCATCTCTTCGTACAAAAGAAACGGATACCCAATCGGAGGAAGAAAACGAGAATGGAAAACCACAACCTACGTTAAAAGAAATCTTTGCCCCTCTGGAAGAACATATTGTTAAAAACCAACACGTATATCCCCTCAGCTTTCAAAATTTTACAATGTTCGTAGACATGTGCAAAGCACCCAACGCACAAAACGTCACTCAGGTCAAAGATGATCTTTCAATCGCTGATACTCCAACATTGATCAAGATGCTGAAAGATACGCGCGAATTTTTACTACACAGAGACACCAAAATAAAATTTACAAAAATCGTCAATAAGCTGGAAGACGAAGTGGAGCGGGCTGCAACAGCAGCAGGGGTTCAAAAATAGGAACCTCAGTCAATTTAAAATAACCGTAGATAATATCTCGATATTATGAAAATTTTAAACTGGAATCTCAACAGTATACGAACCAAACATCCAGAATTACAGATTTTGATCGCACAAGAAAATCCGGACATTTTACTTCTACAAGAGACCAAGTTGAAACCAGCTGAACAATATAACCTAAAAAACTTCGAAATATTTTGCAAAGACATTTCAACCGATACAATCGCTAGAGGCGGAGTTCTTATTGGAGTCAAAAATAAACTATGCTGCGAGCCTCAAACTTTACACACAAACTTACAGGCCATAGCCGTCACAATAAAACATCCATTCAAGCTCACTCTCTGCTCAATATACTTACACCAATCCGATGAAATTACAGAGAACTGCCTCTATCACATTATCAAACAATTACCAACTCCGTTTATCTTGAGTGGTGATTTCAATTCTCATAATACATTATGGGGCTCAACCACCTCCAATGGCAGAGGAAAAAACATAGAAAAATTCATCGATCGCGAAAATCTCAGCTTACTCAACAACGGATCGCACACCCACTTCAATTCATACAATGGCTCCTTTTCAGCTATAGTTCTATCCATTTGTAGCAGTTCATTAGCTCCAATGGTCAACTGGATTACCCTTCCTACTTTATTTGGAAGCGACCATTTTCCCATTTTAATTTCACTTCAAACACTAGTCAGACACGATCAATACAAAAAATATCCGACATGGAGAATCAAAGACGCAGATTGGCAAAACTACATCGAATTGTTAAATTTGCAACTTCCAGAAAATCTCAGCGACATAAATGAGGCAAATAACCATATCGTGAAGGGTATCCTGGAAACCGCTACTCAATTTATCCCTCGAAACAGTGCAACCATAACAAAAAAACAAACAGTTTGGTGGAACAATGAATGCAAAACAGCAATAAAACAAAAAAACCGTATGTTAACCTTAGTTAAACGTCATCCTAGTCAAGAAAATTTAAAAAATTTTAAAATTGCCAGAGCAAGATGCAAACACACCATTCGGGAGGCAAAAAAACGATCGTGGATAAAATTCACTTCTTCTTTCAACTCGCAGACCCCTATAAAAGAAGTATGGAATAAAGTAAAAATGTTATCAAACAAAAAAAATTTCACCTCAATCACAGCGATTGAATACAATTCTAAAATATTCTCGAATAAAACAGATGTCGCCAACCAGATCGCTAACCACTTCTACCAAATGTCCTCTACAGAAAATTACACAACTGCTTTCATTGACAAAAAGCGTCGAATTGAACAACAAGATTTAAATTACATAGATGAGCCTAACCATGACTTCAACCGACCTCTTACATATGACGAACTTTTATACGCCCTGAAACATATGAAATCCTCAGCCGCTGGACCAGACGACATCCATATAGATATGATCAAAAAATTAAATTCTGCATCTCTTCACACAATTAGCAAGTTCCTCAACCTTATCTGGAAATCTAAAAAGATACCAGACAGTTGGAAAAACGCTCACATAATCCCGTTATTAAAACCAGGAAAAGATTCCCTTTCTCCTTCTAGCTACCGTCCAATCTCGCTTACCAACACGTTATGTAAAGTCACGGAGAAAATAATAAACACCAGATTAAAATGGACTCTTGAACAAAAGAAACTATTGGATCCAATGCAATATGGTTTCCGCTCTCGAAGAAGCACCATAGATCATCTAGCGAAGTTACAACAGCATATTTGTGACGGTTTTGTAACGAGTCAATACACCATGCTCATAAGTTTTGACCTTGAAAAGGCCTTCGATAGAATATGGAGGCATAAAATCATTAAAACGCTCATGGAATGGAATATAAACGGAAATATGCTTGAATACATAAAAGACTTTCTGTCAAATAGAACTTTCCAGGTTCGTATTCAAGATGTCTTATCCCTCCCAAAAATACAAGAAAATGGCACACCGCATTGCTCTATAATTATCCCAACTTTGTTCATAATTGGTATATCAGATATATCTAAAATCATAGATCCTCCAGTCAAATACGAACTGTTTGCTGACGACTTAGTCATTTATATGACTTCCTCAAGCTTAGATAATCTAAATAGCACTTTACAATCTACAACGAACAAACTGCTTGATTGGGCTTCATCAAATGGACTATCCTTCTCAATGAATAAAACAAAAGCAATCACATTCGGTAATAAACGATTTAAACCTCCAGATTGTGTAACGTCCACCTAAATAATACGCTAATTCAAAGTTTCGATAACATAAGAATTTTAGGACTAGAAATAGATCGAAAGTTATCTTTTGGAAAACACATAGAAGACTTAAAAACTAACTGTGTCATAAATCTCTTAGTGTGATAAAAATGGTTTCTCATACCAAATGGGATGCAGATAGAAAATCTCTAAAAAACCCCTTTACTCGGCGCTGATTCTTTCCAAGTTGGACTACGGCTCCGTGATTTACAGTAGTGCCAAAGAAAATGTCCTGAAAAAACTGGACACCGTTCAAAATTCAGCTCTAAGACTCATTACAGGAGCATTTTATACCAGCCCAATTGCTAGCATTTTATACCGGCCCAATTGCTAGCCTTCACGTAGAATCAAACATCTTTCCATTGCAACATAGAAGAATTTTCTCATCCCTGAAATACTATACAAAAATGATTTCAAATTTAACGAATCCTACTTCCGAAAAAACTATTTCGCCAAACTTTATTCAACTATATGAGAAATACCCAAAAACTCCGAAGCCATTGGGAATACGATGCCTAAATACAATTAAAAACATCAACTTTGGCACATCAGACATCGTAAAGGACATAAGAGAACTACCAGCATGGCACACAACCTTTCAAGAAACCATAGCAGACTTAAACCGACGCGAAAAAATGGACTCGTCCTTAACCAGACATATCAGAAAGGTGACTCGCTCAGCTTGGCAAAAAGAGTGGAATCAAATCTCTCCAATCCAAAACAAACTACGCCGCATCAAAAACGAAATTGCCGACTGGGAAACCAACTATTGGCCAAAAAGACAGGACGAAACAGTTATTTCAAGACTAAGAATAGGGCACTGCTCATTTAGCCACAAGTACATCCTCGACAAGGAGCCGGCGCCCATTTGTGAAATCTGCGCAGAGACTTTCTCGATAGACCACCTCTTCACATGCAAAAAGTGGGAAACACAGCGAGCAGCCTGCGACATGGTAGGAAAACCTATACCAGAACTCCTTTACAACAACAGATCAAATTGTGAAAATGTACTAACATACTTAAAACATGTAAATATGTACAATAGTATCTAAATAAGTTAACTGTTAAGATGTATTATATTCGTCGCAAATGGCTCCATTGTCGAGCGAGACAATAAATAAATATATTTAAAAAAAAAAAAAGCAAAATTACATTTTTCCCATTTTTCTCATTTTTCCCATTTTTCCCGTTTTTCTCATTTTTCCCATTTTTCCCATTTTTCTCATTTTTCTTGTTTTTCTCATTTTTCTTTCCGAAAACATTTTATTAACGTAATATGCCGTAAGGTGAACTTAAAATACACACGATTTGGCAAAAACTAAAATAACGAAAAAATTTCAAAAAAAAAACAAAACAGTGTTTATAAATTTCAGTATTATATCGCACATATGGCAGGGTGGGAAAAACGTACGATATAAATTCAAGTTGAAATAAATGCCGTTCATATTTAATAAATTCGGACGGAAAACAAGCTATTTAGAAGAGAGTTTATATTATCGTACTAAATAATTTTACACATCGAATGAGAATTTAATGAAAGAAGTGTTGTTGATAATATTATTTTTTTTTTTTTTTGACGCTATTTTTCGTAACATATTTCATGCCTCTTTCTATGAAATGGAAAACATTTTTTGAAATTGTTTATATTCCGCACTAAATTTAATTCTTCGTGAAGGGGCTGCATGGCTGCTTCGTTTAATTTAATTAAAATCACGCTGCCTTCGGAAGAAGCGAATTTTATTTCCCGAAGAATTGATTGTTCTCGTCATTCCTCATGAAAAATCATTTTCCGTTTTCGGTATATCGAGAGTGAACACGTGAACATTTAGCCCCGTATCTTAGAGTGACGTTGACAACCACAATACCGGAAAATGCCCCTAGCACGATGACTTTTAAAAATAATAGCCGTTAGTCATTAATTTCGCACAGAGCGAATGTCCTCTCGATGAATTATATACATACTTAAAAAAAATATAATAATAATAATAAAATGTTAAATGCGACTTTTGCTCGCGTACACAATTGTAGTAATTAAAAAAGTTTTTTCCACGCAGCAAAAGTTGCTCGGACATTTTTGCAAAAAAAAAAAAAACAACTGAATCATCACTCTAGTGCAACATTTATATTTATCCCTCAGAATACAGAGTCCTCCGTAGGGAACTAACCCTACTTTTTTTGAATACAATTATTATATGTTCTTCTTTTGGCAAGAACTTCTTTTATGCCCACATTCCGTAAAACAAACATCATTTGAGTTCCGTCGCTAATTAAAGATTTACGAACCTTGTGTCCTATTCTTCCGGACAGCTCGGCTGTATAATATCGCGTACGTAGAATTCAAAGAAAATGATGAAATTTATTCATGCTTAAATACCGCGAACTAAAGATGGGCGAATTATGAAAAGCCACTAGTTTCATTTCACCAGCCTAGTAAGTAAACAGCCTACGACGAATAATAAAACGACGCAATATTACTAAGACCCATTCTCATTTAACGATTTTTATTAATTAAAAATATTCTACAGATTGTACTTGTGTATATTTCACTCCCGTGAAACTGCGTACATAGTATATTGTTACGTCAAAAAGAGATGAAAAATACAACGCAAATGAAACGATTACTAGCGGAAAAAGAAACAGAAAAAGGAAATAAAACATGGCATCGTACTGAGCAGACTGTAACAAGGTAAAAAAATTCTTCGCGAGCTTTGATCGATTCGCATCCAAGATTGTCGGAATAGGAACGAAGAGAGTTACTTCACGAATACGCAAAGACTTTTCGTGATTCGTATTAACATCAAATTCACAATTCTTTTTTGGTAGACACCATCATCGTGTTATTCAAGTCGAGTTAGATGAACGTAACAATAAGTGGAATATAGCGTCTTAGAGGAATACGCAAAGACTTTTCGTGATTCGTATTAACATCAAATTCACAATTCTTTTTTGGTAGACACCATCATCGTGTTATTCAAGTCGAGTTAGATGAACGTAACAATAAGTGGAATATAGCGTCTTAGAGGAAGGGTCGCATGGGCGCACTTCTAAAGTGGAGAAGAGAAGATTGGTAAACATAAAGGTGAGGAGGCCTATTCGAAATATGATATGGCCTCTTTTGAAAATACCTTTTTACTGATGGAAGAATCGGTTTTAATTCCGAGGAATGCCTGCACGAACTTGGTTTTATGCAAGTTTGTAGACTTCCTACTACTATGTATGTAGCGTACACGGTAGATTAGGTGGTAAAATGTCTCGTGTATGTAGGTTGTAACTTTGCATTTGACCTGGTGTGGCAGGAGACGGAACATCAACTGAGATGGAGGAAAGATGAAAATTAGACGATAGAAGAAGAGCTAGAGTTAAACTGAACATTATTAGCTAGAAAAGAGATAAAAATTGTCCCCCGAATGAGGGGGAAGAGGCTATGTTATAAGATGAAATAAATGATGGAAGTGGATAAATTGCAGATATTAGAAGAGGTGTCTATGTGGTAGATAGGAGTACTACATTGTATAAGCGGGAGATGACTTTTAGGTGGAGACGAGTTGAAGGGGATTCCACTCTATTCAGTGTCCATCCGGTTGATGGCGAAGCAGAATAACGAGAAGGGACAGGAGGGAAATGAGAAAGGGGTTTGGAATGCGGTTTGGATTTGGGAGATATATGAAAAGTCGGAGACTTTTGACAAGAAGAAGGACATTACGTGAAGAAGTACTTAGAGTAGGAAGAGGAGCTTCGGCTCGATTGGCATAAGGAAAAGCTTGAGAAGCAGTGCTGGAAGCTTTTAATTTAGAGGCGCTTCACGGAAGAATATAGTTTCAAAGGCCATGATTCTTTTGATGTCCTTCTGCCTTTGCCATTCTGGAACAGAACGATCGGACGGACTGTGGCAGCATTTGCAGTTGCGACAGAGAGGAGACTCCTGAAGACTATCGCATTTAAAGAGGAGATGTTGGGAAGAACAATGCGAACAGATCGGATGAGAACTAAAGAAATGTCGTGCAAAATGCCCAGAAATTTCTACAATTGGTATATCGATTTTTACTTCATGCGGATATTTTTTCATAATTGAAATTTGACTCGATTTCTATCCAAGTGTTGAAAGATTCCGTTTGTCAATCAGATATTATATCCATTCTTTCGATGCTCTTATTCTATTCGACAGCTTTTTTTCGTTTTCCTATAAACCGTTCTACAAAATTAAGTCTCCTTCGTCTACTTGGCCGAAGCTAAAGGGTTTTCTTATATTTTTTTGTTCGCTCCTTTCTGAAAGTTCAATCTTTTCTTTATCGTTCAGATCCAGGCTTTCAGTTGCAAATTACATATTCCGGTTTAATCATTTATTGTATACATTTCGTGTTAATTAGAACTTCATTGCGACTTACCGATAATTAATGAAAACTGGAGCGAGCAAAACTAAAAAAGACGTAATTAAACGAGGTAAAAATTTAACGGAAAAGCGTTTTGTGCTACATTTTTTCAAAAATGATCTGAAATAAAAAATAGAAAAGGTCAATAAACTGTGTAACGCCGAAATTAGGCGAAGTCAAAAACTAGGTAGTTACGATATAGGCATTAAATTCGCTTTTAGAAAACGTATTTAAAACCATATTACTAGCCGCTGAACTCCGCACAGCGTGAAAATACTCGAACATAATTCTAGAAATCTAGCGAAAACAATTAATTATTAGCTCATTTCGAAAGGCATTTTTGTATCAAAAGGTATTCAGAACTGTGTATAGTGTTCTGCAGTGCAGCAATGCTCTTCGCATAAACCTGATTATCCTTAGCCGCACGATTAGGTTTCTCCTCGAAAATTACAAACACAATAGCGACATTTTTCACGATAGAGATTTCTCGATAGAGATTTCTCGATCGAACTAAACCACCTGGCTACAAATGTATTAAATAAACTTGAGAAAAAAACATCAACCGAAGGGGTCACCTTCAATCTCGGTCAAAATTTGTTGAAAAATGAACTAGAGTGTCTACTATTATTACATTTCGATCTCAGTGTGCAAGTTTCAAATTATACTGGTGCTCGGAAGTTCGTGTTGCATAATTTTTCTCATAACGCGTATGTTCACAGTTTACAGAGGGACTCGATGGAAAAACGCATGAAGAAAGACATCTCGTATATAAACAGAAGTTTCTGTTCTGCGTGAGATTTGAAATCTCTTCGTGAAATAATCTGAACGGTCACGGTCAAACGACCGTAGAAGTAAAAATACACTTATCCCGTAGCGGTGAAAATGATTGACTGTGAATGGATTGTGCATATCTGGCTTTAGGCAGTGATTTCGATTCGAACAAGCCTTTTTTTCGCTAACTTAAATTAACACAGTGCCTGAAATATGTTTACCAATTATTTTCAAGTGCTCGGTGGTAGTGGCCTAGGTAAATAAAAAGTCGACTTGCGCACCGAATTTACCGCCATTGTTCGTGCTTTTCCAGCTGAAAACATTAAAGTATTTTATACGAGTCTATTTTTTCGTTTCAGTTCAAATATTTTCCAACTTTTTCTACCGGTTAGTTCTATAGCGTCGTCATAATTCTATATTACATTTTAAACAATTCGACGTGTTAATTTTTTTCATTTGAAATAAAATACCCGTTCTTCGTTGTACAAGTACTTTTTAAAAAATTATTTAATATTATTTAAAAATTGTAAACAAACATGTTCCGGTTGTTGCTTTACAACGTCTTATTAAAATGGCTGGATATTTAAGGAGCGATCGTCGTAAACATTTTCTCTCCGCGATTCACGGAAATCGTTTAAAGATTTAAAGATTAGCAGTAGTCATAGGGGTCACAGCGATTTTGTATATTGCTAGCTGTTGCGGCAACATTATTTATGTAAAATGATACGGACTAGAATAATCACTGTGCGTAGCACCTATCAATGGATGTAACTGTTAGCTTTATGAGGAAAAAGATTTACCGATGAAGACAGAGACATACAGAGCTACCGAATATTTAACCGAAAACGAGGGGGGAAAAAGATGAAAGAAATAGCGCAGCAGTTAGAAACAGCGTATTCTGTGTGTACGCCAGAAAATCTGACTCGGTGCTATCAGAAGAATTGAAGTTGGAAAAGGAAGACCCATCCCGGAAGAATCGAAATGATGAAACGCTGTGTTTGAAGGCGCTCGTAGAATCTTTATTACACCAAAGTGAGGAAAAGATAATAGTTTTTGTTTTTGGAATGATCAAGTGGCGGAAAGGAGACATCAAGAGCAGAAGAAATGGAATCGGAAAAGGATTAATAGAATTAGTGTGAGAGTGTATGTAAAAAAGAAATAGGTAGATGTTTGAATTTGTCCCAATCAACCTTATTGAACGACCATTTAGGAGTAAGAGCAGGTCTGGAATAATTAGGAGGAAGGTGTTGAAAAGAGGGATCAGTGGGAACATGATCAAGCCGATGGTACGGTCCAAAGTTCTCCAATGACAGCTAAGACCAAAGTGGGGAGATGTAAAGGATAGATCAACTGAGCTGTATGAGTATTGCGAACCTTTATAGAGAGTAGATGAGTTGTCATCTAGAAGGACAAACTTGTTGTTGAGAATAAAGTTTTAAAGAACGCGACCGTTTCAGTTGTGACGCGCAGAGCCCCTTAGAGGAGAGTAATCATTCCAGTCGCCCGCAATAATGAAAAGAAGAGAGTGAGAATAAGTCAATAGTGTGAATGGGAAATTATTAAGATCGAAATTGGGAGGAATGTATACAGAAATTGTACGAATAGACTGAGGATAAATATTTCAGATTGAAATATGGACTAGATTTGATGAATGGGAATTAGAAGAAAAGTAAGAAGAATGGTCGTGGGAGAAAAAAAAAAAAGATATCATTTCTCATGAGAATGCCGGCGCTACCATAGCCATTAATGCGATCGGAATGGATTGCTGCAAAGCCTCGAATGGACATGTTAGATGATTCAGAAAACCAGGTTTCAGATAAGAAAGCAATGTGAATGGAAAAGGAGTCAAGTCTGCAATGACTGTCGGTTGGCTCTTAGACTACGACAGTTCCATTGGAGAATATTAAACTTGTGTGTATCCATGTGGACGAAAAAAGTAGAGGAAGTAACGGGAAAGTAAATCTTAACCACCGAGCAAGAAACGACAGAAAGGAAGAGTAACGGAATTAGACGCAGAGGAGAAAAGGAAAACAAAGAAATAAGATTGAACCTGCAGAAATATGATGAAATATAGGCGAAAGGAAAAGAGATAAGTAATAATAGGAAATGAAAAGAACAAATGAAGAAAATTATTCCACAAGGGAATTCTATGCATCTTATTATTATCTAAGCCTGTTATAAATTTAAAGCTATAACTGGTTTGCGTGTAATATATAATAAAAAATTACCAATAGCCTGTGAATTACAACAGAAAAGATTAAAGAAACATACATTGGCCCGGTAGATTTAAATAGCGTCCAAAGCGTCTGTCTTAAATAAAAAGGATGAACCGTAGGAAAGGACACGATAACTGCATTAGAAGTGCGGTTAAAATGAACCGACTTCGTATATTTTAAAGTTCTCAAATAATTCAGAGGATTTGGAAAAGTGATTCCAAACTTTGAAATTAGCTGTTGTTGTAAGCAGATGTAGATTTAGGCCGATCTAGACAAAAGGAGATCGAAGGAAAAGTTAATTAAGGTGTAAATTACTGGACAGGAAAGAGAAAAGCGAGGAAGCAAAGTTAGAAGAGGACACAATGTTGTAAGAAAAAAACAGATCAATTATTCCTGTTGCTAAATTATTGATAGGAGGAAGATCAGCTAATGGGGAAGAAATAGGTGCAGCATCATTGGAGATAGAAGCGGTGGTAACATACGGAGGCCTGGATTATTGTTAAAGTTAATGGGTATTCGATCCGGTACTCTACCAAATGTACACTGTAGACGCTACATTTACAGATGATACTGCTCTTATTGCAGCAGACAATGATGTTACGATGGTGACAAGAATAAAATTACAGCTGACGCTGGCAAAATCTGAAAGGTGGTTTTAGAGATCCATATAGCTTGCCCGCCGACTAAAAAATTAACGGTGGAATAATTCCGATTAAGAACGAGGTAAAATATCTCGAGTTTTGAATTTGGACAATAAATTAAGGCAGAATAAATACACTTCGCAAAAAAGAACGAACATAAAACTAGGCCAACTCTACCAGCTTCTTAGTAGGCACTTCAGCTTGTCGATTGAAAACCCACTATTAATATATTTAATATATAAAATAATATTAAAATCAGTACGAACGTATCTACGGGGTTGCGCTAAGAATACCCATATCAATTGGACACAACGATTTCAAAATACGGTCATTAGACTTATTGCGTAACCTCCTTGGTACGTCTCCATGGATGACACACTCCTTACAAGGACCGTAATATACCTTATGTAAAGGAAAAATGGCTGATCTAGAGTCTTAAATTTCATTTAAAACCTGAATAGATGTTCCTGAAGAACTCTAACAGTGGTGGCCCTTGCCGTGTTAATTTTTGCATTTCTGTGCAATTGCTGGATGGTTCTTGAAGACCAGTTGTAATTAATATAAATATTATAAAAAAAAAAAAAATTTGCGCAAGGCTACCTTTGGATTTTTTCTTAACGGCTACCGTTTGCCGACCATCTTTCGCGAAGCCAAAGTTTTAATTGCCGGGTGAGGAAATTAATTGCAGCCATTAAATTAAAAAAATTACAGACGGATTTCCGATAAAAAAATATCGAGAATGTCGAAACTTCTGTATAATGTTGCCTCCTCGCTGTAGAATAACAAAATACGGTGGAAGAGAAATCACAAAAACAACAATGGAAAATCTAAAATTCATTCGATAAAGTATGAGCCAAAAACTAACGGAAATTAAATGCAATGCCAAATAATCTTAAAAAACGAAAATTCACATTTTATGATCGTCGCTAGGATGCACAGATCAAAAAGGAATTGGATAGATTAGCCCACACGAACAGATTATTCCTTGATAGATGCTTTGGTGGATTGGTGGATTGGGGGGTAGATAATGATCTTAATTCTGCCTTTAAAAAGAGAACATCTTTTTCCTTTTCTTTATCATGTGTTAGATTTCTTTAACAATGTGCTCCAGCGAAATACTGTTCATTACGTATACTCATGCGTATTTACAGCGGTTAATTAATTATTGAAAAAGAAAAGAGAATTTAAAAAAAAAATTCCAGCCTTTTAATAAACAGTAGATCGGACGATGATTTAAGCTGGAAAAAACGGCGGTTTGATCGAAGAAGAAAAATATTCCGGCAGAGAAATAATTAAATTTAACTGACAATCGCCGAATCCGAGAGAGTAGATACACACACTTGTTTCTGCATTTACTTCGTTGTACACATATTTCCGTTATTTCCGTACTGTACGTGTCCGCTGAAAATTATGTTCCATTCTGGTAATTTTCTATTCCACTATGTGCCAATCTGGATGTTCGTTTTATTGTAAAATGTCTCTATTTGCGTGTTGAAATTAGAATTAACCCCGCGTAACATCTGTTCAAAGTGTGTCGTTACCATATTCGGAAATGATGGAAATAATTTCATAATTCTACTCACCGGACATCAAGAGTGCGCGAATTTCGGAACAGTGTCAAATAGTCACGGAGTTTGACCTTCATTATTCTCATTATTCTCATTATTCAGTAATGACTACTGGCGGTCTTCTGTTTTATTTTCCGACATGCTAAGGCAATATGTTTTCCGTATTTTTTTCCATTTATAGCCGTCGTTATTTTAGTTCACATTCGTCAAAGGAAAACTGTCTCCTTCGGCAAATATTAGGGGCAAGATAAAATGCTGAATCCCAGCTTGGTTAATGAGGAATGCCGCGCTATCAGCGAAACAGGTCATCCGGTCGGAAAGAAGAAAGGCGAGAATTTCTGTCGGTTCGGTCGGGAAAAATCTGGCTGTTGGGTCGGGCGTTTAAGGAGAGATGTAGGAGCGCGCTCTTTCCATGAGTGACCGTTAAATTACATTTAGAGCGATGTGCTCGGCTAGGTGATTTGCATACCAAACGCGAAGTCGACTTTGTGTAGCGAATTCTGAGCACGACATGTTAAAAATTTGTTTCGGATTGAGTTGCACCGCATTCAGCGCGCTAACTCCGCAGTACTATCAGAGCTGCGAATTAAAGGAAAATGTAATATTTCACGGTAACCGCTGCAATAATAACTTCGTAATAACATCTGATACATACATACATACATATGAATATATGTATACACTTATTACGTGCATTATGTATGTATATTAACGTGTACAGACGGAGTGGTTCTCGTAGCGCGACAAGTTCTAAAATTAATTTAGGCGACACGCCTAAATAGCCGAACACTTATAAAAGAGTAATTAGTGTTGACGACTGAACTCCGAAACTGTCGCGATAAAGGTTACAAACCAAAACTGATCTCGTTTTTTCTAATTTTTTTTGTCATTAATAGGAAAGTTACCAGTACGTATTTCAGAAATCGATGATTCACAATTTTTACAAAAGTTAGCATGTCAGAAACTAGAAGAAAACAGTTTACCATGTTTTAAAAAGTGTGTAGATTCCTCCAGTGAATAAAGAAAACGGTCAAATAACAAATGCATATTAGAATCAAATTCGACATTTTTATTACGTTTTAAACGACAGAGAGCTGTGAATATTATTATTATTATTATTATTATTATTATTAATTTTTGTTATTATTATTATTATTATGATTTCGAGCAATACACACGCCGGAACAACGTGATTGTCTCGAACATTCCGACTGCGCCGGACGAAAATCTTCTCGATGTAGCAGTTAAACTCGGACAAGCAACAAACACCGATATCGACATTAAAGACATCGACGCTTGTCATCGTCTACCGAAACTTCCAGATCAGGCGTTTCCAAGTATCATTTTTAAATTCTTTCGTCGAATAGTCAAAGAGAACCTGATCAAAAACAGTCGAAAAAAACGCCCAAAACTTGTCGACATAGGCCTACTTGGCGAATCACAGATTTACGTAAATGAGCATTTAACCAGTGCGAATGCGCAGTTATTTTTTGCCGCCAGAAGTCTCCGCTCCGACGGATGGAAGTTCGTCTGGGTCCGTGGAGGAAAAATATTCGCGCGAAAAGATGAAGATTCTTGTTTCATACGGATCACTTCAAAAGATCAAGTTTCAACTTTAAAAAACGTTAAATGACTCTTTTCGTCGTACATATCATATTACTTTAATTTTCGGTATATTCGTGTCAAGCTGGGTGTGGGTATCTGTGTACGATTGCATATCTGTTTTGTTACTTCTTCACTTGTCTCTTTACGGATCTCGGTATATGTGCAACTTGCTTCGAACTATTCTTTGCTCGTAGGTCTAATAGTAATAACATGGCCTTGCATGTATAACAGTGGTAATTCTTACGTTTCTTTTAAACCGCTAATATCAGTGTTCCTTAATCTAATTGCTTTTATCAATTACTTTACACTTTATAAAACATGTTATTTTTTATTTCTTATTTCTTTATCTACTTACAAGGGAGTATGCCTTAAGTTACTAGGGTACATGAATCTGTTACTGCATGCCGATATTTTATTTTTCTTTTTTTATGCGTTCATTTCTCACTTCTTGGGCCTACGGCTTTCTCATTGTTTAACTTACGTTTCCTGTTAGTATTAACTTGGGTTAATCATTATATGGTAAATAACACGCAATGTCCTCTTACTCTAACTATAGTTGTATGTATAATCAGTTCTATTCCAGAAATAACTAATTTAAATTTTCATAAGTTGTGTTTGTTGGACTTATTACAATATAATACCGATCCTTCTTTAATTTATATTTTCCGTTTAATTATATATATGTTGTTAATAGCAAATGTATGCACCTCAAGTTCTAATTTCAGCAATTGTACTAAATTTTTTCTTCCAATGAGGATAAATTTTAGAATTATACATGATGTATCAGTTCGGAAATAAGTATACACATATCTATGCAGATATCTGAAGTGCTTTTTGAATACGTGTGTGTATGGATGTATGCGAGTGTTTGGATAATTCCACTCCTTTCATAACTTCTCATCTTCCCAATAATTAACGGTAATGAGTTGAATTTATTTAGTCTTAACGTACGTAGTTTAAGAAAGCACTTCGATGAACTATTACTTTACCTAAAAATTCCAACTTACGATATCATTATTTTAACTGAAACTTGGATTACTGAGGAAGAAATGGAACGGTATAACATACCGGGATATAAAACTATCGGCCAGAGCAGAGGCAATAAACGTTCCGGAGGTGTTGCTATCTATGTTAAAGATAACATTAGTTATACAATTGTAGACTTAAAATGTATATCGGGGAACGTTATAATCCTGAAAATATTACTTAATAATAAACAATATATCTCAATTTGCGGTATCTATAAGTTCTGTGAAGTCCCGATTAAAACATTCTTAATAGAATTTGAGCAAATTTTGCAAATTTGTGAAGATTTAGCAATAATTACAGGCGACTTAAATATCAACATACTCGATGAGACTCTGAGTGCAGACTACTGAATTTATATAGTACCTTCGGATTTGTAAATAAAATAAATCAAGCGACGTTTTTCCGTGAACAAAGAGGTTTTGAATCAGGTTTAGACCATCTTTTGGTAAGAGGTATGTATAATAAAGTACAATCGTTAAACATTACATATCAGCTGGTTGATATACCCTTCACTGATCATAAGGGAATAACTGCAACAATCCTACTATCTACAGGATTGTACTCGTCCGTACGAGGTTTAAATTACACATTTGACAAAAATGCTTTTACAAATAAAATCTCTAACTTGAATATGGATTACATATATCACAGTCCTGACTCCATAAATAACAAATTCGAATGGTCCATAAAAAACTTGTCCGAAATAGTTAATAAATGTAAAGTCCCTATTATCCATATTAAAGACACGCAAAAGAAAAGAAATCCATGGGTAAATGATGCTATTTTACAACTCTCAGCTCAAAAAAGAAACATTTATCAAGCGCACAAACAAAATCGAAGCGATATTGGTTTACAACAAAAATTTAAATCGATTTCAAAACAAATCCATAGAGAGATCAGAAAAGCGAAAGCCGAATATTACAATAGGTTATTAGGTAAGTATAGGACAAATCCAAAAAAATTTTGGAATATTATTAATAGTACAATTGGTATCAAATCACCAAATATTGACCAAATAAAAATTAATAATAACATGGTGCAAGTATCTGAAAACGAGAAATTGGTGGCAAATTGTTTTAATAAATATTTTAAAGAGAGTGTATGTAATATTCAAAACAAAGATTTTAAGCAGACTCAACTAAATGCTACAAGTAAACAGATGGAACAAGTATGCATAAAATCCTTTGGGTTTATAGATTTTACCACTGATGATGTTAAATGTGCTATTCTTAGTCTACCAAATAAGCAATCCTACGGGAAAGATATGATATCTATTGGACTTGTTAAGGAAAATCTATCCTTCTTTATCAAGCCATTAACATTTCTATTTAATAAATCTATTCATTCAGGTACTTTTCCGGAGATTATGAAAATTGGGGTTATTGTTCCAATCTTTAAAAATGGTAGCAAAGAGCTCACAGAAAATTATAGACCTATATGTTTACTTTCTACAATCTCAAAAGTATTTGAAAAATGTATGAAAACCAAAATTTTGAAATATCTAATTGAAACAAAATTCTTTAGTACCAATCAGTTTGGGTTTTTACCTGAGCGTGGAACGGAGGCAGCTCTGTTCGAACACACTTCCTATATAACTGATAATTTAGAAACGGGGAAGTTTACAGCCGCTGTATACTTCGATATTAAAAAAGCATTTGACACAGTAGATCATGGGCTGTTAGTACTGAAATTAGAAAAGGCTGGGTTCCGCGGATTCATACTAAGCTGGTTCAAATCTTACCGCTTAAATAGACGATATGTTACTAAAATAAATAATGTATATAGTACTGAACAAGAGCAGAATATTGTTGTCCCCCAAGGGAGCATTTTAGGTTCAATTTTATTTTTAATTTTTATCAACGATTTGTGTAGGCTAAAAGTTGATGGAAAGCTTCTTGTATATGTAGATGACACGGTCTTGCTTGTAAGTTCAAGGTACCCATCAATTCTACACAAATTAACTCAAAATAGTGTACGTTTAATAGAAAACTGGGTGAATAGTAATAAGTTAACATTAAATCTAGCTAAAACTAAGTATGTAATATACGGTATGCGTCAGCATGAATTTGGTAAAATTCTTAAACTCAATTTAGCCAACAATTACAACATAGAATGTGTTCCAGAAATTAAATATCTCGGTATAATATTCGATTCAAAATTAAACTTTCTAATCTATTACCTTACACAATACTTTACAAAAAGTTATTTAATTAGAATATATTTTGCACTTTATCAGCCAGTTTTGACATACGGTATTATTTTTTGGGGAGGAACTGCAAACTACCACATCAGTAGAATAAAATCACTTCAAAATTCGGTTATAAAAACTATACTTTAGGCATCATATACTGAAAATAAACATATATTGCACTTTAATGCAATATATCATTTGCTTACCCTCATTTTTGTCTTTAAATTTAAAAATAAATTTAATATTTCACTTAAGGAAGGAGTAGTTAGAAACTGTAATGATTTATATGCAAACATTCCCCTATATAATAAATATCACACAAGAATGCAAATCACGTATCAAGCCCCAATTAAATTCAACGCGTTACCATCGTATCTGAAATCATTTCCTTATATCCATAGACTATTACGGAAAAAATTAACCCTATACATTTGTCCTATATAAATACTAGCATTAAATGTCCCCTTCGGTGAGTTCCTCCATTGTGTTTCCTTTGGTGTGTTTCAATATCGGAGTAGTGTGTGACATTATTTTTAATATCTGCATGCATAACAATTCTTTAGAAGTAGACTAAGTTAACATTAAGTACATACAACTTACAAATACTATTTAAACACATGTATTAATTTACAGTATCGCTTTTTTATTTTTAATTTTTCTTATTTTTGTAAGCATTTGTTCGGTTCTTTATATTTCATTTGGATCCATTGTAAAGAAATTTTTATTGTTTTCAAAGCCCCATCATTCGCGCAAATATGCGCATAGATGGGCTATTTCAGTAATAATAATAATAAACGTTTATTTGATTTGATTTGATTTGATTATTATTATTATTATTATTATTATTATTATTATTATTCTTATTATACTGATTTGATTTGATTATTATTACTATTATTGTTGTTATTGTTATTAGCCTATATCAAATTAAGGTACGAATAATTAACGATTACCTACACTCTCATAAACACACTCCACGTACAGCACCGTACATTACCTAAAGTTACTTTAAACAATTAATTAACGAAAATTAAACTAAAAGCCCATATCCTAGGCAAAGATTTTCCTTAACCTTGCCCACTTTCTGTAGTCCTGGGCAATTCTCTTATGCTGTCTATTATGCAGAAACTTCGTTATTCCGTCTTCTCATCTTGAAAATTGTTTCCCTCTTCTTCTTTCCACCATAATATACCAATTTTTTATCCTATGCATATCCACCTATTTTAATCTCACAACATGTCCAGCCAATCCTACTTTTTCCTTTTGCACTCATTAACAAAATTTATTATATATTTTAATTTTCCTTTGATAAGCGTATATTCCACGGTGGAATGATGCCTGCTCAATTGATATAGCAAACAGAAGAAGAGCTCAAAAAAACCTTAAAGCCACTAAACACGTTAGAAAATCAGAATAATATATTGTATAAAAATGAGAGCCAATTAAAAAAAAAAAAAAGTCTTATACCCTTGACAGAGCGTTGGGGATTGTGAAGTTAAGGTTCACAATGTACTAAGCCTAACGGCACTAATGAGAGTAGGGGGGCCATTTCCCTTCTACTTGGAATCCGCCTTTACTGTCCCAGATTTCCCTGGTACGCTCATTTCTTCAGTCTTGTGCCTATCACAACTTCAAAATTACGTTGTTTTTCAAATTTAAAAATACACCAATAATACACCATAGAGGAAACAAAAGAAAGGTCGTTAACAAAAGATGTTTCATCTTCGTCCACTATGAGTAATACACGATGAACGAAAAGCCAGTAACGCTTGACGGGCGGGTGGAAGCGCGGTACTCTGTAGGTAAATGTAGGACCGATTGATGGGTGGGTGGAAGCGCCGTATGGCGTAGGTAAATACAGTAGTGTTTTCATGTGATTGGTAATGTGATCTTATTAAATTAGCGCCGATCTATTCCCTTTTTGTTTTGAGCCCCAAGGTATGAAAATTTTGGACATCTTATAATTTTCTTAAAAGCCACTGACCTGGAGCTGTCGATTAAACAAAAAAATTAGCTTTCTAAGTGCCATAGAACGGTCTCAGGACTTTTTTTTGATTTTTCATCTAATAATACGAAAATTGAAATCAGTTTTGTTAAAAGTTTGAAATAAAATAGCTCAAAAAGTTCAATCGCTAGAAGGGTGGAGTAAGCGAGGGAAATACTCTAAATTCAATTCTCTTCAAAATGAGACCTAGAGCAGTTCAGTAGAATAATTAGTTCTTGATAAACGATTAAAAAATTGAAAAAACGGCAAAAAAATTTGATTTTTTTCTTTGATTTATTGCTCGTTTTGAGCCTTACGGTATGAAGATTTAAAGCGTTTTATATTTTTTCTACACGCTGCTGATGTAGAGCTGTCGATTTACAAAAATTTAGCTTTCCAAGTGTCATAGAACGGGCTCAGAACTTTTTTTTTTGACTTTTTGTCTATTTTTTGATTTATTGCTCGTTTTGAGCCCTAAGGTATTAAAATTTTGAACATTTTATAATTTTCCTAAAAGCTACTGACTTGAAGTTGTGGATTAAAAAAAAAAAATAGCTTTCTAAGTGCCATAGAACGGGCTCAGGATTTTTTTTTTCATTTTTGGTCTTTTGTCTCATTTTCGTCTATGGTGGAAGAAAAATTTGATTCATTGCTCATTTTGAGCTCTAAGGTATAAAAATTTTGGACCCTCTATAATTTTTCTAAAAGTCACTGACCTGGAGCTGTCGATTAAACAAAAAAATTAGCTTTCTAAGTGCCATAGAACGGCCTCAGGACTTTCCAATTTTGTTTTCAAGTAGATTCCATTATATGATATGACGGGTTGGTTATTATGTTTCAGTTTAAATGATTCCTTCTAGACACTGTCAGCGTTTGAATTTATTAGAAGAGTAAAAATGGGAATCTCTGTGAAGTTTCCCAATCATATCGCAATAGCAGTTCGGAAAATGTGGCTCCGATGAGAATCAAAAAAGGCAAGAAATAAAACAAAAACAACTGGAAATGGAATGAAACTTTCGACAAATTAGAAATCGAACTGGCTACTGCAGTTCATGTTGCAAAAACTTTGGAATTTCTTCGATACTCGCCAATAGTTTGTAAAAACAACGTTTTTATCAGAATGGGAGCAATGATGTTTTGCGTGCGTGTTCGCTACGTTCGTTTTGTCTGAAACCATTTATTCATTGACGGGCGATAATTGCAACGCCTGCGGGGTTAGCCAAAATAAGCTTATTAAAAAAAAACAAAAAACGATCAAGCGGAGAAAGTCTTGAAAAGGGTTGTTTTTACGGAGTAAAACAAGAAAAACTCGAATAAAACGAAATAAAAAACTTCCTAAATTTAAAAAAAACAAAACAGAAATAATAATAACATTGACTGCGGACAGAACATGTCAAAAAGCGGAACTATTATATGGCCGAATTAAAAACTTGTTGATGTGGTCGATCAGATACACAAGTCAGGCTAGAAGAATAAATGCGAAATTAATATGGCAAGACAGACCAACAAAACAGAGATATAACGAGTAGAACGCTACGGTAAGAAATAAGCTATGAATATGTTAATAGCGCAGGACCGACAAGAGCTATTATCGTGGACCCATTCCACTGGGTGATTATTGTGCGTTTGAACGATGCAACCGCTATTAAACAAAACTGAATCGAGCATGCGTTTCGGAGTTAAGTAAATATTATAACGAAAGGGAAATCATTATTGCAAATGGTGTTTGAAGTAATATTATATATATATATATATATCGCTAATATTGGTATTAAACATAAAAGGACATTCGGATAAATTTGAAAAAGCATGAGCCTCACTTCAAGAAGTATTTCAGCTGCTCGATGTGGAAACGATGAAGTTGAACTTAATCGAATATAAGAGAAAATGAACTTTTAACAATATCCCGCTATTAGGAAATAAAGTTTTGGTAAAACTAAAAAAAAAAAAAAAGCATTTTTTTGCCTGGTTGCCCTTACTGTTAATTCGACAAAACTGCCGACTGCTCATCACCACCAATCTTTGAAAATAATCGAAAAGTCGAAATATTAGTTGCACACGTGCAACACTGAAAACGAAAATAATCGAAAGACTTCAATCTTTCGCCGATTTTGGGGTTACCGTCGTGCGCATTTTTGTCGAATAAACTAGAGCCGCTAGGAAAATCCGAGCGGCAATAAAGATAAGAAAAATGTCACATACTTCGGTAATGTTTATATTATCTCGTTCAGAGAATCACGATAGGGGCTGTAGGATATTTACGTACGTGTTGGTTGATTTAATATTACTTCTTTTAAAGCAACCTAATGAGAGGTGTCGCTTTTTCGGATTTGATTGATTTTTTCTCGCCGCCACACTTTCAGATGAAAGTATAAAAAAAAAAAAGAAGTAAGTAATACTTTCTCATCGATATCCTGCCATATAAATTTTTTTTTCTAGCTGAAAACATGACGTTAATTGCTAATTTCATACTCTTCCCAGGAAGAAGCCTGAATTTATTTACCGCGAAATTTAAACTCCTTTATTGTTATTATTATCTTTTTTTATGGTGTTCGTCGACATGAGCGTTTGTTCGAAAATCGTGAAGTTAAACTGTGTAGTTTATTTTCATTGTTCGGTATAAAAATTGAGTTTAAAAGTAGTTCTCTTATCTTATCTTGTTTTCAAATCAACCAAATACTAGATCAAGATTTACAAGTGAAATATGTTACAGAAGAAATGAAGCTGGCAGTTAAAAATCACTTGTCGAGGTTGAAATGAAAATGCTCTTGCGACGAATTTATCACAACAACAACCAGCAAGTTGCAAACAGGTTGAAAAGAAGGAACGTTACTGACCTAGCGTGACTATTCAATAAATAAATTTCAGGCCGGCTAATGGAAAGATCTTGAAATTCACGATCTTATTAAAATCTAGTAAATGACACTATATCATATATAATCAGTTCTAGATGTGAAGGGAAGAAAAAAAATTCAATATTTTCTTAGGTATTTTATTTAACTTCCGAGTTATATTTGTTCCCCTTTCATTTTTGTTCTGGAGTTGGTAGGTATATTTTCTTTAAATAAAATTCGATTTATTTTAAATAAGTATGTGTTTCTGTAATTAAAACATATTTTAACACTTGCGCAAACAACTACATTCAAAGCTAATGGTGACGTGCGCTAATTTAAATCAGTTTCTTCGAACTGATAGCGTAATGAATTTCACACGCTTTTGTAAACTAACCTGCGGGTAGTTTTATAATCGATGATTTCGTTATGACGTAGTTGTTTTCATCCTTTCTTTTCCAACTTTGAAAACCGGGGAGCCATTACGACACTGCGTGTACACGTGTATAGTGTGTGCGGATGTGTGTGTGTGTGTGTGTATCTGGAAGATACATGGACAAAAAGGAAACTGGCGAGTTAACATGTTAATATTTTAGCGACGCGAACCGCATTCGTTTACCTTACAGGTAGAGAGGGAACAGACGAGGAAATAAAGCTTAAATAATATTTCATAAGGGAAAACTAGATAAAAACGATTTGCTACTAAGAAAAATATTACCCACTGGCGGAGCGCCAACAGTGACGGGCCAAAAACCAAAAACCAAAAAAGAGAAAAAAGAAGGCGATCACCAGTATAACAAAAACTTTTATTAGTTGTACCGAGATAAGTTTTCGGTTTGCGCTACTGAAAACGGTGCTGAGCTTGATAATCAACGATACGGAACGATTAATCATAAAGAAAAATGCGTGATGACGGTAAGAAAGAATCTGTAGCGTGGTCGGTTGGTCGTTCGGATTAGCGAACAGACACATTAATTATGTCGGAGCAGAAACACCTTCTGCTACTTAGGCGCGGAAGGAAATTTTTGGCGAGTTCTCTGTTAGTTGAGGGAATAATAGGTTGTTTTAGAGAGCGATATGAACCGTTCGTTCTGTCGGAATAATAGAATCGGCGCGCCGCCGGTAAATGGCGCGAATTCTTCGTGTTAAAGGTAGAACAGATGTGCACATGAATCGGTTTTTGCGTAACACACACAGTGTTTCAAATTACCTATCATTTGCCAGGCCGACTTCCTGACTCGTCTGTCTCATCCTGTACAATGGATGAGCGATAGTTCAATTTTTCCAACAGCCCGGTCCACACTCGGTAACCGGAAGAGCAGCGCCAGTTCTTTCCGATTCCTAGCAAGGTCTATACTCTTGTCACCGGCTACATTTATTAATATACGAGCACAGCAGTGCCTCTCGGTTATACGTCTGTCAATTTGCACCATTCTCGCTTTTCGTCAACCGGTGAAATTAATCTCAAAGCCATTCTACATGATTCTTTCGTCGTCGTCATCGTCTTACGTATAAATCACGTTTTACATGACACAGACTAAACGTAGCACGAAAACAGCCATGATCTCGAGACGTTAAACAACCTTCTGAGAACATAGATCAGAGTGTAAAAGTCAGAATCTACGCTACCGAAATGGCTAAAAGGCGATTGTCCGGAAAGAAATCCATTTCATGTTCCTTTTTTTTTTCTGTTTAACGCTACTTCCGAAATGAAGTTCAAAATTCTTCTCGAAAGAAGGAGATTTCAGAAATACGGCGCAACTGGATAATTTCGTTCCAACATCAGAATTAAACAGGTTCAATGCGTGATTTTATTTTCGACTAAAGTTTCATTTTCCTTTATTTTTTTTATTTTAAAAAACAAATTAAAGTTAATTTTTGGATAGAAAATACAATAAATGAGAATCGTTCAGCTAGAATGACCTTGTCGCATTTCGATATGGAGCATTAATTGGATTTTTTTCTCTACATTAGCCAAAATTGGAATTCTATCAAAAAAAAAAAAAAAAAAAACTGTACGCCTGAAAGGGTAAATCACCGGTTAACAATTCTAGCGGAATTGGTCGTGAATTCAAGTATAGGCTGATCGCGCATATCTTTCTTGTGAAACGAATTAGCCTCTTGAGAAAACGAATAATAATATACGCCGGTAGTGTCGCTGTAGCTTTCTAGGTTCCTTAAGTTTTTAACCTTCCACCTCGGTCATTTCCGCTTAACCTATATCCCCAAACCCGCTACCCGGACCAAACGAAACGCCGGGTTATAATAGATTATGTTAGAACACCAGAAAGAAATGCATGCAGGAATTTAAGCGCTAACAGAATATGACAATTGATCGCCTAAAAAAATCATCAAAATTATCAGATTCGTGGGTTTTTTAGGATAGCATAAAACTCGAGGAGCCTTTGAAAGGCGCAGATATTTTGTCTCCTTTTCTCGGCTTTACTTTTTTTTTATCTTTTCTTATTTGACAATCTCCCGTGAATGTTTAAACGATTCCAATATATTTGAGATTCACCCTATCCTTCCGTAATTCGAAATTAAATCTATTTCTTCAAAGATTAATTTTAAATTTTGTCACCGTGCTGACAAAAAGGAACCCAAATTTGTCATAAAGAAGAATAAAATGAATTTCAATAGAAACATATAAGCCACAAACAAAATTAACTAATATATGGGTATCACCGCTTTATCATGGCGGAGGGGTTTCCCTAGCTAAAATGCTAAAAATTATGGCTGAATATAGCGAAAAAGGGCTGCTGAAAATGACCAGGGCCTTTAATCAAATCTACACTTCCGGCTGTCTACCTGAAGAATGGGTCAAATCAACATTTGTACCAATCGAAAAAAAGAGTAATGCTAATTGCTGTGATGAATATCGTTCGATTAGCTTGATGTCCCACGCCTTAAAAATCTTTCTTCGCGTTATACATACAAGAATTTATAAGCGCTGCGAGGAACAATTGAGCAATACCCAGTTCGGCTTCAGAAACGGTTTTGGCACCCGCGAGGCCTTGTTTGCAATTCGAATACTAACTCAACGCTGTCGTGACATGAATGTTGATGTTTACGCATGCGCCATCGATTATCAAAAAGCATTTGACTGCGTAAGCCACGAAAAACTGTTCGAAATTTTGAAAAGTATTCCTATTGATAGGAATGATCTGAGAATAATAAGTCACCTATACTGGAATCAAACTGCCGAAATTCGCGTTGAAAATACCATGTCAGAGGAAGTAGTGATTCAAAAAGGAGTGCGTCAGGGCTGTGTCATGTCTCCCTTACTCTTCAACGTATATGCGGAGGCGATATTTCAAGAAGCACTAAACGATAATATGGCAAATCTTAAAGTAAATGGAGTCACGCTGAATGATCTACGATATGCGGATGACAGTTTAATTCTTGACTCTAGCGAAAAAGAACTACAACGGATGTTGAATAAAATTGTTGATAAAAGCCAAAGTTACGGATTAAAAGTGAACATCTCCAAAACAAAAGTGATTGTTTTTTCGAAAATCAAAAACCAAATCAGATGCAAAATCAAGATAAAGGGAGAAACGATTGAACAAGTTCAGTGCATTAAATACCTAGGAAGTATACTAGAGGAAAACTGTACATCAACTCCGGAAATAAGCAGCAGGATTGAGCAAACTAGAAGAGCTCTCACCAAAATGAAAAACTTATTCACCCATCAAGACCTAAGGCTCGAACTTCGAATCAAACTGCTAAGGTGTTACATCTTCTCTATTTTGCTTTATGGTTGCGAGAGCTGGACCCTGAATGCATCATTGTGGGAAAAAAAAGATTACCGCATTTGAAATGTATTGTTATCGGCGCATTCTGAAAATATCATGGGTGAAAAAAGTTACTAATATCGAGGTACTTCAAAGAACAGGAAAGACCCTTGAAGTAATGCAAACCATCAAGAAACGGAAGCTGCACTGGACACATCATACGAGGCCCCAAATACGAAATTCTGAAGGTCATTTTGGAAGGAAAGATAAAAATGGGAAGAGATCGAGAGGAAGACGTCGAAATTCATGAATAAGCTTATCAACTGGTTCGAGACTACCCTTCTATACAACTCCTCCGATCATCGGCCATTGTAAAAGAAAATTTTCAATCGTGGATCGCCAACCTTCAATTTGGAGACGGCGGATAAAGAAGAAGAGAAGGATAACAGGAAAACTGGAAAATATTAAATTGGAAATGGAAAGGAATAATATAGACATGTTGGGTAATACTGAATCTAGACGATTGAATAATAACGATTATTGGAGCGAATATTACAGAATAATAAACTCGAGTTCAGAAGGAGGAAAAAACGGAGTAGGATTAATATTGAATACGTTAGATCCTACATACAATTCAATGACAGAATACTTCTGGTAAAGCTGAACTCTATGCCGACAAGAACAACGATAATAACTGTTTACATGCCGACCAGCAGCTATAGCGAGTAAGAACTGGAAGTAGTATATGAAAAACTGGATGAAACTATAAGCTATGCAGAAAATAAAAACAACCTAATTATTGTAGGGGACTGGAATGCGGTGTCTGGCGAAGGAAGCGATAACGATTGCATAGGAAAACATGGTTTAGGAAAAAAGAATGAACAAGGAGAAAGGTTAATAGATTTCTGCATTGAAAATAATTCGGTAATAGGAAATACTCTTTTTAAACAACCACCAAGAAGGAAGTACACATGGACAAAACCAGGTGGTCAAGAAAGGTATCAAATAGATTACATCGAGGTAAGAAGTGTAGATACCGAAATCAAATAAAGAAATTCAAAACATACCCGGGAGCGGATATAAACAGTGACTATAACTTAGTAATGATGACATCCAGATTACAGTATGAAAAGAGGAACTTCACAGAAAACAAAAGCAGAAAGTGAGAAGTACAAATATTCAGGAACAAAGAAATAAAAGAGAAATATTAAGAACTAGCCAAGATTAACACAGATATAATAAGAAGAGAGAACAACGTGAATAAAAAATGGAACAACATGAAAGAAATAACGATTGCTGTAAAAAAGACGGAAATTAAAGAAATTAAAGTACCCAAAAAACCATGGATTTATAAAAGAATATTAGAGCTGATGGAGGAAAGAAGGAAATATAAAAGTGCATATACAGAAAAGGCACGAAACATGTATAAAAAATACTGGAACAAGATAATCAGGGCTATAAAAAAAGTTAAAACGGAATACTTGGAAATTTGTTTATGGAAATAGAAGAAAATTTAAAAATATATAACATAGAAAAAGCTTACAATCAGGTCAAAACATATTTTAAAGACTACAAAAGCAAAACATATGTTATTGAAAATGAAGATGGGAAGAAACTGATGGAAGATGAAGAAATAACTAGGAGATGGAAGGGATATGTAGAGAAGCTGTACAGTGAGACGATCAGCACTAAAGAATATCTGCAACAAAACATTACTGTCAATGACACAACGACAGAAGATAAAATGGGTCCGTGCATAACAATAGATGAGTTCGATAAGACCCTAAAAGAGTTAAAAGATCATAAAGCAGTAGGACGCGACAACATCTGCGGCGAGCATTTAAAAGCATTAGGGAAGGAGGCAATAAAACACACATTTACAAATTAATCGCGGATATGTACGAAAAAGGAGATATTCCGAAAGATTTTAAGAAAAAAATAAAGTAATAATGATACTAAAAAGAAGTGGCACATTTAAGTGCGAGGAACACCGACTGATAAGTCTGGTATCGCAAATATTAACAAAAATAATACTCGGTAGAATAAAACATAAATTAGATAACGAACTTAATGATGAGCAATATGGTTTTAGATCGGGAACAAGAGAAGCAATACTAGGCCTCCGCATGGTAATTGAAAGGAAGTTAGAAGTAGATCAATCAGTATATATTGCAATGATAGGTTTAGAAAAAACATTCGATAATTGCGATTTGGAAATTTTGGATCAAACTTTAAAAGGAGCAGGCATAAACATCAAGGATAGAAGAATAATAAAAGAACTATACAAAACACAAAAACCAATGATCAAAGGAAAAAACTCAAACGAAGAGACAAGAATCCGGAAAGGAGTAAAGGATGCAATTTATCACCGTTTTTATTCAATATATATATATATATATATATATATATATATATATATAGAGCAAGCGTTCGGACAATGGAAGGAAATTAGTAACAGTGGAATTAATATTGGCGGAATGAAGATAAAATCATTTAGATTTTCCGACGACATAGCGGTAGTAGCGGATAATGAAGCGGCCCTTTGCGATGCGTTGACTAAGCTAAATTTGATACTTAAAGGATATAATATGACAATAAATAAAAAGAAAACGGTTGTTATGAGATGTAATAAAACGCAGAATAATAAGGAATTAGAAATAAAATTAGATAATGAAATAATACAATATTTAAATAACCACAGATACCTAGGCTCAATAATATCAAAGGATGGAAGATGTGACATAAGGTCCAGAATAGCGCAGGCGAAAGCCGCGTTCATCAGAAAGAACTCATATTGTTAACGTCCAAAGCCATAAGTGTAGAACTGCGAAAAAAAAAAATAAAGACATGCGTCTGAAGCGTGCTCTTATACGGAGCAGAGACTTGGACAATAAATAAGGGGGAAGGCAAAAAAAAAACTGAAGGCTTTCGAATTATGGCGTGTTGGAGGAAAATGCAGAAAATGAAATGGCTAGATAAAATTAGAAATACGGAAGTGCTCGAACGTATTATTGAAGAAAGATGCTTAATGAGGACCCATAAGAGAAAGGTGTAATCGAATTGGGCATGTTAGAAGAAATAATACGATACCTAACAACGATAAAAAATAGAAGGATTAATAAATGGAAAAAGATCAAGAATGAGACAGAAATTCATTAAGCAAATATTGGAGGACACCAAAGAGGATAATTACCAGTTAATGAAACGGAAAGCGCAAGCTAGAGATTTAAAGATTTAAAAGCATCACGATTCTAAGCATAGTACTTCCAAGAAGATTGACCACCAATCGAAAGATCGAGGAATAGAAGAAGAAGATAATATTGCTAACTAGTATCGACTATATATAATCATATTTTTTTAATTGTAATTATGCTATGATTATGATTTTTATAAACCGAAACTAGTCACCAATATTATATATTAATTAATTGTGTTTGTGGTTTATATGTTTCTATTAAAATATATGATATATACATAATTTGTTCACAATATGAAGAAACTTATAAGAATAAAATGTGAATTTAGAGTTTGCGATTTGAGAAATCGATATCATCGTACTTGTTGGCTTAAAATTTAAGAACATCCTTCGTTTTGAAAACGGTTTTTTATAAATCAATAATTATTAAAACTGTTTCGTAAGTAACGTTTTATTTACCAGGTATACATTGACTGAGAGTTAAATTTATGGGGAGGAACAGGGGGATTGTAGGTCAAGAGATCTATTTAAATGCGGAAAGGCGAAAAGAAATTAAAGAGAGCGGTGTTACAGGGGATACTGGAAAAATCGAAACCACGATGAAATAGCGACGAAAATAAGCTACGTTAATTTTTGCTCAGAAAGATAAGTCTGGAAAAAGTGACTTTATCGGACGATGACTACTATCGGCGAAGACAGAGTTTTTTTTGTTTTTTTTTTGGCCCGGCAAAAAGACAGAGTTCATCGTTTTATATTCTCATTTGAGTGTCGGGGTTTTTCTGCGCTGCCCCAGTTGTTTTTTGGCTCTGATGATGAATAATACGAGTATTACTAGTCGAAACGTTAACTGATAATACGTATGAGATGTGGTTTTTACCGAAGACGATAAATTTATAATCATCTCTTCTGTAATATTGGTTAAATCCTTTTTCCAACAAGCTTTCTGCCATATTGTCTTCCGCCTCTATTTATAACACGCGGATAAAATTTGATATAAACAATGTCCGTCTCCGGCCATATTAATAATTCTATCCCTTCGGTGGAGCACATCCTGAAACAATGTAGAAACTTAACAAGAATCAAAGACGAACCACTACACCTTCTTTTAGATAACCGTCCAGAACAGGTTCAGACAATGCTAATCTTCCTTAACAGAAATAATCTAATAAACAAATTATAATAAATCCGATACTCGTTGTGCCGTAATGACCCTGGCAGTTATACATGGCCAACGAGTAGTTTACAAAAAAAAAAAAAAAATTCTATCGCGTGTATAACTTTTAATACGAAAAATTAAAACAACGGTTAAAAAGTTAGAACATAGAAGAAATATTACGACAGGAATAAGGTATAACACGAGTGAGTGAGGAAGAGGAGGGAGGAAAAAAGACGTAAAAGTTTTGCCGGAATAAAGTTATATAATTATAAATAATTCTCGTATAATGATGTTCCATCGACAGGATGTTTAATCAAAAAAAAAAAGAAAGAAAAGAAACGGATTCTCAAAATTTTTATAGGCTTTATCTATGAATGCTTAATAATATTCTCCTTTTTCTACGGTTCGGCGTCTGAATCCTATTAAAAAAGTATCGGGTACGATATAAAAATTCTTATCTTCGATTTATTACGTAGATAACTGTTCGAACTTCTCCAATTATCCGGTTTAGAGACCAAAATCTCTTTACTGAATAAGATTGACTTTGATAGACAAGTTTGTAATTGAAATGCGAGTAACTCTATATCGACTTCTAAATAACTCATTAAAGACCTTTAACAGTCGGGGAGATTCGTTAAATTCCTTCCACTCATGAAAAGTGAAAATAAATATTTCCAATATCATCCTAGCCTTTCATTCCCGTTATATGCTTTAAATTACTTCCGTAAACTACAAACCAAACTATAAAAACTGAATGCAAAATTTAAAAAATTTTTTATTATTTCAAATTAGTACACTAACCTTCTTATTCCGCTTTGTTTCTTTGTGGGGAGTGGGAAGATTACTCGTAGTATTCAATACTTTTTTTATCATTACTCGTATTTCGAGTAACAGATTGAAAAAATGTTTTTGAATCAAACTCGATTTTACAGACCTTAAATGTGTAACTTTCTAAACTATACGCCACATTTTTCACAGTATACTTAAAGAGAAAAAAAAAAATTGAATTCAAATTAAGATTTTATACTTTTTTCAAACTAATGACCCTCCTTCCACATGCTTGAATAAATAAAGCTCGAATCGTAAGTCTGTTCTATGTTTCCAATAAACGTTAATACTTTTCCGAGTTTTCTTAATTTTGTTATGGGGTATTGTATTTCTTTGCAGATAAGTATATTTCCATTACAATTTTAATGTACTTTTCTACGACTTCTATTTAATTTATTAATTTATCATACTAGAAAGGAACTGCCCCCCCCCTACTCTCATTAGTGCCGTTGGGCTTAGTACATTGTGAACCTTAACTTCACAATCCCAGCGCCCTGTCAAGGGTATGGAACTCACTTTACTTACTTTACATACTGAAAATAATAACTCAAAATAGTCAATACACGCTGTTTTGGAATTCCTTTTTAGGGGTGGGGGGTGGCTCGCTGACAAAGAGCATATGTTCAATTAGAAAAAAAAAAAGTATCGCTGAATTAATTATTTAGATTCGTATTCGGTCAGCTATAGCATCAATGAAGGACACAAGGGGAGCTACAGCAGATAGCGAAGGAAAGGTGAAAACAGATGCAGCACTATGGGGAGCAGGAATATTAAGTCTCAGAAATGTGAAGTAAACGTCAGATGACAGAACATTCGAAAAGGATGTGGTTAGAATTACATTCGTGGATATCATTAGGAGGAAATGGAATTCCTTACAATGAGCAATCCAAAGTTTATTTTTATTTTACGAATAGAATTTGGTTTCCAGCAGATTGTAATATAGTTGGATCTGTTTTCAGTATTGCAGATATTTGAAAAATTCGAATTACCACCAAATCTTACCGCCAAACTTTAAAGCGTTCTTCAACTACATTTTAAATGTTTCTTTATTCAAAATAATTTCAGGATTCATCAAGAGGTTCAAAAGTTTTCGTACGAAATAATTATCATTGTAAAGGTTACCCTTCTCATTTAGACATCTTCAGACATTATCAGGTGCTTCGACTTTATCGGATTACACTGTAGCGCCGTCGTGGTGTTGATTTTCTAGAAAATAAAATTCCGTTTTCATCTATTCTTTCTATTGAGATCTTGATTAAGGGCGGTGGAAAAAGGAGGCTAGTTGAATTCGTGACAATTTCCACTCTGATAAGCCTTTGCTTTTATTAGTTAGACCCTACTTGCTTGTCCTCCCCATTCCGTTTACTTATGTTTCACAACCATCTGTAGAGTCGTGTGGATCGTTCTACTGGGTTTTAATTTCCTTCGGGTTAACTCGTCTGGTCTAGTCTTGCTCACACCAGCGCAATAATTTTGGAGGAACCTTAACTTCACAATCCCCAACGTCCTGCTGAAAGGGTATGAGACTTACTTTGTTTTACTTTTTTAATAGGCTTGACACGACGGCAGTCTCTTTGCGGGGATACCTACTGATATATTTCCACTTAATTGTACGTATTTCTTACTTTGCTGTAGTAGTCAAACTTTAATCTCGCTATCTGAATGTTTATTTTACACGAATTCCTCTTCTTCGTCCCTATGATTCGATTTCCAGTTGACTAACAGATATAAAAGGAGCTCGTGGCAATTAGAAATGCATAGCTGGTGTCTGAAAGACTATGTCGCGGAGACTGATTGGGAATGTTTGATTTTTAATGGATATAAAAATGCAGTCTGAAGAGTGCGTACGTGTGCGCGTGCCTAAGATATCCGCTTGCATATGATGATAGGCGCGTTTACTATTGTCATCCACGTTACCTTCTCTTTTCTTCTAGTGCCAAACACTATGCCATAGGCTATTCCCGGAACTGTTTTCCCTTGCTGCCGTAAAAAGTAAGCCAATATTGTTGACGTTATTCCACTCCACATTTCCTTTTTTTTTTTTTTATCCATCAATATCTTCTTCTACTAGCTCGTCTTTTCCCGTCAATTCATTCTTGTAGACATAATTTTAGAATTTCACACTTTGATGTTCTCTTAAGATATAACCTAGATATGTCATTTTTCTATTCTTAATACTTCTTAAAAGTTTCCTTTCTGCGCCAACAATATATTTATGATGTGTAGAACCTCTAAATGTCGAATAGAACAGATTTTCAAAGCGCATGCTAAAAGTGCTGGAATAAACTTTTAATTCTAGCTAGAACGGCAAATCATTGGCAAGCATAACGTTTTCCACCTTTCGGAAGGTTTCCTTCTTCGCCATTCCACATCTAGTTTTCATTTCTTCATCACTGTCTAGTTTTTTATTTATTATCGATCCAATGAAACTAATGACTCTCTCAATTAAAAACTAATGCTTATAATCAAATGATTCGCACGACCATTAGCAATTATTTTGTTTTTAATCATTTTTATTTGTCGCCGATCGACTACTTAATACTCCGGTGTACGGTATCGTTCCGGCAACCGTTGTTATTAAACGTTATAAAGAACATATTTAGGCCCTTCTAGATATGCGGTTGTACAGATGTGTCAAAATTTGCAGAACAATTGATAAAAACAAACATTCAGCTACAAATTCTATAATAATTAAAGATCAAAACTTATCAAATTCCTTCGAGACATAATAAATATAAACGTAATATTACAAACACCGAGGAGTGATAATCCATTACACAACGTATAATCAAATTTCCTTATTATTCCATTTTAAATTGCCACTTCTATCAGGGGAAAGAACAATCTCCAACGGGGTACCTCAAGGATCACCCTTGAGTGCTACTTTGTTCCTGCTTATGCTAAATAATATTACTTCAGTTGTCGAGAAGCCAATTTCTATCAGAATGTCCGCCGATGATGTTAGCATATCTCTTCAAACATCGTGGCTCGAAATCGCTAAACAAATAATACAGCCAACGATAGACAACATAAATACCTGGAGCCACGACCATGGTTTTCTAATATCCGCCGAGAAAACAAACTACATAATCTTCTCAAATAATAAAAGAAAACAACAAAATATAGTTTTGACACTGCGTTCCAAACCAATACCAGAAGTACAAACATTAAAGTTTTTAGGAATCCTGCTTGATAAAAAAGCTATCATGGAAGGACCATATAACGTACATACGATCGAAATGCATCCGCTCTCTAGGAATTCTCAAGTTGCTCAACCATTCTGATGTAGGATGCAGCAGAAGAACACTGTTACATTTATATCGATCCCTCATCCGAACAAAATTGGACTATGGCGCTCAATTTTATAATTCAGTAAGCTACACAACCTTAGGAAAACTAAATTGCATTCATCATCAAGGCATTAGATTAGCGACAGGAGCGTTCAGAACCACACCTACGACAAGCCTCTGTGTAGAAGCTAACGAACCTCCCCTCAAATATCGAAGAATGATCCAAACTGCAAATTTCCTAATCGCCGCAGCAGCTATACCAGATTTGCCAACAGGAAATCTTCTATTTAACAACTATTATCGAAATAAGTATAAATCAACCCAAAAGGAAGATCAACATTTTGCATTCAAATTTGAGGAAAATATCCGAATCTCCTATACCCCGAAAACATACCGCTCGCTTCCCCAAATCGTCGTACGTCCTGCACCATGGTCGAAACCGACAATCCAAATCATCGACGAGCTGTTAAAGTTATCAAACAACTGCACAAGTACCGTAGACATGCAGTCAAAATTAAATAGTATTTTAGGACGATATCCAAACAGTGTACACTGTTACACCGATGGATCAAAAACAGCAATGGCAGCCGGAGCAGCTTTCTTCATTCCTAATACAATAAGCAAAGCTGTAAAACTACCGTCGTGGAGCTCAGCTAAAACTGCTGAACTATATGCAATATACCTTGCATTGCAAGAAATATCGCGAATACATACAGAGTACCAGTTCATAATACTAACTGACTCGGCTAGCGCCCTTGCAAATATTCAATTAATATATAACACCAACCCGATAGTGCAAAGAATCCAAAAAATAATAACAGAATTACTTTCCAATGGACTGGATATTCAATTCGTATGGATCCCAAGTCATAAAGGAATAAAGGGTAACGAAATCGCAGATAAATTAGCAAAGAGATTGAATTCGCTGTCCCTGGATACTAATACCGAAACCATAATAACCACAGATGATCTAAAGAAAACATATAAAGAGAAAATTATAAATTTGTGGAATGCAGAATGGAGTTCGACCTCATCCACAAACCATCTCAGAAGCATAAAAGAAAAGATCGAGGAATGGGAGTCATCTGATCGAAAATCACGAAAAGAAGAAATAATTTTAACTAGATTAAGACTCGGCCATACCAATGTAACCCATTCATACCTTTTTAATAACACACCACCTCCATCCTGTCCCTTTTGTAACACTCCTCAGCTTACTCTTCGACATATCCTAACAAATTGCAATAATTTATCCGAATCCCGCCAAAAATTTAATCTGTCCCCAAACCTATCCCATTTACTACGTAATAATAGTTCATATATAAATGAACTCTTCCTATTCCTCAAAAAATGTAATTTATATTATACTTTATAATTAACAACATAAGCGCGGCTTGATAACCTCATTGTTGTGTTAAAGTCGCATAATAAAAAAAAAAATAAATAAAAATAAAATATTTCCCCTGGTTTTTTAAGTTATCCGTAAAATTTTATGCTCAGTTTTAAAGTTACTTTTCTTAACCTCGTCGCCATGATTATCAGTCGAGTCATCCGAAACTAGTTGGCGCTGCGATTTATTATAATTTGCATGTTTAATGTTGTAGTTCTATTTACGTAGTCAAAGATTATCATCTAATGTGTAAAATTAATATATTTTTCTTTCATTAATTCTACGTTATTTTTCAAATGTTTGGAAGAATAGATTAAAAAAGTAGTAGTTTTAAGTAGCTAAATGCTAAGTCAGCAAAAAAGAAAGTCTTAACGTTTTACAAAATTCTTTATATTGCACGTAATTTCTTTTAATTTCATAAATAGAGCGACAAATTTGAGAAGTTCTTTAAAATATTTCTGGTTTTTATATTTTCTCGTGTGCCTTTTTTTAATCTTATAGTCCAGAGTTGTATGCATTTTTCTTTACTTTTCGTGTCCATTAATTTGACATTTTTCTCATTTTAAACATTTTTGGCAATTTTGTAAAAGACGAAAGATTTATTCGCAAATGAAAAGAAGCGAGAGCTAAATCGGGGCGAGTTTCTTGGCTCGGGTTGCTGCTTCTACCCGCCGTTTTTTCTTAAGAAAAATTTCATCCTCTAATCTCCTTCCGCTATGTAAAAATTTTCATCATCGGACATGTTCAGTCTAGTCTTCCTGTCAACCTGTGTTTCTTTGTTTCCTTCGCTTCGTGGTTCTATTGTCTCCATTGTTCGTTTGCCTTCTTAAGTCATGCTCTGCTACCTTCCAGGAGCCTTATCTTTTTTTGTTGCGCCTCTTATACCCTGTTTTTTCTTTCTCCACACATTGTTCACACTATTACTTTCTTCTTACTAACGGCATTTAACATCGTGTAAAGATATAATTGATTCCTTCCCCTTCTAATTGTTTCTGGATAGAAATAGTTGACCAGCCCAAAAAACAAAAAAAAACAAAAAAAAAGCACTGGGAATTTATGGATGCTGTAATATTTTGCTGATTGCATCTTTCGAGACGACATTTCCCTAACATTTAACCGTTTCAAAGGTGGGTCGGCCATATTTCCCAGGGTCACCAAGCCACAAAGAAATGAAAGAATTTGCTTTCCGATTACTGCATGTGAACGTAACTTTACCATCATCGCCTAATTTTACTAAATAAAACTTTTCCATGTATCGGGGCAGGTCAAGCGATGAAGCTGAAAGCAAATTAATAATTCAATTTTTACAGAGCATAAAATAAAGAGTTAAAAAAAAATTATATCGGACAGTTTTTATTTATCAATAAAGCCTGAATCGCGTTTAAAATAAATAATTCTCCATTATCTTTACAGGGTGCCGTTTTTAATCAACTGTCGTACTTTTAAATTTTTTCTTTCATTGTTATCGAAAGGTTGCGCTAAGATTTAAGTGATATAAGCGATTTAAGTGATTTAAGTGATTTAAGTGATTTAAGTGATTTAAATGATTTCAGTGATTTAAGTGATATACTTGATTTAAATGATTTAAGTGTTTCAGCGATTTAAGCGATTCAAGAGGTTTTTGGGAAGGCAATAAGCCCGAGTAAAAAAATAAAAATGGCAAAGCGCACGAAACTCTTCTACGAAATAAGATGAAGTTGTAACAAAAAAAAGTTTTTTTTAATCGCACGCTCCTCCGAAATGTTAATTCGAGTAATATTTTCACAGATTGAATTTTTTTCCCCTACTTATTTATTTGTAATTACCGTTTTGATGTTACTTTTGTAAGCCACAACGTAAAAGGTACACACTTGACCACTACTTCCATATTCGACGAATGATCGCGATGGCCACTCAAAATGGAAACCGGTTCCAGAATGAAAATGAACAATTCAAAATTAAAAGCCACAGCAACGCAAGCTAGATTATATATATGGCCTGCGGTCGAGAGATAATTATACTAATTTTGTTTTTTTTTTCCACCGTCCGCATACAAAACAATAAGGATAACACGGGGCACCCAAGAACAGAGCGGATGAGGAATGGCTGTGTCAGGAAAGAAAAGCTGAAGTGCAGAACGTCATAGGGTCATAATTAGAACGAACGGAATTGAATAAGGTTCTGGAAAAGTTAGATGCTGCACGAGGCAAACTCGATTAAAAACTATTTTTTGACAAATATATCGCTAACGGCCAAACTAGGCGACTGACTCTCGACACAGCAAGCAGCGGAAAACCCTGCAAGCGAAATTGTTGGGCCCGCTTTGGAAAAACTTAATTTTCTTTAAACTTTTATTATATTTTATCTTCGTACTAGCACTTCTGCTTCCCTTTACTCTGCCTACATTCGCATTTCTTTTTCACCCCCTTTTTTTTCATTTTAGCGAACGACAATTCCTATTTTTATTTATTTATTATTATTATTATCGTTACTGTTATTAAAACAAACGTGGAATGATTTTGAATTCTTCATCTGACATACTCTAATCTTGCCTACTACAGTTTTCGCGGAGAGGGGTTATGCCAAGACTTCCCTTTCCGAAAGCGAATTTTAATTAATTAATTTATTTATTCAATTTCAATTATAACTTATTATTATTACTGTCACTGCGAAAAAATCCACAAATGCGCTACATAGCGCGAGTAGTGCAGACGTAACTTAACTTAAACAAATTTTATAAAATACCTGAAAGCAAAAAAAATAAAGCGAAATCTGCGTAATAAGTGCAAGTTCAAGCTACCAAATTAAAGAAAAACATATGATAAATGAAAGTAAATGAAAACAAGTACAATATAAATATAAAAAATAAACGGAAACGAGAAATAAACAAAAAAATGAAAGAACGAAAAGAAACAAAATAAGACCTGGAGGGAAAGAAAACAAAACAAAACGAACAACTATTATTTTATACAAATAATAACCGTACTATTCTTGCAAATAAATTCTAATATATTTACAATTCATAGTTTACATATACCAATGTGAAACACTTATATACATTTTCCCTCCTCTCTCTCCCTTTCGTCCCTCTTGCCTATCTTCCACTCCCTTCTTTTTCTCCTACATTTTCCTAAAATATATCTACTTATCTAACTACGCGTACCCTATGGTTGATATATACTTACAATGCTTATATGAAACTTATACGTACAAAACTGTACTTAAAACTTATGACCATACAAACCAGTTACCTATTTTTTTATAGCCACCCTCATCACATGTAAAATCCTAGTTATAAGAACAACAATAATAACAATAGCATGAATATAATTGATATAATAACAACCGTGTATTTATTATTTAAACTCATTGTTAAATATATTTTTGTCATAATAACAACAGTAATGATAACAATAACAATAATAATAATAATAATAATTAACAGAAATAATCAACAGCAAAAGTAAGTGATAATAGTCGTAAGTACAGCAGTTAGATTAAACTAAAAACAAACATATCACGCATGTATTTATTGATAAGTTTGTATCAACAGGCTTACATATACCATCCTATATCCTCTATCCTCATCCATTTACCTTCCTTTATTATATTTTATCTTAATTTTTCATCTTTCCTTAATCCTCTTTCCTATCATTTTTCATTCTTCCTCTATTTACCTCTCTTCCACCTCATGCTTATACATGTATACATACACACACATATACATATGCATACATGCATGCACACACACACCTATATATACATACATACACACATATATACATAAATAAATATGATATATGTACATATACACATTAACACACACATATATACATGCTCAATCATATACACGTATATATATATACATGTTATTACACCCATGTTTATATTGCTGATAATGCTCTGCGGGACTTAATGATAATTTATTGTTGTATTTTTAAGTTGCACGTTAGGGAATTGTATAAAATGGCGTCTTTATATACGGCCTGAATATGGATGTGGTATTTCTTAAACCCTGGGACAGGAGCAATTTCAATATTAGCTGATCTTGTTATCCCAGTTACGAGCTTTATATTAAACCGATCCTTATGTTTAAAAATAAGGTTTAATATTTGAGAAGTATATGATTCTTTTACCGACAATATATCTTTATTTGCAAGTGGACCAATAGCTCGCATTACTATTCGCCGTAAGATATCGACTGAACTCAAATGATTTGCTGTTACATTACTCCTATGCATAATTCCATATACAAGCACGGGTTGCTAAACCTTTAAGTATAGTCTATGCAAATGCTAGTAAGAAAAATGCGATCTTAAATAATCTTCTTCTTTAGGTGCCGTACGCTACATAGCGCGTTGGCGCAACTTTTTCGTACACTTTTAGCTGTACCGAGATCGGTTGTGTACCAGACAATTGTTTATATGCAGTACGAATGTGTACGCACGCAAGACTACATTCGGAACTGATTAATAATCGTTTGATTTACATCGTTGTGTGCAGTTACATGTGTGTGTCTTCTGTGTACTGACCTAGCGCGCATATGATGTTGTACGTGGTGGTTTTCCATTACCTTCCACGTGATTATTAGCGAGTATTTTAATTTTAATTCTTTTTAATAAGTTCTGTCGTCACCCGGGATCGAACCCGTGACCTCCGTAACCGAAGTCAAGCGCTCTAGAAAAATAGGCTATCGCGACGAGCTCAAATAATAAAATATCTAATTTAACCTTTTTAAATTTTCTTCACAACACGTAGTATAACTACTCCGAGTAAGTTTACTGTCTAGCAATAAACCAAAGTATTTAATAAATTCTGCTGATTACTTTACCATACAAAATATTAAAACTATTCTGTAGTTTTTCATCCTGGCAGCTGTGAATCACAAATTTTGTCTTATTTTTATTTAGGAATAACTTATTTTGTTGCAGTCAATTTATCTATATATCCCCCTGAATAGTCATTTGCAGTTTTTCTGAAAAACAAGAATTCATTACGTGTTTTCAGCGTAAGTAAATATTCTCTCATTTACTGGCAGGTTATATAGTTCATTTATATAACCAAAAATAAGTATGGGCCCAAAATTGTACGCTGTAGGAGCCCAGCAAAAATATATGAGATATAATCAAATATGGCTAAATCTGTATTTTTACCCGTTAAAAATCCGAATTGAAAAATCTTTGTTCATGTAAAAAATATAGCATCACTTTTTTAACACATTTTTCGAAAATTTTGGGAATTATAGAAGAAAAATTGATCTGTAATTAGACGCTTCTTTTTTATTTTCATTCTTATACACTAGTGTTAATATCTCAGGAAATATCCCGGCCGTAACTGATTCGTTGAATAAGAAACACACAAAGGTTTAGTAAAATAACTTATATTATCTTTAGCTACAAAATATTTTAATAGATATGCCATCAAAAACAAATGAAGATGTATTTAGTTGTGATAATCTGGCCCCTTTAGCATCACCTAATGCGAAATCAAGAAATACAAAAAAACTTAAAATGATAAAACCATAATAATATTAGCTAGAATGGTCGTAATTTAATGGTTAATTTTAAAATATTTACGACTTCTCAGGATTATTAAAAAAAAGGATTCATACCGCTGATCAGATCAAACGCACATTGTTTGTTCCCTCTACGGGCAACGAGCCGGGTTTTTTAACAAGTTAGTGAGAAGTGTCGTAGAAAGAGTGAAATTCAGGTGGCGCGATCGTACTATGCGAAAAATGGTAACCTCAGGAATTTAGTTCCTGAAGTGCGTATATTCGATTATTATGTAATCCTTAATTGGATCATCCTATTCCGAAAAACGATGTAAGCGATATTTCATTATATGTGTGGTTACCGTATGGTGAAGTAAGCCATTTAGAGGGTACCCAAGCCGTAGAATGTGCACAGGATTTCTCGTGTATATCCAAAAACTGAGAAATTCATCGATTCCCGAAATAGCTCGTCTGAGAGAATCGTTCATTCCCATTTAAAGACAAGGAGAGAACTCCATCGAACATGTGCCGTGTAAAATCCGCCATCGATTACGCCTGATTTTGGAACCAGAAAAAACAGATGAAGGAAAATATCAATTAAGGTTGTTCCAGAATGTCCCCCTTTTATTTGCGTTTTTGAACTATTCGGAGAATTACGTTGTCGAGCCGTGGAAAATCATTCATTTCCTCATCCTTCTAACTGTTCTATCAATCGCAAACGCTTATTATGGCAACACAAAAAGAGGGAACACGGAGTTGGGACCCGTAGTATGAAATAGTATTTCGAGATCGAATAGTACGAAAATTAAGCTAGCATAATAGTGAGACCTGGAGGGCACAATGATGGACAAAACCAAAATAGTCCTATTTGTGTTTTTCACCCGGTATTAAAAATGGCTCGAATATCATCAGAACTTACGATGCCTTTTGCTCGTAGGATTAATCGACAAAGAGTCTGTTTAAATATTTATATATTTATTTTTTTCTTTTTACGTGTGCGCGTGTGTAAAAATGAATTCAATTTTCCAAAAAGGAGTAATGGGTACAGTTTGAGAATACTGTTACGTTGCTGTCCCCTGAAAAATTACTTCTAACCAAAGTGCTGAAAGAAACGATGATCGAACGATACTTGCAACTAATTAAATTATTTATCACCGATCGATTAAGAATACGAGCGCAAATGTTAAATGTTCGAAAATGTTTAAATGGGATTTACGGCTAAACTAATGAAATATCTTCGCGTAAAAGTCGCTCTAAGGCGCGTAAAGAGAAAAAAGCATCAAACTTACCGTGCTGATTTTGGTATTTTCATCTGTTTGTACAGCATGTACAGGAGAGGCCATTACGTCAACATTGAACATTTATAATTCATAGTTACGATCGACTCTGAAATTGTTTCCTCGTAATTTTCTCTATTTTTATTCATCTACTACAATTGAGCGCTATACGAATAAAAGTCGCTTATTTAAAAACACTTTTTTCACTAAAAAAAATTGTTCACATTAAAAAAAAATACGTATTAATATAATTATAAACGATTTTTTTTCAAAAATTATTCACCGAAATTTTGACTAATTACGATTAATGCAATAAATCTGTCTTCTTCTTTTTGGCTTAACTGAGACAAAAAAAATAATAATGATACCTAACAATAACAATAATATTAATAATGATAATAATAATTATAATAATAAATAATAGTAATAATAATAGTAATAATGATATTAATAATAATAATTATAATAATAAATAATAGTAATAATAATAATAGTAATAATGATATTAATAATAATAATGATAATAATAGATGCTGTTTCGTTCGCGCAGTGACATACCAGTGCGCCACCGAAAAGCATGTGAAATGTAAAGACGATGAAAAAAGTAATCATTTTTTAAATACCTTTATTAATTTTTTGACTCATTTTATGAAAGGCTGAAATTTTCAAAATTTTCGATGGGCGAAAGAAACTTTAATTTTACTCTGATTCGTAGGATAGAAACAAAAACGCTCAGCAATACGAATAATCGAGGTAAAATTTTAGGCAAGCGTACAAAACAAAAGAAAACAACGCCTTTGCTGGCATTAAGTAATTGAGAAATCTCATTTTTCTACTGCTTCGTACATTTGTTTATTTATCTATATTGTATTGTTACCGTGGCCTAGTTGGTGGGGCAGTGGTGTTTGTTTTGAATAAAACATTTTCACTTGCGCCGGGTTAATGTCGATAGTTGACACGCCCGAAAACAAAGAAAAAAAAATATATACATATACATAACATGAACATATACATATATATATATTGTATTACTCAAGTGATTTGATCACATACCGTATGTATGTGCGAGTAAAATATTAATGGTCCTCTTCTGTATTGGAAATAAATAAAATCAATGCGGTTACGAATGTTTTAGCGTGTTATAATTCTAATTATCGCACAAACAAAAGATTTATTACATTAAAAATATCACCGACATATTTCCTAATTGATATGTAAATTATATAAAGTGTCGATGATAAAGTACTTTATACTAAATGAACAATAATCCATTAATGTTATATTTTTTGTCGTTATACGAACTGATGATATTCACGATATTCACACATATGTAACATTTTTATTAAGTCATAAATCAAAAATTACGCTTTAAAATTTCTAAAAATGATTAAAAAAGTATAAAAAATTAAAAATTTAAAACACTGTGTTTAAAAACGATAATAGATGTAGCACCTCGAATTATTTCATAAATATATCCGTCTTTCTGTTCTTTTAGCGCTAAGTAAAGTTATTTATAGTACAAAAAAAAAAAACAACAAAAAAAACATATGTATATTAACAGAATTGCACAGACTGTGCTCTTTTATTAATATGAAAACTTCAATTGCGTAACAAATGCACTTTCTGAAAATTGCAACACACTGTGGCTGGACCACACACAATCTGGCTTGGATTTATAAAGTTACTGACACTTGTAAGGGCCACCGCTCCTAACCTCGCCTAGGGAAATTCTATATCGAGGTTGCGGTTCGGACACTACCCCGCGATTAGATTTTCGGAAGTAAGTTTTCTTCACCTTTCAGCTTATTCTGCGAACACGCATGGCCATTCCCGTAGCACTGAATAAACCATATTTTGTTCGGATCGTTTTAAATTTTTTGCGATAAACATTCAGTATTTAGAGACAGCGTTTAGATTTTAAATTTAAATAATCAAAAAAAAAAATTAATAAAAATGTTCATCGGTACATATTAATCTCTGCAAAAAACGGTAAGTTACACAATACCTATGCTTCTATCAGGAGATATCAATGTCGATCTCATGAAACCTAAAAATCGGCGATTATGAAACCTTTGGTTTATAACTCAAAACGAATCCAGCTTTCTTCGAAAGGTAGCTGACGATGCGCAGAGTAAATTCGAAAAATTGTTGAAAAAGAAAAGTATACAGTAGTAATAGTCAAACGTACGCACAATCAACACATAGCCGGCGAGCTAAATGGGATTCAAGCGAGTCCTAGAATCTTGAAAAATATCGGATGATAGTTCGAAGAAATAATTTAGCGGCTTCGATGAATCTCATTGAACTGAAGTTCCCATTAGTTCTTTTTTTAGTAAATTTTTAAAAAGTAACTCCGTTAAAAAATATATTATATGTTATTGTAAAAAAAAAAAATGGAGCGGATTATTTTTTCTTATTAAAAATCTAGCATTGAGTAAAGGAGTGAAGTTCCATAATGAATTCTATGAAACTTTTATATGTATTTAATCTTATATTAAATATAAAAAGTAACAAACATAAAACATGTATATATTGTTTACTATTAAAATTGCCAATTAGCTTCAGACAGCTTGGTCCCCATTGATTATGGTAATTTTAATAATAAACAGTTTACATATGTTTTGTGTTTGTTACGATTTATATTTAGTATAAGAAAGGGCGGTTTCTTTGTAAATATATATATAAATATTGTAATATTATAAATTTTACAAGATATAGTGTTGTATTAGATGTAGTTAGACTGAAGTATATGTAAACTTTTATGAATAAACGATATAATTATGTCGGGAACCCACAGACCGGCTTTAGCCTTGTGGACCCCCACAAATTATTTGAAACAAAAAAAAAAAAAAAACAACTTAAAATTATATTAACCTTTTCGCAATACGGTAATTAATTATATAAAAAGTCCTCACTTGAGAAAATATATGATATATATCCTTTGTCAATTCCGCATGCCGTATCTGCTTAGGAGCGTTCAGAACGAGTCCAGTCAATAGTTTGCTCGCAGAAGCCAACGAACTGCCACTGGTTATCAGAAGAAAAGAGCTCTGCTTAAAATATGCGGTGACAATCTCCTCGACACCGGACAATCCAGCTTATGACAGTATCTTCAAGGTCCCTGTGCACAATATCGACCCCGACTATTCGGCAGCAGAACCACTCAGATCGCGGATAGCCAGATACACAGCAGAACTCGAAATAATACTACCAACGGTTTATGAACGATCGCTAGGGTTCCTACCCCCGTGGTGTCAACCCAATCTGACAATAAATGTTGATCTAAGTGAGCACGAGAAAGTAATCGCAAGCTCAGAGACGTTTAGATTACTTTTCCTTGAAATACGCGAAAAATTTCAGCCATGCACCGAATACTATACAGACGGTTCAATTCTCAACGGCAAAACAGGTTACGCTATAGTCTCTGACTCTATCACGTTAGCAGCACAACGAACGCACGACAATAATTCAATCTTCACCTGTGAGGCTAAGGCGATTCTCCATACTCTAGAACTAATCCTACTGCGCCAAGACGCAACAAACTGTACCATATTTACTGACTCGTTGCCCTGCTTAAGAGCCATCCAAAATCAGTTTACCGAAAACCCTATCATACAACGCATCCACCTAAAATTGGACCAGTTCCAATCAAAGCATATACAGGTCAACCTTGTGTGGACACCGGCGCATACAGGAATCCAAGGAAATGAATTGGCGGACCAAGCTGCAAGAACCGCGACGACACAAGATTGCCCGCCTGAAGTACTTATGACACCTCATGAAGCTAAAATGGCGATAAGCAACACAGTCAAAAACTATTGGAACACCCTTTGGCTCCAAATGCCGAGCAAACTCCACGAGTTTAGAAAAGATACCTACGAAAACATGCCAACTCTCAGTAGACACGAACAGTGTGTCCTAACTCGTATCCGCATTGGACACACAAACTTGACTCATTCGTTCCTCATATCTAAAAAACCGCCCAACCTGTGTCAACGCTGCAACATGCCTATATCGGTGAGGCATCTTTTGATCGAGTGTAATCACTACCAGCAGGCCAGACAACAAGCGGGTATTACCAACGGCCTTCCAGAGATGTTTTCGGACGCCGAGAAGTGTAAAAAAATCGTAGCCTTCCTCAAAGACATCTCTGTATTCCAACTGATCTAACTTTCCCAGCCTTCAGCTAATTTTTTGATTTTTTTTTTTGTTCCGCTCATTTTCAAATATTCAATATAAAATGTTATAATTATCTGTAAAACCGTAGTCGCTAATGACCTTGTAGTCCAAAAGCGACTTGTAAATATAATAAATAAAATAAAAAAAAATATCCTAAAATGGACAATTACAAAAAACCCCTCTAGCTATATGTAAAATTATTTAATATCTCCCGCTTAGTATACGCGCACTGGTATTTATAAATCGAACTGCACATTTCCATTTTTCCCCGCATTGCCATACATTTTATTTATAAGCGAGGCTTAAATGAATATGTGAAATCTCGGTAGTGTTTACACGTCGCGTTAAACATTTAATTGTTGAGCTCGGTTAACTTTTTAAAATTTAAAACTTGATTTTAAAATACCCCTCGAATTTAGCGTAATAATAAATATATGCGGGCTACGTTAATTATTTTTGGAAAAACTAAAATAACCTCGGTCGATTATCCGAAATAATATTTTACGAGTAAAAATTTTAAATAATTATTTTCCTATCGGACAACCTGGTTGAATTTTGTTTTTCATAATTTTATTTAACATGATTTTACGAATAATGCCTGTATAATTTGTCTCACATAGCGGATTATTTACTGTTTTTGAAATACATATTTTTTAATCGTCAGAGTTTTTTTAAAAAATAAAATACTGCGTGAAATATAAAAAAGGTCACTATTAACACTAGATGAGTCTCGCATTAGTAACATTTCCACGGGCCACCAAAAAACTAAAAATCTCAAAATGAGTACGCAATTGGGACATTCGGACTAAGTCTGATTTGTTACGCAGAACTACCTATTGAATAGCGGGAAACCTTTATGAAAAGGTAGAGCGCGAAAGGTTAACCGAAATAACGGGACTTTTAAAAACAACTGTTGATAAAGTAGAATTAAAACAACGACGAAACAATTCGAAATATGAACAACTTTTTGGTTAGTATTTAGTATGAAAACAAGTTGCTTAAAGATAGTACGAGAATTTCTAACGGTGGCCACAGAAACATTCAAGTACATATGTGAGCTGGATTGCTTATGGAACTTGTCGTGTTTGATTTTTTGAGAAGTTTATTTAAAGGCGTCCTGGAAAAATCAAATGAAAAACACTATAAATAAAATCGTACATTCAAGTGTGGCTGGAGTTAAACCCTATTATAGTCTCTTGCGAAAATAAATAAATAAATAAACTCTTACGGAATTTATTATTTCAGCAAATGACTGTAAAGTATAAAATGATCGAGACGAAATGAAATAGAAAAATATCAGAAAAAAAGAAAAAAATTACCATTATTATCAAATCGCACTTCTCGAATAATAAGTCTCTTATATGATTAAAAAACCGAAAAAAGTCGCCCACTTGTGACCTAACAACTGGAAAATTTATCAAAATTCTTCGGCGAACTTTTACCAACAATCTATAATAATTTCCTAAATGTTACCTCGACCGCATAAATAATTCTACTTAACAAACGAGCGAAAGAGATTCAACAGACTTCGAATAGTTGATGAAATCGTTGAAAAGATATAAACGAACACGGTTGGTTAATATCATTTACGATGGAGAATATTTAAATAAACACGGCTACTAGTTAAACATTCAGCGAGCAATGCAGCTCCACGAGGCTCCGTTCTAAGGCTAACTGTTGAGGAATTTTGCATATTCAGTCAGCCGTAACAAATTCGATAACATTTTAAATGCATTAGCTACGCGGATGATCTAATTTACTTAATATGATTTAGAAAGGAGGATGTAATAATACGCAAAATTTATTTTGCAAAGCAATCATCTCAAAAATTAGATCTTGCTTTTGTCGTACAAAAAATAAAACACACACACACACACACAAAGTACTACGCTGTGTACTAGGAAATCGTGAGAATTAATAAAATTACCCAGCTAAGCCATGAATTGCGACATCTGGATAGTAGTCTACTAAAATATTTAATAATTAGATCAAACGAAAAGGTATATATTAAAACATAAGATTAGATTATTATTTTAATTAATTTTCTATTTTTAATAACTTCAGTAATTTACTGTGAAAAATGAAAAAAAAAAAAGAAAAAAAAGAAAAGAAAAACATGATGGGGTTCGCTTGAAATTATGCCGAAAAAATAATCAAGTACTTCCAGAAGGACGACCTGTAAAAATAAAAAAAAGACGTTTCTACGTATAAAAGTTCTCCTAGTCCTTCTTATTAAGATAAATCAAAACAACGCTCTAGACTACGCGGAAACGTTCGATATCCGCATATAATTTTATTTATTTTTCTTTACGGCCTGGCTTTAGTTAACTCTATCAAGCCAATTTTCTTTCCTCTTTTTTTCGTTTTTCTATAAAAAAATCATATTTCAAATTCCGAAAAGGTACGAATGCAGATAAATCATCGCAAAGATCTAATATAAGAACACGCATTAATCAGATCTTTTCGCAAAAGAATACGCTGCGACATCGGAATTACACCACTTTTTTTTTTATTCATCATAAAATATGATACGACGAAACTTTCAAAGATGAAAATTTCACAAATAAATCAGCAAAGCGAGAAATCTTACGAATAAAGAAATAAAACAAAATGTTCACGATTACCGAGTAGTATTTTCTTTTTCGATTTAAAAAATCGAGATTTTAATCTACTTTCGAGGGGCTAAGCGTTTTTAATGGCTTAGACGTACTCTTCAGGTGGCGGAATTTAGACAATAAGTTTATTTAAAAATGGCCTTTTTTTTAATTATTACCATTTTTAAATAAACTTATTGTCTAAAATCCGCCACCTGAAGAGTACGTCTAAGCGATCAAAAACGCTTAGCCCCTCGAAAGCAGATTAAAATCTTGATTTTTTTTCATTTGTACCGAGTACGAAAATATTAATTAAAAATTTTCATAAGTCTGAACTAAACTTCATTTGTTTATAGTTCAAATGTTACACAATCAACACTGACAATGCAAGAAGTCCATCCATTAGGCTCAGTACCATTACGAGAAGCTTAAAATCATAATTCACGATACACCACGAATATAGAGAGTTTTGCTCCGAAATTAATATTTCGAATATTACTTTAATATATTTGCGTTAAATACCGGTGTTGTTCGTGTTATTCAAGAGTATCTTCCTTTAGTATTATTCGTGTCAGCTGATCTAAAGAAAGCTATTAGTCTCTTGCTACATTTCAGTAAACTGAATAACGTGAGATACTTTGCGTTTCATTGCCGGGTTAGTTCTACTTATTAACATTGCAAATGACAACCGTTAATTAATTTGTTAACGTGATATCACTTGTAAACAATACCAACCATTCCGTGGTTTCATGTATTTAGACTCAAGTTCGATTGGAAAAGCCGCGTACGTAAAAATAAATCCGGGCATCGCCTAAAATGAGTTGTATCATTGCAGCGCAAATCTCAGCTCAGAAATCTAATGTATCTCGATACATTCAAATTCAATGGTAAGCCTGTTCGGAGGTTCTGACACTGTCGTACTGTATTTACTGTACATTACCTATGTAGATCCATATTCTACAGCTCAGCCTCTAAGTGTCTTCGGTAGCCCGGTGTTCTGCAAAGTATCGGTCTAAAGTTTATCGCAGATAAAATTCGATCACAGGCTGAAATCAAAATTGTCTTAATACACACGTAAAAAAAGAAAAACGCTAACAGATAACTTTTTGTTACCATCCCATAGCTATAATTACGAATATTCGCTTAAAGACATACAATTCTACCACCAGTGCCACTTTTGTACCACATTACAATATGATTACCTCCCAGTGTGAGAAACTTTTCTATAAACTCGCTAGAATTCAACCCAACGCCTGGGATCTGGCTTTTAGAGAATGGCGCATATTCTATAAAGGCCTGGTTCAAGCTTTATATGAGTACGGTGCCGCGGTATAGTATGTCAATAAAAAAATCTTACATCGAGTCAATAAGCAACAAAGAACATTTCTGTTGCGAATAGTCTCTCTTTATAAAACTTCTCCAACCTCCGCCGCCTTTTTCGTGATCTGTGGTGGCACTTGCCAATGGATTTGTACTCGTAATTGGCATGGCAGTGATCGGTGAACATAGGTTGGTTGACGAATTAACTTCCATGAAACAGCTGGGTTTACTAGAAAATAATTTCCCGGAGATTTTTTAGTCTGTTTTGAACAAATTTTTTAAAAAATATGCTAACGATTTCAACATGAATGGCAGAGACGATACCGGCAGGAAGACTTATGAATTGCTGCCGGATGTATCCTCGCGGGTTAAAAATAAAAGATATGAAAATTACTTTTTCTAGGTTTCAATCATACTTATACAGGCTCACATTTGACGGTGCTCCCTAGTGTACTCTCTGCTCAACAGGCTCATGAGGTAATGTTAAATATTTCGTATTCGAATGTTCTGCCTTCTCCGGCTATCGGAAATTGTACTCTTTGGACCAATTCAACACCTCACGATAAGAAAAAATCATGCAGCCTTCTTTGAGTTCGCTGAAAGAGATATGCGTCGTAAAGTTTTATTAAATCAGTCGTAACTACTGTCGATACTCGAATTCAACCGTTAACGCAGTTCCGTGCTTTGAGCGGCGTGGTTCTTTAGCTTAATTGATTTAGCTTTTAAGAATCATTCGATTAAACATCGACTTAATCCTAAACTTACTCGAATTTAATTTAACAACTTGTGCTGCTCCTTAAGTAATTATTGTCTAAAAAGTACTAAATTTAAATAATTTAATGTAATTTGCGTTTATCTTAAGCTTCTTTTTATTATTCCCACTTGTTATTTATCTGAAACTCATTGCTTGTATCTTTGATTTGAAATTTTTTTTGTTAATCTAAATTTTTATTTCAGACTAATTCACATTTTGGTGAGTGACGGGACTATATTCACACATCCTGTTTCCTACAAATAATACAAGTTCACACCTGCAGGAACCACAACACACACGAATATTTTAAATTTATTTGTACGGTTTTTAGTTACACTGTATTTAATCACTATTTATTCCTTAAGCACACTAGTTCTAGAACATCTCAATATGAATATATTTGTTCTACCCGCCTTGTCGGGAATATAGCCAATTAAAAAAAAAAAAAAAAAAAACTCTAAAAATGCGCCTGTAAGATTCGTGGTTTGCGATTTCTTTATGCTATATGTTTCGGCAAATTATACTGCACTGATAAAATTTTGCGACTTTTCCTGACTTTTTAAGGAAAATATTTATTTTAAAAATTTCGTTTGATAGATTACAGTATAGACTTGCGAATTTGCACCTCTAGAAGACCAGCATTTCAATAATACAATTTAACCGTATATTTCAAAATGGCGATAAAAATACTTTTTCAAGTACAATCGGAACTGAAAAGGTAATTTTAGTGATGATTCATCAGTTTGTGCGCCCTAATCCATTGCATTAGTTATCCTGCTTGTGGATGAATCGTGATCGTTGATTAAACAATTAGTCTTATTTTTTCCACTTTTATTTTCGGTCTGGTCAGCTTTGGACGTTTACCCTTATCATCAAAAGGAACATATTTTATAAGGACGGAGAAAATGGTTAACCAACGACAAAGGAGGGGTTCAATTTAAAAGGGAAGAGGGAATTCGAGAATGGACGAACAGAACAAAAAGGAAGCGCTAACAAATAGGATAGGAGGAAACAACATAAAATGAGATCAGATAAAAAAGATCGATATTTATTGCATTTGTCTATGGTAAAGCGTGGTTTTCATAGCTCTCTAGCGATCTCCATAATAGTAACCCGATATAAAAATGTAACGAACTATGAATTACATTTAGCACTTTCACGGAGGACGAACATAATGTACCGAAGCGAACACTATGATCATAACTACAAAAGCCCACAGTGCCAACTGGATGGATGGGTGAAAGACCGTTCGATACTATAGTTTTATTCTCGCAAAGACTGGAAAGTTCGTGGTACTCTTCGAAAGTATATTTTGTCAAAATCGGGAAAATATGGTTTAAAAATGCACAAATTTAGCTCTTCTAACATGATTTTTAGTTGCTGCAAATTTTCCCCCATAATTACCACGTATCGTCTGCAAACTGTATATTATTCAGAAACTTTCCCTTAATTACCCTTTTTTCGAAAAATTTAATTTTTTGAAAATTCCCTCGAGAACGCATACGAATAATAGTGCCGATAAGGAATCCTTTTGTTTTATCCCTTTTCGTTTTTATTTGCAAGTATTTGCCTACTTTTTCGGAGTAATTACCCGCGCCTCGATGTTTTTATACGTATTTGAAATTATGTTACGGTCGATTATTGGATCCCCTTGATGAATGCGTCTTAATATATGATTTCCATTTTAAAGAGTCAAATATTTTAGAGTAATCGACAAAAGCCAAACATATTAATTTTTTGGCATTCTTTCGAATTTTCAATGATTTGACTTACTACAAATAAGTGATCTATAGTAGAAAATTTTTTTCCAAAAACCGGCCTGTTTAGTTGATAAATATTGGTTTAAAATATTTAAAATTCTCCTTATTATTATTTTCGAAAAGATTTTTGAAATTGTAGATCTTAGACTTATCTGTAATATTCGATTCTATTTTTATTTATCTTTTTGTGTAATAGGATTATGTCTGATTTTTTTCATTTCAATCGGATTTTTTATTTCTTCAGAACCCTGTTAAATAATATAGCTAAACTTTTTATCATATTATAGTTGTCTCCAAATTATAATTGTTCGTTTCTTATTTCATCCGTTCATCCACTCCTGCTGCTTTGTTTGCTTTCGGCTTAGTTCACACGTTCCCTACCTCTAAATCTGGTGCATTAGGTTTCCAATTTGTTACTAATAATGAAAAATATGAAATAAAGCTGGCAATTTTATATTTTTTATAACTATAATTTTCTGTAATACGTGTGTTTATATATATATATATTTAATAAAGTGACAAAACAGAAAATGGATACAAACATTTATAATTCCAATTTAAAGATCCTTATTTTGTCCGATTCTCTCTCGGGACTTCAAAAGATTCATAATAAAATGGATAAAGGGCGTATTCTTTGAAATAAAGTAAATACCTACAGAAAATTAAAAGATAATGGCAATATTGTGCAGCTTAAATAGATACCGAGACGTAGTGATATTGTACTTACCAGCAGTGTTAGGTATCTTTGGGCGGAATTTAGGACTATGTTGCGATTTAAAGTTCAAATACAATGGGAGAATATGTTCAGAGAAGGTAGTGCGATAGTTGTGATAAATACGTGTATTATCCTAAGATTCAGAATATTGTTATCAGGAATACAGTCGACTCGCGATTATCCGGATTAATTGGGCGGCCAGCCAGCTGGTCCGAATAGCAAAAAATCCGGATACGCGGGACGGTTAAAGACTGCAAATTAAATGAAAAACGAAAATGAATTTATCCGGTAAAAAAGTAAACACGAAAATTAACTTATTAGCTAGTTTTTAACGAAGTGTCTGTGATTAAGGTGTCTTTCGCTGCATTCTCTTCCTTGCTGCGATATAATTATCTCGCCACTTGCGTAAACAAATGATATCAGCCCCGGTGACGCTTCTTCCTGTTGAGTTACTCCAGTGCTACTTCCATCGTCTTCAATCCTTCATCGTGTGGTATAACACTTTGAAGGGGCTCGTTATCCATATTTTCTTCAGCTGGATCCTCGTTGAGTATCATGACCAAAAATATCCTCATCCTCGATCTCGTCGCTGCCCATCTATTCTATAACATCATCCGTATTTTCACATCCTGGAACATTTTTTATTAGAGAAACAAGCTCTTCGTTGTCTTTTGAACTGTCCAAATCACATTCGCCAATTTCATTCCATTTATCACTGACTTTATGATCTAATAATCTTTTTCCACGACCGCACTAACGCTATAGAACTAATCTCTTCCCATCCCTCAGATAATCCCAAGTGATGATAACATGAAGCATATCAACTGATTTTAAAGCAACCTGACACAGTCCTCATTATTTTCAACGCTTGATATTAGTCTAGGGTGAGAAGGCGGCGTCGATATATTTTTTTTAAGGCCTCTAGGATTCCCCTTGATCTATGAGTTATGACAAAAACATCGGTTGTAACGTTTTCTGGAAGAAACATTGTGCCTTTATATCACCATCTTGTAACTCCTCAGTTGCCGCCGGATTGGAGCATTGTCGAGAATAAGGATTGCTTTTCTCCGTAATTGTTTTTGTCGGAAAAATGTTTCGCAACTACGGGCATAAACTCCCTTTGTGAAACTAACTTTTAAAAATTTCACAGCATCTTCATTTGCATCGAATGTAAACAAATATTCAGACACGTACTATGCAGCTGTGGATTTTATAAAAGCGTTTTGGCTCTTTCTTCTTTTTTTATGTATTTATTTAATTTTTTTTTGGAAAAATTGATCCGGATAATCGCGAGTCGACTGCAGTTGGATTACAATATGACAAGAGACTCTATATTAACGCTCTGGTTAGGTTGAGAACGGGACACTGTTTGACACCGGAAATGTTAAAAAGATTTAATATGGCGAAATCAGATTTATGCACTTATGGAAAGCGGGGCTGATACATAATTCGGAGCTGCAGATTATGAATAAAGATCGATCATTTCGTTTTTTTTTTATTAATACAAAATTTTACTACGATTATACTCTATCAGAAATATCTTTAAACTTTAATAAGTTATCCTTTTATTTGTATCCAATTATGATAAAGCATTACTTGTCCTTCATTATTTCCTATATAACACAAAACAAATTGTTCCCTTTAGTCGCTATCCTCTTACTTCCGACAGACCTGTTATATTAAAATTGTTAATTCCTTAAGTGCATTCTCCAGTTCGGTTAAATTTTCGTTGCGTTTTAATGGCCTAACATTTAAATTAGCAATATTTGGTACTGTCCTGTTTCTTTAACCCTTTCTTTTTATAGTTTCCTATAATTCTGTAAATCTTTGTGTTTTATTTCTTACACCGCTCTACTATAAATATAATTGCTATTAGCGCTTGTCGAGTATTGGGATTCTGGTTTCATTTGTTGATTATTTAGTAGGAGGTGACTGGAATGGTTGTACCTCGCGGACCACCGAGCGTTACTCTGAATGGCGAGTTCGGCTGTTTATGCTACACATTTTGACATATGCGGGCATTAATACGGCTAGTGAATTGATCTGTTGACGACTATTTCGGTTGACATTACAGTTTTTCTGTAGTCGTTGTTGGACTGCTGTCTACCATGTTCATTTATAGAAAACTAGAATAATTTTCAAATAATTTTAAAATTAGGTAGTAAAAAATATTAAATAATATTTTTCAACGAAATCCCCCGATGGGATATTTTGACCATAGGTTCCGCCTTTATTTACATCTCTAATGATATTATCACCAGTTTTTATACTGCATTCAGGCATTGTTGATTTATCATACTGTAGTACCAGAAAAATGCGGTATAATTTCTGCTGGCTGCCATACTGATGAGAATTGTATAGCCACCGGCTCCTCTTATTGCGGGACCTTGACAATGTTAAATGATCGCTTAAGAGCGCGTGCACGTATGATAGAGGTTCGAATGGATAAAGAGAAATGAATTGTGTAAAATTTTCCATTCATGGGAAATATTTAGCTAATGTTGCGTAAAAATTTAAGTGTCGCTCCCGTTAAATTCTTATTATCACCAGGTTTATACTGCGTTCAGCCATTGTTGATTTATCAATGAGCTTATTGTGGTACCGGAGCGACTTATCTCAGCGACAGAGTTTTACCTTCGGTATTTCCCATTGACTACTGCTTACTTTGACGAAGAAGTTGAACGCGAAGAATACTACTGAAAGTAGGTTTTTGAGAAGGAGGAAGATACTCAAAGGAAAATAAAATATTTCCCAGAAACCTTTATTCGAAAACTTGAACATTGGATAAATCATATAAAAGAATTAAAGTTTAAAAATACATTCAAAATACGGGCTGGAAAATACAACATCTAAAACAGAGATTTCGAATTATGAGAATCTCTCATGATTTAAAATAGACAACCTTGTTCGTCCCTGCGGAATACCGTTTATTGGTTAATCGTTTCATATATCGGATATGTCAGATTCAACCACTTCCGGGGTCGAGACTTTTTAGACAAAAATTTCTGCGCAATCCTTAAATTATTGATGGAATCGGATCGATCGTAAATTAAATTTTGTAAATTTTTGAACATTTCACCGGTTCGCGAAATCGTTTACGATTGCTGTGATGACGTACCATTGTGATAGCCTGCGGTGACGGTCAGAGTATCGGTTAAAAAGTGACACACAAATTCTGACACCTTATATGTTCGGTCAAAACGTCACGCGAAAATTGGAATGACCTCTTCTAGAGCCATGAGACATGTCCATGTCGAAAAACTCCAGTCCCGGTTTCAACGCGTCCATCAATTACCTATTGCGGTTAAAAAATTCCAAATTGAAAATTCCGCAAAAGTCCTCGCGGGTTTCTGATATTTGTTCCTACAAACAACAATCGGTGGATGTTATTTCGGGTTTGGCACGGTTTTGATTATCCATTTCCAAATCGTATCAATAAAGTTTGATGCGATACGGGGCACGTGTAAACAGACTGCACGTAAGATACGAATGTTTAAAATAGCAGTCTCGTTTTTATTCCTTTTTTAAATTAAATCGATTTTTAATAGATCGTTACCGAGAACAGGAATGAATGTTAATACTGCGTAACCGATATTGTTGGTAAAATGCGTATTGCGAGCGTTCAGTTACAAAAATAATCGCCATTAAGGAAATATGTAATTTAACTGAAATAAAAAAGTACACATAACCGACATATTTCGTTGACGACCGGCTCCGTAATCACAATTAATACTCTAGGGTAATGTTGAAAACAACTTTTTTCCTTATTTTACTCCGATCGAAATAATTCTCTAATTTTACGACGATTATATAAGTAATATATCATCGATAAATAGATAAAGAAAACCTTTTTCAATTCGTACGTTTTTTTTAATTCGCGACTTTGAAAAAATAAAAAAAAAAAACCGAACAAGACGGATGACAGAATACATTTTTGAAATATTCACTTCTGCTAATTATAATTGGAGGTGAAATTTACAGTTAAGAGAGTAAGGGGAAATGTTGTAAGAGGAAAAACAATTTTAGAAAAATAAATAATAAATAACTGTGATTATTCACTTTTTGCTATGTGTTTTTTAAAACAGCTGTGTTCAACTTTGTTTCGCCGCTATCCATTTTCTCGTTCTATTTGCAACGTCCAGAGCAGCGGGATTATAACAATATTTTGGACGAATCATTCGCATTAATTTTTTTATTTGAAAATTTAATTTTAGTTTTTTTTTTTTCATGAGAATTTTAACAGTGCGTCCATATATTGTTTCCTCTGCATCGATTATTATATAAAACAATCCCGATAACCCGATGAACAGATTGGCAAAGTCCGAAGTTGTAACAGGACATGTTGCAGTCTGTAGGAAAGACCTAGTTCACCTATGCGTCCATTTGGTAAAGTATGTCGAAGAGTACTGTAAAAATGAGCGTGTAAATATTTCATTTGGATGCAAGAGATCTAAATCGCACTCGAATTTAAAAATGCAAATGCGCTATACTGAGTTAGTAAAGATAAATTTGGTATATATATATATATATATTGTTGGATTCTCAGGAAGCTCGAATTCGTCTATTCTCATTTAGGAATTAAAACAAAAATATTAAAGGCAAAATACGTGATCTGAATATGAAACATACCTTAAGCATAGTGAATTACAACCAGAGATACCATGGCATATTTGGTTAGTTCATTGTGTTTCGTTCGAGTAAAATATCCCGCTGCCTCACATTGAAACTTTCAAAAATTTCACTTGCGCTAGATTAATGTTCATAGTTGAAACACCAAAAAAAAAAAACTAAAAAAACTAAAAAAACTAAAAAGAAAAAAAGAAGCACCAAATTAGAAAATAAAAAAATACGGCGGTGCATATAAATGTAAAAATATTAATAATAGATGACTCACGGAATGAACTATGAAATTGAAGAGAACCATTAATAAACTAATATTCAGTCCAGTTAGTCGTCTGTAATTAATATTTCTTTTATTATTTCTTGGGCGCGCCAGCGACCTTGACCCAGCATCATATAATTAATATTTAGATATTTCGTGTCCTATAATGTATTTCAGTTTTTTAGCTTAGTGCGACTTCTTGCAGATGGCAAAGTGTATAAACGAAACTTTATCTCTTTACTAATATGTTTTATTTCCTGTGTTTTAGCTGAAGGGGAAATAAACGTTTCCGATGCTTTTTAAGATGTTGTTTATTGCATTTGTAATTTTTTTGTTTTATTAAAAACAGGATGCACTAATACATTAATTAAAATATATCTCTAAATCGTGCAATTATAAATTGTAATCGTAACAGTGTGCGTTTAAAATTTGAAAATTGAAATGTTTTTCAAAAATTTCTCTTCTTTATCGCAAAATGGAAAAGTTTCAGATCGAGAAAAATATGAAAAGTTTTACCTACAGTTCCGAAATAATTAATTATTTTAGTTGTCTTTTGAACATTAAGAATAATATTTGTAAAAGTAGTATTAAAATCTGTAACTGTTGAAAATATTTTTCTTTTTAACTTTAAAATATTTTCATGTATTTCATAATTATTTTTAAAATTACAAATAGAACGTTAAATAAGAGAAATTTCGAAAACAAGAAGCAAAATTGGAATTGTTAAATTACAATTATGTTCTACCACTATAAATAAATATAAGTTTGTTTTATTTTACGTGTTAAAACTCCAGTTAAAACACAAAGTCCAAATTATATCCTCATCGCAACTTGTGAATAATTTTCGAATATAAGATTAAACACAATCGCAGTCACTGCTGAGTTGTTTTGAAACGTTTTCGGCGGTATAAAACAAATTTGAAATATTTCCCTCTAATTCTTCTTGCTGCGTATCAGAGATTCTCGGTGCTTTTTAACACTGACGACAGAATTTTTAGGAAAAATTTTTATATCGCTATTATATATCGCTATTATATATCGCTATTATATAGTAATTGGCACAATTATTACAAAATTCGATTCTTTTTAAATATTGAAAATCGTTTATGTTTTGTTATAACGCATCAAGCTTGAAGGGAATTTACGCTACATCGAAAATTCTAGATAGTTTAAGCGGTGAATTTTTTCTTTTCTTTTTGTGTTCAGAATCGATACATCAAAATCACCGGCATGATGTTTAAAAGGATACTTTAGAAGAGACCTTTTATAAAAATATCTACGTACGTCATCGGGAGGAGTACTGCTAATGTAAAATACGGGGCCGTATACAATTTTTGAGAAACTGCACCATTCACGATTCGATTAAGTTGACAAGGTAAAAAAAAGTCGCTCGACAACTTCATACAACTGCGCAAACCTATAAAAATGTTTATAAAGACAAGATGAAAAATGTTTCTAATGTTTCAGGGTTAGTATGCATTTCGATATGGAAAACCTATTATTGTTTGATGTCAGTATCTCGTTGCAAGTTTAATATTAAACGGCCAATAATCGTCCGGAGAATAGGTAAAGCGAATTTCACACTACTTCTGTTTTCTACCGCGGGTGAGACAATGAGCGGTTGCCACGCATTTCTTAAAAATGATTAAGTTATCGAGAAGGCCAATTGATTCATCACGCTATTTTTCTGAAACTGTCCAATGTCGTTACGCCACCATCGGTTTTGTGTAAATTTTGGAAAACTGTGTTAAAACGGCGGCATTTAATATCGCACCATTTAAACTGTTAATGTTGGTCAATATTGACTCGACTAGTTGAGGAGGATATTTTTGTTGAATACACTTTTCAATGTAATTTGTGAAATATGGCACGAGCGGAGGTTAGTAAAGTTTGTCGCGATGATATTATTATTATTATACAAAAATTATCACTCGGCAATCTTTTTTTTCACGTTTTTTTTTGGTTCACTTTTCTATATTATTTCTAATATTCTCTTGAAGTTTTTATCAGAAGAATTTTCATTTTCAATGAGCACAAGTTGTTATTTTGTGAAAGTGATGAATGCCGCCGGATGATAAATGAACCTTTTTCTAGAGTCATTCAAAAAACTCTCTCTACTTTAACCGCGGAAAAAGATACCTTTTTTTCTTTACTTCTACCATGGAAAGATTTTTTTTTTTTTTTATTAATTATAAGCAAGTCAGCACAGGACATTTACCCAACACAAAAGATTAGAAGAATAGAAAGGCATATGAAGCGACGGGTTATAATCAAGAAACGATTAGAGACAGAAGAAATGAAGGCGGCTAACAAAAGAAACAACAGAAAGAGATGGAAAAACGAGAATGTAGAATGCACTGTAAGGAGTAGGGAAGCCAAGGCTAAGAAAATTGGAATAACAGATCGCGCGCTCTGTAGAAATGAAGGAAGAATCGATAAGTACTTGCGTCACACGTGACATTTAAGGTAGGAGGATGAAAGGGACGACGCAAAGGAAATTGAACAAGAGCAAAGCGGAAACCAGAAGCCGGGAGCAGATTATGATTAAAACAAAGGCGAACTATGGAAGAAGTGACAGAACGGCTAATACTGGGAAAATTGTTAAACCAAGGAGAAAAGGATGGAGAAGGCTGTAAGGCAAGATAAACAGAGTCGTCAGGGTTGGAGAAAAAGAACGGATAGAGATCAATCCAAAAGTCACGGTGAGAACGAAAATAGAGAGAGAGCAAAGACTTTGGGAAGGAAATCTGCCTATGAAGCGACCATTTACTGCGGCTGAGCATGCTAATGAGTCAGCAAGATGGTTAAAGAAAAAAAGTTATAAAGCATCAGTATTAGAAGTTAAGTCAGTAAAAAAATTTAGAAAAAGAGAAAACAATCCTACACAAAATAAAAGTTCACGAATAGAGCGAGTTTTCTTGATTCGGAAAATACATAAATGTCGCCATACAACCCAAAATTCATGGAAGCTTACTATGATAAAATTTCAAACGTGAACAAGCAGTCACTTTTTCTGAAAAATGTTGCTTACTTTTATCTTTATTTCCATTTAAATTAATTTACACATTCCTTAATAGCGATATTGTTGTAAACTTGTAAACTTTCCCCGTAGGAGTTTTCTTATGATAAACCGTGGTCAATAAATTTCCTGTAACTTACTGAGGGAACTGGAACGGTAAACTTTTGTTTTAGGGGATATCTTGGTTAACAAGTTCGGTAAATTTGTAGACTACATAGTTTGTCGTCAAAAAATTCACATGGAAATGTAAATAAAAGCTTAAGTTTATCACAAGAGTGGTACGCTTCGGAGACTCTACGAGTCGACTGACCGAACTGGACAACCAAAACTTTAATGGCGCCAGGAATGGATAGAAAAGGAAAAAATCTTTATTGGAAAATATTGGAGAAAGAAATCATTTCTGACCAACAGAAGCCGTTGTGTGTCAGCAATGGTTTTTCTTTGCAAAGATAGTACAACAGACAGAAGGGGCAAAATTCCTGTTAGACCTGTTTTTGTACATGCAGAAAAGTGAAGTCTACATTAACAGAGCTAAACGTAACTTACCGCAAGGAATAATCGACCTGTATAAAAGTCCGTATTCATACGTTAGTTGTTGTATCGGACAAACCGGCGAAGCATTCAATACGATTTTGTCAATAATAAGATTTTTTTTTTTATAATAAATTTCTTTGAGCGAGTAATGAGATTTTAACGAAAATCGAATCATCAAAACATATCAAAATTTCAACCGAGAAAACAGGTCGAAACTGATTCAAATTTTGAAAAAAAGCATTTGATAAACAATTAAGGGAAAAAACTACAAACGGCTTATGTAATCATAAAAGAAGGGGGGGGGGGAAGAGATGGGTTTCCCCTAGGAAAACATTTTTTCGCCAATGCTATCACAACCGTGACGTTAAACAACGGTGAAGAAAAAATGTCGAGTAATAATATGCTTTGTATTTTTTTGGGTTCGTCAACGAGGACATTAGCCTAAGAACTGAAAAAGGGAAGGGAAGTTGAATTAAAATTCTTCACGGGCTAATAGTTGCCTGGAAGGTAGACACTAATCATGTTAAACACACTACTTAACCGTTGTGTTGTTTTCTTCTTTTTTTTCCTACAGATGATCTCCATTTTCTTAACGGATTTCGTTCAAAATTAACAGGGCTGGTTTTTCGGATGATGTTAAGTTTAGTTTACTTCCTAAGCAGCCTTATAGCTCTCGCTGTAATCTTGTTCAAAAAACGTTAAGAGTTCAGAATCGTTTTAGCCTGGTTTTTACCGGATGTGAGCTGTTAACGTACGAAACATTTTTATATGCTTTATAAGAAGACTCGGAACTTTAATTCTAAGCGATGCGTGTTCTTCATGGTTCACGTCTTTTAGACCTCTCAAAACGGGATAATAGGTAGTATTATTCTATCCGTGTAATCGTCTGATGCCGGCAAGTACACATGTACGGTGAACAAACTGGAAGAAACAAATCTTACATTTCGCTTCTTTCGACGGCAGAAGAATTTTTTTCAGGTTTAAATGTCACTCCTAATCTCACGATGCCGAAGACAATGAAGATGAAATTGAATCCCACAGATCCTAATCCGTGTATCGAATCTACCGAAAAATCTGTTACACTCAACTCGGCGACACATTACTGAATCCACACTATACCAAATCGATCATAGTCGATTCTGAATCTCTCCCTGCTGTAGGGTCTTCAGTTCCAAGAATTGTTAGAAACTTTATGTAACATAATGTCTACCAGTCCTACAGAGTTACGAAACAGCTCAAACAATCACAAGCGAATAAAAACTCATCTCAGAGACACCAAACTCAATACACAATTTCGCCCCGTCGTCACTTGATTTATCTCAATTCTTCCGCATCCTACATACTAGCCACACAATCGTTAGTAGTCTTTCTGGCGCGACACGCATAATATATATATATATATATATATATATATAATGTGAAGTTGTCGGGGCTAAGTATACGTTTAGGTTTTAGTGTTCTCAATGTTTTAAATATTTCAGTTTTAATTATACGCATTGCAGAAACGTGATTAATTAACCCTAAATTATCATTTGTATTGTTGCAATTCAAGGAAAGCTTATTCGATGTAGACCAATGAAAAATGATTAGCAAATAAAAATTCAATCTCGGCAGCATCTTCTCTAGTTGTTCACCCTGAAATCTAAGGATATATTTTTCCTTCGGCCTTGATTAACATACACATTCTATCCATATTATTACAAATTTGGTTATAAAACTTTAAAGTATGAATATCCATTAGTGCTCTATTAAATACCCATCTTTCGTGTGTCAACATTCGGTAGATTATTCAGATCAATTTTAGAACTAGAAAAATTTGGAATATTGAAGTCACCAAGTAACCTGGTTCTTTCGACGAGTACTCTATAATTTTATTGTAAACACTCCAATGAATTGACCTACTCGAGTTGGGTGGAAAGTAAAATAAGCCCCTTATACTAACGGAGAACTATGTAGCTGGTAAATTTCAATCTATAACTGATCACACATACGCTTTGGAACTACTAAGTCATATATTTTTCTTCTTTTTTTTTTTTACAGCAAAGAACACACCTCCTCTACGTTCACATGGTAATATATCGTAATCTCTATCTTTTCTGAAAATTACACACCTATCATCAAATAATTCGTAATCACCAAAGTTCAATCAAGTTTCAGTTAACGCTAAAATATCGTAATTTTGATTTAAACTTGCTAAATTTAACTCGGTAATTCTCGTCTTAAGACCACGCGCGCTTCGATAGAAGCATTTTATTTTCACATTCATAATTTATCAAAAGAAAGAAAAAAAAGAGGAAAGAAAAAAGAAAAAACGCACTAATCCAGGTTGAGAAACAGAGCAGAACGGAAACGAAGAGTATTTAATTGGAAGCTGCCCCGAAGAAGAACTCACGTGGCACATTACACGATGCAAATTCGAACCAAACACGCACAAATATCTATTCAACAAGCATAAATACACCACGTTTACCATGAAAATGTATAACGTTTCTCGTAACAAAAGATGGTAATTATTTGCTTGAAATCGGTTTGAAATATTGATTTCAAACGATACTATTACTCGAATATTTCGTTTAGTTCATGGCTCTTTTTACTCACTATCATTCAATAAAAAGTCGATTTAGTTAAAATCATTTGCAGTCGTTCATTCATATATTGATATATATATATATATATAATACAGTTTACGCTTTCGCTAAACGCATACAATTTTTCATTTGAATCGTTCGGTTCTACTGTTCGGTTCATTATCTTTTCTACAGTTTGTACATTTTTATTTCCCTACGAACGCGCTTTTAAGCAATATGTATATACATATATTTATTTATCATATATAAATATATATACATAGTAATAGTTTCGAAGAAGCATTTTTGCGTTTTGGAAGAATTTGAGGTTACCAAAGTTAAGCATACGAAGGAAATGGAAAGATTTGTAAAATTTAATTAATATGATTGGATTAATTGAAAACGCGAAGGTCTCGGAGACTGTAATTTACGTAAAAAGTGCTTGTGTGTATAAATTTAACACGATGATGTAATCGTCCAGTTCCTCCCTCCTGATAGGACAGAATTTTTGTCGTAAAGCATTTACAAATTTACAGGCTCATTTAACCGAACAGCCCAATGGATGAGAAGAGGAAAATGTCAAAACTGCGCAATTCTATTAAACTAACAACGATTGTGAAAAAAAAAACATTCGTCAAAATTTCTAAAGTAAAGGAAAAAAGAGAATCTTAACATACTTTTACTCCTCTTAAATATTTCCGAAATCAAACTTGACACAGTTTGAATAATGTGCAAATTTTTTGTATAAGAAAAATATTCGCTAATATTCGGGAATTTGTAAAGTATGACCTAAGATTATTTCTACGATTATAAATTCCACCGACCAGGAGTTGACGTGTACAGATTTAAACGCTAAAATTAACTGTTCCGTTTTTAATAATGATGCAAAGTAGCGGGTCGTCACCGGGCTTTTGATTCGTAAAAGGAAAACGATGAAATTTCATAGACGAATACTGGAAATTACTGATTTATGTAAAGGAATCGCAGAATTTACCACTACATATTATACATATGTATGTCGGTTCAGGAAATATGCTCCACCTGCCTGCGGACTATGGTGTATGTTAGTAATATTCACGATTGAGGAAGCAATGAATTGTATCTCTATACTTGCGCTTAAGGAATAGCAAGAAAATACCTTAATCATGTTTGTAGTTTTGCACTCCTTCAGAGGTTACCGTATGCGCACTGATGATTCTTATGAAGTACAAAAATCACGCGCATCACTAAAATTACCGATGGCGCTTATTTTAAGAACAGCCATTTTTTTTTAATTAATCTGACTGAAAAGACTTTTCGTACAACGGAAACTTTTTAATCAGCAAGCGAACAACTCGACAATTTTACTCGCAACGAAATAGTGCAAAATTCGAATAAACTGAAAAAAGTTTATTCGAATTTTGAAGGGAAGTTTTCAATTTTAAGAATTGGCAGTACAACCATTTCAAAAAAAAAGAATACCACTAATTTCTTTGTTGCGGACAAAATTTTATCTGCATGTATAGAACATGATTATGTAAAGAAGTTTTCGGAATCACTGATGGTCTAGTACGGAAATTACTTTAATTAAATAAGCAAAATATGCGGGGCATTTTCTCGTTATTCCCAATGTCAAATTGTCTAAAGTTACAGCAGGTATCTAAAGTTATTTGTCATGTTTTTAATATAATAACAGTGAATGTTGGGTTAGGAATGAAAAAAAAAAAAAAAAAGGCAAACATTTATTTGCTACCTACTTGGCAAATATATTCAAATCTGATTTAATGTCCGGATTCAACAATTTCCACATCAGATCTACACATACAGCGAAGAAGTTATATATATATGTTCATCGTCACTAGTAAATTTTCCGACTAAGTTTACTTTACCGCAAGAGGTGTAATAAAGTCTTTGGAGAACGTCCAGGCTACGACCTGATTACAGCGAAATTACTTAAAGAGCTACCACATAAAGCTCTTATGTTGATTACACTTATATGTAATGCTGTTTTTCCCTTACATTACTTTCCGAAACAATAGAAGTTTGCACAAATTATTAAAGCCTGGAACATAATAATGTATCTTATTATCGGCCTATAGCGATATTATCGATGTTATCAAAAGTAATGGAAAAATTAATATTAAACCGATTACGTCTAAATAATTCCGAATCATCAATTTGGCTTCGTTAAACAGCACTCTACACTAGACACACACACACACACAGGAGATAGCAAGTACCATTGAAAACAGTCTGGAAACAAGACATGTGCAGTTGTTTTTTATTGATGTTGCTCAAGCCTTTAATAAGGCGTGTCACGGCGGATTACAATATCCCGATCAATTTATCCCGATTGCTAAATTCTTGCATTAATGACCGGTATTTTCAGTTACGTTTGAACATGAAAGTTCTACGATATTTTTATCCTGTTTTAGCTAGAGTACTCCAAGGTTCAGTGTTGAGACCTACGCTGTGTTTACTGTTTACCGCTGATTTCCCAGTAACAGAAGGAGCACATGTAGGAAGCTACATTCGCTGATGATAGGGGCCTTACCTTCGTGCAGCATGGATCCTGACAGTGCTTGTGGTAATCTGCAGAATGCGTTGAACAAAGCAGAACACTAGCTCAAAAATTGGAACATTCAAAAATAAATCTGTGAATGTTCATTTTACTAATGGAAGAGTTATGCTGGTCCCATCTGTTAAAATCTACAATACGGTAATACCAATCCATACAAATGTTAAATATCTAGGTATGCACTTGGATAGGTGACTGACATATCGACAAAAAAAAAAAAAAAAAAACTTTAAAATTAATTATAGGCAGAAATAGCGTGTTGTCGTTGAATAACAAACGCTCGCTACATACTATACTGTTACTGGATACCAATACGGACCTAAGGGGTGCAGTTTTGGGGTTGAAACCAACAGATATAAAAATAAAATTCGAACAGTCCAGAATAAAATCTTGAGAACGCTGACAGGTGTACCCGGGCATTTAACAAATGATGCCTTACATAAACGTTTAAGCATTCCATGCGTAACTGACATTGTCAAGCAGACAGACTAGAAGGTAATCCGAACAATTGGACTGTAAAATTATTAGACACTCACTATGATGTGTGCAAATTAAGGCGCCGTAAAAACCCCTAGACCTTCTGTAGGGTCTTGGATATTGGGTGAATGCCGGTGGATGCTTTTTCTTTTCACGAGACTTCAAAATTAAACAATTTTCCGAATGTCTTTATTAACCAGACTGTGATGTAAATATATATAATAAAAAAAAAAAAAAAAAAAAAAAAAACAAAAAAAAACGTTTTTTTAATATAGTATAAAACATGTTAGCCTTGCGTGATCCATATTTGTAAGCGGAATTAATATTCCACCTGGATATAGAAGAAAATGAAAATTAAATAACTGAAAAAAAAAATTCGGGTGGCGGGGGGGGCTCTCTAGAAACGTGAATATTTTGCAGTCATATTTATGTGTTACACATGCGCTATAATTCAATTTTTCTACTTAGTTTTTACTAACTTCAAAAAATTCCATACAGATTCATTTACCAATTATCTTCCTTAGCTGAACTGTAGCTTTTCTCAAAAGCATTTTATGTTTCCAATGATAATAGTACTGCCCAATAATTTGGAACCAAGCCTTTACTTCTTTAAGGATACTAGATTGTATATTTTTCCCGCAAAAATTTAATTATAATTCATTTTTACACTCGAAGGAAATTTTATCACGTATTGCCGGCAAAATATGACTTATAATTTCGTTACGAAATCTAGCGCAAACGTTTGCTAATGTATTGAACACATCTCTCAGCACTACAAGATTGAATATATTGAGAATTTTAATTTATGGAAGAGTCCTTACCATCTGCTCGACTATTTTAGTGATAACGGTATAAAAACAGTGTTAAATGATGTGACAAAAGAATAGTAAGTTATTTTTATTTTCTTATCGGAAGGTAGGCATTTCATCCTAAAAGAAGTATGCACGCATCGAAAAAATAACACTCCCTAGCTGAATGTTCGCTTTGATTCTATTTACAAAGTTATGATTTGCTGAATGTCTTTTACTTTTACAAAGTGCTCCTGCATCCAATCGCCCAAATTTTCCTAGAAATCAATTTTATTAACGGCTAATGGGCTTTGTACATTGTGAACCTTAACTTCACAATTCCCGACGCCCTGTCGAGGCTTACTTTACTTTAGACCGACCTTTAAAATAAAGCCACAAACATCCGTCGAAGAAAAAAGTACAATTTTACCAATTGATGTTTACACCGATTGTTGTTAATCAGACATAAGGGGCATGACGATTAACAGAATAAGTTGTAAGAAATTATTTGCACGGCGATAAGATAAGTATGCATATAATATAAGTAGTACGACATAGAAATTATTAGATATAAGAAAACTCGTCGGCGACAAGAAGAGCGTTTAGCTTGACGGGACAATATGTAAAGGGTGATAAACATATACATTTTCAAAAAGAAAGAAAAAAAAATCGTATCATCGAGTAGAGAACCGATACGAAGGCGAGGGAAATATCTTGACTCTTAATTTGGCTGTGAAGTTAAATGACTACACCACATTCGGTGGTTAGGAAAACAACCGATTATAACCATGGATAAAATATCATGGTCCAATTAGTTAACAATCATCCGAAGAAATAAATTGAGTTACCGGGTAATTTAATGAAAAAATAAAGGTTAAATTTTGTCATATTAAATGCATTAAGTGTAAAAATTACAAAAAGGAAAAAAAAAACATTTTGATGTTTTCAACAACTCCATTAAACGAAGCGATCAGTTAGTGAAACCGAACCGAAAAGTAAAAAAAGAAAAACAAAAACGAACTAGGAACTGTTCAATTTTATAAATTTCCCGAAAAACAATAATTACCAAGCGCTTGCTGCGAAATGAAATATTAAATAATAGACGTGAAGAAATTAAAATGAAAGTGAAGAAAAAAGGTACCTACGAGTATTAAAGAGGACTCTGTGCGTGAACATATAAATAGCTTGCTGAAAAGCTTCGATAAAGGTTAGTTTGTCTGTAGCAACAGACGTGAGCCACTGAATTAAATTAAAGCTCCGCTACCACACTTGTCCTTCTTTCGCGACTTCCGTCAAAATAAAAGAAGGAAGTGGCAGAAGAAATAATAATAAAGCAGGAAAGAAAGAAAAAAGGATTAAAATAAAAATTCTACCGGCGGGTAAACAAATTAACGAAACCTAATAAATTGCCTCAAGTCAAGCGGGAAAAGATAAATTAATTAAAGAAGATTATTAGACATTTTTCCGTCTCCACCGATAAGAGAAATTCTTTAGCCGACAAAGTGGCATTAAAAATTAATTTTAAGGTATTATCATCATGTTCATTTTTTCTTTTTTTTGGTAGCGTTGATAGGCGAAAGGGGTTAGAAATTTCAATTCAAAAACCGCGTCAAACGGCATTGTCCAGTAGAGTGCCAAAATATAATTTCCCAACGAATAGCTTTTCATTACTGTGCATATACAAAACCTCATTCCAAATTTTTCTCCCCCCCCCCATTTTTTTTTGGCAAAAATTTTGTAATCGCGACGCGTGCTCAAACATAAATTAAAAGTAACTCTTCAAGAACGGTCGCCACCGTTATTATTCGTAATTTACCGAATTCACGATAATAATGAAAGTTTTTTTTTCCCGATAATAAAAACCTCTAGTTATATCAGTTTTGTGTTCAATTGCGCGCGGTTTCTTGCACACAAATTGCCATTCACAGTAGTTGATGCAAATATTGTATTTTTTAATTCTTTTTTACTTATTTTTAAATTCAGTTTGTCGGCTTAACGTCTGGTTAACATACACCCAGAACACCACAGTAAATCGTTAAATCGTAAATGTTTATTTTCTTCTTTTTTTAGGCTCGCCAAATTCTTAGAAGGAACTGTCAGCCACACAATTTCTTATTAATTCAATAAATCCAGCAGTTTAACATAATTTTTATCCTTCTTTGCTTCCTGCAAAATTCCAGAAAGCCATTTTACAACCAATCTCTTTAGGAATCTTTTTCAAATTCTATTCCCCTTCTTCCTGGCGTTCAATCGCACGCCCAATTTGATCTTTTACAAATTTCCAACCTCTGTGATGTTCACATTGGCGAGAATTTCGTTACTTCGTTTCCGACGATATGTAGATTGTGTCGAAATTATTAAACGATTCGTGTTTTTTTTCTGTATTTCTTTTATTTCCCTATCATGGTCATTCGCTACAAGAATTTTATGTTTTACACCCGATGGATAATTTCGCATTTGCAATAAAGCGAGCTATTCGTGTAATCTGCCCAAATAAGGATGTAGGACGATCAATCTCAATTAAAACTGCAAATAAAACACAAACTTGTATTCTGCGCGACGGTTAGTTTTTATTATGTTTAATTAAGCACGTTGACAAAGGGATCGTCATCCAGAAACAATTAAAAATGGAAAAAGGAATAATAGATAGATACTGATACGGGCAGAAACTGATGGAATGAATGAAGAAGGAACCGGAATAATAGACAAAAAGACGGAAGTGACAATATAAATAATGAGCCGATTGAAATAATTCCAATGGTGTAATAAGTTCTAATTTAATTAACGCTATTGTTAAAGAAAAGGAACTTACTGCGCAAACAACGTCATAGGTGCTATTAATGAAATGAAAATAAACTCCTCGTAGAAGTTACTAGTAAAGATACGGTTTAAAAGAAAATAAATAAATAGAAACCAATACTGTTTTATTCCGTTGTCGCGATGGGGAGTAAAGGAAACATAACAAGTTTTATTTTGAAAAAACTCTATAAACAATCCGGTCTGCGATGGAATTTTTTATCGCCATTATGAATCTAACCGATTTGCTGCAACTTTGCAGCCTTTAACGACGCTATAATGTGTATAACACAATAGCGAGCCTAAAATGGTCAAGCGATTGAACTTAATTGTTAAATGCTCTGATTGGTCGATCCCCTCTCATCCTGGCGCACAACGCAGCGAAAGATGCAACTGTAGTCCTTTACTTGTGCCTAATATCCCAATACCAACCACGGACTTTAAAAAGGATATATCATCAGCATCAATACAGAGTTATAGCAATGGTATCCGCTCAAATGACAAATAACAAATTGTTTTAATTAAACTGTCCGTTCTCTCTTCGAGAATTCACCCGGGGCACGTGGCACGATCTAACAGCACCGGCTGACATCATTTTGGTTATAGAAAAATAAGAGACATGCGTACTTAATTAAATGGGATATCCTCGGTATGTGTCATGTGCGGCGTCATCCCATCTGTCAATGTTCTCCTCGAATGTCTTCGATACTTCTCAGGATGGACATTGGCAAACCTTTTCCCCCTTCCGCATATTTACGTCATTCTCTGCTTTATATATGTATAACCTGATACACTCTGTTTTTTTGCTTACTATCGGTCTTTATTACTTCGTCTAATCTGCTTACCTCATCTGCGTAGCTAACCTCTGAAGCTATAACCTGATGGACATAAATAATGAGAACGGGATAAAGTTAAAATAAGATATAAAGAGGAGTCCGCAAGAACCGATTTGGTAAAATGTTCTCTTTTTTCTTTTTTTTTGATCTATAATTGAATATATAAATGTATATATCTATAAAAAAAAAAAAAAACACCATTTGGTTGTTGCACATGGCACGTTAATAGTTAATAAAATACTCGGGAGACATGTAATAAGAGATTACCAACATGACCTGCTAAAATTTATTCAGAAAAAAAAAAAAAAAAAAACGAAAAAAAAATAGAAAACCTTAGCGACACGAAGAGAAAACAAAGTCTAAGAAATGAAACATTCAAATTTTGCAAAAAGATTTCAGTTGTGTTGATATTCGTATTAGAGGAATGAATTCTTTAACCTTGTGTTATCCAAAGGATACTTACTTACGCAAGACCATTTTATTTTATCTCCATAATTCAAATGCAGTATACTTGTGACAGTTTAATCGATTAATTAAGATTTTAATATTTAGATTACACAACGATTGTGAAAATAATGAAGTAAATATTTTGTTAAATAATGAGAAAGTAACATGTATAATATGACTAAAACAAGTTCCTTAAGAAATGATAAAAAAAAAATTAGCCAGGATAGATTTAGAAATAGTTTTTTAAATTTTTATTGTAAATGAATTAATAAAAAAGTAGATATTTTTGAATAATTCCTCCACTGTGTGTTATAAAAATGGAAAAATAATATCTTAATTATGTTATTATTATTATTGTTTTTGTATCTGTGAAATTATATATATAAATTCTGAAAAAAAATACTAAATAAATCTATATTTAATAATTAATTTGTTTCCACTTTATTATTATTATTATTATTATTATTATTTTTTTTTTTTTTTTTCGGAGAGTTGTCGGCTTTGCTCTGAAGATTGCACTTAGACTGGATTGCATGCAAAAAAAAAAAAAGGCTGAAAATTTACGGTAGTCAGCTCTGTAGTTTTTTCGGGACTTTTTCAGAAGGGGAAAACAAATCAGATTCAGTTAAGAGTTTAAGTCGTCCCCAAATCTCTTTTAAATATAGCTAAATTTATAACGGAATATGAATACAGTGTATCTAAGGTATCAAAAATAGTACGATTTAATTGTTTAGGCGATTGGACACGGTCGAATAATTCTAAAAATATAGTTTAAAAGTATAGTTCAAAAATATAGTTTTATCGTCAAAGTAATGAACTGAAGATGACATGTATAGAGAAAAGTCACCCCTTTACGTTAAGAAATTAATCAGCACAAAATAACGCAGCCTGCATACTCCCGATTTCCCGGAAAAAGATACAATAAATGAGAAAAGCTCGCTGAAAGAGCAACTAAAGAAAAATATAGAGAATAAACTGAACTTATCCGAGAGGTAATTGGTGCCATCATTCATAAAGGAGATTTGTATTTTATGATTGTTCAACGTCAGCAAATCTGACTAGAGTCTGATTGGTTAGATTTTATTTACACTGAAAATGAAAAGTGTAAAACAAGCAGAAATCAAATTGGATGGTATAAAAAGGCGCAACTTTCTTAGGGAAACGGTTAGGCAACATGTCCTAGTTTCCAAGTAAAACATAAATAATAAAATGAAGTGAAAAAAAAATTATAACAATAATAGAGGATTGTTGACAAAAAGAATTAAAAGAAAAATAAGAAAAATAAAAGAAATAAACACATTAACAATAATAGTAATGCAAGAAAGTTAGTAAATGATACGCTTCCCTTTTTGAATAAATTAATTTGATCGAAACATTTAACACGCACCTAAGAGCTCTAACGACTGATAAAAATCCTCTTATATTAAAATAATTAAATAGCGAGAAAATAACGATGCTATCGATGATGCGGTTAAATTAAAAAAGAATAAAATAACCTATTTCGAATCAAGAAGATAGACCTTTAAATAATAAAACCTGAACTTTTGCTTTATATTTTCACACTTTTTTTTCCCGAGGGATTGAGGCAGTTTCCGTTTATAAGAATTTAAAAACGCCGAAAAAAAAAAAAAAAAAAAAATGTTCTTAACATATTAATTAATAAATTTTAGCTAAATAAAATTAACTTATTTATTAACAAAATATTTATATATATATAGCATTTCAATAAACTTACGCACCGAAACTGACGATGTATTCAAGTAGTCAACAATTCAAACTATACATGCATACATCTATACATATATATTCATAAAATATGTACACGAATATATAATAAAAAATAATTAAGTAAAAAGTGAGAAAAATGCGGCTGTTTTCTGAAAATTAACAAACAAAAGTCGAATAAAAGCGGGAAAGTATCGATAGAAACGAATTATTAAACGCGGTTCGCAAAGGCGCTGGCGTAACACTTCTATAGTCAGTCTCTTTCCTGTTGTGGAAACGCACTGAGAAGAGATTGTTGACAGATTGACTACAAACTGTCTAACGTTACCTTTGCCAGACAAATACCGCCCTTAATGCTTTCTTACTCAAAAACGCGCCTTCAACGAAACGGGCAACCTTCAACGTTTATTAATCATATTTCTACAACAATATTACCCGGAATATCATTTTTTTACAGGTAAATTATAATAAATAAAATCAACAAATCGAAACTTTCTTAATAAATAACAGATTTATATTTCTTTTTTTACTTTTAACAATTCAAAATAAGGTGAAAACTCTTAAAACGTATAATAAAAAAAATTATTGCAGTAATTTTTTTTTTTTTCTATCTTTTTCAATACGTACGTATTTACATTTCTGCTGAACATTTACATATTTATACATTTGTTTACATTATAAGACATTTCGTCTGCTGACAGATTATTTTATAACATATATAATATATATATATATTTTTTATATACATATATACACACCGATCAAAATTTAGGGACCAATATTTCTTTAGTTAAATATCGAGTGATATCATTTTTGCGATAAAAGGTTATTAGTTCTGTAGAGATTGCATTTCTACAGATTTCTTCTATTATAATTACAGCAGCAATTGTGTGTCTGGATTTTATGGGCCTGTGTAGTTTTATCTTTTCGTGCAGAATGTGTAAACATGCTATCGTTATGTAATACTAAGCATGTTCACTGGGTAGCTGCCCTTGGTTGGCCAAGCCCAAAAAAAAAAGAAAAAAGAAAAGCACAATAACCCATTTAATGCTATAGAGCTGCAATTTTCGTAACGATCTGATCACGTTTATCATAATCTGTCATCGAAATTATTTCAACCCAAAATCAAACTACATCTTAAACATCTAGCGTTACGTTGTTAAAAAATTTTGTTTTGTTTGTAAATTTTTCTTAAACATTTAAGCGTATTTATTTTTAATTTGAAAAATTAATTTTTTTTTTCACTACTCGACGAAACCGTATGATGAGATGCGAAAACCGTGCGCGTCCGTTAAATATATAAAAAATTTTAAAACAAAAAAACAGAAAAAAAAATGTATATATATTCTTTATTTTAAAAGTGTAACTTCATTGTTGTTTAGGTATTAAACTCTAAAATCCTCAGAGAACACATTTTTTTTTACAGGAAGAAGGATTGTGGTATCTCATTTACATTCCGGGAATCACCACAATCTTATCTGTTCATTAAACTATACTTAATAATTCTTATATTTTCAACAACCTAATAACTTTCATTAAAAATTTATCAAAACTTGTATTACAGAAAAATTATAGTTTAAAAATATTAAAATAAAGCCGTCATGTTTCGGAGTTACGTAAATCATGGCATTAATAAATAAAGTTAAAAGTTAAATAAGCGATATCATATGTGTTAATCTTATAAATTAATTCAGTATATCGATATGTTATGATTGATCGTTAATTTTAAATAGCGGGTTATTATTAATGATTAGATTATTATTAATTAAATTATCCTTAAATTTATTAATATAATATATAATAATCTTATCATTTTTCTAATCCTGCTTCCTTTTATTTAGCCATACAACCCATTCCTCCACATTTTATCCGTGGTTTCTTAATTTCCCCAACATGAGGCAGTCAACTATCTCATCTATAATTAAACTTCGGTTAAATCACAGCTTGCTTCCCGCTTCGCTCTTCCATTTCTCCATTACTCACTCTTTGCCCGTTTGATTCGTCGGAAGCAAACTTCACTCGTGAGGCAAATCACATTTTACTTGAATGCCCTTTTATTTCTTCAGAACGCGCGATACGGTATTCCGGTCTTTTGCGTCTTATCTTACGCCTTGCAGCGCTCACAGTGTCCTTTCTTTTCCTTCTCCCTTGGTTATTCCTTTGTTAGCTTCATTCATATGTTCTATTCCTAATATTTTTCCTATACAATCATTAGTGCTATCATACCTTTGGATTGGGTAACGTTCTTAGCCGACACGCTTAAAAAAACAAAAAAAACCTTATCATTAATAATAACCCGCTATTTAAAATTAACAGTCAATCATAATATATCGATATATAGTATTAGTTTATAAGATTGACACATATGTTATCGTTTATTTAACTTTTAACTTTATTTATTAATGCCATGATTTACGTAACTCCGAAACATGTCGGCTTTATTTTATTTTTTTAAAATATAATTTTTCGGTAATACGGATTTTGATAAATTTTTAATAAAGTGACAACACAGAAAACGGATTTATAACACAAGTGTAAAGAACCTAATAATTATAAAGGTAAACGTATAACAATAATAATAATAATAATAATAATAATAATAGCGCAATAGCAACTCTTTTTTCAATCCTTCTATCTTTTTTACCGATCGTGCGTAACATTTTTTCCAAAACCACCCAAGTCCCAATGACACATCACTGCCCCCACCACTCGTTTCCCTATCGATTATGATTTATTTATTTTTTCCGAGTCCATCCGAGCCTTCAAACACACATTTGCCTCACCGCTTACGTCCGGATTGGGGAACTAAATAAATAAATAAATCAATAAAGTAACTCTTTACTAAAAAAGTATCCGTAAAATTGAATCTCCTTTTTCACTTTAAATGTTATATATACATATTCTTCTTCTTCTTCATCCGCCGTCTCCGTTACGAAGGTTGGCGATCAACACGGCAATGTCTTTTCTAGACATGGCAGATCTGAACATTTCAATGGGTGAACAGCGGAACCAACGATGAAATTCATTTGTCCACGAATTTTGTGGGCGCCCTTTTGATCTTTTGCCCAAAAGCTTTCCTTCCATAATGAGACGTAAAATCTCATATTTTTGGCCTCTCATGATGTGGCCTAGATAACGTAGTTTACCTTCCTTAATCAAATGTAATAATTCCGGGCGTTTATTGATTTTTTTGAGGACTTCTTTATTAGTTACTTTTAAGATCCACGGAATTTTCAGCATACGCCTATACGAATATAATTCAAAGGCCTGTATACTTCTTTCTGATAAAGCATCTAACGTCCAACTCTCGTTGCCATACAGTAAGACCGAGAAAACGTAGCAGCGCAGAATTCTAATTCGTAATCCAAGATTTAATTCCCTTCTGCTGAGCAGGTTCTTCATTTTTATGAGCACTGCTCTCGATTGCTCTATTCGCGATCGGATTTCTTTCTTACAGCTACAGCTGTCATCGAGAAAGGTACCCAGGTATCTAATTGATTTATACATATACATATGTATATTATATATTCTTATATTTTGTATTATTGTAATTCTTAAAATTGGATTAATAAATTGCTTTCTCCACCGACAAATATATATTTCGTTTTCAGCAGTTTGTATTTTCGAATTCAACCCCGACTTCCCAAAATAATTTTAAGTAACCCTCTTATCGCACGGCATAAAAATGGTAAACATTAAATTTCGTAATTCAAATCGCTTGAAAAACAACAACTGTTCTAATTATGTCTCTATATTTAAATTATTTTTACTATTTATTTTTTTTTTTTGAATTGCCCTCAATGAAAGAGCGGACTCAGCGGCTCACTCAATCATTACAGCCCCCAGTCCACAAAACATCTTTGGGCCCCCTCAAATATCAGATGCAATACGAAATCAAATAATGGAACAGTGGAACCAAGAACACTACCCCGTCCCACCGCCAGAATATTAAGAAGTCCGTATATCCATGGTGCCCTCCCCCGCGGGACCTTACGAGTATATTATCGTGCGCTCAATCGCTTTTGGCCATACGCGACTATCCCACGACTATTTGTTGAAGGGCGTTCACCGCAGTCACCCTTTAACCACTTGCCCTTTCTGCCGTGCACAAGAGCCACCAGTAGTTGATCATATTCTCATATTGATTTCCGTTTTCTTAGCCTCTCCCCATATTTGGATATATATAATTCTAGACATAGTTATTGCATTGTAGTATATACGTAGTGTTTTATATGAAAGTACCTGCTTTAATTTGTATAAAGCTGGAATTGTCTGTCTTATTTTTGAATTTAAGACTTGAACGTGCTTTTTCCAGCTCAAGGATCTATCGATATATATTCCTAAATATTTAAAATCTTTTACGTTTTCAAGAGGTGGACATAAACAGGAAAGTGAGTTATTCGTTTCATGAAGTTTTTGTAAGCATTCGTTATTATGAAGAATAATTCGCGGGTCGCGGCTCGTATGTTTAGTACTGTTTCGGATATGTAACAATTTAGATTTATTTATATTTACACATAACCTCCTATCATGTGCCCATTTACTAAAATTATCTATATCCTCTTGCAGTAATTTTTCCGCCACTTCTGTATTTTGATTTTCAATTAACAGCGCAATGTCATCAGTAAAAATATATACCTTTGCATTTTTAATGTGTCTGTATAATGAGTTAGTGTATATTAGAAATACGATAGGAGCAAGTATAGTTCCCTGACAATATTTTTTTCATTACTGTTACTCCCTGCGATTTTTACTACACTTTTCCTGTTTTTTATATAATTTTTAGATGCAAATAAAAATTTTGAAGAAAACTAATCGAAAGCAAACGAACAAATAATAGCGGACAGATGGAAAATATCCAGCTAGCGGTAAGGGGAATTTATGAGACTGAACTGATCGTAACAATTTATAAAAATTCAGCCGAGGATATGATAATGAGTGTGACATACAAAAGAAATATACGTAAGAAAATAGACACACGCAGGAATATTCAACCAATCGTGGAAAAATCCAGGGTTTTTTAGCTGTCTGTATGATTTCTTTCACCTCCATTCGCGATAAGGTTCATCTGACGAGCCAATAGAGAGATACACCTTCATCGTACCGGAACATGCTGAATTTGAAAAACCAAATCATCTTTTTATAATTACGCGCATCAACAAATCCGAATTGAAAAAGAAAGTCATTCGACAAACCCGAAAGGCTATTTTACCCTGCCGCCATAGACAGTTCAACCGGGAACGGTTCTCAAAATAACCGTCGATACTGATACAGATGAGACGAAACATTCGAAACAATTTAGTCCGGCGTCTATTCACGAAAAGACGATTGCACTCACCGGAAGTCGATTAAGGAGGGTGAAGCGTACGACCGGCCATTAGAAAGGCCATAAAGCAGGAGAAGAAGAAAATGAGCCGATAAAGTTCTTCGTTCGTTGTCGAGACTAGCTATCTGTAAAATCTAGCTGTATAGAACAGGTAGCGTTCTTGGCAATTGCTATATATAACACGCTAGTGTACACGCGCGAGATTACATTCGGAACTGATATTAATCGTTTGATTTATCGATATACAAATGCAGTCCCGTGGGGTCTGCTGTGTACTAACCTAGCGCGCATATGATGTTGTACGTGGTGGTTTGCCATTGCCTTCCATAGGGATTATTTATTTATTTATTTAATTCTTGTAATAAGTTTGTCGTCGCTTGGGATCGAACCCGTGACCTCCATATCGGAAGTCAACCGCTCTAGCAACCGGGCTATCGCGACGACTGATAAAGTTCTACGTCAAAGAAATGTCAATAAAATACCAAAAAGAGAACTGAGAAAATGCTAGATCACAGTTCCCCGAGAAAGTGTCCTGCGATACAAACTAAAACAATAGCCACTTTCCGAGACGACGCGGAGCTTTCTTTCTTTCTCCTCTACCTTTTGATACCGGATCGGTAGAGAGCGTAGAAGCATCATGCATAGGAAACGCCTAGTGACGGCGCGAAATCTGATTATTAAGCTAGTAGTCATAAGTTCGATTCCCAGCGACGGCAAAAAGTATAGATCGAATTAAACAAACTGAAGGATTTAATGATTAGTTGGTGACCACCAAATGAAAAAGTTTTATCCGGATGTTGCGCCAACAGCATTGCCTCGAATATAATTATGCTATATCCAGTGATTTTCCGAATTCCATTTACCCACTGACGACGACATCTTGGACTGTACTCTGCATTATCCTCTATATACATTACATAAAAATATTTTTTGGAAATAGAAAAACAGTGAATATTTTGAGCTTGAAACAGACTATTAACAATATAAAAAACTAACGCGCATAATAGACGTACTAAATAGAGTAATCAGTGTACAATATCCAATCATGCGCCCTCGTTAATTTGCATTATACACACATACTTACAAGGGGAATGTCGGAAGTGTGGTCACTGATTTGGTCCAACTTTTTTCAGATATTCGGTAAAAAATGGAAAAAAAGCGAATTCTACAATAGTCCGCGAATCTGAAGAAAAGCGCGTCTGAAGTTAGCGAGCTAATACGAGGTACAACTAAAAAGGGACGAGGATTTTGTAATTGCGCTCGCTTTGATTGAAATGGAATAGTTCATTACGAATTTTCACCGCCCGCTTGTATAGTCAGTAAGGAATACTTATAAGTTTTACGCAATTTGCCTGAGACAATCAACGACCAGCCGAACTTTGGAGAAACAACTTTCGAGAATTTTGCCCTTGCATATTTGCTTACAAGCGTAATACCGCAACCACCCTGTTCTCGCGACATGGTAGACTACTTTTTCCTTTCTTCAAACTGAAGAATACACATACAAAAAAGGTAATGTTTTTCAACGATAGATGAGATAAAGGTGAAATCGCAGATACCTAAAAAGGCGCTCAACAGTGTTCTCGAAACTATACCAAGGTGTGGAGTAAGTGCGTAACATCAGAGGGGCACTGCTTCGAAAGAACTGCGAAGAGATTAGATAAATACTTTTTTAAAAAATGACGAAATTGTCGTTACGTTTTGATTGCACCTGCTCGTATTAGCTGACTAAAGTTAGGTGCGCTTTCCTTTATGAACTGATACAAAAAATTGGTGAAATTAATTTTTGCTTTTTACCAAATGTTACACCGGATAAAGTTGCACCAAATCCGGTGACCCATACTTCTGATGCCGCCCTCGTTAGATTAAATATGATAAAATTACCGGATATCATAAAACAAATAACTGAAATATCGAAATAAATAATTTCACTCTTTGAGAAAATTAAAAAAGGAAAAAAATCATTTCCGTTTTACTGATACTATTTCAAAAAGGTACATGCATTGTAAGACAACTTCTCGTTCTACTTTCAATCGAATTTATAAAAAAAACAAGATTACATATTTCTACGGTACGTTATATTCTAGCTGTAATTAAACACTACATAGAAGTAAATCTTTGGTCGCAAAACAACAGTCATGCAAAAAGTAACTCGACTAAGACTAAATTTCAACCGAGCGTAGACAGAACTGTACAAATACATAACGTATTAATAACTGGCAAAAACCGTTATCTCTATCGAATCGTTTCACCCCATGTAGGGGTATCGTGACCATGATCTGTCACCCGGTTGATCAGACTGCGCCAATAATTCCGATCCCTTGCGATGTGTACACAATCCTGAAAGGTACGACCAGCAGCTGTGCACACTGCGTCCGTCCATCTAGTCGGCGCACGACCTCGACTCCTTTTTCCATTGACCTTTCCTTGGACGAGCACCGTTTCCAAATTGTTCGCTCTCATCACATGACCAAAATACCGCAGTATCCTGCAGAGCACTGCAGATGATAGCCTCTTCGGGTTACCAATCTCATTTATTATGGAGACATTTGTTCTCCTCGCTGTCCATGGGACACGCAGCGTACGCCTCCAGCACCACATTTCGAGTGCGTCTATACGTTTTTTGTCTGCGCTGGTCAATGACCAGGTCTCTGCACTATACAGGAACACTGAGAAGACGAGGGAGTTCACTAACCGAATCTTTACACCTTTACTAACAGCGGAGTCAGCCCAAATTCTTTTTAAACGGCTCATTGCGGTTCGTGTAATCTGTGCTCTGTGGCGTATCTCATTTTTACATCCACCGCTCTTTTCCACTATAGAGCCTAAATATGTAAAGCGGCTTACTACTTCAATACCCTCAATTTCACGTATTGTTGGGCGGTTATTCTCTAGACGGTCGACGATCATTATTTTGGTTTTGGCTTTGTTAACTTGGAGGCCATATTCTACACTGATTTTTACCAGGCGATTCAGAATATATGACATTTCCTCTGCGTTTTTTGCTACTAACGTAGTGTCACCCGCATATCGGAGATTAGAGATGTACATCCCACCAACCGAGATACCTCCATCCCAGTTGACTGTCCCATTTGCTGTATCGATTTGCAGTATTCTGCGCATTATGAATTCACCATATAAGTTAAAAAGTAGCGGTGAAAGGGTACAGCCCTGGCGTACACCCCGCGCGGGGTAAAACTTTTTCGAGTAAATCCCATTATTTATCCGGACTTTTGCTGAAGTTTTTTCGTATAGCTGCTTAATCAGCCACACTAAATGTGCTGGCGCGCCCAAATCCATTAATATCGACCACATTTTCGACCAATGCACACAGTCGAAAGCCTTCTTATAACCTACGAAACAGAGCACAGCTGGAATATTATATTCGCGCGCTTTTTCGACAAGTAATCTAAGATTGAGGATCTGTTCTCTTGTACCTCTTCCTTTTGTAAAGCCAGCCTGCTCTGGCGGAATTTGAATGTGCATCAGAGCATAATGTAACCTAAATGAAACCTACGTGAATGTATACACACATTTAGTAGCTACCGTCATAATTTATTTCAATTTTATACGGTTAAATTGAATTAATATTGCTAAATACCATTTTCATGAATATCTAACGTAAGATAAAAATAGTTAATCAATGAAGATAAATCATAGCCATCGGACCTTTTTTAATTCACCGACGAACTCTCGTTGAAGATAAGTCGTCTTATCAATTTTTGAGGTTAGTATTGTTCTGACGTCATGGATGTGTGCTTGTAAGTTTAAAAAGAGAGATTTTTATTTTATCGGTACTGTATTAATAAAACCCACAAAGTACTAAAATGTTTAAATATAGTCCGCCGGAGAGAATGGGGGGAGGGGGGGGGTGATAGAAAGTAAACCCTGGTTATGATGGTACAATCCTTTCAACCGTAAATATAATTAACTAAAAATAAATAAATAAATACATAGATACAGACCTGGATTTAGTTTAGTGGGGGTTGCAGCCCCGGGCCCCGCCTTATAAGGAGGCCCCCAAGAGACACTTCCGACATGTAACAAAAAAATTAATCTAACATTTGTCGTATACATCAACTTTTTTTTTTTAAATAAATAGAATTAACTTTACAGGAACAAGTGAATTTTTTAATACATTTATTTGTTAATAATTTTGTATTAATTTTTATTTCCTTCTAGAGGAGGAAACTCTTCTAGTATTAGTAAAATTTCGAGTTCCATAGAACGTACCAGAAATTTGTTTTAAGATATAACGATTCGGAATCTACGTTTTTATGTATCCTTTTATGCAAATCTTTGGTTAAAATATGCTGAAAAATTCATTGTTTAAAATTATATATGTATATATATATATATATACATATTCTTTTTTTGACATCGAAAATTCTACCCATTGATGATATTTAGTTTCTATTTATTTATTTATTTATTGTATTTACAAGTCGCTTTTGGACTACAAGGTCATTAGCGACTACGGTTTTACAGATAATTATAACATTTTATATTGAATATTTGAAAATGAGCGGAACAAAAAAAAAAATCAAAAAATTAGCTGAAGGCTGGGGAAGTTAGTTCAGTTGGAATACAGAGATGTCTTTGAGGAAGGCTACGATTTTTTTACACTTCTCGGCGTCCGAAAACATCTCTGGAAGGCCGTTGGTAATACTCGCTTGTTGTCTGGCCTGCTGGTAGTGATTGCACTCGATCAAAAGATGCCTCACCGATATAGGCATGTTGCAGCGTTGACACAGGTTGGGCGGTTTTTTAGATATGAGGAACGAATGAGTCAAGTTTGTGTGTCCAATGCGGATACGAGTTAGGACACACTGCTCGTGTAGTTTCGTTTACATTAATAATTATATGTTAATTCGTGAATTTAAAATAATATAAATAAATTAAAGAAAATTCAGTTATTCTATAAAACTGATAATTTTGTCACTTCCGAAAAGGGTCCCTAATGTTTCTGTAGCCCCTGGCCTATCATACACTTAATCCGGGTCTGGATATATATATATATATATAAGTATAATATCTGGAAATCTCAGGGGAATATAACAACTTTTTTAATATTTAAATAATCAAAGCAGTACCTAGTTGTCGATAAAATGTGAATAAATAATATATGCCTGCTGATGTAAAGGTGCCTCTGGTGATTACCGTAACGTAAAATAAAGGTTATAGATAAAATGTATAGGTAATAATTTATAGTAATCACAGGTAAAAGACTATACTAGTGTATATAAATGAACAGGTGGGCAGTCGTCGAAAATTGTTGAATAATCGTACCGTCGTCTTTCCGTTGATGTGTGGCTTGACCGTTAGCTCGTAATAAATCATATTTATGACTGAATATTTTTAGAAAATTCACTTGTTCTCGTATATAAATGTTAAAGGATAATTTAATTTATAATTTATTATAGATTGTACATTTAAACTTTTAAATGAAGTTATTATAAATGTTTAACTTGCATTCTTAAGCGGGCTGGTAACAAATCATGTGACTACGTGTATGTGGGAAAACTTCTAAACTTCTGGCTATGTTTGTCAATGTACTTTTTTATGTTTTACTCAGCCACTACTTCATCGTTGATTAGTACCGGTGGTCTTGCGCGGTAGTATTAACTTTTTCTTTAAAATCCACAACTTAAATGATTTAAAGTGGCACTTTCGAGAATCATTACAGTCATCATGCGGAAATACGCCAAAACTAACCGAATTCGAAAGAAGCTTATAATTACACATAGTTCACCTTTTGAAAAATAAATGTTACTCGAAAGTATTATATGTAGGTGAGATTTTATAATAGCAACACGTTAAAAGGTTTTACCGGCATTATTGCTTTTGGGCAGAAATTTAAGCGACTTAACCAATTTTTATGCCTAGATTGACCGGCAAAATTGGAGAAAAAATTAAATCAATCTATAAAGATCTAAAGTAAATAACTATTTAATACAGCAGATTCACATGACCCTGTTGATAGCAGAAAATTGATCGAAGCTGATTCTGAAAAAAACCTAAACTTGATTTATATGTAGAATGGAAGAAATCAGAGGGAAAAGTAAAAATTTTCACAAGTTCCACTTAATAATAAAATCGAAAGACGTAAAAATCGATACATTAGAGAGAGAGAGAGAGAGAGAGAGAGAAGTAGCTGTATCGAGGGGGAAAGATTACTTGCGGCAATTTCGGTCGGTGTTACCACTTTGCAGAACCTAAATTATTGTTTCAACTGAGACACAAATTTATTATTTACATCGAAAAAGTAAATGCACGTCCGCTGGATAGGCACGGATGATCGGCATAATGATCAATCCATCTGAACATTAGCATAGCAACATAGTAATGGATTCTGTGAAAGGGCTGCCGGGAGACTTCTTTAAACATGTTTCCCAGCTTACTAACATTAATAAGATCCCAGTTTAAAGGGAAATCAGTTACTAAGATCGAAAAGAAGACAAAATCCCCGTAACTCAAATTGACATATTGCTAACCCAGTCCAGTGGCTTGGTAATGTGAGTCTTAAAAGCAAATACTACAGGAAAAACAACCGTATATTCGAAGTGCGGGATACGTCAAGTGCTCCTAGCAAAACCAGCAAACCTGGTGTCTCATTTCGCGGCGTCGTCGCTAATAAAAAAAAAAAAAACAACAATAATCAAGAACAAAATTATTGTCAAAATTGAAAACTCAGATGAATTCGACAAAGAAATTAAGCACAAGATTTCCCCATCAAAGGAGAAACTGAACATTACCTTTTACCAAAAAAAAAAAAAAAAACATAATAAGAACACTGTCATCTAATAATAAGGATGACTGGAAGAAGTTAAAAACCGTAATTTCTGATAGAATCAAGCAGGCAAAAGAACATGATGAGAAATCGTTGGATCCAGCGGTAGTGATCTTTCGCACTAATAACATCTCTCAGGATGATGTTAAGGATTATTTTTCATTGACACTTTCGACTGTAACGTAAAATAAAGGTTAAAGATAAAATGTGTAGCTAATCATTTATAGTCATGTAAAAGATTACTATATTGTATATAATGAACAGGTGGGTAAAAAGGGGCTACTCTTGAGCCCAGCGATCGTTTTTTTAAAAACCAAGTCAAAATTTTATAAAAAAATAAATGCTTATTAATAGAGTGCATGGTGGCGGCGAAGGTTATTACTTAAGATCACATCATGGTGACAGAGGTTATCACTTAAGATCACATCATGGTGGCAGAGGTTATCACTTAAGATCACATCATGGTGGCAGAGGTTATCACTTAAGATCACATCATGGTGGCAGAGGTTATCACTTAAGATCACATCATGGTGGCAGAGGGTATTAGTGAGTATATTAGTCTTTTACGTAACATCGCGAAAACTGTGAACTAAACCGAATAAATTTGAAAGGTAACAGATAGCAAAAAAAATAACTCGGAAAAGTTTCGCGTGAAATCAAAAATACAAAGAGACACAGTTTGTCTCTCTAACAATCGCCGTATTGTCCGCGGCAGATTTCTAAATTAATAAAGGGACAAAAAATCTTATCAATTTCCAATTGGTCACATCGCGCGCATTTAGTTTAAATAGATATAATATATTATAATCAGGTATTCAGGTATAACAAGACATGAGAGCTTTCCTTTTCTTTAAGGTATCCCCTTTATACCTTTTTTCGTCTACACATTTATTTCCCTTCGGACTGCTAATTGCAAGTACCGATCTTTTTTGACTCCCTTGCTATCTCTCCGTAGTAGTTCTGGCCGTTTCCACCTTCCCCGAATAACTTTCTTAGTGTCCTCATTTTGTCTTACGTTCTTTTCCTTTTTGATGGGTAATCGTCTGTAGCTGACAAGCCCAATAAAAAAGTAAAAAAGTAAAAAAAAAATTATTTTAGAAGTTTCGTTTTTTCATTAAAGTGCCGAAATATTAATGAAATCTCTTAAATGAATGCAATTGAAATTTACGATACCGTAACGAGTTGAAGACTACGATTATTTTATTACGCGGAATATATATACATATATATATATATATATATATATAATATTATTATCTGCGAGAAGCTCTTTCAAAAACATTTATTGCCTATTTATTTAGATAATTTCCGAAAATTAATAAAGTGATAATTTTTATTCGTTAATAGCGATTTACATTACAATTTACAGACATTAAATGAAACGGGGGAATAAAAAAAAAAAAAAAGAAAAAATGTTTTTAATGCGTATCACGTAAAATCAAAAAATTTAAAAATTTAGTAAATGTGTATGTTTTTTTTTCTTGTTTTTTTAAAATAATAATAATAAATAAATAATAATAAATAAATAAAAAAAACGTGTCGCGAAATATGGCAAAAAAGTGTTTATATATTTTCCGAGAATAGGGCATTGCGCAGTGCTATATGGGGTTTTTAGTAGAGCCGGAAAATAAAATCGAACGTCGCTTTAAATTTATAGCAAAGAGTTATAGTCTATCATTAAGAAAGAAAGTGAAAAAGATTATTCTGCAACTGACAAGCTACAACTGCTGCCGAGAAAGAACATAAAATTACAAAATTCTCATCGGAAGGCAACACGCCATGGAAACTTTAAGGTCTAAACGGTAGTCTAGTGCTCTAGTCGCGACGCGATAAAGATTTCACTCGGCTATACCAACATTAAAGTGTCCAAAACAAATGCCGCTCACGAGCATGCTCCTTTGTCTAGCGGAATTCCGGACAAATATAAAACTTTTTACAGCGGTACAACCATTTCCATTTTTTTTCTTTTTTTTTTTCATCCACTTTTGGAGGACACGAACGAAATAAATAATAACCAATCATCTCGGCCGCGCTTTATTACTCTTAAGAGTAAATTATGGTAACATTAATATGCTCTGGTAACTAGTACATAGATTTTTATGTGCCGAGAAATACGTGCGTCGCATTACTTAAGCAGATACCAGCTATAACCTTGACGCAGCGATTCGCTTAGGCCGCAACGAACTTTTCAATCATATGTAAAAAAGTTCCAATATGGAACAGAAATCAGCGATTGACGTGACTAGTTTCACAGAACTTCACTCAACAACATTCCATGTTAAATTTTGCTCGGATTTCTTCTCCAAACCACTCGTTTTTCCTTTTATCTTCTTTCTATGGAAAAAAAAAAAAAAAACTTTTAAATTTCCCCAAATTGCTGCTATTGATCTCTTCTCTTCATCTGGTTTGGTCTCCCTTCAGGCTATTTTTTATCTCAATTAAGCAGTCATTGTAGCTAATTATTTCGGTGTCCCCCCGCCACGAAATGGCAGGCAAATAGGCTACCGACATATAAAAAACAAAACCGTAGTCGGACTCAACTCACATGGAAAAAAAAAAAAAAACTTTTAAATTTCTCCAAATTGCTGCTATTGATGTCTTCTCTTCATCTGGTTTGGTCTCCCTTCAGGCTATTTTTTATCTCAATTAAACAGTCATTGTAGCTAATTATTTCGGTGTCCCCCCGCCACGAAATGGCAGGCAAATAGGCTAACGACATATAAAAAACAAAACCGTAGTCGGACTCAACTCACATGGAAAAAAAAAAAAAACTTTTAAATTTCCCCAAATTGCTGCTATTGATGTCTCTTCATCTGGTTTGGTCTCCCTTCAAGCTATTTTTTATCTCAATTAAGCAGTCATTGTAGCTAATTATTTCGGTGTCCCCCCGCCACGAAATGGCAGGCAAATAGGCTACCGACATATAAAAAACAAAACCGTAGTCGGACTCAACTCACATGGAAAAAAAAAAAAAAGACATATTGGCCCTCGATATGTTTGATAATATAAATCGCAATGAATAAAAACACATTTTTGCCAGAAAATCAAAAGTATGTAGCAATAAACTTTTGATACAAAACTGTCCCGACCTGAGCCGGGGAAAAGTTAGAAACGAAATATTAGGTCAACGTGTATGTTAGAGTTATAGTCAACATGCTGAAATGCGAACTCGCAAGATGAACCGACACACCATTGTATTTTCTAATTCGGCATTAGGAGGAGACATGCGCAGATACGAGGAGAAATTACGGAATATAAATGGCGGAAGATATGAGTTCCGGACCGGAAAGAAAAGAGCGAAGAAAACGGAGAAGAAAAATATGAGCAAAATTGAAGAACTAAAAAAAAGACATGTTTCAACCCATATTCTCTCTGTAACCCCGAATGTGAATTATCGTATTTCCGTTTCTAGGTAATTTTCTCGAGCGTCGTCCCGCTGAACCCCACCAACCACATACTCTTACGTAAATACCTGTCTTTAACCATCGGAGAAACCACCGGAGCTAGTAAACAAAGTATAGAGGGTCAACCACTTCAACTAGTTAGAATGAATTTCCGGATGACAGTTGTAGCCCCCTATTGTCAGTGAGCGGGGATGTTGTGCGCGTCACCACCGTCTAAGAGTAATCCATTTTCCGCTGAACGACTTTGTGCACTTAAATATAGCACCACAAAATCGATCTTTTTTAAGAAAAATCAAAAACTGACGATCGAAGAAGAAGGCTCTCCTCCTCACAGGAGATGATTTTGAATTCTTAGCCGATTGCGGGTGTCGGTCGTATCGGCTCACTGTGCCGTGATTAGAGTACCGTGTAGATGTATAAACAGATTTAAAAAGCTACCCCCTACCCCTGCGGAGGTAACAAGAAAACAAAAACCTTTCTTTACCTGTAATCTATTTATGCTAAGCCGATTGTTTTGTTGTTTGTTTTTTGACAAATAGATTTTATGCGACGTACTGCAAATAGAGTTCGGAAATCGATTAAGGAGGGTAAATCTTCCAACTCTCAGCTATTATTCGTTCAACTTGCTTCGTTTGTTTCTACATTCTTGGCCGAATTTATTGTCATTTTACGTACGATCCTTTTTATCATCAAAGTTCCTCCTTTTCTCCGATCCAAAGTATTTTGTTCGTTTTATTTCTGCATCCTTTCGTAAATCGTCTGCCGATTTGATCATCCTTTTTTTCTTTTTTTTTTCTTTTTTTTTTTTAGGTACGTCAACAGTGTAACTTACTCAAATTCACATTCCTCCTTATACTTACCAGCATCTATCTTTCTATTTTAATTCCCCTACTATACGGGGATCTCCCCGGTTACATTGCGCAATAAATGAGGCCGTACTTCATTGATTTAATGACTTGGCTAAAGTTAGCCCCGTTCTGTGTTATTTCTTCCGTAGTTTGCCCTGATTTTTTTACACCCTGTCATCCCGGACAGTTAAAGCTTTCTTTACATCATCGAGTTTTTATTTACACGGACTTTTTCGCATAACAAAAAAAGCTTATACGAGAAGGTAATTTAAATTACATGCGAAGAATACGATTTCGCGTAAATTATACATTAATCGTAATATTAACGTGTTTTTCTTCGTCAATACCGGCAACAACCCCGTGGCAGAGAGAAAACTCTCCAAAAGGAAGACATTTGCAGCTCTGCGTAAGGAAACGAACACTCTAGCTAGAGGAAACAGAAAATCGGGATAATTATATAACTTTGAAAAAGAAGAAGTGTCCTTAGTTTCTATTACGCAAATGTAAAAATATTATCGTCACTTTTGGTATTCGTCGACATTCTAACCATTAAATGCATGTAAAAAGGATGATGATACATATAAACACTAGAAAATTTATTCATATAAGAATGTCACGTTAACAATAGGTAATGCTTTATGTAATAATAATAATAATAATAATAATAATAATAATTACTAGTAATTTTAAGAAAATATATACATATTAAACAAAATTAATTCTACGAGTATTACTAAATGCCTCCGAACTCACTATAAATAACAATCATATTATATTAATGAATAGAGGCGTGTGTTCATTTCTAGGACTCCGCCGGCAAGCCTCAGAGTTTAGTATAATCCGTAAACGTAGTTCACGTGCAACTACTAAAAATAATAATAAGAAAAATAAAAACAAAAAAAAACCAGCAACGCGATCTCTTAAATAGACACGGATATGGTTGTGTTTTTAGTGTGGGACTAGTTACAGCGAATTAACAAGTGTCAGAGCTAGAGCATTGACGTATTACGGCAATGATGATGATTTTTACGCGTGCGTATGAAATGTCCGAGAGTGGTGTTTATGGGGCGGCGAAGAAAAAATTTATCGATGAATTTACACGGTCTTCATCCGAATGATCGGAAATCGAATCTCGTCCGTTTCGAAACCGAGTTCAAGAGCGCGCAGTATGGTGTAAATTTCTTAATAAATTTTTGTTCTCGTTCGAGCATCTTTTTTCATTTGGTCTGCTTCGATGCGTGAATTAGAGTCTTGTAATTTACATAATTAATTAAAAATTAATTTGAAATATCAATTTCATCCGTTAAAGCGTTTAACGTCATATAAACTGAGTAGGCAACTAGAAAAATAATTTTGTTTCAAACCATCATTGAAGTCTTAATGTTATATAGAATACTTGGAGACATTTTATCATCGTCACTTTGTTGAATCTCATTTTAGGAAGTTGTGTGTATATTAAGGACAGTTGACCATTTCATTTTTTTTTTTCTATCCGGCTGCGTTTCTTAATGTCTCCGACGATAGACAGCTTATCGATGTTGCATTAAAACGATCAAAAACGAAGTCGGTCCACGGGATAATTCCGACACTAGTGTAATCGACGATGGGGGCATAGCCCTGGGAATGCAGTTGTACACACTTATATAGCGCATTTTGTCGGAAAGTGGCTGTAACGAATGCTGCTGCCGAAAGAATCTAGAATATCATAGCCCCGGAAAAGTCCTTTTCCGGCGGGAGGAAGGGGGAACAAGACGACGAACACGAAGTTTGAAGCTCTTAAGATTTTGCAAATAAATATAGAAGATATTTCTCACGACGAAATAAATCTGAGTGCATTAGCAGAATCACTGAATCAACCAACTACTCGGAAACGATTGCCATACAGAAGACACGCACAGAAAACGATGAAGACCTTAAGAAAAGGGGAGAAATCATTGTAGCAGCTGTTCATCATGCACAATATGGGAGAGCAACATATATTAAAAACAAAGTAAGTTCTAAATAATCACACTAAGCATAGCCCTAACACAATGACTTCGCGGCAGTCATATTAACTGACAATGTCCATATAATAAACACTGCCAAACAGTGAAGTGGTCTTTAGAGTTTTTCCTCACCGGAGGCTGTATACACAGAGGTGATTTTTTAATAATCACAGTTATGCATGCGATTATAGTAGAGCAAACGAAAATGATGAATTCCTGTCGGATTGGATGGCTATTAATAATATGAATCTTATATCGGATGCGAAGCACAAGGGGGTTCCTTTCATTCAGCAAGATAGAACAAGGACTTTTTTTTTTTTTCTTTTTCCGGCGACATTTTTATGGCTCTTTTTATAACTAGAAATATAAATTGAACTGTATTATTTAAATTGATTTGTTTCGTTCGTGATGTTTAACTATTTAAACGTGGTATAAATTTTGAAAAAGGTAACGCGATACAATTTTGCTAATACTGTATTTTGTTTGCTTTCTTTTTTATTTTTTCTAAAAAGTATCTATATCATTTAGTGATTGAATACTAGTGACTAACTTAGCACATGATGATGCACACCTAATGAAGTGAAAAAGAAAAAAGTACTAAATATTATTAGTCAATTTTTCACAAACTGTTATAGTCTTCTTCATCTGCCGTCTACATTTTGAAGGTTGGCGATGCACAATTGGAATTTCTTTCCATCAACGGCTGATTAGAAGAGTTCCGTTGAGGAACAGTTGAACCAGTTGCTAAGATTGTCCATCCACGAAATTTGACATCTTCCTCTCGATCTCTTCTCGGTAATTTTACCCTCAAGTAGTATTTTTAGAATGGTATGCCTCGAGCCTCTCATGATGTACCCCAAATATTGTAGCTTCCGTTTTTTGATGGTTTTTTGTAGGAGTTCAAGATTCTCTCCCAGAGTCTGTTAAGTACTTCAATATTCTTCACTTTTTGAGTCCATGGTTATTTCAGGATGTACATCTCTCGAAAAAGAGCTGATTTTTTTCTCCTAATGTTGAGTCTAGTGTCTAGCATTCCTAATCATATAGTAGGATGAAAAAAATGTAGCACCTCGAGAGTCTGATTATAATCAGTTCCAATTTCAATTCTTGACGCGTGAATAGATTCTTCATTCTTATTAGTGCTCTTCTGGCTTGCTTAATCTTACTACATATGTCACATCTGGAAGTACACTTCTCCTCGAGTATACTTCTCCCAAATACTTGATATGCGTGGGACTTGTTCAATTTTTTCACCGTTTATTTTGATTCAGCATTTAATTGGCTTCTTTGAGAATACAATTACTTTTGTCTGGGACGTATTCATTTCTAAACCCGTATGCAGCACTTTTTTCCACAATCTTATCTACAAATATCACGCAACTTCTTATTAGGAAATATATGTATCATATATATATACAGATGTAAGTATTAGCGGTTTCGTTAAAATCTGCGCGTGGCATTATTATCTTAATGCTGAAATTTTCTGGATGATGCTTATCTAAACTCCATCTTACTTCTCGGAGAATTCTTCAATAACGTAACGGATGCACCGTAAAAAAGTGCAACGATAATCAAACGGCACAGATACAATTACGTAATACTGCAACGACCGCTGAATTAAAAATAACGCAAGTTAAAACGGGCTTATTTATCCCCGTGTAAATACGAACGTAACTGGCTGCAGAACATGTAGCAGGAATTTGATTGCAGCACGTATAGTTTCCGAATTAATTTTAATTCAAAATGTTATCGACACACAGAGAAACACGCAAATGCGTTGTTTATAATAATTACACTGATTCTCATAGACGATGGTACATCTAGGTTGGTATATTTCGGTTCGGTGCCGCCCTGAACTACTTAAATCCGGCTGCCACATTGCTCCAACATTTCTTCATGCGTTTTAAAAGCATATTAGAGTTATAAAAGGAGTCGCAATTTTTTACGAAAAGTTTTTATTTAGACTTATTCTTGCTTACTTTCAAGAACTTTCCGTCGGGATTACTGTGACTCGAAAGAGTCAATCAAATCTGAGAAAAATCGATACCTTCCTTGTCCAGCTGCTTTCTGTTAAAAATGCATTTAGTCGCATTTGAGCGATAGCACTCTGCAGAGACATTTTTTCATTTTACAAAATACCGAAAATGATCTCTCTTGGCTCTGTGCGACTGTACAGAAATATTCGCAGTGCAATATTTACATCTAGGTATACTATTTGACTAGTTTTCGATGAATTATCCGACTCCAATACAGGGCTATATTAGGAGCCGAATTTAGGGTCTTCAGAAATTCAGATCAGTAGGTAAATTGGTTTTTACAGCCAAGCCAATTTAATCGTCTTCCCGGCAATCTCATCTCGTACGCGAACCACTTACACAGTCTAATAACTACAGTTTCTCTTTCGTACAAAAAAATCCTTTGCAACTCCCCGATAAAACGTCACAGTGAGGTAACCTACACTCGGCAAGCATATATTCTCGACTAAAGGGAAAATCATACATTTCCGAAAGAAATATTGTGATAAAATTTTCAGTCGCTTACATTTAAGTGAGTTTCTTCTTTTGTATCGTTAAATTTCTTTTAACTTTTCTAACGATTTTAATAAAATCGGCAAAGATTTCTTTTCGAGATTAGAAAATCTTATCTTTCGTAAACATTCTCACCTATTAAACGAGAACAATTCTTAAACAAGGGCCGAACAGTGCACCGTTTTAGTGATCGCTGGTACTTAGAGTAAAAGTAGTACGTAAAAAATCGAAAAAAATAATCGACCGAGGCATTACGCTTCGCGATAAAATATATCTATTTACGTTACTTATAATACGTCAAGTGAAACGCACTGTTTGTTGTAGAGTCATCGACGGACCATAATTTTTTGAAAAATGTTTCTGATGAATTTCGAAATTCTTTCATTTCACCTAACCTGGTGGAATATTTCAAATTAAAAAAAAAAAAAAAAAAAACGAAAAAAAAACAACGTATACAAGAATGTATTAAGGCGAAACTGTGATTTAAAAACTGATTGGCCCGCAAATTCAAGATCAGAGCAAAGTTCGGCCACACTTTCTGTAAATATGATAACACGACCACAGTTGCTGATAAAATCCGTAATACAAATGAAAATTTAGAAGAACTAAGCGATTTTTTCGAAAAATTAATTTTCAAATTTCAAGGCAAAATTTGATAATGGTCTTTTTCTCTATATATGAAATATTTCACAGCAAAACCATTGAAAAAATAGCGTATTGAGTATACTTAATCTACAATTCGGACAGTAATTTCACATCGAATTTTGTTCTGTATATATCAGGCTCGTTCAGCGCAAAATCTAAAATATTCAAGAATAATTTTAACCGTTTACGCCTAAACACTGAACACAACTGTTTCCTATAGAAAAAAAAAGTTAACCATGTAAAAATTTTATTTATAATAATATTTCGGAAAAAATTGTACGATGCCCTCTGCCGGAAAAACTATTAACGAACTGAGTTCAAAATATTTTTCATAGATAGCGCTGCAAAATAAATAAAGAATTTATTATTTTTCGTAAATTTCCTACATTTCTTTGGAGTATTTTAACCGAACTGATACCCCCCTCTACTGTTGGTGCATTTTCGGATTTCCTTTTCGATATTGTCAAACTAATCTCACCTTAGTCTCCTCCGTGTATCTCTTTGGTGCGCCTATTTTCAAAATACCCACCAAAACCGTTTGTCTACAGTGCCGCTGCTTTCTTGTTCGTAATTCATTTGTCTCTTATTATCTAATAATGCAGTACCTCGAACTTTCTTATCTCTAAACTGTTCCTTATTTTGGTATATTTACGGTTGCGTTTGTCGCTTATGTGTTTTCTCACCTTCAACCTTTTTCGGTAAAATGCAATTCCTCTATCTAAGCTTAATCCCTCTTTTACCACTTCACCTTGCATTAAATTTCTTCGTCTATCGAAGGTTCGATAATTGTACAGAAATTAATATACGTTATTTAATATGCGATTTAAGGACAGAATTTGATTTTGTTACAGATAAGTTGGCGTTATCAACTGCTGCGCATTCTCACCTGTACTGTGTAGTGTAGCGTTAAAACTTGAATCTCATACGTTTAATAGGACGCCCGGCTAGTGTGTGATTAAGGTTCACAATGTATTTGAGACCAAGATCAGAACGGGGGGGGAGCTGATTTATTTTTGACTTTCCCGAGTTTTTATGATACTTAATTATTTCAGACTGGCTAACTTTGGAGCGACGACTCGAGTTCGGAACGAGAAAAGTCATGCCAAGCACCTTAACCACTACGCTACCATGCTGCCAGTATAGTATTACAATACTTTAAAATAAATCTAGATCCGGCATGTTGAATTACAGAAGACAAAATTAAAGCATCGAATAATAGTAATAATACGAGTAATAATAACTCGCAATATAAAAGTTTCGTAAATCGTTATAATTCGATCATTATTTTGTGTTATGATAACAACATTGTTTTCTATCGCATTTTTAAAAATTTTGTATTTGTATGTTTTGCGCCTTGTTCTTTTATTTTTTCGATTCTTTATCACAATGGAAAACAAATGAATTTCTGTAACGAATTAAAAAAGATCATGGACTTCCGCCGATTTTTTCTGCTTTTAAACATTCTCCGAGAATGTTAATGTTATCAAATCGTAAAGTTCGAAAAAGAAAACTAAATCGTTGTCGATTTATAAGCGAAATAACTCCATACCCGCTGTTCGTTAATGAGGATAACCTTTGGTTTAAAATGTCAACGATTCCTTTCGAACCGGTTTTGTACATCAGCAATTCATCTACAACGTTTTCTACTTTACTGTATGGAAAAAAACAATAGTAACACTGCGAGCCTCCTCTTCCATTTACGTAGGTCCAGAAAGTGTACAGTAACAATATTGCAGGTTCCTGTACGACCAAAACGAGATGCCGTTTTACGAATGTGTGGACTATCTTTAACCGTATAAACCGGACTGCAAAAACATTCTTCATCAGAACGCAGCAGTGATTCCGACGAAGAAGGATTTTATTCACTAATTTCTAAACAGAGACCTCTTCTTCAGCTTTATCTATCTTTTGTTGGAATATTTTTCCTCTGACATTTTAAAGTACATTCTTCTACGGCCGAATTTATAATTACAATAAAAAATTGAATGAAATTGAAATATTTCAAATGGAAACAAAGAATAAAATCAAAACCCTTAAAAAAATAAGTTGTAATTCCTGATTACTGTTTATGATTTTTGTTATCACGCTCTCTAGTTGCGCATTTATCTTTTGCTAATATATGTAGTTTTTGATTTTATGTTTTAACGATAATGAAATTTTCTGATTCATCTTTTTTTTCTTTTTTTTTATTATTAGGATGAGATATTTTCGTTCAACGCGGTTAACACATTGTCCGCATTACTTATGTATAATTGGTTTCGTTATAAACTTCTAAGAACATCGTTAGCGCCTAGGTAAAATGAAGTGACAAAAGAATTCTTACTCTACGTGGTGATACGATTGAGATTATATTTAACTGATTCGAAAAATGCTTAATTTTGATATGTATGGAAAACTTTTAAAACGCGAACACTGAAAATAGAACTACTATTAAGAAAATAAAAATGAGTTATCGTTGTAAGGAAATAGTAAACTACAAACTCTACAAATGACTTGTACTATAAAATAAAATAATTTTCAAACAAAAGTAAAAATTAGTATAATGAGACAGACACGTACATCCATCAATGTACTCTTTGTGTAATGACATGGAATAATTGAATAAATAAATTGCGGATACAACTAAATATGTTAAAAATAATTTAATTTGCTTAAGGAAACGTTAAGCAAATAAAATTATTTTTAACACAGTTGCATCTGCAATTTATTTATTATGAGTATCCACTGTGAAAGCTTTAAACATTTATGGAATAATCGAGTTAAGTGTATACTTTATCGGTGATTATTATAAACTATTAAATTAAGCTGAAATAGTTTATATTAACAAATTCGAGAACATTTTAATAAATACGAATAGTAATTTTCATCATTATTTATTATAAATTTACATATAATCATTATCATTTGAATTATATTATCTACTACAACAGTGTTTGTATGTTGATACAAATTGTACCTGCAGCGCTATCTTTTGAAATTTTAAACTATTATTTCCACTATGGTCCATTCGAACGACGATTTTAGCGCAATCTTTTGGTTGATTTAAGAGCAGTACATATTTTTATCTGATAACGTAAAGATGGAGGTCGAACATGTTTGGTATGCCCATATATTTCTCGCTTCTCTCATTTATATATATGATATATATATATATATATATATTTTTTTTTTTTCGTGTAAAATGTATTATTTAAAAACACTTCATATTTTTATCAAATATTAATTTTTACTGTCAAAAATTTTGCCATTGTTAACAGTGTCCGTTTATTCTCCCTGGGGAGAGCTGCAGCCTCGTAGCACCCTCCTTGGGTGCGCCAATGTATATTATACACATATATATATATATATATATATATATATATATATATATATGTAAATGTATATGTGTGCGCTTATGTGTATCTCTCTCTATATATATATGTGCGTGTGTGTATGTATATGTACATGTGTGCGCGTGTGTATATCTATATATATATATATATGCAGTATACGCGGAAAAACTAAATCGTTAACCAGGAACAGTTTCTGATAGCAGCGAAAAATAAATTTGATAACTCGTGTTTCTCACTAACACAATGACAACGTTTAACAGATGATATCTGAAAATCGCCACACGTAATTCGTTAAAGGGTCCAAGTAAAAACCCTCGCTCGCTACAGCCTGAACGATTCACGCCCAAAAAAGTTTCTGCCAAAAAGATTTACCTCTAAAAGATCCCGCCTAAAAGAGCTGGCCCCATTAATATTTAATATAATTTACGATACAATTTTAATATTATTTCAGTCAAGCGTGTGCTTTAAATTTGAATAATAAATGTTCCTATCCATTTTCTGTTTTGTAACTTTATTAAATATATATATATATATATATATATATAAACTCACGTATTACAGAAAATTATAGTTATAAAAAATATAGTCGACATGTTTTGGAGTTACATACTCTATAATCATGGCAATAATAAACAAAGTTAAAAGTAAAATAAACAATATCATATGTGTTAATCTTATAAACTATTCAGTATATCGATATATTATGATTGATTGTTAAATTTAAATAGCGGGTTATTATTTATGATAAGATTATTATTAATTAAATTATTTTTAAATTTATTAATATAATACGTTTCGACGCTATTAAATAAATTATTATTATTGATAAATTTTATTATTTCTAAGTCATCTTGTATGTTTAATTTTAGTCTGCGATTATTAATAATAATATGTTTAACACGGACATATAAATAAATCGTCTATTGCGTAATATATTGTGAGTTCTATACGCCTGCGACATGCAGGGTGGTAATTTTCTATTTCGATGGGCTTAGGGTTGATTAGGAAGGCTAAAGCAGAACTCGCAACACATCACTGATAAGAAGACGGAGAGCGGTCCAACCAAAGCTAATAAATACCGTTAAGTTTATCTCTGCATTTTTGTGTGATAAATTTTAAGATTTTATATTGTTGCGTAGAACTGTAAGCATTATAGTAGTTTATATCATTTATAAACGTTCCTTTAACTAAGTCCTGTAGTACAGAACGGAAGCAAGAAGATGACTTTTTTTTTTTTTTTGTTTCTTTTATTTATCTACTTATATATTTTTTCTTTTCTTTCATCTCATTGATTTGTGTTACTTCTAAGGATGAAACTACATAGCCGCTCTGTAAATCATGCATTAAGTTATATTTTATTCTAAAAATTAAATAAACTATTTCGATTATATTAAGTAAATTTTATGCAACTATAGCGTAATGGTCATTGCACATAGATTTCAAATTGTAAATTACAAGTTATAATAATAATCCTCGTAACTCGCGCAGTCATGCACATATGTGGTGTAAAGTTGTATTTTATTAAAAATTATGAATGTAAAAATTGGGAACATACATATACGATGAACAACTACGGCAAAAAGAAAAGTGAAATGGTACTTCAATTTAGTAATAGTGTGAGCACAATGAGTACAATGTTTAAAAACATCGTGGTAGAAGATTTGGCGTATGGATATCATCTCCAAATAGATTATTTTCTAACGTTAAATGTTGCGGTTTATGAACTGAACTCGAAAAAATTTTAAACTCAAATTCTTGATCACGACACTCTTTACACTTATACTATAATCATTTCTAAACTATATTCGAATTGTTCAGGGTGATTTTGAAATTCTATTCGTTATTTTACAATCGTAAATTGCTACGCGCTCTGGTAGCAATATCACATTAAATAATACGAGTATTTATCGTCTGTAATAATGCGAGTTGTAGCAATAGTCAGGAACAGGCTGCTATCATCCCAAAGAGGCGATGGCCATATTTCGGGTTTTAGTTGCCTTTTTTTAAGCAATGATTTCAAGAGAGCGGTCGTTGCAGTTAAAATTTTAATAATTTAAACTAGTATTATACTACTCGATTACCTACAGTCTCATTCAAGCGGGATTTCTAGCAAATCATACAAGCTAAATTTTTGCGCGCAGCTAATATCGAAAAGTGGATGGGGGTTTATTCCTTCGACAAGTTAAGACACCCCCGGCTTGTACGGTTCTGTATTTCTTAATATCGATTGAAGAAACATTTAGTACAACATTTTCAGAGCAATCATTCGAATGTGACCTTGTTATTTATTATTTCGTTTTCATTATTTTCTTCTCCTAGTTACGTTATTTTTGTTCGGAAGTAATTAACGTCAGAAAATACGGGTATTCAAGACTAATTACACATTTCATAGCGTTCGAAGTGATTTTTGATATTTTTTAAACAAAGAGGCAGTGGCAAATTCACCCGGGCTTTAGTGGCGCTATTCACCCGTAGCTGGCAGATTGCTCTTGGCGGACAGCTGAAGCCAACGGGGTGGCCACCGCACGATAAGATTTTAATAAGACGGGATATAGTTTTATTTTCACCGAGTCTCAGAAACCGAACTCGAATTAGTGCACTAGCTCTAATCGGCATTAGTCGTGCAAAGGTGAAAATCTTGAACTTACGTATTTATAAAAAATGCGCGATGATTATTTTACAGTTTGTTTTTATTTCGGTGCTGGCAAAAGTTAGTTTTTTTTTTTTCGATAATCATACACCTCTTCTTTCGTGCCAACAAACGCAGAGATTGTTTTCGGAGGAATCTTGCGATAATTTATTCCGTTAGGAAAGGCAGTGCGATGAAAAGCCTTTAGGGAACGAAATATTCGTGGCAAATAAAAATGGAACAAATTATTGCGCCCCCGGACTGGGGGATATTAAGTATAGACGGATAGATTGCAGATTTGTAACGGCCAACGCTATTTTGTTAAACTCTTTAATCGGCCAATATGGTTGAATGGAAGCCTTCCAGACTTACTAAAATTCGCTGTCGAATGGAAATTTCGTCAGCCGACGGAGCATCCTGCCTGATATGCAGTGCGGCTTTGAAAATCAAATAGTCAGCATCAGTTTTCCGATCAGTCCTTCCTTTGCAATAATTGCACGAGAGCCGACAATTCACGGTGTCTATCTCGCTAATGATATTCCACCGTGAACTCTGTTCTTTTACGGAATATCTAAAGAAGCGCAAAGAAAAAAAACCGCTCCGAAATCGAAAGCGAACCCGAAACCGAAATTAAGCTGTACCTCGCAACGTTAATAGTGTTCCGAAACGCTGAATGGACTTAATTACGAACTTGCAAACGTATAAAACTGTCTTCACACCGTGAACGATTACGAGAATACCTTTTGTTGCCCGATTAATTCAGCTACACTTTTTTAAAACGCGAACACAAAATGTACGTTTGTTTTTTTCGATAAAGTAACAGCAGTTATTAATTTACACTCCGTTAATTAAACTGGCAGCGCGACAATACTTAAACTGCAGAAAATGGTTTTAATTGCTCGAATTTATCGGCCATGTGTCTGTGTTGGCTTGGCCGGTTTTTTTTCGTAATTTTCGAATGTCGAGATTCTCTCTTTATTCTATTTTCTCGCTTTGATCGTAATTCGCAACACATCGAACAGTCATATGAAAAATAAACTTAACCCGCTTTTAAGAAACTTTACATCGCTAAACGCAATTGACGAAAATTTAAATGCGCATACACTTATCCGAAACACCAAGACTGACTAAACTTAGAAAGAAAAAAAAAAAAGCTGGAAAAAAAGCTGGAAAAAAAGCATCAGATACACAATACAATCCCACTTACAGACAATTCCAATGCTCGAACGTGTATCTTAATATTTTACACTGGTACAAACTTTGTGAAAACAACACCGTTGTTACCGTTCCTGCGAAGAGAACATTAAGGAAACAAAAGATTTGCAAAGTAATAAAAAGTAAACAAATAATTCAATGGTTATCTGTGCTCACTGTTGGTTCCCGACTTTTTACTGTCCTTCCGAATGCTGCTTTTAATTTACCGTTGAAATATTACGAAATTTCCGATTTTCTTGCGAATCTGCAAAATTGTTAGATAAACTTCCCTTCGGCGACTATTGTTAATAGCTGATAGTTAAATTTTGTTCTTTAAGCCCTCTCGAAAGCGCTTCCAAATTATAACTGTATTCATCTTAATAAGCTTACGAAGTTATAACGGTACTCAAGTTGATTTCTAAATTATAACTGTATTCAACTTTGTGAACTAAAACTGTTTTCCCTCCGCCAGAATAGAAACACTAAAAAAGGCCCTCTCTCCACGCGATAACCGCTAATTCGTTACACACCCGGTGGCTATTTTCTAAATCACAATCAAAATTAAATCATTAAAATTTTCGGATCACGTGTCGTAATTTTCATTTGTTATTGCTCTATCCATGAACAGAACTAAAATTGAACTGATACGAAATTTGAAAGGCATCTCAAATATTAAATAACGTATTTATATTTAACAAATGTAAATTATGACATTTCAAGCAGAAATTTTAATGATTTACTTCAAACAGACCGCGAAAGTTTTAAACGCGGAAAGAACACATGAAAATTAGCATTTTTTTTTTGGAAAAAAAATGCGTGCAAAGAAATATGTATACCAGCCTTAAAAGATGTCGTACCTAACACATAAATCCGTACCTGTATAAATATATAAACTAAATATCAGTAACGAACAAAATTAAGTATAAAATAATAATTTTCTTTAACAAATTAAAATAACTTGCACTCTGGAAACGTTTTATAACGTATACGAGTACAGAGTGTACTCAATTAAAACTAGTATTTCTATTCGAGTGCTTTCAGTATTGTTAGCCGATGATACTGCACTATAATACGTTTCCAAAATAAGTTATTTTAATTTACTGCAATAAACTACAATATTTTTATACTTATTTTTGTTTGTTAATAAGAGGAGACGTTATTCAAAGTAAGACGGACGAATTCTATTTAAAAATGTAAACCTGGCATTGCACAAATCGTTAGGCAGAATGTGTGCTTTAATTTCAATGTAAACCTCTTAAACCCGTCACGTGAGAAAAGAGCAGTTTTTTTATCATCGTTCAAGCAAAAATTAGGACGTGAGTAGAGGGAATAGATCACTTCTTTTTTAAACATCCCATGTTTCTTCTTCCTTAATTATTTGTAGCCAGATTCCTTTGTCCGTTTGTACTGTGGGCTCTGTAATTGCAGATGTGGCCATGGTATGGGACAGCTAACTCCTTTTTACCTTTTCACGATGCATATGTTTTTGGTTTATCGACGTTGACTGTTACTGTATCTCCATCCTTGGTATGGTTGCTTAGTCAGATTGCATACCTTGCGACTCCGTATAGTATTGGCAAGCCCGGCGAAAACCCGAACAAGAAAAAAAAAAAACAATAGCCAATCAGAAACGAGTATTTAGTCACATGACCACGTCTGTCCCCTTTCTAACCACCGCTCAGAAGCCATTTTTTGCCAGATCTGATGTATTACAATATTATACAATTTTACGATTTTTTTTTTTTTTTTGTTTAAATAAAGTGTAAGAATCTCGGTACGGAGAATTCCTTCAAAATTTGCTTTCTAAGTAACAAAATTCGAGCGTTTCCGACAGGTCCCGGAAATTTCATCACTTCCTACCTATCGTAATAACGAATTTTCGATTTGGTTCGTACTTGTAATACTATTCAATAATGATAACGGTGTAGTTGATGGAAGATATTGATAAAAATATTTGATAATTTAATTTTTAAATACTTACAGATCAAAATTTGGCTTAAATTGTATTACAATTGGCGAAAATGTGAGCTTGTACTTTATCCAGCGGCTCTTTTTCAGCGTTTAAGGACGAGCCTAGCCTCAGTATTATTAGCTCTTTTATGTGCAAGGAAGTTGGGAAAAGAAGCACAAGAGCGAAAAGATCTAAAAAGTCGAACGCAGACTTGCAAATTTTATTCCACCACGGGGATGAAGCATATGGTATGAAGGAGCAGGTAGGAAAAGAGCAAAGCAAATAGGTTGAGTAAATGACTGATTTTGGGACATAGGATTCCGGTCAACTTTGATGTAAGGAAGAAATGAATCGATAATACGGCGAAATTTCGACCAGTGGTTTTACGAAGAGTAATTGAGGAGTATGAAGGAGTTCAGGCTGTACAGGAGGAAAAAAGTGGTTGAGGAATGTGATTATCGGAATATGGTCGCTTTCAAACGTGCCGTTTAAGATTTTTCACGAAGAGGTTTGGAGATGTAAAGGCTAAGTCAACTGAGCTAAACGTAGTAAGATTCCTGTAAAAAGTAAGAGAATCATCATTCAGCAGAATAAGATTAGTACGGAGAAAGATGTTTTTAAGAATAACACCATTATTATTATAATCGGAGCAACCCCAAAGAGGATGTGTTCCAGTCTCTTCCTATAACAAAAATGGAAGGAAGAGAATTAAAGAAACCTGAAAAAAAAAAGAGTTGCAAAGATCAAAATTAGGAGGAATTATAGGCAGAGATAAAAAGTTAAGAGGAAAGCAGAGTTGTTAGGGATGGAAATATGAACCAAATTAGGAAGGAGAATGGAGGATGAATTAAGAAGAAAACGAATATAATGGAAACAGAAAAGAATATAATTTCTAATCAAAACAGCAGCTTTCCGTAGCCGTCGTTTCGACAGGAACTGACTAAGGTGAAAGCTCTAAAGTTGAAGTCAGAAGAATCCTCTAGCCATATTTCAGCAGAAAGCAAAACCACTTCGATTTTGTGATGGTCCACCAAGCCAAAGCATCTTTGTTGGCTCTGAGACTGCGACAGTTCCATTGCAGAAAATTAAGTTTGTAGACCATTGTGAATATAGATCAGGAGTAAATTAAAATGGGCGAAGACATAAAGAAAGTAGGAGTAGATAAAAGAGTACAATGGGCTATTAATACGTAATTGAACAGGACAGCAGGAGAAAAGGGGGAAAAAAGAACAAAGCATACCAACTGTAATAACACGGCTATTAAAGTTACGTTCACATAAGTATATATTAGAAATTCGTCGCCAATTACCAATTAGCCTATTTAAAGGGATTAAGCGACAGGAACTAGTTGAATTTAAAGAAAGAGAGAACTGTTCTTTACTACAACCAACCAGCTTAGGAAAAAGTGACGCGCAGAAGAGACAGCAACAAGGGAAAAAAGGGATAGAAAAAATAAAGAAGCAAAAAAAGCGAAACAAAAATAAAAAAGAAACAGACGATATGAAAGAAAAGGGAACAATCTACAATACCGGACGTAGCTAAAGTAAACGTCATACATTTAGTGAAGAGCGGCGCTAATTATCAATCGTCCTACTTAAGGCGGTTGTAAGCAGAAGAAGGATTAATATTAAAAGGAAAGAAAACTGTCCTTCACTACGGCCGACCAACTTATTTAAAAGTGGTGAGTAGAAAAAGCAGTAATAAGGAACGATAGCGTAAAAAAAAAATTTCATTATGATAGCTGAAAAGTAGGCTGAAATAGCGATCATTATTGAAACAAGCGTTGCCACACGTTAACTGAAGACCATCGCCAACTATTAATCATTCTGTTAAAGGAGTTAGAACCAACGCTACCGGTTAATATTAAAGGATAAGGAACCTGTCTTACAGCACCACTGAACAAATCAGTGATGCGTGTGTAGCAGGAGTAATATCGGTTAAAAAGAAAAATAATAAGTAAAGGGAACAAAAGTAAGAAAAAGAAAATATATCCTGTAACTTTGGCCATTATTAGCAGTTTGCGCTCACGATAGAGACGGATAAAAAAAAATATAATAATAATAATTTAATACATATGAATTAGAGATAGGAGAATGGAGCACATGGAAAGGAAAGATGAACGGTTGTTTATTAAGAGAAAAAAGTGTAAAAGAGGATAAAAGGAAAAGAGTTAAGGATTTAACAAAATTTCAAGTGTTATATATGTTAACATAAGGCATGAGGCATAAAAGTCTGGAGTAAAAATTGAAGAGATTTTTCAAGTTCGGAGGAAGCTGTAATGTTATGTCTAACTAAGAGCTGTATGAATGCGGAAGAAAAATAACTGGCGAGTAAATTTGTGTAGGAGTATCATTGAAAGAACCATCGAAAGTAACAAGATCAGCAGATTTATTCATATTAATGGCATTAGATTTTAGAGCCCAACCATTAGATGGAAAAAGTATGCGGTTGGACGGAAAAGATGGAAATTGAGGAGAAGTTTTCGCTTTCGGTTTTTTATTAGACTGACCAATGAAAGTACCGGCCTTTTGCTGACATCTGAAAAAAAAAACATTTTTTCAGATGAAGGAAAAATTTTAAAGACAAAAAAGTAAATCAAGAATTATTTTATGCTCCCATATATTCACAAAGTCGCAGATAAAATTGGACATATTTTAAGAAGAAATAAAATTAGACCAGCTGTTGGAATGAAAAATTAAAAATTTCTTACAAAACAATAAAGATGACTTACCGGATTTACACATAACTGGAGTATATAAAATTCCATGTGTGTGTGTGTGTGGTCCGAGTTTCTCCTGATCAAAGCAGAAGACCAATTCATGCCTGTATAAACGAACATACGGCTGTCGACATAAGCGGGCTAAAAATTCTGCGCTTAACACGAACAAGCGAGTGAGCATATAATTGAATTTAATCGAAACTAAAGTGGTAGCTAAGATTGATCGGTTAGGTATAAGGTTAATTAGAAAAACGGTTGAAATGGAAAAGGAAAAAAGACTTTAATAGAGAGGAGGGCTTTAGATTAAATAAAAATTGGAAGCCTTGATTGGTCAAATTAAAAACATTGAACAAAGGGGAGTAGGAAATGTATAGGGTTTATATCGAGCAGCCGATTGAGTTGTTACAAATTTCGTTATATACACTTAGTGCCTTTCAAATTTTGCGTCAGTTATCTGATGATGGATGGAGCGACGCTATTCGAAACGTCAACAAATGTAAATTACGACGCGTGGTTTTAACCGAAAATGTTAATGATTCAGTTCAAACGAACCGCAAAAGTCATAAATTATTTACAATTAAAATTATTTTTACGATTATTATTACGATTACTAGTACCACTATTTTAATTATATCGTAACAACTAGCTACCTTAAAGATTGCGAGGAACACCTTCGGAATAAACTTTAGAAGCGAAATCGAAAAATGTACATTATAAGCAGCGGATTACAGTGTTGCAATTTGAAGGAATAATTATTCTTCATATGTCACACGGTAAAGAAGCTACGGCGAGAAATTCCACGTAACGTGTGGACTGCAAACTCAATTTTAAAATCGGGTTTTTAATGTTTCTTGTTTGTTTTTTTTTAAATTTCATTTACAACTATGCATACTTATGAAATTAAATATCTTAAATTATACATAGTTAAACAGAAATAAGCGAATTTAATAAAACTGTTTTTTGTTTATAAATGTTACAATTTTGTGTCTTAAAAGAGGGAAATCGTAAATTTTTTTCACTTTTCTCATGCATAGCATTAAATTCAAAACGAAATTTATTTTTTCAACTGCAATTTTGAAATATTTCTGTGCGCAGAATGAACTGCATTTCACGAATCTGGTATTAATTAGAACTGCTAAAAAAACTGCTAATAAAGTTCTGGCAGTTAAAGTGACGGATTATGTCAATAAACATAATTGTTTTGTTAAAAATTTAATTTTTTTCTGATTTACTTTACCGCAGTTTTTTTTTTTTTTTTTTTTTTTTTTTTAGTCAAAAAATGCAGAATTAAAAACCACGTTCTTAACCGGCCTCGGAATCTAACTGCAGTCCACACGTTCCTGCTGCTGTACTTAATAATTAATGATGATATTGTAAATATCAAATTAGCACATGTTTGCCGATTTTTAGTAATTTTACTAACATAATAAAAATCAAAACCGTGTCCACGGAAGGGTTTTGGATGTTAACCCCCCCCCCCATGAGAACTGAAATAATTATTATAAATACACAGAAATCTGAAAAAAATTACAAATTTTAAATAAATATTGATGATTTTTTTGGGGGGTTCTTACCTACCTTTGAAAGAACAAAGAAAAAATATGCTCTATATTTTTAGGTACTTCAGTAATATCTTATGCAAAATTTTTTATTACGAGTATAATTAATAACATATATGTAATTTTTATTAATGTTCATATACGGGGTAATTCATTTATGTGAATTATTAATATATAAATCGAAATTATGGAAATTATTAATAGTACGAATATTAGTGAAAAACGTATTGTTATTAATAAAATAAATATGCAAAAAATAATCCCCCCCTCCAAAATTCTGGGCACGGGCCTGATAAAAATGTATAAATTACGCAGTGTACAAGTATAAATAAAACTATTGAATAAATTTTAAATTATTTAAATTTAAGTAACCCTTCACCAAACCAACGCAAGCGTTCTTATAAAATTTTAGCTCACAGATGTACTGTAGGGATAATAACCGAAGTAATAAAATAACTCTGATAGAAATATTAACTAGTAATCATTAAACACATATAAAATTGGCATTTAACAGAAAATATAATGATTTAAAAAATACGTAAATCACCGGCATGTTTCGAAATTGCAAACTTCATAATCACGGCAATTACTAGTAAAATGTTATAACATGCAATTAAAATACACCTATAAACAATAGGTATGAATTAATTAACAAATTAAAAACCATTAATATTAAAAACATTTACATACTTACATCATTCGATATACAAAATTTATATACTAATATATTCCCATACCTGAAGTTTTACAAATTATATTGAAAAACCCATTTCAAAAAATAATAAAAATTAACTAAGTAGTATATTATTAGTAATATTACAGCAGAAGAAGACTTTGCACATAATAGTCGAACAATAAAAATAAAATAGAAATATTATTGCATATGATCAGTAATATATTATTAATAATATTACGAGAAGGACGTTATAGTTTAAAAAAATGAAATAGTATTATTATACAGAAATTGTTTATATTTCTTTAAGTCGACTGTTTTGGTAACATGTATATGCCGTGTAAGTAATTGTATTTTCTTTTATTTATTTGTATTATTTTTTGTGTTTTCCTTCTCCCCCCCCCCCCTCATTTTTTTTTTCTAACTATTTACATTTGATATGGTATATTTTTATACGCATTTTAATATTGCAAAATGCGAAGTGAAAAAATCAAATGTATACACGCGTTACCATTAGAAAAATATTAAAATTTAAAATATAAACATGCTCATTTCTTGAAATTTTAATTCAGACACAAAATTTAATTCATAAAATAATATTCACTAATCTATATTACTTCGTAAGTTCCATTCTCTTGTCTTCTGTAAATACGTCAATCATTCTTGACAGGAAAAAACACAACTTTGTAAGCGGTCGCTCGCCTAAATGTGCTTCAAATTATCGATCGTTATCGAATTTCGTACATATCTATTTTGATCCCTCTTAATCAGTTCATATTTCTTTCATTGCCGATCAGTAGACGAGAGTGCGAGATGAAGAGTAATTTTATAACGTCGCTATAAATTGAATCTAGACTGACATCAAGTATGTAATAAGTTTACCTGTGGGTGAAGATGTTTTTTTTGTCGGTCACAATGAATATTTAGAAGTTTTCAAAATATTATATATAAAAAAGTCATTTTTATCACAGAAAATATATTTAAAATATTAAAAATTAAAAATTGCCCACATGTTTCGGAGTCACGTATTCCATTTGTTTATTAAATTGAATATTTTTTTCTATACCTCTGCAGAGTACTTACAGAGATTAGGATTTTTTTTTTTTTTTCATATATAAGGTCTTAAAACCTGGTTTAATCACGATAAAACTGGAAATAGAAGCAAATAATAAGAGATAAAAAGTGTACTATAACATTTTGTGTTGTATTTTTAAATAACAGCCGGTGCTTCAATGAAATAGTGTAAAATTATTGGGTCACCTCTTAGAACGTTACTATATACCGGTACGCCGTAATTATTTCTGACATCGACAACACTGATTTAAACAGATCACATACGACAGGGTTGAATCATGGTTCGGAAAATTCAACGCGGTGTCAATGCTGTACACAAGTGACTTAGGTGTGTATAATTTCATTATGCACACATACGTAATTTATACCGAAACAGATTCAAGCGACTTGTCAAAGTGTACACGTAGTTTACAAATGACTTTCGCACAAGTGTTCTGTGCTATCAACGCACACAGCATAGCCTAATAGCAACTGCTATGCTCGAATTTTATTATAGCTTTTTCGAGCGATAGTAAGCCAAAAACATAATACGCGATACCGTTCTTGTAGATTTATGCTCTCTTCGCAAAACACATTACAAATGGTTTAACGTACTCTTCTTATAAACGATTTTAAGCCGTAATCGGAGAAAATCGAAATTTTGTTGGCGATGCCGGATCCGATGAACGTCTCCCTGACGCTATAGAGCGCTGTTATATATATATGTATATAGAGAGATTCCAAAGAAATGGACTTTATACGGCTCTGTGACTTTTGCGTTAAAATTAAAATAAAATCACAATTTCTAGCTCACATAGGTGACTCACATCGGGAAGTCTCTTTCACCAAACCAATTGAACTATATGTATTGTCAAAACTTAATATGTGTATGTGTTGATAGCTATTACAGCAATATTTCGAAGTTCAAAAAGAAAAACAGTAAAATGTTGCATATTAAATGTGTACAATAGGTTAAAACTTAGAAGTAATAATCGATAGTAAATTAAAATTCTATGCCCACTTTAATTACGTTGTTCAAAGTAAATTAATAATATGCAGATGTATTTTTAATCAACTTTACAACGATAGTAGATCAAATTAGAGATCAGTACTTTTTAAACTTAGTAAAGGAAATAAAACCAATATTCGATATAAAAACTTATTTAGAAAATATCGAAATATCGTTACGGCTGAAATAAAAAATGCTAAACAGAAGTTTTACCAAAGTCAAATAGTGAAAGCTAATAATAATAGTAAAAATATGTGGAATGTAATTAATAATATTGTTAATAAAAAAAGATAATTATAATAATAATAACAATAGATGATTTCATTATAAAATATTTTGGAAATATTTCAATAATAACTGAACAATTTAGTGAATACTTTATACGTTCGGTTGAAGACATAATATCGGCATACTCAATTATTGAATAATAACTCCGATAATTTCAGTTTGTCTTTTTTTTCATCGCACCTTCAAATCCCAAATATAAGCAATATTATTAACGAACTAAAAGTTCATAAGGCACCTGGATGGGACGAAATTAGGGTTAAAAATATTAAACAAAACTCAAATATATTTATTCTTCCTTTGACTCGTACAGCAATCTGGGAGCTAATAAAGAGGCCGACACAGGGGCAGCAGAATCATGTAGTATAACACCAATTTCATTCATACCAACGCCGAGTAAAGATATCCTGATCCATATTTGGAGTAAGCTAAAAACGAAAGCAACGGAACGATTCGCTCTTCACTACGATTCCAGCGTCACAAACTCGGCAATGTCGACGTCCAGGCCGAATGATGAAGTCCTAAAAGAAGAACAGCTGACCGGTCCTGCATGTAATACTCCCCTTACCATCGCCCACATCCTAACTTCCAGCACAACTTATACTTTCCAACGACAGCTCGCTGGCCTTCCTAATAATCTCCCAAGCATACTTGTAGATAGATACACGCTCCATAAATAGGCACCTGTACACATGCAGGCAGCTTAATACTTTCAATTCGAATGACATGATCTTCTTTACGAAGTTAATATCAAGGAAAGACGCGAGAAGGAAAAAAACAAAATATATATATAAAGAAAGAAGAATTATAATGCAGAGAGATTCGGGACGTCATTTATTTTTTAATCTTTGCGCCATTCTTACAACCATTTCCCTACTTTCTTTTTCCACATACCAATTTTTTTTATCATTTAAAATATCATTGAGGATTTTACTTATTAATTTAATTAAAAATGAATCATCAGTTCGCAGATTTACGAACGAGAATAGATGTGTAATATGCTATTTAAAATTTTTACTCACCTTAATCAGCTTATTATAAATGTATAAATAAATAAATAAAATTAACCATACTTCAATTACTTAATGTTATATTGCGTCATTCGAAATCACTGTTAACTAATTAAGTAAACGAGCCGTGGAAGAAAAAGATAAGATTGATTACATAATCCACGAAAACGCAAGTCTCTACTGTGGACATGAAATCACTGTTTTTCACATACATATATAAACATTTATTTATCGTAATTCAACATACAAAAAAACTCGCTGCGCATATATTTTTAAATGACAATTGTTCTTAGTAATACCGAAACTAAACTCCTCTTCTTCCTCAATAATACAAACATCCTACCTTTAATCTAATACAGTACCTTTCTCTCCGTGCCTCTGGCCCAAGTAGCAGGATACGGCACGGTTACAAATCAAAGAAGAAAAACATGGTCAACTATTCTATAAAGGAAGGTATCACTCTCCTGATGGACTGAAAAGAGTTATTGTTGTTTGTTAGACCGATATATAAAACAGGAATGTAAAATCAATTTGAAAACTACCGTCCGATAACAATAACATCTGCAATACCTAAAATATTAGAAAACATTGCACTGATGAATGTTTAAGAAATTATGTGGAAAAAAACAATCTACTATATGAAAATCAACACGGTTTTATAGAAAAGAGATCCACGATAACACATTACTAAGAACAATTATAATTTAAAAATACATGCGCAGCGAGTTTTTTTGTATGTTGAATTACGATAAATAAATGTTTATATATGTATGTGAAAAACAGTGATTTCATGTCCACAGTAGAGACTTGTGTTTTCGTGGATTATGTAATCAACCTTATCTTTTTTTTTCCACGGTTCGTTTACTTAATTAGTTAACAGTGATTTCGAATGACGCAATATAACATTAAGTAATTGAAGTATGGTTAATTTTATTTATTTATTTATACATTTATAATAAGCTGATTAAGGTGAGTAAAAATTTTAAATAGCATATTACACATCTATTCTCGTTCGTAAATCTGCGAACTGATGATTCATTTTTAATTAAATTAATAAGTAAAATCTTCAATGATATTTTAAATGATAAAAAAAATTTTTATGTGGAAAAAGAAAGTAGGGAAATGGTTGTAAGAATGGCGCAAAGATTAAAAAATAAATGACGTCCCGAATCTCTCTGCTTTATAATTCTTCTTTCTTTATATATATATTTTGTTTTTTTCCTTCTCGCGTCTTTCCTTGATATTAACTTCGTAAAGAAGATCATGTCATTCGAATTGAAAGTATTAAGCTGCCTGCATGTGTACAGGTGCCTATTTACGGAGCGTGTATGTATCTGCATACATGAGTGTCGTCAGCGGGGGCAGGGAGGGGCAGCTGCCCCCCCTAGAGCCTTGAAACTTTTTAATCAACTGGCATCGATGAGTATTCACAGGCGCGTAATCATGGACAACTTGGAAAACTGATGTGATTTTTTCTTGTTTAATAAAATATTAAGCCTTTACGACTTATAAATTTTATTTTTCCTATAGCTCATATCCTCCTTCTATCATCCCCCCCCCCCCCGGCGGCTGACGAAGCCCTTGTCTGTATACATGCTATAAACATGTTTACTTATACTTAGATTTAACTTCAGGTTTACTAATATTATGATTTGAATCGTCGCGATAGCCTAATTGTTGCTCTGCGGTGGCTCAATGAATGCATACATGAACTACAGAAGGATTTCAGCTGAAACTCGTAGAATTTTGAAGAGGGTTAAGAGGGACTCTTGGGAAAATTATTGTGCGAAATTCAATAGAAACGCCCCTTGAGAAAGAAATTTTGGTCGTTAGCCAGGAGATTTAAAAATAAAAACTATCATTCTAAAGATGCTGAAGACACTTCTTGGTTCGAAGACTTTAGAAATATAGTTTTACCCCTCCGTACGTCCCCACTGTAAAAGAAATACCTGATCCTACAATCCTCCCGTTTACCTCCCACTTTTTGTCTAGCCTTATCAGTTATAATGAGTTATTCCTGCCCACAAGAAATAAAAAAGATTCTTCCCCCGGGTTTAGACGGCATAGCATACATAAACAATCTAGGGGAAAACTCTAAACAGTATCGACTGAATATATATTGAGACGGATTCGGCAGCTGTAGCGTTTTAATTATGTTTTATACGATTTCTGATAATGCTGTCCGAGGTAGAAATTATTATTTCGATTTAATTCATTTTATATTTCGGGTTTTCTCGGGCAGCAGAGATGACGGTGAATTGCGATCGGAGAAGCTATTTTGACCGAGAAGCCTGGTTATCCCGAACGCAGCCGTTCTGTCGGCTGTGTTGCGGGAGCGAACTGGTTTCGCGGGGGAAATCGCGGTCGCGTTTGCCGTCGAAATGTATAAGTACGGAGCATGTAGCTACGAGAGTCGGGAAAAGAGAATTTACAAAATCCCAGAAAGACAGGGTAGCAGCCGATTTAAAATACATAGTATAATATAAGATATTCTAGAAAATTCGACGGCGTTAGAATTAATTGATAAGGTACGGGGTAATTTTCAGCGATTCGACTATATCGTTTGGAATAGCCCATCGGGTACCGAAAAATCTTCGTTCGTGCTGTGCACTATAAATCGATAGTCGAATTAAATTAATTGTTCACGCGAGTCGGTTCATTTCGCGAGTCTATAATGAATTTTTCGTTTTAATTGTTGTCGTAAGATCACGCCGTCGCGTGCATCTGTATTACCCTAGTCATCGTTAATTTCCGCGTGCATTTATCGTAATTTTAACCGAAATTTCTTTTTGTTTGTTTCATTGTCCCGTTTAGAATTTGTTTTCCCTGTTTTGCTTATTTTCTGATGTAAATTTTTGTTTAAAAATATATACAGTTTTTTAGAAGGCTTCGTTATTGGACACGTGGTAATCCCGTGATATCTCCACCAGGAGAAAATACCGCCATCGAACGGCGGATTTTGCGAGTTTTATATTTTCATTTTTTTTTTTTTTTTATCAAAAGCCTAAAGCTCTACTTGGCAGAGTTTTCTGGTAGTGGCAAACCGTATTTTGCTACTGGCGCTCGTGCAATAGTTTTTTATTATATTTTTTTTTTTATTTATTTTTCTTGTACTTGCGAAGTAAGTCGATTTACATAAACTGGTTCACATCAAATGGCGTCCGAAATCAGGGACTCAGAGTAATATCCACATCAAATGGTGCCCCGAACAGCTGGACTCGAATAGCGCAGCGATACCTGGCTCGAAAGAATATTGTCGGAAAAGTGCCAAGCAGGAAGCGGACTGCCAAGCAGGAGGAGGACAGGGCAAAATCAGCCAACCAGTATCAGATAAGTCCGCCGCTTATTATTATTTCTGTCATATTTTAGTCCTGGTCGCGTAATATTTTGTTCTCGTTTTGTTTTGTTGTTTTTTGTATTAATTTTACGTATCAAATGATATAAAACACTCTTAATAATATTAATAATTTAAAATTCGATTTAATTGAAAAAAAAAAAAAAAAAAATTTTTGTGGGCAGGACAAAATTTAAGGGGATCTTCCGCTCGGGATTCTATCTTTTAATACTCGTTCTTTATCCTGCCTGGGAGAATGGAGAACCGAGAGTTATCTAAGGTGGTGACGACAAGGGGTACATATCGAAACCCCGAACCGATCATATGTGAGTCGGATGAGGACGAGCGGGGACGTAGACAGGACACTCCCATCAGTCCGGTCGGAGAATTTTCTGACCCGGGCCGATCTTTCTTACTTCGTAGGGAAACATTTGAGAATAGTGACCGCGGCAGGAACACAGAAAATGAGTTATTAAGTATGATGCGGACAATGATGGAACAACAAGATAAAAGGAGCGAGGAAATGGGTAGGAAATTAGAAGAAATAAGTGCAGGAATTAAGGGAGAACTTAGAGATTTTAAAGAAGAAACCAGGCGAGAATTCAAGAACCTGGAAGGAAAATGCGATAGTGTGGGCTGTAAGGCGGAAGAGGTGGACAAAAAGAATCGTCACCTAACTTTGTACGTCAAAGAGTTGGCGGGGAAAGTTCGGAGGGGAGAAGAGGCAGATGAGGAGCTACGAAGAATATCAGAAAAATTATCCACCGGGGTCGAAAGAATAGAGAAAAATATAAAAGATGAGAGAGGAAGAGTGGCCCGGGTTGAGAGAAAAGTTGAGAATCTCGACCACGACTTGACCGAGTCGGTGACACAACATGTCGCTGAAGAAATCAGCGGGGTGCGCGATGTGATGACTCGTGAAATCAGTCAATTAGAGCAACAGACCGATGCGTCGGCCGGATCAGATGTAAAAGAATTAACGAACAAAACGAAGACACGTCGCAAGAGGCATCGAGAAAACAAAATATTCAAACAGGGTGAAAAAAGTAATAATAAATTAAAATGGATAAGGAAAAAATGTACCAAAACAAACAAAAGAAAAAATACCGTTAAACCCACGAGTAAAAAACTTAAGAAGAAGCCTAAAACTAAGTCAGAAATAAAAACCAGATTTAATAACTTGATGCCCGTTAAGGTAAGCTATCTTAATATAAATAATTGTTGTCGTGAGAGACACTGCTCCCCAGTTGCCATGTCCGGTCGTGGAAATATCGGCGAAAGTAATTTATAAACAAAAAAAAGAAATGAGCCGAATTTCCCGATCGCGACTGTAAGAAACATCAAATGGCGCCCGAACAGGGACTCAGAGTAATATCCACATCAATATTTAATGGTTTTTTACATGAACGTGTTTTTTCGCCACAGTGGTCGAAATGCCTGGTAGCTGCTATTCCCAAAGCCGGCAAAGCTTCTAATAAAGCATCATCGTATAGACGGATTGCACTGGCTTCTTGTTTCAGAAAATGTTTCGAGATTGTGTTCAAAAACAGACTCACATAGTGAACTGAAAATAATAATATTTTTCCCGCACGGTCTGTTTGGTTTCAGACCTGGCCTAGGCCCATTTACTTAATAAAGAGTTTTCAGTTGCGACCTTCTTGGATGTAGAGGGAGCCTTTGACAATGCATGGATTCCAATTTCAGTAGAAAAGTTAAGGAAATCAGGTATCCCTGACAGTCTTGCCAAATTCATCTGTTCATTATTTCAAAAGAGAACCCTGTTTTTCCTTAATCCAGGTAAATACAAATTCATTATTAGGCATGCTTACAGGGAACTCTGGCTTAGGGCTCTGATCTGAACCTAATATTATTTATCTTTTATGTCTTGTCTTTATTTAATACACCGATACTTCCAAACTCACGAATTTTTTGTCATATGCTGAAGATTTTGTTATCTATAGTATTCATAAAAATGTCTCTCACTGTGTTCGTGAAAATCAACTTTGTGTGGCTCGTTGTAATGAAATATTGTACGATATCGGGCCTAATATATCTCCCGCTGAGTCAGCATTTTTCATTTGTAGGACTAGATTATTCTTCTCTCGTCATCTTGCAATTCACATCGGCGATGAGCCCATTCCCATGGTTATCTGCGTTAAGTATTCAGGGATGCATTTAAATATGAAGCTTACCTGGTCTCGCCACATATTACTACACCATAAACAAACCTTAAAAATTACTAACCTACTTAAATCCATTGGTAGCAGTTCCTGATGAGCGGAACCAGAAATTCTTAATTTAATTTTTAGAACTCTAATTATTTCTTGCCTTGACTATGGTTTTATGTTCTACGGTTCGGCCTCCAGATCTAATCTGTCTAGACTCGATATTATACAAAACCTTTGTCTGCGCATTATTACCGGCAATTTCAGGTCTTCTCCGATTGCTTGTCTCCAAATCGAGAATAAAACACCTCCCTTATTTATAAGAAGGAATGTTCTTACTGACCGATATGCGATCAAATATTTTAATTGCCGATTCCCTCCTCACTAATGCAACAGCTTAAAGTTATCAGCACCTATTGAAGATTTGTTTTTTCTAAATTACCGTTATTAGCAAAACGAATCTCGATCTATCACAAGTATTGCCTTGCTCTTATTCCTAAGGTTCCATCTCACTATTTATACATTTTTTATTAATACGATAAATATAAATATTGACACCACGTTAGTTCAGAAAATTAAAGATACTAAATAAAAGAATGGAAACAAAAATATAGTAACGGTGTTTCAGTAGGCGGTATAAAAATAAGTATGTTTAGATTCGCAGATGATATCGAAATAATAGCAGACAGCGAACAAGAACTAAGGTGCTCACTAGATCAGATGAATCAAATATTTAAAACATATAATATGAAAATAAATAAAAAAAAAACAACAACAATAATGAGATGTAGTAAAGAAAAAGATAGTAAAGAAATAGATATAAAAATAGACGGAGAAAAATTAAAACAGGTAAAAAAGCAAAAATATCTGGGAAGTATAATAACAGAAGGTGGAAGAAGTGATCAAGATATAAAGGAAAGAATAGCAATAGCAAAATTAGCATTCAAGAAAAAAAGAAACTTCCTGACATCTAGAAATATTCAAAGAGAAATAAAGAAAAAATTTATTAAAGTATTCGTATGGAGTATAGTACTATATGGTTCAGAAACTTGGAATTTGAATCAACGGTTGAGCAATCAACTGGAAGCATTCGAAATGTGGTGCTGGAGAAAAATGGAGAGAATATCATGGACAGAAAAAATAAGAAATGAAGAAGTATTAGATAAAGTTAAAGAGAAAAGAAGTCTATTAAGGAAATTAAAGGAAAGAAGATCTAAATGGATTGGACATATATATAGAAATAATGAATATCTAACACAGGCTCGGATGTTCAAATTATAGTGTTGTTCGTATCAGTTGTTTCATACGCGTTCCTGTTCGACACTTTTTCTATCGTTTGCGCAGCGGCCGTCGCGTGCCGCTGGTGATTGTGCGATTAGCACTTCACCATGATGTTACGTACACCGGAGAAATGTAAAAGTAGTGGTGCTGTCGTTGTCAGCGATAACAATGACGATAATTTAAGTAACAATGATATGCAGATAGATGACGGTCACTTATCTCGGAAATCATCCGTTCGTCGTAATATTTACGCGAGTTTACCAGATTCAGATCTTTCTAGTGAGAACGGCGATGATGTTTTGCAGTGGCATGCATCAGTGGAGCACAACGGTAGAAGTAAGACAAAGATAAAGAAACTGAAGCCGGTCTCGGTCACAATCACAACGCATAATAGCTTTGCACCGCTGGCTCCTGATAGTGGTCTTGTGCATAGCGTGCTGCACTCCGACCTAGCTGGCACTAGTACCAACGCTCAGACAACTGTTCCGCCGACAATGCGTCGCAATATTGATAACGCTAGAAAACTTCCGCCGATTACCATCGTTAATACCGATGGTAAGCTCAATTTGAAATTCCTATTCGATAACATTAAAAATCAGGTTAAACACGAATTTAAAATACGTAATTATAATCGGTTTAGAACGTCCGTTTTTCTGTCTAATAATATAGACTTCGACAATATTATCGCATTTTTAAAAAAAATGAATACTCCGTTCTATACACATGTTCCGCGAGATTGCAAGCCGGTAAAAATGATATTGAAAGGGCTTCTGGCTTCATTCACTAGTGATGAGATCGAAAAAGAATTAATGAAACAAATCGATGTTACGTCGGTTGTTCAATTTAGCCGAAAAGTAGAGGTCAACAGTACACTGCAGTTGCCCGTTTATCTTATAACTTTTCCATCTAATACTATCCCGCAGCGTATTTTAGAAATTAGAACGTTATTCTCGTGTATTATAAGGTGGGAGAAGTATATTAGAAAAACGCAGTACCTTCAGTGTTATCGATGTCAAAGATTTGGTCATGTTTCACAAAACTGTCAGCTCCCTGAGCGATGCGTGCGCTGTGGCAAAAGCCACTCCAGCTCGTTGTGTGGTGCGCAGTCATATAAGTGCGCCAACTGTTCCGGGCAGCATCCAGCAAGCTCGCAGGAATGTCGCGTAATACAAAAAACAGTTAGAACTCGTGCTAAAACATTTCATGACGGCACAAGTGACAAAATGTCTCGAGCAGCTAGTTTGTGTTTCACCAACGTACTGGCGCGAATGAAACTGTTGCCAGCCAAGCAGGCTTGTTCAAAAACGTTAAGGTCAATGAAACTTATGCTAGTAAGGTCAGAGGTGCTAGTACTTCTCCCCGTGACGAAAATACTAATACTTTCTCTATTAAGGAAATTATCTCCTTATTTCGAGAATTTGATTTAAGTTATATTTTTAAAATAGTCAGGACAGTTATAGATAAACTACGATGTCTTAAAAGTAAGGATGCTTTTACAAAATTGCAAGTAATTATAGAAACCGTCGTTAATTTATTATAAATGTCGCTAAATTTTAATACTCGAATAGTTGCGTGGAATTGTAATTCCATTACAGATAAGAGTGACGAATTGCATGTTTTTGCAACTAACAACAAGATAGATATCATTGCATTATCCGAAACTAGGTTAGACAGTACTTGTAGATTCAAATTTCCCGGCTTTTTTGTTTATCGAAACGATGTTAGTCGTAGATGCGGCGGGGTCAGTATACTTATAAACAAAAGATGGCAGTTTGATCCTCTTCCCATTCTGCAATTAAACTGCGTCCAAGCTGTAGGCGTAAATCTATACACGGATAATAATAATAACACTATTAGCATTTTTGCCATATATAAACCCCCAAGATGTACGTACAAATTTGCGGATGATATTCTGTCACTGTTGAGAACTAATAATAAAGTCATTTTGATTGGTGATTTTAATGCTAAAAATGTTTCAGTAATAACAGGGCTGGTAATATCCTTTACGAAATTTCTTTACGTACTGGTATTTGTATTTCTGCGCCTAAAGAACCTACTTACTTTCCCAGCGCCAGGGGACTTCGAAACAGTGTCATAGATATCGTGCTGACGAAAAATGTTGCGATTACACCTCCCATATCATTAAGTTGTCTGTCTTCTGACCATAATCCCATATCTGTTGTCATAGTGAGTAATAAATTGCATGCTGTAGATAATTACATTCCTGACTTTCAAAACGCAAATTGGGACGAATGTAGAAAATTTATTTCAGAAAATATTATTTTAAACGCGCGTATTTGCAGCGTGACTGATATCGATAAGCATCTGAACACTCTCACGAACTTAATCATTACTGCCGCTGAAAACTTTATTCCAAAGATACCAACCAATAGGTTACATAACAGTTTGCCTACTTATATGCTTGCGCTTCTCAAGCTTAAGAATTACATTAGAAGATTATACGTTAAGCTTTGTTTTACTAGCCGTTCACGGTATTTAAAAATTGGCTTGAATTATATTAATAATCTTGTCAGGTTTCTTCTACGTAAAAATAAAAATGATAACTTTAATCGCATGCTGTCAAATCTAACAGTAAAAGACAATCGCCTTTGGAAAATTTGCAAACTTTATACTAAGCAGCACGCATTTCTTCCTCTTTTGTATGACGCATGCCTAGATAACTACGTGTATAGCGATTCCGCGAAAGCAGAGTTACTAGCGGCAAAATACTTCGCGACTCACACCCGAAATTGCAAACTTACGTCGAAGTATCAAACAAATAAAATCAATTCCACTGTTAAAAACTTTCTGACTCAGAATCATTCGGCCGATAATATTCTACTAGTTACTCCCAAAGAGATACGAGACAATATTAAAGCCTTGAAACCTAAAAACACTTCTGGAATTGATAATATTCCTGCTATTGTCATTAAAAAACTCCCATGTAAAGCCATTGTTGAACTTACTAACTTGATAAATGCTATGCTTAGATTTGGATATTTCCCTAACAGTTGGAAAATTGCAAAAATCATTACTCTCCCTAAGCCCGGGAAAGACACTTCGCAAACGTCAAATATTCGCCCTATTAGTCTACTAAATAATCTCAGTAAGATATAGCAGAAAAATCGATATTATCTCGACTTAAAATGCATTCCAGCAGACATCACTTGATTCCTAACGTTCAGTTCGGTTTTCGTCCTGGTTACTCAACCACTCATCAGGTGGCGAGAATTACGGAATATATTTCGCATAATTACAACTGCAATAAACATACAGGTATGGTCCTATTAGATGCTGCAAAAGCATTTGATACAACATGGCACAAGGGGATTATTTATAAAATGATTCTATACAAATTCCCTCCTCATATTATTAATCTCCTTCATAGTTACTTGAGTAACAGATTATTCGATGTAATTGTTAATGGAGCTAGGTCGTCCACTAAAACGTGTTTAGCTGGGGTCCCGCAAGGAAGTATCTTAGGTCCCTTTTTATTTATGTTATTTCTATCTGATTTTCCCGAGCTGAGGGAGGTGCAGGCCGCGCTGTACGCCGATGATACGGCACTTTACTGCAATAGTTCTTATATACCAAATGCAATTACAAACAAGCTGCAAGCGGGACTTAATTGCGTTTTGCGTTATTTTAAAAAATGGCAAATAGACATAAACCCGAGTAAAACTGAAGCCGTATTTTTCACTCGCAGGCGCCCCATCCTGCCCGCGGAAATAAAAATTAATTCCAAAATAATTAGCTGGTCGAATCACGTGCGTTATCTTGGAGTTATACTAGACAAAAGGTTGAACTACTCGGAGCATATAAATCAAGTGTTCATAAAAGCTAATAAAAGAATTTGTACCATATATCCATTATTCAATCGAAAGTCGTTTCTTAGCATTAATGTAAACTTTGTTAATTGTTACTATCGGTTGTTCGCTCGCGTGCTTATCAGTTAACGATTGTTCGGCGATAACGGCATCTTCACTTTCAAAGACATCGTTTGTATAGCTGATAAGACTGGTGAGATCGTTTTAATTTAATCGCTCTGCGCTCGTCTTTCGGTTATTTAGCGGTCTTTCTTAAAAAGATTAAGTTCATTCTGTTTAGTTAATTTATTTCTATTTATATATTTTATTTTATTTTATTTTCTTCCGTTACCCCGATTTTTTTTCCTTTCTTCTTCTTTTCTCTATTTCTTATTTGCTGTGTTTGATCAATGAGCTCGTCTAGTGGAGGCCGCTCAGCGGCCTCCTCCAAGGAAAGTAAGTTGTCGAAACCGAATCTGCATCTCCAGATGGAAGTTAACGCTTCCGGTAAACGTAAATTATCCGGTCCCCTTTCTCCGGTCGCATCGGTCCCTAGTAAGGATCTGCGACTCTCTAATCCAGACCTCATTAACCTCGCCGGCAATAGCAGTAATAATAACGATACCAGTGAAAATAACACTAAAAATAGTAAAAATAATAATAATAAAAATAACAGTAATAACAATAAAAATAATAATAGTAGCGATAATAGTATTAATCACTTAAGCAAAAATAACTCTAACATTAACGTTAGTGCTACCGATGCTATTAAAAACTTTACTATTAAAAACTCGCACCTTACTAGTAATATCAATAATACCAATAATAATAATAACAGAGATGCCGACAACAAAAATAATACTAACGGAGTAATAATAATAGTAATAACATTAGTAATAATAATAACAATGATGATAGTAATGGTGGTAGCAATAACAATAGTAATGATAATAGTAATGATGATAACAACAATATGAATATCGCAATATTTGCCGACAATCACCCAAGTTCTTTCACGGTCTACGTGGAAGGTTGCTCTGAGGATAGAAACATCGGCAATCTCCACCCTTTAGCCCTTGCAAGGCTTATTCACGCTGCGTCCACTCCTCTAAGCAGAATTGATTCTCTCGGCAAGGGTCGCATTGCGGTCCAATTTCCTTCCGCTTCTTACGCAAACTCTTTCTTAAATAATTCCACTTTACTTTCATCCAGCGTACATTCCCAACAGTCTACTATACAGATTGGGTGTCATCACAGATGTCCACCCATCGTTCACAGAAAAGGACATCCTGGAGGGCATTTGGTCCTCTATTCCCATCATTTCTATCCGCCGAATTCATCGTACTTCCGAGGGAAAGAAAATTCCGACAAGGTCTGTTGAATTGAAGTTTCTCAACAGAGTTCTTCCGGAATTCGTCTCCATTTTCCAACTGAGATTTCTTGTCTCCCCTAGCATCCGTCAACCTACTCAGTGTTCGAATTGTTTCCTATTTGGACACATCGCCAAACACTGTCGTAGCACCTCCCCTATCTGTCCTCACTGTGCCTCTCGACACCTTATTACAGACTGCAGTAATCTGCAAGAACCGCCACTTTGTCGCAACTGCAAAGGCCCTCATTGCTCTAACGATCGTTCTTGCCCAGAATGGGGAAGACAAAAAGACATTAAGAGGCTAATGGCCTTTGAAAATATTTCTTTTCAAGAGGCTGCCTCTTTAAATAAGAATCGCGTTGTATCACAAGCATTCACCTACGCGGATCGAGCCGCGGTGTCCCCTTTGTCGCACAGAGCTCCTTCCAAAGGGCCTACCTCCTCCCCATCTCGAATCTATTCTCCTCCTAGCCCTAAATCTCCCACTTTCCACAAACCTCGTAATCCTAAATCTTCATATGTTCCTTCTCCTCAATTTTCTCCGCTTTCTTCTAACTTTATCCCTCAACCCTCTAATGGATGGGCTCTTAGGAGACCTACTCATTCAAATATCCCGGCTACAAATGATACCTATGCCGCAACTACTTTTCAAACCAATCCTACCTCCTTGACTAACATCTCTGTTCCTTCCTCGATTTCTCCGCCCATAATTCAAACTATCTCGGCGGCCATCATGGAGCTTCTTAACTCCAACAACATTGTTTCTTCTTCCTCCTTTGTTGACTCATTATCATCGTTTCTCTCCAATAATCTTTGTTCTCAATAGTGATACGGATTCGGTACTTTTGGCGCTATCTGTTATTCGACGTTCGAGCTAGAAATTATTCTTCGATGTATTCATTAATTCTCGGTTTCTCGAACGTCGATATATTTTACATCGCCGTTTTGTCTTGTCTTGGTAGCTTATCTGCCCGATACCAAAAATCCCCGAGATCAGTGGCGTGATCGGCGAGTACACGGTCGCGCTGGGGTAGAGACGCAATAGTGTCTAAGTGGTAGTGGTCAGTGGCCAAGACAATGATATGCGCGTGCGGAAAAAAGCGCAGAATAAGATGTGCCGAGTAATGTCGAGCCGAGAGAACATTATAAAAGGCAGGGTAATTTACGCGCTAGTAATTTAATAAATGTTCTAGAAAAATCGGCGGTTATTATATTAATTGATAAGGTACCGGGTAATTTCAGCGAGTCGACTATATCGTTTGGAATAGCCCATCGTGTACCGAAATCTTCGTACGTGCATCTTGCACTATAAGTCGAGAGTCAGATTAATTGTTCACGCGAGCGAGTCGTGTTTTCTCGTGGCTCGAAAAAGAACTTTCGTTGTAATTTTGTCGTTGCCGTCACGTGTTACCGTTTAGCCCAATTGTGAAAATTCATCGTGCATTCAACGCAGTCGATCGAATTTTCGTTTTTTTTGTATAAATTTCTTTGTGCTTACTAGTCTAAACCGCATTTCTTTTCTCGTATGCATTTATTACGCGGCTGCGTCGCTTGTCTGTGATTATTATGAATACATACGTTCTTTTTTAATAAAAGGTTTTCATTTTGGACACGTGCTAAAAGAAAGGGCCTCGTGAATTCTCCTGCTGGAGAAACTGCCGTTATTCCGGTGTTTTTTTTATTGTTTCGTTGTTTTCTTTTTTTACTTCGAATATTAGTAACAATAATAATAAAAAATAAAAGTCTAATGCTCGAAAAAGGGGTTTCCGATAAATTTTAAGTGTTCGTACAAAATAGCGTCCGGAACAGTGACCGAGAGTATCGATCTGCATCATCGGGGATAGTAGATTTGCATCAATAGTTACAGAAGCATAAAAGTTAAAAGCTCGGAGCCAAGCATTGCTTCTTATGTTCGATGTTGCTCCTTTTCGTCACTTTCTCATTCTATACTCTTTCGTATTCACCCCTTTTTCTTTTCCCGCAAATATTTCCAGGCATTGTAGACAGCTGCCCGAATCTGATGAATTATGCACTTTTTATGTGCTTGTTGGTTTTTACGTCATTTTGTGAATATGCCGTTGCTGAGGTAATCAAAAATACCTTCGGCCACGGTTTTTTTCACTTTACTCCTCTTGCTCCCCTATGTACTCAAGTCAAGTTGCTACAAAACATCTTTGGACTGAGATACATAGGAACTACTCTCTGCTGCACAGTCTCTTGTGCTTATGGAACATTTATTAGGATTGCTGACGTGCACCTAATTCAACTCATAATTTGTAGACTTGATCTACATTCTGCGTTCGTAATGGGCATTAGGCTGTCTACTTCGTTGCCTTTTGTTTTCAGCACCAAAGCCTCCTTTTATGCCAGCGGCATATGTGTCAATGGGAGGACAATTCGTTCTTTGCTCTCTGCATGCCTCCCTTTCTTAAAATTTAGCTCAGTTTATCTTTCCCCTTTGCTCCACTTTATGTTTTATCTGGCTGGCTCCGTTTTGCTTTCTTTTCCGTTCTATTTCCATTGCCCTACCTCTCCCTTTTCTTCTACCTCCAAGCTCCACTTATGCGCTGTTGGCCTTGCATGTTGTAATGGCCTCCTACACCGGTCGAGGCCTCTCTCACTTTTTCCCTTCTGTCCATGTCCCCACTTTCCTTTGTCCCAACCCTTCTAAGGTTTAAACATGGTGGCCGCCTTGAATATATTACAATGGAACTGCCGTAGCCTTAGAGCTAATAAACATTCATTAGAGGGTCTGTTGGATCTCCATGAAATCAGTGTCGCTCTTATCTCTGAAACGTGGCTCCGTGCTGGAATGAATCTCCGATTTAGTGGTTTCACTCTGGTCAGGAATGATCGTGAGGATGGTTTAGGGTGGAGCCGCTATCCTCATGAGAAATGATATTCCCTTTCTTTCTCATAATGTTCCTTATAACTTCTCCTCTAACAACAATCAGCCAAATATTGTACATATTTCTATTCCTACTAACCCTGGCCGCTCCCTAAATTTTATTTCCGTCTATGTTCCTCCTGATTATGATCTTCGTCACTTTCCCCTCTCTCAGTTTTTCAATTCTCTTCCTCATCCCTTTATCATTGGTGGCGACTGGAACGCTCGCTCCCCCTCTTGGGGTTGCTCATCCTATAACTCTAATGGTACTGTCCTTGAAAATTCTATTCTTTCCGATAACTTGGTTCTCCTTAACGATTCCTCGCCTACATATATTAGGAGTCCGTCCATCTTCAGTTCCCTTGACCTAACTTTTTCCTCTCCCAATGCTGGAATCAACTATAACTGGAGGACTCTTGCGGGTACCTTTGGTAGTGATCATGTTCCCATTCTGATAACGCCTCTCAATTTTCCTTCTCCTGCTCCATTTAGGCCCCTTCATTCTCCCAAATGGAATCTTTCCAAAACGGACTGGGCTCTATTTCGTTCTATTATGGATAATTTGCTTCCTAATTTGTGTCCTTCCTCTGATCCCATATCATCCTATAATTTTTTTGCTTCATTCCGCTACATCTGCTCTTTCTTTATCTTCTCCATCTCGCCCCCCGATGCGCTCCAAGCGAGGTACGTCGGCATTTTCACTCTGGTGGAATGACGAGTGCGAGGCAGCTTTTAGGCTCAGTCGAGCTACTTTTAGAAACTTTCGCTCCAATCCTACTACCGAGAATTTTCTTGCTCACAAGCGAGCTAATGCTAGAGCTAGGTACATGCTGAAAGCCTCAAAGAGGTCCTCCTGGCAGAACTTCTGTTTTTCCTTCTCCAGAACTACCCCACTTTCTCATATTTGGAAAATGGCTAAGGCGTTCAAATCCCCGTTTTCAGAACACCCGTCTAACCTTAATCTCACTCGTGATAGCCTATTATCTTTTGTCGACTCCACTGCTCCCGCGTACGTTCCTAACTTTAATGAACTTTACTCCTTTCCTTCCGTACAGAGCTCCCCCCCGCACCCTTTAACATCTGCATTCAATATCAATGAACTGAAATCTGTTCTCCTAAACTCTACCAGTCCTACACCGGGTATAGATGGTATTCCATACATAGTCCTTAAAAATCTGTCTGAGCAGTCACTTGCGTTTCTCCTTGAACTCTTCAATTCCTTTTTATCCAGAGCCATTACTCCGTCTTCCTGGAACTCCTTTATCGTTATTCCCATCCCGAAAAAAAATGCTTCCTTACGTCCTATCTCTTTGGCATCATGTTTCAGGAAACTCTTCGAAGGCATGCTGAATAAACGTCTCGTTTGGTGGCTGGAACATAACAACTTACTTCCTTCCAACATGTTTGGCTTTCGACCAGGCATTGGTCCTGCCGATTGTATTAGCTCCTTTGTTTCCCACGTTTATAAATCCTTCATACATAAGCATTTCACGCTGGCTTCTTTTATCGACTTATCCTCAGCCTTTGATAACGTTCATCTACCTAGTCTAAAAGACGCAATGGCCGCAATTAATCTCCCAGTCAAATTCATTTCGCTGACTATTAATCTTATGATAAATCGCATTATCCACATTTCCTCTCCGTGGCTTCAAGCTACAAGAAGTGTTTTCCGCGGTCTTCCGCAAGGTTCCCCCCTCAGCCCTACCCTCTTCAATATATATACCATTGCTGTAGCATCTCTTACTTTAAACTCCCTCTCTTTATTCTTTGCGGATGATATTCTTCTTTTTTCCTCTTCCTACGACTTGGTAATCGCCAACGAAACTCTTAATTCGTCTTTGTTTGCACTTGAACAGTCCCTATCTTCTATTCACCTTTCTGTTTCTCCTTCTAAATCCTCTTCTATGGTTTTTACTCTCCAGCCCTACAATTCCACATTAATCAACCTATCCCTGAATCAAGTTTCTCTTCCCCGTGTTATTTGCTTCTGCTATCTCGGTATTTACCTTAATAGTCGTCTGACCTTCTCTGAGCATATTGACCACCTTTCTTGTTCTGCCGTTAAAAGACTGAACTTGCTAAAATCCTTGTCTCCAACCAAATGGGGAGGTGATCCTCATCTGCTCATTTCCCTGTATACATCCATTATTCACTCCAAGTTTGATTACTGCTCTTTTTTCTATGGTTGTGCCTCCAGATCCCTTCTTTCCAAATTAGATATAATACAAAACTCCTGTCTCCGTCTTTGCCTCGGTGCTCTCAAATCTTCTCCCATTTCAGCAATGCTCGCGGAATCTAACATACCTTCCCTCTCAGTTCGAAGGTCTTATTTGGACTATCGATTCCTTTCCAAACGTTTACCTATCACTTCGTCTCAACTTATTCCTTCCTACATTTACATTGCCAATAACTGGCGTTTTGTTTCTAATAAAATCCCTATCTTAGCCCCTATTTCTCAACGTCTTAGCCATTTTTCCTCCCATATTATATCCAGCAATAATCTTCCGTACTTCTCACTCAATTATTTCGACCTCTTACACCCTCCCAAAGTACACTTTCTTCCTAAATTTTCTAAGTTTATGCCTCAGACCGTCATTAAACAGGAATTTCACAGTACGGTCAGTTGTCTTTTTCCTTCTCATGCACTTGTTTTTACTGATGGCTCTAGAGGACCCGGTGGGGTCGGATCGTCTTTTATTCTTCCCGACTCCAACTTCTCCGAATCCTTTCGCCTCCCATCTTTCTGTTCTATTTTTACGGCCGAATTGATGGCTATCCTTCGTGCGATCATACATATCTCGTCCAAACGTTCGTCCTCCGACTATCTAATCATTTCTGACTCCATGGGTGCTCTCCAGGCTATCAGTTCACCGCTTCCTCCTCCCTCTTCTGACTTCTTTATTCTTCGTATACGATCTCTCATTTATAATCTTTCTTTCCATCACTCTGTACACATTGACTTACTGTGGGTTCCTGGTCACAGAGGCATCGAGGGTAATGAAATGGCGGATGCTTTGGCTCAGGTTGCTGTTCGTTCTCGCTTCTATTTTAAAAAAATCCCGGCTGTTAATCTATTACCCCTAATTAAGAAGCTTCATTTCAGATTTTGGTCGGATGTGTACCCTTCTTCTTTTACCAACAATCGTTCCTTCTACCTTTCAATCCAACCTACACTTCCTTCTCATCCATGGTTCTCGGAGTTTCCCTCTCTTCCACGATTTATAATTTCCTCTATTGTCCGCCTGCGCTTTAATCACACACTGCTGCCCTCTTCACGCTATCGTTTCTCTTTGCTTCCCTCTCCTCATTGTCCGTTGCATCCAGATGAAGCAGTTGTCTGTGATGCTGATCACATTTTCTTCGAGTGCTCTGCTCTTTCTGCGGAGCGCTCTCTTTTCTATCTTCACCTTATAAAGCTGGGGCTTCTCACTCCTTACTGTGCGTCTTACATCTTGTCCCTTCCTTCCCAGTCTGTTGTTCTTGTCCTTGGTTTCTTTATTTCAGCTGTCTCCAATCGAATTAGGTTCTAGTTAGTTGTTTCTTCTTCCCATTATGTCTGGGCAATGGTCCATAGTTGATGCGCCCAAAAAAAAAAAAAAACTAATTCTATACAAAACATTAATTCGTCCTATAGTTTGCTATTCATGTCCAGTGTGGAGTTCAGTTTCTAATGCTAGTTATAGTAAGCTGCAGTTATTGCAAAACATCTGGTTTAAGATGTGTATTAAATGTCCCTAGATACTCTAAAATTCTAAATATGCATCTGACCTTAGGACTACCTTTTATTAGAGATTACGTATTAGATTTAACACGTAAATTCTGCGAGAAGTGTTTACAGCATGAAAATGAGTTAATCTCTGCAATTGTTAATTATGATTCTACGCAACTCGAGTTCATGTACACCAGATACAAGCACAGAAGGCTTAAACACAATATACTGTAGTATTAGTTCTAGTGGTGTAGCGTTTAAGTTTCTTTATTTATCACAATTGTAAATCTTATGTTGACGTGTATTATTTTTATTTATTTATTTATTCATTTATTTATTTTTCTTCTTTTCTTTTCTCGTCCGGGATGCACAGGTTTTTTTTAATTGCTTTTTTTTACCTGTTGTTACAATTTAAGATGTAATTTATCATGTCTATGCATTGCTTTTTCATTTCAACTTCAAGTCGTGCGGTAAGCTATAGTTGGCGGTACGCAATTATAAGTTCCAATATTTTTTTTTTTTCATGTTGTTCCTCGATTGTTTTTTGCAATAAACTTCTTTCTTTCTTCTTCTAACACAAATAATAGAAGGAACCATGGAAGGGAAACGACCAAGAAGAAGGCCAAGACAGAAATACGTAAAACAAATAAAGGAAGACGTGAAAGTAAACGAATACGGAGAAATGAAGAAAATGGTTTTATCCAGGAACTTTTAGAACATGGCTGTCCACCAATCTATCATATGGATTGAGGAATTAAGAAGAAGAAGAATCTAACGTGATCCGTACTGTGGTTCAATAATTTCATTAATAACAAATATCCGGATTGCACCAAAATATTTACAGATGATGCTAAGCTCATAGGTCCCTACAGTCTCGCTGGTTCCGTTTTCATTGCAACTGACGTTATTCTTCCTGATGCGTCTGTTTTTACTGCCGAACTGTTGGCTATCGATAAAGCTCTTAATATTTCATATTGAATGTTCTTAGCCCGGATAATAAATTTACAATTTTCTTCGATAGCCTCGGTGCCTTGATCGCCCTAGATCGTAGTTCATTTGATTATAAATGTCACCCGCTTATTTATGAAATCAAGTCTAAATATCTTAAAATTATTAATAACAATGGCTGTTTAAACTTTTGTTGGATTCCCAGTCGTCGCGGGATTGGGCTGAATGATAATGTTGATGCCGCAGCTAAATGCTCTGCCTTGAATGGAATTGTATTCCCTATTCATTCCTTTCTCAGACTTACATCACAGGAGTGTCAGATCACTACTCTGGAGGTTTGGATAGCTTATAGGGAGAATACTGGTAGATATTATGATATGGTTCAATCTGATATACCTTCGCTTCCTTGGTATTTCGATATTCCACTGTCCATTCGCGATCGTCTTATTCGTAAGTATGTCACGCTAGTTTGTATATTGCGTGTGGGGCATTCCCGAGTCGCTTTAAATTTTGCAGACTCCTCTGAGTGCAACAGTAATCACATTAGGTCTACTCCTTATTTAATGACATTAATCACTTGCAGTTCAGCTGCGACAAACACAAGCACAATAAGGAAAGATTTTACGAAGAATTAATTTCATGCGGATTGTTCCCTCCATATATGTAGTGTTCATTATTTACTCTGTTCTGGACATACAGCAATTTTTACTACGGTTAGCTTTATAATTAATAACAAAATTTTAGTTTAATTTATAATAATAAAAAAAAAAAAAAAAAAAAAAAAAGAAATAAAGAGGATAGAGGATAGAGGAGAGAAAAGAAAATTAAAGAAAGAGTTTATTGAAGGAAACATGATTTTTATTTGATTTTTTTTTAATTTTAATTTTCTCTCTTTCATTGGAGATTTTATTACTTCGTTGATGAAGGCAGTTAGTTTTATTTCATTTTATTCCTTATCAATCTATTTTTATTACATTCTTTATTTATTTATTTGTTTTTCTTGCATTGTAGTTTTTGTTCAGTGTGGATACTTCCTTTTCCCATCAGGCATTGTGAACATTGTCAGGCGGTCAAATTGTGAGATGGGAATTTTTAAATTTTTAAATTTTTATTTTTCATTTTGTTTTTGTTTTCTTTTTCTTCCCCCGGGAAAAAAAAATCGTATTTCTCTATGTTAAGTTTCATCAAGCATTGTGGGCACTGCTCTGCAGTTGCGGTCATATTTCAGAATAATAACCTATTTTAATTTCTTACTCTGCTTTTTTTTTTGGTTAATTTCATTGGGCATTGTGGACACTATTCTATAATTGCGGCCCCATACTGTAGAATGGACTTTCTTTCCTCTGCTTTCCATTCCTTACTTTTCTATTACGAGTAATTTTTCATATCTACTTATAGTGTAGCTTGCTGGCCAAATGAACTGTAAAAAAAAAAAAACAACTCACAAACAAACTTTTTAAGGAATTTAATAAATTTTTACAATCAATTAAATCGAGTACCGTAAAAATAGTGTGCATTTAAATTAAAATAGTATTAGGTACATATTTTAAATAGACAAGTGTAATAATAATGTAATAATGTAAAATGGGATCAATGTGCCACAAAAATTTGATTTAGATTGTAATGTGACCATTACATGGCTCGATAAAAATAAACAAATAAAAATCGTAGAAAAACAAAATAAAAATAAAATACTAAAAATTTAATTTAATAAACTATCGAACGAATGGTGTGAGCGTAAGTGTTCGTATGTGCGTAATCCTGTTGTCGGCTAAGGGCGAATGGAATTCTGTATCGCCACCCACGGAGGACGATTCGGCAAAGGGTAATTGTACGAATCATAAAAAAATAAGGCCTGTAAATATCGCAGGTTATAAGGATTCCGAAAACGCACAGAAATTTGATTGGATCAAAGAATCTCCGCGCGGTCTCCTTCGCCTTCATCTTCAGCGATTCTGGCGAGTGCCGCCGTCAGGGTTGTAAAACAAGGCGACGAAAATAACGGCTGGAATGAGCCAGAGTGCAATGCTGGCGAAACCATCTAAAAACAGTTAGAGTCAGTTTGATTTTTGTCGCGGTCGAGATCACGACGACACAGTTTTCGGTTTTGGTCATCGGACCAATCGAAAAAGAGACAAAGTAATTCAGGTTGGCCACGGGCTATACCTTTGCTGCTCGACATCGGGCAAGATCTTAATTCCGATCAAACATAGTCGAAATTGTTTTATTATTCGAAAAATGTACCGATTGCAATTTGTAAATTATCTTAAAAATATCGCGAACCGAATTTCCCTCCGCAGATCTACCAATTCAAAGGACCAACGGACCACCGTCACTTAGGATATCGCACCACCCGGCCGACAATAGAGATACGTATTAAATTTATTTATATTTAGTAATCGTCGCCGTGTTATATTCGTATTACGTTAATTAACTTGTGTTTTCGGCGGTCGACCGTTCAAGTAAAATCGTTGTAGGTAAACTCATAATAAAACTTTTAAATTTTAATCCATTTCCTTGACTTATCTAATAATAATAATAATAATAATAATAATAATAACCATAATAGTAATAATAATAACCATAATAATAATAAATAAAAATACAACATATTAAAACCCGCGGCGGCATCCCTGGATAAACTTAAAAATTTTACCTTAACAACGGCAAGTACCGTTACAAGATTTGGACACATTAATCAACCATCATCGATGAATTGTAAAAATGGCACAAATAAATATATGAGAAAAAGACAAAAGAAAGAGTTACTCGTATTAATCAGTACTAGCCTAAGAACGCGTTAAAAGTAATACATACTATATTTATCCCCGCGGTGTAAATCTACAAATTGATAACACTGATGACTTAGTTTTAATTAATTTAAATAAGTACGATCCCTAATCATACACTAGAGGGAAAAAAAATTGGTGTGTGGAAAAAGGAGGTTCAAAAATGGCTGAAGGAATGGTGCAAAGATTGAAGATCAAGTATAGCCCACTACCTTTTATTTTTATTTATTTACAGACATTAACCTTGTTTTTATCGTATCTATCCTAATATCCCACAAAAGATCACGTTATCGATTTAAAATATTAAGCTATCTGCATTTCCGGTGTACAAATATATATATATATATATATTACGTGGCGTCTTATGTATTAATATGCGTATGTATACTATTAACTAATGTTTTAAATAATTTTTGTGATTTATAGAATAAGTTCAGTTTTAATTTTTGGATTCTGTTTCTATCTTAAATAAACGCTAATGAGAGTGTTGGGCACTCACACAACGGGCATATTTGCCCAGTGAGACCCGCAACTTATTTTAAAAAAATAAAAAAACCTCAAGCACATAGGACACGCAGCAAGGAAGAAGGTGACGGGTTAGTTCGATCGGCGATGTCATGCTTCATTGTAATGTAGCACGGATTTTATTCAAAAACTTCGGACGGAGTGTCGAGTGAAAAAGAAGTCGCTTACACTGCAATCGAAGCGGCCGAATTGAAATATTCACCGACTGTACCTTGCGATTAGGGAAGGTCGATGCTTTCTGTACTGCAAATCACTTCAACAGGCACGAGACATAATTTTCGCCTTGAAAATTTGAAAAGAATTCTCTTATTGTTGGGTATAATAATTTTTGAATTTATTTTGTTTTTTGACGAATATACTTTTTAGCGGGTATTCTGGTAAATCCGAAGACGCCGTTTTAAATATGTCATCAGAGAGTGTACGTGAGATTTTAAATTTCAGTAGACTCATTCGATAATTTATTTTCTTTTCTTCTCTTTATTAAATATTTCTCACGTTGCATAATAAATGATAACATACTAGATTGGCGCATAATTATTATTCTAAGAAATATTAAAAAAAGGGTAAAGAATGCACCGACCGATGTTGGTTATTAATAATATAATCGTCGCATCGATAGTATAATAAATTAAAATTATAAATACCTACGGGAAACCAGAGGGGAAAGTGAAGGCGGATCCCAAGTAAAAAAGAACTGGCTCCAGTGTTCTCATTAGATCCCTTAAGTTTTAGTTCATTGTGAACCGTAACTTCACAATCCCCGACGCCCTGTCAGAGTGTGGGACTTTATTTTAGTTTACTTACCTAATCAAGCAGGTAATCAAATTTTAATTGAAATTAAATTATCAAGCCCGCACATATCATTTTAGTTGATATATTATATTCGAGTTTGTTCTCTCATTTAATAATTTAAATTTATTACCATTATCACAATTTCATCATTAGCCGGAAAATTATTTTAATACGTTTTATAGTAAGTATCGCGCTCCTCTTTGCCATAAAAAAAAGGAACTATATTTCTCCTCGTAGCATTCTAAGGCGTTAAATTTTTCATAGGTGTAAATATTGCAAAAATATTTTCCGCGCATCAAGTAGTGACGAACGTATTTTCACTGAAATCGCCAATGATTCGCGATATTAATAATACTGAAATTAAAGTTTATTAAAACAGCACATTTATATATACACCCTGTCAAGAAAGTATCGGGAATTGTCAATTTAAATCTCCCGGGTAATAGCTAGGCAGATAATTTTTTTTTTCCAGGTTGGTACAACTGTTTTGTATTATGATGCCTATTTTTAGCGCGATCTGTCAACCAGTGTGTTTACAGCAGCTGTTAAAATCAGTCGACCTTGAAGTGTTTTGTCGAAGTTTTACAATGAGTGAAAATATTGAACAACGTACTTGTGTTAAATTCTGTGTTTCGAACGAAATTTCTTGTGCCGATACACTGAAAATGTTACAGAAGGCTTTTGGTGAATCTGCTTTATCAAAAACGCGGGTTTACGAGTGGTACAGAGCGTTCAAGGATGGTCGGGAGACGGTCGAAGACATGCCTCGCTCTGGACGGCCTTCAACGAGTGTGACCGATGATAACGTCGATAAAATCAAGGAAATCGTTGCTGAAAATTGTCATGTGAGCTTGAGAGAGATGGCTCATGGATTGGGCATGTCACACGAGAGCGTACGTACGATTGTGCACGAAAAATTGGGTATGCAACGCGTTGCGGCTCGGCTTGTTCCGAAAGACCTGAATTTCTTTCAAAAAAAGTACCGAGAACAGGTAGCTGCAGACATGCTGGATCGAGCCAATTTGGATCCTACCTTCTTGGAAAAGATAATTACTGGTGACGAGACATGGGTGTACGAGTACGACACGCTTACGAACCAGCAATCGTCCGAATGGCGGCCAATTGGCGCGCCAAAGCCGAAAAAACCTCGCCAAAGCCGATCGAAAGTGAAGATCATGTTGATTGTTTTCTTCGATATTCGAGGCGTGGTACACTATGAATATGTGCCAGCCGGACAGACAGTCACCAAAGAGTTTTACTTAAGTGTTTTGAGACGTTTGAGAGAGGCTATCCGTCGTAAACGTAACGATTTGTGGGTCGACAATTCTTGGATTCTCCATCACGATAATGCGCCGTCTCACAAAGCCATAATTGTGAATGAGTTTTTGGCCAAACACTCGGTAAATATCATCGAACAACCGCCGTATTCACCAGATTTAGCACCCTGCGACTTCTTCCTATTCTCAAAACTCAAATTTCCGCTACGGGGAATGCGCTTCGAATTGATTGATGACATCAAGACGAATGCGACGCGAGAGCTAAAGGCCATCCCGGAAACCGCCTATCAGAAGTGCTTTGCCGAGTGGAAAAAGCGTTGGCATATGTGCATCGCTTCGAATGGATGTTATTTTGAAGGTGACAAAATAAATTTGGATGAAAATTAAAAATTGTTCGTTTTATTTAACAATTCCCGATACTTTCTTGACAGGGTGTATATATATAATTTCGACGCGTTTCGAAGTTTAAGTTTTCTTGATATTACAATGTTTGTAATATTCCGTGCTCATGAATATAATTTGCAATAATGTGCTTGAATATAATATTTTAGTAACTATTAATTTCAGTATTATTAAGTGGTGACGATTTTCGTAGGACTTTTTCCCCTCGACTCGGGGGAAAGTGCATTAACGTTACAAACACCGGGCAAATTTATTCAACGTAAATTCCAGTGATCCTAAGGATTTGGTTCAACGCAGAAAGCACTTAGTACTTAGCTGAATGTACGCTGTCGCGACCCAAATTTTTATTTCTCTTCAAAGTGTGTACGCCAAATAGGCGCATTTGAAAGTAGCGTGAAAAAAACACGATCGACAAAAAATTAATAAAAAAGTGAAGAAAAGTAAATCGAATCTCTCGGTTTATTACGCATTGTACGGAACTGATATACAATTTGAAACAAAAAGACAGGCTCCATTAAAACACCGAGAAATAAACTGTTCTCCTTCATGTCATCGGACCAAATTGTACCTAAGAGGAAAATTCGCACTTATAAGGCTACGATAAAACCGTAAATTAGCATTTTATTACGTATTCGGGCCATTTTCACACACAAACGTAATGCGACACGATAGACATTTTGTAAATGACGACATGTATTATGCACAAAAAGTTAGCTTCTCTTGCATCTTTAAATGAAAAGTAACCCCGCTTTACGCTTTCCAGGTTAAAATGTACTCCACCGTACAGAGTCATACTTTTCGGCGCGAAAATGGCAACTTAATAAGAATGTATATACATATATACACATTAGTGGCGAATCCTGATGTTTTCTCCTTAGTACTTTTCTAAGACAGAAATATGTTGAAATGAACTCAACGTACAGGACGCACTACTATATATAAACAAAAAGAAATTAAGAAATCACTTTTCCTTTTTAATTTTAAAGAATAAAAGATTAAATTTCTCCAAGAGAAAATTAATATTTAAATTTAGATAAATAAAATGAATAAATCTACTATTATAATAAATGATTTATACGGACAACAGAAAGAAATAATGTAAACTGAATTTAAAAACAGTAAGTAAAATTTAAGTACACCACTATAAACAATTATTTTATTTTTATTAAATTGTACTTACTGTACAATAAACGTAAACAATATGTGTAATTAACAGATATAATGAATTCAAAAAATAATAATAATAATAATAAATAAATAAAAGGGATATTAAGGAATATAACTTTATAAAGTGAAATATATAGGTGCTTTCATAACAAAAAAAATTGAAATATATTATTTAAAGGAAAATTACAACCACATTAAGAAATCGATTTAAAAGTGAAATTAATAAGCGCGTTCACATTAACAAACTTTTCTAAAGTGTAGATCTAATTCAGCTGGTTCCCCACAGTCGGCAGATTTTCGCTAGTGGTACATTTCGCCAGGTGTCTACTTATAAATTAGACTAGTGAAGTTTCTCTACGATAAAATAACAGTAGCATAGTCACAGTTTTGTAGGTGCCAGCTGGTTGCTCAGCCAAACAGTAAAAGTAATTATATTAGTGCGTTAAACACTCAATTTGATTAGCGGTTTACGTTATTGTTGCATGCTTTTATCTTTCTCAATGCGCTCTTAGTGACTCGCTAATGTTAAACTGATGTTCACAGTAATTGGCGAACAATACATTAATCAATTTTCTTTGCCATATTCGAATAGCAACTTCTCAGGTTACCACAATCAGCTAAAAAATGTGCCCCTTTAACCAAGTAACCTTTACCGCTAGAAAAGTACTAGCAAATTTATTTCTTATATATACGTATTGTAACGCGATTAAGGCGTTTTATTTCGTCCTCAGGTATGCCACCGCGGATTTGGGTCTACCGAATTTTACTTTTGTATTTTATTTATTTATTATTATTATTATTAATATTATTTTTATTTTTATTAGTATTATTATGATAAAACTGGAAAGATACATGGAATTCAGAAAAACGTTATGGAAAGACTATGTAAAAGAACCGTTCGGTACAACAAATGAAAAGAATGAAATCAAAACCGAAACAGGCTGGATAAATGGACCAAAAATAATTGAATCGGAAATACAAGATGCTATTAAGAAAGCGAAAAATCATAAAGCCCCTGGTCCAGATGGAATTCCAGCAGAGATAATTAAAGCATTATCTGAATAAATCGATAAAATATTGCTTCGATTATATAACACAATCTACGAAACAGGCAACTTACCAGTATACTGGCTCCACTCCACTTTCATAGCAATTGCCAAAAAGCCGGCAGCGAAGAAATGTGCTAAATTCAGACTAATAAGATTAATGTACAATACGATAAAGATATTCTTGCGCAAAGAAGGATTTATAAAAGACTGGCGAATCATGTGAGAAAGACTCAATTCGGATTCAGGAATAGTATAAGCACCCGTGAAGCAATCCTCTGTGTTCAGTTATTAACATAAAAATACTACTATCGGAGTCATGTATATATGCTTCATGAATTTCGAAAAAGCCTTTGATAAGGTGGTGCATAATAAAATGTTTTAATTCTTAGGAAAAACAGCATTAGATGTCAGCGATTGTATCAGGAATCTGTACTGTCAAGCTGCAGTTAAGATAGGACATGAAGAAACACGCGATGATATTATGATCGAACGTGGAGTAAGATAGGGTTGCATTTTGTCGCCAGTGTTGTTCAATGTGTATTCGGAACAAATTTTCGAATCAGTTACTATCGAAGCGGTAGAAGGAATTTGTATAAATGGCGTACTCATAAATAATATTAGATTCGCCGATGATACCGCAGTTATCGCTGGTTCCCGAGAAGGCCTTAATCGAGGATGTGCTCAGACATGCAAAGAACTTCGGAATTAAAATAAATTTTAATAAAGCAAAGTATATGAAGATATCTAGAGAAAAACGAGGGAAAGATGAAGAAATTATAATAAAAGAGAAAAAGTTGCGCATCCTTCAAATATTTAGGAAGTTGGATCACAGACAAGGCAAACTCGGATACGGAGATTAAATGCAGAATAGAAGTAGCATAAAACGCATTTATGAAACTCAAAGGGATATTGACAAAATCTCCGCCTGATCAGATGCTACATATAGGCTACAGTGACATACGCAGCTAAAACATGGACGCTCACGGCAGCCGCATCGAAAAAGATTGAAACTTTCGAAAGGTGGAGATTTATCGACCGCTTTTGAAAATCAGCTGGACTCAGACAGTGACTAATAAAGAAGTGCTACGACGTTTAACTACTGACTCTAATTAAAAAGCGAAAAATCAACTATCTCGGCCACATTATGCGAGGAGACAAATACGAACTACTGCAACTAATACTACAAGGAAAACTAGACGGAAAATGGAAACGTGGCAGACGGAGAATGTTTTGTTTAGACAACATAAAAAGCTGGATAGGTACCAACAATATAAGGAAACTCATGGAAGTGGCGCGTAATAAGGAATTATTGAACACATTGATCGTCAGCGTTCGCTAAGCGGATAAGACTAAAGAAGATGAAGATTATTATTATTATTTTAGTATTATTATTATTATTATTATTTTATTATTATTATTATTATTATTATTATTATTATTAGATAAGCCAAAGGAAATGAATTAAGATTAAAGTTTGTATTGTAAAATTACCTTCACCGATCTCACTTAGACGGTCGACCGCTGGAAACACAAATTAATTAAAATAGTACGAATACAAATATAAATCAATTTGATAAATTCAGAATTATAGTTGAAGTCTTCCCGATCGTCATTCTCACGAACCATATTGGTTTAAAATTTTTTACGACTCGAGGTGGGGAAACGATCGTCATACGAGATGGATGTTTTTTGTTTTACAGAACTTACGTGTGAGACATTTTCCGGGAAAAGAGAACGTGGGGGCTTACATGCTCACGCGAAATTTGGGTCTGACTGAGGGGTTTGACAGAGATTGTGCTTTGGTTCCGTCCGTTAGTCGAGAAGATACATGTAGTTTTCAGAGGAATTGTTTTGCGATTTAGGATATGAACAGAGGAAAGATGAGGGTTCTGGCTGTATTTTCAAGAATTTAGAATCATCCGTTAAATTGAAGTAATTTTATCAGGTTCATCGGGGGTCGTTGGTTTTTTCGTAGAGACCCGGGAGATAAGTGGAAAGTATGCGTGCCGGAGAACCACGTCGATGAATTAGTTCGTTTCATTCAAGGTTCGGAATATCCGGGACGATGGCGTACGCATTTGTTAATTTCTCGGATTTGTTATTTCCCGCGCACGAGGAAGTCTATTAATAAGGTAATTCGCCGCTGCGATTTACGTAAGACTAAGAAGCCTTTTACACAGGCCACCCTTGGCGCCCTAACAAGTTATTCGCCGAAGGGTCCCCTTGATGTGGTTACCGTCGATGTTTTTGGATCGTTGCTTATTACAAAAGGTATAGTTTTCGTCATGTATGACGTGTTCTCGAAATTTGTCAAGTTGTATCCGATGAGAAAGTTATATGCGCGTAATTTTCCGGAAAAACAGTTTCTGATTTTATTCGATCGGTAGGAAAAAAGGAATGTTATAGTTTCCAATAATGCGACCGTTTTTCGGCAATCGACGTGGAAGTGAAGAACAAGAACAAGAAGAAGAAGAAGAAAAGTTATTAAACTTGAATCATGTATATAACTTACTACGTACAGTTACTATATAAGTGTATAGGCCATTTAATATTATGGTAATAATAATCCCCGTTGCTCGCACAGCAATGCATGTGATGTATGTTTCTTTAGACATATGTTTAAAAAATTATACATACTTAATAAAATAAAAATTGAATTGATAATTTAGTCCATGAATATGTCGAACAAATGACGAAAACGATTCGCGGACTATTTTATTATGTTTATTGTGTTTTATGTATATATGTATATTAGTCGTTCGATTTTAATATGTTTTATAGTATAGATAATGTTATATATTTTAGTGAATTGTGAATTCGTGTAATATAAAAAAAGATATAACATTAGTAACCGATTGGTAACAATCAATTTCAATTGTTTACATTTATAATATAGATCGGTTTACGGGAGGAAAATACCTTGAATTGAATTTTTTTACATTCTAATTTAAAAAATTTCATCGACTTCACTTTTGTATTGTATTTATTTCATTACATTTGTTTACATTAAATGCACCGCGATAGTGAAACAATATTGGGAGCTAATTGTGCGAATTTAAATTAATTTTCTTTTTTAAAATAAATTTCAAATCGAATTAATGATTTAATAAAACAAATAGGTATTTGATATTTCTTTTTCCAATTTTCTGAACATTAATATACTCAGCTAGAAATCCACATATAATACATTAAACGTTTCAAACTTCCATGATGATCAATATTCATCATAAATAATTTTCGGACATAACTGTTGTAATGTATATACGCTTTAAATTTTTTATAACCACGCTCTGCTACCAATTTATGTTTTTATAACACATATACATTACATAATTTGACATTCAGCACACATTCGTTGCCGAACGATTAATTAAAACAATATACCTACATTAACCTAACAATGAATAAATAAAAGAAATATAATAAATAACCCAAAATTTATTTTTCTATTTTATGAAATTTATGATTACCTTATCATATTAATATATTATGTTTTTCCCTGCTCGCCATTAATTAAATTTTAAATTCCATCAAAACATCCTCGGTACATCCAACCGCACTTTATGTATTTTAGTTACACATAATTTTCATTACTTTTATAAAAAACAAAATATTATTAAATTCAGCACAATTCATATTTAACAACTTCTTCATTCAACGTTTTTCAAAAATTACTCTTCTACTTCTCAAACCATATTTTCGATCATCATTGTCTCAGAGGAAACAATGTTGGCATAGACTAATTATTAATAAATATATATATATATATATTATCAAATTTTTTATTTTCATTATAAAAAATTTATTAAAAATTTCTATTACTCATGTGGCGAATATCTTTCTCGCTACATCCCCCTCCCCTTGGATCATGTCTTACAATTTTAATTTCGGCATGATCCAAGACTACTTAATTAATAGCATGCTATGGGCCACAAAAAAAAATAATTTTACAATTATATTTTACATTCATATAAAAGATTTGAATACCCTGTTAATATATAAAGTCCACCTAAAATTATATCTGCAGACAAATATCTTACAATTAAAAATATGATGTTATAATTATTATTGTTAAATTTAATTTCTAACAAAACCTGTTTTAACACTAATCTATTCTTCTTAGTGCAGGCCAGTAGGATCTGTATATTTGCAACAGGTACTATGGAATACTGTTGAGGTACAGGGTAAGCATATGTAGGTTGTAAGTAGTTGATACTAATTCATATCTTTGCACAGAGTATTCTTGGAGCATAGTGATGTAATCAGTGTACATTTTGCATAGACCAGCTATGATGACGTCCCTTTCATTCTTTAGAACCAACCGGCGCTTTAACATGCATCTTAGTCTTTGTCTGGACATTGTGTTAAATTTATCCGGCATGCAGGCTATAGCGTTCAGTCCAATTCTAGCTAGCAGAGTAAGAACGATCGTTGGTTGCCATTGAAGCGGAACTTTTATCTCACCAGTTGTCAATAAGATCGGTTTGATTCTGTGACAAGATACTTGTTCAACTGATGGTGTGGGCAAGGCGTTAGTAAGCACGTTCCAGAGTGGATTATTATGCATTATTTCATTCTGCTTGAAGGAAAATGGGCGAGGCCCATCTGTGACTTCTGCTGCAGGGCTATGATCCATTACTGGAAAACAATCGTGAACAGTTGATTTCTTTTTGGTCACTGGATCGGCATATTCAGCTTTTGTTGAAGTCATATGCATGAACTGATCAACAGACAAAACGTTATTCTTCACTTCTACAGAATCGTCCGATTTCCAAAGCTTCTTTGCATTTTTATCCAATTCTTCGCCTATAATTGGAGTGCTTTCTAACATATTCTTTCCAGGACCAGGTGATATGCAAATTTCCTGTTCGATGCATTTGCTAATATGCATGTCGCACGGTTTACTGGACATTTTGCATTGAGGTTCAGCAATATTATGTGATATATCACCCGAGTCTGAGGAAGTAAATGCTGCTACAATCGGATCCTTTCCAATTAAACTGCTTTTTGAATCCATTTTCTGTCTGGGGCTGGTGGTTCTGGCTATACATAATCCCGCTTTCTTTGTTACTTCTTGATCCTTTGGTCTTTTTTCTTTTGCCTGTTCCATTAATATCATAGTAAGTTGTAAAGCCTGCTCAGTGAGGTTTCGAAGCATCTCTTTTAACTCTTGCATTTCGTTTCATCCCTCGTTAACATCTTTTGAATCCGACTCCTTCCGTTTTTTACTTGCGGTCATCCGTGTTTCCATGATTGACAAATCTTTACTATTAATGCACTAATTAAATTTTATATTACTTTTATTGAGGAGTGTGGTTGGATGTATGTTGGATATTCCAAGGAAGAAAAATTTCAAATAACAAAAAAAATTAAAATTAAAAAAAATAAAAATCTTCAAATAAGGGGAGTTCCCCTCCCCATATGGATAATTTTTAAAATATAGGACATTTACCCGTGACTGGCAAGGCAAAACACAAATTATGGTAAACAATAACATTTAGAACAAAACTATATATATATATATATACATATATAATGCATACATGGATATAAGAAGAGCATATTAAATTTTATTTTGTGCATATTGTTTTTATATCATATATAAAAAAAAATACAATAAACAAAATTAAAATACAATAACGAAAAACTTGCGACAAGACTCCCCATGTATTGTAACGTTACTGTTATTTTAAAAAGATTCCAAAATGTACATGTAATTTTCTTTTTTTAATTCTAACATTGTTGACACAAAAAAATGATTTTAAATTTCTTCTAAATAAATCTGATAATATAATTTTATTTACAGTTGTATTAATATAGTTTAGATTTGTGTATTAATACTTAAACTATATCTAGTTTATATGCTAGCCACTTTAGTTGTTTTTAAATTGATCAATAATATCAATAGAAACAAAGAATTAATAGTTCATCATGTTAGTTCCTTTTGTGTGAGTATTTTCAGTTTCTTATGATTTAATGTAAGTTGTCGTACAGATTAATAAAAAAAAATTTTAATTCAAATAATTAACTGATGTTATTAAACATTCTTCAATAAATAATTTTAAAAAATTTACATTTCGAGTTAAAGTATAAGCCCACCAGACGAACTAGTGTAAAGAACTAGACGAAGGAAAATGAACTAAAGTAATCTTTATCGGAATATATATAAAGTTTTACATCTATGATTTATAATGCTAGATCTATTTAATAGTTACGTTTACGCTAAAATCTATAAAAATAAAATGCCGTTTAACATCGATGTTCTTTTTGTTAACAATGTATATTTTACATTTTCAAATGTCGAAATAATTCCAATATCATATCATTAATACTTATAATCAATTTCAGTATTTAAATTTTGAAACATTCGATTAATATAGTAAAATTATAAACACTATTTATAACGAATTAAACTTGTTTAGGAGTTATTGTTTATGTAACATATAATATAATTTCATTTTACAATGTGAAATGAAAATTACGTCTAAAACGAAAGACTTTTATAAAATAGATTGATCGAGTGATATTTTATAAATATCAAAACTTATTAAAAGCAACAAAAAACATAAAACGTTTTTAAATATTTGTTATTGTTGCATTAATAACAATTAACGCCAGAAAACGTAACTACATAGGCGTTTTAAATTGTTAGGTGTTACACATTACACCATATTAAGATCAAATCTTTTTTATATAAGATAAATAATGAAACGACATCATCGTGTAATTAATAATAGAATTTAAAAAAAAAATGAAAATATACAAATTAGTTTAAAGAAATTAAATGCACAGCATCAAGTCGCGTATAGATCGATAATTAGAAGTTTCGTAAAATTTTAAATAAAAGAAATAAAATCATCCAATCGAATTGTATTTACATCGTTAACCATTTAAATAACATTTATATATTTATATTTTTTCGTATATATGTCCGTGGATGTTAAATGAAATTAAACGATTGGAACCACGCTTTGCTACCAATTTTATGTAATGTATATGTGCTCTAAATTTTTTATAACCACGCTCTGCTACCAATTTATGTAATGTATATACGATTTAAATTTTTTATAACCACGCTCTGCTACCAATTTATGTTTTTATAATGCATATACATTACATAATTTGACATCCGGCACACATTCGTTGCCGAACGATTAATTAAAACAATATATCTACATTAACCTAACAATGAATAAATAAAAGCAATATAATAAATAACCGAAAATGTATTTTTCTATTTTATAAAATTTATGATTACCTTATCATATTAATATATTATGTTTTTGCCCTGCTCGCCATTAATTAAATTTTAAATTCCATCAAAACATCCTCGGTACATCCAACCACACTTTATGTGTTTTAGTTACACATAATTTTCATTACTTTTACAAAAAACAAAATATTATTAAATTCAGCACAATTCATATTTAACAACTTCTTCATTCAACGTTTTTCAAAAATTACTCTTCTACTTCTCAAACCACATTTTCGATCATCATTGTCTCAGAGAGGAAACAATATTGGCATAGACTAATTATTTATATATATTGTGGTGAACCATGAGTACTGAGATGTGGGTATAGGATTTGAATCCGTATTTTCTATTAATGTATTATTTATTTTTAAATAGAAATATTAACGTAACATAAGTTAAAAATGATTATTTGGATTCATTATTTATTTTTGAAAATTTATTATTATTCTGGCTTGTTTGTAAATACATACTGTTGTGTATATCGGGATTTACTTCTCGATGTACACATTTACTTGGAAATTATGTAACGTAAATTGAATCTGGTTTTATCCTTAGCGTCTCTATGTGGTGGATGATGATGAGGTTGAGTGTAGTGGTCGTAGAATAGCATGTTCTGGTGTGTACAGCGGCTAAACTTGATGTATCGCATTGTTCCATTTAGTTAATGTAATTTTGATAATACAGAAACGTAATCAGATAGAAGTATTCGGGGTTCTATGCAGCTCTGTTAATGTGTTATAAACTCGCAGTAATATAAATCGTCCGTGGGCATCGGTCTGGTGATAGAGTTGCGTTGCATACGTATCTATCTGTGTTGTACTTTTATTTAATAGTAAAAGGTTTTTTCCTTTATTTTTTTCATTACTTATATTTATTAAAAAAAAAAAAAAATGTGTGTTATGTAAAAGAAAGAAAAAAACACAACAACAACGACAACACCAAGCAAGAGCATATAGGCTATAACAACTATAGGTTGTAACAACTGGCGCCCGAACAGGGACATTACCCCAAATTCAGAGAACAATGAGAAATCTTGATGAGAGCAGTTTGGAAGACTCTTTGTTTAATAAATTAGCAAAATTAATAACAAACCAGAGCAATGAATTTAAGAATCAAAATAACGAACTAAAAAATCAAAATAATGAATTAAAAAATGAACTTAAAAAGGATATAAATGGGTTTAGGAAGGAGGTGAGTGACCACAATAAGAAAATAGATAATGAAATAAAAGATATTAATAAAAAAATTGAAGAAACTAACAAAAAATCAGAAAACTACAAAGAAGAGCTCGATAGAGAAATAAAACAAAATGAAGAAGCCATTAAAAAAACGAGAAATGAATTGAAAGAAAATATACGAGAGACAGAGAATAAAATAGAACAACAAGAAAAGACACTAAAAGAATATGCAGATAATTTGAATTAAGGAATACAGAATAAAATTATCTTAAACGATTCTAAGATCGAAGCTAATTTTCAGGTGGTGAAGAATCTTCTTGCGGTAAATACGAATGATAGGCCAAGTTCACAGAATTATGAGATAGGTCAACTCTATACTGGTAGGCGGTTCTTAGATATAGATGCTGAGGTAAGGGGTTTTGGTGGTCGATATCAAAGAATCCATATTCTAGAATTTATTCAGGATATAGAGAAATTCTTTATAAATAGTAATATAACCGCCATAGAGGAAAAAATAAGTGTAACTATAAGGAAAATGGACGGTTCCCTGCGGGAATGGGCCGTCACCTTTTTAAAAGCTTGTCCTGATTGGGAGAGTGTTCGTTCTAAGCTAGTACAAAACTATTGGGGGCGTACTGAGCAACTTGAGGCGCGTAAAAAGCTGTATGACCCTTGAGAAAAAGTTCAATTTAGTAATAGTATGGAAGACTATGTGCTCATGTGGATTAACAGAGTCCGGTATCTGGATCCTCCCATAACGGATGAGGAATTTATTGAGTTAATATTGAGAAAACTGCCCTTGGAAATGCAAAGAATGTTATTCGTATTAGAAAGCAGGACGAAAGATGAGATGTATGAAAATGTAAAGGAATTGTGTCGGCAGGGAATAGTCGAAAATGAAACGAAATTTAATCAGGGATTTTAAAAAATTACCCATATTAATAACATATCGGCAAAAAGAGTTGAGGGAAACAATTATACAAATAATAATAACAATAAACCACAGATCGAACAACGACCACGTCCGGAGTATAAGGGGCACCAACTAATAGGTGAAGGGCCATTGTTCCAATTGGTTAAAGAAAGAACCAGTGAAAAAATCGTGTCACGCGGTGGTAAAGAAATGGTAGGATTTTGTTATAACGAGAGTACAATACAAGGTCTTAAGTATCAAATTGAGAGAAGCAGCTGTGAATTATTGAACAAAGTAATATTGATGGTGGGAACCACGGATTTAAAAATTCGTAGGTCGGCGGAACGCATGTTTGAAGACTTCAAAAAAAACCTGCTACAAAGCTTACGGAATAAAGGAGTGCATGAAATCGTGGTTCTTCCGATACTTCCCATTCCGAATAAACAACACTTTCAAGATCATTGGGACGCACTAGAAAATTATAATACTTTAATAAGAAACCTATCAAGTAAGAATACTAGAATTTTAGATGTAACACGACAAGGAACAAGATGGCGTAATAAATAAAATGAAATGCACTCCCGAGCTATTTGAAAAAACATATCATACAGGTAGCTCTGTATTAAGCCAACATATATCTCGGTCAGAATTTTAGATTTTGAAGATAACGCGGTTATAGACACCGGGTCAGAGGTGACTGCCATCGACGAGAAATTATGGGACAGAATCAAAGAGAAACATAAGGAAAATCATTATCCTACCCTACCTATACCTAATATTCGTATTATTGGAGCGTGTGGGAAGCCTAAGAACGTGGTGAGACTCCAAGCTTGGATTCCATTCCAGATAGAAAATGGAACGCTTATAGGTCGGGCAATAGTTATTTCAGGTTTAAATATTCCTATTATATATAGGTGAATACATCCTGTTTGTTAAAACTGTATAATAAAACAAACTTTAATAACAAACAATATAGATTGTTTGTTATTAAAGTTTGTTTTATTATATTCCTATTATACTAGGTAGTGATTTTCTTAAAGAATTTAAAGCTTACATTAATTTTTGTAAATCAAATCATATTTCAAATCATATATTTGGAATATGTACAACGATAATTATATATACTAAATAATAATTGAAGTCGTATATGCGCTCCTTTAGCGCGAGTAGCGAATGCAATAGGAATACAATTTGTGTTTGACATGAATACTTAAGAAAGCTAAACTAAAAACATGCATGTTGAAATTATTATACGTGGGCTACTATTGTGTACTGGTTTAAATACATCTCAAAATTCACGAATATGGTACATACAAAAACAAAAATGAAAACTGCATAGTACATGTTAGTAGCCCATGTTTACAAACAATCTTAAATGAAAAAATTTACAACTTACTTACAAGTCAGTAATAGCAAGGAAACAAGTAAGAAGTAATAAAAATCAGTAAAAAGCCGCAGAAATTAATAAAAGTTAAAATAAAAGAATACCTAGAATAAAATCTAAAATTAATCACACACATTCCCCAGTTCCAAAATACTGGTAGCTGGGGCTTCAACAATAATACGTAAGCTAAAGCTAAAACTAAAAATTATATGCATGACAATAATAATAATATTGGTAATAATAATAATACTAATAATAATAGTAATAACAGTAATAATAACATTAATCATAATATTGATAATATGTATAATAGTATCAAAATTAAAAGCTAATATAAAAATAACAATAACCATTATCCAAGTTTAAAATTAATAACAATATTGATAGTTATAATAGTAACATTAAATAATGATGGAACTACTAATAATAATAAAATAAGAGATAAATATTTTTATTGCTATATGTAATTTAAATTCATAAAATTAAGTAATAAAGCATATATAAGTATTTGTAGTAGTGATAGATCACAATGAAATTAAGCTTAAAGTGAAATATTATAGCTAAATAATACTTACACGCCAGCTACTCCCAAAATAAATACACACGAGTAAATTTATTTAATAAGTTTAGATTACATGCTTAGTTTCTATAACATCCTTATTCATCTTTAACTACTTTATAAATCATTTATATATTGATACGGATTCGGTACTTTTGGCGCTATCTGTTATTCGACGTTCGAGCTAGAAATTATTCTTCGGTGTATTCATTAATTCTCGGTTTCTCGAACGTCGATATATTTTACATCGCCGTTTTGTCTTGTCTTGGTAGCTTATCTGCCCGATACCAAAAATCGCCGAGATCAGTGGCGTGATCGGCGAGTACACGGTCGCGCTGGGGTAGAGACGCAATAGTGTCTGAGTGGTAGTGGTCAGTGGCCAAGACAATGATATGCGCGTGCGGCAAGAAGCGCAGTATAAAATGTGCCGAGTAATGTCGAGCCGCAAGAATATTATAAAAGCCCGCAAAGGCAGGCAGGGTAGGAAGCGCGGGGGATCTATCGGCGTGAATTCTCGCGCGTAATAGTTTTTAATTTAACTCTCTTAGAAGTTCGCGTATTGTAAGCTTGACAACTGGCACGTCGTCGAATGTTCCAGTTCTTTTTGGTTTTTTTCGTACCGTTTCGTGTATCATAAGAGCGCTATGCCGCGAATCTTACCGTTTGTATCTTCTTTTGTATAAGTTTACTGTGAAATTTGTTCTGATTTATTATTATCCGTTTTGCCGTATGCACAAACGTAGGCAATCGCTAAACCCGGATTTTTATGCCGTTCTTTTTTTTGTTTAATATGTATACGCGTTTTTTTTGTTCAAAGTGTATTTCATTGGACATGTGGTGCGGCGGGGGCTTCATGATATCTGCGGTGTGAAGAGAACACCGTCATTTCAGGGCGAGATCGAATTCGTTTTTTCTTTTCCTTTTTTTTAAATTTTATATCTATTTTTCCTCTTTTGGAATTTTTCCGATAAGTTTTCCAAAAAGCCTAATGCTCCGAAAGAGACCTATCTGATTGTGATACCGCGGGTGTTGATAGTCCCTGTGTTTTTCATTTTTTTGTTATTTTGTCGGAGAGATCAGTTCTTTACAAATGGCTCCCGTAACAGGGACTAATCGAGGATGAGCGGATCTGCATCAATATCTACACAAATTAACAATGTATATATAACATACACGCATATGTACGCCTATATTTACAAATATGCACATCCATACACGCGCACACACGTGCATCCACACACCTAAATATTTTATATAGTTTGGTATTATGATCGTGTTTGTTATTATTCACTATTTTCTAGCAGCATTTCCTTTAATTTAGTTTTACTTATTTTATTTTTGTTTTCTTGTAATATATTATTTATCTGAGTATTATTAAGTGTAACTTTGTTAAAACCAATTGTTGCCATTTATTTTCATGTTTATTAGCGTGTCTTCTATATTGATATTCGTATTGTCTAACGTTACGCAATCTGTAATTACATTTATTTCTTGGTGTTACACTGATTTCTTTTTCTACATATATATTTAATTAGTGCGATTTATTTTGGAAAAAAAGGAAAAGTCAAGCTTTCAACGAGAGTTGTTACAAGCTCATAGTAAAACTTTCGTCTAATTCCTTTTATGTAATATAATTAATCGATCGCAAACGGAGCGTAGTCAACTAAGTAATAATAAATTTTGCAAAACAAGCGCCGACTTCGAAAACCCCGTTTTAATCGCACTTATTCTATTATTTATGAAAATAGCCACGACAGCGTAGTTGATTAAGCGGCGGTGTTTTCGTTCCAGTGCAACTCGCTTGGAATTCCGTTGCCGCAAGTAGATAGTATTGAAAATCATCATAAATTTTCCGCTCACAATATTAATCATATTTCCAAACAGTTTCACCTTAAATTATGGAAGGATATTTATTTTTCTCTTTTCTCAAATCCGAATTCCTTTTATCTTTCCGTTCAGCCCTTACCTTCTTTGACCAGATGGTTCGACATGTTTCCTTCCCTTTGTCGTCCCCTGATCACCGCTATATGTCGTCTTCGTTTCGGTCATACCTTTCTCCCTTCGTCACTTTGTCGTATTTCCCTCGTCTCTTCTCCGCGGTGCCCTCTTCACCCAGAGGATTCCTTTTTTCTGTGTGATATCAATCACGTCTTCTTCGAATGTTCCTCACTCTCTTCAGAACGTTCTCTCTTTTATTCTCGGCTTTTGGATCTTCGTCTTCCTACTCCATACAATGACTCTTATGTTCTCTCATTTCCTTCCTTGTCAGTTGTTCCTATTCTAGCTTCTTTCATTCATTCAATCTCGCACCAGATTGAAATCTAATATGTTATTCTCCTTTTGAACTATTACTTAGATTCCTTGGCTGATTAGGCTGTTGCTCTTCGTTAGCGTACCCATAAAAAAAAAAAAAAAAAAAAAAAAAAAAGTATTGAAAATTATAACTTGTTCATGTTCACAATGGATAAGTCGGAAAATAAATTTAAAAAATAACAGAAAAACCAAAAAAAATGAATCGATAACGAGAATTCGTACCTTTTACACAAAATTACTGGTAGCGCTGAACAGATGTTTTACACTGACGTGGAAACAACTTTAGCAATCGATATTTTTCACTAACACAAATGATGATAATTTTTGGCTGATGAAGTCATATGATCGCGAGTATTTTGTAAAAACCGCTGCTCGTCAATGCTAAAGCTATCGCGCCAAAAACAGGAGAACAGCAACCCTCACCTTCCACCCCCCAAAAAAAAAATTAAATAAGAAGACTGTAAACTAAAAACAGAAAGTGTATGCATGTCGGAGTAAATTTTAGGGGGCGATTTTTAGCGCTGTAAATACTCCGTGTAAATATTTCATTTTTCACGCGATTGGATGCGGTAAAATTTTAATTCGCGGTAATTTAGCTTGTCGTTCGAGAAATCGGGTAGCAGAAAATTTTTCATCCGCAATCCGGTCACGTAATTTTTGCTAATATCTACGAACGCTGTTCGCCGAATTTTAAACAGAGCCTTACATTTCCTCGTAATTCGAACAAAGCCATGTGCGATAGCAGGAAATAATCAATATGAAAATGTATGATAACCACCTTCAGTGAGGAACGATTTTCTTTGTTTCACAGAGAGGATGTGTCACAAGATGTGTGCGCATCAATTCGATTTTGATGCCGGTAAATTATATTTTCCAGTTGATATCCGAATAATAATAGGGGGCAACCAGTCTAGCAAAAGTTTCTGTGAATTTCAAGTATTATATTTTGTAAAATTTCGATTGAAGCTTGTACAGATTAGTTTCTGAAAGAACTTATGTAAAGAAAAATTATAAAAATTAAGGTGAAAATAATTTAAAAATAAAAATGTATTTCGGCATTTATTGGTTTTTTTTTCCAAATATTAGCTTAACGTTTATTTTTTATTTCTTTGCGCTTTAGCGCAAAAATTAGCCTAAAGAAAGCACCGTTTAAGTATAAAAAAAAAACAACGAAAAACAAAGCATAATAATAGCAAACAAATTTTAACTAACTTTACAGGAAATCAACCAGATGTTGTTGCTTCTACACGTTTGAAATGACGAGAATCACACGCTTATTAAATGAAACATACTGCGCTATTCTAATAATAAAAATCCGCTACTGCGTTGTAATCTGCGGAAAATATAAATCTAAAAATCAGCAGATTCAATGTTTTAAATACCAAGCATTTGGACACCTCTCCACAAGCTGCCATTCACTTCCGAACTGCTTAAAGTGCGGACAATCACATCTCACGAACAGGGCCGTATCTCAGGTGAGTTTTCAGGGTTCAAACCTTCACAGAAATGTCTCTGCGAAATAATAACTAATAACTGCTTGAATTAAATGGACCGACATTCAGAATAAATTTATTTCTTTTCAATTTTTGACAAAAGAAAAGAAAATTAAAATTCTTATGAATTCTATGGAAACGACTATTTTTTATTTGTTTTTATTGTAGTGTTCAAACAGTAACTGACTACAAGGCTTTAATGTACCATTTATAAATAAATATATTTCATGATAACACACACACGCGTGCGCACACACGTGTATATATGTATAATTATAAAAATATTTTCGCCCCTCCCCCACCATCCCAATATTGGTCTAGATACGGCCCTGCTCACGGAAACCGGCTAAAGTCCTAATAATATTAACTGTATAAACTATTCCGGACAACACCTTGCAAATTCAAAAGATTGCCCAATCCATATAAAACACCTAAACTTAAGATAAATTCGCGCCGCCGGAACATAAACAAAAATCTCAGCAGCATAATTAACCAAAATATTAGTCAGAAATTTTTTTTCAGAAAATCTATCAAAACAGACAATTAGCGACTATAATCTTTCAGGTATACTGCAGACGCTTAAAGAATTAGAAATATCCTGGTTCCTGGTGTTTTCATGTGCCGTGTACTGCCGCTAGGCCAGAGGCACAGGATTAATCACGGAAGGAGCTAAATTTTACTATGGAGATTGAAGTGTTTTTTGGGAATTGGAAAAGGGAATTTATTTTAGATAGATCATCGGAAACTATTTCGGGACGAAAGGGAGGATGATTGAGGAGATGGGATCTTTCAGTGCGAACGAGTGGACATGATGTTAGGATGTGTGAGATTGTTGTAGGTGAGTTGCAAAAGAACCACCGAGGGACTGGTTGTTTTGTTAGGAAATGAGAGAGTGAGGAATATGCGGAGACGAGGTAACACGACTTCTTCTTTGCGGTTGGAGCAAATGGAGGTCGTCCAGGGTTCCGTTGTAGCACGAATGCTCCTCAGTTTGTTGATAAGTGGAAGATTATCCCAGTAGCGGTTCCACTGATGATGAATTGCACTTTTCACGTATTATTTAAGATCGAATAACGGCGGTGATATACGAGGATCGGGAAGTAAAGTCGAGACCCCTTTCGCGGCAGTATCGGCTAGGAGGTTTCCAGGTATTGCAACATGAGATGGAATCCATGCGAACGCGATTCGATTTTTAGATGATGTGAGATCGCGAACAATTTCTTTCGCGAAAGGGTGTTGACGTCTAGATTAATTTCATACTAGAACATATTTTCAACGGAAAATTCAAATTAATAACAACAACTAGCTCCTATACAAAAGTATCGACCTGTCTTTGTTTGTGCTTCTCCTCCAGTATGGTCTAATATTTCAAGATTCATCATCTAGAAAGTTTAGCGATGTTGTAGAATTATTCCAAACGTTCCACAATTACCGTAAATACAAATAATATGCGTGCTGCCTTGAAATTACGTTTATCGAAAATGTAATCGTACGCTCAAGCTAAACAATTCTTTCACGACTGTAATGTGTAACTGATCATATTTTTGTCAATAAGATTGGACATTACTCAAGAACCCTTATAAAACGTCTTCCGATCCCCTCATCCAAGCTTACTTCCTCCTAATTGTATATTAAAGGACACTGGCATTTTGTTCTTCATAAAATCCCGGTTCTAGCTCTTGTAGCTGCTCGGGTTCCCAAATTCTCGCTTCAAGTATTTTCCCTTTTTTTTTTAAATAAGATTCTTTACTTTTCTCGTAACTTCAATCGCATATAGTAGCCCACTGTTCTCCTCTCTGCACCTTCGTGTGCTGATGCTTCTTCCCACAATCTCCAAATCTTAAATTCTTCATTTCCTCTTCATGTGAAAATCTTCACTGATGGTTCCAAAAGCGGAAATCGCGTGGACGGTGCTTTTACAGCCCCCTCATTGAATCACTCGGAATCCTTTCAGTCTCCCTTCCTTCTGTTCAATCTTTTCAGCTGAGGCTATCGCTATTTTCCGTGCCGGTTCCTTTATCTCCTCTACAACGGGGATTTCCAAATAACTCATTGTTTCCGACTTCAAATCTGTCCTTCAGGCTATTTTCTCGCCTCCCTCTAATGATATTATTCTTTCCATTCGTGCTTTTATTACCGAAATGCGTTTGAATCATTCTATTCTCATTGACTTTTTGTGGATTCCTAGCCACTGCGGCATCCAAGGCAACGAAGCAGCAGACTTGCTGGCTCGCTCAGCTTTCCTTAATGGTCATAAATTTTCCTGCCTCAAACATCCTATTTCTTTCCTCAAGTAACCATTCCGGACTATGGGTGGACATCTATCTCCAATCCTTCTACAGTCCCTTCCAAATTTTCATCCTTGGTTTCAAGCTTTTCCCTCTTCTCGACATTTTGCTATTGTTTCCTTAATTAGACTAAGACTTGGTCACTACCTTCTCCCTTCTTCCCGGTTCCGATTTTCTGTTTCTCTTTCCCTTCTTTTGTCCTCTACACTTATTTGTGACTCCAACCACGTCCTGTTTGAACGCTGTGCTCTTTCTACTTCTCAACTCCTGTTCCTGCACTTTTCAGTGCTTCTTTTGTCCTTTCCTTCCTAACTCTCGCTGTTATTCCCCTGTTATTTTCCTTTGTGCTTTCCATTTCTGATCGCATAGCATTTAAACCTTTTAGATAGTTGTTCTTGTTTCTTTGCTTTCTGTTTGTTTCTGGGTTAAGATCCTTGACGGACCCAAAGTGGGGTGAGGGAAGAAAATAAAACAAACTTTCCAGCTAAAATACAAAAAAGTACAAACACAAACACACTAAACATATACCGCTTTACTCTAACACATATATGTATATCGATGGTAATCTGTTTAATTATATTTTTTAAACTATAATATACTCTTTCGCACGATACTTCATGATGATATTAATTTATTATATTCTCATTATTTTTATTTCTTTTTCCGAAAGCTAGTTTTCTTTTTTTATGTTTTTATGATGTCGGCAAAGGACGTTTACTCAATCCAAAGGTATGACAGCATTAATAATTATGTAGGAAAAATATATGAGAAATGGAACATATGAATGAAGCTAACAAAGGAATAGCCGAAGTTTTATTCCTAATATTGTAACTTGAAATAATTTACTATTTAAGCATTAACCAGATGTGGACGTAGACACCGCTGCAAGTTGGAAGGGGCATAATTGCTCGATATTACGTTATGTTGCGCTAAAGTATGATTTATTATTTGTTAAATTTATGCAATAAATTTTTTATTCATTCATTCATTCATTCATTCAAAATAATCAAGAAAACTACTAAAAAATCATTACTCGCGCATGAACTAATTTTGATTGTTTCAATTTTAATATAATCTATTACTTAAACTTAATGTGTACCGTAAATCAAAGTTGTAGGAGGACCGTAACCAATAGATCAGCGAATTTTTGCAGGAAGAAATAAAAAATAAAAAAATAATAATAAAAAACGGTCGAAGAAGAAAAATTAAATACAGAAGTGACCTGCGAGATAATATAACGCAAAAAGAATGAATGACGTTAGCGTTGTTACAGTTCTGATAATGTAAAAAGTATGAATAGAGACACATTTAGATAAAATAGGAGAAACGCTCGAATAAAAACTCCGATAATGGCCGAAAACGAAGGTCACAACAAAGATGGATAAGAATAACGGTCGAGTATAGGACCGAATTTTTTCCTTGCCGTTAAACACGCTTCCGCTTAAGCAATTTCTCGGAAAAAATGTAATAAAAATAAACGAGCAACTACGAAAATGGATTACGCTGAACTAACTGCGCCACCACCAAATAGAGCCGCTTACAGTATTTGGGTTAATGTTTTTTAACGAAATAATAGCGAAACTACCCAGTAGTAACAATGAAAAAATCTTTTTTCCAGAACAACTTCAAAACAGAATAAAAAAGAACTCCCTGACAGCGCTAACTCTGCCCAGTGCGCGCTCGTCTAGCTTTTAAATAATACGAATATAATAAAACCCGAGCGAAAACTAAATAACGCGGCGATTTTATTCAGTCGAAACTGACCGTCAAAGTTAAATAAAGTTCCGCATACATATATTATGGTGGAGTTGCTCTTCCTACCGCGAACACTCACTCATACGCCAATCGACCCCAGAAATGAGCATCGCCAATCGCGCATTCTCGGTTATACGTTGAAATGAAGTACGTAAAATTATTACAGACTGGTCTCCACATAATGCTATCACTGCCGAGACCGGTACATTTCAGGTAGTTCGGCAGAAAATATTTTTTCTATTAGAGAGAATTAGCTCCGAACAATGTCTTCTTGAGTCATTCCTGTCGTGCCTTCCCCCCGAATATAATCAAATCGCTCCTGAAACTTAAAAATAAATTAGCAACTCGAGGCTATTTTGCACTTTGTTGAAAGAAGTCACTTAATAAATTACTCCGAACCAGCCCCTCATTATTAGATAATTCATTCGAGTTTTGTTCATTTTCAATGTAAAACTATTAAAAAATCGTTCAATAATTACGGAAAATTGAAATCAGCTGCAAGTCAACATAAAATCAACGAGAAATATTTATTCTTTTTAAATTTCGCTGAATTTTGATAAATTAGTTTATTTGTTTCGCTAAAATCCTATTTTTACTCCTTTCCTCTCCTAACGTAAAGCAAATATTTAAGCTTTCACCAGCTTTTGCTCAGTTAATTCAACCATCGCAACCGCGGATCATTTAAATTTCGAAAAATTTGGCGCAGATCCGTATGTATACATTTTTCAGTTTATATTAATTTTCGACTTTTTTACCTTTTGTCGTAGCGCTGCTGAAATTAATGTAATTTTTCAGTTTACATCTGTTTCGTTGATTTCATTTATCAATTAGGTATTTTTCAATGATCGATATAATTTACATCGCTTTTCTGTTACCTACTGTGTTGCTAATCTTTATGTGTCATCACGAGCTTACTATTATTCCTTACCGGTGCAATACGTTATGTACACATCTTTTTTTCGAACTATCCTACGACATAAACTAAAATTATGAAGAATAAGAGCTTTTATTATTACACTGCTATTTCCGTAATAGACTTTTGCTTGTGATGTTAATGCGATTATACTTCAGTTAGCGTTATTATTCGTTTTCATTTCATTTATGAACATTCGCGTATGCGTTGTAGTATTTAGCGTAGTTGATTATGCTCGAAGGTCTATTTATGTATACTTGTTTCATACTGGGTTGAAATTGTGGAAAGAAAAAATGCATCGAAGTGCAGGGATTATGCATTCATCCAACATCTACCGGCAGATTCATCAAAAACGAAAACCGAGCTTTAGGTATATTTTATTTGTTTCATGCGAAAACTTCTCTTCAAGCTAAAATAAAGGCTCCGTGCGCAGCGATTTGAAATGGAGTAAAATTTCGAGTAGGGATTTAATAATTAAAAAATCCGGGCTATTTCTTGACGACCCGAAAATAAATAATCATAATGTGAGAAACAACGCAATGTAAGCGAATTTGAGCCAGGAAAGGAAACAGCACATATGAATAATACAACTCTGCCTCGACAGTAACTAGGCAATCGTTTACTGAAATTTTTTTTAAGCGACCGAAAATAAGTAAATCGATTTTCTAGCATTAGTTTATTATTTCCTGAACAGCTCTTGCTGATACGTGAGATTTCCTACTCTAAGTTTCGTTGCTCAGTCGTGTTCGGGTGCTCTACGCGTCTCGGATCCGCTTTGTTTTTGCTTTTCATAATAATTCTAGACAGGCATGCTATACACGTACGGTCATGTTTGTCTGCAACATTTATTCGACTTCATAGTGGCCAAATAGTTTATTCCGAAAACCATAAAGAAAAAAAGAAAAAAAGAAGGTCTCATACGCCTGCAGATAAAAGTCAGATATCGATTTAATTCTCGTTAATATTTTTGAGCAGATGCGCGAGCTGGGCCGAGGTGCGCTCTAAACTGGTGGAAAATTTCTGAAGCGAGAAAGAAGAGCTAGAGGTGAGACAGAAGTTGTGCTCTCCGAACGAGCGGTGTACGCCGGTGCAGAACATCGAGCATTTTTTGATTCGGTGAATGGAGCGTGTAAAATATCTTCGGAGTCACTAGTTGCATGACAAAAAGGTACTCGGTCGAGATTTAGCGATTGTTACTAGTGACGAGGGAGGAATCGGCTGAGGAACTACGGAACAATATCTGTAATAATCGAAAGGGGTGCGTAGGACATGAGCGAGATGACGTAGCAATATGTAAATAATGTTCGTGCAAAGCAGTGGAATGAGCCGGAACACGGTAGGGCTAGGGGGCACGATGAATAGTACGTGGGGGCGATCCAGGGAACCAGCGACGAAAATGCATACCCGCGTATAGCGGCCATCACTTGATAGGCAAGAGTCCCTTGTTTTAACGCAGCGAAATCTGAATCGTGCTCGGAAATAATAGATCGTTCGTAGGTTATTGTTACCGTGAGAAAGCGATCCACGACTTAAGGTCGAAGATCGAGGCGCGTTATGCGAGCGTAGGTCAGAGAGGGTCCTGTTGTATATACATATATTGGTGCGACCAATTTGTGGTTGCGTGAATTGAGCGAGGATATTTTCTCTCAACCTACCGATTTTTTGAGACTTCTCTGGATGCGGGACGTTTGGAATGTATTGCAATTTATACGGTGTTGCCGATCGTGTGTTGTCAGAATATTTTTGAGCATTGGCGCTCATTGCGTATGTTAAATGAGAAGATTAGGTTGTCGAGAGCTGCGTGTCTTCGTATTTTTGATCTATTTTTCGATTTCATCATGTATATAAAGCTATCGTTGACATGAGGTCCGAAATCACTGTTATTAGTGCCGATACGTGGGAGGCGGTACACTGTGTCGATGGTCGTGAGATTATTCCTGTATTGCTGACGTGTAATATAAAGGATTTTATAATTAAGCCGTATGTTGAAAGATTTTTACATCGGCATTTATACTAGAGCTTTCATAGACGGAAATTATAATAAATTACAGTATTTTGAGCTTTCGGTATTCGGGACTAAATTTTATTTGCTTATCTGAATTTCGTTTTCCTTTTCTTTATTTGTCGCATTCTAAATTTCACGTGTTTCAAAAAAAGTAATAATTAGAGAATTTCAGATTACAAAAGTTTCGTTACAAACGTGGTTCAAACAAATAATGAAAATTAGATAAACTATCAGACGAGAATAATGTAGATAATAGTAGAGTAATACGATTTTAGTTATACGTATATATATATATATATATATATATATATATATATATATATGTGTATATATATATATATATATATATATATATGTATGTATATACATACATACATATATATATATATATATATATATATATATATATATATATATATATATATATGTATGTATATACAGTGAGCAAAATAAATATTCGGACTAGCAAAAACAAAAATAAAAACGCATCGTAAGAGAGGTTAAAAAAATTTTTTTTTTTCAATTTTTTTTATAGTAACATAAAACATACTGCAATGAACACATTGTGTGAAAAAAAAAAAAAAAATTCATAAAAATGAGAAAAATAACGAAAAAATGCATCTGTCGAAGCAAAACATAATATTCGAACTCGCAAAATTAATATTCGGACTTGAAATAAATTTCGTATTTATAGCGCTGAAAACATGAAATTTTCGTGTTTAATATTTGGTGTGCATCCCTTTAGCTTTATAGACAGCATGCCATCTGCGTGGCACCGAAGAAACCAGTTTTTCAAGATAAGTTGCAGGGATCTTGTGCCACTCTTCTTGCAGTATTTCTTTAAGCTCTGCCTTGCTCGATATCGTGTGTTGACGGACTTTGGAGTCGAGGTATTCCCACAAATTTTCAATTGGGTTACAATCCGGAGATTGAGGGGGAGTATCCAAAACCTTTGGGCAATTATGTAGCAACCAGACTTTCGTTTTGTATGCTTTATGTTTTGGATCATTATCCTGGTAAAAAACGAAGGTCTAACGAATGCCTAATTTTTCTGCACTGCTATGAAGGTGATCTCTCAAAATTTCAATATACGCATCGGCGTTCATGACCCCATCAATAAACACTAAACTTCCCACTCCGCTGGCCGAAAAACACCCCCAAACCATAACTGAACCGCCTCCATATTTTACCGTCGGTTTGATATTTTTTTGTTCAAGTGCAGTGTTAGGCTTTCTCCAAACCCGAACTTTCCCGTCGCTGCTGAACACATTAAATTTCGATTCATCGGTGAAAATTACATTTTTCCAAAACCCCTCATCTTTTATTCGGTATTCCCTTGCGAAATTGAACCGCTTTCGTTGGTTAACTGTACTAAGGAGCGGTTTCAGTCGCGCAGTGCGTGACTTATACCCCATACTTCTAAACGTATTACGTATCGTTTGAGATGTAACTTCCTTACCAGTTCTTTCCAACAATGCTGTCGCAAGTTTTGAGGCGCTCATTTTAGGATTTTTTTCAATCTCTCGTCGAATAAATCGTTTTTCTACGTCCGTAAGTTTCTCTGGTCGACCCTTTTGCTTATGCGATTCAATTCGATCCTCCCTCTGAAACCTGTTTACAATGTCATAAACGGTGCTTCGAGGTAAATTTAATAACCGCGATATCTCGTTACCCGATTTTCCTTTTACCCGATTAAAAATCACCATTTGACGCACTTCACAAGAAGTATTTTTACTTTTTCGCAACATCATTTTTTCACGTAACGCATTAAAACTTGATTTACGCATATGAGTCGATCAATAATGCTCAAAATGCTTCAAGTGATGATTAGTAGTGCTTACTGATGAGTAATACAACGTTCGCTTGCGTTGCATACGCTCGGGAAAAACCCCAAGGGCGTGTTGTCTACAGATTATTGAAAAGTCCGAATATTAATTTTGCGCATCCGAATATTATGTTTGCTTTGACAGATGCATTTTTTTGTTGTTTTTCTCGGTTTTTGAAGTTTTTTTTTTTTGTTTTCTCACACAATGTGTTCATTGCAGTATGTTTTATGTGACCATAAAAAAAAAACATTCAAAAAACCTTTTTTAACCTCTCTTGCGATGCGTTTTTGATTTCGTTTTTGCTAGTCCGAATATTTATTTTGCACACTGTATATATATGTATATATATTGAGACGGATTCGGCAGTTGTAGTGGTTTAATTACGTTTTATACGATTTCTGATAATGCTGTCCGAGGTAGCAATTATTATTTCGATTTTAATTCATTTTATATTTCGGGTTTTTCTCGGGCAGCAGAGATGACGGTGAATTGCGATCGGAGAAGATATTTCGACCGAGGAGCCTGGTTATCCCGAACGCAGCCGTTCTGTCGGCTGTGTTGCGGGGGTGAACTGGTTGCGCGGGGGAAATCGCGGTCGCGTTTACCGTCGAAACGTATAAGTACGGAGCGTGTAGCTACGAGAGTCGCGAGAGAATTGGTGAAATCCCGAAAAGACAGGGTAGCAGCCGATTTAAAATACATATAATTATAAGAATGTTCTAGAAAAATCGGCGTGCGTGTTAATTGATAAGGTACGGGGTAATTTCCAGCGATTCGACTATATCGTTTGGAATAGCCCATCGTGTACCGAAAAATCTTCGTTCGTGCTAGAGAAACGGTAAATCGATAATCAGTGTTTAATTCTGTTGTTAACGAGAGTCAGTTTGAATTCTGCCGTTGACACGAGTCGATCAGTGAAGTTTACGGTGGAGCGGAAGAAGAAGACGTCGATTGAACCGCGTTTCGTTGTTGTGAAACTTGCCACGCAGTGCGAGTAATCTTGATCTAGTCGATGTTCAGACATATTTTTCGTATATATATATATAGAAATTATTTTGTTTTTTTTGTTTGTGATTTCATTTGAAAGGCCTAAGCTCTGCTAGGCAGAGCTATTCCGGTAACGGTGAACCGATATTTCACCGTTGGCGCCCGTACATATTTTTTATTTGGTTTCGCGATTTTTTTTTATATATATTTTTTTTCTGATCACTAAGCGAGAAAATAGTGATTCTTTACACTGGCGGCCCGAACAAACAGGGACATCGAATAGTCAAAAGGACGTTACCTGGAAGGAGCAGAGGACGAAGGGGAAACTGCCAAGCAAACAGATAAGTGTTTATTTTTAACATCTCCCCTCGGCCTGCTTTATATTTTTATATTTTTTTTCTATTTTCACATTTTGTACGACATTAAAGTCGGTTAAAATTTCTCGATATATTTTATTATTATTATTATATTCTTACGGTAGATAGGCCCGTTAATAAACGCTTGGCTCGTTACCCTGCCTAAAGATGGAGAGTGGCGACCTGAACAGAGTGGTGGTGACAAGGGGAAACTACTGGGATGTTCAACCCATTCCGGATGATTTAAGCGAGGAGGGTGACGATACACCGCTCGATACCTCGGACCGTCTTTCAGAGACTGGTCCAGAAGGTTACGTACCCCCTAGCCCCACGCGTCCCGCGTTTGAAGAACCTGGGCCATCTTTCATGGGCTCGTCCAGCCTAACAGTAGAAAAAATGATGCGGTTGTTTGACGGCTTAACCGAAAATATAAATAAAAACATAAAACAAGAAAATGAAAAGTTAAATAGCAACATAAAAGAAGGAGTTAAACGACAAATTGGATCACAACATAAAATACCTGCATGATAAACTTGAGGAAACGAACGAGGTGATAAATAAAAACAACACGATAGTAAACAAAAAACTCGAGCTTTTGGAGAATAAACTGGATGCGAAAATAAAAAAAATATGAAGGAGACCTTAGAGAAGAACTTAAAGTTGCGCTGGACGATAAAATCTGCAATGTTAAAAAAACATTAACAAGCACAGTAAAAAACGTCCAAGATGGCCTAGGAGGTTCCATGGCGCAAATGAAAGATCAGATGCAGAAAAACGAGGAGCGTGTGGACAAAATTTTGAAATCATCCTTTGAGGGACTCCGAGAGGAGATTGACCAGCGTGATGAACGAATCGCGGAAAAAATGGAGCTCGGTGCCAGGCATTTGAGAGAGAAAATTCGTGTCGTTGAGGAGCAATGCACAAGTATTTCTGCGAGCACAGGCGAAGGAACAGTCGTGAATCGGTCACCGTGCCTGGAAGTCGAAGTGAGAGGCTTCGGAGGCAAACATCCGGTGATCAACGTAATTGAATTCATAGAGAACGTTGAAGCATGTATAAAGGCGCATAGACTAATTGATTTAAAAGATAAAATGGAGCTGATGTTCAGTAAAATGGATGGCAGCCCATCGGAGTGGGCAAGGACGTTTCTCAAGGAATGCGAGTCAAGGGAAGAGGTGAGAATGCAAATGATCGAAAACTTCTGGAGTAAGCGAGATCAGTTGGAGGTACGTCGACGGCTATACTCACCGACCGATAAATGCACCGGTGGACAAAACCCGGAAGTATATTTAATACAATGGATGAGTAGAGTGAGGTACCTTGATCCGCCGGTTAGCGAAGGAGAATTCGTCCAGCTAATGGTAAAAAAGTACAGCAAAGAAATGCAGCGGTTACTGCTAGTAATGAAAAGTGCGACATCGAAAGACCTATACGAGAACATACGCACGATCGTTCGGCAAGGGTGTCTGGGCCCAGAAAATTCGTCCGAGGAGAGTGATGTTGGCTGGTGCAAGCGACTAAATAATGTGCGTGTTGCGGTCCCGTATGAAAATCGAATGAGCTATGAAAAAAGACGTGGCTGTGATCATCGTCCGAGTGGAGATGCCAGGTCATACGAGAATGAACCCACCATCCAAGGCTATCAATACATCGGAGAGGGTCCATTATTTCAACTGGCAAGAACTAGCGAAGGGCAGGGAAATAGAAGAGGAACCGCAGGCAGATGTATCGGTTACTGTTACCGAGACCGGCTCATTTTCCAGATTATAAATGATATTAGTCGCTCGAAGGTGAAAGTAAAATCACGAGTATTGTTAATGGCAGGAGAGACCGACATGAAAGCACGGAGAGCAAGAGAACAGATATGGAATACCCTCGAACAACTAGTAGAGCTATTATGGTCCCGAGGAGCAAATGAAATCGTAATTCTTACGCTACTTCCGATTGTCTCGAAGCAAGTGCTCTCCGCTCATTGGCAAGACATCCAGTACATTAACGAAAGGATAAAGTCACTGGCGAGTGAACGCATCAAAGTATTAGATATTCTAGGCGATTTTATCATTCCTCCCGCGGTGGTGAATGGTGAAAGAAGTGGAGAACTGCCGAGGTGCAAGGAACGTCTGTTTGATAATGAGAAATCGTTCTGTTGCTGGCTAAGTCGAGAAGGACATGACTTGTTGCGTGAACGTGTTTGTACGTTTTTTCAAAAAAACTGATTCGGAGTCACGTCCGTCCGAATCAGTTGTCGAGTCACCCGTTATCGGACGTAATTTCGTGTACAAACAGTTTCTTTATAAACAATATTCGGACCACCGAGAATGCAGCGGACGAAATTTTAAAGAAAGAGAGACCAAGTATTATTCCGTCAGTGTATGTCCAAATAGGTGACCATCATTTTAAGGCCATCGTGGACACGGGCTCGGAGATTTCGGCTATTAGTGCTGACTCGTGGAAAAAAATCGAGAATGAAGGAGGGAGGGAATCTTTTCCGATGCTCCCCGCCTGCCACATAAGAATTTTGGGTGCGTGCGGAAAAGCGAGGAAGTCAGCGCGAGTGCAGGTTTCGATTCGTATTCAAATTGATCGGACGAGTTACCGGTGCAATTTTATTGTCGTAGACGGACTGAATGTTCCGGTCATTTTAGGAGTAGATTTTTTGTGTTATTATCATGCCTCACTTGACTTCGTTAATTCATCCCTTACGCTAGTTTCCGAATGTGCCAGTCATCACGTGAATTTTGTGGATGTTTCCGAGGATTGGAAAGGGCTCGAGGTCGAAGAGAGTATTTCTGACGATGAAGTTGGGCCTATGTTTTTAGTTCGAGATTTGGAAGTTCCGTGCACCTCACTGGATGAGCAGATCTCTGTGCGCGTGGCGGCATCCGCCTTCTCTAACGAATTTCGGTCGAAGCTCCATGAGTGTTTGGGTCAGGTCGTCGATGTATTCTCCGATGTGCCGGGATTATGTAATCGCTTTGTTTACCGAATTTCTGTTAAGGAACATGAGGTGTTTCGCTGTATAAAAAATTATCCGATTCCGTTTTCTCGTCGAGAGGCAGTGGGGAGGGAAGTGGTACGTATGATGAAGTTAGGTCTCATTAGCCATTCCTCATCGCCGTACGTTTCGCCCCTGGTGCCGGTGTTCAAAAAAGACGGAAGTGTACGAATATGTCTCGATGCCCGGGACATTAATAAAATTATCGTTGCGGGGAACAATCTGCCACCACCTATAGATGATTTATTGTTCAAATACTCCGAGTTTCAATTTCTGTCCAGTCTGGATCTGGTAGCGAGCTTCATGCAGGTTCCGCTTCATGTAGACTCGCGCACATACACAGCATTTGTTTTTGAGGGAAGGTGCTACCAGTATAATGTGGTCCCGTTTGGTCTAAAGATTAGCACAAGCGCCTTTGTGCGAGCCCTTGATTTCGTTCTGCTGCCCAGTTGCGCGCCATTTGTACTAGCGTATGTGGATGATCTGGTAGTGTTGTCGAGAACAGAAGAAGAGCATATCAAACACTTGTCCATCGTGTTGCGAGCGTTGAAAGATGCGGGAATGACGGTTAAGTTGACGAAATCGGCATTTGGAATGAGGGAGGTAGATTTCGTAGGTTATCGGCTCGCGGCCACGGGCATCTCCATGCAGCCGGAAAAAATAAACAAAATCAAGAACTTTCCGCGTCCCGTAAATCGCGAGCAGGTCATGTCTTTCCTGGGCCTTTGCAACTTCTATCGCAAGTTCATCCAAGGATATGCTGACATCATTTTACCGGTGTCCGATTTGGTAACTCGGCGGACCCCGTTTGTGTGGAAGCGTGAGCAGGAAGAGGCTTTTGAGAATTTCAAGAGTGCCTTTGCGGAGCATATACGGCTCCAAACTCCAGACTACGGCAGGGAGTTCGTGATCTGCTCCGATGCCTCTGACAGGGCAGTCGGGGGATCCTTGTCGCAATTCGATGACGAAGGGAACCCAAGACCGATCATGTTCGTCAGCAGGCTTCTCACCGGAACCGAAAGGAACTATTTTACAACCGAGAAGGAGCTATTGGGCGTTGTGTTTTGTCTTAAGAAATTTCGTATCATTGTAGAAGGCTTTCCGGTCCTAATTTTGACAGACCATGCTAGTCTAAAATTCTTGTACGCGTCGCGTTGGAGGAACGATCGGCTCACGAGATGGTTGCTTTTCCTACAGAACTTTGATCTGCGCGTCAGGCACCTGCCTGGGAAGGAAAATGTGGTAGCCGACATGCTCACGCGAAATTTGGGGCCGACAGAGACGTTAGACAGAAACTGTGCGCTGGTATCGTTCATAAGTCGTAAAAATACGTGTAGTTTTCGAGAACTATTCTGTGATATAGGTTGTGAGCAGCGCCAGGACAAGGCGTGGTGTTGTGTTTTGCGAAACTTAGAATCGTCGATCAAGCTGAAGCAGTTCTATCAAATGCATCGGGGAATTTTATTTTTTCGCAAGGGCCCGAGAGAAAGATGGAAGGTGTGCATACCAGAAAAGCATGTAGAAGAGTTGGTATGGGTGTATCATTCGAAGTTTGGGCACCCGGGGCAGTGGCGCACACATATGTTGATTTCTCGCACATGCTATTTCCCGCGAATGAGGAAATCTGTCAATAATGTAATACGACGTTGCGACCTATGCAAAACAACTAAACCATTTACGCAGGCTACCGCTGGCGCACTAGTGAGTTATTCGCCGAGAGGTCCTCTTGACGTCGTCACCGTCGATGTTTTCGGACCATTACCTATGGCTAAAGGAATGACGCAGGTTTTCGTCATGTATGACGTGTTCTCTAAATTTGTCGGGTTTTATCCTATGAGAAAATTAAGTACGCGTAATTTAGTGCGAAAGGTTTCTGCTTTTGTCCGGACTGTGGGAAAAATGAATACTATCGTTTCCAACAATGCCACCGTTTTTAGGAGTCGGGCGTGGGAGACATATTTTTTGGAAATAGGTGTAGAGGTGCGGCACATCGCCGCGTACTGCCCAAAAAACAATCCGACTGAGAGGGTAAATCTAGAGCTGGGAAAGATGGTTCGCGCGTTATGTCATCGAAGGCACTCCGATTGGTTAACCCATATCAAGGGGATAGAGGCCTGTATGAACAATATCCCGAGTACTGTGACGGGAAGGGTTCCGAGCGAGGTTATTTTTGGCGGATTTGTAAGGGATCCTGTATGCGATGCGATACCGTTTCCTCCGTTTCAAAACGATGAGACACACGAACAAATGGTAGAGGTAATTAAGAAAAGAATAAACGATCTCAACCTGAGGAGACAGAGACGACATGATGAGGAGAATAACTTACGAGAGTACAGGGTGGGCGAACGTGTATTTATAAAAAATCACGTGCTCTCATGCAAGTCTAAAAAACGTATGAAGAAACTGGAATTATTATATATCGGCCCGTATGAAGTGGTCGAAAGGCTGCACTGCAACGCATATCGGCTGCGCGAGGTTTCGGATAAAAACAATATTGTTTGGCGGAACGTTGTAGACCTGCGGCCTGCATAATGCGAAAACTCAGTGAATTCCTCTTTGACTTCTTTCAAAAAAAAAAAAAAAAAAAAAAAAAAAAAAAAAAAAAAAAAAAAAATATTGTTTTTTCTCTTACTCGCATTTAACATCTTTGAGACTTTCTACCCTATGACTATCACTCTGGTCACCAGCTCTCGCGTTTACGTGAGGTGTGGGTGAGAATAGGATTAAATGTAAATTTACGAATAGAATGAATAACCGGTGTAATAAATATATTATCGTTGCGATGTAGTTTGTAGCAGCTGGTCGCGGGTTACAGATACGATAATAGCCATTTGCTGTGACGGCAACGAATTTGGCTACGTATAAAATGAATAGAAGAAGAAGAAGAAACGTATATTTGCGCTTAATTTTTTAACAAATAACAATACATAACTTAAGCGGGTAATCTGTACCGGAAAAACATGATTTCCTTATCAGATAACTTAATATATATATATCAGAACACGAAAATGATAAACAAGAAAAAGAATCTATAATTATAGACAGGAAAAGTTTAAAAAAACCTGACACATTAGCTTATTAAATAGTTTAAGTTTTAATGACTCAGCATAAAATTAGCATAATCTCGCAATTTAGATGAAATTCTAAGAGTTCATGAAAAGAAATTAACAATTTGGTGAGAAACAGAGATATAGGGCTGTAAAAATACTCAGAGTAATACATGTTTAATTCGTCTGTGTTTATATTTCTTGTATCTATGTTTTAAGGACTGATAATTATACCTGCCTATATTGTTTATAGTTATAATGTCAGACATAGCGCAATAATTAAAGAAACTTATTGCACGTTCTTTTATAATCTCACTGAAATACGGAAAATGCAGATAATCGTGCATGGTTTTAATGCGTGTGTATCGTGACTTATTTAATATGATTCTAAAACAATGGTTTTGAATTCGCTGGAGCTTCATTAAGTTACTATGGCTGGTCGAACACCAGACTGGAGCAGCATATAATAGCGTGGGTAGTAATACCGCTTTATAAATCATGAACTTATTGGACACTGTTAGACATGATTTTCTATTAAAAATCGGAAACAGGTTACATAACTTACGCTGAGTTTTATAAATACGTTGATTTATATGCTTTGTAAACGTAAGTTTTTTATCTAGTGTCATACCTAAGTGAGTTACCTCATCTTTCCATTCGATCGTATTGTTTTTAATTTTAACGTGATTGTTAATTGTTGGCCTGCGCTTTGTAAATATAATTGCCTCAGATTTATTTTCGTTGATATTAATTCTCCATTTAGTGAAGTATTTGACTAACTTATTTGCGGCATCCGTGAGTCGTCGACATATTGTATCAATTCGGTAGGATGTGGCGACAAGTGCAGTGTCATCAGCGTAAAGATTAAGACTTACATGATTTGTAAGCGGAAGGTCGTTTATGTATAAGATAAAAAGGTAGGGACCCAAGATGCTCCCCTGAGGAACTCCAGCGGCACAAAATTTCTTACTAGATTTAACATTTTTAATTTGCACGTAAAACTGTCTATTCGTTAAATAAGTTTTGATAAGCAGTACTAAGTATTGCGGATATCCATATTTGATTAATTTAAATACAATGCCTTCATGCCAAGTGATATCAAAAGCCTTTTCAAGATCGATGAGTACTAGACCGGTATGTTTATTTTTTGGTTAAAATTGTCAGTGATTGTATCGCATAAAGCGGCAAGTTGCATTGTCGTACCTAAATTAGGCCTAAATCCAAATTGGAATTCCCTAAAAATAGCATTTGTGTCACTGTACTTGTTTAGTCTAATTAAGATTAATTTTTCAAAGATTTTGCTGATATTACTTAATAGACTAATAGGCCTGATATTTTGCACAAAAGAAGCATCCTTTCCATGCTTCGCAAGAGGTATCGTTATTGAGGTTCTCCAGGATAAAGGGTAATAAGTTAAGCGTAGGCAGGAATTAAAAAGGCTAACTAACCCGAGGATAGCTTTTTTTGGGAGATTCTTGATCATGCGGATGTGCACCAAGTCATTTCCGACAAAGTTTGTGTTTCTCAATGTACGAATGCATTTCTTAACTTCTTTGGGCGTAGTAAAAATATGTGGATTTGATGTAGGGAACGTTTGGCATAGATATCTGTTTATAGCTTGTCTGACGCTGCGAACATGATAGTGTGTAGAAAGCATTCATTTTGCTTATGTATATTGTGAAAATGTGTAGCAAGTACTTCGGTTTTGTCTTTAATGGAATATGCAATCTTATTAATACTGTTTGGGATTGTGATTGGCGGCAGCTCAGTCTGATTTCTACAGAAACGTTTGTTTACTTTCCACAGAGTGTTGTCTTTATGGGACAAATTCTTCAAAAATACGTTCCATTTTTCATTTCTCTCGTGAAGTAGCCGGCCTTTTCCAGCTTATTTAATTTGTTATATAATTTTTTGTATGCAATGGAAGAAGGAAACTGATTTTTTTGGCTCATCCTACTGCAAAAATTTTTAATACTAATAAGAAAACCAAGTTATGAATATAATTATATTTATTTATGTGTAAATTATAGACTCAATTGGGCGCTAGCTCATGTTATTGAATTTGTTTTGTTGTCGTTGGTTCAGATAGAATGTTTATAGGCCAGCTATGATGTCGTGTGGCAACCATTTATTTCTTTTTATGTTTCTTCCATAAGATATTTGTGGTATTTCGCTGGTTTTCGCGGACTTATGGCTCCGGATAGAATTTATTAATTTTTTTCTTGTTCTTTTTTTTTTCTTTCTCTCTATTCGCTTCTATCACTGAAGTCGGATCTTCTGGCTTGTTTGCTTGCGTTTTCAGTGCTGGGTATAAACCTTCGAATTTTCTGTTGTCGTATTCCAATGAATTCTGGTTCCCGATCGGAGTATTCCGTTTCTGTCTCTTTTCCTAAAATCCCATCCTACATTCCCGAGATCACTTTTCCTCTTCTTTTTTTCCATTCACTCGTATCCTAAATATTCCATTATATTCTTTGATCGTCCATTCGACGGATCGGTAGGGGTCTTTGGTCGACACGTTGACTCTGTGGGCGCTGTGAAAGCAGACGCGGCCATAGGGTTTGCGGGAGAGAAGAAATACCTGGTACTCCGGTAGTTTTGTTATATACAATTATTTTATCTCGTGGTCCGAGCAGTTGGTGTTGTGGGTAATGCATACGGCCATAGCATCCGATGGAAGTCTTGGGTGCGCCACGGGGTGATGTTGGATTTTTTTTTTTTTTGATCACCGATCACAGTAGGCGAGTGGGTCTATAAGAACCCGATTCCGGCACAGACCGTTGAACTCGACCGAAAGGCACATGATTGCCATTAAGCCGTCCGTGCTTGTCAACGCGGAGTACCTGGGAGAAATACAAAAAAAAAAAAAAAAAAAAATATAATGGTGGAGATACGTGACTGGGATCTCTATCCGTGATCGCGATTTGATGGTGAATTTTAATTTCCCGCAGGGCGGTTGATATGTTTTTTTGTCATCGCGATATATATATTTTTTTTTCGATCCTTCTTTTCCTCATTTTTTCAGGAACCCGTGATGTTAGAAAAGACTGTAGCAGCGGACGAACACGGAACTCCGTTCTCTCAGTGGTAGAGTCCTGTACCTTCTTCCTCTAAACTTTATATTTTTTCATTCCATTACTATATTCTTCGTTTTCTCCTAAATTTTAATCCGGAAGTGCAAAGGCGACCCGCGAGCCACCTATATAGTCCCGCTACTTGTTTTGTGTTTTTCTTATATGTTATATGTTTCTTCGTTTTTTCGTTTGTGCAGGGTATTGTTTATTAGTGCCTCTGTAATTCGACATAGGGTCGATTTATTTTATAATCCAATATTATCTGAATTTTGTTTACGTTCCGGTCGATTTCGATAGATTTTGGAGTTGCCTCGTTAGCACTGAGACAATGTGTGAGTGTGATTGCGCGACCTCGGGTGCAATTGTATATATCGTTTGCGGTATCCGGAGGTCGGGGTGCATTTGATTTTTGTGCGTGTACACCAGGTCCCCATTAGAGAATAGAATTAATTTAAATAAATTTTTTTTTTACCTTTTCGCGAGTTTCGAGGTGCTGTCGTCATATCTTGATGTGTTTCTTCCCAATTAAATTTATTAGTGTTCCTGTTTCTTCTTCTTCTTTTTCCACCCTAATGGGTGGTGTGCGCCCTGGAAAGGCACGCAAGGTAGCTCCGGCGCCTATGGAAGGCCGAGGACTGGCAAGATGTCCAGTTGACCACGATGGATTCCTCTGCGGAGAAGATGGAAGGGATGGTCGGTCAGTTTAGATGGTAGGGGGCCCCACCGTTTTTTTATTTTTTTTATATTTGGAGGTGCCACTAAGTAGGCCAAGTTAAGGTCTCTCGCGCGGTACGATCGTTTGTTGTTAGTGTTTATGAATTTGTTGGTTTTTGGTGGTTCGTACCGTCGCGGGGACAGGTTTTGCGCCCCATGAAATAAGATGGTGGTCGCTCTCAGGGGTTTGTCTATAGGAGGGCCCCAGTCGTATTCGCCATTAGTTAGGATAAGCCAGGTAGGAGGGAAGTTGCTCGCGTGGGACATGACTGAGGTGCGCGGCCGCGTTTATTGTTGGGTCGGTGTCAGGTGGCCCAGTGCATGTGCTCGCGCCATGTGTCAGGGGAAGTCAAGAGGAGGGATTAAATGTCCACTTAATTTGGGGATATTTTTTTTATTTTTTTTTTACTTTTGGGGATCCACTTGTCTGCCGCGTCTCTCTTTGATAGGAAAACAAAATTTTTTTTTAACCGTTGATCCTTAAGTGTTCCTATATCTATATATTTCAGTACAACGGACTCGCGAGAACATATCACTTTTACCGAATCTCGTAATTATTTACCTAGTCTATTATTTAAATTTGAGCGTTAAATTTGTTTTTTTCTCAACGTAATGATGGTTTTTTATTTGATATACTGTTTTAGTGTTTTTTTCTAGTCCCTGTTCCGGCATTAAGCCGATGTTAGTTTTGCCCATTCCGATATTTTGTTTAGTTGTTGTTGTCTCTGTCGGGTGCGTCCCGTATTGGTTTTGACGGGGTGCGTCCCGCGTCGTTCGGAATGGGTAAAAACGTTGGTGGAATATATGTCAAACTTGAGTTATTGCTTTTCAGCTGTTTGAATTTTTTTAAATTTTTTCTGTGAAATTGTTCAGAGCCTTGAGCTCTTGAAGTTTGAATTCTGCTTATGACCTGGTGTGGTCCCAGTGGTGTGTTTGAATGTGGTGTACGTTTGTGTAATTTTAAGGCACGATGTGTGGCGTACTTGTGCGGGATAGAATGGCGGAGATATGTTCAGGACTCCGTAGCACTGCGACGGCTAGTCCGAATCCTCTCGTATTTTGGCACCTGAATTCTGATCCAAAACTTCTGTTTTGGATGAAAATAAGGGTGGGGCAGTGAGACGGATTCGGCAGTTGTAGTGGTTTAATTACGTTTTATACGATTTCTGATAATGCTGTCCGAGGTAGCAATTATTATTTCGATTTTAATTCATTTTATATTTCGGGTTTTTCTCGGGCAGCAGAGATGACGGTGAATTGCGATCGGAGAAGATATTTCGACCGAGGAGCCTGGTTATCCCGAACGCAGCCGTTCTGTCGGCTGTGTTGCGGGGGTGAACTGGTTGCGCGGGGGAAATCGCGGTCGCGTTTACCGTCGAAACGTATAAGTACGGAGCGTGTAGCTACGAGAGTCGCGAGAGAATCGGTGAAATCCCGAAGAGACAGGGTAGCAGCCGATTTAAAATACATATTAATATAAGAATGTTCTAGAAAAATCGGCGTGCGTGTTAATTGATAAGGTACGGGGTAATTTTCAGCGATTCGACTATATCGTTTGGAATAGCCCATCGTGTACCGAAAAATCTTCGTTCGTGCTAGAGAAACGGTAAATCGATAATCAGTGTTTAATTCTGCTGTTAACGAGAGTCAGTTTGAATTCTGCCGTTGACACGAGTCGATCAGTGAAGTTTACGGTGGAGCGGAAGAAGAAGACGTCGATTGAACCGCGTTTCGTTGTTGTGAAACTTGCCACGCAGTGCGAGTAATCTTGATCTAGTCGATGTTCGGACATATTTTTCGTATATATAGAAATTATTTTGTTTTTTTTTTTTGTTTGTGATTTAATTTGAAAGGCCTAAGCTCTGCTAGGCAGAGCTATTCCGGTAACGGTGAACCGATATTTCACCGTTGGCGCCCGTACATATTTTTTATTTGGTTTCGCGATTTTTTTTTATATATGTATATTTTTTTTCTCGAAAGATTTTTTTTTCTGATCACTAAGGGAGAAAATAGTGATTCTTTACAATATGTATATAGATAGATAGATAGATAGACATTTATATGTCTCTATGGTTAAGTAAAAGCCGACTAGTGTTAAGATGTTTTCAAAAGTGTATTATTCGAATGTTATTCCATTCGAACAGATAGTAAACTCACACATAGACGAAGTCGTTTGCGGGCGCTCCCCCGTAGAATGAACTCTGGTCAAGTTGCCCGATGTTAGTGTGAAAACTGCGGTGCACCGGAAATTGACGATATTCCTAGTGAAGCCGTTCGAAAGTTAACCTCGGCGAAGGAAAACTTTCTTTTCTAAAGTTCTTTAACGGTACGTTGAATACGGGGCAAATACTGCAAAAGGAGCTGAAAAGAATGGAGAGTCGGCGGCTTTTATTTTAAAGCGGTTAACATTGAGAGCCTATAGAAGCGGTCGGCGGCAGGGGCAAATTCCACAGACTACATTAAAATGTAAATTACGGGTGCGATATATCTAACAATGGCCGTCTGCGCGCGATCAAACGCGATTCAAGCAAGACCGTGTGTTTTTCTTCTCGCTATCTACACGCAGATTAATATTTTCACAAATCTGTAAATGGAAACCATAGCAACCGTAACCTGATTTTGGCATAGTAATTTAAACGAGACGATGAAAGATATATAAGAAGCGTTGCAAATTGTGAAAGTAGGTTTTAATTGTTTCACCGGCAAGTAGCAGAGATCCCCGGGCTATCTTTACTTTTCGTCAGTTGCCTCGTGTGTCGTGATTAATAAAAAATTATTGAAAAAGCGTCATCTTTTCAACTAGCTGAATTATTAGTTAAAAAGTTGGTGAGCTCAAAAACTGTCTCAATTGATACAGGTGTTTAAAAGGCAGTATTAGCTGTTTTTTCAGCTGACTGTGCCGTTATCTTCGGTTGAACTGCGATCGGTTGACAATTAACGGCTAACGGCTGACATTGACGGTTGATAGTCACCTACCAGACAATGGGAAGAAAGGACACGATAAGAGATTAAAAAATTGCTTTCCCGCGACTATTTTCAGTGATGAAAAATAACTTTTCCGGCTTGTTAACGCAACAAAACGGTGTGTTCCTGCACCTGCTGTTGTAGGTATTGTCGTTATTTCGATTTTTTTTTCTCCTTTTGTCCTTTTAATGCAATGCAGCGGTACCGTTTGATTGCAAACACACAGGCGCCGTCACTTCAATTACGTACCGTCGGAAGTGTGATGCCTGCGACAGGTAAATTTCGAAATCTCCTTCGCCGTTCAAGTCAAACAAAGCACATATCCGAAGAATATTCTTTTCCATTGCAATTCAGTGAAACCGAAAATAAACACTAAATTGTATTTATGTTTTTTTCCCCCGATTTCAGCCTCTATGGACTGCGCTAAACAACAAAGTTTTCATTTTACATCTTTTCCTTCTTTCTTCCTTAATTCCAGTATTTCTTGAGACGGAGATCAAGGCATTTTTATGGCTTATCGAAAGCGCCCTCTTCCGGTTAACTTGTTCTATTTTAAAGATTGGCGTCGCAATTATTTTATGAAACCATTCCCCTTATTAAACATCTGTGTTTCAGTAACATCCATTAATTTCACATATCCTTTTCACATTCATTCGTCTTATTTTCTTCGTCTTCATGAATTCATAAATTCTCTTGGTTAACCTTGCATTCTGGTAATATGCTTGTAAAATAATAATCTTCTTCTCCTTATTGATATGGACAATGGTTCAATTTTGCTATATAGTTTATCTCGTTCGAAACCCATTTGAACTGTCCATCATTCCATTTAACTCCTACAATCTTTCTTAGGATTCTCCGTTTCCTTATTTATAATTTATTTGTTAATATTTTCTTGTTTAGATTTAATGTTTCTGATGAATATATAACGGTTTTACAACTGTAGCATAGTGTCTTAGTTTTGCTCCTATGCTCATTGCTTTTTTATCGTAGACATTCTTCACCAAGTGTTACGCCCGACCTAATTTACATATTCTACTATTCATTGCTTCTTCTTCTATTCCATTTTGTTGTATAAATTCCCCTAGATATTTAAACTTTTTAATTCGCGTTATTTTTCCAGCACATGTATTACAATAATAATCTGGGCTGTTTTTAATATTTTTGTCATGTACTTTTGGTTTTTTCAACGGATACTTTAAAGCCTACACATTCCGAAACTTTTATTAGTTGGTTGATCTTATTATGTTTTGTGAGTTGTAACTATTTTAATACTGATACGTCTATGTAATGGCCTAATGTATAGAAACAACATTTGAAGTGTGTTAAAATTACCGAAGACTATAGCACATATTTCAATAAAAAGTTCCCTTGAAAGGAAATGTTATTTTTAAACCAACATATATTAATTGTTTTTAATTTAATTTCGCGATAATGACTGATGCCAAAACTGATTCAATTACTAATCGTATTTATGTTTGTTAATTACGTCATTTTTAAAAATTTGCACTTTGTGATACTTGCGCCAGACGACTTTACAGTATAAGGATTGATTTTACGCAATATCGAATTTGTCGGAGACGTTGTTGAACTTTCGCTAAACTCTTTATAGAAGGAAAAACAACGAAAGATGAATTATTTCTATCGGCAAACAAGCGTGTGTGTGTGTGTGTGTGTGTGTGTGGGAGGGTTTTGATTTTACATCCCTTCCAAAATATACTGGAAACCTAGCACAGACGTCTCGTCAATAAAACGATAAAAATATAGGGGCGCGTTTAATAAAAAAAAAAAAAAATGAAATAATTTTTGGTTTCCTTAATTGTATTATTTATTTATTTAACTTATTCATTTAATTTATATTAATTAGTTTATTTAATTTTTACAATCTGCCGTACAGTATAATATGTATTATATGCAAACTATGGTAGTCTAACTGAAGAAAAAAAAAATTAATAATAAAAATAAAAATGTTACGAGTATAGAATTCGTTGCTCGATCTCGCAGTAATATTAAATCGTGATGCCACGAAAAAACAGTAATTCAGCTTTTACCTGTCTTTACTAGAGTACACAGCCATAATACTAGTCCTTTACCACAGTGATACTTTTTCAGTATTTTCGATTCTCCGCAGATATAGTTGCTAAACCAGGTGTTTTAAAAAACGAATTCCCCACCGTCTCGTTTCGATTTAGTTTTGCCTTCAAGTACGTCTCGAAGCAAGCCGCCGTGTCTTCGATCGACTCGATTTTTTAAGCTTATCTTGTCCATCTTTCCTCAGCGCTACATTTCAACCACGTGTAGTTATTCGCTATTCCGTTTATTTAAGATGTCCTGTACTATAAAGAACAATGGACCGTACACACATCGATCTTCACTATTCATTTTCTTAATTTCAACAGTATTGAAGCTATGCTTTTTTCGAAATAAAAAATATTTAACGACCGCTGATCTATGAATCGATAAAATGAGTAGAGATCTCGGGCGATTCAGTCGATAATGGACGGAGACTAGCTGAGTCGAAAAACAAAATTTTAATTAGTCGAAAGGTGTATAAATTTAAAAAATAACAATATTAACAATAAAATCCATTAATTAAACGATCGTAATATTTTGTCCTGTTTTCAACATCGATAACCCGCGTTATATCCTAGGAATTGGTCATGAAGATTATCATAATAGCACAAAACCGATCAACAAGAGAAAATCTATAATAGCAGAGTGTGCCACGTGCAATTTATTTATATTAAAAATTTTACTAACAAGGGCAATTAGATCTCGTGTTTTTAACAGCAGTCGATGTATATAAAAAAACAAGACATAAAGAATTTTCAGTGTATTAATTTGTAAAACGGTAAATAAATTTCTACGGTAATTCCGTCATAGCGACACTCTTAGACATTTGACATACATGACATAGGAAAAGTTATAGCAAAATTTGTCCCCGCCGAACGAACCCTAATTTAATGTGTATCGTTATAATAAATAAGGGTATAAATAACCTTATCGAAAATTGACCGATACAATGAACTTTATAGAAAACCTATCGAAAATGTAATTAACAAGTTTAAAAAAAAAATATATATATGTGTGTATATTTTTTTTTTTAGCCAGTTTTTTCTTTTACTTAACCCTTTTTATAGAGGGTATTTTATAGAACTTTCTTATTTGTTATTTCTGTATTTCTATGTTGTGGTATTTTATAAGGAAGGAGATTGGACGAAGGGACTTTTTTAAAGACAAGGAGTCCGCCGCTTCATTACCGCAGATGCCCGAATGGCTAGGAACCCACAGCAAATCAATTTGAATGGAATGAAGAAAAGAAAGAACGCAAAGAGGCGGCTTATTGTCACCCCCTCGAGATGGTAGTAACAATAGATTACTCGTCGTTCAGATCGCTACAAAGTTAATTTATTTGAGTGCTCCATCTTGTGCTTTTCGAACCTTCTCTCCTTAACTCATTTAAACTCAAAATTTCTATTTTATAAACCCTATGTGTACATTCTCGACTACTCCCATTACATCTATTTCCAATCAAATCGAACTTTTTAAGACCTATGCTTCTCGTCTGCGAAATGTGACCGGCATTTATTTGAATGGCGCACAAGTACGTTCAAGGTAAAAGAGCAGGAAAAATTAAGACTGCGTTTTTTTTTTGCTTCTGACCATGGCGTTCGCTTATACTAAAAATTATCCAAAATTAGCTAAACAAGTTGATCATTTAACGAATCACCATCGACCTGCACTAAATCGGAATTTTGCTACTCCGCGGTTTATCGGTGTGCAGTTGGTTTACTTCCTTTTTTAAACTTTTGATAACGCAAAAAGTGTATTACATATTCGGTATATTTTATCTCAAATACGACGCCAGAGCCTAGTTTCTCGAGCGCTTGACTTCTGTTACGGAACTCCTCTCGGGTTAGTTATCGGTTTGATCCTGCATTTAGCTGTAGAAAAAGAAAAAAATACAAAGGCAAATGTCAAAAGACGTTCTTATATTTTGTCAAGGATAGTTTCAAATAAATGTGCAGAAAAGACAAAGATAAAAATTCATTACAGGACTGATCGAAAGTAAATGAAGCGATGAAGAACTAGATTATAGGTAATGTAGGACCAACTTGGTTTTGTATCGATTCGAAATTGTAGTGTATGCTTTCTGTATAAATGAAAAAAAAAAATAATATAAAAGCACGAAGCTCTAGATCCGGATGAAATAATTGCGGATATCTCGAAGATACTGATAAATAAACGTTAACAGAGGTGACAGAATTTTGACAGTAATTCCTCATAAATGAAATTAATTAATGTTTCCAAAAAGTTAATTGCGTTTTTTAGATGGTTGTCACCTGACCGAGAAAAGATTTCACCAAGCACCGCTTTGACGCGAACGTTGTTTCAATCTCTCTCCGCATCTTCGACACACTGCTGTGATCTTAACACATTCCAAGTGTACCTGGTGTAGTCGCCTGAATTTACCGAATTATTCCCAACAGATTAATTCTATTTAAAATTAACGCAGTGCACCTATAACAACATTGTATACATTTACAATTTGTCATTTTCTTGCTCATTATTAAGTGCGTAATTATATTACAATGCGAGTTGAAAATTTCAGAAAACCTTAGGGGAAAAGAACACCAGAGTCATTTGTTTAATAGTTAAGTAACTTTTTAATAAAGATCAAATGTCGTGTTATGTTAAATAACTTTCGTCGAACATTGACTAACTCATTCTAATGACACTGAAGGTACTATTTTATTATAAATTCACAATATTCCATTCAGGAACAATACATGAATTTTTCCAGTCATTACTTCTCTGTTTACTTAATGTAGCGAGCCTATATGCTTCGGTACATATTTTAAACAATTTTTGCTAGACCATCATTAAAATTTATTATCAACTTGGATTGCAATATGAACCTGAAATTAAATACATTCCATCAGAAAATACATCTTAAACATAATTTTTAGAGATATTCTAGTAGCAAAATATATACGAATATGAGGAAAGTAACAATATACATATTGTAACGGATTCGATACCTACGGCGCTATCTTTTAGCGGTGTTCGAATTATAAAAATATATATTTCTTTGATTAAAATCATTCATTTCATGATTTATCGAACACCGCGTTTTATTCGACGTAATCGCGGATCGTAGTGGGTATCAGCGGTGATGCTTATCGGCTGAAACCGAAATTCCCGGGCATGGTCGAACGGACGGCTGCGTCAGGTGAGACTGTGTACGTGTGTATTGTTGGTAGCGGCCGATAGCGAAGAGTACTCTACGAGTCCGGGGCGAGTGCGTGTGTGTAATATAAGGTATTCAAGAAAAATCGACGTTCATAATATTAATTGATAAGATACCGGGTAATTTCAGCGATTCGACTATGTCGTTCGGTAAAAGCCCATCGTGTACCGAAATCTTCGTTCGTGCATCTTACACTATAATTCCATATAGTTTTTAATTGGTTGTTCAGTCGATAGTCGGTCGTGATATATGGCTCCGCAACTCACGTCGTCGTGGTCAACTTTTGTCACACTGCACGTGTAGTAGTCATTGGTGTATATAAATTTATTTGTTTGTCTATGTCGAATTCGCAAAAATCTTGTTGTTTTTTTTAAATATATACGCGTTTTTTTTTATAAAAGGTTTCATTATTGGACACGTGGTGGGTCCGTGATATCTCCACCGGGGAGACACTACCGCCTTCGAATGGCGGGTTTCGCGATAAGAAAAAATTCTATCGGCAGAATTTTTATATATTTTTTTTTATCTTCCTCATTAAAAGCCTAGAACTCTGCTCGGCAGAGTTTTTCCGGTGGTGGCAAGCCGCTCTCTTGCCATTGGCGCCCGTTACATTTTCATTTATATATTTTTAGCTTTTTTTTTATTTTTTGCGTAAAATTCGATTAATATTGAAAAATTCAAATCAAAGTCCAATTCATATCAAATGGCGGCCCGAACCGAGGACTCGAATTAGAAGACATCGTGTGCGGACCCTAGAAAAGTTGGGAAAAGAAAAAAATTGATAAGTCATTACATTTTATATTTTTTTACGTATCGAATTTATTTTCCTACATGTATTCGTCAGTCAATCATTGTTCGTCTTGATATTATCTTAATTTGTAGTTATATATGTGATTTATTATTTTGTCCGGTCAAAATTTTGAGAATTAAAACATAATGGAAAGGGATCAATTGGCAGGCATCACGATGCGACACCGACAGTATCGTGAGCCCACTACAATACCTGAGGACTCTAGCGACGACGGAGATGCGACAACTTCCGTGGTCGCTGATAGGTCAATGGACGACGACCCGGAGACATATATACTTCTGAGTCTGGCTCGCAGGATTGTAGAGGACCAAAGTCCGTCCTTTCTGGAATGTTTCAAAATGTTGAGCGATAAATTCGACAAACAAAATGAAAAATTCGATAAAAACTTAGATAAAAAATTCAATGAATTAAAAGAATAAATCAAAAAAGATTTTTTTTTTTTGGCCCGAACAGAACAGTTCATTTGGCCAGCAAACTACGACATGACTAGATATTAAAAAATACTAATAATAGAAAATTCAGGAAGAGAAATTTCATTCATTCTACGTTATGGCCGCAACTGCTGGCAGTGCCCACAATGCTCAATGAAACAAAACAAACACAAACAAGATTTTTTCATTCTGGAAAAAGGAGCAAAAGAAAAAATAGATAAATAGATAAATATTTCTATCTCACATTATGACCATAGTTGCCTGGCAATGCTCACCATGCATTATGAGAAAAAGGAGGTAGTCACAGCCACACTGGACAAAGACTACAATGTAAGAAAAAAATAAGTAAAATAATGGAGAAAAAAAAGAAAAAAAAATCAAACAACAATACTGTTTCTTTCAATAAACCTAAAAAGGACAAATAAAATTTTATCACTGGAACAGAGAAGATGAAAAATGCACAATGGAGGATAAACACCACAGGACATGAGGTCTTTAGAAAACGCAAGTCTCGTGTTATCGAACTTGGCGCAATTAAATAACAAGTGGTTAATGTCTTCTCTAAAATTTTGTCGACAATAGATATTACAACCGGTGCAACAAGTTAAAAGACGAAATTAGGGGCCTTGCCGATAAGTTGGAGACGACCAGTGAGGAGCTTCAAACTTCGGTCAAGAACGTCGAGTCTCGCGTGCAGGAGCACAATTTAGAATTAAAAAATATTAAAATAAACATTTCGGAGACATCGACAATTTAAAAAAATGATATTTCGAAAGTGGCTCAGGATCTTGATCGTGAAAAACTGCTGTGTCTCGGATCGGCCAAGACGTGGGTCGAATAAAACAAAAGAGCTCGAATAAAATTTTATTAATAAAGTAAAAACTATAGAAAATAATATCGAGAAAAAATTCGAAGAAATAAATGATCGAACACAGCTCACCACTGGTCAAGACATCAGTGACTTATGGGAACGTCTCGGGGTCTTGGAACATGAGCAGAGAGAGTACCGTAATACCAGTCAAGTCCAGACGCATTATCGGACAACACATTTTAGCGAAGCGGAAGTTCGTGGATACGGCGGCAAGTACGCTCTAAAATCCATGTAATAGAGTTCATAGACGGTGTTGAGAACGTGATCAGTGCTAGCGGACGGATGAAAGTACGAAAAAGTATATCGATTGTTTTGGACCGAATGGATGGAACTCTCTTCGAGTGGGCGAGAATATTTTTGGACCATTGTGCGACATGGGACGAGGTTAAGTCGAAACTCATCGAGAATTTTTGGAGCGAGAGGGATCAGCGCGAGGTGCGCCAGAAATTGTATTCTCCGGCGGAGCGATGTGCGCCCGGGCACAGCATAGAACACTACCTTATTCAATGGATGAATCGCGTACGACTCTTGCAACCTCCGATTCCGGATAAAGAATTTGTACAAGTTACGGTAAAGAAATATAGTAAGCATATCCAACGGTTGCTCCTTGTGATGAAAAATGGATCCGTGGCGGAATTGTACGAAAATATCCGCGTGATCAATAGACAAGGATGTGTGCGAGAGGATGATCCGGAAGAGAGAGACCTCGAAATATGGACATCGCGAGTCAACAATGTACGTATATCGTCTGCAGGGACGTATAATAGGGCGGAACGTGCGGACAGAGGCATGCTGGAGAACTACCGCAGGGTCTGTATGCCCGTGATGAACAATCACCAGCTCGTCGGTGAGGGTAATCTATTCCAGTTCGCAAGATACAATCTAAAATACCCACAGGTAGCGGAGCAGAACGCTACGTCGTTGGATACTGCTATAAGGAGAAATCCGTTAGGGACCTAAAAACACGCATTTCGAATGATCAGGCCAAATTAGGAACAACGATAGTGTATTATCGATAGGGATGACTGATCTTCGACTAGGTCGGTCGGTGGATCAGGTATTTATGGACATAGTAGAGTTGTTGAATTCGCTCTGGTCGCGTGGTGTTACGAGTATATTATTTTTTACGGTGCTGCCTCTGATCTCGCGGCAAAATATCGCGGAACATTGGAGGTCATTTTGGCAACTGAATGAAAAGATCGCGTCAATTCGTGACGAGCGGGTCACGATTGTTGATCTTTTCAACGAGTTCGTAATTCCGCCGGCCGTGGCTGCCGTTAATAACTCGGAATTCCCGCTTATATGATAGTTTCGATCGTAACAGTATTTGTTGCTTTAGCCGTGATGATCCGAATTTAATTTACAGTAAATTACAGAAGTTTTTTCGGCGAGGCTGAGTCGTAATTACATCCGGTCGATCCAGCCGCCTTGTTCCTTTGCGGACGTATCACAAAAAACTCGGTGTCCATCTAGTCATAGTGTTAAGAACCCGCAGCAGAATTGTCAAATCGTTAGTCAGGAATATTTTTCTGGTGCACAGCTCGTCCATAAATCTGTCGTCCCGTCGATCGACGTAAGCGTGGCGGATTATATGTACCGAGCTATAGTTGACTCGGGATCGGAAATTACCGCGATCTGCAACGATATCTGGGAGTCGATAAGGAACACCGCTGGTAAGAATATTTTTCCGGTGCTTCCTGCGAGTAATATCAAAATTTTGGGTACGCGCGGGAAAGTGAGGAAGGTCGTACGTATTCAGGTACTAGCAACCATCAAAGTTAATAATTTTGACTATTCTTGTAAATTAATCGTTGTTTCTGGTCTGAACGTGCCGATTACTTTAGGAACAGATTTTTTAACGTCGTACCGAGCCACTCTGGATTTCGTCACGTTGTCTCTGACGTTAGCGTCTGATGGTGAGCCGCGATGGGTGAAATTCGTGAATGTGACGGAAAAATGGAACAGCATAGACGTTCTGGAGGATGACTCCGACGATGAGCTGGGACCGTCTTTCTTTACCCAAGAGATCGCGCCGGAAAATCAATCGATTTTGCAGCGCCTTGCGGAATGCGTGTACAGGTCTGAGTTTTCTGTGTCTCTTCGCCCAGCTTTATTAAAGTGTTTGTGTGAAGCATGCAGAGTGTTTTCGGATTTGCCGGGATTATGCAATCGTTATGTGCATCAGATAACTGTGAAAGAGCACAAAGGCTTCCACCGGATGAGAAATTACCCGATCCCGGTGTCGAAACGAGAGGCCGTTAGACGTGAGATTTTCCGTATGGTAGATACCGGTATCATTAGACCCTCCTCGTCACCGTATGTTTTGCCATTAGTCCCGGTATTTAAAAAAGATGGCAGTGTGAGATTATGTTTAGATGCACGGGACATAAATAAAATTATAGTGGATGAGAACAATCAGCCGTTCCCGATAGGCGAGTTGTTCTATCGTTTTCCGAATTTCTCCGTGATGTCCAGACCTGGTTGCTAGTTTCATGCAAGTTCGGCTTCACGAGGAGTCTCGGAAGTACACGGCATTTATTTTTGAAGGTCGGTGCTATGAGTCAACGTGGTGCCGTTTGGGCTGAAAGTTAGCACCAGTGCCTTTGTTAGAGCTTTAGATTTCGTACTTTTACCGCGGTGTGCCAATTTTGTTCTGGCGTATGTGGACAACATTGCAGTTTTGTCGAAATCGGAAGAGGAACACGTCCATCATTTGTCTATTATTTTGGGGGAGAATTGTCAGATGCTGGCATGACGGTAAGCTTAAAGAAGTCTGTTTTTGCGAGGAAGGATTTAGACTTCGTCGGCTATAGACTTTCTACCGCAGGCATTTCCATGCAGGCCGAAAAGGTGCAAAAAATAAAAAACTTTCCGAGACCTATGAACAAGAACCAGGTTTTATCGTTCCTCCGCATGTGCAACTTCTACCGTAAGTTTATCAACTCCTATGCCTATTTGATTCAGCCCATCTTGAGTCTGGTTGGTGGCGCGGTACCGTTTGTCTGGTCTGGTGAGCATGATCAGGCTTTTAAAAATTTTAAAGAAGCTTTTTCGGAACATATTAAGCTCCAGGTACCCCCGATTACAATAAGGAGTTCGTAGTCTGCTCAGATGCATCGAACAGAGCGGTCTGAGGGTCTTTATCTCAGGTGGATGATGAGAAATGCCCAAGATCCATTATGTTCGTGAGCAGACTACCTACCGGAGCCGAAAAAAATTATTATTTTACTACGGAAAAAGAACTTTTGGCCATTGCTTTTTGTTTAAAAAAATTTCGAATTATAGTAGAAAGTCACCCGATCATTATTCTCACGGACCATTTGAGTCTTAAATTTTTAACTGAATCGAGGTGGCAAAATTCTCGACTTACGCGTTGGATGCTTTATTTGCAGAACTTTGATTTGCGGATGGAGCATTTGCCGGGTAAGGAGAATATTGTAGCAGACACGCTCACCAGAAATCTGGGACGAGACGGTGATCCCCGAAAAGACTGCGCTTTGATTACTTTTTTGGCCGATAAAAAATTAAATTGCGTGAGAGAATTGTTTTGCGATCTACCCACCGAACATAGGAGAGATAAATCCTGGGCATGTGTTTTTAAAAATTACAAAGAATCTAAGAAACTACAGCGGTTTTATCTTATACATTCTGATCTTTTATTTTTTCGCCGTTCAGCTCAAGGATCTTGGCAACTCTGTATTCCATCGGCACATGTCGAGGAATTAGTCTGGTTCTATCATGTAAATTATGCGCACCCGGGGCGATTACGTATGCATCTTTTGCTTTCACGCACGTGTCATTTTCCCAAAATTCGTCAATCTATAAATAGCGTAATTCGACGCTGCGACTTGTGTAAAATGTCTAAATCATTTACACAGCCCGCGGTGGGTCCGATGTCCAGCAACGAGCCGAATCGCCCCCTTGATGTGGTTACCGTGGATGTTTTTGGACCTTTGCCGGTCGTGAAGGGAATGTGTCAGCTATTTGTCATGTTTGATGTATTTTCAAAGTTTGTACGCTTGTACCCGACGAAGAAGCTATCGAGTAAGAACATTTTCGTTAAGGTCGGTGATTTTGTTCGATGCGTTGGTCTCATGCGTGCAATCATGTCCGATAATGCGACGATTTTCCGCAGTCAGCAGTGGTATAGATATTTCGAGGAGAGAGAAGTAGAAGTAAGGCATATTTCGGCATATTTCGGCATATTGCCCCAAGAATAACCCTACTGAACGAGTAAATTTAGAGCTTGGCTATGCAATCAGGGCTTTGTGTCATCGATGACATACAGACTAATATTGACACACATCAAGGGGATAAAGGCTTGTTTAAATAGTTCACCTAGTCCGGTTACGAAGCATGTTCCGAGTCAGGTTATGTTCATCGCTGTCCGACCTGGTTACAAGAACAGTTGATTTCCCGACACTGGCGTCTGCCAAGAGTCACGATGACATCATCGAATCGGTAAGGAATCAAATTAAACATTCTAACTTAAAACGAAAAAATAATCATGATAATTCTTAATCATCTAAAAGAATATGAAGTAGGCGAGAGGGTTTTTATAAAAAACCACGTTCTATCTAGTCGCGCTCGTAAGCGAATGAAAAAACTTGAATTGTTATTTGTCGGACCATATAAGGTCACTGAAAAAATCCATGATAATGCATATCGTCTTATCGCCAATCGCAGTGATGTTGTCGTCCGGAACATTGTCGACCTCCTCCAGCCTGCACTCTAACTACGAGAGTATTCGGTGTATATTTATTCCTTTATTTATTCTTACTATCGTTTTTCTCGGTATCCGTTATTTCGATGTACTCGACGATTTAGGCATGCGACGAACGATGTGGACGACATATCCTGTGATGCGATTTGTTTTAATAATTGAATATATGTTACGCGGAAAAAATAAACGGTTAGTGATATGGTTTTCTCGCGTGTTCGGTGAATAGTGGTTCTATATATATAATTTATTTCGTGCCAATGTTATATCGCGGAGGAAATGTTCTCGTTTACGTGCGCGGTTGCCGGATGGCGATTTGCGATTTTCGCTTGTCATCCGACAATTTGCGATTTCAGAATGGTCAGGCGACGCGTGATTTCTCCCGCTGTCCGATCAGTTGTGAAATAACCTGGTGGTGTCTTTTCGCTTAGCGTTTGGTTGTGTTTTTTTTTGATGTGGTCGAAGTTTTCAAATTTCGTTGATCGTCCAACGACTTCCGATTTTGTTTATCGTCCAATATTTCTGGTTTGTCAAATCGTCCAACGATTTTGTTTGTTTGTCCGTTCTACGATTTACGATTTTCTTGTCGTCGGACGATTTCTATATTAATTCCTGTCCACAACAAAAACTACGAACGTCTTTACGGAATGGTGATCGGAGCAGCAAAAAAATGTATCCCAAGAGGATTTCGAAGACAATATAAGCCCGGATGGAACAAAATATATGACAATCTATGTAATAAATACCAGGAAAATGGAGATATACAAACTGCCAACAAGCTCATCGTGGAATTGGACAAGGCAAGAAAGAATAAATGGATCAAGCTAGTGAAACAAACGAATTTTATACAGTCTAGCAGGAAAGCTTGGCAACTACTCAGGAAACTATCTGGAGAAGACAGAGAACTAAAACAATCATCAATAATTGCACCAAACGCTATTGCGAATAAAATAATTGAAACATCCCGCGTCTTAGGATGTAAACAACATAACACTTTGATTAAGAACCAACTCCGTATCCAAAAACATAATGCTGAGAGAGTAGATCCGACCTAACAGAGCCCTTCGATATGAATAAGCTTGAAAAGGCCATAAAGTCAACTAAACTTCAAAAATCTGCTGGCAAAGATGGTATATACCCAAACTTTATAAAGCATTTTGGAGAGAAAAAGAAAAAATGGCTGTTTACCTTCTATAATTCCATCCTCGGGAGAGCTATGCTCCCGACCATCCTCATAACTTCCGTAGTGGTAGCTATTCTAGAACCCGGGAAAGATTCTACCAAAGCTGAGAGCTGTCGGCCAGTTGCATTATTGAGTGTTTGCTACAAGCTCCTGGAAAAGCTACTTTACAACAGAATTATGTCGATAATCCATCCAAAAATACCTATTGAACAGTCGGGTTTTCTGCACAAAACGAAGCTGTGTCGACCAAAAAGCTGCTCTCATAACATATATTGAGAATGGATATCAGAAGAAATTGAAAACCTCTGCTGTATTCATAGACCATTCTTCAGCATATGACACAGTATGGTAGCACGAATTGCTTGATAAATTTTTTAGGTAATTCCATGTAACACCATTGCCATCCTGATAAATGAAATGCTGTCAAATCAGATCTTCACCGTGCGCATGGTGGATAAAGTAGGCAGTAGTCGGCGACTTAACAATGGTCTCCCACAGGGCTCTGTGTTGGCGCCGTTATTGTTTAATTTATATATCCGTGACTTACCAACAACTACGGCCAGAAAATTTATCTATGCCAACGACATCACATTGGCAACACGGACAGCAGAAGTCAGAAAATCTGAGAAAATATTAGAAACGGACCTCAAGATACTAGCCGATTACTTCTCCCTCTGGAGGTTGAAACTAAATGCTGCTAAAACTGCAACAACGTGCTTCCATCTGAATACACAACTAGCAAAAATTGAACTTCTGTGCGAAAGCGGAGAGTGGCCGCTTCACCTTCGCCGAGAACTGCTTTCTATTAATCTGTTAGCGCACATGAAATTTTCTCCACGGAGTCAACCCTTATAAAAACCATTAGACTTACACCGACCTCTTATACTAAGTTCTGTATCGGCCAATAAATTTCCAAAGATCTATTACACAACTCCTACCATTTTTCCACCATGATCAAGCTTTTCGCCCCACACTGATTTATCTTTCCTACATGTCGGAAAGCTCACTACGCACCATTCTATTGAACTACGTCGATCATTTAATTATATTTACGGACGGCTCTAAATGGGACATTCTAGATGCGCAGTCCTCACAAATGAATCCGACATAATAGTACAATCCAACAAACATTCTCTTATTTGCACAGATTCCCTCTCTTCACTTTCGACTTTATCATAAAAGCACAATAAATCACAAAATCCCATCGCTAAAGATATAATTTCAGTTATATCTACCGCTTCGAACCGTATTACCTTCGCGTGGGACACAAGGACATCATGGAAAATGAGCTGGTGAATTTTGTAACGAAAGAGGCTACTCTTCATACCACAGTACCTTCATCGGACTTCTCTGTAAATCAAATCCTTGCTAAAAAAGAAAAGGTTGAAAAATTGTCGGGAAGTTTCTACTTCGAACAGACTGCGTTCAATCCGCTCAAATACTGGAATTTGGACTACTTCATCAAGACCCAGCCGTAAAGAAGAAGTTTATTACGCCGTCTGCGCATTGGGTGCACAAAAATCTCTCATTCCTTTTTACTAAATAAATCAGATGTGACGTATACTCTGTTCCTTTATCCATGTCTGAAATTCAACCTTTTTCGGTCCCAATTATGCCTGTCCAGTTCCCTCTCTCAAATTCTTGAAGATAATAAACAGAAAGTCCAGCTACTCTTCAGATTTCCGAGACTATCCAATATCCGAAATAACATCTAAACTCCATTCATCCATGCGTCTGGCCAATATTGCCGTACACGGCACGTTAATAGATACAATACAATACAATAGTTAATATTGTGCTTTTTTTCTTTTCTTTTTCTTTTTTTTTGGCCTGGAAATAAGCCATTTAGGCATAATATTATACTTACAATCTATGCACGTTTAATATTTATTGTGAATTGTATATTTTTTTAGTACATACATCTCTTAATTCTTTTGTAACAGTTCTACTTTTTGATTTTTATCTTTTATATCTAATAAAATTCTATAAATAATGCCAATATTCGCATTTCCTTTTCTATATACAGAGCCGTATATATAAATTTTCTTTCACAAATGTGACATTTTTCGTCATATTTATTCTCTATTTTTTGTGTTTCATTAAATTCTTCGATTTTTATTACCTTTTCTAAATATTCCTTTGCAATATGTAAAGCTTTCATACAATTTTTATAATGCATCAACACCAAAATATTCAAATAGATTTTAATTTCTTCATTAGCATGTTCAACATAAACAAAACTAATTGGTAAATGGCTTTGGAGTGTAATTGTAAAGATGCATATTTTTCAACTTCAGTCTTTTTTTTATGTTACTTTGCAACATCAGATTTCGAAGCAATTGCATTTAATTTTTTACTGCGTTTTTCTACCTTTCTATTAGATTTTTCAAATTTATTTAGCTTCTTACATTTTTAGTGTTTTTTAGAATGGTTTTTTTAATTATTTGTAAAACTATTGGTATGGGAATGCTATGGTACACATATATAAATTTTGTATATCAAAGAATATTTTTACAAATAATTGAAAAAACCACTCTAAAAAACACTAAAAACGTACTATACACTATCGAACTAATATCAGCACTTAAAACAATAATCGAACAAAATTATTTATATTTTAATAATAATATTATATACAACCAGTACAATTTTCAATAAGAATGTCAGTTTCGTTTGTATCTTCATTTGTTCAGTTCATTTTTAGAATTTCACCCAGTTCATTATTTAAACATTTAATTTGTGTTTTTTTTCTTCTTCTATTTAGTATACATTAATTTAACCTATAATTCATACTCTCAGTCTTTGACGTGAAGCAACCTTCAGTCAGTGAAATGAACATCGATTAACTGAATATAAAGTCCCGGATAAACACGTCTTCAGAGAGTAATAACTTATCCGGATTATGAACTCTGGTAAATCTCTTCATAGGGGCAGAAATAAATTTGGTTTATTTCACGTTGCTGTAATATTTCAGGGCGTAAATGCTGCAGAAGCTAAACATCTGCTTTGCCAAGACCACCGTATAAAAATTAACACTTCCTAGTTGCGTGCAACTGTCATTTTTATTATTCTCTGGGAATTTGTCCATTTTCTAATTAAATAGAATTGTGTTTATCCCATGTATTTTGAGTATTAAAAATCCCAAGACCGGTAAAGAAAGGAAGAAAAATAATGACATTAAATCAATGTATTTTTAGAGTTTTTTGATCGAGTCAACTGATATCAACCGAAAGGAAAAAAAGAAAAAATGAGACAAAGAATCGTGGAAAGTAAAAAACCATAACGATGAAAAAGAGTAGACAGGTCTAAGAACTGAGAATAAAAACACAAACGCTTGGCAGAGAAAGTGGAACCGAAAATACGTATGTTAAAATGCTATCGTCTCAGGGTAAAATTGTCAAAGAGGTGTTGGAGAAAAACAAAAATAAAAAAGAAAAAGGAAGCAAATTACGGTCAAAGCAAAGACAACGAATGAAAGAACGACTGAGATGAGGGAGTAATTTACTAAAAGTAAAAGGAAATGAAAAGGATTTCGCAAACTCGGGTTACATTCTTCTACATCTATGCGTTAAATAAGTTACCGATGAATTTAGTTGAATTTCAATGAAAAATAAAGTTAGACAAATATTTGTACTAGTCAATGGAAAGATTAAACATTCATTTACAGAGTTTAAGTCGCGAATCCAAAAATCAGTCATGAGCAGATGCATTAAAATACACAAAGTAGTTGAGTGCCACCACAACGCATAAAAATTTCAACTGCAGCGGAACATAAAGAAGAAAATCATAATAAAGTTTGGTAACATCGAAATCTTGACCAAAAAAGTTCAGACATTAAAAGCTTTATGAGATTAACTGACCAAAGCCGTGTATGGTTATGCCGACGGATTTTACCGCTAGAGGTCTGGATCATATCGAAAACTGTATAGATTAAAACAATTTTGATGAAAAGGACAAGCTCGCAAATGCGGTGCAGTTAACTGCGCGGATAATTTTACAGATCAAAACTGTCGCTATTTATTAACGTCGAAGGGTATAAAGAACTCTTGCAGGCACATTCGTCAACTTAGGTTTTGGCTTGACTGCGGGCTAGTGACACAAAATTTGACTCCTCGAACAGTCATAAACAATGATATAGATTTCACGATAATTTTTAACAGTTTTATGTTATATTTGTGATCTTCGCGTTCTATGAAAAGGGTAGTTTTTTTTTTTTTTTTATATCATGCTCACTAAAAAACAAAAACGTACTTTACCTTTTGCTGTAATTAATACGTTCAGTGCACAAAATAATGTTAAACTTTAATACGTATAAAACGCATTAAAAATTGGTTGTGCAAAAAACACCAAATAAGTCACTTAGAACCCTACGAAAATGGTCCCCACGGTTTTACAAAAAAACATTTAAGAATAGCTCCCCCCAAATACGTCGAGAGAGAAGCGATAAGAAAAACGTTCGATACCTAGAGGAAGGTGCCACGCGAAAACTCGCAGTACTCAACGGAGATTTCTTAAGGTGAACTTTAAGCAGGCCAAAATATCACAGAGTAGACGATTCAGTGTGAACAAGAGTGTGTATTTTGATTTTACATTTTTATTTTTTTTTATAATGTTGAATTCGTCAAAAAAGGCATTGGGTCAAGAAGAGGGAAAAGGATAAGAAGCGGAATCAGATGTTTATGCGATCAGATATGGAGGATAAAAACGATTCAAGTGCCGGAATGACCGAAGGTGATGGCAAGGAGAGAACAGAAGATGCACAATATAGGGTTCGGATACCAATTAACAGAAGAAAAGAGTAGAAGGAAAAACGTTCGGAAGCGATACAGGTGCACTCAAACAAAATGTGATCAGCTTCACCTATAAAGTTGTAAGAGGAAGGGTGGAGGAGACACAAAGGAGGGACAACTAGAGAGAAGCAAAATAAGGAAGCAGGAATCAAAGTGTGTCCAAAGCGTAGGCGACAGATTGCAGAGGAAGTTGAACGGCGCAAGAAGGGATAATTGAAAATCCGGTGATAAGACGGTAGGTTAGGCTGGATAAAGAGAGGTGGAAGGAATGCAGATTTAGGAATGAGGCGGAATACGAGTTTAAACATAGTTTGAAATGAGCTGAAGTGGAAAAGATATTAATATTGGTTGGATGATTTAGAATAGAACAGCCGACGAAATTCACTGATGGTATACGGCGTTTCAGAGGTGGATAAAGAAGACATTGACAAATATATTTTGTTAAACTAGTGAAAGAAAAGTTATCGGTAAATATTCCGTTGGAGGCTATTTGTAGATCGCACCGGCTTCGTATGCGACGTAGCGATAAATCGGGCATTGATGATACTGCTAGACCTATCGTGGTGAAGTTTGTAAGCTACAGGTACCGAAAATTATTATTCGATAACAAGAGATTATTAAAAGGTACCAATGTAGTAATAAGGGAGCACTTGACTAAACGCAGAATGAATGTGGTACAACAAGCGAAATACGGTGGTAGGAGTGTCTGGACGGTAGACGGTAAAATTAACTGTAAGGCAGATGATAGTTAACGGATTGTGATAAGAACACTGGCTGATTATGATAAATTGGTGCTTCGGACCGTTTAGGATGAATCTTAAATTTCCCATCTTCCGCGTTGCACTTCTTCGTCTAATGTTATCGTTTATATGTTCACCTATTTTTCTATATAGATGTATGCTAAGTTATATTTAAGTATGCGAGTACGCGTGCATGTTATCATCCCTCAGGGCAGCTCCGCTAATTACCTAAATTTCCTTCATCTCTTTCACTTTACTAAGGTCGTATTACTTGATTTCTATTTCATGGATATTCTTTTATTCGATTTTTTTAATAAGTAACGAGTAAATTTTTGAACAATTCAAGTTTGGTTTGTTTTTATCAAAATGTACGGGGGCTTAGAACTAGAATTAATGAACTGACTACTATCAGCTTAAGTAATAATTACGACGTTATTGGGTTAACTGAGACACATGGTTGAATGCAGATTTTAATGATTCCGATTTGCTAGGTGATAGGTATGTATTTATAGACAAGATAGGAATTACGATTTAACTAAAACTAAACGTGGTTAAAAGATATTTGAGATCGGAACGTGTGAATGATGGTGTAGCGATAAATACGTCATATGATCAGAGTGGTTAAGGTACTTGGCTACCAAGTCGGAGGTCACGGGTTCGAGACTTGTCTCGTCCCGGATCCAAGTCGCTCCCAAGCTTACCCAGCCTGAAATAATTGGGTACCAGAGAAATCTGGGAAAGTAAAGGCGGCCGAGAGAGAGGAACTGGCCCCCCTACTCTCATTAGTGCCGTTGGGCTTAGTACATTGTAAACCTTAACTTCACAATCCCGACGCCCTGTCAAGGGTATGGAACTCACTTTACTTTACTGATCAGGTATAGGTTTACATACCGAAACGTACGTACTTCTTTTGTTAATTGGAATGCTGTATTTTCCACCTAATTCTAATAAAACAGTGCGTTAAAATATTTACAATAAAGTCTCTCTTTTCTCTCTATTCCACTGTTCTTGGGCCAATGTCCATGTCGACGAACCCATTATAAAAAAAATAAATAAAATTTTCCATTACATATTACGAACGAATTGCACAAGGTTCGGCATTATCGCCGCTACTATTCATCCTTTGTATGGATACTATAACTACAGACCTGCAGACACCCGTACCGCGGACATTGCTATACGCGGATGACGTCTTCCTGGCGGATAAAAGCAAAGACAATTTAGAAAAGCGCATGCAGATATGGAAAAATAGATTACAGGAAAATGTACTTCAGCTTAACAGCAGGAAGAAAACTGAATACTTGGAACGTGAAGCACCTACAGATAGGTCTATTAAAATAGATAACACGGTGTTAAAGAAGATCGTTCAGTTCAAATAACTGGGCTCAAATATTACTTCAGACGGGAATATACAATGCGACATAGATTCCCGCGTCCAAACAGCATAGATGAAATGGAGGCAGCTAACCGGGGTATTATGTGACAAGAAAACACCGATACATCTCAAAGGGAGGATTTTCAAGACGATTATCAGACCTGCAATGCTATATGAAGCTGAATGCTAGGCGACAACCACAAAAATGGAACAAAAACTTCATGTAGCTGAAATGAAAATGTTACGCTGCTCTTTTGGGCACACACTCCTCGACGATATCAAAAACTAGGATATAAGTGAGCGTATAGGAGTTGCACCTGTACATTTGAAATTACGAGACGCGAGACTCCGATGGTACGGTCACATCATGAGAAAAACAGACAATAGCCCAGTGAGGATGTTAATGGATTATAACCATGGAAGAAAGTGACCACGAGTAAAACCGAGAACACACATCAACTACATGGTGGAAGTCGGTGTTGGGGTAGAGGACGCCGAGGACCATAGAAAATGGAGAAGAAAGTGCCACCAAGCGGACCCCGCACCGGGAAATTATTCGGAAAGAAGAAGAGAACTGCTTAATACATGTAGATAAAGACTGAAAACCAATAAGGGAACTGAAGTCTAGACGGCCTCCCTGGAGAACGGCAGCACATATGGAAAACACATCAAGAAACTGGAAGGAAAGATGGAAAAATGAATGGACAAATAGTAAATCCACTAACGCAGATTTAGTACAAGATCCTATAGCATAGAACCTCCGGGGCTGGACCTGTCACGGTGGGAATGGTGTAGAATAAATAGATTCCGTACGGGACAAGGTGGCAGCGTGGTAGCCTAGTGGTTAAGGCGCTTGGTTACTAAGTCGGAGGTCACGGGTTCGAGACTTGTCTCGTCCCGGATCCAAGTCACTCCCAAGCTTACCCAGCGTGAAATAATTGGGTACCAGAGAAATCTGGGAAAGTAAAGGCGACCGAGAGAAAGGAACTGGCTCTCCTACTCTCATTAGTGCCGTTGGGCTTAGTACATTGTGAACCTTTACTTCACAATCCCAACGCCCTGTCAAGGGTATGGAACTCACTTTACTTTACTTTACTTTACTTTACGGGACAAGGTAGATGTGTCTACACATTGAACAAATGGACAATGGTTTCGAGTCCTATGTGCGAGTGTGGGGAGCTTCAAACTTTGGATCATTTGTATAGTTGCAAGATCTTTTTTTCAAATAGTAATAGAATTAATATATACATGATGTGCATAGTGGATATCTCGACTTCCGATAGATATTTAAGTTTATTTTTTAGCTCCATACGAACGAACGAACGAACCATACAATCTGTTCATCTGGTTTACTTGAAACAAAATACAGTTCAAAATTTTCTTAAGCGTGCAAAACAGAGGGAGAGAGCAAATTACAAATAATTGTGTACTTCAGCTCAGAATGACAATAGCTCCAAATCAATACAAAGAACAAAAAACCTAAACAAACAAAATTACATAGACAACAGAATTTTGTCGTGCAAGTTGAGTAATTAATGAAAAGAAAAATCAGCGACACTGCAATAAGTACCGGAATGCGAATACTTTTCCTTACATAAATAAAGAGTTAATTCTTATCTCTTTCAAAAAAAAATCAATCAAGTTTGCTACATTTTCCATTTATCATGAATAACAAAAGTTAATATATTTTCAAATTTTAATGCTGAATACATCTCACACTGAGTAAATGCGTGATTTCCCATTCTAATTTGCACGATAAACGTTTTATTTTGAGCAATGGTACTTTACTACATCATGATAATTTCTGTAGGTTCGATGTTTCACAACTATTTGAACAGATGTAATACAAAAGAAGTGAAGTAGTGAATGCAAATAAATCCATAAAAAACAAACAACTGATATATATATATAGATATATATAATTTGTAAAACATCAAATCATCCAAACGAACATTAATATGCATATTTCATAGCCGCAAATAAACAGATTTCCCCCAATGACTTCACATAAAAAACAAATAGAAATAAAAATGTTTATTTATTATATGTTAAAGTAACAGAAACAGTGAGTGATAACTATTTAATGATAATATACGCAGTTTAATTAAAAACTTAATCCCTTTTCAACCATAATTTGGAAATATTCGCGCAGACAAGGCAAGACTATTAAATTTGGTTATCCACTGTTCTCGCTTTTACGTGAGCTATGTGAATATGATAGATAACGAATGTAATTTTTGAAATTTGTCTGAATACTATTAAAATATGTGTGAAAATAAAAAAAAAAAAATATATTCCATGCAATATTACTTATTTTAAGAACATAACAGTTGAACCGTTCTCGAAATGGGGTAGAGTTCATCCGGTGTCTCCTATGTAAATTATTAAAGGACGCTGATGGTAGACAAATACAAGGCACACATTTTAACCTGAATTAGAAATAAAATGGAAACTAAGCTAAAACCAGATAAAAGTACAATCAAATATCGGATAGGGCGCTTAATACGCAGTCGCCTACATCACGAACATATTCAGTTATGTAAAAAACTGTTATGCTAGAAAGGTTCGAATTAAAGAAGAAAATAAAATTAATAAAAACAGTGGCGGACACAATCGAGTAATATTTTTAGAACTATAGTATTACATTTTGTTATACTGCTGTTTTCAATTTGGAGTTTTGCACAAATATGTTTAGAGTCTGACTCTTTCTGGTCGAGTGTACAATGTTGTCTAGTGTGACGAACTTTGTACCGGACAACAAAGCGCCTAAATCCGACTGCCTGAGTTCGTTGCAAAACTACTGGGTAACCCTGTGCATCGGAGATATCTGCCATTGTTTAGTGAACTATAGTAACTGGTTAGGTAGGCTGTTAATGCAGTTTAAAAATTTAAATGTAACAACAGAGATTTTAATTTATCATGTTCAATTTTTTTCCGGATACTCTACTATTCACATCAGAAAGCGAAACACTGCTTACTTGTTATTAATGGAAGCTGTAGGTTCGCATCAATATTTAAATCTGGTTTTCTTGAAAATTCCTGAAAGATAAGGAAGATATAAATCGGACGACAATTGCGATGAGACAGCGAATTCGAAAAGAGATTTGAGAAAAAACACAAGAAAAAGTTGGAGACCTGTTTGTTACATGGTACAATGTGGTAAGTCTGCGCAACCCGAGGCATCTTCTTTATGGTACAAAAGATAGCGCGACACTCTGCTAATGGATGAATTTATTTCGAATGGCATTAAGAGCAAAAGGGGCAAAAAAATTATCTAACTTTTAGATTAACAATGAATTTTTTTTTATTATATGTCCGTACATATGTTACTCGGGGAACTGTTTAATATCGCTGCTCTATTGAAGCAGACATAAAACAATACTCTGCCTTTCGGAAAGAGATAAATAATGAAAGCCGCTTGCAAAGAACCGATGGCCATCTTCATTCCTTAACGAGGCAAGTTTTTGAATGTTGTCCAAAAGTGCTTTCAGCATTTTCGTTTGAAACAAACTTTTTAGACGTGTTGAAGTAAGCGTGAATGAACCGACCTACGCTAGACCCGTAAGAGTACAAGAGTCTACGAGATTACGTTCAGATGTTCTACTAACTCACAACGGATATTTGTAAAAAGAAACGACTACAAAGTGAATAATAATGATAATAAAGAAATCGAAGTACAGAACAAATTTGAAGAATTTTGTTTATTTTTCAAATATTACACAAGATGAAACACTCATTCCAGTATTATATTGCGTTTAAACATTGTTATTTTTTTCTATTAAATCCCTTCTTCTCCGAGCTAGGTTATCCGATTAAGTTCGTAGAGACTAAGAAAAAATTACGGAAACAATATCCTAATTCGGAGGACTCCTCATTCAAAGAATCACTTTAGATATCTTTAGATAATTTATGTTTCATTCGTAAACAAAAGTGTGTGTGCCAGTTGACTTCTAATGTAACATCTGTGCGCTATTAATGCAGATAACAAAAAAAAAGCGCGCATTCATAAGTTTTTGGAAGTATTTATTTTTTATATCCGGTAACTAGCAACAACGAAATTGTAAAATTACTAGAATTAATAACGTTGGAAATTCAGAAGGAAAAAAGTTTGAACATATAGAGGAATAATATAAGAATTCGAAAAAGAGTGCGATTAACGAACTTAAATTTCGGTTTATTTTATTTTCGGTAAATATGCTTGATTTCGTCGCTCTACCATAATCACGGAACGACGAGATAAAAGCAAATTGAGGTTGTCGCAGAGAACATAAATTATATACATATAACAGATAGTTTTACTTGCGATACAGCTCTCTTCATTTGAGTCCCCCAAATACTAGAATATCATTTTCTTCCACCCGCCTCCGCATTGATCAGACGGAATTTACTTTCATCGCGGAAGTCTGAACTACCCTTTGTTCAATTTCAGCGTTGAGCTTTCGAACTTTCGCCACTATCATATTTCTCATCTGTCAGTATCCTATCAGCACCCCTACTCTCAACTAATATGCGTCCGAGCCAGATAAACGCATGTCTCCTCTAGATGAACCTGAGCTTCCCGTGGCTATAATAAATAAAAAGACATACTACACGTGTAAATTCTAAAATTTACAGTTTAAATATAGCTTTAAGTGAACTTGGACTCGGCTTAAAAAGACCCAAATGCTACTATGTATCAAAGTTAGAAACCGGAATTTAAAAAAGAAATTAAAAATAATATAAAACTAGGATAATTATCGATAAATTTTAAATAAAATAATCGAGTGTGATAAAAACATATTGAATGCGCAATAAATAAACTTAAACGCATTTTTATTATAAATTCTTTCGGCTATAACTTCAGGGACAGAAAAATACTCTATTATAATGGCTTATTAGAGAAATTTCGGTGTACAAAGCAGTTAGACTTCCAACTCTTCTATATGGTAGCGTACATGGGTGTTATACAGGAAGCAAATAAGATGTTTAGAATGTTTTCGGCAACGTTTCTTACAGCGCCCAACGAATATTAGTTGGCACAATTATATATCAAATCGTGCAGTTCTTGGTCGCAGGGTACCTAAACCCGTAGAATTATCATTAGCTATGGCACAGTTGCGTTGAATTGGGCATGTTATACAGATGAAAGAGATTTCTGAAAAAATGATTATACGGTAAACTATTGCATGGTAAACAAAAGCAAGCAAGACCTCGCTGAAGGTAGCAGTCTCTTGCAGTTCTTCGGTAGAGCATCCATACCATCTCATGAGCTAGCCACCATGTTCTTCTTTTTCCTGGTCTTATTCTGCTCGTTATTGTACAGCTGTGTCGTCGGGATAGCCTAGTTGTTAGAGCGCTTGACTTCCGATATGTAGGTCACGGGTTCGATCCCGAGCGACGACGAACTTATTTATTACAAGAATTAAATAAAATAAATGATCGCTAATAATCACGTGGAAGGCAATGGCAAACCATCACGTATACAACATCATATGCGCGCTAGGTCAGTACACAGCAGACACACACGGGACTACACTTGTATATCAATAAATCAAACGATTACTAATCAGTTCCGAATGTAGTCTTGCGTGTATACACCTGCGTTGCATATAATAATTACCTAGTACACTACCTATATCTCTACAGCTGACAATGAGATGTACGAATAGGTAGTCCTCGACGTTCAGAAGCTAAGTATGGCACTATAGAGAAGAGATTGTACAGCTTACGTACCGTATATTTATCATATAAGAAACCAAGCACAAGTTTTTTTTTAACCTCCCTTTGGGCATGTCAACAAAGGACTGTCGCCCAGAAACGACACAAGGGAGAAGGGGATCAGTTAAATGTAAAGTCGGTGTCAAATATTGATAAGATAAAAGAACTGAGGGTAGGAACAACGGAGATCGACAGAAACAATATGAGGCACAATAAGGATTAGAGAGTTTAATAACAGATTGGAGTACAAAAAAGTAGATTACATTAACGAAGGATGGACATTCAAAGAAGATATGGTCGGGATCATAGATGGCTTCGTCGTCAGGATGAAGAGGATAATAAGAGGACAGTCCGAAACGAAAACGGGAATAAGGAAGAAGAGTATGATTGAGACGTCAACGGATAATAGGGACAATAACGGAACGGCGAAGCGAAGGAAAATCGTAAAACCAAGGTCACGTGTTAAAATTAGGTTGGATGGAAACATAAAAGGAAAAGGTTGATTAGAAAAGGAAACTCTGAGGATTGTAGTATGGTGTCTCCATGTCACTATTTTGATTCTGCGTAATTTTTAAGTTACATATAGAATATGTACGTATTTATTTAAAAAAATATATTTCCCATTTATTTTTTTTTATTTTTTTCTTTTAATTTAGCCGCTTTAATTAACTTCCTCTGTACCTCGTTCTTTTTCTTAAATACACGAAAATTCTTTCGGAGAAAAATAACGTATTTTGATTTATTCCTGCAAAACAAACTGCTTCCCTCTGTCGGGCTAACTATACGTATTATCTTTAAAACGTGTTTCCCCAATTGCAGCAAAATGTCGCTTGATCACAAACGGTATTTCTGCAGCCTCGACAAATTCCTTTCGGATGATTCATAATGTTTCGAATGATTAATATCACTGCTGTCTTGAAAGGTTTTGTTTAGGAGGATGAAAGAGACACGACGGAGATTGAACAAGATCAAACGGGAAACGAGAAGCCAGGAGCAGACTATGATTAAAACGAAGACGAACTATGGAAGAAGTAACAGAACGGCTGATACTGGGAAAATTGTTAAACTAAGGAGAAGAGGATGGAGAAGGCTGTAAGACAAGGTAAAAGAATTCAGGATTGGAGAAAAGAGACGAATCAGTCCAAAAGTCACGGTGAGAACGAAAAAAGAGAGAGTGAAGATTTCGGGAAGGAAATCTGCCTATGAAACGAAGGAAAGGAATTAATGCGCTGCGAGATTTTTCGTCTTTCCACACGACTCAGTCTGATTCGAGTCACTCCGTGAAGAGAACAGTCAGCTGAGGCATCGGGATAGCGAACTATGTCGGTGGCTCCCGGCGTTGGAGCGGTACACCGGGAGAAACAACAGTCATAATCTGTAGTGTAACAGTGCGGACTAATGAATAGATCGAGAGTGTGATAAGGGAGAATCGGCGCCGTTCTAGGCGTATAGATGCGAGAGATATTGACTGTTGCCGGCGCTTGCCCAAAGTGCTACGCAAAGACATCCGGCGATTGTCGTTAAATCACAAAAAACGGAATTCATTAAAAACAGCCGGATGAAACGACCGACGTTAAGAGTCCTCAGCCGAGAATTCACGCCTTTTTGTCAACAAACATCTTTCGCTGGAGCATTCGCGTCTTATCTCGGCCGCGCGACGCCTGAAATATAGCAGGGTTAGCGTTTTGCATGGGTTCGAGATGGGAAGATCCACGCGAGGAACAACGAAAATACGCTGATAACTAGAATAATCAGTGAGGACCACCCCGTGTTAAAGGTCTCGTGAAAGTTAATAAATGACTATCGCAGTACGTCTCCGTCTTCCGCATAGTAATAATTATTTCCGTTTTATTAAGAACTAATGTCGCCTTCTCTTTATGCGAAAACGGATCGCTTGTGTATAAGTGTACTTTAAAAGTGGGGTTGTGCGGGTTATGTGGAAGGGTGAGTGTGTTTTTTTATTTAATGTTCCTAGTTACTTCTCTTATTGCGCCTAATACCAATCTACTAACGGCTACTAGCAACGATAAAAAGTTTTCCTACGGGTTATTGGCCTTTCTTTGATATCTTTCTCCTACGTTTCGAACACATGGTTGCATGAATCTCTTAGGGGTTCCTTCCTCGAAATTTTCAGCAGTTTAGGTTAGTCTTTCAATAATTCTAGGAATGCATTTTCATATTAATCACTTTCGACAGTGTTCTTTTTCTTTTATTGTTTTTTAATTGCCGGTGATATCAGAGCATAATTCCTTACATTGTTCAAAGTGCTCAATATTGTTAAAACGATAACAATAATGGTAATAAATGACTGATTGATAATTGATTAAATGACCGTTTGCTAAAACGTATGTAGTAGCACGCGTTTAGAGAGTATTCGCGTTTTATTTATATTACTACTCTATACTTGCAATTTGCTAGATTGTTTGGCTTTCAATAGCTTCGGACTGTAAACTTCGTCGACAATACGCTTATTCTCCGAAAGGCTGAAAAGAGTTGCGTTGGCCGGGCAGTAAACTTGGTTTTGCGGCACTTGGCTCCGATGATATATTTAACACCCCGCAGCAACGACTAACCTGTCGACGAAGAGATTCGACGGTACTTATACGCGGATGATCTTGCAGTGACCGCACAGGGTGAAACATTCCAAGTTGACCGGTTAGATAAATATTATACTGAAAATACGCTTCGACTAAACCTAGCAAAAATTCAGGTTTTTGCCTTTTTCACCTCAAAAACGCAAAAGCAAAGTGTAAACTGAAATTATTTTGGCACGGAAAACACGAGTATTACAAAGAACCAAAATATCTCGGAATTACTCTCGACCGATTGTTAACTTTTCGAAAACACTGCGACAATCTTAAGATGAAAGTAGAGAACCTAGGAACAACTTACCGCGAAAATCGGTATCTTCTAAACGGGAAGCAAAACCAACGGGATTCTAGCACTGCAGCCTTAGCGCTATGTTTATCGATGTCGGAATATGGATGATGCCCAATATTCGGTATACCCGATGCATACCAACACGGTTGATACCTGCCTAAATGATACATGTCAAATAGTCCCAGCTTGTAATCCGACGATGCGTTGCTACCAATGCAGAAAGAACGAGGCTGGAGAAACAGACTGCAGACAGCTCTATGTTCGATCAGAAAACTGTCATATCACGCCTTAAATCTAGAACAAGCTTCCCACGCTGCTCAAAACGGCTGGATAAGCTCCCACACACAAAACGTCTGTACACAGAGATGGACGGGAAAAGCTGCAAACGAAAGTACGTTGAAAGAAGAACTGAATCCGAAGCTGCAAATCAAGACAGAATTGGGCGGCATCAGTGAAGGAGAAGCGAGCAACAGATAAGTTTTTATATTTTTTTCCGTTGCGTTTCGTTTATTCTTTTAAAAAAAAATAAATAATAACTATTTTTAGGCTATTTCGCACGTGCGAATATTTTATTAATGATTTTTTGATTTTTTTTAGTCATTGTTTTGTTTTCCACTCTCGCCAAATATTAATTTTACCTTACGAGAGATGTCGAATGAAGAAATCACGCGTATAGTTACGAGTCGGGGCACGTACCATCGCCCGTGGGGTTCTGCAGGCGGTGAACGTGGGCATCTGGAGGTAGCTCTGCCGCCGGAGGGGAGGATATCTCAGAATCTCCTCCAGGTACCTTGACAGCGACGCAATGTAACGCGTCCGAACCGTTATTGATGTCGATGATGCGGACGTTGATGGAAAATCATAGAGAGAGCAGTGAGAGGGCTGAGGAGAATATTGCGGAGATGAAGAAACAGATCACAGAGAATAATGCAAAAATCGATGATCTGGCTAATCGATTGGAGCAGGCCTCCAGTGAGTGGAAATCGCAAATAGTGGATCTGGAGCTTCGAGTGCAGCAAAACGAAATCGAAGAGAAGGTCGAGAGGAGTATCGACGAAGTAAAGAAACGAGTCATGGATACGGTTGGCCAAGGTGTCAAGGAATTACGGGCCCGGGTTGACTCCCTTGAAAATTCGCAGTGCAGTGCTGATGAAAGAGCTATCGCGGCACCTCTGAAGATCGAGGAGATTGAGGAATCAGTGGTCATCGGCGAAGAATCAAATCTAGAAACTAGCAGGGAACAAAGGTCATGCGACCGATCACATCACATAATCGAATACGAGAAGAATCTAGCGTCTGATCCTGTTAGAGACTACGTTCGGTTGTCTGTTGACGGATTCACCGAGCATTCAAAAAATCGCAGCCATATCAAAGGCGTTGATAAGCTTAAACTATATTCTCATATAATACTTCGCTCGGTAGGTGTCAATAAAAACAAAAACCGTCAAAAAGATAATTTCAATCTTAAAGCGTTCGGAGTGATAAGACATCGCTCCTGTAAGGCATCTCGGTTGTGGAAGTATCAGCGGAAACAATCCATAATTCAAAGAGTTGGCCGTTTTCCTGGATTCGTCAAAAAACAAGGCGCAAAATAAATATAATGATATCCTCTAGTCGACACAAAAGATTAACGTAAAATTTAATGTATTCTAGTCGAATGTAAAAATAAATTAATTAGTGTAAATCGGCCTATGTTAGAGCGAGAGAAGCCGCTTCCCAGCAGTGTCCTAGTCACAGATCGAGGCAAACCCGATACCTTTGTCTGTATTAGATTTAGATTTTCCTATTTCGTGCGCTGCTTACCGTTCAATTTTGTTCCATGTTTTAAGCCAGATCGGCTTTAGAGCTATTTTATATGATAGTGTTTAAAGACAAGCCCGATTTCTTAGCTAACAGCCACGATATGGTTCTAGTTAAGTGCTCGATTTTTTTCTGAATGTGAGTACGCCAGATCAGCCTAGCGTCCAAATGTATGCCTAAATATTTTACATTATTTGCATTTGATATTACGACGTTACTTATTTTGATTGGCAGGCGTTCAATTTTTCGATTTGTGAATGAAATATGCGTCGACTAACTTCCATTGACCGCTATGCGCCATCGTTTTAGCCAACTTTCTACATGCCGAAGTGACTCCTGCAGTTTTCCTGTTGCTGTACTTTCACTTTTATCAACGGCCAAGATGGCTGCGTCATCCAGGTACAAAGCTACTTCTGTATTATCCAGCATGGGAATATCGGACGTGTAGATTAAGTACAATATTGGACCCAGAACGCTCTCCTGCGGAACCCCGGTCCTTACCAGAAAAATATCTGAGTGTTCAACGGTTATTTTCACTCGAAAATATCTTTCTTGTATATACGATTTAAATAGTAGATAGGAGTGAGGAAGCAGAAGTTTAATTTTATACAATAATCCTTGATGCCATACCCTATCAAAAGCCTGCTGGACATTCAGAAACGCGACCGTACAAATATTTTTGTTCTCTAAACTATTTTCAATAATTTTGATTAGTCTGTGAATCTGTTCTATAGTATTGTGGTGCTTTACGAAAACCAAATTGAAAATCGGGAATAATTGTATTGGCAGATAATGTTGGAAACAATCGTTTTAAAATTAATTTTTCCAGTATCTTTGAGAGGACAGGAAGCAACGAGACGAGTCTATATGATGAGACCACCTCAGACGATTTGCCAGGCTTCGGTATAACAATTATCTGCGAAAACTTCCAACCCAGTGGAAAATATTGATTACGAAGGACGGCGTTATATATTTGTGTTTTAAATATAATACTTTTACGTGGTAACTCAATTAAAAGCTCCGCTGTGATTAAGTCAAATCCGGGGTTCTTTTCCGTTTTATATTTTTGAAAAGTTGCTGTATCTCACTAAGGGTAATCGGTGTTATAGGTAGACTCATTTGCAACGGTTTTTCCAGGTATTCGAGGATATCTGTGGAGTCAGCAGCTTGAGGATTCGGTGTAAATACATCGTAAAAATAATTGGCAAAAAGCGCCGCTTTATCGAAGTTAGTGCGAGCCCAGTTGCGATTTCGTTTCACTATTTCATTTCACTATTTCGTCTCACGAACGGGGGCAAGACAGCAACCTCCACGTAGTGCCCCTGGATGCAGTTGTACTAATAAAACGCATTTTTGTGGAAAAGTTTTTGTGGAAAAGTGACTGTAACGAATGCTGTCAAAAGGAGCTAGAATATCACAGCCCCGAAAAAGCCCTTCTCAGGGCTACAAGACGACGAACAGGAAGTTCAGAGGTCTTAAGATCTTGCAAATAAACATAGAAGGAATCTCCCGTAATAAATCGAAGTGCATTGGCAGGATCACAGAATCAATCAATCCGGAAGTGATTGCCATACAGAAGACACGTACAGAAAATGATGAAGATCTTAAGAAAAGAGGAGAAATCAAGGGTTTTAAGATTGTAGCGGCTGTTCACCACGCACAATATGGGATAGGAACATATATTAAAAACAACATACAAAATTTCCAAGTAGTTTCACAGTATAGCCAAAACAGTGTTTTTACGGCAGTCATAATAATTGACAATATTCATATAATAAACGTGTATAAACCACCATCAGTTAAGTGGCCGCCAAACTTTAGAGTTTTTCCTCATCCGGCTGTTTACATAGGTGACTTTAATAGCCACAGCTACGCATGGGGGTATAATACAACAGACGGAAATGGTGAATTCCTGTCGGATTGGATGGATGTTAATAATATGAATCTTATATTTGACGCGAAAGACAAGGGAACCTTTTATTCAGCAAGATGGGACAGGGACTTCACTCCGGACCTATGTATTGTCTCCAGTCTACTTACAAGTAGCCCAAATCATGTTGGTCGATCAGTGCTCCCAGATTTTCCCAGAAGCCAGCATAGACCAGTGTTAATTGAGATATGTAGAGAAGTTGCAGTTTGTTACTCATCCCCGAAACCAAGGTGGAACTTCCGTAAGGCAAACTGGTCCAGGTTCACAGAATTTATTGAAGAAAATGTTTCAAATATTTCCGCGACGACCAATTGCTATAATAAGTTTGTCAATCTTGTAATCAGTGCTGCAAAGAGCTCAGTACCAAGAGGTTTTCGAAAAAAGTATATCCCGTGCTGTACAAAGGAGCATGAAGAGCTTTGGATAAAATATGAAAATACCCACGATGAAGCGGTTTTAAATGAACTGTTTGACGCATTAGACCAAGAAAGACAGGAAAGATGGCGATCGACAGTGGAATCTTTGGATTTCACGCACTCATCGCGAAAAGCGTGGGCGCTTCTGAGAAACCTCAGTGATGGGGCGGAACGGAGCATCAAACCGCCAAAGATTTCTCCAAATAAGATTGCGGAAAGATTACTGAAAGCAACAAAAGTACTAGTGGAGAAGACTAGGGCACGTACAATAAAAACGGAACTGAGGATGGTGCTAGACAAGCTACAGGATGGCATACTAAGCTCTCCTTTTACCACTGAGGAAGTGAAAACCGCAATTAAGTCCGTTAAAAGTAGGAAAGCGGCTGGTATGGATGGAATTTATCCCGAATTTATTAAGCATATGGGTTCAAAAGCAATTAAATTTGTAACAGAGTTTTTCAATAATATCCGAAACACTGGGAAGCTGCCAAAGCAATTTAAAGAAGCAAAAGTTGTGGCAGTAATTAAACCGGGAAAAGATGGAAATGATGTATCGCACTATAGGCCAATCTCGCTATTATGTGTGCCATATAAATTGCTGGAACGTGTAATATACAATAGAATAGTCATGGTCGTTGAAAACGGCCTGCCTATGGAGCAGGCTGGGTTTAGAAAGAATCAGAGCTGTGCGCATCAAGTGATGGCGCTAACCAATTACATTGAAACAGGATATGACAAAAAACTGAAGACAGGTGCCCTTTTTATCGATCTGACATCCGCTTATGATACTGTATGGAGAGAAGGATTACTCCTAAAAGCAGCGAAAGTGATTCCATGTAACAAGCTCATGCGTCTGTTGAACGAAATGATAACAAATCGTGTCTTTAAAGTAATTATAGGTGATAAAAGCAGTCGACCTAGAAGAACCAATAATGGCCTCCCGCAGGGATCCATCTTAGCTCCTCTATTGTTCAACTTATACATCAGTGGTATGCCTAAAACTGAATCCAGAAAGTTCCAATATGCGGATGATATTGCGCTCGCATATCAAAGCGAATCCGTGAATAAATGTAACGAAGTATTAACGAAAGACTTAGAAACTCTGAACAGATACTTCCAATCGTGGAAACTATTTTTAAACCTGCACAAAACAGAGACATCGTTATTTCACCTTACGACGCAGATGGCAAAGTCAGAACTTAACGATTACACTGGGGAATGATAAAATTAATTTCAACGCTAACCCAAAATATCTTGGGGTTATGCTGGATAGAACGTTAACATACAGGCCGCATATTGAGAAGCTGGCACAGAAAGTAAAGACAAGAGTGAACTTGGTAAGGAAACTTGCCGGCACGGGATGGGGAGCAGCTGCAAAGGTGCTGAGAACAACAACTCTAGCGCTTGCCTACTCAGCAGCGGAATATTGCGCACCTGTTTGGATGAATAGCGCACACACTGAGAAAATAGATGTCCAGTTGAGAGCCGCAATGCGAGTAATTAGTGGGACATTAAGGTCAACGAATAAAGACTGGCTCCCTGTTCTCGCTCACATTGCCCCTCCACACATAAGACGAGAAAAGGCTTTCCGAAAACTTTGGGAAAATTTTACACATACATAGAACTGCTTAATGCATGCAGATAAAGATTACAAACCGATAAGAGAATTGAAGTCTAGACGGCCTCCCTGGTGAACGGCAGTACATATGGAGAACACATCAAGAAGCTGGAAGGAAAGATGGAAAAATGAATGGACAACTAGTAAAGCCACTAACGCAGATTTAGTTCAAGATCCTTGCATAGAACCTCCGGGAATGGACCTATCACGACGGGAATGGTGTAGAATAAATAGATTTCGTACGGGACAAGGCAGATGCGCCTACACATTGAATAAATGGAAAATGGTTGCAAGCCCCATGTGCGAATGTGGAGAGGTTCAAACTTTAGACCATATATATAATTGTAAGATCTTTTCTTCAAATAATAATATAATTAATAAACATGATGTGTATAACATCACGAATAGCGCGCTCCAGTGGATATCTGGACTCTCGATAGATATTTAGGTTTATTTTCTAGCTCCATACGAACGAACGAACGTCTCACGAACGATTTTCAAGATGTTTAACGCCAAAAAAAGGGGTTAGACAAGGCTCCATTCTGTACCCATTGCTGTATAATATATACTCCGAAACTGTATTTAAAGAAGCGCTAGATAATGTGACCGGAGGCATAAAGATCAATGGTGTTCTTGAATAAACAACTTACTTTATGCCGACGATACGGTATTAATAACAGACCGGCAAGAAGATTTTCAACAATTACTTGATCGTATAAATCTGTCCTGCAAAAAATACAATCGGCCAATTTTTTTTTTTTTTTTTTTTTTTTGTACTCATTTCGGAAACTAAAGATGAAGCAAGTTTATTTAATAAGTTTTATTACATACAGTTATATGGCAACAAAATTAATGTGCCCCATCCAATTAAGTTTATTAGGTCACATTAATTCTGTTTTACAAAGTGTAAATATAATTCTTAATTGTAAATAGTACCTTAATATAAATGAATATTATTTTTACGATTTTTCACCTCTTGTATTGTAAATTGCCAATTAATTCGATAAAAACAAAAGTGACGGTGGTGAAAAAAAAACACACCAAACGCATTAAAATTGAGAATAGAGTACTAGAGCAAGTGGACAAATTTAAGTATTTCGGTTGCTGGATTACAGGCTCTTCAGAATTAGAGATAAAATCTAGAATTGAAATGGCGCGATTAACACATAAGCTAAACAACTTTCTTCTGCGAAGTTATACTATAAAACTTGAACTAAGGTGGAGAATATATGTTTTTTCTACGCTATTAATGTACATGTTTGGGACATTACTAGTAATTAAAATATTTTCACAGGTATTTTTAACTGGTGTCAATTAACGATCAAAAAAATACGTGCACATCGTACTATAGTACTTCACCATACTACCCAAACAGGAATCAAGAAACGAATGAAACACAAAGCGTTGAAACAATTGCAGAGAGCTTATTATTCTAGCCCGTTTATTATTATTATTATTATTATTATTATCATTATTATCATTACTTTTTTTTTACTCTGGGCGTTAAAAGTACTGAAAGAACAAAGAACCATTTTTGTTTATTCCGGCGGACCTTAGCAGCTGTCTCAAATTTCTATTTTTCGACCAATCCACCGCCCCCTAATATTTTCCAGTTTCATTCTGGAATAGCGTTATTTGCATTTTTAAAAATGACGGAGAAACATACAAAGCTAAATATCGCAGACCAAAACAAAAGAGAAAAACACAAAATGAATTGAGGAAAACAGCAGCAGCGAACGTTATATAAAGTTACGTCCCTATTTGGAACAAAGAAAGTAGCGTCAAAATGTAAAGGAAAAAATTAAATTAAAAAAAAAAAAGGAAAAAAGGCGGAAAAAAAGAAAAACGGAATAATAATAAACGTACGCTTAAAATAAAGAAGTCAAAAAGAGTACCACGAAACGAAAATAGCGGGGGAGAAATAAAACGTTAAGCCAGCTAAAAAGCCGAAATAGCTAGTGAATTGTGGCTCTTTATAATAGTTTGCACAGAAGTAGTAAACGATAAAGTGTCTTTCTCTTTTTCGCTTTAGAAGAACTAGATTTATTTCTGATGCGAAACACGAATTTTTTCCGTAAATATACTAGATCGTTCGAGTTGTTTAGTTCGTTTTTCCAAACAGAACGACTCTATTATTGCCATACTCACGTGATAGAGTGAAAAAAGTAAAGGCTAATGAATAGAGAAAAGCACTGTCACCGAATATGTTGATCCGGTTTTGGACAATAAGTTAATTAGAATAATAAATAAACATCAAGCTTATCGAGTACGGTACCGGTGAGTGTTGTACGTACACATTGGATTTTAATAAAAAAGTTTATATATGGTAAAATCAGTTTTAAGGAATTTTATAAATAAAACTTTTATGCGGAAAACTTTTTATAAATGCAACACTAAAACTACCGACATGTTCCGAGAACACAGTGTTCGATATTCATGGTATTTTTACAAAATTATTTAAATTATTAATAATTTTGTAAAAATACCATGAATATCGAACACTGTGTTCTCGGAACATGTCGGTAGTTTTAGTGTTGCATTTATAAAAAGTTTTCCGAATAATAGTTGTATTTATAACGTTCCTTAAAATTGAATTTATCGGAAAAAGGAAAAATGTATGATCAAGTATGCTACAATCAGAGCTAGTACCTAGTAAAATTACCTGCTTTGCTTAAAGCGGCGGGAATGAAATCGAGGCCGCACTGGTCTTATAGTGCGCATTTAAAATAACACGTATTAAGCGTGAACAAGACAGACACCAGCACACTACGCGGAGTAAAAGGAGCAGTTATCTTTAAATTATTCTTAAAAATTAAGTGATTAAAAGCTAATATTGTTAGCTTGATTGAAGAAAATAGACGCGCTAGTTCATGAAGAAGAAGTCACCAAACGATCCAAAAGCACAGTTTGTGAAGAGCAAACTTACACGCGAGTTGTAAAAATACTCTTTATTAAAGTTTAGTACACACGTTGTTTCTAATACTGATAAAATGAAACACATATAAACACCTTATGAAATATAAATAATATATTTAAAAAATTAATGCTAACGCGTTTCGAAACAATAGCTTCATGATCACAGTCATTAGCGTTAATTCTTTAAATATATCATTATTATTTCATAAAGTGTTTAAAAATATTTTTATATAGTATTTTTTTTTTTTTTTTTGTTTGTATGTAAATAATTGTAATTTAAAATAGACGTTAGCGTGTAATTTTGTGTAAATAGAGGGCCTTAGTGAATGTGTAATGTCGTTACCGAATACTTCCAGCCGAGATGTATTTACAGGTATAAAATAAAAAAGATAATTCAACACTGAATAATGATAGACGTGTTTACTGGTTTGCATCCGTATCCAAGATTACATTATCATCTTTCTTTTTTTTGTTTTTTTGTTTCTTACATTTCTGCTAAATGATTTCTCAGAGCTTACTCTACCCTTTCAGCTAACACGAGGATTATATTTTTATTTCGTTTAATTCTAGTTACATAAAATGAATTTATGTTAATTTATCGTATTCACGTCTATGGTAGATCAGCACGTGGATTGCTCACTTTCAGACTTCCAATTGAAGCAATAATCACGTTCCTTTAAAAGTACGACTTACATAATTGAATGAATTTTATCAGTTCACCAGAATTCGTAATCGTATGATAATACATTTAAATTTTCGCTTCACGTGGGATACAAAATGGCCAACTGCAGCAAAGCGTTTTAAACATATTTAGTTAAAGAGCTCTTTTTAATTAAACTTTTCGCGATTGAATTTTTTCTATTCACTTCGGAAAGAATCGAAATCAACTGAATCATCGCTAGTTAGTTTCTATCAAGTGGCATCGCAGCATAGAGACCTGTCTGTCCCGTTCATAACAAGTGGCTTCCGGAACGGCACGAAAGTTAATTCATTACAATATTAATGACTATGCCATTTTTACGCTACGAGTCATCAGGAAAAGTGTCCTCTCACGAAATTTGTGCCGGTCACAATTTTATGTAACGAAAATGTAACGAAAAAATTTTGTCGAACGGCGTAGCCAATGAAAAAGTTTACTCTTCTATAAGAATTATAGAAGAACTAGACCTGGCGGTGAAGGGGGCTTGCCCCTTCTGAGTCTCGAAGGGCCGAGTATATATATATATATATATATATGTGTATATATATATATATATATATATATATATATATATATATATATATTAATTACAACGTAATTCTTAGGCTAGCCCCCATTAGAAAAAATGCCCCAATTTTATGTAACGTTTGTTATATTTCATAGGATTTTTGTGATTGTTATTTTAAAAATGTCACAATTTGATGTAACGAAATATTATTATTATTATTAAATGTTTATCTACGATTAAATAGCTACACTATTAGCGTTCGGGGTTGAACAGCGGTGATATCGCATGCATCGACCGGGGTAAATCTGTCTGCTTATGATAGTTGTGTATGTGCTATCGGACGGTGTGATCACTGTTTTTTGTCGTGAGCGTAGATTCACCGTTGAGCTTCATCGTTATTTTCGAATTTTGCGTGTTTTGGAAAGAAATTATTATTTTTTATTGAGTCGTTTTGACGGCTCTGTATAGTACGGAGGAGCAGGATTGTTGAAACCAGTTTTCCAGAAAAGGAAGGCTTTACAACAATATATATTGTTTTTGTGGGTCGCAATATACTGAGAATTTCTTTTTGACTTAAACAAAGTTATAAAAGTGCCAGAATAGATTGCGTTAATCATAGAGAAGACAAATATTAGCCTAATGGATAATATTAAAAAAGTTTAAATTACTTAAATAAATTGAGCTTGCATCGATATAATAGTTTTCACAGTGAACGCGAACTTATCACAGATGGAAAGAGATAAATTCGTCTTGTTTTGATCCTTGGTTTTAAAAATACAAACATAAAGTTAATACTTTCGTGTCTCAGAATTATGCGCCTTGCAGCTTCTCCGATCATTCCATTTTAAGTATAAATTTCGAATTAAATTATAGCTTCTAGTCAAAAAATGCGACGAACCTATCGACTTTATTGGCGAATTACTATCACCTAGGAGAAAAATTCGATTAACAAGAAACCAAAATGATATATATATTACATCTATCCTCTCCCTCACCGGTGGGGGGTGGGTGGGGGGGTAAGTGTACAGATTGATAATACTGATGATTCAATGTTAATTAAACTAATTAGTAAAATACCCCATCATATACTAAACGGAAAAAAAGATTAGTGCGTGGAAAAAGGAAGTATATGGCTGAAAGAATGGTGTAAAGAGTAAAACCCAAGATACGTTTCGAATCATTCTATTTTATAATTTTCTTTTGCTGTGTTCTTTTTTTATTTATTTGTTTTCGTCTTTCCTTGTTTTGTTTCTTTTATTCTTTTCTTTCTTTTCGTTGTATTTGAAGATATTTAGCTGCCCTCATGTATCGATATGCAGATGGGTATTTACGGTGTGTATACGTATTTGTGTGCATGTACTATGTTATAATTTATATAATCTCAAGTTGACTAAACTATTATGACGTATAGGATAAGCTAGAATAGTTGTAATTTTGTATACTTAGAATAAACGCTAACAAGAGTGTCAGGCACTCACCCAACGGGCATACTTGCTCTGTCAGACCTACAACTTATTTTATATATATATAAAAAAAAAATAAAAACCTCCTTAAGTTTGTAGATTAAATGAAATTTACGGTGAACCAGCATCTCTATAGATGTTAAATTTAATACATTTGTATCTACCGTTAAAATATCAGTAGAGCGATTGAAAAGGCTGTATACAAATCTTAAATTGCAATGCAAAAGATCGGACGGGATTGCCAGAGGAATGTGAAGGAGGAGAGGATAGGGCTTGAAGGGCGCCCTTAGAGAATGAGGAATTGGGAAAGATCGCTTAAAGATGAAATATAAGAGATAGCCTGAAGGATGGCGATCGACTCGGCAGAAAAAATAGAGCAGAAGGAAGGAAGCCGGAAGGACTCAGAATGTCGAAGCGACGGAGCAGTAAACGCACCACCCATGCTATCCTCGCTCTTGGAACCATCAGTAAAGATCAATACATGAGCAGGAAAAGAGGAATTCAACAAAATGAAGAAATTCATTGTTGACTGCGCCGTGAGAGGAGGAATTGGCTCGAAGTGGGAAAGAGGAAAATTTGATAGGCTGCCATAGGCTATTGAAGTCATGAAAGAAGTACGGGAGAGTGTTGTAGGAAAAGACAACAGGAGAAAAATTAGAAAGACGGGTAGCAATGAGCGACAGGATTGGGATTTTATGAGGAGAAAAACGCCAGCAGTTTTTGATATATAGATAGGAGGAAATAAGTTTGGACGAGGAGATGGGAAGCCGTTTAATTAAGAAACGATACCCAAGCTGAGAACGGCGAATAAACAGTGGTCGGGCAACCGACTCCGATAGAACTGCGGGAATGGGGGAGGATTTCAAGGCTCCAATGCACAAACGGAGGCAAGAGTTCTGGATCGCGTCAAGTTTAGTGAGGAGAGTCTTGGAGGAATTACCATAGATAAAGGAACAATAGTCGAGCTTGGACCGGATGATGGCTTTGAAAAGAATTATAAGGATAAACGGATCGCCTCCCCATCTGAGCGGAGAAAGAGATTTAAGGAGATTAAGTATTTTAAGACAGGATTTATAGAGAAAATTAATGTGCTCATGGAGTGTGAGGCGACTATTTAAAAAAAAAGACCAAGATAGCATATGGAATTGACAACGGGGATAGGAATACCAGATACAGTGATGCGAGTTAGAGCTCGGTTAAAGGGTCGGAGAGAAAAAATGATACAAGACGCGGAATGTACGATTTATTTTTTGTTTCAACATGCCAACCATAGTCAAATTTCACGAAATGAGATTTTTAGGAAACAACAGCGAAGTAAAAAAGTTATCTATCGAGATATTTCTTCCAGAACCCTTTTATCGCAAGATCTTTCACGACTCTTTTATCCTGATTTACTTCGCGAAAATTCCCTGTTTCTCCGTGTACAAAATGCCTTATAAAGAGGGTGGGCGTTCCCTGCGTCACATATTCACTATAATTTTATACCAGATTTCGACGACTTCGATGGAATATACTGCGTGAATTTGGAGCTACCACGAAAAGGAAAAAGCTGCTCGTCGATCGTCAGATTTTCGGTAGGTTTGTACATTGACGAGAGATTTTTCGATTAATGCTACCTCGTATACCTGGCTTAATTTTTTACCTGTACCCATTTTTATACCTGAAAACGTGCTAATTACATTTATAAATATCTAATATAAAATAGAGATGCGAATAAAACCTCTTATTGTTGTTTATGAATTTAAAAAAAAACAACAAAATCCACATAGGTGAGGGTACCCGGATACTACGGGTGTGTAATAGCGTAGGTAAATCTGGGTGTGCGCATAAGGTTTAATTGTTTCTGAGTAAATGTACCTGGTTGACGAGGGCAAAAAAAAAAAAAAAAAAGCAACAAACAAACAAAAAAACAATTTAAAAACGGAACTGCGTCGGATATGTTAAACTCCAGACCAGTTCGATTTTTTCAAAAATTTTCAAAAATTATCTAAAAGTAAATAAAAATTCCTTTTCCTTGTAAAAATCAGTGCGGATTTTTACAACGAAAATTTGTTCAACCGCATAACAGCAGTCACATTGCAGCCGCACCGATTATATCGGTGCGATAATTAAACACCGTTCTTAGGAGGTAAAAGATTTTTATGCCTCGAGCACTGTGGAACGATCAAATTTATTTTTTTATTATTCTGGTAGTTTTTATCATATTCTTTTTTACCGAAAAATTATTAGGGTATCTTCACCGTTTATTGTTGCAGAGTTGACCTGAAAAACTTTTTCATAGCAAAATCAAACTTTATTATTTACTCTTCCTTTTTTTTTTTTATAGTTGGTTGCAAAAATTTTTTTTGTACGAAATCCGGAAGTTTTATTTTATTTAGCGCTAGCTAAAGCTCGGTCTACGAAAGAAGATCTTTATAAACTATTAACAAACCCGGAACCAGACTGAATTCGTCCATCGAAATCGAAATAAATTAAGATTTATGAATATATATGTATACGTATTTGGTGGTAGCAGGGGAAAATTGGATAACTCGCTAGCATACAAAATGGCGGATAATAAACTTGTAAACAATGAGCACCGTACATAAACAATGCACTCCTTAAGCGCAGACATTTCGACCTACCGTTGTAAAAAGCTGGAAACGTTAAAGAGAAAAAAGAAAAATATAAAAGAACAAAATGTAGGACAATTCTGCACGAATAACATTTTTATCAATTGGGATTTGTGGCAAAAACATTCGAGATCCGTTCCGAATTGATTTAGCGGAGAGAGTGGAACGGATTGGACGTTTTTTCTGTCTTCCAATGGAACGAACGATTATAAAATGGCAAAACGGATAGATTAAAAAAGCTGGTGGAAATCGGGCGCAGGCACATCGAGTGAAATAAAAGCGGCAGCTAGTGGAATTAAACCACTCCGAAAATCCGAGTGTCGGATGGAGATTGCAGGAAACTTTGCTCAATTTCTTTCGAGTGTTTTTCCAGAGAAAATTGTTCTCGCTAAAACGACCGTATTAAGACATTTGTTTTAATCCCGTCTTTTCAAATGTCCTTTCAACTTTTTCTCGTTTCTTTTCACCTTTCCACCGCTCGCTCCATCAGTAGTAGTCCCTTCACTAAGCACGCCGATGCCTCATCGATACCTTTTATCTCTTTTTTATTACATTCGTCGTACATTTTTTAATTTACATTTAAAACAAATTTCACACTTTTTTTAATGTCACTTTTTTTCTTTTATACCAGTTAAATTCTTTTAATTTATTCTTCTTACTGGACAGTAAACTTGTGACTTATTTCACTGCCCGCATTTACTTTTCTGTTACACTTTGTAGTATTATATCAGATGCAAATGGAGTTAGTTGTTGGAGCAAGTTGACTCGGAGAAAGAATTTTTACAGCTAGCAACATAAAAGTCTCGGAAGCACAGGAAACGCCGAGACAAAAATCATAACATCTACACACAAAGCTGTGTAAGTGTGTGTGTGTGTGTGTGTATGTGCCACTTCCCTGTTGCAGTGTCTATCAAGATTCGCGAGAAGATGATAGACACAGCGAGAACTTAACTCTTGTCTATCGATTTAAAACCACAATTAAATTATAACCGCGAACGAAAGGAATTAATGGATTTATATAGCGTGAGCGACCGCGTATTTATGAAAAGTCACATAATTTCAAATAAGGCCTGTGGGCGCATAAAAAATCATAAATTATTATAAAGCGGGACCGACCTTTTTACGGTTAATTATAAGCTGCATCCTAATGTGTATCACCTACGGGTCTGTAAGAAATACTTCGATGTCTGTCTCGACTTGATAAATTTCGCTACAATTAGCAATAGTTCGGTGAGCCCTATCGAACGTTAGTATCAAAGTATATTTTTCCTCCTCTTTTGGATTTGTCAGCAGTGGACGATTAACCGACAACAAAAGTAAGATTTATCCACAGAGAGGAGGTCTGGGTACAGAATCGCGAAGAGGAAGAATACATAGTAATCAAAACAAAAATATGTCAAGATAATATATTATATTGAGAAAGGACTGCGCCTAGTGTAAATTCAAAGAAAACTAATAGTTTAAACGCCGTAGAAAATGTTTTAAAGGGGAAAGGCAAAAAAGAGAAACAAAACTGAGTTTCATAGTCTTAAAGATAGCTCGCCTATGTTACCACCACTATAGCTCTAGGCGGATAGACACGATTAATAATCAGCACTGAAACTATATACAGTAATGAGTCTATAGGCAATACTGTAAAAGTAAAACATTAAGTACATAAAAACTGCCGGAGAGAAGAGATCTTCATGCTACATTATGGCCACAACTACAACAGCAGAGCTCACAATGTGAACGACTAGAGAAAAAGAAACCACCTTCAAACATCGTGACTTTTACTGCAATAACCCATTCAATGCTGATAGAGAAGGATGTGAGGAATTCGTCATTTAGTAATATGGCCACAACTGCACCAGCAGAGTCCCACAATACTAACGGGAAAAAATCCTTCCGTCCAACATCGTGACTACACAGAGTCCAAAATATTGACAGAAAAAAACGGACGGAAAGGTAGCTAACCTAGTATGTGACCTTTAGATATAAAATATCGTACTTGCTCAATTTTTTTTTTTTTTTATATATGGAGATCTAAATCTAAAGAAAAAATTTGAATCTGATAGCATTATGAAAGAATTTCTACACAAAGAATAGTGTTTTTTATTTACATTTGTAACGCTTCTTTAGAAGAATTGAGGGAAATGTTGCTAGAGTTGGACATGAAGGGAACAAAATTTAGATTATCTATTTACACCCCAAAACCAAAAATATTAACTAAGAAACACAGAGAGAAATTCAAGTAAATAATAATCTGATAGAAGTAGTGAGCGAAGCGACATATTTAGGCCAACAATTAGCCTTCGAAAATAAAATAGAAAAAAAAGTAAACGTGAGAATTACTAAGACATGGAGTAAGTACTGGTCACTAAAAGGAATATTTAAAGGACCTTTCAGTAATTACCATAAATGTCAAATTTTTAACATGTGTATTATAACCCGTCTTAACTTATGGTTGCCAAACTCGGACACTGAACACAAAAATTATAGACTAAGGACAACACAAAACACGCTAGAAAAATCAATGCTTAATATAAAGATAAGAGATCGAATAAAAATAAAACAAATAAAAAAGCTTCTAAGATATAATATTGACGTGGTATACTTAGAAAGAGAAAATGGGAATGGGCTGGCCATGTAATAAGATTAACAGATGACCGTTGGGCATATAAGACTACTTTCTGACACCTTTCACATTACAGACGGAAATGAGGTCACCAAAAAGGTAGATGGAAAGATGAAATAAACCAATTTTTAAATAACAGTCATTTTGAAAAAGTAGCAATTAATAGATTAACATTTGGAACAGTTGATGAACGGTTAATACCTTTGCTCTGCACGGGCCGAGAAAAATTTATCTATAAATAATTATTTTTCTTTGTAATGATTATGTATAATTTTCTCAATAAAGGTATTTTGATTTTGATTTGATTTGAACGATGTTTAACATTTGAAGTATGTTCTTTTACAATGGAAAATAGCAAAAGTTATAATGATATCCTGGCAACACGCCGTAATTCTTATTATCAATAGCGTATTTTCTTAACCAGCTAAGCCAGATATATGTATATATATATTGTTACGGATTCGGTATTTGCAGCGCTATCTTTTGACGATGTCCGAGTTACAAAATACTCTCCGAAATGTCATTAATTTACGATCTCTCGGACATCGTTCTTTTTAGCCGTCGCTTGCCTTGTCAAGAACAATTACTCGGCCAAAACCGAAAATCCCATGCCTGTTCGTTCGATCAGTTGCACCGGGATGATACTGCACTAGTGTCTGTGTAGTGGTAGTGGTCGAGGGCTAAGGCAATGACATGTGCTTGCGGCAAAAGCGCGGAATTCTTTGTGTCGAGTAACGTTAAGCTGCAGGCAGATTGTAAAAAATCCCCCCCAAAAAGTCAGGCAAGGCAGTTAGTGCGGTGATCTATGCAGAAGTATTCTTCTAGAAACTTCTGCATAGCCCTTGCTACCATGGCACGGAACACATTGTTCGCTCGTTTATCTTACTGGTCGCCGTGGTCTTAATTTTTGTTGTAACGTTTCTCATCTAGTCGATCGCTACTGTTTTTCGCGCGTTACAAAACAGCACCATGCCGCGAAATTGACTTTTTTTGTTCTAATTTATAATTTGTCTCTATTGTTTTTCTTTCGTATGTATAAAAGATAATCAGAAATTTAATCCGAGTTTATGTGCTGTTTGTTTAAATATACGCGTTTTATTTTTAATGCTCGTTTTTTAATCATCCTCATTCGCGTCACTGGTTCCCAAAAAAAGGGACAAAATATCGGAGAAAATCATGATTTGTTTCATTGACGTGGTAAGATGGACAGAACATCACAAAGAAAAACGTAATTTATATTACTGGCTTACGGAAACAGGGACCGGGAAAACTAACGACAAAAAGTGAGATCACATTACTGGTTCCCGGAAAAGGGACCTAAAAAAAAACATCGAAATCATATTAATATATACCAGGGGCGGATCCAGAAGGACAATTTTTGGGTGGGGGGGACAGAGACCTTTGTAGAAATTAAAATTTTTTTTAAAAAAAAATACATAATTATTACAATTTTTAATTTAATTTTTGTCTTATATTTAGGGGTGAAAAATAAAACGAAATTATAAAATTATACCTTAAATATGGTAGTTTAGAAATAGTGAGAAAGATAGTATTTTTATTAGACCTTACTTCTTTTTTATTTTTGTTAGTAATCCTATCCGAATTATTTGTTGGTGAGCAAGTTTAAATACACATATATTTCTCATTGAACTATTTTTAATTAAAATTAGAAAATTAAAATTAAAAATAAATAAGAAATGCGAAAGATCGACGACAGTTGGGTATAAAATGAAATAAAAACGTAACATTAATAGTTTTACTAGAAAACAGTATTAAATATTAATTATTAAAATCTATCGGTAAAATTTATACAAATCTTTTATAGCATAAATTAAGTTTTTCTGTTATAACAATTTTTTTCATAGGCTTTGGTTCTTGGGGGGGTCCCCTGTTCCCTCCCCCGTTGATCCACTACTGATATATATATATGTATAATTTCTCTGTATTTTGTTTTTTTTTTAAATTTAAGAAGGGATACTAATTCACACACTGCATGCAACTACCTAGGTTATCGCAGTAAATGAAACCACGTTTTAAATCAGACTCCTCGGCTCGTTAAACTGAACGAAAGTCATGAGGTTGTTCAAAGCGGTAGGGATATTTGAGAGAATGTCTCCAAGTGATGTAATCCGGCCGCGCCGCAACCCATTGAGACGCGTGAATTTCAGAAAGAAGTGCGAAACTGTTGAGTATTCATCGATAGAACAAAGTGGGCAGGTATTTTGGAGCTTGTTTGAGGATGTAGTCGTGGGAAAAAGACATATGTCTCGTTCTCGGGCGATTGACTGCCCAGAACATCCTGCGTTCCGTTTCGACTGGAGGCCACCATGGCTCCGTCGTAGGTTTCAATTCTCTGAGAAAGGTCGATTAAGACATCCAGTCACGATTCCACTGTGCAAAGACTGCATCCGACAGGAAACTTCTCAGGGATAATGGACCGTAAGCAAATAACGGCATTGGGCACATCATGGATGACTGAGCGAACAGGTCCACCCGCTCATTCCCCGGAATTCCGGCATGACAAGGGACCCACAAAAAAAAAAAACTCGGCATCCTCTTCGGCTCAACTAGTATAAGGTAGCCAGAACTTCTAGGGCCATTTGTGATTCAAAGTGACCCGACTGCAAAGCACGTATGGACTGCAAGGAATCAGTCACCAGTAAGATTCTGAGCGGTTGGGGTCTCAGTTTTAAATATGCCTGAAGACAAAACAACACGGTATACATTTCGGCTTCCGCAATCGATACAACGTTGCTCAATCGTATGCCCTCTGTGATTCCGTCTATTTCGAAAGGCATGCAGCTGGAGCAACCTTAGACTTATCAGCTTTGGATCCTTCAGTGTATGCTCTCGAAAATGTGGTGTATTTATTAATAATGCCTAGCGCCCTGTGCCCTCGCAGTGCTGGTGGATAATTGTTATCGGTGAGGTTTGTAAAATAGCTTCCGCCTGAAAAGAATCCCAGGGTGGAGGTAATAGTATATTCTAAGTATAAAGTTAGGCTTTATGTTATTTTGTAATAAAATTGCATTGACTTCAAGTAGATTATCTTTGGGAAATTCAAGCTCTATAATTACGTCACTGTGATTCTAAGCAGCCTATGAAAGCATATCGCGGTAAGTGAAGAATTTTCTGCTATAAGATAAAGGTGGAACATCAGCTAAAGAACATAGACTTTTAGCTGGAGATGTGCGATGGGAGCCAGGTATCATACGAATAGCGCCGTTATAGATTACATCTAATAAGGAGCCACTCGCTGACGAGTACATCCGACTCCCATAACTGATTTTGCTGAAAACTACTGCTTTGTAAATATTTAGAATAAACTTTGGTTGGAAGTTAAATGTGGGATTTGACAGCAACTTGTTCACCCTTAAAGATTGAAGGGATTTAGGTTTTAAATCAGATATAAATGATTTTCAAGTCAGTTTGGCGTCCATCAAGATGTCAAGGAAAGTTGCCCGTTGTTTTAAAAGGAATTGTATTACTGTTCAGTTGTAGTGGTGGTGGATTTTGAACGAAGCGACCTCTATGGAATACAACATATTGAGACTTATGAGAGGAAAAATCTAGTGTCCATTGTTCCCTGACCATTACTGCAATTTATTAATGGTGTTTTGCAGGATAAACTGGGCCAAGGAAGGAACATTAGATGCGACACGGATATGTTTAGATCAAATACATTTAGGCGAGCACTCACTGGAGGCCTGATACAGTCAACAATATCGTTTACATAGAGAATCAATAGGGTAGCACTTAAGGCGGAACCTTGAGGTACCCCATTCTCTATTGGAACTTTGCTCGAAATGGAGGAGCCAATTCGGATTTGAATCCATCGGTCGCTTAGATAGTTGTGAATGTATCGCCCCAGCTTACCGCCCACCCCGACCGCTTTTAATTTCCGAAGCAAGTGTTGCCTCGATACGCGGTCGAATGCCTTCTCCATATCGAAGAATACTGCATAAAGGTGGTGTCGACGATGAAAGGCAGATACAATTTGCCGTTAAAGGCTCAATAAATGATTAATGGTTGATTTCGATTTTTGGCCTCCAGCTTGAATAGATTATAGGACAGCGTTTGCTTCAAGGAAATGTAGAAGTCGCCTGTTCACCATCTTTTCAATTGTTTTAGACAGGACAGACAGCAATGATATCAGTCGGTAACTTTCGACTCGGACAGGATCTTTATTCATTTTTGGGATAGAAATAACGGTCGCAAGTTTCCATGCATCAGGAATGGCACCAGCTGACCATATCTGATTGTATATACATTCAGTAGGAATTCCTTGGCATGACCCGGGAGATATTTCAACATGTAAGGATGTATCGAATTTTTACCAGGTGCCTGATACGATACTTAAGTTGAAATTCTAGTTCAGCCATAGAAAAAGGGCGGTTATAAGGATCGTCAGCATTGGAATCAAAATTAATGGACTGTTGCTCATAAAGTGTTTTTTGGAACTTACTGGAATACTTCAGCGCAGAGAATTCCACGGAAAAATAATGTGCAAATGCTTCTGCAACATCTATAGTCCCTGTCATGTGAACTCCGTTAATTTTAATGTTGGGTTCGTAGGGGTACTATTGCTATTACTAATAGATCTGATTTTTTACACACTACGTGGGCATTAACTGTTTGGGAGATTAATGCTGCAAAAGAATTCCACGACTTCTGTTTTTTGCTACGGACGAGGTCTCGAGCAGCTGCTCTGCACTTCTTAAATATGATTAGGTCCTCAATAATTCCAGTTGACTGGCACTTCGTAATGCGCAGCTAACATTATTTGAAGTATTTTTGTATATAAAGTATTGTTGTGAGACGCGCTAATATTGTAGGATTTACAGCATTTTAAATGGCAGTCGTATAATAATTTAGTTTTTCAGTTTAGTGTCGACGATTCTTGCTGTAACAAAGGACGCAAAATGATTAGAACTAATGACAAATTCATGACTACGCAATAATGATATTGAACCGGTGTTAGCCCGATTCTTACATAAAAATGTCATATCGTAATAATTAATTGTTTTATAACATAATCGTCATAATATAGTTTGTTTGGTTTTAGTATAAAATTAATTGCGGTATCCTATCATTCTTACGGACATCTTTGTACCCTTTAGATTAACTTTTACTTTTATTCTTTTCGTTATGTTAGCTCCAAGTAACAACAAGGGGATACCCACTTATTTTTTATAATTTTCCTTAAAATAACTTTGTTCCTAAGTAACGTTTTCGGTAAGTCCGAAGATAAATCTCATAAACACTAGTAAAAAATAAAATATGTATAGATTTATATTGTATATCAAGTTTATCGTACCTAAAGTTTAGAAACAGGAAGTTTGTAGAGATATTCGCAGATTTTAAGAAGGCATACGATTCCATAGATCGGGTTACGTTACTTGAAATTTTAAAAGAATTAAGATTGGATCGATAAACAACAGCAATTATTGAACAAACGTTAAAAGACACCACATCAAAGGTAAAATTTAGAGGGGAAATTTCCGAGGCCTTTAAAATCAACACTGGAGTGCGGCAAAGGGATGGACTGTTTCCCCTACTGTTTAACTGTGTACTGGAGAAGATTATTCGCGAATGACGTAAGGAAATGAATAAGGAAAATTTGGACAGCTGGATCACGATAGGATATAAAAATAAAGGAATTAAGGTGGACTGCCTGGCTTTTGCAAATTACACTAGGTAATCTTGTCGAATTCTATAATGGCAACGAAAATGAAGTAAGTTAAGTATACAAGCTGCAAAAGCAGGATTACGGATCTTTTTTTTGAGAAAATAAAGTTTATGACCAATTCGAAAGAAGCGCCAGAATGACTAAACCTAGGTTCCAATAGAATTTACAGACCAGAACAACTTAAATATTTAGGAGAATGGATAGAAGTGGATATGTCTGAAAAGCTAGCAATAGGAGCTCGAGTCAATAAAATGGAAATAGTATACCGACTGACGAAAGAATTATACAGGAAAAGTCTTTGTCCTTTAACGTCAAACTTAGGCACTATATAACGCGGTAGTTTTGCCAGAAGCGTTTCATGCGTCAGAGAGTGTCTTATATTAAATTAAAAAGGGCTCATAGAAAAACTAGAAATCAAAGAAAGGAAGATACTAAAGAAAAATTTTTGGCCCAGTTAAAGAAAATAACATCTACAGAAGAAGACACAACAGTGAACTACTCTATACACTAATGATGAAAATATAACACAAAAAATTAAAAAAAGGAGAATTGGTTTTTATGGACATATCATGAGAATGAACAACATAAGACTAAGTAACAGAATATTTTCTTGCGTACAAAACCAAAAAACAAAATGGAATTGGTCGAAAAAAACAGGGCAGGATATGTGAGAGAAATGCAAATCACAGTTAGAGATATTCATGTCAATCTGAGAGATTTAATAGGAGGAAAGCAATTTAAAGAAAAGCCGAAACTACGAAAAGGCACATGTCATAGACGCTGGAAAGAAAGAAAAACCATAGTGAACGAATAAAATTGGGCGCAAATGAAGGCCAAAAGAAAGAACGACAACTGAAATTACGTGGTCCATAGTTGGCCGAAACGAGAAGAAGAAGTATTACAAATTTAAAAGATACTTTAAATTTTAAAAAAAAACAAAACCAACATTTTTAAAAAAAAATTATAAAATATATTTCTGTAAAATTCGTTTTAGATGTAATTAATACGTTTATTTGTTTCCGTCCAAATGAGCGGCAATTTTATTTTTGTCTTTCGATTAAGAGCATATTACGTATTTTACAAAAAAAATTGGGGAAGAATTAAGTAGAGTTTTAAAAATGAAAATGTCATTTTTCTGTGATCGAACAACGTCGTCTACGCATTTTAGGGTATCAAAATGTAATCCTGGGCACTAGACTCCATCTGATATAAGTTTAAGGAATTTCACACGGTGGTCGAGATCACGTTACAACGCCATCGGGTGACAATAAAAAGTACTATATCTGACCAGTAAAAGTTTCAACCCTTTTATCCTACAGCGTTCAGTAGAGAGTAACGAATTGTGTCATTTATTTTAAAGTTTACTTCCTCGTTTGATAGATAGCGCTCCATGTACACGTTTCGCAGTTATATATTATTCAATCGTGCCTACTTTTGCTTGATACTTTTTGATAACAAATTTGTAACCATGAATTAATACATTGTAACTTTACTTACAAAAACTAATTTAAAAATAAAATTCTGTAAATATTTGTCATGTCTGAATTCAATTTTTAAGATATATGTATATATTTTTTTTTTAATGAATAATATATAGTTAGAGCGTTTTCTTAAAAAAAAAAAGGTTTTCTCGACTGCCGTACGAAGATAAGTTATAAATTGTGAAGGTTAGTAGGCCACAACCACGTCTTCGTCAGCTTAAATGTAAAAGTATACACATTTATATCCGGAGAAAACTAATTTAATATCGATATCAAAGAAACACAAAAAGCGGAAAATCAAAAGAAGTACAAAAAGAGAATTAAAACTGAATAACAAACGTCTCGCAGTCAGTATGGAAATGAAATATTTTAACAGATTGATTCGGGTTCGGTATTTAGGGCATTAGTTAGCGATGATGTCGAGCTAGAAATGATTCTCCGGTTAAAATCATTAATTTTCGATTTCTGTTGTCAGCGGAGAATCGGCCGAGAATGTATTTTTCGATTTTCGGTCGAAATTTCGGCACGTGTGGAGTTGGGGTCTGTGTAAGTGTCCTGGTGTGTGCGTGTCCAGCGACAACAGGGCGTGAAGCGCAGAGCTATGAGAAATAGTGTATAAATATATGTACGCGGTAGATCAGCTGATAGGCGCATAGCATGCTGTATTAATTGATTTTGGCGATTTACCGTTAGTTTTGTACTGGTAATCTCGAGCCGAGCTTACTAGGCAAGTAAGTTGCCGTTGTGGTACCGTTTCATTAGTTAGTCAACGCAACGCTGTGTGTCCCTATAGAGTCGCCATACGGTCAAATTTTACTCGCAAAATTGACACGCCGTTCTAGTAAGCGTTTGTAGGAAATTTACGTGAAGTTATTTGTTTTTTTTTTCTACTCATAGTCACGGGTAGATTTATTTTCGTGTACCTGTTTCTTTGTGAAAACTATGTTATTTTGTGGAAAACTAAAACTCGTAGTTAATTGAACACGGGGGCGGTGTCACGTGAGACCTCGAGTACGAGAAGAGACGCTATCGTTGCGTGGAACGCGGGTTCATAGGTTGTTTTATTTTTTTATTTCTTTTCTAGTGAACAACTGGTTAAAGAAGTTGTGATTATTCTCGATCAAAAAGAAAAAAAAAAAAATCCGAATTAAAAGCCAAAGGCTCCGACGTATGGAGCCGGCCCCTAGCATTACGCTGCCGGTGTCACTGGCACCCGTAGGTCATATTATTTATTTATTTTCTTCCCCATATTTATCGTGCCGTCTAAGAAGATCTTTGGAAAGATTCAAATTTTGTACGAAAGAATGGAGATTTCATACATAATTTCAGCAAACATAGAGAGACACACGCATAATTTACAAAGTTATTAATTCGCAGTAATGTAAATTAAAAAATATTACGCACAACTGATCGTTTTTTACAATAAAACCCCTTAGGTTTAAATTTTGACGATAGAAAATCCGTTGCAAAGCATAAAGATAGCTCGACACCCGTCTACTCGGAAAAGACAATATTGTCGCTGACACGTTTAACGAAGAAATGGAGCCGAGCGAAAGTTTTGCATTCTCGATTCGGCTGGGTGTGTGTGTGCGACAATGACGAATGAGGGCTTTACCGCAACTAATTAAGACTCCCTTGCCAAAAGTCAAAACCGTACTTTAATTTTCTCAATGATGTTTCGAGCCACAGCACGACAGAGTATGATATCGACTGATGAACCTATTATTACAAGTTATTATTAAATTACTGCTTTATTTAAATTATGAATAACGGAAAGCGAATTTCTTTAATTTATACATGCTACGTGGTATAATAAAATTCAGGCTAAAGTAAATATTACAAATATTATTATTCTCACTATTATTATTATTATTATTATTATTATTATTATATTATTATCAAAAGTGGTTGTGTTTTGCTTACTCTTAATACGTGTTACGTTTACTGAGTGCGAATAAAACAATAAAAAGTTAAAATACGATTTTAAGGTTGGTATTTTCTTGTTTTTTCTGTTGCGCTTTTCGGATTTAATATAACTCGAACGGTTAAAAAGTTACAACGTTTTTTCTCTCGCCGATTTTAAAATACGATTCCGCGTTCAAATTATTGATTTTTGCGTTGTGTGCCTGATAACAGAGAAATCTCGGAAATGTCTCAATGTAGGAAGTGCGGGGTAAACGTTGAAATGAACGGAGAATACGCGGCCTGTTCGATATGTTATCAACAATTACATTTCGAATGCGCCGGGATATCGTCTGAAACGTGGGCACGAATGAGCAGTGCGAAAAGAGCTAAGTGGCGGTGTATAGATTGTCGAACGGCAAATCGCGACATATCGGTCAGTGTGCTGCAGCAGAGCAGTGCAACAGCTGATACTGGCGACGCGGACAGCCCGGACAAACTACCGTCTGTCCGTAGTGACATAAGTGCTCTACGTGAGGAAATGATGATTTGTTTTGACGAGATGCGCGCTGCGCTTGCTGAGAGTGCGGCAAAATTGACGGATGCGCTCACTTTAGTCAGCTCATTGCGCGAGGAAAACAATGCGCTGCGGCAGCAAAACAATCAGCTGATCGAACGAGTGGACAAGCTGGAGCAGTACACTCGGCGAAACAACGCGATCATCAACGGAGTGCCAGTGCGTCCAAATGAAGCGATTGAAAGTATAGTGGCAAAGATCGGAGTAGCGGTAGGCGTGTCGGTAGATGTAATTGATATCGACTGCTGTCATCGATTGCCGAGAAATGACGCGCAAAAGCATCCGCCGATAGTAGTTAAGTTCTGTCGCAGATGGCAGAAGGCAGACTTTGTCAAAAATAGTCGAATAAAACGGCCGACACTAGAAGTGCTCGGATACAGCGATGCTACAGCAGGCTCACGTATTTACGTGAACGATCACTTATCTGCCCAGAATTCGCGTCTCTTCTATGCGGCGCGACAGCTAAAATCTAAAGGTTGGATGTTCGTATGGAATAGGGACGGGAAAATTTTCGTCAGAAGAAATGAAAAATCTGCAATAATCCGAATCTCTTCAGAAGATCAGTTAGCCAACTTGTCTTCACAAAACACAAAATGACTCGAAACTGATTGTACAGGTGTCGTAAATACCACATTAATAACTTTCGCGATTATATTTCATAATAATATACATATGTATGTGTGAGATCATTCTAGCAGTGCAAATGATCGATTTAATTGCTAGTATGTTTCGGTTCGCTTCTGCTCTTCGCAACTCTGTCTTTTCCTGGGCTATTTCGGTTTCACTTCTTTTTAATTTTCTTAAAGTAACCAATACTAACAAGATTAATATACTTTCTGCTGGGTTCTGGTCTATTCTTTGCATCTATTTCTTCTTTTTAGTACGCTTTGCACGAATGGTTTGACTGGTGTGTTTTCATTTATTTAATTATCTTCCGATTTCATTTCTTGTTTATATGCATCTACCTCGCTATTTTTATAATGTTATTCTTATTGTTTGCTTACTCTCCGCGGGAATATTATACCTTTTTCCTTCTTTATATACAATTATTTTTCCAATTAGTAAAAATCGTTAATTTTAAAACTAACAATATTACTAACATTTGCATCAAGGTGTTTTGATTCACTGTACTGTTTTATACAGATCGGAAGGACGAATCCAGTCATTTTCATCCGCATGTCAACGTTACTAGTATTGTTACTGATATTATTTTTAATTTTTCAAAGCCGCTTAGTCGTAATATTTTTAAATTTAATTTTAGCTACTATATATATATCCGACATTTCATATTAATAACTTCCTAATCCAACCTTTATGGCTGACACCAATCTAAATTTATTTATCATAAATATCAGTAGCTTGAGGAAACATTTTGACGAATTTAATATTTTCTTGGAAGAAAAGGGTTATATTTATGATATAATAGTACTCACTGAAATTTGGCTTTATGAAGACGAAGTTTCTAGGTATAAAATCACCGGCTACAAAAATTTAATGCAATGCCGAACAAATCAGAGATCTGGTGGGGTTGCATTATATATAAAAAATAATATACATTATTCGAGCATCGATGTTACGATATCCACTGCGAATGCCATTTTAGCCCAAATCAAATTGGAAAATAATGCGATTTTTACTATCTGCGGTATTTATAGATATTGTAATTCACCACGGGAAATATTTCTAGAGGAACTGAAACATATTATATCACTATGCAATGAGAATGCTATAATAACTGGAGATATAAATATAAATGTGCTGGACAGAGAAGATAGCTTAAATTATCTCAATTTAGTCAATACTCACGGATTCACAAACCTGGTAAATGAGACCACTTACTCGCGACCAACGGTTGGTTATAACTCTTGTCTCGACCATGTTCTAACCAGAGGATTGTTAAATAAAAAATTCTTCCTTAGTATGTCCTACGAACTAGTAGACATCGCTTTTTCGGATCATAAAGGAATTACAATAACCAGCTCAATAAAAAAAGAATTCTTTCCTCCACAAAATGTTGCGAAATGGTATTTTAATAAACAAAAATTCGCTGATATGCTTACAAACTGGAATTTAGAATATTTGTACCTGAGTCCTGCATCTATTGATGATAAGTTCAGTTGGTTTATAACATCAATCACAAAGATGATAAATGAGTGCAAAGAAAAAATCCCAGTTTCAAATAAAATAAAGAAAAGAAATCCCTGGGTAAATCCGAATATAATAAAATTAACGCGGGACAAAAAATGTTTATACATCCAACACAAATCCAATCCATGTAATCAATCTTTAACTATGCGTCTGAAACAAATCTCCAAAGAAATACATAAAGAAGTAAGAAAAGCGAAACTGGAATATTACAATAAATTATTGGATAAGTGCAAGCACAGCCAAAAAAATTATTGGACTATGGTCAAAAAAACAATTGGCGCAAGGCATCCAACGTTAAAACAAATTAAGACAAAAGGTAAGACAATTACTGTAGAGGGTAATGAAAAATTAATCTCAAATTGTTTTAACGATTTCTTCAGAGATAGTGTAAACGACATTCTACATCGCACTAATAGAGTAATCAAAAGTGAGAAGGAATTTTCTGAGACCACTTATTCCAATATTTCTTCCTTCGTCTTCTATAACTTTACTAACACAGAAGTGCTGTACTCCATACAATCTTTACCTAACGAAAGTTCCTTTGGGGTTGATGGCATATCCATAGGTGTTATTCGCGATAACTTAAACTTTTTTACACGTCCCCTGACTTATTTGTTCAATGAATCAATTAATGTAGGTAAATTCCCGAAAGCTTTGAAATTAGGATTGATTACTCCTGTATACAAAACCGGTGATAATACTCTAACCGCCAACTACAGACCTATTTGTATTCTATCTTGTATTAGTAAAATATTTGAAAAATGTTTTAAATCTAAAATGCTGAGTTTTCTGAACAGCAAACACTATTTCAGTAAAAACCAATTCGGGTTCCTTGCCGGAAAATGTACTGATGACGCAGTTTACAATCATGTATCTTATATTACTGAAAATTTAAAGGAGGGTAGATCTGTAATAGCAGTTTACTTTGATATTAGAAAAGCCTTTGACACTGTCCATCATCAAATTTTGTTGCGTAAATTAAATGAGGTAGGATTTAGGGGGGGAGTGTACAATTGGCTAAAATCTTACTTGTTCAACAGGAAGTATATTACAAAAATAAATAATACTTTCAGTAATGAAACTATACAACATTTTGGTGTCCCTCAAGGAAGTATCTTGGGTCCACTATTATTCCTAATTTATATCAATGATCTTTGTAACTTGGACTTGCCGGGAAAATTGATTACCTATGCAGACGATACCGTTTTGTTAGTAAATTCTAGGTATCCAAATATATTAGAAAAATTAGCACAGAATGGGATTGATAAAATCACAGAATGGATGTATAAAAATAAATTAATTATAAATGAAAATAAGACGAAATACATATTATACAGTTTTCAACAAGCTGAAAAGTATAACAATCTTTCTCTAAGCATATCAGAAAATAATCTAATTGAAAGAGTTTCTGGAATAAAATATTTAGGAATAGTCTTTGATCATAAATTGATGTGGACTAAACATTTAACCTATTTGGCTGGGAAATTGAGAAAATTAAATTACTTGTTTTACTACCTGCAACAACACTTCTCTCCACCGCATCTAAGACGGTTATATTTGGCGCTGTATCAACCAGTCCTTTCTTACGGTATAACCTTCTGGGGTGGTGCAGCAATTTGTCATACCCGATCTATAAAAGTCTTTTTTTTTTTTTTTTTTTTTTTTTTTAATTGGGCTCGTCAACCGAGGACCTTTACCCAGAAACAATTAAGGGAAAACGAAAGTTATACAGTGAGGCGATCAGCTATCGCTAATAAGAAGGAAACAATGGAGGGGATAATAAGTGTAGAAGGAAAAGACAGGATATAACGAGCACAAAAAGGAGCAGGAAGCCCCAGCCCAAGCAAGTGGGAATATAGAGCCGAGCGCTCCACCGAAAGAGCAGAGCACTCAAAGAACACGTGATCGGTGTCACAAACAACCGCATCGTTTGAATGGAGAGGACAACATGGGGAAGAGGTCAACGAGAGGCGAAAGCGTGAGGAAGGTAGCAAGGAATGGTTTAAGCGCAAACGCACAATGGAGACAACAACAGAGCGAGGAAGTGAAGGAAACAGAAGGAACCAAGGATTTGAAGGAAGATTAGGCTGAACTGACAGATAAAAGGAGCGACAATTAGAAAAGGAGGAAGGGTACATATTCGACCAAAATCTGAGATGGAAATGTTTACACAAAGGCAAGATATTAGAGGATGAGATTTTTTTGAAGAAGAATGTAGAAGAAGAAGCAGCAACCCGAGCCAAAGAATCAGCCTTCTCATTACCTGAGATGCCAGAATGACCACGAACCCACAGCAAGTCAACATGGATTCCATGGAGAGAAGAGAGAGTCCAAATGAGAGAACGTATGCGGAGAATAGAAAAATCACAGGAATGATTAGGAAGAGGAGAAGAGATGGCTTGAAGAGCACTCATGGAGTCGGATATGATCAGAAACTGGGAAGAAAGACGATTGGAGGAGATAAAAATAATGGAACGTAAAATAGCCATTAGCTCGGCTGTAAATATGGAACAGAAAGAAGGAAGACAGAAGGATTCAGAGAAGTTATAGTCTGGAAGAATAAAAGAAGCACCAACCCCATCAGGCCCCTTAGAACCATCAGTGAAAATGGTAACATGAGAAGGGAAGAGAGAATTGACAATACTGTGGAATTCCTGTTTAATTACAGCTGGAGGGAGAGATTTTGTAAGTGTAGGCGAAATAAATACTCTGGGAGGATGGCAGAGATCGCTGAAGTTAAAGGAAAAATAAGGCAGACTATTAAAGGAAATTGTATACGGCCAAAATGAACTAAGACGGAGAGAAATAAGGGACAGGATAGGAATTTTCCTAGGCACAAAGCGCCAATTCCGAGAAATTGAAAGGTAGGAAAAAATGAGAGAAGAAGATGAGAGAGAAAGCCGTTTAGCAAGGAAGCGATAGCCCAAATAAGATCTGCGAATAGACAGGGGAGGAACATTCGATTCAGCAAGCAATGCTGGAATAGGAGAGGATTTAAGAGCACCGAGACAGAGTCTAAGACAAGAATTTTGGATCACATCAAGTTTAGAGAGACGGGATTTGGAAGCGCAGGCATAAATGAACGAACAGTAATCAAGCTTGGAGCGGACGATGGATTTATATAGAAGAATAAGAATGAAAGGGTCACCACCCCATTTAGTCGGAGACAAGGCCTTCAGTAGGTTCAATCGTTTAGTAGAGGAGGAGGAAAGATATTTAATATGTTCGGAAAAAGTCAAAACATAACGCTGTACTTAAAATTATACAATTCCGAAACAATAGAGAAACAGAGCACAACATTATGACAGTTGACACACTATACAAAACAAAATTGTTGTACTTTGTGGTTAAGAATAAATATAATTTTCAAATTTCACTATTGGAAGGGATTACTAGATCTGCTAAAACTTACTCAGCCACAGTACCAAAATATTTTAAATTTCATACAAGACTGCAAGTAAGGTATTTAGGTGCCATCACCTTTAATTCACTTTCACCTATAGTTAGGTACCATATTATAAATTATAAACGACGTCATAAGTATTTCAAAAATATTTTCAACTAAATTCTGTTAACATGTGCTTCCCTCAAAATCATAAGACTTACTGTATTCATTACATACTTCCTTAAAATTAATTTTTAGTAATCAGAATATTGAAACAATTGAGGGAGGGATAGTAAATTTTAAACTTTTATTATATAAAAAAAAAAAAAAAAAAAAATTATACTTTTGTGATCTAATAGATAGGTATTTGACTTAAGGGTTGGTTTAAAATTTCATAATGTTAATGAAATTTCCTTGCATGAATATGAAACAACTTTTATAAGTTTACATTTAAATTTAATTTATCATAAACACTTTTTTCTTTTTATTCCATTTTATTACTGTTATATTTATAAGCGAAGATACCAAGAATTTAATTTAATAAAGATTTTATTTTGTTTCTGTTAAATGAAAAGCTGTTAATTATAAATGTTATCGGTTAATATACCATCGCTCGCGCATTGCTTGCGTATAGATGGTGTTTTGTAATAATAATAAAGAATATTTGATTTGATTTGATTATTGTTATTGTTATTATTATTATTATTGTTATTATTATTGTCACGTGCGGTCGTGTTTGCCGTCTCTCTGTATTTACCGTCAAATTTAAAAGTGCTTATAAGATTTTAATAATTTTGATTGATAATTAATAAATAACATTTTAATTAAATTTTAAGTGACGTTTTCGGATTGACTCTATCTCTTTTGGTTCGCGAGATATAACGATTCAATTATAATTATTTTGAGTGAAGGGTTTCCGCGTTCAAATTGGAACAATTTTCACAGCGATCGTAAGAACGGTGATTTTCTGTTATTTATCCGTAGCAATGAATGCATGTTCTCAGTGTTGTGTGACATTACCGACAAATGGCGATCACGCTGTTTGCTCTCGGTGTAGTAATATACACTTTAAATGTGGTGGTATATCGGCCGGCACGTGGCGGCAAAAGTCAAAGAAAATGCGATCGAAATGGGTCTGTCAAAACTGTCGAGACGAAAACACACAGCCATCCGCAACACCCCCCGCGAGCCCGATTAACAGCAGTCAAAACTGGGTGATGCTGCTGACAGCCATCAGGGACGATTTGGCCACACTGACCCAGCAAGTAACGGATCTTAGCAAGCAGCTAGCAGATCAGATGCAGGCGAATGACACCCTTCGCGCCGAAAACAATCAGCTAGCTGAGGCAAATGCCGCTCTAAAGACACGAGTAGATAACCTTGAGCAATATACACGAAAAGACAACGTAATAATAACAAATATTCCGGTCTGCCAAAATGAAAACCTTCTTGAAATCGTCAAAAAAATCGGCGCGGCAACTGGAACAGCTATTTCTAACACCGATATTAGTGCCTGTCACCGTCTGCCAAAAACACCGCAACAACAGTTCCCTAATATAGTGGTAAGGTTTTGTCGTCGAACCATCAAGCAAGATCTTTTAAAGAACAACCGTCGAGTGCGACCAACTCTTGATAAAATTGGGTTCGATAATAACATAACGGCAGCAAATCACCAGTTCTTCGTTAACGAACATCTTTCCTCCGAAAATCACAAACTGTTCTTGTCTGCCCGAACGCTGCGAAATCACGGCTGGAAATATGTGTGGATAAGAGAATGTAAAATTCTCGCAAGGAAAAGTGACAATACCGCATTTATCCGCATAAAATCAGAAGAGCAAATTATTGGCCTAAAAAGTAATTGTAACGCATGACTATTTATAGTAATTTTAATTCTTAGCCGTAACCATTTACAATCATATTTTACTTGTACCTATTATTCAATCCAGTTACCTCTGCCTAATCTTATACTATTACAAATTTCACTCTTTGGTTATTTCTTACATAAAAACTTAGGACGAACTTATTTTTTCCCCAAAATCCTCCACTGTTTTATCTGTTTTATATTGCCTCTCACGATCTTTCAATTGAATGTGTTATATTATATACTATTCTCTAAAATCAATATTCGATACTTCGATTTATTCTATTCTTATTTCATATTAATTAATTATTACAATTTATATTATTTTGCTTAAGCAAGCATGGAAAACACAGACATCTTGATGAATTCCAAAAAATTAAAAATTTTACTTCTTAATATCCGAAGCTTACGTAAACATTTTAACGATATAAACACATTACTAATACAAGAATTAAAAAATTACAACATATTAATATTTACAAAAACCTGGTTATATGAGGAGGAAATAAATAGATATAATATCCCGGGCTTCATTCTACAAGCGCAATGTCGCAATGAAAGAAGATCAGGTGGAGTAATTGTATACATAAATGAAAAATTTTCATATAAAAATATTGATTTAACAATCACTACCGGAAATATAGTAGGACTAATAATAAATCTTGAAAATAATAGCCATATAGCTCTTATAGCCATCTATAGATACTGTGATTCAAATTATAATGATTTCGTTTCAGAACTAAGCAATATAATTAATAATCTTCCTATAAATTCGATAATAAGTGGTGATATTAATATTAATTTATTAGATAATCGAAACTCTGGTGAATACGTAAATCTCTTACATTCAAGTGGTTTCACTAATGTAAATACTAAACCAACTTTTAGGCGCAATGGTGATACACATATTTCCTGCATCGATCATATTTTCATTCGAGGACTAGGTACTGATATATTAAACCCAAATTTTAATTATAATCTAATCGAATTTGACTTCACTGATCATTGTGGTATAAGTTTGGATTTGCCACTATTAAACATCGGAAATCTTAAACACAAAAAAAGCAGAGAATATTTTTTTGATAAAAAACTATTTCAACTAGAACTAAGTAAGTATGATTTTTCTGCAATATATAAAAGCTATGAATCCGTTAACGACAAATTTAACTGGTTTATTGAAAAACTAACAATGATTATAAATCGCTGTAATAAAATAAAAACTCACAAAAATTACAAACACAAAAGATCCCCATGGATAACCTCGGAAATTTTGCAATTAATTAAAATTAAAAATGACGAGTACAAATTATCTATCCAATTTCCAAATAATCCATTATTAAAAACCAAATACAAAGAAGCATCAAAAAAAGTCCAACAATCTGTGAGAAAAGCAAAAAAAATCTATTACACGAGTATTTTAGATAAATGTAAATCAAAACAAAAAAGTTACTGGTCTGTAGTCAAAAACACAATTGGCCAAAATGACAAAAGAATTAAAAATATTTTGGTTGGAAAAGATAATTTAACCGTAGATGGAAATGAACATAAAATTGCAGAGTATTTTAATAATTACTTTGAAAATAGTGTTCGCAATATTGTTTGTAATATTCCAAACGACGTTCTATTGAACAAAGATGATATAACGCTATCTTCAAATATAAACTCTTTTGCGATTTTGGATTTCTTAAATGATGATATTAAACATGCAATATTATCCTTACCTAATAAATCTTCCTTCGGTTACGACAATATATCAATAAGATTAATAAAGGAAAATATAAATTTCTTTCTTTACCCTTTAACAGACCTATACAATGGATCTGTTACTGCTGGTGTTTTTCCTGAAATACTAAAAACTGGTATTATTACACCCGTCTTTAAAGGGGGAGATAAAAAGCTAGTATCTAACTATAGACCAATTTGTATTACATCTACTATAGGGAAAATTTTTGAAAAATGTATGAAAAAAGTTGTGCTGAAATTTTTGCAAAGTATAAATTACTTCAGTACTAACCAGTATGGTTTTCTACCAGGTAAAGGGACAGACGATGCTTTATTTGAACATATTACATATATATCTAAACATTTAGAACAAGAAAGATCAGTAGCGGCAATATATTTTGATATACGTAAAGCTTTCGATACTGTGGACCATAATATACTCTTAAAAAAATTGTATGCAACCGGTTTTAGAGGTAATATTTATAACTGGTTTAAAACTTATCTAACAAACAGAAAAAATACAACAAAGATTAACAATGTACAAAGTGGCGGTGTATTACAACATTTTGGTGTTCCACAAGGCAGCATCTTAGGCCCATACTTATTTTTGATTTACATAAACGACTTATGTAATCTAAATGTGACCGGAAAAATTTATAGTTATGCAGACGATACAGTACTAGTAATGAATTCCCCTTCGCCAGAACGGCTTCAAATATTAATCCAGAATGACGTAGACAAAATAGCCCGATGGTTGAATAACAATAAATTAGTTTTAAATGAGAACAAAACGAAACTCATGATCTACACTCATCAAAAAGGAGAATTATGGGAAAATTTTGAGATTTTTTGTGGAAACGGAGTAAAAATAAATCGAGTCCATGAAATTAAATGCTTAGGCATAATAATTGACAGTAAATTAATCTGGAATAAACAAACAATATTGGTTGAACAGAAATTAAGAAAATTAAACTATATTTTCTATTATCTAAATAACTTCTTTTCTCCAACACAATTACAACAATTGTATCTAGCCTTATACCAACCTGTTTTGGGATATGGCATCATACACTGGGGTGGAATAGCTGACTACCACTTAAAATCTATTACAGCTTTACAAGAAAGAATGCTTAAACTTATCGGGCAAGTTGTTAATAAAGATTTATTGAAAATACCAGAATTATATAAACTACAACTTCTAAACTTTGTCTACAAAAATAAAATGAAATTTAATATAACCGAGCCAGAAGGAATTACAAGATCTTCAACCTCAGAACGAGCAAATACTCCTCATTTTAATAAATATCACACGCGTATACAATCCTTGTATATATAGAGGTGCAGTTTTATACAATGCATTACCGCACACATTAAAAGTTCAATTAAGAAACTATACAAAAAAGACGAAAAATCTTGACTGATTACCTTCTGTTCGTGAAAACTTAAATCTGGATGTCTATGTTTAAGACCAAATTATTATTATCACTACTACTATTACTATTTTTTATATATATATAATGTGTGCGTGTAAGAAATAATAAATAAATAAATAAATAAAATAAAAGAGTTATTTTATGAAAACGCTATTATTAATTAATAGAAATATAATTAGTACTCGTACATATTGCCAAATTACGCTAAATTGTTTTACACGTATGTAAATATCGTTACTAGTGTAAAAATCGTTTATTTTATTAAATGCTAATTATGAGACTGCACTCATATTACACCTGGTTTCTTACCATATTTTAAGCGCTAAGTTCATGTCACAAATATCCTTTACTTTTATTCTCTTTATTTTTACTTTATTTTGTTATCTTTTGTTTGTCTCACTTTTATTTTACATACATCAATGTATATTGTAATTTGAAAAATTAATTATATTACCATATGAATCCACTACTCGCGCAAAACTGCGCATTTGTGGAAATATTGTAAAATAATAATAAAGTTTGATTTGATTTGATTTGATTTGATTATTATTGTTATTACTATTACTATTATTATTATTATTATTATTATTATTATATTTCTGAATGCACTGGTTTTTAGATTTGATATAATTTTACTTACCGAAACCTGGATTTACAGGGCAGAACTTTATAAATATGGCATTTCAGGGTATTCCATGTACGCACAATGTAGGAGTAGTAATGAGCGTTCCGGGGGAGTAATCGTTTATATTAAAGATAATTGTCAAGTAGAGCAAATCAACATGAATATTCTCCTACGGGAAATATAATACATTTAAAACTTAGTCTTGGGGGTAGACAAATAGTTTTCCTTCTTAGGAATTTATAGATTTTTTAACTCAAACATCAGGGAATTTTTGGCAAATTTATTAAATATTATCGAGATCTCGGAGTTTCGGTCAGTGATCTCCGGAGATTTGAATATTAACATTTTAGAAGATACAAAAGGTTCAGAATAACTTAATTTATTGAATTCTCGCGGATTTTTGAGTTTAGTTAATGCACCTACCTATATTCGACAAAATAAAGTATATATTTCTTCTTTAGACCACGTCTTAGTCAGAGGTTTTGAAAGTAATAAAATAAACTCCAAGCCGGTGGTTGAAGTTCTTCATGTTGGGTTCTCCGATCATAGTGCTGTAAGTGTTTCACTACGAGTATTAGATGGCATCGTAATGACCCCTGCACCAATTACTATTTTTGTGGATAAAGTACTTTTCCGAAAAAATCTGTTCAATGCTAAACTAGATTTTTTATACAATGAGATAGATTCTATAGATATTAAATTTACAAATTTTATAGACATAGTCAGCAGACTTGTTCAGAGCAGCAAACGAACAATAAAGATGAAGCAGCATAAACGGAAACGGGCTCCTTCGGTAACTAACGAAATATTGGATGCCGCGAGTAAAAAAAATAATTTATATAAATCATTGGAATCTACGAATCACAGCATTGCTTTACTTTTAAAGTATAAAAAAGTATCAAGGCAGGTGCAAAAATTAGTTAGAGTAGCTAAGAAAGATTATTATAAAACCGTACTAAATAATTGCGGACATGATCAACAAAAGTATTGGAGAATGTTTAAAAAATTACTAGATACTAAAGAGTATGCTATTAGTGAAATAAAGACAAAAGAAACAAATTTACTTGTAAATGGGCACGAATACGAGTGTCTCTTTAATGATTATTTTCTAACTTCTGCTCTACGTGAATAAAGTGTCTAGTTGTGCATCACGCGTTATCACTCGCTCGCTGATAAGAATCCGATTACAATTGTCTCTGGTTAGTCTGTCTTATTTATTTATCTTCGATTTTAGTTACACTAATCACCTCCGAATAGAATCGAATTCTTAGCTGTTGTACTTAACGGTGTTACCAGTTAGGAAATGTTAAACTATCGGACTTCTATCGTAACTGGCTAGGATACGGGTTTCAATGGCTATCCGACAGTTATTAGGTTCCACTATTTTACCTTTTTTGGTAGACTTAAGACCTAAACTTGGAGCTAAAGGCACAAAATATGATGGAATTAAAAAAACGATTACGGACCTTGTGTCAGAAATTAACACAGCGTTAGCTGAAGACGTCAACCCAGTTAGTTCGAGCATAGACATGAATGAAATTACTAAAGTAATTCATGAAACAATTTATCCCGTTTTAAAAAGATTCGAAACAAAAAATAAACCGAGTTATTCGCAAATAACTAAAAATGATACCAAAAAAAATATTACTTCAATTCAGAAATCGAAACTGGACAAAACTATTAAAATCTCCATTTCCGATAATTCTAAGAAATTAGATAAACTGAATAATATCGCTCCGGGTAGTAAAACCTCTTCTGAATTAGTAGAAAAGGTATTTAAACAAGCTATCAAGCCTAAGGATCTTAAAGACATGCCTATTTTCACACGTAAAAAGGATAGTTTGATGATAAAAACCACTAACGAAGACAAGGAAACAATTATAAACCGCTTGAATAATTTTGCTGATAAAGATACATTTACCTTTTCAGAATCGGCAAAAAGAATGCCTTACATTAAAATAACAGGGTTACCTTTTTCCTTTCGTTCTTATGATTCTGACCAAGTCAAAAACGAAATTCTTACTTCAATTCATCAATATACTAACCTCTCAATCGATCGGAACGCTTACGTCAAAATTATCAAGAAGCAAAGGAAAGAAAATACTTACTTGGAAGCGATTGTTCAGGTATCACCGGATGTATACAATTATCTAATTAAAGATGGATTTGTTCCTGTAGAATGGCGCTTATGTCGGGTCTACAAACATATTGATATTACCCAATGTTATTCATGTGGAGGCTTCGGGCATAGAGCTCGGCATTGCAAACTGGATAATGAAGAAAGAGGTAAAATTAAGGAAATCATTGATCGTGGACATTGTCCAAACTGTCACTTTTCAAATGTAGAAAGAAAAACGAACTTCAGTCTGGACCATAAGTATTACCAGCTTTACAAATGCGAAACTGCGAAAAGAATTCATTCAATTTTAGATAACAACACTTGTTATGGAGAATAATAATTTCGATTTCCTCTCTGTAATGCAATTAAACCTACATCATTCACGTGCTGGTAATAATTTGCTACACTTCGATTTATTGAAGGATAACAAAGATATTGTGTGTATCTCAGAACCGTATCTTATTCAAAAGGTAATCCCAGATATTACCAATGCTTATACTCAAACTACAAAGCAGTTCGTGTCAATTTTAATTAACTCAGCATTACCATTTAAAGAGGTAGAATTCTTCGAACGTTACGAATATATCGTGGCAGTTCAATTGGAAGAAATTTTTATTATCTCCTGTTACTTTCCGCCTTCACAAGATCTAACTAACTTCTTAGATTTGTTATCGCAATTTATTACTTTCCACCAGAAGAAATCGATTATCTTATGCGGTGACTTTAATGTCCGAAATAAGATCTGGGGCAGTCGGGCTTTTCACTCGAGAAGATCTAACATTTTTGAACAATTTATTCTTAGTAATAATCTTTTTGTCGCCAATGAACGAGATGAAATTACTTTTTCTAACGCCAATGGTTTCAGCGTTATTGACTTGACTTTGATCCACGGTCGACCTAACGTAATCAGTGACTGGAAGGTAGATAATAAAGCAATTTATTCAGACCACAGTCCGATTCAGTTTAAATTATCAGTAAAAATGAATATTATTAATAGCTTAACGCATCGCATTATAAATTATAAGAAATTTAATAAAATCGTTGTAGAACATTCGCACTTAAACTACGATTTTAAAACTGCTAATGATTCCCACTAACTGAAAATAATGTTAGAAAATTTCCGTAACACACTTCATGATATTATTAGTAGCAGCACTGAAACGATTCAATTAAATAGGAATTCGTGGTGGAATATTAATTTAGAGATTTTACGAATAATTCTAAGGAAATTGCGCAAACGGGTTCAACGCTCACACAAGCGGGGAGCTAATGATCACAATGCGCGCCTGGTTATGAATTTGGTACGAAAAATTTTTAATAAAGAAATGCGAAACGCGAAAACCAAAAATTGGAAAAAATTTTGTTCCGATTCGAAACTATGGGGCCTTCCTTACAAGACTATTTTCAAAAATAAACGCCAGTTACAGATTCCTTCGTATTTTTTAGACCAGAATAATCAAAAAATTTTCGATAAGGATTCAAAGATAAAGGCCCTTCTTGATCATTTTTATCAAGTAAACTCAAACACAAATGGGGACGAAACCTTCTCATACAAGTTGCAAGAATTCCAGAGATTTAACCTTAGCGACTTTAGTTTTAACAGCGAACTATTTATTTCCAAAGCGGAAATTAAGGATATTCTTCGCCGGACTAAAAATAAAGCTCCTGGTTTAGACCAGCTGACGAATAAATGTTTGAAGATCTTGAATTTCCACTATCCTAATTTACTTCAGAGCTTATTCATCGCTCTGTTGAGGTTCGGAGTCTTCCCGGAAGCCCGGCGAGCAGGAAGGACAGTTTTTGTGCTAAAACCCGGACGTAGTCCTAGTCTTCCATCTTCGTACAGACCGATTGTCTTGTTAAGCGCTTTAGCCAAGATGTTTGAATATGTTTTGTTGAATCGTATACTGCCGGTTTTACCTCACGATGATCGGCAATTTGGATTTACTAAGTCCCGTTCCACGGCAACGCTTTTTGGCGAATTATCTAAGCAGATTGAGCGTGCGTTAAGTAAAAAGACTGCGATCGGCCTGCTGACGTTGGATATTAAAGGCGCCTTTGATAACTGTTCGTGGCCAATCTTATTCCACAAAATTAGAGCACTCAGGCTCGATTATAGAATAATCTCAATTTTAAGACAATATTTAGATTCCAGAACTATTAAATTTATTTACGAACATCAAACATATTTTCGAAATGTTACTCGCGGATGCCCGCAATGATCGATTTTGGGCCCGATTTTTTGGAATTTGTATATTTCAGACTTATCGTTGATGGAGTTCCCGTCGGCAGTAACCAGATATTTCTATGCAGATGATCTAGCATTCGCGGTCACTTCTAACCATCGTCCCTCCATTTGTAAATACTTCAAGATTACAATCAACAATATTTTAACCTATATGGAAAAACATCTTCTACAGTTGGACGAAAACAAGACTAATTTATTAATCATGCACAGGAAACGAAAAAGGGACTACTACAATTCGCTACATCTCTCTATACCGAACTTTAAAATTAATATCGTCGAATTACTGAAATATCTTGGTATTACATTAGACTGTCGCTACAGTTTTAATCAACATTTCAAAAATTTGTCCAGTAAAGCTACAACGGTTCTAAATAAATTGCACTCCGTGTCTGGACGCACGTATGGGATGAGCACTAAACACCGTTTAATAATTTATAATATGCTAGTTGTTCCATTATTCACATACTGCGTATTTATGTTTGAAGAGGCTTTAAAGCGTAAAAGCATTCAGGAAGTACTAGTTAAATCCCAAAGGAAATTTCTTTTGTTTATTCTCCGCGCGCATAGAACTACTTCCGGTGATGCGTTGCGAACAATAGCAGGACAATTGCCACTGCATTCCGTATTGCAGCATAAAATTTTGTATTTCAAAGGGTTAAATAATCTCAATTTGGAGTTGGACCTAAACAATAGATTTATTGAAATGCAAAATAGCTGGAACAATAGCTCAACTGGAAGATTAACATTTAGTTTCGTCCCCGAGGTTAAAACCAATCCGATCAAAATTAATAATATTAATACGTATGTGACGCAATTTCTTACTGGACATGGTAGATTTCAAAGTTATCTGCACCGTTTCCATCTAGCAGACACCAATTTTTGTTCCTATGGAGATGCTCCTGAAACTGTCACCCATATCGTTAATGAGTGCGCCAAATGGAAATTCTTGTTTAAAGACGTAAATTGTTTTCCATTAAACAACGATAATTTATCAAAATTCCTGCACGCGGCGAATTTTATCATGGCTTCCAAATATTCGGATGTTGACGATTTTTCATTTAATGTATAATTTTATTTTAATTTTTATATTGGTTAATTTTTGTCTCTTTCATTTTCTTTTTATTGTTTCCAATCCATGAGGTGTTCATTCAACTGAGATACTCATGGCTATGTTTCAATTACTATGTATTTTTGTTATTATTCACCAAATAAATAAATAAATAAATAAATAAACTTCTGTAAATGATTTGGCATATAACGAATATCTTAATACTCAACCTGTTACTATTAACACTCCATCTATACAGACCTTCGGGTTTTATCGAATTATTAGAAAGCGAAGTAAAATACGCTTTAATGTCGCTTCCTAATAAATCGTCATTCGGAATTGACGGCATTTCAATACTTTTGATAAAAGACAATTGTGAATTCTTTGTTAAACCGTTGACGTATTTATTTAACGAATCTATTAAGCTAGGTAAATTTCCAGACATTTTAAAGATAGGTATAATTACGCCCGTTTATAAAAGTGGGGATAAATATGTATTCTACCGACCATCTCAAAAATTTTTGAAAGATGTATTAAAACCCGGATGTTAAGCTTTTTACACGTAAAGAAGTTCTTTAGTGATAATCAGTATAGATTCCTGCAGGGAAAAAGTATTGACACAGCACTGTTTAAGCATATATCATATGCACATATAGCAAAAAGCTTAGAGAGTGGTAAATCCGGTCTAGACGTTTACTTTGATCTGCGTAAAGCTTTTGACACAATTAATCATAAAATTCTATTGAAAAAATTGTATTTCATTGGGCTTTAGGGGTAATATATATGACAGGTTTAAATCGTATCTTCACCAAAGGAAGTACAAAACTAAAATAAACAAGGTTTTCAGTGAATGTGTTACTCAAAACTGTGGGGTGCCACAAAGAAGTATTTTGGGTCCACTTCTGTTTTTAATATATGTAAATGATTTATGTGATCTTATTGTACCAGGCAAAATATTTACTTACGTTGCTGATTCACGTCAAAGAAAATCTTAAAAACTATAAGAAGAGACGCAAATGCTTAACGAATTATTTTTTACAAAGTTCCAATTGAGTTTGACATGATCATCATCTTTAAATTGGCATTTAATATTATATTTCCGGTTAGATTTAATTTATATTATTTAATTATTTAACTATTCAATTAGATTAATTTCGTATGTATATTTGAACTTTGATTGGAAAACCATTTCAGTTCCCTTCATTTAATCCAGATGCACGCGCTACTTTAATGTAATTTAATGTATTTTACTTTATTTTAGTATTTAATCTTCATATTTTGTTTAAAAATTGTAAATATTTTTCATTTTCATTATTGTACTTTTTATTTCAAATACCCATCGCTCGCGCAAATATGCGCATAGATGGAAAATGTAAGGTAATAGTAATAATAAACGTTATTTGATTTGATTTGATTTGATTTGATTATTATTATTATTTCATTGAGAAATCGACGTAGGTTAAACAGAAATTCGATATTTTTATGTTGGAATGAGTCATGAAAATCTGCAAATTCCGAAGATGAACATAGACATGAAGATGAAAATTAGTGTATTAATACATTAGTCGGATTAAAGATAACGGCTGCGTTTAATAGACATAACAGCGGTGAAGAATTCTACAATGGCGGCCAATGAACTGTAAAGGGTAAAAAGGGTATATTACACGTTAAAAAGGTGATATTGTAATAATACCAAGTGATTTAGAGAAGAACGGAACAAGCTCCGATGGAAATAATTGGTAGCTTGAGGGGACACGGGCTTACCGTATATATACATATATATATATATATATATATATATATATATATTGAGACGGATTCGGTAGTTGTAGCGGTTTTATTAGGTTTTATACGGTTTCTGATAATGCTGTCCGAGGTAGAAATTATTATTTCGATTTTAATTCATTTTATATTTCGGGTTTTTCTCGGGCAGCAGAGATGACGGTGAATTGCGATCGGAGATGATATTTAGACCGAGAAGCCCGGTTATCCCGAACGCAGCCGTTCTGTCGGCTGTTTTGCGGGGGTGAACTGGTTGCGCGGGGGAAATCGCGGTCGCGTTTACGGTCGAAACGTATAAATACGGAGCGTGTAGCTACGAGAGTCGCGAGAGAATTGGTGAAATCCCGGAAAGACAGGGTAGCAGCCGATGTAAAATACATATTAATATAAGAATGTTCTAGAAAAATCGGCGTGCGTATTAATTGATAAGGTACGGGGTAATTTTCAGCGATTCGACTATATCGTTTGGAATAGCCCATCGTGTACCGAAAAATCTTCGTTCGTGCTAGCCACTATTAAATCGATAGTCGGATTAATTCAGTTATACACGCGAGTCGGTTCTTTCGCGGGTCTGTAATGAACTTTCGTTTGTAATCGTTGTCTTGAGATCACGCCGTCGCGTGCATCTGTATTACCCTAGTCATCGTTCATTTCCGCGTGCATTTATCGTAATTTTGACCGAAATTTAGTTTTTTTCTCGTTTTTTTAATTGTCATTGTTTTCCCTGTTTTGCTTATTTTCTGATGTAAATGTTGTTTAAATATATATATACGTTTTCATAAAAGGCTTCGTTATCGGACACGTGGTAATCCCGTGATATCTCCACCGGGAGAAAATACCGCCATCGAACGGCGGATTTCGCGAGTTATATATTTTTTATATTTTTTTTATCAAAAGCCTAAAGCTCTGCTCGGCAGAGTTTTCCGGTAGTAGCAAGCCGTATTTTGCTACTGGCGCCCGCAAAAAATAGTTTTTTTTATTATATATGTATTTTTTTTATATTTTTTTCGTACCTGCGAAGATTTCGATTTATGTCAACTGGTTCTCGAAATCAGGGAGTCAAAAGTCGATTTATTACAAGTGGCGACACCGAACAACAGGGACTCGGATAGCCGTGGAGCGGCGTTACCTGGTAGCGGGAAAAATATAAAAGGAACGGTGAAGCAGACGGAGGAGGATAGCCACGCGGAAAAGATAAGTGGTTATATTTTATTATGGTCTCCCCGCGGCCTGCTTTAAGATTAACGTTTTATTATTACTTATATATATGTAAAATTTTTTATTGGCACCATATTCACTGGCGTGTCAGTTAATTTTTTCCGATAAATGAACCAAAAGTTTTATTCATATTCAGTATCAAGTAATCGGTAGATAGGCCAAATAATTTTAAATTTCGAACTGCGGCCCTGTTCATAAAATGGAGAGCGGGGACTTAACTAGAGTGAGAACGACGAGAGGGAATTATCGGGAGGTAGAACCCATTCCCGATAATTTAAACGAGGAGGATGAGATGGATGAGATCCAGGATCGTCTTTCGCGCAGGCGCCTTTTGACGAGTTGAGGAGACTAATGATTAGCCTAGCACAACAAAATAGTAAAAAACTCGAAGAAAACAATAAAAAACTAGATGAAAATAACAAAAGCCTAAAAGAAGAACTAAACGAAGAACTTAATCAAAATAGTAAAAAAATCGAAGAAAATAATAAAAAACTAGATGAAAATATTAAGAAATTAAATGAAAAACTAGATTATAATATCAAATATATACAGAATAAGTGAGAGGAAAATAACGAAAATATCAATACTCGGTTAGAAGAGCAGAACATCAAATTAAATCATATAAACGAAGATCTAAAGAATAATAACACAACATTGAATCAAAAACTAGATTTAATGGAAAACAAATTAGACGAAAAATTCGACAAGCATAAACTCAGTCTAAAAAAAGAGCTGAGCCAGACTCTAGACGAAAAAATCGTTAAAGTCGAGAGACGGATGACCAATGAACTAAAGAGCATAGAGGATGGTATCGGGTCCTCAATAAAGCAGATGCAGGGTCGAGTGGAGGCGAATGAGGAACAGGTCGAGAAAATTAGTACCATCATAAAATCGTCGGTGGAAGGGATACGCGAAGAAATGCAGCAGAGCAGCGAAAAAATCGAAGAGAAAGTCGAATCGAGTGCCCAACAACTAAGAGAACGCGTGAGAGTCGTCGAGGAGCAGTGCGCAAGCGTGAGTACTCGTGCCAACCACGGACCAATAGCAACGAGAATCCCTGGTCTAGATATCGATGTAAGAGGATTCGGGGGAAAGCATCCGCCTATCAATGTAGTGGAATTTCTAGAGAACATTGAGAGTAGAATTAGGATGTCTGGTATGGTAGGAGTGAAAGAAAAGTTGGAGTTGTTGCTGAGTAGGATGGATGGCGGACCCGCCGAATGGGCGCGTGTATTTTTAAAAGAATGTAGTTCGTGGGAACAAGTTAAACATGAGATGGTTGAGAATTTCTGGAGTGAGAGGGATCAGTTAGAGATAAGGCGGGAACTGTATTCCCCGGAAGATAAGTGTAGAGGAGAGCAGAACGCCGAAGTGTATCTGATTCACTGGATGAATCGCGTGAAATACCTTGATCCACCGATAGGAGATGCGGAATTCATCCAGTTAATGATCCGGAAATACTCCAGAGAGATGCAGAAATTGTTATTAGTAATGAAGAGCGCTACGGCCAGGGAGCTCTATGAGAACATACGTACGATTTCCCGTCAGGGTTGCTTAGCAGGCGATGTTTCGAGTGAAAATGTGAACAATGGTTGGCACAAACAAGTGAACAATATGCGTGTTGCTCCCTCGTATACTCGGACGCAGGACACCGGAACAGCACCGGGAAATTATTCTCGTCAGAATGGGGGCACCAACCGAGATAATTTCAATCCACACGCACCAATGGTAGAAGGGCATCAGTGCATCGGAGAGGGACCGTTGTTCCAACTGGCATTACACCGAGAGGAGAGAGAGACGAGAGGACCGGCAAGACAGTACATTGGGTACTGCTATCGATATCGAACCATCGGACAGGTTTACAGGGACCTAGTGAGATCGACAACGAAACTGAAGCCGAGGGTTGTGTTGGTGATCGGTATGACCGATTTAAAGTGGCGAACTTCTGTTGAGCAAATGTGCCGAGAATACGAGCAGTTATTGGAGTTGCTGATGACGAGAGGAGCCGAGAAGGTAGTTGTAGTCCCGGCGTTACCGATCAAGGAACGTCAGGTCCTGTCCGGACATTGGAGTGACGTTAAGGCAATTAATCTGAAACTGAGATCGATGTGTAGCGAGCGGGTGAAGTTTTTAGATATTTTTGATGAATTTATTGTGCCACCCATCGCAGTGAATAGAGATGGTTCGGAAGAGTTGCTGCCTCGGTGTAATGACCGGTTGTATGACGAGGGAAGATTCTTTTACTGTTGGTTGAGTCGCGCCGGAGTCCAGAGGCTGGACGAGTTAATAAGAACGTTTTTTCGTCGAGACTGAATCGGTGTGCCGTCCAACCGAGTCAGTCGAAAATTGTTTTGCCGGCGGACACAATTAGAAATATTAATTTTTGTCATCATTCGTCGAGTAGCGATGAGGTTTTCGAAAAAAGGGAAAAAGAGAAGTTGTCACGAGTAAAGCCGAGCGTTATTCTGCATATTTTTATTTCTGCTGGCGGAAGGGATTTTAAGGCGATTGTGGACACTGGCTCAGAGATTTCTGATTTGAGCGCAGAAACCTGGAGTGTAATCGAGCGCGAGAGGGGTAAAGACTCTTTTCTGATACTGCCCGCCAGCCAAATTCGGATTTTGGGTGCGTGTGGTAAGGCTAAAAAAGCAGTGCGTTTGCAAGTATGCCTGACTCTGTATATTATGAATGTGGAATACGTGTGCAATTTTATCGTAGTGAATGGATTGAATGTCTCGGTGATCATTGGTGTCGACTTTTTGGAAAAATACCGGGCGTCTCTCGATTTCGATCGTTTATTTCTCACGTCGGTTTCGATGTATGGTAGTCAGGAAGTCCGTTTTGTTGATGTCTCGGAAGGGTGGAGTAGTCTAGAGGTATGCGACGATGATTCAGATGAAGAAATTGGTCCTGTGTTTGTCGTTCGAAATTTTTTTCTATCGAATTCGGTTTCTGATGATTATTTTTCGGGTTGTGTTGCTAATTCCGATTTTTCGGACGATTTTAAAGGTAAATTAGGTATTTGTCTTCGCGAGATTTCGGGCGTATTTTCTGATGCTCCGGGATTGTGCAACCGGTACGTGTATAAAATTGCCGTCCGGGAACACGATATTTACCGGCGGATGCGTAACTACCCGATACCGTTTTCCCGTAGAGAGGCCGTCGGTCGAGAGGTCGAGCGTATGATGAAGCTTGGTCTCATTAGCCACTCTTCTTCACTGTACGTCTCGCCTCCGGTGCCGGTCTTCAAAAAGGATGGTAGTGTTCGGTTGTGTTTGGATGCCCGAGACATCAACAAAATTATTGTCGCGGAAAATAATTTGCCTCCTCCGATTGACGATCTTTTATATAAATATTCCGATTTCAAATGTCTCTCGAGTCTCGATCTTGTCGCGAGTTTTATGCAGGTCCCGCTTCACGCGGACTCTCGCAAGTATACCGCTTTTGTTTTCGATGGTCGCTGTTTCGAGTTCAATGTCGTTCCGTTCGGATTAAAGATCAGTACGAGCGCGTTTGTGCGTGCTTTGGATTTTGTTTTGTTGCCGGGGTGTTCCGAGTTTGTGTTAGCGTACGTTGATGATTTGGTGATTTTGTATCGCTCGGAGGAAGAGCATTTAGAGCATTTGTCGATTGTTTTGGGTTCGTTCAGAGACGCCGGTATGACGGTGAATCTGAAGAAATTGGTTTTCGAGAAGAAAGAGGTTGATTTTGTTGGTTATCGACTCTCGGCGTCAGGCATTTCTATGCAGCTAGAGAAGGTCGAGAAGATTCGTAATTTTCCGCGTCCGGTGAATCGTGAGCAAGTGATGTCGTTCCTGGGCCTTTGTAATTTTTACCGTAAGTTTATTCCATCGTACGCGGATATCATCCAGCCGGTTTCGGATTTGGTTGCGCGTCGATCACCGTTTGTTTGGAGGAATGAGCATGAGATGGCGTTCGTCCGGTTTAAAAACGCCTTTGCGGCGCATGTCCGGCTGCAGGTCCCGGATTATAGTAAGGAGTTTGTCGTTTGTTCGGATGCTTCCGATAGGTCGATAGGGGGATCCTTGTCTCAATTCGATGACGAGGGGAACCCGAAACCCGTGATGTTTGTCAGTCGTGTCTTAACCGGGGCCGAGCGGAATTATTTTACGACGGAAAAGGAATAATTGGGTGTTGTTTTTTGTTTAAAGAAGATGCGGATTATTGTGGAAGGCTTTCCTGTTGTCATTTTGACCGATCACATCAGCCTGAAATTTTTGTATGACTCCAAGTGGAGAAACGATAGGTTGACCAGGTGGATGTTATTCTTGCAGAATTTTGATTTACGCGTGCGGCATCTGCCGGGAAGAGAAAACGTCGTGGCCGATATGTTGACGAGAAATTTAGGACCGGCAGACGAGTGGAGGAAGAATTGTGCGATGATCGCATTCGTCAGTAGCAAGTTGTCGGAAGGTTTTCGTGAACTCTTTTGTAATTTGGCAAGCGACCAAAAAGAAGACGAGACATGGTGCCATGTCTTCCGCGAGTTGGACTCGTCGGAAAAGTTAAGAAAATTTTATGTCATTTTTCGGAATTTGTTGTTTTTCCGCAGAGGTCCAGGAGAGAGATGGAGAGTGTGTGTGCCGAGTATATATGTGGAAGAGGTGGTATGGATGTTCCATACGAAATTTGGACATCCGGGCCAGTGGCGAACGCACTTGCTAATTTCGCGAAATTGCGATTTCCCGCGTATGCGACGGTCGATCAATGAAGTGATTCGTCGATGCGAATTATGCAAGACGTCGAAGCCTTTTACGCAATCTTCGGTTGGTGCTCTAATGTCGTATTCCCCGAAGGGTCCCCTTGATGTTGTCACCGATGATGCTTTCGGCCCATTGCCGATTATCAAAGGGACGAGCCAGATTTTTGTAATGTATGACGTCTTCTCAAAATATGTGCGGTTATATCCGATGAGGAAGCTGTGTGCGCGGAATTTGCTACAAAAGGTAAGCGATTTTATCAGAACTGTTGGGAAAATGAAAGCGATAGTTTCGGACAATGCGACTGTTTTTAGGAGTCATAGGTGGAGCGCGTATTTTGATGAGCTCGGAGTTGAGGTGCGGCACATAGCCGCGTATTGTCCGAAAAACAATCCTACGGAGCGTGTTAACTTAGAGCTCGGGAAAATGATCAGAGGCTTATGCCATCGACGTTATACTGATTGGCTAGGACACATTAAGGGGATCGAGGCCTGTATGAATAGCCTACCGAGTCCGGTGACTGGTCGCGTGCCGAGTGAAGTAATTTTCGATGTCGTCGCGCGCGATCCAGTGTCGGACGTGGTATCTTTTCCGGTGTCGAACGACGGTGAGACTCATGAAGAAATCATCGAATCGGTGAGAAGACGTATAGAAGAGTACAATTTTCGGCGGCGCGCTAGACACAACGAGGCGGCCAATTTACGCGAGTACCAGGTCGGCAAAAGGGTGTACGTCCAAAACCACATTCTATCGTGTAAATCGAAGAAGCGGATGAAGAAGTTGGAGCTTCTGTATATAGGCCCGTATGAAATAGTTGAGCGGCGTCGTGAAAACGCATACACGCTGAGGAATGTTTCCGATGATGGCGATGTCATATTGCGTAATGCCATCGATCTACGGCCGGCGTAAGCGAAGTGGCGATGTTGTTATTACGACGATTTGCGGTTTTTCGCCGGACGGATACGACCGTCCGGGACGCTATGTTTGTACCGATGGACTGGACACCGGGCGGCCGAGAATCATGTAAACACGGAGAAGAATTCTTTCGCCTGTTTTCTGGTTATGAGATTTTAGTTGATTGTTTATTATTTGAATTTATTTCGTTTTTCATTTTGTTTTGTTGCCGACCTGGTATAGCGCGCGGTTAGCGTGTGTATTGAGCTTTGTGTCGAGTGTTAGCGAGGTTGCTGCCGAGTACCCGAGATGATTTGTTTTTGTTTACATTTGGAATATCTTTAGGCAGTAGGCATCCGATTCGCGAGAAGTGAGCTCGATCTGTTCTGATTTTCGCGGATCATTTTCCCTATCGGACTCGTGTATATATTTAAATAGATCATAAATCAGTAAAATCCGGTGTTTTAATACTCAAAAAGCTATAAAAGAAGTTTTAAATACGCAAAGACACGACAAAATTAAGGAGACTAAAACAGATGGCAGTTTAAGCGAAAATGAATATCTTACAAATACATATAATCTAAAAGTCGCACTTTGTTTGTATAATCTTCATTTAAAAAATAATTTTTTAGTTGACTATGTAGCGAATTTAACTGATGAATAAATTCATTAGACTTCAGGACAAAATGAAAAATACCATTTCTTTATCAAATAAATCAAATTTTTGGAAGAATCCAGTGAACGTTCTTCATTCGATGAATAAAAAGTAACTCTAAATCTGTTAACAGACATATTTAACGAATTCATTACTGAAGGAAAATTTCCAGAAACCCTAAACTTAGGCAATAACCATTATGTACCGGATTTCAAAATTGCGAAATGTTACAGATGTTCCGAATCACAAACTGCGCCAACTGTAATTTTAAAAATTCTTGGAAAACAGCGTGTATGAAAAATGAAGTAATGAGCTCTCTGGAAAATGTTGAATATTTTTAGTAAAAATAAATGCCCTTCCACGCGTCGTTAAAAAAAAGTTTTGCGCCGCCGCCCTTTAAATCGAACACGGTAGAAAACACTAAAACAGATGAATATCTGTTACAGGCTTTATATACTAGTTTGGAAAAGTGAGGAATAAACACAAACCTAAAGATACCGAATAAATTGCCTTCAAGGTATTCGCGCACGGAGAAGAAGAAGCAAAACACTATCAAAGATGACAAGATCTACTTTTAGAATGGGGACATAGCCAATGTGAAGTTAACACGTGAGTCGCAATAATGAATGATCTCTTCAAGACCCATTATTATTGCAACCCGTTTTCGCGGTAACATCGGCGATATTGTAAACGGTGGTGGTACCGTATAATAGGGAAATTTGGTACGTCTATAGATTTAGCATTGATAACGTGTATCGTACGTGTTCAAAGAAGTGTTCAATGAGTAGAAATGCGCATCGTCGGAAGCCATAAAAAGGCAACAGAAATCGAAGCTCAATAGAAAACGCAACAAACTTTTCGATATCAGTAAGTCGCATTCTCCATTTTTAAACTGATTTTCCTACATTATCTCTTGCATAATATAACATTCGATGTCTTCTTTCATTAGATGCGCTCGTGTGTGGATGATTTTCACCTCTTTAATATTGTGCCGCGGTTGTTTGAAACTGAATATTGTTCACCATTTCTCTTGTTCATCTTCTATTTCCTCTTAATAACTTCAATTCTTAGTCTTTCTCATTTATCTCTCATTTTCCTCGCACTTACTCATCTCACTTAACCTACTGTAATTTCCCTCGCGTTACGCTAATTTTCCGCCATCGAAATAATCTCTTTCCTAATATCCGCCTCATTCTACCGTTTTTTTGTAACTTTGTTTTGTCGAAACCGAAGAACTCCCCTACAGCAATGAGATCTTAGTTCCATTAATACCCGGGGGGGCTGTGCTCACTTGAGGCATTTTCATTACCCTTGATCGAATTTTTGTCCGAAACAAACTAACTGTTCCGTTCTATCGTTAAGTTTTCACTACCTAATTCTCATCTCATTTCCAATCACGTATTTCATAATTCTTTTCTAGATTCCTTTGAGTCTGCTCCTGTCATTTCTTTCCCCTCTACGCTTCAATCGTTGCGTTGCGGCTTTTCATTTATAAAGAAAACTGTAATGCGGCCTTCAATCATAGTCGTGCCACCTTTATAACCTTTCGGTGAAACCTACAATTGCCTCGTCCTTCTCTTGAAAAAATTTCTGTTCTATTCCGGAACAATTCCTCTTAGGCATATTTAATTGTCAAAGTTCTTAAACTGTCATGTCCGGAACCTGCTCCCTCTATAAAACACCTGTTCCTAGAGTGCTTTTCTTTTGATCTTCGGTGCTCTCGTTTCCGCATAGAGTTTCTACAGTCATCTCTTACTAACTCGTTTTGAATATTGCAGACACTATCCAATTTCTCTACGCAACTGGTTTGTTCCGTGTCATTTAGGAATCCTACCGCGATAGCGCATGGTCTCTATTGTCGTCTCCCTCCTCTCTTCAATTTATGACCGCTTAAAAATCTAGTTTGTTTTCTGAACTGCAGTGCTTGGTTAATGCTCTCAGTTGACAAGCCCCCCCCCCCAAAAAAAATAATAATAAACTGACAGAAAACGAATTTTAGGACGACCGAAGAAGAAGCGGTGAATAAATGAAATTCGAAAATTCAGAGAAAATGGTGGGAACAGGCACAGGATCACGAGGTGGGAAAAAATTGGGAAAGGCTTTCATACTTGGCAGTGCAATGGTTTATTAAAAAATGTATATAAGGTATTCAACTAGAAAACGGTTGAATTAAAAAATTTGACGAAGTAGGAGGGTGATTTGAAAAGTTCCGGTCCCCGCCGATAAATAGCGCTGCTAGGGTTAATTAATCGAGCGCGTTGCATAATTCCATCCTTATCAGCGTCACTGAACAAGTGTTTCAGCTTGTTTGAAAACGTATTATCAGTTTTATGACAGTTTTAGAAGTCGTGTGTTCGGTAAACAATGGAAAAAAAACGAAATACGAGCTGTGATTAAATATTTCCTTTTTTTAGAAGGTTTAAATGCAACACAAATACAATCCGAGCTCGACGTTAAAGGAGAGAGTTTTCTCCTTCAAAAAGCACCGTTAGACGCGGGGTTGCAGAATTTAAGATGGGTCGTACGAGCACAGAAGATGAACCACGCAGTGGACGCCCGCTAAAAGCAACTACGCTAGAAATCGTCAAAAATGTACAAAGAATGGTGCTGGAAGATCGGCGCATCAAAATTAAAGAGTTAGCTGAAGGTGTGTAGACATACCGTCTGAACGGGTGTATCATATTTTACACCTTAGTTTTGTGCATGAACAAGCTCTGCGCAAAGTGGGTGCCACGTTTTCTCACACCTGAGCAAAAATAGCGTCGAAAAGACATCTCAGCTTAAAACCTTCAGTACTTTAACCGTAATACAGCCGAATTTTTGCATCGATTCATCACTGTTGATGAAACTTGGGTTCACCATTATACTCCAGAGTCCAAAGAACTAGGAAATGGATTGAGAAATCAGAGCAGCCCGGAAAGAAAGCAAATGTGATTGTGTCCTTCAACAAAGTTATGGCGACGGTTTTCTGTGATGCACGCGGAATAATCTTCAGCGACTATCTTGAAAAAGGTAAAACAATAAACGGAGCATATTGTTCGCGGCGCTGCTTCAACATTTAACCGAAAAAATAAAACAAAACGTCCACATTTGGCGAAGAAGAAAGTCCTTTTCCATCAAGACAATGCGCCTGCTCACACCTCTCTGTGGTCGCGATGGCAAAAATCAACGAATTAAAGTTCAAATTACTTCCACATCCGCCCTATTCGCCAGATCCGTGAGACTATCATCTATTTCCCACTTTGAAAAAATGGCTCGCAAGAAAAAGATTTGCAAATAATAGTGAGAGGTGATCGTCGATGTTGATGAATATTTTCTCAACAGGTGGAAGCACTGCCTAGCAGGAATCATCTAAGCTACAGTCTTTGGAGAAGCCTGAATAGACTGAGAAGTGGAACTGCGCGCACAAAATATAATCTGTACAAGTGGGGAATATCCGATAGCGATCGATAGTGATCGATGTGAAGTTCAAGACTATAATCATCTATTTACATGTCCCGTCAGCAGCAAATATGAACTTGGAAGCTTATACGATGACGTTGATAACGACTTGATAAAATTTATAAAATATTGGACAACCTATTGTATTTAGTCGACCGGACACGCGAATAATAATAATAAACCTTCCCGAAGAAACCTACAAGGTCGGTATTAATAAACTTTCCTAGCGGTGGAACAAATGTGTGAGCCTATGAGAAATAAAGCGCTGTTTTCATAAAAATATGTTTTTTTCCAATTAAGAAGCCCGGAACTTTTCAAACCACCCTCGTATATTAACTCTACGTAAGCATGTTCTCTGTGAAAACACACATTTGCTTCCGCTGGAATTTGACACTTACCTGTGTGCTTAAAATACTCGTAGTATTTTACAAACGAAATCGATAACTTGGGTAGCGATTGAGAATTTAGCATCGCCGCGGAGAAAACCGAGCGGGCCAGATAGATTTTTGTCGTTTTTTATAATCGAATTTTTCAGCTGAAATTTTTCGATTATTTTCATTGCATTCGAATGGCGTGCTGGAAGAATAGCTGGCGAACTTCAGGCCGAAAAACATTAGAACGAACAATTGTTCTTTTCGGCGCGTTCATTTTTAAACAAATATCGGACTAATTGGAACCGGATTGGAGATAATGAAATGGAGAAGGTACGTCGACGTCTGAGTTGCGTGTATGTCGGAATTCTTCGTTGCACGTACAGAGGAAAATATAGCGAAGCGTCGTCGGACCGAGGTGGAGAAGATTAAAATTTAATTAGGCGGACGGGCGCTGCTGCGATGGATTATTTATTAGCCGAGTCCTGGAACTAGTCAACAGCTTAATCGTGTTTTCGGCCAATTCGCTCGAGTCCCGCTAGTATTGGGCACGCATCTGCCGAACTAACGCGTCGCTAAATTTGCATAGCAGTCTCGTACGTAATCGCGTTGACGAAAAACTTTGTAAACAAAAGACGCTGAGCATCGGTGAAAAAGAAAAAAAGAAGGTAGAAGGCAGATATTAAAAACAGATTAAGCGGCCGGGGTCTAAACCGACGGGATTAAGCTCGAAGTGTTCGTGGAACAGTGCACGAGATGAGCGACCCCGAGAGAGCGCTAGGTTGAATTCTTCTTCGGAAGAAGAGACGTACAAAAGGAATCATCGAGAATTGAAGAAGTTGCTAGGCGCCCATTGCTGAACAGATAGGCGACAGAGCGAGAATTGCCCTCTGATTTATGATGATTGCACGCCGGCAACACAATTGAACCGTGCACCAGTCGCTGCAACATTTTTGAGGACCGCTCGCCAAAGCTACATCGCGACCGACGGCTCCTATTAACAATGACTGGCGGAAAATTTTGAAAAGTAGGGCTTTTCCAAATGTATAAGGGTCGCTGCGAGCGCCGGAGGAGATGGTAGGCACTTCCTGTTTTCCTTTTTCGGTTTTTCCTGGAACAGACTAAAATTCATTTTTCCGGCAGAACCCGAACACGAAATAACAAAGTTATTTCGTCTATTATTGCCAGCGAAATCGATATCGCTTTCATTTGGCTCAGCTTTTTTCCCTCGCTTCGAGCCGTTGTTTTAGCTTTCCCATTCGGCTATATTTTTATTCTTCTTCGTCTTCTTCTGCGTTATTTATTTTAAAAATAACGAAAAACCTAACCAGCCCCTCTAATCAGCCTCGACGTCGTTACAAAATGGATAAACCGTTATCGTCGAGTGCCCGCAGCGGTTACTTAAAGTGCTTACTAGTCTGTAATAAGCCCGGTTAATGTGACATCGACATTATTGGAATAGAGAAAACCCGTCGATCGTTCTTCACAAACCAAGCAGGTTTGTAATTTTTTTTTTTTTTTATAATCCGATAATTATTAATAAAGTAATCACTGCGTACTTGCAATTTTTTTCTTTTCTTTTAAAGATACGTTTTGCGGAGAAAAGCTGGAGTTGATCCCGATCTGTGAATCATTCGTATATTCCGTATTCCGGTTCTTATTGAAGGGAATTTTGGAACTTTTTATTAGCATTCAACGCAGACACACCTGTTAGAAATGACGAGGAAATTTCTTGACTCTGGAAAATGTCATTTTCGGGGAGACTTTACCGACATTTTACTTAACAGTTTATTTTAAAAGAAACAGAAAATTCATCAGACGTTTTTTTTTGTTTTTTTTTTTGGATTTTTGAAGGCGACAGAAACGAAAACTTGCTTCTTTTCCGTTCTGCCGGATGTTTTTCAAAATATTTTACGAACTAGTTGCAAAATCAATGATGAGAATTTCTTTAACGTGTTTAAAAATTAATTCAACTTTTTTAGAAATTTTTACGCGAGAATTTTTTTTTTTTTTTTTTTGAGAGAGAAAATTTCAAAAAAAAAAAACAACTAAATAATCGCTGAATATTTTATTAAAAAGTTTGCTGTTTTCGCTTTTGTTTCCTTTCAGAAAATTGAAAAATTGAAAATGCACCCTGATTCTTCACGGCCGCATCCGTTGACAAAAAGTTTGTACGAAAATGCGAACAACTTTGTTCTCTCCAATATAAATCTAAGTTCGAATTTTAGCGAGCGATGAGTTTTATTATCTTTATCGCTTAAGAGAATAGGAGCGAACTTGCCGGTACCAAACTCGCTTCCGGATAAATGATCAGCGACTTGTCATCGTTATCATCGCCTGACAAAAAACAAAAGCCGTACATAAATCTCGCGCATTTTAAAGAAAAAAGTGTTTGCATTCTGTACGAGAGACGTCAATTATTATTATTTATTTATTTTTTTTGATGTACTAAAAACGAGCAAACAAACAATCAAATTAAATAACATTTGCGAATTCTTTGAACATTCCGTACCACTTAAAAACGCATAATTTTGAAATTTTCGGCCATTTGAGATTGGCTTTTTTGCAAACTACTCTATTCGCTGCGAGGGTTTTTAAACTGTTTGAAGCCACACTTTTCCCCACCCAATTTTATTTAAAAAAAACTTTCCTAACATCGCCGCGTGAAACGTAAATAAAATTGAAATTACTCCAGATTCGAAGGGACATCGGATCGGAACGAAAAAAAGTTTTCTCGCACACGAGAGTGAGACCGTACATTTTAGCACCAGTTCACACAACGATAAATATTAAATTAGCGAGGGTTACGGAAATGCTACTGAAATAGTGCATTTCAAGCGGAATATTTTGGTAGATTGTGTTAATTCGTGGCAGTCGGTCTTGTTGTTTTTTCTGTCATCTTTCACTAGTTCCGAGATTCCTACGTCAGTCGGATAATTTTACACGCACACTTTCACACGGCAATAGAGTGATGTACTAAACTCGGTATCTTAATGGTTGTGAAGAGCTGTGGGCAGGACACGGCTTGTGTCTTTTAACCGAGATAACGTAGATTGTCGGCGATTTTTTCTAACAGATCTCGGCACATTGGCTGATACAATATCTACAGTATAAATATACTGTTCGGTATCCGCAGTCGCGACATTTACTGCACTTCTCGAACATAATTTATTTTCAAAGTGACATTCTCCGCGTACCTATGTCATTGCAATTTTATTTACCAAAGCGACATTATTTAATCATAAAAGCATCTAAAACTTTTGCATTACGGTCCCAACTGAAAAGAAAAGAGAGTTATCTACGATCTCAAAAAGTTAAAAAATTAATTACACGATGACGATCGAAATTTTCGAATTCGATTAAACTTTTCGCATTTCCTCCGTATGCGCTTTCTAGCTACTTTCGGTGCCCTGATATCATCTAGACACGAATTGGAATTACTTTCTATGAAATTAGGGGTAGATGGTTGTTGTTCACAGTGTATTTGCATTTAGTAGAATAACAGAATGTACCAATAGGTAGTCACGACGCTTGGAATCGAGCGATACGACTCACAGAGAGAATAACTTCTACATTATACTTAACAATTAACGGTCAATGTCCATTTGTTCGTAGATAATGTTTTCTACATAACCTAAAGCTCTCCGTTCACTAATTATCTTTCATTCCACAAACCGAAGCGTAACATTATACCCAACTGATAATATTAAAAAATGGTTTAAATTCACTCATCATCATATATTAAGGTTTTGAGCGTCGGCACTACCTACTCGTACTGTGCAAATGGCATACATCCAGACTCATATGATTCAATTATCTCGAACTTACTAATTAATGCACCACCTCTTCCAGAAAGATGTAAAAAAAAAAGCATAAAATAAAATATAATGGACCACCAACCAATTGAGTTCCACTTGTTCATCCGCCACAGTATTTCAGCAGTAATATATACAAAACCTAAAATAATAATAATAATGAAAAATCCGCCGTATCGTATTGTTTAAAAATAGTCCCGCTATCGCCCGTTTCTCGTTTCGTCCGTTAGTAAACTATGTCGCTCGTGTGTGTATTTATCTTTTTTTTCGTAAAAGTTTTCTTCTTGTTCTTAGTCACCATTGCCTTTTCCCTCTTTCCTTCGTTACTACCCTATTTTCACTTCCTTTAACTTTCACTGTTATTGTTCGATCCTTTTTGTTCGTCTCTTTATTCCAATTTTGAAACAACTCTTTTCAGGCTTGACCCATCAAACCCTTTATGCTAATTCATAAAAGTAAGTGACACTAAAAGTTTCCCGTTTTATACTCGTATATTCTGATAGTTCTTTCGGTTCATGGCAGATATTTTTCACATCCGGTTTATTTAGTAAGAGCCGTCTTGTCGTAAATACATTATTTTTAAAAGTCTGGCGTTTTATAAACTGGCGCCAGCTATGCTATTTATATAACTCTATACAGAATTTAATTAAGTTAAAAAAAAGTGAATAAAATAAAAAATCTATTAGGTTCAGAAGAATCTCACAATACAGCTCTTTGACAGGGTGGCAATCATGCAATCATACACAGCTCGTTTTTTCGGTTAAATGAAAATGGCGTGAAAAAACGATTGTGTTTTATGTCCGCAATTCTATGTTCAATGTTGCTATTATCGTGTGACATAGCTTTCCATTTAGACAAAAATAGACGAATATTTTATAAATGACGTTCAGTTAATGGATTTCTTAACCTTTTCATTTTATAAAGCGATGCATCGGTAATAAAATTTTATCGAGGTATACGTGAACTTTCGATAATAGCGTAGTTGAAGTGTGTTATCTTGGAAAGAAGGAAAATTTAAAAATTCATACTTGTATAAATACATATTATATATAACATATATATATATATATGTGCATAAGTTGTTTAACTATCGAATTCTAGCGCGATAAGGCGCTTATAGAGATACACACGTTTGACGAAAGAAATATATAAGTGCTGCATACTATCATCTAGCAGAATTTAGAAATAATATCCATTCTCGTGTCACAGGGTATTAGTAATACTTTTACAGATTACTGTGCTTCAGTTTACTGGAGTGAAAAGAACGTTGAAAATAGAAATGGATTACTCTCTAATCGGGAGATGAAGGGTGAGGATTTTTATGTTTCTTAAAGATGCAGAATATTTGATACGATGCAATAGTTCTTTGTGTTGTCACCTCGAACAAAAACAACTCTTCTTCCTGTTAAATTACAAAAACTTACGGATCTTTATATCTGGATCGGGAAATAGCAGTTTAATGTTGGACTGATGTTGCTGTTCTAATTTAGCTAATAATTCTTTATCCAAATAGTGTGTTACACGATTGCGTCAGTATGAAAATCGTATAGCAAAATAGCCTTGTAAAGTGTAAGTCTATTACAACATTCCTATTTGATTACTTTTATAATTAATTTATTTACTCACATGGTGACTGGTAATTTGTTTCCGAACAAAATTCCGTTTCTGGGGAAACTTTTAATACAGTAAACCAATCGCTAGCATAAGTTACGCTGTTACGATTTAGAGAACAATATGAATTTACTTTTATAATTACTGAAGTTGAAGTTATTTTAAGTGTCAAAGGGCGACGTGGGATTAGCGGAGATTTCTTTGTACATCTTCGTTCTGCTGTAATATTGTTTTTGTCTCGAATAAAGAAATAACAAAAAAACTGCGAGAAAATGAGACACCAAGTGACATCGTTTCAAACTGAAAATCGTAAGTTACGGCAATAGTGATTGTAGACGAGTAGTATTTGGAAAGCATCAAGTAATGTACCAACAAGAACAAGAAATACAATCGAGCAACTGTAACGAAAACAGATTAGTATAATACTCTATACAAACTAGTTACATTTATAAAAAATAACTTCACTGCATTTTATTCGTTATACTTTTGTTTTTTTTTCAAACGGAATATTATATTCGTTAATGATTTAAAAATCTATAAAACTAGAGTAGAAAAGTACGGTTCGCTCTAACACGCAAAGAAATGCCGCCAGCGCCCAAGGGGAACCCGAGAGTCCGCATGCACCGTGGGAAATGCCCAAAACTTTCCGACAGGAGCTTGAAACTAGTATTTTTTTCCTGCCCGAACCTGCAACTAGTCCGAGCTTCGCTCACCCCTCCCGTCATGTCGCGAAAGCGCACCGTCCGATCCCGCGCGTGCTACAGTCGCCACCGCGATAATCGCTGCAAAAGCTCACTGACCGATCCCGTTGCACACTTCAGCCGCTAGTTTCCATATCGGTCATAATAATTTTTTTCCGAGCTTAAGTATTATAAAATTAGCTTACGTATATTTTTATTTTTTCTGCGCACACATCAGCCACCGCCGCAATAGACGCCGCAAAAGTGTACCGTCCGATCCCGCGCACGCTTCAGCCGTCGCGCAATAGCCGCTGTAAAAGCGCGCCCGATCCCGCACACACTCTACTGTTGCGAGTTTCTATATCGGTTACGATAATTTTTTTCCTGAGCCTACGTAATCTTATTATAAAATTATCCTAAGTATACTTATTTCACTTTCAAAACTTTTTTTTCCAATTATATTCATAATATAAATCTATTTTTACGAGTCCACCAAAACCTCGAGCGCTGTGAAAGCGCACCGTATGTTCCCACGCACACATCTGCTGTCGCTAGTTTCTTCCCTATCATTCATAATAATTTTTTCAAATCCTAAGTACATTTTTTTACGCTTCAGAACATTTATTCCGATCGTTCATAATTTTTTATTTTTTCTCCGGTTCTAAAAATAAATCCATCGATATTTTGATCACAATGTATGCGCACCGCGTGTTCCCACGCACACATCTACTGTCGCTAGTTTCCCTATCGGTCATAATGATTTTTTCCGATCCTAAGTATTATAGAATTGCTCTATGTACATAAATTATTATTTTTTCACATTTACGATTATTTTCAATCCGTATTTTGAATGTGTTCTCCGGTTCTAAAAAGTAACCAGCAGAACATCCCCGCCAGGGCTGTATCTGGACGGGTGGGGTTCAACGGGTTCAACCCACCCCCCGAAATATCAGCGAAACTGCCTGAACTAAATGGACCGAAATTCAGAATAAATTTATTTCTTTTCAATTTTTGACAAAAGAAAAGAAAATTAAATTTGTATGAATTCTATGGAAACGACTGTTTTTTATTTCTTTTTATTGTAGTGTTCAAATACTGCATATACAATAATTGACTACAAGGCTTTAGTGTACCACTTATAAATAAATATATTTCATGATAGCACACACACACACACACACACACACACACACACACACACACACACACACACACACACACACACACACACACACATATATATATATATATATGAAGATAATTATAAAAATATTTTCGTCCCCCCTATAAATTTTGGTCTAAATACGACCCTGATCAAGAACGATGCGAAAGCGTTCCCGCGAAGATTTTATATTATACGTTATCCTGCTATGAGTTTTTCAAAAATTATTCGTAATATGTTTTTCATTTTTCACAATCCCAAAGATTCCTTCCTTCCCTCCCCGACCCTCGCAACCAAAATTAAAAGCGCGCTGTACATTCTGGAGGCTTACATTTTCTGCCCCTAGTTTCCATATCGTTCATAATAATTTGTTCTAAGCCGAAGTCGTTCTTTCATAACATTTTTATTTTTTCTCCGGTTTTAAAAAATAGATTCACTAAAGCCCTGACCACCGCGAAAGCGTACCATCTGTTTCCGCGCAGGCTATACATATACTTTTCTTATTATGATTTATCAAAATTAATAGCCGTATATTTTATTTTTCAATTTTGGAAAATTTTTTCTGATCTTTCGTAATTTTTTATTTATTTTTCCGGTTCTAAAAATTAATCAACCGTTCGCTCAGTCCGTTTCGGAAACGCACCGACTTTTCCCATGCATACAAAAACATCCGCTGCCGCTGATATCGCTATCACTCACGGTACATTTTTTCGAAGCCTAGTATTATAAAATGAGCCTAGTTATTTTATATATTGAAGGATGTATGTATTACTAAAGCATAATAACGTCAATATATCATAGCGTACAAATAATAATTTACACAATAAATTAATTAACATCCATAGCCTAACTAGTTTGACTAATAAATATGAAAATTCTGAAATAAATATGTTAACATACAGAACCTGCAAAAAGGTGTATATTGGGCAAACAAAGATATCCTTCACGATCAGATATAAGCAGCATATGTATGCGTTGAAATATGGCTATATTGAAAAATCCACCTTTGCCAAACACTTAATCTTAGAGAAACATACAATAAATAATAGCATAGAGGAAGACATGAATATTTTAAAAATTATTAAAAACATTATATTTTTGGATTTTGCTGAAAACTATTATATTTATAAACATAAAGATAAAATTATTAATAATAACTTACCTGATAAAAATCCATTATTTAACGTTTAAGATCACGTCACGGTAATTTAAATTTAAATTTAATGTATAACTTCATTGATTTAAATTCTTTCTTATACCATTTTAGATTATAAAATTTTTAAACTTTACATTTTCGATTTTCATATTTTAATTTCAATTTTATTAGTTAATGGTGAAATTTATTTTATGTTGACGGATCTATTTATTTGCTGTTTTCAATTTTAGTTGTCATTATATATCACTATGAAGATGGATACAATTATCCCAAACTAGTCAGTGTTGTTTTATTAAATAAATAATATAGTATTGTGTACTTAAAGTGTGTTATATTTGTTTCAAAGTTTATAAAATATCACAAAGTATAAAAGAAAATCACATATAAAAAATATATACTTAAGCTAATTTTATAATAATTCGGCTTGAAAAAAATTATTATGAACGATATGGAAACTAGACGCCGAAGAATGGATGGTGTGCTTTTGTTGTGGGTGTGGCTAGGTGCGCTCAGGAAAAATATTACGAAAGATCAGTAATTTCGGTTGGGAGAGGCGAAGAGGGAAAGAAAAAATCTTTAAGATTGTAAAAAATGAACAACATACTCGAATTAATTTTTGAAAAACTCATAATAGGATAAAGTATAATGTAGAATCTGCGCGGGAATGGATGGTACGCTTTCGCAACGGTCGGGACGTTCTGCGGGTTAATTTTTAGAACTGGGGGAAACATACAAAAATACTTACGGATGGAAAATAATCGTAAGTGTGAAAAAAATAATAATATACACAGAGTAAGTGTATAATACTTAGGGTCGGAAAAAATTATTATGACCGTTAGGGAAACTAACGGCAGTAGGTGTGTGCGTGGGAACGAGCATTGGGCATACATTGTGGTCAAAACATTGATAGATTTATTTTTAGAACTGGAGAAAAAATAAAAAATTATAAACGATTGGAATAAATGTTCTGAAGCGTAAAAAAATATACTTGGGCTAAATTTATGATACTTAGGCTTTGAAAAAATTATTATGAATGATAGGGAAACTAGCGACAGCAGATATGTGCGTGAGAACATGCGGTGCGCTTTCGCAGCGCTCGAGGCTTTGGCGGACTTGTAAAAATAAATTTATATTATAAATAATCGGAAAAAATAATTTTTGCAAAGTGAAACAAGTATACTTAAGCTAATTTTATAATACTTAGGAGCTCCGGAAAAAAATTATTGTAATCGATATAGAAACTCGCGACAGTAGAGTGTGTATAGGATCGGACGGTGCACTTTTGCGGGGTCTATTGCGCTGCGGTGGCTGATGTGTGTGTAGCAAAAATAAAAATATATTGTACGTAGGCTAATTTTATAATACGAGTACTTAGCTCGGAAAAAAATTATTAAGACTGATATGGAAACTAGCGGCTGACGTGTGCGTGGGATCGGTCAGTGCGTTTTCGTGGCACGATGGGAGGGGTGAGCGAGGCTCGGGCTAGTTTGCAGGTTCCCGTCTATTTTCAATCGACGGTGATTTTAGTAATTTAGTTTTCGCGCATCGGTCCGGTGATATCATCTTCTTAGCTCTATCTGCGTCAACGTTTTGTAAATCTAAAAGTTTATAATTTGTCACGTTCAATCGAAAATAAGAAATAAATCCCCAAAAATATCGGAAGTTAGAGAATCTCCCCTAGAACCTAATCCAGTGGACTCGTTCTGTAGCAGAGACCAGATTACGCTCTCAAGGTTGCGAATTGGGCATACCAAGCTAACCCACTCATTCCTAATTAGCAGAGAACCGAAAAATAGCTGCGACTTCTGTAATTTGGAACTATCTGTTAAGCACATACTAATTGAATGCCAAAGTCTCGTCGCCATCAGAAACAAAAGCCAGCTACCGAACAACCTCAAGGACTGTCTCAATTCAACCAGCGGATGCTACAAGATCTTAATGTTCCTCGAAGAAGCTAAGTTAATCAATGAAATTTGAAATTATATTGTGTTAAATTGTGTCAGTAAATGTTAAACTGATTATTTATGTAATTGTTAATTGTGGTCGTCAATAACCTTGTAGTTGCAAGGCGACCTTAAATAAATAAATAAATAATAATAATAATAATAAAAATAAAAATAAAAATAATAATAATAATAATAAAAATATTTGTACGTAACGGATCTTTTCCCAGTATAAAGAAAAATGAAACTAAGTAATAGCTGCAGAGTACAACAATATATATATATATATATATATATATATATTTATATTAGCAGTTACCGACAGGATAATAATAATTTTTTTTCAAGTTAGTGATACAATACTCGTAGTTTGTCACAGATTTCAGTAATGTTACCTCTCTGGAATTTCTGCAGGGTTAGTTAAGAAAACGAAGAAAGAACCTTTCCCACCACAAATGAACTAGCGAAAATTTTAACAGCTGATTATGTGTTTTTTGCGCTAACAAATTACTCGACGAAGAGCTAAAAAAAAAAGAGCAAAAAATCAGAAACGAAAAGCCGATCGGAACAAAGAGCATGTGTATTCCGCTGGTTCCTGTTTCTTGTTAAAATTTAAGTAAAATTATTCAATAAAAGTCAATTTTCGAAAAAAAGTTAATCTTTGCAAGGGTAAAAAATGATAAGAGAAAAAGGGGGCCAAAAACGTACTTTTAAAATATTAAATTTACACCATTCGTCTAATATGAGAAGCGTTATACAAGCTAGCGAAAAAAGCTATGGAGATAAAAAATCGCTACCTTTAAAATGCAAAATGAAACTCGTCAATCAAACAAAAGCCACTAAAAGATATTGCGCAAAAAAGGAAAGCTTTGTGCCTGAATATATATATATATATATATATTATATATATATGTGTATATAAATTCTTTTTTTTTTCTTTTTTTTTTTTGTAAGTTGATACGTGTAATACTCTTTTACATTTTAACTTAATAATAATTGTATAAAAATAAATCTTCGGCCGGTATAAAAATAATTTATCAAAATATTAAGTCCCTTAATAGTATTCTATTTTCATGTTGTCTTTTATGAAGATTCATCAATGTATAAATCCATGTTTCGGTGGATGATGTGGTTCAATGAATTCGTGTTTTGGTGGATGATGTGGTTCAATGAATTCGTGTTTTGGTGGATGATGTGGTTCAATGAATTCGTGTTTCAGTGGATGATGGGGTTCAATAAATTCATGTTTCGGCGGATGATGTTCGATGAATTCATGTTTTGGCGGATGATGCAGCTCAATAAATTCATGTTTCGGCGGATGATGTTCGATGAATTCATGTTTAGGCGGATGATGTTCGATGAATTCACGTTTCGGCGAATGATACGGCTCAAAAAAGTCCTTTTTTGGTGGTATATGTTCAAATTATTTATCGAACAGTTCTGGTATGTGATTGCCAAATGTAAAGTCAACTGTTGTTACAGCGATAATTAAACTCGAAATAAGATTTTCCAGTATTCCGTCACATACAATGAACTAAAGAATATAATTACTAAATTAAATAATAAAAAATCTCCATCTGAAGATGGTATCACAAATAAGATTATTAAAATAACTTTTTTTTACTATCCCAATATATTGCTATTACTTTATAATAAATTACTAGAATTTAAAACTTTCCCTCAATGTTGGAAATGTGCAAATATAACCATGTTAAATAAGCCAAATAAAGATCTAAGCAAAATTAACGGGTATAGACCGATTTGTCTGCTAAATTCACTAAGCAAAGTGTATGAAAAAATAATACTCAAGTCCCTTAATACTGAAATTGACAAATCGTCATTATTGGATTCGTACCAGTACGGCTTTAGAAAATATTTTTCTACTGAGCTTGCGGTCTACGATGTTAGCGATAATTTACGTTCTAATATTAAACGAAAAAATATTTCTACAGTAATGTCTTTCGATATTGAAGGTGTTTTTAATAATTGTAATCGTCAAATAATTATTGATACTTTAATTTCAAATAGTTTTAGTTTTAACATCATAAAGTTAATTTATAATTATTTATCTGATAGAACAGTAAAATGGGCATATCAAGATGACACCATGATTGTCAAAAACAATCATGGTGTACCGCAAGGATCAGTCCTTGGACCAGTTCTATGGAACATACTATATTCAACAATTCATCGCAATATGCGCAATTTATATAACAACGTCAGATTGTGCAGTTACGCTGATGACTTATTACTTATTTATAATATACCTACGTCAGGCAAAGTTGATATTTCCGCTCATGTTGACAGATGCAACAAGGTGGTTAATAAGCTTTGTTCAATTGTTGATTCTCTAAACCTAAAATTTGAAATTAATAAATCGAATATAATGGTTGTCACGCGTCGTCGTTCCACATATGAGCAAAGGATATATAACAGTATTAAACTGAATAATTGTAACTTTACCCCTGTCACTTCTATTAAATATCTCGGTTTTGTCATAAATAAATTAACTTTTTCTAAGCATATGGCATATATAAATGATAAAGTTAATAAACATTATTATACTTTAAAATCGCTTGGAGCAAAATTATGGGGTTTAAATTATAAAGCTAAGCTAATACTATATAAAGGACTAATACAGTCACTTTATTCATATTGCGCTAGTACATACTACCCTAGTTTAAATAAACAATCTATTCGTAATATTAATTCTAATTGTAGAAAATTTTTAATAGATGTAACATCTTCATACATTACTGCATCTAATATTTCTCTACAGGTTTTAGCACGTGTATTGCCAATCGACTTGTCAATTAAAAAAAGATCCCTTATCTTCAAAACCAAAATAACTCAATGTGGTAAACTGAATAGTAGTAACTTTAAACATATCAATAATTTAATTCTTACTGAATTAAAATCCATATATGATACAGAAGCTAACGGTAAATTAATTAAAAGTTTTTTTCCTGATATATCAGCTTTTTTTAAAGATAAAAATTTTAATATTAATTTTTACATGTCTCAGATATTAACTGGACATGGCTCTATTGGTTACTATTTAAACAAATTGAAGATTATTAATAATAACATATGTTGTAACTGTGACAGTAATGATATAGAAGATGTTCATCATATAATATATGTATGTTCTAAATATAACGAATTACGATTAATATATAATATAGACTGCTCACTGCCTTTCAGTGAGATAGTTCTATTGGAATATTTTCCAACATTTATATATGAACTGTTTAAAGTCAAACATACATATAAATAACCACTACAGGTAACCATAAGCTATCCAGCAGGTTACTTCATTTTTAAGATTACAATGTTTATATTTAAAAGAAAAAAAAAAAAAAAAAAAAATATATATATAAATAGAACAATAATTCATTTCTAGTTTCGAAAAATAATTAAAACGATGTGAAACAATCCACATGATAACAAGGATGCGCATAGAGCTTCCCCGTCTTCTTAGGTAATCTAGAGGCTAATTCCCACTTCATATTAAATTTTGGAAGTGAAAAATATTTCGGAATAAACGAAATTTAAAAATGTCGTAACTAACAGTAACTTATGGGTGGAAAAATTTGATAAAAAATAATTCAAAAATCTGACGTTATTTAGAACAGCAAAAAAACACTTGAAGACAATAACAGTATATCTCAATAAAGAGCAATGCAACGGTAGTTTATAACGCAGTATTAGTATTTCAGTGGTCTCCTCTGGTGGCACGTCGTCATAAAAATCTTCCGCGCATGACCTGTACCACGTGTATTCTAATTATCGTGTTGAAATCGCGGTAATGGAGATACCATAAGATATCGTAGCTTCATACGAAAATGGAACAATGTGAAACAATGACGTTTATGACGCTGCACCGGATATTCGTAATGAAGCATATGAGAGTGAGTGCCACGGGACGAAAAAGTTAAAAAACGAGAAAGTACTGGAACTAATGGGAACTGACGGAATATTAATGACAATAGTAAAAAGAAGGAAGATAAAATTTTTTGGACAATTCATAAGAGGTGAAAAATACAAGTTACTACAGACAATAATAATGGGCATGATAGAAGGAAGAAGAAAGACCGCTTGGGTAGATAATATAAAAAAATGGACCGGAATTAAGAGAGCAGAAGATCTAGTCAGAAGAGCAAAAGACCGCAATCAATTTCGGCAACACATGCTGATTAAGTAATACCCACCGCCAGGCCATAAAAAAAAAAAAAAAAAAGTAATACCCGAATCGGATGGCATGAGAAGAAGAAGAAGCCATGGTCGTGTTTCTTACGGAACACTAATGGGACTGGTTTAGTTTTACAGTGAATACGACCCTGGTTTGGCAATGTTTACATTTCTTTTTGTCCGATAACGGTTTTTAGATAATTTTATTCGTTTATCGTAAATCTCCGCGCGGCTAATTGTTCTCGTTGCCATCGCACTGATAACGATCCGATTTCGGTGAGCTCGTTCCTTTTATTTGCTTAATTTAACCTATTAGTAGCGGTTTACGTTTCTTATTGATTCTCTCTGCTATTTTATAGCTAATTTCACTTTTAGTATCGTGTTTTTTTTTGTTTTTTTTTCCCCCATAATTATCTGTGAGCTTATTACTACACTCTTACATTAGCTGATGAGTTCGTCTAAAGGAGGTCGCACGGCGGCCTCCTCCAAGCTTGCACTCTCCCTCAATGTGATGGAGGTGGATACATCCAATAAACGAAAGCCCTCCAGCCCAGTCTCTTCTAAATCAGATCTACCCGTTAAAGAGTTTTGTCTCTCGCAAACTGACTTGGTCAGTTCGGCGAACTACGTCGTTATAAACAACGCCATCGATAATTTTAAAATAAAAGATGACGATAAAAATAATTCTAACGACTCGAAAGTTGAAAATAATAACATTAATAATATAAACAACAATAACAATAGTAACAACAACAATGAAGATAACTCTGCTATCGATAACATTTTAATAGCGCGTAATGTCGACCTTTTCCCTAGCAGCTTCACAGGTTCCATTCAAGAGTTATGCTAGAATCTCTCTGCGATAAAAACATCGGTAGTCTGCATCCTTTTGCAGCTGCTAAATTTTTATTCCGTAAGACCACTGCAATCAGCGAAATCGTGCGAGCTGGCAGGAATAGACTTCGGTTATTTTTTACCGATATCTCCGCCGCCAACGATTTTTTGTTAGACTAAACTTATTTAGATAGTCATAAATTAAAAGCATTTATTCCTAGTTCTCTTCCTTTTTCTTTTGTTATTTTTCGAGATATTCCGGTTGATTTCTCTGAAGATGATCTCCTTAATGATGTCTCTTCGTTGGTTCCCGTTATTTCTATACGGCATCTTAAAAAAAGGAAAGAATAGACGTCTTGTTTGGTGGCTTGAACATTACAACCTGTTGCCAAGTAATATGTTTGGTTTCCGCCCTGGTCGCGGCCCTCCCGACTGTATTAGTGTATTTCTGGCAGAAGTCTACAAGTCATTCATCGACAAAAAATTTCTTATTGCTTCCTTCCTTGATATCTCGGCAGCCTTCGACAGTGTCCACCTTCCTACTCTTTTTGAGTTATTGCTTTCCTTTAACATTCCTGCTCATTTTGCTTCCCTTATTATGAATCTTTTCCTTTGTCGAACAGTCACTCCTTCTGTTCCCCTTCATGAAGCTAATCGATAAATCTTTCGTGGATTACCGCAAGGCTCCTGCCTCCGCTCAACCTTGTTAAATATCTATTTCATTAAAATTGCTTCTTTGTCTCTGAGTTCCTCTTCCCTTTTCTTTGCTGACGACATCCTTATTTATTCTTCTCACCGCAATATCGCACAGGCTAACTCCCAACTTCAAAACTCCTTAATTTCATTGCAAGACGCTTTATCCAACATCCATCTTTTCATCTCCTCTATTAAATCTTCTACTGTTGTCTTTACTCTGCGTCCATTTATTCCTTCCTTAATCAACCTTGCTTTAAATAGTGGCCCAATCCCTCTTTGTTCCTCCTTTCGTGCTTTGGGTGTTTTCCTGGATAGTCGACTTTCATTTCATGATCATATCAACCATCTATTCGTGTCCGCCTGCAAAAGGCTCAACCTCATTAAATCCCTTTCTCATACTGATTGGGGTGGTGACCCCCCTGTGATCCTGCTTATGTTTTACAAATCTTTTATCCGTTCTATTCTTGATTACTGTTCTTACATTTACGGAAATTCTTCTAGATCCCTTCTGTCTAAGCTCGATCGGTCCAAAATGCGTGTCTCCGCCTCTGCCTTGGAGCCCGAAAGTCTACTCCTATCCAGCTCTGCACGCGGAATCTCACATTCCTCCTCTTTTTCTTCGACGTTCCTTCCTGGGTTATCGTTTTCTCATCAAACGGTTGCCGATTTCCTCTTCTCCTCTGATTTCTTCTTATTCTTCCATCTTACGTAGCTGGCGTTTTTCTGTCAACAAAACTCCCATTATATCACTTATCTCATTGTCCGTCTTGTTCAGTTTTCTCCGTATATCTACGTTCATGATAAACTCCCATATTTCTCCTTCAATTTTTCCTCTTTTCTTCATCCTATTAATTGCTCTTATTCCCCGATTCCTCCTAAACCTGACATTCACAATGTTGTTAGATCAGAATTTTTACAGAATCTAAACTCTTCTTTCCCGAATCATTTTTTGATTTTTACCGATGGCTCCAAAGGACCCAATGGTGTTGGTGCAGCTTTTTTCTGTCCTTCTCTAAATTATGTCGAGTCCTTTAAACTTCCATCCTTTTTCTCTATCTTCTATGCGGAGTCCTCCGCTATTCTGCATGCACTTCTTTTTATCAGGTACTCTCCTGTCTCTCGCAATATCCTTATCCTGTCGGATGCTCAAAGCGTGCTGCAAACTATCGCATCTCCTCTCCCTCCTCACTCAGCCGATTACGTTATTCTTCCCTTGATTCATGATCTTTTCCTTTCACACTTAATCCAAACGAAAAATTACTGAGCAACGTTCCTTTAGGCCAATGGTTCTTAACCGTTAGGTGATGAGGGACTATTTGACAAAATTTCTGTCTGCCATAGACCACCAACGGTTTGGAGGTAATATACAGTACATGTAAATAAATAAAGGGGTTTTTCTATCTATCTATAAATATGACACGCATAAAATTGTTCAAAGCCAACAGTATTTTAATTTTTTTTACGAATATTTTACGGAATAGAGGTAAATATATTATTTTAATGCGATTTCTGTGACTGAATACTTTTTACTAACTTCTGAATCTTTGATTCAATGCTACTCAAAACCAAACACATGTCGGCACTGGCATCCAACCGATTTCGGTGCTTGCTTTTAATTATCAAAAGCACCGAGAACCCCTGCTCGCATAGATATGTCGATGATAACAAAGTTCGGTAACATACACCAACTTCTTGAATCTTTGAGAAAGAAACTGCCTTTTGGCTTCAAAAATTTTCAAAATTAATTCCTGTCACGAATATATCTTTCAAGTTACTATTGTGTTGCATTTCAATCACTTCTTCTTGAATTTCATCAAGCACCTCAGAAACGTTGATCATTTTCCGAACACCTTCATCCTCATAGTAGTCAGGAAAATAGTGACTGAATTCACTCTTTAAATTTTTCAAATGAAGTATCATGTTCTTTTGTATTTCTCCTTTAATCTCAGCACGCTGCCTGTCAATAATTCGATTCAGCGTATCAAACGCAGAAAAATTTTTTATTCCAACCTTATCGATACATAGCTCGATTTTAGTGATAAATTCACTAATTTTATCTTCATATGCAAATCTATTGCTTGCGCCTTGCAACTTCAAATTTCATAACTTTAATAAAACCTACAGTGATAGTCTAATACAAGAATTTGGCGTACCACAAGGGAGTATTCTAGGACCCATCTTATTTTTAGTGTATATTAACGATTTATGCAATCTAAAAATATCAGGAAAAATTTACACCTATGCAGACGATACTGTATTAATTGTAAGTTCCCGTTTTGTAAACATACTCCAAAGTCAAATACAGAGTGATGTAAATACAGTATGTAAAATTGGATGAATAGAAACTTTCTGAAGTTAAATGTAAAGAAAACGAAATACTTAATATACAGTCATCTTCCGCAGCATAGATGGAATCAAATACAAATAAAATGGGAAGATAACTCTATCTGATAGAGAGAGTGTATAATGTAAAATATTTAGGATTATATTTAGATTGTAAACTCCTATGGGGTAAATCACCTTTCTTACTTATCTAAAAAATTAAGAAAGTTAAATTACTTCTTTTATTATTTAGGACAATTCTTTAACAATAAACAGCTCCGTACTTTGTACTTGGCATTATATTAACCTTCACTGACCTATGGTATCATACACTGGGGAGGAGCTGCAAATTATCACCTTGCACCAATAATTTATTTACAAAAATCACTATGCAAAAAAATTAACCAGAGTATATATCCTACCATAGACAGAAGCATGATGGATGTTAAAAAAACATTTGCAGTGCATTTACTATATGTATTAAAAAATAAAGAAAAATGCAATATACGAAGTTGCACCGGAATAACAAGAGGTTCATCACAAGAGAAGGCGGACACACCGGGATTTTTTAAATTTCATAGTAGAACACAAGCTAGATATATGGGTGCAAAATTATTTAATTCAATACCACAATCTTTAAAACATAAACTCAATAACCGCAAATCAAACCGTAGATTGTTACTAAATTATTTTGGAGCACCTACGGCTGACACTAATTGGAGCGGGTTGGCTTGGCTGCTAAGGCAACTCTATCTAGCCCGATGCCGTTTAACGCTTTACTGCCTCGTTTTGGCACATCAGTCTTTCTGATGCACTTTGCTGAGGAGTGGAGCAAACTATGGTCAGAACAAACAACCTGGCTCAGGTCCATAAAGTCGGACACCGAACCATGGTGGCCGCCGTTCCCCGTCACAGGTAAGGATTTCTCGATCCTATCGAGACTGCGTCTGGGGTACACTGCACTATCACACAATCACGTCTTTGAAGGAGCTCCCCCTCCGGTCACTTGCCCTCTGTGCGGATTCATGGCTTCACCAACTGTAGAGCATCTGCTGAAATGGTGCCGGCATACTTCCCGTACTTCTAGTCATACCTCACCCCACCGTCTGTTGTCGAACTACCCGGATTGTGTTCGGGCAGTGTTGAATTTTGCAGCAGCGAACAGGCTGCAACGCCTTCTGTAATTTCAAGTGAGTCTAGGTGCCGTAATAGCCCAGGAGTTACACACGGCGCCTAGATTTATATTTGTAAATTTAGTATTAAAAAAAAAAACAAAAAAAAAAACATATTAAATCGCTCAAATTTTTAAAAAATGCAATTAAATACATCCAAAAAATTCAAGTCTTTAGCTATCAATTAGAAAATATTAAATTGTTCATATCGCCGGTTGCATATTATAAACTTTATTGAATTACAGTGGAAGATTTTAAATACATAGATATCGATATATAATTATTATAAACACCTAAATCTCTAATTTTAAATTCTTCATCATTTAACAATTTAAAATTATACCTGCATTTCGTAATTAATCGTTATATAACATAAAGTATAACATTGATTCAGGAGATCGTCGAATAATCAAAAACCTGTATCTTAACCAGAGCGCTATTATTTCATTAAATCAAAATACTACTTCAAATCCAATTAATATTAACCGCGGAGTGAGGCAAGGATGTGTCTTGTCGCCAATGCTATTTAATATCTACGCAGAACAAATCTTCAAGGAAGCTCTGGAAGACAGTACAATAGGAATCAAAATAGGTGGAAAATATATCAATAATATTCGTTATGCGGACGACGCAGTTTTAATAGCTGGTAGTGCCAAAGAACTGAAATCGATCATTGAAAAAGTAGAGGAGATTAGTCGGAAATATGGAATATCATTAAATGCAAAGAAAACAAAGATAATGGTCATTGGAAATAACATCAGTCCCAGAATACACATTAATGGAGATAACCTGGAGAAAGTCGAATCATTTAAATACTTAGGTGCGCAGCTGAACATTACAGGAGGATCTAAAGTGGAAATCAAAAGTCGGATTGAGCAGTCAAGAAGTGCATTCAACAAGATGAGGAAAACTTTGACGGCCCACGATCTTAGCTTGGAATTAAGGGTTCGAATTTTAAAATGTTACATATGGTCCATCTTATTGTACGGCTGTGAGACGTGGACTTTGAAGTAAAATACCCTGAATCGATTACAAGCTTTTGAATTGTGGTGCTACCGGAGAATTTTGAGGGTACCCTGGACAGCTAAGAAGACCAACCAGGAGATACTTAGAGTTATGAAAAAAGACCACGAACTGATTAATTTAATAAAAATTCGAAAAATGAAATATTTTGGACACTTGATCCGTGGGACAAGGTACACCTTGCTACAAACCATTTTGATGGGAAAAATTGAAGGTAAAAGAAGAGTTGGTCGGAGGAAACGTACCTGGTTCTGTGATATCAAGATGTGGACAGGATTAAATACAGAGTGGTTGGTACACTCCGCGTACGACAGAGAGCGGTACCAGAATATCATTAAAACTTCACTAGATGGCCACCCGTGATCGAGATCGGTCGGGACAGCAAGAAGAAGATAACATTATTATTAATTATAACTAGAAAAGTATCATTATAATAGCAATTATTAGCTACATAACTGTAATTTTATTATTCTTATGTACCAACTAACGTAGCTGGCGTGTAAATATTATTTAACTATAATATTTCACTTTAAGCTTAATTTTATTGTGATCTATCACTATTACAAATACTTATACATATATACTTTATTACTTAATTTTATGAATTTAAATTACATATAGCAATAGCTATATTTATCTTTTGTTTCATTATTATTAGTAGTTCCATCATTATTTAATATTATTATTATAACTATCAGTATCAAGGCCGTGTCCACGGGGTGGGTTTTGGGGGTTAAACCTCCCCATGAGAACTGAAATAGCTTAGGTACTTCATTAATATTTTATGCAAAATTTTTTGTTACGAGTATAATCAATAACATATGTAGTTTTTATTAATGTTCATACAGTAATTCGTTTATTTAAATTATTAATATATAAATCAAAATGATGGAAATTATTAATAGCATGAATATTAGTGAAAAATGTATTTTTATTTATAAAATAAATATGCGAAGAAAATGTTCACCCCCCCACCCCCCTTCCAAAATTCTGGGCACGGGCCTGATCAGTATTGTTATTAATTTTAAACCTGGTACTATTATTTATATTACTTAGATTATCAATATAATGGTTATTGTTATTTTTATATTAGCTTTTAATTTTGATACTATTATATATATTATCAATATTATGATTAATGTTATTATTACTGTTATTACTATTTGATTTGATTATTAGTATTATTATTATTACCAATATTATTATTATTGTCACGCATATAATTTTTAGTTTTAGCTTTAGCTTACGTATTATTGTTGAAGCCAGCTACCAGTATTTTGGAACTGGGGAATGTGTGTGATTAATTTTAGATTTTATTCTAGATATTCTTTTAGTTTAACTTTTATTAATTTCTGCATCTTTTTACTGATTTTTACTACTTCTTACTTGTTTCCTTGTTATTACTGACTTGTAAGTAAGTTGTAAATTTTATCATTTAAGATTGTTTGTAAACTATGCAATTTTCATTTTTGTTTTTGTATGTACCATATTCGTGAATTTTGAGATGTATTTAAACCAGTACACAATAGTAGCCCACGTATAATAATTTCAACATGCATGTTTTTAGTTTAGCTTTCTTAAGTATTCATGTCAAACACAAATTGTATTCCTATTGCATTCGCTACTCGCGCTAAAGGAGCGCATATACGACTTCAATTATTATTTAGTAAATATAATTACCGTTGTATAAAGTTTTTTATTTTTTCGTAGATTTATTTCTGCTGCTGATGTAATAGCTGCCACTGAAATCATTTGACCGATGCAGAAAGATCGCGTAGTCTATATGGAAAAAATAAAGAAACTTGAAAAATAATTGTTCTTATTTCTTCTTTCAAATTTTTATTCGAAAATACAATGAATCTTTGTGCACACCGCCGCGAATGTGCGGTCGAACAGATTTTGACAGGGGAGGTGCTAAATAAATATTGAAACAAAGCAGAAACAGCGAACGAAGAGAAAACGAAGAATAGAAGATGAATTTAAAGTGTAACATAAATTTTCTCTACATTATTACTTTACCTGCTTGTGAAAATTGCGATCGAAATGTAAAATTACTGGATTACTTCTTCCGTTTCAGTGGGATTCACCTTATTCTTTCTGCGAGCATAATCATTTTTTTTTCCACATGTGCTCTTAAAAGACTGAATCTACTGAAATTTGTTTAGACGATTTGCTCCTTCTTATTTCCCTAAAGAAATTCACGAAACCGTTTCAATATTGCTCCTTTATTGATAGCTACGCTTCTAAATCGGTTCTTTCCAAACCAGATAATACATAAAATTTCTGTCTTTGCCCTGTTATTAAATCTTCGGCTACCGGTAGAGATGCGGCTGATCAAATACACTGTTCCTTTTCAATCACAGATCCTATTTGAGCTATCATTTCCGCTCTAAATGTTTACCGTACACACACCTCTCAAGCTCTTATTCTTCTTTAACTCTTAATTTTTCAAAAATTGGCGTTTTAATTCTAACAAAAAATTCCAATTCTTTTAGATACTTATTTTTTAGTTCCGTTTTATATGATTTATTTTCGTAATCTTCCTTACTTTTTCATTACCTTGGCCGAGCTTTCCCATCTGACTGATCTAATTCGCTTGTTGGAAGTGGTTTTTGTTTCTCGCTTATCAATTGTTTATCACTTGGATAATATCACTTTAAGGGGGACCGGGATTTCTTCGATTCCGTCGGTGCGATAAATCGGAGACATTGTTTCTATTTATCTCGTTTAATTTTATACACTGGCAATCTTAGGTTATTTTCTTCTTATTAAATTTCGCTATGTCTATTTCAGAAGATTTTCGTCTCCAGTTTTATTTCATTCGAAACGTTTCTTTACTTTTTCCTTTTCCCTTCTTAATTTTTATTTTTCGCACTTCTCAGTAATAAAGTTCACTTATCTAACGTTCAAAATTGTTCCGCTGAAGAAATTGGTGAAATCGTTCATTTATTTCTATTGCCTACTTTTGTCACTGTCGGCTTACCTCTTCGCTAATTTAATCATTTACTAGCGACGTTATTTCTATTTCTGGTTTATTTCGCTACGTCGTTCGAATTAATTTACTTTTCCATTTGTGTCTCGTTTCCTCTTTATTTCTACTTCGTTATTTGTTTCGCGTGTAAATTTTTATTTATTTACTTTTTAATATAGTAGAAAAGCTCATCTACAAAAGGCCGATCGGCGGCCTCTTCCACTAACATAAACACTCTCCAGAAAAACCTATCCTTTAATTTTACAGAAGCGTTGGCCCCTAACAAATGAAAACCTTTAAGTACTCTCGCTTCCTTGTCATTTTTACCCTCCAACGATTATCGTCTCGTCCAGGCTGATCCTATTGATTTAGAAGACCCAACTTCTAATAACAGCCGTAATAATAGTAATAATAATAATAATAACGTAGATATCGATGATAAAAAGGAATAGTAATAAAAGCAAAAATAACATTAACAGCAATATTAATGTTAACAATAGTAAGAGAAATTATAATGCCAGTAATAACAATTAGGAATAGTTATAAAAACAACGATAAAAAGTCGTTTTCAGATCAAATCATTCGATTTAATAGTACAAATTTATATGTAAGCAACAACAAAAATATATATATGCACAATTGTGCATTGCTACGCGGGCAGCGGGATGGTTATTAAGTTAAATAGACTATCTAAGTTTTAATTTTAAACCCTGACACAATTCAATTAAGGAGAAATGCAATGACCGAATACTGATATTAACGACTTAGAAATATCAATCGATTGTGTAGGAACAGTAAACGTGTATATCATTCTTATTTGGCCACTGTTTACAGAATTAAAAATTTACAAATGATATGGACACATATAGTATCTTACACGACGAATATCAGTATGAAAATATAATTGTGTATATTTATATGAGCGATTGTCAATGCATTCTCTAAACATTCATTCATTCATACTTTTAGGGAACCCAAACCATATCTGCTTACAATCATTTCCATTCGCATTTATAATAGGTCATTTACATGTCCAACTGTAATGATTTATACAATATACAAGTGAGTAAACTTACTATACTTCTAATACATATCCAAATACACAAGACAAATTTCTTAAATTTTTATATAAAGAATGAAAATACACAATAATTACAATATCACCTACAGACATATACATGCCAATTGTGAACACTGATACTATCATACCTGTGTGTGGAAACACAAATGTTTATGCTAATAACATACTCGAATATGGGCATAACTTCTAATTTATCGACAAAAAACGCAACTGAACACGTAAAAAAAGTATCCATTTAGTAATCTAATCTTGATTAACATTTATACATATGCACACATATATATATATATATATACTAGTTATAACTAATTAAGCAATAATCGTGGCAATGGAGTATGTACGTTTTACTGGAATTTCATTATTATTCTCTGTAATTCCATGGAATTCGACACTTTCACGACGTGAATATTGGTCGATCTCGTCTATTACGTTTTCCAGTTGTTTGATTTCTGTCTTTCTTCCGCACCTGTCCTATGAGAGTGGTCATTTGCTCGTGTAAAGCTTCCACTGACTCAATCAGTGGCGTATTAATATTTTAACTATATCATCGTACTTGTCGGATAAAAAAGGAAAAAATTGCTTGAATTATTTCATGTCCGCTTGTAAACTTTTAATTCCTTCTGGAACTGATGATGCTTCAGTATCAGTCTCCTCGATGTTGAGTTTTTTTATAACTAGTACTCTCGGTGAACTTAGGTCACTTAACTGTCTTTTAGCCAATGTTTTACCTTTACCCCTCACATTAAGATATGTACTTTACCTTTCTCACACTCAACACCAATACAACCAGTGGTTAAGAATTCTGCTTTATCTTGAACATTTTCTACTTTATTCCGCTTTACTACTTCCTAATTGTTTAATTCAAATGTACACTATAGGTAACCGATCTATCTAATGAGCTTCAAGATCTTTACTCCTTAACATGTATGTTAGTTCTGATTATTCCTTAATCCTTACATTTCGTAATAGTTAGTTTTCGGATACATTATTTATTATGAGTAATCACTGTGAAAGCTTTAAATCCTTACATTTCATATTATTTTATTTTTACTAACGCTTGACTGATAGCATTTCGTCTTAGAAATGCATATATAGCTTATTGCTTAATCCTAGCTGGGGCAGGGTGAACCCCATACTTCACTATATCAATAGTCATGTTGCTTTAGTGTGATATACTGACTAGTTTGTCAGAACTAATGTGGTATTTGGAGGAAATGTGGGCTCCATTTGATTGTGGGTTTTGCCATATTGCTTCAGAATAATTTTGGAATATAGAATTATTCGGTATGATCGTGGTGTGAGCTATACTTGGCTGTAGTTGTGACCATGCTGTTTTAGGTTATATCATTTGTTATTTACTAATAGAATCCAAGGCGGTATGAATGCAGCGTTGTTCGGAGCCACATTTTTAATATTGTTAGTCGTTGTAGGTTGCAGATCTTAGCGTAGGCTCGGTTGCCGTTTAGCGGCGTGAACGCTTGATTATTAAGATAGTAATCATGGATTCGATTCCCAACCAAGGCAAAAGTATAGATTTATTAAAAAAAGAAAAAAAAAACTGCAGGACTAATATTAAATGCGGATTAGTTAGTGAACAAATGGTGTTTAATGCCAGACCAAAAAAAAAAAAAAAAAAAAAAGAAAAAGAAAAAAAAAATACCGTAATTGATATCACCAATAATAGTACTCGTCATTATTATTTTTCTTACGGCGATTAAATGTTCCTTTATAGTTTCCATTATTTTCTCCTATTTGCACTTGTTATAAAACGGTTGTCAATTTTAATAACTGTGGTATTCTTGGTCCTCTTATCTAATTACCCACTATAGTTTATGGACTATCATCCCTTGCTGGTACTCTCCAAAGCAAAAAAGTGTGAAGAGAAAGAATAAATGAAAGGGTTTATTACGTATTATATATGTTTCCGCTGGAATGGTTCAAGGTTCTGATCTACCTATATAACGCGGTATGCATGTATCGTATTTTTTGACCATTTATATACCTTAAATTTCATTTTCTGCGGGAAATTTCTATAGTTGTTTCGATTGAGAATCTTAATCCCGTGCAGTTTATTTCTCGACGTTATTAGACAAATTTTTAAAATGTACTTTGCTATTTCAGAGGTTAATTTTAAAAGTAATGTATAAATCGCCAGCGAATGGACGATGTTTTACCGGAGTGATGAAACATTCCGAAATGTTATTTATGTCCAGTTGTCGTCTGGTTCTATTTTTGATGTCAAAATTATTGTTTGTATCGCGCAGCGTTTTGAGAAATTTCTACTAAAACTGAACATAACGCCTGAAATGTCTACTTTTGATAACTGTGGTAAGACATAATATGGCAGGACAGAGCATATCTCTTCTTAATATTGAAAAATATTGCATACTTATGTACTAATTTTCTGAAAAGGTTTCTTTAATGTCATTTTTTAGTCCTAGTGATTTTGAATATTATTCTAAAGTTGTAGAATATTCCGAACGAATAAATTTTTCTACGAACTTCGGTGTTAATTGTCGACCCCCGCCCCCTTTGTAACAAGCAGCTCGAATATAATGGTTCGATAAAACGAATAATTTATCTCCTCTTCCACACGTTACCGATTCCTGGGGGGGATCTTTTTAAGATATGAACAACTTTGTTATCGAGCTGTGCCAGAATAAGGCTACGAAATCGATACCTTCTCATCATTAGCAACTTTATGATCGAAACGCTGAAAGCGCTAGTCGAATGATATTTACCGTTTTCGGTATAATAACATCGTCTTTGTGTTACGAAAACCATTCAGTTGGTATCTACTGCGGAATGTTAAATCTCGTATCTTTTTACCTAAATTCGGTAATCGTTATTGAACGGGAATTTAATTTTTATAAAAGCTTTCGAATTTGTTGTCTTTCGCGATGTAGTTCTAATCGAGCGATCTAAAAAGAAAGAACTAAGCGAGTACGATAAACTTTTCCCAACGCGAAATTTAACTTTATTCCCACGGCGTCCGCTACTTGGGAGAAGTTTAATTTTCCTAAGTTCCACGCAACTCTACTGCTCCGTTTGTTTACGGAAAAAATGACAAAAAGAAAAAAAAGCGGGAAAATCCTCTGGCATTTTTTCCTTTTTGTTTAAATAATAAATACGATTACCATTTATAATTGAAAATTTTCGCAAATATAAAACTGTTAGTAAAATTTAAATCTTTTTAACGATTTTTAGCGAAATATGCATTCCAAAATTAAACCAGTACCGTTAAAATTCAGAATAACGAATTTTATTACATTATTTATAGGAAATAAATCACGCATCTGGTTTAAAACGGTTACCAATCTTATCTCACATAATTACACACCAGTTAAAATAATAATCGATAATAAAAACGAACTAAATTTAAGAAAACATAGTGCTATAAAGAATAACTCTACACCTATGGCACAAGTGCAAAGAAATGCTTTATACAAAAATAATAATAGGAATAATATTATGAAAAAATATTAACAGGAAATAGGATCAAAATTTACTTACATTTATCCATTGATATTGAAACAAATTGAGCTTTCGGCGACGGATAATTTTAAAAAATTTTCGCTTCAGTTAATTTTGTCGTAACAAACGATGGTATATGTGGGTCAGACAGTCAGTCTCAGCGCTGTCCGACCTGTCCTCTTATTTCTACACGATTTAATTTTTGCATCAGAAGGTATAAAAAAATGAACTAGAACTCCCGCTGTTAGAAAGACAAAATGTAGTTTGTTTTCTTTTTTGCTCTGCATTATAGTTAGTATATATATGCAGGTATATGTGAGTGACAAAGTGTTCTTTTCTAGCGTTCAATTGTTCATAGAAGAAATAGGTGAGATCGTTCATTTCTCGTATCGATTTTTCTTTTCATTCGGTTATTTTACCTCTTCGCCAATTTTATAGTCGCGCTAACAGATCCTCTTAGAATCAGTTTCGTTTTCAACTTAATTTTTATTTATTCTTGGTCTTATCTTACTTTTTATTGTAGTTTTACGTACTTATTTGCTTTTGCGTATAAAGTTTTATTAACCTTTCAGTTAATAGGTGAGGACGTCTTAACTCCTCCAATAATATTTCTCTGGAAAAAATCAAACTCTTAATTTTACGGAGATAGAAGCCCTTAGCAAGCGGAAATCTTTCGGGCCCCTCTCTCCCTTGTCACCTTTGCCATCTAAAAAAATTCGTCTTGCCTCTAAGCCGACCTTCCTAATTCAGAAATCCGTACGTCTAATAATTGTCATAATAATAGCAACATAAATAGCGATAATAATGCGAATAAGTAAATTTTACTGTCTCACTTATCGCCCTTATCGTGATTTGTAGACCGAATTCGATCCTTCCTTTTTTTACAATCTCGATCCTTCGCCTACCTTTCTATACAGCCCTCTTCCCTTCCTCTCTTCCGTGGTTTAACCTTTTCCCTTACTTCAGCCGTTCTATTATTTCCTCCATAGTTCGCTTGTGCGGTCAATCACAGTCTACTTGCAGCTTCTCTTTTTCGTTTTTTTCTCGTTCAATCGCCTTTGTGTCCCTTTGACCCTCCAGAACTCAGATGCCAATCACGTCTCATTATTATTCGGATGTCCCTTTATTTACTCCGAACGTGCTACCCTTTATTTCAATCTTCTGAGCCTTGGTTTCCCTACTCCTCATAGTGCCCAAAGGGTAAACCTGGTCGCCACTGATAGGGGGAAGTGAGTATTTGGACGGCATAACGCGTTAGTTCTGAAAAATGACTGAAATTATATGGGAGAAATTAACTACAATCAAAAATGGGGAGTGTCTTCATTCAAAGAAACCGACATATTTCCATTTCCCTACTGTTCCGACTCTGTGTTTACTTAACTAAATAAGAACCATAACCTCAGACGAACAAAACCGATATTAATTAAACAAATAATGCTGCCAACACAGAAAATGAGATTCGTCCAATCTTGCCCCAACCTAATTACCGCAGCTGGCATAGCAAACGATGAACCCCAAGAAAATTCTAGACCAATGTGTAGATGGCGCAAATTATGGATTCATTCGCGAAAAGAAACACATGCCCACCGAAAACACGCAGATTTTAACAAGTAAAGAACCGATTTTAAAAAAGGGAGAGGGGGATAGGCCTGTTCCGTTAAAAGCAACTAATAGAGTTATTAGGCGAAAGACGGTTTTTTCCAATTCTTCATCTTCGAATGAAGACATTGTCCTTAAATTGAGGTATTTATTTTAATTTACTAAAGTAAATTAATTTATACTTATTTTTGTTTGTTTACAAGGGGAATTTATTTAGTTTATATTTATAAATTGCAACGTGTCAATTACACGATTTAAAGATAAAATTCAAATAAAAAAGAAGTAAAAATAACATCAAGAAATAAAAATAATTTAGAATAAGCGATGCGAGTGAGAATGGGCGCCTGCATGAATCCTGCTGCCGGTCAGGGTAGCCAATCATCGACCACCAAAAAAGAAAAAAAAAACCTCTACCTGATTCGGTCAGCTCCATGGGCACAAAGGCGGGTGAAGATGGAAAAAAGTCGGAGAAAGATTATTCTAGAGCAGTCAGTGGTAGTTTCACGGTGAAAAAAAAAGAAGTGAAAGTTGCTAAAGGGTCGCGATTTACCGTTCTCCGGAATATATTTGCTTGCCTTATTCGTTGTAAAGTAGCTTACTATATAATAGAGTCTGGCAGTGTCAAAATTGTAAATTCGGAAACGTGTAACGAATCGGTAAAGGGGCCCCGCTTACTTAATAATTCGCAGGATTTAAAGGTCTAAAATTTCGGCTTCAGATTGCAGGATTCCGATCTTTACGCAACAGCAGACCAACTGACCGTCAACCAACGGATCACGTATAAACCCAACGACAACAGTGATGCGTGTTCATTTTAAATTTGAACAAATTTTTATTATTGTATCCTTGTCGTGCATACGTAGTTAATATTATGTTTTTCAGCGGTCGGGTCCTGAAAGATAGATGTAGAGTATATCGTAAAATATATTTCTAAATAAAATTTTAACTCATTATTTAATAAGCTTCATAAAAATAATAATAATAATAATAATAATAAATAATCAAATAATCTAAAGTATCAATTTTTAAATCCACGAACTCAATAGGATCTCGTGGTTGGTATCCCTGAGGGCAAAAACACTTAAATAACGTTACAAAATTTTAACAAAAACGGGTTATGGATTTATCACTTCTACTCTTCAACAAACGTCATCAGTAGCTGAAAGGGTGGGATTGAAACAGGGACCGAAAAATAAATAATTTAACGATAATCGCATCGAGCAAAAACCTGAGAGCTAAAGAAAATTATACTCAAATTGCTAAAAGAAAGAAGAATATACGACCCAACTTTGAAAAAATAATGGTGATAGAGTGTAGAAAAAAAAAACGAAAAAAATAACAGATTTCGAAATGTTAAATGAATGAACGTTGGCTCATTTTTAACAAACAAAACTAACTTTTATTATCCTCGCTTTTTCCTTCTTATACTTTAATTTTTATAGGTGGCTCAAAATCAGTTTTCGGGGTTGGAGCGGCTTTTACTCTGCCGGATTTCGAACCTCCTTTTCCTCCATATTCCTAGCCGAATCTATTGCGATCCTACAAGCAATCCTTTTTTTATAACCTCTACTAACAATATATCCAAGGTTCGCTTATCTTCTGATTCAAAAGGCGTTTCACAAGCCATTGCTACTCCCTTTCCTAAACCATCCACTGATCATATCGTGCTTCAAATACGCTCCTTAATTTCACATCTATTTCATTCCCGCTCTGTCCGTATTGATCTATTGTGGATTCTTAGTCATTGTGGAATTCCGGGCAACGAGTTTTAGTTGACACTCGTTGGCACGTTCGGCTGCTTCAGACGGTCGCTTTATTAGTGTCATTTTCCAGCCCAAAGTCTTCTTCCTCTTTCCTTTCGTTGCCACGGCGACTGTTAGTATCTCTATCCTTCTTCATTTTCTAATGCTGCTTCCTTTTATTTATATCCATACAACCCATTCCTCCACTTTTTATCCGTGGTTTCTTAATTTCCCCCAACATGAGGCGGTCAACTATCTCATCTATAATTAGACTTCGGTTTAATCATAGCTTGCTTCCGGCTTCGCTCTTCCGTTTCTCCATTATTCAGTCTCCTTTTTTTATCCGTTTGATTCGTCAGAAGCAAACTTCATTTGCGATGCGAATCACATTTTGCATTAATGTCCTTCCATTTCTTCAGAATGCGAGATACTCTATTCCGTTCTTTTGCGTCTTATCCTACGCCTTACAGCGCTCACAGCATCCTTTCTCTTCCGTCTCCCTTGGTTATTTCTTTGTTACCTTCATTCTTATGTTCCATTTCTAATATTTTTCCTTTATAATCATTAATGCTGTCATACCTTTGGAGTGGGTAACGTCCTTAGCCGACATGCTCAAAAAAAAAAAAAAAAAACATCAGACGAGGAAATAATACGACATATAAACATTGTATGAAATGTCACCGTTAAATTAACAAAAGTCCGGACGGATAAAAATATTACACAGAAGAGTACTAAGGTGAAATTGCTGAAAACAGCGATGTTCCCAATTGCCATTTCTGTAGCGGAACAGGTAATAAAACTTTACGGTAGATGGTTTTGAAATGAGGCCCCCTATTTACTAATACCGAGAATAATCTGAACCCAAACGCCGAACAAATGTTTCAATTAGAAATCAACTGAATATTAACAATACGCTATAAAAAGTATGCCATCAATTTCTGTTACGATTTTTCGGATATGCAGAAGTCACAATGGCCTAGAAATCAAGATAACGCAATATAAAATAGAGCGCAAACATTCGAAAGGAAGATTGGTTTGATGAAATTAGGGTATACCACGAAGCGCACTATAGTTAAAATCGAGTCGAATCGAGAACATGCAGAATGCCGCTGTAACCTGCAAAGGATATGAGGAAGAAGAAAGCGAAAGTTGAATATGTCCCACAGCGACGTTATTCACGAACTGAAACTAGACGGGGAGGAGAAATAGAATTAGTTAAATTAAAACTGATGTTAAGCGGATAATTGGTGTTTTTTTTCTGTTTACGGTTTTGTTAGTTTTTGACTTTGTCGTGTCCTTCCTGGATTTTAGGCTCTCACTGATCATGCTTTATTTCGATTATAAATATTAAGCTGTCTGCATATATTGGTATTCAGATGCGTATTACGCGGCATTTTTTTATTTTTTTGGAATACATATATATGCTATTACTTTAATATAAATAATTCTAAGTCTGTTATTATTGTTAGTTTCGAAATAATTTAAGTTAGTTTTAATTTATTGTACTATATACCTATTATAATAAACGTTGATAAGAGTGTTGGGCACTCACACAACGGGCATATTTGCCCTGTGAGACCCACAACTTATTCTATAAAAAAAAAAAAAGTTCAAAGAAGAAGAAGAAGAAAACAGAAGTGTGCCTGTATCATGTAACGTGCGACACAAAAAGTATTTTAGCGCAAATACGAATATACCTTGTTTACAGTTTCGCCCGAGCAACTTTTAACAAAACCCCCCATTCTAGTCCCGTTCTCGGTAATTTCTTTTGTTTTATCAGATCCTATGATGTCGAGTGAATTTGGGAGATTAGCTACATATATTTTTTTTGTTTTTATCATTCGGTTTTTTGTGACAACACACGTCAATAAGCTATCGATATAAATTGGTGTCCTGAACGGAGATCATTTGAGCTCTTCAAAGTAAGAAACAGTAAAAGCCTCAGTTGTCCGTATAAATTTGACGGCAGTCGTTCGGTTCCACCAATGTGCGATTGTTCTGCGAATTTATTTCGTTGTATTTCTTTAGTTTATCAATTCAATAGGTCAATAAAACCGCGTTTTTTTCTTACGCATCGCGATAATTTAATAAGTGAAAAATCCGACGGCAAATGCAATTTTTAAATGATTTGTTGTGGCTCTTTCATTTCAGCGATCTCTTTAATCAATGGCAAGTCTGCTAAGTTGTGGATCACTCTCGTTTGCGAAATGGATTTTGATGGTTTTTGCTTTTCCGCCACTACCACCTAAACGCGTTTTTATCTAATTATGTAATTCTACGCGTGCAATTCACAAGCACCACACATGCAGAACGGAAAAAGGTGTAAAGGAAACGACGATGTCGCACAGAAATAGAATAACCGGTGGTGACACTGGTAGATAACCGCGCAAAGTACTATCAATCAACTCTGCGGCCTTTAAATTTGAAACTGAAACGCGCCAGCCATTGATGTTTAACTAATATAATAATAATACATCACTGCTGTTGACATGAGATACCAAACGTCTCCTATCGATCTTCGTGAGACGTTTATCAATGCGCCTGTATGGCAATAACGTATGTGTACGCCTAATCGGTTATTATTACCGTTGTTCGGCATTAAAAATGTGATAATGGTGTTGTTCACTGAAGGGAAGAAGAAAGAAAAAATGTCCGCGTTCTTCGTAAAACATTTCAAATCATTAACCTTCTAAACGTTCCTCGCGAGAATTTAGTAGCAGAAATCATAATAAATGTGTTTTATTTTACAAGTTCTCTTACAGCTCAACGTAGCCGCTTCTCTGTATAAAAGATGCTGCTTGCTTCTCGGAAGATTATAAAATGAAACAAAATAAAAAAAGCCTTATATAAAGCGAATCTCAAAAGTACTTTTTATCAATCTATTATATAATAAGAATAAAAGCGCACAGTGCGTGATTCGAACACCGCGCTGCCTTATTTAATTATCATAACATATTAGGGGTCGCTTTTAATGTATGCGGGTGAAGGGGAGAGAAAAACAATCCAAAAACCTGCATTTTCTGGAATATTTTTTACGTGTATCATATGTAACCGATTAAAAAAGAAGGGACTCTATTATATCTTGAAAGCATAAAAATATTTTACTAACGGAAAAATTAACTTTTTTCCCGTAGAGGTTAAATTTAACAAATCCAGGGCATGAATAATAATCTGATAAATTGATTTCCTTTTCAATTTGAAATCGGCATGAAAAAACTTACATGCTCCGAATTCAAATTTTCTAAGTAGTAGCCAAGCGTGTTATTTCTAAAGTTTTAGCAACCTTTTTTCGCAAGAGAAAATTTAACTCGGTCGTTATTTATTACACGCCGCTTTGAAATAAATCGTAAAGTAGAAAATGAACTGCGACGAGACGTTTATTCGTTGAAATTTTCGATAAATCAACAGAATCCTGAAACTCGCATGGGTATACGAATTTGTATTCGAACCCTTACTACAGCATTATAATTTTGGAATATCAGAAACTTCTACCGTTGGAATGATGGTTCAAATAAAATCACTTTTATTGCGATAATGTATCTCCTTTGAAACTTTATTTAAAACACTTTACCATATATACGTTGATTTAGCTGTAATAGAAGAAAAAAGCAATCGGAATTCATTCGTAGCATTGTCAACACACACACATATATATATATATATGTATGTGTGTATGCAGCAAGGATTACAAAATGTCTACAAGAGCTTTAGAAATTCTGCGAAATCAACTTTACTCTATGCCTAACAGTTCATGGATTCAGAAAGGAATTAACAAGCACCGGCGATTAAATTGGAATTGGCTTACACATGGAAGTGAATACACGTTCCTGCACTACAGTCACCTTGAATACTGGCAGTGCTGGTTTTTTTTTTTTTTTTTTTTTTTTTTCTTGTTTGGGTTTTTCCCTGGGCTTGTCAGCAACGGACGATTACCCATCAACATGTGTACATAGCAGCAATTAGGAGTAACAATTAATGGAATCTGACAAAGAATGCTATACCAAAGATGGAGAAACAATAACAATCAACGTCGAAAAATGCCAAACGTATGCATCTTGAAAAGAAAAGGAATGACGAAGGTAAGAGCAAAAGGAGTTAGCTGTCCCATACCATGGCCACATCTGCAATTACAGAGCCCACAGTACAAACGGACAAAGGAATCTGGCTATAAATAATTAAGGAAGAAGAAACACGGGATGTTTAAAAAGCAGTTAGATCCATCAAGCACGAAACCTATATAGAGCACAGCGCTTAGCGTCCGTAAACAATTATCCGAAAGTTCAATGACTTTCTCCATCACTATAAAGCAAAGTTTATAGTTTTTAATTGTGAAACATTAATCATATTTATGGCGACGACTGCGGAAACAGCGCCTACCAGGCAGTGCTGGTAAGATTAACTACAAAGTGTATTCTGCCAAGATTCACAACAATATCTGCAATTTATAAGAATAGTCTTGTAAACTATCAGTTCCAGATGAGCTGGAAATATATATTCCAGGTTTATATTTTCACCGTGATTGTGTCTCCGAAACATGTCGATGTATTCATTTTTTAATTGTTAATTTAATAAATCTCACTTCTAGTGTCAGTTTTTGTTATTACTTTTATATTACGTTAAATTGGAAACATGAATTTTAATAATTGTTTTATGAATATATTCCAGATTATTAACTAAGATAAATGAAAGCGTAGTAGTAATAATGTATTTCTGTCACGTAGTGAAAAACACAAAATCAACAGAAAGAACACAGGGCGAAGTTCTGAGAAAGCGCCCTGGAGAAAAATGCCCAACACAACGGAGGACTTTGGTCAAATGAAGCAACTAACTGGATACGGTGCGTCGAAAGCATTCTACCCGGCAACGGATCGGGATAAACGGAGACAAATCGTAAAAAGAATGTGATGTCACCGCTTCTTACATAAAACTACGGACTTGATTGATTTAGTTTTGTAAATGAACCAACTGTTACAAGAGACTTCCAGAGACTTCCAGAGACAGGCTAAATTCAGCTTGCCAACACCAATAGTAAAGCACCGGGCTTAGTTAAAAGAGCCATTTCACGCTCATACAGATTAATATGGGAAGCCTGGCTGAGAGTGCATAATAGTTTCGGCGAGGTTTGAGGTTTTCCGTGTGTTTCTTACTTTGCGACGGCCGATCTTCCAAGAGAGTGAGTAACAACTCAACTTCAATTTCATGCAACTGGAGTCTCAAAATAAAACGTATTAGCCATTGAACTGTGGAGTATATAGAGCGATATGCGGCTGTATCGGTCTGCTCTGTTGCGCTGGTGATGCATGATTGAGCTTATTCACTCGTTGAGAACGGTAGATTCCCTGAACACATTGGATAGTTTCGTTGCCCAGGGGTGAGTACCGAAGGCTGAATTTTCTTGTAATGGAACAGATTTTCGCGGAAAATTGTCGTCGCTAAGCTTTGGAACATTTTTCGGATCGCATCGAACGGAGGTTCAACTTGCCCATATGCCGCATAGTGGAAGCATATGGAAGACTGCAATGAAGAGTGCTAAACGGTTTTTGCCAATAATAGTGAAGAACTAGATACTCATAATAGACGAATTAGTTACGTTCTAGCACGCGGCGGGAACATTCTAAATAGTTTACTTCAAGATCAGCAGGAGACCAAAAATAGGTGCTGACTCCAGGAAATTTTCCTGATATGGAGTAACTTAACAGCAATCTTTGAGCCTGGAGATCCGGTCACGAATGAGCGACCCATATAAGACCAATCGCACTCGGATTAACGCATTTTGAAAGATGCAGAGCAACGAGATTATCTGAACCAGTTATGTGCAGTGGAAAGCGGCCGATCTTGAAGATGGACAAGTAGTTGTTTTCCGATTTTGCGCTGCCTAACGAATGGAAATTGTGCAAAACGTCGAAAGATCTCCCAAATCGTTTTGAAATAGTTTGAACTATTCAGGAATGCAATTGAGGGTAGTTGCGATGATGTACACGATTCTGATCCGCAAGTCTGAAGGAAACCTTCCACGTTGGACCCATAAACAGATTTGCGAACGCATAAGATCGTCGTGGTCTTGAGCGATGTTTGGCGGCCCAAACATGTCATTAAAGTTTAGTTTTTAACTTCAAATCAACTTTTCATTATTATTTATATTTAATTTATTTCAGTATTTAACGCGATACGCGCTATCAAGACGTTGTCCGTCACAATTGTATTTTCGCTTGCATTAATATAAATTAATGTTATCGCGATTATCGAAATATTCTCGCTCGCTCGGTTGGCCGTTTTTCGTAGTTTTTACCGGGACGTTGTTAATTTTTTCGCTCTTATCGACTTTCTCTCGTTTCGTTTTATTTAATCAAATTTCGTGCTACCCGTTCCTAAAAGTTCCGACTATATCTTTCCATTAGACTTTTGAAATAGCTGCTCTTTTTAGGAATACATTCACGTGACGAAAAGTGGAAAACGTAAAACATGCGCACTATAGTCCATAATCCTAGACAGAAGAATGATATTCGCTGCTGTAAATTGTTGGTTTTGGTTTCGAAATTTAAATTTCAGTTCCTTATCTATTGTTAATTCTATTAATTCTTGCAGAGGTTCTTTAAATATATCTGTACTTGAAAAAAGATCCAAAATCGAACAGCCTACGTCCATTTTCGAAATATTTTTATGCTGCACTTGGAACAGGGGTACAAGTAGGTAGATTTCGCGGGGTAGTTCGTGAACAGGATGGGCGGTGCTTGTCTCAGTTAGTTACTTCCGTTCATTCAGCTAGTTTAATCTAATTACTACAGAGAGGGTGGCAGCTGAATAAACGGAAGTAACTGACTGAAACAAGCACCGTCCGTCACGTACACGAACTGTCCCGAATGTTTTCGAAGTCTAACGACTTGCATTTCCGTCCCGAGTGCGAAAAAAGAAGCAAAAGCATAACAGTATTGATACATAATGCATTGTGAGCATTGCCAGGCAACTGTGGTCATAATGTGAGATAGAAATATTTATCTATTTATCTATTTTTTCTTTTGCTTCCTTTTTCCAGAATGAAAAAATCTTGTTTGTTTCTGTTTTGTTTCATTGAGCATTGTGGGCACTGCCAGCAGTTGCGGCCATAATGTAGAATGAATGAAATTTCTCTTCCTGAATTTTCTATTATTAGTATTTTTTAATATCTAGTCGTGTCGTAGTTTGCTGGCCAAATGAACTGTTCTATTCGGGCCAAAAAAAAAAAAAAAAAAAAAAAAAAAAGTATTGATAAGGGTATGTTTCTTGGAATTTAGGGATTTTTTTAAAATAATAAATTACTTTGGGCTCGTCATTGATAAATTTAGGGACCTTCTCAGTTTAATGTGATTTTCTTTGTGTGCATGTGTAGAAACTGATAACATTTTTACCTTTTTGGAACGAAGTTCTTTTACGCGGCTTGTCGTCGGTAGGAGTAAACTGGCAGAAAAGGTGAGATAACGAAATCGCGTTATCGTTCTCTTTCACTCTGTCTCTTTCTACTATATACGTGTGTGTGTGCGTTGGTGCGAGTATCGAAATTCGAGCAGCAAGAATCGTACGCGGCCAGCTGTATAAGCTCAATTCTAAACACGTGTAAATTTTATTGAATATGAAAATTGGCGTGGTTATTTTGTTAGACGATAGCACACTTCAACGAGTCTGATGATTTATTTATTGTTTTTGTTTTAATTAATTCATACGAGATTCGTATTTTTTGTTTTTGTTTTAATTCATACAGGGGATTTATATATTGTGCGTCATTTTTTATCGTATACTTTATGAATGACTTTATACTTGTATATATCTACCAAAAAGTGAAAGGAACTGCATTCCTACCGGGTGTCTAGACACCGCTTCTCTTCTTTTTAGAAAGCTAATGAAACGGGGAACTAATTTCGGTAATTTGTACGTCAAATGTCACACATTTTTTTTCAAATAATAATTGTTTATTTATGAACAAAAATTAAAAAATAAATTTTTCATTGCTATTTAAATAGTTTTATTTCTGAAGTTATGATAATTGTGGGCATGTACTTTTTTTTCCCAATGTAATAAATAGTTAATTAAAATATCAATTGATTGCTCAGAATTAAGTACTTTTTTACCACTATTTTTTTTTTATGCGAAGTCTGAAATTTTCTAAAAATTCTTAAAATCGTTATAACTCAGTAGTAACCGTTTATTGTTGTCCCATAGTTGTTAGGACTTAATTTGCTGCAAATAATCTATAGAATACCCCCTTTCAACGAATGCGATGAATTACCAGTCACCCTATTATACCAGGGGCGGATCCAGAAGGACATTTGGAAGGGGGGTTATATAATTACGTAAAGTCTTCAACGGTAGGCGGTCGACTTGAGAAATACCCCTTGTTTCATAAAAAAAATCAAAAAAGCGCGACCTCTTTAAACGAGGGTGGTTCAAATATAAACCGGAATTTCGCCATAAAAATTTTTATTTTATACTTACAGTGCTCATATTTTTTACAATTTTTCGAGATAACCCCCCTCGCACGCTACGCACTTTTTCCACCTCTCCGGCAATTTTTTTATTCCTTTTTCGTAAAAATCTCGCGGCTTGTCACATAGCCATTTGCGCACGAACGATTCCACCTCATCGTTGCTGTCGAAACGTTGTCCACCAAGTGCTTCTTTCAACGGGCCAAACAAATAATAATCACAAGGCGGCGACAAATCTGGACTGTAAGGAGGATGTTCAAGTGTTTCCCAGCCCAATTCGGCCAATGTCTCCATCGTGAGCCGAGCGGTATGTGGCCTGGCGTTGTCTTGAAGCAGTATCGCACTACGGATCGGAATTTCGCGCCTTTTTGTTCGATAGGCCGGTTTGACTGTGTTTTTTAGGAGGTTACTGTAATACTGCGCCGTCACAGTACGTTGTTCAGTTAGAAAATCGACTGCGATCACTCGCTTCATGTCCCAAAACACGGTACACAACACCTTCCCAGCTGACTGTGTAACCTTCGCTTTGACTGGCGCTCCCTCTTTTTTCTTCCGCCATTCCATAGACGAGCGTTTACTCTCCGGCGTATAGTAGTGTACCACCCAAGTTTCGTCCGTGGTGAATATTCGCCGCAATAAATTCTCTCCTTGCTCTTCATAGCGCTGCAGGAGACGCGTACAAACTTCCCAACGAGTGAATTTCTGTTCAAAATTCAGAAGTCTTGGGGCACCCATCTGGCTGCAATTTTGCGATAACCTAGCCGATCATGAATTATTGTCTCAATACTACCTATGCTGATGCCCAATTCGTCGGTCATATCGCGTACACGGACGCGTCGGTCAGCCAAAATGAGTTGTTCGATGGCTTTGACGTGTTCATCTGTAATGCTGGTTTTTGGGCGCCGCGCATGTGCTATGTTTGACACCACTTCACGTCCTTTTCGAAACGCGGAACACCACTCGTACACTTGAGTTTTGGAGAGACACTCATCGCCGAACTGTTCGCGTAATTTTCGGTAAATTTCCACGGATTTTACGTCGTCTTTAACTAAAAAACGAATAATGATGCGTTGCGCAACAGACACTGGTACTTCTTTTTCACTCATGGCTCTAGTTACACTAAAAAGTGAGGTTACGCGGTTCTAATTGCTCTACATAACAAACCGGTCTAACTGCCAGTGCAACTACTTTTTCCACAATAAATTTTTCGAGCGTTTATTTAAAAATTCCGGTTTATATTTGAACCACCCTCGTATATTGAAAATAACTGAAATTCATTAATACGCAATATCGATGGGACGACGAAGGTGCAACTATAAAAATCAGTAGCTAGTTGTGTTCTTTGTTTTTTATCAGCCAGTTCTGAGAAATACAACAGTAAGAGAAAAACAAATACAGTGATGTTTCAAAATGGTACTATGTAACTCCTTTTAACCTTAATTAAATTTTTATATTACGTATGCAATTAATGGATACTACACATTCGAAAAAATTTTCAAAATAATCTGTTACATTCTTTTCGGCTTTACACGACTTTTTTTTATTTTTATAAAATACCGTTTAATTAAATGGTCTTTCGATTCTTTCTAGCGTCTCCTGGGAAACTATTCACTTTAGGAACCGATGCGCTATAAGATTGACCAGCCGCAATCGTATGTTCTTTGTCTGTAACGAATACGTAGCACATTGAACACACTCTTCTTCAGAATTTAATATCTCTAAATAATTTTTCGCTTTTCATTCTGATTTCATTATTAGCTAGAGAGGATATTGTGGTATACCGCGCTCCATAAAAGTTCACACCATTCATTGTGCCATATGTTAGAATTTAAACAATTCCCACGAATTTTTGGTTATGTTGACAAAGTCCAAAAAAGAAAAAAGAAAGATTAGCACGATAAACGTTGAAATTGGAATTTTAGAATAAATACTAATGCAACGTAAAAGGCGGGAAGTGGCATTTTAAAATATTCATGGAAATGCGCATAATGAGGTGACTAATTAGCTTCCGCAATCCGACTTCTAGTCGCTCGTTTTAAATATTGCTCATTTGACGACTAAAAAAAGAAGAAAAAATACGCAACTTTTTTTATTCATTATTTTAATGGTTATAAATATATTTTATTCCTAATTCATTTTAGAGGTTGTTCCTTTAACTCAAAAAAACAAAAAAAAAAAAATGCCCTCAAAACATTTTTGTTCGTACACGGAACCCCAAAATTAGACCGTAGCCGAGATCTGGCGAGCAGAGATTTGCCGGTTACTTGTACAATTTAACTTGCTTATATATCTCTCTCTCTCTCTGGCAGCCTGGTAAAATAATTTACATATCCACTTACCGTTCGCCGATTACGGGAGAAGAACTTGAAGACGCTAAAACGTCATCGGTCTCGGAACTTATCTCTTAGCAAATAAAGGATGAGCGTCGTGTAAAAATGAAGTTTTCCAAAAAAATTTCAACGCCCTGTATAAAATAAGCGTTTTTTATTTCGAATCAGTGGCGGCGGCTCGAAGAAGAAAAAACACTTATTGTTAGTAGGAACCCAATTTAGCTCTGCTCGACGGGCGAGTAAAAAATTGCAATGCAAGAAATTTAAGACGATGGCGAGATATGCGGTGAAAAATTGCGGCAATAAACGCTCGGACCGGAAAACTGTCGAAAATGTGGGTACCGCAACACGCTTAATGTTATTACTCTCTTAACCCAGTTTATTAGGAAATATACTACAAGTATTATTCTTGCGACGCGAGAGCGAACTGGACAAACAAAAAAATCGCTTGAAATTTAATATACAGAAATAAAATGAAAAAATGGTCGGAAACACTGAGTTTCGTAACTGCACTGACGCACGGACAATTATCGCTTTTATTCGCTCGAACTCAACATTGGCCAAGACTGTTTGCGTTATTTCCGTAAACTTCTATTTAACCTGCTCGCTTCGCTAGTCGCCTTAACTGTGGCTAGAATTTAAAATAACTTTCGCGAAATTATTCAAGATAAAGAATTTGCGACGAAACACAAAGAATCTCGACTCATTTTCAAACATAGCGAAAAAAAATACCAATGTTGACGTTGAGAAGTAATGGTCTTGCTAAGCTGTTAGAGGAGTGTCACTAGCGAACATTCAAGTTAAACTCGCAGTCATGCTTGAACAGTATAGATGGTTGTTTTTTTTTTGTATCAATCGGTATAATGGAAACTTTTGACGATGATTTAAATTATAACTTACTTTAAGAACGTTTGTTTTGGCGAAGATTAAAATTAATCGTAAATCCTTGATGACGATGTAGGAGGCAATACGTATATTTTGTATGTTGGTTCCAATTTTATCAGCAGCGCTATCTTTTTAAAATTCAAATTATTTAGCTGCAATTGCAATAGATATCCCTGTGGAAGGGGGGGGGGGGGTAGGCTCGAACTTTAAGCAATCGCGAGTTAAAAGCAACCGGTGGAAAGTTACAAGCAGACGATTAACGTTGAAGTATAGTCAACTAAAATAACGTAGAAGATTAGCTAAGGAGGTTGAACAGATAAAATTCGATAAAAGTCCAGTATAAAATAAGAAAATAAAAACTTTATAAAGTTTGGTCATCGTTATGTTATATACAATACCTTTTATTTCAAAGGTCTCACAGTCCAACCAATATAAAAATCGAGCTAGATTTTAGGGGAGACTACTACTAGTGCTTCGATTACAATAGTAAAATCGAATTGATAATGCAATACCAGATGACGTGACTGCTTATAATTACCGACTACAGAAAAATCAATTTCACATTTATTTTTTTCAAAAAATGTACATTATACGTTATTGAATATTTAACTGCATTACAATTTTAATTTTATTCCATATTTATATGTTCATTCAACTTTAATAGATCATCATTTTGGCTTTAAATACGATTATATCCGTCTATTTTGGCTTTTGGTGATTTTATGTTTTATAATATAGATCTATATACATATATATGGAAAACACTAATGATGACTATTATTAAAATTTATTAATTTACTTCCTAAAATTTTTCCCATGAACAATCTATTATATAGTGTTCGTGGCTCAACTGCATGTTCTCTGCATCCTGTGTGTCGCGGAGCGTCTGGGGTTTCGTGTTCCGAAAAAAGCATGCCGGGCATCGCTCGTGTTAGGCACCATTCGCTCGTGTATAATTTACAGATCGCAAACTCTTTCTGCTTGTTGTCAGCCGCTCATTCCCACCGATTCCGTGAATAAACTGTTAACATTTGTGTCAAATAAACTAACTTCACCTTTAAATGGAATTTTTTTTTTTTTTGATAAGCCAAAAAAGCACTAAAACTTTCCGATCCAATTTATATATCGATTCATGTTTGGGATACTTCTGAGTGCTTTTTCCGCAACACAATTTTTCTTATAAATATTATGTTTGATCGCTTACCATTGCCAACCAGGCTATTTCAAAGTGGCGTTTGCAGCAGGCCTGTGGAATTTGGTTTTCCTTATGCAGTTGGGTTCGGTTTTTTGAAGATGTTCCGGTTTGGGTTGCCAATTAGGATTGTCAGGCCCATCAGTATGGTTTATTATTGTCTTTAACGTATCTGGTTCGGGTTATGATCTCTGTCAAACCAAGCTATTGTTGTGTTTCGTTAGTAATATAAACATTTGGTTATTACTTAGCCCCGGTTTAGGATCCAATCGGTGTCGGACCCATCGATGATATTACCACACCATACTTTTCAAGATTAATCAGTTTTAGTTCTGTTTTGAATTTTTGTCCCGGTTCGAGTTCCGACCAGGCAAGTTGAACCCACCAATCTTTACGTTATTTTATTGGTTTCTGTTTGGGTGCCTATTCGGGCGTCGGACTCGGGAAATGATTATTTACTCATTTCACATGGAGTCTGTTATGATCAGGAAGTTCAAGTGTTGTACATAATCTTAAGATTTTCATTCAATTCACTCTGAATTCAAAAACGTTAATCCTAATCGAGGAGTGTGTTTGTTGCATCCCATGGACTCCCCCTGGTTAGATTAGATTATCGACAGGCTGTATGCGATTGTGTATCCATTAAGATATAGAAATATATGCATTTATTTATATCTATACGAGGACTGCCCGGTAAGTTCGTTTTGACGGTATCATCCTCTTTATTCGATCTCTTGTCTCCTCTTTGTTCTCGTTCCGCTCCATTCTCATAGACTTTCTATGGGTCCCTAGTCATTCCAATATTGAAGGCAATGACGCAGCTGACTCTTTAGCTCGCTCAGCCGCCCGCATTGGCCCTTTCCTCGACTCTTTCCCTTCCTCAGACATTCTTTCTCTATCACGCTCTAATCATTCTAGACTTTGGTCTGACATGTATCCATCTTTATTCTCTAATCATTATTCATATTACTGTCTTATTCAAACGGTTTTTCCTGCCTTGGTTTCAATCTATTCCTACCTGTCGTCGTTCCACTGTTGTTTCCTTAATTAGGCTTAGAATCAATCATTCTCTACTCCCTTCTTCTCGCTATCGTTTTTCTTTAGCTCTTTCTCCTTTCTGCTCTCTTCACGCTTCTGAGCCTTCTTGTATTTGTGACTCAAATCACATCCTATTCGAATGTTCTGCACTCTCTAACGAACGCTCCTTTCTTTACGCCCAACTTCTAGTTTTGGGTCTTCCTTCTCCCTTTAACGCTAACTATATTCTTTCCTTCCCATTGCCTTCAGTTATTCCATTGCTGCTGTCCTTAGTCTTTTCCATTTCTGACCGCTTGACTATTTAGTTATAACTCTTAATTTTTCATGTTGTTGGGTCAAGGCCGCTGGTGCGCCCAGGGTAGGAAAAAAAAAAAATCGTAGAATGATTTTTTTCTCCGAAAGTGGCTGCGCTGTGGGCTTATCAACTAATCAGCTGTGTAGATATATATATACCTCTTTGCGATAATCAGTTTGCGTTTTACCTCAATACAGTTGTAGTCTGTGCATAGTGACATTTTGCGTAAAGTGTTTTTTTTTTATCTTGGTCGAACTTTTTAAAAATGAATTTCGAAGAACAAAGATGTGTGATTAAGTTTTTCGTTAAAGCCGGTAAAAGTGGTTCGGAGTAGTCAAAGCCGAGTCCACGGGGGGGGGTTAACCCCCCCCCCCCCCCATGAGAACTGAAACAGCTTAGGTACTTCATTAATATTTTGCGCAAAATTTTTTGTTACGAGTATAATCAATAACATATTTAATTCTTATTAATATTCCTATAGGGGGTGGTAATTCATTTATGTAAATTATTAATATATAAATCAAGATGATGGAAATTATTAATAGCATGAATATTAGTGAAAAATGTATTTTTATTTATAAAATAAATATGCGAAGAAAATTTTCATCCCCCCCCGGCCCCCTCCAAAATTCTGGGCACGGGCCTGGGAGTAGTGATGGGCAACTTCGAAATGTTTCATTCGAATTATTCGATTGTTCGATGACTTCGAATGCATTCGATTGTTCCGTAGTTTCATTCGAAATGTTATTTTATTCGAATAATTCATTCGTATTCACAACAATCATTCGACATGTTATTTCTCTCGGAAGAATCTAGTCGATGTTTAACGAATAATTCATTCGTTTGTGTTCGGATAGTTTTGATTTTTCATTCGGATTCATCACAATCATTCGAATGAAAATCATTCGATTGTTTTTTTGACGATTGTCGATTGTTTCGATTGTAAAAACATTTCGAAATCGCACATCACTAGTTCGGAGATCGCAGAAACTTTGCGTGAAACACTAGGCGAGTCAGCTGTGAAGCCTGCGACGGTATACAAGTGTGTAAAACGGTTCAAGGAGGGTCGAGAGTCGGTAGTAGACGATCCGCGAGAGGGGAGACCCGTTTCAACACGCACTCCACAGAACATACGTCGTGTCGAAGAGTTTTTGATGCGGGACCGTCGGGTATCGACTAGATTGATTGCGGATTCACTTGGAGTGGACAGAGAAGCAGCCCGAGAAATACTTCGCGACGATCTGGAGATGCACAAGGTGTGTGCGCGCATGGTTCCGAAGCTTCTCAGCGCTGATCAAAAACAACACTCACAATCGCTGCTGTAAAGACTGGACGGAAGCGTTAGCGGAGAACGATTCTGATGACGAGTCGTGGTATTTTGAATACGATCCCGAAAATAGGAAAGCAAGTATGACCTGGGTGCGTGGAAGGGAGCCGTGAGTGAAAAAAGCAATGATGTCAAAGTCAAAAGTGAAGTGCATGCTCATCGTTTTCTTCGATTACCGCGGACAAGGAATTCGTACCCGAAAGCCAGACCTTTAATGGACAGTACTATCTAGGCGTGATGAAACGCCTGAACGCGCGTGTGAAGCGTGTGAGGCCGAATTTGGCAGCGAATCAAAGTTGGCTTCTCGACCAGGACAACACACCTTCACACAATTGTCACCTCGTCAAGTCGTTCCTCATGAAAAGCGGCATCACGGTTTTGGACTATGGCCAGAACAAACGGTCTGGCTTAGATCCATAAAGTGGAACACCGACCCATAGTGGTCGCCGTCTACTATCTCCCGTACGGATTTCTCGATTCTGTGGATAGTGCGCCTGGGGCACACTGCATTGTCACACAACTACGTCTTTCAGGAGCTCCCCCACCGTCTTCCTGTCCTCTTCACGGGTTCATGGCCTTGTCAACCGTAGAGCATCTTTTTGCTGAAGTAGTTCCAGCATACTTCCGTACTTGTAGCTATACCACACCCCATCGTCTGTTGTCGAGCCAACTGGACTGTGTTCAGGCAGTGTTGGATTTTGCAGCATCCAAACTTCTATTGAATCTAGGCGCCGTAATAACCCAGATAGTTATAATACACGGCACCTTGATTTACGCTCGGAAAAAGAAAAATAACCATTCCGCTTAAGTCAAATAACTCGTGTTGAGACGTTTTTTTTTTTTTTTTGGAACTCGTGTAAATTAGTCTAGAACTCAATTAATGAAATTGATAGATGCGCTAACATGTATCTTGTTATGACCGATGTGTGGTGAAGATTATTAACTCATTGTCAGAACAGATAAGTAATACATTATGAAAAACACCGTTAAAAGCACCTTTTAGTGATATTAATGGATAGCTAAACGCGCGAATGGATGTATCGCGCGGAATGAAAACATCTTTAATGAGCTACCGCAACAATATCGTTAAAGCTCCCGCCAGCTAATGACTTGATTGCAAAATGTGGAGCTAGCTATTTGGAGCAATGTGCTCTTAGCGTTAACATTGTATACTGTGTAAAGATAACCCCGTTTTCCTCGAGTTTTCAACCTGGAAATATTTTTTAATCCTTTCTATTTTTCAAATTTATTCATCATCAGCAAAAATATTTTTAACTCAATTTGATAAGTGCTTTCGCGTATTTATTTGATTTATTTAATTACGTTTTCCCCAATAATTTTTCAATTTCCGAAATAATACTTTACGAAAATATTAATTTTACACATCTCTGAATTCACTGTTATTTATTCGATAATTTACACACTCAAAAAATCAATTCATTTTTATCGTTATTTGTTGCGCTAATTTCTTTCGAGTTTCAAATTTATAACGATATACATACATACCTTTTTTTCTTTTTCCCAATTATTACGTTTTTTTTTTCAAATCTCACGCTTATGTAACACCCGATTCTTTTACATTTTCTGTGATGTTAATCATGCTCTTTTCTCTATCGTTTCAATATAGCCATTTCCGAATTATTTTACCTTTTTATTAAAATACACATAATATATTACTAGTTTATACGCAAGTAATTATTAAATTTATTCTTATTTTTTTTTTTTCAATTGATCGTTTCAAGTAATTTATTTTTCCGTAAGTATCACTGCATAATAATATAGAGAAAATATTTACAACGCGATTGCGCTAATAATTTTAAGTACGGTATTTCACATATAAACGTTAATGTTGTTACAAGGCGCGGTAATGTTTTTCTTTTCATTATCTATCGGTATTGAATACATTTACTTTGAGATGAAATATTTTTATCAGAAGTTCTTACAAATTTTGCAATATGTAATCGGAGATTTACTTTTTCTGTATTTTGCAATATGTAATCGGAGAATTCTTTTTTGCATATTTACTTTCATACGTCTTACGTTTTCTTTACGACGTGCAGCTAGATATAACAAAGGAAAAAAAGGACGGTAGAATTTTCAGAATAAAAATCAGTTTACGATTTTCTTTCTATAACCCGAGTGTAACAATACGAAGAGAGATTATGTAATTTTCAAAGCTATCGATAATTTTTTATACAATACAATTTTATACTTCACGAAGTTATTCAAAGTGATTATTTAATTTTTCAAATTCCCAGTGCACATCTATTTTGTAGCACGTCGTTGGAATTTGATATATTCATTTTTGACGTGAGAGATATAAAATTTGTTGGAATACCGGTAATGTACGGGGAGAAGAGAAATTCTCGTCGCCTTATCGAGACTAACCATATTTTATATTTATCAAAATTTAAAATATTTACTTTTATGTTGTAACACTGTAAACTTTTTTTTATACAATATGTTATTTAATTTTCTATTACTCGAATATTATTAAACTTTAGGGAAAAAAAATTTTTGCAAAATTTCTCGCTAGGCGCGTACTATTATTTGATATTTATTTATTTTCATATTTTTTTCATTTTTCATTTTCTTACGGCTAATATATATCATTTTTTCAAGAGAACCTTCTAGTAGTAATAATAATAATAATTTAAACATTTATATATTTCACTTTATTAAAGAAAGAACCGTACTTTTTCTCGAATTTTTCATTTCATTTTGCTTATTCATAATTCGATTGATTGTTACCATTTTTCGCTGATTTTACTTATCTCTCATATATTAGTACACACTCAAGCTAAATTCTAAATTACCGTCGCCATTCCCGTTATTACTCACTATACTATTTTTATTATTTTTTGTATTGTGTATGTTACGTACTTGTACTTTATAATTTCCAGTGTAAATCTTCGAAACAATTTATTGTCGTTTATTATTGATATGAAAGCAGACAATATTTACAAGTAATGTAAGAAAAAGAACAATTATTACCGCTCGCGCGCAGAATTATTTATTATGGAAAAATGATATAGTTTAAAGGTAAAATTCAAAAACAGTAAAATAATAAAATAAAAAAAAAGAGAAGTTGTGTCTAGACACACGGTAGGAACGAAGTTCCTTTCACTTTTTGGTAGCTATACAAGTATAAAGTCATTCATAAAGTATACAATAAAAAATGACACAATATAAATCCCCCGTATGAATTAAAACAAAAACAAAAAATAAGTTTAAATAAAATTTACACGTGTTTAGAATTGAGGTTATACAGCTGACTGCGCACAATGCTTGCATATGTGTAAATGCACGCGTCTTTCGAAGCCAGGGATCTACTTCTTATTTCTTCGCCGCCCGATCATCGTCGTGGTGCTCGTTGCGAGAGATGAATGAGAGAATAACTGACCGTAAGGACAGAATCACCCGTCAGACGAACGCCCTAACCGGTTGAACCGCTAGTCTGGAGGGAGAATTACAAGCCCTTCACCGTTCTGTAGAGAAGCTAGAAGGAGGTCAGGACGGAAGTATACAAGCATTGGAAGAGAGCCTTCTGGGCTTGACCACGCGCATCGGAAAGATGGAAAGCCGGAATATGACGGCAGGCGGCGGTAACTCCCCTGTTACCCCTAGTCGTGGAACTACGTGGCCAATTGAATCGGACGTATGAAGTTATGGGGGTAAATTCCCATCTATAAATATATCGTGGAATACATGGAAGATCTCGAACGTAAAATGGACATCTGGAAAGTACGAGCTGTGAAGGATCGAGTGAACATTCTGTTGTCCAGAATCGATGGTGCACCTTATAAGTGGTCGAAGACATTTTTAGAGACATGTATTTCCGAGGTAAAGAACCAATTAATCGGGAATTTCTGGAGTGAACAGGAGCGAATGGCCATACGAGAACGCTTGTACTCTCCGGCAAAGAAGTTCCACCATGGTGAGGACATGGAGTTGTACATAACCAGGTGGATAGACCGGGTGAAGTACTTGGAACCACCGATCGGAGAGAAATAGTTGGTTTGGATTCTGACCCGGAAGTATAGCAGTGAAGTGCAGAATCTTCTTCTGGTAATGAAAAGTGCCGGAGTAAAGGAGCTATATGATAATGTGAGGATCATTAGTCGGCAGGGGTCTTTGGAGTGACGCCGGTTCAATGAGGGACCGCGAAAGGCGGTGCTCTAGAGTAAATCATGTGCACCTGTCATCATGGAATCGCACGCGGATCGACACCAGAGAAAAGGGTGGATCGGATACAGAGCGTGGTGGACGGGAGAAAGAACGAGGAGAGTGCGATCCAATGATACGAGGATTTCAACTTATAGGTGAGGGACCTCTATATCAGGTGGCGAGAGCTCGAATGTCGCCAGAAAGAACAAGTGACACTGGGAGGAAGTATATCGGGTACTGCTATAGAGATAGGCTGGTATCACTAATTTAGGACAGCAACCAAAGAGGTTGTGCCAAGTTAGGAGATAGTGTTTTGCTGATGGCAGGTCACACAGACCCGAGGCTGCGCAAGACAGCAGGGTAGATTTGTACCGATATATCCCGTCTGTTGGACGTCTTGTGGAGGAAGGGTGTGAAAGAGATAGTGTTAATGTTTCCCATTCGGCTGCGTCCCCGGCAACATCTATCTGGACAATGGCAGGCGCTGCTCGACTTCAATGAGAAGGTTCGTTCGTTGGCCGGTGAGAGGGTACAAATTTTAGATGTTTCAGGTGACTTCATATACCACCTAGCGAGAGCTCAGTGAATATGGTCGAGATGATTCGTGTCCGCTCAGTTGACAGAGCGTAGAACTTTTGGGAGCTCGTTGTGAGCAGTTTTTTCGTTGAGACTGAGTCAGAAGAGCGGTTCCCTAAATCAGTTGAGAACACTAGACACGCGGAATATAGGACCGCACGAGGGATCTTCGTAGGACGCTTATATGAGTTCAATGTCGTGCCCTTTGAGCTGAAAATTAGCACTAGCGCGTTTGTACGAGCACTGGATTGTGTTCTGTGGCCTGTTTGTTCCGACTTTGTTCTAGTGTGTGTGGGCGATATTGTAATACTCTCCAACTCCGAGAAGGAGCATGTATAACACATGCTTCGATCGTGTTCAGTAGCTTACAGGATGCGGGTATGACCGTTAGCCTGTCCAAGTCATCCTTTATCCGTCATGAGGTGGATTTGCCCGAGTACCGTATCACTCGGACCGGCATTTCTATGCAGGTAGAGAAGGTGAGTAAGATAAAAGATTTTCCCAGATCGCGCAATCGGGACCAGGTTCTATCATTCTTTGAATTGTACAACTTTTACCGCAAGCTTGTCCGGTCTTATGCGAATTTAGTCCAACGAATATCTAACCTGACCATCTGTGACGCTAGGAGCACGAAGATGCTTTCAATCGGTTTAAAGAAGCCTCCTCCGAGCACGTCAGGCTACAGACTCCAGATTACGAGAGAGGCTTCTCTTTATCTGCTCAGATAGGTTGCCTCTCTAAGAACGATGACGAAGACTGTCTACGTTCTATTATGTTTGTGAGTAGGTTACTTGTGGGAGCAGAGAACTACTATACGACGGAGAAAGAACTTCTCGCAATAGTGTACTGCCTCCAGAAATTCCGGATCGTGGTGGAAGGCTATCCGATCGTTCTACTCACAGAACACTTAAGCATCAAATTCTTGTTCGAATCCAAGTGGAAGAATGGCCACCTGACTCGCTGGATGTTGTTCCCCCAGAACTTTCAGCTACGCGTAGAACACCTGCTCAGGAATGGAGAACTCCGTGGCGGACATGTTGACCAGAAACATTGGCCAGTCGAAGGACCCATGGCGAAATTGCACATTTATAGCCTCGACATCCATCATCCGACATCCTGATCTTGTACCGAGACCTATTCCAGGATCTTTCTAGTGATCAGAGAGGAGATCCGAATTGGAGCTGCGTCTTGCGAGATCTTTCCTCGCCTACGAGATTGAGCGCGCACTACAGAGTCTTCGGCAGCGTGTTATTTTTCAGAGATACTCCCGATTAACATTGGCGCATATGTGTACCGAGGATTTACGTTAAAGAGCTCGTTTGGGCATTACGCGTCGAGCATGCTTATCCTGGGCAGGTCCGGACCTGTCTACTGGTTTCCCGCGGGGTCTATTTTCCTCGCATTTGTCACATGGTGAACGAGATGGTAAGGAGGTGTGAGCTCAGCCCTGCGCCCAGCCTTCTGTTGGGGCCCTGTCAAGTTATGCGCCGACGTGTCCCCTTGATATCGTCACTGTCGATGTATTTGGTCCACTTCCGGTAGCGCTGAACATGACGCAAGTGTTTGTCATGATCGACGTGTTCTCCAAATATGTCCGCTTATATCCGCTCCGAAGGCTCTCCAGTAGAAATGTTGTATCTAAAGCCTCCCACTTTATTTGGATGGTGGGGAAGATGAGAGCGATTGGGTCAGACAACGCGTCGATCTCCCGGTGTCCGCAATGGAGAGAATTTTTTGACGAGGTGCGTCATATTTCTGCCTACTGCTCCAAGAACAATCCCACCGAGCGCGTGAACCTAGAAATAGGAAAGTTAATGAAAACCCTATGCCATTGGCGGCATACTGAGTGCTTCTCGAATATCAAAGGAATAGAGGCGTGCCTAAACAATTTTCCGAGTCTAGTTACGGGGCACGTGCTCAGCGAAGTGATGTACGGTCAAGTTCTTGAGAACCAGATTACTAAAGCAGTTTCGTTTCCTGTCTCTGAAGGCGTTAGGAGCGAGGAAGAGATCATTCAATCGGTTAGGTAGGATCTGCAGAAATGTCAGGAGCATCATCGTGCAAAGCATGAGCTCCGTCATCGACTGTGGACAATTGCTATAAGGAAATTCGTTTTCATACACGGAATCATGTACTGGCCGACAGATCTCGGAAGCGTATGCGAAAATTGGAACTAATGTATGTTGGACCTTATGCGGTCGTTGACATTTTCCATGAAAATGCTTATCGGCTGAGGGGATATTGCCACGCGGAACATATCAGATCTCCGTTCCGCCTAAGACCTTCGCAGCGAGCAGGTGTTCCTCTACCAGGTCAATTCAAATAGTCCAAGTGACCTGAGGTGCGCCTGTCTCCGCCTGCGGACAGGAGCGAGATTGCTTACTTGAATGGGATCTGACTAACTAAATTGAGAAAATTTAATTCCGGATCTAAACATCTTTGAGACGTTCTGCTCTCCATTTTACTCATCCGTCGCTTATTCGTGTACGGAATGCGTGGAGTGGGGTTTTATATCAGGCTTGTCCTCCTGGACAATATCTGTACATGGTGTTTACTTACATATATGGTGATTCATATTTTATTTTATTACAATTATATATTTCATTTCTCGTTGTTTCGTTATCTTGTGTCCGGTCGCACGAGCACCGGGGCACCCTTTATAAATTAATTTCATAATCAATTACATTACTTTTCTGACTCTCACACTTTCTACGACCATGTGTACTTTGTTTATGTTAGTTTCTCCGAGGCTAAGACCTCATTTGTTTGTCCATTATGTTATGTTTTGTATTTTTTGTAGCTTAGGTGCCGCGGATTTGTTTATATTGATTTTGTGTTGTTCATTTCCGTTATTCGCCTTCGGCGCGCTCTAATCGCTATTAATATCTCGCTTCTTATTTCGAAGTGGTGATATCCTAAATTTTCTTCCTACATTAATCCTTGTTCCGTTCCTTACAATTTATGCTATATTGTCACATGGGTGCTTACTCACGTCCCTGGCAGTCCTCCTATAATTTATTTTGTTGTCTTTTCTGGTCATCGGACCATCTCTTCTTGGGCTGATGTCACGCCACCTACTCGTCTTTGGGGTATCGCGCGCTGTGGCTCTACGCCTACTTTTTGGGCCGACACATGCCTAATTCACTCTACTTGTCTTCGAACTGGCATAACGCCCTAGCTGTCTATCTTTCTTCAGGGTATCGCGCCCTGTGGCTTTACGCTTCCTTCATTTCTAGGCTCGCCACACGCCTACCTCCACTTTCCTCACATCGTATATATCTGCCACTTCCTTTCTTGGCCGTGCGATTCTTTTCTTATGTATGTTCGTTGCCTATTCTGGCGTACGAGGGTCTCCATGCAACTATTCTTTTGTATTATATTTCCATATTTCTATATTGATATTTCCTATCCCACGTCTCTTGTACATCACATGGGGACTCTATGTTCTTTGGCACCAACGGGTAGTATTTTTATTTTCTAATCTATAAACCAGCTTCAGCTTGTAGGATTCTTTCTGGATAGAACAGCCGAGTGTAGTGCCGGTATCGATATTATTTTAGTAGACGGTTGGTGCACTGTTTTTGTTGTATTTTCTTGTTTTTTCTTTTGGCGTCTGCGATATTCGCCATTTTGTCTATAATTTTCGGTATATGTGTTTTTGTTTCGTGTGTGTGTGTGATTTGAATGAGATAGTTGTGTAGAAGAGCCAGCTGTAAATTTCATTATGTTTAATAGATTTTGCCTGAAACCGCGGAGCCGAAAATATCGCAGAGAATGGGAATCCTAAACTGTTCTAATATGCCAACCTTACCTTTCAAAGTGTCTTCTTTCCGAAATAAATACAAGTTACTGATCGCATTCTCTTAGAAGCAATGTTTTTAAAAGTATCTTTTCGTTATTAAACATATATATATATTTTCCACCTAAATTGGTAAAGCCTAATGCTCTCCGTCATTTAAAAACCGAAAGTTATCCGCTGCAGATTTGTAGTTTTTTTGTTGTTTGTTTATTTACATTTTCCGTTGCCTTCCTTATTCTTTTCTGGTCGTCTCCCTTACGTGAAAAACGGCGAGTTCGCAGCAATATAAATAAAATACGTACTTCGAGGAATACTAAAGACACCTACTTTGTATAGCCCAGAGGATAAATAATAAAATTGAAACTGTCAACAAGCTGAAGTGACTCCACTGTAATGCCGAATGTATTAAAACACAATAACGCATTTAGCGTCCAAGTCTAAGTGAATGGCTTGTATGAAAACAAGCGTGCGTTGTTACGCGCGCTGGTACTATTTCTTTTTCTCATCCCCAGCACCTTAGCCGAACCATGAATTGGAAGCTATGGGAAGTGAGAAACCAGTTCGTGATCATGACAACGGGCGCAGATAAGTTCGACCAGTTTATACAGTTTGTTATCGACGCATGTACATCGCATTTAATCATTCACGTGCCTTACATTGTCATAGGTCGCGAGTTCAGACGAAGAACCTAACCACGCCGAGGTCCGAAGGAATTTCGATCAGGAGCAGCTGCCTTGCCTCGTGATCCCATCGTCAACGCTCTTTGCATTTTGGTATCACTTGTTCTGCGGCACTGCCGCCTTGTCTGTAACCAAAGCATAAATAGAAGCTACTGACCGGGACTGTTCTTAGCTTCCTGGTCTTTGGCCGCCCGTTTAGACTTGGCTGCTGTCCGTGACTTCTTTTTCTTTCGTTGAACGGCCGAGGTTGTTGTCGCAGCCGTGGTAACGGCCGTAGCCGTTACTCCCGCCAAACTCGCACCAGTCTTATCGTCCCGGAGGTTGGGAATCTCTACCGAATTAGCGCTAAGCGAAGAAAACTCACCACTTGGCAACTTATTCGCTAGTAGCTTTGGTACTACGGTTGGAAAAATCGCAGGTGCTAACTCGCACAATATCGAACGAATAGACTCCTTTCAGTTGTAGGTTAGTAGTTTGGACGAACTTTTGCTGGGACGTCTAAAAGCCCTTTTTGGATAGTTGGAACTTATCGGATCGGAAGCAGTTTGGTTTTTGCCTTTGGATTGGGCAGACAAGGTGCCGTAAACGAGAACTTTAATTATACGTTACGGACGATATAAAGACCCGCGCTATTATAACTTTGTTGAGTCCGGCGGACGATGCCGACAAATATCTTTTACGTTGTCGCAGGGGTGCATTCGATAGATTATTTAATACGAGAAACGGTATTCTGCTGGCTTAGAATGAAAATAAAGTAATTTGCGGGAAACACGATTTTCCGCCCGAGTACGTTTATGACCCCGGCAGAACGAAAATAGTATTGAATGAATGGAACCAGGTGTGGCAGGTGAACCACGTATCGTCTTCGAATCAACCAAAAAGTGGTTAGAGCGGAGAAACATTTCTTTACACGGAGGCTGTGGGAGTATTTCATCCATGTAGCCCGTCAGCGGTTTCTGAGGGAAACTGTCGAGACAGACAATAATCTCTTTTTAATTATCAATCGACTTGTTCCTGCCTGTCCATTGTCTAACATATCTATTCCCTGACCGTTCTCATGATCAAAAAAAAGAAAAAAAAAACGTTTTGAATTCCAAAGAGAAAAAATGTGACAGGCAAGTAAACATAGAAATTGATTCATTCGCGTGCCTTTTTTTTTTAACCCTCCCTTTGGGCATGTCAGCAACGGATCTTCTTCGCCCAGAAACGACACGAGGGTGACGGATCAGTTAAATTTAGAGTCGATGTCAAATATTGACAAGATAAAAGAACTGAGGATAGGAACTACGGAGGTCGACGGAAGCGATAAGATATACGAAGCGCAATAGGGATTAGGTAGTTTGAGTGATAACAGATCCGAATATAAAGAAGTACGTTCGTTCACGAGAGATGGGCATTCAAAGAAGATATGATCAGGATCATGTCGAAAAATATCATAAATAAAACAGTTGATGTTATCGTTTTTTTTTTTTTTTTTGTTTCTTTTTTAGATTTTCTTAAAAGAGAACATTAATTTAGAAATATGAAAGAGGTAAATAAAACAGTACGAGGACGATATTTTTATTTGAATATGGAACTAATGACAACTTCTAAAATAGGAACAACCGAGAGGATGTGTAGAGCAGAAATGTAGGAATTTTTGAATAGAGTAAGAACACTGAGTTTTAGAAGCGCAATAATAAATCACACTCAAAAGATATAGACCAGAACGCTCGTTAAAATGGGGACAATAGGAATTACGCAATGGACAAATACAAGATGCAATTAAGAAAAAACGGTTTAGAGAAAGAAACAGAGAACTTTAGGAAAAACGAAGGTGACATAATTCGCTAATTACTTAGTCACGTAGACAGGGGAAGTTGTAGAACTAAGGTGAAAGAGTAGTGACCGAGTTGAGAGGGGGATTAAAACAGTAGATGATACCGAAATAAAATAATCCCTTCGTTAGTGAAAAAAAGAAATGAGCCAATGATGCGATGAAATGGATACTTGAGTTCTCAGGCTTAAAGGAGAAAATAGAGATGATTGGATGTCAAAGGATTTCTAATGTGGCCAACTATTTTTGAATGAGTTGGGCGAGATTAAAACAAAAAAGGAAAAAAGAACGAAAAAAAAAAAAAAAATTGATGGTCAAAAAGAGCGGCAGCAGGTTTCAGCAAAGAACGCCGGCCCGAAAAAAGTAGAAAATGAAAGGAGAAAACGAACTGTGTAATAGATGGCGGAAATGAAACCGTGTGATATGAACCAGAAGTAAAGCTAGCCCGAAATGCTGGCAGATTAGTTCATCTTTAATTCATAGTTCAATTCACGTTAGAAAAACGTCTGCAGTTATCTCATAGTCGCTCACCCGACTTTAATCAGTTGAAAATTAATACGCACACGTACACACGCATCTAGAGAGTTACTTTCTGGTAAATCTGAATATTACCTTTACTCGCCTAGTTGTTAGCTCGACTGAATTTTTCTTATGTGTATTTGTCTGGCTATTGTTAGAATGGTCGTAAAATACCGATTCGGAACCTAATTTGAAAAAAAGTTAACTCGGTGCATAACATGGAATGAAATTTTACATAATTTTTCCTCTTTTTTGCACGTGAAAAACAAAAAAAACCTATACATATTTATACATACGTACATATATATAATATTCAGACAAATTCGATACTTGTAGCGCTATCTTTTGACGATGTCCGAGGTAGAAAATATCATCCGAAGTGTTTCATTAATTCACGATCGATCTCTCTCGGAAATCGTTCTAATTAGCCGTCGCTTTGTCTCGTCAAAAACGCTTACTCGGCCAAAACTAAAAAATCCCATTCGAACAGATATATCGGACTGAGACTGCCGCAGTGTCTGTGTGGTAGTGGTCGAGGGCTAACTGACATGTGCTTGCGGCGAAAGCGAGCATCCGTGCTGTATGTCGAATGGCATTAAGTTGAGAGAAGATTTTATATATATATATATATATATATATATATCTCGCTAAAAGACCAGAACCTCGTCAAAGATGCTTACTCGACGAAACACAAAATCTACGTGCACGATCATACATACGTTCGCGCCAGTGTCTGGGTGAATAGTGGTCGAAAGGTAAGATAGTGACTTGTGTCTGTGGCGAAAGCGCACCCGTGCTGTGTGTCGAGTAACCTTGATTGAGGGGAAGATTGTAAAAATCACGCGAAAATCAGGCAGAGCAGCTAGTGCGGTGATTTATACAGAAGTGTTCTTCCAGCAACTTCTGCGTAGCCCTTACTATAATGTCACGCCACAACATGCATACCACCATATGCACGCTAATTAGCGTATAGTAGGCAAACACACACCGGACATATGTATAACAACTGCCGTGAACACAACGCCTATATCAGTACAGCTAGACCGTACGAATGAATAGTCGCCTACGCTCAGAGTTGAGTATGGAAAGAAGAAGAAATAGTTGTAAGATCTGTTAAAATAACCGCATTTGGGTCACCGTGTGTACAATGTTTGATAACTTCGATGGTCCGTAAAATAAATGTTTTAAAAAAATTACGCATATGGTACGATGCCAAATTGGAAAACAAGAACGTTGTATTAAGCCAGGAGTTCCCAACCTGGGGCGCATAGAGAGATGTCAAGGGAGGCGTGAAAGAAAAATTAATTTAACGCGTAAAGTAAACATCGATCGAGGAACGTTCAATAAATAATGTCAAATGCTTTTGAAAATGACCTTTCAGGCATCTGAAAATTATAAAAAAAAGTACCAAAGAAATTAGAAAAAATACTTTATTTTTCTACATAATATCCGAGAAGCAACTCCTTCAGCTGCCAGAAATTTGATAACCGCGCGTGTCTCGCAACTCGCCGGGTTGGAAACGTTCATTGACATGTTTCATACGTGTGTACAGTTCTCCGCGTAACATTTATATCTATCACTCAGAAAACAGTAAATTGTACGCGCATCTGTTAAGTCGTCCATTCCGTACTGTACAGAAATTTGCAAAAAATTTCGAAATTTTGTTGTCAAATCTGTTGTGGTTGGGGGGGGGGGAATGAAAATTGTCTTTACATATTCATTTTATAAATAACAATACGTTTTTCACTGATATTCGTACTATTAATAATTTCCATCATTTTGATTTATATATTAATAATTTACATAAATGAATTACCCCGTATAAAGATTAATAAAAATTACATATGTTATTAATTATCTTGTAATAAAAAATTTTGAATAAAATATTAATGAAGTACCTAAAAATATGGGGCGTATTTTTTTCTTTTTTCTTTTAAAAGTAGTTAAAAACACCCTAAAAAATTACCGATGTTTGTTTAAAATTTTTGATTTTTTTCAGATTTCTGTGTATTTATAATAACTATTTCAGTTCTCAAACTGAAAAACTTGGGAATCTTGCAAACTGAGAAAAAGCCGCGAAAAAAAGTAAAAATAAAAACGATATTTTTAATAAGACACAATCACCTGAAGCAAAAAATAAGTACATTTTTACTGCACTTTACTCAGAATAAATTACGAAGCTCTGTTTTATTCATATAAATATGCTACGGCGGCGGTCAAATATTATCAATAGTAAAAAAAAAAATCGCATTCTTCTTTTTGCACAATTCTAGTAATCAGAAAATCGGGGGGATTTGGATCAGGAAAACCAGGAATTTAAAAATTATATTTGAGTGGCCACCATGCTATTTTATCAGTGTTTCAGGTATTATGTAACAAGACGCGGGACAAATAATTATAAAAATATAATAATATGAATAACTTATAAAAATCTTGGATTAACAGTAGGTAACAATGTAGATTTGTTACTAATCATCATATCCGTCACCAGTCATATCTAAATTAGGAACACCAACTCTAAGGGAATGTAATTTTACATGAAGGTATTTTACTGTTATAGGCGCAAAATGGTAGCGAAAAAGAGAAAATTTTCAGATGAATATATTAAGTTTACCTTCGCAAAGAAAGACGAGCTGCAATTGGCTCATTGTGTGATGTGTATGAAAGTTTTAAGTAACGATATAGCATGAGGCCCAATCGCCTTGAAAGACATTTGAGCCAGCAGCATTCTACTCTGATTTCGAAGTTGAAAGATTTCTTTTTTTTTTTTATTTAAAGCAGAATCACTCAAGCGCATGAAATTGGATAAGTCTCGGAAAATTATCAGACAAGTGTATCACAGCATCTCAAGGCTTCATTTGTAATAGCTTATTTGAAAGCAAAGCAAAAGAAACCTCATCCCACGATCGGTGAGGAATTAATCAAACCATGTACCCTAAAAGCCACGCAGATAATTTTAGGGGAAGAATATGAGCAAAAAATTAAGTCGATTTCTCTTTCGGATAACACAGTCAAGCGTGTAGAATCGATATGTGATATTGCAGCAGACATAAATTCACAAATAATCAACAAAGTAAAATTATCGCCATTTTTTGCCATTAGTTGCGATGAATTCACCGACATCGTTAATTGTGCACAGTTAATATAGTTTATCTTCGTTACGTCAGTGGAGATCAGAACATTGAAGAAGAGATTTTGTACTCACAATCTTTGACAGCAGGCACTAAATCGGAAGATATGTTTAATTCAATATCTGATTTCATCGAAAAAAAATTATTTGGATTGAAATAAACTCATTGGACTTTGCACAGATGGCGCCGCGCCTATGCAATGATAAGTGTACAAAATCAGGCTTAGTTCAAAAGCTCAAGGAAAAGAATGCCGCGATAGTGTGTACTAATTGTTTTATTCATCGGCAAGTTTTGGCTTCCAAAACATTGCCACAAAAATTATTCCAGACTTTGGACTTAGCTATAAAGATCGTAAACTACATCAAGAGCCGCGCTTTAAATAGTCGATTATTTTAGTTTACTTTGCGACGATCTCGATTCTGATCACGGAGTCGTTCTATTCCATACAGAAGTACGCTGGTTGTCTAAGGGCAACATGTTGGCTCGCCTTTATGAATTGATCGAAGACGTCATCCTTTTTCTTGAATTCAAAAGAAAAAAAAAATTTTTTACAAACGTTCAACAATGAACAATTTCAACGGAGGTTGACCTATTTAACTGATATATTTGATACCTTGAATCAGCTAAATTTGAAGCTTCGAGGCAGAAACTGTAATAAGTAACTATGATCACATCCAGGGGGGGGTTTATATCAAAGCTTCAACTTTGTGGAATCAAAAGGTGTCTGCTGAAAATGTAATAATATCTCTTTTTTTCGACTATTCGAAAAAATTAAAAATAAAAAACTGGACGAAGATTTGAAAGTTGAAATACAAAGCGCTGAAAGACGAAATTCACCGATACTATCGAGACATTAATTCAGAGTCACCAATATGGCACATGACCAGAAACCCATTTATTGTCGATGTCTTACAATTACCAGAAGAAGTTCAAGAAGAATTTCTATAAATGAAGTCCGATTCGACAATGAAAGATGACTTCCATCTCTCGATATTGGAAGAAAGTTGCCTCTCTTGCGTTGAGAATACTTGTTTCTTTTTCTTCGACTTACTTATGTGAGACAGGGTTTTCAGCTCTGTTTTTAATTAAAACTAAGCAGCGAAATCGTCTTGCCGTTGATGCGACCTGACGATAGCTCTGGCAAAAACTGAACTCAGAATGAACCAACTGGTGCAGAGCATGCAAGCTTAAGTATCTCATTAGTACTTAAATTATAATAAATTATTTCGATAAAAAACGTTTTATATTTGATTAAAGTTTATTTACTACAATTTAGAATTAAAATAAATAAGTGTCGTTAAAACAATGTAAAAAATTAAGAGGGGCATAAAAATGTTATTTATAAGTCGGGAAGGCTCAACGAAAAAAAGGTTGGGAAACCCTGTTTTAACCCATTATTACAATTCTCGTTCATTCAATTCTGCGATTTTCACTGAATAAATAAGTGTTTTAGGTAGTTCTTAATTAGGTTATAAATTCAATTGTAGTTATTGTTTTTAAAAACCGTCAGTTCTTTATTAAATCAAAAAGTTGCGTAAATTAATAGGATATATCGAACGTAATAAAATATTTTTTAAAATTCGTTGTTCATCACCGCGTCATAATATCTATATAAATTTTAACTAGTACGTCAAAACTACCTGATTTCGTGTATACAATTAATGTATCAACAAATAAATTATCATCGGTATTATCACTATGCACTGTTAGCTTCGGCCCTTTTTTATTTCTTTATTTTTTGCGCGTTCGATGTAAATCAGTCTAGTTACTTATCGTACTCCATATATTGGTCTAGCGATTAAGCAACTATTCAGTATTTTGACCTTTGCCTGTATTAATCTAGTTTCCGCTTACATACATATATAGTAGGTCTTAAGCATTTCATTGTTCGAAAAAAAAGCGGCAACGTCAAGCATTCGCTGCGAGAGCTGCAACTTTTGCACTATGGATACTTCGCCACGCAGTTCATGGTATGCGAACGCCGATCACGAATTTTCTGAGATATTTTGTGTTCCAGCAATCAAAAAAAATAAATAAATAAAACAAGAAGAAGAAAAGGAAGAGAAGGATATTTCAAATTACGTCTGATCTACCTATATCATTGAGAAGGTCATTCGAGAAGTAGACGAATTCGGCATGTTCCTTTAACAGAGCTCAGTGGAGGCGAAAAGGTTGTTAAATATTTTCAATTTAAGTTCAACCGCTGGTTTTATGAAATAGAAGTGTTTTCCCCGATTTTTTTCCCATCATACGGTACTTCACCACTAACGACTTTCATCATCGTTATTATAATTTTACGCTTGTACGACTGCACGGCAGCGGAGAGGGAATTTCCCGGAAACAATAGGAAGTCCGCGAAAAATCGTGACACAAAATCCACTCGCCTAAGTCTTGAGCGAGAACCCTTGTTATGTTTTTAACGAACAATCTCGCTTCTTCAGCGAAAGATGAAATGTGCAAGCAACGCTCCAGACAGAATGGAAATTTTTCGAGGTGTCCTTCCCGGCCGGAAGCGATGTATTCGGAGTTTTCGGAGTTTCCGACTTTTTCCGGTTTATCTTTACTACAATTAGCCGCCGGTTGCTAAACGGAGCGCGGGAACAAAGGTGTTGTCAACCGCAGCTCTAGCCCGATGTTTTTCTCAAAGGCACCCGTGTCAAAACTCGCCAAAACGGATCGCCCCATTTGGTCATTGTACCCGGTCATTTATGAAACTCTATGACAAGACAATATTTGTGCGAAGCGGAGAAACAAAGTTGAGCAAAAAGTGCGTTTCCAGTATCTGCTGAAAAAGCGGAAAACAAAACACGAAAAGACGTTTACAGACGCGATTTTTTACGACGAATTCCATGGCGGAGCCCGAAGAAGCTTTTTGTTTATTAGTTTGTCATATGCTTGATGAGTTTCGGTAAAAATGGAAGCTATCCTCTAGTTTGCTTTTTTTTTTGTTGGCATACAGTCATATTCGAATATAAGCCGGTAACTGAGTATATAGCAACTGTTTGGTGTAAACGGTAATGAGCCTTGTCATACATTATAACTTAAACCTTAGGACTTATTATTATTCGAGAAGAAAGTTGGTCGAAACAATTGTTAAGAAACAGTAAAATCGAAATAATAAAAATCGACTGTATAATTTTACTTATATTAATTTAAAATTACCGTCGGTCAGATGTGTTTCGATAGTGATCTTTGACGATCGTTATTGACTGTAATTACAATTAGTTGCGTATTGTTTTCGTTTTGATTGATTACGTTAAATTTTTCATTTTTTATCGCTATTTCACTTTTATCGTTGTTCATTTCTCGTGTATTATACTTACGATCCCATTAATCGATTTCCTAATCGAATTCGTTTTATTTGTCCTCAGATCCGATGACTTCATCATCTTTTTATTCCATTCTCTTTAGCCATTTTTTTTTTTTTTTTTTTTTTTTTCGGTTTTCAACTCTTTGGCGAAAAAGCCTTGTTGTTCGGGGTTACTCGTGGTTCTTTTAAGTTCAAGTCACTCGCGAAATAAGCAGATTGAATGGTTTCGTGCTATTAAACAGTCGACGATAATTTTTCGCGATTTTTGGTGTAAAACAACTTTTATCGTTATTCGTTGCAGTTTATTTATTCGTTTATAAAAGAAATCCAATTAGTTTATTTCACGTATTTTTATTTTAATAAATTATTCAGTTCACGAAATCATCATTATACAGAACTATATAACAAGTTAGAATCAAGAGAGAGCGCTAAGTGTATATATACCGTTTGGCTAGCGCACGTGCCAAAAACACACAAGACATCGAACATTATATTTTCATAAAAGATGTAACAGGAACTCGGCTACATGACAAAACGGAAATTGTGCGGCGCTGGAAGCAATATTTCTGTGAGCAAGCCGCTGATTTACATCAATACCCCCAGCTATTCCGAATGGAGAACAAATTACGGATCCTCTATTCCTAATATCACTACGGATGAAGTTTCTGGAGCCATTAGTAAAATGAAATTATCAAAGACACCAGGTCCGGACAGCATTCCAGATGACATATGGAAGAAAATATCAGAATTGAATGATACAGCTACTAAGTGGTTAACACAGAATTATTCAATGCAGTAGTAAATTCTGGGGTGATCCCCTACAGCTGAAAATGTAGCATAACCATACCAATACATAAAAATAAAGGGGACCCAGTAGACTACAGCAATTATCGTCCAATACGATTACTATCACATACACTTAAAATATCGGAGCGAACCATTGACGAACGGCTAAGATGCATTGTAGAATTAACAATCAATCAGTGCGGTTTTGTAAAAGGGTGTGGTACTACCGACGCAATATTTGCACTCCGTTTGCTGATGGAAAAGCACAGGGAGAAAAGAGCAAGTTTACATTTAGCCTTCATAGACCTATATCAAAAGCATTCGATCAAGTTCCGCATTGCCTCATCTGGTATGCACTGCGCGATCATGGAGTTCCAGAGTATTTAGTGAAATGGGTACAATTATTATATAAAGAAGCATCAAGTAGAATCCGATGTGCAGAGAGCAAATCCGATGAGTACCCTATTGAAATAGGAATTCATCAGAGATCCGCACTCTCGTCACTACTATTTAACATAGACACCGTTACACGAAATATGCAAACTCCAGTCCCTTGGACACTGTTGTACGCAGACGATATTGTGCTAGCTGATACTACAAAAGATGCTCTTCAAGCTAGAGTCCAGGGTTGGAGTGACCAAATGTCGAAGTACGGACTTAAAGTCAATGTCCAAAAAACTGAGTATCTTATAACGGACCCAAATACTGGCGGATCTATTCAAGTCGGCGGTGAAGTACTACCCCAGACAAGCCATTTTATATACCTCGGATCCTATACACGGACAGACGGTAGTGCATCCGATGCAGTTCGTGGTCGCATCAGCGCAGCCTGGCTAAAGTGGAGATCAATGACTGGCGTGCTGTGTGACAGACGCATGCCCGTAAGGCTAAAGTCAAAAATCTATCGAACTATTATCAGACCAGTGGCCCTGTTTAGCGGGGAATGCTGGCCTGCTTGTAAGCGGGAAGAGCAGTCACTGCAGGTGATGGAAATGCGGATGCTAAGATGGTCATTAGGCACCCGATTATCGAACCATATTAAGAACGATGTTGTTCGGAGAACAATGGGAGTCGTGCCAATAACAGACAAACTGTGAAGTTGCGATGGTATGGGCACGTACAACGGGCCCGAGAAACTAGAAGCAAATCGGTGCTGGCTTTGGCAGACAGAGTTCAGGTCAGTGGTAAGCGGCCGGTAGGTAAGCCGAAAAGAAGATGGTTGGATACTGTCGCGGGGAAGTCAACAGAGTCGGAATGAATCCATCCCTAGTATATGACCGTTCGAGCTGGAAGCGCGCCATAGGCCAAACAGACCCTGCTCCAGTGGGAAAATGCTGAACAAGAAAAAGATTCAGTTCACGAAATAGATATATATCGATTCGTTTACATTACTATTTTTATATAATATTTATTATTCGCTATCGAAATTCGTATATCCGTTGTTTCTAAATAGTTCCCCGTAATTCGTGTTTCATTTTTTATTTATCACCAAAAAATTGCTATTTTGAACGGTACATTTTGTGATTCTTTTTCCTCTAGGATTTTTATAATCGTTTTTTAAAAAAAATACTTTGTTGAAATTCGGTCATCATTTCAATTCCCATATATTTCTTTTCGAAAATTTGTTACGAGTTTAAATTAATAATTTGTACATTTTCGGTGTTAATTCAAAAACATAATCATGTTGAACTCGCACATATCAGAATGAGTAGAAACGAGGATCGAAAAAGTTCGAGCACTTCCCCACCGGTGCAAATTGCAAGAAAAACAGGAAAAAAACTCGCTGGTTTGTCAATATAGAATACAAGATGATACAACAGTGATCGAATTTCTCCGAACGATTAAGCCTGATTAAGATAAAATAACACAATTAAAGGAGCGTATAAAGAATAAATTTGTGCCGACGGAAAAGGTAAAAAAAGAAATATAGAAAGTGGTCGAAGAACATTTAGACATGGACGAGGAACCAACGATTACTAAACTAATAAATAAACAGGTGTGAATCGAATTTAAAGGTAAACCGTTCGATAGCTTACTGAATCGTAAACAATTGTTCTTCGTAAATAATAAATTAAATTGAACTCATGAACTGGGCCAACGTAATTTACGAATATGTTTTCCGAAAATATGACTTAAAGTGATGCTTTATTGTTTATATATATATATATATATATAAAGGCGAACGTGTGTGTCTTTGTATGCACGGAAATGTAAATAAGCTTTTATTTCATTTTCACTCGTTTATTTTTTCATATTCTACTTTATTTTCTGTTGCAATCAGATATTGTAATTGGATTGAATTAATCCACTTCTATGAAGATGCACAACAGTTCAAAAACATCTGGTAACTAACGATTAAATGTTCTCTGTGGGCTCAAAGGGTTTACCTGTTTCTCGTTTCAGTGGGTTCTTTTTTGTCCATCTCCAGACAGAGAAGACAATTTTTTCCATGCTTTGGTTGTATCAGAAACCACAGTTCTCAGCGTACATCTGTTTAATATGTACAATTTGGTCTTCTTCGCGAACCCAAAAGACAAACCTTGGAAAAGATAGAATAAAACAAAATAGAAAACCGTAAAAAAAAAGTTCTATTGTAGTGGTCTGTTTATCAGAAACGGAATGATATGATCAACGTTGTGATTTACAACCATTATGCTAATAAATTCAAGAAGCCGCTCATACCACTAAACCTATGGTACAATTGGTTATTTGTACACTTCTGTTCGACCACTTAAAATGGAACTTACATCATCACTCCATATAGGATGATCCGGTCTAGTTAAATAAATGTACAAATTAGGAAGATTGTGAAAAAGTTTTGGAGTAGCATATGGTTTATCGCTTTACGTAAAGAAAATGTTCGTACAGACTTCAAATTTCAACTGATCACTTTGACGGATTAACTAAAAGCGGTTTCAAAAGAGTATGCTTGCGAAGATTTTTTTTCTTTTCCCCCTTATGTATATATATTTAACAGAAAGAAAACGAAAAAAGACACAAGAGAACTCGCTATATCAATTATGATTTTTCAGCTGACTTTCCTCATCTTCCTGCGTTTTATTTGATTATGGTTAGAATTGTATACGTAATCATAGTTGATGTAGTTACATTATAAAAAAAAAAAAAAAACTAGCATATAATGGCATGCGAAGATTAAGAAAGAGATTTTCGGGAAAACCGTTGCGGTGGACAAATGCATTTAATTTTTAGACAAAAAATGTAATAATAGTTGCATTTATTTTTCCGAATGCTAACGAAAAAGTAGTGAAATTAAAATGTAAAAATACATCGATCCGACTATGAAAATGGACTGAAATTTATGTATTACGATTTCATTTATACACACTCTTGATTCTTCATTTCGACCAGTTCTCAGAAGCATACAATATATATATATATATATATATATATATAACTCGGTCATTTTGGCCTCACAAGGATCTGTGCCCCTTGACCCCTCTTGCTTACATTTCTGGCTCGTATCAAAATTTACAACGTAATTCTAAATCGGTCCATATGAATATAATAACATAATCACAATATCCTATAAAATATAACAAACGTTACATAAAATTGGAGGTATTATAAAGACAAAAATTTCAGACCATTATATAGTTAGTGGCGCACTTTGCTTAGATAGGGACGAGGACACGACGAACGTTAATTCACGTGAAATTTGTTTGAATGAAAACTTGTTAAAAGATAAAATAAATACTTATAACTGGCAGGATCTGCTAGAGAAAAGAGGAGTTGAAGAAATAGTAACTAATCTAAAAGTAATATTTAATAAACTCTATGACGATTGCAAATTTACTAGGCAGACAAAGAGGGAAAGGAGATACAATCCTATTGCAGCTTGGATGAACAGAAAAATATTGAACTTCATACATATTAGAGACCAATACTACAAAAGATGTAAAGGGAATAATACTAATAGGAGATATAAAGAACTATATAAGAAATACAGGAAATTAGTAAAGCAGGAAATAAGACAAGAAAAAGAAAAATATTACCAACAGGAATTACAAAAAGCGAATAATAACATTAAAAAAACCTGGAAAATAATAGATCAAATAATGTGTAAAAAAAACCTGCAATCATAGATGAGGTTATAGGGGCGAACTTCGATGGGAATCGAAATGCGGCTAATAAATTTCAAAATTACTATGTGGAGGATATGAAAAAACAAAAACTGAAACACAATTGTGGTACCAGCTTTATTAAGACCGACTATATTAATATAACGATTACGTCATTTTACATTCCACAAGCTACGAATGATGCGATAGAAACCATAATTAAAAAAATGAAGCCGAATAAAGCTCAAGGGTACGACGGTATCCGAGTGAAAGATGTAATTTCACACGTAAAAAAGCTTGCTCCATTGTTAACAAAAATAATTAATGAATCGGTAAAAGAAGGTAAATTCCCCAAGGAGTTAAAAATAGGGATAATAAGACCAATATACAAAAGCGGGGATAAAAAACTCTGTGAAAACTATAGACCAATTACATTAATTTCAATTATTGCGAAAGTGGTTGAACATTATGTAGGTCATCACCTTAAAATGTACCTGGAAGAGAACAATCTAATATTTCATAACCAATTTGGGTTTAGAAAGGGGAAATCTACGATAACACTGCTCAGGGCATTTACATCTGATATAAATAAAGGGTTAGCATCCGGAAAACAATTTCTGGTAGTTTTTTTAGATCTTACTAAGGCTTTTGATTTAGTTGATAGGGAAATTTTGATAGAGAATTTAATTAAAATTGGAATAACCGGGAAATTTCTCAATTGGTTTAGAGGTTATTTACACGAAAGGGAATGCTTAGTGAAAGTTGGAAATGAATATAGCGATATAGGGAAAACGAAATATGGAGTGGGACAAGGAACTATATTAGCCCCGTTACTGTTTTTAATTTACCTGAACTCCGTACAAAATTGTGTTACGAATGCCAAAATTTACGCATATGCCGACGATATTGCTCTGGTAATGGAACACCGAGACGTAGAAATTGCGGAAAGGATGCTTCAAGAGGACTCGAATAAGGTCTGCAGATGGGTACACGACAAAAAATTAGTAATAAATGCCAAGAAATCAAAATTTATGTATGTAAGAACACCAAGTAGATTTAGAAAGTTCATTCCCAAAATAGTATTGCATAATGTAGATTGTCTTCATGGAGCGGAAGTTTGCTGTTGTAACCCGATAGAAACGGTTGATAATTTTAAGTATCTTGGAATTACATTTGATAAGGCATTAACATGGAGAGGTCACATTGATAATATTGCGAAGAAAATCAGGCAGACTATACCGGCTTTATACAAATTAAAACAGGTTATGAATTACAAAACCACAAGATTATATTTTGACTCATTAATAATGTCTAGAATCAGATACGGAATTGAAATTTGGGGGGAGGCAAAAAAAACAGAATTAAGGAAAATTAGTAAGCTACAAAAAAGATGTTTAAAAATAATTTTACCGAACTGGAGAAATACGAATCTCACAACGGATACTACTTGGTGGGATAATAATAAAGAAATGTCTCCAAAAATGTTTTTTTATTACAGTAAACTATTAAGATATAAAACAGAAAAAAGAATATTACCGACAAGGGAAAAGGTTTATGAGACTAGAAACTATGACAAATTATCTATTATAATACCTAAAGGGGTTAACAATAAAATTGACAATGTTGAAGAGGAAATTTGGAGTCAAATTTTGGGTCACATACCAAAGGAAATTAAAAACGAAGGTAATTTGAAAATATGGAAAGACAAAATTAAAATTTGGTTGATATCGTGGTGCAAAGATTGAGAAAAAATAGACGAAGGAAACAAACAAAGAGAATAATTATAAATAAGGTACATAAAAAATTTAATAAGGTATATAAAAAAACAATGCACGGTAGCTCCTTTCTTTAGCTGCATACATTTTGGTTTAAGAGTAAATATTGCTTTAGAATGTTTGTTGGGCATGAATGTATTTGTTTTAAAAATGAGATGTAATTCAGTGAAAATAAAAGATTAAGTATAATTAAGTAATAGATATAAGATCAATATAATGTGTTAGCATTAAGATGTATTATATTTGTGAATAAACGATATAATTATGTTGGGAACCCACAGACGGGCATTTGCCTTGTGGGACCCGCAAATTATTTAAATATAAAAAAAAAATAAAAAAAAAAAAACATTTTATGGGACATTTATTCTAATGGGCTGCAGCCTACGAATTACGTTGTAATTAATATATGTATATATATATATTGATAGGAATCAGGGTTGGTAGCGTGATCTTTTGACGATAATCGAATAAATGAACAGTTCTATTTCTAGTATTATTTTTGATTTCCGAACGTCATCGATTATCGGCTAAGGGCAGATGGTATACGCGTGTGTGCGCGGTCTGCGATGTGTGCCGAAATATCGAACCCCATCGAGCAGTGATAAGAGATCAAAGCCAGCTGAGCTAGATCGAAAACAATAGAAGTGCATTTTTATCTGCGACTGTTGAGCGAATTAGAAATGGAGCGCAGTACGACCGTCCGAAATAAAAGCGAGTTGTTGATCGCGTTCTTTTTCAAACAATGTGTTTTAATTTATCTCTTCGTTTTTCGAATATATATCCATCTAGAATAAAAAGCCCAATGCTCGCCGACGTTTAGAGGACGCAGGTTATCCGCGGTATATTTGTAGTTTTGTCATTTGTTTTATTACTCTTTTTTGTTTTCTTCGTCTTTTTCTCGTTTCTGTCTTATACGTCCTCTTCCGTCTCATTTTCTCTTAATCGGCAGCGCATCAAAAAAAGGTGGGTTCGTAATAATATATTGCTATGTCTCCTAAAGCAACTCCATGATGAAACCAAAGCAACTGTAATACTAGCTGATCCCCATAAATACGGGCGTAAAACAAGGTTGCGTACTCGCGCCTGCATTGTTTAACTTTTATATGAGCATGGTGCACATAGCTTTCAAACAACGCGCGACTGAAATAGGCGTCAAGGTTAATACTTCCGCTTTGATGGTGGACTGTACTATCTCAACAGATTTATTTTAAGAAAGTTTACGAGAGCTTTCATTTTAACAAGCTTGCAGTATGCAGACGACTGTGTCTTGGTCACCGACAATGCAGATAAATTACGGGAGACATTAAGGCATCTGGAATAAACGCGACTTTGCGCTTGCTGTAAATTTCGATAAAACAGAAATTTTACAAATCAATGATGATATGGACTGCGTAGAAATAAACGACTACAGAGTCATTTCGGTTGAGGAATTCCAGTATTTAGGAAGCATAGTAAATAAATATGCGACGCTTGAAAACAAAATTTCATCACGGTTAAAAAGGCAAACACGGCCTTCAGAAACTTATACTTCCGTGTGTTCAATAACAAAGGTTTATCGACTGGAAAAAAAATAGGTATCTACAAAGCGATAATTATACCCGTGCTTTTATACGGGGGCGGGTCTTGGCTAATAATGAGGAAATAGGTTAGGAAACTGGGCACATGTCATCAGAGGTTTCTACGAAGAATACTCCGGTCAAGATGGTTTGATCACTTATCAAACAAAGAGATATTGATGAGAACAAATTGCCATTCGGTTGATCAGTTGCTGACAACAATGGTAGGGACATGTCCTCCGGATGGAAGACGAACAACGGATCCCAAAGAGATTGATATATGGCGTTCTGGCCAATGGCAAACGCCCGATATTGGTAGACCATGTTTGCGATTCAAAGATGTCATCGCTAGCGACTTGAAAAGAATTAACATTAACCCAGGACGCCTGGGAATGCTGCGCTCAAAATCGTAAAGTGTGGTCCGAAATGGTGACCAAATTAGCGGATGTTAAACCGATAAGGAAAAAGAAGAACCCTGGTGGTAGGATGATATCATAGAGCGAAATATAACCCGTGGGATTTCACAACAACGCACCGCATTGGACTGGTCTCTCACATGCGCTATAAACATAGATCTTAGTGGAGAACTCATACTCGGACTCGAGTGAGATTAGATGATGATATGTATATATATATATATATATATATATATATATATATATATATATATATATGTAAGAATTTGGTTTCACCGCAAAAAAAAAAATAATTTTTTCATGAGATGCACATATATCAATACTGATACAGTGCCGTTGATGATAAACTTTTGCTGAGAATTTTGTTTCCCGTTCATTTGTACAGTTACATTGAATACACATTTTTTGTGTTGTGCAAACTACGCTAGACGAGAGTAGGGTTAGTTTTATATTAGGCCTTTTTGTATTGACCACCGAAAATACTTTGTAACGGGTATCTTTGTTTGGTTTAGTGCAATTATCGTGCTTTAACCTAATTAAGACGTCGCGCACGAATTATAGATCATCGTGTTAGGCAGTTCAGTCAATTCTATTTTAGTTTATTAATTTTTTTAAAAAAATTTCTGTAACAATAGGAAAAGACCCATGTAGTGGTTTGCTTAATAGTTTTAGCTTTCCTCAAAACTAGTCGATGTTATTCATTAATATTTTCAATATGCTTTGTGCTTTTAGATAATTTTAATAGTACATTTTATAATTCGTGTTCGGCATATTATTGTGAATAAATAATTTTGTAAAAGATATATATATATATATACATATATATATTGTTGCGAAACCACGAATGCTGGTGTGGTTATTTAAGAGCGATTTATTATAATTAAAAACAAATAAGGAATAATTAACGTAAAATCTGACTAGGTTGTTCTCTGTATTATCTTTTCAATTATAATTCAATTCTAAATAGTGTATTCATGCGAGAAAGTAACGTAATTTTAAAGTAAATAACAATGAAAACAGAGAATCAATGTAAAATCAATAATTAAGGAATTCCGCACTTGTTGCCCGCAGATGAGACGGAAATTTTGCACTGAACACTTTCGGAAATTAAAGTAACAGAAATCTGTTATTGTTATTATTATTATAAAATGTTTATCTGCGATTAAACAGCTAGACTAGCGGGGTTCGGGGTTGAACAGCGGCGAGATCACATGCATCGACCGGGGTAAATCTGTCTGCCTATTAGTTTGTGTTGTCTATGTGCTGTCGGACGGTGTGATCGCTGTTTATTAGCCGTGAGCGTAGATTCACCGTTTTAGGCCAGTATCACCGTCGTTTTATCGAACCTTTACGTGTTTTTTGGAAAGTAGTTTTTTTTTGTTATTGAGTCATTTTGACGGCTTTGGCGCCTGAAATTAAGATACCTGTATAGTACGGAGGAACAGGGTTGTTGAAATCAGTATTCCAGTTAAGGAAGGGTTACAACAATATATATATCAATTAACTGTCGCAGCTCCTTCCAGCTCTGTTGATCTCTTCTTTACCTCTTCACACGTTGGTCTTCGCTATCATTGGAGAACTCTGGACGGTACCTTCAGCAGCGATCATGTTCTCATTGTTCTCTCTTTTCGCCATCTCCTTCCTCCTCCTCCTCCACCTCCTGATCATTATATACCCGCTCTAGCTTCTAAATGGTCTCTAAACAAGGTTAACTGGGAGTAATTCCGTTCTAATTTCGACTTATATCTTCCTTACATACATTCCGTCGCTGATCCCATCCAACAATGTAACATTTTCTCTGATTTCATTTCTTCTGCTCTGGACGCCTCTTCTCCACTAATTCATCATTACAAAATAAATTACTATCTTCAGGCTTTCTCATTTTTGTGGAACGAAGATTGTACAAATGCTATTAAAGACGGTGTTTTTTCAGTTAGACTCTTCCAGTCTTGTTCTTTCTTGTCTCATAAAAAGACTAATTGCCAAGGCTAGATTTATCCTTAAAACATCCAAAAGAAATTCATGGAGAAATTTTTGTTCATCGTTCTCTAGATCTACCTCAATTTTCCATATTTGGAAGATAGCCTTTTCACTCTTCTAGTTCCGAACATCCATCATATTATAACCTTCCTTCAGTTAGACTCACAACTTTTCTTGATTCAATTTCCTTCCCTTGAGGATTCTTGGACTCCTTCCCTTCCTATCTCAAATTCTTCCCACTTCCTTTCTTCTAGCTTCAGCATCAATGAACTTCGTACTTCCTTGACTAATTCTTATAATTCTAGCCCTGCTATAGATGGCATTCCACTCCGTGTCCTTAAGAACCTTTCTGAATCAGCACTTAAAACCCTTTTGTCAATCTACAATTCTTTTCTGTGCATCTCCGCAACTTCTCCGCTTTAGAACTCTTTTATTATTATTCCTATTCCGAAGAAGAATCCCAATTCCTTTCGTTTTATTTCTCTAGCTGCTTGTTTCAGAAAAGTTTTCGAACGTATGAATTATAAACGCCTTATCTGGTGGCTAGAATATAATAATATTCTTCCTGATAACATGTTTAGTTTTCGTCCTGGCCTTGGTGCTTCCGATTGCATATCCCGTTTTCTCTATGATATATATAAATCTCTTATCCACAAACAATTTACTATTTCTGAGTTCGTTGTTTTGATAAGGTCCATCTTCCTTCTCTACAGAATGAAATAATTTCCATTAATATTCCTCTTGAGTTTACATCGTTAGTTATTAATCTTTTTCAGAACAGAACTGTTCATCTTTCTACCCCTTTCTTTTCTGATTCCAGGACAGTTTTTCGAGGTCTTCCGCAGGGATCGTGCCTTAATCCTACCCTTCTTAACATTTATTTCCATAGTCTTTCTTCTCTTTCCATTCCTTCTAGTTCGCTATTCTTTGCCGACAATGCGGAGCTTAATAACTCCCTCGCTGTTTTACAGAATTCTTTATCCTCCCTTCACCTTCCTATTTCCTCTGAGAAATCTGCTTGTATCGATTTTACATTTCGACCTTTTTATCGTTCCGTAGTTAACCTTTTCATGTGACGGGTCCCCTTTGCTCACTTCTTTCTCCTACCTCGGCGTCATTCTTAATAGTACTCTATCCTTTTATGATCATATTATCTATCTCTACGCGTCTTCTCTCAAAAGACTCAAATTTTTGAAGGCGTTGTTCTCCCCCAAATGGGTTGGTGATCCATATATTCTACTCGTGCCGCATGGATTAATTATTCTTTCTAAATTTGACTATTGTTCTTTTCATTATGCCAGTGCTTCCCCTTCTGGTCAAACTTGATCGCATCCAAAACTCTTGTCTTCGCCTCTGTATTGGTGCCCCGAATTCTCCTCCAATTCCAGCTCATCTGGCCTCGTTTCTCTTTGTATTCGAAGACTTCACCATGGTGAAAAGTTCATGATTAGACGTCTGCACATCTCTCCTTCCAAACTCATGAATTCTTATTTAATATATCCGGGTCAACTGGCGTTCTTCTCCCCGTAAGATTCCAATTATTTCTCTCATTTCTTCTCGTTTCGTTCCACTTTCTCACTTCGTCCTCTCCCAGAACAAATCTCCATACGTTACCTATAACTTCTCTGAACAGTCTCATTCCCCTAAGCTATTCTCTTTACCTTCTAACATTAAGTCTCTTTCACGTCCTGCTATTCACGAAGAATTTAACCACGCTCTTTCCGCGCTATTTCCTGCTCATATCACGATTTTTACGGACGGCTCGAAATCTGTTTCGGAGGTCGGTGCCGCTTTTATTCTTCCTGCCATCAACTATTCTGAGTCATTTCAACTTCCCTTCTTTTCTTCTGTCTTCCTAGCCGAATCCATATCTATTTTACGCGCGACCCTTTTTATATCTTCAACTTCCAATTTAGTGAATTTCCTTCTATGCTTCGAGTCGAAAAGCGTTTTATTAGCTATCGCGTCTCCTTTCCCTGAACCTTTTAACTGTCTTATTATTCATTATATTTATTCCTTGATTTACAATTTATTAGCTTCCCGTTCTATCTAAATTGACCTGCTTTGGATCCCCGGCCACTGTGGTATCGTCGGTAACGATCTTGCTGATTCATTAGCATGCTCGGCCCCAGTAAGTGGTTGTTTCTTAGGCAGATTTCCTTTCTAAAGTCTCTACTCTCTCTCTTTTCGTTCTCACCGTGACTTTTGCACTCCAACCCAGACTCATTTTACCTTGTCTTACAGCCTTCCCCATATTCTTCTCCTTGGTTTAACAATTTTCCCAGCATTAGCCGTTCTGTCACTTCTTCTATAGTTCGCCTTCGTTTTAATCATGGTCTGCTCCCAGCTTCTCGTTTCCGCTTTACTCTTGTTCAATCTCCTTTGTGTCGATCCTCCTACCTTAAATGTCACCTGCGACGCAACCCACGTTCTATTCGAATGTTCCTTTATCTCTTCAGAACGCGCGATCTTTTATTCCAATTTGCTAAGCCTTGGCCTCCCTACTCATTACAGTGCCCTCTACATTCTAGCTTTTCCATCTCCTTCTGTTATTCCTTTATTAGCCGTCTTCATTTCTTTTATCTCTAATCGTTTTTTAATATAATCTGTCGCTCCATATGTCTCTCTATTCTTCTAATCTTTTGTGTTAAGTGAATGCCCGGTGCTAACGTGCCCATCAAATAATTTTTTTTTTTTTTCTTAATTTTTACTTCCCCTAACGGGTATTTGTTAATATTACAATCTAGTCTATAGACTAATCAGTAATTTAATGCTAACTTAACATAATACCCATACTATTATACCTGCTAAGCACATCCCTACTGCGGTCGCTTAGTTTACGATAATTAATATGAATTATATATGATATAAGTTTCTTTATTATACAACCTCAAATGGTATAAAATAAAAATAAAAATTTAAAAAAATTACAACGTAATTCTTAGACCGGCCCATGTTTTAATTTTATGTAACGAAAGTTAATCATTAAGATAGGATTTTTGTGATTATGTTTTTGTTTTTTTTATGGTGTCGATGCCGGTAAAAATGACGTTGTAAACTTTGGTCTCATTTTATGCAAAGTATAGAAGAGAAAAAGATAGAAATGTAAGCAAGAAGGGTCAAGGGGCAGAGCTCCTTGCGTGGCCAACCTATAAGCTGAATAAAAACATTATTCATAATAGTAATAAATAACTGTTGCACCAGGAAAATCTCCGGAATAGAGAGAGAAAGCGCGATTGAGAGGCGGAGAAAAAGCAATAATAATTCAACTCCGTTGTCGCCATCTTAAAGCGCATTTGTTTGTTAACAAAGGTATTTATTTCATGTCGCATTAATTCATCAACGAATAGTGAATAGTCGAACCGCAGACCGTGGGAATTTCGAGGTGTGGGAAAGTGAACTTATAAGAGACCAGCACCCCATTAAGAAGAACAAAGCTATCAGGAGCAAGGATCAAATCATATGTACGTGTACGGTAATGTATTAAGTACAATTAGAAAAAAATTGGAGAAAAAGCGAAAAAAGAACTTTACATGTGTCGTAATTTCGAACTTTAAAATGAGATAGTATAAACGAATAAGACAATATAAATTTATTCCTTGCTGTTGTTGGAAACGAAGCGATGATTTTTTGCCAGCCATTAAAAGATTTTTTCATAAACTGCAAATCTCTAATATAGCGGTTACCGGATTGATTTTTTACAGCCACATTAGTTTCGAAGTTCTGCGGAGATATGAACGTGTCCCGTATGCACCTTCTTATAACCGTCTATTATAAGCAATACCGCATGTTTTTTTTATTTTTTTCAGTTTTTCGATTTTACCTCTGGAGAATATCTTTTTCTTTATCGTTGAACTTAACTATAATCTTTCCGCATGGTACACAACATTTCCACTTTGCGGAATATATATTAACGCATGAACAGATTCACATTTAATAACAGAACTCAATAGCCTCGTTGTTCGGACGGGATAAATATTTAAAATATAATGGCCAAATGAACTGTATTTGTTCAGGCCAATAAAAAAAAAAAAAAAAAAAAAAAAAAAAAAATGGAAATGAATAAAAAAACCCGCCAGAGTTCTTATAAATGGATTTTTATACAGTGATTTAAAAATAATTTAAATTTGTTCAGTTTTTCGTTCCAAGGTGGAGCCGGATTTACTTATTTAACACTAATTTACTTTGAAAAGAAGGTTAATGAATTTATTTGGAGTAAAATAATATGAACCTACATCTTAATTCCTAAGTCGTAAGACTTCGAGCATCGTGAACACTTATTTGTATATTCCACTTCTTCAGATGTAGGGAGTGTTCATAGCAATTGTTATATTCGAAACATGAGTATACGGAAGACTATATCTGGCACCGATTGTAAATGTTTTTGATTTATCCATATACAAATGGAGTTCCAAATGTGCCTGTCTATGCACCAAACCGCACGCGTATGATCGTGTAAGTGTTCGTTTGTCATTACCTTACAGGTGACTATTCTTTTTTTTTTCTTTTCCTTTATTTATCAGTCAACTCCTGAATGAGGGGCCTCCATCTAATTTCCAAGTCGCTCAATTTTAGGCTTTTATCACCAATTTTTTAAAAAGATTTTAGATCATCTTCCCCTTTTCAATACGTGTTCTGCCCTTCCCCGATTATTCGGTTGTACACGATTTCCATTATATTTGTTTCATTGTTTGCTTTCTATATTTGCCTTATTGTCCATCTATCTCTTAATGTAATTCTGAAGATGAATCTTTGCAATCTTTTGTGTTGTAATTAATACTGAAGTTTCTTAATAGCATAAGCCGATAATTTTCAACTACTTATTAATTTTCGAACTTATGACCACGACTCAACCATTGTGACGAGTGCCCCGCAAGAGGCGTATCCTAGTGCAACACCACGAGTGTTGCTAGCGCCCGTTATTTCTTTTTATTTTTTTTTTATTTTTTTTTTTAGCATCATCTGTTGGAAAAAAGCGAGTTTCTAACAAATGGCGCCCCGATCAGAAAGACCCGAATAGCAAACAAGTGTTACCTGGTGTTTGTTCCGACCGAAGAAGTACAGCGGCGAAGGATCGAAGAAACGGAGGAAACTGCCAAGCAGATACAGATAAGCGACACATTTTTCTGTGTTATGCGTTATTCTTTTCTCTTTCACAATTTAGCGACCTGCGATCTCATCTTTCCCCACGTCGTAATTTTTCGTTATTATTTTCGTTTTCGTGTCTGTTTCTCGTAACCCCGCCCAAGTATGGAGAAAGAGGATTTGTCTAGAGTGATGACCAGAAGATTGCGAGGTACACCCTATCCCGGACGATTCAAGCGATGAGGGTAGTGGTACACAGCCCGATATCGCGAACTTTTCATCTGAGACCGGGCCGGAAGGTTACGTTCCTCCGAGTCCGACGAGACGCGAGTTTAAGGATCCTGGGCCATCATTTGCGGAAGGCGGCTCGCGCTTGGAAAAAGTGCTTATGGCATTTAATAATAATAAAATTAATAGCATAAATAATCTAAATAAGAAATTTGATGAAAATAGTAATAGCGCAAATAATAAATTCGAAGTCTTAAATAATAAACTAGAAGAAAATAATCGAAATATAAATAATTACATAAATCAAAAATTCGAAGAGATTAATAGTAAGTTCGATTCTATTAAGGAGAATTACGAAAAATTGAACCAACCTGTTGACGTCTTAGAGACGAAATTAAAAAAGAACCTCAAAGAATGTAAAATAGAAATAAAAGCCGAATTAACAGACGCTTTCGAACGTAATATCTTAGAGTTCGAGGGAAAAGTAAATAATAAATTAAAAGAGCCCCATACAAGTGGGCGCAGATATACATATGTAAGTAGATGCACGAGTTGGAAAGAGGTCCGGTCCAAGTTGACAGAAAATTTTTGGAGCGAGAGGGACCGGCTGGAGGTACAGCAGCGTTTATACTCGCTGACCGAGCAATGTAGAGCCGACCAAGACATCGAGCATTATTTAATCCGATGGATGGACCGAGTAAAATATCTTCAGCCACCGATTCCGGACAGTGAATTTATACAAATCATGACTAAGAAATACTCGGTCGAGATCCAGCGATTATTGTTAGTGATGAAGAGTGACTCGGCCGAGCAAAAGTATGATAACATCCGTGACATTAATAGACAGATAGGAAGAGTGTACGCGCGGAGAAATGGGATGAGACGGGCACCGTAGACCCGGGGAACGCGAACGGTGGACGGAGTGGGGAAATAATTTGCAGAACCACCGACGGAAGTGCATACCTATGTACAAGGGTCATAATAGTAAAAATAGAAGTTAAGTTGAATTAAGTAATTATATATACGAGACGAATATGATGTATTAGACTTAAGATGTATATGATGTATAAACGATATAATTATGCTAAGTAGTATCAGAGGAGGCGACGAAGTACCTTCGTCGACTGGAGAATCACGATAATCCGCTAGCGATCGCACTGATGGACAACTCCGAGGAAGTTAGGCGTCTACAGAGAAGGAAAGTTTTTGATTTAACCGTGTAAACGTGCATTTAACTGCGTAAGCACCAGAAATTGCCCACCAACGGGTGGTTGCATTTCTGTCACGCTGGCCTCTTCTTAGTCATGTTCTTTCCTGTCCCTCTCCCTCCCAACCTTCTCCACTCTGCACCTTCCATCCTATCCCTCCCCCTCCTAGCCTTCTCCACTCCGCACCTTTCATATAAAGATCTGCTAGATAGCCTGTAAGGGCTAGTTGTAGAAGGGAAATAAAAAAAAAAAAAAAAAAAAAAAAAATTATGCTGGGAACCAACAGACGGGCAATTGCCTTGTGGGACCCGCAAATTATTTAAAAAAAAAAAAAGTTAATAGGCGAGGGCCCCTTGTTTCAAATTGCGCGGCGTAATTTAAAGTATACCGTACGCGGAAACTGACGCGCTTTTATCAGTTATTGTTGCCGAGAGCGGACGATCGAAAACTTAAGGTTGGCGGTCGAGGCCGGCTATTCAAGTTTAAGCGAGAGGGTGATCTTGTATATTGGCGCGATGGACTTGCGTCTGCGAAAATCGTGTGAAGATATTTTTTCTCAAGTTTTTGATCTTTTTTGGACGCGAAGCGTCTCTAGTGTGGCTTTGTGCACCATACTGTCGATTATGAGCTGCCAGAATATTTCGGAGCATTGGTGGCAAAGTGCGTCAATTGAATGAAAAATTTAAACCGTTACGAAATGTGCATATACGCCTTCTTGATGTATTTTCGGATTTCGCGGTCCCTCCGACAGAAAACGTCACCAATGGTGGCGAAGCTGCCCTTACCGTCCTCGTCGTTACGACCGACATAGTCCTAGCGGAATCTGCTGTTTTAGTCCACAGGGCGTTGATTTAATCTATTCGTGTCTTAATGAGTTTTTTTTGTCTCCGCTGAGTTGTAATGGCGCCTCTACAACTCAGTCAATTTATTTCCCTGTATCGGACGCAAACTTATTGACGATCGTGCTGAACAACCCCATCGACACCTTTTCTATTCTTTCTTCCCCGGATAAGTCCTCCGGTGATTCTCGTGCGTGTCGTAATTCGATAGTGCCCTGCCTGGTAGTGTATACATCAGCTCCTGTATGTATAAGGCCATCGTTGACACGGGGTCCGAGATCACTGCGATTAATGCGGATGTGTGGGAAGAGGTTAAGGGTGTTTGTGGTCAGAAGATTTTCCCCGTGTTGCCGGCATACAATATTATGAGCTTGGGCGCGTGCCGGAACGAGAAACGGGTGGTGCGCATCCAAGTGTGGGCTACTGTCGTCATCGAGAATCGTGATTACGAATGTCGTTTTATCGTTTTCGAGGGACTAACTGTTTCCTGTGATTTTAAGGACCGATTTTCTGGCGCAATATAGTGCCCGCCTCGATTTTAATAGTATATGAACGTTATCCCGCGAAGGAAATTCGCATATTGTTAAGTTCGTCGATTTATATGAGGACTGGTGTAGTCCAAATGTCGAGGAGATTGACTCCGACGACGAACTTATTCCGGCTTTTCTTGTGAACGAGGTGACTTCACCAGACGGGTCTATTTTGGGTCGTTTGTCGGGCTGTATCGAAAATTCCGAATTTTCCGATTCGACGCGTCCTCGTTTGTATGAATGTTTATGTGGTGTCGTTGACGTCTTCGCTCACTTCCCAGGTCGTTGCAATCGTTTCGTTTATCACATGTCTGTGAAGGAGCACGAAATCTTTTGTGAAACGGTTGCTGGTGAGATTTTGTGTATGTTGCGAGCTGTTCTCATCGGGCATTCGTTGTCGCCGTACGTATCGTCACTGGTAGCAGTTTTCAAAAAGGACGGCAGTATTCGTTTGTGTCTAGACGCTCGGGATAAATCATTGTCGCCGAGAATAATTGTCCATTACCGATTAATGAGCTCCTATTTCGTTTATTAAATTTCAAAATTTCGATGGGTTTGGATTTGGTCGCAAGTTTTATGCAGGTCCCGCTGCATGAAGATTCCCGGAAATACACTGCGTTTGTCTTCGACGGCCGTTGTTATGAGTTCAATGTCGTGCCTTTCGGACTAAAGATTAGCACAACAAGTGTATTTGTCAGGGCTCTGGATTTCGTGTTGTTTCTCCAGTGTTCTGATTTTGTATTGGCTACATAAGATGACATCGTCATATTGTTACGATCGGAAGAAGATCATTTACATCATTTGGATATTGTCTTGCGTACGTTATTAGGGGCCCGGAATGACGATGAGTCTGAAGAAATCGTGTTTTGCGCAGAGGAAATTAGATTTTTTTGGATATTGGCTGTCGACGTCGGGAATCTCGGTGCAGTCCGAGAAAATTCAAACAATTAAAAATTTTCCCCGTCCGGTGAATAAGGATCAGGTCATGTCGTTCCTCGGTATGTGTAATTTTTATATCGTAAATTTATTTATTCGTATGCAGAAATTATTCAGCGTGTCTCGAGTTTGGTCGGTAAAAAAATCCCATTCGTCTGGACGAGCGAGTATGATGCGGCATTCCAAGCTTTCAAAGACGCTTTTTCGCAGTATATTAAGCACCAGGAGCCAGATTATGGGAAAGAGTTAGTAGTCTGCTCTGATGCGTCGGACAGGGCTATCGGGGGTTCTCTATCTCAGTTTGACGAAAGGGGTCACCCTCGGCCGATTACGTTCATGAGCAGACTGCTAAACCGAACGGAACTATTTTACCACCGAAAATGAACTTCTCGCGGTTGTTTTTTGTTTCAAAAAAATTTCAAATTCTCGTGGTAGGCCGGTCTGTTATTATTTTTTCGGATCACCTAAGTTTAAAATGTTTGCAGGAAGCCCGTTGGAAAAACTCGCGTCTGACTCGGTGAATGTTATACTTGCAAATTTTTAATTTTCGGGTGGAACATCTACCGGGGAAAGAAAATGTGGTTGCCGACATGCTCACGAGGAATCTGGGCGAATGCGACGATCAGACTGAGCCCTCATTACATTTTTGGCAAAAAATAATCAAACTTATATTAGGGAGTTGTTTTGCGATCTGGGTGTCGACCAGTGGAGAGATAGGGCTTGGAGATCTGTTATTGATAATTTGTCGTATTCTGTGAAGTTGAAACGGTTCTATTTCGTTTTTTCGTCGGTCGGCTAGAAATGGATTGGCGTCTTTGCATTCCGTCCACACATATCGAGGATTTGATCTGGTACTTTCACACTAGGTATAAGCACTTGTTAATTTCTTGCACGTGTCACTTTCTCAGATGCGAAAAAATATTAATATCTCTAGCAAAAAAATATTTCATTACTGACAGTTTGTTTTGTGTTGTCGTTTGATAAATAGTAAAATTCTGAGACCAGCCTGTACTGTTGTACAGAATACAACGCGCGACCATTCACGTAATAATTTTTTTTTACAAATAAATAGCCCGTTTTATGCCGTTATTTTGAATATTATACGGAAAATCATGTAAGTATTGTTTGAATTTAGAATTTTCTCGGGTTTGCATTCACACACACACACACACGTATACGCCACACGACAAACTAGAAAATGTTCTGAAAGTATGAATAATTTATTTAGGGCGGAACATAAAAATCTTGATGATATACCTAGTTTACTACAAGAATTGTCGGATGAAGAAAACAGTGTTGTTGGATGATAGTGACGGTGATCTACGTGAAGAAGATATTTGTAAAAACGTTGAGGAAACTGATAGTGAGCAAGACGGTGACAACGACGAAGAAACTGACAAAACTCCTAAAGATCAGCGATTTTACAAATAGGAAAAGATGGATATGCACGTTAGCAAAAAAAACTCTTTTGCAAAAATATCAAAAACAAAATAGAAAAATATAATAAAATTACTTCCTGGACCAAAGCAATTTTCACGAGATGTGAATTCTGTAAGTCAAGCATGTATAAAAATGATCGATTTGAATATGATTGACAATTTGCTAAACATTTATTATTATTGTTATTAATAAAATTTAATAAAAACAGTAGTAATTTGGATTTATGACCAATTGATTTATAAACATTTATTTCATTTATCAAAATAATAGTATTTAAGACAAATAACATGTTAAAAAAATTCAGTTTAGACCAAAAAAACACAGGTGTTGTACAAAGTACAACGCGTGACCAGTCATGTTACAAAAATGGGCGCGACCGGTGGAAGGTTAAGCTCAATAAAACCATTAACGGAGCCTTGGTGGCCACCGGAGAATATGTTCCGGCGCAACTTTATAATAATTAATCGTTTAAGAATTGAGCACATATCTTTATCTCACGACTACGTATTCCACAGGAATTCGCCTCTCACAAGCTGCCCTTTCTGTTCCCGTTCGTGTTATCCCCAGTACGTCATATCCTTTCCACGTGTACTAAATTTGCAACAGCCCGATCGTCATATAACCTAAATTTTTCTTTACGAAAGTTCCTCGCCAATGATACTGCAATGATCGCCCAAACCTTGGCATACATTAGAATAAACCAAATCGCTCCAGTCATTTAAACTTTGATAATTGCCGTATGCCGTAATGACCTGTGCAGTTATACGGTAAGGAAAAAAAAAACAAAAAAACAATATATTTATAATTCGTTATTTACATTTATTAACCCAGCATATGTGCATATACTTGCTACATTTTCTTTTTTTTTTTAAAGAAAAAAAAGAAAATACTTACCTGTGCGATTATATATACTTTCTGGTTAATATATGCTTACAATTCTTATTTTTAGACCCATATCTCTCCTCCCACAAGCCGCTAAAATTTTTGAACTTATTCTTTATAAAAAGTTATATCCATCTCTAAAACACTATATTTCAATTGATCAACATGGGTTTGTTGAAGGTAGATCGGTCGTAACTAACCTAATGACGTTTACAGATTACGTTTCCGCGGTGCTAGATAGGTCTTCGCAGGTAGACGTAGTGTACACTGATTTTCAAAAAGCATTTGATAGGGTAGATCACTCAAGTCTATTGTACAAATTAAATAATTTAGGGTTCTCTACCAGGTTATTAAAACTTATGGAGAGTTATTTACGAAATAGGGAGCAATATGTTTATTTTAATAACTGTAGGTCCCGTTCTTTTCTCTGCCCCTCCGGAGTGCCTCAGGGCTCTATTTTAGGCCCATTCCTCTTCCTAATGTACATTAATGACTTACCGAATGTTTTGCAGTACTCCAAAATTCTGTTATATGCTGATGATGCAAAATTATTTAGAGAAATTAGAAATGTTGAAGATACTATATTACTACAAAAAGATATAGATAGTTTTGCATCATGGAATGCTGCTAATAACTTACCAGTGAATACGTCTAAATGTAAATTTATTTCGTTTACTCGCAAAATTCACCCTACTTCTGTCTTATACCATATAGAGGGTTCTCTTTTAAAAAAGGAGACAAGTGTCACGGATCTTGGCATTCTTTTAGATGAAAAATTTACATTTAAATTTCATGTAATAAATACTATTCGTAAGGCGAGGAAAATGCTGGGTTTAATGTTACGGAGTAGTGTGAATTTCAGATGCATTGAAACATACTTATTCTTATACTTCGCTTTGGTTCGTTCACATTTAGAATTTGGCTCGTTGATTTGGAATCCTACATCTGCTGATTTAGTAGCTAGAATAGAAAGAGTGCAGATAAAATTTATAAAATACTTACTATATCGATTTGGTAATTTCAATGGTGAGCATTTCGAATACAGTAAAACACTTAGACAATTACGCATGAACAGTCTAGTGGAGAGGAGGAAGGAGATAGCGCTTCGCTTTTTGTATCATTTGTTGCATGGTAAAATAAATTGTCCCCACCTCCTAAGGAAAATATTGATTAAAGTACCCATTTCTGGTGTTCGACCAACTCATACACTGGCAGTTCAGTTTGCAAGGACTCAGCAATACGCATGTTCACCTCTACGCTTCTTATTTACACTGTACAACAAACTAGAGAAGGAGCATCAGGAACTAGACATATTTGATAGTTGTTCGGGCGAATTTTTAAAAATTGTCAGCTTTTTATAATATTGTGCTGTGCAGTAATTGGCGTAAGCTGTTGCACTAGCAAATTGTATAATGAATAAATAAATAAATAAATAAATAACATAAATAATATTATCAATAAAACTAGAGCTATATGACTAAACCCAACGGTTCCATGTTAAATGTACTAGCCTTCACCAGATTTAAAAGCTAGAAAAATAATAACAACAATAGTAATGATAACAGTAATAATAATAATTACCAGAAATAAATAACAGCAATAGTAGGTAATAGTAATGTACACAGTTTCTCATCCTGGTAGCTGTAAATCGTAAACTTTGCTTTATTTTTATTTAGAAAGAATTTATTTTGTTGCAGCCAATTATAAATTTTATCTATATCCTTCTGAATATTAATTTTCAGATTTTCTGGAAAACGAAAATTCATAACCAATACCGTGTCATCAGCATAAGTAAATATTCTTCCATTTACTGGCAGGTTGTATAATTCATTTATATAAATCAAAAATAAGTAAGGACCCAAAATTGTACCCTGTGGAACCCCAGACTCCTGTATGCTACTATCACTTAGAACCCCATTGATCTTAATTACACTTTTCCTATTAGTTAGATATATTCTGAATCAAAATTATATATATTACCACGAAAACTACGAGCATATAATTTGTCTAGTAACAATTAAAAAACGAATTATAAGAAAAGGAGACAAATTAAAAAACATTTGACGACTCTTAAAACAAGTCCACTTCACTCAGATTTACGATTTAATCTAAATGTATGCCCCGCCACATTTTAAGATCCTTGGTATCGAGCATGTGGCCTCTGGAAATTACATGCGTGTAAAGTTCATCCGACTATAGAAAGCTCGTTGCACAAATTTCTCGACGAAGGTCGAAAGGAAATAATAAAATGACTGAAAATTCAGCGATTCTAAATAATCGGATAGAGTCAGATTGACAACCCTCCGTAACAACAAAACCATCTACCTTGTTTTTGGTACCATAAATTCTCCTCCCGAAAAATAAAATAATAAACGTAACATATTTCCTATGCTGATCCATTTTTTCAGCATCTCACGCTGCATAAAATTTTTATCGTAAGATTTAAACCAATTCGTAATTCTTTTTTCCTTTTTTTTTTTGGCATAGCGATAAACCATTCGGCCAGTTTTCACTTCAATATAACTCTGTTGGCCGTTGTCGCAGTGACCCATACCGCTACGGGCGACGCTTCAAATACAACTACTAATAATAATGATGCCGGTGGTAAAGGAAGAAAATGAAAGCTTTATCTATCTTCTGAAGTATATTATATTTTCAAGGTTACATGCGTTGTTTAGATGAACGGGTAACATTTTCCAGACTAACAACGTAGTCTCATTAATCTAAACTTCAGCATGACGTAATAGGAGCTGGCTTATTTACGTTAGAAGCCTTTTTTATTTTAAATCGAAAAGCGACGGTCTAACACGGTAGAGCGGGTTCCGTTTGCACGAATCGGAATAAGTCAGCCCTGAACTACGAGCTTACCGTAAGACTAGAGCATTTTGTTTTAAAAAGTCCGAAGCAGATTTTTCGGCGAAACATGTCCAGCTCCAGCCACCACTAAAACGCCAGTTTACCGTGAAAGAAGAAAACAGTTGCTTTCAAAAAGTCCAGACCCCATTTTTCTATGAAACATGTCCAGCGTTAACCGAACTAAAAGCTTTATCGTCGTTACCATTCCGGTAATATTTCCTTGGTCGAACTTTTTCCCTCGATTAAATCTCGCCTATTTATTTTCCCTCCATAAATTCGTTTCCCGAGAGTTATCTTTCATCATGTCTTGTAGCGAAGTAACGAGAGCGAAAACGTAAAACCGTTTCGAACTGATGGAATTACTACTTCTTGATGGAGTAGAGAAAGCTTCTGGAAAATTAAGAAAACAAATTGCTAATTAGAAGAAAGTGGGGAGCTGAGCGGGAACTAATAGAACTTTAACGTAGAACAGTTTGTATAATTTTTCGATTTTTTTTTCGTTTTTTTTTCCGATTAAAATTTCATAATTTGCAGAAAATCAGAGCGGAAAAATTTTATTCCGGTGTTTTTTATCATTTTGCTTCTCTTTTTATATTAAAATTGTCTCTAAGAAAAAGTAAAATATTGAAACACAGTTTTACTAAATATGTAAACAATAATTTTAAAATTGGCTTTATTTTTGATTTTTTTTTTCAATATTTTTTATTTTTTTTTTTTTTTTTTTAATGTTGCTAAACTTGTTTAACCCAAGCTTATTCAGTAAGTTTAATAAAAATAACTGTATAGATCTCAATTTTTTAACTGCATACTGTTATGTCAATAGTTCGGTTACGCGTCTTTTTTTTTATTTTCTTTATAATTGCTCGGATGCCCCCTTCCGATATGTCATCAGGATACGACCGTAAGAGAGTTATCGAATATATCAAATTTAACAATAAAGTAATGTGACTGATTTTTTTTTTTTTTTTTGCACGCGTGTGGAGTAACATTTATCCTTCCTCCTTTTCTAATCAACTTTCCTTTTATCTTTCTATTTAAACCGTTCTTCCATCTTATCCTTGATTTCATAACTTTCCATTTCTTGCGATGCTACATTATTTCTTTCCCATGTCGATTGCGTTAAATCATAGTCTCCTCCTTTCATTCCTCACTTACTCTCCTTATTGTCCTCTGCATCCTTTCTAGTGATAATCAAGAATGTAATTCTAAATACATCCTTTTTTACGCCGATCTGTAGTAATCTTTTTCTATTAATGATGAGTCTTGCCGCCTAATTAATGATGCGCGTTAAAACAATTAATATTTTAAATATACGAGAAATTAAATTTTTTTCTTAAAATTGAAAAAATTATCAATCTTTTTCTATATTGTATTTTTGTAAAAACTATCGAAACTATTACATAGTGTCTGACGACCCGATGCGATACTACTTTTGTAATAATTCGTTAAGCTTTTTACTTATTTTTGACATTTTTTCGTGACACTTTATTCGTCCATTTTCTATTTAACAAAGCTAATAGATTAGAATTCATAGAGGTCTAACGAGAAACTTTCATTACCCACCTTCTTGGAACTACTCAGTACATGCTCCGAAAGATATGTTAGTCGAATGTAACCTCTAGCAGGTCCATCAAAATAAATGTTCTTTCTTTTTTAATCGATTATTTCAAATTTCATGTTTCAACACTTTCTTCAAAAGTCACTTTGCCGAAAAATCTTATTGCCGGTACCGTATATGAGAAAAATCTTTTTCTGGTCATTTTTACTATATTAAAATTCAAAAATGTCTCTAATCCACAGAGTTATTTTGTTTTTGTTTTTTTTTTATTTTAAATAAAATTTTTTTATAACGTCAGGAAATTATTCGGAAATATTGAAAAACAACTTCGCGCGGAAGTAATAATGACTGTAGCGCAGTACGATTGCCTAGCAAAATTTCAGCAAACTGGGAGAATTTTTTATAAAGAAGAAAAATTAAAAATGAGCACAGAAAAGGCATCAAGGAAGACTAGAGGCTACCGGAAATAGATCGGGGATAGCTTTAAAGAAGTATACATAAACGCTGGAACAGCTCCTTAGACGACGGAAGGAGACATACGACACAAACCCTCGAAGTTACTTAGCCTTTTCAGACACTACTACTGAATATTGCTTTTTCTTCTCTTTCAAATTTTTCCAAAAATCTGTCAGTTTTTTTTTTATTTATTTATTTTTTTTATTTATTTATTTTTTTTATTTATTTATTTTTTTAATTATACTATCTCGCTCGATAACTTCAAAGTTTAAAATAACGATTTTATACCAGAATTAAAATTGAAATTTTCGACGAGTGATCACTGTTTGAAACGTAACTTAAATTTCATCATCAGAAACTTCAACCGAATTGTCTTTGTCGACTCTGCTAAATTATAATAGTGTTTTTTTCATTACTTCTTAATGCTCTGTTACAACTTAAAATTTTTCGACCGAGACGGGTTCTTTTTGTTATTTATTTTCGTCGAAAAGCGAAAAATATGTACCGCGCAGCGGTGTTTTTTGCAAAATTATTGCGAAATAGTGCGCATAGACGATTGAACCATTTTTTTCCTTTACGTATCTCTTCGATATATCTGCTGCATTCCGGTTCGCAGCTTTTATCAACATAATTCTGTCTAAAAATTTTTTCTGCGGTGACGATAAAAGCCGCAGTAACGGAAAAGTCGAATTCGGAATATGAAAATTCATGAAAAATGTTCGATGAAGTGTGCACGCTCATAGAACTGTACAAATAACATTAAAATCAGTGAACACCGATCGGAATTTATGGTGTCGACACATTTTTGAATGTCGAAAGTTCATAAAGAACACCTGCCGCTTGTTTGCGCGGTATGTACGTTGTTAATCAACTTTGATCGTATTCGATCGTCAGTGGTAAATAATAATAAAATGCTTTTTTACAAAAAAAATAAATACCGATACTTGAAGGTTTATTATAAAAATTTAAAAATGCACCAAAAAGTAAAAAATAATTACTCCCGATTAGAAAATATATATATCAGAGTGATGATATAACACTTAAGTGGTGATATCGTAATTCTTATACAACATTAATACCTTAATTAGAGTTGGCATTAAATTCATGTTAGGAACAATTTAATCAACATATGAATTTGATGCCAACTCTAATTAAGGTATTAATGTTGTATAAGAATTACGATATCACCACTTAAGTGTTATATCATCACTCTGATATATATATTTTCTAATCGGGAGTAATTATTTTTTACTTTTTGGTGCATTTTTAAATTTTTATAATAAACCTTCAAGTATCGGTATTTACTTTTTTTATAAAAAAGCATTTTATTTTTTACTTTTTAGTGCATTTTTATTCAATTAAATTAAAACATTTTAATAAGAACAGATATTTCCACGATGTGAAAACATCAAAAGCTACATTATTTCCATGGTAATTTGGCAAATTTATAGTATTTTAAGTCAAAATAAATCTAACCCAACTGTGAAAACAATCATGAATGAAAAGCATCCAAAAAGCTTCAATCTCCCTCGCATTATTAAGGATAACTGAAAAACTACCGGTCAGATCTTGATCAAATTTAAATGGGACCATATGGGAAGCATCGCCTTTTAAATAAAAGAAGAATCATCAAAATCGGTTCATCTAGAAGAAAATTTTGTGGTAACACACATAAAAAAAAATAAAAAAAAAAAAAAAATACAGTCGAATATTCAACCTCCTCCTTTTTTGAAGTCGGTTAAAAAGGAGAAATATAAAAAGCAAGCAAAACTAAAATAATACTTACCTTGGCTGGATCTTGGCACTGGATCCACCATAGACCAGCTGAACTTCTTCTAGCGATCAAAGAACGACATCCTATCGAACTGCTTCGTCGACTGGTTCGCGATATCCTTCGACAACGGCACGGGGTAACAACGGACAACGATAACTTTGGACCATCGCGTGGTCTGTTTCTGCACCATACAGCATTACAAGATTCCTCCACTGTAACAAATTCCATTTTTATAAATTAATTATCACTGTAAAAATCGAAAAAGTATAACACCTTTTTTTATACGAAACAAAATTCGGACTTTTTTAAGATGATGATATAGAATTATAGACTGTGCTTTGCGCGCACTTAAATCACTAGTATTATCAAAAGCACGACTCACGTTAGGAAGCTTTAAAATACTTCTTTACACTGTTTTAGCACAAATTCTATTGCATGAACTCAAATTTTTAAGTATTCTCTGAACACGATGTCACTTTCCCGGCTATGATTACTAGGTCTGAATGAGATTATTTTTGATTCATTTTTGATAGAGTTTTTTTTTAAAAAGTTTTAATGAGAGAGATTAATTGAAATCTGAAAAATTAAGTTACCTTTACATTTTTAATTAATCGATATTCGGATGTTCCTGTTCTTCTGACAAAAAATAGATCCATCGGTAAGGCAATGTGACAGTAACATATGCTTAAAATGATGCACACGGAGAAAGAATACTCTCAAACATTTACGTTGACATTTGTTTCCTGACTGTGGATTTTCTTTACTGTTCCGGAACACGAACTGTATTAATTCCTCATAGATGTTCTTTCTTTATGACGGATATCGCAACCACTGAAATTATTCAAATTTTATCGGAAAACCTATTTCATTGAAATTCATGATCAATTATGATCATAAAATATTTCACGGTGTTTACTGTCGATTTTATAGAAATAAGATTAAAATTTTTGAATTTCTTTCTGATTTTCTCCATTCCCTAGGACAATCGTATGGCACTTTTTTTTTTTTTGGAAAAAAAAGTCAGTCTACAAAAGTTCCATTATGTTATCCCTGAAAATTATCACGTACATTTATTGACAAGAGAGAACATCAGAAGTGTGCGTTCGCAGCCACATGCGCATTAAAAGTAATGAAATGAATGATTCCTTAGCTCGAGTTGCTGCTTCCTCTCGTTCCTTTTCGTAAGGAAAATTCCATCCTCTAACTTGAATTCCCTATGTACTAAGTTTCATCTCAAACTTTGGTCAGATATTTACCCCTCCTCCTTTCGTAACGATCAATCCTTTTATCGATTTCTATACAACCTAGTCTTTCTTCTAATACCTGGTGTTCTTTGAGTTTTTTTCACTTCCCCATATTCTGTTGTCATTTCTGTGATTCGGTTGCATTTTAACCATTCTGCTATCTCTTCCTCTCGTTTATCTCTTCCTCTCGTTTTCGCTATTCCCTCCTCTCCTATAATTGTCCTCTCCACCGTAATGAAACGGTGGTTTGCAACGTCAATCACATCGTTTTTGAGTGTCCATTCCTTTCTGTCGAACGTTTTATTTTATATTCTTGTCTGCTGAAACTCACTCCTTATTGTGCATTTTATATTTTGTCCTTCCCCTCGCCATCCATTATTTCATCCATTAGTTTCTTTATATTGTCCATATCTGACCGAATTATAAAATTTAACTGACGGCTCTTTTCTCTCTCGCTGTTTTTTAGTGTAAGTCCTTAGCTGGAGTGCTCAAAGGGGGGTTAAAAACAAAGAAAAAAAAAACTTCAGAAGTGTTTTGGTTCAACTATTTTCAACTTTCACGTTATTCGAAAAAAAAAACAAAAACGAAAACGAATGTTTTACAATCTTTTTTGCATTCGTCTTTAATGAACTAATACGAGGTGCGATCGAGAAGTAACAAGAATTTTTAATTTCTTTTCCAAAAATATTTTCACCTAATCTCCAACGTTTATTCCATGGTCCTTTCAAAGTAGTCGGCCCCCCTATTGGTATTATGCACTTATGCCGCACCGTAGTTTCGAGAAGCTCTGTTGGAACACCTTTTTAGACATGGTATCTCGCTCTGCGATTTCACCTCTATCTTATCTGTCCTTGAAAAACATTGCCCTTTTTGCGTGTGCCTTCTTGAGTTTGGGAAATAGAAAATGGTTCGCCATATTTGGAGAATACGGTGGTTGCGCCATTACAGCAGCGTTATGTGCTACCACGACGAACTGTCGGATAAGCAAATATGCGCCGGTGCTTTATCTTGGTGCAAAATTCCCACGAAGAGAGTTGTTTCTCCAAAGTTCAACTAGTCGTTGCGTGAAATTTGTAAGTACTCCTTACTAACTGTACGACCAGACGGTAAAAGTTCTTAATGAACTATACGAAAACGCGTGCAAAAGTTTTTCGTTACTTTTTAATCACACCTCGCAAATCGTCTTAGGGTTCAACATTCAAATCTTTGTTTCGTCAACCTTTTTTTTTTAGCTTTTTTTAATATGTTTTTTTTTTTACCTGCGTAATAATTTATCCTTATTTATTGTATAATTAGGATATTATTTTAAATATTCAATTTTATTATTATAAAAATGATATGGTATTTATTAAATAGTTTGAAAAATTTATATAGGATTTACGCCCGCGCCTTTTTTTATTACCGCATGATTAATAAAAAAAAACAAAAAAAATATGTGGCAATAGAAAAAGAAGGCGGAAAGGAATAAATTGAAAGCTTTATTTCTTAAGTGTATATTTTTCAAACTTTTTAATAAATATCAAATTTTTCATCACTCTTATAAATGTGATAAAGCAAAATTTAATATTTAAAATAATATCAACGGGGAACTACTACTTTGATGGAAATGAAATATAAACATTGAAGATTAGGTAAATAATTTTTGGAAAAGTTAAAAATTCTCGTTACCTTTTGACCTCATCTCATATAAGCCCGTTAACTTTAGACGAGCTTTTCCAAGTTTCACGGACTAATGCAAAAAACGGTAAAATTCGTTTCCGTTTTTTACCGAATCCTACCATTTGGAAAAAGTTGGACCAAATCAGCGATCCACACTTCCAATGTTCCCCTTGTAAGCCTGTAAGATGATTAACATTAGTATACATGAATCTTCGCGTAAGAGATTAATAGCTATTATTAATTATTCGAAAAACGCTTTCAAATTGTGATGAACTTTGCTGTATACGATATTCCGAAAGTCGGTATCCAAGAAATAAGCCATCGGATACCCGACACGAGAGGGTTTTTTAATTTGTAGAATTATCTCTCATCTGTGCAAATTTATTTCGAAAATGTAACGTATAATTATATTAACAATGGGAAGATATTTGTTTTGCGAAATACGGATAATTTCGGTTCAATTAAAATTATCGGGTGTTTTGATGAAATAACGTGTACAGCCATTGTCAAGAATATGCCTTTAGCATTCACTGCCGAAGCCATATTGACTTACGCACAGTATTCCATTTTTATTAGTTTCATTTAGACATAACCTTCTAGTGCTTTTTCCGGAAAGAGTTGAGTAAAGATGTATGTTTCCTAAACGCTGAACTATCGGCTATAGTTTTTTTTCCCTGGTTTTCGTAGTGATTAGTTACCTTTCATGCAGACGTGTTCCATTTCAAAAGGTCTTTATTTATATCGTGAAATTCGTCTCCAGAGATTCTATGTTAAATTGTTTGGCAATTTTATCTTTGTAATTTATCGTTTTTTTATTACATCGAAGTTTTATTATACCGGGATGATACTTTCTTGACCAACATTTCTCGTTTATTGGAAAGAGCTGACTTCGTTAGATGGGCAGTTGACCGATTTTTTTCTGAATGTCTTTTTGAACTTCGTTACTCATTTTAATTTGATCACCTTTCGATACTGTCGTTATTATTCGATTTTTCCTTTTTTTTTTTCTATGGAAAGTGATATTTTATTAGAGTAAATTTCACGGTTTTTAAGCGCTTATCAAAATCGTTTATGTAATATCGTTAGATCTAAATAATTAATTCGATCAATAGGTTTCCCCATTCATCTAAAGCTATACGTTATTACGGTTTAGATTCGTTTTTATTGACTCTTAAAAAGTATATTATAATTTCAATTTCAAAGATTTTAAATTTTCTTATTATTTATATTAAAATTATCCTTAGTTCACCACTACGTTTTAGTCTTTGAATCTTGTGTTGTATGCCGTCCTTTCAAATGGTCGACGTTAGTCCTTAGAGAACCCTCTTTTCATTGATGCCTTCTTTGCATTTAAATAGCCGTCGAACTCAATCTATATCGTACTTAAAAGTTTTATTTAATTTATTTTTTTGAAATCTTTTTTTTTAATTTTCTCCTTTAAAGATATTCGATTCTTTTTCTAATTAACCCGTTCGGTTTTTTATTTGGTCTTCTTTTGTCGGAATTTTTTAAATTTCATTATTTCGTTTTTTAATTAATTTTTCAGTCAATGATCCGGTTTTTAAAAATATTTAGTTGTTTCTGTCATTTACTATAACGCATGATTTTCCGTTCTTATTTCTTCTTTAATTATTTCATTTATAACTTTTAAGAATTCGCTGAAACATTTAAATCTCTATAAATAGAAGCACACATCAACTGACACATCAGTCATAACGGAAATGAAAATACGCCATCTTCCTTGCTAGAGAGTCTTATGAGATCTCGCGATATTAATCATATATATCTCGAAACACTTGTCGCGATATGAAATACGCTAAAGGAAAATGAGTACTAGAAGATTTTGTTGCGGACTGGAAACAAAAAAGAAGCGAACGAAAGAAAATATGTATAAAAATCAACGAACGTTTTTTCTTACTCCTTTCCTCTTCTTGCCTTTGTTTATTCCTGCTACTGAAGTTATTGACTCCTGTTTAATTTCTGCATGTCTACGATTCAAAGTCCCTCAGACGTCGGACCACTAATTATTAAAAATAAACATGGGCGTCGCCAGGGTGGGCAAGGGGGCTACTGCCCCCCCCCCCTTGGAGTCTCGAAACGTTTTAGTGAACTGGCCATGATGAGTATTCATAGGCGTGTAATCATGGACAATTTTTGGAAGACTTTGATAATTTTATTATAAAAATTTGCCATAAACCCGCGAAAATTACGTTTTAATTAAGATTTTATTCTTGTTTAATAAAATATTAAGCCTTCACAAATTACAAAAATTTTATTTTTCCTATAACCCTCATATCCTCTTTCTATCATCTTGCCCCCCTCCCGGCTCATCGGCTGGCGACGCCCTTGCAGCGCGGCTGTGTTAAAATTTAAATATTTCTAAAAAAATTCGAAAATTTCCCCTACTGGCGGACTATTTAAAAAGATTAAAAAATAAATAAATTTCTTTCAAAGAGAATTTTGAAAAAAGTTAGATAATTTTGTCTAAACCGACCGCGTCATGATTGTGTCCCTCAAATGACTGATCTATTTTTCCCTCTCAACTCCTAGCATTTGACGTATCCCAGCACCTTTTACTCTGTTTCATATATCTTGTCCTTCTTTGTCCATCATTTCTCTACTTGGTTCTTTTATATTATCTATTTCTGACCAGATAGTTATTTAACCGTTACCGCGCCCGGGGGGGGGGGGTGATTGTGTCACCAATGGGTTTATTCGAATCTTGAAGTGGTGGTAAGGATGATGTTTCATGAAAAGTAAGAGAAATAAGACCCCTCGTGAAAAAACTACTTTGATAAGATTGTTTAGTAATAAAAAAAAAAAAAACTGTTTGCCAAGGAAGCTGCTTCTGGAGGCGTACCATGTCCTTTCAATCCTTCTACTGATTTATTTCGAAAAGTTAAAAGAGACAATCGACAAAACTGGATAAATATAAAGAAAAACTGAAACATAGGTATAGTATTATAATACAGTCTAAAACTATCTCGTCGAGACCATGATATTATTATGTGCCGTTAACTATCCCTGAAAGGCTTATTAGGAAATTTGTTACCTCGATCTGTCGTCTTCGTATGGGACATACACGAGTTTCACAGAATTTTTAAGGTCAAACGTCAAATTTAATTTGCAGGATAACGGAGATGATTAGTTATTAGGAGGGAATCAATCATCTGTTATTTTCTCGCAAATTATTTGACAGACGCAGAGATAAATTTTTCAGGCACTTAATTTCCTTGTCGGTTTTTCCTTTTTATAATATGCGGTATTTGCTTTGTTGTGTGGACCAGGCTTTGGTCGCCTTATTCTGGTTTATAATCGATTGCAACATTGTTGTGGTTAAGATGGCAGTTGTATAGAGTTATTTTTATTTTTTAATTCGTCTATTTATACATTTTGATACCATTTGCATTTTCCTTCCACCATATTGTCCCAGGGTCGTTTTGCTTTCAGTGGGAGAGTGAACGCGAATAAATCGGAAAAAAGCAAGTGGAGGGAAAAATATATTTTACATGGTACCACTACTGACCGGCACACTTCCAAATAATTAAACACATTTTATTTTATCTATTTATTCATTTTTATTTCATTTTACTTTTTTTTTTCTCTTTATATTTTATTTATATATTTGAAATAAGAAGGTTAGTTTGTTTAGAGTAAATTTGTGTTGAAAGTGGTCAAATGGTTTTAGATGCCGGGCCAAAAAAATAAAATAAATTATCGAGAAAAAATTTAAAAAAATTAATTCAAAAAAGAATAACAATAATAGAATGCGGCTAAACACATTTTTTCGAACGGACAACGAATAATCAATCCCCTTCGGTAAAGAACCGCAACAAAAGTACATTTCATAAATAATGGAAGATGCAAGGACGAACAGTATCGTGACTAATGGAGAAAAAAAAATGCTCCAATTAGATGATTAAGAACAGAGCAATTCCTAGTGACTGACTTTCAGATAATTGACCAATAAGTTGAAATCAGCGTTTCGTGAGTAGCTGAAGAAAAGGAAAATTCAACACTAATAACGTTGTCGATAAAGCTACCGTAACGCACAATTAATTTGCATATAATTGGCAACGATGATGTAGTTCAGGCGAGCATGTCCACGCACGAACATGTCAATCCGCGAGATCCCCACGCATAATATTTTATCAACGTCGGACGAAGCAGATCAAAAGATGGCCGTATTTAATGAATGAACTAGTTCTAATCATGCCGGAAGTAGCGACATAAACTCCAGTCCGTTAATTGTGAGGTATAGTGGCCACATTTTTCATTCGGATGCTGTTTTTTTCACATCGAAAAATCGTCAAGCGAACTCCTAATTGAAACATAATAAACCGTAGCTGACTTGTACAATTTTTCGGATAAATTTCCATTCACGCCGATACATGGCTGCAGCAGAGGGAAGAGCCAATATATTAAACGCGACAATTTTCATCACCGAAAAGAAAATATTCGCGAGAACGCATTAATCATGCAAATGTCTAGCGAAAAAGAGAACTACATAGTGTGAGCAGGAACGAACACTGTATGATGTCATTAAGAGGAATCTCAGCATCATATTTCGCGACGCGTTCAAATAAGAAGACGGTAAAGGAGCGGATTTCTTCGTTCGTTTCCTTTTGATCCGTTTACAGGAAAAACCAATTAGAGTCGCCTTCGTAAAATAAATTAGAAAAAAAGAGACCAAAAAATGAAAAAAATAAACAAAATATGAGCGAAACACAAACGAACAATTTCGTTTTTTAGATGCCCTCGTAAAAAACCTCGAATATTTAGTATCCGAGAAATTTTTCTGGAAAACTTTAAAAGTTCTTATCTATCCTAAAAGATGCGTTTTTTTTTTTAGGTTTTTTTTTTTCAATATTATTACAAAGTTTCTTAAAATGGTAATCAGTATTAAATACTATACAATTATTGCTATGATCGCTAGGAGCCTGAAGAGAGTTACGTACAATAGATATATAGTGCGCGGTAATTCTAAATGGTTCTCCGAAGTAGGGGTTGTTGGGATGTAGTTGTTTTAGCTGTCGTTATGTTGTATTATTGTTCAATGAGACAGCCGAAGAGATTGATGTGTCCGTCGGGCAATCGTAATATCGGCTACTAAGGAAGTTTATTTTCTCAATCAATGTGGGGGTATTTGTAGAAGTACTTTTGTAGGATGTTGCTGCGTACAAACCACGGTGCATCGCATAGACGTCGAAGAGATCTATTGTAAAACATTTGAAGGTTCTTAAGATTAGAGTTGACTGTCGTGCCCCATAGCTGAATACCATATCTCCAGGAAGGCGCAACGATTTGTTTATAAATTAATAGAGTTTATTTTCAAATCGGAGTTTACTTTTCGCTGCGAAAAAGCCAATCAATTTTCTTGATTTTATAGCGATCATTGTGTAAAGTAATCTTAATGTGATATTGTGCCGATAAATCACCATCTAAATCCATAAACGAACCTGGCTCACTTGAACACGCAAGTTCCTTTTCTGAAAGTGAAGGGGGGGGAGAAAACCGATTTTTCCGGATTTACTGATATGTTACACCTTTTAGCCCGCAAGACGAATCGAATAATGTATTCTTGTGCCTGCCCCCTACAGCCTCTGCTGGACAGGCTGAGTTGACAAGGAAGAGCATATCGCCTGCGTACGTTGCGATTAGGTCGGTATCATCAGAGTTGGTAATGGTACATCAACGGTGTACAAAGCGTAAAAATTAGACCAAGCACACTGCCCTGTGGAACTTCAGCACTCCGAGTATCACGTACCTGTACGTAAAATGCGCAATTGTACAAATACGGTTGGAAAAGACGAGATGCTGATGAGGCAGTTAAGTTTATGCAAAAGTCGGGCTGTCCATAACACCTATCAAATGCCTGTTGGACGTCTAAGAATATATATATACATATATATATATATATATATATATAGGTGCACAGTATTGCTTGTTTTCAAAGTCTATTCAATTATGTTGAACAACCCGATGTAGTTGCGCAATGGTGCCATGTTTCCCCCGGAAACCGAACTGATGTTCAGGAATCGCTCTCGTTCCTAGAACTTCCATCATCTTGGATAATATTATTCTTTCGAATATTTCGGAGAGGATGGGAGGTAAGCTTATTGATCTGTGGGACGCGAATAGATTATCTAGCTGCTCTAGGTTTAGCGGATCATAACAGTTGCGGCATAATTTCATTGAGATAGTGAAGAATCCGTAGCATGACATTGAACATCTTTACAATAAACAACACTTTTTTGATCGGTAGGGCTTTAACTGCTCGACCATCAATGTCGAGTCATACCCGGCGATCTTCTTAAGCTTTAATTTTCTGATTTGTTCTATATCGATCGGAGTAGGAGTTCTCTCCGCCCGAAGAAACTTCGTCTTAGAAAACAAAACAAACTATATTGAGATACAGCAATATTAACGGTCATTTACAGAATAATTGTTTATTAAACAGTCGCATTTTCGTTTTTGTAGATCAGTCGGTCAGATGAATACTATTATTTACCATTTCCTAATTTATTACGTTTGTTTTCTTGCTTCTTAATACCCGATTCTGGTAATGCTTGGTTTATTTCAATTTTTACTAAATAGTCAATGTGTATTACTCAACCATCTACTAGTTCAGTTTTAGCGATTACCGTTAGAATTAATTCTCTTTTTTCCATTACACCACTCTCGTCTGTATATGTTCTTCTAAATCGGTTATTTGGTTACCGAGTTGTTTACTTAATCTCTTTGATGACTTAGTTTTCTAATAGTTGTTCAACTTCAATTTAATTCCTTTTTTTAATTATTCTTTTTTCATTTTTATCATTATTCACGCTGTTCCGCTATAGATTTTTCTCTTCATTATTCAATCGGTTTTATTTTGAATTTTATTCGGCGCCTCCAATAATAGGCTCATTTTATTTAGTCCATTTTATATATTACTGAAATAATCGTTTCCGTCCAGTTTTGTTTTTTTTTCAACTTCATGTTCAACCTTTCTGTATAGTCTTATAAAATTTATAAATTTTACATTATCACGAGTTCCTTTTATGTCAATGAATACACTGTTGTATTCTCTACAATAATAAACAATGTAACTTTTAGTTTCTTTTTCTGAACCTTGTGGTGTTGCAAGTAAACTTAATGTATTCCGAAATTTCATTTTCGCCCCATCTATAATAACGTGTATTTTTTTTCAGGGGAAAGAAGAAATTATTTTACGAGGCATATTCATTTATGTTTACGGTTTTTCATGACTTTCATTAAGGCAAAACAAGGAAGAAAAACAGATTTCATTTAGTAGAATAAAAAATGCTCCATTTTTTCTCATTCCATAGAAAATAAAAACCTACGACTTAGTATTAAAAACGGCGTCAGCGCTTCCTCGTTAAAATGTACGGCAGAACGATCAGAGACCGATACCCGTCGGATCATCGAAGTCGTCGTTCCGCCTATTATTACGGTCGCGACTTACAGCCTCGCCGAAAGATATACATTGCGTGCATGTGGGCATTCTGAAGAAATTTTCGTCAACAGCGGAATACGGAGGTTGAAGTCGGCGACCTGAAGAAGTATATTGCATGAAAAAACCCGCGAAGTAAGGCGTGTCGGAGTTGGAAAATATTTTTATTCAGCCGACTATCTAACCGTCCCGTTATTGAATTTTCCCCCTAAAACCGCCGCACTTGCGATGTTAAACAGACTTCGATGTTCCTTTATACGAGATTTTATAAACGAACATTGTACCGGCCGGAAAATCAGCTAATTGCACATTTCGCTGATGACGCTCGACGATCTTGCCGTTTGAGCAGCGGGGCAATGTGCCGATAAAAACTATCCAGATTCTGTAATAAATGAACAACTCGGAAAATATACTCATTTTCATGATGAATTTTAAGTTGCACTGGTCAGGATAATTCCATCGCAGATTTAAAAATACTGTACGGCGTTTCTCGTCAGGCCTAGCATGACAAAAAAGTCTCTGAAGAGGAGGGGGATTGTGGTTTCTACGGAACAGTTAAGAGATTCGTAGAAAATCTCAGTCAATTAATAAAAACTCCTGGTAAACGTGCGCATACCATAAAAATTCGTATCGCCGAGCGCTTATGTACCATTACGACACGAGGACTGCGGCACCGAAATTTCACGGAATTCAGGTGAAATTATTTTGCCACCGAGATATATACAAATGCAGTGATGCAAGCGGTTGAGAACATCTTTCCTACTTGTCTACGGGATGTTTTAATCTTCATGGCAAATAGCGTGTCGAGAGTATTTCGAGTTGATTTGTGGACACGCTTAAATGATAAAAGTAAAAAATAAGCGATTACGAAATATACAGATTAAACCGTGATACATATCTATCAAACAATATCGGACATTGCAGAAATAGTTAACCACCGGAATAATAAAATTACCCGTTAATCTCATTAATCTCATACTTCTGAGTAATGATTAATTTATTCATTAATCATTATTTATCAAAGTCATACGTTAGTGTCATTCTCTATTCGTTATTCGTTAATCGATTAATTGGACAATGTATAAAATGCGGCGGTGTGGACAAAAAATATTCCTTTCTTTTTTCTTTTTTTTTTTTTTGTTTATTTTCCTATTCTCATTACGATCAGTTTTATTAGCATATTAATCAAAAGATAAAAAAACATTTTTAAATTTACATATTCGTAACACTGTCCAGCAGCAATGTTTCGTGAAAAATGTGTACATTCATATGACTCTAAATTAATTAAAATAAACGAAATTTAATGTGAACAAAAAAATCACAAATACCTTAAATAATTATCGACATATGCACAATAAGTATCGTCTTAAAAAAATTAATTTTTAAATGGTTATTAAAGTAATAAAAATATAAATAAATTTGTGTCAAAAATTTAGAAGTAAATTTATAAATTTTACATATTTTAATAAAGGTCGGGTTAATTTTTTTATTATAATTATAAAGAGGAGATTGTTTATATGTTTCAACTTTATTAGTTATTCTCGTTACATATAACAAACTACGTTGTGGAAATTACCTCATTCGAGAGGATCAGCTCTATATTTCTGAGTAGGCCAAGTTGCCTGCGCAACACAGTAAACTTTTGGCAAGCAGTATATATGAGACACTGTCGGCATGGTTGTGTCTGGCTGCATAAGGGGAACGTAACCAGAGGCGGCATTTTATCGATTATGTGTTTGTGCGAAATAGCGATGCGGCCAATTCGCAGCCGGCTGAGGATCTTAAAATCGTATCGGTATCTTCTTTCTGGTGGCCACCATGATTCAGTAGCAGCTGTCCATTAAGTTCTCCACTGGTTTCCGCACACCTTTAAGAATGTATGTGCAATTGAGGACGGTAGCTCCGCGTCCCCTGGCATTGGCGAGGGCAAAGCAGAACGTGTTGCTCCATCGACCCTCTCATTACCAGGCATTCCAATGTGCCCAGGAACCCACAGCAGTGACACATGACTAACCATTAGATGCAATTCATACAAGTAGTGGTATATTTTTAGAACAAACGGGTTGTTGTATTTTTGGATCTTAATCATGTTTAAAGACTATAGGGAATCAGTAATCAGGAGCAAATCGCTGACTCTGGTGTGAGTTGTAACGATGTGGTGGAAGCAGTGTGCAATTGCATATAGTTGTGCATCCAATGCGGAACAGGCATCATTGAGTTGAGTTTCGCATGAAATGTCGTGACCTTCGAATGCATAGGCTTCGGGCAGCCTACCTCGCCAACTGCCTTAGCTCCATCAGTATAGTAAATTAGGTGGTCCGGGTACTTATTAATTGACCTAATTGCCACTTCCACTGTGAAGAGGGGACTTGTGTTTGGATGTTGTTAAATAATAAATCTACGTTAAAATATATATAAATTAATTTTACTTTTAAATAATTGACAGAGCGTTATATTAAATTAATAGCTTTTTGTTTAAAACAAAAAAATTGATAATTAAAATACTATACTTATTTTACCCATATATATATATATATATACCTATAATTATTTTAAATGTATATATGTATTTTTCCCCGTTTATATTGAATTTATTCTAATTACGCGTGAATGTATGCACTTCCGTAATAACGAATCAGAAGGGTTGGGTGATGTGATTTTATGAAAATTTAAAAATACGTTTTTATCATTATTGCTGTAATAAAAATAATTCTAATACGCTAAATGATGTTAATAGAAAAACAAAATGATTATAATGAAAAATAAAAAAAAGAAGATATTTGTATCGTTGGATTCTTACCAAGACCTTTTTTCGAAATCCCTCAGACATTGCATCGCACTGCATTATCGTCATACAATTGTTAATCAATAACAGCGAATAACGAATAAAATGTATATAGTATATTAGGATAATTTATTCGATTATCCAATTTAAACGTGTCAAAGAAATGTGCTACTGGACACTGTGCATCTCGCGACAACACAGGGAGGAACATTATATTGAGTAGATGAGAGCGGTAAAATTTTGAGCGAGTAATTGATATAATGGTAAAAAAATAAATACAGTAATTTCTAAAAGAAAGAAATGTACCATCATAATACAGGGAAGTGTTGAAAGACAAGGCGAACAAGCGAAAACGAAATTCATGCAAAAGAGAATCCGCCGAAAAAGCTTTATGCTACCGGATACAACTTTCAAAAGCTTTTTAGCGAAACTCGATAGCTGTTCGCGAGAAAACAGTCGGAGAGGCCGTTTTAAGGTGCTACGGAATTGTGGAAAGTTTCATTTAAAAACAAACGAAAGGAAAAATGATTAATTACGTCCCCAGTCAAATGCGTCCTTTTAAACGCCCAGCTAATGTAGCAGCTTTCGTTGTGTACAATTTAAACGAAACGGCAAAAAGGAGACAAGAAAAGCGACAATACTATTTGCCGCGGCTTCGAGTTTCTTTTAACACCTCGACGTGACAGATTAAACTTTTACCGATTTCTCTGAAATGTTTCGGTATCGCAGATGCCCCCTCCCACTCGCCCTAATTGATAGAGCGCTCAGCTTTCCGTTACGGAAGTCTCGGGTTCGATCTCCCGGTTGACGACAAAAATTATTACGAAAAATTAAATTAAAATACTCGCTTATAGTAGTCACGCGGAAGGCAATGGCAAACCACCACGTATATCACCACCATACACGCGCTAGGTAATACACAGCAGCAGACACGCACGAGGAACTGCATTTGTATAACGATGTAAATCAAACGATTAAAACATCAGTTGCAAGTGTAGTCCTGCGTGTATACATTCGTACTGCATATAGACAATTGCCATAAGTGCTGCCTATTCGGTACAGCTAGAATGTACAAATAGGTGACCACGACGCTCGGAATCTTAACACGACTGGGAAGAAAATGCCCCCCCCCCAGAGGTACCGGTGCAGGATAGGTTGAGAGGAATCAGTTGAAAAATTCCATTACCGAAACTGTGCCGAACCTCTCACGTTATACGCCTAGGATTTTTCACCGGTGCAGGAAGTATGGAATTGTGTAGGCATATTGATGAATCTTAATCGATGGCAAAAACTTGAAATCCTCCGTAGACGATTTTTCGGTTTATGGCCATCACGACGGCGTTACGGCGCCAGTGGTGGTCAGTTGCTGATTTTGCGAAGGACTTTGTTTTTTTCATAAAAAAAAGAACGCCGCGCTGCGGACAATTCAGTAAATTATGGCTCATCTAGTGAAACAGAAAATGATGCAATGAAAATGTCCAACTCGTGTAAGAAAAGATACACGAAAGACGATGACGCATTAAATTCGTTCGTGTAGCGCGAGAAAAACGTTTTCCACGTAGAAGGTTATGCGGTTAGGTCGTATCGCGCAAAAATATTTACCTTGCTTCAGCACACCTGCAATATTCTCGCAATATCTTTGTACTCCAATTTCTTCCGGCTCTATAGGATTTTACAATTTCTGTCAACGAACGATACGACACTATAACTGTTCACTTCATAGTCGCAGCTATTTGCAACTATAAAGCGAAGCAGCTACGTGTGTACATATGCGTATACACGCAACTACTCGGAAACTGAAGCCCTTTTTCGGCTCATCCGCTTGCAGCCGCGTTACGATAAATGAACAGTATACGATTTACAGTGTTAACAGCTAAAATGCAACATGGCATTTTATCTTTGTTATTTGTATTAAGTCCGATTCCTTATCGCTATTATCTGTGCTAGCTTCAATTCAATTCTAGTCCGTTCGATTAGAATTGTGTTAAGTTGTCGTAATTCGTTAATCGGTTTTTTCGGTTAAATCGTCTTTTTTTCGCTATATTTCGTATTTTTCGTTCCCTACATCTCGTTTTCGTCTTATTTCGCTTTGTTTTCCTCGTTTGCTATCGCTTCTTTCGTTTTGATTCCTGCTTCTTCTATTTTCCGTCGTAATTCTGTCATCTTTCGTTTAATTTTTGAAATAGCCCTTTTCAGGACTTTCGACATACATATATTCGTATTTGGTTGAATACATCTTTATTTTCAGTTATTTTGCTTTCGGCAATTTACGTATTTGCACAACAGATGGCATCTTACATAACGAATGCGATGGAAATAAAGTGCAGCAGAAAAAATCGAGTAGTTGGACAGGAAGAAGCGAAGAAGTAAGATAAACTAATGGAATAACAGTATGGCAAAGGGAAGGAAAACCAAAGATTAAAAAATCCAGGGGAGTGATATAAAATCTTTAACGAAAAACGGTTATTAGCAAGAAGCACAAACATAGGGGGAATCCTCTAAAAAAAGGAAAAATCGTACGGCATTTAGCCAAAAGTTAACCTGTATATTCTTGTAGTTGTCAGAGAAAATTAAAGCCGCATTTAATGCTCTCTATTCTTGTTGAAGATTTACAATAGCCAATCTCAGTACAAGGGAGCCATACTGAATTGTTTATTTTTATGCGCGATAAACCTGAAACTGTACAACGACTTGCTACGTCAACGACCAGAAACACAATACGTACATAAACACTATGAGAATCCACAAAGGAGAAATTATACTTTTACGTGCACCGAGTATCAGTCTAATAATTGTAACTCAATCGGTAAATAATGACACTATCACATTATTGTATATTAGTACGCGATAGATTGTTTATTTTTAAACGGTATTCATTTATAGACATTATGAGAACTGCGCGGCACAACAAGAATCAGAGAGCTTGTATAATAATTGTCTTCATTTGAAAAAATTGAATTGTAGGTTTTGTAGATCGGAACATGTGAGAAGGACTTGTATACATGTCTTCAGCAATTTACGATGCAATGTTTTCCCTGTGAACGGAGGAATAATACGCATTTTCCCCGTTCTCAGTCTGATCATCAGGAGCAGGTTTCACTGAGGAATGCGTTGAAAAGGTTTAACTGGGAATCGACCAGAAATTTGACCGGGAAGACAGAAATGAAGAAGAGGACAGTTTGATAGAGGGAGAAGGAAGTTTTAGAGAATCGATAAGTGGGAATAAAAAACGGAGAATTGTTCTCAACACAGAGAGAGAGAGAGAGAGAGAGAGAAAGCGCTCGAGCAAAATGCCAATCAGAAAGAATTAGCAATCGCATGTTGTCGATTAAGAGAGCAACCTGAAAAGATAAAATACCGAAAGTGTAAAGTAGACGGTAATGTGGACTATATAGCAAAGGAAAAATACATATATACCGTACAGAAGGAATTTAGCAGCAGAATTCGTCGATATATTCTGAACGAAATAATCGTAGATAAAAAGGCAAACTCGGTCTGACTAAATTCACAATATTGAACATTTCTACTGACAAGCAAACCGTTTCACTATAAGCTTACGAAACTATCCCTCAGTGCGAACTTAAACTGAGTACACTACATAATTTGAGTACATTACGCAATTTAAGCATGTAGTCTAAATGTACATTACGCAATCTGTATGCATTATATAATCGGGCTACGTTGTACAGGGTGCGGCAGCGTAACTTCCTTTTTTAAAATGTGCCACTTTTTTTCTACTAAATTTTGTTAAAGAGAAATAATGACAGAAAATCGAAATAAAACTGCGAGAAGGCAAGAAGCATAGCCAATAGGATCTAGAGTATGTTATTTCGATTTTCTGCTATTATTTCTCTTTAACAAAATTTAGTAGAAAAAAAGTGGCACATTTTAAAAAAGGAAGTTATGCTGCCGCACCCTGTATTATATATAGTCTAGATACATAAATCTGGACATATTATGTAATTTAAGTACATCACGGAGTGCGTTACGAAGATTACAAACTGAACTGAAATGTTCATGTAAAAATTATTTGATATATTATTTTCCGCTTAAGTGATGTGCACAATGCATTGTTTTTTGTTTCATTTTTTTCACTTGTTGGCTCAGCGTAGCCAAGATATCCATCGTGATCTCGATATGCGAAGCTGCTTGACGATGTCATTCGTGACTTTTACCATCCAACACGAAAAGCAGCTGCATGGCCACATAAATATATTGAGGCCATTCGACTACTTACACGAATGATGATATTAGACGCCTCAAGACATCCTCTAGATTTAGTTTTACGTAATTATTTGTAAATCACCTAATTAATAGTAATATTTTTGTTAAATATACACGTATTCGTGAGAACTAGCCACTGGACACTCTAGTTTACACAATATGTTATATATTAATAGTTCATAAGTCAATTGATCATTTAAGCAGAAACTTAAGATTTCAGTAGCTTTGGTCTACGAAAAAAAAAAAATAATAGACAACACAAAACGCACAAACCGTTTTCATTTCATTCACGATGCATTTTATAATACCATGTGGAGTAGTTAGTTTTCTCAAATCTGCACTATATAGTTCGAACGATTTAAAAAATATTCATGGAAAAATCATATATCTGTATTTAGCAGCTTTTTCCATTAAAAGAAAACGAAAAATATTTAAACGATCATAAGCAGAGTTAAGGTCAAAATTTCTTTCTGTAATTTAACCGATAATGCACCTCATCTCCATAATCTTGACCTAAACTGCGGTGGTATATGAATCCATGAATAAAGTGAGGCCGGATAATAGAACGGGAAAATGCGACATACATATAGGCAAATAATGCTCCAGCGAGGTGTACTGAAGAGGCGGTAGTATTGTAAATGTTTAAATCGAGTTTTGCGACTACATTCCAGCAGAGCTCGCGTTCGAAATAAGAAGTGGCAAGCCAAAAGAAATTAAAAGAAAATTCACGAGATCACACTCGTTTCTTTATTTCTTCAAAAATCTTTATCCTTTAATGTTGGCATATCAAAAAATGGGCTACACTTCTTAGCGAGTCAATACACCGATCTGATATTCAGTTTCACACAAGCAAATGGGGAGAAATGTTTAAAGTGAAGGAAAAACAGCGCTGTAAATCGGCAGACCTCTGGACTGATCTATACTAGATGTTCGATCATCGTTGCCCCTAAGTCATTTCAGCAACTACCGTCAGGTGTCGAGGAATTGACGGTTTTAGTGTATATCAGGTGGTTCCAACGTGAAAATTTTAGTATTTCCCCTTTTCCGGGTACATAATACGACATCTGCTCGCATTCGTCGCCAGACGGTTATTGTACAAAAAAAAGTGCAGCATAATTAAATCTAATAAACAACGTAACGACGATACTTCTTTACTTTATAGTTACACTTTTACAACAATTCCGTAATTACCTTTATTACGAATTTCAGATCACGTTTCGCTACTGTCACTAATGTATTTCAGGCTTTCGGATCACCTTCTACACATTTAATCACAATTCATATTTTATTTAAATTTGCACGTTTAAATTTTTACCATAACACAACTATGTAAAATTGACAAGTAAACTGTGCTACCATAAAATTCCTAAGAATACTCTGATATGGCTATAGAAAATTTGTGATCGGATAAAGATGAGTATTTTGGACAGGGGTTCTTCAGAAACAACTTGCAACCAACATGTTTATATGCGGAAGATATTAACCATCTGCTGTTCCCTTCCCTCGCTATGATTCAAACCAAGCGGAATTGTTCAAAGGGTTCTTTTCTGGAAAGATATTTCTTCAAGAGGTTATCCATAAATGTCTTATCAATCTGTAAAGGAATTTTACAGTTTTTAGGTCCGCTGCGGAATTTGCCGCTGTTAACCCATAAAAGGTCGCGCCATGTTTTATAACGCAAGAGGTCGCGCCGGTCTTTTTAATCTGGTTTTATAGAAACGTATTTAAAAACTACTTTTTTGATGTTTTTGAAAGAAATATTTCGTGTTTATTAGTTCTTTTATTCCATTTTTATTTCTTTTTATGTTGTTTTGTTTTTGTTTTATTATTTTATCATGAATAAAGAGAATTTTAATTCAAACAAATATATTAATTTCTAACGTTTTATAAAAAATAGCTTAATTCTCAACATAAACAAAAAAAGTTCTAGAAAGAAGTATAGATAATAATAAAATAAGGTGCATGTAATCATAGCACTCACTACTAGACTTTTCTTTATTTTCATTTGCGCATTTAAAACACGATGGAACTGGTGTGCTCTTTGCATACAAACACTTACAGCTATTACACTGCGTTTTGGTTTTTTTTGTATTTTTGCGCCAGTCACAAAAGTGACATCGCCCAGCAATATTTCGTTGATTTTTTGTAAATTGTTTTCTTCAACACTAATATATTTAAAGCTGTTCTTTATTCCGTGTAAAATACTACGAATCCGAACTTTCGAGTTCCCCGGATAACTTTTCCTTGAGACACTAAGTATGTATTTTTTGTCACTAATCTAGAGTATCTAAGTTACAAAATGTTAGCATCTCTGGTTTATTACCTGATTCTACGGAAATTTTCATGAAGTAATGATAACAAGAGAACCACTCTATATTTTCAGGAACATAACACAAAAGAAAATCAAACTGAAATAAATCGAAACGATATCGGTCAGCTCGAATAGACCGTGTTTGTAAACTGATACTCTATCCTAGTTAAGTACAATGGCTTTTATTCTAGTTTAGTCCTCATGCTTATCTATTATTCTAGGAATATCGTAGTTATTTTCGCTGGAGGAACAGCGCAGGTAAAATAACAAATGAAATTAAAAAAACCCGGTCTTTTAGACCGGGCGCGACCTCTTACGGGTTAACAACGTATGCTACGAACGTTTCTTCCCATCCTGGCCAACATTCCGACAGGTAGCGAAATAAATATGTTTTCTTGAGAACGAAAATGACACTGGAGCCGAAAAATTCTTGTGACCACGCAAAACTGGCCAGTCAGGATTATTAAAAGTAGTCAGACTTCTTAAAAAACTTCAGAAAAAGTTTTTCGCCATCGTGCCGAATTATTATTAATCAATTTTAATACTGTAAAAACTAGTCATTGGATTAGTTCCAACATGTTATATATTAATAGTTCTTAAGATTTCAATAGCTTAGGTCACACTCTCCCTTAAGAAGGGTCTATTGATAACGAAAAAAATTTAGTACTAGCAGGGAACGCTGATTTGAGCGACCATTTTACATTAGCAGTAGTTCATTTTGGAAGAGATCAATTTCGTTGAACTTTTTTTTCTTCTCTAGAACTTAAATTTTTACAACAAAATTTTGATATTTCCGCGGTAAACGACGCGTATCTACAACTGTCACTCATTTTTGTTAGAGATGGAAGTTATTTACAACGAACGCCAGGGTAAAAACAATGGCACGGTCAAATGGAAATGTTAAACAATGCGCCGGCGCTTTTCTGTTCAGTAGAGAGTATTTCGAAAAGTGCGATAAATTTGAACGCCCCCTCGTTAAAAATGAAACGGGAATTCCGTAGGCGAATGCCAAAAGCAATCTAGTCAGTGCTTTGAGACAGAGAAGGAAAAAGCAAGGATAAATAGGTAAACATGTTTTCTTGTAGAACTGGCAAAACGTCCTCAGGAACACGAGAAAGACTGTGATCGACTTCGTTACTGTCAAAAATGATGCTACGTCACTTTTACAGCCCATGATAAGAAATCGTGTCCAATACTTGAACTCCAATTCAGCCTAGTAGATCAGTAGCAGAGAGATTGGACAACTTAGGAAATTTCCACCCCCTCCCCGACACTCTTTTGTAATCCTTATAATTCTGCGCCACTTAATTGGCTATTCGAGGTAATCGAGGAAACAGCTATGAGCGACGTAAGGCGCGAACATATATCTAAGTAATTTACGGTATTGCGAAACAAATACTACAATGGTATTTCGAAACTATTAAATGTCGCTAACGAAAATTGCATGTCGAAATTAAAACAGTCGCGTAAAAAAATAAACTTATTTTGTTACAAAAATATTATACGTGTATTGAAAACGAAAACTTAAGGGGCACGTTTCACTGAGAGTACCGAACTGCATGCTCGAGGGACAATTAAAATTAAAAGTTAAAAATTTCCATTAGATATATAAATAGAAAATTTAATTAAAATAATAGCCGATAAATACGAATGAAAAATATTTTAAATAATTAAAAGCAATTTTATAAACGCAACATTATTATCCTCGTAATCTTTAAATTTATCACTATAAAATATTTCAATATTGTTTTTAGTAAATTTATCTGTTCATAATGCGGGCGTACTTTTTTTTTTCTTTTTTTTTTTTTCTTTAGGTCCCCAATTCATAATACGACGGGGTAGATATATTTAGAAAATTTATACCAATAATTTATATAAATAACAGGTCTGTCCTGAGCCCGTCCATTTAAGTTTATGGAACCCTGACAGACTGTTTTACAATGTCAATAATAATTAGTATAAATTTAATATTAATACACAGGTATTTTACGGTGATTTGATTTATTTCGGCCATTGTAAAACTACTGAACATATTTTAAATAGCTTAGTAATTGATCACAGGGCTAATATTGCTAAAATCTGTATTATTAACAGCTGGAAAGAGGATATGCTTAATATTATCAATAGAGAATTACAAATTACACAGTTATTTGAGTGTGCAATTTTATGTTTATGTAAATAATCTTTAAATAGACCGTGTTCGGTAAGAAATTGGACATTAAAACGAATTTGACATGAAAACGTTCATTATGTAGTCTATCATCTATGGTTGGAAAATTTCTTTTACCTGAAATTTATTATTATAATACTTATCTCTTATATATAAGTGTTTAAACACTGTTTAAGCGTTATCGAGGTTTATTCGTGTATGAAGTAAGGTCGAAGATACTGTACGTTATTATGGAATTTCTTGATTTTTAATATTATTTTTTGTTAAAAATATGTTAATATGTTTCTGTATTTCGTAAATTAATGGTTTAATATCTGCAATGACAGTGTGCTTGCCATGTAGCTATAAGCTTTAATCATTTTCATTGCAATAGTTCTCTGAAAACTTTTTAATATATTTTGAAATCTCTTAATTTTTTAAAATATCTATTATACTACCGTAAAAAGTATGTTAGGCAATATTACGATTCTATATAATGTTATTATTCCCTTCTCGTAATTTAATCGGTCATTAATATAATTTATTAAATACAATTAAAAATGTATTTATTTTTTTAGTGATACAGTAAAAATGATTATAAAATTTTAAGTTATCATCTATTACTATACTCGAGTATTTGGTTTGACTAACCATACCAATATTTAATCCGTATTAGAGCAAATTTTAAAGTTTTATGTTTTGAAAAGTTTTTGTTAAACAATGTGTAAGTTGACTTAGATTCGTTAATATTTAAATTAAATTTTTCTAACCATTTCGCGATTTCTGTATAAACCTGGTAAAATGTATTTTCCAATACATTTTCATTCTTATCGGCTACTACTCTATTGCAATGTCATCTACAAAAGTGAAAATATTTACATTAGTGGGTAATCATCGAATGTTATACATTTAAGAGAAAACTATGTTCCACAAGTACGGACCTAAAACAGACCCTTGCTGCGGTACTCCCATAATCGTTTCTTGTTTTTTTGAATAATCACCGATTTGTAATACAGTGTAGCGTTTTTATTGCTATACAATGTTCAACATGCCGTTACACGTAATCCTAGTTCCTTTAATAATGCAAGTAATCTATTTAAAAACATTTAAAACATTTATCTCATCTGTTTCAATTGTTTTCTTTTCGAACAAGAAATGTTTCATTTTTAAATATTTTTAACGGCAATTTATTACATTTGAAATATCGTTTTAGTCACTTTTAGCAATATTGTCTAACTGTGTAATTATACAGTCTTTGTAAAGAATTATTTATAAAATTCTAAGCAGCAGTTTAAAATCTGATTTTAAAAGTTTATTTATTTTGAAAAATTCATCCGGAAACTTAAGTAACATTAGAAACGTTTTACATAGTACTATATAAGATAATCTTCATCTTGAAAACGTTCGGAAAACAAACTAATTTTTAAATTCCTTAGTTATATATATATATATATATATATATATTTATGTATATGTATGTGTGTGTAGTGTTCGCCTAAAACAAAAAAAAAAAAAGTACAAACATGGAAAATTTAAATAAATAATAAAAAAGAACTAGAATATATTACAGAATTATTTTTATCGTAATGTAATCATTTCGTATAAGAAAATGTGAAATATTAACAAAAAAAAAATACTGTACGGAATCAAAATTTCTTTTTAAGGCGGTGTGAAACATACTTTAAACAACTTCGACTTATTAAAATCGCGCAGTGATATTGTTATTTTGAATATACGTATGCACATGCGTATACTTTCTAATGTAATGAAATATTATTTAGCTCCCAAAAATTACCAACCATAATAGATTTGATGCGGCCCTAGTAATATACAATTGCTTCTTAGTGTGGATTAAATTAGAAACATCAAACCGACTGCATGGATCGCGATGTTAATGAAGTGTACACATCTCCCGGTACGAATTTTTAATGTATAACAACATGTAAAAACTAGTTTTGTCTGATCATATTATAACCGCCATGCAATGAGCGCAATGACTTAATTACCAAGTAGCACTCACCTGTTTGATGAGGTGCCCATTCTTCAGCTCACACGAATTCTATTATTTCGACAAACATAATTACACTGCCAGAAATTCTATGATACACATCTTCTTAACCAAGTTATATTTAAGAATGTGTGAGAGCTTAAAAAATAGTTTGTATGCACTTAGATAGAGCATATAGAGATGATGTTATTTCTAATTAAATTGTGTATATTTGTAACAAAAAGTTAGTGCTTTTCCCTAAAATGGGTAATTTTTCGTTAAAATTTGGTGTTTTCTACCTAAAATGGTGGTGCTTATAATAAAAATTGGTCGATTTTAGCTAAAAGTGTGGCTTTTTCCTCTAAAATTTGATTTTTTGTGTCTAAAATATAGGTATAACGGTATAATTTGCATGGAAATGATGATTTTCGTATATATTGAGCGCTTCTTTCTATGATACTACATTTATCTGTAGTAATGTACAGTTCTTATATCCTAGTGGTTGCATAGCAAGTGGCGGTGCAGCAGCTTAGTTAAGTTATTGAGATGGCGTTATTGTTTGGTTGAGCAAATGTGTATTGTAGAATTTCTGGGAGTGTGATTATGTTTGTCGAAATAACAGAATTCGTGTGAGCTGAAGAATGGGCACCTCATCAAACGTGTAAGTGCTACTCGGTAATTACATTAGTCATTGTGCTCATTGCAAGGCGGTTATAATGTACGATTTGTAACATTATTTATCGATGTGAACAAAAGGATAGAATCGAATCTATTTCTTAAAAACGTCAAGCTGAAAAACTTTCATCTCGTAATAAACGAAAGATTATATGGCAATTAGCAATAGATCGAAAATCAGTGCGCCAAAATTAGTTCCTATTGGGGAAAAAGTTTCTGCCGTGACTATTCATCGATACGCCGAAAACCTTGCATTGATGTGATTAATAAAAAAAAGTATAATTTGCCTTTGAGTCGACGAGGAATTTTGGAATGATGTAATTTTCAGTTGGGAAATGAACGGACACAGCAAGTTTAGCGAAAACCAAATACAAAATTAGAATTTAAGTGAATATGACACCGTGTATCAGAGAGGCGGTTACACCATGACCCGGCTTGTTATGTCTACTGATATTTATCGCAAGGAATACCGATGGGGTGACATGTCCGCCAATATTTTTCGCGAAAATCTTTGTCTAAATGCAGAAAAATTAGGCATTGGGACGCCACTCAAGTTTCAGCAGGGTAATGATCCTAAACAAAAAGCCTACGGAACTCATTCACGGTTGCCTTATTATAACTGCCCTCTGAAGTATTAGACGTGCCATCTTAGTCACCGTAATCCGATTGAAAATATGTGGGATTATTTGGACAAAAGTTACGCGAAAGCCCCGATTCGAATCGACATCAGTTAAAAGAGCGACTTCAAGAAGAATGGACCAAGATTCCGGCTAATTAGATTCGCAAATTGCTTTCGTCAATGCCGCGACGATTAAATTCTGCCATTAAGGCCGACGGCTTCCACAGAAAATACTGATTTTAATTAATTGCGGTACTGTCCGCCATCCGGGCCGCCCATTTTTCTTTCTATTATTTAATTTTCCCCGATATTAATGGTAACTTATAAATTTTCCCGTTTTCTTTTCACTGGAGCTGTGTTTGATGTTACTATTTACGGCCTATTTTTATTCGTATTTAAATTAGAACGCTGATTTTTTTATTTTTACAAAAAAAAAAAAAAACACCAATCAATAAAGCTCCTTTCCTTATCGTTTTGACGTATATTCATTTTTAAACCCAGCGAAACAATATTAATATAGCTCGATGTGTTACAATTACCGAACAGAGGTGACTTTATATATTACCGAATCCGAACTTTCGAGTTCCCCGGATAACTTTTCCTTGAGACACTAAGTATGTATTTTTTGTCACTAATCTAGAGTATCTAAGTTACAAAATGTTAGCATCTCTGGTTTATTACCTGATTCTACGGAAATTTTCATGAAGTAATGATAACAAGAGAACCACTCTATATTTTCAGGAACATAACACAAAAGAAAATCAAACTGAAATAAATCGAAACGATATCGGTCAGCTCGAATAGACCGTGTTTGTAAACTGATACTCTATCCTAGTTAAGTACAATGGCTTTTATTCTAGTTTAGTCCTCATGCTTATCTATTATTCTAGGAATATCGTAGTTATTTTCGCTGGAGGGACAGCGCAGGTAAAATAACAAATGAAATTAAAAAAACCCGGTCTTTTAGACCGGGCGCGACCTCTTACGAGTTAACAACGTATGCTACGAACGTTTCTTCCTATCCTGGCCAACATTCCGACAGGTAGCGAAATAAATATGTTTTCTTGAGAACGAAAATGACACTGGAGCCGAAAAATTCTTGTGACCACGCAAAACTGGCCAGTCAGGATTATTAAAAGTAGTCAGACTTCTTAAAAAACTTCAGAAAAAGTTTTTCGCCATCGTGCCGAATTATTATTAATCAATTTTAATACTGTAAAAACTAGTCATTGGATTAGTTCCAACATGTTATATATTAATAGTTCTTAAGATTTCAATAGCTTAGGTCACACTCTCCCTTAAGAAGGGTCTATTGATAACGAAAAAAATTTAGTACTAGCAGGGAACGCTGATTTGAGCGACCATTTTACATTAGCAGTAGTTCATTTTGGAAGAGATCAATTTCGTTGAACTTTTTTTTCTTCTCTAGAACTTAAATTTTTACAACAAAATTTTGATATTTCCGCGGTAAACGACGCGTATCTACAACTGTCACTCATTTTTGTTAGACATGGAAGTTATTTACAACGAACGCCAGGGTAAAAACAATGGCACGGTCAAATGGAAATGTTAAACAATGCGCGCCGGCGCTTTTCTGTTCAGTAGAGAGTATTTCGAAAAGTGCGATAAATTTGAACGCCCCCTCGTTAAAAATGAAACGGGAATTCCGTAGGCGAATGCCAAAAGCAATCTAGTCAGTGCTTTGAGAGAGAGAAGGAAAAAGCAAGGATAAATAGGTAAACATGTTTTCTTGTAGAACTGGCAAAACGTCCTCAGGAACACGAGAAAGACTGTGATCGACTTCGTTACTGTCAAAAATGATGCTACGTCACTTTTACAGCCCATGATAAGAAATCGCGTCCAATACTTGAACTCCAATTCAGCCTAGTAGATCAGTAGCAGAGAGACTGGACAACTTAGGAAATTTCCACCCCCCTCCCCGACACTCTTTTGTAATCCTTATAATTCTGCGCCACTTAATTGGCTATTCGAGGTAATCGGGGAAACAGCTATGAGCGACGTAAGGCGCGAACATATATCTAAGTAATTTACGGTATTGCGAAACAAATACTACAATGGTATTTCGAAACTATTAAATGTCGCTAACGAAAAATGCATGTCGAAATTAAAACAGTCGCGTAAAAAAATAAACTTATTTTGTTACAAAAATATTATACGTGTATTGAAAACAAAAACTTAAGGGGCGCGTTTCACTGAGAGTACCGAACTGCATGCTCGAGGGACAATTAAAATTAAAAGTTAAAAATTTCCATTAGATATATAAATAGAAAATTTAATTAAAATAATAGCCGATAAATACGAATGAAAAATATTTTAAATAATTAAAAGCAATTTTATAAACGCAACATTATTATCCTCGTAATCTTTAAATTTATCACTATAAAATATTTCAATATTGTTTTTAGTAAATTTATCTGTTCATAATGCGGGCGTACTTTTTTTTTTCTTTTTTTTTTTTTTTCTTTAGGTCCCCAATTCATAATACGACGGGGTAGATATATTTAGAAAATTTATACCAATAATTTATATAAATAACAGGTCTGTCCTGAGCCCGTCCATTTAAGTTTATGGAACCCTGACAGACTGTTTTACAATGTCAATAATAATTAGTATAAATTTAATATTAATACACAGGTATTTTACGGTGATTTGATTTATTTCGGCCATTGTAAAACTACTGAACATATTTTAACTAGCTTAGTAATTGATCACAGGGCTAATATTGCTAAAGTCTGTATTATTAACAGCTGGAAAGAGGATATGCTTAATATTATCAATAAAGAATTACAAATTACACAGTTATTTGAGTGTGCAATTTTATGTTTATGTAAATAATCTTTAAATAGACCGTGTTCGGTAAGAAATTGGACATTAAAACGAATTTGACATGAAAACGTTCATTATGTAGTCTATCATCTATGGTTGGAAAATTTCTTTTACCTGAAATTTATTATTATAATACTTATCTCTTATATATAAGTGTTTAAACACTGTTTAAGCGTTATCGAGGTTTATTCGTGTATGAAGTAAGGTCGAAGATACTGTACGTTATTATGGAATTTCTTGATTTTTAATATTATTTTTTGTTAAAAATATGTTAATATGTTTCTGTATTTCGTAAATTAATGGTTTAATATCTGCAATGACAGTGTGCTTGCCATGTAGCTATAAGCTTTAATCATTTTCATTGCAATAGTTCTCTGAAAACTTTTTAATATATTTTGAAATCTCTTAATTTTTTAAAATATCTATTATACTACCGTAAAAAGTATGTTAGGCAATATTACGATTCTATATAATGTTATTATTCCCTTCTCGTAATTTAATCGGTCATTAATATAATTTATTAAATACAATTAAAAATGTATTTATTTTTTTAGTGATACAGTAAAAATGATTATAAAATTTTAAGTTATCATCTATTACTATACTCGAGTATTTGGTTTGACTAACCATACCAATATTTAATCCGTATTAGAGCAAATTTTAAAGTTTTATGTTTTGAAAAGTTTTTGTTAAACAATGTGTAAGTTGACTTAGATTCGTTAATATTTAAATTAAATTTTTCTAACCATTTCGCGATTTCTGTATAAACCTGGTAAAATGTATTTTCCAATACATTTTCATTCTTATCGGCTACTACTCTATTGCAATGTCATCTACAAAAGTGAAAATATTTACATTAGTGGGTAATCATCGAATGTTATACATTTAAGAGAAAACTATGTTCCACAAGTACGGACCTAAAACAGACCCTTGCTGCGGTACTCCCATAATCGTTTCTTGTTTTTTTGAATAATCACCGATTTGTAATACAGTGTAGCGTTTTTATTGCTATACAATGTTCAACATGCCGTTACACGTAATCCTAGTTCCTTTAATAATGCAAGTAATCTATTTAAAAACATTTAAAACATTTATCTCATCTGTTTCAATTGTTTTCTTTTCGAACAAGAAATGTTTCATTTTTAAATATTTTTAACGGCAATTTATTACATTTGAAATATCGTTTTAGTCACTTTTAGCAATATTGTCTAACTGTGTAATTATACAGTCTTTGTAAAGAATTATTTATAAAATTCTAAGCAGCAGTTTAAAATCTGATTTTAAAAGTTTATTTATTTTGAAAAATTCATCCGGAAACTTAAGTAACATTAGAAACGTTTTACATAGTACTATATAAGATAATCTTCATCTTGAAAACGTTCGGAAAACAAACTAATTTTTAAATTCCTTAGTTATATATATATATATATATATATATATATATATATATATATATATTTATGTATATGTATGTGTGTGTAGTGTTCGCCTAAAACAAAAAAAAAAAAAGTACAAACATGGAAAATTTAAATAAATAATAAAAAAGAACTAGAATATATTACAGAATTATTTTTATCGTAATGTAATCATTTCGTATAAGAAAATGTGAAATATTAACAAAAAAAAAATACTGTACGGAATCAAAATTTCTTTTTAAGGCGGTGTGAAACATACTTTAAACAACTTCGACTTATTAAAATCGCGCAGTGATATTGTTATTTTGAATATACGTATGCACATGCGTATACTTTCTAATGTAATGAAATATTATTTAGCTCCCAAAAATTACCAACCATAATAGATTTGATGCGGCCCTAGTAATATACAATTGCTTCTTAGTGTGGATTAAATTAGAAACATCAAACCGACTGCATGGATCGCGATGTTAATGAAGTGTACACATCTCCCGGTACGAATTTTTAATGTATAACAACATGTAAAAACTAGTTTTGTCTGATCATATTATAACCGCCATGCAATGAGCGCAATGACTTAATTACCAAGTAGCACTCACCTGTTTGATGAGGTGCCCATTCTTCAGCTCACACGAATTCTATTATTTCGACAAACATAATTACACTGCCAGAAATTCTATGATACACATCTTCTTAACCAAGTTATATTTAAGAATGTGTGAGAGCTTAAAAAATAGTTTGTATGCACTTAGATAGAGCATATAGAGATGATGTTATTTCTAATTAAATTGTGTATATTTGTAACAAAAAGTTAGTGCTTTTCCCTAAAATGGGTAATTTTTCGTTAAAATTTGGTGTTTTCTACCTAAAATGGTGGTGCTTATAATAAAAATTGGTCGATTTTAGCTAAAAGTGTGGCTTTTTCCTCTAAAATTTGATTTTTTGTGTCTAAAATATAGGTATAACGGTATAATTTGCATGGAAATGATGATTTTCGTATATATTGAGCGCTTCTTTCTATGATACTACATTTATCTGTAGTAATGTACAGTTCTTATATCCTAGTGGTTGCATAGCAAGTGGCGGTGCAGCAGCTTAGTTAAGTTATTGAGATGGCGTTATTGTTTGGTTGAGCAAATGTGTATTGTAGAATTTCTGGGAGTGTGATTATGTTTGTCGAAATAACAGAATTCGTGTGAGCTGAAGAATGGGCACCTCATCAAACGTGTAAGTGCTACTCGGTAATTACATTAGTCATTGTGCTCATTGCAAGGCGGTTATAATGTACGATTTGTAACATTATTTATCGATGTGAACAAAAGGATAGAATCGAATCTATTTCTTAAAAACGTCAAGCTGAAAAACTTTCATCTCGTAATAAACGAAAGATTATATGGCAATTAGCAATAGATCGAAAATCAGTGCGCCAAAATTAGTTCCTATTGGGGAAAAAGTTTCTGCCGTGACTATTCATCGATACGCCGAAAACCTTGCATTGATGTGATTAATAAAAAAAAGTATAATTTGCCTTTGAGTCGACGAGGAATTTTGGAATGATGTAATTTTCAGTTGGGAAATGAACGGACACAGCAAGTTTAGCGAAAACCAAATACAAAATTAGAATTTAAGTGAATATGACACCGTGTATCAGAGAGGCGGTTACACCATGACCCGGCTTGTTATGTCTACTGATATTTATCGCAAGGAATACCGATGGGGTGACATGTCCGCCAATATTTTTCGCGAAAATCTTTGTCTAAATGCAGAAAAATTAGGCATTGGGACGCCACTCAAGTTTCAGCAGGGTAATGATCCTAAACAAAAAGCCTACGGAACTCATTCACGGTTGCCTTATTATAACTGCCCTCTGAAGTATTAGACGTGCCATCTTAGTCACCGTAATCCGATTGAAAATATGTGGGATTATTTGGACAAAAGTTACGCGAAAGCCCCGATTCGAATCGACATCAGTTAAAAGAGCGACTTCAAGAAGAATGGACCAAGATTCCGGCTAATTAGATTCGCAAATTGCTTTCGTCAATGCCGCGACGATTAAATTCTGCCATTAAGGCCGACGGCTTCCACAGAAAATACTGATTTTAATTAATTGCGGTACTGTCCGCCATCCGGGCCGCCCATTTTTCTTTCTATTATTTAATTTTCCCCGATATTAATGGTAACTTATAAATTTTCCCGTTTTCTTTTCACTGGAGCTGTGTTTGATGTTACTATTTACGGCCTATTTTTATTCGTATTTAAATTAGAACGCTGATTTTTTTATTTTTACAAAAAAAAAAAAAAACACCAATCAATAAAGCTCCTTTCCTTATCGTTTTGACGTATATTCATTTTTAAACCCAGCGAAACAATATTAATATAGCTCGATGTGTTACAATTACCGAACAGAGGTGACTTTATATATTACCGAATCCGAACTTTCGAGTTCCCCGGATAACTTTTCCTTGAGACACTAAGTATGTATTTTTTGTCACTAATCTAGAGTATCTAAGTTACAAAATGTTAGCATCTCTGGTTTATTACCTGATTCTACGGAAATTTTCATGAAGTAATGATAACAAGAGAACCACTCTATATTTTCAGGAACATAACACAAAAGAAAATCAAACTGAAATAAATCGAAACGATATCGGTCAGCTCGAATAGACCGTGTTTGTAAACTGATACTCTATCCTAGTTAAGTACAATGGCTTTTATTCTAGTTTAGTCCTCATGCTTATCTATTATTCTAGGAATATCGTAGTTATTTTCGCTGGAGGGACAGCGCAGGTAAAATAACAAATGAAATTAAAAAAACCCGGTCTTTTAGACCGGGCGCGACCTCTTACGAGTTAACAACGTATGCTACGAACGTTTCTTCCTATCCTGGCCAACATTCCGACAGGTAGCGAAATAAATATGTTTTCTTGAGAACGAAAATGACACTGGAGCCGAAAAATTCTTGTGACCACGCAAAACTGGCCAGTCAGGATTATTAAAAGTAGTCAGACTTCTTAAAAAACTTCAGAAAAAGTTTTTCGCCATCGTGCCGAATTATTATTAATCAATTTTAATACTGTAAAAACTAGTCATTGGATTAGTTCCAACATGTTATATATTAATAGTTCTTAAGATTTCAATAGCTTAGGTCACACTCTCCCTTAAGAAGGGTCTATTGATAACGAAAAAAATTTAGTACTAGCAGGGAACGCTGATTTGAGCGACCATTTTACATTAGCAGTAGTTCATTTTGGAAGAGATCAATTTCGTTGAACTTTTTTTTCTTCTCTAGAACTTAAATTTTTACAACAAAATTTTGATATTTCCGCGGTAAACGACGCGTATCTACAACTGTCACTCATTTTTGTTAGAGATGGAAGTTATTTACAACGAACGCCAGGGTAAAAACAATGGCACGGTCAAATGGAAATGTTAAACAATGCGCCGGCGCTTTTCTGTTCAGTAGAGAGTATTTCGAAAAGTGCGATAAATTTGAACGCCCCCTCGTTAAAAATGAAACGGGAATTCCGTAGGCGAATGCCAAAAGCAATCTAGTCAGTGCTTTGAGACAGAGAAGGAAAAAGCAAGGATAAATAGGTAAACATGTTTTCTTGTAGAACTGGCAAAACGTCCTCAGGAACACGAGAAAGACTGTGATCGACTTCGTTACTGTCAAAAATGATGCTACGTCACTTTTACAGCCCATGATAAGAAATCGTGTCCAATACTTGAACTCCAATTCAGCCTAGTAGATCAGTAGCAGAGAGATTGGACAACTTAGGAAATTTCCACCCCCTCCCCGACACTCTTTTGTAATCCTTATAATTCTGCGCCACTTAATTGGCTATTCGAGGTAATCGAGGAAACAGCTATGAGCGACGTAAGGCGCGAACATATATCTAAGTAATTTACGGTATTGCGAAACAAATACTACAATGGTATTTCGAAACTATTAAATGTCGCTAACGAAAATTGCATGTCGAAATTAAAACAGTCGCGTAAAAAAATAAACTTATTTTGTTACAAAAATATTATACGTGTATTGAAAACGAAAACTTAAGGGGCACGTTTCACTGAGAGTACCGAACTGCATGCTCGAGGGACAATTAAAATTAAAAGTTAAAAATTTCCATTAGATATATAAATAGAAAATTTAATTAAAATAATAGCCGATAAATACGAATGAAAAATATTTTAAATAATTAAAAGCAATTTTATAAACGCAACATTATTATCCTCGTAATCTTTAAATTTATCACTATAAAATATTTCAATATTGTTTTTAGTAAATTTATCTGTTCATAATGCGGGCGTACTTTTTTTTTTCTTTTTTTTTTTTTCTTTAGGTCCCCAATTCATAATACGACGGGGTAGATATATTTAGAAAATTTATACCAATAATTTATATAAATAACAGGTCTGTCCTGAGCCCGTCCATTTAAGTTTATGGAACCCTGACAGACTGTTTTACAATGTCAATAATAATTAGTATAAATTTAATATTAATACACAGGTATTTTACGGTGATTTGATTTATTTCGGCCATTGTAAAACTACTGAACATATTTTAAATAGCTTAGTAATTGATCACAGGGCTAATATTGCTAAAATCTGTATTATTAACAGCTGGAAAGAGGATATGCTTAATATTATCAATAGAGAATTACAAATTACACAGTTATTTGAGTGTGCAATTTTATGTTTATGTAAATAATCTTTAAATAGACCGTGTTCGGTAAGAAATTGGACATTAAAACGAATTTGACATGAAAACGTTCATTATGTAGTCTATCATCTATGGTTGGAAAATTTCTTTTACCTGAAATTTATTATTATAATACTTATCTCTTATATATAAGTGTTTAAACACTGTTTAAGCGTTATCGAGGTTTATTCGTGTATGAAGTAAGGTCGAAGATACTGTACGTTATTATGGAATTTCTTGATTTTTAATATTATTTTTTGTTAAAAATATGTTAATATGTTTCTGTATTTCGTAAATTAATGGTTTAATATCTGCAATGACAGTGTGCTTGCCATGTAGCTATAAGCTTTAATCATTTTCATTGCAATAGTTCTCTGAAAACTTTTTAATATATTTTGAAATCTCTTAATTTTTTAAAATATCTATTATACTACCGTAAAAAGTATGTTAGGCAATATTACGATTCTATATAATGTTATTATTCCCTTCTCGTAATTTAATCGGTCATTAATATAATTTATTAAATACAATTAAAAATGTATTTATTTTTTTAGTGATACAGTAAAAATGATTATAAAATTTTAAGTTATCATCTATTACTATACTCGAGTATTTGGTTTGACTAACCATACCAATATTTAATCCGTATTAGAGCAAATTTTAAAGTTTTATGTTTTGAAAAGTTTTTGTTAAACAATGTGTAAGTTGACTTAGATTCGTTAATATTTAAATTAAATTTTTCTAACCATTTCGCGATTTCTGTATAAACCTGGTAAAATGTATTTTCCAATACATTTTCATTCTTATCGGCTACTACTCTATTGCAATGTCATCTACAAAAGTGAAAATATTTACATTAGTGGGTAATCATCGAATGTTATACATTTAAGAGAAAACTATGTTCCACAAGTACGGACCTAAAACAGACCCTTGCTGCGGTACTCCCATAATCGTTTCTTGTTTTTTTGAATAATCACCGATTTGTAATACAGTGTAGCGTTTTTATTGCTATACAATGTTCAACATGCCGTTACACGTAATCCTAGTTCCTTTAATAATGCAAGTAATCTATTTAAAAACATTTAAAACATTTATCTCATCTGTTTCAATTGTTTTCTTTTCGAACAAGAAATGTTTCATTTTTAAATATTTTTAACGGCAATTTATTACATTTGAAATATCGTTTTAGTCACTTTTAGCAATATTGTCTAACTGTGTAATTATACAGTCTTTGTAAAGAATTATTTATAAAATTCTAAGCAGCAGTTTAAAATCTGATTTTAAAAGTTTATTTATTTTGAAAAATTCATCCGGAAACTTAAGTAACATTAGAAACGTTTTACATAGTACTATATAAGATAATCTTCATCTTGAAAACGTTCGGAAAACAAACTAATTTTTAAATTCCTTAGTTATATATATATATATATATATATATATATATATATATATATATATATATTTATGTATATGTATGTGTGTGTAGTGTTCGCCTAAAACAAAAAAAAAAAAAGTACAAACATGGAAAATTTAAATAAATAATAAAAAAGAACTAGAATATATTACAGAATTATTTTTATCGTAATGTAATCATTTCGTATAAGAAAATGTGAAATATTAACAAAAAAAAAATACTGTACGGAATCAAAATTTCTTTTTAAGGCGGTGTGAAACATACTTTAAACAACTTCGACTTATTAAAATCGCGCAGTGATATTGTTATTTTGAATATACGTATGCACATGCGTATACTTTCTAATGTAATGAAATATTATTTAGCTCCCAAAAATTACCAACCATAATAGATTTGATGCGGCCCTAGTAATATACAATTGCTTCTTAGTGTGGATTAAATTAGAAACATCAAACCGACTGCATGGATCGCGATGTTAATGAAGTGTACACATCTCCCGGTACGAATTTTTAATGTATAACAACATGTAAAAACTAGTTTTGTCTGATCATATTATAACCGCCATGCAATGAGCGCAATGACTTAATTACCAAGTAGCACTCACCTGTTTGATGAGGTGCCCATTCTTCAGCTCACACGAATTCTATTATTTCGACAAACATAATTACACTGCCAGAAATTCTATGATACACATCTTCTTAACCAAGTTATATTTAAGAATGTGTGAGAGCTTAAAAAATAGTTTGTATGCACTTAGATAGAGCATATAGAGATGATGTTATTTCTAATTAAATTGTGTATATTTGTAACAAAAAGTTAGTGCTTTTCCCTAAAATGGGTAATTTTTCGTTAAAATTTGGTGTTTTCTACCTAAAATGGTGGTGCTTATAATAAAAATTGGTCGATTTTAGCTAAAAGTGTGGCTTTTTCCTCTAAAATTTGATTTTTTGTGTCTAAAATATAGGTATAACGGTATAATTTGCATGGAAATGATGATTTTCGTATATATTGAGCGCTTCTTTCTATGATACTACATTTATCTGTAGTAATGTACAGTTCTTATATCCTAGTGGTTGCATAGCAAGTGGCGGTGCAGCAGCTTAGTTAAGTTATTGAGATGGCGTTATTGTTTGGTTGAGCAAATGTGTATTGTAGAATTTCTGGGAGTGTGATTATGTTTGTCGAAATAACAGAATTCGTGTGAGCTGAAGAATGGGCACCTCATCAAACGTGTAAGTGCTACTCGGTAATTACATTAGTCATTGTGCTCATTGCAAGGCGGTTATAATGTACGATTTGTAACATTATTTATCGATGTGAACAAAAGGATAGAATCGAATCTATTTCTTAAAAACGTCAAGCTGAAAAACTTTCATCTCGTAATAAACGAAAGATTATATGGCAATTAGCAATAGATCGAAAATCAGTGCGCCAAAATTAGTTCCTATTGGGGAAAAAGTTTCTGCCGTGACTATTCATCGATACGCCGAAAACCTTGCATTGATGTGATTAATAAAAAAAAGTATAATTTGCCTTTGAGTCGACGAGGAATTTTGGAATGATGTAATTTTCAGTTGGGAAATGAACGGACACAGCAAGTTTAGCGAAAACCAAATACAAAATTAGAATTTAAGTGAATATGACACCGTGTATCAGAGAGGCGGTTACACCATGACCCGGCTTGTTATGTCTACTGATATTTATCGCAAGGAATACCGATGGGGTGACATGTCCGCCAATATTTTTCGCGAAAATCTTTGTCTAAATGCAGAAAAATTAGGCATTGGGACGCCACTCAAGTTTCAGCAGGGTAATGATCCTAAACAAAAAGCCTACGGAACTCATTCACGGTTGCCTTATTATAACTGCCCTCTGAAGTATTAGACGTGCCATCTTAGTCACCGTAATCCGATTGAAAATATGTGGGATTATTTGGACAAAAGTTACGCGAAAGCCCCGATTCGAATCGACATCAGTTAAAAGAGCGACTTCAAGAAGAATGGACCAAGATTCCGGCTAATTAGATTCGCAAATTGCTTTCGTCAATGCCGCGACGATTAAATTCTGCCATTAAGGCCGACGGCTTCCACAGAAAATACTGATTTTAATTAATTGCGGTACTGTCCGCCATCCGGGCCGCCCATTTTTCTTTCTATTATTTAATTTTCCCCGATATTAATGGTAACTTATAAATTTTCCCGTTTTCTTTTCACTGGAGCTGTGTTTGATGTTACTATTTACGGCCTATTTTTATTCGTATTTAAATTAGAACGCTGATTTTTTTATTTTTACAAAAAAAAAAAAAAACACCAATCAATAAAGCTCCTTTCCTTATCGTTTTGACGTATATTCATTTTTAAACCCAGCGAAACAATATTAATATAGCTCGATGTGTTACAATTACCGAACAGAGGTGACTTTATATATTACCGAATCCGAACTTTCGAGTTCCCCGGATAACTTTTCCTTGAGACACTAAGTATGTATTTTTTGTCACTAATCTAGAGTATCTAAGTTACAAAATGTTAGCATCTCTGGTTTATTACCTGATTCTACGGAAATTTTCATGAAGTAATGATAACAAGAGAACCACTCTATATTTTCAGGAACATAACACAAAAGAAAATCAAACTGAAATAAATCGAAACGATATCGGTCAGCTCGAATAGACCGTGTTTGTAAACTGATACTCTATCCTAGTTAAGTACAATGGCTTTTATTCTAGTTTAGTCCTCATGCTTATCTATTATTCTAGGAATATCGTAGTTATTTTCGCTGGAGGGACAGCGCAGGTAAAATAACAAATGAAATTAAAAAAACCCGGTCTTTTAGACCGGGCGCGACCTCTTACGAGTTAACAACGTATGCTACGAACGTTTCTTCCTATCCTGGCCAACATTCCGACAGGTAGCGAAATAAATATGTTTTCTTGAGAACGAAAATGACACTGGAGCCGAAAAATTCTTGTGACCACGCAAAACTGGCCAGTCAGGATTATTAAAAGTAGTCAGACTTCTTAAAAAACTTCAGAAAAAGTTTTTCGCCATCGTGCCGAATTATTATTAATCAATTTTAATACTGTAAAAACTAGTCATTGGATTAGTTCCAACATGTTATATATTAATAGTTCTTAAGATTTCAATAGCTTAGGTCACACTCTCCCTTAAGAAGGGTCTATTGATAACGAAAAAAATTTAGTACTAGCAGGGAACGCTGATTTGAGCGACCATTTTACATTAGCAGTAGTTCATTTTGGAAGAGATCAATTTCGTTGAACTTTTTTTTCTTCTCTAGAACTTAAATTTTTACAACAAAATTTTGATATTTCCGCGGTAAACGACGCGTATCTACAACTGTCACTCATTTTTGTTAGACATGGAAGTTATTTACAACGAACGCCAGGGTAAAAACAATGGCACGGTCAAATGGAAATGTTAAACAATGCGCGCCGGCGCTTTTCTGTTCAGTAGAGAGTATTTCGAAAAGTGCGATAAATTTGAACGCCCCCTCGTTAAAAATGAAACGGGAATTCCGTAGGCGAATGCCAAAAGCAATCTAGTCAGTGCTTTGAGAGAGAGAAGGAAAAAGCAAGGATAAATAGGTAAACATGTTTTCTTGTAGAACTGGCAAAACGTCCTCAGGAACACGAGAAAGACTGTGATCGACTTCGTTACTGTCAAAAATGATGCTACGTCACTTTTACAGCCCATGATAAGAAATCGCGTCCAATACTTGAACTCCAATTCAGCCTAGTAGATCAGTAGCAGAGAGACTGGACAACTTAGGAAATTTCCACCCCCCTCCCCGACACTCTTTTGTAATCCTTATAATTCTGCGCCACTTAATTGGCTATTCGAGGTAATCGGGGAAACAGCTATGAGCGACGTAAGGCGCGAACATATATCTAAGTAATTTACGGTATTGCGAAACAAATACTACAATGGTATTTCGAAACTATTAAATGTCGCTAACGAAAAATGCATGTCGAAATTAAAACAGTCGCGTAAAAAAATAAACTTATTTTGTTACAAAAATATTATACGTGTATTGAAAACAAAAACTTAAGGGGCGCGTTTCACTGAGAGTACCGAACTGCATGCTCGAGGGACAATTAAAATTAAAAGTTAAAAATTTCCATTAGATATATAAATAGAAAATTTAATTAAAATAATAGCCGATAAATACGAATGAAAAATATTTTAAATAATTAAAAGCAATTTTATAAACGCAACATTATTATCCTCGTAATCTTTAAATTTATCACTATAAAATATTTCAATATTGTTTTTAGTAAATTTATCTGTTCATAATGCGGGCGTACTTTTTTTTTTCTTTTTTTTTTTTTTTCTTTAGGTCCCCAATTCATAATACGACGGGGTAGATATATTTAGAAAATTTATACCAATAATTTATATAAATAACAGGTCTGTCCTGAGCCCGTCCATTTAAGTTTATGGAACCCTGACAGACTGTTTTACAATGTCAATAATAATTAGTATAAATTTAATATTAATACACAGGTATTTTACGGTGATTTGATTTATTTCGGCCATTGTAAAACTACTGAACATATTTTAACTAGCTTAGTAATTGATCACAGGGCTAATATTGCTAAAGTCTGTATTATTAACAGCTGGAAAGAGGATATGCTTAATATTATCAATAAAGAATTACAAATTACACAGTTATTTGAGTGTGCAATTTTATGTTTATGTAAATAATCTTTAAATAGACCGTGTTCGGTAAGAAATTGGACATTAAAACGAATTTGACATGAAAACGTTCATTATGTAGTCTATCATCTATGGTTGGAAAATTTCTTTTACCTGAAATTTATTATTATAATACTTATCTAATATGTAAGTGTTTAAACACTGTTTAAGCGTTATCGAGGTTTATTCGTGTATGAAGTAAGGTCGAAGATACTGTACGTTATTATGGAATTTCTTGATTTTTAATATTATTTTTTGTTAAAAATATGTTAATATGTTTCTGTATTTCGTAAATTAATGGTTTAATATCTGCAATGACAGTGTGCTTGCCATATAAGCTTTAATCATTTTCATTGCAATAGTTCTCTGAAAACTTTTTAATATATTTTGAAATCTCTTAATTTTTTAAAATATCTATTATACTACCATAAAAAGTATGTTAGGCAATATTACGATTCTATATAATGTTATTATTCCCTTCTCGTAATTTAATCGGTCATTAATATAATTTATTAAATACAATTAAAAATGTATTTATTTTTTTAGTGATACAGTAAAAATGATTATAAACTTTTAAGTTATCATCTATTACTATACTCGAGTATTTGGTTTGACTAACCATACCAATATTTAATCCGTATTGGAGCAAATTTTAAAGTTTAATGTTTTGAAAAGTTTTTGTTAAACAACGTGTAAGTTGACTTAGATTCGTTAATCTTTAAATTAAATTATTCTAACTATTTCGTGATTTCTGTATAAACCTGGTAAAATGTATTTTCCAATACGTTTTCATCCTTATCGGTTATTACTATTGCAATGTCATCTGCGAAAGTGAAAATGTTTACATTAGTGGGTAATCATCGAATGTTATACATTTAAGAGAAACTATGTTCCACAAGTACGGACCTAAAACAGACCCTTGCTGCGGTACTCCCATAATCGTTTCTTGTTTTTTTGAATAATCACCGATTTGTAATACAGTGTAGCGTTTTTATTGCTATACAATGTTCAACATGCCGTTACACGTAATCCTAGTTCCTTTAATAATGCAAGTAATCTATTTAAAAACATTTAAAACATTTATCTCATCTGTTTCAATTGTTTTCTTTTCGAACAAGAAATGTTTCATTTTTAAATATTTTTAACGGCAATTTATTACATTTGAAATATCGTTTTAGTCACTTTTAGCAATATTGTCTAACTGTGTAATTATACAGTCTTTGTAAAGAATTATTTATAAAATTCTAAGCAGCAGTTTAAAATCTGATTTTAAAAGTTTATTTATTTTGAAAAATTCATCCGGAAACTTAAGTAACATTAGAAACGTTTTACATAGTACTATATAAGATAATCTTCATCTTGAAAACGTTCGGAAAACAAACTAATTTTTAAATTACTTAGTTATATATATATATATATATATATATATATATATATATATATATATATATATATATATGTGTATATGTATGTGTATATGTATGTGTGTGTAGTGTTCGGCTAAAACAAAAAAAAAAAAAGTACAAACATGGAAAATTTAAATAAATAATAAAAAAGAACTAGAATATATTACAGAATTATTTTTATCGTAATGTAATCATTTCGTATAAGAAAATGTAAAATATTAACAAAAAAAAATACTGTACGGAATCAAAATTTCTTTTTAAGACGGTGTGAAACATACTTTAAACAACTTCGACTTATTAAAATCGCGCAGTGATATTATTATTTTGAATATACGTATGCACATGCGTATACTTTCTAATGTAATGAAACATTATTTAGCTCCCAAAAATTACCAACCATAATAGATTTGATGCGGCCCTAGTAATATACAATTGCTTCTTAGTGTGGATTAAATTAGAAACATCAAACCGACTGCATGGATCGCGATGTTAATGAAGTGTACACATCTCCCGGTACGAATTTTTAATGTATAACAACATGTAAAAACTAGTTTTGTCTGATCATATTATAACCGCCATGCAATGAGCGCAATGACTTAATTACCAAGTAGCACTCACCTGTTTGATGAGGTGCCCATTCTTCAGCTCACACGAATTCTATTATTTCGACAAACATAATTACACTGCCAGAAATTCTATGATACACATCTTCTTAACCAAGTTATATTTAAGAATGTGTGAGAGCTTAAAAAATAGTTTGTATGCACTTAGATAGAGTATATAGAGATGATGTTATTTCTAATTTAATTGTGTATATTTGTAACAAAAAGTTAGTGCTTTTCCCTAAAATGGGTAATTTTTCGTTAAAATTTGGTGTTTTCTACCTAAAATGGTGGTGCTTATAATAAAAATTGGTCGATTTTAGCTAAAAGTGTGGCTTTTTCCTCTAAAATTTGATTTTTTGTGTCTAAAATATAGGTATAACGGTATAATTTGCATGGAAATGATGATTTTCGTATATATTGAGCGCTTCTTTCTATGATACTACATTTATCTGTAGTAATGTACAGTTCTTATATCCTAGTGGTTGCATAGCAAGTGGCGGTGCAGCAGCTTAGTTAAGTTATTGAGATGGCGTTATTGTTTGGTTGAGCAAATGTGTATTATAGAATTTCTGGGAGTGTGATTATGTTTGTCGAAATAACAGAATTCGTGTGAGCTGAAGAATGGGCACCTCATCAAACGTGTAAGTGCTACTCGGTAATTACATTAGTCATTGTGCTCATTGCAAGGCGGTTATAATGTACGATTTGTAACATTATTTATCGATGTGAACAAAAGGATAGAATCGAATCTATTTCTTAAAAACGTCAAGCTGAAAAACTTTCATCTCGTAATAAACGAAAGATTATATGGCAATTAGCAATAGATCGAAAATCAGTGCGCCAAAATTAGTTCCTATTGGGGAAAAAGTTTCTGCCGTGACTATTCATCGATACGCCGAAAACCTTGCATTGATGTGATTAATAAAAAAAAGTATAATTTGCCTTTGATTCGACGAGGAATTTTGGAATGATGTAATTTTCAGTTGGGAAATGAACGGACACAGCAAGTTTAGCGAAAACCAAATACAAAATTAGAATTTAAGTGAATATGACACCGTGTATCAGAGAGGCGGTTACACCATGACCCGGCTTGTTATGTCTACTGATATTTATCGCAAGGAATACCGATGGGGTGACATGTCCGCCAATATTTTTCGCGAAAATTTTTGTCTAAATGCAGAAAAATTAGGCATTGGGACGCCACTCAAGTTTCAGCAGGGTAATGATCCTAAACAAAAAGCCTACGGAACTCATTCACGGTTGCCTTATTATAACTGCCCTCTGAAGTATTAGACGTGCCATCTTAGTCACCGTAATCCGATTGAAAATATGTGGGATTATTTGGACAAAAGTTACGCGAAAGCCCCGATTCGAATCGACATCAGTTAAAAGAGCGACTTCAAGAAGAATGGACCAAGATTCCGGCTAATTAGATTCGCAAATTGCTTTCGTCAATGCCGCGACGATTAAATTCTGCCATTAAGGCCGACGGCTTCCACAGAAAATACTGATTTTAATTAATTGCGGTACTGTCCGCCATCCGGGCCGCCCATTTTTCTTTCTATTATTTAATTTTCCCCGATATTAATGGTAACTTATAAATTTTCCCGTTTTCTTTTCACTGGAGCTGTGTTTGATGTTACTATTTACGGCCTATTTTTATTCGTATTTAAATTAGAACGCTGATTTTTTTATTTTTACAAAAAAAAAAAACAACCAATCAATAAAGCTCCTTTCCTTATCGTTTTGACGTATATTCATTTTTAAACCCAGCGAAACAATATTAATATAGCTCGATGTGTTACAATTACCGAACAGAGGTGACTTTATATATTACCGAATCCGCTTTATTTATTATTGAATTTGTATACTACTTGTTTTTAATTTAATCTAGTTAAATGTTGGTTTCGTAAAATTTTCACGAATATTCTTTAAGATATCGTTAAAAATATGTATTATGCCATTAATTAATATCTTGCCGTGTCAGATTTTTAATTGTTCCTTCATTTGTGTACCGAAATTTCTTATTCGTCCGTAGCAACTTGCATTTATCGACTCTTTATATCGACGATTATTTTATTACTATTTATATTAATATTATTTTTCAAATTTAAAACTTTTAATTTTAGCTCTACGAATAATCTCTTACTCGTCGGCTAACGTACAGATAAATTTGTTTTATTTTTGCAATGATCAAATTTAAAAACTCAAAAGAAAAAAAAAAACGAAATTATATATTATCAGTAATACAAATTTTTCTAATTTTGCAGATTGTTTTCGGCCGTAATTTTTTGTCGTTTAAGATTCTTTTTTTTTTTTTTTCAAATTTTTAAACGGATCTTCTAAATATTACAAATGTTACAATTGCTCAAACAGCAATCGAAACCCGGAAAACAATAATATATGTATAAACTTATGCGTTGATTTTAGACTTCTCGCCCGAGTACGTAAACCTACACATACACCCCCAAACCTAATCTGTCGTACTTCATTAAGGTACAAAAGAAAAAGAAATGAAATTAACCGAGTTCCCCAAATCAGCGCAAAATCTTAATTTCTATTTACTAGCAGCCAGAATAGAGTTCTGTTCATTTACTCGGTACGGTAAAACGTAAAACGCTCCGATACGAGTCTTCATTAGTAGCCACATCTACCGCTCGAAAAGTGAACCGGCTCATTTGCATGCGATATATAACGTACTTCTACTCGTATTATGATTCCTCTATTAACGTAACCGTATCAAATCCGGCAAAGACCCTTTCCGGTCTTCCATTCGTCGCCTCAGGAGTAGTGCTCGTTGATAATTGTCGTCTCTTCTACATAACCGTTATCAGATTATTTTTCTCGATTTCTCAAATTTCTCTTTAAATTTTGCTCCCAGCTTGAACGCGGAATATAAGTGAACAGTGAAATTAAGTAGTACCATGTTAAGGACAACTATTATACATTTACAATGCGTATTAAGCGGAAAATGTACTCACGTTTGTTGTATGTAAATTACTATAGAGCCTAACAAGGCCAGCAAACAAAAAGGTAGCTCTGGAAGGACACACACGTTTAAAGAGTTGAGGAACAAAAAATTCTTAGAATTCTACCAAATTCAGCTTTCGAATATTCGAAAGTGAACACGGATCCGATACTATCGTGTTTCAAACGCGAGGATAAATTTTTTCTCACTAAAATAGCCGATACAGAAATTTTTTACATTAAGGAGACATCATTTTGTAAGGGAAAAATTAAAATAAAAAAGGAGTATTCCCCATTCCTATATCTCCTATATTTCCTACTATACATCTCCGACATCTTGATCTCCTAGATATCGAGACGAAAGCATTAACACTACCAGCGGAAAAGAAACATTTTTGATGACATTTCTAACTTGCCTATATTATCGTACTTTTTTATATTTCAGCCTGTAATTATTACTATTATTATTTTTTTTTTTTTTTTTTGGTTTTCTGCCATTCATCAACGTCACATATAAAACAGTTTCAAGTACTTTTTTTTACAGACGTTAATTACGTACAGTTTTTTCTAGTCCTAGTATTGAGACTTCCTGTATGTTACGATTTTCACAATTTTTGCGTAGTATGTATTGTTTAACTTTTTGTAACCTTTAAATTTTATTTATCTACCGTTTCATATTCGGTTGCGATCTCTCAGTAATATTACATTTAAAAATAATAGCGGCAGATGGAAGAAATGTGACACAATTGGACAAAAAGATCGAAACAATAAATGAATTTTTCAGCTCAGCATCGTCGATTGCGAGTAAATGATGACTTTTTTTTTTTTTTTTTTAGCCTTTACCCAGAAATAATTAGAAAGAATGAATAAATAAAATTAGAAGTTAATATTTCCGGAGATAGAAGAAATGAAAAAGGAGAACGATAGCGGGTGATGGAAAAAGAAGAAAAGAAACGTTGTTTAGGGGGGGGGGGCAAGATTCAGAAGTTCTGAATAAAACTGGGAGTGTTCTGCGGGTGCAGACAAGCACTCGAAGAAGATCACTTGTATCACCACAAAGTAAAATCATCGGGAAATGAACAAAAGAGTGAAGATAGAAAAAAGGAAAAACGACGCTGAAAGCCAACTACGATCAAAACGAATCCGGTAAACAGAGGAAGTAGGAAAGCAAAAGATGATGAGGAAAGTTATAGTATGCAAAAATGAGATAAAAGGACAATTTACGTTTTTTTTTTGTTTTTTTTTTATTGGGGGCGTCTATCAGGGGGACCTTTACCCGGAAACAATTAGAAAGAGAAATGAATCAGTTATATTTTGATGCGGTATTGCTAGTAGGAACAAACAATGGGAACGATGTGTGGAGAAAGAAACGGCAGCCGCACAATACGGAGTAGGAATTCGCAACAAATTGGAATAGAAAGCAGAACGCTCGATTGAAGAGATGCAATACTTAATAAACACCTTTGATCAGCATCGTAAACATGCTCTTCGTTCGGGTAGAGAAAAGAAGGAGAACCTATGAAAATAACTCTCACGGTTCCGCATCTAAATTAAATGTAAGATATCGAACCGTGGATTTACACTGCGAAGGTGAAGCTGGTGCCAAATTTTTCATTTTTATTATACGCGACGGAGACTTGAAAAAAGGACAACCTTGAAACGAAAAAAAAAAAAAAGCAAAAAAAAAACAGTGTCTCGAGATGTGATAGCAGGGAAAAATTCTACGAAATCCACCGGATCCGCAAAGAGAGCCGATGAATCTGTACTGCAAGAAATGTTATCGTAGTACTTGAAATATTTTGGGCACTTCGCGTAGAATGAAAAAGAAACGAAGCGAGTTGGACGATAAAAGTACACAAGTCCGACGGATCGGCCACCAGCCAGACACGGACTGATACGGAACAGGGGGTGACATGGGATTATTTGCGGTTATAGCAAGCGGGAAAACGGTGACAACGTCAGAAAACGGTAGCCACTAATCACGATCATGACATTCCCTCTCTGGAGTAATCATCTACCGTGAAAAAGAAATTCCGATAAATGAAACTTCTAACAAAAATACACGCGCATTATTGATTATTTTTGTCGTTTAGTGAGAATTTGTAAAAAAAGTTTCTATCAAACCGACACATTTTTGTCCGGTGTTTTAATGAAGAAAATAGGCGGTCGGCTGATCATCAACAACAATGTTTGCGCCCGTTTATTTATTGTTTTTGGACGAATAACTAAAATAGCAATTTCCGGCGCATTCAAAAGTGAAATAGGGGTTACACGTTTAATATGTAATAAATATTTCTTTTTTCCAATAATGAATTACCGTTAAATGTTTTTGAACTGTTTAAGTCTGAAGGTTTTTTGGTTTTTTTTTGGTTTTTTTTTAAAATGTTCATTTCTAATTTCTAATATACAGATCTGCAACTGCGTTCGTGTTTAATTCACAATTCTGTGTCTATTTCAAGTTCCCCGAATAACAAAAACCCTCCGTATATACATAAATCGAAGTTTAATGAAGAGTAATTTTTGCGCATTTCTCAGTAAAAACTAAAAATACCCAATCTATTTTTCAGTTAAATCGATAAAAAATATTATTCGGTTATTTTAATTTTTTACCGAATTTGAAAAAAAAAAAAGAAAAAAAAAAGTAGGATATTACGTATCCGTGTAGAACGACGTATCCGTGTAGAACGATTTTAATGATTCTTCGTGCATTCCATAACGTACTAGTTAGCCGGTTCCGTGTGAATAATAGGCCGTTGGTTCAATACAAAGTATTCAGCGGTGATCGAAAAAACATGAAAAAATATAGTGATCCCTTCCGATAAATTTTTATTACAGACGCCAATGACACTGAAAAATATTATCAATATTAAGCGTGATAATTGGAAAAAAATCGAGTATTATCCTTGTTAATTACCATGAATATAAATACGAATTCGAATAAAGAAATTCGAAGCCACCACATCAAGCTTGTCATAAAAGAGCTGATTTTTAGTAAGACAAAAAATATTTAAGTATCCCCCCCCCCAAAAAAAAATTAAAATTAAAATGTTTTTTTTTTAAGAAAACAATACCGGTACTTGAAGATTTGCCATAAAAGTGTAATAAAATGCGTTAAAATAAAAAAAATGATTCCATATATACTATTTATGAAATTTTCAAAAGTGGGCTGTTGTGATAATTCTTAAACAACATTAATAGCTTAATTAGAGTTTCGATGTACACCAAATTCAAATTACAACGAATAATTTAAAAAACTGCATTAAACATTCATTAAACACTGTTTCTGGATACTGTTAATTTGACGCCTACTCTAATTAAGGTATGAATGTTGTGTATAAGAATTATCGTGTCTTCTTATAATGTATTTTTTCCCCCTTTAGCGTATTTCGGTTATAAAAAAATAGAACATTCTTTTTTACTTTTTTTAGATTTTGTCTTTACAATTAAGGCGAATGATAAAAAAAAAGTAAAGCAATAGTATCTTTGATAGGGCATATAACGGATATTGTGAAGTTAAGCTTTCCATAATGATACTTAAGGATGTAATGGATCTAAGGAGAATGCCAGGGCCAGTTCCTCTCGGTCACTTAAATTTTCAACTTATTTCCACTAGTGACAACCCGAAAAAAGCTTTTTATAAATAGCCATTAAAATATACATATCCAGTCTGCTTCCTGCCTAACTCTTTCGTTTTAATATTGTTCAGTCTCCCTTGTGTCCCTTCCATCCTCCTATCTTAAATTTGACCTGTGATGTAAATCACATTCTATTCGAATGCTCTTCTATCTCCTCAGAACACGTAGTCCTTTATTCTAATTACCTCGGTCTTAGCCTCCCGACTCCTTACTGTGCTTAACATTCTTGCTCTTCCTTCTCCTTCTGTTATTCCTGTATTGGCTACCTTCATTTCTTCTGCTTCTAATCGCTTCCTGACATAACTTACAAATCCCTACATTTCATCATTCTATTAGTCCTTTGTGTTGCGTAAATGTCCTGTGTTGACGCGCCCAAGGAAAAAAAAAAAAAACTTTTATTCAAATAAAACTGCGCGCATTTGTACGTTTGAAAATTGGAAACACGCAGAATTTTGTTTGTTAATTCATCTGGAGTGCGTTTATAAGTACGTTATATAAAATTATACACTTTCTCTTTTTTTTTGCAACGAAGTTCTTTGACGCGACTTGTCGGTAGGAGTAAACTAGCAGAAAAGGAGTACTAACGAAAATTGCGTTATGCGTCGTTTTCCAGTCGACCTTCATTCTCTTTCACTCTGTCACTTTCTATTATATACGGGTATGTGTGTGTGTGTGTGTGTGTATGCGAGTATCGAGATTCAGGCAGCAAACATCGTATGCGGGATCAGCTGTATAAGCCCAATTCTAAACACGTGTACATTTTATTGAAAATTGGAGCGGTTTTTTTGTGCGACGTTAGCACACTTCAACCAACTGATGATTTATTTATTATTTTTATTTTAATTAATTCATACGGGATTTATGTCATTTTTTATCGTATACGTTATGAATAACATCTACCAAAAAGTGGTGAAAGGAACTTCGTTCCCACCGGGTGTCTAGACACCACTTCTCTTTCCTTTTTTTTTTTTATATCGGAAACGTTTTTGCGAAATTGCGATGATATTAAATATTAACTGTGAGACTTAATTAAAATACAATAATAATAATTCGTATTTTTGAAATTTAGCTGAATGTCTGCCAAACGAATAACTGAAAATGAACCATCGACGTTATTAATATTTCACGAAAATGCGCCAGTCACGGTAAAATTATGTCCCCATTCTTTTACTAATAACACCGATTTCAGATGAGACGGGATTAAACTTCACGAAGAAAAAAAATGAGTTGAAATTTATGAATTTTATAGCGTACGCCATCGTTTATGGTTTCCTTGAAATTTTCGACATAAACAGGACTTTGTAAAAACTGTTATAAACTTTGAGTGAATAATAAATGAAATAGATTTTCTTCGCCCGGCATCGCCTATGCTGACATATAAAAGTGCACACTCTTTGAAGTGTTGACCACGCCATCATACACGGCTAGCAGATGATTATTCCATTTATAGTTCAATATAGTCTTCCGCCAGTTGAAACCAGCGACGACCGGTGCTATATCAAATAAATTTTCAACGCTACTAAGAAAAAAATTAGGTAAAACACTCGAATCATTCAAAAATCGCAACTATGAAAGAAACACATTTTCGTAAATTTATAATAAATTAATGTAATCCCGCAAGAAGTTTCAAACGGAATCATTTATTCAATTTTTTTTTGTAATTTTTCAAGTAATATTTTCAAATTTCTTGTCTTTAATAAACAGAGTTATAATCGTTTAAAAATTAAACGCTATGTTTTTGTAGCAATGCACATCTATTTTGAAACAGCTGACGTCATTAATCTTCTTTTTTTCCTCAGTCCGCAGATTACTGGATGATAATCTCTTTATGATTCTCAATCATAATAACTAAATCCAAGCCCTAGAATTCGGCCATTCTTCTTTTTAAGTTTACATAACTCTGGTTGCTCCTGTATCTAATTATTCGATGTATGTTTTCCTTCGTCTTCCTCTACAACATTTTCTTTCAAATTTTTCCTTCAATTATTTGTACTAATTTGCGATTATGTCAATGCCCCCCCCCCCCCCGCACAAATATCCGGGGAATGTTATTCGTACTCTGTTTGCGGTCATGACGTTATGAGAATAAATTACTACTGCATCATTACATATTAGAAAATTTAAAAATTCGAAATTAGCCAGCGAGTAAATTCTTCATATATCTTTTTTTTGCCGCCATCTCGCCATTGGCGCAATTCATTCCTTGTGGTCCTATCCTGCTAAGCTGCGTTAGTCAGTGTATCGAGTCTTTGTGTTTAATATTTGTAATGGTTCACACTGTTAAAGGGGAATTACTCTGATCGACAACGAAGCCGTTCTGTGTGTTTCCGATAGCTGCTTCGCTCACCATAGGGGCTGTGTGTTGTACGGTACGTAAATATACTTGGCTGTTCCGCTTCTAGACGTTGCCATTTATTTAGCAACGTTATTTGCTCGTTAATAAGATATTTCTTTTTTTACATTAATTTCACAAAAAAATACATGCCACTCCGCCTCTTTCTAAATACCTCATCCTTACTGATTCACTCAGTGTTCTAATGTCCCTCTACAACTTTTACACGGATAATGCAATTGTACAACGCATCCTTCTCCTTCACGATCTCCTTATTCGATCCCAAATTTCTATATCTTTCACGTGGATCCCCAGCCATATTGGTTTCCCTGGTAACGAGGTCATCGACCGAGCTTCTAGGGAGGCATCCCGGCTTCCATCCATATCTTCGTACTTCTCTTCTACCAGCGATATGAAATTCTTCCTGAAATCCCTTATAATTAAATCCTGGGAACAAGTATGGGGTTCTAGTCAACAAAAAAACCTTTTCCTTGTTAAACCTGATCCTCTATCTCAGATCCCCCTTCCATTCTGTTCAAGGAAGAAAAATATTATTCTTACCAGACTTAGGATTTCCCACTCCCGCCTGACCCATTCGTATCTCCTTCAGCGCACCGATCCCCCTCTTTGTCCGTTTTGCCAAAGAACCCAGCTTTCCATTCCCCATTTACTAACATCTTGTCATTCCCTTATAGCACTTAGAGTCCAGCATGGTCTCCCCCCTTCCTTATCACAACTCCTAGCTGATTCTCCGTGTCATATCCGCAGTGCGTTCCAATTCCTTCATTCCCTTAACCTCCTAAATTCAATTTAGTATCCCTTCCGTTCCCCGGGCGCATATGGCCCGTTTGAGCAGCCGGCGCCTGTACCTTCTAATGTAATAATAATAATAATAACGATTATTATTTAGCACAATCTTCCTCTATTATTCAGTATCTGAAAGCGTCGAATATGTATTTAATGCTGTATTAAATTTATAAATCTGGGTTGCCGTGCGCAAAAAAAAAAAACAGGCTGCTCAGATATGGAAATAATCTGAAGTAATCTCTCTCCCGGTTGATTATTCGGAGAAAATAATTATACTTTTCAAATGTCCGTTTTTGAGAAAACCGAGAAAAACCAAGCAAGTAGATAAGTTACAAATTAAATTGCTAATTAACATTGTAGTTTGTTTGTTGTTCCGTTTTTTTTTTTTTTTGTCCCACATATAATTATTATTATCGTATATATTTCATTGTATAAATGTACGACCGTTAGTTAATTTGTTCAGAATTATTGTTGTCTATGCACAGTATAGCTAATTTGGATTCAATTGGTACTGTTAAATAATATTATTGCGAATTTATCGATTGCGTTATTTAACAATTAATTAAACGTTTTTTGTTTTTTTTTCTTAAATCGTATATTGAAAATGTTTTTATCGAACCAAGTTTGATTCCAGGGAATTAATGAATTTTAGAATAAATATAATAAGAATAAAGAAATACAATAATTAAATGAATTTTTGTTATAAATGCTCCACACAACTATAACACTACATGTGTCGCATTAGACATATTTTTTTTCAGTTATTATGCCCCTTAATAGGACGAAATCTTTTTAAATATACATAGACATATGTTTATTTTCATAATGTTCCTATAGCTCAGTCTCGAGTTTAGTCCGTCCTACTGCGTGCTAGAAAAAAATAGAAAATGTACCAATGTGTAAATAAACCAAACAACGCGACGACATCTACACTTAATCGTTTTCTGCAGTTTCGGTCCGGACATTTGTAACGTCATTTAACAATATTTTTGCATTAAAATAATTTGCAGAAGAAAATTCCTCGTGTGCAAAGTATAAAAAATTAACTGAAAATCCGCAAATTTAAATAATCCGTATTACGTTTAGACACCTAGCTGTTTGAATACGAGTTGTTCGATACGTTAGTTATTTTACGACAATTAATACGTGATTCCATTAATCCAGTGATAAAACGATGTCGTAGACTGCAACATTCTAAATATGGAAAAATGAATGGAAAAATGAATGAAAAAATAAATTCCAAATGTAATTTAATTCGACCATTTAGGCATTCATTTGAAATATGTATTTCCATTTTTTATTACTACGTACAAGAACTCGATTACTCTGCAGTTACAAAATTTTGTAATTTACTGAATTATTTTAAAACCCGGCAAAATCTAAGACGTTCGTGTTTCTACGTTCAAATATCCTTCGGTCTCGATGTGTTAAATACAATTATGGACAAACATGAAGTTAGTAATTTTTGGAATGAATAAAAAAAAAAAGAGAAAAAAAAACACCGTACGCGAGCTAACAATTTAACATTTCTGCCTAATCGGAGAATTACTTTTGTAAATTGTTTTTTGATTTTGCTTGCGCCTAGCGTACTAGTTGTTTGAAGAAACTTTCGAAAAATTTGCACCGACTGCACAGCTAAAACAAATCACCTCTAATTCGTGATCTCGGCACATTAGTACCAACTTCCATCAGTACTAACTTCCATCAGTACCCCCGGCAGCGGACAACCGGTGTTCGACAATCTCTCCAAAGCACCATTATCGTTGCATCGAAAAATCGACGATAGGAGTTTCATCATACATACGCATCGATCTCGCGAAAAACGTATTTCTTATCAAAGGCTGTCGACAACGAATGTGTTTCGTCTTATCTCTCCCTCTTTGTTCTCTTAGTGCAGACGGTTGCGCCGAACCCATATTTTGCACTCCTGTAAAATAGAGTTTGCTCTACCGACACTTTTCGTTTGCCCCTGAATGTGCTTAATGTCGCTATGTAGTTTCCTGGACCGGCAAGTATATTTATGGCGCTAAACGATTTACTAAGGAGGGCTTTTAGAAATGGCGCTGGTTGAATTTTATCTCAGAAGCGCGGGAATGAACTATTGCGCGGGATTATTTTTAAGCCTTTTCTCTGACTGCTTTCTCAACACCATCGCAGGTAGAATTGTCGTGTTCAGGAATAGACTAAATCGAGTAAAACACATTCATCGTAGGCAGCCTGCTTTTTTTTAATGTACCGACCTTTTCTTTTTTATGATTTATAAAGGCAATAACATTTTTAATATGCGCCGTCTTTCATGCCCTCATACGTGCAATATCCACTTCTAAACTATGATTAAAATTTCCAGTGAAAGCTATTAGTATCAAACTGTATCACACCGATAGAAACTAAACAGGACTATGGCATACGCCTGTTTGGTCAACTTCCGAAATTATAACGATGACTCACTTTTCGTGTAGTGCGCATTTCATGGAACCGTTAATTCTAAGGTATACGGAAACTTTACATTCGGAATCATCATTTCTTCATTTCCTCTCCTATTCATTATTCTTCGCGGTTTCTTAATAAACTGTCAACGCAGGTTCCTTCCTAGGGCAAAATCAACTGTAAAACATTTTCTTTATCAAAATTGTAGACTTAAATTTAAAGCAATATATACTAAAAAATATGCGTGTGTAAAAAACCGGAGAAAAACCACTCTAACTATACCATGGTAAATATATTCCTGATAATCGCAGAAGTTCTGTATATGTTTCCTTATAACACAATCGGGAAATAAATTCTCGTCAGGTATAATTAGAAAATAGATACAACTAATTTACAACATCGATCGGATCTCTTTAGTCCTAATGTAGGTGAATGTCGTTGTTGCTATCACTAGTTGATTAACGAACAATTTCCTACTATTGTGACAAAAAAAAAAAGAATACAATTGATCGGCAGAGATCATTAAAATCATTGGCTAGTGAAACGGCTAATTTCATCAACATAAGTACCTGAAATTCAAATAAACTTTAACCTAAAATGTCTACTAATTATTTAGATAGATAGATGGATAGAATGGTAGATAGACAGATAGACAAATAGAGAGATACTGTATACACTTATTTGAGAAATATGTCTTCCTAATTATAAATCATATACCGCGTTCGAAAGCCGTCATTTAGTAACCTTGGCATTACTGAAAAAGATCGATGCTCAGATTTAACTCGAGCCCTACAATTGTAACGAAGACACTGAAACATATTGAAACTAAACTGATTAACCGCCCGTGCATGCGCCTCAATTTGTTTTTCATTTGAACGAACTTAGGCTCGGTAATTAAATTAATAATTTCCGTGGAAACTGATAACGTTAGAATTATTTCTAAACCTCTTTAAATAAACAATATTTTTCGGCATTGTCCGAATTTTCTATCGAAAATACCGAAATAGTGCTAATCAATCAATAATGAAATCAATGAAAAGTGTACGATAACATTTTTAAGCATATTTCGGAGTAATAACAGATTCCAAGTTTAAATTTAACAAACATACAAATTACATAACGGATAAAGCTAGCAAAATCTTTCATATATCGAAATTCAATCTAATTAACTACAATAACGAAGCTGTATCATATAACGGTGTTACCGGAACAATTTTTAGTTCAAGTGCATCTTAAAAAAAAAAAAAAAAAAAAAAACTTTTAAGGATTTAGTAATGAATATGCTGAGAATCGACTGTTTATCGGAATTCTAGCGGCCGATATATAGTATCCAAGCTGCTTTGTATTCGCGATGTCTTTTATTACTCGTAATAAAAAATAGACAACAGTTTAATAAGAAATACAAAGTTATGCTAAAAATTTCAATAAAGTAATCATTATAACTATTTAGCAAGAAAGATTACTGGTATAAATTCATATTAAATAGTATGATACGTTATGATACGTAAACTAGGGAAATTTTGAAATACAAATATTTACGTCGGTCCAGGGTTAAAGCCGATATGGAACTTCCTTGAAAATTATCTTATCGAACATTTGTGAATTTTACAAACACTTGCTATTTCTGATGCAATCTGGCAGTTTTTTTCATACATTAAGCAGGATCGTTCGAAATAGTATTTGAAATGTTTCGGCGGCAATAAACATACTATTAATGATATATGTACATCGTTTCAGTGTATATTTTTAAGCCGTTTATTAATTAATCACGTTACGAGAAATAATCCAGTATTACATTTATATAAGAATACCGCAGGCTAAAGCTTTCGTGCTCGTATGTACAACAGAAAAACGAAAAAAACAAAAAAAAAAAAAGATGCAATATTCTCCAGACGCGGCGATTGCAACAGAGAGAGCACAAACATCCATTTTTAAAGGTAGTACGTTTTTAACAGCATACAAAGCAGAGTAGAGCACTTTATAGCTAACCAAATATGTTTCATCTCGAAAAGTTATCCTGTGGATAATTCCCAAAAAAAAACGACAACGAAAAAATCAACTTCATAAAAGAAAATAGGCATAATAATAGTTCCACTGGCCTGAGCTCTGGACGTGTATCGTCGCAATTAACTCTGCGTATAATTCGAAAATGTGAAGATTTTGTTGATTGGCCAACGACAGGAACGACCCCGTGGAAATCATTTCGCCAACTGCCGGGGAACGAGTTCGGTCCGAATATAAAGCTGAAAAAACTTACAGAGGTCTAGCAGATTTCGCCAGTCTATTCGAAATTCGGCAATTAAAGTGAATCGAGTTAGCCGAATTCACTGCTAAAGTTAGAAAATTGGCGAACTTTGCTCGCTGGCGTAATGTTAACAAGAAACGCTCACTCTCAGCCGAATGAGCAAATAGAACTTTCGCGTTTAATGAGAATAGTTAAATGAATCGGATTCGTTTAGTAGTCGCGCGAGTAATGTGAAAAGAGGTGTATTCTTTTAACGTTTCGTCTGTATATTTATTTTTGTTGAGTCGGTAAAACTATTTAGCTGCATGTAACAACGTAGTTTAACGTGCTTATACACGGCACATATATAAATCTGACCTTGACTTGTTCAATTTCGTCGAAGAACTGTTATTATGAAAATTCAGTTAAAGCCAGAAAGATCACATGTTTGCACGAATGAAAGAAATAAGTTTGATGGCCCGGTTAAAAAATCACACAGCAATTGTACTAGGCTGCTAACGTATTGAGTCAAGTGTGATCGCGAATGGTTTAGAAACACTAAGCCTTCCGAAGAAAGAAAAGAAAAAAAAAAATATCATCCTATTCGATATGGCGAGCGTCGGAGAAGGATTTGTTTTATCCGTAACGTTACACAGCTTCACCGTGTCTATTGATGTGTGGGTGATAATTATCATGCGATTTGCAGATGATACGGTTCTGATGACATGAAACATATAAGCAACTGAAAATCTGATCGAGAGATTAGAAAATATTGAAAATGAATACAGTACGAGTATTAATATTATAAAAAATCGAATGGCCATCGATCGAGGCAAGCCGGATACGAAGCAGCAAACAACTTTATCTTGTAATAGAAAACATTGGTAAAGCTAAAAACGACATATACAGCTTGGACCAAGTTCCGCCATACGCTGGTTGTTAGAGATGTAGAAAGAGAGAGAAAACGGAGAAATCCAAGATGAAGTTATTTTAATGCGTTCGATTTTTCTCCCGTATACACTGCAGAAACATGACTATCCGGACATTTGTATGTCATTTATTAATGAAAAAATTCTCAATTTTCATCGACATATTAATTTCCTTCGATAATTTCGACATAATACTCTCATTCAGCACTCCTGTCCATTTTGCTTCTCTTATTATATCACTCTCTCTCTCTCTTGCAATGCAGAACTGTAATTCTTTCTCCTACTTTCTACTTTATCACAAGTTTAATCGTTTTCTAAGAATTGAGATTCCTGCCATAGTAGTACGCTCTTTAATATTTACTTTATTAAAATCCCTTTTCTTCCTCTTAACTCTGCTTTGCCAATAATGTGTCTATCTACTCCTCCCATCGCAACATCTCACTAGTTAACCACCGTCTTCAAAGTTTTTTAATGTTACTAGAAAATGCTCTTTCTAATATTCACCTCTTTATCTCTTCCCCTAAATCTTTGTCTGTTGCTTTTTGCCCTTTTGATGCTTCTTCGATTAGTCTTAAATGACGGTCCAATTCCCCTTGTATCCGCTATTTAGGAATCTTTCTTGCCGGTCATCTCTCCTTTCACGATCACATTAATTATCCGTATTTATCCTCTCTCAAAAAAACTCAATCTGTTAAAGGCTCTTTCTCATAAAGCGATCCCTGTACTCTACTTATGTTGTACAAATCCTTTATCCGCTCTATCCTAGAGGTTACTGTTGCTTTATTTATTGCAATTCTTCCAGGTCGCTTCTTTCCAAATTAGATCGTATTTAAAATGCCTGTCTTCGTCTTTGTCTTAGTGCCCTGAGAAGAAACCGCAATGCGGGGCGATTATCTTTGCTGAAGAATCCCATATTCCTCTATCTTACTTGGCATATCACTTCTTGATTAAACACGTCTGCCTGTTTATTCTTCTTCACCTGTTTCATCTTACTCTTCTATCCTTCACAAATGTCGATTTGCCTAATTTTAATCCGCTATTTCTGTTTGTCTTTTTCCATTTTTCGCCATTTACTTATAGTGTCATGATAAACTTACTTATTTCTCTTTCAGATCTTTTTTTTTTTTTAATTACCTTACTAAATGCTTTTCATTAACGTTCTGTTCTAAATCTGCTCCTCAAAACATCGTCGCCAGAGTTTTCCAATGCTTTGAATTCTCCATTTCCTACACACATCGCTATCTACACTGACCGTTCCAAAAGCGAGTTAGTTCTGCTGTTTTTTTGGCCTGCCTTAAATCGTTCTGAATCTTTTAAATTTCCTTCCTTTTGCTCAATTTCCTACGCGGAATGCTATTTTACGTGTTGTTGTCCTCTCTGTTTCCTCATCACTGATTTTCTATATAAAGTGCACATAATCTCGGATTCTAAAAGTGCTTTATCACATCTTCTCTTCCTGCTCCCTCTTCCGATTATGTAATACTTCAAATACGGTCCCTCATTCGTGATCGTTTCCTTCTTCACTCGATCGAGATCGATCTTTTCTGGATTCCCCTGGTGTCATTTAGGGACTGAGCGTAATACATCAGTGGATATTATTCCAGTGGCAGATTTTTAGGCAGCTTTTCTTCCGATGCTCTTCTTCTTCCCTTAAATAACTCATTCCAAACTATGGCTCAACTCCTATTCTTCTTTATGTTCTAATCCTGCCTCCTTTTAATTCAGCCATCTCTTCAAAACTTCATCCATGGTTTTCTCGATACTTGCTCCCTCTTAAACGCTCTTCGATCCATTCGTCGCCTTCGCTTTAACTTCCTTCCAGCACCATTTTCACCGTTTTCATCTACTTCTCCTCTGTTTCGTTCTTTTCATCCCCCTTCTAATTAATTTCCTTGCGACCTTTATATCATGTTTGAATGTCCAGCCTTTCCTAATGAACAATCGTCCTTCTACTCTTTTCTATTAAAAGTCGCTACTCTCCTTATTATCAGTGCTTCTTATATTCTCTCATTTCGTTCTACTTCTGCTGTGCCCTTGAATTACTTTTATCCTCTAACCTCAAACGTTTAAGAATAAGAACTTCACTAATAAGTAAAAAATAAAAATAAATTCGATTTAAAAGACGCATTGATGCTTTCGAAATTGGCGCCGTATGATGACGGGCAAACGATAGTCAGTTACGATGTCAACTCGGTACTTTTTTAATTTGGTACAACCTGAACTAAACAAAGGTTCTAACAAATCACTAGGATTGTTGTTTTGGTTATGTTCTAGGAAGCGATAACTGGCTAGGCTAGTGGCCCCCGGAGGTAAAGAAAATGTATCAGAAAATAAAAAGGAGACCAGAGAGCAAATGGGTGGATAACAAAGACTTTAGACGTTACAGCGAAGGGGCTGGCCAAAAAACAACAACAAACGGGAATATTTGGAGTGGCGCGGTCACTACACGTTATGTACGTCGTGTCAATGAAAAAGAGGATTCAGTTTCATAATATGGAGCGGACGTCGAAACATGTAAAACATGAAGCGCTAAATCAAAAGTGACAGTTTACCGATTGCTCCCGGTGGTCGGTCGCGTTTCTACGGAATATAAAAACAGACTGGAAAATGGCCTGCCGACTTATTATTCGATAACAGTCCGTTAAAAATGGACCTTTCGATTTAGTCCGTTGAGCTATTCCTCTTCGTTTTAAATGAATACTTTTAATACATATAAAAATTACAACGCGTGTAAGTAATACTTGAAGCAAAAAAAAAACCGAAATTTAACAGTCAACAAAACAACACATATATACTCTTCGGCGGGGTTAATTTAAGTGTAAATATGATGTGCGTTCCGATTACGCCATTAGGCATGGGTTATTGATAAACCTGCAACAATTTGCATAATCCGCCCTCATATAAATAAAATATTAATTTCTATACGTTCTTAAGCACGATTATTATACGTACAATTTGCGGAACACGTCTACTTTCTCACCTGTACTAACGTAAGTTTATCGTATTGTTAACATCAGTCATATTCTTCGATAACATTCTTCAATCGATATATTACAAACACCTGCGCTCACTCCCACCCCTACCATACGGAAACGTCGTTCTATTTCATTTATTCATTTGTAACTTTAAAAATTAAGCAACTATTTTCATTATAATTCTTCTAATTTGTATTTTTTTTTTAGTAAAATTTCTAATTAGTACACAATTCGTCATATTATATTACTGTCATATTTCTATTATATATATTCCCGGATGCTTGTTAATGGTCACTTCTTATCTCGCGATCAAATTTTAAAATGAAAAGAAAAAGCAAAAGGAAGAGCTAACAAAGAGAAGCCCGCTTTCAAATTTACCACCGACAGAAGAAGGCCTTCGGAAACGCTCTGTCAGACTAAAACGATAACGTGGAACGATTTGACCCGCATTAATTTGCGATTCAGCGCAACTATTGCCAATACTTTAACAACTTCTCAGTCGTTATCGCGGTGTAGAGCTCCCGGTATAAATATAATAAGCGACAAAAGAAGGAAAAGCAAAAAGGGAACAACTCTAAAGGTCGGTTTAAAAGTTTTTGCAACTACTCGAACTAAAATGAAAACAATAGCGCACGAATATACATCGTTGCATGCTTTCAACTTTTGTTTTCATAATTTCCGTGCGAACGGTCGTATGAAAAATTACCGCGATCGTTATCGTAGCCCGTCGATGAATAAAACATGGCCAGAAACCAGTGCACGATTGAAAAAAGTTGCATGAAGATACCATGCAATTCGAGAACATGCGAGAAAAAACTTTTAACTAACTCTCTCTCCACCACGTCCTGGCCGATCTTCCTGATTACCATTACGCTGTCACCGTTACCAATTTCGCTCCACAACTTATTATTATTATTATTATTCCTAACAATATGCCATTATTCTAGCGCGCGCGCATGAAATTTTTATATGTGTAGCACTCATCGGGCACATGCATGCTCTAGCATCTGAGACCGTTAAAACAGTTCTACATACAAGTCCAGCAGTTGCAATGACTCCGTCAGAAAAAGAAAAAAAAAAGCCGAACGAATGGAACTACACCGCGCTGGCTTCGAGAAAAAGACCGGCTACAGCCCCCATTGCTTTTGTCGAGCCACCACATTGTTGTCGGAAAGCATGACGCTAAGCCGCCGCCGCATCGTGGCAGGAAACATGATGAGACCGGCTGAGAATTCTCCGTCATGCCGTCTTGTTTTCGCGGGAAGTAAAAATTATTCTGTTTATAAATACTTACATTCTTCTAATTTATTTGTGTAAGTGCTTTGTTTATGCATAATATTGTCATCGGGTTCTGACAATTAGTAAAAATTTCGAATCTCATCATTTGGACGTCGGAAAGTGGCTGAAAATCGATTCTATAATTCCATTACAAACATACAAAGTTATCAGTGAGGCTAATAAAAAGCGTATAAAAAATTTTAAAAATAAAATGTAAAAACGCGAAATTTCCATTTGGAATCTCGAGTGTCGATTGCTTTCAGCGATCTACGGAGATTTTAAACTTCTCCTTCATGGCGCTTATCGATTTTTTTTTGTATTTTCGTTTTAATGTTCATTTTTCTACGTATTCGAAAAGTAAAATAAATAAAACAAAAATAGTCAATAATGAATAGATGGACGAATTTAAGATTACGTCATCATATAACAGCTTCTGCATCGACTGCATACGGAGGGACATCTGTCCCCCGCGAATAGTCATGTTTAACGAAACATATAGTGTTCAAACTACGCTTCAGGCTATGAAATTCAATAGCGAGAGGGACAATCATTGGGCTAGTTTTGCTTGCTTACACGTTGACGAGGAAGGGAAAAAAAAAATTGTTTTCATAATCGCAATACTACAAAAAGAGGGTGTCATGTGTACGACGGAATGTGACATCTGAACGATATTTGCGGAAAATAGAACATCTAGAATGAACGGTAGACAGGGGGTGCGAGAATATTATGTTATACATGTGAGGGGAAGAAAAAGTAATAGAACAAATACTAATATTATAACGAATGTTGAAGTATAGTTCAGCGTGTATAGTTAGCAACTTTTTCCCGATTGTAATTTTTTTTCACATCGAATTTCACCGCTACGCGTTAGAAGAATCCCTGGAATAAGGACAAAGTCAACAATAAACATCGTTTTAGGTTCGTTTTCCGGCAATGTTCAACTTGCTCAAATATATATATATATATATATATATCGGTCTTACTTGCGAATTACCAAAAAATTAAAAAAACAAAAAAAAAACGAAAAAGTGCACCTTAGTAAATTTCTTTAAAATTTAGAATCGAAGTGTCGTATTTTGTTTCCCCGAAAAATCTGCGTGTCTCGGATTTCTAACTTCATTCCGGTGTGCAACACAACGCTTTATTCACGAATTCGAAAAATAAAAGCGAGAACCGAACTCAGCTCATTAAACTCTTTTGAAATGTAGGTTTTAAATATGGAATTCTAAATTTTTTTAGAGCTCTTCGAAGATTTACTTAAATCAGTGAAAATGAAAAAATTATAAAATTGTGCAATCAGTGTATCCTTTGAAACGGTCGGTGGACGAACGAGGAACTGACTGTGTTGACGTGTGTGTGTATACATGGATAGAAACGGCGCGGATAATTTTTCAGATGACCGAATACTTAAACTAGATTTTTTTTTTTTTTTTTTTATAAAAAAAGTTGTCACATTAGATTTGGTAGTAGAATAGTATTCTTAACTGGTATAATTAACAACAAATTTTTGAACAATGGGAAAGGAGAAAAGATGAGGTTGAGTTTGCTGTTGATACCGCAATAGTATATAAAACGATGTGTCGGATATTTAATTACTGCATCCGATAGTGGAACACAGCATAGTGTGATTAATTCTGAATACTTACATTCGAATTTCGAACTCGTGCAGCGAAAACGGTGACGTGCATGGGCAAGTGCGATGTTGCACTGGTTTCGGCAGTTCTATTACTCAGGTGATCCGCATGCGTTTCTGCAAAGTTAGTCGCCGGTTACTTTCGGACGCCGTGAAAGTGTACTCAGGCTACATTTGAGTACTTGGACACACAAATTTTTCAAGTCACGAAGAGGAGAAACGGACACTTTTCGGAACCGGGATATCACGTTTAGGCTAATTTTGAATATCTGCATTCGAACATCGTGAACACTTATGCAGCGAAGACGAGACCATTCTCGCTAGCATACTTAGATCAAACTTGAACAACAGCTACACAACAGAGTTTGCACTCTATATAACGGGGAAGCAAGAGAATGCGTTAAGTTCGGTGCTGAAATAGTGTACACTTTTGGATAATTTCGAATAATTATACCGAAAATTTCGTTGTACAGGGGTGTATGTAGCTCTCCAGCGAGGCTTTAGCGTTGCGGCGTGCGTCGTAGCGGACAGTTTACTTCCCCAAAAACCGGAGAAGTGTAATTAGGCCATATTTTTACACATCAGACTTCAGTCGTAACTTCTGACATTCGAACGTGTTTAGATTCAATTAGAATATTATTTACCTTCGAACTTTTGATTTCGTAAAGCGGGATTAGAATTCTTTTTGCGGAATTCGAACAGTAGGCTTAGGTTAAAATTGAATACGTTCACTCGATTTTTCGTTAATTTCAGCTCGGTTTGTGACGTCACGATGCCCAGAATGCCTATTCGTTAAAACCCTTACGGCGACCTACGGTACTAGTATTCCCATTCCATTATGTTCCGCTTAAACTTTGCTTCTCCTACTCTCCTCATGCCTCTCCTTATTCTCCTCCATGAAATTTCTCTAAAACGAACTGGGCTCTGTTCCGTTCTATCACTGATTCTTCGCTTACGAATTATGTCGCCCTTCCTCTGATCTCACATATCGTTTTATACTTTTTCTTCTCCGCCTGTTCTTTCCCTTCTCGCCTGATTCCTGCAACGCACACACTCACGCACGTATGTAAAAAATTGTTAGATTTCTATATCGTGACGAAATTTAAAGAGATTTATTTATTACACAAAGAATAATAGGTTTTAACAGGTCGTCCGTCCGTCGTTGTATATAGACTTTGAATAAAAATGAATGAACCCGAGACACTGCTTTGCCAACTGCATCTGAACATACATACATATATATATATTCATTTCAGACCTTCATCGGACGTTCGATTTTTTAAATTAACAGACCGCTCCAAAATACCGATTACCATGCAGTCCAGTTAAGTATTTCAGCTTTGACACACACACACACACACACACGGATATGCTCGAGTTCCGAAAAATAGACTAAAATTTCGCTTCTTCCGCTGCTCAAAGAAAATATGCGCGCGCGCGTCGCGATTTTATCTCGGACTGTATAGAAGAGAACGGCTTTGTAGAGTGCAAAAAAGCGATTCCAAAATTTCGGAGAATTGGGAACAACTATTCCCATTCCTGACATAAACCGAAACTCATTCAGTAGTAAAGTTGCCTAGTCGATTATGTCGCTGGAGCGTCTCTTTTTAGTCGCATATATCGCGAAAGCCATTTCATCTAAAACACAAAATTACACGGCCGACACCAACCGCAGGGTGTTATTCAATAATAATCTGCTTGCACCCACTTTACCATAAAACTGCTATCTTCTCCACGCAATCACAAACTGCTCTGCTGCTGTGCCTCATTTCACGCACACCAGTACTGAACGGCTCGCGCAAACACCCACCAACCAGGCTGCTACACGTTGTTTCGTCGTCCTACTTTGCTACACAAAAGAACGACCGTCTAGGAAAATTGCTTTATACCGCAGATACCGCTACACGGCGCGTTTTGTACGCATCGACGACGGCGTATCCTCCAGATAGGGTGCTGCACAGCTATTTGCCGAGTAACGTAACGCATTATCTTACCCGCAAGCTTTTACCGGCTGATGTACTCGCTGAAATGTTCGTTGCAAATGGAAAATAAGTAACTATATAAGCTCGCTGTATCGTTACTACAGTACGCGATTCATTTAATAAACTGCGATATTTAACTATAGTCTCTCGGTCATGCATGCGACTGGTAACCGGTTGGCTTCTTTTTCGGACACTCGATTATAGTAGTAAAACGAGTCATCACGAGTACCTTCCTTAGAAGCGATCCCGAATTGTGTGACATTAGGCTTTTCGCGATGAACTACAGCTGGTGAATCTGAAGGGAATATTTCTCTAGCCACTAGGCATCACTGGTTTATTACCGAACTAAACATATTTGTATATAAATACATGGCCCACTTTCTGTATAGATTCAACGAGCTAAAAAAATCGATCGCTTCGATTTTTTTGTTAAACTTTCAGGTCGTAATCTATTAAATTTCACTTTCCCCTTGAAAAACGTTTTTGGAGCCCTGTAACACGATACGAAAATTTTCATCATGAAAGCTTAATCTCGAAAATGAAAATTCACGATGTTGTTTAAATGACCGCAATTTTGGCCCTAGTTATCGTATCGGGACGTTTTTCTTTTTTTTTTTTTTTTTTAAATATGGGGCTAAATTTTATCAGCGTTTTTCTAGTTTTATTAGATTTTTAATTACTTAAAAACTTCTCGAAATGAATTGGAAAAACTGAAAAAAGTGATCATTTTTTTTTCCAAATTGAACATCTCATAAAGGCGATTTTCGATTTGCACGAATTTTGAATATAGGTTTTCTCAAAGCCAAATAAGCTATCTTTCCGCTAAATTTCCACTAAATAGCAATGCGTCATTTTTCCCCGTTCCGGAGATACGGGTTTGTAAAGAAAATGACTATTTTTTTAATGCGTAAGTCCGATATACGTTATGCGCAAACCCCAACATTCTTATTGTAAACGACTACCCTCATCTTCTCAAATTTCATTATTAAATGTCGTAAACCACATTCATCTGAGTGTGCAACGCGCGTTTATTTACGCCAGCTGCGTAGTAGAATAGATAAGAAAAATTATATCATCATAATATCTGATGGCGATACTCCTTATTTCGAGAATAGATTTAAATTTTTTGAATTGGGGAATGGGTTCCATGAAGCAAAAGGTATTTTTTCTGTAACTGGAAAGGAGCGTGACATCTGCCGACTATTTACGCTACAACCCATAACTTGTCATCATCACCAAACAGATATATTAGAAATACTGAAGATTTTTTGTGAAACATGTAAATAAGCATAATAGTAAACTAAGGATAATACTCTTTGAAGCTGAAGAACTGCAAAAATTTAGAGCTGAAAAGGCTGAAGAATGAGGAAAGAAGTTCGATCAATTCACGACATTCATCACATTTGGCGAGTTATCCGAGGGAATCTGATGTTGAAGGAAATGTGAATGAGGAAAATTCAATGAGATAAACCAACAAACAAGAATGGATTAGTGTTGACTGTTATAATTAATGTATCTCGTTATTATAAATTAATGTATCTCGTTATTATAAATTAATGTATCTCGTTATTATAAATTAATGTATCTCGTTATTATAAATTAATGTATCTCGTTATTATACATTATGGCTACCGATAAAATAACGGGATCTCTATTATATTGATTTCACGTGCGTAAATTACTCTAATTAAAAATTATTGAATAAAATTATTTTAATTCAACTTGAACAGACAACTAGTGATTATCGTGCCTCTATTTATAATTTATTTTCGATAGTTATCGCTTTCTTTTACCCTGGTCTTGTAAATCGCATAGCATCAGACGCGTATTTTATATATGCCTACGCTGCGGTCGCCGCCGCCCTCGCCCACTCCGTTCCTAACAGATAACACGTCGTCCGTCACAGACAATGCAACTCCTCTTATCAGCAATGAAATAACGCAAACTGCTCAGCCGCATAGCCAAGCAATTCATCCTTCTGCCGGTGAGTTCGTTCCGATGTCCGTTTACAACAATAACAATAATAATAACGCAAATAATCAGCATTATCGCAATAATGAAAACTATAATATCACTAACAACGAGTTAACATCGGTGATTGGAAACACACATGAGCATATACATATTTATACGCCGTTACTATCTCCGATTGATATGTCGCATGAAAATAATAATACGAACGTTCACATAGTCCAACGTAATGAAAATGTAGCTATTACGAATAATCGAACAACAAATAAACCGATATCGCCATTAAGACTTGTTACCAATGCACCCAATAGTTGGCAAGTAGTTCCTCTGAAAAAGAGAAAGCGCATAACTTCGCCTAATATTTCTCCCGAACCAGTGAGAAAAAATGCAAACCGTTTTTGGCCACTCGCAAAACTCTCCGATCTCGACGATCAACAATTAAATAATGAACAAAAGAATGGAATTAAAAAAAATAATAATTCTTCTGATATAAGTATGATAAACGAAAAGAAACTGCCTCCTAAGCCACCGCCTATAGTCATTTTCGGAGTTACCAACTATAAAGAAATGGAAAACTTCATTTGCACAGTGCTAAAAAAAGAAGAATTTATCTGTCAAGCCTTGAATGAGGAAAAGGTAAAGCTACGACAATGACGCTGAAAATTATAGAAAAATAATTAAAGCTTTAAAAGAAAAAAAAGTCATATATCATAAGTACCAACTTAAAGAGGAACGAGCTCATAGAATTGTAATCAAAAATATTCACCATACAGTATCGCCTGAGGATATCAAAAATGCCTTAAATCAGATAGGGTTTAAAGCGAGAAATGTGATCAATATGAGAAATCTAAAAACCAAACAGCCGCTTCCTATGTTCTTCGTGGACTTGGATCTCCGAGCTAACATTAAGGAAATATACAATGTGGAACACCTGTTGAATATGAAAGTAAAGATTGAACCTCCATATAAAAAGAAAGGAGTAATACAATGTATGAGGTGTCAAGCGTATGGGCACAGTAAATCTTACTGTACTCTACCGTTCGTTTGCGTCAAATGTGGAGAAATGCATCAAACGAACGAGTGCAATAAACCAAATAATACACCTGCCAAATGTGCACATTGCGAGGGTAACCACCCGGCTAATTATAAAGCATGCACTACTTACGAGGAATTGCTCAAAATGCGAAGCAGTAAAATAAACATCCAACACATTACGAACTGACAACAATGATAAACAACAAACTGATCTGGCCACCAGAAATTCCCCTCAACATTCGAATAAAGAACATTTTAATCAAACTGCTCCAGAAAGAAAACTTACCTATTCGGCAGCAGTCCGTAGTAATAGGTCTCTAACAGGAGTAAACTCTAAATCAGAACCAAATAATAATAACAATAATAATAATCAGCTTACCGAACTCCTCGCGGAATTTAAAAATATGTTTAACCAGTTAATTTAACAGAATAGCATGATAATAAACATGCTATCCGCGGTATTAAATAAATTACTTCCCAAATGAACCAGCTTCTAAGAATCGCAACATGGAATATCAATGGTATGGTTCAATATCGTCATGAAATTGAATTATTCCTAAGGAACAATAAAATTGATATACTAATGGTATCGGAAACGCATCTCACTAGTAGTAGCTTCATTAAAATACCTCGCTACACTATTTATCATACAAATCATCCTGATGATAGAGCACACGGTGGGGCAGCGATCGTTATAAGAGCGACCGTGAAAACATCACATTATGAATAGTTTTGAAAAAGACTACTTACAGGCCTGCACCATCAAAATAGATACCTCGCTCGGTCCACTAGTGATCTCTTCCATATACTGCCCCCCGAGACACAACATCAAACAAAAGCAGTTTCATGAATACTTCAAAACACTGGGCGCTAAATTTATCTCCGGTGGCGACTTCAACGCGAAACATACCTCATGGGGCTCGCGTTTGATAACACCGCGCGGAAATCAGTTACACAGTTGCATTGAAAAAAACCGATATAATAGCCTATCAACTGGCGAACCAACATATTGGCCAACCGACATGGAAAAAATACCGGACTTATTAGATTTCTTTATTTGCAATGGAATCAGTACCTATCAAATGTCTGTTGAATCATCATGCGACGGTACTTCAGATCATTCACCAGTAATTCTAAATATCAGTAGCACTCTCATGGATTCAGGGAAAAAACCAAGACTGTATAACAGTAAAACTAACTGGGACATCTTCCATCTGTTACTTGAAAATAAAATAAATCTCAACATTCCACTGAAAACCGCGGAGGATACAGAAATCAGTATAGAAAACCTCACTAAATACATTCACAAGAAGCGGCCCACTTAGCAACACCGAGAGAAAATCACAGTGGGAGAACCCGTAATTCTAACACTCAAAATCATCCAAAAATAATAAAGGACATGATTCAAGAGAAAAGACGTTTAAGACGCATATGGCAGAACACAAGAAATCCAACTGACAAAACGAAATTCAACAGAGTGTGCAGAGAGCTAAAAAATAAAATTGTTGAAATGAAAAATGTTGCTTTCAAAAACTATGTTAGTACATTCAACACCAACCGAAGCTACCGATTACTCCTTATGGAAGGCTGTACGAACCGTGAAAAAAGATAATCAATTATATCGATCACCTATAGAGAAAAACAATCGGTGGATAAGAGGTGATGAGGAAAAGGCTGAAGCATTCGCCAAATACCTAGCAGAGGTGTTTCGTCCTACTGAAACCTGCACTAAAGTTACCTGCAGGCTCCGAATCAAATGTCACTTCCGATAAAACCAGTATCACCGATGGAAGTAAACAAGTATATACAAAAGCATCTAAACCCGAAAAAAGCACCCGGATATGACTTAATTACCCCAAAAATAATAAAGGAATTACCACGAAAAGCAATAACTTTACTAACATTTATATACAACGCAATTATTAGAACCGGATACTTCCCGATACAATGGAAATTCGCCACTATAATATTAATACAAAAACCAGGGAAACCTCCTGAGGATTTAGCCTCTTACAGGCCAATAAGTTTACTCCCAGTTTTATCGAAGCTGTTTGAAAAATTACTACTGAACAGATTAAAACCTCTATTAGCCCAGGATAAAATTATACCAGACTACCAATTTGGCTTTAGGGAACAACATAGCACTGCAGAACAAATACATAGAGTCGTTGATGTAATAAATCGAAGTTTTGAGGAAAAAAAGTATTGCGCAGCGGTGTTGCTAGACATCGAAAAAGCATTCGATAAAGTGTGGCACAATGGGTTGTTATTCAAAATAAAACAACTACTACCCTACCAATACTATTTACTAATCAAATCTTACCTCCAAGAAAGATTTTTTAAGATAAACTTTAACGAATCATATTCGAGCATTCGATCCATCAATTCGGGAGTCCCACAAGGCAGTGTGCTTGGACCCACGCTGTATCAGATATACACCCACGATTTCCCGCTTAATGCGAACACGACTACAGCTATGTTCGCAGATGATACCGCGATATTATCCTCTCACTACGATGCGGCATCGGCATCAAAGCGGCTACAGAAGCACTTAGACGTTCTAGAAAAATGGTACAAATCTTGGAAAATTAAAATTAATGAACAAAAAAGTATACATATTATATTTACGCTGAAGACTACAGGTATCCTCTAATAAAATTAAACGAAAAAACGATCCCTACATCGAGTAGCGTAAAATATCTCGGCTTACACCTCGACGAAAGATTAACATGGAGAAAGCACATAGATGCTAAACGGAAGCAGATAAATGTTAAGTTTCGAAAAATGTATTGGATAATCGGAAAGAATTCAATACTATCCATAGAAAATAAAGTGCTGCTTTATAACATAATGCTGAAGCCTATATGGTCGTATGGAATCCCACTGTGGGGAATCGCGAGCAAGTCTAATATAGCGATCATCCAAAGAACGCAATCCAAAATTCTGCGAACGATAGCCGGTGGGCCATGGTATGTGCGCAATGATGAGATACATAAAGATCTGCGAATGCCTACGGTTAAAGAAGAGATCGAGGCAGCCAGCACACGATATATAGAACGGTTACAGAATCATTGCAATCAGTTGGCACACAGTCTCATCGAAGACGGTACCCGATTCAAACGGCTGAATCGGTCGAATATAATTGTGTAAATTGTATAATACCTCATCGGCAACAAGGAATCGCGATCGCTGGGAAGCATTCCATACTTATTAACTAATTCCCCCTTAACACTGCCGCTTATTGTTTATTAGACAGATTGCGTGCAATAATTAAAGGGAAAAAAAAAAAACTTGAACAGAAAGTCAATTAATATTGATTCCTTCGCTTAATTCTTCGTTAAGAAATGGCTTATCTATGTTTTTATGATCTAAACATTACGATACAAGCTTATATATAACGCATGGCTTTAAGCATGTAGAAATAGCCATTTTCTTTGTGAACCCGTATATCTTCGGAACAGGGCAAAATGGCACATTGATATTTAGTGGAAAGATAGCTTATTTGGCCTTAAAAAAAACCTATATTCAAAAATCGTGCAAATCGAAAATCGCCTTTTTGAGATGTTCAATTTCGAAAAAAAAAAAATCACTTTTTTCGGTTTTTCCAATTTATCTCGAGAAGTTTTGAAGTAATTAAATATCTAATAAAACCAGATAAATGCTGATTAAATTTCCAATATTTCAAAAAAAAAAAAAGAGAACGTCCCGACAGACAACTTGGTCAAAATTACGGTCATTTAAAGAAAGTGTAAATTTTCATTTTCGAAATTAAGCTTTCATGATGAAAATTTTCGTATCGTGTTACAGGGCTCCAAAAACGTTTTTCAAGGCGGAAAAAAATATACATGGCTCGTGAAATTTAATATAGATTATGACCCGAAAGTTTAAAAAAATCGAAGCGACCGGTTTTATTTACTCGTTGAATCCATACGGAATGGGTCACATATTTTTATAAAACAAACAACTTACTTAACAAATTAATAATTTAAATTTATGTATTACCTACTTGGGCATAATTAGATGAAATGTATAGAAGACTACCTGATTTATTGCTTTAACTTAGGACATCTTCGGACCATCAAAACCCCCTCTTAAGTTCGTATTTTTTTATCCATCCAACTAACTACTTCAATAATCACGGATGAAGAACTTAATTATTAATAAAAGTATTGAAACTAGTTGATGATAGGTTTATATAAAATACTAGTTTATCGATAATGAGATATATTTCAATAACAAATATATCAAAATGACAATCAGGGTTATAGTGGCAATACTGAAGATATAACAATGAATAATGTAATAAGATATGATAATAATAGTAATATGGTAATATTAAGGAATATTAACCCACTGAAGTCCATAATTGCCTGCTCTCTATATTTCTTGATAAAGATTCATTTTTAGTACTTATAGATGATTAAAGAACACATAGGCTACTCCTACATATATTAATATTTTATATCGTGAAAAATTTTGAAGCGTTTATCTTGGTTTCCCTATTTTAAAAGGGTAGAATGTTTTCGCTTAGAATGTGTCTGGTTTTTTCTCTGAGTATGTGCTTGGTTCATTTATCATAAGCAAGGTGACGTTTTTTTTTTTGCGGTACCACATTTTTTACTTATCATTTCATCATCGTCGTCAGTATTGTCTTATCCCGGAATCGCCTGCAAGCACTGTATTTCTACCAAACTGGTTAATATTATCATTAACTTCTTCGTCAGATAAAAATTAGAAACTTTGTTGGTAACGGCATTGAAACGGTTCTCAAGATAGCATAAGGCCACAACTGTCTAGATTTTGATCATTTTGCCTAATCGATTTGAAAGTTTCATGAGCAACCATGTATGTAATAAAAAAAAAGTATATTGTATACCTCTTTTTTAGAATAAAGTTGGAATCTGGCTTAAATAGTTTTGCCAGTTAGGCGTGAAGCAATGGCACTGAAATCTTATCAGTTAACAAAACCAGTATAAATAATCAAAAGATCTTAGAATAAAACAACATGACGCCTGAAGTTCCCAATGGCAACATAAATTGTCCTGGTATGATTTCGCTATATTCTACAAAGTTACACTGAATGATAAGTCATATTTATTTACGTATATGTTGCTGGAAGGTGAAATCAATAATTGAAAATTGCCATGTTCTTACGTAAATAAATAGAGAAACGCGTGAAAAAACTTACTATCACATCTCTAGTCAACAAATATTAACAAAAATAGTGACAAAGTTAGGAAACGCTACTCATCACTACGAGCATAATGCGCGTATGTTACGAAAAAAAAAGAAAAAGTAAAGTTGCCACTAGGCTTGAATGGGTTAATGAAAAGTACAATAATAATGTAATGAACATGTTTGTAATTAAAGTGGCGAGGTAAATTTAATTAATTTCAATGTAATTTTAAATTTTATACTATTATATATTTTCAACGATTATGAATTTCTTAGAACTATTTCATTATCCAACCATCTTAGACAAATTGTTAGTTCCGACAGAACGCGTTTAATTCGATTTCTCCTCTACTGACGTTATTATGGACATGATAAGTGAATTGCGATCAACAGGATTTGAGGTAATTAGAATTATTAATGTCTTGAAAAATAAAACCAAGCAACCTCTTCCAGTGTTCATCGGGCAGACCTAAAACCATCGTCAAAAAATCAGGATATAATTCAAGTTACTCGTACGTTAAATACCGTTGTAGTAGTCGGAGAGGCCTATAAAAACTTTGGACTGCATCAATGTGTTTCACGCACTAACACGTGTTGCAACACAGGTGAGCTGTATAAATACAACCGCGTCCTCCAGAAATCAGCAAGGTGCACTCGTTCTTTAGACTTGAAGAAGCCTTTGTCGGCAATTTTTATTAGAACCGGTAAAAAATACTGAAACGGATGATGGCCAATGGAAATGTTTAAACTTTGTTAGCCGAACAACAGAGCAACGAAGTCTTCCGATGTTTATATTGCTGCATTGTCTAGGAAAGATTACAGTCAATTTGAGAAGTAAAGCTGAAATCGGGATTGGCTATGTGCAAAGATGTAGCAACCGAGGTTCTGAAAATTAATGGCAGATTCTTATTTATTGCATGCAAAATTAACAACCAGAAGGAACGGTAGCCGAACAACTAAAGGTGAGCGTTAGGTGAGAATCGAAGGTCGATTATCATTAATTAAATGATCGCAGAAGCTTTTCTCATTAAGTAAAATAATGAATTTTCGAATAGTTTTACGAGAAATATACATATACATATATATATATATATATATAACTTTGCACAGTCGCAAATTAAACCGCACTATTAAGATCAATTAAAGCGTGAAATTTCTGATTAAATATGTATTGTTTTGCGAACTATTATTATTATTATTATTGTTGTTGTTGTTATTATTATTATTATTATTGTTATTATTATTATTATTATTATTATTATTATTGTTATTGTTATTATTATTATTATTATTGTTCTTGTTATTGTTATTGTTATTGTTAATATCAGCGAACTGTCCTTTAAACATTTCCTTGCTTTTCAGAAAAAATTAATTATACTCTCATTCGTCTCCGAAAAACTTCTAAATTGATAAAATTATAAATACAATAACTAATCTTTATATCGAGTATTAATAGATGTATGATAGGAATGTTTTTGGGAATGTCTCATATACAGCTGAAAACAGAAATGAAGATATATTAATAAAAGAAAATTGAGTTTCAGACGTTTAAAATTTCAAGGAAACTTGATTTATCCTCATTTTAAAAAAATGAAAGTACCATGGAAATGAAAATATTTCATTTTAATTTTAAAAATAAAATTATAAATATTGCCGTATGTATAAAAACATTACGATAAAAATAGGTCATTTAGCACTAACATTTTTATACGCGATATTTTTATTTTATTTTCCAAATTAAAGTCAAATGTTTCGTTTACGACACAATAGTTTTATTTTTCTTTTTTAAATAAGGATATAAATCATTTAGGTTACCTTCACATTCCAAACATTTAATACTAAATTTAATTTTATCAGTGTATATTATAATGTAACCCACTCTACTTACGTTATCAACTCCGTATATAGTCTGTCAAGCGAAAGAAGTCCGTTCGTAAAACAACCGAAACGCGCTGACGTCATGAAATCAGGGGACCTCAGATTAATCTTCAGTCTATCGCGTATCACATGTAACAGTCATTCTGTTAACACCTCGTGGTCCGTCTGGATCAAAACAGGTCGGAAAAAAAGAACCGATGAACAATAGGGATGAAACAAAAACGAGGTAACTGCTTCCGAAAAGGGGCGGAATAACAGGAATATAGCAATATGATTTTTTTACCGGTGATATTGAAATACGCGTCAACTATCAATACATGTGTCCTATTACTAGTACACTACTTTGAGCATCATACTACTCGGCAACGAAACTCGAATGGACTTCTTTCGCTTGACAGACTATACTTTTATTTTAGTCACTTTCATAGAGTGTTTCGGATGCACTTTACAGATTTCAGTTATGTACCAGTTTCATTCTGCAACATCGTTTCAAGAAAACAATTACGAGATTACAAGCTGTAAATGTAATTTTAGAAAATCGTATACAACTGATTTTAGCCTTTTTTTCCGTTTCGATAAATTCACGACCGCTATTTCCACGAAAAATTCAACTACAGAGAGGAGGAAGTGGAAAAATTTAAAAATCAGCAATAAAGTAATGAACTCGGAATATGCATGATGCAGACGCGATTTAAAGCTTATTCGATTTTTGATCGTTTTTTAAAACGGCGTTAATTTGAAGACAATCGATCGTTTATTAAATGATGATATAAATGAGTGCAGATCTTGCGAATTAATACCGAAATTTAAGTTTCCGTTCGTTGCTGTATAAAGTGAGGTTCGTCGTTTTAACCTAAACAACGAGAACTGCTTTGCCTTTTTCAAAGCTAGGCCGCCTCTTGCGGAAAACATGTCATCGATCCTCTAAAATCCCTTCTTTAAAACGTCTCTGTTTTGCAAATTTTTTAGTACAACGGCGTATAATTTCATAAATGTGATTTATTTTTTAAATAATTCCTTTATATTTTTTTATCCTTTTCAAATTTCCGAGTAGCGGGAAAGTCTTCTTCGATGCCAGAGTGGCCAGGAGGAACCTGTAGGAAATCAATAATGAGAAAACATGTTGATCGCAGGTTAAAATAGAAGCACGAATAAAAAGAATAATACCGCTAAAGGAATGGGAGAGAGACGAAAAAATAGCTTGAAGGACAGATTTGGAGTCGGAAATAATAAGGAATTCGCAGATCCCCCTTGCAGAGGAAATGCGCGGAAAATAGAGATTACCTCAGTAGAAAAATTTGAGCAGAAAGTACAGAGTTTGAAAGATTCCGAGTGATTAAATGATGCGACTGTAAAAGCACCACCCACCCCGTTGTCATTCTTGGAACTCCGTCAGTAAAGAATTTTTACATGAAAGGAAAATGAAGAATTTAGCATGTCTATCATTAATCGTTAAATTACGGGAAATTAGCGTGAAGAGAAACACAGATGGACAGCCCCAAGTTTTGTTGAAGTCAAGTAGTTCGAATATAATGAAATGGTGATTACATAATTCGTTAGATTCACAGTTACAGGAAATATGGTGTTACTCGAAGAGAGTTTTCGGCTTCTACCGATGAGGAATTCCTTTCCGCTCATTTTTCTTATCACTTAATCAAAATACCAAATTACTTCTATTCAGAAGACGATTTCCGATTTAATTTTTCACGAAGTTTTCGAAAAAATACCCACATTCACGAAATCAATAGTTTCGAAATTTTACGTCGAATAAAAAATTTCTACTCAATTTATTACTTTCTTTTTCTTCTTTTTTTTTCCCCCCTACTCTTATACTTTATTCACCGCTAATCAGGCTTTAATCACTTACTATACATCCCAATTAAACAAATTTCATTTCAAATTTCGGTTGGATGCTTCTCCTATAATAATATCTTTACTTTTATAAAATCCACATCTAAATCTTACAATTTTTCGTCGCTTTCGTTCCCTTAGCGTCTCTGTTATTAACCTACATTCTTCTTGTTAACGTTCTGTCTACATCAAGCTGCGGCAACTGTACTGGCTGTTGAGTAAGAGACCGATAGAGTATCTCTTGAAAACAAGTTGCTTCTTTATAAGCAAATTCTTAAACCCGCCTGGCAATACGGCTGCCAATTATGGGACTGTGCCAAAAACAGCAACATCTCAATTATGCAAAGAGTGCAGAATGTAAGTTACTACGCAGGATCATCTCTGCTCCATGGAGTACATAACCAACATCACGATCCATGAAGATCTTGGAGTTCAATTTGTAAAGAATGAAATAGAAACTGCTGCCCGACGATATGCTGCCAGATTGAAAGAACATCCTAATAGTACAGCAAAAGAACTGCTGAGCAACCCAAGCGACGGACGTAGGCTGAATAGGAAACGACCTCAAGATCTCTTATAAATTAAAAATATATAAATAATATGTGTGTATGTGCTGGTGTGTGAGGGTGTATGTGCGTGTGCGTGTGTGATGGTATGTATGTGTCCGTGAGAATGCAAAAATATGTGTGTATGCATTTTGTATACACATATATAAGTTAATTTTAGCACCCTTCACTGGTTGGGTTGCTTATTCATGTTATTTTAACTTATTCCATAGATTACCAAATAGTTGATAAGACTAGGTGTAAAATAGCAGGATATATTAAAAAAAAAAAAACGTTCTGTCTTGTTTTTTTTGTATTTTTTTCTTAGCTTCCTCTCCGTCGAATATCGTAAACTTTAATCGTTTCTTACTTCTTACTTTTGAAAAACCCTTTCCTGCATCCGCCCCGAGACACCGTTTATTGTGTCATTTTTTAGTAAAATCCGACTTTTCCATGTTTTCTTTTCGGGCAGTCTAACGAGTTCCCGAGTCACATTCAAAAAGGATCGGAAAAATTCTTTTTTTTTTTTTTTAAAGAATAAACGCAAATTTCCTAATATTTCATAAGTCCTGCGTTGATGAAAATCTATAATATAAATAAAATCACTGCGTACGATACTTTTAATAGAATAAATAAATATATAAAAATACCGCCGTCAGTTCTGGATATTTAACGAATTCATATTCATTATTCATTTATTGACGATTGTAAATATTGCAATCGTGAATAAAAATTTATATATCCGGACTTTAGATGTTTTCACACGAGCATGTTTTGATTTATTTGCTTTATAAAAAATCTTGCAAATAATGGTTGCATTTGTTGTACATACATTCCCTGATTTAGAACATTAATACGATCCTTTAGTAGTATATTATTTTCCGTTTGTATTAGCTCTAAGTTTTACTCCCTTTGCTTAGTTTTTTTTTTTTTTGTTTTTCTTAATTGGGCTTGTCAACCAAGGACCTTCACCCAGAAACAAGTAAAGGAAAATGAAAGTTATATAGTGAGACGATCAGCTATCGTTAATAAAAAGGAAACAATAGAGGGGATAATAAGTGTAGAAGGAAAAGACAGGATATAACGAGCACAGAAAGGAGCAGGAAGCCCCAGCCCAAGCAAGTGGGAATACAGAGCCGAACGCTCTAATGAAAGAAATGAACACTTAATAAACATGTGATCGGCATCACAAACAACCGCATCATTTTAATGGAGAGGACAACACGGGGTAGAAGCTAATGATTAGCGAAAGCAGGAGGAAGGCAGCAAGGAATAGTTAAAACGTAAACGCACAATGGAGACAACAACAGAACGAGGAAGTGAAGGAAACAGAAGGAACCAAGGATTTGAAGGAAGATTAGGCTGAACATAAAAAGAGCGACAATTAGAAAAGGAGGAAGGGTACATGTCAGACCAAAATCGGAGATGGAAATGTTTACACAAAGGCAAGAGATTAGAGGATGGGATTTTTTTGAAGAAGAATGTAGAAGAAGCAGCAACCCCAGCCAAAGAATCAACCATCTCATTACCTGAAATGCCAGAATGGCCAGGAACCCACAACAAGTCAATATGGATCTAATGGAGAGAAGAGAGAGTCCGAATGAGAGAATGTATGCGGAGAATAGTAAAATCACAGGAACGATTAGGAAGAGGAGAAGAGATGGTTTGAAAAGCACTCATGGAGTCGGATATGATCATAAACTGGGAAGAAACGCTTAGTTCTAGCAGCTGTTCGAGAATCTTTTGTTTAATTTCTCCTTTTCAGTCATATTTCAGATGCTATTTCAGTGTTTGTTTTCACCTTTGTCAATGTTTTCCCCTAAACGAGATTTCATTTCTTCTTCGGTGCGATCAATATTAAATTCATTTAAATTCACAGCGGACGCCCTTATTTACATTTAAAATTTGAAACGTAAAATTGCACAAAGATGATTTATTCTACTAACGGAAATTAACAGTTTATTATGGCACACTTGTAACACCGAACACGTCTCTCGAACACCGCGAACGATATAGTAAGAGAAATAACATTACAATACATGGCGTACCTCTTTTAAAGTATCGAACGGAAGAAAATTCAACGTGCGCTGTGTCATATCGTTGCCTAATGACTTACAGGTTCGAGCCCCTATGATATAAATGCACTATACACAAGCTTACAGCCAAAGAGGGCAATGCTAAAACTTGCTAAATAGTATCACTGAATAAAAAAATCAAGCTAGGTGAAACATTCGAAAGCTAAAAAAAATTATAATATACCAGAAACACTAGAAAAAAAATATTTTCTGTCCTACGTAATCGACCTAATAATGCCCGATGAATTGCTGCTGCAAGGAAGAAAAAGTATTTATAGAATGTGCAAATTTATGTGGAAGAAACATACTAGTTACTTAGAATTAAAAAAGTTAAGTTATATTTTTTATTTCTTAAGCGGTTACGAAAATATGATTATAATTATATAATATATATATATATATATGTGATAGTAGCCTTTTAGTCAATTATTGTATATGCAACATTTGAACACTACAATAAAAACAAATGAAAAATAGTCGTTTCCATAGAATTCATAAAAATTTTAATTTTCTTTTCTTTCGTTGACAATTGAAAAGAAATAAATTTATTCTGAATTTCGGTCAATTTAATTCAAGCAGTTATTATTTCGCAGACATTTCAGGGGGGGGGCTAAACCCGGAAAACCTCCCTCAGATACGGCCCTGCACTCAACTACTATAAACTGTAACTATGTATAAACGAGTTCGTCGTAAAATTACTGGAAAATTATATTCCGTTAAGTGTTTATTTTTTTTAAAACAATAAGGGGTTAAATCTATATAATTATTTATTGTCGGAAATCAATGTGAAGCTTGATTTTGTTTACGCTTATTCACACTATCAGAAAATTCCTTATATAGCAATACCGTTCGTTTATTATTTTTTTTAATAATAAGCTGTAAAATTCAAATTCAAATCAATTTTATTATTATCATTACAACGTAATCCATCTATGCGCATATTTGCGCGAGCGATGGGTATTAAAGAAATAAAAATCTTTTTTGAAAAAATACTGAAATTCTTAAAATTACAATCAAAAACACTGCAATAAAGGAATAAAGAAAAAATATACCGTACAGAACTTATATAAAATAATACAACTTACATTGAATCTATAATCTTAATTTATTAATTCATTAACATTTACAATTAAAAATAAAAGAAAATTTCTACATTTCCATACAATCAACGTACTCTATATGAATATATATTACATCCCCATCCACAATCCTTTATCGATTATTTATAAGAATCCTCAGAAAGATTATTGGAGTGGAAAAATTTCAGTAAACATTTACGTCTTTTTTTAAAGTTTTTTAAATCGTCTTTTAAAGTTAGTGGTAAATGGTTGTAAATGAGAGGCGGCGCCATATAGAGGGCTTGGATTCTTGAATGGAATTTCATAAATTTAGGTATCGCAGCTATTTCATTTCCACAACTTCTAGTGATACCCTCCTTAATGTGAAAATTAAATTCATTTTTTCTATTTAGCATCTATCTATCGAATCGTTTCACCCCATGTAGGGGTATCGTGACCATGATCTGTCACTCGGTTGATCAGACTGCGCCAACAATTCCGATCCCTTGCGATGTGTACGCCGATTGCTAGTCGGATCGCATGGCACAAAATCTATCCGTTTTCTTGACATTTCATCATAAACAACAGCAATTCAGTTTTATATGATGTACTAACATTAAATAAATTATAATTAAATGTAGTTTTCTTGTTTTTAGTGATTAACTTGATTACTCTTTTATTTAAAAACTCAATCTGTGAAAAGTGGCATTTAGCGGTTCATACTATTATTCAGAAATTAACGTGTAATATAATTATTTTCGTTTAATAATCGACAAAAATTAATTTGAAGCGTAGTTCTCATTACTTTTAGCAAAAATATCAGAAAATCTGGCAAATAATATTATTATAAACCATTCTGCTTATTTTAACAATAAGCTGTAAAATTTGTTTAAATAATTATTCTCGAAAATTAATACGTAATGTAAATTCGCATATATCGGATGTTCAGCGAATGTTACATCCGAAGTTATTGAAAGAATTTAATATATTTAATTTCATTTTGTTTATGTCTTATTACTGTGTTTATCTCATTACTCGCGTAATGTTCTGCATAAGCAAAAATTATGCTACAATAATAATCGAAAATATCTGAATCTGAAAATTATTATTACTAATATTATTATTATTACCGACATTGGAAATCATTGGATTTAATATTATTTCTATAAATATTATTATTTTCTGAAAAATCACCTTGCACAAACCATAGTTCTTTTGAAGAGAAGGAAGCGGCTGGTTGAAGTCATTAATATTCAAAAATGAAATGTCCACCTTGAGGGGTTTGGGATTATTAGAGGAGATCGCGAGTCGGTCTTCTTTAAATGCATTCATTTAGGCGGAACGAAAAAGTAAAAAAATAAAAAAAAATAAAAAAAAAGATGCAACGAAAAACTCAAAAAATTGTACGAAATAATTAGCAAATGAAAATAAATTAAAGCATCAATTGGTGTAATTCGAAAAAGAGAAATAATATATAAGAAGATCTTATCTTATTGTTTCTTCTACATGTACAACTGCCGATAATAAAAACTATTTCAAATGATTTTACAATAAGAAAGACGATCGCAATAAAATATTGATCGCAAGAACAATAAGTACGCACGTTACCGCATGAACTGGAGTCAGAGGAAAGAAGTTATATTTTAATCATTTCAAATTATAAGTTCAAACATAAAAGTTTGCTAGGAAAAAGTCGATTGTATGAACTTCAAAATGCATTATAAATATTAAATGGGATTTAATAGGTCCAGTCAAAATCCGAATAAATTAGGAAAAATAAATAAAAAGATGCAATGAAAACTAGATTTATCATTACAGGCAGAATAATAAAGGTTACCGAAGTATGTGCGTGTTTTTGTTGTTTTTTTTGTTATTAAAAGTAGTTTATCCGGTAAGATAATAGAAATAAAAGGCAGTTTAGAAATTAAATTAAATAATTCAATAAACGAAAAAAAAAAAAAAAAAAAAGAAAAAAAAAGAAAAATATCTATAAATCTAGTAGTAAATGCTGTGTGTAGCTTCTGCGAATGCAGCAGGAAATACAGACTAAACGATTTCTTTTTAATTGACGAAAAGTACAGCGGAGAAAAGGGTCCTTTTGACAGTAGAAAATCTAAAATTCGCTTCGACAGCACATTTAAATCAAATGTAGATGACTTTTTTGTCTCAGATCAATAAAGGCTAGAGACAAATTATATAATTTAAGATCGACGTGTTTTTTTAAATAGACAGCAGAACATGGCCGTCGACATATGAAATCGATCGTATAATGTAAATGATATAGGAATTGTTAAAAAGCTAAATTTCTTGTCATTCTATTATTCTTTTCTTCTTCCGAAGTGTAATTTTAAGCTAATCCGATCTTCTTATCCATTCATAATTTCCTTTAGATTCCCCATCTAATTATTTCTTTTTCTCCCCTTATTTTATCGCAATTTTTTTTATTTTTTCTTTACTATTCTCTTGCCAATGCCTCCTCTAATTTAATCCGATCGACTATTTAAGACCATCCGTATTTTATCCGAATTTTCTAAGCTTTTTTCCCTGCGTCGTGCTATTTTCCTCCATTCCTTTTTTATTTCACAACTTCTTCGCAGTTTGCCTGATAAGTAATCGCCTCAAGTGGACAAGTCCAAATAACAAAAGTGAAACGAATTCAACCGAATAATGCGATTTTGTCAACAATTAATAGTATTTATCGTTTCTGTGATTCAAATTGTTTAAATTTTGTAGTCGACCTTTTAAATTGGTACTCGAACATTCATCATTAACGACACAATTACGTCGAATGACAAATACTAGATACGTTAGCCCAAGAAATGGAAAGAAGGAAAGAATATATTCCTGATAGAGAATAAAAATAATTCGAGGGATAACAAAAATAGAACGAAAATAAGAAGCATACAGAATTTTTAGTAGAGAAGAGTAGAAGAACGATTATTTGGAAGAAAAAAAACAAAAAAAAAAAACAGTTAAAATATTTAAACAGAACGTAATATCAAAATTACAAATGTATATGGAAGGAAGATGAAAAGGTCAAAATGTGGAGTAGAAGCAGATGAAAACCGAAAAAATGAAGCAGGAATATGATTAAACCAAAAGCGACAAAGGCCAAGTATCCAGAAAACCGTGAACGGGGAGAAAGTGGTGGCTGAATAATCAGGTAAAATGAGGCAGAATTTAACAAAAAAATAAAGAAGAATTAGAGCCGAGCCATAATTTGAAATGAGCGACGGAAGAAAGATAGGCAATATTACAAAACTGTCGAAATGGAAGAACCGGCTAAGGAATATCTCGTTACCCTCGATATCTAAGCGACCAGGAATCCACATAAGATCGATTACGATCAAGTGAAGAAGGAAAATATAATGGATGAGGGAACGTATGCGAAGTATTACGTAATCGGGAAAGCGAGCAGGAAGGTTAGATGTGATAGCTTGTAAAGCACTTTTAGAATTCGAGATTACGTATGGTCGTCCAGCCTTTTTTTTTTAGCTAGCTATTATGTTACGCCCACGGGTAGCGAGACTACTACAACAATACCTAACGAAGGGTCAACCAACGTAATCAATGAAGCCTGTTTCCAGACATAAAAACATGACCACATTTATGCTATTCGGCTTTTATTGCTTTAAGGGAGCAGTTATTTAAAAAATATATGACTTATAATTTTACCACATCTCGACGAGAAGACTTTATTATTGTTATTAGTAACTTTTATGCTCTTAAATTTTTTCTTCTAGCTGTATTCGATTAATAGGCTTTCAGACTGTAGGAGCATGGTTTTCTCTTAAATGTATAACATTCGATGATTACCCACTAATGTAAACATTTTCACTTTTGTAGATGACATTGCAATAGAGTAGTAGCCGATAAGAATGAAAATGTATTGGAAAATACGTTTTACCAGGTTTATACAGAAATCGCGAAATGGTTAGAAAAATTTAATTTAAATATTAACGAATCTAAGTCAACTTACACGTTGTTTAACAAAAACTTTTCAAAACATAAAACTTTAAAATTTGCTCTAATACGGATTAAATATTGGTATGGTTAGTCAAACCAAATACTCGAGTATAGTAATAGATGATAACTTAAAATTTTATAATCATTTTTACTGTATCACTAAAAAAATAAATACATTTTTAATTGTATTTAATAAATTATATTAATGACCGATTAAATTACGAGAAGGGAATAATAACATTATATAGAATCGTAATATTGCCTAACATACTTTTTATGGTAGTATAATAGATATTTTAAAAAATTAAGAGATTTCAAAATATATTAAAAAGTTTTCAGAGAACTATTGCAATGAAAATGATTAAAGCTTATATGGCAAGCACACTGTCATTGCAGATATTAAACCATTAATTTACGAAATACAGAAACATATTAACATATTTTTAACAAAAAATAATATTAAAAATCAAGAAATTCCATAATAACGTACAGTATCTTCGACCTTACTTCATACACGAACAAACCTCGATAACGCTTAAACAGTGTTTAAACACTTATATATAAGAGATAAGTATTATAATAATAAATTTCAGGTAAAAGAAATTTTCCAACCATAGATGATAGACTATATAATGAACGTTTTCACGTCAAATTCGTTTTAATGTTTACATAAACATAAAATTGCACACTCAAATAACTGTGTAATTTGTAATTCTTTATTGATAATATTAAGCATATCCTCTTTCCAGCTGTTAATAATACAGACTTTAGCAATATTAGCCCTGTGATCAATTACTAAGCTAGTTAAAATATGTTCAGTAGTTTTACAATGGCCGAAATAAATCAAATCACCGTAAAATACCTGTATTAATATTAAATTTATACTAATTATTATTGACATTGTAAAACAGTCTGTCAGGGTTCCATAAACTTAAATGGACGGGCTCAGGACAGACCTGTTATTTATATAAATTATTGGTATAAATTTTCTAAACATATCTACCCCGTCGTATTATGAATTGGGGACCTAAAGAAAAAAAAAAAAAAAGAAAAAGCTAAACTGCATTCTGTTAATTGTCTTCGATCCAGCAGGAGGAAAGTCAGTATTTAATATTAATTTCTTTCGTTGTTGGTTTTTTTTGTGTTATTCTTATTTGCATTGGCATTAATGGCAGTTGTTGATCGCTAGGAAGAGGAAAAAACGGGATTTTCGACCGTGTAAAAAAAAAAAGAAAAACAAAAGAATTTTTGAAAACAGTGAACTAAATTGCAATATATTGTGCGGAACTATACAGGTGTAAATTTCTCAGAAGTACAAGTTGCGCTGCAATTAAATAACCAAATTCATTTGTCAGAGTCTCGAAAAGATTAATATTTTTCGATAAGCAACTTTTCGATAAGTTTTTAAATGAAATTTAAATAATTCGCGATTGAAGAGAAATTTGGTTTTTAAAAGTATTAAGAAATCGTTTAATGCGATCGAAGTATTTGAAGCGTAGAGAGAAATGATTTGTTCTACAAAAATAGGTACCCACGGATTCTATCGATAATTTAAAATTAAATGCGAGAAGAAAATAATTTATACGAAATTTCGAAAAAAGCATCGATGTTCTAATAGTAATTTAAAAATAAAATTTAAGCAAATTTCTCAAAAAGTTCAAATAAGGAAAGTTAATAGATAATGCTCAATAAAATATCGTTATAGTGACCGAAGAAAATGTCATGTCGGGCCATAATTAAAAATATATTCAAGAAAGGAGCAAATTTTACGCAAACTAAATACGAATGTGAATGAAATTGAATTTAAAATTGCGAATTATTTTAATAATCATTTTATTCATATAATTTTAAGTGTAGAAGTTAGTAAATTCAGATTTCATTCGACTGATTATGAATATAATATCAAAAAGTTCTTCTGATTTTATTGAATTATTAAAAAGCAAAGTTGGAAGAACTTTAATAATGCCTTATTTTTTTTTTTTTTTGGTCTTGATGGTTTACTATTTTCATTAATAAAAAATAAAATCTTTTCTTTTCTCCGTTAAACTATCAAATTGTCTAATAAATCGACAGAACGAGGAACATTTCGCAAAATATTAAGAGTAATCGGATCTATTTATAAATCAGACGATAGGCCTGAGTTTCAAACTATACAGACGGTTTCCTTATCGGTTTTTGCAATGTCCAGAGCATATTGTGCCTGAAACTATCGGTCTGGATGGAACCATATAGTCCGTACCAGCGTGTGCAAAAACGGAAGTTGCAAGTCAACAACTATTTTCTCCCTATTTCCCCGCTCCCAACCTCATTCCCTCCTATCTTCACATTAAGAACCGCTGGCGTTCCTGATAAAATTCCGATCCTATCTCACATAGCTGTACTGGTTTCTGAGTTTTCCACATTCGTGCTTTTCTATATATTTCTCCGACGATTTCATCAGCATTTTACGGTCAATCAGTATCTCTCTGCTTCCTCTTCGTGCCACTTATCGAAAGGTAATTAAATCTGAATTTCTCCATACAATAGAATATCCTCATTTCCTTCCCACTTTTTACCGATATCATCTAAAACTAAAAGGGGTGTAGGCGGTGCGTCACCCACTCTTCATCGTTTTGAATCCTTTAGGTTCCCTTCGTTTTGCTCTACCTTCGCAGCTAAGTAAGTTTTAATTTTTTTCGTACATTATCTCTTCTGCTACTAGCGGAATTTCCGATTCGATAAGCGTTCTTCAAGCAATATCTTCCGCTCTTACTCATTCCTCTAATGGTATTATCCTAACAATTCGTTCCCTTATCACCAACTTACGATCATCTCGCTCTATTCTAATAGAGACTTTCTATGGATTCCCAGTCACTCTCGACATTGACGGCATGACACGGCAGATATTCTAGCTCGGTTGGCCGCCCTCAATGATCCATTCTCTAGCCTCTTTCCAACTTCCAATTTAGTCCTCCTTTCCTCAATCAACCATTCCACACTTTGGCGAGATAACCCCATTCACACTATCTTCTCATACAGCCTGCGCCCAGTTCTCAGTCTTAGTTTCTTTTCATCCCGTTCAATCGTCGTTCAACTGCTTAATTAGACTGAGAATTATTCATTCTCTTCTCCCCGCTTCCTGCTTTTTCGTTTTTCTTTGACTGCGCTTCTCCTCTCTTTCCCCTTCACAACTCTGATTCTCCTTTTGAATGCGACGCATGCCTTCCCCGAATGTTTCGCTCTTATTAGTGAACGTTCCTTTTATATTAAAAAATCTTAGCTGTCTTCCGGTTCCTTACAGTGGTTGCCTTTATTCTTTCCATTTCCTATCGTCTCAGAATCTATCTTCTTAGTATAATACATTCAAGTGGTTGAGTCAAAGCCAAAAGCAAGCCCCCCACCAAAAAAAAAAAAAATTCTACGAGGAGCAGTTAAAATAAGAAAATATTAAAGTCTTAAGATTAGAATCGATTAAGCCACACCTGAAAAATAATTTAAAAATGAATTTAAAAACTAACGTGCCATCCTCTCTATACGTACCATTTTAAATTAAATGGTAAATAATAGACAGAGATCGCAAACACTGCAGACATCGGCCACACAAGTTGCACAAATTAACAACGTGAATAAGCTCTAATTTAATAAAAAATTAAATCATAACAATTTTTGGATAAATTATTCAGCTTCCATTGCAGCAGCAATATGTTGTTTAACACTGTAAATGAATTAATAATACGCTTAAAAAATAAAAATGTTAAGTTGAATTAGCGAGATCAGTTAGTGAAAAAAAAAAAAAAAAAGAAAAAATCACTTTAAGGAAATAACGAAAAATAGAAAAAAATGAAAAATCTAAGAATTCAATGCAAAACCAGATTTTATTTCCGAACCCGATAAAAATCTAGGAAAAAATAAAAAGGTTCATACTTTTTACGCCCTCGTTAATAATTATTTAGCATTATTTTAATATTTAACGCTCCAAAATAATAATATGTGCCTAAAAAGCGAGTAATAATCCAAATTAGCCGAGTCGACCATTAAAAAAGGAAAAAAGAAAATAAGATCGCAAAAATCAACATAACAACAAAAAATATGTACCAATTCGACTTTTAAAACAGTGATTTTATTCTCAATACGATAACAGCCTCGGAATTTAAATTTTAAAATGCGCAAGATCACACAGCACGTATTAAAAAATATATGTCCGAGCCAGCAACAAAATGATCCGGAAAAGCAAAACCGAAAAAGAACACTATTAAAATTGTAAAAGGAATTACGAAGGAATTACGAAGAAATAACATATCGACATAAGAAGAAAGCAAAAGAGACGCTGCACAAAAAATAAATGAATGAAAAAAGATACGAAATGAAATGTGCGTCAAAAAAAAAAGAAAATATACAAATTACAAAATATTTCATAAAACGGTAAAAGAAAAAAAAGAAAAATACACAGAACATCACTCTCGGCGAGAACTAAAGTTAACACACCATTATTCTTAAAAAGGAAAATTCATAAAATGATTTAAAAAACACCGATCATTTAAAATTGACCGCGACAATTTTAAATATCTCGCAATATTATAAAGATCGCGACTAAATTTATTTGCAAACATAGGCGGAGAAAAATGGGAAAAAAAAGCACACACACGCTTATAGACGAAAATTTAGAGATAACGAAAAATCGAGCAAAAATTAACTATCATACAGCTAAGTATTGAACGGCGAATATCTTGAGAAAAAAATCTGTGAATAACGGCGTGCCAATAACAATACACGAGAAATGATAGATTAATACAACGAAGATTAAAAGTTAAACGGATTTTATTTTATCAGCGAAGATTAGCATTTTACTCCGAAAATCCAAAATTTTACATAATCTACTTGCAGCTGAATGTCGCACTGGTTGTAAATAACAATGTAAAGTAGCTGCGGATGTCCTCATCGCTAACTACGCATATAAAAATTATCGTTAATAAGGCAGATCGCGCAATCATACCGGGGAAATTTCAGAGCCCTTGGTACAGCTAGAACAAACGACGATATTCGACAGACCGAAGTAAAACATAAAAATCCGACCAAAATTAATGTTGAATCGATTATCGCCGATAGATGGCGAACCGAATCCGTATTAGGGTATATATGTTTAAAATATTGGGGGGGGGGGGGAGCAAGAATTTAGAGACTGAATCATAATCTCAGTCGTCTATTCTCACTCGATATCGAGTATGAGATTATCTCCTAATTCATTTAGATCTAATGCTTATCTGTATAACCCAGCTAAATACGAATCAATGATAAAATAATTTCATTGTAGACTTTGCAATATGCAAATGATGCGAACTTTGAACATGCTGACGACAACCTTTGGAAACAACTCACGAAGACTTTGCAGTCTCCATTATCCATATCATAAGAGTAAACGATACATTCAAATAAAATACAGAAAAAACAAGAATGACTTTGAATGCTATAGATTTCACAAATAAGGCGACCAGGTTGTCTCTCTCTCGCTACGACGCACGCACACCAATCACATCTTATTCACACCACACACACACACACACATATACGTACAATTAATAATCACGAATAGACAAATGTAAAAAAAAGTATGTGCGGTATTAATTTAAAGGAACTTGCGTTTTGGTGCGACCTCACCGGACTTTCTACCGTTATAAATCGGTGGTGCGTTGCCCTGGAGCTGGATACTTGATGGTGTAATATTTTTGTCTCCACTGAAGAGACAATCGGTGTCTTTCGCCGTGATGTACTGATTCGCAATTATCTGCTAGTTGCTTTGTTTTCTTTATTAGTGACGATTCTGAGTTTTCCATTGTTGTTCGTGAATTCTTAACTTTTAAATAAATATTACATTTAATTTTGCTACACAAAAACACTTTTAAAAAAAAAAAAGACTGTTCTTCTTCCGTTGACGAAGACCGCTTAACCACAACATGTACGTAATGTAGGCAAAAACGAAGAAGAGACCAGCCCGATCTAAAAGCGATCAGGGCAGAATTCACTCCACGATAAGTTTTATTACCCCCGCACCACCAATATAAAATCTCTTGACGGACCGATAGTAATCACCGTCTTTTGTCTAAACACGCTTATTTATCTGTGCTTTACCGTCGTCGAGCCAGAGCACAGCCATTAGCAGTTCGGTTTAGCTTCCCTTATCTAATTATTATTATTATTGTTAAACATGTCTGCATGAGTACCTGACTGGTTCACGACAATATATACATATATATATATATATATATATATATATATTATAAAAAGTAAAGTCACTCTTTTTGTATCATCGATTGTAAAATTAAGCCATAACCCAATGGTACTAGTGAGAGAAGAGTATTTCTTTCCACTATCTTTATTGTTCTCGATAACTTTAAATTAGCGTAATACATAGAATATGTAAAAACATATGGTCAACAGGCCAATGACCAAAAAATTGACCCATGTCTATATATATATCCATATTTTGTATGTGTAAGAAAAGGGATAAAGAAAATTTGTCAAAATGTAGAACTTTGGTCTTGATATTATATTCTAGTAAGATTGTGCTATTCATAATACAGGAACGGTTACAGCAATATGTTATCCCTCCAGTCTCTGAAGAACAAGCAGGATTCATACAAGGTAGAGGAACAAGAGATCAAATCATTATCAGCAGACAAATGATCGAAAAATTTTATGAATATATTATACGTGCAATATTCCGTTTTTTTTGGATTACAACAAAGCTTTTGGATCCATCAACTGGAATAAATTGTGGTAAACATTAATAGAGATGGGAGTCTCTAACCACTTGATCTATTTAACCAGAAACTTACATATAAAGAACTCTACTTATGTAAGAGTGGAATTAGAATCATCTGATGGGATTCCACGTAGGAAGAGGAGTTCGACAGGGATGTGTACTTTCCCCACTGTTATTTAATATATATATATATATATATATATATATATATATATATAGCGAGCGGATAATAAGAAATATGACCCAAAATCAGAATAGAGGTATATCTATTGGCGGAAGGAAAATCACAAATAATTTAAGATACGCTGATGATACAGTGTATTTATTAAATACAAAAAAATAGAAAAAAGAAATGAAGGAACTATCTTAGGCAGAATGGAAACAATTAGTAGACAAGCAGTGTTATTAAAATTGAATAGATCAAAGCTTTCTTTAATGGTGGTTCATAGAGCTCGAAAACCCCCAGCAGTTTTTAATTCAATAGCGGGTATAGAACGTAAGGAAATAGTGATATATCTTGGATTACAAGCAAAGGAGGATGTGCCAAGATGAAATAGGAAGAAGACTAGAAATGGCCAAAAAGTTCAATATCAAGACTAAGTAAAATATGGAAAGACCAGAATATATCAAAAGGAACCAAAAAGTATGTAATGAAAACATTCATTTTTCCCCCATTCCGCAACCTACGAATCTGAATCCTAGACGTTAAAAACATTCGCTCAATGTAAAATACATATACTTTCGAAATAACAGCCTGTCGAAAAGAATGATGAGAATATCGTGGAATGCATTTTGAACGAACGATTGTATCCTGCAGGAACTAAATATTACATCTCACCGATGATTAGTAATGACAAGGCAGTGCTTTAAATTTTTCGACCATATCATCAGACGAAATGATGCATAGAGAAGCAAATCATTCGAGGAAAAAAGAAAAAGGGAGCAGTAGCAGAGGAAATCCTTCTACATGGTTCCACTAACTTCATCAAACAATTAACAAAATTGCAGATACCGGAAATTATGCATAAGACCGAAGATCGCTCGGCGTGGAGAAAAATAACGAACCAATTCTGCGACTGCATATTATTAAGTCACCACATCTGAAATAAGATTAACGCATATTATGATGTTTAAAATTAGACGAACATCAGGGAGCAATAACTTGAGTCCTGTGAGCAAGATAATTTTCCTACAAATATCAGCAGGTAGACGAGCACCTTAACTAGACTATCGCGTTGCCTAATAAAATTAAGAACACAAAAAGATTCACAGTTACAGTAAATTTTCTTCACATTACTAAAATGAATCATAAATATTCGTTATTTTTTTTTTTTTTTTTTTTTTTTTGGGCCCAGATAGTTTATTTGTCGGAATAAACTTGGACGATTTTCTTTTTTTTTTTTTTTTTCTTTTTAGCCATTTTCTTCTTCTGTTGAATTGTTACCAACGAGCATTATCACAAACCATGTGTCATTTAGATCAATGTTAAATAAAACGTTATATATCGTTTCAGTTTCATTTTAGATTCTCAGCAGAAATGCCAAATGAAACTTTACCGTTCACCGGCGGACTATCCACCGAACCGTTACTCGTATAAAGATTATTTTTAATTTCTATTTAACATTATTGTGATTTTTAAGAACGTATTCAACAATTCCCTACACCGATATTTCTTGATAAGCAACCGCTCCGAAGACAACGATAATATACGCGAAATATATTATTTACAATTTATTTCTTTTAATTGCGCCATGCAATGTGATTATTGCAATACACCGTACAAAGATTAACCATATCCTTCTTATGCCGCCTTTAAGATGAGCATTTCGTAAAGAGTGGAGTTATTCGAATATCGCGAACTGATCGTACTACTGGCCGCTGAGAAGTCGTTTTTAATATGTGGGGTATTTTAAATTTCGTTTAAAATTTTGTTCCATTCAGATAAAACCGCTTCTTAGTTTAATATTCCGGCCACGTTGCTGCTATAAGAGAAACACGAGTGGCGCTCACGAACCACCAGCAGTAACCGCAGAAATGTGTACAACAACACGAAATAACCCGAAGCCAATAAAATCAACTGCCTACTTAATGTGTACTCTAACGAGCGAACTGCTGGCGCGTGTTGAACCTCATTAAACAAAATGCGATAATAATTGTTAATTGAAGTAGAGTTGTTTGAACGTGAGATCGAGATTACACGCGATAGACTGCCGATAAAGCCTAAAAAAGAAAAAAAGGAATTATAGAAAAACGGTTTTAACAGCGGCAAAAAGCCAAAAAAAAAAAAAAATGAATAGAAAAAAAAAGACAAAATGAAGCGAAAAATGTATAAAAAAATAACACGAATATGCAAATTAGACCCAACAAGGTCGACTTTAGGCCACCGCCGATTTTCCGGAGTAACGAACGTGTATTACGGTTGCAAAAAGTGCTCCGGGCAAACGAAGTTTCCGCTTTGCTAGGAACAGTCTCGACAGCGACAGCCGGGTAATAATAAACAATTCGCTTTTCCGCTTTTTCCTTTTGGTGCGCATTTTTTTGTTTGGGGGGGGGCGTCCGTTTCGGATTCTTTTTTTTCTTTTTTTTCTTTTTTTTTTTTTTTTTTTTGAATTTGGCAAAGGGCGATTTTGTCAACTTTAAATTGATCATCACTCTTTCCGGTCAATGCGATCCGGCAATTACGATTAAAATATTCGATAAAAACTTGCCCGACTAATTCTTTTCGCTGGCACCTTCTTTGTAACTGTATACTTACCCTGCTAACTGCTCGGCCGCAAAGTGCGAAACTTTTCCCTCCAAAGCGACCAATCACCGGCGACCGTTAAACTTTTCTACTAGTTATTACGTACTTTTTCACTCTCATTATGTATTCTGTAATACTTCCATCCAGTACGCTCATAATAATATGCTGCCCGCTGATTACTCTCTCGGAGAAAAGGTAGTGAGGAGGGATCAACTGATGAACGGAATGCAATTTTAATATATATATATTTAGCGCTTGGAACAATAGTCTGTAATCCTTTTAACGCTTAGGTCGGGGACAAAGTGTAGAATTTAACTTTGACTTAATATGACAAAGTTAGCGGTTCGCTAAAAGTTCATTAGAGAAATTAGTTCAATTTTCAACTAATTCAAACGAAATCGCGTTAGGGTTAAGTGATTAAATTTAACTTGTCCAACTTCTATTGCAGACAATTATTCTCGGTTAACGCAGCTTTTTCTACACTATCCATCTGGAAATTACCACATCAGCGAAAAATTTAAACTTTTATCTCCCTGACGAGCACCGCTCCCCGCCCTCCGCCCCGACTTGCATTTAATGAAAAGTTCCGGGAAAATGTTACGTGTTTTTTTATCAAATTAAAATTGCACCTGCATGCTTTGACTGCTTACGACATTTTCACATGTTACGCGCAGATAATGAAATCGCACAATTAACGAAATGAACGAAAACTTACACCTTTCACGAATTGCATAACAGCACTGTAGAATCCGTGAAACGTGGCTGGATTTTAAACAGTTCAGGAAATTACGGTGTTTGCTCGTTTCATAAATTGTACACGCGCTGGTATTTTACAGAAAATTTGCTTTTGAATCCGGAAATCTTTAAAAATTTCACGAACTGGCCATTTCAAGAATAGTTTTTGGATCAAAAATTTTTCAGCGTATGACAAAACAGTTTTTCACTTATTCGCCTACTCATTCCGATTGTTATTGATATCCACCGCTGATGTGCTGTATAGTATGTCTCATCTTAATGGATAAACGGTATAAGTACAAATCAATTAATTTTACATTTGAATTTACCCTTAATTACACGAACAATGCAATCAGCAAAAAACCATTATGCGCATTTCATGATTTGTACGACAGTTTTATACAGATTATAGCGCGTGCAATTTTTTCTTCATCTTCGAACCGTGCGATTTCATTACCTAGATGTATAACATTCTTCTGCGTCGGTCATTGCCCCAGTGGACTATCGTGACTACCTACTTGTACACTCTAGCTGTACAGATATAGGCACAGTGTGTTCATGGCAATTATTATATGCAATACTCGTGTACACTCAAGAGACTAAATTCGGAACTGATATTGTAAATGATTGATTTACCGTGATACAAATGAAATGTTCCATGTGTGCCTGCTGTACACTAGCTGACCCCCCACCCTCCAGATACGGTCATGTATACATACACATATATATATATACATGTATTAATTACAACGTAATGTTTAAGCCACCCCACATTAGAAAAAATGTCCCAATTTTATGCAACGTTTGTTATATTTTATAAGATTTCTGTGATTATGTTGTTATATTCATATGAACCGATTGAGAATTACGTTGTAAATTTTGATCATTTTATATAAAGTATAGAAGAGAAAGAGATCGAAATGTAAGCAAGAGAGATCAAGGGATTCTTGTGGGACATTTTTTCTAATGAGGGGTAGCCTAAGAATTATGTTGTAATTAATATATATATATATATATATATATACATATATTCTATCCTTCGGACTTCGTCATGACAACATTTCCTGAACTCCTCAGATGATAGTATTGTATAATTTTTATAGAAGAATCAGATTTAATTAAGTATTCTATTTTTATAATTTAGCGTTATCATCTATTGATAATGTGTAAGCCGCAAATGGCAGATTTTATTAATAGCGTAAAATCGGAGTCCATCTGTAGTTCATAATAAATTAATAACATATTATCATATTAGCTTCTTCTGACCATTGTGTCATCTTCAAATAATTTATTAATATAAAAACGACCGGTATCGATGCAAACAATTTTTTATTTAATATTAATATTCACCGACATGCTTCGGAGTTCATCGGGATATAATTATAAATGAAAATTAAAAATAGTTCATTAACGTAGACAAAGAAATAAATCAATAATCCTTTAAAAAATAATTGATAATCGACAATATAATATTTTGTTAAATAATGAAAACGTACTCGTACTAGTGGTCACCCAGTGGTCGAAATTCTTAAGTTTTAACATTATTAAGATTCTTTTGTCAAAAAGTATACCTCTATAATCATTGCATGTAATTTTTTTGAATTTTATTCTATTACGTCAGCTGTAAGCGTGTATAAATACGTCATTACGCATTAATTTTCAAGTTATTTGAAAAATACGAACGATAGGAAAAATGAGGGCTAAGCCATATTTTTGATATTTCCCTGTTTTATATTTTTATGGCAATACTGGCCGGGTTTCGCCAAGACTACACAACTTTATTTTTTCACTTGTTTTTTCCCTGCTCTTGTCAGCAACGGACGATTACCCATCAACATGGGCAAATAGTAGCAATTAGGAGTCACAAGGAATAGAATCCGACTAAGAACCCTATACTAAGGATGGAGAAACAATGACAATCAACGTTCATAAATGCAAAACATATACATCCTGAAAAGAGAAGGAATGACATTGCCGAAAGTAAGAGCAAAATGAGTTAGCTGTCCTATATCATATCTGCGAAATTACAGAGCCCACAGTACCGAAGAACAAAGGAATCAGCCTACAATTAAGGAAGAAGAAGAAACGCGGAATGTCTGAAAAAAAGTTAGAGCTATCAAGCACCAAAGCTATATAGAACACAGCGCTTAGCGTGCTGTACAGAGTGATCCGAAAGTTCAACGACTTTCTCTACCGCTATAAAGCAAAGTTTATAATTCTTTAATTATGAAAAAGAATTACGGCGACAACTGCGAAAACAGCGCCCATCATCCTGTCAAAAAGAAACGAATAGAATTTAAAGGCTACACAGTTAAAATATACAATTGAAAAAAAAAAAAAAAGTAACCAACAATGCGGAACCTACATTAACCCATTTCAAAAACAAAATGAAATGAACATATGAATCAAGTTAACAAAAAACCAAAAATCACATTAAGTAGATTGAATCACATTTACGCAATATTCAATCACATTCCAGAATTTTCTTTCACATTTCGCAATATTATAAGTCGGGAAAAACAAAATGGGAAATAAGCCACTTTGAACACATTCACAAATAATAATTCGCTTAAAATTTATTCGAAAAGTGAAGGAATGCAAGTAAATTTCACGCCCACTTTGTGAAAAATTTATTCGAAACAATTTGCAAAAAACCCAGGTGTTTAACTATACACGTACACAACTGAAAAAGACATGCCTATGTATGGAAGCACGTTACTCAGTATGGAACAAACCAATAGCGTGCGAGTATTGGGTTACGTGGAATACAGAAGCTGTTTTTTGTTTTTTTTTTTGTCGCAAGCTGTTGTTTGGTTTTTTCATTTGCTATTGCAATACGTGTAAATCACGTGTGAATGATGCCGATTTTACCTGAGAAAATATATACATATGAATTTTAAACATAGTTTCGCCCCTTCCTTCCTCTTGTATTTAGAAGAAAAAAGAAGTTAAATATATATATATATATATATATATCAATTTATGTAACTGAAATGCTTAGCGTATTTATTCCTCTTGAAGTGGATTTTACTGTGGAGGAATTTCCACTCCCCATTCACTCCAAATCCGCTTTGAATTTACTTTGATAATTTTTTGCAGTGTATCAACGTAAACAGTGAATGTTTTATTTTATTTTATTTAATGTACTTGTAACAAATATTATACATAAAGTTTATCTTTCTGCACTCCTTCTTTAAATGAACATTAACCAAATCTCACAGTTCTCCGTGCACGGAATGTGCTTAAAAAGGGGTAAAAAGTTTTTTCTTCATCTATTATAGATATCATCTGTCATAACCTTCTGGTTACAATTGAATTAATATTTCAATCTCAAGACTTCAGCTAATGTTACGTCCTTTTATCTAAAAATATCTCATCTAGATTCAACTTTAAGTTCGAGTTCACCAGGAAATACAATTAACATTAAAAGTTTTAAAGGATTTTCTAAAATATTATTATTAAAAAATACATACATGAGATCACAAAAATAAATGAATGCCTTTACTAGTTGATTGAAAATATCATCTCACAGAGGAGAATTCATGACCGAGAGTAGTTTTGGTACGTATCATTAATCGATATGGAGTTCGTGAGTGGCTAATAATTCATATGCGAGAAAAATTAACACAACGACGGTATGCATATTTGCATTATTACTGTGCAATTTCCGACGGAAGCATTTTCGAACCACGTACGGCTACATCTATCCTAACTATGGCAACAATTTCTCAGTCTTACGCTAATTCTCCATAGAATTCCGCTAATGCGATCCTTAATTCTCTTAAGTTTTCACCTCAGCAGCCTTAATTCACCACAGAGAATTCGTTTAGGTAATCGATAATGAGTGCTTTTAAACGTTCCGCCTCAATGCAAAGCAACACTTTTTCAGTTTTTATGACAGTCGTTTCATTTGATTACTTGAATACTTAATGCACAGTCCGTTTAAATGACGGTTGCACATCTGTCGAATTATAGAAATCATGTATATCGAACGAACTAGACATCTTTAACAATGCATGACGCTTATCACAGCTTCATTAACCTTCTTACACCTATCATACCGTCCGGCTAGTCGATAATAGCACAGATATCGAGTAATTTACATAAACTATGCACGAAAGTTCTCGAATATATTTCCTACAGATTTCGAGTCATGTTGGAGTATAGAGAAACAACAGAATCGATCTCGCAACACGCTCAGTGTTATATTCACCAAACCCAGAAAATCTACCCTCCAATATTACGTAATGCACTTTTGAGTAGTTGGAAACAAGAGTGAAACTTTAAGAGTGGATATCACGAGGAACTTTCCTAAGAAAGGGTTACATCAACTATCGACCTTTGGTGACCTCTCGATTGCATCAACAGGAATGAGTACTCAATATCGTCTTCGGGCAGGTCATATAACACGCAATTATTTATATACCAACAGTCCACTGCCAACAAACTGCTCCCTACGTGGTCTACCTGCTGTTCAATCAGTTGTGACGCATCTGATTTATGAACGTCAGAAAATCGCGTCATACTGAGAGTAACCTATATTACGGAAGCGTCTGTGCGTGAAATTCTCTCCAACACTCCCGATGATAAACTTTACATAATTCTATATATGCTGTAATAGCTTGACAATTAAATCCAAAACGCACAGAGATTAATATGTGATAGGAAAGTAAATGAATAAAAACCGCTCAGTAGCAAACCGATCTAATTTTCTAATATACGGTGTCGTCAATAGGGTGTTTCCAAAAATTTCTGACTCACACATCAGCACATGTATAAGAACTGGACGGAAACTTGTGACTTGGTTTCAATGGATAAGCCTTCTTTGTATAATAGCTTCGTACGTAAGCGCTCAAAGGCCGACAGGGGCGGTACATTTCATTCCAGGTGGAATTTTGTCGGAGGTAGTTTTCGGAATAAAGCGGAACAACGAACATCAGACAGAAGAGAAATATAAAGAAATATAGCGAAAACATTATGCAAAACATCGAAATGAACGATTTAATGTAAAATCCGATGCATTTAACATCAAAGGCAGAATTAATAAATTAACGCTGAGAATTAAAAAAAGAAAAAAAAGATACTATTGAAACAGATCGATAAGGAAGATGTAGAAATGCGTTATTATTGCTTCATTTTTATAAATTTTTTAAATGATCAGACACCAAATTATCGACAAATAGAAATTTTTTTTTATGGGAGATAAATGGTAAACCACCACGGACACCATCCATCAAATGTAAAATAAACAGGCACACGTAGGCGTAGTGTTTTTTAATGAATTTTTCTCAATAGTCTTATCGACTGAGCATCGTAGCTGTAAAAATGATCGACTGCTGGTTAGACAGACGATAGTGGTCGCAGTATAAGTGGAAGCCCGGAGGGCTAATTCCAGAAACCATTTTTTTTTTTTTTTTATTTTGACACTATTCTTTTTTCGTTTCACCGGTTCGTACATTTCCTAGCTCTTCTCAAAAACGAAACAATAAACACCGTTTTGTTGAAGCAGGAATAAAGTGAGTAAACATGAGATATTACGGTAACAGAAAGGGCATCAAAAACTACTAGTAAAAATAACGGGAAAGAAGTGTGTCACTTTATGAATAACAACAATCGAACTTTTGAAGACCAATTCGAAAGCGATAAACTTTTCGTCGTCAATTTTTTCCAAAATTAAAATGGTTCCGTAGTAAAAAAAAAAAGAGAAAAAAATCGACTACTAATACCACGAGCTTTTCCAACGCTCAGCCAATAATATACAACAAGAAAAGATTGATAAAAATGTGCTTTACGGTTTTTCTGTTAATTATTTAAACGCGTCAGCCTCTGGAATGATACATTTATCGTTTAGTTTCAACCATTTAGGCTTTAAAAACCAATAAAAGCTACCGGAAAATCGAAAAATTTTAATTATTTAACGTCCAGTGTATAAGGTATATATAAACGGTAAAATATGTTAGGATATAAGTTTCAAAAAGTAAAGCGATACACGCGCACACACACACACACACACACACACACACACACACACAGAGATTCGTAGTATAATAGATAATACAACACATGTGCAATACGCACGTTTTAAACTAACTGTCGCTGCCCCAAAACTAAGTGTAATATTTAACTACCTTTGTCGCTTTCGATTTGTAAACACGTCTTAACCCTCGGTGGAGGCTGTGTGAAATTTCACGACACGATTTGTATACTTTTTAGCTTTAAGCTAAGTTGAAAACTGTTTTAAATTATATATACGCTAATGCGGATTAAGCTTTTCTAGTAAAGGAACCGACGAAAAATCGGTTGTTCACACTGAAAAAATCAGAATCACAAGAGCTGGTTTTCAAATAGAATCAATTTTATCTTTACGTCGCAGTTCATGCGGGCTAAATTTAAACTATTTCCTTCTAAACGCTGGTGCGTCATTAATCTATCAAACGAACCTCTTCTTTTAAATTAGCAACATCTACATTTCAATTTCAAATTTCTCTTTGTTGTTCGTATTTTTTTTTTTTTTTTTTCGTCTGTATTGTAAATACAGTTATTAGCTATATATGTATATTGCATGTCTTTTGTAGGATTATTTACTTATATTTGTTTTTCTTTCGGTAACCGCACTTTTAAATGAAATTATGAAATTTTAAAACTTCTAAAAAACTGTTAAATTCAATTACATACGTTATATTTTTTATTATTACACGAACATAAATACGTTCAATTCACACAAAATTTTTAATGTTTTAAGTATAATATGTTTTATAAATGACGTTATGTGAATATGTTCGTGTAATAACAAAAAAATATAACGTATGTAATTGAAAACAGTTTTTTAAAAGTTTTAAAATTTCATGATTATTTACTTGTTTTTTATAGTATATTTTCCCCCGTTTTTTCTACGGTTTTCTTTTTCTTTAATTATAGTTTGAATATTTGAATTATTAACTGTGCAGTATGTATATAATGATGAATTTTGAATAAAATTTTACAGTGTATAATTTAAGTTCGGAAATTTAAAAATTTCCTAAAGAATAAATTTATTTTCATAAATGATCATTATTTTTTATATTAACAGCTTGTTCTGTTTTTTTTTTTGCAGTAAAAACATATGAGAACAGAGTCTCATTTTTCCATCAATAAATTATAAAACTGCGTGTTAACTACTTTTTGTGTCATTAATTCTTCCGTGGCGTAATAAAAAATGTGTTTAAAAATTTTTAACTCTTAACAATCTAAAGAAGGTGTATTTGTAAAATGAAAGTAACAAATTTCGCGATTACTGAATACGGTTTATGATCATTTCACTACTTTTTTGCGAAGAAACTGGAGGAAACAGATCACAATTCGAAATTGGGTCCCTTATTTAAATCTCAAATCCGCGCTCTTTACGACACATTTTGGACCGTGGCGTCGGTAAAGCCGAGTTTATAATATTTTCAGGTAGGATTGATCATATTTCTAAATGTGCACTGCGCTAATCTGAATATGGTTTGAAAAGCAAAAACACGCATAAATGAAAACGAAATAACGTGTGAAAAAAAAAATTAAAACAAACTACTTAGTCCTCTAAACGGGCACATTATTTACAAAGACTTATTATATTATAAACTGGGCTTTACTCGAGAAATTAATTTTTCAAACGAAAACAGCGCGGAAAATTTTATAAATTCTGCGTAAGTAGGTGTTTAAATTTTTAATTCTTTTTTTCATTTAATGAATTTTACATATTTACGTACAACGAGCAAAAAGGCAGCATATGAATTTATCTGCGGGTGGTGTTACACTGCACTCTCTGAATCTGATGCATCCACAAGAACTAGAATGAATTTTTTCAAAGTAGCCATAGAAATTTTATTTAACGAGTACTTTAACAAATTCGTTTATAGTATTAAAGGTGAACACGTTTAAATTGACATGAAATTCGAGCGGGCGTTTCAAAAAAGGAACAGAATCTCCAGAGTCCCAAAAATATTATTGTAAACTTGGTTCTTCCGACGTTACCACTAGTCGAAATTTCATAGCGCTTTCAAACTTCCATCCTTTTTCGTGATCAAACCGAAACCCAATTTTTTGTAATAGACACACGCGCATTCGCGTCAAAACTTTTACCGTCTCCTAAAGTTAAAATAGAAAGCCATCAAAATTATAATTTGATAAATCACTGGCTAGATAATTTCAAAAATAACAAGATAAATTTGGTTCCCACACCGTAATTTTTTTTCTATTTCGGTTTTTTTTTTTTTGTCTTTTCGAAAATTCAGTTATAAATATCAGTCAGTTAGACCGATGTTGCAATATCGGACCAGCTAATACATTTCGTCGTTTTACGTATATGTATTGTGCTTGAGATACCTCCCGCCGATGAGTGGGACTGAAATCACTCCGAAAACTAGCCTTCAGCTGCGATCGCAGCAGCAAAATATCCGAGCCTTCTCCGAAACGGAGCAACCCGAATTTCAAAACGCCCCAAAAACCAGCTTTGAACCGGAACTGCAAAAGAGCCACCAAGAAAATGACTTCATCGAAGAGGACGAACAAGCCGATTTTATCAGGTAATTTTATTGGTGTCATTTAAATACCGTTCAATAGCGCATTTTGTTCGTATTTTATTTTTCCAACATACATATGTGTTGAGATTTCGACTTAAATTTGGTTTTTCGCTGGCCTATTAATTTAAAACATATGCTGGTATAACCGAGCAAAAAGTATTTCTAGAATTAAATAGTTCTGCATTACAAAAAATCTAGTTGTACAGAATAGGCAGCGCTCATGGCAACTGCTATACACAACGCGAGTGTTCGCACGCAAGAAGACTACATTCGGAACAGATTAGTAATCGTTTGATTTACATCGTTATACAAGTGCAATCCCGCGAGTGTCTACTGACCTAGCGCGCATATGATGGTGTATAGGTGGTGGTTTGCCATTGCCTTTCACGTGATTATGAATAGAGTATTTTAATTTAATTCTTTGTAATAAGTTCTGTCGTCGCCCGGGATCGAAACATCCGTAACGGAAGTCAAGCGCTCTAGCAACTAGGCTATCGCGACGACCTAATTAATATTATTATAAGTTTAATTATGACGTTTAAATGGACCATCTGATTAAAATCTCCGTTTAAACTTTATTTACGATTTTTTAATTTTTAAATAACTTAATTATAATCGTCTTATATTTTAATTACAAACTTACTCTTTTTAAAATGTATATTGCGTTTTCTGTAATACGCTCAGGACCAGGAAAAAGCGGGATAGATCTAATATTTTATATTCACCGTCTCCGTGATTACCATACACTCTGAATAATTGTTTGGATAGTTTTTTTCATAGTCCGTTGTTAGTTTGTTTTTTATTTTTAATGGGTTCGTCAAGAAGGACATTAGCTCTCAAAAAATATAGAAAAAATAAGAAAATAAAGTCGTATTCTAAAGCATTTATACAGGATAAAGATAATTCGAGGGCAGCGGTTACAGAAGTAAAAAAAAAAAAAAAAAGTGAAAGAATTGCAAGAAGCACCGATAAGCGAGTTTCAGTAAAGAAGAGTAGAAGGACAATTGCTCAGCAGAAAAAGTTGAACATTCAAATAAAACGTATCAGGATTACTAAGAATGTATGTGGAAAAAGGATGAAATGGGCAAAATGGAATAGGAGCAGATGAAAACCGAGAATATGATGCGAGGGAGAGACTACGATTAAAACGAAGGCGAGAAATAGCCGAAGTTTAAGAGAGGGAAGTTTAGGAACCAAAGGCAAGGAGGGAGAGATAACTGAATAGAGGGGTAAAAGGAGCTCGAATTAGTGAAGTGAAGAAGGATAGGAGTTGAGCCATGGCGTGGAATGAGTAACTGAGGAAAGAAAAATAACATTATGAGCTGAAAATGTGCCCTAAAATCTGCCACTAGAAAGGAAGAACGGGCTAATGAAACCACTATCTCATTGCCCTTAATGGCTAAATGACCAGGAATCCACAGAAGATCGATTTCGTCGAATTGTTAATTTTCTAGTTCCAGTATGGTCTCCAGTTGAATTTGATTTTAATTTGATGTCTTCAGTTGTTTTTTGATTTTTTTATTCCTTCTGAGGGCCGTATTTTCCATCGATGAGTGTGTTACTTCAGCATCTTCGGTTCTCATTTTTTGTTCGCTTTCTGCCTGCGAAGAAACGGGTCCTGACGTTGACAATGACAGATCTCTTTTTAAGTTGTTTCTTTCTTCTTCTACCGTTTCATTTGTTTGTTTATTTCTCCAGAGTATTATTTTCCTTTTCGCATTGACTATAGTTACCTGCTGTCTGTTCATATGCTAGCGTGGCATTCGAAATTATCGCCCGAGATAAATAAATATGTAGCAAGTATCGTTCTGGTGATCGATTGGAATAGATTCAAGTGTAACAATATTAACATCGTATATAAATATGCATAGATAAATTTTCAGAAAAATTTCTCAACTTCGTATGCTCGCTGTAGATTTTTACTTCTCATGCGCATACTTTTCAGTGTCAATGCTGGTTCAATATTCCACCGTGTTAATTCACTGACGATTATCAAATCCGCTATTAACGGGTGTATATATTTGATATTAACGTTTTTTTGTTTTTTTTAATGGTGTTATGAGTTTTTTGGCCATTAAGAATTATTTTGTTGTTTTCTAAAATTGTCAATCGTCTCTTTCCTGTCTGGATAAATGTAAATTCGACTATCATCCGTGTGGCCCTTCCTCCAACTGCTTTAACATATTCAAATATCTTCGTACTTTGTGACGAGTGATGCATGATCGATTGGTTTTCCACGCACTATTGCGATTCCTGAGTGACATAATAGTTGCACACAAATTTTTCATGTTGTAGTCGGTTTTCCTATATATAACGTAAGATAAATTCGACTTTCAAATTCTTTCACACTCTTCGTTATCTCTGTTAATGTTATTCAATATCAACATAATTAACACGACCATACTTCACACTTATTGCTAAACCTTTACTCCGACCGATTTTGATAAATACAGAGATTCGTTTTTAAACATATTTTTTCATCGTTAGTTCATGAAATTTCATGAACAAAGTACATTTCAAAAAGAAATAGTACTAGTTTCAAATAATTATTCTCACGATCACACCGATGCGACGTCTACATTTATTCGGTTAATTAATGGAAATCTAATTTAAGCGTAATTTTCAACAACATTTTCTAATCACAATAATAAGTTCGTGTACATAATAATAATAGTAATTTCTGCAATGGCTTCCGCAACCATAAGCTCTTCTCGTACTGTGATAAACAGTTCTTTCATCTCAATAAATAGAATCATATTGTTCGAAATAAGGCCACCACTTACAGTGCTAAATCAAATTCTGGTTGTGTAGGCTTCTTAATTTTATTTTCTAATATCTTAAAAAATGTTAATTTTTATAAAATCAAATCGATGTACTTAAATTATTGCTAGATTTTTTGCAAAACTCCGGCATAATGCTTAAACTAATTGTGCTATTATGAAAACGATATTTATAAACTTTTTATAAATATTCAAATTTTGATAAAATCATTTCTTATCATCATGTCATGAACATATAGTATATATACGAGCTGAAAGTTATGTATCAAAATGTCAATTTTGTCAGACGTAAGATTTTTCAACTTGGTACTTTTATCAGCTCCGAACGTGTAACTATAATTTGAATTATTAAAACAAAATTCGGTAAAAGCATATGGCTACATTGTCCTAGTTTTGAAGTTTATCGCAAAGGTAATAATGAGCGTAGGCTATGTTAGCCCATTTCAGTGTTATTTGTTCTGCTACATCACTTCTAAACTTAAGCATTTCGAACGTTTAGTCATTGTAATTGAGTTTAATTACTGTCTTATATCTATTAATTACAACGTAATTCTTAGGCTACCCCCCATTAGAAAAAATGGCCCAATTTTATGTAACGCAAAATGTCCCAATTTTATGTAACGTTTGTTAATATTTTATAGGATTTTTGTGATTATGTTATTATATTCATATGGACCGATGTAGAATCGCGTTATAAATTTTGATCATTTTATACAAAGTATAGAAGAGAAAGAGATAGAAATCCTTACGAGGCCAAAATGGCCGAGTTATATATATATATATGTGTGTATATATGTATGTATGTATGTATGTATGTGTGTATGTATATATACACATATATACATATATATATATACATAAATATATATGTGTATATACATAAATATATATGTGTATATACATAAATATATATGTGTATACACATAAATATATGTGTATGTGTATATACATATGTATATGTATGTGAATGTTTGTATATACATATATACATATGTATGTATATAAACCGAAATATAACTTCCTTAATATAGTTGTAAAAATAAACTACAAAATCACAGCAATGATGAATAGAATAATATACTGGATAAATTAACATCTAAAGATAATTCTGAAAGGTCAAATTATTTACTCGATTCCATTTAGATTTATTCACCCCAAAAACCGACAATAACTCATTTATCTACAGCGACAATGATAAAATTGAAAACCCTATCCGATTACTATTTCAATATTCGCATTGGAAACAGCGATCTTTTGTCACACTACTAGGAATAATTTATTGAATATGACAATCAAACAATATTCAAAAGATTTAATTCCAAATTCAATCAAATATAGACTTCCTCCGAGCTACCTACGAAGAGAAGAAACTTATTTTCAAATTCACAAACTAAAATACAAATCTTTCGTTAGTAATGACTCCATTAGTATTCTGTTGTGAATTTTTTTACCGAAAAAGGGTAATTGTAACAGAGGCGTAAGAAATTAAAAGCACAATATTTAAACATAAAACCCTGCGACATGGATGACTCTACCACTATTGCCGATCTAAGCATGGTAAAGACCGGTGACATGAATAATATCAAACCACAATAAGCCGTTAAATATTTCCGGTTGATCGAATTATACTTGCAGATTAAGAATAGTTTGCTACAACAATGACATGGTCTTTGTAAATTATAGTTAGACATCAAATCAAATTTGCGAGAATATAATTCACAATTGTAACGTCAAAAAACATAGCGGCTTTATTTTGTTTTAAAGTCGACAAGTCGTTTGACCATGGTCGAGCGTAGCAGTTTACTTTTCAGCGCGGTCGTCATATTTCTCTACTTTGCTTATTCTGATACATTATTAGCCTTTTTCAGCAGAAGTTCCGTGGTTCAAATAAGTGAAGCCAAACTTCTTCCTAAGATACGATATACTTGCAGGCGTATCATCGTTCTTGCACCGTTCTTCTTTCCTTTATACGTGAACGATCTTTCTGACATCCCCAATGTTGAATTAGCTATGTTCGCTGGCGACACATACAGCTTTTCACTTCTTCCGTTAGAACTGACCAAATTATTGGTCCTCTTCGAAATAGTTTTATTAAAACTAAGAAATTTTAGTCGGTAAAAAGGGTAACCATAATAAAACTGAACGTACGATATTTTCTCGTATGCGCTCGATGTAATGTATCGCCATTAACACTAACAGACACCACATTAGTAAACTTGCATTTATGCTAATGCTTAAAAATGAATATGGCAAATTTTTCCTCTGCTTGCTAAAAGGTCAAATCTCAAAAATAAAAATTAACCATTTACAATGACGTCGTAAACTTTTGTACGCTGCTGTATAGGGACGAATAAATCGCGGACTTTACAAAACGCAAGCACCTAAGAATCATTCTGAATGCTTGCAGACGTACCAATATTAGATTTATGCATAATCTTCTAGAGTGCACTGTTTAAAAATTTTTCAGCTATTGAAATTCGAATGCTAACTATAATAAATAGTATTGGTAATTTAATTGTACACATTCATTAAGTATAACATACGAGAGATATAAATTTAAATGTACCGAACAACGTTTCTGGACCCAATTATGACTGTTGATTTATTAGCCGTCGGGTCTTCTGCAAATACACCCCTATTTAATTTGATACATTTACCCGTTATTTCAGTTCTCGTATTTATCTGTTATTAGCATTATCTGTGATTATTTTACCGTATTATTTTTTAAAATTTTCGCTCAATTTTCCGGTTACAATTAAACTAAAGGTATACCCTGTTTGCAAAAGTGATTGGTTAATTATTACACATAGCAAGTCATTTAACACGTCGAAATAAAGTTATTGTTCTTCTCGTTTTTCTCCAATCCGCGGAGCTTAATTTGGTCAACAACACTACTAATAATTAATTAATCGGACTGGTAACTTTTAGCCGATAACACCGATTGCAGCAGCATGTTTGCCTTTGTCGTCCGCATTTTCCTCTTCTGCTCTTACCATGGTTACCAACGTTATCCAATTTTTCTCCGAGACTTTTTCCGGGAGTTTTATGTAATCCCCTTTTTGGGCAACCTTCAGCATTGTTTTCCAGGTGCGCATTTGAAGGCTCCTAATTTAACATAATCCGACGATATCTATTCACGTATTTAGAAGAAAAATCTTTTTGCATTTTTTATCAAAAGCCGCTTTCGTTTCTTTGCGCCATTCTCTCTCTGTCTCATCGGCAAACTTAATCTCATTAGTAGTTATCGTCAAGTTTGTCGACTTCTTGCTTGTTTTAGTTTTCGATTGATTTTTCTATCTCGTGTTCCTCGTCTTATTTTTATTTTATCGTTTTTCTTTTCATACGATTTCTCACCGTATCTTTTTTAAGTATTGAATTCGATAAATTCGGAGCCCCTAGTGTTCAGTTCGTTTTAGCTTTCCAGCGCATGCGACGTCGTATCCACTAGCTGATCTGTTACTCCGTCAGTTTCTCGGTTACCCATTTGTCAACCGATTTAAGTTAACAATTTACAGAAAGCCTATTCGCGAACCGCACGGTTATCGAAAGCGCTCGTCGAACAGAGTAGGCTTCCCTATAACTATAATGTCACACTTAAAGGAGCGATGAAGTCTGAAAACTTTTATAGCGTGTCCATTTCAGTAATCCGTGTAATAAAATTTACAAATTACTGCGGGCTGGTTCGCTAACTTTTGTTTCAACGGAATCGTTCGCTGCATTCAACACGTTAAGCGGGGTTATTTATTACGAAGTGTGCGGATGATATCTCCGTGATCCAGTGTAGTTTGTGTAATTCACGCACTTTCGGCTGCTGTGGAGATGTGAGAATTTTTTTAACCGGTTAACCGACTAGATAATTCACATTTGTAATTCTTTTTGTATTTCAAAAATAATCTTCATTCGTTATGATGTATCTAGATAGCGCGGTAGCCTAGTGGTTAAGGTGCTTGTTGGCTACCAAACTAGAGGTGTCATAGGTTATCGAGATTTGCCCCGTTCCGGATCATCCAAGTCGCTCCCAGGTTTGCCAGCCTTAAGTGATTAGGTACCAGAGAAATTTGGCAGGAAACTAAAGGCGGATCCCAAGTAGAAAGGCGCTAGCCCCAGTGCCCTCCTTAGATCTCTATTAGGCTTAGTCAATTATGTCAAGGGGGTATAGGAATTACTTAATTAGCATGATGTAACACCTTATAATTTGGTGAATTAGCTCTTGGCGTATACATAATTTATGCCAAGAGCCAATTCACCGAATTATGAACAGAAAACCGTATAGGCTGGAAAAAATATATCGTTGCAGAAATGTTGATGTAGCCACGATCGTTACGGTCGGCACAAAATGATGATGAACACCTGGAGTAAAAATTTCCGGTAATTGAGAATACTGTTTAAAACGGAAATATTACAGAACCTTTTTTTATTTTTTTTGTTCCGCATAGGACTTCGAAGTCACTACAACGTGTTGAACAAACGAAATATTATAAAATATGTAGTACACCGTTGATAGCAAAGTACGGATTAACGGATGCTGGTCCGCGAAGTCCAGGAGTTTGTCCTTAATTTTAGTAAATCGACTGCGACTGTTTAAGAATGTTCCCCAAAATGATGTGCTTGTAGTGCTAGAAAGTGCACTCTACCCGGCGTAGTGATATAACTGTCAATAAAGACGTACATGGGTAATCTGTTTCTTAACAACCGGTTGATTGTTGCGACCAAGGTGAAGTTCGTTCTTCTTTCATGTTTTCACGCACCAAAAAGAAGATTCTGTTTGTGGAAGTGGGGCATCAAGCGGCATAAGGTAAAATTAGCTGCCATATGAGCCAGCATTAAAAAAAACTTCACCTGCATTACGGCTGTTCTTTATGGGCATCTGGGAGAGAAGCCCGTCAATTTATATAATAAGTGGATGTACTGTTTGTTACTGAAATCACATAACAAACATGCTCCCTACGGCGAATTCCTTATGTAATTCGGGACATTTTTTTGTGACATTTTTGGGACATTTTTTCTAATGGGGAGTAGCCTAAGAATTACGTTGTAATTCATATATATCATATAATTTCGTATTTTATCCATTAGTCTTTGATGGACTGGGCATGCTCTCAATAGCAAGATGTAAGTGCTTTCCTAAGGGAGCAATAAATCTTCGATCACTGGCGAGTGTTCCCACCAGTATTTCTTTCAGGAAGAGTCGAAAACAGTTGCACTTAATACTCTTCGTGTAATTTATCGTTGGTAATTAAGTAATTAATTTTAAGTAAGTTTTAATTCCCGAATTAATGCAAAGAATATGTACCTAGGTGTAATGGTAAGAAAGAGAAGAAATTATGAAAAAATTAATAAAAAAAATTAAAACAGGACCTCGGTGTATCTTTTGCACAGAGGTACATTGTGATGACATGCCTTTTGGATGATGCATAAATAGTTCGTGTTAGTCGTGAACTGATCACAAATTCAATAAAATATTTGCCGTAGTGTAAATACAAATGAAGGTAACACTTTTGAATGAGGTACGAATTCGCGAAACGATCCGTATCCGTAAGACATAGCCACGTCAAATAGGTACATTTAGAGATATTCACTGCGTATCCTAGGTAATACGGAAAATCGAATGTATCGTCGGTTGCGTTTCCTTTGTATCAGACTTACAAACGTCTTCAACAATGAACTTTTTTTTATCCTAGTCATTCTTCTTCGTCAGGAGTTTCGCGTTTAACCGCGTGTTAGTAACTCCGTCACTGTCAAAACTATTAAGCATTTATACGTGTTTTGTAAGATGCGGTTGAGCTGTAGACCAACTGTCAAAAAGAATGAACTTCGCAATACATACAACAAAAAAAAAAAAAATGCGAGCAAATGAAGAAGAATAAAAACCACTGACATCCCAATTTACCTTTATCCGTTTTTCTACGACAATAAGTATTACGACATACACAGGTATCTGAGAATTATCATTATGGCGCAATTATATCATATTGGTAGTTTTCAATAAACGTTTACCACGTATGTGCAGCTGGACGACTAATTTAAGATAAGGGGTACAAGTTGGCGAGTTTGAGAAATGTTGTCAGGTTATGAGTAGAATTACGAGAGTCAGAAAGAATATTTTCGAGTGTCAGCGGTTGGCTAAGAATTGCTCTGCTGTTAGAGATACATTGTAGATGGTTTATAAGAAGGTAATAGGGTTACAGGAAGCACATGTAGAAGTCAGTTGAATTTTAAGTAGGCGACTGTATGAAATCCCGGACGCAGACAAACGAACACCACTTCTTCCTTTCTGTTTTTTTTTTGATGCGCAGGTGATCATTCGAGATGAGAGCTCCCGTGTGGAACGCGCAGCTTGTTTGAAGGTGGAATGTCTGACCAGTCGAAGTTCCAGGAATCTGTTCAGCTTAACATTAGTTTGTTTCTCGATGCTTCATTAATGTCGTATTTTCTGGCTATTCGGGTTTTCGTTGAAAGCACTTCTTTTATTCATCATTTTCTAACGAACTTGGAATTATTGCATACGACATATTGAGTTCATAATTTTCTACTATCGATCGATACGTTCCGTAATTCAAATACATTGCGCATCTGAAGCGCATTTCTGTAATTTAAAAGATCTAAAATCGGCCCTATACGATTTAATAACACACTGGTCTGCAATGAAATCCCCCGTTAAATAAAAATATGATGAATATGAGGAGGTTAACGTGCTGAATCCAGATTTTCTTTCCGTTTTTTGCTATTACGTATATATTTATTTAAAATGTTTTTTTTTAATAGCGCAAAATTATATATATTTTGTCTATTGTTCTTGCATTAACAGGGTTTTATTCGATTTTTGTTGGTCGATTCGTGGCGAAACTCCAACAAAAAATATGAAAAGGAGTAATGTTTTTTTTTTGTTTTTTTTTTTTGCCATAAACATTATCATGTTTAATGAACAAATGCGTAAAGTAATTCATTGGAAAAACGGATTAATACTTGTGACACAGACCACTAAGGATAAATTAGAAAAAGATTAATTGGATATTGAAAATTTCCGTGTTCACACAGTCTTAGGACATCGAAAACGTGACTGGCATGATAAAAGATGTACCAGCCAAATTACAAAAAAAAAAAACAAAACGCTCGCGATGCATACAAGTTTCACGCATGACTCAGTGAATTTAATTGGATTTCTCGCATCGTCCATTTTGATTTGAACATCCAGCATGTTCCGTCTGGTTCGGAGGTTTTGTAAGTTTTGAAATTATGGAAAAAAAAAAAAACAAGCAAGACCTGGATGTTAAGTTTTAAATTGCTATACCATTATTAAAACTATATCGATAATTAAGATGCTTTTAAAAAGCTCAAAAAGTATAAACCCCGAAAAACATAGTCAGAACTGAGCGCCCCCTTCATCATGCGACTTTTGATTTCCCTTTCTTTTTGTATTTAGTTTCATGCGAACTTGTAAAAAAAAAAATAAACAGGGTAAACAAAAATTAATTCGAAGAATATCATCATTCTTCAAAGTCACCTGATACCACGTGCTGCCGTGAGCAGGACCGTGGAATTATTAAGAAACGAGCCGAATTAGTGGATAAGAACCGCTGCACAAATAGCGGAACATATCGGCGCGTAGCCAAGTCTCTAAATTCATTCGGAATATCCAGAAGAGAAAAAAATACTTAAAGAAACAGTTGAAGATTTTTCCCCGAAAACAAAGATTTCTCCACTCGCTAAAAGTACATTCGCAGTACATTCAGAAAGTTCCGAGCATCTAAATAAGAATTTTTCTTTTTCATTTTCAGAAAAATCGGTCGCAGTTGCTGACTGAAATTTAAAATTCCGACTGCAAACTTATTAAATATCCGATACATTTTGTCTAAGGAAACGTGCTTATTTCGGAATTATGTAATATCATTGAATTTAGAAAACTCGTGATTAATTTAATATTTTAATAAATAATAAGAGATTTTTAGCTGACGCATTTCTCGGTGTTGCTGTCGCATTGGGAATTTATTGCGCGCCCCTAACCCGCTGAACATGAAGGGAATTTCAGAAAGTTAAAGTTTATATAATATCAGAAATTATCTTACAACATATGTCAAGATAAAAACTATCCAATCTCGTAATACTCTAGTAATATTTTCAATGGAAAGTAAAATATCCAAAGTAAAAAATTATGAAAAGAGAATGAAAAACCTTTTTGCTGAAAAACCCTAAGGAAAGCGATCAATATTCTTTCGTATTAAAAATAAAGTAAGTTTAAAGTAAGTTTCATATATCCTTGATGAGGTATATCATGGATTGTGTAATTAAACTTTTCATAATGGTACTAAGCCTAATGGATCTAAAGAGAATATTGGGGCGGCCAGTTCCTTTCTACTCGGGATCCGCCTTTACTTTTCCAGATTACTCTGGTATAACCAATATTCAATTTCAGGCTGGGTAAACCTATTCGGATCCGGAACGAAGCAAGTCTCAAACCCGTGTGACCTCTAATTTAGTAGCCAAGCACCTTAATCACTAGTCTGCCGCGACTAGTTTTATTCATGTAATTTTTCCCCTTCTTTTATCTCTAGCTTCGTTTCAAGTTACACAGTTGCTTTCTATAAGTTCAATCCGTAATTAACAATTCATTAATTTTCCCACTAAATGCAAATAGAAGTAATTTTATAAGATATAATTTAATGTTCGAATAACGGGCAATTATGATTATGTTCGAAAAAATAAAAATACACAGGAACTTGTTAATTAAAAGCTTTTCTCGAAGTAGCGCATATATTTTTGAATAGATAATTTTCCTTTTAAGCGGCTGCGGCGAATATTAAATTTCCCTTTTCCCCGGAAAAAAAAAAAAAAAATGCGAACGTATGACACAAATTGCGGTAGCGAAAACGGTCGTTTCGATACACAAAGTCGATCTTTCGGACCTCACTGTGGAGAGTTTCACTAGACCCCTACATAATAGTCTTTCATAATAACTTTAAATAAACAATACAAAAAAAATTACAGATTTCGTTATGATCGTTTTCATTACCAGCGGCGTAAAGAAGATATAACGATTGATATATATATATAAATAAACCGATTTTTAGTTGTTTTTCTTACCGATATCAAAAAGAGGAGATTATAATATATGTTCGTCACGTATGTTTTTCATTTTTTTTCTTTATACAGTAACTCGTGTGGACCGATTTCAGTGATTTTTTTTGTTCAATCGAAAGTATACTGGTCAATACCGAGTAAGCAGTGAGAAATATCGGTGAACACCGAATAGTCATCAAATAACATTACTTCATATTTCTTTTGACCATGTGGTTCGAATAATAATAATAATAATAATAATAATACTTTATTACAAACTGTTTCAGTTAGCGGTGGCCTTATATAAATATATTGGTAAGTATCAGTGAATATACTCAGTAGCCACTGAAGTTAGCGTTAAAAAACAAGAGTCTCTTATACTTTCATATAACCTAAACGAAAATTAGCCAAAAAATAAATTTTTATTAGAATTCAGGAAAAATATAAGCATCTCAAATTTTAAAATTGAAAGGGCTATGTAAGTGATTTAAAATATTACCAACATTACTAAAGTGTTTATTCGAATTAAAAAATAATTGAAACACTCCCAAAGCGCGATTTACAAGCTCATCACTAACGGAAATTTAACACTCTTCAACCAAAACCACAGCTGTTTATTTATACCGGCCTAGTGTAGAAATCATTTTATCACGGAATAGTCTAGATATGGGGTGCTAATAAAAGAAGAAAAAACTAAATATAAGTACTAACGAAAGAAATGATCACGATAGATCGGATGCCCTATAACATATCCGTCAATTTAAAAACAAGATCTAGAAATATCGGTTAAACAATTGTCGACTGGGACTAATAAAACTACTGGAATAAAGGTGTTAAGGTTATTTAATTTTCCAAATAAATATTTAAGCAGATGCGAATGCACTTTAGCCAATAAACTGCAAAAGATGAATATTTAACAACAGACAAAAACTAACCGGGTCTGGGGCACTGTAATAAACGTTCAGTCAAATCAGCTGGAAGTGTGAAAATGATAGAAACGCTATATATCTGGAAATCGTCAAATAGTAAAATCTTAATGCCGTTTGTTGGAAGGATGTTGCCGATTGATATTAAAACCTCAATGCACGTAAAAAAAGGAAGAGTACTGTAACTCAATCGCTAATAAGTATGAGGAATTGTATGAATTTATTTGCAATAACCAGATTCACATAACTGCCCTTTCCGAAACCAAATTGCACTCTTCATATAACCTTAAATTTCCTGGTTTCAAATTGTATAGAGAAGATGTTAATCGTAGAAGTGGTGGAGTAGCATTATTATAAACAATAATATTAAACATGTCTTACTGCGTTTACCTCGTTTAATTCACGTACAATGCATTGCTGTTAAAATATATTCTGATTTTTTATGTCATGTTAATCAAAATTTAAACTCGTTTGTTGTTTGCGCCGTATATAAGCCACCTAGATTTACACAAAAATTTGCTGATGACATTAGATCACTTCTTAACTTACATCCAAAGGTTATTTTAGTTGGCGATCTAAATGCTAAAAGTAGAATATGGGGTTGCTTCAACAACAATTTAGCAGGTAATATATGTATTATTCAATATGTCCATTCGGGACAATTTTCAAATAATAGCTCCTCGAGAACCTACTTACTTTCCTTCTTCAAATCAGATTCGACGCAGTGTTTTAGATCTAATCGTAGCAAAAAATGTTAGTGCAAAACTCCCCGTTACGTTTGATCATCTTATCTCTGATCATAAACCAATTTTTACGATTATTAATAATGTAAAACCGCTCTTAAATAGTAGGTCGTATCTAGACTTTAATAATGCGGATTGGGATAGTTTCAAAAAATATATCTCAGATAACATTTAAATCAACCAATTAAAGATAATTCTGATATTGATAGCAGGTTGAATTACTAAATTAATTACTGACAGTATTAATCTATTTACATCCCAAAGAAAAGACGTGTCAGATGTTCCCGCAAGTTTATGTTCCGAGTTTTCTCCGTAATATAATTAAACTTAAAAACTATGTTCGGAGGATTTATACAAAATACCGATTTCACTCTAATCTGAAACCTGTAATCAAATTCTTAACAAAAATAGTCAGATTTGTACTTGGAAAAACCAAAAATGATAAATTTCAAAAATTTCTGACGAATGTTAATACACGAGATAAAACTTTATGGAAATTATATTCGAGGTATAGTAAGAGTTATGATTCCACCGCTATTTGATTCTGATCTTAACACGTATGTTTATAAGGATCAAGCAAAAGCGGAGTTGTTAGCCGAGTATTACTCAAATATTCATAAAACGAGCGCGCGTCTTGCATCTACATATCAAAATAATTTAGTCACTAATACAGTAAAACGTTTACTAACTGGTTCTGATTTCAATAACATTACAAGTTATCCTATTTTTCATTCTGAATTTTGTCCTGCCTCACCTGCTGAAATATTTAGGTACCTCAAGAAATCTAAAGCAAAAAACTCTTGTGGTGATGATAATATCCCGGCAAAAATCTTAAATAAGATTCCTCGGAAGGGGATACTAGAGTTAACGCACATAATTAATGCTACAATGTGGTTCGGCTATTTTCCAAAGTTCTGGAAAGTAGCCAAAATCATTGCGCCACCTAAACCAGGCAAAGACTCTTCCTAAGTGAATAATATACGACCCATTAGTTTACTTAGCAATTTAAGCAAAATAGCGGAAAAAGTTATGCTACACAGGCTTCGTAATTTCGCCGATAGTAGTAACATACTTCTAATAGAGCAATTTGGTTTCAGACCAGGTTATTCTACTACGCATCAAGTTGCTAGGATTACTGATCATGTCACGCATAACTTTAATATAAACAAACACACTGGATTAATTCTATTTGACATTGAAAAAGCATTTGACATGACCTGGCACGACGGGCTGATTTACAAAATGTTAAAATATAATTTTCCGAAATATCTAATCAAATTAATTAGAAGTTATTCACGCAATAGAACTACTTTTTACCTTTCATTACAAGATGGTAAATCAATGACCAAAACTGCCGTCGCAGGAGTTCCTCAAGGTAGTGTGCTGGGGCCTGTTCTCTTTTCAGTCTACTTGTCCGATCTCCCTAAGTTGCAACACACGAGTTTAGCTTTATATGCTGATGATACTACTATATTATATTGTAGCTTGTATAGAACGTCTACCATTTATAATCGTCTACAGCTGCACAGTTTTTGGGTTTTAAAATTTTTGGAAAAATGGAAAATTGAAATTAATCCAACTAAAACAGAAACTATATACTTTTTACTCGTAGATATTCCATCCATCCAAGGTAATTGATTATTAATGGCACCAGGATTAGATGGGCTAATCATGTTCGATATCTTGGTGTAATACTAGATAAAAAATTACCTTTTAAGGAACACTTAAAATACGCTGAAGCGAAAACAAATAGAACCATTGCAGCTTTGTACCCAATTATCAATCGGAAATCTTACTTAAACACCGCAAACAAGCTTATTATCTATAAAAGTATTATTAGACCAATATTGACTTATTCAGCTCCAGTTTGGTGCTCGATTTCAAACTCCGATTTTAATCAACTTCAGTTGCTGCAGAATAGATGTTGTCGGTGTATTTTAAACGTTCCCCGCTGGACTAAAATGGATAATATGCATGACTGGTTACAATTGCCTTTTGTAAAAGATTTTATAATTAATACAGCAAAAAAATTCTTTCATGGCTGTTCCTACTATAGCGCAATATGCTTATCAGGAATATAGGCGATTATAATTCCGAGCAACTAACCCGGATGTACATTTAAGCATCGTCGGATTAAACACAATTTAGTTAGTTAGTGATATCTCTAGGCTGTTAAGTAATGTTTGCAATGGTAACAATTGGTTGTAATTTTTGATTATTTTGGGTTTTTTGTTATACTCTTTTTTTCTTTTGCCCTTTGTATTATTTTTTTGTATAGTGTTTATATTTTTGTTAACAATACGTAAATATTCTATTTTATCACTCTAATGTAATGCGGTTAAGTCTCTTTCGAGCTGATACGCATCTTGTTTATAAATACTGTATTACCGTACTTAGCCAAATATACGTTCTGTTCTGTTCTGGAAGAGTACACGATAAGAACTATAAGTAACATCAATGGAACAATTCAAAAATTTCTAAAAAAAAACTGGCATCAATTTGGATTGAATTTTCGATGTCAAAAAAAAAAAAATAATAATAAAAAAACATCAATTACGCTCAGAACTCGCCAAACATGTACCTACTTAACCAGTTGGCAGTTTAAGCTGGCACGAAGCGAACCAAATTGTTCCAGTAATAACTGTCATTTAGCAAAATGATTCTGTCACGAATAGGACACAACCGTTTAAAGCATCGGTAAAAACTAAAACTCTAATTTCGCATTACATTACGCGATTCTAGGAGTTGCATTATCGGAGAGAGCGATCGGTAGATGATGAACTTTCTTAAAACTCAACGACGTTCGACGCAAGAACATTTACGGGGGGGGGGGGGGGTGAGACACTACCGAAATTTCATTTTATGCTCAACCGAAAATTTGTTCACGTTTTTTTTTTGGCTTTTTTCAGAGGCACGTATTTGTCGCTGACAATTTTACTCGCGGTGTTGATTTCAACCATGTATATGTTGTCTGTCTATACGAATGTCCGAAACTTCTGCAGCGGAAAATTACCATTCCAAATAGCCGTGATAACACTGACGATATTCGCTCTATCGGCATTTTACCTCGTTCGAAACACCATTGTACGGATGAAATTCTTAAACGTACCGATTTTGGCGTTATTCGCAATTTTAATTAGTGCTTTAGCGGCTATTTTACTCAGTCTCTCCGGAGCATTCGAGGTAAACTTCTAATTTAGCTTCTCTAAAAACACGTTGCGATTTAAAATTCGACTACTTTCTCAAACGGAGAGAGTTTAATTTCTCGTTTTTTTTTTTTTTAAATTCAAAGTTTTTTAACAAATTATTGAGACAATTAATAATAACAATAGAGAGAATGTCCGTTTGCAAACAGTCCACAATTAATTAGCTTTAATTAACCCCGACAGTCAGTTCCGGTTACTTAAAGTACCTTGTTCCACTCGGATAATATTAGCTTAATCAGTTGCAACCATTCCGGCTTATTTAAATTATACAGAAAACTTTGTAATATGCATTTTGCGGATAACAGAAAAATAACACTTTGCCTGTTTGTTCCGAAAAATTTTGCAAATCTAAACACTGAAAAAGTCTAGCATTCTAATTTATAAAAACAGTGCACGTTAGAAATATTCCCCTACTAAAGAATATTTGTACGAATGTCATTTTAATGCTTGACAACTAACAAAAAATAAGTTGTAATATCTGGTATATAAACAGTTGAAGATAATTTAAAAAAAAAAAAAAAAACAGAAATGACGTGACGTATAATTGGGGCATTTGTACTCTGTGCAATCTGTAATTCTCCGTTCTATCCATTTCAAAAAAGTAGTATATAATAAAAAAAAAATTGTGATGCAAAATCAGTGGCGGATCCCCAAAGGAGCTGGGGGAATAGGATACCCCCCCCCCAAAAAAAAACCTCCCAAAAACCTAGATCAAAAATTTTTTTACAACAGAGAAACTTAATTTATACTATAAAAGTTATGTATAAATGTTATCCCTGGAAGATTAAAATAAACCATTCCAAAAGTTTACAGGTGACTTTTACGGTAAACCAACAGTCCTGTCCCCAGGTAGAAATAAATAAAAATGTTCTTCCGCAAAGCAACAGCGCTAAATACTTAGGATTAACAATGGACCGACGTCTAACATGGAGGACCCACGTCGCATACACAAGGCAAAAAATTCGCTCGAGACTTCAAATCATAAATAGCCTTATGGGAAGGAAGTCTGCCGTGAGCATGTCTTGCAAAAGACTAATCTATCTATCCGTACTGGCGCCAGTATGGCGGTATGGCATCGAAGTATATGGCGCAACGTCCAAGAGCAATATCAACAGAATTCAACAGCTTCAGTCTAAAATACTCAGACAAGTTGCCAACGCTCCTTATTTCGTGTCGAATAGAACACTCCATCACGATTTGAAGATCCCATTCGTGCAAGACTATTACAAACTTCAATATGGTACGTTCTTTAGTAAACTTGAACTCAGTGAAAACATAGAAGCGTCCAGCATGTTCTGTTCATCTCTCCCAGGGGAATCCGCGGAGAAGACTCAAGAGATACTGGTGTAGAAACGCATTACCCGGATAAGCCCGAGAAAATTACAACAGCATCCACGGAATTAATTTCACTCGCTCAAACCTATTTTGTGTTGAACAATGTCATAAAATGGACTTAATTTGTAAAAGTTTTCTTTTTTTTTTTTTACTGTGATAAATATTGTCTATTGTGTGTAACGTAAAATAATAGTAAGTTATTAGTATATTAGTTATAAATCATGTCTTTTTCTAATGAGAAGAGACTCATGAGGAAGTAATTGATTAACATAGAAAAAGCCAAGATTTAGTTAACCAAACAGCAGCTCCAATTGTGGTTCTAAGACCGGAGTGGTGAATAAAAAAAAAAAATGTTATCCCCATGAATTTAATAATTAATACTTCATACTGTGTTCTAGTAAAACGATTAATGTTCCGTTTTTATTCTGTTTTAAACGCAACTATCGTCGCGATATCTTCTGTCTTTATTTATTTTTAATTTTTATTTTGCAATGTGAGCGAAAATAATTCAATGAGATATATATATATATCTAAACTTGCTCTCACGGACAAAGAATTCGGATCGGATTACTAACAAAAATTTAAAAAAAAGTAAAGTCTGATAAAAATACTATCACTCTATTCTTTCTAGTAATTTACTATTTAAATTCTAAACTACCATATTTAAGGTAGAATTTTATTCACCCCTAAATATAAGACAAAAATTAAATTAAAAATTGTAATACTCGTAATTGTGTATTTTTAAAGCATTTTTAAATTTCTGAAGAGGTGGTCGCTATTTGATTTTCTTCGTGAAACACAAGGGGTATTTCTCAAATTTACCGACTACCGTATACGATATTACGTAATTATATAACACTCCCCAAAATGCCTCTCTGGTCTATGCGAAATTAATGCTATCAGCATTGTGACACGTATTCTGATGTTTTATGGTTGTCGTTTCGAAGCGTCATGATGAGAAACTAACAGTGGTGCCGTTATAATCACAATAATTTGAATTATAAAAATAATCGTAATAGTCAACGGATATAAATAAAAGCACGAGGATACCCCGAAATACTTGGGCGTCATACTGGATCAGCAGTTAACGTACCGTAGACGTATCAAAACAATACAGCTGCTAAAGTCTGCACAAGAGTAAATAAAAAGTAAAGTAAGTCCCACATACCCCTGATAGGACGTCGGGAATTAATATAATTCATAAAATAACGCGAACAGCTTGGAGAGCATCTGCGACAACATTACGAACTTCCGCATCTTGCTTTTCTCAACAGCAGAATATGTTGCTCCAGTATGACTAAATAGTGTGGTGCTCGCGTCAAGAAATCGACGTTGAATTAAACTCAGTCGTGAGAATAATGATAGGCACTTTGAAAATCTCACTCCAACAGCGTAGTTGCCAGCAGCGGTCGAAGAGCAAATAAAATATAGAGAAAACGAAGGTCTACCAATACATCGAGTCACGGACGCAATGGATCGCTTAGAATTAAGAAATCCTGCACGTAATACTGCAGCTAAACTTTAATGGGATTCAAGCTTAGCGGAAAAAAGTGGAGCCAAAACAATATCCGGATAAAAAAGGAATCATTCACTACGCAGATGATAGGCCACTAAGCTTTAGCCTGCCAAAAAGCGCCCGGACGAAATTGAATCGCTTCCGAACACGGAAGGTGCGGAAAAGCGATGAAAAAGTATGGGCTCAAAAACGAAGCGGCGAGTGACTGTGTGCCGAGCTAGAACAGTTAATGGATCATATCCGGTGAATGGGAAGAAATTGTCAAATCGACAGATCCGGCGACGGGGTAGCTACGAAATCTTGAGCTCAAAGCATAATTGTATATTCATGTGTCTATAAAATTAGCATTGACAACACAATTATGCGAATTTCTATTGTGATTACTGACTTATTTGCTATTTTTAATATTTTTAATTTTGTTAATTAATCCGTTTTGCGCAATGTGTAATTTATTCGCTGTCCCTCTAGTTCCTCCTTTTTCTTTGTACACCCGAAGACATACGAAATAATAAAGATAATAATAATAATATGAATCATTACCATGTTTGTCATAATAATAGATCAAATAAAAGCAACAGTACATCATTGTTTGCTGTAGCAGTTAACAATTTAGACAATTTACTCTACACTTGGTATTTCTCTGTACCACAAAACCGATTACCGTTATTTAACATACCATCTCACTGGTTTTAATATTTAATATTTTACTTATAAGTAATAATAATTTTATTAACGGATCAATAAACTAATTGAGCGATAATGTAGAACGAATTGCTGCGTTATTAATCGAGCCCACTCAACAAATTTTAATAATAAAATCTAATGAAACCGGTATATTAAAAAACATTTCACTGATGGCTCCAAATCCGGTCGGAATTCCGATCCTGTTGGTGGTGCTGCCTTTGTTGTTGACGAAGTTACTGTACAAAAATTTAAACTCCCACCTTTGGCATCTATCTTCTCAGCCGAGCTGTTAGCAATTGCCAAGGCCTGCGACTATATACTTAATGTACTTGGTAGCAGGGGCACATATGTTATATGCAGCGACAGCCTTAGCTCCCTTTTAGCGCTACAAAATTGCCTCTTTAAACCCAACTATCATCCCACTGTTTGGGAGATAAGGGAGAAATGTTCGATTATCATTTTACAGGGCGGTGTTGTGGAGTTTTGTTGGGTTCCAAGTCATGCGGAGATAGAACTAAATGAGGTGGCCGATAGGGCCGCCAAGGATGCGCCTTCAATGGGCATTGAATTTCCTTTTATTCCAGCTGGTGATTTAAATTCTGTAATTAACCGCAATCATTATACGTCCTGGAATAAGCATTGGCGATTGGCCAGGAAGGGTTCATACTTTAATATCGTTCAACCTTTAATTCCGACACACCCATGGTATCTCCACGTGTCAATTTCAATGCCTCCTCATCTCCTCCGCAGATATGTTACTATATTGTGTAGACTGCGTATGGGGCATTCTCGTGTGTCACATAATTTTATGCATGCTGATAACCAGGGACAATGCAATAACCATTCGTCTGTTAACTTTTTGGAGGACATAAATCATCTTTTGTTTAATTGCGAGAAGTTTGAAGACAGTAGACATATTTTTTTTAATAAATTGATATCCCTCGGTAGGTATCCACCGTATTCCCTGCATCATTTGCTAGGATGCGGAGAGAAGGCTCAATTTTTGATTTTTAAGTTTATTTTTCAAAACAAGATTGTTATTTAACTTATATTTGTATGGAGGAATATTTTATTTTTTCTTTTTTTTTCTTTTTTCCTTCGCTCCCGGAGTTTGTTTATCCTTACTATTCACAGGTATTTATAATAATAGTTCTGCCAAGTGCGTCCTATATTAATTGAATTCAACCAGAAGATATGATCATCGCCGACCACGAAGATATGGTGCAATTTGTACCATCTTAATCTAACGAGCAAAATATTATGGCTGTTCAGTTGAGTCTGGAATTTCAAGTTCCCGGGTACTGACCAGAACAGTCAGGTTATTGTATAAATGATTCCAGGCAGACAGGCTGTGGGTAATGGTAATTCATTTACGGCCATAGTTGTCCGGAAATTCAAAAAAATATATTTATCTTGCTCAGTTGGTCCGGATAGATGGCTGGTGAATTGTCCTTGTCATTAGATTTTCATTTGCTCATTTTTCCAATACGTTTTTCTTTATTCATAAAAAAAAAAAAAAAGAGAAAAAAAAAAGAGAGAAAAAGAAGAGGAGAAGAGAAGAGAAGTGGAATAATTTAAACTTACTGTATTTGTAATTATGATAAAAATAAACTTTAACACTTTTACACTTTTGTAACAATTGTATAATTTTTTAAAACCCCGACGCGTTTCGAAGCAAACACTTCATGTTCACGGGAGTTGATCAGACTAATTGGACGTATAGTATATCATTTACTCGAGAAGAAGGATCTTTCAGCGGTTTTAGTGCTATCATTTTAACTTCTTAACCAATTTCAGCGAAATTATCGAACCCTATCAATTCATTATATACTTATACAGCTTTTCGTGAAGTTTTCGCATTAAGAGTTTTGTTGTAGATTTTATTATTACCGGATGAAAATTCGGCTTCTGATTTTTTTCAGTAATTTGAATATTTCTGACGGGGAGGTAGGCGCGCATTCAGAATGAAAAATCGGAGAGCACGTAATGCTGTTATTAATAAAATTAATTAATAAAAATTTTACCGTATTAGCAACTAAATTATTTTGATGTGTGGCAGCCGGACTAGTGTGCTTTACACTTATAACAGAGTATAATACTCGGCCAACAAATCAGCTTTACCATGATCTCCATAAACGTACGTGTTAAAATTGAAACCAAAAATCGGTGGTGGAACCACTCCATAATTCTTACTGGCACTATGAGCATACTTTTTCATGGACTTTTTTTATGACGCTTATTAACATTAGAAAGAAATTTTTAAAACCTATACCATTTTTGTTACTATTAATTTAGTTTAAAATTTAATTACAGGTTGCAAGTACACTCAGTAATAGAATGAAATCGATATTTTGCATGAACATAGTTTTCGAATTTAATTATATTTTCGATGAAACGTGGAACTTCAGGGAAAGTTTGACAAGCTTCTTTCTAGTATATAATCTTCTCAGTAATTAGTGAAATAATTTAACTCGACATCAATATCAGAATTATCTTTAATTGGCTGATTAAAGTTTCGCCAATCAAGCGAACTGCCGAACCGAATTTGGTTTTCACCAGCTGGTATTCGCCTGTAGAAGATTTTAGCGCATAGTTTATAAATTTCTGATGTGTGATTTAGCGAAATTGCGGGGCGGATTTTAGCAATGAAATGGGAAAAATGGAAAAGTACCTTCGCTAAAATAAAAGAAAAAATTTTGAACAAAATATTTATCCCGGTAAATATATATATATATATATATACACATATATATTAAATAAAACGATTACCGTGGAATAACTTTGCTGAAAATTATATTATAAGCTTCGAACTATGTTAATAACTTCTCATTATAAATGGCCTGGATTTTTACTAAACAAAATCGTTAATGAAGTAGCAAACAAAAATCGTCAGAAAACCGAGCCGAATTAATTTTATTCATTATAATGCCCAAAAACGAGTCTTATTTTTATGAGATCCATTCACGTAAAAGGATTTTATTCAGAGCCTTGGAAAAGAAAAGAACGGTTCTACTTAAACTGCACTTTAAAGCTCTTTTTCTTCTAATTGTCGAACAAATCCTTACATCGATAATTATTTGAATAGTTTTAATGAAATTGGAAAATAACTTCCGCTCAACACTGAAATCTGAAAAGGAGAAAAGATTTAAAAAGTTATTTTTTACTTTTCCGAACTTTTTTGTATTTTTAGTCTGTGGTATTGAGTGGAAATTATCTCATACAGAGCGACTACAAAAGTTTTACAATAAGCTCGACTATTGTACGGAACAACGCCGTTTTAACGGACAGATGAACGGCAAACACATTAATCTGCAAACTACCCGGAACGCAGTAGAGGTTCGGCGAATTGCTGAATTCCCGCTGTCTTCCCGTTTCGCTTAATTTCCATTTCAACCTTCGCGATTATAATAAAATTATCGAATTAGCGAAAATTGATTTAACAAGCTCGTTTACAGATTTGAAAATTTAAAAAGAAAATGCGACACACTGGCCCGGCTCTTTTAAAAATGACCGCGCTCTGGAAAGGAAAAAAAGTACTGTCATATTTTCCGTTTGAATGACAATCGGAGAGATAAAGTTATTTTAGCGCTATTCTTTCCAGAAAATTAAAGACACACAAAAAAAAGGGAAAAAATCGACAGAATCTTTTTCCACTAATTTTCCATTATGTTAACGTCCTCCATTTGTCTACTCGCGGCTTCATTAATCATTCCGTAAACTGTCCATTATTACATTTCAATGGATTTTTAAATTGATACACTTTACGCGTAGTACCATCAAAAGTACGAAAAAAAGGCCACGAAAAAGCTAAAAATAACGATTATCGTTTAAATAAAAAATAAACAAAATTCGCCTTCAAAAAAAAAGAAAGAAAAGAGATAGTTAGATAGCCAAAAATGTCATCTGTTCGGCGAAATTTTCTTACCTTAGTGTCACAATGAAAAGAAAAAAACAAAAACAACAAAAAATCTGGTAAAATCGACTTCAATTGTCGTACAATTTTGGTAAAGGAAGTACCCATGCAAAACAAAAACATCAAAACGCGGGTTGTTCTCCGACTCATTTTATGGCGACAAAACAGAAAATAGAAGTATCGCAAAAAAAGGAAACAGTGATTTACCTTAAACTCGAAAACGGCTCGAACGATTTTTACAAAATTTGCATACTAGGGGGATATTGGGCCAAGAAATTAATCTGTCAAGGTCTAATCCATGTCAAAATTCGTTTTAGCGGATTTTAAGGAAGTTAAGTGCCAACTTAATGAATATATTAAAAAAACTGAATAAAAATACAACCTTATAATTTGTAATTATTTAAAATAAAATAAATAATCCTAAGTGCTTTTTTAAATAAGTAATTGAATAATTAAAAAATAATAATAAAATTTTCTTCTATACCAGTAAATTTGAAACGCTTTAAGTGTCGACAGTCCAATTTTAAAATTTTCGAAAATTTAAAATTTTGTACATTAAGGAAATCAATCGACAATTTGTTCTCTCTCTGCAGCTCTTAATCAGAACAGTGCAATGAAATACTGACTGCATTCGGCACATTATACAGTCCTCGAATTTTTCGAACACATATAAAATTAGTTTTAAAATATTTTTTTTTTTTGTGTCTTCTTCTTTAGCCATTATCAGTCCACTGCTGGACGAAGGCCTCCCCTAATTCCTTCCAGCCGTCGCGATCCTTTGCCTCTTCCCGCCAGTTCGACCTAAATTTTCGTATTTCATCCATCCAGCGTCCCTTCGGTCGTCCCAAAGCTCGTTTCCCATCAGGTTTCCAGAATGTCAATAGATTGATCCATCGGTGCTCGGCTTTGACCACATGACCGCGCCCCATCTCCATTTATTGGCTTTAATGATACTTATTGCGTCATTTATTTTTGTGGTTTGTCGGATACGTTGTTTTGTCCATTTGTCTTTCAGGGTAATAACTAACATAGACCGTTCCATTCTGCGTTGATTTGTACTTATCTTTTGTTGTAGTTTTTTCGTTAATACCCATGTTTCGCTGGCATATGTTAGAACTGGCAGAACACATTGGTCAAAAACTCTTTTTTTCAGATTTAAGGGTGTATTAGTATTGCGCCAGGTACTATAAAATTTATAATCGACAATAATTTCGATTAAACTGGCCAAAGGGCGAGATCCAAGCCCCCCCCCCCAAAAAAAAAGATTAAAAATTAAAAGAACTATAAATAACTATAAAAATAAAAAACGTTTATTATGTTTGTTTTCTCTTTCCGTAACCGCACTTTTAAATGAAATTATAAGATTTTAAAAAACTTTTGAAAACTTTTAAAAAACTATTAAATTCACAAACGTTGTATTTTTTTATTATTACACGAACGTACAATTTACACAAAAAATATAAAACATATTACACGTAATAAAACGTTAAAAATTTAAAAAATTAAAAAATATAAAAATTTACGTGTAATATGTTTCATAAATGACGTTACATATTTTTTGTGTAAATTGAACGTATTTATTTATATGTCCGCGTATAATAATAAAAAATATAACGTATGTAACTGAATTTAACAGTTTTTTAAAAGTTTTTAAAAGTTTTTTAAAATCTTATAATTTCATTTAAAAATCGTTTAAACTAAATGTAGAAATACTAAAAGCAATATTTCACGCTATTGGAATATTAGGAGACCTAAACTATGATTGATCTATAATTTATAGAGAAAATCAAAAAGAACCCCATATTGGTAAATATGGAATATCTGAACAGTATAATTTTTCTTTTATTCAACTTCACACGTCAACTACATTACGGTGTATAGGATGTTGTTCTAGAATCCAGACTAGACCAACAGTCTCAGTAATGTACTGTAATAATTGCGCGACCAGTCGTAAACCTTGATAGTATAATGTCAGATTATTTCCTTATTCTACTGCAAATCGAAAAATTTGTAGCTCAAAGTTTAAACTTTTACGCACTCTGCAGGTGCACACACTTTAGATAATAACTCGGAATAATCAAATTATACGATAATCCCCCGAATATATGTAATGAATCGTCAACGAGAAGCTTTCTTACTTAATGTTAATTGAATAAAAGTGTTTCAAAGAAACCTAAGCGATGTGTATGAGTATGCCGGATTCTCCGACTAGTTTCACAACAGCAACGGCAGCTAAGTGAAATTAACCCGTATTACAGCGGTCCGGAAAGAAGGTAATAGACTGTAACGCAGCCGTATCTAGATACAGTTTTAACTTGCACCTTTCTACAGAATCATCGAAACATTTTTCGACCTGCTACAATTTTACGTATGTGTCCAGGTTTCTACGACCGGACCGCATAATTTATCGTGTAAGTAAAACTGAGTCGAGTTTATTGTTTTTTGAGAAGGAGTAAGACTGAACGTAAAATTTAATACGTAAGAAATAAGGGGAGAAAAAGACGACAATCGGGATCTGTCGAGCATTCAAGATGGGTCATTGAAATGGTACTTGTACGGTTTTCTACTTCCTCGCAAGAGGGATTTCAAACAAACACCGTGCAGGGGGTGACGTAAATGATTTAATATATAATCTACAAGAGGTGAATAATCGATTCCGCGGATTATTATCGATACGCGAGAGTATAAATTGATCGATTCTTTACGCCTTTTGAAAATAAGATTCGAAAATATTGAAGAAACGTCACATCAAATAAGCGTCGCTCAGCACAGCAAAACGGCTTTAAATATATCGAGAGAACAGAGAAAAGTGTTTTTATTATTAAGTTGTATTCAAATTTTTCCATAATCCGAGTTTAATGAAATTTTAAACTCGACTATAAGAACGATAAGTAAAATGCCACACTTAGAACGAATCCCTGCGGTATTCCATTTTCGGAAAATAAGCAGGAAAGGACATGGTAGAGCCGACTTTAACTGTTTGTTAGGAAATTTAGACTCTTCCGATGGCGCTTACAACAGCAATGCTCCCTCTTCCGTTCCGCCACCGACAATGTCCCGCTGTCTGCTGTTCTCCCGAATGACCCTGACCGAATACGTGCTTTACTTGGTTTAGAATAAACAACCCCCGCTAGAAATAATTTGAAGTAATTTTCTCCGTTCCTGGTCTACTGTAATGATTATAAAACACCGGTCTTCATGCGGGCATTATATCAGATAAAAATAATAATAATAGAAAAAAAAAAATTGTAAGAAGGGTGGTAACATATGTATCATGGGGCTAAACTGACAACGGAATAATTGTATAGGTTGTTTACTTCTCAAATATTATAATATCGCACATTTTTCTACATCAGTTCGACAAAACTAACACACTCAGTTTTCGAAAAAAAAACGATAAAGCGGTGAGACGAAGTATCTTAGAATTTGACACACACGATTGTAATAATAATTTTCTAAAATTAACGAAAAAAACAAAAAAAGAAAACTACCTCCTAAATTTGCCCAGTAGACACAATCCTATAGCTAAGATAATATAAAAATATTACAAGCACGCATGGAGCAGAATGGGTAATTGAAATTGATCGCCTAATTTTTTTTTTTATTTATTTTTTTTTGTTTTGCGCCTCGACTATGGGCATTAACCCAGCGCGAGTGACTAATTCATTTCTTTTTCTAATCATTTCTAAAAGCCCCTGGCTGACGAGTCCAATAAAAAAAAAAAAAAAAAAAAAAAAATTACGAGTATAGTGCGGCAGCGGGACACCCGAGCTAAACACGATTAACTAAACAACTACGCCACTAATTTTCCCCATTTTTTTTAATGTACGAGAAAACTCCTCATTATAATTACTTACAATTAGAAGGCTTCACAATAAAAAACAAAAAATCGACGTGTCATGCATGTCAAAGATGTTTCTTTTCTAACGATCTTTGTGACTTTTTTTTTTTTTTTTTTAATGCTATTAAGTAAATTTTTAATTCACGAGTATAATAATCCGCGCGAAAGTTGCAACAGTCCGGGGAACAACTAATTGCAGATACCACGCGATAATGGAAAAAACAAAAGAAAAAAAGCTACCAGATCGTGGCCTATCTCAATTTCTTCATCACTTTTGTATAGCTTTTACGAGCCAGCGAAAATAGCTACAAAAGCGGAATAGTCGAGAGTGCTGAACGGATTATTTCAATTTTTATCAGCGCTGTTTGCATTGTTCTGATTTTAAATAATTTCAATCCTCTTAACAGCAGTACTGCTGCAGCGAAAACGAAAAAGATTTCTGAGTTCATAAATTGTAACACATTTTTTTCATTTTCGGCGAATTAAGAGAATTAGTAATATTTTAACATTAAACGGCCGGATCGATTAATTTTCAATGGCCGCAATTCAGTGTAACTTTTTTTATTTCGCACTTGTGTAACACTTTTCTTCGCTGAATTCCTTCACTAATACGTCCTCGCCTTTATTTATTTATTTTTTTTTGAATAAAAGTATCGCGGCTGAGTTATTTTATTTACCTTTATCGGAGGCAAAACAACTTTTGTCTGGTAAATCGCCTGCGACCGGAGCACACGTGATTGTGTCACCATCGTGCCTTGACCGGTGTTGACTAACCTTCCTGTTTATTGTGTAAAAGAAGGTAGCGCGCTCGATTGCGAACACCTCTTCCTGACGCGACAAGTTTCATCAAAATACACCTTAACGGAGGGGAGGGGGGCATTGAACTCATGAAAGAGGATAAAAGCGAACTTCCATCGGATCATAATAATGATCGTTATTAATGTTTGAAACGGTTCCCGTAAATTAAAAAAAAAAAAAAAAAAAGAAAAAAAAGCTAAAGTACGATTATTAACCGACCGACAGAAAGGTTGCTAATATTATTACTTTTTCGTACGCTACAAAGCGGAACAACCTTTTTCGTAGGCCATTTTGGATTTCGCAAATTCTTAATAACGCCAGGGCTCTACCACTAAATTTAATCTACTTAGAATAGAATACATTCGCAAGTTAATCGCTAATGGAAATTTAAAATTTCCCGATAACTACACTTCAAATCGCTTAATAGACAGCGCCAATGACGACACGGTAATTATATATTTTACGCAGACGTTAACTGCGAAATATGGACGACACTTCACCAGGCTCTAGCAGGAACCCGTTTTATTCTTCTTCCCTAAACTCTTTCTCGTTTCTTTCCTAATAGTTCGCATAAACGGTAGCCTTTCTTTCTTTTAGCATTTTTTCGTAATTGAAGCTGCAAGAGTGGTGCCCAACGCTTAACACAGCGAACGCCAAATAATTTAGCTTAGCCTAGTCGTTCTTCGATAATCTAATCAATCTTTTTTTAGCCATTTCTCCGCGTACGCACTTGGTCAGTTTCATGTCGGAGAAGTGCCTCCCTGTCATTTTTAAATGCAATTTCGTAGCCTACTGACATCTAACCTGTAAAAACTCGACGTTGACTTGCATTTCCAAAAAAAAGTACATCACTATAGAAATCTATCTGCAACACCGACATCTGAAATTTTAATTCTATCCTCCTCTTCGTTGCGCGCCATTTTTTAGTCTTTATCTTCATTGCTTGTCTTTCCAGACCCGCTTTCACACCGATAAAATCCCCCGCTGCTTCTTCTTATGTGTCACACTTGTTATGCTGACCTATCTATCTCCTTTTCTCTTACAAACTACGAATTATCTTCTTTTAGTAATTCTCCTCTTTTCATCATCCCGTCCGGTATTCGATAAAATGATTTCTTTTGTTTTTCCACATAGAGGGGGCTTGGGCAAGTTTTTTCTTTTACTATTCATTAAACTTCCGTTAGATTTATGATCCTATACAACAAAAAAAAATACAGTCTCTATTCACTGAACAACATTAAATATCGCGGATGCCGATCGGGACAAACATTTACTTTCCAACAAGCAGTATCGTCATCTTCGCATTTGCTAACGCGTTTAACGACGTGTCCTTTTCTCATTCTGTCAACTAGCTCATAAATTCTAAATTTATTTTTCCAAATTTCGGAAGAAATTTTCTAACGAGATTCCGTTGTTTCTTTTTTGCACCCTACAGAACCTTAGCATATAATCAACGACGAAAAGTATTTAAATTTCCCTCGTATTAGACAATCTATCTGCTGGTGTGCTGATGCGAGTCGGGGATCAACCTCTTCCAAATTTCTGAATAGCAACAGGATCCAAATTCTAGCAGCAACCTTCCTCTTCGGTATTTTTAATTATATACCAACGTTATTTTTCAGGGATACTTTTTCAAAACATACTCAATTAGGATTTGCTGTTCTGAGAATATATGTTTTTGGTCTCGTAAGCGTATGAGATCAAACGTTTTTTTTTTTTTTTTTTTTTTGGTCGCGTTAACACAGGACATTTACCCAACGCAAAGGACTAGAATCATGACAAAACATATATACATCATTAGCTTCTCATTTTTTTGCCCGATAAATTTTACTTCTTTATTTTATTTAATATCCGATTGGATTCAAGTCGAACTTTTGTCATCATTCCCTATTGTAAAAAAGCGTGTCCTGTTTCCGTTTTATTCTCATATTGATATAATTTTCATAAAAGCCGATGATTGTCTCTGTCGTCGCTTTTACGATCGCCGGAGGAATCCAATTTTTTCTTATCGCTGTTATTTTTGTTTCACCGACCTGTTTTAGTAGCCTTTTGGACACGATGCGCATGCTGGAAAACGCTTGCAGACAATGATAAAAACTGATGGCAAAAGCGGTTCGCTGCAATTTCAAATCAACCTGGATTACACATTTCTGTCTCATCTGAAAACTGACTTGACCCACTCCATCACATGGGCGGAAGAACATTACCCTTAATCAACGTGTGTCTCTGATATTAGCTAAGATCACCGACACACTGGTCGAAATCCTCTATCTTGCCCCTGTCCGAAGAATAAACATCACTCTCTACAGAAGAACTTATTCGTTTCGGACAATTCTGCGACAAGCGCAGTTAACTCAAACTCCATTTCCCCCCTAAATGGTCAAATCTACTGTCGCATTACGCTATCTCCACATTGCTACGTAATTCCCTGATTCTGAAACTTTTCCACTTACCGATGATCTGTGCACTTCCGCGGACCTCTTGAAATTTCTACAACCGTAAATCCGGAGTTTTTTTTTCTCTCTCTCTTTTATCCAAGAATAAATCTACATTTTAGAGTCAACGTGTGTGTGTGTGTGTGTATGTGATTATACTAAATGAAGCAGCTGACTCCGCTTTAACGGTTTATTTCCTAGAAGATGTAATTTAAACTCTTTTTCTCACTGCTCCGCGAGTCCTCTAAGAGTAATATTTACTCTGCAACCTTTCCCCGTGGCCGGGGGGGGGGGATTTCTTTCCTTTTGCTTAGCAATTCGACCTCTTCTCGTACGTACCGATGTTATCATTTTCCCATTTTTGCCCGCTCCCATCATTTTCGTTACAGTTCGCCTCAAAATTCAGCCGTATTCTACGCACTTCTGCTACGTCTTTCATTCTTCCGATTCAGCAAATTCTAATTCCACCTCCGGCGATCATTCAATATCTACGCCGCTCGTTCTTCCGATTCCACAAATCTGAATTATCCTTCCGGCGTGTTCACGAAAGCGTTTTCATCGCTTCAACGTTCGCGTCTTACCACATTCTCTTCAGAGCATGGCGGTAGGAAATTCACTTAATGTAATAATAAACAAATAGGGATTTTCTAAGTGTAAAGCTACACAGCCCCCCGCCATAAAAACGACTTTCCTGAATTTAGGCGAGTAGTTTTCTAATTTCTCTGCTAACGGAGTCATCTAAATCAGTATCCTGCGCCCGGTCACTGGCGTAATTGATTCCTTTTATCCAACTCGCACGTAGAGGAAAAATATCGATGTTTAAATTAACGCCGCTAGCATTTTAATTCGGGGCAATTCACTTTTTCATCGGCAGGTGGCACGCGCTTTTGTTGATTTTTGTTTCCTCTATTAATTAAGCTTTCTGTTTCCCGGGAATTTAACAGATCCCGTCATTATTTTCGTTTAACTGTTTTTTCGTCACTCCGCAACGCTATCATCGTCCTCAGAGGTTTGATGTCTACTATTTATAACTCGTTATTTTAAATGGAAGTTTTTTTTTCCTACTTTCCTCTCCAGAGCCACGCGTGTGAATTTTAAATTTAAATTCCTTTTTTTTATTCTTCTTCCTTCCTCGGCATGTTTAAACTCACCCCCCGCGACCCTTTCGTCGGAAAGAGTAATCGACCAATGCGACTTCCTTATTATCCTGCGATCTGCGTGAAAGGAAGAAAAAGCGCAAAAGTAACAAAAAAAAAAAAAAAAAAAAAAAAGGAATCCAATTGTGTTTCCAATTAAATGAGAATACAGCAGCATCAGCTAGACTAAATTGGACAAAGGTACACATAAAGAACAAACACTTCTAGAATAAACAAGGAAAAAAGAGGCGGGAACTCTATATATTTTTTCTTTTCCGTCGTTGCGTATAATGCGAAAATCACACCTCGGATAAGCAAATAGCTCGTCAGGCTTGTCCCTCTGGCCGCATTTTATTCTCCGTTGTTTATTTATTTATTACTCTTTGATCTAGTAACTATCTATCAAACTTTTTTCAAACAGTTACATATGTCTGACGCATATATGTATAGCGTCTTTCGTTTCGCTTCCATCAGTGTTTTTTGATATTCCGGTTTTAACGCCAATTTCTCGCAGAAAACCTAATATTTACAAAATTGAAAAAAAAAAAACCTTGTTCGATAAGCTCGTGTTTTAGTTAAAAGTGACAAGCAATTTCCGAGCCAGGCGGTAAAAAAAATAAGTTTTTTTTAACAAAGGAAAAAAATGAGGCAAAAAATGATAAAGCGAAACAAAATATTTTAAAGTTGTTTTTTTTTTTCAGAAAATACAAAAGAAATTTTAGAAAGAAATTTAACTTTTAAGTTGGTGTTCTCTTTCGCTTTGTTATTGGCTGACATTCCAAGACGGAGTTTGTTATCGCTAGTGTTTTTACGGTATACACTCGCGATGAAAGTTGTATATCGCAAATGACGATATTTTTCTAAGTTTTACTGAAAAGTGCGCATTTATTCCTTCCCCTCATGCAAGAATAGTTTAATATTTTTAAGCATTAGTAGAGCGGCCATTATTAAAACCGAAAACATAATTTTGCTCCTATTTTTTTGGATGTTGGATAGGAGAGTTTCTTTTTCACCTGCATGTATATTTTAAGTAACAAAAACGTGTATCAAAACCACACTGAGTTTTTGTTCAAAGAACTTTCCGCGAAATTGAAAAAAAATTTCCGCCGTCTTTTGTTTTTGTATCTCCAAGAAGAGGCGTATAATATGCGTACACGAATTAGTAAGCGAAGAAAATTCTCTATTCGCGGTGATGTTTAATTTCTCTGAAAAAAAAACGAAAAAAAAAAAAAAGACTAGAGCGTTAGATAATATTAGAAATTCTAAAAAAAGCAGCAGGATGATATGGAAACACAATTTTAACTATTACAGATACTAATAACGAATATGACAGGAGAAATCCGGCAGGACGAAGATAGACGACCGGATAATATTAAAAAAAAAATTGACCCCGGAATTAAATGGAGCAAAGGATTTATTCAGTGAGAGACCCGGCGAGACAGCTTATTTCATCAAATAGTCCACAATCCATGCACAGAGTGTGATTGAGCCGAGAACACGAAGAAGAATAAAGAGAAAAAATTGCAACCAACTCGAGTAAAAGACAACGTGTGACTTTATCTATTCTTCGTTGTCGTCGATGAATTTGATTAATCTCATTTGAGAAGTCAACGGGAATTTTTATATATCGTATATATAGCCATCCTCATGTGTGTGCATCGGCTTCTTTTGTCTGTAACTGCTAAAAGTTAATTTCGTTAGTATAAGCGCACGCAGAGTTTATCCTGTAAAACGTGTATTTAAACGAACTACCGCATATTGAACCCACCGCCCACGCATTAGTCGCCTGTGCGCGAAAACACAGTTTTCGTGGATGCGTGGGTTGGTTTAAATTTTCAGTTGTTAAAAATTTCGATTTCTTGTTTTTATATTAATAAATTGTTTTTTTGCTTCATTTTAATAAGTTTTATTCCGTATGTATTTTCAAATTTTATTATTATATAATTAAGTAAATTGAAAAATAATTCGCGCAGTGATAATTCCCAATATAGATTATTAAAACAGAAAATAAAACAACAAAAAAAAACACGAAAAAATGATAAAATGTCAACTAGTTTCGATGTAATTTCATCAAAGTGCTCTCTTTACATTCTTAAAATAGAAAGATTATTCTTGAATTTATGCTATCAATAAAGTGACAAAAAAAAAAAAAAATTGAAAAAAGTTATCTAGTTTTCAATCAAAATATTGAAAAACGATTCAAAGTAAAAAAATTGATTTTATTTCGAAGTAAAAAAAATTATGTTAATTTAACGGCGTAGTTTTTAATGTTTTGATCGGACCCTTTGAGGCAATTTAATTTAATTCTTCGTATTAAACAAATTTTTCATTTCACAGCCTTACCATTTTTAAATATAGTTTATACATCCATTTAAATTATAAAACGGAAGTGTAACTTCTCTTCATTCCCCGATTCTGATTCCAAATCGAGAAGGAATCAGATGTTCGTTGTATCACATGCTTCATATTCAAGAACGTGGCCGTGGGCTGTGCGTATGCTGTGTTCAATATGCGGCGGGCTTTAGCGTTTCTATTAGGATTGCCCTCGTATAGATTGGCAGAACGACCAGCGTGTAATGTGTACGACTGAATATCATCTGGTATATCATACCAACGCGGTGCTATATCATTGCAAAACTGCGACCACGCTACCGCTATTTCACTATCACATACAGTAGTGTGTTGACCCATATCTACGAAAAGTACAAAAAATACAAAAAAAAACCAACCTATTCAGCGAACGAAAGTTTACGTAGCAGTAGTGGAAAGCTGAGAGTTCGTGATGGTACACACAGAAGCGGTAACTAGCCGACAATTGTTAAGTACCTGTAATTTAGAAAAATTTACTAATGCGAGCAGACGTGTTCACTTTTAAATAGATTTATTAATGTGGTCGTAATTCTCTCGCAAATGATACATTTCAATTTTTGCAACGAAGTTCTTTTACGCAGCTTGTCATAGGAGTAAACTGGCAGAAAAGGCGAGATAACGAAAATCGCGTTACTTGTCGTCCTGCTAGGGCGACCTTCACACTCGTTCGCTTTCGTTCTATCTCTTTCTATTATATACACCTATATGTGGGTGTGTGTACTGTGTATGTGTCTGTGCGTCGTTCAAGTGTCGAGATTCGAGCAGCAAGCATCGTACGCGGTCAGCTGTATAAGCTCAATTCTAAACATGTGTAAATTTTATTGAATTTGAAATTTGGCGCGGTTTTTTTGTGCGACGTTAGCACACTTCAACGAGTCTGATGATTTATTTATTGTTTTTGTTTTAATTAATTCGTACGGGATTCGTATTTTTTGTTTTTCTGGTTTTTGTTTTAATTCATACAGGATTCATATACATTGTGTGTCATTTTTTATCGTATACTTTATGAATGACATTATACTTGTATATCAGGATCTGATAAGAGAAGTAAAGGCGTTACGTCAGCACGTAGAGAGCTTAACGAATCAACTCCAACAAAAGGACCAGCAGATCCATGAGCTTTCAATTACTGTTCATGAACTCGAACAGTACGGTCGCCGGGAAAATGTAGAGATGCATGGAATATCGGAAGCTCCTGACGAGAACTTACAGCAAATAATCTTACAAGTTTGCCAGAAAATTGGTGTGGAGATAAACGAAGACGACATTGTGGCCGCACACAGATTACCCTCCAGGAATGTAAGTTTGCCCAAGCCAATAATATTAAAGACAACTCGGAGAATAGCTGACAAAATATTGGGAAAAAAAAGAGATCACGGAATACTGGATAAAGATATCAGTAAAAATTGTAATAGTGAGCGGCAAGTTTATATAAATGAAAACCTGTCCAGATTTTACAAGGACTTACTGTGGAAGACGAAGCAAAAGGCACGATTACTCAAATTCCGCTTTGTCTGGTCAAAAAGGGGAAAAATTTACGTGAGGAAAGACCAGGAAGATCGCATCCTGCATATTCGATCCGAGATGGATTTAAATAAATGATTATAAATGCGTATTGTTGTATATCCGCGCGTGGGATCGCGAATATTACGAGTTATAACTATCGGTGGCGGTATGTGGGGGGAATGCTTTAGCGTCCTTTTCGAGTACTATGAATTGAATGTGGTGTATGTGCGTCGCGGCGTAATACGTCGCCGGTTGGGCAAGGGTGAGTTGTTGCAACAGAGAGGAGGTAGTAAAAGGAGGCTACACTGGTGGAGTAGAACGACGCAGCGGTGGATATGTTGTAGTGATGTATGTGATGTAAGTGATAATGGGTGTGTGTATAAAGATGTATATATTTTCAGTCAGTGTCGTGGTTTACGGTAAAGGAAGAACGAACGGGTGTAGGAATCGGAATGTTACGGAAGAGAGAGAGAAGCGTGAGCGTGCTGCTCCATCAAGTGCATCGGCCACGCCGGAGACGTATCTCTATTATAAGGGTTTTCTGGTGGTGGCGTTTGAGCGGTGTTGATAATTTTTATTTCGTGTCGTTATATACTAAATTTCGCATTATACGTGTATATTGTTCACAGGACAGTCGACTGTATCGTGTGTGCGAGTATGCGGAATTGTGCATATGTACATAAAATGAAAGTGTACAGAACGTTCAACTGTAATTTGTCTGTGAGTGTGCAGAAGTGTGATGGTGGGTGTGTTTATGTGTGTATACTAGATACTCTGTTTTATATACGAGTAAATATCGGTATATTAATATACTAGTCCAATTACTGATAATTTTGGCGATTAGTAGTGCAACATCGATAACCGTTTTCCGAATACAATCTGTGATAGCTCAATATTTGTCGAAATATGATCAATTCTTTTTTTCTATACCGTCGTTTAACGTTACAATATTGTCGTCTATAATTCAATTTTGCAAAACAGAAAAAAACAAAAAAAACATCATTTACAATAATAATAGTTTTTGATTCTCACCTCAAATATGACTTCTCTAATTCAGTATCGCAGTAAACAAAATTGCAACAATTATATTAATATCAAAAAATGGACTGACAATGTAAACAGCACACTAAATTTAAATAATTCACTACAAATTAATACGGAGCTTTTTCATGTGTTGCACTTAAACATAAGAACCCTGAGACGTAACTGGGATGAATTTATAACTTACATTCACAAGTCATCTTTAAGTGTCATCATATTAACTGAAATTAATATAAGTAAGGATGAATTAAATCTATATAATATAACTGGATTCACGAATATTGGACTACAAAGACCTATAGGGTTTAATGGAGGAATACTTGTGTTCATAAATAATAAGTTTAAATATCACATTCGGGAGGTTAATAATAGACCAAGTATGGACCTGGTGATGATAGATATAGAGATTTGCAAAAACAACCCTTTACGCTTAATTGCTATGTACAGATCACCGAGTAAAAACGTAGGCGAATTTATAAACGAAACCGCTTCATTCCTAAAAAAATTAAGCAATAAAGATAATTTCCTGATTTGTGGTGATTTTAATATTGATTTATCTCTTCGTAATGTACAGGCTGAAAATTTTTTAAACGTAATTTATGGGTCAGGAGGAATACAGTTACTAAATGGAATAACGAGAGAAGAAGAACGGATTGATAGAAGTACTCAGTCATGTATAGACAACATATTTATTAAGTATAATACAAATGATATTACTTCGGGAATTATTCACTCGAAAATATCGGATCATTATATCATTTGTTGTGCATTTAGGATCTCAAATCGAAGTTTGCAATCTATTAGTAACCCTTTGAAATATGATTTCGATGAAAACAGATTGCACAATAAGATAATTAATCATAACTGGAATGAGGTAAGGATCTCTACAGCGGCAGGAAATATATATGATAATATACAGCCAGTTTTTAAAGGCTTTTACAAAGAATGCAAAATAGAAATACGGCAGAGTAAAAAGGTGACTAAATACTGTCCTAAAAATGAATGGATGAGTCAAAAAATAATCAATTTTATGAAAATCAGAGATCAGTACTTTAAACTTAGTAAAGGGAATAGAACCAATATTCGATATAAAAACTTATTTAGAAAATATCGAAATATGGTTACAACTGAAATAAGGAATGCCAAACAGAATTATTATCGGAGTCAAATAGTTAAAGCAAACAATGATTGTAAAAAAGTATGGAATGTAATTAATAATATTGTTAATAAAAACAATAAAACATCAATCGATGATTTCATCATAAAACATTTTCGAAATACTGCATCAGTTGCTGAACAATTTAGTGATTATTTTATATGTTCAGTGGAACATCATAGACACGAATGTCACATTCAGTTACTGAATTCGAATTTTGATAATCGTATTTATTCTTCCCTTTTTTATTCCGCCAGCAAATAAATACCAAATAGAAGCAATAATTAATGATCTAAAAGTTTATAAGGCACCTGGATGGGATGAAATTAGGGTTAAAGATATAAAACAAAACTTAAATATATTTGTTCCTATTTTGACTAACATTGTTAACTATTCTATAAAGGAAGCTATTACTCCTGATGGGCTTAAAAGAGGTATTGTTAGACCAATATACAAAAAAAGGAATGAAAAATCAGTATGAAAACTACCGTCCAATAACAATAGCATCTGTGATAACTAAACTTTTAGAACACTACATTGATAAACACTTAAGAAATTATTTGGAGAAAAACAATCTACTCTATGAAAACCAACACAGTTTTAGAGAAAAAAGATCCACCATAACATTATTGAGAACAATTGTAAATAGGATAAATACGGGACTGTCGATGGGGAACCAATTTTTAATTTCATTTATTGACCTATCCAAAGCGTTTGATTTAGTTGATCATGAATTACTGATCAAGGACTTAGAAAATCTAGGCATTAAAAACAATCAACTTGAGTGGTTTAAGAATTATATAACAAATAGGAAAAGCATGGTCAAAATTGCAGGGAATATAAGTAATGAAAAAAATATTCATTATGGAGTAGGTCAGGGTACCATATTGGCCCCAATTCTTTTTCTTATTTATACCAACTCGTTACACAAACATATTAAAAATGCAAAGGTATATGTTTTTGCTGATGATATTGCTTTGTTAATCGAGCACAACAATTTTGAGATGGCGGAAAAATTACTACAAGATGATGTAGATAATTTTAGTAAATGGGCACATGATAGGAAGTTATGTATAAACATAAATAAATCAAAAGTATTACATATTCGGAATAGTTCTAAATATAAAATACGCGATCCGCGAATTATCCTCCACAGTAACAATTGCATTCATGAGCTTCATGTAAATATCAACACCCATTTATGTCCTTGTCCACCGTTAGAAAACGTAAATGACTTTAAATATTTAGGTGTATATATAGATAAATCCCTGAATTGGAAAAAACACATTCTAAGTTTAAACTCAAAAATAAGACAGACAATTCCAGCTTTATATAAAATAAAGCAGGTACTATCATATCGAACATTACGTATATACTATAACTCAATTATAATGTCTAGAATTTTATATGGAATTCAAATATGGGGCGAGGCTAAGAAAACTGAAATAAATAAAATAAGTAAAATACAGAAGAGGTGTTTGAAACTCATACTCCCCCATTGGAAGCAAAACGTCCCTGGATCAACATGGTGGAAGGAAAACAATGAAATGTCCTCCAAGATGTACTATTATTATTACAGACTACTAGAATTTAACGTCAATAATATTAAATTACCATCTAGGCAAAAAACTTGATTGACAAGAAACCAAAGTAATACATACTACATCTATCCTCGTGGGGTAAATCTGCGAATTGATAACACAGGTGATATTCGGTTTCAATTAAATTAATAAGTACAATCCCGAATCATATATTAGAGGAAAAAAGAATTGGTGTGTGGAAAAAGGAGGTGGAAATTTGGTTAAAGGAATGGTGAAAAGATTGAATAACAATCTACGTTCTGAATCTCCCTACCTTCTAATGCTCCTTTCTTTATACGTTTTTGTTTTTGATTTCCTGGTGTCTTTACCAGTCATTAAGTGGTAAAGAAGATAAGGTTTCCCATTTTAAATATTGAACTGTCGACATGTGATAATGTACAGATACGTATTACGGGGCGTGTTACGTAGTTGCATGCGTTTATACATTTATACTTAATCTTAACGCTAGAGTTCTAATATTATAAGTATAAAATAAGTTAAGATAAATTATAATTTTTTGTATTGTATATATTTTTTGAATAAACGTTAATAAGAGTGTCGGGCACTCACACAACGGGCATATTTGCCCTGTGAGACCCACAACTTATTTTAATAAAAAAAAAAAAAAAAAAAATATCTACCAAAAAGTGAAAGGATCTTCGTTCCCACCGTGTGTCTAGACACCGCTTCTCTTCTTTTAATTATTATTATTATTATTATTATAAATCAAAGGCGTTGTATACATTTCATGTTTTAAATGTTAATAATCTTTTCTATTCAGTTAATTTTTTTTTTTTGATTCATTTTACATTATTCCTTTTTGTTATTCGCATAAACTATTTTGAATTCAAGGGCGCGTCGCCATGAGTTATAGGAAAAATAAAATGTATAATTTGTAAAGGCTTAATATTTTATTAAACAGGAATAAAATCTTAATTAAAAAATAATTTTCGTGGGTTTCCGGTTATTTTACTATAAAACTCTTCCGAATTGTGCGTGATTATGCGCCCACGAATACTCATCATGGCCAGTTGATTGAAAAATTTCAAAGCTCCAGTGGAGAGGGGCAACAGCCCACCTCTGCCGCCCTTGGCGACACCCATAAATGGATTAGAGCTACTTTATATCTAAATTCAAATATCAAACAATACCAACGTCCGCAGAATGGGAGGACACTGCGTTAAATTATAACAAACGAACGGCCTTGGTTGAAAAACCCGTTACATGAAGGGGAAACACATGGCAAGGAGGAAAAAGATGAAAAGTATTCCCTTGATACGATAAATAGAAAAACGACCAAAGAGAAAAGTCTTCAGCTGTACACAACATCGCATCGAATAGGGCTCCATATCTCACACACGGCATCAACAGCAGTGACAAACTCACCTGAATTATAATCTCATATTCACGATCGAGTGAGAAAAAGATATTAAAAAACGTATTAAATCTTATCTGTAGGTTTTTACGATTTTAAATGGGAAAATTTAAAAATAGATTACAAGCAATATTAGCGGGAAAACAATATTTATCGCGAGAAATTATACATATAATATAACAAAGGTGAAAACATCACTTTATATAAGTTCTATAATAATTTCCTAATTAATTTGTCTCTTTTTTCTGCGCTTCCTTTTAAACTTAATAAGGCCAATATTGGTAGCCTAGAGGTTAAGGTGCTTGGTGCCATAGGTTATCGAAACTTGTCTCGTCTCGGATCAAAGTCGCTCCCAAGTTTACCCAGCCTGAAATAATTAGGTACCAGAGAAATCTGGTGGAAAGTAAAGGCGGGTTCCAAGTAGAAAGGAACTGGCCCCGGTATTCTCATCGGATCCATTAGAACCTTAAGTACATTGTGAAAAGCTTAATTACACAATACCCGACGCTCTGTTAGGGACTTACTTTACTTTACTTTTAAGGTCAATATTATTAAAATAACGATTCGCATTCTCTAATTTTACTAACTTGGTGACTTTAATACGACGGTTTCTCTCCGTCAGATATAGTAACTCTACTTATTTTGAATCATTTTTCCAATTAGTAGGTACGTAGATTGCACTAGACAACAACTCGCTTGGACAAATTAAATTTTTAATTGAGTCGCTGCTCTGCGTAGATATACCCGGGAAATGAAAAAACAGGAGCTGGAACGCTGATTTAATAATTTTTATTGATTAGTTTTTGCTCAATTTCATATCTGTAGTTGGTGTCTCCATTTCAGCCTCCTGTGCTATCCCCGCAATACCTAATGCAGCAGTGCAGAATAAGATGTGGTTCGTTGTTAATGTCACGGCACGTACGAAACGAAGTCAGACATCCTGCAAACTGTATTTATGCATGTGCAACAAATCGTTGCACATCGCTTGACTTAATTTCGGTAATTAAATTGCGTAAATAAATAAATTCTTGTGCGTGTGAGAGGTGTGTAAATTTGTTTATGTATGATTTTTCACGAATTACTGCGCTGCATAACGCGCGGGCATATATCAATAATTCTGTAATAATAATAATAAAAATAATAACAATAATAATAATAATAATAATATGTCATTTACTTATTAAATTTGTTCGTAGAGACGCACGGTCTAACACGAGATCGGTAAGAGCAAACAACTGTCTGATTTGGCCAGAGTATTGGGTTTTATTCGGTCATTCCACCCCTGCTAGCCCCTTCGTCTGCTTCTTGCGTCGTTTAATTTACTTGGTTTCTTTTAGAATCAAATCTGTGCAGATTTACCGGAAAAGAAAAAAAGGAAGCAACTAATGTTAAGGGACATGAACTCTGCTTCTTCCATAATGGTCTTTATTGACGGACACTAGCTAGAGCTCGACGAACTGTTGATAAATTTTTGTTTGGTTATTCAAAGATGGCTCTTCATTTTTCTTCGTAGAGCCGTGCGACACAGTAAGGCTGCTTTCTACTTTCATCTCTGATCTTCCCACACGTTATTTGCTTTAATTGCGCTACGCTCAGAGTTTCCACTCACTCATTTCAAATTCGCACTGCATCGTGGTTAACCAGAGTAAATAATTACACCATTGTCTGCTGCTTAATCGTTTTTTGTCTCGAGACTATTCCTAACCGATTTATCACCACTAGTTCCTTTGACTAAAAGTGATACGTAATGGTTGCGCGCATTCGACATGATAATTGCTCTTTATCACATATGCGCAGAGCAAATATTACTGTTTCATTATATCGTACCGCCTTTTCAGTTCGTAAAAGCTTCTCTGCAAAATAAATGTTATACCACAACGACGCGGGAAAAGAGACATCTCTACGACTGGCACTCCGATTCCGATATGGGCTCGGCTACAAGGATGACTCTCGTAAGCATGAATAATTTATTCAAATTTTGGTTTTATCAGAAATAATAATAAAGGTACGAAGAGAGCCGGAACGATAAAAGTGCTGAGAAAGAGAGAACAAAAACAATATTACGCGGACCGGCAATATTGGAATTACCGTTGGAAACGTTCGGAAAACAGAACGGGACAAACTGTTATCAAAACGGAGCCTGCGCAAAGGAAGATATTAAAGAGTGTCGCGAAGAAGGAAAGTAAGAAAATTAGAAACAAGGAACCAGATAAATGAGATAAATAAGGAACGCACTGATTAGAAATATGAAAATCCGCCTAAAGTTTTAAGTGACATTTTCTGGATAGAAAAAGTAAGTTATTAGTATACTATATTTTCTAACACGCTAAAGGCGGCATTGCCTACACGGATAATCAACTTTTTCATTGCCGTCAATTTCAAAATTGCTGCAACCCGGAGGAAATCAATTTAAATACGATGAGACTGGACAAAAGTCGGCGACAAGAAGAGACTTTTAAGATTGAATAACTTTGTTTCGAACACGCCATCTTGCCCAATATGCTCCGCAACAGTCTCTAGATTCGACGTCCTGTAGAGAACACCTTGTTGTTAAACTGCACCTATTATGCCCCTCCAGGGCATTTCTTATTTCAGTTTGATAATGTCGCTCATCGGTTTCTTTATCACGTTCCGAAATTTGACTGTAATCTTAATGTTTCGCTGATAAGATTTCCTTCTAATTTTTTCGGTTATTACGCCTTCTTCGAAAATAAACTTTTTTGAAGTTGGTCGGAGGGCAACTGACTTTCCTTTTAATCGTGAACCGTTCTCGATTTACTTTACTGACAAGCAGGACGCATGTTTCGCTCATAAATTATGCTTAGTCCGAAAACCGTCCCTTCTTTTTTTTTAACGTTCGTCGATGACGGGTACGAATAGTGTGTATTTTATAATAACAAGTTGTCGATTTATTTGATTTCTTTCGGTTGTGAGAGCTAAAATAATTTCGTTGTGTTTATTCGTAATATCAGATCTTTCGCATGAGGACCGAGTTAATTTCATTTTATTATTAAAAGTTTTTATTTATCTTCTCTCTAGGGTCGTGTTTAAATTAATCGAATAACTGAAATTTGAGCCATTTCGCAGATTCTTGCTTTCCCAAATCTATATTTATCCGCCTCTGGCAATATGTTTAATTTAATTTTCTTAAATTTTATAACGTCGCTCGGTATGTACTTATCGGTAATCAATCAAATGTTGTAATTTAGGCCATTTTTCAATATGGTAAAAGGTCTTCTTTTTTTCTTTTTTCTTTTTTTGTTTGTTTGTTTTTCTAAGCGCTCAAAGATGATCGGAAATAAAAACGACCATTAATAATGAAAAAAGTTACACATTTTTCATGACTTTTTTGTATTTTGGTTGCGAATATTGATTTCCCTTCGAAAACCAACTGCTATATGTAAACGCGCAAATTAACAAAATCGATTTTAGACTGCACGAGAAACAACGCACGAATGTCATAAAATTTCGAATCTATTTGTAGTGCACAAGTACCCTAAATCAATACGGTTTATTTATTTATTTATTTATTTATTTATTTATTTATTTATTTATTTATTTATTTATTTTCTAAACCTCGAAGAGGAACCAGAGATGCAATAGCCCTACTTAAGATAATAATACAAAGAACCTTGAACGCAAACAGGGAGGTTTATGCATGCTTTGTAGACTATGAAAAGGTGTTTGACCGAGTTAATCATGAACAGCTTATAACAATACTGCAAAAATATAATATCGATAATTCAGACCTCCAGCTTATTAAACATCTGTATTGGGAACAAAGTGCAAAAATCAAGATAAATGCGGAATTCTCGGATAAGAAAAGCAATATTTAAAGAGGTGTACGACAAGGATGTCCACTCTCACCCAGATTATTTAATATATATGCAGAAGAGATTAAGCAAGCTGCAAATATAGGGAAAATGGGAGTGAAAATAAATGGACAACGTATAAACGAAATTAGTTATGCAGATGATAAAGTTTTACTGGCAGAAACAGAAAAACAACTACAAAAAATGGCAAACAAAATAAATAAAATCAGTTTAAGATGAGGAATGAAAATTAAAAAAAAAAAAAAAAAAAATCATTAAATTTACCAGAACTAAAAACAGAGATGTACATATTTATTTAGACGGAGAGAAGATAGAAAAATTAACTGAATTTAGATATCTAGGTAGCCTCATCACTAATGATGGCAGAGATGACAAAGAAATCAAATCAAGAATTGGAATGGCGAAACAGGCATTCAACAACCTGAGTCACGCACTAAAGGATTCCAGATTAAGTTTAAAACTCAAAAAAAGAATAATGCGCTGTTACGTATGGTCAATACTGCAGTATGCATGCGAAACATGGATTATGAGTGCATGTAGTAAAAAAAGAATAAATTCTTTTGAAATGTGGTGTTATCGCAGACTGTTAAAAATTCCCTGGACAGACTTCGTCAGTAATAAAATTGTTTTAACCAGAGTAGAAGAAGGAAAGCCTGTAATAGTCGACAGTATGCAGAAAAGGAAAGCGAAATACATGGGGCTCATGAGATACGAAAAAACGGAATCTACATATTGGCAGCACAGGGAAAAATACAAGGAAAACCTTATAAATGGAGAAGAAGACTGGAAGTGGGATAACATCGAATCTGATTAGCAAAACATTTCAGAAAACAGTGACGGATGCCAGAAATAGGATCATATGAGTTGCACGCGATCTCTTGTTCCAAGAGCTGCGACGTCGACGACGACGACGAAACCTCATCTCTATATTGAAAAAATAATTTACTTCAAATTTCGCAACTTTTTATTTTTAAAACGTAGAAAGCAATAATCGCTGTTTCATTATGTCTAACCGCTCTATCTAAATTCTATCTTTTTTTTTTTTTTTTTTCATTAGAACGAATTTCACCTAAAAAGTGTAAAAACTACATACATTAAAGAAATAATTTAAAGTGACGATTTTTGAATAGCCCCAAAAAGAAAGAAATACATATTAAAGAATATATTACAATAGAAATTTCAATACTTGAAAATTGCATTCGAAAAAGAGAATTCAATCGGCTGTAGATTTGATGTTTTCGACGCGAGATTAATTATCTCAGTATCGAGATGTTTTTATCCATAATTATTTAGGAATTTCATCTCACCATAAACGCAACATCGATTAATTATCGAACACCCCTTATTGTGTATGCGCGGATAAAAATTCCGTAATTGATAAAATCTGATGGAACAATAATAGTACCCACAAAAACAGCTGTGTTGACTGGTTCGCTCTGTTGGAATTCTGTTCCGCTTGTACCAAACTTAATCATCTCTTCATTGTACGCCCTAGCTCTTTTTCTGTCCTCGTCAGCGTTCGCTGAAATCAACGGAGCTTCCAAACTTCTACCATCTGATGGATCAACTTTATCTCCTACTTCTTGCGTAAGCGCTTTAGTTTACTAGTGTGGGTTTTAGTTAATAAATTAATCGGAAAAAAAAAAAACGAAATAAGTTGTCGATAATTTCTATCACCGACATTTATTCTCACTCTTTACGATTGATCTCGAATACGCTGAAATATTATACCGAATGAATTAGTTCCTTCGAAGAATCCCTTAAACATCCAAAATAAATGCTATTTAGCGCGGGGACTATATGCATAACACATCCCCCCATATCTTCGTTCATACACGTTGTACCAACACTTTTGTTGGAATTTATTAATACCGTTATTTTACATTATCTAATACGCAATAGCAATATTATTCGCTGTAAATTCCGTCTACAACTATAATATTTTATTACTTAATTTGTCTCGACTAGTTGAAAAACGTATAATAAAAATTCTTCGATTCGCTATTCGACGCAAAACTATCTTGGCGTCCCCCCGCGTGGCTAACATAAAAAAAAAAAAGAATGTCTCTATGCCCTCGATAAGATTTCATGAATTTGAAATTAAGCTTTCCGTGTACTTAAGGGTCTGATAAACCTGCCGAGAATATTAGGGGAACAGTTCCTTAATTTTCAATTTAATTTTTTTTTTTTTTTTTGCAACGAGGAGAGTTATTTAACATCGGTTCTATCCCGAATTGACTGCCAATGCTGGCTTCTCTTCGCCCAATACTCTGCCCTGAAGTTTCTAAATCTTGTCGGTTATACACTTCCGTCGGAACTATTTTTGGCGCCCGCAAAACTTCTCCTTCTCTTCATGTATGTGCACGTTTATTCCCTTGCAGTAATTGTTATTGCAGACAAATGATATTTTTACTCGCTATGTAGGTAATTCTCTCCAATCATTCACGCGCTCTGCATTCCCAAGCGATCCTTTGCCGAGAATTTTCACTTTTCTACATCGAAATAAAATAAAATTCCCGATAGTGTACAATCGGATATTTTTTTTTTTAACATCGTGACGGTATCTTCCAGAAGTTGATATAAATATATCTCTACGCTCCCGTACGCAGTGTGATCCACGAAACATCTATGGAAGAATAATTCAAACTACAGACGGTTACACAGACTACATATTACAGTCCATATAGCGATAGTGCAAAAATCGATATTATTGCTCGAGTGCCAGCAACTTGTTCGTTTGAAATGTTCAAGTCCTTTCGACCAGGTAATTGGCGTAAAATACTCGACAACTATACACGGTATTATTGTTTGCAGCTATCTGTTTGGTATGTCGACAGAAGTATAATCGCGGACTCGGTAGCATCACTCTAATCGGTAAAATTGTGAAACTCATTGATCCAATAAGTTTCCTGGTTTCCGTCTCTCAAATAAAACTGCACGGTGCCTTTCTTACGGATTCCTAGTCGTATTGTGGTGTCTGGGAATGAAAGGGTTAGTGGCTGCTCCATTTGCATTGACGCCACCAGCCACCGTCAATAAACTATTCCTACTAAAGTCTAAACAGTAGGGTTTTCCCGCGATCTTTTTCAACGAAACCGAATTGGTCACCCGAGGGTATGTCCTGCTGAAACTTCTCAATCATTAAACACATAAGAATCTGGTACGTATCGCATGATTACGTGAGAACTCCACACCCTTTCCTAATCTATACTCCTTTTGTTTATAACCATGTTATTGGAAACATGGTCTATAACAAAAAAGGAAGAGAAAAAAACTGAAAATACTCAAAATGGAATGTTTAGATCAATTTTAAATATTAGGCGTAAAAATAGGATTATTATTATTATACGATTGAACGGGCGCAGGCTATATATATATATATATATATATATATATATATATATATATATATATATATATACTTTATACCTATTCTAAATTGCAACACCCTGCTTATCCCTTATTCTACACTTTTACTTCATAAAACATTCTCCAACACTCCTTCAACAGTATACCAGTGCATTTTGAAATCTATTCCAATCGGTCTTTGCGAGTTTCCATCGTGAAATATTATCATCTAAGCAAGATGGGCCAGCGGCAGTAGAGCTGGAAGACTCTGAACCAATGTCAATAACGATAAGGAAATGATCGCTACCCAATGAAATAGGGAGCACTCTCCAAGAGCAGTCCAGGAAAATATCATTTGAAACTAACGTTAAAGCCACTGAATTATCTGAAAATTGCGGATTCCTGAATATTGTAGCCGAACCATCGTTAAGGAGACAAAATGATGAATTAGAGATAATATTCATCACTGCCCAACCTTTTCTGTCATTCCGACTACATCCCCAACATCTATTTAAAGCATTAAAATCACCGCCCAGAATGATGGGTGTTTCGCCCAAATTATCTAAGGCTCCGAGGATGGTTTCCGGGTCAAATAAGTGGTCTGGAGGGGAATAATAGGAAATAAAAATTCCAGAGCAGCTCCCGTAAGTAACGAAAACTGAAACTGCATTGGATTTCGTATTGTTGTTGGAATCAATTAGGTTTAGATTAATTGGATGGCGAGTAAACGTTCTCTTGACGATAACGACTACCCCACCGTACCCATTCTCTCTATCATCTCGGTAGCAACTGTAATTATTATTATGAAAGTAATTATCGTTAGTAAGCCACGTTTCTGATATTAAAATGATATCCAAATCGTGATTAAACAGAAATAACTCCAAGTCACACTTATTAGCGAGAATACTCTGGGCATTTCACTGCAATACTCGAAGCATTTTGGATGGAACAACGAAGTGGTTAAAATAATACTGAAATAACTGACTAAAAATAGCTGGAGTAAATTAAACATAAAATTATGCTAATTCCTGTAAAATAAAATAAAAAAAATAAAAAAAATAATAAATAAATAAAAAAACCTTTATGTATTATTACATAAATTATTTTCTATTAATTGTATTGATTTTATATTCTTTAACGGTAGTATTTTTATTGCCTTTTACATCTGTGCTTTTCTTGCTAATTGTATTATTGTTATTACTATTGTTACCAATGCTTCCATTGCTATTATGATTAACTTCTACAAATAAGCTAGACTAACAAAGTAGTGTGTATAAATAAGTAGATTGAATTCTTAAACACGTCATAGATTAAGAGCAAAGAGTATCGTTAGCAATAACGTTCGAGCAAACATGGCCGCAATGGCGTAGTCCACGCATGTCGAATAGAAGGATATGTTAATTCCACACTGATAATTAAACGTTTACAATACAATTCGAACACAGATGGCCGCAATCGTATGACATAGGCCGCGACGAGTGCCAAGGAGGATAGAATATAAAATTAACACTGACTATAACGACACAGTTAATGCATTTATATAAGAGAGCGTGCATTAACAATTAATTTTCGCGATATTGTTATTTTTCAACTGATAATTTTTTTCCTATTAATCTACTGCGTTTTTGTTTTTTTTTTCCAGGTAATAGCATCTATCATATACATTCCGGCGCTGATCGGTTACTTGGACATGTTCGCACGAGAGAGACTGCCAGATCTGTCAGAAAGGACTCAGAAAGTGGAACGGATTCTAATGCTATTTAATTCGATTTCGAGCGTTATAGTAATCTTCGTACCAAGCTCCATTTTTATCTTACCTTTCTGGTTCACCATATTCTTGTTCTATTGTTCTTGCTTCGTGATTCACACTCAGCTAACAGACGGTACGAAATCCAAAAAATACTCTGTCGGAGACGAATTGAACGCCACTCTCTGTCTATACTTCGATATAATGTTCGTGTTTTTATACCTACTTAAAATCATGGCCGTAATTACAAAAATTTACCACTACACGAGAAATAATAATGCGTAAAGAGCATGTACTAAAGCACCGATTAGAATTTTCTTTCGGAAACAGCAACAGCATCGAGTTTGATTAATAATTGCCGCCTAAAGTAAATTTGTTCAGAATATTTCTAATACTCTGAAAACAACTTCCTCCTATCGTTAGATAATATGTTTAAGATTGCGGGATTATTTTAGCAATTATACATGTTTCAAGCATTGTATACCTTTACCCCGCTATTAATAAATTACACGCCGCTGTCAATAATAATACTCCGAAAATTTTCATATAGTACTTCCACTACGGACTAGGTAATGTCATTTCGTTGAAATTCGGCTACTGATTGATTGGACGATGATTTGAAGGAAAATAAAATATTAACACGTAATCCTTATAAAAAGACCATACTAATACTAGTAGTAATGATACGATTTGAAATCTTTACATTGAGGATCTCGATCTAAGCTAAATTTGAAAAAGAAGATCAAAGCAAATCAGATTGAAAATATTAATTTCCATCAGAATTCTACCAATTGCGACGCGGGAAGGGTATAATGTATACGTTTCTCCAGAATTAATAAAACCGAAAACTAACGACTGGAAGATAATCATCTACCTCGTCGCAGCAACAGTGATACGTTTAAATTTACACACTCGATTTCCCGACTCTAACGTAACGAGTTGTAAAATGATGTGCTATCGATTTACCGACTTACTGCGCTGAAAAATATATAAACGTATCTCGCAGTTTTCTCTAATAAGGTTATAGATCTGTGTTATTAATTTGAACGTAGCATTTTTTTTTAATCACGATTTAGTTTGGTACTTATTTAAATCCACCAGTCTCTCATAAGTACCTATTTTATGCGTAATGTTCAAAATGAGACTGATACAAGCACATTTTATACGAAAACACAACGGTTATTCTTTCGTTTTTTTCATTTTTCTTTTCTTTTTGTTTTTTTTTAAATACATAAAACGAGCAAACTATTGAATGTATTTATTTTAGGCTAAAGAGACGTTTTGGAGTGATTTATACAATAAAGTAAAATGAATCTGATACCCTAGCAAAATATTGGTGATCGTGACGCAGTGTAGAAAGCCTAATTGATCTAAAAAAAAAATTAGTGACTAGTCTCTTCCTCTCAGTTGTCTTTATTTTCCCGAAAGTTTCAGCTGCCCGATTATTTCTAGGTAAACCTGGGAGCAATTTGAGTCCATAACAAAACATGTTCCTAGTCTGTTTCCTCCTATTTTAGAGCAGACATCACGTTATATATATTATGTTTACACACACACACGCGCACTCATATATGTGTGTATATATATATATATATATATACTAAGGGCTTTCCCCCTGGCTGCTTCGAGGCCCAACCTCCCACCGGACCCGCTCCAAACCCCCGTTTTGTGAGAGTTTCGTCGTGACCAAGGCTCAAAATGCATACATTTTTCGACGTTCTCATTCGACTCAAGGCAACATACAATTGCCCATGAGTGAAGACATTATCCCTCAAATCAACAGCGGCGAAATCCAATGTTTCACCCGGAGCTTTGTTAATGGTCATGGCATAGGCTAACTTGATAGGAAACTGCCTTCTTAAAATCTAAATGCCAGTGTCGCCAGCTATAAATTTGAAACTGATCCTAGCAATTAGAAACGTCTTACATTCATTTTCCGGACGAAATACTTCAATTATGAAACCTTTAACAGATTTAATGACGACTTTTCTTCCATTCACCAGACCTTCTTCGAAATTCAAATTTCTGATGAGGATACAAATCGCTCCAATTTTTATAGTAATTTTGTGATTTGGAACTCCTGGGTCTGACATTTTGTTTAAAATTTCAGTACATAAATGTGTGGAATCTCCATTTGTTTCTTTTTCATCAATCAGAGTTGTATCAGCACTATATAAATTTATTTCTTTTCCAGAAATTTTTTTCCCTATTATCAATCTGTTTATTTGATTTATGTTTTTGTTCGTTGGTGATAAAATACATCTTTGGACATTTTAGAAAAATTTGATAGAACATCATCGAGATAAATGTGATCAATCATTTCATCAAGTGAAGTAAACATTTTTAAATCGGGGAAATTTAATAGGATTCCATTTTCTTCGCCATACAAAGTCTCTGGCATTTTTCCTTCACCAATTTCTAATAAAAATTTTGAGTAACTCGGACCACTTTCGAAAAACACATACTCCTCGAACCCTTTTTATAAAACGATTGCAACCAGTCTCTATATTTCTCTTTCCACTATCACGATACTGTTCGTAGAATTGGAAATACGTTAGTTTGCTCATTTCTTCAGTTTGCGCCGATCACAACTTTCAAATTACAACGTCGTTTTTCAAATTTAAAAATACACCAATAATACACCATAGAGGAAACAAAAGAAAGGTCGTTAACAAAAGATGTTTCATCTTCATCCACTATGAGTAATACACGATGAACGAAAAGCCAGTAACGGTTGTTGGGTGGGTGGAAGCGCGGTACTCTGTAGGTAAATGTAGGACCGGTTGATGGGTGGGTGGAAGCGCCGTATGCCGTAGGTAAATACAGTAGTACTGCGTTTTCATGTGATTGGTAATGTGATCTTATTAAATTAGCGCTGATCTATTCCCTTTTTGTTTTGAGCCCCAAGGTATGAACATTTTGGACATCTTATAATTTTCTTAAGAGCCACTGACCTGGAGCTGTCGATTAAAAAAAAAATTAGCTTTCTAAGTGCCATAGAACGGTCTCAGGCCTTTTTTTTGATTTTTCGTTTATTTTTTTCCGATTTTTCGTCTATTTATTTCCTTGGCGCTTTATTATAGAGATATAACTCGGCCACTTTGGCCTTGCAAGGGGCTGTGCCCCTTGACCCCTCTTGCTTTCATTTCTGTCTCTTTTTCTTCTATACTTTGTATAAAATTATCAAAATTTACAACGTAATTCTTACTGGCATCAACACACACAAAAAATAACATAACCACAAAAATCCTATTCTAACATTTAACTTCCGTTATATAAAATTAAGACATTTTTTCGTTACATTTTTCGTTACATATTTCATTACATAAAATTATGACATTTTTTTAAATAACAATAACAAAAATCCTACAAAATATAACAAACGTTACATAAAATTGGGACATTTTTTCGAATGGGGGGTAGCCTAAGAATTACGTTGTAATTAATACAACGGAATTCTTAGGCTACCCACCATTTGAAAAAATGTCCCAATTTTATGTAACGCTAAATGTCCCAAAAAAATGTCCCAGAAAAATGTCCCAATTTTATGTAACGTTTGTTATATTTTGTAAGATTTTTGTTATTGTTATTTAAAAAATGTCACAATTTTATGTAATGAAATATGTAACGAATAATGTAACGAAAAAATGTCTTAATTTTATATAACGGAAGTTGACTGTTAGAATAGGATTTTTGTGGTTATGTTATTTTTTGTGTGTGTTGATGCCAGTAAGAATTACGTTGTAAATTTTGATCATTTTATACAAAGTATAGAAGAGAAAGAGACAGAAATGAAAGCAAGAGGGGTCAAGGGGCATAGCCCCTTGCCAGGCCAAAATGGCCGAGTTTAATATATATATATATATATAACTTGGCCCTTCCTGCCTCGCAAGGGGCTCCGCTCCTTGACTCAGCCTGCGAAAACTGGGGCAAATTTTTATGACAGAAAAAGTAGCGGGAGTCCGGCTAAGAATTACGTTGTCATTAATGTATATAAATTCGATTACCTTGCTTTGGAGAGACCTCATGAACCCTAGATGCTAGACTTCTGTAATTTTTATAAAATATTTACTCACAGTTCCGTATTCTAGTTTTATGGTGCCCCTCTGCAGGGTCTTTGTAAATGAATCCCACCAAGGAACTGCTGAGGTTACTTACACAATCGTCGGTTATTTTTAAAACAATAAGTGAGAAATAAACGCAATAACTAAAATCGTAATATTTTCATTAAGCAAAATTATACTCGTTGACGAACATAGAGAATAAAGGAACAAGGGATAAAATAAATTCGCCAGAAATGTTGACCCCTCCAAAAAAAAACCCAGTTGGTTTTAAACTTTAAGGGATTTCTAAAATACGCCAATATGCTGAAAACCAACTGCGTAATCATTTTTCAAAAATGTTTCTCTTCGAACAGTGTTTCTTTGCTTTCCTCATTAGTTCCCCTCATCATTTCCACCTTCTTTTCCGCCATTTCATGAAACTCCGTCTCGAAGCACCCCTTAATTACATCAAATCAATTTTCTAACCGGTTACTCTGCTAAACTTAGGCACCTAGGGCAACTTTTAATAGCGGCTAGCGTGAAGAAAAAAGGAAATATCGAATGCTCTGAAAGTTTATAGAACAGAAATTAATCTCTGCCGTCTGGAAGAATTCGAATTTTAAGCGACACATAATAGCCGTCAAAATCAATATTACCTTTCAACAATCACCATTATATGAGGTGTAAAATACATCCCATTAGAATGCGTTAGTCTAAATAGAGTTCGAAACAGCAGTATGATTTATTACCATGTTCGCATTCCGGTCGAATAATCAAAATACTCCATCATCATCATATTGGCGAAAACGCGCTGCAGTAAAATTCCATTAGTGTGCGGCTCTAGCAGCACACGTTTGTTAGTTCGACACGCTGCTGCTCTACATTCGAAATGCGGCCAAAACGCAAGCCAGTTTAGCGCACATCTGAAAGGGCTTTTCATTCTTAATTTCAAAACATTTCCCTTAACACTTCCTCCCGTAATTCGATTAGAACGGCACTAAGCCATCGATCGCGCTCTATAAAAAATGTTTGTTTTCAAAGGTTTGTTCAACTGCAACGCAACTTTACCGAGCTTACGTATAGTTTGAAGTTCGCTTCTTTCGGTTCTTGTTTTTAAATTTAAATTTTAACAATGCACACTGATATAAAGAGAGTTTAAAATTCATCCTCAAATCTCTCCGGCTCTCATCTTCAGTGCGAAATCCCCGATAAGTTTTTGAATGAAGTTATTAAGTGTTGTTCTCAATGTTCCATCGTAAAAATACAGAAACGATCCACAAAAAAACAAAATGAGAATTGGATTATGAAGACGCCTCTTCTATTACTGCGCAATATTATTAACGGATGTTTACGAGAATTATTTGTCAACTTTGTGCAAACATAAAAAGCGCCGAACTTTTTACCGCGATTTTGCATTTTCCATCGTAATCTCACTTTTTAATATTATTTCAACGATTGTTTATTTATTCATTTATTCGTTTATTTTCTTTCGTTTTTTATTTATTTATTTAATTTTTTATTGTTATTTTTCCATCGGAAAGGAATAAATTATCTTAGCCTAGTGAAAACAGACCGCTCGTTACTTCGGCAATGATCGCATCGTTTAAAGAAACTTTTTTATTGCAAAATGGGAAATAATCGAACAACGTTGATAGCAATATTCTGTAACGCAATTCGATAACTTTTACACAACAACCCGGCTTGAATAAACTCTTGTAGCGGAAGATAGGGATGGGTATTGCATAATGGTGGTGAGACACTTCATTATAATTTTTACGCTAAACATGTACCAAATGTAATTCAAAAATGGAGTATTTATATCGTTTTAACTATTAATTTTAACGGCGAAATTAAGAAAGTTATTAAATACAAAAAACAAATCGAATTTTTTAAATTGCAAAAAATGTGTTACACAAAAACAAAAATCTTTTACTATATAATGTTATATTTACTTCGTAACTCTGTAATTATGTTTTTTATTTTTTATATATATATATATATATATATGAAACATGGCAGTGTGTATAATTGCCGAGATTATTACAGCACATGGATCGGTGCAGGTTTAGAGGGCTTAGCCGCTATCATGTAATGTAGCATGTCCCGGACTTGTTTTGGTTCGTTCGACCATGCAACCAACGGATAAGTTGGGGATGCCTACATGAAAGCAGTATTCGTGAAAGTGCAAATGCGACAGGCGAAGGGAGGAGATGTTTCTTCTAACAAATAGTTATGGGATCAATTGCTATGTGTCCTATGCGGAGTCTGGTCAGTGCTGTAAACTCTCTGCGGGACATTCGGTGGACACCTTTAGTATTCACCTTGATCGATGTTTGAGCCAAGACCACATAGTTTCCCATGTCTCCGCCTTACGTTGCTGAAAAAAGGATGGCCCTAGCTGAGGAACGCCTTCGGATATCAGGCTATATGTTGCTACCTTAGCAGCCAAATTCACACGTTCGTTCCCTGGCACACCGGCATGACTCGAGACCCACAAGAACGTTACTTGTATGCCAGCCCGGGGAAACAAGGCCACCAAGCTTTAACCTACCAAGAAGCGCTCGGACAAAATTGAATCGCTTCCGAACGGAGCTCAAAAAGTGCGGAAAAATGATGAAAAGTATAGACGCAAGAGCGAAGCGGCATGTAACTGTGTGCCTCCTGAAAGGGTATTGTACACAAGCCCCGGAGGGTGGGTAGGTGAGAAGAAATTATCGAACTGACCGTTCTGGCGACGGAGTAGCTGCAAGATCTCGACTTCAAAGTATAATTGTATGTATGTATAAAATTACCATTGACAACATAATTATGCAAATTTCTATTGCGATTACTGACTTATTTGTTATTTTTAACTTTTAATTTCGTTAATTAATCCGTTTTACGCGATGTGATTTATTCGCTATTGTCCTTTTTCTTTGTATACCCATACGAAATAATAATAATAATAACAACGCGGTCCCGCTGTATATGTAGAATCTGAAATACAGACCTCGAAGACAGAAGAATGTCTATACATTTCTGCGTCTCATACTGAATGTCTAAGCCGAAATGCGCCAGATCAGCCGGAAAGGTGATGATAACATTAGGTTAATTAGAAAGAAACGTTATCATATTTTTATTAGACATGCAACTCTCCGCATGATTTTGCATTAGCTATTTTGCAATTTCCTTCTCTCTTTCTAACACGCGTAATCCACCCTAACACACACACCGGTATAACAATACATTGACAACCAGTGCGAATTAGTGCCAATTTTCGAGTGAGCTATATACCGAATGATCGAGATAAGTCCGATTACGTATTCGGGGGCATGCAGTTCTTTCAGTTTCGGATACGTGTCCAAATAAATAACGAACTTACCTGTCACTGCTGTTCAATGATCAGCCGGTGGACGCCTTCGACGAAATGTAAAAAAATAACCATAGCACGTAAACCTAATTTAATAATAATAATAATAATAATAATAATAATAATAGAATCAAATAGTTAAAGTAGACAGAGACCACAAGCACGATCCGGTAGCTTCTGTGAATTATTAAACAAGAGAAAATCGATAATAAATTGAAAAGAAAATCTATCGAAGAGATATGTATTTCTGTTCGACCAGCCGGACCAAAAAAAAACAAAAAAAAAAAAAAACGAAAAACTCGGCTACAGTAAGCTTAATTATTTTTTCATCCCCACGTGCTTTGTTTATTCTTTCCCTTTTCTCCCCTTTAGTTATGCTTGATTTTTTTTGTCGACTATCACTGATTGCATAAAGATCTAATTCTCCGTCTCCTCGTTTCCACAATTCTTCGGACAGTTTCCATGTTGACGAATCGGAGAAAAAAGAAACAGGTAATTACTTAAGGTATGTTATCTTTTCACGCACTCGGTATCAGTCGTCTGCACGATGGTTTAGCCAATTTTTAAAGTACCAACTTTACCGATAACAAACAAATGCATACAGCTATACTTTTTTTTTTCAACGATTGTTTCTACGTATATATGTAAATCTAAAGTGAACTAATAATATATTTTTTTCTTTTTTGACCTATGCAAAATGATAATAAACACATACATTCCGTAATTATCTAAGAAAGAAGAAAAAAAAAGTGAATAAATTATTAGTGTTGATGCGATATTAGTGACTCGGTGATTCAGATGAGAATTATCTATCTGTCGGGACTCCGTATTGTTACAGATAGATTTTCTTCTGAGCATTTTTTTCTACAGCTCGATAAATTACACGAAAGGTGGCGAGGCCTATCCTTGATATAACAACAGGTTGTATTTATATTTTTCGTAATAATAGCTACGCGAAATTATCAAGAAACACTCAGTAAGAAAAGAGAAGTTTGTAAAAGCGCGATTGGCTCGAATGCCATTTGACGTCCGTAAGTAAAAAAAGTAAAAAAGTAGAAAAAAAAAAAAATTATTTAGAAAATCGGGTGAATCTGCGGCATCGGCTTTCCAGAAAAGTGGCATCAAAAAGAAATCTCTTACAAGTGGTTCTCGCAACAGCGAAATCGTGAAAACCCTCACAGTGTAAAATGAGAAAAAAAAAGAAATAAGAAACGAAAGAAATACGTGCGAATTAAACGGAATAGCGTAAAAAATCAACAAACCGCAAAAATTACTTTAAGTAAACGCTAGAAAAATACCTACTCCGAGATAAGTTAAAATAATGTAGGCGCGCTGGAAGAAAAAAAAACAAAAAACGGATAAACATTTGTTAGCAAATTTATGGAAAAATATTGCACGTTACAAGGGTTCTATGAAAAAAGGGCGGAATGTAGAAATCGTTAGTAATGGTGTGCTTAAATAAACCGCTTATCCATTTCGGTAGAAATTGTTCGAGTGAGCCTTGCGAATTTCTCTAGTTGAGATAGCCGGTGGAACTGGCCTGAAGATACATTTTATCATTTATATTGTTCCCTCTGTCAGTATTTCGCTTAAACAGAGAGAGGTCTTTTATTTTGACATTAATATTTTACGCAGTTTAAGAATTTCGCCGTTAAATAGACCTATCAGATTTATATCTCTACCGTCCTCGGTCTATAACTGGAATTCAATAAAACCGCGCCCTGTGTTTTATAGCCAGAGTCCGACTACATTTTCGGCCCCGTTCGGTCGAGAATTTCACCTTCGGTCAAATAATCGGCTTTTGCAAACAAGGCCGAGAATTTAACTGAGGCCAAAGTTTTGACACATTCAACAGAACAAGCAGAGCGAAATAAAGTGTAAAGTATCAGTTTAAAGTAAAACATGCACACCCTTTTTTTCCGCCAAACAGATCAGTAAGTTCGGCATATTGAATTTCCCTCGCAACACTCTTTTAACCTTCGACTTACTCTGTTCCGAATTGTGTTACGACTCTAGGCTTGTGGTTTTTGCATTTGATTTTGTTATTATTATTATTATTATTATTATTATTATTATTTATTTATTTATTTACTTTTTTTAAAATAAGTTGTAGGTCTCATCACAGTGTATGGTCGTTGTGTGAGTGCCTGACACTCTTATTAACGTTTATTCTAAGTATACAAAATTAAAACTACTCTTGCTTATCCTATACATACCATAATATTAGTTAATATTATATTAATTATAACATACTACGCATACAAATACGTACACACACCGTAAATACACTCACCCGCATACCGATACATGAGGGCAGCTAAATATCTTCAAATAGAAAGAAAAATAAAATAAAGAAAAACAGGAAAAAAAAACAAATAAATAAAAAATGAACAGTAAAGGAAAATTATAAAATGTCATGATTCGAAACGTATCTCGGGTTTCACTCTTTACACCTAAATTCAGCCGTATATTTCCTTTTTCCACGCACTAAATTTTTTTTTTTTCCGTTTACTATATGATTAGGGATTGTACTTATTAATTTAATTATTACCATTATTACTGTCATTTTATTGGCGTACTTTTAATTATTAGGATTCGTGTGAAAAATTCGATTTTTTAAAATTAAGAATAGACATGTTTCCGGATTTCTATGTTTTCATTTTTCCGAATAGAAGGGAAGTATGATGCGAGTATTTAGCGGTCTGCCTTTATATTTAATTTGTACAAATTTCCCCGTTTACAATCTAGTAAGCGGCATTGCGCTTACACACACATCTTATAATACGAGCAAAAATTGTGTCTACGTGTATATATTATTATAAATATATATATATATATATATATATAATATTATGTAATTGAGTTCTCGGAAATTTTGATGAAATTCGTGAATTGCCAAGTCTCGGGATCGAAAAAATCGATTGGTCAAGGTGCTATTGTTAGGAAAATTTCAATGAAAAAAGCAACTTATCAATATTCGTTTTAATCGTACGTTTATTAAATAGTAAGCATTACGCTTATTCACCGTAGTAAAAAATAATCAATTTATTTCCGTAGTAACTAAAAACAAATAAAGGTGTTTTCGCGGTGAAATATATTGATACGGACTATGACAAGCTACGCAGACGATATAATGTTAGTAGCAGGAATTAATAAAAAGGACGAAGTTTACAATATAAATGAAACAATAAAAAAATTGAGTCAAAAAACATTCAAAAAACTTAGGCTTACAATTCAACATAAATAAAACCCAAGCACTACTAATAAGTAGAAAACAAGACAGGGAAGAAATGATACATTGCATTGAACAGCACTTATGCATAAATAACGACAAAAACTAAAAATAGTAAAAGAAATAAAATACTTGGGAATAATCATAGAAACTAATTTAAATTTTGGAAAACACATCGAATTCATAATAGACAAGATTAAAAAAATTTATTTCAAATTAAGATCACTATATTCAAATATGTTCGGTTTCAAATATAAAGATAGAATAGAGTACTCTATAAAGAGCCATTTTTGGATCAATAACAGAATACTACAGTATATTTTCCAGTTTTACGAGAAAAAGACAAGAGAATAAGCTGTTAAAATTACAAAGGAAAATATGAATAGGAACAATCTCTCTGGTTATCGCGCAATATCGTATACTTCAGTCAACATCATAGCAGCAATAATAATACCTATAGACTTAGAAACTGTAAACCAAATCAAAACATGCAAACAAGAAGAACTAAAATTTTAGACAAAAAAACGTTACGAAAACAGATCAATAAAATTAATTCAAGTAGTATACGACACTCTGACAACACTCAGGTGTGATAAATCAAAAACTGGCAAAAGTAACAACACGGGAAATAGTTCCAAACTTAGAAGAAAGACTACAAATGAAACATTTTTATACCGCTTATTATAACTTCACTCAATTTTTAACCGGACATGGAAATAATAATGGGGTGTCTATATGAAACGATTTAAAATTGCTGAAACGGACATCTGTACAGACTGTAAAGAGGAAACAGACGATTAACATTCGATTTTCGAATGCAATAAGTTTAAAAACGAAAGAGAAAAACGGAAAATAATAAAAAAAAAACAATAACCGAAATACATAAAAAAAACTTTTTTTAATTTGATTAACTTTGTCAACCATGTAATGAATAACAAAACAAAACACATCAACAACAAATAATAACAGTAAGAATCAGAAACTCTGGCTGAAAAACCGCAAGGTACAGCGGAGTAAATAAATAAATAAAAAAAGTAAAAAAAAAATACCGATATCTCTTGTAATGATGTCGAGTTGAAATTGTTCCTCGCATAAGACTATTTAATTTCCGAGATCTCGGCATCGTCGCTGGGTTCGCTTTTGCCGAACAAAAGGACGCTACTTAGCCAAAAACGTAATTCTGCGTATTGTCGAATTTCGGCACGTGCGCAAGGCTTGTCTTTGTGCGAGTCTATCGTCCATCAGAGCTGAGATGGAATCTGCAAGATCCCGCTAAAAACGGGCAAGGGAATCAGTATGATGTCTTTAGCTGGAACATTCAATCCGTCCCAGTTGCGTAGTCTTTGTTTTAATCGTGGTCGCTTCAGTGTGAAGTTGATCGTTCACCGCAGATCAGTTTTCATGTGCACTATGTTAATCTGTTAGAAGAGCATCGGTACACAATCCCCCCCCCCCCCTCTCGTATTTACAGTTTTAAATAAATAAAAAAAAATAAAATGTTGTAAAAAAAGTAATTTCGTCCAGTCGCACAAACGAAGAATTGAGAGTTTATTTTTCCCCGCTTTCTTCGATCTTACTTGTGGGAGGACGAAAAAGGAAGGCGCGTTTTTGGCGCTTGTGAATTTTTTCTCGATCCTTTATATTTTTCGATTCTAGCAGTCTGGAAAAGGCACACTGGCCGAGGCCTTAGTACGCCCCGACCTCTTACCCGTAAGAAGTTACCGACATGTCTTCGTAAAGAATAAAAAATTCTAGAAACCTAATGCCATCAGGGTTTTGTTCATCACTTCCATGAAGATTCCGGTTTCCGGAGAATCTGGGGTCCCGAATTCGAAGAAAAGGAAAACAATCATGATCGGTAACGGTCCGAGCAGTAAGGAGGGGACGGGTATTTATTTACGATTTCCGCAACGGATTTAAATATCGTGTCAATTTGAATATACAAGACGTCCGTGTAAAGTTATACAGATGATAAATGATCTTTCTAGCTTATGAATAGCTTTTTATTTTTCGTAAAGCGAGAACATTCTTAAAATATAATATAATAGAATTCGTATAGAAATGTCATTTATATGCTGCTGTTACTCTACAAGTTCAGATCCGAGTAAAGTTCGGTTAATGTGTATATTATTAAAAGAGTGATTTTGCGTATAATCACCTATACCCTCCCGGAAAGGGCTCTAACCATTTCGATAAAATTTACGAGTTAGTAAATGGTTTGAAAGTTCATACATCGATCGTTCTAGGAAATGGGGAGAGAAACGGTGCTTGTGTTGGTGATCAAGATGTTGTATTTAAGCGATTGGTAAAAAGTAAATTTAACAATTCGCTCGTTTAACGAGAAAATTGAAATTTCCTAATGAACGAAATTTATTCACGAGATTAGGGTGTGATTTTAAATATTACATAAACTGAAACGTACTTCTTTAATGTCGAAAATTAACTTTCGTATTAAGCGCATATGATTGTTTCATTTTGAAATTGTTGCGAAACTTACGAATACATTTTGATTGATCTGCAGATTCGGAATAAAAAATGCGAGCCGAGCTTGGTCACCGGGTGCTCTCTGTTGCAGAATCCCTCCCCCAATTAACGACTACTAGCCGTAACTACTATACTGTATTCTCACAAAAAGTCACAGGATCCGCGGTGCAATTTGATATCGCAGTACTTTTTTTTAAAAGAAGTTGTTAGCCAATGGATGAAATATTCGTTCGAGAAGCCGTCTTTTTACCTTCTACCGAAAAAAAAAACGATACTTTTACCGCAAGCGCTTAATCTTTCTTTATGTATGTCCCCGACACAACAGCAAACTAACACAAAATTTCGTAAGACCTTTTTACCTAGAATCGCTAAATTCTTTTATAATGGAATTGCTGGTTGTTCGCCAGATCCCCAGCTACGCTCAAGTAGGATTTAATATAACATTATTATAACGTTTTTTTTTTTTTATTTTTCACCGATAGCGCCGACTTCAGCGGTTTGAGTTAATTTTTCAAAGTTCGGTGATCCTTCCAAGTTAACAATCTTCAGTCTAAATGCAATCCTAGATGATATACTATTCTTCTCCCGTTTTTTATCCGGAATCACTTATCCGTTAAGTTGCATGTTCGGCTGTTGGCCCCTCCAGTCCGAGTGAAAGAAAACTTGAATTTAACTCATTTACCGTGTAATCTTTCACACTTCGATCCAGTTCTCCGTATGTCCATCGGAGGTGCTCGGTGTTAAATCACGATGAATGATATTTTTTAATTTCTTTTTCGAAATTTCGTTTAATTTCTCAATTAGTTAATCATAAAATTATTGAATATGAAACTGTATTTTAATTTTTAAAAACGCGACTAATAGCGAGGTCATAAAAAATTTACATTTGCCAAACCAGAGGTGTCATAGGTTTTCGAAACTTGTCTCGTTCCGGATCCAAGTCACTCCCAGATTTATACCTAATCTGAAATTGAATTGGGTACCAGAGAAATCTGGGAAAGTAAAGGCGGCAGAGAGAGAGGAACTGGTCTCAGTATTCTCCTTAGATCCATTAGATTTAATTCCTGAGCGTCGGCGACTACCCGTTCATACATCTCAGCTGTACAGACATAAGTATTAGTGTCCATAGCAATTGGTAAAAGCAACGCGAGTGTACACGCGTAAGACTTCATTCGGAACTGATTAGTAATCGTTTGATTTATCGATATACAAGTGTGCAGTCCCCTGTTTATGTCTGCTGTGTATTAACTAGCGTGTATATAATGATATGCGTGTTTGTCATTGCCTTCCACGTGATTATTAGCGAGTATTTAATTGAATTTTTTGTAATAAGTTCCGTCGTCGCCCAGGATCGAGCCCGTGACCTCCGTAACGGAAGTCAAGCGCTCTAGCAACTAGGCTATCGCGACGACGTGTCCATTAGGCTTAGTAAAGCAAATTTCACAATCCATGATACTCTATCAAGGATATATGGAACTTGCTTTACTTCACTTATTGCCGCGATTAAAATTTTACAGAATCGAAACTATTATTCGCCATATATTAATGTTTTCTTCCGATAAAATAAATGACCGTTTATTGTGTATATTTAATGTTATTTTCAAAAAAAAACTTAAATATTTAATTTTAAAATTTTAATATCTTGCAATCTTTTTCGGCCAAAATTTCATTTTTCGATAGTACCGTCAACGTTTTTGTTCCACTTAATTAAACAGATTTAAAAAGCGTATACATTAATAATACAAACTTTATTTTGGAATCAGACAGCTGTAGTAGGTTCGAAATTATCGAGTACCGTGACGCATCCATGAGGCCTATAAACCCCTGCAAGAGAATGTGAATAGTATGTATAGGCGGGCGCATGATAAACATCTAACCATTAATATAAAAAAAAAAAAAAAATCGAAGGTTTTGTATATAAGAACGTCCGGTAGACATACTAAAACGATCTATTATAACGCATAACAATAATTGTTTACACATAACTGCGTCACATCTACATAGAAATTGCGGGTGTACACAACTGGAAACGACGGAAGAGGTTGAATATTTAGGATTTTAATCATCGGCAGAATTTTGGGATAAACATATTTTAAATTTATCTAATAAAATCAAGTAAATGCTACTAGATCTTTATGAATTGGCTCTCTTTCTCAAAATATCATATGGTAGAGTTTGCGTGTGTATTATAACGGTATAGTATTGTCAAGAATCTTATATGGGAAATCAATTGGGGGTGGGGTGGGGTGGGGGGGGGGTGGGCAAAAAGGACGATAATCAAAAATATTAGTAGTCAGCAAATGCTTAAGGGGGTATTCTAGTCTAGAAATAGGAAAAATTGAACTTTTTTTTTTTTTTTTTGCATATTCTGATAGTTTAGACATGTTCTCCTAAAAATATTTTTCAAAATTAAAATTATTTACGGAGTTTTAGCTATTTTCGTGACGTTCGAAACTAAATCAGCACAGTCAGAGCGGATTAAACAATAAACACGGTAGACATTCTTCGACTGCCTGAGGATAAATCAAACTCTTTTATACATTAGATATATATTTAAAAGTCGATCAACCGAAATTGTAACGTATTTTGTCGAAATCTTTTTTCGTTTAGTGTTCAGTTCAGGTCAGTTTCTTTTCAATCTTCAAGCAACGCAAATATGCGTACTCTGTGTACAGTCCAAAAATATAAAATTTAAGGTGAATATTTTATTTATTAAGTGTAAAATGGATAAAAAAAATGAACAAAGGAAGTTCTGTGCGTTCAGATGGACAAAAAAAAAAAGAACATTTAGACTGTCAGGCGGGACTCGGATTGAAAGCTCTGAAATCCGAGCTTCTCATGCTTCAACGGATGCTAGGACTGCTCGTCTAGTTTTAGAACTTCAGAGAAATGTACAATTTGAAGTAGAAGAAGGTCCATTGTATGAAGCAGGAATAGCCGATTAAGAAAATGCAAGTGTAACGTACCGTTCTATGAATTAGACTGCCTGAAACTTTACTTGAATCTTTCAAAACTTGAAACGCGTTTTTGTCGAAACTACTTTTCTCAACACGGTTGACATGATATCTCAAGTTCTAATAAACCGATTTACTTGAAATTGGACATGGATCTTTTCTTTCGGATTTATCGGAAAACTCTTAGTCAAGAGTCTATCGGTATAGATTGCAATTTTTTTTTTTTTTAATTAATTTTAACGCGCCTTATACAGCGACTAGGCTAGAGGCACGGCAAAAGATATCCTATAGTAATGGTAATAGATGGGTCTCTTTAAGAAATCTGAAAATTTTCGAGATTATTCTTTCATCATCAGCAAGAAGCTATGTAAATGATGAAGGCAGAGCGAATTTTTCTCGAATCGTTTTGTATTGAGGGCGGTCGATGAGGAGATGTTGAATGGTCAACAGTGCTGCGATCACATCGAGGCGGTACGTCCTTATTTTTGAAAGGTACGAATGAGTGACAGCGGTATGGCCTATGCGGACCGATAAATAGCGGTTTCTTCTCTACGGCTGGATCTTGCTGATGTTAACCATGACCCTGAACCATGTTTAATTCTTTTTAGTTTATTTGTAGACGGGACTTCCAGCCCCACGCGTCATGGAATTTTTTGTCTAAACAACGAGTAATATGTTTCTTAAAATCCGTTGTCGGTATTGAAATATCGCGCGTACAAGGTTCAAATACGTTGCTTCTTCAGCAGCTTAGTCCACTGATTCGTTGCCTAGAATACGTCGGAGTCCATACGAAGACTATTCGGTACGGAGTATTTAGCAATGCCGAAATGATTTTTTTTTGCAAGGGGATGCTGTTTACGGTCGTGATATTTGAGCAAGCTTTGTAGTGCTCCTAAGGAATCTGCGTAAATTAAATTTTTTTCCGAGGAAATATTAAGAACGGCCATGAAAATAGCATAAAAAGCTCAGCAGACAGAATGGAATGGAGTGAAGGTAACGAGTATCGTATTGCATCGAATTGATCTGATAGACTTGCGCAGCCAGTTCGATAGTTTGGATCCGTCAGTGAACATTATTTTGTAGTCTAGATATTTCGAAACAAGTTCTTGAAAGGCGCGGGCTGGAGTATTCTCGGTGCAATCGGTTTTTAAATGCAATAAGGTTAACTCACATTAGATTGGAAGATCTGGCCAAGGCGGTAACACTTGTTTTAGGTTGCTGTGTAAGTTTGGTTGGACTATATTAAGCGAGTGAAGCAATTTCGATGTTTGAGTTAAAAAATGCACATCTGTAAGCGCAGATCTGGCAACTGTAATAGCTCCGGGGGCTGGAGAATAAGATGAAGCTTTAATATGTGAATACAGGTTCAACAAGAGTTATTCTCTGCGCAAAGAGAGGGGCTTTTTGTTGCTCTAACATTCTAACTATTGGTGAAGTACGAAATGCTAAGACGGATGGCAAAATTTTGGATCGTACTGAGTCTGTTTAAAATACGGCTTTTAGCGGGGAAATAAATTCCTGCGCCATAATCTTATTTTGAACGAATTAGAGCGCGGTTGATTCTTAATAATGAGGTTCTATCTGCACCATAGGAAGCGTGGGCGAGCTTCTTCATCAAATTGAGCTTTTTTTAAGCCAGACCGTTTAAGAGCGTTGATATGGGAAGACCACGTCAACATATTGTCAAAAATATTCGAATTCATCTGCATTCGAAATTCGTTTTCCATTTAGTTGAATAGAAATGTCGTGTTGGCAATTGCTGATTTTACGAAAATGTATACTGGTCCTTTTTTTAGGTGTCGGAAAATTTCAGTCCTTTATATAATGCCCATGTTTGTAGTTTGTCCACTGTTTTCTATAAAATTTGTTAACCTATTCCTGAGTTCGTGCAAGATGTGAACATCGTGAAGTCGTCCGCAAACAGAGTACAATTGACTGGTGCTTGAATTTCTTCGACTATGTCGTTCATAATTAGGTTGAAAAGCATCGAACTAAGCACCGATGATCCCTGAGGAACGTCATTCTATAATTTCATGAATACGGTAACTTTAATATTTAAAAATCTGGATAACGGCTTTAATAATTTAATAATAACGCCCCTACAGGTTACTGTAACAAAATGTGTTTGCATGAAAAATGATAAACAATACATTCATCAAAAAAAAAAAAAAAAACATTACCCCACTCATTGCTACAAGTAACCGAAAAAGGTAACAAATTAACGAATAAAAATTCCGATTAGATCTGTGTATCGTGTTAAAAAAAAAAAAAAAAAAAAAAGTGAAAATTTAGTATCGAAAATAGAATAACGTTTTTGAATAATTCCGCATACGTTATAAATTCTGATTATTAAAGTAATCAATTAGTATCTATAGTCGCAGTTGCAGGAATTATTTTCGTAATCAATTGCCTCAAAACAGTAATCGATTGCATGAAATTCTGGTCGATAATCTTGATTGATTGCAGAATGCCAAACTTTGCTTAGCAGTAATAATAGGTCCCATAAATTTAAACCGAATGAAAAACGACGTAACAGGTAAAGCTAACAAAATCTTTTATGTCATTAAAAGTTCAAGGGTGGTGATGTTAACTACAGTAACTCTGAACCGTAACATATCACACAGCGATATTCGAGCAATCTTTAACTACCGTTCTAGCACACATACTAAAAATATTAAACAATCCGTGTAATGAATGAAATATTGATAGCCCAGAAGAAATCCCGAGTGTTCTTTGTAGAAAGCTGTAGCACCAGTTATTGCTAAAATATTGTAACGACTGATTACGTACCAAGCTAATTTGTTAAATACATCATGTGTTCAAATTTACTCGTAATAGGATAAATAAGAAATACAAAATTTACAATATGAACAGTGTATGTTCATGAATATTACAAATTTAAATCTTTACGTGTGGTAAAAAAGATATACTGGTCGGAATGCTACCGGTACGTGATTCATGAACTGTGTCATATAACACAGTAAGGTTTAAAAGAAATTACATGATGTTTGAATGTTTATATCAATCAATCTCCAAACTCTGGTTTAATGATAGTTTCGATACGAATTTGAAAGCTTTTTAAAAAATATTCCACCATTTAACATCCGTAAATTCAACAAAAATAATTCTGTTCCTAATACCGTCTATTTCTTAAGACTGCCGTTGGAAATATTTATTTATATGGTCTTTAGCGATGCAATCATTATTAATGACGTAAACGATTTAAGGTAATTTAATTTTAGTACGTTCGTTAATTACGTTAACCACGCTTGAGGAAACACATTTCTAAATAATTGTAGTATGCACTCATATATATATATATATATATATATATATATATATATATATATATATATATATATATATATATATATATATATATATGAATTAAAAAATAAAAAGTCTAGAATGATTCTGCAGTTATTATCCAGTCTCCGGTTTACCTCCCTTTTAAGTTTAAAATTTAAAGTGTTCGTATTTGCCCTGTATTCCAATGAAAAGCTTTTGACTAATTTTTATTTAGCTATATTAAGTAAAGCAAGTCCCATATATCCTTGATAAAGTATCATAGATTGTGAAATTAAGCTTTTCATATTGTACTAAGCCTAATGAATCTGATGAGAATACTGCAGCCAGTTCCTTTCCTTTACTCTCCCCTCATTTCTCTGGTATCTAATTAAATTTCAAATTAGGTATAAATCTGAGAGTGACTTGGATCCGGACCGAGACAAATCTCGGTAACCTATGACACCTCTGGTTTGGTGGCCAAGCACCTTTATTGAGCGATAAACATATTCTTTAAAGTTCTGTCTTTTTTTTTGAATATTTTAACTGATATACATATACAAGAATAAGCGAGAAGTGAAAAAAAAGAATGAGGGAAATAGATTCGGGCGAACGTTGCAAAGAATGAAAGTTGAGAAACCAGGGCTGTCCGGTTCAATATAGATAAATGGAAACTTCAAAGCGAAGATAAATAATAGTAGTTACTCCGTAATTTGGAATGAGCAACTACGGGCAGAAATGTAATATTGTGAGATTCAAAACCGCTACGAAATCTTCCGATGCAGGAGAAACTAACCAAGCTGGTAGATTCACTGAGTCATTGCCGTCATTTCCAGACTGCCCAACTCCGTAAGAGGTCAATAAGGTGACCAAGGAAATCAGAAAGTGTATGAGAATTACATGGTCGACAGAGCGGGAAACGCGTCGAGGGGGGCACTTTGCGAAATTCATATAATAAGGACTTTCTGAAAAATCGGAGATGAACGGTGGCGCGTGAATAAGACCCGCCATAGAAAATCGAGAATAACAAAAAAACCTTTCAAGCGCTATTCGAAATAGTAATCCTAATCGACTCCATCGTGGTGCTTTAGAGGCGCCAATGACCATCTCGTAACTTGACTGTTGGGAAAAGATTATTCCGATCTAACATTGTGCGATGGATTGTTCTTAAATTTATTAGTATCAAATTAATATTTCATATTAGTTAATGCTTTTAATAAGCTGCTCATTCGTTATTAATCTTTAATACGCTACTCATTCGTTATCAATCGGTGCTTCGAACCATTGATTTTTTTGGTCGGGTTTGATGGAACAAAAAAAAAAAAAAAAACCGCCCAATTTCAAAAATAGTATTCAATTTCGGGATCGGTTCCTAATCGTTAAAATTCCTAAGAAATATGTCAAATATCTTTCACTAGTACGTCTGGTTTTAATGGGGGAAAAAAAAAAAAAAGGAAGCTATAAATAAGAATCAGCGAGAAAGAAGTAAGCAACTACATAGTTAAAGGAGAAATAAAATTAAAAATGTAATGCTCAGGATACGATGTATAGAAAAATCGTAAACAACCGATAAACAGCGCGCAAATCCTCGTGAATAAGGAAAAGTTGTAGAAATATCGATAATGCTGTCAGATATTTATTTGAACGGAAAAACATCGAATGTGAACAAATCGAATTAGTAGTCATTTTTAAAATTGTGCCTTTGCCGCGAATGGGGACGCATAAAGTAAATAAAAAGGAAATATGCGGGTGAAAAGGTTTGTAAAATGTGAGCATGGAAGAAGCGGAGAAAAATCAACAACAAATTACAACAGCGTATAAAACTGTACGAATTTGTGTACGTTAGCGAGGAGATTCCGATGATGATAAAAACGTAGTTAACCAATTTATACGTTGTATGTTACGTAGGCCGCGTAAAACGAAATTTACAATACTCGTATAGTAGTGGCGGAATTTTATACGTCAGCACCGCCGGTTAACGATAGTGAAAAAACATCACCGGGTCTCCTCCAGAAGCAACCAACGCCGAGCGACAAAATTAGATTTATCTCCTTAGCTCGTTCGTATCTCAGCATTTTCCGTTCCGCCGACATCGTAAAGACAGAAAAAATATGATAACGGCCTGCTTTCTTCCTTTACACTCGAAAGACTTAGAGAGGAGGCCGTAGGCTCGCAATAGATAAGCGCTTCTTGTATATTTATAAGAAATGTTTGAAAGTGAAATGTTTATTAAAAACCACTAGGAGCACACATATGTGTACAGACAAAAGTGTGCCCGGCGTAGAATACAAACTTGACGGAAACCAACGTAGTCAAATATATACACATATAAATATAAAATAAATGAATTCCCTAATAACAAGCAAAAGTAAACGTAATAATCTATACTATATTAAATGTATATTCAATTTATTTGTTAGTAGGGCGAATTTATTTATTTCATATTTATATGAATTTTGACAAATCACCTATCTCTATACAGGCAACGTATTAACGTTACTCGCAATGGTGCTTTTACTCTCCTAAGCAGAAATTTTTTCCCTAAAACTAGACTTTTCATAAATTTTGATCTGAAAATTTGTCTCTGTTTCGAAGAACTTGAGGAAAAATTTAACGTACTAACGTCAAGTTAGTGAGAATAATGCGTAAAAGGCTTTGCCGAATAAAAAATTCTACAAAAAAAAAGAACATTTGGCGGATACTGAATGTTTTGTTTTTTTTCTGTCGAAAGAACTAATTCGTTCATTATGATGACGCGGTATTATTTTACTGTTCATTTTAAACTATCCCAGCATTATATAAATTAAAACAATGTATGTCATACAAAAGCCTAAGATTATATTTCGAAGCTGTAATAATGTCCAGAATTAAATACGGAATCGGAATTTGGGGTGAGGCGAAAATTACAGAAATGAGGAAAATCAACAAATTGCAAAAAAAATGTTTAAAACTGGTCCTACACAACAAGAATAATTCAGACGCATCAGATAATATCACTTGGTGGAACAAAAATAATGAAATGTCGGCAAAAATGTTATATTATTACAGCAAATTACTTAGTGCTAAACTTGAAAATAGGCAGTTATCAACTAAAACGAGAACGTACATAACTAGAAATAGCGACCGACCTTATTATGTACGACTCAGGGGAATTAACAATAAAATAGATAATGTGGATGAAGAAGTATTAATAAAATTAATGGAGAAGATACCAAAGGAAATCCAAAATGAGGAAAAACTGGAGATATGGAAAAACAAAATTAAAATTTGGCTGATAGCATGGTATAAAGAACAATAGAAATAATAGTAATAATAATAATAACAATAATAATAACAATAATAATAATAATAACAATAATAATAGCAATAAAAATAATAATAACAATAATAATAACAATAATAATAATAATAACAATAATAATAACAATAATAATAATAATAAAAATTTTGATACACGATTGGCTACGATCCTCAGTTTTAAGCTGCTATTCAGAGTGTGGTAACTATATAAAAATTTTATTATACCATTGTAATATATAAGCTAATATATTAAGATATCTAAATAGCAAATAATATATAAGATAAATGTATAATTGAGAGTGTGAATTTTGTTGTATAGTATTGCATAAGATAATTAACTTTGTAATGTAACTTAAGTTGATGTTATATTGTATAAATAAACGATATAATTATGTTGGGAACCCACAGACGGGCTAGTGCCTTGTGGGACCCGCAAATTATTTTTAAAAAAAAAAAAAAAAAAAAAAAAAAGATTGTGAATATACATTTTTGATGATTAATAAGGTTTTTTCCTTGGCTCAATAATTATTAAATATCACCGCGAGCGTAACTTTAAAGAATCAGTTCATTTCGCAGTGGTAAGATTCACAAGCGGAAGCTCGCAAATTGCAGCTGGGCTCAGATTCAACATTCCGTGCAACACATATCACGGGTTATAGTGTTTCGTTGCGCAGTACATTTTAACGGAAGTTCGTGATTAACTAATTTTCCGTAACTGAAATTTTCTCCGTAATCATTTAACACTTGAAATAAATGTGAATAGAGAAAAAAGAGACGTGTTGTCGAGGAAAAACATTTTTGTAGGGAGCAGACAAGAGGGGGCTGTGCGAAAAATGAAGGCGGGAAACTCTATAGATCGACGTGGACGAGGCAAGTAGCAGTACTAAGAACGAAAAACAGGGAATAGAGATAAAGAGTATTGAGACTACCAGCTGGGTATATCATATCTTAAGATGGCAAGATTTAGTTGCGAGAGGAATATTACGTGCTGGAACGTTGCTGAGATAAAACGTTCACTAGAAGCTGCAGATCTGGGAAGAAGGTCAACAGTTTCCCTCAGCGCCTGGTTGTAAGCCCTAAAAGAAGAAAATTAATCTGTGCAGATACTCTGGAAAGGTTGCAGAGAAAAAAATGAAAATATGAAAGCTGATGACATTAAGAAAGACGGGAGGAAAACGCTGCAAGAATGCTTAGAGCACATTAGGGACAATGAAGAATTTGGCAGGACCTCCCCCCCCCCCCCGGAGCGGAGGAGGAAATATAAGTGATAGCTTGTAAGATGATAATTTTTTTTTTTTTTTTTCATTCCGTTATCCGAGCCGGACGTCGTGACCTTATTTGACGCAAGCTACAACACGTCGTCATTTATACCGGATCGTGTGCTAAATCTATGGTATGCTGTAAATTTAATCTGCATATTTTCTTGATCTGGTCGATGTAGCGGTTCTTTGGTCTGCCTTTCTTCCTTTTCCCCTCGACCTTTCCCATCAAAATCGTTTTCTCCAGCCCATTCGCTCTTACTATATGACCGAAAAAGCCTAGCATACGTTTCCTGATGGATGTTAATAACATTAGTAGTAAAGATAGAGCAAAAAAAAAGGAAACAAAAAATTGAGAATGGCTGAAGGTACAAGAACTAACTCCGTTAGGCCATTAGATCTACCAGTAAAGATTAAACAGAGAACGCGAAATAGAGAATTTATTATTATTTTATAAAACTTCTATACTGATGATATGAGAAGGAAAGAATTTGTGGTAGAAAGACAAGAAACGGGGAGATATTTAATGGCTAGTTAAAAAAAAAAAAAAAAAAAAAACGATGGAAGCTTGTGATGGGAAAAAATAAAGTGGGGAAATCTGGAAGGACGAACAAACATCAAATAAGATTTTATTAAGTATGCTTTCAAAAAAGCACGCTTACAAGCCGAGGACAAAATAGGCCAAAAAGCGGAGGAATTATTCTTAAAGAATAGGATAATCAATTGGAGATAGAACCGTACCGAAGGACGGAGCTGAAAATAATTAAAACGGTTTTGGCAATCTTCTCAGGCAGATAATTTAAGAATAAAGTAAGAAAGAAGGAAAAGGTCGATGAACAAGGGGAGCAATCGAAAACTCCAAAATTAGAAACATGACTGAAGGGCCTATAAAGTGTTTAAAAAAGGAAAAAAGCCCATCAATAGGGAGACTAAACGTAATATTTCAAGAATATTTGCGCCATGTTTTAGGAAGAGGCGCTGCTACATGAATGTTGAGCTAAATCCCTCGAGGAAGCATTTATTTTGACTTTACTGATTTCTCACTGAAAGATAAATTGTTTTTTCATTACATTTAAGACGTAGAAATAAATTTGCTAGGAGAGAATTTAGGAAAGGCAGGGAGAGAACGAGAAACAATATTCGCGTAACCTGTAGGTTTTGGGAGAGAAAGGAAAATAAGGAAAGGATCGAATCCAAAAACAAGCAACAAATTTATTAAGCGAAGATAAGGGAAAAAATAGGTACGAAAGAGGTACAATAGAAAAGCATACGTTTTCCCGATAACTTACGAGGGTAAAGCGAATGAAGATTTACCGCGAGAATAATAATTATCCTCTCCCTCGCTCCGCACCGAAATTTTCAAGGTAAAACGTAATAAAATTATTCCGCGGATAATAGAGGATATATGTATGATAGTAAATAAAGGTTTTTCTTTTTTTTTTGTTATGTTTTTCTTCCAAGTGCTCAACATTTACAGCTAGTAGAATTATTTATAAACAATCACGAGATCTTTCCAAATTACTTCCGAGAATAATCGGAATCCATATAAACCGTCATATAACTTCGGTGCCAAAAATCTGTATCGGTAATAACGAAATACCACAAAAAAATACTGCATGCTATCTTGGTATACACATGGATAACAAACTAACTTGGAGGCACCACATAATGATGAAACGTAAGCACTTGGACATCAGGCTCCGCAATATGAACTGGCTAGTAGGAAGACAATCCGAATTGACGATGGAGAACAAGATATTACTCTATGAGATGCTATTAAAGCCAATTTGGCGGTACGGAGCACCGTTATGGGGATGTTCGAAACACACTAATATACAAATCTTGCAACGATTCCAAAACAAAGTACTGCGTATGATGACAAACGCTCCCTGGTTCATTTCAAATAAAACGCTACATACCGATTTCGACGTGAAGTATGTTTCCGAAGTAGTATCAGAGGAGGCGACGAAGTACCTTCGTCGACTGGAGAATCACGATAATCCGCTAGCGATCGCACTGATGGACAACTCCGAGGAAGTTAGGCGTCTACAGAGAAGGAAAGTTTTTGATTTAACCGTGTAAACGTGCATTTAACTGCGTAAGCACCAGAAATTGCCCACCAACGGGTGGTTGCATTTCTGTCACGCTGGCCTCTTCTTAGTCATGTTCTTTCCTGTCCCTCTCCCTCCCAACCTTCTCCACTCTGCACCTTCCATCCTATCCCTCCCCCTCCTAGCCTTCTCCACTCCGCACCTTTCATATAAAGATCTGCTAGATAGCCTGTAAGGGCTAGTTGTAGAAGGGAAATAAAAAAAAAAAAAAAATATATATATTTATTCTCACGAATGACTCAGATGATTTGAAAAATCACCTCGAAATCCCTTTTCGTACCGCTTCGAAACAGTTACACGTTTTCTGTAATTCCCTTATTATTCTTCAGTGACGTATATTATTATACGGTCTGAAGATAATATGAAATCTTCGATAATTGTTCGTTTTCCGTTGTTTTTTTTTTTTTTTTTAAATTTTGTTAATCAACTTTGATCGTATTCGATCGTCAGTGGTAAATAATAATAAAATGCTTTTTTACAAAAAAAATAAATACCGATACTTGAAGGTTTATTATAAAAATTTAAAAATGCACTAAAAAGTAAAAAATAATTACTAAGGAAATATATATATATATACCAGAGTGATGATATATCCTTAAAGGTGACATTATCGTAATTCTTATACAACATTAGTAGTACCTTAATTAGAGTAGGGATTCATATTACATATTAAAATGTCTAGGAACAATTTAATGAACATTTAATGCAGTTTTTAATTATTATTTTAATATGTAATATGAATCCCTACTCTAATTAAGGTACTACTAATGTTGTATAAGAATTACGATAATGTCACCTTTAAGTATACATCATCACTCTGATATATATTATATATTCTTATCGGGAGTAATTATTTTTTACTTTTTAGCGCATTTTTAAATTTTCATAATAAACCTTCAAGTATCGGTATTTACTTTTTTTGTAAAAAAGCATTTTATTTTTTTTCTTTTTAGTGCATTTTTATTCAATTAAATTAAAACATTTTAATAAGAACAGATATTTCCACGCTGTGTGAAAACATCAAAAGCTACATTATTTCCATGGTAATTTGGCAAATTTATAGTATTTTAAGTCAAAATAAGTCTAACCCGACGGTGAAAACAATCATGAATGAAAAGCATCCAAAAAGCTTCAATCTCCCTCGCATTATTAAGGATAACTGAAAAACTACCGGTCAGATCTTGATCAAATTTAAATGGGACCACATGAGAAGCATCACCTTTTAAATAAAAGAAGAATCATCAAAATCGGTTCACCTAGAAGAAAGTTCCGAGGTAACGCACATAAAAAAAATAAATAAAAAATAAAAATACAGTCGAATTGTGAATACCTCCTCCTTTTTTTGAAGTCTGTTAAAAACGGAGTATTGATCGGGAAAATCTTAAAATGTCTTTTCGTTTCTATTCAAAATGTTTTTACCCCATTTTGTAGCTGCATTATTTTTTGAGCAGCGGATTTAGTATACTCGTATGTTCGACTAAACACGATTTCATTTATAAATATTTAATATTGTAGAAGCGAGGTAAATGGGTAATTTTCAAATTCCGCGAAGTAGTCTATAATAAAACGAATTAATGTTAATATGTTAGAAAAAAAGATTAAATAGGAGGTTTAGAATTTAAATTTGCGACATTGTACCAAGGTGACAATGTGCTATGTAAAAACTTATTTAAAAAAAAAAAAAAAAAAACTATCAGGGAAATAAAATAAACACATACCCCCTTAGTTATCGCATTTTTTTTTGTTTATATGTCGATTTTTTGGTATGTTAACGATATTTGGATAGTTATAAAATTTGGAATGAATATGTTCGAAAAAACTTTTTAAAAAACTGTTTACAGATCGCCCGCGTTCCTAAAATACTGAAGCGGAGTTTTACGAAAAATATGAATAAAATCGCCTTTATCGATCGTAACAGGAATCCGTATATTATAGTAACGTAAAATAATTGAAATTTTCGTTTCTTTTAAAAATGATGATGCTTGATAAACAGTAAATTATGTCTCTGTACACTTCGGGAATTACATCGTCCAAAACATCTTTTTTCCGGTAGTGCGATAGCCTAGTGGAGTTCCGCTTGTTGACTATCAAACCAGAGGTGTCATAGGTTATCGAAATTTGTTTCGTTCCGGATCATCCGAGTCGCTCCCAGGTTTACCCGGCCTGAAGTGATTAGGTATCAGAGAAAACTAAAAGTGGATCCCAAGTAGAAAGTTGCTGGTATCAGTAGTCTCCCTAGATTCGTTAGGACACTAGTAAATTATGAAACAGCTACTTTAAAACAACTTTTTTCCGCAAATTAGGTAATTATTTTCTACAATGCTAACGAAAAAATCGCGTCAACATTTATATAAACGGTAAAGGAGAAAAATTCGTTATTTAGCCGTCATGGTAGTTGTTGGAACGATTTATCCCGAGATCTTGCGGCGATACTCACGCGGACCAAGTATATACATCTTCCGAAATCGATATAACAATTAAAAGTCAAAAATTCACGACATAAATTACGTCGCTCATCGATTAATGGCGACACTTTATCCATCCCGGTATTTATAAATCGAGCGATACGACTGATACTGATGTACTAGCGAGAATGTAATGGTAAGCCTGAAGACGAGTACATTACGCAAATAACTGAGCGCGACGCGGTACTCTTAATCGACATCAATAATGTCTACTAGCAAAAGCGGTGGGGCTGCCCAGCGGGTTTGCAAATATCGAAGAAGATTCCCCGCCATACCGCGAATTGTACTCTCCACCAAATTGCTCGATTTTTTACAATAATTAAGGACGTCATTTTTGCATCGTATGTTCTCACTTATCGCTACTAATTTTTTTTTCCCATAATAATGCACCTTCTTCGAAATTATTACTTTTTTTTATTCTCGTTAATTTCGCTTATCGTTAAAGATTATTTCGAATTTTAGATAAAACTTCCTTATTCGCAATTTTAATGAAATTCCTTAAAATTTTCAAAGCATAATCTTTTCAAATGGCTTTCGCAATGACGGTTTTACAGGGAAACCGAGTTCTAGAACTAAGCAAATTTCCCGGATGGTAATTTCTTTCGTGATAGCTCTAACATTTTCATAATGTTTGTGACCTGCTCGCGAGATGTGTGTGAACTGTTGAGCTCTGTAACGTACTATTATAGTGTCATTCCTGTCCGGAAAACTTCATTTATCAGATCCACATAAAAAGCCAAAGTCGAATTCGACGCATCCGCCAATTATCCCTTACAGAGTTACCACTGGGCAAGTTTTTGAAATGAACAGGGGTGTCTTTTATTCTGAGAGTGCAAATTTTATATAACGAAAATGGTGATAAATGGCGCGCCTCTTTTCCACTAAACGTTATGTAAATTACAGTTTGCGAGGGATTAATGTAAAAACAAATATAATGACCGTTAGAGTGATACATCTCACAATCAGGCTATCAAGCGAATTTCAGGGGAGTCCCAGTTTGATGAAATTTCTTTTCGCGAACCCGCTACACAAAATTATAATAATTGGCTAATACAGCTGCGAATCGTACTTTAGATTTCAATAATTTTTTTTAAAAAAAAAAAAGAAAAACTAAAACCGAAAAAAAGCAGAAAGGCGTTATATTTGTAATATCGTTAAATTTAAACATTCAGTGTGAATACGATCAGAAATTTTAGAAACGTTTTCAAATATCCAATCTTATCAGCTGGGGGAAAGGAGAAAAATTCTAGTCTAAAGGCAAAAGCAGCAGCATATAATATTTCTTGGGAAACTGTTTTACTCAGGTAATTTCCGTTATATCTGCGAATATACGGGGGAGGGGATTGCTGCGCAACCATAGGCAATAAGAATTTGTTTCTTCTTCCATCGCAATGTTTTTCGATCAAATGACTGTACCCCGACAACAAAGTTAAAAATTGTGTTGTTGACATGTTCCGAGTGTTCTGATGGCAGTTTTTGAAAATGTTTTATTTCCGGGAAAAAATTCGCAATTTTTAATCGTAAACAGACAAAATAATTCTTCATTTTTAATATGCAATCTCTGCGCAGAAGGAAAAAAAAACGCGATTACAAAGAAAATGAAAAACTACGCAGTTTATTTTAGGCCTATTTTCTCAGTTTAAAGAAAATTTTAATCGAAAGGGATTCTGAAAAAATGAAACGGCGTTACCATATGGGTATAATGATACCGTATCGTGTATTGTTCTGAGAACTGAACTGCGAATTTCATTTTTTGAGTGCTCAACGTTAGTTTTACTAGATTTTAATTGCCGCAATGCAGTCCATAGAACAACCCGGCAAATAAAACTGAGATAAAAGTGTTGCCTGTGGCCAGGTTGGGGGGGGGGGGCAATATCGTTACAACAGGAGTCGTCTCTTTCGAGCACACAATGCTGGAAAAGCACTTTTGAACTCATATACGATGAACTTTATTTTGTACATCGCGATCGAGAAAAAAAAAACGATTAACCGTTTATATTTATTAAAATTTTCTCTCGCTAGGAATATACTAAACTGTACGAGACAATAAAATGCGACACATGAAAATTTCAAAATGTAAAATAGGAAGATTTTCTTATTTTTAAAAAATTTCCGCTGTATTCCGCTAATACCAAGAAGCTTTAGTATTATAAAAAATTCTTTCCGTTTAGAATCAGTTTTAATAGCAATTCTTTCCGTTTAGAATCAGTTTTAATAGCAATTCTTTCCGTTTAGAATCAGTTTTAATAGCAATTCTTTCCGTTTAGAATCAGTTTTAATAGCAATTCTTTCCGTTTAGAATCAGTTTTAATAGCAATTCTTTCCGTTTAGAATCAGTTTTAATAGCAATTCTTTCCGTTTAGAATCAGTTTTAATAGCAATTCTTTCCGTTTAGAATCAGTTTTAATAGCAATTACGTCATTTAAATTAATTATAAGAATTAGGGGCAAGAGAGTTTCGAAAATTCGGTAAATAGCAAAACCAGAATTCACAATTTGCTTAAATTTTTAAAGAGGAGAATATAATTAAACCTTCCATTAGGAGAAACTGTAAAATAGCGTTGTCCGCATTTGCTAAAACTTATTCAACTAACTGCGCGTTTTAATTTACGTGAAATTCGGAAACCGATTTAATTTCCTTTTTTGCCCCCCCCCCCCCACGTTTTTTCGGTTATTTATTATTATTCGCCGGCAAAAAACATCATTAAATATTTTTGCTTTTGACCGTGTAACGTTTTTCAACGAATGCGTTTCAAATTACACATTTTTCGTAAAGCAGCTATTATTTAAGTTATTCTCGCATTTTCCCATACACAGTGTACGTGCCCCGTTAATATAATTAAATAAAAGCTTCTAGAAGTATTAAAAACTAAATCTTCAAATTTTGTACACATTCTGAATAGTTAAAATTTTTTATCGTATACAAAAATGATATCTTACTTGAAAATAGCTCGACGGTGTGTTCAGAATTAGATAAAGCTGGAAAAGCGTTTAAAATTTTTCTCAAATCAGGAAGGTGTCATACGCACATGTACATATTAAAATAACCGTAGCGTCCTTTCGCCGAGACTAATCGGCGAAAATCCTGTCACCTAAAGTTGGTGTAAGCAATTAATAGGGAATTATTATTAGTCGCGTGGCATACGGACAAACTACATGACGTCAGTGAATTAGAATGTTCCGTAGAAATTCTAGAAAGCTATTATCCGCAAAACCAAAAGGTGTCCTCACGGCGATATAATCAAGTTTAACATATGGTAATAGATGCCCATATTACGAGGGTAGGCTGTGAAAAGTAATGCACACAGGCTTGTAGAACGCAAACGAAAAGAAATAGCGACAAATGGGGCAAAAAGTAAATTAAAGTACATAAGCTTCAAAATATCATTTATTTATTTTTCAACATAATCACCGTTAAGGCTAACACATTTCTCCCATCAACGTGTAAAAAGTGTTTTCGATTCCGTCACTGAAGAATTCTTCCGACTCCATCGTCTGTGGCACAATGATGGGACGTCCGCAAAGCGTTTCATCAACAATTATGGCTTTTCCAGGCTCGCAGTCACGAAACTGTATTACCCATCGATTGACAGTAGTAGACCTATCAACAGCATCGTCAACATATACGTATCCTTTAAATCAATAGCAGTCACTTTTTCAGCTGTTGTTATGACGGCACGCTGTTTAACCCATCTCGTTGACATTAGAACACGTTTCCATATTTACGCTGCTCACAGCACACCGGATGCACGCAAGAAAGAAGAGAGACCATTTAACAAACAGAAAGGTAATGCAATTAGAACGGTAAAAAAAACTCACTAGGCTCACTCAGAAAGTAAGGCTCCCGTAACAACCATTTGTCGTTACTTTTTTAGCTGCGCTAGTTTTACCTCTAGGACACTATAGTTCGGTTAGTGCATTAGTCGGTTCTCGGCCGTTATTATGAGTAACAATCGCATTGAAAATCCGTCCAATGCCCCGATGTTTCGGGACAACTCATTTAGCGGAATTCATGGAACGAGAGACCCCATTAATCGTGAGAGCAGTACTCGCCAATTTAAGAAAAAAAACGGTAACAAATCGGTGACAAGGAAAAATTTCGGAAAAAGTTCATTTGTTGCATGACAGTGCAGCACGCAACGAAAGTTACCGAAGAACTTTTGTCGTTGAGTTGTATCAATTGTACCCTACCCACCCTTCAGTCCGGACATTTTTCTCACAGTGATTCTGCTTTATTCCTTCAATTACAAAAAAAAAAAAAAAAAAAGTTAGCTCGCGGAAAACACGACGAATTGCTTAAAAATCGAGTTATTGAAAACTTCAAAGAACCGGACGGAACATTTCACGGGGACAGCAAAAAAGAAAAATCTATGAGATGTAGAGTGACAAATGTTTAAATTTAAAAAGTCCATCTATCGGAAAATGTATAATGTTCAAGGAGTTTTTAATTTTCTTTCATTATCACTTTCCAGGGGGGTGATGCAGAACCATAAACTGTGTTGAAAAGACGACTGTTTAGAACAACATAGTATTAATGGAATATATATAAACACATCGAGGAAAATTCTTTTTCAGAAAAAGGGATTTTAAGTAGGCGCGGTCGCGCAAACGAAAACAAAGCACGGCTACGTCACAAGTCCCCGTGTTTGGATATAAATCTTTTTAAATAGTTTGTAAAGATAACGTATAAACTTTGTAATTCCAAGAAATTGAACATTATAGTTCGAACTTAAAATCGACGGAAAAATACAAAAGCAAATTCTACGGCGACATGTGTACACCCCCCGCCACTGAACAAACTCTAGACAGTGTATTTCAGGTAAGACTGAACGAATTCACGAACTAGACGAAAAAAACGCGATAAATCAATTATATTTTGACCCAGTGAAAATGGTTCCATTTACAAACACACGTACTAGAATAGTATTTAACGGTCATGCGTAATCGAATGGTAAGATAATTAGCGGCGCTTCACCTGGAAAAATTACGACCGATATTGATTAGAAAATCGGTATATTCATCAATAATTAGATTTGCGTAAATCGGCTAAATACCGAATAATTACGGACAAGTACGAATTTTGATATACTGCGAGCGCATACGCGCCTATATTTAATCTCAAACGCGTTAATTAAGTCGGCTATCTTAATTTTACTCTACCCCAGTAGCAGTATCGAACTGTAATTCGATTTATATGAAATTAACCGTCCTATTATATTTAAATATAAATTTTATTAAAAATATTATAAATAAAAAACGTGTACTACAGAAATTATATTTTACAAATATATTAAAAATACGGCGACATGTTCCGGAGTGACGTACAATCATGGCATTACATTTTAATTTTTCCGAATTTTATAAATTTGGCGCAATTATTCCTTAGCACTCCTTTTATTTACTTTTTTTTTTTATAAAAACCGTCCTAGCTTATCTCTAGTAGTACGATGAAAACCACAAAAATTATTTTTAGCAAAATTTCCGTCATCTTCAACTCTACCTTTTTCCTCGGTAAAAATTTTTCACGCTTTCAATCTTTCGTACGAATTATTTTCTTCATCCTTTTTTAAAAGTTTCATTTCAAAATTTTCACGGTGCCTAATTTCATATTTACCTATTGAACACATCTTTTTGCTACGCCGAATACTGCGTTTTAATTTCAGTATCCAAAATTGTATCAGCGTTAAAAAACTCGGACACTTTTTTCAAAAAAATAATTGCGCCCGATATTGTGTACCAAAATCACCATCAGTTTTAGAAATAACAACTCATAATTTTTCATCCTATTTTGTTTCAGAATTATAACAGAATATAGAATAATGTGTGTTGTTACACGCTGTAGATTTTAAACGGTGATTTTCTAAGAAATTTTTAATAAAATTGTAATGTCTTTTGTAGTAGCTGTATTTTTTTCCTTTTTGGTGATTTAAAAAAGGACTGTAAATATGTTTTTGTCGTATCGGGATGGTTTCACGTTTACACTACTTTTACGTGTATTCAGCCTAACGTTAATTTTAAAATTTGTTTTCGCAGAATGATTAATTATAGGGTAATTTCAAGCCAGATTATTCAGCTCCGTTAAACTAGCACGTGCGCGCAATAATTATATTTCCACTGGAATTACTAACACCGTCGAGATCATAAGCGCAATACAATATATTTATATGCGTATAAGTAGCGATGATGTTTTTAATGTTTTACAGTCTTCGCAAATTACTACAAAAATCTGCGCTCGCGACACAGAACCAAAGTGTGTCAGCTGACTCTCTATAAACGGAACATGTATAAGTCGAAACTATTATATTTCTAAACGGATTCAGTATGTTTGAATAAATACGTAAATACCGAGCAATTCTGAGAGGATGTTATTCTTCTAGTACTGCCCTATGAGGTACATCATTGCTATTAATATGCTATATCGCTTATCGTAAAAACACAACTGTTAATTGAAAAGAAAAAAGACAGAAACTGAAACAAGTTATTAAAATAACACGATAACAATTTGAACAATAAACTAACACGGCGTACAGAACCATGATTTTTATAATAAATTACACTGAAATGTACGAGTGCAAGTAGAAAATGTGTTCATGAATTTTAACAAAGACTAATCAAGTTAAGAATCTGCTGCACACGGAATTTTTGTTCAGTTTAAGCTTCTAAATCGATATATTCTATTTCCTTTATTTTATTAAATCAGTTTGGACGAGGGGTTAACCATTTTAAATTAACCACAAGATAACATCATTGTTACATTACCACCGAGGATTTCAAATGGCATTTTATTGTCGGAAAAAACCGATTCAAAATTATCATACGAACTTTTTTTAATTTTCCACATTTACGTAAGGGTGTTGAACTTTTATAAAAAAAAAAAAAAAAAAAAACCGACGACCGACAACATGCATAAATACTAAGAAAATAATGTCCGAATATCAAGAGAAGATCGAATAAGCAGTGGTTCAGAGTGAATTCGATAGATACGTAAATAATAAAATGATTAAACATAGAATCGTACATAATGAAATTATAATTCGATATTAACAGCGACGAAATTAAATTTAATTAACATGTTTAAAATTAAACGTAGGCCTACCGGTAAAATAAAATATGCTTCGTATATTTGCTCAATCTCGATAAATATTCGTGCTTGTTTTTAAATATTCTCATAAGTCTTCGATATTTAGTCGATTTACGCTGGTGCAATTATCGATGAATACGCTAATTTTCTAATCAATATTAATTATCATTTTTTCCAAGTGACAAGCTGCGAGACGACTAAATATTATCCGAATATTATAAATAAAACTTTTTTCAGTGTGCCGAAATATTATTAATGGCTACGCGAACACCATGTTTAAAAACTAATACGGGGGGCATCGCAATAATGGAAGAATAACGAAATTATGTCGATCGTATTCTTTTTTTTTTTTTTTTTTTTTTTTTTTTAGCATGTCAGCTAAGGACGTTACTCACTTCAACGGTATGAAAGTATTAATAATTATAGAGGAAAAATATTACAAATGGAACATACGAAAGAAGCTAACAAAGGAATAACCAAGGGAGACGGAAGAGAAAGGATGCTGTGAGCGCTGTAAGGCGTAGGATAAGACGCAAAAGAACGGAATAGAGTATCTCGCATTCTGAAGAAATGGAAGGACATTAATGCAAAATGTGATTCGCATCGCAAATGAAGTTTGCTTCTGACGAATCAAACGGATAAAAAAAGGAGACTGAATAATGGAGAAACGGAAGAGCGAAGCAAGAAGGCAAGCTATGATTAAACCGAAGTCTAATTATAGATGAGATAGTTGACCGCCTCATGTTGGGGAAATTAAGAAACCACGGATAAAAAGTGGAGGAATGGGTTGCATGGATATAAATAAAAGGAAGCAGCATTAGAAAATGAAGAAGGATAGAGATACTAACAGTCGTGGTGGCAACGAAAGGAAAGAGGAAGAAGACTTTGGGCTGGAAAATGACACTAATAAAGCGACCGTCTGAAGCAGCCGAACGTGCCAACGAGTGTCAACTAAAACTCGTTGCCCGGAATTTCACAATGACTAGGAATCCACAATAGAGGACAGAACGGGAATGAAATAGATGTGAAATTAAGGAACGTATGTGAAGCACGATAGGATCAGCGGATGGTTTAGGAAAGGGAGTAGCAATGGCTTGTAAAACGCCTTTTGAATCAGAAGATAAGAGAACCTTGGATATATTGTTAGAGGAGGCTATAAAAAGGATTGCCTGTAAGATCGCAATAGATTCGGCTAGGAATATGGAGGAGAACGAGGGGAGTTTGAACGACTCAGAATAGCCGAAATCCGGCAAAGTAAAAGCCGCTCCAACCCCCAAAGCTGACTTTGAGCCATCTGTAAAAATTAAGGTATAAGAAGGAAAGAGCGAGGATAAAACATAGTTAAATTCGTTATGAGCAGCGGGAGAGGGAAGAGACTTGACATACGAAGGAAGAAAAAGTAAACTGGGTGAGTAAATAAAATCTAGGAAATTATAGGTGAAATAAGGGCATTTGTTGTAGGATAGAACAAAAGGAGAGAAGGCCCTGAGTCGTGAAGAAATCAAGGAAAGGATTGGGGTTTTACGAGGAGAGAAACGCCAGTTGTTGGATATAAACCAGTAGGAATTAAGCAAGTAGGAATTGGAAATATGAAGACGTTTAATCAGAAATCGTTCACCTAGATAAAGTCTTCGGATGAATAAAGGACAGGAACCAGTTTCTGCCAAAATGGCTGCAATAGGAGACGAGTTCAAGGCACCGATACAAAGGCGGAGACACATATTATGGATTTTATCAAGTTTAAGGAGAAGATATTTAGGAGCACTGGCGTAAAGGAACGAGCAATAATCGAATTTAGAAAGGATAGTGGCCCTGTATAGCATCAGAAGGATATAAAGATCCCCATCCCAATTACGGGAGGAGAGAGCCTTCAACCAATTAATCCTCTTGAGAGCCGACGTATAGAGATAATCTATGTGATGATGAAAAGACAAGTTACTGCTAAGAACAATGCCAAGGTAGGAGACAGAACTAACTAAAGGAATAGGAAGATGGCACACGGATAGACTGACTGAGGAACGACTATAAGGACGATAAGTGAAAACCATAGCTGCTGATTTCTCAGGAGAAGTAAAAAGGTGAAGATCGGATAACGCATTATCCAGAGAGAAAAGAGAGTTGTTAAGCTCCGCGACGGCGGAAGAAAGATTAACTGAGGAAGAGTAGATGAGTATATCATCGGCAAAGAATAAGGAAGTAGATGATATCCGAAGAGTAGCTAGGCTATGGAAATAGATGTTAAAGAGAGTAGGGCTAAGACATGAGCCTTGCGGAAGACCCCGAAAGACCACTCTAGACTCTGAGAAGAAGGGAGTGGAGAGCTGAATTGATCTATTGTAGAAAAGCTTGAGAATTAAGGAAACGACCTGTAAAGGAACATTAATGGAACACATTTCACGTAGAAGAGAAGGTAAGTGAACATGATCGAATGCGGAGGTAACATCAAGGAAAGCAGAAACAGTGTATTCTTTGCGAATAAGAGATTTGTATATGTCAGATAAAAACAACGATAAACAGTCCGCCGTTCCCAGTCCCGTACGGAAACCGAACATGTTACTGGGAAGAATATTGTTGAATTCCAGCCACCAGACTAGGCGTTTATTAATCATTTGTTCAAACAATTGTCTAAAACACGAAGCCAACGAAATAGGACGGAAAGAATTAGGATTCTTTTTTGGAATAGGAATAACAATAAAGGAGTTCCAAATTGGTGGCGTGGTACAGGTATGCAAGAAGGAGTTGTAGATAGAAAGCAAGGTATTCAGTGCGGAGATTGATAAGCTCTTAATAACCAGGAAACGAATACCGTCCACTCCAGGACTAGAGGAGGAATTCTTTAAGGAAGAATGGAGTTCATTGATGTTAAAATCGGAAGACAGAACGTGCATAGAGGATGTAGGTGGAAACGCCGGAGGGCATATTTCCTCCAAGGATGGAACATATAAGGGAGCAATTGAGTCCAGAAAGAAGATGAGCTTTTCCGAAGGAAGGTTGTAATAGGAGGGACGTTCGGACACTGAAAGGCTTTCGCCATTTTCCAAAGATGAGAGAGGGAGGTGGATCTAGAGAATGATGAACAGAATTTCTTCCACGCGTTTTTTTTTTTGCTCTTTTTGAGAATAAATCTGGCCGCAGCATTGGCCTCCCTATAAGCTATGAAATTATCGAAGGAAGAGCAGGAACGGAAGGCCCTGAACTTCAAAGAACTGTCTCTAAAAGCGACCGAACAATCGTTGTTCCACCATAGGGAAGAAGCAAGAACATTAGGGTTCTTTTTAGAGAAGCGGATAGGAGAGGCCGACAACGCCGAGGTAATCGAGTCGATGAACCTGTTGTATTGAAGAACAGGATCTGTTTGGGAATGTATGTTGGGGAGGGCGGAATCGACTCCAGCCCGAAATTTATCCCAATCAACTTTGGTTAGAGACCATTTGGACGCATGGGGAACTCTGGAACAACTGGGATCAGGAGGAGGACGAAGATCGTGAAAGGAAAGAATAATTGGAACATGGTCACTACCGAAGGTACCCTGCAAGGTTCTCCAATGACAGCTGCAAGTCTGCGCGCCTCTAAAAAACGTCGGAGAATGATCATTAAGAATAACGAAGCTATTGTTAGAGATGAAATTTTCAAGAACACGACCATAACAGTTATAACCAACCGAGCCCCATAGAGGAGAGTGAGCGTTCCAGTCACCACCAAAAATAAAGGGAAAAGAAAGAAAATTGGACAATAATGTAAAAGGAAAATTGTGGAGATCAAAATGCGGAGGGACATATATTGAGATAATATGGACTGGTTGAGGATGAATATTAGGAACAGAGATATGCACCAGGTTTGGTGACCGAACGTCAGAAGGAAAACAAGCGGAGTGATCGTGAACGTGAAAATAAATATCGTTCCTTATCAATATGGCGGCGCCGCCATATCCATCCGCACGATCAGAACGGATTAACTTAAATCCACGAATGGATATACTCGTGGACTCAGTAAGCCGAGTTTCGGACAACAGAGCAATATGGATGAAGTAAGAGTCAAGAATCCCTTCCAAGGCCTGTTTGTTGGCTATCAGGCTCCGATAATTCCATTGGAGAATATTCAACTTATGAGACATGAAAAGAATTCGTAGGATGAGACGAATGGCTGGACCAGAACGCCAACGCAAGAAGCAGAAGCCAATTGGCAAAGGCGAATCATGCAGCCAACAGGACTGGGGCAGAAACAAAACAAATAATGGAAAAATGAATCCGCAGCAATCCAGCAAAGAGTGCATTCAGGAGAGACATACCGAAGGTTAGAGGCCTTGACCTCGATCTTGGAAGTTACTGTCAGTTTGTACCGCAAGACAATCCACAGTACAGCATGACGATCCTTATTTTCGGTTGCCAGTCGAAGACGTAGCAGAATGCATACGCGGTTGGTTAATAGAATCGCCGCCCAGAAAGGCAAATCGTTATAAATGCGATTAATAGCTACCATGGAGAAATTCTCCAAACGAGTGCTATTCTTGATGAGCCTATATTTCTGGTAACTTGTCCTATAAGCATAATCGAATGCGATTAGCTTTACAATGGCTATCCTCTAGAGGCTCCGCTGTGCGAAGATGGGGTTAGGCCACCCCACGGCGGTTCTCCCGACCAAAGTGCCATAGCGGAGAAAACGTGCGGAAGAAATATCTATAATACTGTGGGTTGCTCGATAACAGAACATAACAATAATCCAGAGGGATACAACAGGGAAGAAAGTAAAATAAGAATTAGCAGAAATGTAAGTTACTAGAGAGAAATGCAGAAAGAGATGTGACAAAGTTATGAGAGGAAGCTATATTGTGGGAAGAAAGCAGTTCTAAAATTGCTGCGGATAGGTTACTGACGGCGGATGGGGATGAACCCGACGCATTGGTCGGTATCCCGTTCGAGGATGAGGAAGGTAAGGCTATATTTAAGTCAGCGTAGGAGAAATTGTCGTTTGAGTTATGTTGAGTGAGAGCCCAGCCCCTGGACGGGTACGGAATTTCATTGGAAGGGAGAGGAGGAAATTGAGGAATAGATTTATGAGGCGCTTTCGATTTACTCTGTTTACGAAAAGTGGGGGACTTAAGGGGAAGTTGTGGATTAGGGACAGAAATATTGAGAGGAACACTAACTTTAGAAGAAGGGATAGCGGCTCGGTTGGCATATGAGAAAGCTTGTGTAGAATAAGAATTGCTTCTAATGACTGAAACCTCCTGAAAAGAAACGTTTTCAAAGGACATTATTTTTTTGATGTCCCTTTGTTTAGTCCATTCCGGACAACTACGGTCGTTGGAACAATGTGCGCCCCTGCAGTTTCGGCATAACGGGGGGTTATGAAGATCAATACATTCTGAGACGGAATGTTTTTGGGAACAATGGGAACAAACAACTGAAGAACTCCGGCAGTGTCTAGCAATATGTCCGAACAGGAAACACTTAGCACACTATCTTGATAGAATAAAAAAACTACCGTAGAGAACCGATTATTATTAAGAAAAACATTAAAAGACTGACGTAATAAAAAGAACAAATATGGAAATTTTTTTGAAATGATATATTTACCAAGTGGCAAACAAAAATGATAAATAATAATAATAACATAATTATTATCCTTAGAAACGTTTTCAAGCAAATTTTCAGCCGAAAAAATAGCTAAAAAATAAGATATAGAAGAACATGTCTCACAAACAATCTGTAAATAAAAACACGAGTATAGAATGAATTATCAGTCAACAATAGATGCAATTAATCAGATTACAACAAATTTGTAGAGGAAAATTTTTAAGAAGAAAGATGCACGTCATATAAGACCAAAGAAAAAACATAGATGAAAGCCAGGCAAAATACGTAAAAACGTTAATAAATAAAAAACCGCTGAAAAATCGATGGTAAAATGAATATATATTATAAAAATACTAAAGAACGGAAAATCATTAGAAGAAACGTGCAAAAAAATGGTTATCATTAAAAGTGAATAAATGTAATAAAACGGACAATTTTTATCAGATATTCGTTATAGGAAATTCTAAATTTTAAATAAAGAAGCGAGTTTTTTTTGTTTTTTTTTTTTGCTTTTTCTCTTCTCTTCAACATGTGCCGCGTGTAACTACGACGGTTATTTCAGTACATAAACGAAGGTATTTTATATATGGGCCGGGTTACTCGTCGTTAACGAAGAACCCTTGTGATCAGTCTTGGATTTACATCCCGGATTTAAATGGGCTGCAGCCCACAGCGGCAAAATTCGGAAGGGCGGCATATTTGCATAAGATTGAAAAGTTTTTTCTTTTGAAAAATACTTAAAATTTCCAAAATATTATTACATATTATGGCGTTTTAGTCATATTAGGGGGTAGGAGAAGAATGTGACAAAATCATTTTTTAACTTGCACTAATGTACAGAAAAGTTTAAAAAAGGAGAATATATTGATGTAGGTAAAATTTCCAAATGATTATAGACAAATAACACGTAAGCAAGGGAATCGAGAAATGAATTTAAAATTAACGAAATGTAAACTGGAACGTGCATTATTATTAGGCAAAACGGTGCTATATTAGCAGTTAAAGGGAATTCTCGAAGTGGGCACGAGACAATGGTTGGTCAGCATGATAAGAGCTCAAACAAGACTGGAAGAAAAACTGAAAATTCACAAATGTATGTAGTAGCGGTATCTCATTGATACGACAAAAGTTAAGAAGATTTTTCGAAGAATTATTTATATTATTTCTCGCCATACCAAACGATGTAAGGTGCTCAAAGCAGTGTGACACTGGGGCACTGCGGGAAGCGTGCTGGACATGTACACTTTATTTCATTTTTGTGATCATTTAACAAGCAAAAGGAAAACCTCAATGTAACTGGAAAACCCAACTCTAACAATAATGTAAAAAAATTTCTTGTCCTCCAACTTTTCCTTCTCTGAACTTCTTTCTTCCTCAGAAAACTCATCTAACTCCAGTCCGGGCCGCGATAAAATTTCTTACTCCATCTTTAAAACCCCATCTATAAAGTCTCTCAAATTTTTTTTAATCATTTTTAAAATTCCTTCCTACAATCTGGTTCTGTCCTGGATTCATGGAACACCTCCGTTGTTATCCCCTATTTCAAAGAATAATTCCCCTACTCTTCGGCCTATTTCTTTAGCTTCTCGCCTAGGGAAACTCTTTTTGCTTAACATACGGCTTGTTTGGTGGCTCGAACACAATAACTTGCTTCCAGACAACCAGTTTGGTTTTTGTCCCGTCTTAGGCCCTCAAAATTGTATTAGTCTTTTTCTTGCTGACATTTATAAATCATTTATTTCCAAACAATTCGTAATTGCAGCTTTTATCGATGTAGCCAGTGCATACCGAAAGCGTCCATCTTCCCACGCTCAAAAACGTTACGATTTCTTTGAATATCCCTGCATCCATTCCTAATTATCGATCTTTTTCAAGGTAGAATTCTCCTTCTTTCTCCGCCTCAAGGAAGGTCTCCCACGTTCTATCTTTTCTGCGGAATCTATTATCATCTTACAAGCCATTATTTATATTTCTTCTTCTACAAGTCCTTCCAAATTTCTTATCGTTTCCGACTCTTTAAGTGTTCTTCTAGCGCTATATCTCCACCTTCTCTTTCACCTTCCACTGATGGTATTATCCTTTCTATTCGTTCTCTTCTCCATGATCTATCCCTATAATTGACTTTTTTTTGGGATTCCCGGACATTCAGGCATTGATGGAAATGTAGCCGTCGATCTCCTTGCTAAAGCTGCAGCTTCCAACGGAAATTTTATTGGTAGGGTTCCAGCGCGCAATATTCTTCTTCCAAGTAAATCCTGCCATCTTAGGCACCTTGTTGATGTTTTTCTTTTCGCTAATCCTAATTTCTTTTATCTCTTGCTTAATTCTATGATTTCCTCAGTTTGCGTCGGTCCATAATTACTAAACTATCTCGCCTTCGTTTCTCGCATAGTCTCCTTCCTTCTTCTCTAAATCGTTTTTCCTTGACTGCATCTCCTAATTATCCATTGGATCTTGAAGGTTACTAGTATGTTTGTGATGCGGATCACGTGTTTTTCGAGTGTACTGGTTTATCTCGCAAGCGTGAGTTACTTTATTATCAACTTTTAAAGCTTCTTTCAACGCCTCCTATGTTCTTTCTTGTCTACTCTCTCAGTTGTGTCCAGATGTGTTCCTCGATTCCATTGTCCATAAAATAAAAATATAGTTTTTCTATTCTGTTTCATGCATCCCTTCCATTTTGCTGGGCTAATGCTCTCTGGTATTAAACTCAAGGGAGGTAAAAAAAAAAAAAAAAAGTACTTTATTTAATTTGTAATCATTTAACAAAAGCAAAAGTAAAAACTCACTATAACTGGAAAAACTAACTCTAACAACATTATAAAAAACACAATAACAATAACGTGATAGCAGGATGGGAAAAAACACAAAGAAAGATTAGCGCTGAACAAAATTTACCACTTATCGATTAATCGATATACGTAAAATTTGATGTGGTATTTTTAAATAAGAATTCAACTTTTATCTCAACAATTTCAAATCAAGAGACATCTGAAGTAAATGTAATATAATATGAAAAAAAACTTCATGAATAATTACCCTACAGATTTCGAAGATTCATTAACTTCAGAATGTGTATTCATTTTCATTCATACATACGTGATAAACTTCATTTAGTTCAATTTATTTTGAAGAACAAAAATTTAAACGAAAATAGTAAAATCTAAAACTGGAAATAATCATAATGATGAAAATATTATTATTCAAATGGTAAATTTAATACGAAATGAACATTTGCAGAACGTATATATCGCTAATTTAGACATTGCCTTTTAGAGAATTTATCTTTGATTATTTTAAACAAGCTGCTCAGCAGAACGCTCCTTTCCTGCAATGAAAAGAATTCAAAATGTTTTTCAAATCAACAATGTCTCACCGAAAGAGTTAAATGATTTATCTATTGTATTTATTGAAGAACGGTTAGTAAAGAATTTAAACTTTGATGATGTAATAGAGATGAATTTGCATTTTTAAAATTGCCTCGTAAAAAAATGTAAACTCTAATTGATACATATAAAAATGATATATGTATAGAATTAAAATAAAATTTAGGTATGTTTTAAAAATGTATCAAAATTTTTTAATTAAAAACTTTTTAAACTTTTAATTGAAAATTAATTTTTAACTTTTATTTTCTTACTTTAGTTACTCGATTGTATTTTTTATTACTTAATTTATAAATTATTCTAAGGGCGGCAGAAACTAGAGCCCACAACGGCATTTGACTATAATCCGACCCTGCTTGTGATATTGGTAGTTGCAGCATCGGAATCTCCCTGTATGTCTCCTAGTAGCCAAGTTGTGTTCGTAAATGAATTTCGCGCGGTTAAGAAGTAAGTGCGGAGCCGTAGGGGGGGACACATGGACGGAGGCGAAGATTTGTCGATTGTATGTTTGCCAGACAAAAATGATATAATTCACAGCCGGCTGAAGAGCTTAAAATTGTAATGGGATGTTTCTTCCGTTCACCAACAAGGCTCGACTGTGTGCTATTTTGTTTTTTGAAGAATGCCGTAGTAGCTTCCCATTCTGTTTTCCACTGGTTTTCGCAGGTCTTTCAGCATGCTCTGGCATTAGTGAGAACAAATGATCCGCTCGTTACCAGGCACCCCGATGTGCCCCCGGAACTTAAATTTACATGGCTGTCCATTTGATGCAGTTGTTGATGTAAACAATAGTATATTTTTAATATTGGCAAGTTGTTTTTTCTTAAAAATATGTTTAAAGACTACAAGAAATCAGCAATTGTGGGGATATTATTGGAAGGTGGTAGAGGCAGAGTGTAATTCTATGGAATTTTACATGCGTCATTGAGTCGTAGCGATCTGACTTTCGAACTTTCGGCAGTGGTCTTGCTTCACTACACTAGCCTTAGCTTCATCTGTGTGTCGTAAACCAGAGATGGTGGTACGAACATTGACTAATTGCTCTGGCTGCCACCTCCGCCGTACGATGTAACGGTATTTACTCGGATGAGGAATTCCAATGGGGGATAAAGATATTAGGGCTGGTTATTGGTGTTTATACGGACATCCGCTCGCAAGGTATTTCTGGTAGTGGGTCGCCTGAGAAAACTAGTTCGAGAAAACGGTGATCTAACTGTAAAGTTTTATTCGTAGCTGAGAAATAGAAATGTATTTCGCTGTATGAAATATTACCGGAAGTAAGAGAGCGGGGGGCAACCGAATAGGGCGCACATGCTGACAGCCGACAAAATTCGATGCGCCGCCTCCCGAATGGTTCCTAAAGTGATGCACGGAATTTCAACGGGGATTTACTAGACGAGAAATAGACCCGGAGGCGAGGGCGGCGGCACCCGTATAGTTAATTCTTGACACGATCATGATCTGTAGACGCCGAGAAAAGGAATTTACGGTTGATATTACACCTGGGACTAGCCAGGTGGATAGATTTAGTGCATTTAAGTTTCAAATTGACGATATAAGGCTTAGAAGCGTATTGTTAATTAATTATGCTGCGAGCAGTTGATAAAGGTGCGAAAACCTAAAAATAGCAGTTCATCGTTAGGAAATTTTAAACGGGAAATTATGAAAATTGATTACTAAAAAGAGCTGATTACTGCTACTATAAAGGTGGAAAACCTGGCGAATAAAAATCTACATTAGAGTTTCGTCATTTTAGCTGAAAATTGAACACGAATTTAATACTAAACAGCGTTTTTTATTATAAGCTATTTAATAGAGGTAGGAAAATCCCGGGGAACAAAATCAAAAACACTTTACATCGGAAAATTTTAAATCGAATTTTAATACTAAATTGGTGCGTTTAATGGATATTTCTTATGTTTATTTATATAATAATATTCAGCTACATTCATAGAGCTTACTGCAAGAAGCTGATAGAGTTGTTTCCTAGGCAATTCTAGATGTATGTTTATATATTTTAACAAATGCTACGCGTAGACTTTTCAAAATTAATTCCCGGTATCTGCAAAACTCAAAATTATTCCAGGCATTGCATTCCGCTCGATCTTGTAAATATACTTTATTTAGGGCGATGAAAATGTTGTAATCTGTCATTTATTCCTTTCTGGGCTCTATTAAGCCAATGGTGTAATACGCACGTTAATTAATTAAATAATTAATTAATTTTTATTTGTATAATAACGTAAAATTTTTTTCAAGTACCTTTTAATATACTGCAACGCAGCTAATATACGTAAACAAAAAGTCAGCTTACTCTAGAGTGCTTTATTTCCAGTCATTTCGATAGAACCGAAAAGTTTTATCTAAAAGTGCCCTGTAGACTATTTAATAATAAAAAAAAAAAAAAAAAAAAAAAAAAAAGGCAATCTGACGAATATCTACCTGATTCTTTGGGTTTGTTTTTTTTCTCCAACAACTGCTGTAGACGTTGTGCAAACGCTTCTGATAGCCAACGCGTCACGCAGATTTAAACATTTTGAATTTATGTTCCGGCCCCGTTACCGATAGATGTACACAGCACATCTCGCCAACAAAAACGAAGAACACACCATAAAGTAAGATTTATGTGCAAGAAGGAAAGTATTCAAACATTTCGCCGACGAAAACAAAAAAAAACGAAATAGAAATGCTACTTTTTACCAACCGAAAAAATCAAAAACAAATATTTTTCACTAGCTCTGCGTGAATATTGGACGAGTAACGAGAAGAAAATGAAAAATCAGACTACTCAGCAGATTTCGGTTAAAGATAGAACAAAAAAACAGCGGGAAAAAAAAGCAAGAAAATTACCACCAACAGATAAATTATCACGCGAAACGAATGTTGTACGCAGCTCTATATACTAATAGCGTAATTTCATTCGCAGACAAGATTCCGAGAATATCTGTAATATTAGCGAAATTTTTCGCAGTAAAAAAGTTACCGAGAATGAAATTTTTCCACTAATGGTGGAAAAAGTTTGATTATATTTCACGCAGCCGCTGAAAAAGAAAAAGATCACTCGCTGATTCAGTACGACCTTTAATGTGCTCGTAACAAGCTTAAAAAAGGATCTAAATCATAAACGAATTTTTATAATTTTTCGGCCGAAATCGCCCAAATTTCGTCGGAAGTTACATAAAACTCGGCAGCCTGTATAGCAAAGTTTTCCGAAAACATCGACGGCATACCTGACTGTAGGACCAAGCTACGAATTAACCCATAAGCGCTTTTTCGTTTACGCCTAGAGGCCCTACGAATGAACGCTAGAGAACAACATTTTCGGATTTACGTTACCGAACAAGTCCAACTTCGGTTTGGTTTTTATTTTGATGTCTCCTGCCTAAACAACGATTGTTACTTTCTTTTCACCGTGCAAGTATCGTCCTTTTTCGACAACGAAACGATGGCGAACGACTTGGTCGGCTATTTCCGTTTTTGTCTTACTTAGAAATTAATAAAAATTAAAATTTTAGTGGACATTTTTTCGATTCATATATATATATATATATATATATATATATATATTTTAACACATAAGTAAAACAGACCTACTCTTGATGATATACCGCAGCTATTAGAGCTACACATGTACGAGCGCCGTTCATAAAGTAAGATTCCGTAATTTTTATTTATTTTCGAAACTAATAAAGCTGGAAAAAAATGAACATCGCCATTGAATTCAACGTACTTTTATTTACTTTTCCGCATATTATTCACCTTTCAAATTTAAGCATTAGTCGAGTCGTCGGTACATTAATGTATAATACCTTCCTCCTAAAAACTTGCCGCCAAATTTTGTAATCAGGTAAGAACAAAATTTTTCAACTGCTCGTCCGTCTCGAATTTTTTTCCTGCGACGTCTCTTTTGAGCTTTGGAAATAAATGGTAATCGCTAGGTACTAGGTCCAGACTGTAGGCTGGGAAAGGTAAAGTATTTCAGCCAAACTGAGCGATGAGATCACAGGTTTCTCGAGCAGTGTAAGGACGAGCGTTGTCATGGAGTAGCTCGATGTCTTGGGTCACAGTCTTCTACGTCTTTTGTTTTGGATTGCCGGACGAAGGTTGGTTAGCGTCATACCTTTTTCCATTGACAGTAGTTCCGAGTTCCATGAATTCAATCTAACGCCTTCGGAATCCCAGGAGACCGTCTCCATATGCTTCTTCCGAGTCAGTATTTGTTTTCGCAACACCCGACTTTTTTCCTGTCTCACTAATAAAAATCCGATCATTTGATCCACATAAAAAAATTATTTAAATTGCACATTAATTTTTTCCAGAAATCAGTCTGTCTACTAATGAAAACCGGAGCGAAATCCTTTTGCCTGCAGTTTTTCCTACACATTAATACTTGTTTAAATCTTTAAATGCATTGCTGTCTATATGTACAGTAATTTTTTTTTTTTAATAATAATTAAAACAAACTCTAAATACATTCCGTGACATTAATCTGCAATGTTTGGTAAGGATTAAAGATTTGAATATATGTAAATAATATTTCTGCAAACAAACATCAAAACTAAAAATTACATTGCTTCTATTATTTCAATTATTTTTCGAAAATATTCACTTCTTAATTTTTATTTTTAATTACTCCCCAGCACCCACCACCACCACTGCGTCATTAATAACAATTTCTGAGTGTGCACTTGATTGAAATTCACGCTCATCAATTCTAAGCATATTTTTAAGAAGATAAAAATTATGCGGTATTCTGATATGCTAATAATACAGGCTTTGAGAAGAATACCTCGGCCTCGTGGAAGTCGAAGATGTCAATTTCATTTCTGAGAAAAAGAAACAAACAAACTCGAAAAGCGAATATATTTCGACGTGTTTGAAGAAGCCTCTATTTGTTTCGGAGACGTGTGGCGAATTAATATTAACAGAGCACCCAAAACTGGCTAAAAACTGAAACCAACAGCCCACTGACACCATATACATTTCTATGTCTGAGTACATCCTTGGTTTATCGATAACTAACTATCATTTAACACGATTTTTTACCGACACGTCAGCAAATGATGGTCTGGAAGAAACATACGTTCAAGTGGTCGGTATTGTCGCAAAAACTGGAGAAGAATCAGACCGACACAAACAATCCCAAAAATTGTTTTTACTGAGACTGATTGTTTCGGTTGAATTTATCGAATAACGAGTACCAAACAAAGGAATCTGATTCCCACTCAGAACCATCAATTAAGTATTCCTAAACTGCGTTCTTCTCAAGCAAGGAATTTCAAACATTTCATTCATTATTAGCTGTGTATAAATTATTTCTTTCGAAACAAACAAATTTTAGAAATATAACGTACTTAATAATAATCGTTTCATATGTGTATTATATACATACATACTGTAATGTGTACATTACATGAATAATAAATATAATAAACAAATTAGTAATTAACATAGAATTGAAGGCGAGCGTGAGTGTAAATGTGTATGTAGTTCGGCGAATGATCGGAGATGATGATGCCTGGAGTGATGTTATGTCACGTCTGACGTAACGGAAATAGTGCTGGAGGAAACGCCGTCCGACGGTGGAGGGGACTTCGATTTGGTTTGGAGATCGGAAATATGTTCACGAGTAATCAGTCAGATTTTGGAGTCGGAAAAAGACAGTTAAAATAAAGGCTGATCGTGAGTCCGCACCGGTGGCTCACTACATTGGCCAGACGCTTTCCGTGATTGTATTCGGCCGTATAAAATCATAATCATTTTATCGCGTTTATTCGAAAAAGTATCAATGAATTAATTTGGTTAAAATAAAACGAAAGAAAAGATTCGAATACCAGAAGTCCTACGTCAGGAAAATAGATAAACAGGATCAACGAAGAGGAACAACGAATCAGCATCACTATATCATCGGCATCGACCCCTCCGGAATTCGAGATATGTATATAAATTATTTAAGTTTATATTAATCACCATTCGGTAGAAATTTTATCATTTAAATTATAGTATTTTATTATTTTGATTTTAAATAAGAATATTCAAATTTTCTTACGGTCGACCGTCCTCGAAAGATCTATGTACGAGTTGGTAATAAATAACTAAATCATAATTAACATTCTTGTGTGCGTGAATAAAAAAAGAATAAATAAATAAATAAAAAAATATATATATAAAAAAAAAAACAATAAATTAATTAAAAATAATAATAATAATATTAATAATTATTATTATGATTAGAAATTATATTAATTAATAAAAATAATACTAATAAATATCATATTAAAAACGATAATCATCATAATAAGTGTAATAAAATAGGTCCGCGGGAATAAAACTCGCGGTGGCATCCCTGATATAAGAATAAAAAAGCCAAATAAGATATACACGCTTCAATACATATATATATATATAACTCGGCCATTTTGGCCTCGTAAGGGGCTGTGCCCCTTGACCCCTCTTGCTTTCATTTCTGTCTCTTTCTCTTCTATACTTTGTATAAAATTATCAAAATTTACAACGTAATTCTTACTGGCATCAATACAAAAAAAAATAACATAATTACAAAAATCCTATTCTAACATTTAACTTTCATTATATAAAATTAAGATATTGTTTCGTTACATTTTTCGTTACATAAAATTGTGACATTTTTTAAATAACAATAACAAAAATCCTATAAAATATAACAAACGTTACATAAAATTGGGACATTTTTTCGAATGGGAGGTAGCCTAAGAATTACGTTGTAATTAATAATACAATAAGCTATTTTAATATTCAGACACTAAAAATAAAACTTAATTTATCTATGTCACTTTGATGTTCAGACATAATGAAAAAATATAAATGAATAAAGGCATAAACAGTTATTTTGTGGATCTTTAACTATTGCTTCTATTATTCTAGGTAAAGAGATTTAGTCGATTGTTTTCCGCATTAATACTGGCCCATTCTTCTTAAATTATTTCTGTCAGTTTATTTTTTGGTTCTCTGGCAAATTGCTCGGTCTAAATGAACATAAACATGTTCGATAGAATTTTAATATCGTACAATCGATGTTCCGAATCATTATGTTGATAAAACATGAAAAAATACTTAAGCCCTAGTTTTTCCGATGAATGTTCGTAAATTTATTGGTTTAATTATTAGAATTATTTTCTTAGACTAATTCTGATATTCCAAAATTGCCGTATATCCATAAACTATAACAACCGCCATCATGCCTAACATTATTTTTTTCACACTCAGTATTTGAATTTCTCGAAGGTCCAATGCTGTTAAAAATATTACGTCCGCTTTCATTCGCTGGAATAAATAACATGATGTACTAATCTGTATTATTCTAAGTAAGCTTCGGGGCAACGTTTAAATGATTTTTTTCGTTCGATATTATTTCCGAGCAACTCTTGAATTAAAACTGTGCTCTCTAATCACTCTTCGCCGTATTGTTTGTGCGTTCAAACTTGTTTAAAATGTTTCACATTAAACATGGTAGCAGTTTTTAACGTACTGATTGGTCGATCTTTTTCAATGCGCATAACGTGTCCGGTAACTAATTGTAAGTGTCAATAGTGTTTGTAAACAGGAACAATATGACATAGCGAGATAATGACTACGTCAGCACGTAAACCAACTCATATTATGATTGTGGTAAATAGAGATGCGCCCAGCAACTGATTTGCCGGAGCAGCTCTGCCCGGAACAATTTTTCGAAAAAAGCAGTGATTTTTTGCTGTTGCACCGGATGCTCCGAAACAAAATTATTATTTTTACCATCGCAACTAATGTGCGAAACGTTTGATTAATGGATAGCAAAGATTAATATTTTTTTACATAATTAAAAATATTTTTATACTAAAGGTTTATTAAATTCGCGACTACGTAAAAATTAAAAAATTTAATCAGCCTTATGTTAACTGCGCTCCAGATTTTTTATTAGAAGAAACCATGTTTTACAATGAAACCAAAAATATAAATATTTTTAAAACGGTATTTCTAAGCTTTTAAAAAATAGAAATAAATGTAAATCATATAAAAGAGAAAAAAAAGAGAAGTGGTGTCTGACACCCGGTAAGTTCTTTTCACTTTTTGGTAGATATACAAGTATAAAGTCTAATAAAATAAACTTTAATAACAAACAATATAGATCAATAAATTAGATAAATACCTATTTAGAAACGTTTTCGGGCCTAACCCATCATCAGCTAACACTAACTTAAAGGAAACTTAAAACATAGTGAAGTGAATATAGGGAATACATGTGTATATATAGTAGATGTAAAGAGGAATAAACATGGCAGGTGTAAAAATCTATAGGTTGAAAATGCTAATAATTAATATAAAATATAAAATAAAACAAGAAGACAAAAAGTTAAATTTTTATATTAAACAGTGGATTATTATTATTAGGTGTTTGGTCATTTAAAATATTATTTTTATATTTATTTATATAATAATTTTCTGCAATGTTCATATTATTACCTTTGTGATAAGTGGCCAGGATGGTTACAGTATTTTCTATTGAATTAGGTTTATGTTTATTTTTAATTAGATGTTCTGCATAGGTTGATTTTTCTATTTCATTATTATTAAATGCTTTTATATGTTCTTTATATCTGCAATTGATTTTTCGCCCTGTTTGACCAATGTATGATTTCTCACAATCAGTACAATTTATTTTATATATACCGCTATTTTCGTAAATATTATTATTTTTTAAATTTAAGGTGTTTATTTTATATTTTAAATTATTTTTAGTTTTGAATGCTACATTTAAACCTTGTTTTTTGAATAAATTGGTTAATTTGTATATGTTATTGTTTATAAATGTGAATGTTATCCATCCTTTATTGTTAGTAGCATTATTGACTCTTAATTTTTGTATATATTTTGATTTTGATTTTATTTTGTGAAAGAGTTTAATGAAAATTTCGAGCCATTACCTGAAGGAAAAAGAAAAGAATTTGGTAAATCTGTACATATTTTTTACATTTATTTATGTATATACTAGTATATCGCCACGGTTTCCCTCACGGTAGGCAGGGGCGGATCTACATAAGGGCTTTTTGGACTGCAGCCCAGGGCAAAATCGCCCCCAACCGCTATTGAAAACAATAAACGATCGATATTGTAAAGTAAAAATAATAATATCTAAAATTAAAATACAAAGATATATTTAACTCTAATTTTTCAAAATTATTTTTATGATCATCCTGCTTCAGAATCTACTTTAAAGGGTTGACATTTAACATTCTTCTTCTTCATAGTGCCATACTCAGCTTCTGAGCGTCGGCGACTACCTATTCGTACATCTCAGCTGTACAGATATAGGTAGTGTATTAGGCAATTATTATATTCAACGTAGGTGTACACACGCAAGACTACATTCGGAACTGATTAGTAATCGTTTGATTTATCGCGCTACAAGTGCAGTCCCGTGTGGGTTTGCTGTGTACTGACCTAGCGCGCATATGGTGTTGTACGTGGTGGTTTTCCATTGCCTTCCACGTAGTTATTAGCGATTATTTATTTTATTTAATTCATGTAATAAGTTGGTCGTCGCTCGGGATCGAACCCGTGACCCCCATATCGTAAGTCAAGCGCTCTAGCAACTAGCCTATCGCGACGACATACATTTAACCTAACTGTGATAAAATATTTTTCAAAATCAATATAGTACATATAATATATATATATATATATATATATATATATATATATATATATATATATATATATATATGTGTATATATCAATAAGGTATTCCGAGTAGGATTAAGAGAAAATAGAGCGATCTGTAAAAATAACAAAATAAAAGACTGTCAATTAGACAAGCATATAGGCATAGTTTATAGTTTTCTGCTTATTAAGCAATTCCGAATTCTGGTCCGTCTCTTATATATCGTTCATTACTGCTAATGCCAAGCACACACACATACGCATGGAATTGTTGAATTTGTGTTTATTGTGTAAAGTAGTAAGTCTGGGGTATCTTTTTAAGTTGATTCCAGAAAAAAGGCACAAAATTTATTTAATAAACTGGCGAAACTCGATACTGCAATTTTGATTATTTTTTGAGAAGAAATTTTGGAGAGATTTAATTTAGTTAGTAAAAAAATACAAAGCCCTGGTTTAGATATTTGTGAAGGCAACAAGTTAATGTGTCATTAAACGAGTTCGTGAACAACATACGGCACCAATCAGATCTGAAGCTGACGGAATACGAAGAAAAAGCTAAAAAATCTAGTACTAGTGTGGGAACCGATTACAGTGACATAAACAAGAGGCGCATTACTTCAAAATGTTCAGATAAGTCTACAGATAAGGTCTCAGTATACGGCGCAGAAGAATTTAAAAGAGACACACTAAACGCGGCGTCGGATAAGCTGATTATGAATTTAAATAAAAGAAACCAAGTCTATAAGATATGTAGCAAAAAAATCAAATTTTTAATGGGGATTTGCAAGACAAAAATATGGAAAATATAGATCTGGAAGGTGTACGTAATGTTACAGATTATTATCCAGATAACGTAGTTGAACATTTAACGAATGCGTGCGCATTCAGTTAAAATATTATTTACCATAGTCTAAGCCAGAGTCTTACAACTCTTGCAGTGAAATTTTTATGCTAATTTATGAAAAGAAACTTGTTGATGTTTTCCCCAATTGCTATATACTTCAGCGTTGCCAATTACTTAAAGCGGAGCGCTCTTTCTCCAGTATGTCGCATATATAGAAAACAAATGCAGGACAATAATGTCGAACTATTGACTAAATCATTTATCAGTTCTTTCCATAAATTGTGAGTTAACGAAGGCCTTACAATATGATGAGCAAATAAAAAAAATTGCAGCACAAAAATGCAGAAAGGTTGCTTTATAATTTATCTCAACATAATTACACATAACTTGTCAATTTCTTTTGCAATAATGTCGTAAAGTTTTTATTTGTATCCACAAACACTAAGAGTCATGTTAAATAAATAAAATATTTTATTGTCCTATTTTTTTCCTATACTGTATACCTACATCACTATAAGTTTTTTGATAGAATGGCAATTAGTTGAGTAATTAGGTAGGCTTCTAAGTAGCATTAGCCCAGGGCCCCACAAATTCACGATCGGCCCCTGACGGTAGGGTAACAACTGAAGTTAAAAATGCAACACAAAATATTTGGATATTACGTTTTGAAAGCCGTTTAAAAATTTTTAGGAATAAATTGCGGGCTACAAAAAATAATTTTTCCTACTTTAACAACCATGTATCCCACGTTACGTAATTATTCAGATAAAGGTAATTTGCGCAACTTTTATTTTAACTTAAGAATTACGAGTTTCGCGAAGTCCAGTTGGATTCAGATTTCCCAATCTTTTCTTTCGGATTTACGAATTTTTGAATAAAAATTATTTACTAATAAATTCGGCGCTTTTGAGGGGGTTTCTTTCATAACTCGCAGTCAAAGGCGAAATTTTAAAATTGAGCTTCGATGCGCCTATGATCTTTTTCATCTACCTGTATTCCAAAGAAATAAGATAAACTTTTAAAACACGAATAAAACGCTTGGAAAACAACGCACAGAAATGGTTTCAGATATCAACACTGACGCGAAACAAATTTACGTACGCATACCGGTGCATTTTTCTCTTAACAGACGCGATTTTCAGTCGTGTAATGTGAAAGAACACTTTTGTGCGATTTTATGTCGCATAACGTGAAAGGGCTCTTAGTGTTTGCGATAAATTCCAAATCGTTCACGTATCATTCATTTTAATTTGATGAAACATGATTGTGAAGGAAATTGTGTGACAGAAAAAAGCCTTGCCGCACCAGCAGTCGCGCATATTTCATCTGGCTACATATTTTGATGTGCGTATGCGTGTGTAGTGCACCTAGATGAGTAGAGGCAGTAGAACATTCAACAGGAAAGACAACGCCGTTTTCTCACTCGCTACTTTAGAGCAGGAGTCAGTCGGAGCAGTAGTCGGAGCAATTGTCGCCAGAGCAATAGTCAGATTTCTGGAGCGGTGAGCAGTGTTTTTCCGATCTGGTTTGTCGGAACAGTGACAAAAAATCAGGGCTGCGATTTTTGGGACATCACTAATGGTAACAGTATTGTCATTCTACGTTTAGAATTCGCCGAGATTGTATTGAATATAACGTTCTGTTGACCCCTGCCGTGTTAGTGCGTTTGTACTCTTGTAATAATGGATGTAGCAACTAAACAACGTTGTGCGATAATATTTTGTAGGTAATTAAAAAAATTGGCAGTTGAAGCGATAGGAAGCCCACAAAAAGACGATTGCATGCCAGAAAGTACGATATCTTGATGCCACAACGAATTCGTGGAGGGAAGCGAATCGGCTTCTTTAATTCCGCACGGTGGAATTGCACCGAGACAAATATACTTGCTGCAATTATTGTCGTGTATAGTTCTGAAAGCACAGATTCGCATTTCGAAAACGTTAATCCATGAAATGCAAACAAAGTACTTAGGAATGATACGAGTGCGTTCCACTTAGTTGCCGCATTGGTTAATTCGAAACCAGATGAACCATCGTACGAATTTGTTTGACAGAAATGGCTTACAACTGTCGCAGAAGATTTTGCTTTTTTAGAATGAGTCATAACATGCGACGAAAGTTAGGTCTACTATTTCAATCCCAGGACTAAACTGGAAAGTGTTACTTGGTAAACATTAAGCTCGCCGAAAAAGAAGAAAGTGCGGTAAAATAAATCCGCAGGAAAGGTAATGTTGATTGCCTTCTTTGATTATAGGGGAATTTTGCATCGACATTTTATGCCGCCAAAAACAGCAGTTAATGCAGCATACTACCGTACTACACTCCATAGCCTACAACGACACATTCGCATGAAAAGGCCTGCCATCGAGAACAAGTTGGTGCTCTATCATAATAACGCTCACCCTTGTATTGCTAATTTCGTCAGCCGGTTCCTTAAGGATCACAACATTGAAGTGACAGATCACCTATCCTACAGTGCTGACTTAGCGCCGTGCGATTATTGCCTTTTTCCAAATGGGAAGAAAGAACTACGCAGACGCTAGTTTTCATCATATCAAGAAGTTATGAATGCAGCGCATGATTAATTTTCCAACCATGTTGCTGAAGCAGAATTCCAAAAAACGATTATGCTCAAGTGCAACGAATTGAATAGTGAAGGTCATTACTTCGAAAAAGAAAAACTTGCTGTTGTCGATAGCGAGTCGGATGAAAATTAATTTTTAACACGTAATTCTTTACCGAAAAAATGTAAGTTTTTATTTATGACAGGGGTCAGCGTAACTGTTTTTTAAACAAATTACTTTAACCGAATGAATTTTTCGCTCATCGAGGTGTGCGAACTCTCGTTGAAAAGCGAATAAACCAATTTATACGTCTACATTGTTTCTCATCAAATACTAGTAGTGTGTTCGTACACTAATGTTACTGACAATAGTTTCTGGACAGCCTATGAACCTTGTTGTTAATTGTTCTGTTTTGTCAAAATCGCTGGTCTCTCGTTCGACTGAATTGCTGTTCCTTTTTTTTCATACGTAAAACAACAACGCCTTATTTACTTAATTATAATCTTCTTCCGGTGTGACAAACACATTACACGATGACAAATTACTAACTGACGTAAATTAAATCGAGTATTTTTACTTTTTTCGAAGCTTAGTTTTAAAACGATTTCTCTTTAACAATTAAACAACCCCTTTTTCTGAGTGTAAAGGCTCCATCATAATGTACATTATCACAACCTGGGTCACCATGCAAAACTGACTACGAGAATCCTATCGAATTCAACGTTAAACATTTTTTCCTGACTCATAGCCGCCCCCTTTCGAATGTTAAAGTAACGCAGAGAGATGGCGGTTTAATCTCATACAAAATGATGAAAATTACAAATTTCTTCAAAAAAATAAGAAAAAAAGCATAACATATTTGTACGTAGGAAATTTTTACTCCTTCTTATACTGTTTTACATTGATTTAGGTTTTACTGTCATGTTCATTCATTTAGAAAAAAAATTGGTGTTTGCACTTTTGAATTCCTTCAAAAGTATGTTTAATATAAATAAATGATGATTTGTTTAATCGATAATATTCCACAAAATGTTTTATAGAAGTTTTATAACGGAATAACTCTGTTCCGTAGGAGTAAATCTCGGAAGTAAAAAAAATTATAAAATTTTATTTGAATCGAATAGAACGAAGAACCGAAAATAACGACCAGGTTATCCGCCCCACTTTTTTCGTTGTAATCGATTTTCACTGTATTATTATTATTATTATTATTATTATTATTATTATTATTATTATTAAGCTTGGTTGTGTTTTCTGTGCTCTTTAAATTTTGACTCAAAAACAAGTGAATAAGATAGAAAGTGTAGTTGAAAAGTGAACAATTATCTTCAAATAGGTGCTCTGGTCAATGATTGGTGACAGGTGGCTATAAACATTATTAAATTATTTCTTTTTAAACAATTTTCGTGTATCAAAATTTTGTGCGTTCAATTCTCTATTTTGAAATAGAAATTAGCTTTTTTGGCTTTCAATAACGTGGATAAAACCTGCGTGAAATGTTGCCAAACTGTGCCAGAAGACGGCGGATTTTTAACTTGTGCTGAATGCTGCGATGACTTTCATTTAGAGTGCGGTAATGTCCCACCTCGTATCTGGAGTAGAATGGGAACAACGGCTAGAGAAACCTGGAACTGTCCAACATGTAAAACAGCAAATAAAGACAAGAAAAATTTAAAGACTCTGATAAAAGAAGAAATGAAACACCTGTATGAGAAAATTGATGGTCTGGTAAGCAAATTGGAAAACATTGAGAAACAGTATGTAGCCTCACAGGCAAAGTTGGAAGAAACTGTAAATCTGTTGCAATCATTACGTTCTGAAAACACAGAACTAGTAATGCAAAATAATGAGCTACATCAACGTGTGGACCAATTGGAACAGCAAACTAGAAAAAATAATGTGATTATAAAAAATTTACCACATTCACCTCAAGAAAACCTAAACCAAATACTTGTAAAAATAGGAGAGGTTACAGGCACAAAAATACAAGAATCCGATGTTGACATTTGCCACAGGCTATCTAAATCACCGCGATAAAAATTTGCGAATGTAGTAGTTCGCCTTTGTCGCCGCGAACTGAAGTTTCAGTTGCTAAAAAATTGCCGAATGCGGCGCCCAACACTTGCCGACATAGGATTCACCGGAATTAACTCGAGCATTCCCTTTTATGTATCCGAACATCTTACCCAGGCTAACTCCAAACTGCTCCGTGAAGCCTAATCGCTGCGGACAAACAAAAGTTGGAGGTTTGTTTGGGTTCGCGATGGAAAGATATTCGCAAGGAAAGACGAGAAAGCGCCAGTGATAAGAATTACATCAATCGAGCAAGTCTCTGGACTACTAAAAACTCCGAATTGACTATTAATTCAGTTTTCGGTAAGTAATAGTATTAAAAATATATATATAATTATTGGTATAAACACTGGTTCTTTGTTATGTCCAACTGGAACTGATAGAACTTCATTCATAATGGGAATTTATAATATAGATTTATATATTACTTATTATAATTATAAATTAGCATTATTCCTTCCTCCACTGAAATCCAATGTTAATCACTCTATCATTATCTGCCATCTTACTCTCTGCTTAAAAAATCCAAATCTTTATTTACTTTACTTAATTACACATTCAGAAAATCACAATTTATACAGTTATCCTATCCTTACTAAATATATTACTAACAAAAATATGCGTATATTTACATTTGCAAATACGTTTATCAGTTGTAACTTCTTAATCTTAAATTCCATCCGTATCGTTTTTATAAATTATAAAAATGTTTCACTTTTAATTTAATTTGGTTTTAAATGTAAAAACACAGTCTCAAAAATATATGCCATGAAACGAAATACCCTCCATATAAACAACTATATCGGCAATTTTAATCATTCATACATAATTCACGTATCTAATAATTGTTATAGAACTAAAGGAAAACCCAGATTGCTGCATATAATAAACAAGATAATTTTCTCTTCTGTTAAAACTACAGTAAACTTTATACTACGCAATCTAAACTTCACACAAATATGTTTATCAGCAGTAACTTCTTGATTTTATATCCCATCAATATCATCTTAAATAAATTTTTAAAAAAAAAAAAAAGGATGTTTCACTTTTACTTTGATTCTAATTGTAAAAAACGCAGTCTCAAAAAATATATGCCATGAAACAAAAAACCCTTCAGATAAACAACAACATCCGCAATTTTCAATCACTCATACGTAATTCACGTATCCAATAATTGTTACAGAGCTAAAAATTTCAGTTTCGGAAGCAAACCTAGATTACTGCATATAATAAACAAGGTAATTTTCTCTTTTGTTAAAACTACTGTAAACTTCATACTACGCAAATTAAACTTAACCCGATATAAAATTTAACTAAATGCAACTTAACGAATTAGAAATACTAACATTAAATGTAAGCAGCCTAAGAGCTCATTTTAATGAACTATTACTATTTTTAAATGAGTCGGAAGTGAACTATGATCTATTAATCTTAACAGAAACTTGGCTAACCAAGGATGAGGTGGCGAGATATGAAATTCCAGGATACATCTTTCGAGAAGACTGTAGAATTAAAAAAAGATCAGGTGGTTTATTACTATACGTTAAGGAAAATATAGTAATTGCAGAAACCGATATTAAAATATCGACTGGTAATATAGTTTGCATAAACATTAATTTAGAAAACAATCGTAATATGTCAATTGTTGGTCTGTACCGTTTTTGCGAATCCCATCACGCAGATTTCCTAACCGATCTCTCTTTGGTTATAGATAAGTTAGAAAATATAGCAGTAATTACGGGTGATATAAACATAAACCTACTAGATAATCTAAAAAGTCTAAACTACTTAAATTTACTAAGAGCAAATGGCTTCAAGAGTATTCAAAACCAACCTACATTTCACAAAAGAAATAATTCATACACTTCCTGTCTAGATCATGTTTTTATCCGAGGGCTTAAAAATATTAGTATAAAACTAGAAGTTGACACCGCTATTATTCCATGTAGTTTTTCCGACCATTCCGCAATAAAAACAAAAATTAAATTAAACTGTAATTACCGTGATAAATCAAGTAGACGAATTTATTTTATTGACAAACCTCTGCTGCAACGCAATCTTAAATCATGTTGTTTAGATGAAATATACAATAAATCTACGTCAATTGATGAAAAATTTAATACATTTATCTCAATGATAAAAGATGCTTTAGAACGTTCTAAAAGATTCATAAAAGACCGCAATTTACAACGTAAAAGAGCTGATTGGGTAACAGAGGAGGTTATTGCACTCTCCATGGAAAAAAATGCAATGTATAAACTAACTAATAAACTAACTAATAAACTAACTAATACAAGTACACAAAATGATGAAGCGAACAAGCGTTTTAAACAAATATCTAGAGAATTACAAAAACAAATACGAATTGCTAAACAAAACTATTATTCACATAAACTAAACAGCTACAATGACAACCCTAAAAGATACTGGGGATTAATAAAAAAGGTAATAGGTAACAAAAAACCTGCGTTAAAAAATATCAAAGTCAACGATGTAACATGGACAGTTGATGGTAATGAGCGCATAATTTCCAATCATTTTAACAATTATTTTTCAAATATAGTTAAAAAAATGAAAATATCGTCAAGATCTAACGCAAATATAGCGAACATGTTGTATTATAACTGCAGTTCGTTCGGATTTGTTGAATTCTCCAAATCTGATATTAGAAATGCCATAATGTCATCACCAAATAAACATTCATTTGGATCCGATGGAATATCAATCGTCTTAATAAAAGAAAACATTGATTTTTTTATAAATCCTCTAACATACTTAATGAACGAATCTGTTGCGTCTGGTAAATTTCCTACCGTGTTAAAATTTGGCATAATAACTCCAGTCCACAAAAGTGGTACTACTTCCGACATTTCCAACTATAGACCGATATGCATATTGCCAACTTTTTCAAAAATTTTTGAAAAATGTATAAAAGAAAGAATGCTAAATTTTCTATACAAAAATAATTTCTTCAGTAAAAACCAATATGGCTTTTTAAAAAATAAATGTACCGATGACGCACTGTTTGATCATGTCACATCTATATCAGAAAACTTAGAATTTGGCCGATCGGTAGCCGCTGTTTACTTAGATTTTTGCAAAGCATTTGACGTTGTTGACCATGCGATACTTTTAAAAAAATTACATGCATGTGGCTTTCGCGGTATAATCTACGATTGGTTCCATACATATTTAACAGACAGAAAATGCGTCACAAAAATAAACGAAATCCTTAGTGACAGTGTTGTGCAAGAGTTTGGGGTACCTCAAGGAAGTATTTTAGGTCCTATACTTTTCCTTATATATGTAAATGATTTATGTAACTTAAAAGTCTCCGGTAAGATATACAGTTATGCAGATGACACTGTTCTCATTGTAAGCTCTAGGTTTCCAAATATCTTACAGAATCTAATACAAAGCGACCTGAATAAAATACGAAACTGGATGAATGTAAACTCTATCGGATTAAATGTAAATAAGACAAAATACATGATATATAGTCACTTACCGCAACATAAATGGGACCAATTAAAAATACAATGGGACGATAAATTTATTGAAAGAGCGTACGAAATAAAATACCAAGGAATATACTTAGATTGTAAACTTTTATGGAGTTCACATTTAGCGTACTTATCGACAAAATTAAGAAAGTTAAATTATTTATTTCACTATCTACAGCAAATCTTTAATAAAAAACAACTTATGATCTTATATTCAGCACTTTATCAACCAACCCTTATATACGGAATTATACATTGGGGTAATGCAGCGAAGTATCACCTCTCACCAATAATCTATTTGCAAAAATCAGTAAGTAAAAAAATCAACGGGATAAAGAGAAGTGAAAACACTAAAAATTTTTTGACTGTTAAGAATTTATATTATATGCAATTAATACTATATGTGCAAAACAATAGGGATAAATTCGAAGTAAAAAAACGACCGGGAATTACTAGAACATCAGTACAAGAGAGGGCTAAAGTACCTACCTTTAACAAATACCATGTAAGATTACAAGCACGATATATGGGCTCCGTCTTATACAATTCACTGCCAGAAAATATTAAAATAAATCTCGCAAAATACAAGAACAGACGAAAAATCTTATTTGAATTTATCACAAAAAATTCTACCCACTTCCAAAGTATCATATATTAAACGCGAACAAAATTGTCATACACAAAATACAGAATATAATTCACAATGTACAATAAAGTAGCCTGATTGCTAATTGTATAATAATGCAATACACAAATTTAGACTCACGAACTTAATAATTGCTAAGATTCAAAATTTAATAGCACAACCTAAATTATAAATTATAAATATGATAGATTAGTTATATAGTAAGAGTAGTTTAGATGAGCGAACGACAATTGTCTTTGTTTACTTTTATTAAAAACACTACTATTACCTCGTGTTGCCAATTAGAATAGACATTGCCAAAGCTCAAAGAAACTGAATTGCTATAAAATAATGTTAACAACTTTATATTCAGTAAATATCGTAATTTGAACACTCTTTAATAAATATAAAATTAATAAAATTAATAATAGATAGTAAATCTACTACCCCAAAAATAATTCAAAACGCCATAATATCTCAAATTGATAAAAATACTTAATGTAAAATATTTCTTTTTTCCATTTATACACCTCACTATTCTGTTAGATTAGATTACATTACGAAACTTACATTCGAAATATTAAATATCCTAAGCTTTTATTTGAAATTGGTATATGAAATAACCTTGCATAATTTTGATATTGTGTTTCTCTAAACCTAATTAAAATATTAATATTTAATAATATTAAATTCTAGTTTTAGTATCTAGGCACTCTTAGTGTAAACACATATGTTAATTATTTAAAATGGTAAAACAAAAATTGTTAACATGGGTTAAAAAGAGTGGTTATATAACTGCAGTTACATTGTATTTTTTTTTAAATTACTTATCTTACTTAAATTTACTAAATCTAACCAAACGCATTTTGACCCATGTAAATAATAAAAACATATATATATTATATTACATTACACGGATTACTAATTATTACACTGTTATAAGCATCGTAAGCATCCTATTATTATTATTATTATTATTACTACTATTGTTATTATCATTATAATTATTATTATTATTATTATTATAAAATTATGTTTGAAGTTCTCCTATGGTTCCCTGGGGCTTGGGGTATGAGTGTGCGTAAATTTAGTTAAATTTAGTTAACATTATAATTAAAAATGTTATTCTTACAATTTATCAATACCTAATTTGATAGCAAAAATTGTAAACACTGGCCAACGGAGTGTACCTAAAATTATAAATAATTTGACTTAAGTTTATAAACACAGATTGGCCCGTGTATAACCATTTATGTCTCCGCTGCTCGCGCTTTCAAAGCGCATAAGCGGTTTTTAAGAAAATCCTAAGTTAAATTTATTTTAGTTTTGAATGTAAATACTTTTAAAATAAATTCTTGATTCTTGATTATTATTATTATTATTATTATTATTATTATTAAAAGACTTTTACCCATTTTTAAACTGTGCTACATTTACACTTGTAGAAGAAAAATTGCATTTATTGCAGACGTCCGAATACGAACTCTCACAGTATAATACATATGTATGTGTGTCGTGTTTTTCTCAATCTCTCAAAAAATTTTTATTTTTTCGGTTCAGCAAACCACTTTTCTGTTTTATAGCCAAACTCCTGCACTATCCACTAGGGACCAACCTTTGTGTCCGTAGGATTCCATCACTTTATTCAGTGATCTAGAACTTCTTTATCTTCAGAAAGTACGCTCCGGAATTCAAATTTTTCAAGTCTTGGCTTATACTGCTCACTGCATCCTTTCTCTTCCTTTCCTTTCGATTATTTCTTTCCTTTTCCATTTCCTCCGTTTCTTAACTTTTCTCAAAATAACTGTCGACCACCCCTTTAGTTCTATGCACTGGGTAAACGTCTATGACGTGCCCAAAAAAAATAATACTTATAATAATAATAATAATACCGCTTCGACATCATTATAATAAATATGAAAACAAAAAAAAATCCAACGCAGAGATCCTTAGCTGTTGCATATACCTAGAACAGACAAAATTTCCCGCCACGACCACATACTAAATGCGGGACATCCTTCTTCTTATCTATTTATGATCTACTGTTATCTACTGTTTGCTTTCCCTTTTCGCCTCCTTAACATTACCTGTTCAATTTTGATTGACTCCGAATACTTGGAAAGTACACAGAATTTCCTATCTACGAACGACTCGGGCAAACGTGCCAGCTTGCCTAAGGGAGGCTGTAGGAGCCCATCGTGAACTCCGCAATGACAAATAAACTACACTATATCCTTTGACGAATAAAATACACACGAGACCTTTAGAACGACAGTGGTTGTTAAAAATGAAAAACGCAAACAAAGGAAAATTCTTTCTTTTTATCCTGCTCCTTTACAAGGTATTTTTACTCGCTATAATAATTCGTAAAAAAATTTCCGAAACACGAACGTGAACACGAACATGAACACGAACGCATTTCTCTTTCATGATGGAGAAAATTAATGAGAACCCGTTATATTGAAGATGTTATAACGTTGAAAAAATGGTAAAATAAAAAATGCCATTATTCCGCGGTTCTTGTGAAGACTACCGCTCAAGACGCAACGTGCAGATGTAATTTGGAAAAATTATCATAACATCTCGGAACACAGTGGTGCGTCCCGAATGATCTCAAACCCCGGCGAATATTAAACCATGATTTTAAATATCGCCCGTCTATACTTATTTTTTCTCGCCGATTTTTGTAGCAGGTTCATTCCTCTAACACATACACGGACACGCGCGTAATCCGATATACAAAAAATCCCTATCACGCAACAGCCTGAAGTGTTTTTAAATCGTGTTTTCCTTCTTCCGAAAATTCAAATTTTACATTTCTCAGTTTGAAATAATTTATTTATGGATGCTGAAAAAAAAACAAAAAACGCGACGATAAAGGAAACGTATAATTGCTCCAATATTAAAATAAACCGAATGATTCCGCTCTAACTTAAATTTTATCCTATATTTTCCAGGAATTCGCTCAAAACATTAATATTTTTCCGTTTTTGACTTACAACAACGAGGTTAATTTTTAAGTATACATACGGGAGATGATACTTTATTATCACCAGCTGTTTACAACGAAACACAAGATTCGCCCGGGGAGGGTGTAATTAAAAAATGAAAATATTTTTATTCGAAACCAGTCCAGCGATTTTATGTTTTCGCCTATTCCTTAATTATACACTACGTAAACAGCGTGTTCTTCCCGATTTATTCATTTAGACATATTGCACATTAACGGGCACTGATTAAAAGTTCAATTAGTGTTTAAAATAGGATCATCGCACGAAGCTCGCACTTGGGGTAAAGTAATTTTTCAGAGCGATCAACTCCGAAAATCGCTCAAACCCGTACTACTTACTGCCACCATTCTGCGTGTACTTCAATATAGAGCTGTTAAATTCATTATTATTATTGCGCTATTTCGTATAAATTTAATTTAAAAAATATATATTTCAGATGTTTTTCTTATTCTAGAAATGTAATGATATTAACGTGCGGTTTAATACATTTTTTTTATCCTAAACTCAGGACCGATCTTATTGAGAAAAAAAAAAATTACATCCGTTTTCAGTTACTGGCATCTCAATGTTTAAAGAAGAAAAAAAAGAGAACACTTGCTCTGGGACATCATAAGTAAAGCATGAAAGGTGTTCCAGATCGTACGAAGCAGTTTTTTGGAAAACTTTTTCTATCGAGTATCGCAGATGGATGTTATAGCTAATTCTAGTAAATAATTTATTGCTCGTAAAATTGTTAAACTTTTACAAATTAAAAGAAAAAAATATATTACGTTGCTCTTGCTTCTCGTTCTCTGTGCTTCGCTAACCAACTGTACTCCCCCGCGTGCGTACGTTGTTCACCAAACCTTGCAAAAATTGTTCACGCAATTTAATTTAGGATGATTCCGTATAATGTACGCAATGCTAATAATAAGATGGTTCTGAAACGACAAAAATATCAAATTAAAATATGCAATAGTTCAAGACCGCGGTTTGACTTATAAACTTCAAAATTCGATCATAAATTACACTTAATAACCTCTTTCATTAACTTTGCAAGCTAACCGATAACCCTGGGCGACAAAAAAAAAAAAAAAACAACAAAAAAACCAAGAATATATAATACGGAATTTAAAGCGACCTCAAAAATTACCTTAAAAAATTCATAACCCATCACCGAATAAACCTTCAAAAGTGAAATTCAAAGTATAAAACAAAACGTAGAAGGTCTTACATTAAAAAAAAAAAAAAAAAAAAAGCGGTTAAAAAATTATATCGATTTCCCCTTTGGACTCAAAAACAGCAAAAAAATCATGTCCACGTAAACAATAGCTCGTGTAAAAAACTAAAGAAAACCAAAACGTATCTCACACATAAGCACAAAAGACCGCTTCGTAGGAAAACTATAGCCGAGCTTACAACTTAATATTTATGCTCCTGAAGCGCTGAAAGTTCGAAATTTTTTGAAATCTTTTTTTTCCGGACATTTGATAAATATATTGTGGTGGAAAAATCACTATTTATCAGGAACGAAATCGAATTTCATTTAATTAACGAAACTTCCGAAGTTAGCTAAAAGTTCAAAAAAGCGCAAAAACTAAAGTGTAGACCAGCCCCACTCTTGCGGCGCGAATATTAGAGATGAGAATTTTGAAAAAGTTAAAAATATGCGCATCTCCGTATATTTCTCTAGTTTGGAACACCCAGGTTCCCGATCTTAAAATTGCCGGGTGTTGAAAGCTCGAAATTTTTGGAAAAGTTATTTTTTCTTTTCAGGCATATGATATGTTGCGATGGAAAGATCGCTCTATTTATCGAGAACAAAACCGTATTTCATGTTCTTAACGAAACTTTCCGAGTTGGCGAAAAGTCCAAAAAAATACGTATCCCTTCCTCGCTGCAGCGCGAAAAATCAGATTTCTTTGTTTTAAATTTAGCATATTATGTGTAATATATAAATATTATGGTTAGCTTTAACTTAACGTACGCAATAACATGAAGCGCATGAAAGATCATGCTTGACTGAACCTGTTTCTTTTTCTACCACGTACACTTGTCTCTTCGGATACATCTTTAAATTGTTGGTTTTCTCTTGTATCATAGCTTTCCTCTAGCATCATATTATTTACGGCATTCCTAAAGGCGCGATGTCTACCCAAATGTTCTTCTTCGAATTATCATGTTACCCAACCTTTTGTTTAGATATCTACTCGTCTTAGATGTTGCGATTACGTGTAAAAAGCAATGTGGTACTAAAATTACGAGTATAATAATTCCATCGAAATAAATCCGGAAGTATTTTTTAAATCTTAATTTGATACAAGGACCACCAGGTGACAGCTTCAGCACTCAAGCGGGCTAATTAATTTTTATTAAAAGCGTGTTTTATTAAATAGTCGTTTGTCAACAATTACTTGTATTTTTCATCACGTACCGTATTTGGTTTGATGTAAAAGATGAAACTGTTTTTTGTTTCTGTTTTTTTGTTTCCAGAACGTTTTTAAACTGAGACTGAAATTTTAAAGTTCAAATTCACCGATTTCGGGTGTTCATCAGATAGATTTACCGCATACATTTTTTATTTAATAGATTTTTATTCTTGCAACAGTTTGTTGGTAAAAACAAATTACTCCAAAAATAGTAAAGAATTTGCCAGAAAATTGTTTATCGTCTAAAAACTTAAAAAATCCGATTAAGTTCTCTTCCTTGCATTTATCTTTTTAATTATTATTTGCCCGAAACTCAATCCTTTCTATTTGCAGTTTACCCGAACATCTGTAATATCATAATCAAAAATGGATTTTAAAACAATTTGATTTTTCCCAGACACAAACGTTCTGTGCAAACCACTTCATTTTAATTCTAAAATTACAAATGAGAGAAAAATATTTTTACCTCGTTTATATAATTCTGCACAACAAGGTAAACAAACAAAACTGAAATTTTCTACCTCCGGAAAATATCGCACTTAACTTTAAATACTTTATTAGGCGTAAATAAAGACAATTTCGTCCTTCAACTTTAAATTAAAAATTATTCATACGGTTTGCCGAATCTGTAAAAAATAACAGTTTACAAATTTATTTGAAAAAAAATAGTTATAATGTTCTTTTATTTGTTTGTTTTTTTCCCCCTTTTTTACGACAAGAAACATATCGATTTCATTCCCTGAATTGAAAGTAAAAGAACCGTTTCCGTAACACTAAGCCAACGAAAATTGATGTGTAATAACGTGTTCAGAATGAACTAGTTCAAGAAAAGATCGAAACTAAAGGGTAATTTTTTGTAGAAGAGACAGTTTTCAACATGAAATCGATGCCAAAAACGGTAAAAAGTGTTAACTTGATGGTAACAACAAAATCTTTTATTACTCCCGACGTAAGAATGGTATCAAGAAAGTACACACATGTAAGAAAAAAGGTTCGATCCTCTGGACCCCCGGATGATAGTTCTTTTATAACACTTACGGAAAAGTAGCTTTCAATTGACCACGTCATTCTTTAAAAAAATATATAATTATAATTTACTATTTCCGTTACAATTTCAGTTACGTATTTCATAATGCTTTTTCGTAACCCTTTTTTCATGTCCTGACGCAATCTGGATAACCTCGCACTAAGAGCGTAAACGCCATGTGCAATCTTCTACAATTCTGGTAAAAAAGTCGGTTCAACGTCCATGTTATTCTTCACAAAATAATTATGTACCTTTTTTCTCGTGGTAATTTAAGAAATTTTCAGGACCGATAAATTTGATTGTTATATCGTACAGGAAAACGTTACATAGTTTCTAAATAATTCAGAGGTAACAAGATTTCTTCGTACCCCCAGCACAAGAATAATATAATCATTAATATACACATACCGATACACAAATATTAAATGACACGTATAAAAATTTTTAAAATTAATATAGAAATGTCCCTGTATTACACGCCTCATTGGAAATTAATTTGAAATATAATATTACTTACCAAAACCTTTTTAACCGCCTTCTGGTACTTAGCCCGTGCCCTCCAAAAAAAAAAAAAAAAAAAGAAAAAGAAAAAACCGCGTTTTTCACCGACGACGTTACTCTCTCATTGCTTGAAGAGTTAAAAAAAACTATTATATACAACGAGTTATGAACGATTAAGTGAAATACAGACTGACCAGCAGTGGAATTACCCAAATGTATCTGGGCTACGCAGAAAACGTGCCCATTTAGATTATTTTCGGCAGCGGAAGAACGGCGGGCACATTTAAATCACGTGTGTGTGTGTGTACTGCAGTCGCATGTACATACCGCTGTAACATCGGTAAATACGGATTACTTTTCTAGACGTTAACTCAGTACTGCAGCGCAGTGGTAATATTCGATATTTTCAACGGCGGGATTTAAACTAGTCAATTAATCGAAATCGTTCGAAATCGTTTATAGTTACAAGTGGAGATTTTATTTATTAATCGCATTTAATTATTCCTTTCCTGTAAAAAAATAAGCCTTTTTTTTTTGCTTTTAACAATTATCTTAAATCTCCGTTACAATATAGCGCCTGCGTACACTACACGGATGGATTATAATGGGATTAGTTTGTCATAACAGATAAATGGTCGCCATTTAATTTTAAAAAGCATCTAAAAAAGAAACTAATAGCTACAAAAAAAATGAGGAAGACGAACCTCAGTATGTATGCGTTCGGCAGAAGCTGCCTTGACCGAAGAAATGAGCGTTGCGAAATTGCAAAGTAATCAAACGATATAATAATAATAAAAATAATAGTAATAATAGTAATAATAATAATAATAATAATAACAATAATAAGTATAATAATAATAATAACAATAATAGAATATTTCTGATAAAAAACATCACAAGTAACTTTTAATTTAAAGAATCAAAGTCTCTCTATATACATATATATATATATATGTATACAATGTGTTTGTGTACAAGGGCGTCGCCAGCCGATGAGCCAGGGAGAGGTAAGATGAGTTGCTAGCCGCCGGGGGGGGGGGCAAGATGATAGAAAGAGGATATGAGTTATAGGAAAAATAAAATTTATAAGTTATAAAGACTTAATATTTTATTAAACAAGAATAAAATCCTAATTAAAACATAAGTTTTCCAAATTGTCCATGATTACGCGCCTAGGAATACTCATCAATGCCAGTTGATTAAAAAGTTTCGAGGCTCTAGGGGGGGCAGCTGCCCCTCCCTGCCCCCGCTAGCGACGCCCATGTTTGTGTATATATATATATATATATATATATATACATATATACTAGCTGATCCGGTGAACTTCATACCGCCTTAGAATCAATAAATGTTGTGTGTTATTAGCTGAATTAAATTCATTTTTTTATTAAGATAAAATTAATATTCAAAATGAATTAAGTTCAATAAATGTACAAAAATTAAAATGAAAAATATTTTAATTACATTAAAATGAATGTAATTCACGTGGTAGCAAGATTCCCCTTAATAACAAAAATCAGTATAAATTTACTTTGAAAAATTAAAGTAAATTACTTTGGAAATATGTTTTTTCGGGCTATACCATCAGCTAACAACACGGAGTACACACTCAATTTACATACTTTTTAATAAAGTGTACTCTGTGTTGTTAGCTGATGATGGGCCATACACGAAAAAACGGGTTTCTAACGTAATTTAATCACTTAAAGTAAATTTATACCGATTTTTAGGATTCCCCGTGCACATATAATGTACGGAATAAACCCAATAAGATGGTTCACAAATGACAAAAATATTCAATTATACAATAGCTCGAAAACGGTTTGACTTATCAGAATTGGATCGTAAATTATAATTAAACTTCTATCTATGACAATTTACAACTTTAAGCTGAACGATTACCCTGGGTAGCAAGGAACCGTCTAAAATATATAATATGGAATTTAGAACGACCTGAAAAATCACCCTTGAAAAATTCAAAACACCACCAGAGATAACCCTTTAAAGCGAAATTCAAAATATAAAACAAAAAATAGAAGCCCTTTCATAAAATCCAAAAATTACGGTTAAAAAATTATGTAAACCCCCCTTTTGGGACAAAAATAGCAAAAAAAAAATGAATTTTTTTCATAAACTTTTTTTTTTATTTTGTATTCTGCTATTCGGGGTGGAGACAAATCCAACAAATCAAAGATCATAAAAATCGGTCCAGCTCTAACCCGACTTTGTTTTATATACATATATAGATATATTTATTGGGGACCGCTCTATCGGGCGCGAAAAAGCGGGCGCGACTCTATCGGGCGCAGACTCTATCGGGCGCAGCCTCTTTCGGGCGCAGGCGAACTCAGACCTTTTTACAGACCACCTACGGTGATTTTCAGGTATCATCCGTTAAATGTTATCATCTGTGTTAGTGAGAAACACGACTTACCAAATACTGCTATCGGAAATTCCGTCCAAAAAATACCGTTCTTCGTTAACGATTTGGTTTTTCCGCGCGTATAGCATGTTATATATGCATATATAATCACAAAACACATATTTTACATGATTTTATTTGGTTATTCGCTTTTTTAAAATATTTTCTATTTTTTTTTTTTTTTTGAAATAACGACTTCAGCGTGAAATACTCATAAACAGACTTTCGCGATGTAAATTTAAGAGTTCTGTTAGCAATAGTGATACGAAACGGGCGAAAATTATTAATATTAATAATCGGTCAAATACATATCGGTTTTTTTCATTTTTTTTTTTTTTGCTAACGTATAGTCAACCGTATTTAAAAAATTACAAACTATCAACTCTACGCCATTTAAAATGTAACATAACTGTATTGAATTTGCTTCTGATACATTTTCCTTATATTATCTTTCTTTTTTATTCGTATCTAGAAACGTTTATTGAAGTTTTTTCTGTTATCTACGATTTTAATTATATATTTAATTCCTTGGCGATCCAACCCTGGTTTCAAAGAAATATCGAAAATGACAAGCAAAGGTGTAAAAATTTTTGGTTTCAAAGAAATATCGAAAATGACAAGCAAAGGTGTAAAAATTTTTAAACATAAACTTATTTATGTTAATACTGGGCGAGAAATATGTACGGTATTACATATTAATTGAATTTAATATTATGTAAATATAAATTATGGTAATCTTTAAATTAACTCACAGAATGTTCAGTACATGAAACATCCTGCCTGGCTAACCTTTTTTTTTTCTTTTAGTTCGTTTAGAAAAATTTTCAATCTTCAAAACACTGGACTAATATTATTTTCGTAAAAATTTTCTGTTTATTAACCGATTTTTTTGTTTTTTTTTTTCTGTTTAGTAACTATTGATGATCTTTAGAGCAATCAGAACACAAAATTTTGGAAACAGTTATACTTTTTTTTGGTATTTAAATAAAAAAGTAATAAAAAATGTGAAAAAGGAAATCGCTGCAGCCAGTAAATCTGTTCTTATTGAAATGTTTTAATTTTTCTTAATAATCATCATTATTGGCTTTTTTACAGTGTACTAAATCTTAAGGTATCATTTAATTTTTGTATTGAAAGTACATATAGAAGTATCTGTTCTTAAATATATAATGAACTTATGTATAGGGGTGGGAAAAAAATTTTGGAAATATACAAATTCATATATATTTTTCTAAAATTTTTAATGATAATTATGGTCGAATTTGGATCATTGGGGGAACGCTAGTATTTATAAACATGTGAATGAAGTGGCAAACTGTAAATATATGAGATACATCTACATTGCAAAATGATCTAATCAATCATTATGCTCAACCACTTTGCTGTATTTGCGATAAAATTATATTTTATTTTTTTTTATTAATTAATTTATTTTTTCTAAAATCTAGTTACCTGAAAAATAAATATTTTAGAGCTAGATATTTAATCATGCACGTTATGTAACACGGATTAATTACTTGGAGTCTGTTTTTCTTATTACTGTGAAATATGACCTACATACATAAACCAGAATTCGTTTTTAAATCATGCAAAAACATTAGTAATAAAATTAACATAACTAAGTAACAAAAATTTTCCGATTTTTAAACAACTATTTGACATTCTTAAAAGTATATATTTGTTTTATAACCGCTATATGTAATTATTTTAGAAAACAAGTAAATATCGATCGCCAGTGAGTATTCCTAAAAAATACAACAGCACTAAAAGCATATATGCGGAAAATAATTTTATGGATATATTGTAAACTGCTCATATTTCTCAAACGGGCGTCAATTTTTTTTGTCGGTTCGGTTCTCACCATGGGAGATTTCCTGTGAGTGACTGAATAGAGGTAATGAATAGGACCTCGAATATTTTACAATATGCGAATCCGTAGGAATAAAAGAAGAAGCAAAAGTGATAAAATCGTCATGGAAAAAATCGTATATTTTTCTTGGAATTGACTATAGGTTTATTGTAAAGTAGTTATTATTTCGGCGGAAGAAGAATTACTAGAATATTTTTCGAATAGACTATTCTTAACAATGGCCGTAATACAGAGAATTAACGAATGAAACTATTTTCTGTAAATAAGTGTAGTGCTGTTTGTTTATTTTACCAAATCCTGAATAGCTTCATAAGAGGTGAAATTTATTTACCTGCATTGTTCATAACCGGTACGATTGGCTATTTGGTTTTTAATTTCTAAGAAAATGGTTAATTTTCTTAACAGAAGAACATAACAAAATGTACAATGAATGCGTGTAAAACATGCCATTATTGTTATTTTTACTTTTCTGTTCCGAAAAAAAAAAAGAATGCCACAAAGGATGTTGACATATAATGGTTTCTGTCATTCGTCTATGAACGTGATATAATATCAACAAAATAAAGAAAACATAGTCTTATTGATAAAAGCAACCAAGTAAAAAAAAAGAAATATGTCGATTGCGACAAATGTTTGTTGAAAGTCGAAACAAATTATAATCAGCTTCAGCTTGAAGATTATCTTCGTGGTGTACCACATAATGTAATTAGTTAACTTTAGTGTTTGCATGTATTATAGGTACTATTATTATTACTTATATGTAAGATTTCAAAATCGTTTATTTCTATATTTGTAATTAATGCTATTATTATTGTATTATAATTGCAAACTCTTATTTTGTTGGGAAAACCTGAAAGAGGAAAAACATAATTTCTAATTCGACTAGCTGTATGAACACTGGTTGTACCTTGTATATATATATGGTTTGAGAAATTATCATTCCTGCGGAAAGGGGGGATAATTTTTTTGCGACAGTTTTATCGCAATACATACTATAGGTTTCAAATTGTTGGTAACTTAAATATTGTTTGTGCGTGTTACAGAAAATACCTATTTATTAAATAAAACTGTATCAATTTCATATAAGAAAGATTGATTCTTTATCGAAGAATAATGAAGATATTGTTCCAATTTTTGTGGTTTTTGAAAATTTCAGTTATTACTAAACGACCAAACATTGTAATTTGTGTAGTATGCTGTAAGTTAATTTAACAGGCTCAACTTGATATCGGCACAGTTGTGTTTAAACCGTATGTGAAAAAAAGAAACAAAAAAACGACGGACTAGAATATTATTTTTCTTATAAATATGTTCAAAATTTATCCTCTTCTCTCTTTCATGCCTACTTCATACGACATTTTATGTTTTCGTTTACTACAAAACATGCACGCAGGAGCAAGTTCACTTTTTCATAAATATTAAACATTTTTTTCTTTCTGTACGTTTTACTTTTAGGTCAAATGAGGTTAAATCTGAAAAAGCAACCTAAAGGAATCGAACAAAAATAAAAACAAACATACTAAGGCTAATTGACGAATCATTCTGAATAAATTAATGAAATAACTATATAAAAACAAATAGACGATCGTGCTCATTTTAACAATTACTCATTTATTGTTTTGATCAAATTTTGCTTCAACGGAACTTTTCTGTTCAGCAAATACAAAAAGAAAACAAGCAAGCGTACGGATAATTTAATATTTGCAACAACACATCAAAAGTACCGAAATGCAAACCGGGTAAAGGTCCCTTGATTGACGTGACCAAATAAATAAATAAGACTGAGGTCGAAAAAGGTAATTTTCATTTAGGTTTTGCAGTCATTACCAATAAGCAGCTTTTTTCATATTATTCCTAACTGTCACTAAAGAATTTTTTTTTTTCGAAATAGAACCAAAAAACCTTTAGTAAAGAAAGCCGATGTGATGAGAAACAGAAGACAAAAAAGTTATTATTATAAATATTCAATGTAAATTGATAGAATGATGATTCGAATAACGAATACCTGCAAATTATTCCTTTTAAAGCTTTGTGTTACTCAAATCCAACTCAGCTGAACTGACAATATTTAGAAAGTATTATTGCAATTTAGTGTGATAAGTTAGTAAAAAAACGAAATTCTAGAAAAAAAAATTCGGTTAAAACGCGTTTTGTAACTAACAAACGTGTAAATTACAATGTGGTTGTAGCCATTGACGGTTCTTTTCCTATTTTTATTAAACACTATTTCACAGTGGAAAATTACTTAATCGCTTTTGTTTCTCAACTTATTTCTTTACTTTTTTCTTTTCCCCTACAAAACACGCATCGAGTATTGCCGAGTCGATTTTTCTAATTATTATAATTTTTTTATGAGTCGCTCGCTTTATTATTAAACAAAACAAGAAAAGCTTCTTGCTTATTGGTTTTATTAAAATTTTTACGAAAATAATATTAGTCCAGTGTTTTGAAGATTGAAAATTTTTCTAAACGAACTAAAAAAAAAAAGAGAAGTTAGCCGAAAGGATGTTTCATGTACTGAAGATTGTGTGAGTTAATTTAAAGATTACCATAATTTACATTTACATAATATTAAATTCAAAACAAAGATATTTAATTTTTAATTTGAAATATCGTATATATTTCTCGCCCAGTATTAACATAAATGTGTTTATGTTTAAAAATTTTTGCGCCTTTGCTTGTCATTTTCGATATTTCTTTGAAACCAGGGTTGGATCGCCAAGGAATTAAATATATAATTAAAATCGTAGATAACAGAAAAAACTTCAATAAACGTTGCTAGATACGAATAAAAAAGAAAGATAATATAAGGAAAATGTATCAGAAGCAAATTCAATACAGTTATGTTACATTTTAAATGGCGTAGAGTTGATAGTTTGTAATTTTTTAAATACGGTTGACTATACGTTAGCAAAAAAAAAAAAAAATGAAAAAAACCGATATGTATTTGACCGATTATTAATATTAATAATTTTCGCCCGTTTCGTATCATTATTGCTAACAGAACTCTTAAACTTACATCGCGAAAGTCTGTTTATTAGTATTTCACGCTGAAGTCGTTATTTCAAAAAAAAAAAAAAAAATAGAAAATATTTTAAAAAAGCGAATAACCAAACAAAATCATGTAAAATATGTGTTTTGTGATTATATATGCATATATAACAGGAAAAACCAAATCGTTAACGAAGAACGGTATTTTTTGGACGGAATTTCCGATAGCAGTATTTGGTAAGTCGTGTTTCTCACTAACACAGATGATAACATTTAACGGATGATACCTGAAAATCACCGTAGGTGGTCTGTAAAAAGGTCTGAGTTCGCCTGCGCCCGAAAGAGGCTGCGCCCGATAGAGTCGCGCCCGATAGAGCTGCGCCCGATAAATCGCGCCCGATCGTTTGCGCCCGAAAGATCGCGCCCGAAAGAGGGTGACCCATATTTATTACCCCTCATTATGTATGATAAACGAAAGAACGAATATAGAAAATATAAAACACTGACTGGTTTCGAAAATTCTTCGTTAATCACGTATTACTGCACCCGCTACGGCACTTCACATTACGGCATTTCCCATGTTTCGTCTTGCTGCCGTTAGTAATCCGTTCATACCGGTGCAGATATTTTCGTTACAACGCGTTCGTACATTTTCGCCAGTGGAGGCGTTATCTTTCTCTGTTTTACAAAAGTTGTGTTGTCAGCATTTTAAACTATTACTTAGTATTCTTCACTGTAGTAGTATTCTTTTGTTAAATCTGCTTTTAATACCACTAACTATGCAGCAATTTTCAACAGTGCACAGTGTGGCAGATTGCAAAACTAGCTGTATAAAATTCAGTTTTCGAATTTTTCCAAAGTGCCATGTTAGATACACCATTTTGTAGGAAAATGTTGTAGTCTTCGGAAAAAAGACAATATTTTGATAAAATATATATTGCACGTTGTACAGGAGACGGTCAAAGTCGGAGAAAATATACATACATGAAAAAAGTGTGACTGTCATTTGCAAAATTTCTCGTAAGTTCAGCGTTATATATTACGCTATCAACAGGAGAAGATGATAAAATTGATACAAATTTTCATAGAGTGAAGTGTTAGGAATATTCTGATATAATTATATGTATGTACTTCGCGAATGCTAGTTCTTAACTACGTGAACGAAAAACGAAGTCACCTTTTGTCGATGGAAAAAAGCATGGATCCATATATTTATTAAGCTTTATGTTTATAAGTCAGATCGATTTGGGTCAAGTGTTATTTTAAAGGCCCAAGCGTGTACCTTATTTTCTTTGAAGCAATATGCTGCGTCTAGCTGCGCATTTGGAAGCTAGAGTACGACTTGTGCGCGCGTAACGGCTAAAGCGGTCGAGTTTTCAGCCGAATTTAACGCTCCACGCTCGAATTCGGCTTTTGCTATCAACGATATAATAGCCATAGAGTTATAATTATTTATTATATTCCATTTCACATAGCTCAGCTACACTAATTTTTATAGTTAATTAATTCATATTTAATAATTTATTATTTTTTGTCGTTAGATTATCTGACTCGGACGAGGAAAACCAGCTTTCTTAGGGATTACTGTAATTTTGACACGATTATTGAAAGTTGGCATTAAGACTTGTCGGATAGGTTTTGAAGATGCGAGGAGGTACGAGAACATTTAATTATTAGAATACCCGATACAGGAAATCTACTTTCTCTTGGATTAGTGTAATGGTAGCACTATCCTGCGATATATGCGTTGATACTTGTCGGCTAGGATCATACATATTACAGTTTTGGTTTACCTACAGTAATCAACATTAATATTCGGACACACGTAGAGAACAATTCTCTCGAAAATGCTCTAGAGGGGAACGTAACATTGACGTCATTAGTCGATTTGCAAAGAAATATGGAACACTAAGCAATGGCCAACAGATTGCTGTAAATCGACTTTCATCCGTATATTTTAAAAAAGATCGCCATTAATTTGTAAGAACTATAGAACGGTAGCCCTTATAGCGCATGCCAGCAAAGTTCTACTTAATATTATAAATGGATGGCTTTTAAAGTGTATCTGTTACCTTATGTATCATAAGAACGAGCAGGTTTCATGACCGGAAGAGAAACTAGAGATCAAATTCTAAACCTCCGAGTAATCATTTGAAAAGTTGCGTGAATTCAGTCATGTATGTTTTATTAACTTACCTAAGACATTTGACTCGGTAATATGGTATAAATTATGGCATAAACTGAATGAAATAGGAACTCCACAATATATACTAAAGATCATTAGTAACTTATATAACAGTAGCGTAAACACGATAAGAATTAACAATATTAATTCACATCCATTCAAGATTGGCGCAGGAGTCAGACAGGAATGCATCATATCTCCCATTCTGTTCAGTATATCCACTGAATACATTATGCGTGAAGTTCTAAAGAACTGGAAAGGAGGAATAAAAATAGGAGGACACGAGATTAATAATTTGCATTACGCAAATGATATAGCACTATTTGCTTCATCCAAGGAAGACTTAATAGAGCTCATCAGTAATCTGAACAATTTGTGTGCAAAGTATGGTTTACAAGTGCGTACCAGGCCAAGTCTAAAGCGATGATAGTAGACAGGGCCAAAAATAACTAGCCAAAGACTATGGAAATTGCAGGATATAAAGTAAGAATTTAACAACCTCGGGACACGGGTTACAAATATAGGAATATGCGAAAAGTAAATACGTAGGCGTCTTGCATTATTATGGAAAAACGTACAGGTATAACGAAGAACACAAAGTTAAAGTTGGTCAATGATTTTCCCAATTGCAACCTACGCACCCGAAACTTGGACGATTAAAAGAACAGATGAAAAGTGGATAAATGCCTTCGAAATGGGAATCTACAGGAAAATGCTCCGAATACCATGGAGTGCCCGCAGATCTAACGCATCGGTGTTAGACGAACTAAAATTAGAGACAAGGTTATTAACAGAAATAAATAAAAATATAATAAGATGTTTTGGGCACATAAAAAGAAAGGAGAATACGATGGAGAAAAAGTATTATCCAGGGCAAGATCCTGGGAATGCGCCCTAGAGGAAAATTCCTAATGCGGTGGTCAGATCGAGTAAAGGTACTAACTACGTTCAATGATCCGGGTGCATTCCACCTAGCAGGTGACAGGAGTAGAAGGAAAAAAATCGTCAAAGTGATATGATGTCATCAAGTCCTTGCAAAGGGCAGTGGATTTGATTGATTGATTAATGTTAAATGATTCTACATTAAATCTACACTATTTCTAAATTTCTTAGATTTCATAATAAACTATCGCTCGTTAAAAAATAATTATAATCGGATGTTGTTAAATTCTCACGATTCGCGTCAACTTTTAATTGAAAAAATTACCTTTGGTAAAAAATATCAGAGAAATTTAATAGAATCCTCGAAAAAAAAATTGATACGAACGAGGATAAGTTGACCTAGAAAAATTTAAAAAGTGCAATAATAACTGCAAATAAAATTTGGTTACACATTTAATAGATGGAAAATCAGTTATTTCGTTAAAAAACAAGAAATTCACCGAGTGGCTATGGTGCGATAATTACAGAGTAGCCGAATAAACAGAAGGATACACAAACAAAATAAAAAATAGTATTAACGTAAAAAACGTTTTTTTGTTTGTTTTTTTTTTTTTTTTTTGTGGACGCGCTAGCGGCATTGACCAAACAACAGGAAAAGCTAAGCTAAAAAACTTAATAGCTAGGCGGTCCGAAATGGACGCAACGAAGGACAGCAGTGCAGGCACCGCAAAAGATGAAGGAAAGGAGAGGATAAAGGAAGCGGTCCCCAGTCATTCCGGAATTGATGGCAATGACGCAGCTGATTCTTTGGTTCGTTTTGCTGGTCGCCTTGACGCATTCCTCAACTATTTCCCTTCTTCAGATATCATTTCCTTATCCACCTCCAATCACGCCAGACTTTGGCGGGGTATTTATCCCCCCCTCCCCCTATTTTCTAATCGTCATTCGCATTACCGTTTTATTTAGCCGATTCCTCGTTCCCTGTCTTAGTTTCATTCTATTCCTTTCGTTCGTCGTACTTTTATTGTCTGCCCAATTCGTCTCCAAATCATTGTCTACTCCCCTCCTCAGGCTTTCGATTTGCTCTGTCACCCTCTCCTTATTGTTCTCTTCACGATTGTGATCCTCCTCGTATATGTGATGCTGATCACATTTTCTTCGAGTGTCAATGAACGCTCCCTTTAATACAGTCAGCTCTTGTCATTCGGTCTTCCTAGTCCCTAAAAAACAACGTTTTACAGTGTTAACATGTAAAATTCCACCACACGAAAGGCAGTAATAATAATTTGTAGAAGTGGCAAATAGAACTCATGACAAATTAAATAAAAAATACACGATAAAAAGTCGTATCGAACTATCAGCACTGTGGTGTAATTTTAACTCCAAATATCAAAAAAAAAAAAAAAATCATTATTGAAAGAATGTGGTAAAGAACCTTAAAAAATTAGCAACAATATCTATTGAATTCAGGCCAAATAAAAAAAAAAAAAAAAAAAAACCTAAACAATTGCGAGGTTTTGTCTGGATAAATACAAAAAATCGGGAAAGCAACAAAATGTTTTGTGAAAGAAAAATTACTGGAGGTTAGTGTCTCACGTGTACACACATTTAAAATAGACAAGCCCTGTGTTGCTCCCAAGTATATCTGAAATTGAATAGTGGTTACGCGAATCTAGAAAATTAAAGGCGGCCGACAGAAGAAAATTAGCCCTCGGTATTGTCTTCAGAAAATCCATTTTAAGCTTAATACGATTATGGAGAGCTCAACTACACAATCCGCAATGACACTCTGTCAAACTTCACTAAAAACGATACAATTTAGAATTTTAGGGAAGCTGGATAATACGGAAGGCGAAAATCAAAAATAAGAAGTTTAGCTTTATGCGAGATGTGACACAACAAAATGGACATCGGATGAAGTTAGAGAAACGCACAACACCGAAAACTAAAAAGTCAACGACAATCTATACATGAAGCAATAATATTACACCGGCGAAGGATGTTAAGATAATTTATACGCGTAGAAATAAAGGTAACGAAATTTTATAGAAATATATTATATAATTATAGAAAATTAGAATTTCCAAAAAGAAAAAAAAGCCTAATAGACGTGACAAAAATCAGAGAAAATGAAAAAAGAAACAGGAAAGAATGTATGGCGTAAACATCGATAGAACGAGAGGAAAAATACAGAGGGGACACTAAGGAGAAAAATGGCTGAAAAAACAGAAAAAAAGTTACAGGTGAACAGATGATCGCTTTTAGAGGAAGAGACGGTATTAGTACAGAATTAAAATAACAAAAGAAATTCAAAGTATATTTGCATCGAGAAACTATGCTACGATGAAAATATTTTTAAAAAAATACAAGAATAAAGCAAATTATTTACACTGGAGTATTTCCAAAAACATTACGCGACATCGAAACAATAATATTTATCTATTAATTTAAACCAGATCGCGACTGCTCAATAATTACTTGTATTAGAAGGCGATGATTCTCAAACTACTGGCTCTGCGCATATTCTTCGACAAATCCTCAGATTTTTGTCTTCCCGAACGAAGATCAGGCTTTGCTTCCAGACAAACACCGTCGAAGTAAGGAGGGAATCTGAGTGCAACATTTCGATCTATAATGACTTAGGATCTAAGTTCACCGTTACGCAAACAGAATGAAACAATCTCGACGTTTAAATAAAATAATAGTGATAACTAATAAGTAATAATACGGAGAAAATGTATTTTCGATACGTAATTTGAAGAAAACGGAAAATTATTAGGAAATTGAAAATGAGACCTGTAAATTTCCTTAGCTATGAAAAAAAAAATTAATTTCTTTTTAAAATAAAAAAACGTTTACGTTCGTCTCCGGTTTATGGGGAAATCTTTAAAAAATCATTTTTGGAGAAATTCGTACGGATGTTAGGCATTTCCATTATTCGGCAAGCGGCGAATGAAGCAGTGAAGCCGAGTCGACTCGTGCATTTTTGACGCGTTGCAAATGTACGAAAGTTATGCCAGCTGGTTCGTCATTCGGTCTTCTCTGCACACAAACAAATAAAAAACAAGTTCCAACGAAGGCGATTAACACCGCACACAATGTGAAAGATAAATTAAAGAATGTTCTGGTGGCCCTCAGTCTGCTTAATTCTTGGTCTGATTGTTTCTAAATTGGTGTTCAATGAATTTAATTCATTTAGAGGTTCACGTGGAGCATCTCTCCCTTCTGGAATTTAACTCAGTCGTACAACTCCGTTAATACCAGTCTGCTTCGATTTCTAAACTTCATTCATCACCTAGCTGTCGGACTTAAAATTGGAGACTTTCCAACTTCGCCTACGACGCTGCAGAGCGAAGAAGTTGAAAAAATTCTTTCGAAATACACTGACCTCGCTTTTTTATTTTTCATTTCACTTTACAAACTCATCCCCACTTTTCTATTTATTATCGAAAAAAAAATTAACGCCCTTTTCCACTTCTGTCCTACTCCTGGGTCAAATTTATTTTTGTAGGACTTTGCGAAATCTCTTGATATGTTTCGCATCAGGCACAGAGCAATATGCAAAAATACTACATGTCTCGATGCACGTAATTATTAACGGACAATCATCAAAAAGACTAATATTGAAACGCGCGCGACATTTCGTTTTTTGAACGCTGTACCCCTTTTATTCATTCTTTCCCCCGCTTTCATTTCTGTTCTTTCAGAACTATAATCGAAATAGACAACTATATCACTCTCCCTGGATTATTCTCGATACGGCACTCTCCGCGGTCCAGTTGAAATCCGCAACCTAACGCGAAGTAGCTCCTTCAGTTTTTAATAATACCACTCAACTGGTCTCGCATACGTCGTAATGATATCGTATATATATATATATATATATATATAGAAATTCGTTCGCCGATGTCGTACGATGGGTCCGCTTATCTTCAGTCCTCCTCGAATTGAAAGATTTCCCAAAAACCACCAATCCCCAAAATGTATATGCGTCAGCATGAAATCGGATTTCAGCCTTCCGAGAGTACCTGAATTCTGCTCGGAAGAGATTAAATTTGCTGTCTCAGACCGAGCAGCCGGAATTACATGGAATAGGCGTCTCCAAACATTATCCCATTCCAAAATGTCATATATATAATGTACAACCTAAATTCGGTTTTCGAATCTTGCACGAACACATCCTCCATTCTGCTCCTACCTTTTATTAAAATATTCCTCCATATTCAAAATCATCTAGCCTTTCCGAAAAGTACCAGCTCCCACTTTAGCAAAATCATCTTTCTAGATATGTCCGTCCAAATTTAAATTTTGCTTAAATCCTGGCATCTCTTACTGCAATGTTTCCGATTTTCAGTATTGTAACAACAAACGCTTATCCAGTTTTCAAGCAGAACGCGGAAATGAAGCGATTATTCTCACGACGCGAACATCCCCATTTATTAGTAGTCGGTTTCTTTTTAAAATTCTCGTTATATACTCGTATATTAAAAATAATCGCGATCTACTGGAATTTTAATTTTTATTAGAATTAAGAGAATTACTCCGATATCATAGTTAATCGCGGGAAGTAAATAATTTTTGGCTTATTATTAGACCGTTTGTAATTATCGATTCCGCCGAATGAAATAAGTAAACTTCTTCTTTTTTTTTTTTTTTTTTTTTTTTTTTTTTTTGCATACCGACTCGTAGGTCATCAACGCAAGTGATCATTAGTTATTTTAAGTGTCCTAGATAACGGCGCATCCCAATAGATGAAGCCGTAAAACGTACGCTAACAAAAAATTACACAACATAGGAAAACGAGTAATTTATGTATTTAAAATTAGATATACACCTCCACGTTAATAAAAATATTAATAAATTTAGCCATGTCGTAAAATACATATTTACGCTTTTTAATTCTAAAGATATTGACTATTTACTTTCACAAGTTCGTGTGGAAAATTCCTCAGCGAAATTAAAATCTGATATAATGCTTTTCATCGCAAAACTTATTGAATTCTTTGTCGTTAGAATAATTTTCCGCTGCTAAGAAATTTACGTAATCAATAATTAATTGCGACACGAATAATCCCTTCTTATTATTAATATAAACAATTTAGCAGAGTATTTTTTTTGATTTTTCGCGAGACCTTTCTTACTTTCTCTCGGTTCAATAAGTAAATAGATTGACCCGCCACTCCCGTTTTTTATCCTTATCATTTTTTCTTTCAGTTTAAATTTTTTTTTTTTTTTTTTTGAAAGGTTTAGCGAATAAACTGTAAGATCCAGCGGTAAAAGTATTTGCTAACTTGTTTTCCTTCTGAATACAATTTTGTACAAGCTTTGCTAGTTACGTGTTTTTCATAAAATAAAGAGTGTTCGTCTTCGAGACCGTCGTTCAGTCGCGTTCATACTTCTTATTTTACGCGGGTTTCATTCTAAACATGTGTTAATCGGTCCCACTCTGTTTATATTACTCGTATTTTATTGCTTCGTGAGGCAAAACACGATCGCCGAAATCGTCGGTTACATCTGTTAAATATATTTGACACTTCGCTCAATGGTGAGTTGTTATTAGTTTATTTCATTTTTTTTTTTTTTTTTTTTTTAACTATTATCCCCGTCATCATTATTATTAAATAATTCTTAACTATTCACAATGCCGAAATCGAAAAGATTACAAAACACAGCGAAAGAGTACAAAAGGCAGCACAGTGATTGCAGCACGTCAAGTACTGAACCAACTGCCAAAAAAGCTACAAAAATAACGGAGTACCACTCGAAAGATGACGAACGGAACGAAGAGATCGAACAGTGTTCTGTTCAAGAGCTTAGGAGAGAGTTCACGGAAATTAAAAAATGCTTCGAATTCATTTCGGAAAAGTACGACGACCTCGTGCAAATTCACGGCTCTCTCGTAAATGAAGTGAAGGCGTTGAGGGAGCAAGTTAATGTCTTAACTGCTAAAACAAAAAAAAAAAGATAGTGAAATCGCCGAACTGAAAACGACAGTAAATGAAATAGCCCAATATAGTAGGAGAGAGAATATTGAGCTACATGGAGTCTCCGAAAGACCAGGAGAAAATGTAGAGGAAATTGTCATTAAGGTGGCACAAAAATTAAACATTGAGGTAAAAAAAGAGGACATTCTGGCTTGTCACAGGGTGCCCAGCAAGAACTTAAAATTACCGAAGCCGATTATTGCTAAACCCGGTAGACGGATAGCCGACCTGTTCCTCGAGCATAAAAAGAGCGTCAAAATATTCGATAAAGAAATATCGGGTAATGAAGAAAGTGCTTTGCAGATATATATTAACGAAAATCTCACTAGATACTATAAACATTTATTATGGCAGACGAAAGAAAAGGCCAGAGCGCTTAATTATAGATTTGTTTGGACGAAACGAGGAAAGATTTTTGCAAGGAAAAATCAAGAGGATCGTATACTACGTATTCGGAACGAAGAAGATGTGAACAAATTATTGTAATTGTAGTTTCTCGTGTCGATTTTCGTTTATTTAAGTCGCCAGAATGAATTAATTACTAATTGTTCGTATATGTGTAGCTTTGTATAAATGTGTGTTCGGGTACGTGAGTTACGCAAGCGGTAGGGCAATGAGAGGAAACATGATAAAGTTTATAGCATGGTTGGAAGCGTATGTACCAGCGTTAAATAAATCAGAGTTCACTAAGAGAACGCTGTGGACAAGGGTTTATTTGTCGGGTTGTATGTTTAAGCAGCAGGTTCAGTATAGAGATACGAGAAAAGGTAAGAGGGGAGGAGATATTGAAGCAGCATTACGTGATAAGAAGGAAGTGATGTTGCATTGCAAGATATCGGTCATGTCGTGCGTATGTAGGTTGATAGATCAAGTATATGAGAGTAGGCAGTGCGGTACGAAGGGGTATGTGAGGTTGGCGCATGGCGATACTATTATGTGCCGCAATACCGTCTGCGTAGACTTTTTTTATGTGCATCAAAGGCAGATAATGTGCGAGGTGTGTGCGAAATTCGTGTGTGACGATATATATATATTTTATTATTATTTTTTATGTTTTATTCCGTTCCGTACTGTTTAGTTTTAGGTTTTGGCGCTCGAAGGTGTTATGTTATGAATGTGGGCATACGGGTAGATGCGTAGGCGTGTGTGTATACTTGAATATATGTCTATTATGTACTTACCTTAGGTGTATGGGAATTTATCAAGTATATGTATATAATTATAATCAAATTATTAGTTTGATAAGTGCGATGCGAATGGAAGGCATAATTGTGAATTAAATCCACTTAATAAATCCAGGCTTGGTAGTTTTACATCTATTCTTGTTCGATAAGTTAAATAGAAATATGATTATGCAACCAAATGACATCTCTATTACAGTTCTGTCACAAAATTGAGTGTAACGAATACGAAACCATAAAAAAATGGAATGCAGACATAAGTAGAAATTTTAACGGGAAAGACGAAAATAGTAAGAATATTATTAAAATAATCCATTTAAACATTCGAAGCATTAGATGCAATTGGGATGAGTTATTAATACAAATTCATAAACAGGATGTTAGCGTAATAGTTCTTACCGAAATAAACATCAAAGAGCACGAGGCTGAATATTATAACATAGAGGGTTATGAGAAATGTGTAATTGAAAAACCACCTAACCGTAATGGAGGAATAATGATTTTGGCGTCAAAGGCGTTCAGCTTCAAGCTGGTTCACGCAGGTAATTCTGCTGCTGATAGCATTACTGTAGAAATAAGCCTACCAAAAAATCAAAAAATTTACTTAATGGCAATTTATAGGTCACCGAGTAACAACGTTGGTCACTTTCTACAGGAACTCGAAGAGAGACTGAAAAGATTAGATCGGAATACAAAATTTATTATCTGCGGAGATTTCAATATTAACACTGATTCAAGGAGTAAAATAAATGATCAATTTCTGAACATCTTATCAAGACACGGTGGAATTCAGCTAATTAAAGGAACAACTAGAGAAGAGGTAAGATCAGGTCGTATTACCAAATCTTGTATAGATAACATCTTCATTAGACATTCAACAGAGAAAGTAATGGCGGGTATTATAAAGACAAAAATTTCAGATCACTACATAGTTTGTGGTGCACTATGTGTAGATAGAGACGAGAACTTGAAGACCGTTAGTACACGTGAAATCTATCTGAATGAGAACTTGTTAAAAGATAAAGTAAATGCTTATCACTGGCAGGGCTTGCTTGAGAAAAGAGAAGTGGAAGAATTAGTAAATAATTTAAAAGTAGTATTCAATAAACTTTATGACGATTGCAAATTTACTAGGCAGACAAGGAGGGAAAGGAGATACAATCCTATTGCAGCTTGGATGAATAGGAAAATATTAAATTTTATACATATTAGAGACCTATATTACAAAAGATGTAAAGGGAATAATACAAATAGAAGATATAAAGAACTATATAAGAAATACAGGAAATTAGTAAAGCAGGAAATAAGACAAGAAAAAGAAAAATATTACCAACAGGAATTACTAAAAGCGAATAATAACATTAAAAAAACCTGGAAGATAATAGATCAAGTAGTGTGTAAAAAAAGGTCTATAATTATAGATGAGGCAATAGGGAAGAATTTTGATGGGTATCGCAATGCGGCGCGTGAATTTCAAAAATATTATATGGAGGCTATTGAAAATCTGAAACATAATTGTGATATTAGACTCATTAGAACCGAGAACGTGAATACTACGGTTACGTCATTTTACATACCGAAAGCCACAAGTGAAAAGATAGAAAACATAATTAAGAAAATGAATAAGAATAAAGCCCAAGGACATGATGGTATACGGGTGAAAGATGTAATTACACATGCAAAAAAGCTTGCTCCGCTGTTAACAAAAATTATTAATGAGTCTGTAAAAGAAGGTATATTCCCCAGGGAGTTAAAAGTAGGGATAATAAGACCAATATATAAAAATGGGGATAAAAAACTCTGTGAAAACTATAGACCAATTACGTTAATATCAGTTATTGCTAAAGTGGTTGAGCACTATGTAGGTAACTATCTTAAATTGTACCTAGAAGAGAACAACCTAATATATCATGACCAATATGGGTTTAGAAAGGGGAAATCAACGGTAACTCTGCTTAGAACTTTTACATCTGCGATAAATAAGGGATTAGCATCCGGCAAACAATTTTTGATAGTCTTTCTAGACCTTACTAAGGCTTTTGATTTAGTGGATAGGGAAATATTGATAGAAGACCTAAGCAAAATTGGTATAACAGGGAGATATCTTAATTGGTTTAGATGTTATTTACATGAAAGGGAATGTTTAGTGAAAATTGGTAATGAATATAGTGATATGGAGAAAACGAAATATGGAGTAGGACAAGGAACTATATTAGCACCGTTACTGTTTTTAATTTACATCAACTCCATTCACAATTGTATTAGGAACGCCAAACTTTATGTATATGCTGATGACATTGCTCTGGTAATTGAACACCAAGACGTAGAAATAGCAGAAAGGCTGCTTCAGGAGGACTTGAATATGGTTTGCAGATGGGTACACGATAAAAAATTATTAATAAATGCCAAAAAATCAAAAGTGATGTACGTAAGAACACCGAGTAGATTTAGAAAGTTCGTGCCTAAAATAGTTTTGCACAAGATAGATTGCCTGCATGGATCGGAAGTATGCCGTTGTGAGCCGTTAGAAACGGCTGATAATTTCAAATACCTGGGAATAACATTCGATAAGGCGTTAACTTGGAGAGTTCACATAGATAACATTGCTAGGAAAATTAGGCAGACTATGCCGGCGTTATACAAATTAAAACAAGTTATGAATTACAAAACTACGAGACTGTATTTTGACTCATTAATAATGACTAGGATTAGATACGCGATCGAAATTTGGGGGGAGGCAAAAAAAACGGAATTAAGGAAAATTAGTAGGCTACAGAAAAGATGTTTAAAAATTTTGTTACCGAATTGGAGAAGTGCGAATCTTGTAACGAATTCTACTTGGTGGGACAATAATAAAGAAATGTCACCAAAAATGTTTTTTTATTACAGTAAACTTTTAAGGCATAAAACAGAAAAAATAAGATTACCGACAAGGGAAAAGGTATATGGGACTAGGAACTTTGACAATTTATGTTTTATAAGACCTAAAGGGATTAATAATAAAATTGATAATGTTAACGAGGAAGTTATGAGTCATTTACTAGGTAACTTACCAAAGGAATTAAGAGACGAAAGTAATTTGAATATATGGAAAGACAAAATAAAAACATGGTTGATTGCGTGGTGCAAAGAATGAGAAATGGATAGCCATAGTAAAGGAACAGCGATAAGACGGGTAGTTGATTGAAAGAGTAAATAATTATAAATGATGTAATCAAAAAAAAAAAAAAAAGGCTTATGTGAAAATATTGTGGTGCGATGTGCGATGGATATAAACGTTGTGAATTAAAATTAGACGTAGAATAGTAAAAATAGAAGTTAAGTTGAATTAAGTATTTAGATATAAGACGAATATGATGTATTAGATTTAAGATGTAGATGATGAATAAACGATATAATTATGTTGGGAACCCACAGACGGGCAATTGCCTTGTGGGACCCGCAAATTATTTACAAAAAAAAAAAAAAAAAAAAAAAAAGATAATATAACAAAAAAAAAAAGATAATATAACAAAAAAAAAAAAGAAATTTATTCCTATCCGATAAATCTTTATTCACGGTATACTTTAAATAATTCTTCAGCATTGATATGTTTTTTTTTCTTTTTTTTTTCTTTTTTTTTCTTTTTTTTTTTTCTTTTGGTTCATTACTAAACACAATTTGGCCACCAACTAATCTTTAAATCATTTTTTTCAATCTATTACTGTTTCAACAAATTTCCACTTTTTCCAAATTGTCCTCTCCACCATAACGAAGCGGTGGTTTGTGACGCCAATCACATCTTTTTTGAATGTCCATTCCTTTCGGTCGAGCGTTGTATTCTATATTCTTGTTTACTGAAATTCAACCTACTCCTGCTTATCGGGCATCTTATATTTTGTCCTTCCCCTCGCCATCCATAATTTCATCCATTGATTCTTTTATACTGTCCATATTTGACCGTATCAAAATCTAACTGACGGTTCTTTTCTTTCTTGTTGGTTCTGGATGTAGGTCCTTAGTTGGCATGCCCAAGGGAAAAAAAAAACACTTTTGGCATTGTTTGATCGAGAATGAGTACCGTTGCTTTAAAATAGTTAAGCGCTTACGCCACTAAGCTATGACTTTTAGACTAATATCAGTTGATGTATGTATTTGCGAATATATATTTTTTTAATCGATTACGTTCAAAAAAGTGGTACTATATTCTTCTAGAAGTCGTGTCATTCGATACGTATTGATGTGTTCGAACCGTTAGTTTCTGCAACGTTCAAAGGTATTTGAATAATTTTAAAAAATGTAGAAAAAAGTAATTTGCAGTTATTTCGGGAAAACCAAATTCAAATTACCAAGCCTACTTCACTGACGGCGCGAAATCATGCCCTGTTTCCGAATCGTCTCCTATTGCTTGTTCCTTTCACTCTAACCTAGTTTCGTCGTCTGCCCGCCTCCATGACCACTGTTCCGTTCTCGATGCCGAACTTTATGCCATTTTCCTAGCCCTCGAATCCACAATTAAATCCCCTCCACCCAACAGCCGCATTTTGATTGTATCTGATTCACTAGCAGCTTTGGAGTCCCTTCCCCAACAATCCCCATCGAATTACATAACCAACTCTATACAATCCCTAATCCTAAAATTAAGATCATCCTCCCACCAAATTACTTTCTTATGGGTGCCAAGCCACACCGGACTTAGGGGTAATTACTTAGCTGACATCGCTGCTAAGTCAACACTGTCGTGCGCCATGCCCTGTTCCCCTCCTCTTCCCGCCGACGTAGTAAAATCTATTAAAATTCTTGTGCAATCCCAATGGAAGCAAGATTGGCTCACTAGACAATCTTGCTTTCTAAGAGAGATAAAACACGGAACTGACCCTTGGTTCCCTCCTTCTGACCTCCCCAGAACCCACTTTGTGGCTATGGCAAGTCTCCGCATTGGACATATTTCGCTGACTCATGATCATCTCTTACTTAATTGCAAGCCTCCTTTCAAATGCCCCTTTTGCTCCCTTCCCCCCGCTCCTACAGTAAAACACCTGCTCCTGGAGTGCCCCTCCTGCGCGCTCCAGCGCGCTAAGCTCCGCATAGCGTCTTTGCAGTCGTCTTTGGCCAACTCGCCTTTGAACATTGCAGACACCATTCGGTTTCTTTATACAACTAACTTATTTCGAACCATTTAACTTTCCGATTGCCATAGTGTCGTAATAGCCCCGGCAGCTGTACACGGCACTCAAAAAAAAAAAAAAAAACAATCAGCGGGCTGGTATCATTCTTGTTCATGTATCACTTTAAAAAAATAAACTGTCTAAAATCTTCTATAAGCATTTTTCCTAATCCTCAGTCCTACCACTTTCCTCATCTCTCGCTTTTTATCCATTCTATTTGCCGGCTTCGACTTGATCATAGTTGCCTCCTCTTCTCGTTTTTCTATACCCTCTTCTTCTTTTTATTCTTTCCATCCTGATGGTTTTCTGATCTATTCTGACCAATCACATCGTCTTCGAATGTATGTCTATAAGAGCGCTACCAATTCTATAGACAACTCCTGAATCTCGCTTTGCCTACTTCATGTGCTTCGTTTATTCTTTCTTTGCCATCCCCGGCGATCATTCCTATTATAGTGTCTTGCATCGCTTCTACCTCTAATAGTATTCAATTCTAATTCATTTCTCCCTCTCTCTCAATAATATAATCTAATTCTGGGTAATGCCCTCGGCTGGCGATCTCAAAAAAGAAAACAAAAAAAAAAAATAAGCATTATAGTAGAACAGGTGTCTGATCCGAAAAGCAGATATTTTTATATATATATAGATATATATGTATATGTATATATTATATGTAATATTGTCGGCGTAATGAAGTAATCTGTTCACACAGTAGTCGACCGATGTATTATTGCGGTAATGCACATTGTATTGCGTATTCTGAACGCTAGCTCAGTTCATCCGAATTACGAAACTAATTGCGATTCTAAATGCTCCGGAAGTTTGAAGGAGACAACTCTTACGATACTTATTAACTTATCGGCCACAGTGTTTCGACGGTTTCTTGTCCAGCTTTTCGGAAACAACTATTTTTGGTTTTTGTCTCATTATAAAAGTTACAGATTTGACCTAATGATCCTGTTGTGCGCATTAGACCATATTCAAATCAGCCGTTCCGAAGAAAAATCATCGACTGCCAACTACGTCTGAAACCTGAAAAAGCTTTCCAAAACAGGGTTTTGACCATTCGCTTATTTCAGTAACCAAATGCAGTTAGCATTCTAACCCGGTTTTTTGTGGAGATCCTTAAAATACCTAAAGATAAAAATGCAACGTGCTAATTTATCTCTCTGGTTCGAGTAAAGAACACGTTGAAGATATTTTAGCACTATTCGGATCTCCGATAAATGCGAGTCTTAACCGCAGACGAAAAGTGTAAATTTCAGGCCGTGCCGCAAACCGTAATCGGATGGTGGTTTCCAAGCGGCCGTCTATTGTTCCACACATCAGGCAGGAAGTAGCTGACATAGTGGTGGTTTCTGCACGTCATCGTCATTGTCGTCGGAGGCATTAATCATCGCGAATTCGCCGTCATCGAACGTCTGCGACAGCAAAACGAGGATCGCTTTACCTCTCTATTAAAACGTAATCCGAACAATTGCTCAAGAACGAAAATAGAGCTAGCGCGCTCGTCATTCAGCCGGAAGAGCGCGAAGGATACAATATTGCCGCGTACGGAGGACTTGGAAGACGCTCACAGTTCAGGTGCTCATGGTTCCAAATGAAAAAATGTTTCAGCCGGCGAAGGCTCGTATAATCTTTTATTTTATTCCTTCCGTACGCTATTAATGCGAGTTAGCCGAGTTTATTTTCAAATGTTCGGAACAGATGACGGATCAGGCGACTCTTGGAACAAGACACGGAGTTGCGCACAAAGGTATGAAGAGGTTTCAGGAGCCCCGACGAGAGCGGCGCGAACAGTGCGTATAAATTTCCGACCGCGAACGCAATGGTTCACTGGCGAGGCAACGTAGTGGCTAGAGTTCGCCAGTCACTTCACTTAAATTCGGATTAAATTGGCTTTCCTCCAAAGTAGCGACCGAACGCGGCGGTGGCGCGGATATGCAGTTGACTGTGTTAAATCGGGTCTGCCGGCGGGAAATGGTGTTCTATTCGGCATAAGCGGCCTAGTCGACTGCAGGCGATTATGCGATTATTTTTCAACTTCAGAAAGCCGCTCGAAATTATTCCGCCATCATAAAAGACCCCCCCCCCATCCGCCCTCGATTTACTATGGCTGCTGGCCGGACTCGCCGAACGAAACTATTTACCGTTTCATCAGAATTTATCTCGGCACTCAACAGCGCTACAACTGCAATTTACAATCTTTCTAACAGCGAAACTTAATCCGATTTTGTCTCCATAAATATAAGTGCGGTTTCATCTGCGATCACAAAACAACTGCTCCGTAAACGCAATTGGATCTTACAGATTGCGAGATGTTCCACGAAATACTAACAGTCATTTTGTGGATCCGCTGTTCGTATAATATTTGGGATTGTTCATCCTTGCTTTTTATTTATAAATCGGCGAAAAATACGTCCGTCAAATTCAAATTGTATGCTCCGTGCCGCATTCATTTACATATTATGTATATACATAATCATCGATGTTTCAGCTCTAGACTGACTCTCCCATGTACCGGTCGTCCCCGTAGATGCCTGTTCTCGTCTTAAGATCTGCATCTTATATTCTAATTTTTTCTCATTATAAATCGGCAACGACCCCGCTTACATTTTTCCAAATTATCTTTCATTCTATTAGGTATTCTAAACTTCTCTTCTTAAGGTGCCGTACGTTACATAGCGCGTTGGCGCAACCTATTCGTACATTTTTAGCTGTACCGATATAGGTTGTGTACCAGGCAATTATTATATGCAACGCAGGTGTACACACGCAAGACTACATTCGGAACTGATTAGTGATCGTTTGATTTATCGATATATAAGTGCAGTCCCGTGTGGGTCTGCTGTGTACTGACCTAGCGCGCACATGATGTTGTATGTGGTGGTTTGCCATTGCCTTCCACGTGGTTATTAGCGATTATTTATTTTAATTAATTCTTGTAATCGGAAGTCAAGCGCTCTAACAACTAGGCTATCGATTCTAAACTACATTGCCGCAATTCCCTAATCGCGTAAGCTGCGTTTCACGGATTCATTACAGAATTCTTCAATTCTTCCCAGTAACGTATTATTTTGTATTATATTTTCGCAACCTTCTTCAACGCCACATTTTTTTCTGTTACAGCCCGGATAAATATTTTTATTAGTTTATTTGACGACCGTAATGCAACCTAGTGTGGTAATGTCACCTAGCTTTACTATCTGCTCTCCTTCTCTTTTCTACCTTTCCTACTTCCGTAATTCCCTTATTATCCAAACTCACTCTATGATTTATTTTCAATCTCCTTTCTAAATATTCTATCCAAATCGTTTGTTTTTTTGTTTTTTTTTGGTGGGTTCCCGGGCACGTTTCTATTATTAGAAACGAATTAGTCGATGCTGTTGAACCGCAGCACAAAATGGTTTTTTTATCAAAAAGTTTTCATCTCGTAATCTTCTATCTTTCTCTTCTGCTTGCCACAGTGCCGAATTTCATCTTTCTCTGATCCCGATTCGTTGTACCTATCTGTTTTCGCTCTCAGCTTGCTGTATAATTTTTTAGTTCACTATATCAGAAAATAGATAATACAATCTGTTTTCATCATTTGGAATCGAAAAAAAAAAAAAACTCAGTCCTGTTAAAATTCTTCTGCGCTTACTGTCCGTGTCTCTTTGTATTAACATTATTATATCATATTTAGGATTTTATAGTCTTACAAGTAAGATTCCGGTAAGAAATGTTTAATTTTGCAGTCATATTTTAATCTAAACTGATTATAAATTATAACGTCGCCTGGCGAAATTTGTTTAAAATATCCTACGCGACAATGATTACACATACACATATGTGTAGTAAAAAAGTAGTCCCAACCAGCACCACAATGTTGGGACTCGTAATGTTTGGGTTCGCAGCGTAAAGAGTCTAATGGATCTAAAGGAAATTAATTTTAGTTTTTTTTTTAAATAAGTTGTGGGTCTCACTGGGCAAGTATGCCCGTTGTGTGAGTGCCCGACACTCTTTTTATCGTTTATTTAAGATGTGAAATTACAATTATTCTAGCTTATCCTATACATCATAATCATAATCAACTAATTTTATATAACTTATGACATAGTACACACATACAAATACATACACACACCGCAAGTACTCATCTACATACCGATACATGAGGGTAGCAAAATATCTTCAAATTCGAAGAAAAGCAAAGAAAAGAAAAGAAAAGAAGAGAAGAAGAAAAAGAAAATAAAGAAAGAAAGAAAAAGAAAGGAACAATAATAGAAAATTATAAAATGTCATGATTCGAATCGTAACTTGGGTTTTACTCTTTACACCATTCTTTCAGCCATTTCCTTACTTCCCCTTTCCACACAGCAAGTTTTTTTTTCGTTTAGTATATGATGGGGTATTTTACTAATTAGTTTAATTAGAACTAAATCATCAGTATTGTCAATTCGTAGATTTACGCCCCGGGGGTAGATGTAATATATATTATTTTGGTTTCTTGTTAATCGAGTTTTTTGCCTAGATGGTAATTTTATATTATTTCTATTAAATTCTAGTAATCTATAATAGAAATAGTACATCTTGGGGGACATTTCGTTGTTTCGTTTCACATATAATTGATCTAAAATCGATTTATTTCCAGTAGGGGAGTATAAGTTTCAAACACCTTTTCTGTATTTTGCTTATTTTATTTATTTCCGTTTTCTTTTTTTTTCTTTTTTTTTTTTTTTTTTATGGGTACGCCAATGAAGAGCAACAGCCCAATCAGCCAAGGAATCTAAGTAATAGTTCAAAAGGAGAATAACATATTCGATTTCAATCTGGTGCGAGATTGAATGAATAAAAGAAGCTAGAATAAGAACAACTGACAAGGAAGGAAATGAGATAACATAAGAGTCATTGTATGGAGTAGGAAGACGAAGATACAAAAGCCGAGAATAAAAGAGAGAACGTTCTGAAGAGAGTGAGGAACATTCGAAGAAGACGTGATTGATATCACACAGAAAAAAGGAGTCCTCTGGGTGAAGAGGGCACCGCGGAGAAGAGACGAGGGAAAAACGATAAAGTGACGAAGGAAGAAAGGTATAACCGAAACGAAGACAACATATAGCGGTGATCAGGGGACGACAAAGGGAAGGAAACATGTCGAATCATCTGGTCAAAGAAGGTAAGGGCTGAACGGAAAGATAAAAGGAATTCGGATTTGAGAAAAGAGAAAAATAAATATCCTTCCATAATCTAAGGTGAAACTATCTGGAAATATGATTAATATTACGAGCAGGAAATTTATGAAGAGGATGTTCATTGGAAGCTCCTGAGCGAGCCAAGGAATCAGCCATCTCATTACACTCAATTACAGCATGGCTAGCGATCCACAGTAGATCTACTTGGATAGAACGGAACAGGAATAATTCGTAAATTAGATATTGTAAATAAGAAGAATGAAAGGATCAAAAGAGGGCAACGGTAAGGGAGAAGAGACCGCCTTCAAGACACTTTCAGAGTCAGCTATTAAGAGAAATTTATCCGAGAGGATAGAAGAGGAAGAGATAAAAAGAATTGCATGAAGCATGGCAGCAGATTCAGCAGGAAATATAGAGCAGCAGGAAGGAAGTTTAAAGGATTCGGAGTAGTTGTGAGAAGGAAAAACAAAGGCGGCCCCAACCCCATCAGCACTCTTAGAACCATCAGTAAAAATAACGGAATGATTGGGATATAAAGAGCTTAAAACCATGTGAAATTCAGATCTAACTATAGAGTGAGGAAGGAATTTGGCGGAACTTGACAAATGAAATACGTGAGGAGGATGTAAGAGACTGAAATAATTAAGAGAAAAGTACGGAGATTTATCATAGGAGAAAATATAGGGAGAAAAATTGGCAAGACGAACAGAAATGAAAGATAAAATTGGAATTCTGTTGGGAGTAAAACGCCAGTTGTGAAAAATAGAGCAATAGGCAGCTATAATTCTAGAGGAAAAGGAGGGAAGGCGTTTGATTAGGAAACGATAGCCTAGATAGGATCTGCGGATGAACAAAGGGAGTGATTTGGATTCAGAGAGGATGGCAGGAATTGGAGTAGATTTACGTGCACCCAGACAAAGACGAAGACAGGAATTTAGAATGCGGTCAAGCTTTAACAGAAGAGATTTAGAAGCGTTGCCGTATATATAGGAACAGTAGTTCAACTTAGAAAGAATAAGAGACTTATACAATAAGGAAAGAATGTAAGGATCACCACCCCACCTGTACGATGAGAGTGATTTTAAAAGATTAATCCTTTTAAGGCAAGAAGTATACAGGCGGCTAATATGTTCGTGAAAGGAGAGACGGCCGTTAAGAAGCACACCAAAATAACAGAAGCTCTCCACAAGAGGAACAGGATAATGACTTAAGGTTAGATTGATTGAGGAAGGATTATATGGACGGAAAGTAAAAACCATGGCCGCGGATTTATGAGGAGATACAAAAAGATGAATATTGGAAAGAGCATTTTCTATAGTGGCTAATGACCTATTTAGTTCTAAGACAGCATCTGTTAAGTTGCGAGAAGAAGAGTAAATAAGGATATCATCAGCATAGAATAGAGACGATGAATTTAATGGAAGAGAAGCAATATGAGAAGTATAGATGTTGAAGAGAGTAGGACTAAGACAGGAACCCTGAGGAAGACCACAAAAAACTTTTCTTGAAGTGGAATAACAAGAAGTGGATAGATGTACAGTCCGGCTTTGGAAGAGATTAATAATAAGGGAAACAACACAGTCCGGAAGATGCAGTGACAGCATTATATTTCTGAGAGTAGGGAGGTGAACATTGTCAAATGCACTGGAAACATCAATAAAGGCTGCGATAGTAAAATTTTTGTTTATATAGGAATTATAAATATCAGAAAGGAAAACACTAATGCAATCAGGAGGACCAAGACAGGGACGGAAACTGAACATATTATTAGGAATTAAGTTATTGTGTTCGAGAAACCAGACAAGCCGTTTATTTAACATGCTCTCAAAGAGCTTCCTTAAACAGGGAGCAAGTGAGATAGGACGAAAAGAAGAGGAGTTTTTCTTTGGTATGGGTATAACGATAAAGGCATTCCAAGAAGGAGGAGTGGAACAAGAAAGAAGAAACGAATTATATATACTAAGAAGAGTCTCAAGAGATTGAATGGAGAGGTTTTTTATAATGAGAAAAGATATACCATCAATACCAGGGGAGGATTTGGAGGAGGACTTACTTAAAGAAGCACGAAGTTCATTAAGACTAAAGCTAGAAGATAAAAAGTGAGAAGTAGAATTAATAGAAGGAGAAGGAGAATGAAACTGTTCGAGGCTAGGGACATAGGAAGGAGCTACGGAGTCCATGAATGAAATGAGGCTATCTTTCGGGATATTAAGATAAGAAGGTCGTTCCGATAAAGGAGTTCTAAACGCTTTAGCCATTTTCCAGACATGAGTCATTGGAGTAGAGCGGGAGAAAGAAGAACAGAACTTTATCCAAGCGGCTCTTTTTAAGCGTTTAAGAACGAACCTAGCCTTAGCATTAGCTCTTTTATGTGCAAGGAAGTTGGGAAAAGAAGGACAGGAGCGAAAAGATCTAAAAGTGGAAGTACAGAGATCGAACGCAGACTTGCAATCATTATTCCACCACAGGGATGAAGCATATATAGATCTATTTTTTAATGAAGAATGGTACGGAGGAGCAGATAAGGAAAGAGCAAAGGAAATAGATTGAGTGAATGACTGATATTGGGATATAGGATTCCTGTCAACATTGATAAAAGGAAGAAATGAATCGACAACACAGCGAAACATCGACCAATCGGTTTTCGTTTTCTTAGCCTCACCCCATATTTGAATTCCATATAAAATTCTAGACATTATTATTGAATCATAATATATACGTAATGTGCGATATGCTAAAACCTGTTTTATTTTATATAAAGCTGGAATTGACTGTCTTATTTTCGAATTTAAACTTTGAATGTGTTTTTTCCAATTCAAGGATTTATCAATATTTTATTTTATTTTATTATTTACATGCTGGGGGAAAAATATTGAATTCACCTTCCACATCGTTCAAAAAGCTCTTGTAGACCTCCAAACATGGGCCGCCAAATGTGGTCTAAAGTTCTCGGCCACCAAGTCGGAGTACATGATAATAGGCAGCCAGAAACAAGCCGAAGCGAGGAACTGCCAACTGTATCTAAATGACCAAGTCTTAAAAAAAAGGGACTCAATAAAAATCCTGGGCCTCGAGATCAACCGAAAGCTCTCGTGGAAAACTCACATCAAAGCGTTAAAAAAGAATTGCCTTGACCGATTGCGTATACTCAAAATTCTCGCCAACAAACAGTGGGGAAGTAGCACGAAAGCGCTATTAAAAGTCTACCGCAGTCTTATCCGATCCGTGCTCGATTACGGTGCCATTATATATGATGCAGCCAAGAAATCACTCTTGGACACTCTGCAACCGGTTGTCAATTCCGCATGCCGTATCTGCTTAGGAGCGTTCAGAACGAGTCCAGTCAATAGTTTGCTCGTAGAAGCCAACGAACTGCCACTGGTTATCAGAAGAAAAGAGCTCTGCTTAAAATATGCGGTGACAATCTCCTCGACACCGGACAATCCAGCTTATGACAGTATCTTCAAGGTCCCTGTGCACAATATCGACCCCGACTATTCGGCAGCAGAACCACTCAGATCGCGGATAGCCAGATACACAGCAGAACTCGAAATAATACTACCAACGGTTTATGAACGATCGCTAGGGTTCCTACCCCCGTGGTGTCAACCCAACCTGACAATAAATGTTGATCTAAGTGAGCACGAGAAAGTAATCGCAAGCTCAGAGACGTTTAGATTACTTTTCCTTGAAATACGCGAAAAATTTCAGCCATGCACGGAATACTATACAGACGGTTCAATTCTCAACGGCAAAACAGGTTACGCTATAGTCTCTGACTCTATCACGTTAGCAGCACAACGAACGCACGATAATAATTCAATCTTCACCTGTGAGGCTAAGGCGATTCTCCATACTCTAGAACTAATCCTACTGCGCCAAGACGCAACAAACTGTACCATATTTACTGACTCGTTGTCCTGCTTAAGAGCCATCCAAAATCAGTTTACCGAAAACCCTATCATACAACGCATCCACCTAAAATTGGACCAGCTCCAATCAAAGCATATACAGGTCAACCCTGTGTGGACACCGGCGCATACAGGAATCCAAGGAAATGAATTGGCGGACCAAGCTGCAAGAACCGCGACGACACAAGATTGCCCGCCTGAAGTACTTATGACACCTCATGAAGCTAAAATGGTGATAAGCAACATAGTCAAAAACTACTGGAACACCCTTTGGCTCCAAACGCCGAGCAAACTCCACGAGTTTAGAAAAGATACCTACGAAAACATGCCAACTCTCAGTAGACACGAGCAGTGTGTCCTAACTCGTATCCGCATTGGACACACAACTTAACCCATTCGTTTCTCATATCTAAAAAACCGCCCAACCTGTGTCAACGCTGCAACGTGCCTATATCGGTGAGGCATCTTTTGATCGAGTGTAATCACTACCAGCAGGCCAGACAACAAGCGGGTATTACCAACGGCCTTCCAGGGATGTTTTCGGACGCCGAGAAGTGTAAAAAAATCGTAGCCTTCCTCAAAGACATCTCTGTATTCCAACTGATCTAACTTCCCCAGCCTTCAGCTAATTTTTTAATTATTTTTTGTTTCGCTCATTTTCAAATATTCAATATAAAATTTTATAATTATCTGTAAAACAGTAGTCGCTAATGACCTTGTAGTCCAAAAGCGACTTGTAAATATAATAAATAAGTAAATAAATAAACATTCAAAGTTTAAATACCAAGATATTTAAAATTTTCTATGTTCTCAAGCGGTGGACAACAACACAAATGAGTGTTATTATTTATATGCAGTTCATGTATGCAATCATTATTATGGAGGGTAATTCGCGGATCGTATGTCATATGTTTGGTACTGTTCCGAATGTGCAGTAATTTAGATTTATTTATATTAATACATAACCTCATATCATGTGCCCATTTACTAAAATTATCTATATCCTCTTGTAATAATCTTTCCGCTATTTCTAAATTCCTGTGCTCCATTAATAAGGCAATATCATCGGCAAACATATATACCTTTGCATTTTTAATATGCTTTATGTAACGAGTTAGAGTAAATTAAGAAGAGAATAATTGACAATATGGTGCCCTGACCTACTCCGCAATGAATTGTTTTTTCATTACTTCTATTCCCTGCGATTTTTACTATACTTTTCTTATTTTTTATGTAATTCTTAAACCACTTTAGTTGATTATTTATAATTCCCAAATTTTCCAAGTCCTTGATCAGTAATTCATGGTCGACTAAGTCAAACGCTTTAGATAGGTCAATAAATGTAATTAGAAATTGATTTGCTTTCGACAATCCCATATTTATCTTATTTACAATCGATCTTAGTAACAACGTTATCATAGATCTTAGAGACAGTTGTTTCTTCGTGGCTCTAGTCAGATTTGAAATACAAATACTGCGAGAAAAAAAAAAGTCCCATTTATAAGAAAAACGAAATAGAAGAAATAAATAAATAAAATGAATGGTAGGTGTCGCTCGTTAAAGGAAAAAATGTATCGAGAAAGAAAGCAGCTACTTAGCCTGCAAAGGCAGATTTTATCGGCGTTTCATCGCCAACAGCACCTCTGCGCAGTATTTTTCGATTTAGAAAAAGCATTTGACCGCCTGTGGCGTCATAGCTTACTACTAAAACTGCGAACGGCGGGAATCGCCGGAAAATTGGGTAAATACCTACACAGCTTCTTAGACAATAGAACGATCCAAGTTACGACTGGTTCGTCAACGTCTGAACTGATGCTGTTGGAACATGGTGTACCACAAGGCTCTGCTTTAAGCGCAACCTTGTTCATATATTATATCTATGACATAACTGACTGCCTTACCGCCCCAGTAACGTCCCGGCTCTACGTTGATGAAATGAATATATCCTTATCATCCAACCATCCTATAAACGCTCAAAATATCCTTCAAAAATTCATCGAAAATTTACAGAAGTGGTCCAATGATAACGGTCTGACCTTTTCCATAACAAAAACAATATGTGTTGATTTCCACAGGGGACGCCAAAACCCACTTCCCAGCGTATTCCTGAGTCGAAATGGTTTTCCTATCCCAAATCGTCCATCAGTCAAGTTTCTAGGCCTAATATTCGATAAAAAACTTTCCTGGCGCTCTCACATAGCTGAGCTCAAAACCAAGTGCCTAAAATCCTTGTCTATCCTGAAATATCTATCAAATTACAAGTACAATATAAATCCAAAATTACTTCTTACAATCTACAGATCGATTATCCTTTCACGAATCAATTAAGGGTGCCAGGTGTACTCCTCAGCCGCTAAAAGTGTGCTAAGATCCTTAGATCCTATACATTCTGCTCCCCTCCGGTCTATCCTTTCTGCTCATCCCTCTTCTCCGGTTATAAGTTTGTATGCACTGGCAGGTTGTCTCCCGCTGTCCTACTATAGGAAGTACTATAACTTTAAAGAAATGAGCACCCTCCTTAGTAGTACCAAAACCCCGACAATATCTCCTAATATGAGGTTTGGGAATGACCCAGTGCCCGAACTTTTTTCGGTTATGGGTCGTTTCCAAATCTTTTCAATCCCAAGAACTCTGCCAGACTTCGCAGTAACCGCACCACCTTGGAGTCAGCCAATCACAAACATCAACATATCGCTGACAAAATTTAACAAAGCACAATACCCCCCAAACATAGCACAAATAGCAACAAATATCATAGCGAGCTACATAGACCATGCATGCCTCTACACAGATGGAGCAAAGGCAATATCAGTCACCGGGGGCATGGCTCCTTCGAAGTTTCAGGGGCAGCAAAGTCAATTAGACTGCACAATTGCTGTACAGCACTGGACGCTGAAATATACGCAATGATCTTTTGTATCCAACACTACACCGATAACAACCCCCAGTCCCAAAAGGCCCTACTCATAACTGACTCTCGAAACTACCTTCAACTCATCTCAGAGATTAAATCCAACAACCCTTTGGTAAGGAAGGTCCATTACCTATTATACAGGTTATCACATTTAAACTCCGAAATGTCCTTCCTATGGGTGCCGGCTCATGTTGGGATTCCAGGCAATGAGCGTGTCAATCGAGCAGCTCAGGCGACATTGTTCTCTCCAATGCCACACAACCCCCCTCTTCCCCCTACATTGGCTCATTTATTTATGCAGCAAACTGGAGAAGAATGGCAACAGGAATGGAGATCTTCAAGTACGTTTCTCCGAAGCATAAAAACAACCACGGAGCCTTGGTGGCCCACAGACGGAGTTTCCCGCAGAGATTTTTCTGTCCTGAATCGTCTCCGAATAGGACATACAACCCTCTCGCACGGCTACATATTCACGAGCCAGGTACCCCCAAATGTCTGCCCCTTTTGTAGTCAACCGAGCGCCCCATCCACCTATCACCTACTTCTCGAATGTCCTTCTTTTGCAGTACCACGATCCATGCACTTCACCACTTCCTCTAGTTCTACGATACTGTCAAATGCTCCGCCCGCGGTCGCAGCTGTATTAGCTTACATGCGGAGCAGCGATCTGTACTATCGCGTTTAATCCCCTTAAGTAGGCTCCATGTGCTGTAATAGCCCCAGTAGTTAAACACGGCACATGGAAACCCTCATATACAATCTTATAAAAAAAAAAAAAATAAAAAAAAAAATAAATACGATAAAAAAGTAGTTTGGTGGAAATGAAGGAACATTATCGTGAAATGAAAATTGGATGGGAAAAAACAAAATAAAAAAAAATCAACCTGAAGAAACGCTAATCGTACTCTAAAAATGGTAAATTCATTAAAAAAAATAAATCAAGTAGATAATTCGAATTATATTTATTTTATGTAAAATAACTTTTTTATCCCGTTGTTTATACTGATTTTTTTTTTTTTTTTTTTTTTATAGCTTGGAGGGAGACATTCTTTAGGCCAATTTATTACACTATATCATATAATGTTGAAATTAATTGAGTGTACTTCAAATAACATAAAACATCTTTCTTCAAATTAAATACAAAAAAATAAGCAAATAAAAACAAAATAAAGACGCCGCTTAACGAGGTAAAAACTGTTTAAAGGCAAAGAAAACAAAAGCATACATTGTCATTTAATTAAAAGGGTTGTATAAAACGAAGTGATAAAGTTTAATTGTCTCGCGTTCGTTTTTCGCGTCTATTAAAGAGATTGTCTCGTGTTTAGAGGGTCATCGTCCCCTGCCTCTCACCGAAGGCAGACCGTTCCAACATCGGAACCGATCGGTGAACAAAACCAAAAACCGATTCACCACCTTCACGCCCTCCTTCCCCTCAAAAACAGCTGACAGCCGCAACGACTGCATTAGCGCCGGACGGTAAGTATGGTGGTAAATCGCAGACTTCAGGTAAGCCAACGGCGAATCGAAACACAACACACACCTCACACATGCACAATACCGCTGATAACGATGATACCGCGGTCGTACACGGCGATGCGATAAAATCTATCTCCGAATTAACTGCCGCTTCTTGTAGTACGACTGATTACAATTATCAGTTTCCCGCACTGATAAATAACGAAATTCCAAATAATTTAAACCAACAAAATAGAAATTCAAAGCATACCTTCGCAGATAAAATCAAATCGAATAAAAAGATCGCCCCATTAATTAATTTCAACTACCCTTCCCGTGAATGCGGAATTATTTTTGATTACATCGCACCCTACGTTATACGTGATTATTTTGTCGCGCTTAAAAACCATGTAGCAGGCAGCTTAAACATTGTGGCAGGCTCCCGTATTAGCGGTGATAGAATTCTAATATTTTTAAAATCCAGGCAAATAACAGACGAATTTCTAGCAAAAGGTGGCCGGATCACCATAAATAATAGAACAATTACTGCCCGGAGACTTAAATAACCGGCGAATAAACTCATTCTATCAAATGTCTGTCCAACCATCCCGAACGAAATATTAGTTCGACATTTGCAAGAAGTTTATCCAATAAAAATCCTTTCGCAAATTTCCATTTTACATGTGAATCTGGTGGATGATGAATTTGCTCACGTAGTAAGTTTCAGGCGGCAACTTTACGTCGAACAGTTTAATTGCAAAAATGTCCCTGATTCCTTCACATTGAGGCACAACGACTACGAATACAGGATCTACACGCAGCTCAATGACCATTCATGTGAAAATTGCAAGAAGAAAGAAGGAACAGTTAATCAAGAAGTTTTTTCCGAAACCATAACGACATTTCCAGCGCCGGTCGAAAATGCCTGTGCTGATAATAATCAACAGCGATATCAACCAACAACCAATAGCGACAAACAAGATGCAACATACACCAAACAAACTAAGACAATGGTAACTGAGCAAACTGTCCAACAGGAGCAGCACCAAAACATAGAAGAAACACGCAATCAATTACAATTAAATATTGCCCCTTCTACCGACAATACCTCTACTGTAATGAACATTGATAATAACAACCCCCTTCAAAAACTACCACACCCCATTAGTCCCGATGAAACATACAATTCAACTCAACTGCCATTTCCAGATAAAACTGCTACTAAGCGAATAAACCTAGAAAATCAAAATTCTACGGCGCACAATGTATAAATTAACGTCATGGACAATGCTGCCAAACCAGCCTCTAAAGAAGCAAACAAAGGAGTTGATATTAACCTATTAACAGAAGGCCAGACTCCGTTCTTCTTAGACTAAGACAGGTGGCCACAAGTCAGGATTTTGTTAATTACGCACTGACTTTCACAGAAGATAGGGATCACCTTTTACACATGCTTTCTCAAGTAAGACCATTATTAGGCAGCGTAGGACTTAAGAACAGATGTACTCGCATAATTAATAAATTAAAACCTCTCCTTAGCAAGGATGACACTGAAACTAAGATATAAAACTAGTCATCTTAAGTAACACTGTCAACAATAATTAGAGAAAATGGCTGCAAATCTCAGTATTCTGCAATGGAATTGCAGAGGGTTTTATAAACGTATAGACGAACTGAGATTACTCATTAATAACTACAATCCAATAATCATTTGTTTACAAGAAACGCACTTAAACTCTTCCCATTCACCACTTATTAAAGGCTACAGAATATTTCGCTCTGACTACACACAGGGACAAGCAGCATGTAGAGGAGTCTCGATACTAGTGCATGAAGCGATTCCATCACATGAAATAAGGTTAAGTACCGTGTTTCAAGCGGTAGCGGTGAAGGTGAAAATCCCGTCCCTTCCGCTCTCATCCATTACAATCTGTAATTGCTACTTCCCACCCGCTACAAACATAACCAAAATAGACTTTGATACATTACTATTTCAACTGCGGGACCCAGTGTTATTACTGGGAGATTTCAATGCCCACTCTTCTGAGTGGGGTTCAACACAGCCAAATAGACGAGGAAATATGATTTCAAATAGCATCCGTAATAGTGACCTGGTACTCCTCCCTCCTCCATCACATACATATTTCAACACAACTCATAACACTTTTTCAATAATAGATTTAGCATTTGCATCCATTTCACTATTTCCTTACTTGAACATAGATGTACATGGTGATCTGTGTTCAAGTGACCATTTCCCTATTTTCATACACTTTCCCCACCAGTCGCAAAAATTGCACTCAGCCCAGGTAACAAAAAAATTTGCATTCCATAAAGCAGATTGGAAGGGTTACAAAACAAAGTTTACTATCCCTAAAATTCAAACGGAATCGGTAGAGGAAAATCTGAAAATTCTCATCAACGCGATGAATGAAGCAGCGACAGCAACAATACCGAAAACAACAACAGCTCCTCGGAAAAAGCGAGTACCATGGTGGTGCCCCGAAATCAAAATGGCGATCGCACAATGGAAACGAGCATTGAGGAAGTATAAAACAACGAAGTTGCTTACAGACCTGATTGAATTCAGAAGATTTAGAGCTCGAGCCAGGCTACTCATCAAAATGAGAAAACAGGAGTGCTGGACAGCATTTGTATCATCTATCTCAAAAAATATGCCTGCGACGGTGGTTTGGAGAAGAATCAAGTCGTTGTGTGGTAACTATCGTCCTCCAACTACCCCTTCCTTACTCATTAACAATGTCCTGCTCACAGACACCAAAGAAGTGGCAGATGCCTTTGCGCAACATTTCGCTAAAGTATCTTCCTCAGCATCCTACACCGATTCCTTCCTAGAACACAAATCGAGACTAGAGGAGCAAAAAATATCCTTTCCTCCAGATCAAAAAGAAAAATACAATGATCCTTTTTCAATGTCTGAACTAAATTACCAGCTCGATAAAAAGCTAAAAAACAGTGCACCTGGAGCCGACTCCATTCATCCATTCATGATCAGATACCTACCTAATCTAGCTAAACAACTACTCCTTAACGTATACAACAAAATTTGGACAACTTCCTCCATTCCAAAATCCTGGAAAGCAGCTTTAATTATTCCTATCCTCAAACCTAATAAAGAAACCTTCATTCCTCAAAATTACAGACCTATCTCCTTACTATCTTCACTCTCCAAAATCATGGAAAAAATGGTGAACAGACGACTATCCTCTTTCCTAGAATCTTCAAACGTTCTCTCCCCAATACAAATTGGAGGTCGCAAATCAAAATCCCCAATGTTACATCTCCTGAGCTAAAAAGACAAATACTTGAAGCCCAAAAGAGGTCACAAGCTCTCTATACTGTCTTTTTTGACATAGAGAAAGCATTCGACCGGATATGGCGATATAAAGTGCTTACAAAGCTGAAGAACGCCAATATAAAAGGCAATATGGTCAACTATATAATGAATTATTTGTCAAACAGACACATTCAAGTAAAAATTGGCTCAACTGTATCCTCTCCTGTCCTAATAGAGAATGGTATTCCTCAAGGCTCTCCTCTAAGTGTAACACTCTTTATCCTATACATAAATGATGTGGCGGACTGCATACAGCCGCCGGCAACATTCCGATTGTTTATAGACGACCTCAATATATCCCTAGCATCAAACTTTCCTTCCAACGCCAAATCTATACTACAATCCACAATCAATAGGTTATATTCGTGGACCGAAAGTAACGGCCTTACTTTCTCCTTAAATGAAACTTCTTGTGAAAAATTCCAGAAAAGTCGTCGGGTAAACCCAAACCATGATTTTTCCCTTACCCTAAATGGACTTCCTCTTCCAGTCACATCCTCAGCTAAATTCTTGGGTCTAACATTTGACTCTCATCTGACATGGTCTCCTCATATTAAAGAACTCAAACGCAAATGTAATAAAATCATAGCTATCCTAAAATGTTTATCACATCATAAATATAACAATAATCCAAAACTACTTCTATCTGTATACAGATCATTTATTCTAAGCAGATTAACCTACGGCTGCCAGGTGTTCTATTCGGCTAGTAAGCAGCTCATAAAATCACTTGAATCAATCCATCACGCTGCCTTAAGGTCCATCCTTGGGGCGCATCGAACATCTCCCACGCAGCGTGTCTGTGTGCTATCAGGAATTCCGCCATTATCCTATATATTTGACTTCTATACCTCCCGTGATCATCTATACTGGTACCAACAATATCACTTCTCTTCGAGGAGCACTGTCATTCCTCCTCCAGCCTTTCAAAATGATCCAATACCTAATATTATAAATTTTTTGACTGAGAAAAACATCAAATACAATCCGGATCTCCTCCTGTTCCCAAAAGAACCACCATGGGAATACCCCCCATTGATGGTAGACTTATCACTCTTTATCCACCGTACATCTAACGAGGACCAATATACAGCTCGCCAAAAAAGTATCGAAAAAATACAAACTTACACACATGATACACACGTTTATACAGATGGAGCTAAAGCAAATGTCGCTGGCACACTGTCCACTCCCACAGCATGTGCCTACCTAATCTCAGGTGAAGCCGAAGCAGTGCTCCGCATTAGAAGCCGAGCTATACGGAATTCTCTTTGGATTGGAAGCATGTGCGTGTTGTAAATTTGAGAACAAACAATACATAATTATCACAGATTCACTGGCCTCCCTTCAAACTATTCAGTCACTTACTATAAGCAGTTCATTAGTCTATAAAATAAGATCTACAGCACATCGCCTTACCCAAGAGGGGATACAAGTAGGCTTCTTGTGGGTGCCGGCACATGTTGGAATACCCGGAAACGAATGTGTAGACCGGGCCGCCAAGTCAATGTTGTCTGCCCCTATGCCACCCAATGTCCCATCACCAGAAATCACTCCCTTCTTCCACAAAAATATGAAAGAACATTGGATCTCATCCTGGTCCTAACGTGCAACTTTCCTAAGAAATATTAAACCAAATGTTGATCCTTGGTGGCCACCGATCCAAATGTCCAAAAAAGAATTCTCTGCCCTTAACAGGTTGAGACTGGGACACACATCGATATCTCACAACCATGTCCTCCAGGGAGCCCCTCCACCGATTTCCTGCCCATTCTGTAATGCAGCAGTGCTACCTTCGGTGGAACACATCCTGAAACAATGTCAAAACTTAACAAGAATCAAGGACGAACCACTACACCTTCTTTTAGATAACCGTCCAGAACAGGTTCAGATAATGCTAATCTTCCTTAACAGAAATAATCTAATAAACAAATTGTAATAAATCCGATACTCGTTGTGCCGTAATGACCCTGGCAGTTATACATGGCCAACGAGTAGATTACACACACAAAAAAAAAAAAAAAAAAAAAAAAAAAAAGGGAAGAGAAAAAAAATTAAACAGCAATCTTATTAATGTACATAAAATTGAATAGCGCCACTAATGCCTTGATTACGATAGGACAGAAATATATTGTTAGTGATCAGTTCACTCACGAGGGGGCATATTTGCGATTGTCGAACGAACTGCAATTAAATATAAATGATATTGATACGCTCTCTTAAATTATTATTATAAGAGTGATTGGAGCATATATCGTGCAAGAAAAGTCAATATCGAAAAATGGTAGTCACAAAAGAGCGTGTTTTGACGGTCAATGTGGAAGAAATAGAATAAAACCAGGGAGAAGAAGGTAAGACAGGTCGCACGCAGTAGTACGACTTAGAGGACTTCCACGAATATATATATATATATATATATATATATATATATTAATCAGTTATCTCTATTCTGTCTCTTGAAAAAGTTGAAAAATAAGCTAGAAGAAACAAATGTAAGGTCAACAGAATTATTTCTGTGATTAGGGGGTTCCGCAGTTTAAGAGCTGAACCGTCATTGAGGAGACACAAATCAGAATCAGCAGTGACTTCGGAAAGGACAGAGCCTTTCCTCTCATTATAGTCACATCCGCAAAAACTCCACTAAAGAAATTTAAATCTTCCTCGAATAAAACGTGAGAACGATTAAATTCTTCTAATGGCTGCAGCATTATACATCCATTAATCTCGTGGTTTGGTGGAGAATAATAGGAAATGGAAATAATTGGGAATTTACCAATTACCGTGCAATTGGCAACCGCGTTGGATCTATCGTTATTATTAAGTATTAAATCCACATCAATTCGTTTAAAACTGATTTCTTCACTAAAATCTTCTAACTAGCTTTCTTCCCTATCATTCCGAACGAAGACATACCTATCAATTAAGCAAAGAGGCATTATTGGGAGATAGCCAAGTTTTAGATAACAAAAAACCAAAAGCCCCCGATAGCGAGAAAGCCCTCTAAATCTTCTCTATTAGAGATTGCCCTCCTACAACTCAACTGTAGAATCTCTATCATGATGTTAACAGTAGAACTTGACTAAATAAATGGGGAAAATCACAAAAATTATAGCGCAAAAATAATTAAAATACGTGTAGATCCAAATGTCTGCAGAATTGTGTTTACCGTTCTTTTAATTAATAGACACGATTTCAAATCCTTTATTATTAATAATAATGGGTTGTTTGCAATTTCTCTTGCTTCCTGTTCCTTGCCAAAGTATTTACTTATGGTTTCATCTACTGATAGACTCCTTTGTTTTCCTCTAATCTTGTTTATTTTTAACCCCAAGTTTTCCTGATATCCCCCTGTGCTACTTTAAAACTTTTCCCGACAAACATGTCTTTTTGCCGTCTTATTTCTGCATTCACTTGGTTTCCGAATTTATTCTATTTTCTTCTTAACTCGATATTTTGATTATTCTTTTTTACTTTTTTCTACAATTTGTCTCTCTTTTTTTATCATTTCAATTATTTTTTGCGTCATCCATTCTTTCTTCATTTGTATTTTCCCTTCTCCTCACGTATTTTTTGTTTGCCTACATTCTTTATATACTTTTTCAAATTTTTCTTTTACGCTTTCGTATAAATTTTCAGCGTCCAATTTATCTGATTTCCCTTCCCACTTTATGAGTCTTAGTTCGTTTTTCACTTTATTTTCCATTAAAAAACTTCTGTTTAATTCCATTTGTTTTCCTCCGGTTTTTCCCATCTCCATTTTTACTGTACACACTATCGTGTTGTGATCTGCTATTTTAATATCTGTATTATAATATTCCAAGTCGATGTTTCTTTTATTCTTTTTAGTGTATATATGGTCGATTTTGGTTTGTGTGAACCTGTTTTCCCTCCATTCTTCTCTTGTGTATCCTTCTAAATACCCATTCCCGCCATTGTGTTCATGTATTTTGTTGCTATTGAATTGTGTTTTCCAGTATTTATATTTATGTCTCCTATATATCTCTATAATAAAGCGCAAAGGAAATAAATAGACGAAAAATCGGAAAAAAATAAACGAAAAATCAAAAAAAAGTCCTAAGAATGTTCTATGGCATTTAGAAAACTAATTTTTTTTTTAATCCACAGCTTCAAGTCATTAGCTTTTAGGAAAATTATAAAATGTTCAAAATTTTCATACCTTGGGGCTCAAAACGAGCAATGAATCAAATTTTTCTTCCACCATAGACGAAAATAAGACAGAAGACCAAAAATGAAAAAAAAATCCTGACCCCTTTCTATGGCACTTAAAAAGCTAATTTTTTTTTTAATTCATAGCTTCAAGTCAGTCACTTTTAGGAAAATTATAAAATGTTCAAAATTTTCATACCTTGGGGCTCAAAACGAGCGATGTATCAAATTTTTCTACCAAAATAGAAGAAAATAAGACAAAGACCAAAAATTACAAAAAAGTCCTGAGGCCGTTCTATGGCATTTAGGAAGTTAATATTTTTTTTAATCGACAGCTCCAGATCGGTAGCATTTAGGAAAAATATAAAGTGCTCAAAATTTTAATACCTTAAGGCTCAAAACGAGCAATAAATCAAAAAATAGACAAAAAGTTAAAAAAAAAGGTTCTGAGACCGTTCTATGGCACTTGGAAAGCTATTTTTTTTGTAAATCGACAGCTCTACATCAGCAGCATGTAAAAAAAATATAAAATGCTCAAAATTTTCATACCTTAGGGCTCAAAACGAGCAATAAATCAAAGAAAAAAATCAAATTTTTTTGCCGTTTTTCAATTTTTTAATCGTTTATCAAAAACTAATTATTCTACTGAACTGCTCTAGGTCTCATTTTAAAGAGAATTGAATTTAGAGAATTTCCCTCGCTTACACTGCCCTTGTAGCGATTGAACTTTTTGAGGAGCTATTTCAATTCAAACTTTTAACAAAATAATTTCAATTTTCGTATTATTAGATGAAAAATCAAAAAAAAAATCCTGAGACCGTTCTATGGCACTTAGGAAGCTAATTTTTTTGTTTAATCGACAGCTCCAGGTCAGTGGCTCTTAAGAAAATTATAAGATGTCCAAAATGTTCATACCTTGGGGCTCCAAACAGAAAGGGAATAGATCAGCGCTAATTTAATAAGATCATTACCAATCACATGAAAACGCGGTACTACTGTATTTACAAACACCGTACCGCTCTTCCACCCACCCGACAACCGTTACTGGCTTTTCGTTCATCGTGTATTACTCATAGTGGATGAAGATGAAACATCTTTTGTTAACGATTCTTCTTTTGTTTCTTCTATGGTGTATTATTGGTGTATTTTTAAATTTGAAAAACGACGTTGTAATTTTGAAGTTGTGATCGGCACAAACTGAAGAAATGAGCAAACTAACGTATTTCCAATTCTACGAACAGTATCGTGATAGTGGAAAGAGAAATATAGAGACTGGTCGCAATCGTTTTATAAAAAGGGTTCGAGGAGTTTTTATTAGAAATTGGTGAAGGAAAAATGCCAGAGACTTTGTATGGCGAAGAAAATGGAATCCTATTAAATTTCCCCGATTTAAAAATGTTTACTTCACTTGATGAAATGATTGATCACATTTATCTCGATAATGTTCTATCAAATTTTTCTAAAATGTCCAAAAGATGTATTTTATCACCAACGAATAAAAACAAACAGATTGATAATAGGGAAAAAAATTTCTGGACATGAAATAAATTTATATAGTACTGATACAACTCTGATTGATGAAAAAGAAACAAATGGAGAATCCACACATTTATGTACTGAAATTTTAAACAAAATATTAGACCCAGGAGTTCCAAATCACAAAATTACTATAAAAATTGGAGCGATTTGTATCCTCATCAGAAATTTGAATTTCGAAGAAGGTCTGGTGAATGGAAGAAAAGTCGTCATTAAATCTGTTAAAGGTTTCATAATTGAAGTATTTCGTCCGGAAAATGAATGTAAGACGTTTCTAATTCCTAGGATCAGTTTCGAATTTATAGTTGGCGACACACACTGGCATTTAGATTTTAAGAAGGCAGTTTCCTATCAAGTTAGCCTATGCCATGGCCATTAACAAAGCTCCGGGTGAAACATTGGATTTCGCCGCTGTTGATTTTAGGGATAATGTCTTCACTCATGGGCAATTGTATGTTGCCTTGAGTCGAGTGAGAACATCGAAAAATATATGCATTTCGGGCCTTGGTCACGCCGAAACTCTCACAAAACGGGGGTTTGGGGGCGGATCCGGGGGGAAAGCCTCCTAGTATATTATATAGTATAACAGTTTTCCATGTATTTTTTGTCAATCTCCTTTATTTCTTTAATATATTTGTTTGCTTTTCCATCAATGGTGATCTGTATAACGCCCATAGAAATAGTTTTTCCTCATACCAAGTTATTTCAATTATTACACATTCCGCATTTTCCATATTTTTGTTTTTAATTTGAGTTTGTATTTTTTTGTCCCCCTTTATGTATATCACAATCCCATGTTTTACCCCTTCTGCATCTAAATTGTGACATTTCTCACAACCTTCTAAATTATATAAATTTATTTCGTTCTTTTTTATATTTACCTCCCCTAAAATTAATATTATATATTCTTGTCTTGCCTCTAATATCTCTAATTCCTCCCAGTTTTTCCTCATTGATCTAATGTTTATATGTGCTATATTTAATTTTGTAATCATTTTTTTTTTTTTTATTTATTTATTCAACCTCTTTTTTTCTTTTTTCCTAAGCTTATCCTATTTATATTTCTTCCTTCCTTTCCTTGGCTCTCTTTTCCCATTTATCTGTTTGTTTTAAAATTGCTAGTTTTTAACGCACCAAGACTGAAAACAAAAAACTAACGACATTTTAAAACGGATATAGTTTACATTACGATATAAACATAACTTAAAACGTACCTTAGAGGCCTGCAGCGGCGCGGTGAAAGCACGTCTGCGCATCTTATCTATTTCACTGGCCTCCTCATCGTTGTTTCTTTGCATATCTCTTATCACATCTGCTTCTTTCTCTTATTCTTGCTCCTTCGTTCGCTTACTGTCTATTTTTCGCTTCCCACTTATCTTCTTTCCTTTTCTCTCCCCTAAGCTGTTCACACTGCTTCCACCCGGCCGCCGCACCCCTCTACATCAAACCACCATACACCACCAACCCGAAACACACACACCATAACCAAAAACCACTCGCAAACCCAAAACACACACACAGAAATATTTAGGCATCATATACCTAAGTTTAACTTTAAAAAAAAATCGATTGCGACTGTGATGAAAACTGAATTCTAGTCAAACGCATTAAAATGTTTCAACAATTTTTTTATGAATGGAGAAGCTTCAGTTTCCACGGTATTATATGAGTCTTTTTAGAATACTACCTTTATTCTACCAAAACTAAGTTCAATGTTTGTGTAGTGCTTTAAAATTTAATTAGTCTAGCAGTAAAACTATTTAATACTATCAGAGCAATCTTTGCTAAATCGATCCATGGATATAGTGAAAATCTTTTCGAAAATTATAGTAGTCTTATCATCTCTAGTCGCTGTTTTCAACGGAAGACATAAAAAAATGCTATTCTGGTAATAAAATAGGCAATACTTCCTTGTCAAAGCTTCGGGAACGATAATCTTACACTTACTTCCCCAGTGTAATCTTCTCCGTTTCGATTAATACATGTATACAAACCCCACTGCAACCATCATCAAATCATTATCCGATATTAACATTACACAAAATGAACTAAATTGTGTTTCACCTGAAAAATTGATGTCAGCTGCAATGTGCATTATCTTAATGATGCACATTTAATTTACTAAAAAAAAAATAGAGGGGGGGATACTTAGTCACATCTTATTTACGTAGATTTTCAAGTAAAAAAATTAACCTAAAAATAATTTTCAGAAAATCGGTATGACCGAAATATAACGATCAAATGAACTGCATATTCTTTTGCAACATTGCTACACTGATTAAATTAAAATATTACTTTTGCCGTTAATTTCAAAATCATCTGTAAACAACGTAACCGTCTTCAAGCTTCTCGAGAAAACTTTCAAACATCAATACTGAAGTACAGAATGCAAAACTAAGTAAAATGAATATACGCAGAGAGAAAGAACCCATCCGTTATGAGAAGCAACAAAAGTTTTACAGAAGTAGTAAGTTGTATTTCCTTTTACCTCCCCGTTAACGCCCATACCAGAAATGAAGAATTAAGCAATAAAAATAAAGCTCATTCATTATATATATATGTATAAGAAAACGACAACTCAATCTATTTCAACAATAAAATTTTACCCAAAACTGTAAACACTTACTTAATAAACAAAACAAAATCATAATAGTAACTACCCTCGATTATACGCTGCCTCGGTGAAATAAGTAAAATAATGAAAAAAGTTGAACAGTGGGATCACAGATATAAATAAAACCTACAGAATAAAAAGTCTTTTTAAATAACCCGTTGCTGATCAATACCTTGAAAAAAATTAATTTGATATTTCCGACAGGCGATCTTCTTAATCTGTAGAAACAATTAATTATCGTTATTCCAAAGCTACAACATGTAATACGCACTAATTTCTAAAGTTGGCTTCCGTTACGGAAGTCTCAAATTCGATCCCGGGCGACGATAGAAATTATTACAAAAAAACGAAATTAAATTAATCGTTAATAGAATCATACGGAAGGCAATGGCGAACATGCATACCATCATATGTAGTTAGTACACAGCAGACACACACACGGGAGACCGCACTTGTATATCGATAAATCAAACGATTACTAATCAGTTCCGAATGTAGTCTTTATATAATAATTGCCTAGGACTCTACCTATATCGGTATAGCTGAAATGTACGAATAGGTAATCGCCAACGCTCAGGAATTAAGTATGGTAGCAAGAAGAAGAATAAGCTATTCAGGACGCGTTGATTTCTTAAATGATCTAAATAAAATTACGGGAAACCTAATTAACACCTAATGTATACGCTACGATGAAGTCAAATCGGTATGTCAATGATGCCTCTATCTATATATTGCTCCTCGTATCCAGAATTAAGCGAAAAATACAAAAGGCTGGAGAAAAATTTCACTCAAAAAAAATAAGTACTACAACAGCGGACGGAGAAAAATCACAATAAACTTCGATAAAAAAAGAAGCAATCATTAAAAAAAAAAGGTAACCGTAATAATCCGCGATGACCCTTCGTAGGGAATTATTATACCGCTTCCGAAACCGACGTTAAATATCATTAAATTAAAAATCGACACGTACGAAACACCTGAACTGGGCCACTTTAAAGTTCGCATTTGAATTGAGCTCAATTTTCAATGAAAAATCAGAAAACATCGACAACTAAATAAACTTATAGCATTTTATAAGAGCGTAAAACATGCAAAATAAATATGTGTTTTTCTATCTTATAAGATATATGCTCGGAATACCCTGCAAAACGTGTACAGTTCGAGATATCATTAAGAAGCGACGTGTATAATTCATTTCATTCAAAATTGAATGTTATAAGCGAGTATATTTTTGGCCATATACAGCTTTTATTGCACACTACGCAGCTGAAATACAAAATATAACATATTCCGAAATAAAAATTTAAAAAATAATAACAAATAAACAAATTCTTTTATATACATTTCTCTTTGATCTTTATTAAAATCATACGTTTTTAGATATTTTATTGTTAATACATAATTATTCGCCACATCGTTAGCGCCTTCCGTACGTGCCAGATAAATTACGTAATTAATGTATATTACGGGTATGCACTTCGTAAAACAATTTTATCGCATCCTTAAAATATAACGTGATAAATCGTCAACCGGAACTATCAAAAAGTAGGTAAGTGTTTTACTTTTGCTTTTTTAAATTTTCAACGCGCAATCCATTGCAATACGTGGACCCTCTGACTTTATTAAACTCGACTTTGCAGCCCAGCAGATCCTGGTCACAGAAGGAAAATTTGTTTGAAAGGATGTTATCCATCTTCACGATTTAAATCGTCAAAACGTGAGGAGCAGGATGTGAGAGATCGATAGATATTCTACATCGCGTCATCAGAACGAAACGGACAAAGTATACTTGGCCAGGCAGCTTGTTTAAAAAGGAAGTGTCCGGAAAGAGAGATTTAAGTGCAGTTCTGAGACAGCTAACTGCGAGCCAATCGCTGTGTATTGTTGTTTTGTTGTAAGGCTTACTTTTCGAACAAATATAGTGTGAGAAATCTAAGTATGATTCAAATTTTAGAGAAAATCAATAAAAATTGTGTTTAAAATGGTAGGCCTTGTGCATAGCAGAAAGCATTAGATTCATTATAGTTTACGGGCGACCAGGTCTACGCTTCCATTCCTCGGTACACCCCGAGACCAATCGTTTTATTTTTCCCCCTTTTTTTTTCTTTTTTGGGAGGGGACTCATCAGCAAGGGACCTTTACCCAGAAACAATTAGAAAAGCAAGGAGTCCAGAAGGAAAAGACAAGATATAAGAGGCGCAATACGGAGTGGGAAGACCAAGTCGCAGCAAACTGGAATACAAAGCAAAACGCTCAACAGAAACAATAAACCCATGATCAGCATCGTAGACACGCTCTTCGTTTGAGTGAAGAGAACGGATAGGAAACCAACGAAAAACAAAAACAGGAGGAAGATAATAGAGTTTTGCTTAAGAGCGCAGACAAACAATAGAGTCTTATGAAGTGGAGGAAACAAAAATAATCACGGATTAACAGGAAGACTAGGTTGAACGGATAAATAAAATTAATAATTATTAGAAAAAGAGGAAGCGCAAATATCTGATACCAAAACCTAAGAAGAAATCTTTTACACAGCGGAAAGAGATTAGAGGATGGGATTTTTCATAAGAAAGGAAGTGGGAAGAAACAGCAAACTGAGTGTCAAAGAATCCGCCCTTCTGATACCAAAAATATCCGATTGACTAAGAACTCACAGTTAATATTGATATGGATCGAATGGGGTGGAAGAAAGAACGTGGATAAGTGAACGTATACGGAGAATAATAAAATCGCAGGAACGATCAGGTAAGGGAAAACAAATGGCCTGAAGGGCGGCCATGGAATCAAATATAAAATCAAGAATTTAGAAAAAAAATGATATTGGGGGAGATGAAAATAATAGAAAGTAAGGCAGCCATTAGTTCGTTTATGAATGTGAAACAGAAAGCAGGCAGATGAAAAGATTCCGAAAAAATCAAAATCTGGGAAGATGAAAAAGACACCGATACCATCCTAACCTTTTCGAGCCATCTGTAAACACAGTTACATAAGACGGAAATTGAGAATTGATACTACTGTGGAATTTCTGCCTAACTAGGGCCTGTGAAAGAAATCTGGAGAAACATTTTAGGCGGATGGCAAAGTTTGGCGAAATTAAAAGAGAAAGAAGGGAGATCGCGCTAAAGGAAATTATGTAAGAGCAAAACGAACTAAGCCGAAGAGAGATGAAGGATAAAATAGAGGTTTTCCTAGGTGTGAGAAATTCTTCGAAATAGAAAAGAAGGAATGGATAAGAATAGAGGACGTAAATGAAAGACGCTTAGTAAGAAAACGATAGCTCAAATAAGATCTACGAGTAAAAAGAGGTGGCGTATTTTAGCAATAACTGCTGGAATTGGAGAGGATTTAAGAGTACCAAAGCATAGGCGAAGAGAAGAATTTTGGATTATATCTAATTCAGGGACACTACTTGATTTCCTTTTCCGTGAAGCTTAAATGAAGTGAAAGTATTTTGACTGTCGTTGGGATCTGGATCAATTTATAAAGCGCTGATGGACTATAAGAAATCAGTAAAAATTCCTCGAACTAGAATTTCGATTTTAAATAAGCTTAAGGGAACACAATTGCATAGATTTCGGCATCTGAAAACAGAGGCAACATCTTGTAGAGCTATATGCTTCTGCATTTCTATCTATCTCGAATAAACATACAACCTGTGAAAATTTAGAGTCCAACAGTGTATGCTTTAAAACAAATGGGATATTTATCGATAATGTATTATAATGACTTCTGTCCAAGTGATACGGATTGGCCACTATTATTTATAAGGGTTGTAGTGAAATTTATGCGAAAAAAAGGCTCAGGAAGAAAAAAGAAATGAATAGTTAGTTTTAAAATGTATGCTAAGGTTTATATCAGACTGATATTATTAATTTCTGGTAAAACGCCTTTAATGCAGCTCATACGATTGGATCATTATGGTTCAAACCATGCAATTTATTGTAGCAAAGATTGAACTTTTGAAATGTGGACGTACAGACGAATGCACAAAATAAAATGGACGGACGAAATAAAAAAACGTGGAGTTGCTGCGTCATTAACTAAACCGATTTTATTATCTGCCTTGAAGGAAAATAAGGAAACATATATAAAGCAAAGAATGCAGATCTACCCCATCTTTCGCTTGGTCTTCAATGGAAAAATATTAGGCAAAGCACCACCGGGAAGAAAGCGGCTATTAAGTGGTTTAGATATATCTCTATAATAAAGCGCCAAGGAAATAAATAGACGAAAAATCGGAAAAAAATAAACGAAAAATCAAAAAAAAGTCCTGAGACCGTTCTATGGCACTTAGAAAGCTATTTTTTTTTTTAATCCACAGCTTCAAGTCAGTAGCTTTTAGGAAAATTATAAAATGTTCAAAATTTTCATACCTTGGGGCTCAAAACGAGTAATGAATCAAATTTTTCTTCCACCATAGACGAAAATAAGACAAAAGACGAAAAATCAAAAAAAAATCCTTAGCCCGTTCTATGGCACTTAGAAAGCTAATTTTTTTTTTAATCGACAGCTCCAGGTCAGTGGCTCTTAAGAAAATTATAAGATGTCCAAAATTTTGATACCTTGGGGCTCAAAACAAAAAGGGAATAGATCAGCGCTAATTTAATAAGATCATCGCATGAAAACGCGGTACTACTATATTTACCTACGCAGTACCGCGCTTCCACCCGCACGACAACCGTTACTGGCTTTTCGTTCATCGTGTATTACTCATAGTGGACGAAGACGAAACATCTTTTGTTACCGATTCTTCTTTTGTTTCCTCTATGGTGTATTATTGGTGTATTTTTAAATTTGAAAAACGACGTTGTAATTTTGAAGTTGTGATCGGCACAAACTGAAGAAATGAGCAAACTAACGTATTTCCAATTCTACGAACAGTATCGTGATAGTGGAAAGAGAAATATAGAGACTGGTCGCAATCGTTTTATAAAAAGGGTTCGAGGAGTATGTGTTTTTCGAAAGTGGTCCGAGTTACTCAAAATTTTTATTAGAAATTGGTGAAGGAAAAATGCCAGAGACTTTGTATGGTGAAGAAAATGGAATCCTATTAAATTTCCCCGATTTAAAAATGTTTACTTCACTTGATGAAATGATTGATCACATTTATCTCGATAATGTTCTATCAAATTTTTCTAAAATGTCCAAAAGATGTATTTTATCACCAACGAATAAAAACAACAGATTGATAATAGGGAAAAAAAATTTCTGGACATGAAATAAATTTATATAGTACTGATACAACTCTGATTGATGAAAAAGAAACAAATGGAGAATCCACACATTTATGTACTGAAATTTTAAACAAAATATTAGACCCAGGAGTTCCAAATCACAAAATTACTATAAAAATTGGAGCGATTTGTATCCTCATCAGAAATTTGAATTTCGAAGAAAGTCTGGTGAATCGAAGAAAAGTCGTCATTAAATCTGTTAAAGGTTTCATAATTGAAGTATTTCGTCCGGAAAATGAATGTAAGACGTTTCTAATTCCTAGAATCAGTTTCAAATTTATAGCTGGCGACACTGGCATTTAGATTTTAAGAAGCCTATGCCATGACCATTAACAAAGCTCCGGGTGAAACATTGGATTTCGCCGCTGTTGATTTGAGGGATAATGTTTTCACTCATGGGCAATTGTATGTTGCCTTGAGTCGAGTGAGAACATCGAAAAATATATGCATTTTGAGCCTTGGTCACGACGAAACTCTCACAAAACGGGGGTTTGGTGGCGCGTCCGGTTGGGGGGTTGGGCCGCGAAGCGGCCAGGGGGAAAGCCCCCTAGTATATATATATATATATATATATAACGGCTGTTGCAGATAACTCAATGCATACGTGATGGAGCGACCTTCAGTTACGGAAAAGCTTACCAAATAATAATAAATAATAACGTATTGAACTACAGAATGAATGTTGGATGCTAACGGTTCGTGTTTAAATCTCCTCGAACAGTTACTAGAGGTCTAATATAGCCGACTATTTAATTTATGTACAAGATAATTTGAGCTGTTCTGAAAGCATTTAGCTACACGATTCTTAATATTCGAACTTGAATCGATCGATCGCTCAAGTAATTTTTAACGAGTGTCACCCCAGGTTACTATCTCCATCCTGACCGAGTTTAGCTTCCAAATTAGAAGATGCCACTCCGATATACGATCGAACACATTCTCCAAATCGAAGTAATGTACAGCTTGTCCTTGGTAACTTAGTAAATTACTAATTGTAAACCAGCGACCTCTGGTCTGTGTCTAGGGCAAGGCAGAATTCGATTGTAGAAAATAGTCGCCGGTTCATCACTTTTTATAATTCTAGATAAGACATATAATTAGTTCGTAATTTAATGAACTTCTATTTATTTCAAGAATAACCAACTCTGCAAGCATCACATTAGGTTCTAGATGTCCGTATTTCATTATACATATTCAAAAAAAATGTCTTTATCCGGAAAAGATAGATATTTTATCTTGCTTACCTTGTTAACGTCAGGCGAGTAGTGCAATAAGTTAGCTTAGATATAGTAATAACTACAGTTAAAAGTAACAGATAGTGTTACTTAAAATAGATTTTTTTTCTGCTGAAATTACTTGAAAAGTATGCATAGATATTTTCAAAATCATTAGTGTTTGACGTATTATCTTATTAATTCTTACTGTTGGAAGTTTAAAAGTATTGTTTTTTGTCATTTGCCGGCACTTAGCTTGGCCCATTAGTCGTTTAACGAACCGATGCAACAAACAAATTTCACAATTTTTCCTTTCTATTTGCGAATGGGAGATTAGCTCTGCATTTACTAAAAATGCTTAAGTTAGCAATATGGCCGGTTGATCGACAGATTCTGAATACACGCTTTAACTGTGCTATCAACATTTTAGTACCATCGCACCATCGAGGGACTTGTCGATTCTGTTTCATTTTAGAAAAGCTTGAAATTGTTGAACTGGCAGCACTTAATATTAAATCAGTTAGAATGTTGAATTAGTTATTGATTCGGCTAATTGAGGTGTTGCAAGGGTATAGGCTGACAAGTATGCCGCATCTGTCACCGCGGCGTTTTCTGTCGACACTTGTGGAATCATTTTGGTACACCAATTACAAAAAAATTCACACAAACTTTCGGCTCTTAATTTCAATCATTTTCAGAGTTATTCAAAAAAAGCCTTATTTTTAGCTTTTATTTAATTTTTAATGGTAAAAATGAAAATGAACCAATGGTGATTTTTTTTTCAAACACTAGTAAGTAAAAAATATGAAAATAATAAAATGTTTTCACAATTCTCAAATATAAACTCAATTTGTTTGTAAAACAAATAAAGTTAAAATATTTTCTTAAACGGTATTTCTTCAGACATACTAACACCAATTTTTTTTTTTTTTAAATGGGTTTAGGACATTAGCCCAAAAAAATAGGAAGAATCAAATCAAATTATTTATTTCATTAAAATGTTGCAATTGATGGCAGAATAATAGGAAAAAAACCTAAATAAATTAGAAATGATAACTAAACAAATAAATGAATAAATAAAAAATAAAAAGTACATAGGACAATCCCGCTTATATGCACATATTTACACGTGCAGCAAAGTACAAAGTAACGATACACAGGCCAGCACAAACAGAAATAAACGAAAAAAATTTTGAATTTTAGTTTAAGCTTTAGAAATGAAAAGTCAAATTTCGATCTGCTAAATCAGCCTGTGTTTACAATAGAATTGCGATTTTACAGTTATAAAAAAAATAAATAAGAAATTTTATATATTTAAAATAATATGCACAACTGCAATTCTTGCCCATACTTGAACAGTGATAATGAACAACCTACATAATAATAATAATAATATAATAATAACAAATAAGAATAATAACTATACTACTACTAATAATAAACTGAATAAATAATAATACAATAAATCTAAAATGAAGTAATATAGTAACATATAAATGATAATTACGATAATAATGATTGTACTTATAAAATTCTTATAATAAAATAAATTTAAATGAAAATATATACTGAAATTTACTTGATTTTTCAAATATCAACGAACCGAGCATAAACTAACAGATAAACTAATCTCAAACACATATTTGCATTGACTTAAATGTTAGTAACAGTATTAATAACGATAATGGAAATTTTAAATAAAAAATGTAATAATAAGATTAACAATGTCAAAATTCAAAAATTTAATTAATGAAAATGTACTCTGTCCATTATACTAAGGAGGTATTAATACATACAATAATAAATTAAGGTAAAATAATGAATATTTTATTTTTTATTTTTCACTTTTTTCTCTCTTTAAATATGATTTAACGTAATTTATCAGATTTTTATGCCTTTTTTTGTAATTTCTTAAATTTCCTTTGAGCGAAATTGTTAAAGAATTAAATTATAAAGACCCCATATATATAGCCTGAATTCACGTGTGATATTTGTTGAAATGAGGGAATTTGGCTTTCTTTGTATTAGAACTCAGTGTACTACTCTACCCGTAACATATGTTATGTTAAAAAAAAAAAAATATTTTTAATTACGTTTTGCAAAAGTTGAACTTGGTCTACTTGTGATACACTTAACAAATCAAAATTATCAGAAGAGCAAAAACTGAATTCTGTAGCTGAATTAAAGGTTTCAAATTGTAATTTGCTGTTTTTCCCCGATGCATTGTGCCATAGAATAGAACTGGTCGATAAATGGATAGATATAAACGGATTAAATGAGCTTTTTTAAAAAACTTTTTAAAATAGTAAAAGATATAATTCAATTTCCTCAATTTTTTCTCCAGTTATAATGTTTGAATATTCCATGTCAATTTGTGATCAAAGTATAAGCCCAAATATTTTACCCCATATACTTTCTCTGTAAACGTATGTTAGAATCGAGATTAACTGTAAACTGTTCTCCGTGGTCCTGGTGTAGATGATTATATATCATAAATTTTGTTTTAGCCGTATTTATAATTAATCGATTGTCTCTAAACCATTTACTTACGTTATCAACGTCTTTCTGAATTAATAACTGTAATGTATTAAAATTACTAGAAGCAGTGACCAGTGTAGTATCGTCTGCATAAGTAAAATTTTATACCACTGACATTTAAGTTACATAGACTATTAATATAAATCAAAAACAAAATTGGACCCAAGATACTAGCTTGTGGGCTATTCCATGAGTTTATGTTACGCAGTCACTGAAAATATTTTTGATTTTAGTTATATACTTTCTATTACGCAGATAAGATTTAAACCAGTCGTAAATCTTGCCTCGAAAAGCACATAAATTTTGACAATAAAATTTTTCGATCAACTAAATTGAAGGCTTTTCGTAAATCAAAATAGTCTGCCATTACTAACCTACGATCTTCTAAATTCTCAGCTATACGATATGAAGTATGACGAAATATTGCATCATCAGTACCTTTCTTTGAAATGAACCCAAAATGATTTACACTAAAATAATTAACGAAATTCAAATAAGGGAGCATTTTAATTTTTATACATTTTTCGAGTGGTTTAAAGATGGCTGGTAAGAGGCGTCTACAATTTGAAACATCGGAGATGTCGCCCGATTTATAAACAGGTGTGATTATTCCTAGTTGTAATACTTCTAGAAATATTCGTTGTTCTATCGAATTATTGAAAAGATAAGTCAATGGTTTAACAGAAAAAGGGAAAGATTATCCTTTATTAGTAAGATTGATAAACCATCAGCACCAAATGAAGAATTATTAGGTATTGACATAATAACTCTTCTAACTTCGTCTTCCAACAATTCAGTGAAACTAAGAGTTGTGAATATTATGTTCACAACTAGTAATGTCTCTATCAAACCCTGATTTAATTAATGTATTCTGATAATTCTAACGCTGAAACAAGAGCAGCAGTTTTCTCAGAAAATAAAAATAATTATTCCCCGAGCAATTTCAGTAATGACAATTATAAAGTTTTTATAGAAAAAATAAATTCGGATAGTAATGTCAGAACATCGATTAGTGCATTAAAAATAGCTGAATTAATAAGAAAACAGCCTTTTTATAAAAACATAATCGAAATAAAAAAAGTAAGCCGTAATAGAGTAATAGTACAACTCTCTTCTTATATCACAGTTAATGAAATGGTGAATAGCTCTCTCTTTATAAATAATGGATACAAGGCATATATCCCCTCGTATCTCATCTCACGGGTGGGCGTTATTAAGGGTGTAGATTTAGATTATTCTGAAGACCAGCTGATCGAAATGATAAATTGCGATCCGTTCATGGTTAATAATATCAAACGTTTAAATAGAAAATGCTTCTCTAAAGGTGAGATAAGTTATGTCCCCAGTACCTCTGTACTTGTTTCCTTCGAAGGACAAAACCTTCCTTCTTATGTGTTTCTTTGGCACGTTAGATTTCAGTGTGACCCTTTCGTCAGAAGAATTCGGCAATGTTTCCGTTGTCTACGATATGGTCACGTGGCAAATCAATGTAAAGGAAGTGCCAGATGTGATAAATGCGGTGAGAATGATCATACGGCAGATACGTGCAAAAATGAATTTGTATCATGCGTTCATTGCAGAAGTAGTCACAAATCGTCGGATAATAATTGCCCCGAAAAAAAGCGACAATCTTTAATTAACGAATTAATGGCCAATCACAATCTAGGTTATCATGAAGCAGCTATTGAAATACCCCAAACGTATAAACAGCAACATCTTTATTCTAATAAATTAAGTTATAATAGATTTTCATTGCTGCCGCATGATGACAGCTTCCCCGCTCTTGTTCATGATCAGCCTACACAGGATCATCCAGCAGGCGTCCCTGTCTTTAAGCCAAAACCGATTTCTAAACGCACAGGATTTCACGATTCCAATCAATTAGTAGACTCAAATTTAAAACGGTCTGTTTCATTCTTCTCTTCTGATGAAGACGGGAAAGCAACGAAAAGAACGAATACGGCAAGGGTAACAATTCCGAAAAGCCAAACTGTTAAAATAATGGAGAAATCTGATCTAGATAAAACGATCAAACCAGGTCCGTCTGGATCTAAAACTAGTTCGATTAAAAGCAATATCGTAGACCCGAAGGGTAATAAACAGAGTATTCGGAAAAATCCTATGATCTCTAATAAAAAGTAAATATTATATACCGTTAATATTGTATAATGGGAATTTTATTTTATTTTCTATTTTTCCATTAGTTATATAATAAACATTCATAATTATCGTGATAATACAACTAATTTTAAATTATAATAATTTTAAATTCCGTTCATTCACAGTATTATACCATAATTAATTAGTATTATTTAAATAGATTTTTTCCTACAAGATAAAATAACTGGGATATTCATTTAAGTTTAGTAAAATAGCTACTTATGGTAATTGTATACACTAATCAGCCTCGAACCTAACCTTTTTTAATTCTATTCTATTTTTATTCTTCCTTATTCCACATTGCTTAGGGTAGTTCAATGGAATGCCCGTAGCATCTTGTGTAATTTGTGCGAGTTTGAGGTTTTTGTATTTAATAATAACTTTGATATAATATTATTATGTGAAACTTGGTTATCCCCCGATAAACAGTTCCACTTAAGAAATTACAGCTGTTATCGTGATGACAGAGCCGACGGGTACGGCGGCGTCGCCATACTAGTGAGAAATGACATTGATCATGATCTGATTCAAACTAATTTAAAATCATTTAGTAACAATTCGGAATCTAATGCAGTTTCCATCAGGGTAAATGTTTGTAATTCTTCATTTTATTTTATATCATATTATTCTCCCCCGGGACATCTTATCAATCCAACATCTGTTTCAGCTACTCTTGCCAGTTTAAGTTCGTGGCCTATAATTTTCAGTGGAGATTTTAATGCTTTGAATAGGATGTGGGGCTGCAATTGCAATGATAGTAAGGGAGCAGCAGTCATAGAAATTCTCTCTGAATCTAATCTGTGCCTTCTAAATGACGGTACACCGACTAAAATTCCTCATCCATCTCGGTCTACGAATCCGGTTGATTTGACGATGGTGTCGCCCGATATTTATCTCGATTGTTCATGGTCAGTATTTCCCGATTCTCTTGGTAGCGACCATCTTCCCATATTATTTGAAATCAATAACACACACAGAAATCCGTCATCATTCCCGGAAATCAAGGAAGTCGACCAAAGGAAGCGCTGGAAACTCTTAGATGGTGATTGGGGAAAATTTAGAAATATTATGGAACAGGAGGTAGGTAAAATCCAGATGGAAACTACCCCATTGGGACAGTATAATCTTTTTCTAAAAATGTTAAGCTCTGCCTTGGATCAATCTTTTCCGAAACCATCTCCATATCTAGGTAACAAACCGGCTTCTCCCTGGTGGAACAGGGAATGCGGGGAAAAGATCAAAGAACGGAATCAGGCACTAAACGTTTTTCGAAGAAGTGGTACGATGCAAGCTTACCTTGAATATAAAAGGATTAATGCGGAAACACGTAGACTTCTCAAAAGCACCAAAAGAGCCTCTTGGAGGAGATTTTGCTCATCGTTTAATCGAAACACTCCGCTCAAAGTTATCTGGTCTTTAGCTAAACGATTCAAGAATAAGAATTTCCACTCCACATCTCTAAAAAGTGATTGTTGGTTCGACCAATTTACTTGCTCTGTAGCCCCGTGTTATGTTCCTTGCATCTCGGAAGTATATGGAATCGAGCTTGAAAACAATTATCAACAATCTCATATTCTGTCCAATCCCATATCAGTCGAGGAACTAGGATTGGCATTAAAGAATAAAGGTAAAGATTCTTCGCCGGGGATAGACGGTATTACTTATTCGATTCTGAAAAATTTAGGGAACAAGGCGAAAAGCGTTCTGGTACACATATTTAATGAATTGTTATTCAACTCAGTCACTCCTCTTGAATGGACACAATTCATAATAATTCCTATTTTAAAATCCGGTAAATCTCCGTTAGAAGCTACGTCTTACAGACCGATCTCACTGGCTTCTTGTGTTAGAAAAACATTCGAAATAGTCATTAATAATAGGCTTGTTTGGTGGATAGAGAATAAAAAAATCTTCCCAGCCGGAATGTTCGGATTTAGACCGGGCCTTGGAACGTTAGATTGCACTGCTCATTTAGTGAACGAAATCTATGCTTCTTTTTTGAGAAAGGAATTCCTTTCGGCCATTTTTCTGGATATCAAGGGGGCATTTGATAATGTTAGTATTCTGACATTACATCAGCAGCTAGTAAGTATAGGAGTTCCAACAGTTTTGGCTAAGTACACCAGCAACTTGTTTCTCAACAGAAAACTTAAATTTTTGAACCCGGTCACCAAGGAAATGGTTGGTAGAGTTGCTTACACGGGTTTGGCACAGGGATCAATTTTAAGCCCGGTTTTGTTTAATATCTATGTACATTCAGTCTTCAGCATACGGTTGCCACATAACTCACAAATTTTCTCCTATGCTGATGATTTTATCATACTGAATAGAAATAAAGAGATAAAGGAATGTACAGTAGAGAGCAATCAGTCAGTCTACTTATGTGGCAAATTCTTTCAGGAAATTAAACTGGAAATTTCCCCTGCTAAGTCCACTGTTGTGATATTCACATTAAGACCCTACAACGCAGAATGTATTAAGATAAAAATAAATGGGATTAATATCGCGCATAAATCTTATGTGAAGTACTTGGGATTGTATTTGGATTCAAGGCTTACTTGGGCTCGTCACATCCAAATACTTCAAAGTCAAATCTTGAAAACACTGAACCCCCTGAAGGCTATTGGAAACGCTTCATGGGGATCCGACCCTGTAATTATAGCCTTGTTATATAAATCACTGATACTTTCCAGAATTGATTACGGCTCGATATTTTATGGCTCAGCCTCTAAATCGAACCTTAGGAAACTAGATACTCTACAGAATATCGGACTTAGACTTATAACAGGAAATATTCGATCCGCTCCAGTAGCGGGTCTTGAAGCGGAGACGAAGATTGCCCCACTACAGTTAAGAAGAAATATGTTGGCGGATAGGTTTTTATTAAAGTACTGTAATTATAGTTATCCGCATCTGCTTAATATTACTAATAGTATTAGTAATAACTGGAGATTTCTTTCCTCTAAACTACCGTTATTATCAGCCAGAATTCCTCAATACTATAAATATTGTCCGGCCCTAATTCCTAAATATCCATCTAAATATTTCAGAATTCCATACGAAATTAACCTTATTAACTTAAACATTAATACAACATTATTTGACAATATTAGACATAATCAGAATACTCTTCTCGGTCGGGAAGCAGATCTTACTACCGCATTAGAGACAGCATTTTCTGGATATTCCAAAATCTTCACTGATGGCTCCAAATCCGGTCGGAATTCCGATCCTGTTGGTGCTGCCTTTGTTGTTGACGAAATTACTGTACAAAAATTCAAACTCCCACCTTTGGCATCTATCTTCTCAGCCGAGCTGTTGGCAATTGCCAAGGCCTGCGACTATATACTTAATGTACTTGGTAGCAGGGGCACATATGTTATATGCAGCGACAGCCTTAGCTCCCTTTTAGCGCTACAAAATTGCCTCTTTAAACCCAACTATCATCCCACTGTTTGGGAGATAAGAGAGAAATGTTCGATTATCATTTTACAGGGCGGTGTTGTGGAGTTTTGTTGGGTTCCAAGTCATGCGGGGATAGAACTAAATGAGGTGGCCGATAGGGCCGCCAAGGATGCGCCTTCAATGGGCATTGAATTTCCTTTTATTCCAGCTGGTGATTTAAATTCTGTAATTAACCGCAATCATTATACATCCTGGAATGAGCATTGGCGATTGGCCAGGAAGGGTTCATACTTTAATATCGTTCAACCTTTTATTCCGACACACCCATGGTATCTCCACGTGTCAATTTCAATGCCTCATCATCTCCTTCGCAGATATGTTACTATATTGTGTAGACTGCGTATGGGGCATTCTCGTGTGTCACATAATTTTATGCATGCTGATAACCAGCGACAATGCAATAACCATTCGTCTGTTAACTTTTTGGAGGACATAAATCATCTTTTGTTTAATTGCGAGAAATTTGAAGGCAGTAGACATACTTTTTTTAATAAATTGATATCCCTCGGAAGGTATCCACCGTATTCCTTGCATCATTTGCTAGGATGCGGAGAGAAGGCTCAATTTTTGATTTTTAAGTTTATTTTTCAAAACAAGATTGTTATTTAACTTATTTGTATGGAGGACTATTTTATTTTTTATTTATTTTTTTTTTTATTTTTATTATTTTTTTTATTTATTTATTTATTTTTTCCTTCGCTCCCGGAGTTTGTTTATCCTTACTATTCACAAGTATTTATAATAATAGTTCTGTCAAGTGCGTCCTATATTAATTGAATTCAACCAGAAGATATGATCATCGCCGACCACGAAGATATGGTGCAATTTGTACCATCTTAATCTAACGAGCAAAATATTATGGCTGTTCAGTTGAGTCTGGAATTTCAAGTTCCCGGGTACTGACCAGAACAGTCAGGTTATTGATAAATGATTCCAGGCAGACAGGCTGTGGGTAATGTTAATTCATTTACGGCCATAGTTGTCCGGAAATTCAAAAAAAAAATATATTTATCTTGCTCAGTTGGTCCGGATAGATGGCTGGTGAATTGTCCTTGTCATTAGATTTTCATTTGCTCATTTTTCCAATACGTTTTTCTTTATTCATATAAAAAAAAAAAAAAAAAAAGGGAAAAAAAGAAAAGAAAAAGAGAAAAAAAAAAAGAAAAGAAAAGAAAAAAAAAAAAGAGAGAAAAAGAAGAGGAGAAGAGAAGAGAAGTGGAATAATTTAAACTTATTTTGATATGGAAGTGGCCAAATGGTAAGCTACTTAGCCGCCAGGCCATAAAAAAAAAAAAAAAAAAAAAATTAATGTATTCTTAACTATATCAATAAAATAATCATTAAAATAATTTGAAAATTTTAAACTCGTTATCACCCGCTAATTCCGTAATTCCATTTATATTTAACTTACTTATAATTGATACATTTTTATTTTTAATATTTTTTTAATTATGTCCCAATATTGTCTTTGATTTTTATAAGAGTCTTTTATAAAATTTGAATAGTGTTGTTTTTTAGTTTTCCCTAAAAAATCTCTTTAAATTTTTAATGCAAATTACTGTCAAATTTCGATGTTTTTGAAAGTTTATATAAATTATTTTTTTCTTATACTAATTAAATTAATTTATTGGTAATTCAATTTTACGTGGAAAATTTTTCTTAGGTTTCGAATGCTTTGATTGCATTAAACAATTACTTAATTCTTTTAAGAACCAATCAAACTTTTTATCAATTGTAGAATATTTAGAATATAGACAATTGATAGTAATTTCATTTAAAAGTTGTTTGAAAAGTTGTTTATCAAGGTAGTAATAATCCTTTTGAGACTCTGACAGATAAATTTTGTTATTTAACTGCAACACAACCGTTTACTGCTAAGTGATCTGAGAAACTTAACCGCTTAGTTTAACATGATGTATTTGAATTTAATTTATCATTTTCAAAACTTCGTGCAAAAATGTAATCTAAACAGGATTCATAATTATTCCGGTTTATTGAAAAAGTGGATACCGCTACTAAACTTTTAAACCCATTTAAACATAATAAATTTAGATAATCAAAATATTTAGTATTTTCGAATAAACTGATATTAATGTCACACACTATAACCATCGTCAATGGTGAAGATTTGATTATAATTTTAGGGTCATCGAAAAAATGTAAATAATTCGAGTCACAGAAATGATAAATACCATTAATTGTTAGCAAATTTCCATCATCTAATTTAATTTGCACACTTCCGATGACTAAATTTCACCTCGTTACTGTTTACATAGTTTTTTACATAAATTGCCACATCTCCAGAACGCTTATCATCCGTACATTGAAAATAAACAGAATAACCAGTTATAACACATATCGATGAACTTCTTTATCACATAACCAAATTTCTTCTTCTTCTTCTTAAGAGTACCTTACTCAGTCCCTGAGCGTTGACGATCACTATCATTACAGCGTTTTTTTCTCCGCTTTTCTAATCGATTCATTGAAATTCTTGAGTTCAGTCCAGTCCTTAATATTGACCAACCATTCCGCTTTTTCTCTTTTACCTTGAATTTTCGCTTCTGTGACCAAACGTAAGATGACATATTTTCTTTTCCCGCTAATTATATGCCCAAAGTATTCAATTTTGCGTCGTTTAATTGTTTTACATAATGTCCTATATTTTTTCAAAACTTTAGAGTTTTCGGCGCTACGGGGAAGCTAAATATGAAGTTGTAAGCTCGACTACGGTTTTCCTACAAAACGGTCTTCTGTACATATGTTTGAGATACGTTTTGGTTTTCTCTACTATTTTACTCGAGTTATTGTTTACGTGAACATAATTTTTTTTTTTCTGTTTTTGGGCTCAAAGGATAATTTTTTAATCTTAATTTTTTTCTTTTATAAAAGAGCTTCTGCGTTTTGTTTTATATTTCGAATTTCACTTTTAAAAGTTTATCCGGTGATGAGTTATGAATTTTAAAGTGATTTTTGAGGTCGTTTTATATTCCATATGATATACATTCCCAACAACGGGTTTTTAGGTGTTTTTTGGTGCTCAAGGTAACCTCGGTTGGCTTGCAGTTATATCGTCCGAAAGAGAATTTTAAGTGTAATTTATGATGCATTTTTGAAGTTTATAAGTGTCAAATCATTCCTGAGCTATTGCATATTTCAATTTGATATTTTTTTGTCGTTTCTGAACCATTTTATTAGAATGCCGTACATTATATGCGTACGGAATCTTAAAAATTGTAGTTTGTGATTAAATTACTGATTTATATTTATTTATAAATCAGTAATTTAACGTTTTAATTTGTTATTAGATTTATTATACATACGTAGGTGTAATAAATGCAATTAGCCTTTTTATTCGACAATAAGTAACTTCTCGAGCATTATCTATATTTTTTTTTTTTTTCACTGTACTGGTACGCAATATATAAAAATTCATCATTTCCATCTACTTTAGTTCATTTCTCCGCTTTTAAATAATAATAAGTTAAACTAAACAAATAATAGCGTTAAAATCGCAATATCATTTAAATAGCACTAGCAGTTGCTCTAAACGGAATAGCATACTAATTCTGACGCATGCGCAATACGAACTAGCAATAGCAACTATTGAGATAAACGAATAGCAACTGCTAGTGCTTTTCTAGAGTAGCATTGCTATTCAGCAGCTATCGCTATTTTTTCTCATCTCTAGTAAGAAGCATTATAAAGATTAGGAATACCTAGTGTTAGTAGAAGAGAGTAGAAGGACGATAGTTCAACATAGAAGACCGCACCAAATTTTAATAATAAAGGTGTCTTATCCATCTCTGTACTTGGGAAATTTTTCAAATGTTTCGATTTGCTGGAACTTTATAAAAAAAGCAAAAATTTGAAAAACTTTGTGCTCAGATATACGAACATTATTTTTTATTTTATTGATAAAAAATTATATATTGAATAACATTTTCAACAATAACTGCTATTAACCCCTAAAAGATGTTAATAAAATAAATAAATATATAAAAATAAATAGGAATAGTCTTCGTCCACCATCCCAGCTAATTACAACATAGTCTGTATTATTGAAAATTCAATTCAAAATTTCTGCATGCTCCACAATTTTTGCACTGTACCTGTTTATAAGGGAAATTGTAAAATTAAAACTATTTTTTTTTTTTTTTTATTCACCAAACACAACATATTAGAAGAATAGGAAAAACATATGGAGCGACAATGTCAAGAAACGATTAGAGACAGAAGAAATGAAGGCGACTAACAAAGGAACTACAGAAGGAGATGGAAAAGCGAGAATGTAGAGGGCACTGTAAGGAGTTGGGAAAGGCTAAGCAAATTGGAATAAAAGATCGCGCATTCTGAGGAAATAGTATTTGCGTCACAGGTGACATTTAAGCTAGGAGGATGAAAGGGACACAATAAAACTAAAGAAATTGCTAACATAAATTGGTAATAAAATAAATCTGTATCAGTCCAGAATTGACCGGGGTTATTCCGGTTTCGGCGCACGCTTGGAGAGATTATTAAAAATAGTAAATAAAGTGTAAAAGTTAAAATATAAGAAAAAGGAAGGAGGAATTAATAAAATAAAAAAATGGCAGAGCCGGAAAAAAATACAAAAAAAAAGTATTATCTTATTCGCGTGAGTATCCGCGGCGCAGTATTCGTGAGTACTTTGCACGAATGCAATATCTCCGTCCGCCGTGGTGAATCTTCTAATGTAACTTGTTATCAAAATTGCCATCAAATATTGTTACTGATCGTTACCGGATAATTTGAAATTGATCGCAAATATTATTTATTAATTCACGTTATAGATTCATTCGAATATTTTCTAATAAAAAATTAATCCTGTAAATTGAAATTTTTCCAAAAGGAATCAGTTTTTAATTTTTTTTACATAACTGCATCAAATATTCCTGAGTATAGAGGAGAGCATAGGGCAGGTTTACAATTAAAATTTGATGATCGCATGTCTGAAAGAACACGGTTAAAAAAATATTTTGGTTTCGTTCTGTAAAAAAGTTGGATTTATATTTCAGAAGCGTAAAAATATTTCATTTTCATGTCTCCTTTACTTTCCAGTATTTGGAAAAAATAAGAGGAGATGTGGTAACTTGCAGAACACCTCGAGAATCCGAGATTATGAGCACCATATAGAAAATTAGCGATAAGAAAACAAAAAGAACAGCGCCTAGAAGATTCCGCATACAGAATTGAGCAAAAGGAGGAAAGTTTAAGAGAGTCAGAATAATTCAAAACAGGAAAAAAAGAGGCAGAACCAACTATTATAATTGGTACTTTGGAATGGTATAAATGTAGGAAAGAGAGAAGTTAGAGCACCGGAAAAAGTTCAGTTCTGGCGACATGTTGAGAAACCGATTTAGAATGGTAAAGAATGATACATTTAATAGGATGAATTTGACTGGAATAACTGAAAGAAAAACAACGAAGCTTCTCATGACCATGAATATGCGGTGAAAATTAAAGACAGAAATAAGCGAATAAAATTGGAGTTTTACACGAACATTTAAATAGCCATTTATGAAGAATAGAGGAGTAAGAAGAAATAAGCAAAGAAGAATAAATAGCCGGGAGCTAAATCAAAAAGCAATAACCTAAATAGGGTATATCTATGAATAAAGAGAGAAAAGCATGCGATTCAGCAAGGATAACTGAAACCAGGGCACTAAGACGGAACGAAGGGTGCCTGCAGATAGGAAAGAGTGGATAAAGGATTTATAGAACATGAGTAAGTACAAGGATCGCCTGAGCATTATTAGTGTGAGAGAGAGAGAGATTTTAACAGACTGAGATTTTTGAGAGAGGATAGATGCAGAAAATTAATGTGATCGTGAAAAGAGAGAGGTGTCTGTCAAAAAAAAAAAAAAAAAAACGAAAAAAGTTTACACGGAGAATCAGAATTATTCTATTTAAAGACAACAGATGATGATTTAGAGGCAGAAATAATAAGGAGATGAATATTAGAAAGGACCTTTTTTTTAGTAACATTACAGAGATTTTTGAAGACGGGAGTTGGCTAATTGCGATCTGAAAAGTATCATCGGCAAAGAAAAAGAAAAAAGGCTATTTTTTATGTCCGGCACATCAAATACGTTTCGGACAATGAATGATTTTAATTTCACTCAGTAAAATTTCTTATTACAATTCGATGCGGTTTTGCATATTTTGATTGTGATAAATTACGTCTTGTTTTTCAATTTAGTAACACCTTTTTCGCAGACGTCTCTGAAGTTTTTGCATTAATTTTTACAGTGAAATCTTCGTTCCCAGTATTTTGGAAATTTTATCGATGAGAATTCGGTAATTTCGCAGACAAATAATAACGATGAAGATGACGGAGATTTAATTTCTACATTCTTTCTTGTCGTTATTTAAATTTCCAGAGCGACTTCCGTTTTACCGTAGTTTTTCCATCTGGATAAGTTTGCGAGAGAGTGCGTTTTTTTATGCTCTATTCTTTGGTATTTACAATTCGATCGAGTTTACACACCACTGTCGACGGAATAAATACCGCCTTGTTGCCGTAGAACGCTCACCAGGAGGAACCGAGGCCGTTGATTTCGTTTAAGTTAGGTATCGTCGGAGCATTATTTGAATTTGGCTAGAGATGAGAATACATTTAAACTAACGGCCTGCGGTGGAATTATACATTTTCGTTGTTATAAAAGTCCACCAAGTTACATACGCGGCTGAGTGAGGGGCGATAAAAACTAGAGGCAGCTGCGATACCGGTGTTGTCTGTAGTACTGCAATTGCATTCTTACCAGTGACTGAATCTGTTAATGTTCAGCGGGAACGATGTATGCGTAGACGTGGCTCTACTATCATCGACATGAACAGAGTAGTAACGGCAGCAACAGTGCTCGTAAACCAAATAAAATGAGAATAAAGATTATTAAAATACACTTAATAGGCGATAAATAAGTAAATAGATTTGTGTGATCTGAATTAGCAGGTAATTACGATGAATACTAGTAATAAAAATGAAATACGAACTAAAGCAGATTAGTCGCACGTAGACACCTGAAATTTGCAAATTTATAGCCGATAAAACACTTTTTAAGAATTATTTTTGAATAAAGCGCTTCTCATTAATTTTCATGCCGGATTCTTTCAAAATAGGGATAGGTTTAAATTTTTAGACAAACTTACTTAAACAGGTATTCTACAGCACTATCAATTCCCTATTTCCCTCTCATGTTACCATTTACACGGATGGTTCGAGGGGGCCTGGTGGTGTTGGTGCTTCTTTCATCCTTCCTGATTTTAACCTCTCAGAATCTTTTCGACTTCCTTATTTCTGTTCCATATTCACAGCCGAGTTGTTGGCTATCCTTCGCTCTATTATTTTCATTTCCTCGAATCAATTTTCCTCTAAGTTTTTAATTATTTCTGACTCTTTGAGCGCCCTTCAGGCCATATCCTCTCCCCTTCCTGATCATTCGTGTGACTTTGTTATCCTCCGTATACGTTCACTCATTCACAATCTTTCCTATCTCCATTCAGTCAATATTGATCTGCTGTGGGTACCTGGCCACTCGGGCATATTTGGAAATGAAGCGGCTGATTCCTTGGCTCGGGCTGCTGCTGCTTCCTCTCGTCTTTTTTTAAAAAAAATTCCATCCGTTAACCTGCTATCAGTTTGTAAAAGCTTTCATATCCGATTTTGGTCGGATACCTATGTTTCTTCTTTTTCCAACAGTTGTTCCTTTTACCTATCAGTCCAGCCTACTCTTCCTTCATATTCATGGTTTCTTTTACATTCCTCCCTTCGTCGTTCTGAAGTTGTTTCCATTGTTCGTATGCGCTTTGGCCATTCTTTGCTGCCTTCTTCCAGATTTCGTTTCTCCTTGGTTTCTTCTCCACATTGTCCTCTCCATCCGGATGATGCAATTATTTGCGACGCCGATCATGTGTTCTTCCAGTGTTCATCCCTCTCGGTGGAGCGTTCTGCCTTATATTCTTATTTGCTTAAGCTTGGACTTCCTACCCCTTATTGTGCATCCTATATCCTGTCCTTTCCTTCCCCACTAATTATTCCTGCTATTTGTTCCTTTTTAGTTAAAATTTCTGATCGTATCAAAATATAACCGACTTCTTTCCTTACCTTTTGTTTCTGGGTAAAGGTCCTTGGTTGACGAGCCCAACAAAAAAAAAAAAAAAAAAAAAAAAAAAAAAAAGACAAACTTACTGGGTTTTTTTTCGGTTTTTTTGTTGTTTTTTTTGTTTCTTTTTTAGTAGTATTACATTAAATTTACATATTCTCGTTAGCGATAAGAATTTCGGGTTCGGCAATGCGTTCCATTTAAGCAGATGAAGTAGTTTTGAATTATCGCTGAAAACGAATTTTAATACGGATCCGACGCACTACTTACCACATGACTTTTTCAGCTAATTTCATGTTACTTCGCATTGTTAGCAGAGTTCAGCAGGGAGTCTCTTTACCACATACGATGGGACGCTTTTAATTGATTTAGATTAACAATTGTCGGGCGCCAATGATGTTTACAAGTTTTGATAAAAGAAAAAAAGTACGAAATAAAATTGATGACAGTACGGTTTAAAATTTTCTAAGCTCATTAAAAAAAAGTACTTCAGCTGGCAAATGGCAAAATTCACTTTTTTAGAAAAAAAAAGAAAAAACATCTAATAAAAAAATACGTATATTGATCGTTTTATTAAAATTTCATTTAAAAAAATTATTTGTGACCGAAGAAAAAAAAAGGAAAACAACATTAAGATACCGATCAATAATATTTTTTAAATGGATGAGGAGGGGCACTTGAACGAATATCAGAAAGTTGGAAAAGCGGAAAAACAACGATCAATTAAAATATTTGTAATTTCACCGTTCATACTGAAAAGAAGAACTTGGGAAAAATAACGTTGAAACGTAAGTTAAATATGTAGCCTGGAAAAATCCGTTTTTTTTTTTTTTTTTTTTTTACTTTTTTATTAGGCTTGTCAGCTACGGACGATTACCCATCAAGAAGGAAGAACGTAGGACAAAATGAGGACACTAAGAAAGTTATTCTGGGAAGGTGGAGACGGCCAGAACTACTATGGAAAGATAGCAAGGGAGTCAAAAAAAGATCGGTACTAGAACTCGTGTAATTAGCAGTCGGAAAGGAAATAAATGTGTACACGAAAAAATATAAAGGATGATACGTTAAAGGAAAGGAAAGCTCTCATGTATTGTTAGCCGTTATACCTGATTATAATATATTATATGTATCTATTTAAACTAAATGGGCGATGTGACTAGCATAAAAAGAAAAGTATTTTTATCCATGTCTGCGATTGCTGGGCAGCGCCCACGAAAAGATCCTCATCAATAATATGGCCGCAACTGCAATGCAGTGAGCGCCCGATGAGGCAAGAGACAAGATATCGCTATTCGCCTACGGTTGCGACTGCAAAGCAGTGCTCGCAATTCCCGTCCAGAAAAGTGAAATGATTGATTATCCATTATTCAAACGGCATCTGCGGACGACGAGCTTACGATATATTAAGGATAAAAAGGAAAGATGCTCCACATCGGAAGAGGCCAGCATGATCGCCAAATAGCGTAGCGTTCATACTAACTCCGGAAGATCCGCACCATCTTGACCCAGAAATCCCCTTATTGTCCTTTGCACTCTGGCGACTGTTGCTTCGTTTGTGATCCTGACCACGTGCTGTTTGAATGTTCCACTCTTTCTTCCGAACGTAATAATATCCTATACGTTCAGCTGTTAAAGCTGAATTTTCCTACACTCCATACAGTGCTTCCTATATCTTAGCTTTGCCGTCATCCATTCTTGTCTCTTTTCTGTCATCGATTTCTGACCGGATTAAAATTTAATCTCTAATCTAATTGTCCTGTGTAGCCGCCCTTAGTCAGACAAGCCCAAAAAAAAAATGAGAACACCCTGTATTATATATATATATATATATATATATAGGTGTATGTGACTGACGGACTAAGTGCGATGATAATGAAGCACAGGACATGACACATATCAATTAATAGCGAATGTATCGGAGAGACAGAAAGAAAAAATTACAGCGGAATTACACCTCTGTCGATCCCGGCGGTAATAGCTGCCCAAATGGCACGGTTGCAGTCCTTTTGGGGAAATAGAAACGACCGGTTCTATTATCTGCAACTGTCCATTATACTAACATTTTAGAAACCTCAGTAACGAATACTTTTAAGCAAATAGAAAAATGTTCCTTTTATTATCGTAGACGAAATTTAAAATTGCCGAATAACTCTATAATTAAACTAAGAATTACGCGTAATTCCTTTAAGCGTCATAATATGATAAATTTGTAACAGGATCCTTGATTCTAAACGTAACGTAAGGAATTATTCTGTACACATTGAACAGCAAAATCTAAACAGATAAATGTTTTAATTAACGTAATATTATAACATCGAAATAAAATTGAAGGTTTTTAAAATGCGCTTCGTACGGGGAACGGATCAAATTTTCTGTGTACTTTTTTTGGCTTTTACGAAGCTCGAATGACATCACATATTTTTGTACCATTATATGAAGGTGAAAAATAAAGGGGAAAAAAAAGGTCGCCAAAGGAAAAATATTAATATTCCTTTTGCGCGGTGATGCGCGAATTTTAGCATAAAATTCGAATGTTACGCCAGATGCGCGACATTTTCGAAGTTCCAGCACGTTAAATTTTGGTGTCAGACCTTTTTTTCTTAATGATTTGTCTAAAATCTTTCTTTCTAATTCCTCCTGCAGTCGCGGCGGCGGCGGCGACGGTCCCTTATCACTTTTATTATTCGTCTATGCTTTTTATTTTCGCAAAGTCCCTCTTTCCGTATTTCCGCCTCCGTCTAAATGAAGCCGGTGACGTGTTGATCAAATCTCCTTCAAATACCCTTGCTGTTGAATCTTATCTTCAAAACACGGGTTTTCTTCTCCTTATCACGCGCCTTCTCGGCTTTCCCCGTTCTCCGGTTCATGCTCTATACATTTCTAGTTTCCGCTGACGACAACCTTTTTTTCTTCCTTTTGTATCCCAGTCTAGGAGGCTTTCTTATAATACGTCGCGATAAGTAAATAAGTAAAATGTTGGAAACGGAGAAGATAATGAAGCTTCGGATCTCATTAAGTGCAACTGCCGAATGGGCTGACAAAGTAATTCCTGCGATAAGACATCCAGTCATAGATCGCTACATAGCCGTCTCATAAAAATTCACCGGCATCTCATCGCAGCTCCGGCAAATATTTTAACCTTCGCCAAAACCGTACGTTCGTATTAATTTTGTTTCGGAATAATTCTAACTCGTATCAAAAAAAAAATAAATAAAAAGAGACACTTGAAAAAAGTGAAATGCATTCTCCATTTTCTTCCCTCAGACTATCGAGTAGAGTGATTCAGTTAATAAAATTAATAACGAAAATAACGATTATTATAAAAAAAATTGAAAGCATACCTTTTATTTATTTGTTTACAATTTTAATATTTATAATCTAGTGGTCGTCGCGATAGCCTAGTTGCCAGAGCGCTTGACTTTCGTTAGTCACGGGTTCGATCCAGAGTGACGACAGAACTTTTATTACAAAGAATTAAAATTAAAATACTCGCTAATAATCACGTGGACGGCAATGGCAAACCACCACGTATTATATGCGCGCTAGGTCAGTACACAACAGACACACACATGTAACTGCACACTTGTATAACGATGTAAATCAAACGATTACTAATCAGTTCCGAATGTAATCTTGCGTATGTAAACATTCGTACTGCATATAACAATTGCTATGAACACTATGCCTGTGCCTGTATAGATGAGATGTACGAATAGGTAGTCGCCGACGCTCAGGAATTAAGTATGGCACTATAAAGAAGAAGATAATCTAGTGAATAATCTATTATACTTTTTTTACTTTATCTTAAATCACAAGTTCTAATTAGTTAATGAAAAATCCCGCGTATGACATAAATGATGTATGGTGACATAATTTCAAGTCAGGATCGGGATTACGGTTTCCGAGCTTCCTGATATGTAGAAAATCCGATTGTAGGCATCTGTACAAGAACCAGTTAGTTAACATGCTTTCGGGAGCCATTTCAACGTTTTTTGCTAATTATAGTTCCATTGTTGGGAAGAGCCAGGGCTCGCCTTAATTCTAAGTACTTTATTTTATGCAGCTTCCATTTTTTTAATGCGGTATCTCGCACTCATACAGGCACGGCATGATGTAGATTACTTTGAAGATGTGTTATTTGTCTATTACACTTAGTCGTGAGGTTCTCGAATCAAAAGGTACCGAGCAATTTTGTTAGTCAACCGTTACTTAGTATATGTCCGACTTGTTTACAAAAAAACTTAAGCTCGGGGTCTAAAACAACTCCAAGACATCCTACTTCTGATTTCCAATGCACGCAATGTTATCCCTGAAGAGTTTAAGGAGTTTCGTGGGAAATAATAGCTTTCCCGTTTCTAGTGAATGCTTGGGTTTTCTCTGGAGGGGGTAATATATATTTTCCGTTCGGTGAAACAGGCCTGCATTTAACCTGTGGCTGACTGTAGATTTTGAATGCTGTTAGTTACGAGTTTGTCTGACGTGAGGATGGCTGTGTCGGTTGGCGAAGACTGATATGTCACGCAACCGTCACACGAGGGAAAATCAGCTGTAAAAATACCATAGAGCGTGATTATAAATTTTTAATAATTTAAATAACCATTAAGTTCAGTTACACTGTTATGTATTTTATTAGACGATAAGCATAGGCTTCTTGAGGGCATCCGGCGTCGCCTGTAAAAGTTCTCTCTGATTTTCACTGCCCTCTATGGGCACTTCAAAGCATCTGTTGCTGATCCAAAAACAATTTTGGTAATGTAAGAAGGGAAACTCTTTTTTTATAAATAGGTCCATCATGCTAAACCAAGTAGTATACTAACTTGGTATCTAATATCACCGTTCCCGTAGATATGTGCGATGTGAAATTACTTGTTACCATCGTTTTTATCTTTATGAACGATTCTTCTAACCCCCCAAATTATTAGAGATAACATATTTTTAAGGTCCAATGTGGACATTATTTCTTCTAATATTATTTTTTCAATGCTCATTGATGGCAGAAGGCTGATCGGACGGTACGATGCAGGCATTTCGGAGGATTTTCTGTATAAATTTTGCATTTTTCCATACCTGAGGAAAATATGAATGACTAAAACAGACACGTTAACCCTTTGAGGGGTAGAGCTTTGAGACAGTTTACTTAAACCATAAATAACACGCATATTCCAGTTAATATTTGTCATCGATCTGCTCTATCTTCAAATAACAAATGTTACACTGCTTCATTGCCCAAAAAATTTAACAATGATCGTAAATCTGCTCCGAATTAGCTCGCTTTTATAAATTTCACTCTCTTTTTGTCACCTTGCTAAAAATCATATGTAAGAGCTACCGTTCATTATCAAATGGTCCAAAAAAAATGTATCATTCGTACTTTTCCTATTTTTTTATTTTTTTTAATCTCTCGGGCCATCAACCAAGCATCTTCACCCAGAAACAAATAGAAAGAAAAGAAGGCGGTTATATTTTAATCCGATCAGAGATCTTTGATAAATAGGAACAAATAGTAGGAATAATTAATTTAGGAAGGGAAAGACAAGATGATTTAAGAGGCACAGTAAAGAGTAGGAAACCCAAGCCTCAACAAATAGAAATACAAAACGTTCCGCAAAAATTAGGTAAACACTCAAAGAATAGATGATCGGCGTCGCAAATAACTACATCATCAGGATGGAAAGGGCAGTGTGGGGAAGAAATCAGGGAAAAGTAAAATCTGGAGAAAGACAGCAGAGAATGGCTACAACGCATACGAACAACGAAAGCAACATCAAGACGTCGAAGAGATGGATGCAAATTAATACGGAGGAAGAGTAGACTGAACAAAAAGATAAAATGAATAATTATTAGAAAAGGAGAGAACGTAGGTGTCCGACAAATACCTGATAAGAAAGCGGTTACATATCGGTAAGAGGTGTTACCGGATGGAATTATTTTAAACGAAAAGCGGAAAGAAGCAGCAACTCGAGCCAAAGAATCAGCCGCTTTATTACCAAATATACCCAGGTGACTAGGTAATTGAATCTTACTCATATCTGAAAAATAACTAATTCAAGTGGTCCCTCTTTTGAAACTTTCAATATCCCACAATAATCCATCACAATGCGCGATAGCCTAGTTGCTAGAGCACTTGGTTTCTGTTGTGGAAGTCTCAGGTTCGATCCCAGGTAACGACAGAAATTAATAAAGAAATTATTACGAAAAATTAAATTAAATACTCACTAATAATCACGTGGAAGGCAATGGTAAGTCACGACGTACACCATCATATGTGTGCCAATTAGTACACAGTAGACACACACGGGACTGCATTTGTAGCGCGATAAATTAAATCAAATCAATATATTCCTTATAAAATTCCACACGTGCGCAAAATAACGCGATCGGTGGGGTACAATAGATGCGTACGAGAAGAAAAAAAAGCGATTACACATGAATTTCTTAATTCAAAATTATATTATCTTCTGGTACATTTTAAATCAAGTACTTCATCAAATAAGAAAGAAACAAATTGTATATAATCAAATGAGAATAACTTTGAAAATAGCTGAAAAATGAATATACGCAGTTACAGATACCGCCCATTCACTGAACTCGCACACTTACATTTCATACATGTACATTCAGTTATAATAATATCCCGTCATATGTACATTCATACCAGAAGTCACGGAAGTATTCCAAGTGCACACACATGCATAGATACTATAATAAGCAAAGTAAGTTTATCAGAACAGATAATTTTTCCAATTTTTTATTTCTTTATTTATTTATTTATTTATTTATTTATTTACTTACTTGGCACTTGACTATAAGTATAGGGCCAGTATTTTACGCCTGCGTTTTCGATTATTTGGTAAAGTTTTTACATCTGTTAGTAAAGAGAGTTAAACAGCTCCATGATGGAACTCTATTTAAATTCTTCCGTGAAATTTGTTTTATCTGGGAATCCAGGCATAGTCATTTTTAGCGGAGCTTGTTGAACTAGGTTTAAAAGCAGTCTTAAATTTACTCCTGTTTCAATCACGTACATGAGTAATTGTAATTTATATACATACATACATATATATATATATATATATATATATATATATATCATTTAACTTCAATGACGGAATAAGTGAAGTATTTTTTTTTTTTTTTATATCGCGAGTACTGCCTCCTGTAGAATTTTTAAAGGTTTTAAATGGCATTTAGCAGCACCCCTCTAGAAAATGGTTCCGTATGAAATGACCCGCTGATATAAAGCTAAACTCTACGTAAATGGCATGGCGGAAAATATTGTGATAAATAATAGAATAAAACATTTAGCTTTCTTAGTTTATCAGCAATAAATAACGGGTGCAAAAAAGACCAACTTAATTTACTGTCAAATTTTATATACCTAAATATTTAACCTCCAACACTCTTAATAAATAATTGGAAACAACTATGTTTAAAAAGGAATTGAATTCGCTTAACGTTTCGACCAGTGTGCTTTATCCGATCCGGATGGCCAGTGTAAGCTGGTGAAAACGTTAAGCGAATTAAATATCTTTTTAAACGCGGTTGCTTCCGAGAATTATTTATTATAAGTAATCACGGCGAAAGCTTTAAATATTTACTCTAACACTCTATTACAAATTGTCAGATTTCTTGCAATTTTGAGATTTATACTTTCACCGGACACGTGTAATTATGGTGAGAGCTATACAATAAATATTTCGATAAATTCGCAGTTAATCTATTACAGTTTAATCAATTCCCGATTAAGCAAGATTTTGCAGGATATCTCGAAAATGAGAATTAATTAATAAAACTGCATCATCGGTGTATATACTATTAATTTACCTGGGACATTTAGATTGCATAATTCATTTATATAAATCAAAAATAGAAAAGGACCCAAAATTCTTTCTTGCGGCACTCCGAAGTTCTGAACCACTTCATTACTATAGATAAATTGTTGATTTTAGTGACGTATCCACTAGGTAAGACTTTAACCGACTGCATTTTCCAAAGAATAATCAGTTCGAAACATTTACAATCAGTTCCGAATGTAGTCTTGTGCGTGTGCACTTTTTCTTCTTCTTCTTCTTCTTCTTCTCGTGCCACCCGATTCAGATATTGCTTAATCATCATGTATGGATTGGATTATCTGCTGAAATTGATTACGATCTTTTGCTATCCTGACTAGATCTTCTGTTCTCTTAATTCTGGTCCATTTTTTTTATATTATCTATCCAAGCGGTCTTTCTTCTTCCCGGATTTCTTCTTCCTTCTATCATGCCCATTATTATTGTCTGCAATAACTTGTATTTTTCACCTCTCATGAAGTGTCCAAAAAATGTTATCTTCCTTCTTTTTACTATTGTCATTAATATTCGGTTAGTTCCAGTACTTTCTCATTTTTTAATGCGTTGCATATAACCTAATGCCTATATCTGTACAGCTGAAATGTACAAATAGGTAGTCGTCGACGCTCATGAATTAAGTATGGCGCTATAATGATGATGAAGATGATGATGATGATGAAGATGATGATGATGATGAAGATGATGATGATGATGATGATGATGAAGATGATGATGATGATGATGATGATGAAGATGATGATGATGATGATGATGATGATGAATGTTAATCCATCCCGCTCTTCCCTGATATTCACCCTTCTCATTTTTCGACTACTTGGTCTTCACATCTCCTAATAAACTACCTGTTTATCCAATTTAAACGTTCTTCAAAGTTTGACGGCTTTTTCATTGTTTCGATCTTATACTATCGTTCTCATCATTCGCTTAATACTCAGCCATCTTTCTCATTTTTCCCTGAGACCTTCATCATGATGCATGAAATTTTTTGCGATTTCAACCATGTCCTCTCTTCGATTACCGTGATTTTTTTTTTTTAGCCGTATTACGTTACGTTATAAATATTATGTGAAAATACGATTCTGGTGGAATGATAACTCATGTTTTTTTTTTAATTATAAAATTTTCAGAAAATTTGTATGCTCGACTCTGTTCTTGTTTAGCCTCTCTAAAAATCTCAACTCCATTTCAAATTCTAGATATTACGATGCCAAAAGTAAAGCGTCGTTTTTAACTGCTTCGCATTGTACGCAAATGAAAATGAAAAAAAAAAAAAAAACAAAAATAAAAAGCAATGTATATCGCTGTGTGTGTATGAACAATTCGAAAACGGTATCCGTCAAATGAATTTTATTTTAAAATCATCTCAGATATTTATATCATTCGCGTAGAATAAATGCTAATTGCCTCCATTAAATAGGAAACGTAATCCTTTTATCGGAAAATTGGAAAAATATCGGAAACTTTCAGCAGGCTTATTATACGGCAGAGTGGAACATTTTGAAATAGCCGGTGCTTCATACACAGTATCATTTCGCGTGTTTACGTATGATAAACTAATTCGATATTTCTAGCGATCTGGTGTATCATTTGAAAACATACCCGCTAAATCTTTATTACCCGGAAAATATCACGAAGTAATAGCCAGAATACACCGGTGCTCTAGCTTCTTCATGAATGTTTCCCAACGTGTTCGTTGCAAATAAAACGTCGATACAAACAACACTCTCCTTTGCGCGTACTATAAGTAAGCTTTCTCATTTTCTTCCAATATTTGCCAAAGAACATAAATTGCTTTTTTTTCCACATTCACCATCTCGTGCTTAGTGTGTCCACTCAAATTTCAATTCACGGTTTTACACGCCTCTTTAAGGGCAGCAAGCGCCCATTCAAAAAAAGTAAAAAGGAAAAAAATACGAAATTTAGCCGTTCAAAATTATACTCCGACACATATTTTATTAATTCGAGCAGATTCTGAAAATGTTCCTTTAAAAACCTTTCACGCCATAATTAATAAGCTACATTACACACTGAAATAGAAAAAGAAAAAGAAAGGAAAAAAGAAAGCTGTATCGAAAAAAATAAAGGGAATAACGTTAGTGAGACAGCCCCCCCCCCCTTATGTAATTTACATAATGGATCCTATTAAAATAGTTTTGAAGATTTTTATTATACTCAAATACATAAAATAGAGTATTAAATATAATTACGAAAATGGTAAATAGAAACGGCGAGTAATAATTTATGTTATTTATCCGCAGGAATTCCGGAGGGAAACAGTACTCTGAATCAAAGGGAACAACGAGAGATTCGCCGCGCCGTGAGGTGGAAGAAATCTCTAGATTTTGGGTGCTAGAAGAAAAAACAAAAAATACAACAAAGGGTTCTTTTTAAAAAAGTAATAATAATAATAATAATTATCCGAATAAGAATTGAAAAGGCAGCCGGCTTTCCTACAAAACTATTAGTAAATTTTTCAACTACTGTTAATAAGTTTTGCAGGGTGAGGGTACGACGTTGTCTCGATTCTTTGCTACTCTACCATTAGGTCTCTTTGCTCGTTGAGCTTTACCTCTAATTTATAAAAATTATCGATGACGCAAATTATTTTTTTCTCATCCCTAACATTCCTTTTACCTTGCTATACAACCCTCTCCAGCCACTTCTTCAATAATTTTCCCTGCATCCGCCGTTCTGTTATTTCTTCCATAATTTGCCCCCCCCCCCGCTTTAATCACAGTCTGCTTCCTGCCTCCCTCTTTCGTTTTAATATTGTTCAGTCTCCCTTACGTCATCCTCCTATCTTAAATTTGACCCGTGATGTAAACCACCTTCTATTCGAATGCTCATCTATCTCCTCAGAACGCGCAGTCCTTTATTCTAATTTGCTTGGCCTTGGTCTCCCGACTCCTTACTGTGAGTGACATTCTTACTCTTCCTTCTATTGTTCCTGTATTGGCTACCTTCATTTCTTCTGTTTCTAATCGCTTCCTGATATAACTTTCAAATCCCTACGTTTCATTATTTGTTAGTCCTTTGTGTTGGGTAAATGTCCTGTGTTGACGCCGCGCCCAAAGAAAAGAAAAGAAAAGAAAAAAAAAATTATTATTTTAATACCTATTCACTGAATTGCATTTCCAGCCAAAGGAACGTCGTAAGGCTTTTTATGACGTCACTTTCGCGATTTACCACTTATATAACAAGCTTCAGTCTTGTCTCTCTTCGTTTATGTTTGCTTGTTACGATATATCTCCCGTGAGGTGGTAGGATGGCTTTTTCCCTAATTAATCGATTTCTTTCTCGTTCTCCGAATCTACCGTATTTGGAAGCGAAAAATATTTTAATATTTTTGTTACGACATCTTTTGAGAGCACAGCTGAAAACCGCTGAAGTGCAATAACTTTCTGCGGTTTTTATCGTCCATATGCGTAATACAGTAAATACTCTATAGCTTTCCTTAGCAGTCAAATCTTCTACTAAAAGACCTCAGGGTTCTTTGACAATGTGGCGTATTTATCTTAATCGACTTGAGCGTTATCCCCCCCCCCTCCTATATCGATAATTAATTTAATTTTGCTTCCGATTAATTTTAATTCGGAAAAAGTTCCGTTTCTTCAATGTCTCTATGAGTATCCCCTTGTGCAGAAAATAAATTTGAAGCATTGACGGCAATTTTCGATTCGCATTCTATATTAATGCAAAACGATGAAATATTTAATCAACGTTTAAGTTTTTTTTTTTTTATAATAATGATTTTTTAAAACTAACGATACCTACCGAAACAATAAATATAACTACATATTTTAAAGTTATTATTTTCGTGCATATTTTTAATCAACTTGTCTGATTCATATTATAATGAAACTCGCTATAATTTTAAAAAACATTTTTCCACTTTTTTTTTTTAAAGAACTCAGTTTCGACTGGTGATCGTTTAAAAAGAAAATTATTTTTTTCGCTGTCCCAGTCCTTAACCCGCTATACGATAGAAACATATATAAAAAACTATGTAAATTTAACAACCGTAAAGAAATTCCGGAGCTTATTGCTGGCGAATATTAACGGATTTACTGTTTATTTCTAACAGTCAAAACTTTTCCTGCTCTTTTTACATGGTAACACTTGCGAATAATAATGTTCTAGCGGAACTCGGTTTGACAAAACCAAGGGGGGATAAAATTACGTTCAAAAATCACAGTTGTTGTATTTATCGAAAATTTTTGCGAATACTGAAAAGGAAACTTATTATATTAACGGTTTAGCTTTGAAAACCGGATAAAACAATAATAAATCGCCTTGAAAATAAAAACGGAAAATAAAGTTTCATTGAAATATCCGTCCAAGTATTTAAGAGCCTCGCTCTTATCGTTGTAGCTAGCCAATCATCTTCTTCCATTCCTTCCTATTACCGACGTACTTGATGTCTTTATACGTCATTTTCGTTCTTATTTTTACTTGATCCATCCATGTTATCCCAGGTCTTCCCCTTTTTCTCCTTCCTTCCAATTTCCCCTCGCTTATGACCTTTATAGTAGCATTGTGCCGCAGTGTGTATCCTAGAAGCCTTTCTCGTCTTTGTTGTATTGTTTCCATCAGTTTCGCCTTTTTTCCTTTACCATTTCCAACACATCTGAATTCTTCTTCTTCTTCTTCTTCTTCTTCTTCTTCTTCTGCGTCCATGATATATATATATATATATATTCATAATGCGGCGCCAAGTATTTCAACGATCAAGAATATTCTCTCCTTTTTCTACCCGCTAGAGTTCCGAATACGGACGAAATGAAACTGCGCTTCAACTTTTAATAGATCACATTCGTGCCGTTATCGATTTTCATTCAAATTTTCGTATCTGTTGACTTTCTTATTTCTCCTTCTCTCCCCAAAGCAGGAACATATATATATCTAGTCTACTCATACATGCGGGATACAAAACGAAAAGTTTTTGTTTATTTGTAATTTTGCCATTTGTCGGAATTGATATTTTTTTGTTTCGTGATTTACACTTTTTTTTTTTTTTTTCTTATTATTTTCAAGAAATTAATTTAAATTCTGTGCGTAGTATTTTCATAAATTTTTAATAACGAATGTGTTTTTTTACAAAAATTTTCCTGCGTATTTTTCTGTACGATGTGCACGATTCTCATATTTCGTTGTAATGCGATGTTCGAATTTTTTTGAATTTAACGACTAAAGATAAATTATATTTGGTCGTCATTTTTTCAGTAACTTCTCGGCTGTTTTATGTTATTTTAGAATTTAAAATAAACGTGAATTGTGCAATAAAAGATACACATCTACGAGTTTGTCGAATTTTTAACTTTTTTGGAATAGTGAACAATATTAAAAAACAGCATATATAATTTAGTGTTAAGCCCTTAAATTATAGTTAAATTATATATGTTATTCTAGAATTGTCGCAGGTCTCTAGTATATTATAGAATATATCAGATGTGGATATGGGATGATAAAAGTGTTCCCCGATACTTGCTCAGATGTCGGCGGGCGAGTGAAGAGATGCCTAAGATGACCGATAGAAAGCTGCACGACGACAGCTTTCACCTAAATTGTTTCTTTCCTTAACTTACGGGAAGCGGCACTTTAAAAAATACCAAATCCCAACTGAAATGTAAAAAGACGAAGAGGACAATGTTTTTCACAGCCAACTTTACACTGTTAAATAATATATAAAAGTGTCTAATAGTATCAAACTATTATGAATCCATTCTTTGTAACAGTGGAAGAAACAAAGAATTCAAAAAAAACTGGACATAATCGGAAAAACACAGTAATGCGGCAGCCATCTCAGAAGAAGCCTTAGTAGATCCTATACACTCTCCTCGGTTTATTCGCGGAAACTGACCTACTCAAACTCTCAGAGGAACCTCCGAACGTTAAAATATTTCAAGCTATCGTTCTTCCTGTCAAGTTACAACGAAAAAAAAAAAAACAGTTGAAAATCGTACAAGTCAAAAACCGCAAGAAGCAAAATCATATGCGCCGAATTAAACATCATGCTATCTGAAATCACACATGGAAGTACACCAAACAACTAATAACTCTGCAACAATACCGCCTTAGAAGACATCAACGCTGACCTATACAGTAAAAGACAAGCATAATGGGAACAACGTTTTCGAGGGAACCAAATGCTGTTAAACCACCGCAGTCAAACTGGCCAACGTCAAAGCCATACAGAGGAAGTCGTAATAGGCACGCATAACCATCTTCTTCAAAACACCGACCCTCCGCTCAGAATGTCACTGTCAGCTGTTGTCAGCACACCACATACTATAGATAGTCGAAAGTACCAAAAGAAAAGATGGACCTATTACATATTAGCCGATAATGCAAATAATATTAACACGATTAGTAAACTTCCTGGAATCGTGTAATATTTATAATAAATTATAGTGTTTACAGTGATATTGGCTAAGCTGCCCTAGAATGTCGTTAAGTGAAAAAAAAAAAAGAAACCTTTCCACCCAATGTGATATTTGTTCGAAACATTTTATCTACAAACTTCGTTCTTTCCCTCGTTTCGATCAAATTAATTCTCTGCAAAAGCAGGCGGCCTTCCTTTCGAAGTAGCCAGAGTTTTTAGAAAACAATTCCTGGACGTAATTAACTCTTCTTTCAGTTCGAACCATACTGTCCGTCCCCCTTCCGTATTTTTACTAATCGACACTTTTCACGCCTTTGTGTTCATCCCATCTCACTATAACAAATTTCCTCCTTTTCTGATTCCCAGGTGTTTCTTTGTTAGTTAACTCTACCGATCGGATCATTTTTTTAAATGCTTCCCCCTTTCTCCTGCTAGCACGTCTTTTAATTCTCTCCTATATATTTTAGTTTCCTTCGAGCACGACAACATTGTCAGTCAGCATACTGCGGAACGAATCGGCAATTTAAGCGACTTAAACAACTCTATTTAGAACGAAAAAAGCCAAACGAAGAGCAGAATTATGAAAAGAAAATTATTGTGCGCAATTAAAAATCTGCACACTGTGATTTCCGTCATTTTTATTTTTGTTTCGTTCTAAGATGTTCCGTGTCATTCTGCATAGTCTAAATTGTTTTCTTGTTTCGTCTTGACCTGCTCGGAAAAAATTAACCTGTACGAAAAGGAGTTGAAAAAGAGAGAAAAGGTTATGAAAGCCAAATCGCGTCGTAATTTTGTATATCCGCGTCGTTTCGGGACCGAAATTGTTTTAATTTTATCACTAAAAGCTCCGCAAACAATTTGTGGAGGTTAGCCGCTGTCCTGTAGCCGTGAGATTATTCCATGCCGCTTAAAACAGTTCTCAAATTAGCTAAAGTTTGCGTTTAATGGAATTGTGTTTAGAAAGATGACTGATAGTCGGTGGAAAACCTGTTCTCCTGCTAGGAAACCTGTCAATAGCACGGCATCATCGAAGGACCGACGGCACTTTCGATTATAAAGTTTTCTCCAATTCAGACATTAGCCCGAAAAACTTCATTTCTCATTTCCTTTCTGCGTACATTATGTTATACCATATATATATATATATATATATATATATATATATATACATATTTGTAACCCGTTCTGTCGAAAATTCATTTGGAGATCGAATTATCTCCCCCTGTTCTATGTAAGTTGTTTAAGTAGAAATTATAGTCCGTATACACTCTTTTTGTTCGGTGTAGCTTTTGCCAGTTTTTAGTTGTACATCTTCGAATATATATATACCGCAACCGATCTTAAAATTCATATAAAACATAGTTTAAAAACCCTATGGCAGAGGAAATGGCAACAAACATCAGAAACGAATAAGCTTCGTGTAATCAAGCCGTCAATATCACCGTGGAACATATCACTTCCAAATCGAAGAGACGACGTAATCATCACTAGACTTCGATTGGGTCACACACGCCTCACCCACGGATACCTACTAAATGGATCCGAGGCTCCTCAGTGTACCATGTGCAGTGTTTCCCTCACCATTCACCATATCCTCACCGAATGCCCTTTATATTCCTTTGAAAAGAAATTTTTCAACCTACCTTCCTCTCTTCCCCTCATCCTTAAAGACAACTCCTCTTCATTATCTAGTTTAATCCTTTTCCTTCATAAGTCCGGACTCTACTCACTGATCTAATCCTCCTTCTCCTCCCGTGTCTCTAGCCATAGTTGCTGCACATGGCACGTAAAATTTAATTTAATAATAATAATAATATACCAATCAATGGGGCGAGTGCTAAATATCTTTTTTTTTTTAAGAAAAATCCGATATTCAAATTTCGATAAGGAAAAATAAAAAATCCGCTAAACGAAAATGAATAATGCGAAAATAATTAAGAAAAGAAAAAAATGAAAAGGATTACCGAATAAAAGTGTCTTAACTTTACTACTAGATAAAGTGAAATATATGCAGTGCCTTCGTATTACAATAATAAAAGTTGAAATTGAGAAATGTATTATTTAGAAGAGAATTAAAATCACATTAAGAAATTTATTTGAATATTAACAAAAATAAAATACCACGATTGAGCGCGTTTTCTCGAAACATGTCCGCTTTTAATTTTGAAATTTATAAAAATAGTTTCTGAATAAAAAGTTGTTTTTTAAAATTCGATATTAAATTTTTCCAAATTATCGATATCTAATAATCATTATTCAGTCGCAGTTGACAGATTTTCGTTAGATTTCTCAAAGCGCATATTCATAGATTCATATTCACTGAATATTGCCTTTGGTTTTCCTTTTTTTTTTTTTTGTATTTTTATTTATTTATTTTATTTTAGTATTTTCGTAACTTCCATAGCTGCAGATAGAAAATTAATTCAGGCGTTTGAACGCCATTTCCCCCGTAATAATAAAGCAGTGATGTAGCCTAGTCTGTTTCATGACAATCTACTGAAGTAGAGACGCACTCGGTTCGTCAAACGCTCACAGTCTGATTGGCTGCTACACTATAGTTGTACGTATGCGTATATGCGCTTCTCAATGCACTTGGTTAATAACTCGTTAACGTCGGAAAAGTACTCACAGCGTCGAACGAGCACAACCCAGAAGTTAGATATCTCGAATTCAACTATTACATACGGCACCAAGACCGACTTTCACATTTTGTCCCTACTCAGATTTCTGCTGGAAAGCTAAAATGGTTTTCTTCCTCTAGCCAGGTTGAACTGTACTAAGTGTACTGGCAGATTTCTTTCTTTTTTAATTAAACTTTGCTAATTCACCGCGTAATTGAAAGTAACAAATAAATGCCCGTATAGAAAACAGAATTCAAAAATTTTTTTTTACACTTAATTAAACAATTATATGTATGATATATCCCCGGCGCGTTTCGAAGCTAACACGTTCACGGGAGTAATTATAAATATTTTTTGTTTTATATTTATAATTACTCCCGTGAACAGCTTCGAAACGCGCCGGGGATATATCATACATATAATTGTTTAATTAAGTGTAAAAAAAAATTATTATTGTCGTGAATATACTTTTAAACAATGTGTTCAAATAATAAATACAGTGATATCGTAAATATTCGATTTATCGATATATAAATGTGTTCCCTTAAATGCGTGTCTGTCTGTATACTAACTAGTGCGCTCATATGATGGCATACGTGTGGGATGGTTCACCATTGTGCCTGCCACACGACTATTAGCGATTATTTATGATAATTTAATTCTCGTGATAATTTCTATCGTCGCCTGAAGTCGAACTCGAGACTTCTGTAACGGAAGCCAAGTGCTCCAGCAATTCGACTATCGCGACGATATAAGATTATAATTTTTTCAACATGTTGCTTTAACAACCGATATTTACGATATTAATCCGGGTTAAAAAATTACAAATTAAATGTTATTAAAAAAGTCCGTAACGTTACATATAATCATATATATATAAGGCTTTTGACAAGGTTCCGCGTGAACTAATTTGGAAGGCGTTACGAATACACGAAGCCCCAGAAGAATATGTAAAGATAGTACAGGTTATAGACAAAGAAGCAACCAGCGTGGTGCGGTGTCCCGTAGGCATTTCACCGTCATTCTAGGTTACGGTGGGAGTGCACCAAGGTTCAGCATTATCACCGCTACTATTCATCCTTTGTACGGATAATATAACCGCAGACTTACAGACACCTGAGGACATACGTGGCTGACGTCTTCCTGGCGGATAAAAGCAAAGACAATTTAGAAAAGAGCGTGCAGATCTGGAAAAATAGATTACAGAAAAATTGACTTGGGCTTAACATTGGGAAAACTGAATACTTAGAATGTGGAGCACCTACAGATAAGTCTATTAAAATGCTAAAGAAGACCGTTCGGTTTAAATAGCTGGGCTCAAATATTACCTCAAATGGGGATACACAATGCGAAATAGATCTCCCCGGGTCCAAACAGCATGGATGAAATGAAGGCAGCTAACCCTGACGGGGTGTTATGTGAATACCGGTATACATCTCAAAGGGAGGATTTACAAGACGATTTTCAGAACTGCAATGCTATATGAAAATGGAAAAAAAACTTCATGCGGCTGAAATGAAAATGTTACGCTGGTCTCTTAGGCACACACTCCTCGACCATATCAAAAACAAGGATATAAGGGAGCGCATAGGGGTTACACCTGTACCCTTTGAAATTACGAGACTCCGATGGTACGGTCTCACCATGAGAAAAACAGACAATAGCCCTGTGAGAATGTTAATGTGTATTATAACCGTGGAGGAAAGCGACCACGAGTAAAACCGGGAAGACGATGGATAGACTCCGTCAAGAGCGACATGGTAAAAGTCAGTGTTGTGATAGAGAACGCCGAGAACCGTAGAAAACGGAGAAGAAAGTGCCACCGGCAGACTCCGTACAGGAAAATCGACAGGAAAGAAGAAGATAATAAAATTTAACATTTTTCGATTAAAACTCAAAAGCGCGCGAAATAAAAATAAAATATGATAATATTTGCCAATAATGTCAAAAAATAATAAGGAAATAAAAGAGCCATCGAGGCGTAATAATGGCTAATAATAAATAATGGCTAATAATAAATAATGGCTAATAATAATGGTAAATTATTTGTAATTAACATGGGTGTGTTTTAATATTTGAAGTAGTAGTTATTTGTTATGCAATTTACCGAGGAAAAAACAATTATATGTAATATTTTCAGCAGTTTGCACAATATTTGGCATGATGGCAGGTATTCTGTTGGTTTTGATTTTATTATTGTTTAGAAACTGAACTATGTTGCGTACCAGTTACTACTTCGGTTTTGATATCAGACATATGTGCATGTATATTAGAGAACTTCTCTTGGCCAACTCTTATCACGGCTGGTTATTTTAATAGCAGCCTGGCTTTAGAATTTTCAGTTGCTAGTAAAACTTTTGTTTTAAATTAATTGGCGAGCAAACCGTTGCTAAGCGCAGAACCGGGATAACATTTTTGTTTACTAACTTGCAGAAATGGCTACACCTTTTACAGTTTGAATATTATTTTCAATATCTATGAATACACTGTATGCACACAAGCGAAAGTAAATATATCGCTTCAACGGCAACACTGTACAAAGTGTGTTGCCCAATCTTTCGCTACCGTTCCGATTAGTATTTTTGTTGTTCGTACATGTTGAATACTGTAACGAAAATTGTTGCAACAGTTGCCTTTATTCCATTTATGTATCTTCCAGTTGTTCTTTTGCCGTATTTTTTTGTTTTTTCTTCGATTCGACAATTCGCTCTTTTTGCAACAACTCCGAACACGAATCATTTGATGGTTAGTGGCTTCTGCAAAATAATAGCAATAAACTCATGCCGGATATTTTTCTTTTTCTATTAAAATATACGACATATTTATTTTCAATTACATTCGTCAAGCTAAAACGCTTGTCGATAAAAACTGCGTTTTTGTAACACAGTGCCTTTCGATCGATTTTTTTGTTTTTTTTTTGTTTTGCTATTTCTCATTCGTCAACTAAAACCGTTATTATGTTTTCGACAAGTACACATTTTCACGCACAACTTAATCCGGACCGAACGAAGCATAACCGAGTAAACCCGATTTGAAAATCGATTAGATCAAACCGTGAATTCCTAATTAATTGTCGGCTTCACAATTCGTTATCTTCACTCAACATTTTCTGCGTCACCCGGTGAAAGAACATTAAAACTGTAGACAAACACGATTTTTGCGGTACTATACTTGTATTTTTAAGCCGCATTTGAAGTAATCGTAAATTTTTTTTTCACATATTTCTGAAGGTATGTTAAATTTCTTCGTAACGCAATAAAAGACGCCTCCAAAGACTACAAATAGTTTATCCTCTTCGGATGCTCTTGTAACGTAGAAACGTTTCAAACTACAGCGTTGGAATAATAAATAGTTCCTATAAATTTTTTCACTTTGAAATAACACGCAGTAGACTTGTTTCGTCACTTTTTATTAACTAGCCCGTGAAATTTCAAAAAAAAAATTCCCCCCTCTCGGAAAGAAACATTTAAATAATGAACGTTGTTTTACAGCTATCAAACCCGCGCGCATTATTGTGGAATGAACGCTGGTGTCCAAACGTAAAATCAGATTGAGAAAATCAATTTTATTCGCCAAATAAAACTTAAAGTCGGTCAGAATTATTCGCCGCAATGGATTTTCTTCTTCGTCTCAACCGACGGAATCATAGTAACATGCAGAGATCGTGTGATGCGGCTAGCGAGCAATTCCGTAAGTTGTTCATAAAGTTTGATGTCTTTTTAAATGGCTAAAATGACACCTATACATACAATGTCAAAACGCCAGTGGGGCTGCGATTAATAAAAATGCGACGGTTCTTATTCGGAACTAATCGAATGTCTTGCGCGTAATGAACACTCGCGTCTTTCAGGTCAACATTTAAAAGATCGATCGAAATAGAAGCGATGCTTAATTTCACCGGCGATTTTGTCAGTCAGAAAAGTCATCCGGAAATCTCTTTTCATTCCAGTTCAAAACGTTTATATTCTCTAAATTTTTCTCATTTTCCGGCTACTATTTGAGGATTGTATCACGGTTCAGGAAAATTCCGAAATCCTTGTTCCAATTCTTGTTGTTTATAAGCAACGGATACGCTTGATGTTCCATCGATCTCATAGTCGTATTTGTAATAGGTAATGTGCTGGTAACGAATGGAGAGTTTTCAAACTGGAATCCGTGAAATAATTTATAATAAGGTAAACACTGATGTACATATGTTGTTGTAAGTAAGGTTCAATTTCCATCACCAAGGGTTTGTTGGATGTCGCGATAGTACAAGCATTTATGTAAAATGAGAACTTTTACGATAGTAAAGTGTACGAACCGTAACCCCCAATTTCGCCGCGCTGTATTTTTAAGAGGTAATTTTCAGTTGGAACTACTATTACGGAGCTCCTTCCTGAATGATTCGCATACATTTTCATGCAATATGCGGATATTTTGATATGATCACACACATCAGCGACCATTCCACCTGTTCTCTCTACAGAGACACGTTTGTCGATAACGGTCCAATTTTAATAATTTCCTAACCTCCATACTAATCTGTCACGTTTACTCGCATTTTCTTTTAAGATCCACTTTGTCGTAAAGTTAATTTTCATAATTTTCTAGCCTACACTAAAACCTTCGTTCTGTATAGGCGCATGCGCTTTCGGGCTTATATTTTGTTGCGTGTCAATTTGAACGTTGCTTCAACCTATGCGAAACTTTTATTTAAGAATATATATATATATATATATATATGTATAAGATTTCAAGGATATGTGTTTGTTGCACCTGTGTAACTAACCGACCTGGTAATACTCGATGTTCGTTCGACAATACCATTATAAATATGATTGTAATCCATACTATCGTGTTACAGTTGAATGTAAAATAAAACATACATCAAAAAACACAATGATTTATTATAATTTATAAATGTATAAAAATACCGACTAGTTTCGGATAAACTTCACGGTGTAATTGTTTTATATGCACCATGAAGATGGATTGAGTATCCGAAACTAGTCGGTGTTTTTATATATTTATAAATTATAATAAATCATTGTGTTTGTTAGTGAATGTTTTATTTTATTTACTTCGTAATAACTTTATAATCTGAATTAGATTGCGTACAAATTGGATATTGTCAATATGCAAGTACATATTTTGATGCGTGGAGCGCATCTACGTGTCTATAGGATTTTAATGTCCGCAGCACTAACTTTTCTACATGAGGGGTAACTCCTCTTTCAAATAGTCGGAAAATGGCTAAAGCCTTCAACAAATTGACTTCTTCCGATCGTTCCGTCAATTTCAACATTCTGTGAGCAACCTGTTGCTTTTTATAGGCTCGGCTGCTCCTTCTTACTTTCCCAGCTTTGATCTATATCTTTCCCTCAAAATTTTCCTCTTCACTTTCTAACTTCTTCCTACTACATTATAATGTGAGTTAAAGTCTGTTCTTTCGGGATCTTGTAGCTCCACTCCAGTTCTGTCTTTCAAAAACCTATCCGAGCAATCTACTAGTACTCTCCTACAGTTTTCTCATTAATACCCCTCGGGCTTACGTTCATTGTGAACCTTAAATTCACAATCCCCGACGCCCTGCTAAAAGGCGACTTACTTTACTTTTTACTTTTCAACGGTCTGCCTCTGGAACTCTTTTATCATCACTGCTGTTCGTAAGAAAAAGTCTTCTCCACGTCCGGTTTCATGAGGGTCCTGCATCGGAAGATTGTTTAAGGCTATGCTAAATAGGCGCGCCCGGTTTGGTGGCTAGAACATAATAACGTATTTCCCCATAATATGTTTTTGACTTTCGGCCGGGTGTTCTCGGTTATTAGCCTTTTCGTTTCCAATAAAGTAAAATAGAGTAAGTCCCATAGATCCTTGATAAGGGGTATTATGGATTGTGAAGTTAAGCTTTTCATAATGGTACTTGAGGATCTGATGGATCTAAGGAGAATACCGGAGCCAGTTCCTTTCTCTCGACCGCCTCTTTACCTTCACCGATTTCTCCGGTATAACCAACTAAATTTCAGATTGGATATATACCTGGGAGCGATTCTGATCTGGAGCGAAACAAGTCTCGAACTCGTTACCAATATCATACACAAATCCATTATCAAGAAACATATTACACTTCTTCGTCGCATTTTAATATTTCAATTTCAGAAATTAATCGTTTATGATCGATAAAAAATAATCTCAGTAGTATTATATTCGCAATATTCCAGATATCACCATGAACACCCTCCGAGAGTCTAGAGACTGTGTTCTATAATTCTTACGAAAGAATAGTAGGTTTCAATTGTCTATATCGCTTTATCAAAAAAATTACTCGTACAATCGATACGAAAACGTTCAAATACTCTGCCCTAGGTTAGATTTAAAAACTGGCGAGAAATTACCCTTTTTTCCAAAAAAATCTTTATGCCGAGAAAAATTTAATAACGAATTATTTCATAACCTTGCTAACTTCGCCTAATGTATCAACTTACACGGTTTTTCCATCGCTTGCCTCTTTTTAAAAAATTACACATCTCATCAAAAATAAGTTCATTTTCAAATCGGACTTGGGCGTTTCTCCTCTTTTTTTTTCTTTCCAATTTGAAGAAAAACCAAAATTCTAGAAGCCGTCTATTACTAGTGAAGACCAGAAAAAGTTCCCGGAAATTAGGGACAGTATTTTCAATAGTCCGATGCCATCGACTTATTCATTTAATCGGTTTAATTTTTTCGTCTCTAGCCGAGATGGGGCGAACTAGGGACTTGGAGTTAAAAGTATATTTCCGAATAGGACGACGATAAATCAGATAAATATCGTCGGCGAGCGCGTTAATAAAAACTCCGACAACTACAACGCTATTACCCTGCATGGCAACCTGCGAGGAGCCGCCTTATTCTGCGAATTAAATTCAATATGTTCCGCCATTTCTGCGAAATAAAACTGAAAAAAATTAAACACATATCGCGGCCGCTTCGTAAGCCTTGAATAATTTATCGGCCTAGGCCGTGTCTTCGGGCAGATGCGCGCGTGTCTTTGTAGATGAGCGTGCGCAACGGAATTGTCTACATTTTAGCGTGTTTTACAATTCTTGACGAGAGCACTCGGTACGTGATGAAGATGGCAATTTTCTAAAGGCGGGGTCGATTCTGCGTGCGAAATAAAGCTAACTCTCCATGACTACCGGTTGCCTCTCGAGCAGCCAGAAGTGCTTTCTCCTCTCGTCATTTTTATATTTCCTTTTACGCGCTACCCTGTGTACATTTCGCAGTTTCCCAGCAATAAATGCTGGAATTCCAGCTACAAGATAAACACAGACACGCATAAATTTTGCAAGTGAAAAAAAAAGCGCCGACATAAAATTAGACGTGGCTACGTCTGCGCGACATATGTGTGTCTGTGTGTACGGAACCGCGCTAAAATATGGTTTATTCCGTCGTCGGGGTTAGATTCTCACATCTGGCCATGTTCTGCTGGACTAGTCGAACTATCAGCAACGGCTCAGCTATTTAAATACGATCCGTTCGGCAATGAAGTATTTTATCGATTTAACATTTGTCGCATTTCGACACCTTCCTAAAATTGCCCTTCAATATTTCACTTGTATTTTTGCAGCTTCAGTTCGTCCGAAGTAGTGGTATTTTTTTCCCGTTTGCTGATGCATCTCGGCTATTTGCAAATTCATTGAGCATTATTATTATATCGGATGTATTTTCGACGTAATAAATTGTAATTGTATAAAATTACGCATATATATATGCGTTTCTCTAGAATTTTTAACTTTCGATTTGGAATCAGTAAAAATTCACGCCGTTGACAGTATTTCTTTTAATTACAACGTAATTGTTAGGCTACGCCCCATTAGAAAAAAATGTCCCAATTTTATGTAACGTTTGTTATATTTTATAAGATTTCTCTAATTATGTTATTATATTCATATGAACCGTTTTTTTTTTTTTTATTTTTTTTATTAAAAAATAAGTTGTCCAACTCGCTTATCATCGTTTATTCAAGAAAAAATGTGTTACAATAGTACTTTAATTGTACTATTAATTTTCATACTTATAAATAGTGAGAAAATATAAACTAAAAATAAAATAATAATAATAAAACAGGACTAAAAAAGATAAAAACAAAGAAAAACTACTTATTTATACAATTTTTTTTTTTTTTTTTTTTTTTTTTTTTATGGCCTGAACGGTTTATACAATTTCATAACCACATGTTCGACTAATATATAGGAATGGTCGATTCCATAGCCAGTTCCCAATTCATCTAATCTAAAGTCACTCAATGTTATCAATCAACCATTGCTTAATTAATAATTTCCAGATTCCTATTTCTTTTAGCATTACATCTTCTGGAATTCGCTCTAGGAGCTTAATTAAAACTATTTCATCAGTATTATCAATCTTACTATTTATGCCTTTCGGTCGAATAAAATATACACAATCAACGAGTATCATCTACCTGAGTCAATAGCCTTCAAAAAGTCGCGAGCTCTTGCCCGTTCTCTTATTCGCGACAAAAAACAAGAATGCTCGGAACAGTTCATCTCATCGATCTCTTCGTCGACGTCAAACAGGACCATGTGGAACAAAATAAAATCCATCAGCGGAATCAACAGTGCCCCAAAACGCGTTCAACTCAGAATCAATGGCAGCCAGATAACGAATGAAGCGAACGTCGCCAAAGCGTTTGCCAGCTACTTTGCCGCAGCATCGTCGTCAGAAAAGTACCCTCCCGCCTTCCGCAGCATGAAACACCAAGCAGAGCAACAGCCAGTGCACTTCCCGTCCGAATCCAACGAAACATACAACAGTAACTTTACCATCTCAGAATTAAATTTCCAACTCAACTACCACACATCCAACATCGACAGTCAGCCAGCTACTTAGCCTGCAAAGACAGATTTTATCGGCGTTTCATCGCCAACAACACCTCTACGCAGTATTTTTCGATTTAGAAAAAGCATTTGACTGCCTGTGGCGTCATGGCTTACTACTAAAACTGCGAACGGGGAGAATCGCCGGAAAATTAGGTAAATACCTACACAGCTTCTTAGACAATAGAACGATCCAAGTTACGACTGGTTCGTCAACGTCTGAACTGATGCTGTTGGAAAATGGTGTACCACAAGGCTCTGCTTTAAGCGCAACCTTGTTCATATATTATATCAATGACATAACTGACTGCCTTGCCGCCCCAGTAACGTCCCGGCTCTACGTTGATGAAATGAATATATCCTTATCATCCAACCATCCTATAAACGCTCAAAATATCCTTCAAAAATTCATCGAAAATTTACAGAAGTGGTCCAATGATAACGGTCTGACCTTTTCCTTAACAAAAACAATATGTGTTGATTTCCACAGGGGACGCCAAAACCCACTTCCCAGCGTATTCCTGAGTCGAAATGGTTTTCCTATCCCAAATCGTCCATCAGTCAAGTTTCTAGGCCTAATATTTGATAAAAAACTTTCCTGGCGCTCTCACATAGCTGAGCTCAAAACCAAGTGCCTAAAATCCTTGTCTATCCTGAAATATCTATCAAATTACAAGTACAATATAAATCCAAAATTACTTCTTACAATCTACAGATCGATTATCCTTTCACGAATCAATTAAGGGTGCCAGGTGTACTCCTCAGCCGCTAAAAGTGTGCTAAGATCCTTAGATCCTATACATTCTGCTCCCCTCCGGTCTATCCTTTCTGCTCATCCCTCTTCTCCGGTTATAAGTTTGTATGCACTGGCAGGTTGTCTCCCGCTGTCCTACTATAGGAAGTACTATAACTTTAAAGAAATGAGCACCCTCCTTAGTAGTACCAAAACCCCGACAATATCTCCTAATATGAGGTTTGGGAATGGCCCAGTGCCCGAACTTTTAAATTTAACAAATCACAATACCCCCCAAACATAGCACAAATAGCAACAAATATCATAGCGAGCTACATAGACCATGCATGCCTCTACACAGATGGAGCGAAGGCAATATCAGTCACCGGGGGCATGCTCCTTCGAAGTTTCAGGGGCAGCAAAGTCAGTTAGACTGCACGATTGCTGTACAGCACTGGGCGCTGAAATATACGCGATGATCTTTTGTATCCAACACTACACCAATAACAACCCCCACCCTACTCATAACTGACTCTCGAAACTACCTTCAACTCATCTCAGAGATTAAATCCAACAACCCTTTGGTAAGGAAGGTCCATTACCTATTCTACAGGTTATCACATTTAAACTCTGAAATGTCTTTCCTATGGGTGCCGGCTCATGTTGAGATTCCAGGCAATGAGCGTGTCAATCGAGTGACTTAGGCGACATTGTTCTCTCCAATGACACACAACCCCCCTCTTCCCCCTACATTGGCTCATTTGTTTATGCAGCAAACTGGAGAAGAATGGCAACAGGAATGGAGATCTTCAAGTACGTTTTTCCGAAGCATAAAAACAACCACGGAGCCTTGGTGGCCCACAGACGGAGTTTCCCGCAGAGATTTTTTTGTCCTGAATCGTCTCCGAATAGGACATACAACCCGCTCGCACAGCTACATATTCACGAACCAGGTACCCCCAAATGTCTGCCTCTTTTGTAGTTAACCGAGCGCCCCATCCACCTATCACCTACTCCTCGAATGTCCTTCGTTTGCAGTACCACGATCCATTCACTTCACCACTTCCTCTAGTTCTAAGATACTGTCAAATGCTCCGCCCGCGATCGCAGCTGTCTTTCATGCGGAGCAACGATCTGTACTATCGCGTTTAATCCACTTAAGTAGGCTCCATGTGCTGTAATAGCCCCAGTAGTTAAACACAACACATGGAAACCCTCATACACACCCTTATAAAAAAAATAAATAAATAATTTTTTTTTTTTTTTTTTTTTTTTTTTTTTAAATAACATATGGAGAATCCACAAGGCAACCGCCCGTCTGTAGGTTCTCATCACAGTTACAACGTTTATTTGTAACAAAGTTACAATCGATCATATACAATTAACCGCTTAACTAACAAATGTGTCGCAAAACAAAGTAAAAACAAACGTAATATAAATTTCCACTAAAAATAACAGCATAACGCATAATTCAAAATCTAAACAAAACAAGGCAAAAACATAACAGCAATTCCTATATAGAAACCCAATGCAAGAAAAATATAAAATAAAAAAAGAATATATATATATATATATATAATTAATTGAGAAAAGATAAGGGAAAAAAAAATTAAAAAAAATCACTTATCACGTACTTTTTTTACCTCTTTCATTTGCAGTCATTGTAGTTGCTCAACAGTCAATTTTTAATTTCTAAGAGGCAATTTTTTTTATTCTTTAGTTGCATCGTGTTATAGAACTAAGAAAGAACACAGTATAAAAGAAAAAAATTACAGTTGAGTAGATTGGCGACCTGTCCGAAAGCACGAAAGCCATAACGTTTAAATTTCCAGTGCCTTTATCGCATAATATTGCTTCATGTATATAGTCTTTTGACTCGTCACTTTTCAACAACTACTCTATTCTTTACTCCTTCTGAAAGAATATTTAGCATTTATCTTTTATCGCATTATAATGATAAATTAATTGATATCTGATAAGTAAATGTAGAAAAATTATTAAAAAATCTTTAAATAAGAAAAAAAACGAGTATAAAATTACTTCACCAATACTGCAGACGTATAAATAAGGATAAAGGCGGTTACTGCGAATGCGTAATTATGTGTGTGGTGAAAAAAAAATGTTTATATTACATACTTTTACAATGATGTATATTTTTAGTCTTTGAAATTTATCATAGAAAATCTATGTCTATTCATACATTTTTTTAAATTCAAATTTGAAAGAGAGACGAGTACATAATATTAAAAACTATGAAAAAATAATGAAATAATGGTTAAAATATCGTACAGAACAAATAATAACTTATATTATCAATTAATTAACACAAATAAATTCATAAACACAGATAAATATAATAAATCCACAGTAGAATATTAGGGTTCATTCTGGGACACAAAGGGATGCCGCCGCGCTAATTAGACCCCCTGGAGCGTGAGTACTGGAGTATATTCGTTTTCGCGGTCCGCCTGTAGCCGCTGCCGCCGCCGCGAAGTGTGCCGCTGGTTCCCACACACGCATCGGCCGCTATCGTGCTTTTTTCAAAATTCTGGGGCGTAAGTATTCTAGCCGGGTTCCAAAAATTATGCTATCCGATCGGGCGCGCATCTCCACGCACCCGCATTCCCACACACGGCGCGTTCTACTATTATGTGTATGTATTATACAGGAGTCTACATGTAATATATGTATCATAATTTTTAATTTTAATTTCCGGGGGTTGGGAGGTGTAAAATTTTGGCGGAGTGTTAAAAACGTTCGAAACTCAACACTTAGAACCCAAATTTTGAAGGAATTTTCCGAGTCGTGCTCCGTTCCGGCATTTTTTTTTTAAAAATTTTATTTTTTAAGAAGAATATCTGATGGTTCCAGCGATCTAATGAGGGCAGGTGGGTGTGCTGCTACGAGGGGTGAATTCCAGGCATTCGTTCGATTTTTTTATTATTATTATTATTTTTAACGGAAATTTTTGAATGTTCCAGAACCGAACGATCGTGATTTTTCGTTGTTTTATTTTTAACGGAAATATTTGAATGTTCCAGCAACCGGTTGAGGGTGGCACGGGGTGCAGGGGGTGAATTCCTGACATTCGTTCGAAATTAACTACCCGATCATCTTCGAGACCCTCGACGCCACCGATGGAATCCTGATCGCTACACGTTCACACACACACACATGCACACGTCTAATATTTTTATTGTCAACGAATATTTTTAAATGCCACCCGCGAGGAATGGCGACTTTTAAATGGCTGATGTATGCATCATCCAGGGGGAAGATGGTTACATCGGTCGATTGTTCACGGCCAAATCAAAGGTCCACATCTAGACGTACACTATTTGAACCTGTTCGACTATCTCATTCATTTATACCCTTCGCGTTGTTCGGAGCGGCCGTGTTTGAGCGACATTGCCAAATACATTGTGATAGCAAGTGTTCGAGAGCCATCTTGAACAGTATGTCTGAGAAGATCTATATTCCCGCGGTGTATAACGCCAATCACTATCGTAAAATTTTCTGTTATTTTCGAGCGTTACAAGAAAGGAATAGAATACTAACCATGCACTACGCCACCACATTTAATTTATATTCAAACGTCATTCATGCTACATCGTTTTTCAAATTCGAAGCCTAAGTACAGAAATTTTAAAAATTACCCTAAGTATAATATTTAAAAGCCTGAATCTAACCTAAGCAGCGTTCACAACCCACACCTATAGACGATCCTGCATACGTTTAAGTCGACACCACGCCATTAGTTTCCATATCATTCATAATATTATTTTCTACATCCAAGTATTATAGAATTAGCTTAAGTATTTTTATATTTTTCTGTATTCTCCGATCCCTTTGCAAAAGTGCACCGTCCATTCCTACGCTTCTATTCAACATAACGTTAGCCGCCGCGAGAGCGCACGCACCGTTCCCGCGCACGTTTCATTTATTCAAACTACCATGTTTTTTCTTTCATTTTTTTTTTTTTTTTTTTTAAATATTTAGAAGTCTAAGTATAATATTTAAAGCTTGAATCTAACATAAGTCTCCACTCACCCTATCCCACCTATAGTTGGATCCCACGTATATATCCAACATAGCGTTAGCCTCCGTGAAAGCACACGCATCGTTCACTCGCACTACCGCGATTTTTTTTTTTTTTTTTTTAATATTTCGAAGCCTAAGTCTAATTATTTCAAAGCCAGCAGCCTAAGTATATTTTTTACACTTCCAAACATTTCTTCCGACCGTTCATAATTTTTATTTATTTATTTTTTTTCCTGACTCTAAAAATAAATCCGTTGAGGCCTTCACAGCTAGGAATGCGCACACATCTTCTATTGTTAGTTTCCATATCATTCATAATAATTATTTTTTTTTTTTCGACTCTAAGTATTATAGAATTAGCCTAAGTATATTTTTATTTTCTTTCGCTATACAAACATTTTTTTTTTTTTCGAGATCTTTTGTACTATATTTTTTCTCAAATATATTTACACACATGCAGGCAAGTTGCCATGCCGTTGATTTCGATCGTGCAACGCTGTCATTAAGTCTGCTGGGATATTACCCCTCGTATCTTTTCTTGTAAAATCCGGTTCGCATGTACACACCTACACAATCATACTTAAGCCAAAAAACACCTGACAACGTCATTCATCTGTGTATATAACCAACTAACACCAAAGGAATGTGGTTTTTCTAGTGCAGCCCTCCCTTTTCAAAGGCCCCCCCCCCCATCGAGCTAAAAAATCGAACGGATCTGTTCAGGCAGTCAGTATTAGTGTTATGTTAAACGTGTGGAATTTGTTGAAGCTGTGTGCTTCACGCGTTATTAAAAAATTGACAAGAACGTTAAAGTCAATAATTTCATACGTTTTTTCTCTTTTTCTTTCTCTCTTTATTTTTTGTCTTTTTTCTCTCATTTTCATCGTTATTTTTTTCTCTCTTTTTTTCGCTCTTTTTTTTAGTAAAAATATTAAAATAATAATCAAATATGAATAACAATACCGAATCGATTGATATTAAAGCCGGTGAATTTATTCAGAATTCATTTTCGAGTGTTAGTGGCTCACATACGATTTCGTCACCTCCGACACCGCAATATGATGGTTATACATCAGAAGAATCCACATCTTTTGTGCGTAAAGTCGTTGGTCCTGTATTATTATCAGAACAAGCGGATATAGCGGAATATTTTTTAGATATCAGCATCCATATAGATTGTGATTATAGTTTTCGAGTAACCGAGCTAGCAATGATCGATATGTCTGGCGGGAAGTGTTTGCATACGCTGTATAAACCAAGCAGAGCATGGCATGCATCAGAAATGCCGCATTTACGATGTTCTTCGGTAAGTCATTACTTGAAAAACTCTTCATTATTTCCCTGTCGGGAAGAAATATTCATGGCACGCGATATATTCACGATATTATCACAAAAACCAAGGGCTCGCGTATATATTTTAACGGCATATGCTAAACTTACACTAATGGAACTTAACGAAAAATCGTTGCATGACTTGGACTATGAAGTCGTTAATATGGATCAAGTTTTTCGAGTACCTAGTGTTGATGATCTACATGAAGAATACTTTGGTATAAGCAATTTGGTAACTTGTAAACATCATAATGAGAATGATAGTTTTCATTGTGCGGTGAAAAACGTTATGGTGATGAAAGCCTGGTACGATCATATTATCCATCCGCTGAAGCTTATGAATAATCTCAATATAAATGATTTAAGCCAGTTGTTCATTACAGCCACCAAAGAAATGATAATTACATTATTTCCCAGTTGCGTTGGAGACATTTATACATTTTTACCAGATAAATTAAAACAGGATGATACGATAAAATCACTTCTACCATGCTACGAACATGAACATGATGAAGAATATTATATCGATGATGATACATTGAGACAGAGTACTCGAAATTGTATGAAAGTAAAAGATTGTATCGATTGTCAACGTAAAATTTGCACGGATTAGAAATTCGTTATTTCGATCGTTTAACAATTTTGCGTATATTTGTGTATATTTTGTAAATATATTAATGTATATATTTTTCCCCAATCATCCGCCCGTTCGCTTTTTTTTTATGTTTTGTTAATCTTTTTTTTTTGTAAATATATTTTTATACATATGAAAATTTTGTTTGTATATATTTGTGTATATTTTTTCCCTCGATATGTTTCGTTCTATTATATATATTTTTCTTAATTATTTTTCATTTTTTTTTTCCACTCCTTTTCAATTCCGTTTATTTAATTATTTCTCTATCTCTCTTTCCCTCCCTCTTAACTTAAAGTACTGGTAATGACGAAATTTACAAAACTCTGAACCAGTTATGTATAATGTATATAATTATTGTTTAATTTTCGAATGTAATCCTGCATAATTTGTTCGTATCTTTTTAGATTAAAAAAATTATATTTTTGTCTGTAATGCACCATTTTTCTGTAACAAACGAATCTAACTGTTCAACTTTTTCCACGTACAACAAGTATTTTCCGCAGCTGTGTGAATTTTCATTAATTTGTAAGATACAGCTTCAGACTCTGGGTGTTCTCTCAAAATTTTTAAAATCTTTCGTAATCACAGTTTTATAAAAATACATGTTCAGTTTTAATATTTTTTATTTCGTAAATATTTTTCGCATTATATATGAGTTCGTCTGTGAGGTGCTGGTCAACTGTATAGAGAGAGAAGGAGAAAACATGGTAGTTTACAAGGCATAGCATGTTGAAGAAAAAACGCGATAGCAGGAGCAGATCAGGAATTGCATCCGCCGACGCTAGAGTCCCTATAGTTCACAATATTTTTCTCTCTGTGTTATAAAATTAGCTCAAGTATATTTTCATTATTTCGTTACACAAAAATTTTTTCAAATCTTTTGTAATATGCATTGCACACAAATGTACGCTGCAGACAGCTGTTGCTTCATTACCACGAATATATCTTATAAATTTTCTGGAAATTGTAGAGAAATTCTCTTCGCTCAATTCTTCCAAGGTGATCTATTTTCAAAATTCAAATCACGCGTAATTATTTTTTCCGAAATTAATCATCACTTTACAAATTATTAACACATTTTTCCGATCATACATAATATTTTTTTTATTATTATTATTATTTTATTATGTTTCCGTAAAAATTCTGGATATTATTTGCATTAATCGTTGAATTTCACATTATACCATATATCACAGATCAAACAATTTATTTTTAATCTATCATACCTATTATTTTATCGCTTAAATTTTCCTCAATTTGCAAATGTATTGTTTTATACATGTAATGCGACTCCACCCCTTATAAGTACATTATTAAATAATTTTTTCTTTATTTCCCATACATGGCAAAGACAATGAAATCACAGCATCTATGAATATGTACTCTGTACGCCTCCACTAACCTATCATGAATTTTTTAAATTAGCCCAAACGTACTATTTTTCAATATCAAAAATTATCTATTCACTTTTACCACTTTCCCGATCATCTCTGTAATTTATTTTCTATATAATCACTAACCGACGAAAACGCTTCGTTCGTTTTACTCATACCGATGCAATCACTTCTTTTCCCTCATGCTATCGATCTTCAAATTTATTAGTACGACACGAAATTAATCTAAATATACGTTCATGCTAGTAAAATTGATATATCAAAGCCTCTTTCTATTCCTTTATACATTTATGAAAAAAGCCTGCAAAATGTTTTAAAATTAGTCAAAGTATACTATTTTATTACCAAAAAAAAATCAGCTATTCCCTTATACAGTTTTACCGATCATACATAATTTTTTCTTCTATATTATTATTATAGCAAAGTTGTACAAAACCACAACATAATTTAATCATATTGAAACCTTCATATCATCCCTTTCATGCTGTACACTAACATTCAGTTCAACGATACGAAAATAGTCTAAATATACATCCATACTAGCAGATTATTATATCACCCCTTTTTTCTACTCAATTGTATGTTTCTGAAAAAAAAAAATCTTGTGATATATTTTCAAAATTAAGTGTAGTATACGCTACATCGATACCTAAAAATTAACTCAGGCCCGCATATTTATTTTTGTTTCATTCATTTACAATTTTTTTTAATCAAATCTGTTACAAGACTCTATAAAAGAATACAATAAGTTCCAGTATACATTAATACAGTTCTTAGGCATTCATTTACTTTATATTTTTAACATATACATTGTAAGTTCATAATGATCGATCTTCACAACTGAATAACAGTCATTTTAGATGCAGAGACATACATCTTTTAGCGAAGCAAACAATTCTTTGCTAGACTAATTATTGAAGACATCCTTTTTTTCCAAAAACATGGAATAGCGAAGATTTTCACTCATTCAAAATAGAACGAGATAATTGTAACATTTAATCACATCTTTCCTTCATTCATCGATTTCAAACTGTGAAGGAACTTTCTACACCATGCATTCTTAAATCCAATCGCTTGAATAGCCTGTTATATGTCTGGGAGATAGTAAAGAATTTGATTTTATATGTGAAGAATGGATGAAGCAGCTCAGAATCCGATGTAAATTTGCGAGTCTAATTATTGAAATATAAAATTGAAGGAAATTTCTGTATTATGCATCATTTTAAAATGTTTATTTTTACATTTTTTTATTTTTAAATTTCCCTCACACTAGCATTTTCTTAAATGCATACTGATGTCTATGATTAGTATTCGTGATTAAAGAGAAAGAGAGTAAGATCGTATTGTGATTGCATATGTGAGACAGTGTGTGAACATGTGTGAGTATGCATGTATGTAAAATACAAGAATGCACTAATAGAAAACATCAGCTCAAGCGAGAACACAGGTACACATCAAGTTATAAAACAAGAGAGATAAAAATATGTATTTTTTAATGATTGGCGTGTGTGTATGATAAGGAGGTTAACAACATAGACATTGAGTTTACCTTTGTAGTATTTTAAATGTAAAAGCAGTGTACATACCAACACATTTTCATTACTAGAAGAGACTTTTCATTTTTGTTTAACTTCAAATATATAGGTTAGATTCTTTTTTTCATTTGGTAGTGTAAACGTTTTATTTTTCTTTGACTTATTCACAAGCATTCAAATGTATAACACGCATTTCACTCAATATATCACTCTTACATGATATTCATTGACTTACTTAATAGTGGAAATAAACTCACTAGGACAAGTATATTATATTTTATTTCTACATATATACATCTATACAAAGCACATGAAAATATTAGATGCTAAGAATGTGTGATAATATAATTTCAATTATTAATTTTTTTTTGTTTTGTACAATCTGTAGCAAAATCAGAAGCATGCACAGCTTTTCATTTAAGTTTAAATATTATTTTTCAAATGTATCATGACTTTGAAGATTAAATGTTATTACAGATATTTGAATAGTTTCCCTAGCTCAGATTGAAATGATTCTTCAGTTTCTTCATTCATTTTAGAATTCAGAGCAGTAAATCATTTTTTTTTTTTTTTTTTTTTTTTTTTAGCATTCTTCAGAACAGATTATCGATCTTGTATAATAGAAAATTATTTCATTTGCTATCGTCATCAGTTTCATCCACAACATACATTATACGTCTGAATATGTCGATTAACCATCCCTTAAGTATATTTAATAATTTGATATGATCGTAGATAATAATAACGAAGGAACTAATTCGATATTGTGTACAATTTATTCAATAAATTTTATTACATTCATCATAATCAATAAAAATAAACTTTGCTTCAGTGTTAAATTCTAATATATCAGCTGTTAATAATATACAGCATAAAACAGCTAATTTAACTGAATATATCCTTCTTCAACCAACTTTTCTTCTATCATATGAATTTCAGTATCTACACTAGCATTTCCCGATTGTTTAGATGTGTGTAGTATCAATAATCGTTCAACCAGTTCATTAGGGTCGTCAGAATAATTGATATGAGGATCTTCAAGATATACATTGCGGCCAGTACTATATGCACGTTTCTTTTTTATTTTACCAGAATAAACTTTTACACTCTGTATGTTAGATTGAAACAGCGGTCGTATTATTTTTCTGTATTTAGGAAGTGGAGTACCCTTTAATACACCAGTAGCACGTAAATGAGCTCTAGTATACTCAAGTATTTGTTTATATAGATCTAAATCATTATTTGTATATTTATTCTCATCAACATTCGTTTCCATTAGTAAATGAATCAGTCCAGACGTGTAGGGGAATTTTATTTGCTTACTTCCTTTTCCTAAATAAATTTCACCGCATTTGCGATCCCAAGAAATCGGTGTTGATCCCATCATATATTCACAAGTGTTAGCATTATATCGTATTCCATAAACTTGATCATTTGGTACAGGTTCATCACTATCTATTTGAAATGGATCTATTTCACATGTATTAATCGAGTTATATCCAAGCTTATTATCAATATTTTCACAATATTCCTCATTTTTAACATCAGTCTCATCATCACCTTTCATACTGTCACTAGGAAGTTTCTGCTGTTTTACTATTACTATATCACTTATTCCATCATAATCCTTTTTCGTCCTTTTATGTTTTTGTAATGCTTCCTGAATACTCAATAACTGTTTTGTAATAGGTTCAAGCACAACAGCCGAAGTATTTGTACAAGATTTCCACTCGGACCGTAATGCATTATATTTTTTCAATATATCATTGCGTATCCTTTCCAGTTCACTTTTAAGATTTACTTCTTCATTTGTTCTGTTATTACTATCATTAGTCATTGCTTTACTCATTGATATCATTATTACAGATAATTAAAAATTCATCAAAACTCACATGTGAATTTTCTCTGTGTGTACATTTCAACATTTATATTGTTCACAGAGATTTCATGTTTATTCATCAACAGTAATTTATAGAAAGTTTTAAAGGTTTAAAGGAATATACAGTGCTAACATGCTCATTATATACATACTGTATTTAGAACTAATCCTTAATTACACTATTCATGAAACAAATTCTTGTTGGAAATTTTAATAAAATGTAAGAAACACATTATTTATTTTTTAGTATATGTACTAATATCTCAAATATGTGATATCATCTAAACTTTTACCAAATGACATTACAAATTTAGTTCAGTGTAATTTACACATAGGATATATACATCTACATATATATCTATATATATATATATATATATATCTATATATATATATATATATATATATATATATCTACCCATATAGATCTACATATATATCTATATATATATAACTACATATATAACTACATATATATCTACACATATATATCTATATATATATATATATCTACCCATATAGATTTACATATATATCTACACATATAGATCTACATATAATATATATCTACATACTTCTCTACATATATATCTACACATATATATCTACACATATATATCTACATATATATTTTTTTTTTTTGACATTCTACTCAAAATTACTCAACTGCACCAGACTTTAACTGTTTTTATCGAAATTGAATATACTTTTTTTAATATATATTATTTTTAATACTTAATATATACTTTGCGTTATATAAGTTATGCAAATTCAATATAAATAGTTAGACTGGATTTGCTATAAATGTAACATTGGGCTAACACAAATTGATGGACTGATAGAAAATTTATCATTGCAACTGTTATTCAAGAGATAATGGTAAAACGTTTCCAAAGTTTTCAAAAACATCTGCAAGAAGAATCACTTCAGTCTTCAGATATATATCACTATAATCACCAAGTGTTTTGTCAACCAAGGACAGTAATACAGTTCTGATCATATAGCATTTTAGCTTTTAGGAAGTCGTTCTTGCTACTTTCCTTTATATTCACCTCTGGATTACTGTCCTTGGTTGACAAAACACTTGGTGAGTATAGTGATATATATCTGAAGACTGAAGTGCTTCTTCTTGCAGATGTTTTTGAAAACTTTGGAAACGTTTTACCATCATCTCTTGAATAACAGTTGCAATGATAAATTTTCTATCAGTCCATCAATTTGTGTTAGCCCAATGTTACATTTATAGCAAATCCAGTCTAACTATTTATATTGAATTTGCATAACTTATATAATGCAAAGTATATATTAAGTATTAAAAATAATATATATTAAAAAAAAGTATATTCAATTTCGATAAAAACAGTTAAAGTCTGGTGCAGTTGAGTAATTTTGAGTAGAATGTCAAAAAAAAAAAATATATATGTAGATATATATGTGTAGATATATATGTAAATCTATATGGGTAGATATATATATATATAGATATATATGTGTAGATATATATGTAGTTATATATATATAGATATATATGTAGATCTATATGGGTAGATATATATATATATATATATAGATATATATATATATTTATATATATATATATATATATATATATATAGATATATATATATATATATAGATATATATGTAGATGTATATATCCTATGTGTAAATTACACTGAACTAAATTTGTAATGTCATTTGGTAAAAGTTTAGATGATATCACATATTTGAGATATTAGTACATATACTAAAAAATAAATAATGTGTTTCTTACATTTTATTAAAATTTCCAACAAGAATTTGTTTCATGAATAGTGTAATTAAGGATTAGTTCTAAATACAGTATGTATATAATGAGCATGTTAGCACTGTATATTCCTTTAAACCTTTAAAACTTTCTATAAATTACTGTTGATGAATAAACATGAAATCTCTGTGAACAATATAAATGTTGAAATGTACACACAGAGAAAATTCACATGTGAGTTTTGATGAATTTTTAATTATCTGTAATAATGATATCAATGAGTAAAGCAATGACTAATGATAGTAATAACAGAACAAATGAAGAAGTAAATCTTAAAAGTGAACTGGAAAGGATACGCAATGATATATTGAAAAAATATAATGCATTACGGTCCGAGTGGAAATCTTGTACAAATACTTCGGCTGTTGTGCTTGAACCTATTACAAAACAGTTATTGAGTATTCAGGAAGCATTACAAAAACATAAAAGGACGAAAAAGGATTATGATGGAATAAGTGATATAGTAATAGTAAAACAGCAGAAACTTCCTAGTGACAGTATGAAAGGTGATGATGAGACTGATGTTAAAAATGAGGAATATTGTGAAAATATTGATAATAAGCTTGGATATAACTCGATTAATACATGTGAAATAGATCCATTTCAAATAGATAGTGATGAACCTGTACCAAATGATCAAGTTTATGGAATACGATATAATGCTAACACTTGTGAATATATGATGGGATCAACACCGATTTCTTGGGATCGCAAATGCGGTGAAATTTATTTAGGAAAAGGAAGTAAGCAAATAAAATTCCCCTACACGTCTGGACTGATTCATTTACTAATGGAAACGAATGTTGATGAGAATAAATATACAAATAATGATTTAGATCTATATAAACAAATACTTGAGTATACTAGAGCTCATTTACGTGCTACTGGTGTATTAAAGGGTACTCCACTTCCTAAATACAGAAAAATAATACGACCGCTGTTTCAATCTAACATACAGAGTGTAAAAGTTTATTCTGGTAAAATAAAAAAGAAACGTGCATATAGTACTGGCCGCAATGTATATCTTGAAGATCCTCATATCAATTATTCTGACGACCCTAATGAACTGGTTGAACGATTATTGATACTACACACATCTAAACAATCGGGAAATGCTAGTGTAGATACTGAAATTCATATGATAGAAGAAAAGTTGGTTGAAGAAGGATATATTCAGTTAAATTAGCTGTTTTATGCTGTATATTATTAACAGCTGATATATTAGAATTTAACACTGAAGCAAAGTTTATTTTTATTGATTATGATGAATGTAATAAAATTTATTGAATAAATTGTACACAATATCGAATTAGTTCCTTCGTTATTATTATCTACGATCATATCAAATTATTAAATATACTTAAGGGATGGTTAATCGACATATTCAGACGTATAATGTATGTTGTGGATGAAACTGATGACGATAGCAAATGAAATAATTTTCTATTATACAAGATCGATAATCTGTTCTGAAGAATGCTAAAAAAAAAAAAAAAAAAAAAAAAAAATGATTTACTGCTCTGAATTCTAAAATGAATGAAGAAACTGAAGAATCATTTCAATCTGAGCTAGGGAAACTATTCAAATATCTGTAATAACATTTAATCTTCAAAGTCATGATACATTTGAAAAATAATATTTAAACTTAAATGAAAAGCTGTGCATGCTTCTGATTTTGCTACAGATTGTACAAAACAAAAAAAAATTAATAATTGAAATTATATTATCACACATTCTTAGCATCTAATATTTTCATGTGCTTTGTATAGATGTATATATGTAGAAATAAAATATAATATACTTGTCCTAGTGAGTTTATTTCCACTATTAAGTAAGTCAATGAATATCATGTAAGAGTGATATATTGAGTGAAATGCGTGTTATACATTTGAATGCTTGTGAATAAGTCAAAGAAAAATAAAACGTTTACACTACCAAATGAAAAAAAGAATCTAACCTATATATTTGAAGTTAAACAAAAATGAAAAGTCTCTTCTAGTAATGAAAATGTGTTGGTATGTACACTGCTTTTACATTTAAAATACTACAAAGGTAAACTCAATGTCTATGTTGTTAACCTCCTTATCATACACACACGCCAATCATTAAAAAATACATATTTTTATCTCTCTTGTTTTATAACTTGATGTGTACCTGTGTTCTCGCTTGAGCTGATGTTTTCTATTAGTGCATTCTTGTATTTTACATACATGCATACTCACACATGTTCACACACTGTCTCACATATGCAATCACAATACGATCTTACTCTCTTTCTCTTTAATCACGAATACTAATCATAGACATCAGTATGCATTTAAGAAAATGCTAGTGTGAGGGAAATTTAAAAATAAAAAAATGTAAAAATAAACATTTTAAAATGATGCATAATACAGAAATTTCCTTCAATTTTATATTTCAATAATTAGACTCGCAAATTTACATCGGATTCTGAGCTGCTTCATCCATTCTTCACATATAAAATCAAATTCTTTACTATCTCCCAGACATATAACAGGCTATTCAAGCGATTGGATTTAAGAATGCATGGTGTAGAAAGTTCCTTCACAGTTTGAAATCGATGAATGAAGGAAAGATGTGATTAAATGTTACAATTATCTCGTTCTATTTTGAATGAGTGAAAATCTTCGCTATTCCATGTTTTTGGAAAAAAAGGATGTCTTCAATAATTAGTCTAGCAAAGAATTGTTTGCTTCGCTAAAAGATGTATGTCTCTGCATCTAAAATGACTGTTATTCAGTTGTGAAGATCGATCATTATGAACTTACAATGTATATGTTAAAAATATAAAGTAAATGAATGCCTAAGAACTGTATTAATGTATACTGGAACTTATTGTATTCTTTTATAGAGTCTTGTAACAGATTTGATTAAAAAAAATTGTAAATGAATGAAACAAAAATAAATATGCGGGCCTGAGTTAATTTTTAGGTATCGATGTAGCGTATACTACACTTAATTTTGAAAATATATCACAAGATTTTTTTTTTTCAGAAACATACAATTGAGTAGAAAAAAGGGGTGATATAATAATCTGCTAGTATGGATGTATATTTAGACTATTTTCGTATCGTTGAACTGAATGTTAGTGTACAGCATGAAAGGGATGATATGAAGGTTTCAATATGATTAAATTATGTTGTGGTTTTGTACAACTTTGCTATAATAATAATATAGAAGAAAAAATTATGTATGATCGGTAAAACTGTATAAGGGAATAGCTGATTTTTTTTTGGTAATAAAATAGTATACTTTGACTAATTTTAAAACATTTTGCAGGCTTTTTTCATAAATGTATAAAGGAATAGAAAGAGGCTTTGATATATCAATTTTACTAGCATGAACGTATATTTAGATTAATTTCGTGTCGTACTAATAAATTTGAAGATCGATAGCATGAGGGAAAAGAAGTGATTGCATCGGTATGAGTAAAACGAACGAAGCGTTTTCGTCGGTTAGTGATTATATAGAAAATAAATTACAGAGATGATCGGGAAAGTGGTAAAAGTGAATAGATAATTTTTGATATTGAAAAATAGTACGTTTGGGCTAATTTAAAAAATTCATGATAGGTTAGTGGAGGCGTACAGAGTACATATTCATAGATGCTGTGATTTCATTGTCTTTGCCATGTATGGGAAATAAAGAAAAAATTATTTAATAATGTACTTATAAGGGGTGGAGTCGCATTACATGTATAAAACAATACATTTGCAAATTGAGGAAAATTTAAGCGATAAAATAATAGGTATGATAGATTAAAAATAAATTGTTTGATCTGTGATATATGGTATAATGTGAAATTCAACGATTAATGCAAATAATATCCAGAATTTTTACGGAAACATAATAAAATAATAATAATAATAAAAAAAATATTATGTATGATCGGAAAAATGTGTTAATAATTTGTAAAGTGATGATTAATTTCGGAAAAAATAATTACGCGTGATTTGAATTTTGAAAATAGATCACCTTGGAAGAATTGAGCGAAGAGAATTTCTCTACAATTTCCAGAAAATTTATAAGATATATTCGTGGTAATGAAGCAACAGCTGTCTGCAGCGTACATTTGTGTGCAATGCATATTACAAAAGATTTGAAAAAATTTTTGTGTAACGAAATAATGAAAATATACTTGAGCTAATTTTATAACACAGAGAGAAAAATATTGTGAACTATAGGGACTCTAGCGTCGGCGGATGCAATTCCTGATCTGCTCCTGCTATCGCGTTTTTTCTTCAACATGCTATGCCTTGTAAACTACCATGTTTTCTCCTTCTCTCTCTATACAGTTGACCAGCACCTCACAGACGAACTCATATATAATGCGAAAAATATTTACGAAATAAAAAATATTAAAACTGAACATGTATTTTTATAAAACTGTGATTACGAAAGATTTTAAAAATTTTGAGAGAACACCCAGAGTCTGAAGCTGTATCTTACAAATTAATGAAAATTCACACAGCTGCGGAAAATACTTGTTGTACGTGGAAAAAGTTGAACAGTTAGATTCGTTTGTTACAGAAAAATGGTGCATTACAGACAAAAATATAATTTTTTTAATCTAAAAAGATACGAACAAATTATGCAGGATTACATTCGAAAATTAAACAATAATTATATACATTATACATAACTGGTTCAGAGTTTTGTAAATTTCGTCATTACCAGTACTTTAAGTTAAGAGGGAGGGAAAGAGAGATAGAGAAATAATTAAATAAACGGAATTGAAAAGGAGTGGAAAAAAAAAATGAAAAATAATTAAGAAAAATATATATAATAGAACGAAACATATCGAGGGAAAAAATATACACAAATATATACAAACAAAATTTTCATATGTATAAAAATATATTTACAAAAAAAAAAGATTAACAAAACATAAAAAAAAAGCGAACGGGCGGATGATTGAGGAAAAATATATACATTAATATATTTACAAAATATATACAAATATACGCAAAATTGTTAAACGATCGAAATAACGAATTTCTAATCCGTGCAAATTTTACGTTGACAATCGATACAATCTTTTACTTTCATACAATTTCGAGTACTCTGTCTCAATGTATCATCATCGATATAATATTCTTCATCATGTTCATGTTCGTAGCATGGTAGAAGTGATTTTATCGTATCATCCTGTTTTAATTTATCTGGTAAAAATGTATAAATGTCTCCAACGCAACTGGGAAATAATGTAATTATCATTTCTTTGGTGGCTGTAATGAACAACTGGCTTAAATCATTTATATTGAGATTATTCATAAGCTTCAGCGGATGGATAATATGATCGTACCAGGCTTTCATCACCATAACGTTTTTCACCGCACAATGAAAACTATCATTCTCATTATGATGTTTACAAGTTACCAAATTGCTTATACCAAAGTATTCTTCATGTAGATCATCAACACTAGGTACTCGAAAAACTTGATCCATATTAACGACTTCATAGTCCAAGTCATGCAACGATTTTTCGTTAAGTTCCATTAGTGTAAGTTTAGCATATGCCGTTAAAATATATACGCGAGCCCTTGGTTTTTGTGATAATATCGTGAATATATCGCGTGCCATGAATATTTCTTCCCGACAGGGAAATAATGAAGAGTTTTTCAAGTAATGACTTACCGAAGAACATCGTAAATGCGGCATTTCTGATGCATGCCATGCTCTGCTTGGTTTATACAGCGTATGCAAACACTTCCCGCCAGACATATCGATCATTGCTAGCTCGGTTACTCGAAAACTATAATCACAATCTATATGGATGCTGATATCTAAAAAATATTCCGCTATATCCGCTTGTTCTGATAATAATACAGGACCAACGACTTTACGCACAAAAGATGTGGATTCTTCTGATGTATAACCATCATATTGCGGTGTCGGAGGTGACGAAATCGTATGTGAGCCACTAACACTCGAAAATGAATTCTGAATAAATTCACCGGCTTTAATATCAATCGATTCGGTATTGTTATTCATATTTGATTATTATTTTAATATTTTTACTAAAAAAAAGAGCGAAAAAAAGAGAGAAAAAAATAACGATGAAAATGAGAGAAAAAAGACAAAAAATAAAGAGAGAAAGAAAAAGAGAAAAAACGTATGAAATTATTGACTTTAACGTTCTTGTCAATTTTTTAATAACGCGTGAAGCACACAGCTTCAACAAATTCCACACGTTTAACATAACACTAATACTGACTGCCTGAACAGATCCGTTCGATTTTTTAGCTCGATGGGGGGGGGGGGGGCCTTTGAAAAGGGAGGGCTGCACTAGAAAAACCACATTCCTTTGGTGTTAGTTGGTTATATACACAGATGAATGACGTTGTCAGGTGTTTTTTGGCTTAAGTATGATTGTGTAGGTGTGTACATGCGAACCGGATTTTACAAGAAAAGATACGAGGGGTAATATCCCAGCAGACTTAATGACAGCGTTGCACGATCGAAATCAACGGCATGGCAACTTGCCTGCATGTGTGTAAATATATTTGAGAAAAAATATAGTACAAAAGATCTCGAAAAAAAAAAAAATGTTTGTATAGCGAAAGAAAATAAAAATATACTTAGGCTAATTCTATAATACTTAGAGTCGAAAAAAAAAAAATAATTATTATGAATGATATGGAAACTAACAATAGAAGATGTGTGCGCATTCCTAGCTGTGAAGGCCTCAACGGATTTATTTTTAGAGTCAGGAAAAAAAATAAATAAATAAAAATTATGAACGGTCGGAAGAAATGTTTGGAAGTGTAAAAAATATACTTAGGCTGCTGGCTTTGAAATAATTAGACTTAGGCTTCGAAATATTAAAAAAAAAAAAAAAAAAATCGCGGTAGTGCGAGTGAACGATGCGTGTGCTTTCACGGAGGCTAACGCTATGTTGGATATATACGTGGGATCCAACTATAGGTGGGATAGGGTGAGTGGAGACTTATGTTAGATTCAAGCTTTAAATATTATACTTAGACTTCTAAATATTTAAAAAAAAAAAAAAAAAAAATGAAAGAAAAAACATGGTAGTTTGAATAAATGAAACGTGCGCGGGAACGGTGCGTGCGCTCTCGCGGCGGCTAACGTTATGTTGAATAGAAGCGTAGGAATGGACGGTGCACTTTTGCAAAGGGATCGGAGAATACAGAAAAATATAAAAATACTTAAGCTAATTCTATAATACTTGGATGTAGAAAATAATATTATGAATGATATGGAAACTAATGGCGTGGTGTCGACTTAAACGTATGCAGGATCGTCTATAGGTGTGGGTTGTGAACGCTGCTTAGGTTAGATTCAGGCTTTTAAATATTATACTTAGGGTAATTTTTAAAATTTCTGTACTTAGGCTTCGAATTTGAAAAACGATGTAGCATGAATGACGTTTGAATATAAATTAAATGTGGTGGCGTAGTGCATGGTTAGTATTCTATTCCTTTCTTGTAACGCTCGAAAATAACAGAAAATTTTACGATAGTGATTGGCGTTATACACCGCGGGAATATAGATCTTCTCAGACATACTGTTCAAGATGGCTCTCGAACACTTGCTATCACAATGTATTTGGCAATGTCGCTCAAACACGGCCGCTCCGAACAACGCGAAGGGTATAAATGAATGAGATAGTCGAACAGGTTCAAATAGTGTACGTCTAGATGTGGACCTTTGATTTGGCCGTGAACAATCGACCGATGTAACCATCTTCCCCCTGGATGATGCATACATCAGCCATTTAAAAGTCGCCATTCCTCGCGGGTGGCATTTAAAAATATTCGTTGACAATAAAAATATTAGACGTGTGCATGTGTGTGTGTGTGAACGTGTAGCGATCAGGATTCCATCGGTGGCGTCGAGGGTCTCGAAGATGATCGGGTAGTTAATTTCGAACGAATGTCAGGAATTCACCCCCTGCACCCCGTGCCACCCTCAACCGGTTGCTGGAACATTCAAATATTTCCGTTAAAAATAAAACAACGAAAAATCACGATCGTTCGGTTCTGGAACATTCAAAAATTTCCGTTAAAAATAATAATAATAATAAAAAAATCGAACGAATGCCTGGAATTCACCCCTCGTAGCAGCACACCCACCTGCCCTCATTAGATCGCTGGAACCATCAGATATTCTTCTTAAAAAATAAAATTTTTAAAAAAAAAATGCCGGAACGGAGCACGACTCGGAAAATTCCTTCAAAATTTGGGTTCTAAGTGTTGAGTTTCGAACGTTTTTAACACTCCGCCAAAATTTTACACCTCCCAACCCCCGGAAATTAAAATTAAAAATTATGATACATATATTACATGTAGACTCCTGTATAATACATACACATAATAGTAGAACGCGCCGTGTGTGGGAATGCGGGTGCGTGGAGATGCGCGCCCGATCGGATAGCATAATTTTTGGAACCCGGCTAGAATACTTACGCCCCAGAATTTTGAAAAAAGCACGATAGCGGCCGATGCGTGTGTGGGAACCAGCGGCACACTTCGCGGCGGCGGCAGCGGCTACAGGCGGACCGCGAAAACGAATATACTCCAGTACTCACGCTCCAGGGGGTCTAATTAGCGCGGCGGCATCCTTTTGTGTCCCAGAATGAACCCTAATATTCTACTATCCACTGTGTACAAAATTAAATGTAGCACGTGCAACGAAATATAGGTATAGGGGACAAACGCGTCGCATTTTCCGCATTCGTTATAACGAGCATATTGCTGCTATTAAACACGGACATATTAATAAATCATCTGTTGCGGAACATATTATTATTAATAAACATAGATTAAAATTAAACATACAAGACAACCTAGAAATAATAAAATATATCAATAATTATAATTTACTTAATAGCGCCAAAACGTATTGTATTAATAAATTTAAGAATAATTTAATTAATAATAATCTTATCACTAATAATAACCCGCTATTTAAAATTCACAATCAATCATTATCGATATATTGATTAGTTTATAAGGATGATATATGTGATATCGTTTATTTAACTTTTAAATTTATTTATTATTGTCACGATTATGAAGTACGTAACTCCGAAACATGTCGGTTTTATTTTATATTTTTAAACTATAATTTTTCTCTAATACGAATTCTGGTAAATTTTTAATAATAATGAACCGTCCGGGAATTTTTTCCCTTTAAGAGACATAATTTTAACGTAGTTGAAAGGAAGTACCTAGCAATGTTCTTTGTATAATAGAAAAAAAAAAAAAAAAAATTAAAACAATATGCCGTTCAATGATTTAAAATTACAAAGATCCTCGAAGTTTGCTTTCTGCAAGCGCTTCAACATAGTGCATCCACAGTGGCCTACATAGTTCTAATGATACTTAACCTGGTAGAATATCATATAAGTGTGATACTTGTTCGGTAATGTATTACTCAAAGGGGAAAAAACATATATATATATATATATATATATTTACACGATCCAATAAAGAAATAATCTACCCCTATTTATGGAGCTATCGAAAAAAAAAATGTGATTCCTGAAAAAAAGAAACATTGTTAAGCATACAACAATATGTCTCACAATCTAAGCTGAGACAGTGTTATTAATATTCTTTGTAAACCTCTCTACCACATACACACACACACACACCGGCCATAACAATATGCTCACTAGTGTCTGTCTCTCCTCTTCCTTCACTTCTAGACTAATTTTTTAATTTCTGAAAACTTCTTGAATCGTGTTAATGGATATTTTCTGCTATTATTGCTGCAAAAATCTGCTATAACAAAAAAATATATATATATTTTTATCCCGTTCTCTCTCATTCTGAATTCAGTTCTGTACCGTGATCGCAATTGAGCGGTTATTTCCTATTATCTCTTTCGTATATTTACACGCATGTGTACTCACACACTTTCACCCCCTCACGTACATACAGTGTTGATAGGTTTTATACAGGACTCTCTATAGTGACGAAAACTACTCATAAACGGCACCGTATGTATTTCGAAAAATCGCGTGTTGAAAATCTAAAAATATGAAAATAAAAATTTAAGAGCAGAATATGTTATAGAAATTTCTTTCAAAATTTGTATTCCGAATGTTAAGAGTCGAGCGTTCTCATTTGTCTTCAGGTAATTCGTTGCTTCCGCTCGCATATAAAATCGACCTTTTATTACCTTTCTGATATATAATAGTTGGATTTAAAATGAAAAATTATTAAAAACAGAATATGCTACGAAAATTTCCCTCAAAATTTGGAATCCAAGTATCGAGTTGCGATCGTTTTCAGTGATCTCAAGGAGTTTACTCTTTTACACTCTTGAAAATAATGAAATTTGCTTTTCTTCACACTTCTATATACATATAGTACACGCAAAGAAACGACGTTCGGTTAAAACTCTCGCGGTTTGCCGGGAAAATAAATAAATTAATTAAGAGGTAAATAAAATTCGTTGATACACGGCTATTGATAAATTTGCGTTACTATTAAAAATTTTTCATACGCGCAATCAATGTTTTTTATCATAGGTATAATAAAAAAATAAATAGAAAAAAGATCTTCAGTATATTAAATTATCTTATCAGTATCAGAAATTTGTGTATAAAGCCATACATGCGCGCGATTCCGGTGAGCGCACGGGATGTACGATAAATTAAAAAAAAAATGTTTACAACGTGCATTTTTACTAACTTAGATTTGTTTTTTTGAATTTAAATATGTGATATGAAATCGAGAATCTATACATGTATACATATACATTTAATATTGAAAGTAACGGAAAATAATAATAATAATAATGCATCGCCTGGAGATCGCCCGGTTCAAGAACGATCATCATGTACTGTTGGAAGGTTTTGTGGAAATTATGTGCTAATATGATGCGGGTATAATATGTTATTTTTTGTATAATAAAAAAAATTTATCAACAATATATATTTTGATTATTAAACGAAAATAAAAATTTATCACCCCCCAACCCACAACAGATGCTTTCCTGAACGTTGTAATATGCAGCGACGATATAGCAGCTTAAATGGTAATTGTAGGAATATCAGGCTGCGTACCATATAATGTCTAATGAAATAGGATAAAATGAAAAAAATATTTTCCATTATTCGGAAGTGTAATAATTACTATTTCATGTTTTTGAATAAGGGTGTGTTCAATCGATAATACAGCATAGAACTGCATTGCTTCAGTGAAAGTTGTTTGCCTTCGTAAATGGAATGATTATAGCAACGGACTTTGAAACATGTGAGACATGATCCCACAAAGATGTACGATAGATTAGAAATTATATACTAACGGTAAGGGAAACCCGCTATCATAATATTTCGTAAAGTATTACAATAGTGAAGACACAGAAAAATTATGAATGAATGGTAAAAATGCGGGAGTGTCTGGGTTAATTTTCGTTATCGTAATAGTACAATTAAGTTAATTTCAAAAAATATACCGTAGGATTTTTTCAGAAATGTACGAAGAAATTGCGAGTTATTAATTTTGATAGTAGGAGGTAGACTAATTTTTAAAAAACTTATTACTGAACAACGGTTTGCGCGCGCTACACCATGATGATCCTGCCTGCAACGACCCCTACTCTGAAAAATTATTATTCATAACTGTAAGAAATATTACAAACGGTAAAATGTAGGAACCAGGATAGTATACATAGACTAGTTTTGAATATCATAACGTTGGAATTTCGGTGACGTACTATCTGAGGAGAAGTTGATGTGTGTAAAAGCGGACGATGTGCTTTTATGGAATCTTGCAATGGTAACGATAAGTGGTAAGAGGAATGGATAAATTTTTTGCATGAGATAGTACTAATTACACTAATTTTAAAAATAAACCATAGGATTTTTTTCGTAAGCGTGCAGTGTAAGGGGGTAAATGGTTAGATTAACCCGTGACAGCAGGATAGTATACCTAATTTTGATAATTTATTAATGAGTATGTGTACGACATGGAGGGCAAAAGGTTAGTTTTTGGTAGTACTTGGGCTACAATTAGAATTTTTTCGAAACTGAAGGAACATGGAATACAAATTTTTAATTGTTTCGGTTAGTTTGAGGGTCAATTGGCATCCTCGTATTTAGCTGAAAAGGAAAAAGAAGATACGAATTTTTATCGGAAGATCCATTGAAAGTGATGAGTTTTCGCGTTTTGAGTAGCCCTCATGCGTATACCGTAGTACGCAAGTTGACCACTCCGAGATTTAACGAGTAATCTATTTTAAAATGTCTTCCTTTAGTTGTTTATTTATTTTTAGTTTTCCTGAACATATAAACTAGAGGTACATATTGTAGTTTATTAAAAATTTATAAAAACATGTATTACACAGAAAATTATACTTTCAAAATATTAAAATAAAGTATGTTTCGGAGTTACGTACTCCATAATCATGGCATTTGAGATTATGTAGTACGTAACTTCGAAACATACTTTATTTTAATATTTTTAAAGTATAATTTTCTGCAAAATACAAATGTTTTTATAAATTTTTAATAAAGTGATAACACAGAGAAAATGGACATAAACATTTCTAACTGAAATATAAAGAAGTACATAGTCAAAAGCAGTTGCATCGGCGATATTTCAAAAATAGCTCTTTTCACGTGTCACGTTACATGTTCGCCGTGTAGAACAAGTCATATGTGCCGTCTAATTTGAAGCAAAGTACATATCGAGTGTACCGGATTAAAGCGACCAGAGAAACGAGTCGGCTCCCAATATCTCCTTCAGGTTTCCTTTAGCGACTTTTAAGTATATATTATGAAAAGCTTAATTCTTCAATTTACACTTTTGTCGAAAGTCCGCGGGATACTCACTTTAGCTTTATGTTATTCGTTACGCAAAACACATGAAGGAGAGCCCCGAAGTGTAAAATTCACTATAGAGGGGTATTTCACTTGCAAAGTTCAATTTTGTTACGAAAATTCGAGTCAAATTTCGATCGCGCTTTCATTTTCAGGTGACACGAAGTAGGCGGTAACTATTTGAATCGATTAATTCGCCTAGTCTAAAAAAAAAACCCTAAAGAAAGGTGAAAAAATAAAGCGAAATAATATATAGACTAAAAATGAAATGGAAATTTTCATTAAATCGTAAAATAAAAATCAAAATAAAGGAAACAAACTTTGTCGTATATTTTATTTTAGTTTTTCACTTTTAAATTTTATGTTCTATGAAGTTTCATCGTCGTTCGTCGTTGACGCATTTACTCTGATCTCCGGTGATAGCAGTGTTAAATTGCCGAAATTCGAAGAAATACGCTGTTGTTAAAATGTCGGCAGCGCACGCGTGATTACAGAGACACGAGATTTTCGGATCTATTCCACCATCGAAAGCGTCTAAAATTAAATTAATTAGTAATTGCCGCGCATTACGTAATAGTAGAGGTAGTTTCGCCGTCAAGCTGATAAATTACCGGCAAACACGCGCCTAACTTCAGTTTTCAACCTGAAAATCCTTTGCGCCATTTCGAAACAGTCATGGGGTATACCGAGATTTAAAAGCAGCGACGCAGATAAATACACTTCAGAGCCACCTGATCAGCTACAGGAAATAAATATGTCAAATAATTTAAAAAAAAGAAAACAAAAAAAAAAAACAGAAACAAAACTTTATCATCCTTAGTACATGCTAAAAGAACACATCGCTAACCACCTGCCGTCAACATCATTTTCAAAGGACAAAAATGTGTGATTTTATACTTATCATGAACGTCTACTACTCTACCACGAAACGAGTACAGATGAAATAGTATCTTAAGCGGATAGATAAATTTTGATAAATCCATTTCCTGCCTAATTAATTAATTTCCATTTCATGCTCGCTGTACATTATTCCAGATACGATCACGATCGACACATACGGACATAAATAGCCTCGGACTAAAAATCGATGTTTCGTATCTATTTCCGTGTATTAATTTTTAAAATTTTCCTGTTTTCCGGTTGTTCGCTCCTTTTTTGTCCAAGCAATCTGAATTAGAAGCGTATGTCTCAGCGAATGAATACGATTCCGTGTAAAGACCGAATCCCCCGCACGTGTTGAGTGAAAACAAATAATTGGTCCAAAATGATCTGTCGATTTCGTTAGAACTCGATCTCTGGAGTTGTTAGTTACGTTTTTAATGCCTTTAGTCCCGATTCGCTTCATCCCATTTTATCGGCGTCAAAGCACGTTCTTATCAGTTCGTACCGCTAAAATATATATCACGCAAACAGCACACAAGCTACAGTAAAGAAATATCCAGACCATCTAATATTCTACACAGATGTAGCTAAACGTCACCTAACTGACGAGGATCATCGCCCGCTGCCTGTGCTTTTGAGGCATGCGATGTATCACAAGCAGTGGGACTCAATGACAGCTGTGCGGTCGTGGACGCGAAGATCTACGGAATATTCTTCTACTATCGTCACTTTCTCTCTCTCTCTCTCTAGAACCTACGGCTCAGAAATCGCTAATGGTAACCGACTCGTTGGCCGCTCTATTACAACATCAAACCTTTGCACGAAACATCCGACAGTAATTCAGATCGACCAGATTTTGTATAGATTTTCTAAGAGGCACTGTGCTCAATAGCATGGTTATGGATGCCCAGCCGTACTGCGATCCCCGAAAATGAGCGGGTTAACATATCCGCTCGATCAGCAATGCCTGAATATGGCTTCGCAACACCGTGTGTATTTCAGCATTGTTCTTGGCCAAATACTCGTTTCGTCCGCATGAAAAGAGCACTGGGCCTCCTGTCAGACTAAGATAACCATTAAAGACACAACTGAGCCGCGGTATCCAGTGGAAAACATGTCTCGTGCAGAGTTTTGTGCTCTGCTGGGAGAAGGACATATAGCCCTGTCGTTCCACAACTATATATTTCGACGAGCTCCGTCTCCTACATTCTGCTCTTTCTGCCTACAAAGAAGCAGCGTTCCTACTGTATCGTGCATACTATGTATGTGCCCAGCCTTTTCAGATCACAGAATGTCTCATGGAACAGAACAATGACAATGTCGTCAATATCCTTACTAAAGTCCATCGACGGCAACGGCATCTGTCCTTCAGTTTATTAAAGCAACCAAGCTAATTAATTATGTCCGAATACTGTCCGCACATCTTCGTGCTTTAATTAAAACAGAATACTTTCGATGGTATGCTAAATATATATGAAAAAAAAAATAAAAACGATAAAAGAAATAATTTCTGATCGGCTTATTACAAAAATTTAACGTATGTCTCTCAAGATGCAAATTTATTTCTTTAGACAATACTAAAACACATTTACTCGCAAATGCAATAATTCGAACAGTTCTAATATTACGATAGTTTAATAGATTATGGTCATAATAACTGATCCCCCCCCCCCCATCCCCCATAAATACTTAGTAATTCAATAATCATTTGTGATAATGCATAACACTGAGAAGATCACACAGAAAAAGAACGAACTTGAAATGCTTCTGAATCTGAAACGTCGATGATGACGTTGGTTATCTTAGACTCCTTCTTTTTTTTGTATTTTGGGCGGCTTACAAAGCCTTTATATTGCAACCTCGGATATTAATTCTATAATTAAATGTAAGCGATATGTAAAAACTAGGATAATTCTGCCGCTCTTGCAGGAAATGACATTAAAACTATAATCTGAAAATGACAAACGAATCAGTTCTGTCGAGTATAAAGTAAAAAATACCACACAGATGAAAATACGCGATATTTGCAGCTGAAACTGGAAAATTAAGAAAGCCAATCTGAGCAGAAATCCCTGCAGAAATAATTTACAATTCTAAACGAAAAAAATTTGTGAAATGTAAGGAAAACTCATTTCGAAATTACTTAAATTTATCAAACGGCTCGCTTTAGTTGATAACAGAAGTAAATATACTACAACAATCCAGGAGACAGATAATGTAAGATTGAGAAACACAAAAAACAGCAGCCAAGATAGCTCCGCATCTTTTAACGATTTTCATTGCTATCACAGCGGTACACTGGATGATCTTAAACAACACTCTTTAGGGCGAGCGCTGCACAACCTCATCTTCCTACTAAATCATTCTGACTAAATCATTCTGACTAAATCATTCTGCCCAAATGAAATATAGAAATGTTTAAAGAAAGCTCATATGATAAAGTGCCTGGATTAAGAACTGGAAGCATTTTGTTCTGTTTATCAAAAACAGCTGCTTCTCTCATTTTCCGAAATATCTAAATATTCATTACTTTAAAAATAGGTTATTTTGCAAAGTTGTGGAAAAAATCAATAATGTTAACGATCACGAAATTCAGCAACCTTCAAATTTCATCATCATACGTTGTCCAAAATTTTGGGAAAACGAATTCTACAGCGGTTTGATTTCGAACGCAATGACGATATTTCGTTATTTTAGAGGGAAAAAAAGGTATGCTCTTTGCTGTTTTCTTGGATACGACTCAATTTGAAACTCAACTCTCTCTCTCTCTCTCTCTCTCTTTCTCGTGTATATAAACTGAATAGGATTCTTCCAACGGATTTATACTTATTTTTCATATAAAATTTAATAAGATATATTTAAGGAAAGGAAAATTCTGGCTCCGACCAGGTATTATACTTTACTTATAGCTCTCCTCGTCTGCCGATACCGTCAAGATACTTTTTAAAAAACCCGAAAATTCATCCCGTTCAAATAAACGCTGAAACAACCGTAAAAAATTACTCTTATTTCGGTAACAAGTCATTAATTTTCTTCGTCGATTTTGTAAATTTTCCATTTTAATTGTGTGACATTTAAAATAAAAATTTATAATTTCATTTTAACAATCAACGAAATCACTACCGATTTATTATGAAAAATTATTTGTAAAATGTTCAACACTTTTGTGTAATCCGTTTTATCACACTAATCTCAACACATCCAATTAATATAAGAAGAACACCACTGCGACCCCCAGACATGTAACTTCCTATAATTTTCAGAGTAGACATCATTAAGTAAATCGGTATTACTTTCTGGATTCGATAACTATTTAAATTTGCGTTAATATGCCGCATATAAACAGCCGAAATTTTAATTTTCTACATTAATATAATGTTTTATGTACGAATTAATTTCATCAAAGCGCCAATCGCACAAGTGTACAATGCGCGTTCCACAGGAACTGTGACAAAGCGCCGTACGGACAACCAGCACTATTTAGCGGCAAATATGTAATAAGAAATTAAAGTTTGTTCTTTTTCGAACCGAAAGAACACACTCGTCAAATGCTCCATGTGAAATTGTCGCTGCGTAACAATCGTTGGAAGTTGGTGTGTTCCGAAATCGACTACAGATCACGGATGTTGCGAATATCCGCATCCACAATTGCCGAACTTCCGTATCGATTTTGACCTCCGTATCCGTGTTTTGAAGATGCGGATATTGAGCATGCCGCATGTCACATGTCACGACAAGAAATTGTGATCAGGGTCAGCGAGTGGAATGTGCTATCGTTTTTCGCTGATTAACCAATAGGAGACTAACCCCAATAAGAGATTAACCAATATTGGGCAAGCTGTCAATGGTTTTTTTTTTGGTTAACAGTTTGAATTGTAAATCACAATCACAACGTGTTTAGATGCACTCATTGTACGGACATTTTTTTATTTACTTCGTCATTATTCGAATATTTGCCGTGGATAATCTATTGCGATAATTTATAAGTGAGCCCTCACAATGCTACCACCGACGCAAAGTTTTATTTCAAATCAAACAAACGGGACCAAGATAAATCTCAGTGTAAAATATGCAATAAAATGAATTCTCACAAGGGTCGTACAACGATCTCTTTAAAGAATCATCTGAAATTGGTGCATCCGGAACAATTTCAGGTCAGTTCTCAAATGATGAAAAACAATTGCAGAAAAAGAAAAAGACGAACAAGTTAAACTTTAATAACATTCATTTATTAGCCTTGTTTTATGAGTTTACTGTTACTAAATGAATCTAATACAAATTGTCAACTAGAACACATTTGAAAAATGTCGATCGGATAGTTTTCACTGTTTTTATCTAATAGCACGGAGGCAACAAAATACAGATTTTTTTTTTTCTTTTTTGGTGCCGGAAAACTTAGAACTGATTTTGGATATATTTGATGAGCTGAATTCAAAAATACCTAGTTTTGTAGCAACTCTAGTTTTCGAGATATAAATTGATTTTCATTTTTATTAAAGGCTTAAATAATGAAATAATGGGGTACCTCTACAGGCCTAAACGGAAACGTGCTACTTAAAACTATATTAGGCAATAAAAATTACAGATAACTGTATAATTTAGATCTTCTATACCTGCCTAACTTCCACTCTTTCGCACCCGCCGATATATATTACCCGGAATCAATCTGCGATATCCGGTTCAGTTTATAATTAAGTTTGCGTAATTGCAGTTGTGCTTTCACGTTTTTTGTTATGTGTGTGGCCAATACACTTAAAAAGAAAGCAGAAAACCTATTTCTACCTTGGTAAAACACGGTGCTATCTTGCTTATTTCGGCGTTCACTTGGAAAACCAAAATAAAGCTTAGGCCCCATATTTAGTGTCTGTGTAAAACATGCGTTGAACATTTGTGACAGTGAACAATTGGAAAGAGAAAATGCCTAAGTTTGGAGTAGCAATGGTTTGGAGGGAACCGAGGAACCACTATAATGACTGTTATTTTTGTATGGTAAATATCAAAGGCATTTCTCGGAACAACAGACACAAATGGACATATCCCGATCTTAATTCAGCAAAGGAAGCCGGTAGAAAACGAAATCAACGAACATTTAGTTGCAAAAGAGAAAATCATATTTTCACCTTTACATATCGAGTTAGGACTTTTGAAACAATTTGTGAAGGCGTTAAATGGACTTTGCTTTGAGTACTTAATATACGTAAATTTTCTGGGATTAGCATAGAAAAACTGAAAGCAGGCATAATTGATAGTTCTCAGATAAGACAGCTTATAAAAGATGCACAATTTACCGCATTAATGAACGAGATTGAATCTAATGCTTAACGCTCATTTGTTGAAGTTGTACAAAATTTTCTTGGCAATCACAAATCAAAAAATTCGCAAAATCAGTAAAAACTCTGTTTTCTAATATTCTCGACTATAATATGGTTATAAAACTTCACTACCTATACAACCACTTAAACCGATTCCCACAAAACCTAGGTGATTGTAGTAAAGAACAGGAGTGGGAAAGATTTCAGCAGAACATTAGAACGATGGAAGAACGGTATCAAGGAAGATGTGATAACCATATGCTGCCCGACTCCTGTTTTGGAGTCTGCAGCAAGAATGTTATACTAAATTCCATGCTAGAAAGTTGTATAAAAGAAAATGTTTAAGTGATAAGCCATCAATGTCATATATTTATTTAGTTTGTGAAATAAATTCCGTACTTTGTATTCATTGTTTTTAATGAGGCCTTGTGGTAAATATCAATATTTATAACCTGAAATGTATATGAGTTAACGAAAAAAATGATTTTGTTCTAAAAGAGGGCAATACAGCGTATCTCAAAAACTAGATCTGATAGACCAAATCTGACGGTTGTTTTCGGTGTTACACCCACAAAATTACTTAGAAACAGTTCAAAAACAGCAGGCACCAAAATGTGTGTTGGGCTGTGTAATAGGGCAATGATGAGATCTGTATGAGAGCTGGTCGAAAAAAGGTGTTTAAATGTCCCCAGAGTTGAAACTAGTGTGCCTCATACTTTTCGCCTCCCACTCTCGCCTATTCGCTCACTTTACAAGAATTGCTGACAAGCTGAACAATTATTTAGTGGCGCTGGATTAATGCAGGATAAAACCTGAAAAGAAAGCGACATGACTCTTTATTAAATAGTATAATGCACCAATTTGCGAAATTTACCTACTAAACTTTTTATTATAAAATAAAGATGACTAAAAATGTGATTATAAAATAAGCATCACCAAAAGTATGATGATAAAATAAAAATTATTAAAATTACCATTGTATTACATTCATACCTAAATTAAGCATCCCCTTAAAAAAAAACAAAAAAACATAACATCTGCATCCGCTGATGTGGACCTAAAAACATACGCATCCGCAACATCCCTTCTACAGACTACCTTCATCATTCTGTTAAACGGATAATATCCAAGTCGAACAACGCGGTATGCGACACGCTGTTGTTTTTGTGCATCGCAAATTGTCAGCGGCGGCTGTAGTACTCGAAATCCAAGGTGCTTATTTAACGGAAAGTTTTATTGTAGTGGCAGGAAGCCTTTCGCGAAGGTCGTGAATCAGCCGCACTTGTTCCGCATGTTGGATCGTCACAAACTTCAACCTCCGAGAACGACAACATGATATCCGCCATTATTTGCGAGGGTAGACGTTTATCGCTGCAGAGTCCGCAGCAGGAGGTTAACATACCGCGAAAGATTCTGCATTGAATCCTCAGCGGGAGACCATGCATCGTGTAAGCTCCACCTGAGTACCGCACCTGCCGAATCACGAACAGATGGATCGACAGGTTGCAGTCTGTCGGACTTTCGCGAAAGGCTTTATACCGCCGCAATATTGTTACTCCCGAAAAACATTCAAATACGCACCTTGGATTTCGAGCACTATAGCTGTCAGCAACAATCTATACGGCGCACGCAACAGCGTGTATCGCATACCGTTATTCGACCGAGAGATTATCCATTTAACAGAATAACGAAAAGGTATATACTATTTTCCGAGCATACTAACTTGCACCGAGTATTGCGCAGCGACTACTTCACGCAAAGCCTTTGACGAGCGTTCTTTCGGTTCGAAAAAAAAACAAACTTTAATTTCGTATTACATATTTTCCCGCCAAATAGTGCTGGTTGTCTGTACGGCGCATCGTTTAAGTTCCTATGGGACACGCAATGTATAAGTAAGTATCACGAACTATTGATAAAGTTATAAATTGTATATATATAATCTTTTCGTAAAGACGCGAACATTGTGAACCAGTTGCTGTCAATGTTTTTTGAATCCGTCTTTTTGATTTTCCGAAAAATGACTTTATTCTGGTCTGGCCAAATCTAGATAGCAACTGTGTACACCTGGAAGCAGCAACTTCAAACCGGAATGAGATAACCACTGCCGACTATGACAGCCCCCTGATCAGCTAAGCACCTTGATTTATGCACAATGGGAAATTACTACGCGATAACTCTGTTAATTTATCATTGTAAATTAGTGAAAAACAGCACGAAATAGAAATATAATAATTCGCTAAATACCAAAAAAAAAATGTTAACGAATTTAATTAATTAAAAAGCCGACATCGCGTCTCATTCCATACTTACGTGTGAAGTTAAAGTTAATATACAAATATAAAATCGATTAATAACTCGCGATATGTGTAAAACTACAGATTTCCAACAATGGATTGTTGCTAGAGATTAGATTATTGTTAATTAGATTATTCTTAAATTTATCAATATGCTGCCACATAATAAAGTTTTGTCATACATTAGTCGCGATATTAAAATTGAATTTTATTCATATGTTCTGCCACAGATGGCTTTATGGTATAATATATGTCCTCATATTATGTCTGGGACGATTTTTTACTATTAATTCGAAAAAGGTAAATCTGTAAACAATTTCGAATTACTTTCATTCTCTGCTCATGCTCGAAGAAATTATTGAAATTATGGTACAGCGCAATTATTTAAAGCTTAAATAGCGTATAAAAAATCGCAATTATTAAATCCGCCGAAATGATGTTTTTGTATAAATAACAATTCCCCAAATCTAACGCAGAAAGTCCGGATATTTCAGTTTCCTCTGAAATCATCAGAGGAGGGGCACTGAACAATTTGAAAAATGATTTAGATTTCAACACGATTTCAGTTTTTGCACCACTTGCGAAAGTATCGGCTCTTGAGCGCTCATTTTTCGAATCCGAGCAGATATTTCTTGAATCCGTATGCGGCGAATATTTTTTTCTTCAGAATTTCAAAACTAACTGAACTACTTTTAACTACAGTTCTTTAACGTAGTTTTCATTCGGCATTTTCTGGTATTTTCTAAATCATTTTTTCACCGTTATAACGAAATTTTCAAAGTCCGTGCTGGAGAACATCTTTTTTTTTTTAGGAGCGCATTCCCTTATTTGTATTTGAAAGAAAATAAACTCAATCGCTCAAATGTAGAACTCCCGAAACGAAAATTCGCAAATAATAAAAATAACACGAGAAATTCCGCGAAAAACGGGAAATTTTTCTTTCTCTTTTTATTTTTATGTACATGTTTATTTTCCTCTCATTCTTCGAAGAGATGAATTTTACCTCTCCCTTCCGGCCTATTTCAAAATTTAACGAAAACAGAGACAGCGTACGATCATTTAGTTTTCTCTCGAAGGGGGCTTTTCACTCGACCCTGCTACTCCCCCCCCCCCCCCCCCCCCGACCCGACCCGACCCGCGCGCTCTGCGGTTTCTACAATGGAACATTATTTTCAAAGGTGAAAAGTTAACACTCGATTACTAATCATTTCAAACTTTCGCCGGTTATTTACAGCATCATCCTAGGCGTGTATAGTCCCCACTGGGACCGACTGTCAAGTGAAAATGAACGATAATTTCGAGATCGATTCACACCTATACTGCAGACAATCGCATTTTATCGTGCAACTTAACCTTACGCTAACCGTCTTCATACGTTACGTACTAAATAATTCACTAGAATCGTACGAAATGGAAGCCGATAGAAGAAACCTCCCCCTCCCCATTACACGTTAAAAGTTGATTAGAAAAGCGATGTAGCGTGCAATCTACAATTCACGGACGCGTCGATGTTCTTAATTTTTCAGTATTCGAAAAGCCGAAGGTAAATTAATTTAGCTTCACCGAGATTACCCCGCCAATTTCGCTGTGAACTTTCTAATGCATTCTGTAAGCGTATTGCCCGTTCTAATAACCGTGTTCATCTGTTACATAACAACAACAGCCTGATGTGCAGTTATCTTAATTATTCAGACAAGCTTCACCTTGGATCGACGCTTGTACTTATAAAAATATCTCCACCTAAAAACTATTACGTAGCAGTCTTTGAACCGTCTAATCCATTAAGTAAAATTCGTATTTTGCAAGCTATCGACTAATAAGATCTGCTGCAAATCACCTGCCACAAACTTTTTTTTTTTTTTTTTTTAAACTATCTGGCCACTAACACAACTTCTACAAATGAGCTAGACTAACAGAATAGTGTGTATAAATAAGTAGATTGAATCCTTAAACACGTCATAGATTAAGAGCAAAGAGTATCGTTAACAGTAAAGTTCGAGCAAACATGGCCGCAATGACGTAGTCCACGCATGTCGAATAGAAGGATATGTTAATTCCACACTGATAATTTTAAACGTTTACAATACAATTCGAACACACATGGCCGCAATCGTATGACATAGCCCACGACGAGTGCCAAGGAGGATAGAATATAAAATTAACACTGACTCTATCCCAAGTGCAACAGGCACTGGGATGCGACTGGATAGCAGTAGGTTATATAGGTTTAGAACCGAGTAATCAGCAAGGTAGTGACAGTTATTAGCTACATTAGAACTCTGAAACCGGCCTTTCGCCACTGAATATTAACGCTGTTATTACGAATAAATTTAAACCAAACCACTACAATATAGCATCGGTATAATATGTAAGAAACATTATATGAACATCCCAGAACTTCCGTATGAACTTGTTAGTAAACCAAATTTACCCCGCAATAAATTTAAGCGGAGTTTAACAACTGCTTTAATGCCTGGATATTCCATAATGTTTCCTAAATCTAGTTAAATATAAGCGCATTTAGAATATTTTATCGGGAGGCAACGTTATCAGTTAATTATGTTATTACTTGTATGCGCGTTAAGATAATGGAATATATCCGCACGAGCGAGAATACATATAAATAAGTAATATGAAGATACGAACGTTCTGGCTGTATGTTTTTGCCGAGCGCTGTGATTCAATTCGCATACGCGCGCAATGATTAACAGGTAAACATTGAAGTTTATATGACATGAAGAAATACAATCTCACCGAATAATTATAACCGATTCTCTCTCTCTTTTCTTTTTTTTTTTTGTTTTTGTTTGGATTCGTCAATAATGGAAATGACCCCGGGGGACATGAAATTTTTGGAAGTTCCAGTGAGTGGCATATTACCTAAACGAAACAGCACTATCTAACCTACTAGGCCACAGTAGCTGGCTATGTGGCAAAATCACAGGAGAACGTTTTACACTTTCGTTTATATAAAATTATAAACGAAAACTTTTTTACCCCACCCCTTTTAAATTTAACTGGCGATGTATAGTAGGAAAGTAAAGATATGAAGGGACGATAACTTTACATTTAATTAAACTGAAGTAATACTTTAAACTTTAGCGCGATTCCTATATACTAGGAGCGGTACAATTGTCCATATACTTAATGCTATTATTTAAATTATAACTAGTAGTTTTTAATTTCTCTTGTGCATCGTCCAAAAAAAAGTACCTGCGGTTATAAAAAATTTTCAAAAAATTATTTTGCATTCTTTAGTTTTTATCTCCGATTATTTCTTTAAAAGATAGCCCGCTTGTCGGGTTCAGTGCTTTTTAAGAACAGATCCTGCGCACATTCTTTTTTTAACATTATTAATCGTTGTTATATTTTTGTAAAAAAAAAAAAAAAAGTAAGCTATTCAAAAAACAATCGTAACATTGATACACAGTAATTGCGTTTTCACGGTTCTCTCGTTCAAAATAATTTTTTCAGTTGTATTTAAAACGTAGACTATTTAAAATAATGTGATGTTTAAAATTCCGATCGAAATACCGATAGCATTTCATTTTAAACAGCTATAATGGTCACAAAAAACACTTGGAATAATTGTATGAATGTATTTCGAAAAACAACCGAGTCCTCAGTTGAAGACAACCTCTGGGTACGATGTAAACATCTGAGCTCTTTTTTTTATAGATCAGCAAGATAATTATATAGTTAACTTTTAGCTATAACCTCACCAAGAAATATCCGCATACAAACTAATTCCTCTATTTTGCGATAATACTTCCCATCTCGATACTTTTCGTTTTCTACGATATTTAGTAAATTATGTAAATAATCTTTTGGAAATTTCACGCGGTTGGATGTTTCAGAAAATTCCGACGGGCAAGTTTTTATCCAAATTATGACACTTTAAAATTGACAGAATATAGCAAAATTATAAAATAATTTTATCAATAAAAAGAGAAAAAAAACAAACAACAAATGTCAGCGACATATTTCGCAGCAACTACTCCAATTTACTAGCTAATGTTATCGTTTTTAATAATATAATACCGGCTGGAAAATGTAAGTGCACTTTGAAACATGTCGGCGTTTTAGTTTTACATTTATACATTTTCTGAATAAAAAGTTGTTTTTCCATTTCCTTCAATATTGAATTTTCCTAAAAAGAAAAATGATTGATATAAAATCTCATGACGATACAGTTTGATATCCGATCAGTATATGCGCCGGCATATAGAGGTCTACTCTTATTCTTTTCCATTCAGCTATTCGATTATAGGTAGTTACAGAGCGTTTTAGAACTTGTCTCTGCAGTAAGGAAACCGGTAGTGACGTTATTCGAAAGATTTGTTCGGAACTTTTTACTTCTTCAACGGGTGATTCATTCAGGTGGAGAGAAAAATTTGGAGAGGAAACAGAAAAAATCAGAAGAGAATGATTAAAGCTTTTTTTCCCCATCAACACGTGTACGTAGCAGCAATTAGGAGTCACAAGGAATGGAATCCAACAAAGAACGCTACATACCAAGGATGAATGACAATCAATGTCAATAAATGCCAAAAACATATGCATCCTGAAAAGAGAAGGAATGACACTGCCGAAGGTAAGAGCAAAAGGAGTTAGCTGTCCCATACCACGGTCACGTCTGCAATTACAGAGCCCACAGTACCAACGGACAAATTAATCAGTCTACAAATAATTAAAGAAGAAGAAACACGGGATGCTTAAAAACCAGTTAGAGCCATCAAGCACCAAAGCTATATAGGACACCTAGCGTACTGTAAAGAGTAATCCGAAAGTTGATTGAGTTGAAAAGATGGATAAAACGAACGATCGTTATGAAAAGATAAAGACTAAAAATGATATACCAGAAGCCGGAACAGGAATTTGTTTACGCAGAAACATAAGATTATGGGATTTTCTTTAAAAAAAAGTAACCCGAATCGAAGAACCATTCGTTTTTGATTTTTGCCAATGCCCATGTGACTGGGAGCAATCAACATTGATCGAGTAGTGGGAAGAGAAGAAGAATGACCAAATCATAGGAAAGAGGGAGAGGTCGCTTGCAAGGCCGTCGCCAGCCGATGGGCCGGGGGGGGGGCAAGATGATAGAAAGAGGATATGAGTTATAGGAAAAATAAAATTTATAAGTTGTAAAGGCTTAATATTTTATTAAACAAGAATAAAATCTTAATTAAAACACATAATTTTCGTGGGTTTCTGGCAAATTGTTCATGATTACGCGCCTATGAATACACTCATCATGGCCAGTTGATTAAAAAATTTCAAGACTCCAGGGGGGGCAGCTGCCCCCTGCCCCCCGCTGGCGACGCCCATGGTCGCTTGTACTCTTTGAGTTAGAAATAAGTGATTGAAAAATAAGTGGCCAGAGGAAATGGAAACATCGGAACGTAGGATAGCCATGAAGTTTCTTTTATAAATATAGAACAGAAAAAAGGAAGACAAAAAAATTCTGAGATTGGTTAAAATCTGAAAGGATGTTCTATCAACCGAGCCATCAGTTGAAATGGGGAATTGAAAGTGTTGATAGAATATATACCTGTTTCGTAGTTACAACAGAGATCAGCAAAGTAGAAGGAAAAATATGAGAGATTATTGAAATTGTAGAAGGCCGAAATGGACCAAGTCGAAGAGAAATATGGTTTGCGGATGGGTACACGATAAAAAATTATTAATAAATGCCAAAAAATCAAAAGTGATATATGTAAGAACACCGAGTAGGTTTAGGACATTCGTTCCTAAAATAGTGTTGCATAATATAGACTGCCTTCATGGATCGGAAGTATGCCGTTGTGAGCCGTTAGAAACGGCTGATAATTTCAAATACCTGAGAATAACATTAAGGCGTTAATTTGGAAAGTTCACATAGATAACATTGCTAGGAAAATTAGGCAGACGATGCCGGCGTTATAGAAATTTATGAATTAAAAAAACTACGAGACTGTATTTTGACTCATTAATAATGACTAGAATTAGATACGGAATCAAAATTTGGGGGAGGCAAAAAAAAAAAAGACGGAATTAAGGAAAATTAGTAGGCTGCAGAAAAGATGTTTAAAAATTTTTTTACCGAATTGGAGAAGTGCGAATCTTGTAACGAATTCTACTTGGTGGGACAATAATAATAAACGAAATGTCTCCAAAAATGTGTTTTTATTGATGTATAATAAAAAAAAAAACAACAACTAATGTTTGGTGCTCATGTTCTAGCTGCATTACTTATGGCTTATGTGAAAATATTGTGGTATGATGTGCGATGGGTATAAATGTTTTGAATTAAAAATTAGACGTAGAATAATAAAAATAGAGAAGTTAAGTGGAATTAAGTAATATATATAAGACGAATATGGTGTATTATTATTTCGATATAATTATGTTGTGAACCCACAGACATGCCTTGTAGAATCCGCAAATTATTTTTAAAAAAATAAATAAAAAAAAAATAAAAACTAAAATAGGACTTCCCGACGCGTAAAACGCTACTTTTTGTAAATGTAAAGTTTTCGCCTAATATTATATCGGAAAATTTACTGGCAGTCTCTGAACTCGTGACGAAACTGATCGGCAGCTAGGGGAAGTTACGAACGTTTCGCGCGAATTAATAGCTCCGGTAGACAACAGAAAATCTAAACTACCGCGGCGCAGTTAAGTGGTATTTGACTAGGACCTGGTTCCGATGACGTACCTTGAAAGTATATACAAAAATAATATCTGTAGTTAATCAGTCCCAAAAAAATAAATAAATAAATAAATAAAAATAAATAAACAAACGATAATTTAACAAGTTGACATAATTTAAAAGCAAAAATGTTGCATTTCAGTAAAGTTACCCACCTGGAGAGCGAATTTTTAGCCTAATTCGAATTAATCCTCGAATATTTCCAGGTAAAAAGGAATAAAACATAGTCTCTCCCCTAAAATATTCTCTCAAACCGTCGTGAAAGTACATGCCCAAGAAAACATCTCTAGCTACAACGGTTACTATATATGTAGTAATCACACGTGACCGAAGTAGATCCTCATACAACGTTTGATTGCCACACCATGCGGCACCGACAAGAGCTCTAGCCGCCCGGGCATTTTATTTCGGAATCGATCGTTTATTGGCGCGCTCTTTACACTTTCCGGTACAGATGTCAGAGTATCTCGATACCGTCTTAAAATATTTAATATCTCGAAACGCCAGCTTCGGCGAATTTCTTTTCACGTAATCGACGAATATTCGGAGAATTATTTTAGTGGCAGAACACGCTGCTCTAGCTGCTATTTTAGTTCATTATACATTATCCGTAAATAATACATGTGTCGAGATTCTCGTTCGCCGTAATAGTTGATACGATTTGCCGCTTTTGTTAACACATTTAATTCGTTTAGTTTCTCGGATGTGTCGAGATGTTTTAATGATTAACTCTGTGCTTTGGTTGCTACCGACGAAGCTAAAATCAGCCGCGAAAATGGTTCAATGATGAAACGATTTAATTTTCGCCTTTTGATGGCAATTCGCCATATTCTGAACCGTAATAACGGAAGTGTGTTGGCCAACTGCTCTGCTTCAACATCAGTCGGTTCCAAATAGGCGCGTGAACTAACCGTGTATCGTCAGCGAAGGTAGCGATTTCACAGTGGAGACTGTAGAGTTTATCATCGGGCTTATTCTGGAATAATATAGCAAAAGTCGACCTTCTTAATATGAGATATAGTAATATTTCCGATCTGGTCATTTACATATTTTGCGGTAAAAGTCCTATATCCGGATGATAGGATACGGTTTTAATCATTAGCTTGTTGGCCATTGCCAGAGATCAATTTTTATTTTGTTTGACCAGTTATTGTATCCGCTTTCCAAGATAACCTGATGTTATATTGTGTAAATATACTTCTTCTTCAGGTGTCATGTTCGTTGTTGAGAACTTAGGCGATCATATCTTTATGATATTTCTGCAGGCCTCCCTGTCGCCGGCGAGTCGGAAAAGTTCCTCAACGCTCCTGTCGGTCCACTGCCGTATATTGCACAGCCACGATAACCTTTTACGGCAGATGCGGCGTTTCCCTTCGATTTTACCACCCTGTATCATCGTTTGCGCCATTCTGTACTTTGGTCCTCTCAGTATATATATATATATATATATGTATATATATATATATAGGTCTGACATATTCTAATTTTCGTTGCTTGATTGTTTTCAAAATTTCCCGTTCTTTTTGGAACCCTTGTAGCACAGTCTCGTTGATAGTGAACGCAGTATATGGAATTTTTAACAACACCACATCTCAAAGGCCTTTCTATACGGTTCATAGTTTTGACTTTGAGCGTCCAGTCTTCACAGCCATAGGTCAGTACCGACCAGACGCAACACCGGAGTATCCTCAACCTCAATGACTTGTTTAGGTGATGACTGACATCCTCTCGGCTTACTACCATCAACTTAGTTTTCGATGTGTTTATTCCGATTCCTTTCTGTATACAGGCAGCATTTACGGCGTCCGCTAGTTCTTGCAGATCTTCCATCGTCTCCGCTAACACTGCGGTGTCGTCCCTCGTATCTAATGTTGTTAATGATCTCACCGCCGATCCGGACTCCTTTTGCTCGTCCTTCCAAGGCTTCTGCGAAAATCACTTCCGCGTATATATATATATATATATATATATATATATATATATTGAATAGCGTTGGCGCGACAATACACAGCCCTGGCGTATTCGCCGACGGACAGGGATGTCTCCTGAATTGTTCCGAACTTGTACTACAGCGGTTTGACACACGTATATAAATTTCTCAAAAGGCGTATATCTCGATCGTCTGAATCGCTCGAATATTTTAAATAGTTCATCATGACGCACTATTTATTGAAAGACTTCTCGAAATCGATGAAACAAACGAATACTGTTTTCTGAAATTCCCTGCATTTCTGAAGTAATACATTCATACAGTATAAGGAGTCCCTGGTGCCGAGTCCGCTGCGAAACTATTCGCTGCCCATCATACTTTCACATTTATGTTAAATCCGATTTTGGACGATTCGCAAAAGTATCTTTAAAGCTCATCAGACTAATAAGTCGGTAATCTCCGCACGAGGTCGGTTTATTCTTTTTTCGTATTGGGACGAGGGTGGACTGAAGGCAATCCCTCGGAAATCTTCCAGTACAGTATAGCATACTCAGAAGAGTTGTAAGCAGTTTGACACCCTTTGTATCTTATGACGAGTTTTATCTTTAAGGGTCGCCAAATCTGGAATCAATGTTCCTTCTCTCGATACGATTAATAATGGCAATGTGAACGAGAAAAATGAAAAGACAACGGAGGAATCGAAGTGAATGTAATATTTTAAATACGGTAGATATTTACCATTCGATAGCAGAAATGTATTTGCTAAAAAAGTATGCCTTATTTGATGAACCAAGCTGACAAATTCATGAAAGAATTTCTCTAAAAGGCTATGTCGTAATTGGAAACTGTTAAAAAGAACATTTCACAAGAAACTACGAAAACGAATACGAAATAACAAATAAATCCCGATATACCGGAAGTCGCCCCTATAGCTAATCTGAAATTGAATTCAGTATCAGGGGGAGATCTGGGAAAGTAAATATGTCCGAAAGAAGAGAACTGGGCCTGCATAGTATTCTCCGTATTAGGCCCGGTACATTGCGAACCCTAACTTCACAACCTCCGACACCGCATCAAGAATATGGGATTCACTTTACTTACTTTACCAGCTGTGATCAGTATTCTCTTCTCACTCCCGGCAATACGCGCTTATCACCATTAGATCTCATTTCGTTCTTTCTCCACTTCTCTGAAGAAGACTAGCCCCAGTTCAGCGAAAACAGATTCTTACTATATACAACGTTCGATGTTTCTATCATCACTCGTAGTCGCGTCATTAATTTCAAAAACCGTTGGTACGATAATCGCTTTTCGTTCTAACGTTGATAGTATCACAGTTTTTTTTTATACAGCCAGTTTTACTTTATTTTTGCGAAAAGTCGTCATGTCAGTCGTAGGCAACCAGACCGCATTCGTTATTCTACAGCAAATCGGAGCATCGACTGCGTCACATTATTATGGCGGAAAATTAAAATTTCTTCTTATATTCAGTTTTTATTTGTTTTCAGTGTGTACGGGGGAAAAAAACAACAAAAAAACAGAAAGGAAACTTTTTCATATTTACTTTGAATGGCAGTCCCCCGCAAAACTGTCAAATACTTGAAGAGATATTTGTAAATGCCAAACACAACTTGCTTCAGCAGACGATTTCTATTATTTTTCATTTTGGTTTTAATCTGGAAAACTCCGCCATCTGTCACCGCAGTCGATTTAAATTCCAGTAATATTACTACTACCACACATATGTGTAGAAGAAGAAGAAGAAACGTATATTTGCGCTTAATTTTTTAACAAATAACAGTATGTACATAACTTAAGCAGGTAATCTGTACCGGAAAAACATGATTTTCTTATCAGATAACTTAATATATATATATATCAGAACACGAAAATGATAAACAAGAAAAAGAGTCTATAATTATAAACAGGAAAAGTTTAAAAAAACCTGACACATTAGCTTATTAAATAGTTTAAGTTTTAATGAGTCAGCATAAATTAGCATAATCTCGCAATTTAGATGAAATTCTAAGAGTTCATGAAAAGAAATTAACAATTTGGTGAGAAACAGAGATATAGAGGGCTGTAAAACTACTCAGAGTAACACATATTTCTTGTATCTATGTTTTAAGGACTGATAATTATTACCTATATTGTTTATAGTTATAATGTCAGACATAGCGCAATAATTAAAGAAAGTTATTGCACGTTCTTTTATAATCTCACTGACATACGGAAAATGCAGATAATCATGCATGGTTTTAATGCGTGTGTATCGTGACTTATTTAATATAATTCTAAAACAATGGTTTTGAATTCGCTGGAGCTTCATTAAGTTACTATGGCTGGTCGAACACCAGACTGGAGCAGCATATAATAGCGTGGGTAGTAATACCGCTTTATAAATCATGAACTTATTCGACACTGTTAGACATGATTTTCTATTAAAAATCGGAAACAGGTTACATAACTTACGCTGAGTTTTATAAATACGTTGATTTATATGCTTTGTAAACGTAAGTTTTTTATCCAGTATGTCATACCTAAGTGAGTTACCTCGTCTTTCCATTCGATCGTATTATTTTTAATTTTAACGTGATTGTTAATTGTTGGCCTGCGCTTTGTAAATATAATTGCCTCAGATTTATTTTCGTTGATATTAATTCCCCATTTAGTGAAGTATTTGACTAACTTATTTGCGGCATCCGTGAGTCGTCGACATATCGTATCAATTCGGTAGGATGTGGCGACAAGTGCAGTGTCATCAGCATAAAGATTTAGACTTACATAATGTGTAAGCGGAAGGTCGTTTATGTATAAGATAAAAAGGTAGGGACCCAAGATGCTCCCCTGAGGAACTCCAGCGGCACAAAATTTCTTACTAGATTTAACATTTTTAATTTGCACGTAAAACTGTCTATTCGTTAAATAAGTTTTGATAAGCAGTACTAAGTATTGCGGATATCCATATTTGATTAATTTAAATACAATGCCTTCATGCCAAGTGATATCAAAAGCCTTTTCAAGATCAATGAGTACTAGACCGGTATGTTTATTTTTTGGTTAAAATTGTCAGTGATTGTATCGCATAAAGCGGCAAGTTGCATTGTCGTACCTAAATTAGGCCTAAATCCAAATTGGAATTCCCTAAAAATAGCATTTATGTCACTGTACTTGTTTAGTCTAATTAAGATTACTTTTTTCAAAGATTTTGCTGATATTACTTAATAGACTAATAGGCCTGATATTTTGCACAAAGGAAGCATCCTTTCCATGCTTCGCAAGAGGTGTCGTTATTGAGGTTCTCCAGGATAAAGGGTAATAAGTTAAGCGTAGGCAGGAATTAAAAAGGCTGACTAACCCGAGGATAGCTTTTCTTGGGAGATTCTTGATCATGCGGATGTGCACCAAGTCATTTCCGACAGAGTTTGTGTTTCGCAATGTACGAATGCATTTCTTAACTTCTTTAGGCGTAGTAAAAATATGTGGATTTGATGTAGGGGACGTTTGGCATAGATATATGTTTATAGCTTGTCTGACGCTGCGAACATGATAGTGTGTAGATAAGCAGTCATTTTGCTTATGTATATTGTGAAAATGTGTAGCAAGTACTTCGGTTTTGTCTTTAATGGAATATGCAATCTTATTAATATTGTTTGGGATTGTGATTGGCGGCAGCTCAGTCTGATTTCTACAGAAACGTTTGTTTACTTTCCACAGAGTGTTGTCTTTATGGGACAAATTCTGCAAAAATACGTTCCACTTTTCATTTCTCTCATGAAGTAGCCGGGCTTTTACCAGCTTATTTAATTTGTTATATAATTTTTTGTATGCAATGGAAGAAGGCAACTGATTTTTTTGGCTCATCCTACGGCAAAAATTGTTAATACTAATAAGAAAACCAAGTTTTCTAGAAGCAGTAAAAGGTTTATGTGGAGATAGTTTGGGTACAGATTTTTCGACAGCGGTTAATAATATTGAAGTTAGAGAAGATATAAATTTATCTATTTCCGGAGGTGATTTCAAGGTAGCAGGTAGTATGATATATTCCTTGATAAAAGCTTGGTAGAGATTCTAGTTTGCTTTAGGGTAATTATATCGCTCCACGGAAGGGGTTTGAGTAAAGGTGGTATTTATTTCAAAAATTACAGGATTATGATCAGAAGATAACTGGCTGACTGATATGGGCTCCGTAAATTTGTGAAATCCCTTCGCTAAGATTCCGTCAATGATACTAGGTTTGAGACGAGGATTTCGTGGAAAAAATGTAGGCGTAGCTGGGAAACAAATTTGAAAATGGTTTGTCATAGATAAGTTTAATAAAATATTACCAGCTCGATTTGCATTATGGCAATTCCAAGCGCGGTGTTTGGCATTTAAATCACCTATAATCAATGTCCGGGAGTTTATTCTTAAAAGATGCTTAATGTCCTCTTCAAAAAATGTCGGCACATTACGTGTTCTATATACAGAAATTATAGCCAGATTATCATTTTCCAAGCCAAGTTTAATTGCAATTGCTTCAATTCGCTTAGTTTTTATTTGAGGTAGCGGATCGAAACTTATACTATTGTATATAAGCAAGGCAACACCACCACTGGTACCTGAATTGTCATTTCGGTAAGTATAATAATTTCCAACTTTAAAGGGCATGTTTAAGTTTAGCTTAGTTTCCGAAAGACAGGCTATGTGTGTATCTTATTATCAATCAAAAACTGATTTAATTCCAATATCCTGTTTCTCACCGAATTAGCATTCCAGCTAACAATTTTAATACCATTTTTGTTGGTCATTAAAACATGTGCTTATTTTAAAATACATTTTATAAGAATGTATCAGTGTAATACTTTCTATAATAGTTGTTATAATATTAAATATATCTGATGCCCGATTTTATATTAACTTGGTAGCTATTGATTTAATACATAATATTATTTTATTTAACGTGTCACCTTTAAAAAACGACAATAATTGCGTTACATCATTAGTTGCTTGTTGAGTTTTTGGATGTTTTTTTGAGATGCGACTTGGGCAAATGTGCCTGACGTTTTATTACTATGCTTATTTTTGTTAATAGTATTTCTGTTCATGTCATAATTGCTGACGCTGCTATTTTTCCGAGTATTAATATTATTTCGCGCATTTTGGATATCATTATAAACACATTATTATCATTAGTATTTTTACGTGGTACGTGTTGTTTTGTCAGATATCAGTAAGGCGAATGTGGTATACCGGACAGTTTATAAAATGTTTGCTGCATGGTTGCCCATGCAGTTTGCACACTTTGAGGTATTATTTACAGTACACATTTTTACGGAGTGAGGCCCACTACACTTTAAACATTTTTCCGTTTTGAAACAGTTGTAGGATACATGGCCGTATCCTAAGCACTTGAAACACTGAATGACGGAATTTTTCGATTTATATCTCTGCCATTTTATCAAACAGTAACAAATTACGTTAACATTTAATATTTCTTTAATGCTAGTATTAGCCGGAAACGTTACCACGATAGATAGGTAAAAAAGTTATTTGGTTATTTTCTAAATCTTTTTTAGTAAATTGTTTTATGTTTTTAAGTTTCCGTTCGATATCGTGCCTAATTTCATTAATATGTGTGTAGTTATATCGTATACAACATCATCATCATCATCATAGTGAAGGCTCCTCTTGGATTTCTGATTAAACAGCTTGATTACTTTTTTCCTTATTCTTCTTGATCTTGCATAGTTCCGGTCTATGCAGCCCCTAATCTTCGTCTCTAAATTTGTAATCCCGCCTTATATGCAGTCGTTTTTGCGGTGGTTTTTTTATTCTTATAAGAAACCAATATACGATTTTCGCTATTCGCCTAGAGTCTGTTTTTCTCGCTTTATGCATTTTAGTTTTCCTTTTCTTTCTAAATCGGCTACACCTCTTTTATCACGAATCTGTTCTTTTGTTTTCCAGCCTTTATTCGTAATTAGTTAAAATAACCGTTTCTACTAACCTCTGGGCCACTTGTAATTTGTGAATATAATTCTTGCTTCATATGTAAATTTTGCAGCCAAAAGTCTTCATCGGAAGACCCTTTCTTCCCCTAATTATAACGGCATTTTTGTTTTGAAATAACTGAATTTCTTCCAAGGACTGTCCATTACATATATGTATGTATATGTATATATACATATGTGTGTGGGTGTGTGCGTATACGTATATCAAAATTAATAATACAAAAAAAAAAAAAAAAAAAATCTCGTTATAGATCTTTAAAATACGAATACCTTTTTGTTTAATTGAAATCGGTTTATAAGTTTTCACAAAAAAAAAAAAAAAAAAAAAAAAAAAGGCAATAAAAAGTGCAAAAAATAGCGAATTTTGGAAAATTAATTACGTGACTTCGAATTATAGTATCGAACTGTTTCTTTATTTACATTGTAGGTATTTGAGAGGTCTAACTATCATTAAAATTTGGCTTCTTGATATTCATAAGTTTTTACAGGATTGGCAATAATCTTAAAGGTCGCCGAAGTCTGGCCCGTGATTTGTCAATAATCGTTCTAGAACAAAAATTCAAAAACGATTTTTTATTCTGAAAGAGTTTCTCTCTACAACCTACTTTTCATAAAAAATTTTTAATTGCAAATTATGCGGTTCAAAAATCGGTGCCGAAAAAGGTGTGTAATTTTGCGTTTCGGGCGGGCGTAGTGGGGGAAGTGCATCTCCTTCGGGTGCTCGAAAACGGTTCGGAGTAAAATTTATGTTTATTCAAAACGATTTTAGGGAAATTGTTCATTTTTTTTTTTTTTAAACTCGGGTTATATAAAAAAATTATTGAACTCATTTATTTTTTTTTTTACAATTTCATTATATGTAATTACTTTTTTTAGTTAGTATTAACAATTTAATTTAAAAATGTAGCTTCAGTTTAAATACAATAATATAGTACAATAAATGTTATATCTATTTATCTACATAGTTGTTATGTTTAAATAACTGATTACATTTTGCTGTAATATAATTTCTAGCCCAGCAAAATTTTTTTGAAAAATTCATACTTTTAATTCTTCCAAAGTTCGGTAACATTCCTATCTCTTCCCCCTCTCTATGACAGCATTTCTCCTTTGCGCGCCGACGCGGCCCTCGAAGTTCAAAATTACGCCCTTTTTTGAACCGCATAACTTGCAATTAAAACATTTTTCTGAAAAGTAAGTTGTAGAGAAACTCTTTCAGAATAAAATCCTTTTTGAATTTTGCTCTGGAATACTATTATTAACTAATAAATCAGACTTCGGAGACCTCTATTTTAACATTATTGCCAATCGTACAAAAAAAATTATGAATACGGAGAAGCCAAATTTTTATGGTAGACGTCTCAAATAACTATAATTTAAATAAAGAAAAATTTTGATGCTATAATTAGAAGCCCCACGTAATTAATTTTTCAAAATTCCCTATTTTTGAATTTATTTTTTTTTTTTAGCTTATAAACCGATTTCAATTAAACAAAATGGCATTTGTTCGCATTTTAAAGGTCTACAACGGGGTATTTTTTTTTTTTTATTATTATTAATAATTATTTTTTTCTAATAGAAAAAAGCGAAAAACCGGTTTTGCGCTCATTTGCGAATTTTTTTCTATGCGAATCCCATAAAATTCAGTGTCCATTCGGTAACAATTTTATTCCTGACATTTTTTTTCATACATCATCGCGGTGAAAAATTCTTATTAACTGACTTCTTAAAAATCAACCTAAAATTGACTGGACTAAAATCTGCGAAGCCGCTATATGAGCATGCGGAGAAAAGTGACTAATGTGTAAGTTTATCAGCGTGACATAGTAGTTGATTTCTGATTTCATGATGCGCTCGCTTATTGAATACACCAACTCTGCTGTAATCACTTTTCTATTAACAGGGCCCCTAAGAGCATATTAAAAAGCACATGCACACATAGAAAAGTGTAAACAGCTAATCAAATCGACTGTTTAACTAGCCGAGCATTTGGGCAATAGCATTCTATATGTGAATATCTCGTCTCGGATTTTTGCACTACCGTCTTAACACCACTGCAAAACGGTATTACCGTTATTTTATTATAGCGAAACGATGTTCACACGCTTGCAGTGAAAATTACAAAAATTAATAAAACCAGATACTCAGTGGAGCTGAGTTTCTAAATTAGCAAGGCGAACTGTGCTATTAGCAAAAATCTGTCAACTGTGACTAATAGACGGCAAACTAACGATTGTTAGACATCGGTAATTCAGAAAAATTTATTATTGCGAGCAGATCTGTTCACTTTTAAATAGATTTGCTAGTGTAATTGTAATTTTTTATCATTCCGTGCACATACTATAATGTACAGAATCCCGAATAAGATGGTTCCGAAACGACAAAAATATCAATTAAAAATCAAGAACTCAGGAACGATTGGACTTGGTAATTTCAAAATCTGGATCATAAATTACAATTAAAATTCTCTCTTTAAAACAGTCTATAACTTCAAGATGACCGACTACCCTGGGCGGTGAAAAACGCAAAAAACCGTCCAGAATATATAATATGGTATTTAAACGGCCCTCAAAAATCACTTAAAAAATCATAACCCATCACCAGGTAAACGTTTAAAGGTGAAATTCAAAATATAAAATAAAATACACGATAAAGTGAAAAAAAAAAAAAAAAAAATACGGTTAAAATATTATTTAAACCTCCCTTTTGGGCCAAAAACAGTAAAAAAAAGAAAAAAGGAAGTTCACGTAAGTAGTATTCCGAGTAAAAACGATGGAGAAACTCATAAAGGACCGCTTCTTAGTAAAAATATAGCCAAGCTTATAACTTTATATTCAGAGCCTTGGGACACCGAAAGCTAGAAATTTCGGTAAAAAATATTTTTTATCCTAGGCGTATGGCATATTGTTGGAAAAATCGTTTTTTGCCGGGAACGAACCCATGAGTCATTTCTTTAACGAAATGTTGTAACTTGACGAAAAGTTCAAAAAAGTTCGAAAGATGACGTTGTTCCGTTCTAGACGACGCGAGTATCATAGTTAAAAATTTTGAACATACCTACATCCCCGTATATTTTTTTTTAGTTTGGAGCATCCGGGTTTCCAACGTCAAAATTAGGCCCCCCGGAAGGGGGGGCGGAATACTCGAAATTTTTCTCTCCTGATATATCGAATGGGAGATCGCTATTTGTTTGGAACGAAGCCGTATTTCATTTTCTGAATGAAATTTTCCCGATGGCGATAATTTCGAAAAATTGCAAAAAATCACTTGCCTCTTCCTCGCTGCAGCGGAAAAAATCAAATTCATTCTTTTCTGAATTTAATATCGTGTGAATATAAATAGTTATCGTTAACTTAACGAACGGAATGCTCAGCGCATGAAACAGCATGCTTGACTGTGAACCTGTTTCTAATTAGTATAATCCAATTAAACGAATTGCAAACGTAAACGTCGCAAGAATTTATTTTTAACCAATTTTATCAATTTTTACAAAAAGAGAAAACTTTATGTTCGTATACTCCTTTTTTATGTTTGGTAACGCGCAACTTATACCCGTGAGGACCACCACCGATCTTAATGATTCTTTGTTCATTCGAAAGTGCACCAATATAATACAAGCACACCGGTTTTTTTTCTCTTTTTTTTTTTTTTTAATTCCATTTATGAAACGATTACCAAGGTATTACAATGGATCAACAGAGACTTAGAGGTATTTATAGCGCATAACCTAGACTTGTTTTGGTCCTTTACGACGTGATAAAGGGCATTTGGGAGGCGCCAAAGTACACGCATGCGGACAATTTTCTAGGATTCATTGCCCAGCTGAAGACGTTGGCAAGTTACATAAATAGCAGAAGGATGGGGAAACGTTCCCCCCCTAAACAGATAGTTGTGTAACATTGGTAAGCTTCCGAAGCGCAGTCTGGTCAACATCAAAAACTGTCCGCGGTACAGTATCAGTGGCCAGCACGGTTCAGTGTGTATCCTGATTGATCTCAGCCGTGAGTTTTAAGCGAAAAAGAAGATTTAAAATAGAAACTGGGAGAGAAAGAATAATCACTATTATTATAAAGTTATCATCAACCTGTCGTCACCTACTCGTTTAGTGAGAGCAATCAGAAGGTATTTCTGTAGGAGTAGACATTTTCTTAATATGATATTTTAAAGGTAACCAAAGGCGAAGGTCGAATTCGGAAATATATACCAAAATAGCTTTTAATACGATGAATACGATTACGAAAATATTTCAGAGAGGGGCGGTAAAATAAATGACGGAAAACTGATTAAGCACAGGCAAAAGTGCCGATTTTGTTCGCATTAAGATCAGTTATTGCCGTCCAAATCGATACTAATGAAAGAAACAGTCGAACAGTTTCGGCCGGGTCAGTTTGATTTTGCCGAGTAATTGATGAAGTATGGTGTCTCTGTGTGCGGCGACGGATATACAAATATTTACCGAAAGCCGAGTCCAGCACTCCGTTGTGTATTACTTCGAAATGAGTTTGTGGGCGCCTTCATTGTGCTACGTATTAAATGCGCTACACGTTACATGTGTTATGTGCTAAAAACGAAATTTTAATACTGAAAAATAAACAAAAGCAGCCGTCACTAAAATACTACCACAAAACGGTCAAACCGTTTCCGGAAAATCGATAGCACGTTTACGCGGCCGGCTTAAATATGTTTATTTCGCTGCAATCAGGGCTCCCACCACTAGGGCGGGCCGCAATCTTCCGATGTAATTTCTAGGCCGAAGATTTCTATTTTTAATTTGTAATACTTCAAATAATAATAATAATAATAACAATAACAATAATAATAATAATAATAATAATAATAATAATAATAATAATAATAATAATAATAATAATAATAATAATAAGGGGAAATCTGCCAGCGCCGCTGAATCCGGGAAATGAAAAACCAAACGGACTACTTTTCATTTAAACCGAAATATCATCGATAACTTTAAAAAATGTAAACAGTTTTAAGCAATCAGGTCGAGCTCAAAATAACCATTTTTTTTTTTATTTAAAATTTTAAAAAAAAGTCAATCGATAAGTTTGCATCGAACAGAAAAATTCTCTGTTTCGAGAAAGAATGAGAAAAGAACTTTTTAAGAGTTACAAATGGTAGAGGCACGGTACGATTTAAAGGTTAGAATTATTACAGAGAATGAGAAATAATGATTCGTTCCTGGACCGTGTACAGATGCAAATTCGAATCGGAAAAAAATAAAAACGTTGTACTTCCCGCTCACGATATAGTTGACAGTTTCATTAACACTATTTAATCGCTTCCACTATGCCTCGGTTTGTTTTTTGTTTTTCGTTTTTTCGATAAACCGCAAAACTTACTATTAAAAGTACATATAATTAATAACAACTAAAATTTCAGTGAAACGCTTTATATTTTTCTACCAAAATTCGTTTCTTCGCTGTCTCTACATCATAGAGCTCGATGATGCCGGCGCTGAATGTCCATAATTCTTGCTCAAATATTTTTTAATTTTTGTTTTTTGTTTTTTTTCTTCTCGCAATGATGTTAGCGAAGATTCTTTACTATTTGAAAATAAAAATATATTACCTGTGCGGCGTACGTAAGGATTACGTAAATGAAAAACGCGATCGAGGAAATTTAGAAAAGAAGGGAGAAGACTGTGATTATTATAAAGTAACGGCGATGAAGGGGGTTGTCGAACCAAGATGGACAAGCAGGGCGGAGTTAGGAAAAAGGAAAAATCGAATATTAGACTGCGCTTATGGAGTGTTCAAAAACATGGTCGATGTTCTATTATTTCTTTCTCCGAGCGTTTCCCTTTTTTTAGGATACCCCGTGCACATGTAATGTACGAAATAGTAATAAAATGGTTAAAAATACCAAAATATGCAATACGTCGGGAACGGTATCACAAATAAACTCCGAAATTGCATCATAAATTACAATTAAAATTCTCTCTTTAACGACAATCTACACAACTTCAGGCTATTACCGTGGAAGGCAAAAAAAAACCAAAAAAAAAAAAAAAAAAAACCGTCAAGAATAACGGAATTTAAAATGACCTCGAAAATCATCCTTAAAAACTGATTAACCGTTTTAAAGTGAAATTCAAAATACAAAAACGCGGAACCTCTTTGATGAACTCGAAATAGAGTACGATTAAAAAGTTATTTAAATTCAAAAACACCAAAAAAAAAAAACGAAAATATTCACTTAAATAATAGCGCGAGTAAAAAAGTGTCGAGAAAATCAAAATGTCTCTCAAACATACGCATAAAGGACCGCTTCATAGGAAAACTGTAGCGAAGCTTACAACATTATATTTAGGCTCGCCTCCGGGCGCCGAAAGCTCGAAACTTTTGAAAAAAACATTTTTTTCTTTCGGCATATATTGATGGAAAGATCGCGCTATTTGTCAGAATCAAAACCATATTTCATTTGCTTAAAGGAAATCTTTCGGAATTGACGGAAAGTTCAAAAAGTGACGTGTTGCCCTCCAGCCTCTTTAGCGCCGCGAGTATTACAGCTAAATATTTTGAACAAGGTTAAAAATGTACGCGATATATTTCTTTACTTTGGAGCATCTGGGTTTACAACTTTAAAATTAGTCCCTCGGGGCGTCGAAAGTTCGAAATTTTTGAAAAAAATGTTTATTTCCCCCGGGAATGTGATATATCGATGTAAAGATCGCTATTTGTAGGAATCGAAACCATATTTTTCATTTCCTTAATGAAAATCTTTCGAAATTGACGAGAAGTTCGAAAAAGTGCGAAAAATGTCTTGTTTGGTCGCGAAAAATGTCTCGTTTGGTCGCGAAAAATCGGATTTCTTTATTTTTTGAATTCAGCATTATGTATGTTTGTTTTTAGGCTAACATACGGGGGAATCCTCAGATGCCTGACTGAACTTGTTTTCCAGCGACACAGTCAGACGAACCGGACTCTGAAAGAATGTAATTTTTTACACACCTGCTCGGTTCGATAAAGGAACTAATCTGTTTTCTTCGATGCAGCGAAAATACATATATTCAAGTAGAAAAATAATAAACATTAGCCAATTATATATTTTTGAAAAGTAATAAATTCACAATATTATGTCGAACATAACTAATTAAAAATTATCATGTAAAAAATACAAGAAACATATTACAATTATTAGACAAAAAAATTAAAAAACATCGACTAGTTCCGACGAATAACCGTCATTATCGAGATGTTAATTAATTAATTAACTCTTCATAGTATTAGCTAATTAGCGAGCCGAATGCACGTTCGGAATCGCCTTGGAAATCGAAGTTCGGAAAGTACGACAATATCACATTAAACTTAATAATAAAAGTTCAGGAACACCGCACAAAAACCACATTCTCGATCGTTTCGTTTCATCTGACTAAAAGTAGACCGACGGAGTGTCTAATTTTTCCTCATTTCTGTCCACGCAACGGAGAACATATTCTTCTCGGTATGTTGCTGCCTCGACATTTCCCTCTTCCACATTGCAAACTTTTTAACTGCTGCCTCTTTCATACCGACCATCACTAACAATGACAATGCTACTCTTCCCATATGCACGTAGTCGCAAAAAAAAAACCCATTTCATTAGTTTCGCAATTTACTCGCCCGTCCCCAAGGTTTCTTCTTCCCTTTATCCCAGAATAACCTTCAACTTCACTGGGGAATAGTCAGTCTAGTATCATAAGATGTAAGAGGTTTCCCGAGAGCCTACATCGAAGGGGAAAACAATTTCTCTCCCCCTTTACTGCCACCCGCGCACTAACAGTACCACTACCTTTACATTCGGCCATTTCCGAATATTGCACACACCTCGACGCAGCGAAAGAATATTAAAATAAAAAAATAAAAAAAATAATAAAAAAAAAAACGGTTCATCTGGCTGAGGCTAACTGTCTTTTAAATAATTACGACGCAGCTGTTTAAAGGGCGGCAAAGTGCGAGAAGAAGTTTACCCGGTTCAAGCGACCCCGTTCGGCGCCGAGTTGCGTGCCGCGAATAAAGAGATTTTAAGCGAGAAAACAAAAATAGCAGTTCTCGGAAGGAGTCAGCTTTTTTCGTGTTGCCTCCGGAAGCTTGCCGACGAGAAGAACCAATAGCAGCGTGAGTTAGAAGCTCTCTATTAACCGGATGAGCAGTCAGTCAGGCAAATCGTCGAAGAGAAAGCGGTCGCAGATGTCAGCCTTGTCTAAAGTTTTGCGCGCAAACACGGACAGCAATCGGTGCAGCAGCGACGGGAACAGGCCGGTCTTGGCAGAAGATTCGCACGACAGAGCGAGAACTTCTCGACGCCGAACACACGTAAGACACATGGAACAGCTCGTCACCAAAGACACGCCGCCGCAGCAGTTAGCTAACACGAAAATCGTTTTAAAAGTATCATCTGCAATTTTTATTCATTTAAAACGTGAGTGGCCGACGTTTGGACAAGCCGAATTAATACAAGCACCGTCGAACCAACTCCGATTTTTTCCGCTCGACCTTTTTCACAACAGGCTGGACACACAGTTTAGAACGAGACCAAAAGTCTACTGGTGAAGTACGAAAAGTTGTGCGGAAAATATGCGAGCGGAATAGAATTAGGAAGAAATTAGGGAACCTAAGATTGCTCGTAATCTCAGAAATTGTTACCGGAAATTTGTCGCTTGGTCAAAAGCGACTACACCGCGTACACCATCGTTAAATAGCCGCTACCGATTCTATCCGGTGATTTGCAAAGGAAATCTTCAATGGAAACTGTTAATCGTGCAGATATCCCGTTTTATTCATCCCTGAATTCTTAATGGAGTTTTTTTTTTCTTTTTTTCTCTTTTTTTTTTTAGATCCGTCCCAAAACAAGGTCGTCGACACTCTGTAATGATCGATAATCGTTAAGGAGATACAATATGAATGAACCGAAAAAAGAAACGACAATTACGAGAGTAATCATCAATCATTACTATAAATAATAAATTGAAAAAACACTTTTACGCGCAAAATATGTGTCGCAATAAATTATGAAAAATTATAAAAATAGTCGACTGCTAGTTTTTCGGATATTGATTATGGATATCGTTTATATCCGAAACTAGTCGACTATTTTTATAATTTTTATAATTTTTATAATTTTTATAATTCATTATATTTATTGTGAATATATTTTGTGTGTAAAAGTGTTTTTTTCAATTTGTTATTTTTAATTACAAGTTGATTATGTATTTCTCCAGCGACAAACGAATATTTCATTTTTTCTCTCTTTTGTTTTATTTAGTGAACTTTATCCGCTAGAGACTTACATTTCTTTCCTTCAATTTCCCTTTTTATTTTCCTTTCGGGCATGCTGCTAACATCACTTAAATAGGATACATTCCGATTTCGCAGTCGCTTGAGGGAAATTAAATGACTGATTTTCCAGCTCGCCCTTAACGGTCATTTGAAAATATTTCCCGCTCGCGATATTTAAATATTTTCACTCGAAACTACGGAATAATATTTATTCCTACTTCTTTCCAAATCTAAATCGTTTTTGTCTTTTTCGACTTAGCCTTTACCTCCGTTTCTCTTACTAGTTGGTTTTGCAAGTTTCGTTCTTTTTATCATGCCCGGAATTCGTCTCCTTTCCTTTTTTTTTTTTCTATAGTTGTTCTTTCATCTCTTCATTTCAATGATTCTTTCTTTAATGGTGTTAGTCGTGCTTTCTTTGAATGCTCTCATCGAATTCAGATTGATTTTGATTTTTTCAAATATTTCGCCTGTAATTTAATTTCAATATTTTTCGTTTTTCCTATTAATTCATCATATCGAAAAATTACTATAGCCTAGATCGGCTAATATTTCCTACAAATCGTTCAACTTGCTAGGTGAATTCTTCGTAATATGCATAAAACAAAACAAAAAAACGAACGCCGAATATAAAAATGAAATTAATTCGTTATTTTGTAAGCAAATTAATTAACCAGTTCCAGCGATGTTTATTCGATTGGATGACACTATTTCGTGCCTTTAGTTATGATATTATTTAAAGAAGGAAGAAAAAATTAAAACTCTAAATCTACTTCGAAAAATAGGACAAGTGGAACCAATAAAAGCGGCTCATCTCTATAAGAAAGAACTAGTTTCAATTGATTATGTCATTCTTCTCACCCCCCCCCCCCCCAATCAGCATCTTCTATTTCAACTACCACTACAATAACGTACCAAAATTTTGATATTGCCACAGAAAAAGAACGACAATAGTTTTACTAATATATATATATATATATATATATATATATATATATATGTATAATAAACACAATGCATCGGAACAAAGCAACAGGATATGCAAGCGGAACTAATTATTAACGGTGGAAAAGAGCTGCATAATAAATTATATGACTTGGTGTGTAAAATTTACAGAGAAGAAAATTAGTCGGAAGATAACATCTGTGCTAGTGCCAATTCCCAAAAAAATGCGCCGAAAAGGTTGTGAAGAGTACAAGACAATCAGCTTAGTTACACACACGCATCGAAAATCTTGTTACAGATTATAAAGAACAGAATGGAAAGATATATAGAACCGTGCATCGATGATGCGCAACATGGTTTCACAAAGGGATCATCAACAAGAGATGTGATTGCGGCATTAAGAATCGCGGGAGAAAGAATAATCGCTTTAAACGGTAAAATGTATGTATGCTACGTTGATTATGCCAAAGCATTTGATAGAGTAGAATGGAATCAATTATTTAAGATAGTTAAATATACCGGATAAACTGATAGCATTAATACAGAAGTTATACGAGAACCAAGGGGCGACGGTAAAATGGAGAAATAAACTGTCTAAAACAACAGAAATCGCCAAAGGAGTGTGACAAGGGTGTCTACTATCATCAGCGCTATTCAATATATACTCCGAATTCATAACAAGTGAAGCATTAGAAGGAGTTCAAGAAGGTGTAAAAATTGGTGGACAATGTATAAAAATTATGAAGTTCAAGGACGACCAAGTATTACTTTCAGATAGCCAAGATGGACTGTGAAAAATGGTACAAAGATTAAGCTGCGTAGCAGAAAAATATGGAATGGAAATAAACACTGAAAAAACAAAGCGCATCAGCAAAACGCCGGTGGAAATGAATAAAGCAATCAATAAGCAAAAGGTAGAACAAGTAGGGAGTCCTTCAGATATCTAGGACACATAATAACGAAGAATGTATATTGTAGCAAAGAAATCCGCCGAAGCATTGCAATGGCAAAAGTGGCGTTCATGAGAAAAAGGCAGGTGATTACGCAGAACACACTCTCTAATGGACTGCGGAAACGAATAGTTAAGTCGAATGTATGGGCAGTAGCACTTTACGCGACGGAAACATGGATGCTAAACAAGAAAGATAGACAGAAAATTGAAGCTTTCGAAACATGGTGCTGGCGACGCATGTTGAAAATCTCGTGCATCGATAAAATATCGAACGAGGAAGTTTTTAATCGAGCACAGAAAAAAAGATCATTCTTGAACACGATCCAGAAAACAAGACTGAAATGGATAGGGCATGTGTTAAGACATAACAGCCTACTGAAAGATATCGTAGAAGGAAAAATAGCCATGCGCAGACTGAGAGGAAGACTAAACGCTGGTGTATACAATCAAGAAGGAAGCAAACATCGAGACATACGCGGAACTGAAAAGGCGAACAACGGATAGGAAAAGGTGGAGAGGACTTGGACGATAACCAGTAAAACGACTGAAACACCGAAAAACGCGTTACTCGCGGACGGTTTTAATCGAAGGTGAAAAATTCATTTATAAATGAAGGAGAGCAAGATTAAGAGTTGGCTTCGTTAACATTTGTTACATTGTCGGCAGTGTTTTTGATTGGTTTGCATACGCTTGCCACGCGCCAATCGTAATTGAAACATGTCGCTCATCGGCACAGAAAGCAACATCAATCGCCACAACCTCATCGTCAAGAATTCTTCAAATTACTAAACTGATGCACCCTGTTACGATTCTTTAGAAGAATTCTACGAGAAAAAAAAAAAATTGATTACACTAAAAATGAAATTAAACGATAATATCAACACACACGTAGCAGACGTGCGAAGTCTCTGAATATTTAAACCCTCCGCGAAGATTGAAGCGAGAAAATATTAACAGGAATCGTTTAATTAACCAGAGTCGTGTCGTAATTAAATGAACTTACTGTGGTTTTTTATATATTGCGCGCGACCATGTAGATATTTTTGGTTTTATAATTTTTTTTATTCCGGACCGAAATACATGTTAAAAAACAGTGTAATTTTTAAAGTCAACTATGCCACACAGAACAATAGTGCTTGTCTGGGAGAGTAGCATTAAACGAATCAAAAATAAAAAGGGAAGCCGTAAAAAAAAAAAAAAAAAAAAAAACATTGGAAAGCAAAAAGAAAACAAAACAAAAGGAACACTACTTAAAAAAATATTCGTGGAAATGAACATGTTCGAAATCTAAAACATCGAGCGGAAAAAAATTGTGATTCCTCTACTTTTCTACGACCATCATAGTCGAGTCAATTTTCTTACAGCTGTTTCATTTGGTCCGCCGATTACTACTGAAGAATATGGGGGGGGGGGGAAGAGCGGTTCCCCCCGAGTTCGTTAAAAATTTTCCTAATTTTCAACGTCGTTCGCGCTTTCTAACATTTAACGGTAAATGTTTCATCCGGTTTTCAACGATCTCTTTTCAACGCTAATTGAACTAGGAAGAGAGACTGCTGCTGATTTTTTATTGTTACACTGGATTATAGTAATTTATTCAGGTAAGCAAACTGCCGACAAAAAAATTTTTAAAGGTACCGCATTATTATGCATTTATCCGTTATAGTCAAATTTCGCTATCAATTTTTGGGGTCAGTTTACATTCTGAAAAATTCTCATCTTAAAACCGGGTAAAACGCTGTGAGAATGCGCAGGCAGAGAACCAATTAAAAAAAGAACGTTAATTATTAAATCAGCGTATAGAGAGACGAGTGCTCGCGCCAAAAAGCGGGAACAGCGAGACAAAAAGTCAAACGACGAAGATTACAAATAGAAAGAGCGAGGCTCGATCAAGAAGATGATTTATTACGTTTATTTGGAAAAGTTTACGCTCAACCAACAACTTTTTTTTGCGAAAATATACTCAAATCGGTATTAAACAAACTGAAGCGACTTTTTAATTCTGGCGGAGTAACTTTTTAAATTAATTTCCTTTTCTTTTTTCCTTCGGACCAGTTATTTCATTTTATTTTTTATTTTTATTCCTCGTCAAGGGAGAGAGACTCTGCGCTATCCCTTATATTTCACACTAGAAATGCGTAAAAAAATTTTTGAGTGCAATTTTTTTTTCGAAAAAAAGAAAATTCCACAAAAATTTAATTATAAAATTAATAACTCTTGACCGTGGACTATGTTAGGTTCCAACAGCCGACATTCACTTTTAAGTTGTCGTGATCGGTAAAATAATTCTTTTTTTTTTTTTTTTTTCAATAAAATGTAAACATCTAAGAAACAACGAGTTATTGCAAAATCCGTTTTTTTCTTATTATAGCGAGTGATTCAATTGTAAATGATCAGCAGCGTAAACGAATCAAATCCATCGTCCCACATATGTCAAAAAGATGCAACTTGAAGATTTGTCTTATTTATAAAATTATTACCTTCAAAAAGAAAAAGAAAAAAATCTCGTACTTGATAAATACGAGATTTTTTTTTTTCAGATAATAACTAGCGATCTTTAACTGACCCCGCTGTAGTCACTTGCTTCTGTTAATTGACGTCCAACTTTTCCTGCCCTCACGTACACACACCGTCTCGGGGTAACTTTAGGACACTTTCAAGTTTTACATCTTGCTACACCAGTTGAAGAAAATGTTGAAAAATTTTAAATATTAATAGCCGACATTAAATAAACGCAAAAATGATTTTATTTTAAATTTTTTTTATTTTTTAAATGGGTTCGTCAACATGGACATTGTGGAACAGAGAGGAAAGAGAGACTCAGATCCTTACACAATCAGAGATAGCCGACAGAAAGAAATCAAGAGCTAGAATAACCGAAGGAGAAGAAAGGGAGAGAATGAATGAAGCACAGTATGAAGCGGTAATACCGGTTTTTGTAAGAGGTAGGAATAAAAAGACGCTTGTTCAGTTGAAAGCGACAAACAACTGAACATTATATGATCGGGATCAGAAATACATTGATTGCTGGGAGGGTTTAATGGGCAATAAGGAGAAGGCACGAGAGAATGGAAGGGAGAAAACTATGCCCAAAATGCAGGCGGCAAAATCGCAGAGAGATTGGAACAGCGCATAGAAGGAAAGTTAATAAACCATGGAAAGCGTGGAAGGAAAGGTTGAATAGACGAGAAAAAGGAGTTCGGGTTGGAGAATGACGAGACGTAGGAGTCAGGTCACAGTCTGGAATGAGCAGCTGCAGACAGAAGGGTAATATTAGAAGCTGAGAAGGCAGGAAGAAACCTACCAGAAGAGGAAGATAATCGATCAAATGAGTGTCAACTAACTCATTTCCCTCGATTCCGGCATGGCCAGGAATCCAAAGGAAACCCGTTTGGATAAAGTGGGGGCAAGGAAAAGATCGGGAATTAAGGAATGAATAAAGAGAATGATGTAGTCGGTTGAGTAAGAAGGGAGAGGAGATGTGATAGTCTGCAGCACGGTTTGAGCATCCAACAGGATAAGGAGATTGCGAGAAGCCGGTGAAGTTTTAATAAAAAGAAGGGCACGCAGAATAGCAGTCAGCATAAAAGATTGAACAAAAGGAGGGAGGTTTAAAGGACTCTCGAAGTAATTGAGAGAAGAACAGAAAAAAACTGCACCATCACTATTAGGTCCCTTGGAGCGGCCATCAATGAAGATCAAAAAATGGTTAGGCGAAAAAGAACTAAGATTCTGTAGAAATTCTGATCTAACAACGTGATGAAGAGTAGGTTTGGGAGGAATAGGGGAATAAAATCAGCGAATAGGATGAAGCAGAGAGGAAAAATTGAAGGAGAAATAAGGGAGTTTTTCGTAAGTGTAGATATATACGGAAAAAACCGGATAAGACGGCCAGCGATAAGAGATAGAATAGGAGTCTTGTTAGCGGAAAAGCGCCAGGAAAGCAATATGAAGAAATAAAAAGAAATGAGAGAGCAAGAGGAAATAGGCAACCGTTTGATAAAGCAACGATAACCCAGGAAGGAGCGTCGAAGGAAAAGGGAAGGAATGTGACACTCTGCGTGCAGAGCTGGGATAGGAGTAGACTTTCGGGCTCCGAGGCAGAAGTGGAGACGTGTATTTTGGACCCGGTCGAGCTTAGACAGAAGGGATCTAGAAGAATTACTATAAATATAGGAACAGTAATCAAGAGCAGAGCGAATAAAAGATTTGTAAAACATAAGTAGGATCACAGGATCACCTCCCCAGACAGTGTGCGAAAGGGATTTAATGAGGTTGAGCCTTTTAAAGGAGGACACGAATAAACGGTTGATATGGACATGGAAAGATGAATTTTCAAGAATAGACATCGAGAGAAAAAAAAAGAGACATTGCTCCATCATCGTAAAGCTACGACTCCGAAATGCGTCAGCTTATTTATGTATTATGCTTGTTTTATGTAGTGTGATTTCGAATTTCTATTGTTGGTGGCAACGTGCTAATAATGATAATCCTTCCGAAAAACTTTATCCTTACGCGTCGAATATTATACTATTGGCAACCATCTGATTCTTGCAATTATTAAAATTACGAGTATTTTCTTTTCACGTTAGGTAAGGCTTGTTATACGTCCAAAAAAGGATCGAAATAAGCGACATATATGTTAAATGTTTTCATTTCACTTTCTAGATGCTGCTACCTCGACAGCACTCAATCATTCGAATGTACCTATGTAATGTAACATCTAACGGTACATTTGAAAAACAGTCTACTATTATGTCAACTAATAAAACGGCATAAACAGCATCATACGGTCTTGCAGTGAAAACTCCTGCTAAGACTAAAATAGCGCCCATCTTTGTTAGTAACGTTAAAGATATCGAACATCTTATGCAGAATTTAGGTGAACTAGACTGTCCAAATCCAACCGTACAGTCACTGAGTAATGGAGATACTGAATTAATTTGCTCTGACGAGTCAAGTTTTCGAATGGTAATGAACAAATTAAGAGAAGGAAAATAAATAATAAATCATTCCCTAAATGGCATAGAGTTTCATACATTTCAGGTTAAAAAGAAAGCTCCTTTCAAAGTTGTAATTAGACACTTACACCCTACAACAAAACCGGAAAAAATTATTGAAGCCCTTTGTGAGAAAGGACATCAAGCAGTATAGGTTACAAATGTACTACTAAATAAAGGCCAGACTGAAACAAAGAAAGACGGTAGTGTCTTGCGTAAAACAATTAAAACACCTAGACCACTGTTCTTTATTGAATTAGCACCTAATTCTAATAATAGGGACATATATAAAATTGACGACCCTTAATGGGCGTCAACATTAAAATAGAAGCGCCACGCCAAAAGGCAAACAAAGCGGTTCAGTGTAAAAACTGTCAACAGTACGGACACACCAAAACATATTGTGCAAAGCAAGCACGCTGTGTTAAATGTGGTAGAGAGCACCATACAGCACAGTGCCAGCAGCCTAAAATCCAAGAATGTAAATGTGCTAACTGTAGTAGAACACATACCGCAAACTGGAAAGGTTGACCAGTATATCGAGAAAAGCTAGCAGCTCAAACTAAGGTCAAGAAAGTGACAGTTCTGGAAAGAATGCATCAGAAACCAAAAATTCCAGTTTCTACACCAGAACCTAGAACTTCACAATCATTTCTAAAATCAGTACAACCAAATAACAAATTAAGCAATCACAATCAAAATCGGAAAAACGGCCTCTTAATTAAAGAATGATAGACAACATCTGGAATCCGTTACAAAGTATGAATTCCAGAATAGCCAAATTGGAAGTCAATAGTCGTCGAACCGATGATGTTGTTGGCAAAAAACGCAAACGTAACAAGAATAAAAAAGGACTATGCTTCGCATAATAATGTGGAATGCTAACGGTCTCCTGGAAAGATTGGGCTCCATCGTTATCACTTAACGATTGATCGAGTACATCGTGTAACAGGATACATTATGCAAGCATTTGAAAAAATGCCGTAACGTGTCGCCGTATTCTTAGATGTTGCATAGGCATTCGATCGAGTCTGGCGTGGAGGCTTAATTTATAAATTAAGTACAATCCTACTCGAGAACTTGTGCCAACTTCTTCAGTCATACCTAAAAAAACCGCACATTCCGTGTTGTGCATGAAGATGCAAAGTCTACATTTCAGTCTATACAAGCTAGTGTATCACAGGGCAGTGTTCTTGGACCTGTCTTGTATCTCTCTGTACACTCTATACTTCTGATATTCCACTCTCAGACGATATCTTTACAGCCACCTACACTGATGATACTGTGTCATCATGAAAACAGGGCAAACACAAGCCAAAGGGACAACGGTTCTCCAACATCACCTTGACCGAGTTGTGCTGCGGATTCAGGATTGGAAGATAAGGCTCAATGAGCAGAAGGGGCAGTCCACGTTACATATACACTTCGCCCAGTCGACTTACAACATCCGATTAGTATTAATAGCATTCAAATACCTCAGTTTAGGTCAGCGAAGTATCTTGGTTTGAATCCCGATTCGCGATTCACGTGTAAGACACATATCGAACACAAAAAGTTACAACTGAAAAGCAAGCTCAGTCAGATGTGCTGACTAATTGGCAAAAAATTACCACTTAGTCTATGTAATAAACGTCTTCTATATCAAGTGATCCTGCGTCCAATTTAGACATATGGAGTCCAGTTATTATGGGAATGTACTTCTCGATCGAACAGAAGTATCATACAACGTCGACAAAATATTACTCTTCGTACAATAACGAACGTTTGTTGGTTTCAGCGTAACGAGGATATCCATCGTAATCTCGATATGAAGCTGGTTGACGGTGTCATTCATGACTTTGCCATTCAACACGAAAAACGGCTGTATGGTCACATAAATGTAGAGCCCATTCAACTACTTAACACTAATAATGATATTAGGCGCCTCAAGATATCTAGATTTAGTTAATTATTTGTAAATCACCTAATTAACAGTAATATTTCTGTTAAATATTAGTGAGAACTAGTCACTAGTTTACACAACATGTTATATATTAATAGTTTATAAGTATTGATTATTTAAGTAGAAACGTAAGATTTCAATAGCTTAGGTCACACCCTTAAGGGGTGGTCTATAAAAAAAAAAAAAAAAAAAAAATCACTTTCTCCCATTCTACAGCGGATTTGTTACCTGTAACTGCGATTTCACGACTGTTTCATATTTCCGCACACTTATGCAATATACGACTCTGCGAGTCTCTTTAAAATAGCGAAGACTACTTATAGATGGCCTGTATATTTTAAAAATATGTACACGATGAAAATTTAAAAGTACAGGAATATGCCACAAAAATTTCATTCAAAATTTAGATTTCAAGTATTAAAATGCGATCGTATTCAGCAACCTCTGAAAATTATACTTTACCTCACCCGTGAGAAATCGGTCTTTTTTTATTGCCTCTCCGATATTTAATTGACTCTAGCCGATCGAGTGTAATTTTTGAAATTACAAAAAAAAAAAAAAAAAAAAAAAAAAATGAAAATAATAATATACTGATTGGAGATTAAAAATGAACAGATATTTGTTTATACATAAAGCGCTTTCAAAGCGGCTATAGTAGTGTGTGGGAGCTTCGATGGACTCGAAAAAATAAAAAATGATAATGAATAATTATTTTAAAAAGACTGGTAAATTTAATGATTAGTGGTGTGTGGAGATAATTTCTCTAGGATTTCCAGCGTTGATAACGAACGATTACACGATGATTTGGGAATGGGGAGACAAGCGCATCTACATTTAATGTAGGCGTGCGGATGAATAAAAAAGGTTAGTTATAGACACTTGGGAATAATTAAAAAAATACACGACGGAATACCAGAATGGCACATACTATACTAAGGAATACTGGTGATCCTGCTTCCTTTTACTTATCCATACAACCTACTCCTCCTCTTTTTCCGTGGTTTCTTGATTTCCCCAACATGAGGCGGTCAACTATTTCATCCATTATTAGACTTCGGTTAAACCACAGCTTGCTTCCTGCTTCGCTCTTTCGTTTCTCCATTACTCAGTCTCCTCTTTGTCCATTTGATCCGTCAGAAGCAAACTTCGTTTGTGATGCGAACCACATTTTACTTGAATGTCCTTCCATTTCTTCAGAACGCGCGATACTGTATTCCGGTCTTTTGCATCTTGGCCTCCCTACGTCCTACAGCGCTCACAGCATCCTTTCTTTTCCGTCTCCCTTGGTTATTCCTTTGTTAGCTTCTTTCGTATGTTCCATTTGTAATATTTTTCCTTTATAATTAAAGGGCCTTTCCTAACAGCCTGCTTCCTGTCTTCCTCTTTCGTATTAATATTGTTCAGTCTTCCTTGTGTCAGTTTCAACCTGCTATCTTAAATTTAACCTGTGATGCAAATCACGTTCTATTCGAATACTCTTGTATTTCCTCGGAACGCGCAGTCCTTTATTCCAATTTGCTTGGCCTTGGCCTCCCGACTCCTCACTGTGCCCACTATATTCCTGCTCTTCCATCTCCTTCTGTTGTTCCCGTATTAGTAGCTACCTTCATTTCTTCTATTTCTAATCGCTTCCTGATATAATCTACACAAATTCCTACGTTTCATCATTCTACTAGTCCCCTTTGCGTTGGGAACTGAAAAAAAAAAAAAAAAAATCGACATTCATTTCATTATTTTATCAACGCAGCAGTCTTTTCTACTTTTTATTGTAAAAAAGATTTTCGATATTGATTTTTTTATATGGAGATTGGTATTTTTCTATTCTTTCCATATTTCGTATTCTCCTAACTTTGTCTATTACGGGGGTGGGGTTTTCCGGTTTTTATTCCTCTTAGCAGTCCCTCTTAATGCTGTGTTTGTATTTTCTTATTTTCACAGCGGGGTTGTCAGTAGTCAAACGCAATTGAAACTTTTCTGCCTTTTCAATCTGCAGCAACGAGATTTGAATCAGATTCTACTCCACCGAAAAACACTACTGTGTGTCGGTTTGATTTTAGGTTCGCTTCAGAGATTCCGAACGTATAGATTAATCTATTCCTTTCGCTTAATTGTTTCAGATCTTCGCTATATATTTAGATAGGCTATTTAATCTTCCCTAGTTAATGATTTTTCCTAATGCTAATAATATAGGATGTCCTTCTCGAAAAGACCTTCCCGCGAAGTATCTGTGTTTATGTGTTTATTTAATCAATTTTATTGAAAAGCTTGCTTTTTAGTTCTCCCCTCTTACTACACGAAATTGGCGTAATTAGGAAAATGACTTCAAGCTGAGTGGAAAGAGAAGTTCTTTCTTTAGGTCCGCTTGATCGGTTTTAGGAAAAAAAGTTTAGCCAAACACATATGATGAGTCTCATAAATGACTTAATTTACACACTCGAAGTGATAAGCAAAGAACCCCAGTCAATAACCATCAACAAAAAAACAAAAAAATTCTAGCTGATCGAAAATCGGCTGTAGAATAACTTTAAAATTGGCACTATATGTCACTTTGGTTATTATACTAAAGTGGAACTTCTCGCTTGATCAAAGTCTTAGGCCATTTTCAGAAATGAACGCTGAAGGCGAAATGGAAGAAAAACACACGGACGGAACACAATTAAATTAGGCAGAGTGAACGGTCAAACAGATGGAGGCGGAGCAGTAGCGGTTTAATGGTTATAACATAAGGGGGGCCTGTAACGGCGAAGCGTAATAAGTTGAAAATGTAGATGGCAACGCGCGACACGGCGAAATTCTCAATCTGGAAAAGAGTCTGAACAGTTGGCAACGATATACTGTCGGTTCAGTTGTCGCGCCCAACTCGGATAAAAAGACGAAATTTCGTTGGTCCGAGACGAGACAACCGGAGCAACGCTGAGCTGGCACTACCGGGTCCAGAAAATGTCCGGCAGTAAAAGTCAGTCGGATAATAAAAACGAAATGGGCAAACTTTTCCGAAACGGTAACGCAGCGAGACAATACGTAACCCGATTCCGGGCCGCTTTCGAGAGAGCAGCGACTGCCAACGCATCGCCGACGTCTGAGACCAGAGCAATTAGGCGTCTGCACAAGTCCGCAATGCTGAAACTCCTTTTTTTTTTTCTTTCTCTCTATTCTCTTTCCGACACTAATTCCGGCACGCGTCGATGTATTACGGATGGATAGCAAATGCGACCAGGCGACGGTGAGGGGGGGGGTCCTATTCCGAGAATTATTAAGCGATTCCCGGCCGCACATACTGATCTCTACAATCGACACGCACTGGTCGCGGGGCTAAAACCGTCCGTCATTCTATATCTCGTACAGTATACGTTCTTTATCTAATATACAGCGCATCCCCCCCCCCCCCCCAAGTTGCAGATGAAGGCGCAAACGAAACCGATTTGCACGCTTATGATATAAAAAATTAACAGGAGCGTCGCTGAGAACGTTCTCGAGAACCGCCAGTTTGATTGCCCTAGCAGCGTGTATTACAAAACTCGCGATGAAATTTCAACAGCGAGTTCGAATAAACTCGGGCAAGAAATTCTTCATAAATTCCCGAATCCGAAGAGACACACTATTGTACTTCGCGCCGCATAACTACAGATAGACGCGTTGTGCGTGTAATTATGGCACAGCGCGAGCAAGAACAAAATTGGCGATCGCCGTCGCAGTTAGCGGTCGCTGTAGTAAAACAGGATGGTGTTACGGGAAAATGAAGAAGTCTGCTGACGATAGTGCTAGCACGGTAAAAATGAGGGCTAGAGAGAAAAACGAGGGAAAAACGCGGGAGGGCAAGTAGCAGAGAGACAATTGCTGTTCAATGTTAAATGCTAAAGTTGCGGGAAATTACATTAGCTCTCAGTTATACGAGCTAAATTATCTTCCATCTTCGAAAACTTTCCTATAAGCCTGTCTATAAATTCCAGTTCCTGTTTCTCGTTTCCAGCAGTTTCTGCAATGCCGCTTCCGAAACCACCTCATAGCTCAGGTTATCAGCCCCAACTGTCTCTAAAGTCGTTACCGATACTTTTCCTTCACCTCGGGCCGTATTAATAACATCTGTCTCCTCCTTTCGTCTGTTCTTGACGCGGATCCGGAACTAGCTTGTAAGAATAGGATTATTTAGTAAAAAGAGATTAAGGTTAATACATGCCCCGACGGCGGCAGAAAATAGCGTGCCTTGTAAAGGTTCACACATCCAACCAGCAATCTCTTTCGTGGTTGCGAGTGCTCTCGACTCTCTACCAACATGATAAACTACGGTTCGCTTAGTGAATTTCTAATGCTAGTTTTTCCATTGCACTCATACATCGCCGCTGTCTTTATTTTCTAGAGCGTGTGTATACATTTTTAAGTCTCTCCTCCCTACAGCCGTTATGACACACACACACACACACACACACACACACACACACACACACACGGTAAATTTCACAGTACCTGTCCTTTCGATAATTTTTATATAACTTCCTCCGTAATTAATTATATTAAAACAGTAATAAAAATAACAAGTTAATTATCGTACGTCGTAACGTAACGCAATCAACTCTCTTATATGTATATATTTTTTTAACAGCGTGTGAAATACTTCAGTTCTGTGTCCGTTTCAAATTTCACGCTGCCGTGAATTTTTTTAAGCACGAGATCGGTTAAATATGGCTATATAGGATTTACGCGGAGCCACCGATCAAAAGTTTCAGTCACCGTAAATCGGTAACTTTTGCACTCCGTCCGAAACAAACTACTTCGTTAGATTGGACCTTATTGGAGACTATATGATTAAAGCATAAATAAAAATAATTTCTCTTATAGCTCGACCCCAAACCGGACCACTGAATAATTACGCACCGGGTGCCATACTGCCATATTCGAAAATTGAAGTATCATGTAGTCTGTCAATCACGCGCATTAGTTTTAATTTTCGTCACCAAAGATTTAGGAATCCTAGTGACGCGTGACGCTCCCCTAAACCATGTGCCAATTCAAAAATTAACCCCCCCTAAATCAGTATGGCGAAGATAAAAATTACCCTGATAAGCCTTGTCACAGATATTCACATATGTACACATACGTGTGTGTTCATGTATGAACTTTTTGAAAATTTAACTAGAAATATATGTAAATATTGTAAAATTTTGATTTGATTCGATGCAGTTATATACAGGCAGCTAATGTAAAATGTTGATTAGTCTCGACTAATCTTGGAGCAGCGACTTTGGATAAACCTACACCTCCTTTCAGGGCGAGTATTAAGCTTTATTTTAAAAAAAAAACTCCAATTTATTGCGAAGAGAAAAGAAATGACAATGAAAATCACCGTGGCACAAACCACTGTGTCGCTGGTGGAAAAATGCATGGCGAAATGCTACTAGCCATGAACTGGCTGAAGGCAAAGTGCCACTAATATGACAAAACAACCGATTTCCCATTTTCATATGTGTATGGGATTACTTGTATTTACAAAGAGACCTAATAGCTATGTCGGAAACACGACTAGCAGCACACGTTTGCGTGCAAGCACACACCACATGTGCGATCAGCTCACATGCGCCTGTATGAACTAGCGGAGTTAGAGCTGCCGCATACTCTCGCTAACAGACAGAGATGCTAGAACAAAACTGAAATCTGCTTAGCCGGAGAAATTCCTCTGGTAAAAAGAGTGTCTGATCGTCATCGTCGTCGTCGTCCACATCTTGGTCTAAAAATAATTCCCCCGAACGCTGAAAATAATTTTTGGAGTCGAGCGAAGAAGTACATGGACACGAAGAAAAAAAAGAAAAAGAAAAAAAAAACAAGCAGATCAAATTTGACAATTTACAATCATGCTTGCCTTAATAAGTTTCAATATATAAGTATAAAAAGTTTTAAAAAAAATTTAAGGACAAACACCGGTAATCGAATAGCACCGAAATTTTCAATCTTCCGCCGAATTAACCTTCACCTCAATAGGAAAAGTGATAAACCACCAGCCACAAAGTAACCTCAACCTCGCTTCCCTTCCTACTGTATGAATTTAACAATCCAACCACATAAATAATTGCTACGTAATTATTCAACCCTTCCGCTCAATAACATCCCTATTTTTAACCTAATTATACATACTAAAACTAAACGGAGCACTAACGTTGCAACAAAGCGTAGAAGTATTTCTGACAGATGTGTAGTTAGTATAATCACCTTTGAATCGTCTTCAGTGAGGCACGCTCCTACAAAAATAAGAATACACCTCACTTCTCGCACGAATGCACATACCCAAATCCAATGTAGATTTTAGAAGATCCGAGATTAGCTGCAAAGGTACGTGCCAGTGGCAGAAAACACCGCCAATGCCCCGCTTCCCTTCCCCGATTGGGCAAGTCTGATAATGCAGTCGCATGATTAATTTCTCTGCAATCAATCACGCCTCTCGTTCGTTACAATTTTAATTTTAGCCCGTTCTTCACTATTCATATTCCAAAACTCTTCTCTCCTATCGCGGAATTTTTCCGAGTACATCGTCACCAAACCCGACCAAGATCACCCATTCCCTAGCAAGAAAACGCTGCCGCAGCCGGGGACACCTTGCATGCACTTCCTTCCGCGACCTTCACTAAGGACGTATTCTGTATATCAAATCAAATCATTACATATTTATATCGACCCATACGCGAATACGGTTTAAAATTAATCTCAACACCGAATCACACAATCACATGTACAACCCGTGCAAGACTTTAATATACAAATAATCATTTATTACACAATAATTACTATACATATTAAAAATCATGTAAACAATTACCTACATATATTTCAACGTGCAATCGATGCTAGTCGATCAGAGTGGTCAATTTTATTATTTTTAATATTCAGTAATCATCCGTTAAATACGTGTATAATTAGTTAATACATATTTAATACTCGATGAAAAATAGTTCTATTGCATTATTTTATGGAACTTATAATAATATCTAAGAACAATAGCGTAATAATTCGCGCAGAAGACTTTGTTGATCCATCTTTAATCAATTTTCCTTGCTGTGTATTTACATACAATAATTGCGAAGAATTAAGGTGTCATTTTGTAACGCGATTAAGACATTTTAATTCGTCCTCAGGGAAGCCACCGCGGATTTTATTAAAATTTTGTATTTTATTTATTATTATTATTATTATTATTATTAGAGAAGCCCCCAAGGATATGTATTAAGATTAAAAGTTTTTATTGTAAAATTACCTACATCGATCTCGCTTGAACGGTCGACCGCTGAAAACACAAATTAATTAAAATGGTACAAATACAACACGGCGGCGATTACTAATTATAAATTCGATAAGTATCACTATTGTCGGCTAGGTGGTGCGGTATCGGCAATGGCGATGGTCCGCTGGTCCTCTGGATCGTTGTGGATCTCCGGTGGGAAACTTGGTTCGCGATATATGGTTAAGAATAATTTAAAATTTACAACCGCGGTACATTTATCCAGTATAAAAACGATCGAGACTACACTTGATCGGAATTAACAGCTCGCACTGTGTCGAGCGGTGAAAAAGTCACGGACAATTCGGCTTATTTTTTAATGACCAGTCCGATGACCAAGCCCGAAACTGATCTTTTACCGACTTCAACCGACACAAAAATCGGACTAATCTGCTCGTCCCTTTTTCGTTATTGATTAGTTTCGCGATACCGTAGTGGTGGTAGATCTGTCCTGACGCGCAACTCGATTAGCGTTGGTGCAGGATGGTCCATTTACCCTAGCCGACAACAGGATTTACATTCGCGCCACTTTTTCGGTAATTTATTAAATTTAATTTTACTATTTTATTTTTTATTAATACTTAATGTATTTGTACATGTTATAATTTAATTCCGATAACGGAGCAAGTGAACTATTTTTTATACCGCGATTTATAATTTTCACTATTACAATATTTAGAATTTTTAAAAATCTTAATTGACGTTTGGCAGCGCCCCCCCCCACAAAAAAAACAAAAAAAAACCCATACAAAATAACTGGCTGATGTGAAGCTAATAAGAAATAAAATAAAGGTTCCTAGTTTTCTGCCTTGGTTTCAATCTATTCTTATCTGTCGTCGTTCCACTGTTGTTTCCTTAATTAGGCTTAGAATCAATCATTCTCTACTCCCTTCTTCTCGCTATCGTTTTTCTTTAGCTCTTTCTCCTTTCTGCTCTCTTCACGCTTCTGAGCCTCCTTGTATTTGTGACTCAAATCCATATCCTGTTCGAATGTTCTGCACTCTCTAACGAACGCTCCTTTCTTTACGCCCAACTTTTAGTTTTGGATATTCCTACTCCCTTTAACGGTACCCCTATATCCTTTCCTTCCCATTGCCTTCAGTGTTATTCCGTTGCTGCTGTCCTTTGTCTTTTTTCCATTTCTGACCGCCTCGCTATTTAGTTCTATCTCTTAATTTTTCATGTTGTTGGGTCAAGGCCGCTGGCGCGCCCAGGGTAAAAAAAAAATGAATAAATAAAAAATTTAAATTTGTCAGAGATAAGTGTCGCGTAATGGAATATTTTTTCTATTAACTGAGGTTTTTTTTTGTAAACTACTCGTTGGCCATGTATCAGGGTCATTACGGCACAACGAGTATCGGATTTATTATAATTTGTTTATTAGATTATTTCTGTTAAGGAAGATTAGCATTGTCTGAACCTGTTCTGGGCGGTTATCTAAAAGAAGGTGTAGTGGTTCGTCCTTGATTCTTGTTAAGTTTTTACATTGTTTCAGGATGTGCTCCACCGAAGGTAGCACTGCTGCATTACAGAATGGGCAGGAAATCGATGGAGGGGCTCCCTGGAGGACATGGTTGTGAGATATCGATGTGTGTCCCAGTCTCAACCTATTAAGGGCAGAGAATTCTTTTTTGGACATTTGGATCGGTGGCCACCAAGGATCAACATTTGGTTTAATATTCCTTAGGAAAGTTACATGTTGGGACCAGGATCAGCTAAATACGTTATATACTTTTTATTCTCTTTCAATCTCCTCTATTATTATTCTACTTGTATATCGTATGACATACCTTAAACACCATTCGAACTGGTTACTATAGAAGCGCCGGCCTGTTCGTCTCGCGCTGATACACATATAGATATGTGTGGTGATATAATTTTAATCATAAATCGACGTATTATTTATACTTTAATTATTACTATTTTCTTAAATCATAAACATCGGACGTCACCGCGTAATTTTTAACCTGTGTGATTGAGGCGGTATTTTTATTTTTCCTCAACATTAAAGATATCTTTAGATCTCATTTTACTTAATAGATGACTAATGTGACGTGTGCCTATTCGATCTCGCTATTGATAATTCCGGGGCCATAATGAAACGCGCGATTTAAAAATACTTTTATCTATCAAACTTATATACATATTGATACGGATCCGGTATTTGCAGCGCTATCTTTTGACGATGTCCGAGTTATAAAAATACTCCCCGAAACATCATTAATTCACGATCTCTCGGGCATCGTTCTTTTTAGCCGTCGCTTTTTTTTTTTTTTTTTTTTTTTTTTTTTTTTTTATTTTTAAATAAGAAAGTTGTGGGTCTCACAAGGCAATTTTGCCCGTTTCGTGAGTTCCCGTCACCCTCATTATCGTTTATTTGACATAAATTTACAATTTGCTAATAACATTTGAATACATCTAAAATAATATTTCTTATCACTATAGTAATTTAATTAATTTAATACAGTAACTTCTTATGACTACACACTTAGCACCTATACATCACCAACCAGTCACACTCTGAATAATCATTCCCACTAATGTAAAAGAAAGAAGATCTTTTCCGCTACATTATTGAAAATCATCTACATGCCCCTGTTGTAGTGCCTTATCAAGTATGCTTACTCGGCCAAAACGGAAAATCCCGTGCCTGTTCGTTCGATCAGCTGCACCGGGATGATACTACACTAGTGTCTGTGTAGTGGTAGTAGTCGAGGACTTAGGCAGTGACATGTGCTTGCGGCGAAAGCGCGCATCCGTACTGTGTGCCGAATGACCTTAAGCCAAAGCAGAGATTTCGGATGTATTGCGCCAAAAGTCAGGCAGGGTAGTTAGTGCGGGGATCTATGCAGAAGTTTCTATAAAAACAATTCTGCGTAGCCTTTGGTTGTCGCTTAATAACGGTCGTCGTCGATCGATCGGTGTTCGTTACATATCTGGTCGCTGTTGCACGTGTATCGAAATGAATACGCGCCATGCCGCATAATTTACTGTTTTTTTTTGTTGAATTTTTTTGGTAAAAATTTAAATTTTCTGTTATTTTTTTTAATCGTGGCCGAGTACACATGCATCAGGATCGCCGTCCTGTCAGTTTTTTGTGAATTTTCCGTCAAAATATAAGTTTATTTCTTTGGTGTAAAAGTTTTGTTATTGAACACGTGGTATCGGCTTCGTGATATCTCTAGCGGGAAGACCACCGCCGTTCCGGGGCCGGATCGAGAACGAATTGTTGTTTATTTTTTTTTTATCTTCTATTTTCTTTTTAAATTATTTTCGATAAATAAAAAAATTGGAATAAATCAAAAATAAAAATAAATAAATAAAAGCCTAATGCTCGTATAAAAAAAAAAAGAAAAATGCTCGTATGAAAAGAAACTATAAAAAGCAATCACGATAAACTATTTCACTAACGGGAAAATAACAAAAAATCATTTCATTAACGAAAATAAGTGAAAATATTTCACTGATCTCCCTAAACAGGGACTCAAAGTCATAAATCGTATCTATGGCTTCCTGAAATCAGGGACGATCAAAAAGACAGTAATTCGTATCAATAGCGCCCGTAACAGGGACGAAGTAGCAAATTCGTATCAATGGCATCCGGAACAGGAACAAAAAATTAAATTCAAATAGTAGCAATTCGTATCAATAGCGCCCGTAAGAGGGACCGAGATCGCAATTCGTATCATTAAAGATATCTTTAGATCCCATTTTACTTAATAGATGACTAATGTGATGTGTACCTATTTCATTTCGCCATTGATAATTCCGGGGCCGTAATGAAACGCGTGATTTAAAAATACTTTTATCTATCAAACTTATATATGTACACATATACCCGGTCGCGGTGAACTCGGATGCTAACAGGGTCTTTTTTTTTTCTATTTTTTTCATTTCAAAGTGTTTCTAGAGTAATTCATTTAAATTTACATATCAGAAGCCATTAATAAGTCCGCGCATGTACTTGCTGATATAATGCCAAGACCGATAAATGCGGAAATGCCTTCAGAAAGAGGAATTTATCAAAAGTAACGTTACAGAAAGACCGTGCATATGAAACGACATTACGTACATATATTAGAGGCATTGAGATGGAAGTACAAATCCTGCGGTGTGTTTATGTGTGTTATGTGTGAATACTGGCAACTCGGCAATCCACACAACTACAGTTTTTCTTTCTCTACATAATTCAAAATTCGTGCCTTCGACTACGCCACGCTACTCTTAAATCATCTCTAATTCCAGCAATTCTGGCTGAATCCAACACACCCCACCTCTATTTCTTCGCAAATTTCATTTAGGCTATTATTTCCTCACTGAACGTTTTTCATGTACGCCTCGTCTCTTACCCTTACTTACACTCCTATCATTCATTTATAGCTAAGTAAATAATCTCCGTCTTTTACTTTTATCTTCGCCTTAGTCCATTTTGGCCTTATACAATCTCACGGCCATAATCTCCCGTATTTTTCATTCGACTATGCTCATCGCTGACATCCTCTAAAACTATTTTTTCTACCTTCACTTTGTCCCTTCCTCTAATTAAACAGATATTCTACCGCTCTACCAATTCCGTATTTTCCTCGCATATAACTATTTTCTCTCCTTACTGTCCATTGCACCCCTCCGATATCCAATTTATTTGTGATCCCGATCACATAATGTTCCGTTATTCGTCTCTTGTAACGGAACAAGCTTCTTTCTACTCTTCCCTTTTACAAATCGGCATTCCCACTCCATACAGTGCTTCGTTCATTCTCTCCCTTCCTTCTTCTTCCGTTGTTCCTTTTTTCCTTTGTTCTTGAACCAATGTAGACAAACCGAAAAAAAAAAAAACAATCTTTAAGATATTATTTAATATACCATTACTATAAACTAATAGCGAGCACATCGATTTTTACGAAATATTTCCTATTCTAAAAAACATCTGATCATTAAATTTTATGATGTGAAAAGGCTTTAAAAACAAAATACATCTATGTACATATAAATGTGTGTGTGTGCGTATAATTATTTTACAAATATTTCTTTATGTATCCTTTTGGGTTTGTTATTCAAGTTTTCTTCCTCCCATGTTTATTCATATCGGGCTTTTATAATTTCTGCTTATCCGTAACAGCATCTTAATGTTGCGGCCGATTAGCCTTCGATCGAAAAATTTGAGATAAAACAACGATCATTGCGCCACATTTGTTTGATCCCACTATCGTTTTTTGTTCTTCACTAGTCTCTACTTTCTTCGGACACTTTATACCGTCTGTATTGTGTATATTTTTCTTTAATCTGAGATAACATTCGGCATCTGTAGAGAAAGGTCTAATAGCATATAGTTGCAAAATCGACGCTTCGAAATACGGGAATAACACACGTCGCGCCTTTCTAGTACGTAACGGGTTACTTCATTAGAGCCGCCTCCGACACTGGCAGCTGTTCGGAGGTTATAAGCGAGAGGGATGGGGGACGAGCAAACGTCAGCTGTTTGTAAGTTGCCAATTTCCATTCGGATATCCGATGTGACTATAAAAAGGTGGGCAAGTTTAAAAATCAAACATACCGAAAAACCGAGACACAGCGGGCACATGGTGACAGGCGGGTGGGCGGCTAATCTTTAAGTGGGACCGCTCCAAGTGACTTTTATTGATTAGCGCGCGAAAAGACGGTAGCTCGTGTTTAATTTTGTCGCCGACTTGCGGTTTCGCAGCGCTCACACCGCCGGCCCTTATCTCTTAATTTATCGCGAAATTCGCGCCATAATGCGTGCAGACAGAATTTCCCAGAAAAAAAAATTCGTCCCAGCAACAAATTTATTTTTACTGGCGATTTTTCGCCGTTCTTTAGCGTCCTTCCGAAATAATTCGACATTCCCTTTTACTACTTTTATTCGCATTTTCCTCTTCCTCCGTGTCCGCTTTAAGACCTTCCATTTGTTCCATTTTCGCCAGCTTTTGTTTCACAACCGCCACCGTGCACCCCCACCCCCACCCCACGTCGGTTATTTCACTATTCGCCTTCAGTTTATCATTCTGAACTTCGCTTTCCACTCGTTTAATCGAAGCTCATTTTTCAAATCAGCTTCCACCAAACTCCTGCTGCTACTGCTACTACCGCTGCTTCTGGTCTTCTTTCCGATCGACATAGCTGACAGTTTCCCATTATAGCAACGCTGCCGACTAATTTTCCGCTACGCGACCGTTTCTGCTGATATCGCGTCAACTTTCTTTATTATACTGAGCGCTGTGTGTATTTTTTTTTTTTCTTCTTCTTAAAGAAACTTTCGCGATAAATATCTCCGGAACATCTCCACATGCCGATCTCAACATGAAATTTCTTCGAAACAGCATGCAGTGTAGTTGCTTCACAACTTGGCTCCTATTGGCCGCGACAACCAAAATAACTTTTCACGCCGTGTAAAGAACTTTTATAAAATTACATTCAAAAAATGGGTCTTAAAGAGAGGTTCCCCTTTGAAACATGTCGGTGGCCACTCTAAAAACAACCTCCCTACGCAACGTTACAAGCAGATAAAGCTGCTTAATCGAGAGCCTGACTTCGGTGCGGATCAACACTTAAATAAGCTCTTAACTATTATAAGCTTAAACTCTGGCCGAAAAATTCCGCAAGAGTTCCCCCTTCTCTCACCATCATTCGAACTCGTCGAGATACATAGTGATGATTATTTTCATTTTCAACGCGTAACAGTGGAATGATTCCAATTTCACTGGGAACCAACTCTAGGCTAACTTACGGGGAAAGGTTACCGATGAAAACTTCTACCCGTTCCGCAGTATAGTATTAGAAGAGAAAAAAAAACACCTATCCTACAAAACAAAGGAGCACCTCCTTTATTGCACACCACCCTTCCGGGCGCGAAACCCACTCCACTTATACTGCTCACTATGTTCTTGCTCTTCCATTTCCATATATTGTTCATTAAATTTGTCGGCTACTTTGGTTTCTTTAATCTTTAACTCCGTCTTTAATCTCATCACTCTTTTAATCTCTCCAATTGGGCAAATTTTCTGACGTGCCAAAGACAGTTTGTCTCGCTTACTTTCGAGCATCTAGGAAAACACCTAATAAACACGTGAAAATGATCTTCCCACAGTTGTATAAATACAAAATTACATAACCGTTTGCGCGCACTATGATGATGATGACGATTGTCTGAAAGTCACACAGGTAAAGTATATATAATTTGGCCAGGTGAAATATTACCGAACCATAAAATTTTACACCGGGTAAAAAAAAAGTAAAAAACGCTTTGTAGCCTTCTTTTTTTCCAATTACTACATTGTATTAAAGGTTTAATTTTCCTTTTTTTTACTAGTCCGGTGACAAGCCATTGAACCATCATCAACTCTAGTCGACAGGGAACAAAACGAAATAATTTCAAAAGAAAACGATAATCAAAGCAGAGATCCAGCCGACAACAGCCAAGGATGACACTAGGCGAATACCATAACAATTTCGAGGCAACACGGGTTGTTCTGGTGCCTACGGAGAATGTCTACGTACAGAACTACTAAAAGAAAACTGGCCAGATCGAGTCTGCTTCGGCGCGCTGGTGAATGTAACGTTGTTAATAATAATGAAGTATAGAGGGGCGGAATGCATACGAATTAAAACGTCGATGCCATCTAATAAATTTAAACAAAATAACAAGAACCTAATGTCATTTTATCACACGGAGGGGCTATAGAAAGAGGGAGGAAAATCGCAAAGGACATTCGGAAAAGGGTCCTTCGGCAGCGTTCGTGTTCATTTCAATTAAACAGCAGACGAGATTAATGCGTCGTAAGAAGCGTGCGACATATAATAGTTCAGAACACTCTATGGTAATTCGGACTTGAAAACGTCAAGCCCACTCGAGAATCGCACGACCGACAGATCCTTAAGGAGCAGAAAACCAGCCCCTTGCATGAGTTCGACCATTTTTTTTTTTTAAAGTTAACCCAAATTCAGAGTAACTATTTAACCTCAGAATAGAGATCGACAATGTACCGTATCAAAAGCGCACTCTCCCGTCCTTCATTCGTACCGAAATGACCGGGCACTCCGCGTACAATCTTAAATCTGCACCTTCTACCAAAAATGTTAACTCGTCCGTACTTAATTTCATAAATAAAATCTGATAACTGTTGTAATAAAAATTTAAGGGAACTTAAACTGTGTCGGGACATATCGAATACATTCGGCTCAGATTTACATAATCACAAACTAAATGAGAACAGAGGAAGGGTATGTATCTTTTAATTGTTCGTATAAAGAGAGTAATACCGGTGTTAAAATTTTGCGTAATTAATACCGTAAAGTAAATTATTAAACGAACTAGACGGAATTATTGGAACAAGAAATGGATTGTATCTACAACACGTTTTCTTGACTAATATCGTCAATAATGTTAATTTTAGATACATCTGGGAAGGAAAACAATAATTACGGGATTTTCTTAATAAAAAGCTATCAGCCAGAATGTTAAAAAAATGAGAAAGAATATCACAGTCCGTGCCTTTGTAAGTACCCAAATTTTTCAAGTTCCTTGCAAATAGAGTCTAATCTACAGCGAATTAACCGATTTAGAGCCAGAATTAGCAGTTTATTTCCACTGAGATTTTAAATGAATATTTATGAAACCTGTACAGTCTGCCTTGAAGTAAGTCTATAAAGTGTCTCTGGGTAAAGTTTTAAATATTTAAAGGTACGCAAAAACAGACACATTAAATCTGAGAAGGGGGTTTAAGTTTGTATGTGAATCGAATGTTGCATAAAGTACATCTTTCCGAAAATTTCAGCTTCTTAGCTCCACAGAAGACCACACTATAAGTCTATTTATGTGATTTTATGTTTTTTTAGGACATCGCAGCTAATATACATATATACACAGGGACGAATCCAAAAGGACATTCGGAGGGGGGATTATGACACACTGAGGGAATTTTCATCTAAGGCTGCTGACGCACGTTTGATTATGTTTTAACTTTTTTTCTTTTGACTTGTATAGAAATTACTCTACATATAAAAGAATACGAAAATAGCAAATTCAACTTGAAACAAAATGAAATACTTGGCTGTTATTTTTCTGATTTTTATTTAGAACAGGGGGGGGGGGTTCTTCGCATATTTATTTTATAAATAACAGTGTACATTTTTCACTAATATTCATACTATCAATAACTTCCATCATTTTAATTTATATATTAATAATTTACACGAATGAATTACCGTATAAAAATGACATATATTATTGATTATACCCGTAATAAAAAATTTTGCATAAAATATTAATAAACTACCTAAAAATATGGAGCATATATATATATATATATATTTTTTTTTTTTTTTTCGTAATGCAAAAACAACCTAAAATTATTTTAAATTTTTGATTTTTTTCAGATTTTTGTGTATTTATAAGAACTATTTCAGTTCTAAGTCCCGCCGGACACGACCTTGAACATACCCATTCTTCGACACCACATCGTCTAATCATCAAAAACATCTACTACTGCTATATGCTATATATACGAAATTTCTAAAATACCACTGACATGATTTAGAGTATTGTAATTTAAAAAAGGTAATTATGCTTCCGAAAACATGTTGGTTTTTTAAGTTTTAATATATACAGAGTTGGCCATATTAGGTGAACCCATTTGGCAACACTGTAACTTTAACACGGAATGTGAGAATGACTAACGATAGCACGCGTTAGAAGCGTCAGTCTTAGGAGATTTTTGCTGTGGAGCAGTACACACCAATCGGACGCGCTGAAATTGTTCAGCTGTACAGCATTTTAAACTTCTCAATAGTGAAAACTCAACGTGCATGGAGAAAAAAAAATTAATTAAAAAGTGCGCCGTCAAAGAAGACGATGAAGCCTTTGCACGAGAGACTTTTGTCTTCTGGTACTGTCGAGGCGTCGAAATAAAAAGTGACCGAGACGATCCGATGAAAATATAGAAACCGGTGTTGAACGGTCACTGCAAACATTAGGTTTAACGGTGGCAAAGCAACAACTGCCAATCAGGTGCGTTATCGGGCTATGATAACCGATTTTTTGATGCCGATTGTTCGTGAAAATGATACAGAGCACTTCTGCTTTCAACAAGATAGCACACCACCTCATACAGCTCTGCCACCATCGATTTTTTGAAGCCATTGTTCCCCGGTCGCTTGATATCAAAAAAAAAAATAAAGTTGATTTTGACTGGCCTCCGCGTTCACCTGATTTGAGACACCGCCAGACTTTTTCCTCTGGGGCTACTTGAAGTCAAAGGTTTATATCAACAAGCCAAGAATGCTAGACGAACTTAAGGCCACAATCCGCTAGAAAATAGCCGCCATGTCGGCCGAAGCATTGGTAAATACGATGGAAAATTCCGAAAAACGGGCACATTACGTCATTCGAACTCAGGGTGACCATTTGCGCGATTTAATCTTCATAAAGTTATGTAATCAAATCTAAGTAAAAGTAAAGTAAGTTCCATACCCTTGACAGGGCGTCGGGATTGTGAAGTTAAGGTTCACAATGTACTAAGCCCAACACGGCACTAATCCAGTTCCTTTCTACTTGGGATCTGCCTTTACTAATTATCCAGTGCTACTAGTCATAAGGCGAAGTACTAAGGCAAATTGAAAAAGAAGAAAATCCGCCAGTACCTCCCTGGCAGCAGAGATTAATTTGATCAAACAGATAATTTTTTAATGAGAGTAGGGGGGCCAGTTCCTTTCTCTCGGCCGCCTTTACTTTCCCAGATTTCTCTGGTACCCAATTATTTCAGGCTGCGTAAGCTTGGGAGCCACTTGGATCCGGGACGAGACAAGTCTCGAACCCGTGACCTCCGACTTGGTAGCCAATCACCTTAACCACTAAGCTACCACGCTACCTAATCAAATCTACTTAAACCAAATTAAATGATTTTTCAATTTTGATGTTTTGACGACTATTCTGAGTTAACATTTTCCCGTTTGATTGTAAGGTTATTTTAATTTTTGACATCCAAATTCCGGATTTATCCTTGTGTTCGATAATAAAACTGGATTGTTCGTTTTTAATTTTAACGTCGACGTATTTAACTATTTTTAACAGATAAAAAACAATGCATTTTTAGAATCACGATCTGTCCGCAATTTGCCACTCAGTAAATTTAAATCGATTTATGACGAAACTCGAACATAATGAAGCTTACATTAGAATCGATCTAAGCTTCGGTTCGTGATAACGCAAATAACTTTAGTTGCTCAGAATTCATTGTTGCAACATGTCAACGAGTGGCTTTCGTCAAAAAAACTAACAATCAGTGTCTATTCAAAAATTACGTAAGGACAGCTTTTCTACAACACGCGCCAGAACATTTCAATAGCCCTCTCTTGATGGTAAGAAAATGCTGTTTAATAAGATGTCTCTAGGTGTTTTCAGTGGTCAATATTTTTCACAGTCGAATTGTTTTACATTTGTCGCTTTAATATTTGTTTCTATCTTATTTCATTACGGAAATTACAAGTCGTTCTTATTTTTCATTATTTTCGTACCATCTTATTTTTCCTTTTATTTTTAATGGATGTTACGCACTTACATGCTACAAAACACCCGTTCATCGCCGCCTAGTGTAATACAATTACTTTAAGGAAAACAAAATTAAAAATAAAGAGACAAACAAAATTTACCAATCTCACCAAGTAAGTTATACATTTAAAACGTTTTCCAGCAAAAATTTAAAAGACACGCTTGGAAATTTTATCAATTTTTTCCCAGAAACAACAATCACGAACCACGAACTAAAGATATACACTTGAAACTTAACTCGTTTTTTTTTGAAAACATAATAACAATTCTTACACGAGTAAACACATCTATACACTATTACACTCAAACACAATTCTCTAGTAATGGTATTATTATTATTATTACTCGACCGGTTAGAAATTAAGTAAACAACAGACAAATAACAAGCTTTTTGAACACACACCGCACGCCAGGCTAGAATATGCAATAATTTGAAAATCCATATAGTAAAGTTGAAAACGACCAATAAAAAAATTAAGGATATAATAAAACACTGTAAAAACATTTACCAACAAAAATTTGCAAAACACATTTGAAAATTATATCAATTTTTTCCTCGCAATTCTTTTACGAGTGTAAACACACTTATACACTACCACGCTGAAAAAATAATACATTATTATTATTATTACTATTATTATTATTATTATTATTATTAATAACCTCAAAAATTACTTCGCATTAAAATATTTCGAACGAACTACACGGAAATATTTAATCAAGTAGATGTGTAAAATCGTTGACTACCACATCATTTTTTTTTTTTTTTTAATGGGTTCGTCGACATGGACATTGGCTCAAGAACAGTGGAATAGAGAGAAAAGAGAGACTCAGATCCTTACACGATCAGAGATAGCTGACAGAAAGGAATCAAGAGCTAGAATAACCGAAGGAGAAGGAAGGGAGAGAATGAATGAAGCACAGAATGGAGCGGGAATACCATTTTGTAAGAGGAAGGAATAAAAAGAAGCCTGTTCAGTTGAAAGCGACGAACAACTGAACATTATATGATCGGGATCAGAAATACATTGATCGCCGGGGGGGTGCAATGGACAATAAGGAGAAGGCACGAGAGAATAACGGAACAATGAGGAAGGGAGCAAACTATGCCCAAAACGCAAGCGGCAAATCGTAGAGAGATTAGAACGGCGCATAGAAGGAAAGTTAATAAACCATGGAAAACGTGGAAGCGAAGGTTGAATAGACAAGAAAAGGGAGTTCGGATTGGAGAATGAGGAGACGTAGGAGTCAGACCACAGTTTGGAATGAGCAGCTGCAGACAGAAGGGTAATATTAGAAGCTGAGAAGGCAGGAAGAAACCTACCAGAAGAGGAAGATAATCGAGCAAATGAGTCAACCAACTCATTTCCCTCGATTCCGGAATGACCAGGAATCCAAAGGAAATCCGTTTGGATAAAGTTATTTTACCCAACACCAGCCTATATGTATCTCTATTTATACTAGACAGCGAGTTTACTCCACAAAATAATAAATTCGCAATATTACGCCGAACATAAATAATAAAATTATCATAAAAAATTATATAAAAAACATACAAATCATATTGAAAAATATTAAAAAACATCGACTAGTTTCGGCGAACCACCCAGTTATCTTTTTTACAATAGGCAAATTATTATGTACACTTTTTATAAATACCATTTTCCTCAAAAAACAACTTAAAAGGTTGTACACAAATTCATATAATTCAGCTCTTGATAAAACAAGCAAGTTTTTTGAACGAAATACAAAAAAAAACTTTTGAACGTTAATTGTTTTTTTTTTTTCTCGGCCACGATAACAAAAAAAAAAATCCTTTGCTCTTAATGAAAAGTCTTCATATTTCAACTAATTCCAAACTTTACTAATTTTCTCAACCGTACACTGAATCCAATAGAAGGAACTTTTTTTCTTTACTGGACAACCCAACTGGCCAAATAAAATCGGATGGTCGCCTCCCTAACCGTTTTGGTAAACGGTAGAAAAACTAAAATAAAACGAAATTTGAAACCTCGAGAAATTAAGTTAAAATAATTAAAAAATTAAAAACTCGATAAGTAGGCTCTCGATTGCCTTATTCTGTTTGATTTCTTGAGAAACACCTTATGTATTGCGAATATCGTCTATATTGATATTATCTAGATTGTCTGAAAATTATTTAGAAATAATTCCGCGATAACTAAATCGAGAGATTTTATAAATTGCAGTTTAGTTACTTTTATGACGAATTCGTGTAATTCTTTAATCCCGGATAGAATTGACTGAAATTAAATGTGATTCGGTAGCTGAGGCCAACTCCCTCGTGTAACCCCTACAATGATGTTACATGTGTGATGTAATTGCTCCGGCCCATGTAAATCAGGACAACTATTTGCGCCGTCTATGGTATGTATGCTTGAATCAAAATGCGGTATCACTGCTTCCACGCTCAGAAAGAAATTTTGTATTCTCTCATATCTCTAATCACTCGAAATCACTCTAACAGGATGCACAATTATGCCTTTCACTTATATGATACATAAATGTAATATATATATGTATTTTTTAAAAGATGAATTTTACGGTCTCCATCCAGAAAGGCTTTCCTTTCAATTAGTCTCCGCTAACGAGGACTCCACCGAATCACTTTCAAGACCTAACTATAACTGAATACCTTTATTAAACTTTTGTTTTTAACGTTATCTTCAAAAGAAGAATTCATACATTCGTGTCAACATCCTATACCTAAAGCAGAGTACTAGAAGGTTTTGTGAAGTTAAAGTTCAACATTGAGCCCAAAGGAATACTCTGGGGTCAGGCCGCCTTTACTTTCCCAGTCATCTCCAATGTACTTAATTCAATTTCAGATTAGGTACATATTCCTAGTAGCGACGTGAATTCGAAACGAGACTAGTCCCGACCCGTGACACCTGCTCTCTTGACCACGCCACTTCATTTGACTTCCTAGGAAACGCATATACATATATATATATATATATACATATACATATATACATATACGTATAAATTCGACTCTTCCAGCGTGATAGGGACACCTCCTGAACGCCCAGATAACCAATAATTCTTATAAAAAGTCGCTTTAATTAATCATGTAATTTTTCACAAAATGAAATAAATATCTTAAGCATAAGAGAAAAGAAACTTTACCGATTTCATTACAAGATATGTGTTTACAAAAACATTACATGATTTTTTTTTTTTACGTTACATAATCATTAATACATGCGCATCTTTGTATTATAATGAATACCTTAATATTTTCAATTACTTTCTATGTCATGTTTTTCTATATTTTCCCGCTGTTTTGACAACATCATCGGTCCATTTCCTGTTTATATATATATAACAGTAACAAAAATCCTACAAAATATAACAAACGTTACATAAGATTGGGACATTTTTTTGGGACATTTAGCGTTACATAAAATTGGGACATTTTTCTGGGACATTTTTTTGGGGCATTTTTTTGGGACATTTTTTCGAATGGGGGGTAGCCTAAGAATTACGTTGTAATTAATATGTATATATATATACGGGTCATTGGGGGATATTTTAATATTCCGTAAAGTTTTAAGCTTCGAAATTCGTGAAAACAATATAAAAATTCTATGATTTCGAATTTAGCGCTTTAGAACGCCACCGAAGTTGTCTGTTGTTGATATGTTAAATGTTTTCTTTATCTTTTTGAAACGTACAATCTAAGCATTATTTATCTGCATTCCGGCAAACAGTTCCAAATTCAGGGAAAAAACATAGCGTTAGTGTGGCACCTCAATGTCTAGTGCAGAAGGGTCGCGTAACGCTCTTTCATCACGTTTTCTGCTATCGCTTCGACCGGTAAATAAGAACATATGTACACACCATGCTAAAATGTTATTTTTTTCCGAAGAATAGCAAAAATTTGAAACCGACTCTTCGTTAACAATTATAAAAGATTCTGGAAGTCCTGACACCCGAACAATTTCCTTTTATATTTATTTATTCATTAATAATTTAGTTTCAACTGTATTCGGGGAAAAAAAAAAAAAAAGATTTTATCCGTAAACATTTAATTTTTATTGTAGGTGCAAAATTATTTTCCAGCTGTCCGCTAGCTGTCTAATATAAACATTGTACACAATTTCCGCGTACCATTTCTTCATTTCGCGATTATGGAAAATTAAACGTAATATACGGCATTCCAGCAACTCTCACAAATTAGCAAAGAAGGAATAGCGACCGATTAGCCTTTTTCTAATATCAGTCAAGATCGTTTTAAAGTTATCGAAAAAATATTTTTTTAAATATTCTCTTTTTCGACTTAAAAAAGCAACACCGAATTTCCGAAAATCTAAACAAGAAAAAAAAAAGTGAAAAAAAAAGAGAAGATAGAAAACCGGAAAAATTCTTTATTTTTCGAATCGTACATAGGTTTTTTTTTTCCCCCCATACATATCGGGAAGCGCTTATATTCCAGAATGGCAGCACACATTTCCTCGACAGGAAAGATTTCCCGATACAGGCGCCAAGTTTTCCGGGTTTAAAATGAAAAGATAAATTTGTTAGGAGCGAAGTAAAATTTTATTAGCTAAAGGAAGCAATTCTCCGACGAATCTAAGCCGTCTTATGAAAAAAACTTCTGCTTGCGAAATCGCCGCCGATGGAATAATATATATCGAATAAGCCGTAAAGAAAAAGAAGTGAAAAAATCGAAGAAATACCAACGTTTATTTATACAAATTATCTACAAATGCTGTAAATAATGATAAATCGAGAGCAAAAAATAAAAGTAAACATTTCCGATCGGCCAGCCACGAATATATAGGAAGCGTACAACTGAGAAAGCGGAATTGTCTGGGAAAAATTGGAAAATCGAAAGTCTGAAAAATAATCTCCTCTTTCGGGACGGATTAAACTTTGGCGAAAAATGACTCAAAAAAAAAAAAGAAAGAAATATTAACTGCTTTAATTTGCTGCTGTTGATTAAAAGCATGATGTAGACAGAGAAATCGATTAGTAAGAAAAGATCACGACATCCTGAGAACAGAAGCAATACGTATTGTCGAGTGAAATAATAGGCTCGAAGCTGACATATTGAGGAATGCTACAAAAATGGTCTGCATACTGGAATCAGCTGCACTCGCTTACCGACGGATGTTTTTGAGACTCAAGGCTATTTCTAAGAGAGCTAAGCAAATCGAAAGTAATGAACATTTTGAAACAGCGCATTTACCGAAGTCAACTCGCCATAATTCAACGAGCTGAGATCATTACGGAATCCGATGACATCAAATTGAGGTTTGCGATATACCGATCCCGATTAAGTATCAACCATCGGGTCAGAACCGGTGTTCTACAAACGAAGGCAGAATATTGCCCTTGGTTATTACAATTCCTCCCTCCAGATACAACCTAAAATGGTTTCCGACACATTTACACCACAGAAACAAAACTATAATCAAAAATTCATAGATTAATATTATCTGAAAACGGAAAGGGGAACGTTAAACACTAAAAAATTGCGAAAATTCTTTCGAATAACGAAAAAATGAAATATAAATATATGATCATTCAAATTTAAAAATTTCGCTAGCAACCCCGCGTCACTATTAAAAATATTTAACATAATAGTGAGCAGTTTCTAGTGAAAATTTTAATTTTAATTTTGTCGCTATGAATCACGAACTATAAACAATTTTTTCAGTAAACTACTATTAAAAAATTACAGCTTAAAAAAACTATAAAGAAAGTAACAAACGTTAGTAGGGAACAAACTGAAAGCAATTGATAGATGGAGAATTTCCATTACCATCGTGGTTATTAAAGTTGAACCTACCTGAATAAACCACATCAAGGGAAGTCTACATTTCAGGATTGCGATGTTTAGTCATTTAGTGTTTGAAAAGTATTACACGCGAAACGTTAGCCGATCTGAACACAGACCAAACTAAAAGATGCACTTTAAGGTGACGATTTACAATCACTAAACGATTGTAATACATGTGAAAAATGTAAACTGATAAGCTTGTGATTTCCAGTTGTTGGTTGTTAGTTAAGACTTTTTCTTTTGTTTTAATATGTTTTTCAATAAAATTAGTAGATCAAGGGCTTACGATAGTAATCACAATTTTTTTCTTACATGTATGTATACATATACTTGTGTGTGTGTGTGTGTGTGTATACAATATATATATATATATATATATATATACATATTATAAAGTAAAGTAAGTACCATACCCTTTAACAGGGCATCGGGTATTGTGAAGTTCAGGTTCACAATGTACTAAGCCCAACACGGCACTAATCCAGTTCCTTTCTACTTGGGATCTGCCTTTACTAATTATCCAGTGCTACTAGTCATAAGGCGAAGTACTAAGGCAAATTGAAAAAGAAGAAAATCCGCCAGTACCTCCCTGGCAGCAGAGATTAATTTGATCAAACAGATAATTTTTAGCTAGCCAACAAAAATCGGGGAAGCCCTATTTGAGAATACAGGGAAAAGTGCTTCATGTGTAAACGCTAGTCGCTCCATCAATGCCCAGCAACAGTTGAATTCTGATGAACTGCTCAAATTTGCGTTGTGTTTGTTAGGCGCTGTATTCAACATTAGTCGGTCACTAAGACTGCACCGAGAAGCATACACAGATTCTCAACAACGGTATAAATAGCCGATCAGATCGAGCATTAAACGAAACAGGTGTTTTTCTACTTTGACCGAGCTAGTATTTTCGCTATGAGACATTACGCTAACGGTATTTTATTATAGCGGAATGACGTTCGCACGCCTAATTTATAAAAATCCTTAGCGAAATATACCTCTAGCGAAAATCTATCAACTACGACTAATGAAAACCGGTGCAGAAGCGGTAGTACAGCGAACTAACGATTATTATTAGATATCGATAATTTAGAAAAATTTGTTAATACGAGCGAACGTATTCACTTTTAAATCGATTTCTTAATGTGATTTTAATTCTCTTTTAAATAATACATTTCAATTATTATTATTACAAGACGGATGTGCTGTACATATACTTCACCTTATAGTTTTAAAGCTATGTTACTTAATAATTCTTTTCATTTATTTTTTTTTTCATTTTTCTTTTGAATTAATTTTACATTATTCTTTTTTGTTGATCACATAAATTACTTCTTTTATCGATATTTAAATATCAATTTTCATTTATATAAATTTAATATTTAATTTTCTTAAATTTAAAAAAAAACCCCTTCTGAATTTTTATTATTGTTTGTGAAATAGTGCGTGTGATTGTATGTCGGTTTAAATTGATTTCAATATCTTTTTTGTTTTATAGAAGTATTAGAGAAAAAATCAGGATTTACCACTGATGCATACACATACATATAAGTATAAAGTAAGTCCCATATATCTTTGATAAGGTATCATGGATTGTGGAATTAAGCTTTTCTTAATGGTACTTAAGGATCAAATGGATCTAAGGAGAATACTGGGGCCAGTTCGTTTCTCTCGGCCGCCTTTACTTTCCCAGATTTCTCTGGTATATCCAATATTCAATTCTGGATTAGGTATAAACCTGTGAGCGATTTGGATCTGGAACGAGACAAGTCTCGATAATCTGTGACACCTCTGATTTGATAGCCAACATATACATATATATATAATTATATATATATATATATATACATATATATATATAAACTCGGCCATTTTGGCCTCGCAAGAGGCTGTGCCCCTTGACCCCTCTTGCTTTCATTTCTGTCTTTGTTTTTTCTATACTTTGTATAAAATTATCAAAATTTACGATTTAATATAACATAATCACAAAAATCCTATCCTAACATTTAACTTTCATTATATAAAATCAAGATATTGTTTCATTACATTTATCGTTACATATTTCATTACATAAAATTGTGACATTTTTTAAATAACAATAACAAAAATCCTATAAAATATAACAAACGTTACATAAAATTGGGACATTTTTTCGAATGGGGGTAGCCTAAGAATTCTCTCTCTCTCTCTCTCTCTCTCTCTCTCTCTCTCTCTCTCTCTGAGTCGTATCGCTCGATTTCGAGCGTCGTGACTACCTATTGGTACATTCTAGTTGTACGGAATAGGCAGCGCTCATAACAATTGCTATACGCAACGCGAGTGTATGCACGCAAGACCACACCCGGAACTGATTAGTAATCGTTTGGTTTATCGATATACAAGTGCAATCCCGCCTGTGTCTGCTGTGTGTACTAAACTAGCGTGCATATGATGGTATGCTTGTTTGCCATTGCCTTCCACGTGATTATTAGCGATTATTTATTTATTTATTTAATTCTTGTAATAAGTTCGTCGTCGCTTGGGATCGAACCCGTGACTTCCATAACGGAAATCAAGCGCTCTAGCTACTAGAATATCGCGACGACTAGCCTAAGAATTATTTTGTAATTAATATATATATATATATATATGAGTGTGTGTGTATATTGAGACAGATTCGGCAGTTATTATATTTTATTACGTTTAACATACTCTCTGATAACGCTGTCCAAGATAGAAATTATTTCTTTCGGTCAAAATCATTTATTTATCGGGTTTTTCTCGGGCAGCGTGAAGCGGTGAATTGCGATTGGAGACTCTATTTCGACCGAGAAGCGTGAAAACCTGGACGCAACCGTTTTGTCGGCTGTGTTGGGGTAACGAACTGGTTTCGCGGAGATAAAGCGTTTAACGTTGGAGAGCGTATATGTGTGAAGCGGATAGCTACAAGAGTCGTGAGAGGAGTTATAAAAAACCCCGTAAAGACAGGACAGCTCCGCTTTAAGATATACACATATGATATGAATTATTCTAGAAAGGTCGACGACGTTCGTATTATTGATTGATAAGTTTAACGGGTAATTTCGGCGATTCGGCTATATTGTTTGATAAAAGCCCATCGTGTACCGCGAAATCTTCGTTCGTCTATGTCAATTTCACTAGTCAGTTGTATTGTAAATTCGATCTCTTGTCAGTCAACATAATATTATGCGCGGTCTAGTCTACCAGAATCTTCGTGCTAGTCGTCACTGTCGCGTGCAGCAGTTATCTGGTCGTCGTTTGCCATCAGGCTGCACGTTTTGTAATTCCTTTTAAATAGTAAAAAAAAAAAAAAAAAAAAATTGTCTTTTTATGAAATTTAGTTTTTTTCTAGTCTAAAAATTTTCGCGATCCGTTTAGATGAGAATGGTCTTTTGTAATTGATCCATTATTAATATAGGCAATATTTTATTTTTTTTTGAGATTTCGTTATTGGACACGTGGCGGGCCCTCGTGATATCTCCATTTCGGAGAAGATACCGCCCTCTTACGGCGGGTTTGGAGTCATATTTTTTTTGTTTTTGTTTATCAAGGAAATGTTTTTCTTATTGGCAATTTTTTTTTTTCTTTCAAAAGCCTAATACTCTGTTCGGCAGAGTTATCCTGGTCGTGGCAAGCTATAATATGCCACTAGCGCCCGTGACTTTCCATATATCTATAGTTTCTGCAACCATCATAATCAACACCATACTGTGCTTCATTCATTCTCTCCCTTCCTTCTCCTTCGGTTATTCTAGCTCTTGATTCCTTTCTGTCGGCTATCTCTGATCGTGTAAAGATCTTCTCTGTTTCGCTGTTCTTGGGTTAATGTCCATGTTGACGAACCCATTTAAAAAAAAAAAAAAATCAACACCAAGAATAACGAAAGATTCGATACATTACAATATATATATATATGACCTCGATGCCAGTATACTAATTTATAGGTATGTAAACGCTCTCAGTGTTGGTACACTATTTAGAAATACGCCTTCTCATAGCGTGATTAATGTAATTAACGAAAACGCGTTACAGGTGTACATATAAGAACCGTTTGCATTATTATTAATAATAGTTAAATCGCCATTGATAAAACTCTGCATTTAAATTTCTTCTTGGTGCAAATGTAATGAAATAAGAAATGACAGATTGTATTGGGAACAGAGAATTCGCAAATATTAGATGGAATCATTTTTCTTAAACGCTCCAGGTGTATACCAAAACTGTCATGATAGTAAGGTTAATGCTTGACTGATATAAAAGTTTATATGTAGTGTAATTCTTTTAGTTTTAAAGTTTACGCTAATACAACAATTTCTAAATCAATCTATACACTAGTATTTTAATTATTCCATCTTTATTGCCAAATGTTCACAATAATTAAATGTGTTCTTTACAATTTTTAACTTTTACAATTGGTGTTTGTATTGTAAATTTTGTATTTCTTATTAAATTCTTTTCTATTTTTTCTATTATATGTAAAGGTAATATGAACCGCTTTTTTTTTTGTTTTGTTTTTGTTTTTTTTGTTTTTTTTTAGCTTGGTACATAATCAGCAGATAGAATATTCTAGTAACCATTGGCGCTGTAGCAGTTGATGCAGTCCTGTATAAAATACTTAGAGGAACAGCTTTTTCTGAGTTCTCAAAATTTTGTTCATTAGAATCGCGAGCATTTTCGGTCGAATAGCGCCATTATGCATTATAATTAACACCGCACCGAATTATTAGGTTGAATTTTTAATAACATGTGAAAGATCATGTTAGTTTTACTTGCGGTGTAGGTTACGCGTTTATTACATTAAAATTTACAGTGTCTGTTAGTACTCCCAAAAATACTTTAAACTCATTAATAATAGGAACATAATGTTATCATGTAACAGTTTATATACATAGTGCGAGTGGGAAGCTCGGTGCTTGTGAACGGAAGTTTAAAAGCTGAATCTGCGGTTTGACCAGACGCTTCCTTAACGAGTGAATTGGCGAATTCATTTCTCTCAATGCCCAGCTGTGCTGGGATTCGAACTAGCCGAATTCTTGACTGGTTAAAATTTAGTATCGGCTTTTTAATTTCCCAGATGTACCGATTGACTTTAATATCAAGTTTGTACTGCCCAATTGATTGAAATTGTGCTTGTGAAATCGCTGTAAATTATGGAAGTTTCGATCGGAAAGCTCCGAAGCTATTTTGACGGCGTTTATAAAAGTAATTGTTTCCGCAGCGGAAATTGAAGATTTTTTATTAATGCTGCTTTTAACGATAGTACCGAAGTATGGACAGTAGATAACACAGCCTGATGACGAGGAGTTTCAGTCTTGCTTTCGTCTGTACATACTTAAAATCATAGGCGTCGCCAGCGGGGGGCAGGGAGGGGCAGCTGCCCCCTCCTGGAGCCTTGAAACTTTTTAATCAACTGGCATTGATGAGTATTCATAGGCGTGTAATCATGGACAATGTGGAAAACTTGGGTTTTTAATTACGATTTTGTTCTTGTTTAATAAAATATTTTAAGCCTTTACAACTTATAAATTTTATTTTTCCTATAACTCATATCCTCTTTCTATCATCTTGCCCCCCCTCCCCCTGGCGGCTGGCAACTCATCTTGCCCCTTCCTGGCTCATCGGCTGGCGACGCCTTTGCTTAACATAATCTATATACGTTATATACAATCTATCCATTTCAACAGGAAAGAAATATTCAAAAAGTACAGAACATTTAATTAATGTATTACGAATTGTGTTATTCATTCTAAAAGCTGAAAATTCAAATAATAAAACGTGAATTCTGTGAAATACTTTTTATCTCTGATAGACTTATTCCGAAACAACCGCGATGTTTCTTCCGGTGGAAACTGCATCGGTTTCTCATCTTAATATGCATAATGTAAATATATGTACGCGCAATAGACAAAAGCCCGATAATTACTAAAATAAAACATTTCGGATAATTATAAAATTTAGCTGAAAAAAAAACAAACAAGAGAAATCCACAAAGACGAAAATTAATTTGTCCGCACACTCCATGGTATGTTAACGGATAAATTAAGAAAAATACGCAGTTCATATTGGTGGGAAATTCCTCGAACGCGTCGTAATTTCTATTTGACCGAATTAAAACTCGTATACACATCAAATTAACTCGCTAAAATTCTAAAGTATCGTCAATGGCTGTTGGGAGAATTTTCAAATATGTTCGATGCTGTGAAAAAATAAATGAGTCAATACTTGGATCATGTTGCAAAAAGCTTCAAATTTTGATAATGGCGAATCACTACTGCGACCAGCGCGAAAAAAGAATATCGAAAAAATTCCTTATCAGTGTGTTGGAGGTAAAATTTTTAATTACAAAATCGGCAAGAGCAGGAAATGGCGCTTCATTAAATTCGGAAAGTTTTTCAGACGGCGATCTACGGCAGTTATTGAAGAAACTTCTCAAACGACAGAAGACTGGCCGAAAAAACGAATTCATCCGAAGATGATAATTCTGTGAAAGCCAAAATGATGGGATTTACAGTGATGTAATACTGCGATCACGATATTAAAGGATGAGTAAACGTCCAAATCGCGTCAAGTTTTAAAAAATGCAGCTTCCGAAATCAGAAAAAACCCAAACTTGCATATGTCTTCTGAGATTCGTTCCGTTTCAGTAACAACATAGAACTCAGATTGTTGATCACACAGCTGTCTCTATCTTCGAAGAACTAAAATAAATCTACGTCATAAGTTGACAGTATCACTTGTGTGATCCACTAAGCTTTAAGGCTAGCGTCGACCGAATCAAAACGCGAATAACAGTAGCAATCAGTGCACATTTTCATTGTTTTCTTTCACTGCTTGTTGTCACGTTTTTTACGGAATTTAATATGCCTTTGTATTTCTGAATATGTTACGCGAAATTTGTAATGTTTCATTCGATTTTTTTTGAAAAGTAAGTATACAACCCTCAGGAAACAAGAAAAAACGGACAAACCAAAATCGAAAAAATATTTTATTATTTATGAAATCTTACTCTACTTTTCCGCATAATCGCCATATCGCTGCAGGCATCTGCCATAACGTGAGATCAACATTTCTATTCCAGCTGTATACCAAAGTAACATCGAAATTTTGGAAGAACGCAGCGACCGCTTCCTTCAAAGATGATGCGTCTGGAAAAAGCCCACCCACCAAGATCTCTCTTCAAGTCGGGGAAAGCATGGTAGTCAGATAGGGCGAGGTCTGGTAAGTACGGGGGATGCCCGAAGACATCCCACCGAAAATCAGCGAGCAGAGTCCTCACACTCGAGCCGCGACATGAGGACGAGCATTGTCGTGAATGAGGACTATGCCTTTTTTGATAGTTTACCTGGTCGCTTCACCTTCAGAGCATTTCTTAAGCAGTCACTTTAGTCATCTGTAAATGTTTCGTAAGGATTCAGATATTATATAACGGCGATCTTTGTCCACGATAGTAGTGTTAACTGTTTCGCCGTTCACGCTATCAGAAGATGGATCACTCCGCGCTTCGTCGTGTATGTGACCGTTCTTCCCTTTTCAAATTGTTTTACCGCTCGTGTTATCACATTTTTATCTCCATACGCTCTACATAAACGTCGATAAATTTCGACGCCGGCAATCTTTTCAATAGTTGAAAATTTTATCATTGCACATAACTCGTATTTGGGCGGCACAGCTGATGTCGTACTCATCGTTTATTCGTTCTAAAACACGTAATTCGCAACCGATCGTTTCCAACCTTTGAAAATACATTGTAATAATCATGAGAAACATACTTACTCAGTTTCATGGCTTCAGTGTTACCGTAAGCGGAGAACGAAAATGTGTATACTTACATTTCAAACGCCCCTCGTATATATATGTTATATATATATATATATATATATATATATATATATATATATACACGTTTTATTATTATACGAATAGATACTATTGACAACTTGACTAAAACTTGATGTAGACATCATCGAATATTCTCGAAACTGTAAGATTTACTGTAAAATTTGAAGCCACAAATACATGAAAGTCCGTACGAAATACAAAAAAAATTAAAACAGCTACAATTTCTACCGAATAACAAATGTATAATTTTAATCATAGAAATAAAATATTTAAAATCTCTATGTTATCTGCGTGCGATTCCCTAACACATTTTACGTAAATTATTTCTACGCAGCGAACATAATAATCGTTAATAGATATTTTTAAAACGAAATCGTATTAATAATCATAGTATAACCCTTAATTTTATTATACAAACGTTTCAAATAAAATTACGAAATAAAAGCACGCTAATTTTTGAAAACTGAATTGTCAATTGTAACTGCTAATCATAAATACTTTTCTGAATAAGTGTAGTTAACAGAATCAATTTCAATTATTTTAAACTTAATACTTAATTGTAAGTGAGAAATGCCACTATTAAACAATTACTCTAATGTACTAAAAAAATTTTATACTCAATAATAATATATTAATCGTATAAATATTTTAACAATTATCCTCACAATATTACACACTACCGTAAACTTGCGATATATAAATATATGTATCAATAAAAATTGCAAATTAAAAATATAAACAAAAAAAAGCATTGATGTCAGACATAACGGAGGAATGTTGAAATGAAAAATCTTTTACTGCCTATAACGTCGATTATACAACGTACTATCAACTTATGACGTAGATACACAATTTTATGTATTTTAGTGTTTCAGAGATAGACACACCTATGTTGATCGCAGCGATGACGTCATCGGGGTAACATTTTTACAAAACAACCACCGGCAACGAGATATTCTATCCTTGTCAAAGTAGTTCTCCTATCTTTAAAGTAACCAGGTAGGCGATTATTTTTATTCCGTTACGATTGTTTTTAATTTATTATTACGCTATTTATAATTAAATTACATCATTCGTATTAGAAGAGAACTCGATAAATCTAATATCCTCTGCTGCTCTTTTAAAATACTCATTTCGAGCACTTCTGACGGATAGCTTGAAAAGAAGAAAATTACTTTTTTCGCTATCTCGCGCGTTCCTTTATATCGTAACACCCCTACATACATAGAAATAAACTGAACATACGCGAACTATTTATTTTCGTCACTACTCGTGTACCCATTCACGATATTCTTTTTCTAATAAAGAGATTTTAAATGTGCCATATTAGCGATTTATAATCACATCCACGGTTACGAGATTACTTTTAGCTAAATCGTCTATCACTCGCTCGGTAAAAAAAAAAATGAATACACGTAGCAGTTGAATGCGTCCTTGAAGCTGACATGAGAAATTTTGAAAATGTCGCGCATATGAAATTGACTAAGTTGCCTGCTAAGAGAAAAAAAAACCGTTTTGCAAATAACGAGGGCGATTAAGCGACGGAAAAGAACGCGATTTGGAACAGTTATTTCGTAACCAAAACGAAAATACCGGTTTATGAGCGTTCTCAATGTTACGGTAAAACGCGTTATCGACGACCGATGGGGAAACGACGTTCATTTGGTATCCTTTATAGGGCAGCTTTCGAAACTGTATTTTGCCGTCAACCAGCCGTCGTAACGATTAAAGGCAGTCATTCGGGTAAGACCCTTGATATCCGGATGATTCTGTAAATTTATCGAAAAAATTCTTCTTGCACTGTAGGTTAATTTTTTGTTTTCTATTTATTTCTTTTTTTTTTTTTCTTTACTTATATATTATTTTCTTATATTTCACTCATATTGAATTTAGATTTGCTTGATCAATGAGCTCGTCTAGTGAGCGACGCCGGGCTGACTCCTCCAAGGATCCAAAAGCCGCTAAATCTATATGTCACTTGTCGGAAAGCGTAAACCTTCCAGTCTCCTCTCGCCGTCCACGATTTTGCCAAGCAGGGGTCTGTGGCTTTCACAATCCGATTTGCCTAATCTCGTCAATTCAAATACCATTAACAACAGCACCATTAAAGCTATTGAAAATTGTAATGTCGATAAAAGTAATAATAATAAAAACGACGATAACAACATTACCATCAAAAACAACAACAACAACAACAATAATAATAATAATAATAATAGTAGCAGCAATATTAATAATAATAACAATGACAATAATAGCAATAACTCAAGCAAATATAGTTTTGTTAACAAAGAGAATTTAATGTTTTCCCCCAATCATCCGGGACCTTTCACCGCCTACGCTGAAAGTTTTTCCTTGGAAAGGAGCCTAGGTCAACTATATCCCTTGGCCCTCACCAAGCTAATCAGTTCCGTTTCTTCGTCGCATTCATACACTGTCACTCAAAGCAGGGGTCGTATCGTAATCAAATTTCCATATTTTACTTCGGCTAACGCCTTTCTTGCCCATCATAATTGTTTCGCGCCATATAATATCAAAGTGTATATCTCCAACAGCGTTCTATTCAGAATGAGCGTCATCTCCGGTGTGCATCCATCCTTTTCCAAAGATGAAATCTTGGAAGGAATCGAGCCCTGAATGCATGAGGCAGAAAGATATAAAACACATTAATGCATTTCTGATTATTTCATTCCAGGAGGCCTCTCATTTTAAAAATAACAATTTAGCATCTCGTACTTTTCATATGCCGACCAGCGCCTCACGGTCCAGCTCTTCTCTTAATAATTCTTCTAGGTTTCCTTCATCATTTCCCTTCTTTTTCTCCTTAATTCTTTCCCGCATCCTAAGTCTCCTATCCTCCATAAAATCCGTAATTCAAAAGCGCCTTATTAACCTTCTCCGCAATTTCCTCCTCTTCCATCTAATCGTATTCCATCTCCCTCTAAAAAATAGTGTACCAAATTTCAGAACGATCGGTGAAGTAGATTTTGAGTTACAGAGTGCACCGTCTTTAAAAACGTTGTTTCGAGAAAAACGCGTTTAAATTTTTTTATAAACGTTAATAAGGTAGTAATTTTTGTCTATACTCACACGGAATAATCAATGCCAGGTCTATAAAGTGAAGAACTTTGACCTAGAATGTCCGAAGCATCTTTTTGCTCTTGCCTACGACGAATTCTCTCTTCTTTGGTATGTTCCGCCGCTCACTCATCCGCTGTGCTCATTCGTGTATTGTCTACTGATTGCGTCAGTTCATAAGAACTTGGACCCGTACTGATTCCCACCTTTTCCAGAAAGGTCAGTTGGAAGGTAGAGGCAGCCACATGAACTGCAAACTCGACAATAATCGTCGAAACACTCTCAGTTTTTGGCAAAATCTTCCAAATGAGTTGGTTGATACTCCCTATTATTGTTTTGAGTGAATCCATCAATACATCGCTCCAGGAAGGAATCTTTGCTCAGATCTTCATAAATTGGTTTAATCCCTTCGAGAACATCACTCGGTACAGTAGAGTAAGAGTGTTTAAAAGAACGCAATTCGTTTGCAGCTGCGGCTCTCTGCCGTTCACACCATGCTCGGGCATTTTTGGTGCTGTGGATGTTTGTCAGTTGTGGCGTAGTGATAATAAGTCGCCCAAATGATTTCTTCTACAGAGTGAGAATTGTAACGGATGGCACGACCATAGTAAAGCGTTCGTTTATCAAACAATTTGGCAGTGAGCTTGCCTTTAGCGAAGTGTTTTCCTTTGTACTTTCTTTCCAGCCTTAATTTCAGTTCCAGTATCTATTACACTTTTTTTCACTAAATCGCGCAAACAGGGCCCCATCCTCTTCTGAACATGTCCTACACATTCCTTTTTGTTGATTACGAAATCTTCACCATGAGGTTTAGCACTGACGACACCACTGTACGTTTCGGTGTCGCCATCTCCAATATAGTTTCGAAGCTCCACATCATTCTTTCGTGAACGTTTAAACATTGTGACGATCACATCAAGCATTGGCCTATGTTTTTTCATCAGACTCACGCCATTCTTCTAACTCTGCAGAATCGAGTCTACTCTCCCAAGTTGTGCACATGTGACAATCCGAACTTTTCACGAAAACGTCGATGACTTTTCTGGTATAATACCCCATCAAGGAAGCTACACACCATACAAAGAAGAGAATCCTCGCTTTTTCCCGGTTCCATCACCTGATACGGTTAATTCTGATGTAGTTTCTAGATTTTTCTCTTTGCACGTAGCTGCTTTCTCTTCTTGTACAGCAGAAACAAAAAAAGTCTTTTTACAACATTTATTACACTTAAGCGCATTTTTCTCAAATACGAGTTGTACAACTGTTTTCGATACAAAATTACTTGACAAATCCATGAGCCGGCAGAACTTTTCATATCCAGCTGATCCCAAGCCTAAAACTCGCAACACAAAAGCAAATCGATAATTAACTTCATATTCACCATTATTTATTCTTTCACTTGACAGAACGTAGTGGGGATATTTTTACATTTTTCACACATAACTTCGATGTTGAATGCAAGACCTTATTTCTTGCATGATTGAAAAGAAATGTTACCGCCACATTTTCTACACTGTACCAAAGTAGCCACAGGTCGAAAAAACTAACATAAAATCGATGATTCTAAAATGTTTTTGCAAATCTTCAGAAACGTCTCGACTAGTGCTCAGTTTTATTTTTTTGGTCGTCATTCTTGCGTTTACGCGGGGATACTCTTTTTTTAGATTGGGTACAAAATTTGAACCAGTGTTCTTTCTATCTCCTCTGGTAACTTTCTTCGACATTTTGTGAACTATAAATGAAAAATCACAGGCGATTCGATCGGTGAACTGCCGCCTAAATTTGGCGGTGACTAGAAAAATATGTAAAAAGGGAACTTTTTTACAAAATTTAAAGAAAAACTCGCCACACGTACGGTTCAGCGCATTAAATTTCTTACAACGGTAACCAGGACTAGACAAAACTTCAACGTGAACGACGATTTGCTGTGAAAACGACTAGAAGGCCAGCACAGATCGACCACAGTTCAATGACGGTTACAAAATAACAACACTTCTGCCTAGATCACCGCACATACTCCCCTGCCTGACTTTTGGCGGGAGCCTTACTCGACACACAGTTTTGCGCTTTTCGCCGCAAGCACAAGTCAGTGCCTTAGCCCTCGACCACTACCACTCGGACACAAATGCGTCTCTACCCCGATGCAGCTTTACAAACGACCGGACTTACAACAGAACAGAGGGATTTTTGGTTTTAGCCGAGTAAGCATTCTTGACATGACAAAGTAGCGATGCAACCTAGAACGACGTTTGAGAGATTGTGAATAGATGAATAACCACCAGAGACTAATTTCTAACTCAAACGTCGTAAGAGATAGCGCTACGCGTACCGAATCCGTCTCAATAGCTGTAAACATCTACCTAGCTGCGTAAATCATTTTCGAAAAAATTAATTAAGAGATTATGCAAAAGAGACAAAAAAATATGCTCTTTAATCCCGCTGTGCGTCAGGGCCAGGTAGTCGTTTTCGTTCTTTTAGTAGAGTTAGAGAGCGGCGCACAGTTATAATGCCATATCTTTGTTAGTTTTGTTTCGATTTATGTGAAATTTTGACACAATATTCTTGTGATGTTGTACATTCATTTTATGAAAGTAAAAAAAATCGACCCCCCCCCTCCAATAACTATTCTACGCTCCATTATTTTCACTTCCTCAAATCACCTTTTCTCTAAATTCTTGATTATAACTGACTCCCATTTGTTCTCCCCTACCTGATCATTCCTGTGATTTTATTATACTCCGTATACACTTATCCAAGTTCATTCTTCCTTTCATTCCATTCAAATTGATTCGCTGTAGATTCCTAGCCATCTGGGGGCATCTTTGGTAATGAAGTCATCGGATCCTCGGCTCGGGTTGCTGCTTCTTCCCACCCCTTTTTCTTCAGAAAAACTTTAATCTTCTTCCGCCGTGTAAAAATTTCCATCTTGAGTATTGGTCGGATATGTACGTTCCCTCTTTTTCTAATAATTATTAATTTCATCTGTCTGTTCAACTTAGTCTTCCTGCCAGTCCCTTGTTTTCTTTGTTTCCTTCACTTCGTCGTTCTGTTGTTGCCTCGGTTAATTTCTTAATCCATATTCTATTATCTTCTTTCCCCGTTTTCGTTTTTCGTGTTGGTTGCTTCTCCGCGCACTGTCTTTTCCACTTAAACGAAGAGCGTGTTTTCGATGCCGATCATGAAGTATTTATCTTTTTCTGCTGAGCGTTCTGCGTTCTGCTTTCTACTTCAGTTTGCTGCGACTTGGCACTCCGTATTGTACCTCTTATATCATGTCTTTTCCTTCCCCACACATGGTTCCTACTATTTGTTCTAACAATATCTCACCGTATCAAGATACCATTGACTAACCTTTTCTAATTGTTTTTACCTAAAGCTTTCCCTGGTTGACGAGCCCTTCCTACTATTTGTGCCTTCCTCCTAACAATATCTCACCGTATCAAGATGCAATTGACCTTCCTTTTCTAATTGTTTCTGTCTAAAGTTTTCCCTGGTCGACGCCCCCCCCCACCAAAAAAAGAAAAAAAAGAAACAAAAATTATTTAGTTTTAAGATAATTTAAAGCAAATCGATAACGACGTTGTAACATGTTTTTTGTCTACATTTATTTTTTTTCTTTTTCGTACCAAGCAAAAACATTCATGTTAAAAAGATATTGTCCTCTTTCAATATAGAGCCGGATGAAGCGCTACCGAAAAAACGGCTGCTATAATTGATGTAACGCCTCAACTGCTGACTCCGAAAAAAATTCCGTTTCTTTGTAACGGTAAGTGAAAATCAGTTGCTGTGGTAGTTGCCGATCCAAATCCTTCAAATTTCCTTTTTTTTTTTTTTTTTGTTGCTGACCGCTGATAACTAATTTGGTTGCAGCGTTTTTTAATTCTCCGTTATATATTGTTTTTATTCACACCTGCTTTTTTTCTCTTTTTTAAATACTTTTTGAAATAATATATTCACTAAACAGCAAGCAAAAATGAATGATCCGCTTATCGCAGAAACGAAAAGCGGTTGACAAAATGAAAAAAGAGTTAAAAGGCCAACATAGAACTAAACATGTAAATAAACGCCCGAGTTTTTTTCTTTTCAGCTGAAGATAGGCCTTGCCTGAAAGCCCCTTTTTTGGGATAAGTATATTATTTATAGTATAAAAAAATAAATGCTAAAATAACAAACTAATACGTAAGTAACAAAATTAATATAAGAATATCAAACTTGTTATCTTAGGAACGTTTTCGGGCATAACCCATCTTCAGCTAAAATATAATCGAACTAAATTAAAAACATAGTGTAACAGTGAACACAATTTAAAACTTCACTTTGAAGCTAAAATAAAATTAAATTAAAAATAAATTAAAATGAAAATAACATGAAACATAGCACACATGTGAATTGAACTACAGTCTAATGATGTGTTAGACTGTAGTTCAATTCACATGTGTGCTATGTTTCATGTTATTTTCATTTTAATTTATTTTTAATTTAATTTTATTTTAGCTTCAAAGTGAAGTTTTAAATTGTGTTCACTGTTACACTATGTTTTTAATTTAGTTCGATTATATTTTAGCTGAAGATGGGTTATGCCCGAAAACGTTCCTAAGATAACAAGTTTGATATTCTTATATTAATTTTGTTACTTACGTATTAGTTTGTTATTTTAGCATTTATTTTTTTATACTATAGTTACTAACAAACAGGATGACAAAATATTCTTTAAAGTATATTATTTATTCATCATTATTTAGTAAATCTTGATTTTTCATAATTTCAATTTCCCTTACATTATTGTTTAAAGTTTCTTCGGAAAATCCCGTCAATCTTTCGCAGCATTTATTTCGAGTTCACATTTTGGTACTATTCGTAGCTTCTAAAAGATGATGACTATTATAAGATTTTTGTTTTTTCGTAGTAACATTTAGTGCCTTAATTTTTTTCGATTTAATTTCAATTAATTCTCGCTGCAAATTTAAATATCCGTTCGACTTTCGACTTTTATAATCTGAAGTTTACATATTAATTACAAAACCGAAAAAACGGTATAAAACGTGTTGCGCGATACTTCACAAAAACGAAAAAATAATTTAAATCATCACCGAGCAGCGAGGTCTTAAGTGTTTCAAATTTGAATGAAAAAATCGTAAATTGAACGAAATAGGCGATGTCTTTTTCTCTCTTTTTTTCGTTCTCTTTTTTTTTGGCGTGTCAACTACGAATTACTCCAGCAGGGTAAGTAAAATTTTTTTATTTATTTATTTTTTTAATTATTTTTGGAGGGGGGGGCTCCTATTAATGTAACCCATTGTAAGTGTCAATGTGCGGTAGCGGAATATTTCACCTGAACATTTATTAACCTGAACGTTTATTAACACAGCTGCTTATAACCGACTAGAGCACGCGGGGGAGCTGGTTCGGGCGATATAAGCACGAACAGCTTAATTACGGTTCACGATTAGTATAATATTTTTTTTAATAAAATGACCGTTAATACGAGAGCACAGTTTTTTCCCTTTCGTTTTGTGTCTGACATAAAAAGAGACATACTAGTAGCATGCAAGCGAGAAGAAATTACAAGCGTACACGCGAAGAAAAAACAAAAATAAAGGAAAAGAACGGAACGGGAACATTTTCCATCGGGAAATAACTTGAGGTTTTTTTTGGTTTTTTCTTTTTTGGATTAGTCTAGTAAACTGTTGGAAAATTTCCGGTAAAGTCCTTCACTGGAAGATTTGACAAGTTAAAGCAAACGAGAGAAGTATGCCTCGATTTATTCGTTATTCTTTACACTTTCCCTCTTTTGTTGAAAAAACATAATTTTACATTCAGCTATCTGGCACGTTATTTTCCGGCATGTGCAATCTGCACATATTGCGAGCAAAAAGGTATCCTTGGCCACGATTCCATTCTTTCATCGTCGTCTCGTTTTCCTACAACCGAATATCCACTTATCTGTTGTCCCGATCGTATATTGTCTTCAGATGTTCCTCTATTCCGGGTTTTTGTTTTCATCTTTAAAAAATTTGTGCACCTCCGCCCACGTTGTTCCTCTTGACAAGTGTTCGCATATTTTCCTCTCTTGCTGGCGTCCCTGTTTTACACTTTCATGTATCCGCCGCAATCTCGTAAAAGGTCGAATCGGAGAAAAAAACAAACAAAATATATTTCATTCCGACGAAGCTATTTCTAATTTCACACTGTTCCTTGTAAATAGGCGTATAATATTTTCTGGTAATATTTTTAATTTTTTCCCGCAAAAACGGTAACAACTATTATCATTGTTTTATTTTTTTTCTTATATAGCCAGTTTGGAAAACGCAAATTTAAAAAATATACATTACAGCTACGTTCGAATTCTTACAATTTTCAATGTACACATCCCCCCCCCCCTCATTTGCGTCCTATCGTTGATTAAATGACCCGAAAGGATCTAGTGCAACTGCTGAATAATAGCAAAAAAATCAAAAGAAAAAAATGACACTTTATTTAAGCTACGAAATGAGAAATCTAACCGACAGAAGCCACTGTGTTAAAAGTATTATTCGCGCGCCAGATTCGGCTTGTTTGTCGAATTTCAGGCGATCTAAAATAATAACTGGCGTTTTATTAAATAAAAACGAAGGTGAAAATGACACTAGAAATTAAACTATCTAAACAGGCGCCGTAACATTTTTCTCAGCTCGGGGGAAAGATTGAAAAAGATATTTTGGCTGCAGAAATCACTTCACTACCGTATTAAAACTAAGAAATTAATTAATTTTTGCGATTCATTTTGTAATAAGAATTTTTAGCGTAAAAAATTTTGTAATAAGAACTTTCAAAGTAAAATTTTGTAATAAGAATGTTTAGCGTAGAGATTATAACAAGAATAATAAAAATCACATTAATCAATGTTTTACAAATAATTTTATTTCCGACCAAAATTAACCGTTCGCTTTTTGGTTTTTTTTTTTTTTCTTTTTAAAGAAATTATACAAGAACGAGGGTAAATTTTCACGAAATTTCTACATTATACAAAGTTTATCACGCTAAAAATAGAACCGATCTTATATTTTACAAATTTTCCACTTTGCCCGTTTTTTTTCCATTTCTTCAAATTTTCAGGGTAAGGTGAATTGCCGGGATCATCTCACCTGACGGCAATGCTAAACGAGAAACGCTATCCAAAAAGAGTTGTCCTACACGTGATCGTCATCATCATCTTCGGCTATTTTCAATCCACTGCTGGATGTGTAGCTCTCTCGAAGTTCCTTCCATTTTTTCTTGTCTGCCGCTTTGCTCTTGAAACTTATTTATGCCGTCCACCCAACGGTGATACACTATACCTTTTTTTTTGGAAAACAAAAGAAAAAAAGTCATTGAAAAATTCCGTACGCCTATCATTTGTTTAGTGTTTTTTGGGATTTTCCAATAGCATCGTGTGAACGAATTTTTAAAGAAAAACGGGAAGTTGCCAGCTGAATGGCAACGAGAAAGGATTAAACTTTTAATTGTAATAAAGCGCACTAACAAAATGTACACGTAGGCGTCACACATCTAATTAAATTAAATTTCCACAGCAGGTAGGAGATGTGGGAGCCCGCAACAGATGGGTCAGTGTTGACCGTCGTTGCTTCTTCGCGCCACCGCTGATAGTTTGTAAAACGAAAAAAATTGAAGCAGAGTGAAAAGTAAAATATTGATTTTATTTAGAAATAATGTCTAAATTTTTTGTTTGTTTGTTTTTTTTTTGTTTTTTTTTTTTTTTTTTGGCGCGGCCAGAAACTATTTGGCCACTAACACAACTTCTACAAATGAGCTAGACTAACAGAATAGTGTGTATAAATAAGTAGATTGAATCCTTAAACACGTCATAGATTAAGAGCAAAGAGTATCGTTAACAGTAAAGTTCGAGCAAACATGGCCGCAATGACGTAGTCCACACATGTCGAATAGAAGGATATGTTAATTCCACACTGATAATTTTAAACGTTTACAATACAATTCGAACACACATGGCCGCAATCGTATGACATAGCCCACGACGAGTGCCAAGGAGGATAGAATATAAAATTAACACTGACTCTATCCCAAGTGCAACAGGCACTGGGATGCGACTGGATAGCAGTAAGTTATATAGGTTTAGAACCAAGTAGTATATAGCAAGGTAGTAGCAAGGCTTCCGAAGATGCCAGTTATTAGCTACATTAGAACTCTGAAACCGGCCTTTCACCACACTAAATAGTAATTCCGTTATTAATAATAAATTTGAACAAAATCACTACAATATAGCATCGGTATAATATATAAGAAACATTATATGAACATCCCAGGAAGATTAACATCTTAAAGAAGCGACCTCTAGCATGTTCGTATTTATTACAGTTAAACAATAAATGATTCGATACCCTCGTCAAAATTGAAAAATTGGTGAGAATCACAGAAAACACCAAATGGTGGTGACCTGTAGGAATAGGGAGAAGTACCACGGACCAGAGTTAAGCAAGGCCCGACGAAAAATAATTTTTGATATAATAATGAAGAAATCATATATATATATACATATATATATATATATATGTATTTTTTATTTTTGTTTATTGCATTTTCTTTATAAAGTAAAAAAGAAAATATGTGTGCTTGAGACCACACAGTAGATGTGAAAACACGTATACTTACTTTAATGTTTTCTAATGATTTTTTTCATTGAATCATAAGCAATTATGTATTATTTTAAAGTAAAATATTGTCCTTTATTTTCTTTATTCTTCATTTTATTTCAATAAAATAATTTCAGTTGCAAAATAGATCATCTATTCTTCATCGTTACCATATTCTAAAAACGAAACAATAGCTTTATGATAACTGAAATATGATATAAATTAGCAGCGACGCCGACGTTCGAATTGCCGAATGCCATAGATGCTGAGTCATCAGTGCTGATGCAAAATTCGCGTCCACTGCTCGCAAATAAACGTGTCAGGCGCGCCCAAAGGAGTTTTCACATTTAAATCAAAGAAGGAACTAACCGAGAATTTCATATTAGTAATAGAATTAATAATAATAAATTAATTAATTACGAAATCTGCGATAAACGATATCATGTTGGAATCTCTGAGGACTTAAAGGTGACACACGAACCGTTACAGTATCAGCTAATAATTCCGTTTTTTTCCAGATTTAAGTTGCGGCTTCCTTAAGAAATCGCAACAGGTCGCGTTATTACCGGGTGTTAATGTAATTTTAAACATTTCCGGAAGAAAATCAAATTACCTCCACCGGAAAGAAGGACACATCCGTACTATTAAGAATTTAAATTTCTACTCCCGCGCGTGTACTGGTTTGGTTCCACTACGCTTAAAAATAAAACATCACAGAAAAAAAATAATAATAATAATTGGAAAAAATCAAAAAAAAAAAAAATAAATAAATAAGTAAACAAATAAATAAATAAATAAATAAATAAATAAATAAATAAATAAATAAATAAATAAATAAAAAAGCGGCTAGAGAAACAAAAGCGATTGATAAATACTATAGTTGAAAAGTGCATATGATTTTTGGACGAAACACGGCTCTGTAATATTGCCATCAGTTGCTGATAGAGCCGGTACAGATTAGTACGCAGTAAATTTCGGGTTATTTTTTTATTTCTCCGGTAAATAATTCGATATCTACTTCGAACTTCATCATAAATAAACAGACACCGGCACTGAAATTACAGTTATCGGATGAATGCAAATGTTGCATTTCCCGCAAAAATAGCTCCATCTAAACGGATGCATTAATGTTTTTTATATAAAAAAAAAAAAAACAAAATAAATACACCAGATATATTACTTAATCAAGAGTAAGCTAAGCAATATCCCCGTTTATTGTAAGTTTCTATATTGTCGTTTCCATACTGTCGTCTCTACATTGTCGTTCCATTGTAGGAGAAACACTAATTGTTGGACGATACTTGTGTAGAAGCAGTACCGTGTCTAGAATTTTGAAAATTTTCTTCGCATATTTATTTTATAAGTTTTTTTTTTTTTTTTTATATAATATACTATTACGAGCTGTCCATCGAGGACATTTAGCAATATGTATGAATGAAATTAAACATGAAGGGAGGAGTACCCAATGGCACCTACCCGATTTACACCGACCTTAAACAAGGTCCTGCGGTTTCTGGCGTTTCAGTTTTCTTATATCATCGGGGTAGCATCTAGCAATCCTTTAGCAAGAGGGTTTTCGGATGAATATCGATAGTCTTTCTGCGTGTCTTTTAGCGTGTGAACTTTAATGACATCAGCCACCTAATCTGTATACAAATCTCGATGTAAGGTTAGATTAGTAACATAGTACGGTGCTTTGGTTATCAACCGAAGGATCTTGTTCTGAGAAGTTTATTTCATAAATAAAAATACATTTTTCACTATAATATTCATACTATTAATTAATTATTTCTATCATAAAATATGAAGCATATTTTTTCTTTTATTTTTTAACGTAAGAACACCCTAAAAAATCATCAATATTTACTTTAAATTTTTGATTTTTTTCAGATTTTTGTGTATTTGATAATAACTATTTTAGTTCTAATCGAGAGGGGTTAACCCCCAAACCCCCCTTGTGGACACGGCCCTGTGTAAAAGTAATATTATTCGAAATGGAAACAAGTATTGAAAGTATCACTCAGGATGGAACAGCTGTGTAACTCAGGATGACACGTATTAATTAAATTACGCGGTCAACATAACAAAAAATATCAAAAGATAAAAAAAAAACCACAGAAATTAAAAATTAATGATAAGTTTATTGACTTTGAAAAAATTTAAAGTTTACTATTAGATCAGTAAGTTGAAATATGCTTAATAAATCTGTATTTTTTTTTTTTTTTTTTTATTTAAATAAGTTGTGGGTCTCACAGAGCAAGTATGCCCGTTGTGTGAGTGCCCGATACTCTTGTTATCATTTATTCAGTTTATTATACACATTAGAAAATTATTCATACTTCTGGAACGAAATCGAAATAAATACGCCTTAATTAGTCTTATATATATTTATAATAATATACGCTTTCACTCTAGAGAGTTAGGAATACACACCAAACATAAAGGTTGTTTATGTATTCAATACGCATACTTATTCTTCTTTAAATAATGCAGCAGAAAAGTATCGGAGAAGGAAAAACGCAATAATCGCAGAAGAAAATATATATTTAAATTATTATATAACTAAATTATCCGAATGGAAAGAATTGTGTGACCTAGTTTGGCTTTTCATTCCTTACACCATTCCTTCAGTCATTTCACTACTTCCTTTTTAAATACAGCAATACTGTTTTCGTTTAAAATGTGATTGGGAATATATTACTGATTACTTTTCCGTTTAACTTTTTAAATACACTTTCTGCTTGTTTTACGAATTAAAAAGGAAATATTACAAACAAATTTTTAAACCTAAAAAAATTAATAAAAAGAAAAAAATTATTCTTTGGTTGTTTCTAATGAGGAATTTAGATATAAAACTGGCCTCCTACATGTACGTTGTTTTCAATTAAAAGCATTGGGGTTCGCTTATGAAATGTTTTTTTTTTTTTTTTTCTAGAACTCCATATTTTAATGTACAAACTACACCAAACACCGATAAGGCTCCCTACATACTGACATTGATAAGGCACTGGACTTCGAATGGAATAGCTAGAAAATTTCGTATACATTTAATGTACATTTTTAACGGTATTGTTTCACTTCTGATTTTCATTGCTTTCCGAAAAGAAAAAAAAAAGAAAAAAAAAAAACCTTAAAAAGCGGAATGAAATAGTACGAAAAATGCTGCGTTTAGTCTTTTATAGCAGCCTACACAGTTAATGACTAAACCGACTCAGAATTAAGACCTTAGTTTAAAATTCGACAATTACGATGCGTTGTTGCCAATACGAAATCATATTCGTACGCTTGCCAACTTTTTTCTTCTAACTGCCCAGTAAGTGAAATCCTAAATTTGGGGCGAAATGGGAATGAGGCAAAATGTGAAGTTACCGGTGTATTTCAGCCACATTATCAAAGGCGATCGCTGATCTGTTCGTATCTTTTTTTTATCGTAGCGCGCAATCACAGGACAATAATATCACCGCGGTGTTTATAAAAATGCCATCTTAAGTACGAATTCCAATACGGCGATACTCACTTTTTGCCATTGCCTTCCACCCGCAATTATAAATTATTTCGTTTTTGATGATTTTTATGATTTTCGATTTTCCCGGCATAACTTGACCGCTCTAGCAAAAAAAAAAAAAAAAAAAAAAAAAAAAGAAGAAAAAAAAAAGAAAAACATTTTTTACCATTTTCTTTTTAAGGGGGCAAAATTATAAAGTTTCTCACTAATAATGTGGAAAAAATCATGCCAAAAACTTCCATAACGCGTTGAAATAATGCGAGAACTAAGAAATTTTTGCAGGAGTTCTTGTAAAATAATTCCGAAAATGTATAAATTTAATTACAGCGTTATACGCCCACTATTTCGCTTCCGCTGGTTGAACATTAGTCTAGTACAAATGCAAATAAAAATTAGTCTGACAAATTAGCAAACTTCACCTGTATTTGTTGTTATAACACCGGCGACAAAGTCTTACCGACCTCCTCTCGCCGCTCCGTTAAATAACGTCTTTTGCACAAACACCTAAGTGGCACCAGCACACTACGCATCCTTTTCAGTTTCCCTAATATGTTTTTTTAGAATTAAATAGTCGCTCCCACTAAAAAAAACAACAAAAAAAACCCTCGTCGAACTAGAAAGCCAAGTAGAGTAGTAGCTTCGCTAATCTCTCTAATTTCTCGATGTAATTTTTTAAGCTTCCAGCAAAATCTATATTTCTACTTGAGAACTCTCCAGTTCATGTTATTCCGAAACGGATCTGCGCACCACCGATGTCTACTTGAACTGTATAATACGTTCTCTTCACCTGTTCCATGACCAACACTCTCATTAAATCCGATAGAGAATTCGCTAAACGATTTAAAATCTGTGTAACTCTTTGCAATTGCGCGCGGTTTACCCTTCCGAAAAGATTTGCCGAAGAGAAAAACCGAAACGAAAAATACGACCGGGGTTCCGTTTAAGAACGAAGAAATTATGCCTTCTTTTTTCTTTTTTTTAATACGTTCTTTGTAAAACAAAAAATAACGCAGTTGAGTCGATTTTTCCGGATAATCGTAGCGTAAATTATAACACTATTATACATTATTATTGTAATTTTTAATATTCCTTTTAAAAAAAATCGCCATCCAGTACTGAAAAAACTAATTTCCCCGAATTTTTAATAGCGAAGTTTTCTAAGAATGAAAAGTTTCGCGCGATTATAATAATAAATAATTAATGTCGAAATTGCAAGCATTCTAGATTGTACAACATACACACATTTCCGAATCGAAACAATTTCCATTGTGTAATAATAAGTTTTAATGAAAAAAAAAAAAAAGAAAAGTAAATAAATTATTTTAAATTTGCCTTTCTATTCGCTTTTTTTTCCCCTCTCTTTTTGGCTTCTATGGTGTAGGTTTTTAAAAAAAGTCTACAATAATAAGTTATATTTTATAGTAAACTTTTCTCACTTCTAGGTACACAACGAAATACAACGAAATGCTGTGTAGGGTGGTAATATATGAACTCTTTTTCACACTATTCTAATAATTCAACTAGGAGTAGTGAAAAAATAAATAAAATGCCAGAGATCGCAGTCGGCGAAAAGCAGGCTAAAACGGTTTAAGCGGTTAACGCTGCAATAAATGTATACGCGTGTGTACCTTTGATGGATTTGCCGGGTATATTCGTCGCAGACAAATAGGAAAATATGCGCGCTGAAGCCGAACACTAGGGCGAAGAGAAAAAGAAAAATCGCGAAAAAGAAATACGAATCGGCGGCACACTGATCACCCGGACGCAAATAAACGAATCGAACGTTAAAATCGAATTTGCAGAAAATTAAAAGGCCACCACTGTATCATCTGGACGGGACCGACGAACGCACCCAAACACTATATGGAAAAATTGTACACTGAGCCCTAAGAAGAATGTCAATCTGGAGGACGGTTTTGGAACAGTTCGTACAATCAGCGCCATCTGCCGATTTCCCGCGGAACTATAAGTTGGACCTCTCGTTTATCTCGGTTCTGTATCATTCGACGCGGCCACACACGAAACACCCTCGCCGTACTTCGGCAAAACTCGCGCTTAAGGAATTTATTATTTAAATAATTACACACAGTTTTTGCTTTATATCCGAAAATTCGTTAAGTTTTTCACCGGCGGGGGATACTCATCATCGCAGTCATCGGAAAAGTGAGTACGGGCTAAATCGGAGCGCGCGCGGCAATTAATCAAAAGGCTAACAATTGACTCGAAGAAAAGCAGTTAGGCATCCGGCAGGTATGAAAACGAATGCCGAAAATTCATTCCGCGCTGATCCGCTAATGTATACTAAATTATTCCCTGACATTAGCAGAAAGAGGAAAAATTTAAAGGGAAATCCGGAAAATTCTGTTTCCCTTTTTTTCGTTGTCGTTTGCCCATATTTTTGCCCCCATTATGCGCGTTAGAGTAGCATTTTTTCAACTAGTAATTCGGCGCGAACGAGAAATTTTTCTACACTTTCAACGTGCGGTAGTTTTGCAAACGGGAAACAACCTAATACGCTACTTCGACTGAACCCCAGCGCTATTATACAGTTATTTTAGGAATTCTAAACATTAAGCGAGGGGGAAATGAACGACGAAAAAAAAAAGGACAACCGACATCGATCGTAAGAAGCATAAAATGTCACAAAGTCAAAGAGGAAATAATATACGCCTAACAAATCTGTCATCGTAGTACTAGCGTGAACAGATGCGCGGTAAAATGAGGAAGATAAGATCGTAGTGTCCAGGAGAAAAAATTTGAACTTTGCCGCCAAACAATAACAGGACTGAACTACTTTCTTTCACCTTAAATGTGATTTCTTCGTGGTCTTTACGAGTTTCCTGAAATCGAAAAAAATTAATTTGCTCATTAGCTCCAATACGGGAGGCACAGAGCTCGAATTTCGGCTAAAATTACGATAACGAAGATAATTTTGATAATATCTAGAAACATAATGAAGAAAGAACGGAAAACAAATACACTTCCGGAAAAGCGATTGGTGGAGGAAAATCTATTAATGTGAAAAAGGGAAAATTCAGATTCAGCGATAGAAATTAAAACAAAAAAAAAAAAAGGAGGAGAAAGTAGTTGGAATCAGAAAGAAGTTAAGAAGAGCGGAATGAAAAAGTCAACGATTTTTCCAAGAAAAGACCCGTCACGGACAAGACGGGCAGGGGTAACAAAGAGAAACCAAGAATACGAGGTTTATTTGTTTATTTTTTTTTTTTTTTTTTTTTTTTTTATGGACTGGACTGTCGTCCATTTAGTCATCCATCCAATAATACAAGGATATTAATTAGGAAAACAATTTACGGTAGACATTATGTTCAAAAAAATTTGATGTTAAAATTTAACGTTTCTCGGAAAGCGCTTATACACACTTAACACCATCGTCAGAAATGTAAGAGCTTTCCGAAACGTTAAATTTTAAGATTGCAATTTTTAAGCACAAATTGTTTTCTTTAATTATATCCGCGATGGAAGCTTTAAATGTTTTTACATACAAGATCGTTTTTTTTTTGTTTTTTTTTTTTTTTTTTGCAGTTCAAAGTATTTAACGAAGGAATCAGAAAAAACAGTTTCAGTAATTATGTTCATTAGAGTGCAATCTTAATAGACCGAGAATAAATGGATGAATATGAATGAGTCAAAAAACGGCTTTATACCTTTCGAACAGGACCCTCTTCCAAGTACCGAATAAACCGACACTTCGGTAATTTTAAGTTAACGTAGAACAAAAAGGATTAGTTAGACCATTCGATGGCAGATTGATAATATGAAGGAAATAAGAAGAGTGGGTGGGGGGGGTGATTATGGACAAATGAAAAAAAAATGACAAAAAGAAACACCATATAGACTGGGAGCTGAGAGAGATGAGCATTCGACGAAGAAGACGAATGCTACTCCAGTTAAAATAAACGTCACACGTGAAGGAGAGAAGATAGTTGATGAAAATGTATGGCGTTTCGTTATGCGTAGAAAAATCGGAAGTAACCCGAGGTTCCTCATTCTGTTTACCTGAGGAGTTCCCGGCTGCTCATCGTTTTCTTCAATTTTAATAAAACTACGTTAGACGATATCTTCAGAAATTTAATCGGTAAAATTTGTTGTAATTTTCGGAATATATTACAATGATCGCTTAATCGATCCTTTTTACATACTTCTAAAAATGGTACCCGGCTTTCATAAATAAAAAAAACACCCTTCAATTGACTGTATTTGATTAGCCGTCAAATATTACGCAACTTATCTGTCTATAATTTTCCGTCTTTATTAAAATTTTCCCCGATGATTAAGTGTTGTCGGTCTAAACGGCTCTAAAAGTTTTCCCGGATTTCCAGTATACGAGAAAATTTTGAAATTTTGCAACGTATCATTTGCTTTAGCTTGAAAATTTTCACGACTTCCGCATAATTCCCATTCCGTCGGAAGTAAATAAAGTAAATAAATAACGTTTCGTATATATTGTAAAAGATTGCAACATAGAAGTTAACGCATATATATATATATATATATATATATATATAATATACAGTGGAAATTGTTTAACACGAAACCGGTTAACCCGAAAAATCGCTTAATACGAAACAACACTACGGTCCCGACAAAATGCCATATAATTACTTCCTTTTTTTTATCTTTTATCACGAAACAAAAACCGCTTAACACGAAAAGATTTTGCTTCTCAGAAGGACAAAAATATACCTGCTTTTCCAGTCGCACCCCTTAACAGATAAATAAAATTAACACAGGTTACTATTATTTACCCCCTAGGAATGCAATACTACTTAATTTCGGGCGACAAGTTTCCCAAAAAACGATAATTTTTTATGCTTTTTTTTTATAATGTAATTATTTGAAGAGTATATACGTACTACCTACAACTGCTAATGTTAGCGGAAAATCGAATTGATACATTTTACCAACATTAAAAATATTGGTGAATTTTTAATTTTTTTATATTCGCTTTTTTTTTTTGCATGTTTCCGTTAACACGAAATCCTTTTAACACGAAGAAATATTTCGGTCCCTTCAGTTTCGTGTTAAACGGTTTCCACTGTATATATATAAATAATATGCAATACCCAGCATCATTCCATTGTTTTATTCGTATTCCTGAGTACGTTTTTTTATTATTGATGTAGTAAAAATTTGTATCCTATTCTTGGCACATTTGTGCAATTAGAAGCTATTTAGCCGTTTTATTCGATTTCATATCAGATCACAATTTCCGTTGCAAGTTGCACTTTTGAAAGAATATTTAAATGTTTCACCTTTTTTTGCTCTCTCAGAACTTTAATTCGCATTCACCGGCTGTTCCGAGATTTTCACTGCGGAATCCCATGCAGGGAAATATGTATCGCTTTTGATCGCGCACGTTTATCACGATGACGTTTCTCATCATTATCAGCATTATTTTTTCCTCTTTTAGGCTCGTCGACTGTAATTATTAACTCGACGCAACGACGATAATGTGTTCTGTACATTTCAACGTACGCGGCGAGATTCGAACCAGGTTATTACAACATTAGCTAAGCAAGTGCGACAATGTTGCCTGGCTACGCCGAATATGGAATCTATTATATCGTTACCATTTTTGTTGCTCCGATAGAACTCTCCGCAGGTTTGACCCGCTGAAGCCCCCCCCCCAGCTAAGTGTTTGAAACTTCGCTCCTATACTTTTTCCCGATTCCGGCTTCTCAATCTTCGCTAACACATTCATTCCCTCGCTAAAACGTGAAAATATTTCCCATCTCCACCTGCACCGAAAGCATCGAATGATAATATATACACGTGCAGCTTTATAAATGCCGATTTTACTGATGAACCTACGATTTCCACGTTTACCGTGATAACACCTTCATTTTCCCTGAAATCTAACAATATCGATCTCTTTGTCTCTCTCGCTCTCTCTTTCTCGTTATTGCAATTCCATAACGTTTGTTGCGCCGCGCGCGCCATGTACTAAGAATATGGGAAAGAATGAATACCCCCGGGGGGGAAATCAAACCGAAAACAACCCTTTTCATAGCATGCGAAGGATCGATATTTTAAAAGAATACGTCGAGAGCTCGGTAGTACCGCAAGAGAAAAAAGGTTGATATCATTACAAATAACTTGACTGACGGAAGACGATTAACTGAGACAGGACCGAAAAAGGAGAACGGCGGTCCAGTGCTAGATTTCGAAGTAAACCAATTATACGATTTATTTCTCTCGTACTAAATCGGATAACAACCGTTTTCGAGTTTAGTCGACAGCACGAATGAAATAATGAATGTTTAGTCTCGAATAAATTAAATAATAAACTGAATTCAATCAGACGCTGAGGAAAAATCCGAATCCGAACGAACGAAAAGAAAAAGAAACGAAAAATAGTAAGAACCAAGTGTTTTTCAAATACAACGAAAAAAAAAAAAAAAAAACAAAAAAGAAAAAAAAGAAACCCGCCATTTTTCATTTTTCCCGATATCAATGACGCAAACTGAAATAACATCAGCGCGTAAAAAAATAAAACACACTAAAAAGTACCACTGCTACAGACAGACCCACCTAAAACTACATTTAAAAAGAATATAATATAGAAATTTTTACTAAACAAAACGCTATTAAATAAATAAATACGCATCGCCTAAAAACTTTACACATGTATTTTCTTTTCACACACACACGCGCACACACGCGCGCACAATACACATACACATGTACAAGTTTCGAGTTATTTTTAAAGGAAAGCAGCAGAGAAGTGGTAAATGTTTGTTTTATAAACCGTTAAGTAAAATGAACAAAATGAACACTCGAGAATGAAGCAGAAAAATTTAATAAAAACCGAATGGTTCCCAGCGAATAATAGTGTCGAAAATATCCCCGCGCCACCGTTCTAATTTCGAATATCGCATTTTCCATCGTCTTCATCGCGGTTTGTATAACTTCCTGTTAACCGTAATCGATTTTATCTCGTTCTTTTTTTACTTTTTTTTGTTTTTTTTTACTTTTTTACTTTTTTATTGGGCTTGTCAGCTACGGACCATTACCCATCAAGAAGGAAGAACGTAGGACAAAATGAGGACACTAAGAAAGTTATTCGGAGAACTAGGAGATGGCCAGAACTACTATGAAGAGATGTTGCAAGGGAGTCAAAAAATATATCGGTACTAGAACCCGTGCAATTAGCAGTCCGAAGGGAGATAAATGTGTAGACGAAAAAAGGTATAAAGGGTATACCTTAAAGGAAAGGATCGTTTCAGCTGTCGTAACACTCGACCAAAATGTCCGGTGCCACGAAATGTTCTTTTTACCACGAGCAACAGATTTACAGAAGAATTGCATAAAAATGAAGAGCAGTGTAATTAGCGCGCTCCAATGCAATCCAACAGAACGACGAATGAAAATCGCCGATAAATACGGGCCGTTATCAGCTGCAATCGCTGTCCCATTTGACAAAAACCAGGTTGTTTTTAACATTTTTTCGTTACCAGGTATTTAACAAGTGCCGCTGCACTTTCCATCTTTGAAAAGTCTTTCGTTAACCTCCAATTCACATCTGTATAGTATTGACAGTTGAGGATTGGCGGCCCCATCTAATCACTAGAAACATCGTCCAAATTGAATACAACGAAGTTCAGATAAATACTAACGGCTATAATTCTGAATCGCCTATTCGCGTGAACCAAAAAGAAGACAAACACTGAGGTACTACAGACGATGGGAAAAGAAAAGTAGCTGATTGACACCGTCAAAGGAAGAAAAATAGAATAGTTCGGTCGTGTGATGCGTGGGCCGAAGTATAACTGCAGCATATATTGATGGGAATGGTGGAAGGAAAAAGAAGAGTTGGACGCTAACAACAAGATTATCTTGGTTCAAGAACCTACAAACATGGACAGGTTGCAGTGTTGAAGAACTGTTCCGCATCGAAGAACTCCCGTATTATTCGAAAGCAGAAAATTCGATCATACAGTTTTATCAATTCATGTTCGTCGGGCGATTGATTGATTGTCGTAGCAAAATGAAATGAGGAAAATATTTAAAAATTATTACGCAGTATACGGAATATTCGATCTTTCGTAAAATAATTGATGATTTTTTTCCTTTTTACTTATCGCGAGTATGTTTATTCTTGATACATTTTAAAACTGATATTTTAAAAAATCTCTTTTTTTTTTCTATACTAGATCAATTATTATTTTTACGAAGAAAAATATAAATCCAATAATCAAACTAGTAACGAAAATAAACTATATCGGATCGACTGCAAAGCACACATAGTTTAGCCGCATTCAAAATTCCCGTCTTCGTCTTTATCTAGAGGTTGCACGTAAATCTACTTCACTGCCTGACCCCTCGTAGTTTTAAATTCCTTATATCCCAATCATGCCGTTATTTTTATTAATCGGTCTAAGAGGGTTAGTGAAGTTGGTGCCTTCTTTGTTTTTCCTTCTCATAACTACTGTGAATCTCCTTTAAAGTTCCTTCCTGCTATTCTATTTCTACCGCTGAATCTGCTACCATACTTCATGCAATCCTTTTTATCTCTCTTCCTCTTCTTTCCTTTTCGATAAATTTTGTTTGAATAACCGACTCTGAAAGCGTCTTGCAGACGATTTCTTCTCCCTCGTCGTTGCTGTCTCTTTTTTTTTCGCTCTTCTCATTTACAATCTAATTCACAAATTATATTAGATCTACTGCGCGTTCCTAGTCGTGTTGGAACTGAGGATGGTAATAAGGTGGCCGATTCTTTGGTTCGCTTAAGAGCTACCAATGGACATCCTCTTCATAAATTCCCTGCTCACAATATTAATCATATCTCCGGACAGTTCCCCATATTACATTACGGAGCGATATTTATTTGTCTCTTTTCTCCAATCCGAATAATTCCTTTTATCTTTCCTTCAACTTTTAACTTCTCTCACCGGTCAGTTTGAAAAGTTTCGTTCTCTTTGTCGTTCCATTACTGCCATATGTCACCTTCGTTTCGGTCATAGCTTTCTCTCTTCGTCACTTTTTCGTTTTTCCCTCGTCTCTTCCCAGCGGTGTCTCTTCACCCCAAAGATTCCTTTCTTCTTTTCTTCTATGTGATGTTAATCATGTTTTCTTCCAATGTTCCCTACTTTCTTCCGAACATTCCCTCTTCTATTCTCAACTTTTTCATCTTGGTCTTCTTACTCCATATAATCACTTTTATGTTCTCTCCTTCCCTTCCTCATCAGTTGTTCCTATTTTCCAGCTTCTTGCATTCATTCTATCTCGCACCAGATTAAAATCCGATATGTTCTTTTTGAGCTATTATTTAGATTTCTTGGTTGATTGGGCTGTTGCTAAAAAAAAAAAAAAGATTATATACAGCAAATTGTATTAAATAAAAATTCATCGCAGCTAGCGACAAATCTCCAACAATCTGTTCCTATTATTAAGTCAAGAACTTGGTGCAGCAGTTCGATTAAATGTGACAGTTGCACATCTTTAGATATACGGAATTACGTAAAATCGTGTACCGTATACATCGAACTGTCTAGACTGCCGAGAGTATCATGGACTTGTTACATCTATTATGTCATCGAGATAGCGAAAACGCAGCAAACTGCATAGGAAGGGACAATGTCCTTTCCGTGGATTCCAAGTCATGTTGGAATGGAAGCGAAAACAGATTTGGATCTCTTCAAAATAAAATTTTATATTATTCACGGAAATTTTAATAAACATTTTAAAAACCTTTTCGAATTTATCTCCTCAGTTGATATTTGTAAAAACTTGGAAATTCAGTAAAAAACACACTTCTATACCGATTTCTACTATTCGGTTTTTTTTTTTTTGTTTTTTAGAAAAAGAGTTCTTGCCGATTAAACGTTCAGCATTACCGACCTTCGTCAAGGAATTGCTCGAGAATTAATAAACAAGTTCCAAACCGACAAAATTTAGTTAATAATAGAATTTTTAGAAACTCGACTTTTAAGGGAAAACTAACAGACAAAAAACTGAAGCTTTCCCCCTCTATTAATAAGCACGTCCTTTCAATCACTAAATAATTATAATGTTGTTTTTCTTTTTTGTAATTTGATCGAATATTTCATTTCGTTAGTTTAGTACTACGGTAACACATGGCGCGTAAAGCACTTATAAACTTTTTTCTTCCACCAATGGGAATAGCTAAAAAATCGGCTCGAGATCGATTAGACAAAATTTACTGCACCGGTAGCGTATTCAACTATTTCACTTTATTCAAAAGCCTCGAATCTATCTGTCCATCTAGCCAAATCTCTACACCCACTCTCTTGATTTTAGGACTTTCTTTCTCTGCGGCGTTCCGCTATTGTTCCTGTTATGCGCCTTGGTTGCTTTGTTTTCGTTTTCATTCAACTCCCTCTCCGAACTGTCATCTTCATCCGAATCACCAGAACTCTCTGTGAACGCGACCACATCTTCTTCAAATGTCATTCCGTCACGACAGAATGGATCATTCTTTATTCTAGTTTGTTATATCTTAGGCTTCTTGGGCCTACTTGCGCCTCACATATCATTATCCCAGTGCTTAGTGGTTTCTTCAGTTTGGCTATTTCCCACCGAATAAGTTTTAGCTTATTTCTGCTGGATAAAGATCCTTTTCCGATTTGCCCCCCCCACGAAAAAACCCATTATTTTCTCTTAAATTATTAATTGCAAAAGGATTTACAAGCCTTGCTGCTTAAATCAAAAATAGACTATTTCGTTATATCATGAATGCTACGAAACTGTGACATTCGGAAAAAGAATAAGCCAAGCTATAGAATTAAATGCTAGAAAGCCAGTTCGTCTAATACATCCTTGCAAAAAAACGCCATTTTATCTTTTAAATTATACGGATACAATTATAATAGTAGTTAAATAGTAAAAAATTGTTACTCCGCAATTAAGATCAGAAAAAAAAATATGGGACACATTCGTAGGATGGGTTTGTAGACTACAAAGCAGCGATAGCGAAATTTAAATATTTTCCAACGGCCTAAAAGTATTTCATTAAAAAAAAAAGAAAAAAAAGAAGATACGATAAAGTAGAATTTGTTCAACTGTAATTTTAAAATGTTACACGAATTCGTGTAGACCTAAATTTGTTTTTTAATATCGGCTCTGTTACTGACGAAAATTCAGTACACAATGATTAATTTTGTTTTGCTTTCATTTTTTTAATTAGAGCAAAGTTGAAGGCACCGTTTTCGCAAAAAGGATATTAAAAATTTTGAAAAGTTTGTCAACGATTAAAGTACCGCCCCCCCTTCCCCGAATTTAACGTTAAAATGTTCCATCGCAGGAAATGTTTTTATTAATACTTTACTCTCTTTGACCAGGATTTTCCGATATATTTGCTATCAGCGCAGATTTCGAATCTTTGGCACTTTCGACTTTATAGCTCCCCAGTCCGGAAATCACAAACATTAAAAATAAACAACAGGTATTTTAAAGGGTAAACCATGAAATATACAAAGTATATGCGTGATAAACTGCTACAGCCGCAGCCTTATAGGGGAAGTACCCCCCTTCCGCTCAACCGATTCTAACCAAAAGAGGAGGTGTACAACTAGATACCAAGATGGTTCTATCTACAAAATTTCAACCTTCTACAACCAGCAGTTTTTAGAGTTCTGCGTGATAAATACATGACGTACAGACGTCACGAAAAAACGACTTAGAATGGATCCAAGGATGGTTGAAATGGATATTTTTGTTGAAATGTGAGATTAGAAAATACTCCCTACAAATACTGTACTTCTTTTCCCCCTTATAAGGAAGTAATCAAGGATGGTCAAAATGGACATATCTGTTGAAATATAGCAACAAACCCATTTTTCGCAATGACAATACTTCCTTTACTTCGTACAGGGAAGTAAAAATAATCAGTTTATTCTTTTCCATTAATGCATTAATTTTTGGTCGTTTACTATAAAAACAACAAGTATTAAAAATACTCCTTTTACTTTAAAAATTACTTTTCACTATACTTTTAGTACGTATTGGTTCATTATTTTTTCTCTTAAAATTATACGCTGAACTGGCCACACGTTACTCTGAGCACATTTATAAATTAGTACATAGGAAGTTCAAGACCGACCTAACACCTGCTCTGGATGAATTTAGGGCTTCATTCCTTGTTTTCCTCAAATTGGCTGCAAAGTTTAATTGATGTGTCTTACGGTAAGAGCAACTGCTGCACTACAAAATATGCATGTAGAACTAGCGGAGGCACTCCGTCTCTAAAATTATGCGCGTATCCTAAATGCAATCTATTGAGAGCAGAGAACCTTTTTTTTTTTTTTAAGCCCAAGCAGTGGCCACCAAGGCTCAACGTTTGGCTTGATACGGATCAGAGGTTGTTTTTTCTTTTCTACGATCATAATCCATTTTTTATTGTAAACGTGTTTCATCTTTCTGTTGAAAGGAATTTTTGAAATTTAAACGAAGAGTAAATAATATCTAAAAGATATACTACATTGAGCGGGTTACAACCACATCGTTTGTCTACATATCCCTGAGTATCGTCTAACGAATTTAAGCATGAAATGGGTTTTAAAAAAGCGCACAATACAGTAAAATAAAATAATACAATTATCGTTTCGGTTAAAGCCGAAGAAGCTTCGGCTAATATTTCGCCGAAACCGAAACTTGACCCGAAATTCATATTTTGGGCCGAATCTCTGGTCACTAGTCTCAACAAATTGAAAGAGCGTATGGACACAAACAACTATAGTCGATATATATATATATATTACTTGTTCATTCTGTCAACGGTTCTACTTTCAGACGAAGGAAAAGCCGGTTACGACGATGCTGGGCCAATAAGAAGCGTGTCCACTATTTATTCTTCAACACGTTTACATACCGAAGCAACCGTTTCTTGCTGCTTGCCGAATACGCTTAATCAGCTCGCTAATAATTTTAAAAAAAAACATACTTTGAAGCAACTGAGGCTCGACGTATTTTCTCCTTCGTTCTTAGTCGGAAATAAACGAAATTAACACCGAGTTCGTGTTTGTGGGGCAACAATAAATGCCGCATTTAGGCAGGTGAAGAGAGAAACCCTTAATGATAACGTACAAGAAGACAAGTAGCGATGATCGAGTGCACTTTTGTTGTACCACACACGCAGTAACATAAGGCAGACCAGAGTGGCACTTTGTAATTTTTCGGAACACCGCCACGGGAAAAATAACGATAACGGTAAAAATGCAACCCGATCGCGTTTGTTACCATCGAGTTTTCTTCTAGCCTGCCTACGTTCCAGTACTTCTACTTGTGGACAGAAAACTGTCGTCCATAAATCTGCCTTTTTTTCCCACGAGCTGCTTTGACAGATGCGAATTTCTCACAGCGTGAAAATAAATAGCTTAAGAAATGTCGACTAAGCTATATTCTTGCTAACTTTTTACAGAAAACTCTAATTTCCTCAGCGTTGGCTGCGCGACAAAAAAACCTCGCAAACATAAAGAAAAACATAAAATAAAAGACAATGGAAACCGGAACGTAACATCGATATTCGAAATTGCCATGCGAAGAAACAGAACGCAACTATGACATAGTTTTTTCCAAAAAAAACAAAAAAACAAAATAAAAACATCACGTGTGTGTGTCATACTTCGAAAAAGGCGAGATTTATTAAAGTGTTTTCTTCTACATTGTTAGCGAAAAATTATTTTACAAAACGCTAAACAAACAGCTGACTGAAAATTCGGAAGGAATTTTTAAAACCTTTTCAACCAGTTCCGCATTTTTTTTTTTTTTTTTTTTTTTGATTTTCCGGAAATAATTCAACACTTTAACGTGCCGCTGTTAAAATCTAAAAATATATACTTTAATCGCATTTCGAAATCACATATGACACTTTTAAGGCCTAATTACCGTAGGCTTGCGAGTGCGAAACGTTTTATGTAAAAACGAAAATGTTCCAAAAAATTTTCGTTTTCCTTCTTTCATTTTTTTCTCGCTATTCCCCGCAATATGCAACGAAGGGATTCTCGGACTTTCCGTAATTACCTCATGAAAAACTCATTTCACGCGTAACTTTTTCTCTTTTTTTGACCGGCATCATCGCTCCCCGAACTAAAATTTATTTTTTTTTTTTTTTCACTTTCATTTTACCTCATTGGCGAATTCATATCCGCTGATGACTGTATAACTTCAGGCAAATCCAGTGAGCCTATACATTCGCCCGGCGTCTTTTTTTTTTTTTTTTTGAGCAATTATTACAATCTTAAATAAGTAATAAACATAACAACCGGGAAAGGAACGTAAAATAAAAACTTAGCCCGGCGACTAGTTTTTAAGGATACAGCGAACAGTTTAGACGAGATTTACAGGTTTACAGCGTTTAAGCCTACATGATTTGAGTTCCTCCGTCAGCAACTGTTGAATTACTGGATTCCTATGAACCCGAAGCCGTTCATAGTGCGCACTTACAATTTCAGGAATGACCTCATCCACACACTTCAGATATAAATCTCTGTGCAAGTCTATATTGAAACCATGCAGTTTTATTTTGAGTCCGCTGTATGATATTACGGTTACTTGTGTTTTGGCACATCTCCATAATTCAATGCCGTAAGTCCAGATTGGCTCGATGATTAATTTATAGATTAGGCACACTTATGATTTAAGAGCTTAACTTCGAATGACAACCCAATAACCAGTAAAGCTGCCTAACCTTTGCCTTTATTTGCTCCTTTTCAGCCTTAATATGCGACTGCCAAGTGAGACGAGTGTCCAAATGGATGCCAAGATATTTAGCCGAGCTTAATATTGGTAGCCGGATATTATTTATATAAACGCCCCAAACGAATGTCTATTGGACGTAAAGCAAAGGTCACGTGAACTGACTTTGCCTCGTTTAATTTAATCCTCCCCTTTGAGGTGGTCCGCTGAGAGATTAAATCTAATGCATTTTGTAATTTAGCAGTTGCTTCATGTTGAGTGTGCTACCTACTGCAAGGACCGCAGTGCCGTCGGCGAATTTATGCCATACTCTATCAAATGTTTGGGCCACGTCCAAGAATGCTAGCTAGTAGTATTTTTTATCTTCTAAAGCATTATTGATTGCGAGCCGAAATACCTGCTGAGTAGTTGAATGTTCATTCTGGAAGCCAAATTGCTCGTAGGTATTATAACGTCAGTAAATGGCTTAAGTCTTGTTGGGAGCAATTTTTCAAACAATTTGTAATAGACAAATATTATTAACGTATTGGCCCTTGCCTCGTCGCAAGTTCCTCTTCTTTTATTTCTCGGTGTTTCAATTGGTGGTCAATCATCTGGAAAGCAGATTACTTAGATTGTGACTTTTGTTTTCTTGTGAAATTAATATTTTCGCCGCGATCTGTTCTTTTACTACTTACTATCCCTTCGATTATTACTGTTAAATATCTCTGTTTATTACATGTCCTATTGCACATCTCCCTTCACTTATGATCTTCATTAATATTCTTGAACACTTCTGTTTTTTTTTTAACTCTATCTAACCGCTTAACTTTTTGCATTTTCCTTCATACACCAAATTTCAAACAGCTCTATTTGTTTTTGCCTCTTTCTTTATTTACGGTTCAAGTTGCTGCACCATACAAAGAAGCACATATTCGAAACGTATACTTTTATTAATCTTTTCCGTAATTCTACATTTACGTTTTTGGATGTTAGCAATGATTTCTTTTTAATGGAAGAGACTGTTGCCTGCGTTATCCTAGACCTTATTTTTCATGATCACACATCTTTCACCTTCTGTTATTGTTGAACCAATGTATCTGTGTTTTTTTGCATGCTCTGTATAGTATGGTCTAATTTTATTTTTTTACTTCTTTATTATTTTCCATTTTACTGCATATCTCTTTACCACGGTTTTCTTCTTATTCACTGTCATGTTATAGCGTTTACGAATTGAGCTTAATCAGTGCATCCGATAACGTTTTTTTACTTCCCGCTATCACACAGCTGTCATCCGCAAACCTAAAGGATTTTTTCCTCATTCCACATCTATATTGATTCCACTGTTACTAGTTGCTGGTGCAATGTTTAAACGACTCATTCTATATCCCTCCCTCAGTCGTATTGATTTCGAGCGTCGTGACTGCCTATTTGAACGTTCTTACAGAAAATGTAGCGCTCATGGCAATTGTTATATGCAGTACGAATGTGTACACAGGCAAAACTGCACTAGCAACTGATATTGTAATCTGATATACAAGTGCAGTCCCGTGTATGTCTGCTGTATACTAACTAGCGCGCATATGAGGTGGTATGCATGTTTGTCCATTGTCTTCCACGTGAAACAGCGAGTATTTAATTAAATTTTTCCTAGTAATTTCTATAGTCGCCCAAAATCGAACCCCCGAGACTTCCGTAACGGAAGCCAAGCGCTCTACCAACTAGGTTACCACGACGACTCTTGTTCTATATATATATATATATATTAAAAATCAGCGGTGATAGATCCTTGACTTATTTTTGACTTTCACTTTTATTTCCAAGTTTCTACTCTTAATTATTGATCTTTGTGATTTGCATAGCTCTTTTATTATTCTTCGGTCCTTAGTTAATTCTTGTTAAAATTTGATAATGCTCCCCAGTCGCATTTATCAAATGTTTTTCTTTTAGTCTATCATTGCTATGTAGACGACAGGTTGATCTACCACTAACTTTTTTTCAATCATCATGCGAAGAATTCTAAAATAGCTTCTCCGGTTCCTTACTGCTCCCCTCGCTTAATTCGTTCTCTATTTTATGTTTTATTCTGCTTAGAACCGTTTTTGTTAGCATTTTTGAGCAATGTCGGAATATAAGCTTATCAAACGATGTTCTCCACATTTCGTTGTACCATTCCTTTTGGATATCATTATTAGTTTGTTTTTCTTAAAATCGCCCGGTATTTCTCCTCCCTTTTCATACATATCTGAGTGTAATTTGTACATATGGTTTTGTGCGTCACTCTCTAACGATGTTATAAGCTCGCTGTAGATGTTATCACAGTTTTCATAGCTTTTAGTTAATTTTGGGGCCTTATCAAATTCATCTCTCGTTATACGCGAACGTTCGGTATTGTTTCATTGACATTAAAATTATCTTGTTGCAGAAATTTCTTAATAGTATTCACTTCGCTGTGTAACTTTTCTACAGATCTTTTTTCCATCTCTGAGTTATTTCTTCTTCTATTCATTTTTCCCCATTTTCATTTTCAATATCATTTGTTGTGTTTTTATACCCCTAAAGTATGTTTTAACCTGTTTGTATGCATTTTCTATGTTACCTTTTTTAAAATTTATTTCTACTTCTATGCATTTTGATTCAAGGTGATCTATTTTAGGTTTTTTTAACTTCTCCTGTTTATCATGCTCCTACATTTTTTGTGCATGTCACAACTCTGCTCTGTATTCGCACTTTTGTATTTCCTTCTTTCCTCATTTAGTTTTAGTATCTCATCTGAGATCCGAGGCTTATTGCATGTTTTGTTTTCTTTACCTAATGCCCCTTTTTTCAGCATTTGCTATTATTTCTTTCGTGTTATTCCAGTTTTTCATTTACACCGTTCCGTTTGTCTTGCAAACGTTTCAAAAAGTTTACTAAACTAATCTTGAATTGCTCTTGATATTTGCCTTTTATTTCATTATTTTTCAGTTGTTGTATATTCCATTTTCTCCTGCTGATTCAATAACTTGTTATACTGCGATCTTGATGTCATCTCAACAGTAGGTTACGTTCATTATCTATATCTGCTGCTGTTGGGTACGTTTTACATTGTTTTATTTGGTTTCTGTATCTACTTCTTATGATATATAATAATCTATTTGATATCTCTTTTGATCTCCGGGCATTTTCCGTGTGTATATCCTTTTGAACTGATTAAAAAATTTGTTACCTATTATCATTTTATTTTGAATGCAGAAGTTTATTAATTTTATTCCTTTTACCCAAAAACCATATTTCCCTATACATTCATTATCTTACTTCTCCAACCACCGCATTTCAATGGCCTAGTATAATTATTAGGTTGTCTTTGTCCTCTGCATAGCTTATAACATCTTCCAACCGTTCGTATATATTTCTCCTACAGCTTGGTCGCTGTAACTCTGTTTGTCAGCATGTAAACATTTATTATCGCTGTTGTTGCAGGTTTTGAATCCAGTTTTACTAGAAGTATTCTGTCATTAAATTGCAAATATGATTCTACATTGCTTCCACATTTTCTATTGATGATTAACCCAACTCCGTTTTTTTTCCTTCATCTGATCCTGAATGTATTACTCTATAATCTTCGCTCCAATAATCGTTATTATTCAACCATCTCTAGTTTTACTAATATCATCCAATATATCCATTTCATTTCTACCCATTTCCATTTTGATGTTTTCCAATTTTCCAGCTGTCTTTAAAGACGTTACATCCCATGTTCCAATTTTTACTTCGTTTGAACCAGTAGCATATTTTTTGTATAAAGCCTGGCTTTTCGCCTTATTACAGGAGTCATCACATACTTCACACCAGATATCCCCCCCCAATCTCTGACGCCGGTTGCTAATTGGATCGCATAGCTTTCTCATATTAGTTATTTGTACTTTTATAATTGAAATATCGAGAAGATAATGTTACTTAGCTCATCACAGTTTTATAGTCACTTCAGTATAATATGTACTCCACGCCCTATAAATATCTGCTTTCTGAACTTCCTGTTCTCCACCTACAGGAGGATATTGACTAATATTTTCGGGGAGATATTTGTTTTACGCGCTTCTTGTAGAGAGGCACAGGAGAGATAATGAGTAACGATAATTTTTTTTTTTAAACACCGCTTTAACTTCTTTTTTTTATTTATTTTGCAGCCATGATGCCAATAGGCATAATCATGATATATGCAATATTCTTAGCAATAATTACGGACCGTTTTCATTTCTAAACAATATAGCTGATTTTAAAAATTTCATTGCCGATTTAAAATTAGACTTATTAATACAAGACTCGGCAATAATTTTCCCACTATGAATATTATATTTCTTACGAAAACATCGATTAAATAGGAGCACTGAAACAAGGCATGGAAGACCGAGTCTGCTACATTCATGTCGCAAAATACACAATTGTCATCGCTGATAATGTTAAATCTTTTCTTATAGAGACAAAAATTACCATGACCGGAAAGAGCCTGTGACTGATGAAGTAGTTAATGTCCAAAACTTTTTAAATCAAGTCTTACTTTTACACCAGGAAAAAACAGGTACGTCTGTCTGCCAGTAGTTTGATTATTCCAACGGTCCTCTGCCATACGTTCTTAACCAATGTGTTGATATAGTTTTTGAAATTTTTAACATCAGCAATACTATGTTATGTTCATTTCATAGAACTGAGCAAAAAGGTCAGTAACTAGAGCTTTATTATTTCTGTCTAACTTTTAAATCCTAAATTCAGCTGTAAACGCCGCCTTGAACAAGCATAAATCTCTATAGAAACCGGTGACCACTGGAGCCGTCGCGGTCGACACAGTTCTATATAATGGACCAACGTTGAGTAGTATTTTTCTCTGTTTACTTATAATCGATTTGAACGCCGATTTATTTAATTTTAATACGTATGTACTTGCACCGTAATTATAGACAGATTGCGCAATACCCTTATACATTATAGCTCTTTCTTTCTATTTTGTAGCTGTGAACTTTTAACATTTCATCCTTTTTTAATTGTATTTACGCGTTGAGTTGGAGAAACTTCTTAATTTTGTAAACCGTACAAAAGTTCGCTGATACCGCCCATTTAACGTTCTTCAGTTTAGCTCAGAGTGAAATAAATTCTATCGATGATATTTTTATTACCACATTAAGAGAGCGAAACAACATTTAAATCAGACGAAACTCGATTGCGGTGCCCGCCACTGGCCGACTATCTGTCTACTTGGTAATGTTACGAATTAAACGAATTAAACAAATTGTACGCGTTATATCTGTATACCCAACTGTAAATGAGCCAGCGTCTTCAGAATATAAGGCGTTATATCCGAAACCGCTAATGTTGAAATATAAAAAGGGACAAGTAACTCTTTAGATCAGAACGGACCAGACTGAGCCAAAAAAAGAAAAAAGAAAGAAACTTTTTTCGATACTACGCACTTCTTTAACTCTTGCATATATATATTTTTACGTTATCGAATTTTAAAATTCTCGTAACTTTACGCGATCAGCTGCTGACGAAAATCTAACCGTTTTTTATTCCGATATTTTTTATTAGTAATAATCCAAATATGCGGTAAAACCATGACAAATTAAAATATTTTTAATTACATTAATAATATTGCATTATTGTAGCTGTTTAAATACTTTACGTTGTACTAAATTCGCCAAACCATGACCATTCAGAAAATAAATCTAAAAATTTATTACAGCAACAAAATTGCAACTATTCTCATACGTACGAATAGACGAAGATAATAATACGCGAGTTTAAGCAAAAACTTAAATTGTTTATGCTTACTACTTTCAGCAGACTGCGAAATTAAAGAATATCGAAATTAACTAAAATAACAACACCGAAAAACGTAAACAGAGAAGGATGTTTCCTTTAACTTGATAACTCTTGCTAATACCATATTATTGCAGACCAAAAAAAAACAGCTGGAGTTCACAAGTTTCAGCTACTTTCTAAACATTTTTGGTAAACAAAGTTAAGGAGAAACGTTACGTTTCATTTTTTTTTTTTAAAATGTTTGTTGCGCCGAATATATCAATGTACAATTTTCATTTTTAGAATTCTACACATTTTTATTATTCGACCCAGTTTAATTTTTTAACCTAAAATTATTATTAGTTATAGACTATATCTATATATATTTTTACTACCCTTAATGTATATATTCTAAACATAAGACACGTGACCCGCGAATTGTCCTCCATAATAACGATTGCCTTCATGAGCTTCATGTAAACAATTATACCCATCTATGTTTACGTCCACCGTTAGAGAACGTAAATGACTTTAAATATCTAGGTATATATACATATATTGATAAATCCTTGAACTGGAAAAAACACATTCAAAGTTTAAACTCGAAAATAAGACAGACAATTCCAGCTTTATATAAAATAAAGCAGGTACTATCGAACACTACGTATATACTATAACTCAATAATAATGTCCAGAATATTATATGGAATTTAAATATATTATGTGAGGCTAAGAAAACAGAAATAAATAAAATAAGTAAAATACAGAAGAGGTGTTTGAAACTTATACTATATCCTACTGGAAATAAATTCACTTTAGGAGGAAAACGATGAATTTTTTTTTTTTTTTTTTTTTTTAAATAATTTGCGGGTCCCACAAGGCGAATGCCCGTCTGTGGGTTCCCATCATAATTATATCGCTTATTCACAAATATAATACATCTTAATGCTAACACATTATATTGATCTTATATCTATTCCTTAATTATACTTAAGCTTTTACTTTCACTGAATTACATCTCATTTTTAAAACAAATACATTCATGCCCAACACACATTCTAAAGCAATATTTACTCGTAAGCCAAAATTTATGCAGCTAAAGAAAGAAGCTACCGTGCATTTTTTTTTTTTTTTTTTTATATACCTTATTTAATTTTTGATGTACCTTATTTATAATTATTCTCTTTGTTTCTTTCCGTCGTCTATTCTTTTCTCAATCTTTGCACCACGCTATCAACCAAATTTTAATTTTGTCTTTCCATATTTTCAAAATACCTTCGTTTTTAATTTCCTTTGGTATGTGACCCAAAATTTGACTCCAAATTTCCTCTTCAACATTGTAAATTTTATTGTTAACCCCTTTAGGTCTTATAATAGATAATTTGTCATAGTTTCTAGTCTCATAAACCTTTTCCCTTGTCGGTAATATTCTTTTTTCTGTTTTATATCTTAATAGTTTACTGTAATAAAAAAACATTTTTGGAGACATTTCTTTATTATTATCCCACCAAGTAGTATCCGTTGTGAGATTCGTATTTCTCCAGTTCGGTAAAATTATTTTTAAACATCTTTTTTGTAGCTTACTAATTTTCCTTAATTCTGTTTTTTTTTGCCTCCCCCCAAATTTCAATTCCGTATCTGATTCTAGACATTATTAATGAGTCAAAATATAATCTTGTGGTTTTGTAATTCATAACTTGTTTTAATTTGTATAAAGCCGGTATAGTCTGCCTGATTTTCTTCGCAATATTATCAATGTGACCTCTCCATGTTAATGCCTTATCAAATGTAATTCCAAGATACTTAAAATTATCAACCGTTTCTATCGGGTTACAACAGCAAACTTCCGCTCCATGAAGACAATCTACATTATGCAATACTATTTTGGGAATGAACTTTCTAAATCTACTTGGTGTTCTTACATACATAAATTTTGATTTCTTGGCATTTATTACTAATTTTTTGTCGTGTACCCATCTGCAGACCTTATTCAAGTCCTCTTGAAGCATCCTTTCCGCAATTTCTACGTCTCGGTGTTCCATTACCAGAGCAATATCGTCGGCATATGCGTAAATTTTGGCATTCGTAACACAATTTTGTACGGAGTTCAGGTAAATTAGAAACAGTAACGGGGCTAATATAGTTCCTTGTCCCACTCCATATTTCGTTTTCCCTATATCGCTATATTCATTTCCAACTTTCACTAAGCATTCCCTTTCGTGTAAATAACCTCTAAACCAATTGAGAAATTTCCCGGTTATTCCAATTTTAATTAAATTCTCTATCAAAATTTCCCTATCAACTAAATCAAAAGCCTTAGTAAGATCTAAAAAAACTACCAGAAATTGTTTTCCGGATGCTAACCCTTTATTTATATCAGATGTAAATGTCCTGAGCAGTGTTATCGTAGATTTTCCCTTTCTAAACCCAAATTGGTTATGAAATATTAGATTGTTCTCTTCCAGGTACATTTTAAGGTGATGACCTACATAATGCTCAACCACTTTCGCAATAATTGAAATTAATGTAATTGGTCTATAGTTTTCACAGAGTTTTTTATCCCCGCTTTTGTATATTGGTCTTATTATCCCTATTTTTAACTCCTTGGGGAATTTACCTTCTTTTACCGATTCATTAATTATTTTTGTTAACAATGGAGCAAGCTTTTTTACGTGTGAAATTACATCTTTCACTCGGATACCGTCGTACCCTTGAGCTTTATTCGGCTTCATTTTTTAAATTATGGTCTCTATCGCATCATTCGTAGCTTGTGGAATGTAAAATGACGTAATCGTTGTATTAATATAGTCGCTCTTAATAAAGCTGGTACCACAATTATGTTTCAGTTTTTGTTTTTTTATATCCTCCACATAGTAATTTTGAAATTTATTAGCCGCATTTCGATATCCATCAAAGTTCGCCCCTATCACCTCATCTACGATTGCAGTTTTTTTTTTACACACTATTTGATCTATTATCTTCCAGGTTTTTTTAATGTTATTATTCGCTTTTTGTAATTCCTGTTGGTAATATTTTTCTTTTTCTTGTCTTATTTCCTGCTTTACTAATTTCCTGTATTTCTTATATAGTTCTTTATATCTCCTATTAGTATTATTCCCTTTACATCTTTTGTAGTATTGGTCTCTAATATGTATGAAGTTCAATATTTTTCTGTTCATCCAAGCTGCAATAGGATTGTATGTCCTTTCCCTCTTTGTCTGCCTAGTAAATTTGCAATCGTCATAGAGTTTATTAAATATTACTTTTAGATTAGTTACTATTTCTTCAACTCCTCTTTTCTCTAGCAGATCCTGCCAGTTATAGGTATTTATTTTATCTTTTAACAAGTTTTCATTTAAACAAATTTCACATGAATTAACGTTCGTCGTGTCCTCGTCCCTATCTAAGCAAAGTGCACCACTAACTATATAATGGTCTGAGATTTTTGTCTTTATAATACCTGCCATTACTTTATCTGAGGAATATTTGATAAAGATATTATCTATACAAGATTTGGTAACGATACCTGCTCTTACCTCTTCTCTAGTTGCTCCTTTTATTAATCGAATTCCTCCGTGCCTTGTCAAAATATTCAGAAACTGATCATTTATTTTACTTCTTGAGTCAGTGTTAATATTGAAATCACCGCAAATAATAAATTTTGTATTCCGATCTAGACTCTTCAGATTTTCATCGAATTCCCGTAGAAAGTGATCAACGTTGTTGCTCGGTGATCTATAAATTGCTATTAAATGGATTTTTTGATTTTTGCTTACGGTTATTTCAACAGTAATGCTGTCAGCAGCCGAGTTACCTGCAGATACCACTTTAAAACTGAAATCCTTCGTCACTAAAATCATAATTCCACCATTACAATTTGATGGTTTCTCAATTACGCATTTCTCATATCCCTCTATGTTGAAATATTCAGTCTCATACCCTTTTATATTTATTTCAGTAAGTACAATCACACTGACCTCCTGCCTATGAATTTGTATTAACAATTCATCCCAATTACACCTAATGCTTCTGATATTCAGATGGATTATATTAATAATATTCTTATTGATTTCCCCTTTCCTATTAAAATGACTTATTACATCCGAATTCCACTTTTTAATATTTACGTATTCATTACACACTATTTTATGACAGAACAATTCCCCCAAGATGTATTACTTCTATTATAGATTACTAGAATTTAATGTTAAAAATATAAAATTACCATCCAGGGAAAAAATTCTGGTAACAAGAAACCAAAGTAATACATATTTATCCCCGCGGTGTAAATCTACGAATTGATAACACTGACGACTCAGTTTTAATTAATTTAAATAAGTACAATACCTAATGATATACTACAGGGAAAAAAAATTGGTGTGTGGAAAAAGGAGGTGCAAGAATGGCTGAAGGAATGATGCAAAGATTGAAGATCAAGTTACGTTCTATATTTCGCTACTCTTTAATGCTTTTTTATTTATGAATTTTGGTTTTGACTTTATCGTGTCCTTTCTGGTTTTTAAGTTTCTATCAGAGGATCATGTTTTTCGATCTGGAAATATTAAGCTGTCTGCACGTACCGGTGTACAGATACATATTACGTGATGTTACGTATTGTAATATGTATATATACTCTTAATTAAATATTATGTTAGATTTATTAGTATTGTTATTTATGGAATAAGTTAAAATAGTTGTAATTTTTGTAATTTGTATCTTTGTTTAATAAACGTTGATAAGTGTTGGGCACTCACAAAACGAGCATTTTTGCCCTGTGAGACCCACAGTTAATTTTTTAAATAAAAAAAAATATATATATATATAAAGTAAAAGAAGAGTAAGTCCCATACCCTTGATAAAGTATCATGGATTGTTAAGTTAAGGTTCACAATGAACTAAGCCTAATGGATCTGATGAGAATACCGGGGCCAGTTTCTTTCCCTCGGCCGCCTTTACTTTCCCAGATTTCTCCGGTACCCAATTATCCCAGATTAGATATAAATTTGAGAGCGATTCGGATCAAGAAAGAAGACAAATCTCGATAACCTATGACAAAAATGTCCCAATTTTATGTAACGTTTGTTATATTTTAATTTTTAACGGCTTTATACATATTAATTACAATGTAATTCTTAGGTCGGCCCCTATTAAATTTTGTAACGAAAAAATGTCCTAATTTTATGTAATGAAAGTTATTTCGTGATTATAGATTATAGTAAGTTATAACAAATACAAATGTAATAAAAAAATTTAAGTATAAAATGATTGCTTATTTAGAAACGTTTTCGAGTATAATCCATCTTCAGCTAAAAACACAACTCACAATAGCTGATCATTGGTTATACCCGAAAACGTTTCTAAGTAAGCAATCATTTTATACTTAAATTTGTTTGTTATATTTGTATTTGTTAAAACTTAATATATTCTATAATTAACAAACAGGATGATAAAAGATTCTTTATTTCGTGATTATGTTATATTCATATGGACCGATTTAAAATTACGTTGTAAATTTTGATCATTTTATACTAAGTATAGAAGAGAAAGAGACAGAAATGTAAGCAAAAGGGGTCAAGAGGCACAGCCCCTTGCGAGACCAAAATGACCGAGTTTATATTTACATATATATATATATATATGATAGCCCGCTCCAATAAGAACAGAGGCCCGAAACTATTTGACTTACTACACTGGCAGAGTATTCCCATTTCTTCAATACTTCTTTCTCGAAGTTAAATCTACCATCTTTAATCGCGCTGCCAGACCATACGATTTACTGAGCCTTCCAATCTGCATCACGTGTTGTCTGTTAATGTATTTATTTCGACCAGATGTTCCAGTATCCAACAATTACAGGTCCGCAGTCTTACTGTACTTATACGATCGCTATCAAGGAATATTGCTCTAAACCTCTCTGTCTTAAGAATTTGCCTTACTATTGTCAAAATATTGCCTACCCCTTTAGAGTTGCAGAGCGTTAGAAATTCATTGTTCCACTTCTCTAACATGATCGGAAAATCTCTCTAGTTTAGTTTTAAGTTAATTATTCTATCGGTTGCTCTTCGAGCCATTTTCATTGACCACCGCATTTCCCACAACATTACAGTGAGAAGGAATCCACTTCGATAAAACCTGATTACCCCCCTTTGGTGCATATATGTATATTTCCTTGTTAAACATTCCATATTTCTTATTCGTTGACCGTTAATATGGCGTTAACTTTGACAGTGCTGCAAGGGGGACTATTAAAATTTTTACTTTTTATACTTTTTTGGAGAAAACTAAACATCTGAATATTGCATAAATTTCTATAACGAATGATGAGCCAGCGTGTATGACAAGTGAAATGTTTGCGGTCGATTCCTGTTCATGCGATAAAAGGCAGCGTTGTGTGTCTATTCCGGGATACATCTGTAAATCGTTATGATTTCTGATTATGTTTTGAGACCGGGTAACCGTTTTTTATTGAAAATTTATCATCAATCACCTTCGTTTTCTGTATGCAACATACTGATTCTTAGAAGTCCGGTATGGAGCTACGCTAGTATTAATGCAAATTCGTAATTGCGAATATTTTTGTTATAACTTTGTATTAGTAGCGGGCGAAGAGTAAATTTCTAAGGTCTGCTTAAGAAATTTATCAAAATAAATGTCTATTTACGGGACGATAACGTTGCTCTCTAACTTTAAAACAAAACTTGTCTGTACCCTATAATTTAGAGAATATTTTACTGGTATTTGAGATATTTCAGCTAAGACGTTCTAATAAAAGGGGTCATGCATGCAAAACACAAAGTCAAAGGGCACGGTTCTGGATTATTGAAGCAGGGAAATCTACGCATGATTTAATAATTGCTTTATAAATTTCGAATAAAGAGCTGAGATCTGTCCCCTCCTCGGATACATTCTTCCAGACTTCGTAAACGATTTAAATCCTTTTCGATTTTTCAGTTATATACTATATTCAGTTCCGAATCTAATTTAATTCCCAAGTATTAAACGGAATTCTTAAGCTTAATTGAGGAATTATTTATTTTAAGAGTAACGGACTTGATTGGATTTTTTTTCCTGAGTACTATAATACCCCGTTTTCCACGTTCATTGTAATTTTCAATTCGTTTAATGTTTCTCTAAAATTAGTTAACGATTTTCGGATTGTTTTTATAGCAATGTTCGTAACGGCCGCTGAAGGGTAATCATCTGCGTACTGAATCATTTTTCCACATTTTTGGAATGTAATGAGAAGAGGTAAGGACTCAGAAGGATTAAACTTTTATTACTTGCTCTCACAAAGCCATTAGTTCTGCTTTGGAATAGTGCCGTTAATTTTCTATCATCGAAATAATTATATATCCGTTAGTTGATTTTTTCGAAATCAATAAACTATATTGAACAGCAACTGACACACTTAAACATATCTGTAAATCATTTGCTATTATAGCCGTGGCGTGTCTTGTACCGTTTCCGAAAGCCGTACTGTTATTTCGGAAAGATTCCGAAATGGTTAACCAACTATTTTACTGTATAATTTATTATACTGTCCGTAGTTTTTCCTACACGTCGGGAAAAATGAAATGATTCTAAGTTACGAACCTTTTTGTTTTTCCCAAATTTTAAAATGGGGAGACGTATCCGCGAGAAGAGAATATATCCCGTCTCCAATGATTCATTAAAACAAGATAATATAAAAAATTTAGCTTCTGGAGAAAGCGCCCCAACCGATTCATATGGAATTCCATCCACACCGGTTGAAGAATTCCACGCTTTTAATTAATTTTGACCGAGTAATCTTTTTGTCTAACCATTTTTTAAATTTATCTGACGCTTGTCGAGGAAAATGATTATCCAGAGGCTTGACGGCATTTTTGAACTTTTGGATAAATTTATCAGTTCAGTGTCCGGATATTGATATCTACTAAAATAAGAATTTTTATAGAATCTAATACCACCGTTCTTTTTATGTTGAAATTATCACTTAGTTTGTTGCAGAACTTTTTCCGGGCTAGTTTCTTTTTTTCCTCTAATTTTTTTTTTTTTTTTAGTCCTAGCTTGTTACTTCTAAATTCTGAGTAGTTACTTAAATTAAACCATTCATTGTAAGTTCGCAGATATAGGCTTCTTAAAGCAATCGCTCTAATAAGCCGCATCCCGACCACGCTGACAATGATTATTAATTTCTCGGTGGTGGTATCACGATATTTAATCTGTTATTAATTAATCAATAGATTGTATCGTATCGTTGAGCGCGGAACCTGCGGCACAAAATCTTTCCTTATTAGTATTTTCAATATTACAATTTTTTTTTTTAGTTCGATTATATTCCCGGTCGATTATCTGCACTATTTCTTCTTAGAAGTACATTATAGAATACGTGTCAGATGTTTGATACAAAAATAATCATCAATATTGGCAGGTGATCACTTCCATCGGATCGGTTTCCACACGACATTCCAGCCTCACAGCAATACCTGGATCGCACAAGACTAAATCGAGATTATTTTGTATAGTGTTCGGGGAAGCAATTCGAGTTTCACGATTCGTATTTAGTGTAAAAACTGCATTTTGTTGTATTAATTCAGTTAGTTCTCTTCCTTCAACATTTACTCTAGAACATCGCCACACGACGGTTGTGTTCTGTTAAAGTCCCCTAAGATTATAAATGGACGGTTTAGCTGAGCTCTTATTGCCATCCAATGATTATATGTAAGCTTATGTTTTAGAGGTGCATAAGTCGTTATGTTTAGAATTACGAGCAGCTATAGTTATTGCGCTAATTCGGATTATGTCCGTTATTGGGTTATCTAATCGTATTAATTTTTGTATACACATAATATCCAGGGATTCACTAAGATACCTAAACCCCCACCAAAGGACTGAAATTTTACCTTTTCTTATCATATTTTGAAAATTGTTAGTTGTATTTTAGCAGTGAAGTATGGAATAATCCTACTAAGATGGTTCGAAAACGGTTAAAAAAAGAAAAGTAAAATAAAATTCAATAACTCATTTATAAACTTCAAATTGTGCGTATAAAATCATAATTAAAATGTACTCGAAGAAAATGCATAACTTAGAGACAACCACTTATTGACAAAAATCAGGAAGAAAAAAAAAAAAACGACAAAAGAATATACAAAATAAATTTTTTAAACACCGAGTAGTTCAAAAACCATCATTGGAAAAATTTATAACTCTAACTACCAGAGGTAACACATTCCATTAAAACAATCAATAACTTATTATAAAATAAAAATATTTTTGATAACTAATTTATTTAATCTCCCCCTCCCCTCCCTTTTTAAGCAAAATTCAGCAAAAAGTGTATATTTTTCCAAATGGTAGCCACGAAGAAACAAAACACATCTTAAACATGTACTCAGTGGGGAACAGTTAAGAAGAAAAATATAACCGATATTACAAGTCCAAATATAAGCCCTCGAGATGTTGCATTCCTAAAAGTTTGGAAAAAATGTTATATGTCATTGTGGAAAGCTTGTGCTATTTGTAGGTAACGAAACTGTTTTTCGATTTCTTGACGAAACATTCAAAGTTAACGGGTAGTTCGAAAAAGCGGGACGAAAAATTGTGCGTATCCTCTCCTTTACGACACAAGTATTAAGTTAAAAGTTTTAAACCAACTTATACACGTACACGCGTTCGAATACATTGCTCAAACTAAGCATAGTCAAATTTCTGACGTCAAAACTGGACAATCCTCAAAGCGCCGTAATCTCCAAAATTCGCAAAAAAAAAAAAAAAAAATTCTCCGGACATATTGTAATCGATGAAAAGAACTCGCGCCGATTCCTTAACAAAAGTTTCTCAGTTTGAGAAGAATTTTTAAAAAAACGCAATAATTATTATGCCTCCTTTATGGTGTGTATATTGCGGTTAAAAATTCTTAAGCACTCATTTAATAGGTATACACACATGTACGGGAATATTGCATGAAAACAATTTTAAAATAAAAAATATTCGTTTAAAATTTAGTATTATATAAATGTAAATTACAGTACAAACGTCGAACATCCGGAATCCTCAGTGCACGAAATATCACGCTAACGAACACACTCGTACGATTTTTTCGTTTACAATATCTACACTGACGTTAAAAACAATACAGCTGAAAACCAATTAAAATATTATTAAATAAATACTTTCCAGAGGCAGTTTCCTTGATTATATTATAAAAACCATATCTGGCAAAACAGTGGAATACATAAAAGCACAACTGGCTTTCAAAATTTCTTTTTTTTTGTAAAAAACTTTTCGTAATTAATCAAATATATCATCACCGACATTACTAATTGAAATAAATTAAACTTGTATATAGAAAAAATTTAATACTTAATTTTAACAGAACTTAAAATATAATACAAAACTGATTTTACTTTCTAAATGGTTAACACGTGGATGGTAATATTTTTATATTATGTACACGCATTAGCTATTAAATTTAGCTATATTAAAGTGATTTAAAAATAACCGGATGATAATAAACGATAACATACATGAGATAAATCCGCATACAAAATGATATATAAATGCTACCGTCACAAATAAGAACACGGGTCATATTTTCTTTTCACGTCGCTCTATAAAATTATCGAAATCATCGAGATCATCAAGGTCATCGTCAAATAGACAACTGACACCTTCCGAAGGAAATAAACAAAAATTAAAATCTTGCGTACTTGTGGGTGGCTCCAGATTAACACTTTCACAGCGAGATCCACCTGCAATAGATTCATATGGTCCAAAATATATTATGTAACAAAGACTAAAAATTAAACATACGAAATATTTGACCGTAGGTACGCATCGAATGAACTTTTTTGATCGGCATTTACGTATAAAAACAAAAACAAATAAAAAGAAATAATTAATTTCGTTACTATCCCTAATATTTTTAAAAGCTAAAAATAACTTAAATAAATACGAGTACGATGCATAATCAGTTTTTTTTTCTGTACACCACCCCGGGCATTTGGCCATTATTAGTGTTGCTACCGTTTATTTTAGTTTATTCTTACTTTACATAACAAGACCTAATTTATACCACCCAGTTCCATTGAGGTATGCCAACGTTAAGAATAGTTACTTATAATAATTTATCCATCTATATGCTTAGATTATTCTTAAGAATTACTAATTATCTCCGCTGAAGCAATGCCAACATCATTGATACTTCTACCCTAAAACACTCATGTGGGTCAGGTGAAGATAGTACAAAACATTAGATTATACTCGTTAACTTTAATTATGTAAGTACAGCGCTTATTACTTAGCTCCACTACGATTATCAGTGTCATTGATAAGAACCCTACACCATGTGCCTAGCTCAGGTGAGGAGAGCCTGCCTATACTATTACCAATCAACAACTCTAATGTATACACCATCGTTAGCTTCTTTGGGGGGGGGGGGCTGTCAACTAGGAATTTTTAACAGAAACAATTAGAATAGGAAGGAACCAATTATATCTTGATACGATACAAAATTTTGTTAAGAGAAAGGAACAAATAATAAGAACAATCTGTGGAGAGGGAAAAGATAGGACATAAGAGGCGCAATGTGAAATAGGAATACCAAGTCTCAGCAAACTGAAATAGAAAGCAGAGCACTCAACAGAAAGAGATAAACACTCAAAAAACACATGGCCCACATTGCAAACATACTCTTCGTTTATGATTTAGTGCATCTCGACACCATGTTCTTCTTAGTCTTCTCTGTGGATTTTCTGGGAGATATTGGTGGTACATGCTGGACACGTTCATATTATCGCCAGTTAAGGGTATTTACTTATTTTTCTTCAAACTTATATTTTATCAATTTCTTTGTAACTATTGCAAAATAGAGAACAGTTCCCAAACATGAACTTTTTTGCGTGTTTTATGTTTTATTTATATATTAGTGAACTAAAATTTTCAAAATATTATTTCCCTTTTGGTAAAATATCAGAACCTAAAAAATCTTATATATATATATATATATATATATATATATATATATATATATATATATATATATATATATATATATAATCAATTTTAATTTTACTTTTAACTGTGAGAAGTCTTCATATTAAATTCATGATTTCGGGATTTTGAATGTGTTTAGTCTTATATGTTCTATCACTTCAGAATTCTACAATTTTTCAAAACTATTCTTAGCGAGTAAACTTCAGACTAAACGTCATGTAATGAAAACAGGGTTTTGAAACTTACCCAAATCCCACGTTATTAACTTAATGAATTTCAAATTTGTAAAATCTATTTTAGATTTTTCATCGTTTATTTCTAATTTCTGCACATTCCAAAATGAAAATTACGCTAAATGCCTCATTAGCCAATATTTCCAATCTAATCGTTACTTTTAAGTCAAACTTTATGTTTTTCATTTCGGAAATTTTTGAGCACCAGTAATTATAAATGAACATTTAAATTACACACACACCTCACGAGCACACATTCGAACAATGTAAAATTTTTGATTTAATTAAATATTTATTGTAGAATAAAGCGTTCTCAACTTTTTCCGGATGATGTGTCCTTGAGCCAAATCGTTACATGTTTCATCATTCGTCAATACAATTTTAAAATATAAAAAACCGCTTAAATTATTTTCAATAAAAAGCATTTAGTGTAAATCACGACACATAAACAAAATTTTCATATTAAATCAAAAATTTTCACCTAAAATGTACAATAAAATAAAACCACGCTCGTGCTGTTTTTTTATTTAATATGACACAGCTATATGTTCATTTAATTTTTATAAAATTTTAATGTTAAATTTTAAGCGGTATTATTCTCCCGCCTAAAAGTATGGAACCCGTAGAATGTGAAAACTACAGTATTACAAAATCCAATACATAACTGAAAATCGGAAGCGATGGATCAAGATAAGAACAATGGAATTTTTGAGATTATTACGGAAAATAATAACTGCATCATCTCACAAAACAGTAATTAAATGTGAAAAAAAAAAACAAAAAAACTGGATTAACCACAAAAACAAATTTTTAATAGGCCTAAATCCCTCTTAATTAAAACAGCGGCTATCAGTTTAAATTTCAAATCGATAGATTTTGTTTAATAAAAACTTAAGCGATGTGACCTATAAACTAATGGTTAAAATTTAAATAAAAAAGTCAATTCACAAGTTACTTAAAATTAAATCTGTTGATTTCGAAAACATTAATTCTGTTCTTTACGTATGTTTCTGTTAAATAATTTACATTTTCCATTATATGCTCCTACTTCCTTATAATTGCCCTAGAGCAGCAGTTTTTAACTTGAGTCCGCAAACTCTTAAGGCCCGTAATATTCTTTTAGGCGCACAGTGGTATAAAAATACAAAAAAATGTTAACAGGAAGTAAAAAAGAAAAACATCTGTACATATTCTGTTTTTATTTTAAATGGCTGTATTGTGACTATAGCAAGAATTACTATGATCTTAATTTTTTTCAACTCACTTTGAAAAATCGTGTTAAGAATATTTTAAATAAAATTCCTTGTAAGTCTCAGCTTTAAAATTTGATTCAAATTGTGTATTGCAGTTTTCTTAACATATTAAAAAACAATTGCCACTAACTGCCATTGTGACTTCTGTGAAAGTTTTCCTACGATGATACAGTAATATACTCTAAACCATGTAAATTTAGAATTCTTTATATGAAACTTTTCAGTGCTAAAAATTTTTATTTTCCTAGACACTGATGGGAAATAACAAAAAAATACAGTTCTAAATATTCTTTTTGATACAAACGTACGTAAAATATATCAGTTTGGATGTCACTAGGTAACTTTATAACTTTTTTTTTACAAAATGTGAATGTAAATTACGTCAATACTGACGGAGTCATATTTGTCATTTAAAATTATCATCTAAAACATTTTTAAAATTTTATCGATTCCTTTTCCCGAAATATTTTTCAACTTTTTTTTTCGAAACTTATCCCTAATAATAGAGAAATCACTATCTAGAAATATGACTTTTTTAACTTTTAAAAAATAAAAAATTAAATAAGACGAATATACATATACAGTGTTATTGAAAATGAGGCATCCAGTGTAAAATTAAACATTCTTATATCATGTCGCAAAATGTAATACAAGTTGTTAGCAAACTGATAACTGAATTAAGAATAAAATGATGTCGACTCACACAGGGTAGAGAAATACTTCTTTAAGAAATTCCAAACTGGTTTGTTACATCCAGCATACACATTAGTTTTAGAGATGAAAAAAGGGTATCACCCAACATCACAGAGTCAGCTGTAGAAATTCATTTGCAAACACTAAAACATTACGCTGCATAAAGAATTTTATTTACAAAATGGACGTGATTAAAAGTATTTCGTCTGATAAAATAAGACAATTAGAATTATTCTGCGAATGAGGTTTCGGATTCAAGTATGTTTTTTACTTCACTAGTTCAACTGCAGTCTTTATCAACTGATAAAGATACAACCTTCAAACTTTCGTGTAAAAAAATCCTGCGCCTTCTCCTCAAGATTTTGTAAACGAAAAGCAATCGAATACTTTATAGAAATGAAGAAAATATCGGGTGAACAGTAAATTACATAGAAAAACAACAACAAAACCTTGTTCATTCTAACAGATAATTCACGAAAAGGAAATATAATATACAAGCTTGCATTTATCACGACTGATGGTAAATTATGCAATACTATAACTAATACTGCATCCGCTGAACGCCATTACATATGTTAAGCGACTTCAGTAATATTTATAAAATTCTGAATAAACAGAATAATGCAGATATGCGTATAATATACGTTCATATAAATACTTTTTCATTTATTTGTATTGGTAATATAAGAACGCATTTTGCGTCAACGCTTTGTATAACTTTTCAATTATTCAAATATTTAATTATATTCTTCCTATTTTTCTTTCTTTTTTTTTTTTTTGTTTCTTAGGAGATACACGTTTTAAAAATGTGTTAAGTACGTAAAATGTTGTCCAAATAGAGAAAAAATACATGGCAACATTAATTTACGATCTACTTGAATCTTATATTTAAGTTCATTTAATATTGTACATAAATTATTTAAATAGAATTTGTTTAATTTTTTATAATTCAATCTGCCCTATAATTTTCTAAAATTTGGTTTTAAATTTATAACTAAAGCCTTTTAAAGTATTTACAGTTTGTAAAAACTGAATAAAAACTGTATTTTTTCCAACTTTTTTGAAATTTAAACCACTGTACAGCTGTTCGCAAGTTTACAAAAAAAAAAACACGAAAAAGCAAAGTTTTATTATTGTTTTAAATTTTAAATTTATATAAAATTATACCAATAAATATAATAGAAAAATGCATAATATATATATTTACTAATTATTCCTTACTCTCCAAATTTATAGATATTTGATAACTTGAAAGACAATTCTCAATACATTTTTTTATCATTTATTTTCAAGAAAGCTAATTTTACTTAGTTTAATATTCAGAGGGCTGAATGAAAACAGTGTGATAAGAAAGAGATCAAATCGTGGAAAAATTTAAGAACCGCCGTCATTAAAGAAACCATATACGGAGAACTTCTCTTATGAAGCATTTTATTTGTTTTGGAACCAATTACAATTTTCGAAATGAATTATTAATCCCTAAGACCGCTTCTAATCTTAACAGAGCGTAAATATTTAAAAACAATTTACTTATTTTAAATTTCTCTTTAAAAAACGATCAGGTCTTTTTTCGATTAATCATGTGTATCATGTTTAGAATCTTTTGCGAACGATATACACACTATTTGCATAGAAGTACTAAGTAAGAAAAACATAAGCTAAATTAGTTTGAAAACATCACTTTTCTTTTTAAGGATCGACAAAGGCAACATCTTATTATGGTTATTGAAAAGTTTCTTTTGTTTATTTTTCGGTAAAGAAGCATATAGAAATGAAAAATGATATTTGAATATCTGAAAACACATTTCTCCTTTAGTTTATTTTGTTTTATCTGACATTTATAAACTACCTCATCTATTAATATTTATAATTTTTTTAAAATTTATATAAATAAAAATTAATTGTTGTTTTGTTGCTAAGCACAAAACTCGAGAACGGATGGAACGATTTCGATAATTCTTTTTTTTAAATACTCGCCATCACCTCGGCCTGGTTCATATGGACTGAGAAATTGGAAAAAACGGCCGCAATATGCAAAAAAGGTTGTTTAATCCCCCCATATATGAACACACAGCTAATATCCACACATTATGCCGCAATATGAAAGCTCATCGCTACAAAACGTCGTGCTAAAAATCGTACGATTACTTTGTAGTTGTCAGATAGCGTTCAAATCGCATCGTAATACCGCCAAGTCGAAAAACGTGGCGTAACATAAAACGTTACAATTAACTAAATACGTTTTTTCTATAATAGTAGAATACACTTTTTCTCTAAAATTTGGTTTGTTTACACATTTCCAGTAACTTTTCATAAATTCACAAAACATGAGTTCGTATTGCAAAAATAAAGTTATTATTCAAAAGAGTACAGTTGCTGTTTTATTTCTCTTTGCTTTTTCACAGATTACGTAACAGCAAGGCGTGACCAAGCCGGCTAGTTTGAATAAAAAAGCTAATAACAGAATTATTTTTAGTTTAAAATATTATGTTAAAATTATTCGGGAAAAAAAGGGTTATAATATTTTTAAAGAATGGGAAGATAATTAGCATCTCATAAAAATTTACAAAAAAAAAAAAAAAAAAAAAATAGAGAGTTTAAAAGAAGCAACTGAAAATGAAGTGAAGTAACAAACTTAATAGGATTTCTTTAAATATTTCCGCTTACTTTAAGCAAATAATGATGAGGAAAGAAAATAAAAATTACGCATATGAAAAATGTAATAGTTATACATTGATAATTTAGTATCGTTAGTTCGGTTATTTCGTTATGTCCACAAGATAACAGCCAATATTACTCTTTCATTCTTTATAAAACTGTATTCGACTTTGTCAACTCCTATTCGAAAATTAAATTTTAAAGTTCAACGGCCTTTTAAGAGTTTTTAGCTTTTATATTTAAAAGCATTACAAACGTTATGAAATTTGCTATCGTAAATTTCATTAAATTAAATTAGTGCATTTTTAAATGTAAACCAGAAGTTGCCGCACGTTTCATAGATTATGAAAAAGAGCATTCGATCGCGTGGATCATAAAAAATTCATCACAGAAATACAGCATAGGTAACGAGGATTTAATAATAAAAAAAAACATACTATAGTTTAATACGTGAATATAAAACTGAATATAATCAGGAAGATGCCAACAAGAAAGGCGTAAGACTAGATTTTCCGCTGTCTCTCAGACTACTTAAAATATACGCGAAAGAACGTCAATATGGATGGAATGGCAAAAAAATAAACGAGAAACAAATACACACAACAAGTTATGCTAATGACAAAGTTATATTAGCAGAAACAAAAAATCCAGTGCAGGTTATGATAAACAAAATTAAAGACGTGGAAATAAAATATGGAACAAAAATCAACGTTAATAAAACAAAGGTCATGAAATTTGCACGAATTAACAATAAAATCTTGCGTGTCTGAATTCAGATACCTTGGCGCGTTAATCATAAGAGACGGGCGGGAAAGAAATGCGGTCGAAAACAGACACGGCAAAGTAAGATTTTAACAATCTGAAGAGCGCACTATGCAAAAAAGAATGAATATAAAACTAAACATAATATTACACACGCCTGTAAAAGATGAGCAATTAGCACACAAAACGAAAGGAAGCAACAAGCTTTCGAAATATGATATTACTGAAAAATTATGAAAATCCCTTGGTTCGATTATGTAACAAATGCGACTGTTCTAAACAGAATAGAGCAACAGAATAAAACGTTGATCATAGAGATAAAAAGAAGAAAAACCAAGTACACGGCATACATGATCAAAGATAATGAAATATTTATGAAGCTAGCCGCCAAGGGAAGAACAGAAGAGACCAATGGTAGGAAGAAGACGGGAAATGACAACAATGAACCTTCCGTACAATAATTTAAAAAATACAATCGCGACAACTAGAAATAGATGGATATAGTAATAAAGTAACGATGCAATGAAGACGTTTCCGAACTCTGTTACAGAATAAACTACAACAACGACAACAATAAGTTAAAATGTAATTAAAAACAAAATCTATCAAAAAAATTTTACTTCTTACCAAGCGTCTATTAATAATTTCCCACCCAAAGGCAATCACTAATTTCCATACCGAATTTTCTACTATTCTTTAATTTCACTATCGATCTGTTTTATAATTTTTAACGTACTCTTAAATACACATGTATATATATATATATACATATATTCCCTATGTATATATATATATATACATATATTCCCTATGTATATATATATATACATATATTCCCTACTCTTTTACATTTTTTACAAAACGATCGGTATCAAAGCTGAAAATTTCTTTTTAATTTTTTGACTTCAGTAATGACGAACAGCGATAGTATTATAATTCAAACAGGGATTTTATTAATATTACGAAACCAGAAAATATTAATTAGTAACACTAAATTCTAAATTTTATCTGATAAGATATATAACAGTCTGTAAATTTATAAAATCTTTAAGACAGATAAATAACAGAAAACAGTTACTAAATGAAGGTAACATTAGATTCATGCTTGATTTTATTTATAACAACGAAATAACTTCACCGATTTGTTTCCAGTTTACAAAATTTTAAAAACATGAAAAATAAATACTTTTTTGTAATGTTTAATTTTGTTTGCCTTTAAACTGTTATCTGTAAACATAATTACAACTTTAGAATACGAGACAATTTTTTAATTTAGACTTATTGAGTATTTATTAAAAACAAATCAAACCAACGAGCGAATAGACAGGTAGAAATATGTCGTGAAAAACTTAGCCTTAATTTCATAAATTTTTTTAAATTTATAACAGAAATAAAACTTATTTTGTCTAATTTATATATATACAATAGAGGACCCCCCCCCCCCCCAAGAACCAAAGCCTCTATGAAAAAATTTGTTATAACAGAAAAACCTAATTTACGCTATAAAAGATTTGAATGAATTTTAATTACGGATTTAATTATAACTAATATTTAATATTATTTTCCAGTAAAACTATTAATGTTCCTTTTTTATTCTATTTTAAACACAACTGTCGTCGATCTTTTGCCATTTTTATTTTGTAATCTAAATGAAAATAGTTCAATGAGAAATATATATATTTTTTTACTTGCGCATGAACAAAGAATTCGGATCGGATTACTAACAAAAATAAGGAAGAATTAAAGTCTAATAAATACTATCTTTCTGAGGAGGGGGGGGGGTCATCAACCGGGGACGTTTATCCAAAAACAATTAGAATCGGAAAGAGTCAATTATATCTTGATACGGTTAGATATTGTTAGAAGAAAGGAACAAATAATAGGAACAATCTATGGAGAGGGAAAAGATAGGACATAAGAGGCGCAATATGGAGTAGGAAGACCAAGTCTCAGCAAACTGAAGTAGAAAACAGAGCACTCAGCAGAAATAGATGAACACTCAAAGAACACATGGTCCGCATCGCAAACATGCTCTTCGTTTGAGTGGAGAGGACAATATGGAAAGGCAACCAACGGAAAATGAAAACGGGAGGAAGGCAACAGAGAATGGTTAAAGCGCAAGCGAATAACGGAGACAACAATAGAACGACGAAGTAAAGGAAACAAAGAGAACCACGGATTGCCAGTAAGACTAGGTTGAATAGACAGATAAAAAGAACAATTGTTAGAGAAAGAGGGAACGTACATATCCGGCTAAAACCTAAGATGAAAACCTTTGCACAGTGTAAGATTGGCTGATGGCACTTTTTAAAGAAGAAGTGAGAAGAGACAGCAACCCAAGCCAAAGAATCCGCCGCTTCATTACCGAAAATACCCGAATGACTAGGAACCCACAGAAAATCAATTTGAATGGAATGAAGGGAAGAAAGAACGTGGATAAGTGAGCGTATGCGGAGTATGATAAAATCACAGGAATGATCAGGTAGGGGAGAATGAATTAAAGGGCGGTCATGGAGGTCATGGAGTCAGATATAATCAAGAATTTAGAAGAAAGGTGATAAAAATAATGGAACGTAGGATAACCATCAATTCCGCTATGAATATAAAGAAGGTAAGCGAAAAGATTCTGAAAAGCCAAAATCTGGGAGAGTAAAAGAGGCGCCGACACCATCCGGCCTCTTCGGACCATCTGTAAACACGGATCCATGCGAAGGAAATTGCGAATTGATTAAACTGTGAAATTCCTGTCTGATTAGTGCCTGCGGAAGAAATTTAGAGAGCGTAGGAACAGTAAACATATTTGGAGGATAGCAGAGATCGGCGAAATTAAAAGTGAAATAAGGGAGATTGACAAAGGACATTATACTATTTCTAAACTACCATTTTAGCTAGAATTTTGTAATTTCGTTTTATTTTTCACCTAAAAATAAAACTAAATTTAAATTAAATTGTAATAATCACGTATTTTTAAAATATTTTTAAATTTCTATAAAAGTCGCTTTTTGATTTTCTTTATGAATCAAGGGGTATTTCTCAAATCTACGGCCTACCGTAGAAGATTTTACGTAATTATATAATCCCCCCCTCCCCCCAAATGTCCTTCTGGATCCTCCTCTAATATATATATATGCTTTATTAGTTAATAGTATTTAACAATCCCATAAATACTTTCCAATTATGTGAAATTTTTATTTTCTAATTTTAAATTTACTTTAAAGAAAAAATATGATTACTTAATTCGCACGTGTGTTTATCACTATTAAGAAAAGTTCCAAAACAGTTAGATTTGTGTGAATTTAATTCACTAGAGAAGAAAAAAACATTTAAAAATATAACATGTAAATAATTTAAAACTTCGACTTGTTGGTAACTTAAAAATATAAACTATTGGAATAATTAAAAAGAAACTACACTACTCCCAGATTTTTGTGATGACTTCGATCAAAATAAATTAATCTGATCTGCCGGTGAAAAAAATATAAATAATTGTAATAGTCAAGTTGAAAAAAACTTAAACTGTCAGCATATTATCGTATGTGCGCAGGTTGGTAGTGTATATCACGATAATAATTAATTAAAGTCGGATTTGAATATAGTCTTATACGTGTATACACAACCATTGCGGATCTGTACAAGAAGAAAATTGCAATGTTTGAAATCAAACAAAAGACTAACAAATATGTTTTGTAACATTGTATTTAAAGAAAAATATTTCCAATAATGTCGGATCATGATTTTTCGATTTTTCATTAGAAAGAATACATCTACAGATGAGGAATCCAGTTGAGAGTCGATTTTATTTAGACGCTAAAATCAACTTGTACAGAAATCGGCGACTTTAATGCGGTTTTTATTATTGTTGCAGTTTTATTTTAATTTCAACTCCAAAAAATGAATGATATTTTTAAAAATAATCATAATCTCCTTATGTATATTTCACTATAAAATTTTCTTTTCATCGCACATTTATTTTTTACATTTTAGTGTTTTTATTAAATTTTTTGAGTAAATCAGTCGTTTTTTTTTTTTTGAAAAAAATATTTTTTTATTTTTTTATGTAAATATTTTTGAGTCGATATATATATATATATATATATATATATATATATATATATATATATATAGATAGATAGATAGATAGATAGATAGATATAGATAGATAGATAGATAGATAGATAGATATAGATAGATAGACTAACTTAAAATACTGCTGCTTTCGATATTTCCTAAAGTTAGGTATTGGTTAAGAATCTAATGTTCAATTTCGGTCAGTGATGAACTAGTAAATCACACTTTGGGTGTCCCAAATTCATTATTTTTATTTGAATCCAGATCTTCATAAAAAATGAACGTCGGTAATATTTTAAGTCACTCATGTTTATCGCTCCTTTAATTTTAAAATTTCGAGTTTTCATTCTTTTCCTATATTGCAATGAAATTTTTTTTGATTAATTTTTCTAGTTATATTAAGCAAAGAGCCTATATTTCTAAAGGAAGACTAGCTACTTTTTTCAACATTATTTAGCGACTGGTCAGTCTCACAGATACTGATCTATGGGATTACTTGACTGGAACAACTTCTAATGAATTATTCGAGTACTCCACATAACCAAAAGTTTTATGCTTGACAGAATTCAAAAATCACTTCTAAACTAAAACTCAGTTTTATACACTGCCGGAAGTAGCATCATTTTAAATAGATTTATTCTTGTTATTGCTCAAAAATATTTACACTAAAAATTATGAAATTACATAATTGAAAAATAAAAGAAGAATTCTTAAACAACATTAATTTTTTGGAGTCGACGCTAAATTAAAAATTTCAATAATTAAAAACCACATTAAAGACGTAATATTTCTGTCAATGATGAATAAAAATGTCCGGTAAAACCGGAGATCTGTTATGGCTCAATAAGTTGACGTCATTGAAGAGAGAGTGCCAACAGAGTTATTACTTATTGCTTTCGACGACGGCCTTTTCCTAGTGATTTGATATTCCAGATTTTTATACGGGGTGCAATAATTTTCGCCGCAAATAAATTTTTTACGGGAAACTTCTAAAACTGGCGTTACATTGCACTTATAAAATGTTAAAATCTAAATGTAGATACATAACGTGTTTGTTAAAATTTAAGATGTATCCTATAGTACTAATGGCCTAACAACAAAAAGCATCAGACCTTAAGGTTTTGTTAGTTTTCAAAAATATACCTTCATGCAAAAGTGCCACAGCAGAAGTTCCTCAGTGTAAAATTCGCTTATTTACACAGACATTGTAGACCTTCTGTCACAATCTAAAGGTTTATAATATTGATGTTTCATTTATCAATTTTTTGAGAAAATTGAAATAATAGATATACTCGCAACTCGATTTTTTGCATACATGTTTCTAAAATTTTGAACTAACTGTAAATGGCCGTATAGGGATTTCAAATTCATTTTCTTTATTCAAATATACATTTATCCGTTATAATTAACACTGATGTTTTAAATGTTTGTCTGGCTATATTAACATTTCCATAGTAAATAATATTTATTATATTTTAAGTCAATCGAGTTTGTTATATTTTTGGCCGCACATAGTACACCAGACCTGTACACACTGGAAAGAACAATAATTAAAATCGGTCCATATGGGCAAAAAAAAATAGCGAACATATAACCCCTACTTCTTTAAAATCGGTAAAAATAGAAATACCTGATAAAATATTGGTCAATTTAAAGACTGAATCTTCTTCAATATTATTTTCGTCACCCATTACGGTCTCTGCAATAAAATTTTCTTTTAAATCATTGCCCGAAGCATCATCCTAAAAATAAAATAGTTTGAATTTTATAAATATGAGAACTACTCATATTTTTATCTTTTTCTTTTTTAATTTTACGTACATTTCATACCAACCAACGGTAGCAAACAAGTTATGAAAATTAGAGAAGAAACCGAGCAAATTATTGCTGAAACGAAAAATGAAAATATAAGTTGCTGATTATTAATGAATACTAAAGAGGAACCTCTCCTATACAAAATAAAAAATACTTTTACGTTTGTAGATCAGATAATTAGATAACATCCAACTTTGGCAAGTAAAATATAATCAATCATTAGCCAGTAGAACCACATATAAAAAAATTGCATTCGTAGAAAATAGATTAACAATGAAATATCAAACTCTTGGAAGTGGTTTTTATTTTACAGTTCTTGCAGGACAAGGAAATTTCTCCTTTTATTTAAAATGTTTTAAAATTACACACTCGGAAATATGCAAGAACTGTAATGAAAATATTGATGACTGCATGCAATTCATTAACGCACTAAATTCTAAGATCAAAAAGGTAAAAGACAAATTATTTATAAACCTTTAAAGAAATTAATAAACAGGATCATCATAAACGGATCAATTTTGTAAATTTTATAATAAGAAATAAAACCAAAATTTAACATAAAATATAAATATTTGAATTAGAATTAAATACGACGCAGAAAAGTAAAGGTGTCCGGCTGAAACAATAAGAAAAAAGAAAACCTTTTCAAACGTATTAAGTCAATTATTGTATTATTAACTTAAAGGGATATCAAAATAAAAAATAATAAATTATACAAAACATATTTGTCATCAGTTCCACTTAACTTTTAGGATTTTTTTTTTTGATTTATCGTACCATTCATCATTTGTTTAGTATATTTACTTGATCTAAACTTAATACTAACTTTAATACAAATTCTCCGTTTATTCTATCTATTTAAATAACTTACTTCGCAAGATTTTTCATGTTCCGACAAATCGTACAACACATTTATATCCAAACGATTTTGAAATTCAGACAAAATTTGTAATAAATAAAAGGGTTTCTGCAAAAAGTAAACATATATATTAATAGCAAATATTGAAATACACAAAAATTTTTTTTGTACACTCCTTGATCAGGACATTTTGATATCAAAATTCTCGTTGATCCTCTAACTTCCAATAACATAAAAGAGGCATTCTGTGATTTTAATAATAAAACCTATACACCATTACATTTTAATTTACTTTTTACTGAAAATAACAAAACATAATTTTAACATTTCAATTACTTAAAATAGCTTCATTTACTTAGTGAAATAATTTAACATTATTTCTTATTTCTCATTCTAATTAAATACTATCTACACGTAAGTTTGAAATTGAAATAATTTAAATAAACAAAACCATATTCAAAAAATGTAAATAATTGTTTTAGTTTTGATTTTATCTTCAGCTTCCAAAATAAATAAAATAAGTAGTTATACATTTTAAATAATTAAATAAATAAAGGGAATTTGTCACATACTAATTGTACGGAATTTACTAGAAATTTATATTTTTATATACTACTACTGAGTAAGTTAATTTAATTTGTCAAATTGTTTCCACATGACATCATTTTTTTTTTCGTAAATGAAACAAAATGCAATAATAAATAAATTTCGTTACTTTTAATTGAAACAACGTATATTTACCCCGAATTCATTCTTTGTATTTGCATAAATATTTGCATGAGTATTTTCGGGTCCTTTTACAGACATCACCACTTTATCATTCCCAAAATAATCCATTACCTCGTCAATCAATACGTAAGCAAACTTTTGATTTTTTGTGAAATCCATATTAAATTTCAGTCCTTTTTGAGCATGCTAAAATAGTTTTAAAAGTATATATGATTAAAGTACTTCTAAAATATATATATTACATTTTTTCCCAACATGATTACTAAGAAATAACTAAAAAATAGCACAAACAGCATTTAAACCGAAAGTTCCATAAGAATAATTTTAACATTCCTCTTTCCACTTTACGTATTTAATACATATTTCGTTTCTTTTACACAATAAAAAAATAAAACCGAATTTACTCAAAAATTAAGAACCTAATTTTTTTAACAAATTAAAAGCTTTACATCATTCACGCATAAATAATTTTAAAATAAAATCTTTAAATATTTTATATTTGGAAGTAACTAAAACTGAAAATATACAAACCTACTCAAAAATGAGCACGAAATAAAATGATACAAAAAAGTTAGCATGAACAAAAGTACCTTGATTAGAAAATATACCATTATTAAAAGTAACCGTCTGGTTTTCAAACTTTTTAAATTCTCAAAATTGAATGATTATTTTTAGAAGTAATAAAGTATATTTCATTAAAAAATTATCAAAATTACGTTTTTAGTTCATAGTAATAATACTAAATACTTTTGAATAAACTAACATACTACAGGAAAGCAGTATTCTTATATTCATACGAGCAGCGCTAATATTTATAAAACTACCTGCCAAGCTGTCTCATAAAAGGAACAAGGAAAATAAAATATTAAAATCACACAGAGATCACTACTTTTCAATAATACTAAATATATTCGATTCATGCGTTGCAAAATAAACTACTTATTTATTATTATAATATAGAGTATATGTCAAAATTTAAGAGGAATTCGTTGGAACGAACCTTTCTGTTATTCTAATTACAAAAAATAGCGAAAGAATTTTGTTACGGCTTTCATAAATAATCAAAATGTTTTTGAATAAAGTTCTTAGCATCAATATCACGAAAAACGCCACGATAACACACATTTATTTAAGTCACTTAAGAACCTATCAATTTTATACAAACAATATTCTTTATAGAGCACGCTATGTTCAGTAAATATCATTAATAAACTACTAATTTCCACGGAATCGTCCCCAGTCGACATAATAAATTCTAAGAATATATTAAAACATTCTAAATTCAAATTCGGAAACAAAGGCTACACAATATTTAGCTATTTAAAACAAGATGTACATTCAACTCAGAATGCCTAAAACGGCAAACTACTCTAAACATATTTATGAAGAATATCATTAATTGCACAATTTTCTTATTAGGGGCTTTCATTCTTATTAAAACCATTTCTTGTTAAAAATCAATTCAAATTAAAAATCTAATGTTTACAGGCGCAATTACAAATTTTCTGTGAACGAATAAGGATTTAATTCATAACCTATGAACAGAAGGAATAAAGTTATATAAATGATTTAGTGAAACTTACATCAATGTATTCATTTATCAAATCTTCAGCTGCAGCTAGTGCTTCATTGTCATTTCGTATATTGTTCATAAATACACATAAAGCTTCTCCATTGAATAAATGATACGGCGATCCTCTAAGTGATTAGATTAATATTCCGTGATATTTTTAATTATAAAATATTTCCAATGATTATTCGGGAATTATTCGGAAAGCTAACGTAGTATAAATGCGAATACTAGTAACAACAATTACATTATTCATATAATTCTAAAAACAAGTTATATTTCTAATATTTAATTATCAAATATAAATAGTAGTAATTCATAAATATACATACTTCCACTGTACGGTATTTTTTGTTTTTTTTTCTATAATACCAGCACCTTCCATGACATTAGTAATATCATAAATTCTTCGTTTTTGTTTAACATTTAAAACTGAGGCCGCCTAAATTATATAAATATTAAAATATAAGTCCATCGCTATTAAATCATATTTAACTATTTTTACTGATTTGGAAAAGTAAAAAAACATTAATAAAAATCTGCCGGGACTTGTTATGTGTAACAGACTTAAAATAAATGTGAATATACATAATTAAAAACAAAAAAATAACTTCACATACATGATTCAGATCGACTACTCCTTCCCGTGAACTATTCAATAAGTCAATGAAACCTTTAGCCAACACACCTAAAGATTTCTCTTGCCTACGTTTTACCTTCTCTTCTTCCATAATATTAATTATTTAATTTTTAAATTTCCTGACAATAAAAAAAAAAAAATTATTTCCAGCAAACCATAACAGAACCAAAGTTGAATCACCTGCACTCTTACAAAACGCGGTTTTTCAACAAGATAAACTCATTATAGTCTACCGATTGCCCGCTTTAATTCCACTGACTAGGAAATATTCATATTGATTATATTTTAATAAGGTATGACATTAAAAAACCACAAATAAATAAATATTTGGCAAATTAATTTTTATTTCAAATAATTATTTATTAATCATTTTAAGTTTTAAAATCAAAAAGTAATTATGAAATATAAATTAACTGTAAATAAAAAGCAAAAGCTAATTTTTATAACAATACAAAAAAATTAACTGAGTTCTTAATAATGTAAATATTTTAAATAATTTTTTAAAAGGTAAATAAAAATATATGTTTCAAAATATCCTGAAGAATAAAATGTATAATAAATACTATAGAAAAATTTGTTTTATGAAAAATAAACTTCATTATTGTTAAACACCAAACCAATAATAAAATAAATCTGTCAAGCTCAGTTAACACAGCAGCGGATCAGCAATAATTACGTCATAACTACTAGTAAAGCGTCACGATTGATCATTATAATTTATAACTGAGCTGGACAAATTGTTAAAAATCAAGAATAAGCCAACGACGTCTAAGGGCAGAATTAGCTCTACTAAATAATGATTTCATTGCTGTTGATACAAAGGTCTCGAGCTTACGAATGATCGTCTAATTAGTCTGTGCTATTTTATTTGAATGATAGTTTGTGTTTTTGTTTATGTTTATATATTTTAATTTTTATTTATTTATATATATTTTACCTTGTTTATGATTAGTTTTACAAGGCTACATAAATGCTATGCGTGTAAAATAACAAACAAAAAAATGCAGATTAGCTTAGTAACTTGTGATTCAAAAAAAAAAAAAAAAAAGTAGGCCAATTAAAATGAATAGAAATTTAGAAAAGATAACAACACAAACAGAAGAGAAAAAAATGTATTAAGATAATTTTAAAAAATCCTAAAATTCATATTTTTTCAGATTCCAATTTATTTTAACTCATTAATAATTCAGACTTATTTTTGTAAAAGCTAATTTTGAGCGATTTCAACTGCTATAGTTGATATATCCATATCAATCATTTTTCTCAAAATCCAATTCCATTGTAATGCTATTATTGAAAAAATAATATAAAATTACAACATACCATACCTAAATTTATGAAAATGATTCTGAATAGTAAAAACTATATAAGCATGATACAATTTATTTGATGCAAAGTTCATAGAAACTGGGGCTTGAAAAGCTGAATGAAAATTTGACCTATTTGACAATGTTGTACACTTATTTCATTAATGATAGTCTAGAAGAAGTAGGCGCTTCATCCAGCTTAACCGAATGTAACCAGATTTTGAGTATAAGTTTACAGCATTGGTAATCAAATGGAAAGTTTCAGCTGTACAGTTACAGCGCCTTCAATTGTCAATTTAAACATTTTTTCAATATGGCGATAAAAAATTTTAACATGAATAAAGAAATATTCTGCAAATATTACACATGAATCCTATATTTATAATACAGCCTAAAATAAAAAGAACCTCCAGAAGAACGGTTCTTGTGGGTTCTCCATAGGTTATTTACATTATATATATATATATATAAAAACAGCTCCAAAGTTAAAATTCATTAATATCCAGTAATTTCATTAAAATTATGAAAATTGATAACAAGTAAAAAATTTCCTCCAATGTAAGTCCAAACATCCCAAATACAGTAATAGAACAATGCCTAAAAAAATGGAAAGCAGATTATCAGAAGCAAGTCACCTGTAAAATGGAGTCCCACAAGGCTTGATTCTCAGTCCGACTCTTTTCTATATAACTATTAATGACATTATCAAAGACGTTCAAACTCTGGTAAAGGACGGTCTTTTTGCAAATGACTTGGTCATGTTTCTTGTATGTTCCAAACATAGAACAAGGAGAACATGTCATGCAAGAGACGATTAACAAAATCACAAACAAGAGCTCAAAACAGCGGTTGGAAGTTTTTTGCCTGGAATAAACAAAGGCAGTGCATTTCTGCCAAACAAGATCGTGCAACAATAACATATGTCTCTTACTAAACACTTTACCCATTGAACCCTCATCTTGTGTCTGTTATTTGGGACTTCATTTCATCAATAAATTAACTTAGAAAAAGCATATAACTCAGCTACCTAAATCGTGTACAAAAAACCTAAATCTGCTAAAAAAAACGATGGCACACATCATACTGAGCCCACCATTCTTCATTAATGATGATCTACTGCTTACAGAGCCGTCTGTCCTGTTTCCCAAAGCAGCCAAAACAGATCCTTCCAAACTGGATTCCATCCATAACGCCTCTATTCGCTTAGATACAGCTCAGAACATACTCAATACCTAGTCTCTATTGCAAAGCCTCAGAGTGGCCTCCATCGCTTTAATGTGATTATCTTACAGTGAATCTGCTACTACTAACAATTGCAAATCCGGCTCTTCCAGCAGCAAACAATGTTATATGATCAATCCAGAATTCATTGCTGCCAAATAAGCACTCTTACTTCCTCATAGTTCATAAACTACTTTTTCTGCAAAGAAATAGATTATTTTACTCAGATGGCACAAGGACAGTAAACGTTTTCGGCTGCACAGTCTTAGTTGGTCAAAACGTTATTCCCAGATTTTCGCTTCCACCACTATTCTCCACTCTATCTGCAGAATTGTATGGCATCCTGCTAGCTTTGGAACATGCAGTTAAATCAAATCAACATACAGTAACAATAGCCATGGACTCGCTGGCAGCTTTACAGAACATCCAACAAAAATCAAACCATCTGATAGCTGACTCCATAAATATAATCTTTCATAATTCACCACCGAGGGCAACCTTCCTGTGGGTTCCTAGACACACAAAGATACCAGGAAATCTCATGGCCGATCATACTGCCAAAGAGGCATCCAAATACTTCTGGTTCCACAAATTCAGATTCCACCCATTGATATCAAGTAAGCAAGTAAAAACCTTTGTTGAAAAAAGTGGCAGAAAAAATGGGAGGGGGGGGCAACAAAATCCATCACATCTATGTGCAGTCAAACCAACAGTTCACGATTAGAAATTTCAGCCAGAAGGCCGAAAGGATCAAGTGGTGCTGCGTCGCCTATGTATCAACCATTCCATCTTCACATATGCATATATATTTCAGAAGCTTGCTCCACCCTTATGTGACAGATGTAAAGTTCCTGTCCCCATCCTCCACCTTCTAACTGAATGTCCAAAGACCTTAACCTATGCTCTAGCTTCCCTGCTCAATATCCCCCTTTGTCACTCCTATCATAGGATTCACCATTCCTTGAATCCCTTCTTGATCATTTCAAATTAGTAAACTTATTTTATAAAATCTAATAAACTAGCTGCCATACATAGTGTGGAAGAAAAAAAAAAAAATTCTATGCACCATACATGAAATTTATTTTAATGATAGAAAATATAATTTTTCTTACAATCTGTAAAATGTAAAATACATAACCTTCAATTAAAATGGTAAAATTAAAAATTTCTCTTGTAGTGATATTTAAAATAACTCATACATTAAGTAAAAACAAAATTAAATTAAACCTAAAACCATTAGATGACACATTTGCTTACTAGAACTTGTTTAACTTATATATTTATATTATGATAAAAGAAAAGGAAAAAGAAGTGATGCTATTATGTCACATTGCAAATCTTTAACATGCGTCTAGTAATTTTGGATGGGTATTAATCACAATTCCCCAAAATATGTAAATGATGCGATTTAAATTACATTAAGTATTGCTACAGTGGTAGGATAAAATAACATTGGCATTTTACAAAATTGCATTTCATTGTCAATTATCCACAAATTACTGCAGCTGTATGTTATTATAGAGAAAAGATAAGAAAAGAAAAAAAAAGGCTAACAAATTTATCCCATTATTATTGCTTAGCATAATTAAATTTTCAACAAAACTGTACAAACTAATGGAAAATTTACCTTCATGCTCTTTTTGTGATGTCTCTGTTGTTAATTTTTTTGTATTTCATACAAGTTACTGACATTTGCAACATAGACAACTAAGATGGTTAAAATTTGCTATATATTATTCTTATTTAAAATTAAATGAAACAAAGACACTAGCTAGTATGTGTAAAAGTTATTCACAATACAATACATCAGTCATATTATTGAATTAGTATCTTCAAATTTCGGACAAAACTTTAAATTATTGATAATTTATGGATTATGTTCGTAACTAATTTGTTGCATCTTAATGTTTATAATGTATCCTATTCTGATTAAATTAAAACATATTGGAATAATTAAGAAAGTAAAACCATTATAAAGAGAGTGGTCATTATTATTTTTTCTTTCAGAACAAATATTCCCAATATTTCTTGATGTTACGGATTTTTCCAATTCTTTCCTTAGTGCAAATTTAATACATATTTAATTTCCAAATATTTTGTGAACTATTCATTATGCACTAATTAAAAAATAAAAATTGAATTGCTATTTGTTTATAGGAAGAAAAAACAACAATTTTATTTAAATAAACTTTATTTAAACATATTTTATAATTTATTATTTTCCTAATTAGGGTGCAAACTAAAGAAAATTACAAAAAAAAAAAAGAATTTTTGACATCATATTAGCATGTCTTAAAATAATATTTTTATTACTTCAAATACATCAATGCATTTTTGTATATTGTAAATTCCCCCTATTTCAGACACAACATGATCTACACAAGAATCTAAGATTTGCAAAGATGTCACTAGTAACATCACATCCAATCATTGTAGATCAGACTTGATTTTTTTCATTTCACTGTCCTTTCCAGTAATCCTAACAGTTATAAAATATAGAAATTTTGTTTATTGAAGTTTATAATTACCTTTTTTTTAAATTGTTTAAAATGTTTCAAATTATTTTATTAAAAAGAACTGCCAGACAAATAAGAAACAATTTTTCACATTAAAAAAATAAAATTTGACATCTTTTATTTAATGCTTTGAATATGTTACTTGAGCTGTAGGTATTTTTGTTAATTAGACTCATAAACTTCAATATTCAAATAAAAGTTAATTTCTACTAGCTTTATTTTACACAATTGATTCCTAAAAGAGGTGAACATGAAAAAAAAAGATATGAGGATTTATAATATGGGGGCAAATAAATAAACACCACCATATAGAATAAATAAAATGAAATTTAAACATGTATAAAGTGTATTTTTTACTTACAACAAATTAAAAATAGTGAATCATCACTAATTAAAATTATTACTTAAATTCAGATGGAGAAGTATAATCTTAGTGAATCCTTAGAGCATAATTGAAACATTAAAAAGATGTAATGCAAATGATAATGCTTTAAATTTCTTTAAAAATTTTTGTATCAGAAACAAAGAGGCTGTATTAAATCATGAGTAGGATACTTGAAATGTAAATTTAATACAAAGAAATTTTCCTATCACTAAGATTGTTTGATTATTATACAAAGGGAATTTTGAAAAATTTTACACATAATATAACTGGTATATTTATTAAAATTAAGGTTTCCATTTATTATTAACCCAGCGTTGGTAGCATAATGAGGTTTTGTCTTACACTAAACACTTAAATATCCATATATTGGGAACCACTGAAGTGTATGGGTCACGAATGTCAATACCTGTCGGCTTATTCTTCTGGAACATGCTGTCAAACCAGTTCCAGTAACAGTACAGTGTGTGACGTTTTGTTGAGCTCGGAACACAAATGTGAGATTTTCTCCCACTATGTTACCAACCATGTAACTCAATTTTAGCATAGTTGAGAATAATTCTAATGATACTACCATCCATACAACTCTGTTCTGTGAGATTTTCTCTCATGATGTGCAGAAGGAAGTATAAATTATAATTTTTTTGTAGTGTAAAGAATTAACTTTTTAAAATTAATTTTTAAAACTTTTTTATTTTATTTTTTGTCTGTTGAGAAAATAAAACTTTCATAATGTAACTACAAGTAGTAAAGAAGTTTTAATAAAAAAACGAAATATCATTGGTAGCATTATGAGAATTTATCTCATGTGCGATTTCTCCTTACATGAGATAAATTCTCACATGCTTCCAATCGTGTCACATTTTTTCATACTACCAACGCCGGGTTAATAGGAAGTACATTTTTCTCAGAAACTTTGTAACGCATGAAGTACATAACATTCAATTAAAATTATAAAATTAAAAATTTCACTTCTGGTGAAATTCAAATCAACACTTATGCAACAGGTAACAAATAAAATATGCTAAAACAATAATTATTAGACTACACATTAACAGAGGCGGCATAAGGCGTGGGCGATGTAGGCCACTGCCAAAACAGCCTCATAGTCCAAGGGGCCTCTCGCCTCAAAGGTTTATGAATTAGGTACTTAAAAGCCATGTCTGCAACAAAAAAATTTTACTCGTCATCATGGCCGTGTCCATGGGGGTGGTTAACTCCCCCCCCCCCGCTATGAGAACTGAAATGGTTATTAAAAATACACAAAAATCTGAAAAAAATTAAAAATAAGTATTGATGATTTTTTAGGGTGTTCTTACCTTTAAAAGAAAAAAGAAAAAATATGTTCCATATTTTTAGGTACTTCATTAATATTTTATGCAAAATTGTTTATTACGAGCAGTGGCGTAGCGTGAATTTCAGAACTGGGGAAGCCCCATGACCAAATATTTTTTTTATATAAAAATAAGCATGCGTAAAATTCGGTTAAATACAGAGCAGAATTAAAAATGAGTTAAGAAGATCGAAATGTTTCATTTTTTTGTAAGTTAATTCAATTTTTCGGTTTTTGTTTGCAAAAGTGTCAATTACATCATCACAGAAAGATGGTAATTTTCTAATGTTTGATAATAATTCTTTTTCAATACTAAAAAAAGCTAATGAAGATTTTGATTTTGTAATCGAATTTTCTACCATCTATTAAGTATGTATTTTTTTTTTTTTTTACATACCTTTTGATTTTGTAATCAAATTTTCTAAACTAGGTGTTGGTTTATCATTTGGAATACTATTCATTTTTTCTTGAAAACTTAATGGACTAAAACTAATCATTGGAAGTTTTTTAATAATACATATACAATTGCATGTAGCCTGAATTTCAAAGATGTTTGCCTTTTAACAGACTGGTACACTTGCATTTGCATAAATAAGATAAACAAGCCGGTATAGCTTCTTCTGTCATATATCACAATAGACTAAAAAGCGCGATCGATGACTATCGCTTCCAGTTCTGCCGTTAGTAAATGACAGCGTATCTAAAACGATCCAAAAAAAAATGTACTGCAAATACTGCACTACCATATGCTCGTGTTCACACGCACTGACTTCACAAAAATCGCGCTTTATGATCGGTGTATGTAACCGTGAAGAAATTTGACTTAGCGCTTCCAGCATTTTTTCTTCGCTCTCGATACACATTACTCTGGAATCGCACGGATAAAAATTCACGCAAATGATGTGATCTTGAAGCGACACAACCTGGCGCATTCTAATATGCGTGCGCAACCTTTTTCTACCATCGGTACATAGCAGATCGTTCAGAGACAACTCTAGGCAGTAGTAACGTGAAATATAAGCATGTAGGGCTATTTCTGTCGCTCGCTCTTGCAGATGCTCTTTCATTTATCGCTGCTCTTTTTCTAATAATTTTTAATTCTGGCACTTAAATTCAGCAAGTTACTTCATCTTTTTTCTGAGGTTCGCATTCTTTTCGCAAATAGTAAAAAACAATTTCGTACTAATTTGTTAGGGGAAGCGGCGCTTCCATCGCTTCCATTGACGCTACGCCCCTGATTATGAGTATAAGTATTGTTATTTATAAAATTAATATGCAAAGAAAATTTTCAAAACACCCTTCCTTTTTAAAATTCTGAGTACGGGCCTGCTCGTCATAAAATGAGAAATATAATTAGCAACTCTCCAAACTGTCAAACTTTTTTTTTAGTTTAATTTTAATAAAGTACAATAGATAGATGTCACAACATGTCGAATTTTAGTGTTGATCTATCAGCCGTCGATTTATGATTGTTTTGGTCTGCCAGAGTAAACTATTCAAACATATAGATCACAATAGATGAAAACTTTATCATATTTCTTACTGTCACTGAAATGGTTGGGGAATATTTAACCAATGCAATACTAGGAGTGCTAAAAAAAAAAATGGCTTAAATATGCAGAACTGTCATGGCCAAGACTAGAAAAATGGTGCAAATATGACAGGCGTAAATAGTGGAGTTAAAAGTTGAATATGAAATATTAATCCTAGGGCATTTTTTACACCCTCCAATTGTCATAGCTTGAATCTGTGGCTGTTGGTAGACGTACAAAATTCTTCTGTGGCAGCAAAAACCTTTTGGTTTTATTCAGAAAATTTATTTGCTATTTTCAAGTTCCAGTAAACGCTGGAAAGTAATCAAAAAGGCAAATTAAAGCTTACTATGAACCCTATATCAGACATAAGGTGGAAAAGCAGAATCGAAGCAGTGAAGGCTATATTACTGCAATTTGATGATGTTGGACGCATCGAAAGCTTAAAAAATCAAACTGAATGAATTGGCACACTCAGTTATTATGATTCGTTTTTAAAGGAAATGTTCAGTTTAGAATATTTATATGATATCATTACTTGTATGGTATGCGATATTATTGTGAGTTAATATCATAAGCAAATTATGGCAATTTGTACATGTCCGTTTAAACATTGCTCTCGAATATTTGTGTACATTTTGTGACTGGGTCAAAGAATAATGACAAACTAGATTCCAAAAATGTTTATCTGATGCTCGTCAATTTATTGAGAAAAGCAGTTATGATCTACTAAGAGACTTTAAAAATAAAAGGGTAGCCAAAAAGAAGAAAAGAATGTTCGATTATGAAGATGGCGACCAATCTGTAGCCTCCTAAAAGCCAGTATGAAACAGACTTTTTTTTAACACCATGATTAAGTTTATAATAAGCAATGTGGATTCAAGATTTATTTCTTTTAAATAATATTTTAAAAATTTTAGTTTTCTCTACTATCTAAACAAGTTAAAAAGTATATTCTCAAAGAGCAATTATTGAGAAAATGTCAAGATTTACACACTGTCCTGCAAGTAGGGAGCAGCAACTTCTAATGTTACAAACTGTATGAAGAATTAATAACGATGCTCCCAAATTTACCCAACTTCATTAACAATGTGGAATATTTGCTCCAATCCCTAACAGAAAATAGCTTGAAAGAAATTTACCCAAATATTTACATACTCATTCGAATTTTGCTAACAACACTGGTAAAGCGTCCACTGAAAGGAGCTTTTCAAAATTAAAACTAATTAAAAATTATTTAAGAAATACAATGGGTCAGGAAAGACTTTCTGTTTTAGCAGTTTTATCTATTGAAGTAGATATCTGAGCTGAATTAGAATATTATTATTATTAAGGAATTCAGTAAGGCTAAAAATAGGGAATTTCTGTTTAATTGAAATTGTTTTAGAGAAATATTTTCATAATACATACTTAAGAGGCATAAAAGTTTTTTAATTTTGTGGCAAAATAAAGGAGTAAATGTTTCATACTTTTATTTGTAAGATATTTTCATTCTTTAATATTAAATTGTTTCACATGTACGATAATGGTCACAAGGTTAAAAGGCATAAATGATTAAAACAACCGACTGTGTTCACTGTTATGTCGAAAGATCGTTTATTGTGTGTTTTGTTTTTTAACAATAAACAATGTGCAGATGAACAAACATACCATAATTATACAGACTTGTCAAACAAAATTAAACTACACACTACTTTAATTGATTACATTGGTAACGTTAGCTTTCACATGTACCAACTAAAATCGCTTAAATCATATATGCAGTAGTGCTCCTATATCTGCAATATCAGTATATCCATGGTATGTCACAGTGCAACTAAAAAAATAAAAAAAGCAAAGAAAAAACTAAGAATAGTTCAATGATTTATAATCCATGTGAAGGAGACTGACAGTGTTAACATAACTTCAAGGTCGGCCATATCATATTCACATCCTCAAACATCCAGCATTATGTATTGTACTGAATTTTGTTGTTGACTATTGACTCATTAGATTTGTCAGACTTCCTGCTTTCCCCTGAAATCTCATCAGTCTGCTTCTGGCATATACATTATTCACTTTATTTATACTGCATTACTAGAGTTTGTATTGTAAATGGTTTTCTGTATTGTAACAGTGGTCACAAAGCCTAGCAGTAGTGAAGCACCTATTAGTGCTTCAACTGACCAGGATGAGCATTCATAGGCACATAATCACAGACAATTTGGAAAACTTTTATAATAAAGTAGCAGAACAATTTGCCAGAAACCTATGAAAATTACGTTTTAATTAAGATTTTATTCTTGTTTAATAAAATATTAAGCCTTTACAACTTACAAAAATTTTTAATTTTTCCTATAACTCATATCCTCTTTCTTTCATCTTGCCCCTACCCCCCACCCTGGCTGATCGGCTGACGACGCCCTTCAGTTACATTACTTTTATGTCACCAAACGGAACGGCAAAAAGGATTAATAAAAAGACACGGAAATAATATCTGTTTACTTCCTGCAGCATATAAAACACATACATTTTCATATCTAAAATTGTGCTATTCCTAAATAGTTTGTAATTTTTTTTTTCGTTCTACAGAAAGATTTTGAAAAATAAAAGCAAGTAATCCTTTAGTACGCGATGTACATTTGAGAGAAAGTTCTGGTTTTTCTCTTTTTTAATGCTATTTGAATTATAATTGAAATCAGTTAAAACTGTAGGAATCAAAAATATTTATTATATTAATTAGATTTCACATTGAAGCTCACTTAGTCGAAGTGTTTTACAAAAAAAATTAGTATTGTATACTGTTACGCAAGTTTTGAAATGAAGCAAATAAATAAAGTTAAGATATTTATTGTAAACGCTTACATAATTACAGGATGCATTGTTCTATTTTCTACAAAACAACAAACAATATTCCGAATGTTAAATTTTTATATACTTACGAGATGATGTACGCGACAAAACGTAAACATAAACAACAGTTTAAGTTTCCAAACTGCTCACTTGTAGCGCTGTTCGGCGCGAATAAGAAAATTTATAAAATAAGCTTTCCGCTTTCGGATTTAGCGATTTCGATGCGCTGCCAGTGGCAATCTACGCAAGTACGCCAACTGGTGTACAAACTGTGTCTTACACATGCACGACAAGCAGCCTTTCAGTGTGTACCAGAACTTGACTGAATTATATCGAAAGCGAGACGACGTACTATAAACGCGATAACTACAAATGGTTGCACTGGTGCATCGCTTGGCAGAAAGTTGTTAATAGGGAATGGTGTACGCTGGGCTACCGTATTCGTTTCTAACCTTGACATACGTGTAGTTGCGCAGAAGTGGAAGGCGAATTGTGTTAGATGGTTGGAGGAGTCCGATATAATTCTATTTTTACCACCGCTTATTATTTTAATTATTATAATAATAATAGTATAAACTATTATTTGTAACATTAATTTTATTAAAATGTTATTTTTTCAGTTTTTTGTTATTTTAATTTCGTACAATTTGTTACTCGTAATCAATATTTTAACTTCGGTCAACGCTGGTACGTTACATGTTTACTTTTGCTATATCTATATAAAATAATTGTGTCTTTTGTACATGTTTTACGTTTTTTGCCCGTCTCTGTGAAATACGGTGGGCGTGCTTCGGTTAACGGTTATTTCTTTTCGCCGTGCAAATAATGTATGGAATGCGTTATGTCTGCTGCTGCTGCTGTCGATGAATTTTTCATTTATAAAAATAGAAATTGCCGAAAATTTTAGAGAACGATACATCGGCTATGTTCCAGTGGGAGCTAGAACTGGTGCGGTGAAACGTTTTCCCAGGAAAAAGTTGTCTGTCTACGATTAAGGTCTCTCTAATTTACATTTCCCCCTTGTTCGGCAGCAAGTGTTAACAACATTGTTCATTGTGGTAAACATAATATATCATTTGTGCTCCAGTTAATTTTCATCGATCGATATTAATATTACAAGAGCAACGGGCCACATTATATAGTTTGTCTTTAACCGTCTGCTATAAACACGGACTATTTTATTCGGTTGAAATGTTTTTCTTTTAATATCGAATGACGACCAGCTTCTTATTCTGGTTAACTTTTCAGATGACGTTTATAAGTAAAAATAACCCGGCATGTTTGTAATTAAATAATCGAAAAGATTATTAATGATTATTATGTAAGATTTTTTTTTCAAAATCTTATTTATCCAACCACTCTTACACGCACGACCTTAGTAAGCGTATATTGTTTTTATCGCAGAAACGGAAATTGTAAAGCGTGGTAAATTAGTTGTTTTTATTAGTTTCATTTCAATAACTGAAAAATGTAGCTTTACTACCGAATTTTCCCCGTGTCACTTGCTAATTATTCGCGTCCGTTTTCAATTCACTTTTGTCGTATTTGTTATACTATGCTGGGACTGTGTTCGATCTGCAATTTTCACTTGAAATTGAAAAGGTTAAGTTATTTAAATTATAAACTTAACGTTTTCATGTTAGTTGTAATTTTAGTTAGTTTCTTCTTAATGTATTTTGCCTAGATCGAAAAATTGGCACAATCGGACAGTTTTTTTTTTTTTTCGCTTCTCTCGTTCTCATTAATAGACGTTGTATTATTATTAAAACCACCGAAGTCTTTTAATATTGCCGCTTTTTGCCAAAATTTTAGTTTACCTCGTAACAAACCTGCGCGCTTTTATACGGGAAACAAGCCCGATGAATTTTTCACGGTTAAATATACGCGTAGTATTTGGTCATTTTATACGCCGAATGAAATGCGTAGAATTTTGCTAATGGAAACAACGATTTCCTTTTAAAATATAAAATTTCCTAAATGGATGATAAAATTTTAATTTTTGTCGCGAGTCGTATAATTAACATGTAGGTAATTTCCACCGCTTGTATTTATTTTTCTTGTTAGAAAACATTTTCGTGCGTTTTTCGGTTAATATTGAATAGTATTTTTCTTGTATGTTTGAGATTTTAATAGTGTTGTTTTCTGTTTAGTTCAGTAATACACATTGAAAAAAAAAACTGATTTAGTTTTAATTTTTCTAATGATTATAATTTTGTATCGTAATATAGGTTTTTTTTTTTTACTAATTTGTATTTTTGAAGAACGAATGTCTGTTTAATTTGTTTAACAGCATGTTAAAATGCGGATTAAGGCTAAAAGAGTTGTTTTTTTTTTCGTTGAAATATTGTAATCTACACATTTTTTCGTATGTTCATTTCATCGCGAAAGAATTTTTTAATTATCCATACAGGTCTTTTTCCGTTTTTAATGAAATAAAAGTATCGCTAATGTTTAACCTTATAAATAAATATTGCTCGAAGACACAGTAGAGGATTATTATTTGTTTACTTGCAACGAATTAAGTTTTTATTGTTAATTAGAACTTGTTGTATTTTGCAAAAAAAAAAAAATCATTTAAAAATAGTTTAACAGAAAGGCGTCTATTAAAAGAAGGTGTCTGCGAGATGTTAGAATAAACGTATTACTACATTGTTTATTAATACTTCTGTAAATAAAACTTCATTTGAATTCATTGTACCTAAAGATTTCATTTTTTTTTGTTTTTTTTTTTTTTCCCCGCAGCCTTCAATGTATCACCTGGATATCCCGCAAACAGCTCGTTCTTTTTAGCAGAATTCTGGAAGAAATTAGAAATACAATGTATAATAACACCGGATCCGCCGAAAGAAAATGTTACTGTAACATGGTAAGTATTCTTTTCTTTAGCAATTATTTTGTTTTTCGATATATTTACGTGTTCCCCAAATAAATATACCGTTATTCCACATGCTTGTTTTAGCGTGTACATTTCCGAATGGATGTTTTTGGTAATATGCGCGGCATGTAAGTGGTAATTAGCGAGAATTATTTGTCACGTTAATGTGTGCTTATATCTTCATAATTTTACGATTGCTGCATTGCGAACGTGTGTTGGGCCCCATTTTTTTTTTTTTTTTATCGTTCTCAATAAGTGTTTTTACTGTTTCCAGTTCGTTTTAAATTTTTCATCTTCCATCATTTATATCGCTTATTGTGTCAGAGATTGCATATGATTTCGCAGCTGGCCTGTTTAATTGTTTTTCAGCATTTTCACTAATGTACCAGTTTAATTTTTGTAAAACGTACAATTATATTCGAAGTTTATTATTTTAGCAGTTGTTTTGTAGTTTTTCGTTGTGCTTGTCAGCCATTCTTCTAAATTTTTTTATTTATTTGCTTGATCTTTTCCTTTTTTTTTTTTTTTTCGTTTTGGTTTTAGCATAATTTACGTAAAATTGTAAAAACTGGGTGCAAGTTAAACGTGCTTAATAATGTACTCATTTTAAATTTTATTTATTTAAAAATCTATCATTACACTTTATCGTTCTAGATCCTTCTATAGAGCATTGAATTCTTCGTCTATTCTCATTACAGAGTGGTACTTTCTTGAAAACCGCGAAAGGTCTGGGAATTTCATTAATCAGAGAAATTTGTTAAACTTCAGAAAATTCGAAGGGAATACACTGAAATACCTGCGTGCTATTTATTATATAAAACTTTACAAGTGTTAATGCTAATAGCATATGTAAGGGAGTTAGTCTCTAAATGGTTAATAAAAAGTATTGCGCAATTTCGTTAGAAAAATCGAAGAAACAGGCGATTGAGGTGGTAACGGATTTCATGCATGTGTCAGCGAGTTTGTAATTTTAGTGATCTGAGACTTTACCATTGGGATTATTTGCCTCTAGCGGAGTATCTTACCGAAGATCACATGCTTTTTCAAATTGAAGCGCGCACACGGTATTTTTACACACCCTTTTGTAATCTGCATCGTGTAAATAATTTTCTTATTGATTCTTTCCGACACGTTTGTATTCGATCAAATAAAAATTAAGATGTATTTCGAGATTATATCGCTGAAAAGAATAAGAAACATACTTTGTGAAATTGCAATGTATATTTTAAAAAAATTATGAATTATACGCTAGAACTTGTCGTTAAAAGTACCTACAATGATTAATAATATTAATGATAATAATTAAGGAATTCGGTTTTTTTAGGCGTCAAAGTTGTTGTCGGAATTTGTGAAAATATTTAAACGGTTTTTAATTTTAGTTACATTTCTTTCATGAGGAAAGGCAGAGAAGGAGATCTTTATTTAATATAAAAATGTGTTAGAGAAGAAAAAAAACAAAACAAATTGATTAAAACTAAACTGTAAATTTTCGTATTATTTCATATTAAAACAAATCGAAAATGGTGGTTTCTAAAAATTCGTGTTACATATAAAGCGCGAGTTTTGTAATAAAATAAATAAAAAAATGAAATTATATTTGCTTACATAATTACAGGGTGTAATGTTCCGTTCTTTTTTTTTGTTTCTTTTTTCAAAATTAAAAAGTTCAGCAATATCATTTCAAACATTGTTCTGTGTGCTAACTTGCTGTTTTTTGAAAAATTGTTCCAATTGGTAAAATTGTATTATTGCAAAAATTCCAGAATTTGCATTAAAAAATCGGCAAATCTTTGTTAATGTAGGAGTTTCCGCAAAGTTTGACACACTTATACATAGCGTCATCCTTTTACCTGCACCATTTTGTTCTTTATCGTTGTTGTCCAATTGCGTCCACGACAAAACTTTAAAATGGGGCTATTTTTGATTAATCAATAAAGTTGCTGTGTCATTGTTCGATTTCATGAAAAATTTAAATATCTTCTTTCTTCTACAAGAAAATGATAGTAACCAAAAATACCAACATTTTCGTATTATCAGAATGGAGTACCGCTAAATAAATTCCCGATTCCTATTAATTAGCATATATCCTATCTTCCTCTGTTAATTAATGTTAAATTTTATTTAATAATTACGCTAAATTATTCGACGGGAAATTGTGCCGTGTCCAAAAACACCTTTCAACGCCATCTGTCAACTGATGTGGTTGGAGCAGCGTATGCCATTGAAACTATTTACTACTAAGGCTTAAATTTAAATTTCATTTTCAATTTTGAGCTAGTTTTTTTGTTGTTTTTTTTTTTTTTTCTTCATACAACCCCTAAGTATTGCCAGCTTCTAAAACTGTGAAAACCTTGATATGCATCCATTACTATTTATTTTAAAAGTAATAATCGTTTTATTGTTTTGTCAAACTGCGATTACAAAATTGGGGAAAGTTTAGAAATTTGCCATTTTATATGTAAAGTTGTAGGAAACAAAATGATTGGGCGTTATAGTTAAAATATAGAACATAGGTCCGGTTACGGTCTACGTTTGTGTTGACAAGGTGGCTACTTTCTGGGAAACTGAGCAAAGTCAGGAAAATTCGTTGCAAATTGGGGAATTTGAAAAGGAGGCACAGAAATATTTGCGTAATGTATAATGTATAGATCGCTTGAAAGTAATAAAAATGATTATGATAAAATATTTCTTTAGATTTTTCTAGTAATCAAAATGATGAAATATAAGATTAGAGTGGTGACGAATTTTATGCTACGTTGATAAAAAAGTGAAAATGATATTTTGCGATTTAAGCTATAAAAAACGGTGAGAATTTTATTAAAAAATAAAATTGTCTCCAAAGAAAAATTACGTAATTTTAATAATAACAGCGTGTCTTTCATAGATATGGTCACGTTACTTTCGAACGGATCGTAAGTGAATTTTGTTGAAATAATCGATATTTCGATTCTTTTATAATCTATATAGTTTGTCTTTCGGTAGGGAAGACTAATGCGTTTAAAAATCGTATATTTTTAATGTTTAACCGTCGTACTATATAGTTGCAATTGGCTATTCTTTAATAGCTTGGGCACTTCAGCGTTGTTAACAACACCACCTACACGCGTATACACATATTATATGTAGTATAAAATTAACTATAATTTTTTCAATTACTTTACACCCGGTTTTTCTCGATGAAAAAGGTTGGGGGGTAAATAATGGAAGGAGCTACATCTGAAATATTATTCAGCGGCGAATTCAAGTACCGCTGATTTACGAATTTTATGTTCGAACCACTGACGACGCCTAAATGCTGTCAATTAGTCGGCGCCATTATTCGTAAAATGATTTTGTTATTTAATGCAATGTTCTCGCTGCACGTTTAACTGTGATGCGGAATGCGGAATGCGGATTTTTAAAATCCACGAAACTCGCATACTTTTAATGTAATCATTTTAACATATGTTTACAATGAATATTCATTGTACACCGATGCTGAAAAATTGAAATACTAAGCTTTTGATAACATCGGGCTCATTTAAAGAAAATCTCGAATACAACAACTTTGTGATTTGTGGTGAAGAATTCCGAGACAAAAGATTTAGTACGACTATTAGGGAAAGATTTTTTTAAGTTGAGAGAGTCTAAACATATTACAGATCTGTTGCGATTTGTAGAGACCGTGATATCCGCAGCTGATTTTATCGCGCATAGCTTTGCCGAGTTAATTGAATAATAATTTTAGAGGTTAAATATTTGGAAGCTCGGTGTATATCTACGATTTACGTATTTTACGATTTCTTGTTGAATTTTTGATTTGATTTGCTGTAATAAAGTGGTCAACGCAATTTCGTTCATTGTAGGTGTAGTGAGTGTGGAAGTTATGAGCTGCCTCCAAAAATTAAGTAAGGGTTTGATGTAAACCTGAAGAAGTAGTATTATGGAAGCGAATATCGAATTTTTTTTTTTTTTTTTTTTTTTTTTCAAGAAATTTTCTCCTTAATAAAGCTGGTTGCCCCATTTGTCCGCTTCACAGTAAAGATTGTCGACCGGATTTCTTATACGAAAAGCGGCGCCTCGAGCTATTCTGATGGCCGCATTGTACATGACACTCGGTTTTCTGATTGTAGTTTCTCTTAAAACACGCTGCGTATAACGCTACTGTAATCTGTTTTCGGTCCTAGTAAAGTTCAGTATATATACTCAGCAGGGATTTCTTCTATAAAAATGATTTGTGGGTCAACTTCCTTATAATACTTATATGAATGGTAGCTTAGATGATTAATTTAATGTGATCTTTCTAGTTCAGTTTACCAATGCAAGATATTTTACAAAGTTGATTCAGTTGGCAGACTACTATTTTCGACGGAGATATACTTTATTTTCGTACATCTCTTTCGGAGTGAACCGTCGTAATCGATTAATTATTTCTTAATTTTTGAATCCCGAAACATGTATTGATTTTAATTTATTTTAAAAAAATACAAAACTAAAAGTAATACAAAAAGTAAAAAATAGCTCTGACAAAATTTCAAAAACGCATTCATATTCGTTTGATTTTAATATCGGCTTTTGTTATAATATTTTTTTATTTCACTTGTAATATTCAGATTCAGTTGGGTGCAATTGTAAATTTCAAAATTCTAGCCATTTCAGAATGCCGATGGAATTATGATTTTTTCTTTTTTTTCTATTCATCCATTTCTCGTTTTAGCTGAATTTTTTTCTGTTTATTTAAATATCTTAAGCCGTGGAGGAAGATTTATATTTCTTGTTAGCGGGGAAAAGTGTTGTAAAAGTTTTTCTAGACTAGTTTAGGGTTTTTAAATTTTTCCTAATTTTTGCGACTGTTCCTAACACTAGAACGGTTAAAAGGGTTTCATTAACGGATGCAGTCGAAGTGCTTCCGTCCTATATATATGTGTATAATCCAATTTACTTTTTAAATGCCGTCAGAAATTTTCGAATTTTTTTCAACGCATGCGCGTGTCCTTACATATATTATTTTCTACTTTTTGTAATTCGTGTTTTTTCATTTTGCATTATTTACGTTAAATACTTGTGTCTTTATGCTTATTTTCATTGACCGTTTTAAGAGGCATCGATGCGCGTTGATTGCAAACAAAAGAACTGATCAGTTTCCAACAATTCGTGTTCAGGTTCGGCGAAGGGGGATCTGAAGTCGATGAAAATCATTGTGGTAGAGCTCATTTTGGTTTTTCGTATAAGCACGTTGAACGGTTTAATGTGCTAATGATTTTTATATATGAAAACCCGACTTCTAGAAGAGTAAAAATTGTGCAAACTTACTTTGTATTGTTTTCGGGAGAGGGATTTTCATCCTACAGTAGTGAAGTTTTATGATCAGAAATAATTTACTAAAACATTTTTTCGAATCTTTAATATCGAATTTTTCTGATGTTCCTTAAAAGATGATTTAATTTGAGCTGTAGGTATTTTATATTAGAAAATCTTAACGTTATATGCATTACAAAAAATCTTTGGTATTTCTTTATTCAGACTTGGTTTAGTATCAATGGAAAAAATTAGTTTGCCGATGACGAAAGTCTTTTTTTTTTTTTTTTTAAATATCACTATTATTTGTAAATGAAAGGTAGAAGCTTTTTTTTTAAAAAAAAAATGAAATAGGCCAGGAATTTTCGTTAAAAGAATTTTGTTATCATCTTGTTTTTGGATGTTCTTTTTCTGTTCTTTCCCCTGAGATTTTTAAAAGTTCTAAGTCGGGACTTTGTAAACGGTAGGCCGCTTCCGCCATCCATCCGATATTGAAGTCTACCGGTCATTTTGAATAAGATAATCTTCCTGCTGCCGCCGAGAAAATAATAATATTGGATTCGGAAGCTATGTACATGATTTTGCGTAAAAGAAATATAAATGCGTATTTTTTGTTGGCAGGTTAGATCATCATTATTGTATATATTCGTATGCAATTGTCGCGTTTAACAAATAAATTTGATCGATAGTGATGAATGTTGCGTATGAGTGTTCTACTCTGGTTTTTCAGAAATTACGTTTTCCAATTGCATATGCCAACGCTAGGGGGGCTAATATTCATTTTTTGTTTCCCGCGATAACGTGCTTGCTAGAGCGCTTGGCTTCTATTATGAAAGTCTTGAGTTCGATCCCAGGCGACGACTGATATTATTACAAAAATTAATTAAACAATCGCTAATAGAGAGTCATACACGGAAGGAAACGGTTTTTACCGCTTTTTTTGTTTTTTTTCCTTCGTTGTCGCGTGATGTTTGTAATTAGCTGTTTTGACCCCGTTACGTATCTTGTTTAGAGCATTATCATTTGTTGCATATGCGTCGGTTTCAAGTAAATGCAAAATTGAAAATTTAATTAACGTTACTCCTCCTAATCGTGTTAAGATGGTAAAAAAAATTAAGGGAAAACGAAAATTCTTCTTCGGTGTTCGTTGTACGGAAAAAATTGTTAATGTAACGCTAGGATATAATTCGGAGTTCCTTTTACGAATTTGTAATATTAAAAAAAAAAGCAAAACGTGTGTCTTTCAATTGAAACAATTGAGTAAAATTAAAAGTTTCACTTAACAGTGCGAAATTCGAACCGACATAGTTGCGCACCCATAAGCGGTAGTTATTACACGAAATAATACGCTAAAGCCGTGTGTAGTCATTCTAGGAAACTGCTCATTTGCTTTTACTAGAACGCTTGTTTAACACCTGTACGTGTTTATAGTATTTCACAAGAGCAACGCGGTGAGTCTTGCCCCATTGCAAATTCATTCGGAGGAAATAGTTAGCAACTAGCAACGGTTAGGTGTGGCAGAGTCGAAGAAATGGAAGGAAAGTTTTTAAATGAGCGTGAGCGCCGTCGAAATTCACGTATTCCACCTTGTGAAAGATAAGGGAGTTCTGTAGTTTAAGTTCTATAGTACCTCGCCTTTCGGTGCAATAATATTTTCCTTCTGTTATCTCTGCTGAATCTTTTCGTTGTTTCATTTTCGCTCGCCTTGTGAATGCGCGCGCACACTTCAATTGCCCCGATTGCTAACAGTTCTCCCTCGACTTTAATCGTCGATCGGTCAATACGGATTTATCTGCATTGCTCCCATCTTCGGCGGTCATCCTTCATCGAATTTACCTTCTAGCCAGCCTAACCAACCCTTATCGTCATTATCATTTCCACCATTAACACAGATGGGCCAATATTCTGGCCACGTAGAGCAACGGTGTGTAAAAATAATCAAGTAGTGTAATGGATTTATACCCTGAAAATATTAATCACGCTACACACTTGCTGCTGAATTTGCGTTTATTTTTAAAGTGTAGACTGTATTATTTCCTCTTCTAAAAAACCGTAAAAATGGAAATATCGATGCTATCGTTGAATTCAAAAATCTTCAAACACTCGTTTCGCGTATGCTAAGAGATCGATTGTTCGCGAGCTTTTTGTCTGATAAACTGTCCCTTCGGAAAAACATAATTCTGTAAAATAGCACGAGTAGTTGAGACAATTAGTTGACTCCAACGACGTAGCCACGTGTCGGGGGTTCAACCTCTTGATCGAAAGTATATTTTTTATATGTAGGGTAGTGTGGCCGGACTAAAATTTAGTTTTAAAATAAAAATAGTTATTTATTAATGGATGTGCCCGTTTAAAGAAACCAAATGCAATCGTGCGCTTTTTTACATCAAAACACGGTGTAAGTAAAAAAAAATTTGGTATATATGTCTTTTTGGGTCCCTGACTGCGCCATTGCCCCCCCCCCCCTATTATTATTCGAAACATTCGCTAATCGATCCTACACTCAGTTATAAAATAAATACCTACCAGTATTTCGGAATTGCTTTGATAAAATATGGTGTGGTTTTCGGCAGATAGGTATGAACGGGTTTCTAAATTAAGGATGCGCGTTATTTTGATCATCATACATATATTTCTTAGCCGTCCGGATTTAATTCCCGGTTTCATTTGCAACGAAAAAATAGATAAAATTGTTCCGATATGGCGGGGGAAGAAAATATAGTTTCCGTTCTCATCGTAGAATCACGTCTACGATGAAACGGTTAATATCAACTTAATTATTATACGGGGGGAGCCTCCGTTACCCGGCATATCTTCCTCCGGTCGTCGTTACCATCCAATGAAAACAATAGTCAGCCGTCCAGTGATACGTAATGCAAATATACTGTAACCGGTTTTGGAATATTACAAAAATCCTCGATAAGAAATATGTGCTGCCCTAATTCGAAGCTACTGTTGAAAATTCGGTTCACCAAACTTAAACATAAACTTAAGGGCTGTTTCCATGTTTCGGAACCTTTTAAACCGAAAATTGAATGTGTTTATATATATATATATATATATATATATTTTTGTAAATTCCGTAAATTCGGTGTTTTCGTATTCGTATAATTTACTCGACAACATAAAGAAAATCGAAATCACTCTCTCCAGTTTATTTTATTCGAATTTTAATTTCAATATCGTAAAAATAATGAATAACGAGAAATTTTATTAAGCTGGCATTGTAACACAATACGAATACTCATAATGTAACCCTCTCGTAATTTTCTAAAAAAAAAAAAAAGCACATCTGAAGGAAAATAATCGATATAGTTTGGTCAGTGAATCGCTTGTGTGAAGATTACACCCAATCCAAATACGACTGTTAATCGGGGATTATTAACTTCGCCAGTGATGTGAAACTAATGAATTATCACTCGATTTATGCAAAAATTATGCCGAACACTGCACCCGATTAAACTTTTTTTCGTTCCTTTTTTTATTCATTTTTCTTCCGGCCGTATAAATCTATCTTTCCATGATAAAATATAAAAGTCTACTCTAGAATTAAGACATGCGATCATACAACAGCTCCTTATCGTTTCTCTATTACAGCAGCCCTTCATTAGATCCCTTTTCCCTTTGAATTTAATTTCCTCGCTACAAATTCTCTCTCTCTCTCTAAAAAAAAAAAACAACATCTCAAATAACATTTTTCCACAAAAAACTCGCATCCTATCCTGATAACAAAACTATGTAAACAGTGAAAATTCCAATTAGAAGTAGGTTATGGAGTGTGTAGTTTTTTTAGTGTTTAATATTATTATTCGGTATTCACTCACCTCTCCACAGTTTTCTGACTTATCGGCTGAATTCTTTGCGATTAAACTCTCTCAGTTTTAATTTATACTAGCTCGTTAAACGGGCTCACAAGTTAAGTTTCGCAATATACATCAGATTATTTCGCATGTGATCCTGTCGTTGTAATTATATGTGAGGTTCGGGTGTTTTTTTTTTTTTTTTCATCGGAATTAACGGCAACTCTCTCGCAGACGTTGCCATGCGGTTCCCGCGTTCAACCTCGTTTCAATCTCTTCTCATCTTAGGCTGGTCCTAATAGCAGATTTGAGGTTTACTACGATTATCTCTTACCGTAATTTATAGAACCGACAGTAGGTATCAGTTCCAATATAAACCTCGCGTTTCATCCGTAATTCTATCTTACCATAAATAATATCGATTTTATAGAATGTCGGTCATCTACGTATAGGTCACACTACACCGTAGTATAGTAACATCCTCAGATGTCTTCCTCCTCTATGATACTTATCTTGTAATGTCTTCGCCACAGTGACCTACTTTTCTTTTAACTTGCTAAAAATTTAGATTTGAGTTCCTATTACGAGTTATATGATGAAAAATAAAATGTATAGTTTGTAAAGGCTTAATATTTTATTAAACATGAATAAAATATTAATTATAATTGTCGTGGGTTTCTGGAAAATTGTTCTACTACTTTATATTATAAAAGTTTTCCAAATTGTCCATGATTACGCGCCTATGAATACTCAGAGGATAATCTTATGACTGTTCAAACATTTAAAGCATTCGTTACCCGGGATTGGTTTTTTAGCACCATTTTGTTGAGGTATTCTCTAGTCCGTATAGTGTTGCCATTGTCGAATTCTGTGCTGCGGCATAATTTGAATACCTTACACGCTAGAGTATTCCGAAAAATTAGGATTCAGCTTATCCTTGATGAGGTATAATGGAGATTGTTGAGTTAAATTTTAAATCTGAAGAAAACGAATTTGTAGTTAGTTCCCTTATTATCTGCGAACACGTGTTTTTTTATTTTTTCCGAATCGCATCTCTGGTGCCTAATTTTAGGTTGTACAGACCTAGGAGCGACTACGGAGATGCCTAAAAGGAAGAAACAGGGAGTGTGCTACGAAAGGAAATCTACGATTATCGGTATAATTATAAAAGATGAACAGGTTTCACTGAGCGCATAGAGTTATTAAACATTTCCTCAAAATAATCATCGGTGTTAATGCAAACATTAGAATGGTTTTTGTGATTGGAGCAAACACGGTAGCACACTGTGGAGGAGGGGGACTTCTCGTGTATATTTTGATAAATGTATAAATAAAAAAATTGTTAATGAGGAATATACGCTCCCCTTTGGTTGGCAGTGTTTCCTGTCAACGATCTAATGCTTCTCTAAAAATAAAAACCTTTATTATGCTTGTTCAGCTTACATTATTGTCTGATACGTTCTTGATTCCTTCCTGCTAGGAATAAGCAATGATTTCGCCGTCAAAACCTATGACAGCAGATGTAAGTATTGCTATTTAATAACCGTTTTTACTTGAGCACAGCAACGCAGTTAAAAATTGTATTAATGTGATTTTCTTTCATACTTTGTGATATTTTATAAACTTTGAAACAAATATAGCACACTTTAAATACACAATACTATATTATTTATTTAATAAAACAACACTGTTTTATTAAATAAATAATGTAGTATTGTGTATTTAAAGTGTGTTATATTTGTTTCAAAGTAAAAATTGTATACTACTTATTCTCGAAACGGGTAGATTTCGGAAAATGAAGTTTAAGATTCGAATTCAAACTATGGAAATAGCAGTGGTCAGTATTTCGGGATAAATCGGTGAACATGGTAGAAGATTTCCACATTGCTAGTAAAAAAAAAAAAAAAAAAAAAAACAAAAACAAAAAAAAATTGATAAAATGAATTGTTCATTTTAGTATGCTTATCGTTAATTGACAAAGCAGATTAAAGCATTGACGCGCAAATGCCAAAAATAATAATAATTAATCTAGCTATGAAAATGCGTTTTGCTTCGATTAAAGTTATGCCGTTTGCAAACTATGAAAGGGGGTTCCGTACAGATGCTCTCATTGTTTAAGTACGATGAAATTGCAAGAAGAACATAATAATAATAATAATAATAAAAATAAAAATAGTTTATTGACAAATTAATCGTTTTATCCACATTAAATTATGTGCCGTATAATTATATTTTGTACGGTAATATTGTAGTGTGCAGAAAAATATATAAAGAAAAAACCTGAAGCCTATAATGTTGGACAGTTTTGAGCAAGAGTGTGTGTAGCATGGTTGCGTTAAGTAATTGCAACTGATCGTAAAATAAAATCGCAACTAAACAGTAAAAGGTTATAAATGTCGATGAACGTACATATTATATAGATAAATTATAGCTGTTTGAAATAGTCGTAATTGTTAGTAGCCGCAGTAAAGTTATTGAACTGCACCACGGCGGTGCATTTATAGTAAAAATGTTTCGCGTGCTGTGTGAAACGTAATTTTGCAAATATTATAAAAAATTAAGTTTTCTATATTAGTAATTTTCGCAAAGCGGCCCGCACTTAAAACTCGCCTAAAGAGTATTCGTTGTCGACGTTAATGGTGTTTCCCTATATGCTGGCAGTGGCTAATTCAGCATGCCCCTGCCTATATTATACGCTAGTTATCAAACGAGCCTGGTAATAGTATGTATAGTTAAACCGGACGAGTGACGAAAAATAAGGTCAATACGATGTTACAAAATGTGTAATTTGCTTTAATATGAGATCGGTATGTTTTGTACAATTTAACCTTTCACACCTAGTTTATGACACCTAAATATTTAACCTAATTCGGCTACCGATATTTGTTTAGGACGGCAATTTTCTTTTTTTTAGCTGTTTAGGAATTTGTCGCGCATTATTGAAATACTTTTAATTAATGTTTCCAGCGAGTCGTCCCGATCCGTGGTGTGATAATTTGAAAAATAGACACTAAAAAATACATCACGGGAAGCTGATAAAACAGTGACACGTGTAGAAAATCTGCGTTTATTTTGTAATTTTTACTGTTTTTCTTATCCTCATGTGCAATTTACATGGAACGCGTATACTTTCGTCGAATAGCGTGGCACTTTTTTTTATCGTTTCAGTTACTTAAGGTACAAAAGATCATCGTCGGTAGCTTTTTACTTATGGTCTCTTCCCATTGAAATAATTCCGAATTTTATTTATTTTTTCCGAACTTTCACTCGTGATATTTGACATGGGTCAAACGGCTACTAACTATAGCGCGCAGTGCAGTCATTAGGACTGACAACGATTTGGAAAGACACAACTTTGCCATTGAACACAAGGTTGAATTTGTTAAACTTTGCCTAATTGTTCTAATTGCCGCGTATGCAGGCGAAACTTAGTCCATGGAAAGTATTAACAGGATTGATGGATTTGAAATGTAGACGTATAAGAAATTGTTAAAAACATCACGGATGGGCCGTAAAACGAATGCTTACATTTTAAACAAGCTGGATGTACAAATGTGCTCAGCAGATGAGATTTCAAGTTTTTTTCGGACATGTGGCGCGAGTCGTAAACTCTCTACAACACCAGATTATTACTGGAAAAATGAACGGAAAGAGGACAAAAGGTAGACCAAGAACACGTTGGGTCGCGCAGTTAAAATCATTAACTGGTTTGAGCCTACATGAGGCATTAATGGTAGCTCAAGACAGATCAGCATGGAGAACTGTAACAGATGCGGCAGTTTCATAACTCTACACCAGGCCCTCTCGAGGGTACGAAGAAGAAGAAATAATCTTGTTATTTTGTATTCCTCTGTTTAATTAACAATCTAGCTCTTGTAGTAATGAATACAGGGTAGTTCAACGAATGTTTCGAAACTGATTATTTAAATAATAGACTTCTCCCCTTCCCTTAGATATAACATACCTTTTAGAACGGAGATAATGGGAGAGAGATAAATTTAATAAATTGGGGGGGGGGATGTTGAAAATTAAGAGCAATCATAAAACTTCAAATATAAAATGTACCGAGGAGAAACGAGATGGAGATTGTAAGGGAAGAGATTAAATTGGGTTCCTTATTATTTCCTTCTACCACCCTTAAATATCTAATTTTCAGTATGTACATAAATATTAATGCCAGAATGGATTTATTGCCCTCTTATTTTTTTGAAATACGCGTATACACGCATCGTATATATATATTTACAAATTACATTTAAATGAAAACAAAAAAATAAATAAGTAAAGTGCAATTAAAGTTAATGTTTTTTTTTTTCAGACCATTTAATTTTAAAACAAAACCATTATTTTCCTTCAATAATAAAGTGTATATTTAATGGCCATATTACGAGTGGTGCAGTGTGAAAATTTTGTCACGTTTAATCTATAACCTATTTGGATCGAATATCTCGTAAAATTTAATATCCGTAACCTGTTTTATTTATTTACTTTTTTTTTAATCAAGCTTATAAGACATGTATTTCATTTTGAGAAAAATGACATAGTTTAAGGTGACTTTTTTATAAGCATTATAGGACACTGTCATTTGGGATCTCTGTTATGGCAAAGTCTGAAGGATCAAAATTTTTATTTACATATGCATTTTTTTTTTCTTTTTTTTTTTTTTTTTTTTATTATAAAGAATTAGTCTGAGACTCAGTTGAAATGGAGTTTCGATAAATTCATTAGAAGGAATGAAAGGAGCAACTTTTAAATCTTACCTGCTGTCGATCTGCGTCGAACAACGATATATACCGTCGGTGTTCGAAGAAAACATGCAGTAAAGAAATTTTCATAGTCACTTTTTTGTTTGCGCGTAGTGCAAAGTCTGGGGTAGACTAATCAAAGGAATGAAAGCGATGGAAGTTGAAGGAGTAAAATATTTATTCTCTCCGGGCCTCTAGTATATATGATGGAGTAGTGGTCAGGTCATCTTCATTATGCGTTAATGTGCAACTAGTTGAAAACAAATGTGAACAAGCGCCAATTGTCCCTTATCACATGCACGCTAGGTCAGTACGCAGTAGACACACACGGGGGACTGCACTTGTATCACGATAAATCAAACAATCACAATATCAGTTGCAAGTGTAGTCTTGCTTGTGTACACACATTCGTACTGCATATAATTTCCTAGTACACAACCTATATCTGTACGGCTAAAATATACGAATAGGTTGTCCACCAACCAAATGGTTGTGGAGATAATGATGATGATTCGTCGCAATTAGAATAATTATCCTACGTAATCACCGCGACGGGGAATACTGCATCGTAAAACGAGACATTTTTCCTCCGTTATCTGCGTCACATTGATATAGATATTCTGTGCATTTTGCCTTTCGCGAGAGGAACAAAATTCTCTAAGCGGAATAATCGGACGTTCGAGAGTAAGACCGAGTTATTAATTGTAGACATCTGTCCATTTTTTGTAGCTCAGACACACTGATAAAGAGAGCGTTTTTCTAAATGCCATACGGAAAAAAATGTGTTTTTTTTTTTTTAGCCGCTGTCTTCTTTTAGCGTTTTTAAAGAATAAAATTCTATTAATAGGCTCTTTTCATATTTACGTTTTGTATACATGGGACGTCGATGAGAAATGGTTGGTAGAAAATGGTCTCAAAAAACTTGCTCAGTTCGGAATCATATTTAGTTCCTGAAACATTAAGCTTTATTAATTTTTTAACGTAATTGCTTCTAATAATCGGCTATTTCGTTCGTTTATTGTATAATTTTAACACTTTTGCGCTTATTTTTATAATTATTTAGTTTCCAGAATAATAAATTTTATTAATAAACTAATATTCTAATCGGCTAATTCGTTGGCATTATATGTGATTGCGATACTTTTGTTTATTCTCAGGCAGCGCGGTAGCCTTTAAAAGGAACGTGGCTACCAAATCAGAGGTCACGGGGTTGAGAATTGTCTTGTTCCGTTGCGCTTTATTTATTTATTTATTTTTTTTCCCCGGATCTAAGTCGCTCCTAAGTGCGTGTAATATACCTCATCGGAAATTGAATATTGGTTATACCAGAGAAATCTGGGAAAGTAAAGGTGGTCGAGAGAAAGGAATTGACCCTCCTACTCTCGTTAGAGTGCCGTTGGGCTTAGTACATTTTGTGACCCTTATCTTCGTAATCCATGAAATCTTATCAAGGGTATGGGACTTTTTTTTACTTACTGTCTATTTTTGTAATTAACGATCATGACCGATCTGCGGCGTTTGATTATAAGAAAAACCTTACGAATTATTCGTATTAAAAAGTTTTTAGATTATATTTTTCGTTAAACATTAAAAATATTTAAGCAAAATTCAGTTTGGTGAAAGTACTCACATTTTCCTCGATCATATTTTTCACAAAAACCAAACAAATATTGACGTAAAAAATTAAATTTAAAACGATACAAAATTTTTGCCTTTTTTTGAGAACCTTAATTTTTTTCCAGACTCTGTGCTCGAAGTTTCGATGATTATGTGTACGGGAGTCGTCGTATATATATATATTAACAATGAGTAAATTTATTATTATTTTTCGGGAGAACATCCGAACTGCATCCCGGATATCATTTGATGTGCGTAATGCGCTGGTTTTATTGATATAAATGTACTAATGCCAGTGCTGAAATGGATTATTATATTATTGTGTCAGTTATACATCTGGAGCTGGGTATCGTATAGTGGCGAATTAAAAAGCAATACTAGAAGTGAAAAGGTTAGTAAATAGAAAAAAGGGAAAAATACAGTTGAATAGCCCTTACGCCAGTTGATGCGACGGAAGAAAGTTACAAGATAGCTAATACGATTCGCAGTTATATCGTAGAGAGAAGTACCATGCGCCTCCTCTACAAACAAAGTCGTAAGGATAGATGATACTGTTATTATTTTTTTATTAGCCGATCTGTTGACACGTACATTCGGTATACCGAGTTGATGGAAAAAAAAAAAAATAGAGTAGGATAAACCGTTTTCCACTTTTCAAGACAAATATTTCGATTTCTACCTGTATGAATTTGAAACGCTATTTACGTCGCTTGTAACATTTTTTTTATTTATTTTCTTCGTGCTGAACTTAGCACCGGAATTATTCGTTAATTCAGTTATACGGAGATGAGTATGATGTGGTATTGCAGAGTCCGGTTACATCATCGACTGATAGGGATCTTCGAACAGATATCCTTTTTCAGAACATATATTTAGTTATAAGTGTATTCGTGTGTGTGTTAAAATCTTAGTTCTGTTTCGTCCAAGCGGCTAAATTATTCGTTATAAAAACATACGAGGAATATGAATAACATAATATTCCAATTTGGAAAATAAATGAAAATAAGTCGAGTTATAAAGTTTGTTCATTTCATGTATATAAAATATCCTGCCTTTAAACATCCTGCCTATATTACACTTTTTCGTGTCTGACAGAGTTCCGTTTGGTCACGTAAAAATAATAAATATTATTTTTTAGAAAAGGGGAAAAACAATTACTCGTTACTTTAGATTAAATCGTAACGATTACAAAAATATTACTGTAAATGTTTTTTTCTTATATTTTTGATGCTTCTCTCTTTTATTCATCCCCCCCCCCCCCATCCCCCATGATAATACAGATAATTTTCATGCAGCGTATCCTACAAGCTTGAAAGTGGAGAAAAATGATTGAAAATGTTTAACATTAATTTTACGATTAGGTCGTGCGATCTGAAATGTCCGATCGTTATCGGTGTGGAGAGAAAAAAATTCTTAAAAATTGAACATATCGATATGTTAATGAAATATCAAATGAATTTTTAAAAACGTATTGTCCGATGTTGCACTTTAATTAATTTTAGTACTGCTTGAAGAATCACTTGTTGAATATTTTTTGTCGAAATTTTCTACCTCAAATTTTTATCATAAAGTACAAAAATTTAAATCGATCTGTTTTGTTTTCCTTCTTCTTCTTCTTTTTTTTTTTTTTTGACGCTTTTTATTTTAGTCAATTTCATATATTTCATCGAACTTACTTTTCTCAGTCTCTTTCTTTCTTTTTTTTCTGCGGTAGGCACGTTTGTAAAGATATCCGAGCGGTTTATAAAAATAAAGAAATTCTGTTTCTTTTCCACGTGATCATTATCGTGGTGTAGTAGGTTTGCTATTTGCGTACTATCAAATTTATTGAGAGATTCGGGGAAAATTTTTATTTTTTAAAGTCACCCGATCGCTCGTTTTTTGTTGTTGTTTTTTTAATAGCGTAGAAATAAAGATAAAACATTGGTCAGATTAAAGCGAGTTAAAGGAAAGAACAAAATGTATAAATGCTTCTGCGACGAACAAAAAAAAAATATACAAGTCAATTCGTGTTTTTTTTTGTTTTTTTTTTTTTTTTTTTTGGAGTATGTAATTTCTCTACTACATTACGAAAATATACCATTGGGGTTATACCAAAGAAACTAGATTATTTTTAGATCGGTACAAAAAGAAAATAAAAGCCTATATTAAGAAAGGAGAAATAAGGATATTAGTAGATTCACTAAACTATATGAAAAAGTTAAAGGAAACAGGAATTTATTTAGTTAAAAAAAGTTGAGAAAAGCGTTTTATAACTTAAGCACGCTTATGATTAAGTCTACAATTTAGTATGTAAATTACTTTGTAAAGTTCGTTTTTTTTTTTTTTCTGTTTTTTTAATGTGAGTTTGCGCAGTAAACACCAATGCCAGGTGTACGGAAACCTCGTTAAGAATTTGGCTTCTCAAATGCAAATTGATTACTGAAAATGACATCGTGAATAAGTTCTTTTTTATTATCTTAACGATAATGCTTCGAATATTTGTATACTGGGTTAACGTTGTTTAATATAAAAATGCGTTAATTTCATGTATTATGCAAATAGTTTCCTTATCGTGTTTTACGGATTTCCTGAAAATTCTTAAGATGACCATCTGTTAGTTGTTAAAGATTTCGGCCTTAATAGTATACTAATTTGCACGCGTGTGGCTGAATTTGAAAATGCAAATTTTGTTCACCTCGTTTTTTGGGAGAATTAGACTTTTAAATTACGCAAGGGGTTGTCGTTGTTTTTGCAAGTAATATGTTTTAAATTTTCTTTAAAAAGTTTAATAAGAAATATTTTGCATAATCATTTTAAATAAGTTTTATTAAAAAAAAAAAAAAAAAAAAAAAAAGTAAAATTTAACAATTTATTTGGTAACTCGAAGTTTATTCTGCGGTCCTTTCCTGGAATGATCGGCTTCAGTGAAACGGATGGAACACGCGCAGTGTGAGCTAAACTAAGATTAATGAGTTCAGTTTTATAAAATTAAGCCGGGTTGAATGGATATTTTTCTAAAGGGATAAATGATTCTGTTATTGTGAAAACAGATTCTTATTATGATATTAGTGTTTATATGTTTTAGGTAACCTGACTCTCAAAAATAATGACGAAGATAAGAAAATCGGTTTTTACACTTTACTCAATTAAAATATAAAAAAGTAAATACACACACGGGAAAAAAAACAAAACAAAAAAACACTTTTTATAGGATTTTTTAGAGGTTAGAAATTTCGGCAGAAAAGCGTGCTCCTCCGGTAAGTAATAGTTTTCCGGAATGTTGCAGGATTTTAATTTTTAAATTGATATACGCGTACGATGAATATTTATTCAACAAAAGTAATAATTATGCTAATTTATTTGAGATTTAAAGGAGCCATCAGAGAAAATTTCAAAAATGGAAATTAGCGTATCATTTTAAAACTCTATTTACATAAGCAGCAACGATTCTACGCATTCCTGTAAATTAATGAAATCAGCGTTTACGAGTGGAATCGTACGAGATAGACCCTCTAGCGTTCATATAAATTTTTGCCCGCCGGCGAGAATATTGTTGAAAATATCGCGGAGAACGGGCTTTTCCTTTCAGTTTCAAAATAAAACATTAAGAAGTTGAATAATTTTGAAAGCCGCGGTCTATTTTTGAAAGTTTGCACATTATAAATTGTTAGAGCACCAGCGACCCGTTGAGGAGGAGAGCCGATTTAGAAAAAAGTCGCTACAAATATTATAGAGAACGGCTAAAATTTATGCGTTTAATAAAAAATTTCTGAAGACGAGAATTGATGATAGTTTCAGTAAGATATGGAGAATGATTTGTTTTGTGTGTTGGAAATTATTTCTTTGTGTCGCCTAATTCGTTGGCCGATCATGCGTTAGTTTAATTTTTCGTTTCCGATTGATTTTAACAAATTGGATTTGGTTTTGCCGAGTATTGTATACCTTAATTTTTATACTTTTTTTGGGGCTGGTAAGATACGAGTAAAATATATAGATAATAATTCGTGATTAACTGTGGAGCAGCCATCATTCAATACGCCTGTTAGTATAGAAATTTTGTATGTGCCAATTTTAAAAAGGCATCTGTTAAATAAAGGGGATTCGCTACAGTTCTAAAAGATCGAAAAACGCGGATAAAATAGCTAAACGTAGAAAATGAGAATCTTTAAAAGGAATTTTTCGAAGTGTCCTTTGCGATAATTTGAAACAGTTGCTTCTACGTGTTGTTACATGAGACGAATCTCAGTTATTCACGAAGTGTTGCTTCAGTGTTAACACTCCGTTTAATATTCAAATTGTTCATTGTTGCACCATCAACATCGTAGAATAATTTTGGCGTCCGATTGAATAGAGTAAATATAAATTCTGTATGCCATAAACATATAATATTCGATAATAATTTTCGTCCGAGCAACGCCGGCTACTAAGATCACGTGTTATATAAATATAACTTTAGAAGAAGTGCTGTTTGCAAAACGGTTATCATTAATAATTCGCGGAACCGTATCCCACAGCGTAGTTGTTATGATGGAACTTTGAGACTATGGTTCCCCGGATATGTATCCGTAACTCCGACCTAGTGATAACGAGATCCAAGTTCACACGGTTCGGCGCTACAAAAATGACCTTGAACAGAACATTAAATTCTCTCAATAATGAATTTGGCAAAAACAGAAAAAAAAAAAAATGGAGAAAGAATGAAGTTCCTTTGACAATTTAGTCTCTCTATCCTTTTTGGAAAAAAGTAAATTATTTGTGCAATAGTACTCATTATATTCCTTAATTATTAGATACTTATAATATATGTAGAGTGGACTTGGCTTAATCGAATTTGGCAAAACACACTATCTATTATCACCCTATAGAAAATTTTTCACGGTGCAGTAGTGCTTTTTCGTAACATTTAAATTAACTTGTTTGCGTGCAAAATTTTTTTTAATAATTCATAAAGGTTAAAATACTATTTTTTATAAATGACTAGATATTTATTTTGTTTAAAATTCTGCATTTCATACTTGGGAATACTTTATTTATTATACCAATTTTGAAAGAAATCTATAATGCGAACGTTTAACACGGTTATGATTGGTTTTCGAATTAAAATATACGACTCGATCATAAAGTAACAGTTGCAGTTCATAGCTCTGTATTGAAAATTTTTGGTCACTATAAAGTGTAACATAAATTAAAGCGGGAATAATCATTCTCCGAGGTTCTTGTTGAGTGTTTCGCGTTCAAGTGATAAGCAGTTATACAAGTTTTAACAATCTTATCTTTTATTATTTCGCCATATCGATACAACCGATTTAATCACCGGCGTTATCGATTATGACGGTCGGCGTGACCGACCAAAACTATCTATTAATCTGCGCTGAAACAACGCGTTATCCATATCGCCGGATTTTATGACAACAGTTTCGTGGTCAGGTAATAATGGTTCAATTGACAACAGAACATACGCATCTACATTAGAACGGAAAGTAATCACTCCTATTCGAAATTTTAATCATTCAACCGAAGAACAAGGTATCGTTTTTACTTATATACTAGACTATGAAATTTTAGATTATCCATCGTCTGTGAAAAACTGCGTACAGCGGGCAAAACATATCATAGCAGTTTTTCGCGTTAGCGGAAACCCTTTTCACTGTATTTCTAAAAAACTGCACACTTAATACACTCGTTTGTAACATGGGCAAAGCGCGCAAGCTTAAATCCCTAACACTAAAGTAACACTTTCAAAACGCATCGCCAACAATTACCACCTAGCATCCAGTTTAAACATGAAATCGGCATCGAATATATCAATCCTTCGAATTAAACCGCTAGATGACGAGTTTGGACATGTAATCATTTGACGTCGACAAGTATACATAATCAGCTTTGAAAAACTAAAATTGCTGAGCTCCTTTTTATTGGATTCAAACGATAAAAATTCCCGTATATTTCTATCAGCGGATGACCTAATCTGCTTCGAGTGCGATCTTTGCGGCCACGAAGGTGATAATTGTAATGGAAACGCGTGACATTAGAAAATCCAAGTTCATAAATCAAATCGCAAACATCCTGCTCAAAATCATCAACTCTTAAACAGCAACCATAAGAAAAGAAGCCGGGCGAATTTTCTCCTCTTCCAAGAATAGGCAAAGTGAACGAAACAAATCACCACGCTCAAACGATTACTCAACACAGTCTGTAAAAAGACAATTATCTAATTTCACTCTTCTACAACTAAATCCTAAATGGAAAATATAATCGAATCGGCCAAAAAACCAAAAACAAAAGAAAAAACTAAAACGAGATTCCGTAATTCAAATACCGAGAAGAGATCGAAACAAGTAATAGATATGGACTTAGAGAAATAGGTAAAAATTTAACCACATCAGACTCGGAAAGTGGGAATGATCTAATCAAAAAAACACCAAAAAGAATTACCGACTTGGTGTTCAAATTTTTAAGTATTTATCGATAAAGGCCACCCAAACATTCTTGAATTAGCAGTGGACTTTGGATCAGAACTAAGCGACACGTTACAAGACAATTATAACCTATTGAAGAAAATCCGTTCAATGAAAATAAGATTTACCGAAATTATTAAAAATCTAAAAACGGAAAACACCATAGAATAGATAACAGTCGCATACGCATAAAATTAAATAATACAAATATGGCTTTAAAAACCGAAACATTTCTATCATAAACTGGAATTGTAATGATATCATCATTCACCCGGAAGATTTTAAAATTATCACAGCAGCATGTAACTCACAACTGTACTACGCATTCGGGAAACACACCTTAAATCAAAGACTACATCTTCAAAATGATAGCGTCATGTACAAAAGCCTAAACGACCCATGAAGAACGTATGGTGGAATTGTTATAGTAATCAAAAATAACAACAAGTTACACAAAAGTAAATCTCAACGTGGATCACCTACATATCTTAGCGATGCGTTTAAACAACGACATAACAATATGTACAATATATGTGTATATATCTCAGTATACTGAAGTTGAAGAAAGCGACTATACAAATATTTACGGGTGAATTTTAAAAACCTACTTAGCGACGAATCGGAAGAAACAGAACGGACAAAGGGGCAAATTAATAATGGAAATAATAGAAAAATTCAATCTACCAATACGTAACATGTGCGATCAACACGCTACAGCGTCACTTACAAGATGTGGGGGGCATCGTTGATTTTATTCCAAGTACAAGTCAGATCACGCAGTTAACAGATACTCATCTGCATGCTAATGTGATGAGATATTCATACCAAAATTGCTACATCCAATACGGAAACAAACTTTAACTTCAAAAAAGCAAACTGGAATCCATATCGATTAAGTTTATCCGACACTGTCCTTCTATTATACCATTCAGATGTTTCCATGGTTTATTATCTTACCGTATTGTTTATTAGGATTAATTGAATATTTTCCCTCTACTTATGCTATAAGCAAAAGCACATTTTTCAAAATTGTTTTTCTTACTTCACAACTAAATATATATTTTTTTTCTTTCTTTTTTTGCAGCCCCGGTCGTACCCGTTTTATTCTTCGATAAATATAATTGTATGTACTAAACAAGTTAGCATCAAAAAATTAAATTTACACAACAATACTATTTGTCTACAAAAATTGTACCTGGTTTCGACGTGGATTTTCCTAAACTGGTGCGAATGATTTCTTTAATCTGCGAGACACTGAACTATGTGTTCGTACCTGGTCTTCATGTTTCGTATTAAGTTATTCCGACTTTCACACGGTCACCATGTGCGCCTTTTGTCCTCCTCAGTCTTTCGTAATTTTAAATATAGTTTCTTTGTATATTTTCCGAGAATCGAGTGTAATTTAATATGCCATTTTGGATGGTGTAATAATATTTTCCGCAATTTATATTAAGAGTTAAACTTTTATATCTTAACCAACTTTAAAATCCTTTCTACGGTAGTTTTTAATTTCTGTTGATTAACCGAGTAGGATGGTCACATATACAACTTGCCTTGTATTATAATCTTCTTCTTCTCGTGATACCCGATTCAGGTATTGCTTAATTATCATATGTGGATTGGATTATCTACTGAAATCGTTTGCGATCTCTTGCTATTCTGACTAGATCTTCTGTTCTCTTAATTCCGGTCTATTTTCCTTTTATTATCTAGCCGAGAGGTCTTTCTTCTTCCTTCTATCATGCCCATTATTATCGTCTGCAGTAACAATGGGCATAATAGAAGGAAGAATAAAGACCTCTCGGCTAGATAATAAAAAAAAAATAGACCGGAATTAAGAGAACAGAAGATCTAGTCAGAATATTGTCTGTTCTATTAATTTTTTGTGTTGCTAATAATGGGAATTTATTTTATGTTTAATATATTCGTATCTTTTGCTTTAGCGTTTTCTATGATTTAGTTCTTTAGACTCCTATCGTAATGGCGGAATTTTGAATTCTCTTTTTATTTTAAGAGTTCTGGTCTGTAATTTATGTTTACATATTAAATAATTAAATACTCGCTCGTCTATTTTCCATAGAAGTGTATGCCTTTATTATTAGTATATTAACGTTGACGTTAAAAAAACATTTGCACACAGCAGCCTGTCTTTGAAGATGAATTGTGAAAATTTATTCGAAACATCAGGTGTTAGTAATAAAAAAAAAGTGTAGTCTCCAACAGAAGTAAACGAGTTGTTAGTGTCTTGTAAACGTAATAGGTCTTTAAGACCACTTAATGAAATAGCAGAGCTGTAGTAATGCGTTTTTGTTTTTTCCTCCTTTTTTGTATTCTCAGGGTTTTGCGTAATTAATGCTGTTCTCTAAATTGTTATTTATTTTAATGAGTTTCGGCGATTTTTGTATAATTACAAATATTGTAAGAAGAACGAATAAAAATGTTTTTTTTTTTTTTTTTTTTTTTTACGTGTAGGAAAAAATATAAAATACTAAATATCTTTACTGTCTGCTATTATATTTTAGTCAGGTATTAATGCTGTTCTTTCTCCAATAATCCTTCTATTTGTGTCCATCTAGCCGAATCTTCCCACCCAGTCCCGGTTCTATGAGTTTCCTTTTTATGGCATTCTGTTGTCGTCTCTATTATACACTTTGGTCATACTTGGTTACTTTCTTCGCATTTTTGTTTTAATACCCTCTCCTAACTCTCATCTCGATCCTGATCACGAAGCTGTCTATAATCCCGGCGATATCTTCTTCGATAGTCCTTCCCTCTCAACCGATTATTCTAATTTGTTATATCTCAGACCCCCTAGTCTTTATTGCGCTCCATACATCCTGCCACATCCCTCCCACTCCATTGTCCTAGTTTTTGGTTCTTTCATTCTGGAAATTTCTGACCGAATCAGTATTTAATTGACCCTCTCCTTTCTTTTCGTTGCTTGATGAGGGTCCTTTGTTGACGCCCCCTCCCAAAAAAAAAAAAAAAAAACATAATTTGGATGGTGTGACAATTACACCTACTACCGATTTAAAATAAAGTAAATATGCTCGGTATTCGTGGTACACGGAAATACATTCAAATATAGCCAGAAATAAATAACTGAGAATTTAACAGCACAGCTAATATCAGAAAAATATTGTTAATAAATGATAAGAATGAAAATCCAGCTAATTATTCCCGGTGTTATCTGTTTAGCAAAGAACTTATTTAAAACTAAAGTATGTGAAAAATTTCAAAATTTTGTATATAATAGAGAGAAAATTTCATACCGAAACAAACAAAAAACGATGCAACTAATATTATTTAGCCATTTATGAAATTATATAAATGAGGGAAGAATTATTTACCTATGAGAAGCATATGGATCACATCCAGGTTAGATATAAATTTACCTTGAGGGATATGCAAATTTTTATACTTCCCGCCGTTTCTTTTTTAATATTATACAATCATGATATGTATATATAGCATTTTTTCTGTTGCAGTTTTGCAAATGTTAAGAATGTTACCTGCTGATAAGGTTTTTTGATATTTGATTGTGGCGTAATAATTTATATTTTTTGACGGCAGTTTAGAATTTTTGGCTACAGAATTGATGTTAGGTGTCAGTTCACTGGCGTATTTATGTAAATGGATTTACGTTTATGGTTCCTTCTTCAAATAGATTGAAAAATTTTTAAAAATAGTAATGCGTAGCGATTTATTCACGTAAATTATTTTAGCGCGTTCAAACAGTAGTAATATGTGTTTTTTTAAGTTTATATTTTTCACATATTTTAGTTTTGTTTTACTGCACTGATAGCCGGAAATAATTGGCCATTGTCTGCGACTTCACTCTCTGGTTTAGTTGTGTAATTTATTTATGCTATATTTAATTAGGGAATTTTTGGACAAATAAATAGATTCATTAGGCGTAGTGCATGATTTTCTAACCTGTTCATTAAATTACCTCTTTTAAAAAACTGTTGCGATCCGTACCGGAAGTAAAAATATTATTTCTAATCAATTTAACCTACCGAAATACAAAAACAAAAGTTCTAAAACGAGCTCTATTCAGAAAACCTGCGATATTAAAAACGTTGATATGATAAAAAAATAAGGTGGCAATTGAAATAAAAAAATGTAGCTATTGACAGTTTTAATGTTACTTAAGAATATATTAAATGTTACTAATTTATTATTATTGGTATTCATTACAAAACCGTTATTTTAAATCTCTTTCATAGGCTTTAAATATTGATTAATTCTTTTTTTATTTTTTTCATTTTCTTCATTCGTGTCAAGGATATGTTTAATCGATAATTGAAGAATATGGCGGTACTTTGTTAACGTCCTAACTTTCTTTGTTATTATTATTATTATTTTTTTGATATTTTATTATTAGAAAACGTTTTGGAGTTAGATGTTACTGTAAAATTTTCAAATATTATTTTCCAAAAAAAAAAAAAAAAGTGTTTAAGAATGCTATGCTGCAAACATTTCCTGTTTTATAACATATACATCATAGGATGGGTAGACATAGGCATAAATATATACGTATGTATTATTTACTTAAAACTTGGTAGTTTTCATTTTTTAAAGTGAATTGTGATATAAAAGCAATTCACTTTAAAGTTTAGAAACCACCATTTTAAACTGCGGTGATACGTTCCGATCAACTGCTACTTGTGAATTTTCTCTCTTATATAGAGAGAAGTGTCAAGATAGCAACTTGTTAGAACTGCGTTATCGATAGCTTTACAGTAGTTTGAAAAATTTTAAGAACCTTGATCAAGAGGGAGAGAGAGAGGAGCGCAATGAAACACGGGAGATAAAACTTTCTAAAACAGTGTAGGTAACCTTTTAAATGTGCCAAATTTTTTAATAGTTCCTGTTTTATGTATTGTTCGTGTAAAAAGTTATTTTTTTTACCCACATATGAATAGCTTATAGTAAGTTATGTATTTTTAAACCTTAATTTACGTTACAAAGTTATAGTTTTAAATATTACACGGACACAAAGTACCTTTTAATTCGTTAAAACATACAACATTTATTTATATTAAATTATTACTTAAAATAAAAGTTACAGACATTATTATTCACAAAAAATATATATAAAAATTCGTCCTACCGGTTTCGTCTACTTGACATATTCATGGGTAGACGAAACCGGTAGGACGAATTTTTATATATATTTTTTGTGAATAATAATGTCTGTAACTTTTATTTTAAATAATAATTTAATATAAATAAATGTTGTATGTTTTAACGAATTAAAAGGTACTTTGTGTCCGTGTAATATTTAAAACTATAACTTTGTAACGTAAATTAAGGTTTAAAAATACATAACTTATAATATCATTGAAACAAACGATTACAGGAAGAAATAATACATAATAGCTTATAGTTTTGAATTCAAGTAATACGTCGTTCCGTTGTTCTGCGAACAAAATTATTTTCAAACCTGAAGCATACGCATATTTTTTTGAATATATATATATATATATATATATATGTAATCGAAATATTTTATTTTATCACCCCTTGAGTTATTTTTTCTTTCAATTATTTTAATTGTACAAGTTCGTTACGGTTTTTTTTAAATTTCCATTGTTGATTTTTCATCTTCCTCTATTCCGCCTGCGTTGTGTGACAGTCGGTCAGTTGAGAAAATACGAGCCTAAGTGCAATGTTAAATTTATATTTATAATGAGGTTTAAATATTTATCGACCATTGCAAATTGTAAAATTTTGTAGATTCTAAATTATTTTTAATCTCGTTAACCATTTTCTTCTTGACATTGAGAAAACTTACAACCATCCGTATGAACAAATTCCTGAGAATGGAAGTAGTTGTCATCGAAGATATAACATATTACATGACTCTAATATGGATGTAAACGATTTTGTTAAATTAATTCAGCCACCAGTGGCCGATTTTTCTTAAAAATTTTAGTATTTCCATATTATTTCCCGACCTTGAAATAGATCCATGCTTCAGCAAATGGGGTCTTCAAACATATTTCTCTCTCTCTCTCGCTCAGGATTTTCAGCTAGAAATGGTGGGAGGGAAGCGATGTTAATTAGATTTTAATTCGATTCAGGTGTAGACGATGTGAAGAACAATAGCAAGAGTATTTTTTTTTTTTGGAAATATCGCATTTCTATATAGCATTAACTGTTCTGTATTCGCCATACATATCATCTTGCAGTAGTTAGGCCATTCACATGGTATTGTTTTAAATTTCAATCGTGGATGTATGTTTGCTTTTCTTTCTATTTCTCGATACATTCTTTTTATTATCGAATACCTTTTTCCTTTTTGTATTTAAGTCATCTTTTCCGACCTTTCGTATCGAAGGTGCTGTTTCACCAGCCTTTGCGATAAACTATCGACTTGCGTCCCCTCTTTTCGTTACTTCTTCCAATTTCCATAGTTTCGCTTTTACTTTTATTTATCTTCACGTCAAACTTCTTCTTTACTTAGCCAACAATACTATGTTTTTCTGTGGCTATTATGACGTCCGAGTTATAATTACGCTATTTTTTGTGAAGTTTATCGACATTTCAGGTTATTGATTTTGAAACCGACTTTCTCCAATTTTGGCTTTGGTGCGCGAGTGAGCGCAACAAGAGCATGTCTTGCCTAAAACCATTTCTCTTACTGTTTCAGTAATTTTCTGAGCCGGGTTTTTTGTGTTCTTTTGTTTTTTTTATTTTGTCGCTAGTTTCTGTTCTCGGTGTATTATTTTTAGTGCTCCGGGGCGGTTGGCTTTACCGTTGCTAGTGGTGTGTTGGCGGTCGTCGGAACAAATTAAACGCGGATTGCTGAGTAGAGTAGCTCCGTGCGGCTGTTGTAAAAAACGTCAGCAGCGCTCCCGAATCGTCGGTAAGATCCAGAACCCTGCGAATACTATGGTTGGAAGCATGGGCAGCAAACTCCTTGCCGAACTTCTGCCGCGTGAGGTGTTTATTGTGTATGTACATCTTTTTGATCGAGTTTAAGCTTTTGTAAAACTTCGATTAACGCTAGTTCTTTGCCGTTATAATATTTTAACGTACCGTATGTATCAAATGAAAATATTTCTGTTTATTTCTAACGCACGTGGAACAGCCGTTTCAGAGTGGTAAAATTGCATCCTGACGGCTGGATTTGAGGCTTCTGCTTAACCCATTTCTCGTGAAACTATGGCATATTGTAATAGTGGAAGCGGTAATGTGGAATTGTTTCCGAAAAATGGATTTTTTGCAGTGAATACTTGTTTTGGGCGCGTTTAGCGATTTTTTCGTTGATAATGACGCTCTAGTACTTCAGAAGAAGGTTGAAGGGAATATTGCGGATCAGTTGTAGACGAGGGTGAATGTGATAGATGACACTATACTTGAAAAGGTGTATACTGTCGCGGTGGGTATGTAACAGATGACGAAATTGTAGGCTTTCTTAAGAGACAACACGAATGAAGAAACAGAATTTATTACATTTGAAATAGATTCGTCGAGCTTTTCCGCTTGCTGGAAATGTTCCTGTGGCAAGATTTTTTTGTCATTCAGTTTCACATTTTTAATTCCAGCTTCGGATATTCCAAATTCCCCTTCTCAGCGAATAAAATACGGTTTCTGCATATCCGAATTAGTTTGTATCGAAATTTTTTTTCGGGAACAATTAGTTCCGATATAACGGCCCAACTTTTATAATTTTGCGTCTATTTCACTGCGTTGTTTAACGTAGATAGATAAAAGTGTCCACATTATCTGTTAAAAGTTGTAGATATAAAATAAATAAATTCCCCTTATTAAAATAAATGTAAGTATAAATTTATGTTTTAATAAATTAAAATTAAAATACCTTAATTTAAGGAAACGTTTTCCGGCATAGTCCATCGTCAGCTAATAATAATATAGAGTATGCTTATTTTTAATTTTAATCGAGTGCACTCTGTGTTGTTAACAACTGATGATGTGCACGAAAAGGTTATTTTTCTAAAGTAATTTGAAGTAAATATTTATACTTATTTTTGTTAATTTATTTATTTAATGGGCAGTACACCGCGACCTTTTCCTACAAAACGATAGTTACCGGATCGTAGCTAATCGTATCTATCGAGCATCGCTGCGCTCGATGTACATATTCTGAGAACAAATTCCGTTATTTATTTAAGTTTTAATTGTTCATATTTGCGATTAATTCATTGTGTAATAGATATCATTGTCATCCGCTGTTGCGTTTTATCGGTAGTTCTCATATCATCAGTCTTTCATCTCGGCTAATTCGTCGTCGGGTGGGGTGACGACGGTTGTAGAAAAAATAGAATGAGATTTTTAAAAAAGAAACAAGCTCGGTCAAGCGCGTGATATTTCACTCGTTGAGCATTCCATATGTTAATGATAACTATAATTTACAATTTATATATTATATACTGCGAATTTTCGAAGTAAAGATATATCAAATTTGTAATATGGTACATATCTTTTACCCAGTATTCCTGTAAATGTGTTTATTTATAGAACTTGTACAACAAAGAAGGCTATGAAAAAATGAATAATTTATCGAAAGAAGATGTACAGCGTGGAATAATTATGTGCATTAAATGAGATTGATAAGTAAAATTACGAATAGTGCAGAGTATAATTACGGCAATGAAAATCGCGATAACAACGGATTTTATGTATGAACGTTGTATAGATATCGCCCCACCCGGCGATGGTAGGGGAACTATGTAGAAGAAATAAATGAGATAAATCAGAAATGCCTAGAAAATAGAACAGTAATATACATGGCCGACAAATAAGAAATTAACGAAACGTGTATTAAAGAAATACAAAAAATCGTTACGGCAGGTGAAAGTAAAATTATACAAGAGAGGAACGGAGAGAGGGAACTCTTTTACATAAACTTAAACAGACTCCCTCCTGTATACAAAAACTGCGCATAAAAATATTCAATTTGTATATATAAACATATTACGAATCATAGTATGATAAAATGTGAAGTTACGATGATTCACGAGAGATAAATACGCACAAATGGAAAAGAAACTTTGTACAATGAAGCCAGAATGTAATATACGTTGATATAAACAAAATGGAGCGAGAACAAACACAATCTAAGTACAAAAGAAATTTATAAAAAGCATAAAAATGAAATTCGATACAATGTATAAAAAGAATGCCAGGAAGAGGGGAAAAATGGGAACAACAGAATAAATGACAATCAAGGATGCACACTGGGGATGATAGTATCAAATTTACGCAAAAGTCAGGAAAGATAAGTTAAACATAGTAAATATGAAAGAATAGCAATTAGAATAAATTTAGAAATCTCAAATATCACAGAAAGGCAATTATGTAAAAACGAATATCAAGAAAACATGGCAAACTATAAATAAAATAACAGGCAGGAGAAAATCATTCGGTACAGATGAAGCTATAGATAAATATTTATATAAAGATAAAGAAATAAAAGAGGTAGTAGAAGATTTCGTAAGATAATTTAAAAATGCAGTTTACTCAATACAGCATATACTGGAGAAAGAAGAGAGTAAGCATGATGTATATTGGTAAATTGGTTCGTTTAAGCATGGCAAATGGCAAAGAAATCACATATTGAAATGACCGATCGTTTTCAAATGAAGCGCTTAAAATTAGTAATAGCGAATGCGGCAAATAACAAACATGAAATACTAAAAAAAGAAAATATATTTAGACGTACACGAGGTATAATGTGTATGGTAAAAGTGTGGCAACATATTTCAGGGAAAAAAGAAACGAAGTAAGAGGTAAAAAATTTAATTGGACTATCTTTGGCAGGATAATCTTAAATACATCATACCGAAAACAAAATTAGGGCAACAGACTAATAATTATATTCTTTCGAAGGTACTAAACAGGATCCCGGAAGAAATAATGAAAGAGGATGAAAAAAGATAATTAAAACAAAGGTTAAATATGTTGGCTGCAGCAAGGGGAGAACATAGAAGAAATATTATGAAAAGAATAACATGTAACAAGAGAGAGATCAGGAAAAAAGAATAGAAGTTTAGTTTACCGTAATAAAGTTAAATAATTGTAAATTATATAATGATATTTTGTTAACGAGCATATGCTTGACGAAAACAGTATTGAAGTTGTGTGTATCGAACTATTGTAAATTATTAAATACTTAAAAAGAAAAAAGCAAAAAATCATTTTCATCTGTTACTGGCAACAGAACTCTTAAAGATGTATCGCAAAAGTCCGGTTTATTTATTTTTCACATCGAAGTCGTTATTTCAAAAGAATATGGAGTAAAGTTATAAAAAAGCAAGTCTCTCTGTTTTATTTATAACAGCGATTATTATAACATTTTTCTGTCTCTGTTCAATTACGCCTACTTCGCATTTATGCTCGCTTTCTCGTAGTTTTATAGCCGTTTAATTATTGCATATTAAACTTCGAATTATTGTCTTCCTGAAACAGTACCCTTAGTATACATTAATATACGAGTATATTAATTACAACGTAATTCTTAGGCCGGCCTCCTTTAGAAAAAATGTCCCAATTTTATGTAATGTTTGTTATATTTTAATTTTTACCGACTTCCACAAAGAAAGGATAAGTTCCTCGCTATAGATTTTTTTTTTTTTTTTTATGTTTGCACATAACTCATATTTATATAGATCGATTTTACTAATTTTTTGTCCATTAGAAAGAGTACCATTCAACTTGGTACCATGTGAGTAATATAAACTGAGTATTTGTTAAAAAATGTGAGAAGATGTGATAAAATGCGGCCTCTTTAGATAGTTTATGTTTTCTTCATATTTTTTATTAGTATAACAGAGACGATTGACTTAAAATATTACCAAATTACCATGGAAATGTAACTTTTGATATTTTTATCGTAGAAATGTAGTTCAAAATTTAAAATTCTTTTTTTCTTTTTTTTTTTTTTAAAGCGTAAAATATGGAGAATAATGTGACAAAAAAGTTGACTTTTAGGGGTTGTATTTTTTTTTTTTTTTTTTGTTAGAAAATCTAATGGCCCCCGGCCTAAGAATTACGTTGTAAATTTTGATAATTTTATACAAACTATTTAGATATAATATACCATATATATGTAAGTTTTGTTTGAGCATATAGGTGGACACCGTTTGTCGATAGGTTGGCACGTTCGTTTGATTGCTCACGGAGCGAGAGAACAATTCAGAAATTTGCAAACTTTTAACTGATATTGAAGTGTATAAATAATGCACGCGTTCGCTAACATTTGCCTTATTAATGGAAAAAAGTATTAGATTATTAGCTGTTCAAATTGGAATGTCGTTATTACACATTAAGTTAGCGTGTAACTTTTAATGATTTTTTTTTTATTCCACCGGTTCGATAAAAATTTTTCAAAAAAACCAACGCGCCCCAGTTTTCGCCGGTAATCTCTTTCAGGTGCGTGGAAAAAGTGGCCGGCTGTAAATTTAAAACGATGTCGTCTAGGGTGACGACATTGGCTGATATTAAAATTTTTGTTTTAATGCGTTTCGGTTCGACCCATTCATTCGAGAACCAATGGCAGCCACATTGTCACTGCTGACCTCCATTTCTTTCTCTGGCTCACCGCTCGCTCGATCCGCTAGAAGCTGGACTGCGTCTGCCTGCTTCCGATACCCACCCTTGAATGTATATACATATCAGATATCGACTTCTACGTCGACTATTTACGCCACGAATCCATGTGTACTCTTGGCTTTAATTCCCGTTTCCTGTAGCAGCTCGCCAATAACCAAAGAGCAATTTTCGGGAAAAATCTGAAGGAATTTTTTTCCCTTTAGAACGGTACAGTTTCCAGTCATGGAAGTGAAGTGGAGCGGACGTTGAAGAGGGTAGAAAATGGAGGGGGAGTAGTTATTGTAGCTTGCCGAGAAAGAACGTTTCACGGAAAGTAGAGGAACTTTTTGAATAGCCCAGAGAAAAACCGCGGAATGTTCATTCTGTCCAATGAGAAAAGCCGATTTGATAAATTTTTATCTTCTAAACTTGATTTCCTCGCTATTCATCGTGCACGCTTTTTGTTATCGGCCATTTACCAGTGGTTAACTAATTTTTTTTAATCCCATTTCGCTTTTAACTGTTCGCGCTATATTACAATAGTGTCCGAGTTTAAACGCGCGCTGATTTATTTCGATTATTACATTTAATGTAAATCGCGACGGCGAACCAAATGTCGAAACTTTTTTCGAAGAAAATGTACGAATTAATTTTGTCGATGACGTAATATGGTTTTATTATCAAGGGATGATAAATGTAGTGTGCAGACTGAGCCAGCATTTAGATCGCGAGCTATTTTTTGACCGGAAATAGTAGCGAATTTGCGTCTAGTTGCAAAGATCTCAGATAATGTTGAATGTTGCGTGATTTTTCTTTCCTAACTTTAATCAATTTCCTTTTCTCTCCTTCCCTCATAGGTGGTGATTGGAACGCCCACTTGCCTTTGTGGGGTTGTTCCAATTACAACAATAGTAATGGCACGATATTAGAGAATTTCACCCTTCAGAATGATTTATTTCTTTTCAATGATAGTTCTTCTGCGTGCATCAGAAGTCACTCCCCTCTTAGCTCTATTGATCTATCCTTTATCTCTCCTAATCTTGGTCTCAGTTGTTCATGGTATACTTTAGACGGCACCTTTGGAAGTGACACTCTACGTTCCTATTATTATTTCAGTGAATGAAGTCTCCTCCTCCCCTTCCTCTACTCCTAATACTTCAAATTGGGTTCTTTCTAAAGTTGTTTGGCCTCTATTCCGTTCCTCCGCTGATTCTTCACTCACTTCTATCCTTGCTTCCTTGAATTGCTTTTCCCAATATAAATTCTTCACGGATTCTATCTCTTCTGACTTAACTTGTTCTTCTTCCCCTGTCCGTCGTTCATCTCATAAAAAAGTGAAATCGTCCTCCGCTTTGTGGTGGAATCAGGATTGTAAGGTTGCTTTTGATCTCAGTTTAACCACTTTTAGAACTTTTCGCTCTAGCCCTACACTCAGCAACAATCTTTCTTATAAAAGAGCCAATGCTAGAGCCAGATTCATCCTCAAAACGGTAAAAAAAAAAGTGCGTGGAAAAACTTCTGTTCCTCCTTTTCACGCTCTACTCTTATTTCACAGGTTTGGAAAACGGTCAAGGCTTTCAAGTTCCCTCTTTCCCATCATCCTGTTTCCTGTAATCTCTCGGATGATGAGTTAATCTCTTTCATTGACTCCATTGCTCCTTGTCTAACCTTGATGAATCGCGTCGCATTTCGTCTTCTTTCAGCTCTTCCCATTTCCTGGTCACTCCTTTTACCTTCGCGGAATTAGAAACATCCTTGCGCGATGCTTCAGATTCTGCTCCCGGAGTAGACGGTATTTCCTTTTCTGTTCTTAAAAATCGTTCGGATTCCTCTCTTCGGTTCCTCTTAAACTTGTTTAACTCTTTTCTCTACTTTGGTTGTACTCCTTTATCTTGGAATACCTTCATCGTTATCCCTATCCCTAAACGTAACTCTTCCTCACTTTGTCCAATTTTTCTTGCTTCTTGTGTCAGGAAGCTTTTCGAAAACGTAATCAACAGACGCCTTGTTTGGTGGCTGGAACATCACAACTTATTACCTAGTAATGTGTTTGGTTTCCAACCTGGTCGCGGCCCTCCTGATTGTATTGGCGCATTCCTGGCAGACGTCTACAAGTCATTCATCGACAAAAAATTTCTTATTGCTTCCTTTCTTGATATCTCAGCAGCTTTCGATAATGTCCCTCTTCCGACTCTTTTTAATTTGATGCTTTCCTTAGACATTCCGGCTCATTTTTCTACCCTTCTTATTAATCTTTTCCTCTGCCGAACGGTCACTCCTTCCGTTCCTATTCAGGATGCTACTAGACTAATCTGTCGTGGATTACCGCAGGATTCCTGCCTTAGCCCAACTTTATTCAATATCTATTTTATTAAAATTGCTTCCTTGTCTTTGAATGTTCTCTTTCCTTTTGCAGACAACATCCTTATTTATTCCTCTCATCGCAACATTTTGCAGGCCAACTCCCAACTTCAAATCTCCTTAATTTCATTGGAAAATGCCTTATCCAACATCCATCTTTTCATCTCTTCTTCTAAGTCTTCTACTGTTGTTTTTACACTGCGTCTATTTATTCCTTCCTTAGTCATCCTCGTCTTAAATAATGGCTCGATTCCTCTTACTTTCTCCTTTCGTTATTTGGGTGTTTTTCTGGATAGTCGACTTTCGTTCCATGTCCTTATCAACCGTCTATACGCGCCCTCCTTTAAAAGGCTCAACCTCATTAAATCCCTTTCTCACACTGTATGGGGAGGTGATCCTGCTTATGTTTTACAAATCTTTTATTCGCTCTGTTTTTCATTACTGTTCCTATATTTATGGTAATTCTTCTAGATCCCTTCTGTCTAAGCTCGATCGGGTCCAAAATACATGTTTCCGCCTCTGCCTTGGAGTCCGAAAGTCTACTCCTGTCCCAGCTCTGCACGCTGAATGTGACATTCCTTCCCTTTTCCTTCGACATTCCTTCTTAGGTTATCGTTTCCTCATCAAACGGTTGCCTATTTCCTCCTGCTCTCTTATTCCTTCATCTTGCGTAACTGACGTTTTTCTGCTAACAAAACTCCTATTTTATCTCTTATCACTGGCCGTCTTATCTAGTTTTCTCCGTATATCTACACTCACGATAAACTCTCTTATTTTTCCTTCAATTTTTTCTCTTTGCTTCATCCTATTAACTGCTTTTATTCACCTATTCCTCCCAAACCTTTTCTTCATCACGTTGTTAGATTAGAATTTCGATAGAATCTTATTTCTTTTTCCCCAACCATTTTTTGATCTTCACGGATGGCTCCAAGGGACCCAATGTTGGTTGGTGCAGCTTTTTTCTGTCCTTCTCTCAATTACTTCGAGGAGTCCTTTAAACTTCCCTCCTTTTGTTCAATCTTTTATGATGAGTCTTCTGCTATTCTGCGTGCCCTTTTTTTTATCAAATCTTCACCGGCCTCTCGCAATCTACTTATCCTGTCGGGTGCTCAAAGCGTGCTGCCGACTATCACATCTTCTCTCCCTTCACACTCATTACCATCATCGTTCTTCTCCTGCTCTTTCTGAGGGGAGTGCTCTTTCCTTTATTTACTCCCTCTTAAATTAACGCTTCCTCCTCTCTATTGTGCTACATCCTGTCCTTTCCTTGTCATTGGTTCCTTTATGTCAGCTATTTCCGATCGAATTAAGTAGTAATTAATTAGCTCTTCTTCCTATCGTTTCTCGATGAGGTTCCTGGTTGACAAACTCAAAAAAAAAAAAAAGCCTCCCCTGCCTTTTTATATTCCCTCCTAGCGTTAAATATTATTTCTTTTAGTCCTTAATTTCTGATCTTAAAACGCTAACATTTTACCATGAAAGATATTTTTTTTTTTTATATTTGAAGTGCGAAGTCCATTATTAAATTTTTTGCAAGTATGAAGCGGAAGTTTTGGAAAAGAAACTATTGGTGAATTTATAGTTTATTAACTGCATGTAAATTGTAAAAATTAAGGCACAGCTAAGTGTATTAGGTGAGCAATCATAATCATTTCAGCAGCGAATTAAAGATTTAACGGATTTAAAAGCTTGTCTGTGTCGCTTTATCGGACATTTTTTTTACAATTCTGATACTTTTAAAATTAGATCTAAATATCTGTCTTTATTTACTAGTTGAACATTAATTGTTCTGGTGAATTTTTTTGTCTAACAGTTTATTTCATTGTTGTTCAAGGGTTTTTTTGAGGAAAATTTCTTTTTTTTCTTTTTTTTTTTGCAGTTCCTTATGACTTGATAACCCAGGGAGAAGATTAGAACTATTGTTTATTAAGGCTGCTTTGTTGTCCCGTAGAAAGCAGTTATTCAGTGATTATGACTTTCTAACATTTTAAATTGCTTGAACGGTAATAACGTCTCTTATTAAGTCGGGCTACTGATAATATTTTTTTTCAAAGCATTACTACCATCGTTTTCTTTTATTTTCCAAAATCGTTAACCTCATAGTTCTAAATATTATATGTTGCAAAAATAACGTTGCGTTATAATCCAGCTACAAATAATATATGCCTTTCGTGTTGGTAAAAGAACCTATCGAAGCACGGCTGTAGGTATCAAATGTATTTAATAAAATGGCCTGTTATTTAGTACCTGTTCCTACTATTCTCTCTCGCGCGCGCTACCGTTAAACTTTCGACACTTAGCAATCATTATGATATTGACTGAACGGATACGATTTGGAAAATTAAAATTGTTAATCAGACAGTAAAACACTTCGCCCGGTTAAAAACTTGTAACTTACTAGGCACCTTCCGATAGAGCTACAAAATTCGATCGAGATCTCGGTGAATGTTTTTTTGATTAAATTTTTTTCCTTCTTTTTCTTAATTTTGTTCTCGACACCATTCCAGGCGGTAGTTGTTAAAAGGAAATTGGGTAATGAGAGCGCAGAAAAGGGGTATTGGCTGGCATTTTATACTAAATTGTCAAACGAGCCCGAAAGGTCAGTCTATTTTAATATAGATTATGAAGGTTTAAAATGGTCTGGTAATCTTTATAATTCATTTATATTTGTTATAAGGTGTACACTAGATCCCAGGCAGAGATACGTAAACTTAAACAGCGCCTGCGTATATATAATGCGTTTTCAAACATAGTCCTATCGTGTTTGTTTTGATAATTCTAAAGGTTGAAAAAAGAGTAGCCTAAACATTTTTCAGCAATATGATGAATATGCGTTTTAAATGGAGAAACTCTCGTAAAATATTGTTCCGAAATATTTCATTTGGTAAGATACTTTTTATAGAATTCTAGGATTTTGGTATACTTTTTTTTATTTTTACTTTTTTTAAATTGCGTCTACCAAATAAAAGAATCCCGAATATATATATATATATTATGTATTATGTATTTATTTAAATACATTCTGCAAAGGAAAAAAAGGAAGACAAATAAATATAATTTGTACTAAATGAAAAAAGAAAAATGAGAACACAAAAATAAATAAATAAAATTAAAGTTTACGTCAACATATTTTGGTATAACGAACTCTTTATGGTAGAGGCTGTTAATAAAATTTTAATTGTACTACGTGTATTAGGTTCGTTATTTCGAAATATTGTTGATGTGAACATATATTATATATGTTTGTTTGTTACAGTAGTGTTTCTGAATTTAATAAAGTAATGAAAGTGATTTTGAATATGAATAATGGGGAACAAAATCTAAAACATTTTTACTGTTATCAAGATGAAAGGGACGTATTATTCCGGTACAAACGATTCGATTTTGTTTCAGTCCGGCATAAAGCTGATTCATATTATTCCTTTTTAATGCGATAATGTACCACTCGGTATATTATAAAAGTTCCTGAAATTAATTCTTAAATTCATTAATAGTTAATATTAAAAATAACTTAGGTGTAAATCACAGTTTAATCCTGAAAAAATATTAAATATGATGTTTCCATTTACAGATATTTGCGAATTTTGACGAGGATATATTAACCTTTGCGTCAATGCGTACACATAAATACAAAACGAAATCGTATATCCCCTGATACATACACTTATATCTTTTTTCATATAAGTGTATGCGATTAGTAACGGTTAAATATTTAAGTGGCAAGTTAAATGTGCAGTGTTAACTGATTATAACAAAGAAAACGGGGTGTATAGGGGAGAACTTTATAGACAGCGAGTGAGAAAATTCTATTTATTTTCATTTCAGCTATCGTTGATGTATTTCTTTCATATTTAATTTCGGACTCTGTAATCCGTATTTTTTTCTTATTAATGAAGTTTGTCAGTTTATATATTTTATTTTAAGCGATTTTAATAATAAGAAAGCATTCACGATGAAATCAAAATCAAATGTCAGCGGTTCTGCGATTGTTTAAACAAGGAGCGGTTGTTAACGAGCTCGTGACGAATTACAGGCAAAAATTATAACTAGAACTATGCATTCTCTCTTTCTCTGTTTAGTTTTTCAAAACGAACCTAAACGAATGTTCTATTTATTGAATTACGTCGTATCCTGTTATCCTATCATAATAACGTTTTTGTTCTCTTTAATTTTAATTTTCATTAGACTTTTTTGCTGAAAAAATACACATTCATATTTGAACTGTTATTTCTTTTTCACCTTTTAATCACATAATTTGTTATTCCCTGTTATTTATTGTTATTATTACTATTATTATAGTAAGTAAGATCTTGAATCTTAAAAAAACGATTATTCTTAAATAATATCAATGGCCGTTCGTTTAGAATTACAACCTCTCTCTGTTAGTTCGGAAATCGTAACAATTACGTGCAGTGATTCATTTTAGTAGTCTCTGCACGTTAAAAATTTCCTTGGATATCTGTGTAAGAGCTGTTTAACAACTTCCTATTGTGGAAAAAAAAGAAAAATATTAATGCTGGAAAAATGGATGATGTGCATATATCGCGGTTGCGTTTGAAAACTGCTACTTCCAAAAAGTTACCTAATATCTAGTGATTCTAATAAAATTAATTTTTCAATCATTTTTTTACCTAAAATGTGTTTTTTCTTGTGTAACAGTAATTTCTTTTTTTATTTTATATATTTTATATATTATATATATTCTATATTTTATATATAGAATATATTTTATATATTTTATATATTTTATATATTATATACATTATATATATTATATATATTATCTTTTGGGCGCGCCAACGTCTTTGACCCAACAACTACAGAAATTATGGAAAGGGTTAAATGGAGAAATGATTAGAAATAGAGCTTAGGAAAGATTGAAGTACAGGGATTATAACTGGAGATGGAATGGAAAGGACAAAGGAAGAATTGTAAGGAGCAGGAAGACCCAGTGTTAAGATTTTGAAGCATAAAACGGAACGCTCAGAATTAAGGGCAGGGCATTCAAAGAAGATGCGGTTTGCATCACGTATGGGAATAGAGATGGAACTATGAAGGAGCAATCTGGAGATGACAGGGAAAAACGAAAACGTGGAGAGGGTAGAAGGGACTAATTAAAACGCAGTCTGGTTAGGGAAACGATCGCGGAGCGTTGGTAAGAAGAAGAATTAAACCACGGTTGAGAACAGGGAACCGGCTGAATTTGAAGATAATGCGAGACGGAATTAGAAAATAAAGAAAGATAGATGTCTGACCGTAGTCGGGAATGATTATCTGAGGAAAGAAGGAGGATGTCTGAGGTAGGAAAATTACAGAGTAAAGGACCATTGCGGGCGGCCGAATGAGGAATTTCTTAAATTGCTCTTAGCCGAGCCTCCCCATCTTTCTGAACTTTTAACGTGCAGGAGCGCGGTAGACTTATTTTTGAAGTACGTTGTAGGTGTGTCTACAGGCTAACAATAGTTTTGGAACGTACATTATCTTCAAGAAACCGGGAAGTAATTCTTTGTTGTACTAATGTTACGCATCTGTTTTAACGACTTTCTGAGGAAAAAGTTCAATAGTTTAGTTCCTTTCTTGTTGTTAACTGATTTTTTTTTTCGGAACTTTAGATAAAAATCATTAGCTCAGGCTAGTGAGAAAACATTTACTGTGATACCGCCAGTTAAGTTAATCGTCGGGCTTTAGTATATGGAGAACTAGCTTTAGGATTCCGCTACATCCGTCTTAAATTGTACCCTTGTTGTTACTGGAATTAACTAAAACCTACCGAAACTATCATTTTCTAATATGGCATGCAGATTTATGTCAAGTGTATTGCAATCTATATTCACTGTTTAAAATGAAGTTAAACAAATTGAAAACCATGGTTAGCCACTGTGTCCTTTTTTTTCTGTATAAGTATTACGAGTTACGACCTATATTATGAGTTACTACCTGTGTTATGCGTATGCAAATGTTTCCCCACTGGTAGAAGTAATATATTTATGAGTCTATAATATACACACAAACATATATATGTATACATACATGCATGCATATATACAGGGGCGGATTCACGGGGGGAATAGAGAGTCCCCCCCCCCAAGAACCAAAGCCTCTATGAAAAAATTTGTTATAACAGAGAAACCTAATTTATATAAAAGATTTGTATAAATGTTACCCCTATGGATTTAATTATAACTAATGTTTAAATACTGTTCTCTAGTAAAACTATTAATGTTACCTTTTTTATTTTATTTTAAACCCAACTTTCATCGATCTTTTGCCTTTCTGATTTATTTTTAATTTTTATTTTGTAATGTAAATGAAAATAGTTCAATGAGAAATATATATATATATTTTTTTTTACTTGCTCACAAAGAAAGAATTAGGATCGGATTACTAACAAAAATAAAAAAGAAGTAAATTCTAATAAAAATACTATTTTTCTTACTATTCAAATTCTAAACTACCACTTTAGCTAAAATTTTATGATTTTTTTATACTTTACCTAAAAATAAAATAAAATTTAAATTAAATTGTAATAAACTCCTATACGGTCCTTATTTCCTCGTTTTTGATATGGTCGAGGAGTGTGTGCCCAAGAGACTAGTGTAACATTTTCATTTCAGCCACATGAAGTTTTTGTTTCATTTTTGTGGTTGTCGTCCAGCACTCAGCTCCATATAGCATTGCAGGCCTATAATCGGCCTTTAAATCCTCCCTTTGAGATGTATCGGTATTCTCTTGTCCATAATACCCCGGTTAGCTGTCTCCATTTCATCCATGCTGTTTGGACACGGGAATCTGTGTCGCATTGTGTACCTCCACCTGAGGTAATATTTGAGCCCAGGTATTTGAACTGAACGGTCTTCTTTAACACCATGTTATCTATTTTAATAAACGTATCTGTAGGTGCTCTACATTTCAAGTATTCAGTTTTCCTGATGTTAAGCTGAAGTCCATTTTCCTGTAATCTATTTTTCCACGCGCTTTTCTTAATTGGTACAGGTTTCTGCAGGTCTGCGATTATAGTATCCATGGAAAGGATGAATAGTTGCGGCAATAATGCTGAGCCTTGGTGCACTCCAATCAACCAATTTTAAAGGAGAGTGATTTCAAAAACTTTCAATAAATGGTTTTTAAATTACGTGGTTTATTCTTATTTGCTCTACCTATAATCTAATGAATTATATTTTATGTTAATTTACCCAATAAAAGTGGCTTTTTTACGAGTTTAACAGTATCAAAAAAAAAAAAAAAAAAACGTTTTTATTAACTGGGGTATATTTTAGCTAATAAGAATACATTTTTTTCTATTTGTTATAAGTACGTTGATTCTTTTAAATATATAAAGGAGAAAGTCCGTGTAAATATTTGAATAGCAGTTATTAACATATTGTTGAAGCTACGGGCTATGAAGCTAAAAATTCACACGAGTGTGTAAATTTGTTTTTAATCTAAATTTTAAGGGTCAAAAATGGTTGCACCCTACCTAGTTGGAAATCACGTTACAGTATGAACAAACGGTTCCTCCTATAGCGTGAAATTTCATGTAAATTTAACATCCATAACGAAAATATGAAATAAGAAAGTTTTTTTTCGAAATTCGAACTTTGAGAAGTGGAAATGGATTACAAACTATATTTTCCGAAAAATTACATAAAAAGATATGTATCTCTGGAACAAACAAGTTTACTGAGTTTTTATAACCATGATTTACTGAAAGTGCGCAAAATTTTATTTTCAATCCTAATTTTACAGCTAAAAAAGGAAGGTGTCTACCCTTTTTTGGCGAAACTGAAAATTATCTTGTAGTTCACGCGAATGGTGATTATAATAGAAAATCGAAATATAATGTGTACATCAATAAAATGAAAATTGGGAACTTTTTAAAGCGTCCCAACTTTAAAAAATAACAAAATTTGCCTAGGCAAAAAATTGTCCCAATTCAACTCTTTAAAAGATTTTTATTTACAATATTCTTCTCATTATAAATTCATTGCTTTTTGCTTTTCTATTCACTTTTCTTACTTTATAAAGCTTACCCCATAAGTCCATTCTAGCTGCAGTGTATTATTCACATAAAAAAAAAGGGCAGAGTAGAATAAATCTTTTTTTTTTTTTTGGGGTAAATATTTCCATTTTTGCCATATATGATTTTGGAGGTAGTACTGGTATCATTTTTTGGGTTGATAACCGAACCGAATACGATTCGGTTCCTTACGGATGCGTACACGGTAAGCAAGTGGAAATTGCATTGCCAACTCTACTGTGTGATTTCGCGTCGAACCTGTTTGTTAACGGTTTTTTTTTTTTCCAGCTGAACAATAAGAATAGATATCTCTTAAACTTAGATTTTGATACCTTCTCTATAATGATTGACGAAAAAAAAGAGGACCTTAACAACGTAGTGCGTCATGCGTGATGAAAGACTAGTATAATTACGACGTAGTCTATTAAGTGAAAAAAACTGTTCTTTTTTCAATTAATAACGTTAAATCATCGTCATTCTGCGCAGTAGTTAAAAAGAGCCTTCTCACAATGTGTATCAAGCAGTGATTCTGAAAGTTACTTTAATTCTTAGGAGGGCCCGTTTTAACAATAGCCAGGTTACGTAAAGTTTTGGCGAGAAGGTTGCAGGAGCGCGACATTTTTCACCGATAATAATGCTGGAAAGGTAATTTGATTTTCTACGATTGAACGAAAAAAACCACCCGTAATCTGGTTAAAAACGAATGGTAGCAAAGTTTACCTCGCTCGGACGAAGGACTACGAATCATAGTGAAATTCGAAACCACCTGTTTTCTGAACGTAATAAATGAGAGGAAAGGCAAATGGAGAGAGATTGCAGCAGCATGTTAATGAGATTAAAGACGTAATTGTTCTTTACCGTGCTTGACGGCGGCGAGTAAGAATCTTTGATGATGTCGATTACCGTTGTTGGAGCGGGCTGGTGGGGGCGTAGTCGAGAGCTTTGTGAGGCGGCGTGTGCGTTGAAGAGGAGATGTTGGTTAAATTCTATTATTCGCTGTCTGTGTCTTTGTTAAGAATGATGATGCGTCGCAGCTATCGAGGGGCGCGAAGCTTTTATGAAATCTCGTGGAAAGTGGTGGAACAGGTATACGGCATCCTAACTGATTGCGAACGGTTTCAGAGTTGGCTAGAGCGGCAAAAAATGAATTAGTCGTCGGCTCGGTAAAGGTTTGAAAAGTTATCGCTTTGTTCAGCGGCTGCGATGGCTCGTCAATGCTTCGCTCCGTTCATCCTGCCAGCTGTTGATTGTTTTTTAGATAAATCGTGTCCTGGTATTTTAACTGTTCAGTTTTGCCGTACCCTGTATTTTAAGCCAAGTTCTTGTTTGGGAACATGTGTTAACTTTTGCGACCCCGTAAGTTTCATTTATGATGAATACCGCGTGACGCATTCCTCGGTTCGAAATGATTATTTTTCCAGTTTGACGTTCTTTCATAAAAATGAAAATTATATTTGTTTCATTTTTATTATTTCGCTTTCATCCGGGGGAGGGGGGCTTTATTCTGGAACCGTTTGTATGCGAATGTTTAATTCCAATTTAGTTGTCGAAATCGTTTTTTTTTTGTTTTTTTTTGTCGCTCGAAACAATTTTACGATTCCACTTGATACTTTGTCTTGCTGTTGTTAAAATTATGAAATTTTTTATTATACATTTTAGCAAATAGGAAGCACACATTTACTTTACGATAAAAAATAAAAAGGAATGGCACGCAAATGAGCACGTTGTTGGATAACCCGCGACTTATAAATTCCGCAGGGGCTAATGTACTTCAAGTGACTTTTTAAAAATTAAGCGTCTTATTTAAATTGCTCGTCTAATGTTTGGAGTATAAATTAGTTGTAATTTTTTAATTTATTTTTAACAGCGGTATTGGTATTATCTTTCAGTTATAACTACATTAAAATTTATTGCAAATTTTATTATTTTATTCTCAGCGGTATACGTGTTCTAATAAAACAAGTTAGGATTCGAAATTTTAAAAAGAAATTATTTACGAATGAATCGATTGTTGCATAAATCGATATAATTATGGTACAGTTTTTTCTAGTTACTATATACTACATACCTACATATATATATATATATATATATATATATATATATATATATATATATATATATATATACAGCCCCCCCCCAAATGTTCTTATGATCCCCCCATGTCCTTCTGGATCCGCCCCTGATATATATATATATATATATATATAAAATTGCAAGGCAAAAAGTCACACATCACGTTCTGTAGTAACTGGAATGTTAATTTATTTTTCAATCAGCGTACTTTCTTCATCGGATTGTAGATAAACTATAAAATTTCTAAAAATTATAAAATTGAAAGACTCCAATTTTGAAAAATATACATCTAAAGCGGTAAGACGGAAAACTAAAAAAAAAGTCAGTAGCCTTTTACGGGAGAGGTAAAATGTCAATTTTTCTTTTAAACGATGTATTTTCGCCGCTGAAATACAGGAAATTATATGAACCCTCAACATTTTAAATTTAAAAAGCCCAGATTTTAAAAAGTGTCAAAACCAGGCTGCACAAAAATGACCACCGGATGACATAGTTATTACTATATAAATGCATAAATGTGTGTGTGTATATGATATATATATATATAATTTACCGAGCCTGAAATAATTGGGTACCAGAGAAATCTGGAAAAGTAAAGGCGGCCGAAAGAAAGGAACTGACCCCCTACTTTCATTAGTGCCGTTAATCTTCACAATCTTTAACGCCCTGCTATAGGGGTACGGGACTTACATACTTGTTTTTCTTGTCTGCTGATTTGTATGCCACTACATCAGAAGCCGGTGTTAAATTAAGGAGAGTAACCTCTAGTGAATTTGAGGAAGGAATTGATCAAATGGTTGAAATCGTTAAGGCCACTGGTAGCTGGTATTAGGAAGAGTGCGTAGTGGTTTTTGTAACAGTGGCATATTGAAATGCTATTACACAGTGCACGTACAAAGGAAGATTACCTGCTTTCAAGAGCTGGTTTTACCATACTCAGTCGGACGATTTTGCGGTTGTTTCTGCAGATAAAGAAGTGCTAAATTTTCGGTGAATCGCAACATTTTTGTAATTTCTCCTTGTCCCTTCCGAAATTTTCAAACCGCTGTCAGTTTATGAAACTGAGAAGTCATGCCGAAATGCAGATGTTTGAAACTAATGGTTCTTTTCAGTCACAGTATCAGCAGCAGTTTGCCACGATTGCCAAGTGTAGAACACAGATTGTATATGATGATAATTCCTGCTCGCAGTGAAATGCTGACAACTATCGCGGATCTTCCTATGGAGACGGGTGTAGATCGAATGAGAAAATAGAATGGTTTAGATGTAGTGAAAGGTGACAATGTGTGATCGCTTATAGAATAAGTGTGTCGTGAAAAGGTTCTGTAGCCGTCGGTGAGATTTTTTTTATATCTCAAAAAATGCTGGTTTATAGTAAAACGTGACAAGTTCCGGCAGGCAAAGATGACAGATTTATCCGTGTTCAAGGTTTACAAAGAAAATGTTATTAGCCTAATTGTAAATAACGCGTTATCCGTGTTCACAGATTGATATATTGCAGCGTAAGTGAGGCAGCCTGTTAAAGAGCAGTTCTACCTAAAATATTTTTCTTGGTATATATACGTGAATTTTTGCTTGCAGGATTTGAGTAAATTTGAAAAAAAAAAAAGAAAAGAAAAAGACCAGAAACAAACTGTTCTGATTGTGGTAAAAGCTACATGTTAGCAATCTGCTGTGGATTGATCCGTTGAAAGTAGTGCGTTACTTCTGCAAATATTACGGTGTAACTGCCAGTGTGGGAACGTATGTTTCTGAGAAAGGAGATAAAAGTTTTGGTGGGCGTTTTAAAAACTGACCCAGTTGCTGATGTGGTTTTTTCTAACGTTACATTGAATATTTCGCCTTGTCGTCTGCAGGTCTTGTAAGATGGTTCTTGTTAATTTCAACGTGTATTTATAAACTATCTGTTAACTGTGATACGTCGAATTGGAAAGCAACTCTCGACCTTCGCTGGCGTTGTAATTTTTAAAATTTCATTCGCTTTACAGTAATTCCCCATTTTAGGGGAGAAACTTTTACGATGTTTGCCGATAATTGCCGACGCTGTTCTTTTAGCAGCATGATAAGCTATTTTATTGCTGCCATGATTTTTCTCGCACAGCAGTAGTAAAACTGCGCTATTATAACCTGGTAACGCAAATATAATTAAAGTGCAGACTGCTCCGTTTGCATTCGGTTGCAATCTAGATAGTCGTAGCAGCAAGTTGCATTTTACCCGCTGATTAATGCGTAATATAAAACGGAACATTTGTGAACTATTGCGAGAAGTTAATGTGGCCTTATTTTAATATAAAAAATCTTTACATCTCGATAAATATAATACGTCAGCAGCTGACCGCTCCTGCATATACATCGTTCATGTTTAAGCCGACTGTTTTATAAAAAGTTAAATATAGTATTTTGCATCTGCTGCTATGTGCGAGATTCTTTACGGCAAAGTTTAAAATTAAGAAGAGATGTTATTGTTTGTTTTTTTTTTTTTTTTTGTTTTTGTTTTGAATAGTGTACTAAAACACTAGTAAACTTAAAAAATTTTCGACGCGTAAAAATTCACACATCTTAAACGTTTTACGAATGTAGTTAATATTATAAACGTACTGCACATAGGATTGTGTTTACCGTGTGTGGTGAATATAAAAAATTCTCAATATAAGTGTACATTATAACGCAGGATCATTGTTTTTCTCCCTTTTTTAAATTCCTTATATTGCATTAATAAAATTAAATATTTATTTTAAGCGACACGTTCGACTTTACATTTCGCCCCAGTACATATGTATAAGTTTTCATATATTAATATAATTACAATTGTCATACATTTTTGTTTATTTTTTTACAATTGTTAAAACTAAAATAACGCAGTTTATGTAACACGAGTAATGTAGAAAATAAATACATCGTAACGTGTAAGCTTATATTATTAACATAATAGCTGTGAGAGTTTTATATGAAAAGAACAAACTGGATTTAATTAAGATTCTCACGGCGACTTGTATAATGTAAATCAAAAACATCGCACACTGCTGACACCTTTTTGAAGGACATGGCTCTTCATAATTTATATAAGTGATCGTGAATTGGATTGCTTTAATCCGTGATTCTTATCCCTTACTATTATTTTAATACCTACTGTTTTTATGTGTATTTATTTTAGCCAGCTACCGAGTGACATAGTTGGTCAGTTATTTCGTTCGTATAGAATATCCCGCTATCGCATATTTCAAAAATTGCGCGGTTGACACCCCTTTCAAAAAAAAAACAACAAAAAAAACGAAATGTATTTATTTTTATTATTTATTAAATGTAAGACAAAATAGTTTCGATGCAAATTATGAAAAATCAACTGCGAGTGCTCTGCATATAATATTCATTATGATCGAATGAAAATGTTCCAGTTTTTTTTTTAAGTTACTTGAAAATGATTGCATTTGATACGTTTTTTAAAGCTGCGAAAATAATGTTCTCTTAATAAATTATTGTATCGCCAAGTCCTGAGATATTCGAAATCGTGATTTTGTTCCGCTGTAAGGTGTGTCATATCAGCGATGCGCCTACATTGATAACTTTTTTCGTGATAAATCTAATGGAACATCAAATATAATACATATTCAATAACAGAAAATTCCTTGCAATCTAAACGTTCTTTCCAGGAATTGCCATCGTAGACGATGGCACGATATTTATCCTCTTTTATTCTCGAATCCTGAATCCTCCTACCTTAGCATCCAAACCCATCCTCCTCCGTACCCTTGGTACCATGACTTTCCTCATCTCTTGCGCTTTCTTATCTCTTCCATTTGCAGGCTTCGTCTAGATCATAGTCGTCTTCCGGCATCTTCTTTTCGCTTTTCTATGTTCTCTTCTCCTTTTTGTTCCTTCCATCCGGATGATTCTGATCTAATCTGTGACACAAATCACATCTTCTTTGAATGCGCGTCTGTATCTACAGAACGCTCTCACTTCTGTAGTCTACTCCTGAAACTCGGCTTGCCTACTCCATACAGTGCTTCCTTTATTCTTTCACTTCCATCTCCGGCAATCATTCCTACTATAGCGTCCTTCATATCTTCTGTTTCCAGTAATATTCAATTTTAATTAGTTTCTCCCTCTCTTTTATTAACACAAAATTATGCTGGGTAATGCCAACGACTGGCAATCCCCCCCCCAACAAAAAAAAACAGAAAATTCCTTTTTAATGATTTTTTTTTTTTTTTTAATGTATACTGATGATATCGCCACTGTTTCGAGTGTTCTATTTATGGTTTGCATTGAGGAGGGGATATTATTAGTGATAAAACTTTTCAACGAAGCAAGCTTGCTCGAATTCAAGTAGAAAGTTTTAGTTTCGGTTGAACACAGCAAGCTTTAACTTTTATGCGGTTAAAGGGATTGCCGATGTTCTAGCTTTTAGAAACATTCACCATTATTCATTGATGTTTGATTATATATAATTTGTGATTTCTAGGTTAAAAGATGGACAAAAATTGAACCCCTCCGAACGGATTAAGATTAATCATAATAAGGTTACAATTTTACGAGCGGATGAAAGTGATGTCGGCGACTTTCAGTGCCAAGTTCAAGAACCAAACAGCAGCTCAGTCAAAAATGCCACAATAGCAGTGAAATGTAATTATTTTTTATTATATTTTCTTTCTCTTTCTAATAGCGGCTCATCGTCGGCGCTCTACTAATCACTACGAAGATTCCCTTTTCCTGATATTAATGTTTACGTGTTTCCCGAGATTTTTCCGATTTTTAATTGTCTTCGTGAAAATGTGAGATTATCATTTCTATTTTTTTCGGTGTATTTTCAAAAAATAATGGATTATTTTATGAAACCGCGTGTAACTGATACAATTAACGAATCGTAACTTCCTTAATTAATTGAATACATTAATTTTTAACTAATTCGTAACTTAAAAAACAGCCAATTTGTGTACTTGCGGTGGTCTCTTCTCTTGTTTACATATTCAATAATTCGCTGGTTTTTCATATTACCAGAAGTTAGGATTTTTCGAATATGTTTTGTAAATTTAGGTTAAGTTTTAAGTACTGTTCATAAAATTTTTAGTGTATTTTTAATGTTTACGTTTGAATTTGAATTTTAATTATTGCCGACGAAGCATCGTCGTAATAACGATGCAATATGTAAACAGTCGCTGGGGGCTCCATAGACTAGATTAGCACGCGATAGAAGATTTGGAAAATTACCGAAATATTGGGCATAATTAGTTAGTGGACTTCCTATCTTTTTTATACTACATATATATGTATATGTGCGTGCGTTCATTCATGCATGTATTTTACATTCATACGTATATCTATATAATATATAGATATGTAGATAGATAGATATAAAATAATAAAATAAACGCAAATAAAGATATGCACGGTCGCAGACTTGGAGAGATTTTGGAGCTTAAGTGCTTTCGACATTTAATAAAAAAGAAATCAAAGCTCCGTGTAGGAATTAATTTAACTTGTTGTTTGGTTAATGTATAACTATTACGTACTTTTATGATAAATGCGGTTGGCGATGAAATTTAAAATGGACTTTCTAACTTTCTATTTTATAAACAACTGAAAACGAAATACGTCGCTTATGAATATAGTACGGTTGATAAAAGTTTGTTTTCTTTTTTTCCTCGCTAAACATAATCTATATATTGTTGTTTCTATTTACAAAGGTGAAGCACTAGCAATGCCTGGAAAAAATCTGCATTTTCAGAGTTTCTGAAGCAATAATAATAAAAACGAAACAGATTCCAAATTTATAGATTGCTATTATATCCGCAGCTCTCTTTATCAACATGTTTCGACTTCTGAAACGTTGCCATTAAATTTAAATGCTTGTTGGTGAATGTAATTGACTAGATTAGAAGCTAGGCGACCTCTAAATTTCACTGTATTTTCAAGAAGCATTTTACCAAGACTTGGAACATGAACATTTTGATTTTTACGCCGAATTCCATATCATGGTGTAATCCTAGCTCGCTTTGAATAAATCGATTCCTTTTTATCTAAATGTGGCACGTGGAGCCGCAAGAATTTATACAAATGTCGACTTATTTTGCTGATTACGTGATTTCATTAAATGTATGTGTCCCCACTGAAAATGAATGCGTATATTACGAGCTCGTGAAATGTTTTCAATAGAAAGTATTGTGAATATAGTTGTTGGCTACTGTGATTGAAAAATTTCCAGTCATTTAGAAATGCTTAAATAGTTTCCATTTATACGAATCTTGATTGTGTTCCTAAATCCTTCAATGTTACACGTTCTATATATTCAAGGTACAGAAATAGTGTCGGCTTTTTAAACTATTTTTTAGAGATGATAAACTCTAAAAATCGAAAGGTGGTACACACAGATTTCTGTTACAGGAATAATAACGACCGTGTAAATTTATTTGCGGAATTTTGGTCGGACCTTTTATTTGGCCCTTCAAATGTACGTCTTTAAACATCGATCAATACATTTTAGGCAAGCAAAAACCTTGTACTTAATCTTATGATGCCGAATGCAAGATACAATTCGAATGAATCATTGACGCGTCGCGTGATATTTTTCTCTAGATGAAATGTTCGCACGTTGAATTAAAAATCAGCATACGATGTTGTTGAAGAATAATAATGTGTCACTCTTTGAAATAGATGAATGTGTAGACCTTAAATTTAGATCCCTGACTAAGCGGTGGTGCGCGGTAGATTGCCTTGAATTGAAAATCATCTTTATATGTTCGGTTATAATTACCAGAAATATATCTCGAACGATTATAAATCGTATTAGCTGCTTGAAAACCGGTAAGAACGCGCAACTGATACCCTGTTAGTCGTAGAATTATATTTTGCCGTAAAAAAATAAAAAAGTGGTCAAAATAACTTCCGTGACGCTTGCATTTGTTAAATACCAGAATGAAGACAGATTTATTCGTTACACGCAGATTAATGCTTGAAATGCGTTCTTTTTTTTTTTGTTGTTTTTTTTTTTTTGCAAATTCCAAAATATTTTATTGGTATGAGAAATGTCTGCAGAACTCCCCCTCGTCCGTAAATAATTGAAATGTAATGATAAAAAGCGGCCCGCAAAACCTATAGGACTTACATTAAAACTGTTCTGTCAACTAATTTTTTAAAAATTATTTCATTTAACGATTGTATGTCGTTTTTTTTTAAACTTTTCGGGTATTTTAGTGATTTTTTTTTTTTTTTTTTGTATTATCGTTTCATAAATTTAATTAGTATTTTTACAAGGAACCAACTGTCGCTTGAACCTCGTTCGCATATTAGATCTTTCATTCTTACATTTGTACGCTATTCCATAAAAGAAATAAAAATCTTCACGTTAACTACTGAGGGCATAAATTGATCTTTCATGAAAATTTGATTCACGTCTACCTTTATTTATTAAGATGTATGATGTTGCTAATGGACGATATATTATGCTGAAATCAATGAAATAATTCGAAAGAATTAAATATATATGTTATATACACTATGTAGATGTCAAGATTATATAGTAAACTTTTTCTACGGAAAAGAAAATTAAACAAAATAATAATTTTGCATATGATATATATTGGAATGTGTTTCATTTACACTTAAAAAAAGAAAAAAAAAAGAATAAAAATAAATAAATAAAGAAAAAAGTTAGTAATAGAAATCGAGTGTGTCGAGAGAGTGTTAATGCGAACGAATGAAAACCAGTTGTTGTCTGGGGTGGTCGAATCCCGGTCGAGTTTTCCTTCGAGGAATGCCCTGTGGTGATTTGTGCGCGGATTAACACATCAGTTGCATAGAACGGATGAAAATAAGTTAGTTTTTGGAAAATCGAGAAAAGCAAGATCAGTTGGAGTTCAGCGGCGGTAATTTGCTATTAGCTCGATCGTGTCGGTATCCTAATCGTAGAAAAATTTCGAACAAAGTAACGAAACGGAGTTAAATAGAAAACATATTTAAAAATTCGATTATTCTCCATAATTTCGCATAAACGGAATCCAGCCGGGATACCAACGTGTGCATTAGCCGACCAGCAGGAAGTTCGACCATCCAGCCGCAGCAACCGAGTGATACTATTGTGTTTTGCCTTTATTTCGTTTAATCATTGTAATATTTATATCGCATTTATTATCTTCGTTGTCTTTTTCACGATCGGTCGAACTAGAAAAATCGATGTAGGAATATTTCGGAATAAGAAATTTAAATACGATCATCTATCTTAATACAAACGTAATGATATCAATCGTTTAAACACCTCGAGCGATAATAATCTCGATAAAAATTTAGACAACGGTTAATAATTAAAATCCACGGATATCGAAAAATAACGTGGTTGGCATCCCTGAAGACATTAAAATAAAATTAAACCGTTTCAATATTATGGTAGTGCGGTAGCGCCTGGTATAGTTCAAGTGTTCAGCTACCAAATCGGAAGTATCATGAGTTTTCGGGAGTTGTTTTGTTCCGGATTCTAGTCGTTCCCAGGTTTACACCAGCCTGAAGTAACTAGGTATCAGAGTAATCTGGGGAAGTAACGAGAGAAACGAACTGCTCCCTTCCTCAATATTTTCTTCGGATCCATTAGGCTTAGTACCATTGTGAAAAAATCTAAAATTCATAATCCATGATACCTTTTATCGAGGGTGTGGGACTAACTTTCCTTTATTTTTATAAATTTTAAAACTCTACACCCGAAAGTATTATCATATACAAAAACGGGTAATATATTACAAGAAGACATAGAGAATAATACAATTATTTAAAAACTTCGTAAACATGCAATTAACCGAAATATATGTACTAGAAACTGCTTCTTCCCCCCCCCCCCCCCCCCCCGGTTAAACATAAATGTTGTGTACTTTTGTCACAACGTTGGCCTAACAATGAACTCTAAAATATCATAACTTGAAAGTTCCGATATATTGTTTATTTATATACCCTGTTTGCTATTTAGAAAATTTAATATAACAAATATTAAAAAAAGGAGTACACAAAGGTACTTTTTCTTTTTTCCGATGCCTGTAAACGGCTGTTTTATGAATAATGTGAATTTTATCGATTTTCAAGAAATACTTTATTTTTAATCGGTTACTAAGAATCCCGTCAATACGGTTAAATTTTTCTTTTTCGGGCAACCATAGCAATCTCTTTATTATATTTTCAGTTTTTTTTTTTGAATGCTTCAATAAATTATATGTGTATTTTTTAAAATCTAAAATGGCAAAAAATGCAAAATTTCTAACTGATGTTGCTAGTTTTGCCTTTTACCTTTCCGCTTTAGAGGTAGGTTGTATCAATTTTCGATTGAAAGGTAGTGGTGTTAAATTAACAAAATAATGTTTAAATCGAGAACAATTATCGCATCGAACTGTTATTCTAAAACGTTACTTAATAAACCTTATAGCTTATTGAACATTAGTTATCGACGTAATTAATTACTACGCAAATCTCGCGTATTGCATTCGGAAATAAGTTATTTGCTTTTTAACGAGTACTTCTTTTTTTCTACAATGCAATACTCACCAAAGGGAGCATTATTTTCGACCCTCCTTTGTCATAGCGCGCGATGAATTAAGAATTAAAATGTCCACAGGGAGGAACCCTAATTGTCTGTGAAAACTGCATGAAAATTTGAACAATAGTTTTCGGTATTAGTCCCCAGATACTATGCTTGATTTTTATGTAGATATCGATTTTGCAATTTTTTTTTCTCGGTAAACTTTCGAGTGATATTGCCATTAAAATTGTTTTTCCCGTTTCTCAAATATTTAATTCCGAAAACAAAAAAAAAAAATTAAACGCTGTCCATTAAAAGCAATTCCTTTTCGAATTAAATGTAGGAATGTTTAAAATTGTTTTGTTCCGTTTTTGTTTTCCATTTTGATTTTTATAAATTGAAGCACAATTAATTACAAAAAATTCGTTTATGTATTGCCCAGTCGCTTCCCGAAGAGAAAATGTAATTTAATTGCCCGCCATTTCGCTTTTTTGTTAGTGGAAATATCGGTCAAATGGTGAAAATATCTAATTTTCCGAGTATGAAAGAAAAAGCCACATCTCGCCGCGGTTATTTTATAAATTAATCCAATTCTCTTGCATTTCTAGATATTTTAGATCCGCTGCAATAAACGTGAAAAATGCGTAGACGTGAATCATTCTTTAAACTAATTTAGACCTTTTTAGCGTTCTTTTCTTTTTTTCTTTTTTTTTTAAATTTTATTCGATAAGTTTTTTTTCTTTTATTATTCTTCGGTTTGTAAAATGCAGTATTTTTTCCACTTTCGTTATATGCTCCTTTTTCCTATTAATCTACTTTTTTAATTTCCGCCCTTCAGCATTAATGAATTAAAGTCCATTCGCATGAAGTCTTCCAGCCTCCCTCCGGGTCATGATAGCCTTGTCCTTACAAAAACCTGTCTAATCGATCTCTTTTCATTCTCTCCTTAATATATATTTAATTCCTTTGTTTTCAGAAGCGTAACTTCTTCTTCCTGCAATTACTTTACTACTATTCCTATCTCTAAAAAGTTTTTTTTTATTTATTGTGCTCTTCAGAAAATTATTTGAAAGTTTGTTTCGAAGCGACTTTTTTGGCGGCTTGAGCTCAACAATGTATTTCTTCCTCTTAGTATTTTCAGCTTCCGTCCAGGTTAAGTCCTGCTGATTGTGTCAGTCTTTTCGCGAGCTTCTTTTATCGATGCTTCCAGCGTCTACGATAAAATAAATTTTCCTAACCTTGGAGATTTAATAATAACAATAAATGTTCCAATGTGATTCACTTCATTGTTGCGGGCTACAAGAATTGTCACGGGAGGTCTTCTCTAAGGTTCCCTCCTTAGCCCTACTATTTTAGGCACGTATTTTATTTCCGCTGCTTCTTGTTCTATGAACTACTCTGCTGTTTTTTGTTTTTTTTTTCGTACTACTTTTTTCTTCGTCCCGTAATATATATATATATATATATAATATATATATATATATATATATATGCTCCCTCACTCTCTCTCTCACTCACACACACACACACACACACACACACACACACACACACACACACACACACACACACACACACACATATATATATATATATAAACTCAGCCCGTCATGTCTCGTAAGGGGCTCCGCTCCTCGGCCCCACTTGGGGACATCCCCGGACCCCCAGCTCTATCACTTCTATACTTCGTATAAAATGAGGAAAATTGACAACGTTATTCTTTCCGACTGCGCGGCAAAAAAAAAAAATCTTTATTTAATGTCACATTTTCAATTTTTGTGACAGAAAAGTAGCGAAGATTGGGCTAAGAGTGACGTTATCATTAATATATATAAACTCGGCCATTTTGGCCTCGCAACGGGCTTTTCACCCTATATGAGTTCCGATGAAAATTAGCGAATACAAACTGAGTATTTGTCAAAAAATGTGAAACAAAAAACGGGACGAATGGGTAAAAGAATTACATTGTAAATTTTGATCATTTTATAGAAATTATAGAAGAGAAAGAGTCAGAAATGTAAGGAAAAGAGGTTAAGGGACACAGCTCCTTGCGCGCGATTGATTTACCGTTCTAACATTAAATAACTTCATGAACAGATAATACTATCCCATCGTCATCTTTTTGGCTATTCCAGATATTACCACTTTAAACTCTCTGTTTTCTAGAAAAACTTTTCGTGTCTTATTTCAAATGAAAAAATAATCTACTGAATAGAGTTGATTTTCTCATTTTTCCGTTGAAATTTTTCATACTTGAAATAAATTCTAAACAGGAACGGAGGTATTTTCGTTAAACAAATTGAATACATATGTTATATCATTTTTGGGCGGAAAATTCCGAAAATCAACTCTATTCAGTAGATTATTTTTTCATTTGAAATAAGATACGAAAAGCTTTTCTAGAAAGCAGAGAGTTTAAAGTGGTAATATCTGGAATAGCCAAAAAGATGACGATGGGATAGTATTATTTGTTCATGAAGTTATTTAATGTTAGAACGGTAAATCAATCGTCGATCGTATCATTAATGCTATGACTAAAAAATAATTTTTAGCCCAGCTGAGAAGTAACCAAATTGTAAATTTTTTTTGGAGAAAAATATTAATTATCTTGTTAACGTACTAAATTTCACGCAACAGTAGTTTGTGTAAATTTTAAGAATCGAATAATAACTACATTTTAGCTTGGTTTTTTTCTGGCCTGAGACATAAGCTAATAAAATTGATAGTGAATAATAATAATAATAATAATAATAATTATAATTATAATAATAATAAAAAAAAAAATGACAACAAAATTCACAAGGTCATCCCGCTTATTATAACGTATAAATGGGGCTCGAAATAAGTAAGAAATGTTAGTGCAAAAGCAGTGTGTTATCACATATGTATATACATCATATCTACAACGTTATAGATTGTTTTATTAGGATAGAATACGGGTATTTTTATTAAAAATAAAATAATACGCCGTCATGTCTCGGAGTAACTGCTTGTTGGCTCTTTTAAGGTTATAATTTTACATCTATAATGAAGCAGTGGTATACATATGTAATGATAATCACATCCCTGAATGTTCATCTTTTTCAGCCGAAAATTATACCTACATTCCCGGTTATTCCTACTAATGCACATCTTATAAGCTATCCTTTCCTTCTCTATTCGTCATTTGTGAACGATTGTTTTTTTTTTTTTTATTTTGTCAATATGTGACCGAATCAAAAATTGATCGCTTTTTCCCTTCTTTTTCTTTTTAAGTATATATCCTTGGCTGACGTGAAAAAAATATATATTTGTATAATTTTAAAATTAGTAAATAACACTATAACGAGATTGATGTTTTAGTTTTGTTGCTTTGCGACGGGATGCGATCGCATCGATTTTTTGTTTTTTTCTTTGTTATCCGATTCTCGTAATTAATTGTTTTTGACTATTTTTGTTTAGGCCATGATTTGTTCCATGCATATTTATTTCGAATAGTTTCCCAGTTGAAATTTAGTTAATACCATCCGTCGTGCATTGCATTAAAAATAACATAAAGTCATCGATGAAAAACAAAATTCTATTTATTGGCGTAAAATGTCTTCACTATAACATTACCATATTATACCGGGCTTTCTCACAGTTTTGTGGCATATGCGAATATGTGGGAAATATAAAATTAAAAATCTCTCTTATAGGATGAAATTCGAATCAACGCTTTATACGTTAGGTAGTAATAACAATCCTACAACTCCAGTTAAAATTTGCTTAGAACTTATTTAATGTATTTATAATATTTTTTGCATTTTAAAAAAAAAGAAAAAAAAAATAGCAGCGATCTTGTCATGAAAGTAGATTATCTACCTCAATTTAGTAACAATAATTTGATTATTTCGAAAATGGAGTGTAATCCCTCCGAAACATGCCGTCGTGTTATTTTATTTTTAATAAATAAATTCATCGTAATAAAAAATAATTTATGACATTACAAAACCGCTGATATTACTTAAAGTTGCTAAATTAATTATACCCATCTATGTTTTTGTTCACTGTTAGAGAACGTAAATGACTTTAAATATCTAAGTATATATATATATATATATATATATATATATATATATATATATATATATATATATATATATATATTGATAAATCCTTGAACTGGAAAAAACGCATTCAAAGTGTAAACTCGAAAATAAGATAGACAATTCCAGCTTTATATAAAATAAAGCAGGTACTATCAAACACTACGTATATACTATAATTCAATAATAATGTCTAGAATCTTATCATGAAATTCAAATATATTATGTGAGGCTAATTAAATAAAATAAGTAAAATATAGAAGTGGTGTTTGAAACTTATACTCCCCTATCGCTGGAAGAAAAACGACTCTGGGACAATATGGTGGAAGGAAAACGATGAAATGTTCCCTAAGATGTACTATTATAGATTACTCGCTACTCTTTAATGTTCCATTATTTACGGATTTTGGTTTTGACTTTATCGTGTCCTTCCTGGATTTTAAGTTCTCTCAGAGGATCATGTATTTGATCTTAAAATATTAAGCTGTCTGCATGTACCCGGTGTACAGATGCATATTACGCGATATGTTATGTATCATATGTATATATATATATACTCTTACTTAAATATTATGTTAGGCTTATTAGTATTGTTATTTATGGAATAAGTTAAGATAGTTGTAATTTTTGTACTTTGTATCTTTTTTAAATAAACGTTGATAATAAGAGTGTCAGGCACTCACACAATGGGCACTTTTGCCATGTGAGATCCACGGCTTAAAAAAAAAAAAAAAAAAATGATTGGAAGGAGTGCTGTTAATAACAGAACATTTCTATTCCAAAACGTATCTCATAGAGCTGCTCGGTTCTAATTGAGACAATTACCGCGTGATATTTTATATTCCGAGGATCTGAACTTTTTTTAAAATTATGGCCCTACTCGATCGATGTTTTTCGCCTTAAAATGTTTGTAAGGTGAGCGATATAGAAAATTTACTGTTATTAAACTTATTTTTCGAATGTACGGGTAACAATAGTAAACTTTGATTATTAGCCAACTAAAATTGATTACGAATTTTCGGTTTGTATTTGTTTATTTATTTTTTGTTTCCTTATTTAACCTGCCGATTTGCGGTTGTCAACGATTGACCTTTTTCCGGAAACAATTAGGAGAAAAATTCACGTTATATTTTAATTCGATCAGATAACGTTAATAAATAGAAAAAAAGTGTCGGGAATAATGCGTGACGAAGGGGAGGACAAGATATAAGAATGCTATAAAGAGCAGGAAGCCCAATCTTTAGCAAACACTGAAGTGCAGAACCGAGCGCTCCGCGCGGAAACACTTAAAGAATTCATGACAATTGTTTCAGACAACGGCATCATTTAAAAATGGTGAGGGGACAATAAGGGAAGGAAACGAACAAAAAGTGAAAACGGGAGGAAAATAATAGAACATGATTAAAAAGGCAGGCGCGAATAATGGAGACAACAACTGAGCGGCGAAATGGGGAAAACAAAAAGAATCACGGAAGAAGACTAGGTGAACAGACAGGAAGAAGATAGTTGCTTCGTTTCTAATTCAATAGGAAATTGTTACTGTAAAAGAATAGCAAGAACGGCAGCGATAGAAGGAAAGGACACGGGATACGAGAAGCGCAATAAGGAGCCCCAAAATCCGAGCTTAATCCGACACGAAACTCGAAGAAACTCTCCCGCGTATATTTTTCTTTTGGAAAGGGCAACAAGAACGAAATGCTTGCAAAAGAATATCGGACACGGGATGGTGGCAAAACGAGTTTTTTACGCTTAGCGCAGTTGTCGCGATAGCCTAGTTGTGCTGCAGCGCTTGGCTTCCGTTTCGGAAGTCTGGGGTTTGATCCCGGGCGACGACAGAAATTATTACGAAAATTCAAATTAAATACCCGCGCTAATAGAATCATATGGAAGGCAACGGAAAACACGCATACCATCATATGCACGCTAAGTAGTACAGGCAGACGTGGAACTCCATTTAATATATCGATAAATCAAACAATCGCAATATCAGTTTCAAGTGTAGCCTTTTGCATGTATACTTGCATTGCATATGTGACTTGGAATGAGGTAAGGAGCATGTGTGAGAAATGATACAACACTGACCCTAATTTATCCAGCCAACAGTATTCGACTAATAGGTATTATGTACTCGGACGAATGGAATTCTCTTATTATTTTCTCTTACAACTCAGTGACGCAAAAATGATAACAAAAAATCTCGCGCTAATAGGAATTACTTTAAACGCGTTTATCACGAAAACAGGTTTTTGGTCGTTAGGCTCTTCATTTCAAGTCACATATAACAATTGCCCTTTATCTGTATAGCTGAAATGTACGAATACCTGTAGTCGTCGACGCTCAGGAATTAAGTATGACACACTATGATGATGATGCTTAGCACAGAATGCACTATCGTTAATAGAGGGGTATTAAATAAGACGTAAGTATAGGATTTTTCCGATTTGGTTTAAAAATAGTATACCTTAGTTTTCGTTATTTAAGCCGAAACGTGGAATTAATCGTGAAAAATTAAAAAGACTACCGATGAAGAGAAGTCAATTCAAATGCACAGAACCCAGAGGCGGCGGTGTAACGTAATTCGTTTCGGAAACAATATTCGGATTATAACGTTATACTGCGCACACAATATACGGCGTTTTCGTTGCAGTTCATTTCACGCTAAAGTTCGCTGAAAGCCACGAGAACTTTCTGAATTTCGTCCTGCACGATTTAATTTCGCTGCAGAGTTTCGCTGCTTTCCGCTTTCGCCATTTATTAATAACGTTTTAATACTGCCTAAATTTTCCGAGAGAACTTCTACATGTTGTTCGTTGTCTTGAGCCGACGACGAACTGATTACTTGCCGTCTCGAACAGCGATGGTGGTAGTAGTTTCAATAGGCTCCACCAGTAATTGCTAGCTGTCGCTTTGCTGGCCGCTGAGTGTGTTGACTTTAGCCAAGTACAGTCATTTTCATTAAAGATTGGCATTATTTTGATTTTTTCTATTAAAGTAGAAAAGTAGTGCGCTGGGACAGTTAATGGCAAAAGATTCGGAATTACCTGTCGGCGATGCTTTTTTGTTCAGTGCATGCAGGAGCAAAATGAAATAATTGTTATTATCGATCCGGCTTATAAGGCACATCTCGATGTCATGTAAAGCGTCTTTATTGCTGCTCGTATTATAGAACAGTGCGTGTGAGTTTTGGCCGAGAGATATTCGTCTATAATCGTGTTGAAGCGGTTTTCATTGGTTTTTGAATGACGACATTGTTTATGATGGGGCGTTGTTTAAATTTCAGTTAATCAAAAAAAATTCCATTCCCAGCAATGTGATAATCGTAAAATCTACAATAAAATTAGGCACACATAGAGTGGAGCCTGAACACACTGTATAATTCTGTTCAAATTTTATAAGCGTATTAGCATATTTCAGTTTGCACATCTTCAAACTAAAGCTAAAACCGTTAGATATACTAATCTCTTCAAGCAAAAATGAACTGTTACCAGTAATGCGCTTTCATTGGGACAGTCCCCCCGTATATGTACCATATGAGCTGCGTATAAACAGATAATCGCATAATTTCGAGTACTTAATATTTATTTTTGAACTTGCAGACGCCGTCCATTGTTTTGATACCATTTCTCTTGTGGAATGCGTGTTTGGTTTAATCACCTTCAGAGTAAATGTCATTTGTTGGTGTTTTTGATATTTTCCATTGCAGTGTCTGACCTCACAGTAAATTGCAGGTATGCATTGCTAGTTTCAGAATAAACAAATGCCATCGGCGAAATGGTGCAGCGAGAATTATTTTTACTAATCCGCATCTGTAAAATGTATAAGATAGCCCGTTTCTTTATTTGGTTTTGCGATGGTGATAATAATGAATTTCTTATAGAATATCCAATTCTTGAAATCGTACTTTCAAATTAACAATGGGGCATTATTTTTTTGCTCACACGTTTTCTTCTCTTTCATCAGTTTCTCTCTACATTTTTGCCTAATACTTTCTAATCGTTATTTAAAATAGCGGGTGGGTGGTTAAGATAAATGGAAATAAAAAAAAAAATAATGGTTAAATTAAATCTTCATTGTTGTTTCTGCGCCAGTCGTTTCCGTTTATTACTATTTCTGTTTAGATTCAAAACTAATACTATTCTTTTATCTCCAAATCATTAGTGCCCCTCCCAAAAAAAAAAAAAAAAAAAAAAAAAACCAAAAATACGGCGGATATTGGTATAATTTTTAATCGTCCATGACGGATAGCCAGTGTAAATGTAAATTGCACGGAATAAATATTAAGTAAATTTCGGTCAGTCTCTTGTTATTTAAACGTTAATAAACAGATTTTAAATACGAAAACTGCTTTACAATACCTTTGTTTCCTGCTGAATCGCGTACAAAGATTTTTATAGTTCAGCCGGTATCATATTGATTGCGCGCCAACATCAGACGATAACTGTACCGGGTAAACATTTATTCAAGCGATTCTGGAACAAGTCGTCAGACGTGTCGAGGCACTGTTTCAAGCATTTGCATTTTCACTAACATACGAGTATGGTTTTCCACTTGCTCTCTTTCTGTCACAGTCATCGAGTCAGTAGGCTTACGTTGCTGCGTATTTGCCGTATTGCTATCGGCTAGTGTGCCATTAGAATGGATAGCCAAGCTTTTAGAATACATACAGAGACGCGTACACAGTTGCTTGGATTAGATGTGAAAGGTTAAAGGCGCATACATTGGTCTGGTCAATAAATCTAATGAGGAAAAGCTGTTTCTTTTCGTGTATGTGTAATGATAAAGTTATGTCGACTACGGTTGTGCTTCTGTGCTGGTTTTAGCTTTTCGAATGCTATCTACCACTACACCGCTGTCGATCGGAACGCTCGTTCCGATGCTACATAGTCGCCGCCCGTTCTTCTATTTCTTAATGATTTTTACTCCCCTAAACCTTTCGTTGAATTTCGCTATGAAGAAACATAATTTTCTGTTCAGTTTTTTCTATCACTATTATTATTATTATTATTATTATTGTTATTATTATTATTATTATTATTATTATTATTATTTTTATTTTTATTTTTATTTTTATTTTTATTTTTATTATCGTTGTTGCCATTATTATATACAACGCGTATTTGTATGTGTGTATGTAATAGACGTATGTATGTATGTTGTCGATTAACGAAATAACTCCATTTGTTACCCCATTCAGCGATATAGTGTTGTACCACGTCGTCCATCATTACAATTATTCATTCCTACTCCAACCACGTCCTCTAGTGACGAGATCCCAACACCCATTCATGGAGTGGTGCCTAATTTTTCCTTGTCATCCTCGCCCATTTTCCGTTAAATTTTCCTCGGTTCTTCTTTGCTTTGCCTGCGTTCTTTTTTTATACCCTGAATTCGGTTCTGGTAAATATCCGATTCTTTACTTTAGCGCGCCCTGCTGGTGTAGACCGCAACACGGTAATATGCGCACGCAGGCGCCATAATCGCACGCAATGACCGAAAAGCCGAGACGTTTCGTGACATGAACGCGTTAATTAGCTGGAATTCGTTGTTCTGATGCCGTAATTACGTGTAATGTTTTTCATCGGACGCGTTTCGCAATAGTGATTTTCCCTACCACGACCCGGCAATTATGATGATTACAATAATACGCTGACTCATTCGAAAAAAAAACGCATTTTTTCGTTCTCTCCATCGAATTTCCCAAATGGTTACACCGAATCATTTCTTTTGCCACGGCTTGAAAAATAATTCCCGTTAAAAACTTGGATCATTTTTTGATGATTGCGGGACAGATTAAAATTAAAGAATTGCCATTAGAAATTAGAAACAATAATATATAGGAATGGTAGTGCGACGGTGTAAGATTAGATCAGCAGCCGGGTGCTGTAATCTAAATTGACCACGACAAACATGGTTTGCGGTCCGCATGCGACCCTCTGGTTAATCTGTTGCGCCCCGCAAAATGTAATTATAGCTTGATCAGTTATTTATCTTTTTACCTCATTTTTCACTTTAAGTCGAATATTCGACCGAAAGTTTTTTTGTATTTTTTAAATTTCCATTTAAAGCTACACTTTTTTCAATACAAGGTTTATTTGTGTAAGGGCGTCGGGAAAGGACAAAAATAAAATCTATAGAACGAATCCTACCTTTTATTTATTTATTTATTTTTTAAATACATACACATATATATATATATATATATATATATATATATATATATATATATATGACATTAGAGAACATTTCAGTTAGTAAAGAGAGCAGCGTGACGGATATGCTGGAAAACTTGGAAAAGATAAATTGACAGAATTAAAATTGACGCTCTTCTAGAACAAAAAAGAACATTTAAGCACGTTAAAGACACTGCCACGGCCACTGCTGCGGAGAGTTTTCGATATCGCACTTAATTGCAGAAAGGTCAAAACCATTTACTGAACGTGAATTTATCTTCGCGAATGTATTATTAAAAGGTAAAGCAACGAGGAAAATCAAACATGTAAAAACCTGCCCGAAATTGCCAGTGGAATGGGCAGGAGGCACTATGTAGCCGAAAGTTCAATAAACCAACCGAAATAATTAACTCTGACGCTCGAGCATCTATCGACAAGAAATTAAAAGGGAAGGGGACACAGTTTGTGAATAACTTTTTCGCTCGTGAGAATGCGGCGAAGAACTTAAAAATAAATGAGAAACGCTCTTTTAGAAATAATTCAGACGAATGAAAGAAGCATGTGTACTGCTGTTGATATTTTTAACGCGTTTGCGAAACTTTCGAATAGAATGCGATTTATTATTATAAAAGAGCTTTACAGTGTTGCTGTTGCAGCCAGTTCTAGTCATGACACTATACAGAAACTGTGTGTAACACATCTGAAAGAAGAATGCAACCAGCTCACGATGAAATTCCTTTTCGAAATATTTTCATAACTCTTGGAAAACCTTTACGTGATAAAAAATGGATTATAAAACGCGCATTAAAAACATCGTAAATTACATTCGCGATATCAGCGTCAGTTTCTTTTTAGAAAATAAATAAGTATAACGCTACTCGGCTAAATTTCCTTTTTGAAATTAAAAAATTATAAAAAAACTGAAAAACCATAAATACAAAATATTAAAAAAATCTGTGAAATTTTTAAACGATGCTATTCTCTAACCTTAATAAACATGAGATTGCCAATTACTTTTATACGTTTACTTACACTGGAGGAAACATTTATTTAAAACATCATACATTCGTAAAATGTAATCTTACGTGTAACATTTACAAATTTTATTTATATTTTGATTATTAGTTCAGACGTAGCTCCAGAATTATATCAAGTAAAAGGAATATAATGTCAATAATAATTAGAGTTTTAATTTTTATTTCCCTATTTTATTCTGTCCTCTGTTTAATTTATCTAATTATTTTTTATTAGTTTTTATAGTTGCACTGAAAAATTAAAAAGAAAAAATAAATTCGGGATACTTAGCCTCGCGGTTAAGATGCTCGGCTAATAAATCAGAGGACACGGGTTCGTAACTTGTCTCGTTCCGGATCCGAATTGGTTACCAGAGGAATCTGGGGAAGTAAAGGCGGTTGAGAGAAAGGAACTGGTCCTAGTATTCTCATCAGATCCATTAGGCTTAGTACATTATGAAAAGCTTAATTTCAATCCACGATATACCTTATCAAGGATATACGGGACTTACTTAACCTTTTTTTTTTTTCTTTCGTTTTTCTATTTCTTATTTACATTAAACTTAAAATTTAATTTTAACAGTGCGTCGAAACCGATGGATAATATATACATACATATCTATTGTAATGTGTTCATTACATGAACTTAATCAAAAAGCAAAATTATAAAAAATAAATAAAAAATTAACGATAACGTTTTGAGAGAGTGAATGCGTTTGCAAATGAAACCGGTTGCTGGCTGACGGTTGTCGTATCCAAGTCGATTTTGTTTTGTGATGAATGCGCGCGCTTGTTGGGTCGCAAAGGAATAGATCGGCACTTCAGCGGTGAGAGGGGAGTTCGAAAGAAAAAATGGAGAGACGCGAAAATCTTGAAACATCCTGAGTGTTCGTCAAGTATTATCAACTCTCCTCGTTAAGTCGCGAAACAGCGCCACTTTTCTTTAGCTAAAGAATCAGTCTGCCTGGTAACCGAAACAAGTTCGATCCAGGAAGATCCTAGTAACCTGGCCGTTCCGAAAGTCGGTTTTGTAATTGATAAAGTTCGTAATTAATTGTAAATGATTTTAATTTCGATTAGCTCGTCTCCTCCCCGCACTCAACGGGAATCCAAACTGAACCACCAACGTACGCCCGTCTGCCAACCAGGGACCAACGAGACTACCCAGCAGTCGCAGCTGAGCGTGTTACGTACAATTTATATCAATTTAATTAATTGTCGTCGTTTATTTTCGTTATATTTAATTAATCATTGTGTTTTCAGGCGGTCAGCCGTTCAAAAAATATATTGGTGTTGAGGAATTAATAAAAAATATACCGTTAAAAAGCACGAAGTCAATTTAATGATCACAATTTAATAATAATAAATTAAGAATAAAATTAAGTAAAATCCACGAGTTCTAAAAGATCTCGTGGTTGGCATCCGTAAGAGCTTTAGAATCAAATGTAACATTACAATATATATACATATATATATATATTAGTGACAGTGTCATTCTTAGCCCGACCCCTATTATTTTATTTGTCTCAAAACGTTACATATATTGTATATATAAAAAGACAAAGTATCGACAAAATGAATTGCTGCCCCGGTTAATTATATTATTCTTCCTTTAGGGTTTAATAAGAAATTCTCCTACGTTCTTGCGTTATGGATAGTAATGACAGATATTTCGCTGTAATCCGTAATTTAAATTTATTAATTATGAATTCTTTCTTGATTACAATGGGAAAAAAAACTTATTTTACAAAGAATGTCATGGTTAATTGAAGCCGACTATTCCACCCCCCCACACATACATACATGTATGTATATATGTAAATGACAACGCTATTCTTAGCCCGACCTCCATTCCTTTTTTTGTCGCGTAGTCGGAAAGAATGGCGTTGTCAATTTTCCTTGTCCTATACGAAGTGCAGAAGTGATATAGCTGGAGGTTGGTGTCCCCAAGTTGTGTCAAGGGGCAGAGTGCGGGTTACCGAGCACCGATTTTTTTAATATTTATATATATATATATATATATATACATAATTAAATAAACAAAAATACGGAAATCAATATTTAAATTTAGCTACGAAATTAGCAATTCAATTTTAACTAAAATGACTGATTAATAATATTCTCATTCAAAACAGGAAGATAATTATTTTTAGACGGCATTGTAAATATAAGCTAACTTAACAGAACTAAAAAAGACGTTATACGCGAAAGGAAAAAAATTACTTAAATGGTATTATATCAGCTGCTACATTAAATAATGCTATCGTATTAAGGTCGGAGACACAAAAATTAGAAAATTGCGCGGGGGATTTCCAGCCAAAAAATAAAGGGTGCTACATTTACTACAGAATAAACTCCGGGCCTTATAAATACTATTTAAAGTTTTTGAAAACAGATAATTATATTTGTTATAAATTGTAAATTTTGCGATCAGTGCCAATTTAAAAATTCATAATCACAGTATTAAATTAAATAACATTTTAATTAATAGTACAAAAAAAAAATTAAATAGAATCTATTTTTCTACTTTGGTAATAAATCAATTTGGAATGAAGAGGCGAATTATATTGTAGGTAAATGTATACATATAGTGTAAATATTTGACCGGTTCCGAAGGAAAGATGTTAACGACTAAAAAATGGAATTTGTGATTTTGACCGATTCTAGTAATGCAGAACTTCCTCTTTATCATACTGCTGACAGCAAATAAAAATATTCATTTTTGAACGCTCGAAAATTCATATAATGTAGTGAATACGTATATGAAAATTAATGAAAATTAATGAAAACAGAAAAAAGGCTTATAAAAGAAATTAAATACAAAACATAGTGAATACGTACATGAAAATGCGTATGTCAACGTACGTCCATAACAACAATGTAGAATACCGCATCACGTTTGCCAAACTTTAAACGCGCTTTTCTCGAAAAGTACTTTTTAGTCGTTAACGCTCTTTCTTTGGAGCCGGCCGCATACAGAAGAGGATTCAAATGGAAGTTATGGCAAGGAGGAATACAAGGGGCACTTCGATAGTATCAAAAATAGAATATAAAATAAAAAATTAAAGAATAAGTTAAAATCTATATAGAATTTAACTTTAAAAATTTCTCCAATTGCATTATATATGATTTATTTTCCTAACAAACATATTGCATTTATGTAGAAACGTTTAGAATTCTAATTTAATATTCCTGACAACTTTTTCTTTTTTTTCGTAATGTAAACCTTCTCGACATTATCCTGTAAATAAATTCTTATTACAGCCTAATGATCATAGTTTATGTAATAAATATAATGTAGGACAAAGTTACGATTATTTATGAATATGCACCAAATAACGTGAAAATAGATTTCTTCACGGGTGTATTTGTTAAAAATAATTTATAAAATATAAATAACACTCTGCGGCAAGAAAATATGGCTAAAAAATTTGCAAATTAAACGTGAACGTACCTACATACATCATATAAAACTTTTATTTTAGCCTTTTATAATATTAAGAGAACATTTAAAATTTAGTCAATTTATTGTAATGTCGAGTTAATCGCTATCTACCAGCCCCCCCCCCCTGCCATTTTAATAAATAATAAAAAAAATTGTTTGTGTTTGGGTGAGTGTAAAAATAGTTTTACTAAATTTTCTTTTCGGCGTTGCGAACGTCTAGCATAGAGTTAATCGGTAAAAACATCTACCATGCGGAATATTTTTACAATCTAGGCAGTATCCAAGAAAATAACGATATCCAATAATTTAAAAGGATATCGAGACGAATGGTATTGAAGGAAATAATGTTGTTGTTAATATTTTTACAAAAATTGTACGATTCAGAAGTGATTAAAATTAAAATATTGGCGGAAAAAAAAAATATAAATAACGCTAAACAGAAGTAGGAATAAATATAGGAACCCAAAGCATTAACACTGACAAAAATTATTACAAAAGGAGGGTAACCCCTCTATTAATAATGGTGAAAAATATCCTTAATTTTTTAAAAAAATTTTTGCGTGAAAAAGTATTTGTTGGGGCACAAAATGATGGGTGAACACCGGGTCGTAGGTACCCAAAAACGTCGATTTATACGTTTTATTTTTTTTCTCACGTTATAATGATTAAAAAAATCTGAAAAAATTCATCTAATAACTTTTAGGTGGAAATTTTTTTAGAATAATCAAGTGTCAACATGACCTCAAAAAAAAAAATTATTTAACATTTAAAATGCGATTTTGATCACATGCCGATGTTGGAATGGTCACAGTATTGCTTTATTTTCTTTTAAAACGGGAAAAAATACATCAAAAATGTATTTTTTCAGATTTTCTCTCAGAATCCAAAAAACCATTAAATCGTCTACTTTCAACATGAAAGCAACGTCTTTCAAGCGATTAATTTTTTCTAACGCTCTAATGCTCATGATTTTTAACAAAAATTCACAAATACATTTGACTACATTCGACTTTTCAAATATTTTTTTTTTTTTTTCACTTTAAATCACTTAAGAAAAATACTGCACATGTAAATATTAGTAAGACAATTTGGGTATGTTATAATGGTGCAAAATAATTTTACAAAATGTATCCTTCAAATATAAATGATTTAAATATTGAAAAACATTCTTTAAAATAATTAATTACTAAGTAAAACAATACTTTCTATTCACCGACCAATTATACAACTCGTAAGATATTTTTAGAATTTTATGTTTTTTCACATATTTTGAATTTGTGTCAGTCTGGTTATTATTGTTTCTTGAAAACTCTATTATAAAAGTATTGAATATACTTCATTGATATATTTGATTTTACTTTATTGCAGGGCAACTTATAGTTTAAAAAAAAAAAGCCACTAGCTTTGTGCTAGACCAATAGCACCGCTGCACTTTTCAACTCATAAAGGGGAAAATAGTGGTGTTATTCTTTCTGTTTCAGATTCATTAGTTATTATTATATTAATGTAAGAAACGTTGGATTATAAAAAAGCAAAACTGTGATAAAACCGAATTCTCATAAAAATCCACATATTTATTAAAATTATTATTTTAATTTTTAATATTTTTTATGCTAGATTAATTTTTTTGTCAATTAAAATCGATGTGAATCTTCATATATTTTTTAAAATTGACTAAAAGAAATGTAGCTAAAGATCATTTAAAGACATTCCCTGCAAAAAAATTCACCTGAGATTTTACATACTACGTCAGATGAGATCTCATATTAAGATCTCAAGAGAGATTTTTTTAGCAGGGAATGTCTCTAAATGATCTTTAGCTGCATTTCTTTTAGTCGATTTTAAAAAATGTATGAAGATTCACATCGATTTTAATAATGTAGCATAAAAAATATTAAAAATTAAAATAATAATTTTAATAAATATGTGGATTTTTATGAGAATTCGGTTTTATCACAGTTTTGCTTTTTTATAATCGAACGTTTCTTACATTAATATAATAATAACTAGCAGAAGATAATGAATCTAAAACAGAAAGAATAACGCCACTACTCTCCCCTTTATGAGTTGGAAAGTGCAGTGGTGCTATCTTTTTCACACGAGAAAAAATAAAAAAAAAGCTAAGGGCATTTCGCCATTGTTAACAGAGGGGATACCCTTTAGAATGATTGTATGAATATGCATGCTAGGTAGTACATAGCAGACGCACGGGGACTGCACTTGTAGCTTGATAAATCAAACATTTACAATCAATTCCGAATGTAGTCTTGTCGTGTGTACGTACACTGGCGTTGCGTATAACAATTGTCATAAGCGCTACCTATTCTGTACAGCTAGAATGTGCAAATAGGTAGTCATGATGCTCGGAATCTGGAGCAATACGACTGCGGGGTGAGTCGGTATTTTTAGTTTTCTACTAATCCCTCATGGGACTATATTATGCAACTAATGGTATTATTGAAAAGAGAGCACATATGCTTACTCTACGGGTTCTAATGAGATTCAGTGTAATTGGTTCGGAATTGTATGATTGTGTTTTGCATTAAGGCTCAATTGAGTGTAATGTATGAAGTCGTCAACTGTATACTTACTACGGAGTGATATTCTATTATAAACTAAAGAACTGTGTCAAATTGAATCTGACCACATTAATTAGTCACCTCATCAGAATTATATGTGTGTATATATGATATATATATATATACGAAAATGATTAAAAAGGAAATGAAAAATATTAAAAAGATCGTGAGATCGAAAACGAGTATAAAATATATAAAGTGATTAGAATAATAAAGAAATTTTAAATATAAAAAAGGACATAAGAAGTGAAAATAACGAGGAGTTAGTCAAATTTTAAAAAAACTGGTAAAAACGTATTTGGAGTCAATAAAAAATAAGAATTTCTTACAAAATCACCCAGGACAACACTTCTCAGTCACATATGAGACTTCTTTGCGTAGGATATTTCGTGTAATTTTATAGTCGGCATTGTATGCCGGACAGACTGGTTAGCAGGATATACTTTCGAATTAAACAAGGCACTGGTTACCGACTAAACAATTGTAGAAAAATCCTTCGGTAGTCGAACGCAAAGAAAAATTAACGAAGAACGCGAGTGAACGCATTTTATAAGAAAAGCGATTAAAATTGAACATTTTTTTAAAACTTTGAGTACAGAAGACGATGTTGTATAAATTGCTTATAGCTGTAAAAGCCGGTAATTAGTTTAGGTCAAAATGAAGGGCTTCTGTTAACCAGTCAGAAACTTGGTTATGACGATTTGTTGTTTGTTGTGTAGCCTTAAGGCCCAGGTTTTGTACACTTCTGTTGTTAACTGTACATAGTCGTGTAGCGTGAGTTTTGATCGAAGGTGGACAAATATGGTAAACTGGTGATATTATAAAATAACTTTACACATTAATGGTAACATTTAATTATTATACAAATTTAATACCAGTGTAGAACAAGAAAAAATTGGCAAAATAATAAAGGCCGGACCAAGAAAAGAGAGATAAAGAAAGTTTTTGGTGGTTCCTACTGATGTTACAACGTTTATAATGGCTCGTGTTCACTTAAGAGTAAAACTCTTGAAAGCTACTGCAACACATCATATTTACAAACCATTTCAGTGTTTTTACGAGTGTCACTGTCGCAATTTAATTTGCTGTTGTTTGTTTGTTTGTTTGTTTGTTTATTTATTTATTTATTTATTTATTTATTTATTTATTTTTCTGTGAGTGTTGATAACAATTGGAAACAATGTTAAATCAAGTGTACCTATCTTTGTTCGCGTGTTATTGCAAGGGGCGAGTAGATTAAAACCGCTCGATATTTTTAGATAAAAGTTTGCGAATTTTTGATATTCGAAAAATTATAGTTCGATTGAAGCGTAAGAAGTGAATTGTTAATGTAAATAGTTTATAGTTTCAAATTTAATGTACGTTTTTATGATAATCCTCTATTTAGCCCCCCAAAAATTTACCTCCTTTTTGATTTTTATTCTGTATATGTTTTCTTTCTTTCTTGGTTTTGGACATTTTGTCCGTTGAATGCGTTGTTATTTTGTAAACAAAATTTCACTTTTGATTTTTATGTATTTCTACCGCTATCCATCCATTATTTTCCTACATATACACATGCAGTCCCCCAATATTTCTTTACAGCGTGTTTTCAGTTTTATTTGAGTGTGTACTCCGTGTTGTTAGCTGATGATGAGCTATGCTCGAAAACATTTCTAAATACGGTTTTTATTTTAATTCATTAAAGTAAATGAAGAATCTTTTTTCATACTGTTTGTTAAATATTAACTTATTATATTTATCAAAGTAAATTATTTAATACCAATTTTGTTTGTCAATAAAAGGGGTATTTTTTTATTTTATTTTATAAATATTAACAAACAGGTATGGACTTATCTATATATTATTTATATATTGTTGTAAAAATTTGCTATAGATTATTTTAAACGGATGCCCGAAAATTAATTGCGGTTTTATTTTTACCGCACGTTAATAATAGAAAATATCAAAATGTCGTGTTTTCGTGAAACATTTGAATTAAAAAAGTTAATGCAATTTGTCGTTAAATAAAAATATTATAAAACTTAAACAACTAATGTTGTCTTCGAAATAGTTCATATTATCAGCCAAAGAAATGATGTGGTTATTCTGGAACAAATTTATTCGCTCTTTCGCAAGTGAGTTATTCATACAAAGTACTTTTTTTCAAATCGTCAATGTAAAGTTTTCATTTTTTTAACGACAGTATAGCAAAATAAATAAATAAATAAAATAAGGAAAAACATTTTATTCTTTTACCACATTTGCGATTGTTTTGTTTTTTCCCTTTTTCTAAGGTTACATTAATTATTTCGTAAAAAAAGCGTAGCGAACACGTTCTTCTTGTAAATTTATTAATCGAATAATTCGTCCGTTCTGCGGAAAAATAAAAAAATTCGTCAGCAAATTCAAACGCAACTGTTTTGCTCGCGAAAAAATAAAGTATTGTATTCGAAAAACTTTCTAAGAGTCATCCATCAGACAGTGCTCTAGATAGTAAAACTGACGACAATTCGATGAGTTCACTTGCGATAAATTTTATCGAAAATCGTTCTCAAGAGTTCCAAGCGGACACCACTCTAGACACCACGCTACCTTTATTTATCGGTCGTTATAAAAACTGTTTTGTAACAAGCAAAAAGTGAAAAATCATTAGACCCGGTCGTGTGTTGTGCACAAATATGTTTACTTTTATTATTTGCTTTTGAGTTTTATTAAGTACAAACCACTATAAATATAGTGCTACAGAAATTTGAAAAAAAAATAAAAATATACGCAATTTCAAAGTATTATTTCGCCACCATTATTCGTTTCTTGGAATATATTTATTTTCATCGGGGTCGCTGCAGTCCGCAAGTATTTTCCTAATTAATTTCGATTATATTAAATATATCGGAAAGAGAGAAGAAAAAATTATTGAAGCTCGATAGAAGGAATATTTCTTTTTAATATTACAGCGCATTCAATTTTTAAAGAAAAAAAAAAAGATATCTATATATATATATATATATTAATTACAATGTAATTCTTAGGCTACCCCTCATTCGAAAAAGTGTCCCAATTTTATGTAACGTTTGTTATGTTTTATAGGATTTTGTTATTGTTATTTAAAAAATGTCTTAATTTTATGTAATGAAAGTTAAATGTTAGAATAGGATTTTTGTAGTTATGTTATTTTTAAGAGACAGAAATGAAAGCAAGAGGGGTCAAGGGGCACAGCCCCTTGCGAGGCCAAAATGGCTGAGTTATATATATATATATATATATACAGTGACATCTAAAAAGATCCGCACAATAAGAAATTTGTTTTTTTGCATTTGTGGAGGCAATAAAAAACGTAGTGAAAAATGAAAAAAAACTTTTCTATTAATAGTATAACATTACAACCATACAGATCATATAATAAGAAAAAAAGATCGCGAGTAAAATACCAAAAAAAAGGGATTATGTAAAAAAAAAAGAAAAAATTATCGCTCAAAATGAACCGCACAAAAGCGAATACACGGGGAAAAAGTGCACTAAAGGATAAGCTGCAAAAAACTAAATTACATGTAGTACTGGTTGAGTATTCTTTTTGGTCAATAACGCATTTATGGAAGTATTCTTTATTCAGAGTAAAAAAAAAAAAAAAGCTTCATCCACTTTTCTTTGTCTTTCCTTGAGTTCCGCCTTAACAATAAACGGCACGTCTGTTGAATTAACTTACGCTAAACGTGGATGTATACTATTACAAAATTTTTCCCATTCCCAATTTTACCTCCATTTTACCTTTTTTTTTTTTTGTTTCAGTTTGCTGGTTTTTATATTGTAAGATAATTTTCCATTGTCGCCGTTTCATTAAATATTTAAACGCGAGCCTTCTTCTGGCCACGATACGATTGCTTTTCCTACTCCACCACTGGTCTTTCTATATTTTTGTTCTTTCTATTGTTGACATGTAGATTTGTATCGCATTTTGAATTGGATGTGAGGTGAGACCGCGCGAAATTTTTCGTTTATTTTACCATATTCCATTAAAATGTATTCCGTTTGTATTTGGCCCAATCTATTTTCTTAGTACTTTTTCCTCTTCTATGCATGTGGGCAGTATTATCGGAGATATTTTTATTTTCATTTGAATACGTAATCTAATAAATACCGGGTAACTGGATTCGAGCTGACATATTCTATAAAACAGCAACTAAATTCGACGACATTATTGTTAGATCTAAGTTATTATTTCGTTGGCCGAATAAACCAATATGGCGTTCGATCTTTTGTATTCACTATATACAACTTTTTATTATTAATATCTCTCCTCTTCAATCGAATTCTAAATGTGTTTTGAAAGCTACCTCAATTCCTCTACCTTCCTCTCCCGATTTGTAATAAATCTCATACGCTCACCCATGAACTTTTTTTTTTTGCATTCGATCGTGATCGATCTCTTGTGGTTTTTTGACATTTAGGTATAGAGGAAAATTGGATTCATTAGCTTGTTCCTCTGTTTCTAGTGGCAGATGTTTAAGCACGTTTTCGGTTCGCAGTGTTTCTCTTCTTTCTTTAAACGACTCATTCAGTTCTTGCATCATTTTTTCGCTCCTCAGCTACATCTAGTTCATTTTGTACTTTTCATTTCTCTTTCGTTCGCTTTTTTTGTGACATTGATCGTGTTTTAGAATGTTCGGCCTTCCTGGACGAATAAAACTGTCCTTTTATTCCACTCTATTAAAACTGAGCATTTCCTCTTTTTTAGTACTTCTTACATTCTTTCACTTTCATCTTCTGTTATTCTTGCCCTGGAATTATTTTTATTTTCTGTCGCTTTTTCAATTCTTGGGCTAATGTTCTTATTAGCAAATTCGCCGAAGAAAAAATAAAAGACAAAATGGTACAATTCAGTTCTCTCTAACGGTTTTTTTTTATTACACCTCCATGCTGAATGTACATTAATGTTGCCTATTTTCTAATTATGCTGCTACTCACTGACGAGATAATCTATGGCTCGGAGATTCATATAAAGGGGAAATGTCGAATGTCGATAGTAAAATTATTTGTATCGTTACCACCAAGAATTGAAGTTTATTACTGTAAAATTAATTCGTTATTGGAATATTTTGGTTATGCAAAGGAAGAGGCATGCAATAAAATTGCAATTTTTCCAGCTAGATGTTGAATCTAAGTTTTGCATAATGCGCATACTTTCGTATTTACCTTTATTAGTAATCGTTTTAGTTCTTCATAATTAGATTAATTATCCCAACATATGTACATCGCTCTCCATCATAGATAGGTTATCTTTATATAAGATAGATTATATAGAACGTTTGTAAAAGAAAAATCAACGCCTTATTTAAATTATAGTTAATATCTAGAACTCTATTTGAATTCCCCTTTTCCTTTTTTTTAGTATTAGCCCAGTTTATTTACTGCTCGTATATTGTAGATTTTATTTATTATTTTTCATATGACTTTTATTTATTTGTGTTTTTGTTGCGCACCGAAGTACACTTTGTTTGATTTTTCTGCGCCATTAGTATTATCTATTGAACGCCGTGCATTTTTAATAGATCCTTTAGTGTTTCTTGCCTAATTTGGAATTTTAAGTCTGATTGTGTTTTTTTTTTCTTCTCTAGTTACGTAAAGTGTGACTGTTCAAGAGCATAAGATTTTTCATTTTTCCCTAATACTACAATAGTTATATATTCGGTATTCTTTAATTGAAATTAATGGATTCTCAAATGCTGCTATGTGTGTAGATACTATATTACCATTAAGAAATGGTAGAATTGCTCGTAATTCTGAAGTAATTTGAAGCAGCATATAGAGTTTCTTTGTGGAAAAATTATTACACCTTCGGAGCTTCTAAGTAAGTTAAGTTTTATTACGTCGTTAATTGTTTCATTGTTTTTAACTTCCTTGACGGTCTCTGTGGAGCGGCCAGTGCATTCCATATGGTAATTTAGGCAATAATCGTCGTTCTTACTCGTACATTCGTTTTCTATATGATCATTCGACGAATACTTGGTGCAATGTTTCTTGTTCAATTTACACAAATTTGTTTTGTCAGGAAATTTTAGATACAAATAATATTGTTAACATTCATATAGGATGTACATTCAAATCTAACTCTATTCGTAAATATTTATTGCAGGATTTTTTACCCATTTAAGTAAATTTATATATATATATATATATATATATACACCCTGTCAAGAAAGTATCGGGAATTGTCAATTTAAATCTCCCGGGTAATAGCTAGGCAGATAATTTTTTTTTTCCAGGTTGGTACAACTGTTTTGTATTATGATGCCTATTTTTAGCGCGATCTGTCAACCAGTGTGTTTACAGCAGCTATTAAAATCAGTCGACCTTGAAGGTTTTGTCGAAGTTTTACAATGAGTGAAAATATTGAACAACGTACTTGTGTTAAATTCTGTGTTTCGAACGAAATTTCTTGTGCCGATACACTGAAAATGTTACAGAAGGCTTTTGGTGAATCTGCTTTATCAAAAACGCGGGTTTACGAGTGGTACAGAGCGTTCAAGGATGGTCGGGAGACGGTCGAAGACATGCCTCGCTCTGGACGGCCTTCAACGAGTGTGACCGATGATAACGTCGATAAAATCAAGGAAATCGTTGCTGAAAATTGTCATGTGAGCTTGAGAGAGATGGCTCATGGATTGGGCATGTCACACGAGAGCGTACGTACGATTGTGCACGAAAAATTGGGTATGCAACGCGTTGCGGCTCGGCTTGTTCCGAAAGACCTGAATTTCTTTCAAAAAAAGTACCGAGAACAGGTAGCTGCAGACATGCTGGATCGAGCCAATTTGGATCCTACCTTCTTGGAAAAGATAATTACTGGTGACGAGACATGGGTGTACGAGTACGACACGCTTACGAACCAGCAATCGTCCGAATGGCGGCCAATTGGCGCGCCAAAGCCGAAAAAACCTCGCCAAAGCCGATCGAAAGTGAAGATCATGTTGATTGTTTTCTTCGATATTCGAGGCGTGGTACACTATGAATATGTGCCAGCCGGACAGACAGTCACCAAAGAGTTTTACTTAAGTGTTTTGAGACGTTTGAGAGAGGCTATCCGTCGTAAACGTAACGATTTGTGGGTCGACAATTCTTGGATTCTCCATCACGATAATGCGCCGTCTCACAAAGCCATAATTGTGAATGAGTTTTTGGCCAAACACTCGGTAAATATCATCGAACAACCGCCGTATTCACCAGATTTAGCACCCTGCGACTTCTTCCTATTCTCAAAACTCAAATTTCCGCTACGGGGAATGCGCTTCGAATCGATTGATGACATCAAGACGAATGCGACGCGAGAGCTAAAGGCCATCCCGGAAACCGCCTATCAGAAGTGCTTTGCCGAGTGGAAAAAGCGTTGGCATATGTGCATCGCTTCGAATGGATGTTATTTTGAAGGTGACAAAATAAATTTGGATGAAAATTAAAAATTGTTCGTTTTATTTAACAATTCCCGATACTTTCTTGACAGGGTGTATATATATTTATTTATTTATTTGCGGTTGGTAATACATTTGCTCATTTACCGCTACTTTTCTTCGTGATCGAACTATTTTTTTTCCAGTTTATTTATTCGATCCCTATCAATATACAAAACAGTAATTTTAGATCTAGCGGTCCGTTTGATTTATAAAATGTTATGTAAATATGAACTGAACCGACTACTAAAAATAAACGCAGATAAAACAGATGTGATGTACAAACAAATACGTCATGAAGACTACAAAAATAAAAATAGAAAATAATATAATTACAAACAATATATATATATATATATTAGGGATGATACAACAAAAGAAATAAATGGACGTCCGCGATTGACGTAGGTCGCTGGTGGGAAAGATGAAGAAAAGAAAATATATATTTTTTTTTTGAAAATATAATGTTATACCTTAAAAGAAAGGTGTGTTTAATAAATGCGTACTGTCAGTATTATTCCGAAAAAATGCGAAATATAATCATGGAAAATTTGGAACAATATTAAAAGATAAAGCATAAAAAAAATGTTGGAAATATCTATACGGAACAGAATGAAAATAGAAGAACCTAAAATCGAGGGTTAAACACTTGGACCGAACAATATTAAATTCCAAATGGAGATAGCCGGCAAATATTGCTCGATTAGAAGATAATAGAAGAAGGACGTTAGATTAATAAATTGGCAGTCCAAAAACAAAAGAGAATGAGGGCGACAAAAACACGCCGGGAGAATGTCATGAAAACCGATGGTATCCGGCGGTTACGATGGGCAGAAAAGCTTGGAAACTTACGGAAGAAGCCTATATCATCCAGCAGTGAATAAACAAAGACTAACGAAAAAGAAAAGACGAATTGAATTATTTTTTAAAATTTTTGCTACCGAAAGGTCGATAGCTATCGGTTTATAATATCAACGAGGTTGGGGGAACGGTTACTTTAGATTGGCGCTATATTCGTTATACATTATCAACATTACCCAACCGACTGTCGAGTGACCGAATTACCTACGAACGAAACGCATCATTCATGTCACACTCGTCTTACACCAGTATCATCAGTTATTATGCTATTGCTTTTACTAGCATGATTATTGTAATTATTACTATTTAAATCAAGCTCATTATTATTGCTATTATTATTAAAACTACTGCTATTTAAATCCACTATCATGTCGTCATTTGTATTGTTTCCAAATTTCTATTATTTTATTCTGTTAATATTTGGAGAGGGAGAGCGGCCACGCTCTGGCCCTGTTGTGATACATATTATTAAACCAAATTAATGCGGATAGCAATTGCGTGAATGTGCCTGTGTGGTGTACGTGCTGAAACGTGTGTTGTATGTGTATATGTAAGCAATGGGAAGTTGGAACAAAATACGCAACATCGTATCGTACATTTTTGGCGGTCATATTTGACCCCAAACTAAATTGGATCCATCAGCAGCCAGTTAATAATGAAATGTTATAAGCGACTAAACTTTTAAAAAGCTCTAGATGATAAAACATGGTTCTCAGACAAGAAATGCCTACTACGTCTATAAAAAGTATACATTTGATCGGTCCTTGATCGCGGTTTACTGCGCTACGTCGCCCTGAGACAACTAGACGTTATACAATGTGCGGCATTACTGCTTGCCAATGGTGCCTATAGAACCAGTCGAACGATGCGATCGCTTGAAAACGACAGTAATGCTTACATCATCATAACATATGCTAACATTTTACATAAAAATCTTGTTCACAAAATATCATATCGACCAATTTTCACTCAAAACCATATCGCACGGCAACTTCGTCTATACTTTGTTAAAACGATATCTAGACACGCGGAGGCGTGTCAAGTCAAGTTCAAGCCAACAAAACGGAACAGGCGACAACGCAGCAGCCGTGTGTTATATTACACGCACCACTTAGATTTAAACAACTCGATATTTAATTAAACAGGAACACATGAAATTTGGTTTATTTATTAAAACCCCCCTTAGATTAACTAGAACCCCAAATTTCATCTCAAACGGTTATTGAGATATTAACGTGTCTGAAAATCGGCATTTTTATCACTGACCTGACATATAGAGATCAAAAACCTAACAGCCACTTCCAGGTGACCTTGCCAATTAGGCGTCCAGCTGGGTAATTGTGTCTATCTATATACAGCAAAGGGGAAAAAATCAGGAAACAGTGAATTTTTACGATTTGAAATATTTTCCAAGCAATCGATTTTTATTAACAGCTAGCGCACTTTAAGGCTTCGTTTTTATAATAAAATTCCAATCGAGATAGTTGACTTGCCGAAAAATAAATTTAAAATTGCTGCGACGCATGCTTGACAAAGCTGATTATAAAATAGATGACTATCTTAATGATAAACATATATTATTATGGAGCAATGCGATTCCAGCACAGCACAGGAAATGAACATTGTATACTGATTTTGACATACTTGTAAAAAGAGAGATGAAAATAACATCGACATATTTGTAGGGCCCTGTGTGCTGCAGTAAGGGTTTCTCGTCACTTCTTCCCCTCAGCCATACAGGTGGTCCGAAGTGATGGTAGTTATAGAGTTAGGGGACAGACGGACTCGATAACTTGACTTTCAAAAAATGCTCACTTTGTAAGCCTATTTTGAAGAATAAACGATTTGAATTTGAATTTTAATGAATAATAATAATAATTTCTTTACAAAAAGCAATGATATCCCATCAAAAACATTAATTTTAAAAGTAGGAACCAAGTGTTCAATATTAAGAATATGCGTGGTTGGCGACTTCGCCGACAAAAGAATTGAGATCTAAATGGGTGCCAAATTCTGTAGATAATCCTGAAATGTATTTATAAGAACATACAACATTCTATAATTAAAACACAATCTCTTGCTTTTTTTCATAGACAACAATGAAAAACTTCTTAAATTTGAACAGTCGAATTATTTACACAAAGCAGACAATTTCGGATAAATTAAAGCTCACGATTTGACTTGGCTAGTTTTCACCTACAATACTTGGCAAATCAACTTATGTTATACGCAAGTTACTGTTTTTATATTGTGAAGTCAACACATATCTTACTCTTCTAAAAATTTGGTTTGCTAGTAAAAACTAGCCAAGTCAAATCGTGAGCTTTAATTTATCCGAAATTATCCGCTTTGTGTAAAAATAATTCGACCGTTTAAATTTAAGAAGTTATATTTTTAAATAGCAAAAACATTGTTGTGTAACAGAGAAAAAGCAAGAGATTGTGTTTTAATTTTAGAATGTGTTGTACGTTCTTATAAATAAATTTCAGGATTATCTACAGAACTTGGCGCCCATTTAGATCTCAATTCTTTTGTCGGCGACGTCGACAACCACGCATATTCTTAATATGAAACAGGCCTCTCATTTTAATATTTACGTTTTTGATGGGATACAATAGACGTATTGATGGAGATTGCATCGTGTCGTTTAGTCAGCTGACAAATAAAACAACATATCGCAAATTACATACGAGAAAAATAGTCTGCTCAATGGTAGATTGGCCTTCGAAGCACAAAATCCCCATGGGAAATGTGGAAAACGTCGTTTCATACAAATCGTCAGAGCGGAGGAAAAAATTAATTATTAGGCTGCGGATTGGATATACACATTTCACTTATTGTCCCCCGCTAATATGAGAAGAAACTTGAATTACTTCTTCAAGTTACTGAGATACAAAAGATACAAGCACAACAGAAGGAATGAACATACTCCAACAGCTCTCTCTTACTCTTTGACCACACACTATGCTTATTCCGGTAAAATTAAAATAATTTGTACTTTCCTATTCCGTGTACATTTTTTCAATTGCTGTCCGAATTTTCAACGACATGGTCTTAATTATGAAACAAGAACACGTACCTTTTTTTATGAACTCTGTGAATATTATCTTTTTTGTGCGAAGTTACAAGTTTTATCATTATTAATAATTACCTTTCTTTTTATGATCATTATTCATAATCTGCGCCTATTTGCAATTATTGCGTTCCTTATGCATCCTAATATAAATTAAAACTTGTCGTTTTAGTTGTTCGTTACTTAATATTTATTTATTAAACAGAGAATGCGTAAAAGTTTCATGCGAAATTTCCGAATGTACAAATATTAATTGTAAAAAATGACTTTTATGGACGCATAAGAGAAATTTAATTAAGTGTCTGCAACAACGTTTTAATAATCGCGGAGAGAGACTAGTAAAGAGTAGAAACGAATAGACTCATTAATTTCCTTTCACGCTATTAGAGCCGCGTATTGATTTTAATATTGTGTCGTTGACACGCGTTCGCGGAATCCGCCGCTCGGCTCTATACAGCATATGAATGAATAACAGCTTGCCCTCCTGCCATTAACGGTTAGCGTGCCGCCGTTCATATCGTGTCACAATCTTTCTTTTAATATTGAACATATTTTGCAAAGGCTGCGATAGTGACGCGGTAATTGATATTTCACTGACTCGAATGAATACCGCTGTGTAAATATTCATTTATCACTTCTCGCTGTTGCAGCCGCTCTTATCAAAATTAAAATTACCCAAATAAACATACACACGACGATTGTTTGATGCGAATCTCCTTATGTTGATAAAAGTTTTTTTTTTTATAATACGTATGTATGTATGTATGCATTTTTTTTAAATTTGTCTTATCACTCCGTTTGAAATCACACGATCAAATTATTCAGCCAATTTAAGAAAAAAGGCTATTTCTGTAGTCACCGAAAAGACAGTACGATTTACCTCGCGCCATGCAATTACGATGGGCGTGGTTCAATGTTATTGAACGAAACAAATAGATAAGGCTATTCCTCAAAGCCCATGTCTATTAAATAACTATAGCAGAAATGTTAACCCCCCCCTCCCACCGCAGTTGTCGCTCACAATAATGATATAAATAAAATATTTCTTTAACTAAAAAGTGAATTTTTTGGGGGATCTAGTTAGTTTTTCACGCAAATACCCTTTTAAATATGAAAATCGTTTCAACGCAAAGTAGCGATACGTACGAAATTGAGCGATAGACCCGGAAGCTTTAGGGGCATAAAAATATCGTAGAACTGACAGAAATCCTGAAATTCGCTTTGACAGCTGGAATTCGTCAATATATTTTTAATTAAAAGATGCCTGATCATTTTTAATTTACCCTATGATACTCTGAGTGGAAAATGAAAAAAAACTTGTGAATGGATGTTTTAGCTAGCGGAAGTTCAGACATTAAAGCGAAAAGTATAATTTTTGAGAAATTTCTTTAAAAACTTACGGCTCCCGATTGTCAGAGATTTTGTGAGGCACTTTTTATCACGATTTGACCATATGTTAAACAAAACTGAATTTATTTCTTTCGTTTATAGCCTACCTAGGACTCGGATGTAAAACTAAATATATAAAATATGTACTTGCATATATATATATATATATACATATTTTTTTATTTTTTGTTATCTCCACTTATGTTTTATTACGTAATTTCAACAAATTGCTGCAATTTGTTTTTTGTCGCAACTACAATTTCAAATAATGTAATAAAATAAATAATTTTTAACATGCGCGCGCGCGCGCGCGTTTACACATACTGTCTTATAAAGCTGCAAAATGAAAAATCGTTTTCTATAGTATGAAGCGTGATACGCTATTATTTTTATTTGTTATTATTATTTTTTTTATTAATATTATTATTATTATTTATTTTACGATTATTATTATTATTATTATTATTATTATTATTAGATAAGTCAAGGAAATGGATTAAAATTTAAAAGCTTTATTATGAGTTTACCTACAACGATTTTACTTGAACGGTAGACCGTTGAAAATACGAATTAATTAATATAATATAAATACAACACGGCGACGATTACTAAATATAAATAAATTTAATACGTATCTCTATTGTCGGCCGGGTGGTGCGATATCTTAAGTGGCGGTGGCCCGTTGGTCCTTTGAATTGGAAGATCTGCGGAGGGAAATTCGGTTCGCGGTATTTTTAAGATAATTTACAAATTACAATCGGTACATTTCTCGAATAATAAAACAATTTCGACTATATTTGATCGGAATTAAGATCTTGCCCGATGTCGAGCAGCAAAGGTATAGCCCGTGGCCAACCTGAATTACTTTTTCTCTTTTTTGACTGGTCCGATGACCAAAACTGAAAACTGTGTAGTCGACCGCGACAAAAATCAAACTGACTCTAACTGTTTTTAGATGGTTTTGCTAGCATTGCACTCCGTGGGATTGGTTGTCCTGATATAATTCTGAGTTGTTAAAGTTTATCTCTTATTTTTTGATTTCCCATTAATAAAGATCTACATTTTTCAGTTGAAAATTTTAGACCTAACTCTGCGATAATGTCTTCTAAATTCTTGCAGATTATCTCTATTTTTTGTAGGTTAGTATGTGCTTTGATTTTGAATAAGATGCAGAGATCGTCGGCATATGAGATCAGTACAGCATCGGTATTGCTTGTCACACAGGCGTGCTCTATGTCTTTGTGTACTTTTGAATAAAGAATGTTCCACAATGTTGGTCCTAGGACTGAACCTTGGGGAACTCCGCAGCTAACTTTTCTCGCAGAGTTAGCATTGTTAATTTGAAGGCGAGCTAATCTGCTTTGAAAGTAGTTAATCAAAATATTAACAATTGAGGGATTAATTTTATTAGATTTTAGAAGTTCTATAATTAAGGACCATCTGCAGTTGTCAAACGCTCCCTTGATGTCAAAGGAGATTACAAAGGCAGATGAACCCTCTTTCAGAGCACTCTTGATGGATTCGGTCAGTTTGTGGACCGCTCCTTCAGCAGAGTAAGATTCTCTGAATCCATATTGATTATCGTGTAGTATAATATGTTTCTCTGTTATTTCCCTGATTAACATCTGATTTATGATTTTCTCAAAGACCTTCCCACAAGAGTTTAGTAGTGAGATTGGCCTGTATGCTGTGACGTTAGCAACGTCTTTGTTTGGTTTTTGTATTAAGCGATTTTCCAGCAGGATGGAAATACTTCCAATTCCAGACATCTATTGTACATTAGGTAAAATAAATCAGGAAAATTAATATTAAGTACCTTCAGTGTTTTGTTAGTGATTTTGTCTTTTCCAGGGGCTTTCCGATTGTTGAGTGACTTTATAATATTATCTATTGTCTCTCGATTTACTCTTAATCTGTTGGATTTTTGCGAGTCTATTGTTTTTAGTTCACTATCTTTCTTTTTGGGGAAGAAGTGACTAAGAAAAATGTTACATTTTTCTAGGTCATCTATATACGTTTTATTTTCGTGGTGTATTGTTGGAATATTGAATTTTTTATTTTTATCAAGGGAATCTTTATATGGTTTTCCCCACACGCTTGATTCATTTACAAATCGTCGCCAGTGGTTTATTTTGGCTTTGACAATAGATTTTTTGTATTTTTGATTTAGTACTTTAAGTAAGGTATTTATTATAAAAATCTTCAGATAGTTGCTAGTTTTATTTTTAATTTTACGCACCCTGTTAATTTCATCTTTAATTTCTTGAAGTTCTTTAGTCCACCAATCATTCGGCGGGGTTCGGACTGGGTGGGCACAGCAATTTATATTTTTAATGAGGAGGGAATTTAAATCTGAGATGTTTTTATCGAGGGTATTACTTTCGTTGCTTGCCTTAATGTCTTCTAGAAATCTGTTGATTACATTGTCGCTTGTCATTTGAATTAATTTTATGTTGTTAGTTTTGGAATAGCTGTTGCCAATTTTAATGATATTATCGTTTAGAGTTATATCGAATAGTTTATGAGGTGATAAGTCTGTTTGAATAATGTCATGCTGGTACAAAGTGTGAGTTTCTTTTGACACTAGGAGGTAGTCAATAATACTGGATCCATTATAGTTTTCAAATGTAAGTGTTTTGTCATTCATAATTATTAGGTCGTTAGAGTATATGAAGTTATAGAATAGATCAGAATTTTTATTAGCCTTTATTTTGTTTTCCAATGTAGGTAAACGTATATTAAAATCGCCAACAATTGTTGTTTTTAGTTGTGGATTACTTTTGATTGTGTACTCTATCGTTTGCAAATATGGGTCTCTGTCTTTATTGGGTGATAAGTAACATCCTATTAACATATATTTATCTAGGCAGATGGCAATCATGTTATCTGCTTGGTTTTTTAGGCTGTGGGGGATTGATTTTTTAAATAATAATTGCAATTCTATTATTTAGGTATATACAATATTTATTTGTATCAATTGGAATTTTGTTGCTAACTACATAGGGTTCAGCAATGACCGCAATATCTATATCTAACTTATAAATACGTCTTAAGAATAAGAGTTGGGCAGCAGCACAGTTATCTACATTCAGATATTGAATCTTTGCCACCATAGTCGGTACGGGAAATTGTAATATTGACGTTTTTTAAATATATCGGACAGGAGCGATCCTGAACCGAGTGACCAAAGTGATTGCTAATATCTTTAGTAATTAATTCATTACTTAAGTTTATTTTTTTCCCTCTATTATTAGTTACTATGTTATTAAAGACACAGTTGCTACAGCATCCTTCTTCATTTACTTTTTCGGCAAATTGGCTGTATGATGTTTCTGTTTTGCAGTATTTAGCAAGATGACCAAATTTATTGCACTTATCGCATCCCCTAACTGAAACTGAATCCTTAAATATAAGACTTTCCCATTTTATTCTTATTCTGAAGTCTGAGGGTAGCATTTTATATTGTTTAGGGTGAAGTCGTAGATACATTCTACTTTTTTTGTTGATAGTAACTTCGTTTATAGTAATAGGTTCTAAGCCTGTTTTTAATATAAAATGTTCCTTTATGTCATCTTTTGTTATGTTATTAGTATTGAAGATTACGATTGTAGCGTCCAATTTGGACGGAATTGTGATTTTAATATCTTTAATATTGTTTTGTATTTCTTTATTTAAAATATCTTGGTCTTTTTTATTATCAGTAATTATTATTGCCGTATTGCTGTTTACTTTTTTAAAAAACGCTGCATTTACATTTAATTTGTTAGGACATACTTTTTGTTTAAGCTCCTTATGGAATTGTTCAATGTCCTTAGTTTTTATTATTAATTTGTTTACTGGTTTTGATACTGGTTTATTAATAGCCTTATCTCTATAACTGGGCTTATTAATTATGCCAGGATTATGATCTTTGTGTAGGACACTTTTAATAACATCTTCAATCTGATTTTTTTTTTGTTGAAATGATTTTTTCTTTTTCAGACAGATTTCCAATTAATTCAATCATTAGTACGTCTATTTTTTCAGTACTTGCGCTGCAATTATATCTTTTTGTTGCTTGGTAATATTTTTGAATTCTTTGGAGAGGATTTGTGAATTTATGATTTGGCTTAATTTAGAGATTTCAGAAATTAAATCTCTTTCTTTAATAAAATTCATACTTCTATAGTAAAATAATATCTTACAATATATTATATAGTATTTACCTAATTACAATAACTAAAGAAGAATCTTCAGGCTTCAACAGCCTCACAAAAACACGTTGGCAGCTGCTGCGACTAAGTTGCCGGTAGCCGAGAATCCCGCAATTTACTCACAAATAAACAATGTGGCTTCAGACCATGTCGCTTATTGATCAGGCATTCTTCATACAAAACTCCATTCTAGAATCCTTTTCTCGAAAACAACACGTGCTAGCGGTCTTCTTCGACTTCAGCAAAGTTTTCGACACAATATGGAAAAACCGAGTCATGAAGACCCTATACAAATGGAACATTAGAGGTCGATTTTCTGCAGAACCGCAAATTCTTTATTCGCGTCAATGGTACGACCTCGCTTGTACACGATCTGTTCAACAGAGTAACAAAGTGGTCCGTACTTGCCCCAATACTTTTTAACATCGCTATAAACAGCATAATTGACAAAATCGACCTTCCAGTAAAATCCGCGCTATTTGCTGACGACTTTTTACTATATTCGTAAATTGTAACGGGGACTCATTTGTGATGACAAACTGAATTGGAAAGACCATATAAATTATTTTAAGAAATCCTGTGCACGAAAACTGAACATAATGAAGAAACTGGCGCATACCACATACGGTGCCGATCGACACTCTTTAATTCAAATTTATCACGCGTTAATGCGCTCAAAATGTGACTATAGTTATCCGATCAAAGCATCAGCCAATTCAGGGACACGATCAACTCTTGGCACAATCTAAAACACTGCTCTCAGACTAGCAACAGGAGCATTACGTACTTGGCCAGTACACAGAGCTTACACTGCGAAGCGTCAACATGACCATTAAGCTTCCACTGGAAATATATTCTCATGAAGTTCCACACGCATTTACAGTCAGTTCCAAATTTACCTGGCCCTGTACAAACAAATACCAAAATTTCTGCGACATACGTACAACGTATGTTATATCACCAAGCCAATGACATCACACAGTTCCTCAACATGCAACACTTCAAGCCAATGTCCAGTGATTCTCTACCTGCAATATCACGGTGGTCTGACAGTCCATTCCGAACTAATTTAACACTTACGAACATGGACCGAAACAATGCAGATCATTTGTCTAAGGCGCATATACAAATCTCTTAAAGAAATTTTCTGATCATCGCATCTTATATACAGATGGGTCCAAATAATCAAACTTTGTAAGGTGTGCAGTTACTACTGAATCAAATGTAATCGTTCGCTACTCATTGCCTCCATATTTTTCAATATTATCGGCGGAGCTATACAGCTTATTATTGGCTACCCGGGAATTTGCTCGGAAACTATTTGTTGACTGTTTTTCTTTTTTATATTGTGTTCTGTATTTCGTTAATTTTCTTTTTCCGTTTGAATTGTGCGAAAAGCTATTGAATTATTAATGCTCTTTGTAATAGAAAGAAAGAAGTCGGGCAAGTAGTCTTTTGACATGTCGTCGAGCGGTTGTGAAGTTAATGTTCCCAACAAACGATGAGAGTGCCCTTAATTTCTTTCTCTCGGTCTCTTTACTTCCCAGATCACTTCTCTAGCACTCGCTTCGATTTTTTGGCTGAGTAGATTTGAAAAAGCAAATTGAATCTGATAAAAGTGAATAACTCCGTAACCTGCTGCGACTTCGTACCCGAAAGTACCTTAATTAAACCCCAGTGGACTATCGGAATAATAAAAAAAAATATAAGTAAAAATAAGGTTAGTAAAACAGGAAGTGTTGAAGAATTACCGTAATTTCCTTTTTTATATGGTACTAAGGTCAAAAATATTTCCTCTGTTTCGAAGTTGCGGTATCATCGGCTGTGTTTTTCATGCAACGTTCCTGTTGTTTAGAAATTTGTAAGTATTATAAACAGCCGTCATTAATAAGAAATTGAAATATAGTTGTGTACCTTCAAACGGCAAACTTTCCGTCAATACGGAACGCGTCAAAAACAGAAAAAAGAAGGACGTTTTGCCCCGACAACTTCGGAGTTATAACGCCAATTTTAAAGTTTTAACTATTCTTCTTCTTTGATAAACGTGCCATGTATTGCCGCATAGGCCAGAGGTACAGACAAGATATGAGTTAGATGGAGTGGAATAGGTTAGTGATCTTGAGGAAATGTAGGAGGCCTTCGATTTTGTTGTGACGATCGGGCAGAATTTTGGAAAGGTTAAATGACTGGAGAATTTGTGTACTCGGTATGAATTATAGGTGGGATAGCTGACGACGAGTAGATATGTTCGATTGTGACAGAAGAATTGCAATTGGAACACAGTGGGATGTCGTATTTTTGAATAGACGTGATTGCATTTAATAAGCGTCTGCACGCATGAGGTCTGAGGATCGGAAATTGTTTCACATTTTCCATCGAAAGTTTTATAGCAAAAAAGTATTTGTGCCGGAAGAGAGTGGCGGAGAATAATTGTTTTGTCAGATGCTGTTCCACAACCGGGGGGGGGGGGGTTCCTTTAGGTGTTTTGGAGTCGTTAGTAAAAACTATTTTACAGCTGTCGTCATATTCGTTGATCATATGCTTAACCGCTGAAATTTCCTTTAATGTACACGATTTACTAAAAGTTATTTTAAAAATTTCAACTGTAATACTGCCACTTAAACTTTGAAAGTTCCGTTAAAAGATTAAGTATGATTTCGTTATCTCCTAATACTCTACCTCATTCGATACACAACAAGAGTTCGGGGAAAAAAAATAATTTTCCAAAATTGCCAGCAGCTCGAGAACTCGAATTAACTCTTTATATGTATACATATATATGTATGTATATCACGATATGACTCTATTTCGATACACTGCTGGATGTAGGCAACTCCCTGGTGGGATAAATTGGCCTAATCTCCCGTACTGGCCAGGCAAATTGAGAGATGCATTTGTTTTAAATTTCGTATTATGTTTTTTTTCTTCTTTCTTTAGCGATTTTTACGAGTCGCAATTTTTTCTATTAAATTTTGTTTTTTATTTCTTTTTTTTTTTTCGAACTGTCCGAGTGCTAAAGAAATAACGGCCGGTCAAAATATTTACTAAGCTAATATTAAAAATATCTCGTCGTAATTATTGATTAGTATTTAAAGGAAATAATTATGAATAAAGTTTTTGTTTTTCAATTTTTACAGTCAAGCCGTACATTTGGATACAGGATAAAGATCAGACTGTCATCGAAGAAATGACACTAAACATTACCTGCAACGTGAAAGGAAAAATTTCCGAAATCAAATGGCGCTTCGGTAAACGGTTTTGTAATTTTAATAACCCGTTATCGTATTTTATAATAATGTTTGCACCGTATTTCGCAGCTGGATTAAACATTAAAAAAGGCGTCTAAAATCAATAATAGCCTTAGTAAACTTTAGCAACGTTTCACGGCTCTTACCGTCACCAGTGTCACGACGAAACGCCTGTGAACTTAAAAAAGGCTTCCGGAAACTGTCGCTGAAACGTTAATTACGATTATTTCTTGTAAAATTTATTTACTAACGGCTGAGCATCATCATCATTATCATCCTCCAAGTAACGATCGCATTTTCACTTTTGCAACCTACTTGTTGTATGGTGGTGCATTCGGCAAGTTTCAGCGCCCTTATACTTTTCTATGCACCAGTTCCTTCAGTATCGATAATAAAGTAATTCGTTTTTTGGAAGTCGGTCCCCAACTTTCACCTCCTACCCTGTATCTGCATAAAAAGTACTAATTCTGGGCGGTCGGAGAAGTTAGACCACTATCTCCGTATCCTTTTGTACAGAAGTACATTATACGATGTGAATTAATCTTTCAAATGGTACGTAAATTTTTTGATATACTTTGTTTCAGTAAAAACGCGAAAACCCGTTAATTAGAAATTGAATAAAATTTTTATCATCGCAGTGTAAAAATATAAATGTAAAAATTTTAAATTTCTCTCGCTGTGATGATGCCATTACGGTAAAACACGTTTAAATGACGCACGCACTTTTTCGTGACGTTTGAATTTCGCGAAACGACCTCTCATAAAACATACTCGTGTCAAAATGAAAAGCATTCTCCTTCGTAAAGTTTGACTTTGCGCGTTTTTAAATGAAAAGTGCAACCTGAGGAGAAAAAATTTATGGATTCAGAGTGGGTAATTTTTACCTTTACTACCTACCGTCAAAAAAGAAATGCGTCATTCTCAGATGTGCTCGCTTATTTTCTTTTTTTCTTTTTGTTGAAAGGGTACACACTGTGTCTGCTGCTATGTTTAAAGTTTTTATAATATCGGTGTACCGGCTAGTTATTAGCGAGAAATTTTATTAGCTTCCAGTTTTGCAGGATGCTTTTCGGTATTTTTTTCTATTGACGCTTGATAATTTTTTTGCTGCTCGTGTACTCGGCATACGAATCGATTTATTTATTTACCTTTTCCGTAATTATCGCTAGCGTTAATTTTGAGATTGGGCGTGCTTAATGAGCGGCAACGAATTGTAAGTTGTTACTACTGTCGAATAACTTTTGTGTTTCTGATGAATAACAACGGTAGCGCGCTGGCAGTGATTATCGATTTTCAGGGGAAAAAGCTGCTCAACAAAACGGAACTTGGACTATAAAAGGCGAAACTAGAACGTGTTATTTCATTTTTTGCGCGGGTTTTTTCCTTTGAAATGTCGGCTCTGATTTTTAAAACGCGTGGCCGGAAGAGTCCTTAATAAAAAGGCATCGTAGTTAAAATTTCGAATTTTATTTTACAATTCGAGCAAGTTTGAAATTTCGAGCCACAGTGTGGTGCATCGTGGTTTTCCTTTATAAGAGCGACTTGGAAAAATTTCCGTATTTAAGCTGATATGTTTATAGCCTATTGTGGAATTTTGTTTATATTCCATAGTTTATTACGAAAATCGGTTTACTTCATTTTCTAACTTATAATTTACCTGATGAAAAGACCGACGAGACACTTTGTTGCCGTAATCCGTTTCGTTTTTTTCGCCAACGCCTTCTATCGAACCGAATGATGTTTGCAACATCTGTTTCGTTTCGTTCGTGACGTCGGAATTACTCTTTTTTTTGTTTTTTTCGCTGCGCGCTAAACACGACTCGTCCGATGAATGATTTTTTTTTTTTTTTTTTTTATAGTGAAATTCGTTAAACAACTTTAATGTTTGTTGAACTGTGTCTTTGTATGAACGAATGTGTGCACGTTATATCCGTGTTTAAAAAATCAATAAATTGAGATTTTTTTTTTTTCTTTTCTTTTAATTTCTTTGGTTACGTCAGCCCTTGACCCCAGAAGTGAAATTTTTGCAAGTTTCAGTGTACAGCAGATCGGGAAACACCGATTTTCATGTGGTAGCTGGGGCTAAAGAACTGAGCATAAAAATACTTTTTAGTCATTCCGGGGTTCTGAACACGGAACCATTACAAAATTGCTGCGAATCAGTTTTAGTACTAGGATAAATAAAAATTTTAGTTTAAAATGAAGCTTGATCAAGCTTTTCATGAGTATATGAAAGTGATTTGGTACACGGGCGAAATTATAGGTGTTTTTTTTTTTTTTTTTTTTGTGAAAGCAACATCCTGTACTGTGTTTAACTGCTGTGGCTATTACAGTACGAAGATGCGCAGTTTGTTTTTATTCCGCTAGTTCTGATAAACTGTGTTACAGATAAAATTGCATTGGGGGAATTCTTAAGAATGTTGGTGACTATTTTGTTATTAATAGAAGTGGACCGGTGGGGTGAGAGTGCTGGACAGTCGCATAGTGTGTGGGAAGTTGAGGGCGCGACACCTTGGCTACAGAAAGGGCAATTCGTAGGAGGTGGGATTCTTTGTAAAATAAAATTATGCGGCATGGCTGTGTGGCCTGTGCGCAAGCGGCTAAATGCACAGAAATCTCTACGGGAAATGCTTTTTTCTGGCCACCATGGTTCGGTTGAGGGTTTAATTACCCTGGAGAAAGTCTGACTCAAGGACCAATGGGCTTTTCATGAGGACGTGAGATTATTAAAGATTATGTTCGACAGATAAGGTGGAGGGGGGCTATTACTTATCAAGGGGCAATATATTGCTGCTCGGGGGGAGTGTATCAACGCGTTCATTTCCAGAAATCCCAGCATGGCTGGGCACCCACAGAAACGAGACGGAGCACTGTCTCTTAATAAGTTTGTATAATACCTGCTGGGTTCGAATTGCTACAGGATGTTTAGTAGGGGGATTAGAAATTATAGTTGCAATCATTGGATTGTTCCTGATTTTCAGAAGATGTAAAATGAAATCTCATAAAAAATTGGAAAATTACAGTTTCTTTTCTTTCTTTCTTCTTTTTTTCTGTATTTCTTTTTAGCGAATTCGTTTTCTGTAGTTCTCTTTTATAATTAGTGTTTTTTTTTAAAGACGGGGAAGCTTTTGAAATTCAGGTACCCTCGAGCTGAAGTCTGACGGGTCGTAAAAACGTCGTGACTAGATTTTTACGTATGCGAACAATTTGTTTTGCATTTTGACCGAAGAATCAGTTTTAATTGGCTGCGCCATTTTTAAATGTTATATACAATAGATAAAAAAGTAAATAAAGAAATAAATAAAACTGTGTTACACGATTTTTCGTACTACGCACATAAAAATTACATTTATTGTGTGCATGTCGTAGTAGGAACGAACACAATCAGTGGCGATTCAAAAAATACATAATCGGAAAATATATTAAATATTTTTATTAATAATTTCAATTAATGGTATTTTTTTAAATCAATCGGCGTACAATTTTTATATCAGTGAGATGCATGAAAGTATAAAGACGGTTCGAGATACTTTTTTTTCTTCAGCTGCAAAAGAAGAAAAAAACTTAACATGTGATAATAGCGATGTTGAATATTCGACAGATGTTACTGCATCAGACGATGACACTTGCAAAAAGCGTCGCGGGTATTTAATACGTTTAAACCACGTTGATTGGCTATTATCGTGGCAGAGTTTTGGATGTATTTGTTAAAGGCGGCTCATATTGTAAATTATACGAGACTTGGAAGAAATGGTCATCGCGATAGAGCGTAGTTGCTAGAGTGCTTGGCTCCGTTCCGGAAGTCACGGAGGTTCGATCTCAAGCGGCGACAGAAACTATTACGAAAAAATTTAAAATTAAATAATCGTTGATCGTCAGATGAAAGACAGTGGCAATCCATCACGTATAACATGCGCGATAGTTATTGCATAGCAGACACATGCGAGACTGCACTTGTATATCGATAAATCAAACGATTACAATATCAGTTGCAAGTGTAGTCTTGCGTGTACACTACCGTTGCATATGGTAATTGCCAAGAACGCTACGTATTCTGTATAGCCAGATTATACAGATAGGTGTCTCGACGCTTGAAATTAAGCTAACGAACGAAGAGAGTGGAAGAAACGACTAGATACGATAGAGTTTGAAGAGTGGCATGAGGATCATTTAGAAAAAAAAAAAAAAAAAAAAATACCAATCACAACTGTGCCAATGTTTCAAGGCTCACTTGAAACACATGGTCTAAGGTACGTAATTATATTGAAGGAATTCCAAAACACACTCTCCAGGGTCACCGGTTTCAAATCTTATGGTGGAAATTTTCAAATGAATAAAAAAAAAAATGCGTAAGACGTGTGCAGAAGAGGATGAAGAACAATTAGAAGAAAAACTCTTTCTGGCAAAGGCAAGCTTAAAGGTGAACTTATCGATAAATCAGCACAGGCTGGCTGTAAAATGCAATTGTGATTTTGTGTAAAAAATGAAAGAAGCTATATATGGACAACTTACTTACATTATTGCTCCTTGGACTAAAAACCATAAAAAAGTGCCCAAGCGGACTTAACTCACAGTGCACTTGGTAGCGTGTGATTATGCTCCATGACCGAGTGATGTTTTATTTCAGCTATCAAGCTCATTTATGAAGAGCTTAGCAAGGGTGTGCTTCTAGTGCGGTGTGTTGGTGACTTTACACGGAATAATAATGCGAGTCTGAACACCGGTTAATTTGGAAAATCATTCCAAAAGTACTTCCCGCTAATTCGAAAATAATTGAAATTGTTGAATTGATCGTCGCTTGTACTGTCGCCCGAGAAGTTTAAATTCTGTTGATTTTTTCGCCCGGTGTGGACATAAAACTTGGTCGAAATAATTAAACATCGTTTTTTTTTTTTGTTTGAAACTTTAATCGGCGTTTTTTTAAAACTCTATTTTTAAAGTCGGTAGACGATATTTCTGAATAACTAATGCACCGATGTTATTAAAATTGTACTCACTTCTTCTAGGTAACTAGTGATTAGACGGAGGTTTTTATTTTTCTTTAATCACAACTTATTTTACAAGGTGATGTGTGGTGTAAATTTTACCGAAAATAATATCATTTTGTATACAAATCTGCCAAAAATTCAAATTCGATTTTTTTTTTAGAAAATATTTGGTTTTTTAATTTCAGGTAAACCTACCATGAGTTATCCTGACTATCGCAAGGGTATTTTTTTCCACGGGGTCTTTGAAAATTAAGTTCCAATAATTGAATTTTCAAAATTTTTAAACGAAAATTTCAGAAAATATTGCTTAAATCTTGTCCTTTTTAAAACTTTGAATAAAATGAATCTTTTATTATATTTCAAAAAAAAAAAAATTAGTGATAAGATGTTTTTTTTAAGCCTTCGAAACCCATGCACCTCGCAAACAAAAAAAGGAAATGAAGCAGTACCAATGATTAGAATAATAGAACATTAATTAGAAAACAACTTACATTCAGGTTAAACTTATTATTACAGATATACCGTTTAGTAATTTATTTAATTTTTTTTTTTTTCTAGAGGGGGCTCATCAACCAGGAGCCTTTACCTAGAAATAATTAAAAAGGGAAAAAAAAAGTCAATTATACTTTGATATGGCCAGGTATTGTTAGTAGGAAAAAACAAATAATGGGAACGATATGAGGAGGAAAATTTGTAATGTAAATATTCGAAATAAGTGGTTCTGTGTTGTTTTATTGCGTTCAATGAAGTACTGTTTTTTGGGGTTTTTTTCCTTCTCTCTCTCGAAAGACGATACTTAAATATAATTAAATATTATTTGTATCGTGTCCGTAATTATGTGAACATACGTCTAGTAGATGGCGTCTAGAAGCTCAACCGATGTTTACCTTCCACCAATATTTATGTTAAATGTTAGCCCGATTAAAAAATATACCGAATTTATTATTCGAAATCTATAAACTCCTGAAAAATTACATCGTAATATTTAACGTGTGGTACGGAATTTACTATTTCATATTTCAATTTTGTGTTATGAAAGACGGTCGAATCTGATACCTTCATCCCAATGAGATAATGCCGCAGCACATTCAGATTGGGACAGAATAAAATGGTGTGCAATTGCGGTGAAAATATTGTTACGACACCGTGCGGTACAGCGCTCACGTCAGTCTAATAAAGATGAAAGCGCCACTATGACATCACGTTGCGCGCGCATTTGGTTCTACTATTACGCAAAAAGCAAAAAGGACACTGAAATCAATGACGTATATCCAGTGATGACAATACGATGAGCACGGCTAGGAGCAGGATAAAACAATTCGCTGAGGTTAGAGAGCGATTGAATGATTTATCGCTCTTTGCTCGACCAAGTAATGCTGTCAAGGATAAATAATATGAACAGCGTTCGTGCATTGCTCGGTGCAGATCGGAAACTTACGAGTGCTGAAATTCGTCACCATCTACGGGCGAGCGAGTTTATCGGAATTACACTCGGCAATGTTCTCTCAACCCTTAATGAACACCTGGAAAAGAGCACAAAGTTTTGCGTGTACCATAAGTATCGAAGGAACTCAGCGAAATAAGGCAAATCAAATGACTGCCGCGCTATTTTTCAAATCGTTATCGGAAGGAAGCGGTGGAATTTTTTGTCGCATTATTACGGGTAACGGGTTATCTCGGTATATTTCTAAATTCTGGAATGGAAGCAGCAATCTCGAATTTGAAAGGCAAAAAATGAACGACTATCGAAGAAAACAGGAGAAATCTACTGGGAAAGTTCTCGCGAATTTTTCGGACTCTGAAGGAGTTCTTTTTTGGAAATATATTCTTTTCCCGGTTTATCAATGAACGCAATGAATTATTTTGAGACTTTGCATTTGCAAATAGCCGTTTGTTCAAAAGGGGATCATTTTTATTCCCAGCCGTGCTCGCTTCCGTGCCGCTACTGTGACTAAGAACTCTAACCCCGGGATTGTCTAGATATCCTGCGTGTTCTTCTAATTTAGATGGGATTTTCACTTTTTCCTTTCAATGAATGGTTGGCCGGAGGTGTACGGTACACAGCAGTAAAGAAAATACAGGAGCAGAGTTCATGACGTGTCAACAAATTTAGTGGCAGTATAATTCTCAGGTTGATCCGAAAAACTCATATCATAGATTGAAAAATAGCATGTAACTTTAGTTCTTGCAGTTTTTTCCCTCTTTTCTATGTTTCAATAGGTCATCGGCACTTACTTTGACTAGTCGTCGTGCGCGCACCTTCTGTTAAACACATTGTAAATGACTTATTTCAAACTGCACTGTTTGGAGCTTATTTTTTTCTTTTTCTTTTGCACTTGCTAACTTAATTTCAGTATAAACATCGCCAAATCAACTGATCATATAGCATCGGCATATGATAAACATCGGATAATAGGAAAAAAATTGTATATCAGAAAATTTTGCTATCTGAAGAAGGGGGTTTGTGTGAGCGCATTCTATTACACATTTTCTGGCCTGTTTGCGATAGGTGGTCCCTTTTGTGTGCAGCTAAACGTTATAGTTCAATATAAACCTCTTCAGTGTAAATTCGCAGTATACCAATTGGCAACATACTAATGTGTTGTAAAAAATAAAAAATTTGAAATACTTGTTAGGGTAAATTTCTTAATTTAAAAATACCTTTTTTTTTTTTTTTTTTGCGAATACAATGAACGAACTTAAGGTGTAAACAATCACCGCTCAAAAAAAAAAAACAAAAAACAAAAAAAAACACGTTATTTATCTATCTTGTAGGATGTTTGTAATGTAATGTAATATGATTACATCATCATAGCTAGCAGGCTCCTTCACCGATAATTCTATGATATAAATATGTCGCGCATTACGTGTTATACGATATCTTTTAAAGAACGGTCCTTATCTGTCTGTCCTTCACTGCCCGTCCAAAATTATGTAAACCTTTACGATAGTTTGTTGTTTTCATATTTCATTTTTTTAAACTTTTACTTACTAATTAAAATTAAAAAATTCGATTAAGAAATATGAAATAATATTCTCTCCTATCAACGCGAATCGTGTAAAATACAATTTTGAGAAATTAATCCATGCATTTCTATAATTCTCGATCGTTTTAAAAATTGTCTAATGCATCTCTATCTACTCCTTATTATACTTGAAGGAGACTTATCCGTGGGTTGCTGCAGAGTCTCTACCCTGTTTAATGTAGTCTCCCTCTGCACCAATTGCTTTTCTTCGTTCTTTGCGGATGATATTAGCCTGTACTCATCTTTTAACGATGCATTACTTTATCAAATGAAAAACTTAATATTTCACTGCAGCAACTAGAAAACTCTGTTTTCAAAATTTATTTTTCAGTTTCTCCTACTAAATCTGCTTGCTTAGTTTTTATTTATCGCCTATATAACTTATCTTCAATTAACGTATCCTTAAATAATCAAGACGATTCCTTTATCTTGGAATTTTTCGTAATAGTTGACTTATTTATTCAGAGCCCATTAATTATTTACACATTTCTACTCTTAAAAGACTGAACTTACTTAAGTCTCTTTCTCCTACAGAATGAGGCGGCGATCCTTGTATTTTGGTTACGCTTTACAAAAATATTATTCGTTCTAAATTGGATTACTCCTCTTATGTTTACAGAAGCGCATCCACAAAAGTCTACTCATTAAACTGGATCGCATTCAAAATCCGTATTTAGTTCTTTGTTTAAGAAATTTTTAGCAAACCTCCTTACTTCGTTAATTTTAGCGATCGCCGCCTTAACTATTCTCATTACCTTTACATGCCAAATTCTTTTCGACTCTTATTGTTAGTAATGAATTCAGAAACATGATACAACTTCTTTTCCCTTTTCATTTGGCCATCTTTACTGATGGATCTAAAGGTCCTTTCGTTTGTTATGTTTGTATTTGTTCCAATTACTGTAATCTCTCTAATATTCAAATCTCCTTAGGTTTAATGTTCCGCCTCCCTATGTCGCTTCTTTTATTCTTGTGTTATCTCATCTTTCAGTGGTTTAAATACTTGCTTCCTTTTTATCCCCGGTGTCTAGTCGAATTCGATTTTAATTCAATTTAGAATAAGTTGTCATTTCGCGATGGATCAATGCCTATTTAAATGCTCCCCCTCCTCCTCCAAAAAACAAACAAACAAAAAAACGGTTATATACACTGAATTACAACATTGCTTTCAGTTGAGAAATACCTGCGAAAATTAACACAACTTCCATCTATTCGTGATCAGACTGTAATGTGCTAATTTTATATAATCTGGATTCCGAGAAAATCACGTTATTTTTTGTCGCTCGAATTCATATTAAACAAAAAAAAGAAGGAAATTGCAATATGAAATTTGCAGATAAAAAAAAATGGTGCTATTGTTTTCATTGCTTAAACGCTAAATGTATCCGTCATATCCACGAATTTGTCTTTTTGAGGGAAATACATGTTTGGTGTGTTGTAACTTCAGTAATTTGTCTTGATGATTTATATGCATGCACATGCGAGATACAGGTTATTTCAAGGAAATTTACCGATCCCCCCCTTCGGCTCGTCAATCAAAGACCTTAACCCAGAAACAAAAATAAAGGTAAGAAGCAAGAACAATTACCTAGAAGATTAAAATGCTATGCGATCAAAAATAGAAAGCACAAAGGAAAGTAACAGGGGAATAACAGCATAAGTTAGGAAGGAAAGGAGAAAGAAAGCACTGAAAGGAGCAAGAAGGCCTAGCGCCAGGAGTTGAGGGTACAGGTGAGAGCATTCTATAGAAAGAGCACAGCATTCAAACAGGGCGTTTTTGGAATCGCAAATAGGAGGAGAATCTGAAACGTGTAGAGGACGAAAGGAAAGAGGAGGAAGAGAAAATCGGAAACGTGAAAAAGGGAGGAAGGAGTGACCAAGTCTTAGTCTACTGAAGGTGACAATAGCAGAACGACGAGAAGAGGAAAAGCTTGAAACTAAGACTAAGAATTTAGAAGGAGGTAATGGGAAGAACGGTTGGAGAAAAGAGAAGGATAGATGTCCACCCATAGTCTATGGTACTGTGTGAGTATCGATGAATATCAGTCAACACAGATACGCGGTAGTCATTGAAAAGATGAGGTCTCTTTAGAGAAGTTTCTAGTGATACAAAAAAAAACACGAGTGACTTAAAATTTATCAGTCAAACATAAATTGACAAAAAAACAAATTTTTAGTAAGAGACAATAAATTAAAATACGATCAACGTTAAAATTATCACGGATAAATATATAGATTGGATTAAAGAGAACTAAAACCGCCATGGCGGCACCATTTAGGAAATATTATTGCGTCTTTACATTATCTCCTTTTGGTGGGATTCGAATGATTCTTTGTTTATTAGAAACGGTATCGATCAAAGGTGATCCCATATGAGTGCCGGTGAGTATTGATGCGAGTAGTATTGACTGAGCAGTCATTAAGATAAACGTTAAAAAAAAAAAGGACTCCTTAAAGATATACTTTTTTTTACTTAATATAATCAGATAAAAATTAGCTAAAACAATTTTAATTAAAATACTGCGAAAATATTTTTTTAAATTAAAGGGTCCATAAATGCGAATAGTTTAAAGTTTCCCACCTCCCATTAAATTGTTTCTAAATATTATTATGATTTGAATTTGGCGTCGACTCAAAAATGTTGTTTAAAAATTATCACCAATATCGTTATATATCCTACTTTGAAATAAATTATATTTTATCAGATAATTATTTATTAATTTTTAAAGTAAATCCTAAAGTCGTTTTTTGTGTGGTTGCGTTTTTATGTACGTATATATCTAGTTTACTATGAATTAAAATTTAATAAAGTAGATATACAAGTAGAACAATTCCGATTGAACAGTCATCTCTGCCTGAAATATTCGATTTACGCTATTCAAACGACTTCACCGTAGTTGCTCATAACCCTAAAATAGGTTTATATGCTGCGCTACACGTTATAAAACTACACAAAGGGTTCTAGTTAACAATTAAAACTTTAATGGAAGTAAAACAAAAATCCTACACATAAGCGGCCCCCCTTTAAACAGGAAAACAAAAACAAAAAAAAAAAAAAACCCGCAAAAAAAGCATAAAAATTGAAGTGCTGCCCTTGGTTCTACATTGAACGAAGAGGATAAACGTAGCTCCAAAATATTTACGGAAGAATTTGATGTTGCCACTATATGTAAATTAGGTAATAAAGCGCGAAAAAGAAAGATATTTCCGTAAATCAGTAATAATACGTAGACTACTCCAGCACTCAGGAACGAACAGGTATTTGTGGAGTAAAAATTAAAACGCTAGAATTTTTTCAACCGAGTGTTACGTTGCTTTTATCAGTTAGCAAATGCAGCAAATGAAGAGAAAGATGTACTGAACAGTGCAGGCCGAAGCTTAACATAAAACACTTTTTATAAAAACTTTCAAAATAAATCGACCACGTACTGAGAAATAGACGAAAAAAACTATATCGAATCACCGAAAATAGAAAAACTAGACGTAAGTGACAGGAATCGGTGTTGACCTGTGTTAAATACGATAAGACGAACAAATCCACAAACCATAGTTACCCGAGTAATAATATGTATGTATATGTACGTATGTATACATATGTCAGCGGTTAAACTATGATTTCAATTTAGGATATAGAGAATTATATTCGTTAGGCCTCCGCTTATTCAAATAAGTTCTTTATTTTATCGCTATTTCAAGTTATCATCTTCATTACGTACAAAAATTTTTGTTTTCAAACTCAAAATTCAAATGATATTGGAACACTTCGATATTTAATTGATAAAATGTGGTCTATATACGCACTGAGAGACGGTAAATTTGCGCTAGGAAAAGGAAAAAAATTATATAAAAATTTTACTGCACCCTCTTGTTGCTAGACCAGTGAGATTACTCATTATTAGACTCAGTCGCTTTGCACTAATGCCTGTAGTAAACTGATGAATAAAATAATTATGATACGTTTTACTGTATCAGCGTTATCATTATTCTATGCCCCAAACGCTTTTTGATATACTGTTCCAATTGTTCTCTTTAGAGGGAATATTCGTACTTTTCTTGGACTGCTTTTTTCTTTCTCCGTTGCGTTAAAACGTCTTCGAGGCGTGATTTATACTATTATCACATTCTACCGCTTAACATCGTCGTAAAACAAAAATTTATAAAATCTATACGTACGAATAAAATTGCAGCTCTTGATTTTATAGTTTACAAGTGAACCCCCCCTAGGATTCTGTCCATATTGAATAATTTTTAAAACCTTTCCCGATTTATGAAATTTTAAAAAACAGTCGTAATTTGTAGTGCTCACATTGTAAATGTAAATGTATACATAAAAAAGTATACAGTAGTGTTTAAGTAATATTTTGCCGGCCCGTAGAACATTCTTCATTGTTTCTATGTATTTAAAAGCGAAAGTGAATTAAATATTTTTTATTCGGGCCCTCCGTGTCATATGTATTTGCTGGTTGAGTTTTTTAAAGGAAATGTTAATAAACACACACACACACACACACATAATAAGAATTTCTTAACTGTAGCGAGTTATACCGCAATTGTCCTATGTTCGTCAAATAGAGAGTACATCCCTGCCTTTCGCATGATAAATCTTGAGAAATTTACTACTAGCTATAATTCAAAAAAAGGTATATTCCTAAACGTACATTCACAGTTTGTTGTAACGATACAGCAAGTAAAACTTAATAACAATGCTAAAATTAAAAACAACTTTTAATTTAATTGTTTTTTGTTTTTTTTTTTAAGTTTGCTTTAAAAAGATTTATAAACGGAATTTAAAATTACCCTTATTATAACTTTATACAGAGCATAAACAACTTTAGAATGCTCATGTGGTGTGTATTAACTGCATTTGTTTAAGCAGTAAAAGAGACATGTACAACTAAACTCATATCGGAGGCCTTTCGACGGGCATTACTGACAGCGTGGTGAAATAATGGCCGGGTAACTTGGTTTAAATTATAAAAGCAGTTTTGCAAAGTCGATATAATTCTTTATTTCTTTTTAGTAAATTAATATTTAATGCATACCGATATGTTTCATTTAAAGCAAAAAACTACTTTCAAAACATTAACTATCATACGCATAAATCAGATTTAAAAATGGAAGACAGGTATTGTATTGGGAAAAAGGAAATTTGGATACCCGTAAGCGATCACAAGATATCTTTCATTAAGAAATACATCATCATAGGGGGCGGTTTATACGTCGATATATAGAGTCGATTTTAACTATTTAGGTATAGAGTTGTGTATCAGAATCATTTCGTCTTGTGAAACATCTTTTAGTTGCACGTTTGCGTGTATGTTTTACTACGCTTCATCATATTTTGTATTTATATTTTAATTTTAACAAGTAAAGGGTTGCAAAAAGCGTACGTAATTTCCCTAAAAGGGAATTAAATTACAATGAACTTCTTTTTCTTTTCGACGTATGAAGGATAAATACATGCATCTATTAAATCAATATTTTTGGGTCGTTATTTTGTACATTTTGAAACAATTTAATAAATCTTTTTATTTTTTAATATAAGCGTATATGTTTTAATTTACTTTTTTTTAACGAGAAATTTTTTAAATACGTTTTTCCTTTAAGAAACAATATTTGATCGACGATATACCACATAACAGTTCATAAAAGAAGAAGGCATACGATACAATAACAGCGGTATGCCATTGCTTATATCTATAGTTTTCTCACTTGTGCAAATGGTGTTCAAAACATTGATTTCAGAGGAAAAAAACAATTTTTTTTTTTTTCTAAAGAAAATTTTATTGACAGATTTTAAAGCATCGAAAATGTGTATTGTTTTTTCTTTCAAAATTTTAAATAAATCAATTTTTCGAAGAATTGAAATGTAATCGTAGTTTCACAGTTAAAATTAAAGTTTATTCGCGAATTAACGATGTAAGATTAACTATATTAATCTTTAGATAATGAAACTTATAACATTAATGGGCATATTGTAAAATTTAAAAATCTCAACTACCAACTTAAGTAAACGAAAACAATATTTAGTTTATAGTTTGATTCATTAATTTCAGTTTTTTTAAAAATTGTTTTAACATCGGTAGCATATTTCTCTTCCATAATAACCCTTAATGTATCAATAATGTTTCGAAACAATCACTTGTAAAAAATTGATCTGAATATTATAAACAAGCTAGAACAATTAATTTTATCACATTACTTTGCAACAGCGACATAGACTACGTTTACCATTTCTTCATTGTATTTTACCTTATTTAGCGGTATTTTTCGGAAAACCGAAGTATTTCACCTTGCAATGTGATTGTAATTATTGCAACCAAATTACCTAGGGGCACTTTTAAAATAGGCAAGAACGAAAATTCTTATTAAAAATAAAACCGGAAATTGCACAACGAAACGATCACGGCGGTAAACTGCTGCTCCGCTCTATAAGAAGAATAATATTTCAGTTGCTTCGTAGATGACGTCGTGCACAGTAATCTACGAATTTTGTACCGCTTAAAGTGTGTTTTATGCACCATGAAAAGAAGGGCTCAGTAGAGAAGTTTTGTGTTAAGCTATCAAAGTTGTGAAAGAATCCGTTTTAAAAATTAGAAACAAGCGAATTAAATTTTAAATTAGACTTTTTTTACGAATTTTGAAGGTTTTTTTTTACCAGTTTTTGGTGCACACAGTTTTTTGTTGATTCTGTTTTTAAATCTGTTATATTTAATCGGAAATTTTATAATAAAAATTATTTACAACTTCGCCCTAAAAAAAAAAAAAAAAAAAAAAAAATGACTATTCCAAATGGATTCTCCAGGTTTTCTGAGCGTATATATATATATATTAATTACAACGTAATTCTTAGGCAACCCCTCATTAGAAAAAAATGTCCCAATTTTATGTAATGTTTGTTATATTTTATAGGGTTTTTGTGATTATGTTATTATATTCATATGGACCAATTTAGAATTACGTTGTAAATTTTGATCATTTTATACAAAGTATAGAAGAGAAAGAGACAGAAATGTAAGCAAGCGAGGTCAAGAGGCACAGCCCCCCCCGAGGCCAAAATGGCCGAGTTATATATATATATATATATACTACACACACACAAATACATTTATATACTTTTTTTTTAAAAATCGTTTACGTTGATTATTATTGACCTGCACCTTAGTCAAATATCTTTTTATCACTACGGTACAAAATTGTGTATACCCTTTCAAACTCGGTTTTAGACGGCGGTACTGAATGCACAAAAGTATAAAAAAAATTGCAGCTCTAACTTAGCCAAAATTATTATTACGAGCTTGCTATTTATTTTCATCGATAAAGGGCTTTTCCGAGTACAACTTCAAAGTAAGAACGCGCGGGATATGTAATAAAGAATAGTACTTATCACTGAGCAAATGTTTTTATTGATCGTGGCTGAACTTAGTATTATTTTCCGCAATAATTTAATATGATTTGTTCACCTGTTTTACTTAGAAAACGACTCGAATCACCCGGTCGAAAAAAAAGTTACCTACTACGAAGCGGATGGCGTGAAAAATGCCCAAATGCAGATTAAATCAGTGAATAAAACGGACAGGGGCTATTACTACTGTTTCTACGAATACGAGGGCTCGAAAAGCGAAGAAATCAGAACATACGTTCGGATAAAAGGTAATATCGGCCGCATGAACCTTCTGATGTTCCGTTTTTGTTTTTTCTTACTTAATTTTTTATTGCGAGTCACGGACTTTATATCCATATCTCACCTATTTTACAATTATGAACTCATTTGGGATTTTGTTTTTTCATTTTTTAAGTCTGCATCATTTTTTCAATTTTCATCTGCATCTACTCCATTTTGTTCATTTTACACCCTCTCTACATTCTTTCCTTATGACTGTGATATCATATTTTGTTTGAATGTGCGGCCTTCTCTGCTGAACAATCGTACTTCTATTCTTCTCTGCTACACTTGAAATCCTTACATCCCTTACTTATCGGTGCTTCTTGTATCCTCTCATTTTCATCTGCTTCTATTATTCCTGCGTTGGAGGGGCATGTCGGCTAAGGACGTTTACCCTATTCCTGCGCTGGAATTGTTTTCTTTTTCCTCCTCTATGCTCAAACGTTTAAGAATTTAAATTTATTTTCTTCTTCTTCCTATTTCTTGGGCTGGTGTCCCCGTTGACAAACCGATTAAAATTAAAAAAAAAAAAAAAAAAAAATTGTAATACTTTTCCAGTTATTAACAAGTGTGTACTTACCAAATTTTACCTTTGAGCCCACTTAAAGTTTTATACGTGTATGTAAGATTTTTGCGGTTTTATAATTTTGGTATTATTTACAAGCAGGAGTATCGTCCGTACCAAATTTCAGCTGCGTACATCTTCAAGTTATTACTGTGTATTTTAATTTCAATAGAAATATTTAAAAATTTGGCGATTCGGGCCTATGTAGGGCGCAGTGTTGAGAATTTTTTAGTTTTCATAATTTGTATTGTACTTTAGAAGTCAGGAACGTTAGTGTCATCCTGAATTTCAGGTTTTTACTTTAAATAGACGTCACGTCGTTAATTTATATTACTAATGGAGCATTTTAAAATTCGGCAATTATTATGGCCTTGGGCGTTCATATTGAACATTTTTTGATTCTATAATTTTTCTGATCACTACGTGTTTAGTGTGAATACCAAATTTTAGCTTCCAGGAACGATAGAATTGTTGTATATTTCGGTTATCTTAAGTGAATACATATTTTTCTTATAAATTCCAAACATTTAATTCTAAAATGTATCTTTATTTTAATACTTTTTTTTTGTTTCTAGTCGAAGACGGAAATTAATTTAATTTAGTGTTTGTTATGTTATTTATAATTTTGTTATTTTATTTTATATATATATGTGTATATAGTCTAGCCATAAATACTGATACTGCCGCTGCATGAGGGGAATTTTGGGCAGAACAAAGTGATAACACTGTCAGCGCATCGTCAAACACAGTAGAAGAGCAAATAACTTCGCTGTAGTCTGTTCAGTACACGCTACGAAGATGGATTGGACAGATGATCACGTACGCGTTACAATAATTGGACTGATGAAGACGGGACATAGCGCGTCTCAAATTCTCGCTCTGCTCAAACCACTCAAAGTTACGAAATGTTTTGTTTATCGTACACTGCAACGTTCTATGGACACAGGAAACGTTGTTGATCGCCCGCGAGCCGGTCGGCCGCGTGTTGCGAGAACAAAAAAGGTAGTTGAAGTAGTTCGGTCGCGAATTAACAGGTGCCCTTTTCGGAAACAAAAAATCATCGCTCAGGAGATGAAAATCGCGCCGAGAACGGTCTCGCGCATCCTCACCGATGATTTACATATGCAAGCCTATAAGAGAAGTACAGGTCATCTTTTAACCGAAAAATTAAAGGCGATAAGATACGAAAGAGCGAAAAAGTTGAAAGGCTTGTACGGCAAAAATGGGTACAAAAAGATCCTTTTCACAGATGAGAAAATTTTTACTGTAGAGGAAAAATATAACAAGCAAAATGATAGAATTTATGCCCGTTCATTTGCTGAGGCTAAAACCAAATTTCCACGCGTTCAACGAGGTCACCACCCCACTTCTGTGATGGTGTGGTGGGGCGTATCGTGGTATGGGGTAACTCCCATCTATTTTTTGCGAAACAGGGGTCAAGACAGGTGCCAGAGTGTACCAAAACACAGTTCTGGAATCAGTGGTTAAGCCTCTGAACGATACTTTGTTTGCCGGAATCGATTGAGTATTTCAACAAGATTCAGCACCGGCACACAAAGCTCAAACGACACAGAAGTGGCTCGCAGAGAATGTGCCCGGCTTCATAGCAGCTAGTGATTGGCCGTCCGGCAGCCCATATTTAAATCCGCTGGACTACGAACTGTGGGATAGGTTAGAGGAAATGGCCTGTCGAAGATCACACCAAAATTTGGAGTCGCTCAAGCGAAGCATTGTTGAGGCAGCAGCAAGAATTCTTCTCGTGATGATCCGTACATGTATTGCGAAATGGCCGGAGCGTTTGTCGTCGCGTGTCGCTAATAAAGGTGGTCATTTTGAATAACTAAGACATGATTTTAACGAGCATTGTTTGTACTTTTGAAATAAATTTTTTCTGAATTTGTATCGTGCTTCCTTTTCGCGGTACGTTCGTTTAAAGTAGTATCAGTATTTATGGCTAGACTATGTATATGGGGGGGGGGGGGGGTCGTTTGTGTGTCAATTTTGCTTAATTAGGCTGTCCGATTTCGAACGCGTTTAACTGTAAATAGCTGCAATTTAGGTAGCTTGTAGATTTTTTAAATTCTACGACAAATTTTGCAAATTATATTTTTATCTACATTTAGTAAAAATTAGAGCGTTTTCAATAGCCCATTTTTGAGTGTTTATATGAAATCTGAACATATACGTAGCAGTGTCAGCTAGTTTTAATTTGGCTACATGCACTACTGTGCATCTTGATATTGACAAAATAAAATAACTGCATTAATAATAGTAATGCGTTTGTGCAGTAAATGAGGAATGAATATGTCAGCTGATAAAAAATAGGACATATCCGAAATAACTTAATAATAATCATTAGTTACGTTATCTAAAGAAAAACGAGTTGTTTAAATAATGAAAGAAGGATAATAAAAGAACTATTATCTATAACTTTAATAATTTTAGTAAACTTAAAAAAAAAAAAAAAAAAAAATTTAGTAAACTTTTTATATCGTTTCCTTTAAAAAAAAACATATAATACAAGAATACATCTAATAAGGAGAGTATGACAAAAACTGTTATTAACATTGAAAAGAAACCTAAGTTTTATTTCCTTTTATGTACATAAATTCAAAACTATTTGAAAAACAAAAATAAAAAACGAATGAAGAACTACATTATTAACTTTTAAAATAAACTATCTACGAATTTGTCATCGTAAATAAAGAAGTTTAATTTTTCATATTTTAAATGTTCACTTAATCGAGAAATTAAATGTTAACTAATAAAACTATTACATTATAATTTGTTTTTAATTTTTATTCATTAATGTTAAAATACCAGCACAGAAGTGATCGTTGATAAGAAAATAAGTCGAATATCTTACGTATAGCGGATGTTTTCTTTGACAGCACATTTACAGATGTATCTAAATCGTTTTTGAAGCTCCATTTTTTTTTTCTTCTCGTGATCCATATTTTAATTTTTGTTGTTCTTATTTGTACATATTTTAAACTTAATTTTTTCAAAAACTTAATAAAGATTCTTCTGTAACATACTTTTCACTTAAACAGCGCTATACTATTAGTTGAAATTAAATGAATAAGAAACAAATAAGTAGTTTTGAATGAATTTTATGTAACATTTGTCGCAAAATTATAAATAAAAAAGAATATAATAAAGATTAAAGGGCTCATTAAATAAGTAAATCAATAACAATATGGATATATCATAAAACAGAAAAAAAGCCGCAACAAAATTTAAAAAACATTTTGGGGAGTTAATATCAATTTTTTTTCTTCCGATAAACTTATAAATCGTCCGATGAATTTCTATGTATACTTTAACTTTTAAACAAACAACATAGAAATCATGCTGATCTAATTAAATAGGGCAATAACCGAACCATGGATTATCATTATTTAAAGGCAAAAAGGTTGATTACTGTAAATTAATAATCGTGATTTTATAAAAGATATGAATAACTAAGTAATCACTCATTTCCTTATTTACATACTGATGTAACCAAATCACAAAAATTTTTATAGTTTTATTAAAATAATTCTGTTCCATACTGTTGTGGTATGTTATAAATCTTATTGAAAAGTAAATAAATTCACTTGAAATCACAAAATTGTTATTTAATTATTTAAAATAAAAATAAACCACCGACTAGTTTCGGATAGTATTATCCATCTTCATGGTGTGTTATATATGTACACCATCAAGACGGATAATACTATCCGAAACTAGTCGGTGTTTTATTTTTATTTTAAATAATTAAATAACAATTTTGTGGTTTAAAGTGTATTTATTTACTTTCAATAAGTTTTATAGTTTTGTAATTTTACTACTAAAGCAAAAAAAAGATGAGGTACCAAAAGTGATTCCGCGACGCCCGTCGTGTACATTTACAGTACTGAAATTATCCTTTTTTCTTTCGCTTTAATGAAAATAAATTTAATTAATAAAGCTTGGAATAAGATATGAGAATACCTAGAGAAATCTATTTCATATTTATTACTATCAGAATTTAAAGTATAAAACGCTTAATGGATATTTGCGTATTATTAGATAATATTTTTCATTGTTAAATAAATAAATAGTAAATTATTGTATATTATCTGGAAATATTTTTTTTTTTTCTCGCGAACAACTGTATTTAGTACTTTTAGCTTATTCCCCTCACTTCTCATTCGCATAACAGTAACACAATTATGTGTTTGCATGAACGTTTATACAATTTTTCCAGTGTATAAACCTAAATCATGAGAAGGTATACGGAACACAGAAAATTTTTGACTATACAAATATAAAAACTTCATCATGTCATTTAATGAGAACACAAATATTAGTTAATGTCATTCACAAATAAAAACAAAATTTAATAAAATCATTGTTTTAACCAAAATTTATGACTTTTTTCTTCTATTAAATAAATCGTTAGCGTGCCGACTTTTAGATATGGGCTAAGAAAAAAAATTAAATTTCATATTACTTCTATAGAAATTAGGTTAAAAATTAATTGGAAAATGAAAATGGTAAGCGTGTTATTATTTGTAATAATATATAAAGTGACCGCGCACTTATTAAACAGAGAATTATTTAATATTTTCCAATTTAATTCATTATGATGTGATGAATAACTACATTTGTAGGGGTAATATCATGTTATTTAAATGTACTAAGTAGAGTAAGATAAAAATCGTTCATTTAATATCTTTATATACATATATATATATATACATGCATTTGGTACTGATGCGCCTCTGAATGCTACATCATTGAGTAGAAATCGCCTCCGAATTCGGAGGCGAAAAATTTTCCTATGAAAAATTTTGCCAGATGACTTAAAAGACCATGAATTGCTTTTTGGCCAAATTTTACTCGGAAGCAAAAATTACCTCTCTACACATACAAACATGCACTTGAGTTCAAAGAAACTCCACCAGACTTCTCTCCTGTAGAATAATTATTTCCCCTCTATTTAAAAGCCCTTCAATTGTTGTGATACGTGTACTGCTCGCTTACGCCTCATTTCATTGGCAACAACATCGGAGGCGATAACTACATGAATTCATATATAATGTGTATAATTTCATCAACTGTTTTTCAGAACAAAGTAACTTAACTGACACATATTTAATTTTCAGAGTCGAAAAAGCTATGAATATATATCAACTGTATGCAGATATATGTGTACCTTTTTATTTAGCTTACCTTTTCTTTATGTTTGCGGACGTAATGTACTTAAATAATAGTATTACAATAAAAAACATTATTTATTAATTACGCTAAAATTAATTAAATTATTATTAATGAAGTAAATAAGGACGTGAAATAAAGCATTAGTTATATCAAATCCTTTAGTAGTACACCTTGAAATATGTTTGTTAAGTTTCAAAATTAGAAAATCGTCACAATATATACTATTAAAAAAATGAATAACGCCCCCACAAGAATTGAAAGTGTAATTATTATAAAAAGTGTAAAAGAGTGCAATATAATGTAATTTTAATATAGTATATTTATTAAAATCCCCATAAAAATTTAAAATTTAAAATATATCTATTATCTATAATTATTCACAACTTTAAAAAAATTCATGTCTCAATATAAACAATTTACAGGTTTTTGTACTGAATGTGTGTAAATGATTTTATTTTTAATTAATTAACATATTTAAAGCTGTTATTACTTTAAATTAATGCTAAACATTCATTCTTTTTTGGCATTACTTTTTTCTTTATCTGTTTTTTAAAATATTGTTTCGTAACCATTTTTTGTGTTTCGGTCTATTTTATGATTGTTTTTTTCGTATATTAGGGCAAGTAAGCTAAAATTATTACTTTACTTATTTCTTCGGATAATTGAGTTCCGATCGATCTTTTCCAAAAAAAAAATCATTTTTTGATCCCCCTCTCTCTGAAAAGTGGTTTAGGTACGCTAGTAGTTAATACTTAAATTTTCATCAAATAAGAATTGAATAAGTAAAGTGAGTTCCATACCCTTGATAGGGCGTCGTGGATTGTGAAGTTAAGGCTCACAATGTATTAAGCCTAATGACCTGATGAGAATACCGAGGCCAGTTCCTTCCTCTCGGCCGTCTTTACTTTCCCAGATTTCTCCGTTACCCAATTATTTCAGGCTGGGTAAACCTGGGAGCGATTCGGATCTGGAACGAAACAAGTCTCGAACTCGTGTCTCCTGATTTAGTAGCCAGGCACCTTAATCACTAGGCTACCACGCTACCAGCCAAATAAGAATTATCCGATTTTATTGTTTAATAATTTAGTTGTTTTTACTTTAATTTCATACAATAGAAAAACAATTGCAAAAATCTAGAACAGAATTCGTTATAAATTAACATTACTGATTCCCTATATGGTTTTAAATACTGTTAGTAGTATCCGAAAACTGAAAAATCTTTGATGGCGCAACTCATGAACATCCGCAGAGAGGGGCTAGTAAAAGCCACTGCCCCTCTACCTCTCAAAATTTGACAAATAAAAAAAAGAAAGCATTGATTTTTGATGGGTATAAAATTATTCACGATTAATTTTGTATGAATTATAACACTATTAATATAATTTTTAATATTTTTATTATAAATTTTATGATTAAAATTCTTTAAAAATGAACCTAAAGTTAATTAAAAAACTGATTTCCCACGGTGAAATATAGTAGTGAAATGTTTTCTACAAATAAACATTTTTTTTCAATCTTATCTCCCAAGAGGAGAAATCCTTCAGACGCCCGCGGCGTAACTAAGTATAATTTATTAAAAATAATATTATTTTTTTTAAAAACAGCTATATTCATAATTTTTTAACAACAACTATGTTGTTATTCTTCTTTAACTGTAATCTAGTTAAAGAAAGGTGAAGCAGCATAATTCCAGATTTAATTTTTGAGTACATTAAAAACGGAAAAAGAAAGATACGCAGTATTTTTAAAATAAAATACATATTAAAATTATAAAACAAAAAATCATTTTTTAATCGAATATTGCGTATTTTTTTTTTTGTGAATTATTACCGCTTCTCTAAAACGTTATATTTTTTTTAAAATACAAATTAAAACCTAAAGCAAATTTTATTTTATTACCCATTTTTATAAAATCTGAACCATAAATAAAAAAGTTATTTTTTTCAGTTTAATGCAAAATTAACATTATTTTATATAAACAATATTATATATCATTCTTTATATGATTAATGTCATAAATATTCTCATAAAAAAAATATCATTTGTAAAAGGTAGTCTAACTACCACCCATTGGGACCACCAATATATTATCAGCAAGAAGGTGATTTAGTTACGCAATTTAAAAAATGGTCAACATTCCTATATAGAAAAAAATAAATAAAAAAGAAAAGAAACGAAACAATCTAAATTCAGGTCTAAAACAATGAAAATTTTAAGCTTACTGTTTAATTTGAAAATTTCTAATCAAGTAATATTTAAAATAAATAGGCTAGAGAAATATTTTTTAGAAAGTTCAGAAAGGTTAGGTACTTCTATGTACAAGAAATAATTATTTTAAAATAACATATTTAATAATTATTAACATTAGGCACTTATCCATATTTTCGACTTAGTTACATAACTGATAAAATAAATACAATTATTCAGATCAAAAAATTTCTATAAAAATCACGTCATGGCCAAACTCACTGAGGATACGTATTCGTGATAAACATTTCAGCTATACCGGTCATAGCCTATTCATATGTGGCAATATAGCGGGAGGCGTATCATACCACTGTGTATCAAAAGCGGAGGCGAGATTACCCAATAAAATAGGGAGTCGAAGTGGCGATGTTCATATACAAAATGGTGCATCTAAAAAATGTTAAATTATTTTATCCTCTCGGGGTGTCCGAATTACCCAACTAGATCATGAAAATATTTACATTACGATAACTATTTCCAGTAGTGGCGCGGTAGTCCTATTAGATACAAATACGCGTGCGTGTGCGCGATGATTAATAGTTTTTCAAGAGTATTTAACTTTACATATTTATTTGTTGTTCTTAAAACAGTCACTTTTTTCGTATTTCACCAAATTAATTATACCAGTTTAAGATATCTTTAATTTAAACGTCAGTGTAATAAGAGATTTGTTATCATATAAAGATCTGTACAAAATCGTTCTTAATTAACTTAATAGGAATACATATAGCTATAATTATTGATTGAAAATGTAATGGTTTCATTTAGAAATGAAACTTCAATGAGTATGAAAAATCGTTGAAGATATATTACCTTTATTAAACTAATTAGTAAGTAAAAATGTGAGTTAAAATTAAAATGTAAAACTTCCTTTTAATAATTTTTTGTGATTAAATTGCAATGAAACAGGTTGTAAAAATGTTGCATTATTCGCCAGCGACTTATTTTTGACGTCTTCAAATTTTTCTACATTTAGTGATGACATTTATCTGTACGATTTTTACCAACAAAAAATGGAGTTTGTTTAATTTATGTTATTTCTATGTTCGTAAAGCCCATCAGAAATTAAAAAATTATAAATATATACTCATATACGCGCGCGCGTGCGCCTGTGTGTGTTTGTGTGTAACAAAATTAATGACATATCATTCTTGCGCCCGGGGTAATGTGAAAAAAATGTTACAAAGAAATTGCTATGTAAACCATAAATTAATATTGTTTTTTAATGGCGTCGTCAATTGAAATTTACTTTTATATAAGTATTGTAGAAGAATTATCATTTAGGATTCAGAAAGTGTCCCGAAAAATCGAGTGTATATATATATTTATACCATAGTAGCATTCCTTGTATTCCCAGATTCTTATAGAATAGTCGATTTTAATAAATTATCATTTTCTGCAAAGTAAAGTAAGTGTCTCGTAAGCATAATAGGAAAAAAGTTTTAAATTAAATGTTACAGGATTTTCACATTACTCCCAAATGGAGATGAATAATCATTTATATATATATATATATATATATATATATAAAAAACTCGGCCATTTTGGCCTCGCAAGGGGCTGTGCCCCTTGACCCCTCTTGCTTTAATTTGTGTCTCTTTCTCTTCTATACTTTGTATAAAATGATCAAAATTTACAACGTAATTCTTACTGGCATCAACACACACACAAAATAACATAACCATAAAAATCCTATTTTAACATTTACCTTCCGTTATATAAAATTAAGATATTTTTTCGTTACATTTTTCGTTACATATTTCATTACATAAAATTGTGACATTTTTTAAATAACAATAACAAAAATCCTACAAAATATAACAAACGTTACATAAAATTGGGACATTTTTCTGGGACATTTTTTCGGGACATTTTTTTGGGACATTTAGCGTTACATAAAATTGGGACATTTTTTCGAATCCCCGGTAGCCTAAGAGTTACGTTGTAATTAATATGCGTGTGTGTGTGTGCGTGCCTACGTATGCATGTATGTATCTATGTATATGTATATGTATATGTATATATATTTAGACATGATGGAATGTGATTGTTGTAATTTTTTCTCCCGTTAACATGGTTTTACTATAAACATATTTAAAAATAAAAAAATTATATGAACCTACATTTGAGAATAAAAAGGTTTAGTTTATAAATTACTACTATAATTAATCTAATTAAAATAATGCTTCCGATTATACAGCAATATTCGAATAATGATCTTGAATTTTTGCAGGTAAATATGCGGCATTGTGGCCGTTCTTAGGTATCTGCGCTGAAGTGCTCATTTTATGTACGATTATTTTCATTTATGAAAAACGAAGAGATAAGACGGAGCTGGAAGAAAGTGACACAGATCAAGGCCCGGAAACGTAAGACTCGATTTATTTGTGTGATTCTTTTTGTTATGACCATCATAATTACAGTGGGTGGAATTTGTTTTTAAAGCCCCCCCCCCATACCTGTAGCATTTGCTGCTTTGGGGGAGAAGGGGTTATTGCCATCTCGCTGTATAAAAGAAAACCATCCCCAATGTGTTTCCAGTTGTTATAAATATCCTTAAATAAACCAGATGAAAAGATATTAAAAATTCTACAACAAAAGCAGACCACATCTTTTAGCTCAGTATATACGAGTTAGTTTCTTGAAACTTCTTTATTAATAAGTCTTCTTTCATAGAACGCAAAATTGAATTTGCTGCTATTAGCATAATGGGGAAAAGCTAAAAATTCTACAATGGCTTTACTGCTCCATTTTAATTAGAAACACTTTCTCATATTTTTTTAAAATTTTTGACCATCTTGCTGGACCTTGACTGAAAGTACTATTATTACACCACGTATCATCCGAAGAAACTAGATAAAGAAATTTTAGAACGATAATCAATTGCTACTTCTTAACTATAGTCTTCGTTTTCTGCTGTGTTGTTATTTTCGCGATTATTAAAATGAGAATATTTCGTGAATTGTTGTAAAAGGTTTCTTAATATTACGGACACTTTTTAATGTTAATATCCTGATTATTTTTTATATGAAACATGTTGAATTTTATTGAAAATACCATTAATCGAAATCATTCGTCGTTTGATTAATTTTAAATTTAAGCAATAAATAAAAAATATAAATAACTTATTTTCGCATAATTATATCTGATATTTAGTGTGTCGGGCAGTTTCAAAGAGATTTAATAATAACTATTTGATAATATTAAATGTTTAAAGAAAATTTTCGGTATTTAATCACTTTTTTTATGATCGTTTATATGTAAAATCAGACATAAAATTATACTGCTATCTTTTATTTAAACTTTATTGATAACTAATGAAACGAAAAAACTACGTTGAATAATCTGTTAAAATATAACGGGCGGTGGCGTGCTGCTGTCAATAGAATGGAAATGTTGTTTCCTTTAAAATACCGAAACAGCGAAGTAAAAATTCGTATATTTTCTATTTGAATTATTTGATGACTTGTTAATTTTTGGTTTTTACTTTTCTAATTGCATTTGGCTTGTCTGTCTGTACATAAAAAAATGTTTCGTGATTCATTTTATCTGTGCTTCCGCTATTTCTGCATTTACAGTTTACTACCCTGGTAATATGATACAGGAAAAAAAGAAAATGACTAGAAATGTATATATATTTATATTGTAATAAATTATTGTAATTTAATTAGAATGGCCCAACTTAAAAGTTCTGAATGACTCACATTCATTGGGAAATAAAATGTCTCCCAGTATTGATCTAAACAAAGAATAGTTTTATGATTATTAAGTTATGTACACGTTTATTTGTAATAGAAACCACGTAAAATTTTTGTTAATTTTTCACAAAATACTGAGAATTCATATGTGTGACGGTCCGACAGTTTACAGAGAGTTTCAGCTGTTTAGCAAAATAACTCTCTAAGAAATAAGTGACGTTATTTACCGGGAAAATGATTGGTTTGAGTGAGTGGCTTTCTTTATGAATTTTTGGCAGTTAAATATAAAGGGGATACTGTTGATACGGTGACACTAACGATTTCCTTAAATTCTGATCGATGTTCGTCGATTTTAACGTTTTCTATCTCATATTTACTATTTGTTCAAAATGATTATTATCCAGCACTATATACGGATCTTCATTAAAAATTTCATGAATTTTCTGCTTATATTCTGAATTTCCTTTATCGGCCTTTATTGCCACCGCATGTTCATTTTTCTGTGAAACTGCGACGTTTTTTGTTCTAGACTGGATATATTCCTTATGGGTGATTTGCGGTTCCTTAAAATAATAGCATAGTGTTGTCTTACTACTTCTACTCCTTCCTGAGGAAAACTTCATAGTGTGGTTTCTACTGAGAGTCTTAAATATTTTTATCACATCTGTTTGACTGGAAAACCTCAGTGTTAGGAATAATTTTAAAATGAAGTAAAGCGCCAAAAGAAATAAACATATACACAATTTTTCTAACATCAGCAAATACAGTCCAATAAGTGTATCCAAATGATGGTATTTTTATGAAGCAAAAGAGGATCCGCACGGACTAATTCTTATGTTCATCATCGATTAACAATATTCAAATAAGTTAGATTTTGAGAGTCCTAAATCGCGAACAAGGTCGTTCAAATCAGATTGCGTACGAAGACTAGGTTTTGTTAAGTCTGTATATAATGATGAAGAAGTAGAGGAAATACGCGATTGACTAAGTGTAGGATAAGTGTCTCTTTGATCCACCGTTTCGTTGCTGTTCATACGCGCCGGAGGTAAATCATCATTGTTTCGAGGAACTGGTTTTTGTGCAGATGGAATGTTCGGATATTGAATTTTATCCTTTTTTTTTCCCTCCGTAAATCCTTTTGTCGTAGTCATGCAAAATAACAATCGTTTTCATGGTTTTGAGGTTCGTCCCACATCATAGGCTTTGAGAATGGCATGGTCTTATAACGTCCTCTGAACTAACCTCTTAGAGTTCTAGAGCAACTGTTGCAGCATAATTTCGGGAGCTAATTTTTGTCTCTTTCATCGACTGGAAACCCAAAGTAACGCAGATAAGCACTTTTAACCAAATCAGACAATGTACTTCGTTGAGATTTTATGATAAATTCACCACAAATGCAGCAAAATGTCCCTGGAGAGTTTTTACAAGTCCTTGGCATTATTAAATTTGCTATAAAATCAGAACAATGTTCTAATCATGTGATTTTGTTTTGCTCTATAGTTAAAAAAGAAACACATAAATTTTTGCTACATGTATCAATATAATTCAAAACTAAAATATCCGGTATAAATCAGAAATAATCACTGTACAACTTTTTAACGTACTGAGCGCTACGGAGTCACAGCGAGAACTGTGCTGAATGAAGCACCGTTAATGCAAGAACGGCGGACAAAATATACATAATTTTGAACTATTAAAAAAATACATTTTAAATAAATATTTACGCGATAGCAAAAAATGGAAAGCAAATTTGGATTCAGCACGTTAAACTCCTCATATTCATCATATTTTTTTTTAAAGGAGGGTTTCTTTGCAGACCAGTGTTATTGGAGATTTAATAAAAAAGGGCAATTTCTTACAGGTAAGGTAAAGCAACATCTCACAGGCTACTGAATACAATTGAATTTTAATATTTGGAATCCAAATCTTGAATAAAATATTTGTAGCATGTGCCGTTCTTAGGTTTTTTTGGTTTTTTTTTTTTACATTTTTAACGCGTTTTTAATAACTCGCTTTCATTCTTGTCTGTTCTGGCAGAATTTTACAATCAATTTTAATATAACTTCCTGGTGTACCATAGACTTGAAAATTTGAACATAGCTCAGAACTGGATGACAATGCATTAATGTATAAATATTATATTTATATAATAATATTTATTAATGATATATTGATACTAATGAAAGTGACGTCACCATGGGTTTAACTAAGAATGCCTATTCTTGAATTCTCTTTTGTGTGGATCTTCGTATATGAAAGTACAGTCTCTCCTTTTTCAACAGTTCTGCCCTCACTACATTGCTACTTGATTTCGCTTTCTCTTTCTTTTTTACATATGTGCGTGCACGAACGTATTCTCCCTTTCTCTCTCTTTTAAGATATGTAACTTGCAATGTTTCTGAAAAATTGTGAGTTCGATCAATATGGTAGCAGAGAATTGCATTATTTATTTTTTTTTTAAGTTTAATATTTCTTTTATACTTCTCTGTGCATATCTGCATACCAAGACTATTGAAACCACTACATCCGTGAAATCACACGCCATACATATGTCTACAGTAACTTGTAATTAATTTTCAAATTCAGTCTATGGGGTTATCAAAATTACTATCACACTCCCTTTCCCTTCACACCATATGTTTTTGAATTTCAGACAAATATTCAAAATTATTCTAAGTATACTATTTACATATTAAAAATTAACACATGCATCCATTTTACCGATCTTACTTAATTTTTTTTATCACCACTATTACAAGATCCTACAAAAGCACTTCATCCGTTTTTACATATATCGAATCTCCCACTCTCTGTCGATCATGATGTATGTATGTCACCAAAATTCAATGCTATCATAGTCTAAGTATATTACTTCAATACCAAAAACATCACGATAGTTCCATTTTTAAATTTCTTCGGTATCATCAATGTTACAAAACATTATGAAAGCATATCACACGCTTTTTACATATTAAACCTTTCACCCTCTTTCCCTCATGATTTACATCATTAAAATTAAATGCTGTGACAGGGTGGCTATCCAACAGGAAAACCGGGAATAAGCCAGGAATTTTGTCTTAAAACCGAGGAAATAAGTAAAACTAACTACAAACGACATTTTTAATAAGAAAAAAATCATTTAAAGCGAAAAATAAATGCAGTTTTTTAATGTATTTACTCAAAATAAATTATGAAGTTCTGTTTTAATTCATATAAAATATACTGAGGCGGACAAATATTATCAGTGGTAACAAAAAAAATGTATTCTTTTTTTTTTGTACAATTCTAGTAATCAGGAAATCAGGAAAACTGGCAATAAACCGGGAATTTAAAAATTATATTTGAGTGGCCACCATGTATGATACAATACAAATTAGTCTTGGTATACTATCATGATACTAAAATTAATATCACACTGTCTTTTTCTCTTCCATTGTACGTTTCAGAAAAAATCCTACAATATGCTTTCAAATTAGCCTAAGTATACTGTCTTAACACCAAGCTTCTCACTTCTTTTTTAAAAAAGTCGCATCGTTCAATCTCCTTCCGCTGTGCAAAGGTTTTCATCTTAGGTTTTTGTCGGATATATACGTTTCCTCTTTCTCTAACAATTGTTCTTTTTATCTATCTGTTTAACCTAGTCTTCCTGCCAATCCGTGGTCTTGTTTGTTTTCTTCACTTCGTCGTTCTGTTTTTGTCTCCGTTATTCGGTTGCGCCTTAATCATTCTCTGTTGCCTTCCTTCCGTTTTCATTTTTCGTTGTATACCTCTCCATATTGTCCTCTCCACTCAAACGAAGATCATGTTTCCGATGCGGACCATGTGTTCTTTGAATGTTCATCTCTTTCTTTTGAGTGCTCTGCTTTCTACTTCAGTTTTCTGCGACTTGATCTTCCTACTCCATATTGCACCTCTTATGTCCTATGTTTTCTCTCTCCACAGATCTGACCGTATCAAGATATAATTGACTCCTTCCTATTCTAATTGTTTCCGAGTGAGCCCCCCCCCCCCCAAAAAAAAACAAATCCCTTATTTCATTTTTACCGATTGTGCATAGTCTTTTCTATGTCGTCACTATTGTAACATCCTAAGAAAGCACACTCTCTGTTTTACACACACCCGTCACTGTCTCCCCACCTCATGCTACATGTCACTAAAATTCAATGCAATGATGTAAAAACATTTTTACTAATCCTATATAATTGTTTTCCACAATCACTGCTGCATGACCCGATGGAAACAAATTGCCCGTTTTTTAAACATTGAAGACTTCATCCCCTGCCTCTCATGCCATATGTCACCAAGGTTTGATGCCATGATACAAACTTAGTCTAGGTGTATTACTTTGTTACCAAAAATGGTACATCACCATCGTTCCATTTTTACAGACGCAACATAATTTTTACAAATCTTCATTGTTGTGTAATTCCACAAAAACGCATCATCATTTCATGCACACGTCAATACTCTACCCGAGCATTTTTTACACTGTATACTTTCTTAAGACCATGCTTTTCACACACCTTAAATACCCCTGCTAATCATTTCAGATACAGAGACCACAACTATTATCCAAATAATGCAATTCTCTGCTACCATATTGATTGAACTCGCAATTTTTCAGAAACATCGCAAGAGCAAAGATTTTACATATCTTAAAAGAGAGAGAAAGGGAGAATACGTTCGTGCACGCACATATGTAAAAGAGAAAGAGAAAGCGAAAGCAAGTAGCAATGTAGGGAGGGCAGAACTGTTGAAAAGGGAGAGACTGTACTTTCATATACGAAGATCCACACAAAAGAGAATTCAAGAATAGGCATTCTTAGTTAAACCATGGTGACGTCACTTTCATTAGTATCAATATATCATTAATAAATATTAATATATAAATATAATATTTATACATTAATGCATTGTCATCCAGTTCTGAGCTATGTTCAAATTTTCAAGTCTATGGTACACCAGGAAGTTATATTAAAATTGATTGTAAAATTCTGCCAGAACAGACAAGAATGAAAGCGAGTTATTAAAAACGCGTTAAAAATGTAAAAAAAAAAACCCAAAAAAACGTAAGAACGGCACATGCTACAAATATTTTATTCAAAATTTAGATTCTAAATAATAAAACTCAATCGTATACAGTAGCCTTTGAGATTATGCTTTACCTTACCTGTAAGAAATCAGTCTTTTTTATTAAATTTCCCATAATTAATTAACTAGTTGTTAAAAATTACAAAAAAAAAAAAAATAACAACTAATAATATAGTAATTGGAGATTAAAAATTAACAGATATTTGTTTACATATTTGTAAGCTCCAGTACACTGATATAATGGAAGTGGAAATGGAGTTTTAGAATGGTGGTGGGGGTTGGACTATGGTGACTTGGAGAAAAATAATTAAATATCACAGAAGGTCGGTAAAAGGGATGATGAAAGGTGTATGATGAGAATTTTTCTGTGATTCCTAAGCTGAAACATGGGTCGGTTACAAGAATGATAAAAATGATTACATGTACAGGTATATATGCGCGGTGGTAATGGAGCAGCAAGTGTTCCACTAGTTATAGGCGTGCGCATGAGAGTACAAAGAAAGAAAAAAATGTTACTTTTATTGCTTAAGAACGATATAAAAAAATAAATGACAGAATACCAGAACAATGCAACGCATAGATAGAGGGTTGGGTGTTCTTCGGTGGAATACATGTTCAGATTGCTGGTCTGGCTTAGTAAAAAGCTTAGGGGAGCTGTATTAGTTTAAATGGTCTATCAGGTGCCTCCTAGGTGTTGTGAACCTATAAAATAGGGTCTATTTTGAAACCCGGGCGAAAAATTTTGGTTGTTTTAAAAATGAGGTTAGATTATTGAACATTATCTGCCTAGGGGAGTGATGGTTGGCGTTCCCCTCTGGGATGATGTTCGCATTAGTGACTTGCCACAATCTAAAGTACTTTGAGTTGGGATAAATTTTGCATTTCTGGACTGTCATGGATTTTGAAAATGTAGTTGGATATTATACAGACTACACGAATTGCTTCATATTAAAGCGAATATTGGGCTTCCGGATGAAAACTGGAGTTTAATTTTAAAGTTCCTGTATCACAAATATTGCTAATTTGGGCTGCCGAAACCAATTTTTGGGGTAGCGTTATGACTTTGTATTCCAGGCCACAGATAAATAAGCTACTGACTGATACTGAGGATTATGCGATCGATTTAGCCCATTCACATCAAGCACTCTAGTGATATATAGATCTTGAGAGATCATTTATGCTAGATTTCGTCGAAATCGACTGCTTAGAAAAACAGAATCGAATTGGATTGTAAGAAAGCTTCACTCAACGATCTTTTCTTCGACCTTAAATACAGTGCGCGTGTTATTGGGGTAAATCACTTTCGTTGCTTCTGGATAGGAAGTGTATGATTCTAATGAAACGTACTCTAAATCTATTACATTGTACCGACTAATTTTTTAAACTTTATTTTCATTATCAAAATTAATGGTATAATGTTAAAATTATATTGTAAAAGCATATTTTTCATTAAAGATTAATAAAATACGTGTATAACTGTATTATAACTTTTATTTTAATCTTTGTAATTCATGAAAGATAATATTTTATTCTCATATTCCATTTATATATATATATATATATATATATATATCCAAAAACGTGTCGGTATAATGTAATAATTTAGAAGTGTTTTTATAATTTTATTCAGTTATGCGATTTCTGTGAAGTAAAGAAAATAAATATAGAACTATCTTCTAATAATATTGCCGACTTAATTTGACTATAAATAATCTTTTAATTAACTTAATGTTTGGTTTACGTATAAATTATTTTTGTTAACACGCGTGAGAACAATCACAAACAGAAAACTTGGATACATTCGGTGAAGCTAATTTACTCTATTTAATTTAAATATATAGTAGTAGGCTATGATAAAAGATACGTTTGTTGGTCTGTTTATATATAGAACTAATGATAACAACATCAAGTCTGCCGAAAAAATATAAACTATCCCGGATACGCAACAGAAAATTTTTCAAAAATTCAAATACAAAATATAATTTCAATCAGGTATACACTAGATAGTAAGCTAAAACCTTTTCTTTAAAAGAATATCCATGTGCGCTCGCATTTATTCTAAGAATAACGTTGTAAATTTAATTCGTTGAAAATTGTGGTGACGTACTTTAATAAATGACATCCTACATGATTGCTCTGTACGAATTGGTTGGTCGCTTTAAAATTAGCAGCTCGTCAATTTTATCGATTTTTGCTAAATATTTCATTGTTTGCACTGGCGGCTACAGCGGAAGAACCACGGTAAATATCTGAAATGTTGAACGAGTTACTTTTACTTTTTAAATTAATCTAGCGATTAATTAAACATTTCCAAAGTCATATATTTACATTCTCTCACCTTTGCAATTATTGAAAATATATTCTTATCGCGTAGTAAGAATCGAACGGATCGTTCTGGCCCATTGTTGTTAGGAAAGGTCAGAATGTTTCATAAAAAAGCTTTGTTGTTGACTGCTGCTTTGCGGTATGTTTACAGTACCGAAATTAATAGGGATTTTAGACACGTGATTTTACAGTTAATTTGTTCGATTCGCTAGCAAACTTGCGATACTTCTCCGAAAATAGTAACGCATGATATTAATCACACATCAAAGAATTTCGCCGGTTTTTAAATAACTATATTCCAATATCATTCTATTATAAATGATTGTGTTGAAATCATCTTTTCGTTTTATTCTTTTCTTTGTCAGTTTTTATCTTTAGCGACTCCACGTTTTTTTAGTTATTTATCGCAAAGCGGAGAAGAATATTTCCACTTACTATTACGTTGTGGTTATTCAGATTTAATGAACGACGTTTGTAAAAAATAATTCCCCTGTAAAACGGACGCATATGCAAAGTATATTTGTTTTTTTGTGTTATACACTAATGATTTAAATATTAATAATAATAATAATAATAATAATAATATTAATATTAATAATAATAATAATAATAATAATAATAATAATAATAATAATAATAATAATAATAATAATAATAATAATAATAATAATAATAATAATAATAATAATAATAATAATAATAATAATAATAATAATAATAATAATAATAATAATAATAATAATAATAATAATAATAATAATAATAATAATAATAATAATAATAATAATAATAATAATAATAATAATAATAATAATAATAATAATAATAATAATAATAATAATAATAATAATAATAATAATAATAATAATAATAATAATAATAATAATAATAATAATAATAATAATAATAATAATAATAATAATAATAATAATAATAATAATAATAATAATAATAATAATAATAATAATAATAATAATAATAATAATAATAATAATAATAATAATAATAATAATAATAATAATAATAATAATAATAATAATAATAATAATAATAATAATAATAATAATAATAATAATAATAATAATAATAATAATAATAATAATAATAATAATAATAATAATAATAATAATAATAATAATAATAATAATAATAATAATAATAATAATAATAATAATAATAATAATAATAATAATAATAATAATAATAATAATAATAATAATAATAATAATAATAATAATAATAATAATAATAATAATAATAATAATAATAATAATAATAATAATAATAATAATAATAATAATAATAATAATAATAATAATAATAATAATAATAATAATAATAATAATAATAATAATAATAATAATAATAATAATAATAATAATAATAATAATAATAATAATAATAATAATAATAATAATAATAATAATAATAATAATAATAATAATAATAATAATAATAATAATAATAATAATAATAATAATAATAATAATAATAATAATAATAATAATAATAATAATAATAATAATAATAATAATAATAATAATAATAATAATAATAATAATAATAATAATAATAATAATAATAATAATAATAATAATAATAATAATAATAATAATAATAATAATAATAATAATAATAATAATAATAATAATAATAATAATAATAATAATAATAATAATAATAATAATAATAATAATAATAATAATAATAATAATAATAATAATAATAATAATAATAATAATAATAATAATAATAATAATAATAATAATAATAATAATAATAATAATAATAATAATAATAATAATAATAATAATAATAATAATAATAATAATAATAATAATAATAATAATAATAATAATAATAATAATAATAATAATAATAATAATAATAATAATAATAATAATAATAATAATAATAATAATAATAATAATAATAATAATAATAATAATAATAATAATAATAATAATAATAATAATAATAATAATAATAATAATAATAATAATAATAATAATAATAATAATAATAATAATAATAATAATAATAATAATAATAATAATAATAATAATAATAATAATAATAATAATAATAATAATAATAATAATAATAATAATAATAATAATAATAATAATAATAATAATAATAATAATAATAATAATAATAATAATAATAATAATAATAATAATAATAATAATAATAATAATAATAATAATAATAATAATAATAATAATAATAATAATAATAATAATAATAATAATAATAATAATAATAATAATAATAATAATAATAATAATAATAATAATAATAATAATAATAATAATAATAATAATAATAATAATAATAATAATAATAATAATAATAATAATAATAATAATAATAATAATAATAATAATAATAATAATAATAATAATAATAATAATAATAATAATAATAATAATAATAATAATAATAATAATAATAATAATAATAATAATAATAATAATAATAATAATAATAATAATAATAATAATAATAATAATAATAATAATAATAATAATAATAATAATAATAATAATAATAATAATAATAATAATAATAATAATAATAATAATAATAATAATAATAATAATAATAATAATAATAATAATAATAATAATAATAATAATAATAATAATAATAATAATAATAATAATAATAATAATAATAATAATAATAATAATAATAATAATAATAATAATAATAATAATAATAATAATAATAATAATAATAATAATAATAATAATAATAATAATAATAATAATAATAATAATAATAATAATAATAATAATAATAATAATAATAATAATAATAATAATAATAATAATAATAATAATAATAATAATAATAATAATAATAATAATAATAATAATAATAATAATAATAATAATAATAATAATAATAATAATAATAATAATAATAATAATAATAATAATAATAATAATAATAATAATAATAATAATAATAATAATAATAATAATAATAATAATAATAATAATAATAATAATAATAATAATAATAATAATAATAATAATAATAATAATAATAATAATAATAATAATAATAATAATAATAATAATAATAATAATAATAATAATAATAATAATAATAATAATAATAATAATAATAATAATAATAATAATAATAATAATAATAATAATAATAATAATAATAATAATAATAATAATAATAATAATAATAATAATAATAATAATAATAATAATAATAATAATAATAATAATAATAATAATAATAATAATAATAATAATAATAATAATAATAATAATAATAATAATAATAATAATAATAATAATAATAATAATAATAATAATAATAATAATAATAATAATAATAATAATAATAATAATAATAATAATAATAATAATAATAATAATAATAATAATAATAATAATAATAATAATAATAATAATAATAATAATAATAATAATAATAATAATAATAATAATAATAATAATAATAATAATAATAATAATAATAATAATAATAATAATAATAATAATAATAATAATAATAATAATAATAATAATAATAATAATAATAATAATAATAATAATAATAATAATAATAATAATAATAATAATAATAATAATAATAATAATAATAATAATAATAATAATAATAATAATAATAATAATAATAATAATAATAATAATAATAATAATAATAATAATAATAATAATAATAATAATAATAATAATAATAATAATAATAATAATAATAATAATAATAATAATAATAATAATAATAATAATAATAATAATAATAATAATAATAATAATAATAATAATAATAATAATAATAATAATAATAATAATAATAATAATAATAATAATAATAATAATAATAATAATAATAATAATAATAATAATAATAATAATAATAATAATAATAATAATAATAATAATAATAATAATAATAATAATAATAATAATAATAATAATAATAATAATAATAATAATAATAATAATAATAATAATAATAATAATAATAATAATAATAATAATAATAATAATAAATACGGCACCACAAGTACTTCTGTGTTTAATTCTAGATCTTAATAAGCAGTTTTTTCGTATTATTAATTTTTCTTCTGTTTTCGTCACGGGATTATTGCTGAGAAGGGTGGATAAGAATAGTAAATTTGCCCCGGATAGCTATCGGGTTGATATTTGGGTGATAAGTGGGTGCCACCAAGAAACATTTGTGACAGAAGTTTCAGAACCCCCCCTCCCTCGTTTTTGAGAAACTTTCATTTTGCTGAAATATAGTTAATTCTTTTTCTCAAGTAAAAGTTGACTGATTTTCTTAATTTTTTAGTATGTTGTTTTAATACTAGACCATAACAAGAAGCATTGACTCTCCTGAGCCCTCTTATGAACCTTTCTATCGCCGCAACCTTCTAAAAGTGAGTTAAAACTGGGTAATACACGCGTACACTATACTTCCCATTAAAAATAAAATCGAAAAGATCAATCCTCGTCTTCTCTTCTTCGATCACCACCTCAGTCTTATCAGCGTTGAATAGCCGTTTTCACAATATTGCACTGGTAACGGTGCGCGTTGTATATTCCCTTGATTACGAAAATTGGAGAATGTCCAGAAAAAAGAGTATACTACGTGATCCGAGATTCCAGCCGTATTTTTTTTTAATGTTGCTCCGCGACGAGTAACCAAATATCTTGTCCGTATGCTACTTCTCCGAGAGGGGAGTTCTTTGAGGTGCGAAAAAATTTTATCGCACATTTTTTTTTGTTATTAGTTTCTCATCTGGATAGATTTTATTAAATAAGAAAGCCTCTAAAAGAAAAACAATTATTTATTAGTCATCACAAAAATCCGGGATTCCGCGGGTTTTTTCCTTGCTTCGTGCAATTTTTATTTTCAATCACGAGCTCCAGACGAAATGAGGTAAAGTGATATGTATTTTTAATAAATTTTTAAGAAAGGCAAGAGGGGTACTTTCAAGTTCATCTCGTCGGATGAGGTTGTAGCAACCCGCAGTAGCCATAATTTATTATTTAACACATGATCGTTACCGTTCCAATTTTGTGAAACGATTAGAATTCTTAACCGGCTATTCAACACTGCTGATACTGAGGTGTTGATCGTGGAAGACAAGACGAGGATTGATCTTTTCGATTTTATTTTTAACGAGTATTGAAATAAATAAATTCTTTCCCATGTCTTGCATACACTTACTTGAGAGTCTGCCTAAGTAAAGTGCACATTTGTATTACTCCGTTTCAACTCACTTTTAGGCGGGTGAGGTGATAGAAGGGTTCTCATAAGAGTGCTCAGGAAAGTCGATGTTTCTTGTCATGATCTTGTATTAAAATATAGCCGCGCATATAGGTGGAATATAAATGTTGTATCACAAACAGCTTCATCGAAAGAAAGCACTTGACAAAAGTAGTTGTTGTCATTTTCATTCGAATTTATTTAAATTTTTTTAATATAAGTGGAAACAAAGACAGGTTCTTAACAGAAGAATAATGTGTCGTATGTGTATGTATGTATATTAACGTTTTATTTTGTTCTTTTTATTTATTTATTTCCTTTTAAAATTTTCGTTTCGTCGTATCATTTAGGTTTGACAAGTATTAAAACAATAGTAAGATCCCCTAGTACCGTTGACGATAGATATCTTCACCTACATTTAAGTTAGATAACCTTTATTCAGTTTCGTTTTGGTTTCATTTTATACAAAACATATCGCGAAATCTGATAATTTCTTGTATTCTATTCGCGATATCATTTAGACGTATCTATTAATAATAATATTTTTGCCCCATCGATTCTGTCGTTTTTCGGATCCTTGAAATGTCAAGTAGTTTCCAAGCCAGTTGCAGAATGTTCTAATATTTTATAATTTACATTCCATACGGGGGATTTAAACTTCAAATACATTGGATTAAATGCAGCAACCTTAAATAAAATTTTTCCTCTCCCGGTTGTTATATTTATGTTGAAAGTATTCTCCTCTAGAGCCCATTCATTGCCTGCTTGTAGAAGAACTCGTTATTTTAGATGGACAAGAGTAGATTCTTGGAAATTTCAATATGCGCGCGGCGACTCGTTAACTATGAGAATGAAAATTCTTCACTAGTATTCGAAAATCGGCTAGTTATAACTTCATTCGATTAATTTTTAATTCGCTATTCGGACTTCTCGATATTATCAAGCTTTATTCATATTATATCAAATTATCCGTAAAAAGTAGCAGTACAAATGTAAGTTTTTGAGACAGTTATAAGTCGATTTTTCAGATAAACCGAAGCGAAGAAGTTATTAGTAGCGAACGAAGAAAACGTGTATTGCGTTTCTGGGTAACGCTAAATACTTCGTTTAAGGGACAGTTTAAAAATACGATGTCGTCCGTTACAAAAGAGACGCGAATCGATAATATTTGAAAATCGGTTAACGGCATCGATCCTTTGAATTTAAATCGTATGTAGATGGATAAAAACAACGTTTAAACATACATTAAAACGCTGCAATCTCGAGGAGTGAAAGAATACGTCGATGTGTGCATGTTTGAGTGCAACGAGAATACACAATCCTGTCACGAGTGAAAGTATACTACTGCGGTCACGTTTACCGGTTATTCATCTCGCCTGATAACTTTTCTTTATAAACGACGAAGTTGTCTCAAAATTACGGGCATACCTGATATCGTCGAGCAAAAGAGTTTATTGTTCCTAAATCCACGCGAGTATCACCTCTATAATTTTCGGTTTTCCTTTTGCTTTTTGTTTTTTCTTAGTATTTCCGCTGCTTGACCACCGCGTATTTCGCTTCATTTTGATTTTCAAATTCGTTATTATTTGTTTTTAAACGACTCGGGTTGCCATTCTTAACAAAATTCACATAAAAAATACTCCTATTTTTGTTTCGGGTTCTGTACGCTCGGAATCGGCAATTTAATATAAGACTATTATCAATTTATTAATTAATGTTACACCGGATTTTTCGTATATTACACACTGCCGCCGTGTAATGCGTTCGATTGATTTCCCCCGCATTCACATAAGTTTTTAGAATTAATCATTTTAAGTTTCTATGATATTTCAGGTGTTTAAATTTGTCGTATATACATTTCATTTTTATACTAGACTTACTTTTGTACAATTTTCCTCAAATTTTTCTGTATTTTTCGCGATCCATTTGCCATCATTTATTCATTCTTCTATATATGGTATGTATTCTATCCAGCAGAACTTTATTATTACTTACTTTATCGACTATATCGCCTTTCTCCATTATGCCTGAAATAACCATTTAAAGTGTATATACTATATTATCGTTTCCCCAAATTTTACCGATTATATTAAAAACGATTACAACAGTCTTTCTACTATACTTATTTTATTTATGCCCCCAGTCGGTGTTAATATTTTTTTATTTTCTCCTTTTTTAACATCTTTCAGCGTTTTTTGTGCGGCTATTACTTTTACTATGCACGAAAAGTATATTTATGGTACTGCGAATTTTTTAACTACCCGCTTTTAATTATTCTTAATAATTTCGACTAAATTTTATAATACGGAGAGAGCATATTACAGCAATAACCTGAATGTGTGAAATTCTTTCGATGTATTTAAAATTATTCTAAAATGTGCGGTAATTATTTTATACATTAAATAATTTCAACTTTACGCGAAGCCGATAACAATAAAAAAGAAAAATAAACAAAACCAAAAGCAAAAGAAACTAATCTTTTTGATAATAGTACTAAAAAGTAAAAAATAAAACAATTCCTAAAAAACGCTTTTATTTAAAATATTTATAATATTTATTTACTTACAGGAAAGAAAAAAAAATAAACAATTTTCATTAATAAACTATAACCAAAATAAACAAATGTTCGTTATATCATTTAAACGCACTTTTAAAAAATAAAAAAACAATTTTTTCTAGGCGATAATTTAAAAAAGGAATTGTTAAATTATAATATAAAAGCGTGAAGTGCTCAACACATGTAAGTGTAAAGAACCCCCCCCCCCCCCCTATATTAAATTTTAGCAACTCCTCGTTAAATTAAAACGTAAAAAAAAAAACAAACTATTTTACGTTTTAGTAATGTTTCTTAAAAAATAAACCTTGTGAGCTGTTTTCGTAAGTAAATGAATATTGTTGTAAACGTTAGATAAAAGCGTTTATAAATACATTTTTTGCTTTACCCCTTTTTATTAATTTCTTAAAACGGTGAAATCGCAATATTATTACGTAATAAATGTTGTTTAAAAATTTAAAAACGTTAATCGCGAACGATTTAATCGAATTTTTAAAAATCACACGTGCCCGATTTCGTCCCGTGTGGTTCCGAAACGTGATAAAGAACATATGAGCCGTTCGTCTTTTTTTTTCCCCCGACAATTTTACAGCAGCATCTGACTAAAGAACGTCCCCCCGTTCCCGCTGAACGGAAAAAAAAGTTTTGAACGTTGCTAATAACGAAATATGAATAATTTTCAAACTGGAAAACCACCAACGGAGAAGACTGCAGCTGGATTTTAGTTTGGAAAACAGATGGGAATGAACTCTTTTAGGAATTATAGTGAGAATACTAGATTTGTTAAGTTGATGTTTTCGGACAGTTTCAAAAAATTAATCACCGTTAAGAACTTCGAAATTGTTTATAAATTATGTCGAGTTTTGTTGACGACCAACTCTGATTTAAACGACTTCTCAAAGAGATACAAATTCAGCCTTTACTTCAAACAACTTCAGCGGGATAAATGTATTTTTAATTCTACCATCTAACTCTGTCGTCGAATTAAGAACCGAAAGAATTTCCCGCCGCTCAAAATTCAGCATTTTACTCTCCGATGTGATGAGTATAAGTTCTTTCCTTTGCATTTATTTACTTACATAATATTTATTTTATAATGTATAATAAATATTTCTAACAATAATTTTATTCTGTTTTTCTTATCGTTTTTTTTTTTTTTTTCTTCTGTTTTTTAATTTAGAAAAAGTAGCCCTGATCATGGCACGGACAGCGTTAGACATCGCAAGTAACTGTTTTTTGTTACCATTCTCGTTTAAATAAATGAAATTAAAATTTAAAAAAAAAAAAAAAAGAAATTAAAAAATATTTAATCGTCGGCGACCGACCACTCGTGTATTTTAAAGTACCTTTCTTTTTCTTTCTTTTTTCTTTTCTTTTTTTTTTTTTTTTTATTATTATTATTGATTAATCGTTATACCGTAGTGATTCTATTACCATATATATATATATATATATATATATATATATATATATATATATATATATTTATATATGTGTATATGTATACGCATACATTAATAATGATAAATTTGTATAGATAAATAAATATGATAATGCTACTACCATCACCTACTATGTTCACTCTATATTCATTCGGTTTATTTATTACATACTTTTACATTTATGTGTGTGCGCGTCATCAATAATGTTTACACATTCGTTTAAACTATATTTTTGAGCATTTTCTTTTTTTATACTGATACATCACTATTCGCCATTGTCAGTTTCTTTCATTCACTATGCATTTGTGTTAACAAATATTTATTTAGTTTTAAAAAAATATAATAATTAACGTAACGTTTCTATTATTATTATTTTTTTAAATATTCGTAAAAAGTTAATTTAAATAATAAGAACAAATGTATATGAAAAACTACTTTTAATAATAACGTAACGGTTCTATTATTTATTTATTTTTTATTAACAATTAGACGAAGTTAAAACATTTACAAAAAGAGCAAATTTTTACTTTTTTCAATGTATCTATTTTTGAAATTTAAACTATGAACAACAATGTGTATATTAGTAGATTTTTTTTTTTTTTTTTTTTTTCTAATGTAATCGTTCATTTTATGTTAACGATAAATACTAAACTATTCCAGTCGAATATTAATTGTTTCATTGACTTTCCATTTGGCAACAGTAGATTGCACTTATTCTGGCAACATAATTAATGGAAATATGTTCTTTTGTAAGAGGTTTGTTAGCTGATGTATATTTTTCTTTTTATGTTCGGCTTGTAGTGAATGGTTCTGTTAGTGCGTTATATTATCTTTCGCATTAAACTAAATAGTTCGGTTGATGCAAATGTTACAGATTTTTGCCTTCTCTCCCGATAATTTGACTAAATTTTAAAAACTTAACGTTAAAATATATTTCATACTCCCAACTTCGTCTAATTGAAAAGTATTATCCAACATAGCTCGTCTATACGTTTTAGACAGCCGCTGACTTTTTATTGTAAATTTTCATAATTAAAGAACTTATTTTTCTCATTGAAACCGGATAAAAAGAATTTATACGCTTCGTCGAAGATTACGTTCTATGTACTTATTACATTATTGCGATTATAACTATTATTATTATTATTATTAATATTATTATTATTATTATTATTATTATTATTATTACTATTTATATTAACAAAAATCTTCCTCTGATATACATTACCTTTGTCAAGGACACTAAATTTGCTCGGATATTATATTATCTGTTAGAAATAAATGTATTTTTTCGTTTTTGTTTTATCCTTCACACGCACTCGTATATGTACTATTTATACTATATATACGGTTGTATGTGTATCTGTAATTGCATACATTTTTTCCTTCTATTAATTTTTAAGTAAACGGTATATTTTTAACTTTTACATACTATTCTTTAGTTTTTATTTTTCTAAGTACCCAAGTACATTAATTTTGGTGTGCTAAAACATATTAACTCATCGTAAATTATATTTTTACGGATATTATAAATATAATTGAGCGCTCACACATAAAGAAAATATGATTTAATCATTACGATATTTTCTTCCTTAGTATTTCCAATTGTTGTTAAGATATTTCCATTAAATATACATGTATGCGTGTATATGGTACGATGTTAGATATTGAAATGTGTTTATTTTGCTCGTAATCTTTTTGGAAAAGTATTTACTTTCAGTCTCACAGCATCGTGATAAAATCAATGCAGAAGGTACCATTGAATATTTTTCTAAAATTTTTTAAAAACATAACATAAACAGGTTGAAATAAATAAGTTCTTTTTCGGAATGCGATGGAACAATTTAATGCGTAATTTCTTTGTTATATTTTTTAAAAAATCTTTCAATTATTTCTTCGTGTGCGCGCCATCATTTTGGTTTAGTTTTTCGGGAATGAACATAACAGAAAATAAAATATATTAGTTAAATATATACAGTGTATTAATTATGTTATCAATAGCTAAATAGCTAGTGTGCCTTACTTTTTCTTTTTTTTTTCTTTTTTTTTCTTTTTTTTTTTTTTAAATAATAAACAAGAAGAAACATTGAATAAATTTTAAATGTTTTAATTTTTAAGAGTATATAATACCCGTGTAATATTAATTTTACGTAACTTTTAATACAGAGTAATATTTTGTTTTCTAGTTATAGTTATGTATATATATATATACACGCATATATGATTTATGTATATACATATATAAATATATAAATATGTATATTTTACATGGACCATAAAAGTTTTATATTTAATATGTAGCGTATATAATAGAATTAAAATGAGCAAATTGTGTGTGTACGTGCGTGTTTAAGTCTTTTCCCTGGATGTGTCATGCATATTTTAATGTTAATAATGATAAATTTATTTAAGATTAATTAATACTTTACGTTTAAAGATTGGTTGGAAAAAGCGGACGTTAAATTAAAGAAATAAAAAAGAAAAAAAAAGGAAAAAGCAAATAAGTAATTGAATAGTAACCCGTTATGTAATGCAAGTATGCTGTTGAGGAAACACTGCCTTGAACATTTTAATATATAAGCGTGTTTTGATTTTTTATTAACGGGATTTATTGTTTATTTATTATTTCGTCATTTTTACGAGTAATATGTTATTATCGTTTTTGTTGTTGTTTTATAATATTATTATTGTTATAATTTTCAGGCCGATGCATATGTGTATGAATTTATATTTAATTTAAATAATAAAATGTGAAATAAATTCTTTAAAATGTGTACTATGTAGATTATGTTTAATTACAAAATTTCTCATATATTTCATAATGCAAAGAATATATATGGAAATAAAAATTAAATATACGCTTAGGTCTGAATAAAATCTGAATCGTAAAGTTTTAAGTATATTTTTACTAAAATGTTTTAGACAAGAAATGGTCATTTATTTTTATATATATATATATATATAAATTTGCCCCTTGACCCCTCTTGCTTACATTTCTGTCTCTTTCTCTTCTATACTTTATATAAAACGATCAAAATTTACGTCATTGTTACCGGCATCGACACAACAAAAAAAAATAATAACGTAATCACAAAAATTATCCTTATTTCCTTTAAATCAAATACATAAAATTGGAACATTTTTTTGTTATATAAAATTGTGACATTTTTTTGGCTACAAAATCTAATGGGGACCGGCCTAAGAATTACGTTATAATTAATATATATATATATATATATATATATATCTAAGCAATAGCGAAGAATTTGCCACATTTATACGTGATATACATCTTTTGGTTCGAAAACGACAAATGTAGAAAAGTTTGAAGCGTTAAAATATAACAAACGTTACATAAAATTTTGATATTTTTTCTAATGGGGGTCGGCTTAAGAATTATGTTGTAATTAATATATATGAAATAATAATAATAAACATCAACAATTCAAATAATTGACTGATTTTTAAAAGACGTCTTTGAACTTAAAAGCTAATATGAATAAATATTACTCATTTATTTTCGGTTAAGTCATTTGATAATTTAAGCGGTTAATTTATTTTTACTTCTAATTTGAAGTAAACCTTTATTTTAGAATTGGCCGCTTATTATTTTTCATGCAATCGTTATAGTTTACCGAATTAAATTACGAATCGAATGTTTCTTGCGAGCAACGGTTGCAATTTATCAAAAACATTATTTACCATCTTCCAGATATTCCAAACTTTTAGCATGCTATATATATATATATGTATGTATACATAAGTATATTATATTAATAATCAAAATTTCAAAAACGTTTTTTGAACTCTTCAGCACAGTAAAGTGATTCAAGGTCTTTTGCTACGTTCAGTTTTTCTTAAATTTAAAATTTTTCTAAATTACTTAATTTAACAAAAAAAGTACAAAACTTTTTGTGTTTCAACTATGATGATGATTTAAAATACATCTTTCCATCTTATTATCGTAACCCCTTAAAGTGTACAGTGATCGCCATTGGTATTGTATTTTAAGAGTGCGTCTGTTTTAGAAATAAATTAATATCTTATTACATCCATGTTTTTATTTTGTAAAATCGAAAAAAAGAGAATATTAAACAGTCTTTTACATTTACAAACGATATTCTACCCTTTAGGCTTTGTTGCACATCTTAATTCTGTAATAATTATGTTTCATGAAATTATGAACTCTTCTATTTAATTTTAATTGAACTTTTTTTTATTTTTTTCCCCTAATTATATATCGTTCCAGTTCAGTTTTACTCTTGAAGTCGAACTTTCTCTCGTTATTATATTTTAAAATGAAAACATAATTCTGAAATAAAACATCACAAACGAACAAATTTATTAATTTGCCTAATAAGTAAGTTTTAAAATAAAAATTGTAATTACATTGACTCACATTTCCTGGTTAATTTCTTTAATCAGTTTTTTAACTGGGTGATCAATTCCTGTTTTGGTTCGTAAAAGTGGTAATAATAATAATAATAAATAAATAAATAATTCGACATCGATGAATAATATTGTTTAAAATATTGTCCACAAAAATTCTCTTGATGTGATAATTCATACCGGAATTGACTAATAAAAGGTCAACATTGTAACGTACAGTGATAAATCTAATCTATTCTAAACATGTAGTAAGTTCCGAATGCTACTTTGTTTATATATCGATCTATTGCCAACACAAACATATGGCATATGAATCATAGATAAAAACTCGTAGGCGATCTTTTATGCGCTTTTTTTCTCCTTCCTTTACATACATGATCACTTTTTCATCTCCATCGGAAGAGTAATTAAAGGTTAATTGGGTTCTCTTAGATGAAAAATATCATCCCGCATCCTACAAAGTTCATAGGCGTTCTGAATGATAGCGTTTACAGTTCAGGTCTTATTAATTCGTCTGTAGCGGAAGCTATTAATGAGATAAGGAACTATTATAACGAAAAAAAAAAAAGAAACATACGATCATTTACACCCTGAAGGATAATTTTATTTCCGAATGATATTCAAGCACACAGGAGTACCCATACTTCTACCGTCGCCGGAGTGCAATAAATTGCCTTCCCTTGTTTATAATAGAATTGATTAAATTTTACACGATTAATTAAAAATTCTGAAAATTATACCGCTCCGTACACTAGAAAATGTTTTCTTTCGCATCTTTCTACGAAAATAAAGTGAGACTTTACGATTCAACATATACTAATATTAAAACAACATAGTAATAACGTTTTTATCTTTAATTTGAAACGGTCACGATTTTTCATTAATAAATTTTTATCATATTTTTTTTTCTTCTTCGAACAACAGAATAAATTTAGTGCATTATATTTGATGAAAGTTGAAACACAAGTTTTATTGATTTAGAGTCGAAATGAAGTGTTGAAAAATGGCATTTAAATAAACGAAATATGAACTAGACTGCCGTGTAGTTTTTCTCTCTGTTTTTTGATGCAGAAGTGCAGACTTTTAATAGTATAGTTAATAAACAATAATAATATTCTTTTTAATATTTTTTTCCTTTTTTTTTTTTTTTAATTTTATTTTCATTTTCAATAAATACATAACTTTAAAAACACTTTTTATTTTTAAAGAAAACTTATAGTACAAATACTTGTTCAGTACCACTGCCAAGGGTACTTCAGTCGATCTAAGCGATATGCAAACAAGAGAAATGTATGTAATTATACTTAATGTTTCGGAACGTGTATTAACTTTTATATATTTTTTTAAAATTGTAAGATGTGTAACTGTTTTGTTAAAATTGTAATAATATTGTATAAGGAGATATTGGGGCTGATGAAGGTGTTAACTTTATATTATTTTGTTGACTATTTATTAATTGTTTTGTTGTATATGCATATATATATATATATATATATATAAAAATTATCTTTTTAAATTATTTTATAAATAAATGTAACACGTGTAAACTGTTTACTAGAGTTTTGATATAAACACATCGGCTTGTTAATTGTGTATCATATGTTTACTATTATTTTAAGCTTTTGTTGACTTTTCATTAAAAATATTCACCTTACTAATCTTTATTTATTTTTGAATTATTAATTTTTAAAACAGCGTATATCCATTGTTGGCAGTTTTTGTCAAAATCTATAAAAATACCTTCATTGTTCAATATTCCTATGTGAATTGTTCTATACGGAACAGTTTTGGCGGATTCTCCGAGGAGTAGACTAATTTACGATACGTGATAAAGCTGCTAATTTATAACCAGTTAAGTATGATATTTCACGCGCTAAAGGTTTTGCGTATTCGGTTAAAGATTGTCATTATTTACATTTATGTAATACTAAATTTAATGGGCATTAAAGGTAATGAGGCGGCAGATTCCTTAGGCTCGGGTTGCTGCTTTCTCTCGTTCCTTTTCTTAAGGAAAATTCCATCCTCTAACCTGAATTCCCTATGTACAAAGTTTCATCTCAAATTTTGGTCAGATATTAACCCCTCCTCCTTTCGTAACGATCAACCCTTTTATCTGTCTGTACAACCTAGTCTTCCTTCTGATATTCCTGGTTCTTTGAGTTTCCTTCACTTCCTCGTTCTGTTGTCATTTCTATGATTCGCTTGTGTTTTAGTCATTTTGCTCTCCCTTCCTCTCGTTTTCGCTATTCCCCATTTTGTTTCCTCTCCACAGCGGTGGTTTGCGACGCCAATCACATCTTTTTTGAATGTCCATTCCTTTCTGTCGAACGTTTTATTTTATATTCTTGTCTGCTGAAACTCAACCTACTCTTTTTTTTTTTTCTGTTTTTTTATATAAAATAATAATTTACGGGGCCCACAAGACACTAGCCCGTCTGTGGGTTCCAAACATAGTTATATCATTTATTTGTACAATATAACATCAACTTAACTTAAGTACTACTTTCTGTTACAGCATAAAAAGTGTTAAATTATATATTACTATATTACAAAATCCACACTCTCATTATTTATCATTTATATTACAATTATACCGTCATTTAAAATAATATTTCCTATTACAATACCTTAATATGATAACTTATATATTACAATAATACAATATAATTTTTGTACTACTACCACTCTCTCATTAGCAGCTTAAAACTGGAAATAGTAACGAATCTCATGTCAACGTAGTCATTGTTATAAGTGGTTATTACTAGTATTACGATAGTTTTTTTTTTTTTTTTTTTTTTTTTTTTATTATTATTATTTCTATTGCTCTTTATACCATGCTATCAACCAAATTTTAACCTTATTTTTCCGTCTCTCCAGATTTTTTTTCATTTCGAATTTCCTTTGGTGTCTTCCCCATTAATTTTATTAATACCTCTCTTCCTCTACATTGTCCATTTTACTGTTAATCCCCCTAGACATATTGTGCATTGTATATTTTGTTCTCCCCCTCGTCATCCATTATTTCATCCATTAGTTCCTTTATATTGTCCATATCTGACCGAATCAAAATTTAAATGACGGTCCTTTTCTTTGGCGTTCCAAAGGGGGTATGAAAAAAAAAGAAAAAAAAAACCTAAAACAAATATTTAAAGTTCCTATTACGCACTGTGTCCGTAAATTCATATACAGTAAAAATCGGTTATATCGGCATATCGGTTATAGGGGGAGGAATATTGTCGGAACCGGGGCTGAACTCGGCTAAATTACAGAAACAAAGAGTATATTCATTTTTAGCAGTTTTTTATTGAGCTAAATTTTAATTATCGTAACGTTTAGCTCCAAATTCTTGACTTCTTTTTTTGTATTGAACGAAAACAATAATTCAATATTTTGTATACAAGATCGTTAAACGCCTTAGAAAAACATGTCGATGTTATTTTACAACTGTTTCGATGTGTACGTACTCTACCGTGGACTACCATAGTGATTAATAATTCTCTTTCGTTGGTATTTTGCTTTCTTATCGTATTATTGCCGGTTCTATTTTTTTACATGACTAACAGAAGAACACTGCAACAATACGCACTTTCAATAACTTTATCATCAACATTGTAAAAGGTCATTTTGTGAAAAATTTTAATGCTTCGAAAATTCCGTTGAGCTATCGAAATACGGTTGTTTAACCAGTAAACAGTAAACTTTCCGTTAACTTACAACATGCCGGAAATTATTTTTTTTCAAACTTTGATTATTACAATATCCCGTGGTCCTAATTTTAAAGTTACAAGTTTGGCCAGACTTAATTAGAAAAAATTACCTTTAAATGTGTATGTTTATAAAAACAATTTTGAAAATTTCAACTATAATACTAGCGCCGTAAATGACGGCGCGTTATTTTTCACTCTTTTTTGAACATTTCGCAAACTTTGAAACTTTCGTTAAAAAATCGAAATATAATTTCATTACCTCCGGTTACGAGCTTATCAATGTACCGCGCGTCGGAAAAAAGTTATATTTTTTTCTTAACCAGGGTCCGAATTTAAAGCTTTAAAAAATTCGGTCATATTTTTCTTACAAAGTTCCTGTTTATACACGCATGGTTTAAGAGGACGTATTTTGGTTTTTCAACGTTTGTAGTCGAGATGCTACCTATAAAAATATACTTGCTTTTACTGTTTCCCCACAAAACGGGGGGGGGGGGTGATTATTGAAAATGATAATTTTTTGTAATACTATTATCTAGTGGCAGGTTATAAATTATTATGCAATTCTGTAGGGGTTGCGTAAAGTTCCATATTGTATATTATTTATTTTTTATTTTCGTTTTTTTTTTAACGACTAGATTAATCGATTATGTTCACTGGCTTAAAGGACATTTTAATTATGAATAAACGCATAATTTTTAAGTTAATAAATTTAGCCACTCCTGAGTTTTCGAAATTCGATTCCTGAACTACCTTTTAAAATTCCGTACATTATAAGTAATTCTGATATTTTCAAAAATTCCTATTTCAGACTTAAAATAATACGTATTTCCTCTTTCTCTATTTTTCTCTCTGGCTTTTATTCCAATCGAGTTTTTCAATTTTATAAATTCTCTTAGCTAGCTACCAGTGGCGGCGCAATTGACTAGACGGCGATGTTTTGTTCAGATAGGACTTAATTCGAATTCCACTGCTACACACTGAAAATACAGATAAATTCATCTTGCTCTTGGTGATAAAGTTCATTGCTGATGGGGGCACCCCAAGAAAAAACATTAGGCAACCGCATTACTTGCAATTTATAGTCCTAAATACATTGCTTTCATAAAGTACTCGGGTTATATTACAATGCAATAATCTCAATAAAACATACGCAGTGCAGATATGGACGGGGGGCTGTGTGATATCAGCGATTAGGTCTATTACAATCGCATTTTTAAGTTGATCATATTATATTGGTGCATGTTTAGCCTCTAAAGTTATTTGTAGCAAGAAAGAGAGAGGGAGTACGTAATGGAATATCATTTAATCAAACAAGAAATAAAAGCGATGTACATAATATTAACATAAAAAGTTAAATAAAAATTATCCAACGACGATTAAAAGTTATGTATTGTAAAACAGCAGAGATGGGCATCAGTGCGATAAAACGAAATAAATAATTAAAATATTAAGAATACGTTGTTTCAAGATTAAAATTGTATCAGCACATTCGCATAGTTATGGAGATTGTTATGTAGAAGAATAGTACGCGTCCATGATATTATAATTAGAGATGCGCAGATCAACTCCGCTAGAGCAGTTTTGGGTACATATATGTGTCCGTTCCGACTGCGGATATATATCCGCTTCTCAACTCCAACTCCGGTTGAGTTATCTCATATCCAGCGTATAATCGCTCTCTTCGCTGCGTATTTAACTCCAACTCCGCGTAGTACTCCGACGAACGCACAAAGCAACAAAACGTCCTTGAACACGGTGAGCATTTTCTTCGCGCAATTCTGATTTACCGGCACCTTTTTCTGATAAAATAGCTAGTTCGCATCGCGTGAAATAACACCAAGCATTCAATTCGTGTATCACATTGCTCATTCTGAGTTGGACATTTTAAATCACACCGTCGCTATTGCTGTCTGTGAACACGACCTAATTCTACGAAACAGTAATGATAAGGCAAATTTTGACAGTTGCGCGCGCAGCTGTCGCCTTTCGGAGTGGTCATATATCAAATCACTCCGTCAGGGGTGAATTCAACTGTGTCTGGAATGATAATATTTATGTGACGTTTTTCGGATTTGAGATATGTCGCCGGAAATATATCCGACTGTGTCCGGCCGCGGATATGTTTCGGAGGGCGACACTCGAATTGCGCACCGTTGTTTACCTGGCGGACGGTTAAAAAGGTCTTAATAATCTAAACACTCGAATTCCGATGTGAAATATAAAAAAACGAACGAAAACGGCACTGGGACCATGATATTTGTTGGACTCCAAACCTGATGGCTGCTTTATCGTATAAAATTTGAATGTTCAATGGCTTTCAACATTTTTACGCATCATCGTATACTTAAAAAATAATATTTAAAATCCGCCAACGAAAAACAATAACAACACTGATTTATGTGTATTAAAAATATCTCCTCTATAACGACGGTTTATTAAAAAATATTTCAGAATACGCCAGGTTAATTTTAAATATATATATACTAATTGTTTAAACTTCCAGTTTCATTTTTCGTTTACGAAACAAATATTGTATACTTTTGATAAATAACTGCGATACATATTTACGTTCTCATTTATTTTTTAATCATTAAAAATTCATTCTGGCTTTTGCAATTGGCTAGTTAGTTCAACCTTCAGTAATTTTACATTTAACAGTCTATTTACATTTATGATATTTTATCTTTCTGTTATTATAATAATAGATGCTTAATTTGTCGAACTGGAAAATTTCATACGGTCATCACATTTGTATTTTATGTCAATTAATCAGCTGATATGATCGTATTTTGTATAATTGTGAAACTTCATAAAATATAATATGCCGTGCACTGAAGTATATTCAGTTAGAAATTATTGTAATTTACATTCTATTTCGTATAATATTCGCGCAAAAATTTATTCTATTCTATGCAGCATTTCTTTAAATATGTGTATGTTCCGTAGAGGTTGTTAAAAATATTTAGAATAAGAACCGTATTGCTAACGGGATGATGATAGTCTATTTTTCGCAAACCGTTAAGGAGGTTTTTTCTAAGCAACCGAAATGTTATTCCAAATAGCAAACGTTCCCCCCATCGAGATATGATAAGACATTTTGGAAGTCACTGAAAGAACGACACTTTTACTGATTTTTTAATTCCTTCGTCGATTTTATAAAATCCGGAGTATTTTTTTTTAAAGCGGTGCGCAATTCGAGGTCTCAGCGGGCGGCTATTTCGGGTCGGTGTGGAATTCGAGTCCGACTTGTCACTGTGTGAAGTGTTGGTGCGCAATTCGGGTGTCCGTGTTTCCGACGATATAACTGTGTCCGGAGTTACCCATGCCTAATTATAATGGCACATCATGAAGATTATGTGTGAAAACAAACAACAAAGAAAAAGATATAAGCGCCATGTTACTCTTTCTCTTTACTTATACAGAGGTGCAACATTTGGTGACCAAAAAAAAAAATATTAATAAAAGTTATTTCCATGATTAAAAATTTAACTTTTTAAGATACGTTAACAGTGTCTCTGTAGGAAAATTTCTTAATACAAATACCCCCATTTTAGTTAGAAAACACTAATTTTGCTGCAAAATACAGAAACACTTAATTTTTATTATAAACAGCCGGATTTTGGGTAGACAACAGATATTTTAATGTAAAATATTAACTTTTAGTTAAAGAAAAATAATTTTTAATATAAAGACACGCACTTTAATCAAAAATAATAGTACTTGGTTATTTTCAGACGTTTTTGAATATGTTGTTTCTGTACGATGTTCAGTTCCAGTAACAATATCTAGACGAATAAGACCAAATGAGGGTAGGATTGAAGGATGTAATTTTCTTATTTGAAGAAGAATCTATGTACTCGTATTTTATTCCCGCGCACTCAGTTTCATACTCTATTCTATTGAGCAATATAGACTGACGCGTAACACAGTAACACATATTCGTGCAATACTAATCACATTTATGCAGTATTTTTATACTGAAAAATAAAAATACAATTTTAAAAAATGTAAGAACGGAACACGTTTCAGCAGTTCAAAATTTGAATTCTAAATGTCGAATTTCGAATGTTTTTATCTGACTCGAGGCTTTTCAGTTCCTTCAAGCGCCAAATTGAAACTAAATGAAAGAACCGAAGAATGATATTACGAACGTTAAACTCTGTGGCCTGCTGTAAACAATTAATACAACTGAAAGGATTAGAAAATCAATCGAGAATTCATAATTTTCTCTTGTGCCTCATTAGCGTCGGTAGGACTGTATAGTTCAATTTTATTCTTCGTGTAAACACTTTTTTAGATGTACTATCATAAATCTTGGCGCGGTTTAAATTCCGTTTTCATTAGTTCATAATACGCAATATTTTTTGGGGATTACCCGGTTTTTCCTTCAACTTGAAATGGTTTTTTTTTTTTTCTTTTCTTCTTTTTCATTTATTTATTTGACATAATCGAATCGGGCATTATTTTAAAAATGCTGCGCTACTTTGTAAGGTCATTATCATCATTGATACGAGTGCAAAGTTTCATGATCGCAATAAAAACAGTCAACAAAGCAATATTTGGAAAGGTTGCAGTAAAGTGATAAGAAATTAATTATTAGTATCAGCCATTACTGATATATATTATATTAACGATTAAACATACTATTAAAGGCAGTTCTAATCAGCCGACGTAGGTAACGTGTACCTGGTTATTAAAACATATCTGCATTTGCTTAATAATTAATAAAAAAAAATATAAGAATTAAGCTGTTTTTTTTTTTTTAATTAATGAAATTTTAATCGATAAATTTTTTTAATTAAAAAAATTAATAATTACTATGTTACAAAAAACGGAAACCACTTTATTTTCTAAATTTAGTTTGCTGAAATGGCCAATATATTTTCATAATCTGACTGTAAGAATGCACGTGGTATTTGCTTAATAATTAATGAACGGAAGGTATCAGAAATAAATTGATATTCTTTTTTTTCTTTTTTTAAACTGCTCTTCAATCGATAAACCTTAAATAAACAGATAAATAACTGCTATATTAAAAAAATGCAACATTGCACCCTTTTTTTTTTCGTAAAAAATCATCAAGTTACATTTTCATAATTTATTTCTTGCACACGAAGCAACAGAGCCCAATTATTACAGTTATTTTTTATCACATCTTCCTAATTTTCTGACACCACCGGCTTTAGTTTAAATATTACAATTGAACCCCGTAGCAATGCAGTGTGTCCCGCAAATGCAACATGTATTTCGATAAATAGGTGAATAAAACGTAAGAAAAATTCTCTGCTTAAAAAAATTATTAGGATGGAAAAGGTGATCAGTATAAACAAAATTTTCATTTTCAATAAATAATAAATCTATATACATTTATAAAAAAGTATCATTATCATTGGTCTATTTCAGTTATGCTTATTACATACCTACCTTACGTTTAACGCGTAACGCGTAACCAAAATTTTTCCCTACCGTGCCAAGTATATATTATGAGAATACTCATAAACTGTATACTATACGAAGTCCCGAGTATAAATACTTAACTATACATTTACTCATTTTGGTATACTACTAGACCCAGACAGACACTTATACATACTTACGCATAAACACAAATACATACCTACCTTACGTTTAACGCGTAACGAAAATTTTTTCCTACCGTACCAAAATTTTTCCCTACCGCGCGATAAGAAGTTTCACTTCAAAAAGGCCGCAACTCTATTCCTACCGCAAGCTTTAAAAGACACGTGTTTGATAAAATTTGGTATGTAATAGTCTGGCAACAGTCAAAGGGTGTAGATTACCGAAATTTTTTCTGTTTACAAGGCCCTCCAGATGTACTTTCTGAATTGTTTAGTGGTTTGTCTTGAATCGAAATTAATGGCGAATAGTTCGGTGTGAATTGTTTTTGTTCAGTTATAATAAGCCGTAATTTGTTTAATATCAAGGATATTCAGATAATTTTGAGGTTAAAGGTAATAAAGAAATAAACCTGTACAAAATAAATTTTCTAGGCAGTTTTCCTTTTTTTATATTATTATTAACTGTGAAAATTTTAACTGAAAGTAGTACGGAAGTCTTAGGTAGCAAAGTTAGTGGAACTAAACCTTGTTTAAGATTTTGTTAAGTATTTTATCAACAATTCTTTCGTCATATATTTTTTCGATTGCAACTATTTTTCAATGTTTCAGATTAGATATGACTCAAATTTAAAGTTAGTGTAATCTATTAATTGCATGAATAAACATGTTTTTATGTTGTTCAGGATGATCGGAAATGTTATCAAATACTGCATTTTGGTTTGTTGAGTTTGTTTATATAATATCATTTGTTACTTTTTCCGAAATAGTGAAAACATTCTCTATGCTCAGAATGTTATGTATAATATATATATATATATATATACAAGAAAAGAAACATACGCAAATGAACTTTCAAAATATTGGGCAAAAATCTTAATGCGGGAAATGGACAAAAATTGAAACACTATAGAGTTGAAGACAAATACTTAAAAAGTATTCTAGACGGACAAGATTACAACTTGGAAAATTTTTTATCAGTTAACAAAGCCTTCTAATAGATATTTGTAAAAGAAAAAAAAAGTGGATAGAATATGTAATCAAACATGAACGCTTGCTAGCGAATAGGATAAAGGGTAAAATTCCAGGAAAAAGACCAAGCGGAGAGACCCAAGAACAATTTTTTAGACACGTATTAAAGTAAGAAGCCAGAACTGTACGTGGACTGAAGAAATAGACTGAGAATCGAAAAAGATGAAAAACAGAAATAGCAAGAACGCTGTCGTCGTTCCACCGTTGTTTCCTTAATTAGACTCAAGATCAATCATTCCTTCTCCTCGCTTTCGATTCCTTTCGTTCCCTTCTCCTTTCTGCCCTCTTCATCCTTCTGAGCCTTCTTGTATTTGTAATTCAAATCATATCCTTTTCGAATGTTCTGCACTCCTCAACGAACTATCCCTTCTATACGTCCAACCTTTAGTTTTGGATCTTCCTACTTCTTTTAACGCTGCTTATGGGGCGTTTCACGTCAATTGTCGCAACGCGGCGCTCGAGCGCTAAAACGCTTACTTTTCAACTGATGATTACCCTACTAAGAATCATACACAAAAAATAACAACACGTTTTCGATATGTTTTTTTTTTTCTTCAGTTTTCCAATGAAATCATTCGCTCTTTTTTGAAAATGTGCCTTTTTAAGCTCAAAAAAAAACACAAAACGTGTTATATCTTTAAAAGGGCATTTTTAATATTCTCTTTTAAATACTCTAGATCGAAAGAGGAGAGTTTTTTACGGCGATATACCAACTTTCATCAGAGTGTGGTTTTTGTTTCTTTTACGAGATATTGAACGCCAACAAAAAGGCGGACCGCCGCTGCGACGCGTGACGCAGACTAATGCAAAATGTTTATCGGGGTATTGCAATATTTGTTTTGGATTATGGGGTTAGCTTGCGTTCATCTAGTTATGGATTGTCGTCGTTGTGATTGTACTGAATAACAAGAGTGAGCGTCGTCGAAAGCGCGTATTACTTTATGAACATCGAAAAACTTGAGCTTATAATTTTGGAAATTAATTTATTCAGCTTTAATTAAATAACCTATTTGTTATAGATTAATTATTTCTTATTTCGGGTTTTCATTCAAGATGCATTAATCCGTTTGGTAAAAGTAATCATTCTAATTTTTTTTTTTTTTTTTATTATCCCATTTCCAACATGGCGGGTGGGGCAACTGTATTTAAAATAATTGATGTATAAAGAAGCAGAAGACTAGTGTACTTAAGTGAAAGGTGTGTGTAAGTGAAAAGTGGCTGCAGATAAGTAACGGAAGTATTTTGTATATGTGGTAGTCCTCTGCGTGCGTACTTAAACTTAGAATGGTGACAGGATGAAAACATAGTCCCGTCAACCAAGAAAGTGTGTGTGTAATGGTGTTTGTACAATAAGCAAATGAGTAATCTAATTATTATATGCTATAAATATAAATATATACGTAATAGTGAAGTAGACCACGCCGCTTGAAGCAATCAATGTCACGGGTTCACGGTTGAATAAAGAATTTGAGGTTATGAATTTTTTAAAGTGAATTTCTGACGCATCGTTCTTTCCGCAAATTCAAGAAATGCAACGTAATTATTCTTGTGCAGAACGATTGGTTTAGGATACCGGTTTATCTTGAAGGTCTCACGCAGAGAAAAGAAGGCGGGACACTTAAAAATGAAATGTTTCAAATCATCAATTGCATCACAGGAGCATAAAGTACACTCCAGAGCACCAGCAAGCTTAAACCTAAACAATTAGGATTGAAGCAAACCGTGTCCAGAAAGCACCTGCGAATTGAAAAAATTTATTTTCATACATTTAATTTTTAGTCTTAAGGACACGTCCGGCAAGAAACCATATGTTTTCCTGCCGGCAGCATTCCTATCCCACCTCTCCTGCCAATAATAGACAATCAGTTCGTTAACATATTTTTTTGAAAATTTTATTATTAATGTTAGTGGTAGTATCAAGGAAGACATTATCTAAAAACTTTAGCGATCTCATGGAAGAAACCTCACCAACGAGCCTATGCTCACTAACCATAGCCTTATCTACCAGATATAAATCCAGCGGGAGAACCTCACAGATCACACAGGCTGCAGATGTTGGTGACGTTTTATACAGGGAAGAAATCCCGTAATAAGAACTTCCTCTGCTGCTTGTTGATGCGATTTAGAATTCTGCGATTGACGTACGTCGTAGCGTCATACCCATACAAGGATTGTATAAGGCCCTTGTATAGAATGAGCCGTTCTCTGAAAGCCAATCCCCAAGCATTAGGTTGTAATCGGACAAGTTTGTTAAACAGTTTATCACATTTGTCAGTTATCATATAGTAATGAGGGAGAAATGTTAATTTGGCATCTAAAAAAACTCCCAGATATTTAAAACGAGATGTATAAGTAATTGTTGACCCCGATATGAGAGGAAGTGCAGCAACCTGATCAACAATGCTACGATCATCGAACACAGAGAAACTGCACTTGGTAATGGAGAAAGCTAAACCAAGATCACCAACAACCCCCTCCAAAATTCTGGAAACAGTTGCCATTTGCTCAAATGGATAATCTTTATGGATCTCGGAGGTGAAGCACACAAGTCATCTGCATATGAGATTAGCTCGCACTTATTATGAATTATGCTACAGAATTCCTCGACCGTGCGATGAACTACTGAGTATAGTAGATTCCACAGAGTAGGACCTAAGACAGATCCCTGTGGAACACCACAAGTAGCCTTCTTGTAACAGAGTGATGTGCCAAGTTCGAGGCTCGCAAGCTTACCAGAAAAGTAATTTATAATTAGGTTAATTAAATATGAATTAAAATTCTTCTTCTTTAAGATGTCAACAATTCCGGACCATTTGCGGTTATCAAAAGCTCCTTTGATGTCATAGAAAATGACAACCGCAGACCCGCTAGTGCAGACTGAAGATCTAATTTTAGATACTAATGCATGCACTGCACCCTCCGAAGAAAATCCGGCGCGGAAACCAAATTGATTACGGTGGAGCAGGCCTTCACAGGACACCTCATTCAGTAGTAATCTGTGAATGACCTTTTCGAATACTTTATCGATTGAGTTTAACAATGAGATAGGTCGATAGCTGCTAACAAAGGAAGGATCTTTACCAGGCTTGGAAAGCAGCTTGATATTAGCAACTTCCCAACACGGGGGAAAAGTTTGTAGGGCTATGCATTTTGAAAATAATATAAGAAAGAGACTGGTAAATCTCCTATTTAGAAATTTTACAACTCTGTTATTAATTTTATCCGAAGGAGCAGCTTTTTCATTTTTAAAATTTTTAATAATATCATCCACAAAACTGAAGTGATACTGGGGAGCGAGACATTATCAGAACGAACATAAAGTAATGTTTTATCTGTTTTATTTTGAAAAAAATGATCCAAGAGCAGCCTACACCTGTTAGCATCAGAACTGGGCAGTTGCTGGTTAGACCCTATGTCAGGGATAACCAGCCCCACTCTATCCTTCACCAACATTTTATACGGTCTCCCCCAGGCAGAACTTCTATTGACAAGGTTCTTCCAATGCAAGAGCTTGGCCCTAGAAATTTCTTTTTTATATTGAATATTCAATTCAGTTAAAATATTATCTAAGAGAAATAAGTTGAAACTGTTTTTACACTTAGATTTATTTTTCCTGACAGAATTAATTTTATCCTTAATATTTTGCAATTTGTAATTCCACCAATCACTAGAAAGAGACTTGTTTATAAATTGACTCCTGCTAATAACGCGAGAAATGTAGAAATGAAATTTATTGACACTTTTATCCAGGGCCAGCCCATGAGTACATTTTTGAACATTTTAAATGAAAGTATTTATATAATTATTATTTAAATTTTTAGCAAAATTATTAATACTCAACTTTACATATACCCTGGCAGGGATAATGGCAAATTTAAAATTGAGGTCAAAAATTATATTTTTATGGAAAGTTGAGTCAGAATTTTGCAGATGAAAAGTTAATCGCGAAGCCAATTTTGTCGAGACGAGCAGGTAATCTATGATACTACTCCCGTTGTAGTTCATAAAAGTAGGAGTTTTATTGTTTTTAATGGTGAGATTATTTGAATAAATTAGATCAATTAATAATAGAAAATCTTTAGAGTACCCAATACGGGACTCCATTATTGGTAAACGTGTGTTAAGGTCTCCAACAACAACGGGCAGGAGGTGAGGATAAGATTTAATTGCAATATCAATTGAATTAATTGGAATATCTTCTGGTTTGTTAGGTGAGATATAGGAGGAAATTAACATAATTTCATCTATATCAATAGCGATAAGGTTGAATGAGTTTATCAGTAACTTATGAGCTATACTTCTCTTAATAATGATAGCAATTCTGTTATTGACGTAAGAGACATAATTGCAGTTAACAGGAATAACAGCGCTAGTTAAATATGGCTCGGCTATGCATGATACGCCAATTTGAGAGTCGTATATAGATTTAAGATGGAGTAACTGCCCAGGATAACAGTTACCCACGTTTAAAAATGAACACCTAAGCGCGTCCAAAATCTATCTTAGACTTTGGTAGTTCACATGATTTCACAAACGCGGAACAGTTCCTGCTGTAGGCAGCGTGATCAACCTCAGACGCACAATTATTAACTAAATTAGTATCGAAAATGTTCTTAATAAAATTAAATTTATCGTCATTTAGAATTTTAGCTGCTACACGGTTTGAACAAGCCTTGTCACAAACGGAGACGAACTTTTTGTATGTTTCTTCAGTCCTGCAGTATTTCGTTGGATGTCCAAACTTGTTACAAGCACTGCACCTTCTTGGATTAATTGAATCAACATACGAGAGTAATTCCCAACGTATCCTTATTCTACCTTCTCCTCCTTGCGTGATCGTTGTATACTGTTGCGACGTTAATTGAACATAAGCTCTACTAGCGTGTTCAGTGCTAATTTTGGTTATATTGATAGGTTTAGAGCCAGTTAGAGTCAGAAAATGCTTGCTAATATCTTTTTCTGTTATATTTTTAGTCCGAAATATGAGAATTGTAGGATCCATAAGCTTTTCCTCAGTTACTTTGCAATTTGTTATATGCTCGTTGATTTCAGCTGCAAGCCTACTTTGTTAATCTTTAGTTTCAGTGTTTATAATTGCAGTATTACTATTGATTTTCTCATAGAATGTGACATTAATTTTGCTCTCAGTTAAATTAATTTTGTCTTTAAGTTGCTTATCGATGTTATCAATATTATCCGATTTCAAGATTAATTTGTTTAACAGTCGTACTTTTATTCAATAAAGCATTTCTGTAACTAATATTAGCTGTGCCTGATTTTCTATCATGAATTACCGCCTAAACGACGTCCCGTACCTCAGTAGATTTAGAATCAACAATTTTTTTAATAGTTGTAGTTGATTCAATATCCTTTCCAACCAAAGTCTCAATAGTTTCCGCATATTTAATAATGTTAATTTTTTGGGCTTTATTAACAGATTTATCTGTAAGTTGTTCTCGCGTATTTAACATGCAATTTTGCATATCTCAGCTAGCTGCCGACCTAGCACTGCTCGGTCATGTTAACTAGAATGTACGATCACAATCGAGGATACAACATCAGTGAAATGGTAACACCGATGTGTCCGATCGAAATAGATTTACCGTATAATTGTCGACAGTAAATAGCTGAACGTTAACTGATAAGAACAAATAATAATAATAAACTAGTTGTAATAATGAAAGTAGATAAGAAAAGAAGAAATCTCACTGATCAATCGACAACCAGCTGAACGCAACACACATAAACTTTATCACTGTACTGAACACAGAGATCGAATCATCCTATATTAACTGAACGAAACAGTTGTTTAACTTTCCCACATCTGAAAAAGATGAGAACATCCATCGATACCAAAAACAGCAAAAATCTGTAATAACTGTAGAACTGAAATTTATAAACGTAAATCAGATTTATCTATTCCCGATACAAAAAAAATAAAGGAAACTGCTTGGATGAATACCACATAAATTAATTTCCAAAGTTATAAGCTCAAGTTTTTCGATGTTCCAAAAGTAATACGCACTTTCGACGACGCTCACTCTTGTTATTCAGCACAATCACAACGACGACAATCTATAACTAGATGAACGCAAGCTAACCGCACAATCCAAACTTAACGTCAAACAAATATTGGAATACCCCGATAAACATTTTGCATTAGTCTGCGTCGCAGCGGCGGTCCGTCTTTTTGTTGGCGTTCAATATCTCGTAAAAGAAAAAAAAACCGCACTCTGATGAAAGTTGGTATATCGACGTAAAAAACCCTCCTATTTCGATCTAGAACATTTAAAAGAGAATATTAAAAATGCCCTTTTAAAGATATAACACGTTTTGTGTTTTTTTTTGAGCTTAAAAAGGCACATTTTCAAAAAAGAGCGAATGATTTCATTGGAAAGCTGAAGAAAAAAAAAACATATCGAAAGGGTTAGTAGCTTAATCATCAGTTGAAAAGTAAGCATTTTGGCACATTGACGTGAATGCCCCCTATATCCTTTTCTTCCCGATGCCTTCAGTTGTTCCGCTGCTGCTGTCCTTTGTGGGTTCTATTTCTGATCGGCTGGTTATTATAATGTTGTTGGGTCAAGGTTGCTAGGGGAAAAAAAGAACGGATCAGTTGAATGACTAAAGCTTAAAGTAATACTTTAACGCGTTAATTTTATTTAAATAGGTTGGTGTGGTGGTGGCGGTGGGGGAGGGGGGAAAATAAATCGCGACATAAAAAAATAAAATCCATTCATAAAAGAAATCTTAAGCAAGGAGCAAGAAGGTTTGAATTGGTTGAAACGGATGAACTACCGACTAAATTGTGTTATTACCTATATATTTTACATGATTAAAAGTCACGTACTCCTGATGTACAAATTTATAGAAAAAATAAGTTTACAAGAATATCAGCTAAACTCATTTATAAAGCCTAATGGTATAAATAATTTTATCTGTAAAAAAAAAAAAAAAAATAGCTCTTTGCGGAAATAATTCTGATGAAAATAATGGGTATAAGGAGCAAAAAAAAATCGGTGGTTAGAAATTAAAATTTTCTACTTTATAATTATAGATGAGGTTATCATAGAATCATTAATAACTTATTAGACTGAACTATCGATTATTCAATCATTTATTGAGCATTGGTCCAACATATAAACTAAATTGCTAAATTAGTGAAGTGTAGGTAATTAAATTGAAGCTAATAGTGAAGTATTTTTTTGTTTATATTTTTTTTCTTTTTTTTTTCTTTTTCTTTTAATGAATGGTTTATGCTATGATTGTGTATAAGAAGATTGATATATTTATATCAGTAATTTATATATGATTAAAAATATTTCCACTTTATTATCGATAATAGAAGTTCGTATCAGTTTTAATCGTAGCTTGACTCTTATCAGATATTCCGGGTAAGAGGAATTTTGCATTACAAATTATAGTAGTATACAAATCGGAAAAATGGCCTAAGCAGAGTTTATAATTAATACGACACAAAACATTTTTTTTCCCCTACAACATGAAAAATTAAGAACTAAATAGCCAGGCGGTTAGAAATGGAAAAGACAAAGGACAGCAGCAACGGAATAACTGAAGACAATGGGAAGGTAAGGATATAGGTAGCGTTAAAGGGAGTAGGAAGATCCAAAACTAAAAGTTGGGCGTAAAGAAAGGAGCGTTCGTTAGAGAATACAGAACATTCGAATAGGATATGATTTGAATCACAAATACAAGAAGGCTCAGAAGCGTGAAGAGAGCAGAAAGGAGAAGGTACGACACAAAACATATCGTATGGTAAAATAATCCACAAGCAGATATTTCTTAATTGTAATCAAGTCAATATCATACATTCAGTTACGAGAATTAAATTAAAAGATAATGTACACGCAGCAGGGCAACATATGGATGCAAATTGCTTACAACTAACTTCATGAAACGAATAATTCACCTTCATGTTTATGTCCACCTTTTGAAAACGTAAAAGATTTTAAATATTTAGAAATATATATTAATAGATCCTTGAGTTGGAAAAAGCACGTTCAAGTCTTAAATTCAAAAATAAGACAGACAATTCCAGCTTTATACAAATTAAAGCAGGTACTTTCATATAAAACACTACGTATATACTACAATGCAATAACTATGTCTAGAATTATATATATCCAAATATGGGGAGAGGCTAAGAAAACGGAAATCAATAAAATGGGTAAAAATCAAAAAAGGTGTCTTAAACTAATACTATCTTACTGGAGGCGAAGTGACCCGAGATCAATTATGTATAGAAGGAAAATGATGAAATGTCACCAAAGATGTACTACTACTATTACAGGTTACTCGAATATAATATCAAGAATATAATGTTACCAACTAGGCTAAAAACTCGAATAACAAGAAATCAAAATAATATATATTACATATATCCCAGAGGGGCAAATATACGAATTGATAACATAGATGATTCGGTTCTAATTAAATTAATGAGAATTATCCCCAGTCATATTATAAACGAAAATAGCATATTAGCGCGTGGAAAAAGGAGCTGGTGAAATGGCTGAAGGAATGGTGCAAAGAATAAAAAACAAACTGCGTCCGAATTCCTCACTCCTAGATAGTTTCAGTCATGCAGCTACTGATATACATGTATTCTATGTTGTTGTTTTTGTGTCGCTCCTCTTTTAACTTATTGTTCGTAATTCATAAAGAAGATATTGTTTACACTATCGTGATATATATATGTATATATGACTTTTAGAGAGAATGTAGGTATGTGTATGGTTTTTCGTTTTTCTTTATACCTATATATAAGTTATATATGTATTTACTAAGACATATATTAATTAAGGTTTATATAATTTCGATGTGTATAATAAGTATGTATAAATTTGTAACGTGTTCAACCTGAATAAACGATAATACGAGTGTCGGGCACTCACACAACGGGCATATTTGTCCAGTGAGACCCACAAACTTATTTTAAAATCAAGAAAAAAAAAAAAATAAATAACATCTTCATCCGGAATAATAGAATGCATATGAGTGTCGCCGCAATCAATTGTTAGAGCGCTTGTCTTCCGTTACGGAAGTCTCGGGTTCGATTCCGGGCGACGACAGAAATTATTACGAAAAATTTTAATTAAATACTCGCTAATAGAATCATATGGAAGGCAAATTGCAAGTATAGTCTTGCGTGACACTCGTGCGTTGCATATAAACGCTACCTATTCTGTACAGCTGGAATTTACAAACAGGTAGTCACGGCGCTCGGAGTCAAGCAATACCACTGAAGCTGATATGTATATACTTAAACAATAAAGAAATAGTAGACAAATGTACAAATGAACGCAATAATTTAGTGATAGGTGAAAGGAAGTCGAGAGTTTGTGAATTACTAATCGCGACGAAAAGAATAATAGTTTAATTTTCTAATGCGTAGTTTATTTTAATTTCGTTAAATCAATTAGAAACATGCGTATGTTTCTTTTCATTGAAACTAGACATGACAAAGTGAGTCTATGTGAAACCATAATATTGCAAAATAAGGGAAAGGATAGTAAAACTAAAAGTAAAAAGTTAAGTAAATTAGAGAGAATAAGAACGCGCAAGAAAACAGACACATCGGGGATAAGAGTTTTGGAACCCGACCGTTGAGCCTAAACTGTGGTAACATCTATAAGATTAAAGAAATTCTGTTGATTCAAGCAAGAGGATTTATTTTCCGCGCAATGCTATCGAAATGGTTGTTATGACGAGGTGCATACCGCATCTTTTCGAACCAGAACATGCGAGAACATGTATTTAGTTCTGTCGCTACAAAAAGCTGAGCATTCCATTTCTATTGAAACGGCACTGGTGTTAATCTTTACATTCTCTTTTCTAAGCTCTGAATATATGATTCTGCTGCATAGGTTGTATTCTAGTTCTTTTCGTCAGACTAGTGTACTCGGAAACGATAATTCTGTCCCAAATACTAGCTGCGCTGCTGATACACTTACATCTGCTTTTATTGATGTGCTCAAGTCCAGCCAAGCAATCAATAATACATCCTGCCAGATGTTGTTTATTTTATATATTTTAAAGTCATTTTAAATGTATCCAAGACATCATTTTCAGTCAGGTGGTACGCTGTTGTTTTTATGTGCTAAATGCTGATTATCTGTGTGAGGTCTGAGAATAAGTTGCTGGTAAATTAACGTCTTTCGTCTGATGTTAATCTTTGTGGTATGCCATATCGTAAAATACATGATACACACTGCGAAAATAGTGCTGCTGCAATTGCTTCAGCTGAAATATCTGCTAAAGATATCGCTTCCGTCTGGACCATCTGTTTATGGAAGTGAAAGATATTTAAACTCATGAATTTCTTCAAGTTGTCAAATGATATCAGTGTGTGCGTAATGAAATTCTTTGGGCGTTTGAAATTTTTTAATCTTCGTATGTCGATTTGTTTTAGATAACTGATATGGTTAACATCTTTTAACCCTTTTCCGAATTTCTTTCGGCGCATCTAGCCACCAGAATTGCATAGTAACCATCTTTATTGAGCCATATTATAGATTGCTTCAAATATTTCGTGCCATAATGATTTTAGCGTCACTCTTAATTTTCTTGAAGGGATCGCAAAAGACATTTAGGATATTCTGCGTGACCACTATAAACTTATAGTTGACAAAGCCATTCCTTCGCATTCATTCAAGAAAAAATGAAGGTAAATCTGAAGAAAAAAAAACAAACTAAAAGAAAACTATCAAAGAAAATTACATAATCAAATGAAGACAATTGCTGAAATTTATACTGTAGATTCCGGTATAACTATGAAATATAGAATTAATTTTTAAACATCGATCGTTAAGTATTGTGTAGATTAGACTAATAAAAGTAATACAGTTACATATATAAATTGCGTAGTACAGCTAAAAAGGTACGAGTAACAATTTTATCAACCCAACCGCAATTACAAATGGTAGTTGAATTATATTAAAAGGAAAATTCGAAGAAATTGCAGCGTATTTAAATTTAGGAATTTTTCGCATAATTTTTTGACAAAAAATCGTTTCTCGTCAGGTGTGGCACTAATTAAACAACAGCAAAAATTTCGAACTGTTAAATTCATTCGCATCATCGTATTTACTACTGATGTAATAGCGGCGACGCGAGGTGCAGCGAACTTAAGTTTCAAAAATACAATTGCCGAGTTTACAGAAACTAAAACTGCACTTTATTTCTTCAAAATGATATTGGCCATGAGAAACTGTCACATGATGCATACGCACAAACTTAACCTTTAAATGTAACATGTATATTATGGATTTAAACACGACTAATAAATAATGTTGTGCACAAATCTCAATCCGAACATGTGAATTTAAGTATTTTAAATGCTTTGACTTTCGGTTTTTTTATTTTAATGTTGTTGCATCGCTGTTAATGCGTCGCGCACTAAAAATGTTCCTGCTTGAAAATTAATAATATTTACCCAATAATACTTAAGACTTAAAATTTTCAAAATATCTAAAAATCTTTTCAAAAAAGGTGAAGTGTTTAATATTTTTTAATTTATAGAATGGTGTAACGTAACGAAAAATTACAACACACAATGTTAACACTGAATGTTATTATCCATAAAGTACTCAATAAGGATTTTACGCTTGTACTTATAATTCTTTAGTTTAGTTTTTAATTTTTTCGCGGTAGTGAATTTAACCTTGATCCCGTACATCTTGCCTGCATGTGGACATAATATTTATTGAAATACGGTATGCACGCTTTCTCTTGTACTGACGATAATGCCAGTTCGAGTTTCTATATCAAAATTAGCCTTTTTTTTTTTTTTTTTTACGAACAATAAAAGATGTATATAATATAAATTTATAACGTTTAAAGGTTTTTTCGTATTAATTTACCGGTATTTAATTTTTTCCCTAGCGATTTTTGTAAATGCACTATTGCTGACAGATGGTAGTTAACTGTATGGTGTCGTGTTCAAAGCGACCGTGTTCACAGCGACCCACCAATAATGGTGTTCAGAGCGTCCATCGGATTCTTTTTATTATTATTATTATATTCGACTTGGACGATCTTGTGCAGACATTTTTATTACTATTATTATTATTATTACTATTATTATTATTATTATTATTATTATTATATACGAACCAGAGCGGGCAAGTTATTTTGTTAAAACTACTAAAAATGATAACACATTCATGTTTAATCATTGATATTTTATTTTCAACTAAAACTATATCGAGCATTTAGACAACGATGCGTTTTATTAAAAAAATTAAACCGGACGTGAGTACGCCTCTATTCTTCTATTATCATTTTACATTAAGAAAAATTATATACATCCACAAACAATTCCCGATTTCACATACAATAATTTGTTAAAATCTTAAGAACAATCACATTAAATAAAAATACGTATACTTCCTTTCCATATAATGCTATTTGCATACTAATGGTTTAGGAGAAGTACAATGATGGTTCCTGGTTCGTGCGATTTGTACAATTAAGAACCTTATTCTGTAACAGTATCGAGTGCAGTAGAAACCAATCATCGGGATACAAATCATCTTTCTTGAGATGATTTGCAACTATGTTTTCTTATCTCAGTTTCGGTTATGAGCACGGATTTTTTTTTCCTTCTGTTAAAATACTGTATACAGTACAGTGATGAGTGAGTCCGGAAGGATACGTATCCGCGGACCTGTATCTTACTGTGGAGTTGATGATCTGACCCAGCGGTCATAATATTCAGATTCACACGGTTAGAAGCTAAAATATCGACCCTGAACAAGACATTAAATTTTACGCTGTTTTTCCCATCTTTTTTTTTATGTTTTTTTTTGGTCTCAATTTTTGTAAAAAAAACAAAGTATTTTCAACAATTTGGCCTATATCTTTTTTCTACTTATTGTATTTGTTATTTATTCAGCACGTGTATTATAATACAAATTAGTCGACTTGGCTTAGTCGATTTTAAGAAGACAACGAAAAATTAAATTTTTCGATTTTAAAATATATATGAATAGAGCAGCTTAATTGCATTATATGTAGTTTCTTTCATTTTGTTTAAATTAGGCTGATTTAATTCCTTCATCGAATATTAGAAAAAAAAAACATACCGTCACCTGAAACAATAGCCACGAAAAATATCTGATTAACTGATTTAATGAAAAACCAACAAATCAAAACGCTAATAAGTAATTTACTACTGTGTATGAGTAATCTCTGCAGATTCAAATTTGTATAAGCAATTGGCATGACGTAATTTAGTCCAACACCGGTAAGAGTATGCTGTGTTATCAGCGCTGAGTGTATCATGTACATAAATACCGGATGATCCATATGAGTCCGATATGGATAGGTATCCGGATGCAGTTCATGAATCTGCAATTCAATTCCGGATCCGTATCTAAAAAAGTAACAAACTCACCCATCACTATAGTATCTTTTTAGCGCCTGATGTTCTTTCATTCTTGGCACGTGTCTTGTTCATACCATACCAGTAGCGTTGAAATTGAATGGCGACAATTTAAGTATTTTCTCATTAGATATCGTATTTTATTGGAAAATTTTCTACAACAGTTTTGTTAGTCTATTTTTAATTTTTGTATAAGTTTTTTCAAAACCCGACCGTAGAATAGGCTTGAAAAAGCATTATATTTTAACCCACTTTCCCCCGATGGAGACTGTTCGATTTTTATTCTACAATATCCGATTTCTTCAGTTTATTCCTAATTTTACTGCTCATATCTACATTAACGTTATTTTTAACATATCAGAAATTGCTTATGGTTTTCGGATTTTTATCCTCTGCAGGTTAAAATTGGTTATTTATTTTATTCAGTTTATATATAGAATTCTATTTGATGAATATTCATGGCAAATATAAATTTTACAGCGACAATTATGCTTAATACTTTAATATGTACGTAAAATTCCATTTAGAAATTGTAAACAAATAAATAAAATAACGAATGAAGGCATTGCTGCAAGTGTTTGGTGCTTCAAGAGTGAGGCGAATTAGTCAATTTGTTTGTTTGAATATCCCTTATATTAACGATTTGCAGGCAAACGTTGCGAAGGTTTGTTTCGATGTTAAACTGCCAGTGTGTGTGTGTGTGTTTTTTCACGATCACCATAAATGTGCTATCGCCTGCTTAAAAAGGGAAGGCAACATAAAGTACACGAATTACAACTGAGCGTACTTATTAGGATTCCGTACGTTATATACAGATGTACGGAATCCTAATAAGATAGTTCAGAAACGACAAACATATTCAATTAACCCTTAGCGGGCGCGCCTTTTGGAGTCACTCTAGTGGGCGCGCCTTTTGGAGTCACTCTAGTGGGCGCGCAGCGGTATGAATACCGCATTCTTAAAATTGCTTATTTCATGGAGTTTTCTTTAATAATATGGGACATATGTTTTCAAAATAAAGGGAATACATCCATTGAACACTTATAAACATTATTATTATAAAAGATGATAAGAATAATAGTCATATAAAGAAAAATAAAGACTGTTTTTAAAAAGTATAGCTAGTTACAATAAATGAAGGGTTCTCCAATTATTTCAATAAATTGAAAGATGGGTATGAAGAATAATAATTAAAAATTTTGAAAGTATAATTACATATTTTGAACATTTATAAACATTATTATTGGTGACAAAAATAAAAACAAAAAATCGTATAATGCAGAATATATAGGTACTGCGATCTACATAAATGACCAAGAAAAACAGTGTTTTTTCAACAAATTAAAAAGTGAATATAACAAATAATTAAAAATTAGAAAAGTAAAAAATAGATTTTTAGAAAATATTATTCATCAACTTCCATATCAACTGAACCATTTGTGCACGGTGTGCATGTAACTATTACCGAGCTGTTTTAAGCTTCTGAGATGATTTGTGGATGAGGTCGATCTCCATTCTGCATTCCATAGTCTTATAATTTTCTCTTTACAGACGGTCTTTAGATCATCTGTAGTTATTATGGTTTCAGTATTAGTATCCAGAAACAGCGAATTTAATCTTTTTGCTGGTTTATCTGCAATTTCGTTGCCGTTTATTCCTATATAACTCGAGATCCGTATGAATAGAATATCCAGTCCGATGGCACGTATGTGTGCGAGAGCAACAGATTGATTATAAAAAACGTCGAAGATACATGCATCTATCTGTGAACAATTATCACATCAAACATAAAAAGGTTGACTAAAAGATTATTATTTTCTTTTTTCATTCATTCTCGCCACTTTTACCACTCGCGCCCCACTGTCAAGACCTCTGGACATACATTACTAACCTCACCGACACTATAATATTTTTTCTCTGTGTTATTAAATTAACCCAAGTATATTTTTATTCATTTGTTACGCAAACATTTGTTCAAATCTTTCGTAATATGTCATGCACAAGCCCGCAGACACTACTCGCTTCATTACCACGAATACATCTCTTTCATTCTCACTTATCATAACATAGTTTTTCCTGAAATTGTAAAAAAATTCTCTTTGCTCCATTCTTCCAAGGTGATTTATTTCCAAATTTCAAATCACGCATAATTATTTTAGAATCAAATTAAGTATATTTTATCATTTCCAAAAATCAATCATCTCTGTACAAGGCATTAACTCATTTTCACATCAAACATATTATTTTTTATCATTTAAATTTTTTTCTCAATTTACAAATAGCTAACCTATAATAACATATTGTTGTAAACATACATGACGAACTCACTCCTCATAATTACATCATGAATTAATTTTTTCTTCATTTTTTTTTTACAATCGTGAAATTGTAGTAGTGTTTTTTAATTTTTTTTTTATTTCCCATACATGACAAAAGCAATAGAATCACGGCATCTATGAATGTGTACACTGTACGCTTCCAATAACCTATCATGCATTTTTTTAAATTAGTTCAAGCATACTATTTTTTCAATAACAAAGCCGATCATACATAATTTTTTCTTCTACATAATCACTAATCTATGAAAACACTTGATTCGTTTTACTCTTTCTGTAGCAACCACTCCTTTTCCCTCATGCTAACAAACTTCAAAATTTAATAATATAACACGAAATTAATCTAAATATCTGTTCATGCTATTAAAATTAATATATCAATCTTTACATTCCTTTTGTACATTTCTGAAAAAAATCCTACAACATGTTTTAAAATTAATCGAAGTATACTATTTTATTACCTAAAATCAATTATTCTCTCATACAGTTTTTTCCAATCATACATAATGTTTTTCTGTATTGTCATTATTACAAAGTCATACAAAACAACAACACATTTTTAATCATAATGAATCCTTCATTCCATTCCATTCATGCTATATACCATTATCATTCAATTCAACGTTATGAAATTAGTCTAAATATACATTCATGCTAGCAAAGTTATTATTCTCACCCTTTGCATTGTTCCAAGATGATTTATTTTACATTTTTTCTTTAAATCTCCCTCATACTATTATTTTTGAAATGTAGGATGATGACTATGATTAGAATTCATGATTATGAAGAGAGAGATGCATGCTGAAATTGTATTGTCATTATATGCGAGATGATGTGTGATTGTGGGTGAGTATGGATGCATGTAAAATAAATGAGTGTGTTAGTAAAAAACATCCGTTCAAGCGTGAACACAGGTACAGATACAGTTATAGAATGAGAGAGGTAAAAATATATATTGTTATGTTTGATATGTGCATGATAAAGAGGTTAACAAAGAATAATCACATTACCCTCACAACTTAGACATTGAGTTATACCTTTGCAATATTTTAGATGTGAAAGCAGTGACATTGACATGTGGTAAACGTTTTCATCACTTTTGACTCATTATAACCAATTTTCCAACATTTCTCTTCGTTTTTCCTACATTTTAATACTTTTACACCGTTTTAGTCAATTTTTGCTATTTAATGCCATTTTTTCCATTGTTTTTACCACCTTTCTCACAATTTTCATCATTCTTTCATCATCTTTGTTAGGTTTTTTCTTACAACTCTTTAAAATTTCGATCGTTGTTAGTGATAACCATCATTATTTATGCTTTCAATCCTTCCACTTCAGCAATGCACACATACAGCTTAGCAATCGCAGCAGCCATTGAACGTTGTAGGACAGCAATGGTGATCTCCATATGATTATTGGGATTTAAAAGTCACATCTTTGAACGCTTGATCTAATGCATCAACATGATTTTTTTATATTCGCCCACCCGCTGCTGGAGGTTACACTTAATATCTTCAACAGACTATCATACAGTCGTTTAATAAGAGAATCCGTAAGAGCCGAGACATTTACTTATCGTTTTCCCAACACATTCACAGACCTACCCTGTACACTAAGGGAATCTTTAAACATCTCTGTAACCATTCCTTTTAAGCTGACGGGAGCAAGGAACTCCTATAAACGTTTGTCAATCATCACTTCATCATTCATCGTCCTGGTTTCACTCGCCGTTGCACAGACATGTAATAAACATTTTCTTCTTTTACAATTTTCTTATGCTATAACACTATTACATCATTTTTTCTCGTTTCTAACTAATTGTAACCAGTTTTTCACTATTTCTTAGCATGTTCTTCTGTTTTAGGACCTTTTTGCGCTATTTTTTCATCAATTTATGTTATTTCACATCGTTTTTCTAGTGTTTTACTACCTTTCACACAATTTCACTCAATTTTTCCCCATCTTTGAAGATTTTTTTTTTTTTCATTTATCTCATACATTATATGTCCAAATGTGACGATTAGCTATCCTTATAAGTACATTTTTTAATTCGATATAAGTGAGGAGTACTTTTCAGGTTGACATGTATACTTCGTGATATGTCATTCAATTCATTATTAATCTATGTTTCAGCAGGTTTGTGGTCGGTTGTTGAAGGTTTACAGAACTTAACAGAAAGTTCTGTAAACCTTCAACAACCGACCACAAACCTGCTGAAACATAGATTAATAATGAATTGAATGACATATCACGAAGTATACATGTCAACCTGAAAAGTACTCCTCACTTATATCGAATTAAAAAATGTACTTATAAGGATAGCTAATCGTCACATTTGGACATATAATGTATGAGATAAATGAAAAAAAAAAAAATCTTCAAAGATGGGGAAAAATTGAGTGAAATTGTGTGAAAGGTAGTAAAACACTAGAAAAACGATGTGAAATAACATAAATTGATGAAAAAATAGCGCAAAAAGGTCCTAAAACAGAAGAACATGCTAAGAAATAGTGAAAAACTGGTTACAATTAGTTAGAAACGAGAAAAAATGATGTAATAGTGTTATAGCATAAGAAAATTGTAAAAGAAGAAAATGTTTATTACATGTCTGTGCAACGGCGAGTGAAACCAGGACGATGAATGATGAAGTGATGATTGACAAACGTTTATAGGAGTTCCTTGCTCCCGTCAGCTTAAAAGGAATGGTTACAGAGATGTTTAAAGATTCCCTTAGTGTACAGGGTAGGTCTGTGAATGTGTTGGGAAAACGATAAGTAAATGTCTCGGCTCTTACGGATTCTCTTATTAAACGACTGTATGATAGTCTGTTGAAGATATTAAGTGTAACCTCCAGCAGCGGGTGGGCGAATATAAAAAAATCATGTTGATGCATTAGATCAAGCGTTCAAAGATGTGACTTTTAAATCCCAATAATCATATGGAGATCACCATTGCTGTCCTACAACGTTCAATGGCTGCTGCGATTGCTAAGCTGTATGTGTGCATTGCTGAAGTGGAAGGATTGAAAGCATAAATAATGATGGTTATCACTAACAACGATCGAAATTTTAAAGAGTTGTAAGAAAAAACCTAACAAAGATGATGAAAGAATGATGAAAATTGTGAGAAAGGTGGTAAAAACAATGGAAAAAATGGCATTAAATAGCAAAAATTGACTAAAACGGTGTAAAAGTATTAAAATGTAGGAAAAACGAAGAGAAATGTTGGAAAATTGGTTATAATGAGTCAAAAGTGATGAAAACGTTTACCACATGTCAATGTCACTGCTTTCACATCTAAAATATTGCAAAGGTATAACTCAATGTCTAAGTTGTGAGGGTAATGTGATTATTCTTTGTTAACCTCTTTATCATGCACATATCAAACATAACAATATATATTTTTACCTCTCTCATTCTATAACTGTATCTGTACCTGTGTTCACGCTTGAACGGATGTTTTTTACTAACACACTCATTTATTTTACATGCATCCATACTCACCCACAATCACACATCATCTCGCATATAATGACAATACAATTTCAGCATGCATCTCTCTCTTCATAATCATGAATTCTAATCATAGTCATCATCCTACATTTCAAAAATAATAGTATGAGGGAGATTTAAAGAAAAAATGTAAAATAAATCATCTTGGAACAATGCAAAGGGTGAGAATAATAACTTTGCTAGCATGAATGTATATTTAGACTAATTTCATAACGTTGAATTGAATGATAATGGTATATAGCATGAATGGAATGGAATGAAGGATTCATTATGATTAAAAATGTGTTGTTGTTTTGTATGACTTTGTAATAATGACAATACAGAAAAACATTATGTATGATTGGAAAAAACTGTATGAGAGAATAATTGATTTTAGGTAATAAAATAGTATACTTCGATTAATTTTAAAACATGTTGTAGGATTTTTTTCAGAAATGTACAAAAGGAATGTAAAGATTGATATATTAATTTTAATAGCATGAACAGATATTTAGATTAATTTCGTGTTATATTATTAAATTTTGAAGTTTGTTAGCATGAGGGAAAAGGAGTGGTTGCTACAGAAAGAGTAAAACGAATCAAGTGTTTTCATAGATTAGTGATTATGTAGAAGAAAAAATTATGTATGATCGGCTTTGTTATTGAAAAAATAGTATGCTTGAACTAATTTAAAAAAATGCATGATAGGTTATTGGAAGCGTACAGTGTACACATTCATAGATGCCGTGATTCTATTGCTTTTGTCATGTATGGGAAATAAAAAAAAAATTAAAAAACACTACTACAATTTCACGATTGTAAAAAAAAAATGAAGAAAAAATTAATTCATGATGTAATTATGAGGAGTGAGTTCGTCATGTATGTTTACAACAATATGTTATTATAGGTTAGCTATTTGTAAATTGAGAAAAAAATTTAAATGATAAAAAATAATATGTTTGATGTGAAAATGAGTTAATGCCTTGTACAGAGATGATTGATTTTTGGAAATGATAAAATATACTTAATTTGATTCTAAAATAATTATGCGTGATTTGAAATTTGGAAATAAATCACCTTGGAAGAATGGAGCAAAGAGAATTTTTTTACAATTTCAGGAAAAACTATGTTATGATAAGTGAGAATGAAAGAGATGTATTCGTGGTAATGAAGCGAGTAGTGTCTGCGGGCTTGTGCATGACATATTACGAAAGATTTGAACAAATGTTTGCGTAACAAATGAATAAAAATATACTTGGGTTAATTTAATAACACAGAGAAAAAATATTATAGTGTCGGTGAGGTTAGTAATGTATGTCCAGAGGTCTTGACAGTGGGGCGCGAGTGGTAAAAGTGGCGAGAATGAATGAAAAAAGAAAATAATAATCTTTTAGTCAACCTTTTTATGTTTGATGTGATAATTGTTCACAGATAGATGCATGTATCTTCGACGTTTTTTATAATCAATCTGTTGCTCTCGCACACATACATGCATACAGTCTCTCACTCGCACGTTGCAACTCTGATCTGCTCATGCTAGCACGTTTTTTCTATAAACATGCTGTGTCTCGTAAGCTAGTAGGTTTTCTACCTGTTGCTCTATTGATCAACACACCTCATAGACAAAATATATGTGAAATAAAAAAAATATATTACATAACATGTGAACTTAATACAGATTTTTATAAAAATGTGATTATGAAAGATTTTAAGCAATTAGAGAGAACTCTCCGGGTCTTAGGTTGTGACTTACAAATTAATGAAAACTCACACAGCTGCGGAAAATACTTGATGTACGTGATGTACATGAAAAAGATGAACAGTTAGATTCGTTTGTTATAGAAAGAATAAAAAATATAATTTTTTAATCTAGAAAGAAAATGAACAAATTATGTGGGATTATATTCGAAAATTAGATAATAATTATATGTACACTTTACACAACTGGTTCAGATTTTTGTAATATTCATCATTACCAGTACTTTAAGTTATCGGATATTACGTGAACGGGCTTAATTTACTGATGGCTTTAGCCACTTCCTTAGGAGTAATGTGCGGTAGGTGGTTTGAAAAGTTCCGGGCCTGTCAATGAAAAAAACATATTTTTATGAAAACAGCGCTTTATTTCTCAACATAGTATTCATGTAGGCTCACACATTCGCTCCAGCGCTCGGAAAGTTTATTAATACCGACCTTCTAGGTTTCTTCAGGAAGGTCTCAAAAATATTCATCAACACCGACGATCACCTCATTGTCACTTGCAAATCTTTTCCTCCGAGCCATTTCTTCAAATTGTGGAATGGATGATAGTCGCACGGTGTCAAATCTGGCGAATAGGGCGGATGCGAAAATAATTCGAGCCTTAATTCGTTGATTTTTGCCATCGCGACCACAAAGGTGTGAGCAGGCGCATTGTCTTGATGGAAACAAACTTTCTTCTTTGCCAAATGTGGACGTTTTTTTTTATTTTTATGACAATTAATGGCAGAAGGTGTGTGTGCATTCATAGCAGTGAAGACATCGACGAATTTATTTTTAGAATCGGAGAAAAATTAAAATAATGTACTGTCGGAAGAAATGTTCGGAAGCGAAAAAAAAAAATATATATATTTAGGCTAATTCTATAATAGTTAGACTCGAAAAAATTATTATGAACGATATGAGAATTAACGTCAGAAGGTGTGTGTGTGCATTCATAGCAATGAAGACATCGACGAATTTATTTTTAGAATCGGAGAAGAAAAATATAAAATTATTAACGGACGGAAGAATTGATCGTAAGTGAAGAAAATATGTTTAGGTTAATTCCATAATACTTGGAGTTGAATAAAAGTTATTATGAACGAAATGGAAAACAGACGGTAGAAGATGTGTAAGCCTTCATAGCAGTGAAGACATTGTAGGATTTATTTTTAGAATCGGAGAAAAATAAAAATAATGTACTGTCGGAAGAAATGTTTGGAAGCAAAAAAATATAATTAGGATAATTCCATAATAGTTAGACTCGAAAAAATTATTATGAACGATATCAGCAGATGAGTGTTTGGGAATGGTCGGTGGGCATTCATAGCGGTGAAGATATTGTAGGATTTATTTTTAAAACCAGAGAAAAATAAAAATATTACGAACGGTCGGAATAATTGATCGGAAGTGAAGAAAATATATTTAGGCTAATTCTATAATAGTTAGACTTCAAAAAAAAAAATATTCTCAACAACAGGAAAACTAGAGGTAGTGTATGTGTGTGATGTAATATCGCAGCGGTGTAAGCATGTGAGAGAATTGATTGTGTGCATTGATGGCGTTCACAGAAAAAAATAATTACCTCACATTATGAAATGACGGAGGCGTCGGGAACGTCGATCGGGGGTTTAATGGTCGTAGTAAAAGTAAATATAATGCGATATATTAGATATTAAAACAGCGAAATCGATCGGGAAAGAGGGTGGAAGGGGTAAAGGAGACTAAGGATAGTTTTGGACTATAGAAATAATTGATTTGTTAATTTGTAAATGTTTTGGATAACTGGTTAGGTTTAGACAACAGAGCCGGGATTCGGAAATATCATATATCTACAAATAACAAGCTGATTCAAACATATTCATCCGTAAAATATCTTGGAGTACACCTAGATGAAACACTTACGTGGCTTCATCATATCAAAACAAAAATAACAGAAATAAATCTGAAAACGAGACAACTTCATCGGTTGCTTGGACCGCGTTCCCAATTACATACTGCAAATAAAATATTACTATACCACATGGTACTAAAGCTGATATGGTTGTACGCAGCTGAATTATGGGGATGCGCTTCGAAAAGTAGTGCGAACAGAATGGAATGCTATCAAAATAAGATACTACGATCCAATGATCAGGAGCACCATGGTATACGTCTAAACAAACACTACATCACAATTTACAAGTGAAATTGTTACAGAAGAAATAAAGCTGGCAGTTAAAAATAACTTATCGTGGTTGAAATGAAAATGCTCTTGCAACGAATTTACCACAACAACAACCAGCAAGTTGCAACAGGCTGAAAAAAATGGGAACGTTATTAACCCCTAGCGTGACTGTTCAATAAATAAATTCGGAACCGGCTGATCTTGAAATTCACGATCTTATTAACATTAAAATCTAGTAAATGACTAGCCTGATTCCTTTGTCCGTTGGTACTGTGGGCTCTGTAATTGCAGATGTGGCCATGGTATAGAACAGCTAACTCCTTTTGCTTTTACTTTCGGCAATTTCATTCCTTTTCTTTTCAGGATGCATACGTTTGGCATTTTTCGACGTTGATTGTTATTGTTTCTCCATCTTTGGTATAGCATTCTTTGTCAGATTCCATTCCTTGTTTCTCCTAATTGCTGCTATGTACACATGTCAATGGATAATCGTCCGTTGCTGACAAGCCCAGGGAAAAATCGAAACAGGAAAAAAAAAATAGACAGCTCTAAATGTGAAGGAAAAAGAAAAAGAAAAAAATCTTGCTCGTTTGTTCGTTGTAGTGACCGGCAACACCGTCTGTACTGACTTCTGGCCACTGTTTGGACGTTCGGATTAGGGGAAATGCGCGGGAACCGTGCGGGGGAAACTCGGAGGCATCGGCAGAAACTTGGGTGAATTTTGACCACCTGGACATGAATTGGGGTGACTTTTGTGTTCGGATTATCGGTCTGGGATGACTTTTCAGCTCCAGTACAGGAATAGGGGTTCCGATTAGCGGGAGTCTCCAGCTGCCCTATTTATATACTACTGTAGGTAGTTAACAATTACTTCCTTCATGCATTTTTCGAATATTTTTGAAATTGTTGGTAGTATGCATATTGGTCTATAGTTGGAATCGTCTGCTTTGTTACCACCTTTGTGTATAGGAGTAATTATACCCAATTTTAAAATTTCGGGAAATTTACCTGTATTTACTGATTCATTAAAAAGGAATGCCAGTGGTTCTACAAAAAAATTTACATTATCCTTAATCAGCGATATTGAAATCCCATCCGACCCAAAAGATGTTTTATTTTTTAATGACAATATTGCCTTTTTGCAGTGGCGTAGCGTGGGTTTCAGCCGCCCAGGGCGCAGGTAAAATTTGCCGCCCCCTTATTTAGGTATATAAATTCGAAAGACTTCAAAATATACAGTAATTCTAAAGAACTATTCGGCAAAAACGATCGGGTATTGTACAAGTTACAAATGAAAAAGTTCTGTTTACATGTTTTACAATATAATAATTACATTTATTACAAAAATTCTTACACGTATGCCACTTACATTGATATAACAGGTACAGAACACTTATGAGATTATGTGTAAACGATCGACAAGATTAAGTTATTAGCGAACTGAATATAAAACATAAATAGACTTACAATTAGAACTAGAACGATACAGTTAGTATTTATATTTTGATTAAAAAAATAATATAATTGATAGAATTAAAAATAAACCTTCTATCTTTAACTGAAATTCTATTCGTCTACTTTTTTAATGAGCAAAGTTTTTTATTGCACTATTAATATGACATACCTGGTGCTCAATAGACAATATTGGTTAGACTTAAAGTACTCATTGTTGATCATAAATAATTTTTGATCAATTTCCAATTTTGAAAAACTTTTCCCTCAACTGACATTGGTTATGGCAATTGTGAGGAATATTCGGAGCATTATTATTATAATATTGGGCAGCGTATCTTCCAGCTTGGATTTCACAATAAATTTTAATAATTCAAGCGAGTCCGTATTAATTAATTTATTTTCATTGCCTGCGGCAGCAATGAAAGTCCGCAGTCTAAATCGTTCGAGCTTGAAGTATTGTTCGTCAATTTCGGTAGATGCATAGACTAGATTACATTTAATGTCATCTTGTGAATCCAGTAATATAGCCGGCGTTAGATAAGCAAATTTATCCGCCAAATTTTGTAATTGCTGAAACCTTTCACGAATTTCTACAATTATTCCATCTAACAAAGAAATCAGCTTTTGTCTCAACTCATTTTTATAAGACAAGTTGGCATCTCTGGTTCCGTCATCAAAAATGTGTCTTTTTGTTATGCGCCTCTGAGGTTCCAAGGAAATGCCAAGTTCTTCATACATACATTTTGCGTAACTTACAGCGTCATCTGCCCATTCCTCTCGTTTCTCTGTCAGTACTATCTGCAAATCATTTACTTTCTGAGCTCACAGGTTTGTATCAAGTCCCTCTGTTTGTAAATACTTTTGCGTATCATTCACTTCATATAGCACCAGTTGCCAGGGGCCCAAGAAACACAGAAAGGAAAATGACTGCATCACAATTAGCAAAGTTACTGCATCTGTTCTTGTGTTTAAGCTTTGAACTGTCTCTGACATTTTTTCCAAAGTGACGATAATATCATTGTAATGATGCCATGTCATATTTACAGCATCGCCTCTTGCCAAGGTCGTATCCGCGGGGTGGGTTTTGGGGGTTACCCCCCCCCCCATGAGAATTGAAATAGCTTAGGTACTTCATTAATATTTTATGTAAAATTTTTTATTACGAGTTTAATAAATAACATATGTAATTTTTATTAACCTTTATACGGGGTAATTCGTTTATTTAAATTATTAATATATAAATCTTAATGATGGAAATTATTAATAGCATGAATATTAGTGAAAAATGTATTTTTATTTATAAAATAAATATGCAAAGAAAATTTTCAGCTTGCTCAAAATCATCTTTGAAATTCCTTCAGCAGTTTTATCATTTGTTTCAATGAACTCTATGAAAGATTTCACTACTTGTACTTCCTGATTTTCAATCACTACATATCTTAATACCTAGCTTGTTCGTTCTTTATGAGAAACATCTGAAGTACTATCGAATATAATTGAATAATACTTGGCCTTTTTTACTTGTCTAATGATATGCTGGCGAATTTTATTTCCCAAAATTGCAATAAGTTTGTTTTGAATTTCTGGTGACATATACATGATTGAAATTTTACCACACATTTTAGACCTGCCAAGCATGACCTTTCTGCTGACTATTCTATACTGTTGTATCCGTATAAAATGAATTGGTATTGTTTTTTTCAAATCGGTGCATATGAATTCTATATTTCGAATTATTGGTTTTACAAAATAAATTTTTATGCGCCGATATTGCAGCTTGCCGTCGACCTGAATCAACTTAAATATCTCAAAGTTTTCAGCTTAAATAAACCAAAATTCATTTCCGTTTCAAATGGCTAATTCATAATTTAATTTTTATTATGCACCAAAATCATGAAAAAGATTTTCACATTTGTTATCATATATGACCCACAGATTTGTTTTGCCGACTTCGAATTTTCTGAAAATGCCGACAGAGTTTTTTTTGGTTTTTTTTTTGTTATCCCCTGTTTGTACGCTCCCGATCACAACACGTAGAGCACCGTACAGATAGGTTGGAAGTCGCATACATACGATTAAGTCAATATAAATTGAATGACTTACGATCGAGCAATAAATAAAACTTTCTTTGATTTGTTAAAGCATCACCCATGGATTTCCTTGAAGGGACTTACCCGTACTGTAACCTAATTTTCAGGTGTTATTATACAATGTTAAACACTATTCTTTATATGAAAGAAGTCATTCTCATTGAATATTAGTCGTGAACAATCCGAGCACAAAATAAAACAGGGTGAATCACTGCAAGTCAGTACAGACGGTGTTGCCGGTCAATACAACGAACAAACGAGCAAGATTTTTTTTTTTTCTTTCTCCTTCACATTTAGAACTGTCTATTTTTTTTTTCCTGTTTCGGTTTTTCCCTGGGCTTGTCAGCAACGGACGATTACCCATCGACATGTGTACATAGCAGCAATTAGGAGAAACAAGGAATGGAATCTGACAAAGAATGCTATACCAAAGATGGAGAAACAATAACAATCAACGTCGAAAAATGCCAAACGTATGCATCCTGAAAAGAAAAGGAATGAAATTGCCGAAAGTAAAAGCAAAAGGAGTTAGCTGTTCTATACCATGGCCACATCTGCAATTACAGAGCCCACAGTACCAACGGACAAAGGAATCAGGCTAGTCATTTACTAGATTTTAATGTTAATAAGATCGTGAATTTCAAGATCAGCCGGTTCCGAATTTATTTATTGAACAGTCACGCTAGGGGTTAATAACGTTCCCATTTTTTTCAGCCTGTTGCAACTTGCTGGTTGTTGTTGTGGTAAATTCGTTGCAAGAGCATTTTCATTTCAACCACGATAAGTTATTTTTAACTGCCAGCTTTATTTCTTCTGTAACAATTTCACTTGTAAATTGTGATGTAGTGTTTGTTTAGACGTATACCATGGTGCTCCTGATCATTGGATCGTAGTATCTTATTTTGATAGCGTTCCATTCTGTTCGCACTACTTTTGGAAGCGCATCCCCATAATTCAGCTGCGTACAACCATATCGGCTTTAGTACCATGTGGTATAGTAATATTCTATTTGCAGTATGTAATTGGGAACGCGGTTCAAGTAACCGATTAAGTTGTCTCGTTTTCAGATTTAGTTCTGTTATTTTTGTCTTGATATGATGAAGCCACGTAAGTGTTCATCTAGGTGTAAGATATTTTACGGATGAATATGTTTGTATTTGTTTGTTATTTATAGATATATGATATTTGTCATGTACAATTTTTCTCTTTGTAAATATAATGTGGTTACTTTTATTTTCATTTATTAAGATTTTCCATTTATTCAGCCAATCAATGATTTTATTTAGCACATCTTTTAAATTTTCTGTGGACTTTTCTGGGTTCTCGTGCGTTGCCATGATTGCCATGTCGTCAGTGAATGTTGCTAGTAGTGCGTCATCTGTCTCTGGCATATCATAAGTAAACAATAAATACAAGAGAGGACCAAGTACACTTCTCTGCCTGCTTCAATGGTATAGACGGATGATTTTGTTCCATTTACTACAAATCAGAAATATCTGACCTGTAAGCAGGATTGCAAAATATTTTAATACTGAATTGGTAGTATTTTTTTGCATTTGTAGATAATTCCCGGATGCCATACTTGATCAAATGTCTGTTGTACACATCAAGGAAGACAGCCGAGGTAACTCTTTTTTTTTTTTTTTTCAAATGTTTCTTCAACTTTGTTAACCAAACGGTGAACTTGTTGTACTGTTGAGTGCCTAATGCGGAAGCTGAATTGATGATTTATATTATTTCTTTCCTGTCTATGAACTTTTGTATTCTATTTTTTAAGAGTTTTTCGAAAACTTTGGGCAGAATGATAAGAGTGAAATTGGCCAATAAGAAGAGGCACTTTGAGGTGGTTTGCCTGGTTTTAAAATCATCGTAACATTAGTGAATTTCTACAATATAGGAACATATTGAAGTCGTAGAATCGCATTGTAAATATAGGTTGACGACATTACTAACGCTTTTCTTGATAACTCTTTCAAAGTGCGTCCCGTTATGAGATCGTACCCTCGTGTCTTCTTGTTACTCAATTTCTTTATTACTCCATTAGTTTCGCTTGGCGAAGTTAATTGATTTTGTAGTTGGTGGATTATTATGAACAGCAAGATGATTACATTCATTTAAAAAAAAGAGCATTCCCCCCGGGTCCGACATAGAATAAATAATAAAAAGTTCCGTGCTTATCTTAATCGGTCCGAATTGTAGGTGTGACAAAAATATGAAAAGAAATGGTTCAGATTTTTACAAGATATTATTACTATGTGTTGTGCAATTTTTCCGTCCCCTAAAAGTGCCGCCCCTGCCGCCCCCACTACGCTACGCTACTGCTTTTTTGATATCAGCTTGATGAAATCCGAAAAAAGCAAATGAGTTAGAGTTACTCGTTAATTCTTTCGAGTTATTATCAAAAGTACATAGAGGTGTATATGAGTTTTTTAATAAGGTATTGACTGCATTTATAAAATATTTTGTTAAAATGATTTGCTATTAAACTTTCATTACTACTCATCTTAAGTTTACATAGTTGTCGATGTCAATTTCATCCGCTGTTGAGTGTTTTTTATTCACAACTTGATTCACTAACATCCGATACCTTTTTTTTTGATTACTTCCGTATTTCTGTAGTATATTTGAATAATAGGCTCTCTTAGAATTTCTCACCGCTTTTTTGGTACCGCCTTAGAGATTTCTTTATACTTATCTATTGTTGCGGGGTTGACGGTATGGGCTGATTTTGTTAATTTGTATAATTTATTTTTCTCCCGTACTAGGTGTATAATTTTTTCATCGATCCATTCAGCTCCTTAACGATTTGGTTTCTTCGCATATTTTAAATATTTTCAACAGTTTATGACATCTCTAACTTTTGTTATAAACCAACGGAATTTATTGTCAGTATTATCAGCAGTACTATTATAAATGTATTTTATGTATATCTATATTACGAAGATTAAAAAAATTCCTGTAGAAAAGATGGTACTCCTGACTTTGTCTTACATGGTGGTTATAAATCATACTTAAAATCGCACATACTGCGTAATGATCGCAAAAAATTAACTTTTAATATTTCGTACGATGCGCTCTGGTTCAACTGATTTTGCTCAAGCCCTCTGATACAAATGCGATTAAGACAAGAAGAGGAATTTTCTTTGATTTTTACAAAGGTTGGCTCGTTTACAATATTCATAAACACGTTAGAATATATCACATTGAGGTATTCAAAATTTTTGTTCGTATCTAATACATTGATATTTATGTCACCCGCATTGATGGCAGTGTTTACTGATGAGTCAATTATCTTTGGCAAGTCATCGCTGAAATCAATAAAATCGCAAAAACAATAAATTCCTGCGACAGAAATATGGCGATTATTATCCAAATGTAACATGACACTGACTATACTTCCTGTTGATAATTTAATTTCACTATGTACGAATTTTATATCGCTTTTTAATGTAAATAATGACTCCACCTAATCTTCTCTACATTGCGCACGCATACTGTAGCCATGAATATTATACCGATCAATATCGTCGACATACAGCCGCCAGGTTTATGTTAGAATTACGAGTACAACACTGTAATCTGCCGATTGCTCGCAAAGAAATATTAAAAATTCATCGAAGTTTTCGCGTACGCTACTAATATTCAAATTAAATAAGCGAAGTGCATGTTGTTTTCCTGTTACTGTCACTTTATTGTATCCAGTTTTTTTGTTTCACTTTATTTTTATGTATTGCACACAAACGGTAGACTGTTAAGTTATTGGAACGAAGTTCTCTTACGCAGCTCGTTGGTAGGAGTAAACTGGTAGAAAAGGCGAGGTAACGAAAATCGCGTTATGCGTCATCCGGCAGGCGACCTGCACTCTGTCCTTTTTTGGTATATACGTGTGTGTAAGTGTGTGTGTGTGTGCGATCGAGCGAGTATCGAGATTCGGGTAGCATCGTGCGCGGTCAGCTGTATAAGCTCAATTCTAAACACGTGTATATGTTATTGAATTTGAAAATTGGCGCGGTTTTTTTGTGCGACGTTAGTGCACTTCAACGAGTCTGATGATTTATTTATTGTTTTTGTTTTAATTAATTCATACGGGATTCGTATTTTTTGTTTTAATTCGAACGGGATTAATATATTGTGTGTCATTTTTCTTTTTTTTTCGTATACTTTATGAGAATGACTTTATACTTGTATATCTACCAAAAAGTAATGGAAATTCGTTCCTACCGGGTGTCCCCCTCTAGATACCACTTCTCTTTTTTATGATTGATTAAACGATCGTGCAGTATAAAAAGCATTCTCACGAAACCACGAAAGATATCCTAAACTATCGAGTAGCGGCAGTAGTAACAAAAACCACAATAACAACCCGGTGGAAGAAATATTAGTCTTTAAAATAAGGCAAAATAATTTAATTAGGAAATTAAAAAGATCACATTTAAGAGTGTGAATTGGGTGAATACGCAAAGGTCACATTTTACCTGCAAATATGAAAACACCGGCTCGCTAAAAATACACGTGCACACCCACACATGTACACCTGTTTAAAATGCGCTTTTGAATTTTTCTTAATTAACTTTGTTAAACCGATGTTTCCATTATCGAAACTATGAAAGTGCTAACGTTAACATGTTAGCATGTTAATATTGATTTAGGATAGTGCAATAAGGCAGTAAAATAATCCGAAAAAAGAACTGATTTTATCATTCACGCTGATTAACATATATTACACTGTTGATTTGAATTGAGGAACCGATTAAGGTATTAAGTTCATCATAGCGACAAACTTATAATTAATTTAACCGCAACTCCCGTAATTTTGCATAAATAAACTTTTATATTTTATTGTAAGTTTCATTTTTCGGTTTATTGAAAGTTACAAAAATTGAATAAAATTTAATTTTTTTCTCAGTTGAATACATATTTTTAAAAACATAAAGGAGATATTTAAATTACGAGTTCGTATAAATTACTATTTTTGAGAACGAAATTATAAAAAATCTATATAAAAAACATTTTTGATTTTGAAGTTAATCGAATTTTTCATTTTATTTCGAGTTAACTTTTTACTACCAAATGATGTGCAAATGAAATTGCGGCAGTGATGAATTCAGGAATCTGTTTCTGGGGGGGGGGCAGAGATTTTTTTATATTTTTACTGAGAATATTTTTTGGGGATATTACTGAATAAAACCAAACATGTAAAACATGATCTATTACGTAATTTAAAATAATGAAAAAGCAAGCGTGAACGAACAATTTCAAGTAAAATAACCGATTACAAACAACAATGTTTTCTCAATTGGTTTTAAAATGATTAATTCTAATTGTAGCATTAAAGAACACAAGGGCGTCGCCAGCCGATGAGCCAGGGAGGGGCAAGATGATAGAAAGAGGATTTGAGTTATAGAAAAAATAAAATTTATAAGTTGTAAAGGATTAATATTTTATTAAACAGGAATAAAATCTTAATTAGAACATCATTTCCGTGGGTTTATGGCAAATTGTTCATTTTTTTTTTTTTTTTTTTATTAAAATTTTCAAACCGTGGTTAGACCCCGGGCCGTGTATAATATCTAGACTATTACGGCTCGAGAGTCTCCGGTTACAGGAATGCCCCTAATCCACTGTCCCTGACGAACTGGAAGACTGCACTTTGGTTCGCTTCTGAGTTTGAGAGAACATGGCTGAGGTTATCAAATCCGTGTCTCGTTCTGGAGGATTGGAATGCAGGGCAGTTTATGAGAATGTGCTCAACCGCCGGTGGCTCTTGTGCGCGACAGAAAGGACACGTGGTTGGAGGGTGAGCGCCTTCCAACAGGTAGTCGTGGGATAGTCCCCTGTGGCCCAGGCGTAAACGGTTGAGCGCGCGATGATAAACTCGTAAGGTCCCCGGGGGGGGGGCACCATGGCTCTACGGATTTCTTTATATTCTGGTGGTAGGATGGGGTGGAGATGTGTTCTTGTTTCCACTGTTCCATTATTTGTATTTTTACAGCTTCTGATATTTGAGGGGGCCCAAGTATGCTTTGTGGACTGGGAGCTGTAATGTTTGATTGAGCTGCTGTGTTAACCCTTTCATTTCCTGGGATTCCCGCGTGACTTGGGACCCACAACACTACTAGATTATATCCCTTCGATTGTAGCCCCATGATGAGTGCCAAGACGTGGTCTGTTAAACCCCTCCCCGGGGCTCCCCCTTCTAACATTTTAGCCGCCACTAATGAATCTGTTATCAATAGGATGTCATGGATTGGCTCTGTGGACGCCAGGATCATTTCCAGACATAAGCGTATTGCATATAATTCGGCATCTAGGATTGAGCAGTAATCGTTCAGACGGATGGTTGTTATTGCTCCCTTCACTTCGAAAGCGCACGCAGTTGGTGACATCCCCTCGACGGGTGCTGCTTTGGCCCCATCTGTATAACATTGGATAGCGTTGCTGTACTGTCTTATTGTTTCGCACGCGTCTTGGGTAAGTTGCTCTGACATGCCGTAGGACTTATACTTTTGCAGAACCGATAGGTTAACTGCTACAGGCTCAAGTTGCTACAGATGTAACGAGCCAGTGGCTGCTGCCTGGCATTCTGTGGAGTCGTTGACATTGACATTCTGAAGTAGCTTGGTGAGAATTGGTAGTGGGTCGTTAGTGAACGCTGCGAGTAAGGGGGTTTCGGGATGGATATAAGGCAGCTTTAGGAATGGAATATTGCACCGCAGGGTATGCAGCGAGCGATAGAATTTCAGTGGGGGAGAGCCCGTTAGTGCACAGATACTCCTATACGGTGTTGTATAATGGGCTCCGGCGATGATTCGTAGTGCAGAGTGGTGAATTGCGTCCAGTTTTTTCAGGTTACTTAGAGACGCTGAGGAGTACACCTGGCACCCATAATTTATTTTACTTAGGATCAAGGCTTTGTAAACATTAGAGATTAATTTGGGATGAATATTGAGTTGGGGGGAGTTTGGTAGTGATTGATAAGATTCACAGTAGTGCGTTATCGCGTTCATATTTGTTGTTTAACGATTGAAAGTAATAAGACTAGATAATGGAAAATAAAATAATAGAGAGATTGGACCTCATTTGGGAAGAAATCAAAGCAATAAAAACGGTATGTAATAATACTAACATTAAAATCGATAATATTAACGCGGAACTAGCGAGTCTGAAAAACGAAAATGAAATAATTAAGAAAGAGATGGAGGATATTAAAAAAGAAAAGGAATGTCTACGCGAGGAAATAAATAAGATAAACCAATATTCGAGAAGGGACAACATTATAATACACGGAATAGCCTATGAGAAGGATGAGAACATCAAATCGAAGGTAGTTAAAATAGCGCAGGAACTAGGCGTACAATTAAAAGAATTCGATTTGAAGGCGGTGCATCGGCTACAATCGCGGGATAATATAACAGCGGCAGTAATAGTAAAATTAAATAATAGAGAGAAAAAATCACAACTGATAATTAATTCAAAGAAGAGGAAATTATGCGGCAGTGATGTAGGACTAGAGTCATCGGCGAAAATATACGTAAGTGAAGATCTAACACAGGACACAAGAGAAAGATTACTCGCCGCGAAACAAGAACGAAAAAATGGAAACTTGGCTTTTGTGTGGGAAAGAGAAGGGAAGGTATACATAAAGACTACTATAGATGCAAGTACGATAAGAATAGATAATATGATACAGTTGAATCAAGTACTGATGAATCACACGGAAACACAGCCGACGTTAACCAACGTGGAAGCAAAAGCGGACACGCCGATACAACAACAGCAGCAACATAAGAAAACAAAACAAGCAGTTATTGATACGTTTACCGTAGCTAATTCGAATAACGCGTCGTCAATTATAACACGTTCGAATAAAAATAAATGAAATGTAAGACCAAACTCGAACTTTTGCCCAGTCACGCCTGGTCAGCGAGGGCAAACTGGACTACACCCCTCAAACAGCACTTCACAGGATAGAGTTAAAATCAAAGGTAAAAATAAAAATAATATTAAAAAGAATTTTAAAACCGATTTTAAAAATATATTTAAAAATAAAATTAGAAATACTCGTAATTATAGTTATAATAACGAAATAAAGTTAGCAAGTTTTAATGCAAGAACCCTTAAAAGTAAAGAAAATGTTATGGAAATAGAGGAAGCATTTGATAAAAAACATTTAGACGTATTAGGGCTCTCAGAAACTAAAAGACAGGGAGAAAAAATTTTAGAATTAAAATCGGCAAAAGTTCTATGCTGGACAGGTAATAATAAAGGGCAGAAGGGAGTCGGCTTCCTCATAAGTAAAAAATGCAAAAAGAACTTGATAGAATATAGAGGTTATAGTGATAGAATAGCATTAGTAAAATTTAGAGTAGACAAATTTAGCTCATTAACGATAATCCAAGTCTACGCCCCAACATCGAACTCTGATGAGATAGAAATCGAAGAATTTTATAATAAATTAAATAAAATTATATTAGGTCTAAGAATTAACATGAATAATCAGATTATTATAATGGGAGACTTCAATAGTCAAATAGGTATGAGAAGGTCGGAAGAGGAAAAAATTTTAGGCCCATATAATTTTGGAAGGAGAAACGCGAGAGGTGAGAAATTAGTGAAATTCTGTCTGGAAAATAATTTTAGTATTATAAATAGTTATTTTAAGAAACGCAGAGGACGACTATGGACCTGGACCTCTCCAAACGGGAAATATAATACTCAAATAGACTACATGCTGACTAATAGCCGAGTAAATATAAAAAACTTTGAAGTAATAAATAATTTTCAATACTATTCGGACCACAGGCCAGTGAGTTGCGAATTAGTGTTCAAAGAAAGGAGAAGGTTACCTGTGCAAAAGTTAAAAAAAAATGTATATATCGAAGGAAAATGAAGCTGAATATAACAGAGTATTTAAAAAGGTTCTGGAGACTAAACGAATAGAAGAATATCAATTCAATATGGAAAAACTGGATGGGTTAATTAAGGAATTAATTATAAACTCAAAGAAGGAATTAATGCATAAAAAAGTATTTGGAAAAAATGGAGGGCTCCCACAAGACATTTCGGCTAAGATAGAAGAGAGACAGAGATTGATAAATAAAAGGAATAAGTCCCCAAAGGAAAGAATAGAGCTAAATTTGATGTGTAAATTAATAAAATATAAATTAAGAACCTTCAATAAAGAGAAAGAAGTGGAGATGATAAAAAAGATTTTAGAATCAACAAAGAGTACAAAAATCATAAGGAAAAATTTAGGACAAGGATTAAATTGGCATGTATGTTTAGCGAATAGAAATAACCTTAAAATATATAACAGACTAGATATAAACACCACCGCTACAAATTATTTCGGTAATCTCTACAAAAAAATAGACGATATGGAAGAAACGGACTTAATAAATGAAGTACAAGAAGACGAACCAAAATTCTTAAGAGAGGAAATAGAAAAGGTAGTGGGTACCTTAAAAAGCGATAAAGCAACAGGTGCAGATGAAATTACAAACGAGCAAATAAAATACGCAGGAGGAGAAATGATAGAGCTATTAACAATTCTGTTTAACCTGATTCTAAGTAATAGGAAAATTCCTAAAAGTTGGAAAGAATCAAATATTATTTTAATTTATAAAAAAGGAAACAAAGAAAAAATGGAAAATTATAGACCAATCTGTCTAGGTTCTACCATCTCTAAAATCTTTTCAAAAGTCCTATCAAATAGAATAAAAAATATATTAGAATTCGAACAACCTCCAGAACAAGCAGGTTTCAGAAATGGTTATTCAACAATTGATCACTTACATGTTGTAAACCAATTAATCGAGAAATGTAAAGAATTCCAGATAGAGTTAAATTTATTATTTATCGACTATACTAAAGCTTTTGATTCACTAAACCATAGATTCCTATTATCAGCATTAAAGAAACAAGGAGTCCCCGAGAATTTTAGAGCAATAATCGATGATACGTATAAAGGCATGAAAGCTAGAATAATAACGGATAAAATAGGTAAATTTTTCGAAATAGGGAGAGGTATTAAACAAGGGGACCCGCTCTCCCCATTACTATTCTGTTCAGCACTAGAGGAAACGTTTAAGAAATTAGATTGGTCAAATAGGGGTATAAAAATAAACGGAAAATATCTAAATAACCTCAGATTTGCTGACGACATAATATTAATATCGGATAAAATAGATGATTTACAGAGTATGCTAAACGAACTCAACGAAGCAGGAAAAGAGGCAGGTTTAAGTATAAATTTAGAAAAAACAAAATGGGTGTCAAATGGGAGTTTGAATAAAGAAATAAGATTGGATAATAAGAGGATTGAAAGACTTGACAATATTATTTATCTAGGTCAATTAATTTCGGCGGATAATAGAACAATAAAGGAGGTGGAACGTAGAATTGTACTTACCTGGCGGAAATATTGGTCCTTAAAACATATCTTTAAAGGCCCATATAGTAATAGTCTAAAATGTGCAATACTAAACAGCTGTGTAGTACCCACCCTTACTTATGGTTGTCAGACTTGGACCTTATCTACAAATTTAGAAAATAAAATAGAAAGACTGCAGAAGGCAGTAGAGAGGTCGATGTTATGCGTTAGACTAAAGGATAAAATTAAACATAAAGACATCAGGAATAAACTTAACAATACTAGTATTTTTAATAGAATAATAAAGAGACAAAAATGGGACTGGACGGGACATATAGCTAGGATTGGAAGCGATAAATGGACAAAGATTGTAACGGACTGGAGTCTTTATAACAAACGAAAAAGAGGAAGACAAAAATTAAGGTGGGACGATAATATTTCTAAAATGTTAGGACATAAACATTATCAAAGAGTAGCCTGGGACCGGCGTGAATGGGCACGTTTGAGGGAGGCCTTTGCCCGATATAGGGGCTAATAGTATTACTTATAATTTAAGATTATATTATATAGAAATATACTTATGGCTAATAATAATAATAATAATAATAATAATAATAATAATAATAATTGAGTTGGGGATTGGAGAGGTATCGGATTATTGACAGTAACTTTATACATTCGGATTTTAGCTTATTAATGTGTAGGCGCCAAGTTAATCTGCTATCAAACTCCAGGCCTAGGAACCTGGCTGAAATACAGTTCGGAATTATGGTGTTGTTTATTTGGAAAAGAATCCTGTTGGTCACAGGCCGTCCCCTATAGAAATCGACACATACCGTCTTTGCGGAGGAAAAGTTTAGACCATTGACTTCTGACCATTTTTAGAGTTTGGAGATAGTTTTCTGAAGGATTGTGTGAGATATGTGTGGATCACGAGACGCTAGGGAAATGCTAAGGTCGTCAATGAAGAGCCGGGCCGTTACTGGTGGCTGAACACAATCAGCAATGTCATTGATGTACATTATGAACAAGGTTACGCTAAGCGCAGAGCCTTGGGGTATGCCGTTCTCGATGCTCATTGCATCAGAGACTTGAGAGTCGATTCTGACCCGTATAGTTCGGTCTGACAAGTAGTTTTGAATGAATCTTATCATTCTACCTGTCACCCGCCATCTTCGTAGTTTGTTTATTAGGCCTTGCCGCCATAGGCGGTCATAGGCTTTTTCAATGTTGAAGAATATGGTTATCAAGTGCTGTCGACTTTTGAACGCAGATAAAATCTGCCTTTGAAGGCTCACCAGATGATTCGACGTTGATTTAGCCTTACGGCCTCCGGCTTGTATTGTGGAGAGGATATTTTTGGATTCACAAGAGGAGACGTCTGTTGACCATTTTATCCAGGGTTTTGGATAAGGTACTCATCAGTGAGATAGGACGGTAGCTACTGGGTAGTGAAGGATCCTTATTCTGTTTTAAAATCGGAATAACGATTGCCTCTTTCCATGAGATCGGAATGTTACCTTAGTCCCAGATCTGGTTATAGATGTTTAGCAGATATAGTCTTGCAGCCGTGGGAAGGAACTTTAGCATGAAAGGATGGATGGAATCTGCGCCAGGTGCACTTGCCTTCAGCTTATTGTCTAAGACAAAATTTAACTCGGACAAGGAGAACGGTCGATCGTACCGATTCATGCTGTTGGGTGGTAGGAGAGGAATGATATCTTTCTTATTTGCGTGCGACAAAAAGGATGATGAGTAGGAATTGGTTGAGGAAGCATCGGAGAAATGCTTTGCTAGTATGGACGCAACTGATGCCGTATCTGATATGATGTTGTTATTGGACTTGATATAGATTGGGGTTGGTGGCCGCTGTCTTTCGTTAAGGGATTTTATTTTCCGCCAGGTAGACGCACTGGTCGACGCGTCATTAATTGACGACATGAAGGAAAGCCAGGCTTCATGTTTTTTCGCCCTGATAATGTGACGGGCTAAAGATCTATGCTTCTTGAATTCTATTAGATCCTGGTCAGCTTTTGTCGATTTATACTTTCTTAAGGCTCGCTTCCTGTTCGTTATTGCCTCTCTCACTTCGTCACACCACCAGGGGACCCTGCGTGGGTGCACAGCCGCAGATGACTTCGGGATTGTTGCTACTGCTGCTCTGAATAGAGCCTATGTAAATGTCTTTAAGTTCTCTTCAATAGATGGGCCGGGCTCAGAATTTATGACTAGGCTCTCCTTGTAGCCTTTCCAGTCCGCTTTGTGAAACATGTACCTTTGCACGGTCGATTGATTTCGAGGAGCCGGCCGACAGCTACCTATGTCAGGTGAGATTATAATGGGAAAGTGGTCACTGGAGTGGAGGTCATCCAAGACGCGAGACGAAATTATTGGGTAAAGTGCGGTGGTGCAGAGGGCTAGGTCAACTGTTGAAAACGTCTTTGCCGTGGAGTCGAAATGAGTAGGACCTTTTAACGAAAGGAGAGCATAGTCGTTACTGACGAGAATATCCATAATGACCGAGCCATGGTGATTTGTTGAAGCTGATCCCCAAATCGGGGAGTAGGCATTAAAATCTCCTAGAATTTCATGATTACGCGCCTATGAATACTCTTCATGGCCAGTTGATTAAAAAGTGTTAAGGCTCCGGGGGGGGGGCAGCTGCCCCCTAGCCCCCCCGCCGACGATCATGAAAGAACATATTGTAAAAACATTCTAACGGGTTCATTATCTTCTTATAATAAACGAATACGCCGGGATTTAAATTATTTTAAATGGACTTTTCTTGGAAATAAAAAAACACGAAAAAAGCAACAGAAATGAAGTTGTCTATAGATCATATCGCTTTAAAAAAAATGAATGAATGAAAATCGAAAAGAAACCTTTAAAAGCAATTTATTGATATTAATGATAAATAGATCGACGTGAAACGTGAGAGTTCCCATTTACGCTGACAAAAGATACCAATTGCAGCGAATAATTTTTCCAGCTCGGAACAAGCGATAAAACTGTGGAAAGACTTGCGTAATGCTGTAATTACAATAGGTTGCATGTGAAAACATTAATATATATCGTCGATTCTGCAGATGATTTTAATAACGGAAAACGAACAAAACCTAAAACTCCTAAATCAAATGAAGCAAGTTTCAAAAAACAAGCAAACGACAATGAGATTTAAAAAAGAAAAAGAGAGAGAAAATGAATTTTAAAAACAGACGGAAAGATTACGAAACAAGTAAAAAGATAAAAACATTTAGCCAAAGTAGTAACGGAAGATGGAAGATGTGTACGAGCCATTGAAGAATTACGAATAGCCTTTGACGTCGAAAAATATTTGTATAGAAACAAAGAAAAAGTTTATTGAAATATTCGTTCGCAGTCTACTCTTGCATATAGCCAAATAATAGGAAGTAAAGAAGAAATGCAAAGTTAGCGAGGGACTTTAGAGAAACCTGATGCTGGAGGAGAATGAAGAGAATAACGTGATGGAAAAAATAGAAAACGAAGAAGCGTGTAATTTTAGAATATAAAAACCTACTAAAAAGATTAAATTAAAGGAGGTGCGAACAATGTAATATACGAATAATCGAGCACGTCATGGAAGGAAAGAGACTAAGAGAATAAGAGCGAGGCGAAATTCATCGATACACGTGCGCCAAAAGGATATGGAAACGTAAAGAGAATAATGCTATCAAGGGAACTCTAACGTGAAATGAACAAAAATTTTAACAGAACAATTGAGGAATTATTACAATTATTAACATAAATAACGTACCGAGATATTTTGCGTGGAAATAGTGAAAAATACGTTGGTTGTGAATAAGATATTTGTGCAGTTGCCCGTATATCTTATACATATTTCGTGATACTTTTTACGTGGTTAATGTAACTGTTTGCTACTAGAACAACAAGCAATACCTTTAAACGTAATAATAATAATAATAATAATAATAATAGAAAGAAGAATAATTAATTTAAATATCGGAAGTGAAATAACAAAAACAGTTTCGGCTCTGAGGTAATAAAATGACTTACTAGAAACAATTACTCTATTCTATACGAATAATTTTAGCGTCTTGGAATGGAAAAGCCGATGATGTTTATTGTAAATTTAAAATCGACAAGTAGGCACCATTTTTATCTTTGCACCAATATTTATAGCGTTTTATTTATTCATTTATAGAATACAACACAGCTACTTAAACTCCTCAAATTTTTATCTCCTTTCAGATATGGTAGCGACCTGTCTATTCTTTTAATTCTTTAAAAATCGATTATCCGGTCCAAACTTCACTACTGCTCCTTTATTTATGGTAACGTGTCCAAATCTCTCCTTTCCAAACTTGACTCAATTTAAAATTCCTGCCTGCGTCTGTGCATTTGAGCTTTAAAATCTTCTCCCATTCCGGCGATCAACCTCTACTCATTCGTCGATCATTCCTCAGTTATTTCTTTTTAATAAAATGCCTCCCCACTTCTTCATCCATTCTTATTCCTTCCTATCTTCATATCAAAAACCACTGTCACTTTGCGTCTTTTAGAAACCCGATTCTATCGAATATAGCTGCTCGTGTTTCCAAATTTTCTCCATACGTTCTCTCTTATACGAGTTATCCTTAATTTTCTTGTGATTTTATTAGCATATGGCACCCTATCAATTTTTGTTCTCTCCGGATCCGAGCTAATTCTTCTTCTCGTAATGTAGTCAACAGGAATTCCTTCATTTGCCGGACTCTTCTTTTCCTTTCCATGTATTAATCTTCACGGATGGTTCCAAAAGTGATGAGGGCGACGTCTCCTTCGTTCCTGCACTCTGAGTCCTTCAGACTTCCTTCTTTCTGTTCAATCTTATCGGCCGAATCGATCTCTGTTCTTCGTGCCGTTTATTTTATATCCTCCACAGGTGGGATTCGCAAATTCCTAATCGTTTCCGATTCTAAAGGCGTTCTTCAAGCCATCTCCTCTCCTCCTTCTCATTCCTCTGACAGTATCATTCTCTCAAATCGATCTCTCATCTCCACTTTGTTTTCGTCCCGTTCCATCCTCATAGACTTTCTATGGGTTCCTGGTCATTCCAATATAGAGGCCAATGATTCAGCTGACTCTTTAGCTCGCTCAGCCGCCCGCAATAGTCCTTTCCTCGACTTTTTCCCTTCTTGAGATATTCTTTTTTTATCACGCTCTAATCATTCCAGACTTTGACTGGACATGTATCTATCTTTATTCTCAAATCGCTATTCGCAGTACCGTCTTACTCTACCGATTCCTCGTTTCCTGCTTTGGTTTCATTCTATTACTGTCTGTCGTCGTTCCACTGTTGTTTCCCTAATTATACTCACGATCAATCATTCTCTATTTCCTTCTTCTCGCTTTTTGTTCCCAACTCCTTTCCGCCCTCTTCATTCTTCTGAGCTTCCTTGTATTTGTGATTCAAATCACATGTTTTTCGAATGTCCTGCACTCTTCATCGAACGCTCTCTTCTCTACGACCAACTTTTAGCTTTGGGTTCGTCTACTCCCTTTAACGCTGCCTATATCCTTTCCTTCCAATTGCCTTCGATTCTTCCGCTGCTGCTGTCCTTTGTGAGATCCATTTCTGACCGCCTGGCTATTTAGTTCTATCTATTGAATTATCATGTTGTTGGGTCAAAAAAGACTTTTCGTTAATCGTCAGTGTCAAATTCAAATTTTAGTAACGCTGATTATCAGTTTTGATTAGATCGCTAACACGGTTTTTATTTATACACTGATTGGTAATCTGTTATTTACCCGGCAGTGCTTCCGTGTGTTTCATTCGAAGTAACGTTTCAGTTCGAAAAGGTACTATTGATTCGCGTTTGCGTTCTAGTTATTTCAGAGGTTAAAATTTAATCAATTAAATTTAATCAATTAAATTTAATCAATTAAATTTAATCAATTAAATTTAATTTAAGGGTATGCTTATGTACGTTATTAATTATTATTTATTCATTGATTCGGGAGAATTTTGAAAAATTGGCCTTTTATTCGGTTTTCTTGAAAATTATTTATCTTTAAAACGCTACCCCCTCTAATAAGAACGATTGATGCGGCGGCGTTTTTGGGGATTTTTGTTTGTTTTTATTTTTATTTTATTTATTTTTGCTATTTTTATTCGTTTTTTTTTTTTTTGTTTTTTTGGGCGCACCAGCGGCTTTAACCCAACAACTACGGATTATTTTTATTTCGACTACTTATAACCCAACATATTTAAATTACCCTCATGTATGTGTTTTAATTTATTTGTCGAACAACTGGAGAGAGACAAACACTCACTGAAATCTTGTAATTTCGGATAAGATAAAACATATTTTCCTCTTCTTCGTCCCAAATTTGCTAACTTGAAAAATATACATTTCAAATCATAAACTGAAAAAATTAAAACGAAACTCTAAAAATGATGATGTATTTCCGATAAGATCCGACTGTTCGCAGTAGGAAAACTAAAATAAAAAATTCGTCTAATTTTTTTTCTTCTCGTTCAATTTTGTTCAGAATTAATCGCATCTTTTTAGTGTTATTGCGCTTAATGACATTATCTCTGTAACTAGGGTTTTTTTTTTTTTTATGGCCTGGGTTCAACTACGACAATAATCATTTTTTTCTGTAATATTTATTAATAACCTCTCATAAATATTGCGTCATCAAAAATCGGTTACGTCATTAAATTTTTTTCCCATTTACGAACTTCATTTGAATTAATTTTTTCCGGAAAATAATTATAAAGTAACGAAAAAATTTAAACGAAAAATATTGAAACAATTTTAAATATATCCCCATTTTTAAGGCAATAGTAAAAGAAAGAAATTAATTATTATTTGAAATTCTAAAGTTCAATTGTCACATTTAAAGTTGCCATCGTTGTCAGAAATAAGCGCAGTCCTCCTGCCAGTACGTCTAAGAATTTAATCGTTATTAGCTCCGATTACAAAATTTTAAAAGCATTTATTAAGCCATGCGAAATTTTTAACGAAATGAAATTTTGAAATTATTTTTCTATTGAATTTCTCTAATTTTACATTAGCGTCAGACGCTGTTAGAATGGCAATTCACGTGTGAAATAATTAAACGCGCGATTGACTAGACAGGACCAACTAGAGCTTACTTATTTAAATGTTCCTGCCGTAATCTATTCGGAAACAAATTAAAAAATACATTTCCGCGCAGTTTTCGTTACACGTTTGATTCAGCGCGAACCAACAGAAAAGAAAAACAAACTCAGACGTTCATTGTAATTATTTAACGCAGGAAATAAATTAGCGGAAAATCGATTGTACAAAACAAAATGACTCCAACGCCGTCAGTTTCGCCGTATGAAGGAGATACCGAATTAAAAAAGCAGATCGCCTGGTGTTTGGGAGAAGAAATTGTCATATCCGGCATTTCTGGTAGATTTCCGGATGCGGATTCGATCGAAGAATTTAAAGAAAAATTATACGAAGGTGTCGACCTCGTCACCGTGGACGACAGAAGATGGCCCCCAGGTAATGTTCTGACCTTTTGCTAAATAATCTGTGCCATTTCGTTAAAAATAAAACTCTAATCTGGCTAACTGCTAACTAAATTTCGAAGGTAATTAAGGAAGCCAACTCGTAACCGAATAGGTAAATCAGATAATTTCTTTGCATCTCTTGACCCATAGGCTAATTGATCATCGACGATAGCTTAATCCTCTCCGGACCAGTGCTTCGCAATGTTTCTTTTATCATACTTCGGCTATGTAAAAAATTGATCATTCTCAACCGAAAATAATTCGCTCACGAAGTCCAGTATTAATTAAAACAAATAAAAAAAACCTACATGACAAAAGTAATTTTATAATCCGTTTCCGAATTTTTTTATTTTGATCGTGTTCATCACTATAATTCATTAACGCATATACAATATATTAATTACAACGTAACTCTTAGGCTACCCCACATTTAAAAAAATGTCCCAAAAAATTGTCCCAATTTTATGTAACGTTTGTTATATTTTATAGGATTTTGTGATTATGTTATTATATTCATATGGACCAATTTAGAATTGCGTTGTAAATTTTGATAATTTCATACAAAGAATAGAAGAGAAAGAGACAGAAATGTAAGCAAGAGAGGTCAAGGGGCATAGCCTCTTGCGAGGCCTAAATGGTCGAGTTTATATATATATATATATTAATGGCTACGCTATTTTTGCGCCAAAGTGTCCTGTCACGAAATTTGTCCCCCAAAAATGTCACAATTTTATGTAAAGAAATACGTAACGAAAATGTAACGAAACAAGGTAACGAAAAAAGGTAACGAAAAAATTTTGTCGACCGGCGTAGCTAATGGAAAAGTTTACACTTCTATAAGAATTATAGAAGAACTAAACTGCCCCCTTCCGTGTCTCGAAGGGCACGGATCCAGAAAGACTTTTGGGGGAGGGGGATTATATGAAGGACATTTTGGGAAGGAGAAATTATATAATTACCTAAAATCTTCTACGGTAGGCAGTAGATTTGAGAAATACCCTTTGTTTCATAAAGAAAATCAAATAGCGACCTTTATAGAAATTTAAAAATGTTTTAAAAATACATAATTATTTTGATTTAAATTTACGTAATGGAGATATCGCCTAGAGTTAATGCTGTAATGTTTATTGTTGGTAAAACTCTGCGATCTCAGAAGAAAGAAAATTCAAGGAAACTTGTTATGATAAAATACAAATACAATTTTGTATTATTTCGTTACAAAATCGAATTTCATTCTATCCTAACAGAAATTGTTTAGTTTCCCTTTATTTACACTTGCGTCTCGCGGCCCGTTCCTTCGCACTTTAAATTATTTCACATTGTAAATTTTTATAAAGACTGCAGCGCTTACATACGTATACTTCTTTTATTGAAAAAAAAACAAAAAAAAAAACATGAATACATCAATCAAAAGAGTGAAATTTAGATTAAAATATTTGAAAACCTGAAACCGCTGCAAGAGTAATATATGTGACAGGAATATGTTAAATTTAATTCCTTTTATAGTAAGATATTAGCAATATTTAATTTTTTAAATGCAATGATGAAATTTGTTTTTTTTTATCAGAATCTAAGCAATGATATATTAAGTCACTGTTGACCACCACTCTAAACATTTCAGAATTTGTACGCTTAAATTATTTTTCAAAATTTGGGCTCTTTAATTTTAAAACTTTGGGGGTCTCGTATTTTTCCTATATTCTAGCGATTGAAATGTACCATTTAAAAAAACAGTGACCCCCTAGCTACCATGGAAAGACCTGTGAACTTTTTTTTTAGTTTCGAGTCTTCCCGCTTTAAGGGTGTATTTTTTCAAAGTTCGGTCCCTAAATATCAACATTTTTCGAATTTTATATTTTCCCCGTATTCTAGAGACCTTAGTGCGCCGGTTAAAAATTAAATCAATACCATAATTCATTCGGAACTGGCTGTAGGATTTTATTAACATTTTTTTTCTAAATCGATTTTTACATTTTTTTAAATTTGGACCATTTAATTTTAAAATTTTGAGGGTTTTATAATTTTCTTATAATCTCACGAAGAAAATACGTCCGATAAAAAAAATAATTAACTCCCTAGCTTACATAGAACGAACTGTACGATTTTTTTTCTTGAAGCTCTATAATATAGTTTTTTAAGTATCTACGGATAAACCTAAAACAATACTCTGTTGTTTTCTATATTCGCTTATATGTTCCACTATTAATTTAGGCTTGAAACGCAACGGGCATTTAGCAGTCGATGTGATAGGCGTCTTTTTATATTTTTTTTGCTAAATGTGGTACGCTACAACCCTAAATTAAATATAATAATCTGGTCATCGTTAGTTAGAGATAATTTCTGCCTCGAAAATAATAATTAACGCAACAAACGAATTTTATCTGTAACCCTTTGCTTTTACTTATTTATTTATTTATTTTTGGGCTCGTCAGCTATCCGGGGGGTATTAATCTAGCGCGCACTATCGTTTTTGTTTACAATTTTCCGTTAACTGCAGCAGCGAATGCTCCATTGAACAAAATCTCATTGCCTAACCGAATCACGCGTCATGTTATTTAATTGTAAAAACCCGGCGCACCGAGGAACAGTTGCTCGGCTCACAAAATCATGTCGCCCTCAGAAATTGAATTATGCGATTCGCCTTTTTTTTCTCTTTTGAATATTTTATGAGAACATAACTAAACGTTGTGAAAATGCTGAACACACATTAAGCCACGAATACAAATGGATAATACGCGAGTAACGGACGAAAAGAAAACGTGGACCATGAGTGCAGATTACGAAAGAAGAGTAGCTCTGGTGTTATCCGAAGACTACTCTGAATATCATAGATCGAACATACGGAAACTATTCGAAGGCATTAAAAATTGAAAAATGAAGTATCCTGGCTCATAAAATAAGAGAAAACGGTTTGTTTTCGATGGCGGTATAAGGAAAGATACATTCCGTCTTCTTCTTCATGTGACTCGATTCGGATGTAGCTTAATAAACTGTTCATGGACTCGCGTCGCCAGCGGGGGGCAGGAGGCAGCTGCCCCCCTGGAGCTTTGAAACTTTTTAATCAACTGGCCACGATGAGTATTCATAGGCGTGTAATCATGGACAATTTGGAAGACTTTTATAATAATAAAGTAGTTTGTACAATTTGCCAGAAACCCACGAAAATTATGTTTTATTTAAGATTTTATTCTTGTTTAATAAAATATTTTAAGCCTTTACAACTTATAAATTTTATTTTTCCTATAACTCATATCCTTTTTCTATCATCTTGCCCCCTCCCCCTGGCGGCTGGCAAATCATTTTGCCCCCTCCCCCCTCCTCTGGCTCATCGGCTGGCGGTGCCCTTGGACTCCACCTTTTGACGAAATTTGTTTCGCTTCTTGCGACCTGCAATAATTCTCCTACTTTTGTAATTTCAGTTCATGTCTTAATATTTTGGAGCCAAAAAATGTTCTCCTTCGTTAACCTTTTCCCCTCTACCGCTCCCACCCTTATTTTTTACAGAAGGTGAAATGTTGGTCCTCTCATAAAATGTGTGAAGAAATTTGTTTTTCGTTTTCTAATTACAGTGAAGTACCGATTATCCGAAATGGATGTATTAACGTATTTTAATTATATTCAATACATATTTAAGGTACTTAAGATTTTTAATATATACTTACATAATTACATATACGTACCATAGGCCTACATGATACTACATTCGAGTTTTTATTTTTTATTACAACATATTACATTACTGTAGTTTAATTAAATTTCGTAGTTTTCAATGTTTTTCTTTTATATGTTAAATACGTATAATGTTTCTATAAATACATGTAATGTTTCTATAACGATTATCAATTATCAATTATCCGAAAAAATCGTTTTTCCGAAATTGTCAATCCCCGATTATTTTGAGTAATCGGTACTTCACTGTATGTCCATTAGTACCAGATCCGTTTTCATCAATTGTGGCGCACCGCCGCATTACTGTAGTTGCGTTAGGATTTCGAATTTAAATGTGAATAACATTCCCCCGGTAGTGACAAATATTAAAAATTCCGTTACAGGATTTTTTATTTTTCTGTAAAAAGCGAATAGAAAACGTTACCCTTTTTTTTACAACTCTCTGCAATGAGTACAGTAATTAGGCTGGGAGCGCGACTTGTTTGTTTAGATCATGTCACGAAGCTTTGATGATTTCAGTAACGCAAAAAGAGAAGTAACGGAACATAAATTATTTAATATCAATATTCAATGCGGAATTTGTTGTTCTTATGAAATCATCTGATAGTAGAACTGACAAACTGAACGTCACATCGTGACACCATTTTTGCCAATTTTTTTTTAGTATTCTGACTTCTTTGATGGATTTTCATTATGAACACAAAAAACAAAAAAAACAGCCAAATCGGTCGAGCCATTCTCAAGTTATGATTTTTTATACATGTGCAATTGATTTATATATATATATACTATTAAAGGAACCCGTCGAAACCCGACGAACGATAGAATTCACGATCGCGTTCTAAATAACGCATACCGGAATAATTTCTTTACTGTGGCGCCATTTGTTGGGAATGTTGGTAATCGGTGTTTGGCTAGGTGGCCACACTTTCGATCAATTTTTATTTATTTTATAATTTATCTATTTATTTTTTTTTTACTTTTAAGTACTGTTCCCCCTGACCCTATAAATAAACTGTCTAAATTTCATAAAAATCGGATGGATAGTTTCGGAGTCCATAGAGGACATACAGACATATATATTCATTTTTATATATAGTGATTTAGTTTAGCGTTGCGGCCATTTAACGACGGTAAATGTGGTCCGCTACAATTTACAAATGTTAGATGAAAGCACGTCTGTGATTTAACCAATTTGAAGAAATTTCCGACTACATCACTGCAAAATGTAACATAAGAGGAGTTTTAAAATGTGCACAACATATTCTCAGTAATTTACTTTCACAGATACATAAATACGCAAAACATTTAATATCTGCATATAAATAGTCGAAAGTCTTTTTTCATTTATTAACCGATTTTCTTTTTCTTTTTTTGTTGAGTAGAAAGCAGTTTTTTTTCCTATTTAAATATAAAATGAATACAAAAGAAATAAAAAACGAACTGTCAGTTACGATATTTTCGATTCGTTTATGTTTTTTTTTGTTATATACTTATATATTTCTACTGCGTACGTAGTGCATGATTTTCGAACCGCCATTGTGCGACCGCCCGCTGATCGGCTGAGAGCCAAGACCGATGCCTTTTTTTTTTGCCTATTCGTTTCCCGTCGTTTACAGGTATCTGAATTACCCGCTCGCATGTTTTGCCTACCATACGTTTTATTGCTTTGCACTGCCAGTATTGACGTCACCGCCCCCTGTACACGAATGATAATCGACGACGTTCGAAAATCAAAAAATAATACTAAAGGCAGAACAAATTATCTATTAGATTGTCGTCAGAAGATCGCGCCACCAACCCTGATTCATATCATACTGAAAACAGCGTATCTAGGCGAATTATGTAATTTCCGTGCAACTTTTTAAATTTTTTTCCGTAGGAACCTAATTTGAACTTTAGCCAATATTTAAAAAAAAAATCAACAAAATCGACCGAGCCGTTCTTGAGTTACATGTTTTTTTGCGAATTGTGCAATTTTTCTTATCTTTTTTTACTTGCAAACCTTCTCCTAAGAATTACGAATACAACAAAAAAAAAATTATTCAAAATAAGGCAACCCATTTTTATATACATATAAGATAAGATAAGGTAAGATAAAAACACCGATATGTATTTAGCACACTTGCTAATTGTTTTTCTTTTGCGGAAGCTAAAAATAAAATGATATGACAACCTAGATGTTAAACTGTCTCGAAATGGGATCGTTAAAAATACAATATATCATCACGGCAATTTTTTTTCTGGTAGATGACTATCCGAATTTGAATGTGTCTGATAACAAATACGGGGGGGGGGGCGAACTTTCTGAGTTTCAAAAAACTTCAGAAAAGAACAAACAAACATTTTAAAGCACTCGCATATACACATTTACAGGTACGGTGCGGGTAAAATAAGTCACGATGATATAGTTCAAAAGGGGAATGTTTCGAATTTGTCATTATGCAAATGTAAATTTTTAATTGATCTTATTATATTCAATCGCCTAATTTTCATTTTTAATCCTTACTTCTCAGCGATAAATTAAATTTACAAATGTTCTCTTATAGAAATGATTAACGTATATTTAGCGGCGATACGGTTAATAATTTAATATTTCGTGTTTTTTGGCACAACTCAAAGAAAAATTGGAACTGTTACCTTTGGTTCAAGACTTATTCAGAGTCAAAAATTGTTGAAATCACAATTAAAATTATTTCAAATACGTTTCAAAAATCACTATCCGACTCTGAATAAGAGTTTTTACCAATTCGCGAGAAGAAAATAAATAATTTACGTTGCCTAGCCGGTGTCCGGCGTAGGGTATAAAAAAAGTTGGGAAACATGCGAGGGTTGAAATTTTTCGCTTTTATAAGATTCGTTGGCTATTTTGACCAGTATTGTTCGATTTCCGGGAGTTAGCCAATTACCCGGCCACGCATTTTCATATGTATCCTATATAGTACATAGTGCGTCCCGAAAGTTTCCGGACTGACGTCACAGAGTCCCCCCAAAAAATTACAAAAATATAACAAAAATTTTTTTATTCGAAATAGTCACCCTTAAGAACGATACACTGGTCAGCGTGCGTTTTTAGGTCATTCATACATTTCTAGTAGGTCACTTTTGGAAACGTCTTCAGCTTGGCCGTTACAGCTTCCTGGGGGTCTCTTCTACGGTTGAAAAATGGTCTCCTTTCAGCTCCATTTTGAGTTTTGGGAATAGAAAGTAGTCCGGGGGACTTAATTTGAGCGTGTATGGGAAGGGGGGGGGGGGGGGGGGGGTTCAACGTTGTAATCCGTTTTTGGGCCAAAAACTGACGGTTCATCGTTGCCGTGTGAGCAGTTGCGTTGTTGTGCAACAGGAAAAAATCTCGACTCGAAAACATCTGCGGTCTGACGCGTCCAATTCTTTTCAAAAGGCGATCTAAAACCTCTTTGTAGAAGGGAACATTCACGGTTTGGCCAGGGGGAACGAATTTGCGGTGAATGATTCCTACGCTATCGAAGAAAACGATCAACATGGTTTTGATTTTCGACTTTTGAAACCTCAATTTTTTCGGACGAGGAGAATTTGGGCCGACCCATTCCGCACTTCACCGCTTCGTTTCTGGGGTCGTAGGCAAAGCACCGCGATTCGTCACCCGTAATTATTTTATTGACGAAGTTTGGATCACTTTCAATGATTTGCAACAAGTCTTGAGAATGCTCGACGACGAGTTGGTCTCGTTGATCCGTGAACAAGAAACGAAGCGCGCACGAACCTTTCCTTTCTTCAAATCTTGTTTTCGGTATATCCAGGCTGTCTGCGATGGAACGACACGCGACTCGTCGGTCGGCCTTCAAAAAATCCGCCACACGCTGGATATTTGCATCGTTTCTTGTCGTCGCTGGTCGCTCGTCGTCAACAATCTCCTCTCTTTCCTTACGAAAACGACCAAACCAATTGAAAACTGATATACGTCCACATAGCATCGTCACCATAAGCAGTACGAATCATTTCAAGAGATTTGGTAGCCGTTAAACCGGCTTTAAAACAAAATTTAATCGCGGCACGTTGCTCTAAATTTTTCTCCATAGCGAATTTGTAACCGAGCGCACATAAACACCTTCACTTAAAACGACATAACTCCAAGGCTAGTAGCCGCATACTGATGAAACTTCGCATGTTTGTTTACGAAGGTTCACACCACAACTTGCCAAAGTTTCAAAGAAATAGCGCTACTAGTACCGATTTTATAAACTCAGTCCGGAAACTTTCGGGACGAACTGTGTGTATATATATATATATACATATATATAACTCGGTAATTTTGGCCTCATAAGGGGCACTGCCCCTGGACCCCTCTTGCTTACACTTTCTCTTTCTCCTCTATACTTCGTATAAAATTATCAAAATTTACAACGTCATTCTTACTGGCATGATACATTTTTTTTGTTACAAAATCTAATGGGTGCATGATTAAGAATGACGTTTTCATTTAACATTTAACTTTCGTTACATAAAATTGGGACATTTTTTGGGAGATTTTTTCTAATAAGAGCCGGCCTAAGAATTACGTTGTAATTAATATATATATATATATATATATATATATATATATATATATATATATAAATGTGTGTACGTAGTTTTAAAATGTAAATTGAAGATCACCGAGTGTCGATTATGCCGACGCAGTGATAAACTGATAAAGTGTGAGGAAACTGTTCTACGTGGTGACAAAAATCACATCCGACCATAGTAAAAATGATGGCTAACGTTGTGTTTCATGGAGTATTAAATATATTAAGAAAAGAGAACAGTATTGCAATAAGATCGGAAGAAATACTTAAGAACCTGTAAGAATGGTGGGCACGGTACTAAACGGGTGAAGTCAGTGAACGAATTTTATAATTCGGTTTTCCAAATTATTTTTCCCGGATATTTATATCACACATTAAACAGGTTATTCTTTTTTCTCTTTATCATTTTCTAATTCCTTTCTGGTGTCATATATTTGCATCATCTTTTAGCTATTTAAATCTTTATTCATTTATATATATATATATATATATATATATATATATATATATATATATATATATATACGTGTATGTGTATGCGTGTGTGCTTCGATAACATTTGAAAAATCACCGCACTACGTGACAAGCATATATGTATGTATATACCAAAAACTTACATACAATTTAGAGAAATAAAACATAAATTAATATTGAATGGCAAGCTCGTATTAACGGACTGTGCCTTGATGCATATCTAAATGTGTAAACTTACTCGGTCAAAGAAGCAAATAAATATAGTATAAACGTATGATAACACGTTTTTAACGTTTTCCCTCGTGGGTTGATGTTCTTCAGTGGTTCTGCTTTACCTTTATTTGGACTTGTTTCAGTTGAAAAGATTAATTATTAAATTCGCATTTAAATTATGTAAGCCTGAACCAACGGCGTAAGCTAAACCGAAAATGTAAAGTAAAAGATAAAGACGCAAATTTAATTAATTTCGATTTTTTTCAAATGGGTTTGATTAAAATTAATAAGTTTAGTCTTGTACCTCTACTGACCGTCAACTACAGTCTCGTATCCTATAGCAGGACCACCTTTTTATAAGAAGTTTTCCGGATACTTTTTACTTTTTAGTTTGGCTGGCAATCTTTTTGCACTTCCTTTTTGCACCTTGCTTTTGCGCCTTTTTTACCCTTTTAGCAGATGTCTTAGAACAGAGGCAGAACGGTTTTATACTTGATAGTGATATATCATTGAAAAAATGAAAGAAAAAAAAATATGCATTTAACGGAACATGTAAAACGAATGAACCAGTTGTCTTCGATATGAAGAAAATTCGCTGAATATACAATTATCGCACAGCGGAATAGATTAGAGACATTTAATTGCGGGTTTGCCTGGTTTATTACTGTTCCGTTAATTTTTTTTTTTGAAAAATATGTATTTATTATATTTTAAAACCCTATTGAACACTTTACCATCTTAAATTAACTTATACATATACATAATCGTGTAATATTTACTTAATCTATCTTTTTACTTATCAATACTTAATCTATTTCTATCTTCTATATTCAATGTTTTTTTTCCAGTTTTTTTGTTGCGCCTTGTTATTTTATTTTGTTTTTTATTTATTTTATATTTTCTTCTTCCTGAAGCCATTCCTTTATTTTCCTTTTTCTTTCCCTTATTTTTTCCTTCTCTATTATTTATTTCGGTATTTCATTCAACATCTGAGTTATAATATATTTATCCGTTTGCTCTCACATTTTTGTTCTTGCTAACGGCAGTTGGTACGAAAGTTTTTCCCTCAACTCGTATTCTGAAGGCTTCGATTTATTTTTTTTTTGGCCCGGCGAGAAACCATCTGGTAGTAACAACTTCTATAAATAAGCTAAACGATTAAATAAACCAATATATAAAGTCTCAAAATGTAATATTATCCTCAACCGAAAGCTATGTAAAAGTTTCTTTTTATCAAACCTTTGATCCGATAAAACAATTTCTGTTTAAAGAAAAATAAATCCGCTTTGTCAATTCGTAGGAGAAGAAACAAAAGGCCAACTGCGTTCGATAAAATGAATTTTGAACTTTTAATTTTCAAAAAATAGAGAAAAAGAAAGATAAAAACAAAAGGCAAAAGGATTCAGCAGCTGGCATAGTTGGTATAACATATTCTATACTAAAGAACGTGTCCAGAAATGCTAAGACTATTTTTGTCGACATCTTTAATGGCCTTTTACAATAATGTTTAATTCCTGAGGATTGAAGTGTTATCTTGTATCTTCTATTTTATTTGGCTTTTTATTTCTTATCTCAGGCATGCCACCGCGAGTTTTATTCCCGCGGACTTATTTTATTATGCTGTTATTATGATGATTTTTATTAATTATTATAATTTCTAATCATTATAATAATTATTAATATTATTATTATTATTTTTTAATTAGCTTATTATTTTCTTTTTATATACATATTTTTTCTTTTATTTTTATTCACGTATACAAGAATGTTAATTATTATTTAGTTATTTATTATCAACACGTACATAAATCTTTCGTGGACGGTCGACCGTAATAAAATTTGAATATTCTTATTTAAAATCAAAAATAATGAAATAACACAATTTAAATAATAAATTTCAACCGAATGGTTAATATAAACTTATATAAAGTATATACATATCTCGAATTCCGGGGGTGTCGATGCCGATGATATAATGATGCTGATTTGTTGTTCCTCTTCGTTGATATTTTCTGACGTAAGACTTTTGGTATTCGAATCTTTTCTTTCGTTTTATTTTAACTAAATTAATTCATTGATATTTTTTTTTTTTTTTAATAAACGCGATAACATAATTATTATTTTATACGGCCGAATATGACAACCACGGAAAGCGTCTGGCCAATGTAGTGGGCCACCGGCGCGGACTCTCACTCAGCCTTTATTTAAACCGTCTTTTTCCGACTCCGAAATCTGACTTGAACTACTGATCGTTCGTGAACGTATTTCCGATCTCCAAACCAAATCGAAGATCCCTCCACCATCGGACGGCGTTTCCTCCAGCACTATTTCCATTACGTCAGACGTGACGTAACATCACTCCAGGCATCATCATCCCCGATCATTCGCTGAATTACACACACATTTACACTCACGCTCGCCTTAGATTCTATGTTAATTACTAATTTGTTTATTATATATTTTTCATGTAATGTACACATTACAGGATTGGAGACGATTTTTGGTGTGTCTGATTCCTAATCCGACGAATCCAACTTCTCAAGTAACTTCTTATAGGCTGATTTCTTTAGCTTCCTGCCTAAGGAAAGCATTCAAACTTGTCATAAGGAACAGTTTAATATGGTGGTTTGAGGGTCATAATATTTTTCCTTATACCATATTCGGATTTTGTCCGGGTTTAGGTACATTAGATTGTATAGTCAAGTTTTTAAATGACACTTACCAATCGCTTTTTGATAAAAAATTTCTTCTAGCGACCTTTTTAGATGTTAAAGGAGAGTTTGACAGCGTCTTTATTCCCATTGTATTCGAGCAATCGATTAAGATAAAATTTACAAATTTTATTTGGGTTATTTATAAAGAGATCGCACTGTTTTCTAAATCCAGTCTTTAAACAGATTGTGATATCCAAACAACTTATAGGGGGCTTGTGCATGTTTTAAGCCCGTTATTATTCGATATCTGTCTTTTTCACTCATCCATCTGCAACATCATATATTTTATCATACGCCGACGATTTTGTTCTATAGACGAAACACGAAAATCTTACCGTATGTATTCGGGATAATTAATTTTCCGTCAACGCTTCCCAAGACGCTTTTCAAAAAATGAATTTGGACCTGTTAACGATCTAACTCACGCATAGTTTTTTTTACTTTGAGATCTTATTTGAAAATTTCAGATGCAATCGTTAATACAACTGGCAGGACATTTAATTAGCTGAGAGTTATTAACAATACTTTCTGAGAAGGAGATCCTGTAACTTAAAGGCTTCTTTATAAAGCTACCAGAAATCGCACATTTCACGAATTGTGCAACCGCATCGTTGTGGAATGGTTCGTGAAATGTGCACAACATTAAGTAATTTAAGAAATGTGTATGGCAGCTTTTGCTTTATTTTAACCGTATAGTTCACGAAACTAAAGCGAAAATATTTCATTTAAAAGATTTAATTATTACAGCACTCCGCAATATTAGTGACAGATGGACATTGTACGATAAATGAAATGAATAAAAATCTTTATACACATTTGCGAACTGCAAGAATTTCCAGATCCGAACATTTTTCTTTACACAACTAATCTCTAAATAGACCGGTTTGCACAGTTCACGAATTGTGTAACACCATGTTGTTATACAGTTGGAGCGCAATTTTTTGTTTACTCCTTTCACGAACTGTGCGATTCCGTTATGCGCATATGTGTGTGCCCTTTTATCTGATCCTTTCCTTAAGTTACGGCGCGTCTTACGTTCTCCCGGTTTTTTTTTTTGTTCTGGTATTTTTGTCAATTGGCGAAACCTTTGACGCAGCGAAATAGAAATGCAGCATTCTAAACGTCAATTTTTGTTCATCCAAAAAAACTTTAAAAACCGCACTTATTACAAAAATTTATTCTTTGGGGCTAGCATAAATTGATATACCGTACAAGATCACCACTAGAAAATATCTTGATCAGTCAAAAGTAAGTGACCCCCGCGAGGAAGGATCGTCTCTTACATTATAAACTGTGACTGGTTTTGAATAATTACTACTATCTTCGCATGTTGGTTCTGAATTTTCGAAGGCGGAACTCTGCTCCTCTTTGAGCAACAATTTGCTTATTTCATTTTATACTGTTTTTTTTTTTTTTGTATTTTCATCTCTTTTTAGTATAGCGAAAAGTTTTACGCTGTTTTAATTTTCTTCATCGAAATTCTTCTTGAGATAAAAATAAATAAATATATGCATTTACCCCTACTATTGGCAACTTTTATATTTCTTACAAACTACACCGAAAATAAATGAATAAATACATACATAGAGAAAGTCTGATTTTTTTTTTAAAGTTTCAAGAATTATTTTAAAAAAACTGGACATATATTTTATGCACAGATGGGGCATTTGTTTCGAGAGAGTAAGAATAACAAGGCTAATTCATCTTAAATATGTTAACAGGAATTTATGGTACTGGAGAAAGATTGGGCAAGCTGAAGAATATATCACATTTTGATGCGTCCGCTTTCGGAATCAATTCAAAACTGGCCAACGAAATGGATCCTCAAATGAGAATCTTTCTGGAAGCCACTCAAGAAGCGATTCTTGACGCCGGTATGTTACACGGAAATATTATACACTTACATTTGTTAACACTCAATAATTCGGCAAATACCTTGCGACGTTTTGGAAAAAAGCGTAATCGGCCCGTCATTCGCGCTGTAAATTTACTCTTTTCTTAACATCGATAAGTTTTTGAACGTGTAATAAAAGTTCACTTTATACCGTTAAAACACAAGATATGTTTATTTAATTATAAAAATAGCCGACTAGTTTTGGATATCACCGAATGAAATCGTGGCAATAATAAAACTTTGTTTTGTAACATAAAGTGAAACAAACTAAACATAAATAAATTATAAATATCGATATAACTATTACAAAGTATATAAAAACTGATTATTTATCATATTTAATAACGGATTGTTATCTGGGAGTTGTGCATTGAAGATGTTATTATTTTTGTATTTATTAACATAAAATTGTTCACCGAAATCCAGTTGATTAGTATTTTTCCATAACTTTTAATATCGTCATATCTTCGCTAATGTTATTACATACAGGGCCGGATTATAGCCAAATGCCGCTGTGGGCTCGGTAATTTTTGCCGCCCTTGGAATAATTTATAAATTAACTAATAAAAATTATAATCGAGTAACTGAATTAAGGAAATAGAAGTTAAAAATTAATTTTCAATTAAAAAATTTGACACATTTTTAAAACATACCTAAATTTTATTATAATTCTATACATACACTATTTTTACATGTGTCAATTTTTTTTTTTTTTTCTTTTTTTTTTGGGCGCATCAACTATGGACCATTGCCCAGACACAACGGGAAGAAGAAACAACTAACTAGAACCTAATTCGATTGGAGACAGCTGAAATAAAGGAACCAAGGACAAGAACAACAGACTGGGAAGGAAGGGACAAGATGTAAGACGCACAGTAAGGAGCGGGAAGCCCCAGCTTTATAAGGTGAAGTTAGAAAAGAGAGCGCTCCGCAGAAAGAGCAGAGCACTCGAAGAAAATGTGATCAGCATCACAGACAACTGCTTCATCTGGATGCAACGGACAATGAGGAGAGGGAAGCAAAGAGAAACGATAGCGTGAAGAGGGCAGCAGTGTGTGATTAAAGCGCAGGCGGACAATAGAGGAAATTATAAATCGTGGAAGAGAGGGAAACTCCGAGAACCATGGATGAGAAGGAAGTGTAGGTTGGATTGAAAGGTAGAAGGAACGATTGTTGGTAAAAGAAGAAGGGTACACATCCGACCAAAATCTGAAGTGAAGCTTCTTAATTAGGGGTAATAGATTAATAGCCGGGATTTTTTTAAAATAGAAGCGAGAACGAACAGCAACCTGAGCCAAAGCATCCGCCATTTCATTACCCTCGATGCCTCTGTGACCAGGAACCCACAGTAAGTCAATGTGTACAGAGTGATGGAAAGAAAGATTATAAATGAGAGATCGTATACGAAGAATGAAGAAGTCAGAAGAGGGAGGAGGAAGCGGTGAACTGATAGCCTGGAGAGCACCCATGGAGTCAGAAATGATTAGATAGTCGGAGGACGAACGTTTGGACGAGATATGTATGATCGCACGAAGGATAGCCATCAATTCGGCCGTAAAAATAGAACAGAAAGATGGGAGGCGAAAGGATTCGGAGAAGTTGAAGTCGGGAAGAATAAAAGACGATCCGACCCCACCGGGTCCTCTAGAGCCATCAGTAAAAACAAGTGCATGAGAAGGAAAAAGACAACTGACCGTACTGCGAAATTCCTGTTTAATGACGGTCTGAGGCATAAACTTAGAAAATTTAGGAAGAAAGTGTACTTTGGGAGGGTGTAAGAGGTCGAAATAATTGAGTGAGAAGTACGGAAGATTATTGCTGGATATAATATGGGAGGAAAAATGGCTAAGACGTTGAGAAATAGGGGCTAAGATAGGGATTTTATTAGAAACAAAACGCCAGTTCTTGGCAATGTAAATGTAGGAAGGAATAAGTTGAGACGAAGTGATAGGTAAACGTTTAGAAAGGAATCGATAGCCCAAATAAGACCTTCGAACTGAGAGGGGAGGTATGTTAGATTCCGCGAGCATTGGCTGAAATGGGAGAGGATTTGAGAGCACCGAGGCAAAGACGGAGACAGGAGTTTTGTATTATATCTAATTTGGAAAGAAGGGATCTGGAGGCACAACCATAGATAAAAGAGCAGTAATCAAACTTGGAGCGAATAATGGATATACTTTTTTACGACGCAATTTTAAAGATACAAATTCTTTTTTTTTTTTTAACCCCCTTTGGGCATGTCAACAAAGGATCTTCGCTCTGTAAATTCATTTACTATATCATCAAAGTTTAAATCCTTTACTAACTGTCCTTCAATAAATAAAACAGATAAATCATTTAACTCTTTCGGGTGAGACATTGTTGATCTGAAAAAATTTTTAATTCTTTTTATCGTAGGAAAGGAGCGTCTTGCTGAGCAAATTTTATTCAGCGCTAATCTTTCTTTGCGTTTTTTCCCATCATGTTATCATCACGTTATTGTAATTGTGTTTTTGTAATGTTGTTAGAGTTGGTTTACCCCCAGTTATATTGAGTTTTTACTTTTGTTTGTTAAATGATCACAAAAATTAAATAAAGTCTACAAATTTATTCGTAATATATTATTTTCTCTGTTAGCGTGTTTATTCATCAGATTCAGTATTCAGAATAGTTTCAACCGGTTATGGGCCCAGCACGCTTCCCGCAGTGCCGCAGTGCCACACTGCTTTGAGCACCTTTTATAATTTGGCACGGCAAGAAATAATATAAATAATTCTTCGAAAAATATTCTTAACTTTAGTCGTATCAATGAGATACCGCTACTACATATATTTGTGAATTTTCAGTTTTTCTTCCAGTCTTGTTTGACCTCTTATCATGCCGACCAGTCATTGTCTCGTGCACACTTCGAGAATTTCCTTTAACTGCTAATATAACCTCATTTTGCCTAATAATAAAGAAACGTTCCGGTTTACACTTCGTTAATTTTAAATTCATTTCTCGATTCCCCCCTGTTTACATGTCATTTGTCTATAATCATTTGGAAATTTTACCTAAATCAATATATTCCCATTTTAACTTTTCTGTACATTAATGCAAGTTAAAAAATGATTTTATCACATTCCTAGGCCTTTGATAAGGTTTGATATCGTGGTCTGTTATATAAAATTAAGAAAAATCTTCCTCATCCTTTTTATCTTCTTCTAAAGTCTTTCCTTGATGATCGAACATATCAAATTAAATTCCAGAATGAACTATCAAACATCTATCCTATATCCGCTGGTGTGCCTCAAGGCAGTGTACTGGGTCCAGTGCTTTACCAAATGTACACTGCAGACTTTCCTGACAGCGAGGGCGTAGCTATTGCTACATTTGCAGACGATACTGCGCTTATAGCGGCAAACAAAGATGCTGGAACAGTAACAAATAAATTGCAGCTGGCGTTAGCAAAAACTGAAAGGTGGTTAGATCGATGGCGAATTAAAGTTAACGAGAAAAAGTGTACACAGGTTACATTCGCTCTACGAAAGGTAGTCTGCCCGCCAACCAAAATTAACGGCGAAACAATCCCAGTTAGGAATGAGGTGAAATACCTTGGGTTGCACTTGGATAGTAAATTAAGGTGGAATAAGCATGTCTCACAAAAAAGAAAGTGCTTGGATATAAAGCTAAGAAAACTGTACTGGCTTCTTGGTAAGCATTCCAGCTTGTCGATCGAAAACAAAGTATTAATATATAAAATAATATTGAAACCAGTATGGACGTACGGTCTAACTTTATGGGGCTGTGCTAAAAATACACACATTAATAAAATACAACGTTTCCAAAATAAAGCTATTAGACTCATTGTGTCACCTCCTTGGTATGTCTCCACGGACACACTCCATAGGGACTTCAACATACCTTACGTAAAGGAAGAAATAAAACTTGCCGCACAGCGGTATACTAGTCGATTAGAAACACATCCCAACCCATTAGCTATCAACCTGCTTGACAATAGTCAAGAAATTCGACGGCTGAAGCGCTCTAGAGTCTTTGACTTTGTTTAGAACTTGAATAGATGTTCCTGGGGAACCCTGATAGTGGTGGCCCCTTACGCGTTAATTTGCATTCCAGTAAAATTGCTTGATGGTCTATGGAGACCAGTTGTAATTAATAAAAAAATAATATAAAAAAAAAAAAAAAAAAAAAAAATCACATTCCTCTCCTACCCTAATATGACTAAAACCTCATAATATGTAACAATATTTTGGAAATTTTGAAATATTTTTCAAAAGAAAAAACTTTTCAATCTCATGCAAATTTGCCGCTGTGGGCTGTAGCCCATTTAAGTCCGTGGTGTAAATCTATGACTGATTGCATATGTAATGTTTTTGTAGTATCATGTGTTAATTTATTGCATAAACAGATATGCTTCTTCTATCATATTTTAAACTTTAATTTTGCTATTTTATTCCTTTCTATTATTTCTTTCGAGATCCAGTTTAGCACCTTCGAAAGAATATATTTATTTGGTTTATTATCCTAATTTTGTTTTCGGCGTCGGTATGATATGTTTTAGATTTTTTGTGGCTTTCTGAACACGCTCTGTGATCTTTGTTTCAATATACGAATGAAAATCGGGAAGTGATCACTATTACACAGATCAGAGTGAGTAGACCACAGAAGTTTTGGGTGGATTTCATTTGATGAGATAGATAAGTCAATGGCCGATAACTTGCCATTAAATGAATTTAACCTAGTGGGCAGTTTACTATTTAACAACGACATATATAAACTTTCAGTAACTAGTTTTTCAAATATTTTTCCTTTCTTATTGGATTTAAAAGATCCCCACATTGGACTATGCGCATTCATATCGCCCACTAATATAAATGGTTTCGGCAGTTGCGATAGTAATGTATTTATTTCTGTATATGATAATTCAGTATCTGGAGGTATGTAGATGTTGCATATAGTAAGTTTGTGAAAGGGGCTTGATATTTGCTAAACTGCATCGTAACTGTAACATTTTGAATTGACGAGTTTATCCGCAGTTCCTTTTTAATGGGTACTGATTCATGAATGAATGTCGCCACTCCACCTGATGCCTGTAATCCACCAGTGTGGTCAAAACGGAAGATTTGGTAATAATTATTTTGGGAAGGTGAGTGTTTAGGTAACAGGTGTGTTTCTTGGAGACATATTATTGTTGGTTTTTCGGAATTGATTAGGAGAAGAAGATCTGATAAGTTGTTTTGGAATCCATTAATGTTCCATTGAAGAAGAAAGTTGTCCATCGCTTTTGCTATCAATAGGAATTCCTTCTGAAATTTTTTTAACCAGTTTAGTTATTCTAATTTTGGTGGAATGATCATTGATAACTGAGTATACTGTTTTTAGCTGGATAAGGATTGTATCGGCACACTTTGTCGGAGTATTTAATTTTTTTGAATAAATCTTGAGCAGATAAAGATTTACTGCTGTTTTGTATAAGTGCCACGATTTGGTCAAAGGGGATACTTTCTTTAAGCGTTTTTCTGTGATTATCGATGTCCTGTTTGGCAGGTTGTAGGATGATTTTAAGCCGCTTTAATTCCTCGTCTTCATTTGTCTTTTTCTTTTGTGGCTGGGTTGCTTGATTTACATTTGGGGCACCTCCCGATGACGAGGTAGATCTATCGGATAGATTGCGTTTGTAATTTTTAGGATTCAAAAGCGTAGGATTTGTTTGCTCCACAGGGGTTTCGAGAGGAGTTGGGGGTTTTGGTACGCGTGTTGTGTCCTGTTCAACCGATGCTAGACCATTGACCGGCGAGGGATCTACATCGTTAGTTGGATTCATATCAATATGGCTTAGAGATTCTGTTGAGGTATTAGCCTTTCTGGATATAGAACCATTGGATTCATCATCTGTAGATTCTGCCCCTTCCACATCTTCTCCGTTTTGAGGGCAGTTGGTGTTTGAGTGCTCTCGGGATTTACACACGCTGCACCATTTATCTTCGGTTGATAGAAAAATTCTAAAGGTTTCGTTTTCATAGGTGAGAGTTAATGATTCCGGAATACCGTTCATTTCATCATTGGAAGGTATACCTGGCGCCTAAAGCTTTTAATATGTCTAAATTCTTCATCATTTAGTCCGACTTTCAAGAAAGTGATTGGGGAAGAAAGTTTTAATTTAGCGGTGTTGATAGAACTTTTTCGATAATGGAGTGAGGAATATGAGGGGAGACATTTGAAAGTGTGAGGCGTTTGGAAGGGTTGATCAATTTTCGTATGCGACTGAGGATATTATTGATGGGGACAGTAGGGTAGTTTTTGACCACGTGTTATCGGCAATGTCTTTTGATTTCAGGTACACCGAGATGCGGTTGTTTGATATTCGGGAAGAAAAGATAATATTAGACGGGTGAACGAGTTCGCTAATTGCGGAGGTGTATTCTCTAAATTTAATGTCATCTACCGCGTGTAATATTATCGCCTGATCGCGACTAGGAAAGGATTCATTTTGTCTAATTGAGCTGTACGTAGGTCGACTGTCCGCCATGTTAAAAGATGACCGCGCAAGACAATTGAAATAGATATCGGATTAAATGCGAAAATATACGAGATAATAAATGAAACGATCTTACTTATCAGTAACAGTTCTATCGATGAAACGCGGTTTTACGAGTCTACAAAATTAAATTAAACCATTGTAACACGCAACGAACAACGAACAACCGCGATCACAAATTAAAAGATACACCTTTGCTATTTGCTACATGCTTCGTTATTAATTTTAAGCGCAGACAATCGATCTTTTCAACACGTGCCTTCTCTATCGTTCCCCATGTTTGAATGCCGTAAGCGCAAAATATATAATTTTTAACGTGTTTACATATTTTTTCATTATGTACATAAATAGTATCTTCTTATTCGATTTTTCCAGCGTAAGTGTTAACACACTATTATGTTCAAGTATTTATGACACTGATTTCTAGTAATTCATATTTTATGTTTGAACTTTTATCATCTTTTTTCGTATGCATTATCATTTCCGGTTCATATTATTATTCACTTTTTTTTTTTTTTTTTTTTTTTTTTTTTTTTTTGGGTTCGTCATAAAGACATTGGCCCAAGAAGAGGGAGAAGAATGAGAAGCGGAATCAGATGTTTATGCGATCAGATATGGAAGATAGGAAAGACTCAAGTGCTGGAATGACCGAGGGTGATGGCAAGGAGAGGACAAAAGCTGCGCAATACAGAGTTGGAAGACCAATTGACAAAAGAGAAGAGTAAAAGGAAGAACGTTCGGAAGCGATATAGGTGCACTCAAACAAAATGTGATTAGCGTCACCTATAAAGTTGTGAGAGGAAGGGTGTAGGAGACAGTGAGGAGAGGGGACCAGAGAAAAGCGAAATAGGGAAGCAGGAAGCAAACTGTGCCCAAAGCGTAGACGACAGATTGCAGAGAGAGAGTTGAACGCCGTATGGAGGGAAAATTGAAAAACCATGGATAAGACGGTAGATTAGGCTGGATAAAGAGATAGAAGGAATCCGGATTTGAGAATGAGGAGGAATACGAATTTAACCATAGTTTGGAATGAGCTGAAGTGGAGAGGAGATTAATATTATGAGATGAAAAGACACTGAGGAATTCACCGGTAGAAGAGGATGAACGAGCTAGTGTATCGGCCGACTCGTTACCCTCGATTCCAGAATGGCCTGGAATCCACAGTAGGTCAATTTGGATAGAGTGAGAAAGGAAAATGTTGTGAATAAGAGAGCGTATGAGAAGGATTATGTAATCAACAGAGGAAGAAGGAAAAGAAGAGGAGATGGCTTGAAGGACACTGTGGGAATCCGATATAATAAGGACTTTATGCGAAACTAGGGAAGAAGCAACAAAAAGGACGGCACGCAGGATGGCAGTAGACTCGGCATAGAACACTGAACAAAAGGAAGGAAGTTTGAAGGTTTCGAAATAATTTGAGGAAGGACAAAAGAAGGCCGAGCCAACTCCATTGGGTCCTTTGGAACCGTCAGTGAAGATCGCAAAATGATTAGGGAAAAGAGAGCCAACGGTGTTTAAGAATTCTGATTGGACAACATGATGAAGGAGAGGTTTGGTAGGGCAAGTTAGAAATAAACAATTAATAGGATGTAGGTGTGTGGAAAAATTGGAAGAAAAGTATGGCAACTTGTCGTATGAATAAATATAAGGAGAAAATCACTTTGTTTAAAACTTGTTACCATCGTTTTACCTACTTTATCTATTAGATGTTCATCATGTAGCCGCTTACTATCAGTAAATCGTCTTGTAATTGATTTTCTACCTGTTTGATATCTTTGCCAGTAGTTAATACGGCTATATCATCAGCGAAAGGGAGTAATTCTCTGTAAAAACGCAAAATTCCTTGTTTAGCATGAAAACAGAAAACACTGTCTAAAAGCAAGTGGCGCCCAAAGGACCAGAAAAAAACAAAAATAAAAATGTAACAATCATGGATAACGATGGGAAAAAACTTGTACATAATATAAAATAAACATTAGGACTTACACAAAAATAATTAATACAGAGTATTATTGACAGTAAAATCCTTCTCATCGATTTGGTTATGGTTCAGGGGACAAAAACTTATCGCGGTGTCGCACTAAACTTCAAGATTATTTTTGAATGATGAAAACATTGTACTATATAAATACATTACGCACTAACTGCGAAGCGAACGTGTAGTTATTGGAAAAGGCCAGAAAAACAGAAAATGAGTGATTATCACAAAATGAGGAACAACTCATAATTGTCAAAAAGATACACGAAAGAAATGAAAACTAATAAAAGAGAACGAGAAAATCGAATTTAGTTGCAACGCCCGAATCAAAAGAGTACATGACAGGCTTCTGCATTACACGGTTATCGGCGTAAAAAACAAAAATATGCGAATCGGATTTCGGCACTATTCTCTTAATGTGATAGTGTTCATTACTAAGCTGAAGACTAAAATAAAGCTATTTACATTAACGTATTTTTTTAACCAGGTAATTTTCGTTATTAAAAAATCATAAGCGAAATTCAATCGCCACGTCGAATCGAATTGAACTAAAACCGAATTCCTTTGTTCGGCTGTACAACTCGAAGGAAAACAAAATTATCGTACATAAAATCTAGTCAGAACTCTGCGACACAACGACAATATTTATAAAACTATTTACAACATAACATTATTTTCTTTTAGAATATTTTTTGTACGGCGTTAATGCAAAATCTTATGAATAACGTTATTTACTGATTTTCGATGGCGCATCATTCACATCAGTTGGGCGTAGTTTGCCTTAGACAGGCCCTGTATCAAAATTTGTTGGGAGGCCCTGATAAAGTGTAAAGATTTTTCTCAAAAGGAACAAAAACGCTCGCATTAAATTAAAATAATTATTCATTGATTATAAGTTATTACTTACAATACATGCTCCTAGGAGCTAAGTTACAATTCAATCCAAACAATTCCACTTTAACCGAATATACATTTTTATCGCCTTTTTTTCGGTAAACTTATTTATTAAATCATCCATAGATGAAAACGATTTCAGCTTTTCTAGATTTCCTGCCTCTATGGATAATAAAGACAAGTTTGAAAGTCATACTACATTTTTACGAATTTTTGCTCACATACGTTCGGGGCCCCTGTACTTCGGGGGTCCCGAATCATTGATACGGCTAACAGGGCGGTAGCTACGCCCCTGATTCACATTAGCATGCCATTTGAAAATTTACTTCCGAAAAATGTAAAGACAGTATAGATATAGAAATCACTTTTTCAAAGGTAAAAACATCTTAGATAGTTTTTATATAGTAATGGATGTTATTTATAAAAATGATAATTTTAGTCAAATTAAATGAATAAAACTGTTTTTTTTAAATATACAGATTCTTAAAATAATTGAAATATGCATATGTAGGTATTTTTATCCTGTAATTCATTTTCGAACTTACGATTGAAATATTTTGTATTTTAACGATGTAATGCGTCGAAGAAGTTATAATCGGAATAATCATTCGCAATGTGTATACGATTCGAACTTGCAAGAGAAAACCGTGTGATATTCACAAAAGAAGTTTTCTACTCGGCTATGTAGCGTATCACTGGGAACGAAAGACGTTCAATGTAGACTTTTTCGCTGGGAACCTGCATCAAAATCAACTCCATTTTCAGGAGTTGTGACGTCACTGCATACCGACGCGCTTCGTTAAACCATAGTACATTAATAACAGTGATTTGTTTTTCGTTTTTAAAAAAAATGAGTTATAGGTTTTACTTTAAAACTTATTTAAAAATAACAAAACTTTTTATAGACATTATCCTATAGCTCATAATTATTTTATGAAGCCGTCGCAAATATTTACTTGCAATGAATATGGTAATAATTTTACGTGCAAAATTAAATTAAGATACCATTTAAAAATTTATTTTTTAAATATTAATAATAAACGAATAATACTCCGTTTCTTAAATTGCAAGAAATACTTTTGCGCATACAAATATTTACGATCTCATATAAACGGAAAACATAGTGGGAAGTTAAATTGTGAAAATTTAGAATTTCACAATGAAACTGGTAAGTATAATTTTTGTATATACATATATATATCTTTAATTAATTAATATAACTAAGCCGACTTATAGCGAGTAGTGATATAAAACAAATACAAATAATTTCGTTTGTGTATTATTAGAATTCATAAAATGGAAAACTGCAGTAGAAAAATCAGACACTTGCAATTTAGGAACGCTGGTATTTATCGTTTATTATTAATATTTAAAAAATAAGTTTTTATATAGTATCTTAATTTAATTTTGCACGTAAAATTGTTACCACATTCATTGCAAATAAGTATTTGTGACGGCTTAATAAAATAATTATGATCTGCAGGATAATGTCTATACAAAGTTTTGTTGTTTTTATAAGTTTTAAAACAAAACTTACAACCCATTTTCTTTAAAAACCAAAAAACAAATTACTACTACTAATGTAATCATTCGAATACAAATACTACGTCTTAACGAAGCACGTCGGTGTGCAGTGACGTCACAACTCGTGAAAATGGACTGATTTTGATGCAGGTTCCCAGTGAAAAAGTCTACACTAAGTGTTTCATTCACTCCGAGGAGAATAAAATGATTGTGTATAAAATGCGATCGAAGCGCTGCGACAATTAACGCTAATATTTGTAACTAAGGATCCTACGCATATTTCAAATGAACAAACTATTACGACAAAATTATGCAATACAATGGTGTTACCTTAACTGCAAAATAATAGATTTTTTTTTTTTTAAATCATCAAATAAAACTGTAATTAATAATTTAAAAAGGTTGAAAATAGGCGCACGCAATTATATAAAAAGAAAAAAAGAAAAAAAAGAACAAAAACTAAAAAGAAAACAATATCCAGATTCGCTAGAAAAATTTAATAAAAATGCACTAAAAAGTAAAAATTATTCCATAAAAAATGTAGATATACCTTAAGGTGGATATTATGATAATTTTTAAATAGCATTAACGCTTACTAGAGAAGGTACCAAATTAAAATTACAATATCTAGAAACTATTTAATGAATATTTAATGCAGCTTTTAATTATTACTACCATTTGTGATTTCTGTATTGACTCTAATAAGCATTAATACTGTATAAGAATTATCATAATATAATCTTTGCTGGGTTCATTTTACTGTATAAAATATATTATCTACTTATCGAATATTCTTTATTTTTTAATGCATTTTTATTAAACTTATATAATAAAAATCTTGAAGTCGAAATTTTTTTATTTCACAGTTTTTAGCATAACACATAAATTTTTTGTCTTGCTAAAAATTAACATTTCCACGGTAATTAACATAGATAATACTGTAATTTTTCCAAATTACTTTTGTAAATCGCGTTTGTTATATTAATAAAAATTAAAAAAATTAAATCTAAAGGGACCACATTTTTTTACATTTTTGATGTCTATTTAGTTTGTGTTCATTATTTTTCATCGGTACACACATAGTATCACCGCTGACTGGTAGTACACTTTCGAATGAACAACGAATCATTAATATCGATACACATAGGTACAAGTTATGTGTGAACAAAAACAAAAAAGAAAAAGCGTAAGTAGCTGTGTTTTACTTACCTAGGACGAAGATATCGTTGAAGTAAATTTAAAATTCATATGATTATTTATGTTAGATATAAAATTTTCGAGAAACGTATCGAATAAAATAAGATCAAAAGTTTAAGAAGCCCTTACACTATCCCTTATCAAATCAGAAACACACCAACATCGAGTAATAATAAACAATTATCGGTTATGAAATAATTAACATGGGTCGCGGACAATCATATAAAATAACAAGTTAAAAAACGGTAATACGAATATAAATCTTGTAATGTGCGTGTTATTTATGGTATGAAATGCTTAAAAACGAAAATATCCTAATGAAATAAATCGCATTGGCACCGGTTTTCAATGAAATTTTTCCTAAAATTAAAATTATTCTCTTTTCTCTGATGATTTAATTTTATATATGAGCATCAGCCAGATCTACTTTGAGAACTGAAAAATTTGTGTGCATGAAATTCGCTTCTTTTTGGTTTTACGATGAACCGTACAACAACAGTATTGGGGTTATAAAGCTGGCGAAGAAAAATTATTTCTCAGTCTATTACAAACTTGCACTTGCATTGATTAATATAATCGATTAACTGTATAATATTAAAGTTCATGTAATATCTGTAGTTATTTCATTAATAAAATAACTCCAATTCTACAAGTGCCACTTTATAGCGTGATGTCTGAACATCTAATATGTGTTTGAAGAATTATGATTTTTCGGTCAAACAGGAACGTATTTTTATATTATATGTTACACATTTATATAAGTACAGATAAACGTAATGTGATACATATTGCAATTGATTGATAGGAATTAGTCCGCCAACAATCAGGGGTAGTAGAACCGGCGTGTTTTTAGGCAGCACCTGTATGGAATCAATGCTATACTGGAACGATGCAGAAGATATGGTACATGGATACGGCTTGCTGGGAGCATCCTTGTCAATGTTTGCTAATCGAATTTCATTCACATTCGATTTCAAAGGTATAAACATAACACAAAACATGTTAAACAGCAATTAAGCATGTAGCGTAAAAATTTTTAAAACACACATTATTTCTACTGGTTAACAAATAAAATACATTTTTTATAAAATAATATTTAATTATTGCACTTTTGAAACGTGTCGGAAAATGTAATAATCAAATATAATTTTATGAAAAGTGTATTTGTGGGAATTTAATTTGTCAAGAACGCATATACCGTCTGCTTATCTAACGAGTAAAAAAATATTTACGATACTGGTCATGTCCTTAGGGCCTAGCTTTGGTCTGGATGCAAGTTGCTCGAGTTCTCTGCAAGCACTGCAGCAAGCTGTAATATCGATTAATACCGGAGCGTGCGAAAATGCTATAGTAGCTGGCAGTAACTTAACGTTGCAACCAACTAAATCGCTACAATATCAGCGCCTTCATTTGCTTTCATCGAGTGATATTTCGAAACCGTTCGATGATAACAGTAAGTTAAAGAAACTTATCTGAACTGTAGAGTATTACTGTTTTAAATTAATACTAAAACTAAATTAAAAAAGTGTTTTTCTTTTATGTTAGCTAATTTTGTCACCTTTCTAAGATCCATCATGTGAAATGTTGAGTTGCTGGCTATCATTTGACCCGGACAAGAAAGGAATTCTCTGCCCTCAATAAATTGTATTTAGGACATATTTCTGTGTCGTACAATCTTTGAGCGAATCTCTCCTTGTTCTGCATTCATATTTTGTAATGGAACAGTTGCCTCCCCGACGGTGGAAACATTATTAAACACTGCAACCAACTTAGAGGAATAAAGAATGAATCCCCCCAGATATGCACCTACTTATCCAGCCAGATGAAATTGGGTCGGACCTGAATTTTCTAAGTGCTACCTACTTTATAGTCAGGTTATGATAGTAAAGTTTCTTTCATTATCTACTACTTCTTTATGTAACACAAATTCTCCTTCGGTTTTTCTTTTTTCTATTTAACATGTCTACTGTATCTTCTGTTACGTTTAAAATTTTTTCCCACCCCTAAAGAAATAGCAATCATAGTAAAATCTTCAAAAGAAAAAAAAGAAATTTCTTTATCACAAAAAGTAAAAAAATAGGTACAATAAATACTGAAGTTTTATTGCCCTAAGAATCAATTCAGCGAATTAAATATTTATAAACAGTCTCGAGTTAATTTAATAGATTCATGGTAGAAAGTTTAAAAGTCAAAAGAGAAATTGAAACTTTGATTGGAATGTTTCATAAGTTGTGAGTTAATAAAAGAAGTCCACATGTGGCTCGTTAGAAACCTATTTTACAAATTTGAATTTAAAGCAAACTTTTATAATATTCAGGTTAAACGAGTAATTTATTTCTATGGATAGTGGCGTAGTCAATTTCAACAGTGGAGAAGCTTACTTATGTACCGTAGATAAGATTAGTAGGAAAAATATAAATATCAAATAGGTTTGTTGTGTATTATTGTGTTTTGCTCGTAATCTAAACCACAGCGATAATTTAGTAATTCCATTACCGTTTTTTCCGAACGATCTCCTATCCCTCTTTAAAGAAAATAGAATTAACTGGAACTCTGACTTTATGCATCAGTATAATGAACTCCCCTCGGAAGATACGCTGATTGTTGTTTACCTAACCCTGATGAACGATCGCTCTGGCCAGGATGTCATAGTGGCGCCTCAGTACGTGACCGAAAAGATGCAACTTTTTCCCAGCTATGGACATCTGAAAAACGTATGGTGCCAAAGCAAACCTCCTTAAATGATCGCCGGTTGTTTGTGCCTACGAGGTGGAGGGAGAGGTTCACGCGGTTCGGCTCCATGACTTCTGTTCGGTGTAGGAAAGGGAGCTGTATGGTTTTATTTTCTACTTGAAGGAATATTTGAAATCTCCCCCCCCCCTCCCGATCGAAATTTATTTCTGGTCACAGATTCTTTGCAATCTATTGGAGCACTCCAGACACCAAAAACTTTGAACACTTTATCCGGAAAAATAAAACGTATCATTAACCTGATTTCTCGGGCTGGTTCACAAGTAACGTTCTTGTGAGTCCCGGGTCATGCTGGTGTGCCGGAGAACGAATGTGTGAATTTGACCGTTAAAGCAGTAACATATAGCCCGGATACCCGAAGGCGCCCCTCTTCCGCAGCTAGGGTTGTTACTCTTTTTCCAGGAACATAAGACAGGGACGTGGGAAACTATGTGATCGGTTCAAATATCATAGTTGCGATCCATCAAAGTGAGTACTGAGCCATGGTGGCCACCGATACCCATGTTCTGCAGAGAGTTTGCAGCACTGACCAAACTTCTCACAGAACACACAGCAATATCTCATAACTATTTGTTAGAAGGAACATCTCTTCCCTCTGGCTGTTTCTTATGCAATTCGCTCGTCTCACCAACTGCTTAACATATTTTGGTAGACCGTCCTTGTACAGGCATCTCCAAATTATCGGCGGTTGTATTGTCAAATGAATCAAAACAAGTCAAAGATATGTTACACCACACCAAAGCGGCTAACCTATTAAAGTACCCCTAAGACTGCACTGATACATTGTAATAATTTCAGCTATTACATATATCACATGGATCATATACAATAAAAAAACAAAAAAAAGAAACAACTGTAACTGTTACTGGTCTTAATGTATGACAAAAAATAGTCAAGGACAGAACTATCTATCAACTATGTAGGATGTTGATTGCAATAATCGCGTGTTTACGTATAATATTTCCGTAATACAAAAAAAGGTAGGAATCTTTTACCTTTTATTTTATTTTCCGGTATTATCCACGATGACTGTATCTTCGGCTACACCTTTTCTCACAGACAAGCAATTCCACAAATAATAATTGTAAATAGTTCAAGAAAGTACTCGAAACGTTCAAATTATGAACTTTTATAATCATTTGTTAAATTTCGATCATTTTTTAAATTTTTAAAATTCGCTAAAGCTATGATGATTACTACAGATGATTTATATATGCCTTTTGATTTGTCCAGTCGTTTTACGGTTCATTCGTTTTAACCGTGCTCTGTACTCGAAATATAAATTTATTATAATTTGCAGGCGATGGATTTGAACGTAGTGAAGCTGTAGTCGTTTGTTTTCTGCAGAAGCGGAGAGAAGCGAAACGTGTTTACGCAGAGATTTTGAGCACCGTTTGTAATCACGATGGTAACAAGGAAGTGGGACCGATAAACGTATCGTATGAAAATCAACTGGAAACAATCAAACAAGCTGTGGAGGAAGCCGGGGTTAAGCCTGAACAAGTTGCTTTCGTTGAAACGCATGCCATGGGTACCAAGGTGAACTTCTAGCCGTATCATTTTATTTTGAACTGTGTTTTCATATTTTTCCACCCCATAAAATAGTTTCCACTTTTTCGCGCTAAAATATTATTGGGAATTATGAATAATTTTTTCAGTTGTTTAATTTGTTCAGCGATCGGTTGATTGGACTTTTTAAAACCAGGAGTGCGTGCAAGGAGTTTGTTTGCTTTGGAAATATTCTGTGATAATACAATGAATTTAGCTACTGATGACAGGGCAAACAGTTTGGTGGATAGGATGTGGTAGCATGATAGTAGTGAGTTATGTATAATGATTACTTAATTGTATATTACTGAAAATTCAAAATTGAGTGCAGTTTGAGTGCTGTTGCGTAATTCGGTTTGCGAATGTGTCTTTGATGTAAGAAAGATTAGTATTGTTTATTGACAATTTAATTAAATCAATACTACTATAAAAAAAAAGTAGACGTCTAGAAAGTAGCAAAAAACAATTAATTATCTGGTGCAAAAAATAAATTATAGAAAAATAAAAGCAGGATAGGATGTAATATACAAGGTAAACAGATGAACCCTAAACGGGTTTTTCCAAATCCAAGTTATGAAGGCCGTGTAGGATAGAAATTGCTCATTTATAAAGTAAGAGTGTGATAGTTATGCGGAGACATACAATAAAACTGTAATATATTTTAGTACGTTTCAGAAAAACCATTAAACATTATATAAATGCACGTTTTGATATTTACAAACATGGGCTATAAGGCCTTATGAGATTTAAATTTCCATTTAAAAATAATAATAATAATATAATGTTCTTTTTAACGTGTTTATTTTATTTTGCTTTATTGAATTTAATATTTATTGTTTGTATATGTTTTATTACAATACACATGTAGCTAGGAGACAGCGCTGAAGTGAACGCATTGCACGCGAGCTTGTGTAAAAATCGCAGTGAACCGTTATTGATAGGTTCGGTAAAATCGAATATCGGTCACAGTGAAGGAGCTGCCGGCTTGTGTTCATTGATTAAAGTATTACTGGCGTTCGAAACCGGTATTATACCACCTAATATTCATTATGAGAAGCCCAACAGATACATTCCAGCTTTGATAAATTCACAAATAAAAGTAAATACCCGTGTAATATATCTATATACGCATTATATACCGCAGAATCTCGATGGAACATTTTCGAAAGTACTGGATAACAAAACCCGATAAATTCCGGAAATAAATACACTTAATTATATATGTATTAAAAATAATAAAGATATGAATAATCGTATGTGAATGTAAATTCATAATACACCATAAAAGAAAATACCAATTATCATCAACATAAAAAGTACTTGAAAAACAAAGAAAGAGCTCTTGAAATGTTCTTTGTTTCTTGGCTGTTTTTCATTGAAAAATAATTTTTCGAATTTGAAAATGTTTCCCCGCGATCGCTACTACTTTTGCTTTATACGTGAAAGGATACTTCAACCGTTTATAGAGCTCCGTACTTTTCCGTTGAGCCCAGTATTATTTTTGCTCCGTTTTCTATCGCGATGCAACGTGTTTCGAAAGCTTTGCAATTTTTGACATAAACAGTAGTGCATGCTGATATTTTTGCCAAGGATACTTCAAGACAAATCTCCGCTCTTCTCGTACCGAAAAAATCCAAATCACTTCTTGATTTTTGTAATCGTCCTTTTTAAGTTCACCTCATCCCCAACCCATTTAAATATTCTTCTGTTGTAGTTGCTCTGTTAAACGTCGTTGTTCTTTTCAGTGCAGAAAATGATCGCTCAATCGAAGCAGTACTGGATGGAATTTTTAATATTAATGGAGCGAATATCTGGATTTCTGGAAATATATGCTGCACTAAAGTTTTTTCCCCACTGCACCAACGTATTAAATTTATTACGTTTATTATGCTTTTCATCCAAGAAAGTTGAAAAAAAATTTATAGGAAGATTCCATTGTTAATCAAACTAAATAAGAATTTTTGTTAAATGAAAAAACTACATATATATTTCCGTTTAGAAATTCAATAAATTTAGTGTCCATTATTTTACTAAAATGAAAATCAAGCTGACTAGATATTGTATTAACAATTTCAAAAAACAGTCTTCTGTGCTATCCATATTATCGTGATCGTACCGTATTGTTTATATTTTTCCAGAGAATACCAAAATTATATTAATGCAAACTGAATGCACCATGTTTACCTCTTTGAGATGGTAACTTATATCAAAATTTTTTGTTTACAATACAGTGAACAGTTTATTTATACGTAAAAATTTTGGAAAATATTGTTAAAAATTGATTACAGAATTTAGAGAGAAATTCTCTAAAACTCTGATGTGTCAGTAAACATCATTAATTATATCAACAAAAAAAGGCCAGTAACAAATTTCGCCGATTTTCTATATATAAAATTAACTGTAAATTATAATTCAATCTTACTTGTGTTACATTAGGTAAATAATATGTTTTAATATAATAGTTTAGTACTTGACATCTTTTACTAGACTTGGAAAAGAAAATTGTTAATTTAGAAACTGTTTTATAAAAAATATCCAACACTTTTATAAAAGTGGTTGACTGCTTTAAAATGAAATTAAAAACATGCACCTGAAAGAAAAGAAAAAAAATGTGAACAAAGAAGTTGCAATTGATTTAAAAAATAGAGATTGGAGGCCCATAAATCGACCGGCCATAACAGCAGCATCGTCATATATTCGTCCGATTATCTTTAATGTTAAATTTTTAAAGTTTCGGCCTGTTATTACTAATACTCAATTTAACAATTACTTTAAAACATTCGGTACTTTTTTTTTTATATTGAAGAGGGTTTTTATGTACCGTATTTAACTACTGCGGCTATTACAGCACATGGAGCCTACTTAAGAGGATTAAATGCGATAGTACAGATCGCTGCTCCGCGTGAAAGACAGCTGCGATCGCGGGCGGAGCATTTGATAGTATCTTAGAACTAGAGAAGGTGGTAAAGTGAATGGATCGTGGTACTGCAAAGGAGGAACATTCGAGGAGTAGGTGATAGGTGGATGATATGCTCGATTGATTACAAAAGAGGCAGACATTTGGGGGTACCTGGTTCGTGAATATGTAGCTGTGCGAGAGGGTGGTATGTCCTATTCGGAGACGATTCAGGACAGAAAAATCTCTGCGGGAAACTCCGTCCGTGGGCCACCACGGCTCTGTGGTTATTTTTATGCTTCGGAGAAACGTACTTGAAGATCTCCATTCCTGTTGTCATTCTTCTCCAGTTTGGTGCATAAACAAGTGAGCCAATGTAGGGGGAAGACGGGGATTGTATGGCATTGGAGAGAACAGTGTCGCCTGAACTGTTCGATTGACACGCTCATTGCCTGGAACCCCAACATGAGCCGGCACCTATAGGGAAGACATTTCAAAGTTTAGATGTGATAACCCGTTATAATAGATAATGGACCTTCCTTATCAAAGTGTTGTTGGATTTAATCTCTGAGATGAGTTGAAGGAAGTTTAGAGAGTCAGTTATGAGTAGGGCCTTTTGGGACTGGAGGTTGCTATCGGTGTAGTGTTGGAGGTAATGTTTATATAGTTGGAAGGATTTCAATGCAAAAATATATACTTTGGATCGAGGATTACGGTACCTCGAGGCAAACAATTAAAGCGGGCGGTTGATGAAAACCGTTGTATCGTATACTCATCTGGAACCCTAACTTACTGGCCTACAGATCCATTAAAGATTCCAAACTTACTGGACTTCTTTGTAATCAAAGGCTTATCAACAAACTTTATTGATATTCACTCGGATAATAGTCTTTCATCTGATCATACACCAGCAGTAATTATTATCAGCGGAAAAATTTTATGGAAATTATGCACACCAAAACTGTGCAGTAGGCAAACCGGCTGGGATACATTCTGAGAAATGCTGAGTAACAAAATCAACTTGAAAATTTCACTAAAAACTACAAGAGACGTAGAAATAGCTGTGAAGGATTTTATAAAAACTGTTCAGGAAAACAGATTGGGCGGCTACACCATATAACAAGAAATACGAAACAATCAAATATTACCCGGCAGAAATACGTAGAGAGGTTACTTTAAAGAGGAAATTGCGGAAGATGTGGAAAAATAATAGATATCCGATAGACAAAACTGGATTAAATAACCAAACTGCGGAATCACAAAAATAAAACATTCAGTGAATACTTGGATAACTTGACACTCACTCCTCAATACGACTATTCCCCTTGGAAAGCAACCAAACGATTAAAAAGACTGGTAGATAAATTACATGCAATAAGAAACTCGAGAAGGCCGAAGAATTTGGAAATTATTTTGCTGATGTCTTCCAGACAAATCCTGGAACAGAATCTCTCTCAATACCGAATAAGGACCAGAGGAATACCGTTGAATTTACGTCTCTCGGAGAAATTAAGTCAATAATTCCAACCGTGAATCCGAATGAATCACCTGGATACCATTTAATTACTTTCAAAGTATTAAAGGAATTACCTCGTAAACGTCTTGTTCTGTTAACTTCTATATTCAATGCTATACTTCAATTATGATATTTTTCTATACAGCTGAAGTTTTTACACATCATCGTAGCAAAGAAACCGCTAAAACCTGTAGAGGAACTAACATCATATCAACCAATTTCTCTTCTTCCGGTGCTTTCTAAAGTATACGAAAAGATAATATTAAAAAGAACGAAACATTTCCTGGAAGGTGGAAATTTAATACCGGAACATCAGTTTGGATTTCGAGCTGGTTATGAAACTGTAGAGCAGATACATCGTATAGTCAATATTATTGAACACTCCTTAGAGGATAAAAAAATATGCGACGCGGTTTTCCTTGATGTTAAACAGGCGTTTGACAGAGTATGGTACGAAAGACTGCTTTATAAAATCCGGCGCCACCTCCCATACCAGTATTTCGAATTATTTAAATCTTACCTTAGTGAACGATAATTTGTGGTCAAGTATGGAGATGAAGAATCTGCATCTGATAAAAGCTGGTGTACCTCAAGGTAGCATATTGGGACCGGTTCTTTACTTAATTTATAAAGCGGATATACTTGTGCCAATTAATAACGCGGAAATAACCACTTTCGCGGATGATATAGCAGTAATTTGTTCAGATTCGTTGCTAGAAAATGTCGCAATAAACCTACAATCAGCTGTTAATACACTCTCAATATGGTTCAAGCAGTGGCGAATAGTAATCAACGAGAAAAAATCTGCCCGTCGTGTAATATTTACAAATAAAAAAATCTGAAATGTCAAAAATATTCACATTAACAATCAGACAATTCCGGTTAAGGAATCACCAAAACACCTCGGAATCCATTTGAAGAAACAACTAACATGGAAAAGCCATATAGTTAAAAAACGGAATAAATTGAATATAAAGTATAGGAACATATGTTATGACTTTAGGAAGAAAATCCGAACTATCGCTGGAGAATAAATTACTGTCGTATAATCAGATTCTAAAACCTATATGGTGGCGTAGGGAAGTCCGCTATGCTAAACAAAGTAATATAGCGATAGTACAGCGTTTTCAAAATTAAGCATTAAGAACAATTTTAGACGACCTATGGTAGTATGTAAGCAATCTTACACTATACACGGATATGGCAGTTAAAGCTGTCAAAGAACAAATACAAGAAATAGCTCGGGAATATGGCGTTAAACTAGATGATCACAAAAATATCTTAGTCATTGGTTCACATTTCGTCAGAAATCAGACGATTAAAACGAACAAAGTCGACAGATTTATTATAAATTAACAGTGATAATTAAAAAGTATTAAAATACAGGTAGCGGAAATCCTTGTCGCTGGATAAGAAGCTCCACAAATCATTCATACTGTGTTAATAAAATTGCTAGATAGCCCAGAGCTAGTCGCAAAATTGCCGATTATTTTTTTTTTCAATGACTCCCATTACACCATAGATATAAAGCATTAGATGGACACTATCATCACTATTCATTGGTGTCAATAATGTTTGTTGCAACAACTGACATTTTACATAAATCACAATTATTATTGTGATGTACACATATTGTTTCACTATTGCGTACTCAATAAATATTAAATAAAATCACTGTTTTTATAAAACAGTTATAATTATACAAAATTAAACCGACACATTTCCAAGCCAATACTTCACAATCACAGAATGTTTATAGATTAAAATTAGGTATGATATAATAACATAATTAATATAAACATCAAACAGTTAATTATAAAGTCGATTATTAGTTATTGATTTCAAAATAACATAACGGTCAATAAATTAATGAACAAATAATGAAAGATAAAATACATCGTTGTATTAGTCTAATAATAGATATATAAATTCGCATAAATTAAAAACAAACATAGGTATTAATTGTATATAAGTAATTAATTTTTGTGCTTGCTTGTGTATACCTGTGCTAATTTAAATATTAAGTAGTGAATTACCTGGAATCGGAAAATAATGATTATCACATTTATTTTTATACTAATTAATGTATAATAATTTTTGGTAAAATTTAGTAGTTCATAATTTTAAAATACATTTATTAACAATTATAAATTTCTAAATTTTACCGAAAAGTATTACATTAATAAATATAAAAATAACGGTGTTAATCAAAATTTTCCAATTCTAGATAATTCACTAATTAATATTTAAATTAACGAGCATATACACAAACAAGGGTGTCATCCGCCGATGCACACGGGAGGAGGATGAGTCGCCAGCCGATGAGCCAGGGGGGTCGGCAAGAAAAATCGTCAGCCAACGAGTCAGGGAGTGGGGGGGCAAGATGATAGAAAGAGGTTATAAGTTATAGGAAAAATTAAATTTATAATTTGTAAAGGCTTAATATTTTATTAAACAAGAATAAAATCTTAATTAAAACATAATTTTCGTGGATTTCTGGCAAATTGTTCTACTACTTTATGATGATAAAAGTCTTCAAATTGTACGTGATTACGCGCCTATGAATCATGGCCAGTTGATTAAAAAGTTTTGAAGCTCCAGGGAGGGGGGGGCAGCGCCCCCTTCAGCGGCACCCATGTGCACAAATATAAAAATTTATATATTGATTATGAGATTAACACAACCTTTTTTTTTATCTGTTATTATTTGTTCGGTGATTTTATAAAACGTCATGTTATTTTAAAATTAATATCTAATAATTGACTTTATAATTAACTGTTTGATGTTTATATTAATTTCGTCATTATATCATAACTAATTTTAATTTAGAAACATTCTGTGATTGTGAATTATTGGCTTGGAAATGTGTCGGTTTAATTTTATATAATTATAATTGTTTAACCAGTTGTCGATTTCCTTTTCGGTCACGTCCTTATTTTTTTCTTCTCCTTCGGTTGACATTATTGCAACATCTACTATGAGCCAAACGCTACCGGCATGCAATAAAACGTGTGACCTAAAACTTAAAAAGGATCTTTTGAAATGTAACAAATATTCACTCTTTGTTCTCAATTTCATAAAAATGATTGATACAGTAAATAAAATATATGCATATATAAATATACTTATGTACATGTGTGTGTGTGTGTGTGTGGGTGCATGTTTTCTTATAACAAACATCTTAATAATACTGTTTTTACAAGGTGGTCGATAAACCAACGCCTCTAAAAGAGGGCTCAGTGGTAGCTGTTAATTCAATCGGCTTGGGTGGAACCACCGGAATTGTTTTATTGCGCGGCAATAGTAAAACGAAAATAGCAGCCATTGATGCAAACGCTGAAAAACCGAGATTGCTGTGCGTTTCTGGCAGAAATGCTACGACTATTAATGCTACTTTAGATAAGGTAAAAGTGATGCGTCATTATTTTGTTTCTTTTAAACTTATCAAACATGCATGGGGGGGGGGGGGATGGCTCATTTTTGCAATAAAGTCAAACGAGTAAAAAACTTTTTCGAAATGTACGTTAAAGCAAAAATATCTACAATTAATATTTCCAGGTGAGTTTTGATATTTAAATATTAAACTAAACAAAATGCAAATTTTTACAAAATGAAATTGTTGACTGAAAAGTATAATACTTAGTTACTCATAATTGAACAAAAACAGATATTAAACTGGTTAATGAAATTTTCTTTCTCACTCACTTAAAACAAACTTTAAACAGCGGTAGAATATAACGTTCACTTTTTTACTGTATGCCGTTTTAGGCATATATGCTCAACTTCATTATAATGATACAGACAAGGAGAAAAAATGTAATTTAATGAAACTTCTATACATTCGTAGTACAAACAGTTTTAAAATAGCAACACATAGCATACTCCGATTTGGAATAATAGTCATTGTGGGGTTTACTTTTATCCGAGCTTTATATTATCAGTTTTGAAATTTTTTCTATAAACATCAAATGTACAAGCTGTTATTTGAGAATATTTCTTGACGAAGCTTGATGTGCTAGAGCTAATGTACGTTGTGATAAAATTAACATATGTGAAACAACCCTCTTCTTAATAATAAAACAAACTTTAATAACAAACAATGTAGAACAATAAATTAGATAAATACCTATTTGGAAACGTTTTCGGGCATAACCCATCATCAGCTAAAACTGACTTAAAGGAAACTTAAAACATAGTGAAGTGAATATAGGGAATACATGTGTATATATAGTAGATGTAAAGAGGAATAAACATAGCAGGTATAAAAATCAATAGGTTGAAAATGCTAATAATTAATATAAAATATAAAATAAAACAAGAAGATAAAAAATTAAATTTTTATATTAAACAGTGGATTATTATTATTAGGTGTTTGGTCATTTAAAATATTATTTTTATATTTATTTATATAATAATTTTCTGCAATGTTCATATTATTACCTTTGTGATAAGTGGCCAGGATGGTTACAGTATTTTCTATTGAATTTGGTTTATGTTTATTTTTAATTAAATGTTCTGCATAGGTTGATTTTTCTATTTCATTATTATTAAATGCTTTTATATGTTCTTTATATCTGCAATTAATTTTTCGCCCTGTTTGACCAATGTATGATTTCTCACAATCAGTACAATTTATTTTATATATACCGCTGTTTTCGTAAATATTATTATTTTTTAAATTTAAGGTGTTTATTTTATATCTTAAATTATTTTTAGTTTTGAACGCTACATTTAAACCTTGTTTTTTGAATAAATTGGTTAATTTGTTTATGTTAACGTTTATAAATGTGAATGTTATCCATCTTTTATTGTTAGTAGCATTATTGACTCTTAATTTTTGTATATATTTTGATTTTGATTTTATTTTGTGAATTAATTTATCTATTATTTGTTCGTCATAACCATTATTTCTTGCCAAAGTCTTTAATATATTAATTTCTATTTGTTTTTTATTTATATTCATGGGTGTAGTTAATAATCTATTTATTGCAGTCATGAAGTAAGCATATTTATGTTGGTTTGGGTGATTTGATGTTTTATGAATTATATTATCAGTGGTGGTTTGTTTTCTATAAATATTATATGTTAACTTATCCTTTGATTTTATTATTGTTATATCTAAGAAATTTATTTTGTTATTTTCTTCTTACAGTTTTAACAAACAGGATGTATTCACCTACATTTAACCCTCTTCTTTTTTTTTAATGTATCTTGTAAGGAGAAAATAATGGATGCATAATAATATAATCAATTTAATATCACGTGTATCTAAGCCGAAATTTCGTAAGAAAGATAACAACAACTTTCTCTTTTTTACCATTAGAATGATACCGATATGATGGAACAGTAAAATTTTCTGTAAATAGAAACGATAAAAACATATAATAACAGTAAAAAAAAAAAAAAGAAAAGATACGACAAATTGTAAAGTGTAAAAAGAATTTATCAATTTAACACATTTAGAAGTTGAAAATAATTATGTCTTTAGGTAAATATGGTTTACTAAACATCCATTGTACGTTGAAGTACACAAACGTGCGTGGTGTCGAACTCTTTCGAGTAGTGTAATCTTATACCCGATCAACCCGAAGTTAAATTTTTATATTACAAAAACAAATTAAATTATAATTATTCACTGCCAATTTTCTTCTGCAAGCGGTGGCATTGTAAGAAATAGTAATAGGACGGTAAAGGGTTTTTGTTAAGGTTGAAAACATTCGCTTCTTAAGCTGCGAATTTTTAAATCAACAATAGTTGCAGGGGCAAAGCGTTAATAGAAGAGTACAAAATTGTTCTTTAGTATCTGCAAGAAGAATACTGGCCAAGAAAAAAATTGAGGTAACTTGTTGAATTTAAATGCCAGAATTAAAAATTACTAGAAAAAGATCAAGCGCTAGATAAGGAAAAATCTGCGAGGGTGAGTGATAGAAATGGCTACTAATTTACCATTTTACATAACTATTACGTAGGGTTGTCTCTTTGAACGATCTATGTATCGATGACAAAAAATGGATGCATGCATACACATATATTCAGTTTGGAAGCGCCAAGCTGTGGTGCTTTCAAGATCACAGCACTTGCACGAATTTTTATCCATGTTTTTCCAGAGTGGTGTGTATCAGGAGTGAAGAAAAGATGCGCGCGTATGTCCAGTCTGGAAGCGATAAGTCAAATCGCTTTAATGTAACGTATACCAATCGTACAGCGATGTCATCAGTGTGCGTGTACGTTCATAAGGTAGTGTTATATTTTCAGTACGTTTCATTTTGATCCTTTTTGTAAATCATGTCGTCTTCTAAGAGCGGAATTGGATACCATCATCGGTCGCGTTTCTTAATCCGTAATACCATTGCAATGGAAACTTTTATCCTCTTTTCGAGAAAATGCTAATGTTCCAGTTTGCTCAACATGTAATTATTGAAAAACTTCTCTACTGGTTAGTTTTCGTTCATTAAGTTTTTTTCGAGAAAAGATTAATGTGTTTTTCTAGAAATGTGTATAAAAGCTTTTTTAACTTTGTTTGCAAAAAGATCGTTCTTAGCATTGAAACGAAGGTGCGAATATCTTTATTAGCTCTTTTTAGTATTGAAAAAAAAATTATTTTCCAACATTCGGAAACGACCATCTTTTATGATGATGTAATAGACATTTTAGAAAAATCGGAAAATTGAAATGATTTACAAAAAATTAGGTATTTTGTTTATTATAATGTGGCACTTTATAATTTATATTTCCGTTGCGTATTTAGCCGAATTTTACATGAGCGTTATTTTTATATAAAAAAAATATATTTAATTGGAACGCTTCCTCTGTTTTGAAAGTTACGCTACACCACTGGTGAAGACCGTTTGTTAATGTCGCTGCCCAACATTATTGCACGTTCTAATTATTATTTTAATTCCTAATTTCAGGCTATTAAATACAAAGACAACGAGGAATTCTTACACTTATTAAATGAAGCGTATAGTAAAGACATATCGGGCTATGATTGGAAAGGATATGCAGTGATAACCGATGATGTCGTTAAAGAAGTTCAGGTAAATGTGAAGTCACAATATTCATTTTAACGGTTTCACGCGATAAAAGGAGCTCAGAAAGAAATAGGCACGCAGAATTCGGGTCTTTCGGTTTTAACGCTATCGAAAGATTTTTTACAAAATTGACTTTCTGATTAATGTGACATTTAAATTTAAGAAAAAAGGAAAAAATGAAAACAAAAAATAATAAAAAAAATGACTAGATAACTCGAAATGAAATATGGTCGATTATTTTTTAAAATACTTGACGCGTGTTAGTAAAAAATTTGAAATCTTATTAACCTTTTACATCTTCCGAAACTAGTGTCGTCGGTTCTTCAGATTCGGTTCTAATGCGACGCGTCTCTTTATGAGCTCCTTTTTATAAAAAACGATTATCAATAGTATAACATTACTCGATAATAATCGAAATACATCTTATATAAAATATGATTTCTCTCTTCATTTTTGATAGTACTTGACTAAATATAAACGGACGACCGAGTTACACTGATTGAATATGATCTACATTGGGTTTTGATCGATCTCTATATACATTATCACCTAAATACATTTAATACATTTATATGTAAAAATGTTATATTAGCCGACGCAGAAATCTGGTTACCATCTCTAAACGATCTCATAGGTGAATACGGACCTTAATAATTCCGTTACAATTTTGGAAAATACGTTATCCTATCTTTATATTTCTATCTTAGCCGAAGAATCTGCCTCTATGGTTTCCACATTTCGCTCTTTTAACCGTTCTTTAGTTAATTTTTCTTTGCACCACCATCCCATCTCTTTAGTCAGTTAATTCTCTTATCTTGGCATCACACTTAATATCACCTTATCCTTTCGGGAGTATATCAACTATCTGTGTATGTCCGCTTTCAAAAGGCCCAATTTACTAAAAACTCTATCGCCCAGTGATTCTTATATTTCATTTATGTTATACAGATCGATAATCCTTTCTAAATTTGACTACGGTACATTCCTGTTTGCCAGTGCTCCTAAACATTTTCTTCGCAAACTTAATCGTATCCAAAACTCATGCCTCTGTCTTAATTCCTCTCCAATTCTAGCGAATTTGGCAGAAATCGGATTCCATCCTCTTTTCATTCGAAGACTCTTATCAGATGAAAGATTACTAATTAAACGTCTCTCTTTTACTAATTCCAAACTCATAAGTTCGTACCAATTTATTTTCAATAACTGACGTTTCCCTCTTTGCAAATATTATCCTTGATCTCTTCTCGCCTTTTGTTCTCCCTTTCACCAAATCACCTTACTTCACTTATAGTTTCTTTATTCTCCGACGTTATTTGTTCTCCCCTTGGACATTAAATCTCTTCCTTATGCTGCCGTCCAAAATTAATTCAATCACGTTTTATTCCTACACTTTCCTTCCCATACAATTATTCACACGAATAGTTCGAAGTCTGTAGCTGACGTTCGGGCTACGTCCATCATCTCCACGCTTTGCTATTCTGAATCCTTTCAGCTTCCCTCCTTTTCTTCTACGTTTCTTGTTGAGTCCATGGCAATCCTGCAGGTAGTCCTTTTTATGCCCTCAACAAATAATATGTCTAGGTTCCTCTCCTATCCTCGGACTCGAAAGGTGATCTATTTCCTCTTCCATTCCCACTCATGTCGCTGATCTCATTATTCTTCAAATTGGTTGCTTAATTTCTAATTTCATTGCATCCCGTTCTATCGTAATCGGTCTACTCTGAATTCCCAGTCATTGCGACATTCTTGGTAACAAATTGGTTGACTCGTTGCCACGTTCGGCTGCGATCAATGGCCGATTTATTAGTATAGATTTTCTGCTCCAAGTTCTTTTATCGCTCCCCATCATGGTTTCTGGACCGAATTCTATCCTCGCTTCTTTTCAAATTCTCTATCCTTCTACCTTTCTGTACAGCTCTTTACTGCCCTCTCCCTGGTTTAATTATTTTCCTTACCTTAGCCGTTCTCTTATTTCCTCCATAGTTCGCCTTTGTGTCCTTTTCATCCTCCAGAACTCAACTATACCTGTGATGCGAATCACGTCTTATTCGAATGCTTCTTTATTTCCTCCGAACTTGCTACCATTTATTCCAATCTTCTGAGCCCTGGCCTCTCTACTCCTTATAGTGCCCATGCCATTCTTGCTCTCCCTTCTTCCAATATAGTTCCTCTGTTAGTCTTTTTTATCTCCTCAGTTTCTAATCTTTTCCATCGTTGACGTACCCAAAGAAAAAAAATCAAAAAAAAATCCCTACGGGTTGACTTTTAAGGAAAAGTTAATAATAAATATAATATGTACGTTAAAATATGCAGTTTCCCGTCATGCACGCGAAATTTAATATTTTAAACAAAACATTTATTTATTTATATGGAAAATAACAAATGATTCAGTTTAATAAAAAAAAAATAGAATACATGTGTACGTATATATGTAAATACATACATGATAAGTTACCTGATAGTTAGTATTACTCGAGATCGCAATGAATTAACTGATGAGAGAAATAACGGGTAAATATAAACATAGAATGCCCGTTGGCATATTATAATAGCAATAGGGAAGATATACTGCGTTCCATAATTAACTGAACCAAGCGCACATTAATATTAAAATTCAATCGATGAGGAACTTTCTTTAACAATTTTACTTTTTAATGTTTTCAGAATTTGAAACGTGCTTTCGGCATTATATTACGTTTTCTATACAAACCCTATTGTATCAGGAAGGTAGTAACCTATAAATACTATATTTTGATATTTTTTAAATTTTTTCGCTCCTCATTACTGTATCAAAAATAATACGCCAGAATAGGTTACCATACCAATGTTTATAACGCATTGACATTATTCGAGTTTTCAAAATTGTTAACCGTAAATTACCCTCCGAATTTAATTTACTTTCCATAGGTATCCGGTGGAAGCGAACGTCCAGTTTGGTTTGTGTTTTCTGGAATGGGGTCTCAGTGGGCCGGCATGGCTCGAGACATCATCAAAATCCCTATTTGCAAGAAAGCAATCGATAACGTTCACGAAATACTACTCAAAAGGGAAGGATATAATTTGTATGAGCATTTGCTATCGGACGATGAAAGTACATTCGATAATATTTTACATTCGGTTTGCTCCATAACATCTATACAGGTACGCATTATAGTCTTATTCGTAGTAAAAAATAACCTATATCGACGGTTATTAATTTCAAAACGAAACAACAACATCATGGCATTATTATTTTATAGATCGCGTTGACCAATTTGTTGTACTCGCTGGATATTAGCCCGGATGGTTTTATCGGGCATTCGGCAGGAGAAGTTGGCTGTGCCTATGCAGACGGTACTTTGACTGCTGAGGAGGCTATCCTAACCAGTTATTATAGAGGTTGCGCTATTTTGGAATCCAATATACCACCTGGAGCCATGGCTGCCGTAGGTTAGTTTTTTCCGGATTAATAAAACATTCTTTATTCAACTAACTGTATTCCCTTCCCGTTAACAGCCCAGTGCTTTCCATCTCTAAATGTGTTTTGTATCCTGTACCTCTTCTTTTCGGTAAATCGTGGGAGCAATCGGATTAAAAGAAAATCTGAAAGAAATCTGCGTTGCATATCTTATCTGTGTTTGTCTTTTTACTTATTACACTCGTATAATATTTTTCGCTTAATTATTCTCCGCCTGTTACATACTTTTACTTTCTGTATCTACTCTAAAAATTGCTACATTATAAAAATCTTAAGGTTTTCTAAAAATTTCAGGTTAATGGACAATTCTGACTTCTGTTTAAGTTAAGTTCTATTTTTATTTGACTATTTATAATTATTTAATTAATAAAAATAGGTTTGACATGGGAAGAAACCAAGAACCGAGTACCGGAAGGTATTTACGCGGTTTGCCACAATAGCGTGGATAGTGTGACAGTATGTGGTCTGCCGGAACAACTGAAAAACTTTGTTAGTCAACTTAAACAGGATGGTGTTTTTGCTAGAGAAGTAAAAAGTTCAGGATTCGCTTTCCATTCCAAGTATATTAGTAACGCAGGGCCGCTCTATAAAGAGTATTTGGAAAAGGTATTAGAAACTTGTTTAATTCTTACCTATAGACCAGAAAAAGTTTAATTGTTTTCAAGATTATGAATTAAAAATATTTAATAAATAAGACAAAATAAACAAACGGAGGCAAAAAAAAAGAATACCAAATTGATATTCCTGGAAATGGAAAATTAATATTCCTGGAAATGGACATTGACGTTTAATGTTTGGAACTTCAAAAAAGGTTCGCATTTTCTACCTTCACGCGGGTAAAACATTAAATTACAGGTACGTCTTGTGGATTCATATAATTAGTACAAATCCTTCTGATGTTCGAATCCACAAAACTCTTCTGTCATATTGAGTTCTTTACACACTGATAATATGCGGGTAAATAGTTTTGCACAACGCAAAAACGAATTTAATGCATCGTCTTTATATAAATTTCTTTTTATTTATAACTTCCAGAATAAGATAATACATATCCCGGTCAAAAACGAGAAGATTTTGTATTTTTTCATTTTTGAACTATATCAATTACATGAATTACATCATTTTTAATAAAATAAAATTTTCCAGACTACATTCTTTCTGATGTGATGTGAAACTTATTAAACCATTTATCATCGCATAAATTATTTCCCGCTGTCAGATAATTATTTAGTATATTTCGGAATAAAAAGGTTTTCAGAAAGATTTCTTCAGCGAGAAATGCTCTTAGCATGAAATATCTTCGTCGTTTTTGATTAATTAAAAGACTAACGTATACAACTTTTTATTAATAATATTTTAGTCGAAATATATTGAGACCGGATATTATTTTATTTTATGTAATAAAAACCCTATTTTTATAAACATGTTAAACTGAACTCGTAAATGCATATAAATATTGTAACGGTTAAAAAATATTTTTAAGAAAAAAAAAACAACTATATATACACGCATATATGTATATTAAAGTTCTTTCTTAAGTTGATGGAAAGAAATAGATTTTGAAATTTCTTTTCAATATTGCAGCTTCCAGCGTATTAATTGCTTATTTAAAAGTTCCATGTAATTACCCAACTTTATTTACAAACTATAATTACAGTGAAACGTGTAGATAAGCGGTAAAATTGTTATTTTCTAGTATGAATATAGTGTATTAAGTGGCAGAATTATCTGATAAATTCGGCTAATTCATAAAAATATAACCTCATAGATAGAACAGTTTCTAAGGCTTGCAGACGTTCTCATCTTCTGTTTTTACAGAATCACATTATATTCAACTTGATTTATATACAAATTCGGTTCATCTTCAAAAAATGCTAAATACTATTTTATGCCGTCTTCTTAATATCTGTGTTCTTCAGCAGGTTTCAGACCTTCTTTCTATACTTGCAATTCTCTTAACTTCTGAGATTCCTGTTTAACTTTTTTCCTTTACTTAATCGTTCGTGCTTTTCACTTTTATCTGATATTCTTTATCTGTTATTATTATATATTTCTACGTCATTTGTCGCAGTCGACTTCTTATATTTGTTTTACTCTCACGATTTTGCATTCACAGATAATTTTTTACATTTTATTTAAAATTAAATTCAGAGGAGGAAATGATGCTCTGCCGAATTCGCCTTTTATTATCGGACACAACTTCCGCTGGACCTGGATGCCATAAAAACTCGATGTGCAGAACTGGGGCGCAAGGTGCTGATGATGTTTGAAGAGAACGCCAAAATCTGTCATTAGGAAAACTTTTTGTAAGGAAGACAAGGATATGAGACAACTTTCAAACAGAAATAGCGTTTATTTCTGTCTTCTGTAGTGAACAGTAATCGCAGTTTCAATATGTTCACCGAGTTCTTTACTTCAGGTTTTTAGGGCGGTATACATGGTTCGAATATTTTGCTATCCTTTCGAATATCCATTTAATTAGTCACAGAGAACTGATTGATTGGAACAATGATAAAAACGACATCGATTAATGGGATCATTTTTTCCGAGCGTTTATCATCGGGTAAACTATCTGATAAACGGAAAGGGAGCAATATATTATTAAAGTGAACAGATATTTTATTTCTATAACTAACGGAGAACGTCTCTTCGAAAATTATTAAAACGGAAAAGATCCCGCAAACCAAGTTTTCAGAGCATTAATGAAAATTATTAATCATACAAGAGGCGGATTTCGCAATGGAGGAGAAATTAGACGGGAAAAAATTAATAAAATCATCAATGAACAGCCGGACTTGGATCAATGCACGGTCAGCAGTGTCACTGATGCAGCTTTGCAGTATTCCGCATTCTGTTATGAAAAAAATAGAGCGGATATCCTTAAATACGATAGTACATATATTTACTTTTTAATATTAATGTAACTCGAAAATTTCAATTCAGTTCAGTTTTTAGTTAAAATACGATTATTATCTTCTTATTTTTTTGTATCAGTCTTTTTATTACTCAATCTTTGCACACCTAATCCATTTCTAAATTCGGCTGCGTACATTTAATATCGGTGTACTGTTTACACCGGTTTCGATATTGAATTCTTTTCATATTTTTGAGGTTTCTTAATCTTTTCAGTCTATCTTTATTAAACCGGTTAATTTTGTTTCCATTTATTTTGTTTATGGTTGCATCGGAACGTGTTCACTTACACTAGCTAGTGATAATGAGTCGACTTGCCGAATATTTTTATGTTCTTTTTTGTTGTCTTAACAACTGTCTGATATTATATTTAATACACACATTAACTTTGGAAAATTTTTGACACGGATGAAAATTTCATACATTTCTTCAACAAAAGTCGTTTTATATTTATAGACGTTTTTTACTTATTTTCGGTAACTTTTCGAGAGCCTTCGTCTTATCAAAAATATCACTTAAAGTCACCTGAATCTTTAATCTTTTTTAGGAGAAAATCAAGCTGCAGAATGAAAGTTTAGATCTACAGTGAACAGTTTAGTTCCAGGTATACAAATGATATACCAAACACGCAGACGACAAAACCGCCGATCCAAGTTGAAATCAAACAACTTTAGTGATCGGAATTGCGAAGTCAATCGCAAAAGTCGAATATTACATCTCACTTATGCATACTTTACTGTCTTCTTCTTATAAGTATCTATAGTATTGCCATTGTAATGTCAAAGAAAAGGAAAAAAAAAGTGGTTTTCGTCAATAAACGTCTCTTGTTTTTTATACATGTTTTCGCATACGTTATATCGATATGAATTTCGATAATTTTATGCTACTGTAGGTTATAAAAAAACCCAAGCGTAGAACGCAAAGATGGATAAGTACATCAGTGGAAGAATCCAAATGGGATTCGGAATTAGCTCAATACTCCGGACCAGAATATCATGTCAATAACCTCCTAAATCCGGTTCTATTCGAGGTAAGTTCTTACACAACCGCAATTAAAAATTAAATGTATTCGAATGTTAAGAATTGCGCGTGTATTTAATAGTATTTCTCTCGATAGTTCATACTTTATCGCAAGTCCGTAATATATTAAATTAACCGGATTGTGTTAAACTTATTTTTTTTTTTTTGGTATTTCCATTATCATAGGAAGGTTTTAAACATATACCGAAAAATGCTATCGTGCTGGAAATTGCGCCTCATCACTTGATGTTCTCCGTACTTAAACGAGCCTTGGGACCGAAAACCACAGTGATCGGTTTATTGAAGAGGCAGCATAAAAATAACGTGGAATACGTTCTTTCAAACATTGGAAAGTAAGAGTCTTATTTTCTGTTCTTTTTAATCAATTAGAAAACAGTCTAGTATTTCGACTAGGTTTTAAAACGAACAATTAATTTCATGTTAAAAATAAAAAGTTCGAAAGTTGGAGGGTAAGTTCGTTCGTGGACAGGCTTTTGCCTGAACGCAACTACCGTTAAGCCTGGCACGCTCGCCAACTGAGCCCTGCGAACAAACGTTTTCTTTTGTTGTTTACTTTCATTTAAGTGCGAACAGAAAAACCAAATGTAAAAGATCGACATGTTCGGAAACCGAAATTCTTATCTGATATTTTGGTGCGGTACCTTCCAGGCACTTAATTATTGAGCTAAATAGTATTTGAAGCGATGTTACGTCTAATTGTTTTTGTTGCAGCTTGAAGAGCATAATGCAGTAAAAAAGAGTTATAATCACGCTCAATTTTTCTAATTCTAAAAGTATTTCTTCTACAAGGGATGCGAGATCAGCATCATCTTTATGTATTCGTTCGCATATTGATTTATATGAAATTAAAGCAGCATGAATAGTAAATATTAATTACAGCGTACTGCTTAGGCTGGCCCCCATTAGATTTTGTTACCAAAAAATGTCCCAATTTTATATAACGAGAGTTAAATGTTAAATGAAAACGTCAATAATATTTTAATACAAATGGAATTGTGATTATGTTGTTTTTTTCCTGTCGATGCCGGTAAGAATGACGTTGTAAATTTTACTCATTTTATACAAAGTTAGAAGAGAAAGAGATAGACATTTAATCAAAAGCGGTCAAGGAGAGAGACCTTTCGGGGCCAAAATGGCCGAGTTAATATGTATTTTCTACCCAAATCGTCGTAAAATACGGTATATCAAGCGGACCACCCGAGACCTGGGCTTATTTAAAATGGTATAATAGCAAAATTGTGTTTTTTTTTTTTGTTATGTAATTATTCATGTTAATCATAGGAATCACAGAGGGGTATGTTAGATTTAAAAATAAAATATACAACTTTTGTAGTTTTATAATGTATTATTCGAGATCCGGGAGGGAGACTATTACATGTGAGATACCATAAGATTTTATGCAGACGCTACGAAGCCCGACATTGTTGCCGCATGATACACTACTCGCGATTTTTTACATGCGGGAGATTTTTTGTTGTTGCTTACTATGAAAAGCTGAGTAGATTTAATTTTGAGCTTAGTACAAACTGAGCAGTTTATTATTCGTACATATTTAAAATTACACGCATGTTTTTATAAGTGGCGGATTTAAATATTTTGGTCTTATTTAGCAAGTACGACATAAGATTTTTGAAAAGAAATAAACCCTAACGTAATACATAAAATTAAATTTTTAATAATTTTATTTTTTTCTTCTTTCTCAGCGACTTTATCCTTGACCGATTTTCACCATAATTTTTCTAAAAATTTTATTTTTGTGCTTCATCCATTTAATCTATTTTAATTTTTTTTTTTATTATGTTTTTGCGGTCACGTGGTTAAATGAAAGGAATATTGAAAAATTTGCTGAGACGTTAGTGAGACATTGGTTAAAGTGATTCTTGTTAACAATAATAAATTACATTTTTATATTAAAAAGGGAAAAAAGCCGAAAAAATTTATTGGTTTTGAAACAAAATTATTCATTTTACATTAGGGAGAATCACGGCATTTAGTTTGCTGTTTAAACCAATAATGAGTTTTACTTATTAATCTTTAAACTGATGACTTTAAATGAAAACCACTTTAAGTTTTACCTATTCTAATCCTAATTTTCATACGCTGTTGGGTCAAAGTCATTTCTAACAAGCTCAATAATGAAAAAAAAACAGGGCCAAATAAAAATTATAGAAAATAAATATAAAGTTTAGATACATGTAAGTAAATCCACTTGTAATTGACAATGCTATCTAAATAGATAAATTCTGGGACAAAAATAGTGTAAATATAAAATTTAATCAAGTCCATAATTAATTTATGTTTGAATGTTTGAATATATTCTCCATGTTTAGTATTATTTCTTTAACTTCCATTACATTAACAGAAATATATCTTATTAAATGTGACAGAGGAATAAGATATTATTGCCCATTAATTTCCAAATGAGGCTTCAGCTTTGATTAATTATGCATCGTAATTATAAGTATTTGATCGTAGTTACTGAAATCTAAACCAGAATAATTTATGACAATTAATCAGCGTGTCTAAATGCACACTGGTATATTTTTAAAATATTGTCTATTATGGTAAATATTATTAAAATTGTATTTTCACTCTTTTAACCCGTTATGATTATTTAAAATAGTAGTAAAATAATTTAAAACTTTACAATGTATTTTATGTAATATTAATCAAGTATACCGAATGATATCAGATGCTAATGTCACATGTTTAAATGGTCACTCGTTGGGTCTCGCAAACATTCTTTAGTCATTTTTGTTATGATATATTTTTAAAATGACGTAGAAATGTTATGCGTAAACGTTTTAATGACTCGAAAGTCTGTTTATATATATACAGATGCAGTGTTGCTATAGTGATGGGCTTCACAAGAACTGTATGACATCCTAAATCACAAAGTACACAATCTGTAAAGCGCTCTCTGCTTAAAAGCTACCAAACTAAATCTGCATATACATGGAAGTATACAGTCATTGCGAGGCCCATCCAAAAATTTCCCAAAAGACACACGTGGGGTAATCTGTACATAATGAAAAATCGGTCAAAAACGGTAAAACGTTGTGAAACCCGTTTCGGGTCTTACAATGTTCGGACGGGTCTCACAGTGTGAACTGGCTTTCAAGAAACTGGTTTGTCTATAGACAAATATAAATATATGCTATGACATGCAAAACTCGGTTTACCCCGTTGTATTATTATTTCGAGCACTTAATCCTAGAATTACATTATGAATAACGATAAAACAAGGGCCCTAAGTATCCGCCAGGCTGCTTCTTATTTACTAAGACATTCGAATAGGGTGCGAAGAATCGGCGGAGTGAAAACACGGTGGAATGTATCAATATCGCTACCTAGAACGTCAAAGGTCGCTGTACCAAATCGGAAAACTAGCGAACGTAATATCAGAAGCAAAGAGGTTGAACATCGACGTACTAGGAATAAGCGAAATCAGATGGACAGGGAATGGAATAATAAAAGCAGATAATACACTCTGAAAAAGATAAACACGAACACGGAGAAGTACCAAAATAAAAGATAAGATCAGCGCAGTTATCCCAAAATCAGAGAGAATAATTTTTGTGAGATTCGAAATAAAATCTAAACCAATAGTAATGAAACTAGTCGAAGATATGAAAAATCGAAAAATGAAATATCTGGCTCACAAATTTAGAGAAAACGACTTGTTCATGTTGGCGGTACAAGGGAAGATGCAAGGAAAGCCAATAAAAGGATGATGGAGATTAGAATTAATGACAATGAACTTTCCAGCAAACTCAACATGTAAAAGTCTACGAGAGACGATTATTCGGGCCATAGATAGATTAATTTAATAATGCACGCAATCTCTTGTCTCAAGAGACGCAACCATGATGATAATGCTGATGATGATTACAACCAAAGATAAAAGGTAAGTCCTGCTGTAGATTTTCACATTGAAAAGTCTTTCTCTTAGCTTAGATATATTTCGTAAGAACAACCGAGCAACCAGGTTTTCATAGAGCAATTCTCTTTTTCCAAATTAACATCTATTATTTTTTTATAATACTTTCTGTATCAGTTTGTTCCAGTTCTACCGTTGATAGAAAGGTTCTTTTTACTATATAATTATCAGTCCCATAACGTATTAGAACAGGAAAATTCCATAAGATTATTTATATTTGTAGATTTATCAGCCATTATGAGAAATACAGCTGTCGTTTAATTCTTGGTCTAGAATTTCACCTATAAATATAACAAATTTTGAAGCTGTATTTTGAGTGATGTATGTCGAGCGGCCACATTGCCGTTGTATCGAAGAATTCAGAAATTAATTTTCTTTTTGTAAACCTTTTTACTAACTTTTCTAATTACAGATGTGAACGTTATCCTATCTTCAGAGATTTCTTCATACGATTGTTGTAAAATTTGTTTATTAATGAACTTATGCTTACTTCGTATCCAAATATTTTCGATTTGTAATGATTTCGAATATGTTTTTGTGATTTAGCGTGTATTCCAATTTACCGGATTTTTCAGACGCTTTCTGATCATTTTGTGAACGGCTCAATAATAATAATTTCATTTGTCACTTTTGAACGGATCCCTTTTTTTAAAATTTTTGCACAATATTTACAAAACTCACCACCGTGTCTTTTACAATAATAAAGCAACTCATACGTTTCAGTACAATTATTACTAAAGGAAGTATTTTTTGCGTGCTTTTAATATTCCATTCACTATCAACTATCATCATCTCGAATTCGTTCTGCGGAAAAAAATCTAATTGAATTTTGCGAACTCACGACACAACTACAAAATGAAAATGCTGGATTGGCTACTTCGCTCAAAAAGTAAACAACAATTTGAAAACAAACTGCTAGTATACAAACAAGGCGTCGCGCCTTCCTGGTGATATGGTATCCAGCTATGGGGCACGCGACAGCCAATTCTAACTTAAAGTTCAGGCGTTTCATAACAAACCTCTGCGACGTTTATGCGATGCACCGTGGTTCGTGTGCAACATCATCATCCAAAGCGATCTACAAACACCCACAGTGATTGAGGAAATAAACTTCCATAATAGTCGACATTATGATCGTTTGATTGGACACATCAACCCTCTTGCTGTCTCCTTGACAAATAACACTACACAACGACGGCTTAAGATGTATTATATTTGTGAATAAACGATATAATTATGATGGGAACCCACAGACGGGCATTTGCCTTGTGGGACCCGCAAATTATTTAAAAAAAAAAAAAACCTTTAGGCTCATAGCCTCAACAACATTATGATCATAACAATAATTTATAGTGTGTAATACTGATTATTATTTTAAACAACATTGTAATAATAGAAAAAAAAATAAAAGAGTGTCACCAATAAAAGTAGAAAATCTTCCAGAACTCATTAAACGTATGTTAGTCCACATACTACAACATATGATCTCTTATGATGAGAAATTTACAGACATATTTTTGCGTACTTCTCCGCAATTAGACACTATCTGTAGTCTTCGATTCAATGCTATTACGCGCGTTAATTCATTCATTAGTGTCAAAATATACCTATCAGATTCCATAGATACATGACTAATTTGTTTTCATGTAGATCACGATTCACTTAAAATAGCCTCTTATATCGTGTTTTGTAAATATTGAATGAAAAAAAATGTGAATGTTTATGTGGAAACTTTCAGAAAGAAAATGCATACCACTTGACACCCCCCTTCTCGTGGAGAAATACTGGCACTTTATAATGGCAGGAACTAATTTCTGGTAATTCAGAATTCTGCTATTTTTCAGAAACTACTACTTTAAAAAGTCTAACGATTAGTAATGGGGGTTAATTTGTAATCGAACGAAGATTTCAGTCTTTTTTCCATACTTGGGGTAAACTTTGGAAACGGCCTTTTAAATACTTCCAAATTCGTATGTTTTCCCTTACTGAACCAAGTGATGAGGATAAAAATTCAGTTCACGTTTGTTTTTTTGATCGTGTTGTTTCGACGCAATTTGTTCTCTGTCGATGAACGTTTTTTTTTATTAATTACTGCACCTACACTCTCTTTTTTAAAAAATTCAAGTATTTTTTCTATTGTATAAAAAATTTAAAAATAATACGTACAAAAATAAATGTTTCTTACCCTTGAAATAATAAATTACAACTTAATATTTATTTTCCTGTTAGATTTTTCCTAGCCGGAGGCTACCCAAATTTAAATAAATTGTTAGATAGTCAGCCGAATTATCCAGTACCACGTGGAACACCCATGTTACAATCAATTGTCCAGTGGGATCATTCAAATAAGTGGGTATCACCCGGATATTCTACCGAAGTAAGTCATAAATTAAACGGCGTTATTAAATTTGTTATCTTCTTTTTTTTATTTTCACTCACATTGCTTAATCTCGGCTAAATATTAGATGCATGAACGTGACTTGATCAACATCATAAATGTAAACTTCGTTCATTTTAAAATAATATTTTCTGAAATTGTGTTTTCCTTATAATCATTTTGTTCAAAAACAATTTACCGTCATCTGATGAAGAAATGTATCATTTAAATGGAAGATCGAATTCCTGCCTTTATTCATTACGTTTTTTCTCGATACTACTCTGCAGGCAGCAATTTACATACAGATAGATATTTTGTATAAAGTGAAGTGAATTAAAATATATATTATTAAAATAATGCTAGAGAAGATTTGCTAGAAACTGATGCAAAATATTTTGAATACGTTACAATGTGGGGCTCGATTTTTGTATTTTTCATTGCTTAAGATTAAAATGTATTTCTCCCGAATTAATAAATCATAAGCGCATTAGCTACTTTTTGCAGACTACTTTTTTTTCCTTTTCTTCGTTTCACAGAGTTCTTCAGCAGTTAAACACCCTTGGTTGCAGCTGCCACCACGACCATTTCCCAACATTCTTTCGATACTATTACTTTTAATCTATCTCTCATTATGCAATTATATCTTACCGAAGGTCTTTCATTTAAAAAATGTTCAATATCCGCCGAATTGACTCTATCAGTTGCTTAAGTCTTATAGGCGTTTTATTTCGATTGCTTTAGAGTAATTTGGTTATCACGCCATATTTCACTTTGTTCTACATTACAATTCGTCGTCTAATCTACAGAATGCTGAGCTCGTTACAGAGTAGCTCCCAGACGAATTACTGACAACTTTATATATTATGTATTCCCGGTAGATGATTGTTTTCTTCGTCACTTACTATTTAATTTCGTTATGATTCATTTTTAACCCGTACAGGCAGAATGAAACTTAGAGCCTTATTAGTTCGCGAATATACTTTTCCTCCTTGGCTACGGTTGGCAGCGAAAAGAATGATTTTCTCTCCTTCAGGCTTTATTTAAGAAATAAGCGAACAAAGGCGAAGGCGTTCGTTTACGAAAAATAAATCGCTGTGTTATTATTTGTGTCAATAAAAGATTTAAAATTTAAAGATATTATAATTTGCATTGCTTAAAGCGACGATACCTTTGCCTTTAAAAACCTATACTGATTACAGCTGCAGTTTCCTTATTATTGTACCTAATTCATTCCTATCGTTAGATATCATTACGACACCAACGGTAAACCTTAATTTATTTCGCCCTATCAGTAGTATCGGTCAAAGACACATCTCTTTCTGTCTCTTTCTCTCTCTCTCTTTTGGACACCTTTATGTATCGGTCATATTCATATATAGTGTTTTACAGTTTCACTGTTGCTTAGCAGTTATTATACAACCGCCTTGTAAGATTAATTAAATACGACAAAGCTATGTATAGTCGAGGAAGGACATTCTACATTTTGTTCCAAACTACGTTATTAAACGTTAATAAAACACAGCCTCATTTGTTCCAGAAATTATTTATTTTCCAAATTAGCTATCGAGAAATAATGATTTATTTACTAGTGCCTTTTCATTTAGTAAAATCGGGTCCCGTTCTATTGCTATTTTCCAGGATGTATAACAGTAGCATGACTTCATGTATAGGTGGAATAAATGTATTCTTAACCCATAGTTATTGCAATATTTACATATATTGGACAATAATCGATAGAATCATTTTTGCAGTTAGGATGTGAAGTGTTATTTACAGTTCACATATTAGGTTTTACTCATGTTTTTTTTGCTATAAAGGCGTTTGTTTATAATAATTTTTTTGAGAATAAAAGAATTGAATCAATGTAATTGTTTGTTAATTTATATTAACCTAATCTTACGTTCGAAAATCAAATTTTGTACTACAGTAATTTAATTTAATGTCACCACTCGCACAGAAAAAAGCTGGAACTGTCGACATTGTGATGGATCTTTCAACGGATGAGTACAGTTTTATTGGTGGTCACAAAGTAGATGGTCGAATTGTTGTGCCAGGAGTGACATATACGGTGAGTTCAATTTTTTTGCACAGTCGCGTTATTCGATAATGATAAAATTTAGAAAAAGTATACTTTTGCTTATTTTTTTTTTTTTAGAAAAAAACATTAAAAAAATTAAAAAAAAAAGCAGAAAAAATCGTTAATATCGTTTCATAAATGATAAAGAACTTGTTAGATTACGTTCGTCATTATACATATACATTCCTAAATCTGTATTATAAATATACGTTAATGAGTTACTTTAAAAAGTAAAAATCAATTAAAAATTTAATTTTTCCTCTATCACGCCGTTTCAATGCCTAATAAGGTACGGACACATTGCTATTACGTCACGTGAGTTTGTTTCTTGGAGGAAATAATAAACTCATACGCGTGATGATGGTGTTCACACTGCTGTCACATTCTATCAATATTTCAGTATCATTAGACTGTGTTATTACTTAGTGGGGTGTATCTTTATTTCACTAATCCGTGTTCAATTCTACCGTTGCTAAACGATGCGCGATCTAAGAAGTAAACAACGAATATATCACGTGATTAGGCTGTTGTCAAGTCGTGTGCGCTTACACATGATAACGAAAAATGTAGTACTCGAATTTTACATGGAGTTGTAATGTGTTGTGACTTGTCGTGTTCACACTGAAGTCACATCATGTACTTCACGTTATAGTTTTTATAGTGCCGTGATTACACGTTTTTGCCAGATCTGGAGCTACTACATATTTTTCCGGCGTCAGATGACATTTTATTATTGTTGACGAGCGAATTAATTACCAAAAAGCGCGCCCAATCAGAACGTTGTATTTTTGATGTGTCAATGATATTTCTGTATCTTATCATTTCATTGTATTTTTCCGCGATTATTTACGTTATAAAAATATAAGATTTTTAAACTCACTACTAATTATAAGAATATTGTGATGATAACCAAATAGTGAATTTGCGAAATAAGTGTACAGTGTACTGAATAAAAAGTATTTTCATCGTTGATAATGCAGACAGTAATATTTTGTTACAGTAAATTTCAGTGGCATAATTAAGTTACAGTAGCAGTTATGTGTATACGTTTACCGTACTTGTTTATATATACTTAAAGTCAATCAATTAAAAAAGTTACATCAGATTAATCACGGAACTTTAGAGAAAACTATCGAAGATTATAGTTGTAACATAACTTCTTATGACTCCGTGAATAGTATGTGCAATAAATGTAAAAATCCAACGCTTAATATTCAGTCAACTGATAATACAGATTCTGTGACCTTTTCTCAATGGAAGTCTGTTATTGAAGAAAAAACTGTAAAAGGCGAAAATAAGACATTCAAGATAACAATTAGAAGGTTGCAGTTTCATCCAACGTTATTGCTGGAAAAATAAAATGACCGAGAGTATTATTACTTTGATACTGATATTGATATTTACAAAAAATTTTAACTTTTGTTTCTTTTTGTTAATATTCTTTTGTTTAATTAATTTGCTAAGCTTATTTTTGTTAAAAGTTTAATATAAAGTTATACAGCTTTATTATTTTATACATGTTGGGATGGTTTAATTATTACCGTCAATATAAAGAAGTTTAATATGATTAATAATCATACTTGGCTGTGTCCATTGTTCAGTAAAAATACTGTTCAGAAGTGATTTAAGCTAATCACATTATTATTAAAAATAAATGTCTAATAAATAAACAAGTATAACATAAACATTTTCGCTTATTGAACTCATAAACCTAAATTTTATATATATATATCATTCAGGGAACTCCTAAATCATTCTATGAACACATCATCATTTCTGGGAACATCTCTTAAATCACATATAATATGTACACTATTATTTTTGATATTTAAGAGTGGTATTAAAAAAAGGCAGACTTCACATACCTATAGCTAATTAATATACATGTAAGTCGGCGATATTGTCTAATTTAGATAACTTAGTACAAAGAAATTGCATTTTAGCTTCAGTCGTGGTGATATTTTACTTCTAAACGATTTTGTATAATTTTACCATGGAGCTTTTTAATTTTTTATGATTAACTACATGCTTCCGCTATTGTAAAGGCTAAAAAATAAAGACATCATTTATATTCTAATATTATTATAATCCTTACAAAATCGTTCCCAGAAATGTTCCGCGACAGCTCACTTTAAAAACAAAATTACATAAAAAGTAATTAATGCTATACTTTGCCATCGTAGATATCGTTTAAACACAAGTTTAGTGATCATTTAAGCTAATCATCAAAGTTATAGCTTCTAGGTATATTCATCATAAAAATGAATTTGGAATTTGCCACCTTGGTGATTTTGACCCTTTTACATTTTAATATTACTTAATATACACATTTTTTATTTACATACGTTAAAAATTAAGAAAAAAAAAACTACTTTTGTAAGTGACCTATTTGAACAGCATCTAGTTGCCAGGTTACACTACCAGCATCAGAAGTAAAATAGTCCTTAAAGTTTTCTGGAATCTGAAAAGCTGTACGAGAACTATTTCTTCTAATTGCATTTACACGCAATAAACCCGATTCAGGAGGAATCGACTCATTATTTAGTTCAAACATATTGTCTGTACGTAATATGTTGTGTAAACAACATGCCGCAAGGACAATTTTGTCTACAAATTCTGGCTGCAATTCTAGCCGATTCCTAAAACATCGCCAGCATGCGACCAATATTCCAAATGCATTTTCTACTACACGCCTGGCCCTGGACAATCTGTAATTAAATATTTTATTATCCTCATCATGTAATTTATTTTTGGGATATGGCCGAAGAAGATAATTGGTTAGCGGAAATGCTTCATCTCCTACTAAAATGTATGGCTGTGGCTCGCCATTTTCTATTAGGGGCGTTGGTGATGGTAAATTGAATTCGTTACTTTGAAATTTTTTGCCCATCTGAGATTTGAAAAAAAATCCACTATCACTGTTTCTATGGAAAGTGCCGACATCGACAGAAACAAATTTGTAATTGGCATCAACTAATGCCAGAATTACAATAGAATGACTTCCTTTATAATTAAAAAATGTCGATCCAGCATTATTGGGGCTCTGAAGATTTATATGTTTCCCATCAATGGCAGCTATACAATTGGGAAAATTCCATATATTTTTAAACTGCTCGGCATTGTTCTTCCATGTTTCCTCTGTGGGGGGTGGCATTGCAACCTCTCTCAATGTACTCCATATAACATCACAAGTTTCTTTTATAATTTTACTAACAGTACTGAATCTTAATCTATAATTGAATCCAATACTCCGGAAAGAATTTCCTGTTGCTAAAAATCTGAAATAATACAAACATCATATTTATCTAATCATTCTTATTGTAATAATTTTGTTTTATTAACATTTCAAATATTAATAAGAATAATGAAGAACAGAAAAAATAAATTATATTTTATATACAATTTACAACTCACGAAGCTAAGGAACGATGGGATAGACTAAGAAAATGTTTCAATAATGCAATAACTAAAATGGTTGTCAAAAAAAAAAAAAAAAAAAAAAAATTGGAAATATGAAGAACATAACATTTCTTTTACCATATTTGAAAAATAGAAAGTGATGATCTGATTAATTCACGGTTAAATCACAAAATTACATAAATTATCTGTTAACTACATAATTTGTTTGAGAACACTCAAATTTAAAATTGTTTAAGTAAACAGGTCCGTTTTTTAAAAATGACGTGCTTTTTTTTTTTTTTAGAAAATAAGTTTTCTTTTAGAACATCATGATTGTAAAAATGTAATAAAGTTACATAGAAAAGTAACTATATTTCAGAAATGAATCAATGTAGATTGCTTCATGCTGAAAAACCTTGGTTTTAAATTTTTTGTCCCTTCACATTCTAACATTTCAAATTCTGTATATTTTTGTTTTTATTCCAACTTTCAGGCAATAAGTCCCTATTTCAATTTTCTCCATATTCATAATAATCCCAGAATAAAAATATAAATAATAATGAACATAAAGTATTAAAAACCTTAAACAGACGGCTAGCCTTCCTTCAGTAGATATAACTCTACAAAATTGAGTATTCTGTTTTTTTAATTTGTTTTTTATTTTATTATGAAGGCTATCAAATTGGTGCATTTCCATTCGGAAATACATTTTAAACCGTTCCGGGTCCTTCCGCAATTGTGGAATTAACCGGTGGAATTCCCCAAATTTTTCTCTTTTCCGATTAATGTCATGCACCCATTTCCTCTTTTTTACTGTTTCAGTCACTGCCAAAATACCTGTAACCATTTCTTCTTCCCAATCTGAGGAACTACTTGTATCTGTCATAATTATAATTTTAAAAAAAATCACCAAACAAAACTAGTATCGCAAAGTTAATGAAAAAGTCGGTAATAACAGAACAAAAATGGCGGTAATAACATAATATAAAAAAGGCGGCAATAATGAAATATAGAAAAACTGTTGATAGCATGTGACAGCAGTGTGATCACAAGCATGGCATCACATTCAATTAACAAAGGAAATAAATTGTTTACATACAGTTTATTTTTTATATTAATTGAATTCTCATGTGTCTATAATATTTAAGTTACAAATATATTAGTTGTACAATAATATGTATATAAATAAATATAAACTAAAAAATGACAGTTTTTTTATAAAACAAGTTGGTTTATTATTTCTTATATAATGTAAAGTGAATAAACATAAAATATTTAAATTTAATTTTCATTAGATGGTGACAAAGACATCACCTCAATTAATAAAGAACAATCATTGTAACTGGTTGACGGCAAGGAACACTGTGAAATATTTTGGAACATAGAAGGAAATGCATCATTGTTAAATTGCTCCATTTCTGCAGATAGCACCATTTTACTTATTTCAAGTTTAATTCTTGATTGCTCACGTTTTGGAAGTTTTTTTTGTAATTGCAGACATACTAAAGAAGAACATGTCCGTTTCATCTAAACTTTGTGGATGGTTATATTTATTTTCATACCTCTGCTTCCCAAGTACATAATTATCCTTTAAAATATTAATCATTTCATCAATTCCTTTGGTTTTCATTCTTTTTCGTTTTCTAGTTTCACGTTCTTCATTTCGTCTGCTTTGCACCATCTTTTCATTTTCCACATCCGATTCATGTTCTGAATGTAGTGCAATATCATCCATATCAGATTCTCCTGCTGTAACTGTAGAATGCTCTAATTCATTTAAATTACTGATTGTTCTGTAAAGAAAATAGATATATCAATAATTAATCAAAATTAAATTTATTTGCTTAAAAATTGGTTAAACTAAATTATTGTTTACAATACTCACTTTCTATTTTTTATATATGGTAAAAGAAATGCCATTTGTTCTTCATATTTCCAAATGTTTTTTTTTTTTGAACAGCCATTCCAGTTCTTGTTGTCTACTTCTTGCATTGTTAAAACACCTTCTTAGTTTATCCCATTGTTCCTTGGCTTCATTTCCTAATAATTATTTATTAAAAGTAAGAAATATAAAGATAAAATAATAAACATTAAAAGGTTTTTGAACACTTAAAAAAATATATATCTAAAATAAAAGTTTTTATCAATAAGTTTTACATTTTAGTAGTTTTTAACATTATCAAAAATTAAATAATGATCACAATTTTACACTCTAAAAAAGTTTCATATCATTATAGCACCCAATACTGTAATTTCAGTAAATAAATGCATAATAAACATTTCAAATAACAAAAAAGAAAACACTTGATTTTAATCAAGAACTTGGCAGATGCATAGATATTAATAATTTTTTAGTGATTGTACGAAAAGAAAATCACTGTATTTACAATATATAATCCATTTTTAAGGTTTATTCATTCAACTGCAAAGTATGTCATTTCATATAAGTATATACATTAAAAAGGCAAAAAGTAAATTCAGTAATTTATTAATAAAATAGTGTGCATAATAGAAAATGTAATGTTTAACCAAATAATGAATTTTGCAAATATTACGCCATATACAGGTTAATATCTGTTGTTATTTCTAATTCATTTCCTATTTTCTGGCAAACTGTTTGCCGTAAAACAGTATCACGATAATCGATTAATTGTTGATCATCGTATAAAATTGCATATTCTCTAACTTTTTCTATTAAACGTTCTTCCATTTTAAATAAATACTATTGTAGGTAAAAATGCAAATAAACTATTTCAAAACAATAACTACCTCAGGTGAAATTAAAAACGTACAAGCTCACATCTCAAAATATCTGTGCATGAGATCAAGTAGGAAAGAAAAGTTTGACGTGATTTACGTTTCGTGACTGCAATGTGATCACACAGCATTAAAACAACGTTCCAGATTTTTTGTTAACATGTACTATCACGCGACGTGATAGCAATGTGTCCGCGCCTATAAAGTTGTTGTAATCACAATTATATTGTTTCCTATGCTTCGTTAATATTAATTGGGAGATCTACAAAAAATACTTTTTAACTTACATTCGTAGTATCAGACATAGTTTTAAATTAACTTCTTTCGAGTACAAACTTAGTGTAAATGAATTAATTTCCATGAAATATCCGTTTAAGCTGCATGCCGATTTCTTATCGTTTCTATACGTAATGAAATAATAAAAAACTGTATTCTAAAAATACCAAAGTTGACCGAAATGTTTGAAATATGTACGTTACCTCTTTGAGACAATGTAACGGTGCAATTTAAAAATAATTGAAAATGTGAATATTTTTTTTGCTGGTTTTAAGAAAGCTGTATTTATTTACTGACACAGTCTGTTAAAGAATTTATTTTATTTCCCTTAATAATCACAGGTATAAAACTAAATCACTCAACTCCGCATAAAATTATGTAATAATTTAAGTATACTTAGATATTCGTTTTACCGATTATTAAAATATTTTTCGATTAATTCGACAATTTTTTCGGCTTTTCAGAAAATGAATCGCCATACGGCAGAAAACCGGCTAAAATTCTTTTTTGCTTTTGTAATATTTTTCGTTTGTTTTTTCGATTAAAAACCATCTTTTTTGTAATTCGACAGGTGTTAGCCTGGCAAGTTTTTGCAAAATTACACGGTGTGCCATACGAAAACTTTCCTGTGGTATTGTCTGATGTACAATTTATGCGGGCTACATTTGTACCAGAAGGCGGTTAGTTCTCACATAATTTTTACGCTTTAATGTAATCAATTGAAAAGTGTTTATTATATGTGATTGTATATACTCTCACCTGAAGGTTGGTTTACCGCACGAGACTTTTTTTTTTTATTTATTTTTTGGGGGTTCCCAATCTGGACAGAGCCAGTGGAACAAATATATATATTTTTTCTGTGTACAATTATTTAAAGTGTACTTAATTTAACATTATTTACAATTATCCAGGTGTTGGTTATTATGCGTTCTTAATATCTAACGCAAAATTAATGTTTAAATATAGTACATAATTAAATAATGGCGATGTTACTTAGTTACCACTATTATTTATCACTAGCTGACCAAACAGACGTTGTCCTGTCGTGGCCATGAATATTCAATTCGAACTGGAATAAATGATAAAAAAAAAAAAATATTTCAAAAACATAGTGTTGATTGAAATGCTTTTTGATACACAACATTGATAGTTTTCTTTTCTGGCGCGTAAATAAATAATGTTGATGGTTTCCCGACACGGGAACAGGCGACATATAATTGGCTATGTGAAAAACATGGATTTTCAAGATTTATGCCACAAACACTTAACGACTGTCCTTGCGATTTATTTATCGACATTGCTGTCTCCAGTATGCATGCGCTCGCCGGTATTCCTCTCCCGAAATACCGCCGGCAAACATTATCGCTCGATTACGCCATATCCATCTTGAGTTACCCGAACCATCCAGACCACACCATATACAGTCTATCGAACCCATTATACAGAGACGGTACCTTCGCTGCCCAAGGCTACTTCAAATGTCAAGACGAATCTACGCTGGACATTCCGAATTACCTACTTAAGCACATGCCCTCCGCCGATCCACCGTGGAGTCCAAACCACCATGAGGGCACCACTTACACCATTATCTTTGATCACCTTCCCACGCTATCGACCCACGCCGCCGTACCAGTGGTACACCCAAGCGAACTGAAGAAATACGCAAAATCCAAAATAATGTCTGATTGGGAGATTGAGTGGAACAGCAGCTATCCGAACAAACTACTGACAATCAAACGGACGATTATTGACTAGACTGATGTTATAGGCAGAGCTGCATCAAACCGGGATATCGAATCGACCTTGAACAGAATCTGTGTCTAGGCCATACTCTAACCACCCATGCATACCTGCTGGACCACCAGGAGCCTCTAGCCTGCACTCAATGCAACTGCCAGATCACAGTCAAACACATCATCACTGAATGCCTGATCTACAGTGCCGAACGCCAACAGTCCACACTTACAGACGATCAGTCCGCGAATTTAAATATAAATAGTTTACGCAGATTAATTAAATTCATTAACACTGCAAACCTTAAAATGTAAATAACTTCATCCGAGATGATAGTATCAGACAATGTGTACCTCGTTAATAAAAATAAATAAATAAATAAATAAATTTTGGTCTAATTTTTATTCAATAATTTCACTCTTCTGTTGTTAATTCTATCGCTGCTTGCCGCTTTCTTGTTATTCAAGTTGTTAATAATTGTATCTGTTGTTTCTTGACTAATTTTTAGTGAATTATTACCGTCCGACTTTTTTAGTTTTAACTCGTAATCCAGTTTTTCGGGGAAAAAGTTTTGGAGAAAGATATTACATTTTTTCCTGATCTTTAATATAGTTTTCATTCTTGTAGATTATTGTTGGAATATTGGTTTTTTTATTCTTGTTAAGAACAAATTTATACGGCTTCGCCGACGCTTCGAATTCATTCACGAAACGTTTCCAGGAGTTTATTTTAGTTTTTAATATTGTTTTTTTTTTTTGTATTTCTGATTCAGAATTTTAAATACTACACTGATCTTTGTAAGCTTAAGGGAATTTTTTGTTCTATTTCTTATTCTCCCCGAGACTTAGAATCCCCAAATAGTCTTGATTGATACTAAATGATAACAAGGGCGTCGCCAGCCGATGGGCCAGAGGGGGGCAAGATGAGTTGCCAACCGCCAAGGGGGCGGGGAAGATGATAGAAAGAGGATATGAGTTATAGGAAAAATAAATTTTATAACTTGTAAAGGCTTAATATTTTATTAAACAAGAATAAAATCCATCATGGTCAGTTGATTAAAAAGTTTCAAGGCTCCAGCCCCCCTCCCCGACCGCCGCTGGCGACACCCATAAATGATAACGTGTTGTAATTGAAGTAGAAGTGCATTTCACACATTCGCAAAAATAATTCTATGAACCGCAATTTTAACGCTTTTTATTTAATTTAAACAGTAGACAAAAGACGAATTGGTCACAATAGCTACTTTAATTTAAACGAATGAAAAATTAACATATTAGAAGATAATGATACAGTCAAAAAAAAATTTAAATCGACTTTTATGAAAAATCTTCGTTTTCTAATCCTAGAATTTTCGTAGAACTAATGTCATCACGCATATAGTGATGCATATATCCAATTCGGTGGAAACAATTGAACGACTGTATAAAGTAATTTTCAGCAATTATTTTACATACTAATGTGAAAACTAAATTTCAATACCTTTAGTTGTCTAATCGAAAAAGGAATATATAAGAAATTGTAACCTGTAAAACTACTAAAGGATTATGAGAAAAAGGAAACAACAAAAAAAAAAAAAACTCCGCGCTTCATTAGAAGCTGCATTAGTGTGTAGAGTTTCCATCAATTTATGGTACGGTTGGAATTACGATATAAAGATTTTCGGAATTAAATATTTATTATTTTAATTTTATCTTTTATTATAATTTCTTTTGTTTTTTCTTTTTTTAAGAAAAATATTCGTTTCGAATATTTTTGGATATGTTATTCGTGTACTAAAATATTGATCGTTTTCATTTCACTGTTTCATTTACTAAGATTTCTATGTATTCGATGTGATTTATTAGGTGCGGTAACGTTTACCATTAGTTATTTGAACAGTTCTAAAAGTATCGAAATATCAGAAGGTTCGGCAACCTTAATGAAATGCAATATCCGAAAAGCTGGACGTTTTGATGAGGAAAGTATGAACTTCCCGATGCCGTTAATTCACAGAGATGAGACAATCATACTTGACCTCAAATCGGAAATTTATAAATTCTATTCAATATTAGGATTCACGTACAGCGGTGGCTTTTTAGGAATACACGAATTTGATGCTTCCGGTAAGATTATATTCATATAGTAATGCCTCTATAATCGACCATTGAATACTTTCCCGAATGGCAAATTTCTCGCTTCTTCCTTTTTTCAGCGTTTGAGATTTTAATTCTCAGTCCCTTTTGTGTTTTGATCACTTTTTTCCCCGTATATATCGTTTTTACAACACGCTTAAAAATGTGAAGTAACATTATTCTTCCTATATTTGTTGGATCACAGATTTAGTTAATATAACGTACAAAAGATATTTTTTAAGTTCGTTTGTAGTTATAATAAAAGTATTTTACATTACTCACAAATTATAGATACTTCATATAATATTTGTACGATTGTGATTTGGATTAATGACTTTTATAAAAATTATTTGGAAAATACTTTCCGATACATCGCTACGAAATCCGTCTAAATTAAGTTTACGTAGCAACAAAAAAATTCCTTTCCACCTAAGAACTGTTATTTTATCCAAAATTATTTCCGATTTGCTGTTGTGAATTTTAATGTAAAGTTTCAGTTAATATTTCAACAGACTAATAACGATTTGAACAGGAATTATTAAACATCGAAATAAACAAATTGAATGATTCACCATTACTTATCGTTTGAAAAACGGTTAGAACAGCTTTCTCAAAATTTATGCATCTAAAATGCGGTCATAAAAATACTTAATTTTACAAGTAATCAGAAGAAAATTAATCACTTACTTCGGGTAAAAGTAAAAATTACAGCGCTGAAATAATGCCTTAAAAATTTACTTACTCACGGCTGCTGTTAATCATTGCGTACAGAACTTAAAAGAATTCAGCTGTTTTTTTTTTTTTACTCGTAACTTTATACCGTATTGCAGTTACCGTCAAGTATAGAGAGAATTAACAAACTGAAATTAGTAGAAAAATACAAAAATACTGTAAGTTTGTATTAACATTATATACGGTTGCGAAGCGAATGTAAACAATATCTGCATGATCTATCGTCATAGACGCGAATAATCACGTCCTGATTGGTTGTAATCTAATAATAGTTGCTTGGATGCATTTGGAATATAATATCATACTTTCGGCATTTAACGAATAATCGGACGAAATTTACTATTCTTTAACTTGAAATAAAACAAATTGTTTTTATTAATCACGAGGCAGAAGATGCGACCAGCACCCCTGAGTTTGTAATCGGACCTTTTGACTTCACGTTACAACATTACATATATGATGATCGCTAGCGTGAAAAATACATCAGTTCAACTATTCACGTAGCATAGTAATCCGAAAGAAATTCGAACTATCTCTCTATACCTCTTTTGTTCCTGAACATTTTAGAAACTCGATGTCTACGTGAAAAATGTTTACTACGAGGGACTCTTTAAAAATCACTGAAAAAAAGACAAAAGTAGAAACAGAATAACCGGAAATAATATGAACACGACAGATAATTTGGAGAAAATTTGTATTACGACAATATAAAAAAGAGAAAGGACAGAAAGTGCTTGAGAATTTGCTGAAACTAGTACGGAATCTTCCCCGATAATCATTATTATGACGATAGTTTAGAAAGAAAATTGATTAATGATTTTGAAACAAAAGAGCAAATGTTTCATTTGTTGTAATATTAAACGAAAACTATTACAAAAAAAAATGGAAAAAAGCATCATCAATCGAGTAAATAAAATTATAACTTGGTTTACGTTTTTACACAGCTAAGTACACAACGCTGGAATTTCACGATAACTATATAACATTTTTGGACACCATGCTTCAGTTTCCATTTTATTCTTATGGAATCACATCGCTGCATCTTCCTATCCAAATAAAACGATTACTTATTGATCCGATAGCTCATCGAAAAATTGTGGAAAGTTGCCGTAAACATGACGGTATGTACAATAAAATTTTATTCATTACAATTCGTGTTTAATAAGTATTTTTGCGTTTCAGAATACGAAAATATGTTTAAAACGCGAAAAGCGTAAAGCAGCTGTATTTTTTTAATCGTCGTAAGATTAATTATCGCAAGATATTACAAAAATAGTATTAAAAATAATGGTATATTTAAGTATTGTAAAGACAATTTATTCTTTATTTATCTGTCTGTTTACCCATGTTTTTGTTGCCAACAGTGAAATTAAAAATTCTTTTTTTCACAAATTCAGAAAAATGTTTTTTGTCAAAACTATATAAAAGTTAAAACTTCTAATTCAATATTTACTTAAAAGTTCAATCAGGGTTGAAAAATACAAATTTGCTGATCATTAACTTTCAGTTCGAAAGAATGTACAATCAATAATTACTTTATTCAATTCTTTTTTTTTTTTTCATAATACTGAATGTGATGTAAAAAATTTTAGAAACTTTGTTGAAAGAATCATTCCATCTCTTAAAGACATTGACCGAATCTGAATCAAAACTCCTCTTCATTGTGTTTTGCTTTGAAGATTGTTAAACCTAATATATGCTTCTGATGAACCCAAAATTTCATTTGGTTTATGCAATATGATAATCAGTCGAATATTTGAAGTATTTTAAAGACTGTATCTAGTCAATGCCGAAATCGTTTCTTGCAATTATTAAAAATATATCCGATTTTTTTTTTTTTTTAAAGAATTGAAACATTACTTCCGACTAAAATAATTCATTATCGTTCACTCTTTGCCACAGACAATTCCCGATTTCACATACAATAATCTGTAAAAATCTTAAGAACAATCACATTAAATAAAAATACGTATACTTACTTCCCATTTAATGATATTCGCATACTGAGGGTTTTTTTTTTTTTTAAACTCCACTGTACCTTACGGCTTCGCAGCCAGAGTTTCTAATTGTGTTTACATGTCCATTTCTTCATTGTCTGGGATGTAATCTGTATAGTCCGTGTCGAAAGTACGAGTAGATACTACAATTTCAGCAACGGCTTTAGTTTTTTTAGAAGCTACGTTTTACGTCGCTGTCTATGTGAAGACGTATTTCTTCTGCCGCTTGGATAAATTCTGTGTGGTGAGGGCTGTATGATTTAATATATCCGATTTTATCCTTTTTTCGGTTTTAAAGCCTTGTATCGGCTTTACAAAGTCGCTAGTGGTTATTGAGCAAACACTGGTATCGGATAATCTTAATGCTTCAAGTTGTTCCTGTATCAATTTTATTTCATCGGTATTTAAACTCATTTTAGTAGCTTCCCCTTTTCTAATTTAGTTTTTCTCTTCCTACTTCCTTTGATTTGGTTTTCTGTTTTTACGGTGTTGTCTGTCTGTACTGCGGTGCCGTCAATAACGAATTGCGATGACATTTCAGGTTCAATTTGTGTATTTTCTGGTTCAGATGGGTATTTTTGCAGATAAAGCAGACCATGTTTTTATCTGTTTTCAAGAATATTCTGCAGTCTTTTTCTTTATAGTTTTTATTGGGTAATGGAGTCCGGGATGTACTTGCTGATTGTTTTCTTGTGCATATAATACTGTGCGTCGAAAGCTGCAAATATGTTGAAATGATGGCTGTGCGAGCCCAGCTTTGACGAGTAACTATTGGTGCGGACAGTTTCAGTCCGATTTACTCTGTGAGCTCGATAACTTGGTGAGAAATAACTGGTGTAACGTTAGAAATCAGCAGCTTTCTAACCGGGCTAATTAACGGCGGTCGGGTTTTTATTGTTCTGTTTTTGATTTTGATTTCACTGTGATTTATGATGAATTCATCGGCTGTTTTGACCGAATCGAAATAAGAACACATCCTACTGTTTGACATTCGGAATAGAAATGTTATTTTGGACGGTGAAACTAATTTGCCCAATTCTGGTAAATATTCTTCGTTGGTGATCTATTATCGGGAAGATAATTGTTTGTTCTTTTGTGGGGAAGCTCATGACATTTTCAAGTTTTGATGATTTAACATATTTGTGTAGCTTGATTCTTTTACGGATTTTGTTTGAGTATCATTTGGAACTGTTGGGGGTCGGTTTCGGCGTAGTGGTGCCATTGAATTTGACTTGCGACGGTGCTGAAAGTATAGTTAGGTTTTTTGTCTTGTTACTGTGGACTGAACATTTTTTGACGGCATTGGAGGCGGTTTGATTTTTCTCATCGTACGATTATTACGTGCGGCACAAGTGGCCACACTGATTGATAAGTATTTTCAACAATTTAGCCCATATATTTTTTGTACTTATTGTATTTGTTATTTATTAAGTACGTGTATTATAGTACAAGTTAGTCGACCTGGTTTAGTTGATTTTAAGAAGATAACGAAAAATTAAATTTTCCGATATTATAATATATAAATAGTAGCTTAGTTGCATATTATTCATTTTCTTTCATTTTGTTTAAATTAGGCTGATTTAATTCCTTCATCGAATATTAGAAAAAAAAAACATACCGTCACCTGAAACAATACCACAAAAAAAAAAATGTCTTATTAACTGATTTAACGAAAAACTGACAAACCCGAACGCTAATAAGTAATTTAATTCTGTGTATGAGTAAAATTTCTGCAAATTTGTTTAAGCAATTGACATGACGTAATCTAGTCCAACACCAGTGAGAGTACGTTGCGTTATCAGCGCTGAGTGTACTATGCACGTAAATACCGAATGATCTACATGAGTCCGATATGGATACGTATCCGGGATGCAGTTCTGGAATCTGCGATTCAGTTCCGAATACGTATCTAAAAAAGTAATAAACTCACCCATCAGTACAGTATGTTTCTGGCGCCTGATGTTTTTTCATTCATGGCACGTGTCTTCTTCATACCATATCAGTAGCGTTGAAATTGAATTGCAAAATTTAAGTATTTTTTCATTAGATACCGTATTTTATTGGAAAATTTTCCACAACAATTTTGTTAGTCTATTTCTAATTTTTGTACAAGTTTTTTCAAAACACGATCGTAGAATAGCCTTGAAAAAGCATTATATTTTAACCCACTTTCCCTCGATGGAGATTGTTCGATTTTTATTCTACAATATCCGATTTCGTCAGTTTATTCCTAATTTTACTGCTCATTTCATCATTTCATGTCGTATCTACATTAACGTTATTTTTAACATATCAGAAATTGCTTATGGTTTTCAGATTTTTATCCTTTGCAGGTTAAAATTAGTTGAGTTAGTCTTATAAGTCAAAAGTTTTCGAAGGTTGTTTTTAAGAATTATCACGTGTTCATTACACTTCATCAGTTCTTTCATTAACCGAAATAATATCACCTGCTTATTGCTGGTTTTCAGGACAAAATTTTAGTGTTATGTTTATCTTTATATTTTACTAAATTATATAATGCAACAACGTGTATTCCTTTGTTTAATACATATATGTATATGTATATATATATATATATATATATGTGTGTGTTATATATCATTGTGAAGGTGTGTACACACATTTTAATTTAATTTTTTACTTTAAAATAAAGTATGGAAAGTATTAACTGTAACGGAACAGTTAGTAATTATAATAATAAAAATAGTAATGATGGCTTGTGCCATAATAACGTAATGTTTATAATTATTTTATTACTTAAACATTTTTCTTTTTTTTATGCGTTTAGGTTTGCCGATTGTGCCCGCTTTTCATGACGATCATATTTTATGTATTAAAGCGGGTGGTATGGAAATGCGAGGTATGGCTTTCAATCCAGTATCAGCGAAATCACACGCGCAAAACCCATTGATTGAAAAATATCAGCTTGTTCCTTATTATCCGGAAGATAATCAAGTACATTTTTTAAATTATTTATTTCTCCGTACTGAAATACTTATATCGTTCTTTGACTTATCTAAATCTTATGAGACTAACAATTTTAAAAAAAGTCACGAAATATTAATACTTTATTCTTCTTCTTCTTCTTTATAGCGCCATACTTAATTACTGAGCGTCAGCGACTACCTATTCGTACACCTCAGCTGTACAGATATAGGTAGTGTACTAGGCAATTGTTATATGCAATGCGAGTGTACACGCGCAAGACTTCATTCGGAACTGATTAGTAATCGTTTGATTTATCGATATACAAATGCAGCCCCGTGTATGTCTGCTGTGTAATAATTATCGCGTATATGATGGTATACGTGGTTCGCCATTGTCTTCCACATGATTATTAGCGAGTATTTAAATTTAATTCTTTGTAATAAGTTCTGTAGTCGCCCGGAAGTAACGGAAGTCAAGCGCTCTAGCAACTAGGCTATCGCGACGACAGCAGTGAGAAATAATTCTTTTTCCGTATCATACAAATATTTTCAGTACACGTTAAGTTAAAAGCTTAATTAACTGAAAAATTTTCCGCTCGATGCTCGAAATAATCATCAGGTAAATTAATTTTTTCTCTCGGCTATTCAAGAAAAGTGGCGAATTGCACCATTTAAACTTTATATTACTAGGCCTGTAGGAACTGCATGTGTAAAACCGATGAATCTTTTTTCTCTGATTACATTGGAAACTTAGAAGTGAAAAGTCGAATGTAAAAATCATAAGGCTACAATAGATCGTGTTTATAATGTGTAATTGATCTCGGAGAAAGAATAACAAATGGCTGTTATAATTTTATGTACTGATTATTTCATACTTTTAGGTAAAAATAATGAATAACTATTAGATTAGAATAAGACATTAATGAAAGCAGCTTTACAGAAAATAACATTAACAAAAAATAATAATATTACAAGACGAGAAATAACGATATCTCAAAGGAAATGAACGAAAAATTGGATACCTCCGAATTAAATAAATATCAAAATAAAAAATTAAAAAAAATCATAACACTACGCTAAGTAATAAGTGCGATGAGCTGTGAATAAAATTAGTTGGTAGTGATATCGAAAATAGTGACAAACAGGATGAGAATCTGTTGTTACAATGCAGCCTAGTTTAAATACAAAAATAATCACATTTGTTCTAACGTCTCCGAAAAATGATTCATTTTATTCAGTTTATATATAGAATTCTATTTGACAAATATTCATGGCAAATATAAATTTAACAGCGACAATTATGCTTAATACTTTAATATGTACGTAGAATTCCATTTAGAAATTATAAAGAAATAAATAAAATAACGAATGAAGGCATTGCAGATCTTTTACTGCAAGTGTTTGATGTTTCAAGAGTGAGGCGAATTAGTCAGTCTGTCTGTTTGAATATCACATATATTAACGATTTGCAGGCAAACGTTGCGAAGGGTCGTTCCGATGTTAAACTGCTATTGTGTGTGTGTGTTTTTTCATGATCACAATAAATGTGCTATCGCCTGCTTAAGAAAGGACGGCAACATAAAGTACATGAATTGCAACTGAGTGTACTTCTTAGGATTCCGTGTACATATATAACGTACGGAATCCTAATAATATAGTTCAGAAATGACGAAAATATTCAATTAAAGTATGCAATAGTTCAGGAACGGTTGAGCTTATAAACTTCAAAACTGGATCGTAAATTATAATTAAAATTCTCTTTAAGACATTCTATAATTTCAAGCTAACCGATTACCCCGGGTGATGTAGAACTTAAAAAACTGCCAAGAGTATATAATATGGAATATAAGACGACCTTAAAATCACTTAAAAATTCAAACAACAATGATGAATAATGTGCAACTATTTAAAATATTTATTTCTTATATATTATAAACAATAAAGATTAACTGACACTTTTTACATTATTCATGCATATACATATATTGCTAAAAAAAACAAGTTCGGTCAATCATGATGTTTCATACGCTGACGATTCCGTATGTTAAGTTAAACATATTCATAATTTACGTTTACAAAATGATAAATTCAAAACAAAGAAATCAGATTTTTTACGCTGCATGCTTTCTTGAACTTTACGGCAACTTTGAAAGTTTCGTTAAGGAAATAAAATGCAGTTTCATTCTCGTCAACAAATAGCGATCTTTCCAACAATATATCGCAAAAAAGAAATCTTTTTTAAAACTTTCGAGCTTTCGACGTCCCGAGGGCGTAAATATAGCTTGGGTGATTTATCTTGCAACCCTAATTACAAGTATGCGCACTAAACACTAAACACGTGTACCTGGTTATTATAATTTAATTTATAGGTATGCAAAAATGGCTTATCAGAATTCACAGTACGTGTTGAAAATGTCCACCTTTTTCTTGGAGGCACATACGGGCACGACAATAGACATTAGAAAACACATTTCGTAATGTTTCTGAAGTAATTGCGTGGATTTCTCGGGAAATCACGTCTTTAAGTTCTTGGATAGTCTGGGGATTACCCACATAGACGCGTGCTTTGAGATAGCCCCAAAAGGGAAAAAATCGAATGGTGTCAAATCTGGTGATCGTGGTAGCCAGAGATTAATCGATACTAAATATCGCAGCATAAAAAAAGTCATTCAGCAGAGACGTTGGCACTCGTATGCGGACGCGCTCCCTCCTGCTGAAACATATGAACCGTTCATCCGGTTTCAGCATTGTAATAAATTGCTGTATGATTTCCACATAGATGTGTCACTATTAATCAGACTGCCGAAAAAGAATGGGTCTGTAATTCGACTTCTGGAAATAACGCACCAAACACCTCAATCTTTCAACAATTCGCATTATTGTGCTTTTTATTAGATATATGCGAGAGGAGTTCCCGGATTCGTTTTTAAACTTCTCCTGAAACTTGCGATTTTTCACTAAAATAATGTTCAATAATAACCGCTCTTTCGGCATCGGAAAATGCAGATTTTCGAAATTTTTTTTGGAAAAATTACAAAACAATATTAAAATACAGAAACCCACGTTACTAAATAAGAAATTCACCAAATGCTTTACAGCTTCCCTAAACTAACAATGAACCAACACTAATACTAACCATGGCATCAACCAGTTTTATTATTAAGCTGCGCATTTGCAACGCAATTGTAGGGTTGCAAGATAAATCACCCACTCTACAGAATGCCGTAAGCTCGGCTATAGTGCTCCTATAAAGTAGTCTTTTGTACATAAGCTTAAGGTACGTTTTGTTTTTTTCTACTTTTTTACTCGAGCTATTGTTTACATGAACGTAATTTTTTTGATGTTTTTGTGTCCAAAGTGGGGGTCTGTATAATTTTTTAACCGTAATTTTTTCCTTTTATGAAAGAGCTTCTGCGTTTTGTTTTATATTTTGAATTTCACATTTAAAGGTTTATCTGGTGATAAATTATGAGTTTTTAAGTGATTTTTGAGGTCGTTTTATATTCCATTTGGGGTTTTTTGGCGCCCAGGGTAATCGGTTAGCTTGAAATTATAGATTGTCACAGATAGAATTTTAATTGTAATTTATGATCCAATTTTGAAGTTTATAAATCAATCCGTTCGTGAGTTATTGATTTTTATTTTATAGTTTTGTCGTTTGTGAATCATCTTATTAAGATTTTGTACATTACACGTGTACGGAATCCTGAAAACTATAAAACACTAAATTATTATATTAAAATAAAAAATTAACATTTATTAATGAATAATGAGGATTAATTAATACAAATTATTCTATAAATTGACAATTATTGAAAAAGTTTCAGGAACTTGTTTAGAAAATTGAAAATACAAGTTTATTTAGCAAAGTTGATTTTGTCCCTTTCAAAGTACTTTCCATTGACTGCAACGTACGTATTGCAGCGATTGATCCAATTCTCGAAACATTTATTATACTCGGTTTTTTGTGTGACCACCAGAGTCGTCTTCGATTTTCCTGTTATCTCGTAACGGCGGCTGAAATGCATATCCCGGAGCGATTTCTTGAGTTGAACGAACAGGAAGAAGTCGCAGGGAGCCAGGAAAATTTGGTAGCTGTTAAATGGTATTTGTTCTGTTCATAACCGTAAAATCCCGGATAACGATGTACCTATTTTGCATGAGACTCAGGCCTTTCGGCATAAGCTTTACAGGAATACATCTGAAGCCCTAATCATTGACCAAAATGTCTTGAATGAATCCATAAACGATGTTCAAGTCCTCTGCCAACTCTCTCTGATGATCAGTTTGCAGTTTTCAGCCAACGTTTCTTTGATTTTATCGATGTTTCCCTCGGTTTTCGATGTCGGTGGCCGACCACTGCGTTCATCATCCTTGACGGATTTGCCGCCACTTTTGAATCGTTCGCACCATACATAAACGTTCGTTTTCGATAGAGTATCGTTGTCAAAACACTTCTCTGGCATTTCCAAGGCCTTCGCTCCGTTGAATCTGTTTTAAAATTGTAAAAAAACGAAAACACCCACAAGAGTATCTCAACATGGCATAACTTTTACAGATGTTAAGATATGACACTGAAATTAGTCGGGAATATCAACGACAGATGTGGAAACTTAACAACAAAAAAAAACTCAAATCGGGTGAATGAGAGAGCCACGTCGTGGTCATTCCTGAAACTTTTTGATCAAGGTAGTATAGCACAATTCTTGCCAATTCCTCATGGGACCATTTGCGAAATTCCACGCATTGGACCTATTTTTCTTTCGGCTTGAAGCATAAGATTCCAAACGAACGGAGCAGAAATATTTTTCTTCTTCACTATCGAATGAATCCAGTTTAATATTTTTCAGTACTTTTTTCAATTTTTTTTTTTTTTTTTCTGTTTTCGTTGTTTTAATGTTTACCTTTCTCTTCCTTTACAAAGCAATAAAATTTGTGTGTTCCAAAGAACGATTGGTATATTTTTTGAAATGTTTGAGATAAACTAAAAATTCATCTTCCTGCATTCATCGCTTGAACTGCCTGTTCCGATACACTCCACTGCGAAGCATCTCGAACAAAATTATGACTGTAACGCATATGCGAGGGAAAAATGAACATCGATAGAATATATTATAGTACTGCCGGTGTGAATGGTCAACAGTGTTCCTCTTTTTCCTGATGTGAAAGCGCCAACTTGTCGGATTTCTTTTGCTGCAACAACTTATTCGACTTTTTTTGTACAGTTGTTTCGCCAATTCCGTCAATATTACATAAATACCTTTTAGTTTAAACTAGTTTCGATCCCCATACTTCTCAGAGTTTAAAATTGTTGCTTTTTGGCCTCCCGAGTAAATAAAATTCATATTTAAAAAATTGAATATTTACCTTTTTTTTTTTTTTTTTTTGATTTGTCATAATTATAATCACAGTACAAAATTTTTTGCAAAACACAATACTAAACTTTTATAAATTATTCTGCACGTGATTACTGCCGGTTTCAATCGAGAAACGATTAGTATAATTGTAGACGGTCATTCCTATTATAACGTCTTTCATTGATTCTCTGTCTCCAGTAGTATTCAATTCTAATTCGTTTCTCAATTTAATGCTGGGGGCGATAACAAAAAACAAGAAAAAGAAAAAAACTTGAAACAATTCATATTAATTTTCACATATGAGTAAAAAAAACTATTGCTGGCAGTATTTTGGAGCGCGTTTCAATTGATTCCAATCTCCCCTACAGGATAAATTATCTCATTTCCGTGTTAAATCCTGAGGAGTGAGAAGTGATCTTTAGAAATTTTATAAATGTTTTTTTCTAAAAGTGAATCATCGCTGTATAATATTTGAAATTTGAACCTAGACACATTGCAGTCAGTTTTCTGAAATTCCATCTTTAACACCAGTTTCTTCTTCGCTAATCTTCGAGAAAATAACGAAATGCTGATTACAAAACATTGGCCGCAATTAGTGCCGTTCTTAAGGAGTGGCAAATCTACGCCTAGAGGCCCTTCGTTTGAAATATGAACAGTACTAGTAGAAATACCTTTTATATCAGTTCTGTGTGGCCGCGTGTCAAAGTTCACTTCTCACCGTTTTCACTGAGCATTGCGATAGATGAAGTGTTAGAAATTTCGCTAGTCACATTCCATAATTTATTACTGTGCCACCGGATGAAAGTAATTGCTGTAAGTTTTAACATCTAAAAAACCTGTGTGACATGTGCTGCGAAGCAAAATAACCGAAATCCAGTATAGCTGATATTCGTGAAGCACTGAGCTGTTACAGATTCACGATTGTGATTCAAAAAAACCACACGAAGGGCCACTAGCAGGACAGTTTAAGATTTTAGTTTTTTAATTTCTTTAATCGCTCGGTAATTCTACTATTTCAATTGAAACTAGTTAGCAGATTTTATTAATTTAAATAAGATAAATGGACATCGTCGAATGCACAAATATTCTTATTTATTGATTATTCGTGGAAAATTACGGAGAATGTTGTTCTATTCGGCCAATAACTGAAACAAAAGAATTGACAGAAGAGTTGAAGGTGTTAAACTGTGACCTTTAAACGTATTATTAAATGAACATGTGAAATTTCAACTAAATTAGTGCATCAATGACGAGCTTATTATTTGCCTTCCTCAAAGTTTGATACTGAATTTTTCAATCTCTCGCTGAACATCAACATTGCTCAAGAAAAGATGTAAACAGATTAAAACAGAACTGTGTGGGGATTTTTCCATAAACGATCTAACTAAGAGAAAAGAACTTTTCGATTTTCGTAAAAATCTTGAAATCTCACTGCGAATTTTAAAAGTGACATAACAGGTCAGTTATATGTAAAGAGCTGAATAATATCAGAACTTTTCTTTGGAAAAACTGAAAATGACGATCTGACTTCTTCAATTTGTTTTACGCTAAATTTCGAATATTATATTTTTGGGTGCTCGGGTTAAAAAAATAAAAATGTCTATTAATAACATGTTGAAATTAAGTGCTTTGAACTACCTACTTTTAAAACACTCGGAAAAATGCTGTCCTTAAATGGACGCCCCATCAACATTTTTCTAGTCAAAAGTACACTAAGGTCAGCACTAATATAACCGAGTTGTCGTTAAAATATTTTAATTTGTAGTTTTATGTAATTTTTCCAGTCTCAACAATATTCATCATCATAATCCTTTTTACCTAATTTTCACTTTAAACGAAAGCTCTTAATGATTGCGTAAATTTTAAAAAGAAGTTAAACCTGTTGAAATTTTAAAAAGTAGATTTTAAAATTCAGTTGCGCATTGCGTGGCCGTTCGATGTTTCTTATTAAAATATGTTTTGACTGAAAAAGATGCTGTAATCATCGCAAACGTAGAAATTGAAATAATACCTAGCTTAATACTACCAATGTAATAAGTTCGTATTCTGTGTTCTTATAGAATTTCGACCAGCTGGACGTGGAACAAATAATTAGACTTTTTACGCACATTGTAATTGAAAATAACACCGGCGTGTACGACATTAACGTACTGGAATATTTATGCGACACAAACGCCGAAGAATCACAAGCTCCGCTCATTATGACAACAATCGAAACAGTTCCTTTAAACAAGGTACAGTTTGTAATATTTTATTCGCACTTGTTAATTAGACTAAAAAAACCGGAAATTTGATATTCTTAAACTTGATATTGCTAGTTCAATTTTGTTTATCATATCCTTCAAACGTATTAAAGAATTTCACGGCATCATCATAGGGAGAGCACCTTGAATATCCCTAAACGAAGTTCGAAGGGGTGCAAATTTCATCGAAGCAATCGAACAATTCAACTCCTTAAAGTATGCCATCTTGAAATTCCAAATAGGACAATACAGTTTATTTGAAATTTCTTTATTGGAATTCAATATTTTAGAATTTGCAGTAATTTTACGTTTCTTATTTTTGTTGACGAATAAATAAAAACCGGAAGTTGCATCAAAAATTATGATGATTACAGAATTGGCGTTACTATTTCAAAATTATTCTTAATACTCGTATTTCAGCAGTGTGCCTGAAGTTCTTTAACTGTATTTTTTTTTTTTTTTCGTTGAAGCTTTTAATGAGAATGATTTTTAATTCTAAAATGATTACTGACAAGCTCCGCATCAGATGATTTTTCATCATGCTGAAAACCTTCTTCCAATATCTATAGAGAGAAAGCCAAATTATTTCTTTAACGAACTTTTTCAAAAGTAATTTAACAAATTCGGGCAAATTTCCCTCCGCTAAAATATTTCTCGGTACAAAGCGACTTAAATTTCTACTTAATACCCGCCTGGTTTCGGCTCGACCGCTGAATTTCTGTTTTTTTTGCGTCTGGCCGGAAACTTGTTTACTATTATTATTTGAATTAATCCGTTTATTAAAACCGTGCTGGCTAAAAACCCGTTTAATAATTTCTCCCTCGTTTTAAGTAAATATAAAAAGCTCAAAATTATTATTATTTTTTTCTTTTTCGAATGTGCACGTTAGAGAAAATTCAGTCCGCGGCTTTTAAACTTTCGTAAAAAAAATAGACAATGCATGCAATAAAGATTTCATTTTATAATAATGACAGTAACGATGATAAATAATTAATAATAACGGTGATATTGTGCAGCTTGACGCAGTTGTAACAGTGGTCAGAGAAGGAACGAACGAAACGAACGTTACATTTTCGCAAAGCGGAATCAGTTACAACGATGAAGGTTTAGTGTCGGCCTTTCCTTCTGATCAGTCGGCGCAATTTCATTTCATAGTTGTAAGAAAACATATAGACGAATCGTTGTTTGGCATTATAAAAAATATTTTACTGCCTGGCGGTTTCCTGTTGGTCCAGGGATCTCCTGAAATTGGAGCGGAAACTTTCGAACAGTTGCTAAATTTTCAGTCAATATCACGTATTGTTAGCGGAGAAAATGCATTCAACTTTTTCAGAAAGGTAAGTAAATTTCGCATTTTATCCTTCTGAAATTTTTAAGTACAGTAAAGACTAAAGGTCAAAAAATTGCATTTTATAAAACTTAATCAGGCTACAGCCGAAGAAACCATTTACCCACCGGATAATTGAGAACGATTTTTAAAAATTCAAATTTTAAGGAATGAAAAAGAGTTAAAAAATACAGAAAGTGTTATAATTTTAGTACAAATAGGTTTACGAAATTGTAATCGTGCTCGTTTGTATGGTCTACTAAACGTATGCGAAATTTGTTTAAAAATCTTTTAAATTTTAAGGCGGGAAAAGAGCAGCGCGCCATTTTTGAGATAACCGCGAAAATCACGCTATAGCTCGAACAAATAGTAATTATCGTATGAAATTTCATGTGAATATAATGTACTCGTATATACTGAAAACATGAAATAAGAACGCTTTTTTGAATATTCATACTCTAAGGAATGAAAAGGGGGGTTAAAAACAATACTTAACGAGTGTTATATTCAATAGGAACAGATTTAATCAATTATAATTTTGCACTAAGATTCCTTTTGTGACGTACTAAAATTTTTTTTTCTTAATTCTCTAAACTTCAACGATGGAAAATCACCCTGTTTTTCGCATAAAATAACAGCGGTCCCGCTGTAATTGAAATTCCATACGAACATACTATCCACATACCAAAAATATCAAATAAATAAGATTTTTTAAAAACTCGATTTTTAAAGGGTGAAAGGAGGTACAGGCTGTTTTTACAAAAATGTGTAAATGTGAAAAATAGCTTTATCATATTACGATTTTGCATGAAGGTTGTTTATATTCTGTACTTGAAATCGGTTGCTTTGAACTGCACCCTACTTTTAGCGTAACATGAATGTCGTGTGACAGCCACAAAATAATTTTTTCAGGACAAATATAAAGGAAGTAAATATATAAGTTGATGACACAAAAGTAAAGAAATTAAAGCGTGCGTATTTTTTATTTAAATGAAAGATAGTTTAATTAAAAATGAATTTAATTCTTAAAATTAATGTGAGTATCAAAAGGGCGCACTCGATATGATTATAGTTGGTATTCTAAAAGAGCTTTCAACTGAAGGAATTATTATGACTCTAACAAAGATATTTGACTCTGTTTTGAAAATTGGCTGCTACCCACGACTGTGGAAGCTGTAAAATTTGTTATGTTGCCTAAGAAAGAGAATCAACCGACGAAAATCAAATCGTACAGACCTATCAGTTTATTATGGATAATTTTAAAATTGTTCGAAAAATTACTACTTAAGCGAATGAAAAATTCCGTAGGGAAACTCTTGCCCCCCGATTATCAGTTTGGGTTCAGACAAAAACTCTCCATAGAGTTACAGATATAATAACAAAAAATTCTGAAAAGAAAGGAACCCTGTACTGCAGTCGTTTTAGATGTTTTACAGACCTTCGATAATGTTTGGCATAAAGGATTAATCCGTAAAAAATTACGAATCTATTATCTGAAATTTACTGCAAAATATTGCAGTCGTACTTGAGAGTCTAATTATTTCGAATAAAACAAAACTATAGCCACTCCACCAAAAAGAAGTTGACTAATGAACTTCTAATTTACAATCAAATATAATCAGACCCTTTGTTTGGCTACCAAATCAAAGGTCACGGGGACTCGAGATTTGTTTCGTTCCGGATCCAAGTCGCTCCCAGGTTTACCTAGCCTGGAACAATTGAGTACCAGAGACATCTGAACAAGTAAATGCGGATTCCAAGTAGAAAGGAACTGGCCTCCCTATTCCCGTTAATGCTGTTGGGCTTAGTACATTGTGAACCTTACCTTCGCAACCCTTGATGCCGTGTCAAGGATATATGGGACTTACTTACTTTACTTTACTTTACTTTACTTTACTCTATATCGTGATCATCAAGTTCTGACGGTGCCGCAAATAATGAATCAATGACCAGGAAACATCAACAGAGGTTGCAAGAACAAGTAAACGCTGGAATAAGTAAGCTAAGAAAACATACTAATTATATCCGGTGATTAATAAGTCGCACGAGCTGGCCTGGGCTAGTTGACTTCCGTTGGGAAGTAATTTGTGGCATTAAATTAAGTCACCAATAGAAAAATGCTAATTAATCCCAATGAAAGGACGCACTTTGATATCACTCCAATGACGTTTCTTTTAACAAAAAAAAAAAAAATTCATTCAGTACCAACCGACGAACACTAGAAATTTTTTTTTTTTTTTTTTATTATTTTATTGATACCATCTTAATTTATAATTAAATAAGTATCTACTTTAATAAATGTTGCCTTAAACTAAGCCAAATCCGTATGGAAGCAACAGTCCATTGACCACTGATCCTAACATATTACATATTTACAATAAATAATAATTACAATCGTACATCTTATATCCTATAATGTATATACACATATATATTACTAAATTAAATCTGATGGATGGCGTCGTTTAAGGCGCCTTACGTCTTCTTTGGTGTTAAGAAGTCGAATCATTTCTACGTTAACATGTCGATGAATCCGTTTTCCATGTTTAATGGCCATTTGCTTAATAACATCATTGACTGATGTTATATGCAGGTCCCTATGGATATCATCATTACGAGAATACCGATATGCATCGACTATTGTTCGCAAAATGATGCTCTGCCTCGCCTGAATTTTTGCACGATTTGAATTACTGGTACAACCCCAGAGCTGTATTCCGTACGTCCATATCGGCATAATGATCTGACGATACAGAATGCATTTATATCGAACATCCAGTGGCGATCTCCAACCTATCAACCACTGTAATTGTTTCGCTATGTGCTTAATTTGTTGGCACTTCATTTTAACGTGCACATTCCACGTAAGACGTCTGTCCAAGTGCATACCTAAATACTTGGCAGAATTTACCTGTGGTACAGGTTTATTCCCCAAATATACTTGATAATTTGTCTTTGTTTGGCGGTATGAGAACATAACATATGCTGATTTCTCTTCATTCAGTTTGACTTTCCATCGCCCACTTCTGTACATTATCCAAAGCATTTTGTAAATTGTTTGTAGCCTCGAGGTGGCTGCTGCTAACGGCAAAATAGCAGTATCGTCGGCATACATAGCTGTCGTTGTACTGTTGTCGGTCGGTAGGTCTTGGCTATATAGAAGATACAACGTAGGTCCTAAGACACTACCTTGTGGAACTCCAGCCGTAATATTATAAAAGTTCGACGTAGAACTTTCATACGCTACTCTGAACTGACGATTAGCCAAGTACGATTCTAACAATCTACACAGGTTTCCAGGTAATATTTTGCTCAGCTTAAAGACAAGGCCTTCATGCCACACTTTGTCGAAGGCTTGCGCAATATCCAAAAAAACTGTCGGACAGTATTTCTTGTCTTCAAACGCTTTATTTATGACAGACGTAACTCTGTGAACCTGGTCAATTGTCGAATGATGTTGTCGAAATCCAAACTGATGAATCGGCAGATCTTCTCCAATCAGCGGTAACAATCTCTTCAACAGTAATTTTTCAAATAACTTGGATATCACCGGTAAAAGTGATATAGGTCTATACGATGTTACTTCAGAATCTGGCTTATTCGGTTTCTTAAGCATTATAATTTGCGCTGTTTTGAAGCAAGACGGGATGTGTTCGAGACGCGTACATGCATTAAAGAGGTAGGTCAACATGACAATACCTTTTTTTGATAATTCTTTTAAAACTTCTGGGGATATTTCATCGATTCCGGGAGTTTTCTTTGAATTGATATTTTTATCGATTTCTCTGGCTATTTCATACGGTGTAAATGTAGTTAATCGTTTGTTTTCGTTATATGTGATGGTGATGTCCACATCAGAGTCAATATAATGAGGCTGGAACACGTGCGTCAAGTAATGTGCAAATAGCTCCTCTTTTTCGTTATCTTGTCTCGCCCAATTTCCAACTTCATCTCGGAGTGGAGGAACATGCTTGACAGGACGTTTAATTCGACGGGTCGCTTTCCAGAGAGAATAATCTTTATCAGCAAATGGACTCAGTCCCTCTAAGTAATTTGCGAACGTTTTGTTTTTTATATTTTTTATCAGCATATTGAGCTGCCGACTGATTCGATTAAATGTGTTCTTATCTTGTGGATCACGCGAGTTGTGCCATTTGCGTCTTGCTGTTCTCCTTTCTGAAATTTTACGACGTACTTCTAAAGGAAGTGTGATTTCCTGTGCAGTATTAACCAATGGTTCCGGAGTAGAAACTTTTGCTGCTTCGCGATATGCTTCTATGAAACATGCAAATTGTTCCTCCAGTTCACTGTTTGTTTTTAGACGTATCTTTAGATTTATTCGTCGATCCAATTCTTCTCGAAATGTGTCCCAGTTTGTATGGGAATTTATTAAAATTAAAGAGACTAATCTAAAGGTGGGAATTTCATGATAAATACTTAAAAGCGTAATAAAAAATGGCAAATTGAAAATTACAAAAAAAAAAAAAAAAAACTAAAAATAGATCTTTCTTATGCTGGCAGTTTTATTAATGTAATAAATAGTTGTTCGTTTACGTGTTTATCAGATAACAATTATTTTCCGATAACATCGTCTTCAGTTTCTTCGACATTGTTCGATATCATCGTAGCTGATAAAACCGGTCGGATTGTTCCGATTTAACTTTTCTGCGTTCGTCTTTCACCTGCTCATTTTAACATCTGACATTTTTAGTTTGTCTTTCGGTACTTTAGACAATCGTAATTCTGTCAGTTTTTTTTTTTTTTACTATGTTAATTGACCGATGAACTCGTCTAGTGGTTGCCGTCCGGCGGCCGCCTCCAAAAATTCAAAATCAATTAAAAACAATCTAGCCTGAACCTGATGGAGGTTGACGCTGCCTTAAAGCGTATACCTTCGGCCCACTTTCGCCAGCCGTGTCTTTGCCTAGCAAGGATCTACGGCTGACTCAAACCAACCTGTTCGATCTCCCTATTTATACAATTACTAATAGTAACAATAAAAATAATAATAATAACGACGAAACCGTCACCAGAGCTGTCGAAAATTTTAGTATCAAAAATAATAGCAATAACGGAAAACAATAACAGCAATAACAACCTTGTTAAAAACGGTAGCAATGAACATAGTAACAGTAAGGACATTAATAATGGAAGTAACGATAATAACAATAATAATAATAATATGGATGACATTAGCAATCCTTTATCCACAAGTTCTCAGGATAATAATAATGATAATAATTATGGTGTTAACACAGATAATAGTAATAATTTAATTCACAGTAGCCCTGAGTCTATCCCTTCGACCATCCAGGACCTTATTCTATAATTGTAGAATATAATTTAATTCAAAATAACATTGGAAATTGTGGCCCGACTTCTTGGTACAGTCTTTTCTTCCTTTTCTAATATCACTACCCTAGGTAGAAATCGTATATCTGTTTTCTTTCCCTCAGTTCTTTCTACTAGCTCCTTCCTTTAGAACTCATCCCTTTTTGCTTCTCATAATTTAAAAGATTTTATCCCAGTTAATTCCATTTAAAAATTGGGTGTTATTCTCGGAGTTGATCCTTTCTTCTCCGAAGAAGAAATATTGGAGGGGCTTGAATCGTCTATTCCTGTTTTCTCTATCAGACGCATCTTACGAACATCCGAAGGTATAAAGGTATCCACTAAATCAATTAAAATCAAATTTACCAAATCCTCCCTTCCACAATTTATCTCCATTTTTAAACTTCGTTTTCAAGTTTTGACGTGAAACATCTTGAAAATCGCTCTTGAAACGGAATTGCGCAACGTAACGACTATTATTTTTCACCACATATATATGTATTTATATATACGAGGGTGGTTCAAATATAAACCGGAATTTCGTCATAAAAATTTTTATTTTATACTTACAGTGCTCATATTTTTTACAATTTTTCGAGATAACCCCCCCCGCACGCTACGCACTTTTTCCACCTCTCCGGCAATTTTTTTATTCTTTTTTCGTAAAAATCTCGCGGCTTGTCACATAGCCATTTGCGCACGAACGATTCCACCTCATCGTTGCTGTCGAAACGTTGTCCACCAAGTGCTTCTTTCAACGGGCCAAACAAATAATAATCACAAGGCGACAAATCTGGACTGTAAGGAGGATGTTCAAGTGTTTTGCAGCCCAATTCGGCCAATGTCTCCATCGTGAGCCGAGCGGTATGTGGCCTGGCGTTGTCTTGAAGCAGTATCGCACTACGGATCGGAATTTCGCGCCTTTTTGTTCGATAGGCCGGTTTGACTGTGTTTTTTAGGAGGTTACTGTAATACGAGTACTGCGCCGTCACAGTACGTTATTCAGTTAGGAAATCGACTGCGACCACTCCCTTCATGTCCCAAAACACGGTACACAACACCTTCCCAGCTGACTGTGTAACCTTCGTTTTGACTGGTGCTCCCTCTTTTTTCTTCCGCCACTCCATAGACGAGCGTTTACTCTCCGGCGTATAGCAGTGTACCCAAGTTTCGTCCGTGGTGAATATTCGCCGCAATAAATTCTCTCCTTCCTCTTCATACCGCTGCAGGAGACGCGTACAAACTTCCCAACGAGTGAATTTCTGTTCAAAATTCAGAAGTCTTGGCACCCATCTGGCTGCAATTTTGCGATAACCTAGCCGATCATGAATTATTGTCTCAATACTACCTATGCTGATGCCCAATTTGTCGGTCATATCGCGTACACGGACGCGTCGGTCAGCCAAAATGAGTTGTTCGATGGCTTTGACATGTTCATCTGTAATGCTGGTTTTTGGGCGCCGCGCATGTGGTATGTTTAACACCACTTCACGTCCTTTTCGAAACGCGGAACACCACTCGTACACTTGAGTTTTGGAGAGACACACATCCCGGAACACCACTCGTACACTTGAGTTTTGGAGAGACACTCATCCCGGAACTGTTCGCGTAATTTTCGGTAAATTTCCACGGATTTTACGTCGTCTTTGACTAAAAAACGAATAATGATGCGTTGCGCAACAGACACTGGTACTTCTTTTTCACTCATGGCTCTAACTACACTAAAAAGTGAGCTTACGCGGTTCTAATTGCTCTACATAACAAACCGGTCTAACTGCCAGTGCAACCACTTTTTTTACAATAAATTTTTCGCGCGTTTATTTAAAAATTCCGGTTTATATTTGAACCAAACCAAGGCTTTTCACGTTAAATCAACGTCCCTGTGCTCCGGCACAGCCGCACCCAAATTTTTCCTAGCGACAGGTCTCCTACATAATGCTCTAAATGTTTCTTATTTGGTCGTATTGCGAGGCACAGTCGCACTTCTTATACTGTCTGTTCCCACAACTCCTCTAAGCATCCTTTCTTTGACTGTTTGAATATTTAAAATCTTCCTGTTTGTCGTAGTTGTAAAGGTCTGTTCATATGACCGTAGATGTCCGTCCTGAGTGGATTAAACAGAAGGGCATCAAAAGAATCATGGCGTATGAAAATCTGTCTTTCCATGAAGCTTAGAAGCACAAGGATAATTCGTTAGTCTCTCAAGCCTTTTCATATGCAAATCGCGTATCGGTTTTTGTTTCTCTTTAAAATACTCACAATTCTCCTATTATTCATTCTTCACCTCCAGCTAAATCTTCAACGTTCCGTAAAACAAAACCGCATAAGTTTTCTCCTAAGCCTACTCCCCATTTTCCTTTTCTTCGTGCCTATCGTATTCCTTCTCCCTCAAATGGATGGATACTAAGTAAACCCAACCCACCCTCTATCAGCGTTTCTTCTAACAATTCTTCTAACTTCCCTTCTTCTTCTGAGTTTACTCCTTCCATCAGTAATCTCTCGACAGCCATCTTGGCCTTGATATTATCCTTTAACATTGACTCCTTTTCAAATTTTGCTAACTCTCTTACCACTTTCCTCTCCGGGAACCTTCACCTTAGATAATTTCTATTCATTTCATCACCTTTACACTCGCAAATACATTTTTCCTTCACCTTCATATTAACTTTAACTCTGTTCTATCTTAATTCTCTCCTTATAAACTTTACTTTTTCTTTTAAGCCTCTTTACCTCTTTTTCATTTTTCAATATGTTCTTTAAATTAAACATCCTCCAGTAGAATTGTCGTAGTTTTAAAGCTAATAGACTTGCCTTGGAGAGTTTACTTGATATACATCAAATTCATATTGCTTTAATTTCTGAATCATGGCTCAAACAATCTGAAACATTTCATCTTAAAGATTTCTCCGTCATTTGTTCTAATAGAATAGACGTCTACGGTGGTGCTGCCATCCTTATTAGGAATAACATACATTTCCTGTACACTTTTCTTCGGTGTCACCTTCTCATGATCCGAACATAGTTCACATTTCTATACCTTCCATCTTTCCCCGTTCAATAAACATAGTCTGCAGGTACTTTCCTCCTGATTTTAATCTAAACAATTTTCCCCTTCCCTCTTTTCTTAATATTTTTCTTCCCCCTTCATTATTGGACGCGATTGGAACGCTCACTCTCCTCTTTGAGGCTGTTCTAGTCGAAACAGTAATGCGGTGGTTCTTGAAAACATTATCTTCGGACATAATTTTATCCCGCTTAATGATCAATCTCGTACTGGACTACGATCCCGCCCCTGAACGGCGGTGATCTCTCCACAACGGAGATATCACGAAGCCCCCATACCACGTGCCCAGTGAAATACATTTTGAACTAAAAACGTGTATATTAAGCAAAAACACGACATAAAAATTCAGTTTAGCGATTGACTAGGTGCACACGTATGGCAGAACCAATAATAATAAATAAGAACAAATTTCACAGTAAATTTACACAAAAAATGGACAATTCGCAGCATGGCGCTCCTATGATGCACAAAATGGTACAAAACGACTAGAGATTACTCCGCGACGACGACTAGAATAGAAAAGAACTAATCGAACACTGTGTTCAGTGCGACGGTAACAAAGGCTACGCAGAAGTTGTTTAAAGAACATTTTTTGGAGATCACCGCACATACTACCCTGCCCGATTTTTAGCGGGATTTTTCAGCCTACCTGTAGCTCAATGTTACTCGACACATAGTATTCCGCGCTTTCGTCGTAAGCACAAGTCACTATCTCAGCCCTCAACCACTACCGCTCAGACACCAACGCGTCTCTCCGGACTTACTGCCGAACACGGGGATTTTTGGTTTTGGTCGAGTAAGCATCTTTGACATGACAAAGCAGCGATACAACCTAGAATGGCGTTTGAGAGATTGTGAATTGATGAACAAATAGAGATTAATATCTGACTCAAATGTCGCCAAAGGATAGCGCCACGCTTACTGAATCCGTCTCAATTTTTAGGGCTCATTCCTCCTCTCACGGTGCAGTCAACAATGAATTTCTTCATTTATTGAATTCTTCTTTTCCTGCTCATGTATTGATCTTTACCGATGGTTCCAGGAGCGAGAATAGCGTGGATGGTGCGTTTACTGCCCCGTCGCTTCGGCATTTGGAGTCCTTCCGGCTTCCTTCCTTCTGCACTATTTTTTCTGCCCAGCCGATCGCCATTCATTAGGTAATCTCTTATATTTCCCCTCTAGGCGGGCTTTTCCAATTCCTCATAATTTCGGATTCTAAAGGTGTCCTTTAAGAAATTCCTCTGATAGTATTATTCTCTCAATTCGTTCCCTTACCTCCACTCTGCAGTCATTCGGCTCTATTCTTATTGATTTTTTATGGATTCTCAGTCATTCCGGAATTGACGGAAACGACGCAGCTGATTCTTTGGTTCGCTCTACTGCTCGCCTTGATTCATTTCTAAACTATTTCCTTTCTTCAGACATCCTTTCCTTATCCACCTCCAATCACTCCAGACTTTGTCGGGACATTTATTCCTCCCTATTTTCTAATCGGCATTCGCTTTATCGTTTTATTTAGACGATTCCTCGTTCCCTGTCGTGGTTCTATTCTATTCCTTCCGGTCGTCGCTGTTTTAATGTCTCCCTAATTCGTCTCCGGATCATCATTGTCGCCATCTCCTTATTGTTTTCTTCACGATTGTGATTATCCTCGTATATGTGATGTTGATCAGATTTTCTTCGGGTGTCCTGTTCTTCTTAATGAACCCTCCCTTTTATACGGCCAGCTCTTGTCATTAGGTCTTCCTGCTCCCTATAGCGCTTCCTTTATCCTATCTTTTCTTTCATCTTCTGTGGTACCTGCACTGCTGTCCTTTGTTGCGTCCATTTCGGACCGCCTGGTTATTTAGTTTTTTAGCGCAGATTTTCTTGTTGTTAGGTCAATTGTCGCTGGAGCGCCCACACAATAAAAAAAAAAAAAAAAAAAAAATACACCACTGAAGATAAAGATCAAATTATAGAAAATTAAAAGTTCTTTAGATTTACTACGAATAAAATATTTATTTTATATAAACCGCTATATAATAATGTAATTGTGGATACGTATAGTATGTGTTTGTATAAATGTCTGTGAATTCACTTATATATATATATATATATATATATATATGCCGGAGTGTGCATACATTTATGTACAATTTATACATCGTGATCATTTTTTTTATAGGGTAAATTGTAAATGTAAATAGGAATTATTTACAATTTATCGTACATATCTAAAGTGACGATAATTTATTAAATTAGCAGAAAAGAACAAAACAAATTATCTAACAAAATATATGCTATTTCAGCCTGCAGGGTCTTATTCAAACAGCCATGTAAACATCGATGAAACTTACGACTGGGTAGAAAATCTGAAGTTCACTATCAAAGAATTCGCCGAAGCTGAAAATCCAAAAATATTGCTGGTTGGAAAAGACGATGCGACTACTGGAATTCTTGGCTTAGTAAATTGCCTTAAACTTGAACCGGGATGTAGCAATATAAGGTATTTCACATATACACAACTTTTACCGGATTCTTTTTTCTTTTTTTATTGTATAGCAAAAATAATTTAGCGATTTTACCAAAATTCCCATCTTTTAATTCGTAAACGACTTACCTCTAGCGTATTGCAGAAAGCAAAAAAAAAATTATTTTTAATTAATTATTTTCAAAACGATAATATTTCTGTAAAGTAAAATGAATAAACGCCAAATAGCTAAGCACTCTTCTTCAAGAATCACAGATTTTTGTTCCGATTATGTTGGTTAAAATTTTTTATTACGTTCGATTGCGTTATTAATACGAGTATAACGAAAAAACGTAATTAATAACACATACATTTTCTTTCATGCAGAGAGAATACTGAAATAGGAAAAAATTTTTAGAATCTGATTTTACAAAGAATAAAAACATACGACACAGATCGATTATTTTAATTATATATACTTTTTTGATAAATTTTCTCTCTTGAACTTATAAATTCGAAAGAGTCATTGCATTCATTTCACTTCTTTTTTTTTTTAATATACAGTAAAATTTTTAAAAAGTACAGAACGTTTATTAATGGCATATCTTAAATTCCAAAGCTGCTTTTACATATCGTTATAAATCTTTTAATTGCTGAAACGAATTTAAAGATAAAGAATTTCCTTTCGACCGCTCTGTTTTTTGTAACGTGTTGCAAGTGTAGTTTCTAGAAATCTTATTTAGGAAATACACAAAATAGTCGATAAAGCAAAACGGAATTTAAAAAATAAATAAAAGTAACTCGAATTTAAAAACCATAAAGTGAAATATATGCAGTGCCTTCGTCTTATAATAAAAGAAAAATTGGAATACAATAAAGGAACTGATATTTCAATTTCGATAAAGGAAATAATTTATGCGAACAAGAAACAACAAATAATGCAAAATAAAATACAAAAAGAAATAAATCAATAAATAAAAAGGATTATTAAGCGACTTTAATTTAAGCAGTGAAATATATTTAGCACTTTCATCTTATGATTTAGAAAATTGAAATGTATTAATTAAGGGGAAAATACAACGACATTAAAAATTGTACTTATAAGTGATACCTGTTCACATTACGCAAACTTTTCTTAATTACCGATACCTAATAATCGCTAGTTCACAGATTGCCGCTTATGTACCGTTTTTCAGTACAACCGACAATTTCACCGAGCGTATTTATGAACCTTTTTTAAAAAATAAATCCTGTTCACTGAACACACCAATTTTTTATATTTTTGTAATTTCCGTGTCTTTAAATCAACTCTAGGCATGTGAACATAGTTTCGCTATAATAATAAAACAGTGGTGGCGTAGTCACAGTTTGATAGTGATACTGTAGCGTACAAGCACTATCGAAGATATTCAGTCGGACAGGATACTATTGATCGCGTCAAAAAGAATATGCAGTGATAACGCGCACTGGTCACCCAGCTAAAATAGAGACGTACTTGGTTAATGAAACGCTCGATCTGATTGGCTTTTATATGTGTGCATATGCTTCTCAATGCGTTCTTAATGACTCGCTATTGCGTCAGAAAAGTACTTCATCGAATCGAAATAGTACTGCTCAACATCGACAGAGCGACTGACGTCTTACACATTAAGCATTTTTCTTCGCGTGCTCAAATAGTGGTTTTTAGATTTTTACGAGCAAGCTGAGAATTGTTCTGTTCCTTTAGACAGGTCAATCTTTGCCATCAGAGAAATATTGGTAAATTTTTTTTTCTTTTTCAATTTGCTTTTGTACATCGGCACTTGATTAGAAGTACCGGAGAATTTCTGACACACACACATATATGTATATATGTATGTATATATGGGTTTTAATATTTAGCCCGCGTAAAATTTCCCCGTCCGTATAATGTAATTAAAAATTCGCTTCTGTTCGTAAATAAAAACAATATTAACGAAATTTTCATAGCAGTTAGCAGTTTTTGGTAGTTCACCCTTGCGGAGAAAGTAAGGTACTGCTATTATGTTGGAAAGAAGAAGATTTTTAATTTTAGAAAATTCAGTTTACGTTATCAACAAAGTACTTTTGCACTCGTAGGTGTTTGTTTGTAAAAGATTCAAACGTACCGGAATTTTCTTTAGAAGATCCATTTTATTCTGAGCAAATAAAGAAAGATTTGGTAATGAACGTTTACGAAAATGGTAAATGGGGATCTTACCGACATTTGCTGATTCCCGGTAGTAAAGACAATAAAATCCCAACGAAATACGCTTACCTCAATAGTGTAATAAGTGGAGATATTACCACAATTAGTTGGATTCAAGAATGCCCTGTAGAATACGAGTAAGTACTGTTACTTATTTAACTTACTTTTGAAATTTTTTCTGTTAATGTTTTTATTTATATCCTTTTTTCTTTAACGCATTTCGAAATAAATTTTGACGTAATGCTTTTGAACTATAATAAAACTGCAGATGTAATTATTTATTTCTGAAGGCCACCGATCGAATAGTTTAATTTAAAATATTGTAAAAATATATAAAACTGTTATCATACGAAATCGTACGGGCAAAAATTATTTTAAAACTCGTTTAATTTTTAACAGACACAGACGTATTATTATTATTACTATATATTATTATTATTCGAGGAGATTCTGTATTTAAAGTCGATAAGTGCAGTTTAAATTTAAGACTAAAAATACTAGAGCAATTAGTAGGAAGACATATTTAAATAACACTGACAGAACTTCATATGATGTACATGTATTATTCATTAACGAGATCATTGAAGCTTTTTGTGTTTCTTCCTAGTTTTGCGTGTTATCATTGCCAACAACACTACTTGAATTGTATTTATTCTAATTTTTCCAACTTTAATTAGGTTTTTTGATGACATTTCGCTAGGGTTGTGTCTTGAATGTGAACATTAATGAGAACCCCTAAATCGTACGGTTATGTTTGATGTTTACGGTGATGAATCATAGTGTTACCTAATCATGTCTTTGACATCCGGATTGGCACATTTTTTCCCTGTATTTTTTTTTTTTTTTTTTTTTTTTATAGAATAAGTTGTGGGTCTCACAGGGCAAATACGCCCGTTGTGTGAGTGCCCAACACTCTTATCAACGTTTATTATAATAGGTATATAGTACAATAAATTAAAACTAACTTAAATTATTTCGAAACTAACAATAATAACAGACTTAGCATTATTTATATTAAAGTAATAGCATATATATGTATGCCAAAAAAAAATAAAAAATGCCGCGTAACACGCATCTGAATACCAATATATGCAGACAGCTTAATATTTATAATCGAAATAAAGCATGATCAGTGAGAGCCTAAAATCCAGGAAGGACACGACAAAGTCAAAAACTAACAAAACCGTAAACAGAAAAGAACCATCAAATAGTAATGAGATAAAGGACGAGACTTGGATCTTCAGTCTTTGCACCATTCATTCAACCATTTTTGCACCTCTTTTTTCCACGCACCAATTTTTTTTCCCTCTAGTATATGATTAGGGATTGTACTTATTAATTTGATTAGCACTGAGTCATCAGTGTTGTCAATTCGTAAATTTACCCCCCGGGGATAGATGTAATATGTATTACTTTCCTTAAATTAATTAAGCAATAGATTAATTTCGAGAACGTTATAGAAGTACAAAAAAAGTAGGCTTAAAATTTGCAGACCACTTATACTTGAAATGAAAAAGAGATTGTTTGTATATCTCCGTACCATAACTTAATTACTTTTAAGATGGAATGTCTTTAAAATTAAAATGCGAAATATATCGAAAGAAGCTGAAAAGCGCCGAAAATTTCGCAATCCAACGGAAATCAAAAGAAAAAGGTTTATTTATAAGCGCTATGAAAAATGGCCAAAAACGGTATTGTCCAGGGCCAGTAGTCCGAAAATAACGAAAAAAGAAATGCAATTATGCCCGCATAAATGTTGTTAAATAATAATTTTTCAATGCATTACATCATTGGAAGAGCAAAATGTAGGACAAAATTGTTGCTGATTCAACATTAAAAATGGAATCTAAAATAAAACTCAAAGAATTTGAAATAAATTACGAATGAAAAAAGTGAGATAATGGATCCACCACGTCTGCTTTTGAAACTCAGTAAAAACGATGCATTGTCACGGAAAATAAATCGTCAACTGATAATAAAATAAAAATAAAATTTAATAAAGTACAGAAGAATAAACAAACTAAATAAATAGCGGAAATTTAACACAAAAAGATATGTGAAGTTGACGCTAAATAAGATGTGCAAAAATACAAAATAAAATATTGTTAGGAATGCAAAGAGAATAAAAACTTCAATTGGGGAAATTAACCGGGGTAATGTAAAAAGTTGTAAGAAATTTCACAGGTACGCGAATGCCAATAAAGGAGAGGGCGTTTTATTAATTTCGTTAGGCTATTTAAAGTTTTACTGGAACATTTATTGTTGAAATTTTACGAATTTGGTGTTTAACGTGGCTTTGAAAAATCGAGATCAGAAGCATTGCCACAGATACAAGGATTTTTTCGATGTTTACGTTTTCATATATTCTTCGGCTTTTCTTTCTTTTTGTTTTATCCCTTTTGAATGTTATGGTTTTTTTTCATCATCATTGTGCTGTTATAAAGCGCATAATTTAACGCTCGGCCGTTTGTAATTTGTATTATTTTGTTTTTAAAAAGCCGAGAATAAAGGAGAGAACGCTGAGGGGAAAGTTGAGAATATTTAAAGAAAACATGATTTTGGCATCACATGGAAAAAAGGAATCGTTACGATGAAGAGGACAATGCGGGAATGAAATAAATAGACGAAGAGAGGAAGTTGTGTCCGAAAGGAAGGCGACATACAGCAGTAATCAGGGAACAGAAAAAAGAAGAGAACTCGCTAAAGCAAGAATTAGAAGAAGGTAAATCACTTCATAATTTAAAGTGAAAACATTTAGGGAACTGAATAATATTGGAAAAACAGAAAATTTTCGAAGAAGGTGACGGTTGAAAGACCCCAAGTAAGCCCAAAAAGAATCAGCTATCACATTGTCCTAGATCCCGACATGACTAAGAATGTAAAACGGATCCGTTTGCATTGAACGGAATAGAGGGGTAAATTATGAATTAGATTGCGGATACAAAGAATGAAAGGTTCAGAAAAAGGTTAATGGTAGAGAAGAAAAAGTCACTTTTTCGGTGTCAGATATTAAAAGAAATTTATTAGAGAGAAAAGGAGTATGGATAAAAAAAAACTGCTTTAAGAATGTTATTTATTTATTATATTTTTTTTATTTATGGTCGCTATATGACATCTTGGCCTTCAGCGACCTCGAAATTTACATACGGTTCTTAAAGTTTAAGTATAATACATCCTTTACATTTACAAAAGTTATTTCAGTATTACTTAACAAGCAAAGAAAAGAAAAGAAAAGAAAAAAAAAGGAAAAGGAAAAGGAAAGAAAAAAAAAGGAAAAGGAAAAGAAAAGAAAAAAAAGGAAAAGGAAAAGAAAAGAAAAGAAAAGGGTCACGCTATATGTGACAAGCGTAGTTGTACATGAAAATTTAAATCAATTTAAAAAGTGAAACGTTTTTTAAAAAATCGATTATTTTTTTACTCACATTGTCGTCCATTGTCAAACCTGGATGAATATTATTGAGTCTAGCTCGGACTCGGTCTGGCTGGTAGGCGTTACAATCGAACAGGAGGTGTTTGATCGTCACTGGGTTGTCACACCGTTGGCACAAAGTTTGCGGTTCCTTGGAAATTAGATAGGAGTGAGTGAGGTGCGTATGTCCCATACGTATTCGAGTGATCACTTGTTGTTCCCACCTGCTGTAGAGCGACAGATGTACTATGTCAGATATAGTATTTCTCACGTTGTGAAGCTTACTGGGTGTTTGCAGCCAAATAGAGTTCCGGTAGCTGATTGACGCCTTACGGATCATCTCGGAAGCTTCAGTAAGTGTTAGCCTATTGTCTGGCGAGAATTCGGCCGTGGTTGCAGATTTGGCCGCCTGGTCAGCTAATTCGTTTCCTTCGATACCAATATGGGCTGGTATCCAGACGAAGTTGGCGGTTTTATTGGAGGTCCTTAGCTGTTCTAGGATTTTGTGAACACTTTGGATGATAGGATTCGCAGTGAAACGATTTCCGATGGCATTTAGGCAGGACATAGAGTCTGAGTAAATGGTGCTGTTCATGTTATCTTGTCGGTTACTTATTAATTCCAGAGTGTGGAGGATCGCCCTGGCTTCACATGTGAAGACGGAGTTTTGGTCATGTGTCCGTCGGGCCACCAGCGTGTTGGTGTCAGAGATTACTGCATATCCGGTTTTATTGTTGATTGCCGAGCCATCGGTGTAATACTCGATACTTGAGAGATACTTATCTCGTAGTTCGTGGAACCGCTACGATAGATCCTTAATAACGCCGTTGTACTACTACCCCACTGCTTTCCAGCTAGAACCTTCAGGAGGTTTAACCGGTTCTGACAATCTTTTTTCAGTAACTTGATGTGAGTTTTCCAAGTTAGTTTCCGGTCGATTGTGAGCCCGAGGATTTTGATTTCTTCTCTCTTTTGTAGTGGTTATTCATTGATAGATAGTTGTAAATTCTGATTTTTATAGTGATTTTTACGCGAGATAATCAGGAACTGCGACTTGGCTGCTGAGAATTGGAAACCGCAGTTATCAGCCCAGGCTTGGATATTATGATTATGGATACCGCAGTAAATATGGAGCAGCCGCGGAGGGAAGCTTAAAGAATTCAGAAAAGAGGCACTAACCACATTAGCCCCCCCCAGACTCACCGATAAAGATAACGGCATTATAAGGACCCCTACTCCGCGTGATACTGTCTACCATTCTTTGATTTCCTTTCTCGTCTGTCATCCTATTTTAGCTTCCTTTATTCGTTCTACCGCGCACAGGATTGAAATCTATGATGCGGGGTTCATTTTCATTTAACCCATAGGTACCTTGGTTGATGAGCTATTTCTCCTAGTTAACGTAACCAAAAGAAAAAGAAAAAATTGCCTTACTTTGAGGTTTTCAAATTTTTGTCAAAATTTAAAGGAAACATTTAAACTCTTATTTCAAATTATCTTAATCTTTAACGCCTCTCTACCCACTATATTCCCCTTGTAACGTAACAACGACATTGGTTAATACTCGTAATGATGTACAACACTATTAGCACCGCGGATCATAATAAACTTGTGACGATTCGTTAGCTTTGCAGTTATGTATCTCCCGTCCGTGTAAGCAATCTTAAGTATGTAAGATTTATTTAACAGAACCCTGCCAAGTTCAAAAAATTTTAATTTAGGCATATCCGAAAACAATTTGTTTCCACGCATGCGGCGTTGTGTTAAAATAAAGGTTGCTACAAAGAAAAGAAAAAAAAAGAAACGAAAGATGATTTTGACAAAAAATATTTTTTTAATAAATTGTTTTAACCGAAATACGAATTTCCTATGTCAGGGGCCTGGTAAATTTTGCTTTTACGCAATTTTCAGTAAATTGCTCGCGACGATTTTGCGACGCGCAGTGGGTGCTACTGAACAACTTCTGTACAAAAAAACATTTTAATACGCGTTCACTATTGTTTTCAAGCAGTTTCGAGTTTTTTTTGTTTTTTGTTCGTTCATTTCAAAAATAAATAAAAAAAATGATGAAAAGCAATTTCAGACAATCTTGCTGGTAATTAACTGACCGTAGAGGTGAAATAATAAAGTTATTAGGTTTCAATGCAATGTAAAATACTAAATTAGAAAAAATAAAACCAAAAACTATATCAAGCGGCGGTATATTCTTATCATACACTGTTCAGAATTCCGCATTAAGATTAATCTCAGGCGCATTACACTGCATTCCAATTGACAGCCTTCATGCAGAAACTAATGTCCTGCCACTCAAACACAGAAGGCTATTTCTTTCTCTGAAATATTTCTTTAATCTGGCCTCAAATCCATCTAACCCCTCGCATCGAAAAACGTTTGCCCCAAACTATATACAGCTGTATGAAAAAAATCCAAAAAGTCCAAAGCCCCTGGGAATCGAGTGCTGGAATGCTGTTAGCAGTCTTCAGTGGACGACGACGGCGGCTCATCAGCATATGACTGAAGCTCCTCCGTGGAACACCAATATACAGCAATTAACAAAATTTAGAGGCCAGAATAAGAAAAACAGCCAACATCTGAAGTCCAAATTCAAAAAAAAACATGTATATTCCGTCTGGCAACGCGAATTGGAACAAAACTGCCGCTCTCAGAAACTGTTCAAAGTCAAGTTCGGCGATGGAACATCTCATACAGACATGAGGAAATAATACTAGCTCGCTTGCGCATAGGTTACTGCCTCCACACACATAGCCACCTGTTTCAAAAACTAGCGCAACCGACATGTGAAATTTGTGGAGTGCCGGTTACGGTGGAACATCTCCTCACCTTGTGCCGCAAATTCCGGCAAGAGAGAGCCGCCTGCTTCAAGGAGGGCTGGTCTTGCCGAAATTCTGGCGGACAATGAAAAGGCCTGCGGAAACATCTTCAAATTTTTAAAGCTCACCCGACTTTTTCCTTTTATACAGTTTATTATTCAGCAGCGCTTACCTCCTTTCTTTTCCTTTCCTTTCCTTTCCTTTCTTTCTTTTTTCTCTTTCTATTGTTTATTTTGATTTCTTTTTTGTTTTTTTTATTTATTAATCTATACTTATAAGATATAACTTCTCGTTTATGTTCTTTACATTTATTAATCTATACTCATAAGATGTCACTTCTCGACGTCGCAAATGGCCTTAGCTGCCGAGCGACTTTAAATAAATAAATTATTATTATTATTCTTATCATTACTTCTTTTTTTTACAACAGGTATTCGAAAAAAGAATTAAAAAGCCGTTTATGCTACGTTTATTACACTCCGATAACCGATAAAGATATACAGTTCTTAACACTGAAGGGTTCAAAGTATGTTTCTTCAGTTGGAGGACGGGATCACGTAAATTGCACTTTTATATCTTTTTCTTCCACAAGCAAAATTGAGCTGCTAGTTTTTTGTTTTTTTTTATTTGTGCAGTAAAATGGATTTGCACATATATTATAATATAAAGAAAAATGTTACAAATAATAACTTGAACTCTCCGCTCAATAGGAGTTTATCGGAATGGAATTTTCCGGCAGGGATGCGAACGGAAAACGTATCATGGGAATGGTCAGGGATAAAGCGCTTGCGACGACAGTATTTTCAGATTCCGACTTAGTATGGGAAGTTCCAGAGGATTGGACTTTAGAACAAGCCTGTGTAGTACCACAGCCTTTTGCAACAGTTAGTGTGAAATTTATTTTATGTTCTCAATTTGAAATCGTATCATGTAGTATCTGATATGGTGTTATTAACGTTAAATATATTTGATCGTACTGTGTAGGTATAAAATTATTGCTACCCCATTAGAGTGTAGCAAACTGCATAATAATTTTGTCGTGAAAGTAGTAATTCAATTAAAGATTTTTTTTTTTTTTTTAATTGGGCTCGTCAACCAAGGACCTTCACCCAGAAACAATTAAAGGAAAACGAAAGTTAAATAATGAGACGATCAGCTATCGTTAATAAGAAGGAAACAATGGAGGGGATAATAAGTGTAGAAGGAAAAGACAGGATATAACGAGCACAAAAAGGAGCAGGAAGCCCCAGCCCAGGAAAGTGGGAATACAGAGCCGAATGCTTCACCGAAAGAGCAAAGCACTCAAAGAACACGTGATCAGCGTCACAAACAACCGCATCATTTGAATGGAGAGGACAACATGGGGAAGAGATCAACGAGAGGCGAAAGCGTGAAGAAGGCAGCAAGGAATGGTTAAAGCGCAAACGCAAAATGGAGACAACAGAACGAGGAAGTGAAGGAAACAGAAGGAACCAAGGATTTGAAGGAAGATTAGGCTGAACGGTGTAATGTGTCCATTACATGGAACTTATAAAAATTTTAAAAATAAATAAAGGAATAAATAAAAATAAAAATAATTTGGAATGTGTGGTGCGGGTGCGAGTGTGCGCGTGCATGGAACTGTTGTCGGTGGGACCAGCCAATCAGCATCCCACAGGAAACAAAAAGGATCTATCTGATTCGGCCAAGTCCAGCGGTCACGGTCGAGTAGGCGGTCGAAATTTTGGAAAATCGAGAAGAAGATTTTAGGGAGAAAGGCAGAGGCAGCTTATAGAGTCAGTCTCAGCTTTACCTTCGGTCAGTTAGTCGCAGTTTTTACCTTCAGTCAGTTAGTTCTTTTTCTACCGCCACTGAGTTGTGTCTCGTACCTCAGAAGAGTTCGTATTATAAGAAGTTTTTTACCTATCGTTGGTTAAAGTGTTCGGTCGTACCGGTAAAGGTGACAAAAAACCGTGAATAAAAAAATTTGTGAAATTCGGAAAAAACATAAACGAATCGTGACTATTGGAATTCATCAGCCAGTCAACGCACCGCAGATTCACGGACCACGGACCACCGCCGGCAACAGTGTTACGTACCATTTTGTTTTATCGTTTATTAATTCTGTATATTATTGTTGTTGCCGTATTCATAAATTAATATTGTTTTTCAGCGGTCGACCGGTAAAGAAAGATCGGTGTCCATTTTATATAATATATTGTTCATTTTAAAAAGTTCCGAAAGTAATCTGTTCAAACCCTCTTATTTTTAAAAATTTGATAAAACTAAAAAAATAAAGAAAATCCACGAGGATAAAACCTCGTGGTTGGCATCCGTGAGGACCAAGCTAACGTTTAGAACCGTCATAACGGACAGATAAAAAGAGCGACAATTAGAAAAGGAGGAAGGGTACATATTCGACCAAAATCTGAGATGGAAATATTTACACAAAGGCAAGAGATTAGAGGATGGGATTTTTTTGAAGAAGAATGTAGAAAAAGCAGCAACCCGAGCCAAAGAATCAGCCATCTCATTACCTGAGATGCCAGAATGACCAGGAACCCACAGCAAGTCAATATGGATCCCATGGAGAGAAGAGGGAGTCCGAATGAGAGAACGTATGTGGAGAATAGAGAAATCTCAGGAATGATTAGGAAGAGGAGAAGAAATGGCTTGAAGAGCACTCATGGAGTCGGATATGATCAGAAACTGGGAAGAAAGACGATTGGAGGAGATAAAAATAATGGTACGTAAAATAGCCATTAGCTCGGCTGTAAATATGGAGCAGAAAGAAGGAAGACAGAAGGATTCAGGAAAGTTATAGTCTGGAAGAATAAAAAAAGCACCAACCCCATCAGGCCCCCTTAGAACCATCAGTGAAAATGGTAACATGAGAAGGGAAGAGAGAATTGACAATACTGTGGAATTCCTGTTTAATTACAACTGGAGGGAGAGATTTTGCAAGTGTAGGCGAAATAAATACTCTGGGAGGATGGCAGAGATCGCTGAAGTTAAAGGAGAAATAAGGCAGACTATTAAAGGAAATTGTATACGGCCAAAATGAACTAAGATGGAGAGAAATAAGGGACAGGATAGGAATTTTCCTAGGCACAAAGCGCCAATTCTGAGAAATTGAAAGGTAAGAAAAAATGAGAGAAGAAGATGAGAGTGAAAGACGTTTAGCAAGGAAGCGATAGCCTAAATAAGATCTACGAATAGATAGGGGAGGAGCATTCGATTCAGCAAGTAGTGCTAGAATAGGAGAGGATTTAAAAGCACCGAGACAGTCTAAGACAAGAATTTTGGATGACATCAAGTTTAGAAAGACGGGACTTGGAAGCGCAGGCATAAATGAACGAACAGTAATCAAGCTTGGAGCGGACGATGGATTTATATAGAAGAATAAGAATGAAAGGGTCACCACCCCATTTAGTCAGAGACAGGGCCTTCAGCAAATTCAACCGTTTAGTAGAGGAGGAGGAAAGATATTTGATATGTTCAGAGAAAGTCAGATGACTATCGAGAAAGATACCGAGATAACGGAAGCAATTAACACGAGAAAGAGCTGTGCTATTTAAGGATAAATTAACAGAAGTAGGGTTATAAAGGCGAAGGGTAAATACAACGCAGGAGGACTTAGAAGGAGAAATCGAAAGGTTAATTGAGGCAAGAGCACTTTCAAGAAAATTGAGGGACGAATTGAGAGCATCATATGCTGTGTCAATATCGTGGGAAGAGGAAAAAAGCAAAATATCATCGGCAAAGAATAAAGAGTGGGAATTTAAACGAAGGGAAGCGATACTAGCAGTATAAATGTTAAAAAGAGTAGAACTGAGGGAGGAACCTTGAGGAAGACCGCAGAAAACGTTTCTAGAAGTGTCAAATAATGGAGAAGAGAGGTGGATAGAACGATTGGACATGAGCTTAATAATAAGGGAAGTGAAATTGACTGGAATGTTAATTGCTGTCATTTTATCTCTGAAAGTTGGGAGATGACCATTGTCGAAATCGCAGGAGACATCAATGAAGGAAGCCAGAGTATAATGTTTTTGGATACTTATGTTATAATTAAGAAAATTAGGGATTGTCAAAATAAAAAAAAATAAAATATTTCTTTACAGAAAAAAAAAATACCGACTTCAAGGTTTATTATAAAAATTTAATAAAAATGCACTAAAAAGTAAAAAAGCGTTATTCGATAAAAAATATATTTCAGAGTTATATACCTTAAGTGGTAATATTATTTATTTATATATGTAAGGCTTTAACACAACTATGAGGTTATCAAACCGAGCCTTCGATATTAATTACAGAGTATAATATAAATTACAGTTTCTCAGGAGTAGGAAGAGTTCATTTATATGTGGACTATTATTACGCAGTAATTGGGATAGGTTTGAGAACAGATCAAACTTTTGGCGGTATTCGGATAAATTTAGACGGTGAAATAAAAAGGTGTACATCTGAGAGTGAGCTATTTAATCTTGACAAGGAATTATTCATTTCTTCATTTGCAGAGGTACGATCGTGAAAAGTGGAATATAGAAGGATATCATCAGCAAAGAAAATGGAAGATGACCCTATTGGGAGAGAGGCTATATTAAGAATATATATATTGAAAAGCGTAGGACTTAAACAGGAGCCCGAGACCTGCGGAAGACCATGATACAGAGTTCAGGAAGTAGAATCAGGAGGTGTAGAAAAATGAACCGTACGATTCTAGAAAAGCCAAACAACAATTGAATCAAATTGAGGTGGAAGATTAATGGGAAGCATTTTATTTTATAAGATCGGAAGACGTACATTATTAAAAGCATTGGAAATGTCAAGAAATGTAGCTAGAGTATAATTTTTATTTAAGAATGACTTATAAATGTCCGAAATAAAGAGACTAATGCAATCGGAGGGATTAAGACCAGAACGGAAACCGAACATGTTACTGGGTAGTAAATCATTACTTTCCAGCCACCAAATAAGACGTTTATTTAGGATTCTTTCGAAAAGTTTGCTTAGACACGGAGCAAAGAATATTGGACGGAAGGAAGAATGATCTTTTTTAAAGACTAGAATAATTGCAAAGGAGTTCCAAGAGAGAGGAAAAGCCAGTGGATAAAATAGAATTAAAAATATTAAGAAGAATTTGAAGAGATTGGTTGAACAAATTTTTAAGAATGCGGTAAGGTATACCGTCTAACCCTGGGGAAGAATCATTAGCATTGTTTAATGAATAACGCAGTTCGTTTATGTTGAATGGTAAGGTAAGGAAATGGTCATTGGAAAATGAAGAAGGGAAAAGTTCTTCAAAGCTGGGTACATAAGAAGGAGAAATAGAGTCAAGAAATGGAATTAACTTTTGCAAAGGAATATTCGCCAAATTAAAGAAAAAAAGGAATTTTTTGTCTTAAGCGGCTTAGCGAGAATTTATCGTTTTAAAAGTTTAAAAATACTTTTTACTGATCAAAGATAATTCAAATTACAGCAACCATATAGATTGCTTATATTTCAATATTTCCTTCTTAATTGCTCTGCATTTTACATTAATCCTTTATTACCCCTGTTGGAATTTATCTAAAACTAATTGAGATCTTTTCCATTCTTCAGTTGATTCTACACTTTATAACCTTTTTAGATGGAATTCTATATCCCAGTACCATCTATTTCTGAATTCTATTACAAATACTCTTTCATTCTCTTCTACTTCCCGTCGTATCATCATCCAACGGTCGTGGAACAGTCTCATGCCTACGGTGGAACGAGGAATGCAGTGATTTAATTTTATTTATTTTTATGTGCCTGAAAAATGTTATTGCCTTCAGACAACTTCTTAGGCATCAACCAGACAAAATACAAAAAAATATATTTGGAACTAACAACGAAAGTTTATTAAAACATCGATAAAAAATTTAGTTTCCTAAAAATTCGGATATTACGTGAACGGACGTAGAACCATATGTACACGGTAATGCCATTTTCGGCTGAGATCGTGTTACCTCCGTTTAAATTATACCTACATTACGGCATGGATACTCTATTTCCTCACCGTGCTGAGCCGCGGACACTATGATCACTCAATGCGATTTACATGAAACAGAACACTATACTACACCGGTTTACATTACTTGGTCTTGGTAATCTCTCAACCTCATATCATAGAAAAATTTTTGAAACTGCCGTTTATAGTTCTATTAATTTTAGTAATTATCATCTATATGTATATATTATGTTACAACAGCTTCGTACACTGAAAAATTGTTTGAATTCTTAAAATAGGTATACTACGCCTTGATCATCCGTGGAAAACTAAAACCAAATGAATCAGTTCTAATTGAGCACGGTGAAGATACTTTAGCACAAGCTGCAATATCCGTTTGCTTAAGCATGAACTGCAAACTTTACATTAGCGGCAATGAACATACTTTTCTATTCTTAAAAGCAACGTATCCAGAGGTAAGCATATTCCCTGTTTTAGATTACAATTCAAATATTCCTAAAAATTGGAAATATAAATTAAGCGTATTCATGATAAGAAAGGAAACGAAAAAAACATCAGTAGTGAAATAAATGTTAGCCGTACAACTTTATAAAGATGACACAATTTCCGTTAATTACGAGAAAAAAATTTGAAAATGTAAAAATTATTATTGATAATATTACCGCAGTAATGGTACACTTCTTCTTCCTAAGGTGCCGTACGCTACATAGCGCGTTGGCACAACCTATTCGTACATTTAGCTGTACCGATATAGGTTGTGTACCAGGCAATTGTTTATATGCAGTACGAATGTGTACGCACGCAAGACTACATTCGGAACTGATTGTAGCCGCTTGTTATCGCGCTACAAGTGCAGTCCTTCCGGTGTGGGTCTGCTGTGTACTGACCTAGCGCGCATATGATGTTGAATGTGGTGGTTTGCTATTGCCTTCCACGTGATTACTAGCGATTATTCATTTATTTATTTAATTCTTGTAATAAGTTCGTCGTCGCTCGGGATCGAACCCGTGACCTTCATATCGGAAGTCAAGCGCTCTAGCAACTAGGCTATCGCGATGGTACACTAAAGTCTACTAATATTTACAACGGTGCTGTAGATCGCCGCTTTTGCCACCAATACAAATGATGAAAAATATCGCAGGTAATCAAAAAAAAGGGTTCGAATAAAAATTGTCGCTCGCCGGTGCTAAATGGATCGGTCGAAAATGGGGTACCCAATCGATCGCGTCAAAAAAACGGTCCTCGAAATAATTACGTCACTCTAAACATCGGAAGATCTCTTAAGGAACCTGTTATTTGTTTCGATACCTCCAAATGTGAAACTGCCCATCGATGAATTTTTTCTAAATTTTTGTGTACGACATTCGGAGGGTCTAATTTTGAAGTTAAAAATTTACCAACGCTTAACTAGAGAAGTTAGCCTAAATAAGCATCTACTTAAGCGGGTTTTAAATTTTCAACTATTATACTGGCCCCTTAAGGGAAGGACATCTTAATTTTCGCGCTTTTTTGAACTTTCCCTAAATTTCGGAAATTCCATTAGCGAATCAAAATATAGTTTCATTACCCCTAAATAAGGGGGGTTCTTCATCCTTATACAGCACGCTCGGAAAAATGAAATATTTTTTTCCAAATTTTGGGGATTGTTCAAACATGAAGTTATGTAATATCGGCTATATTTTTCCTGTGAAGCGCTCTTTCGTGTATGTGTTCAAAATGTATTTTGGTTTTTTCATCTTTTTAGTCGAGCTATCACTTATAAAAAACATACTTTTCTTGTTTGTTTATTTTTATTTTTGGTTTTTTTTACCTTAAGAGCTGAATTAATTTTTCATCGATATTTCTTTTTTATTTCATGAAGAAGTGTTCGATTTTGCTGTATATTTCGTATTTCACATTTAATGAGTTAAATTGTAAATTTTTCGGTTAAAGTCGTTTTAAATCCTATATTTCGTATTTTCTTGTCTCCTTTTCTATTTTTAACGCCTCCAGGGTAAACGGCTGTCCCGAATTTATACATTGCCTTCACAGATTGAGTTTAATTCTATCATTCTCGAACCATCTTATTGGAATTTCGTACATTATTCGTATGGAATCATAAAAAAAGAATGTAGTAATTTTTTATAATTATAATATCCTCCGTTAAATTTATTTGTAAAACTACGCACGATTGTAATATTTCTTATCCCTTTTGTACTTTTAATATTTGAAACAATAATAGTGTTAAAACCTAGAAACAACAGTTAACATAAAAAGGACAAATAAAAATTTAAGCGTCACTACGCTTAGGTTATTCAAGACTTGATCCAGAGTTGGTGGATTGCTGCAACAGCACAATCTGATTTGGATAATCAATCTTATGAGTGTAACGACTCCGAAGGATAAACCTATTAGAATTTGAAAAGAAACATATTTGGTAACGTGTACAATCGTAGAAATACCTTTGTGATATGTACAACTGAAAGAAGTATCAATTGGAAATTGTGATGCTGCGATGCATGTAAAGAGCTGAAAACACAACAAGGCCTGGTAACCAAATAACTGGAAGCCAAAGAAAAGGTATTAAATTTAGCGAAACCATCTTCATATCTTCAACGAATGTATGAAGAAGTAACATGTCACAAAAGGAATAGGAAGGTCAAAGAATGAAAATTTATTTTAAAATGATCCAGTGTACAGATTATTTAAAAATTACCATAAGACGATATGCTGCCTCCGGCAATTGCTCCGACAAGTTAATAACAAAATAGATATTGGCAGAAATTTAATTTCAAAACCAGTTCTTTTCAAAAACTTGATGCCTGTCAACATTCACAACATTTATTCTTTTTCGCATTGCGTCTTCAACTTCCTTTCTTTTCCCTCTCCTCATTTAACATGGAGCACATTTTATGATGGACTGTTATTTAAAAAATCGATTCAAAAGGCGTTGAATTTAGGTGTAATTCGTTTCAGATGTTTCATCATGAAACACTTCAATTAGTTGTAAGATGTAACAAGAACATCTCTAAATTGCTACCGTTTCTCGAACTTTAATTTTTATTTTTAAATAGAAAGTATTGCAAATTGATTAGAAAAGCGCACTATTTTTAATTGTCAATATGTAAAAAAAAAAGTCAATTTATAAAGAAGTATAGAAAGAGCAGACTGTTTTTACTTATGACTATTTGAAAAACATCTCGATATATAATAATTATTTTGTGTTTTAATGAAAAAGTATATCTATTCAATTATTTTCCCTACTAATTAATATTACGCATCTAAATTAAATCGACTTATTTTTCAAATTTCATTCAGTACGACACGAAGGCAACTATATCGCCTCCACTCTGCCGGTGTCCCTCCTTGTTTCGAAAAATTTCTATATCTAATAAGGATTAAGTATATATATATAAAATTAACTACGGGAGAAAAGTTACAGATATATACTTCGTATGTTAATATTTAGATACCAGATGATCAGCTGATCGATAATGAAACCAGCGTAGTCTCGTACGAATTAATGAAAAGAACGAAATGTAAAGGAGTCAATGTGATATTTAATTCAACCGGCGACGCCAATGCAAGAGAAATGTCTCACTGTTTGACAAAAAACGGCCGATTTATCGATATTCAAAAAAATACCGATAGGAATGTTAGCTACGGTTTGTTGTTTCATTTAGATGCATCTATTTAAAATAAGAACAGTATTTTAAGATTTTAAATAATTAGGTGTTATTATTATTATTAATACTGTTTGTAGCAGTAAAATACCTGTTAAAAATATCGCTGATTAATTTTCTACACAAGTGGGGTATTTCTAATTTTCCTAAACGGCATCACAGTATTGAAGGAGTCCAGATTTGCATTGAAACATATTTCGCAGTTAATAATAATCGTTTTTTTTTTGTTTTTTTTTTGGCCTGATGAGACACCATCTGGCCACTAACAAAATCCTATGAATAAGTAAATAGTTAATGTGATTTTCTTCCATACTGTTGTGATACTTTATGAACTTTTGAAATAAATATAACACACTTTAATACACAATACTTTTATTATTTATTTAATAAATTAAAAACAACATGACAGATCTATTTATTTGTTATTTTTTATATTCACTATGAAGATAGATACAATTATCTGAAACTAGTCAGTGTTTTTATTTTATTAAATAAACAATAATAGTATTGTGTATTAAAGTGTGTTGTATTTATTTCAAAAGTTCAAGTAAATAGTTAGATAATATATAGATAAATGAAAATTGGTTCTGACAAACAATTTTATGCATCTGCAATCTAGTTCTAACAAACATGGCCGCAATGCTTTAACATAGCCCACAAATATCAAAGAAGAAATGAAGTAGGGAGAAAATGTATGTGTTAGCACAGTGGAGCAGTAATATCAGAGAGGGGAGAGGTATGATATAACAAGCATCATGCCACCAAGCCGTCCTATGACGTTACCCATGCCCATGCGGTTATTCAGACACTGTTATCTTTTTTTGACCACAGAACCGACCAGGAGAGTATCCACACTGCTCAGGGCCTGTATTATGGTGACAACCTTATCAGCAGTCAGCTACATGCGTTTATTACACAATGAAACATTTACCACACATTCTTATCGCATGTAAACTCCTTTGTGGTCTCTTATCATCGTCCCACACTGTATAGACGCCCGACGGTGCGATAGACTATTACATTCCATTGCATACACCACCCCCACAACCATCATTAAATTATACATTAGCAGAAGGTTTAAGCTGGGATGTGAGCAGTGGAGAAATAGCTGTACTGAAAACGGGAGTACTGCCATCCTTAGCAGCAGAGGGGATGGATGCGGACGATGTATCTACCATTTTTTCGCCCAAAAGTACCGCACTATCGTTCAGAGTGCCAAGTATATTACATGCGTTGTTCTTCCAGTCGTTCAAATCGATATTCTCTCATCGCTGGAATGTGTTAAATATTCCTGTTGAAGGGAACTATCCACAGATTCCACCCATTTCTATATAGTGGGGAGCGTATGTTGTTGCACAGTGTGCAAGATGGCTGAGAGATCTTTATGATGTGCAGCATCATCTGTGATAATTTTTTGTAGTTTTTCATCAAACTCTTTTTGTCACCTATCGTTCTCCGTGGTAACTGTTCATAATTTTTCTTCCAATTCTTTCCGATGACAATCTTCATCAGCGATAACCTGTTCAAATTTTCCTTTTCAGACGCTCTGCTTCCGCTAATTGCTTCTCTAGCTTAGTGATTGGTGTGGTTGTAGAATGTATTAGGTCCTCATTCGCAACCTCCATTTGACTATTGGGTTTACTAGTTGAATTAGTCATATGGTCGAGCGCTTGGTCTAGTTCATTGAGCCGGGCTTTGTCTTCGGCCGTCCGTTTCTTAAGGTCCCGTTTGATATCTTCAATACGGCTATTATGCTGACGTTTGGTAAGTGTATCCCTCAGATCAAGAGCATTCGAGACATTTACTAGACGTTTTCTCAGCACGCTTATGTAGCTGGCCTGCATATTAAGGTTATCTTTTAGCGTCTCCTTAAACAATCCTTCTAAGAGAAAGTGACCCTTCCAACCGTCAACCGTTTCCCAATCACCACTTCTTCAATCGCCTCAGCTTCAGTCACTGCTGCTGCACCACCATGTAGTAAACGTTTTCCTCAGAAATTATAATTACCATCGAAATCCAAGTCAAACGATATGGAGCCAGTTGGTTTCACAAGGCCGGATCGGGTCCCACCATCAGCCAAGTACTTTCTACTCTTATGTAAGGGCATCGCGCACACGCATACATATACTAAATATTCACAACTTTATCGTTGTTTTTCCAAGAATTCTCTGAAGTGAGGAAGCCGAGCTATTTGACGAGGGACTTGCTTCCTTTATAGCGAATAACACATTCTACCAAGTACACGTCCGGATATGCGGTCCTTTGCAGTTTCTCTTCGTAAAAGGTGCTCACAATAGGTTTTTCGTTATGATCTTTTAACGTATACACCGTCGGCTGGGTGCTACGCACGCTATTTATAGTAAATAGTTCGCCGTTTGACGGCATAGCCCTTTTCTAGGAGAGTTTTCACTTTGCTGATGCATACAACATTGCTGATCTTAAGCCTCAGGCGTTTAGTGGAAGGGGGATTACCCTTGGCGCACATTTTGTCCAAATTCGGTGCAACCTCCTTCTCCACACTAGGTGTTAAATTTACGGGTGTGAACTCTATCGTTTGGTATAGTTTCGTATTATATCTTTGTGTAAGCTCTGGCAAACCCGTCAGCTACCGTCGTAAACTCTTTCCACATCCAACCCTTTAACGTTCTATTAAATCGCTGCACAATGAATGCTTGAAGTGGCGAATGAGTGCTATATAAATTAATATTAAACTAATTTAACACCGCCTGCACCCGAGGATTATAAAATTCGGTACCTCGATCAATCTGTAGGTGTTGCAGAGCAGTCACCCTCGTATCTGCCACAGGGCCGCCGCCACAAAGTTGTCGCTTTTAGTCTTCAAAGGCACTGTCCACATGTATTTACTGAAGACGTTTATCATGGCAAAAATAAATTTGTGACCGCTATTAAAACGTGCGTATTGTTGCATGTAGATAAGGTCAGCCTGCCAGAGGTCATTCAGGCCAAGCACCTGAATGTATCGTGTTCGATATATCTTTCTCGCCGAACTATGCAGTTTGTTCGCTATATCACGCTGGAAGTTGCCGGCAGAAGATGTTGCTCCTTCAGACGACGACGCCACTATTGCGTTAGGCATACTAATAAGGCGAATAGATGTATTCACCCTCTGTCAATTCCTCCTCGATGGACGAAATTTCGTTATGCACACCCGTGTTTCCACTATTGCTGCTAGCATGTAACAACTGTAATTGCTGTACTAGCTCATTAACGTCGTCCCAATACTCTAATCGCAGTGCTGTTAATGTAACTCGACTAATACCGCGCTCCCTTTCACTATCGCTTCCACCACAAAGCAGCGGTTTAATTAATTTGCGGTACTTACCATGCACAGTTACTTTTAGATTATTATCAGAACATTTGTGCACGTTGATAAGCTCCAACAGCTATTTATATAGACGCAAATCTTCCTAGGTGTACTGCTGATCGTCGACGTCTAGTCGAGTCAATAGATGATAAAGAGCTGCGGTAAGCGGATATGATTTCACAACGCCACCTTTGGCGACATATAATGTATCTCCTTCCAGGCCAACATAAATAGACACATCACCAAGTTTGACATCACCACTACACTTAGCGATCTGCACTCCGTATATAGGGTCTTGAAATGAGTAAAATAGTAACGGCTCCCGCTTTACAACAGGCAAGAACCATTATCTCTCAATTTATTATATAATTCCCTAGAATAATTTATTCCTCTATTTAATAAAAGGGTCAACAGGATTGTGGTTTTAATTATTTTCTCGCCACCTGTGTATAATTATTGTTCACGTCCTGTTTTTAATTATTTTCTCTTAATTTATTCCCTGATGTTTGGGCTAAGTGTATTTCTTGGAATTTAATTATTAGTCCTGTAAACAATAATGTATTTTCTCAGAATTTTTTATCAGACTCGAATCTATTCCAACACATTATTATTTTTTGTTTTCTTTTAAGAGATGCGTGCTACTTTGTCATTTTGGATGGATGCAGTTTTTACATTAATTGCTTTAGTTGTATAAAGTTAGCAGCATCCGTTTTTTCTTAGATAAACATTCATATTTGCGCTGATAGCTGTCTGCAATTTTTTCTCCAGCTTCCTTATCTTTCAACGTGGGAATGTGTGACTTTTTTTTTTTTTTTTTTTTTTTTTGGGCTCGTCAACCAAGGACCTTTACCCAGAAACAAAAGGTAAGGAAAGAAGTCGGTTATATTTTGATTCGATCAGAGATTTTAACTAAAAAGGAACAAATAGCAGGAATAATTAGTGGGGAAGGAAAGGACAGGATATAGGATGCACAATAAGGGGTAGGAAGTCCAAGCTTAAGCAAATAAGAATATAAGGCAGAACGCTCCACCGAAAGGGATGAACACTGGAAGAACACATGATCGGCGTCGCAAATAATTGCATCATCCGGATGGAGAGGACAGTGTGGAGAAGAAATCAAGGAGAAACGAAATCTGGAAGAAGGCAGCAAAGAATGGCCAAAGCGCATACGAACAATGGAAACAACTTCGGAACGACGAAGGGAGGGATGTAAAAGAAACCATGAATATGAAGGAAGAGTAGGCTGGACTGACAGGTAAAAGGAACAACTGTTGGAAAAAGAAGAAACATAGGTTACCGACCACAATCGGATATGAAAGCTTTTACAAACTGATAGCAGGTTAACGGATGGAATTTTTTTAAAAAAAAAGACGAGAGGAAGCAGCAGCAGCCCGAGCCAAGGAATCAGCCGCTTCATTGCCAAATATGCCCGAGTGGCCAGGTACCCACAGCAGATCAATATTGACTGAATGGAGATAGGAAAGATTGTGAATGAGTGAACGTATACGGAGGATAACAAAGTCACACGAATGATCAGGAAGGGGAGAGGATATGGCCTGAAGGGCGCTCAAAGAGAAATAATTAAAAACTTAGAGGAAAATTGATTCGAGGAAATGAAAATAATAGAGCGAAGGATAGCCAACAACTCGGCTGTGAATATGGAACAGAAATAAGGAAGTCGAAAAGATTCTGAGAGGTTAAAATCAGGAAGGATGAAAGAAGCACCAACACCACCAGGCCCCCTCGAACCATCCGCGTAAATGGTAACATGAGAGGGAAATAGGGAATTGATAGTGCTGTAGAATACCTGTTTAATTACGGCTTGGGGGAGATTTTTTGCAAATGAGGGGAGGATAAATACCTTAGGAGGATGACAGATGTCAGCGAAGTCGAAGGAAAAATAAGGGAGATTATTGAACGAGATAATATACGGCCAAAATGAACCGAGACGATGTGAAATAAAAGCCAGAATAGGGGTTTTGCTGGGAGTGAAGCGCCAGCTATTATAAATCGAAAGATAAGACTGAACAAGGGTAGAGGATGCGAGAGGAAGACGTTTAACAAGGAAACGATAGCCTAAATAAGATCTACGAATGGATAGGGGTGACGAATTGGATTCAGCAAGAATAGCAGTGGTTGGAGAGGATTTAAGAGCGCCAAGACAGAGACGAAGGCAAGAATTCTGAATTACATCTAGTTTGGAAAGACGTGTCTTGGACGCACTACCATAAATAAAAGAACAATAATCAAATTTGGAACGGATAATAGATTTGTAAAGGGAAATAAGAATATAGGGATCGCCACCCCATTTAGTTGGCGACAGGGCTTTCAGCAAGTTTAACCTTTTAATAGTGGAAGCAGAAAGATATTTGATGTGTTCAGAGAAGGACAAACGACTATCAAGAAAGACACCGAGATAACAAAAGCAATTAACACGGGAAAGAGATACATTGTTTAAGGATAGGTTGACCAAAGCAGGGTTATAGGGACGGAGGGTAAAAATAGTATAAGAAGACTTAGAGGGAGAAATTGAAAGATTAATTAAGGAGAGAGAATGTTCCAGCACAATGAGCGACGAACTGAGTGCTTCATAGGCTGCTAAAACATCCTCAGACGAGGAAAACAGGAGAATGTCGTCCGCAAAGAATAAGGAATAGGAATTTAAAGGAAGAGAAGCTATACTGATAGTATAGATGTTAAAAAGAGTAGGACTGAGGGAGGAACCCTGAGGAAGACCTCGGAAAACCTTTCTTGGAGCATTAAGAGATGGAGAGGAGAAGTGGATAGAACGATTTGACATGAGATTGATAATAAGGGAAGAGAATTTAATTGGGATATTAATTGCCGTCATTTTATCTCTTAGAGTGGGAAGATGAACATTATCGAAAGCAGAGGAAACATCAATAAAGGAGGCTAGGGTGAAATGTTTTTGGATAAAAGATTTGTATATGTGGGAAACGAAAAGACTAACACAATCAGAAGGGCCAATACCAGGCCGAAAGCCGAACATATTAATAGGGAATATATTATTATGCTCTAGCCACCAAACAAGGCGCTTGTTGAGCATACCCTCAAATAGTTTTCTAATACAGGATGCCAGGGAAATAGGACGTAGGGAAGAATTTTTCTTAGGAATGGGAATTACGATAAAAGAATTCCAGGAGGAAGGAGTTATACCCTTTGAAAGGAAGGAATTGAAAAGACTAAGAAGAAAACTGAGGGATTGTTCAGAAAGGTTTTTAAGGGCGAGATAGGGTATACCGTCAAGCCCTGGAGTAGGGCTGGACGATTTGGAGAGAACAGACTTTAATTCATTAAAATTGAAAGCCGAAGTTAGGAAGTGAGGAGGAGAATTTTCCGGAAAAGAAGAGTATAATTCATCAACAGAAGGAACATAAGCTGGAGCGACGGAATCAATAAAAGGAAAAAGACTATCGTCGGGGATACTGAAGGTGGAAGGGCGAGAAGAGGATGGGAATTTGAAAGCTCTGGCCATTTTCCAAATCTGCGAAAGAGGAGTAGTTCTAGAGAACTTGGCACAGAAATTTTTCCAAGAGGACTTCTTCGTGGATTTCAATATAAACCTAGCTCTCGCATTTGCCCGTTTGTGAGCGAGAAAATTTTCAGTCGTAGGGTTACAACGGAAGGTTCTAAAGGTTTCGCGACTGATATTAAAGGCAGTGTCGCATTCCTTGTTCCACCAAAGTGAAGAAGCCTTACTGCGATGTACAGAAGATGACGTATGGCGGGGCGGAGAAGATAAAGAAAGAGCAGAAGTTAAGGAATATAAAAAGGAATTATAGAGAGGTACCGGATCGTGATCCGGTTGAAGGAGAGGGAGAGACGAGTCAACCAAGGAGCGAAATAGAGGCCAGCTAGTTTTGGAAAGATTCCATCCTGAAGAATTGGTATAATTGGAATCAGAAGGAGGAGGAAAACTGACAGGAGTTATTAGGATAGGAACATGGTCACTGCCGAAAGAGCCCATAAGGGTCTTCCAATTATAATTAAAACCAATAGACGAAGAAGAAAAGGTTAGGTCGAGGGAACTAGAAATGGAAGCATTCCTGCAGTATGTGGGGGAGAGATCGTTGAGGAGAACTAAATTATCAGAGAGGATGGCATTCTCAAGGATGGAACCGTTGGTATCGTAGGATGCACAGCCCCATAAAGGAGAATGCGCATTCCAGTCACCACCGATGATAAAATGATGCGGAATAGAATTAAAAAACGACGAGAAGGGGAAAAGACGAAGATCGAACCTAGGAGGAACATAGATAGAAACAATGCTAATAGGACGTACAGAGGGAGGCTGAATGGAGATGTGAACAATGTTAGGTAAATTGGGACAAGAAGGAAGATTAAGAGAGATATCATAAGAGCAGAATGGAATGTCATTTCTAATCAGGATTGCAGAACCACCATAACCGTCATCGCGATCACATCTAACTACCCTGAAACCTCTAATATTGAAATTTATGTCCGACCGAAGCCACGTTTCGGAAAGGAGAGCAACATTGACATTATGTAGATCCAATAACCCCTCTAATGAGTTTTTATTGGCTCTTAGACTGCGGTAATTCCACTGTAGAATATTTAGCGCAGCCATCATAATAAAACAGTAAAAGAATAAGGCATAAATGAAGTGGGGAGGAGCAGGGGAAAAGACCATAAGAGCAGACAATGAGGTGCATTTGTATAGAAGGAACTAAAATGAGTGAGAAACGGAGAAAAGAAAAATAAAGAACTGCAGTTGCAAAACAGGAGGAAGTAATTCGAGGCTGTTAAGTCGAAAGGAAAAACAAAGAGCATAGTGCAGAAGAAGATATAAAATAATTTTAGGATAAAAGAAAAAAGAGTAAGCAATATTCGTGCAGAACCGAAGCAGCCAGTGGAATGCAAGTTGTACTTCATATATAGGCGAGGTACATAGCCAGCGCTATACAACTCCGACAAATTCATCACAGTGCAGTTAAAACAGCAAAGGTGTGTACGGAGAGTGATAGGAATGGAACTCAGTTCAGAGATTGAATGTATTAACTCAACATGAGCCCATTCCCGAAAAAAATGTGTATAGAATATACACCAATGCCTGTTAGAGGTTGAAACCACTTCTACATAAGCATAAATGAAGATAATTGTTACGATAAAATCGTTAACCAACTGGTTAAAATGCTTCGCACTGAATATTGTAAAGAAGATTACACGAAAGGGAAAAAATGTAAAAGAAAGAAAGGAAGCAGGGGACAGAAAGTAACATAATAAAGCAAATACAGCCTCGATATTTATTTCCATTTTTTTTTTTTTAAATTAATTAATTAAATTTTTTTTCGTTCGGTATAGGAGGAGGGAATTAATTAAAACGGATATTATTCGACAGGAAACAAGAAAGGGAGTCAACAAAGGATGTAGAGGGAGCAATATTGTTTGAAGAGAGTAGTTCAATGATGGCTACCGAAATATCCTTAATTAAAGGCGAAGGGGTAGCGGAAGGGGAATTAGGAGTACATAAGGAGACGGGAATAGCAGGTTTGGGGGAAGGTGAGTATTTGAAGAGGAAGATTTGTTAAGAGCCCAACCATTAGAGGGGGTTGGGAGACGATTAGATGGGAGTGGGGGGAATTGAGGAGAAGAATTATGAAAAGGTTTGGAATTACGGGATTTATGAAAGGTGGGAGATTTGGGTCGGAAGTGAGAGGGAGCAGTCAACGGAGGAATGTAAGAAGTATTAATGTAAGAAGTGGAAGATGAGGCACGGTCGGCATACGAAAAAGCCTGAGAGACTAAATTGCTTTTTTTAAATTGAGAAGCCTCTTGGAATGTGATATTTTCAAATGCCATAATTCGTTTTATTTCTTTTTGTTTGAGCCACTCGGGACAAGCACGATCATTGGCACTGTGGGCGCCTTTGCAATTACGGCAAGTGGGAGGAAGTTGTAGACTGCTGCATTCCAAGACTGAATGCCTGGAAGAACAGTGGGAGCAGATGGTATAGGAACCACGGCAGTGCTTCGCGATGTGTCCAAAAAGGAAGCATTTAGAGCACTGCGTAGGTAGACGAACGCTGGGAGAAACCAGAAATCGAATTTTAAATATCGAAACGTGTTGTGGGAGAGAAGTTTTATGAAATTTAATTTCAACAGAACCAGTCGGAACTTTTTTACCTTCAGAAAAACGATGTATACGACGGATAGAGGCGATAGGAATAGTAGAATGGATTCCTTCCAAGATTTTATCTTCAGAAAAGGATGGATGAATACCGGAAATAATGCCCATTCTGAATAACACAGAGTTTGGAATGTACGCTTTGATATTATGCGACGCAAAAAAATTAGGATGAGACAGAAAGGAATTAGCGGAGGAGACGGAGGGAAACTTGACCGAGACACGACCCCTACCTTGAGGGACAATGCTCGTGGGGGAAGAGGAAAAGGAATTGATCAGCCTGGCAATTGCTAAAGGATGAAGGTTGCCTAGATTTTTATCCAAGGAACAGCTTTCGACGTGAACGGTGAAAGGTCCTGGATGATCGGCCGAGAACAATAAAGTATCTTTACTATCATTATAATTATTTGTACTATTACTGTTATTATTAGTGCTACTGTTATCGTTATTGTTACTATTATTATAACTGCTGTTGTTATTAACATTACTATTATCATTATTATTATTATTATTGTCATTACTAATATTAATATTATTATTATTATTGGTGGTGGTGGGGGTGGTAATGATGTTATTGCTGTTATTATTATTGTTGTTATTATTATTATTAATATTAATATTATTATTATTATTATTATTATTATTATTTTTACTTTTATCGATAATAAAATTCTCGACAGCTGTATTAGCACTGTTAGAATTATTTGAAGTGGCGAGATTAGGCGAATCAGGTTGAGATAGCCGCAGATCCTTGCTTGGCAAAATCGCGGACGGCGAGAGAGGGCCAGAAGGTTTGCGCTTACCGACAGCGTCAACCTCCATCAAGTTTAGCGATACATTCGGTTTCGCTTTTAAATCTTTGGAGGAGGCCGTCGGGCGGCCCCCACTAGACGAGCTCATCAATCAACTGACTTGAAAAAGAGAGAGGAAAATAAAAACAAAAAAAACAGCGAAATGAATTTAAAGCAGCGAAAGGCAAACTGAAATATTAAAATGTAAACTAAGTAAAAGTTAAATGCGACAGCGAAGAAACCGAAATTATTTATCTAAATAGAAAACAATGAAGCGATCTCACCGGTCTGCCGAAACAACTGATTACCGAGCTGATAACAGGAACGCGAACGCACACGAGATAACGATTCACTTCCCTTATAATGTGTGACTTATTGACCCGACTAAATAATAAGTTGTACTTTATTCGGTTGCAATTTCATGATCACCAAGTGTATCAATTAATTGATAAGAACCAGATATGACTGCAATTTCCTTCACAATAATGCATTGTCTTTGTTGCACCGCGCTTGCATAATGAACCGTTACAAACCGCATTAATTAATTTTTTCTACGACAGAAATATAATAAGATAATAAATACAAAAAAAATGAAGTGATTGCATATTGCCTTAACTACTAAAGTGTGCAGATATTTCCAGCGATCCCCTTTCGTCTTACAAATTTTTTAAACTATTCCCGAATGTATTTTCGATATAAATTCTAGATTCGGTTACGCGTAATTTTTTATTTTAGTCCGAGCGGGGATTTTAAAGATATTCCACTATCGATCTATTTTTATTTCAGTTAGACGACGTGTTACTTTTATTAGATTATTATTTTAAATATTTGTCCTCAAATATTTTGATTTATATTTATCTTTTCCAGTCCAAGATGTCTATTTCAATTTTTAAATTCTGTTTTGATATGCATCTAGCACCGTAAGCACCAATGTCTTCGTCTATTGTCTCTTCATTTCGCCTTACAATCCTTCTTTGTTTAATCTATCCGTAAACAATATACCTCTTCCTCACGTTTACTGTTCCTGCTATCTTGCAGTTTTTCTCAATAGTCGGTTGACATTCTCTAAATATATTAATTATCTTTCCTCTTCTGCCATCAAAAGGCTAAACCTGCTGAAAGCTCTGTCTTCAATGAAATGGGGTGGTGATCCTTATATTTTGATCTCCTTGAATAAAGCCATTGTCCGTTCCAAATCTGATTACTATTCTTTTATCTATGGTTGTGCCTCTAAATCCCGTCTTTCTAAATTAGACATTATCCAAAATTCGTGTTTTCGGCTTTGTCTTAGTGCTCTTAAATCTACTCCTATTCTAGCAATTCTCTCAGAGTGTAACACACCAACCCTATCTTTTCGCAGATCTTATTTAGAATATCGTTTCCTCACCAAACGTTTTCCACTCGCCTCCTGTACTCTTATTCATTCCAATCTTTCAGTTTATAAGAGCTTGCGTTTTACGCTCAGGAAAATCCCTGTTTTAGCTTTCATTTCCCTTCGCCTTAGTTCCTTTTGGCCTTACACAATCTCAGGTAATAATCTCTCTGCTTTTTCCTTTAGCTTTGTCGATCTCTGCCATTCTCCCAATGTTTTTTTTTGTACCTTCACTTTCCAAATTCCTTCCTCAAGCAATAATTCAGTAGGAATTTAACAGCATTATCAATTCCAAATCTCCATCACATGTAACCATCTTCACGGATGGCTCCGCACGACCTCATAGTGTTGGAACTTCTTTTATCCTTCCGGATTTCAATTTATCTTTTTTTTTTTTTTTCTTCTTCCTTCTTTTTGTTCCATCTTTACAGCCGAGTAGATGGCTATCCTACACTCCATTATCTTCATTTCCTCCAGTCGTCTATTTTCTAATTATTTGGTTATTTCAGACTCCATAAGTGTTCTTCAAGCGATCAGCTCCCTTTTTCCTGATCACTCTTCCGATTTCATCATTCTTCGCATATGCTGTCTTGTCCATCTTCTTTCTTCTCACTACTCCATCTGTGTTGATTTGCTGTGGGTTCCCAGCTATATGGTCATTAAAAGTAATGAAATGGCAGATTCCTTGGCTCGAGTTGCTGCTTCCTCTCGTTCCTTTTCATAAGGAAAATTTCATCCTCTAATTTGAATTCCCTATGTACTAAGTTTCATCTCAAACTTCGGTCAGATATTTACCCCTCCTCCTTTTGTAACAATCAATCCTTTTATCTGTCTGTACAACCTAATCTTCCTTCTAATCCCTGGTTCTTTGAGTTTCCTTCACTTCCCCATATTCTGTTGTCATTTCTATTATTCGCTTGGGTTTTGGCCATTCTGCTCTCCCTTCCTCTCGTTTTGCTATTCCCCTTTGTTTTCTCTCTAAATTGTCCTCTCCCCAGCAGTGGTTTGCGTCGCCAATCACATCTTTTTTGAAAGCCCATTCCTTTCTGTCGAACATTTTATTTTATATTCTTGTCTGCTGAAACTCAACCTACTCCTTATTGTGTATTTTATATTTTGTTTTTTCCCTCGCCGTCCATTATTTTATCGATTAGTTCCTTTACATTGTCCATATCTAACCGAATCAAAATTTAACTGACGGCTCTTTTCTTTATTGTTATTTTTCGGTGTGTAGATCCTTAGCTAGCGTGTCTAAAGGGGGATTATAAAAAAAAAAAAGAAAAATCTTTTTTTGTCAGGTAATTCTTTTAAACACTTTTTTCTATGTGGTGTGCATTTTTAGTTTAACTTTTTGTGATATCTTTGAATCTTTGTTTTTTTGTATTTTAAATATTCAACCCCTACTTTACTTTATTCCCCTGCAAATATTTCCTGTCGGAGATGTATGTTACTTTTTAAATTGTTTCCGTTTGGTAATTATTTGGAATGCTTTTTTGCACTATCTTTCAATCCTTATTTTTTCTTTAAATATTCAACATATTTTTTAATTTATTCTTTTACAAATATTTCCAGTCAGAGATGTAAGTTCTTTTTTAAGTTCTGTTTCCGTTTAGTAATTATAAAACATTTTGGGAATTCTGCTATAGTAGCTGATCAATTTAGTGACTACTTTATGCGTTCAGTAGAACAACATAGACACAAATGTCACATTCGGTTATTGAATACGAACTCTGATAATTTCATCTTGTCTTCCTTTTATATTCCACCTGCTAATAAATCCCAAATAGAAATAATAATTAACGATCTAAAAGTATATAAGGCACCTGGATGGGATGAAATTAGGGTGCAAGATATTAAACATAACTCAAATATCTTTATTCCTATTTTGACTAACATGGTCAACTATTCCATAAAGGAAGCTAACACTCCAGACGGGCTTACCAAAGGTATTATTAGACCGATATATAAAAAAGAAGTGAAAAATCAATTTGAAAATTACCGACCAATAACAATAACATCTGTAATAGCTAAAATCTTAGAACACTACATTGATAAACATTTAAGAAATTATGTGGAAAAAAACAACTTACTATATGAAAATCAACACGGTTTTAGAGAAAAAAGATCCACGATAACATTATTGAGAACGATTGTAAATAATATTAATACAGGACTATCGATGGGGAATCAGTTTTTAATTACATTTATTGACCTATCCAAAGCGTTTGATTTAGTTGATCATGAATTATTGATAAAGGACCTAGAAAGTCTGGGCATTAAAAATAATCAACTTAAGTGGTTTCGAAATTATATAACAAATAGAAAAAACATGGTCAAAATTGCAGGGAATAAAAGTAATGAAAAAACTATTCAATATGGCGTAGGTCAGGGTACCGTATTGGCTCCTATGCTTTTTCTCATTTATACTAACTCGTTATGCAAGCATATTAAAAATGCCAAGGTATACGCTTTTGCTGATGATATTGACTTTTTAATGGAGCACAAAAATTTAGAGATTATGGAAAAATTACTACAAGATGATGTAGATAATTTGAGTAAATGGGCACATGATAGGAAGTTATGTATAAATATAAACAAATCAAAAGTATTACACGTTCGGAATAATTCTAAACATAACACACGCGACCCGCGAATTGTCCTTCATAATAACGATTGCCTTCATGAGCTTCATAAAAATATCAGTACACATCTATGTTTTTGTCCACCATTAGAGAACGTTCATGACATTAAATATCTAGGTATATATATTGATAAATCCTTGAACTGGAAAAAACACATTCAAAGTTTAAACTCGAAATTAAGACAGACAATTCCAGCTTTATATAAAATAAAGCAGGTACTATCATATCGAACTCTATGTATATACTATAATTCAATAATAATGTCTAGAATATTATATGGAATTCAAATATGGGGCGAGGCTAAGAAAACAGAAATAAATAAAATAAGTAAAATACAGAAGAGGTGTTTGAAACTTATACTACCCTATTGGAAGAAAAACGACTCTGGATCAACATGGTGGAAGGAAAATGATGAAATGTCTCCCAAGATGTACTATTTCTATTATAGATTACTAGAATTTAATGTCAATAATATAAAATTACCATCCAGGGAAAAAATTCGGTTAACAAGAAACCAAAATAATACATATTACATCTATCCCCGGGGGGTAAATTTACGAATTGACAACACTGATGACTCAGTGCTAATCAAATTAATAAGTACAATCCCTAATCATATACTAGAGGAAAAAAAAATTGGTGCGTGGAAAAAAGAGGTGCAAAAATGGTTGAAGGAATGGTGCAAAGACTGAAGATCCAAGTCTCGTACTTTATCTCATTACTATTTGATGGTTCTTTTCTGTTTACGGTTTTGTTAGTTTTTGACTTTGTCGTGTCCTTCCTGGATTTTAGGCTCTCACTGATCATGCTTTATTTCGATTATAAATATTAAGCTGTCTGCATATATTGGTATTCAGATGCGTGTTACGCGGCATTTTTTATTTTTTTTTGGCATACATATATATGCTATTACTTTAATATAAATAATGCTAAGTCTGTTATTATTGTTAGTTTCGAAATAATTTAAGTTAGTTTTAATTTATTGTACTATATACCTATTATAATAAACGTTGATAAGAGTGTTGGGCACTCACACAACGGGCATATTTGCCCTGTGAGACCCACAACTTATTCTATAAAAAAAAAAAAAAAAAAAAAAAAAAATTATTTGCAATACTTTTTTGTGCTCTCTTTCAATCTTTATATTAAAAGGCTGCATGTAACTGTTATTTTAAATCTTTGTTCCCAAATATTTCGATTTATATTTGTCTTTTCTAGTCAGAGATGTAAGTAAATTTTTTAAATTATGTTTTTTTTTGTCAAGAAATTGTTTGGAATATTTTTTTCTTATGTACTATATTTTGATCTTTTTATGAGAAGGCTGCTCATAATTTTCTTTAATTAAAGGAATTTTTCCGATTAGATACAATAACATGCACCTTATTACAATTAAAGTTTCTTCTACTGCCCCTAATAAAATAAAAATATTTCTATATTGAATAGAATAAAATTATTCCCATTTGATATCGCGGTTATAGCATCTGTTACCGACTTTGGATCACCATTTACATTACATAAACCGCTAGACTAGTAGAGGGGTACACATAAATTTTACCAATTATTACATTTAAATTGCGAGTAAAAAATTTTGATTTCTTTTAAAAGATCGCTAATATTTTTACTTATGAAAAGGGGGTTTAACTTACTTTATATTTTTCGTGGTGCACTTTTTCCAGTTTTTTAACCTCTAAGAAAGAAAACTAATAACTCTAAATTATATACAAATAGGACGGAAATAATGAAATTAATTTCAATAAAATATTATTTATTATTATTCCATATTATTGTACAATAATTATGCAAAAAACATATATTTCGACCACGTTACGAATATTACACGAAACAATTATGAAAATGGAGCAAAAAAAGTTATACTAAAAATAAACAAAAAATAACCAACTTTGTAATATTTACGCTCTTATAAACTATACATGTTTTCAAAGCTAGCCACTTCGCATCGTAGGCTAGTTTAATGGTCCTCCTTAGCTGCTACGCGTTGAGTGCATGACCAACATATAAATTTTGCTTTCGGCATCTGCATCCTTAGAAGCCTGCTGAAGTTTCGGATCCAAGCAAATTGAAACTCGCCGCCCATTCCACAATACAAACTATTGCTGTGATTACAAAAATTGTTAATGTACAGTTTCTTTCGAAATGCTGAAATAACTTTTATTTTATACCGGTTCCTGATTGGGGTAGATTCGTTGGTTTCTACCAGTTTATATTTCGAATGCGTTGATATTATCAATCGAACGGACAGGTAATCGAATGCAATTGAAATCATATATTTTCTGCAAAATTCCGTACTGTCATATGCTGAAATTGTTTTTTGCAAACTTGGCCAGGACTGCAAACAGGAAACTATTTTTATTTTCTGGATCGGAAGGATCTTTGACTTAGATAACTGTGCGTCGATTAACAATTTCTTTCAGCAGTTCTACCCCTGGCGGGCTGTTGTCCAGCAATGGTGGTAGTGATGGTGACTGTTGAACGTATGGAATATATGCAATAACGTTTTATCAGCGTCTTCATTTTCCTGTACTGATATGGTGTTCCTATCGTTGTAATCAAATATATTTCGGGCTACAAATTCGGCTTGTGGTGGTGTAAGCGATATCGGCGATATCGGCTCCAGAATGGACAACATTACAGCATGCATAGGCGAATCTTTGCCAAATTGTTGAATAAATTACTGTTGGGAGGTTAAGGGCGTGCTGGGAGTGGATTGTGGTTGTGGGGGCTGGTTGGAACGCATCCGGCCAGTTGGGTGGTTAAATAAAGATAATAGTGCCTGAATAACAGTGTGAGCATGGGTGACGCCATAGGACGACTTGATGGCATGGTGCTTGTTATATATCACCCCTCCCACCGTTGACATTAGCCGGTCGACTGTGCCAGAACGTAAATTTTCTCCCCACTGAATGAGTAGAAAATTAAAGACCAACCACATTGCAGCCTAAGTGCAACAGGCATTGAAGCACAACTGAAAAAATCTGTTTGAATTACAGTTAATCTCCCCATTAAATATATTTTCCAGGTGCAAATGTTTTCAGAATGCAATAATCCCAGATCTAATGATTCGATAACGTTATGTATTTTATAAAATTTTATTTCACTAATACATTATAGAATTTTTTAAATTATGTGCATAATGTAATTACATTATTTATTGACTGATTTCATCTGATGATGATAAATGCAGCTAATTTCATGGAACAAAACCTCGAGTTCCATAGGGTATATCCAGAAGAATTTTTCGATGGTAGTATCACAGAAGAAAATAAAATCAAAACTATTCAATTAGTTCAAGAGGGAATTGATAATGGTGTAATAGTTCCTACATTAACAACATTGTTCACAAATGTGGACAAAGCAATAAGGTAAATTATACTTTTTTTGTCTACTTTTTTTTTTATATATATGAACACCACAGTCGAACAAATTTCAGATATTTATGTATCCCCCACCCCCACACACACACACGTGTGAGCGTGTGTGTACAAATTTTTTTTTTTTTTAAATTTAAATTATATTACAATCTTAAGAATAATCTTAAATAAGTAATAAGGATAAGTGTTTTTTTTTAAACAAATTACTCGTTGAGGAGACGTAGCCCACTGGTACGCTCTATTAAATTATTTAAGTTTCACAATCAAAAAATTAATAAATCATGTGGCTTTAAACGCTTAAGCCTACGTTTTAGTAGTGGCAGTATTTAGCAACTGCTGCACTTCTGTATTTCCATTGACCGGCAGACGCTGTTCATGCATAAGTGTAGATTCATTTATTGGCGTTGTCCACTTTCTTCAGCTACAAGTCCCGATGTAAACCGTCGTTACGCTGAAACGATCTTGCTCCAGTTATCAGCCATGTGATTTTATTCTGCAACTTTTGGATGATGGCACGGTTAGATAGTGCAGTACATCCCCACAACTGCAAACCATATGCCCAAATGGGCTTAATGATGATCAGATAAATGAGCCTCTTATAGTATAGACTCAGCTTTGAATGTTGTCCTAGTAACCAGTATAGCTGACGAATTCTGGCATTAATCTGGTCACGCTTTGCCAAGTTAATCTTGCATCTAGCTGAATTCCTAAATATTTAGCTAATGCAGATATTGCCACTTGCTTACTGTTAATGTAGACACCATCTTGCATGTCTATTGGACGCAAGCCATATGTAACGTGAACTGATTTCGTTTCGTTAAGTTTGATTTTCTAGTTCTTCATCCACATGACTGTCTTATCTAGTGCACGTTGCAAAAAGAGATTCGCTTCAATTTGTGTGTCACCGACCGCAAGAATTGTTGTATCATCCACATACATGGCGAGTGTGGTACCTTCAATTTACGTGAACAAAATGTAGAGTAAAGGCCCGAGTACGCTACCCTGAGGCACCCCTGTCTGTATCCTGTAGAAGTTTGATTTTGCCTTCTTGTGAGAAACACAAAACTTTCTATCTGATAGGTATGGCCGCAGCAGCTTGACGTAATTACCTGCCAAGTAAGTGCTAAGCTTGGACATCAGCCTCTCGCGAAAGCTTGGGCTACGTCTAAGTATACTACTGAACAGTATTTCTTTTCTTCTAAGGCATTGCTAATTACTGACCATACTCGATGCACTTGTTGAATTGTAGAGTGCTTATATCGGAAACCAAATTGTTCGTTTGGTATTACGGCCTCTGTAAATGGTTGAAGTCTCTTCAAGAATAGCTTCCTAAATAATTTCGAAATTATAGGTAGTGAAGAGATACTCCTATATGATTCAATTTTCTCTTCTGGCTTATTAGACTTCTTTAGTGTAATTATTTAAGCTGTCTTGAAACTTTCCAGTACGTACTTCAGACGAAGGCAGGCAATGGACAAATATGTTAACAGTACTATTCCTTTACGTGACAGCTCACATAGTACTCTTGGAGGGACGCTATCAATTCCAGGTGATTTCTTACGATTTATCTTTGTATAAGTTTTTACTGCAACCTCGTGAGACTATAATAACTTAAACTGTTCCTCTGGTAACAGTGTTAATCTTAGTATAATGTTAGACGAAAATTCATGCGGTTTAAATGTTCCCGAAAGATGCCTAGCAAAGTGCTCAGCGTTCTCATTTTCTTTTCTTAAGCAGTTTTCAGGCACATTCGTAAGTGGAGAAATACGTTCTACTGGTCTCTGAAGTTGATGTATCGCTTTCCATAACGAGTGATCTTTGTAAACTTCCGCACTGAGATTTTCCAGGTAGTCTTCCATACTCTTGTACTTAATGTCTTTGATCTTCTATTAAGTTTATTATTAAGCAGATTAAACAATTTTTATAAGCTGGATCATGATAGTTGCGTCAGGTTCACCTCGCAGTACGTCTATCTTTAACCGGTTGTCTAATTACAGTGGTATAGCATAGTCCTTCGAATGTATGGTTTTTAATTGAAGGAATGGCATCAGCAGCCGCTTCGAAAATTGCCTTTATGAACTGTTGACACTGTGTTTCCAATTCCAAAACCGTTTTCAGACTTACTATAAGATCAATATGTTTTTATAAAAATTGATGTGTAAACAATCCCAGTCGGTTTTCTTATTTGTAAGTGTAGCTCTTAGTTGCTTCCAAATCACAGTGCCACTCAAACTAAGCCATATTGGAATGTGATCTGAAGATAAATCAGTATGGTTCGTTTCTTCGAAGTAATTTGATGCGATGCTTTTGTAAATGTAGAAGTCAAGTAAATCAGGGATACAATCAGGATTAGTAGGCCAGTAAGTAGGACTTCCTCCAGAAAGGCTGATATAGCCTATAGTATTGATATCGCTCTTAGCAAGTTTCTTCCTCGCGTTAAATCTTCTCTTGAGCCCCAGGACCTATGTTTTTCGTTGAAATCTTCGCCTATGATAAATCGATTACAAATTTGTTGGAACAATTGAATACAATCTTCTGTTTCAATCTTGAGACCGGGTTTACTTGGTGGATGTAAGCGGCAGCCAAGTTTAGCTGGCAGCTATTGCGAAACATTGTTATGGTGGTGACCTGCATATTGTGCTGCTGAATCGAGACACCTTGGCAGTGTTCTTGATATTATTTCGAATGATTATTTCAGAACCGTGCCACCCACCGCCATCAGGATGCGGCGTGTGGTACAGTATATAATTATGAAATGTTATTTTATCACTGTATTTAGGATGCGTCTCAGATATCAGTGCAATGTCGATATTGTTGCGATTTAGGTAAATGTTAAGTTCATTTTTTCACCTGAGAAGACCGCCAGCATTTCAAGTCATTATTCTTATAGATGTTTCCGTCTCTGCGATTTCCCAGGCTGATGTTGTTTTTGCTGGGTAATTTTATTTTTCCGACGAGAAATTCTTCTATTCACTGACTGAAGGAACTTCCAAATATCAGCTGCGGTTGACTGAACTACGGGCTGATTTTACGTTTCGGTCATAGGTGAATCTAAATTTTCGCCATTGCTTTTATTATTATTGCGACCACGCCTGCATTTTGCATTGGTCGCAGGAAAAGTTATTAGGTTTGTTTCAGTTTGTATTGTGTCCTTTGTCCTGTCATCAGATTCTATAATATGCAGCGATGGTGGAATTGTTTCTTCCCTCTGTTGTGCACGTTGCACTGTTAAAATTGTTTTAGTTTAGCATCTATTTTTTCTTTATATACTGGACACTCTTTCAAGCTGGCTGTGTGATTGCCACCACAATTTGCACATTTACAAGGATCTGATTTTTCCTTTTTACATTACTCTGTTAAGTGTTTTCCGCCGCATTTAACACATCGAGGCTGTCTAGCACCGCATCTGGCTGTAAGATCAAGGACTTGGCAACGTTTGCATTGCAGAATGTCACATTCTACTTGCACGCTGGTTCAACAGTTATCTTTTTATTTTTTTTTATGTGTTCGTCAACATGGACATTGGCCCAAGAACAACGGAACAGAGGGATAAGAGAGACTCAGATCCTTACACAATCAAAGATAGCCGACAGAAAGGAATCAAGAACTAGGATAACAAAAGGAGAAGGAAGGGAGAGAATGAATGAAGCACAGAATGGAGTGGAAATAGCGATTTGTAAAAGGCAGGAATAAAAAGAAGCTTGTTCAGTTGAAAGCAACGAACAACCGAACATTATATAATCGGAATCACAAATACATTAATTGCTGGAGGGGTGCAATGGACAATAAGGAGAAGGCACGAGAGAATAACGGAGCAGCGAGGTAGGGAGCAAACTATGCCCAAAATGCAGGCGGCAAATCGCAGAGAGTTTGGAACGGCGCACAGTGGGGTATTTTATAAAATGATGTTATTAACTTTTTTTCAATTTATATGACTAAATATTGTAAGAACTAGTTTATTAGGATTGTTAAATTGCTTTCTACTTACAATTATTAAAAATACCCGCATACCCTATCAAATTCGAAAAATTGACCCTTGGTTCCCTCCTTCTGACCTCCCCAGAACCCACTTTGTGGCTATGGCAAGACTCCGCATTGGTCATATTTCGCTGACTCATGATCATCTCTTACTTAATTGCGAGCCCCCTTTCGAATGCCCCTTTTGCTCCCTTCCTCCCTCTCCTACAGTAAAACACCTGCTCCTGGAGTGCCCATCCTTCGCGCTCCAGCGCGCCCAGCACCGGATAGCGTCTTTGCAGTCGTCTTTGGCCAACTCGCCTTTGAACATTGCATACACTATTCGGTTTCTTCATACAACTAACCTATTTCCAACCATTTAACTCTCCGATTGCCATAGTGTCGTAATAGCCCCGGCAGCTGTATACGACACTTAAAAAAAAATAAAAAAAAAAAAAAAAAATTCGAAAAAATATGTTAAATATATAGCTTCTCATCCAACAATTTCACATTTTTTGTTCTTACTACTTCATCGCCATCTTTTCCTTCTTCATCGTCAGTTTCTTCTTCTTCCACTTCTTCATCGTCAGTTTCTTCTTCTTCCGCTTCTTCATCGTCAGTTTCTTCTTCTTCCGCTTCTTCATCGTCAGTTTCTTCTTCTTCCACTTCTTCATCGTCAGTTTCTTCTTCTTCCCCTTCTTCATCATCAATTTCGTCTTCTTCTTTCGCATCTTCTTCTGCTCCTTCTTCGTGTTTGTTCTCTAACTCGTCCGTTTTATAAGGAAGTTCAAGCTCATGCAGCATTTTTAAAGTTTTTTCCAAGAAAGCTTTACTTTTCTTTCTTAATAGTCGCTTCATGCCAGTTATAAGAGGATCGGATGTTAGAAGAAGTCTATTCAAAATGTCTAAATTGCATACTTCTCTTGAATATTTTCTGGCACAGTTCTGTCGGAAAGATCTGAAATATTTATTACTTGCTTCAGCTGCTTCTTCGAATAATTGTCCTATGGGCACTAAAGCTTTCTGTACAATATTTGGTCCATGTATTAAAATTTTATGCATCGCGGGTGTCATCAGATGCCATCCATATGAGTCTAAATACAATTTTTCGATATCTATCGCATAATTTCCAAATTTTTTAATATCAATTTTATATCTACTAGATATCAATTCTAGTAAAACTTTAAGTCTATGCATTAAGGTATAATCAATTTCGGTTATTTCTGAAACTAACTTCAAGTTTGCAAAAAATCGACGACTAGTGTTTCCATCATTAGTATTTCGTACACCAGGTTTTGGAACATTGACAATGAGACCCGTTCTATCTTTAAAATCTTTTTGAATTTTCTTTCTTTAATAATTAATCGGTAACTTGTAACACAAGTGCAATAGACTTTCAAAAATTCGAATTCTTGCATGCAAAATTAATAATCCAAATGTCAAATTTTGTTCTTCCTGCTTATTTGATATATCTAAATTATTGAAATTTTACCTAGTTGTGCCACATACTATATATAACATTTCAGTAGTCATTAAATCTGCGTTCTGGCGAAGCTCGATAATCCGAACCCCAATTCCTGTCCCGGAGGCGAAAAGTCACCCAAGACCGGTAATCCGAACACAAAATTCACCCCAATTCATGTCCAGGTGGTCAAAATTCACCCAAGTTTCCCCCGGTCGGTTCCCATGCATATCCGCTGATCCGAACGTCCAAACAGTGTCCCGAGGTCAATAAACTACCCAAAGTGTTATTTGGGGGCGCAAGTAACCCCAATTAGTGTCCAGGTGCTGAAAGTTCCCCCAAGTTCCCCAAATTTCTCCGTTTGTTATAATTAAGAAAGAATGTAATGTTCTGCACACACAATCATACTCCCGGGAAAGGAAATTTGTAATATACATTACATTCTTTCTTAATTATAACAAATTAGATATACACTCACTTTTAGGGTAAAACAACAGTTTAAAGGGGTACAATAACGAAAATATTGTTGAATGAAGGTAAAATTTGATGAAGACTTCATAAAAGGTGATACAACATAAAAAAATATAGTGATGAACAGTGAAAAATTGTCGAAAAACTGCATATGAGTCGTTCAAACATTAGAAATGAAGTGAAATATCATAAATTTGTGAAAAATAGTGTAAAAAGCGTTAAAACATATGAATATTGCGAGGAATGGCGATAATTATCGAAAAACTTCTTAAGTAGCGTTCAGTCATATGAAATGCTTCGAAATAGTATAAATTGGTGAAAAAAATAGCGCAAAAAGTCCTAAAACATAAGAACATGTTACGAAATAGTGGAAAAATGTTTACAATTAGTTAGAAAATGATGAAAAATGTTGTAATAGTGATAAAGCATAAGAAAATTGTAAAGGAAGAAAACGTTTACACTATCAAATGAAAAAAGAATCTATCATATATCTTTAAAGTTAAGCAAGATAAAAAGACTCTGCATACTTAACTGAACAGTTAAATAATATTGATTCGTCTGTTCAACATAAGGAGCGAGAGGATTTAATACAAACTGGAGTTTGGAATATATTAACAACAATAATAAAATTGGAATTTTAAGTTTATGGAAAATAAAAACAAAAATGTATACATATGAAAATATTTATTATATTATATAGATTACATTAATTTGTATGAAACAATGTAAAAAGATTTTTTGAAAAATAAAAATACATCTATGAATACGAAAAATACGTCTTTATTTAATTACATATAGTGCATATTACGCCAACTGACTGCGCCACATCTGTGAGTATTATTATGTTCGTAATCGGTATTCATGGAATCGAGACATGACCAGCATACGAATTTCGCTTTCGGCGACTGGATCCGCAACAATCGACTGAATTTTTTTATCCATGCGAATTGATAATTTCCATTAGATCCCCAATATAATATGTTTGTGTGATGTTTATGATTTAACAAACTGTGATTTTTTCGGAAGGCGTACACGACTTTTATTTTGTAGTTGAATGTACTTTGATCTGTATAGTCGGTTTCTATCAGCTTGTATAAGTTGATTGATACAGCGTTTATTCTTTCAAACGTTTCAATATCAGCCAGCGATTGGATCGGTAAGTGAATAAAGCTGAAATCGTATACTTTCTGTAGAATATTGTACTGCCACATCGATGACGGTTTTGATGTAAATTTTGCTAAAACCGCATACATGAAACTATTTTTATTTTCTGGATCGTCAGGGTCTTTAACATAGACGACTGCTTTTCGGTTAAATATTTCTTTGGGTAATTCCAACATTGTTGTGCTATATTCTTTTTCATCATGTACCAAAGGTACTTGCATTAACGACGGAGTTTGCAAATCTTGTGACATTACCGGTGATGCTAAAGGTGTTGATGTAGTCAATGTAATGAAATCTGAGAATGAATGTAGCGAAGGCCCTTGTAATGATGTTTCTTCTGCTGGTGGTGGTGGTGGCGGCATATGTATATTTGGAAAATCGTCCGGAAACATTGCATTATCATTATCATTTACGAAAAAATTTTGAATGAAATCCGCGACATTATCGACATTCGATTCGGTATTGTTATTCATATTCGATTATTATTGTAATATTTATACTAAAAAAATGAGAGAAAATAAGAGCGAAAAGAATAACGTGCAATAAGAGAGAAAAAAGACAGAAAATAAAGAGCGAACGAAAAAGAGAAAAGACGTAGGAAATTACAGACTTTATCGTTCTTGAGAATATTTTAATAACGCGTGAAGAACACAGCTTCAACAAATTCCACACGTTTAACATAACACTAATACTGCCTGCACGATCAGATCCGTTCGACATTCGAGCTCGAAGCATGCCTTTGAAAAGGGAGGGTTGCACCAGAAGAAACCACATTCCTTTGGTGAAAGTTGGATGCAGGTGTGTCTGAACGAAGTTTGCAGGTGTTCTTTGGGTTATATGTGTGTGTATGCGTGTGTAGGTGTGTACATATGAGTCTGTTTCTACAAAAGATATGAAAGGGAAGAACCTGTTTCAGCAGACTCTATAACATTGTCGCACGATCTAATACAACGGTATGGCAACATGCATGTAAGGTTATGAGCGACGCACATTTACGCTACGATAGTGAGCATATATACATATTGGAGAAAAAATACAAAATTATGAACGGTCGGAAGAAATGGTCAGCAACGAAAAAAATATACTTCGGCTATTTCTATAATATTTAGGCTCAAAAAAAAAATATTTAGAGAACATTTAGAGTCAGAGGTTGTATCTTACAAACAGATGAAAACTCTCACAGCTGCGGAAATACGTGATGTATGTGAAAAAGTATAACAGTTGAATTCGCTTATTACACACAAAAAAAATAAAAAAATGGTGCATTACAGACAAAAATTTAATTTTTTAATCTAAACAGATATGAACAAATTATGTGGAAATATATTCGAAAATTAAATAATTATATATACATTATACTCGACTGGTTCAGATTTTTGAAAATTTCGTCATTACCAGTACTTTAAGTTAAGAGGGGGAGAGAAGGATAGATCGCTAAATAAATTAAATAAACAGAAATCGGAAAGGATCGGAAAAAGATGAAAAAATAATTAGCAAAAATATATACAATATGAGAATGAATAGATATTGAGGGAAAAAATATATACAAAATATATACAAAACAGTATTTACATGTGTATAAAAATATATTTAAAAAATTTTAAAGAAAACATAAAAACGAACGGTCTGAAAAAAAATATACAGAAAAAATATACAAAATTGTTAAAAACGATCGAATTAATGAATTTTTAATCTGCGCGAATTGTACGTTGGCAGTCGATACAATCTTTTACTTTCATACAATTTCGAGTACTATGCAGAAATATATCGTCATCGAAATAATATTCTTCATCATTCTCATGTTCAAAACATGGTAGAAGTGATTTTATCGTATCATCCTGTTTTAGTCTATCTGGTAAAAATGTATAAATGTCTCCAACACAACTTGGAAATAACGTAATTATCATTTCTTTGGTGGTTGTAATGAACAACTGACTTAAATCATTTATATTGAGATTATTCATAAGCTTCAGCTGACGGATGACATGATCGTACCATGCCTTCATCACCATAACGTTTTTCACCGCACAATGAAAACTATCATTCTCATTATGGTGTTTACAAGTTATCAAATTGCTTATACCAAAATACTCTTCATGTAGATTCTCAATACTAGATAATCGAAAGACTTGATCCATATTAACGTTTTCGTAGTCTAAATCACGCAACAATTCAGACTTTTCGTTAAGTTCCATTAGTGTAAGTTTAGCATATACTGTTAAAACATATACGCGAGCCCTCGGTTTTTGGGACATTATCGTGAATATATCGCGCGCGATGAATATTTCTTCACGACAGGGAAATAATGAAGGGTTCTTCAAGTAATAACTCACTGAAGAACATTGTAAATGTGGCATTTTTGATGCATGCCATGCTCTGCTTGGCTTATACAGCGTATGCAAACACTTCCCTCCAGACATATCAATCATTGCTAGTTCAGTTACTCGAAACCCATAATCACAATCTATATGGACGCTGATATCTACAAAATATTCCGCTATATCCACTTGTTCTGATAATAATACAGGACCAACGATTTTACATACAAGGGATGTTGATTCTTCTGATGTATAACCTTCATCATATTGCGGTGTTTGAGGTGAAAAAGACGGAATGCGAGTCAGTATCATTCGAAAATGAATTCTGAATAAATTCGTCGGCTTTAATATCAATCGATTCGGTATTGTTATTCATGTTTGATTAATGTTTTTTTAACTTTTTACTAAAAAAGAAACGTAGAAAATTATTACTTTTACCGTTACAGTAAATTTTTAATAATGCGTGAAGAACACAGATTCTACAAAATGCACACGTTTAACATAAAACTAATACTGTCTGCACGATCAGATCCGTTCAACAATCTACCTCGATGCTTGCCTTTGAAAAGGGAGGGTTGTACCAGAAAAACCACATTCCTTTGGTTATAGAGGTGTTTGAAAGACGTCGTCAAGGGGAGATGAAGATATGTGTGTTTGTGTGTAGGTGTGTACATGTAAACCGTTTTCTACAAAAGATATGAAGAGGAAGATCCTGTTTCAGCAGACTCAATAACATTGTCGCACGATCTAATACATCTGCATGGTAACATGCATGCAAGGTTATGAACGGAGCATTTTTCGCTACGACTACGTGACAGCCATATGGGAGAAAAAATATAATACGAAAGATTTTGGAAAAAAAATGTTAGAGTTAGAAAAAAACAACAAAAAAAAATGAAATATTCTTAAACTAATAGAATCGAAAAAATTATTATGAATGATATGAGATCTAACGGTAGCAGATGAGTGTGTGCGAATGGATGGTGCGCTTTTGTGGTGGTTGTGACGATCAAGGAGTATGTGGAAAAAAATATAAAAAGTATGTACAATCAGTAAATTGATGGCAAAAAGGTAGAAAGGTTTAAAGGTTACATTTGCTTATTTATTAGTAGAAAAGGTGCATGGACGCCTTAAATTAACCTTCTGCAAAATGAATGAAATAACGTTACATCATTCAAGCTGGTTTTCATGGGGAGAGATTGTCCATTTTCACCATGCTTTCTAGAAAAGGTGTATACATGTCGTGGATTTGTATGTTGTAAAAGGTCGTAAATAACGGTACATGACAGGCGCTTCAATAATGTTACGAACGACTGGTGAGGCGGGCGGAGACATCTTAGACTGTGAAGCAGCGATTGAATTTCTTGGAAATGTCGAGATCAGTGTTCGATGACGTTGATGTCGATTTTTTTATGTGCATGTGTGTATTTGAACGAGTCTAAAAAAATATTCTTCTAGCGAATAACGGTAAATATCGGGGGAGTATTGAGCGGTCAAAGGTTGATTGAAAGACGAGACGAATACATGAAGAGGATGACTATACCTGGAAAAGGACGATTAATGTTTGTAGCAACAATATCGACAATGAAAATAATAGTTCCATCGTTTAATAATTATACTGAGATGTGTATAATATTAAAATTAGTTACGATGTTGATAAAAATTATTTAGTGTCCTGAGATTTTCTCTATCAAAATGTTAAAAGATGTAAAGTATGTATGACGGGGTGAATGTGTCGGAAAAATAATACCAGTAAAAATAATTAAAGATCGATAATTAAAAATTGAATATAATGACTGTGTGTGGTATATGTGTGGGTCTGATGTGATATGCTCCCGTGGCTAATACAGAAAAAAAAAATGTTCACGATTAATAAGGAACCTATCTGTGAGTGTGACAATATGGCGTGTATGTAAGTCTGGGAGGAGTTGAAAAATAAATAAAACATATTATAATTGCTAGGGAAACGTGTATGCATGGAAATAGATGTCGTGCAAATAAAATAAAAAAAATATGTACGAACGGAAAAAAAATTTCAAAAGACTTTTTGGAAAAATAATCTAACAATAATATACAATAATTGATAGTAAAATGGGTGTTGGAGGCAACGTCTATACTTCTGCGAGAGTTGATTGTTTGACTGGGTCTAGAACATATATTATGAAAGAATTGTAATTTGTGTAGGATGAATAGGGGAGGGAGAGGGAAATTATGAAACCGTGTTAAATAAAATTATACTCGATTTCATTTTTGAATACATATGTCTGGAAAAAAATTATGAACGTTCGGGAGAAACGATCGGAAGCGGAAAAAAAATATAGTTAGAATAATTCCATAATACTTGGAGTTGAAAAAAGTTATTATGAACGGTATGGGAACTAACGACGGCAGGTATGTGCACATTCATCGCGGTGAAGATATTGTAGGATTTATTTTTAGAACCGGAGAAAAATAAAAATAGCATGAACGGTCGGAATAATTGATCGGAAGTGAAGAAAATATATTTAGGCTCGAAAAATTATTAAGACCGATATGGAAACTAACTGCAGAAGATGTGTGTATGGGAATGGACGGTGGGCATTCATAGCGGTGAAGATATTGTAGGATTTATTTTTAGAACCGGAGGAAAATAAAAATATTATGAACGGTCAGAAGAAATGATCGAAAGTGAAGAAAATATATAATTGGAATAATTCCATAATACTTGGAGTTGAATAGAAGTTATTATGAACGATATGGGAACTAACGACAGCAGATGAGTGTGTGGGAATGGACTGTGTGCATTCATAGCGGTCACATAAAAAAATAATTACCTCTCAATATGAAATGACGGAGGCGTCGGGAGCGTCGATCGGGGGTTTAATGGTCGTAGTAAAAGTAAATAGAATTCGATATATTCGATATTAAAACAACGGAATCGATTGGAAAAGAGGGTGGAAGGGGTAAAGGAGACTAAGGCTATTTTAGACTATAGAAATAATTGATTTGTTAATTTGTAAATGTTTTGGATAACCGGTTAGGTTTAGACAACAGAGCAGGGATTGGGTTATTATGTGAAAAAAATAATAATTAAAAAAAAATTGGAGCAGCGTAAACGGACGACACGTGCGGGGGATCGGCGTGTGCGCTTTCGCGGCGGAGAACGTTATGTTAGATATATGCGCGGGATCGGGACGTGCGCTTTAGCATATGGTAGTAAGATCGGGGAATCAGGAAAATAAAAAATATGCTTCGGCTAATTTTATATTATGTATAATAATATATACTTAGACTTTGAAATATTAAAGAAATAATCGCGGTATCGGGAACGGAGCGCATGTGTGCGCGGGATATCGCGGTGGACATCGGAATATGCGTGGGATCGGCGCGTGCGCTTTCGCGACGGCTTATGTTATATTGGATATATGCGCGGGGTCGGGACGTGCGTCTTAGCATATGGCCGTAAGATCGGGGAATCGCGAAAATAAAACTATTATACTTAAGTTAATTTTATAAAAAATAATCGAGGTATCGGGATCAGCGTATGCGCTTTCATGGAGAATAACGTTGTGTTAGATATATGTGTGGGATCTGCGCGTGCGCTTTCGCGATGGTGGATGGAGCGAGCGTGGGAATGAAATATACGTGTGAGAGGTGTGAACTGGAGTTATAGGTTAGATTTTAGCTTTAAATAATATATTGGGGTTAAATTTTGGAATTTTCTTACTTAGGTCCTGAATTTTGAAAAAAAGAATTGCGGTAAAGCAGTGGGTGGGTGGGGCATGCGGGGAAACGGCGCGTGCGCTTCCGCAGTGTCGACCGGAGCGTGCGCGGGATCGAAATATACGTGTGTGAGGGTTGAAGGGGGGTGTTGGGTTAGATTTAGACATTAAATAATATACTTGGGTTACATTTTGGAATTTTCATACTTAAGCCCGGAATTTTGAAAAATTGCGGTAACGCAGTGGATGGGAGGGGCGAGCGGGGACTTGGGTTACTTTCGGACATTAATTAATATACTTATGTTAATTAATAATCGGTTCGGTTTATTGGAAACGAGCGGGACGTATACGGGGGAATTTCGGAGAAATTTGGGGAACTTGGGGGAACTTTCAGCACCTGGACACTAATTGGGGTTACTTGCGCCCCCAAATAACACTTTGGGTAGTTTATTGACCTCGGGACACTGTTTAGACGTTCGGATCAGCGGATATGCATGGGAACCGATCGGGGGAAACTTGGGTGAATTTTGACCACCTGGACATGAATTGGGGTGAATTTTGTGTTCAGATTACCGGTCTTGGGTGACTTTTCGCCTCCGGGACAGGAATTGGGGTTCGGATTATCGAGCTTCGCCAGAACGCAGATTTAATGACTACTCATTTCATCGTTGAAGACTTGCTAGTAAATAGCATTACATACTTTTGCATCTACTGTTGTAAATATGAAGTTATGTTTCACAATATATGTTTTTTGTGAAACATTAATTTCCGTTTGCTTTAGATTACTTATAGCATTTTGAACATATTTAATTTCTTTATTCGTAATGTCTACAGATTCTTTTACAAATCTAATCCTGTTCGGACGACAATATCTTGGCGAGGACGATGTGGGACTCACCATGGGGAAGCAGTGATATCCTTCAGTATTTTAGAAGCTTATCTTTTACCTTCAGAGTGTTACTTGGGTAGCATAAATTAATTTATCCATCTCTGTAGTATTACGTAATTCTTCTGTCTTACGTCTTTTACTCCTACTTATTAAATATTTTGCATCGGCGTCCTGTACGGACTGGAATTTCTAGTAAAAATCAATTATGCCTAAAAGCCAGTTGCTATTTAATTTTAAAACGCGATCTTGTTTTCTATATGCTTCCGTTCATCTAAGTTTTATTTCTGTCTTGAAATAAGAAAATATGTGTTTAATTTTATTCGCATCCTCTTCAGAATACATTTTAAGTAAAACATTTTCAGCGAAATCAAATTGCTCATTAATATTTAGTTATTTTTTCTGCTTCATAATGTTGAATAAATGCATTCGAGATACCATGCTAGAAGGTCCTATAAGCCGCCAAATATGTAACATTATTTTTAAAATTGCATCTATAAATGGGTAAGTTTACATTTGGTTTATTTTGAGAAATTCCCGGGTTGCCACAGACGATAATACGATATTTGTAAAGAAAAAGCCATGAAGTTTAATCGCAATAAAGAAAACAACTCGGAAGAACCTGGAAATATAACAAAAACCTTTGCATATTTCAAAATGTGCATAAAAATTTCTAATAAAAGGGGCTGTCAATTTTTTCATTACAGATGCTATATAATAAGTTCAGTTATATTTATAATATGTTAAAAACACTTCTACATACCTGTTTCAGTAATGTCCATAATTATACATTCAGTAAATAACTTTAGATAATGTTTTTTTTAAAAAGTAACACTAACCTAAATAAACGAACATCGTATCTAATAAAAACTTTCACAACAATGATCGTAACTGCCACCAGCAAACAACCTAGAGCAACTACCAACCGGAAATTAAATTTTATGATGCGTCAACAATTCCATTGCATGAAAAACTAATTTTTTTCAACCGTCATCACTTTTTTAATATGGACTTTTGGCCGCTTAAATCAAAGAAATACTCCATTGTGCGCGGCGCAGAGAAGGATAGTTAAAAAACCAGGAGAAGCATTGAATGGACAAGAAAAAGGAGTCTGGGTTGGAGAATGAGGAGACGTAGGAGTTAAACCATAGTCTGGAATGAGCAGCTGCAGACAGAAGAGCGATATTGGAAGCTGAGAAAGCAGGAAGAAACCTACCAGAAGAGGAAGATAATCGAGCAAATGAGTGTCAACTAACTCATTTCCTTCGATTCCGACATGGCCAGGAATACAAAGGAAGCCCGTTTGGATTAAGTGGGAAAGGAAAAGATCGTGAATTAAGGAATGAATAAAGAGAATGATGTAGTCGGTTGAGTGAGAAGGGAGAGGAGATGTGATAGCTTGCATCACGCTTTGAGCATCGGACAGAATAAGGATATTGCGAGAGGCAGATGAAGATCTGATAAAAAGAAGTTCATGTAGAATAGCAGAAGACTCAGCATAAAAGATTGAACAAAAGGAGTGAAGTTTAAAGGACTCTCGAAGTAATTGAGAGAAGGACAGAAAAAAACTGCACCAACACTATTAGGTCCTATATTTTAAAAACCCTTAAATTACGTTACAAATGTTATATATTTTTATATATTGCACGGACACAGAGTACCTTTCAATTCATTAAAACATATAACTTTATTTATATTAAATTATTAATTAAATTAAAATACAAGTTTAAAAAACATAATTAATTCACAAAATATATATAAAATTCGTCCTACCGGTTTCGTCTACTTGACATATTCATGGACTTGACGAAACTGGTAGGACGAATTTTATATATATTTTGTGAATTAATTATGTTTTTTAAACTTGTATTTTAATTTAATTAATAATTTAATATAAATAAAGTTATATATTTTAATGAATTGAAAGGTACTCTGTGTCCGTGCAATACATAAAAATATATAACATTTGTAACGTAATTTAAGGGTTTTTAAAATATAATATTTATAACTTATCATATTATTGAGACAAGCGATTACAGGAAGAAATAACACATAACTATTAGGTCCCTTGGAGCAGCCATCAGTGAAGATCAAAAAATGGTTAGGGGAAAAAGAACTAAAATTCTGTAGAAATTCTGATCTAACAACTTGATGAAGAATAGGTTTGGGAGGAATAAAGGAATAAAATCAGTTAATAGGATGAAGAAGAGAGGAAAAATTGAAGGAGAAATAAGGGAGTTTATCGTGAGTGTATATATACAGAGAAAACTGCATAAGACGGTCAGCGACAAGAGATAGAAGAGGGATTTTGTTAGCAGAAAAACGCCAGTTACGCAAGATGAAGGAATAAGAAGGAATAAGAGAGCAAGAGGAAATAGACAACCGTCTGATGAGGAAACGATAACCCAAGAAGGAACGTCGAAGGAAAAGAGGAGGAATGCGAGATTCAGCGTGCAGAGCTGGAAGAGGAGTAGACTGACGGGCTCCAAGGCAGAGACGGAGACATGCATTTTGGACCCGATCGAGCTTAGATAGAAGGGATCTAGAAGAATTACCATAAATATAGGAACAGTAATCAAGAACAGAGTTATCTTACAGTGAAGTAGATGCGATAATTTAAAGATATCCTTATTATTTGCTTTGGATTAACATAAAATAATCGTAATGGAATTTTCTTAGTTTTCTGGTTTACCATGATACTAACTGATGCCTTTTGCACTGTTACTTTTTGCGTTATGACTACATTGGCTATATCAGTAGCTGTATATCCAACTTTATACAGTTCAGTTTTAATATCCTCAATTTCAGTGGTATGATGTTAACCACGTATGGCTACTCTGTACAGCTTAGCAGCTTTACACTGGTAAGAATGAAATTCTACTCCATTCAGTTCATGTACGGAATTTTGGCTTGCTTCGTTTAACATCTCAATCGAATTTCTGTAGGAGTCGGAGTACTTACAATTTAATTTAACATCTCTATTGTCAAGGTTCTGAAGGGCCATTTCGTTATTAGTATTGTTGTCGAGCGTTTCGATCAGAGATCTAATATTTGAAATACTATGAACATGTATTGGGGGTATGCGTAGAGTTTTAACTGCATTGGCATATTCTTTTGGTTCTTCATGAATTGTATTTACAGATGTAGTGTTTGCATTCACCGAATTTATTTCATCATAACTACCTTTCGTCGCTGTTTCTTTTTTAGAATTGTTATTTCTTGTTTTAGTTTGGCAAATCTCGTTTGATAAAGAAGAATGTTCATTTAGTGTAGCTTGGTTTGCAATAGAAACAACCTCAAGCTGTCGTTCAATGGCGGTATAAATATCCTTCGTTAATTTCGGAATGTCTTCTTTTGTTACTTTTTTATTGTGAGAAATAGTCGCTAGCTTGTCGATAGAGTCTAGGTTATTTTTAATTTCACTTAAAATTTTGGCGAATTGTAACGAAATTACAAAGCAAGTTTCAACTGATTAAATTAACGTAAATGTTAGTTGATTATAAAGTACCTCAGTACGTGTAAATCACAAACGACTTATTTAAAATTATACAATCTACTGAAATAATGTTTACTGGCAATTTCGGCTGTAGAATGTAAATGTGAATTAGCTGAAACAATAAATTATCGTTTGGCAAGTGGTAACACCGACTGAGTTGAGAATTAAACTGTCGCCAGAAAGGTTGAACCGAATATTTCTACGTTTACGGAAAAAGAAGTATAGAAAAAAACACGAAAAAAAAGGGCCTCACCGACTGTTGGTAGCACAAATATTTGCAACATAAGATGGTTTGCAGTTTTTTTTTATTTTGTTCAATCCTTTAAGCTACAGTCTGCCATACTTAACTGCTGCGGCTATCACGACATAATGAGAGGGGTCAGCGACTATATTATTTTAGCTATTCTGTTTATTTTAAGAAAATTAATGATTGAATTTATTGCTGTTTGGGAATTTAATAGCATATCGGGAAGTGTTTTATACGGCAGGAGCGTACGTGTTGATATGAATACTGTGCATTCTATTAATATGTGCTGAACGATTGGGACGAAACTTCCCATACAGAAAGATGGCCCATTTAGAAGATGGTCGTGCGAGACTGTGGTATGACCTGTCCGCAGTCGACTGATTACACTGAAGTCTCTGCGGGGACAATTCATTGGGTGCCATCATGCCTCGGCCGTTGACTCTACTTGGGACAGAAAAGTCTGACACGCGTTCCATTGTTTCTTCCATTCTTGTTTGTTTTTCGCTAAAAAGAATTGTACCATGGATGAAGGAGGAGGTGAATATCTGCTCTGCGGAGCCCGCAGTGCTGACTGTGCCATTACGTTCGCCCTGGTATTTACGCATGACCGGGAACCCACATAAACGTCACCTGCCTTGTAGACTTCTGTATATTGATTATAATACGAAGAATTTGAGTAGTTATTATATTTCTTGTTTTAGAGCTGGATATGGCTTCTAGTGCTGCCAGGGAGTCTGTAATTATTAATGTCTTTTTGTTGGGCTCGCAAGAAGAAATTTATTGTAGTCCATATAGGATGGCATGCATTTCTACGTCCACTACTGTGCAAATATCATGGAATCGGAAAGAATGTGCTTTATCTGATACTACAAACGCATATGCCTTCGGCGATGTAATTGTGGTGGGGTTGTTTCTAGCACCATCTGTTTAGACTATAACGTGGTCGGTGTATTTATTTATTGTATTTTTAGCTATTTCGATAACGTCAGTTGGTAGCTGTCTGAAATTGTTTTTAAGTGATACGTTTGTTTTTATTAATGGGAACTTCCATGGGGGGTTAATGTGAGGTTTTGGTGCATAGTGTTTATGCTATTTAAATTTAAGAAGTCGAGGACTTCAGTCACAGGGTAATTTGAGAAGCTTGGCGTGCGTGAGAAATTTCTAACAGCCAAAGGAGTATGTGTTAATTACAGAAGAGTATACCATCGTCTATGATAGTTTCTATAGTATGACAACGGTGAGCACCCCAACAAATTGCATATGCTAGATACAGGAGCAGTTTGATGAGCTCCTAGGATCGAACGAACTGCAGAATTATGGATGACATCTAATGAATTTATTAAGGAATGACAGGTTTGGGAGTAGGCTGAGCATTCGTACATGATTTTAGATAAAATGATGAATTCATATACTGATAGAAGGAGCTTGAGGTGAATATTATATTTGGGATTTGATAAATATTTTTTATGATGCCGAAGGATTTTAAACACTTTTTCTTTAAACCTGGTATGCGTGGATGTCAGATTAGCCTGCAATCAAGTAATAGTCCCAAGAATTTCACTGTAGATTAGAAGGGTATAGGATTATTATCTGGCGTGAGAGAAATAGTAGGTGAGAGACAGCACGTCTTCTATGGAATTCAGTATATATTGTTTTGAAAGGAGAGAATACTAGACGATTGGTATTTGACCAGGATTGCAATTTATTTATTGTTTTTTGGAGAATATTTTGGGCATTGGAAGAAAGGCTGGAAGATAAAGAAATGTTCAAATTGTCGATATAAAGCCGAGCAGTAACAAGAGGCGTGATGCAATTTGTTATATCATTTACAAAGAATATAAATAAGGTTGCTTTTAGGGCAAAGCCTCGTGGAATGCTATTCTCTAGCAGCATAGTTGTTTAATTAGTATTTCCAACCTTAACTTGAAACTTTCTTTCTGTTAGAAAGTTTTTTATAGAGCTGGTTATATTTCCAGTTAACCCAGCGGTTAGTACCTTCATTAGTAGCCCCCGCCGCCATACTCGAACAAACGCTTTTTCCATGTCAAAAAATATTGCATGTACGCTTGTCGGCGGTGAAATGCTGTTGTAATTTGCCGCTGTAGGCTCAATAGATGATCAGTAAATGATCGCATCTTACGCCCCCCATCTTGAGTACAGAAAAGGAGATTATTCTGCTCAAGGAAATGGATGAGACGTTTGTTCACCATTTTCTCCATTGTTTCGGATATCACATTTAGGAGAGAAATGGGCCTGTAACTATGAAGGAGAAGAGGATTTTTGCTTGGCTTTAGAACAGGAACAATTTGGGCTATTTTTCATTGATGCGGGATAGAGCCTGACATCCAGATCGGTGGTAAATATTTTAACATGTACGGATGTATAGTATCAGGACTAGGAGAACTATTACGCGTATGATGTATGAGTTGGAAATTAAGTTCAGCATGAGTAAAATCGCAATTATACGGGCTGTTGTATCTTGAGGAATACATATTTCTACTGACTCTATTTCGACTTTTTGAACTTCAAATACATTTGTATATGATGTGGAAGCCGATACTAAAGAAAAGTATTGCGCGAATAAATTTGCAACTTGTGTACTATCGAATATAGTTGTGCCGTTGTCACTTAAATGCATACGGGACTTAAAACGCCTGATTCCGTTAATTGCTTTTATCTTTTCCCATGAGGGGTGATTTGATGTGGTATTCGATATCGATGTATCTTAGATCGTATCATCAGTCGTCCATCGCTTCATTTTGAATTTAATATTATATATATGTAAATTATGGTTGTCGTTGACATATGGAACCCTCAGCGCATGAAACATCATGCTCTGGCCTAGTTTAATATATTTTCTAACCAGTGTAAAACATGATTTTTTCTAAAGAACCAAAAAAAAAAATTCAAACCAAAATCTTTGTTAGAAACTAACTTCAGTTCTTTTCCCACACATAAGATCGGCAAAAGTCTATTTCAACTCATCAATTTAGACAGCTTTCTAGCATCTCCTCTTATGATATGATAAATCAGTCTAATAACTTGTTCTTCCTTCTCCAGAACTACCCCACTTTCTCATATTTGGAAAATTGCTAAGGCGTTCAAATCCCCGTCTTCAGAACACCCGTCTAACCTTAATCTCACTCGTGATAGCCTATTATCTTTTGTCGACTCCACTGTTCCCGCGTACGTTCCTAACTTTGATGAAATTTACTCCTTTCCTTCCGTACAGAGCTCTCCCCCGCACCCTTTAATATCTGCATTCAATATCAATGAACTGAAGTCTGTTCTCCTAAACTCCACCAGTCCTACACCGGGTATAGATGGTATTCCATACATAGTCCTTAAAAATCTGTCTGAGCAGTCACTTGCGTTTCTCCTTGAACTCTTCAATTCCTTTTTATCCAGGGGCATCACTCCGTCTTTCTGGAACTCCTTTATCGTTATTCCCATCCCGAAAAAAGATGCTTCCTACGTCCTATCTCTTTGGCATCATGTTTCAGGAAACTCTTTGAAGGCATGTTGAATAAACGTCTTGTTTGGTGACTGGAACATAACAACTTACTTCCTTCCAACATGTTTGGCTTTCGACCAGGCATTGGTCCTGCCGATTGTATTAGCTCCTTTGTTTCCCACGTTTATAAATCCTTCATACATAAGCATTTCACGCTGGCTTCTTTTATCGACTTATCCTCAGCCTTTGATAATGTTCATCTGCCTAGTCTAAAAGACGCAATGGCCGCAATTAATCTTCCAGTCAAACTCATTTCGCTGACTATTAATCTCATGATAAATCGCATTATCCACATTTTCTCTCCGTGGCTTCGAGCTACAAGAAGTGTTTTCCGCGGTCTTTCGCAAGGTTTCCCCCTCAGCCCCACTCTCTTCAATATATATACCATAGCTGCAGCATCTCTTCCTTTAAACTCCCTCTCTTTATTCTTTGCGGATGATATTCTTCTTTTTTCCTCTTCCTTCGACTTGGTAATCTCCAACGAAACTCTTAATTCGTCTTTGTTTGCACTTGAACAGTCCCTATCTTCTATTCACCTTTCTGTTTCTCCTTCTAAATCCTCTTCTATGGTTTTTACTCTCCGCCCCTACAATTCCACATTAGTCAACCTATCCCTGAATCAAGTTTCTCTTCCCCGTGTTACTTGCTTCTGCTATCTCGGTATTTACCTTAATAGTCGTCTGACCTTCTCTGAGCATATCGACCACCTTTCTTGTTCTGCCGTTAAAAGACTGAACTTGCTAAAATCCTTGTCTCCAACCAAATAGGGAGGTGATCCTCATCTGCTCATTTCCCTGTATACATCCATTATTCGCTCCAAGTTTGATTACTGCTCTTTTATCTATGGTTGTGCCTCCAAATCCCTTCTTTCCAAATTAGATATAATACAAAACTCCTGTCTCCGTCTTTGCCTCGGTGCTCTCAAATCCTCTCCCATTTCAGCCAATGCTCGCGGAATCTAACATACCTCCCCTCTCAGTTCGAAGGTCTTATTTGGGCTATCGATTCCTTTCCAAACGTTTACCTTTCACTTCGTCTCAACTTATTCCTTCCTACATTTACATTGCCAAGAACTGGCGTTTTGTTTCTAATAAAATCCCTATCTTAGCCCCTATTTCTCAACGCTACTAATGAACTAACTTTCATCTCGTATGAGTTTTAATTTTTAAACTAATCTTATTTCGATAAAAAAAGGTAACATTTTTTTTTTTATTTCGGTAAAAATTTGTTATTTGTTTATTTAGTTACGTCATTGAGGGGAAATATCTCGGTAACGTAGTCCTCCAAATAAAGGAAGAAGAAAACGATGATTCTGAAGTGGAATTAACCCCTGCACTAGTCAACGCTATTCCGCAAACCTACTTCAATCCGAAAAAATCCTACATCGTTCTCGGTTAGTATTCATCGGTTCTGTACTTGCGTTACAGTCGTTATTATCTACACTAATATATATTAATTACAACGTAATTCTTAGGCTACTCCCCATTCGAAAAAATTTCCCAGAAAAATGTCCCAATTTTATGTAACGTTTGTTGTTATATTTTATAGGATTTTTGTTATTGTTATTTAAAAAATGTCACAATTTTATGTAATGAAATATGTAACGAAAAATGTAACGAAAAAATGTCTTAATTTTATATAATGAAAGTTAAATGTTAGAATAGGACTTTTGTGGTTATGTTATTTTTTTTTTGTGTTGATGCCAGTAAGAATTACGTTGTAAATTTTGATCATTTTATACAAAGTATAGAAGAGAAAGAGACAGAAACGAAAGCAAGAGGGGTCAAGGGGCACAGCCCATTGTGAGGTCAAAATTGCCGAGTTTTATATATATATATATATATATATACTCGTATATACGAAAGAAGTACGTACTTATGCTTGCTTGTTTTCGCCAATTTTGAGGACTATTGAACCAATTTTAATTTTTTTTTAAAAACTGACAACTTGGGTCTTATTTCATTGCGTTTTATTAATTAGAATAAAAATTAGATGGCCGATGGGTTATAGGAGCCCCCTAAAAAAGAAAAAAAAAATAGATCTAAAAACAAATTTTTATTTACAACAAAAATGTTTAATACATCACTAGAATACATATATTAATAAGACATTTTTGTTAAAAAAAAATTTTTTTTTTCATATATGTTGTATTTAAATCACTTCCTCGTCATTATATGTATATTTATTCCTCATCTCATACATCTTTTTTTTTTACAGTAAAATTTATGTATCAGTGGCGAATACTGTTTTTCCTCCGTACGAAAACGGTTGATATAACATCGCATGCACTACTACACAAACAAAAATCAAGATGCCGCTTTATTTTTTAAATTTCAAAGAATAAAAAATTAAATTTATGTAAAAATGAAAATGATATTTAAATTTCGATAGGAAAAATAATTTATGCGAATAGAAAGAGGAAGTAAAATGAAGTCAAAAAATAAATCAATAAGTAATAAGGGTTATCAAGTAATTTTAATTTAAGAACTATACAGTGAAACGTATACAGCATCTTCATCTTAAACAAAAAAAAGAAATTGAGTGTACTATTTAAGAGAAAATTACAAATATATTTGAAAAATTTACTTTAAAGTGAAAAATGAATACGTCTGCTCGCATTAATGAACTTTTCTAAATTGCTGATCTCATGATTATAAGTTCGCTGCACTACCGCTTCAGTACCACTATTTATCAAAGTCGACAGATTTTTGCTCGCGGTACATTTCGTTAACCGTATTTATAGATTAAACGTATGAACGTCAGAAGCATCTGAAATGTTTCCAATGAAGAGCCGTTTTGTTTCGAAATGTTCTTGAAATTGATGAGGTTTATAGTGACGCAATCAGGCAATATCACATTTTCTTCGTTTTTATACGATAGCGAAGTTGTCATATATGTATACCTTATGTATAAAGAGGTAATGTTTGTAAGTTTAGATGTAGGAGATAATCTCCGAAACTACTTATTCGATTTTAAAAATTCTTTCACCAATATTTAGAATGGACTTTCAAGGTGGATATAGGCCATATATCATTCCGTCAAAATAAACGGACTTTTCGCGGCGACCAATTTTTCATATTATCCAGTTAATCTTGTTAAAATAAAAGTCGACGAAAAAATGGTCGAGCGATGGGTACACGGATTTTTCCGTTGTTTTAAGTGATTTCGACATAATTGCGGTAAAACCCGAAAATACAACTATAATAAAAATTCAGTTAAAAAAAATATAGTATCTGGAAATTATTTCGTTAAAATAAAAGTACTCCTCTGGGCGACTAATTTTTCAACTAAAGTCAACGAAAAAATGGTGGAGCAATCGATCACACTAGTATTATAAGGAGGTAATGTTTGTACGTTTGGATGTAGGAAGTAATCTCCGAACTTACTCATCCGATTTCAAAATTTATTCGATTTTTGAATAAAATTACTTAGTTCAGGGGAGTGATATAATTTTGTGTATTGAGTTTTTACTGATATTTTCACAGTCACGAACTGGATTCCACGTGGGCGTAATTTAACAAATAAAGTAATTTTTTAAAACCGTATTTCACGCGGGTGCAGCTAGTTATATCTATTATATAAAGTTGCAAGAAAAAAAATCCTGCAGACCGTTCTATAGTAGCTAGAGAATTAATTTTTTTTCAATCGACGTATTTTCTTCGTCACATCATAAGAAAATAATAAGACCCTCAAAATTTTTAAATTAAAGAGCCCAAATTTCGAAACATGTGAAAATCAAGTTTTAAGAAACTAATTTTTAAAAAATTCCGCAGCCGGTTCTATATGAGTTATGATAATAATTTTCTTTTTAATCTGGACACTAAGGTCTTCAAAATATGGGAAAAATAAAAGATACGAAAAATTTTGATATTTAGGGAACAAAATTTGTGAAAATACACTCTTAAAGCGATAACCCTGGAAACTAAAAAAAAGTCCACAGCTCTTTCCATGGTAGCTGGAGAATCATTCTTTTTTTTTAAATGATGTATTTCAACCGCTAGAATATAGGAAAAATACGAAACCTCAGAAATTTTAAAAGTAAAGGGCTCAAATTTTGAAAAATATGAAAATCAAGTTTCAAGAAAAATTTTTTAAAATAATTCTACAACCGGTTCTATATAAGTTACGGTATTGATTTCCTGTTTAACCTGCACACTACGGTCTCTAGAATAGGGAGAAAATATAAAATTCGAAAAATGTTGATATTAGGGAACCAAAATTTTGGAAAATACGCGCTTAATTTGGTAAAAAAGAGTCCACAGCTCCCACCATAGTAGCTGGAGGGTCACTATTTTTTTTATACGATGTATTCCAACCGCTAGAATATAGGAAAAATACGAGACCCCAAAAATTTTTAAATTAAAGGACCCAATTTTGAAAAATGTGAAAATCAAGCTTTAAAAAAATTTTTTCAAGAAATTCCACAGCCGAATCTATATGAGTTAGGGTATTGATTTTCATTTTAACTGACATACTAAGGTCTCCAGAATGCAGGAAAAATAAGAAACTAAAAAATATTTGATATTTAGGGAGCAAAATTTGGAAAAATACACGTTTAACGTGAAAATACTGGAAATTAAAAAAAAAGTCGACGGCATTTTCCATGGCAGCTGGAGGGTCATTATTTTTTTTAAATGATGTATTTCAATTGCTAGAATATAGGAAAAATACGAAACCTCAAACAATTTAAAATTAAAGGAATCAAATTTTGAAAAATATGAAAATCAGGTTTTAAAAAAAAAATTAAAAAAAAATTCTATAGCCGATTCTATATAAGTTTGCAGTATTGATTTTCTTTTTAACCTATACACTAAGGTCTCCAGAATAGGGAGAAAATACAAAATTCGAAAAATTTTGGTATTAAGGAACCATAATTTTGGAAAATATAGGCTTAAAGCAGTAATCCCGGAATCTAAAAAAAAGATCACAGCCATTTCCATGATAGTTGGTAGCTCACTTTAAATGATGTATTTCAATCGATAAAATATAGGAAAAATATGAGACCTCCGAAATTTTAAAATTAAAGTGCCCAAATTTTGAAAAATTTTAAAATCAAGCTTCAAGAAAATTTTTTTAAAAAAATTCCGCAGCCGGATCTATATGTGTTATGGCATTGATTTTCTTCTTAACCTGCACACTAAAGTCTCCAAAATACAGGAAAAATAAGAAGTTCGAAATATTTTGATATTTAGGGACCAAAATTTGGGAAGATACACGATGAAAGCGGTAAGATTGGGAACTAAAAAAAAAGTCCACAGCCCTTTTTTTTTTTTTTTTTTTTACCCCCCCTTGGGTTTGCTAGCAAAGAGCATTAGCCCAGCAAAAAGGAATAGACACATGGAATAGAATAGAAATTATATTTTTATTCTGTCGGCAATGGAATCAAGGAACACCCCTAGGACAGGAACAACAGAGATAGTAGGTAGAGAAAGAACATAAGAGGCGTTGAAAGGAGCAGGAAGACCAATCTTTAAAAGATGACAATAAAGTAACTCACGCTCGCGAGATAAACCGAAGCACTCGAAGAGCACGTGATTCGCATCGCAAACATACTGGGAACCTTCAGGATCCAATGGACAAAAAGGAGAATCAGCCAAAGAGAAGCGATTTAGTGAAGAAGGAAGGAGACTATGCGAGAAACGGAGGCGAGATAATTTAGTAATTATGGACCGATGCAAACTGGGAAACTCATAGAACCAAGGACGAGGGAGAGGAACAGGATTAATCAAGAGATAAAAGGAATTAGGATTAGTGAAAAGAGATACATAAACAGAATGCCAAAGTCTAAGATGGCAGGATTTAGTTGGAAGAAGAATATTGTGTGCTGGAACCCTACTAATAAAATTCCCATTGGAAACAGCAGCTTTAGCAAGGAGGTCGACGGCTACATTTCCATCAATGCCTGCATGTCCTGGAATCCAAAGAAAGTCAATCTGGGTACACGTCGATGAGGATAGATCATGAAGAAGAGAACGAATAGAAAGGATAATAGCATCAGTGGAAGGAGAAAGGGAAGGTGGAGATAGCGCTAGAAGAACACTTAAAGAATCAGAAACAATAAGGAATTTGGAAGAACTTGCAGAAGAGGAAATATAAATAATGGCTTGTAGAATGGCAACAGATTCTGCAGTAAAGACAGAACAAAAGGACGGAAGTCTAAAAGACCGAGAATGAAAGAACTGAGGGCACAAGAATGCCGCCCCAACTCCGATCGGGCTCTTCGATCCGTCAGTAAAAATTAAAGAGTGATCACGGAATAGAGAGTTAATTGTATTATTAAATTCCATACTGACGATATGAGAGGGAGAGGATTTAAGGAAGCATGGCATGAAGATGATATTTGGTGGCTTTAACAATTTGGAATAGACGTAAGAAAAAAATGGAAGCTTGTGATGAGGAATGACAAAAGGGGAAAATTTAGAAAGGCGAAACGATATATGAGATAGTATAGGAATTTTATTGGAGGAAAAACGCCAGTGACGAAGGATAAAAGAATAAGAGGTACTGATATTTGACGAGGAAGTGGAAAAACGTTTAATGAGAAAGCGATAACCCAAATAAGATCTTCGGATGAACAGAGGACAGATATTGGATTCAGATAGAATGGCTGGGATAGGAGATGACCTCAGAGCTCCGAGACAAAGCCGAAGGCAACTGTTTTGGAGACGATCTAATTTGTAGAGAACGGATTTGGAAGCGTTGCCATATAAGAAACTGCAATAATCCAATCTAGAGCGTATGAGAGATTTATACAACATTATTAACACAGAAGGATCGCCTCCCCATCTCGTAGGGGAGAGAGCTTTAAGAAGGTTAAAGACTTTAAGCGAGGAAGCATATAAATGGCTGATATGATCATGGAAAGACAGACGAGGGGATAAAGTGATACCCAGATAACGAAAAGAACTGACTATTGGAATGGAATGATTTTTTAGATTTATTTCAAATGAGCCCGGGTTGTAAGGTCGAAGGGTGAAGACTACAGCTGCTGATTTTGGGGCGGAAATGAAGAGATGAATGTTAGAAAGGGCCTCTTCTAGAGTACTTAAGGAGCTGTTTAGTTCCTCATTGGCAACTAGAAGATTACGGGAAGAAGAGTAAACAAGGATATCATCTGCAAAAAATAAAGTTTTGGATTTTAAGGAGAGAAAACCAATTTTGGAAACATATAAATTAAATAAAGTAGGGCTAAGGCAAGAACCTTGCGGAAGGCCCTGGAAGACCTTCCTTGAGGCGAAAAAGGAAGGAGCAGAAAGGAGGAGAGTTCTACTTTGAAAAAGATTTATAATTAGGAAGGATATGGATGCAGGGATATTTAAAGACATCATAACGTTTTTGAGCGTGGGAAGATGGACGCTTTCGTATGCACTGGCTACATCAATAAAAGCTGCAATTGTGAATTCTTTGGAAATAAATGATTTGTAAATGTCAGCAAGGAAAAGACTGATACAATCTGGAGGGCCTAAGCCAGGACGAAAACCAAACTGGTTGTCTGGAAGCAAGTTATTGTGTTCCAGCCACCAGACCAGCCGTTTGTTAAGCATGCTCTCAAAGAGTTTTCTCAGGCAAGAAGCTAAAGAAATGGGCCGAAAGGCAGAGGAATTATTCTTGGGAATTGGAATAACAACGAAGATGTTCCATGAATCAGGAATAGAACCAGATTGCAGGAAGGAATTTAAAATTATTAAAAGAATTTGGAGAGACTTTACAGATAGGTTTTTGAGGATGGAGTAAGAAATTTTATCATGGCCCGGACAGGAGTTGGAGGAGTTTTTCAAGGAAGAAAGAAGTTCAGAGAGGGAAAAGTTAGAGGAAAGGAAATGAGGTGATAATTGGTAAGGAGGAATTAAAGAATCCACTTCATCATAGTTAGGGACATAATCAGGAGCTATGGAGTCAAAGAAAGAAGAAAGAGTATCCTTAGGAAGACTGGAGCTAGACGGGCGTTCGGAAATAGAATTTCTAAAAGCTTTAGCCAACTTCCACACTTTGGAAATAGGAGTGAATCGAGAAAAGGAAGAGCAAAAGGATTTCCAAGCATTTTTCTTGGCGTTTTTGAGAATATATCTGGCTCTAGCGTTCGAACTCTTGTAAGTCAAGAAATTATTAAAAGTAGGTTGAGTGCGGAATGATTTAAAGTTAGACAAACTTTGATTGACAGCAGCTGTGCAGTCCCCATTCCACCACAGTGATGAAGCCCTTAATGAATGACTTTTCCGGGCTTGAGGATAGAGTGGGGAAGACAGTGTTAGAGCAGAGGAGATAGAATTAGTAAAGGATGAATATTGTGAAATAGCATCGTTTTCTACTTGTATTGCAGGAAGGTCTGAGTCCACAATAAACCGAAATCTATTCCAATCAGTTTTATGCAGGTTCCAATCAGCATAATGCAAAGGCGTAAATGAAGATGAAAGAGAAGGGAGATGGAAGTCATTAAGAACAATGAGGATCGGAACGTGGTCACTGCCGAAAGTACCATCTAGAGTTTTCCACGAGGATTTAAGAGCTGTGTCGGAGGAAACAAAAGATAGATCGATAGAACTAGAAGTAGACGATGATTTGAAGAAGGTGTGAGAACCATCATTTAGGAGAACTAAATTATAATTGAAAATTACTTCCTCTATAATTGTGCCATTCCTGTTATAACTGGAACAACCCCATAGAGGCGAGTGGGAGTTCCAGTCGCCGCCGACCATGAAAGGGCGAGGAATAGAATTCAAGAACAAGTCAAATGGGAAATCGCGTAAGTTATAGGACGGTGGGATGTAGGAGGAGACAAGATTAAAACTTTTACCGTGACACAATGGGATTGAGACGTGAACTAAATTCGGATTAAGAGGACTGGAAGAAAGGAAGGAAAAACTATCATGATGGATGAAATGTACATCTTTTCTTATAAGAATAGCAGCTCCGCCATAGCCGTCGTCCCGATTCGAACTGACTAAGGAGTATCCTCGAATTCGAATATTGGAAGATTGTTTGAGCCAAGTTTCTGACAGGAGAGCAACCTGAATGTTATATTGATCCAACAAACCTTCGAGAGAGCATTTATTGGCATTAAGACTTCTACAGTTCCATTGAAGAATATTTAGCCTGTTTGACATCATTTAAAGTACAGAAAAATAGTTGGAGGGGAAGGAACCATGTAAGTGTAGAAGAGGAAGGGAAATAATACCTTACAGCCTGCAGATTTGGAAGAGAGAGGAAAATCGGAGAAGGAATGAGTGTAGGCTCGGGTAGTCCACGCAAAGCCAGTTGAAAGTATTGAATAAAAACAAGGAAAGATACGGCAGAAGAAAGGATGCAAAAAAAGACAATGGAGAGACATCTGTTTTCCCAGATAACTTACGAATGAGGAATATGAAAACTTATTGCGATGCTCACTGAGGAAAAACCACTTCCTCTCTCGCTTGCTTACCAACTTAATTAGGTATGGAATGATGAGGAAAGGGCTGCGGGTCAAAGTGAAGAAATTAAGATTAAGCAAGAAATAATTAGAGATTAAATTCGCTTTGGGAGTTTGGTAGTGATTGATAAGATTCACAGTAGTGCGTTATCGCGTTCATATTTGTTGTTTAACGATTGAAAGTAATAAGACTAGATAATGGAAAATAAAATAATAGAGAGATTGGACCTCATTTGGGAAGAAATCAAAGCAATAAAAACGGTATGTAATAATACTAACATTAAAATCGATAATATTAACGCGGAACTAGCGAGTCTGAAAAACGAAAATGAAATAATTAAGAAAGAGATGGAGGATATTAAAAAAGAAAAGGAATGTCTACGCGAGGAAATAAATAAGATAAACCAATATTCGAGAAGGGACAACATTATAATACACGGAATAGCCTATGAGAAGGATGAGAACATCAAATCGAAGGTAGTTAAAATAGCGCAGGAACTAGGCGTACAATTAAAAGAATTCGATTTGAAGGCGGTGCATCGGCTACAATCGCGGGATAATATAACAGCGGCAGTAATAGTAAAATTAAATAATAGAGAGAAAAAATCACAACTGATAATTAATTCAAAGAAGAGGAAATTATGCGGCAGTGATGTAGGACTAGAGTCATCGGCGAAAATATACGTAAGTGAAGATCTAACACAGGACACAAGAGAAAGATTACTCGCCGCGAAACAAGAACGAAAAAATGGAAACTTGGCTTTTGTGTGGGAAAGAGAAGGGAAGGTATACATAAAGACTACTATAGATGCAAGTACGATAAGAATAGATAATATGATACAGTTGAATCAAGTACTGATGAATCACACGGAAACACAGCCGACGTTAACCAACGTGGAAGCAAAAGCGGACACGCCGATACAACAACAGCAGCAACATAAGAAAACAAAACAAGCAGTTATTGATACGTTTACCGTAGCTAATTCGAATAACGCGTCGTCAATTATAACACGTTCGACTAAAAATAAATGAAATGTAAGACCAAACTCGAACTTTTGCCCAGTCACGCCTGGTCAGCGAGGGCAAACTGGACTACACCCCTCAAACAGCACTTCACAGGATAGAGTTAAAATCAAAGGTAAAAATAAAAATAATATTAAAAAGAATTTTAAAACCGATTTTAAAAATATATTTAAAAATAAAATTAGAAATACTCGTAATTATAGTTATAATAACGAAATAAAGTTAGCAAGTTTTAATGCAAGAACCCTTAAAAGTAAAGAAAATGTTATGGAAATAGAGGAAGCATTTGATAAAAAACATTTAGACGTATTAGGGCTCTCAGAAACTAAAAGACAGGGAGAAAAAATTTTAGAATTAAAATCGGCAAAAGTTCTATGCTGGACAGGTAATAATAAAGGGCAGAAGGGAGTCGGCTTCCTCATAAGTAAAAAATGCAAAAAGAACTTGATAGAATATAGAGGTTATAGTGATAGAATAGCATTAGTAAAATTTAGAGTAGACAAATTTAGCTCATTAACGATAATCCAAGTCTACGCCCCAACATCGAACTCTGATGAGATAGAAATCGAAGAATTTTATAATAAATTAAATAAAATTATATTAGGTCTAAGAATTAACATGAATAATCAGATTATTATAATGGGAGACTTCAATAGTCAAATAGGTATGAGAAGGTCGGAAGAGGAAAAAATTTTAGGCCCATATAATTTTGGAAGGAGAAACGCGAGAGGTGAGAAATTAGTGAAATTCTGTCTGGAAAATAATTTTAGTATTATAAATAGTTATTTTAAGAAACGCAGAGGACGACTATGGACCTGGACCTCTCCAAACGGGAAATATAATACTCAAATAGACTACATGCTGACTAATAGCCGAGTAAATATAAAAAACTTTGAAGTAATAAATAATTTTCAATACTATTCGGACCACAGGCCAGTGAGTTGCGAATTAGTGTTCAAAGAAAGGAGAAGGTTACCTGTGCAAAAGTTAAAAAAAAATGTATATGTCGAAGGAAAATGAAGCTGAATATAACAGAGTATTTAAAAAGGTTCTGGAGACTAAACGAATAGAAGAATATCAATTCAATATGGAAAAACTGGATGGGTTAATTAAGGAATTAATTATAAACTCAAAGAAGGAATTAATGCATAAAAAAGTATTTGGAAAAAATGGAGGGCTCCCACAAGACATTTCGGCTAAGATAGAAGAGAGACAGAGATTGATAAATAAAAGGAATAAGTCCCCAAAGGAAAGAATAGAGCTAAATTTGATGTGTAAATTAATAAAATATAAATTAAGAACCTTCAATAAAGAGAAAGAAGTGGAGATGATAAAAAAGATTTTAGAATCAACAAAGAGTACAAAAATCATAAGGAAAAATTTAGGACAAGGATTAAATTGGCATGTATGTTTAGCGAATAGAAATAACCTTAAAATATATAACAGACTAGATATAAACACCACCGCTACAAATTATTTCGGTAATCTCTACAAAAAAATAGACGATATGGAAGAAACGGACTTAATAAATGAAGTACAAGAAGACGAACCAAAATTCTTAAGAGAGGAAATAGAAAAGGTAGTGGGTACCTTAAAAAGCGATAAAGCAACAGGTGCAGATGAAATTACAAACGAGCAAATAAAATACGCAGGAGGAGAAATGATAGAGCTATTAACAATTCTGTTTAACCTGATTCTAAGTAATAGGAAAATTCCTAAAAGTTGGAAAGAATCAAATATTATTTTAATTTATAAAAAAGGAAACAAAGAAAAAATGGAAAATTATAGACCAATCTGTCTAGGTTCTACCATCTCTAAAATCTTTTCAAAAGTCCTATCAAATAGAATAAAAAATATATTAGAATTCGAACAACCTCCAGAACAAGCAGGTTTCAGAAATGGTTATTCAACAATTGATCACTTACATGTTGTAAACCAATTAATCGAGAAATGTAAAGAATTCCAGATAGAGTTAAATTTATTATTTATCGACTATACTAAAGCTTTTGATTCACTAAACCATAGATTCCTATTATCAGCATTAAAGAAACAAGGAGTCCCCGAGAATTTTAGAGCAATAATCGATGATACGTATAAAGGCATGAAAGCTAGAATAATAACGGATAAAATAGGTAAATTTTTCGAAATAGGGAGAGGTATTAAACAAGGGGACCCGCTCTCCCCATTACTATTCTGTTCAGCACTAGAGGAAACGTTTAAGAAATTAGATTGGTCAAATAGGGGTATAAAAATAAACGGAAAATATCTAAATAACCTCAGATTTGCTGACGACATAATATTAATATCGGATAAAATAGATGATTTACAGAGTATGCTAAACGAACTCAACGAAGCAGGAAAAGAGGCAGGTTTAAGTATAAATTTAGAAAAAACAAAATGGGTGTCAAATGGGAGTTTGAATAAAGAAATAAGATTGGATAATAAGAGGATTGAAAGACTTGACAATATTATTTATCTAGGTCAATTAATTTCGGCGGATAATAGAACAATAAAGGAGGTGGAACGTAGAATTGTACTTACCTGGCGGAAATATTGGTCCTTAAAACATATCTTTAAAGGCCCATATAGTAATAGTCTAAAATGTGCAATACTAAACAGCTGTGTAGTACCCACCCTTACTTATGGTTGTCAGACTTGGACCTTATCTACAAATTTAGAAAATAAAATAGAAAGACTGCAGAAGGCAGTAGAGAGGTCTATGTTAGGCATTAGACTAAAGGATAAAATTAAACATAAAGACATCAGGAATAAACTTAACAATACTAGTATTTTTAATAGAATAATAAAGAGACAAAAATGGGACTGGACGGGACATATAGCTAGGATTGGAAGCGATAAATGGACAAAGATTGTAACGGACTGGAGTCTTTATAACAAACGAAAAAGAGGAAGACAAAAATTAAGGTGGGACGATAATATTTCTAAAATGTTAGGACATAAACATTATCAAAGAGTAGCCTGGGACCGGCGTGAATGGGCACGTTTGAGGGAGGCCTTTGCCCGATATAAGGGCTAATAGTATTACTTATAATTTAAGATTATATTATATAGAAATATACTTATGGCTAATAATAATAATAATAATAATAATAATAAATTCGCTTTAAAAAGGGTCATAACTGGAACGAAAAGGACTTTGAAAATGATTAAATTGAAACAGACTAACCGTCTTTCTTTACCGTAGCCCAGCGTGTTTGAAAGAAGACCGAAGGAAAGATGAAAAAAGGAAAAAGTCAGATATTTGAGGATGAGAATCATGCATCTAATAATTAGTATTGATTTGCACGGTTTAAAACCGAAGAAAAAAGAAGTTTTATACAATTGTGCATTGCAATCAACCATACACCGTCCTCGACTACTGTCGAACCCAATCGAAGTTCGCAGAAAGAGGCAATGGTCATAAAAATAATGCAAAGCATATAGATCAGAACAGAAACATCTGTTAACCTTTCTCGCTTTTAACAGTATAGCTGAGAAAAGAAAATTGATCCAAACAAAAATTATGAACAATTCTCCACCGTTCTCATCACCCGCAGGTTTCAAGTTGCGAGACGAGACAATGGTGATAACAGGAATAGGAAACATATATTTTTGGAATAAGGCGTATGATGTCTGTATTCTCAGTAATGCAATCCGGGAGAAACATAAGATTACAGAAGGAAATGTGATAGGAATTAACGGCCTGAGCTCCGGAATGCTGGTTAGCCTAGATAAAGGAATATGGCAAGAGAACGACAGAGTAGAAATTTGGGAAAAAACATAAAATTCAATGACAAGAACCATAGCGAATTTTACACATATGCAAGAGAAGAAATTAGAATGGAATTTCACAATCATAAGGACCATTAACGGAAATACAGGAAGTTGACCAGTTACGTAGCCGTAGAATTCGGAGGACAGTGAGCAAATAACAATTGGAAAAGCTTGAGCGATGCCAAGCGAAATTCAGGACTTTGACGTAGGTTAGGAGGGGTATTTTGAAGGTTTAAGCTGAAGTCTAGCTTATCGACAGCTTCTTCTGCTGACATGGGAACGGAGGAGTTGGGATTAGGAAAAATTAGAGTAGTTGGTACCTGTTGTTGCAAGCAAGAGTTAGGTGAGTTGGGAAGAGAATAAGAAGGAACGTTATGAGACGATGCACTGTGCGTTGATTCGGGGAAGAAGAGGCCGTTACGATAATTACGATTGTTTGACGGAAGAGGAGGGAAATGCTGATTAGGAACGGGAAGAGATTTGGGAGATCGTGACCGATTGGGTCGGCGAGAAAACTTGGAAGGAGAAGAATGCAGGTTTTTTTGAGCTATATCGGAAAAAGAAAAAGCTAAGTTGGTAAGATTGGATTTTTTAATTATACTAGCTTCATTATAGGACACGTTTTCGTAAGCCATGATTTTACGAAGATGAAGCTGGTCTTGAAAAACAGGACACTGTCTATCGGTGGCTAAATGATTACCCTTGCAGTTGAGGCATTTAGAATCTGACGGCTGCGGAGCTGAACAAGAATCCAAGGAATGCAACTCATTACATTTAGGACAACGTGGTTTACTGCGACAAAACTTGTCGGTGTGGCCAAAACGAAAACAAGCTCGGCATTGGATAGGAGGTCTTACGCTGGGTTCCACTGCACAACGAAGATGAAAAAAATGAACATAACTGGGAAGGAAAGGTGATTTGAATTTAATTTCGATTAGGGGAATTGGACGAAATTTATCGCCATCTCTTTTCTTGAGTCGTCGAATTGAAGCTACCGGCACTTCCGCTGAAATATCTTCCAATAATTCTTCTTCGGTAATATCTACAGGTACATTACGAATAATGCCAAAAGAGAACAATAGATTATTAGGAATAAAGGCCTTAAAGTCATTTTTATTAAGGAAGTCAGAATCAAGAAGAAAATTATTTGCTGAGCTAATATTCCTAAAAAAGAGTCTAAGTCTGTTACTGCCCGCTCGGAGGATTTCTGTGATTGATTTAGTTCTATTAAGGAGAATTTTAGCAGCAGCAAAGGGATGTAAATTTCCTATATTAAGCTCAGAGAGCGATTGCAGTATAATGTGTATAGAACCATTATACTCTACAGGGAAAAGAATTACCTCATTTTTATTATTAATTTTTGTACTATTATCGATAATGTCGTGGGAAGTTTTTATATTGAAATTTTTAATAGCTTCGATAGCATTATCATTAGAATTATTTTTACTAAGATTATTATTATTACTACTGCTACTATTATTATTACTGCCGGAAAGTTTTGATAAATCAGATTCTGATAGTCGCAGATCTTTGCTAGGGATCGACGCGACCGGTGAAAGGGGACCGGTTGGTTTACGCTTGGTTGAAGCGTCCATGTCCATTTGAAGGGTTAAATTCGTTTTTGCCGGTTTAGTATCTTTGGCGGAGGCCGCAGGGCGGCCCCCACTAGACGTACTCATCAATTAATCCAAAAAAAAAGGGGAGGAGAAAAAAGGAAATAAATAAATGATAGTAAAAGAAAGACAAATTAAAAAATAATAAAATAGAATAAAATAAATAAATAAAAATAAATACTGTTCGAAATAATACGTATTACTCTTCGAAATAAAATCAAATCTATGTATGAATAGAGAAGATTTAGCGTATTATAAATAAACAAAAGAAACGATCTCACCGATATGCCGTTAACAATGCGAGCTGATAAGCCGGACAAGAACGCGAGCAAACAAGAGATAACGCACGACGTTTTACATCGTTCACAAGCCCTTTCCATGGTAGCTGGAGAGTCATTCCCGTTTTTAAATAATGTAATAGAATTCCTGGAATACACAGAAAATACGAGAGCCCTAAAATTTAAAAGTTAAATGCACACATGAAAGGTTTGATGGAATTTCTGAATAAAAAATTCAAAGAACCAACGGAAGAAAAAAATAATAATATAAATCTAAACCAATAGATATGGTAGATAACAAAAATAAAAATAATATCTCAGACAAAATATTACAAATAATTGTTATTATCAACATCACGATATATGCGTTTAGATAGATTAGTGCAAGAATACTTTGTTGATGTACGGTGTAAGGTGGAAGAAGAAAAATCACGGTTTTTATTAGATTTAATCAAATAAAAATCCTAAGAATGGATACTCGAAGTGAAATAGTCGAATGTATCGCAGCTGAAGGAGGTCCAAAATCGGGAAAAATTTACCTTCCAAGCTCATATACACATGGTTCGCGTTATATGCAATTAACATATCAGGATGATATAGTAGTTGTTGCCAGATTAGGTAAACCAATCTTTTTTATTACGACGACGTATAATCCTAATTGGATAGAAATAACGTTAAATTTAAATAAAAAGCAATATCATATCGATTGTGCAGATTTATATTGTAGCATATTCTAATTAAAATTAAATAATTTATTAAAAGTTTGAAAGTTCAGGTGAAATTTTCGGAGAAATGGTTTATATTTTATACGTAATCGAATTCCAAAAAAGACGTCTTCCTCATGCTCATATTGCTTTAAGAGTAAACAATTCGTCCGTAACTAATGAAGAGATTAATAATTTTGTTCAAGCCACAATCCGAATTTTTAAAATTTGATTCTTTAAGTTTTAAAATTTTTGCCTATTTATTCATTTCTACATTATAAAGGCGAAAAGACGATTTTCTCTATTTTTTACTTTATATCTAATGCACCCGAAGTATTACAGTCGTGGGAGAAAAATAACAAAAAAAAGTCAATAGCCCTCATAACAGCTACAGCTTTTTTTTTTTTTTAATCAACGTCGTTTCATTAAAACATAAAAAAACATGAAATATCCAAAATTTTAAAAAAACATAACAAAAATTATCAATGTTAGTTACAATGTAAATGTAGCAGTTCCTGAAATTCAAATATTTAAACTATGATTATAGAACATTGTGTCCTAGACGTTTCCGTGTGAACAGAGTTAATATAATAATATATTATTTCTGACAACATTTATTTATTTATGTATACTGAATCATTATTGAAATCTATGAACATGAATAGTTTATGAATTTATGAAAAAATATCTGGCTATTGCGAAGAAATTCTTTCTTCTTAATACTGCATGGCTAATTTCGTCGATATATTTCACCGAAATTATACATAAGTAGGTTGTATTAACTATTTAATCGAGTGATCATTGATCTCGAGAATCAAGAAACGCAGTGAACTGATACCAAGTCAACCATCATCGCACTCCTGCCGATAACAGTGATACGTTTCGTTTTAAATATTTCCTTTATACTATCCACAAAACTCTTTGTGTATTATTATTATTATTATTGTGTTGTTCTCCAGCGGTCGACTGACAAAGAAAGTGCTTTAAATTGTAATTAGAATATCAACTTTCAGATAACCTATCGAAATATTTCAACTTTCGCTTACCGTATTGATTTTCATACCAGAGTCTCCAAAAAGAATTAAATGTAACATATATTCCTCTCACATATATTACACTGCTAGCGGTTTCGGTGTTTTTGGATATTTTAATCTAAATCCTAATTTTTTTTAATTGACGTATTGGTGTACTTCTTTTTTCAAAAAAAGATTAGTATATGTAAGCGCTGCAGACTTTATGAAAATTTACAAAGTAGGTACAGTTTAAAGTCCGAAAGAACGCCGTCTGCGAGACCAATTCCCTAGTATATGAATATGTATGTAACCATAAATTTATAAAAATATTATTATTCGTATTTATAATATTATTTTCAACATTTTCGTAAATTTATTACTGATTTATTTCGCTGGACAAGAAAAATTTCGGGAATATTTCAAAAATTAAATGGTTCCTCATTGGGAACATTTTAAACTATCGTTATGAACGTCAGTTTGCTGTGATAAAATGTTGGTAACGTAATCACAGATTGACGGCGAAAACTGTGCAGTGTACAATGCGCATGTAGCTCACTCGAAGTGGCAAAATACCTGGTTCCCGCAATACGCTTCAATCTGATTGACTATTTACGCTGTTATGTACGTGTGTGTATGCTTTTTAATACGCTTTTAGAGACTTGCCAATATCGGAGAAGTGCTCACAGCGTCTAGCGAACAAAACATACAAGCACGCAGATCATCTAATCGGAATTTACTATTATTGAACAATGATGGGTGACTGGTGCTTTGCACATTTTTACGCATATACATATGTATGCGTGTGTGTGCGCGCACACATACATAAATATAATCATATGTAGTGGGTGAATGAAAATAAGTGATCGGAGGGAGAGAAAATTTATGTTTATTTATTTATTTATTAAATTTTTATATTTTTATTAATCATTTTTAAAAAATTCCTTTTTTCCAAATGTTATCTAATCGTTACTTCCATTATACTTAACGCGTTAATTAAATCCTTACAGGGAACAAAAAATGGATTTTGATCATTATATTTTAAACGAAAACAGCTCATGAATTTAATTTTTTTTCGTTGCTTCATCGAATTTCTTAAAATTCTTCTGTACTCGGTTACTTTTTGTTATAAAATGTGCGTGATTATTTCTAGTGCGAACAGTGTTAGCCTGATAGTGAGTCAGTTGGTAGGTACTTTTTCCCACATAAATCATCTCCTCAGAATAGGATGAAATGATTGTTTTCTGATGGTGGCGTAAGCTTTATTGAACTCTTGAGTGCTATATATGGTTGACGTTGAATCTTGAAGAAACAGAAATTTCTGTTCATCGTTTTAAGTTCGTTCAATTCATAATGCTCACGCAGTTCAATGCATAAAACAACGAACTGTTTGTACCTACCGACCATCGCGCTATTTCGTTTTTCATTCTGAAACCCCTTTACCCGAAATTTCCGACATTGCACTTCGGAGAGTGCTGCTAAAGTAGAAAATGGAAGGAGAGGTCGTCTGGAACCTTCGGTGACGTGATTATTTATTATACGTGTGTAACTCGCAAAAAATTTTTGTTTACAGGCGGCTTCGGCGGTTTTGGAATAGAACTGTGCAAATTTATGATGAATCGTAAGGCTAAGTATGTTGTTGTCGTTTCTCGAAGCGGGGTAAAAACGAACGGACATCGCTTAGTCATTAACGAATATAATGAAGCCGGAGGCGCACTAATCGTTTCAACAGCGGATTGTACGACTCTAGAAGGCGCGAAAGAAGTCATCGAAGAAGCCGAATATTTTGCACCAGTTGGTGGTATATTCAATTTAGCCGCTGTAAGTTCGGTTATTTATTCTTCGTCGTTCGCGCGGTTTAATAGTGACGAGAATTTTAATTTTGTATTAATCTAATAATTCCAAAAAATCGATTAAATAGAGAACGAGTAACGTCTCTTACGGGAAAAAATTTGTTTAAAGTTACTTTTTTGCTCTGCGGTTAGCGTAATTTCGCTGTTTTAACATAGTATCCGTTAACGTTGACCAGGTGCTAAAAGACGGAATATTTGAAAATTTAACGGCAGCCGATTTCGAATCCGTTTGCAATTCTAAAATAAAGGCAACAAAAAATTTGGACACCCTATCCAGGCAATTGTGTCCAGAATTGGAATATTTCGTAACCTTCTCGTCAGTTTCATGCGGTCGCGGAAATGCCGGACAAACCAATTACGGATTTGCCAATTCCGCCATGGACCGAATATGCGAGAATCGCGTCGCTGCCGGATATCCCGGGGTATTTATTCTTTTATCTGTTACACAATTATTCTGTTCGCTTACGTACGTTTTCACATTCTTCGGTGTCACTGCTTAAAACCCGTTTAGTACTTATCGAGCTTTTTGTATTTGATCGATTTTATTACCTATTTACTGATGCGTCTCTATAATGGTCGATGTAAGTTCTCCTTTTCCTTTTTTTTTTTACGCATCGCTGGCATATGAGACCAATCAATTCCACCTGAAAAAGTTTTTAATCTGCATGTAATAAACGTTCCGCATAGTTTTCCGGTATTTATGGATGGAAGGTTATAAAAATTGTTTAATTATAAAATTTCAATTCTGGAATGGTTTACAAATTTCGAACGGATTCAAGCTAAATTCATTAATTATTTTTTCTATATTTAGTTGTTTTTTTTTGGTTTCTAAATTACCTTTCTTGAAAATTTATGTCCTACACTTTTTTTTTTTGGTTTTTAAAAAACATTATACCAGCGGTCAGTTCAGAATAGATCTTATTTAGGAAAATGCACCCAGTCAACATTCTCTTGTGAAATACACCAAAAATATGCCGTAAAAAATTTACCTAACCAAAAATAATCAGTTACGACTTTTTTTTCTCTTTTTTTTTTTTTTAAATGGGTTCGGTGTCAGCACTGACCCAACTACATCAGCTTAGATCACCTACTCAGATTCTGAGACGATCGGGGATAGGGAGTAAAATAAAAGTAGAAAGGGAATAACGGCTAGAGATGGGAAGGGGAGGATAAAGGAATCTTTGAAAGGAGTAGGAAAGGATAAAGGATTGAAAGGGGTAGGAAGATCCAACGCCAAGAGTTTGGCGTTTTAGATGACAGCACTCGGGAAAAAAAACAGGACAATGAAAAAGGATATGGTTGGGATCGCATATAAAGGGAGAATCGGTACAGTGGAGAGGGTAAAAGGGAGAAGGCGAGAGAGAAAAAGAAAAACAAGAAGAGAGAAAGAGAGAATGACCAAATCTTAGTCTGATTAAGGAATAAATAGCCGAGCACCGAGAAAAGGGATGAAATTGGAACCAGGGCTATGAGTTGGGAATAGGCTGTGAGAGGAGGTAGAAGAAGGAACGATTGGCGAAGAAAGAAGGGTAAACGTCAATCTATAGTCTGGCATGGAGATTTGAGGAGAGAAAAAGGATGTCTGAGGCAGGAAAATGGGAGAGGAGTGGACCACTGAGAAACGCCAAGCGAGCTAGGAAGTCAGCTGCTTCGTTGCTCTCAATGCCAGAGTGGCCATGAACCCATAAAAAGTCAATAAGGAATGCTAAGCGCAAGGCACGAACAGAAAGAATAATATCATTAGACGAGTGGGAAGGAGGAGAAGAAATAGCTTGCAGCACAGATTTGGAATCAGAAACAATGGGAAATTTACGGATCCCTCTTGGAGAGGAAATAAAGGAGACAGCACGGAGAATGGAGATTGCTTCAGCAGAAAAAATGGAACAAAAAGAAGGAAGTTTGAAGGATTCCGAGTGATTAAGTGAGGGGGCTGTAAAAGCAGCGCCCACCCCATTAATCTATTTGGAACCATCAGTGAAGATTTTTACATAACGGGAAATGAAGAATTTAAGATGTGGACATAATTACTGACCACTGTACTCTGGGGAGTGAACGCGAAGTGGAAGAGAGTTGAATGAGATGGGGAGGCATATTCCATTGAAATCAAAAGAAAAGTAAGGAAGCTTAGTGCGGGAAAAGACATAAGGAGAAAACTTAGAAACTTGAGCAGCTACGTGCGCAAGAAACGACTTTTATAAGTTGAATAAGTTAACTGACAACGAGGTAAGCTATTGTTTTCTTGCTAAACATCTTCCACTTACGTCCTCAACTGTTATCCGTTCCTACCTTTCCAATTCTAAATCTGCTGTTGTATCCTTTATCATCTCTCTTCAGCCTAGTTCGTTTTATCCTTACACAATTTCCTTTAACATTCTCGCATTACTTCCCCCTTTAACTTTACCAAACTCTACCATCCTCCTAATAAAATGTTCATTGTACCTACGCTCTCAAGATTTTTTCCACGAGCCCTAATTAGACAGGAATTTCGGAATACTCTCAGTTCTCAGTTTCCATCTCATCTAACCCTGTTTACATTGATGATTCGAAGAAGCCGGATGGTGTCGGTGCCTCTTTTGTCCTTCCGGATTTTAACTTTTCAAAATCTTTCCGTTTGCTTCCTTCCTGTTTCATATTCGTAAACGAATTAATGACTACGATCCGCTATTTTCATTTCCTTCGAACACTTTTCTGCAATTATTTGGTTATGTTTGACTCCGCTACCGTGCTTCAGGTCATTCGTACTCTCTTACCTCATCATTCTTGGTATACTTGCTCACTTATCCACATTCTTTCTTTCCTCTTTACACCATTCACACTGACATTCAATAATATTTTTGTTAATGGAGCGGCTAATTCTTTGGATCGGTTGCTGCTTTTTCCCGCTTCCTTTCCTTCATCTCATCCTTCAATCTCTTTCCGGTGTGTAAAAGTTTTGGTCGCATATTTATTTCTAGTCGCTTCTTATTCCACAAAGCAAATTGGGAAACGTTTCGTGACAAGGTCTCTGTCCCACATCAACTCAGGACCTCTGCGGTAGAAAATATCAAGATACTTCTTGAGGCTATGTTTACTGCAGCGGAAACGGCGATCCCTAAATCTACCCTCTCGCCCTGCCCACGCCGTGTTCCCTGGTAGTGTAGTGAAGTTGCCGTAGCAATACGAAACCGTAAGCGAGCTCTTAGGAAATACAAATCTTCACAATTACTCAGTGACCTGATTGAATTCAATAAGCTACACGCCAAAGCACGTTACATAATTAAGATGAAGAAGCGAGAATCCTGGACCTCTTTCATTGATTCAATAGCCCAATCCACATCTTACCAAATGACGTGGGCAAAAATTAAATCGATGAATGGCCCTAATCGATCCAAAACCCCCTACCTCCTTAATCCATGACAACTCAGTCGTATCAGATCCAAGCAATGTTGCGGATATCTTCGCTCGGCACTACCAGAATGAGTTCTCCTCCTTAGTCTGTTCCACCAAGTTTACATCTAGAAAAGCTTCTTATGAACAACAAGAATTATCCTCCCTTCAACAGTCCACGGATGCTTTCAACAGAAAATTTTCCATGGCTAAATTAAACTTTCAACTCAAATTTCATACTCGAAACAGTGCACCTGGTCCCGACTTTGTTCATCCATACATGGTTAAGTATTTGCCAGCGCAGGCAAAAGAGTTTCTTCTTAATATTTATAACCAAATATGGGTATCTGGTGATATTCCTCAATTCTGGAAAATAGCATACATTATTCCTATATTAAAACCAAATAAAGATCCATTCCGTCCTGAAAGCTATCGTCTAATTTCCCTTTTAAACGTCTTATCCAAAGTAATGGAAAAAATGGTAAACAGGCGCCTCCTTTTTGTCCTTGAACAAAATAATATCCTTTCTCCTATACGAGCCGGAGGGCGTAAAGCGAGTTCGACAGGCGATCACTTAAAAATTTAACAACGGCAAATAATAACGAGCTTCCACCGCCATCAACATACATATGGGGTCTTTTTCGATTTAGAAAAAGCATTTGATCGCATATGGCGGCATGGATTATTGCTAAAGCTCAAAGCCGCAGGAATAAATGGCCAGATGGGCAATTATATCGCTAGCTTTTTAAGCAACCGAACGATCCGGGTTAAGATCGCTGCATCATTATCAGCACCCATTCCAACGGAGAATGGCGTGCCACAAGGTTCTGCTCTGAGTGCAACCTTACTCATAATTTACGTCAATGACGTAGCCGAATGCATCTCGCCGCCTATAACCGCCCGGCTGTTTATCGATGATCTTAACATCTCCTTATCGTCAACTTTTTAGAACGAGAAAAGGAATTCTGTCTTTACCAGGAGAGGAATTAGAAGAATTACGTAAGGCAACTTCCAATTCAGTGTAGGTAAAAGGAGTGAGTGGGAAATGAGAGGAGGTGAGGGGAACCGGGATGCGACAGGATTCTTGGAAGCTAGGAACGTAACAAGGAGCTAAGGAATTCATAAATGGAATTAATTTGTCCGGAGACAGGATATGATTTGAAAGATGTTGAGCTGAGGGAGATTTGAAAGTCTTCGCCATTTTCCAAATGTGAGTAAGAGGAGTGGAACGGGAGAAAGCCGAGCAGAAATTTTTTTGCCGGCATGAAGAGCGGTTGTTAGTTCACTGAAAAAAAAAAAAACAAAGGAAAGACAAGAAAAATTCTACAAAAAATACTGCTATATCAGAAACCACTGGGAGGGTCTCAATTCACCAATTGTTAATGACACGCCGGTTACGGAAAAACCAAGAAGTGATTAGTGGTAGGATTGACGCACACACAAGTATAAGTGACGGGGGAAATAGTGATGATAGCGACCCTTTCAAAAGAAAAAAAAAAAAAAAAAGGTATAATTAACGAAGTCGTAGTCGGCTGGAACGAGTTAGATTATAGTTTAATTTCTGAGGATGGATCGTGTAATTCGGAACGTTAAATAGGTGTGATAATGTCGACGTGGTGTCTACCAAAAATTGTGATCTCGATGTTAATATGAACCACGAAGACTCTTTGCGTGTTGTGATAACATTGATATTATTTCCTTTTCCTTTAAATCTTTTATCCGGTTAATGAAAATGATACCACGATTATCGCATACGTGTTGAAGTCGCGCAGTTATTACCGACAATTCGCACTGCTTCGATTGCGGACGATCAGTATTGTTCACGTAACTGTACGTTTTAATTAATCTTTTTAAATGTCTTAATTTAGCTGTCCATACAATGGGGAGCCATCGGTGACGTCGGTTTGCTGCTGGAAAAATCCTTTATTACGGATGACATTGAAGTCGGCGGAATCATTCCACAAAAGTTGCGTTCCTGTTTGGATACGTTCGATTATTTCCTACAACAAAAAGAGCCAGTTTTATCGACTACCGTCCTGGCTGCAAGAAATAAAAATAACAACAGCACCCAACTTAAACCGGCAGATGTTGTGGCCAATATTTTGGGTATATAATTTTAATCACGCTTAAATTTAAATGACTGTTAAAAAGCTTGGGGAGAGGGGGACGCAAACACTTACGCCGAATTACTAAGCTTTCTGTTAATTTGCAAATTCGCTTCATTCGAGAATATTATGTTTACCGCACTGAGAGATAATCAAGCAGAAGATGATAATTATTTATAAAAAACTATCGTTCACAGCCTGAGGGGGAAAAAAAACTTGACGAAAAAAAAAAAAAGGTTTTATAATAATTGAAGCAATTTTAATTTTGTAATTATTTCTATAGCGCGGAGTAAACAAAGCATGTCGATTCTACAATTCTATTCTTGATTGAATAATAATGTATTTCACGCATTTCCCATTCTAATTTATTAACGTAACTAAGTACCAATTAATTCATCCTAGAGTAAAACAGGCTGAGAAACATTAACCAGTTTTCTTGTTGTGTTGAAATGAACAATACGCACCGTTTAGAGTTACATGAACTTGTTTACGGTAATATTTTTTTCAATTAATTTATCGACAACTCTTTGATAATAAGCTTCAAGAAAAAACGGAAAAGGCTGTAGAAATTTCTCATTACCCACGGGATAGAGGTGGTTCATGCGTTACAAGCTATTAATAGTAGCATACGAAATAGATCACCTGAAAGTTTCTTTTTATTTCCCCGCCGGCTGTAATGGAGTTATCGAATAGAATTCATGTTTCTGTGTATAGAAAATCTGATGCGTCACGGATAAATACTTCTATCTAGATTTTTTCGATGTAATAATGTTAATTAGACGAAAATATACCGAAAATTGCGGGAGAGAATGGTGGTTTACCGTGCAAATTGTTCTTCGCAACAGAGTATTTATACTAGCAACCTGAACATTATAAACAGTTAGTATCGATGACGAATTCGAGGGAAGCCGAATACCGGAAGTAATTGTAAAATTATACTACCGATGGATTATTATTTTCAAATCCTCTTGGATGCGCTACCGTTTTCACAGTGAAAATCGCTTAATACCACGTCAGAGAATTACCAATTTAGTTATTAGAATCCATTTGTCGTTTCAAACGATATTGAAAAAAATAAATAAAAAAAAATATTACAGCGATATTTTTTTTGTAAAAAATTACTGATTATTATTTATTATATATATATTTATTTAATGACGCTCGACTGCTGTGGTCATTTGCGTCCACGATACAGAATGGAAATTATAATAACAATGCAAAAATAACTATTATTACATATTAATATGTCTTAATTATATTAAATTGAGTACATTTGCAATCTTTAAAAAATGTATTAATTTCTGGATTATATCCTATCTGTCCTGTAATACTTCTTCTATGCTTGGACCGGCTATTGACGCTTCGTTCCTTTGTCGATCGAATTGTTGGCACTCTGTGATTATATGTCCTATCGTTGTAGCAAAGAGCTGGCAAAAAGGACACAACGCTTGCGTTTCTCCATTGATCAGTCGGCCGTGCGTTAGCCTAGTGTGACCGATTCGTATCCTCGCTAGAGCAACTTCCTCTCGTCTATTTGTACGGTACGATGTTGTCCAGGTTCCGATTTGAGGTTTGATCTGGCGTAGCTTATTGCCGCTTAGCCGCGCCCAATGCTCTTGGTTAGCTAGTTCTAACGAATCTCTTATGTGATCTGTAATTGCTATTAGATATTTATCTCTGCCAGTTTTGACTTTTTGCCATGGCGGACTCGGTAGATTAGGCAAGTTCAGTGTTATGGGAGCTAGATTGAGCTGGCGAATAAGATTCTTGCACCGCAGACCAAATGCTTCGTTGTTTTTGGAGTACAGCTTTTCCAGATTTGAGTGAAAAGTTTTGTAGTAATTAGGTTGTGTCTTGTTCATGCTGAGTCTAAAATAATACTTGAGTGCTAGCATAGTATGGAGGTTTTTTAAACTTTACTATGTTGCTTTCGATGTGTAAGCTTATTATAACCGGGCTTGTGCAGAAGGCTCCGAGATGAATAGAGCTTGGTTTTGTACAATGTCCAATTTTCTGACGACTTTACGCGTTGCCGCACCGTATATTATAGCGCCGTATTCTATTATTGATCGCATGTGCGTGCCATACAACCGCAGTAGTGTTCGCCTGCCTGAGCCCCGGGATTTGTGGTGCAGTGTCTTTAGTAGTTTGAGTGCGTTCATATATACATCTTGTTTTTATATGCTATACGTGGTGCTTCCAGCTGAGCTTTTTGTCGAATATTAGGCCAAGAAATTTTGTTTCCTCTTTATTCTGTATACATTCTCGATTCAATTTTAGTAGGATAGGCCGAGAATTTGAATTGTTTCTAGAGAAACATCCTGCAAACGTCTTTTGTGAAGAAAAGCGAATGTTTTTTGTAACTGCCCACTTCTCGATTCGGGCGATGTTTCGTTGAAGAATTGTTTCTAACTCTGCTATATCACTACTTCTAATATAAATGACTAAGTCATCTGCGTATATGGAATACTTTACCGGAGCGTTAATATGTTCTTTCAAGTCGGACAACGCAAGTATAAACGGTAATGGGCACAATACAGAACCTTGAGGGACGACTCCTGTTATTTGGCTTTTTCCAGACGATAATGAATTACCTACTCTAACTTTGAAATTTCTGTTCGTTAAAAAAGAGCGGATAAATTTCGGTAGGTTGCCTCAAAACCCGCTCTTGTAAAGCGTACTTAATATGGAACCGAGCGATACGTGATCAAACGCCTTTTCTATGTCAAAGAAGACGCTTAAAGTGTGTTGGCGTAAAGCGAAACCATCCTGGATTTCTTGTTGTAGATGTATTATTAGGTTATCAACCGTAGAACGCCCTTTTCTGAATCCGTTTTGTAAATTATCTAGGATTTGCTTGTTTCCCGCGATCCACATTAATCTGCTACCAACAATTTTCTCCATTACTTTGCATAAAACACAGGACAAGGATATAGGCCTGTAGCTCACAGGATCATGTTGGTTCTTGTTATGTTTTAGGATTGGTATGATATTTGTTTCTCTCCACACGTCTGGAAAAATGTTCGATTTCCAAATTTGATTGAATAGGTTACAAATATATTGTAATTTAGGTTCCTCTAGGTGTTTTAACATCTCTGGGTGTAATCGGTCTGGGCCTGCTGCTGAATTTTTAAAATTTTTTATGGTTGAGTAAACTTCGTGATATGTAATATCTACGTTGTATGGCTCAACGATGTCTGAGTCGAAATTGGGGTTCGCATATGAGATGTTGCATATCTGAACGTTGTTCGTTTTACGGTAGTGATCTGCCATTATTTCTGCGATTCTATTACTGTCATGTACTAACTCGCCGGATGGAGCTCTAATTGTAGTTATATGGCTGATATTATTGTTATTCGTTATTTTTCTAATCTTATCCTACAATAGCGTTATCGGAGTATTCGAGTTTATACTGGAAACGAAGTTTTTCCAGACTTCTTTTTTCCTCTGTATTACAGTTCGCCTGGCCAGAGCTCTGGCTTTTTTGAACAGTATGAGATTTTCATAAGTTAGGAAACGCTTATATCTACCTAGCAATTTATTCTTTCTTTGTATAGTACATTTGCATGCTTCATCCCACCAGGGAACTCTACGTTTTTTATGGTTTGAACAGCTTTTTGATACCTGTAGATCAGCCGATAATAGAATGTTTTGAGTTATTTTGTTGTTTAGCGTGACCGAATTGGTGGTCTACTAATTGCGGAATGCGTTTTCATTAAACAAAAATCTACTTATTTAAAATAACAAACGCAGCCTTAACTAGTTCGAAAAAATCAATTAAACTTTTTTGAAAATAAAAAGAAGCTAAATCAAATAAACACAAAAAATATCCTTGAAAATATACGGTGCCTAATTTCTATACTTTTTGAATATTTAAATATAGTTCATATAATTCTCTCACTCTTGTTCGAAAAATTTTTGTCACTATAACCATAGCCGATAAAAGTAATCCGGTTAAAAAGCGTAACAAAATCTGGTCACTGCTCCGACGGATGAAACACTACGTTCATTGTCTGCTCCGTTAAATATCCCACGGCACTCACTCATTCAGTATACACCTGTTCCGCTATAAAACATAAACAGGTGAAATAAGAAACACGGCTGGGAGTTTGTTTCTTCTAACACAATTATTCATTACGGTCCGAATTGTTTTTCATTTAACGAGAAGTAAATTATTTCTTACCGGAAATTACATGATATTATGAACGATTGAAAATTTTCTGCACCTTTTTCCCCTATTTTCACTTATTATTGCTGTTTATTTTTCAAATTTTTGAAAAGGCAAGATGCTAACTAATTTCAGTCGTTTACTTTAGGACGTTTCATTTCATTTTTCGCTTTTTGTTGTTCCCTATTAAAATTTAACCATCCTGATGTGAATAATCTAATTTTTTTTTTTTTATGCACAATTATGTAAAAAACAATGAATCTTTATTATGTGTTAATCTTACGTTTCGCATATCAGTTATTATGACGAAGATAATAGTTTTGCAGCAAAGCAAGGCACCCTAGCACAAATCTTTAGTGTAGAATTGTCCCGATTGTGGCAAAATCTATCACTACATGCGACATGTTACCGTAACCGATATATCCCTATGTGGTGTAACGTTTTTCTAAATATTTACCTTTTTTCAAATTACTGTAGTATAACGAAACTATGCTTTAATTTTCAGGTATTAAGGATTTGGACAGTATAAATAAAAACGCAACTCTGGTTGAATTGGGTACCGATTCGTTAACTACTGTAGAAATTAAACAACATCTTGAGCGAAAGTTCAAGATCATTTTAAGCGCTCCAGAAATACTACAGCTGACATTTGCAAAATTAGAAGAACTCAGCTGATAAGCGCAAAAACGTATATATTATTATTTTCCCTTTGGACTTGAAAAAAAAAAATAAATAAAAAGAAAAAAAATCAGTCATTACCTAAATATATTTAATATTTTAATTATAAGCATAAAGTTTTGTCGTAATTTTAATGTTTAAGAAAAAAATCCTGCGAGTGATACTATTGGTTTGAGGAAAATGTGTATTTCGAATTTAGTTAAATTGTATCATTTAACTAAAATTAACTAAATCCGTTTTGTATGCATACAGATTTAAAATCTTTTTTTGCACCTCTGATATATTGAAGTTTTTAGCTCTGTAATACACGAGTGAAATTGAACGAAACCACAAAATTATACAATAAATTTGGTTCACGTCAGAATTGAGTGTTTTTTTTTATTTGCGATTTTTACATTTCAAAGGTAATTTGGATTATTGTCTTCAATTGACAGTGTGATTAGTTTAACCGAGAATGTATAATACATAATTAATTATCAAGGCGATCTCGTAAATATCTTACCAATGACGAAAACTGATTTATCTTATTAATTTGTGCAGTTCCGCAATATATATATTTTGTTTTTTTTTTTCTTACTAACTTACCTCTCTCCTTTTTTCTAAAACTGTTTCTCGCCTTTTTTTATTTTCCTAAATATTCCGCTTTATGATGATACACCTCTTGCCACTGTTCCCCTTTTTTCCAGTCATAATCTCAATTCATACGCGCATACACCGATATCAAATAAGATGGGTAAGAAGTCTGATAAAAATTGTATCGTGTTGAAATCTTTTTTATAAGGTTTGCAATCGTTTTTTTTTTTTTTTTATAAATTAAGTTAGCAAAAGTGACTTTTTCAGTTACCGTAAAAATAAGATATTCTGGTTAGTGCGACGAGTTTTGTTTTCGCGTTCTATTGTTGCGAGATTTATCTCTGATTACCGATTTTATTTCGTGATTATTTTCCCGCGGCTGTTTCAATTATTGCACTGATCGTCTGAATACCGCGACAGTGGTAGTGCGATAAGTTATCTCGATGTCACAGTCCGGACCCCCGCCACTGCGGCGGGGCAACCACAACGCTAGCAGCAAAGCAGTACCGCCAACTACTACCACAGGTACTAGTATGAAACTAACACAACCGGCAAGTAAACAGCCAACAACTACGACAAAGATACAACCCTCTTCTCATCGTGTTTTGCCTACAGAAGCTGGTGGTAAGATCGTTTCAAGTAATAATCAACATACCAATACAACCACACACGCACCCGCAGAAGATAACAAACAATTAACATCGCCTGATAATAAAAATATAATGAATAATATCAATGAAACAAGCCAGTTTAATATTAAACAAAATCTAAACTGTAATCAACTTGCAAACGAACACGACTCTCAAATAAACGAATCTAATATAAAAACGACTTTTGCGGAAAAAGCAAAATCTATCGCTAAAAATAAAATATCTCCGTTAAATGATCTGATAAATTACCCAAACGACCAGCAAGGGCTTATGTTCCCCTATATCCCACCCCTGACGATCTATGATTACTTAGAGTCTTTAAAAAATCAAGTTGGAGGGGCCCTCAATATCACTGCAGCAGGACGAATTTCCCAAAACAGATTAATAATATTTTTAAAAACACAGAGCATTACGGACAATTTCTTCGCTAATGGTGGAGAAATAAACATAGGCTCCCAAGTAATTCAAGCGAAGAGATTGCGCAATCCATCCAACAAATTAATTTTATCGAATGTGTCCGCAACCATCCCCAATAATATAATAATTTCGTACCTAAATACAGTACTACAATTGAAACTGCTCTCACCGATCTCAATACTCCGGTTAAACCCATCCAATGCCGAATTTGGGCATATAATTAGTTTTCGACGTCAAGTCTACATAGAACAAGTAAACTGTGAAATTATTCCTGAATACGTGGACGTAAGACATGGTGACCGAGAACACCGTTTATACTTACAACTGGAGAACCATATATGTAAAAATTGCAATGGAAAATCGAAGAAGTCGAAACAAGTAACTCTCGAAAACCGACCGACGGAGCTCACAAATGAACAGACTGATAAACAAAATGAAACTACGATAAAGATTACTGTTCCTACTCTCTTAACGTGCGCATCACCTGCTGAAATAAAGACCGACCATCCATCATGTACCACAAAACGCCCTCACCCGACTACACCTGATGAGCCGAAAAATAATGACGATCACCCGTTAAGCATAAAACCTGCGACGAAGAAAATAAATTTGATCTCCCCTAGACAAGAGATCGAACAGTTATCAAATGGCCTTAAAGAAGGAAACAGTCATGATAAAAAAGATGAAGACTTTAGTCTATGTACAGACCAACCAGAACAGGCACCCCAGCCTAGGACAAAACATATGGAAGAACCTCAGGAGAGTAGTAAACCGAAGTGTAATGTGAGTAAGACAGACCAAGTCGACACAGAACATAATACCCGATCTAAAGTGAATCAGAAAAAGCAATTACAGAATGACCTTGAAAGGATATTAGAACGTGCAAAACCATTTATTATAGAGAATCAACCATCATCGATTATGGGATACGAGGAGTTTAAAAACTTTGTCAACAACATCATCAATAATACCGATTACATTAACTTTGCCTCGGATTACACAGAGAATAAAGAGGGGCTGATCCATACAATTATGACAATAAAACCATATCTAAATGGGAAAAGCATAAAAAATAGGTGTACGCGTATTATTAATAGGCTGTCAACTTCCCTAGAAGACTATTCAACCGACGAACAGAGTGAAATAAACTCAGACTAAAAGTCCATGTTACCTACACCTTGATAAAAGATTTATACGACCGCAATGATGAATAAGAGTAATATAATACAATGGAATTGCCGAAGCTACCGAAGAAACAGCGATGAGTTAGAGCAAATGATTAATACACTAAATCCTGCCATCATTTGCCTACAAGAAACCCGTCTAAGACCATCAGATTACATATCGATCAAAGATTACAACATCTTTCGACATGATCACACTCTCAATAACAGAGCGAGTGGCGGTGTAGCCACTTTGGTACACATGAACTACCCAGTGAAGAAAATAACAATATCGTCATCTTTTCAAGTAGTGACCGTGTCAGTTAAGATCCCCTCTCTGTCATCTGTTGAAATTGTAGTATGCAATTGTTATTTACCACCCAATAGCAATGCGTCAAAAACACAGTTTGACTCTCTTATAGAGCAGTTAGGACACCAACATATAATACTAGGCGACTTCAACGCTCACTGCCCAGCATGGGGATCAGCATCAGAAAACCAACATGGATCAGTAATATCAAAAACTATGTTAGATAAGGACCTAGTATTACTTCCACCAAACGCGCCAACCCATTTCAATTTTACTTATAACACCTTTTCAACACTAGATCTATTTTTCTGTTCCAGTGTACTCGCCCCAAAATTTAATGTAACAGTATCTGAAGACTTATGTTCTAGTGACCATTATCCAATAATAATAAATTTCCAAAAACAAGTGTATAAAAATAACGAGGAGAGGGAGTTAAAATTTCAATATCACAAAGCAGACTGGGTAACCTATTCATCAAAAATAAAAGTTCCCACCCAGATTCCCACATTTTTAGAATCCAAGATAGATACACTGATAAAAATAATCCTAGAAGCTGCCGAGACAACAATTCCAAAAGCGACTTCAAAGAAATCTAAGCTTAGGTTACCGTGGTGGTGTAAAGAGATCAGAGTTGCTATAGTGCAGAGGAAACAAGCTCTGAGAAAATATAAAATAACCAGACTTCAAGAACACCTAATTGAGTTTAAAAAAATATCGTGCAGCTGCAAGAGACCTGATTCGAGCCAGAAAGCAGGAAGTATGGCAAAAATTGGTAGAGTCTATAACGCAAACGACAAATAATCACTATATGTGGAAGAAAATCAAATCTATAAATGGAACGCCAAATACCCTTAAAAATCCAACAATAAATGATAATGGAACATTAATTACCGACCACCAGCAAGTGGCCAATCAGTTTGCGAAGTTCTTCTCCACAGAATCATCTATGGACAAATATACGAAAGAGTTTCAGGAACTAAAAGCGCATATAGAGCAAAATAAGGTGGAATTCAAAACCGATGGTGATGAACCTTTCAACCGCCCGTTCACTTATGATGAACTCGAATTCCAACTTCAATTTCATACAAAAAATAGTGCACCTGGCATAGATCAAATCCACCCCTATATGATCAAATACGCGTCGCAGTCCGCTAAAGAATTACTATTAGAAATATACAATCAAATATGGGATACCGGTGATATACCAAAGAATTGGAAGGTTGCTATGATTGTCCCAGTCTTAAAACCTAATAAGGATCCGTGTTCGACACAGGGTTACAGACCAATTTCCTTAATAATAACGTTATCCAAAATACTAGAAAAAATGGTCAACAGACGCCTCCTATATTTCTTAGAATCTAACTCCATCCTATCGCCTATACAAGCTGGAGGACGCAGGTCGAAGTCAACTATCAACCATTTGATAGGTTTACAAAGACAAATTGTATCAGCCTTTCATCGCCGATCTCACTTGTACTCAGTGTTCTTCGATATAGAGAAGGCATTCGACCGTGTTCCGAGGTTTTTATTGCTTCAGAAATTAAAAACGGTCGGAGTGGACGGTAAGCTGGGGCGATACATTCAAAGCTTTCTAACCGAACGATTAATACAAATAAGAATCGGTTTAGCAATCTCAGAACCCATCTCTATTGAGAATGGAATTCCGCAGGGCTCTGCTTTAAGTGCAACCCTATTTATATTATATATTAATGACATCGCTGACTGCATAAAACCTCCAGTAGTAGGTAGATTATACATTGATGATCTCAATATATCTTTTTCCTCTGATAATCCTTCTCTAGCTAAATCCATATTACAAAAAACAATTAATAAATTAAGTAAATGGTCTGAGAACAACGGATTAATGTTTTCCAGTCAAAAATCTATATGTGTTGATTTCCATCGAAAACGCCAACCTCAAAACCAAATACAACTGTTCCTAAAAGAATCGCAACTCCAGTTTAAATCATCAGCAACCTTCCTGGGAGTATCACTAGATCCCTCGTTGACATGGAGATACCACGTAACTAATCTAAAGTCAAAATGCTATCATTCCTTGAATATAATGAAATGTTTATCCAACCGAAAATTCAATATCCACCTAAAGCTACTACTAAACATATACAAAACATTAATACTCAGTAAAATCAATTATGCATGTCAGGTGTACTCATCAGCAAAGAAATCAGTATTAAAGATACTTGATCCAATACAAAACTCTGCGCTTCGCATTATCCTGGGAGCACACCGTACTTCACCTTCATCCAGTTTGTGTTCCTTAACGGGGATATTACCCCTAAAATACAGTCGCTCGTTACATAGCTATCGTAGTTTATTAAAGTGGTCGACTGAAAACAAAATAGTTTGCCCCTTCAAACCTGCTTTCCCCAACGATTTACTACCAAAAGTAAATAAATTGCTGCGTAAACATAATGTACCCCTTCCGTGCCTGGCGGAAGCTAAGAGGTTACCACTGCTTCCACCATGGGACCAGTACCCAGTAAAAATAAATCTATCACTATTAGAGTACAATAACTCGCAAACAGCTATAGAAGATCTCAAAAAGAAGGCAATTGAGGTGATTAACAGATACGAAGATTTCACAAAGGTGTATACAGACGGATCTAAGGCGTGTACAGGTATATTGTCACCAGCAGCGTGTGCCTACGAAATTGATGGAGTACTAGTAGGGGTCCGTTTAAATGATGCGTGTTCGGCACTGGATGCAGAAATGCTTGCAGTTCTGCTCTGTCTCCAGGAGTACGACAGTTCCAAAGCTCAACCGAAAAAGATTTTGATAATTACTGATTCTCTGACCACCATACAAAATCTACAAAATAATAATGCAGAAGAATCAATCGCGCAAAAAATCCAAGGGACTCTGCTATTGCTAGACCAGAAGGGCTTTCGGTTTGAGTTCCTATGGGTCCCTGCACATACTCAGATCCCGGGAAATGAGCGCGCGAATCTAGAAGCTCGGTCTGCTATGTTATCTCCAATGCCGCGTAAATCAGGAGGCCCAACAACACTCGATATTTTCCTACGCGAAAGACTAACTGAGCAGTGGAGCAAAGAATGGATGTCAAAGACTACGTTATTGCGCCAAATTAAGCCGATGATCGATCCATGGTGGCCGCCGACTGATAGCACGCGTGTCGAATACACAACGATCAATCGGCTAAGAATAGGGCACACAGCTAAAAGTCATGACCACATACTGCAAAGAATAACTATCCCTAATACATGTCCATACTGTGGTGAATTAAAATACCCGTCAGTACAACACATCATAATTGAATGTCGCACTTTTAATGCAGTCCGTCCAAGCACTTTCATAACGTTATCAGAAATATTAAGCGACAAATCGTATAACACCTTGAAGAAGTTCATTCAGGATGGCGGACTGTTGGGTGGTCTTTAGGTAGCCTGGGCAGCTCTCACCGTAATAACCTTAGTAGTTAAAAACGGTATTTCAAAAAAAAAAAAAAAAAAAAAAAAAAAAACAAAACATCATATATTGTTTTGTATTCACGGTGATAGGAATAAATTTCTTGTATCTATTATTATATTCTTGTACAAGTAAAATTTTATTGAAATGTAAAATTAGTTGAAATTCAGAAAGTTTGCAATTTCCGTTAATTTTGAAAAATATACTATAAGAAATTACGATTTCTTTCGTGGAGGGGGTCCCTAAAATTACAAACAAATTATGACTTTGCTAGAAGCTTTTTCGATCAACGCTAATGTAATAAATCGTTACACCGAATTTTTACTATTTATTGTTAGCGGCTAATTGTGAGGAGCATATCAGACCTTTATTTTGAAAAATATATTAAACGGAAAATATCTCGGGAATAAATCCCTTTCCGGAAGAAATCACCGCGAACTCGGCTGCGGTGTCTTCGATCAATGCTCGGTATAATTGAAACTATTTCGACGAATTATTAGGCTTTTCTTTCCCCGGAAGAAATCGTAACCTTGACGAATAGATAAAAAAAAAGGAAATAACGTCAATGGTTTGTATTTTATATAAACCCAAAAAAAAAAAAAAAAAAAAAATACTGTAACAGTGGCGGATATACGTCTGATAAAAAATACAACCAGATACCTAAGCCAGCTACAGTGGCAATTACTTAATTGTATTTCATTCGGGTAGTAGCGGGTTCGATTTCCGCTGCTGCACATTGAAATTTTCATTTTTTTTTTTTTTTTTTTTTTTTTTTTAATAAATGGGTTCGATGTCAGCACTGACCCAACTACATGAGCTTATTTACTCAGATTCTGAGGCGATCTAAGATAGAGAGTGAGAAAAAAAGTAGGAGGGGAATAACGGCTAGAGATGGGAAGGAACGGATAAAGGAAACATTGAAAGGGGTAGGAAGATCCAACGCCAAGAGTTTGGCGTTTTAGATGACAGCACTCGGGAAAAAGAGCAGGACATTGAAAAAGGATATGGTTGGGGTCGTATATAAAGGGAGAATCGGTACAGTGGAAGGGTAAAAGGGAGAAGGTGAGAGAGAAAAAGAAAAACGAGAAGAGAGAAAGAGAGAATGACCAAGTCTTAGTCTGATTAAGGATAAAATAGTCGAGCACCGAGAAAAGGGATGAAATTGGAACCAGGGCTATGAGTTGGGAATAGGCTGTGAGAGGAGGTAGAAGAAGGAACGATTGGCGAAGAAAGAAGGGTAAACGTCAATCTATAGTCTGGCATGGAGATTTGAGGAGAGAAAAAGGATGTCTGAGGCAGGAAAATGGGAGAGGAGTGGACCATTGAGAGACGCCGAGCGAGCTAGGAAGTCAGCTGCTTCGTTGCTCTCAATGCCAGAGCGGCCAGGAACCCATAAAAAGTCAATAAGGAATGCTAAGCGCAAGGCACGAACAGAAAGAATAATATCATTAGACGAGTGGGAAATTTTATACTTGCGCCGAGTTAATGTTTGTAGTTTAATTAAAAAAAAAATAAATCAAAAACGACTAGATATCTGAGGAACGATAATTCTCACGAAATTACCCGAATAATTTGATGGCTGGTTTAGTGGGAAATTAGAAAATTTCTCACTGATCGGCTGTGGCACTGACAGAGATGTGCGAGTTCACGCATTAACTCCAATACACCGATCTAGACGTACGTATACTACAGCGATAGAGTAAAGAACATAAATTTTGCCCTCGAATTATGCATCGGATTTCTTATATAAATTCCCAATATCCCAATCGAGGAGTGGCGACTATGTAAAAACAGAGCACACACATGACATACATGGACTGTGGCTGTAAAATTTACTTATAGAAAAACTTATTTTTTTTTGGGTTGGGGGACATAAATTTAATAAAAAAATGTTTTAATACGAAATGAACGGGCGTTGAAATATGTGTACTGTAAAACGTCATTTTCGACCGAGAAAAGAGCTATTAGTTATACCTGTCCGCCGGTAAACAGAGCTACCACCATATCCATACTAAGATCGCGGTTTAGCATAGTCTCGGCTATCAAGGTATTGCCCGCGATAAGACGGGAATGTACGACATCGTCAAAAATCGGTTTAACTAAAGTATTTATAACTTTCTTTGTTTCAGCAATTATCATTGCAAAATATTATCATGACAATTCAGAACACAACCGAATAACGATGTATAGTGGGTCAAAAAAGCATTCGCATACCACCGAAAAATATGCTGTAGAATGTAAGTGGTAAGAATGGCGGTGAAGAAAGAGAATATGTTTTAGAAAGGGGCCATCTAAAACGCATACTTGCGATACATGTTTACCCGCACTAGCGGGTAATAGCAACGCAGATGGAAAATTCGGGTAAATCCGTGAAAAAAAATATTTTCCCGCGCGCGAATTGATGACTTATAATAAGACGACGGACATGCAGTTTAGCGAACGTCAACTGTATGGCTCGGTGTAGTGGTTTGTGCAGTAAGCGTAATTAGCTAAATAAGTTATTTGCAGTACTGTAAAGTGTGAAAGATGCGAATTATAACGCTCTATAAAAATGGTCTCAGTTATCACAAAATTACCGAAGAAGTACATAGGTTTCACATTTTCTGCAGTTCGGCATGTTATTAAATCGAAAATGAGGTGCGAGGTAGCAAAGACCTCCTAAGGTAGATCAGAGAATAAAACGATCCGTTTTATCCGTCAATCGCTAAAAACTCCATTTCTGAGCGCCCTAAAGCTAGCCGTTTAGCTCGCAATAATGTCCGGAATCATAGGAACCGTCGAACAATCAGAAATGTACCCAATTCTGTCAATATATTCACGGTAAATCCCCATGCCGTTATGCCCCTTCTCCGCCGCCGCCGCTCCTACATGCTTGTGTGTGCAAGGAGCGTATACTATATACTTGGTTGCTATTCCTCTCCGCCGTCGCTCTTTCTTACATACACATTAACATAAGCAGCCCTCATGCGATCTCTTTCTTTCTGCACGCGCCGCTTCTCTCTTTTTCGCCCTCTTTCTCGCTGTACTTTCTATTAATTTAATTTGCCTTCTATTTTTATAAAAATTTTGAACTAATAAAATTCTACTTCATTTTCGCAGTACACAACAACGCAAGAGATAGGGGTGATATTATAACTGAAACTCACAATGACCAAAATCGAATTTGAGACATATCGTAATATTTTATTAACGAAACTCGTCTGTTCTTATTTATTCCACTTCTTATTTATTTATTTATTTTTTTTTTATTATAGATTTTTTGATTAGCCATCTGTTATGATGTTTCACATCTGTCAGGCGTCCCGTGAAGGCCTTCTTTTTTTTTCGACTAAAGCACATTTCATTTTTTTGGTTCCGGTAGTATGCAAAAAGGGACTGTACGGTGTGGACTGCATGGCGCTAGTGGTGTCGGAAATCTCACATTCATTGGCGGAAAAATGAAAGCCATCGATTACATTGAGATATTGTGCGGTAATCTGAAGGTAAGCGCATGTAAATTAGGTTTGGATGAGTCATTTGTTTTTCAGCAAAACAATAACCCTCAACTGAACCGTGATGTCAACTCGTGAATAGTTGCTATATATCACCTCTCTGTAGGTTACACGCAGCCCCGTAGTTTCCTGATCTGAACGTTGTTGAAAATTTGTGGTGTCGACTTGATGTCGGGATGCGTACACGGAAAACTGTCAATGCTTAGGATTTAAAACGGACTTTAGAAGCTGCATAGGCGGAAATTTCCGCCGATTTCACGCAACACCTGGTGGCTCCCGACGATTAAAAGCCGCCATCGGCGTGAATGGCAACCATATCTTCTTTTTGTTACTGGAAGGCGTATTTTGTTGACTAAGTCGAAGGCGTGTAAATATTTTTATGTACGTCTTTTTCACTTTTTTCTATAGCCTAAAGCTGTGATCTGTTAGTTTTGCTGGAGTATATTTTCTCGATCAAGCAGCTTTTCGCTGAAGATCGTTTCATGCATCTGGCACACATTCACGGCCCTTCGAAGCACAATCCAGTTTGCGGATCCAGGATCATCGCAAATTACACGAATCAATAAACGAGCGCACTAATGAAACAACAGAATACTTCAAAATTCACTTTATGACGGCTAGAAAAAAAATTGTAAAAAGATTTACTTTAACACTATTAATGAACTCTTGGTTTTGGCTTGCTAACTACCAACATGATTTGCTGAATTACCAATACGTGGTCTCACATTCTCACCCTTTACCAGCCGTTGATGACAATTTCTTGACCTCTTTTTTAATCTATTTCTACCCTACCCTAAATACGAATTTTCCGTCACAGTCGTACAAACAACCCTCCACCCCTTTTTTGATCTAATTTCCTAATCCTGAGAACGCTATCTTACTTTGTGTTATGTTACCCTAATAAACTTAATTACGAAACGTCGCTTTCATTTATGAATTTTTTATTCTACCAGAGTTATTTTAATTAATTTATTTATTTATTTGTTTATTTTTTTAACAACAAACTACAAAATTTATTTCAGTATCGAAAATGTTATGATCTAATCTTACTTACTCATAACAATATCTTCGTATAAAACGACTTATTTTACATCTGTTTGCTGCACATGGCTACTTTTTTAAACTAAATAACCCGCTCTTAATTTTTGTAAGTTTCATTTCGAGTGAATATCGCGAATTTTTGAAGACTGAAACTCCATCTCCTCTGCCATCTTCAATGATTCGAAATTGCCGAAAAAGTTACATCTTAAAAAATTCGTTCATTAACAATTCTCCGAAATACCTATAAATATGCAGATGTTCCAGTAGCTTTTTAAAGTGAAACTTCTTTAGGCGCGTCTTATATATATATATATAAATAAAAATATATATATATATATATATATAAATAAAAATATATGAACAGTTAACACGAAAAATGAGCGAGTAGCGGACGTTATCAGTAACTGATGATAGTTCGTAATAGATCTAAAAAATCGTAATAGACATGTATCGAGTAATATATTGAATTAAAATTTATATTGTACTGCGTTTTATGCTGCTCTGAGAGATATCGCTCATTAAATACAATAACGTCGTAACTCGAAAAATAGCGAATTTGAGTTATGTGTATAGTTGGAATGCATTTTATGAGTACAGTTAGAGGTTAGAACACGCTGGATTTGTAAATAAGAAACTCGACAAAATGAGCATTACTTTTGGAATACCGTTCAAATTATAGTAAATGTTAATTTGCGTTTCCTGCGAGTTTTTTGAGTTACGACGTTATTGTATTTAATGGGCGATATGTACATGTATATATATATATATATATATATATAAAAAGAATATAAATTTATCAGAACTGAAAATATCAAAAACTAAACAAACATAAAAAATAGACATAAAGAATCAGAAAAAGAAAGGTATCGAGCATAGAGAGAGAGAGAGAGAGAATGTCAATGATTTCAAAGAAACTGAACTGAAGTAAGCCGCTTTTTAATCTTAACAGAAACGTGGATGAATATAACGGTAATATCGATATACCGAATTTTGATTGTATCGTGAAATTTTAACGCCAGAGAACATTCGGGCAGGAGATGGTTCAATGTAAGACGGAAGAGGGGAAAGAAACAATTATTATCGCCATTTATATTTCCACAAATCAAAGAGTCCATGGTATAATTAAATTTATGCATAGAAGATTACTTCCTTTCACTCCCGATGGTTTAAGGTTATTTAAAGAAAATTTACATACAATTCCAATGACATTAGCTGGGAACTTCAACCTCAATTTTACATCAGATGATTCTTAATAGAATTTCTTCAAATCGAACTTCAATTAAATCAGGGGTGGATTCGAAGGAAATTGGAAGGGGGATTATATAATTACGTAAAATCTTCTGCGGTGGGCAGTAGATTTGAGAAATACCCCTTGTTTCATGAAGAAAATCAAATTAAGAAATTTAAAAATGTGTTTTAAAAATACATAATTATTACGATTTTTAATTTAACTTTTGTCTTATATTTAGGGGTAAAAAATAAGAAAATTATAAAATTATACCTTAAATATGGTAGTTTAGAAATAGTAAGAAAGATAACATTTTTATTAGATTTTACTTCTTTTTTATTTTTGTCAGTAATCCGATCCCGATTTCCCTTTGTTCAGGAGCAAGTTTAAATATATATATATTTCTCATTGAACTATTTTTAATTAAAATTGCAAAATAAAAATTCAAAATAAATGAAAATGGCAAAAGATCGACAACAGCTCTATGTTTAAATTAAAATGAAAAAAGAACATTAATAGTTTCACTAGAAAATAGTATTAAATATTAATTATTAAAATCCGTAGGTAAAATTCATGTAAATATTTTATAGCATACATCAAGTTTCTCTGTTATAACAGATTTTTTCATAGAGCCTTTGGTTCTTTGGGGGGAAATGTCCCCTATCCCCCCGTGGATTCGCCACTGATTAAATATTAATAATAATACAAATGAATCAACGACAAAAACGGAACTACCATTGATGCAGTATTTTCTAGATATATCGATAAAATTACATTAAAAACTTATATTTCATATTTTAATTACCATAAGCTTATTGTATCTTTTATAGAAATCAATGAAAACTTTAATAAAACAAATGCACTATTTTTTTATTTATTTGTTTTTTTTTTTTGTTTTTTTTCTTTCGGTGAAACATTATAGATATGTTTATAAGAACCACAGATCCCCATTTGGTTCTTACTCTTGGTAAATTTGTTCCTAATATTATAACTTTAAATTGAAGTTGGGGAAAATGACTTTGAAGTTTTACTTCTGCTCTGTGCCTCGAGGAACATTTATTTTTTTAAAAATTTAACTGCATGCGCTGCTCCTATTTCTGACTGAAGTGAAAATATACCAAAAATAATTTTACGCCATTTCGTGCTAAAATATTTTTTTTTCCCAGTAATGCCCATGCATCATTTTTAACTGCAATGATCATATTACAGCACACGAACTAGGGTGAGGAGGCTACTTCATACCTTACTTAGTAAATGGTTAACTCTAAGAAACCAAAGTAGAATGTTTATGCGTCTTAAGTCATTTGAGAGGATAGTTGAAAGTGGAACGCTGGCAACTCGGAGCGAGCGAACGGAACACATTGTTGCAACAGGTGTTTCACAGGCGGACAGGAAGAACCGGAATAGGAAGGATATGTAGATTGGGTAAGAGTACCTCTTCAAGTACATAGTTATATGAGTCACCGTATGCTCAACCCGTAACCGATTCAAAACATAATATTAAGGAGGGAACCACACGGATCGGCTGTAAATTTTGTACTTTTCATAAAGGATGGTTTCCTTTGCCATTGATCCACTCAACCGTCATACGTTCGCAGACATAAATTTTTATTTTTCAGACCGGTAGCGCTTAAAAATCTACTGCTTTAATTTTTTTTCTAGGACAGACATGTTTAGAAATCAAGTGCTTTTTTACATTTCGCACGCATTTTACATCACTAATTCAGACTATTCAATACCGATTGCAGCAATGTCGCATACACTAAAAAAGTAGAAACATAAAATTGTATCTACGTTTAAAACTTAACCATTTCACAAACACATGATACCGATTTATCTCTAGCTACAACATTAATTACGAATTACTTTTTTGCCTTGTAGTTTAGAGACGTAAAATGTAATAATTTTGTAATGGTATTCAAACCAATTATCTTTTTAAGCGTGCAACACAAAACTCGAAAGGAAAGAAAAAATTTTTAAATTTGTTTTTTATTTCTTGCTAATGAGGTTGCTGCTGACTTGCCTACGAATGCCTTTTTAAAGTTGTATGAAAATAATTCATCTTATAAATAACGACCTGCCAATGATTCAAAACAATATAAATCCAAATTTTCTTAATATGTGTAACGAATTTAGTTTTTTAACGAATAGTTTTCTAAAAACAGCTATGTACATATATCGAAAGAAATGAAAGTTACAGCATTTAATGTAACCAAAAATTTCCACGTTTAGAGGATAACTTCTATCATTCAATTTATCTTTTTTTTATGCAATATGTAAAATAATTTAGAGTTTTTAACATTGAGATGAGATCATTCGCATACTTTACTTTCTTAAAAAATATATCAAACTAAAAGAATGTTTCGTGGCATAATTTGTTTTTCGTACAAATTTTTAACCCTTACTTTTTATAACTGAGAAATTAACGAAATAACAAATTATTTTTTGGTAAAATTAGTTGCGTTTGTGTAAATGTTTTGCGTATTATATTAAGATGAAAATTTGCAATATATGTATATTCTTAAGGTTCCGTACACTATACATAGCGCGTTGGCGCAACCTATTCGTACACTTTTAGCTGTACCGATATAGGTTATGTACCAGGCAATTATTATATGCAATACGAATGTGTACATGCGCGAGACTATATTCGGAACTGATTAGTAATCGTTTGATTTATCGATATACAAGTGTGCAGTTACATGTGTGCTGCTGTGTATTGACCTAGCACGAGTATCATGTTGTACGTGGTGATCTGCCATTGCCTTCCACGTGATTATTAGCGAATATTTTAATTTTAATTCTTTCCAATAAGTTCTATCGTCGCCCGGAAACGAACCCGTGACCTCCGTAACGGACGTCAAGCGCTCTACCAACTAGGCTATCGCAGATATATAAATCTATGGTGTTTCGACATTGTTGGATTGAAGCGATTATGATACGAAATTTCTTTTGAAAAAGAAAAATTTAAAAAAATAATAGTAACATAAAACGGTCTTTACTGTTTTATTTATCCTCATCTTTCATAATACGGAGCCAAAAACCAAATATAAAATCAAATATCATGTAAATTGTACGTTAATCATCGTCATTGTCCCGCTTTTAAATGCTTATTCGAGTTTATTAATTCTGTGTAGATTTGTAATAATACCCTAAGCGCAACGGACAGAATGTCAACATGATTTTTAGTTAATTATTCATCCATATAGAACGTTTACGTTTCATTCATACTACAATATTAGTTTAACGAAGCGGAATGTGTTTGAACACCCGGAATGTGTTATTTTTGCACGGAACAAAAATCAACCTCACTTTATCAGTATGAAAAGACAGCGGAAAAAGAGAAAAATTCTCTTTTTTGTTTACTGTGGATCTAATAAGTATTTTTTGCTGTTAAACCTTACCTGTTCAATGCTAAATTTGCTATGCAAGTAAAAATACGTGGCTTCCTAAAATCATTCATACCCCGAGGCTAAAAATATCAAACAAGGGAAGCTGGTCGTCTCCCGGCTTTCACCTTTGCTGATGTTTTTAACCCAAAACAATTTCTCCGCCGTAAGGGACAAGAAACGGCAAAATTATTCCAACAGTTCTTTCATATACTAGACTATCATTCCAAAAATATTGTTCCCAAACGACATCACACAGTTCTTTTAACAAATACTATTCCAATTTAACCATTAATGTCGGCTGTAAAAGACACTGAATGCTGATGACACTCTTAACGAATCATTTTGCAATGATCTATATAAGATCTTAGTTGAAATTCCAGCAACGGAAAGAACGATTCGTGTAAATTTTAATTTTACGTGTCGAAAATTACGCCACTAACTGGCTACAAGTAATAAATAAATATGGCTTGGAGGGTTTCAACAGTAACACTGTGACCTTGCTCGAATTTTACGAAAAACAAAATTTCTTGCCTAACGCGACATTTATAAAAGAATGTGGATGCATCTAGATGCAAACACTGGCCATACTTTAGATTACGAAATATATCGCCGCATTTTGGGAAATGAGGTGTTGCACAAACAGTGCGGAGCGCTGAGTCTCCTTCTTCTGCTGAAACTCGTGTCCGAGTGAACTGGTTGCACATTCGTATCTACTGCTGAGGGTGGGTGCGGAGATGACTGATGATACCAATCTTGGAATAGCAAATGCGACCACAATGATGACATTCGAAAACGTTCTAGCTAACCAGGCCTGCCTCCATCACCGTCTTTCCATCGCCGCAGGACTTGAAATGTGCACCTTGCAGGGCGTGAAGTTATCGAGAAAGCGGTTGCACATCCGCAATCACGTCTGCGAGTATTAGCGATGTCAGTTCCAATGGTATACCGAAGCACAACAATTGGGACAATCGCGATACAACTAGGCAGAAGGACAATTGAATTCGAATCGTGTAATGAAGTTTTTTTTTTTTTTTATAAATTGATATATATATATATTTTTTTTCACATTATTGATTATTTATTTATTTGATGATTTAATGGTTAATATCTTGAATGTTATTGCCTGCACAATTGGGGGGTTGTTATCCACTTGCCTCCTTCCGCATTTGTTGTCGCCCAACTATGTTGCTTGACTTAACAGGTCCGCCACGAGAAGGCTGCAGATAGGAGTTAGGCAGTGCAAATGGTGAGTGACACCACTTCTGGAGTCATACCCGTATGAGAGTAGAAGAAAAACTACTCACTCCGGAAACCCACTACACGCTTCGTTTGGAGCCCGGAGCGCTGAGTACAAGTCATAGGGATAGTTAAATCTGAAGTATTGTGTTCAGGTGCAGAGAAAAAGAAGAAAAGGTTTTTATCCGCCTCAGTTCACAAATAAGTTAAATAATAAAAATATTCGAGATTAAATTCCGTAATGTTTAGACAAGGTAATTAATAAAGATATTCTTCAGAGGCAAAATCAGAGTTTCCTCTAAGCGGCCGTGCAAAAGTTAATAACCTTCGAATCAAAATGAATAATATGTTGTGTATAACTTGTGATAAATATCTCGGCTCTATAAACAAAAACGTGGCCAAGAGTATTGGTTCTCTTTAAACAGTAACGTTAAAAAGTGAGAAAATCCAACAAAACTACAGGCTTTTATTACCCGGTAAAATGATATTTTTAGCAAGCAAAAAATAGAAAATTTCTGAAAAGTCTTTAGTTCAAAAGGAAATACGAGTCCCAAAAAATTGCTGGGTAAGAAAATAAGCCTACCGAAATTCAAGATTGTGCGGACTCTGGTGATTAAAAAAATTTTCTGCATCAGTCAAAGACTTATTTTAACCGTAAGGCTTCGAGATAAAAATAATGCCCCTTACAGATGGTAAAAACGTATTAGACAGTGTTTTACGAATTATTAAACATTCCCTCCATAGTGTAGAGTACTCAATTATTGAATGCACATCTGATATGTTCCAAAGTTAAAGGAATTAGATAAAAACACAAGCATTGAAAAAGTGAACGGCGCATTGACTCATCTCAAAAATGGTTCAGCGGCAGGTCAACATCCCACCGGGTATGTTGAAACTGAGAGACATAAAAATCTAGTTACAATTTTACAATTGTTCTTTTCTAACACCGGGAAAAAATAATGCATTCCCGTCTGATTTCAAAAATTGCTCGTTATTACTGATGTAAAAGAAAAGGTAATAAATAAGACTGATAAAATTACACAGGGAAATCGATTCCTATCCGCTCCACCAGTAAGACGTTACTACAGTCCAATTCAATTTTTACTTGATCGAAATTGCTTACGATCGACTATGTACATTTTGAAAATGGAGCAAGACTTCTAAATGATCTTTCGTGGGGTCCATTAGCAAGTGAAGTTAAACCGCATGGTCGACCGAAATTTCAATTCAGGGATCAGCTGCGAAGAATATTAAAAAAATATGGATTACATTAAAGTGGAAGAACATAGTTGTGGAACGGAATAATCGGAAAACTCAAAAGGTCTTGAATATTTGAACTGCAATATCATCGCAACCGCCGGAAAGAGAGCATCTTAAAAAAGTCCTCATTTGAACACAACCATCGGTTTCATTTGCAACGTATGTGGAAAGCACTGCTGCGCCAGGATTGACTTGCTCAGCCAGTTAGGTACTCATTAATAGAAGACGCGAATTCATACTCGAAATTTAGGGGATATTTATGGCGAGATTAATTTACAGCTTCATATCTGTAATTTGTTATTGGGACATATAAATATCTCATTAAACCCATTTTGTACTTTACATGAGTCACGATGGGACGAAAAAATGCCAAAAAACATTATAAAGGCATATTAAAATTATACATACAAAAAGAAAATTTTCAATAAGAATTATTTATTTGTTCACATAATTGTAAAGTATTAATATAAAGCATCGTATATAAAAAAAGTTAAATAGAAATATTAAAAACTGAAAATTATGCTAAATCATATTTAATATTTCTAAATTTAAATGTATTTACCTTAATACTTGTTACTTTTAAAGAAAATAATGTACTAATAGCTATGCAAGAAGACAACACACTAGTTTTTTTTAGCTATTCCTTGATCCAGATGCTTACGACCTCTTCTTACTAAAATTCTTTGTCAGTCGAGATCATCAGTCATGTTGGTTTTCTTATAATTAATAATGAATTCTGGTAACCGTTCGTTTGTACGGAGCTAGAAGACACTAAATATCTGTAGGGAGTCGAAATACTTACGGAGCACGTTGTTCGTGATGCCGTAGACATCACATCTATTTGAAAAAATCTGGAAAATATATAAAGGAAGCTCCTCACATTCGCACCCGAGACTCGGAGCCATTTTCCATTTGTTCAATGTGTAATCGTTCTTGTCTGGTTCGGAATATATTTATTTTGCAACATTCTCGTCATGGTTAGTAGAGAGACACCTGTATGCCAGATCTGCGTTAATGGCTTTGTCCATTCATTTTTCCATTTTTCCTTTGACCTTTCTGGAATGTTTTCTATACGATTCACAAAGTGACTATTTAGACTTTGGTTCATTTGTTGATTTGTAATTTCATCGTAGCAACATTTTCGTGGTGACTCTGGATGCGGTAAAACTTATAAACGTGTTTTGTTGAAATTTTAAAATATCATTGTTTATAACTTCTTCCGATACTGCTGCTGAGTACAGATATTTCTTTATACATAATCTGTTAGCTAATCCATCTTTGTATAGGTTTATAAAGGAAAGAACCGATTCCTGTTCTAGATGTTATCCTTAAAGCAAGGTTTTTATTTGATCCCCTCTATGTCGAGATGGTTTTGGACAAGCATTTTCATATCTCCATGGGTTAAATGCAAATATTCCTAATCAAAGCATTAACGAGTTTACGCTTTTTTCCAAATTCAGTTTGGTGGACGACCGTAAAAAAATAACATACAAATTAAATCGATATTACTAAATTAAAAATATTAAGAAATATTAGGTAAAATGAAAAACACTCAGACAGCTTTACTCCTACGTCGTAATGTAGATTTTGGTATTGTAAACTGTACTTTTTTTTTTTTTTTTCTGTTCCCCTTAATGGACATTTTATGCTATCTAGCATACAACTTTAATCGGTCCGCACAATAGTTATGGTATTTTCTTGAACCAGGGATTCTCTTCCGCGTTCTTAGCAATTAAACAAATTCCAAACTCGTCGTGTATGAAGAAGTTTACTTAAAAAAAATGTTTAGATGTTTCACTAAACTACGGATAATTTTTGGGATATTTTGCATTTTTACAAATTAGGTGATATAACACGTAATAATTATACAAGAACATATTATATGCTCCTGGTACACATTCTCAAAAGTTCTTACCTGGCTTTTATAATTCAAAAATAAAAACGTTCAACGAGATAAAAATATAAACACAAACTGATTTACAATTGACGTAACATTTCTAATGAGGTAACAATAAAAATATAAATCACGGAAGAACAAAAAACAATAATATTCTACTTCACGAAAAAGTTACTTCCATAGACATAAATGTGAATTCGTTGCAGTCTGAACATATGTAAATTAGTACGCTGCTCTACTGCCTCAGGATAGATCCTATACTGGCCCCCAACCCATTTACAGTAATTTTATTTTCAAATGTTTTGTGAAATATTCGCACCGTCACTTCCAACCCCGTATGATAAAATTACAAAATTTTCGTTTTTCCGAGGAAAGCTTTTATGATTGCTTAATTCAGAACTAGTTGGCGTTTTACAAATTTTTTACTTATTAAAATCTCTCGTGGTTAATGTTTATTTCCATTATTTTGGCAATAATAATAAGTTGAAATTCTTTTCATAATTTGAATTATACATTTATTTTAATACATATACAATTACTCAACTCTAAAACGACGATAAGATTGGTTTCAAGCCAAATTTACCGTAACATACGCCAGGAATGTATACTTAAAATATTTAATCTAGTTTTTCCTTTTCCTCTCAATTTCAAAAACTTTGAGTAGATTGTTTATTTATTTAATTCACAATTTTTACTGTAATGTTCACTAAAGGCAATTTTCGGTTTCCTGCAATCCCATTTTACAGTCATATTAAATTGACATTTTTATAACGCTTGGTACTAGTTTTAATTTCAATTTTTTCAATATAGAATTGAATTTTTCTTGCGATATACAATTTCTTTCACGACGAATTCCTTAAACTCTTTAAACAGATTTGTAACTAAAACTTTAAAAAAGCAGAATCCAATGTTTTTATTTATATTTATTATTTACATAAAATTAATGTCAAAAATAAATTGATTTTACATTTTTAAAAAGTAATTAAATTTTGTCTAGAATTATTTTAGTGTGAAGGCTACTTGTAGCACGTGCGATCGAAAACCATGTAAGTATAATGTTGTAGTGTGTCAGAAAGATAAAAATGATGTTGTGTTAGTGTATGTGTTACATCGGCTTGGTGGAGCACATTCGAATTGTGAACCAAACGATAGGCGTTATTCTTGCAAGATTATATTTTGTAGGTGAGCAGTACTTTAATAAAGTGAATTTGATTATAAACATAATAAATCGATAAATTTTCATAAAATGATTATATGTTTACATTTTGTTTTGCTGTTTATAACCATATTTGAATTTTGAAGGAAATAAAGTTTGATTGGAGCATATTTATATGTTTATTTTTACTTTTATTTTATAAGAAACGTGTATTACTGCATCTATATTATATCGGTTGTGTTATTACGTTGCATATATATACAAGTTAGTACAATATTGTACATTTAAAAACAGTAATGTGTTTAAAATTACCGTGATTCTATTTGTCGACATTATAATTTCCAAATATTGAAATACAGTAAAAGTTGGTTATAATGGCGTACCAATTAGCATTTAGCTTTGAAAGATTTATGCAGATGAATTTAACAAAAACATCATCCTCGATCTTTTTCAATGAAGAAATGAAATTTATACAAACAGAACAGATATACCGTTATATTTTGTTCTGCTTATTTTGTTAGTGTGACATGTAAAATGCTTATTATAAATATAACGTTGACGAAGACCTGTGGTAAGACCATTGCAAAAAAATATTAGAAAAAGACTACTCCTACTGATTTTGTTATAATAAAAAATCGAAAAATTACAAATTTCTTCAAAAGTAAGAAAGTATCAAACCACTTCCGTTTTGGTACAGCTTCTTTTTTCTTACTGTTGCTTTATACTGATTTAAGTTTTTTTATTATCATACTTTTATGTACAAAAAGTAAAGTGTGGTGTTAGTGTTTTTGACTAAGAAATATGTGTAGTTATAATATTATAAATGATTGTTTATTCAGGGTAATTTACGCCATAAAATATTTCGTGTCATTTTCGTAACGAACTGTTCATTAGTAGTAAATTTTGAACATTAAAAAGTTATAATGCTTTATTTGATATGGGATATAACGACCAGATTATTCACCTCTTTGAATGTTTTTATAACTAATTTCTACTGTATCTTATAAGTTGTCATTTTATTATACTCTTTCTGGTGAGACATGCATTAAGTAAAACTGATATTGTTCAAGATGTTGGCTGGATATTTTAGCATAAAAATTTAATTGTTTTTCTTTTTAAGCAAATTCAAAATAATCGTAATAATTGATAAATTAAAATAATGATAAAATATAAATATTACATAGACTTAAAAAACAAGAACAACAAACATTTTGCAAAATTTTAACTTTTGTTTGTTTTTTAATGTACTTAAATAAAAATATGTAACGAGCTCTCACGGTTCATATTATTGAAATTAAAATTTTTGGTAGAAACCACATCATTATTAAAAATACTACTAACGTCTTGAACATGTATACATAGTCGATCATTGCGAACAGAGTTTAGTTTTTAATGATGGACCGCATATATTCATTTGAATATTTTTAATAGTGACGTAGTTTCTACCTAAAATTGTAATTTTACTTAAGAATAAAAGATGCTAATTATATTTTCACTGAGTTTTTTGACACTAAAACGAATTAAAACATTTTTATGTAACACAATGTGTGAAGATGGGCTAAATGCTTTAACTACGAGTATGTTACCAATTGAAAAACAAATGTTCTACAATATTCCTAACTTTCATGAAACTGTTATAGATTTTTTTTTCTTTAAAGAAAGATAGAAGAATAGATTTAGTTTACAAGACTTTTAACTGAAAATTATTAATATTATGCGTACACACATGCAGTCACACACACACATACATGTACATACATACAATATAGTTAATATATTTAATTGTGAACCTCCACTTCTGTTACTCACGAGCCGCCACTGCTCGTGATAATGATAAAAAAATTGTTCGTTTTCAGAATTACTTGAAATAATAAAACCTGGTCTGTATTGTGAAATTCGGATTTGATCAATTTTTTTTTGTCCGAAAAACTTATATAAAGAAGAAACTGCAAATAGTGATATATACTGCACATCATTAGGAGTCTCATTCGAATATAATATTTTCGGATCGGTTTATTACGTGCAATGTAAACGGTAACTCACAAGCCCATTTTTACTGATGGTTCTCAGAATGGAATCGGAGCCTCTTTCATTCTCCCTGATATCAGCTTCTCTGAATCAGTATCGTTACTGCCGAAGCTGTGATGCTCTGTATTATTTATATCTCCTCCCATCGCCCCTCTTCCAATTATTCGATTGTTCCATGTTGTTTTTTATTTCCCACTCACTTCCGCAACGTTTTTCGTTTTTCGTCTCTCTTTTATTCTTTGATCTTAATGTAGCAGGCGCTGTTGAAATTCACTAAACGTTTGCATAAATTATTTCAATCAATTCAATCAAGTATGGTAACAATTCCGCTAATAATGAATGCGTATAATAATCAGAACGGCACTTTTTAGGTGAACAATAAATTAAAAAGTTTCAATAATCCTCGTTATGGAATCTATTGGGTTACGAATACTGTTATTTTCATGTAAGGTTCCAATTAAGTTAGTATTTCGTCGAGTCCCTACAAATCCTTACCTTCTTAATCTAATTGTCATTAACTTATGAATCGCTTCGTGTCGATAATTTCATTAAAAAATTTCAGTCATTTCTTTAATGCCACGTGTTGTGTTGCGTGGACTTTATTCTTTATTTATTTTATATGATCCGGTATTTAGCAGTGAACAAGCGCGATTTATTAAAAATAAAAAAATAAAAAAAAAATAATGGATGCAGAAAACGCAAACAGAATATAAAACATACAAAAATAAAGGAAGAGATGTTATCATTAGATTATTGAATAGAACTGGCAACTTAAAAAAAAAAAAATAAATAAATAAAAAAAAATATGAGAATACAATTGATAAAATGTTTGCCAGAAAAATTTCAAGCAGAAGTGAAATAGAAAAAATATGTACTATTCAATGATAAACTGGGAAAATTCTGGATAAAAATAAAATTCTATTTTCGGCGAAGAAAGGAAGAAAAAACAATAAAAGGAGCGTGATAGTACGACCGGGTATTAACGATAAAAAATTTGAACGAGATTACAGTGATAAAGTCTACGTAAGGTCGGAATATTAAATAATTAATAAGCACGGTCACGCTCTGTTCTGTTCCTTTATAATAATACCGGTGAAATTCGTAACCGGTTTGGTTTTACTACTTTAGTATATCCATTTTTTCTTCGCATTTGAGATGAGAAAGAGAAATTTAAGAAGATAAAATTACTCTTCGGAAATTATTTTAACCATTCTATCCGCTACTAATCTATATTACGATGTTGCCGATTGCAGACTCCGATCATAATTATGTAGAACAAGCAGGTGTAAATATTGTACCTACCGAACGAGGGAAAAATAAATGGTCACAGTTAGAATGTATGCGTATATAATTAAAGATTTTATATGTTGTTAAGGAAGTATGTCGCCGCGTAATAATTAATTTTGAAATACTTCGTAATTCTCTCTAATTGTGTAATTCGAATTTTGAACTTTGTCACTAAGGTAGTAGAGCAGCTCTTTTCTTCTTGGAGTGCAGTTAATCGAAAATAATGCAAACATCAGCTTCTCTGATATAATCAAAACTGATAGCAATCGAAAGTCAAAACCGAAATTTATTTATTTCTTTTTCACGCTAAAAGTCATTGCACATTCTCGGAAAAAACAGTTTACCTTTCCCCCTTTTTTTTTTTGCAACGAAGTTCTTTTACGCGACTTGGCGGTAGGAGTAAACTGGCAGGAATCGATACGTAAGGAAAAAGCGTTAGACGTCCCCAGGCGACCTTCGCCCTTTTTCCCTTTCCCTCTGACTCTTCGAGTATCAAGATTCGAGCAGCAAGCATTGTGCACGGTCAGCTGTATAACCTCAATTCTAAACACGTGCAAATTTAATTTTAAACTTGTTTATTTTTTGTTTTTGTTTTAATTCACACCGGATTGATATATTGTGTGCCATTTCTTATTGTATACTTTATGAATGACTTTATACTTGTATATCTACCAAAAAATGAAAGGAACTTCATTCCTACCGGGTGTCTAGACACCACTTCTCTTTTTTTTTATGTATTTATTTTATTGGCACGTCAGCACAGGCCATTCACTATTACCTTCTTCTATCACCTATCATTGTTACACTTGTGGATCGTTAAGTAATATTTTACTGCTCTAGAGGTATTATTAACTTTTTATGTCGACTCAACTAACCTCCGTTTACCCTTATTCGTGGTAGTGTTACAATTTACGAACCTTATCGAAATCATACTATTTCCTGCTTTTATTAAGTGATACATCCATAGAGAAAGATTGACACTTATCAGTGACGGAAAATTCACAGCAATATATGTAATTAACGAATTCTTTTAAGTTTTGGAGTTTGGCTTCTTTTCAATTGTTCTCGGTGTGATATAGTGGTTTTTTAGAACTCATCAAATTTTCGCGTGACGTCAATTTTTTCACGATGATTATAATTAAAATTAGGTACTTTAGCCGATTTATTTTGGCTAATTTCGTAATGTCTGTTGCAGGCGACTCGAGAAGAAATACGGAACTTACGGCCAAGGAAAATTATCTTCTAAACTGTCGATCCGCAATGCTTCGTCACTTTGAAAAGCGCATTAGCGTGAATATCATCTCGCTACCAAAAATTACAAGCGGATAAATGTACGGAACGTGAAAAAAACCCGTATTTATTGTAACGCCATGTGATAGCATTTTTCTAAGTTAGTTTTAATATTTTCTTGCACTGAAGGAGAAGGAAGAGGAATGGTTCCAAGGAGAGAAGTAAAACTACTGCAGTTTGCAGTTTGATAATTTAATTTTGGGAACGGCGGATGGGAAATTGCTTTGGTGTCGGGCGGAAAAGATATAAGGATGGGAAAATGATCGTTAGTGAAAGTGTCTTGTAGTACGGTAGAATCAACTTTAGGATAGAAAGAAGAAATAAAAGCAAGATCAATAGTAGAGAACGAGCCAGAGGAAGCATCCAGATGAGTTAAAGTAGGGGGTTTGAGTAGCAGGTCGCATCTATAATACTTGTTCCACCTTTGTCTTGAAGCTCAGAAATCTATTCTTATCTTCGCTGTTCAAATATTCCTCTTTTTTGACATTTTTATGTCTTTGCTTTCACACATAAACTTGAAAAGCGTTACGAAATGGACCATCACGGAAAAATGTTACGAAAATTTCATGTCTTTACTTGGATACGACTGATTATTAATATTATGTCTATGTCTCTATTTTGGGCCCATAAACTCGAAAAGCGTTACGAAATTGAGTGTTACGAAATAGAATGGTGCGTCATAAATATCGAATCCTAATTGACACAATTTACTTTGGCAGATAAACTCGAAAAGCGTTACGAAATTGAACGTCACGAAATAGAATGGCGCACCATAAATATTAAATCCGAATTGATGCATTGTGTTTAGGAGGGTCACGCAGAAAGTAAGGTTCCGAAACCCGTCGCGTTGGCGTAATAATGAACGAAAATTAAATTTAAAACTTACATTTTATTGCTTGAACACTTAACAAAGTTTTTGATATAAGGACCACCAAACTTTTCAGCACTTACCCTGTAACATTTTCCGTCCGGTCCAGTGACTCGATATTTTTAAATAATTCGTCATCCACCGGATATATATATATATATATATTTTTTTTTTTGTTTTAATTGAGAAAATAAAGCGTTATCACTTGGGCAAGGTCCGAACTGTAGTCAATTGACAACTCGGTGGTAAGTTTTTGGGTAATGTTCGCTGTGAATGGCCGTGCATTGTCATGCAACAGTTGAATTGCTTTCTAAATTTCTATCTCTCTCTTTAAATTAATGAGTGTTTCCAGTAGTTTAGGCCGTTAATGGTCCGTCCACGCTCCATGAATTCCACTAAAATAATGTGATCCCTTTGTTGTCTTAAAACATCAACATTGGACGGATTTTCTATAAGATTAAACTAATAACGGTACAATAAGCAAACTAGTCTTGTTTTAAAAGTAAAACTATTACGTTTAATAATTTTTTTGTTGCCCAGTGGGAGATAATGATCTTTTTTCATGTCTTTACTTTGACACATAAACTCGAAAAGCGTCACGAAATGGAGCGTCACAGAAAAGCGTTACGAAAATTTCATGTATTTACTTAGATACTACTGATTACTAATAAGAGAGCATTTAATGAGACCGATTTCCTACATACGCTGGTATGCATTCAACAGAAGTAAGTTAAAGTGTTACCTATAACGACTTGTAAAGAGACCTGTGAAGATCGTAGGTTTGTGTAAAATCGCTATAGCCAGTAAATCTGTTCTCTCATTAAAATTTTTTAATTTTTCTTAATAATCATTACCGGCTTTCTTACAGCGTATAAGATTTCAATAAATAGATTTTTTTTGCAAATTGCGATTTACTGTTATTTTATCGAATTTATTATTTTTAGTCAATTGGTACTGAACGGTTTTCTATTGTAAGTACTTATAAAAGTGTATGTTCTCAGATATGCCCGAATAAATGAATTTGCATTGGATTAGAAAAAAAAAAAAAAAAATTAGAAATATGCAAAAATACATATTCATCAAATTTTTAATAATAATTATGGTCCAATTTTGGACCAATGGGCGATCACTAGTCATAATTAATAGGTGTTATTTTAATAAAGCTAATCTGTTTTAGATGCGCAATTTCAAGCCTGGTGTTTATAAAAATAGGTACGCTATCTCGCCCCAGTAAATACATACATCACGCACATGATTAATGAGAGAATTTTTTCATCCTACGTTCCTACTGTACTTGTTTTTATTTAACGGTGTAGTTGTAAAAATTAAATAAAACATTAGAGCAACTCTTTACGGTAAGCTGAGAAACAGAATGCAGTGTAAATAACTCATAAACTTCTATTTTAATTTATTATTAATCTATTGTTTTGTACAATTAATTATCCTTTTTAACAATTCCTACGCATCTGTATACATTTTTCGTTCAGATAACAGCCGTATTCTTCTTTAAAACAAGGTAAAATAATTTAATTATGAAATTAAAAAGGTCACATCTAAGAGTGTGAACTGGGTGTAATACGCAAAGGTCACATCTTACCTGCAAATATAAAAACACCGGCTTGCCAAAAATACGCGCGCACCCACACATGTACACTTGTTTAAAATGCGCTTTTGAACCTTCCTTAATTAACTTTGCTAAATCGATGTTTTCATTATCAAAACTATAAATAAAAGTGCTGACGCTAACATGTTAACAGCCCAAAATTGTTTTTGGATAGTGCAATAAGGCAATGAAATAATCCGAAAAAAGAACCGATTTTATCATTCACGCTGATTAACATATTGTTGATTTGAATTGAACAACCGATTAGGATATTAAGTTCACCATGGCGACAAACTTATAATTAATTTAATTATACTCCCGTAGTTGCATCAATAAACTTTTATATTTTATTGCAAGTTTTATTTTTCGGTTTATTGTAAGTTACAAAAATTTAATAAAATTTAAATTTTTTTCTCAGTTGAATAAATATTTTTAAAAACATAAAGAAGATATTTAAATTACGAGTTTATATAAATTACTATTTTCAAGAGCAGAATTATAAAAATTCTATATAAAAAACATTTTTGATTTTGAAGTTGAGCGAATTTTTAATTTTATTTCGAGTTACCTACTACCAAATGATGTGCGAATCGGATTGCTGGAACATTCCAGTTGCATCTGTTGTAGTCTCGTCGATGTTCAAAAATCGCGTAGAACGAAAAATTTGAAATGCGATAAAAGTAAATTTAAAATAGGGGAAGAATAGACCGATTAACATATTTTAATATCGGCGGAAGAAGAAGCAGCCTAATCCAATCTAAACTTGATATTTTAAGATGTTGGATCGTTCAATAATGAACTCTTTCGTTTATATCTTTAAATGCTGGGATGTGCCTGACGGGCTATTCCCATTTATTTCTTCAGTCGTATCTTTAATTCTAGTTCTTTCTCGAATAATCTCGTGCCGTTGAGATAGGTTCGAAATTTACAGGTTGCTCTATGCATAGTAATTGTTGAACATTGGATTTGGTAAATGCCCTAAATGCGTAACTTGGTCTATCAACTCTGCAGATCTTCTAACCGTATACTGTTCTTTTCTTGTAACATATTTATTATACCGAATTATTCTATTATCCGTACTTATTTGTAAGCCGTACAGTATTCGCTAATTTCTTTGACGTACTTCGATCAGTCCCAATAACCCTACGCCGTTATCATTCCTAAAACGTACCGATCGCTCTCTATATTCTTATACTTTTATGTAGTTTCACTAGAAATCTTTTAAGATTTTTTGCATTACCGTAATGAATAATTTTGAAGACAGATCCCCCTCGATTGAAACATTACGCCTTTTTATATCGGTTAATTGTTATCGATATTGTTGCACTTCGATATATATGAACCATTTTCCTATTTCATTTTGATCTTTCAAAAAGGCCTATAATACTTTTATTATTTTAATTATTCGGCTATACAAAGGGGAATAAAAAAGATAACAAATCAAATAACATAGACGGATCAGATGTGATAAATTATAAGTAAAATAAATAATATTTTTTCGATACAATTTTACTGAAACAAATGGTGCTATTTACTTCCGGTTCTTGTTCTTCGATATGTATTGATATGTAATCGGGACTATTGGATTTTAAAAAAATTATTGCGGGGGCTTTTTATTAATCTAAAGAAAATTCGAAACAAAGTAATTTATTTATTTCCCAAAACCCCTAATCGTGGTACGAAATTAAATCTGAGTCTATGAATCTGGACATTTAAAATAATGGCTAGGTGTTTAAATTAAAATTAAACTTAAAAATTATTTATATGTTGTTATTTATGCATAACTTATTCTTGATATAGTTATATATATGTAGATTTTAATATATATATATATCTATGAAGTTATTGACGTCGCATTCAACTTGTTTTCTTGGGAAATGCTCAACTTAGTTCATTTAATCTTTTCATATTTAGCATCCCTAAAGAAAATGATAAATTACGTTACCGCTTGTCACACTGTAAGTTGAAATGTAGTTTTTTTGTTTTTTTATATATACGTGTGAAGAAGGGGTGCGAATATGTGTCTATATGCATATATATATATATGCAAATAAACAAAAATTTGCAAAGTTATTATAATCTTACTAAATGTATGGTATTTATTTATACCATTTTAAAAAGTCAGACATGTTGTAGATCAGAAATTTAATGGATTTCTGTTTCTATGACTAACTGATGATAGATAAACCGACAGTGATACCAGTTAACTCGATCGGATTAAGTGGAACAGACAGCATTATACTGCCAAGACTTCACGAAGTGGCCAAAACTGTACCAGAAGAAAATAAAACAAAAATTAGACTCATTTACGCAACGCGAAGAACCACCGAAACTGTAAATGAAACTTTGGATAAGGTATTTGTTGAATTTTTCCTGAAATTAATTTTTTCTTCAACAAAATTTTTATATAATTTCCTTTCACTATGTGTCGTTCCTATTTTAAATATATTAAATTAAAAATTTTTTAATTATCAGATTGTCGCTCATAGAGAAGATGAAGAATTTTTTAACATTGGTGAACGATATTTTCGGTAAAAATATAACTGGATACGATTATAAAGGCTACGCTGAAATAACAGGGAACGCCGTAAAAGAAGTTCAGGTAATTTTAGCAGTTCGTTATATAACGCATTTATATCGCATATAGAATATTTTAGTGAATAAGGTTTACAATACGTAGTATACACAAATGGTAGCGTGGTAGCCTAGTGGTTAAGGCGCTTGGCTACTAAACCAGGGGTGTCATAATCGAGATTTGTCTTCTTTTTTGATCCGAATCGCTTCCAAATTTATAACTAATTTGGGATAATTGGGTGTCGGAGAAATCTGGGAAAGTGAAGGCGGCCGAGAGAAAGGAACACTGGCCCTTAGTTCATTGTGAATCTTAACTTCACAATCCCCGACGCCCTGTCAAAAGGATATGGGACTTACTTTACTTAGTATACCCAAATCGTTTTTCTATTGAAAAAATAAAGAAGATACGTTAGAACTCATTAGAATATACTATCCTTAAGAAAAGAATGCATTATTCGAATTCGATAGCGCACCTTAAGAATTTTATCTGCCCACGAAATAAGCGGATTAGTGGTTAATAGTTGTACGGCAGTAGCGAAGATGTATTTCCAGAGGTTGGGAAATCAGAATGTAGAAATTTAAAAGAGTGCTAAAAATATTTATATGTTGTAAACATTAAAATAAATTGAAAGGACGTAAACAAATAAAATACAAGTATAAAAAAAAACGCGTGAAATAATCTGTTTTCGTTTGAAAAAATGTAAAGTGCATGTATGAATTTATTAAAAAATATTTATATCTAAGAAAAAGAAGAAAAAATCTTCATTTAGATCAATAAAAATCATAAATTTGCGGACGTTATACGCGTAAAATTGAGTTGAAAAATATTTGTAAAGATTTTTTTTTTAAACTATTACAGTGATTTTTTTGATTTTTTTATTGCGAAACGATCTGCAATAATGTCGCTTAAGATATAGTCAATATTCGGTAAAGCTAAGTCGTTTATTCTGTTTTTCGCAGCTTTTTTTTTTTTTTTTTTATTTTAAAATAAGTTGTCGGTCTCACAAGGCATACTGCCCATCTGTGGGTTCCCGACGCTTTTACCAAATTAAGAATTATTTAAAATAATAACTAAAACATAAGAAACAAAAATCTTGACAGTATCAGAAACTACATACTAATGTACTAACGTATGAGAACATTATTTTCACAAAATAAAAGACACATGTTCTACAATTTTACTTATGTCTAACTTGATTACATGGGCCGTATAAAAATTTAAAAAACTTGTCTGACCAGCATTGAGAATAGCTTTGAATTTTTAGCATCATTTCTGATGTTTAGATTATTTTTAGAAGTCTACTTATTTTCCGTTACAATTTACGGCGAGAAGGATGAACATTTTTAATGGAGTGTTAAAATAATATCAGTTAAATAGACACGTTAATGGAAAAAATTTGTAAATATTTCTTTGTTTATTTAGCAATCGGGAGAAAGCAGTCGTCCAGTATGGTATGTTTTCGCTGGTGTGGGTTCGCAATGGGCCGGCATGGCTCGCAATCTAATAAAAATACCTATACGCGAAAAGGTAATCAGAAAAATACACGAAGTATTATTAGGGACGGGAAATTACAGCTTGTTGTCAATTCTTTTGTCGAACATAGCGTCGACAGTGTTACAATTTCCGAACCGCCGGCTGATATAAAAGCGTTGTTCGAAGAATTAAAATCGCAAGATACGTTCGTCGGGGAAGTGAAAAGTTCCGAATGCTCTTTCCACTCGAAATACGTCGCCAAATCCGCTCCTATCTATAAAACTAGAAAAGGTAACAAAAAGTTCCCCACACCGTTAAAACGAAAACGTAAAGTTGAAATTTTCTACAAAAAGTAGCCGAAAAAATTGTAAAATCTATCCTCAGTCAGAGCAGAATTTTCTTAAATATTTTAATCTAACAGAAATTACTTTATTTCTGTCATCTTGGTAATCAAAAATCTAAAATTGAGAACATCAACTAATTCGTACGCAAAATCCAATTGGAACATTTCAGCAGCTCTATATTCCAGTCCAGACTACCACGTTAACAACCTGATAAGTATTGTCCTTTTCCGGATACATAAAACACTTTTCATTTATTTTTGTTTTTTTTGTTTTTTTCAACGATTAATGAATATTTCCATAACTCTCCAAGTATTTTTAAAGCAATAAGAATAATCGAATTCAAATCAAACCAAATAAAAAGTTTAAAACAAAGTGCTTAAGATGTTACAAAAAGTTATTAGCTCTGTTTCATAATAGTTTTTGTAAAATGTGCAGAAAAATCAAATTTACCAGTAGTACTGTATCATCGGTATAAATTAAAAGTTTACATTACACATCAGTATCACAAAAATCGTCAATATAAATCAAAAATTATAGTGAGTCTTAATATTTTTCTGGAGGGACGTTATTGTGATTCTTTTTTTTTTTTTTTTTTTGCTAAACATGTTATAGAGCTTCGTTAATATACTAAACCAGTTATATAAACAATTACGGCACCCAGTGGAGTACAGTTAACATAATGCTGTAAATAATAGTAAGCATTGCTTTTTGCTTTTTGCTTTTTGGTTAGGATTTTTAAGAAAAACTCATACGCAATGAATGTGTGCGCCGGTACAAGCGAACAAATTAATCGTAGGATTGAATACGAACACGCCACTGCCATGAAGATAAGAAATTTGCTTGAAAGCAAAGGAACCATAAGTAACAGTCAACGGTACTGCGATCAGGAAGGCAACGGAAAACCACCTGATTATTCCTTATCATAGGAGTTACGTGAGAGCAGTGATGTTATAGGTACTTCAAAAGATGGTACGTCATGCGATCTAATTAATGACTGGCGCTGTACTAATACCGAGCACACGGATATGATCACTTGGGCGTCACATACGAAATTAGTGGCTAGAGGGAAGACAAACACGTCGAGTAACCGCAACAAAAGCAAGGAAATTAGTGGCAATCGTGAATGAACAAAAATATGTAGTATAGAGATATTATGAATTACTAGTGGATGAAACAAGGTCACTCTGAATATAAAAATTTGTAATTTATCACTCTGGTACTAACATAATATTCAGTGCAGTAGTTTTCCTGCTTAAAAAGAACTTAAAAATTATACATTAGTCTACGAATAATGATAGAATAGTATGCAATTGAACAGCAAAGCGTGACTACAATTTTCGAAGATTTTAATGCAAAAGGTCGGAATACTGGAAGACTCTTGCGAAAGCGGATTGTGGCACAACGCTTGTTGCTAGAAAGAGATATTTTTAAAAGAATACAACCTGTTAAAAATATTGAACATTTTATTAATCAATTGTTAAAAGTATTAAATGTGATCACGACACAGTGATCGCTGCAGATACCCAAAAGTTGTAGAAAACAATTTAAACTAATACGTGATCAAATTCCTCGCAACACTTTGTTATTAATTCTATATTATATATATATATATATATATATATATATATATATATATATATATATATTGATAAAATTTAACTCCCTTTTTCAGGAGTACCTACAACAAAAAAGAAATTAAATACATACACATACATATATGTATATATATAATATAAAGCTGTAAGAAAAAAAAACGTACAGACCGTTCTATAGTAAGTAGAGAGTTATTTTTTTCCCCAATCGACGTATTTTCTTCGTCAGACCATAAGAAAATTATAAGACACTTAAAATTTTAAAATTAAAGACCACAAATTTCAAAAAATGTAAAAATCAAGTTTTAAGAAAAGAATTTTTAAAAAATTCCACAGCCGGTTCTAGATGAGCTTTGGTATTAATTTTTTTTTTAACCTGCACACAAAAGTCTCCAGAATACAGGAAAAACAAAATACTCAAAAAATTTTGATCTTTAGAGAGCAAAATTTGTAAAAAAACATTCTTTCAAGGGTAACCCTGGAAACTAAAAAAAGGTCCACAGTATTTTCCATAGTAGCTGGAAGGTCACTCTACTGTTTAAATGATGTATTTCAGTCGCTAGAATATAGGAAAATACGAAACACTCAAAATTTTGGAAGCAAATGACCAAAATTTTGAAAAATGTAAAAATCAAGTTTTAAGCAACAAATTTTTAAAAAATTTCACAGCCAGTTCTATATGAGTTACGGTATTGATTTTGTTTTGAACTTGCATACTAAGACCCCCAGGATAAAAGAAAAATAAAAAATTCGGAAAATTTTGATATTTAGGGGCCAAAATTTGGGAAGATAAACGCTCAAAGCGGTAAGACTGGAAACTAAAAAAAGGTCCACAGCTCTTCCCATGGTAGCCGGAGAATCACTCTTTTCTTTAAATTATGTATTTCAATACCTAGAATATAGGAAAAATACGAAGCCACAAAAATTTTAAAATTAAAAAGCCCAAATTTTGAAAAGTTTGGAAATTAAGTTTTTTGGAAAAAAATGTTTAAGAAATTCCACAGCCGGTTCTGTGTCAGCTACGGTATTGATTTACTTTTTAACCTATATAATAAAGTCTCCAGAATACAGAAAAAATATAAATTTCGAAGAACTTTCATATTCATGAACTAAAATTTGTGAAAATTCACGCCTAAAGCGGTGAGATTGAACCTAAAAGAAGTTCGCAGCTCTTACCATGGTAGCTGGAGGGTCAATCTTTTTTTTAAATGATGTATTTCGATCGCTAGAATATACGAAAAATACGAGACTCTCAAAGTTTTAAAATTAAAGGGCCCAAATTTTGAAAAATGTGAAAATTAAGTTTCAAGAAAAAAATATTTATAAAATTCTCAGCCGGATCTATATGAGTTACGATATTGATTTCTTAATAGCCTACACATCAAGGTCTCCAGAATACGGGAAAAATAAAAAATTCAAATCGTAATGATAAAAATTAGAATATGACGAGAGCAGTAGTACAAAAAATAATAAGCCAGTAATAATAATCGAATTGGCATCGTATCAAGAAAAAGTGCGAGCCAGAAATAATAATAAAATTAAAATCACTCGATATACGCAGACTATCAGCTGATAAATGCAGCACCCTGCGATCGAAAGTAACCGCGAATTATTTCGCCATCGATTAACACGATTCTCAGAGTAATTCTCTTAATAATAAAAATGTGTACCATTACAGCATGTATATATATTGGCCTCGCAAAGGGCTGTTCCCCTTGACCCCTCTTACTTACATTTCTGTCTCTTTTTCTTCTATACTTTGGATAAAATGATCAAAATTTACAACGTAATTCATTATAAAAATTAATTTAATACCGCAACATCAAACTGCAGTAGTTCAGCAAGGATTTTAAATTTCAGTATAAACGTCATTCCTCGTAGCAAATTAGGAAAAACAAAATTAAACATTTAATTTAAAAAATTTATACAGCGGTTTTGCATGGTCAGGTAATTTATAAAAATTAAATAAAACACATGGTTTTAAACGATTAAAAGCAGGAAATATAACAAATAAAATTTACAAAAACAAAATAATTTCCATGTAAACGATACGAAAACAATATGTAAATCGGAACAAATCTCGCGGACAATATAAAAAATAATTGATTGGTATAATAAGATCAGTTTAATTTTCCTTGAAACATCATATTATTTACGCTATTATAAAATACTAAACGAACCGAAAAAAAAGAAACGAAAGCGGGAAGGGAATGTGTGGAATAGCTCAAAATCAGAATCAAATGAAAACGCCATTCTCTCCTTTTAAAATAAACAAATAATCGCAACACAACTTAACACTTTGACAATAGTGTAAGTTATCTTACTTTTTTTGGATACGATATAAACTGTTTGACAGAAATATTTCTGTCTCCTCCTAATATTTGGCTATTTGAATTTTAGACAATTGCAGTTTCTAAACCACTTTAACCCGAAACCAAGCTAAATACGTAAAACACACTTCTTTCTGGATGTTGTGTGATATTAAGTTTTCCTATTATAACCCTTCTTCACTCTTTAAAATTACGAAGATATATTAAAAATGGAGCAACCTTCGTAAATATTATAATATGGTAAACACCCATTTATTATGAAGATATAACACTTTAGATATATTTTGAAAACAGTTTTCAACTACTTTTCACCACTTAAAGTTCAATTTTTCAAAAAATATTTCTCATTTGATATTTTCGGAATATGGTGTGTTCAGATGGGCTTTCTGATCACCAGTGCAAATGGTTTCAGCTGAAGCGTAATCATTTTTTTGTGCCAAAAACAGGGCGGGGCCTTTGATACAATTAAACTTTAGGATCCTTTAAACAAATCGTGTACACTTTTGGTATACCGTATAAAGAATATTAAGACAAAACAATAATTTGATAACTCATTTCTACGGGAAATATAACGGATTATGTATTTTTTGGAAAATGGTTTTTTATCCTTTTCCACATCTTCAGATACAAATTTCCAAAAAAAGCGTTCTTACTTGACATCGTCAGTATATACATTGTATTCACATTGATAATCACGATTTGTTTAGATTGCAGCGTGATTTTTGGTTTTCTTAACAATGGGGTTCTGCCCTTTTCTTTTCCCTTAAAATTTTATGGATTGAAAACAATTTTGCACACTTTTAGTACACCATATAAATATGTCTTCATGCGAAACTACAATTAAACCCATATGCATCAAAAAAATAACAGTTTGTGTATTTTTTTGGTAACGGTTTTTAACCCCATTCCATCCCTTAAAATCCGAATTTTCAAAACAGCGTTTTTATTTGACATCTTCAATATATACACTGTATTCACATGAAATTACACGCGACCGTAGTGTGATTTTTGGTTTTCTCAAGAATGAATTTCTGCCCTTTTTCTCCCTTACAATTTTGAGGATGGAAAAAAAGTTTGCACACTTTTAGTACACCACATGAGGTATCTTCAGGCAAAATTACAATTATGAAGACCCATTTTCACCAAAACTATAACAGTTTGTGTATTTTTTTTTAGCCCCTTTTCACCCCTTAAAGTTTGAATTTTTAAAAAAGCGTTCTTATTTGATATTTTCAATATATACATTATATTCACACGAAATTACACGCGATAATCACGGTTCGTTTGAACTGTAGCGTGATTTTTGGTTTTGTCAAAAACGGGGTTTTGCTCTTTTCTCCCCATAAAATTTTGGGATTAGAAAAAAATTTTGCAAACACATTTTGTACATCATACGAGGTGTTTTCATGTGGAATTGCAATTTGATAAACCCATTTGTACCAAAAATATTACAGACTTCGGGATTGCGCTAAAATTTTTATGGATTTTATTATGTCAGAGGGGGGTTGGGGGGGGGCGTTTAAAATCGGGAGGGGGGTGTATATTACGTACAGCGCGAAATATTTAAAGTTTCAAAAAAAAGAAGAAATAATAGTACGTAATAATCTTCTTTTTAGATATAATGAAAAATAAAATATTACAAAGCGCAACCCATAATCTTGTATGTACAGAGGAGTAAAAACAATATGGTATTAAATTAAATCACTCGCCACCACCTTATATATTTGTGTAAACAAATTCAGTCAAGCATGATGTTGCATGCGCTGAAGATTCCGTATGTTAAGTTAAACATACTCATAATATTTTGTATTGTTTCGAAAAGCTTCATTTATTATCTCTTATCAGCGCGTATGAAAGAATAACCGCTTCAACAAGTAAGACGACTTATTTATAATATTATTTCATTACATCGCATTTCAAACTGCGTGTTCGCATCGTAATTTATTATTTTCATCTCAAGTTTCGCAACAAAGGATACCGGCTAAAAAGAATAATAAACAGCATATTAAGAGGCAACTGAGTGATAAGAGCGACGAAACTGTTAAAAAAAGCAGAGGAGATATGCTGCGTCATCACGGTGACTCTGAAGGAGATGAGATGGAAAATACGTCGATTGCGTCGGCAGTACACATGATAAAGCGCGAAGTATGTGACATGAAAAAATGTATTAAATTTGTGTCAGACAAGTATGATGTTATGCAACAGTCAAACTAAGACTTGACAGCGGAAGTTAAAGTCTACTTCAGCAAATGGAAAAATTAACAGGCGAACACTTAAAAAAAGACCAACAGATTTCAGAGCTCACAATCACAGAGCTCGAATAGTGCGGCCGCCGCGAAAATGTTGAGTTCCACGGAAGATCGGAAGCGCACGATGAGAACTTGCAACAAATTATTATTCAAGATTGTCAGAAAATTGGGGTCGAGTTTAAGGAAGATGACATTGTGGCGACGCACAGGCTACCTTCAAGGAATGTGAAATTGCCGAAACCGATAATATTGAAGACATCCAGGAGGTTAGCGGATAAAATACTAGAAAAAAAAAAAAGGGAACACCGGATCTTGGACAAAGAAGTTACTAACAATTTAAGCAGTGAACGTCAGGTTTATATAAACGAAAATCTGTCTAGGTTCTACAAAGACTTGCTGTGGAAGACGAAACAAAAAGTGAGACTAATGAATTTTAGATACGTCTGGTCGAAAAGAGGAAAAATTTATGTTAGGAAGGGCCAGCAAGATCGCGTACTTTACATTCGGTCCGAGGAAGATACAAATAAATTATTATAAATGTTGTCAATTTCGTGTGTGGAGGGATGAATGCGGTGTACTTGCCGGCTAGGCAAGGCGGAGCGGGTAGTGGTTACGCGAGGATATGGCAAGAAGGGTGCCATGATCTCTACGAGAGTTCAGTGTGAGACTATGTGTGCGATGAGAAGTGTGTGTAGTGTGCGCTAATGTTCGTAAGTTTGCTTGCGTTTCATTAAAGCTCCTCAGATGGTGTAGAACAATTCGGTGGTACTCAAGAGTCGGTGAGATATGTCTGTTAGTTGGTGGATGTGAGATAGTGTGTTTGTGTACAATGTTGTATGTTGCAGGTACGGGAAGAAAGTGCAGGCGTTTGAAGCGGAATATTTTTGAAGAGAGAGGAAAACGTGAGCGTGCACGGCAGAAAGTGCAACTGCTGCTATTCCGGGGTCGTATGTTTATTGTAAGGGGCCTTGTGTGGTGACGGGTGATCGGTTGCTATTCGCTATTTCGTTCATCTCTTTTGTTTTAAATGTACTCCATTTTGATAAAGTTAAATCGGTGTTTTATGTCTATATAGCGTACAGTGTAGTCAGCGATAAAGCGCGTGCGAGTGTGCGGAAGTGTGACTGTGTTTATAAAATGCGTGTGTATATGTGTGCATATTAGATATGCAGTTGCATATATGTACAGATATCGTTATATTTATATACCAGTTAAATTACTGATAAGCTCGGCAATTAATAGTGTTACACTGATAACCGGTTTGGAATACAATTTGCGATAGCTCAATGTTTATCGAAATGTGATCACTCCTTCTGTGTCTTCCGTTAACGTTCCACTAATGCCGTCTCCGATCCAATTTTGCAAAAAAAATTATTTGTGTCGAGTATTCAACAATATGTGATCGAGAGAATAAATTCAATAGATTATTTAATACGGCTAAAGGAAGCCAAAAGGGTTATATGGAACTTGGTCGTGTATTAAATTTCAATATAAGAAGGTTACGGCGTAATTGGGACGAATTTGTAGCAGACTTTTCCATGACACCCGGTAGTGTGATTTTTATGTTAGCGATTAAGGTTGGAGATAACGAATTAAATATGTACAATATCTTGCTTTTATTAACTATGGGGGGGGGGGTGAACAAGTGTAACAGAGGATTTATCATTATCGGTACTAATAGTTTTTGATTCTCCTCTCAAATATGACTTCTCTAATTCAGCAGTATCGCAGTAAACGAAATTGTAAGAATTATAGCAATATCAAAAAATGGGCTGATCATATAAACAGCATATTGAATGTAAATAATACACTACAAATTAATACGGAATTATTTCATGTGTTGCACTTAAACGTAAGAGAGACGTAACTGGGATGAATTTATAACTTACATTCGCAGGTCATCTTTAAGTGTCATCGTATTAACCGAAATTAATATAAGTAAGGATGAATTAAATTTATGTGATATAAATGGATTCACGAATATTGGACTACAAAGACCTATTGGGTATAATAGAGGAATACTTGTATTCATAAATAATAAGTTTAAATGACACATTCGGGAAGTTAATAATAGGCAAAGTATGGACCTGGTGATGATAGGGTATAGATATCTGCGAAAACAATCCTTTATGCTTAATTACGGTATATAGATCACCGAGCAAAAACGTAGGTGAATTTATAAACGAAACCGCTACACTTCTAAAAAAATTAAGTAATAAAGATAATTTCCTGATTTGCGCTGATTTTAATATGGATTTATTTCTTCATAATACACAGGTTGAGAACTTTCTAAACGTAATTTATGGGTCAGGAGGAGTACAGTTAATAAATGGAATTACGAGAGAAGAAGAACGGGTAGAAAGAAGTGCTCAATCATGTATAGATAACATATTTATTAAGTATAATACAAATGAAATTACTTCGGGAATACTCCTGATGGACTTAAAAGAGGTATTGTTAGTCCGGTGTATAAAAAAGGAGTGCAAAATCAATTTGAAAATTACCGACCAATAACAGTAACATCTGTAATAGCTAAAATTTTAGATTTATTTACCTATCCAAAGCGTTTGATTTAGTTGACTATGAATTATTGATCAAGGACTTAGAAAATCTGGGTATTAAAAATAATCAACCTAAGTGGTTTAAGAATTATATAACAACTAAGAAGCCTTCCCTTTCTCGTTTCCCCTGATTTCTTGACTTTCCTTCCATGCGTCGCTCCAACATCTCTGCGATTTTCCGCCTGCGCTTTGGGCACAGTTTACTTCTTCCTCGCTTTTCCGTTATTCTCTTGTGCCGTCTCCTTTTTGTCCATTGCACCCCCCGAATATTCAATTTGTGTGTGATCCCGATCACGTAATGTTCGAGTGTGCATTTCTTGTAACCGATCAAGTTGCTTTCTACTCTTCCCTTTTACAAATTTGTATTCCCACTCCATACAGTGCTTCGTTCATTCTCTCCCTTCCTTCTCCTTCTGTTGTTTAGGCTCTTGATTCCTTTTTGTCGGCTATCTCTGATCGTGTAAAGATCTGAGTCTCTTGCGTCCTTTTTCCTTTGTTCTCGGGTCAATGTTTTTGTAGACGAACTCAAAAAAAAAAAAAAATGGTCAAAATCTCAGGGAATAAAAGTAATGAAAAAACTATTCAATACGGAGTAGATCAGCGTACTGTATTGGCCCCTATCCTTTTTTTTCATTTACACTAACTCGTTACACAAGCATATTAAAAATGAAAAGGTACATGTTTTTGCTGATGATATTGACTTTTTAATGGAGCACAAAAATTTAGAGATGGCGGAAAAATTATTACAAGAGGATGTAGATAATTTCAGTAAATGGGCACATGATAGTGGGTTATGTATAAATATAAATAAATAAAAAGTATTACACATTCGGAACAGTTCTAAACATAAGATACGCGATCCACGAATTATCCTTCATAGTAACGATTGCCTTCATGAGCTTCATGTAAATAACAATACCTATTTATGTTTTTATCCACCGTTAGAGAACGTAAATTACTTTAAATATCTAAGTATATATATATTGATAAATCCTTGAACTGGAAAAAACACATCCAAAGTTTAAACTCGAAAATAAGACAGACAATTCCAGCTGTATATAAAATAAGGCAGGTACTAGCACAACGAACACTACGTATATACTATAATTCAATAATAATGTCTAGAATATTATATGGAATTCAAATATATTATGCGAGGCTAAGAAAACAGAAATAAATAAAATAAGTAAAATACAGAACAGGTGTTTGAAACTTATACTATATCCTACTGGAAGCAAAACAATTCTGGATCAATTATGTGTGGAAGGAAAACGATGAAAAGTCTCCGAAAATGTATTATTTCTTTTATAGATTACTAGAATTTAAGGTCAATAATATAAAACTACCATCCAGGAAAAAGATTCGGTTAACAAAAGACCAAAGTAATACATATTACATTTATCCCCGCGGTGTAAATCTACGAATTGATAACACTAACGACTCAGTGTTAATCAAATTAATAAGTACATATACTAGAGGAAAACAAAATTGGTGAGTGGAAAAAGGAGGTGCAAAAACGGTTGAAGGAATGGTGCAAATACTAAAGATCACTTACGTCCTTTATCTCGCTTAATTTTTAAAGGTGCTTTTTTGTTTACGGTTTGTTGGTTTTTGACTTTGTCGTGTCCTTTCTGGATTTTAAGTTTTCACAGGTCATGTTTTTTTAGATTTTAAATATTAAGCTGTCCGCATATATTGATGTACAGATGCATATTACGCGGCACGTTATTTATTGGCTTACGTATATATACTATTACTTTAATACAATGCTAGTTTTATTATTATTATTTATGGAATAAGTTAAGTTAGTTTTAATTTTTGTACTGTATATCTATTTTAATAAACGTTGATAAGAGTGTTGGGCACTCACACAACGAACATATTTGCTCTGTGAGACCCATAACTTATTTTTAAAATAAAAAAAAAAAAAAATAAATATTTATATTCACATAATACTAAATTCAAAACAAAGAAATCAGATTTTTCACGTTGCAAAGAGGGAGAAATACGTCATTTATCGAGATTTTTGGAACTTTTCGCCAACTTTGAAAGTTTCGTTAAAGAAATTAAATACGATTTTGTTCTCCATAAAAAGCAATCTTTCCACCAACATATCACATGCTCGGGAAGAAAAAAAAGAAATACATCCTATTTTAGCAGGCGTTTCCCGGCGTTCTGTGTTGGGCCCCACATTGTACTCGATATACACAGCAGATTTTTCTGCAACAGAGAAGGGGTACAGGTGGGTCCATTTCCGGACGATACGGCACTTCTTTCATCACATGAAGATCCGAAGATAGCTGGCAATAATCTATAAAAGGCTTTTACAAAGGCGGAAGCATGGTTTAAAAAATGTGAAATCGGGATAAACATGAGTAAATCGGTGATATCCATTTTACTAACCGAAAAGTTGAAGTCCCACCCGTTAGGATCAATAACACAGATCTGCCTGTGCGCACAACGTTCAGATATTTAGGTTTGCACTTAGACAGCCGATTGATGTGAATATGCAGGTAAAAAAGAAAGAACTAGATATCCGGGTTAAAAAAGTGAATTGGCTGATAAGGAGAAACAGTATACCGACAACGGATAACAAATGTTTAATATTTACAACAATTTTATAACCTATCTGGACGTACGGGATTCACATTCGGGGTTCCGCTAAACCTGTCAAAACTGAAAGCAACACAGACTTCTCAGAATAAAATCCTTCGGTTGATAACCAAGGCGCCGTGGTATGTAACTAATTTAACCTTACATCGAGAGATTTGCGTATAGATTATGTGGCTGATGTCATCAAAGTTCACGGCTAGATATTACTGATGATGTTGAAGACTGAAACGCCAGAAACGGCAGGACCTTATTTACGGTCGGGGTAATCGGGTAGGTACCGTGGAAACGTATTGCTAAAAATCCTTGATGGATGGCTAGTAATAATATTAATTTAAAAAAAAAATAAAATAATTATCACTATGTGTAAACGTATATGAAAAATAAAAACAATTGCTCGTGCAACATGAGTTGTTAGCAACATCATTGCGAGCACCTACGTCCCGGAAAAAAAGGTTGTCTTTCTAAGTCGTCGAGAAAACGAAGCTGCTGCGAAAAATTTTGAATTTTTCAGATTACAAAATGTTGACGAAATGGATAGGACAGATGCGGTATAGTTTCTATTTTTGGCCAATGTCCTGTATGGCATACACGAAACTAGAGAAAATAGCAACACGGTGCACCAAATATACTACAGCTGATGAGAATCTAGAGAAAAAGAATACAACATTTTGAACACCCGATAAAATAACAGACGCCGATCATCTCATCTTTGAATATAACTCGCACATTACTCAAAGAATTAATTTGTACAACTCAATAATTCACTTTTACGTGACTCTTCCGCGTAATGTTAACTCTCTCCTGGCCACCGGTATTGTTGTAATATACAAGCCATTATTTAATTGTACAGTTGAGTGTAATATTTTTTTTTTTTTTTCTTTTCGTTTATAGTTTCGACTAATTATAGTGCATTGACAATAAGTAGAATTATTGATGCCTCTCTCCAAAAAAAATATAATAATAATAATAATAATAACTTCGAATTAATTTACTAACCTTTGAAAATAACAACAAAAAATTGTTCTCCATGGAATCAACAATAAAATTTAACAAAAACTAAGTAAAGATCAATCGGTTTCAGAAACAGGAAGGAAATTACAGAATAATAAATGTCTGCGAATAATAATAATAGTAGAAAATAAACCAGTCAATTTATCTCTAAATAACTAAGGAAATTAAGCGGGTAAAATAACAACACAGCCCGCCTATTATAATAGGTAAATGGACTAGAAGCGGTACTGAGAAAGTTAACATCTTTGCACAGCACCTGGTAGACGTATTCCAACCACACTCACTTGATGCAAAAAGTAAGCATGAGTAAGAGATCTCAGAATTCCTGGAACATATTCCTGATGATCAACAGCGCATCAAAACTGTATCCCCAAAAGAAGTGCGGCATGAGATAGGGGTCTTAAAAAAAAAAAAAGCTTCGCGATATAACTTAATAACAGCGAACATCCTAAAAGAACTACTAAAAAGAGGAATATTACTCATTACTTACACTTTCAATGCTATATTCTCAGACTAGACCCCGTGCTGATACAATGGAAAATGGCTCAAATAATTATGGTACCTAAACCTGGTAAACCTGTAAATGACGTATCGTCATACAGACCAATTTCGCTAATGCCGGTACTATCTAAAGTTTTCGAAAAATTATTTATGAAAAGGATAATGACGATTGTTCATCATTTGAAACCGATACCGGATCATCAATTTCGTTTTACAAACAGACATTCCACCCTTAATCAAGTACACACGGAATTATCGATAAATTGAAAACGATATTGAAGAAAAACAAATTTGTTCGGCAATCTTTTGCCTATTTCACAGGCCTTTGACAAGGTATGACACAAAGAGCTGCTTTATAAAATTAAAAAAATTCTCCCCTACAACATGTACAAATTAATGATTTTTCAAAGTAAAAGTCCAGATGGAAGAATCGGAGTTATACCCAGTAGGCGCTGGTGTCCTTCAGGGTTGCGTTCTGGGGCCGCTGCTTTACCTGCTCTATATGGCAGATATGTCGGCTATAAACAACATACTAACTGCTATTTTTGCAGATGATACCGCAATATTATCCCCAGATATTTCTTAAAACGTTGCTACTAGCAACTTGCAGAATTCTCTAGATCAGATATATAGCTGGACAAAAAGGTGGAAAAGAAGTCTAAATGAAAACAAATCAGCTCATATAATGTTCACAAATAGAAAAATAATTGGACTCCCGTTGCGATAAACCATAAATGAATACCAGTATTATATGAGGTAAAATACTTAGGCATGTGGTAAGATCAAGGATTTATGTAGAAACAACACATCATCGCTAAGAAGCAAAAAAAAATAATCGTCTAATAACCTACATGAATTGGCTTATCGGAAGAAATTCAGCATTAACGACGAACAATAAATTACTAATCTACTAAGCGATTGTAAAACCTACTTGGAGCTATGACGCTCATTTATGGAGTTGTACAAAAAGTAGGACTCACATGAAAATGATACAAAAATGCCAAAACAAAATACTTTGTCTAATAACGAATGCGCCTTGGTTCGTAAGAAATGACAATCTGCATAAAGATCTAAATGTTCCTACTGTAATGGCAGAAATTAGACGATATATGTACTCTTCGCCATGAAGACAGATTACACAATCATCCAAATCCGGAAGCAATCGCTATTTTAGATAATTCATGCAATATTAGAAGGCTTAAGCGAAATAAGCCTTATGATATTATTTAACCGCTATTGTACTTACGTTCTTTTGAGGCCTCTGTCACCGGATGGATAGCCTCTTCACGTCAATACTCTTACGTCAGCATTGCTGGATAGTTCATAAGAACTAGTTGTAATTTAAAAAAGAAAAAAAAATCTTAATAAAGGTCTTTGACAAGTGTAATAAAATCATAGAAGGGAAAAAATAAATATCGATCAAAGAGATAAAAGGTAGACAAATACACAGTATCGAAAGCGATATAAAAGCACAGAAAAACAAGCAAAAATAGGGAAGTAGGATAGTAATGTTATCTATCACTGCCGCATTGCTTTATACACATTCCTGGAACAAGCGATAAGACTGTGGAAAGACGTGCGTAATGCTGTAATTACAGTAGGTTGCATGTGAAAACATTAATATATATCGTCGATTCTGCAGATGATTTTAATAACGGAAAACGAACAAAACCTAAAACTCCTAAATCAAATGAAGCAAGTTTCAAAAAACAAGCAAACGACAGTGAGATTTAAAAAAGAAAAAGAGAGAGAAAATGAATTTTAAAAACAGACGGAAAGATTACGAAACAAGTAAAAAGATAAAAACATTTAGCCAAAGTAGTAACGGAAGATGGAAGATGTGTACGAGCCATTGAAGAATTACGAATAGCCTTTGACGTCGAAAAATATTTGTATAGAAACAAAGAAAAAGTTTATTGAAATATTCGTTCGCAGTTTACTCTTGCATATAGCCAAATAATAGGAAGTAAAGAAGAAGTGCAAAGTTAGCGAGGGACTTTAGAGAAACCTGATGCTGGAGGAGAATGAAGAGAATAACGTGATGGAAAAAATAGAAAACGAAGAAGCGTGTAATTTTAGAATAAAAAAACCTACTAAAAAGATTAAATTAAAGGAGGTGCAAACAATGTAATATACGAATAATCGAGCACGCCATGGAAGGAAAGAGACTAAGAGAATAAGAGCGAGGCAAAATTCATCGATACACGTGGGCCAAAAGGATATGGAAACGTAAAGAGAATAATGCTATCAAGAGAACTCTAACGTGAAATGAACAAAAATTTTAACAGAACAATTGAGGAATTATTACAATTATTAACATAAATAACGTACAGCGATATTTTGCGTGGAAATAGTGAACAATACGTTAGTTGTGAATAAGATATTTGTGCAGTTCCCCGTATATCATATACATATTTCGTGATAATTTTTACGTGGTTAATGTAACTGTTCGCTACTAAAACAATAAGCAATACCTTCAAACGCAATAATAATAATAATAATAGAAAGAAGAATAATTAATTTAAATATCGGAAGTGAAATAACAAAAACAGTTTTGGCTCTGAGGTAATAAAATGACTTACTAGAAACAATTACTCTATTCTATACGAATAATTTTAGCGTCTTGGAATGGAAAAGCCGATGATGTTTATTGTAAATTTAAAATCGACAAGTAGGCACCATTTTTATCTTTGCACCAATATTTATAGCGTTTTATTTATTCATTTACAGAATACAACACAGCTACTTAAACTCCTCAAATTTTTATCTCCTTTCAGATAGGGTAGCGACCCGTCTATTCTTCTAATTCTTTAAAAATCGATTATTCGGTCCAAACTTCACTACTGCTCCCTTATTTATGGTAACGCCTCCAAATCTCTCCTTTCTAAACTCGACTCAGTTCAAAATTCCTGCCTGTGTCTATGCATTGGCGCTTTGAAATTTTCTCCCATTCCGGCGATTTTGACCGCATGTGCCACTCAACCTCTACTCATTCGTCGATCACTCCTCGGTTATCGCTTTTTAATAAAACCCCGCCCCACTTCTTCATCCAATCTTATTCCTTCTTATCTTCATATCAAAAACCACTGGCGCTTTACACCTCATAGAATCCTGATTCTATCGCATATACCTGCTCGTGTTTCCAAATTTTCTCCGTACGTTTCCTTACTTTTCTTATGATTCTAATAGCTTATGGTACCCTATCAATTTCTCCTCCTTCCTGATCCAAGCTAATTATTCTTCTCGTAATGTAATCAATTACGAATTCCTTCATCTGCTGGATTCTTCTTTGCCTTCCCATGTCTTAATCTTCACGGATGGTTCCAAGAGTGATGAGAGCGACGTCTCCTTCGTTCTTGCACTCTGAGTCCTTCAGACTTCCTTCTTTCTGCTCCATCTTCTCGGCCGAATTGATCTCTATTCTTCGTGCCGTTTATTTTATATCCTCTATAAATGGGGTTCGCAAATTCCTGATCGTTTCTGATTCTAAAGGCGTTCTTCAAGCCGTCTCCCTTCCTCTTTCTCAATCCTCTGACGTTATCATTCTCTCAATTCGATCTCTCGCCTTAACTTTGTTTTCGTCCCGTTCCATTCTTATAGACTTTCTATGGGTCTCTAGTCATTCCAATGTAGAGGGCAATGACTCAGCTGCAATGGTCCTTTCCTCGAGTCTTTCCCTTCTTCAGACATTCTTTCTTTATTAAGCTCTAATCATTCCAGACTTTGACTGGATATGTATTCATCTTTATTCTCAAATAGTTATTTGCAGTACCGCCTTACGCAACCGGTTCCTCGTTTTCTGCCTTGGTTTCATTCTATTCAAGCCTGTCGTCGGTGAACTGTGCTTTCTTAATTAGACTCGGGATCAATTATTCTCTACTCCCTTCTTCTCGCTTTCGATTCGCTTTGTCCTCTTCTCCTTTCTGTTCTCTTCACGCTTTTGAGCCTCCTTGTATTTGTGATTCAAATCATATCCTTTTCGAATGTTCTGTGCTTCTCAACGAACGCTCCCTTCTATACGTCCTGCTTTTAGCTTTGGGTCTTTATACTTCCTTTAACGCTACCTATATGCTTTTCTTCCCATTGCCTTCGGTTGTTCCGCTGCCGCCGTCCTTTATGAGTTCTATTTTTGGCCGCCTGGCTATTTAATTCTGTCTATTGAATTGTCATGTTGTTGGGTCAAGGTCGCTGGCGCGCCCAGGGTAGGATACAAAAAAAAAAAAAAACTTTCCGTTAACCACGAGCGTTAAATTTGTAACATAGTAATGCTGGTTATCAGTTCTGATTGATTGCTAACACGGTTTTCATTTATACAATGTTGCTTACCTGGCGGTGATTCTGTGTTTTTCATTTGAAGTAACGTTTCAGTTCGAAAAGACTATTGATTCGCGTTTGAGTTCTAGTTATTTCAAACGTTAAAATTTAAACAATTAAATTCTATTTAAAGGTATGCTTATGTACGTTATTAATTATTACCTATTCATTGATTCGGGAGAATTTTGAAAAATTGGCCTTTTATTCGGTTTTCTCGAAAATTATTTATCCTTAAAACGCTACCCCCTCTAATAAGAACGATTGATGCGGCGGCATTTTTGGAGGTTTTCGTTGTTTTTATTTTTATCCTTTTTTTTTTTTCCTATTTTTATTAGGTTATTTTTATTTCGACTACTTATTAGTATTACGCTTTCGTTAGAACGAGCGGTTGAACCCAGTATATTTAAATTATCCTGATGTATGTGTTCTAATGGCCACAATGGTTACACACAGCCCATGCGAGGAGGTAAAAAAACATTATGAAAAGGGAAGAAACATTTCGGTAGGATTATTATTTTTTTTTTTTTTCTGATTTCAAAATACGAGATTTCGCTTTTCTTTTTAATTTATTTATCGAACAACTCGAGACAGACGAACACTCACTGAAATTTTGCAATTTCGGATAAGATGAAACTTATTTTCCGAATCTTCGTCCCAAATTTGCTAACTTGAGAAACATACATGTCAAACTGTAACGGAGGAAATTGATAAAATTAAAAAGGGACTCTATAAATGTTGACGTATTTCCGATATAGATCCGACCGTTCGCAGTAGGAAAATCGAAATAAAAAATTGGTCTAATTTTTTTTCATCTCGTTCAGTTTTATTCAGAATTAATCGCATCTTTTTAGTGTTATTGCGCTTAATGGCATGATCTGTGTAACTAGGGGTCAACTACGACGATAATAATTTTTTTCTGTAATATTCATTAATAACCTTACATAAATGTTGTGGAAACCACTGACGCGCATTTCCCCTGAAACGTCATCAAATATCTGTTAGGTCAATTCAATTTTTTTTTTTCCGTTTTCGAACTTCATTTGAATTACTTTTTTTCGGAAAATAATTATAAAGTAACGGAAAAATTTAAACGTAAAATATTAAAATAATTTTAAATATCTCTCCACTTTTAAGGTAAAATAGTAAAAGAAAGAAATTAATTATTATTTAAAAATTCGAAAGTTCGATTATCGCATTTAAAGTTGCCATCGTTGTCAGAAATAAGCGCGTTCTCCTGCCAGTACGTCTAAGAATCTAATCGTTATTAGCTCCGATTACAAAATTTTATATTACGCCATGCGAAATTTTTAACGAAATGAAATTTTGAAATTATTTTTCTATTGAATTTCTCTAATTTTACATTAGCGTCAGACGCTATTAGAATGGCAATTCACGTGTGAAATAATTAAACGCGCGATTGACTAGACAGGACCAACTAGAGCTTATTTAAATGTTCCTGCCGTAATCTATTCGGAAACAAATTAAAAAATACATTTCCGCGCAGTTTTCGTTACACGTTTGATTCAGCGCGAACCAACAGAAAAGAAAAACAAACTCAGACGTTCATTGTAATTATTTAACGCAGGAAATAAATTAGCGGAAAATCGATTGTACAAAACAAAATGACTCCAACGCCGTCAGTTTCGCCGTATGAAGGAGATACCGAATTAAAAAAGCAGATCGCCTGGTGTTTGGGAGAAGAAATTGTCATATCCGGCATTTCTGGTAGATTTCCGGATGCGGATTCGATCGAAGAATTTAAAGAAAAATTATACGAAGGTGTCGACCTCGTCACCGTGGACGACAGAAGATGGCCCCCAGGTAATGTTCTGACCTTTTGCTAAATAATCTGCGCTATTTCGTTAAAAATAAATCTCTAATCGGGCCATCTGATAACTAAATTTCGAAGGTAATTAAGGAAGCCAACTCGTAACCGAATAGGTAAATCATGTAATTCTTTTGCTAGCCTAACCCATAGGCTAATTGATCAACGAGGATAGCCTAATCATCTCCCGACCAGTGTTTCTCAACGTTTCTTTTATTATACTCCGGCTATGTAAAAAATTGATCATTCTCAATCGGAAATAATTCGCTCACGAAGTCCAGTATTAATTAAAACAAATAAGAAAACCTACATGACAAAAGTAATTTTATAATCGCGTTTCCGAATTTTTTTATTTTGGTCGTGTTCATCACTATAATTCATTATCGCATATATATATATATATATATATATTAATTACGACGTAATTCTTAGGCTACCCCTCATTAGAAAAAATGTCCCAAAAAATATCCCAATTTTATGTAACGTTTGTTATTTTTCATATGATTTTGTGATTATGTTATTATATTCATATGGGCCGATTTAGAATTACTTTGTTGGGTCAATGTCGCTGGAACGCCCACAGAAAAAAAAAAAAAAGAAAATTACGTTGTAAATTTTGGTTATTTTATTCAAAGTATAAAAGAGATAGAGACAGAAATGTAAGCAAGAGGAGTTAATTTTTATGCCAGAGGTCATCAGAAAAAGTGTCCTGTCACAAAATTTGTCCAAAAAAATGTCACAATTTTATGTAACGAAATATGTAACGAAAATGTAAAGAAAAAATGTTGTTAAACGGCGTAGCCAATGAAAAAATTTACACTTCTATAAGAAGTATTTAATTTCATAAACTCTGCTGATTACGGTGTTTTTACCGTACAAAAATATTAAAACTATTCCACAGTTTCTCAGTTTGGTAGCTGTAAATCATAAACTTTGCTTTATTTTTATTTAGAAGTAACTTATTTTGTTGCAGCCAATTATAAATTTTATCTATATCCTCTTGAATAGTCATTTGCAATTTTTCTGAAAAACCAGAATTCACAACCAATACCATGCCATCAGCATAAGTAAATATTCTTCAATTTATTGGCAGGTTACATAATTCATTTATATAAACCAAAAATAAGTAAGGACCCAAAATTGTACTCTGTGGAACCTCAGACTCCTATATGCTACTATCACTTAGAACGCCATTGATCTTAGTTACATTTTTCCTTTGGTTAGATATGTTCTGAACGTATATATTACCACGGAAACTACGAGCATATAATTTGCTTAGCGGCAATTTGTGGTCTACCGTATCAAATGCTTTCCTGATATCAAAATAGACAACTGCTCCCGATTTCCCCTCTTTCAGATGTTTAGAAATGTATGAGATATGATCAAATATGGCCAAATCTGCACTTTTACCTGTCAAAAGTCCGTACGGATTAGAACTGAAAAAGTTTTGTTCATGCAAGAAATATACCATCACTTTCTTAATGCATTTTTCGAAAATTTCGGAAATTGTGGAAGTAATGCGAATTGGTCTGTAGTTAAATACTTCTATTTTTATTTCCATTCTTATACACTGGTTTTATAATACCCATTTTTAATATATCAGGAAATATCTCGACCGTAACTGACTCGTTGAATACGAAACACAAAGGTTTGGTAAAATAACTTATATTATCTTTAACTATTTTAATAGATATGCCATTCAAAGCAAATGAAGGCTTATTTGGCAGCGATAATATAGCCCCTTCAATATCATCTAACGTGAAATTAAGGGGAATACAAAAGAATTTACTTGTGAATAAAATTTTAAATCACTTGTTGCTATCTTATCAGTATTTGTGCCAGCAGAAATATGTCTCACACTGTCTTCAAAGTACGCGTTAAAATGTTGTGCAGTTAGATATTCGTTAAACTTGGTTGGCTGTATAATATCGTCATTTACCCGTGGCATTCGCTTACGCACCTTAGATATCTATACCTTCTGACCTTTTTACGTTGATTCACGATATTTGTAATTTCTTTTATAAACCAATCAAACTTTTCATTTACCGCTGCAAAGCTAGTATATATCGGCGAAATATCACAATCGTACAATTCTATTTGAAGTAGCTGTTCATCCAAAAAATAATTTATAGTTTCATTTTCTTTTATTAGAGCATTAGTAAAATTACAAATAGTTGGTCCGATAAAAACAGAAATTTCGAGAGACGAATTCTTTTGTATGACTTAAAAGAAACACACATACCGTAATAAAATTTAAATAATTCAGTTCGTAAACCTCTCAAGCTTCGGTAGTATATAAATAATCCTTTAGAGTGCTTCATCAGTATTAGGCAATAAACGTATAAAATTAAAATGATAATAATTAACAGCTGCATAATTAATTGACAACGTAAACAAATGCAAAGTAAACGAGATATTTGCGAATAAAAATAAATTATCTCCAACCTTCATAATAATTTCGACTGTTATCACTGATAGCAATACACGCGCGTACACATTCCTACATACAGGTAGGAACATGGTTACATACGAGCATACGTACGAGTATATATACAGAAGACAGAGTAATAGAATAAGAACAGTACGAAACATATGATAAAGTAAATCAAGGAAAATAACCTTATCAAAGCAACTTAATATTTTTTTATTTTTTTTTTTTATAAATTACAACTGGCCAGAAGGCCATCCAGCAATTGGACTGTAACGCGAAAATAACTTGTTAGGGGTTAGCATCTAGCGATGGACCCCACTGAAATTTTAGTAACATAAAACTAGGCCAAATCAAACGGTCGACTACGTTTTAACCTTCGAACATCAAGACTATTATCAAGAAGATTGATCGCCAAAACGTTTGTGTGAGACTCCAAGCGGCCTATGTATCGCTTAGCAGCTCGATTGATCTCGTCTTTCGCATATGGGATATTTAAGTCTTGATGTAGAGTATGGTTAGATACGTACCAGGGTGGTGAGACTATTAGCCTTATAGCCTTGTTCTGGAACCATTGTATCTTGTTTATGTGTGCATCTTTCGCACAACCCCACAACATTAAACCGTATGCCCAAACGGGCTTTATAATTATTTTGTACACTAAGAGTTTATTTTCCAATGATAAACTAGAGTACCTGCCAAGAAGCCAATTTAATTCTTGCAATCTTATATCTAGGTGTTTTCTTTTTTGTATAATATGCTTTTGCCATGTTAATTTGCGATCCAAATGAATGCCTAAGTATTTTACATCTTTATCCTGGTTGATAACCACCCCATTTATTTTTAACGGCTGATACGTAAAATTTCGCAACGTGAAGTCTACTTGCGTACATTTACTTTCGTTTACTCTAATACGCCAACGACTCAGCCAGTTTTCCACTTCTGATAAAGTTTTTTTCAATTTATTCGAAGTTTCACTATTGTCTTTACCGGTAGCTAATAGTGCTGTATCGTCTGCAAACGTAGCTGTTATCACGCTATTATCAACTGGAAAATCGGCAGAGTAGATTAAGTAAAGCACCGGGCCCAAGACACTTCCTTGTGGCACGCCAGCAGATACAGGATAGATTTCAGAATATTGATTTAGAATTTTAACCTGGCATGTGCGATCTTCAAGGTAGGATTTTAAAAGAAGGTACAAAGGATGTGGCACTATTTTTTTAAGTTTATAAATCAGACCATGATGGCATACCTTATCAAAGGCTTGTTTGACATCTAGGAACACACCCGTGCCTATTTGCTTAGTTTCAAGACTTTCTTGAATAGTATGCACAATTCGGTGTACCTGTTCAATGGTCGAATGTCTTTTTCTGAATCCAAATTGATGTTCAGGAACAATATGTTCCGCATTTAAAATAGGATTCAACCGCCTTAAAATTATTTTTTCAAGGAGTTTTGAAAGGATCGGGAGCAAGGAAATTGGTCTATAGGATGAAACCTCATCCGGAGCCTTACCGGGCTTTGGTACAATTACTATTTGCGCCAATTTCCAGGATAATTGAAAATACTGCAGACGAAGAACAGCGTTAAAAATATTTATAAGCAATAATATACCTTTTTTTGGTAGCTCAGATAACAATTTATTGGTAATTAAATCAAAACCCGGACTTTTTTTATTATTAAGTTTAGTAATTGCCTATTTGATTTCGCTGCGAGACGTTGACGCAATAGCAGGGCTTAACTGTAAAGGTACATTTAAAAAATCATGTATATCGGTTTCGTCGTTTAATTATAAATTTGGCTTAAAAACATCAGAAAAATATTTGGCAAATTCCTCGACTTTTTCTTCATCAGTTCTAGCCCATGTACCATCGGGTTTGCGAATTGGGGGAAGGGGTTGAGTGGGTTTATTTCGGCTTTTGATCACTTTCCAGAGGCGGAATTTGTCGCCTCCGTGGGTGAAAGTTCCTGCAGGCAGCGTTGGAAGGATTCATTTTTGGTATCTTTAAGTAAAATTTTTAGCTCTTTCGATTTTTTATTTAACAGAGTTTTATAATAGGGATTTTGAGAAGATTGCCATTTCCTACGGATGATTCTTTTTTCTATGAAAAAGATAATAATGATAAAGCATGGGGTTTAGCGTTAGTAAAGGTGAAAAAGTACAATATGAAGTGAAATACCGTAGTCATAGCAGCTGAATGCTCTTCAGATCTTCCTCATCTCTGATGCGATAGATTACCGAAGTGTTTTCTTTCCGTATTATGTCCATTACGTAACCATATATATATATATATATATATCTACAGCTGGTCTCTTTTCCCTTTTTTCGTGCTAGCCAATATATTCGTTTCGTGTGAGCCGTAAGGCTTTCGCGTATAAATACCGGATTATCACTGTGACAGTCATCAAGTACATCTTTGTTCCTTATATCCGTCCTCTCCTTCATTTTCAAGTGATCGGAAATTCTTCTGCTTGTTTTAAATATTATTGATGGGATTCTATTTGAAATTTTCGTAGGTAACCTATGTACCGCCTTAATATCATCGAGCACTATTTTAACACCTGCTTTTTCTGCTGTTTTTATCACAATCTCCCCTAGGTTTTCATTATTATTTTGTAGAACTCCATGTAATTCGACATTCTTACGCCTATTATACTGATCCATATCATTAATCTTTAAATTTAATTGACGAATAATATTATCTTTTTCTTTATTTAATCTTAACAAATCATCCACTTTTGAAGTCAACGTATTTAATTTAGCTCCTACAAGATCCATTAAAGATTTCAATTGATCATGTGAGCTAGCATGATCGGCAACATTTGTTCGAGGAGAATGATTACCACGCAGTCTAAGACACGTTTACAACAAAGACATTTTACTGCCATTTTATTTCCATCCCTCATCTATTTATAAGTATTAATCGTAATTCCCGAACATAAACCATCAGAGTATTTATTACATCCCGAGTAATATAATATATCATTGTCATCGAAAACTTCTGAACATCTGGCACAAGCAATCATACTAATATTGCGTAAATAAGTAAAGCAGAATAAATTATTACCAGTAGTTCATATATCAACGTTCAACGAAATATTCTTATCAAAAAAGATAACACACAAAACATAATCGATCTTACAACTTCGTGTTTTTAATATATATAATTGGCTACGCTATTTTTACGCCAGGAGTCATCAAGAAAAGTGTTCTGTCTCGAAATTTGGCCTAAAATTATATTGTATGGTTGTTGTAAATAAAGATTTCTTAATTTTATGTAATGGAAGTTAAATGTGTAAATAACGATTTGGTTTTGTCGAATGGCGTAGCCAATGAAATTTACTCTTCTATAAGAATACTAGATTTGGGGGTGAAGGGGGCTTGCCCTCGTTCGAGGCTCGAAGGGCCGTTTTATATATATATATATATATATATACATATGTAGTTTTAAAAGGTCAATTGAAGACTGCCGAGAGGTGATTATCCGGACGCAGTAATAAAATGATAAAGTGTGAGGAAACTGTTCTAAGTGGTGAAAAAATACACATCCGACTATGGTAAAAATGATAGCTAACGTTGTGTTTCATGGAGTATTAAATACATTAAGAAAAGAAAACAGTATTGCAATAAGATCGGAAGAAATACTTAAGAATTTTCAAGAATGGTGGGCATGGTACTAAACGGGAGAAGTCAGTGGACGAATTTTATAATTCGGTGTTCCAAATTATTTTTCCCGGGTATTTATATCACACATTAAACAGGCTATCCTTTTTCCGCTTTATCATTTTCTAATTCATTTCTGGTGCCATATATTTACATCATCCTTTAGCTATTTAAATCTTTCTTTTTGTTACACTCTCCACATTTTTTTAAAAAGATTCCTGGTCACAACATACTTTCCCTCACCAAAAGAATGCACGTCAGACTTTGGTCGGATGTGTATCCTCGCTCCTTTTTCAATACTAACTCATTTTACCTTTCTATTCAGCCTAGACCCCCTTCCTGTTCTTGGTTCTATTATTTTCCTACTACCCTTAAATGTTTTTTCATCATTGCTATCTGCCGTCTGCGGTTCACTCATACTTTGCTCCCATTCCCTTTATTACCCTTTGCACTCTGGCGACTGTTCCTTCGTTTGTGATCCTGACCACGTGGCGTTTAAATGTTCCAGTCTTTCCTCCGAATGTAATATCCTGTACGTTCAGCTGTTAAAGCTGAATTATCCTACCCCATGTAGTGCTTTCTATACCTTAGCCTTGCCGTCATCCAAGCGGGTTCCTATTCTTGTCTTTTTTCTATCATCGATTTCTGACGGGATTAAAATTTAATCTCTAATCTAGTCCAATTGTCCTCGGCAGTTACCCTTGGTTGGCCAAGCCTAAAAAAAAAGAAAAAATATTTATTCTTTTATGTATATATCACACCCATATATATATATATATATATATATGGGTGTGTGTGTGTGCTTTGATAAAGTTTGAAAAATTACCCTACCACGTTACAAACATATATGTAGATACCAAAAACTTATATACCATTTAGAGAAATAAAAAATAAATTATTAATATTGAATGGCAAGCTCTATTAGCGGACTGTGCCTTGATGCATATCTAAATGTGTAATCTGACTCGGTCAAAGAAGCAAATAAATATAGTATAAACGTATGATAGCACGTTTTTAACGTTTTCCCTTGTGGGTTGATGTTCTTCAGTGGTTCTGTTTTATCTTTATTTGTACTTGTTTCATTTGAATAGTTTAATTATTAAATTCGTATTTAAATGATGAAAGTCTAACCAATGGCGTAAGCTAGACTGAAAATGTAAAGTAAAACAAAGGTCTGATCAAAATTAATAAGTTTAATCCTGTACCTCTACTGACCGTCAACTATACTTCGTATAATACTGCTTTTTACATATAAGAAGTTTTCCGGATACTTTTTATTTTTTTAGTTTGTCTGTCAATCTTTTTGGACCTTCCTTTTTACACCTTGCTTTTATGCCTTTCTTACCCTCCTCCGTTTTAGCGGATGTCTTAGAACAGAGGCAGCACGGTTTTATACTTGATAATGATATATCATCGAAAAAAATTAAAGAAAAAAAAAATATACATTTAACACAACATGTATAACGAATGAACCAGTTGTATTCGATATGAAGAAAATTCGCTGAATATACAATTATCGTGCAGCGGAATAGATTAGAGACATTTAATTACGAATTTGCCAGGTTCATTACTCTTCCATTAATTAAGCTTCCATTAAATAAACCAGTACAATATTGAGAAAACAGATTCCTTGGCTCAAGTTGCTGCTTTCTCTCATTCCTTTTTTAAAAAAGTTCCATCCCCTAACTTGAATTCCTTATGTACTAAGTTTCATCTCAAACTTTGGTCAAATATTTACCCCTCCTCCTTCTTTAATGATCAATCCTTTAACCTAATCTTCCTTCTGATCCCTGGTTCTTTGAGTTTCTTTCACTACACCATTCTGCTGTCATTTCTATGATTCGCTTGCGTTCTGGCCATTCTGCTCTCCCTTCTTCTCGTTTTCGCTATTTCCTTGTCACCTCTCCAATTTGTCCTATCCACCTCAACGAAGAGGTAGTTTGCGAAGCCAATCATATCTTTTTTGAATGTCTAGTCCTTTCTGTCGAACGTTTTATTTTTAGTCCGGGCAAAATAGCATTTGAATTTGGAAATTCTTATAACCTGGACTTCTTGGGCTTAAAATTTAGCTAAAAATCAGTGGAATAAATTCCTAAATTTTTGGGTATGTGGAAGGTGCGGAACCATTGTTTATATCGAGTTTTAAAAAAATAAAAGTATTTTTTTTTAGTTTCTTGCGATTATCTCGGTAAATAAGCCCCAAATCGACATGAGGTATACTGGTCGCGTTTGTTCCTGAGTAAATTTTACACAAGCATAGGCTATTGTGAAAATTCGCAAAAATTATTTAACATGCAAAATTAGCGATGAAAATAAAAACAGGCAAAATGATCAAATTGTTGCCATTCCGTCAATTTTCCCCAAAACTCAATGAAACTTTCGGAAAATGTAGCTTTTGGGGTGCTTAAAATAGGTACCCAAGCCGAACTCTCAATAACTATATGACGGCCTATTGCAAAATTGTAAAGTTGAAAGCGCGATTGCGTATAACTTCGGCCCAGAGATAGCTAGCAACGTGAGACAAAAAAAGTAATCGAAAGGTAATTGCAATACCTACGTCCTCTTCAAATTTCAGATTTAACAATTGGCTTTGTTAAGAGGAGCGCTCTGATGTCACGCACGGCTCCGGCGTAGCGTCGCCCAATTCATCGAAATCCTTAGTTGCAAAATAGATTGTGCGGCTTAGAATGCACCTATGAAAACGTTTTCTTTTTTCATTTTTTCCGTTTTTTCTGATGGCGTCAACGAAAATTTCAAAAAATTTCAACGTAATGGAAAAATCGTGCAAATTAGCCAATTGTTAATTTAAAAATCTGAAATTGAAGAGGACATAGGTATTGCAATTATCTTTCTGTCGCCATCTAAATCACGCATAGCTATTTGGAAATTTCATATACAATCGTTAATACAACTGGTAGAACACTTAATTAGCTGAGGGCTATTAGCAATACTTTCTGGGAAGGAGATCCTGTAACTTCAAGTCTTCTTTATAAAGCTACCAGAAATCGCACATTTCACGAGTTGTGCAACGGCATCGTTGTTGAATGGTTCGTGAAATGTGCTCAACATTAAATAATTTATGAAATGTGTATGGCAGCTTTTGCTTTATTTTAACCGTATAGTTCACGAAACTAAAGCGAGAATATTTCATTTAAAAGTTAGTCCGTATTTAATTATTACAGCACTCCGCAATATTAGTGACAGATGAACATTGTACGATAAATGAAATGAATAAAAATCTTTATACACATTTGCGAACTGCAAGAATTTCCAGATCCGAACATTTTTCTTTACACAATTAATGTCTAAATAGACCGGTTTGCACAGTTCACGAATTGTGTAACACGATGTTGTTATACAGTTGGAGCGCAATTTTTTGTTTACTCCTTTCACGAATTGTGCGATTCCGTTATGCGCATATGTAACAGATGTGTGCTCTTTTATCTGATCCTTTCCTTAAGTTACGGCGCGTCTTACGTTCTCCCGGTTTTTTTTTTGTTCTGGTATTTTTGTCAGTTGGCGAAACCTTTGACGCAGCAAAATAGAAATGCAGCATTCTAGACGTCAATTTTTGTTCATCCAAAAAAACTTTAAAAACCGCACTTATTACAAAAACGTATTCTTTGGGGCTAGCATAAATTGATATACTGTACAAGATCACCACTAGAAAATATCTTGATCAGTCAAAAGTAAGTGACCCCCGCGAGGAAGGATCGTCTCTTACATTATAAACTGTGACTAGTTTTGAATAATTACTACTATCTTCGCATGTTGGTTCTGAATTTTCGAAGGCGGAACTCTGCTCCTCTTTGAGCTACAATTTGCTTATTTCATTTTATACTGTTTTTTTTTTTTTTTTGCATTTCCATCTCTTTTTAGTATAGCGAAAAGTTTTACGCTGTTTTAATTTCCTTCATCGAAATTCTTCTTGAGATAAAAATAAATAAATATATGCATTTACCCCTACTATTGGCAACTTTTATATTTCTTACAAACTACACCGAAAATAAATGAATAAATACATACATAGAGAAAGTCTGATTTTTTTTTTAAAGTTTCAAGAATTATTTTAAAAAAAACTGGACATATATTTTATGCACAGATGGGGCATTTGTTTCGAGAGAGTAAGAATAACAACGCTAATTCATCTTAAATATGTTAACAGGAATTTATGGTACTGAAGAAAGATTGGGCAAGCTGAAGGATTTATCACGTTTTGATGCGTCCGCTTTCGGAATCAATTCAAAACTGGCCAACGAAATGGATCCTCAAATGAGAATCTTTCTGGAAGCAACTCAAGAAGCGATTCTTGACGCCGGTATGTTACACGGAAATATTATACACTTACATTTGTTAACACTCAATAATTCGGCAAATACCTTGCGACGTTTTGGAAAAAAGCGTAATCGGCCCGTCATTCGCGCTGTAAATTTACCCTTTTCTTAACATAGAGATAAGTTTTTGAACGGGGGTCAAGATTTTTTTTCTTTCTAAAATACTTATATTTAGTATAATTTACAATATTTCGTTATACATACAATTTCAACATTATTTCCGTCAAGCATATGCTTCTCGACAGAATATCATTATATTATTTGCAATTATACATATTTATTCCTGTAAGCTAAATACTATTTGTTTTCCTTTTTTAATTGTGTGAAATCAATTAGAAACCAGTGATGTACCAAGAAATCGGCACCAAGGACTGGTGTAAGAATGTTAGTCGATATAAAAGCCCATTGGAACAGATGTTCAAAACAAAAGTCTGAATTTAGCGTAACCGTTTCAAAAGTTTTTACAGTTAAACCATTAGCTGCAACTAATGGTGGCGCCAGCGGCGTAATAGCATACATGCCGAAATTAATCGGTATTGCCGAGTGCTCGACATCAGAGTCCATCATAAGCGGCTGTCTTGAACGTTGATCTCAAACAAACAAACGATCAGTCGAGAGCAATCCATTAACTATTGAGTTCACTCATTTCAAATTATACAATAACAGGGAGGTCGGCAATCTTTTTCATTAGGCTCAAAGTTGATGTGATACCAATAGAGCTGATTGGATGCCAGTACCTGAGAACGTAGCCCAGATTTAGCGTGAAGGGGTGAGTTGCATTAAAAATTCGGCTTAGAGTTTTATGTCAAAGTGATCAGTTGGACAACTGCCAGCCTGAGTTGGAAGGGGAAATGACTCTCTCATACTTACTAGAATCGGCTGAATTGAGGCTGATAATTGTTTGAATCGTAATATCCAAAAAAATTGACAGGGCTTTCATTTCCGCCAGAAGATGGGATGGTTTTAAATCTCCTAATGGAGAATACTCACAAAATATCGAAGTGGAGCATTTTTGAGTGCAGTATATTTATTATTACACGTGACATTGTAAAAACGAGCATGTTTTAAAATGGCCTGAGAACAACAAGGCGAGATTACATTAGGGAACGATTGATCGATACGCGGAGGAAGTAATTCTCTGTAAAAATGCAAAATTCCTTGTTTAGTATAAAAACAGAAAACACTGTCTAACAATCAAGTGGCGCGCAAAGAACCAAAAAAAAACAAAAAAAAAATGTAACAATCATGGATAACGATGGAGAAAAACTTATACATAATATAAAATAAACATTAGGACTTACACAAAAATAATTGATACAGAGTATTATTGACAGTAAAATCCTTCTCATCGATTTCGTTATGGTTCAGGGGACAAAAACTTATCGCGGTGTCGCACTAAACTTCAAGATTATTTTTGAATGATGAAAACATTGTACTATATAAATACATTACGCACTAACTGCGAAGCGAACGTGTAGTTATTGGAAAAGGCCAGAAAAACAGAAAATGAGTGATTATCACAAAATGAGGAACAACTCATAATTGTCAAAAAGATACACGAAAGAAATGAAAACTAATAAAAGAGAACGAGAAAATCGAATTTAGTTGCAACGCTCGAATCAAAAGAGTACATGACAGGCTTCTGCATTGCACGGTTATCGGCGTAAAAAACAAAAATATGCGAATCGGATTTCGGCACTATTTACAGCTCTCTTAATGTGATAGTGTTCAATATATGTACATATATCGGGGTTTGAGAAACTTAATGCTACATGATCTGGTGGGTTATGCACTATGTACTTATTTAATAGACAATAATATTTTTATTATTTTTTTTATTTTTATTTTTTTTTCTGAAAGACGCGTGTGATTGATTTCTGTTTGATTTACCATTTAAGCTAAATCATCTTGTCCGAGTATTAATATTGAAAATTACATATGTATTAATGATTAAATTTTAAGTTTAATGTTTTTTATTTAACTTAGTAATGTAAATCGCTGTAAATTGTTATTTTTATCAGTAAATTTTGGTTTTAAAACTAAGAACGCGAATTTCTGAAATTTAGTTGCGGAAGTTGAATTGTTCAAATTAAGGTTTTCTATGTTGAAATATCTGATGTCGTCATACTTACTGCAGTGAAAGATTACATGATTGGCGTTTTCAATTTCCCCACAGTGACATTTGTCGTCTTCAGTAATTTTGTGTTTTTTTATGTAGGTTCCGAAGTGTCCGTGGTCAGTGAGGAGTTGGGTAGTGTAAAAGTCAGGTGTTGACTGTAAGGCTGTTTTAATATTAAAATGCTGGGACCTAAAGATGTATTGAATGTCTGTTGTCTTTCCTGGTTATATGTTTTCTATATTTAATTTTATGTCACATAAATGAAAATATTATTAGCTAATAGGTAATAAAGAGTTTTCAAATTAATTAGAGGGTACTTATTCTCTTGATTACAAAAAATCCCACCCATTATGTATTTGTGAGTTTTTTTAACAATTTATCTCAAACGCTGAAGAGAGGGGGCGCCAATATCAAGTTCTTGCCCTGGGTTCGAAAAGATCGTAGATCCGGGACTGATACTGTATAAGAATTATCATAATGTCATCTTTACTGGGTTCATTTTGCTGTATAAAATATATTATTATCTACTTATCGAATAACTATTCTTTACTTTTTAATGCGTTTCTATTAAACTTTTATAATAAAAATCTTGAAGTCGAAATTAAAAAAAAAAATAAAATAATCGTTTTATTTCAGTTTTTAGCATAACACATAAATTTTTTGTCTTGCTAAAAATTAACATTTTCATGGTAATTAACATAGATAATACTGTAATTTTTCCGAATTACTTTTGTAAATCGCGTTTGTTATATTAATAAAAATTTAAAAAATTAAATCTAAAGTTACCACATTTTTTTACATTTTTGATGTCTACTCAGTTTGTGTTCATTATTTTTCATCGGTATACATATAGTATCACTGCTGACTGGTACACTTTCGAATAAGCAAAGAATAATTAAAATCAGTACACATGGTTACAACTTACGTGTAAGCAAACAAAACAATAAAAAGCGTTAGCAGCTGTGTTTTACTTACCTAGGACGAAAACATTGTTGAAGTAAATTTAAAATTCATATGATTATTTATGTTAGATATAAAATTTTTGAGAAACGTATGGAATAAAATAAGATCTAACATTTCAAAAACCCTTACACTCTCCATTATCAGATCAGAAACACACCAACATCGAGTAATAATAAACAATTATCGGTTATGAAATAATTAACATGGCTTGCGAACAATCATATAAAATAAGAAGTTAAAAAATGGTAATATGAATATAAATCTTGATTTTCTTGTAATGTGCGTGTTATTTGTTGTATGAAATGCTTAAAAACGAAAATATTCTAATGAAATAAATCGCATTGGCATCGATTTTCAACGAAATTATTCCTAAAATTAAAATTATTCTCTTCTCTCTGATGATTTAATTTTATGTAGGAGCATGAGAATTGAAAAATTTGTGTGCATGAAATTTGCTTCTTTTTGGTTTTACGATGAACCGTACAACAACTGTATTGGGGTTATAAAGCTGGTGAAGAAAAATTATTTCTCAGTTTATTACAAACTTGCACTTGCATTGATTAATATAATCGATTAACTGTATAATATTAAAGTTCATGTAATATCTATAGTTACTTCATTAATAAAATAACTGCAATTCTACAAGTGCCACTTTAGAGCGATATGTTTGAACAGCTAATATGTGTTTGAAGAGTTATGATTTTTCGGTCAAACAGAAACGTATTTTTACATTGTATGTTACACATTTATATAAGTACAGATAAACGTAATGTGATACATATTGCAATTGATTGATAGGAATTAGTCCGCCAACAATCAGGGGTAGTAGAACCGGCGTGTTTTTAGGCAGCACCTGTATGGAATCAATGCTATACTGGAGCGATGCAGAAGATAAGGTACATGGATACGGCATGCTGGGAGCATCCTTGTCAATGTTTGCTAATCGAATTTCATTCACATTCGATTTTAAAGGTATAAACATAACGTCTACATGTTAAACAGCAATTAAGCATGTAGCGCAAAAATTTTTAAAACACACATTATTTCTACTAATTAACAAATAAAATACACTTTTTATAAAATAATATTTAATTATTGCACTTTTGAAATGTGTTGGAAAATGTAATAATTAAATATTTCGTAAAAAGTGTATTTTGTGCGAATTCTATTTGTCAATAACGCATATACCATCTGCTTATCTAACTATCAAAAAAATATTTACGATACTGGTCATGTCCTTAGGGCCGAGCTATGGTCTGGATGCAAATTGCTCGAGTTCTCTGCATGCACTCCAGCAAGCTGTAATATCGATTAATACCGGAGCGTGCGAAAATGCTATAGTAGCTGGCAGTAACTTAACGCTGCAACCAACTAAATCGCTACAATATCAGCGCCTTCATTTGCTTTCATCGAGTGATATTTCGAAACCGTTCGACGATAACAGTAAGTTAAAGAAACTTATCTGAACTGTAGAGTATTACTATTTTAAATTAATACTAAAACTAAATTAAAAAGGTGTTTTTATTTTATGTTAGCTAATTTTGTCACCTTTCTAAGATCCATCATGTGAAATGTTGAGTTGCTGGCTTTCATTTGACCCTGACAAGAAAGGAATTCTCTACGCTCAATAAATTGTATTTAGGACATATTTCTGTGTCGCATGAATTTTGTAATAGAACAGTTGCTCCCTCGACGGTGAAAACATTATTAAACACTGCAACCAACTTAGGGGAACAAAGAATGAATCCCCCCAGATATACACCTACCTAATCAGCCAGATAAGATTACGTTGGTTCTGAATTTCCCAAGTGCTACCAACTTGATAATCAGGTTATGATAATAAAGTTTCTTTCATTATCCACTACTTCTTTATGTAACACAAATTCTCCTTCGGTTTTTCTTTTTTCTACTTAACATGTCTTTACTTTGGTACATAAACTCGAAAAGTGTCACGAAATGGAGCGTCACAGAAAAACGTTACGAAAATTTCATGTCTTTACTTAGATACGACTGATTACTAATAAGAGAGCATTGAATGAGATCGATTTCCAACATACGCGAGCATGCATTCAACAGAAGTATATAAAAGTGTTTCCTATAACGACTTGTAAAGACCTGTGAAGATCGTGGGTTTGTGTATTTCACACGTCATTTCCTGGTTTACATTTGCTGAGCGTACAAAACAATTACCGTAGTGCAGGCCCGTGCCCAGAATTTTGGAAGGAGGGCGGGGGGGGGGGGGGGTGAAAATTTCCTTCGCATATTTATTTTATAAATAAAAATACATTTTTCACTAATATTCATGCTATTAATAATTTCCATCATTTTGATTTATATATTAATAATTTAACTAAACGAATTACTGTATAAACAATAAAAATTACATATGCTATTGATTATACTCGTAACAAAAAATTTTGCATAAAATACTAATGAAGTACCTAAGCTATTTCAATTCTCATTCGGGGGGGGGGGTTAACCCCCAAAACTCACCCCGTGGACACGGCCTTGCCGTAGTGAGTATAAAATAAATGTAAAAATTTTAAGTAAAATGATTACTATGGTAAATAATAAATTCTAGATAACTGCGAAAATTTCATGTCTTTGAAAACTGGTCTCGAAGAATGTAACGTGATATCGATGGACGTCGGTGATATACGCAAAGCCGAAATGACGATCAATAGAGCTGCTGTTACTTTTTTCGACGTACCTCGCAAACGGGACAACGTCGAACGATAAGATCAAGTTCTTCGAGCGTTACCTACTGCCGTACTCGATCAAGCTGAAAGGTCTGTTTCTCTTTATCGATGAAATAAAGCTGTACGATTTACCACCGATCGTAGTCTGTGGTGATTTCAACATCGATTTCCGTTTGGACGAGGGATTGCGATTCCGTCAATTCATGAGTGAAACGTTCGGTTGTGAGATGAATAATTCGGTGGACCTCTTGACAAATATGACGTGCATCGACGGAATCTTTACTCGAATCGAACGTTAGCTTACGTGTCGTACTTTTCTCACCATCAGCCCCATTGCTCAGTATTACCACCTCTAACGATAATGATGTAAATAAGGAACCTTGTACTATCGGTAGTTAGTTATTAAATGTATATTTTTGCGCATATGTTGCGATATAATATGTATAAAGGAAATCACAGGTGCAGTACGTAGGTTCAATCTCGAAATTATACGTTGCGATGTAATATGTATAAAGGAAATCACAGGTTGCACGGCGACATTCTCATGTCGACGGAGGCCGCGAAGCAAACGACATTCTAATGTTGGCGGACGCCTGAATGACTGTACACAGCCTACTTTTACGGGAAAACATGAAAATGTCTCACTGTGTTGCGGACTTGTAGGCAAGCTGATTTTAAATGAAACATTACAAATTACCACAAAAAAAAAAAAAAAATAAATAAATAAAACAAAAATTCTTTCTATTTAACATGTTTACTCTATCTTCTGTTGTGTTTAAATTTTTTTCCCCCGCCTGGAGAAATAGCAACGATAGAAAAACCTTCAAAAGAAAAAAAAGAAATTTCTTTACCATAAAAAGTAAAAAACAGGTACAATAAATACTGAAGTTTTATTGCCCTAAGAATCAGTTCAGTGAATTAAATATTTTTAAACAGTCTCGATTTAATTTAACAGATTCCTGGCAGAAAGTTTAAAAGTCAAAAGAGAAATTGAAACTTTGATTGGAATGTTTCGTAAGTTGTGAGTTATTAAGAGGAGTCCACATGTGGCTCGTTAGAAACCTGTTTTACAAATTTCGATTTAAAGCAAACTTCTATAATATTCCAGTCAAACGAGTAATTTATTTCTATGGATAGTGGCGTAGTCAATTTCAACAGTGGAGAAGCTTACTTATGTACTGTAGATAAGATTAGTAGGAAAAATATAAATATCAAATAGGTTTGTTGTGTATTATTGTGTTTTGCTCGTAATCTAAACCGTAGCGATAATTTAATAATTCCATTACCGTCTTTTCCAAACGATCTCCTATCCCTCTTTAAGGAAAATAGAATTAACTGGAACTCTGACTTTACGCATCAGTATAATGAACTCCCCTCGGAAGATACGCCGATTGTTGTTTACCTAACTCTGATGAACGATTGCTCTGGCCAGGATGTCATAGTGGCGCCTCAGTACGTGACCGAAAAGATGCAACTTTTTCCCAGCTATGGACATCTGAAAAACGTATGGTGCCAAAGCAAACCTCCTTAAATGATCGCCGGTTGTTTGTGCCTACAAGGTGGAGGGAGAGGTTCATGCGTTTCGGCTCCATGACTTCTGTTCGATGTTGGAGGGGGAGCCGTATGGGGTTTTTTCTGATTGAAGGAATATCTGACCCCCCCCCCACCCCCCCGGGCGAAATTTATTTCTGGTCACAGATTTTTTTCAATCTACTGGAGCACTCCAGACACTAAAAACTTTGAACACACTGTTCGGAAAAATAAAACGTATCATTAACTTGATTTCTTGGACTGGCTCACGAGTAACGTTCTTGTAGGTCCGGGTCACGCTGCTGTGCTGGAGAACGAATGTGTGAATTTGACCGTTAAAGCAGCAACATTTAGCCCGGATACCTGAAGGCCCTCTTCCGCAGCTAGGGTTGTTACCCCTTTTCCAGGAACATAAGACAGAGACGTGGGAAACTATGTGATCGACTCAAATATCATAGTTGCGATCCATCAAAGTGAGTACTCAGCCATGGTGGCCAACGATACCCATGTTCTGCAGAGAGTTTGCAGCACTAACCAAATTTCTCACAGAACACACAGCAATATCTCATAACTATTTGTTAGAAGGAACATCTCTCCCTTCCGGCTGTTTCTTATACAATTCGCTCGTCTCACCAACTGCTTAACACATTTTGGTAGACTGTCCTTATGCAGGCATCTCCAACTTACCGGCGGTTGTATTGTCAAATGAACCAAAACAAGTCAAAGATATATTACACCATGAAAGTACCCCTAAGACTGCACTGATACATTGTAATAATTCCAGCTATTACATATATCACATGGATCATATACAATAAAAAAACAAAAAAAGAAACAACTGTAACTGTCACTGGTCTTCATGTATGACAAAAAATAGTCAAGGACAGAACTATCTATCAACTATGTAGGATGTTGATTGCAATAATCGCGTGTTTACGTATAATATTTCCGTAATACAAAAAAAGGTAGGAATCTTTTACCTTTTATTTTATTTTCCAGTATTATCCACGATGACTGTATCTTCGGCTACACCTTTTCTCACAGACACGCAATTCCACAAATACTAATTGTAAATAGTTCACAAAAGTACTCGAAACGTTCAAATTATGAACTTATAATCATTTGTTAAATTTCGATCACTTTTTAATTTTCTAAAATTCGCTAAAACTATGACGATTACTACAGATGATTTATATGTTTTCTTTGATTTGTCCAGTTGTTTTACGGTTCATTCGTTTCAACCGTGCTGTACTCGAAATATAAATTTATTATAATTTGCAGGCGATGGATTTGAACGTAGTGAAGCTGTAGTCGTGTGTTTTCTGCAGAAGCGGAGAGAAGCGAAACGTGTTTACGCAGAGATTTTGAGCACCGTTTGTAATCACGATGGTAACAAGGAAGTGGGACCGATAAACGTATCGTATGAAAATCAACTGGAAACAATCAAACAAGCTGTGGAGGAAGCTGGGATTAAGCCCGAACAAGTTGCTTTCGTTGAAACGCATGCCATGGGTACCAAGGTGAACTTCTAGCCGTGTCATTTTACTTTGAATAGTGTTTTCATTTTTTCGCGCAAAAAAATTAACAGGAATTATGAATAATTTTTTTATTTGTTTAATTTGTTCAGCGATCGGTTGATTGAACTGCTTAAAACCAAGACTGCATACAAGGAATCTGATTGCTTTGGAAATATTCTTTGATAATACAATGAATTTAGCTACTTTATTTAATTGTACGAGGCTGGTTCAAATATAAACCGGAATTTTTAAATAAACGCGCGAAAAATTTATTGTGGAAAAAGTGATTGCACTGGCAGTTAGACCGGTTTGTTACGAAGCGTGTAGAGCAATTAGAACGGCGTAACCTCACTTTTTAGTGTAGTTAGAGCCATGAGTGAAAAAGAAGTACCAGTGTCTGTTGCGCAACGCATCATTATTCGTTTTTTAGTCAAAGACGACGTAAAATCCGTGGAAATTTACCGAAAATTACGCGAACAGTTCGGGGATGAGTGTCTCTCCAAAACTCAAGTGTACGAGTGGTGTTCCGCGTTTCGAAAAGGACGTGAAGTGGTGTCAAACATACCACATGCGCGGCGCCCAAAAACCAGCATTATAGATGAACACGTCAAAGCCATCGAACAACTCATTTTGGCTGACCGACGCGTCCGTGTACGCGATATGACCGACGAATTGGGCATCAGCATAGGTAGTATTGAGACAATAATTCATGATCGGCTAGGTTATCGCAAAATTGCAGCCAGATGGGTGCCAAGATTTCTGAATTTTGAACAGAAATTCACCGCTCGGCTCACGATGGAGACATTGGCCGAATTGGGCTGGGAAACACTTGAACATCCTCCTTACAGTCCAGATTTGTCGCCTTGTGATTATTATTTGTTTGGCCCGTTGAAAGAAGCACTTGGTGGACAACGTTTCGACAGCAACGATGAGGTGGAATCGTTCGTGCGCAAATGGCTATGTGACAAGCCGCGAGATTTTTACGAAAAAGGAATAAAAAAATTGCCGGAGAGGTGGAAAAAGTGCGTAGCGTGCGAGGGGGGTTATCTCGAAAAATTGTAAAAAATATGAGCACTGTAAGTATAAAATAAAAATTTTTATGACGAAATTCCGGTTTATATTTGAACCACCCTAGTATATTACTGAAAATTCAAAGTTGAGTGCAATTTGAGTACTGGTTTGCGAATGTGTCTTTGATGTAAGTAGGATTAGTATTGTTTATTGACACGAAATAGAGCTGAAAATTTAATTAAATCAATACTACTTTTACAAAAAAGTAGATGTCTAGAAAGTAGCAAAAAACAATTAATTATCTATTGCAAAAAATAAATTATAGAAAAATAAAAGCAGGATAGGATGTAACATACAAGGTAAACAGATGAACCCTAAACGGGTTTTTCCAAATCCAAATTAGAAATTGCTCATTTACAAAGTAAGAGTGTGATAGTTATGCGGGGACACAATAAAACTGTAATATATTTTAGTATGTTTTAGAAAAACCATTAAACATTATATAAATACACGTTTTTATATTTACAAAAATGAGCTAAGGCCTTATGAGATTTAAATTTCTATTTAAAAATAATAATAATATAATGTTCTTTTTAACGTGTTTATTTTATTTTGCTTTATTGAATTTAATATTTATTGTTTGTATATGTTTTATTACAATACACATGTAGCTAGGAGACAGCGCTGAAGTGAACGCATTGCACGCGAGCTTGTGTAAAAATCGCAGTGAACCGTTATTGATAGGTTCGGTAAAATCGAATATCGGTCACAGTGAAGCAGCTGCCGGCTTGTGTTCATTGATTAAAGTATTACTGGCGTTCGAAACCGGTATTATACCACCTAATATTCATTATGAGAAGCCCAATAGATACATTCCAGCTTTGATAAATTCACAAATAAAAGTAAATACCTGTGTAATATATCTATATACGCATTATATACCGTGGAACCTTGAAATTCAATTAGTTTGTTAATCAAACTAAATAGGCATTTCTGTTACATAAAATAACTACATATATATTTTCGTTTAGAAATTCATTAAATTTAGTGTTCATTATTTTACTAAAATAAAAATCAAGCTGACCAGATATTGTATCAATAATTTCAAAAATTAGTCTTCTGTATTATACACATTATCGTGATTTCACCTTGTTGATTATATTTTCCAGAGAATACCAAAATTATTTTAATGCCAACTGAATACACCTTTAACTATACTTACCTTCTTGAGACGGTAACTTATATCAAAATTTATTGTTTGCAATACAGTGAACAGTTTGTTTATATGTAAAAATTTTGGAAAATATTGTTAATAAAAATTAGATAAATCATATGTTTTAATATAATAGTTTAGTGCTTGACATTGTTTACTATACTTAGAAAAGAAAGTTAATTCAGAAAATGTTTTATAAAATATCCAATACTTTTATGAAAGTGGTTGACTGCTGTAAAATTAAATTAAAAACATGCGCTAAAAAAAAAAAAAAAGTATGCGAATAAAGAAGTTGTAACCGATTTTAAAAATAGAGGTCAGAGTTTGATAAGATGGCCGGTCTTAACAGCAGCATCGTCATGTATTCAACCGATTAGTCTATTTTTAATATTCAATTTTTCAATGACTCCCATTACACTATAGACATAAAGCATTAGATGGACACTATCAGCACTATTCATTGGTGTTAACAATGTTTGTTGCAACTACTGACATTTTACATAAATCACAATTATTATTGTGATGGATATACATTGTTTCACTATTGCATACTCAATAAATATTAAATAAAATCACTGTTTTTATAAAACAGTTATAATTATACAAAATTAAACCGACACATTTCCAAGCCAATACTTCACAATCACAGAATGTTTATAGATTAAAATTAGGTATGATATAATAACATAATTAATATAAACATCAAACAGTTAATTATGAAGTCGATTATTAGATATTGATTTCAAAATAACATAACGGTCAATAAATTAATGAACAAATAATGCAAGATAAAATAAATCGTTGTATTAATCTAATAATAGATATATAAATTCGCATAAATTAAAAACAAACATGGGTATTAATTGTATATAAGTAATTAATTTTTGTGCTTGTGTATACCTGTGCTAATTTAAATATTAAGTAGTGAATTACCTGGAATCGGAAAATAATGATTAACGCGGTTATTTTTATACACTGATTAATGTATAATAATTTTTCGTAAAATTTAGTAGTTCATAATTTTAAAATACATTTATTAACAATTATAAATTGCTAAATATTAGTGAAAATCTTTACATTAATAAATATAAAAATAACCGTCTAATCATAATTTTCCAATTCCAGATAATTCACTACTTAATATTTAAATTAACACACAAAATTAATACCTATGTTTGTTTCTAATTTATGCGAATTAATATATTTATTATTAGATTAACGCAACCTTTTTTTTTCCTTTTATTATTTGTTCGCTAATTTTATTGACCGTCATGATATTTTAAAATTAATATCTAATTATTGACTTTATAATTAACTGTTTGATGTTTATATTAATTATGTTATTATATCATACCTAATTTTAATCTATAAACATTCTGTGATTGTGAAGTATTGGCTTGGCAATGTGTCGGTTTAATTTTATATAATTATAATTGTTTTACAAAAACAGTGATTTTATTTACTATGTACACAAGTAAAACAATAGGTGATATACATCGTAATAATAATTGTGATTCATGTAAAATATCAGTTGTTGCATCAAACGTTATTGACACAAATGATGTTTCATTTATTTCCCTGCTAATATCCCATAATATTATTTCACTGGTTACTTGAATAAGATCTCTTTGTGTATTAGAGGCAAAGTTTGTTTTTATAAATAGTCACATATTTGGCTGGATTAAATGTCCAATGTAATTTCCTTCGTTTAAAAACAATTCATTTTTGCTATGACTTCAGAACGGAAACTTTTCCAAAAAACAAACACGATCGATCAAAATCGATTAAACGTTTTGATATTTCTCTGTTTCTTCGCATTTAAAAATTACGTATCCCGTCGGGTGGTTCCTTTTTAGCGATTTAATGAATAATTAATGCAAATTTGTTTTCTAAATTCAGTTAATATAAGACTAGATGCCAAATGAGAATCACTACGAGCATGTTTAACTAAAACAAATGATAACGAATTGTAGTTGTTAAATCCATTACGAACCCATAGTATGTCTTTAAAAAATAATATGCAGAGCCAGCAAACTAACTGATTTAAGGCAACTTATAATGTCTTTTCAAGGTTAGTTTCTAAGAAGTTCTATCGCACGTACCTATTTTGCCTTTGTATAACGCTTGATGTAATAAAGAGGTAGGCTTTTTTTCTATGAAAGATCGGTTACGAAAAAATTTAGTTAATATTTTTTTTATACAATGAACGTATTAGAAAAGAAAATTTAAAAGTTTACATTTACTTTCATTTTAAAAATACATTAAGGTAAATAGGATACAGTTAACATTTAAAATAAGCGAACGAGCTAGTCAAGCTGGGTGGACAGCAAACAACAAACAACATAAATATGATCGTACAAAAAACTCGAATTTAAAACAGAATCATCGCGGGTATTGTGAGAAACTGTCTCGAAATAATGGCGTATTTTTAAAAAAGTACAAACACGCGCACAAGCAACGAATTGGCGGAAGTGATTACGAGGGGTGTAACGGTATAGTACGAGTAAAGAAATTTAAAACAATTCGCACAAATACAAAAGTACCTCAAATGAAATTTTCTTGAACTACGTAAATAGAGAAGTGTGCATAATTGGTACTTTTTATAAGGGTATGTAGATTGTCGGCGAAGTATCCTTTCATGCAGAGATACGCCAGATAAACTTCTTACATCTTCTTCTTCTTTTTTGCCCGCATTACATTATTGTATTGATGTAGGCTTCCCTTAATACTTTCCACCTTCCTCTATCCAGTGTTTTCCGAAGCCGTTGCTTTCCAGCTATTTTAACAGCATCACCTGTTCTTCTCCTATTTAGCCTTCTTTGGTTTCGTGTTCCACCATGCGATCTCTATATCACCCGTTCTTTTGTCCATCTTCCACCAGATTATCTTCCAAAATGAACACAAATTTAACTATTTCACCTAGCACCAGAATATTAAGCACTCGTGTGTGTGTTTAATATTAGCAATAATCACAGATGTATAAGAGACGGATCTATTAAGACCAAGCTGGAAATTTGGTGCCGCAGTAGAAAAAGAACGTTAGAGAAACAATTTAACTGCTTGTTTCTTTCTTTTTTCGGGTTCGTCGCAATGGAATATGTTTACTTTGTTATTTTTTTTACAAATCTCTCTGTTCTCTATGTGAGTAGATTCTACTTTCTCTCGTTCTTCTCTTCTCAGGAACATGCGCTGTAGGACATAATGATCCAACACAAATATGCTAAATTTTCTATCCATTTCTTCCACTAAACTTTTAGGAACTAGATTATGTCGCTCTTTAAGTCTGCATATCTGGCCATTAGATATTTATGAACGGTTGGAAAGCTAAAATTTCTAGTTTTTTCCATTAATTCAGTTCTATCAATTTTGCATACTGGATGGTTATGCTTTTTAATATCAATTAGTTGAAGAGTAGTGTTCCCAATTAAAAAAGTGCTGACAGATTACCTTTCTCTTCTTCTGTTTTATTTATTTATTTTTTTTTTTGGAAAATATGTGTTAACAGCTAATTTAAGTTATTTTCTTTGCTCTTAGATGAAATTTTTTGTTTTCTTCCTACGATTTCCTACACGAATCTACTCTTTCTTCTTTCTTTTCATTACTTTTAGAATTCCTTTCTAATTTATTAGTCCCGACTTACATTCTCGGATTTCTAATCGTTACAATTTACTTTCCTCCGTTTCTTTTTCAACCTATTTCAATCACAATAATACGAATGTCTTTGCTTTTCTTTTTACCTTATACCAACTATTGTGCCTTCTTATTGTTTTTGTCTCCCCTTTTTTCAATCCTTATGCTTCTTATGCGTTCCCTGTTTCACCATGATGGCTGCGTTCAATATACTTCAATTGAATTGTCGTAGCCTCAGAGCCAATAAAAATTCATTAGAGGATCTATTGGATATTCATAAGGTTAGTGCTGTTCTCATCTCGGAAACGTGGCTTCGGTCGGGCACGAACTTTAATATTAGAGTTTATAAGATAATTAGATGTGATCGGCATGACGGGTATGGTGGTTCCACTTTTCGTTTATATCCTACAACTGAAAACTTTCTTGCTCATAGGCGAGTGATATATACTTAAAGTCTCAAAAAGGCCCCCCTGGAAGAATTTCTGTTCTTCATTCTCTAGGAAAACTCCTCTTTCTCATATCTGGAAAATGGCTAGAGCTTTCAAATCCCCGTCTTCTGAACGTCCTTCAATCTCTACCTTTCTAAAGATAGTCTAGAATCCTTTGTCGATTCCGTTGCTCCTGTTCAAGTTCCTAACGTTGACGAACTGTATATAATTCTACCTCCGCATAATTTTCCGTTACATTTCCTAATTTCTGCTTTCAATATTTATGAATTAAAATCTGTCCTTTCCAAATCTTCTAGCCCTACTCCAGGTCTTGACGGTATACCTTTTCCGGTCCTTAAAAAACTGTCTGAACAGTCCCTTACGTTTCTCCTTCATCTTTTTAATTGTGTCCTCTCCAGAGGTATAACCCCCCCTCTCTTCTTAGAATTCTTTTATCATTATTCCTATTCCTAAAAAAAGTTCTTCCTTACGCCATATTTCTGTAGCATCCTGTATCAAAAGACTGTTTAACGGTATGTTAAACAAGCGCCTGGTTTGGTGGCTAGAGCATAATAATATGTTTCCTAGCAATATGTTTGGCTTTCGGCCTGGTATTGGTCCTTCCGACTATATTAGTCTTTTTGTCTCCCATATCTACCAATTCTTTATCCAAAAAATTATACTTTGGCTTCCTTCATCGATGTATCCTGTGCCTTTGATAATATTCATCTACCCACTCTAAAAGATAAGATGATAGCAATTACCGTTCCATTGCAGTTTACTTCACTTGTTATCAATCTCATACAGAATCGTTCTAGCCACCTCTCTGCTCCATCTTTTGAAACTTTAAGATTGGTTTTTCGAGGTCTTCCCCAAGGTTCCTCCTTCAGTCCTACTCTTTTCAACATATACCCTATCAGTGCGGCTTCTCTTCCTCTAAATTCGTTATCGTTATTCTTTGCTGATGACATCCTACTTTATGCCTCATCTCATGATATATCAGCCAGTGAGGCATTTAATTCGCCTCTTTCCGTATATATCAGCCAGTGAGGCATTTAATTCGCCTCTTTCCGTGTTGGATCATTCCCTTCCTCAGTTAACCTTTCTATTTCTCCTACTAAATCTTGTTATGCCATATTTACTCTGCGACCTTATAATCCTGCTTCTGTTTATCTATTCCCAGAAAATACACTCCTTTCTCGTGTTAATTGTTTCTGTTATCTTGGTATCTTCCTTAACAGTCGGTTATCCTTCTCCGAACACATCAAGTATCCTTCCTCTTCAGCAACCACTGTAACCAAATGAGGTGGCGATCCTTATGCTCTTATTTCTCTATATAAATCTATCATCCGCTTAAAATTTGATTATTGTTTATTTCTCTATGGTTGTGCCTCTAAGTCCCGACTCTCTAAATTGGCTGTAATCCAAATCTCTTGCCTTCGTGTATGCCTTGGTGCTCTTAAATCTTCTCCAGTTCCAGCAATCCATACCGAATCTAATACACCACCCCTTTCTATTCGCAGATTTTATTTAGGCTATCGCTTTCTTACTAAGCGTCTTCCATTCACGTTCTCTACTCTTATTCATTCCTATCTTTCCATTTCTAGGAACTGACGTTTCGTACCTAGGAAAACCCCTATTCCATCTTTCATCTCCCTTCGGCTCAGTTCGTTTTGTCCTTACATAATGTTCTTTGTCAATCTCCCTTATTTCACTTTTAATTTCGCCCATCTCTGCCATCCTCCAAATATGTTTACTGTTCCCACGCTCTCTAAGTTTCTTCCGCAGGCCCCAATCAGACAGGAATTCCACAGATTTATCAGTTCTGATTTTCCTTCGCATGCAACCGTGTTTACAGATGGCTCGAACAAGTCGGATGGTGTCCGTGCCCCTTTTATCCTCCCAGATTTTGGCTTTTCAGAATCTTTTCGCTTGCCTCCTTTCTGTTCCATATTCACAGCCGAATTGATGGTTATCCTACGTTCCATTATTTTCATCACCTTTCCTCTAAATTCTTGATTATATCTGACTCCATGTCCGCCCTTCAGGCCATTTGTTCTTCTCTTCCTGATCATTCCTGTGTTTTTATCATACTCCGCATACACTCACTTATCCACATTCTTTCTTCCCTCCATTCTATTCAAATTGATTTGCTGTGGGTTTCTAGTCATTCGGGCATCTTCGGTAATGAAGCAGCTTACTCCTTGGCTCGGGTTGCTGCCTTTTCTCACTTCTTCTTTAAAAATATTTCATCCTCTAATCTTCTTCAGCTGTGTAAAAGTTTTCATCTTAGATTACGGTATTGGATATGTACGCCTCCTCTTTTTCTAGTAATAGTTCTTTCTATCTGTCTGTTCAATCTTGTCTTCCTGTCCATCCGTGGATCTCTTTGTTTCCTTCACTTTGTCGTTCTGTTGTTGTCTCCGTTATTCGCTTCCGTTTTAATCATTCTCTGTTGCCTTCCTCTCGTTTTCGTTTTTCGTTGGTTACTTCTCCACATTGTCCTCTCCACTCAAACGAAGAGCATGTTTGCGATGCGGACCATGCGTTCTTTGAATGTTCAACACTTTCTGCTGAGTGCTCTGCTTTCTACTTCAGTTTGCTGAAACTTGGTCTTCCTACTCCATATTGCGCCTCTTATATCCTATTTTTTCCCACTCCACAGATTGTTCCTATTATTTGTTCCTTTCTCCTAACAATATCTGATCGCATCAAGATATGATTGATTCCTTCCTATTCTAATTGTTCCTGGGTAAAGGTCCCCGGTTGACAGACTCAACAGAAAAAAAAAAAAAATTTAATTCATTTTACAGTTATTAGCAGGCGTGTAATCACAGTGCAAGTAAACCTTTAACACGAATACAGACTGGAGATATCGATATGCCACAAAAATCGAAATGTACAGGATATTTCCATTCAACTAAATGATAAAAAGATCTCATTAAACAGAACAGGTAGCAACATTATTGCAACATCTACTATGAGCCAAACGCTACCGGCATGCAATAAAACGTGTGACCTAAAACTTAAAAAGGATCTTTTGAAATGTAACAAATATTCACTCTTTGTTCTCAATTTCATAAAAATGATTGATACAGTAAATAAAATATATGCATATATAAATATACTTATGTACATGTGTGTGTGTGTGTGTGTGTGGGTGCATGTTTTCTTATAACAAACATCTTAATAATACTGTTTTTACAAGGTGGTCGATAAACCAACGCCTCTAAAAGAGGGCTCAGTGGTAGCTGTTAATTCAATCGGCTTGGGTGGAACCACCGGAATTGTTTTATTGCGCGGCAATAGTAAAACGAAAATAGCAGCCATTGATGCAAACGCTGAAAAACCGAGATTGCTGTGCGTTTCTGGCAGAAATGCTACGACTATTAATGCTACTTTAGATAAGGTAAAAGTGATGCGTCATTATTTTGTTTCTTTTAAACTTATCAAACATGCATGGGGAAATGGCTCATTTTTGCAATAAAGTCAAACGAGTAAAACTTTTTCGAAACGTATGTTAAAGCAAAAATATCTACAATTAATATTTCCAAGTGAGTTTTGATATTTAAATATTAAACTAAGCAAAATGCAGATTTTTACAAAATGAAAGTGTTGGTTGAAAAGTATAATACCTAGTTACTCAACAAAATAAAAACAGACATCAAACTGGCCAATGGAATTTTACTTCTCACTCGCTTAAAACAAACAATTTTTAAACAGCGGTAGAATATAACGATCACGTTTGTACTGTATGCGTTTTAGGAATACATATATGCTCAACTTCATTATAATGATACAGACCAGGGGATCGAACAAACAGTTTTAAAACAACAACACATAGCACACTCCGATTTGGAATTATGGTTATTTGTGAGGTTTACTTTTATCCGAGCCTTGTATTATCAGTGTTGAAATTTTTTCTATAAACGTTAAATGAACAAGCCGTTATTTGAGAATATTTCTTGATGAAGCTTGCTGCGCTAGAGCTAATATACGTTATGGTAAAATTAACATATGTGAAATAACCCCCTTCTTTTTTTTTTTTAATGTATCTTGTAAGGAGAAAATAATGGGTGCATAATAATATAATCAATTTAATATCACGTGTATTCAAGTCGAAATTTCGTAAGAAAGATAACAACTTTCTCTTTTTTACCGTTAGAATGATACCGATATGATCGAACAGTAACATTTTACTGTAAATAGAAATGATAAAAACATATAATAATAGTACATAAAAAAAGAAGAGATACGACAAATTGTAAAGTGAAAAAAGAATTTATTAATTTAACACATCCAGAAGTTGAAAATAATTATGTCTTTAGGTAAACATGGTTTACTAAACACCCATTGTACGTTTTAATTATTATTTTAATTCCTAACTTTAGGCTATTAAATACAAAGACAACGAGGAATTCTTACACTTATTAAATGAAGCGTATAGTAAAGACATATCGGGCTATGATTGGAAAGGATATGCAGTGATAACCGATGATGTCGTTAAAGAAGTTCAGGTAAATATAAAGTCACAATATTCATTTTAACGGTTTCACGCGATAAAAGGAGCTCAGAAAGAAATAGGCACGCAGAATTCGGGTATTTCGGTTTTAACGCTATCGAAAAATTTTTTACAAAATTGACTTTCTGATTAATGTGACATTTAAATTTAAGAAAAAAGGAAAAAATTAAAACAAAAAATAATAAAAAAAATGACTAGATAACTCGAAATGAAATATGGTCGATTATTTTTTAAAATACTTGACGCGTGTTAGTAAAAAATTTGAAATCTTATTAACCTTTTACATCTTCCGAAACTAGTGTCGTCGGTTCTTCAGATTCGGTTCTAATGCGACGCGTCTCTTTATGAGCTCCTTTTTATAAAAAACGATTATCAATAGTATAACATTACTCGATAATAATCGAAATACATCTTATATAAAATATGATTTCTCTTTTCATTTTTGATAGTACTTGACTAAATATAAACGGACGACCGAGTTACACTGATTGAATATGATCTACATTGGGTTTTGATCGATCTCTATATACATTATCACCTAAATACATTTAATACATTTATATATAAAAATGTTATATTAAGCGAAGCAGAAATCTGGTTACCATCTCTAAACGATCTCATAGGTGAATACGGACCTTAATAATTCCGTTACAATTTTGGAAAATACGTTATCCTATCTTTATATTTCTATCTTAGCCGAAGAATCTGCCTCTATGGTTTCCACTTCCTCTCCAATTCTAGCGATTTTGGCAGAAACCGGATTCCATCCTCTTTTCATTCGAAGACTCTTATCAGGTGAGAGATTCCTAATTAAACGCCTCCCTTTTACTAATTCAAAACTCTTAAGTTCTTACCAGTTTATTTTCAATAACTGACGTTCCTCTATTCGCAAAATACCTACATTATCCTTCATCTCTTCTCGGCTTACGCTCTTCTCGCCTTTTGTTCTCCCTTTCACCAAATCACCTTGCTTCACTTATAGTTTTTTGCATTCTCCGACGTTATTTTTTCTCCCCTCGGATAATAAATCTCCCCCTTATGCTGACGTCCAAAATGAATTCAATCACGTTTTATCCCTACGCATTCCTTCCCATACAATTATTCACACAAATGGTTCGAAGTCTGTTGCTGACGTTGCGGCCACGTCCATCATCTCCGCACTTTGCTATTCTGAATCCTTTCAGCTTCCCTCCTTTTCCTCTACGTTTCTTGTTGAATCCATGGCAATCTTGCAGGCAAATAATATGTCTAGGTTCCTCTCCTATCTTCGGACTCGAAAAGTGTTTTAGTGGCTATTTCCTCTTCCTTTTCTACTCATGTCACTGATCCCATTATTCTTTAAATTGGCTTTTTAATTTCTAATTTATTTGCATTCCGTTTTATCATAATCGATCTACTCCGAGTTCCCAGTCATTGCGGCATTCCTGACAACGAATTGATTGACTCGTTGCAATGTTCGGCTGTGATCAATGACCGATTCATTAGTATAGATTTCCTTCTCCAAGTGTTTCTTTATCGCTCCCATCATAATTTATGAACCGAATTTCCTATCCCTTCCCTGGTTTAATCTTTTTTCTTACCTTAGCCGTTTTATTATTTCCTCCATAGTTCGCCTATGGGTCAATCATAGTCTGCTTCCGGCTTCTTTTCTCCGTTTTTCTCTCGTTCATTCGCCTTTCTGTCCCTTTCATCTTCCAGAACTCAACTATACCTGTGATACGAATCACGTCTTATTCGAATGCCCCTTTATTTCCTCCGAGCGCGCTACACTTTATTCCAATTTTCTGAGCCTTGGCCTCCCTACTCCTTATAGTGCCCATGCCATTCTTGCTCTCCCCTATCGCGATATAGTTCCCCTGTTAGTTTTTTTTATCTCCTCAGTTTCTAATCTTTTTCGTATATATAATGTGTAATTCTCTATGTTTGGTAAGTTCCATTGTTGACGTGCCCAAAGAAAAAAAAATCCCTACGGGTGGATTTTTAAGGGAAAGTTAGTAATAAATATAATATGTACATTAAAATATGTAGTTTTCCGTCATGCACGCGAAATTTAATATTTTAAACAAAACATTTATTTATTGGAAAATAACAAGTGCTTCAGTTTAATATAAAAAAATAAAAATACATATGTACGTAAATATGTAAATACATACATGATAAGTTACACTCGATTGTTCGTGTTACTTGAGATCGTAATGAATTAACTGATGAAAGAAATAGCGGGTAAATATAAACATAGGATGCCCGTTGGCGTATTAGAATACCAATAGGGAAGATATACTGCGTTCCATAATTAACTGAACCAAGCGCACATTAATATTAAAATTCAATCGATGAGGAACTTTCTTTAACGATTTTACTTTTTAATATTTTCAGAATTTGAAACGTGTTTTCGACATTATGTTACGTTTTCTATACCAATCATATAGTATCAGGAAAGTAGTAAACTATAATTATTACATTCATATCGGCAATATGTTTGATTTTTTTAAAATTTTTTTCGCTCCTCATTACTGTATCGAAAAAAATACGCCAGAACAAGTTACTATAATAATATTTTTAACATTATTCGAGTTTTCGAAATTGTTGACCGTAACTCTTCTCTCTCCCTCTCCAGATTAGCTCTGTCGCACATTCTATAATCTGAATTCCTTCATTTGCTCGATACATCCTTTCCTTCTCATCTAACACTCTTCGCTGACGGTTCTAAAAATGATAACAGGGTGGGCGGCGCGTTTACCTCCCTCTTACTGCATCATTCTGAATCCTTCAAGCTCCCTTCCTTCTGTTCTATTTTCACAGCGGAGTCTATCTCCATTTTACGCGCAGTCTCGTTCATTTCATTCATAAGAGGGATCAGTAAATGTCTCATTGTCTCCGATTCCAAAAGTGTTCTTCAAGCTATTTCTTCTCCTCCTTCTCATGCCTCCAATTCTATTATTCCCTGAATTCGATTTCTCATATCCAATCTACTCTCATCCCACTCTATTACTATTAACCTTTTGTGGGTTCCTAGCCATTCTGTCATCGAGGGCAACGAGTTAGCGGATTTTTTAGCCCGTTCGACCGCCCGTGATGGTTCTTTACTCTGTAATTTTCCTACTTCGGACATCCTCCTTCTTTCCTCAGCTAATCATTCCCGACTATGGTCGGACATCTATCCTTCTTTATTTTCTAATCCCGCCTCTCATTATCTTCAAATTCAGCTGGTTCCCTGTTCTCAGCCGTGGTTTCAGTCTTCTTCTTATCAATGTTCCGCGATCGTTTCCTTAATCAGACTGCGCTTTAATCACTCTCTTCTACCTTCTTCACGTTTTCGTTTTTCCCTGTCCTCCTCACCCGATTGTCCCCTCCATAGTTCCATCTCTACTCCACTATATATATTGCTAACCACATCTTCTTTGAATATCCTGCCCTTGATTCTGAGCGCTCTGTTTTGTACTCTAAAATCTTAACATTGGGTCTTCTTGCTCCTTATAATTCTTTTTTGTCCTTTCATTTCCATCTCCACATGTAATAATCGCTGTACTTCAATCTTTCCTAAGTTCTATTTATAATCGTCTCTTTATTTAACACTTTCCATGATTTCTGTAGTTGCTGGGTCAAAGCCGCTGGCGCGCCCAAAAGATAATATATAAAATAATATTATTATTTTATATTTAAAAAAAAAAAAAAAAATTACCTTACGAATTTAATTTACTTTCTATAGGCATCCGGTGCAAGCGAACGTCCTGTATGGTTTGTGTTTTCTGGAATGGGGTCTCAGTGGGCCGGCATGGCTCGAGACATCATCAAGATTCCTATTTGCAAGAAAGCAATCGATAACGTTCACAAAGTACTATTCAAAAGGGAAGGATATAATTTGTATGAGCATTTGCTATCAGACGATGAAAGTACATTCGATAATATTTTACATTCACTTTGCTCTATAATATCTGTTCAGGTACACATTATAGTCTTATTCGTTGTAAAAAATAACCTATATCGACGGTTATTAATTTCGAAACGAAAAAAAGGCATCATGGCGTTGTTACTTTACAGATCGCGTTGGTCGATTTGTTGCACTCACTGGATATTACCGCGGATGGTTTCATCGGGCATTCCGCAGGAGAAGTCGGCTGTGCCTATGCAGACGGTGCTTTGACTGCTGAAGAGGCTGTCCTAGCCAGTTATTATAGAGGTCGCGCTCTTCTGGAAGCCGATGTACCAACTGGAGCCATGGCCGCCGTAGGTTAGTTTTTTCCGGATTAATAAAATATCCTTTAATCAACTAGCTGTATTCCCTTCGCGCTTTCCATCTCTAGATGTGTTTTGTGTCTTGCACCTTTTCTTTTCGGTAAATCGTGAGAGCAATCGAATTAAAAGAAACTCCAAAAGGCTAAACATAGGCTTGCATTTCTTTAACCTCATTATCGTTATTTAGTAATCGTATAAACCGGGAACTAATTGTATGCTTTCCGATGTAGCATCTCAACGTAACACATCCGAATACAACACATTCCAATGCTGTACATTTTTTATCGCCCGGCTCTTTCCAACCCCACGCTACCGTTACTAAATAAAAAAAAAAAGAATGTGCATTCCATACCTTATCTGTGTTTGTCTTTTCTTTATTATATAATATTTTTTTCGCTTAATTGTTCTTCTTCTGTTACACATTTTTACTTTCTGTATCTACTCTGAAAATTGCTACATTATAAAAATCTTAAGATTTTCTAAAAATTTCGGGTTAATAGACAATTCTGACTTCTGTTTAAGTTAAGTTCTATTTTTATTTGACTATTTATAATTATTTAATTAATAAAAATAGGTTTGACATGGGAAGAAACCAAAAACCGAGTACCGGAAGGTATTTACGCGGTTTGCCACAATAGCGTGGATAGTGTGACGGTATCTGGTCCACCGGAACAACTGAAAGACTTTATTAGTCAACTTAAACAGGATGGTGTTTTTGCTAGAGAAGTAAAAAGTTCAGGATTCGCTTTCCATTCCAAATATATTAGTAACGCAGGGCCGCTCTATAAAGAGTATTTAGAAAAGGTATTAGAAAATTGATTAATTCTTATCTATAGGCCAGAAACCGTTTAATTGATTTCAAATTTATGAATAAAAAATATTTATTAAATAAGGCAAAAAATAAAAAAAAAAAAACGGACGCAAAGAAAAGAATAGGGGTTAAAAACAACGCGCCAAAATGTTAGTCCTGGAAATGGACATTGACGTTTAATGTTTGGAACTTCAAAAAAGGTTCGCATCATTAAATTACAGGTACGTCTTGTGGATTCATATAATTAGTACAAATCCTTCTGATGTTCGAATCCACAAAACTCTTCTGTCATATTAAGTTCTTTACACACTGATAATATGCGGGTAAATAGTTTTGCACAACACAAAAACGAATTTAATGCATCGTCTTTATATAAATTTCTTTTTATTAATAACTTCCAGAATAAGATAATACATATCCCGGTCAAAAACGAGAAGATTTTGTATTTTTTCATTTTTGAACTATATCAATTACATGAATTACATCATTTTTAATAAAATAAAATTTTCCAGACTACATTCTTTCTGATGTGATGTGAAACTTATTAAACCATTTATCATCGCATAAATTATTTCCCGCTGTCAGATAATTATTTAGTATATTTCGGAATAAAAAGGTTTTCAGAAAGATTTCTTCAGCGAGAAATGCTCTTAGCATGAAATATCTTCGTCGTTTTTGATTAATTAAAAGACTAACGTATACAACTTTTTATTAATAATATTTTAGTCGAAATATATTGAGACCGGATATTATTTTATTTTATGTAATAAAAACCCTATTTTTATAAACATGTTAAACTGAACTCGTAAATGCATATAAATAGCAGATATCCTTAACTACGATAGTACATATATTTTTACTTTTCAATATTATTGTAACCTCAAATTCTATCTCCGATCGCCTCAGAATCTGAGTAGGTGATCTAAATCCATGTAGTTGGGTCAGTGTTAACACCGAGCCCATTTAAAAAAAAAAAAAAAACTCAAAAATTCATGCTTTTTAATTCAGTTTAGTTTTTTTTTTATTAAAATACAATTATCTACTTTTTTTTTTTTTTTTTTTTATTACTCAACAGTTGCTACATCTTTGCACACCTTATCCATTTTTAAATCCATCTGCGTACATTTAATATCGGTACAACTGTTTAAACCGGTTTCGATATCGAATTCTTTTCATATTTTTGAGGTTTCTTGATCTTTTCAGTCTATCTTCATTAAACCGGTTAATATTTGGGTATTCGACTTCCCGAATATTTTCATGTTGTTTTTTGTTGTCTTAAGAATCATCTGATATCATATTTAATACATATCAATTTTGGAAAATATTTGATACGGATGAAAATTTCATACATTTCCAAACAAAAGTCGTCTTCTATTTACCGACGTTTATGTCTTTCTTATCGTTCCCATCACGATTTCTGGACCGAATTCTATCCTTCATTCTTTACTAATCCTCAATCTTTTTACCTTGCTGTTCAACCCTTCCCTTCCTCTCTTCCTTGGTTTAATCTTTTCCCCTACCTTAGCCGTTCGATTATTTCCTCTATAGTTCGCCTGCGGTTCAATCATAGTTTGCTTCCGGCTTCTCTTTTCCGTTTTTCTATTGTTCAGTCTCCTTTATGTCCTTATGATCCTCCAGAGCTCAATTATACCTGTGATGCGAATCACATTTTGTTCGAATGCCCCTTTATTTCCTCCGAACGTTCTACTCTGTATTCTAGTCTTCTGCGCCTTGGCCTTCCTACTCCTTATAGTGCTCACTCCATTTTTGCACTCCCCTCTCTTAATATAGTTCCTTTGTTGGCCTTGTTTATCTCCTCAATTTCTAATCTTTTCCTTATATAAGGTACATTTCCTTGCGTTGGGTAGATTCCACTATTGACGTACCCAAAAAAAAAAGAAAAAAAAAAGACGTTTATTATTTGTTTTCGGTAATTTTTATATATATGTTCGAGAGCCTTCATCTTATCAAAAATATCACTTAAAGTCACCTGAATATTTAATCCTTTTTAGGAGAAAATCAAGCTGCAGAAAGAAAGTTTAGATCTACAGTGAACAGTTTAGTTCCAGGTATACAAATGATATACCAAACACGCAGACGACAAAACCGCCGATCCAAGTTGAAATCAAACAACTTTAGTGATCGGAATTGCGAAGTCAATCGCAAAAGTCGAATATTACATCTCACTTATGCATACTTTACTGTCTTCTTCTTATAAGTATCTATAGTATTGCCATTGTAATGTCAAAGAAAAGAAAAAAAAAATGGTTTTCGTCAATAAGCGTCTCTTGTTTTTTATACATGTTTTCGCACACGTTATATCGATATGAATTTCGATAATTTTATGTTACTGTAGGTTATAAAAAATCCCAAGCGTAGAACGCAAAGATGGATAAGTACATCAGTGGAAGAGTCCAAATGGGATTCGAAATTAGCTCAATACGCCGGACCAGAATATCATGTCAATAACCTCCTAAATCCGGTTCTATTCGAGGTAAGTTCTTACACAACCGCAATTAAAAATTAAATGTATTCGAATGTTAAGAATTGCGCGTGTATTTAATAGTATTTCTCTCGATAGTGCATACTTTATCGCAAGTCCGTAATATATTAAATTAACCGGATTGTGTTAAACTTATTATTATTTTTTTTTGGTATTTCTATTATCATAGGAAGGTTTTAAACATATACCGGAAAATGCGATCGTGCTGGAAATTGCGCCTCATCACTTGATGTTCTCCGTACTTAAACGAGCCTTGGGACCGAAAACCACAGTGATCGGTTTATTGAAGAGGCAGCATAAAAATAACGTGGAATACGTTCTTTCAAACATTGGAAAGTAAGAGATTTAAATCTTGTTTTCTGTTCCTTTCAATCAATTAGAAAACAGTCTAGTATTTTGCCTAGATTTTAAAACGAACAATTAATTTCATGTTAAAAATAAAAAGTTCGAAAGTTGGAGGGTAAGTTCGTTCGTGGACAGGCTTTTGCTTGAACGCAACTGCCGTTAAGCCTCGCACGCTGGCCACCTGAGCCCTGCGAACAAACGTTTTCTTTTGCTGTTTACTTTCATTTAAGTGCGAACAGAAAAACGAAATGTAAAAGATCGACATATTCGGAAACCGAAATTCTTATCTGACATTTTGGTGCCGTATCTTTCAGGTACTTAATTGTAGAGCTTAATAGTATTAGAAGCGATGTTACGTCTAATTGTCTTTATTGCAATATTTTATTTTAGTTTGTTGCAGAGCATAGTGCAGTAACAAAGAGTTATAATCATGCTCAATTTCTCTAATTCTAAAGGTATTCCTTCTACAAGGGATGCGGGATCAGTATCATCTTTATGTATGTGTTCGCATAAAATCATTATTGATTTATATGAAACTAAAGCAGCATGAATAGTAAAATAACAACTCAATTAACGTATATCGATCGTTCCAAAAATTTTAATCATTGAACCAATCATTGAACCCTGTATACATGTATGTATATATATACAGGCGACTCGCGATTATCCGGATTAATTGGGCGGCCAGCTAGTTCGGATAGCAAAAATTTCGGATACGCTGGAGTTCAAGGTCAAATACTGTGAATTAAATGAAAAAATGAAAATTAACTTATCATATAAAAAAGTAAACATGAAAATTAATTACGATGGTACACATTAACTAGTTTTCAAAGAGGTTTGTTATTAAGGTGTGTTTCGCTGCATTCTCTTCCTTGCCGATATATCTCGCTACTTGTGTAAACAAATGACATCAGCCGGTGATGCTTCTTCCCGTCGAGTAATACACTCCAGCGCTACTTCGATTGCCTTCAGTCCCTTATCATGTGGTACAACACTTTGAAAGGACTCATTATCCATATTTCCTTCAATTGGATCCTCGTTAAGTACCATGATACCCTCATCTGTTGTTTCTTCGATCTCGTCGCTACCCATCCATTCTGTAACGTCCTCCGTATTACCCGTTTCACATCCTGAAATATTATTTATTAGAGAAACAAGGTTCTCGTTTTCTTTTGAACTGTCCAAATCATATTGTTTCCCAATTTCTTCCCATTTGTCACTGACTTTATGATCTAATAATATTTTCCAAGACCGCACTAATGCTATGGAACTAATCTCTTCCTATCTCTCAGATGACCAAGTGATAACATCGTACATATCAACTGATTTTAAAGCAACCTAACAATCTATATTCAACGATTGATATTAGTCTGGTGAGAAGGCGATGTTGACATTTTTTTAAATGCCTCTAGGATTCCTGGATCCATAGGTTGACAAACCGATGTAGTGTTTGCTGGAAGTAACATTGCCTTTATATCACCATCTTGTAACTCCTCAGTTACCGGATGGGAAGGTGCATTGTCGAGAATAAGGATTGCTTTTCTCGGTAATTGTTTGTCGCACAAATGTTTCGCAACTGCGGGCACAATCTCTTTGTGAAACCAAGTTTTAAAAATGTCACGGCATCTTCATTTGCAGCGAATGTAAACAAATATTCAGATACGTACTGCCTATAGCTGTGGATTTTAAAAAGCGCTTTGGCTTTTTCTTTTTTTATTTATTATTATTTTTTTTTTAAAAATCGATCCGAATAATATGGAGTTAAGATAAACGCGATCCGGATAATCGCGAGTCGACTGTATACATTAATTACAACGTAATTCTTAAGCTGGTCCCCCTTAGATTTTGTAACGAAAAAATGTCCCAATTTTATGTAACGAAATTTAAATGTTAAACGAAAATGTCATTAATATTTTAATTCATAGAAAAAAAGGATAGGATTTTTGTGATTATGTTATTTTTTTGTGTATCGATGCCGATAATAATGACGTAAATTTTGATCATTTTATACAAAGTTAGAAGAGAAAGAGATAGAAATTTAATCAAAAGAGGTCAAAATGGCCAAGTTTATATATACTAGCTAAACCCGGCCACGCTTCGCTGTGGCTCAGATTAATATTAATGATTGGGGAAGTAAATAAAAGTATTGTAGTAGATTCATTGAAAAAAACAAACCATTCAATTTAATACTATACTTTGTGTTGCTATGGCCATGCTATAGAACGCAATCAAATGAAATCAAATAATCGTTATTATTATTATTATTACACGTTTTGGCTGCAATTTACAACGTTGCGCGAGATGTAGACATTTTAATTCAGAAGTTACTAACAAATATAGGAATTATTATATACAAAAAGGAAAAGTGAAACAAAATGAAATTAAACAGCCGGACGAAAAAGAATATTAATATCGAAATTATATATAAAATAACAAATTGAAATTAAATAATCGTGTGAAAGTATTATAAAATAACCCAATCTGTCTATACATATATATATATATATATATATATATACATATAAATGAAATGGTGCATGTTTGTGGCCGCAAAACTTGAAAAGTAGCGGATGGATTGACTTGAAATTTTTGCACAACATTGCATTTCTATATAAGAGTGTTTGTATAATTTTTTTATCCATAAGTTTCCCCGGGAGCGGGAAATTCTAAGCGTTTTTAAGAGGCGCGATTTATGATTTGTTTTCGGCATTATAACAAGGAATTTCAGAAAAACATTGCGGCTGTATATGCGGAAGGCTCTGTAATTGCATGAGTGTGTGTAAATCAAATACGCGGCGACATTCTACGATTATGGATGAGATGAGTGACAGAGAATATATATAGATGAGAGAGAGAGAGAGAAAGTGTGCAACAACAGGTTGTTGAGAGGAACCGATTATCATCATTGAGCTGCTAGAAAAAAATGCGTTTTTTATGACACTGTTCATAATTTCAATAGATAGAGTGTTGGATAATGCTGAACCGCATGGCATTTGAAATTGTTATCTGCACTATGCATATTGCCTTTTCCAAAGCAGTTATCCTTTTTTCCTTACAATTTGAAATTTCAACTATGCGGTCTGATTATTTCATCATCCATCGTTTACATTTATTTTGGTAAGTACTATCATACATTGTTTATTTTATTTGTTATATTTTACATTTTTTACAACATTATTTTTATATGGTAATAAACTTTTCGGTTCAAATCTAATTATCCGCTTAAAATATATATGCTCAAGTAAACATATTACTGGAATATTATGTACAGTAACAATTTTAATACATTACTAACTTTTTTTGTACACATTGGCAATCAATAATGTACAGAAATGAAATAATAGTTTTCACTTCTTTTTCTTACAGCACACATGTCTCAAATATATATTTTTGTTTTTTATTAATGAAGGAAAGATTTAACCAAAAGTACTTTATATTTTATCTTTTTAACATATGCCAATGAAATTTAATTCCTTTACATTTACTTTCATACGTCATACATTTTATTTTTAAAAAATGTTTTTATAAAAACAGTAATGGATGCTACTAGATATTTACAAAAAGAAAGAAAGAAAAAAATGATTTTTTGATGTCATCTGTGGAACAACTATACTTTTTAGAACATTATTATTTAAGCGATATGTATACATATTTATTTCTTCTATTTTATATTTTACTTTACAATATCTATAGCTATCATTGCGACAGCAGCTCAGTTATATACAAGAAAGGCCCATGCACCAATTTTACATTTTCCAGATATTTTTTACTGTTCAGTAAGTACATGAAATTATTTTATATACTTATCTGTAAAAGATATATCATAAATTTGAAGTCTAATGAAAATCAATCTAATATATTGTTTTTATATCAAATTTGTAATCAACTATTTATTTCTTTTTCCCTTTGAAACATTTATTGTTTAAAGCATTTCATTTTAGATTTTGATTTTTTTTATTGTATTTTTAAATTTTGTTCACTTCATGATTTCATTTTCATTTCATATATTCTCCAAATTGAAATAGGCTTATTTATTTTAGGTCACAATTTTAATTTTTCATTTCTATTTAAATTTTATTTTTTTATTTCAATCGTTCGAATCATATATTTTTCACTTCCTTATTTCTTTCTGTTTCATTTTCTCTGTGAGATTTATTATTTTCATACAAAAGCTATAGCCGGATCACGCATTTTTCATGTTTTTAATAGGTTATGTTACAATTAGAGAGCTTAAATGGCATTTTCTTTTTCCCCACTCTTTATGATGATTTTTTTGCTCTACTTTTAGGTTGCAGTATATTCTGAAGGCTTAGAATAATATTTTACATATTTTATTTATATTTCCAACGGCGGTGTTAAAAAAATCGATAGTATTTTTATTGCTTTACATCCTACTACTATAAACTGAAATATAACATTTTTTAAGGTTATGTGATATTTTTGGGTCATAATTCAAACCACTGGCATATTAAGGACTTACCGGGCCCGGGACTAATCTTGAATGAGGGGCCCCCTTCGAACAGAAATGATGGTAAAAAAAGCTCATTATCGTACACGTGCAAACACACAAGCAAAAAAAAACTAATGAAATTAAAATTATGCTCTCTTTAAAAAATCTAACAAACTGAATACAACATAAATTAAACATCAAATAAAGATTTTTATATATACATCTTAATATATGTAATTTTTTATTAAAAACATTATGTTTTCTTTTTCTACAGAAATGTATGTTTGTATATATATATACATATATACTAAATATTGTAGGTACCAAAAAAATAATCGATTTTCTAATAAAAATAAAAACATTATATGCTTCATCCAGAGCGGTGGTGCTAGTATTATCGCTACAGCAGTTTTCAAGCTAATTTTGATACACTCATGCGATGTTTTTGAACATGTTCTTTTCTTTATATAAATTAAACATGCATGTTTAAAATTCCATAGTTGTTTATGTAATTAGAAAAAAGTGAATGAAACAGGTATGATTTATTCAGTTATTCGAAAAACAAATATATCTATACTAACTTTTATTTTAAACAATTTTTGCTTTACACGATACCCTCACCCCCACCCTTTGGTTATGTCAACAAAGGATCCTCGCCCAAAAATGACACGAAGGAGAAAGATCAGTTAAATGTAGATTCAGTCAACTATTGATAAGATAAAAGAACTGAGGATAGGAACAATGGAGATTGATGGAAACGATAAGATATATGAAGCACAATAAAGAGTGGGGAGTTCGAGTGATAACAGATTGGAGTACAAAGAAGTGCCTTCGTTCACGAGAGATGCGACATTCAAAGAAGATATGGTCAGGATCACAGACGTCTTCATTGTCAAAATGAAAAGGGCAACAAGGGGATAGAGTGAGATGAAAAATACAGTTCAAAATAAAACGAATTAACTTTCGATAAAAATAAAAAATAAAATATTGCTAAAATTAAAAACATTTTAGATTGTAAAAAGTTTTTATACAGAACATTTTATAACGGTCGCATGGGTATCAATATTTGAATGGAGAATTGTTATTAATTGATTTGTCGAGTGTTTATTTATTATTCAATACATAGCCTTATAGGACCCGTTCACATTCTTTATCACAATAAACTAGATTTATTGTAGAAAATTTCTATAAAAATTCATTTTATGTAGCATTTACTTTATTAGAAAAAGAAGAGAAAGTTTTATAGAGAAAAAATATATAATTTTATTAGTGAACTGATATATATATATATATATATATATATATATATATATATATATATATATATATATATAAAAATTAACTAAATTCTTTTTTAGATAAAAAACACAAATTTAAAATCTTGTGCATTTTTACAGTATTGAGTATTTTGGGAAAAGAAATTTAAATTTTGCGCATGGAAAATTAAATGTTTTTTGTTCAAAAGTGTGAGGCCCCCTAGAGGCTGGAGCCCAGGGCTATAGCCCCTCTCCCCCTAGATCTGTAGTTGATTCAAACAGTAGCAATTAAACTGTTTCCATTTCTTAAACATCATCTTTACTTTTATGTATATATATATAAAAAGATTCTGTCAGGGTGCTCTCATTTTTAGAGTATATGAGAGGGTCACTTTTTTAAAAAATGAAAAAAAAGATTGTGTTAACGTGCGTATCAGTCGTTGTTTTCTGTGTTCATTGTTGTTTGGAAGTGTATTCTGTTTAACTGTATTCTCGTCAGTGGATATTATCGGCTGATCTCGGTCAGCTGATAGTACTATTCATCCGACTACATCGGTATCGGGTAGGTCGTCGAATACAGCGGCGGGGACCGTTCCCAATTTCGATGATCTTCCGATGAACGAATTGCACGAACAGTGCAATAGCAATGCGGCTGGTCCGTCAAACGGTAATAAATACGTCTCGCAGTTAAGCGGAGACGAGGAAGATTCGGATTCAAGCTTTACTACAGTGCTAAAACGTAAATGTGCGACAAAGAAATCGAAACCTGATAAGAGCCAGGTAATATTTACATCTAATCGCTATAGTCCACTTCAAGTAGATGAAGATGCGATAAAGCATTCGTTATTTAATGATACCGCTGTACCAGCTACGAAATATCCTCCGATAACTATTTTACACCCTGATAGTTCAATAAATCTTAAGAAATTAATTAGTAATTTAAAACCTCTAGTAAATTCGGAATTTAAAATAAAATATTATAATAATAAAACTTTAATTTACGTCTACACCAGTGCACATTACGATGCAGTAATTTCTACTCTTAAAACGAATAATATCCACTTCTATACACATCTGCCGAGAGAGCGTAAGCCCCTAAAACTTGTTTTGAAAGGACTTCCGACTACATTTACAGCAGAAGATATCAAGGTTCAACTAGAATCATATTGCACGGTATTAAGTATCACGAAACTTACAAAAAAGCATGAGAAGACGAGTGAACGGATTCCCCATCCTGTTTTCATCGCTACGTTCCCTCCTGGGACAAATAGTAAAGACATTTTAAATATTAAACATATAAACTATTGTTTAATTCGATGGGAAAAATACGTAAGAAAAAGTCCGGTAATTCAGTGCTATAAATGTCAACGTTTTGGACATGTGTCACTAAATTGCAACCTACCTGATAGATCTGTTCGTTGTGCACACACCCATCCCCCTGGTGCTTGTATCAGCTCTAATTTAATCAAGTGTGCCAATTGCGATGGTCCTCATGCTGCCAATTTCAGCGAATGTGCACATTTTGTGCGTATCATTCGTGCCAGGGAGGAAAAGAGACCTTCTCTTCGTCAAACTGGTTTACCAACAGCACAAGAATTAAAGACTTGTCCTTCCAATGCAGGCAAATTTCCACAAAGAACTTATGCGCTGGTGACTAGACATAATAGTCCGGATAACTCTGAACCTGATCATTTTTCGATTTTTTTTTTCGTTATTAAATAAATTTAGAAATATTAATGTAAATAAACTTTTTCGTGTAATTAAGCTCATATTAAATGAATTTAATGGCATGCGTCAAAAGAATATTTTTAGTGTAATCGGTAAGGTTACGGAAATTATAAGTAAGAATTATTTTTAATTGTGACTAATGATTGTTAATAATAACGGGATACGACTAGTTGCTTGGAATTGTAACTCAATCGCTAATAAGTATGAGGAATTGTATGAATTTATTTGCAATAACCAGATTCACATAACTGCCCTTTCCGAAACCAAATTGCACTCTTCATATAACCTTAAATTTCCTGGTTTCAAATTGTATAGAGAAGATGTTAATCGTAGAAGTGGTGGAGTAGCATTATTATAAACAATAATATTAAACATGTCTTACTGCGTTTACCTCGTTTAATTCACGTACAATGCATTGCTGTTAAAATATATTCTGATTTTTTATGTCATGTTAATCAAAATTTAAACTCGTTTGTTGTTTGCGCCCTATATAAGCCACCTAGATTTACACAAAAATTTGCTGATGACATTAGATCACTTCTTAACTTACATCCAAAGGTTATTTTAGTTGGCGATCTAAATGCTAAAAGTAGAATATGGGGTTGCTTTAACAACAATTTAACAGGTAATATATTATTCAATATGTCCATTCGGAATAATTTTCAAATAATGGCTCCTCGAGAACCTACTTACTTTCCTTCTTCAAATCAGCTTCGACGCAGTGTTTTAGATCTAATCGTAGCAAAAAATGTTAGTGCAAAACTCCCCGTTACGTTTGATCATCTTATCTCTGATCATAAACCAATTTTTACGATTATTAATAATGTAAAACCGCTCTTAACTAGTAGGTCGTATCTAGACTTTAATAATGCGGATTGGGATAGTTTCAAAAAATATATCTCAGATAACATTTAAATCAACCAATTAAAGATAATTCTGATATTGATAGCAGGTTGAATTACTAAATTAATTACTGACAGTATTAATCTATTTACATCCCAAAGAAAAGACGTGTCAGATGTTCCCGCAAGTTTATGTTCCGAGTTTTCTCCGTAATATAATTAAACTTACAAAATACCGATTTCACTCTAATCTGAAACCTGTAATCAAATTCTTAACAAAAATAGTCAGATTTGTACTTGGAAAAACCAAAAATGATAAATTTCAAAAATTTCTGACGAATGTTAATACACAAGATAAAACTTTATGGAAATTATATTCGAGGTATAGTAAGAGTTATGATTCCACCGCTATTTGATTCTGATCTTAACACGTATGTTTATAAGGATCAAGCAAAAGCGGAGTTGTTAGCCGAGTATTACTCAAATATTCGTAAAACGAGCGCGCGTCTTGCATCTACATATCAAAATAATTTAGTCACTAATACAGTAAAACGTTTACTAACTGGTTCTGATTTCAATAACATTACAAGTTCTCCTATTTTTCATTCTGAATTTTGTCCTGCCTCACCTGCTGAAATATTTAGGTACCTCAAGAAATCTAAAGCAAAAAACTCTTGTGGTGATGATAATATCCCGGCAAAAATCTTAAATAAGATTCCTCGGAAGGGGATACTAGAGTTAACGCACATAATTAATGCTACAATGTGGTTCGGCTATTTTTCAAAGTTCTGGAAAGTAGCCAAAATCATTGCGCCACCTAAACCAGGCAAAGACTCTTCCCAAGTGAATAATATACGACCCATTAGTTTACTTAGCAATTTAAGCAAAATAGAGGAAAAAGTTATGCTACACAGGCTTCGTAATTTCGCCGATAGTAGTAACATACTTCTAATAGAGCAATTTGGTTTCAGACCAGGTTATTCTACTACGCATCAAGTTGCTAGGATTACTGATCATGTCACGCATAACTTTAATGTAAACAAACACACTGGATTAATTCTATTTGACATTGCAAAAGCATTTGACACGACGGGATGATTTACAAAATGTTAAAATATAATTTTCCGAAATATCTAATCAAATTAATTAGAAGTTATTTACGGAATAGAACTTTTTACGTTTCATTACAAGACGGTAAATCAATGACCAAAACTGCCTTCGCAGGAGTTCCTCAAGCTAGTGTGCTGGGGCCTTTTCTCTTTTCAGTCTACTAGTCCGATCTCCCTAAGTTGCAACACACGAGTTTAGCTTTATATGCTGACGATACGGCTATATACTGTAGCTCGTATAGAACGTCTACTATTTATAATCGTCTACAGCTGCATAGTTTTCGGGTTTTAAAATTTTTGGAAAAATGGAAAATTGAAATTAATCCAACTAAAACAGAAGCAATACTTTTTACTCGTAGATATCCCACCCCTCCAAGGCAATTGATTATTAATGGCACCAGGATTAAATGGGCTAATCATGTTCGATATCTTGGTGTAATTCTAGATAAAAGATTATCTTTTAAGGAACACTTAAAATACGTTGAAGCGAAAACAAATAGAACCATTGCAGCTTTGTACCCAATTATCAATCGGAAATCTTACTTAAACACCGCAAACAAGCTTATTATCTATAAAAGTATTATTAGAGCAATATTGACTTATTCAGCTCCAGTTTGGTGCTCAATTTTAAACTCCGATTTTAATCAACTTCAGTTGCTGCAGAATAGATGTTGTCGGTGTATTTTAAACGTTCCCCGCTGGACTAAAATAGATAATATGCATGACTGGTTACAATTGCCTTTTGTAAAAGATTTTATAATTAATACAGCAAAAAAATTCTTTCATGGCTGTTCCTACCATAGCGCAATATGCTTATCAGGAATATAGGCGATTATAATTCCGAGCAACTAACCCGGATGTACATTTAAGCATCGTCGGATTAAACACAATTTAGTTAGTTAGTGATATCTCTAGGCTGTTAAGTAATGTTTGCAATGGTAACAATTGGTTGTAATTTTTGATTATTTTGGGTTTTTTGTTATACTCTTTTTTTCTTTTGCCCTTTGTATTATTTTTTTGTATAGTGTTTATATTTTTGTTAACAATACGTAAATATTCTATTTTATCACTCTAATGTAATGCGGTTAAGTCTCTTTCGAGCTGGTACGCATTTTGTTTATAAATACTGTATTACTGTACTTAGCCAAATATACGTTCTGTTCTGTTCTTTTTAAAAAATTAGCTATGGGTTGTTAACTTACCTCTACACAGTTGATTAATTAAAAATTTACATAAAGTAATTCAAATCTGTAGAAAGTAATAGGTTTAAGAAATAAACAATTTTAAACTACAAGACGATTCAAATCAATTATATCTTACAGTTACAAATTAAAAATGATATTTTAGCTGCAGTATCTACTGGCACATATCTAGAAATCAAAGCTGGTTGCTTCAAAAATTCTGTTTCCAATAATATCGATATAATTCAAATATTATATAGTCAAGTCCAGTAATTGTTGTAAATAAAATAATTAAAAAAAATATATACCCTTATAAGTAAAGTTCAAATTAAAAAAAATAAAACCGGAATAATTATACTCGAATAGTTTTCATACGATGTATTCGAAAGTAGTCAATTCCGAAAATAATTTGTAAAGACCCTCGATGCGCGCCGGGTCACAAAACAAAATACCCATACGGAGAAACAAAAATAGAACTAACGAAAACAACGAACAAATATTACCAATACGACTTTGACCACACGTTAACACAATTTAATATATAAAATAGAAAACGGAAATATCGTACCACAGGTGTATACACATCTACGCGACCAAAACACGCACAAAGCTCGTCGCTAGAAGTTCACGCGCGCAACATTCCCAACTACCCTGCAGTAGACTGACTGACTGACCCAAACAAAAAAATTGCCATGCCGTCTAAACAAAGACCGACGCCATCCCTTAGAAAAATGGCCGATCGTTTATAGCGGCGCTAGTGCATGAACGAATTTAATATATAAAAAAATACGAAACATATTTACATACGAGAATAAAAAATAAAGATATAAATAATGAAAAAATATTATCGATAACAGTAATAAATTTAAAATTTTGATGTTGAATAAAATTTTTTTCTTTATTTGTACAAAAATATAATTTATGATCTACATAGATTATTTAAATTTAAACATTAGTGTACTGATGTAAATACCTTTTTAAAAATAACAAATGATCACAATAGAGTACCTACAATAGAGGAGTTATTTGCATTTATATAACAGCAATTTTTACTTTCATTTTGTATTGGGTTATTTTATATTACTTTCGCGCGATTATTTAATTTCACTTTGTTATTTTGTATGTCATTTCGATATTAATATTCCTTTCCATGCTGCTGTTTAATTTCATTTTATTTCACTGTGTTCTTTTTATATATAATAATTCCAATATTTGTTTGTAATTTTTGAATTAAAATGTTCATATCTTGCGCAACGTTGCATATTGTAGTCAAGATGTGCAATAATAATAATAATAATAATAATAATAATAATAATAAACATTATTTATTTTGATTTGATTTGATTTGATTGCATTTCACAGCAAAGCCATAGCAACACAATGTACGGTATTAAATTGAATGGTGTGTTTTTTCAGTGAATCTTATGTTTACTACAATACTTTTATTTACTTCCCCAATCATTAATATCAATCGTAGCCACAGTGAAACGTGGTGGGGTTTAGCTAGTATATACATAAAAATCAATCGGTGTATGTCTGTGATTGCAAAACTCAAAAAGTGGTGGATGGATTGACTTGAAATTTTTACATAGCGATGCATTTCTATATAAGAGTGTTTGTATAATTTTTTTATCTTTAAACTTCCCCTGGAACAGGAAATTCTCTGCGTTCTTAAGAGGTGCGATCTATGATTTGTTTTCGGCATTATAATGAGGAATTTCAGAAAAATGTATTGCGGCTGTATATGTGGAAGGCTCTGAAATTGTATAAGTGTGGGTAAATCAAATACACAGCGACATTCTACAATTAGGGATGAGATGAGTGACAGAGAATATATATAGATGAGAGAGAGAGAGAGAGAAAGTGTGCAACAACAGGTTTATTGAGATATTGCTTTTCATTTAAATTTTATTTTATTTCTATCCAATTAGGATTACACGTTATCGTTATAAAAAACGTTGGTTTACCTAATCTGGCAACATCTGCAATACTACCTTGATATTTTAATTGCATATAACGCGGACCATGTGTATATGAACTTGGAAGGTTAATTTTTCCTGGTTTTGGACCTCCTTCAGCTGTGATAAATTTGTCTATTTCACTTCGAATAGCCATTCTTAAGATTTTTTTTTTTTATTAAATCTAACAAACTGCAATTTTTCTTCTTCCACCTTACACCACATGGCAACAAAGTATTCTTGCCCTAATCTATCTAAACGCGTAAATCGTAATTCTGATAATAACAAATATCTGTAATATTTTGTCGGAGATATTTTTTTATTTTTATTATCTACCATACCTATTGACTAACCAGCTGAACCATGTGGAAATATTAATGGAAATTGTAAACTTTTGTAAGCAGAATCTAATTCATTTTCTTTCCATATAATAACTTTTATCGGATCGGCTTTTGGAGAAGTACTCCCGCAATATATAGCACAAGTTGGTCGATCACCAAGTACATGACGATGAGTTTTTCGAATAGTTTCTTTAAATGCCCTTTCATTCTCATTAATTCTATTCTCTTCGTCAAACTTTCCTTCTAAATTTACAATTTTTTCTTCTCTTAGTCCCCCCATCTTCTCTTGGACCGTTTTATGGAGCATGGTTTTAAAATTATTGATGTTTAGATTTATATAATTATTTCTTTTTTTTTTTTTTAGTTCTTCAAATTTTTTATTTAGAAACTTCATCAAACTTTTCATGTCCATTTAACTTCTCAATTTTGCAGGTTCTATATTTTCCATATATTTTAGCGATTCTATTACATTATTTAAAAAAGGGAATGACCCTCCAGCTACTATGGAAAGAGCTGTGTACTTCTTTTTAGTTTCCAGTCTTACGGCTTTTAGCGAGTAAAACGTAAAGTAAGTCCCATACCCTTGGCAGGGCGTCGCGGATTGTGAAGTTAAGATTCATAATGAACTAAGCCCAACGGCACTAATGAGAGTAGGGGGGCCAGTTTCTTTCTCTCGATCGTCTTTACTTTCCCAGATTTCTCTGGTATTCAATTATTTTAGGCTGGGTAAACCTGGGAGCGATTCCGATCTGGAACGAGATTCAAAATTTTGGGGGTTTCGTATTTTTCCTATATTCTAGCGGTTGAAATACGTGATTTAGAAAAAATAATGACCCTCCAACTGCCATGCAAAGAGCTATGGATTTTTTTTTAGTTTCCGGGGTTACCGCTTTAAGTGTGTATTTTCACAAATTGTAGTCCGAATATCAAAATTTTTCAAATTTTTTTATTTTCCTGTATTCTGGAAACCTTAGTGTGCAGGTTAAAATGAAAATTAATACCATAACTTATATAGAACAGGCTGTGGAATTTTTTAAACAATTTTTTCTTAAAACTTGATTTTTACATTTTTTGCAATTTGGGGCCTTTAATTTTAAAATTTTCAGCGTCTTATAATTCTTTTATAATCTGACGAAGAAAATACTCGATTGAAAAAACAATTAACTCTCTAGTTTCTATAGAACGGCCTGTACGATTTTTTTTCTTGCAGCTTTATATAATATATATGTATATATATATGTATATATATGTTATATGACGAGCAAAACTTGGTCTACCGTTGTATTATTATTTTGAGCACTTATTATAACCAAAGATAAAAGGTAAGTCCTGCTGTAGATTTTCACATTGAACTTTATCTGAAAATATTTTTCTTACCTTAAATATATTTTCTTAGAAATTTGAAGCGTCATCATACAAGCGAGCAACCAGTATTTCATACAACAGATCTCTTTTTACAAATCAATATCTATTATTTTTATAATACTTTCTGCATCAGTTTTTGTTCCAGTTCTACCGCTGATAGAAAGGTTCTTTTTACTATATAATTATCTGTCTCATAACGTGTTAAAACGGAAAATTCCATAAGATTATTTATATTTGTAGGTTTATCAGTTACGCTGAGAAATACAACTGTCGTTTAATTCTTGGTCTAGAATTTTACCTATACATATAGCAAATTTTGAAGCTGTATTTTGAGTGTTGTATGCCGAACGGCCACTTTGCCTTTGTATCCAAGAATTCGAAAATTATTTTTTTTTTGTAAACCTTTTTACTAACTTTTCTAATTATAGATCCGAATGTTATCCTATTTTCAGATATTTCTTCATACGATTGTTGTAAAATTTGTTTATGAATGAACTTATGCTTATTTGTATCCAAATATTTTCCATTTGTAATGATTTCGAATATGTTTTTGTGATTTAGCGTGTAGTCCAATTTATTGGTTTTTCCAGACGCTTTCTGATCATTCTGTGAAAGGCTCAATAATAATAATTTCACTTTACTTTTGAACGGATCCCTTTTTTAAAATTTTTCACAATATTTTACTCTCCACCGTGTTCTTTACAATAATAAAGCAACTCATGTTTTTCAGTCCAATTATTATTAAAAGAAAAGATTCTTTTTTGCGTTCCTGTGATATTCTATTTATTATCATCTATTATCGTCTCGAATTCGTTTTGCAGAAAAAAAAAAGACTAATTGATTTTTACGAACTCGTGACACAATGATTAAGATTAAAGCATCAAGTTATCGCTACAAAATGAAAATACTGGATTGGTTATTTCGCCCAACTTGAAAACAAACTGCTAATATACAAACAAGTCGTCGTGCCCTCCTGGAGAAATAGTACCCAACTATGAGGCAGCCGATTCTAACCTTAAGAATGATCGGGCGTTCCATAGCAAATCTCTCAGACGTTTATACGATGCACCATGGTTCGTGCGCAACAGTATCATCCAAAACGATCTACAAACACCCACAGTGATTGAGGAAATAAACTTCCATAGTAGTCGATATTATGATCGCTTGACTAAACACATCAACCTTCTTGCTGTCTCTTTGAAAAATAACGCGGCTAAAACGTCTACAACGACCTTCTTCGGAGAACTACTTAAAATTAATGCGTACTATGTACATATCTTATGTAACTCTTTAGGCTCATAGCGTCAACATCATTATCTATGATCATAACAATAATTTATAGTATGTAATACTGATTATTGTTTTAAACTACATCGTAATAATAAAAAAAAAAAAAGAAAAAAGTGTCACTAATAAAATTAGAAAATCTACCAGAACATATTAAACGTAGTCCATATACTATAACATATAATCTCTTATGATGAGAAATTTATAGGCATATTTTTGCGTACTTCTCCGCAATTAGACACTATCTGCAGCCTTCGATTCAATACTATTACGCGCGCTAATTCATTTATTAGTGTCAAAATATACCTATCAGATTTCACGGGTATATGGTCTCTTATATCGTGTTTTGTAAATATTAAATTAAAAATTGTGAACGTTTACGTGGAAATTTTCAAAGAGAAAATGAATATCACTTGAAACTACTCCCCCTTCCCCCCGTGAAGAAACACTGGCACTCTATCATGACAGGAACTAGTTTCTGGTAATTGCGAATTCGGCGGTTCGGTTTTGCGATTCAAAGATAATTTTTGACAGCTGACTAAAGTTTTGGGAGCCAACTAAAATGAAATGTTCATATCGGTTGCAAGACGCGTTTTACGAACACAACGATCGACACTTCGTTTCGTGGATAATTTTCACCGTTTTACAATTCGATCTAATTTATAATGGATATACGTGCACATAAGCCTTTTTTATCAGCTCCTAAGTTACTGTTAATGTTTTAGGAGCATTTTCGTTGCAACAAATTTTAGGACATAAATAATCGTATATGCAAGAATATTTTTCTGTCTCTCCGCCTTTCTTGAAAATGATTCAAGAGACTCGACAGATTGTAATGAAATTTTCGTACATTATAAATTGCAGCCTGAAATGTGTGCCATATTTGAATTGTTTCAATATCTCAAAGGTTTTAACCGCGAAAATGTGTATGCAAGTCCTTTTCCAATAAAATATAGCTCATTGTACCTAGCAAAATTACCTAGAAAAGAGTGGAAGACCCTTAATAGAATTAGAATCGGACAGGGAAGATGCGGTTATTTAAGGCAGAAATGGGGTATGATGGCGTCAGCTGCATGCCAGTGTGGAAATTCTAAACAGACAATGTAGCATATACTGGATGACTGTAATGAATTTGCACCTTCACATTTAACGTTAGAGGATAAGACTGGTTAACAAAATTGGAACTAGAATTTTAATGGGAATTACGTATTACCACATTTCTTATATAACCGACGATTATACGATAAGAAGAAGAAAAAGAAGAAGCAAAAAGACTGCCGAGTTATGATTCCTGAAAAAATATCTATTCCTTTTATGTTTTTATTTATAATATATTATAAATAGCCTTATTAATTGTTAATTTTTTTGTCTTTTGTAAATAAACTTTAATGTAATATTGCTTCTTATTACCGACTTCCCAAAAAAAACAGTTATATATTCGTCGCTTTTTTTTTTATTTATTTATCTTTTTTATATTTGGTTACGTATAACTATGTGGACTGATTTTAATGATTCTTTGTTCATGCTGAAGTGTACCATCGGTCAACAAATAATACCGACCTCAAAGTTTGTTATAAAAGTTAAAAAAGAAAAATGCGCTATACGTAAAAAATAAGTAGATGAAAGGGAATATATATATATATATATCAGAGTAACACAGTTAACAATCTTATGATTATTCTTCAATAACATTAACTTTTTGGAATTGGCAACAAGTCAACTTGGAGTAAATGTTTTTTCCTCAACTTGCCGAAAATTAACGATTATACCATTATACGTATTCATTAGTAAGTTTTTAATTATTGTTGCAATTTTAATTCGATTCCAACTGCAGAAAATTAATTTTGGGCGTTTTCGTTTTTGTGCATGCTTTTAATGGACATATTTGCACCGTGAGCGGAACAAAATAGTTAATAAATTACAAGAAAAAATATTTCAGTAAATTAACACAAAAGAAGCCCTGATAAGAAGAATTGTTTCTAACGAAAAGTTCAGTTGGTCAGGAAATCGTGAAGCCCGCAGAAAGGAAACAGAAGGAATAATTTAAGCGGTACAAAATAAAAAATCGATACAATAGAAAAGAAATAATTAGAAAACGGAAATTAACAAGAAGCTAAACTGATAATGAAACGAGAAAAATTAACGGTACTACGCACTAATATACGACTTATAAAATAATATTGGAAATAAAATAAAGAAGACGAAATAAATAAAATGAATAACAAAAACAAAAAAATATTTTGGTTACCTCTACGTTTATTTTTCAACCTCGGAACAAAATCTGATCGCAGTAACTTAACTCTTACCGTCTGTGATCCTGACCATATCCTCTTTGAATGTCCATCCCTCGTGAACGAACGTACCTCTTTGTATTCCAATCTGCTGTCACTCAAACTCCCTACTCCTTATTGTGCCTCGTATATCTTATCGTTTCCGTCGATCTCAGTTGTTCCTATCCTCAGTTCCTTTATCTTATCAATAGCTGACCGAATCTACATTTAACTGATCCTTCTCCTTCCTTTCGTTTCTGGGCGAAGATCCTTTGTTGATATGCCCAAAGGGGGGTTAAAAAAAAAAAAAAAAAAAAAAACTCTTACGTTATTTCTATTATTACGATTTTTTTATTTGTAATTACCATGTACCAAATTTATATTCCGTCTAATGCTTAAAATGATATTTAAATTCATTCGACTTTTTAATTAATCTAGTATAATAATACTAATAAAATTAACAGCGTACAGAGCTACAGTAATAAAGTTATAAACGCATAAGTGCAACTGAATGGAATCAATAGACCTTTATCTGGATATCGTGAGATTTTTCCATGAATTTAAAAAATATTACATTCATATTTACGAATGAATAATCATTTTGCTCCAAGTTAGATAAGTCAATATCACACTATATGAAAGTATTATGTTCATATGTGGTAGCGAAACTCGAACTCCCTTCTGTTTGCAGTATGCTGAATAATCATTTCCTAAAATTCTTGCCAGTTTCTTAGTTCATCTATAATTCAGTATAGCGATAAGATTCATTGTTGCCAGAGAAAAATTTATTTCTTGCTCCTATAATCATTTTCGTAATTTAAAGTCATCGATCACGTTAAAGAATTTGACTCGCAAAACTTGTGGTGCGCCCTCGCGAATTCCGTTACTTTTCAGAAACTGATACTTTAAAAAGTCTACAGATTGCTAATGGGTTAGATTTGTAATCGAATGAAGATTTCAGAGTTTTTTCAATACTTCGGATAAACTTTGGAAACGACCATTTAAATATACTTCCAAATTCGTATGTTTTGCCCTTACTGAGCCAAGTGAAGAGGATAAAAATTCAGTTCACGTTTATTTTTAATCGTGTTGTTTCGACGCAATTTGTTCTCTGTCGATGAATGATTTTAGTATCAATTACTGCACCGACACGCTCTTTTTCAGAAAATTTAAAAATAATAGGTTCAAAAACAAATGTTTCTTACCCTTGAAATAATAAATTACATCTTAATATTTATTTTCTCGTTAGATTTTTCTTAGCTGGAGGCTACCCGAATTTAAATAAATTGTTAGATAGTCAGCCGAATTATCCAGTACCACGTGGAACACCCATGTTACAATCAATTGTCCAGTGGGATCATTCAAATGCGTTGGTAGTACCCGGATATTCTACCGAAGTAAGTCGTAAATTAAACGGCGTTATTTGATTTGTTATCTTCTTTTTGTTTTTCACTTACATTGCTTAATCGCGGCTAAATATTAGATGCATGATTGTGACTTGATAAACTTCATAAATGTAAACTTCGTTCATTTTAAAATAATATTTTCTGAAATTGTGTTTTCTTTGTAGTCATTTTGTTTAAAAGCAATTTACCATCATCTGATGAAGAAATGTATCACTTAAATATGAAAAATCGAATTCCTGCCTTTATTCATTACGTTTTTTCTCGATTCTACTCTGCAGGCAGCAATTTACATACAGATAGATATTTTGTATAAAGTGAAGTGAATTAAAATATATATTATTAAAATAATGGCAGAGAAGATTTGCTGGAACTGATGCAAAATATTTTGAATACGTCACAATGTGGGGCTCGATTTTTGTATTTTTCATAAACATGTGCAATCACCGGTGCTTAAGATTAAAATGTATTTCTCCCGAATTAATAAATCATAAGCGCATTAGCTACTTTTTGCAGACTACTTTTTTTTCCTTTTCTTCGTTTCACAGCGCTCTTCAGTAGTTAAACACTCTTGGTTGCAGCTGCCACCACGACCATTTCCCAACATTCCTTCGATACTATTACTTTTAATTTATCTCTCATTATGCAATTACATCTTACCGAAGGTCTTTCATTTAAAAAATGTTCAATATCGGCTGAATTGACTCTATCAGTTGCTTAAGTCTTATAGGCGTTTTATTTCGATTGCTTTAGAGTAATTTGGTTATCACGCCATATTTTACTTTGTTCCATCATGCGATTCGTCGTCTAATCTGCAGAAGGCTGAGTTTGTTAACGAGTAGCTCCCAGACGAATTACTGACAACTTTATATATTATATCACTTTCTTCTTCCTTAATTATTTATAGCCAGATTCCTTTGTCCGTTTGTACTGTGGGCTCTGTAATTGCAGATGTGGCCATGGTATGGGACAGTTAACTCCTTTTGCTCTTACCTTCGTCATTCCTTTTCTTTTCAGGATGCTTACGTTTGGCATTTTTCGACGTTGATTGTTATTGTTTCTCCATCTTTGGTTATAGCATTCTTTGTCAGATTCCATTCCTTGTTACTCCTAATTGCTGCTATGTACACATGTTGATGGGTAATCGTCCGTTGCTGACAAGTCCAGGGAAATACCCAAACAAGAAAAAAAAAAAAAAAAAACTATTTAATTTAGTTATGGTTCATTTTTAACCGTACCGGCAGAATGAGACTTATTAGTTCGCGAATATATTTTTCCTCCTTCACTGCGACTCGCGGCGAAGAGACTGATTTTCTTTCCTTCAGACTTTATTTAAGAAATAAGCGAACAAAGTTGAAGGCGTTCATTTGCGAAAAACAAATCACTGTGCTATTATTTGTATATTAATACGTCAATAAAAGATTTAAAATTTAAAGATATTATAATTTGCATTGCTTAAAGTTACGATACCTTTGCCCTTACAAGCCTATACTGATTACAGCTGCAGTTTCTTTATTATTGTACTTAATTCATTTCTATTATTAGATATTATTACGATACCAACGGTAAACCTTAATTTATTTCGCCCTGTCAGTAGTATCGGTCAAAGATGCATCACTCTCTCTCTCTCTCTCTGACATCTTTATGTATCGGTCATATTCATACATAGTGTTTTACAGTTTCACTGTTGCTTAGCAGTTATTATACAACCGCCTTGTAAGATTAATTAAATACGACAAAGCATATGTATAGTCGAGGAAGGACATTCTACATTTTGTTCCAAACTGTGTTATTAAATGTTAATAAAACACAACCTCATTGGTTCCAAGAATAATTTATTTTCCAAATTAGCTATCGAGAAATAAGAATTTATTTACTAGTGCCCTTTTATTTAGTAAAATCGGGTCCCGTTCTATTGCTATTTTCCAAGACGTATAACAGTAGCATGACTTCATGTATAGTTGGAATAAATGTATTCTTAACCCATAGTTATTGCAATATTTACATATTGGACAAAAATCGATAGAATCATTTTTGCAGTTAAGATGCGAGTTCACATATCAGGTTCTACTCGTGTTTTTTAGCTATAAAGGCGTTTGTTTATAATAATTTTTTTGAGAATAAAAGAATCGAATAAATATAATTGTTTGTTTATTTATATTAACCTGATCTTACGTTCGAAAATCAAATTTTATGCTACAGTCATTTAATTTAATGTTATCATTTGCATAGAAAAAAGCTGGAATTGTCGACATTGTGATTGATCTTTCGACGGATGAGTACAGTTTTATTAATGGTCACAAAATAGATGGTCGGATTGTTGTGCCGGGAGTAACATATACGGTGAGTTCAATTTTTTCCACAATCGTGTTATTTGATAACAATAAAATTTAGAAAAAGTGTACTTTTGCTTATTTAAAAAAAAAAAAAAAACATTAAAAAAAGAACGTTTCATAAATGATAAGGAATTTGTTAGATTATATTCGCCATTACATACACTGTTAAATCTGTATGATAAATATACGTTATTGAGTTACTTTTAAAAATGAAAATCAATTTAAAATTTAATTTCTCCTCTACCACGCCGTTTCAATGCTTAATAAAGTCGTTGTAATCACAATTATCTTGTTTCCCATGCTTTGTCAATATTAATTGGAAGATCTACAAAAAAAACTTTTTAAACTACATTCGTATTATCAGACATATTTTATAAATTTACTTTTTCCGATTACAAACTTAGTGTAAATGAACTAATTTACATGGCCTCCAATCAGGGTCGTATCTGAGGGGTGGTTTTCAGGGTTCACTCCCTCCCCCCGAAATGTCTGCGAAATAATAACTGCGTAAATTAAATGGACCGAAATTCCAAAAGATAAGAAAACTGAAATTTTTATGAATTCTATGGAAACGACCGTTTTTATTTGTTTTTATTATTGTAGTGTTCAAATATTGCATATACAAAGAAATACCAATGTTAGATGGATGGGCGACAACAGACAAAGAAAAAACTGACTTACTAGCGAAAAAAAATGTACATACATAGTAAACCATTCATTATTAACAGATACAATGTTGAAGATGCAACAAAAATAAAAAAAAAGAGGAAATCAATGAAATAATCAAAAAATTTAACCAAGAAAACAGCAGTTATACCAGATAATATATTGAACATATTCGTAAACATATTCAATAAAAATTACCACCCAGGAGAAATAGCAGAATATATAAATAAATTATTTGATATAAGTTAGTATCCAGATATATGGAAATTATCTAGAACAGCAATAATACCTAAAACCGGTGCACCAAAGAAGGAGTCTTTATCATACAGAGTGATTAACATATTATCAAATTTCAGTAAGATTTATGAGAAATGTGTACTAAGTAAAATCAAAAACTTCTGTGTAACACGAAATATTATTATTTATTTACTTTTTTTTTTGTTTAATTCTCTAAGCTAGAGTCTACCGTATTCAACTTCTGTGGCTATCACGGCATACTGAGCGGGGTTTGCGACTATATTGCTTTAGCTATTCTGCTTATTTTAAGAAAATGAATGATTGAGTTTATTGCCGTTTGGGAATTTGATAGTATATCGGGGGGTGTTTTATACCAGGAGTTCCCAACGGGGGGGCACTCCTCCCTATGGGGGCATAGAGAGATGTCCAGGGAGGCGCGAAAGAAAAATTAATTTACCGCGTAAATTAAACATCGGACGAGTGGTGTTCAATAAATAACGTGACATGCCTTCGAAAATGACCTTTCAGGCATCTGAAAATTTTCACAAATAATCTACAAAGTAAAATTATCGCCATTTTTTGCATTAGTTGCGATGAATCCACCGACGTCGTTAATTGTGCACAGTTAATAGTTTATGTTCATTAATCAGTGGAGATCACATTGAAGAAGAGATTTTGTACTCCCAATCTTTGACAGCAGACACTAAAACTGAAGATATATTTAATTCAATATCTGATTTCATTGAAAAAAAGTGATTTGGATTGGAATAAAATCATTGGAGTTTGCACAGATGGCGCCCCTGCAATGATAGGTGTACGATCAGGCTTAGTTCAAAAACTCAAGGAAAAGAATCTCGCGATAGTATGAACTAATTGTTTTATTCATCGATAAGCGTTGGCTTCCAAAACATCGTCGCAGAAATTGCGCCAGACTTTGGACTTCATCGTAAGCTACAACAAGAGCAGCGCTTTGAACAGTCGATTATTTAGTTTGCTTTGCAAGGATCTTGATTCTGATCACAGAGTCCTTCTATTCCACACAGAAGTATGCTGGTTGTCTAAGGGTAACATGTTGGCTCGCCTTTATGAATTGAAAGAAGAGGTCATCCTCTTTCTTGAGTTCAAAGAAAAAAAAGATTTTTTGCAAATGTTCAATAATGAACAATTTCAATAGAGGTTGATCTATTTAACTGATATATTTGATGCCTTCAATCAGCTAAATTTGAAGCTTCAAGACAGAAACGGTGCTGTAATAAGTAACTATGATCACATTCAAGGGTTCATATCAATGCTTCAACTTTGGAATCAAAAGGTTTCTGTTGAAAATGTAATAATATCTTTTTCTCGACTATTCGAAGCAATTAAAAATAAAAAACCGGACGAAGATTTGAAAGTTGAAATACAAATTAATTTGCAAGCGCTGAGAAACGAATTCACCGATACTATCGAGACATTAATTCAGAGTCACCAATATGTCACATGACCAGAAATCCATTTGTTGTCGATGTCTTATAATTACCAGAACAAGTTCAGAAAGAATTTCGTTTAATGAAGGCCGATTCGACAACGAAAGATGACTTCCATCTCTTGACATTGGAGAAATTTCGGATCAAACGATTCCTTGTTAATTCGAAAGTTGCCTCTCTTGCTTTAAGTATACTTCTTTCTTTTTCTTCGACTTACTTTTATGTGAGATATGGTTTTTAGTTCTGGTTTTAATTAAAACTAAGCAGCGAAATCGTCTTGCCGTTGATAGCGACCTGATGATAGCTCTGGCAGAAACTGAACCTAGAATCAACCAACTGATGCAGAACATGCAAGCTCAAGTATCTCATTAGTACTTTAATTATAATAAATTATTTTGATCAAAACGTTTTAAATTTGGTTAAAGTTTATTTTCTACAACTTAGAATTAAAATAAATAAGTGTTATTAAAATAATGCGCGTTTTTTTTTTTGAAAAAATTAAGGGGGGCATAAAAATGTTATTTATAATTCAGGGAGGCTCGACGAAAAAAGAGGTTGGGAAACTCTGTTTTATACGATAGAAGCGCCTGTGTTGATATGATACTGTGCATTCTATTAATATGTGCCGAACGGTTGGGACGAAACTTTCCATACAGAAAGGGCATTGCGTTGGGGAAAATGACCCACTTAGAAGATGGTTGTGTGAGATTGCGATATGACCTGTTCGCAGTTGGCTGATTACACTGAAATCTCTGCGGGAACAATTCATTGAGGGCCACCATAGCTCGGGCGTTGACTTTACTGGGGACAGAAAAGTCTAACACGCGGTCTATTGTTCCTTACGTTCTTGTTTGCTTTTCGCTAAAAAAAAATATGCCATGGATGAAGGGGAAGATGAATATCTGTTCTGCGAAGCTCGTAGTGCTGACTGTGCCATTACGTTCGCCTATTCATTCCCTGGTATTCTCGTGTGACCGGGAACTCACATAAATGTCACCTGACTTTCAGACTTCTGTGTATCTGTGTATCGATGATAATACGAAGAATTTGAGTAGTTATTATATTTCTTGTTTTAGGGATTGGATATATGGCTTCTAGTGCTGCCGGAGAGTCTGTAATTATTAGTCTTTTTGTTAGGCTTGCAAGAAGAAATACATTGTAGCCCGTATAGAATGGCATACATTTCTGCGTCCAGCACTGTGCAGCCATCATTGAGTCGGAAAGAATATACTTTATCTGATACTACAAACGCACAAGCTTTCGGCGATGTGATTGTGGTGGAGTTATTTCTAGCACCATCTGTGTAGACTGTAATGTGGTCGATGTATTTATTTATTGCATTTTTAGCTGTTTTGAAAACGTCAGTTGGTAGCCGTCTGAAATTGTTTTTAAATGATACGTCTGTTTTTATTATTGGGAACTCCCAAGGGGGGATTAATGTGAGGTTTTGATGTATAGGGTTTGTTGGATTTATATTATTTAAATTTAATAAGTCGAGAACTTCGGGCACAGGATCCTTTGAGAAACTTGGTGTGCATGAGAAATTAATAATAGCCAAAGGAGTATGTGTAAAGGACAGAAGAGTATTGCATCGTCTAAGGGTAGTTTTTATAGTATGACAACGGCGGGCACCCCAACAAATTGCACATGCTGGATGCAGGAGCGGTTCGATGAGCTCCTAGTATCGAACGAAGGGGAGGATTGTGGATTACATCTAATGATTTTATTAAGGAATAACATCTTGGGAGCAGGCCGGGCATCCGTACGTGATTTTAGATAAGACGATGAATTTATATATTGAGAAAAGGAGCTTGGAGTGGATATTAGATTTGAGATTTGATAAATGTTTAATGATTCGCTACAAATCAAACGATAAAGTCGTGTATTATTGTGTTCGATTTTTATCTGTTTTTTTTTTTTTTTTTTTATTTTTTTAAAATATATATATACATATATGGTTCATGTGCTGTGTGTAATTGCCGAGATTATTACAGCACATGGATCAGTGTAAGATTAGAAATGTTTTAACAGGTTAGCCGCTCTAATTTAGTGTAACATATCCTGGACCTGTTTTGGTTTGTTGTACAACGCACAACGCAACCGATGGTAAGTTGGAGATGCCTGCAGGAAGGCAATGTTCCATCATGTGTTCAGTAGTTGGTGAAATGGGGGAATTGCATATGGAACAGGAAGAGGGAAGAGATGTTCCTTCCAGCAAATAGCTGTGCGGGTATTACTGTGTGTGCTATGCGGAGTCTAGTCAAAGCTGCAAACTCTCTGCGGACATGGATATCGGTGGCCACCAAAGCTCTGCGCTCACCTTGATGGATTGCAGTCATGATGTGTGGACTGATCATATAGTTTCACATGTCTCTGCCTTATGTTGCTGAAAAAAAGGTGGTCACAGCCGAAGGAGAGGGGCGCCTTCGGGCATTGGGCTGTATGTTGCTGCCTTAGCAGCCAAATTCACATGTTCGTTCCCCGGCACGCCGGCATGACCCGAGACTCACAAGAACGTTACCTATGAAACAGCCTGAGAAAGCACATTAATGATGCACTTTATTTCTTGAGACAGTGTGTGTAAAGTTTTTGGTGTCTGGAGTGTCCTAATTGATTGCAAGGAATTTATAGTTAGAAATACATTTCGGCATTTAAGGTAAAACTGTAGATATTCCCTCAAACAGAAGAAAATATCATATAGCTCCCCTTCCAACACTGAATAGAACATGAACAACTTCCTTCACCTCGTAGACGCAAGTCATCGGCAAAGATCCCTTTAGGGGGTTTGCTTTGGCACCACTTGTGTACATCTGACTGTAGCTGGGGAAATGTTGCATTTTTTCTTCCACATACCGGGATGGCAGTGCGACATCCTGGTCCTGCAGGGATAAGTCCGCAACAATTGTAGTATCCCCCCAGGGGAGTTCAACATACTGATGTGTGGGGTCAGAGTTCCAGTTAATTCCCTTTTCCCGGTAGTGGGATTCCCAAATTATTGCTGCGGTGTAGCTTAGCTTCATACCAGTGAAGTAGATCTCTGAATTCATAGGAGTTTCGGATAACCGCTAAGGGTGGGATACCCACTAGTGAACAAATTTCCAACAATGGCGAAGTCCTATGCGCTCCCAAGACAGTGCGTATGGCAATGCGATGGATTGCGTCAAGCGATTTAAGGAGTGCTTTTTTTGGCAAGGAATAAATCTGGCCCCATAGGTCAATTTACTTAAAGTGAGAGATTTGGGAGCTTAGGATCTATGTTGTAATTCAGATTTGACAGACATTTTAGTATATTCAAGGATTTCATGCACTTATTCTTAAGATGGCGAATGTGATGTAACCAGGACAGTTTTTCATCAAACACGAGACTCGAGAATTTAATTGTGTGGAGAAACGGGAGTGGTGAATTCCTTCGGATAAGAGCTATGCCGGAATCGGAATGGCATAGGCGTCTCTTGTGAAGTTTCACGCATATAGATTTTGTCGGAGAGAATTCCAGGCCATTGTTATCAGTCCATATTTCCAAGTTATTTATTGTTGATTGAAGGATTGATCTTGCATTGGTCGGAAGGTTAGAAGGAAGATATATATTAAAATAAGCAATATATAACCTGGCTGTAATTGGCGGCCGTATACAATCTGTCATATCATTTATATGTAGTATAAACAATGTTACGCTTAGTGCTAAGCCTTGCGGTATACTATTTTTGATGAGGAAGGAGGAAGATGTTTCAGAGCCAATCCTTACTCAGATAGCCCTATCAAAAAGAAAGTTGAAGATAAAATTGCCCATGTTTCCGCTGATTTCGGCGTTCTTAAGCTTAGTAAGCACACCATATCGCCATACGCGGTCAAAAGCTTTTTCATAAGTATTGCTTTCTATTTTGGGCTGAAAGTATCTGCCTTTGCGGGCTCAGAAAGTGCATAATTGCAGATTTTGATGTACGGGCAACGACCTGGATTGCAGGTAGGATCTCCAAAAATTATAGGACGGAATAGAGACGCCTATTCACCATTTTTTCCAGAGTTTTTGAAAGAACCGAAATTAAAGAAATTTGCCTGCAACTTTAAGGAAGGAAAGGATCTTTGTTTGATTTAAGAACAGAGCTTATTAAAATAGTTTTCCAAACGTTGGGGTGATGTCTACCAGATTTGATTATAAATATGCAGTAGGAAACTTTTAGCGGAAGGAGAAAGACAGCATGAGTGGGTGAATTGAACCAGCACCCAGCGCAGTGTTTCTAGTCTTTGGATGGTGTTTTAAAGTGAAAAGGTTCAACGGTAGCTTGGCGATGAATCATTGAATCTTGCTGATTGGATTTTTATCATTACAAAGAGTCGTAATTCTGATAAAATTTCACGCCGCTTTCGATCTTGGTGCGGCGGAGTATGTACCGATCCCCCCAACCGTTAGATACAACTTACCACAACATGAGATGAGAAATGCAGCAACAAAGCAAACGTCAGCAGAAACAATTTCGAAACAAAATTCGTTGGCAAACACAACTACCTTTTCAGATAGTTTGAAATCCAAAAAATACCTTCCGCTCATTGTGAAATTCGAATACCCCTCAGAAGAGCAAAGAGTAATATTCCCGTTTATCGAGAACACGGTCTCTTGCGATTATTTCTCAGCATTAAAGAATTTCGTAGGTGGTCCAAAAAATATCATCGCAGGATATAAAATCAACAGTAACCGAGTTCTGATTGTCCTAAAATCTAAAATAAAAGAATTGAATATTTTATAACCAATGGAGCCACTATATCAGTGAACAACGTAATTAGCTCTGGTCAGAGATTGAAATTACCCAACAGAAAGATATCTCTATCTAATGTACCGCAAACGATCCGAAATGCAGCCCTTAAAACATTTCTAAAGGTAAAGTAATTTCCATACCCTTGACAGGGCGTCGGGGATTGTAAAGTTAAGGTTCACAATGTACAAAGCTCAATGGCACGAGTGAGAGTGGGGGTCCAGTTCCTTTCTCTCGGCCACATTTACCTTCTCAGATTTCTCTGGTACCCAATTATTTCAGGCCGGTAAACCTGGGAGCGACTTCGATCCAGAACGAGACAAGTCTCGAACCTATGACTTCTGGTTTGGTAGCCAGCGCCTTAACCAATAGGCTACCGCACTACCAAAAACATATCTATAAAACGTATTAAATCTAAAGTTAGTCTCGGCAATATCATTATTACGAGTCAGGCCTAATGACAACAAGTTCGGACGTATCATAAGTTGCCGAAGACAGGTCTACATAGAAAACACTGGCGCTGTTAATGATATACCTGAACCCTTTTTGATAATGCACAATGATCGCAAACATATAAACCCTTCAGCCCATGATTATACTCTGAAACTTGAAGAAAAGAAGCAAACCGTAACTAGGACCAAACGTCCACACCCTCGTATACATGGCCCGCCAATCACAAACGATAAACCTACCTATCCCGATGTTAACCGAGACCGTAAAATGGACATAATGTTCCATACAACGATAGAAAACCAGACCAATGCTGCCCCAACAGTCATGAATGGTCAGACTACTAATCCAGCAACTTCAAGGAATATTAATCCTGTCACATGTCCTAAAAACAAAAAACCTTAACAAAAGAACTTCTAAAATCAATTGAGGGTAATGTAACTGAAAACTCGCACTACCCGCTGTCTTATTCAAATTTGGTAATCCTAGTGGACCTAATCTAGGAACAAAGAATCCCATAAATATCGTTAACAGTTTCACCAGCAACATACATGGCTTGATAAACATGCTCTCCGACAGTTACCCCCTACTGGAAAACCGCGCAATGAAAGTACGTTTCTCCCAGCTAATCAAAAAACTAAGCTCCATTCCGCAACCTCCCCCACAAACTTCTCCTGTGTAAATAGAAATAAATAGACAACCAGAACAAATAAGACTATATCTTAAAGTATACTGTCATGGCTCATAATAAGATCATAATGCAGTAGAATTGCAGAGGTTTCTGCAATCAGCTCACTGAAAAACTATTAATAGCCACATACGCTCCCAAAATCATATGCTTACAGGAGTCACATCTGAAAGCATCTAATAACTCAAAATTACACTATAATGAGATGTGATTATGACTAGGGCATTTGAGCAAGTGGGGGTGTTATTACCCTAGGGTAATCCGATCTACATGCAACAACTATAAATCTAAAAAAGGCGCTCCAAACAATTGCTGTATCGGTCAACATACCCCATCTTTCAAGCCACCTTATTACGGTATGTGACTGTTATATACCTCTTAACATACAGGTAAATTCTTACCAACTGAAAAATCTGCTACTGCAGATTACTGCCCCCGCAATTATTGTTGGAGACTTTAATGCCCACTCACCAGTATGGTGATCAATGTCGGTCAATAAACATGTAAATATACCGAGCCCACAGAGTACCGTGGTGATGCCCTGAAATGGAGACGGCAATAGGAGTCGGAAACTTGCGTTACAAAAATTCAAATCATCTGCCTCCTCTCTGATTTAATTATGTTCAAAAAATGCAGGGCCGATGCACGATCGATGATACGATCTAATAAAGAAGAATCATGACACGCTTTTATATCTTCGATATATACTACCACATCAAATCACTTCTCATGGGAAGAGATAAAAGCAATTAACGGAATCAGGTGCTCTTTACTTATCCATTTAAATTACAACGGACAGCTATATCCGATACTACACAAGTTGCAAATTCATTCGCGCAATACTTTTCTTTATTATCGTCTTCCACATCATATACAAATGTATTTAAAGCTCGAAAAATTGAAATAGAGTCATTACAAGATGCAACAGCTCAGTGTAATTGTCATTTTAATGATGCTGAACTCAATTTCCTACTCATACACTATACCCGTAATAGTTCTTCTGGTCCTCATGCTATACATCCGTACATGTTAAAATATTTACCACCTTCTGCAAAATCATACTTATTACATATATATAACCAAATCTGTACGTCAGGCTCTATCCCGCACCAATGGAAAATAGCCCAAATTGTTTCTATTCTAAAACCAAGCAAAGATCATTTTCTCCCTCATAGTTACAGACCTATTTCTCTCCCAAATGTGATATCCAAAACCATGGAGAAAATGGTGAACAGACGTCTCATCGATTTCCCTGAGCAGAATAATCTCCTTTCCTGTATACAAGACGGAGGGCATAAGATGCGATCATCTACTGATCATCTATTGAGCCTACAACAGCAAATTTCAACAGCGTTCCGTCGCCGACAAACCGTACATTCAATATTTTTTGACATGTAAAAAGCGTTCGATCAAGTATGGCGTCGGGGACTATTAATGAAGCTACTAACCGCTGGATTAACTGGCAACATGGCCAGCTATATAAAAAATTTTCTAACAGAAAGAAAGTTTCAAGTTAAGATTGAAACTACCAATTCAACAACTATGCCGCAGAGAATGACATTCCACAATGCTCTGCCCTAAGTGCAACTTGTTTATATTCTTTATAAATTATATAGCAGTTTGCATCATGCCTATTGTTACTGCCCGGCTTTATATCGACCATTTGAACATTTTTTATCTTCCAGACTTCCTTCCAGTGTCCAAAATATTCTCCAAAAAACAATAAATAAATTACAATCCAGTTCAAATACCAATGATCTATGTTCTCTCCTTCTAAAACAATATATACTGAATTCCATTTCTCTCACATTAGATAATAATCTTATACCCTTCCAATCTACAGTGAAATTCTTGGGACCGTTATTCGATTGTAAACTATTTTAACATCCACACATATCAGGTTTAAAGAAAAAAAACGAAATATTATTAATAAAGACCAGTATGGAACATTGGAAACGAAATCAACGGAGTTAGAAATTTGGAATATGTACAGAACTGTTAAAGAATACAAAAATAAATCATACAAAACGGTAATGTTAACTATAGACATTACAAAAGCGTTTGATAGCATTGATATAAATCAGATGATAAAACTACTGTAATAATTCAAGTTAGACTATAACTTATAAGAAATTCTAAATCAATATTATGATCAAAGATATACTGAAATAAATATAAGCAATTACAAAAACAAGGTACATGTAGATATAGGTATATTACAATTAGCGGTTTTAAGATTTATGGAATATACTGTTTGCACAAATATATAAGTTAGAATTACCGAACGATGTTAACATTATGGATGATTTAGCAATTATAGCAGCAGAAAGAAATACAGAAAAGTTAGAAAACAAAATAGCAATAGTACATAAGAATATAAAAGAATATCTAGAAATATATAATGTTGCACATACAATAATTGACTACAAGAGTATACTATTTATAAATAAATATATTTCATAATGTCACACACACACACGCACACACACACACACACACACACACGCACACACACACACACATACACACACACATACACACACGCACACACACACACACACACACACACACACACACACACACGCATATATATGTATATATATATATATATACATATATATTTATAAAAATATTTTTGTAACCCCTTCCGAAATTTTGGTCTAGATATAAAAATCCGTTTAAGCTGCATGCCGATTTCTTATCGCTTGTATACATAATGAAATAATATAACTGTATTCTAAAAATAACAAAGTTGACCAAAATGTTTGAAATATGTACGTTACCTCTTTGAGACAATATATAGCGATACAATTTAAAAATAATTGAAAATGTGAATATTTTTTTTGCTGGTTTTAAGAAAGCTGTATTTATTTACTGACACAGTCTGTTAAAGAATTTATTTTATTTCCCTCAATAATCACAGGTATAAAACTAAATCACTCAGCTCCACATAAAATTATGTAATAATTTAAGCATACTTGGATATTCTATTTATTTTTTTATTTATTTATTGTATTTACAAGTCGCTTTTGGACTACAAGGTCATTAGCGACTACGGTTTTAACATTTTATATTGAATATTTGAAAATGCGCGAAACAAAAAATAAACAAAAAAGTCAGCTGAAGGCTGAGGAAGTTAGATCAGTTGGAATACTGAGATGTCTTTGAGGAAGGCTACGATTTTTTTACACTTCTCGGCGTCCGAAAACATCTCTGGACGGCCATTGGTAATACCCGCTTGTTGTCTGGCCTGCTGGTAGTGATTACACTCGATCAAAAGATGCCTCACTGATATAGGCATGTTGCAGCGTTGACACAGGTTGGGCGGTTTTTTAGATATGAGGAACGAATGAGTCAAGTTTGTGTGTCCAATGCGGATACGAGTTAGGACACACTGTTCGTGTCTACTGAGAGTTGGCATGTTTTCGTAGGTATCTTTTCTAAACTCGTGGAGTTTGCTCGGCATTTGGAGCCAAAGGGTGTTCCAGTAGTTTTTGACTGTGTTGCTTATCACCATTTTAGCTTCATGAGGTGTCATAAGTACTTCAGGCGGGCAATCTTGTGTCGTCGCGGTTCTTGCAGCTTGGTCCGCCAATTCATTTCCTTGGATTCCTGTATGCACCGGTGTCCACACAAGGCTGACCTGTATATGCTGTGATTGGAGCTGGTCCAATTTTAGGTGGATGAGTTGTATGATAGGGTTTTCGGTAAACTGATTTTGGATGGCTCTTAAGCAGGACAACGAGTCAGTAAATATGGTACAGTTTGTTGCGTCTTGGCGCAGTAGGATTAGTTCTAGAGTATGGAGAATCGCCTTAGCCTCACAGGTGAAGATTGAATTATTATCGTGCGTTCGTTGTGCTGCTAACGTGATAGAGTCAGAGACTATAGCGTAACCTGTTTTGCCGTTGAGAATTGAACCGTCTGTATAGTATTCCGTGCATGGCTGAAATTTTTCGCGTATTTCAAGGAAAAGTAATCTAAACGTCTCTGAGCTTGTGGTTACTTTCTCGTGCTCACTTAGATCAACATTTATTGTCAGATTTGGTTGGCACCACAGAGGTAGGAACCCTAACGATCGTTCATAAACCGTTGGTAGTATTATTTCGAGTTCTGCTGTGTATCTGGCTATCCGCGATCTGAGTGGTTCTGCTGCCGAATAGTCGGGGTCGATATTGTGCACAGGGACCTTGAAGATACTGTCATAAGCTGGATTGTCCGGTGTCGAGGAGATTGTCACCGCATATTTTAAGCAGAGCTCTTTTCTTCTGATAACCAGTGGCAGTTCGTTGGCTTCTGCGAGCAAACTATTGACTGGACTCGTTCTGAACGCTCCTAAGCAGATACGGCATGCGGAATTCTTGGCTGCATCATATATAATGGTACCGTAATCGAGCACGGATCGGATAAGACTGCGGTAGACTTTTAATAGCGCTTTCGTGCTACTTCCCCACTGTTTGTTGGTGAGAATTTTGAGTATACGCAATCGATCAAGGCAATTCATCTTTAACGCTTTGATGTGAGTTTTCCACGAGAGCTTTCGGTCGATCTCGAGGCCCAGGATTTTTATTGAGCCCTTTTTTTTTAAGACTTGATCATTTAGATACAGTTGGCAGTTCCTCGCTTCGGCTTTCTTCTGGCTGCCTATTATCATGTACTCCGACTTGGTGGCCGAGAACTTTAAACCGCATTTGGCGGCCCATGTTTGGAGGTCTACAAGAGCGTTTTTGAACGATGTGGAAGGTGAATTCAATATTTTTCCCCCAGCATGATATCGTGAGGTCGTCAACGAAGAGTCGTCCCCGCAACGGAGATCTTAAGATTCTAAGCGCATGATTAATTGTCACGATGAACAGGACGACACTTAGCACATATCCCTGGGGAAGCCCATTGATGAATACCAATTTGGACAGGATTCCCTGGATCCGGACTCTCATGCATCGGCGATTGAGGAAGTTGTTCATAAAGGCGATGATGTTGCCAGCAAAATTCAGTGACGCATAATACTGATTACTTCAGGAATCGAGGTTGTTTCGTAGGCCTTTTCGATATCCAACGATACCAGTAGGAGGTGCGCTTGGTCCGCCAAGGCGTCGCACATATCAGCTTCGATGCTTGCTAGGTAGTCAGTCGTTGATCTAAAGTTGCGGGAACCAAACTGATGTGGTGCAAGCAGTTCTTCTTTTTCCAGACGCCATCTTAGACGACGACATACCATCTTTTCCCAAACTTTACAGAGGTTGCATGTAAGTGAAATCGGTCTGTAGTTGGAGGTATGGGAGCGTTCTTTGCTCGGCTTGTGTATTGGTATAATAGTTGCTTCCTTCCATTGATTGGGGAAAGTCTGCGTAAACCAGAGGTAATTAAAAACTGCCAAAAGGTATTCCAGGTAGTCGTGGGGAAGATTCTTGATCATCGCGTTCGGGATGCCATCCGGTCCAGGGCTGGAATTTCGGGTCTTCGCGATGGCGTGTAACACAGTTCGGCAAGAGAGAACGGATTATTGATAGGATCCGGCTCAGGAGGTGCGTGGTGATGTTGAGGAGCTGTACTTATTATGTCATCGCTTAAGTTTTGGTTAGGGCTACTTGCATTTACGGCAAATGTGTCTGCAAAGATATCGGCTATAACTTGGGTATTATCAATAAGATTACCAGCATGGTCAGAAATGGTAGGTGAATGGAGAGGCGGCCGTTTCCCAGATATGGATCTGATTTTATTCCAAACGACGGCAGCTGGCGTTCTATCGTCGATTGATGAAGTGAAGTTGTTCTAGCAGACTTTTTTGCTTTGTTTCACGGTACGGCGGGCTAAGGCTCTGTTTTTTTTTAAATCAATCATATTCTCCTCAGTGGGATTTTTCTTATACTTGCGGAAGGCTTTTTTGGAGTTCTTTATAGCTGCGTTGCAGTCGGGAGTCCACCATGGCACAGATTTACGTAGCACTGCTCCAGTAGATTTGGGTATTGAGTCGTTGGCCGCAGCAGTAATAACGCCGGTCAGTGATTCGATGATATCATTCGCCGTCATATTCCATAGAGACGGGAGGGAAGGGAGAAGTTGTTTATGCTTTGCGAGGGAATCTTGATACTTTTTCCAGTCAGCCTTGTTCAAAATCCATTTTTGTGGGTAATTTGGCATGTCGCTAGTGGTTATGCAGGCGTTGATGAGAATCGGATAGTGGTCACTACTAGAATTGTCGTTTGCCACAGTCCACTCGAGGTCATCTGCAATGGTGGCTGATGCAAACGTAAGGTCTATTGCGCTCTGGTGTCCTGTTTTGACATCGAAATGGGTACTTGAGCTATTATTGAGAAGAATGGTTTGGTCGAGCCTGTTATACAGAGCTTCTACCGCTTTTCCACGATTATCCGTCGTCTCAGATCCCCATAGGGTGTTGTGGGCATTAAAATCGCCACATAGGATAAATGGTGATGGTAGTTGGTTGATAACATTCTCGAGCTCTCTCTCATCGAGTGTTAAACTGTTTGGGAGGTATATACTACATATTGTTACTGGCTGGGCTGATCGGACTGTGAGCGCTGTAGCTTCTAAGTGAGTATTGAGATGCACCTCTTAAGTAGTCCATTTGTCCTTGACGAAAACTGCGACTCCACCACTGGCTCTGAGTGCATTTCGCCTATTTTTGAAAACTGCATGGTATCCTCTGATTGTTGCAAAAAAATTTTTGATAAAGTTTGTTTCCTGGAGACAGATGCAATCAACATTGGTTCTATTGATACAAAGCTCTAGAAATTCTTTTTTTTCAAAAAAGCCGTTGATATTCCACTGTAATATCTGCATTTCCTGGAATAATCAATCGGCTTGCAGTCAAATACTTAGTACTCGAGCAGGTGTGTGGAACTCCCCGTATCTTCCAGCTCCACTAGATTCTCCGTAGATGTTGCTGAGCTGAGGGACGTCCTGTCGTCCAGGGCGCCTCCTTCGATTCTGTTCGCTAAGCGGGTAAAACGGTACTTAAGCTTTTGGTCATCCAGAAGGTTGTACAGCTTTCTGAGCATTACAACTGTGCCAGCTGGGTCAAGTTCGTACTTAGCAAGGGCATCTTCTATTGTTGGGATTGAAGGTGCTTCCTCCAGGAAGCTGGGAAGTTGTGGAAATGTGCACGGGAACTCGGAGGGCGTGTTATTCATTGCCTGTTCTATCACAGCAGGAAGTTCTGGTTTCTCGCCATTAGATTTAGTTTTTTTTTCTTTCTTTTGCATTCTTTGCAAAAAGTTGTTGTTGAGTTGGTAGAGAAGCTTGCGATGAATCATCGGACCTTGACCGCTTAGCGAACAGATTGTGCGCTCCGTGTGTTGGTTGGGTTTCGTTTTTCTTGTTTACATCATTGTTGGGTCGTCCTGGCGGTAGTGGAGGAAAGGAAGGTTTCGTGACCGGCTGCATTTCAGGATGTACGGAAGCGTCTGGGTTTTCCTTGAGGGGCTCACCACCTGCAAACTCTTGTGGGCTCGCGTATTGTGGGCAAGCCTTCGCTAAATGTCCTTCTTTTTTACAGTTGAAACAAAGCATTGAGTCGAGGGATGGATAAATAAAGTAAGAGGTATCTTCGTGGTCGATTTTCCATAGGGTAGGTATGTTGCCGACATCTTCGGGCTTGATGAACACCTGTCGTCTGAAGCTCAAGATGTGCTGATACCCAGGAATGTTTAATCCAGCACGTAATGTCGAAATAATTGAGACCAGAATTATTTTGGATTCTTTTAACTTAGCTAGAATGACGTCGTTGGGGATTATATGTGGAACGTTTGAGAGGATAAGCCTCTTGTTTCGGGAAATGAGTGGTCGAACAATAACTTCGGTGTCTCTCAACTTTACAGTTTTGTGGACATCAACGAGATGTCTGCAATTTCTTTTGTTGCAACGTATATACATACATACTCGGTTGTTTGCAATTCGGGACAGGTGTCGAATATTTTCTGATTTGATTTTACTTCCAATAGCGATAGCATATTCATGGATTTGGATGCCGTCGACGGCGTCGAGGATGACTGCTTGGTCTTTTGTGGGAACAAATTCGGTCTGGAGAACGTTGGTGTAAGTTTTGGTTTGCGGGGCCATGCTGGCCGCAAATCTCTTACAGAAATTTACCGCGGGGTAAGTTGGTAGCGGGGCGCACACAGATACATGGAAAACTGAGAGTCTAAGCACACACAGATTTAATCACTAACGCAGGTGATAAGATAAAGTAACAATGCACGACACACGACCGCACTAATTCATGATAAAAAAGAAAAAAACCCACAAAAAACGGTTTAATCGATAACGCATTCGATAAAATAAGAAAAAGACTGTTAAAATGCGTTATCGAACCAGTTGTGCGTTATCGCGTTTTTCGTCGGCAGATCGGCAGTGGTCAGATCGTTCAATTATTATTTCTTTTGTTTTCTTATCACTTGTTCATCGGTTGCATCTTAATTGTAACACGTTCAACACGATAAATTACCTTTTCGTTAATCGTCGTGTTTGAATTTTAGATTTAATTTCACTTTAATTATTTTGTTCATTAGCTTCAATTTATTTATTTATTCTTTCTCGTTACTCTTTATTTTTATTACTTTTTTTTCCCACCTTATTATTATTATTTTTTTTTTCTCTCTTCTTCTTCTTCTTTCTTCTGCTTGTTAAATGAGCGTAGTTAAAGGAGGCCGCTCAGCGGCCTCCTCCCAAAACCCGGCTAAATCAATTAAACCCCCATCCAACTTGTCCATAAACATGGACATAGACCTCAACTCTAAACGTAAATCGGCTGATCCCCTTTCACCGATTTCCACCACTCTACCAAAGGAAATCAGGCTTTCTCAGGCTGATCTCCCTATACCGGCTCCGTCTTGTGCCCCCGAGCACAACAGCAGCAGTAATAATAGCAACCCCAATTTTAATATCACCAGCAACACTAACCTCAATAGTATTAGTAATAATAACAAAAATGATAATAACAATAACAACAACAATAACAATAACAATAATAATAACAATAATAATAATAATAATAATACTATTTCTGATAATAATCACCATCATCATAATAATAACAGTAATAATAATGATGCTAATAATAATAGTGGTGATAATAATAATAGGAGTAATAATAATAATACTAACGATAATAATAACAATGATAAAAATAATTCAAAGAATAATAACGATCATGTTAAAAACTTTTCTTCCGATCACCCGGGTCCTTTTACTGTTTTCGTTGAAAGTAGTTCCGCCGATCAGAATTTAGGTAACTTTCATCCACTTGCATTGGCTAAAGCCATCAGCAAAAACTCTACTGCTTTCACTGACATCAAGCCTCGAGGCAGAGGGCGTATTGCTATTTTTTCCCTTCCACTTCCACTGCCAATGCTTTTCTAAGTAACTCCTCTTTTTTCGAATCCAACAATTTAATTGCTTTTATCCCTCACAACTCTGTATACAGAATTGGAGTAATTTCCGGAGTTCATCCCTCCTTTTCCGAAGAGGATATAAAAGAAGGAATTGAATCTTGTATTCCGGTACAATCTGTTAGACGAATTTTGCGTTCCTCTGAAGATGGCAAAATTCCTACCAGAAGTGTTGAAATAAAATTTTCTAAACCCGTCCTGCCTGAATTCATTTCCATTTACCGACTTCGATTCCCTGTCTCTCTCAGCATCCGCTCCCCCACTCAGTGTGCCAAATGCTTTCTCTTCGGACACATAGCGCGTCATTGTCGCAGTTCACATTCTATTTGCTCTCACTGTTCAGCTAAACATTCTTTCAATGAATGTTCCAATCTCCAAAAGCCCCCTTCTTGCCGTAATTGCAAAGGAAGTCACAGTTCCTCGAACCGTCTCTGCCCAGAATGGCAAAGTCAAAAAGATATCAAGCGAATTATGGCTTTTGAAAATGTATCTTTTCAAGAAGCCGCTAAGCTTAAATCTTCCAGCGCTGCTACTAAGGCATTTGCTTATGCTAATCGAGCCGCATCATCTACTCTCCCTTTGAATACTTCCAATGTAGCTTCCAAGGTACCTTCTCCTCCTCGTCCAAAATCCCCCACCTTCCATAAATTACCTAAGTCTAAACCTCATCCCAAACCTCTTCCTCAATTTCCAACTGTCACATCCTACTATACTCCTTCTCCCCCAGTTGGATGGGCTCTGAATAGTTCTTCTCTCCCCAACCCTCCCTTACCTTCTGAACACTCCACATCTTCACACAGAAATTCTAACAACCTTTCTTCTGATATCTCTTCCAATATCTCCAGATTATCTACAGCAATTACGGAGCTCCTTTCTTCTTTTAACATAGTTTCTTCTGCTTCCTTTGTTGATAACCTTGCATCCTTCTTGTCCAACAATGTCCAGTTTAGTTAAATTAACTTCTCTCTTTTCACATTTCTTAGCCAAATTTTTTATTGGCCCTCCTTACATAATCTTCCATCTCTTTTGTTTTCTTCTTCTTCTTCTTCCTTTTTTCTTATCTTATAAATGACGCCTGTACTTAATATTATTCAATGGAACTGTCGTAGCATCCGGGCGAATAAGGCAGCCTTAGAAGGATTGCTAAATTTACATAATATAAGTATAGCGTTGTTGTCTGAAACATGGCTTCCGAAATCATCAACTTTTTCAATTAGGGGTTTTCATGTAATTAGATCAGATCGCGAAGATGGTTATGGTGGTGCAGCTATCCTCATTAGGTTCGGCATTCCATTTTCTTCCCACAATTTAGACATCCCAGGTGGCTCTAGTCCTTCTTCCTCTCCCAACTTTGTTCATATTTTTATCTCACACACATTCGCTAATATTTCTCATCCCCTTCATCTTGTATCTGTCTACATTCCTCCCCTGTGTAACCTAAAGGATCTTTCTCTTTCCTCCCTTCTTGACTCCTTACCTCACCCATTTATCATAGGCGGGGATTGGAACGCCTGTTCTCCCGCCTGGGGTAGTTCGTCACTAAATAGAAATGGTTCCTTCCTTCAAACTCTACTCTCAAACTACAACCTCGTGGTTCTCAACGACGGCTCTCCTACATATTTCAAAAACCAAAATTCCTACAGTTCTATAGACTTAACTTTCTCCTCTCCTAATTTAAGCCTGAAATGTGCATGGAATACCCTTGATGGAACCTTTGGTAGTGACCATGTTCCTATCATTGTGTCCGTTCATGGGACTTCCTCCTCTCATGTAAAAAAAGAATCCCGTTCTCCTAGTTGGAACGTTTCAAAGGTTAATTGGTCTGATTTTCGTTCGTTCCTGGATTCCTCTTCCTACAGATTTGATCCTAACTTAGATGTTACGCCTCAGTATGAAAACTTCGTTCAGTTAATACCATCAGCTTTAGATTTGTCTTCTCCTCCACAAAAATCTCCTTCTGGGAGCATCAGGCGATCCTACGCCTCGTCCTTATGGTGGAATGCGGAATGTTCAATTGCACACCAAGCCAGTGTATCCACGTTTCGTATTTTTCGAGCTGCTCCTTCTCTGGAAAACTTCCTAGCTCACAAAAGAGCTAATGCCAAATTCCGATTTACTCTCAAAAAGGTTAAAAAGGCGTCTTGGGCTGCTTTCTGTTCTTCCTTTTCTAGATCTACTCCTCTCTCACAAATCTGGAGGTTGGCTAAGGCTTTCCGAAACCCTCAGTCCTTAAATCCCTTTACTACCGGCGTTTCGGAGAACAAGCTAGCTGCTTTCTTTGATTGTGTTGCTCTGCCCTATGTTCCTAACTTTGAGGAATTTGACCTTTCTATTTCTGCCGCAAGCCATTTTGAGCATTTTTTAACTTTTCCGTTCACTTTTAATGAATTATTATCAGCGTTCCCGAAAAATCCTAACTCTTCTCCAGGGATAAATGGATTATCTTATATTGTTCTTAAGAATCTTCCTGAATATTATCTTAAAATACTCTTAAATCTATTTAACTCTATTCTCCATCTAGGTTCCGCTCCTCCGTCATGGAAATCCTTTATCATCGTTCCCATCCCCAAGGGTATTAATTCCTCGTCCTTCCGTTGCATTTCTCTTGCAAGTTGTCTGAGGAAACTTTTCGAATCCATGTTGAACCGGCGGCTGGTTTGGTGGCTGGAAAACAATGATGTCTTGCCTAACAACATGTATGGTTTTCGTTCTGGTCGAGGTTCTACTGATTGTGTTTCTTTCTTCTTGTCCCACATCTATAAATCGTTTATCCAGAAAAATTATACCCTAGCTACCTTTGTTGATATTTATAGTGCCTTTGACAGCGTCCACCTTCCAACTCTTAAGAGCAGAATGTTATCTATTAATTTACCTTCTCACTTCACATCCTTAATCATGAGTCTTTTCCTAAGTAGAACTGTTACTCTAAGATTTCCTTCCTTTTCAGAGTCACGAAAGGTTTTTCGAGGCCTCCCGCAAAGTTCCTGTCTTAGTCTTACGCTCTTCAATATTTATTCTCTTGGTATCGCCTCTCTTAATCTACCTTCTACTTTCTTATTTTTTGCAGATGACATTCTACTTTTTTCAACTGATCCTAGCATTCTAAATGCTTGTAATAACATGCAAGAATCTTTGTACATTCTGTAGAGTTCTCTTTCTCAAATCCATCTATATATCTCTCCTCCAAAATCTTCATGCATTGTTTTCACATTTCGTTCCTATAATCCTGAGTCAATCAACATAAATATCGACAATACACCTATACCTGTTGTTTCCTCCTTCCGCTACTTAGGAATCTTTCTGAACAGTCGTTTATCCTTTACTGAGCATATTAATTACCTCCATTCGTCTACTCTAGAACGTTTGAATATCTTAAAGTCTTTATCTTCTTCCCATTCGGGAGGTGATCCTATGATACTTCTTATGCTCTACAAATCCATTGTTCGATCCAAACTTGATTTCTGTTGTTTTCTGTATGGTACTGCTGCTCGTTCTCCCCTAGCTAAATTAGATTTAGTTCAGAATGCAGCTCTGCGCTTATGCCTAGGAGTCTTAAAATCCACACCTATTCCTGCGATTTTAGCAGAGGCTAATGTGGCTCCTTTATCCATTCGTAGATCCTATCTCGCGTATCGGTTCCTTATTAAACGTCTACATATTTACCCAAACAATCTTGTCCCTGCATATTCTTCTCTCTTGCAAGATTGGCGTTTTTCCTCTAATAAGGTTCCCATTCTCTGCCACATTGCCTCGCGTCTTATTAAGTTTTCGCCCTTCATCCTAACTTTCGATAAACTTCCATTTTTCCAGTTTGAGATATTAAATGTTATTCCTTCTCCTAATCTTTTTTCTTTGCCTTCTTATGTAAAATATCTCCCTGCTCATGCAACAGTTTATGAATTTAACCAGGCAGTTTCATCATTCTTTGCTAACCATACCCTAATTTTTACGGATGGGTCCAAAATGGCACATGGAGTGGGTGCATCTATCTACATTCCTGCTCTTAACCATTTCAGCCTGTTCAAAATTCCTTCATTTTGTTCAATTTATTATGCGGAGACATTGGCATTACTACGTGCCATTGAGCTCATTCCATCTTTTCCTCAATGTAAAATGTTCCTCCTAATTTCTGATTGCAAAAGCGCCCTTCAGTGTATATCCTCTCCATATGTTCCTTCCTACTCTGATCCTATTACTCTGCGCATCCGATCACTGATTTTCAGCATTTGCAGATTGCACTCATTAACCATCGACTTTCTTTGGATTCCTGGTCATGCCGGAATTTCGGGCAACGAAAAGGCGGATTATCTTGCTCGTTCGGCTATTTCTTCTGGGCGGCCAGTCGGACGGATTCCTTCTCATGAATTATTAAATATAGCAAAAAGTATCCAAAAGGCCAATTGGAAATCTTTTTATAAATCATCGTTCTCCAGTCCTAATTCACAATATTTTTCCATTCACCCTAATCCACCTACTCAACCATGGTATCTACATTTTCCGCACCTTCCCCGACTCATCATATCTGCTATCTGTCGTCTTCGATCTGGTCACAGTCGACTTCCTGCTTCATTGTATCGTTTCTCCATAGTGTCCTCTCCTATTTGTCCGCTGTGTATCGATAACACAGTCGTATGTGACTCTGATCATGTATTCTTTGAATGCTCCTCTTTATCATCGGAAAGGGCAACTCTATACGCGGAGCTTCTCTCACATGATGTTCCAACTCCATATTGTGTGTCCTTTATTCTCTCATTACAGTCAACGTTGATCATACCAATTGTAGCAAAATTTCTATCCTCTGTACTACATTATATTAATATCTAATCCCTTCAGTATTTCCCATTTTGGCATTCCTAACTTATCGTGTCCAGTGATTTCCAACGAACTCCTCTCTAAACGAAGAACACGCACTGATGTTGCAGTTACAGTCACAAACAGGCACAGCTCGCAGTTAATTTTGCGGGCTCGCTGTCGCATTTGCGGCCTTAACGGTAGATAGGAGAACTCCTTGTCAGCCGGCACTGCGGGCGCTGCTGTTGCAGTGTGGCCATAGTGTTCGGTGAAAATTCTGCTCATTTCCTTTTAACAGAATGGTAGGCGCTGTTTCCGCAGTCGTCGCCATAAATATGATTAATGTTTCATTATTAAAAACTATAAACTTTGCTTTATAGTGATGGAGAAAGTCATTGAACTTTCGGATAATTGTTTACGGACGCTAAGCGCTGTGTTCTATATAGGTTTCGTGCTTAATGGATCTAACTGCTTTTTAAACATCCCGCGTTTCTTCTTCCTTAATTATTTATAGCCAGATTCCTTTGTCCGTTTGTACTGTGGGCTCTGTAATTGCAGATGTGGCCATGGTATGGGACAGCTAATCCCTTTTGCTCTTACCTTCGTCATTTCTTTTCTTTTCAGGATGCATACGTTTGGCATTTTTCGACGTTGTTTGTTATTGTTTCTCCATCTTTGGTTATAGCATTCTTTGTCAGATTCCATTCCTTGTTACTCCTAATTGCTGCTATGTACACATGTTGATGGGTAATCGTCCGTTGCTGACAAGCCCAGGGAAAAACCCAAACAAGAAAAAAAAAAAATAAATAAAATAAAATAAGAAAAACACAAAATTGAACGTAGAGACACACACGACCGCACTGTAAGACAATTTCTAAAAAATTGACTTGGATATTTGTTTTACCGATTATTAAAATATTTTTCGATTAATTCGTCAATTTTTTCGGCTTTTCAGAAAATGAATCGCCATACGGCAGAAAAGCGGCTAACATTCTTTTTTGCTTTTGTAATGTTTTTCGTTTGTTTTTTTCGATTAAAAACCATCTTTTTTGTAATCCAACAGGTGTTAGCCTGGCAAATTTTTGCAAAATTACATGGTGTGCCATACGAAAACTTTCCTGTGGTATTGTCTGATGTACAATTTATGCGGGCTACATTTATACCAGAAGGCGGTTAGTTCTCACATCATTTTTGCACTTTTATGTAATCAATTCAAAAGTGTTTATTATATGTGATTGTATATACTTATCTGAAGGTTGGTTTACTGCACGAGACTTTTTTTTTTTATTATTATTATTATTTTGAGGGTCACCGATATGGACAGAGCCAGTGGAGCAAATATATTTCTTTTTTTTGCGTAAAAGTGTACTTAATTTAACATTATTTACTATTATCCATATTAAAGGTTGAGTGTTTAAGTTTAAATAGCAAGCAGTACCACCATACATAGTCAAACGCTTTCTCAATGTCAAAAAATATTGTGTACAGACATTGACCATTACTTCGGGCATGAGTTTGATCATGAAAGGATGGATAGCATCGGCGCCAAGGGCACTTTTATTGGTAGTTAGAAAATTGAAAAATAAAAAATGCCGGAATAAATGGCAAAATGGACAATTTCATCCTACATTTCTTATCTATTAGAGCAATGCAAGAGAAGATAGGCTCTGTGATGCCCTTTCCTGTTCCTATGGAGAATGGAATCCCACAGGGATCCGTTCTGAGTGTAACTCTATTCATTCTATTTATTAATGACATTCCCTGCTGTATTAGGCCGCCTATCACATTCCTCCCCTTTTCCTTCGACGCTCCTTCTTGGGTTATCGTTTCCTCATCAAACGGTTGCCTATTTTCTCTTGCTCTCTCATTCCTTCTTATTCCTTCATATTGCGTTCCTGGCGCTTTTCTGCTAACAAGACTCCTATTTTATCTCTTATCGCTGGTCGTCTTATACAGTTTTCTCCATATATCTACTCTTACGATAAACTCCCTTATTTCTCCTTCAATTTTTCCGCTCTGCTTCATCCTATTAACTGCTTTTATTCACCCATTCCTCCCAAACCGCTTCTTCGTCATGTTGTTAGATCAGAATTCCAACAGAATTTTAGCTTTTTTTTCCCCAACCATGTTTCGATCTTCACGGATGGCTCCAAGGGACCCAATGGTGTTGGTGCAGCTTTTTTCTGTCCTTCTCTCAATTACTTCGAGTCCTTTAAACTTCCCTCCTTTTGTTCAATCTTTTATGCTGAGTCTTTTGCTATTCTGCGTGCCCTTCTTTTTATCAAAACTTCACCAGCTTCTCACAATCTCCTTTTCATGTCGGATACTCAAGGCATGCTGCAGACTATCACATCTCTCGCTTCTCACTCCACCGACTGCATCATTCTCCTTATTCGTTCCTTAATTCACGATCTTTTCCTTTCCCACTTTATCCAAACGGGTTTCCTTTGGATTCCTGGCCATTCCAGGAATCGAGGGAAATGAGTTGGTTGACTCATTCGATCGATTATCTTCCTCTTCTGGCAGGATTCTTCCAGCCTTCTCAGCTTCTAATATTACCCTTCTGTCTGCAGCTGCTCATTCCAAACTGTGGTCTGACTCCTACGTCTCCTCATTCTCCAACCCGAACTCCTTTTTCTTGTCTACTCAACCTTCCCTTCCACGCTTTCCATGGTTTATTAACTTTCTTTCTATGCGCCGTTCCACTCTCTCTGCGATTTGCCGCCTGCGTTTTGGGCATAGTTTGCTCCCTTCCTCATTATTGTCCATTGCACCCTCTCAGCGATCAATGTATTTCTGATCCAGATCATATAATGTTGAGTTGTTCATCGCTCTCAACTGAACAAATTTCGTTTTATTCCTTCCTCTTACAAACCAGTATTCCCACTTCAACCTGTGCTTCACTCATTCTCTCTCTTCCTTAAGTTGCACTAGTGTAGAGTTTCTATTAATTTATAGTACCGTTGGAATTAGGATATAAAAGTTTTCAGAATTAAATATTTATTATTTTAATGTTATCTTTTATTATAATTTTTTTTTTGCTTTTCCTTTTTTTAAGAAGAATATTCATTGCAAATATTTTTGAATATGTCATTCCTGTATTAAAATATTGTTCATTTTCATTTCATTGTTTCATTTATTAAGTTTTCTGTGTATTCAATGTGATTTATTAGGTGCAGTAACGTTAACTATTAGTTATTTGAATGGTTTTAAAAGTATAGAAATATCAGAAGGTTCAGCAACTATAATGAAATGCAATATCCGAAAAGCTAGAAGTTTTTATGAAGAAAGTATAAACTTCCCATTGCCATTAATTCACAGAGATGAGACAGTTATACTTGACCTCAAATCAGAAATTTATAAGTTCTATACATTTTTAGGATTTACATACAGCGGTGGCTTTTTAGGAATACATGAATTTGATGTTGCTGGTAAGAATATGTTTATATAATAATGCATGTAATCAATACTTTCCCAGATGGCAAATTTCTTGCTTCCTTTTTTCAGTGTTTAAGATTTTAATTTTTAGTCCCATTTGTGTTTTGATCGCTTTTTATTATTTTTTTTTTATATATTTCATTTTTACAGCATGCTTGAAAATGTGAAGTAAGATTATTCTTCCTATATTTATTAGATCACTGATTTAGTTAATATAATGTACAAAAAGTGTTTTTTAGGTTTGTTTGTGGTTGTAAAGGTATTTTACATTACTCACAAATTATACATACTTCATAAGTAGAATAAAAATACCTGATTCTAGACCACTTCTATGTCACTAGGCCATCCTATGATGTCATAGGATGATTTGCTGTTATTTGTCCAGTTCAAAGTGTGCACTATGGTCCCATAGTCCAGTTGGGTCCCAGCCACTATCTGCCACCCTGTTTAACCCTACACACCCTAAGCCACCTCTAGCACACCTCAGCTAGCCTAGCCACAGCACTCAAAGCCTAGACTATAGCAAAAGCCTGATCATAAGCTGGATACATATATTTATCACCTAACTGCACTCACTATTTGTCAATTACTTTATTTCCTCCTAATAGCACCCAATACTCAATCAACTAATAAGGAGGGGGGGAATAATTATTAGATTGCGCAGACAGCCTTTCGACAAGTATAAAAGACCAAGAATCTACCTAGGAGGTAGTAGTTGCTGTTGTAATAAAGTAGTGAAAAGTTGTTAGTGATAATTATTAGTGGATAACATTTAAAAAAATGAAGAAATCTAAGCCCTGCTTATCTCCAGTAGATCTATCTAAGCAAATGTTAAACTTTGAAGATGTTATTCACATTGTTTTCAGTCCCGCAGATGTATACTGCACTTTTACATTTTCCCACTCCGATCTCCCTAATTGCATCCACCCCACCACAAGGAAAATTTATTGCTTGGAAAATATTTACATACAACTAAAGAAATGTCACAGCTGAACAAGAAAAACAAAAAGAAGATAGGGAGAACACATTATCCTATATTCAATGTGTGCAACAGTCACCACCACTACCACCTGTGCATGAAAAAAGCCCCTTGGGTGCAGAATTATCACAAGAAATACCAAATCAATATGTACTTATTGATGTGAAGGACTCAAACGACCCAGAAAATACAAATAGTTTCCTGTTTGCAGTATTGGCCAAGTTTGCTAAAAACCCATTCAGTGGTAGTATGGAATTCTAAAGAATATATACAATTTCAATCATATACAGCTACCTATTCAGTTGATGGCTAGTATTGGAGCTTTCAAAAGAGCCAACAGTATAACAATAAACCTTTACAAACTAGTCCATAACAATGATTTCGGTATAAGATCAAAGTCATTTCTAGATTTCACAAGAAAACATAGTTCCAGAATTTTTGTAATCACACTAATATTCTATATTGGGGGAAAGGCAGAGAATATTAATTTGCATACATTCAGAACTTTAGCAAGCTCCTAAGAATGTTGTACCCCAAAACGAGATATGTCTGTTGGTGCTGTGTCCAACTAATGAAAGAGAAGGATCAGTATAATACTAGTGAGTAGTGCACAGCTGCATCGTTGAAAATATATATGAAACTGTAAGTGCTAACAAAGGCCAAAAATGTGTTGTTTAATTTTTATAAATGCTATATGTTCCAGTTTTGGTAAATAATTTAAGCTGTAATCGTCATAATCATATAAACATTAATTCATATTTGTCATAATAACCATCATTTGAAAATGTTGCATAATTTTGTATTGTATAATACTATGGAATAATACAGAAAATGTTATTAACATAGTCTCCTTATTTCCCATCCTATTTGTATACAATAGTGAAGTTATTGGTTGTTTTCTTAGGCACGAAAAACTAAATAAAAAAAAAAAATTGTTTGAAAGAAAAACAGAACTTAAAAAGTGAAATGGACATCCACTGAACAAGGCATATTGCAGTCTGTATATCCATTATATTTCAAGGTGAGACAGTTTGTTTGTTGTGAAGGTCATTATGATCACACTGGTTTCTTATGGAGAATATACAGCTTATCATATAGGCAGGGTAATAGTGCAAATATAAACATGTATCCAATGAACATTGCTAACTGTGTATTGATGCAATATTGTATTACTTACTGTATTTGTATAAAATTGTAAAGTGGTACTCAGAAAGATGTAAGTTGTTTTATATACGGAATGAAAGTTGTGCCGCAGTTGATAAGACTACCGATAGATGACGCTCTCGCAGTTATAGAAGGTAATGGGACCATCAGAGAGACGAAAATGTTTAAGCATAGACTGCTATTGTTGAATAATATACATTGCATGCTAGCTGGGCCTAGCAGGTGTGGAAAGACGAATTACATATTTAGCTTCTTAAAGCATCAGGATGGACTACAATATGAGAACGTCTATATGTATAGCAAGTCGTTATATCAACCGAAATACACGCTATTGGAACAACCATTCTGTGTTATACCCAAAATTGGGTACTTTACATTTAAGACCTAATTCTGTGTTGATATTAAATTATGTGGCTCTGGCGATGATTAAACGTTATTTTTCAATGGGAAGACATGCAAATATTGATTGCTTCTATCTGTGGCAGTTGTATGTGAAAATTCCGAAGCACTTAATCAGGGATAACGCCAATGTCATTCTACTCTTTGCTTAGGACCACTTTAATATGCAACACGTTTGCCACAAGCATGTGAATAGCATGTGACGGCCTAAGACTTTTCAAGATATGTATCGGCTATGTTGGAAAGATCAGTACAGATTCTTAGTTCTGAATAAGAAAAAACATATAAATAGCAGACGTTTATGGCGCAGGTTCGATGAATTTCTAGTTCTAGACTAAGTTGTGATGGATCGAATTAACTAAGAAATACAACTCAGTACTGAACTGGATAGATTGTGATAGGATATATCGAATAAATATCAACAGTTGAAGAATAAGTGCGAGGCTCTTATGCAGACTTCAAATGTAATGCTTCAACCGTTGGCTAAACCCCTAACAAACACATCTGCGTGGTCCTACAGCAGATGCCGCAGCAGCGGGAGCATCAGAAGCCGCAGTAGACGCCACAACAGATAATAATCATAAAGAGAAACCCGGCGAGCTCCCCTGAGCAGCAGTCATCTTATACCTCAGTAGTAAAGGCCGAGCCCAATGTGAGGTGGTAGCAGTTATATTTTCGCTCCTCTTCTGACCCTATATATGGAGTGTGTGTCGATAAGATTGTCATTGTCACACTCAGCGACGTGCCAGTGTATGTGATAGATGGTAAATTATATGTCGAAGTCGGTGGTGTTGTGAAAGACGTTCTGCTTACCAAGGGTCTTCACTATTTATTGTCTGAAAACGACGTTGATAGTACAAAGTACAACACAACCGATTTACATATATATAAAGAGCTGCTGGAGCTGACAAACGTGCACAAACGCTCCAATGATATAATAAAACCGAGTTAGCACCTAAAGTACTACAACCTAATAAAACTATCATTTGACAGCGATAGTTCGAGCGTCCAAAGCAAAAGCTCCAAGACAAGTAGCCGAACTAAAAGTGCCTCGACCGGACACAGTATTAGTCGAGTTAAATTAATAGCACCGCTATTAGAGTACTGGGACGACGTTAATGAGCTAGTGCAGCGATTACAATCGTTACACATAAAGCGTCCATTGTGAAGTGATATAATAGAACGTTGAAGGACTGGATGTGAAAAGAGTTTAAAGCTAACCCCAACAAATGATGGCTGTTGATTTTGCCGGACCTTATACGAAGATGCAATACGAAACTACACAGAACGATAGGGTTTGCACTTGTGCAGACAGAGGTTGCCCGGAATTTGGCAAAAGTGTACGCTGAGGCTAATCCCTCTTCTACTAAACGCCGAAGGTTTAAGATCAGCGACGTTGTCCACACCAGCAAAGTAAAAACGCTCCTAGAAAAGGATTATACCGCCAACCGAAGCGGCGAACTATTTACTAAAAATAACGTGCATAGCACCTGACTGACGATGTATACGTTAAAAGATCATAACGGAAAACCCATTGTGGGCACTTTATATGAAGAAGAACTGCAAAGAACCATGTATCTGGACGCGTACTTGGTAGAACGTGTTGTTCACTGTAAATGAAGTCCCTCGTCATATGGCTCGGTTTCCTCACTTCCAAGAATTCTTGGCTAAACCATGATAAAATTGTGAATATTTAAGATATATATGTGTGTGTGTGCGATGCCCTTGGGCCCGTTCTGGCCTTGTGAAACCGACTGGCCCTGCATCGTTCGACTTGGATTCTGTCAGTAATTATAATTTCCGAGGAAAACGTTTACTACATGTCTGTACAGCAGCAACTGAAGCTGAGTTGATGGAAGACAAAGTAGTGATCGTGAAACGGTTGCAGGAGTCGCTTTCTCCCGCCAGCTAAAAGGATCGGTTAAAGAAGCGCTTAAAAGTTACTTTAATATACAGGCTGGATTGTGAAGCGAATAAAAACAATATCTGCATGATCTATCACCATCGACACGAACGGTCACTTCCTGATTGGTTGTAATCAAATAATGGTTGCTTGGACTCATTTGGAATTTAATATCATATTTTCGGAATCTAATGAATAATCGGACGAAATTGACTATTCTTGAACTTGGAACGAAACTAATTGTTTATATTAATCGCAAGACAGAAGAAGCAAACTGAGTTTGAACTCAGCATCCAAATTTTGTAATTGAAACTTTTGACTACCAGGTCACCATGTTAGACATTACCCACATGATGTTTGCTAGTGTGAAAAATACATCAGTTGAACTATTCACCTAGCATAGTAATACAAAGCGAACCATCTCTCCATACCTCTTATGTCCTGAAAATTTTAGAAACTCGACGTCTATGTGAAAAACATTTACTATGAGGGACTCTTGAAAAAGCACTGAAAAAATGACAAAAGTAGAAGCAGAGTAACCGGAAATAATACGAACACAACAGATAATTTGGAGAAAATTTGTATTACGGCAATATGAAAAAGAGAAAGGACAGAAAGTGCTCGAGAATCCGCTGAAACTAGTAGGGAATCTTCCGATGATCATTCTGATGACGATAGTGTAGAAAGAAAATTGATTAATGATTTTGAAACAAAAGAAAAAATGTTTAATTTGTTATAACATCAAAAGAAAAATATTACAAAAAAAAAGGAAAAAACATCATCAATCGAGTAAATAAAATTATAACTTGGTTTATGTTTTTACACAGCTAAGTACACAACGCTGGAATTTCACGATAACTATATAACATTTTTGGACACCATGCTTCAATTTCCATTTTATTTTTATGGAATCACAGCGCTGCATCTTCCTATCCAAATAAAACGATTACTTATTGATCCGATAGCTCACCGAAAAATTGTGGAAAATTGCCGTAAACATGACGGTATGTGCAATAATTTTATTCATTACAATTCGTGTTTAATAAGTATTTTTGCGTTTCAGAATACGAAAATATGTTTAAAATGCATAAAAGCGTAAGGCAGCTGTATATTTTCAATTGTCATAAGATTAATTATCGCAAGAGATTACACAAATAGTATTAAAAATAATGGTATATTTAAGTATTGTAAAGACAATTTATTCTTTATTTATCTGTCTGCTTACCCATGTTTTTGTTGTCAACAGTGAAATTAAAATTTTTTTTTTTCGCAAATTCAGAAAAATGTTTTTTTCAAAACTATATGAAACTCTTACTCGTAGGTGTTTGTTGCAGTGCAAGGCACAGTGTTGGAAAAGTTTTGTTTGCAATATCAATCGAAATACGCCTATTTCGTTAGTTTGGTCAAAAATTAAAAAAATCAAAAGAAGATTTGAAGGGGACAGTTCATATAATACTACTTCACCGGAATGTTGTGATGGATTTATAAACAACATTGCACCATCATATGTACCGAATTTGCCAGAAATTACTCAAACCCCAAGTTCGATGATACTATCTAATAGCAATAGTCACTTTCTCTCTAGAACTATTGATATACAAGAACTGAAAATGGCATTATCCTTTAATAAAATATCGTGTCCTGGCATGGATGGCGTAACCTACCATATATTGAACAACCTACCGGAGCCTGCTGTTAAGATACTATTAAATAATTTAATTACATCCTAATCACTAATCACGTTCCGCGGGAATGGAAGAAATTTAAGATCTCCGCTCTTCTGAAACCCAGTAAACCACCGCACCTGTTCTCTTCATATAGACCCATTACCCTTGCGTCATGTATTCGCAAAAACCTTTGAACGAATCCTGAATAATAGACTCTCCTGGTGGACTGAGCACAACAACATCTTCCCAAACAACTTATTTGGCTTCCGTCCCGGAATAAGCAGTTTGGACTGTGTAGCCAACCTGCTAGCTAACATTTATCAGTCTTACATCAAGAAGGAATATCTAATCGCGTGCTTCATTGATATCAAGGGGGCATTTGATAATGTTCGATTGGACATCTTATCTAAGATACTAGTGGAATTAGGCATATCTAAGAACTTTGCAAACCTAATACACAGTTTGTTTTAGGAGAAAACGTTGTGTTTCCAACACCCCACATAAGGGCCAGTAGACAGAACTGTCTACACTGGTTTATGTCAGGAATCAGTGTTAAGCCCGCTGCTATTTAACTTATATATCTTAAAAATCCTTAATTTAGAATTGGCGAATAACGGTTTTCTATTATCTTATGCAGATGACATTGTTCTTTGTAGTCGCAGTAGAAACCTATCTGAAGCTTCCACCTTGCTTAATCGCGATATTATACGGGTTTACAATATCTTAAATCATCCTGGTTTGTCGATTGCTCCTTCAAAATGTTCAGCAGTAGTGTTCTCATATCGCTCTATTAACCCAATTCACAGTGTTGTTTATATTACCGGTGCTACTGTCCCCATTTTGTCGGCACATAAGTACTTAGGTTTTATTCTCGATTCAAAATTAAACTGGAACCATCATGCAGATTACATGTATAACAAACTTCTAAAACGGTTACCCCTACTCAAGGCCCTCTGTAATTTCAATTGGGGTAGCGATCCGTGCACAATGAGTAAGTTATACAAAGCATACTATCGCAGTATTTTAAACTATGGTTGTTACTTCTTTCATAATTCCTCAGCAACCAATCGTAACAAATTAGGGAGGATACATGTTTACGACTTATAATTGGTGCTTGCTTACCTACTTCTATCGCTGCTTTGGAAGTTGAAACCAAGATCCCTCCTCTCTCTGTTAGATCATCGTACCTAGCAGACAGGTTTCTTATGAAATACTGTCCTCCAGCCAGCTTCAATTTACTTAAATCCTATTTGGATGTTAAAAACAATTGGAGATTTAAAACCTCCAAAATGCCTCTATTATCTTTAAGTGCGGTTAGGCTTCAGAGATATTCTTTTATTACCATACCGTCATATCCTTCATTGATCTTTAAATACCCATACTCACATAATTGCTTTAAGTTACAGGTAGATTTGGATTCTTTTCAGTTCGTTAATAGGCACAACGCTAGCAGAGTATTCAATGCGATAATTTCGAACCATTGGCCGAATTTCCAACCGATTTTTACTGATGGTTCTAAATCTTCGAATTCTGCGGGTGCTGCTTTCTTTATACCATGTCTTAACTTAACTAAAAAATTCTCTCTTCCTCGTTTTACCTCTGTGTTTAGTGCCAAATGTGCTGCGATTTTCAAGGCTTTGTCCTTTTTAAATTCACATATATTCTCTGAAAATATCATTATCATGTCTAATTCTATGAGTTGTTTATCAGCTTTGAAACTCTTATCGTTCAACACAAAATCCCATCCATACCTCTGTAAAATCAGAAGCCTAGTAGTTTCCCTTTCTGAATCTGGCGTAGTAGTTAACTTTGTTTGGATACCAGGACATGCGGATATCTACGGTAACGAAGTGGCAGACATGGCTGCCAAAGACACATGGATGAATAGTTGTTTAGTTTCATATTTTCCAAACAGAGACCTATTCGAGCTCATTACATATGCTCATAAAGAATATTGGGAGGCTACATGGGCAAATCCATTTTGCGCGCAACAGTACAAAAGAATTCAACCTAATATTCCTAACGTTCCTTGGTTCAACCACATTACGACTGTTTCGATGAGTACCAGATCGTACATTGTTACCTTATGTCACCTCCAGCTGGGGGTAAACCGTCTCCCCGCTTCTTTGTACAACATGGGTTTAATCTCTTCTCCCTATTGCCAACATCCACTAGACTCGGACAAAGTGGCGGACGCTGACCACCTCATCTTCAAATGCAATTTCCACACGGCGCAAAGAATTATTTTGTATAATTCAATAATAAATTTCCAGATCCCTCTGCCATGTAGTGTCCATTCTCTCCTGGCCACCGGGAGTGCTGCCGTATACAAGTTATTATATAATTATATAGTACAATGTAATATTAATGTATAGCGTTAATTAGTTAATTAATTATATTACATTGTTGATGGGTTGAATTTTCGACGCCCAAAAAAAAAAAAAAAAATAAAAAATTCAACATTCACTTAAAAGTTCAATCGGCCTTGAAAATACAAATTTTCTGATCATTTACTTTCAGTTTGAAAGAATGAGGTTGCTACAATCAACAATTACTTTATTCAATTCTTTTTTTTTTCGTAATACTGAATGTGATGTAAAAAATTTCTGAAACTTTGTTGAAGAAATCATTACATCTTTTAAAGACATTGACCGAATCTAAATCAAAACTCCCCGTTTCTTGCAATTATCAAAAATATATCCGAATTTTTTTTTGTTAAGAACTGAAACACTGCTTCCGACTAAAATAATTCATTATCGTTCACTCTTTGCCACAGAAAATTCCCGATTTCACATCATATAAAATAATTTATAAAAATCTTAAGAACAGCCGCATTAAATAAAAATACGTATACTTACATCATATAATGATATTCCCATACTGAGGGCTTAGAAGAAGTACAAAGATGGTTCTTGGTTCGTGCAATTTGTACAATTAAAGACCTTATTCTGTAACAGTATTGAATCCAGTAAAAACCAATCATTGAGATCATTTGAAACTATGTTATCTTATCTCAGTTTCAGTTATCAACATGAATTTTTTTTTCCTTTCGTTAAAATACCATATGCAGTAAAGTGATGAGTAGGTCCGGAAGGATACGTATTCGCGGACCTTTATCCTTTTGATGATCTGACCCAGCGATACAGGGGAGAAAGAGAGACTCAGATCCTTACACGATCAGAGATAACCGACAGAAAGGAATCAAGAGCTAGAATAACCGAAGGAGAAGGAAGGGAGAGAATGAATGAAGCACAGTATGGAGCAGGAATACCGGTTTGTAAGCGGAAGGAATAAAAGGAAGTCTTTTCCTACTCATGTATTGATCTTTACTGATGGTTCCAGAAGCGAGGACGGTGTGGATGGTGCGTTTACTGCTCCGTCGCTTCGGTATTCTGAGTCCTTCCGGCTTCCTTCCTTCTGCTCTATTTTTTCTGCCGAGTCGATCACCATCCTTCAGGCTATCTCTTTTATTTCCTCTTTAAGCGATCTTTTCCAATTCCTCATTATTTCGGACTCTAAGGGCGTCCTTCAAGCCCTATCCTCTCCTCCTTCACATTCCTCTGATAGTATATTCTCTTAATTCGTTCTCTTACCTCCACTCTGCAGTCTTCCCGTTCTATTCTTATTGATTTTTTATGGGTCCCCCGCCATTCCGGAATTGATGTCAATGACGCAGTCGATTCTTTGGCTCGTTCTGCTGGTCGCCTTGATTCATTCCTCAACCATTTCCCTTCTTCAAATATCCTTTCCTTATCCACCTTCAATCACGCCAGACTTTGGCGGGATATTTATCCCTCCCTATTTTCTAATCGTCATTCGCATTACCGTTTTATTCAGCCGATTCCTCGTTCCCTGTCTTGGTTCCATTCCACTCCTTTCGGTCATCGCTCTTCTATTGTCTCCCTAATTCGTCTCCGGATCAATCATTCTCTTCCCCCTCCTCTCGCTTTCGATTTGCTCTGTCGCCTTCTCTTGATTGTTCTCTTCACGATTGTGATCCTCCTCGTACATATGATGCTGATCACATTTTCTTCGGAACGCTCCCTTTTATACAGTCAGCTCCTGTCATTAGGTCTCCCTACTCCCTGTAACTCTTCCTTTATCCTCTCCTTTCCTTCATCTTTTGTAATGTCCGCACTGCTGTCCTTTGTTGCATCCATTTCGGACCGCCTAGTTATCTAGCTTTTTAGCTTAGTTTTCTTGTTGTTGGATCAATGCCGCTGGTGCGCCCATAAAAAAAATATAAAAAAAAAAATAAAAGGAAGCTTGTTCAGTTGAAAGCGACGAACAACTGAACATTATATGATCGGGATCACAAATACATTGATTGCTAGGAGGGTGCAATGGACAATGGAGAGAAGGTACGAGAGAATAACGGAACAATGAGGATGGGAGCAAACCATGACCAAAACGCAGGCGGCAAATCGCAATTTAAAATATATAAACAGTAGCTTAGTTTCATTACATTCGCTTTCTTTCGGGTTGTTTAAATTAGGCTGATTTAATTCCTTCATCGAATATTTAAAAAAAACATAGGGTCGCCTGAAACAATAGCCACAAGAAATATCTGATCAACTAATTTAACGAAAAATTGACAAACTAAAACGCTAATAAGTAATTTACTACTGTGTATGAGTAATCTCTGCAGCTCCAAATTTGTTTAAGCAATTGACATGATGTAATCTAGTCTAACACCGGTAAGAGTACGCTGTGTTATCAGCGTTGAATGTATTGTGTACATAAATACCGGATGATCCATATGGATACGTATCCGGGATGTAATTCTGCAATCTACAATTCAGTTCCGGATCCGTATCTAAAAAAGTAATAAACTCACCGATCACTACTGTATCTTTTTAGCGCCTGATGTTCTTTCATTCGTGGCACGTGTTTTATTCATACCTGAGAAGCGTTGAAATTGAATTGCGACAATTTAAGTATTTTTTCATTAGATACCGTATTTTTTTGGAGAATTTTTTACAACAGTTTTGTTAGTATATTTCTCATTTTTGTACAAATTGGAACGTTCACTTTTCTCTTTGGGGCTCTTCTGGTCGTAACAGTAATGGAGTGATTCTTGAAAACATTATCCTTGAACACAATCTTAGCCTAGTTAATAATCAATCTCCTACTCTATACAAGAGTCCTTTCATTTAAGCGCAGTCGAGTTCTCCTTTTCTTCTCCTGATCTTGCTTTTAACTGTTCCTGGAAAACTCTTAATGGTACTTTTGGAAGTGACCATGTCTCTATCATTGTATCGTTCAACAGTCTTCCCCCAGCATCCTTTTACTTCAAGCCACTCTTGTATCCCTAAAACTAATTGGGAACAATTTAGCTGTTCTGTTAACTGCTCTTTTTCCCTTTTGCACCATAATTTAGATCCTATCTCTAAGTACAACTACTTTACTGATTCTATCTTACTTGCCCTTTCTTTCTCATCCCCTCCTGTACTAGAGCTTTCAAATTCTCGCCGTCATACAGTTTCATCCTTATGGTGGAACAATAACTGTAGGGTGTCTTTTGAGGCCAACGTCGCTACTTTTAGAACCTTCCGTCACTGTTCCTCCTTTTCAAATTTTAATGACGACAGGAAAGCTAATGCTAGAGGCAGATACATCCTAAAACAAGCCAAGAAGGAATCTTGGAGAAACTTTTGCTCTTCCTTTTCCTGGACCACTCCTATCTTCCAAATTTTGGAGAATAGCCAAGGCCTTCAAATTTCCCAAATCCGAACAACCTTCTTATCTTAACATCTCTTTGCTTCGATGAAGTAAGTTCTCCTTCTTTTTCTATCGCAGGTTCATCTTACTTCCTTCACTTCTTATTTCCATTTTAATGAACTCCTTTTTTCATTGCAAAAGTTCTCCAATTCGTCTCCAGGAATGGATAAAATTTCCTTCCTTATTCTTAAAAATCTATCTAATTTCTCATTCAAAATTCTTCTCGAAATTTTCAATTATTTTCTTCTCTCTGGACTTACGCCTCCTATTTGAAACCCATTTATAATTATTCCTATTCCTAAGAAAATCCTAAATTCTTTTCGACCAATTTCTTTGGCTCCTTGCTTAAGAAAACTATTCGAGAGTATGCTTAGCCGGCGCCTTGTTTGGTGACTGGAGTATAATAATCTGATCTCCAACAATATATTCGGTTTTCGTCCTGGTCTTGGTCCTTCTGACTGCATTAGTCTCCTTCTTTGTGATATACACAAAGCGCTTCTCGAAAGAAAACACACGGTCGCTGCTTTTGTCGATGTAGTCTCTGCTTTCGTCATCTTCCATCCCTTAAAAATATGATTATTTCAATTATCATCCCTGTTCGACTTTCCTCTCTAATAATTCGACTCTTTCAAAGCAGAATCATTCATATTTCTGCTCCTTCTTTTTCTAAATCTAGATGTGTGTTCCGTGGTCTTCCTCAAGGGTCATGTTTAAGGCCTACTCTTTTTAATATCTATTCGCTCGAATTAGCTTTTCTGCCCGTCTCAGCCTCCACACTCCTTTTTAAAGACGATATTCTCGTTTATTACTCCTCAACTTCCATTATATCTGCCAATGATGAACTCAATAATTCGTTAAACATGCTGGAATCCGCTCTATCTAACGTCCATCTAACCATTTCTTCTTCTAAATTTGCTTGTATGGTTTTTTCCTTTCGTCCATATAATATTTCATTAATTAATATCTCTTTTAAACAACTTATCTATTCCATTGGTTAGGTTCTTTTGCTATTTTGGCTTTTTTTTAGATAGCCGATTAAGCATATTTCTTACTTATATACTTCCTGTCTTAAGAGAACTTTCTTCCCACAAATGGGGTGGCGACCTCAATGTTCTCCTTATTCTGTATAAATCTATTATTCGTTCCAAGCTTGATTATTGTTTCTTCATTTACAGCAATGCTCCTAAATATCTTCTTTCCAAACTTGATAAAGTCCAGAATTCATGTTTTCGTCTTTGCCTTGGTGTTCTGAAATCCTCTCCCATTTCTGCAGTACTTTGAGAAGCCAGCATTCATCCTTCACACATTCGCAGATCTTTCCTCGGGGATCGCTTCCTCATAAGACGTCTTCCTACTAAGTCTTCTAAATTAGTTTCTTGTTATTCCTACATTTCAGCTAATTGGTGGTTTTTCTCCCTGAAGATTTCTATTCTTTCTTATGTTTCTCGGCGTCTTTCTCCTTATTCGCCATTTATTTATACGTATCATAAACTTCCGTTCTTTACATTCAATTTTTCAGATTTTTTACATCCTCCTAAATTATTTTTTCTTCCTTCTCACACTAAATGCTTCCCTCCAATCGCCCCAAGCGAGTTCAGCGAGACTTTGAGGACCTTATTTCCTTTTTCTTCTGTCCTTTTTACGGATGGTTCCAAGAGTGATGAGGGCGTCGGGGTCTCCTTGCTTGTTTCTTTCCTTCTGCAAAACGAATTTTATAAGCTTCCTTCAATCTGTTCTATTTTTACTGCAGAATCGTATGCAATACTTTGTGCAGTTCTGTTCATTGCACTTTTCTCTTATAATAACAAATACCTTATCTGTTCCGACTCGAAGAGTGTCGTACAGTCCATATCCTCTTCTTTTCCATCCCCTTCATGCGACTACATTATCTTTTGTATTTGTTCCTTAATTGCCAATCTTTTCTTAGTTCGTTCTATTCAAATCGATCTTCTTTGGATTCCCAGTCACGATGGCATCGCGGGCAACAATCTAGTTGACTCGTTTGTTTGCTCTGCTGCCTCTAGCGGCAAATTAATCAATAAGTTTCCTGCTAACAATATCCTTTTTCCATCTAAACAAGCACAGCTCAAATCATGGTCGGATGTTTACATTACTTCCTTTTCTAATTCTCATTCCTTTTACAAACTAATATAGCCGCTTCCTTCATCACGGTCTTGGTTTGATGATTTTCCTGGCCCCAGTCGCTTCATTATTTCCTCCATAAAAGTCTCCGTTTCAATAATAATTGTCTTCCTTCGTCTCCTTTTCTTTTTTCTATTGTTTCTTCTCCATATTGTATTAGTCATCCCTCGGATCGAGACCGTGTTTGTGATGCAGATCATATTCTTTTTGAATGTTCTCTTTTTGTGCAGTTCCCTTCTCTACACTAAGTTCTTATATCCTAAACTGCCTACATACTTTCCTTTCCTTCACCAGATGTTGTTCCAACTTTAGCAGCGTTCATTTCCCCTATTTCTTTATATATTAAAATTTAATGTGTTTTTGTAATTCTTAGATGATGGGTTATTGCCCTTGGTTGGCGTTCCCAAAAAAAAAAACAACAAAAAAAAACAACAAAAAAAAACAACAAAAAAAACACTTTCCCGGTAGTGACTGTTAGATTTTTATTCCGGAACATTCGATTTTTATTCCAGAACATTCGATTTCGTCAGTTAATTCCTAATTTTACTGCTCATTTCATCATTTCATGTCGAATCTTTATTAACATTATTTTTATGATATCAGAAATTGCTTATGGTTTTTAGATTTTTATCTTTTGCAGATTAAAATTGGTTAGGTTAGTTTTATAAACCAAAAGTTTTCGAAGGTTGTTTTTGAGACTTATCACGTGTTCATTATTTCATCATTTTTCATTAATTAAAACAATATCAGCTGCATATATCTGGTTTTCAGGATAAAATTATAGTATTATCGTTATCTTTATGTTTCACTAAATTATATAATCCAACAACGTTTTCCTTTGCTTAATATATATATATATACAGTGGAAACCGTTTAACACGAAACTGAAGGGACCGAAATATTTCTTCGTGTTAAAAGGATTTCATGTTAACCGAAACATGCAAAAAAAAAAAAAACGAAAATAAAGAATTAAAAACTCATCAATATTTTTAATGTCGGTAAAATGTATCAATTCGATTTTCCGCTAACATTAGCACTTGTAGGTAGTACATATATACACTTCAAATAATTACATTATAAAAAAAACATAAAAAATTATCGTTTTTTGGGAAACTTGTCGACCGAAATTAAGTAGTATTGCATTCCCAGGGGGTAAATAATAGTAACCATTGTTAATTTTATTTACCTGTTAAGGGATGCGACTGGAAAAGCAGGTATATTTGTCCTTCTGAGAAGCAAAATCCTTTCGTGTTGAGCGATTTTTGTTTCGTGTTGTTTCGTAATAAAAGAAAAAAAATGTATGTAATTATATGGCATTTTGTCGGGACCGTAGTGTTGTTTCGTATTAAGCGATTTTTCAGGTTAACCGGTTTCGTGTTAAACAATTTCCACTGTATATTATATACCATTTTGAAGGTGTGTAAACAGATTTTAATTTAGTTTTTTACTTTAAAATAAAGTTTGGAAAGTATTAACTGTAACGGAACAGTTAGTAATTTATAATAATAAAAATAGTAATGATGGCTTGTGCCATAATAACGTAATGTTTATAATTATTTTATTACTTAAACATTTTTCTTTTTTTTATGCGTTTAGGTTTGCCGATTGTGCCCGCTTTTAATGACGAACATATTACATGTGTTAAAGCGGGTGGTATGGAAATGCGAGGTATGGCTTTCAATATAGTATCAGCGAAATCACACGCGCAAAACCCATTGATTGAAAAATATCAGCTTGTTCCTTATTATCCGGAAGATAATCAAGTACATTTTTTAAATTATTTATTTCTCCGTACAGAAATACTTATATCGTTCTTTGACTTATCTAAATCTTATGAGACTAACAATTTTAAAAAAAGTCACGAAATATTAATACTTTATTCTTCTTCTTCTTCTTTATAGCGCCATACTTAATTACTGAGCGTCAGCGACTACCTATTCGTACACCTCAGCTGTACAGATATAGGTAGTGTACTAGGCAATTGTTATATGCAATGCGAGTGTACACGCGCAAGACTTCATTCGGAACTGATTAGTAATCGTTTGATTTATCGATATACAAATGCAGCCCCGTGTATGTCTGCTGTGTAATAATTATCGCGTATATGATGGTATACGTGGTTCGCCATTGTCTTCCACATGATTATTAATTTAAATTTAATTCTTTGTATAAGTTCTGTAGTCGCCCGGAAGTAACGGAAGTCAAGCGCTCTAGCAACTAGGCTATCGCGACGACAGCAGTGAGAAATAATTCTTTTTCCGTATCATACAAATATTTTCAGTACACGTTAAGTTAAAAGCTTAATTAACTGAAAAATTTTCCGCTCGATGCTCGAAATAATCATCAGGTAAATTAATTTTTTCTCTCGGCTATTCAAGAAAAGTGGCGAATTGCACCATTTAAACTTTATATTACTAGGCCTGTAGGAACTGCATGTGTAAAACCGATGAATCTTTTTTCTCTGATTACATTGGAAACTTAGAAGTGAAAAGTCGAATGTAAAAATCATAAGGCTACAATAGATCGTGTTTGTAATGTGTAATTGATCTCGGAGAAAGAATAACAAATGGCTGTTATAATTTTATGTACTGATTATTTCATACTTTTAGGTAAAAATAATGAATAACTATTAGATTAGAATAAGACATTAATGAAAGCAGCTTTACAGAAAATAACATTAACAAAAAATAATAATATTACAAAACGAGAAATAACGATATCTCAAAGGAAATGAACGAAAAATTGAATACCTCCGAATTAAATAGATATAAAAATAAAAAAAAATAAAAAAATCATAACACTACACCAAGTAATAATTTTTTTTTTTTTTTGAAATAACTGTAAAGGGTCCCACGAGGCCAAAGCCTATATTGTGGGTGCCCAAACACTTATTATCGTTTATTGTATAAATATAACATACAATGTAATATCAACGTCCGACTATAAACTAAGAGCTATTACTATTTTTATACATATCCGCATATCTACTAGAATAGCTACAAAACCACGAACGCGTGAAATATAACAACAATCTTCGTAAATCAAGCTAATACCTTGATACTATTAACAAAACGTATACACTTCCACTCGGGAAATTTACAACTAATAATATTATTATACGGTATCACCGTAAATATATTCCAACCCATACAAGCAACCAGACAGAACAAATACAACACAGAAGAAATAATTATATCCTTTACATTAACGCTATTAATGTTAAAATAGAACAATATATCCGAATAACGGTTACGGCCAACGCAACGTAGTTAACTATAATAAATACTCTAAACAAATATGAAATAGGTAATTATGTTCTATTATGCCACATGCACGCAAGCCCGAATACCCTTTTATATTCTATTTGGAGGGTGACCAAGAAACCTGCAAATTATTACTCCTATCCCCGCAACTAAGCAATTAACCAAATTTTTATTTTTTCCTTACAAACTGGTAAATGCTGTTCTGTCCAAATTTTCTTCGGTGCTCTTAGCAATAAATTCATTAATACATTTTCTTCGACATCATCTATTTTATTATTTAACCCCCGCCGGAATTGAAAGGCAAATTCTTTAGGTACCCTGGTACTTCGCTTCTTATCTATTAATGGCAGTTTCACATCCTGCAACTTACCTTTTAGCAGCTTGTGATAACAATACAACGCTTTTGGAGGTAGTTTTCCTTATTTTCTATCCACCATATAGGTTCAGAAATATTCCTGTTTCTCAGATTTATAGAGAGAGTTATTAATTTCAGACATCTCGCTAGTAAATTGCTGATTTTACTCATTTTCGATTTTTTTGCCTCACCTCATATTTGAACAGCATAATGGACCCTCGACGATATTAAGACCTTATAATATATCCTTACTACATCGTCGGGAATCAGAAATTTTAATCTATATAACGCTCGTATGGATTGCCCTATTTTTAGAGTGAGGTTATTTATATGCATTATTTTCCGCGTTAATGCGTTGTCAATCATTAACCGCAGATATTTGTAGCTCTTAACAACTTCAAGTAACACACAATCGGAGGAGCAATTATCACAATGATCATGTGCAACCAACCTGGACAGCGTAATGTTATTTTCGGTATAATTTTTCTATGACGACTGGGGGTCTTTATGTACATTATTTGAGTTTTTGACTTATTGATAACTTCTATTATGGGCCCACCTGGTTACATTATCCAAATCTTCCTGCAGTAATTTTTCAGCAACATGTATATTTTTGTGCTTTGTCACAATGGCCAAGTCATCTGCATAACCAAATACGGTAGAATTTTTTACGGCAGCAAAAACCGAGTTCGCGTAGATAAGAAACAGTAATAGCGCTAAGACTGTTCCCTGTCCCAAACCCCATAGTAACGACTGCCTCTGCGCTTTGTATATTTTTGATTTTCACTATAATCTTCCCCGATTTTTCATGTAATTGTGGAACCATTCTTTTTGTTTACCTAATATTCCTATGTTTCCTAAATCCCGCATACGTAGGTCTTTGTTTAAGTCTAAAAAAGTTACTAGAAATATACTACCTTCTGCCATACTACAGTTAACTTGATTTACAAACGATTTGCACTAACATTGTAGTAGACTTCCCCTGCCGAAATCCAAACTGATTATCCGCAATAAGATAATTTCCTTCAAGAAATTGTCGCAAATGCGACGCAACATGATGTTTCCGAATCTTTGCAAATACAGAAATTAACGTTATTGGCCTACAGTTTACAGTTTTTGAGCGATCCCCTCGTGACGATACCTAGTTTTAAACCTCGTGGTATACAACCAGTTTTTATTGCGTAATTAATAATTTTGGCGAAGAGCGGTATAAAAATCTTAGAGTTGCTCGTTACGTCTTTAACTCGTATTTTATCACATCCCGGTGCTTTATTTTTGTTTAATTTCCTCAGTATCATTTCTACAAATCCCTCCGTAGCTAGAGCTAAGTAAAAGGATGTCGAGTGAATGTTTATTTCCTCCACTGTTGATAACTGTCTCTTACAAATCGAAAAACACGCATCGAGATCAGCCGTAAAAATTTCCCGAAATTCCTGAACAGTTTCCGCTGGATTCGTAAAAATTTCAACTAACCGCTCATCATTCGAAGTAGCCTTTGCCCCATGTAAAATATTGTTCACCAGTTTCCATGTACTCTTTATATCATACCCTATTTCTTTTATTTTAGTGGTGTAAAAGTTGTACTTTGCTATCCTAATTTCCTGAACTATCCGGTTTCGATATTTTTTGTAGTTTCTCCTGTACAAGTGGTTTGTTGGATTACCTTTGCCTCTCCTGAAATAAAAGTCTCTAATTTTTATTAGGTTCAGTATTTTTAAATTTATTCATTGTTTACTATCTTTCTCTTTTTGGTTTGAACCTCGGCCAAAGTCGAATAAGCTAGTTCTATACAATTGATCAAAAGGCTATTATATATCTTATGCGCTAACTCATCCTTCAAAATTTTATCCCATTGGTAGGTGCGTATTTTACTGTTTAAAAGACTCCCCTTAATTATAAAATCGCGCGATCCTCTTTGACAAGAATAATTTAGTAGAGAAGCATAACATATTATATAATGATCAGCGATTTTCAATGTAATAACGCCAGCACATATTGTTGTTTCTTTATGTCGTACGAATATGTTATCAATGCACGTCAAGCCTATCTCGATTAATTTCTTCCCGTGTAGGTAGATTTATTAATCTAACACACCCATAGCCATTAACGATGTTTAGAAACCGATCTCCGTTATTATTTTCTTTGAATAGATCAATATTAAAATCTCCAAATAAAATAATTTCTTGTTACTTATTTTCCCTAATAAATCGTCGAGTAGCACTAAAAATTCGTTGATTGGTTTATTAGGCGATCTATATATACTTTACTATTTATCGATATTTCAATGCTAATATAATCGCAAGCTCTATTCCCTGTACTAGTCTGGGTACAATTATATTTTTGCGAAACAAAGATCAGTATACCGCCGTTAAACCTCAGTGATTTCTCAGCGAAAAGTTTACCATATTCCCTCAGATTATAGTATTTTGCTTCTAATAGGCTTATGTTAATTTCTGTTAGTTCCAATATGTCAATTTTTGTGTTGAGGGTAATTGTGACGAATTCATTCCAATATTTTTTTAGACTTCTAATATTAAGGTGGAGTAACTGTAAAGGGGTCAAGCTACCACTCCCCTAATGGCTTAAGGTCCTCACCTGCTCCTCTCATTTATCTAAACTTTCAAAATTCCGACAATTTAATATATTGGGTATTTTTCACATAACTGCTGAAATTAATACTTAATACTTAAATTCTATTATCGTAATGATAACGTTTTTTTTTTTTTTTTTTCGTTAAATGATAACGTACGCAACATTATATATCTATTGTACTACTATAAACTAGATTCTATTATACTATTTTGTTGAGATCGTCCGAGATTCTTATTTGAAAAGAATACTCTTGCGGGTTTTTACGAAGAAAAATTTTAGCATTCTTCAGCCAAGTAAACTGATAGTTTAGCAGCTTGGTTTTCTACTTGGTTTCCCAAAACAAGGTCCGGTAATATTTGGATAGATTTATGTAACACTTCAACTTAATTAATGCACTAATGACGAGCCTATTATTTGCCATCGACAAAGTTTGATCCTGAATTTTTCAATCTCTCGCTGAACATCAACATTGCTCAAGAAAAGATGTAAACAGATTAAAGCAGAACTGTGTGGGGATTTTTCCATAAACGATCTAATTAAAAAGAACTTTTCGATTTTCGTAAAAATCTTGAAATCACACTGCGAATTTTAAAAGTGACATCAACAGGTCACTTATATGTGAAGAGCTGAAAAATATCGAAACTTTTCTTTGGAAAAGCTGAAAATGACGATCTGACTTCTTCAATTTGTTTTACGTTAAATTTCGAATATTATATTTTTGGGTGCTCGGGTTAAAAAAATAAAAATATCTATTAATAACATGTTGAAATTAAGTGCTTTGAACTACCTACTTTTAAAACACTCAGAAAAATGCTGTCCTTAAATGGACGCCCCATCAACATTTTTCTAGTCAAAAGTATACTAAGGTCAGCACTAATATAACCGAGTTGTCGTTAAAATATTTTAATTTGTAGTTTTATGTAATTTTTCCAGTCTCAACAATATTCATCATCATAATGCTTTTTACCTAATTTTCACTTTAAACGAAAGCTCTTGATGATTGCGTAAATTTTAAAAAGTAGATTTTAAAATTCAGTTGCGCATTGCGTGGCCGTTCGATGTTTCTTATTAAAATACGTTTTGAATGAAAAAATTGCTGTAATCATCGCAAACGTAGAAATCGAAATAATACTTAGCTTAATACTACCAGTGTAATAAGTTCGTATTCCGTGTTCTTATAGAATTTCGGCCAGCCGGACGTGGAACAGATAATTCGACTTTTTACGCACATTGTAATTGAAAATAACGCCGGCGTGTACGACATTAACGTTCTGGAATATTTATGCGACATAAATGCTGAAGAATCACAAGCTCCGCTCATTACGAAAACAATCGAAACAGTTCCTTTAAACAAGGTACAGTTTGTAATATTTTATGCACGCACCACTGCATATATTCGTTAATTAGACTAAAAAATCGGTAATCTGAAACTCTTGAACTTGATATTGCTAGTTTAGTTTTTCTTATAATATCCTGCATACGTATTAAAGAATTTCCACGCATCATCATAGGGAGAACACCTTGAATATCCCTAAACTAAGTTCGAAGGGGTGCAAATTTCATCAAAGCAATCGAACCAGTCAACTCGCCAAAGTAAGTCATCTTGAATAGGACAATACAGTTTATTTGTCGTCCGATATCTGAAATTTCTTTATTAGAATTCAATATTTTAGAATTTGCAGTAATTTTACGTTTCTTATTTTTGTTGACGAATAAATAAAAACCGGAAGTTGCATCAAAAATTATGATGATTACAGAATTGGCGTTACTATTTCAAAATTATTCTTAATACTCGTATTTCAGCAGTGTGCCTGAAGTTCTTTAACTGTATTTTTTTTTTTTTTCGTTGAAGCTTTTAATGAGAATGATTTTTAATTCTAAAATGATTACTGACAAGCTCCGCATCAGATGATTTTTCATCATGCTGAAAACCTTCTTCCAATATCTATAGAGAGAAAGCCAAATTATTTCTTTAACGAACTTTTTCAAAAGTAATTTAACAAATTCGGGCAAATTTCCCTCCGCTAAAATATATTTCTCGGTACAAAGCGACTTAAATTTCTACTTAATACCCGCCTGGTTTCGGCTCGACCGCTGAATTTCTGTTTTTTTTTGCGTCTGGCCGGAAACTTGTTTACTATTATTATTTGAATTAATCCGTTTATTAAAACCGTGCTGGCTAAAAACCCGTTTAATAATTTCTCTCTCGTTTTAAGTAAATATAAAAAGCTCAAAATTTTTTTCTTTTTCGAATGTGCACGTTAGAGAAAATTCAGTCCGCGGCTTTTAAACTTTCGTAAAAAAAATAGACAATGCATGCGGTAAAGATTTCATTTTATAATAATGACAGTAACGATGATAAATAATTAATAATAACGGTGATATTGTGCAGCTTGACGCAGTTGTAACGGTGGTCAGAGAAGGAACGAACGAAACGAACGTTACATTTTCGCAAAGCGGAATCAGTTACAACGATGAAGGTTTAGTGTCGGCCTTTCCTTCTGATCAGTCGGCGCAATTTCATTTCATAGTTGTAAGAAAACATATAGACGAATCGTTGTTTGGCATTATAAAAAATATTTTACTGCCTGGCGGTTTCCTGTTGGTTCAGGGATCTCCTGAAATTGGAGCGGAAACTTTCGAACAGTTGCTAAATTTACAGTCAATATCACGTATTGTTAGCGGAGAAAATGCATTCAACTTTTTCAGAAAAGTAAGTTTATCCTTCTCAAATTTTGAAATACAGTTTGGTGATTCTTCTCTTTTTTTTTCAATTGTACACATACATACGTAACTGAAAAATAATTTTAGCGAATCATAAAATAACAAACTGTACACAAAAAGTTACATATTTGTATTCATTGTGCGCGGCGCTAAAGAATAATAGTGATGGTAAATGAAAAATATTTTTTTTACAAATTTTCTTAAATTTTGATCTGTATAAAGAAGCAATCAATTTCCTCGTACCTTTTTTAGACTATACAATAATCTTTTAATACCGTTAACAATGAAATAGGCACGTGATAATGTGGTTTCCCGGATTAAAATATATCACATACTAAGCTCAATAGCATCATCAGTATTTTACTTTCAGATTGCATGTATGCGAAAGAGAATGATCCTAAAATACACGACTAAAATAATAATATACTTAGTAGCCGAACAGTACAAACTTTGGTTCACACATTATCTATTAAAACGAAAAAAAAAATTAAATCTACAGCAAAATAAACGTTAAGTAACTATAGATTTTAAAGAACAATTTCTGATATTTTGAGTAATATTTCAAGTTATAAAATCATTTCATACACTTCTGTATTTGCTATTGCCGATATATAGAAGGAAGATATGGGAAGGGGGTTAAATATATCTCATTTTTTTTTTTCAAAGTATTCTATAGATTAAACAAAAAAAAAAATAATAATAATTATCTATATATATATATATATATGTATATAAAAGAAAATATCTGGAAACATTTGAGGAGTCTAACAATTATTAGCATATCGTTAAAACTACCTGATTTACAATGTTGAAAATTCACATGTAGCAACACAATGTACTTACGTAATGCAAAAGTACATTAAAAAATTAAAATCTGCAAGGTGGGGCTGAAAAAAGGGCTAAAAGTCAGAAAATTGCATTTTAAAAAATTTAATCACGCTACAACCGAATCCATTTACACACCAGGTAATCGAAGAACATTTTTTTAAAAATTCAAATTTTAAGGCATGAAAAGGGGTTAAAAAATACAGAAAGTGTTATAATTTTAGTACAAATAGGTTTACGAAATTGTAATCGTGCTCGCTTGTATGGTCTACTAAACGTATGCGAAATTTGTTTAAAAATCTTTTAAATTTTAAGGCGGGAAAAGAGCAGCGCGCCATTTTTGAGATAACCGCGAAAATCACGCTATAGCTCGAACAAATAGTAATTATCGTATGAAATTTCATGTGAATATAATGTACTCGTATACACTGAAAACATGAAATAAGAACGCTTTTTTGAATATTCATACTCTAAGGAATGAAAAGGGGGGTTAAAACAATACTTAACGAGTGTTATATTCAACAGGAACAGATTTAATCAATTATAATTTTTCATTAAGATTTCTTTTGTGATGTACTAAAATTTTTTTTTCTAAACTGAAGGAATTATTAGACTCTCTAACACATTTGACTCTGTATTGAGAATTGGCTACTATGCACGATTGTGGAAGCGGCACAATTTTTTGTGTTGCCTAAGCCATGTTCCATTATGTTTGAGAAAAGTATTTTTATTTCATTTAGAAATGTATGTAACATGGTTGTTATATCGTTGTTAGGATACATGTTTTCAGAGTTAATATTAGGAGTCGTATTTCTTTGTTGTTCTGGTCCCTGGTGTACAATTTGTGCGTAAATAACCGTTGATTTGTAGTCTCATGCCTCACTGTTTGGGGCACTCTATTTGTAAATTCAGCAAGTTTATGTTGTCGTTGGTTTTATTTTTAGGTCTCTCATTTTGTCTTATCAATAAGAGTTTTTGATAAATATCGCATCCTTTATAGTTGGATGGATGACTACCATGACAATTTGCGTATTTAAGACCTTTATCTTGCTTTTTATTAAAATTTTGCTGAGGAGTGATTTTTACCACATCTGACACAAAAATATTCTTTGTTGCAATATGCCTGGGTGTGTCCATATCTCTGGCATCTAAAACACTGGGGTATACAGTATTCTTCTTATGCGGAGTTTAAATTTTGATTTTCATATTAAGTAGGGATTGTGTAATTTGTAGACATCTGTATTATTTTCCTGTGACTGTAGGTCGACGAAGAACCACGGCAAAGGTTTTTTACTCACTCGATGTCTGATATTATTCATGTGTCTAACTGTATGGCCATATTCCGAGAGCACTGCTTTGATGTCCTCTATCTCTATGGAATGATGTAGGTGTCTTATTACTACCTGAAAACTTCTTTCTGATTTTATTTGATAGGTATGATGTTCAATTTTTTCGTTGCGTAAATACTTAACTAAAGAACGATAATTTTCCATACTGTTTGATTTAACTTCAACTCGCTTGTCCGTTAAAGATCTACACCGAACATCACTTATTGGAATAACTTGTGAGTTAACATCTTAGTGTGTTACACCATAAATTGTTATAGCGGAAAGCCTAGGTTTTTTTTGCACAATAACATCCTCGTCTTTACCTTCACTGTCCGCAGCTAGGACAGCGAATCTGTTAGTATTTCGTTTTAATACTTTATTTCCTATCGACTCGGAAGAAATACTTCTTAAGTAATTTACTTACTTCTTGCCAATCGTGGTTTGTATTTGTTAGACTGTTAAAAGATTCGGTTTGCATTGCGTCTTCTTGCAAATGATTTGAGGATAATAACAAAGAAGCATAGACAAGTGATGTTCCCTGCACCGATGATTTTTTTTTTTGCCCGGCTTCAGTTTAACGTACTTGCAATTCGATTACTATAACCGATTTAAATTTTATCTTACGAAATTATTAGAAATATAATAATGAAAGATGAACGCGAACAATGACTACTTTACACATATGCCAGATATAATATCAAAATGTTCTGGAAGAAATGAAAACCTGTACCATGGGCGTCACCAGGGGGGGCAGGGGGGCAGGGGAAGGCCGTTGCCCTTCTCTGGAGCCTCGAAACTTTTTAATCAACTGGACATGATGAGTATCCACAGGCGCGTAATCATGGACAATTCGGAAGACTTTTATAGTAAAGTAGTAGAACTATTTGCCAGAAACCCGCGGAAATTATGTTTTAATTAAAATTTCATTATTGCTTAGTAAAATATTAAACCTTTACAAATTATAAATTTTATTTTTCCTATAACTCATATCCTCTTTTTATCATCTCATCAGTTGGCGACTCATCTTTCCCCCTCCCACCGGGCATAGGCTGGCGACGTCCTTGAACTGTACTACAGTCTTTTTAGATATTTCACAGACCTTCGTTAAAGTTTGCCACGAAACATTAGTCGTACTTGAGAGCCCGATTATTTCGAATATAACAAAACTATAGTCACTCCCTCAAATACACCGATAAATGCTGGAAGTGTACCAAGACCGGTATTATACCTGCTGTATACTACAAATACATCACCTAGTGAACGAATCACTACAGCAATGCTTGCAGATGATACAACGATACTAGCCGTGGAAGAGTCAGTAGAACAATTAACGCTGCTTAATAAAGTCCTGAAGTGGACTAAGAACTGGGGAGAATTAGACTAAACGAAAGTAAATTGATAGTAATAAAAAGATAAACTACCAACGCGTTAATGATCAATGATGAAAATGTGCCCGCTGAAAGTTACGTCAAAAACCTTGGCATGTATCTGGGCATGAATATCTGATGGTGGCGAACTTATATGACCAAGAAAAAAGAGGCGATAAAAGTAAAGCTGAACGAAATGTACTGGTTATTAGGCCAAAGAAGTTGAATAATGAACTTCTAATTTACAATCAAATATAATCAGACCCTTTATTTGTCTACTAAATCAGAGGTGTCATAGGTTATCGAGACTTGTTTCATTCCGGATCTAAGTCGCTCCCAGGTTTACCTAGCCTGGAATAATTGAGTACCAGAGACATCTGAACAAGTAAATGCGGATTCCAAGTAGAAAGGAACCGGCTCCCCTATTCCCGTTAGCTCCGTTGGGCTCAGTACAACATTGTGAACCTTACCTTCGCAACCCTTGACGCCATGTCAAGGATGTATGGGACTTACTTTACTTTACTCTTTATATATGGATCTGCAGATGCTAATTCTGGGGTTGTGCCAAACAATGGAATATTCAGCGAGCACAGAATAATATTCTCAGGAAGATAACCCCGGTGCTAGTTGGGACGAAAGGAATTCAGTCTCATCATCAAGTTCTGATGGTACCGCAAGTAATGAATCAATGACCAGAAAACATCAGCGAAGGTTGCAAGAACAGGTAAATGCTGAAATAAGTAAGCCAAGTAAACATACTCGTGATGGCCGGCGATTAATAAGCCACACGAGCTGGCTTGGGCTAGTAGACTTCCATTAGGAAGTAACTTATGGCATTAAATTAAGTCGCCAATAGAAAAACGCTAACTAATCCCAATGAATAGATCGCACTTTGATATCACTCCAATGACGTTTCTTTTAACAAAAAAAAAAAAAAAAAAAAAAAAAAAAATCATTCGGGACCAACCGACAAACACTAGAAGTTTGGTAGGTTCTTCCTACCTTCTCAGCTTCTAATATTACCCTTCTGTCTGCAGCTGCTCATTCCAAACTGTGGTCTGACTCCTACGTCTCCTCATTCTCCAACCCGAACTCCTTTTTCTTGTCTATTCAACATTCCCTTCCACGCTTTCCATGGTTTATTAACTTTCCTTCTATGCGCTGTTCCAATCTCTCTGCGATTTGCCGCCTGTGTTTTGGGCATAGTTTGCTCTCTTCCTCATTGTTCCGTTATTCTCTCGTGTCTTCTCCTTATTGTCCATTGCACCCTCCACGCGATCAATGTATTTCTGATCCCGATCATATAATGTTGAGTTGTTCGTCGCTCTCAACTGAACAAGCTTCTTTTTGTTCCTTCCTCTTACAAACCGGTATTCCCGCTCCATACTGTGCTTCATGCATTCTCTCCCTTCCTTCTCCTTCGGTTATTCTAGCTCTTGATTCCTTTCTGTCGGCTATCTCTGATCGTGTAGGAATCTAAGTCTCTCTTTCCTCTCTGTTCCACTGTTTTTGAGCCAATGTCCATGGTGACGAACCCATTTAAAAAAAAAAACAAATGGTATTTATTAAAATTAAAGAGATTAATCTATAAGTTGAAATTTTATGATAAATACTTAAAAACGTAATAAAAAACGGCAAATTAAAAATGCCAAAAAAACAATTAAATTAAAAATAGATCTTTCTTATGCCGCAATAATATGGTAAATCAAGTGTAAAACACGACAAAATCATTGGTTCATTTTTTTTATTCTTTTATGTTACTTCAGTTTCTTTTACCAATTTATTTTCTGTTTTTCATCGTAGATTTACGTTTGATTTTAATAAAAGAAAGGTAATAAATTTTCACTAAATAAATATTAACAAAGAGGAAGAACCCACAGACTCAATTTTATTTTCAAAAGAAAAAAAAAGTACCTGTTTTATATGTACAAAATTATTCTTTAATGCACTACTGAAGGTCAAATTATAGAAAATTAAAAGAGTTTTAGATTTACTGCGGTTAAACGATTTTGTATAAACGCTAAAATTTATATAATAATGTAATTGCGGATACGTGTAATATGTGTATGTATAAATGTTTGTAAATTTACTTATATATATATATATATATATATATTGAAATGAATTCTCTTTTCCTCTTTTCTCAAAGTTTTCTAATTTCTGATTGTTTATCTGGAGTCCACCAATGTAATGATTTCCAGCTATACATAGCTCGCACCGATCACCCGTATCCTGACTACCAGGCCCTATAAAATAAATTGCACCGTCCCTCTCTGAACTGCCGATAATAAGTTCCGACTAGATTCAAGCGATGATTAGATAATTACACAGAAAAAGAAAAAGAAACTACGCCGAAGAATATTTTCCTTTTAAAAGAAAATGATTCCGCCCGCTACGGAAGCGGCTTCCTCTCGTCGGTGAATCGGTAAACAGCCAAGTGTTCGAACTTACCTAGAATGATGTACAAACGCCTGTCACTGCGGATAAATGCGTATATTCTTCCTTTGAAACAGTAGCTCCGTTTCCGGGTATAAAATACACGAATAAAATGACAGATCGTGAACACTCGATTTCGCTAAGTTTATCAATAGCCGGCAGACGGCTTAAGGACGAAAGGCCAGTTGCGTGGTAACTTCTATACAATTGATAATGACTAGGTAAGAAAACGCGAGACACAGCGTTGCGCGTTTCGGATAGAAAAACGGTAATACGAGTATCACAGGCCCGTGGGGGTTTTTAAAATCAAATCCGGATTCTTTCTATCTCTTTATCCAGCCTAATCTACCGTATTATCCATGGTTTTTCAATTTTCCCTCCATGCGGTGTTCAACTCTCTCTGCAATCTGTCGCCTACGCTTTGGGCACAATTTGCTTCCTGCTTCCCTATTTCGCTTTTCTCTAGTCCCCTCTCCTCACTGTCCCTTACACCCTTCCTCTCACAACTTTATAGGTGACGCTAATCACATTTTGTTTAAATGCACCTACATCGCTTCCGAATGTTCTTCCTTTTACTCTTCTCTTTTGTCAGTTGGTCTTCCAACTCCGTATTGTGCATCTTTTGTCCTCTCCTTGCCATCACCCTCGGTCATTCTAACACTTGAGTCTTTCCTATCTTCCATATCTGATCGCATAAACATCTGATTCCGCTGCTCATTCTTCCCCCTCTTCTTAGGCCAATGTCTTTACGACGAACCCAACAAAAAAAAAAAAAAATTCTTCGCGTATTTATTTTATAAATAACAATACATTTTTCACTAATATTCGTACTATTAATAATTTCCATCATTTTGATTTATATATTAATAATTCACATAAATGAATTACCCCGTATATGAACATTAATAAAAATGACATATGTTATTAATTATACACGTGATAAAAAATTTTGCATAAGATATTAATGAAGTACCTAAAAATATGGAGCATATTTTTTCTTTTTTCCTTTAAAGGTAGGTGAGAACACCCTAAAAAATCATCAATATTTATTTTAAATTTGTGATTTTTTCAGATTTATGTGTATTTATAATAATTATTTCAGTTCTCATGGAGAGATCCCCCCCCCCACCCCGTGGACACGGTCTTGGAGTATCAGCGACTTATTTCGCTCGCAAGCACGGCTCGAGATTAAACATTTAATAGTAACAGTTTAAAATTGAAATTAAGATACCGCTTTTGGCATATAAACCGATATCATCTAATCATACACACATAGCCGCTACAGCGCTGATCTTCTCACACGGCTCACGTGGCCGACAGACGCTATCCTGTTGTCGCAGACCGCACACACCAGGATACTTACATAAGCCCTTAACACGTTCCGAGAAATTCGATGAAAATCGGAAATTATATATTCGGCCGTGTAAATGTCCCGGCCGTATTCTCCGCCGACAACGAACAATACGATGACGCCGAGAGATCAATAATTTGAATCAGAGAATCGCTAGATAGCGCCGTAAATACCGAATCCATATCAATATATATATTAATTACAACGTAATTCTTAGGCTACCCCCCATTCGAAAAAATGTCCCAATTTTATGTAACGCTAAATGTCCCAAAAAAATGTCCCAGAAAAATGTCCCAGAAAAATGTCCCAAAAAAATGTCCCAGAAAAATGTCAAAATTTTATGTAACGTTTGTTATATTTTGTAGGATTTTTGTTATTGTTATTTAAAAAATGTCACAATTTTATGTAATGAAATATGTATCGAAGAATGTAACGAAAAAATGTCTTAATTTTATATAACGGAAGTTAAATATTAGAATGGGATTTTTGTGGTTATGTTATTTTTTGTGTGTGTTGATGCCAGTAAGAATTACATTGTAAATTTTGATCATTTTATACAAAGTATAGAAGAGAAAGAGACAGAAATGAAAGCAAGAGGAGTCAAGGGGCACAGCCCCTTGCGAGGCCAAAATGGCCGAGTTTATATATATATATATATATATATAACGATGTGCGCATACATTTATGTACAAATGCAATCAGTTTTTCTATAGGATAAATTGTAAATTTACATAGGAATTATTTAAAATTTATCGTACGTATCTAAAGTGACGATAATTTATTAAATTAGCAGAAAAAAACAAAACAAATTATTTAACGAAATATATGCTATTTTAGCCTGCAGGGTCTTATTCAAACAGTCATGTAAACATCGATGAAACTTACGACTGGGTAGAAAATTTGAAATTCACTATCAAAGAATTCGCCGAAGCTGAAAATCCAAAAATATTGCTGGTTGTAAAAGACGATGCGACTACTGGAATTCTTGGCTTAGTAAATTGCCTTAAACTTGAACCGGGATGCAACAATATAAGGTATTTCACATATACACAACTTTTATCGTAATCATTTTTTTATTTTTTCTTTTGGGGTATAGCAAAAATAATTTAGCGATTTTACCAAAATTCCCATCTTTTAATTCGTAAACGACTTACCTCTAGCGTATTGCAGAAAGCAAAAAAAAAATTATTTTTAATTAATTATTTTCAAAACGATAATATTTCTGTAAAGTAAAATGAATAAACGCCAAATAGCTAAGCACTCTTCTTCAAGAATCACAGATTTTTGTTCCGATTATGTTGGTTAAAATTTTTTATTACGTTCGATTGCGTTATTAATACGAGTATAACGAAGAAACGTAATTAATAACACATACATTTTCTTTCATGCAGAGAGAATACTGAAATAGGAAAAAAAAATTTAGAATCTGATTTTACAAAAAATAAAAATACGTCACAGATCGATTATTTTAATTATATATACTTTTTCGATAAATTTTCTTTCTTAAACTTATAAATTCGAAAGAGTCATTGCATTCATTTCACTTCATTTTTTTTAATATAGAGTAAAACTTTTAAAGAGTGCAGAACGTTTATTAATGGCATATCTTAAATTCAAAAATAAATCTTTTAATTGCTACAACGAATTTAAAAATAAAGAATTTCCTTTCGACCGCTTTGTTTTTTAAAGTGCTGCAAGCGTAGTTTCTAGAAAATTAATTTAGGAAATACGCAAAATAGTCGATAAAGCAAAATGGAATTAAAAAAATGAATAAAAGTAACTCGAATTTAAGAACCATAAAATGAAATATATGCAGTGCACTCGTCTTATAATAAAAAAAAAATTAAATGAAATCATTGTATCTGTTCATATTACGCAAACTTTTCTTAATTACCGATACATATAATGGTTAGTTCACTGCACTGCAGCTTCTGTACCATTTTTCGTTACAGTCGACAATTTCTTCTTCTTCTTCTTCTTCTTTGATTAACGTGCCGTGTACTGCCGCCTAAGCCAGAGGCACGGATAAGATAAAAGTTAGATGGAGTGGAATAGGTTAGTGATCTTGAGGAAACGTGGGAGGCGTTCAATTTTGTCATGGCGATCAGACAGGATTTCGGAAAGGTTGGACGGATGGAGAATTTGTGCTCGGTATAATCTATAGGTGGGATAGCTGACGAGTAAACGTTGGATTGTGACAGTGAAATAGATTGTCTGGACAGGAGGTGATTATGAGTAATTTTCGAGTGACCTAATCTTGTGACAACGATTTTATTCCTTCGATTGTTGAATAATGAGGTTTTCCATGGTCGAATAGTATTTTGAATTGAGCGCAGCTTGTTCGTGTTTGGAAAATTGATCCACTGTATTTGCCATGTTTGCGCCGATTTTTGCACCATATGAGTTTTCAGACCCATTGACGGAATTTAAATGTTCGGTGTCGAAAAGAACAATGAGCCTTCAAATGATTCCTAAATATTTTACGGTATCTGATGATGGAATGGTTACGTTGCTTAGTTGGAATTTCATGACTACAGCGACGAACTCTTTTCAAAAATGTATAGCGGTAGTTTTCGTGTTGGAAAAATTGAAGCTGTTGTGGACTGACCAAACTTGTAATCTGTCGATTGTTTCCTTTAGTATTGATGTTCCGAGGGACAGGTCCGAACAGGAGATGAAGATAGCTAGGTCGTCTGCAAATAAGGAGCATTCAACAGGCGGGTGTATTTGTTCCGGAATGTCGCTTATGGCTATGTTGAAGAGGCTAGGGCTGAGAACGGAGCCCTGAGAAACACCGTTCTGTAAATCATAAGGGGGGGGGAGGGGTTAATTTAGCTGGGCCTAGTCGGATATGAAATTTGCGATAGGAAATTTTCGACGAAGTATGCTAGATGACCGCGAACTCCCCAGCCATGAAGAGATTTTAGAATTTTTTCTTTCCAAGTATTGTCGAAGGCTTTGGATATGTCAAAGAATATTGCCAGTAGATAATTTTTACTAATAAATAATGTTTGAATGGACTGCTTAAGAAAAAACAGTTGGTCGATCGTTGATCTGCTCGCTCAAAATCCGCATTGTGATTCGGCCAGTAGGTTGTTAAATTCGATGAACTCTTGCAGTAGTGCGCTTATGATCCGTTCCAGGAGTTTACACGGAACACTAGTAAGCAAAATAGGTCTGTAGCTGTCTAATAACAATGAATTTTTATTTGGTTTTGAGATCGGAATGATTTCGGCAGTTTTCCATGAGTCAGGGAACGTGTTCGATGTCCATATATGATTAAAAATTGATAGTAAGATGAGAACAGCTGGGTCAGGGGCATTTTGGAGCATGTAAGCATGAATGTCGTCCGGCCCGATTGCAGTTGGTTTCAATTGTTTGATACCTCATTATAATTCTTCGAGCGTAATAAGACAGTTATAAAATTCATTATTGCCGGAATGGAAATTGAGTCTTATGGAGGCGAGATTTCTTTTGTGATTAAGCGCTTCTGATGAGAAATTCAATTTGCTGGATTGAAAAGTTATAAATTTCGCGAACGATGAAGCTATTTCTTTTAAGTCTGTTCTGATATAGTTATCCAATTTGATACTAGTGGGAATGGGTGAAAAATTTTTCCTATCAAGCGCTCGAATTTTTTTCCAGACTGTAGTGGTAGAGGTGAAAAAGTTTATAGTTTGTACGAATTTCTGCCATGAAATTCGTTTGGCCTGTTTTAAAGTGTTTCGTGTTTTAGCGCGAAGTTTTTGGTAAGTAACATGATTTTCCAGAGGTGGAGCGGCTTTAAATTTTTTCAGTGCTTTTGTTCTATTACGTATCTGAAGTGCACCATGAGACAGCGCTTTTTTACGTAAATGTGGATTTGAGGAGTCGTTGAGTTCGCGTGGTTTACAATAATATTTGTGAACGATTGGACGAGATTTTTGGTGTATGAAGTTTGACTGACTTCAAAGCTAGCGACTGATCGAAAGATTGAGCCATATATTTTCCAGTCTGTTTTGCGGTAGTTGTATTTTATATCTTGTGGTGAGGATATAGTTTTGTAGTGAACGATTACGGGAGTATGATCGCTTCCAGCGAGATCATCATGGTTGAAGACTTCAACAGCGTTAAGAATGGCTACCCCTGGTAATAATTAGATCCAATATTGACCATGTCTTATGAGAAAAGTTATGGTGCGTCGGATCCTCGGGATGTAGCAGAACGAGATTGTAGCTGGAAATAAGTTCTTCAATGATTCTTCTTCTAGAGTTGTAGCATGATCCACCCCAGAATGGGGAATGGACATTTAGACCTAGGCAGATAAGAAAAGGGCTTGGAAGAGCCAAATGAGTTCATTGATGTCTTCTCGAGTGATGTTATCTCTTGAAGGTAAATATATTGAGCAGATTAAGTGGTGATGAATGATATATGGTTGCTGCAACAGCCTGTATGGATGTCTGTAATTGAAGCTGGTTGAAATTGAGGTAATTTTTAACGGCTAAACTTACTCCTCCAGATCCTCAGTTCGACGAGCAGTTTGAAGATATGAGTTTGGAAGATATATGGTTTGGTTATTCTTAAGATGTGTTTTCTGCAGACATGTTATTTATAAATAGACTGCATTAATTTGAGATCTTCCAGATGCCTATAAACACCATTGCAGTTCCAGCTGATATATATTTGAGGTCTATCCGTATTTCGTTCACTTTTGTAAAAAAGATATTTCCTAAGGAGGTGGTTGGGCTTCAGCCGTAGGTATACTGGAGTTTTGCAATCCTTTCAGCTTTTTCTAAATCTTGGTTAGGTGCAATTTTGTGGATCTATCCTTTATGTAGAAATGAAGTTCAGCCAACATCCTGATCATCGAGTCGATCGGAATTTTGAATTCGTCGGCAAGAATTGATTGGATTTCCAGAGCAGATTTTCCATTAGACATATCTACAAATAAAGCAAGGTTAGTGGCGGAAAGCGGCTACTTGTTTGCTTTGAATTTTTCGTTAATTTTTACCTCGAAAGGTTTTAGAACCTCTTTGACTGTGCTCAAAGACTCATCTGTTTCGGTTCCTGTATCAGATGAAAGGCCGACAAATTCATCTGGAAGATCATTGGAATTTTTAAGTTTTTGTTTTTTTACACCCTTTTTTCTTTGTTCGCTCTATCGCTCCTGTAGGCGTGGGTTGGGTATCAACAATTTCCATTGGCGATGAAAAGTTACCTGATAAAGACGTAGTAGATGGCGGCAATATTTTGAGAAGAAGGGGTGGAAAGTGTTCAATTGAAGTTTTTCCAGATTCTTCTGTTTGAGAAATTGGTGCGCTGATTTCTCGTTGAATGACATTTTCAGAACTATCAGCTTGGATAGTACAATCTTCGGCTCGATGTCCCTTTAATTTACGCTTGAAACAAGTGAAGTCGTCGAATGTAATGAAGATTCTGTGAGAAACATTTGCGCAGTCTAGAACAAATGATCTAGGTAAGTTAGCTTCTTTGATATTGCTGGTAGTATTGATACGACCAAACAGGTGATCATATGGATTTGACTTTTAGTATGGCGATATCAGATGTGATTTCCAGTTTTAATTTATTTACGATGTAATTTTGTCAAATTTTGTTCGGCAACGTTAACGGGACATTAGAGAAGATTATTCGTTTGGCTGGAGTCTTTTGCCTTCTGCATTTAATGAAACTTGTCTTTGATTTTGAAACTGCCATGTTCGATCACGAAGGTATCTACTAATGAGGAATCTTTTAGATGAATAATGACTCTGTTACGACTTACTTTAGCAGCTGCAATGATATTAAGGGGAACTTTAATGACGATAAGGAAATCACGGAGTTTATAGTTTAGTGTGCAGTTGAACACGAGACCTTGTTCTTCCATAGGGTAGTTGTTTTTTTTCTATGGCCCGGCTTCAGTTAATTATCAAGCCATTTGGCCACCAATCAGTTGATATAGGAATAATACCAACTAATGAAAGATACATAATGTTTAATTGGCAAAACTGTAGGGTAGTTGAATGTTGTTAGTGGAGTAATTTTGTTTTTTGTGACTTGAGTGTACAACGGAATGAGTTGGAGGGGGGTTTTGACGGTAAGGACTGGGAAGGTAAGGTTTGATGGGGAGAATTTTATACCATATTAGCAATCGGACTGAGCCGATGCCGATTGCTTGTATTTCCAAGTTTATACGTGATTATTTATTAGCACAATGATAAAAATTGTTACTTATAAAAAAGAACAACAAAAAACGTTTCAATCGATAACGCAAATGATAAGATAACAATGCACAAAGATGAACGTAGAGAAACACACGACCGCAATAGTTCATTACTAACACGTTTTTTCCAGTCGACAATTTCGCCGGGCGTATTTATAATCTTTTTTTTTTTAAATAAATCCTGTTCACTGAACACACCAGTTTTTTTATATTTTTGTACTTTTCATGTCTTTAGATCAACTCTAGGCATGTGAATATCGTTTCGCTATAATAATAAAACAGTGGTGGCGTAGTCACAGTTTGATAGTGATACTGTAGCGTGAAAACACTGTACAAGATATTCAGTCGTACAGGATACTATTGATCATGTCAAAAAGAATGTGCAGTGAATAACGCACTGGTCACCTTGCTAAAATAGAGACGTACTTGGTTAATGAAACGCTCGATCTGATTGGCTTTTATATGTGTGCATATTCTTCTCAATGCGTTTTTAATGACTCGCTATTGTGTCGGAAAAGTACTTCATCGAATCGGAATAGTACTGCTCAACATCGACAGAGCGACTGACGTCTTACACATTAAGCATTTTTCTTCGCGTGCGCAAATAGCGGTTTTTTTAGATTTTTACGAGCAAGCTGAGAATTGTTCTGTTCCTTTAGACAGGTTAATCTTTGCCATCAGAGAAATATTGGTAATTTTTTTTTTCTTTTTGCTTTTGTACATCGGCACTTGATTGGAAGTACCGGAGAATTTCTGACACACACACACATATGTATATATGTATATGTATATATGGGTTTTAATATTTAGCCCGCGTAAAATTTCCCCGTCCGTATAATGTAATTAAAAATTCGCTTCTGCTCGTAAATAAAAACAATATTAACGAAATTTTCATAGCAATTAGCAGTTTTTGGTCGTTCACCCTTGCGGAGAAAGTAAGGTACTGTTATTATGTTGGAAAGAAGAAGATTTTTAATTTTAGAAAATTCAGTTTACGTTATCAACAAAAAAAGTACTTTTGCACTCGTAGGTGTTTGTTTGTAAAAGATTCAAACGTGCCGGAATTTTCTTTAGAAGATCCATTTTATTCTGAGCAAATAAAGAAAGATTTGGTAATGAACGTTTACGAAAATGGTAAATGGGGATCTTACCGACATTTGTCGATTCCCAGTAGTAAAGACAATAAAATCCCAACGAAATACGCTTACGTCAATAGCGTAGTAAGTGGAGATATTACTACAATTAGTTGGATTCAAGAATGCCCTGTAGAATACATGTAAGTACTGTTGCTTATTTAACTTACTTTTGAAATTTTTTCTGTTAATGTTTTTATTTATATCCTTTTTTCTTTAATGCATCTCGAAGCACATTTCAACGTAATGCTTTTAAACTACAATAAAACTACCGATGTAATTCTTTCTTTCTGAAGGCTACCGATCGAATATTTTAATTTAAAATATGTTATTATACGAAATCGTACGGACAAAAATTATTTTAAAACTCGATTAATTTTTAACAGACACAGATGTATCATTATTATTCGAGAAGATTCAGTATTTAAAGCCGATAAGTGTGGTTCAAAGTTAAAACACAAAATACTAGAGCAATTAATAAAAAGGCATATTAAAATAACACTGACAAAACTTCATATGATGCGCATGAGAGCTTCAAATAATTAGTTAAAAGTGATGAAAACGTTTACTACATGTCGGTGTCACTACTTTTACATCTAAAATACTTCAAAGGTATAACTCAATGTTTAAGTTGTGGGGTTATTGTAAAATTCTCTGTTAACCTCTTTTTCATACACACAACAAACATAACAAAATATATATTTTTATCTCTCTCGTTCTATAACTGGATCTGTACCTGTGATCACGCATGAATGTATGTTTTCTACTAACACACTCATATATTTTACAAGCATGCATACTCACACAAATTTACACATACAATGACAATACAATTTCAGCATACGTCTTTCACTCTATAATAATGAATACTAATCATAGACATCATCTTTCATTTCAAAAATAGTATGAGGGAAATTTAAAAATAAAACATCTTAAGACTCGTACATTTACAAAAGACATATAACATTCTATTCAAGTGATAGGTTTTAGAAATAAAATGTACGAATAAAGTAGGGTATGAAAATTTCCTTCACAGTTTGAAATCGACGAATGAGTGCATTGATATATAAAATTTTTGTAATGCATTAAATATAGAGAAATAATTATCTCGTTTATTTTGAATGAGGAAAAATCTTCAAACATTAATACAGTAAAGAATTGATTGCTTCGCTAAAATTGTATGTCTCCGCATCTAAAATGAAGACGATGAAGTCTGTTCAGTATGACCTTACAAAAGTACATATTAAAAATACAAAGTAAACGTACAATATCCATGAACAATATAAATATGTGCGGGAACTGATTGTATTATTTTATAGAGTCTTGCAACAGATATGATTAAAACAATTATAAATGAATGAATCATAAAAATAATACGCGGGTCGAAGTTAATTTTGAAAATATAACATGAGATTTTTCGGAAACATACAATTGAGTAGAAAAAATGGGGTGACGTAATAATTTTGCTAGCATGAACGTATATTTCGACTAATTTCATGTCGTTAAGCTGAATATTAATGGTGTATAGCATGAAAGGAATGGTATGAAGGTTTCAATATGGTTAAAATTATGATGTGGTTTTGTATAAGATTGCAATAAAGATAATACATAAGAAAAAATTATGTATGATCGGAAAAACTGTATGAGAGAATATTTGATTTTAGGTAATAAAATAGTATACTTCGACTAATTTTAAAACATATTGCAGGATTTTTTTCCAGAAATGTACAAAGAAATACAAAAATGCTTTGATATATTAATTTTACTGGCATGAAAGTATATTTAGACTAATTTCGTGTCATAGTATTAAATTTTGAAGATCTATAGCATGAGAGAAAAGAACTGATCGCATCGGTATGAGTGTTTGAACGAAGCGTTTTCATATGTTAGTGATTATATAGAAAAATTATGTGTGATCGGGAAAGTTATAAAAGTGAATAGATTATTTTTGATATAGAAATATAATAGTATGTTTGGGTTAATTTTAAAAATTCCTGATAGGTTAGTGGAGGCGTATAGTGTACACATTCATAGATGCAGTGATTCCATTGCATTTGTCTTGTATGGAAAATAAAAAAAATTAAAAATACTACTATAATTTTAATGATGCTAAAAAAAAAAATAAAGAAAAAATTATTCCATGATGTAATTTTAAGGAGTGGGTTCTTCATACATGTATGATTTCTAAGTATAGTTGCGAATTGAGGAAAAATTTAAACGCTAAAAAAAAAATGTAGGATCGATTAAAAAATATATTATTTGATGTGAGATATAAGGTAAGATTTTTGTTATTGAGATAGTATACTTGGGTTTATTTTTAATACATGTTTCGAAAATTTGGAAACAGATGAGCATATATAGGTACAATGTGAAGGTCAATGATTAATATGATTAATATCAAGAATTCATACGAAAACGTAATAAAATAATAATAATGAAAAAAAAATACAGAATTACAAAATATACTTAAGCTGATTCTAAAATAATTACGCATGATTTGAATTTTGGAAATAGATCACATGGCATGAATGGAGTGAAAAGAAATTCTATACGATTTCCTGAAAAACTATGTTACGATAAGAATAATAACAATGAACGTATAGAGATATATTTGTGGTAATGAAGCGACAACAGTTTGCACTGCATATTACAAAAGATTTGAAAAAAAAAATTTGCGTAACGGAATAATAAAAATATACTTGGGCTAATTTAATTACACAGAGAAAAAATACTATGAACAACATTGAAGACAGTGCTGGTGATGTTAGCATTGTATGTTCAGAGGTCTTGACAGTGAGGCGCGATCGAGAATGGTACGATCAGAGTATTGTTTCAACAAACAGTATGAAAGAAAAAAGAAAGTAATTTCGTGTTCGATATGTCAATTGTTCAGGGATAGTTGCAGGTAACTTGGACGTTTTTTTACAATCAAGCTGATGTCGTCGAGAATATATCCCTCTACCTCACACCCATACGCTCTCTCACTTGCATGTTGCACCCCTGATCTGCTCCTGTTATCGCGTTTTCATCAAATACAATATGACTTATAAAACTAGGAGGTTTTTCTACATGTTTCTCAATACAATTGACCGATACTAGCGGTGAGGCTAATGTAGTGCACTGTGGCACATTGTCTCAAAACCGGTTTCAGCGAGAGAGATTGACCGCTTTCACCATGACACCTAGAAAAGGTGTATACATGTCGTGAATTCGCCTATTGTAAAAGGTCGGAAATACCGGTACATGATAGACGTTTCAATAATGTTGCTAACGAATGGAGGGGCAGGGCGGGGGACATCTTAGACTACGGAGCAGCGATTTATTTTCTTGAAAATTTCGAGATCAGTGAGCAATGACCCTGATGTTAAATGTGTGCGTACATGTGTGTACTTGAATGAGTTTGAAAAATATTCTTCTGCCGAATAATGGTAAATAGCGTGCGACTAGCGGTGGTTGTGTCAGCGGTGTGTGTATGGAAGTCTGGGAGGAGTTGAAAAAATAAATAAAACATATTATAATTGTTATGAAAAACGAGTGTGCATGCAAATGGATATCATGCAAATAAAAAAATATGTACAAACGGGAAATAATTTCAAAATGCTTCTGGAAAAATAATCTGACAATAATATACAATAATTTATAGTAAAATGTATGTTGGAGACGTCGTCTACACTTCTGCGAGAGTTGATTGTTTGCCTGGGTCTGGAAAATATATTATGAAAGATTTGGCTTGGAGGGGCGGGGAGGGATGAATGAATTTTTAGGAATGTGAAGAATAAAAAAATTATGAACAGTCGGAAGAAATGATCGGAAGTGTAAAAAATACAATTAGACTAATTCTTATAATACTTAGACATGAAAAATTATTATAAATGATAGGGAAACTAGCGTCTAAAGCGTGTACGTGAACGGTCGGTGCGCTTTCTTGTCGGCTATCACTGCGACGTATGCATGCATTTAACATAAAACTAATACTTGCAGCCTGAACAGATCCGTTCGACATTCTAGATCGATGCATGTCTTTGAAAAGGGAGGGTTGCACCAGAAAAACCATATTTCTTTGATGCAAGCTTGTTACATGGGTGCCTGAACGAAGTTATCGGGTGTTCATTGGGTTGTATGTGTTTGTGTAGGTGTATACATGTGAACCAGTTTTTACAAAAAAGGACGACGGGTAAGATCATGTTTCAGAAGACTCTCTGGCATTGTCGCACGATACATCGGCAAGGCAACATGCATGCAAGGTTATGTGCAGAGCATTTTTCATAGCAAACAAATAAAAAAAATATATACTTAGGCTAATTTTATATTATGTATACTTAGACTTTTAAATATTAAAAACAAAATTGGGGTAGTAGGAACTAACGACGCGTGCCCTTTTGCGGCGGTTAACGTTAAATTAGATATATGTGCAGGATTGGTCTATAGATGTGTCAGGTGCGAACGGGGGTGTTAGGTTAGATTCAGGCTTTAAATATCATGCTTGGGTTAAATTTTAGAATTTTCATATTTAGGCCTTGAATTTTGAAAAATCTTAGTAGCACTGTGGGTGGGAGGGAGCCAACGGAGACTTGGGTTAGTTTTAGGCTATAGATATAAATTATTGGTTACTTCTTATGTGGTTTTAAATACTGGATAACTTCAGAGAACAGAGCATGGGTTAGGATCCCTTTCTCTAGGCAGGTGTTCGGATTAGCAGGATGTATTGTTTGGGGGTTATACTTAGGTGAACTTTGGATCCCTTGACGGGAAATTGGGTTATAATTTAATTATATATAAGTAAATATTGAAATATAGGTTGCTTTATAGCCATAACACAAGAATTGGGGTTGGGGTCCTTCTCTGGGACGATGGGGTGTTTGGATTCCCGAAGCGTAATAGTCTAAGGGTTAAGAGTGTAACTAGATTGTATTCGGATTAGTGGCGGTGTAGGGAACGGGACCAGGGGAACTGTGGAAACTTTGGGTAATTTTCAACACCTGGACACTAATTGGGGTTAGTTTACGCCCCCTGATAAAGTATATGGGGTAGTTTTCCATCACCGGACACACTTTTAATGTTCGGATTAGTGGAACTGTCCAGGAAAATGGAGGAGACTCGGAGGAAACTTGGGGAACCGGAGGAACTTGGTTGGATTTTTGGGTCCGGAACAGGAATTGGGGTTACTTTTTGTCCTTGAATAGAATTTTGGGGTGAATTGTGGCGTTCGAATTAACGGACGCCCCAGCTCATACATTTATTAGCTACTGTGGAACCTTGCCAAGCTCACAAAATTTGCATTTAGGCATACCCAAAAACAATTTTTTTCCATGCATGCGGCATTGCATTAAAATAAAGGTTGCTACAAAGAAAATAAAAAACAAACGAAAAATGATTTTGACAAAGAATATTTTTTTGTTTTAACCAAAATACGAATTTCTTACATCAGCGGCCTGGTAAATTTTACTTTTACGCAATTTTCACTAAATTACTCACAGCGATTTAGCGACGCGCAGTGTGTGCTACTGAACAAATTCTATACAAAACAACACTTTTTTCAATCAGTTTCAAGTTTTGTTTTTGTTTTTTTTGTTAATTTCAAAAATAAATAAAAAAATGATGAATAGCAATTGCAGACAATTTTGTTGGTAATTAACTGAGCGTAGAGATTAGTCACTGGCGCTTTTCGAACAACTCCTATTGACAGCCTTCAAAGCAAATTGTCAGAACCTCCATTAAGCATTCGGAAACATCTTATCTCCACAAATACTATCCCCAAAATCCTCCGCAAATCTCAACTTCAACAGCTCTCTCCATTTCATGATTTCTTCCAACTCTCTCTTTCACAACAATGATGATCTTCTAAAATCAATTATCATAAAAAACACCAAGATTCAACATTTTTTCATCAATATCAATCCGCCCTGGTCTTCATACGTTCCCAAGATAAATCTATCACTCACTCACTTGGATAAATCCCAAATTAACCCTCTCATCTATAATCGTCACTTCAACAACCTCCTTACAAATATCCAAATTTTGTCAAAATACACACTGACAGCTCCAAATCAAGCGGAGCAGGATGTTCGATTATTCACGATCACAATAAAGTACCATTTCCACTGCCTCCACATTTTACAGTTCTCTCAACCGAACTTTACGCTCTCAAATTAGCCACAAACTATTCAATGGATTTCTCATCAAACAATTTTCTAATTCTAACAGACTCATTGTCGGTACTCTTCACAATACAAAACAACCAAAAAAAGGAACAACATCTAATTTCCCAAGAAATAGCAAGAACTCTCCCATCTTCTCACAAAGAAATCATCTTCTGTCGGATACCATCCCATTGCAACATCCGTCAAAATGAGAAAGCAGACGAAATAGCAAAACTGTCTTCGAGCATCTATCTTTCAGACCTGAAAATATTCAGTAAATCCTTCGCACATAAATCCTTCCAACAATACTGGAATCTTTTTTTTTTTCGCTCGTCAACCAAGGGCCTTTACCCAGAAACAAAAGGTAAGGAAAGAAGTCGGTTATATTTTGATCCGATCAGAAATTTTATCTAAAAAGGAACAAATAGCAGGAATAATTAGTGGGGAAGGAAAGGAAGATCCTAGACACAAACAAACTAAAAACCATAAAGAAAACCGTAGATGTTTGGCGAACTTCTTATCAAGAATCTAGAAAAACGAAGTCGTATTATTCGGACTAAGAACAGGTTACTCAGCTTTCACTCACGGTTATATATTAAACAAACAGCCTCGACCTATATGTGATTCCTGAACAGTCTCCGTCTCCATTAAACACATACTAATCGATTGTCCGAAATTCTAAACCCAAAGAAATCTACACATCCGAAACGAACCTATTGAATACCTACTTTCAGATAATTACACCAAAAATTTCAAGCTCTTCTCATTCCTGCAAGCTACCAGTCTCTACTTCCAAATCTAAATCCTAAAAGTACTCACGCCTCTAGCCATCATCCGTTCAACTTTATTTCTTTCCGCGTTCAACAATTGATAAGAAATATTCGGTGAGCTCGTTCCTTTTAATTATCTAGCGTATATTTTCCGTTATTTATATAACTTTTATTTAATTTCCCTCCATTCTTATTTCTAACACCGCTGATTTTCCGTTCAATGGTATTGCATTTATTATTTCAGCCTTATTTTAATTTTTGTTTTCTGCATTTCGATTCTTCGATTTTTTTCTTCTTCTTTAATTTCATTTCTTTTTCTAAGTTGTATGAGCTCCCTCCCTAAATTATGTCAAATCCCCCAAAGTTAATTTAAACTTAAACTACCTGGAGGTTGACGTTTCCGCTAAACGTAAGTCGTCCAGTCCCCTTTCGCCGGTCGCGTCCTTGCTTAGTAAGAATCTTCGGCATTTACTAAACGATCTAGCTAACCCCCCTAATGATGGTAATAGTGGTAGTACTAATATTAATAATAATAATAACAGTAATCTTAATAATAATAATAACAACAAAGTCACCAACTCTAAAAATAATAGTAATAATGGTAGTAATAATAACAATGTCACTAATGCCATCAAAAATTCAATGTTAAAAGTTCTCAGGACAATAATAACGATAATTGTAGTAACAATAATAATTAGTTTACCAACGCTAATAATTCGCCGATCAATGTCAACAGCACCGATCATATTCACGATACTGAATTCCTCTGATGATAAAAATATTGGAAATTTCCTCCCGCTTGCTCTGGCTAGGCTCATTAGCAAAATTTCCACCTGCTTCTCCGACATTATCCCTCAGGGTAGAGAACGTATCTCTGTTGTCTTCTCTTCTATTTCCGCCGCCAGCGACTTTCTAAACAATCGCCCCTTTTTCAATTCTCACAAGCTCAATGCTTTCATTCCCCATAATACTTTATACAGAATTGGTGTTATTTTTGGAGCTCATCCTTTCTCTGTTGAGGGAATTATAGAAGGACTTGAATCTTCTATCCCTGTTGTATCTGTTCGTTGTATACTTCACTCTTCCGATGGATCCAAAATTCCCACTAGAAGTGTCGAACTAAAATTTGCCAAATCCTCTCTCCCTGAGTTTGTATTCATCTATAAACTTCGTTTTACAGTGTCCCCAAGTATCCATTCTCTCACCCAGTGTTCCAAATGTTTCTTTTTCCGGCATATTGCACGTCAATGTCGCAGCTCTCATCCTTCATGTTCCCATTGTGCCTTCAAACATCCTTCCTCCGATTGTAGGAATCTCCAGGAGCCTCCCTTTTAGCGCACCTGCAAAGGTAGTCACAGCTCTCCCGATCGAATCTGTCCCGAATGGCAGCGGCAGAATGACATAAAAATAATTATGGCTTTCGAGAACATTTTTTTTCACGAAACCGTTAAACTTAAATCTTTCAGTTCTGCCTCTCCAGCCTTCTCTTATGCTAATCGCGTTGCAGCCCCTACGTCCTCTTCAAGTGCCTCTGCCAAAAGTTCTAAATTCCTCTGTTTTCCATGTCCCAAATCATCCAATTTTCACAATACTTCCAAACCCAAATTTTACTCGAAGCCTTCTCCTTAATTTCTCATTGTTCCTTCTCTTTATTCTAGTTTCCCATCAAATGGTTGCGCTCTGAATCATGGCGAGTCCCCCCAATCCAATCCCTCTAAATCTTCCAGTTCCTCTTCGTCTTTCTCCTAACTTCTCTCTTAATGATTCTTTTTTTGTCGTCTCCAATCTTTCCGCAGCTATCATGGAGCTCCTCGCCTCTTTTAACATAACCTCTTCTTCCATGTTCCTTGATAATCATTCAGTTTTCCTACTAAATCACGTTCATTTTAACTAGACCATCTGTTTCATCCTTTTTTTTTCTTTTAACCATCTTCCTCATGTTGCATTCCTTTCTTTATTTGTCGTCCTTTTCTCTCTGTTTTTCTCTTGTCTCCGTTTTGCCAAGGATAACTGTTCGCTCGGGAATTATTAAAAAAACTTTCCGCAATTATAATTTTAATTAATTTTTCCTTTATGTTACATAGTTATTTCATTATGGAAGGAAGCCTACAAACTGGGCATCAACCCAGTTCGTGCAGGTATTTCTCCCGTTTCTTTTCTAACACTGACGATACCTCTAATAGCATGGTACTTTCAATTTTGCCTGCATCTAATCTCGGACAGGTCTCCTCTCTTCTACTCATTTTCCCTTCATCAACTTCTCCTTTAAGTTCGAAGATCGTCTACAATCGATCTCCTCTTATTTATTATACCCTTCCTATTACCTTTGCATTCTTTTCTTTTACTTCAATTCGAGCTCTGCCCTCTCGCACTTCTTTTTCTCATTATTTTAGTTCCTCTTCTTCTCCCTCTAGCTAGAATGGTCTTGTGCCTTGAACATCCTTAAATGGAATTGTGGCAGCTTACGAGCTAATAAACTATATCCATGTAGCGCTGTTATCAGAAACTTGGCTTAAATCCTCCTCGTCTCTTCATTTCAAAGGTTATTCTCTCGTTCGATTTGATCGTGTGGATTGGTATGGTGGTGTTACTATTTTAATTGGACACGAGCTATCCTATCTCATTCACAATATCCCGTTTCTTCCACCAACCATTCCTAAGCACCCTAACATGATTCATATTTCACTTGAAAATCTTCTCCCGAATCTTATACATATTTCTTGCGTGTACATCCCTCCCAACTCCAGCTTCTCTAGTCTTCCTTTGCTTTCATTACTTTCATCCCTATCTGATCCGTCTATTATTGATGGAGACTGGAATGCGCACTCCCCTCTGTGGTGCTGGCAGGGCGCGATCCTAATGGTGTGATCCTGGAAAATCTCATCCTAAATCATAATCTTTTCCATCGCAATGATCGTTCTCCTACTTTTTTAAAACATCCATCTTCCTCTAGTGCAATCGATCTCTCGTTGTCATGTCTGAATCTTGGCCATGAACGCTCCTGCAGAACTCTCAACAGCACTTTTGGTAGTGATCATGTCCCCATTCTCTTAACTCTCAACAACGCTCTTTCTTCGAAACCTTTCAGGCCCCTGCACGCTCCTTGTTGGCTTCTTTCCAAATCAAATTGGATTAAATTTCGATCTTTGGTGGATTCCTCACTCCCTCTTATTCTGGATATCCCCGACCTGTCATCCCAGTACATTTTCTTCATTCAATCTCTATATTCTGCTTTTTCTGCTTCCTCTCTTCCTACTTCGTCTTCGCACGGTCGTTCTTCTTCTTATTACTTCTATCTTTGGTGGAATGAAGAGTGCAAAGTTGCCTTTGGAAGAAGAACCGCTACCTTTAAACCCTTTCGCTCGTGTTCCTCAGTATCCAACTTTTTAACTCACAAAGAAGCCAACGCAAAATCTCAGTACACCTTAAAATCTGCCAAGAAGAATTCTTGGAAATCATTTTGTTCCTCATTCTCTACAGATATACGCTTCTTTCAGATCTGGAAAATGACCAAGGCATTTAGATCTCTTCTTTTTGAGCGTCCCCACATTTCCCATCCTCCTTTGCCTAAAATTCACTCTTTCTTGGATTATATTGCTCCTCCGCATGTCCCCTCTTTCGAGGAATCGAACATTCCTTCTCTCCCGAATACCTCAGAACCTCTTTTTCTATCTTCTCTTTTCCGCTATGAGGAACTCTGCGCAAAACCCTTTGAAGGCTTAATAAACAACCGACTCGTCTGGTGGCTTGAGCATAATAATATAGTCCCATCAAATGCCCAGAGCTTGGCCCAGTAGATTGCATCAGTCTCTTCCTTGCAGATATCTATAAATCTATCTTATCAAAGAAATTTACTGTCGCTTCTCTTGACGATGTTTACTCTGCATTTCATAATGTGCATCTTCCCTCTCTGGGCTCCAAACTCCTCTCTCTTAACTTCCCTCCGGTTTTTATCACTCCTACACTCAATCGTTATCAACATAGAACTCTTTATCTATCTTCTCCTTCTCTTTCCACCTTCAGATGCGTCTATCGTAGGCTTCCTCAGGATTCCTGCCTTAGCCCGAATCTTTTTAATATTTAATCCTTCGATATTGCTTCTCTTCCTATTCCTTCTTTCTTTCTCCTTTTTGCTGATGACATTGTAGTTTACTCCACCTCAGATGATCTGTCCTCCGCCACCAACGAGTTAAGTCATTCATTGACCCTTCTTAGCAATGCTCTCTCTGCTATTCATCTCTCTCGTTCCCCTTCCATGTCTCCCTGCATAATTTTTGCTCTCCACCCCTTTAACCTACTATTAGAAACATCAGTGTATCTGGTATTCGTATTCCCACTGCTAATTTTATATGTTACCTTGGTCTTTTCTTAAATAGTCGCCTTACTTGTCATGAACATATTAATTATATCTATAATTCCTCGATCAAAAGACTAAATCTCCTCAAATCTTTATTTCCTTTCAGATGAGGCGGCGGCCCGTGTATTCTTTTAATTCTGTAAAAATCAATAATTTGGTCCAAACTCGATTACTGCTTCTTTATTTATGGCAATGTCTTCAAATCTCTCCTTTCGAAACGCTTCAATACAAAATTCCCGCCTTCGTCTATGCATTGGCGCTTTAAAATCTTCTCCTATTCCTGCGATTTTACCTCAATCTGCCACTCAACCTCTATTCATTCGTAGTTCACTACTCGGTTACATTTTTTTAATAAAACGCTCCCCACTCCTTCGTCCAATCTTATTCCTTCCTATGTTCATATCAAAAATGATGGGCGCTTGGCGCCTCATAGAACTTCGATTCTATCGTATATAGCTGCTCATATTTCCAAATTTTCTCCCTACGTTTTCTCTTATAACAGTCTTCTTTACTTTTCTTATGATTTTAATAGCTTATGGCACCCTATCAATTTCTCCTCCCTTCCAATCCGAGCTAATTCTTCCTCTCACAATGTAGTCAACTTCGAACTCCTTCAGCTGCTAGAATCTTCTTTTCCTTCCCATGTCCTAATCTTCACGGATGGCTCCAAGAGTGATGGGGGCGTGGGTGGTGCATTTACGTCTCCTAAGTTTCTGCACTCTGAATCCTTCCGACTTCCTTCTTTCTGCTCTATCTTCTCGGCCGAATCGACTTCAATTCTTCGATTTATTTCATATCCTCTAGGGGTTTACAAATTCCTGATCGTTTCCAACTCCAAAGTCATTCTTCAAGCTATTTCCTCCCCTCCTTCTCATTCTTCTGACGGTACCATCCTCTCTATTCGATCTCTTATCTCCTATTTGTTCATTCTCATAGACTTGCTATGGGTTCCTAGTCATTCCAATATTGAGGGCAATGACTCTGCTGACACTTTAGCTCGCTCAGCCGCCCGTTATGATCCTTTCCTCGACTCTTTCCCTTCTTCAGACATTCGTTCCCTATCACGCTCTAATCAATCCAGACTTTGGTTAGACATGTATTCATCTTGATTCTCAAATCGCTTTTCACAGTTCCGTCTTATTCAACCGGTTCCTCCGTTCCTGCCTTGGTTTCATTCTATTCCTGGCTGTCGTCGTTCCACTGTTGTTTCCTTAATTAGACTCATAATCAATCATTCTCTACTCCCTTCTTCTCACTTTCGATTCGCGTTGTCTCCCTCCCTCTCTGCTCTCTTCATGCTTCTGAGCCTCTTTGTATTTGTGACTCAAATCACATCCTTTGCAAATGTTCTGCACTCTCTAATGAACGCTCCCTTCTTTACGCCCAACATTTAGCTTTGGGTCTTCCTACTCCCTTTAACGATAGCTATATCCTTTCCGTCTTATTGCTTTCAGTTGTTTCGCTCCTGCTGTCCTTTGTTTTTTCCATTTCTGACCGACTGGCTATTTAGTTCTATCTCCTTTTAATTTATCATGTTGTTGGGTCAAGGCCGCTTGGGCGCCCAGGGTAAACAAAAAAAAAAAAACTGACGTAGAGACGAAATAATAAATTTATTAGGTTTCAGTGCAATGAAATATACTAAATTTAAAAAAACAAAAACTATTTCAATCTTCGGTATATTCTTATCTCTACTTCTTTTTTTACAATAGGTATTCGAAAAAACAATTGAAAAGTCATTTATGTTACGTTTATTACGCGCCGATAACCGATAGAGAAATACAGTTTTTAGCAATGAAGGGTTCAAAGTATGTTTCTTCAATCGGAGCACGGGATCACGTAAATTACACTTTTTCTATCTTTTTCTTCCACAAACAAAATTAAGCTGCTAGTTTTTTGTTTTTTTTTTTTATTTGCACAGAAAAGCAGATTTGCATATATTATAATGTAAGGAAAAATGTTACAAATAATTCACTGAACTATCGCTCAATAGGACGAGTTTATCGGAATGGAATTTTCCGGAAGAGATTCGAAAGGAAAACGTGTCATGGGAATGGTCAGAGATAAAGCGCTTGCGACGACAGTATTTTCAGATTCCGACTTGGTATGGGAAGTTCCAGAGGATTGGACTTTAGAACAAGCCTGTGTAGTACCACAGCCTTTTGCAACAGTTAGTGTGAAATTTATTTTATGTTCTCAATTCGAAATCGTATCATGTAATATCTGACATGGTGTTATTAACGTTTAATCTATTTAATCGTACCATGTGAGTATAAAATTATTGCTACCCCATTAGAGTGTAGCAAACTGCATAATAATTTGCCGTGAAAGTAGTTATTCAATTAAAGATTACTGATATTATAATTAAGAAAATTAGAGATTGTCAAAATAAAAAAAATTAAATATTTTTTTACAAAAGAAAAAGTACTAACTTCAAGGTTTATTGTAATAACTTAATAAAAATGCACTAAAAAGTAAAAAATAATTATTCGATAAAAATATATTTCAGAGTGATATACCTTTAGTGGTGATATTATTTATTTATTTATTTATTTATATATATACCGCTTCAACACAACTATGAGGTTATCAAGCCGAGCCTACGATATTAATTACAGAGTATAATATAAATTATAGTTTCTGAAGAATAGGAAGAGATCATTTATATGTGGCCTATTATTACGCGGTAATTGGAATAGATTTGAGGATAGATTAAACTTCTGGCGAGATTCGGATAAATTATTGCAACTTATTAGGATATGTCGGAGATTAAGCTGAGAAATGTTGCAGACGGGACAGGATGGAGGCGGTATATTATTGAAAAGGTATAAATGAGTTACATTAGTATGGCCGAGCCGTATGGGCAAATTATTAGCCACGCTGATAAGCTGGAACATGCATCAGGATCTGGCTGGTCATTATAAAGAACACTTAGACGCCTTACTAATCTCTGCTAAGTTGCTTTGTACGCCTATGTGTTTGCATTTGTGGTGATGGTAATTGTGGAGACAGTGTATATGAGGAGATCTGTCTCAGCTTATAGATTTGATAGGCATTCCCATATGTGACACCAAAATAAGCACAGTACTAACCCTCACAAAGCTTATTTACGTTCTAGCCTATATGTTTCTACTGCGTTGTTTCGAATATGAGTATTCAGAATGGACGATTGATAAAACTGATTAGGCCACTAACATGTAGTAATATACAACCTGTTTAATTGCTGCAAAGGATGTTTTTATTGTACATTCTTTTATGAGCTGCTTTTGTCTTGTGCTGAGTCCACTATCTAATCATGTAAGTCTTTATGAAATTTCACTTGCTCAGTGCAGATTACAATTATAAAATCGAAATGTTGCGGAGATCTAGATTTTAACGAGCCCATCGGACCTCTCAGTGTGAACGTTTAATGTATAACAGGAACGACATACAACAACTAATTTTGACCAAACATATTATAACTGCCTTGCAATGGGTACAATGACCAAATTAATTACCAAGCAGCACTCACCCCGCTTGATGGCCGCACTCCACCTCTTACTCATTATTCCACAGATACAATCACACTCCCGGGAATTCTATAATGTACATCTTTCCAACCAAACATCATCATCTCACTAACACACAACAACCATTATACTATAACCAATGCTACGGAAAGTTCTATAAACCTCCCACAACCAGTCACCAACCTGTTCAAACATAGCTTTACAATGAATGGGAATGGCACATCAAGAAGTATACAGCTCAGGCTACATAATCCTCTTTACACGCTAATTATTCCGTTTAGGGTTATAATACCCACATTTAGACAAAAACATCAAATTTTAGGGAATAAATCTCATTTCACCTAGAATATAGTAATTTTAGGCACAAAACAGCAATTTTACTTTAAATTACCTTAATTTAGGCTAAAATCGCCTGAATTATATTACACCCGCCGCCATTTTAGACAGAAAACACCAAAATTGAATAAAAATAGGCCACCTTAGGAAAAATTTCCCAATTTTACCGCAAATACGACATTTTAATTATCTCAATAGGTCAAAACTAAGTTTATGCAAACTATTTTAAGCCCACACGTTCTCATATATAACTTTGGTTGTTTCGGATTGTTTATAGAATGTAATTTAGCAATTATAATAGTAGTTTTAATGTTTATTCGGCAATAAAGACTTTATTTTAACCATTTAGCGTCTACTTTACTTCTTTGCCTAATAATACTAATAAAAGTGCGAGAGACGGAAATAAACAATACCGTGTATAGGTAAACAAATGAGCGTGTATTGTTAAGAATAAATACAACACGTACGTACGGACAGCCATGTACAGTTGTGTGGCCTTTTGACCTACCTAAATGATAGAATGCATCTTTTTTCGGTTGTACGGTCAATTTCGACACATGGAGCAGTGATAAACATTCGGTGTAGCTGCAATTGCCTTAGCAAAAATGCACTGTGTGCGGTGTACCGCTAATTAATTTTTAAATATACGGTAAGTTATAGACAGGTGATTTGCGCGTACGGCAATACGGTAATGATCTGCATTATAGAAGGCTATGCGATTAATCAATGGGCGTTCACATACATTCGACGTCCTGTTTTTCCAGCTCTGCTTTCGTACATTTTCGAGTTTTAAATGACCCGGGCATATTTATTTATTTTTTATTTCCCGCCTATTGTCGGACGAGGACTAACTGCCCTACTGTGCCCGCTAAGTACGTAAAATATACCGCTTTTTTAACAATTGTTTTGCTCTACTTTATTTTTGTTTCTGAAAAGAAACGATTTTTTTACCATTATAGCCGATCTTTTTTATCTTCTTAAACTTTTTTAGCATCTGCTAATGAGTAAACTTTATATAGCGATTATAAACTTAAACATTTACCTCACACCGATCATGCTATTTTTACGAAAGAAATGATTTTTTCTGGCTTTCATACCTATATTTTATTTTTTATAATCTAATAATGGGTAAAAATTTATATACTGATTATACTAAAATTATTATCGGCCCTCAACGTAGTACAGTGGCAATAGCATTCGTTACCGACATTACATCACCATTTATGTACGTTGCTAGACCAATAGAGGAGTACGCATAACGTTTTTCAGGTATTACATTTAAACTGTGTGTAAAAATTTTGATTCCTTTTAAGCGATCACTACTATTTTTCTATTAAAAGGGGGTTCAAATTTACTATTATTTCCGCGCGTGCGCTTATTTATTTAGTGTTTAACTTCTAAGAAAGACAACTATTGCCGCTGATTTATATACGAATGACGACGAATACACTTTACAATTGGCTGGGCGAGAGACAGGAAAGTGCGGTAATTGCGCTATTGTGTGATAAATAGGTATACTTGGCTATTGATAGGGTTTTCCGGGAATTGGGGCTTTGGTGGGGCTGGCTGTGGGGTGCAGGGGATAGCTGAGGGTGCCTCGGGATTCAAGGGGGTGCCGAGAGGTGGCTGGTTCACAACTGGGCAGCTAGACAATAGTACAAAGGTCGAATTGGCTAATTAATGGAGTTATCACCTGTGACGCCATGGGGCAAGATGGCGGTAAGGTTCTGATTCTCTCTCTCACCCTCCTGTCCTCATTCTCTGTCTCTCCCTCACAATTTTGTCTTGGTTTGCTTATATTCCCCTTATTTTACAGCAACCATATAGATTGCTTCCATTTCAATATTTCCTTCTTAATTTCTCTTCATTTTACGTTCATTCTTTATTACCCCCGATGGAATTTATCTAAAACTAATTGAGATCGTGTCCATTCTTTAGTTGATTCTACGCTTTTTACCCCTTTTATATGGCATTCTGCATCTCACTACCATCTATTTATGAATTCTATTACAAATGCTCTTTCATTCTCTTCTCCTTCCCGTCATCAACCGTCACCATTCACGGTGGAATGAGGAATGCAGTGCTTTTAATTATATTTATTTTTATATGCCAGAAAAATGTTATTGCCTTCAGACAACTTCTTACACATCGACCAGACAAAATACAAAAAAATATATTCGGAACTAACAACAAAATTTACTAAAACAACAATAAAAAATTTAGTATTCTAAATAATTCGGATAATATGTGAACAGGTGTAAAACCATGTGTACACGGTAATGCCATTTTCCGGTGATCCGTGTTACCTCCGTTTAAATTTACCTACACTACGGCATGGAGACTCTATTTCCTCACCGTGCTGAGCCGCAGACACCATGATTACTCAGTGCGATTTACATGAAACGGAACACTATACTACGCCGGTTTACATTACTTGGTCTCGGTAATCTCTCAACTCCATATCATCGAAAAATCTATCAAACTTTAGTAGTTATTATATATACGTATATGGTCGTCACGATAGCCTAGTTGCTAGAGCGCTTGACTTCCGATATGGAGGTTACGGGTTCGATCTCGAGCGACGACGAACTTATTAAATAAATAAATAAATAATCGCTAGTAATCACGTGGAAGGCAATAGCAAACCGCTACGTTCAACATCATATGCGCGCTAGGTCAGTACACATCAGACCCACACGGGACTGCAGTGGTAGCGCGATAACAAGCGACTACTATCAGTTCCGAATGTAGTCTTGCGTGTGTACACCTGCGTTGTATATAACAATTGCTTAGTATACAACCGATATCTGTACATCTAAAAAAAAAAAAAAAAAAAAAATGTGAGAATAGGTTGTCCACCAACCGAATGGTTGAGGATATAATGATGATGATATATTATATAACAACAGCTTCGTACACCGAAAAATTGTAAATTTTTTAAAAAAATTGTTTGAATTCTTAAAACAGGTATACTACGCCTTGATTGTCCGTGGGAAACTAAAACCGAACGAATCAATTCTAATTGAGCACGGTGAAGATACCTTAGCACAAACTGCAATAATCGTTTGCTTAAGCATGAACTGCAAAATTTACATTAGCGGCAATGAATATACTTTTCTATTCTTAAAAGCAACGTATCCAGAGGTAAGCATATTTCCTGTTTTAGATTACAATTCGAATATTCCTAAAAATTGGAGATATACATTAGGCGTATCGATGATAAAAAAGAAAACGAAAAAAAATGCAGTAGTGAAACAAATGTCAGCCGAACTACTTTATAGAGATGACACAATTTCCATTTTCTGAGATATGCGAATTAAGTTAATTACAAGAAAAAAATTTTAAAACGTAAAAATTATTATTGATATTACTGCAGTAATGTTGTTACACTGAAATCTACTGATGTTAACAACGATGCTGTAGATCGCCGCTTTTGCCACCAATACAAATGATAGTGTGTTTAGCTGATGAAGTTTGAAAAATATCGCAGGTAATCAAAAAAAAGGGGGGTTTGAATAAAAATTGTCGCTCGTCGGTGCTAAATGGATCGGTCGAAAATGTGGTACCCAATCGATCGCGTCAAAAAAACGGTCCTCGAAATAATTACGTCGCTCTAAACATCAGAAGATCTCTTAAGGAACCTGTTATTTGTTTCGATACCTCCAAATGTGAAACTTCCTATCGATGAATTTTTTCTAAATTTTTGTGTACGACATTCGGAAGGTCTAATTTTAAAGTTAAAAATTTACCTACGCTTAACTCGAGAAGTTAGCCTAAATAAGCATCTACTTAAGCTGGTTTTAAATTTTCTGCTATTATACTGGCCCCTTAAAGGAAGGACACCTTGATTTTCGCGCTTTTTTGAAATTCTCGTAAATTTCGGAAGTTTCATTAGCGGATCAAAATATAGTTTCATTACTCCTAAATAAGGGGGGTTCTGTATCTATATCACGCTCGGAAAAATGAAATATTTTTTTCCAAATTTTGGGGATTGTTCAAATATGAAGTTGTGTAATATCGGCTAAATTTTTCCTGTGAAGCGCTCATTCGTGTATGTGTTTAAAATGTATTTTGGTTTTTTCACCTTTTTAGTCGAGCTATCACTTACAAAAACATACTTTTCTTGTTTGCTTTTTTTTTTGTATTTTTTACCTTAAGGGGTATGGTAGCTGAATTAATTTTTCATCGATATTTCTTTTTTATTTCATGAAGAAGTGTTCGATTTTGCTGTATATTTCGTATTTCACATTTAATGAGTTAAATTGTAAATTTTTAAGTTTAAGTCGTTTTAAATCCTATATTTCATATTTTCTTGTCTTCTTCGCGATTTTTAGCGCCCAGGGTAAACGGCTGCCCGAATTTATACATCGCCTTGACAGACTTTTTAATTGTGATTTATGTTTCGAATTTCGAAATTAATAATTCAAACCGTTCCTGAGTTTACTTCTATTATTCCCAAACCATCTTATTAGGATTCCGTACATTACTCGTGTGGGATCATAAAAAAAAAAATGTAGTAATTTTTAATAATTGTATAATATCCTCCGGTAAATTTATTTGTAAAACTACACCCGATTGTAATATTTCTTATCCCTTTTGTACTTTTAATATTGGAAAAAATAATAATACTAAAACTTATAGAAGCAACAGTTTTTATTACAGAAATTTGAAAACTCGTATTTTACATAAATAGGACAAATAAAGATTTAAGCGTCTCTACGCTTAGATTATTCGAGACTCGATCCAGAATTGGCGGATTGCTGCAACAGCACAATCTGGTCTGGATAATCAATCTGATGAGCGTAACGACTCCGGAGCATAATTGACCAATTAGAATTTGAAAAGAAACATTTTTGGTAACTTGTACAATCGTAGAATTACCTTTGTAATATGTACAATTGAAAGAAGTATCAATTCGAAATTGTGTTGCTGCGGTGCATGTAAAGAGCTGAAAACACAACAAGGCCTGGTAACCAAATAGCTGGAAGCCAAAAAAAAAGGTAGTCGAAACCATCTTCGTATCTTCAACGAATGTATGGAGAAGTAACATGTCACAAAAGGAATAGGAAGGTCAAAGAATGAAAATTTATTTTAAATGATCCAGTATACAGATTTAAAAATTACCACAGGAAGAAATGCTGCCTCCGTCAATTGCTCCGACACAGTTAATAACAAAATAGATATTGGCAGAAATTTAATTTCAAAACCAGTTCTTTTGAAAACTTGATGCCTGTCAACATTCACAACATTTATTTTTTTTCGCATTGCGTCTTCAACGTCACTTCCGTTCTTTTCCTTCTCCTCATTTAACATGGAGCACATTTTATGATGGACTGTTATTTAAAAGAGCAATTGAAAAGGCGTTGAATTTAGGAGTAATTCGTTACAGATGTTTCATCATGAAACACTTCAATTAGTTGTAAGATGTAACAAGAACATCTCTAAATTGCTACCGTTTCTCGAACTTTAATTTTTATTTTTAAATAGAAAGTATTGCAAATTGATTAGAAAAGCGCACTATTTTTAATTGTCAATATGTAAAAAAAAGTCAATTTATAAACAAGCATAGAAAGAGCAGATTGTTTTTATTTATGATTATGTAAAAAATATCTCGATATATAATAATTCTTTTATGTTTTAATGAAAAATTATATCTATTCAATTATTTTCCCTACTAATTAATATTACGCATCTAAATTAAATCGACTTATTTTGCAAATTTCATTTAGTACAACACGAAGGTTACTCTATATCGTCTCCACTCTGCCGATATCTCTCCATGTTTCGAAAAATTTCTATATCTAATAAAGATTAAGTATGTATATAAAATTAACTACAGGAGAAAAGTTACAGATATATATTTCATATGTTAATATTTAGATAACAGATGATCAGCTGATCAATAATGAAACGAGCGTAGTCTCGTACGAATTAATGAAAAGAACGAAATGTAAAGGAGTCAATGTGATATTTAATTCAACCAGCGACGCCCATGCAAGAGAACTATCTCACTGTTTGACAAAAAACGGCCGATTTATCGATATTAAAAGAAACGCCGATAGGAATGTTAGCTACGGTTTGTAGTTTCATTTAGATGCATCTATTTAAAATAAGAACATTATTTTAAGTCACCGTTATCAGTGATAAAGTTGTGTTCTATTGTGTTCGGATTTTATCTCCAGCAGAGCTGTGAGTTCGTTCCCTTTATTACTCGTAACTGTTGTTTCGGGATTTTTGATTTAACTTCGATCGCTCGTAATTTCAAATACGCTTGTATTCTTCCTTTTTTTTTTTTCTTTTCTCGCGTTTTTATTTTATTTCTTTATAATTGTTCTTTTTCGATCATCTCCTCGCTTGAGCCTAAAACGTTTGTGCACATTGGAGCTGTTTATATAGACACAAATCTTCCGAGGTGTAGTTCAGTTGAGTCAATAAATGGTAAAGACCTGCAGTAATCAGATTTGATTTCACAACGCAACCTTCGCCGACATATGTTAGCATAAATGAACACATTACTGAGTTTGACGTCACCGCTAGTTTTGTGGTTCAAGCACGTAGTTAAAAGAACGATTAGCTTGAGGAGACCATGGAATAAACCCGCTAGATGAGGCCTGGCGGGAACACGACATAACCTATGGTATATATAAAGACGATAATCGATAACGTATTAGAAGGTAAAGCTTGGCAATGTGTTACAGATTTGAATTTAGTGAAAAAATTGAAAGTTGGGCCGTCACAAATAAGATGAAGTTAAAGAGGAAACTAGTTTCTGTGGAAGTAAAAGCAAAGGAGTCAAAAGAAGCCGCAATAATTATACTGGGTGGAGGAGAACACTGAACCAACTAAAAAGCTATCACTTCACAATGTTTTAGCTACAGACCAAAATCTTGTGCATAACAGAAAACCTCTGCTCACAGACTGTGAAAACATTAAAAGCAGTGAAGAAACTACACCTCAGTTGTGGTACCACAATAGTGAAAACAACTACTCCACGGGTAATACCTATTAATAAGACCGGCAGAGCATTCCACTTAATGCCGATACTAGCCGCCCTAGGGGGTATGTCAGCTACAATTTATACAATTTCCAACGCCATCAAGGATGTGAACGAGGCCAGACAAAGTTTTCAATCTGGCAGTAGCACTACAATAGATAAACAGATCAGTGTAGCCAAATAGCCGGCAATTTTATCCAGCATTTCTTTTGGTAATATTCAAAAATGTGTAGAATACTATCTCTTGATTGGTTACTTTACCATTGTGCGATCGTATGACTAAATACTGGCTCCTGATTGGTTGATTGAGCTTGGAAAGATGATAAGAGGCCACAAAGGAGTTTACATGTAGCGGGAATGTGTGCCAAATGTGCCATGGTGTGATAAACAGATGTAGCTGGCTACTGATAAGGTTTTCGCCATAACCTGAGCCTTGAGTGGCGTGCATGGACCGTTGGGAGGTGAGGAGAGTTGCTGGAGTGGATGGACGTTTGGAGAGCTGGTTGCGACGCATCCGGCCGGTTGAGTGGTCAAAGAAAGACAACAGCGCCGGAATAACAGTGTGGGCATGGCTGACATCATAGTACAGCTTGGTGACACGGTGCTTGCTATATCTTACCCCTCCCCACTCTGACAGTACTCCGTGCACTGAGTAGAAAATTAAAAACCGACCACATTGCAGCCCAAGTGCAGCAGGCACTAGAGTGTGACTGAAAAATCCGCTTAAACTACAGTTAATCTACCAATTAAAAGTATATTTTTCAGCCACAAATATTTTCAGAATGCAATAATCTCAGATCTGATGATTCCATAACGTTATATATTTTATAAAATTTTATGTCGCCAAAACATCATTAAATTTTTAAAATTATGTACATAATGCAATAACATTATTTATCGACTGATTTTATCTGATGATGATAAATGCAGCTAATTTCCTGGAACGAAACCTTGAATTCCATACAGTATATCCAGAAGGATTTTTCGATGGTAGTATCACAGAAGAAAATAAAATCAAAACTATTCAATTAGTTCAAGAGGGAATTGATAATGGTGTAGTAGTTCCTACGTTAACAACATTGTTTACAGACGTAAACAAAGCAATAAGGTAAATTATACTTTTTTTGCCTATTTTTTTTCTTTTTTTAATATGAACACTATAAGGTCGAACAATTTTCAGATATTTCTGTGCCCTCATACACACATAACACACACGCACACCCTCATATGTGTATGTACAACTTATCAAAAATAACCTCCAGTGACTGGGAATATTTATTTTTACTTGAATAAATCGCCCAATTAAAAAGTGTGTTTTTACGCATAAAGTAACTGAAAAAAATGATCTTCTTTAAAAAATCCTGATGATTTTTTAGAAAAAGTTTAATTTTTTAAATGTCGCTACAATTATTTCTATTTTCCACTACTTAAAGATTCTTGAGTATTATTGTATTGCAGATTAACGGTTACAATTTTTTAGTTTTTAATGAATTTAAATTTCGTTCACAACGTTTCTCTGGGATTATAGAGTGTTCCTTCAGCTGTGAATATTTTCATCCCGTTTTTTAAACACGAATGAATTTCACCTCAAATATTTCTCACCGCTATTTACTGGCTCTATCATCAAAAAATATGACAATTAGAACAAAGATTGAACAGTATTTTTTTAACGCTCAGTGAATTTTTCGTTACGATTACTTTATAATGACACTGAACGTTAGTCTTCCTTATAAGTTCGAACAAACAGCATTTAAATAATTTATTAGAGCATAAACATGTGTATCTCAAATCTTTTAATTTTTTGACTAAAGTAAGTCCCATATCGTTAACAAGATATCGGGAATTGTGAAGTTAAGGTTCGCATTGTATCAAGAAGCCCAGCTGCACTGATGAAAGTAGGAGTTCATTCGTTTGTAATATAAGATATTAAAATTTAAAAATTGAATATCTTCGTTTTGAATTTAATATAATACAAATGTAAATTATGGTTGTCTTTAACTTGACGTATGGAATCCTCAGCGCATAAAATATCATATTTGACTGACCTAGTTTAATATATTTTCTAACTAGTGCGAAATTATGATTTTTGTCTGCTAGAAAATGCTAAAGAATCAAAAAAAGAAAGAGAAAAACTCCAACCAAAATTTTTGTTAGAAACTAACTTCAGTTCTTTTCCCACACATAAGATCGGCAAAAGTGTATTTCAACTCATCAATTTAGATAACTTTCTAGCATCTCTTGTGATATGATAAATCAGTCTAATAACTTGAAAAAGAAGCTCTCTAGTTAGCAGATCTAAGTTCGGTTTTTTATTTATTAGCCTTTTAACGAACACACCGAAGCTTAGAAATCAGTTTTGTACGTTTTAAAGATATCTCAGTAGCAGTCATCGATTTATTTGGTAATAAAAGGAGACAATTCTAGCAGCTGTTCTTTTCGAGGATCTAGGAGAAATTAGAAGAAAACAAAAATTACATAAGACGAACAATTCTTTTCCTCTCAAGTGCATGTTCTGAGAAATCGGTTTTAAGCGCATTATTGTTATCAGTTAATGTTTAGATTTAACGCACGCTAAAAAAAAAACTTTTCTTAAACTCAATCGCCATGGAGATGAAAGTGATGTTACAAAATCTACTACTGAACTAACCTTTCATCTCATTTGAGGTTTGAATTTTTTTTTGGGGGAGGGGGTGTTAACCGAGGACATTTACCCAGAAACAATTAGAATAGGAAGAAATCAATTATACATTGATACGGTCAGATATTGTTAGGAGAAATGAACAAATAATAGGAACAATCTGTGGAGAGAGAAAAAATAGGACATAAGAGGTGCAATATGGAGTAGGAAGACCAAGTCTCAGCAAACTGAAGTAGAAAGCAGAGGACTCAGCCGAAAAAAATAAACACTTAATAAACACATGATCAGTATCGCAAACATGCTCTTCGTTTGAGTGGAGAGGACAATATGGAGAGGCAACCAATGAAAAACGAAAGCGGAAGAAAGATAATAAAGTATGGCTTAAGAGCGCAAGCGAATAACCGAGACAACAACAGAACGACAAAGTGAAGAAAACAAAGAGAATCATAGGTTAACAGAAAGACTAGGTTGGACAGACAGATAGAAAGAACAATTGTTAGAGAAAAAGGAAACGTATACATTCGATACCAAAATCTGAGATGAAAACCTCTGGACAGCGGAAGGAGATTGGCTGTTGAGACTTTTTTAAAGAAGAAGTTTGATTTTTAAACTAATCTTATTTCAATAAAAAAAGGTAACAATTTATTTTTTTTAATTTTGGTAATAATTTGTTATCTGTTTATTTAGTTACGCTATTGAGGGGAAATATCTCGGTAACGTAGTCCTCCAAATAAAGGAAGAAGAAAACGATGATTCTGAAGTGGAATTATCCCCTGCACTAGTCAACGCTATTCCGCAAACCTACTTCAATCCGAAAAAATCCTACATCGTTCTCGGTTAGTATTCATTGCTTCTGTACTTGCGTTACACTCGTTATTATCTACACTAATATACAAAAGAAGTGCGTACTTATTTGCGCTCGTTTTCTTTAATTCTGAGGATTATTGAACCGATTTTAATTTTTTTTAAACTTATTGTCCATAATTTAACAACTTGGATCCTATTTCATTGTGCTTTATTAATTAGGATAAAAATTAGATGGCTGATGGGTTGTAGGAGCCCCCTAAAAAAAAAGAATCAAAAAATAGATCCAAAAACAATTTGTATTTACAATAAAAATGATGGTCCTTCTTTGGTATTCACGGCTTTCTGCAGCCCTTTATAAATCCGCATAACTGTCGAGCCCTAAATCTTTTAGTAACGTCGCGACAACGGAATTTCGTGTCCTTCCGCGTCCTTGTCTACTTTTTATTTTGCCTTCTAGCGCGACTCGAAATAAACTGTCATGCCGTAAGACATAATCTATCCAATTTAACCGTACCTTACATATCCGGTCAAGTAACGACTTCTTTTTGGATATTCTTTTGATTTTTTACTTTGTCCCTCCAACTTATTTTTTTCATCCTCCGCCAGCACCACATTTCAAAGATTGCAATTTATCTGCATTTCGCTGGTTTATGGTCCAAGTTTCTGCGTCATATAACGCTATGGGCCATACGTAGACTTTCATTAATCGTTTCCTTAAACTCAGTGCCAATGATTTTTGACGCAAAATATTTTATTTCTTTCGGAAAGCAAGCTTTGCAAATCTAATACGAGCACTTATTTCCTAATCGAAGTACAAATCTTCTGTTATTATTTGTCCTAAGTATTTAAATTGTTTTTTTTTGTTCCACTGCAATTATTATGTGAAAAAGGCTGAATTTTCTACCAATCGACATTATTTTCGGTTTATTTATATTGATTTCCATTCCGAACTCTTTACCTGTCTGGTTTAGTTGTTGTACCATTTTGTTTAAAGCCCTTGCAGATGGCCAAATCATCCGCGAACTTAATTACTTTTAATCTTCCACCTCCAATATTTATACCACAATTAAAAGTAAAGTGAGTTCCACACCCTAGACAGGGCGTTGGGATTGTGAAGTTAAGGTTCACAATGTACTAAGCCCAACGGCACTAATGAGAGTAGAGGGGCCAGTTCCTTTCTCTCGACCGCCTTTAATCTCCCAGATCTCTCTGGTACCCAATTATTTCAGGCTGGGTAAGCTTGGGAGCGACTTGGATCCGGGACGAGACAAGTCTCGAACACGTGACCTCCGACTTGGTAGTCAAGCACCTTAACCACTAGGCTACCACGCTACCTATACCACAATTAGTGGTACTTAATGCTTTATTTACTATTAGTTCTATGAATATATTAAATAAGTAAGGACACAGTGAACATCCTTGCCTTGAGCCTTTGTTGATAGCTGCTGGCTCTGTCAACTCGTTGTTTATTTTTCAGTCTACCTGTGTACTTGTGTCATTTTTATATTTCCTTTTCTCGTCCATGTATTGTAGGATCTCTTCTGTTATTCACATTTTACACTTTCTTTGCTTGTTTTTACCGATTGTATCCCCAGCTGCTGACAGAATTGCTTCGCTGACATTTCCCCATGTTGTTTCTACGTCCTTTTCTTTATCCTGTCCGTCTTTTATTTTTTTTTAGTAATTTCTCATCCGTTGCTTTTTCGTATTGTCTTCTCATGATTTCGTTCTTGAATTTTTCAACATTCCATTTTGGTGTTACCGGCTTAGCAACAGGTAGTTTCCTTAATTTCAGTTTTGTTTTCATGATAACTAGATTGTGGTTCGAATCTACATCAGCTCCTGGGAAAGCCACTGATTTCTTCACTTGGCTTCTCTATTTGTGTTTGACTAAAATATAGTCAATCTGATACCTGCAACTATCTTCAGCAGCCTTCCACATATAATGTCGGCGTTTAGGAGATTTAAACCGTGTGTTTGTAATGACCAGTTGGTTTTGTCTGCAGAATTCAATTAAACGGTCGCTACGGTTATTTCTGTTTCCTAGTCTATAGCTTCCAATAATTTCCTTTATCGCGTCTTCCCCAACAACTGCATTCCAGTTACCCATTAAGATGACATTATCTTTAGCCCGCGTTTGTTCCAACAGATCTTCTAGTTCTGTATACGCATCCTTTATTTCTATTTCATTACAACTAGACATTGGCATGTAGGCTGGAATAATTTCCAAGTTCGCTGGGACAGTTGCAAAATGGGCTAACATAAATCTATTCTTCACTGTTATCATTTCAATCAATAATTGTGCTCATCTTTTCTTCATTATTAATGCTACTCTTCCAGAGCCTTGGTTGTTGGCACCGTGAACTATCTTGTAATCTCCGCTGTTGAACTTTCCTTATTCCTGCCATCGTGTTTCGTATACTCCCATCATATCCAATTTATAGTTTCCTATTTCTCGTTTTATCAACTTCCTATATTTATGCAAGGGGTTTGGCTTGTTGGTGACCCGGAAATCCCTGTTTCTTCCCTTGCCGGGCACAGTAACAGGATCTACGTCACTGTTACTGAGTTTGCCAGTACTGTATACTGTATGCGAAATTATCATCATGGTTTGTATGAGAATATTGATTGCAGTGGTTTCTCCTCGCTTTCCGCAATGGTTTAGGGTTTCCTTCTCCATTTCCGGCCGCCCGTTGCATGGGAAACAGAAAGCCGCTTCTAACATCTGGAACTGATGCTTCTGGATTTGAATGTATTTTACCGCCTCCACGAGGTACCGGTTATAGCGCCAGACACTCTTTCTCCTTTTAGTTTTCCTTTACGACCGGCAGAAGATTCTAGCCCGCCCCCATACGGAGGACACTAATATTATAAGGAGGTAATATTTGTAAGTTTGGATGAAGGAGGTAATCTCCGAAACTAGGCATCCGATTTCAAAATTTATGCGATTTTTGAATAAAATTACTTAGTTGAGGAGAGTAGTATAATTTTATATATTGAGTTTTTACTGATACTTTTACAGTCACGAACTGAATTCCACGCGGGCGTAATTTAACAAATAAAGTAATTTTTTAGGACCGTATTTCACGCGGGTAACGTCAGTATATATATATATATATATATATATATATATATATATATATATATATATATATGTACATAACCATAAATTATTATTTTCAACATTTTTACAAATTCATTACTGATTTATTTCACTAGACAAGAAAAATTTCTGGAATATTTCAAAATCAAATGGTTCCTCATTGAAAATATTTTAAACTATCGTTATGAACGTCAATTTGCTGTTAACGTACTCACAGATTGACGGCGAAAAATGTGCAATGTACAGTGCGCATGTTGCTCACTCGAAGTGGCAAAGTACCTGGTTCCCGTAATACACTTCAATCTGATTGGCTATTTACGCTGTTACGTACGTGTGTGTACGCTTTTTAATACGCTCTTAGTGACTTTCTAATATCGGAGAAGAGCTCACAGCGGCTAGACTCCATTCGCAATGCTAAAATTGACACTTTGCAACGCGACACGATCGTACCACTTTTTTTGCTTCTTTCCATATCCGCGCCAGTAGATTGCGCCAGCAGATGTTAGCTGTACGCTTGATGTCCTAAAACTGTTAACAATTAACATTTATCCGGTTTTGCTGTAACTGTATAAGTTTGAATTTCAGTGTTCTGATATATTATGAAGTGTATGATGTAGCCCATATTTGTATTACATAGTTATATTAATTGCATCCGAAAGCACAACTATGAATACTGTACGATGATATATTCTACTACATTACTCCTTTTCTATTGTAATCGATATAAAAAAAAAGTTTTATAGTTGAACTTTAATTTGAAAAAGTTCGGATATTACACGATATTAATCCATCGAGCGAAAGATTATATTTAGAAAATAGAGTTATAAAAGCGACTAACAATGAACATTTGAGAAATTATCTTCTGTATGCAGTATGTAATAGTTTTTAAATCATGGTTTCAACATCATAGGGGTTTGAATATTAAAAAAAAAGTTGTCGATTTATAAATGCATAGTTAAAACATTACAGTTATTATTTAAATATACTTTTTTCAGAAGCATTTTGTAATAATCATGATGAGCAGAAATAATGGTAATAAATGAAATAGAGAATTAAAGGGAAATAAAGTTCAGAAAAAATCTTACGGCAATACAACAAATTATTCAACTAACAACAATCTCAGAAACCATAATTATACTCTCGAACGTAGAAAAAATGTTGTCTATTATTTATGAACTTATTTTGTATAGTACATCGAAAAATGTAATACAAACTGAGACACAGGATTTCGGAAGTAATTAAGGTGCTTTAAAAAAATTTAATGGTAAACGATCTTTACGTAATGTTTATAATTACATTCAGTTAAAAGTTGTGTCTATTTAAACATTATCATTAAATACATATTCAGATATGCAAATATGTAAGAACATAATTATGCAAATTTTAATTAAATGTACAATTATGATAAGGAAGACGCGCATCTTTTTATAAATAAGTAAATAAAAACTCGCAAAGCATTGACGATTTTAATAAAATGTTATGTGAGTTCCGACGGCTAATCTCTGTGGAAATTGTTCACGTAAATAATTTTTTTTAAATCATTTTCTCCCGAAAATAATTATTAAATTTATGTTTACTTTGGTTGAAATTATAGTTTTGCTTTTCCCTCCAATTCACATCTTTTTTTAAACCTTCGCTTTTTTTCACATAATTATAATAAACTAGTTTTATTTTTACAATTTTTATTTTGCACGTATTTATTTTAAATAATTTTGAGCTAAAGTTAGTAGTAAGTGTATAAAAAATATTTCACATCGTTTAAAAATAAAACAACTATTAATACTCTCTACATAATTTATATATAACATTAAGAAAATTTTTCTAATATAAAATTTATAACATTAAGAAAATTTTTCTAATATAAAATACGTAACATTTGTTTAAATATTTTAAAATAAAAAGATAACTTCGCTGTTGGTTTTGACCACTAGTACACGCATGTGATAATGAATGTCTTAAGCATTAGACTCGCATACACTACCACTAGACCACTATTTCACTTGGATAATTAGGTCTAATATATTGTAATATAGTATAATATATAAAAACAGTGCGATCGTGAAGCGTTGCAAAGTATCAATTTTAGCATTGCGAATGGAGTCTAGCCTCACAGCGTATAGCGAACAAAACATAAAAGCAAGCAGATCATCTAATCGGAATTCATTAATTATTTCTGAACAATGATGGGCGACTGGCACATTTTTACGCATATACATATGTGTACGTGTGTGTGTGCGCACGCGCATATATACACATATAAGCATATATAGTGGGTGAATGAGAAACAGTGGGAGAGAAATTATTAACACGATATATTTATGTTTATTTATTTATTTGTTTATTAAGTTTTTTTAAAATTATATTTTTATTAATCATTTTTAAAAAATTACTTTTTTCTCAATTTTATCTAATTGTTACTTCCATTATACTTAACGCGTTAATTAAATCCTTACAGAGGAAAAAAATGGATTTTGATCATTATATTTTAAAAGAAAACAGCTCATAGATTTAATTTAATTTTTTTTTATTGCTTAGTCGACTTTCTTAAAATTCTTCTGTATTCGGTTATTTTTGTTATAAAATGTACGTGATTTTTTCTAGCGCGAACGGTTTTAGCCTGATAGTGAGTCAGTTGGTAGGTAGCTTTTTCTTACATAAATCATCTCCTCAGAATAGGATGAAATGATGGTTTTCTGATGGTAACGTAAGCTTTATTGAACTCTTGAATGTTATATATGGTTGACGTTCGATCTTGAAGAAACAGAAATTTCTGTTCATCGTTTTAAGTTCGTTCAATTCATAATGCTCACGCAGTTCAATGCATAAAACAACGAACTGTTTGTGCCTATCGACCATTGCGCTATTTCGTTTTTCATTCTGAAACCCCTTTACTCGAAATGTGCGACATTTCACTTCGAAGAGTGCTGCTAAGATAGAAAATTGAAGGAGAGGCCGTCTGGAATTTTCGGTGACATGATTATTTATTGTACAACTCGCAAAAAATTTTTGTTCACAGGAGGTTTGGGCGGTTTTGGAATAGAACTGTGCAAATTTATGATGAAACGTAAGGCTAAGTATGTTGTTGTCGTTTCTCGAAGCGGGGTAAAAACGAACGGACATCGCTTAGTCATTAACGAATATAATGAAGCTGGAGCCACACTAATCGTTTCAACAGCGGATTGTACAACGCTGGAAGGCGCGAAAGAAGTCATCGAAGAAGCCGAATACTTGGCACCAGTTGGTGGTATATTCAATTTAGCCGCTGTAAGTTCGGTTATTTATTCTTCGTCGTTCGCGCGGTTTAATAGTGACGAGAATTTTAATTTTGTATTAATCTAATAATTCCAAAAAATCGATTAAATAGAGAACGAGTAACGTCTCTTACGGGAAAAAATTTGTTTAAAGTTACTTTTTTGCTCTTCGGTTAGCGTAATTTCACTGTTTTAACATAGTATCCGTTAACGTTGACCAGGTGCTAAAAGACGGAATATTTGAAAATTTAACGGCAGCCGATTTCGAATCCGTTTGCAATTCTAAAATAAAGGCAACAAAAAATTTGGACACCCTATCCAGGCAATTGTGTCCAGAATTGGAATATTTCGTAACCTTCTCGTCAGTTTCATGCGGTCGCGGAAATGCCGGACAAACCAATTACGGATTTGCCAATTCCGCCATGGACCGAATATGCGAGAATCGCGTCGCTGCCGGATATCCCGGGGTATTTATTCTTTTATCTGTTACACAATTATTCTGTTCGCTTACGTACGTTTTCACATTCTTCGGTGTCACTGCTTAAAACCCGTTTAGTACTTATCGAGCTTTTTGTATTTGATCGATTTTATTACCTATTTACTGATGCGTCTCTATAATGGTCGATGTAAGTTCTCCTTTTCCTTTTTTTTTTTACGCATCGCTGGCATATGAAACCAATCAATTCCACCTGAAAAAGTTTTTAATCTGCATGTAATAAACGTTCCGCATAGTTTTCCGGTATTTATGGATGGAAGGTTATAAAAATTGTTTAATTATAAAATTTCAATTCTGGAATGGTTTTCAAATTTCGAATGGATTCTTTTTTTTTGGGGGGGGGGGGCAATTAAAGGCAGCTACTCAGGACAATTGGACGATATTAGAAATTAAATTTTAATCCGGTCAGAGATTGATTAAATAAAAAAGGCAAGAATAGGAACCACCTTTGAAGTTAGCAAAGCTAAGATATAGGAAGCATTATACGGAGTAGGGAAATTCAGCTTTAATAGCTGAATGTACGGGATATTACGTTCGGAGGAAAAACTGAAACATTCAAATAGCACGTGGTCAAGATCACAAATGAAAGAACAGTCGCCAGAGTGTAAAGGACAATAAATAGACGGGGAAAGAGACCAAAGTCTGACATGCATTCTTTTCAGGCTCCTGCATGCTCCCCATTGGCTTCTTTCCAAAACAGATTGGATTAAATTCCGATCTTTGATGGATTCCTCACTCCTTCTTATTCTGGACATCCCCGACCCGTCATCCCATTACGATTTTTTCACTCAATCTCTAAATTCTGCTCTTTCCGCTTCCTCCCTTGGTACTTCCTTTTCGCACGGTCGTTCTTCTTCTTATTCCTCCCCTTATTGGTGGAATGAAGAGAGTAAAGTTGCTTTTCGGAGAAGCACTGCTACCTTTAAAGCCTTTCGATCTTGTTCCTCAATGTCCAATTTTTCAGCTCACAAAGAAGCCAACGCAAAAGCTCGGTACACCTTAAAATCTGCCAAGAGAAATTCTTTCAAAGCATTTTGTTCCTCTTTCTCTAGAAATATGCCCTTTTTTCAGATTTGGAAAATGGCCAAAGAGATCTCCTCTTTCCGAGCATCCCCACCTTTTCCATCCTTCTTTGCCTAAACATCACTCTTTCTTCGACTCTATTGCTCCTCCGTATGTCCCCACTTTCGAGGAATCAAACATGACTTCACTCCCGAATACCTCAGAAACTCATTTTCTATCTTCTTCTTTTCACTATAAGGAACTCTTGTCCGTCCTTAACAAATCCTCTCCTTCTGCTCCTGGCTTGGACGGCCTTTCTTTCCTTATTCTTAAAATACTCTCTTCTTCCTCGCTGCTCTCCGTTCTGAATATTCTCAACTCTTTTCTACTCTCCGGTTTTACTGCTAAGTCTTGGAACGACTTTATTGTCATTCCAATTCCTAAAAAAAATCAGTGTTCATTCCGTCCTATTTTTCTAGCCTTATGTCGGCGCAAATTCTTTGAAACCTTAATTAACAACCGTCTCGTCTGGTGGTTTAAACATAATAATATCGACAAATATGTTCGGTTTTCACCCAGAGCTGGGCCCGGTAGATTGCATCAGTCTCTTTCTTGCAGATATCTGTAAATCTTTATTATCAAAGAAATATACTGTCGCTTCTTTTGTCGATGTCTGCTCTGCATTTCATAATGTGCATCTTCCAAATATCTTTCACTCACTTCCTCTACTCTCGTCCATTCCCACTTTTCCATTTCTAGAAACCGGCGTTTCGCATCTAGTAAAACTGCTGTTGTATCCCTCATCATCTCTCTTCAGCCTAGTTCGTTTTGCCCTTACACAATTTTCTCTAACATTCTCGCCTGTCATTTTACCAAACTCTGCTATCCTTCTAATAAAATGTTCATTTTCAAGATTTTTTCCACGAGCCCTAATTAGACAGGAATTTCGGAATACTATCAGTTCTCAGTTTCCATCTCATCTAACTCTGTTTACATTGATGGTTCGAAGAAGCCGAATGGTGTCGGTGCCTCTTTTGTCCTTCCGGATTTTAACTTTTCAAAATTATTCCGTCTGCTTCCTTTCTGTTCCATATTCATAAACGAATTAATGACTACGATCCGCTATTTTCATTTCCTTTGATCACTTTTCTCCAATTATTTGGTTATGTCTGACTCCATGACCGTGCTTCAGGTCATCTGTTCTCTCCTACCTCATCATTCCTGTGATTCTATCATTCTCTGTGTACGTATTCACTTATCTACACTGCTTCTTTTCTCTTTACGCCATTCACACTGATATTTGATATAGGTTTCTAGCCTTTCAGACATTTTGTTAATGGAGCGGCTAATTCTTTGGCTTGGTTGCTGCTTCTTCCCGCCTCCTTTCCTTAATCCCATCCTCCAATCTTCTTCCGGTGTGTAAAAGTTTTAGTCTCAGATTTTGGTCGCATATTTATTTCTAATAGTCATTTCTTATCTATTCGACATAGTCATCCCACTAATCCCCTTTGGTTTTTTTCATTTCGTGTTCTGTTGTTATCTTCGTCATTCCACTACATTGTAAAGCAACATTATCTTTTTTCCATTTTCATTTTTCACCGGTTTCCTCACCACTTCGTCCTTTCATTCTAATAATGCACTTGTTTGCGACACCGATCATGCTTTTATTATTTGTCTATCTCTTTCTGTTGAACATTCTCTATTCCAATTTACTGTGGTCTCCCTACCCTGTATTGTCTTTCTTTCTTCATTCTCGATATATATCGAATACTTTTTATTAATAATAAATGATTAGATCATGATATAATTGATTCCCTCCTTTTTTAATTGTTTCTAGATAAAAGTTCCTGGTGGGTGAGCCCGGAAAAAAAAAAAAAAAAAAAGAAAAAAAAGGGGTAGAATTTTTATTTGGTTACTTGTAACCAATAGGAGAAAATCGCAGCTGTTCGCGTTCACATCGGTCTCACTTTTTGTTGCTTCGTTTCTTATTTTTTTAATGTCGGTACCTATAATTATCAGCAACTTTCGGGCTCTACAGTAATATTCCTCCGGGTAGAATCTTTCACCTGACATCCGCATATTATGGAAACTTTTTTTATTTATTCCTTATTCACCATAAACATAAAAGCCTAACGCTTGTTACAGTTTTGTCTGTAACTGAAAGTTTTTTGTCCGTAGAGGAGGAATCTGCAGGAAATCCTGATTTCTTGAGTCAGTGACCTGAGAAAGTTATAATAATCGCATCGAAATAAATACACATCAAGCGGTTTTCTGAAACAGGAATATCGAGATATCGAGTTACAGATGATGTATCTCTTTTCTACTAGGAGATTGGTCTCGCTTGCCGCTTCACGGCCCGTTCCATCGGACTTTAAATTATTTTACTTTGTAAATTTTCATAAAGACTGCAGCGTTCATATATATATATATTTTGAATACGTAAATCAACAAAGTGAAATTTAGATTGAAATATCTGAACAAATGAAACCGCTATTAAAGTAATATACGTCAGAGGAATATGTTACATTTAATTCTTTTTAAAGTAAGATATTAACATTTTTTAATTTGCAATGATGAAATTTGTTTTATTTATTAGAATCTAAGCAATAATATATTAAGTCACTGTTAAACATTGTATGCTTAAATTATTTTTCGAAATTTCGGCCCTTTAATTTTAAAATTCTGGGGGTCTCGTATATTTCCTATATTCTAGGGATTGAAATACGTCATTTAAAAAAAATAGTGACCTTCCAGCTCTACCATGGAAAGAGCCATAGACTAGTTTTACCAAATTCAGCGTGTATTTTCTCAAATTCTATCCCGTAAATTTCAAAATTTTTCTAATTTTATATTTTCCTCGTATTCTCGAGACCTTAGTATGCTCATTAAAAAGAAAATCAATACCGTAACTCATATAGATCCAGCTGCGAAATTTTTTTTTAAAATTTTTTTTGAAATTTGATTTTCACATTATTTACAATTTGGGACCTTTAATTTTAAAATTTTGAGGGTCTCGTATTTTTCCTATATTCTAGCGATTGAAATACATCATTTAAAAGAAAGGGTGACTCTCCAGCTACCATGGTAAGAGCTGTGGACTTTTTTAGGCTCCAGTCTCACCCCTTTAAGCGTGTATTTTAACGGTCCAAGATATGAAAATTTTTCGAAATTTATATTTTTCTGTATTCTGGAGACTTTATTATGTAGGTTAAAAGGAAATCAATACCGTAAATTACATAGAACCTGCTATGAAATTTGTTTAAAAAAAGACACCACGTCAACGCTAACTCACCTATTTAACGTTTCGAACACGTTTACACGGTCCATCATCAGAAATTAAACTATAATCTAACTCGCTCGTTTCAGCCGACTACGACTTCGTAAATTACATATATTTATTATTTTAAAAGGGTAGCTAACATTATTTTTACGGTCACTTATACTTGTGTGTGCGTCAATCCTACCACTAATCTCTGCGTGGTTTTCCGCAACCGGTGTGTCATTAACAATTGTTGAATTCGGAAATTCTCCAATGGTTTCCGAAATAACAGTACTTTTTATATATAGAAATGTATACAAGATTTCGAGTGAATGTGGTAGCTGTTATGTTGGACAAACGGCTAGAACCATTAGTACACGTATAAAAAAAAACCAAGCAGATTATACACAAAAACGCGTGGAAAAATCGGCGTTGGCTGATCATGAAACAGTCCCGGGTCACGTATTGAAATTTGACGAAACAGAAATTTTGACGAAGGTGGATAAGTTTAAAAACAGGCTGGTTGGAGAATCTATTGAAATCTTACTTAATGAAACCTTTAATAGAAAGGAAGGCGTGCAGCTTAGTTAGGCATGAAGACACTGAAAAAAAAGGAACAAAGGAAAGACGAGAAAAATTCTACAAGAAGTACTGTTATGTCGGAAACCACCGGGAGGGTCTCAATTCACCAATTGTTAATGACACGCCGGTTACGGAAAAACCAAGAAGTGATTAGTGGTAAGATTGACGCACACGCAAGTATAAATGACGGGGGAAATAGTGATGATAGTGTTCCTTTCAAAAGAAAAAAGAAAAAAAGGTATAATTAACGAAGTCGTAGTCGGCTGGAACGAGTTAGATTATAGTTTAATTTCTGAGGATGGATCGTGTAATTCGGAACGTTAAATAGGTGTGATAATGTCGACGTGGTGTCTACCAAAAATTGTGATCTCGATGTTAATATGAACCACGAAGACTCTTTGCGTGTTATGATATACACGTAGCTAGTATTTCCTTTTCCTTTAAATCTTTTATCCGGTTAATGAAAATGATACCACGATTATCGCATACGTGTTGAAGTCGCGCAGTTATTACCGACAATTCGCACTGCTTCGATTGCGGACGATCAATATTGCTCACGTAACTGTACGTTTTAATTAATCTTTTTAAATGTCTTAATTTAGCTGTCCATACAGTGGGGAGCCATCGGTGACGTCGGTTTGCTGCTGGAAAAATCCTTTATTACGGATAACATTGAAGTCGGCGGAATCATTCCTCAAAAGTTGCGTTCCTGTTTGGATACGTTCGATTACTTCCTACAACAAAAAGAGCCAGTTTTATCGACTATGATCCCGGCTGAAAGAAATAAAAATAACAACAGCGCCCAACTTAAACCGGCAGATGTTGTGGCCAATATTTTAGGTATATAATTTTAATCACGCTTAAATTTAAATGACTGTTAAAAAGCTTGGGGAGAGGGGGACGCAAACACTTACGCCGAATTACTAAGCTTTCTGTTAATTTGCAAATTCGCTTCATTCGAGAATATTATGTTTACCGCACTGAGAGATAATCAAGTAGAAGATGATAATTATTTATAAAAAACTATCGTTCACAGCCTGAGGGGGAAAAAAACTTGAAGAAAAAAAAATAAAGGTTTTATAATAATTGAAGCAATTTTAATTTTGTAATTATTTCTATATCGCGGAGTAAACAAAGCATGTCGATTCTACAATTCTATTCTTGATTGAATAATAATGTATTTCACGCATTTCCCATTCTAATTTATTAACGTAACTAAGTACCAATTAGTTCATCCTCGAATAAAACAGGCTGAGAAACATTAACCAGTTTTCTTGTTGTGTTGAAATGAACAATACGCACCGTTTAGAGTTACATGAACTTGTTTACGGTAATATTTTTTTCAATTAATTTATCGACAACTCTTTGATAATAAGCTTCAAGAAAAAACGGAAAAGGCTGTAGAAATTTCTCATTACCCACGGGATAGAGGTGGTTCATGCGTTACAAGCTATTAATAGTAGCATACGAAATAGATCACCTGAAAGTTTCTTTTTATTTCCCCGCCGGCTGTAATGGAGTTATCGAATAGAATTCATGTTTCTGTGTATAGAAAATCTGATGCGTCACGGATAAATACTTCTATCTAGATTTTTTCGATGTAATAATGTTAATTAGACGAAAATATACCGAAAATTGCGGGAGAGAATGGTGGTTTACCGTGCAAATTGTTCTTCGCAACAGAGTATTTATACTAGCAACCTGAACATTATAAACAGTTAGTATCGATGACGAATTCGAGGGAAGCCGAATACCGGAAGTAATTGTAAAATTATACCACCGAAAAATTATTATTTTCAATTCCTCTTGAATGCGCTACCGTTTTCACAGTGTAAATCGTTTAAAACCACGTCAGAGAATTACCAATTTAGTTATTCGTTTCAAACGATATCGAAAAAACAAAAATAAAAATAAATGTTACAATTACATTTTTTGTTGCAAAAAATTACGAATTGCGGAACGTGTTTTCATTAAACAAAAGTCTATTTATTTAAAATAACAAACGCAACCTTAACTAGTTAGAAAAAATCAACCATTAAACCTTTTTTGAAAATAAAAAGAAGTTTAATCGAATAAACACAAAAAATTCCTCGAAAACATACGGTGCCTAATTTCTGAATTTTTTGAAAATTTCGATTTAGTTAATATAATTCTCTCACTCTTGTTCGAACAATTTTTGTCACTATAACTGTAGCCAATAAAAATAATCTAGTTAAAAGGCGTAACAAAAATCGGACCGCTGCTATCTGATCACTGCTCCGACGGATGAAACACTGCGTTCATTGTCTGCTCCGTTAAATATCAAACGGCACTCACTCATTTAGTATACACCTCTTCCGCTATAAAACATAAACAGGTGATATAAGAGACAGGCGAGTTTGTTTTTTATAACACAATATTCATTACGGTCCGAATTGTTTCTCATTTAACGAGAAATAAATTACTTCTTACCGAATATTACATGATATTATGAACGATTGAAAATTTGCTGCACCTTTTTCCCCTATTTTCACTTATTATTGCTGTTTATTTTTCAAATTTTTGAAAAGGCAAGTGCTAACTAATTTCAGTCGTTTGCTTTAGGACGTTTCATTTCATTTTTCGCTTTTTGTTATTTCCTATTAAAATTTAACCATCCTGATGTGAATAATCTATTTTTTTTTTTTTATGCACAATTATGTAAAAAACAATGAATCTTTATTATGTATTAATCTTACGTTTCGCATATCAGTTATTATGACGAAGATAATAGTTTTGCAGCAAAGCAAGGCACCCTAGCACACCTCTAGTGTAGAATTGTCCCGATTGTGGCAAAATCTATCGCTACATGCGACATGTTACCGTAACCGATATATCCCTATGTGGTGTAACGTTTTTTAAATATTTACCTTTCTTCAAATTAATGTAGTATATCGAAACTCTGCTTTAATTTTCAGGTATTAAGGATTTGGACAGTATAAATAAAAACGCAACTCTGGTTGAATTGGGTACCGATTCGTTAACTAATGTAGAAATTAAACAACATCTTGAGCGAAAGTTCAAGATCATTTTAAGCGCTCAAGAAATACTACAGCTGACATTCGCAAAATTAGAAGAACTCAGCTGATAAGCGCAAAAACGTATATATTATTATTTTCCTTTTGGACTTGAAAAAAAAAAATAAATAAAAAGAAAAAAAAATCAGTCACTACCTAAATATAATTTAATATTTTAATTACAAGTATAAAGTTTTGTCGTAATTTTAATGTTTAAGAAAAAAATCCTGTGAGTGATACTATTAGTTTAGGGAAAATGTGTATTTCGAATTTAGTTAAATTGTATCATTTAACTAAAATTAACTAAATACGTTGTGTGCATACTGATTTAAAAACTTTTTTGCAGCTCTGATATATTGAAGTTTTTAGCTCATCTACGTGTAATACACGAGTGAAATCGAATAAACCCACAAAATTATACGATAAATTTGGTTCGCGTCAAAAGTGTGTATTTTTTTTATTTGCAGTTTTTACATTTTAAAGGTAATTTGGATTTTTATCCAATCGACAGTGTGATTAGGTTAACCGGGAATGTATAATACATAATTAATTATCAAGGCGATCTCGTAAATGTTTTACCAATAACGAACACTGATTTATCTTATTAATTTGTGCAGTTTAAAGCTGCATTAGTGTATAAATTTATAAAATACCACAACAAAGAAATATAGAAATAACAAATAAGAAGGTCTATAAAATACCCTATAAGAGGTTAAGTAAAAGAAAAACGTGGCTAAATGGCAAAAGCTAAATCAAGAAAAAAAAATAATTGTGTAGTTCCGCGATATATAGTTTATTTTTTGTTTTTTTTTTAAACAAAACATCGATATGTTACATACTGTTTTGTGTTCACGGTAATAAGAATAAATTTTTTCATCTATTACTATAGGCAGCGTGGTAGTCTAGTGGTTAGGGTGCTTGGCTACCAAGTCAGAGTTCACGGGTTCGAGACTTCTCTCGTCCCGAATCCAAGTCGCTCCCAAGTTTACCCAGCCTGAAATAATGGGGTACCAGAGAAATGTGGGAAAGTAAAGGCGGCCGAGAGAAAGGAACTGGCCCCCCAACTCTCATTAGTGCCGTTGGGCTTAGTACATTGTGAACCTAATTTCACAATCCCAACGCCCTGCAAGGATATGGGATCTACTACTACTATATTATCTATTATTATATTCTTATACAAGCAGAATTTCATTGAAATTTAGATATGCAAAAAACATTGTAAAATTAGTTAAAATGTAGAAACTTTGCAATCTCGCTTAACTTTGAAAAATATACGATAAGAAATTACGATCTCTTTTGTGGAGGTCCTTTTAATTAGAAACAAATTACGACTTCGCCAGGAGCTTGCTCGGTCAACGCTAATGTAATAAATGGTTAAACCGAATTTTCACTATTTATTATTAGCGGCTAATGCTGAGCATATCAGACTTTTATTTTACAAAATATATTAAACGGAAAATATCTCGGGAATAAATTCCTTTCCGGATGAAATCATTGCGAACACGGCTACGTTGTCTTCAATCAAAGTTTGGAAAAATTGTGGTTATTTCGATGAATTATTAGGCTTCTCTTCCTGGAAGAAATCTTAACCTTGACGACTAGATGAAAATAAAAAATAACGCCAATGGCTTGTCTTTCATATACCCCCCCCAAAAAAAGAAAAAAATTACTGGACAGAAACAGATTCAAAATCGCGGCTTCCCGACTACAAGTTGTAACCCCCCAAAATTTTTCGAAAATAATGTAACGTGGAAAATAAAGGAAATTTAAAATAACGCGTATCGCCGCTTTTTGACTGAAAAAAAAAACAGTGTGTACGTTAACGGACCTTAATTACTGTAACAGCGGCGGATATACGACTAATAAAAAATACAACCAGATACCTAAGCCAGCTACGATCACATAGATGATTAGTTAATTGTATTTCATTCGGGTAGTAACAGGTTTGATTCTCGCTGCTGCACATTGACACTTTCAAAAATTTCATGCTTACGACGAGTTAATGTTTGTAATTTAATAAAAAAAAAAACAAAAAACGACTAGATATCTGAGGAACGATAATTCTCACGAAATTACTCGAATAATTCGATGGCTGGCTTAGTGGGAAATTAGAAAATTTCTCAGTGATCGGCTAGGGCACTTACAGATGTTCACACATTAACTTGAACTCGAATACACCGATCTAGACGTACGTATACTACAGCGATAGAGTAAGGAATATAAATTTTGCCCTCGAATCATGCATCGGATTTCTTATATAAATTCCCAATATCCCAATCGACGAGTGACGACTATGTCAAAACTGAGCACACACATGAAATACATGGACTGTGGTTCTAAAATTTACTTATAAAAAAACTTAATTTATTTGCGGGGGAAAAACATAAATTTAATAACATTTTTTAATACGAAATGAACGGGCATTGAAACATGTGTACTGTAAAACATAATTTTCGACCGAGCAAAGAGGTATTGCGGTATCAGTTATACCTCTATACTACGGCGTTTATGTTGTGCCTGCCCGCCAGTAAACAGAGCTGCCACCATATTCATACTAAGATCGCAGTTTGGCATGGTCTCGGCTATCTAGGTATTACCCGCGATAAGATAGGGATGCACAACATCGTCAAACGACGCTCATGATTATGTAATGTTCTTTAAGTTAAATTTTGTTTTATGTGATTGAATTTATTTTTAATTTAATAAAGATTTATTTCATTAAGTGTTCTCCTTCTGTTTCCACTACAATGAGTAATATGTGCGATGTTATAATCAATTTTCAGTGTTTTAAAAAATAGTGATAACACATACATTATTAAGGAGCTTGCAATATTAACTTTAGATAGTGAAATTCAATTTCATTGTGTTTATAAACCACCGATCGATTGAAATGTATTATCCATTAGTAAAAGACGTTCAAATTTGTAGCTCACACGAAAGTATCATTCCATCCCTGTGAAATGCTGGGGATTTCAATTATAGAAATATATCTATCGATTTGGAAAATGTTTTAATTAGCTTACAAACTATAAAAATTTACGTTAAAGGAGATACTAAAACTAAAACTATATGGGAAAAACTGATGGTGACATCGTTTACAGATTATGAAATAATTAATTTAGAAACACATTACAGTGTGCCAAATTTGAGAAATTTAAATAATAAGTATGATGCTATAACGAGTACTGTAGAATGTTATGCGCACACTGATGGATGAATTAATATATGTTCATTACAAAATACATATGTGATGATGAAATGGTATGATATGAACGTCAGACCTATTTTATTTGCAATAAAGTATCCTATACAGCAAACATTATGGAAAGTTACTGCAGAAACATTAATTTACGAGTGCCCTGATAAAATTTGTAATTTTTATGATAAATTACCTGAATCATTGAGGAAAAAATCAAAAGTGTTAAAAAATATTTGCCATGTTTTAAACATCATAGATTCGATATACCCGATTCATTACAGCTTAGCACAGCTCATCCTATCTTAATTAAAGATTGTAAACAACCCAGAAACTTTAGGAAAAGATTTTAATAATGGAGATCAAACAATTTTAGAAGAAAATATAGTTCGCAATTGTGATGGTCCTGAACCTACAACAATTCCAATTTCTGCTTATAATATTTTTTTTTGATTTTTAAACTTTTTGTTTGTAATTTTCATATTTAAGTTGTAAATTTTGATTTCCAAATCTTTTTTATTTGTAATTTTTTAGTATTTCAGTGATAAATTTTTGAATAAATGTATATAATTCATAAAATTAGTATTTTCTTCTTATTCTTCTTTACTGTAACTTCTTTTCTTCTTTTAACCTGTATAGTTTATAGTTAATTTTGAAACAGACATATATTATACATATAGATAATAGTTAAATTGAAAATAAACAACAAGTAAATAAATGGGTAAGTATAAAAACCATGTATTTTATCAAAAATGTTTTACATGCATATATAGAATTTTTTTTTTTTTTTTTTCTTTCCCTTTTTTAAATTGTGTGTGCTGTTTGTAACTGCTGTGGTCATTACAGCACACACAAGGGGAGGTTATTTATATTTGTTGTGTTAGGCCACTCATTCTTACAAAGGCTATAATTCGAGTGATATTTATTGATTCGTTAGAGAGTATGCCCTCTATGTTTCCCAGCAAGTCCAGTTGTTTTCGTAATACCTTCATCTTTTGGCAGGTGAGCAGTATATGAGAGACTGTTGGTATGGTTATCTGGCCGCACAGGGGACACATAGTCGGAGGCGGGGTTTTATCGATTATGTGTTTGTGGGAAATAGCGATATGCCCGATTCGCAGTCGGCTGAGGATCTTAAAGTCGTTTCTGGATGTTCCTTTTGGTGGCCACCATGGTTCAACTGTAGGCTTTATGCTTCTTAAGAATATTGTAGCAGCTGCTCATTCAGTTCTCCACTGCTTTTCGCACGCTCTGAATAATGTGTATTCCATTGATGTCGGTAGTTCCGCGTCTTCTGGCATTGGTGAGAGCAAGGCAGACCGTGCTGCTATTTCAACCCTCTCGTTGCCAGGCACTCCACTGTGTCCGGGAACCCATATCAGCGACACATGACTGCCCTTTAGGTGTAATTGGTATAAGTTGTGCCATATCTCTTGTACCAGCTGGTTGTTGTATTTTGGGCCCTTAATCATGTTTAAGGATTGTAAAGAGTCAGTAACCAGGAGGTAGTTACTGGTTCTGGTGTGAGATGTGGTGATGTGGTGGAAGCAGTGTGCGATTGCGTACAGCTCTGCGTCCAATGCTGAACAGGCATCGTTGAGCCTGGTTTCGTATAAGATGTCATCATCCTCTAATGCACAGGCTGCTGACAGTGAACCTTTTTCACCGACTGCCTTGGCTCCATCTGTGTAGTAAATTAGATGGTTGTAGTACTTGTTAATTGCCCTAACTGCCACTTTCACTGGATATAGGGGGCTTGTTGTATTTGGATTTTGTGTTAACGATAGATCGATATTTATTTGGACCGTGATCCAAGGAGGAATGTGGATTTTGGGACTGGCTGTTGTACGGACATAATACCACATCTTCGCAGTTCTATCAGTAATTCTGGTAATGGGTCGCCGGGAAAGTTTGATTCGAGGTGGTAATGCTCTAACTTTAGGGGAAGGTTTCGTGTGTTGTTGAAGTGGTGGTACATACTTCGCTGTGTGAAGTATTTTCGGGATAAAAGGAGTGGAGGGCACCCGGATAGAACACACATGCGGGTAGCTGGGGAGGTTCGATGCACTCCCAGAATGGTTCTCAATACGGAGTGGTGGACAGGATCGAGGGATTTCAATAAGGATTTACTGGATGAGGAGTACACCTGGCACCCATAGTGGATTTTTGATAGGATTAGAGATCTATATATATATTGAAGAGGAATTTAGGATGGATATTACATCTTGAACTCGCCAGGTATTTCAATATGGGAATGGAATTGGTACAGCTATGTTTTAAGTTGGAGATGTGAGGCTTCCAGGTAGGACGTAAATCAGTTAATCCAAGTAATTTTACAGTAGTTTTTTGGGGAAGAGGGAGGTTATTTAGGTTTAAGGATATACTGGGAGAGGTGCGGCGCCCCCTGCAAAAATCAACATATACAGATTTGCTCGCTGAGATGGCTAGGCCATTTTTCCACGACCAGCTCTGTATTTTATCGATGGCTTTTTGGAGGATTTTTTGAGCAATCGGAGGAAAATTTGAGGATATTGAGATGTTAAGATCATCGATGAACAGCCGGGCGGTTATGGGCGGCGAGATGCAATCGACTACATCATTGATATATATTATGAATAAGGTTGCACTTAGGGCAGAGCCTTGTGGCACACCATTCTCAGTTGGAATTGGTGCTGATAATGCTGTACCGATCTTAACCCGGATCGTTCGGTTGCTAAGAAAGCTAGCGATATAATTGCCCATATGGCCATTTATTCCGGCGGCTTTGAGCTTTAATAATAGTCCATGCCTCCATATGCGATCGAATGCTTTTTCAAGATCGAAAAAGATAGCATATGTATGTTGCTGGCGATGGAAGCCCGTTAATATTTGCCGTTGCAGCGTTATTAGGTGGTCGTTTGTCGATCTCGCTTTACGCCCTCCGGCTTGGATAGGAGAGAGGATATTGTTTTGTTCAAGGATATAGAGGAGGCGCCTATTTACCATTTTCTCCATTACTTTGGATAGGACATTCAAGAGGGAAATTGGACGGTAACTTTCAGGACGGAATGGATCTTTATTTGGTTTTAGGATAGGGACGATGTATGCCATTTTCCAGATTTGAGGAATATTGCCGGATAGCCATATTTGGTTATAGATGTTAAAAAGAAACTCTTTAGCGTGTGCTGGTAGATATTTGACCATGTACCGATGAACAGAGTCGGGGCCAGGTGAACTGCTGCGAGTATGAAATTTGAGTTGGAATTTTAGCTCAGCCATTGAAAATTTGGTGTTATAGCCGTCCGTGGGCTGTTGGGAAAAGGATAATTCATGTTGTTGGTAGGAAGCTTTTTTAGATGAAAACTCGGTGGGATAGACTTGGGAGGAGAACTCATTCTGGTAATACTGAGCGAAGATACCCGCAACATTGCTTGGGTCCGATACAACTGAGTCGTTATGGATTAAGGAGGTAGGGGGGTTGGATTGGTTCAGACCATTCATTGCTTTAATTTTTGCCCACGTCATTTTGTTGGATGTAGACTGGGCTATAGATTCGATAAAGGATATCCAGGCTTCCTATTTTTTCTTCTTGACTATGTACCGTGCTTTGGCGCGTAGCTTTTTGAATTCTATGAGGTCGGTAAGCAGTTTTGTAGATTTGTATTTTCTGAGGGCTCGTTTACGGTTTCGTACCGCTTCGGCGATTTCACTGTGCCACCAGGGTACTCGGCGAAGGCGGGGCAAGAAAATTTTTTATTGTAATATATGACAATGGAAATATAAAATGAGAATAAAAATATGTACATAAAGCATAGTAATATTTGTAATAATATGTAACAATCAACAAATGATATGTTATGGAAAGATAGAGAGTAATATATATATATATATAGAAATATATATAAGAAAAATATATACAGAGAAATATGTACACACATGTGAAGATAAATGACTAGCATAAAAAACTAATAATAATAAATATCATTAATATTAATACTAGGTAGGAGCATATGCAACTTAACAACTAGATAATAATAATACCACTCTCTCACATAATCTATATTTACACACATTTCACTCTCTCTGATTTACTCTTACTTAAATGATTAACATCCATATCTCGCATGATCCCAATATAAACTATTCTTAAAAGTATTATACATGTTTAGTTCACCTAGGACGAAACGGCAAGGTTGTGTGCTGCCTCCCTTTCTTTTCAACATATATACGGAAACAATATTTGAAGAAGCACTGGATGAAAATGATGGAGAAATCAAGGTAAATGGAACAACTGTCAATAATATCAGATACGCAGATAACAGTCTTCTTATAGCAAATAGCCATAGTGAAGTTCAGAAAATGCTGGATAACATTGTGAAAGAAAGTAAAAAACTTGGGCTTACAATCAATGCTACCAAGACTAAAATAATGATGTTTTCAAAGAAACCCGTCAGCTGCAGCATAAACATTGAAAGAGAGACGATTGAACAGGTCACTTCAATAAAATACCTAGGTGTCATCTTGGAGGAAAATGGAACCATGGAAAAAGAAATTCGATCACGAATAGGACAAGCCCGATCTACTTTCACAGAGATGCGCAACCTGTTCATCAGACAGGAACTCAGCATTGAGCTGAGAGTGCAAATGCAGAGATGCTATGTCCTCTCGGTTTTATATTACGGATGTGAAAGCTGGACATTAAATGCGTCCCTAGAAAAACACATAGAGGTTTTCGAAATATACACATACCGCCGCATTTTAAGAATTTCATGGATGCAGAAAATAACTAATCTTGAAGTCCTGGATAGAATGAAGAAGCAGGTGGAAGTTATGCGCTCTATCAAAGAACAGAAGCTGTGTTACCTCGGCCGTATCCTATGAGGAGAAAAATATGAAATTCTTAGAATATTGATAGAGGGGAAGATAGCAGGAAAACAATCCACTGGAAGAAGACAGAACTCCTGGATGAAGGATTTAAGACGATGGTTCGGATGCTCATCAATTGAGCTGTTCCGGTCCGCTGTCTCAAAGATCACCATTGCTTTGTGGATCATTAACCTCCGTTGCAGAGTTGGTGTGTGAAAAAGAAGAAGAAGAGTACAAATTTAAATAAATAATAAGTTTTCAGTTGTAAATAACAAATAAACATAAACCACTTGTATGTATATGGAAATATGTTCATTCATTATTCATATACATTTTCAAAAAGAAAAATATAGTTCAAGTATTAAAAATGTTTTCCCCAAGAATGTGTTTTTGAATAAATAATAATTTTTCAGTTGTAAATAATAAAGAAATATAAATTGTTTGCATGTATATAGAAGTACACCAATTACTTACATTTATTTTGAGTATTAAAAATTTTCCCAAAGAAAGTATTTTTGAATAAATAACATGCAACAAATAAATACAGATTGTTCATATGTATATAGAAATATACCTCTATTACATGTGTTTTTCCAAAGGATATAATTTTGAATAAATAATTTTTTCAGTTATAAATAATATTGAAATATAAATCATTTTGAAAAGAAAAATGTATTTCAAGTATTCAAATTTTTTCTAAAAAATGTGATTTTGAATGAATAGTGAATATTTTTTTTTTTTTGATTGGAGTGTCTGAAAATATGAATCACTTGCGCATAGATGTAAATATGTTCCTTATTCATATTTATTATTGAAAAGAAAATTATATTTCATGACAAAGTTATTATATATTATATTTCAAGTATTAATAATTTTTACTAAGAATGTAATTTTGAATAAATAATATAAATTTTTTCAGTTGAAAGTATTTGAAAATATAAATCACTTACATGATAGGTATATTCATTTTTGGGGAAAAAAATTATATATATTTCGAGAATTAAAAATTTCCCAAAGAATATGGTTTTTGAATAAATAATAATTTTTAGTTAAATGAAGAATTATGAAATATGAACTTATAATTTTTTAAATTCAACATAATCAATTGTACATTTAGAAAATAAATACATTATTAGAATTTAATGTTGTATATATCATATATAGAAAAAGTACACAACACAGTTTTTGTTTATTTTAAATATACATAATAAAATAAATATGAGTCAATAATAAACATGGAAATAAATAAAAATATACCACATTTGAAAAATTTAAATAAGGAGTTGTAAGAAAGGCTGTTTTTCAATATGAATAGTGATGATCAAAAAATGAAAATAAAATGAATGAGCTGTAAAAGATTACTTTTGAATGAAATAAAAAAGTTAAATTATCGAATAATATGTGAAATATATATTAAAATGGAAACTTAAAATGAAATGGTTCGTAAATATATTTATTTTTATGATATTTTAATGAACAAAAGCATAAAAATAATAAATGCTGATTTTATTTTGTAGACTTTAAATGTGATTATGTTGCATATAAGTATAAAATATTTCAATTACTTATTAAACAGAGAAAAGATCCGGGAAAATTGAATTGGTTTTAAATGTCTCCAATCGTTTTTTGGATGTCTTCACCTTTTTTTTTTTTAAATCGTTTTAAAACGACTCCATGTCTAATCAACAACCCCAGTTAAAGAAACAAATTAAAACGATGAGATTAGTATGATGAAAATATATGAAAAAAGAAAATAAAAATAACACAATAAAGTTTCTATCATATTCAAAATAAATAACTCTGCGTATAAATGATCAAATAAAAATGCTCAATAGTTTCACAATGAGTGGAACAAATCAACATGTGAATATAGCAAAAATTAAAATAATAATGTTCCAAAGGTATAAATGTATCTATCAGTTCCAAAATAATTATATACATGTGTGGACAGATATAACAATAATTGAATTTCTATTGGTTTCAAAATAATTTTGTGTGTGTGTGGGCTGTAAAATAAAAATTTCTATTAGTTTCTAAATAATCCGGTATGGGATAATAATCACTTTTTTTTTTAAATTTCAGTAGTAATATATGAAAAATTAATAATTTCTTTTTGAGGAATTTATGTATAGACAAACACATGCATATCATTTAATAAAATAATACATAAAATATGATAAATAATATATAAATAATATGCAAAACAATACACAAATGATAAATAATAAAAATAGTAATAATTTACAAATTATAGCTTAGTTCAAGTATATTATCTGAGGAATAGGATAATAAGTAAAATTTGTCAAGAATAGTGAGAAATATGGTAATGAAAAGTGTTTGAATTAATAATATTGAAAGCATATTTTGGAATATGTGAATACTCACTGAGGAAAATAAAAAAAAAAGGAAAGTGAGAATGTTTACTTACCAACATATTTTTTCTGGAAATTTTTTCAAAAATTTGCAGCACAGCTTCCTACTCAAAAAATATATGTATTCAGCTCACTAAAAATCATGGGGAATGCTACATAAAATATACAATTTGCATGGAGAATTAACATAGCATAAAAATAAATGTATGTAATTAAATATTAGTACACATCACAATTATAAATAGAGATGCAAAAATTATATTATATAAAAATATTGACTATTCCAAGAAAAAGACAAATAAGCATGGGGATACCCTTATATAATTTTTATATTATTTGACTTGCAATGTAAAATCATTGGAATATGTACTATGAAAAATTAGTAATAAGTATTTCTTTCTTTCGCTATATATCTAGAGATATCTATTAATATTTTTGTAAAAATGAAAAAAAATGATTAAATCCAATTTCGAAAGATTTTTTTTTTTTTAATTCTCCTCCTCACCTTTTTTATATGCGCCATTTGTAACTACTAAAGTCATTACAGCACATATATGGAGGTAATTTATATGTGTTCAGTCGAACCACTCATTCTAACAAAGGCTATCTTGTGACGTTAGTTGTAATATTTGCCTGACAGTCCTATAAATTGTTGAATAGGCTATGTTGCGTCCTGAACGTGGCGAACTTTGGGCACGTGAGAAGAATGTGTGGAACTGTCGGTATACCAGCCTGGCCATAGAAGAAGTACATAGTGGGGGGCGAAGATTTGCTAATTAGTTTATAAATTGCCAAATCACTTATCCGTAATTAAAATTATTTAAAGTATAAAATCCAGAAATTATGTAATAAATTGTACTTGGCCAATTCGTATGCGGCCTGTTTCATTCTCTATCCCATCGAAATATTCATTGTGCAATAGAACACATTTAATAATAAACAAGGACTATTAGCAGGAGATAAAACGGACTGTCGGTTATTCTCCTCATGCGTTATCCGGTAAACATAAAATCGAAGTAATGTATTTAAATTACTCAAAGTTTCTCTATTATTCAAGACTATACCGATTTAGTGCAACTTAATCAGTAACGTACGAACAATTTATTTAAAAGATCAATGACGTTTTAGTTTTCGAATAACGAAAAACAACGAATTAATCACTTAATTTTTTCTTTCTTTGTTTTTAATAATCATAAGATATTTAAAATCGCTAGAGTCGATCTTATTAAATGTATTCAGTACATTTCACACCTCTGTTCACAATTTCATTCGTAATTTATATAAAAATACAAATCTAAAAATTCAGACGTATAAAAAAAAGTTATAAGCGGAAAAGGGGAAAATACACGAAATACATTCAAATGAAATCAAGCGCCATTTCATTCTTTAAATACTCGTAATTCCCTTGATAATCTTACCGTCTTCTAGAACAATGTTAGTGGTTCCAATGCGAATTTTCTTATCGGGTTCCGTATATTCTACACGTGTAAAACCAATCCTCATTAAAGGTCATGTCCAAAGATAGTTAACATATTTTATGGGGGGGGGGGTATACCAAATACACAGAATAGCAATTATTTCACCGCTTATTTGCTCAAATCAAAAGTGACAAAAAAGCATTTTACGAATGAAAATGATATTGAAAACATTCATAAATGTTAACGTGATCACGTTGTCTTCGAAATGCGTCGGGGTATTTGATAAATTAAATAATTGTTTTAAATTGGTGTTTAAAATTAATTACTGTACAACATAAAAGAAACAATGAGTGAAATAAACAGATATATGTAGTATTCGATTAGTAGTTATATTTCATAATTTGGCAGGTGCTTTTTTTTCTATTGTAATTCCTGAAACGGTCTAATTCCTGTTAAAAGCATTGTTTATATTTCAACGAACTTCTGCGTCCTAAAGGTAACACGGTATGAACTGATAAGCACTAATTCAGCGACAATTTATTATGCGCGCAACCATTAGTAATTGTTTAAAATACATTTGGTAGCGCGGTAGCCCAGTGGTTATGGTGCTCGGCTACTGAACCAGATTTATATCATAGGCTTTTGCGAGTTGTCTCATTCCAAACCCAAGTCGCTGTCGCCCAGTGGTATATACCTAATCTGAAATAGTGAATATTGGTTATGCCAGATAAATCTGGGAAAGTAAAGGCAGATCCCATGAGTATTCTCCTTAAATCCATTAGGCTTAGTAAATTATGAAAAGCTTAATTTCACAATTTCCGACGCCCTGTCAAGGGTAGGCGGATTACTTGCAAAATATATATATATGTATATATAGTATTAGCGAATGCCCTAAGAGTGTATTTTTAAATACAGTCGAAATCAGTTTAGACGAAACTGTAAGAACAAAAACTATGTTAAGCATTAAAAGAAATCTCATCTTAAAAGTTGGTACTGTACATAGTTATTCTATAATAAGCAAATAATAAATTTCATATTATAATTATATAATTACGAAAAAGATTAATGTTTTGCTTTTCTAAAAAAGTCAACAGTTTCCTTTTGAGCACTCTTCTCTACTAACTTATTATCTATAAATTACCCTAATTAGTTTAAATTATTTTTAAAAATTATAATTAGCGAATTAGTACATCGCATCATCAGTTTCCACTACCGGTGAAAAATGTAAACTTTTTCAATTCCGCAAAACATCAAGTTTTCGAATTAAGCGAGGCTTCTTCATTTTTGTTTTTGTATTATCAGAATCAAATACCATATATAATGTAAGTACATCGATTTAATTCCAGACCAAATTTGCATCTCACCCTGAACGACTTGCGCTGTTTTCAATTAGTTTTTTTAGAAATCCGGAAACACTGTTCGTAAGACGCCAAAGAGGAAAAAATTATTGCCGCTGTCGAGATGTTCCAAATAAATTAAAATACAAGTAAACATTCGATTATTTTATAATTTAAACGATGAAATAAAAATAAAAAATCTCTATTTTTATTGCAAAAATTGACCGTTTTCCAACTTCCAAAGTCGTTTGTTTCATCACGAATTCACATTAAATGAAATGAACAATTCGTTTCACCGATTTTATGTACTCGTAGAAATTATTTCAAGCTTGCTTACAATCAGAGAAAATCAAAGCTTCAAATGTAGATTATATCAGTTTGCAAAAAAATTGTACAACGCATGAAAACGTACCGTACGCTTGATTTAAGCGCAGGTCAGTTATTGCAAAGGATGTGATTTTCATGTTCTTCATATTCGACGAATGTTCGAAGAGAGTTTAAAAATACATATATACCAGCTTCTTTTTACTAACCGCATATTTTAGTGTAAGCAAAAGAGTACTACTAAATTCGACGATCACCATCGGGGTGGTACAATCTTGCACTAAATGTTTAATGATTAATATAGTGCGTGATTTTATCGCGTAAATAAATATTTTAATTTATATTAATTTTTCTTTACTGTATAACGTTGTCTATGAAAAATTCAGATTATTTCTCCGATGCTAACCTGAACATTCCGTTTATATTGAAACGGCACTGGTGTTAATTTTCACATTCTCTGTTCTAAGGTCTGAATATATATAATTCTGCTGCATAGGTTGCATCCTATATGTTTATATTTATATATTAATTTCAACGTAATTCTTAGGCTACCCCCCATTCGAAAAAATGTCCCAATTTTATGTAACGTTTGTTATATTTTATAAGATTTTTGTTATTGTTATTCAAAAAATGTCACAATTTTATGTAATGAAATATGTAACGAAAAATGTAACGAAAAAATGTCTTAATTTTATGTAACGGAAGTTAAATGTTAGAATAGGATTTTTGTGGTTATGTTATTTTTTGTGTGTGTTGATGCCAGTAAGAATTACGTTGTAAATTTTGATCATTTTATGGAAAGTATAGAAGAGAAAGAGACAGAAATGAAAGCAAAAGGGGTCAAGGGGCACAGCCCCTTGCGATGCCAAAGTGGCCGAGTTTGTATATATATATATGTATATATATATAAATGATCTCTGAGACTTAAAGGAGAATGGAAAAATGATCAGCACACAGATGATACCGTCCTCTTACTTAACTATCGTGTTCCGACTGCGTTGCAGTCTCTTATGCAGGAAGATGTAGCTAAAATTACAACGTGGTTAAGGTAAAACAAATTATCTGTCAACACTACTAAAACTAAGTACATATTATACACATATCAGATTTTAAAGATATGGAGCGATTTGAAAGTTTATTTCAACACCATCTCCCCCATAGAATGATTATGGAGTCTTGTTGATTCGTCGGTTTGTTTTCTGATCCTGGTCAAAATTCTATTCATCGGAAAAAAGAGCAAATCCAGACTAAGTCGTTTTGCTCGTATTAATTGATAATTTCAAGTTTGTACAGACGTAAACTATCTCTTTCGCATTACGTAGGATTTATACCGGAGGTTTCTTCGTGGGCAATATTACGGATTGTACTCTCAGAAACAATAAGGCCTCTCGCGAAGGCCCTTACGGACTTTGAAGTCATTAATGTCTCGAACTTGTTGAACAAACTATAGTGTTCTAATGCCGTCTAAGTTGTGCACTTAGCAAGACTTTTCACATCGCCACCAGATCTTTCTAATTCGTGACGAACTTTATGTACAAACTATCGGGCGACGTTCAAAAATCGATGGATTTCAACTGCATTTGAGGTATGGCAATGATACAATGATAATAGTATGTTTTTATTTTCCTGCGTTAGGTTATTGTCTTCCATTTTTAATTTGAAAAAAAATTTGAAAAAATGTTACTGTGTACGAAATGACAGCACTATATATTGATACGGATTCGGGACTTTTGGCGCTATCTTTGTTGGACGTTCGAGCTAGAAATTATTCTTCGATTTATTCATTAATTCTCGGCTTCTCGAACGTCGATATATTTTACATCGCCGCTTTGTCGTGTCTTGGTTGCTTATTTGGCCGATACAAAAAATCCCCGAGATAATTGGCGTGATCGTCGAGTACACGGTCGCGCTAGGGTAGAGACTTTATAGTGTCTGGGTGGTAGTGGTCCGCAGCTAAGACAATGATATGCGCGTGCGGCAAGAAGCGCTAAATAAGATGTGCCGAGTAATGTCGAGCCGAGAGAATATTATAAAAGGCAGGGTAATTTACGCGGTATTATTATAAGATATTATAGAAAAATCGGTGTTCGCATTATTAATTGATAAGGTACCGGGTAATTTCAGCGATTCGAAAAGCCCATGGTGTACCGAAATCTTCGTACATGCTCTTGCACTGTAATCCGATAGACAGTTAATTGGTTGCTCGACTCCAATAATGGTCGTTCGTTTAATTTTGTCGTGAGACCACGCCGTCGCGTGTATCTGTTTTACCCTAGTCATTGTTAATTTCTGCGTGTATTCATCATAATTTGATCGAAATTTTGTTGTTTTTTTTTTTTTGGTTTGTGTAATTTTTTTCACTAGTCTAAACGCATTTCTTTTTTGTCTTATGCATTTATAACGCGGTCGTGTCGCTTTGTCTGTGATTTTTTCGAATATATGCGTTTTTTTTTTAATAAAAAGGTTTTATTTGGACACGTAGTGGGCCCGTGACATCTCCACCGGGAAGACACTGCCGCCCTCGACCGGCGGATTTCGCGAATTCTTTACGTATTTTTTTTATTATTTTACCTCATTAAAGCCTAGAGCTCTGCTCAGCAGAGTTGATCCGGTTGTGGTAGCCGTTACCTGCCACTGGCGCTCGTTATTTTTTTTGTTTATATTTTTTTTAGCTTCTAGTTTTTCTTGTAAAAGTCAATTAAAATAATAAAAAAAAAAGAGGGAAAGAAAATCCTGAAGAAAAACTCAAAGTCGTGTTCGTATCAAATGGCCCCCTAAACAGGGACTCGAAATCATAGAATCCATAACAAATAGAAGATATTCATATTAAATAGCGTCCGGAACAGGGACAAATGGCAGAAATTAAAAGATTCATATCGAAATCACGTTATTCACATCAATATACATATATATATATATATATATATAAGTGCCCTTAATTACCTTATGCATCCTGTGTATGTAGTATAACATTTCACGATCTTTGTTATATATTTCGAAACTCCGCTACTCCTAGTAATACTTAAAAAAATTAATGTTATTTTTATTTTTATTTATTTTTTGATTTTTTATGGTGAAAATCTGACAAAAATGTTTAAACGACGATCAGTGCAGGAAAACAGTTTTATTTTTTAGCTCATCAATTACGGACACTAACTCGGCGCGAGTGATATTTTAGTGCTCGAACCAGCTCCTATCTGAACGAAACACCACTGCCTAATCAACTACGCCGCGATAGCTCGTTTGAGAGAAACCTTGATAATGATGCTGACTACTCAATTGGTCGGGCCCTATTATTACATTCACGTATAGCATGCAGACGATTCACATATTATGATCTAAAAATGTTTATGTACAAATATCTATCGAATAATGAAATGAGACGAAATAATAATTAAATAAATAAAAAATGAATACTTAATTTGCCTGCAGCTTTTTTCAGTGTTGTTAACTGGTACGGTGATTACATGATAATCCGCATATCGTCCTTCTTTCAGGGCTATCGCAAAATATTTTCTTCTTCTATATCTTTATCCGTTCGGTAGTTTTAAAAATACGACTATCGTCAGTATCGCAGTTTACTTGACAAGACTTTAATTATTTTACAATATCACCTGTTCTATTCTACATTATGAACCTTAATTTCATTAATTTACGGTAAAATTAGATATTCTTATTACACGTCACAATTACTAAAATTATTCACTAGGCATACGTTTTTGAATGATTTTAACAACAGGCAACTAATACCGCTGGATTTACTTATCAGCGAATCGTACATCACATTTTACAGTAGTTGGAGAGGTAAATTTTTTTTTTTAATGGAAACACTGCGAAACCCCGAAAACTATAAAATTAAAGGGCCCCTTCCGCAGGGTTCGTCTTTGTAGGATAACCCGTCTTTTTTATTTCTATTTTTTCATATAGTGATGATAGGTGAGAAAAGTTCAAATTTTTTTTATGTATTCAACAGTCAAATGGTCATTTGAAACAAAAAAATAACAAAACTATATTAATAATACTTTTCTAATACCGTTATTACCTTTTTTTCTGAGAAATATATTGTCAGTCTCAAATTAATTAAACGAGAAGGCAACATTTTTAATTTTCATTCTGCACAAATTTAAAACAAGGCAAATAGCACGCGAAAAAAATACACAAATAAAAACTTATTATATCAAAATAACGTACGATTATCTTGTTACTTCCAAGAAATGTCAATGATTCACACATTGAAAGGACATAACGAAACATTAACGCAATATGTTTTAACAACCGATAATTCAATTAACAGGTAAACCGCGGACTAAAATCATTCGACGATTATTTCGAATGCCGCTTTATGCCAAATTTAGGACAAGGAGGTAGTATTAAATTGCTCCATCTTAATCAAGAAGTTATTGAACCATCGGAAAGAAACAGAAAAACAGTAGTATGCGGCGCTATTATTTTAGTAGTGCCTGTGATGTCACATTAAGATAAATACTGATGCCGAGCACTGCCGAAGGTGCCAAGCCAGTGTTGACGAGCGTAACCGAAATCAACCGAACGCATTCATCGGATTATTTTTCAGCATTAACTGGACGACGAATACGCCCTTTTTCTGCTAATTCTAACGACATTCATGCATAAATGGTACTGCCAATATCGCAGTTCCATATAACCGAATTTGATCGAGTTGTTAAAATTCTTCGAACAGGTTTTCATTTCTTTATACTACGCTCTTTATTTTGGTAGTGTTACCGAGCTAACCTTTCGTAGTATTCACAGCGTTTTGTGCAAGTTAAAATGCGGTTTACGAATAATTCAGTTTAAACAGAGAAAAGAAAATATGAATCGGGCCTGTATTGCATTATTATTTACCAAAAAAAAAAGTATTAAACAAATGTCTTTTTTAAGTTTACTTGCAATGTTATTATTGTTAAAAATAATTTTCATTTTTCTTTAGGGGTGCTACAGTGCCTTAAGTCTTATGTACGAACCACCACTGCTTGGATTTCTCATCCTCGAAAACTGCATATGTCCTATTCTTAAAGAAGCGTCCTCTTATTTCCAATACTGATATCATCCTCTACCTAAAACATGTATCTATCCCATTCCTTCCTCTTCCATGAAGTTTCTGGGTCTAACGTTCGGTGAGAGATTATCGTGGATTGCACACATATCTATCCTAAAGAGTAGTTTTGGATGAAATTCTTGTCTGTCTTGAAATGTTTATCCAACCACAAGTACAATACAGATTCGAAACTGCTGTTATCAGTATCCAAAGCCCTTTCCAAAGTAAACTGTCATGCAGTTGCCAGACATATTCCTCTGCTAATAAAACACTTCTAAAATGTATCGATCCAATCCACAATACTTCTTTATGTTTCTGATAAGAATTACGAACTGCATCTTTTCCGCCAATTGCCAACTGTAGTAGCAAGACGTTCTAGGAAAAGGATCATTGCTCTGCAGTTTATTATTATATCTGCTTAATAAAAATTATTTACATACTTCAAATACGTAAGAAAATATACCCTATAGTTTGCTGGGCTGCTCTATTTTCTCTTTTAAAAAAAAAAAAACCCTCACGAAAACAACTTTTTTAGGTCTTTTGAAGCAAAATTAAATGTTACGCGAACGCTGCTGCAGTACTTTTAAAAATTTACGAAATAAAACAATTAAAAATGCGAAAGTTTGTGCAGCGAAACAGCTAGCCAATCCTGTTTCCTTTGTACTACCGCATGCTCTTCTCTCAGCTGCTTGTTTTACAGACATTTTTACTCGGCATTTTTATATTAATACACACTCTGTAGCATATGCATAAGTATTTATATTTTTGGGAACGCCAACCAAGGGCACTAACCCATCATCCAGGAATTACGAATAAAAGGATTAGATTTTAATATATAGATAAATAGAAGAAATAAACTCTGCTAAAGCTCGAACAACATCTGGTGAAGGAAAGGAAAGTATGTAGGAAGCACAAAAAGGAGTAGGCAGTTCAAGATGTAAGAGCTTAGTGTACAGAAGGGAACGCTCCTGCACCGGAAGACACCATTCAAAAAGAGAATATGATCCGCGTCACAAACGCAGTCCTGATCCAAGGGATGAAAAACACAACAAGTGGAGAAGAAACAATAGGAAAAAAACGAAAAAGAGTTGGAATAAGACAATTATGGTTGAAACGAAGACGCGTTATGGAGGAAATGATGAAGCGACTGAGACCAGGTAAGTCGGAAAACCAAGGCCGTAATAGAGGAAGAGGCTCTATTAATTTGTAAAAAGAATGAGGATTAGAAAAGGGGAGGTAATGCAGATAGCCCCGACCATGATTTGAGGTGTGCTTGCTTAGACTGAAAAATTATATTGTTAGCAGGAAACTTATTGATAAATTTGCCGTTAAAGGAAGCAGAGCGAGCAAACGAGTCGACTAGGTTGTTGCCCGCGATGCCATTGTGACTGGGAATCCAAAGAAGATCGATTTGAATAGAACGAACTAAGAAAAGATCGGCAATTAAGGAACGAATACAAAAGATAATGTAGTCGCATGAAGGGGATGGAGAAGGAGAAGATATGGCCTGCAAGACACTCTTCGAGTCGGAATAGATAAGGTATTTGTTATTATAAGAGAAAAGTGCAATGAACAGAACTGCGCGAAGTATTGCATACGATTCTGCAGTTAAAATAGAACATATAGAAGGAAGCTTATAGAGTTCGTAGTGCGGAAGGGAAGAATCAAGGAAGAGGGCCCCGACGCCCTCATCGCTCTTGGAACCATCCGTAAAAAGAACGGAAGGGAAATAAGGACCTCAAAGCCTCGCTGAACTCGCTTGAGGCGATTGGAGGGAAGCCTTTAGTGTGAGAAGGAAGGAAAAATAATTTAGGAGGATGTAAAAAATCTGAAAAACTGAATGTAAAGAACGGGAGAGTTTATGGAATGGTGAATAGAGAGAAAGGCGCCGAAAAACATGAGGAAAAATAGGAATCTTCAGGGAGGAAAACTACCACATATGTTAAAGAACAAATGATTGAAATCGTAAAATAATTGTATTAATTTAATAAACACGCGCCATATATGTATACTTTTAATGACAATGTATGTTTATTGTTTCACGTAACGTGCTGCATAGAATAATTGATAGTGATCAGTGCATTGTTTCTAGCAGCCTTATCATCGCTGCATGTCGGCTCTATAAATTACGATTAAAGGTTCAAACGTCGGCGCTTTTAGATTTAATCTTAATGAGATATTTTTATCGTACTATAATTCATTACTGAATCATTTTCTTATCGCAGTGCATCCTGTTCTATGGTTCACGTAGTTACTACGCAGATTTCCTCAACTTTAAGAGTTTCTCTTTGCTTCCCTCTCCTCATTGTCCGTTGCATCTAGATGAAGCAGTTGTCTGTGATGCTGATCACATTTTCTTCGAGTGCTCTGCTCTTTCTGCGGAGCGTCCTCTTTTCTATCTTCACCTTATAAAGCTGGGACTTCCCACTCCTTACTGTGCGTCTTACATCTTGTCCCTTCCTTCCCAGTCTGTTGTTCTTGTCCTTGGTTCCTTTATTTCAGCTGTCTCCAATCGAATTAGGTTCTAGTTAGTTGTCTCTTCTTCCCATTGTGTCTGGGCAATGGTCCATAGTTGATGCGCCCAAAAAAAAAAAAAAAAAAAAAAAAAAAAAAAAGATACCCTATAGATTTTTGATATGTTGAATTTTTTGTACGCGTAATAACATTCTCGCATATTTAAACTAATTCGTTCCAAAATCATTTTTGTTTATTTGTTACGATAGTTTTAATGGCATGCAAGTAATCTGTCCAATGGTATTTGTTTTGTTCGCATTTTTTCTTTTTAATTATCTTCCTTTTTAATTTGTCAACGAATTTATTTCCTTTTATTCCACTATGCCATGGTACCCATTTAAATATACATAATTGTGGTTTACTGTTGTAGATTCTACTTTTTTCTTTTATCTTATAAACTATATTCTCCTCAGTTGCATGATCTATTACTTTATATAATGCGTCTAGTGAATCGGTTAATATAAAAAAATTACGATTTTTATTTTCAGTGTTTACGAATCCGTTAATTACTTACTTAATAGAGTGCATATATAATTCTGTTGTACATTATTAATACATTATCGAAATACGAAAGTTCGATAATTACTCGCACTTTTATTAAATATCGCGCAGAAGCTGGTTTTTTTTTCCTTTATTTAATAATCCTCAATAAAAATCTGTTCATAATTGCGATATTCCTTTTTTAGGCATATTAGTGGTCAATTTTCATTTTATATGTGGCATGTTGTATTTGTCGCGTTCAGCTTGTTCCCTCGTTAAAGTTTAACCAACATCATCAAATCATCAGTAGGCTGCTAAGGTTGTCTCTTTTCTTCTGGCGATATTATCAATTAACCATTATTATTGTTCACTGATTCTTATCTCTCGCTAATTCTTATCCCTCACTGATTCTTATCGCTTATTCGACTTCCGATTATACATGTTGCACGTGTGCGAATTAGAACTTGTAGTCATGAACGCACGTGCTGTTCACGCTACTCGTAAATTTCGATTTACTCATCCGAGCAAACTCTCTCATACGAAGTTTCCTATATTCGTCGTCAACGAGTCATATCTTAAGTATACTAAAAATAATGGCGGTTCGTATATACTACTAATGTCTAGGCTAATATTTAGAACAGGTCTGCATTTCAACTGGTAAGTGCAGATGCAGTCTGCTACTTTTATAGACAATACCGCAGTATTAGCCTCAGATATTTCTGAAAACGTCGCTACTAGTAACTTGCAGAATTTTCTAGATCAAATATATAACTGGACAAAAATGTGGAATCTAGATGTAAACAAATCAGCTCATGCAATGTTCACAAATAGAAAAATAATTGGACTTCCGTTGCGATAAACCATAAATGAATACCAGTATTATACGAGTATGATGTGAAATACTTAGGCATGCGGTAGGATCAGAGATTTATGTAGAAACAACACATCATCGCTAAGAAGAAAAAGAGTAATCATCTAATAACCTACATGAATTAGCTTATCAAAAGAAATTCAGCATTAACGACGAATAATAAATTACTAATCTACTAAGTGATTGTAAAACCTACCCAAGACGTTCATTTATGGAGTTTTGCAAAAAGTAGTACTCACATGAAAATGATACAAAAATGCCAAAACAAAATACTTTGTCTAATAACGAATGCGTCTTGGTTCGTAAGAAATGACAATCTGCATAAAGATCTAAATGTTCCTACTGTAATGGCAGAAATTAGACGATATACTCTTCGCCATGAAGACAGATTACACAATCATCCAAATCCGGAAGCAATCGCTATTTTAGATAATTCATGCAATATTAGAAGGCTTAAGCGAGATAAGCCCTATGATATTATTTAACCGCTATTGTACTTACGTTCTTTTGAGGCCTCTGTCACCGGATGGATAGCCTCTTCACGTCAATACTCTTACGTCAGCATTGCTGGATAGTTCATAAGAACTAGTTGTAATTTAAAAAAGAAAAAAAAAATCTTAATAAAGGTCTTTGACAAGTGTAATAAAATCATAGAAGGGAAAAAATAAATATCGATCAAAGAGATAAAAGGTAGACAAATACACAGTATCGAAAGCGATATAAAAGCACAGAAAAACAAGCAAAAATAGGGAAGTAGGATAGTAATGTTATCTATCACCGCCGCATTGCTTTATACACATTCCTGGAACAAGCGATAAGACTGTGGAAAGACGTGCGTAATGCTGTAATTACAATAGGTTGCATGTGAAAACATTAATATATATCGTCGATTCTGCAGATGATTTTAATAACGGAAAACGAACAAAACCTAAAACTCCTAAATCAAATGAAGCAAGTTTCAAAAAACAAGCAAACGACAATGAGATTTAAAAACAGACGGAAAGATTACGAAACAAGTAAAAAGATAAAAACATTTAGCCAAAGTAGTAGCCAATGGCTTGAGTCAGAGAGCTCAAGAACTCGAGGCTTTTCTTAACACACATGTTGTTGACGTCGCATTAATCTCAGAAACACATTTTACAACAAAAAGTTTTATCAGAATTCACGGCTACACTACATATTGGACTAACCACCCAAGTGGCAGAGGACGAGGAGGAACAGCAGTGATAATTAAACAGAATATCAAACACTATTTACAGGAAGAAATACAATTGAATTTCCTACAAGCCACAGTAGTAGCAATAAACTATAATGGCGCAGACCTCAATCTAGCTGGAGCATACCGTCCGCCCAATAGTAATTTTGAAAAAAGTCAATTTATTGATATCTTCAATCAACTCGGTCCTCGTTTTATACTTGCAGGTGACTTTAATGTAAAACACACCGTATGGGGGTCACGTTTGACGACACCAAAAAAAGGTGCTGAACTTCTCAACGCTATCAACATATGTTCGTGTAAGTTCTTTTCATCGCGGAAACCTACTTACTGGCTAACAGATTGCGCGAAGAATCCTGATCTCCTTGACTTTTTCATTACTAAAGGAATCGCTGCCAATTATGTGCAAGTAGAAGGAATTACGGACTTATCGTCAGATCATACTCCGGTACTTATGACACTAAGTTCTGTAGTGATTAAAAAAAGAATTCCGCAAAATCTCACCAATAGATATACTAATTGGAATCAATTTAGAGAAAGCCTTGACTCTTCAATTGAATTTAAAATCAGGCTTAAAACTATTAGTGATTTAGAACAGCAAGCCCAGCACTTTATCAACTTGTTGCGAAAAGCTGCTAGCCAGGCTACTCCAGCTCTTAAAGAAAACGTTCCAAATGAAGTACTGTATCCTATCGAAGTTAGGAAACTAATAAAAGAGAGAAGACGTGCACGGAAAATATGGCAACGCTCCCGTCATCCATCGGATAAAACAAAATTTAATCGAATTAGCAATAAAGTTAATAGGCTAATCAAGGATTTCAAACAGAAAAGCGTCACAAACTACTTAGAAAATTTAAGCCCTGCAGCGGACACAAATTATTCATTGTGGCGTGCAACGCGACGCTTCAAACGTCCACTACTTCATATTCCTCCTCTCAAGGATGAACAAGGGCAGTAGATTCGCGACGACAACAGTAAAGCTGAACTATTCGCTTCGCATTTAGCTTCAGTCTTTACAACACATAATATAAACTCCCAGATCGATACAACGAAAAATTACCAACCTTTCCAGCAAATAAAACCAGTAACTCCTCTTGAAGTTGCACAAGAGTTAGATAATAATATGAATCCCAAAAAGGCTCCTGGAATCGATGAAATTTCACCTGGAGCGCTTAGAGAATTACCACGTAAAGGAATTATCATGCTGACATATCTCTTTAATGCCTGTTTCAGAATGAGATACGTACCAAAATGTTTCAAAATCGCTCAAATCATCATGTTACCGAAACCTGGGAAACCAACAGAAGTAGTAACTTCGTATCGACCAATCTCTTTGTTACCTTCCATATCAAAATTATTTGAAAAACTACTCCTTAAGCGACTCAAGCCCTTATTAAAGATACCAGATCATCAGTTTGGCTTCCGCAATCAGCACTCTACGATTGACCAAGTGCATCGTATAACTAAGCTAATTGAAACAGCCTTTGAAGAAAAAAAATACTGTCCGGCGGTTTTTCTAGACATATCGCAAGCTTTTGATCGAGTCTGGCACGAAGGGCTGATCTATAAAATGAGCAACCTGCTATCGGAAAATATGTGCCAACTTCTTGAATCATATATCTCTGATAGATCCTTCAGAGTTTCTTATGAAGAAGCAAAGTCCAAATTTCATCCAATACAGGCTGGTGTTCCACAGGGTAGTGTCTTAGGACCTTCTCTGTATTTATTGTATACAGCTGACATTCCAACAACAGCCAAGACGACTACTGCTACCTTTGCAGATGACACAGCCATCTTGTCAGTTGGCAATTCCCCAGAATTGGCTACGACTAACTTGCAACATGCAGTAGAAAAAATTAGCAAATGGACATGTGATTGGAAGATCAAGATTAATCAAGAAAAATCAGTGCATGTTATGTTTACGCTTCGTAAATCTAAGACCTGTCCTATATATCTTGATCGTCTTCCTATTCCGAGATCGGACTCTGCTAAATACCTGGGTATGCATTTAGATTCCAGGCTGAATTGGAAGACGCATGTCAAAATGAAAAAGGAACAAACCATGCATAAATTAAGACAGATTTGTTGGCTGATTGGGCGTTATTCTAAACTCAATCTGTCTAATAAGCGTTTGATTTATTGTCAAATCATCAGACCGATATGGATGTATGGTATTTATCTCTGGGGCTGTGCAAAGACATCCAATCGGTTGATTATTCAGCGCGCTCAAAATAAGTGTCTCCGAAACATCACTGGAGCTTTTTGGTATCAACGAAACGAAGAAATACATTCCGATTTAAATATTCCATGGATCGATGAAGTCATACGTTATATTGCAGAAGCGCACGAATACCGACTTCACAGTCACCCAAATCTAGAGGCTTTAGAACTGCTACTTTCCGATGATGACTTAAGGCGCCTTAAGCGCACAAAGCCTTATGAACTAGTCACCTAATTTATTCTGTAATATATTCGTATGTATGTATTTTGTGGATATGGGCATATACTTGGTGTGCGTGCGTGTGAGTATTTATATGCGCGTATGATTATGTATATATCTGTATATTAGGAGTTATGTAATTGTACATAGTTTCTACTCTGCTCATGTTACAAATTAGTTAGATTAAGTTGTAACACTGTTTTAAAAGTAGTGCTAATTTATTTACTATAATAAGATTGTACTGAAATATACGTGTAAAAAAAAAAAAAAAAAAAAAAGTAGTAACGGAAGATGGAAGATGTGTACGAGCCATTGAAGAATTACGAATAGCCTTTGACGTCGAAAAATATTTGTATAGAAACAAAGAAAAAGTTTATTGAAATATTCGTTCGCAGTCTACTCTTGCATATAGCCAAATAATAGGAAGTAAAGAAGAAGTGCAAAGTTAGCGATGGACTTTAGAGAAACCTGATGCTGGAGGAGAATGAAGAGAATAACGTGATAGAAAAAATAGAAAACGAAGAAGCGTGTAATTTTAGAATAAAAAAACCTACTAAAAAGATTAAATTAAAGGAGGTGCAAACAATGTAATATACGAATAATCGAGCACGCCATGGAAGGAAAGAGACTAAGAGAATAAGAGCGAGGCAAAATTCATCGATACACGTGCGCCAAAAGGATATGGAAACGTGAAGAGAATGATGCTATCAAGAGAACTCTAACGTGAAATGAACAAAAATTTTAACAGAACAATTGAGGAATTATTACAATTATTAACATAAATAACGTACCGAGATATTTTGCGTGGAAATAGTGAACAATACGTTAGTTGTGAATAAGATATTTGTGCAGTTCCCCGTATATCTTATACATATTTCGTGATAATTTTTACGTGGTTAATGTAACTGTTCGCTACTAAAACAATAAGCAATACCTTCAAACGCAATAATAATAATAATAATAACAACAATAATAATAATAATAATAATAATAATAATAATAATAATAATAATAATAATAATAATAATAATAATAATAATAATAATAATAATAATAATAATAATAATAATAATAATAATAATAATAATAATAATAATAATAATAATAATAATAATAATAATAATAATAATAATAATAATAATAATAATAATAATAATAATAATAATAATAATAATAATAATAATAATAATAATAATAATAATAATAATAATAATAATAATAATAATAATAATAATAATAATAATAATAATAATAATAATAATAATAATAATAATAATAATAATAATAATAATAATAATAATAATAATAATAATAATAATAATAATAATAATAATAATAATAATAATAATAATAATAATAATAATAATAATAATAATAGTAATAATAGAAAGAGAAATTAATAATTTAAATATCGTAAGGGAAATAATAAAAACAGTTTCGACTCTGAGGTAAAAAAATCACTTACAAGAAACAATTACTCCATTCTTTACGAATAACTTGAATATATGTGTGAATATTCAAGTTATTCGTAAAGAATAGATTTTTTTACCTCAGAGTCGAAACTGTTTTTATTATTTCCCTTCCGATATTTAAATTATTAATTTTTCTTTCTATTATTATTATTATTATTACAACATAAAAAGTGACTATGTAAAACAATTTCACGGAGTACCTCAAGGAAGTATACTGGGACCCCTCCTGTTTCTAGTTTATATTAATGACTTGTGTAATTTGAATGTACATGGGAAAATATTTTGTTACGCAGATGACACTGTGCTTATGGTAAACTCCCGCCAACAAGCTACTCTCCAGAATCTTTTACAAGATGACTTGCACAAAATCAAAAACTGGTTACGCCTTAATAAACTGTTTATTAATCTGAGTAAAACTAATTATATTATTTATAGCCACATACCGCAATTTAAATGGAATGATTTCAAAATTTTCTGGGAAAATGACGTTCCGGTGGATAGAGTTCATGATGTAAAATATTTAGGTGTTCAATTAGACTGTAAATTGTACTGGGATAAACATCCAACTTACCTTGCATCGAAAATTAGAAAATTAAATTATATATTTTATTATCTGAGCAAATTTTTTAATACCATACACCTCCGTAAACTATATATGGCCCTATACCAACCGGTGCTGAGTTATGGAATCATGCACTGGGGCAAAGCTGCAGACTACCATTTGAAACATCTGACACAACTACAGAAAAATGTTATAAGGTTATTTGATAGAAGTCAAGACACAGTTGTAGACTATAATATTATACATCTTTCAAAACTTTACGAACTGCAGCTCCTTATGTTTGTCCTTAAGAATAGAAAAAAATTTAACATCTCCGTTACACAGGGTATTACAAGATCAGCGGGGGAAGAATTAGCAGCACTACCAAATATTAACAAATACCATATCCGGAATCAGTCAATATATATGGGTCCCAAACTTTTTAATTCTTTACCCTCATCCTTAAAAATAGACTTAAAAAACTACAAAAAACGCCGTAAAATTCTTGTATCCTACCTATCATCATAACTATAACTATAACAAGATAAGGAAACAAAGAAAGAAGAGAGAGAAGAGTAATAAAAAAAAAAAAAAAAGGTTCATCAAATTTTAATTCGTTTTATATTTGTATAAGTTATTGTATTAAATAAATTAATAGTACGCATTCGGCATTTTTTTTTTTTTTGCAGCTTGAAGAAAGTTTTAATGTTTTTTTTTTATTTTAATACCCATCGCTCGCGCAAATATGCGCATAGATGGACTATTGTAGTAATAATAATAATAAACGTATTTTTGATTTTGATTTGATTTTGATTATTATTATTATTACGTTTGAAGGTATTGCTTATTGTTTTAGTAGCGAACAGTTACATTAACTACGTAAAAAGTATCACGAAATATGTATAAGATATACGGGGAACTACATAAATATCTCTTTCTTATTCACAACTAACGTATTGTTCATTATTTCCACTCAAAATATCTCGGTACGTTATTTATGTTAATAATTGTAATAATTCCTCAATTGTTCTGTTAAAATTTTTGTTCATTTCACGTTAGAGTTCTCTTAATAGCATCATTGTCTTTACGTTTCCATATCCTTTTGCCGCACGTGTATCGATGAATTTTGCCTCGCTCTTATTCTTTTAGTCTCTTTGCTGGCGGTTAGAAATCACTTGTCGAAGTTGAAATGAAAATGCTCTCGCAACAAATTTACTACAATGACCAGCTCAAATCGGAACAGATTAAAACGAAGAAACGTTATTGACCTATCGTGATTATTCGATAAATAAATTCGGGATCGGCTGATGGGCAGATCTTGAAATTCACGATCTTATTCCATTAAAATCTATCTAGTAAATGACTATATAGTCAGTTCTAGATGTGAAGAAAAAAAAAAAAAAAAATTCTTTACGAATACTTTTAGCGTCTTGAAATGGAAAAGCCGATGATTTTTATTGTAAATTTAAATTCGACAGATAGGTACCATTTTTATTTTTGCACCAGTATTTATAGCGATTTATTTATTCATTTACGGGATATAACACAGCTTAATTGTGCATTGCACAAAAGCCTAATAACAATTACGCTATTGAGAGTAATGAATTAGTGGATATTCATTTAGCCCGTTCTTCCATTTCCAGCGGCAGATTTTTTGGCAGCTTTCCTGCTCATAATATTGCTCTTCTTTCCTTAAATGACACTCATTGTAGGCTATGGCTTAACTCCTATTCTTCTTCATTTTCTAATTCTGCCTCTTTTTATCTCTCTAGTCAGCCTTCTCTGCAAAACTTCATCCATTGTTTTTTTGATACTTTTCCTTTTATAATCTCTGCTATTCGTCGCCTTCGCTTTTACCACAGTCTCCTTCTCGAAATAATTTTCACTGTTTTCATCTACTTTTACTCTGTTTTGTCCTTTTCATTCCCCTTCTAATTACTTTCCTTGTGACCTTTATATCATGTTTTATTTGAATGTCCGGCCTTTCCTAATGGACAATCGTCCTTCTACTCTTCTCTATTAAAACTCGCTACTCTCCTTATCGGCGCTTTTTACATTCTCTCATTTCGTTCTACTTCTGCTATTTTTGTCCTCGAATTATATTTATCCTCTATGCTCAAGGTTTAAGAATATAACGTTATTTTCTCCATCTTCCCATTTCTTGATGCCAATGTTCTCGTTGACAAACTCATTAGAAAAAAAAAAGAAAAAAAAATGAAAATTACGCTACAAAAATAAAATAAATGGAAGAAGAAAAAACGTGTATTTCTTTCGAATTATTTTTTATTTAGTGATTTGTATGGCTTATTTTATATTTAGTCGTATGTATATTACGAGCAGTATTTTGCATGAATTCCAGTATATCTCGCATTTAGACACCGAAGTAAGCAAAGCCGAGCCCAGCTAATGTCGAACATGGTTTTTTTGGAAGAAGAAATTCGTAGCCGGAAGCAACTAATTTCTAGAATCAAATAAGCAACAACTACACACAATGCCATCTGAATGAACAACGGTTGGTATTTTTCTTTTTTTAAAAAACTCACTGTGGACTTTCACTAGGTTAATTTGTTAAACTATTTGTTAAAAAAAAAAAAAAGAAAAAAAACATCCGTCAAGATGAATGAAAAACTCAGCGTAGAACGGAATTTTTAAATGAAAACGTACTCGTGACTAACACTGATGTATCATTCTTTATGTGGAAACACACCGCGCCCCTAATTAACGGAAAGACAATGTAGTAGAAAACGAAGAGTTGCCTCATTTATATTGATACACCTCCGCCACCGCCGGTGCGGTGTACAGTAATTTAACAATTATTGTTCGAAAGGCCACTAATATCTATTTTAATTTTTGATAAGGCCAGATCAGGGACCGTCGTAACCGTTTGTAGTTTCTAATTGCTCACGAAATGAATGAAAAACCGAACTATGCATTTTCAGGAAGGCCTTCACATCATCGATTTACTGAAACGATATGGTTCATTTGACCTTTTTTTCTACCTTAATCACTCTCCGGATGTTATTCAGTCTCATTGACTCAATTTCTAGCATCGCTGCACGTATGTATGTGCATGTGTGACTAACAACGAACAAATACGCTACTAGTTTTCGTTAATCATCAGTGTCGAATTCGAACTTTAGTAAAGCTGATTATCACTTATGATTCGATCGTTAACACGATTTTCGTTTATACACTGATCGGTGATCTGTTGTCTGCCCGACGGTGATTCTGTGTCTTTTTGCTGTACCAGTTTTTCATTTGAAATAACGTTCCAGTTCGGAAAAGTATTACTATTGATTCGCGTTTCGGTTCTTTCTGACGTTAAAATTTAAATAATTAAAATCTATTTAAAGGTATGCTTATATGCGTTATTAATTATTATTTATTCATTGATTCGGGAAAATTTTGAAAAATTGGTCTTTTATTCGGTTTTCTCGAAAATTATTTATCTTTAAAACGACACCCCCTCTAATAAGAACGATTGATGCAGCGGCATTTTTGGAAATGTTCGTTTGTTTTTATTTTTATTTTATTTATTTTTGCTATTTTTATTCGGTTATTCTTATTAGAGTATTACGCTTTCGTTAGAACGAGCAATTTAACCCAGCATATTTAAATTACCCTCGTGTATGTGTTCTAATGACCACAATGGTTACATACAGCCCATACGAGGAGATAATAAAAAAACATTATGAAAAGAGACAAAAACTTTCGGTAGGGTTATTATTATTTTTTTTTTTTTTTTGATTTCGAAATACGATATTTCGCTTTTCTTTTTAATTTATTTATCGAACAACTCGAGACAGACGAACACTCACTGAAATTTTACAATTTCGGATAAGATGAAACTTATTTTCCCCTTTTTCGTCCCAAATTTGCTAACTTGAAAAACATACATGTCAACCGGTAGCGGAGGAAATTGAAACCATTAAAAAGGAACTCTAAAAATGTTGACGTATTTCCGTTCGCAGTAGGAAAATCGAAATAAAAAATTCGTCTAATTTTTTTTCATCTAGTTCAATTTTATTCAGAATTAATTGTATTCTTTTAGTGTTATTGCGCTTAATGGTATGATCTATGTAACTAGGAGTCAACTAAGACGATAATAATTTTTTTCTGTAATATTCATTAATAACCTTACATAAATGTTGTGGAAACCACTGACGCGCATTTCCCCTGAAACGTCATCAAATATCTGTTAGGTCAATTCAATTTTTTTTTTTCCGTTTGCGAACTTCATTTGAATTACTTTTTTTCGGAAAATAATTATAAAGTAACGGAAAAATTTAAACGTAAAATATTAAAATAATTTTAAATATCTCTCCACTTTTAAGGTAAAATAGTAAAAGAAAGAAATTAATTATTATTTAAAAATTCTAAAGTTCGATTATCGCATTTAAAGTTACCATCGTTGTCAGAAATAAGCGCAGTCCTCCTGCCAGTACGTCTAAGAATCTAATCGTTATTAGCTCCGATTACAAAATTTTATATTAAGCCATGCGAAATTTTTAACGAAATGAAATTTTGAAATTATTTTTCTATTGAATTTCTCTAATTTTACATTAGCGTCAGACGCTGTTAGAATGGCAATTCACGTGTGAAATAATTAAACGCGCGATTGACTAGACAGGACCAACTAGAGCTTACTTATTTAAATGTTCCTGCCGTAATCTATTCGGAAACAAATTAAAAAATACATTTCCGCGCAGTTTTCGTTACACGTTTGATTCAGCGCGAACCAACAGAAAAGAAAAACAAACTCAGACGTTCATTGTAATTATTTAACGCAGGAAATAAATTAGCGGAAAATCGATTGTACAAAACAAAATGACTCCAACGCCGTCAGTTTCGCCGTATGAAGGAGATACCGAATTAAAAAAGCAGATCGCCTGGTGTTTGGGAGAAGAAATTGTCATATCCGGCATTTCTGGTAGATTTCCGGATGCGGATTCGATCGAAGAATTTAAAGAAAAATTATACGAAGGTGTCGACCTCGTCACCGTGGACGACAGAAGATGGCCCCCAGGTAATGTTCTGACCTTTTGCTAAATAATCTGCGCTATTTCGTTAAAAATAAATCTCTAATCGGGCCAACTGCTAACTAAATTTCGACGGTAATTAAGGAAGCCAACACGTAACCGAATAGGAAAATCAGATAATTTCTTTGCATCTCTTAACCCGTAGGCTAATTGATCACTGACGACAGCTTAATCATCTCCGGGCCAGTACTTCTTTACGTTTCTTTTATCATGCTCCGACTATGTAAAAAATTGATCATTCTCGATCGGTAAATAACTCGCTCACGAGGTCCAATAATAATTAAAACAAATAAGAAAACTTACATGATAAAAGTAATTTTATAATCCGTTTCCAAATTTATTTATTTTGGTCTTTTTTATCACTATACTTCATTAACGTTTATTTATATATATATATATATTAATTACAACGTAATTTTTAGACTGACCCCTATTAGATTTTGTAACGAGAAATTCCACAATTTTATGTAACGAAAAAATGTCCTAATTTTATGTAATGAAAGTTAAATGTTAGGATAGGATTTTTGTGATTATGTTATTATATTCATATGGGCCGATTTAGAATTACGTTGTAAATTTTGATCATTTCATATAAAGTATAGAAGAGAAAGAGACAAAAATGTAACCCTTTGCGAGGCCAAAATGGCCGAGTATATAAATATATACATATATATATATATAATGTATTTAACACACTTGCTAATTGTTTTACTTTTGTGGAAGCTAAAAATAAAATGAGATGACAGCCTAGAAGAGTTTGTCTCGAAATGAGATCGTTACAAATCCAATACATCATCGGGGCGATTTTTTTGTTTGTGTGATTTTTTTTCGGGAAGGCGACTATCCGAATTTGAAGTGTCTGACAACAAATACGGGGTAAAAACTGTCTGAGTTTTAAAAAACGTCGGAAAAGAGGAAGCAAACATTTTTAAGCACTAGCATAAACACATTTATAGATAGGCTGCGGGTAAAATACGTCACGATGATATAGTTCAGAACGGCAGTGTTTCGAATTTATTATTATGCAAATGTAAATTTTTAATCGATCTTGTTATAATATATTCAATCGCCTAATTTTTATTTTTATTTCTTACTGTTTTATTTCTGAGCGATAAATAAATTTACAAATGTTCTCTTGTAGAAACGATTAACGTATATTTTCATTTATGTAAATAACATAATAGCTATGTGGTTAATAATTTAATGTTTTTCTATGTTAAAGTGAATAATAATTCATGCTTTTTGGCACAACCCAAAGAATAATTCGAACTGCGTTATCTTTGGTTAAGGACTTATTCAGAGTCAAACATTTTTGAAAATACAATTAAAATTATTTAAAATCATTTCAAAAATCACTGTCCGACCAGTTTCGTCTGAATGTGAGTTTTTACCGGCTCGCGAGAAAATAAATATTAGTTTATGTTGCCTAGCTGGTGTCCGTTGTAAGGTAAAGGAAAAGTTGGGAAACATACGAGAGTCGAAATTAATCGCTTTTGTAAAATTCGTTGGCTATCTTGGTGGTGGGCTACTAGTTGAACAGTATTGCTCGAGTTCCGGGGGTTACCAGTTGGTCAATTACTTGGCGACGCATTTCCGCACGTACCCTATATATATATATATATAATTTGGTCATTTTGGCCTTACAAGGGGCTCTACCCCGGACCTCACTTGTTTGCATTATCTCTTTCTCTTCTATACTTTGTATAAAATGATTCAAATTTACAACGTCATTTAGACCGGCGCGATACATTTTTTTGTTACAAAATATAATGGGTGCTAGATTAAGAATGACGTTTTCATTTAACATTTAGCTTTCGTTACATAAAATTGGGACATTTTTTGGGATATTTTTTGGGAAATTTTTTCTAATGTGGGCTGGTCTAAGAATTATGTTGTAATTAATATACATATATATATATATACTCGGTCATTTTGGCCTCGCAAGGGGCTGTGTCCCTTGACTCCTTTTGATTTCATTTCTGTCTCTTTCTCTTCTATACTTTGTATAAAATGATCAAAATTTACAACGTGTTTCTTACCGGCATCAACACAAAAAAAAAAACATAATCACAAGAATCTTATCCTAACATTTAACTTTCATTATATAAAATTAAGACATTTTTTCGTTACATTTTTCGTTACAATTTGGTTACATTAAATTGTGACAATTTTTAAATAACAATAACAAAAATCTTATAAAATATAACAAACGTTACATAAAATTGGGACATTTTTTCTAATGGGAGGTAGCCTAAGAATTACGTTGTAATTAATACGTAGTTTTAAAAGGTAAATTGAAGATCGCTGAGAGGCGATTATCCCGACGCAGTGATAAACTGATAAAGTGTGAGGAATCTGTTTTAAGTGGTGATAAAAACCACACCCGATCACAGTAAAAATGATGGCTAACCTTGTGTTTAATGGAGTATTAAATGCATTAGGAGAAGAGAACAATACTGCAATAAGATCGAATGAAATACTTAAGAATCTGCAAGAATGGTGAGCACGGTACTAAATGGAAGAAGTCAGTGGACGAATTTTATAATTCGGTTTTCTAAATTATTTTTCCCGGGTATATATATATCACACATTAAACAGGCTATTCTTTTTCCGCTTTATCATTTTCTAATTAATTTCTGGTGCCGTATATTTGCATCATCTTTTAATTATTTCAATCTTTATTCATTTATATATATATATATATATATATATATATATATATATATATGTGTGTGTGTGTGTGTGCGCGTGTGTGTGTGCTTTAATAAAATTAGCGAAATCACCTTTCCACGTTACAAGCATATATGTATATACCAAAAACTTATATACCATTTAGAGAAATAAAAATAATAATGAATAATATTGAATGGCACGCTCGTATTAGCAGGCTGTGCCTTGATACATATCTAAATGTGTAATCTTACTCGGTCAAGGAAGCAAATAAATACAGTATAAATGTATGATAACACCCAGAGTTTCCTAATGATCCTCTTCCGGAAGTCCCGGCCCTCCCATCGCAGCACAATGTGAGCGTAATTTCCTCCCCCGAACTGGCACCTAACACCGTGATCCCGCCGTTGGTCCTTTTGAATACTGATGTTGATTTTTCCCTGACGAAGTATAATAAACCCCTGCATCCGAATATTGTTCAGTGGACATTAGCGGCAATTTAAAAATACCCCGACCACCTCATTTTTTTCACGGATGCTGCCAAGGCTACCCCGAGGCTACTTCATCCCCAACCGCCTGCTCCTTTGAAGCCTGCGATGCGATTCGAATCATTTGTCCGAATGACAATTGTTCGGTTCTGGATGCTGAAATATACGGAGTATTTTTCTGTTTGGGATGTTTTCTTTCTGCAGAGACTACATCACTGAAAGCTCTGTTAGTATCTGATTCATCCGCGGCGCTATCGACAATCTCTAATCCTCTCACCAAATATCTTGTAGCAATTCGAACCCAGCAGTTATTATATGAACTGATTAAGACAGAGTGCTCCAATTCCTTTTTATGGGCGCCCAGCCATGCTGGGATTCCTGGAAATTAACACGTCGATACGTCCGCCCGAGCAGCATTATACCGCACCTTGCTTAATAACAGCCCTCCCCTACCCTATCTTTTTTTTTTTTATCTAGCAAACATAATTTTAAATAACACCACGTCCTCGTGGAAAGCCCATTAGATTTCATGTCAAATTTTCTTAAGGCTAATCAAACCCTCAATTGAATCATGTTGGCCAGAAAAAAGCATTTCCCGTAGAGATTTCTGTGCCCTTAGCCGTTTACACGCAGGCCATATAGCCTTGGCGCATAACTTTATTTTGCAAAGAACCCCACTTCCTATGAATTTCTCTTTTTGTTACCAAGATGTTGCTCCCTCGACTCCCCACATACTCTGTGACTGTCCAGCACTCTCACCCCATTGGCCCCCTTTTATAAATAACAAAACAGTCACTAACATACTTGAGAATTCCCCCAATGCAATTTCATCTGTGACACATTTTATCAGAATTAGTTGAATAAGCAGTAACCTATAAGAACAAACCACGCATTTTCGTATTGTAATAGCCACGGCAGTTAAACGCGGTACAGGGTGTCGCGTCTGCAAAAAAAAAAAAAAAATCAAAAAATAATACGTTTTTTTAATTTTCCCTTGTCGGTTGATGTTCTCGAGTGATTTTGCTTTATCTTTATTTGGACTTGTTTCATTTGAATAGATTAATTATTAAATTCGTATTTAAACAATGTAAGCCTGATCAATGGCGTAAGCTTGACCGCAAATTTAAAGTAAAACAAAAAGACGCAAATTTAATTAATTTCGATTTTTTTCAAATGGGTCTGGTTAAAATTAATAAGTTTAGTCTTGTACCTCTACTGAACGTCATCTTCAGTCTCGTATACTGCGGCAGTACCATCTGTTTATAAGAAGTTTTCCGGATATTTTTTACATTTTTAAATTGGCTGGCAATCTTTTTGCACCTTCCTTCTTGCATCTTCCTTTTTGCACCTTGCTTTTTGCATCTTTCATTTTGCATCTTGCTTTTTGTACCTTGCTTTTGTGCTTTTCTTACCCTCACCCGTTTTAACAGATGTCTTAGAACAGAGGCAACACGGTTTTATACTTGATAGTGATATATCATCGAAAAAAAAAGAAAGAAAAAAAAAATACGTATTTAACAGTACATGTATAACAAATGAACCAGTTGTATTCGATATGAAAAAAATTCGCTGAATGAACAATTATCGCACAACGGAATAGATTAGAGACATTTAATTACGGGTTTGCCCGGTTCATTACTCTTCCGTTAATTAAGCTTCCATTAAATAAACCAGCATATGAAATCGCAATAGGAAATAGTGTCCTCAACCGATAGCTATGATAAAAGTTTCATTTTATCAAAGCTTTGATCTGATAAAACGACTTCCGTTTAAAGAAAAAATAAATCCGCTTTGTCAATTCGCAGAAAAAAAAAAGCGATAGGTTAACTAAGTTTGATAAAAAGAATTTTGAACGTTTAATTTTCCAAAAATTAAGAAAAAGAAAGAAAAAAACAAAAGGAAAAAGGATTCAGCAGCTGGCATAGTTGGTATAACATTTTCTATACTAAAGAACAATGCCCGGAAATGCTAAGACTATTCTTGTCGACTTCTCTCAAGTAACTTTTTATAGACCGATTTCTTTAGCTTTCTTGCCTAAGTAATGCATTCGAACGTGTCATAAGGAGCAGTTTCATACGGTGGCTTGAGGGTAATAATATTTTTCCTTATACCGTGTTCGGATATTGTCCGGGTTTATTAGATTATACAGTCAAGTTTTTAAATGACACTTACCAATCGTTTATTGATTAAAAAACTCATTCTGGCGACCTTTTTAGGTGTTAAAGGAGCGTTCGACGGTGTCTCTATTCCTATTTTATTCGAACAATCGACTAAGACTAAATTTACAAACATTATAGCACAGAACTTTTATATAGGCTATTTATAAAGAGATCGCTCTATTTTCTAAATCCAGTTTCTAAACAGATTGTGATATCCAAACAACTTATATAGGTCCGTTATTATTCGATATCTATATCGTAACAATTTTTTCCACCCATCCATCTGCAACATTATATATTTTATCATATGCTGACGATTTTATTGTGTAGACGAAACACGAAAATCTTTCCGTATGTATTCGGGATAATTAATTTTCCGTCAACGCTTCCCAAGACGCTTTTCAAAAAATTAATTTGAACCTGTTACGATCTAACTCACGCATAGTTTTCTTTACTTTGAGATCTTATTTGAGAATTTCGGATTCAAACGTTAATACAACTGACAGCTAATTTCTGTTGTTGTTGGGTCAATGCCGCTGGCGCGCCCAAAACATTAAATAAAAAATAATAATAAATACAACTGACAGGACATTTAATTATCTGAGAGCTATTAGCAATACTTTCTGGGAAGGAGATCCTGTCTCTTCAAGTCTTCTTTATAAAGCTACCAGAAATTTTGTGCAACGGCATCGTTGTTGAATGGTTCGTGAAATGTGCATAAGTAATTTATGAAATGCGTATGGCAGCTTTTGCTTCATTTTAATCGTATAGTTCACGAAACTAAAGCGAGAATATTTCATTTAAAAGTTAGTCGGTATTTAATTATTACAGCACTTCGCAATATTAGCGACAGATGAACATTGTACAATAAATGAAATGAATAAAAATCGTTATACACATTTGCGAACTACAAAAATTTCCAGATTCGAACATTTTTCTTTACACAAAATAGACCGGTTTGCACAGTTCACGAATTGTGTAACGCGATGTTGTTATACAGTTGGAGCGCAATTTTTTGTTTACTCCTTTTACGAACTGTGCGATTCCGTTATGCGCATATGTGTGTGCCCTTTTGTCTGATCCCTTCCGTAAGTTACGGTGCGTCTTACGTTCTCCCGGCTCTTTTTTTTTGTTCTGGTATTTTTGGCAGCGAAATAGAAACGCAGCATTCTAGACGTCAATTTTTGTTCATCCAAAAAAACTTTAAAAGCCGCACTTATTACAAAAACTTATTCTTTGGGGCTAGCATAAATTGATATACCGTACAAGATCACCACTAGAAAATATCTTGATCAGTCAAAAGTAAGTGACCCCCGCGAGGAAGGATCGTCTCTTACATTATAAACTGTGACTGGTTTTGAATTATTACTACTATCTTCGCATGTTGGTTCTGAATTTTCGAAGGCGGAACTCTGCTCCTCTTTGAGCTACAATTTGCTTATTTCATTTTATACTGTTTTTTTTTTTTTTTGCATTTCCATCTCTTTTTAGTATAGCGAAAAGTTTTACGCTGTTTTAATTTCCTTCATCGAAATTCTTCTTGAGATAAAAATAAATAAATATATGCATTTACCCCTACTATTGGCAACTTTTATATTTCTTACAAACTACACCGAAAATAAATGAATAAATACATACATAGAGAAAGTCTGATTTTTTTTTTAAAGTTTCAAGAATTATTTAAAAAAAAACTGGACATATATTTTATGCACAGATGGGGCATTTGTTTCCAGGGAGTAAGAATAACAAGGCTAATTCATCTTAAATATGTTAACAGGAATTTACGGTATTGGAGAAAGATTGGGCAAGCTGAAGGATTTATCACGTTTTGATGCGTCCGCTTTCGGAATCAATTCAAAACTGGCCAACGAAATGGATCCTCAAATGAGAATCTTGTTGGAAACAACTCAAGAAGCGATTCTTGACGCCGGTAAGTTACACGGAAATATTATACACTCACATTTGTTAACACTCAATAATTCGGCAAATACCTCGTGACGTTTTGGAGAAAAACGTAATCGGTCCGTCATTCGCGCTGTAAATTTACCCTTTTCTTAACATAGAGATAAGTTTTTGAACGGGGGTCAAGATTTTTTTTTCTCTCTAAAATACTTATATTTAATATAATTTACAATATTTTTATTTCCGTCAAGCATATGCTTCTCGACAGAATATCATTATATTATTTACAATTATATATAACTTTATTCCTGTAAGCTGAATACTATATTTGTTTTCCCTTTTCTTCTTCCCTAATAACTCTTTTTTATTACACCTTAATTCTTGTCGTAATATTTATTTTATATTCTCTACGCGTTATAACCAACATTTTAATATTCACTTTATACCGTTAAAACACAAGAATATATGTTTATTTAATTATAAAAATAGCCGACTAGTTTCGGATATTACCGAATGGAATTGTGGCAATAATAAAACTTTTTTTTGTAACATAAAGTGAAACAAACTAAACGTAAACAAATAATAAATATCGATATAACTATTACAAATTATATAAAAACTGATTATTTATCATATTTAATAATGTTATCAGGGAGTTGTGCATTGAAGATGTTATTATTTTTGTATTTATTAATATAAAATCGTTCAGCGAAATCCAGCTGATTAGCATTTTTCTATAACTTTTAATATCGTCATATCTTCGCTAATGTTATTACATGTGTGATGTTTTTGTAATATGATGTGTTAATTTATTGCATACACATACACTCCTTGTATCATATTTTTAACTTTAATTTTTCTATTCCTTTCTATTATTTTTTTCGAGATCCAGTTTAGCACCTTCGAAAGAATATATTTATTTGGTTTATTATCCTAATTTTGTTTTCGGTGTCGGTATGATATGTTTTTGAGATTTTTGCGGAGAGAATACTCGGTTTCATTTTTTATGTCCAACTTTGTCACTCGCTGCCATCACCTCTTGTGTCTAGTAGTTTTTCAGTATTTCATGTTTGCTAATTGCTACATATGCTTAGACGATCGATCTTTGCAAACACGTGCCTTCTGCTTGAATGCCGTAAGCGCAAAATACATAATTTTTAACGTATTTACATATGTTTTCATTATATACATAGATAGTATCTTCTTGGCCGTATTACCTATTCGACTTTTCCAGCGTTAGTATTAACACACTATTATGTCCAAGTATTTATGGTACTGATTTCTAGTAACTCGTATTCCGTGTTTGACTTTTATCATCTTTTTTCGTATGCATTATCATTTCCAGTTCATATTATTCTTCACTTTGTTTAAAACTTGTTACCTTTGTTTTACCTACTTTAACTATTAGATTTTTATCATGTAGCCGTTTACTATCCGTAAATCGTCTTGAAATTGGTTTTCTTCCTGTTCGATATCTTTGCCAGTAGTTAATACGGCTATATCATCAGCGAAAGCACCTTCCGCGCCATTCCGTTACTCTCTTGTGCCGTCTCCTTTTTGTCCATTGCACCCCTCCAATACCCAGATTTGTGTGTGATCCCGGATCAAATAAAGGTTCGAGTGTTCATCTCTCGTAACCGATCAAGCTGCTTTCTACTCCTCCCTTTTACAAATTGGTATTCCCACTGCATACAGTGCTTCGTTCATTCTCTCCCTTCTTTCTCCTTCTGTTGTTCAGGCTCTTGATTCCTTTTTATCGGCTATCTCTGATCGTGTATGTTCTTGGGCCAATATCCTTGTAGACGACCCCCACCCCCCAAAAAAAAAATCAAATAAATCAGCGAAAGCACATTATTAAGTTTTCAGATTTTCCTTTAAATCATACACATAAAATTATGTACGGTATATTTTTTTGTGACATCCTTGGCCGTCCATTTTCAATTGTTCCTGTTAGTTTCCTGCCCTTATTTTTTGTTTTTTTCTTCCTGGTATTCTTTGTACGTTCTGTCGAATTTCGTTTTTACGATTTTATAAATTTCTTTCGCACTTCAATTGTGCTTGTTCTCGCTTCATTTTGTTTACATCAATATGCACTATTTTCCCATCTACCGATTGCTACCATTGTCACACTCTTTTCTTTCTCTGCATACTTTTACCTCCTGTTGATCTTTTCATTTCCTCCCTTCTTTACCGCCTCTTTTCTTGCACATCATCTTCGTACAACTCCGCATTATCGCTTTTGTTGTAATACCATCGTTATCTCACCTACACGAAAACGTAACCACACGCACAAAAACACTCTCCATACGTAAACGCACGCACATATCGCGCATGTACTAGACACACATGTATGCAAACACTCACACATTGACACGGATGAACTCTCTGACTGTTTTACCTCTTCTGTTTCACCGTTACCATTCGCGCTTTCTTACTTCTCTTCTATCCGCGGGTTTCGCCTTGATCACAGTCGGCGCCTTTTCTGTCGTCTCCTCTTCTCCTTTTTGTTTTCTTTCCATCCGGATAATTCTGATTTACAAATCACATCTTCTTCGAATGCGCGTCTATAAAAACGCTCTCTCTCTCTCTCTCTCTCTCTTATAGACAACTCTCTTGAATCTTCGTTTGCCTACTCCGTATAACGCTTAGTTGATTCTTTCACTTCCATCCCCGACGATCAAAGTTGTAATTGATTCGGTTAGCCGAAACGAGTTTTTGTAGCATTTCGGTAAATTATCATTTACGAATATTCTTCAAGAGCTATTCGACGAGTATGTTATTATACCTTTTTCGTATATATCCCGGTTTCTTTTTTCAAATATTTGATACTCACCTACCTAGTTCTACGATAATGGGTTTTGGTGGCTTATTGTTTTTACTGCATAATCGGTGTATTGTTTTACATCTTGTTCTTTTATTTGTACGTGTTTAGCTTTTCAACGATTTTTATACGCATATTTTTGAAATTTACATTACGTTTTTTTTTTCTTTTTGTTCGTTTTTGTTTGTAGCACATCCTCGTTTTCTCGGCGGTTGCATTGTTTCATTTTATTTACCGGTATCTTATCCTTTTTTTTCTTTTTTCTTTGATATCACTGCAGCTCTGCTCCTTTACATTTAATTAGAAGCATTATGGAAGGTGAAAAAGTCAGTAAGATAGAAATTCTGTCAGAGATTGATAGTAGAAGAACACTGAGAGTTGGAATGATATAGGGCGTAGGCAAAGATCGGATGTATGAAGCACGATACGAAGCAAGGAGCCCGAACAATAGCAAGTAGGATTACAGAGTTCAGTTGATATCGAGATGGACACTCAAAAAAGTACATGACTGGAATCATAACTTGGATGAAGAGGACAATTTGGAGAAGATGTCACGGAAAGTCACGGAACCAGGGGCATACGAGGTAGACGACTAGGTTGAACGACGGACAGATAAAAGGATCGCATTTAATACTCGTAGTGAGCTGTTTATAGCGAAGCTGGTCATGAAATGAAACTCATAAATTTTCGCTTCTCCTGCTATCTCCTTCTTTGTGTTTGTTGTTTCGTGTTTCAATAGCGCACGTCTGTATCGTTTATGTAGTTTCATTCTCTTTTCTTTTCTTTTCTTTTCTTTTCTTTTCTTTCGTTACTATACTCTATTTTACTCGATGCGTTGCTTATTTATCTTTTTTCCTCTCTGATTATTGGTACTAATCGGTTTTATGGTTTCATCTTTTCGCATTTTTATGCTACACTCGTGTAGAATAAATTTAAAACGCATTTTTCTTGCTACTTTCTATTGAATAGCAGAATAATCGATTCGATGAACGTTTTTAAACTAATTATATAATCCGAAATGTCGAACAAGATACAGATTAATGCGAAGATAAAACACTATCGTCAGTGTTTTCTTCTCAGCGTTACGCTTTTCGCGATACCGAAGCGTCAGGAATTAAAAATACATCTTGAATTTCGTATTACAAATTGCTGCCTAAATCGGAAACGAAGTTAATCACATAGGTCAGTTAAAACCGAATGTTCTATAAGAATTATGGAAACTCGGATCGGCAACAATCGATCCAGCGAAGTACTGAATTATAGAACACCGTCGGTCAACTGCCTTTCGCGCTAGGCAGCTTCGCTCAGCAAGTCAACGGCAGCTGGATAGCTATCGAGCTGTGTCTGGCCCTCGCCAGTGGGCATCCTGTTCGTGCGCCACCAGCTGCCGCCGGTAGACCTGAATTGAATTTTTCGAAAAAGAAAATGACCCGATTTCGTCTAGCGGAGGCGATCTTCTGAAATTCGATCGAAAATCCGTTCAACTGTAAGGGATCGGTATCGCTCACGATGTAATTTTAAAAGCATTTGTGCCATCGAAATGCAAAATTAGTGAAATTCTCCTCGTTTGTATGTACACATTACTCCCGGGATATCGTATTTACGACAATTCGCGCTGTCTTAAATTTGCACACGGTCGTCCCAAACTCGTCTGAATTTTAGAGGAGCTAAACGAACTTCAGTTCGGTACGAAACCGATATACATACTTGTAGGTAAAAATAGTAACTTAATAATAAGCAATATAATAAACAATTATAACAAACGAATAAGATCTTACTTAGTAACGTTTTCGGGGAATTATCAGCTAAAACAATATGTGAACAGATACAAATTATAAATCATTGTATCTGTTCACATATTGATTTAGCTGATGATGGGCTATGCCCCAAAAACGTTACTAAGTAAGATCTTATTCGTTTGTTATAATTGTTTATTATATTGCTTATTATTAACTTACTATTTTTATATATTTAACAAACAGTATGAAAAAAGATTCTTCATACTTGCAGGTAATTTCAACATGAATCTGAAATTGCCGAGCGGACAAGAATTCCCTATAGTTTATATACGTTCTCGTTAGAACTAACTAGCGATCCTACTGATTTCGACGACGAAAAATAATATGACCATTGAATGAATTTATCACAGTCAATACGTTGAACATTTGACTACGTTTCGTACGTTTCGCATCACAGTCCCCACTGCTTTCCGTTAATACCGACGAGCATATCCCCCCTGTCTTTCTTGAATGTATAAACGCTGAATGTATATTACAATTAGATCAGAATTCGGTTGTTTTTTTAGAAGAAAAAATTATCCTCGGCGCTTCGTAATTCGAAAGTTTCTCCGCTACACGTAAAAACACGAATATATCGAAAAATCAGTGATACCGTTCAAGCTTAAAACTTATCCGTATTTCTGATGTTTTTACACAAAGCGAAAAATACTCGCTTAATTCCTTTTTCGTCTTTTTCATTCCCGACTAAAAGTTCGCATTACCATTAACAAATGCACGATTTTAATTACGGGTCATTCCCTACTAAATTACACTTTCCACATAACTTATTCAAATCGCCAATATTTCATTAGTCAGTATTTATTACGTAACTAGACTAGTTCATAATGATTTTTTAATGTTTTGTCATATGTTGCGGGAAAGGAATCTTTAAAACTTCAGCCTGGATCATATTCCGCTATACTTGCCAGGTTACACGGCGGGTAAAAATTTATCTTCACCAAATAACACACACACACACACACATAAGTATATAAATTCATTGAATTTCCAATTTTAACTATTTCGAGATCCATCACAACTAAAATTATTTTTTGGACATGAAGAGTTCTCTTTGACCCCACACTTGGGACACTACATGAAAAAAAAAAATCAATAAAACGATGTAGTAACTACGGTAATTAAAATCATTCTTCCGTGACGTTGTCAAAATTACATTTTATGTAAAATATTAATATCTGCTAAAACCGTTAAAAAGAAAAAAATACCGATCTGAAAATTTAATCTAAAAATTCAATAAACATGCGCTAAAAAGGAAAAAATAATTACTGCTCGATTAAACATACGGTAAAATATACAAGAATATCATAATCAGTTCTTAAAGACTCATCAGAGTTTCAGTACAAAAATTCAAATTACAACTACAAACACGCATTAAATTAACATTACAATGTATACAATCACTTGTTTTCTATAAGCCAAATATTGAAAACATCGGAAACATGTAATGCGATTATTTCATTGTTGCAATTTGAATTTGGTGCCAACTCTAATAAGAATTAATGTTGTTTAGGAATAATCATAATATTCCCATATATATATTTATTTATATATATATATATATATATTACGGTAAAATATGTGCTATTTTATATCGAGTATTTTTTTTCTTCTTTTTAGTGTTTTTTTTATTACATTTTCATTATCGAATAATTGTTTTTTACATTTTAGTACATTCTTATTAAACTTTTATAGTACATCTTGAAGTTGGTTTTTTTTTTTTTTTTTGTGGGGGGGCTCGGCCAACCGAGGACAGCTACCCAGGACAACTGGACTATATTAGAGATTACATTTTAATCCGGTCGGGGATCGATGAAAGAAAAGAGGCAAGAACAGGAACCACCCTTGAAGACGGCAAAGCTAACATATAGGAAACATTATACGGAGTAGGAAATTCAGCTTTAATAATTAAGTGTACAAGATATTACGTTCGGAAGAACGACTGGAACATTCAAACAGCACGTGGCCAGGATCAGAAACGAAAGTACAGTCGCTAGAGTGCAAAGGACAATAATATGCGACGGGGAAAGAGCAAAACGATGCCGTGAGGATGGGAGCCTAAGTATGATTGAACCGCAGACGGCAGATCGCAATAATGAGAGAACGTTTTTAAGGGTAGGAAAATAATAGAACCAAGAACAGGAAAGAAGAAGTCGGTATTTAAAAAAAGAAATATTTCATCTCACAATTTTTAGCATAGTACTTGAATTATATGTCTTGCTAAAATTCAACTTTTTTAAAAGTCACAAACTTATAAATGGCGCTTTGAGGGTCTTACATATACATTATTTTTACTCGTATCTATATTTATCCGCGGTAATTAACATTGATAATATTTTATTTTTTTCGAATTACGTTTTCACGCTTAATATTAATAATATTTTATAAATAAAAAAAAAAAAATTATCTGAAGGGAGCATCCTTTTTTACGTTTTTTAACGACTATTAAGTATCTGTGTGTTCACCGATAATCACCGATATACTCACGCGGTTTCATCGCTAACTGGTGCACTCTCAAATGAATAAAAAATCGTTAAAATCGGTCCTCATGAGTACAATTTATGTGCGAATAAATATAGAAGAGAAGAAGAAAAAAAACGTACTCGACGAACGTACAACTTTCTTATTTTTTTTTTTGAATGTCAGTAAAAAGATTTACTAAGACTTAAGTGGTTACATCATTCGTTTACATTTATAAGAAAATCCGTCATAATTAAGATGATCATTATCGAATGAGCTCAAAAATAAAATAGCTTTTAATCTGAAACGGCAAAAAACCCACAGTGCAACAAAATAAAATATCTGATCACAAACAAAACCTAAACCGAAATTCACATTTTTAGCTAAAACCTAAATTGGTTACTGTCTTCAGAAATTCGTATATTAAAGGTTAAGGAGATAGCGCTTCGCTTTTTGTATCATTTGTTGCATGGTAAAATAAATTGTCCCCACCTCCTAAGGAAAATATTGATTAAAGTACCCATTTCTGGTGTTCGACCAACTCATACACTGGCAGTTCAGTTTGCAAGGACTCAGCAATACGCATGTTCACCTCTACGCTCCTTATTTACACTGTACAACAAACTAGAGAAGGAGCATCAGGAACTAGACATATTTGATAGTTGTTCGGGCGAATTTTTAAAAATTGTCAGGAGTTTGACAACGTAAGGCTGCTGTCGTTGAGAATATTGATATGTATGTGGGTGATTGTTTTTCATCTGTGGGTTTAATTGTACTTGAATGTGTGTGTTTTGCGTGAGCATATGAAGGTGTGTGGATATATATATATATATATATATGCCGTTTGGCATTTCTTGTATTTACGTACTTTATTTTCTTTTTATAATATTGTGCTGTGCAGTAATTGGCGTAAGCTGTTGCACTAGCAAATTGTATAATGAATAAATAAAATAAAATAAAATAAAATAAATAAGTAATTCGAAGATTAGTACTATATAGAATTCAAAGATCTTGCTCAGCGATTTTCAATTTTTTTCGCTGAAAATTGAAAATTTTAATTGTTCTACCTTTACACCTAGTTAACACGTAAAAAATATTTTATCAGTACGATGTTTCTTTTTTTTTTTCATTTTTTCCAATTTATATCTTTTCAAATATTTCCTTTTTTTTTTTTTTTCTACTGCGATAACACTAATTAAAGAGCTACATGTTAAGCTAATGAGTTAATTCAGTGTTGGTGAATACACAGACTAATATACTAATTGGAGGTCACTTAGTATTAATAAATATATATATATATATATTATTTTTCTAAACTAACTCGATAAAATAGATGAAAAAGAAAATCCGACTTAGGAGATAAAAATGTAAATCAAAATTAGGTGAATAGCAATTACGCATAACGTCCAAGTTAGAAAGAAAGTTGTATTATAGTGAATCACACTACAATGACTAATAAAAGAGAGATTAAAGAATAATACACGTTGATTAGTAACCTCTTGTTCATTTCAATGTTTCTCTTATCTCTCGATTGTTCTGATAATTTTAAAAATCGGCATTAGATGGATCACCGGAGCATATCAATTTTTACCGGAAATATCGATAAGCTGCCTAATAAAAAATTACCCCCGTTATATTTCATGTGGATAGTTGTGGGATACAAATATTACAGTATACCGTCGTACCTATTGATCGGTGTAGACCGCACAAATTTTTGTTGTGACAGTGATCAACATTAATATTCCGACACGCGTAAAGTTCGATAATAAAAACGAAAAAAATGGTAGTACGAGTTTCGAATATCTAACGACAAAATATGCTTTCTGCAGGCATGACCAAGCAGAAACGCACAATAAAAAAAGTTTACATTGCCGCAGTCATTCCATAAAAATTGAATTTGCAAAAGAAAAAAAAAAATGCATCATTTAAAAGTAACAAAAGTATTATCCATCTCTCGATGCTATCTTTCATGCGGGTGACTCATTTTTCCGACAGATCTAGGAAACTGAATAAGTTCGGAAAACTTTTTAACTGAAAAATGGGATTTCGTATCCAACCGCAGCGTTGAATTCAGACAAATAAAAAATCAATATATTTTTTGAATAAAAAAGCTCGCAAATGAAGAAGCACTCAACAATCGGTCGGACCGGAAAACCCTTATCATGAAATAAAACCAGTCTGAGGACTATAATAGCTTCTGACGCGGGTTCTCAGCGAAAAAGTCTGCACTGAACGTTTCGTTCACTCCGGAGGTAGAGAATAAAATGATCGTGCATAAAATGCGATCGAAGTGCCACGACAATTAACGCTAATATTTGTAACTCCGGCGTACATATATTTCTAATGAAAAAACTATTGTGACTAAAATATGCAATACACTTAACTGCAAAATAATAGAAATTTTTTTTTTTTTAACCATCAAATAAAATTGTAATTAATAATTTAAAACGGTTAAAATTAGACGCATACAGAAAAAAGAAGAAAGAAAAAGAAAACAATGTCCAGATTCGCTATAAGAATTTAATAAAAATGTACTAAAAAGTAAAGAATAATTATTCCATAAAAAATGTAGTACATACGTGTAGACCTTAAGGTGGATATTATGATAATTTTTAAATACCATTAATACTTACTAGAGAAGGCACCAAATTAAAATTTCAATATCTAGAAACTATTTAATGAATATTTAATGCAGCTTTTAATTATTACTGCAATTTGTGATTTCTGTATCGACTCTAATAAAGTATTAATACTGTATAAGAATTATCATAGTATCATCTTTACTGGGTTCATTTTACTGTATAAAATATATTATCTTCTTATCGAATGACTATTTTTTACTTTTTAATGCATTTTTATTAAACTTTTACAAATAAAAATCTTAAAGTCGAAATTAAAAAAAAAAAAAAAAAAAAAATCATTTTATTTCACAGTTTCTAGCACAACACTTAATTATTTGTCTTTTTAAAAATTAACATTTCTATGGTAATTAACATGGATAATACCGTCATTTTTCCAAATTACTTTTCTAAATCGCGTCTGTTATATTAATAAAAATTAAAAAAATTAAATTTAAAGGGACCACATTTTTTTACATTTTTAATGTCTACTCAGTTTGTGTTCATTATTTTTCATCGGTACACACATAGTATCACCGCTGACTGGTAGTAAACTTTCGAATGAACAAAGAATCATTAATATCGATACACATAGGTACAAGTTATGTGTGAACAAACAAAAAAGAAAAAGCGTAAGTGTACCTGTGTTTTACTTACCTAGGGCAAAAACATCGTTGAAGTAAATTTAAAATTCATATGATTATTTATGTTAGATATGAAATTTTCGAGAAACGTATCGTATAAAAAAAGATCTAACGTTTCAGAAGCGCTTACACTCTCCATTATCAGATCAGAAACACACAAACAGCGAGTAATAATACACAATTATCGGTTATGAAATAATTAAAATGGATCGTGGACAATCATATAAAATAACAAGTTAAAAAAGCGGTAATACAAATATAAATCTTGAATCTTGTAATGTGCGCTTATTTGTTGTATGAAATGCTTAAAAACGAAAATATCCTAATGAAATAAATCGCATTGGCACCTGTTTTCAATGAAATTTTTCCTAAAATTTAAATTATTCTGTTCTTTTCGATGATTTAATTGTATATAAAATAAAGTGAGTTCCATACCCTTGACAGGGCGTTGGGATTGTGAAGTTAAGGTTTACAATGTACTAAGCCCAACGGCACTAATGAGAGTAGGGGGCCAGTTCCTTTCTCTCGGCCGCCTTTACTTTCCCAGATTTCTCTGGTACCGAATTATTTCAGGCTGGGTAAGCTTGGGAGCGACTTGGATCCGGGACGAGACAAGTCTCGAACCCGTGACCTCTGACTTAGTAACCAAGCGCCTTAACCACTAGGCTACCACGCTGCCTTAATTGTGTATACATATGTATATATAGGAACATCAGCTAGATCTACTTTGAGAATTGAAAAATTAGTGTGCATGAAATTTGCTTCTTTTTGATTTTACGATTGGGGTTATAAAGCTGGCGAAGAAAAATTACTTTTCAGTTTATTACAAACTTGCACCTACATCGATTAATATAATCGATTAACAGCATAATATTAAAGTTTATGTAATATCTGTAGTTATTTCATTAATAAAATAACTCCAATTTTACAACTGCCACTTTAGAGCAATATGTTTGAACAGCTAATATGTGTTTGAAGAGTTGTGATTTTTCAGTCAAATAGAAGAGTATTTTTACATTGTATGTTAAAAAATTAATATAAACACAGATAAACGTAATGTGATACATATTGCAATTGATTGACAGGAATTAGTCCATTAACAATCAGGGGTAGTAGAACCGGCGTGTTTGTAGGCAGCAGCTGTTTGGAAGCAATGGTATACTGGAACGATGCAGAAGATATGGTACACGGATACGGCATGCTGGGAGCATCCTTGTCAATGTTTGCTAATCGAATTTCATTCACATTCGATTTCAAAGGTATCAACATAACACATAACATGTTTAACAGCAATTAAGCATGTAGCGTAAAAATTTTTAAAATACACATTATTTCTACTAGTTAACAAATGAAATAAACTTTTTATGAAATAATATTTAATTATTCCACGTTAAAACGTGTCGGAAAATGTAATAATTAAATATAATTTTATAAAAAGTGTATTTTGTGCGAATTCTATTTGTCAATAACGCATATACCATCTGCTTATCTAACTATCAAAAAAATATTTACGATATTGGCATGTCTTTAGGACCTAGCTTGGGTCTGGATGCAAATTGCTCGAGTTCTCTGCAAGCACTACAGCAAGCTATAATATCGATCAACACCGGAGTGTGCGATAGTGCTATAGTAGCTGGCAGTAACTTAACGCTGCAACCAATTAAATCGCTACAATATCAGCGCCTTCATTTGCTTTCATCGAGTGATAATTCGAAACCGTTTGACGATAACAGTAAGTTAAAGAAACTTATCTAAACTGTAGAGTATTACTATTTTAAATTAATACTAAAACTAAATTAAAAAGGTGTTTTTATTTTATGTTAGCTAATTTTGTCACCTTTCTAAGATCCATCATGTGAAATGTTGAGTTGCTGGCTATCATTTGACCCGGACAAGAAAGGAATTGTCAACGCTCAATAAATTGTATTCAGGACATATTTCTGTGTCGCATGAATTTTGAGCGAACCTATCCTCGCTCTGCATTCATATTTTGTAATAGAACAATTGCTCCCCCGACGGTGGAAACATTATTAAACACTGCAACCAACTTAGGGGAACAAAGAATGAATCCCCCCAGATATACACCTACCTAACCAGCCAGATAAGATTACGTCGGTTCTGAATTTCCTAAGTGCTACCCACTATATAGTCAGGTTATGGTAGTCAATTTTCTGTCATTATCCACTACTTCTTTATGCAACACAAATTCTCTTTCGATTTTTCTTTTTTTCTATTTAACATGTCTACTCTATCTTCTGTTACGTTTAAAATGTTTCCCCGCGCCTAAAGAAATAGCAATCATAGCAAAACCTTCAAACGAAAAGAAAAAAGTAAAAAATAAGTACAATAAAAATACGGAAGTTTTATTGTCTTAAGAATCGATGCAGCGAATTAAATATTCGTAATCAGTCTCGAATTATTCATGGCTGATAGTTCAAAGGTCGAAAGAGAAATTGAAACTTTGATTGGAATGTTTCGTAAGTTGCGAGTTAATAAGAGAAGTCCACATGTGGCTTGTTAGAAACTTGTTTTACAAATTTGGATCTAAAGCAAACTTTTACATTATTCAAGTCAAACGAGTAATTCATTTCTATGGATCGTGGCGTAGTCAATTTCAGTAGTGGAGAAGCCTACTTATGTAGTGTAGATAAGATTAGTAGCAAAAATATAAATATCAAATAGGGTGATTTTAAAAGTAGGTTTGTTGTGTATTATTGTGTTTTGCTCGTAATCTAAACCGCAGCGATAATTTAGTAATTCCATTATTACCGTCTTTTCTAAACGATTCCCTCCCCAGCGTACTATTCCTCTTTAAGGAAAAGGGAATTAACTGGAACTCTGACCTTACGCATCAGTATAATGAACTCGCCTCGAAAGATACGCCGATTGTTGCTTACCTAACCCTGATGAACAATCGCTCTGGCCAGAATGTCATAGTGGCGCTTCAGTACGTGATCGAAAAGATGCAACTTTTTCCCAGCTATGGTCATCTGAAAAACGGATGGTGCCAAAGCAAACCTACTTAAATGATAGCCGATAGTTTTTGACTACGAGGTGGAGGGTGAGGTTTATGCAGTTCAGCTCCATGACTTCTCTGTTAGATGTTACGGGGGCAGCTGTATAGGGTATTTTACTGCTCGAAGGGGCATATGCAATCTTATCTCACCCGCCCAAAATTAATTTCTGATCACAGATTCTTTGCAATCTATTAGGGCAATCCAGACACCGAAAATTTTAAACACACTATCCGGAGAAATAAAGCGTATCATTAACCTGCATTCTCGGACTGGTTCACAAGTAACGTTCTTGTGAGTCCCGGGTCATGTTAGTGTGCCGAGGAACGAATGTGTGAATTTGACGGTTAAAGCAGTAACGTATAGCCCGGATACCCGAAGGCGCCCCTCTTCCGCAGCTAGGGATGTTACTCTTTTTCCAGGAACATAAGACAGGGACGTGGGAAACTATGTGATCGACTCAAATATCATAGTTGCGATCCATCAAAGTGAGTATTGAGCCATGGTGGCCACCGATACCCATGTTCTACAGAGAGTTCGCAGCACTGACCAAGCTTCTCACAGAACACACAGCAATATCTCATAACTATTTATTAGAAGGAATATCTCTCCCCTCTGGCTGTTTCTTATGCAATTCGCTCGTCTCACCAACTGCTTAACACATTTTTGTAGACTGTCCGTATGCAGGCATCTCCAACTTACCTGGCGGTTATATTGTCAAATGAACTAAAACAAGTCAAAGATATGTTACACCACACGGGAGCGGCTAAACTATTAAAGTACCCCTAAGACTGCACTGATGCATTGTAATAATTTCGGCTATTACATATATCACATGGATCATATACAATAAAGAAACAACTGTAACTGTCACTGGTCTTAATGTATGACAAAAAAGTAGTCAAGGACAGAACTATTTATCAACTATGTAGGATGTTGATTGCAATAATCGCGTGTTTACGTATAATATTTCCGTAATACAAAAAAAGGTAGACCTTTTACCTTTTATTTTATTTTCCGGTATTATCCACGATGACTGTATCTTCGGCTACACCTTTTCTCACAGACACACTTACAACTTAATTTAATTTTGTAACATGAACAGAGTAGAAACTATGCACAATTATATAATTCCTAATATATAGGTATATAAATATTCATACGCGCATATAAGCTACAAATACTAATTGTAAATAGTTCACAAAAGTACTCGAAACGTTCAAATTATGAACTTATAATCATTTGTTAAATTTCGATCACTTTTTAATTTTCTAAAATTCGCTAAAACTATGACGATTACTACAGATGATTTATATGTTTTCTTTGATTTGTCCAGTCGTTTTACGGTTCATTCGTTTCAACCGTGCTGTACTCGAAATATAAATTTATTATAATTTGCAGGCGATGGATTTGAACGTAGTGAAGCTGTAGTCGTGTGTTTTCTGCAGAAGCGGAGAGAAGCGAAACGTGTTTACGCAGAGATTTTGAGCACCGTTTGTAATCACGATGGTAACAAGGAAGTGGGACCGATAAACGTATCGTATGAAAATCAACTGGAAACAATCAAACAAGCTGTGGAGGAAGCCGGGATTAAGCCCGAACAAGTTGCTTTCGTTGAAACGCATGCCATGGGTACCAAGGTGAACTTTTAGCCGTATCATTTTATTTTAAATTGTGTTTTCATATTTTTCCACCCCATAAAATAGTTGTCATTTTTTCGTGCAAAAAAATTAATGGGAATATTATTTTTTCATTTGTTTAATTTGTTCGGCAATTGGTTGATTGAACATCTTAAAACCAAGAACGCATGCAAGGAATCTGATTGCTTTGGAAATATTCTTTGATAATACGACGAATTCGGCTACTGATAACAAGGCAAACAGTTTGGCGGATAAGATATGATAGTATGATAGTAATGAGTTACGTATAATGATTAAAATTAATCGTATATTACTGAAAATTCAGTATCTTTTATAGAGATCTGGAGGCGCTTATGCAAAGTTGAGTGCAGTTTGAGTACTGTTGCGTAATTCGGTTTGCGAATGTGTCTTTGATGTAAGAAAGATTAGTATTGTTTATTGACAATTTAATTAAATCAATACTACTATAAAAAAAAAGTAGACGTCTAGAAAGTAGCAAAAAACAATTAATTATCTGGTGCAAAAAATAAATTATAGAAAAATAAAAGCAGGATAGGATGTAATATACAAGGTAAACAGATGAACCCTAAACGGGTTTTTCCAAATCCAAGTTATGAAGGCCGTGTAGGATAGAAATTGCTCATTTACAAAGTAAGAGTGTGATAGTTATGCGGAGACATACAATAAAACTGTAATATATTTTAGTACGTTTCAGAAAAACCATTAAACATTATATAAATGCACGTTTTGATATTTACAAACATGGGCTATAAGGCCTTATGAGATTTAAATTTCCATTTAAAAATAATAATAATAATAATATAATGTTCTTTTTAACGTGTTTATTTTATTTTGCTTTATTGAATTTAATATTTATTGTTTGTATATGTTTTATTACAATACACATGTAGCTAGGAGACAGCGCTGAAGTGAACGCATTGCACGCGAGCTTGTGTAAAAATCGCAGTGAACCGTTATTGATAGGTTCGGTAAAATCGAATATCGGTCACAGTGAAGGAGCTGCCGGCTTGTGTTCATTGATTAAAGTATTACTGGCGTTCGAAACCGGTATTATACCACCTAATATTCATTATGAGAAGCCCAACAGATACATTCCAGCTTTGATAAATTCACAAATAAAAGTAAATACCTGTGTAATATATCTATATACGCATTATATACCGTAGAATCTCGATGGAACATTTTCGAAAGTACTGGATAACAAAACCCGATAAATTCCGGAAATAAATACACTTAATTATATATGTATTAAAAATAATAAAGATATGAATAATCGTATGTGAATGTAAATTCATAATACACCGTAAAAGAAAATACCAATTATCATCAACATAGGAAGTATTTGAAAAAAAAAGAAAGGGCTCTTGAAATGTTCTTTGTTTCTTGGCTGTTTTTCATTGAAAAATAATTTTTCGAATTTGAAAATGTTTCCCCGCGATCCCTACTATTTTTGCTTTATACGTGAAAGGATACTTCAACCGTTTATAGAGCTCCGTACTTTTCCGTTGAGCCCAGTATTATTTTTGCTCCGTTTTCTATCGCGATGCAACGTGTTTCGAAAGCTTTGCAATTTTTGACATAATCAGTAGTGCATGCTGATATTTTTGCCAAGGATACTTCAAGACAAATCTCCGCTCTTCTCGTACCGAAAAAATCCAAATCACTTCTTGATTTTTGTAATCGTCCTTTTTAAGTTCACCTCATCCCCAACCCATTTAAATATTCTTCTGTTGTAGTTGCTCTGTTAAACGTCGTTGTTCTTTTCAGTGCAGAAAATGATCGCTCAATCGAAGCAGTACTGGATGGAATTTTTAATATTAATGGAGCGAATATCTGGATTTCTGGAAATATATGCTGCACTAAAGTTTTTTCCCCACTGCACCAACGTATCAAATTTATTACGTTTATTATGCTTTTCATCCATGAAAGTTGAAAAAAATTTTATTGGAAGATTCAATTAGTTTGTTAATCAAACTAAATAAGAATTTTTGTTAAATGAAAAAACTACATATATATTTCCGTTTAGAAATCCAATAAATTCAGTGTCCACTATTTTACTAAAATGAAAATCAAACTGACTAGATATTGTATGAACAATTTCAAAAAACAGCCTTCTGTATTATTCATATGATCGTGATTTCACCTTATTGATTATATTTTTCCAGGAAATACCAAAATTATTTTAATGCTAACTGAATACATCTTTAACTATATTTACCTCTTTGAGACGGTAACATATCAAATTTTTTTGTTTTTGCGATAGAGTGAACAGTTTGTTTATCTGTAAAAATTTTGGAAAATATTGTTAATATAAATTGATTACAGAATTTAGAGAGATGTAAACATCATCATTAATTATATCAACAAAAAATGGCCAGTAACAAATTTCGCTAATTTTCTGTATGTAAAATTAACTGTAAATTACAATTCTATCTTACCAGTGTTACATTAGGTAAACAAATAGTTTAGTGCTTGACATCTTTTACTAGACTTAGAAAAGAAAGTTGTTGTTCTATTTTTTTTTTAATTCTCCTCCTCACCTTTTTTATATGCGCCGTTTGTAACTACTAAGGTCATTACAGCACATATATGGAGGTAACTTATATGTGTTCGGTCAAACCATTCGTTCTAACGAAGGCTATAACCCTTGTGACGTTAGTTGTAGTATTTGCCAGACAATCCTGTATGTTGTTGGATAGACTACGTTGCCTCCTGAACGTGGCGAACTTTGGGCACATAGCGGAAGGCGAAGATTTGCTAATTATACGACCATGCGACATAGTGACGTGGCCGATTCGCAGCCGGCTAAGATTCTTAAAATTATACCTGGATATTCCCTTCGGTGGCCATCATGGTTCGACTGTGGGCTTAATGTTTTTTAAGAACGTTGTCGTAGCTGCCCATTCTGTTTTCCATTGGTTCCCGCGTTTCTTTAGAAAAATTTAACAGGTACCCTGATGTGTCCAGGGACCCATATGAATGTCACCCGACTATTCGTTTGGTTTAACTGATTTAGAAGGTAGTGTATTTTCAATATTAGCGGGTTGCTGCATTTTTGGTTTTCCAGCGTGAATAACGCTTACAGGGAAAATCAGTGACTATTAGAACTTTTATAAAGAAAGTTGTTAATTTAGATACAGTTTTATAAAATATCCTACACTTCTATGAAAGTGGCTGACCGGTGTAAACTTAAATTAAAAACATGCACTAAAAAAAAAAAAAAAATATGACTAAAGAAGGTGTAACTGATTTTAAAAATAATGATTAGAGGTTGATAAGATGGCCGGTCTTAACAGCAGCATCGTCATGTATTCAACCGATTAGTCTATTTTTAATATTCAATTTTTCAATGACTCCCATTACACCATAGACATAAAGCATTAGATGGACACTATCATCACTATTCATTGGTGTCAATAATGTTTGTTGCAACAACTGACATTTTACATAAATCACAATTATTATTGTGATGGACATACATTGTTTCACTATTGCGTACTCAATAAATATTAAATAAAATCACTGTTTTTATAAAACAGTTATAATTATACAAAATTAAACCGACACATTGCCAAGCCAATACTTCACAATCACAGAATGTTTATAGATTAAAATTAGGTATGATATAATAACATAATTAATATAAACATCAAACAGTTAATTATAAAGTTGATTATTAGTTATTGATTTCAAAATAACATAACGGTCAATAAATTAATGAACAAATAATGAAAGATAAAATAAATCGTTGTATTAATCTAATAATAAATGTATAAATTCACATAAATTAAAAACAAACATGGGTATTAATTGTATATAAGTAATTAATTTTTGTATTTGTCTATTCGAGTGCTAATTTAAATATTAAGTAGTGAATTACCTGGAATCGGAAAATTATGATTATCACATTTCTTTTTATACTAATTAATGTATAATAATTTTAGGTAAAATTTAGTAATTTATAATTTTAAAATATATACATTAACAATTACAAATTGCTAAATTTTACTGAAAAGTATTACATTAATAAATATAAAAATAACGGTGTTAATCAAAATTTTCCAAATCCAAATAATTCACTACTTAATATTTAAATTTACGCGCATATGCAGAAATATAAAAATGAATTATATCCAATTAATACCTATGTTCGTTTTTAATTTATGCAAATTTATATATTTACTATGAGATCTTGGAAATGTGTCAGTTTAATTTTATATAATTATCATTTTTTTATAAAAATAGTGACTTTATTTACTATGTACACAAGCAAAACAATGAGTATATACATCACAATAATATTTGCAATTTATGTAAAATGTCAGCTGTTGCATCAAACGTTACTGACGTAAATGATATTTCATTTATTTTCCCGCTAATATCCTGTAATACTATTTCACTGATGACTTGAATGAGATCACTTTGTGTATTAGAGGCAAAGTTTGTTTTTGTAAATAGCCACGTATTTGGCTGGATTAAATGTCCAATGTAATTTCCCTTGTTTAAAAGCAATTCATTTTCGCCATGACTTCAAATAAGAAACTTTTCCTAAAAACAAACACGGTCGATCAAAATCGATCAAACATTTTCTCTCGTTCTTCTCTTCTCAGGGACATAGGCTGTAGGACATAATGATCCAACACAAATATGGTAAATTTTCTATTCATTTCTTTCAGCAAACTTTCAAGAACTAGATCACGTCGCTCTTTAAGTCTGCATATCTGGCCGTTAGATACTTATGAACAGTTGGAAAACCGTAATTTCTAGTTTTTTCCATTAATTCAATTCCATCAATTTTGCATACTGGATGCCCATGCTTGTTAATATCAGTTAGTTGAAGAGTAGTGTTTCCAATTCAAAAAGTGCTGACAGATTACCTTTCTCTTCTTCTATTTTATTAATTTAAGAATTTAATTTTTTTTTTTGGAAAATATGTGCTAACAGCTAATTCAAGTCATTTTACAGTTATTAGCAGGCGTGTGTGCAAGTAAACCTTTAACACGAGTACAAACTGGAGATATCGATATGTCACAAAAATCGAAATGTACAGGATATTTCCATTCAACTAAATGATAAAAAGATCTCATTAAACAGAACAGGTTGCAACATTATTGCAACATCTACTATGGGCCAAACGCTACCTGCATGCAATAAAACGTGTGACCTAAAATTTAAAAAGGATCTTTTGAAATGTAACAAATATTCACTCTTTGTTTTCAATTTCATAAAAATGATTGATACAGTAAATAAAATATTTGCATATATAAATATACTTATGTACATGTATGTGTTGGTGTGTGGGTGCATGTTTTCTTATAACAAACGTCTTAATAATACTGTTTTTCAAAGGTGGTCGATAAACCAACACCTCTAAAAGAGGGCTCAGTAGCAGCTGTTAATTCAATCGGCTTGGGTGGAACCACCGGAATTGTTTTATTGCGTGGCAATAGTAAAACGAAAATAGCAGCCATTGATGCAAACGCTGAAAAACCGAGATTGCTGTGCGTTTCTGGCAGAAATGCTACGACTATTAATGCTACTTTAGATAAGGTAAAAGTGATGCGTCATTATTTTGTTTCTTTTAAACTTATCAAACATGCATGGGGAAATGGCTCATTTTTGCAATAAAGTCAAACGAGTAAAACTTTTTCGAAATGTACGTTAAAGCAAAAATATCTACAATTAATATTTCCAGATGAGTTTTGATATTTAAATATTGAACTCTGCAAATGTTTACAAAATGAAACTGTTGACTGAAAAGTATAATACTTAGTTACTCATAATTGAACAAAAACAGATATTAAACTGGTTAATGAAATTTTCTTTCTCACTCACTTAAAACAAACTTTAAACAGCGGTAGAATATAACGTTCACTTTTGTACTGTATGCCGTTTTAGGCATATATGCTCAACTTCATTATAATGATACAGACAAGGAGAAAAAATGTAATCTAATGAAACTTCAATACATTCGTAGCATAAACAGTTTTAAAATAGCAACACATAGCATGCTCCGATTTGGAATAATAGTCATTGTGAGGTTTACTTTTATCCGAACTTTATAGTATCAATTTTGAAATTTTTTCTATAAACGTTAAATGAACAAGCTGTTATTTGCGAATATTTCTTGATGAAGCTTGGTGTGCTAGAGCTAATATACGTCGTGGTAAAATTAACATATATGAAACAATCCCCTTCTTTTTGTTTTAATGTATCTTATAAGAAGAAAATAATGGATGCATAATAATATAATCAATTTAATATCACCTGTATTCAAGCCGAAATTTCGAAAGAAAGATAACAACAACTTTCTCCTTTTTTACCATTAGAATGATACCGATATGATGGAACAGTAAAATTTTCTGTAAATAGAAACGATAAAAACATATAATAATAGTAAAAAAAAAAAAAAGAAAAGATACGACAAATTGTAAAGTGAAAAAAGAATTTATTAATTTAACACATTTAGAAGTTTAAAATAATTATGTCTTTAGGTAAATATGGTTTACTAAACATCCATTGTACGTTGAAGTACACAAACGTGCGTGGTGTCGAACTCTTACGAGTAGTGTAATCTTATACCCGATCAACCCGAAGTTAAATTTTTATATTACAAAAACAAATTAAATTATAATTATTCACTGCCAATTTTCTTCTGCAAGCGGTGGCATTGTAACAAATAGTAATAGAACGGTAAAGGGTTTTTGTTAAGGTTGAAAACATTCGCTTCTTAAGCTGCGAATTTTTAAATCAACAATAGTTGCAGGGGCAAAGCGTTAATAGAAGAGTACAAAATTGTTCTTTAGTATCTGCAAGAAGAATACTGGCCAAGAAAGAAATTGAGGTAACTTGTTGAATTTAAATGCCAGAATTAAAAATTACTAGAAAAAGATCAAGCGCTAGATAAGGAAAAATCTGCGAGGGTGAGTGATAGAAATGGCTACAAATTTACCATTTTACATAATTATTACGTAGGGTTGTCTCTTTGAACGATCTATGTATCGATGACAAAAGATGGATGCATGCATACACATATATTCAGTTTGGAAGTGCCAAGCTGTGGTGCTTTTAAGATCACAGCACTTGCACGAATTTTTATCCATGTTTTTCCAGAGTGGTGTGTATCAAGAGTGAAGAAAAGATGCGCGCGCATGTTCAGTCTGGAAGCGATAAGTCAAATCGTTTTTGTTTTTTTTTTTAATTTATTTATTTATTTTTAACATATAAAGCTTTAATGTGGTTAGCGGTGGAAACCATCCAACTAATTTTTTGGTAAGTCAAATCGCTTTAATGTAACGTATACCAATCGTACAGCGATGTCATCAGTGTGCGTGTACGTTCATAAGGTAATGTTATATTTTCAGTACGTTTCATTTTGATCCTTTTTGTAAATCATGTCGTCTTCTAAGAGCGGAATTGGATACCATCATCGGTCACGTATCTCAATCCATAATACTACTAAAATGGCAACTTTTATTCTCATTTCGAGAAAATGCTAATGTACCAGTTTGCTCAGTGCAAAGATGTCCAAAATTGAGGCTACATGCAATTATTGAAAAACTTCTCTACTGGTTAGTTTTCATTCATTAAGTTTTCGAGAAAAAATGAATGTGTTTTTCTAGAAATGTGTACAAAAGCTTTTTTAACTTTGTTTGCAAAAAGATCGATTTCAGCATTGAAACGAAGGTGCGAATATCTTTATTAGCTCTTTTTAGTATTGAAAAAAAAAATTATTTTCAAACATTCGGAAACGACCATCTTTTATGATGATGTAATGGATATTTTAGAAAAATCGGAAAATTGAATAAATTTACAAAAAATTGGATATTTCGTTCATTTTAATGTGGTACTTTATAATTTTTATTTCCGTTACGTATTTAACCGAATTTTACATAAGCGTTATTTTTATATAAAAAAAAATATATTTAATTGGAACGCTTCCTCTGTTTTGAAAGTTACGCTACACCAATGGTGAAGACCGTTTGTTAATGTCGCTGCCCAACATTATTGTACGTTCTAATTATTATTTTAATTGCTAATTTCAGGCTATTAAATACAAAGACAACGAGGAATTCTTACACTTATTAAATGAAGCGTATAGTAAAGACATATCGGGCTATGAATGGAAAGGATATGCAGTGATAACCGATGATGTCGTTAAAGAAGTGCAGGTAAATGTGAAGTCACAATATTCATTCTAACTGCTTCTCAGAAAGAAATAGACTTTGACATTCTGTTTATGTATCTCTTTTCGCTAATCCTAATTCCTTTTATCTTTTGATTAATCCTGTTCCTCCTCCGCGTCCTTGGTTCTATGAGTTTCCCAGTTTGCGTCGGTCCATAATTACTAAATTATCTCGCCTCCGTTTCTCGCATAGTTTTCTTTTTTCTTTTCTAAATCGGTTTTTCTTGGCTACATCTCCTAATTATTCATTGGATCCTGAAGGTTCCCAGTATATTTGTGATGCGAATCACGTGCTCTTCGAGTGCTCTGGTTTATCTCGCGAGCGTGAGTTACTTTATTATCATCTTTTAAAGCTTGGTCTTCCTGCTCCTTTCAACGCCTCTTATGTTCTTTCTCTACCTATTCTCTCTGTTGTTCCTGTCCTAGGGATGTTCCTTGATTCCATTGTCGACAGAATAAAAATATAATTTCTATTCTATTCCATGTTTCTATTCCTTTTTGCTGGGCTAATGCTCTTTGGTAGCAAACTCAAGGGGGGTAAAAAAAAAAGAAAAAAAAAAGAAGTAGACACACAGAATTCGGGTCTTCCTATTTTAGCGCTATCGAAAGATTTTTTACTAGACTGACTTTCTGATTAATGTGAAACCTAAATTTAAGAAAAAAGGAAAAAAATGAAAACAAAAAATAATAAAAAAAATGACTAGATAACTCGAAATGAAATGTGGTCGATTATTTTTTTAAATACTTGACGTGTGTTAGTAAAAGATTTGAAATCTTATTAACCTTTTACATCTTCCGAAACTAGTGTCGTCGGTTCTTCAGATTCGGTTCTAATGCGACGCGTCTCTTTATGAGCTCCTTTTTATAAAAAACGATTATCAATAGTATAACATTACTCGATAATAATCGAAATACATCTTATATAAAATATGATTTCTCTTTTCATTTTTGATAGTACTTTACTAAATATAAACGGACGACCGAGTTACACTGATTGAATATGATCTACATTGGTTTTGATCGATCTCTATACACATTATCACCTAAATACATTTAATACATTTATATATAAAAATGTTATATTAACCGACTCAGTAATCTGGTTACCATCTCTACAGGATCTCATAGGTGAATGCGGAGCTTAATAATTCCGTTACAATTTTGGAAAATACGTTATCCTTCCCCGAAAAATCTGCCTATATGGTTTCCACTTTCTCTCCAATTCTAGCCATTTTGACAGAAACCGGAATCCATCCTCCTTTCATTCGAAGACTTTTATCAGGAGAAAGATTCCTAATTAAACGCCTCCCTTTTACTAATTTCAAATTCTTAAGTTCTTACCAATTTATTTTCAATAATTGACGTTTCTCTTTTCGCAAAATACCTATATTATCCTTGATCTCTTCTCGGTTTTGGTTCTCCGTTTCACCAAATCACCTTACTTCACTTATAGTTTCTTGTATTCTTCGACGTTATTTGTTCTCCCCTCGGATAATAAATCTCTTCCTTATACTGCCGTCCAAAATTAATTCAATCACGTTTTATCTCTTCGCTTTATTCCCCATGCAATTATTCACACAAATGGTTCGATGTCTGTTGCTGACGTTGGGGCTACATCCATCATCCTCGCGCGTGACTATTCTAAATCCTCTCAGCGTCCCTTTTTTTCCTCTATTTTTCTTGTTGAATCCATGGCAATCCTGCAGGTAGTCTTTTGTATGTCCTCAACAAATAATATGTCTAGGTTCCTCTCCTATCCTCGGACTCCAAAAGTGTTTTAGTGGCTATTTCCTCTTTCTTTCCTACTCATGTCACTGCTCCCATTATTCTTCAAATTAGCTTCTTAATTTCTAATTTATTTGCATCCCGTTTTATTGTAATCGATCTACTCCGAGTTCCCAGTCATTGCGGCATTCCCGACAACGAATTGATTGACTCGTTGCAACGTTCGGCTACGATCAATGACCGATTCATTAGTATAGATTTCCTGCTCCAAGTGCTTTTTTTATCGCTCCCATCATGATTTATGAACCGAATTCTATCCTTGCTTTTTTTTCTAATCCTCTATCCTTCTACCTTTCTACACAGCCCCCTTTCCTATCCCTTCACTGGTTTAATCTTTTTTCTTACCTTAGCCGTTTTATTATTTCCTCCACAGTTCGCCTATGGGTGAATCATTTCAGTTTAATATAAAAAAAAATAAAAAAAATACATGTGTACGTATATATGTAAATACATACATGATAGGTTACTCGATTGGTTCGTCTTATTTGAGATGGTAATGAATTAACTGATGAGAGAAATAACGAGTAAACATAAACATAGAATGTCCGTTAGCATATTAGAATGGCAATAGGAAAGGTATACTACGTTCCATGAGTAACTGAATCAACAGCACATTAATATTAAAATCCAATCGATGAGAAACTTCCTTTAACGATTTTACTTTTTAATGTTTCCAGAATTTGAAACGTGTTTTCGGCATTATATTACGTTTTCTATACCAACCCTATCGTATCGGGAAAGTAGTAAGCTATAGTTATTATATTTACATCGACAATATGTTTGATTTTTTTGGTGAGTCCAAAACAATACGTCAGAACAGGTTCCATTGTAATATTTATAACGTTTTAACATTATTCGAGTTCTCGAAATTGTTGACCGTAAATTACCCTTCGAATTTAATTTACTTTCCATAGGCATCCGGTGGAAGCGAACGTCCAGTATGGTTTGTGTTTTCTGGAATGGGGTCTCAGTGGGCCGGCATGGCTCGAGACATCATCAAGATTCCTATTTGCAAGAAAGCAATCGATAACGTTCACGAAGTACTACTCAAAAGGGAAGGATATAATTTGTATGAGCATTTGTTATCGGACGATGAAAGTACATTCGATAATATTTTACATTCACTTTGCTCTATAATATCTGTTCAGGTACGCATTATAGTCTTATTCGTTGTAAAAAATAACCTATATCGACGGTCATTAATTTCGAAACGAAAAAAAGGCATTATGGCGTTGTTATTTTACAGATCGCGTTGGTCGATTTGTTGCACTCACTAGATATTACCGCGGATGGTTTCATCGGGCATTCCGCAGGAGAAGTCGGCTGTGCCTATGCAGACGGTGCTTTGAATGCTGAAGAGGCTGTCCTAGCCAGTTATTATAGAGGTCGCGCTCTTCTGGAATCCGATGTACCGACTGGAGCCATGGCTGCCGTAGGTTAGTTTTTTCCGGGTTAATAAAACATCCTTTATTCAACCAAAAGCCCCGCGCTTTCCATCTCTTGATGTGTTTTGTGTTCTATACCTCTTCTTTTCAGTAAATCGTGGGAGCAATCGAATTAAAAGAAACTCCAAAAGGAAAACATAGCCTTGCATTTCCTTAACCTCATTATCGTTATTTAGTAATCGTATAAACCGGGAACTAATTGTATGCTTTCCGATGTAGCATCTCAACGTAACACATCCGAATACAACACATTCCAATATTGTACATTTTTTATCGCCCGGCTCTTTCCAACCCCACGCTACCGTTACTAAATAAAAAAAAAAAGAATGTGCATTCCATACCTTACCTGTGTTTGTATTTTCTTTATCGTATAATATTTTTTTCGCTTAATTATTCTTTTTCTGTTACACATTTTTACTTTCTGTATCTACTCTAAAAATTGTTACATTATAAAAATCTTAAGATTTTCTAAAAATTTCGGGTTAATAGACAATTCTGACTTCTGTTTAAGTTAAGTTCTATTTTTATTTGACTATTTATAATTATTTAATTAATAAAAATAGGTTTGACATGGGAAGAAACCAAGAACCGAGTACCGGAAGGTATTTACGCGGTTTGCCACAATAGCGTGGATAGTGTGACAGTATCTGGTCCACCGGAACAACTGAAAGACTTTGTTAGTCAACTTAAACAGGATGGTGTTTTTGCTAGAGAAGTAAAAAGTTCAGGATTCGCTTTCCATTCCAAGTATATTAGTAACGCAGGGCCGCTCTATAAAGAGTATTTGGAAAAGGTATTAGAAAATTTTTTAATTCTTACCTATAGGCCAGAAAAAGTTTAATTGTTTTCAAGTTTATGAATAAAAAATATTTATTAAACAAGAGAAAATAAAAAAAAAAAAAAAAACGGTAGCAAGGAAAAATAATAGGGGTTAAAAACGACACGCCAGATTGATATACCTGTAAATGAAAAATGAATTGATATTTCTAAATATGGAAAATTAATTGATATTCCTGTAAATGGAAAATTAAGTTTAATGTTTGGAATTTCAAAAGAGCTTCACATTTTTCACCTTCACTCGGGTAAAACATTAAATCACGGATATGCCTTGTGGATTCATATAATTAGTACAAATCCGTCTCATAGTCGAATCCACAAAACACTCCTGATATTTTGAATTCTTTACACACTGATAATATGCGGGTAAATATTTTTGCGCCACATAAAAACGAATTTATTGCATCGTTTTTATGTAAATTTCTTTTTAATGACAACTTCCAAAATAAAATAATACATATCTCTGTCAAAAACGAGAAGATTTTGTATTTTTTCATTTTTTAATTACATCAATTACATAATTTTTAATCGAATAAAATTTTTCAGACTACATTCTTTCTGATATGATGTGAAACATATTAAACTATTTATCATCGCATAAATAATTTCCGGCTGTCAGATAATTATTTAGTATATTTCGGAATAAAAAGGTTTCAGAAAGATTTCTTCAGCGAAAAATGCCCTTAGCATAAAATTATCTTCGTCGTTTTTGATTAATTTAAAGACTAACGTATAAAACTTTTTATTACTACAAAAGTCGAAAATTACATCTCGCTTATGCATACTTTACTGTCTTCTTCTTATAGGTATCTAAAGTATTGTCATTGTAACGTTAAAGAAAAAAAAAAGAAAAATGGTTTTCGTCGTACCTCTGGTATTTAGAATGAGCGTCTTTTGTTTTCTATACGTGTTTTCGCACACGTTTTATCCATATAAATTTCGATGATTTTATGCTATTGTAGGTTATAAAAAATCCCAAACGTAGAACGCAAAGATGGATAAGTACATCAGTGGAGGAGTCCAAATGGGATTCGGAATTAGCTCAATACGCCGGACCAGAATATCATGTCAATAACCTCCTAAATCCGGTTCTATTCGAGGTAAGTTCTTACACAACCGCAATTAAGAATTAAATGTATTCGAATGTTGAGAACTGCGCGTGTATTTAATAGTATTTCTCGATAGTGCATACTTTAATTATGGTAAAAATAAACTTTAACACTTTTTTAACAATTATATATATATATAATTTTTAAAAAAGTGTTAAAGTTTATTTTTACCATAATTAAAATGTTAACAATGTGTAACAACAACAAATAGAGTGCATACTTTATCGCAAGTCCGTAATATATTAAATTAACCGAATTGTATTAATCTTATTATTTTTTTTTGGTATTTCCATTATCGTAGGAAGGTTTTAAACATATACCGGAAAATGCTATCGTGCTGGAAATTGCGCCTCATCACTTGATGTTCTCCGTACTTAAACGAGCCTTGGGACCGAAAACCACAGTGATCGGTTTATTGAAGAGGCAGCATAAAAATAACGTGGAATACGTTCTTTCAAACATTGGAAAGTAAGAGTCTTATTTTCTGTTCTTTTTAATCAATTAGAAAACAGTCTAGTATTTCGACTAGGTTTTAAAACGAACAATTAATTTTATGTTAAAAATAAAAAGTTCGAAAGTTGGAGGGTAAGTTCGTCCATGGACAGGCTTTTGCCTGAACGCAACTGCCGTTAAGCCTCTCACGCTCGCTACCTTGCGAACAAACGTTTTCTTTTGCTGTTTACTTTCATTTAAGTGCGAACAGAAAAACCGAATGTAAAAGATCGACATGTTTGGAAACCGAAATTCTTATCTGAAATTTTGGTGCGGTATCTTCCAGGTACTTAATTATTGAGCTAAATAGTATTAGAAGCGATGTTACGTCTAATTGTTTTTATTGCAATATTTTATTTAAGTTTGTTGCAGCTTGAAGAGCATAGTGCAGTAAGAAAGAGTTATAATCATGCTCAATTTCTCTAATTCTAAAAGTTTTCCTTCTACGAGGGATGCGAGATCAGCATCATCTTTATGCATGTATTCGCATAAAATCATTATTGATTTATATGAAACTAAAACAGCATGAATAGTAAAATAACAAATCAACCAACGTATATCGATCATTCCAAAGATTCGAATCATTTGATCCTGTATAAATGTATGTATATATAAATATATATATGTATGTATATATATATATATTAATTACAACGTAATTCTTAGGCTGGCACCCATTAGATTTTGTAACGAAAAAATGTCCCAATTTTATGTAACCTAAGTTAGATGTTAAATGAAAACGTCATTAATATTTTAATTCGAAGGAAATAAGGATCGGATTTTTGTGGTTATGTTATTTTTTTTTTGTGTCGATGCCGAAAAGAATGACGTTGTAAATATAGATAATTTTGTACAAAGTATAGAAGAGAAAGAGATAGAAATGTAAACAAGAGAGGTCAGGGACTCTCCCTTGTGAGACCAAAATGGCCGAGTTTATATATATATTATATATGCTATCCAAATCGTTGTAAGACCCGGTATATCAAGCGGACCTCCTGAGACCTAGGCTTATTTAAAATGGTATAATAGCAAAATTGTGTTTTTTTTTTTGTTATGTAATTATTCATGTTAATCATAGGAATCACAGAGGGGTATGTTAGATTTAAAAATAAAATATACAACTTTTGTAGTTTTAGAATGTATTATTCGAGATCCGGGAGGGAGACTATTACATGTGAGATACCATAAGATTTTATGCAGACGCTACGAAGCCCGACATTGTTGCCGCATGATACACTACTCGCGATTTTTTACATGCGGGAGATTTTTTGTTGTTGCTTACTATGAAAAGCTGAGTAGATTTAATTTTGAGCTTAGTACAAACTGAGCAGTTTATTATTCGTACATATTTAAAATTACACGCATGTTTTTATAAGTGGCGGATTTAAATATTTTGGTCTTATTTAGCAAGTACGACATAAGATTTTTGAAAAAAAATAAACCCTAACGTAATACATAAAATTAAATTTTTAATAATTTTATTTTTTTCTTCTTTCTCAGCGACTTTATCCTTGAACGATTTTCACCATAATTTTTCTAAAAATTTTATTTTTGTGCTTCATCCATTTAATCTATTTTAATTTTTTTTTTTATTATGTTTTTGCGGTCACGTGGTTAAATGAAAGGAATATTGAAAAATTTGCTGAGACGTTAGTGAGACATTGGTTAAAGTGATTCTTGTTAACAATAATAAATTACATTTTTATATTAAAAAGGGAAAAAAGCCGAAAAAATGTATTGGTTTTGAAACAAAATTATTCATTTTACATTAGGGAGAATCACTGCATTTAGTTTGCTGTTTAAACCAATAATGAGTTTTACTTATTAATCTTTAAACTGATGACTTTAAATGAAAACCACTTTAAGTTTTACCTATTCTAATCCTAATTTTCATACGCTGTTGGGTCAAAGTCATTTCTAACAAGCTCAATAATGAAAAAAAAACAGGGCCAAATAAAAATTGTAGAAAATAAATATAAAGTTTAGATACATGTAAGTAAATCCACTTGTAATTGACAATGCTATCTAAATAGATAAATTCTGGGACAAAAATAGTGTAAATATAAAATTTAATCAAGTCCATAATTAATTTATGTCTGAATGTTTGAATATATTCTCCATGTTTAGTATTATTTCTTTAACTTCCATTACATTAACAGAAATATATCTTATTAAATGTGACAGAGGAATAAGATATTATTGCCCATTAATTTCCAAATGAGGCTTCAGCTTTGATTAATTATGCATCGTAATTATAAGTATTTGATCGTAGTTACTGAAATCTAAACCAGAATAATTTATGACAATTAATCAGCGTGTCTAAATGCACACTGGTATATTTTTAAAATATTGTCTGTTGTGGTAAATATTATTAAAATTGTATTTTCACTCTTTTAACTCGTTATGATTATTTAAAATAGTAGTAAAATAATTTAAAACTTTACAATGTATTTTATGTAATATTAATCAAGTATACCGAATGATATCAGATGCTAATGTCACATGTTTAAATAGTCACTCGTTGGGTCTCGCAAACATTCTTTAGTCATTTTTATTATGATATATTTTTTAAATGACGTAGAAATGTTATACTTTCTAAGTCTCGCGTAAACGTTATAATAAATCGAGTCTGATTGTATATACAGATGCAATGTTGCTATAGTGATGGGCTTCACAAGAACTGTATGACATCCTAAATCATAAAGCATTTATACAACCTGTAAAGCGCTCTCTGCTTAAAAGCTGCCAAACTAAGTCTGCATATACATGGAATTATATAGTCACTGCGAGGCCCATACAAAAATTTGCCAAAAGACACACGTGGGGTAATCTGTACATAATGAAAAATCGGTCAAAAACGGTAAAACGTTGTGAAACCCTTCCAGAAACAGTCCTGCTTACAGCCAAATATATATATATATATATATATATATATGTTATGACATGCAAAACTCTGTTTACCGTTGTATTATTATTTCAAGCACTTATTACAACCAAAGATAAAAAGTAAGTCCTGCTGTAGATTTTCACATTGAATTTTATCTGAAAGTCTTTTTCCTCAGATGTATTTCCTGAGAAATTTGAAGCGCCATCGTACAAGCGAGCAACCAGGTTTTCATAGAGCAATTCTCTTTTTCCAAATCAACATCTATTATTTTTATAATACTTTCTGCATCAGTTTGTTCTAGTTCTACCGTTGATAGAAAGGTTCTTTTTACTATATAATTATCAGTCTCATAACGTATTAGAACAGGAAAATTCCATAAGATTATTTATATTTGTAGATTTATCAGCCATTATGAGAAATACAGCTGTCGTTTAATTCTTGGTCTAGAATTTCACTTATAAATATAATAAATTTTGAAGCTGTATTTTAAGTGATGTATGTCGAGCGGCCACTTTGCCGTTGTATCCAAGAATTCAGAAATTCATTTTCTTTTTGTTAACCTTTTTACTAACTTTTCTAATTAACGATGTGAATGTTATCCTATTTTCAGAGATTTCCTCATACGATTGTTGTAAAATTTGTTTATGAATGAACTTATGCTTCCATTTGTAATGTTTTTGTGATTTAGCGTGTCTTCAAATTTACTGTTTTTTTCAGACACTTTCTGATCATTTTTTGAAATGCTCAGTAATAATAATTCTACTTTACTTCTGAAATTTTTTACAATATTTACAAAACTCACTACCGTGTCCTTTACAAGAATAAAGCAATGCATGTTTTTCAGTACAAATATTATTAAAGGAAATTTTTTTTTTGCATTCGTTTAATATTCTATTCACTATCATCTATTATCATTTCGAATTCGTTTTTCAGAAAAAAATCTAATTGAATTTTGCGAACTCATGATACAATGATTAAGATTAAAGTATCAAGTTGTCGCTACAAAATGAAAAAACTGGATTGGCTACTTCGCCCAAAAAGTAAATTCCGACTTGAAAACAAACTGCTGGTATACAAACAAGTCGTCGTGCCTTCCCGGTGATATGGTATCCAGCTATGGAGCACGGCAGCTAATTCTAACTTAAGAAAGTTCAGGCGTTTCATAACAAACCTCTGCAACGTTAATGCGATGCACCATGGTTCGTGTGCAAGAACATCATCTAAAACGATCTACGAACACCCACAGTGATTGAGGAAATAAACTTCCATAGTATTCGATATTATGATCATTTAACTGGACACATCAATCCTCTTGCTGTCTCCTTGACAAATAACACTACACAACGACGGCTAAAACGTCTACAACGACCTGCTCCGGAGAACTACTTAAAATTAATGCGTACTATGCAGGCCCGTGCCCAGAATTTCGGAAAGGGAGGGTTTGAACATTTTCTTCGCATATTTATTTTATAAATAAAAACACATTTTTCACTAATATTCATGCTATTAATAATTTCCATAATTTTGATTTATATATTAATAATTTAAATAAACGAATTACTGCATAAAAACATTAATAAAAATTACATATGTTATTGATTATACTGGTAACAAAAAATTTTGTATAAAATATTAATGAAGTACCTAAGCTATTTCAGTTCTCATGGGGGGGGGGGTTAACCCCCAAAACCCACTCCGTGGACACGGCCTTGGTACTATGTACATATCGTGTGTAACTCTTTAGCCTCATAGCCTCAACATCATTATCTGTGATCATAACAATAATTTATAGTGTGTAATACTGATTATTGTTTTAAACAACATCGTAATAATAAATAAAAAAAAAGAAAAAAGTGTCACTAATAAAAGTAGAAAATCTACCAGAACATATTAAACGTAGTCCATATGCTACAACATATGATATCTTATGATGAGAAATTTACAGGCATATTTTTGTATACTTCTCCGCAATTAGACACTATCTGCAGCCTTCAATTCAATACTATTACGCACGCTAATTCATTTATTAGTGTCAAAATATACCTATCAGATTCCATAGATACATGACTAATTTGTTTTCATATATATCAGAATTCATTTAAAATAGTCCTTATATCGCATTTTGTGGCACTCTATCATGACAGGAACTAGTTTCTCGTAATTCCGAATTCTGTTATTTTTCAGAAACTACTACTTTAAAAAGTCTACCGATTGCTAATAGGTTAATTTGTAATCAAACGAAGATTTCAGACGTTTTTTTAATATTTCGGATAAACTTTGGAAACGGCCTTTTAAATACTTCCAAATTCGTATGTTTTCCCTTACTGAACCAAGTGATGAGGATAAAAATTCAGTTCACGTTTGTTTTTTTGATCGTGTTGTTTCGACGCAATTTGTTCTCTGTCGATGAATGTTTTTTTTTTATTAATTACTGCACCTACACTCTCTTTTTTAAAAAATTCAAGTATTTTTTCTATTGTATAAAAAATTTAAAAATAATACGTACAAAAATAAATGTTTCTTACCCTTGAAATAATAAATTACAACTTAATATTTATTTTCCTGTTAGATTTTTCTTAGCTGGAGGCTACCCGAATTTAAATAAATTGTTAGATAGTCAGCCGAATTATCCAGTACCACGTGGAACACCCATGTTACAATCAATTGTCCAGTGGGATCATTCAAATAAGTGGGTATCACCCGGATATTCCACCGAAGTAAGTCATAAATTAAAGAGCGTTGTTATTCGATTTGTTATCTTCTTTTTTTTTCACTTACATTGCTTAATCTCGGCTAAATATTAGATGCATGATTGTGACTTGATAAACTTCATAAATGTAAACTTCGTTCATTTTAAAATAATATTTTCTGAAATTGTGTTTTCTTTGTAGTCATTTTGTTTAAAAGCAATTTACCGTCATCTGATGAAGAAATGTATCACTTAAATATGAAAAATCGAATTCCTGTTTTTATTCATTACGTTTTTTCTCGATTCTACTCTGCAGGCAGCAATTTACATACAGATAGATATTTTGTATAAAGTGAAGTGAATTAAAATATATATTATTAAAATAATGGCAGAGAAGATTTGCTGGAACTGATGCAAAATATTTTGAATACGTCACAATGTGGGGCTCGATTTTTGTATTTTTCATAAACATGTGCAATCACCGGTGCTTAAGATTAAAATGTATTTCTCCCGAATTAATAAATCATAAGCGCATTAGCTACTTTTTGCAGACTACTTTTTTTTCCTTTTCTTCGTTTCACAGAGTTCTTCAGCAGTTAAACACTCTTGGTTGCAGCTGCCACCACGACCATTTCCCAACATTCTTTCGATACTATTACTTTTAATCTATCTCTCATTATGCAATTATATCTTACCGAAGGTCTTTCATTTAAAAAATGTTCAATATCCGCCGAATTGACTCTATCAGTTGCTTAAGTCTTATAGGCGTTTTATTTCGATTGCTTTAGAGTAATTTGGTCATCACGCCATATTTTACTTTGTTCCATCATGCAATTCGTCGTCTAATCTACAGAAGGCTGCGTTTGTTACAGAGTAGCTTCCAGACGAATTACTGACAACTTTATATATTATGTATCCCCGGTAGATGATTGTTTTCTTCGTCACTTACTATTTAATTTATTTATGGTTCATTTTTAACCCGTACAGGCAGAATGAAACTTAGAAACTTATTAGTTCGCGAATATACTTTTCCTTTTTCGCTACGTCTGGGAGCGAAAAGAATGATTTTCTCTCCTTCAGGCTTTATTTAAGAAATAAGCGAACAAAGGCGAAGGTGTTCGTTTGCGAAAAACAAATCACTGTGTTATTATTTTCATATTAATACGTCAATAAAATATTAAAAACTTAAAGATATTATAATTTGCATTGCTTAAAGCGACGATACCTTTGCCTTTAAAAACCTATACTGATTACAGCTGCAGTTTCCTTATTATTGTACCTAATTCATTCCTATCGTTAGATATCATTACGACACCAACGGTAAACCTTAATTTATTTCGCCCTATCAGTAGTATCGGTCAAAGACACATCTCTTTCTGTCTCTTTCTCTCTCTCTCTTTTGGACACCTTTATGTATCGGTCATATTCATATATAGTGTTTTACAGTTTCACTGTTGCTTAGCAGTTATTATACAACCGCCTTGTAAGATTAATTAAATACGACAAAGCATATGTATAGTCGAGGAAGGACATTCTACATTTTGTTCCAAACTACGTTATTAAACGTTAATAAAAAACAGCCTCATTTGTTCCAGAAATTATTTATTTTCCAAATTAGCTATCGAGAAATAATGATTTATTTACTAGTGCCTTTTCATTTAGTAAAATCGGGTCCCGTTCTACTGCTATTTTCCAGGATGTATAACAGTAGCATGACTTCATGTATAGGTGGAATAAATGTATTCTTAACCCATAGTTATTGCAATATTTACATATTGGACAAAAATCGATAGAATCATTTTTGCAGTTAGGATGTGAAGTGTTATTTACAGTTCACATATTAGGTTTTACTCATGTTTTTTTTGCTATAAAGGCGTTTGTTTATAATAATTTTTTTGAGAACATAAGAATCGAATCAATGTAATTGTTTGTTAATTTATATTAACCTAATCTTACGTTCGAAAATCAAATTTTGTACTACAGTAATTTAATTTAATGTTACCACTCGCACAGAAAAAAGCTGGAACTGTCGACATTGTGATTGATCTTTCGACAGATGAGTACGGTTTTATTAGTGGTCACAAAGTAGATGGTCGAATTGTTGTGCCAGGAGTGACGTATGCGGTGAGTTTAATTTTTTCGCACAATCGCGTTATTCGATAATGATAAAATTTAGAAAAAGTATACTTTTGCTTATTTTTTTTTTTTTAGAAAAAAACATTAAAAAAATAAAAAAAAAAAGCAGAAAAAATCGTTAATATCGTTTCATAAATGATAAAGAACGTGTTAGATTACGTTCGTCATTATATACATTCCTAAATCTGTATTATAAATATACGTTAATGAGTTACTTTAAAAAGTGAAAATTTTATTTCCCTCAATAATTACAGGTATAAAACTAAATTACTCAGCTCCGCATAAAATTATGTAATAATTTAAGTATACTTAGATATTCGTTTTACCGATTACTAAAATTTTTTTCGATTAACCCGTTCAGCCATAGCGTCCATTACAATGGACACCAACTTTACATTGGTTTTATGTAAAAAATGTCGATTATAATGTACATGATTTCTTAACGTAGTTAAAACGTACGTTTTTACATTAAAAAACAATGTAAAGACAGCGTCCATTGTAATAGACGCTGTGACCGAACGGTTTAATTCAGCAATTTTTTCGGCTTTTTAGAAAATGAATCGCCATACGGCAGAAAACCGGCTAAAATTCTTTTTTGCTTTTGTAATGTTTTTTGTTTGTTTTTTCGATTAAAAACCATCTTTTTTGTAATTCGACAGGTATTAGCCTGGCAAGTTTTTGCAAAATTGCACGGTGTGTCCTATGAAAACTTTCCTGTGGTATTGTCTGATATACAATTTATGCGGGCTACATTTGTACCGGATGACGGTTAGTTGTCGCATCATTTTTGCGTTTTAATGTAATCAATTCAAAAATGTTTGTTATATGTGATCGTATATACTCGTTCGGAGGTTGGTTTATCGCACGAGAATTTTTTTTATTATTATTTTTTGGGGAGTTCCCAATCTGGACAGAGCGAATGGAGCAAATATATTTCTTTTTTTTTCTTAATAGTGATTTTACTTAGTCACCATTATTATTTATTATTTTAGTTGAACTAATTTTGATTATTGTTTTGTTAAGAGATTCGACCATTCTGGCTTTATGCTTTTTGATTTTTGGGTCATTGTTAGTGGAGTGCTGATTTTATATTTTTCTCTTAAACTTATTAGCGATATGCGGTCAAAAATAATGTGATTGATATCGTCTATAGTATTTTTTCTACAATATTTACAGTTAGGAGTGTCTGTTAACTTGAATCTGTTCAAGTATTCTCCCATGGCACCATGCCCAGTGAGGACCTGGGCATTGAAGGAAGAAATATTTATGTTTTTAATTTTTAGTCTATTCTTAGTACTGGGGAAGAAGTTGTAGGTCTTGCGACCAGAGTTACTTGCTGGTCCCACCTCGATTGCTACATATGAATGATTTCATTTTTGACATACTATTTGAGAGTCTTAACAGGTGGTTCTATTCCCAAATCCTTCTTTATATTATGATTTCCGAAAAGTTCAAGGGACTTGACCTTATTTAGGTTTTTGGTAATTCTGTATTCCGAGGTAATGGTTCTACCAACTAAAAATGGGTCCATTAGGACGATATTAGATATTACATACGCTGTTGCTGTCGGAGTTGTTTTATAAAGTGACGAGATATGTAATAAATATTTTTTTTGATGCTTGTTGACCGAGTTTAGTGTTTTTTTGTTGATATATACGCGTGATCCGTAACTATAAATAAATTGAATAAGCCCCTTATATAGAATTAATCTTTCTTTGTGTTTAAGCACTGAGTTTTTTAAAAGTCATTTTCTCAATTTGCTGTAAATTTTACATTTCATACTTGTTTCTAGACTTTAGCTTATGATCAATCAATAGGGGGAAAAGTTTTCCTTGAGATATTTGGACTTTGTAGCGAACAATTTGATTTCCTATTAATATGGATTTACATTCGACGTTAATTGTTATTGTTTCTCCATCTTTGGTATAGCATTCTTTGTCAGATTCCATTCCTTGTTACTCCTAATTGCTGCTATGTACACATGTTGATGGGTAAGCGTCCGTTGCTGACAAGCCCAGGGAAAAACCCAAACAAGAAAAAAAAAAATACATTTTTCTATTGAAAAAGTTAGACCTAGGTCTGAAATGCATTGCTCGAGTTTATGACATGCTACTTCAAATTTTTTTCATATTTGTTCAGAATACTTAGGTCATCTGCAAATAAGATGAGAGTAGAGTCCATATTTATTGTTTTACAGACTAATTCCAATTCCTCGTACACTCTTAAATATAATATATTCCATAGGGTAGGTCTGAGAACCGATCCTTGTGGAATTCCGCAGTTTATCATTCTAATGGAAGAGGAAGAACTGTTTATTCACAGACGAACAATTCTATTGTGAAAATAATGAATGATGATATTAATGAGCGAGGGGTTGGCAGAATTCTCTTCCAATATTTTTCTGATCGAAGACCACTTACAATTGCCAAATGCTCTCTTTTGATGTCAAACGAAATTACAAAAGCAGGTGAGCCCTTCTAAACAGTACTCGTGACCGCCTCTACCAATTTGTATACGGCACCTTCTGCTGGGTGTGTTGCTCTGAAACTATATTGGATTTCGTGTAAAATGCTTTTATTCGCAATTTCTTTCAATAAAAATTTGTTTATTATTTTCTCATAAACCTTTTCACAAAAGTTTAAAAGTCAAATAGGCTTGTATGCAGTTATATCCGCTGTGTTTTTATTTGCTTTTGGTATGACGGTAATGTCCGATATTATCCAAACAGATGGGAAAGATATGAAACATTTTGGTCTAGTTCGTATTCAATGATTTCACTGCTCTGTCGTTAATTCTATCGCTGCTCGCCGCTTTCTGCTTATTCAAGCTGTTAACAATCGTATCTGTTGTTTCTTGACTAATTTTTAGTGAATTATTACTGTTCGACTTTTTTAGTTTTAGCTCGTAATATAGTTTTTCTGGGAAGAAGTTTTGGAGAAAGATATCACATTTTTCCTGATTTTTAATATAGTTTTCATTCTTGTAGAATATTGTTGGAATGTTGGTTTTTTTATTCTTGTTAAGAACAAATTTATACGGTTTCACCGACGCTCCGGATTCATTCACAAACCGTTTACAGGAGTTTATTTTAGTTTTTAATATTGTTTTTTTTTGCATTTCTTAAGTACTGTACTGACTATTGCGATCTTAAGGGGATGGTTTTTTGTTCTTTTCCCCGAGACTTGAAATCCCCAAACATCCTCGATTAATACTATAATGTGTTGGAATTAAAGTAGAAGTGCATTTTAAACATTCACAAAAATAATTCTATGAATCGCAATTTTAACGCTTTTTATTCAGTTTAAACAGTAGGCAAAAGACGAATTGATCACAATAGCTACTTTAATTTAAACTAATGAAAAACTAACATATTAGAAGATGATGATACAGTCAAAAAAAAAATTCAAATCGACTTTTATGAAAAATTTTCGTCCTCTAATCTTAGAATTTTCATAGAACTAACGTTATCATCACCCGTATGATGATGTATATATCTAATTCGGTGGAAACAATTGTATATTTTCAGCAACACAAACCACTGCTTTCACCGTTAGAAACGATTTCAATCTGTTACCTTCTTTATCTAAGAAATTTTCCTTCGACCGAGAATACATTTCTCTTATGTTTTCTCTTTTTTTTTTTATATACTGCGAGTATAAATTTGGGTGCCTTGTGTAACTATTTGGGCTATTATGGTATCTAAATTCGGTAGAAGCTACAGTAGGCAGTGCGGTCCATTGAATACTGTACAATTCAAAACCGCCCAAACAAAATCCGAATGATTTGACAACAGGCAGTGCAGTGAGTACGGTTTGCATCACTGGAAGTATGCTGGCACCGTTTAAGCAGATGTTGTACAGTTGGCTAGGCCACGAGCCCACAAAGAGTGCATGAAGACGAAGGAAGAGCTTTCCCAAGACGTAGTCGTGAGACAATGCAGTGTGCTCCAACCACAATCTCGAAAGAATTGAGAATTCCCTACGTTAAATAGGTAACGAGAGACCTAAACCAGGTCGTTTGATCCGACCACAATTTACTCCATTCTTCGAAAGAGTGTATGTGAAAAACTGATGATCCTAATCGCGGTAGTACATCATTGAAGGGCATCGGGCTAGATAGAGCTGCCCTAGTAGTCAAGACAACCCGTACATTGCCTGGAACCCAAATATGGCCGGAAACTCATAGCAATGTACACATCGGATAAAGAAAGTCAGTATACCACGTTTTCTAAAGGGTTGAAACTGTCTGGGCCCTGGATGACTTCGATAAATAGAAGCGAGTCTGAAATACGAAGAACATTTTGCGACAATGGGTTGGAAGAATATGCTTCAAGGCAAAGAAGGATCTCAAACATGTCTGCCTCTGAAACAGAACAGTAGTAGTTTAGGCGTCCAGTACACATTACGCCTCCAATTTCATAAGCGAATACAATTGGTAAAGAAGAATTTATGAGATTCTCGCTTTGTCTGCGTCAACGTACATGTTTATATGGTTGGGAAGGAAGCGAATTTATTCGATATTGTATGAAAAATGGATAGAGAAAGGTTAGGTATTTTCAGAGAACCCCTATTTGAGTTAAATTTACATATATTGGAGCATAGTCCTAAGGCATTATAATGAATAGATTAACATAGTGGGCATTCCAATTTATGCCTACTTTAGAGAGAAAGGTTAAAAAGCCTTGATCAATGGATCGCTAAAAAAGAATGGGATTTAGGAACTATCGGTGGAAAATTGGTGTAATATGGAACAATGAAAGGAATATCAAAAGGTGGGATAATCACAGATAATGGATAAAGGAAGAAAGCCTGCGAAAGCACAAACGCCGAACAAAAGAGAGAAGTCTATGAGCCCTAAGCATGATACCTAAAGAAGTGTTGTGGATCGGATCGATAGATTTCAAAAGTTTTTTGTTAGCTCAATATGGAACAACGTAAAGAATATAATAATACCCTCGTTTTCTATTAAGCAAGTATTGAAAACATCAATAATATTTAATGTGGTTTTCAATTATTGTTGAAATTTGAATTTGATGCCAACTCAAAAAAGTTAATTTTATTTAATAATAATCGTAATATCCTTAAGTATGTTACTTTGGATACGTTATCTTTTATCATAATTGTTTTTTACTGTTTAGGGTATGTTTATTAAATTTTTAGAGTAAATCTTGAGGTCCACATTTTTTTTTTTTTTTTTTTTTTTGAACAATTCTATTAATCTTTGGTGTAAATATTTTTCAGTAATAATACAAATAGACTATCGAAAATAATGCTACCTTCTAGACTCTATAATGCTGAATATTGATTCAAAAGTAATGTTGAAATAACACTTATATTTTTCCTATATTATAGTGATTAATTTTTCTCCAGCTATATTAATTAAAAATAGCATTTCGTTCCTTTTTTAATTTATTTAATGATAACTCAACTCACGAATACTCACTCTGATCCTTACCAGTAATCTGTACACTTCTGAATAAACAAAAACGTCCATATCTCAATTTAATAATAAAACAAAATAGGCTCCTAAGTATCTACGAAACACTTGAAATAACCTGCAGCAATTTTTGGAAATTTCACAACCTTACTGTTACAAGAAACGATTTGGAACGAATAAAATTTCGATCACACTTATATAACTAAATTAATACCAAAATAAAAAGTACATAGCTAAAATTATTTTCACATGAATAAATAACGAAATGGCGAATTTTTATGGTTACATCGAAATTTATCGAAAAATAAATCCAGAATGAGGAAATAATATCTTCTACTAAAAAATGAAAATTCATCCAACATTATATTAATACGTTTATATTTAGATCTTCTTGAACTTAAAAAAATTTCCGAACATCCGATAACGTTTCTCCTTTAATATTAAATTTTTTTGCTAGTAATTGTCGTTGTCTAACCATTTTACAAATAATTCATTGAACGAAAAAATAAAACGAAATCATCAGTCATAACTGCGGATTTATAAGTAGTTTTAATTTTTTTTTTTTTTTTATAGGTATATTTAAACCCTTTTCAAAAATAATATTTTCATTTTTCTCAATTAAATAATCTGCAGAATATTTGCCTAATCTGTAATTCTAATATCGAAAATTATGTTCAGTTTAATAATAACAAGAAGTTTACATTATTGCGAATTAGCAGTTTTAATATTTTGCCATAAAATAATAGGTGAAATATTAACACAGACCTAACTAATTATTATAAAAATACGAAAAAATTATGTTGTTTTATATACTAATGTGAAAACTATATTTCAATACTTTTAGTTGTCTAATCGAAAAAGGAATATATAAGAAATTGTAACATATAACTACTAAGGGATAATGAGAAAAAAGAGACAAAAAAAAAAGAAAAAAAAAGAAAACTCCATACTTCATTGTAAGCTGCATCAGTGTGTAGAGTTTCCATTAATTTATAGTACCGTTGGAATTAGGATATAAACATTTTCGGTATTAAATATTTATTATTTTAATATATTTTTTTTTGCTTTTCCTTTTTTTAAGAAAAATATTTATTGCGAATATTTCTGGATATGTTATTTATGTGTTAAAATATTGTTAGTTTTCATTTCATTGATTCATTTACCAAGTTTTCTGTGTATTCGATGTGATTTATTAGGTGCGGTAACGTTTACCATTAGTTATTTGAACAGTTCTCAAAGTGTAGAAATATCAGAAGGTTCGGCAATCTTAATGAAATGCAATATCCGAAAAGCTGGACGTTTTGATGAAGAAAGTACAAACTTCCCGATGCCGTTAATTCACAGAAATGAGACAATCATACTTGACCTCAAATCGGAAATTTATAAATTCTTTACAATATTAGGATTTACGTACACCGGTGGCTTTTTAGGAATACACGAATTTGATGTTGCCGGTAAGAATATATTCATATAGTAATGCATATAATCGACCGTTGAATACTTTTCCGAATGGCAAATTTCTCGCTTCTTCCTTTTTTCAGCGTTTGAGATTCTCAGTCCCTTTTGTGTTTTGATTACTTTTTATTGTTTATTTTTTTCCCGTATATGTCGTTTTTATAACACGCTTAAAAATGTGAAGTAACATTATTCTTCCTATATTTGTTGGATCACAGATTTAGTTAATATAACGTACAAAATATATTTTTTAAGTTCGTTTGTAGTTATAATAAAAGTATTTTTACTCACATAATATTTGTACGATTGTAATTTGGATTAATGACTTTTATAAAAATTATTTAGAAAATATTTTCAGATACATCGCTACGAAATCCGTCTAAATTAAGTTTACGTAGCAACAAAAAAATTCCTTTCCAGCTAAGAACTTTTATTAAAATTATTTCTGATTTGCTGTTGTGAATTTTAATGTAAAGTTTTAGTTAATATTTCAACAGACTAATAACGATTTGAACAGGAATTACTAAACACCGAAATAAGCAGATCGAATGAGATTCACCATTACTTATCGTTTGAAAAACGATAGATGAAAATTCAACAGTACAACAGAAGGAGTAAGAGCTTTCTCAAAATGTACGCATCTATAATGCAATCATAGAACTAATTTTAAAATTATCCGGTTCAACTGAAAACAATCAGAAGAAAATTACTTCGGGTAAAAGTAAAAATTACTGCGCTGAAATAATGCCTTAAAAATTTACTTACTCCCGGCCGCTGTTAATCATTGCGTGCGGAACTTAAAAGAATTCAGCCGGTTTTTTTTTTGTCGTAATTTTATACCGTATTGCAGTTACCGTCAAGTATAGAGGGAATTAACAAACTGAAATTAGTAGAAAAATACAAAAATACTGTAAGTTTGTATTAACATTATATACGGTTGCGAAGCGAATGTAAACAATATCTGCATGATCTATCGTCATAGACGCGAATAATCACTTCCTGATTGGTTGTAATCAAATAATAGTTACTTGCAAGGGCGTCGCCAGCCGATAAGTCAGGGGGGAGATGATAGAAAGAGGATATGAGTTATAGGAAAAATAATATAATTTGTAAAGGCTTAATATTTTAAAACAAGAATGAAATCTTAATTAAAACATAATTTTCGTAAGTTTCTGGTCTATTACTGTATTATAGAAGTCTTCTAAATTGTTCATAATTACGCGCCTATGAATACTGAAGTTTCAAGACTCCAGGGGGGCCTTGGTGACGCCTATGGTTATTTGGATGCATTTGGAATTTAATATCATACTTTCCGCATTTAACCGATAGTCGGACGAAATTGACAATTCTTTAACCTGAAATCAAAACTAATTGTTTTTATTAATCGCGAGGCAGAAGAAGCGACCCCTGAGTTTGTAATCGAACCTTTTGACTACCAGGTCATCACGTTACATTACATATATGATGTTCGCTAGCGTGAAAAATACATCAGTTCAACTATTCACTTAGCATAGTAAAATTCGAACCATCTCTCCATACCTCTTTTGCCCCCTGAACATTTTAGAAACTCGACGTTTACATGAAAAACGTTTACTACGAGGGACTCTTGAAAAAGCACTGAAAAAATGACAAAAGTAGAAGCAGAATAACCGGAAATAATACGAACACAACAGATAATTTGGAGAAAATTTGTATTACGGCAATATGAAAAAGAGAAAGGACAGAAAGTGCTCGAGAATCTGCTGAAACTAGTAGGGAATTTTCCCCGATAATCATTATGATGACGATAGTTTAGAAAGAAAATTGATTAATGATTTTGAAACAAAAGAAAAAATGTTTAATTTATTGTAACATCAAATGAAAAATATTACAAAAAAAAAAAAAAAAAAAAAAGGAAAAAAGCATCATCAATCGAGTAAATAAAATTATAACTCGCTTTATGTTTTTACACAGCTAAGTATACAACGCTGGAATTTCACGATAACTATATAACATTTTTGGACACCATGATTCAGTTTCCATTTTATGATTATGGAATCACAGCGCTGCATCTTCCTATCCAAATAAAACAATTACTTATTGATCCGATAGCTCATCGAAAAATTGTGGAAAGTTGCCGTAAACATGACGGTATGTACAATAAAATTTTATTCATTACAATTCGTGTTTAATAAGTATTATTGCGTTTTAGAATACGAAAATATGTTTAAAACGCGAAAAGCGTAAAGCAGCTGTATTTTTTTCAATCGTCGTAAGATTAATTATCGCAAGATATTACAGAAATAGTATTAAAAATAATGGTACATTTAAGTATTGTAAAGACAATTTATAAAAAATACTTTATTCAACCAAGGGGGACCAATTTAAGGATTGATAATACACAGCAGACAGTTCTAATTAAATTATTACGGGAAATTCCAAGTAATATATTAAAGGAGAAAAGATTAGGTGTGTGGAAGGAAGACGTAAAAAAATGGCTGATAGATTGGTGTGCAGATTAAGAAATTTTCGAGGATTCTTCTATTTGTACTACCATGTCGGTGACTTCTTTATTTCGCAAATTAGGTTCCTAAAGTTCTCATTGCTCAGCACAGGAACTACAACAGGTGCATGTAGACAATTTTCAATAATGTAGCGGAAAATATCTTCTTTCTTGTACATTAGTGGGTATGATTATTCTGAGTGTGACTGGTTGGTGATGTATAAGTGCTAAGTGTGTAGTTATAAGAAGTTACTGTACTAAATTAATCAAATTACTATAGTGATAAGAAATACTATTTTAGATGTATTGAAATGTTATTAGTTAATTGTAAATTTATGTCAAATAAACGATAATGAGGGTGACGGGAACTCACGAAACGGGCAAAATTGCCTTGTGTGACCCACAACTTTCTTATTTAAAAAAAAAAAAAAAAAAAAAAAAAAAAAAAATTATTATTTATTTGTCTGTCTGTGCCTATACCTATATTTTAACAATGAAATTTGAAATTTTTTTTTCACTAATTCAGAAAAACGTTTTTTTTTGTTGAAAACTACATGAAAGTTAAAACTCCTAATTAAATATTCGCTTAAAAGTTCAATCAGCCTTGAAAAATACAAATTTACTGATCACATTTACTTTCAGTTCGAAAGAATGTACAATCAATAATTACTTTATTCAATTCTTTTTTTTTTCATAATACTGAATGTTATGTAAAAAATTTCAGAAACTTTGTTGAAGAAATCATTCCATCTCTTAAAGGCATTGGCCGAATCTGAATCAGAACTCCTCTTCATTGTGTTTTGCTTTGAAGATTGTTAAACCTAATAAATGCTTCTGATAAACCTAAATTCTCGTTGGGAATATGGGAAGTATTTTAAAGACTGTATCTAGTCAGTGTCGAAGCTGTTTCTTGTAATTATCAAAAACATACGAGTATATCCGATTTTTTTTTTTTATAAGAATAGAAACACTACTTCCGACTAAAATAATTCATCATCGTGAACACTCTTTGCCACAGACAATTCCCGATTTCACATACAATAATTTGTAAAAATCTTAAGAACAACCACATTAAATAAAAATACGCGTATACTTATTTCCCATATAATGATATTCGCATACTGATGGCTTATGATTCTTGGTGCGTGCGATTTGTACAATTAAGGACCTTATTCTACAGCAGTATCGAGTCCAGCAAAAACCAATCATCGGAATACAAATGATCTTTCTTGAGATCATTTGCAACTATGTTTTCTTATCTCAGTTTCAGTTATCAGCACGGACTTTTTTTTTCCTTCTGTTAAAATTCCGTATACAGCAGAGTGATAAGTAGGTCTGGAAGGATACGTATCCACGGACCTGTATCCTACTGCGGAGCTGATGATCTAACCCCACGATTAGAAGCTAAGATATCGACCCTGAACAAGGCATTAAATTTTACGCAGATCTTTTTTGTATGGTTTTTTGCGGTGCCAATTATTGTAAAAAAAAAAAAAAACGAACTGTTTTTAACAATTTGGCCTACATCATTTTTGTACTTATTGTATTTGTTATTTATTAAGCATGCTTTTCTTTTCTCACCTAATTCAAAACGGACTTCTTTTGGATCCCTGATCATGTCGGAATTGAGGGTAATGAGTTAGTTGACTCATTCGCTCGGTCATCTTCCTCTTCCCGTTTTTTCATCTTCCAATATTACCCGTTCTACGGCCGTAGAATAGGCTTGAAAAAGTATTATATTTTAACCCAGTTTCCGTCGATGGAGACTGCTCGATTTTTATTCTACCACATCCGATTTCGTCAGTTTATTCCTAATTTTACTGCTCATTTCATCATTTCATGTCGTATCTGCATTAACGTTATTTTTAACATATCAGAAATTGCTTATGGTTTTCAGATTTTTATCCTTTGTCGGTTAAAATTGGGTTAGTCTTATAAACCAAAAGTTTTCGAAGACTACTTTTTAAGACTTATCACACGTGTTCATTACTCATTACTTCATCAGTTCTTTCATTAACCGAAATAATATCACCTGCTGATTTCCAGTTTTCATGATAAAATTTTAGTGTTATGTTTATCTTTCTTTCTTCTCTATATAGTGTGCCATACTTAATTGCTGAGCGTCGGCGACTACCTATTCGTACATCTCACAAGTACAGACATAGGCATAGTGTGTTCATAGCAATTATGCAACGCGAGTGTACATGCGCAAGACTTCATTCGGAACTAATTAGTAATCGTTTGATTTACATCGTTATACAAATGCAGCCCCGTGTATGTCTGCTGTGTACTAACTAGCGTGCATATGATGGTATGCGTGCTTGCCATTACCTTTAATATGATTCTATTAGCGATTATTTTTTAAATTTAATTCTTTGTAATAAGTTCTGTCGTCGCCCGTAGCAACCTCCTTAACAGAAGTCAAACGCTGTAGCAACTGGGCTATCGCGACGACTACGTTTATCTTTATAATTTACTAAATTATATAATCCAACAGCGTATTTCTTTGTTTTGATATATACATATTATATACCATTGTGGAGGTGTGTACACACATTTTAATTTAATTTTTTACTTTAAAATAAAGTTTGGAAAGCATTAACTGTAACGGAACAGTTAGTAATTTATAATAATAAAAATAATAATGATGGCTTGTGCCGTAATAATGTAATGTTTATATTAACTTTATAAATTAAATGTTTTTCTTTTTTTATTTACGCGTTTAGGTTTGCCGATTGTGCCTGCTTTTTATGACGATCATATTTTATGTATTAAAGCGGGTGGTATGGAAATGCGTGGTATAGGTTTCAATGTATCATCAGCGAAATCACACGCGCAAAACCCATTGATTGAAAAATATCAGTTTGTTCCTTATTATCCGGAAGATAATCAAGTACATTTTTTAAAATTATTTATCTCTCCGTACAGAAATAGTTATATCGTTCGTTGACTTATCTAAATCGTATGGCACTAATAATTTAAAAAAAAAAGGAAGCCACGAAATATTAGTCGACTTTTAAGAAATAATTCTTTTTCCGTATCATAAAAATATTTTCAGTACACGTTAAATTAAAAGCTTAATTAACGGAAAATTGTTTCGCTCGATGCTTGAAATAATCATCAGATAAATTAATTTTTTCTCTCGGCTATTCAAGAAGAATGCCGGATTGCACCGTTTAAACTTCATATTGCTAGGCCTATAGGAACGGCATGTGTAAAGCCGATGAATCGTTTTTCTCTGATTACATTGGAAACTTAGAAGTGAAAAGTCAAATATAAAAATTGTAAGGCTACAACAGATCGTGTTTATAATGCGTGTAAATGATCTCAGAGAAAGAATAACAGATAGCTGTTTTAATTTTATGTACTGATTATTTCATACTTTTAGATAAAAATAATGAATAACTATTAGATTAGAATAAGACATTAACGAAAGCAGCTTTACAGAAAATAACATAAACATAAAATAATAATAGTACAAGACGAGAAATAACGATATCTTATAGGAAACGAACGAGAAATAACGATATCTTATAGGAAACGAACGAAAAATTGAATACCTCCGAATTAAATAAGTATGAAAATCGAAAAAATCAAAAAAAAATCATAACACTACACCAAGTAATAAGTGCAACGAGCTGCGAATAAAATTGGTTGGTAGTGATATCGAAAAATGGTGACAAATAGAATGAGAATCTTTTGTACAGTGTAGGTACTCGTATTAATCGGTCCTTTGTGCAAAAGTGTGAGATATACGTTTTGATTTTCTCTACTTTTTTACTCGAGCTATTGTTTACGTGAACATAATTTTTTTTGATGTTCTTGGATCCAAAGTTTGGAGGTCTGTATAATTTTTTAATCGCAATTTTTTTCTTTTATGAAAGAGCTTTTACGTTTTTTTTTTTTTTATATTTTGAATTTCACTATTAAAGGTTTCTCTGAAGTGATTTTTGAGGTCGTTTTGTATTCCATTTGGGTATTTTGGCGCCCAGGATAATCCCGGTTAGCTTGAAGTTTTAGTTCGTTATAGATAGAATTTTAATTATAATTTATGATCAAATTTTGAAGTTTCATCATCATCTGCTGAAAAGTGAACTGGTTGCACATTCATAGCTACTGCTGAAGATGGGTGCGAAGATGGCTGATGATTCCAATCCTGGAAGAGCAAATGCGGCCACAATGATGACATTCGAAAACGTTAGGTGGACTAGAGCTGTCGTTGACTGTTCTTTTTCTTTTTAGTGGTCCGCGGTAGTTAAGGAGGCTGCTTCAACTACTCTTCTCCATTTTACACAATCGCAGGCGACAGTTTTCTGAGCCTCTAAGTAATTTGTTTTCCTTAACAGCGCCGTAATATGGTCCTTGTAACGCTTCTTAGGAAAGCTCCTTCTTCTAGTTCGTCATACAGCATTATTCGGTAACCTGGAATCCTCCATTTTTATAACATGTCCAGTCCACCTTAGTTGAGCATGTGTGATCAACGACTCCATTCGTTCTGAGTTAAACCGACGCAATACCTCTTCGTTCGTGATAACGTCGTCCCATCTGGTTTTCGGTAACTCTCGCAGGACCACCCGTTGTTGAAACTGCTCTAATTTTTCGATGTGACGTCTGTATAGCGTCCATGTTTCGGCCCCGTATAACAGGGACAGCGGGGTAATTATATCACGATAAACTACTGCTTTAATCGACAAATCCTTATTGTAGAAAACCTTGCGCTTTAACCCGCCGAAGGCTGGAGCAGCCCACTTAATTCTATTTTGTATTTCGTCATCTATTGTCCCCTCGTAGTTTAGGAACAAACCAAGATATTGACAGATGTTTACACCTGTTCTAACGTTTTTCCGCGTAACTAAATGTTCTTTGTAGGTGAGGTTTCGTTGCTGAGTAATCTGGTTTTATCGATGTCTATTTCAAGTTCAAAATCTTTGTATGTTTCATTCAGTTCATTCAAGTATCATTTGTAGATCGGCCTTATTAGGTACTACAATAACACAGTCTCGTCAGCATAATTCGACGATTCTGAACTTTGACATCTTAGTTTTCGCTTTAAGTTTATCAAGATTAAGTAAACCTCCGTCCATCCTATAGTTGAGACGGACGCCTCTGATATGGAGACGTTTACCGACGACAAACATTAAAAAATTGCCACGAAGATGTTAAACAAAAATAGAGCCAAAATACAGCCTTGTTTAACTCCCGTAATCAAACTGGTCGGAGATTTTATCGCCTGTCATAATTACTGCTTTATTGTTTTTGAAAGTATAAGGCGATTATTATACGAACAATTTTCTTTGGACATCCAAGTTTGATCAGAATATTAAAAAGAGTCCTGCGATTGACGCAGTCGTACGCTTTTGTCAGGTCTATAAATTCCATGCAGCGTCCAGTTCGTTGTTCAAAAGCCTTTTCCTGTAATTGTCTTGCTGTGAAAATCATGTCAATGTAGCTTCGGGGTTTTTGCGGAAAGCTGCTTGCGAGTCAGGCATAATTCTTTTGAAAATTGGGACGATTAGGTCTCGTAAATGACCTTAGTCAGCACCTTATTTGTTGTGGACAGTAGCGATATTCCCCGGTAGTTTGAGCAATTTTAGTTCCGTTTTCACTGAGCATTCCTCCGATAGACGAAGTGTTACAACTTTTACTAGTCGCATACCAAAAAATTGATTACTATGCCACCGGATGAAAGTAATTGGCGTAAGTTTTAACATCTAAAAAACCTGTATGACATGTGCTGCGAAGCAAAATAACCGAAATCCAGTATAGCTGATATTCGTGAAGCACTGAGCTGTTACAGATGCACGATTGTGATCCGAAAAAAGTACACGAAGGGCCACTAGCAGGGCAGTTTAAGATTCCAGTTTTTTAATTTCTTTAATCGCTCGGTGATTCTACTATTTCAAATGAAACTAGTTAGCAGATTTTACTGCTTTAAATAAAATAAATGGACATCGCCGAATGTAAAAATATCCTTATTTATTGTTTATTCGTGGAAAATTACGGAGAATGTTGTTCCATTCGGCCAATAACTGAAATAAAAGAATTGACAGAAGAGTTAAAGGTGTTAAACTGTGACCTTTGAAAGTATTATTAAATGAACATGTGAAATATCAACTAAATTAATGCACCAATGACGAGCCTATTATTTGCCGTCCACAAAATTTGATCCTGAATTTTTCAATCTCTCGCTGAACATCAACATTGCTCAAGAAAAGATGTAAACAGATTAAAGCAGAACTGTGTGGGGATTTTTCCATAAACGATCTAATTAAAAAGAACTTTTCGATTTTCGTAATAATCTTGAAATCACACTGCGAATTTTAAAAGTGACATCAACAGGTCACTTATATGTGAAGAGCTGAAAAATATCGAAACTTTTCTTTGGAAAAGCTGAAAATGACGATCTGACTTCTTCAATTTGTTTTACGTTAAATTTCGAATATTATATTTTTGGGTACTCGGGTTAAAAAAATAAAAATGTCTATTAATAACATGTTGAAATTAAGTGCTTTGAACTACCTACTTTTAAAACACTCGGAAAAATGCTATCCTTAAATGGGCGCGCTATCAACATTTTCCTAGTCAAAAGTATACTAAGGTCAGCACTAATATAACCGAGTTGTCGTTAAAATATTTTAATTTGTAGTTTTATGTAATTTTTCCAGTCTCAACAATATTCATCATCATAATGCTTTTTACCTAATTTTCACTTTAAACGAAAGCTCTTGATGATTGCGTAAATTTTAAAAAGTAGATTTTAAAATTCAGTTGCGCATTGCGTGGCCGTTCGATGTTTCTTATTAAAATACGTTTTGACTGAAAAAATTGCTGTAATCATCGCAAACGTAGAAATCGAAATAATACTTAGCTTAATACTACCAGTGTAATAAGTTCGTATTCCGTGTTCTTATAGAATTTCGGCCAGCCGGACGTGGAACAGATAATTCGACTTTTTACGCACATTGTAATTGAAAATAACGCCGGCGTGTACGACATTAACGTTCTGGAATATTTATGCGACACAAATGCTGAAGAATCACAAGCTCCGCTCATTACGAAAACAATCGAAACAGTTCCCTTAAACAAGGTACAGTTTGTAATATTTTATGCACGCACCACTGCATATATTCGTTAATTAGACTAAAAAATCGGTAATCTGAAACTCTTGAACTTGATATTGCTAGTTTAGTTTTTCTTATAATATCCTGCATACGTATTAAAGAATTTCCACGCATCATAGGGAGAACACCTTGAATATCCCTAAACGAAGTTCGAAGGGGTGCAAATTTCATCAAAGCAATCGAACCAGTCAACTCGCCAAAGTAAGTCATCTTGAATAGAACAATACAGATTATTTGTCGTCCGATATCTGAAATTTCTTTATTGGAATTCAATATTTTAGAATTTTCAGTAATTTTACGTTTCCTGTTTTTGTTGACGAATAAATAAAAACCGGAAGTTGCATAAAAAATTATGATGATTACAGAATTGGCGTTACTATTTCAAAATTATTCTTAATACTCGTATTTCAGCAGTGTGCCTGAAGTTCTTTAACTGTATTTTTTTTTTTTTTCGTTGAAGCTTTTAATGAGAATAATTTTTAATTCTAAAATGATTACTGACAAGCTCCGCATCAGATGATTTTTCATCATGCTGAAAACCTTCTTCCAATATCTATAGAGAGAAAGCCAAATTATTTCTTTAACGAACTTTTTCAAAAGTAATTTAACAAATTCGGGCAAATTTCCCTCCGCTAAAATATTCCTCGGTACAAAGCGACTTAAATTTCTACTTAATACCCGCCTGGTTTCGGCTCGACCGCTGAATTTCTGTTTTTTTTGCGTCTGGCCGGAAACTTGTTTACTATTATTATTTGAATTAATCCGTTTATTAAAACCGTACTGGCTAAAAACCCGTTTAATAATTTCTCCCTCGTTTTAAGTAAATATAAAAAGCTCAAAATTATTATTATTTTTTCCTTTTTCGAATGTGCACGTTAGAGAAAATTCAGTCCGCGGCTTTTAAACTTTCGTAAAAAAAATAGACAATGCATGCGATAAAGATTTCATTTTATAATAATGACAGTAACGATGATAAATAATTAATAATAACGGTGATATTATGCAGCTTGACGCAGTTGTAACAGTGGTCAGAGAAGGAACGAACGAAACGAACGTTACATTTTCGCAAAGCGGAATTAGTTACAACGATGAAGGTTTAGCGTCGGCCTTTCCTTCTGATCAGTCGGCGCAATTTCATTTCATAGTTGTAAGAAAACATATAGACGAATCGTTGTTCGACATTATAAAAAATATTTTACTGCCTGGCGGTTTCCTGTTGGTCCAGGGATCTCCTGAAATTGGAGCGGAAACTTTCGAACAGTTGCTAAATTTTCAGTCAATATCACGTATTGTTAGCGGAGAAAATGCATTCAACTTTTTCAGAAAGGTAAGTAAATTTCGCATTTTATCCTTCTGAAATTTTTAAGTACAGTAAAGACTAAAGGTCAAAAAATTGCATTTTATAAAACTTAATCAGGCTACAGCCGAAGAAACCATTTACACACCGGATAATTGAGAACGATTTTTAAAAATTCAAATTTTAAGGAATGAAAAAGAGTTAAAAAATACAGAAAGTGTTATAATTTTAGTACAAATAGGTTTACGAAATTGTAATCGTGCTCGCTTGTATGGTCTACTAAACGTATGCGAAATTTGTTTAAAAATCTTTTAAATTTTAAGGCGGGAAAAGAGCAGCGCGCCATTTTTGAGATAACCGCGAAAATCACGCTATAGCTCGAACAAATAGTAATTATCGTATGAAATTTCATGTGAATATAATGTACTCGTATATACTGAAAACATGAAATAAGAACGCTTTTTTGAATATTCATACTCTAAGGAATGAAAAGGGGGGGTTAAAAACAATACTTAACGAGTGTTATATTCAACAGGAACTGATTTAATCAATTATAATTTTGCATTAAGATTCCTTTTGTGACGTACTAAAATTTTTTTTTCTAAATTCTCTAAACTTCAACGATGGAAAAGGGATCACCCTGTTTCTCGCATAAAATATGAAATTCCATACGAACATTACCCACATACCGAAAATATCAAATAAAAATGATTTTTTAAAAATTCGGCCTTTAAAGGGTGAAAGGAGGTTACAGGCTGTTTTCATAAAAATATGTAAATGTGAAAAATAGCTTTATCATATTACGATTTTGCATGAAGGTTGTTGTTTATATTCGGTACTTAAAATCCGTTCCTTTTTTTGTTTGTTTTTTTTTTTTCAACTTCAGAATTTTTAGCTGAAGAAGAATTGCACCCTACTTTTAGCGTAACTTGAATGGCATACTACAGCCACAAAATAATTTTTAAACAGGACAAATACGAAGAAAGTAAATATGTAAGTTGATGACACAAGGGTAAAGAAGCGAAAGCGTGCGTATTTTTTTATTAAATGAAAGATTGCTTAATTAAAAATGAACTTAATTATTGAAAGTGATGTAAGTATCAAAAAGGCGCACTCGATCAGATTATAGTTGGTATTCTAAAAGAGCTTTCAGCTAAAGGAATCATTATGACTCTAATACAGATATATTTGACTCTATTTTGAGAATTGGCTACTACCCACGACTGTGGAAGATGTAAAATCTGCTATGTTGCCTAAGCCAGCGAATCAACCGACGGAAATCAAATCGTACAGAAGACCTATTATTAGTTTGTTACCGGTAACTTTAAAATTTCTCCTAACAATTACTATTTAAGCGAATGAAAAATTCCGTAGGGAAACTCTTGCCCCCCGATCATCAGTTTCGGTTCAGACAAAAACTCTCCATAGAGTTACAGATATAATAGCAAAAAGTTCTGGAAGAAAAGGAAACCGGTACTGCGGTCTTTTTAGATGTTTCACAGACCTTCGATAAGGTTTAGAATAAAGGATTAATTCGTAAAAAATTAAGAATGTATTATCTGAAAATTACTGCAAAATATTGCAGTCGTAATTGAGAGTCCGATTATTTCGAATAAAACAAAATTATAGTCACTCCCTCAAATACACCGATAAATGCTGGCGTCCCTCAAAGAAGTGTATTAGGACCGGTATTATACCTACCGTATACTACGAATATATTACTTAGTGAACGAATCATTACAGCAATGCTTCCGTTGCGAAGTAACTTGTGGTATTAAATTAAGTCACCAATAGAAAAATGCTAACTAATCCCAATGAAAGCACTTTGATATCAATCCAATGACGTTTCTTTAAAAAAAAAAAAAAAAAAAATCATTCAGTACCAATCGACGAACACTGAAAATTTAAACAAACGGATTTTATTAAAATTAAAAAGATTATTCTAAAGGTGGAAATTTTATGATAAATACTTAAAAACGTAATGAAAAATGGCAAATTAAAAATGACAAACGAAAAAAATTAAATTAAAAATAGATCTTTATTATGCCGCGAGAATTAAGTCAAATGTAAAACACGATAAAATAATTGGTTCATTTTTTTTATTCTTTTATGCTACTTTAATTTCTTTTCAATTAACTTTTTGCTTTTCATCGCAAATTTACGTTTGATTTTAATAAAAAAATTTGATAAATTTTCACTAAATAAATATTAACAAAGAGGAAAAACCCGTAGACGGGTGATTATCTCGTAAAATTTCCGATTTTATTTTCAAAAGAAAAAAATAAACAAAAAATATTTATTTTATGTACAAATTTATTCTTTAGTACACTACTGAAGGTAAAGATCAAATTATAGAAAATTAAGTGAGCTTCAGATTTACTACGAGTAAAAGATTTTGTATAAACCGCTAAAATTTATATAATAATGTACTCGTAATTGTGGATACGTATAGTATGTGTTTGTATAAATGCCTGTAAATTCACTTATAGATATATATATATATATATATATATATATATATATATATATATATATATATATATATGCCTGATTAGTTGGTTTTTTTTGGGGTAAATTGTAAATGTAAATAGGAATTATTTACAATTTATCGTACATATCTAAAGTGGCGATAATTTATTAAATTAGCAGAAAAGAACAAAACAAATTATCTAACGAAATATATGCTATTTCAGCCTGCAGGCTCTTATTCAAACAGCCACGTAAACATCGATGAAACTTACGACTGGGTAGAAAATCTAAAGTTCACTATCAAAGAATTCGCCGAAGCTGAAAATCCAAAAATATTGCTGGTTGGAAAAGACGATGCGACTACTGGAATTCTTGGCTTAGTAAATTGCCTTAAACTTGAACCGGGATGTAGCAATATAAGGTATTTCACATATACACAACTTTACCGTAATATTTTTTTTTATTTTTTATTGTATAACAAAAATAATTTAGCCATTTTACAAAAATTCGCATCTTTTAATTCGTAACGACCTACCTAGCGTAATGCAGAAAGCAAAAAAAAAAATTATTTTTAATAAATTATTTTTAAAATGATAATATTTCTGTAAAGTAAAATGAATAAACGCCAAATAATAGCTAAGCACTCTTCTTCAAGAATCACAGATTTTTATTCCGATTATGTTGGTTAAAGTTTTCCATTATGTCCGATTGCGTTATAAATATAACAAAAAAACATAATTAATAACACATACATTTTCTTTCATGCAGAGAGAATACTGAAATAGGAAAAAAATTTTTAGAATCTGATTTTGCAAAGAATAAAAACAGACGACACAGATCGATTATTTTAATTATATATACTTTTTCGATAAATTTTCTCTTTTGAACTTATAAATTCGAAAGAGTCATTGCATTCATTTCACTTTTTTTTTTTTTAATATACAGTAAAACTTTTAAAGAGTACAGAACGTTTATTAATGGCATATCTTAAATTCCAAAGCTGCTTTTACATATCGTTATAAATCTTTTAATTGCTGCAACGAATTTAAAGATAAAGAATTTCCTTTCGACCGCTCTGTTTTTTGTAACGTGTTGCAAGTGTAGTTTCTAGAAATCTTATTTAGGAAATACACAAAATAGTCGATAAAGCAAAACGGAATTTAAAAAATAAATAAAAGTAACTCGAATTTAAAAACCATAAAGTGAAATATATGCAGTGCCTTCGTCTTATAATAAAAGAAAAATTGGAATACAATAAAGGAACTGATATTTCAATTTCGATAAAGGAAATAATTTATGCGAACAAGAAAAAACAAATAATGCAAAATAAAATACAAAAAGAAATAAATCGATAAATAAAAAGGATTATTAAGCGACTATAATTTAAGCAGTGAAATATATTTAGCACTTTCATCTTACGATTTAGAAAATTGAAATGTATTAATTAAGGGGAAAATACAACGACATTAAAAATTGTACTTATAAGTGATACCTGTTTACATTACGCAAACTTTTCTTAATTACCGATACCTAATAATCGCTAGTTCACTGCACTGCTGCTTCTGTACCGTTCTTCAGTACAACCGACGATTTCGCCGAGCGTATTTATGAACTTTTTTTAAAAAATAAATCCTGTTTACTGAACACACCAGTTTTTTATATTTTTGTACTTTTCATGTCTTTAGATCAACTCTAGGCATGTGAATATCGTTTCGCTATAATAATAAAACAGTGATGGCGTAGTCACAGTTTGATAGTGATACTGTAGCGTGAAAACACTGTACAAGATATTCAGTCGTACAGGATACTATTGATCATGTCAAAAAGAATGTGCAGTGAATAACGCACTGGTCACCTTGCTAAAATAGAGACGTACTTGGTTAATAAAACGCTCGATCTGATTGGCTTTTATATGTGTGCATATTCTTCTCAATGCGTTTTTAATGACTCGCTATTGTGTCGGAAAAGTACTTCATCGAATCGGAATAGTACTGTTCAACATCGATAGAGTGACTGACGTCTTACACATTAAGCATTTTTCTTCGCGTGCGCAAATAGCGGTTTTTTTAGATTTTTACGAGCAAGCTGAGAATTGTTCTGTTCCTTTAGACAGGTTAATCTTTGCCATCAGAGAAATATTGGTAAATTTTTTTTTCTTTTTCAATTTGCTTTTGTACATCGGCACTTGATTAGAAGTACCGGAGAATTTCTGACACACACACACATATGTATATATGTATATGTATATATGGGTTTTAATATTTAGCCCGCGTAAAATTTCCCCGTCCGTATAATGTAATTAAAAATTCGCTTCTGTTCGTAAATAAAAACAATATTAACGAAATTTTCATAGCAGTTAGCAGTTTTTGGTAGTTCACCCTTGCGGAGAAAGTAAGGTACTGTTATTATGTTGGAAAGAAGAAGATTTTTAATTTTAGAAAATTCAGTTTACGTTATCAACAAAGTACTTTTGCACTCGTAGGTGTTTGTTTGTAAAAGATTCAAACGTGCCGGAATTTTCTTTAGAAGATCCATTTTATTCTGAGCAAATAAAGAAAGATTTGGTAATGAACGTTTACGAAAATGGTAAATGGGGATCTTACCGACATTTGTCGATTCCCGGTAGTAAAGACAATAAAATTCCAACGAAATACGCTTACGTCAATAGCGTAGTAAGTGGAGATATTACTACAATTAGTTGGATTCAAGAATGCCCTGTAGAATACATGTAAGTACTGTTACTTATTCAACTTACTTTTGAAGTTTTTTCTATTAATATATTTATTTATTTTTCTATTAATATTTTTATTTATATTTCTATTAATATTTTTATTTATATTCTTTTTTCTTTAATGCATCCCGAAACACATTTCGACGTAATGCTTTTAAACTATAATAAAACTGCAGATTTTCTTTCCGAAGACTACCGATCAAATATTTAAATTTAAAATATTGTAAAATATATAAAACTGTTGTCATACGAAATCGTACGGGCAAAAATTATTTTAAAACTTGTTTAATTTTTAGCAGACACAGACGTATTATTATTATTATTATTATTATTATTATTATTATTATTATTCGAGGAGATTCTGTATTTAAAGTCGATAAGTGCAGTTTAAATTTAAGACTAGAAATACTAGAGCAATTAATAGGAAGACATATTTAAATAACACTGGCAGAACTTCATATGATGCGCATGTATTATTCATTAACGAGACCATTGGGGCTTTTTGTATTTCTTTCTGATTTTGCACTTTATCATTGCCAACAACATTACTTGAATTGTATTAATTCTAATTTTTTCAACTTAATTCAGGTTTTTTTGATGACTTTTCGCTAGTTCTAGACCTGATGGTTGTTTCTTGAATGTGGACATCAATGAGAACCCCTAAATTGTGCGGTCATCTTTGATGTTTACGGTGATGAATCATAGTTGCTACTTAATTATGTCTTTGACATCCAGATTGACACACGTTTTCTCTGTATTACGCACCTCAAATTAATTAAGCAATAGATTAATTTGGAGAACCTTATAGAAGTACAAAAAAAAAAAGAGATTTAAAACTTTGCAGGCGCCTTAGACTCGAAATGAAGAAGATATTGTTTGTATATCTCCGTTCCATAACCTAATCACCTTTAAGGTGGAATGTCTTTGAAATTAAAATTCGAGATATAACGAAAGAACCTGAAACGCGACGAAACTTCCGCAGTCTAACGGAAATCAAAAAAAAAAAAAAAAAAAGATTTATTTATAAGCACTATGAAAAATGGCTAAAAATAGTATTATCCAGGGTCATTAGTCTCAAATAAAAGAAAAAAAGAATGCAATTATGTCCGCATAAATGTTGTTAAATAATTATTTTCTAATGCATTACATCATCGGACGAGCTAAAAGTGGGACAACATTGTTATTGATTCAACATTAAAAATGAAATCTAAAATACAACTTAAAGAATTTGAAATAAATTATGAATGAAAAAAGTGAGATAATGGGTTCTACCACCACTCTGTCTGCTTTTGAAACTCAGTAAAAACGATGCATTATCACGGAAAATAAATCGTCAACTGATAATAAAATAAAAATAAAATTTAATAAAGTACAGAAGAATAAACAAACTAAATAAATAGCGGAAATTTAACACAAAAAGATATGTGAAGTTGACGCTAAATAAGATGTGCAAAAATACAAAATAAAATATTGTTAGGAATGCAAAGAGAATATAAAACTTCAATTGGGGAAATTAACCGGAGTAATATAAAAAGTTGTAAGAAGTTTCACAGGTACGCGAATGCCAATAAAGGAGAGGAAGTCTTATTAATTTCGTCAGGCTATTTAAAGTATTACTGGAACATTTATTGTTGAAATTTTACGAATTTGGTGTTTAACATGGCTTTGAAAAATCGTGATCAGAAGCATTGTCACAGATACAAGGATTTTTTCGATGTTTACGTTTTCACATATTCTTCGGCTTTTCTTTCTTTTTGTTTTATCCCTTTCGAATGTTATGGTTTTTTTTCATCATCATTGTGCTGTTATAAAGCGCATAATTTAACGCTCGACCAGTTTGTAATTTGTATTATTTTGTTTTTAAAAAGCCGAGAATAAAGGAGAGAACGCTGAGAGGAAAGTTGAAAATATTTAAAGAAAACATGATTTTGGCATCACATGGAAAAAAGGAATCGTTACAGTGAAGAGGACAATGCGGGAATGAAATAAATAGACAAAGAGAGGAAGCCGTGTCCGAAAGGAAGGCGACATACAGTAGTAATCAGGGAACAACAAAAATAAGAGAACTCGCCAAAGCAAGGATTAGAAGAAGGTAAATCACTTCATAATTTAAAGTGAAAACGTTTAGGTAAATGAATAATCCCCTCCGGGGGATCACACCTTATTGCAGTGGAGGGTATTGCGTGTTCCGACGAAGTTCAGAGCTATACTGGCGGTAGTGTATTCTACCTGAAGGGCCTCCCTAGCCAGGATGGTCTGAACTGAGGAACCAGACCAAGATGATCCCATGATCGTCGACAGCAGGACGACCATTACTGGATACAGGCGTGATGCATATAGCTAAAAACGGCTGTACTCCAGACATATCTAGGCGTGATGTACTTATTGCAGAAATGGCTAGATAATTGCGCTGAAGAAAGCAACGGAAAACTACTTCAGTTTGGCCTAGTGGCTAGAGTGCTTGATTTCCAATCCGGAGGTCTCGGGTTCGATACCGGGCGATGACAAAAATATAATACGGCGCTAGTTTACTACATAGCAGTATAGACACATTTGGTCTGCATCTGTAGCGCGATAACAAGCGGTTATAGTCAGTTCCGAATGTAGTCGTACGAGTGCGCTAGCGTCGTATAGAAATATTCAGCCGGCGAACAATCGCATCAACGTGAGTAAAGGCCAGTCGTCTTGGTTCGCCTCGCCATTGGTACCTTTCTCACGTTGTCGGCAGCACGGAAGTCAGGTTGCGCTCCTGCTTACGTGCTTATCTATTGCGCGACTATTCTATCCCCTAATTCTCCTCTGAATTTAGGGGATAATCTCATACTCGAAATCGAGTGAGAATAGACGACAACGATATGTTCCTAGAAAATAATCACTATGCAGGACAAAACCAAACCATTGGCCGCGAGTTTCCGGCGTTACACAGTAGCAGGGGTGTGAAGAATACCCGGAAGTAAAACTAGTGCTGCAGATGTGATTAACATAGGTACTTAGAATGTACAAACCCTATATGAACCTGGGAAGCTAGCAAATGTGATTCTTGAGATGCGCAGATTAAAGATTCATGTACTTGGCCCCGAGTGAAGTAAAATGGACTGGAACCGGAAAGATCATATCTGATGATGTGGCTGTATGTTTTTCAGGCGATAGAAGTGGAAAACACCAACGTGAGGTTGCAATAATGATAAACAGAGTGTGGTGCAACAGTGTTACTGAGTTCGTGCCATACTCTGATCGAGTATTATTGGCTACAGCTGAAAGCATACCCAGTAGATATCAGCATCATACAAGTATATGCACCAACGGCTGAAGCACCAGATGGCGAATTAAAACAATTTTATATGGAAATAGAAACAGTACTTAAAAATTGTAAGAAGCACGAGGCTATATATCTGATAGGCGATTTTAATGCCAAAGTAGGAAACACAATAACAAACAAAGTAACTGGACCATTTGGATTGGGTAGAAGAAATGACCGTGGAGATATCATAGTTCAATTTTGCCAGCAAAAGGAATTAACAATTACTAACACCTATTTCAAACTACCACCTAGAAGACTATATACGTGGAAATCGCGAAGTGATACACCAACAGCAATAGTTCGAAATCAAATTGACTACATAATAGTGAACACACGCTTTAGGAATAGTATAATATCAGTAAAGACTATGCCCAGTGCTGATGCAAAAACAGATCACAACCTGTTGAAAGCTGCAATACGAATAAAAGTAAAAAGAATTAGGAAGAGCCGAAGGTCAGGTATAAACCTACAGCTGCTACAAAATCCAGGAAAAAGTGAAAGAAAAAGAGTTAACCGTAAAATACAAAATATGCAAGACATGGATGATAATAAAGAAATTGACAGAATTATTCGGAAAAAGGTAGCGCAGGCAAAGGAGGAATGGTTAAGCACAAAATGCAAGGAGATCGAGGAGTACCAAATCAAACATGATGAATTTAATGTGCACAATAAAATAAGAGAAATATCACATGTTTATAAAAAGAGACATGTAACCGTTCTTAAAACAGATAGTGGCGAAATCGTAACTGAAACAACTGCGAAGAAAAAAGATGAAACCTGCAGTCGATCTTACAGTGCAGTCCAACAGAGATTCTCTTATTTGCACAGATTCATTCTCTTCACTTTCGTCTTTACCACAGACGCACAACAAATTACAAAATCTCATCGCTAAAGATATAATCTCAGTTATATCTACCGCTTCGAATCGTATTACCTTCACGTGGATTCCAGGTCATAAGGGCATCATGGGAAAAAGAGCTGGTGCATTTTGCAGCGAAGGAGGCCACTTCATGCCTGCCGCTCCCAGACATTTAGCCGAACCTTGTCGATCTCAAAAAATATGCATTTAGGCATACCCGAAAACAATTTTTTTTTCCACGCATTAAAATAAAGGTTGCTACAAAGAAAAGAAAAAAAATAAACGAAAAATGATTTTGACAAAGAATATTTTTTTAATAAATTGTTTTAACCGAAATACGAATTTCCTATGTCAGGTTGCGATGTGCAGGTGTGCTATTGAACAACCTCTGTACAAAACAACATTTCAATACGTGTTCACTTAATATTGTTTTCAATCAGTTTCGAGTTTGTTTTTTGTTTTTTGTTCGTTCACTTCAAAAATAAATAAAAAAAATATGAAAAGCAATTTCGGATAATCTTGTTGGTAATTATTATTATTCGCGTGTCCGGTCGACTAAATACAACAGGTTGTCCAATATTTTATCAATTTTATCAAGTCATTGTCAACATCGTCGTACAAGCTTCCAGGTTCATATTTGCCGCCGACGGGACATGTAAATAGATGATTATAGTCTTGAACTTCACATCGATCACTATCGATCGCTATCGGATATTCCCCACTATTTTGTGCGCGCAGTTCCACTTCTCAGTCTATTCAGGGTTCTCCAAAGACTGTAGCTTAGATGATTCCCGCTAGGCAGTGCTTCCACCTTTTGTTTACCGTTTGCTTTTATGTTCCATATACGAAATCTTTCCTTTTCTGCAGTGCCTGTCAATTCTTCGACCTTTTGTTCCTGGATTTTAATCTTGTTTCAGCCAGTCCTTTATATTCATATAACGGGTGTCGATTGTCACTGACTGCTTTAAACCTTTCATTTTTTGCAGCTACCTCTCGTCGAATTTCTGGAGGGGCGATAGCACTAAGTTCGTAAAGTTTGTTGGTAATTAACTGACCGTAGAGAAGAAACAATAAAGTTATTAGGAGGTTTCAATGCAACGTAAAATACTAAATTAGAGAAAAATAAAAGCAAAATCTGTATCAATCTTCGGTATGTTCTTATCATTACTTCTTTTTTTTACGACAGGTATTCGAAGAAAGAATTGAAAGGTCATTTATGCTACGTTTATTACACGCCGATAACTGATAAAGATATACAGTTCTTAACATTGAAGGGTTCAAAGTATGTTTCTTCAGTCGGAGGACGAGATCACGTAAATTGCACTTTTTCTATCTTTTTCTTCCACAAAAAAAATTGAGCTGCTAGTTTTTTTTTGTTTCTTTTTTTTTTATTTGTGCGGTAAAGCGGATTTGCGCATATATTATAATATAAAGAAAAATGTTACAAGTAATACATTGAATTCTCCGCTCAATAGGACGAGTTTATCGGAATGGAATTTTCCGGCAGACATTCGAATGGAAAACGTGTCATGGGAATGGTCAAGGATAAAGCGCTTGCGACGACGGTGTTTTTAGATTCCGACTTGGTATGGGAAGTTCCAGAGGATTGGACTTTAGAACAAGCCTGTGTAGTACCACAGCCTTTTGCAACAGTTAGTACGAAATTTATTTTATGTTCTCAACTCTAAATCGTATAATGTAATATATCTGATACGGTGTTATTAACATTAAATCTATTTAATCGTACTGTGTGGGTATAAAATTATTGCTACCCTATTAGAGTGTAGCAAACTGTATAATAATTTGTCGTGAAAGTAGTAATGCAATTAAAGATTACTTATATTAGCGTCGTCAACTATTATCATCCAACGGTCGTGGAACAGTCTCATCGCTACGATGGAACGAGGATCGCAGTGCTTTTAATTTTATTTATTTTTATGTGCTTTTTGGGGGGGGGTCGTCATAAAGACATTGGGCCAAGAAGAGGGGGAAGAATAAGAAGCGGAATCAGATGTTTATGCGATCAGATATGGAAGATAGGAAAGACTCAAGTGCTGGAATGACCGAGGGTGATGGCAAGGAGAGGACAAAAGATGCACAATACGGAGTTGGAAGACCACTTGACAAAAGAGAATAGTACAAGGAAGAACGTTTGGAAGCGATATAAGTGCACTCAAACAAAATGTGATTAGCGTCACCTATAAAGTTGTGAGAGGAAGGGTGTAGGGGACAGTGAGGAGAGGGGACTAGAGAAAAACGAAATAGAGAAGCAGGAAGCAAACCGTGCCCCAAGCGTAGGCGACAGATTGCAGAGAGAGTTGAACGCCGCATGGAGGGAAAATTGAAAAACCACGGATAAGACGGTAGATTAGGCTGGATAAAGAGATAAAAGGAATCCGGATTTGAGAATGAGGAGGAATACGAATTTAACCATAGTTTGGAATGAACTGAAGTGGAGAGGAGATTAATATTATGAGATGAAAAGACGCTGAGGAATTCACCGGTAGAAGAGGATAAACGAGCTAGTGTATCGGCCGACTCGTTATCCTCGATTCCAGAGTGGCCAGGAATCCAGAGTAGGTCAATTTGGATAGAGTGAGAAAGAAAAATGTTGTGAATAAGAGAGCGTATGAGGATTATTTAATCAGCAAAGGAAGAAGGAAAAGAAGAGGAGATGGCTTGAAGGACACTGTGGGAATCCGATATAATAAGGACTTCATGCGAAATTAGGGAAGAAGCAACGAAAAGGACGGCACGCAGGATGGCAGTAGACTCGGCATAGAACACTGAACAAAAGGAAGGAAGTTTGAGGGTTTCGAAATAGTTTGAGGAAGTACAGAAGAAGGCCGAGCCATCTTAGATACTGACCAGACAAAATACAAAAAAAAAAAAAAAAAATACGGAACTAACAACAAAAGTTTATTAAAACAGAGATATGAAAAAATTTAGTTTTCTAAAAAATTCGGATATTACATGAACGGGCGTAGACCATGTGTACATGATAATGCCATTTTCGGCTGATCTGTGTTACCTTACTTGGTCTATAGTTCTATTAATTTTAGTAGTTCTAATATGTAGGTATATATTATGTAACAGCAGCTTCGTAAACTGAAAAATTGTAAATTTTTTTAAAAATTTGTTTGAATTCTTAAAACAGGCATACTACGCCTTGATTATCCGTGGAAAACTAAAACCGAACGAATCAGTTCTAATTGAGCACGGTGAAGATACCTTAGCACAAGCTGCAATATCCGTTTGCTTAAACATGAATTGCAAAATTTACATTAGCGGCAATGAATATACTTTTCTATTCATAAAAGCAACGTATCCAGAGGTAAGCATATTCCCTGTTTTAAATTACAATTCAAATATTCTTAAAAATTGGAAATATACATTAAGCGTATCGATGATAAAAAAGGAAACGAACAAAAAAATGCAGTAGTGAAATAAATGTCAGCCGAACAACTTTATAGAGATGACACAATTTCCGTTAATTACGAGAAAAAAATTTGAAAATGTAAAAATTATTATTACCGCAGTTATTTTATTGCACTAAAATCTACTAATGTTTACAACGATGCTGTAGATCGCCGCTTTTGCCACCAACACAAATGATAGTGTGTTTAGCTGATGAAGTTTGAAAAATATCGCAGGTAATCAAAAAAAAGGGGGGGGGCTGAATAAAAATTGTCGCTCGTCGGTGCTAAATGGATCGGTCGAAAATGTGGTACCCAATCGATCGCGTCAAAAAAACGGTCCTCGAAATAATTACGTCACTCTAAACATCGGAAGATCTCTTAAGGAACCTGTTATTTGTTTCGATACCTCCAAATGTGAAGCTGCCCATCGATGAATTTTTTCTAAATTTTTGTGTACGACATTCGGAGGGTCTAATTTTGAAGTTAAAAATTTACCAACGCTTAACCGGAGAAGTTAGCCTGAATAAGCATCTACTTAAGCGGGTTTTAAATTTTCAACTATTATACTGGCCCCTTAAAGGAAGGACACCTTGATTTTCGCGCTTTTTTGAACTTCTCCTGAATTTCGGAAATTCCATTAGCGAATCAAAATATAATTTCATTACCCCTAAATAAGGCGAGTTCTTCATCCTTATACAGCACGCTCGGAAAAATGAAATACTTTTTTTCCAAATTTTGGGAATGGTTGAAATATGAAGTTGTGTAATATCGGCTATCCTTTTTTCACCTTTTTAGTCGAGCTATCACTTATAAAAAAACTTCTCGCGTTGTTTTTTCTTTTGTCTCAACCGGAAGGATAGCTGAATTAATTTTTCATCGATATTTCTTTTTTATTTCATGAAAAAATGTTCGATTTTGCTGTATATTTCGTATTTCACATTTAATGAGTTAAATTGTAAATTTTTCGGTTAAAGTCGTTTTAAATCCTATAGTTCGCATTTTCTTGTCTCCTTTTCTATTTTTAACACCTCCGGGGTAAACGGTTGCCCCGAATTTATACATCGCTTTGACAGATTATTTAATTGTGATTTACGTTCCGAATTTCGAAATTAATAATTCAAACCGTTCCTGAGTTTACTTCTATTATTCCCAAACCATCTTATTAGGATTCCGTACATTACTCGTGTGGGATCATAAAAAAAAAATGTAGTAATTTTTAATAATTGTATAATATCCTCCGGTAAATTTATTTGTAAAACTACACCCGATTGTAATATTTCTTATCCCTTTTGTACTTTTAATATTGGAAAAAATAATAATACTAAAACTTATAAAAGCAACAGTTTACATAAAAAGGACAAATAAAAATTTAAGCGTCCCTACGCTTAGGTTATTCGAGACTTGATCCAGAGTTGGCGGATTGCTGCAACAGCACAATCTGGTCGGGATAATCAATCTGATGAGCGTAACGACTCCGGAGCATAATTGACCTATTAGAATTTGAAAAAAAACATATTTGGTAACTTGTACAATCGTAGAAATACCTTTGTAATATGTACAACTGAAAGAAATATCAATTCGAAATTGTGCTGCTGCGATGCAGGTAAAGAGCTGAAAACACAACAAGGCCTGGCAACCAAATAGCTGGAAACCAAAGAAAAGGTGGTTGAAACCATCTTCGTATTTTCAACGAATCTATGAAGAAGTAACATGTCACAAAAGGAATTAGAATGAATATTTATTTTAAAATGATCCAGTGCACTGATTATTTAAAAATTACCATACGAAAATATGCTGCCTCCGTCAATTGCTCCGACACAGTTAATAACGAAATAGATATTGGCAGAAATTTAGTTTCAAAACCAGTTCTTTTCAAAAACTTGATGCCTGTCAACATTCACAACATTTATTCTTTTTCGCATTGCGTCTTCAACTTCCTTTCTTTTCCCTCTCCTCATTTAACATGGAGCACATTTTATGATGGACTGTTACTTAAAAGAGCGATTGAAAAGGCGTTGAATTTAGGCGTAATTCGTTACAGATGTTTCATCATGAAACACTTCAATTAGTTGTAAGATGTAACAAGAACATCTCTAAATTGCTACCGTTTCTCGAACTTTAATTTTTATTTTTAAATAGAAAGTATTGCAAATTGATTAGAAAAGCGCACTATTTTTAATTGTCAATATGTAAAAAAAAAAAGTCAATTTATAAAGAAGTATAGAAAGAGCAGACTGTTTTTACTTATGACTATTTGAAAAGCATCTCGATATATAATAATTCTTTTGTGTTTTAATGAAAAATTATATCTATTCAATTATTTTCCCTACTAATTAATATTACGCATCTAAATTAAATCGATTTATTTTGCAAATTTAATTTAGTACGACACGAAGGTTACTCTATATCGTCTCCACTCTGCCGATATCTCTCCATGTTTCGAAAAATTTCTATACCTAATAAAGATTAAGTATGTATATAAAATTAACTACAGGAGAAAAGTTACAGATATATATTTCATATGTTAATATTTAGATAACAGATGATCAGCTGATCGATAATGAAACGAGCGTAGTCTCGTACGAATTAATGAAAAGAACGAAATGTAAAGGAGTCAATGTGATATTTAATTCAACCGGCGACGCCCATGCAAGAGAAATGTCTCACTGTTTAACAAAAAACGGCCGATTTATCGATATTAAAAAAAACACTGAAAGGAATGTTAGCTACGGTTTGTAGTTTCATTTAGATGCATCTATTTAAAATAAGAAAAGTATTTTAAGATTTTAAATTATTATTATTATTATTATTAATATTGTTTTTAGCGGCAAAATACGTGCAAAAAATGATCAATTTTCTTCACAAGTGGAGTATTTCTAATTTCCGTAAACGGAATCACACTATCGAAGGAGTGCAGATTTGAACTGAAACTCGCAGTTAATAATAATCTGTTTTTATTTGTTCGATTTCGTGCCGGCGAGAAACCATTTGGCCACCGACAAAATCGTTCAGCGCTTAAGTATATTGTATACGTTTTTCTTCCAGTGGTTCAAATCCATATCCTCCCATCGTTGGAATGTGTCCTTTGTTTCCACCCATTTCTGTAAGGCGGGCAGCGTATGTTGTTGCACAGTGCGCAAGGTGGCCGAGAGTTCTTTTTAATGTGCAGCCTCATCCGCAATGACCTTTTGTAATTTTTCTTCAAACTCCTTTTGATACCTATCTTTCTCCATGATAAGTGTTTGTAATTTTTCTTCCAACTCTTTACAGTGTCGATCCTCATCAGCGATATTCTTTTCTGATCTTCCTTTCAGACCCTCTGCCTCCGCTAATTGTTTCTCCAGCTTAGTGATCACTGTGGTTGTAGAACGTTTTAGGTCCTCATTCGCAGTCTTCATTTGACTACGGGGTTTATTGGTCGAATCGGTCGCATGTTTGAGCGCCTGGTCTAGTGCGTCAAGACGGACTTTGTCTTTGGCTGCCTGTTTCTCAAGGTTCCGTTTGATATCTTCAACATGGCTATCGTGCTGACGTTTGGTAAGAGCATCCCTCGGGTCGAGCGCGTCCGAGACATTTACTAGACGTTTCACCAGCACGCTTATGTAGCTAACATGTATATTCAGGTTATCTTCTTTAAGCGCCTCCTTAACGAACCTTTTAAAACGGGCTGGAGAAAGCGACTCCTGCAACCGTATTCCAATCATCGCTTTGTCTTCCACCGCCTCAGCTTCGGTCGCTGTTGCACCAACATGTAGTAAACGTTTTCCTCGGAACTTTTAATTGCCGTCGGAATCCAAGTCGAACGATGCAGAGCCAGTCGGTTTCACAAGGCTGGATCAAGTACTTTCCACTCGTATATAAGGACTTCACACACATGTATACATACCCTAAATATTCACAATTTTGTCATTGTCTACTCGAGAATTTTCCGAAGTGAGGAAGCCGCACCACTTGACGGCGGACTTGCTTCCTTTATGGTAAATAGCACGTTCTACCAAATACACTTCCAGATAGGCACGGTCCTTTGCAGTTCCTCTTTATAAAAGGTGCCTACGGTGGGTTTTCCACTATGATCTTTTAACATATACGTCATCGGCTGGGTGCTGCACTCACTACTTTTAGTAAATAGTTCTCTGCTCCAGTTGGCAGTAAACCCCTTTGACTTTACTGGTGCGGACAACATCATCGATCTTAAACCATTTTCATGTCAGCTCCAGCAAAACTGTCAGTCACCATTCGTTTTGGTTAGCCGTAAACTCTTTCCACACCCAACCCTTTAACGTTCTATTAAATTACTCCACAATGGACGCTTTAAATGGCGAATGAGTGCTGTATAAATTAATATTAAACCGATTTAACACCGCCTGCACCCGAGGATTATAAAATTCGGTACCTCGATCAGTCTGTAAGTGTTGCAGAGCAGTCACCCTCGTATCTGCCACAGAGTCGCCGCCACAAGGTTGCTGCTTTTAGTCTTCAGAGACACTGTCCACGAGTATTTACCGAAGACGTTTATCATGGCAAGAATAAATTTATGACCACTATTATAACGTGTGTATATTTTCATATCTATAAGGTCAACCTGCCAGAGGTCATTCAGGCCAAGCACTCGGACGCATCATGTTCGATGTCTCTTGCTCGCAGATCTATGTAGTTTATTCGCTACATCACGCTGGAAATTGCCAGTAGAGGATGTTGTTCCTTTAGACGACGACATTATTATTGCATCAGTCATACTAATAAGGCGGATAGATGTATCCACCCTCTGTCAATTCTTCCTCAATAGATAAAATTACGAGTATGTTATCGAGACCCATGTTTCCACTATTCCTGCTAGTGTGGAACAATTATAATCGCTGTATTGGCTTATTACCGTCGCCTCAATACTCTAATCGCGACGCTGTTAATGTAACTCGACTAATACCACATCCTTTCTTTTCACTATCGCTTCCACTAGAAAACAGTGGTTTAATTATTTTGGGCTACTTACCGTGCACAGTTCCTTTTAGACTATTATCAGAACGTTTGTGCATGTTGGTAAGCCCCAACAGCTGTTTATATAGACGTAAATTATCTGAGATGTATTGCTGACAGTTATACTGAGTGAAGGAAAAAGACCGAGTCCACTAAAAAGATATCATTTCACGAAATTTTAGCTAAAGCCTAAAAAGATGTGTGTAAGGAGAAAATCCTTCTCCATAGAACCGCGAGAGCCTTAGTGGAAACTAAAGAAACTACATCTCAGTTGTGGTACCACAATAGCAGAAAAGACTACTCCACAAGTAAAACATATTAATAAGACCGGCGGAGCATTGCCTTTAGTGCCAATACTATCCACCCTAGGAGGTATGTCGGCTACAATTTCTACAATTTCCAAAGCCATCAATAATTTAAACGAGGCCAAACGAAGTATTCAATTTGACAGTGGCACTAAAGTTGATAAACGGATCGGTGTTGAGGAGCCTACCTGCGTTGTACAGAATCAGGTCGCAGGAGAAAACATTTTTTCATCATTAGTTGAATTCCTACGACTTGACTGCTAAGTAATGTAGACATTGAAAAGTACACCTGATGTTTACATGTACTCTATTTTCAAGGAGTCGTCAGTAGAGATAATCTACTGGACAAGCTAAGATGTAATGCGGCTGCTGTTATCAATCTAGACACTATACATGGACGAAGAACGCACTGAACAGCATACACTAAGCAGAGGGGCTGGGCTGAGTATTTTGATAGTTTCGGCAATATCCCACCGCCACATGTGTTGATCGACTACTTTCAGTACTACCTTCGAGGAGTGCGCATCAGATATAATAGAAAAGTCTATCAGACGTATAATACCGGCAACTGCAGAGAGCTCTGTTTGAGATTTTTATTGAGGACCTTACCAGGACCGAAGTAAACTATTTATAAATATAAAGTCCTGCTACGGCTGTACCGACTAATAAACGGTTACCAGCATATTGTATTTATTTCAATTGAGTAATCGGTCAGCCAAGCTAAGTGCCATAATATTTCCTCCACTCTCGCTGGATGAACGACAAAAGTGGAGTGTTGGATTGGTGTTCTCCACCACTTACAACTCTATACACACGTAACCTCCTTGTGTAACGTATTGCACTATTATGGAGAAAGTAAACCCAGTGTGAAAAGTCTGTTAAAATTGTTTACCCTACCAGAAAGTTGTTACAAGGTCGAAGATATTTAACAATACCTGAGGGAGAAGATAAGTACTAGTTTCCTGATAAAAATGGACGATCGAACGGTAAAATGTGTGATAAAGAGTAAATACACCGTAGTCTTCTCACCAGACCTCTCAAACAATATCGAAGTCCTCTTAGTATATGGGAAAAGTAAACGGTACACACTGGAACCAAACACGCAACATATTAGTCTGCATATGGTACAAATATCCAATATTATATAAGATTGTGGAATAGCCTAAAAGTATAATCTACCTACCAGTTCTTACGAAGTATACAGCGGGCTTGGGTATATATATATATATATATATATATATTAATTACAATGTAATTCTTAGGCTACCCCCCATTCGAAAAAATGTCCCATAAAAATTTCCCAGAAAAATGTCCCAATTTTATGTAACGTTTGTTATATTTTATAGGATATTTGTTATTGTTATTTAAAAAATGTCACAATTTTATGTAATGAAATATGTAACGAAAAATATAACAAAAAAATGTCTTAATTTTATATAATTTTTTTTTTTTTTTTTTTGTCAACATGGATATTGGCCCAAGAACAGCGGAACAGAGAGGAAAGAGAGATTCCGATCCTTACACGATCAGAGATAGCCGACAGAAAGGAATCAAGAGCTAGAATAACCGAAGGAGAAGGAAGGGAAAGAATGAATGAAGCACAGTATGGAGCGGGAATACCGGTTTGTAAGAGGAAGGAATAAAAAGAAGCTTGTTCAGTTGAAAGCGACGAACAACTGAACATTATATAATCGGGATCAGAAATACATTGATCGCTGGGAGGGTGCAATGGACAATAAAGAAAAGGCGCGAGAGCAAACCATTATGACCAGGAAATTGTGCATCCAGCCATTAGTGCAACCGAGTTTGTTACCACCTACTCACTCTTTGTGACCCGCTGCTGATGAACAATAGAACCGCTAAAGTGTGTCGATGGTACAGATATTTCCGGCGATCCTGTAAGTCTTCGTCTTAAAAATTATTTTAACCATTCCCAATGTATTTTCGATATAAATATTTTACTCAATCACGCATAATTTTTTTATTCTAGTCCAAGCGAGGATTTTAAAGACAATTAGATGACGGTGTTACTTTTATTAGATTGTTATTTGAAATATTTGTATTCAAATATTTTGATCTATATTTGTCTTTCCTAGTCGGAGATGTCTGTTTAAATTTTTAAATCCTGTTTTTTTGTCAGGTAATTCTTTTGAACACTTTTTTCTATGTGGTATGCATCTTTAGTTGAATTTTTCATAATATCTTTCAACCTTTGTTTTTTTATATTTTAAATATTCTACTTCTATTTTACTTTATTTTTTTTACAAATATTTCCAGTCAGAGATGTAAGTTATTTTTTAAATTATGTTTCCATTGGTAACTATTTGGAATACTTTTTTGTACTCTCTTTCGATCTTTGTATTAGAAGACTGCGTGGAATTGTTATTTTAAATCTTTGTCTTCAAATATTTCCATCTATATTTGTCTATTCTAGTCAGAGATGTAAGTTAATTTTTAAAATCATGTTTTTTTTTTTTGTCAGGAAATTACTTTTTTATTTTACACAATCTTTCGATCTTTTTATTAAAAGGCTACAAATGATTTTCTTTAATTAATTAATTTCCTCACGTCAGTCATAATATTATTTCCGAAATAAAAGAATTTTTTCCAATTAGATACAATAATATCTGCCTTATTAAAATTAAAGTTTCTTCTTCTCCCCCTAATAAAAGAAAAATATTTATATATCAAATAGAATAGAATTATTATCAACCTCCCACTTGGTATTGCAGCTATAGCATCCGTTACTGACTTTGGATCGCTATTTACATAAACCGCTAGACTAGTAGAGGGGTACACATAAATTTTACCAATTATTACATTTAAATTGTGAGTATAAGGTGTTGATTCCTTTTAAAATATTCCTAATATTTTTACCTATGAAAAGGAGGTTTTGCGTGTGCACTTGTTTTAGTTTTTTAACCTCTAAGGGAGAGCGCCCACCGAAGCGATACGATTCCGATACGACAGCGATTTTAAATCGTAAGCGATAGCAACACAATTCCGATACGACGTAACGCCCACTGAAGCAACGCGATTTATCCGCTGGAGAAGCAACTTAATTTATGATGTGGTGTGATAGTGCAAAAAATGTCATATTTTTCTTCGTTTTCCTGTTCTTTTTTTAGTGAAGAAGCAATGTATCGTTAGTAAATCTTAACAATTTAAATCAAAAAAGAAAACAACGTTATTGAGTACATCCATTTTTTCAAAAGAGTAACAAAATAAACGCTTTAATGTTTATAAAAAACTGAATATATACTCGGAAAAGTTCTAAAGTTTTTATGGAATGAATAAGGAAATGTTTAATTGGTTAGTAGAGAAAATTGGCCAAAAATTGTAAAAAAAAACACCCATTTTAGAACATTTATACACCGCAGAAACGTATTTTAATCACATTACGGGAAATACATTTGTTAATTATGTATATCTAAATGTTTAGAAACATTTTCTATACCCCATATGTACATATATATTGCTGTTAATTTATATTACATAACAAAATAAGAAAATGTAAATATTAATATTTATTTCATAAATATGAATTGTTTTTAAAAATATTCTGAAATAAATTTAAAACACCGATTTTAAATTGTTATTTTTGCCGATTATTCATATTACGCATAAAAATTCAGAATGTAAACAAACAATCGCTTGCTCAAGCAACTAAAAATAAAACATGTAGCACTCGAACGACGGCGATACGATAGTTGCTTATCGGTTGCTTGTCGCATCGCGTCAGTGGGCGCTAACTCATATAATAACGTGGGTTATATTCTGAACTACATTTTGTTGCTATCGTATCGGAATCGTATCGCTTCGGTGGGCGCTCTCCCTAAGAAAGAAAACTAATACCTCTAAATTCTATACGAATAGGACGGAAATAATGAAACTAACTTCAATAAAATTTCATGTATTATTATTCTTTATTATTGTACAATAATTATGCAAAAACAAATATTTTGACCATATTACAAATATTAAACGAAACAATTATGAAAATTGGGCAAAAAAAATTATACTAAAAATAAATGGAAAATAGTTAACTTTGTAATATTTACATTCTTATAAACTATACATGTTTTCAAAGCTAACATCTTTGCATTGTAGGCTATTATTATGGTTCTCCTCAGCTGCATGGATCGAGCTCATAACCAACACACCAATTTTGATTTCAGCATCTGCATCCTTAGGAGCCTGCTAAAGTTTCGGATCCCCAAGCAAACTAAATCTTGCTGTTCATTCATCAATACAAAATATTGATGTGATTACAAAAATTGTTAATGTACAGTCTATTTCAAAATGCAGAAATAACTTTAATTTTATACTGGTTTCTCTCTGGAGTAGCCTGTGTTGGTTTCTACTAGTTTATAAAAATTTATCGTTAAACCATTGACTTTTTTGAATGCATTGATGTCCACAATCGAACGGATAGGTAGTCACATGCAATCAAAATCATATATTTTCTGCAGAATTCCATACTGCCACATGCTGAAAGGGTTTATAGCAAACATGGCGAAGATCGCACGCAGGAAACTATTTTTATTTTCCGGATTGGAAGGATCCTTGACATAGATAACTGCACATCGATTAATTATTTCTTTTGGCAGCTGTACCCCTGGTGGGCATTTATCCAGAGATGATGGTAGTGGTGGTGGGATTTGAGTGCATTGAGTATATAATAACGTTTTATCAGCGCCTTCTTTTTCCTGCCCTGATATGATGTTTCTAGCGCTGTAAGCAAATATATTTTAGGCTACAAATTCGGCTTGTGGTGGTGTAGGCGGTATTGACGATGTCGGCTCTGGAATGAACAACATTACAGTATCCATGGATGGATCTTTACCAAATTGTTAAATGAATTCTGAGACGTTTACTGATTTGTTTCTTATTTTTATTTTATTTTCTTTACTTTATTAACACCAACCGATAGCTAATAACAAGTTAAACTTGACACTACTTTGCTACAGTGTAGACTAGTGCCTCAGACTGAGTAGCGTGCCCTTTTATACACATCACTAAGCTATCTCTATGCAAAATATGTAGAATACTAGCTCGTGATTGGTTGATTGTGTGTGGGGAGATGATAAGAGACTACAAAGGAGTTTACACGTGGCGGGAACGTGTGGTAAACGTGCCATTGTGTGATGAACGCGTGTAGCTGGTTATTGATATATGGGTGCTGGTCGAGATGCATCCAGTTGGTTGGGTGGTCAAAGAAAGATAACAGTGCCTGAATAACAGCATGAGTGTCGGTGACGTCATAGAAAATTTAAAACTGACTACATCGAAGCCAAAGTCCAGCAGGCACCGGAGCACAACTAAAAAATCTGCTTAAATTACAGTTAATCACCTTGTTAAGCATATTTTCCAGGTTCAAATGTTTTTAGAATACAATAATTCCAGCTCCAATGATTTAATAACGTTATGTATTTTATAAAATTTTATTTCACTAACACATAATAGAATTTTTTTAATTACATGCATAATGTAATCATATTATTTATTGACTAATTTTATTCGATGATGATAAATGCAGCTAATTTCCTGGAACGAAACCTCGAGTTCCATACAGTATATCCAGAAGAATTTTTCGATGGTAGTATCACGAAAGAAAATAAAATCAAAACTATTCAATTAGTTCAAGAGGGAATTGATAATGGTGTAGTAGTTCCTACGTTAACAACATTGTTTACAGATGTAGACAAAGCAATAAGGTAAAATATACTTTTTTTGCCTATTTTTTTTTTCTAATATGAACACTAGGTCAAACAAATTTCAGATATTTATGTGCCTTCATACACACATAAACATTCATATGTGTGTGTACAATTAAAAATAAACTCCTGTGACTAAAAGTAAGGTATAATGTTAGGAATGTTTATTTTTACTTGAACAAATCGCCCAATTAAACAGCAGGCTTTATAATTACACCTATAAAGTAACGGAAAAAAAATGTTATCTTTTTAAAAAAATCCCAATGATTCTCTAGAAAAAGTTTAATTTCTTAAATTCCGCTAAGATTATACTACTTAAAGATTCTCGTTTATTGTCGTTTTGCAGATTAAAGGTTAGAATTTTTTACATTTTAACCGGATTTAAATTTTGTTCGCAATGATTCTCTGGGATCATAAAGTGTTCCTTCAGCTGTGAATATTTTCATCCCGTTCTCATCGTTTCTTTAAACACGAATGAATCTTACCTCAACTACTCCTCATCACTATTCACTGGTTTTATCACAAAAAAAAATATATCAATTAGAACAAAGATCGAATAGTATTTTTTTAACGCTCAGTGAATTTTTCAATATGATTACTCTATAATGACACTGAACGTTAGTCTTACTTGTAAATGTAAACAAACCAGATTTAAATAATTCATTAAAGCCTAAACATGTGTATCCCGAATCTCTTAATTATTTAAAAAATCTATTGTTTATGTAAAGTAAAGTAAATCCCATATCGTTAACAAGGTGTCGCGAATTGTGAAGCCAAAGTTTGTATTGTATCAAGAAGCCCAGCAGCACTGATGAAAGTAGGGGGTCACTCGTTTGTAATATAAGATATTACAAGTTTAAAATTGAATATCCTCGTTTCGAATTTAATATTATGCAAATGTAAATTATGGTTGTCTCTAACTTGACATACGGAACCCTCAGCGCATGAAACATCATACTTGACTGACCTAGTTTAGTATATTTTCTAACTAGCGCGAAATTATGATTTTTTTCTGCTAAAAAATACTAAAGAACGAAAAAAAAAAATAAATAAAAAAAACTCCAACCAAAATCTTTGTTAGAAACTAACTTCCGATCTTTTTTCACGCTTAAGAACGGCATAAGTTTATTTCAACTCATCAATTTAAATAACTTTCTAGTATCTCCTCTTGTGATATGATAAATAGGTCTAATAGCTCGAAAAAGAAGCTCTCTAGTTAGCAGATCTAAATTTGGTTTTTTATTTATTAGCCTTTTACACACACACCGAAGCTTAGAAATCAATGTTGTGCATCTTAAAGATATCTCAGCAGCAGTCATCGATATATTTGGTAATAAAAGGGGACAATTCTAGCAGCCGTTCTTTCGGACGATCTGGGAGAGATTAGAAAAAAACAAAAAGGGGTAATTACATAAGGCAAACAATTCTTTTCCTCCCAAGTGCATGTTCTGAGAAACCGGTTTAAACCGCATTATTGTTATCAGTTAATGTTTAGATCTAACACACGCTAAAAAAACTTTTTTTAAACTCGTTCACCATAGAGATGGAAGTGATGTTGCGAAATCTATTACTGAACTAACCCTTCATCTCGTTTGAGTTATGATTTTTAAACTAATCTTATTTCAATAAAAAAAGGTAACAATTTTTTTTTTTTTATTTTGGTAATAATTTGTTATCTGTTTATTTAGTTACGTCATTGAGGGGAAATATATCGGTAACGTAGTCCTCCAAATAAAAGAAGAAGAAAACGATGATTCTGAAGTGGAATTAACCCCTGCACTAGTCAACGCTATTTCGCAAACCTACTTCAATCCGAAAAAATCCTACATCGTTCTCGGTTAGTATTCATCGCGTCTGCACTTGCGTTACACTCGTTATCATCTACACTAATATATATACGAAAGAAGTACATTTTTATGTTCGCTCATTTTCGCCAACTCTGAGGATTATTGAACCAATTTTAATTTTTTAAAAACAGATTGCTCATAACCTGACAACTTGGATTATATTCCATTGTGCTTTATATGGGTTACGGAAGCCCCCTAAAAAAATATATATATAAAAAATAGATTTAAAAACAAAATCGTTTAATAAATTACAAGAATACACAAATTAATAACTTATAAAAAATCACTGGCGCTTGGCGCCTCATCCGATTTCGATTCTATCGCATATAACAGCTGCCCGCATTTCCAAATTTTCTCCCTACGTTTTCTCGTATAACAGTCTTCCTTATTTTTCTTATGATTTTAATAGCATATGGCACCCTATCAATTTCTCCTCCCCCCCGATCCGAGCTAATTCTTCCAATGTAGTCAACTTCGAATTCCTTCAGCTGCTGGACTCTTATTTTCTTTCCCATGTCTTAATCTTCACGGATGGCTCCATTGAGTGATAGAGGCGTGTGTGGTGCGTTTACGTCTCCTACGTTTTTGCACTCTGAATCCTTCCGACTTCCTTCTTTCTGCTCTATCTTCTCGGCCGAATTGACTTCAATTCTTCGAGCCATTTATTTTATATCCTCTATAAGTGGGGTTCACAAATTCCTGATCGTTTCCAACTCCAAAGTCATTCTTCAAGCTATTTCCTCTCCTCCTTCTCATTCTTCTGACGATACCATCCTCTCTATTCGACCTCTTGTCTCCTGTTTGTTCATTCTTATAGACTTTCTATGGGTTCTTAGTCATTCCAATATTGAGGGCAAGGACTCAGCTGACTCTTTAGCTCGCTCAGCCGCCCGTTATGGTAATTTCCTCGACTCTTTCCCTTCTTCAGGCATTCTTTCCCTATCACGCTCTAATCAATCCAGACTTTGGTTAGACATGTATCCATCTTGATTCTCAAATCGCTTTTCACAGATCCGTCTTATTCAATCGGTTCCTCGGTTCCTGCTTTGGTTTCCTTCTATTCCTCTCTGTCGTCGTTCCACTGTGGTTTCCTTAATTAGACTCAGAATCAATCATTCTCTACTCCCTTCTTCTCGCTTTCGATTTGCTTTGTCCCCTTCTCCTTTCTTCTCACTTCACGCTTCTGGGCCTTCTTGTATTTGTGATTCAAATCATATCCTTTTCGAATGTTCTGCGCTCCTTAACGAACGCTCCCTTCTTTCGCCTAACTTTTATCTCTGGGTCTTCCTACTCCCTTTAACGCTACCTATATCGTTTCCATCCCATTGCCTTCAGTTGTTCCACCCCTGCTGTCCTTTGTGAGTTCCATTTCCGACACCTGGCTATTTAGTTCTATTTCTTAATTTATCATGTTGTTGGGTCAAGTCTGCTGGCGCACCAGGGTAGGAAAAAAAAAGAAATTTTCGTTTCATACATGCTGTATTTAAATCACTTCCATATCATTATGTATTTATTCCTCATCTTACACTTTCTTTTCACTGAAAAAAATTTATATATCAGCGGCAAATACTGTTTTTCCCCTGTACGAAAAATGTTGATTAACTAGATGTACCATAGCACAAACTGCTACACAAACAAAAACAAATTAAGAAGCCGCTTTATTTTTTACATTTCGAAGAATAAAAAATTTAATTTACGTAAAAAAGAAATCAATATTTAAATTTCGATAGGAAAAATAATTTATGCGAACAAAAAGAGGAAGTAAAATGAAGTCAAAAAATAAATCAATAAGTAATAAGGGTTATTAAGTAACTTTAATTTAGGAGCTATACAGTGAAACGTGTATACAGCACTTTCGTTAAAAAAAAAAAAAATGAAGTGTACTATTTCAGAGAAAATTACAAACATATTAAAAAATCTATTTAAAAGTGAAAAATGAATACGTCTGCTCAAAAAGTACAGAAGAAATACCTATAATACTACGAAACAATAATCCAGAGGGAAATAACAGGCAAGAAAGTAAAATAGGAATTAGCAGAAATGTAACTTACTAGAGAGAAATGCAGAAAGAAATGTGACAAAGTTAGGAGAGGAAGCAATATTGTAAGAAAAAAACAGATCTAGAATTGCTGCTGATAGGATATTGATGGCGGATGAGGCGAACCCGACGCAATTCAGCAGGATTAGGGATCCTAATATTGTGATTATCTCCATCCTTATTGATGACGTTTGTTGAAATATTATTATTATTATTATTATTATTATTATTATTATTATTCATGATATTATTCTTAGATTCAGAAATTTTATTAACGAGATCGCTATTCTTATTGACAATGTCATTATTTAAGAGTGTATTCTTAGTAATATTAACATTATTATTAGTAACCCTATTTCCATTATGTTCATCACTGCTGGAAGTACTGTTATTCGAATCGGAAAGGTTTAAACTGCGACAAACGCAAGTCGTTTGAGGGCAGGGACGCCACAAAGGATAATGGGCTGGACGGTTTACATTTTGGAGGATCATCAGAAACCTCCATTAAATTTAATGACAAATCCGTTTTAGAGGGCTTAGGGTCAGTAGAGGAGGCCGCTTTGCGGCCCCCTTCGACACGCTCATCTAAGCAAATGAAGGAACAAAACAAAACAAAACCATGGAAGAGAGAGAGAAAAAAAAAGATTGTATCTATAAATAAAATAAACAGCTAACTAAATAAGTAATCATGATAAACGTGACAGTAGTGTAAAATAATAATGACTGCTGGTCGAGTAAAATTAAGCAGTGAGAAAATAAATTGAAATATAAACGGCGGAAAGATAACAGAAAAAGAACAATGGATGATCTCACCGACTTATCTGATATAATGAACGACGGATTCGAGTTACGATTAATTGAAGACGGAAATCAACGCACGAAAAACCGCTTCGAACCTACTCATCCGATTTCAAAATTTGTGCGATTTTTGAATAAAATTATTTAGTTGAGGAGAGTGATATAATTTTATGTACTCTGAGTTTTTACTGATACTTTTACAGTCACGAACTGAATCCCACGCGGACGTAATTTAACAAATAAAGTTATTTTTTAGAACCGTATCTCACACGGGCAACGCCGCGGGCATAGCTAGTTATATATACATATAACCATAAATTTATAAAAACATTATTATTCGCATTTATAATATTATTTTCAACATTTTCGTAAATTTATTGCTGATTTATTTCGCTCGACAAGAAAAATTTCGGGAATATTTCAAAAATCAAATGGCTCCTCATTGGGAACATTTTAAACTGTCGTTATGAATGTCAGTTTGCTGTGATAAAATGTTGGTAACGTAGACACACAGATTGACGGCGAAAACTGTGCAGTGTACAATGCGCATGTAGCTCACTCGAAGTGGCAAAGTACCTGATTTCCGTAATACGCATCAATCTGATTTGCTATTTACGCTGTTATGTACGTATGTGTATGCTTATTAATACGCTATTAGTGACTTTCTAATATCGGAGAAGTGCTCACAGCGTCCAACGAACAAAACATACAAGCAAGCAGATCATCTAATCGGAATTTACTATTATTGAACAGTGATGGGTGACTGGTGTTTTGCACATTTTTACGCATATACATATGTATGCGTGTGTGTGCGCGCACACATACATAAATATAATTATATGTAGTGGGTGAATGAAAATAAGTGATCGGAGGGAGAGAAAATTTATGTTTATTTATTTATTTATTAAATTTTTATATTTTTATTAATCATTTTTAAAAAATTCCTTTTTTCTCAATTTTATCTAATCGTTACTTCCATTTTTTTTTTTTTTTTTTTTTTTTTTTTCGATTTCAGCCTCTATGGACTACGCTAAACAACTAAGTTTTCATTTTACATCTTTTCCTTCTTCCTTCCTTAACATCTTTCCAGTATTTCTTGAGACCCTCCATCAAGGGGCATTTTTATGGCTTATCGAAAGCGACCTCTTCCGGTTAACTTGTTCTATTTTAAAAATTGACGTCGCAACCGTTTTATGAAACCATTCCCCTTATTAAACACATTTGTGTTTCATTTACATCCATTAATTCCATATCCTTTTCACATTCATTGAACCATGCAGGTCTTATTTTCTTCGTTTTCATGAATTCATAAATTCTCTTGGTTAACCTGTCCTCTTGCATTCTGGTAATATGCCCGTAAAATATTAATCTTCTTTTCCTTATTGATGTGGACAATGGTTCAATTTTACTATATAGTTTATAGTTCGAAACCCATTTGAACTGTCCATCATTCCATTTAACTCCTATAATCTTTCTTAGGATTCTCCGTCCCCTTATTTCTAATTGATTTGTTAATATTTTCTTGTTTAGATTTAACGTTTCTGATGCATATAACCCTTCTGGTTTTACAACTGTAGCATAATGTCTTAGTTTCGCTCCTATGCTCATTGCTTTTTTATCGTGTGATATGCCCGACCTAATTTAAATATTTTACTATTCATTGCTTCTTCTTCTAGTCCATTTTGTTGTATAAGTTCCCCTAGATATTTGAACTTTTTAACTCGCGTTATTTTTCCAACAGATGTATTAAAATAGTCTGGGCTGTTTTTAATATTTGTCATTTGGTTTTTTCAACAGATATTTGAAGGCCTACACATTCCGAGACTTTTATTAGTTGGTTGATCTTATTCTTTGCTGACGTTAAATCATTAGCAAAGATAGTTAAATCATCCGCGAACGCCAAACAGTCGATATGTATTCCTTTATTCTTAGTACCAAGTCTGAATTTATGGTTGTTATCCTCTTCATCTATCAGAATTCTCCATTCTCTGATAATTTTTTCCAAAATACAATTAAAAAGAATTGGTGATAAGCTATCTCTCCTTGTCTTACACCCGTAACAATCTCAAATGGATCCGAGATTTCTCCTCTAAATTTAACCCTGCACCTTGTGTTGATTAAAGTTTGCTTTATTATATTTCTGGACGTATCGTCTAACCCAAATCGTTACTTCCATTATACTTAACGCGTTAATTAAATCCTTACAGGGAACAAAAAATGGATTTTGATCATTATATTTTAAACGAAAACAGCTCATGAATTTAATTTTTTTTCGTTGCTTTATCGAATTTCTTAAAATTATTCTGTACTCGGTTACTTTTTGTTATAAAATGTGCGTGATTTTTTGTAGTGCGAACAGTTTTAGTCTGATAGTAAGTCAGTTGGTAGGTACTTTTTCCCGCATAAATCATCTCCTCAGAATAGGATGAAATGATTGTTTTCTGATGGTAACGTAAGCTTTATTGAACTCTTGAGTGCTATATATGGTTGACGTTGAATCATGAAGAAACAGAAATTTCTGTTCATCGTTTTAAGTTCGTTCAATTCATAATGCTCACGCAGTTCAATGCATAAAACAACGAACTGTTTGTACCTACCGACCATCGCGCTATTTTGTATTTCATTTCGAAACCCCTTTACCCGAAATTTCCGACATTGCACTTCGGAGAGTGTTACTAAAGTAGAAAATGGAAGGAGAGGCCGTCTAAAACCTTCGGTGACGTGAATATTTATTATACGTGTGTAACTCGCAAAAATTTTTTGTTTGCAGGAGGTTTGGGCGGTTTTGGAATAGAACTGTGCAAATTTATGATGAAACGTAAGGCTAGGTATGTTATTGTCGTTTCTCGAAGCGGGGTAAGAACGAACGGACATCGCCTACTCATTAACGAATATAATAAAGCCGGAGGCGCATTAATCGTTTCAACAGCGGATTGTACGACTCTAGAAGGCGCGAAAGAAGTCATCGAAGAAGCCGAATACTTGGCACCAGTTGGTGGTATATTCAATTTAGCCGCTGTAAGTTCGGTTATTTATTCTTCGTCGTTCGCGCGGTTTAATAGTGACGAGAATTTTAATTTTGTATTAATCTAATAATTCCAAAAAATCGATTAAATAGAGAACGAGTAACGTCTCTTACGGGAAAAAATTTGTTTAAAGTTACTTTTTTGCTCTTCGGTTAGCGTAATTTCACTGTTTTAACATAGTATCCGTTAACGTTGACCAGGTGCTAAAAGACGGAATATTTGAAAATTTAACGGCAGCCGATTTCGAATCCGTTTGCAATTCTAAAATAAAGGCAACAAAAAATTTGGACACCCTATCCAGGCAATTGTGTCCAGAATTGGAATATTTCGTAACCTTCTCGTCAGTTTCATGCGGTCGCGGAAATGCCGGACAAACCAATTACGGATTTGCCAATTCCGCCATGGACCGAATATGCGAGAATCGCGTCGCTGCCGGATATCCCGGGGTATTTATTCTTTTATCTGTTACACAATTATTCTGTTCGCTTACGTGCGTTTTCACATTCTTCGATGTCACTGCTTATTTTAATACTTACCAAGCTTTTTGTATTTTATAAATATTATTACCTATTTACTGATGCGTCTCTATAATGGTCGATGTAAATTCTCCTTTTTTTCTTTTTTTTTTACACGTCGCTTGCATATGAGACCAATCAATTCCATCCGCAAAAGTTTTTAAACTGCATACAATAAAGGTTTCGCATAGTTTTTCAGTATTTAAGGAAGGAATGTTATACAAATTGTTAAACTTTAAAATTTCAATTCCGGAATGATTTAAAAATTTCGAACGGATTCAGGCTTATTTTATTGAATTCTTTTTCTATACTTTTTTTTTTTTTTGATTTCTAAATTACCTTCCTTGAAAATGTGTATGTCCTACACTTTTTTTAAAGGTTTATAAAAAAACATTACTTAGGAAAATGCTTCCAGTCTACACATTCTCTTGTGAAATAAACCAAAAATATGCCGTAAAAAATTTATCCAATGGGAAATAATCAATTGTTGAATAAGTTAACTGACGACGAGGTAAGCTATTATTTTTTTTCTAAATATCTTCCACTCACATCCTCTACCCTTATCAATTCCTACCCTTTCATTTCTAGAAACTAGCGTTTCACGTCTAGTAAAACTGCTGTTTTATCCCTCGCCATCTCTATTCAGTCTAGTTCGTTTTGCCGTTTCGCAATTTCCTTTAACATTCTCCCATTACTTCTCCTGTAACTTTACCAAACTCTACCATCCTCCTAATAAAATCTTCATTATACCTACGTTCTCAAGATTTCTTCCACAAACCCTAATTAGGCAGGAATTTCGGAATACTATCAATTCTCAATTTCCATCTCATCTAACCCTGCTTACATTGATGGTTTGAAGAGGCCCGGTGGTGTCGGTGTCCTGTTTGTCCTCCCGAATTTTAACTTTTCAAAGTCTTTCCATCTGCTTCCTATCTGTTTCATAATCATAAACGTATTAATGATGACGATCCGTTATTTTCATTTCCTTCGATCACTTTTCTCCAATTATTTGGTTATGTTTGACTCCATGGCCGTGCTTCAGGTCATTTGTTCTCTCCTACCTCATTATTCCTGTGATATTATCGTTCTCCGTGTACGTGTTGACTTATCCACGTTCCTTCATTCTTCTTTACATCATTCACACTGACATTTGATATGGGTTGCTAGCCATTCAGACGTTGTTAGTAATGGAGCACCTAATTCTTTGGCTCGGTTACTGCTTCTTCCCGCTTCCTTTCCTTAATCTCATCCTCCAATCTCGTTCCGGAATGTAAAAATTTTAGTCTCAGATTTTGGTTGCATATTCATTTCTAATAATTAGTCATTTCTTATCTATTCAACTTAGTCTTCCCGCTAATCCCTTTTTATTTCCTTCACTTCATCGTTCTATTGTTATCTTCGTTATTCCACTACATTGTTAAGCAACATTAACTTTCTTCCGTTTTTCTCCAGTTTCCTCACCGGCTTTGTCTTATCCATTCTAATAATGCACTTGTTCGCGACACCGATCATGCGTTTTATTATTTGTCCATCTCTTTCTGTCGAGCATTCTCTATTCCAGTTTACTGTGATCTTCCTACTTTGTATTGTCTCTCTTATATCTTGTCTTTTCTTTCTCCATGTTCGATATATTGATTACTTCTTATTAATAATAACTGATTGGATCAGGATATAATTGATTCTTTCCTTTTTTAATTATTTCTAAATAAAGGTTCCTGGTGGGTGAGCCCGGGAAAAAAAAAAAAAAAAAAGGGATAGAATTTTTATTTGGTTATTTGTAACCGAGAGAAGAAAATCGCAGCTGTTCGCGGTCACATCAGTCTCACTTTTTGTTGCTTCGTTTCTTATTTTTTAATGTCGGTACCTTTAATTATCAAGCAACTTTCGAGCTCTATAGTAATATTCTTCCGGGTAGAATATTTCACCTAATATCCGCGTATTGTGGATTTTTTTTTATTTTATTTATTCCTTATTCACCATAAACATAAAAGCCTAACGCTCGATACAGTTTTATCTGTAACTGAAGATTTTGTCAGTAAAAGAAGAATCTCCAGGGAATCTTGATTTCTTGAGTCAGTGATCTGACATAGTTATGATAATGGCATCGAAATAAATAAACACCGAGCGGTTTTCCGAAACAGAAATATTAAGATATTGAGTTTACATTAATATATATATATATATATATATATATATATATATATGCATTTGTGTATATGTGTGGGTGCGCGTGAGTGGGGGGTGGGGGGTATGCACATATGTATATATGTTTTTTACTATTTTTTGGAAAAATATTCCAGTTGCAACTTGCACTTATACATTGTGTTATTTAATAAGAATGAGGTGCCATGGACGGGAAATACCATGGATTCTTAACGATAACATTGCTTGGAAGTCATAATTTTTGATAGACACCACGTCGACATTAACACACCTATTTAACGTTTCGAACACGTTTACACGGTCCATCATCCTAAACTATACTATAATCTAACTCACTCGTTTCAGCCGACTACGACTTCGTAAATTATATTTTTTTTTTCTTTTAAAAGGGTCCCCATCATCATTATTTCCACCTTCACTTTTACGTGTGTGTGCGACAATCCCACCACTAATCACTTCTTGGTTTTTCCGTAACCGATGTTTCATTAACAACTGTTGAATCGGGACATTCCCCAGTTATAGAATTGTGTATAGGATTTCGTGTGAATAGCTGTTATGTTGGACAAACGGATAGAACGATTAGTACACGTATGACGTTGGCTGAAGATGAAATTGAAATTTGACGGAACGGAAATTTTAGCGAACGTGGATAAGTTTAAAAATAGAACGGTTAGAGAAGCCATTGAAAGCTTAATTAATGAAACCATTAATAGAGAGGAGAACGTGCAGCTTAGTTCGGCATGGAGACTGGCTGTTAGTTTACTGAAAAAAAAAGCATAATTAAGAGGAAAGACAAGAAAAATTCTACAAGAAGTACTGTTATGTCGGAAACCATTGGGAGGGTCTCAATTCACGAATTGTTAATGACACGCCGGTTACGGAAAAACCAAGAAGTGATTAGTGGTAAGATTGACGCACACGCAAGTATAAATGACGGGGGAAATAGTGATGATAGTGTTCCTTTCAAAAGAAAAAAGAAAAAAAGGTATAATTAACGAAGTCGTAGTCGGCTGGAACGAGTTAGATTATAGTTTAATTTCTGAGGATGGATCGTGTAATTCGGAACGTTAAATAGGTGTGATAATGTCGACGTGGTGTCTACCAAAAATTGTGATCTCGATGTTAATATGAACCACGAAGACTCTTTGCGTGTTGTGATATACACGTAGCTAGTATTTCCTTTTCCTTTAAATCTTTTATCCGGTTAATGAAAATGATACCACGATTATCGCATACGTGTTGAAGTCGCGCAGTTATTACCGACAATTCGCACTGTTCGATTGCGGACGATCAATATTGTTCACGTAACTGTACGTTTTAATTAATCTTTTTAAATGTCTTAATTTAGCTGTCCATACAATGGGGAGCCATCGGTGACGTCGGTTTGCTGCTAGAAAAATCCTTTATTACGGATAACATTGAAGTCGGCGGAATCATTCCTCAAAAGTTGCGTTCCTGTTTGGATACGTTCGATTACTTCCTACAACAAAAAGAGCCAGTTTTATCGACTATGATCCCGGCTGAAAGAAATAAAAATAACAACAGCGCCCAACTTAAACCGGCAGATGTTGTGGCCAATATTTTAGGTATATAATTTTAATTACGCTTAAATTTAAATGACTATTAAAAAGCTTGTGGGGAGGGGGACGCAACGCTTACATAGAAACACTAATCTGTCAATTTGCAAATATTATATTTACTGCACTGGGAAATAATTAAACAGAAGATGATGATTATTTATAAAAAAAACTATCGTTCACTATATGGGAGGAAAAACTTAGGGATAATAAACGTTCTATAATAATTGAAGCAATTTTAATTTTGTAATTATCTTTATGACGCGGAATAAACGCTCCGAGGCACGTTGATTCTGTAATTTAATTTTTAATTAAATAATAATGTGTTTCCGAAATTTCCCATCCTAATTTATTAACGTAACTGAGTAACAATGAATTCATCCTCGAGTAAAACAGGCTGAGAAACATTAACCAATTTTCTTGTTGTGTTGAAATGAACAATACGCACCGTTTAGAGTTACATGAACTTGTTCACGGTAATATTTTTTTCAATTAATTTATCGACAACTCTTTGATAATAAGCTTCAAGAAAAAACATAAAAGTCTATTTACCTATATGATAGAGGTGGTTCATGCGCTACAAGCTATAAACAACAGTATGCGAAATATAACACCTGAAAGTTTTGTTTTATTTCCTCGCCGTCTGTAATGCAGTTATAACCAACATTTCTTCGATGTAATAATGTTAATTAGATGAAAACATACCGAAAATTACGGGAGAAACTAGCAATTTACTGTAGAAATTGTTCTGAAATCAATCATTAAACTTTTTTGAAAATAAAAAGGATCTTAATCGAATAAACACAAAAAATTCCTCGAAAACATACGGTGCCTAATTTCTGCATATTTTGAAAATTTCGATTTAGTTTAATTCTCTCACTCTTGTTCGAAAAATTTTTGTCACTATAACTGTAGCCGATAAAAATAATCTAGTTAAAAGGCATAACAAAAATCGGACCGCTGCTATCTGATCACTGCTCCGACGGATGAAACACTACGTTCATTGTCTGCTCCGTTAAATATCCCACGGCACTCACTCATTCAGTATACACCTGTTCCGCTATAAAACATTAACAGGTGATATAAGAAACACGGCTGGCGAGTTCGTTTCTTCTAACACAATTATTCATTACGGTCCGAATTGTTTCTCATTTAACGAGAAATAAATTACTTCTTACCGAATATTACATGATATTATGAACGATTGGAAATTTGCTGCACCTTTTTCCCCTATTTTCACTTATTATTGCTGTTTATTTTTCAAATTTTTGAAAAGGCAAGATGCTAACTAATTTCAGTCGTTTGCTTTAGGACGTTTCATTTCATTTTTCGCTTTTTGTTATTTCCTATTAAAATTTAACCATCCTGATGTGAATAATCTAATTTTTTTTTTTTTATGCACAATTATGTAAAAAACAATGAATCTTTATTATGCGTTAATCTTACGTTTCGCATATCAGTTATTATGACGAAGATAATAGTTTTGCAGCAAAGCAAGGCACCCTAGCACAAATCTTTAGTGTAGAATTGTCCCGATTGTGGCAAAATCTATCGCTACATGCGACATGTTACCGTAACCGATATATTGTAACGTTTTCTAAATATTTACCTTTTTTCAAATTAATGTAGTACATCGAAACTATGCTTTAATTTTCAGGTATTAAGGATTTGGACAGTATAAATAAAAACGCAACTCTGGTTGAATTGGGTACCGATTCGTTAACTAATGTAGAAATTAAACAACATCTTGAGCGAAAGTTCAAGATCATTTTAAGCGCTCAAGAAATACTACAGCTGACATTCGCAAAATTAGAAGAACTCAGCTGATAAGCGCAAAAACGATTTTCTCTTTGGACTCGAAAAAAAAAAAAAAAAAAAGGAAAAAGAAAAAAAATCAGTCATTACCTAAATATATTTAATATTTTAATTATAAGCATAAAGTTTTGTCGTTATTTTAATGTTATTGCGTAAGAAAAAAATCCTGCGAGTGAAACTATTTGTTTGAAGAAATTGTGTAATTTGATTTTATTTGAACTGTATCATTTAACTTTAACGAAATCCGTTGTATGCGTACAAATTTTTTAATTTTTTTCAGCACTGGTATGTTGACGTTTTTAGCTCATCTACATATAAACACGAGTGAAACTGAACAAACCCATAAAATTATATGATAAATTTGGTTCGTGTCAGAATTAATTGTTTTTTTTTGTTTTTTTTTTTTTTATTTTTTATATTTGTCGTTTTTACATTTTAAAGGTAATTTGGATTTTTATCCAATCGACGGTGTGATTAGTTTAACCGAGAATGTATAATACATAATTAATCATCAAGACGATCTCGTAAATGTTTTACCAATGACGAACACTGATTTATCTTATTAATTTGTGCCGTGATATATTTTATTTTTTCATTTTACTAACTTACCTCTCTCCTCTTTTTTCTAAAACTCTTTCCATCTTTTTTTATTTTCCTAAATATTCTGCTTTATGATGATACACCTCTTGCCACTGTTCCCCTTTTTCCCGGTTATAATCTCAATTCATGCAAAGATTGTATCGTGTTGAAAACTTTTTTATAAGGTTTGTTATCGCATTTTTTACAAGTTAAGTTGGCAAAAGTAACTTTTCAAGTTACCGTTAAGGTGCAAGAGATGTTTTTATATACACTGATCAACTATTTGTAAGTACATTTCCTGGTTAATTTTTATAAAATATATTTGTATCTCTCATCAGTTCGTTCATTATTTCATCGCACAAATATTACATGTTATTTTTCCGGGAAAAACAAATGTACAGAAATATGTATTTATCTAATAAATTATAAAATTAATGAAACATCGGTATGTTACATATTGTTTTGTATTCACGGTGATAGGAATAAATTTCTTGTATCTATTATTATATTCTGTACAAGTAAAATTTTATTGAAATTCTCATATGCAAAAAAACATTGTAAAATTAATTGAAATTCAGAAACTTTGCAATCTTTGCTTAATTTTGAAAAATATACTATGAGAAATTACAATCTCTTTTGTGGGGGTTCCTTTAATTAGTAACAAATTACGACTTCACCAGGAACTTCCTCGGTCAATGGTAACGTAATAGATGGTTAAACCGAATTTTCACTATTTATTATTAGCAGCTAATTTTAAGCATATTAGACTTTTATGTTAAAAAATGTATTAATTTCCGGAAGAAATCATTGCGAACACGACCACGGTGTCTTCAATCAATGTTTGGTAAAATTGTGATTATTTCGATGAATTATTAGGCTTTTTTTCCTGGAAGAAATCTTAACCTTGATGACTAGATAAAAATAAAAAATAACGCTAATGGCTTGTCTTTCATATACCCCCCCCCCCCAAAAAAAAAACACAAAAAAACAGTGTGTACGTTAACCGACCTTAATTACTGTAACAGCGGCAGATACGCGACTAATAAAAAATACAACCAGATACCTAAGCTAGCTACAGTGACAAATGATTAGTTAATTGTATTTCATTCGGGTAGTAACGGGTTCGATTCCCACTGCTGCACAAGTGACACTTTCGAAAATTTCATGCTTGCGCCGAGTTAATGTTTGTAGTTTAATAAAACAAAAAAGAAAAACAACTAAATATATGAGAAACGATAATTCTCACGAAATTACTCGAATAATTGGATGGCTGGGGCTCAGTGGGAAATTATAGAATTTCTCACTGATCGGCTGCAGTACTTACAAAAATATGCGAGTACTACAATTATAATTTTCTTTGTTTCAGAAATTATATCAAATATCAAATATATTTGCAAAATATACAAAGATACTTATATAATATTTATGTATTATTATTTAGTCGCAGATGCGCTCAAATAGCACGAGCAGCGAATGTGATTATGTATGTATATGGACTCCTATAATGTGCCTAATACTATGAAATGTAGGCAGCGTTTTTTGTAGCCCATGTTTACAATTTATTTGTTTGTTCACGTAAGATATAAAATATCGTTTGTAAATAATATTAATCTAATACTAAAAATGTATAATACAAAGTTCTTACATGAGCTTCACTTATATGTAATCTTCAACAGCTGAATAAAACAAACCCATTTTACCTATGAAATAAAACACTATCTGCTCAGCACCAACATGTAGCCCTTGCTTACAATTAATTATAATAAAATACTATTTTAAATCTAAATATCATCATTATTGCAAAATATTATTGTGACAAGTCAGAACACAACCGAATAACGATGTACAGTGGGTCAAAAAAGCATTTGCACACCGCCCAAAAAAATGCTGTAGGAATGTAAGTGATAAGAATGGCGGCGAAGAAAGAGGATATGTTTTAGAAAGAGGGCCACCTACAACGCATACTTGCGACACATGTTTACCCGCAGCAGCGGGTAATAACAACGCAGATAGAAAATGCGGGTAAACCCGTGAAAAAAATATTTGCCCGCGCGCGAATTGATGACTTATAATAAGACGACGGACATGCAGTTTAGCGAACGTCAACTGTATGGCTCGGTGTAGTTGTTTGTGCAGTAAGCGTAATTAGCCAAATAAATTATTTGCAGTACTGTAAAGTGTGAAAGATGCGAATTATAACGCTCTATAAAAATGGTCTTAGTTATCAGAAAATTACCGAAGAAGTACGTAGGTTTCACATTTTCTGCAGTTCGGTATGTTATTAAACGATTTGCAACGACGAGGAAAATCGAAAATGAGGTCTGAGGTAGCAGAGACCTCCTGAGGTAGATCAGAGAATAAAACGAGCCGTTATCCGTCAATCGCTAAAAACTCTGTTTCTGAGCGCCCTAAAGCTAGCCGTTAAACTCGCAATAATGTCCGGAATCATAGGAACCGTCGAACTATCAGAAATGTGTACCCAATTCCGTCAATATATTCACGGTAAATCCCCAGAAAAGAAACTGTTCACTTCGGAATCTAACAGTCAAAAATATTTATTTATTTGATTAAATCGATATACCAATATAACAGCCCCGAAGGCCAATTACTGTGTAGCACAAAAAAGGTATATATCTAAAGACAAAGACACATACACAACTGACATACTCAGATTACACCGCAACGTACATACACACACACACACATACCTACACACCTCATTTGAATATTACTATCAAAAATGTCATTATTCTCATTTTCTTTATGTACGTTGTCGTACTCGTACAAAGTTAAAAGTGAACGGAAAGAAGAACACGAAAAATGTTTCGTTTTAGCAAAACCAATCTCAAACATTTCAGATCGACGAACATTACGAGGGGGGCCCTAAAACCTGTTTTCTCTAAAAGTATTTTTTTTTTTTTTTTTGTGGGCGCCGGCATTGACCCAACAACAAGAAAACTAAGCTAAGAAATTAAATAACTAAGCGGTCCGAAATGGACGCAACAAAGGACAGCAGTGCGGACGCCACAGAAGATGAAGGAAAGGAGAAGATAAAGGAAGAGTTATAGGGAGTAGGGAGACCTAATGACAGGAGCTGACTATATAAAAGGGAGCGTTCGTTATGAAGACCAGGACACTCAAAACAAATGTGATTAGCATCACATGTATGAGAAGGATCACAATCGTGAAGAGAACATCAGGAGAAGGCGATAGAGCAAATCGAAAGCGTGAGGAAGGGAGGAGAGAATGATTGATCCGGAGACGAATTAGGCAGACAATAGAAGAACGACGACTGAGAGGAATAGAATGGAACCAAGACAGGGAACGAGGAATTGGCTGAATGAAACGGTAATGAGAATGACGATTAGAAAATAGGGAGGGATAGATATCCCGCGAAAGTCTAGCGTGATTGGAGGTGGATAAGGAAAGGATATCCGAAGGAGGGAAATGGTTGAGGAATGAATCCAGGCGACCATCAGAACGAGCCAAAGAATCGGCTAGGTCATTGCCATCAATTCCGGAATGACTGGGGACCCATAAAAAATCAATAAGAATAGAGCGGGATGACTGCACAGAGTGGAGGTGAGAGAACGAATTGAGAGAATAATATTATCAGCGGAATGTGAAGGAAGACAGGATAGGGCTTGAAGGACGTCTTTAGAGTCCGAAATAATGAGGAATTTGGAAAGATCGTTTAAAGAGAAAATATAAGAGATAGCCTGAAGGATGGCGATCGCCTCGGCAGAAAAAATAGATCAGAAGGAAAGAAGCCGGAAGTACTCAGAATGTCGAAGAAAATTTGATAGGCCGCCATAGGCTATTGAAGTCATGAAAGAAGTACGGGGGAGAGTGTTGTAGGAAAGGAGCACGGGAGAAAAATTAGAAAGACGGGTAGCAATGAGCGGCAAGGTTGGGATTTTATGAGGAGAAAAACGTCAGCAGTTTTTGATATATAGTTAGGAGGAAATAAGTTTGGACGAGGTGATGGGAAGCCGTTTAATTAAGAAGTGATACCCAAGCTGAGAACGGCGAAGGAAGTAACGAGCAGGACAACTTTCCGTGTATTAACCCATATAGGAACAAGAGACACGCTTCCTCTCTACGCCCAAGCAGGCTTCTGAACCTTAAACTCCTCAGTAATTATATGAAAAAGCATCTCCACACAGATTAGCAAATTTATAATGCATATATCTTAGAAACTTCTTGCGCACTCTTTCAACTATATCAATCATATCAACCGACTCATTTTAACAACAATAAACATTCCATTGTTCATAGTTTTAGTGTGATCGAAATTATATTTTTCAGTATCACTCAGTGGGTCAAGGGGGTCAGTGCTAGAATTTAATTTTCATCAGATTCTGTGCCACAAGCGCCCCAGACTTCTACCAGGACGAACACACAGAACTTTTTTTCTTCTTTGATACATAGGCCCTGTTTCATTTTTTGAATGTTTTAACAATGCCGCGAACGAATCTATCTAAAATTACTTTCTCCATCTCTAATGTTTGGAATTATTTTAAGATCTCTTATTTACCTTCTTATCGATTTTGTAACTTTAATCGACAACATTCTTAAGTTGGTCGGGAATTATCGTTTAGAATAGTCATGGGCAAAGTACGGCCCGTGAGCCGAGTGCGGCCCTTCGGGCTAGTCAATCCGGCCCGCAACGCGGTTTTGAATAACCCCTACACTAACCCTTATACATAAGACAAAATATATTTTCTGCGTTAGGGATGTTACGAATGTTATATTTTCGATATTCGCGAATGCGAATGTGAATGTTTCGGAAAGTCATTAAAACAGATTATTTTATTTAATCATTTTTACTAATAATTACATTAATAGTACGGTACAGTACTAATAACTCGAAACATAGAAAAGATCTATAGATACTCTATAGAATCGCAATATATTATATAGTTTTGCTTTAATAATTATATTTTATAAATAGTAATTTAGCTGCCTTTTCTTCGATGAGGCGATTTCTGAGTGGCTCGTATATAAGGCCGGCTGTACGAAATAATTGCTCGCTCGGAACGCTGGCTGGAGGAGCGCTGAGATACTTGCGAGCAAGATCTGACAACTTATAGTATTTAAATTTAGTTTTCCACCAGTCCACAGGGTTTTCATCGAGGGAGGCTCATTTTTCTTTGAGATATGCCTTCAATTGTGCTTTAATTTCATGTTCTTATATATCTCTGCTACCCTCAAATTCTAAATCGGAGTCTTCGTCTTCGCTTGAGGACTCCAGAATTCCAGCTAGATTGCTAATGAGACTTTTAGCAGAACAATCAGAACTTGTAAAAGGCTAATTGATATTATGTGTTGATTCCCTCGGCTTTCTAGTGCCAGACGTTGAAGCTGAAGAATCCCGATTTCGATTAGACAGTTTTAATACGAGTGCAACAACGTCAGCATTTACTCTGTTCTTTACAATATCATTAAAGAATTTATGCTTGCACCCCGTGGATCCAAAAACGTCGAAATTGTATGTAAGGAATTCGTAAGAATATGCAGCGACTTGCACATTCGTAAAATATTCGCATCGTTTGATGCGAAGGTTAAAAATAATGCGAATTATTCGCATACACGAATGCGAATGCGAACATTCGTAACGTAGCTATTCTGCGTAGCTAAAATAGAATAACGGTTTCCGTCTCATTGCGTTTTAAGTACTGTATTGTCGCATCTAATATTAACTGAGTTTGTATAGTACCGTGTTAGATGTCTGTAGATCGGTAGCATGGCGATGTGAAGTACAATGCGTGTATTGCTCGGCTAAGTTCGGAACGAATCGGCCGCTACCATTTTCGTTTCGTCTGTTCTCAAGGTCATTGTAGTTCGGACAGTTACGTAGTCAGTGTCAAGTCACCTCTGCAGCTATGTGTCTGGCTTTGCTTTGTTCGTAGTGTTTTTTGACATTTTTGATCGTTACAATGGCAAGTAAAAAACATAAAATTGAATCAGAATGTCGTGTTTTTAAAGATGAATGGAATTGGAAATACTTTTTCACGCCTATTAAAGATAAACCTGTGTGCCTCATTTGCAATAAAGCTGTAGCCGTATTCAAGGAACTCAACCTCTCACGACACTTCATGACAAAACATAACAACGCCACATATGAAACTATCACCGAAGAAGAACGGACGCAAAAAGCAGGAGTTCTATGTAAAAAACTATCAGGTCAGCAAAATATTTTTAAAACGCAAAGCTGTTCTCAAAAGCTAGCTACACATGCCAGTTACGTTATAGCATACAATATTGCAAAAAATAACGAATCATTTTCTGATGGCGAATTTGTAAAAACTTGTATACTCCAAGTATGTGACATTTTGTGTCCTGACAAAACAAAGGATTTTGAGACAGTAAATTTGTCTCGAAAAACAATTACTTCTAGAATTTAAGTAAATGGTAGGCTGTTTGTCTCATAACTAGAGTCAAAGATAAGCGAGATTAAATTCTGTTCTTTTGCGCTGAATGAAAATAGCACAGCTCAGTTACTGATATTTATAAGAGGTATTGATGACAACTTTTGTGTTACCGAAGAATTAGCTTGCTTGCGTTCATTAAAGGGAACGACAAAAGGATCAGACATTTTTCAAGAATTTCACGAAACTATCACGTCTTTGAAAGTACCTTTGACCAATATTTGTAACATCACTACTGATGGAGGAGCACCGAATATGACAGGGACGAAATCTGGTTTTGTAGGCATATTTAAGGAATAATTTCCTGGGAACGAAGTTGTGTGTTTCTTCATTGTGTCATACATCAAGAAGCTCTTTGTAAATCATCTCTAGACATGAAACATGTGCTTGATGTTGTTATTAAGCAATAGCATTCGTTCATGAGAACTCAATCATAGACAATTTTGAGAATTTCTTGACTCATTGTAGTCTGAATATTCTGATGTACTTTATTGGTGGCTCAGTGCAGGAACGAGTTTGGGATCTAAAAGACGAAATAATTTCTTTCATGGAAGAACAAGAAATGGACGAGTGTGAACATTTGAAAGATATTGTATGTTTTTCGGACTTTGCATTTTTTACGGATCTTCTCAGTCATATCAATAAATTGAATCTTAAACTCCACGATATTTGGAGTCATATCAGGGGTTTCAAAATTCAATTGAATCTATTTTCCAAACAACTAGTCAAGAAAGACTTTACTCATTTTCCCAGACTAAAAACAATTGCAGTTAGGGAAGACAAACTTAGGAGCTATGAGAAAAGCCTGAAATATCTTCATGAAGAATTTGAACCAAGGTTCCAAGAGTTCAAAGTTATAGAACAGGACCTGGACCTTTTTAGCATGCCATTTAATGTGGTTTGTGAATCAGTCAAACCAGAATTGCAGCTCGAACTGATTGAATTGCAATGTAACGCTGAATTGAAGCGACTATTTCTCAACGTTTCTGAAATTGAGTTCTACAAGGCGGCCCTGTCAAAATCAAGTTTCTCAAACGTAAAATTTCACGCTCAGAAGAACAATTATCATGTTTGCATCTTGCTACATTTGTGAACAGGTATTTTCTACTATGAAGTTTCGCAAGGACAGCGTTAGAAACCGAGATTGACTGGCCACCATTTAGCATTTAGCTTCACTACTGCGAATCAGCTCATCCTAGTTTCTACCAGATTATGAACAACTTTTAGAAGCTCAGTCACAATTTTATCTGCCACATAGACCTTCATACTCAACTAAAGAATAATCAATTTTTTGTAACTTTTATTTAAAAGTTTTTTACCATTGTGTAGCATGTAATATAAGTTGCGTGTGATGTAAAAATCAAAAATAAAGTTTATTACTTATAAAAATTTAACCTTCTAGATAATTTTTTATTATATCTAGCCCTCCCCTTAAAAAGTTTGCCCATGTCTGCTTTATACAATACGGACGTTAATGATAATGGTCGGTAGCTATCTAATAATAACGGATCTTTGTTATGTTTAAGAAGAGGTATAACATTGGCCAGTTTCCAATCTTGTGATATTTTTCCGGCAAATCAAATGTTGTTGAAGATGAGTAAAAGGGTGTAAATGGTCTCATCTGGAGCGTTGTGGTGTAAGAGGTGAATGTGGAAGTTATCCGGTCCTACGGCTCTAGGCTTAGTATATCTGATAGATGATTTAAGCTCATCTAATGTAATTGGTAAGTTGTAGGATTCCTGATCGGAAGAGGAAAAGTCCAGGTGACTCATGAGTTTGGAGTTCTTGATGTTTTTTGCCCATGTCTGTTTTAGAAGAACACCTCGGATAGTTCTTTTTTTTCTATTCTAATAAAATTTTCCAACAGGCCGCTTTTAGTGGCCTGCAATAAGCAACAGCAAGTGGTTGACGCAAAGTCGAATTTTCTGGTAATAAAATAAACTGCAATATTATTTTGTTTGGGTTTGATCTTGGTCGCACTTTCATCTTGTTCCCTGAAATATAGCATTATTATAGCGCTGAAACACTCTTCAACAATGGTACCATCAAACTATTCACTTCTTGACCTGACCATGAATTGTACAGATGTTGCGATTTGTACATAATAAATGGAGATAATAATGTACTAATAGCTATGCAAGAAAACAACACACTGGTATTTTAACTATTACTTGATCCAGATGCTTGCGAACTGTTCTTACAAAAATTTTTTGTTAGTCGGGATCATCGGTCATATTGATTTTCTTATAATTAATAATGAATTCTGGTAACCGTTCGTTTGTACGGAGATAGAAGACACTAAATATCTGTAGGGGGTTCAAATATTCACGGATAACGTTGTTCGTGATGCTGTAGACACCACTCTGCGTTAATGGCTTTGCCCATTCATTTTTCCATTTTTCCATTTTTCCTTTCACCTTTCTGGCATGTTTTCTATACGATTCACTGTTCTTCAGAGTGACTTTTTAGACTTTAGTTCTTTTGTTGATTTGTAATTTCATCGTAGCAACTTTTTCGTGGTGACCCTGGATGCGGTTAAGCTTGCAAACGTATTTTATTGAACTATAACGAATGCTACCTTAAAAAGTAAACGAAAATCAAAAATTCTAGTAAAACTCCTTGTAATGATATTTCTAAATTTTTAAAATATCATATTGTATATAACTTCTTCCGATACTGCTGCTGAGTACAGATATTTCTTTATACATAATCTGTTAGCTAATCTATTTTTTTTTTTTTTATAAAGGAAAGAACCGATTCCTGATCTAAATGTTATCCTTAAAGCAAGGTTTTGATTTGATCCTCTCTATGTCGAGATGGTTTTGGACAAGCATTTTCATATCTCCATGGGTTAAATGTAAATATTCCTAATCAGAGCATTAACGAGTTTACGCTTTTTTCCAAATTCAGTTTGGTGGACGACCGTAAAAAGACAGCATAGAAATGAAATCGATATTACTAATTTAAAAATATTAAGAATAATTAGGTAAAAAGAAAAACACTCAGACAGCTTTAATCCTACGTCGTAATGCAGATTTTAGTATTGTAAATTGTATTTTTTTTTTTTTTTTTCTGTTCCCCTTAATGACATTTTATGCTACCTAGCATACAACTTTAATCGGTCCGCACAATAGTTATGGTATTTTCTTAAACTCCCGCGTTCTTAGCAATTGAACATATTCCAAACTCGTGTATGACGAAGTTTACTTAAAAAATGTTTATTAAGTAAATGTGTGTAATATAAGACATTTCATTAAACTACGAATAATTTTTGGTCATTTTGTATTTTTACAAACTAGGTAATATTACACTTAATAATTATACAAAAATATATTATATGCTCCTGGTATACATTCTCAAAAGGTTATACCTGGCTTTTATAATTCATTAAAAATAAAACACAAACTGATTTACAATTACGTAACATTTCTAATGTGGTAACAATAGAAATATAAATAACGAAAGAACAAAAAACAATAATATTCTACTTCACGAAAAAGTTACTTCCATAGACATAAATGTGAATTCGTTGCAGTCTCAACATATGTAAATTAGTACGCTGCTCTACTGCCTCAGAATAGACCTCACACTGGCCCCCAACCCATTTACAGTAATTTTATTTTCAAATGTTTTGTGAAATATTCGCACCGTCACTTCCAACCCCGTATGATAAAATTACAAAATTTTCGTTTTTTTCTGGAGAAAGATTTTATGATTGCTTAATTCGAAACTAGTTGACGTTTTAAAAATTTTCAACTTATTAAAATCTCTCGTAGTTATTATTTATTTCAATTATTTTACTAATAATAATAAGTTTAAATTTTTTTCATAATTTATACATTTATTTTATATATATATATATATATATATATATATATATATATATATATATATATATAAAGAGATTTAAGAATAATTTTTGTCATTTAATTTACGCTATTCGTTCATCTTTAATCGCATACATTACAGAAAACTTGAGAAGAAAAATAAATACAGTATAATACTAGCTTACTCGCGAACAAAAGAGTGTTCACATCAAAACGTGTTCGATTTGCTCAACTCTAAAACAACGACAAGATTGGTTTCAAGCCGAATTTATTGTAACATACGCGAGGAATGTATACTTAAAATATTTAATCTGGTTTTTCTTTTTCCTCTTAATTCCAAAAACTTTGGGTAGATTGTTTATTTATTTAATTCACAATTTTTACTGTAATGTTCACTAAAGGCAGATTTCGATTTGCTAATTTTACAATAATATTAAATTAACATTTTTATAACGCTTGGTACTACTACTTTTAATTGCAATTTTTTCAATATAGAATTGAATTTTTCTTGCGATATATTATTTCTTTCACGACGAATTCATTAAATTCTTTAAACAGATTTATAACTAATTTCATGGCGCGTAAATGATTAAATATTTTATTACTATGGTAATCTCGTTTGTAACTGTGCTTGCGATAATGATAAAAAAATTGTTCGTTTTCAGATTTGGTTGAAACAGCAGCGAATAATAAAACCTGGCCCGTATTGTGAAATTCGGATTTGGTCAATTTTTTTTTTTGTCAAACACACCTATAACACGGTAAAACACGGCATCGGTCCCTACAGTCAGGTTAAATAATAATATCCCTTTACAACAAAGAAGAAACTGCAGATAGTATTATATACTGCTCACAGGGTTGCCAATATCTATGTTCTAAATTATCGGTTTCGTAAACGAAGGTGCGTCAACGTCTTTTCGTGCGTTTATCTCTGATAAGAAGTTACCGCAGCTATCTCCTTTCATCACATTTACATTTCAGTCACATACACCGCAATACACTCTCGGTACTTGGTATACACCGCTTATCTATATTTCTATCGCGGTATATATTTTTATCGCGTTAAATATATAATTTGTACGGGGTATGTTAAATGATGATGGTGAGAGGGAGACCCCTCCCAGTCACTCATCTACGGTCAACGATGTTCAGATGTGCATCAGGTACTGAAGCGGCGAAATCAGCTTTGTTCTCTGACAACACACGAGATCAAATAAAAATAAAATAAAAGCATCGGAAGTGGCAACAATAACATTAATCATAATAATAATATTAATAACGATGATAATAATAATGATAACTATAGCAAATATACAATTCTAGAGCAGTAGAATCATTAATAAAAATAGATATTCTGAACCTTATCGCCCGAACGATTCGGGTATATACAAGGTTTTTGTTGAACAAATTTCTTCTACACAATCAGGTAGAATATCAATTAGTGTTCTAAGAAAAAATTCCGTATCGAAAAACTTATTTGAAATTAAAAAAGTAAGTCAGAATCGGGTAATTGTTCAATACATCTCTCCAATGAACTTTTTGACCATCCCTGTTTCACGTCGATTGGCTGTAACACTTGGTTACGTACTCAGAGCGACCAAAGGAGACCACGAAGGTCATTTCCCGGAAATCTCTGCTATACTACTACAATGAACTACGATCATATTCCGTTATGGTTCTCTTATAAATTATGTAATTTCTAAATTCGTTATTATTTACTTTAAACTTGATATTTCTATATTAACATTAAAGTGTATACAACTTCAGTCATTACCATAAAAGTCAAATTTTTAACATGTGTATATTAACCGTCTTAAATTATGGTTGCCAAACTTGGACACTGAACACAAAAATTATAAATAGACTAAAGACAACACAAAACACGCTAGAAAGATCAATGCTTAATATAAAGATAAGAGATCGAATAAAAATAAAAGAAATAAAAAAGCTTCTAAGATATAATATTGATGTGGTACACTATGTTAGAAGGAGAAAATGGGAATGGGCTGGCCATGTAATAAGATTAACAGATGACCGCTGGGCATATAAGACTACTTTCTGACACCTTTCACATTACAGACGGAAACAAGGTCACCAAAAAGGTAGATGAAAAGATGAAATAAACCAATTTTTAAATAACAGTCATTTTGAAAAAGTAGCAATTAATAGATTAACATTTAGAACGGTTAAAAGATACCTTTGCTCTGCATGGGCCGAGGATATGTTATGTATAAATAATTATTTTTCTTTGTAACGATTATGTATAATTTTCTCAATAAAGGTATTTTGGTTTTGATTTGATACGATGTTATAAAAACGTAATTTAATGAAAAATGCCTAGGCAATGTATATCATTTTTGTTAGTATAAAATGATAAAAGATGAATGGAGACGTACACGCATCCGGTTTAATTTTTTTAATCTCGGTATAGTTTTAGTTGAAAATAAAATATCAATGATTAAACACGAGTACGCTTCTAGTCATGTATTATCATTTCTAACAGTTTTAACAAAATAACTTGGCCGCTCTAGTTCGCATATAATAATAATAATAATAGTAATAAAAATATCTGAACAACTCGCACATTACGACGAGTTTCCGGCAATTATACAGAAGAAGCATGAAGAAGACAATGTTAATATATCAGCATACACAAACCTAGACTCGTATCTAGAAAGATAGGTATCTACGACCCAAATCAGTTATTGCCGTGCGCATTAAAAATATCAATGTGTTTTATGTCCTCTGACGAGGAAAAAAAGAGTTTAACGATAGAAGATTCGTTCTGAAAAACAAGGTTTCAATGAACTGAACCGAATCTTCTGTAGCAATTGATTCAGGTGACACTAAACCGATGGCTTTTGGTACAAAGAATTGTAATATCAGAAACGAGGCTTACTACCGATAAGTACTTTCATATTAATAATTACAGTTGTTACCGAAATGGTAAAGAGGATGAGCACGGTGGGGTAGCTGTTCTCATCAGGAGAACGTTCACTCACCGCCCAATTAACCTAAACCTAACTGATTCCAACAACAATACGAAATCTAATGCAGTTTCAGTTTTCCTTACTAATGGCAGCTGCTCTGGAATTTTTATTTCCTATTATTCCCCTCCAAACCACTTATTTGACCTGGAAACCATTCTCGGGACCTCAGATAATTTAGGCGAAACACCCATCATTCTGGGTGGGGATTTTAATGCTTTAAATAGATGCTGGGGGTGTAGTCGGAATGACAGAAAAGGTTGAGCAGTGATGAATATCGTCTCTAATTCATCACTTTGCCTCCTTAACGATGGTTCGGCTACTAAATTCGGGATAATCCAGTGGATTTAACGTTATTTTCAAATGATATTTTCCTGGATTGCTATTGGAAAGTGCTCCCAATTTCATTGGGTAGCGATCATTTCCCTATCGTTATTGACATTGGCTCAGAGTCTTCGAATTCTACTTCCTCTGATCCACCTTGCTTAGATGATAATATCTTACGATGGAAAGTCGCAAAGAACGATTGGTATAGATTTCAAAATGCACTAGACTTAGACATTCATGAAGTCAATACCACGGCCGATCCCATAGATAAAAATAATCTATTTCAGCGGGCCATTTTGACGGCTTTACACGAATCAACCCCGCGAGGGGAAAAAACAATCCAAGCCGCGGTGGAATAATGAGTGTGAATTAAAAATTAGAATCCGTAATGAGTCTTTAAGGAAATTTCGGTTAGAAGGATCCATGCAATCATTTAAAATCAAGCAAAAAAGCTTCCCGGAAGAATTTATGTAGCAAATTTAATAGGAACACACGTTTAAAGAAGGTTCGGTTTTTGGCTAAACGCTGTAAGGACAATAGTACACCGAGTAATGTTATGGGTAATGCGGACTGGTTTCATGAGTTTGTTAGCTTGGTGTCTCCTCCGTACGTACCTACGGCGGATGAGTTAACTAAAATCATCAGACGCCACAAACTCACACGGCGGCGAATCATTTTTTGCTACAACCTATCTGTTATGCGGAACTCTTCGTCCCATTGAATAAGAAGAAAGATTCAGCACCTAGTATAAATGGTGTAACATATTCTGTTCTAAAAAACATGTCTGAAAACGCCAAAATTATTCGTCTCGGCATCTTTAATAGTCTGCTGCAACAGAGTTTGGTTCCGGAGGACTGGGGGCGGTTTCTTGTATGCTCTACTCTAAAACCCGAGAAGTCTCCTGCTGAAGCATCTTCTTATCGGCCAATTTCCTTGGCTTCCTTCCTAAGAAAAGCGTTTGAACTGTTTATAAAGAATCGTTTAAGGGGTTATACTACTCAGGCATGCCGAAAAATGGATCAATTTTTAAAAATTTATTTCTCGATTATTAATTAATGAACCAAAATAAGATTTTGGGACTTTATTGTATATGTCTTAAGGTATACAAAAACATTTCTTATTAACATTTAACAAACAAAATCGCGTCGTGGCACAAGGTAATTTAAACGAATGTTTTTTCGTCGGAGGAAAATGGCGGGCAGTGTAGCAGTCTCCTTACGCAACGTAGAGGGTTTTTTGTTTTTTTTTTCTTAATCTCTACATTAGTTTTTCTTTGGATGTACACAAGATTTTAATTTTTTTTCGAAAATTCACGAATTGGTGGACGTTTTAATTTTTTTTTTTTTCTGTAAAAAAGCGATCTTAAATTGCTTATTGCAAATGTAATTATTTATCAATCATAAAAATGAAATTAAACTTATTATTCTTTATATTGCGAACAATTTGCTACGTAATTTACTGCTTAAAGTTTCTCAATTTTGTGAATATCTCTCGAAATATAGAAGTACAGTAGACGGTCGGTCATCCGACACTAAAAAACCTCTCAGGGAAGCGAATAATCATGCACAACACACATTTAATATGTGATAGTTCTGATTTTCCCTCGATTTTTTTAGCATCAACTATGCATTCCAATGATAATGTAACACGACTACAACACACTCCGAGAGATATAAAAATTTCCCATGATTAGCCATTTACTTTCTGGTCCACTTAAAACTGTCGACTGAATCTATTTCGCAGCGTTTACAGCGTTAATTTTCCGAAAATGGCGAGATTATGCAGCCCAACAACGAATAAGTAAGATGAAACAATTGTCGATGAATACCTTTTTAAAAAAATAATTTTTATGCTGAAATTTTTTTCTTAACTGTAATTGTTCTTTATAAATATGTAATAAAATTAAAAAACAAAAACAAAATTGAAAAAACTCCGTATTATTCGACTTTTTCAGTTATCCGACACATTCAATTCCCCAATTGTGTCGGATAACCGAGCGTCTACTGCACTTAAAAAATTTGAAGGGAATTTTAGTGTATCGTTATGCTCTTCCTATTTGTAGAAGAAAAACGTAACTTTCGAATGATTTAGTGTTTCAATGTTAAATTTAATTATTGATAAAAACGATCATGTTGTGGCATTTGGATCATTTACATTGAAGTGAAATTTGTTACATACTCCCATTTGTTTCTATTACGATAGTGTATTTTCAGTTGTGATACAGTTTATAAGAACTTCAGTGATTCCGGTAATGAATTGTATAATATTGTTCCCATATACATCGCTTGTGATCCTACGTGGTATTTATAAAAACATGGTATGTATGCCTTCTCTTTGTTAGCCGATCTAGTAATTCTACCACAAATATTAACATTGAATTCATCTATATTTTTAACTACATACAGCGATAGATTCGCAAAATTTAGATTTCTAATATTTAATGGTGTATTAGTGTCATTAGCTAGTTTTTCTATACCAGTTCTTTTAAACACTGATTTTTGAAGATAAATTAATGAAGAAAAAAGATAACTTGCTGCATTTCCCCAGTGAATTATTCCATATGCGAGCGTCGGTTGGTATAATGGCAGATTCAGGGTTCTGAGTTGTTTTCTCCATTAAAAAATTGTTCTAAATAATAAAATAGATAATTCAACTTTCTTAACTTTGCAGATAAGTATGATAAATGTGTACCCCGAGTCAATTTGCAATAAAAATAAATTCCCAAATATTTTATTTCATACGCTCTATCCAATGAACAAATTATTCTCCCATTGTATTTTTAAATCATCCCATTTAGCTTGAGATAATAGTAATAATAATAATAATTATGGCGATAATAATAATTCAATTCAATTTTTGTCAATTCAATTTATTATTATTATCATTGAATTCCATAAATGCGCTCAAAAGCGCTAATAGTGGATACAATAAAACTATACGTTATTGAAGAAAATACAATAAACAAAAGGTAATAATAATAATAATAATAATAATAATAATAATAATAATAATAATAATAATAATAATAATAATAATGGAAAAATAAATGGTAGGATGGAAAAGTTGAAATTTAATAAAAGGGTAGTTAATATAAATGAAAGGTTTGGTTAATGGCCAAATGGTTTTACGCCGGGCCAGAAAAAAAAAAAAAAGCCACCCGAAAGCCTCAGTAAAAATCCCCAATTTCGAGGATAACAAACTCTCGATTCCCCCCACATTTTCCCCGCAAATTTTCATCGAAAAAATAAAAGTACTTTTGAATAAATTAATGCTATTTACGTTTTAAAAAATGGAAACATAATAATTATGTAGTTCACACATTCGGTTCTTTCTTTCTTTATAGTGCCATACTCAGCTTCTGAGCGTTGGCGACTACCTATTTGTACATCTCAGCTGTACAGATATAGGTAGTGTACTAGGCAATTATTATTTGCAAAGCAGGTGTACACGCGCAAGACTTCATTCGGAACTGATTAGTAATCGTTTGATTTATCGATATACAAGTACAGTCCCGTGTGGGTCTGCTGTGTACTGACCTAGCGCGCATATGATGTTGAACGTGGTGGTTTGCCATTACCTTCCACGTGATTATTAGCGAATATTTTATTTTATTTAATTCTTGTAAACATTCGGCTACTTATATTCATCAATTTTATTTTAATATAAAAATAAATCTTCATATTATCAATGCAATGCTTGATTGTGCCAAATTTTTTTTATTAGCATTTCATTTGAGGGATTGACTTTTTTAAACTTCCTCCTTGTTCCTTGATACCCTCTCTGATAGCCATAAGAGCTACAACAGTATTGGCGTCCAGGCGATTACGATTCTTTCTTTTTAAATTGTTCGGAACGCCGCATTTTCGCTTAATACAGATGCATTTGAAAAAAATACAACGAGCAATAAGCTTACTGCGAATTTCAAATTTTGGAACATTATTTGCTCTGCATTGTTTTTGGGTCGGAATACTTTAGCCTAATACGCCTATCCGGATCCTCATCTCCTTTCAGATCAAGAACGTAAAAATTATTTGGAAAAATAAAACAAATAATGGCTAATGACACTTAAATAATTCCCTGTAACAACTTCTATTCCCATATGTCATAATACTTTCACAATTGTACATAATGCACAGTAATGTAAAAAAAAAAAAAAAAGAAAGAACAAAATATGCACCTATCTATTTAAAATATCAGTATTTAAAATGACAAAACATGAATTGAATATAAAATGAATAAAACTAAATACCCCTAGAAAAAAATATTAAATGAACAGAAATGTACGTAAAGAAATAATTAATTAAAATAGATATTATACACCACACAAGACAAATAAATAAATTAACTGCTGATAAGAAATGAAAAACACTTGTGTAAATACAACGGAATATACAACCAAACGACGATGTACTGAAAAAACGCGCATGTGCATTCGAACTAAAAGGTAACAAAAAAGTGTACAGTGTTCTCTGGCGACTAGCTCGTTCCACTGATATCTAAAGTTGGATGGCATCAATGTTGCCATAAAAACAAACACCAAAAATCTACATTATTTAAAGTAACATTATGTTTAATATCGATTAATTATTGATTAATTATTAAGATCTCTAATATTGGTACTAAATTGTTCATCAAATTATAAGTTTATCAAATTTCAAATGAATGTAAATACCTGGATTCCCAATATTTTTATTGTATCAACGCTCTCCCCACAGACTACCCAATCAGATTGAAATTCCCCGCAGTTTAGGGAATTCCCCACAAATTGGCAACCTTGACTGCACATCATGAGTCTCATTCGAATACAATATTTTCAGATCGTTTATCAAGTGCTAAATGGTAACTCACAAGCCCATTTTTACCGATGGTTCTCGGAATGGAATCGAAGCCTCTTTCGAGCTCCCTGATATCAGCTTCTCTGAATCAGTATGCCGAAGCTGTGATGCTCTCTATTATTTGTATCACCTCTCGTCGTTCCTCTTCCAATTATTCGATTGTTCCATGAGTGATCTTCAGACTATTTGTTCTTCATTTCCTACAACGTTTTTCAATTTTTGTCTCTCTTTTATTCTTTGATCTTAATGTAGTAGGCGCTGTTGAAATTCACTAAACGTTTGCATAAATTATTTCAATCAATTCAATCAATTATGGTAACAATCCGCTAATAATGAACGCGTATTATATCAGCACGGCATTTTTTAGATGAACCATAAATTAAAAAGTTTCAACAATCCTCGTTATGGAATCTATTGGGTTACGAATACTGCTTTTTCCAATGTAAGGTTTCAATTAAGTTAGTATTTCGCCGAGTCCCTACAAATCCTTACCTTCTTCATTTAATTGTCATTAACTTATGAATGAATCGCTTCGTGTCGATAATTTCATTAAAAAATTTTAGTCATTTCTGTAATGTCACGTGTTGTGTTGCGTGGACTTTATTCTTTTTTTATTTTATATGATCCGGTATTTAACAGTGAACAAGCACGATTTATTAAAAATAAAAAAATAAAAAAAAAATAATGGATGCAGAAAACGCAAACAGAATATAAAACATACAAAAATAAAGGAAGAGATGTTATCATTAGATTATTAAATAGAACTGGCAACTTAAAAAAAATAAATAAATAAATAAAAAAAAATATGAGAATACAATTGATAAAATGTTTGCCAGAAAAATTTCAAGCAGAAGTGAAATAGAAAAAATATGTACTATTCAATGATAAACTGGGAAAATTCTGGATAAAAATAAAATTCTATTTTCGGCGAAGCAAGGAAGAAAAAACAATAAAAGGAGCGTGATAGTACGACCGGGTATTAACGATAACAAATTTGAACGAGATTACAGTGATAAAGTCTACGTAAGGTCGGAATATTAAATAATTAATAAGCACGGTCACGCTCTGTTCTGTTCCTTTATAATAACACCGGTGAAATTCGTAACCGGTTTGGTTTTACTACTTTAGTATATCCATTTTTTCTTCGCATTTGAGATGAGAAAGAGAAATTTAAGAAGATAAAATTACTCTTCGGAAATTATTTTAACCATTCTATCCGCTACTAATCTATATTACGATGTTGCCGATTGCAGACTCCGATCATAATTATGTAGAACAAGCAGGTGTAAATATTGTACCTACCGAACGAGGGAAAAATAAATGGTCACAGTTAGAATGTATGCGTATATAATTAAAGATTTTATATGTTGTTAAGGAAGTATGTCGCCGCGTAATAATTAATTTTGAAATACTTCGTAATTCTCTCTAATTGTGTAATTCGGATTTTGAACTTTGTCACTAAGGTAATAGAGCAGCTCTTTTCGTGTAAGTGTAGTTAATCGTAAATAATGCGAACAGCAGCTTTTCTCATATAATCGAAATTGATAACAATCGAAAGTCAAAACCGAAAATTAAATTTATTGTCGGAAAAACTATTCTACCTTCTTCTATCACCTATCATTGTTACACTTGTGTACCGCTCATTTTTGTGCACAAAAGGTATTATTAACTGTTTATGTCGACTCAACTAACCTCCGTTTACCCTTATTCGTGGTAGTGTTACAATTTACCAACCTTATCGAAATCATACTATTTCCTGCTTTTATTAAGTGATACATCCATAGAGAAAGATTGACACTTATCAGTGACGGAAAATTCACAGCAATATATGTAATTAACGAATTCTTTTAAGTTTTGGAGTTTGGCTTCTTTTCAATTGTTCTCGGTGTGATATAGTGGTTTTTTAGAACTCATCAAATTTTCGCGTGACGTCAATTTTTTCACGATGATTATAATTAAAATTAGGTACTTTAGCCGATTTATTTTGGCTAATTTCGTAATGTCTGTTGCAGGCGACTCGAGAAGAAATACGGAACTTACGGCCAAGGAAAATTATCTTCTAAACTGTCGATCCGCAATGCTTCGTCACTTTAAAAAGCGCATTAGCGTGAATATCATCTCGCTACCAAAAATTACAGGCAGATAAATGTACGGAACGTGAAAAAAAAACGTATTTATTGTAACGCCATGTGATAGCATTTTTCTAAGTTAGTTTAGTGTTGTTGCGGTGCGTTCGAAATGTTCAGTGTGTGTGTGTGTGTTGGGTTTATTCGTATGCTTATATTATTAAATTTTTGGAAGTGCGATAACACGTGAAATATCCTAATTGCATTTGTACGATATTTTTGTTTTTAAAAAAAGCATGCGGTCTTATTTAACTTCTCCAAACTGACAGTGCACAAATTCAAATTTGGGTCTCCTTTTAACAGAATGTGATGGAGAAAGTCATTGAACTTTCGGATAATTGTTTACGGACGCTAAGCGCTGTGTTCTATATAGGTTTCGTGCTTGATGGATCTAACTGCTTTTTAAACATCCCGTCGTGTTTCTTCTTCCTTAATTATTTATAGCCAGATTCCTTTGTCCGTTTGTACTGTGGGCTCTGTAATTGCAGATGTGACCATGGTATGGGACAGCTAACTCCTTTTGCTCTTACCTTCGTCATTTCTTTTCTTTTCAGGATACATACGTTTGGCATTTTTCGACGTTGATTGTTATTGTTTCTCCATCTTTGGTATAGCATTCTTTATCAGATTCCATTCCTTGTTACTCCTAATTGCTGCTATGTACACATGTTGATGGGTAATCGTCCGTTGCTGACAAGCCCAGGGAAAAACCCAAACAAGAAAAAAAAAAAAAAAAAATACAATTTCTATTTAAAATTTGCCCGTAACGCTACGTTCTCCTGCAGTATGTATGTGTTTAACGAATTTGGAATTTCATCCGCGGCTTTTTTTATGTTTTTTTTAAAAAAAAAAAAAAAAGACGGTAATAAATTTTTGTTCTAAATAAAGTAAAGGAAGTTTAAAAGCTGTTAGTCTATTCGATAATAGGTTTCGAAATAATAACAAGGTATTTGTCAAAATGAGTAAACTATGAGAAATAACACTAAAGAAAATTTTCGCTCATCATATTCAGCGGAGTTCACGGTATATTTATTAAAAGAAAAAGTTGGAATCATTCAAAGGAAAAAATAAACTAACGTACCAAATGTTGAAATATATTTCCTAACACAAAATTGCACGTGTGTTACATATTTGTCTTGTTTATTTCTTCCGTGTTTTATTGAATATTTAAAGGAGCCAACTTAAAATACTTAAAATAATTTACACACAACAAATTTCCTTCTAATGTTTTTATATTTTGCATGCGCTGGAAATTACAAGCGTTTGAAATGTGCACGTACAGACGGATGCACGAAATAAAATGGACGGAAAAGATAAACAATGTGGAGGTACTGCGTCACACCGGATTAACTCTCGCCAAACGATGCAGCACATTGTCGAAGCGGGTCAGTTGTGCTTAAAACATATACATGATGCAAAAGACGACGTCTTAGGTTGGCTGAAACAATTACAGATCAACTTACAATGATGAATATTAGTTTTATTTTAATGTTAACTTTAATTTTATCTATGTTTGACGATTATACGAAGAAGAAGAAGAAGAACTAAACCGATTTTATTACTTGCCTTGAAGGAAAATAAGGAAACATATATAAAGCAAGGAATATGCAGGTCGACCCCATCTTTCGTTTGGTCCTCAATGGAAAAATATTAGGCAAAGCACCAACGGGAAGAAAGCGGCTATTAAGTGGTTTAGATTTATATATAACAGCTGTTACAGATAACTCAATTCATACGTGATGTAGCAACCTTCAGTTATGGAGAAACTTACCAAATAAATTACGATCACGATCACGATATGCCTTTGTCGATTCACTCCTGGATGAAGGCTTCCTCCAACATCTTCCACCCACTTTTGTTCTGTGCATTCTCATCCAGTTCTTTCCAGCTACCTTTACTATATCATCCTGCCAACGCGTCATTGGTCTTCCTTGCTAAATAAATAAATAAATACGCTGGAAAAGAGGTTTCTTTTTTTTTTTTTTTATAAATTACAACTGGCCAGAAGGCCATCCAGCAATTGGACTGTAACGCGAAAATAACTTGTTAGGGGTTAGCATCTAGCGATGGACCCCACTGAAATTTTAGTAACATAAAACTAGGCCAGATCAAACGGTCGACTACGTTTTAACCTTCGAACATCAAGACTATTATCAAGAAGATTGATCGCCAAAACGTTTGTGTGAGACTCCAAGCGGCCTATGTATCGCTTAGCAGCTCGCCTGATCTCGTCTTTCACATATGGGATATTTAAGTCTTGATGTAGAGTATGGTTAGATACGTACCAGGGCGGTGAGACTATCAGCCTTATAGCCTTGTTCTGGAACCGTTGTATCTTGTTTATGTGTGTATCTTTTGCACAACCCCACAACATTAAACCGTATGCCCGAACGGGCTTTATAATTATTTTGTACACTAAGAGTTTATTTTCCAATGATAAACTAGAGTACCTGCCAAGAAGCCAATTTAATTCTTGCAATCTTATATCTAGATGTTTTCTTTTTTCGATAATATGCTTTTGCCATGTTAATTTGCGATCCAAATGAATGCCTAAGTATTTTACATCTTTATCCTGGTTGATAACCACCCCATTTATTTTTAACGGCTGATACGTAAAATTTCGCAACGTGAAGTCTACTTCCGTACATTTACTTTCGTTTACTCTAATACGCCAACGACTCAGCCAGTTTTCCACTTCCGATAAAGTTTTTTTCAATTTATTCGAAGTTTCACTATTGTTTTTACCGGTAGCTAATAGTGCTGTATCGTCTGCAAACGTAGCTGTTATCACGCTATTATCAACTGGAAAATCGGCAGAGTAGATTAAGTAAAGCACCGGGCCCAAGACACTTCCTTGTGGCGCGCCAGCAGAAACAGGATAGATTTCAGAATATTGATTTAGAATTTTAACCTGGCATGTGCGATCTTCAAGGTAGGATTTTAAAAGAAGGTACAAAGGATGTGGCACTATTTTTTTAAGTTTATAAAGCAGACCATGATGCCATACCTTATCAAAGGCTTGTTTGACATCTAGGAACACACCCGTGCATATTTGCTTAGTTTCAAGACTTTCTTGAATAGTATGCACAATTCGGTGTACCTGTTCAATGGTCGAATGTCTTTTTCTGAATCCAAATTGATGTTCAGGAACAATATGTTCCGCATTTAAAATAGGATTCAACCGCTTTAAAATTATTTTTTCAAGGAGTTTTGAAAGGATCGGGAGCAAGGAAATTGGTCTATAGGATGAAACCTCATCCGCTGCCTTACCGGGCTTTGGTACAACTACCATTTGCGCCAATTTCCAGGATAATGGAAAATACTGCAGACGAAGAACAGCGTTAAAAATATTTGTGAGCAATAATATACCTTTTTTTGGTAGCTCAGATAACAATTTATTGGTAATTAAATCAAAACCCGGACTTTTTTTATTATTAATTTTAGTAATTGCGTATTTGATTTCGCTGGGAGACGTTGGCGCAATAGGAGGGCTTAACTGTAAAGGTACACTTAAAAAATCATGTATATCGGTTTCGTCGTTTAACTGTAAATTTGGCTTAAAAACATCAAAAAAATATTTGGCAAATTCCTCGACTTTTTCTTCATCAGTTCTAGCCCGTGTACCATCGGGTTTGCGAATTGGGGGAAGGGGTTGAGTGGGTTTATTTCGGCTTTTGATCACTTTCCAGAGGCTGTAACTTGTCGCCTCCGTGGGTGAAAGTTCCTGCAGGCAGCGTTGGAAGGATTCATTTTTTGTATTTTTAAGTAAAATTTTTAGCTCTTTCGATTTTTTATTTAACAGAGTTTTATAATAGGGATTTTGAGAAGATTGCCATTTCCTACGGATGATTCTTTTTTCTTTTACCAGGTCTAGTATATGGCGCGGTATATTATGTGTTTCTTTTATTTTGTTTATATTTGGAAAGGTTTCTGCGTCTATAAAATTTAATAGTTTTAAAACAAAAAAGAAATCGCTTTTAAATTCGGTGTATACCGTATCACGTTACCGGCCACCAGAGGTAACCAGTTCTGTGATAAAATATTTTTTTCTTTTATTTTTTAATTTATTTATAAAACTACTTTATTCTTTTTTACTCCCTATATTTGGTTTTCTATCTACTCGGCCTTCCGGAAATTACTTCACACACTCACAGGCAATAAACAAACGCTTTGCAGACTAATTTTCTTTATATATTTTTGTTTTTATTAACGGGACACTAAACGACTGTGAGATGCAGCTGCATAAAAAAAATATAAACAAATCAACACAAATTATCAAAACATATATACCATACATATATATTTTGTCCTAGACTCATTTACATCGCTATACTCACAAATTATTACTAAACGAAATATAAATGAATTAATAAAAATCTGGCCTGTATGATTCCGATCTATGAATACAAGTTCCGCGTTGATTTCTTTGACTGCAGGCACGAGGTATCAGCCCGATTGACTTTAATTAACGAAGGCTGGACTCCTCAGCTCCTCCAGCAGCTAACGTGTAGATACTGGATACTTTTCGAACACTTATATTCACCCTTGGTCTTTAGCGTTTCGACCTCCGGTTGTTCTGTCGTATGAACTGTGTCTCTTTCACCTTTCTACTATTTTTTTATTTACTTAACCGCGACTGATAATCGAAAACAATTTACTTTTTGTGTTGACTAGAGTTGTAATAACGACTAAAATTACGAATTTATACGAAAATGACTAACAACTGACCAGAACGATAGCGAATGTACATCTAAGGACTCGTTTTACGCGTAAAGCGGATTCACACAGCCGTTAACAAAATTAAAGTAATTTCCGTGCGCCGAGATCGAACAGATTCCGCTCTATTCATCCGTCTCTTATCATACTAAACACAGTCATTTTCGAGAAATTCCCTTTTCATTTTAGTTACGCCGCCAGATGATCAGCTGTATGCTTATGAATTACCTATATTGATGGAATTTCTATTTTACATATATATATATATATATATATATATATTTCAGACATAATTCTTCAAATTATTTCATCATATCTGAATTCAAATAAATCCAATTTTCTCGTCAACCCCATCTATATCGTATCACAATAACCGTTAAATTCAAAAAGAAAATTGAGACTACAATATGTCTAAGCTAAGAAATTCTTTCTTTCTCTTTAAATTGTAGTATATAGCCAATTATTACTTTAATAATGTGCATATTATTTTCACATATATATACCTATATAAATATATATATATATTTATATACTCATATTTAGTCAAAATGTAATTCTATACGGAAGCAATTAAAAAAACATCACATAGTGCTGTAATTATAATTAGATTGAAAAATTGTTTTCGGTAAAGTAAAGTAAAGTAAGCTCTATCGATAAGCTGTCATGAATTGTGAAACTAAGGTTCATAATCTGCTTAAATGGATTTTAAGAAAATATTGACGGCAAGTTTCTTTCTACTTATGGTTCCGCCGTTACTTTCCCATATTTCTCCGGTACCCAATTCAATTTCTGATTAGATAAACCTCTGGGAGCGGCTTACATCCGGAAAGAGAAAATTCCCAGAAACCCACGATACTTTTGACTTGGTAGTCGATTAAAATTCATAAGAATATAATTTTCCTGTAAAACTAAATAAATTAATCAATTAATGATTTCGCCCTGCTCGCGGAAGCCGTTTACATTTGTGTTTCTTGACAAGAAATAAACATGATCCACAAATTATGCCGGTAGATAGAATGACGAAAAAACTGCTCAGTTTTCGCGACTTTTTAGCCGCTTATAAGTTAAACAAAATTTAACTTTGAGCTTTCGTTAAAATTAGATGCCACCTAATTTCGTGACTAACGTAAAATCTAGCGTGCCGTAACTATTCCGTTAAAAATGTGCTTATATGCGTTTCCTGAAAAGTCAAGGAGAACTCTGCAGAATGTACAAGGATTCTTGCATATTATCGCAAGCGTTCAGAATGCTAGGAGCAGTTGAGAAAAGAAGAATGTCATTTGCAAAAAATAAGGAAGTAGAAGGTAGATTAAGAGAGACGTGACACCAAGAGAGTAAATATTGAAGAGCGTAGGACTGAGACAAGAACCTTACGGGAGGCCTCGAAAAATCTTTCGTGACTCTGAAAAGGTAGGAGATCTTAGAGTAACAATTCTACTTAGGAAGAAACTCATAATTAAGGATGTAAAGTGGGAAGGCAAATTGATAGATAACATTGTTCTCTAAAGAGTTGGAAGGTGGACGCTGTCAAAGACGCTATAAATATAGTAAAATTTTTTTGAATAAACGATTTATAGATGTGGGACAAGAAGAAAGCAATACAATCAGTAGGTCCTCGACCAGAACGGAAACGATACATGTTGTTAGGCATGACATTACGAGTATTGTTTTCCAGCCACCAAACCAGCTGCTGGTTCAATATAGACTCGAAAAGTTTCGTCAGACAACTTGCGAGAGAAATGCAACGGAAAGACGAGGAATTTCGATACTTGGGGATGGGAAAGATGATAAAGGATTTCAATGACGGAGGAGCGGAACCAAGATGGAAAATAGAATTGAATAGATTCTAGAGTATTTCAAGATAATATTCAGGAAGGTTCTTGAGAACAAGATAATCCATCTATCCCTGGAGAAGAATTAGGATTTTTCGGGAACGTTGATAACAATTCATTGAAAGTGAACGGAGGAGTTAGAAAGTGCTCAGAAGGGCATGCGCCAGAGAGAGAAAGGTCAAGTTCATCAACGTTAGGAACATAAGACGGAACGACACAATCAAAGAAAGCAGCTAGTTTGTTAGTAAAAGGATTTAAGGATTGAGGGTTTCGGAAAGCCTTAACCAACCTCCAAATCTGTGAAAGAGGAATAAATCTGGAAAAGGAGGAACAGAAAGTAGCTCGAGACACCTTTTTAACCTTCTTGAGAGTAAATCGGAGTTTGGCATTAGCTCTTTTATGAGCTAAGAAGTTTTCCAAAGAAGAAGTGGCTCGAAACATACGAAATGTGGATATACTAGCTTGATGTGCAATTGAACACTCCGCATTCTACCATAAGGACGAGGCGTAGAACCGCCTGATGCCCCCAGAAGGAGATTTTTATGGAGGAGAAGGCAAATCTAATACCGATGATATTAATTGAACAATGTTTTCGTACTGAGGAGTAACATCTAAGTTAGGATCGAATCTCTGGGAAGAGGAATCCAGGAACGAACGAAAATCAAACCAATTCTAAGAAAACGGAATGTAGGAAGTTTGGTTTTTGAAATAATAGTAAAGTTTATAGGAATAAACCATTTCTTTTTATCCATGAACTACCACAGGCGGGAGAACCGGCGTTCCAATCCTCGCCTATGACGAATAGATGAGGAAAAGAGTCATGGAGGGAGGGAAGAGAAAGATCCTTCAGGTTTACACAGAGGAGGAATGTAAACAAATACAAGATGAAGAGGATGAGAAATATTGGCAAATGTGAGTGGATAAAAATATGAACAAAGTTGTGAGAGGAAGAAGGACTAGAGCTAAGCGAGATATTTAAATTATGAGCAGAAAATGGAATTCCGAACCTAATGAGGATAGCTGCACCGCCATAATCATCCTTGCGATCTGATCTAATTACATGAAAACCACTATTTGAAAAAGCTAATGAATTCGGAAACTATGTTTCAAACAACAATAGACCTATATTATGTAAATTTAGCAAGCCTTCTAAAGCTGCCTTATTCGCTCGAATGCTACTACAGTTCCATCGAATAATAGTAAGTACAGGCGTCATTTATAAGATAAACTAGCGGATTATATAGAGAGAGATGATTTGTCGCAGAATGAAGAAAAAATGTTTCGAAGGTAAGAAAGGAGGTACATTTTGAGGTCAGAGAAAGAAGAAATGTTGTGTTTGGAAAGTAAGCTTATGATGCCAGAAGACAATGTTTCTAAGTTGATTGAGACTGGAATGTTTAAACGCCCAGCCATTGAATGGGGAAGGTAGGCGACTGGATGGAAGAGACGGTAAGTTAGGTTTAGGTTTAGGAGCGTGCTTAGATGGAGTGGCGCGACGAAAATGTTTAGAAGATGGGAGTGAAGAATGGGGATTAGTGGGAATAGGATTCACAACAGAAACACCAGGAGAAGGCTGAGCGGTAGCATAATCTGCATAAGTGAATGCTGAAGTTACGGTGGAAAACGTTTTAACTTTTGAGGCTTCAGAAAATGAAATGTTCTCATAAGCTATTATTTTTTTAATTTTCTTTTGACGAGGCTACTCGGGACAACGACGATCAGTAGAATGATGTTCACCCTTGCAGTTGCGACAGACAGGATAACTTTCTTGTTGATCACATGCTGAAAAAGGATGCTTGCCCGAGCATTGAAAGCAAATCTCCTGAGTGCTCTGGCAGTGATTGACGACGTGTCCGAAAAGAAAGCAATTTGCGTATTTGATTGAAGACCGGATACTAGGCGCGACTTGAAAAATTAAGTTATAGATCGAAATGTGATCAGGAAGAAAGGAGCTTTCAAAGCATATTTCAACCGTATGCGTCGGTATCTTAATACCATTACTGGAACGGTAAATACGTCTTACTGACACTACGGAGGCAGAGGAAGAAATGTCTTCGATAATTTCCTCCTCTGTAAACTGAACAGTACGAATCTAGGAATATAGGCTCTAATATTGTACGTGTCTTGAAAAGATTTGTTGACGAGAAATGAATTAGCAGCAATAGCTGAAGGAAAGAAAGCTAAAATTCTATTCCTTCCCATAGATTTGAAGGATATATCTTTATTTATTTTGGTGTGTAAGATCTTAGCAATAGCCAGCGGGTGCAGATTTCCAAGATTTTTTTCTTTCAGACCGTTTTACAAATCTTATCCGTATTGGTCGAAAATAGCGATAGATGGAAGAGATTGTATTTTGGAAAATGCTTGAGCCTTCCTCTGTATAAAGTGTCAATATTACGATACTACTACATATTAAAAGGAAGTAAATTATTGTGTTACAGCTACCAAACAAATCGCTTGTTCAACATACCTTCAAAAAGTTTCTTGAAACATGATGCCAAGGAGATGGGGCGTAAAGAGGAATTTTTTTTAGAGATAGCAATGATGATTAAAGAGTTTCAAGAAAGGGGAGTGGTACCTCTAGGCAAGAAGGAATTAAAGAGTTCAAGGAAGAACAGACAAATTTTTAAAGACAATATATGGAGTACCGTCTAGACCCGGTGTAGGACTGGTAGAGTTTAAAAGAATAGACTTTAATACCTTGGTATTGAAAGTAGATGTAACAAGGTGAGTGGAAGAATTTTTGTGCAGAAGGGAAAGAGAATAAAGCTCGTCAAAGTTAGGGACGAAATCGGGGGCGATAGATTCGGCAAAGAATGAAAGACTCTCAGGGGAAAGGATAAGGTTAGAAGGACGTTCAGAGAGTGGGGATTTGAAAGCTTTAGCCAATTTTCAAACATGAGGGAGAGGAGTCGTTCTGGAGAAAGAAGAACAAAAGTTTTCCCAAGAAGACTTCTTCGTATCTTTAAGTATGTATCTAACTCTTGCATTAGCTCGTTTATGAACAAGGAAATTCTTGATAGTAGAACTGGAGCGGAAGTTTCTAAAAGTAGCTCGGCTGAGACTAAAAGTTACATTGCATTCTTCATTCCACCAGAGTGAAGATTCCACAGTACCACGTTTCTTACGATTTCCTTTTTTCTTTAATTCGTCTCCGTTTACTTTATTGATTCTTTTTTCTTTTTCCTTATTACATTTCTGCAGTCTGATACGGTATACAACCGCAAGTGGTATATGGTCGCTATTACAATCCGCCGAGGGATATATACTACAGTCTAATATTGCATTTCGGAATCTTTCGTTTAACATTATGTGGTCTATTTGGTTCTGTGTTTGATTCCCTAGACTTCCAGGTATATTTTTAAATATAGTGTTGCATATAACCAGATTACATTTTTCTGTAAATTCAATCATTCTATCGCTACGTTCGTTTCTTTCACCTAATCCATAACGTCCAACTATTTTCCCATATTCTACTTCACCCACTTTCGCGTTTAAGTCACCTATGATTAAAATTGGGCCTTCCTTTCTTGATTTTTTCATTACTTTGTTAACATCGTCGTAAAATTGTTCTAATTCTTCGTCGCTACTCTGTGAAGTTGGTGCATACATTTGTATTATAGTGATGGATTTAAGTTTACAATTGATCTGGATATATAATACTCTATCAGAAAGTGGAATTATATCATTTATCATTCCCCTTATCTTTGTGTTAATCATGATTCCTACTCTATGCTCATGTTGATTTCCGCATGAATAAATTATTTCATAATTGTCACAGATTATTCTATCTTGTCCGGTCCATTGCATTTCGCTTATTACGAGTATATCGATTTTAAATTTGTTGGCTTCTAATATGACATTTGCCAATTTCCCTATTAGATACATCGATCTCACATTTCACATAGTGATTTTCAAATTGTGGACATATTGCCGCCTTGTTTTGCTTCCGGGAATTCTTAGCGCCCCCTTCGGTGGTACAGGCGACATGTATTCCACCTGTCGGAAACTGGGGGCCATTTTTCTTGTTGTTCTTTGCATCGGTACGACGGGGATATACTGCGGTAAGGTCTTCAGTCCTTTTCCGTAGGCTTTGTTTAGGTTGTGCTCCCCAAGCCGAGAGATTCCCGCTTTAAGGCGCCGGGAACCCACCTACTCACCCCAGAATGACATTTCTCTTTCCGATCTGGGGTTACGGTCGTGGGTGAGTTGCTAATAGTCCGCTGTTGAAATTGCAGCAAAATACTTAACGGTATTATGTTTTTAAGAAGTCCAATTACTCAGCATGCGTGATTTCCACCGGTTTCCTGTCAGCTATGTGAATTCTAATTTAGCTTTTCTAAAATGGCTGAATCAGTTCCTATAGCTGTCCGAAATGCATACCGGTTAGTGCTAATGAAATTCTGACTTTGTAACAAGTTTAAAAGCACTTTTTTTTACACGTTCCTTAAATACCTTTGAAATGGTTGAGGTTATACATCTTCTTTTTCTTGAGCATTTTCCCGCGAGCGGGGTCTGCTATTTTTTAGTAGATGCGACAAGCGAATGAACCAACCGGCCTGTCGCTCGGGCCTGACGTTGGTATAGGCAATTATTATATGCAATACGAATGTGTATACGCGCAAGACTACATTCGGAACTGATTAGTAATCGTTTGATTTATCGATATACAAGTGCAGTCCTGTGTATGTCTGCTGTGTACTGACCTAGCGAGCATATGATGTTGTACGTGGTGGTTTGCCATTGCCTTCCACGTGATTACTAGCGATTATTTATTTTTATTTTATTTAATTCTTGTAATAAGTTCGTCGTCGCTCGGGATCGAACCCGTGACCACCATATCGGAAGTCAAGCGCTCTAGCAACTAGGCTATCGCGACGACGGTTATACATGTTGGCCTATAATTTGACATTTCTTTTTTATTTCCACCTTTGTATACCGGTATAAATTCCAACTTTTAGTTCATCAGGAATTATCCTAACATTAATAGATTCATTAAATAAAAAGCATAGCGGTTTAATGAAATAATTGATATTATCTTTAATTATTTTTACTGAAATCTCATCGAGTCCAAGGGAAGATTTTTTCGGCAAAGATAATATTGCTTTTTTAACTTCGTCCTCCATGAAATTAATAAAAGCAAATGAGTTTGGACTTCAAGAAGGAAACGACTCAACCGTTATCGGATCACTATTGTTGTAATTTTTAAAAAAATAGTTTTACAGACTCATTGAAATATATTTTAAAGTGTTCAGCATATTTCCGTTTACTTTTATTTCCGCTCCATCAATTTTAATATCTTCAATTCCGTGAGTGTCTCTTCCAATCATGTTTTTAATGTCATATTAATAATCTCTCGGATTCAGTTGACATTTATCTAAAAGAGTTGCGTAATACTGTTTTTTAATTTTTCTAACAACTTTTTGAACTTTTTTACATGCAATTTTATAGTTATCTAATAAAATCAAATTATTTGGAGAATGTTTAAAAGATTCATAAGCTTGGTTTTTTAATTTTAATTAAGCGTATAACTTCATTGGTTACCCCCACGGCGAACGCTTACGTTCCTTAGATTTAGAATTTGATCCTTTTACAATGGTTCGTATTGGTAGAAATTGGATGAATGAACCAATCAAGTTTTTCATTAACCGTTGCAAAAGTTTTTTTATGTTTGTTTTTTTTTTTTTTTTTGGGAACGCCAACCAAGAGCACTGATCCATCATCCAGGAATTACAAATTAAAATATTAGATTTTAATATATAGAGAAATAGAAGAAATAAACTCTACTAAAACTCGAACAACATCTGGTGAAGGAAAGGAAAGTATGTAGGAAGCATAAAAAGGAGTAGGCAGTTCAAGATGTAAGAACTTAATGTACAGAAGGTAACGCTCCTGCACCAGAAGAGAACATTTAAAAAGAATATGATCCGCATCACAAACGCAAGTCAGAGAAATTGAAATCAATAGTATTAAAGGAACAGGTCGAGTTAAATAAATTACTGCCAAGTCCGCGAATGAAAACGTGGTCCGAACAGGGCGTGTAATTTTCCCTGGGTCGCTTATAGGTTGGTTGATTTACCTCACTAATAAATCCACCAGAATATAATAAATTTAGGGTAACCATTACAACTTCGATCATCTAACAGTACCAATGATTTTATTTAACTCTATAATCACAAAATCTGCAAACACAAATGATTGTGATATTACTTGTAGAATGAGTGTAACGAAATAAGCCCAATATATTGCCAGTCTTTATATTTAAGTTAATATTATTATATTGAATCCACTCGGCAACAAAAACAATTACACCTCCCGATCTTCTGTCTTCACTGCACTAAGTACTGCTATGTAACCCGGAATGTGAAATCGACTCACCTCTTCATTGTAAAGGCAAATTTCGGTGAAAATAATTATTTGATAGTTTGTGGTAAATTGTCAGAGGAATATATTGGTATAATAATTATAATAATAATCAAATAATTTTATTATTATTATTATTATTATTATTACAAGTTCCATCTATGCGCAAAAATTGCGCGAACGATGGATTAATTTAAAACATAAAAATGAGATGTGATATAAAAAAAGAAAAAGAATTTCTTAAAAAAATAACAAATTAAGAACAATACAGCTGAAATTTAAAAATAATAATAAAATATATTTATAATAATAGATGACTATAGAGTAAATAAATCAGATTATAAATTTAAACTCGTTATTGCGCTATGGTAGCACGATCAACGAAAATATTATCAGATAGACACAAGCCAACTTTGTTTTTAGGCATCCGAATAAAGGAATTTATAATTTCAGAAACGTTAATTGGCTTGTGTTTACATATTTCTGTTATTGAGTTCATATTATATGTACAACGACAAAATAATAATTAAACTAATATTAAGAACTGTACAATTTACAGCTATCATTAACTTCACTCATACTCTAAACCCCTGTAATTGAGAAGTGAACTTCAATCATAATGAGGAAAAGTTACTTACTAAGCTAGAGCGAAAGTTACAATAAAAATAAATTAGAACGGTTGTAATACTAATAATAATATTTATAACAATAATGTTAATGATACTAATACTAACAATAACGCTGGCAGCAATGACAATAATACTAATAATGAAATTTAAAATCAGTAATAAATAGATAAAAATAACAGGATATTGTTTGCATTTGGGTGAATCGATTATAGTGATATAAGTAGAAATACAGGGATCAATTTCGGTTGTATTAATGTAATGTGGTAAAAAGAAGAAATATTCAATTTAGAAACATCAAATTAACCCATGTTTTAAAATAAACATTTTGTGCTATATTAATTATTATTTTAAGTTTCAACTAAAAGTGTTTAAGGGTTAACTTCGCTCAAAATTTTGAACTGAAATAATTAACATTTAAATTTGTTGCGCAGGTAATATCCCTCAATCCTGGAAAATGTCGTATGTTATTCCTATCTTAAAACAAAATAAAGACCAATTCTATCCTGAAATCTCTACTAAGTGTCCTATCCAAAATAATGGAGAAGATGGTGAACACGCGCCTCCTGTATGTCTTCTAACAAAATAATCTCCTTTCCCCGATTCAAGCCGGAGGATGAAGAGCGAGTCCAACAGGCGATCACTTGATAAGCCTGCAACGACAAATACTAACAGGCTTCCACCGCCACTAGCACACGTACGCGGTCTTTTTCGATTTGGAATAAACGTTTGATCACGTGTGGCGGCATGGACTATTACAAAAGCTCAAAACGGCCGGAATAAGTGGCCAAATGGACAGATATATAACTAGCATTTTAAGCAACCGAACGATCCAAACAAAACGGAAATGCTCCGCAGTTCTATGAAAAAAGAAATACAACGAAATGAGGAACTTTTACGATTTCTTTTTTTTTTTATTAATGATAATCATAACAAGAGTGGTAGCGCGGTAATATGTAGTTAATATAATGTACCGAGAGCTGAATTTTGAGAACTTAACGAAATTTTAAATCTGAGAATTTAATTTATTGAAAAATTTGAAAGAGCTGCGTGATAGATTTCGGAAAATTTGAATATAAAACCCGTGCAGAGTGGTCTATGAGTCCATTTTAGGTACGGATTTCGTGTCGGATTGTAATCTTCTCAAAACAATTACCATCTATATGGAGCGGTATTATGTAATGAAGGAACAATTCGCTTTTAAATGAACGCAAAAATACGCTGACTGGGCGCACATATTAAGAAAAAATTATCAGCGCGAATTATCGATAAAACGTTTCCCTGATAGTATTTTCTAGGCTATTAAAATTGTTGTAAGCGCAATGATCGAGTACAAAAAGCTTCTGCTAGTTCATTCTGAATTGTCTACATTTTCATTGCGTCTGCAATATTTTAATAATTTTTAATTACCCGCGTTAGATTTCATTATCGTAATCGTAACGAAATAAACGGCCTATCCTTAAATAATAGGCAATGACTAGTCGGACAAAAGTAAAAAAAAATAATTCGAATGATGAAAATCGATGCGGTACCCCGAGTGCCCTGCTGGTTCGAGCTGACGATTTAAAGCTATTTTTTTGTACCTTTTCCGTTCGCCCTAGTTCCGGTGAAAACTACTTCGCTCTTGTTCTCCCCGTACCTTAGAATTATGCATTAAACAAGGGGCGATAAGCGAGGTCGAATCAGTTTGATAATATTCGGTACGTATATTATCAGATTTACGTAGATTAAGTTCCGAAATTAAAGTGTAATTAGTGAACTCTGTTGCAGTTAAGACTCTTAAACGTCCAATGTGCATTGTAATGCACATCAAATTTGAAGTAATTTTTAAATACTTCCGTGTTAAACTGATACGGAAATAATTATATTAATATATAATGTTATATTTTGTTGTAAATATATTCAAGTTTGGGATTTCTCTGTTCATGCTCAAAAGTTTTCTATATTATAATGATAAATATTTGACATTTTCATAAATTTCAATTTACCAAAATGATAAAATTTCTCCGTTGTAAAATATCCCTTGAAAGAATATTACTCTGGTAATTTTTTTTGAATAATATATAAAATAAGTTGTGTAAAAATACAAATGATATTATTATTTAAAATAATAAGTGAATTTTTTTCGCTCTGTAATCATTTAAAGGTCATGTTCCTTATAACGCACAACGGCCGTGATATAGAAACGTTTCGTTATTTAAAGAATGTGTTGTACAGTCCGGAATGGTATCTTTAGTTAGTTCGTATGTCGGCGCAGAACCTTTAGAAGAAGTAAAAAGGTATAGTAAAGAAAACAGCACAAAAGCTTCAGTGTCGTGTTTGAAAATTGTAAAAGATTACAACATGGCTGGGGTGTGGATAAAGCCGATATGCTTATCGCATTGTACAGAACAGCAATGAAATCTCGTCGATAGTATTTTTATCATTATTTTCACAAATTATCAATATCTATCTGTGAATAATGCTTCGGTATGCGTGACTTGAAACATAAACAAATAAGTATACCTTTGAAGGAATTTAGGTATTACCAATAGTCTAAATACTAAGAATAAATTTAGAATTGGAAGGATGCTAAATGTAGCCGAACACTGCTCCGCTATGAAAAAGATCGAACAACCTCTTCCATCAAGTGATTCAGGATTGAAAAACTTAAGATAATTTTCTGATTTTCACAACTATCGAACGATGTAGATCATGTATAATGAATAAAATAGCACTGCTATGTTCAAAATGTAACATAAGATTATGTATTTAAAAAAAAAAACCTTAATTGTTTCTTTAAATATTACGAAGAAAAATAATATACACAGATGCGCACACAATACAAATACACTGCAATATTACATTTCTTTTTTGTTTTGCACCCTTAAATGTAAACGTAATAAATTTGTTGTTCACTGAATTCTGAAATTATTTATTTTAGTGAGGTGTAATGTTGTACAACAGGTAATACATACAATTGAAGCAGGTGTGTGTGTAATCAATATTTCTATTCATTTGTTATGCATTTACACTTTGTTAGTGATTTCATATCTTTCTCAGTGTACATTATTATCTGTCAGTACTTTCCTACATAACGCTCGTGTACATTATAATCAAGGACGAAACTAGCCGATTATTTTGGGAAGGAGGATTATCACTCAGATTAATGAAATATAAATGAATAAAAAAAATAAAAAAAATAAAAAAAACAAGTTATTCGTAGGCTAAAATAACCAAAGGATACCTTCAATTTTTCCGAATTAACCGAATATTTTCTGATTTTGACGAATAATTTACAATTTCAAATTATTCCTATCCACTCCCCGCGTCGTTTTGTCCTTGATTATTATGCGTATTGCTAAAAAAGTTTGGTGGTTTTCTGCAAAGCGCTCAGTGTGCATTATAATGCACATTACTAAATGTCGGTAGTTTTCTGTAAAACGCTCAATGTGCATTATAAAGAACATGACGTAATTTGGTTTCTGATGGGATCGAGTAACCGAAATATTAAGTTTTATTGTTAAATGCACCCCAAATGGCAAAATAAAATATACGAAATAATTTTCACTTCGATTTTTCTACGTGGGGGCATTTAAGGGGGTTAATTTGCTTTATAGGCCGGTCAAAAAAAGTTATTTTCCCTTTTTTTCTTTCTTTCACTGATAGCCTTTATTATTAAACGAAGTTAATTTACATAAAAATAATGAAGTTCGATAAATGTGAAATTCCATTATTTTGAAAAGCGATGCCTTTATCATTTCAGTAAACAACAAATTTATTATGTTTACTTTTAAAGGTGCAAAACAAAAAACAGTGCATTTGTATTGTGTGCGCATCTGTGTATATTATTTTTCTTCGTAATATTTAAAGAAACAATAAAGCGAAATAATACTACAACATTATGAAGACGAAATAATCACCAAAAATTTAAAATTAAAGATAATATTATTTCATATTTTAGATACGTAGACGACATTCTTTGTACATATATTTGTAAATAATAATAACAATCCTCAACATATTGAATTTCTAAATTTCTTAAATAACATCAACAACCACACATCCAATACAGAATAGAAATCGGTGATAACAAAATTAATTTTTTAGATTTAACCTTATCAATAAATAATAACAAATTAGAATGTAATATTTTTAGGAAATAACCCACTACAGATACCACCACCAACTACTATTCAAATCATCCTTTAAAACAGAAATATTCACCATTCTTAGCATACCTGTACAGATTACATAATACTACATTATCAAATAAAAAGAAACAAAATGAACTAAACATGATTAAACAAATAGATAAAAATAATAATTTCCATATCAAAATTATTGTTAATTTATATAATAAGTACTTTAAGAAAAAGAATCATATAAAAAAACAATTTAATGAAAATAAAAAAAAGCATGGATAAAATTTACCTACAACACCCCTAACACATATAAAATAACCATTACTTTCAATTCATTACTCAGAATTTCATATACCACCAAAAATAACTTATATAATAAAATAATTAACATTAATAACATTAACAATAACAATAACAATAATAATAAATTTAACTAAGCCGGAATTTACAAAATCACTTGCAATACGTGCCAAAAAATATACATACATATGTATATAGGACAAACTAGAAGAAATTTCAAAATAAGATACAAAGAACATTTATAAGGTTATAAAATACGGACATATAAATAGATCAACAATAGCTGAACATATTATCATTAATAAACATAAATTAACACATAACATTGAAATAGACTTAGAAATTTTAAAATACATAAACAATCATAACATGCTAAATTTCGCTGAAAATTATTATATATTAATAAATTCAAGAATAATTTTATAAACCATAACTTTCCAAATATAGATAACCCATTATTTAATCTCTAAATAAAATTTTAATATAGTTCATTTCTTTATGTACACATTATTACTATACGACGACCATTTTACATAATTTATCATACTTATGATTTATTTATTTTTGATATTAATTTTTATATTTTTAAAATTTTTAAAACTTTTTCATTTTTCATTTAAATTGTTACCATTTTCCTTGTTAAATTTTATTAGTCGTTTTTTATATTTTTTATATTTTTATATTTAATTTTTTAAATTTTATATATTTTATATTTATTCAATAATCGACTTTTAATATCGACCTTTTTCAGTTAACTTTAAATGTAGTTATTGTCTTCATTATTTATGTTTACAATTACTCCCGTAAACATGAAATTTTTGCTTCGAAACGTGTCAAGGATATAAAAATTATATATATAATTGTTTAATTAAGTGTTAAAAATATTTTTTTTTTTTCGTAAACTTAAATATTAATGTTGTTTAAGAATAATCATAATAGCCCTTTTATGTATATTTTACCGTTAACAATCCTAACCGCACTTCTAACGAAATTAATCAATTGTTTCATTAAACATAATTCCTGAAGGTTTTAAAATCGGTATTATTAGGCAGCCATATGCAAAAGTGTAAAATCCAACATTTGTTATAATTATATTATTAACAATGTGTATAAACAATAAATACAGTGATTTGTTATAATTACCGTCCAATTATGATAATATCAGTTATAGCGTTTCATCTAAGGAAAGATTTAGGGCAAAACAAAATTCTACATAAAATAACCAGTTTGAGTTTAAAAGAGGTCTCGTTGCTAAGATTACTAACAAGTAACATCAAGCAAGGATTGGCGAATCAGTTTATTATAATCTATATTGACATTAGTGAAGCTTTTGATACGGTCAGCCATCGGTATACTGATGCAAGAGAAATGCAAGAAACAGGAATTATAGGCAAATCAAATAGTTTAAAAGTTACACTTATAAAATAGGATGAGTGCAATTAAGATCGATTAAAAATGAAGTAAAGGAAATAACATCAAGTGGTGTGGGACAACTAGCTCAGTTGCTATTCTTAATATAAACAAATTCTCTTCGTAAATATATTAAAAATTCAATAGTGTATGTGTAAGATGATATTATAGCACTCATAATCGAAAACGAAAACATTCACATGGCAGAGAAATTCTTGGAGAAAGACTTACAATATTGTGTGTAGGTAGGCGCATGATAAACAACCATCTATTAATTATGAAAAAATCTAAGGTTTTGCATTAAAGGCATCTAGCAGATGTGGAATATGCCAGCGGTCTATAACATTACACAATAACAACTGTTTTTGCTGAAAAGTCTCACCTCCCCCGTTTAACTGCAGATGTACTGTTTTGGTAACGGCGAAAGAGTTTAAATACCTTGGCCTAACTATTGATAAAACACTTACCACCTGGGGTAAACATATTATAAATATATCTGAAAAAATTAGACAAATGCTACCAGCATTATGTAGATTCGCACGATCACGATATGCTTATATCAGTGATTCCTAACCTGTGGTGTGTGCAACCGAGAAATTTCGAAAATCAAAAAAAAAAAATACGAACGAGGCGACTGTGTTCTCTATTAGTAATCCGCTTTTAAGAGACAGAGGTAATTTTTGGCAGTCGACAAAACGACGCTTTTCAGAGACAACTAAAATTAAATGTTCACATCGGCAATTGAGCAACACGCATTTTACAAACACAACGACCGACATTTTGTTTCAACAATGATTTATGGTTTCATAGTTCGGTCTCATTTATAAAGAACATGTGCGCATTAGCTTTTTATCAGTTCTTACAATGTTTTGTAGGCATTTCCACTGCAACATGAGTTAGAAAAGGAGGAAGGGTATAATGGAATTTTTTTGATAGTGCAAGTAAATTATTAGCAGTGAACTTATTAATGGGAAGTCCATTAACAGCTGCACCACGAGACAACTGATCAACTCTTTCATTTCCTTCTATACCAACATGGCCTGGAATCCAAAGGAACTCAATCTGAATGTGGTAAGTTTGGAAAAGGTTACGGATAATCGAGAAAATATGAAGAATGATAGGATCACAAGAAGGATGAGGAAAAACAGATGATATAGTTTGTAAAACACTTTTAGCATCAGAGATAATTAGGAATTTATTATTGTCTCGTACTGAGGATATGTAAAGAATGGCTCTTAAAATCGCAACCGACTCTGCAAAGAAAAAATAGAGCAAGTTGGAGGAAGTCTATAACATTCAACGTAGTTGTGAACAGAATATAGGAAGGATGCTCCAACGCGGTGAGGATCCTTCGATCCGTCAGTATAAAGAAGCGAATGAAAAGAAAATAGTGAGTTAATAGTGTTAAGGAAATCTTGATTAGGTTGTGGAAGGGATTTAGAGTAAGGGGACAGCAAAGATAAATTAGGAGGAAAGAGAAAATCTGTAAAATGAAAGGTAAAGTAAGGAAGTTTGTTGTGGGTTATAATTTGTGGAAGAAATTTAGCAAGTCGATTTGAGATATGAGAAAGAAGGGGAATTTTTTTGGAAGTGAATCGCCAATTCTGAAGTACGGTGGAGTAGGATGAAATAAATTTTGAAGAAGAAACTTGAAGACGCTTTAAAGGGAAATATCCCAAGTGAGATTTGGTTAAAGGGGAAACATTACATTCAGCATGTATTGCAGGAATGGGAGTTGATTTAAGGGCTCCTAGACATAAACGAAGGGAGCAATTCTGGACCCGATCCAGTTTGCAAAGGAGAGATCTGGAGGAGTTACCATAGATAAACGAACAATAATCTACTTTGGAACGAACTATAGTTTTATATAGGACAATTAAGGTACTAGGATCTCCTTCCCACCTTGTTGATGAAATAAATTTAAAAAGATTTAGTCTTTTATTTACAGACATGTGGAGATAGTTAATGTGCTCGAAAAAGGATAGATGACTATTTAGGAACAGACCAAGATAACAAACATTTTTAACTAAGGGAATGGGAATTTTATTTACAGAAAGGTTTATTAAAGAAGGATTAAAAGGTCGATAAGTAAAATTAATACAAACGGATTTAGACGGTGAAATAAAAAGGTGTATGTGTAGATCTGAGAGTGAGTCATTTAATCTTGACAAGGAATTATTCATTTCTTCGATTACAGAGCTAAGATCGTAAGAAGTGGAATATAGAAGGATGTCATCAGCAAAGAAAAAGGAAGACGACCTTATTGGGAGGGAGGCTATATTAAGAATATATATATATATATATATATATTGAAAAGCGTAGGATTTAAACAGGAGTCCTGTGGAAGACCATTGTACACAGTTCTGGAAGTAGTGTCAGGAGGTGTAGAAAGATGAATCGCACGATTCTGGACAGGCCCGTGCCCAGAATTTTGGAAAGGGGGGGTTTTGAAAATTTTCTTCGCATATTTATTTTATAAATAAAAATACATTTTTCACTTATATTCATGCTATTAATAATTTCCATCATTTTGATTTATATATTAATAATTTAAATAAACGAATTACTGTATAAACATTAATAAAAATTACATATATTATTGATTATACTCGTAACAAAAAATTTTGCATAAAATATTAATGAAGTACCTAAGATATTTCAGTTCTCATGGGGGGGGGGGGTTAACCCCAAAAAACCACCCCGTGGACACGGCCTTGATTCTGGAACAATCGAATAACAATTGAAATAAATTGGCATGGAAGATTAATGGAAAGCATTTTATTTTGTAAGATAGGAAGATGAACATTTCATAAATAATCATATACGCAAGAATATTTCCGTTTTTATGTGTGTCCACCTCTCTGAAAATAATTTTAATTAAAGCTCAACAGGTTTTAATGAAATTCACGTATAAAGCATATTGCAGCCTAAAATATATCGTATTTGAACTGTTTCAGTATCGTTCCCAAGATAACCGCAAAAATGTGTATACAAGTCCTTTTTCAATAACATATAGCTCATTTTACCTAGCAAAAAGACTGCCAAATTATGTGAAAAAATATCTATTCCTTTTATATGCTTTTATTGTATGTTAAAATTAGCTTTATTATTAAAAATTTAAAGCTTTCACAGTGATTACTCATGATAAATAATTTTCGGAAACAACTGTGTTTTTTAAAAAGATATTTATTCGCTTAACGTTTCGACCAGCTTACACTGGCCATCATCAGAAGCAAACTGAAGAACAGAGCGAAAATTGCGATCGACAATAACATTAAAATAAGAATCAGAAATCATGGAAAACCCAAATCAAAACAGATAACCTACCTCTAAACAGGAAAACCGACGTAACGCAATAACAACAGATAGAAAAAATATAAAAACAAAAAAAATAATAAAAGGAACCAAAATGTAAACGGGAAAAACCGACAAAACGCATAACAACAGATAGATAAATTATAAAAACATATGAAAAAATTAATAAAAATAATAAAAGGAACACAAAATCTAAACGGGAAAAACCGACAAAACGCATAACAACCGAAGATAAAATGTAAAAACATATGAGAAAAAAGGGTATTAGAAAAATTTACAAAAGGAACAAAAAACATCGGGTCACAGTTGGGGCAGGGGGGAAAAACGAATAACAACTTATAAAAAATAAAACTGAAAACGTTGAAAACGCAAGGAACAACCAAGTGAACAGAACAAAAATATGAAATATTACAACAGAAACAGTTGGATTACCTAAATAAGGACTGGGAACTACCTGAAAATTGCTTGGAATCCTCACCTGAGGACCCACTCGAAACCTATCCGGAAGAAGCACCAGAGGGCACGGCCCCGGGCATTGGACCAACGGAAGCTTAACCAAACGAAGTGAAACAAAGCAAATCCAACCGAAGGAAGAAACCACTGGGACCGGCGGGATGTGGGAACAAAAGACCAAAAAGAAGTGAAAGGCGGTGGCGGACGTCTAGATACCTAAAGGGACACAGTCAAAATTAAAACCAAATAACCCAGAATTGGAAAAGAAAAATGAAACCTACCTGGTCGCTGTTATAGATGCAAGTTCGTCAACCGTATGACTGGTTTCCATGCCGTGGGAACACGTAGACCTTCTTCTCTGTTAAAATTTGGCCATTTCTCAATTTCGATGGCTTCTCTAACCAACCTCCTGCCGGTGTGAACTTCCTTAGCTAAAGATACACTATCCTCAAATTTGATAGTATGATTCGTTTTCAACTGATGTTCCGCTAAGGCGGATTTGTGCACCCGCCTATGCGCGCAATCAGCCCTGTGCTCCTTCACCCTGTTTTCAATAAGCCTACTAGTCTGACCGATATAGCTTAATCCACACGAACAGGGTATTTTGTATACACCGGCACAGTGTAACCGAGGTAAACTATCTTTTGGACCTCTTAACATGTTCCTTATTTTCATACACGTACCGAAGACTGGTCTTACATTGTTTTTACGCAAAATCCTTCCAATTCTTTCCGTGACTCCTTTGATGAACGGTAGCACAACACTAGTAGCAAACTGTTCAGATTCATTAATATTAACATGACTATTGCAACTAAACTTACTGATATACCTACTTGCTTCATCCGTGCTATACCCATTTTTGACCATAACACCTTTAAGATGTCTTAACTCCTCTTGGAGACTATCGCGGCAGGACACCTTCTGTGCTCTATGTACAAGGGTCTTAAACACACCGACCTTCTGGCTCGGCAAGTGATGAGAGGTCTTATGCAAATATTTATCCGTGTGCGTCTCTTTTCGATGTACAGATGTGAAAACATCACCCAAATTATTGCGTTTGATGCGGACATCGAGAAACGCTAACTCTCCATTACATTCTTCCTCCCTAGTAAACAGTATATTTCTATGAAAAGTATTTAAGAACGCAAAAAACTTATCTAACTTCTCTCTACCATGCTGCCAGATGACAAATGTGTCATCCACATATCTATACCAACACTTCGGTTGCCAATCGTTAAGTACGATACTATCAAGTTGCTCCATGAAAAAATTCGCAAAAATGGGAGCCAACCTAGACCCCATAGCCATGCCGTCATGTTGCACGAAAAACCTCTCGTTGAAAGTGAAGTAATTGGATCCTGTAACTGCTTCTATGAAACCAACTAGTTCGCCCGAGATACCTTCTTTTTTTTTCAACAACCGGATAGTGTCTTCTACTGGAACACTAGTGAACAAAGAAACAACAAACCGGATAGTGTCTTCTACTGGAACACTAGTGAACAAAGAAACAACATCAAAACTAAATTGGACCCTAATGATATTATGCTGAGTTTTGATGTTGTTTCTTTGTTCACTAGTGTTCCAGTAGAAGACACTATTCATACTATCAAATTTGAGGATAGTGTTCCTTTAGCTAAGGAAGTTCACACCGGCAGGAGGTTGGTTAGAGAAGCCATCGAAATTGAGAAATGGCCAAATTTTAACAGAGAAGAAGGTCTACGTGTTCCCACGGCATGGAAACCAGTCATACGGTTGACGAACTTGCATCTATAACAGCGACCAGGTAGGTTTCATTTTTCTTTTCCAATTCTGGGTTATTTGGTTTTAATTTTGACTGTGTGCCTTTAGGTACCTACACGTCCGCCACCGCCTTTCACTTCTTTTTGGTCTTTTGTTCCCACATCCCGCCGGTCCCAGTGGTTTCTTCCTTCGGTTGGATTTGCTTTGTTTCACTTCGTTTGGTTAAGCTTCCGTTGGTCCAATGCCCGAGGCCGTGCCCTCTGGTGCTTCTTCCGGATAGGTTTCGAGTGGGTCCTCAGGTGAGGATTCCAAGCAATTTTCAGGTAGTTCCCAGTCCTTATTTAGGTAATCCAACTGTTTCTGTTGTAATATTTCATATTTTTGTTCTGTTCACTTGGTTGTTCCGTGCGTTTTCAACGTTTTCAGTTTTATTTTTTATAAGTTGTTATTCGTTTTTCCCCCCTGCCCCAACTGTGACCCGATGTTTTTTGTTCCTTTTGTAAATTTTTCTAATACCCTTTTTTCTCATATGTTTTTACATTTTATCTTCGGTTGTTATGCGTTTTGTCGGTTTTTCCCGTTTAGATTTTGTGTTCCTTTTATTATTTTTATTAATTTTTTCATATGTTTTTATAATTTATCTATCTGTTGTTATGCGTTTTGTCGGTTTTTCCCGTTTACATTTTGGTTCCTTTTATTATTTTTTTTGTTTTTATATTTTTTCTATCTGTTGTTATTGCGTTACGTCGGTTTTCCTGTTTAGAGGTAGGTTATCTGTTTTGATTTGGGTTTTCCATGATTTCTGATTCTTATTTTAATGTTATTGTCGATCGCAATTTTCGCTCTGTTCTTCAGTTTGCTTCTGATGATGGCCAGTGTAAGCTGGTCGAAACGTTAAGCGAATAAATATCTTTTTAAAAAACACAGTTGTTTCCGAAAATTATTTATCATTAGCTTTATTAGTTAAATAATTTCTGTATCATTTATAAAGAAACACAGTGTAATATTACTTCCTATTACCGACCTCGAAAACAAAAGTTATACATATATTCGTCGCTCTTTTTTTATTTATATATTTTTTTTAATATTTGATTACGCATAAAACGCATTTGTGCAACTAAACGGAATGAATAGATGTTTATCTGGATATCGTGAGATTTAGTCGTGAATTTTAAAGAATGATACATGTTTGTGAAGCAATAATCATTTTGATCCAAGACGGATAAATGAATATCGTGTGAAAATTTGATGTTTATGTGTGGTATATGTTAAGATATTTTCGAATAGTTTATTTTATTTTGTTATATAATTTTAATGCATGTGTAGCGCCCGATTTTCGAACCGCCATTTTTTTGTGACGGCCCGTTGATCGGCTAAGACAGCCGAGGTCGATATCCTTTGCCTATTCGTTCCGTGCCGTCTCCAGGCATTTGGAAACACGTGTTGTCCGTTTTGCCGACCATATTTTTTATTGTTCTACTCGCGCCTTTCGTTATATTCGCTCTCCGCTCGTAGTCGTCGTTCGGCCTTTGCTCGTCGCTGGCCTTTGTGGCAATAATTCGTTCGTTTCGTTAATGTTCGTTCACTATCGGGCTATGAATTAAACGTTTCAAACATCAACTTATTAATTTTTAAATAATTCGTATTTAATTCCTCAACAGTATATGTTCAGCGAAACCGGAATTCCTTTCGGTTTGCCAATATGCTGAATAATCATTTCCTAAAACTGCTCGCCAGTGTCTTATTTTATTCGCAAGCCGATAGCAATAGGATGCGTTATTGCCAGAGAAAAATTTACTTTTTATCGTGAAATCAAATAATTCTCTTTTTCTTTATTTCATGTCAAAATAAAGTATATTTATCTTTCAAAAGCGATACGCCAGTTCTCTACAAACCGTAGTACGGCATCCCCACTTCTTCACTTTCTACTGTGTCTCATTTCTACACTTTTTACTCCAGGAGTCTGAGACATCGCGCTTACTATCGTCAGTCGTCAGTACAAGCAGTTAATGTAGTCGTATTGTCATGAGCTGTGTACAGAAATTAGTTGCAACGTGTTTGCATACCTTGAATAAGAACGTAAACGAAGTTTGTGACAATATTTACTCTAATTAATTAATGTTATGTAGTATTTATTGAAATGAAATAAATTTACTCATCGATCAAAATTTATATCAATTTATTTATTTATTGTACTAATCCTTGTTATGTCGAAAAAGCGTCAATGAAAAAACAATTATATTGCTTACAGATTCACACTCGTACAATAGAAAAAGACGGTATGCAACGACCACAATGTATTTTATGTTGCAAAACATTTCCCAACTCCAATCTTAAACCGTCAAAATTGTTAGAACATTTCAATAATCAGCATGGTGGTGAATTTGCTGGATATAGTTGTAACATCTTGAAATCTAAGAAAACACAATTTGATGTCAGCGGTACTATTACAAAGTTTAACATTACAGCAGTTGAAAAGCTTTTGCCAGAAGCTTCTTATCAAGTAGCGTATCTGTGTGCTAAGAAACACAATAGATGAGGAACTAGTAAAACCGTGTGCAATTTTAAATTGCAAAAATTTTGTTCGGTTCTGAAGTACAAAAGAAAATTCAACAAATTCCGCTATCGAATGATATGATTTGATCACGTATTGAAGATCTCAGTGCTGATATTTTACCGCAAACAGTAGAAGATACCAAAGCCAGCCCTCTAAAAATAAGCATCCAACTGGATAAGTCAACTGATGTTGATAATTGCAGTCAGTTATTAGTATTTTCGCGATATATTAAAGAACATGAAATTCTAGACGATTTTCAATCTTGTGAATCGGGCTTGATTCGTCGACAAAAGTCATTGATGTTTTTAATTACATTGATTTTTTTTTTTTTTTGAATACCAAATACCCATGAGTATTATAAGCTCAATTTGCATTGATGGTGCCCCTGTAATGTTGGGTAAAAATTCTGGATTTATTTCTTATATGAAAAGAAAAATATCGCAAGTTACAATAATGTACTCTACGTGTTGCATCGTCATGCACTTTCATCGAAAACTTTATCAGAGAATTTGAAACAATATCTAACTACAGCGGTGAATGTAGTTAAGTACATTCGAGAACGAGCGCTTAATCATCGTATTTTTCATGCTTTGTGCGAAGAAATCGGTGCTGTCCATATTGTGCTTCTTTATCATATGGAAATACGGCAGCTCTGCAAAGGTCACATGCTGACCAGGATTTTTTTGAATTGCGCGAAGAAATTATACAATTTCTTATTAACTAAAATAGTGATTTACTAGGAGCTTTTGTAAATCGAGATGCATTGCTTTTTTTTGGGGGGGGGGGCTTGGCCGACTAAGGGCAGCTACCCAGGACAATCGGACTAGATTAGAGATTAAATTTTAATCCGGTCAGAGATCGGTGACAGAAAAGAGACAAGGATAGGAACCACATTGGATGACGGCAAAGCTAAGATATAGGAAGCACTATATGGAGTAGGATAATTCAGCTTTAACAGCTGAACGTACAGGATATTACGCTCGGAGGAAAGACTAGAACATTCAAACAGCACGTGGTCAGGATCACAAACGAAGGAACAGTCGCCAGAGTGCAAAGGACAATAAGGGGATGGGAAAAGAGCAAAACGATGCCGAGAGGATGAGAGAAAAGTATGATTGAACCGCAGACGGCAGATGGCAATGATGAAAAAACGTTTAAGAGTAGGAAAATGATAGAACCAAGAACAAGAAGGAGGTCTAGGCTGAATATAAAGGTAAAATGAGTTAGGATTGGAAAAGGAGCAAGGATACACATCCGAACAAAGTCTGACATGCATTCTTTTGGAGAGGGGAAGTATGTTGTGACCAGGAATCTTTTTAACAAAATGTGGAGAGATGCATTGCTTCGGCCAGCCTACTTAGCAGCTATATTTAGCCACATGAACGAAGTAAGCACTTCAACACAAAGATTTGGCAAGAACATAATAACAGCTAGTGAAAAATTAGTTTCATTTATTGAAAAATTAAAATTTTGGAGACGTCGAGTTGAACATGAGAATTTAACAAACTTTCCTTTGCTGAATTCAGTTGTTATGGAAAATGAAAAAATAATAATTATACCAGAAATTTGAATGCACCTCCAACAATTGAGTGAATCATTCGATGAGTACTTTTTCATGGGAAATATCAGTAAAATTAATATGTGGATACTCAATCCATTTTTGTTTGATCTGAACGCATTAGACGGCAATGATCTGTTAAAAGAAGATCTTGTCGAAATACGAGCTAATGCACGTGTGGAAATTGAAAAACTAGACTTAGAACAGTTCTGGCATAAACAATTAGAAGCTTATCCACAACCGGGAAAATCAGCACTAGAGACACTTCCCCTGTTTGCCATCACCTATCTTTGTAAAATGAGATTTTCAACACCTTTGTACATTAAAACAAAAGCCAGAAATCGCTTAAACGCATCTAATGACTTATGCATAGCTCTTTCAAAAAAAGAGCCTTGTTTTAATAGAGTTATTATGAATAAACAACAATAGCCTAGCCATTAACTGTTAATTGCTTTTTATATTTTATAGTAATATATATATATATATATTGCAAATCAACACGGCATTTGTTTATACTTTATACAATTAATGTTTTTCTTAATGAAAAATATTCACAGATTTTTTAAGGGGGTGCAAAAGTTTATTTTCAAATTCAAGGGTGTACTGACCACTAAAAAGGTTAAGAACCGCTGGCCTATATTAACCCACTGCTGGGTGTAGGCACTCCCTGGCGGGATAAGTTGACCTAATCTCCCATGCTAGCCAGACAAATTGGGAGATACATTTTATACTTGCTACTAGGTTTTATGAAAACTCTTCTATGCAACGCTAATGAAGACACAAGACTACACTAGGAACTGATCGCAATCGCAATCGCAATCGCTTGTTATCTTACTACAGTGCAGCCCTGTGTGTTTCTGCCTACTATACATTAACTAACGCACATATGGTGGTTTTCCAATGTCTTCCACGTGACTATTAGCGGTTATTTTATTTAATGTTTTGTAATAATTTCCGTCGTCGTCCGGGATCAAATCAGAGACTTCTATAATAGAAGCCAAGCGCTCTAGAAACTAGGCTATCGTGAAAGTGCAATCAATAACACACAGCATCTGTCATTCACATTTCAACGTGCTAGTATTGTCAAGAATTATATATGGTATTTCGGTATGGGGAAGAGCGAAAAGTACAATAAAGAAAAGGATAAGTAACCAGCATAGGCGATGTTTAAAAAAATAATAATTCCAAAAAATAAACCTTCCAATTATCAGCTGGTGGAGAAAGAAAAATGAAAATGTCTCCAAAGATGCTCTGTTGACTAAAAATTTACCTATCCCTCGATGCCAAAACACAGGAAAACCAGAAGCGATAGAAAATTGTGTTTCATTCGACCAACAAGGAAAAATGGCAAAATAGATAATATTAATGAATCAGTGTCGTACTTAAATTGCTTCAGCATATTCTAGAGGATTTTTTTTTTTTGTTAATGGGTTCGTCAATATGGACATTGCCCCAAGAACAGTGGAACAGAAGAGGGGTAAGAGAGACTCAGATCCTTACACAATCAAAGATAGCTGACAGAAAGGAATCAAAAGCTAGAATGTAGACTTGTGGATTGGACTGTTATGCCGTTTCACTTCTCGACTAATACACAATTACTCGTTCATGGTGATAATGTTGCTCCATGGTACAAGGAGGATTACATTAGTCTTGATGATAAACTTGAACATGCAATAGGATCTGGCTGGCCATTAATGAAAATTGAATATCTAGAAATTCGCCTCAATCATGGGAACGTTCTAAGCCGTGCGTCATTATATATTCCACTGCCAACCAGTATAACATCGAAAAAGGCCGTTCGGTTGCAAGAGCTTTGAGTTGTAGTAGAAACAAAGGCTATACATGCCCTCTATTCCTTCCGGTGAATTATATCACGTGCGGCAGCACGGGCTTTCCTAAAAGTAATGAGATCAGAGGCTAGGTGGGTAGATTTATATCTTCGGAGGGTTTTTTTTCTTGCCGGAATCGCTCTATACGAACTTCTTTGCACCACCAAGGGACACGCAAAGCGGTAGTGAGAGGAGTCGAGATTTGGGAATAGATACATTGGCAGTAGCGGTTAGTTTATCTGAGATAGTTAGGTAATATTTTCTTGCACTGTAGGAGACGGAAGAGGCATGATTCCAAGAAGAGTAGTTAAAATATACTTCAGTTTGCTTTTTGCACTTCCCATTTTTTGTCACACAATATCCTTCATGAGTCAAGTGCTTATCTCATTTCGCGAGAATTAAAATTATGTCAAAACGTAGTACCGGATAATATATGTATATGAACGGATACGGATTTATCGGAAACATTGAGTTCCATATGTTTTTTCCACTGTTTTAATTTGTGCTGTTGTTTAGTTTGTTTTGTTTTTTGTTTGTTTGTTGTTTTTTTTTGTTCTATTAATTTAATCAATACATTATTCTGTTAAAACAAAAAAAAAAAAAGAACAAATCAAAGTTTTCGATGCTGAACGGTTATTTTAATTCTTCTTTTAATTTTCTTCCGCAGTTAAGTAAAAATATAGTCATTTATATTATATATTAATCGAACGTTTCGCAAGTTTTCAAGGCAACGAAATAATTTTCTTTAGGAGAGCAGTGCTTCGGGGGGAACAACAAAAAATCACTGCTTCTTTCGAAGAACTGCTCTGGTAAATGAGCAGCCATCGCAGCCGATGTGATAAAAACAACATTGACAAAACGCCATCGCGATAATATTTAAACAACTAAATAAACAGCGAACAAAAACTGGTTAAAATGACATTTTCCGGAATGAATTTATCGGAATTCTTGCGTTTCAATAAAAGTTCTTGGTCTGTGTTGGTGATTTCTCGTTAACACTTCGATCATCTTCTTTCTTATATTTTCTTCACGGATGTTTGTTCTATTTTCATCGTATGTCGTGCTTGTTTTTAAACTGACAGACAGCGCGGTTATTTCTTTAGAACCGAAAGCCAGTGCCAGTCTAAAACTCCATAAGGCAGCTGCCTTCATCATTACTATATGCAGGCGCGCAGAAACGTCTAGAGAAAATGCTCCATGCTGAATAGTTTTATCAAAAACAGCTACGGCGTATTATTAGTGTCCGAATTTAGTTGAAAACGCATTTTGCTTCGCTACCCTCGTATAAATGCTAAATTCAGTCGAGATTTTTAAAAATTTTCTTTGGTCCGAAAACGGGCTATTCGTCGGGGTCATCCGAGCTTTTCAGAGCAAGAGTCAATGGTCTATCATCTCGCTTCTTGGTTTTTCCCCATTTTACCGCGTTAAAATAATAACAGTTTCCGAGTAAATACCGAAATGTAACAAAGGTTCACAAGGAAGTACTTAATTATATTTAAAAGGTCGTTCGTCTCGCGTGTCTAAATAGTTCTTATTTTTCATGGTCCCTTGAAAAAATTATAGAACAAGGAAAATTATCGCGCCCTGGATAAAGAAAAAAAAAAAAATCGGTAAACAAATTGCATCACCGATAACGGAAAAAAAACGAAAAAAAAAGAAAGAAATTAAGGAAATTGGGGAGGCGAGTGAAATGAAAAACTATTATAATCTAAGCGGGAAAAATTAGCGATAATCAAGTAGTTTCTTCAGCCGCTGGCAGCAGTAGTATTATTAATCTTCCTGGAAATGTGTTGTTCAATAGCAAATAAGGAAATGTGAAAATGGTCAAAAATCGCTTTAACGAACCCGGATTTTTGTCGGAAATGACTTTCAATTTTTCCTGAAAATCGTTACGTAACGCTGAAATTTTTTACAAAAACTGAAAAACTTTTCTCGAAATTAATTATCATTTCGTCGACTTCAAATTTTCGTAAAAAAGTCACGAAAAATCCTGCATGTTCTCAAAAAACCAAGTGTTTCCTCCGTTAACAATATTGCCAGTGACCGTACCGATACGGATTATTAGCCCGCAACGATTTTACTACTCGCGTTTTATGATAAATAATTTTATTTGGGTACTACGTTGGAATAACATTTAAATTATGTTATGCGTATAAAATTATCTAATAAGAGCGCGGTAGTTGATTGGCCCGCTGGGACCGTTGAACCAGTTTAATGCTGACCGGGCAAAAATTTCTTTTCAGTAATGATATATTAACGTATTAATTGAATATTTTCAGCATTATGATCGCTGAAGGAATATTAATCATTCTGAAAGGAAGAGAACTTGAAAAATATTAACTTTATTACAATGTAAGTAAATAAAGGGTGTTAATTTTAATGGAAAATTTACCTATAATACGATATTATTTGACGTTATTTTTCCGCGAAACTACAGAAAGCCTACTCTGATGGTTTGTGTCATAAAATTTTCAAACGTTAAAATTGCATTCAAAACGCCGATTTGAAAAAATTTTGATCAAATTTTAAAATCGAAATAATAAAAAATATTAAATTAATAAGAAATTTAAGAGTGCTCTTCAACTAATGCGATCTCCTCTTTCCACTCACACTCCTGCGACTTTCATTATTCTCCATATATGTATATTCTCACCCACATTCTCGCTTCTCTGAATTACCGGGGTCCCTCTTAGTCACGCATAGTGGGCAATAAGAAATAGCGTACCGCGTTGTTTTTTTTTTTTGTCTGAACTCGAACGTCCCCTTTCTCTAAGCGGAACATTTCAATTTATAGATTCTGAATCGATATCTTTCTTTCGTTCTTTTTGAATGTCTACCTGTTTATCCAGTCTAATCTTCCTTCTAGGTTACGCTTCCATGTCGCATGCGCCTTACTCCTCGCTTTCGACTTATTCTGTAACATCTTTTCCATGATATCCTCCTCATGCGAGCTGTAAAGTTTTTCACGGCTTCAACCACAACCTCTTTAAATGTCTCCCTCTCTATCGACTGAATGTTTAATTTTTATTCCTATACGATAACTGCCGAACTTCCTAGCCCTTACTGTGTCTGCTGTTTTATTTTCTAGATTCCTTCTCCGTTCATCATAGCTCCCCTTGGTTTCTTCATTTTGTCAATCTCTAATCAAATTGCTATTTAATCGATTCTCTCCTCTGCCTGTTATTTATTTTTGCGGGAAGGTTAAAAATATCATCTTATAAGCATTGAAATTCAATGATTAGAAATCTCTAATTCGAAGTAATTTTAATTTACGCTAAAAAGATTTTTTTTTTTCCTTTACAATTATTTATTAGGATATTATTGAAGAAGAAAAAAAAAGGTATGTATAAAAAATCGCTTGTTGTTTCTTCAATAATCAAAACGAAACATAATGAAGAAAAAAGGCGGCCAGTAAATTTGAAGGCACTATTTTTATCTTTAACATACTCTCCCCTAGATTCATCTGATGGCAATCGAATAAGCGAAGTTACCGCACGCTTCCGAACTTCACCAAGAAATAATACGTTTACTACTCGAACATAACCGTCATCTCCTGCATACACAGCAACAATACCTCCAAAAGACCAATCAAAACGATTAGTTGGTACAGTTTAAAACGATGTCATCAACTTTTAAATTAGCTTCAGGTTCGACCCAAGTTGATTTAAATACTCGTTTGACCCCGAGATTTACAAAAAACCTCGCAAAATTGCTGCTGTTATAATTACAACCGGGAACTTAACGAAATACTCGTCAAAAGTGTCAATCACATTACAAATTTAGCAACTAGAAAATGTCCTGGGGGCTTAATTATTTCGTCGCCTTGTTTAGGTGCATTCCGATAACACAATGGACGCGAGTTAAGAATAGCGGAAATTCTTTTAAATAACGTGTCGAATATTCTTTGAAAGTCAAATGTTGTTGTCCATTCGAAACGATCGCAAGACGCTTTTTATAGATCGAATCACTGCTTCCCGTAATTCACCAAAATTGGGAGCTCTATAGGAGCCATCAAATTACACTGGATTTGATCCGTTGCATAAGAATTGATTACGGCGATGCACTTGCCGCAAAAAATTAACAGTTCCTCGAATAAAATTAGTTCCCTCATCGGAACACATTCAATCAAGCAATAAACACCGTTTGGTTCGTTGTTTCCATTCAATCCTATTCCGTGCTGCTAGCTTTTAATTTGTTGTATGTTATACATTTCGTATCTTTAACTATTTTCGACATGTAACTCTTCCTCGGTCTTCCTCTGTATCTGATTCTCCTTGTTTTTCCCCTCCTATAATTTTCGTTAATATTTCATCATTTCTCAGCATATGTCTTATCATTATGGTTCTACGTTTCTTGATGGTGTTCAATAAACTGCGAGTTTCCAGCCCTCTGTTAAGCTTCATTTTCAAACCTTTTCAGTCCATTTTAATCTTAGGAGTTTCCTCCAAAACCCCACATTTCTACACCCTCCAGCCTTTTCTTTTCAGCTTCATTTATCACCCAGGTTTCGCATCCGTACAACATTACGCCCCATATTACAATTAGATTAGTATTTTCTTTAGAATCATATCCATGCACTTTTTCTAGTCAACATCACGTATTTTTACATAAAAACGTTTTTTGCCAAATTAATCCTTCGCTTTTTTCCCTTCTCTGTTATCAAATTTCCTAAAAATATATCGCTTCTTTGGCTCTCGGTTTTGTTATTAATTATGTCTTGTTTTTGTTGTCTATGTACATTTCTCACATAAACGAAGAATTTTCATCTTTTCTTTTATTTATTTTCATAACTTTCTAGATGGTTTTTTATAATGCTGCCTGCAATTCTGTGTTAAAATTGCTATATCATCCGCAAATCTGAGTATTGTTACTCCATATGTATTTGTACACTAATTTTTCGTTCTTCCAGCTCTTATATTTAATGAAATTTATATAAATATTGAATAACGAGGGTGACATGACGCAACCTTGTGTCGAACTCCCTTGCGCAATTCTGCCTTACCTATACTCTTCCCAATTCCAAACTTGTTCTGGCTTCTGTATTTGGTATTCCAATTCCTTCTAAGATATGAACTTATCCCAGCTGACTCTATCAAATGCCTCTTTTCCAGGTGTAGAAAAGCAAGTATTACGTGGTTATTAGATTCTAGTTTTGTTTCTCTATTACCAATCGTAAAGACAATATTGCTTCTCTCGTTCCCGTCTCTGCTCGCGAAAACCAAATTGATCAAAATCCAGATTTTCTTCAATCTTCTTCTGTATCCAGTTTAATATTATTCGCGCTAGTATTTTAGAAGTATGTGACAATAAATTTATGATTCTATAATTCTCGCATTTATCTACATTTGGTTTCTTGGGTATCATTACCGATATCTGCCTTTCTTAAAGTCTATGCAGGCGCACTAGTCCTTTTCTTGATATTTCATTGAATAATTCTTTCATTTCTATCTGTACTTTCTTGCCCCTGAGTTGATCATTAGTTCTACCGGTGGTAGTTCATCTGTTCCTACCTGTCAAATCCAGAATTCATTAGCTGAAGTAATTCATATGTGCATGATGAGATTTTCATTGTCTTGTTGCTCATTATCATGACATAGCTGTTCTAGGTATTCTACCCGTCGGCTCATTATTTTATTCGTTTCTATTTTTCTATTTTTATCCCTGATATATAGCTTCTTAGTTATCTTTCTTTTCCTGAAAAGCTATCTTATTAGCCTGTAAGCCTGGTCTATATTCTGTGATCCTTCAACGGAGTCTCTACTTCCTGGCATGTGTATCACTTGACCATTTTTCTTTGGCTTCCTTACATTTACAATGTACCCGGTTCCTTAATTTTTTATATCTTTTTTGACCTTCTCCCCGGTTTTATTTTTATATATCCTTCTTTCTTCAATAATCTTCCGTTACTCGAGCTTTCCTTTTAATCTGTTGATCTTCTCTTTTTAGTTCTATAGTCACTGCTTATTCCAATGTGTTTTTTATTGCATTCCATTTTTTTTTTTTTTTTAACATTATTATTCCAAAACAAACGAAAATAAGCATAAATTTACTTTCTTAAATTAAAATAACTTACTTCAGAAACGTATATAGAGCCCCGGCGACAATCCAGTGTAATTTGTGTCGTTAGCTGACGATCGACTGAAAACGTTTCTAAAATAAGTTCAATTTATTCAAGTAAATTAATACTTATTTTTGTTCGTTATTAAGGAATTTATTCATTTTATATTTATAAATTTTAAGTTTAATTAATTTTTTTTCAACGCGTGAAACATTCGCGTTTGCGGGGTGAGGGCTACACCACCGCGACCTTATTATCCAGCTACCTAAATGGAGTCCCGGTTTCTTATCGTCTTTTGGAACAGATAACGCTATCCGTTTTATTAAGTTTTTTTTTTTTTTTACGTTTAAATAACGCACTGTGAAACGAGCACGTTCCTTTAGCCTTTGCGGTTTTTTTTTGTAAAAAAAAAAAAAAACGGTAGAGTCTCCGATGTTTATTTCCTGCTTATTGATAACATGCGTACTAAATTTGAAAGAGAGAGTTTAGCGAAAGTGCAAAAAGGAGTACTTAAAGTAAAGTTTCCATTTACTATTAACTTTTCACCAAAATACAAACTAAGTACTTTCGTGAAAACGTACATATTATTATACTGCATACGTCAGATATTTCCGGCGCAGAAATGAACTTTGAAATTTGAACTTTCAATCGGAACGACAAGTCTAGTAAAAATATGGAGTAGCAGTGCTGAGTGAGGGTCATAGTACAGAATTCACGTACGTCAATGAAAACATTTTCAACGATTAGGACTCACGTGTGATGGAGTATTTGTATTTTCATTTTTTTCTTTTTTTTTTTGTTTTTCGTAAACGCTACTGTGACAAATTCTTTAATTTTCTACATAATGCGTTGGAAAATATTTCCGTGCGCGCGAGTACACGTCTCGAAGTCGTATCCGTATGTCGGGAATAAATGAAACCGGTTTTTGATTATCTCCGTCCGTGAATTTTCCGCTTTCTTCTCACCTCTACCGCCACTCCTCAGTTAAGAAGCTTTTCTTACAAGGAAAACATTCTTCCCCTCGTGAAATAATTAACGAAAAACTAACGTAGTGTGCGTGTGTGAGCGATCGTGTTTCACTATAAGCGGGCCCTAGCGAGGGTAGTTAGGTTAGATAACACGTAACGATTTTTGAACATTGCACCCGCCGAACTGTCAGCAGCATGCGCTGTCCAATTGTCTATGTTCTGAGGAAAACGTGATGGAATACGTTCGGTGATCTCGCAAATTTGAGTCAGCAATTTCCTCCAGGAAGGTTCGATATATTTAACTAGCGTTGATAGCGTGCTTTCAGTTATTTCTCGTTCGGAACGCGGCTCTTTTGAAACACTTTGTACAGTGCACCTCTCTTACATATCGATTTAGAATTTTGAACCCTCTAAGTAAACTATTTTACGGTTACAATTTTTAAAATTTAGTTTTATAAATCGCTTTTTTTTTAAGAGTGTTTAATTCTTCGTTTTGCAATTATTCCGTCACGCGTCGCTGTCCAAATTACATACGTAACGAGAATCCCCCGGTAAGTACAAAATGGTGTATTAGTTGTTTTTTTGTTTTTTTTTTGTTTTTTTTTTGTATTATTAAACGGTAAAATTCAATACTTTTTTCCCTTTTTGTTTTTTTTTTTTTAAATATCAGTTTGATGGAAAGAAACAGAAATCTCTTTTTAATAATTCAAAAAAAAAAAAAAAAACCTCGACAATAAAACCGCGTAAACATTTTTTAAAAAGGCCTTCTGTTTTCAACTGTTATTTGAAATATCGCAAAGCTACGTTCATGTATATTTATAATTAAATTCGAAGAAAAATTTATACACCTTTATGAAAAAAAAAAATTTCGACCATTATATTTTGCCACCACACATTTTGAATAGTAGGTTCCGTCGTAGAAAGAGAAGAATGGAAATGGCTACGCGAACAAATAATATTGAGGTAACCGTGTAATAGAAAACTGATTCATTTTCAAGGCGCCTATTTTTAATAATATGAACAGTGTGAACATGTTTTTGTTTTAAAGTCCCAGTAGCAGCGCGTCTTGTAATATAACAGTACTTACGTGCAAACTAAAAACTGTGAAATAGAAAATATTAATACAAATTTTAAAATAAATTGTTAAGCAGGTTCAATTTCAACGGTTAGTGTTTTTTTTATTTTCGTATAATATATGTATTTCGTTTTAATCTTCTGGAATGCATCGTGGTTTTTTAAATCAGAATCGATGAGAGAGGTAGAGAGAGAGAGAGAAATAGATAGATAGATAGAGATATAGATTATATAGATAAATAGATAGATAGATAAATAGATAGATAGATAAATAGATAGAGAGATAGATAAATAGATAGATAGATAGAGATATAGATTATATAGATAGATAGATAGATAGATAGATAAATAGATAGATAGATAAATAGATAGACAGATAGAGATATAGATTATATAGATAAATAGATAGATAGATAGAGAAAAAGAAACTTTAACGAATTATACGCATCTTATGAAGAAAAAAATAAATAAAATAACTTTTAAATGTTTAAAACTTTCACGGTGATTATTAATCGTTTTTAAGTACTTTTCAGAGACACTGTATTTATTCTAACACGGTGTCTTTGAAAATTATTTAAAAATGATTAATAACATAAGGTCTTACTTACTTTTTCAATTGATCTATTACGATATTTAGAAATTTTATTAGAGAAGATATACTTTATAATTACGCAGTACCGATCGATTTAGAGGAATCTCGAGCTTCTGGTTTCGTTATTTTCTATAAAAAAACCTTAAAGTACCAGAAAATGTTAATCTATTTATATCGTCCCCGCTTGTTATTCCGTATTTCAACGACAACTACAATATAATATATAAAAAAACAAAAATCGCTATAGCCGAACAATTGCAATAACGTCGAAATTTTGAATTTCTCCGGATGTTTAAAATCTATATCGCAAAATTATTGCACGATTTACGCGTTCATTATATGTTATCAGTGAAATTACAAATTTTTCTTTTTTATACAAAGACAAATGCAATGTTTCCTCTTTTAACCAATGATAAAATAATTACGTTACGAAAAAATCTTATGTAAAACTGATAGTAGTCGCAAAGAAGAAAAGAATTCATTTTCAAATTTTAGATAACCTGTAAATTAAAATTTTTTTTGTATTTTTCGTTATTATAATAGTAGGTCAAATTGATAATTTCGCAAGCGTGCGTATGTGAGAGAAAGAAAGAAAACGTATGTAACATTAATGGCTATGCCTTACACAGGGCATAATTAGAAAGTGCTGCAACAAAATATGCAAGTTTTTCCGTCACACTCACATCAGTCAATTAAAACCGACCGTTCCATAAAAATTATGCAAGATGTATGTGTGAGCTCGTCCAGAACATGGGGAGGCTTGCAGAATTAAGTTATATACGTATACGCGCATATACATGATATTAATGTCAATGTCATTTTAACGTCAAGGGTAACATAAAAAACTCCTATGAAATAAATTGTTACCAAATCGAACATTATTATTGTTATTTTTTTAAGAATGATTTCAATTTGAATTAACTTTTTTCTGAGTATTAAAGAACTATCACCCGAAAGTGCATAAAGTATCTTTATGGCGAGATCTGAAGGATAAAGTTTATATACGTATATACACATTCCTATATATCAATGGCTATGCCATTTTTACGCCAGGAGTCACCAGGAAAAGTGTCCTGTCACGAAAACTGATAAGATGGTTTGAATGCGATATTAGCGCTTCTACATCCCCTTGTGGTGAAAATTGGAACTAAAAGATTTTTTTCTATCGAACGGCGTAGAAAATGAAAAAGTTTACTCTTCTATGAGAATTATAGAAGAATTAGACCTGGGGCTGAAGGGGGCTTGCCCCATTCCGAGGCCCGAAGGGCGAGTTTATATATTAATTACAACGTAATGCTTAGGCTACCCCCCATTAGAAAAAATGTCCCAATTTTATGTAACGTTTGTTATATTTTATAGGATTTTTGTTATTGTTATTTAAAAAATGTCACAATTTTATGTAATGAAATATGTAACGAAAAATGTCTTAATTTTATATAATGAAAGTTAAATGTTAGAATAGGACTTTTGTGGTTATGTTATTTTTTTTTTTGTGTTGATGCCAGTAAGAATTACGTTGTAAATTTTGATCATTTTATACAAAGTATAGAAGAGAAAGAGACATGAATGAAAGCAAGAGGGTTCAAGGGTCACAGCCCCTTGCGAGGCCAAAATGGCCGAGTTTTATATATATATATATATATATATATATATGTGTGTGTGTGTGTACATATGTATATATGTATATATTTGTGAAAAGAAAAAGTTCGAAACTAGATGTAAATTTAAATTTTTTAACAAATTGAAATTTTTCACATAACAAAATGCCTAAAAAGGCAGTCCTTGAATATTTCAATACTCGCCAAAAAATCGATTAAATAGTAGTCCGTTTCACGGATATAAACCCATTTAACCAACATGTATTTTAAACGGCGTATGAAGAAAACAGAAGTAAACGACATTATTAAGGAATGTGGAATTTAATTGAAATACAAAAATGAAATAACCAGCGCGTTTCGAAATCTAATTCTTTAATAAAATTTAAAAAGGAGAATTCATACAATGGGGATGAGGTTTAGCGGTATTGTTATTTTTGATACGCAACGCGTTAATTATACCAAGTTTTGGAAACACGTAAATACAGGAAGACTATGAAATAATTTAAGTTTTTTAAAATGCGATAGAACATTTTAAATATTTATTCATTTCATCATCTTCATCCATAAAAAAAGTCATCAAACTGGAAATAAAAACAAGTTATTTAGGAAATTTTAAGAATTTTTTTGGAAAAATTATATCTTTAACTTTATCGCTTCTTCTTTTGCTTCGCCTGTAATTCGTGAAATAACATTTTTTAAAAAATCAAAGTTTTCGTCGGTTAATAAGTTTATTAAAAAATTTCAAAGGGCGAAATAATTTGACAAAAATTTCGAAATTAGCTTTAGATTTTTTAATAACTTTCAAAAAGTGCACAAAAGTGTTAGTTTCTTTTGGCAATTTTAATATTATCGCTCTGAACTTAATCCTTACTTTGTTTTACAATCGGTGTGTTTCTATAGCTTCGTCTTCCTCGAACCGAAATAATTTAACCGATGGCACCTACAACAGCTGAAGTGAAAGGGCCGCACGAAGATTTCGATTTGAAAAAGTCGATTTCATGGTGTCTAAATGAAGATATTGTCATAACCGGTGTATCCGGTAGATTCCCAGAAGCTGATACAGTCGAGGAATTTAAACAAAAACTTTACGATGGCGTTGACATGGTTACAGAAGACGACAGAAGATATCCGGCAGGTATTTAATTCGTTTTTACCACACCTTTACAATTGAGTGATCTTTTATGTAAACTTCAGCGTAGAAGATATTTCTATAAAATATCATATACCAACCGTGGGCTTTTTAATAAATTAAAAGTACGTAACATTTGAAGAGTCAAATAATTGACTCCCCTTACAAACTCATTGGCATGCTTTGAAAATAGAACTTCGTTCGCGGATAAGTAATCTAAAAGAGTATCTTCCGATTACGAATTTTTCTGTAATCAGCAATTATTATAGCGAAATGAATTTAGAAAATCTACACATCATAATCGGAAAAACACAAATACGCACATCTATTTATCTGTGAAAAGGCATTAAAAATGTTACACTGGAAAAACAAAATTCGCACCATTTACTACTATTAAATGTGCTTAAAAATATTCGTATATCAATGGATATGCCATTTTTACGTCAGGGGTCATCAGGAATAGTGTTCTGTAACGAAATTTGTCCCATATATAAGACTTTAATACGATATTAACGCTCCTACATCCCTTGGTGGTGAAAATTGGAACTCATCAGGAATAGTGTCCTGTCACGAAAACTGATAAAATAGTTTTAATGCGATATTAGCGCTACTACATCCCCTGGTGGTGTAACTTGGAACTGAACGATTGTTTTCTGTCGAACGGCGTAGCCAATGAAAAAGTTTACTCTTCTATAACAATTATAGAAGAATTAGACCTGGAGCTGAAGGGGGCTTGCCCCGTTCTGAGGCCCGAAGGGCGAGTTTTTTTTATATATATATATATACATATTTATATATGTATGTATAGGAAAAGAGAGAAAAGATGAAAAAGAAAGGAACAGAGGATAAGGTGAATAGGAATATTAATATTAGAAAAAAATAGAAAGAAACAGAAAAAAAGGACTGAGTTTTGTAAAGGTAATAAATCATTGTGTAAGTAAAGGCGGATAATCCAAAAGTAAAAAGGAACTGGCCCCAGTATTCTCCTTAGATCCATTAGGCTTAGTACATTGTGAACCTTAACTACACAATCCTAACGCCCTGTCAAGGGTATGGGGCCTACTTTACTTACTTATACTAATTCTATCGATTCCTTAAAAATCTTCCAACGTGGTTAAAACAGTTCTATGTTTTTTATTAAGACCAACCAATACATAACGTGAATTTTTTTTTTTTTTTTGGTCCGGCTTTAGTTAACTACCAAGCCATACATGAACTTTTCAGGATAATTCCAGTTTCGCTTAAGCTAATATCATTCTTTTCGTATCAAATGCAAACAATTAACCTCTGTATACGTTTCTTAAACCGTTTTATATTTAACAATGTCCCCCTATTTGCTTTATGTCAGTCAACTCTTTCCAATGATCTTAATCGTTTCTGTAATTTTTTTTTCTTTTTTTTTTTTTTCATCTAAAAAAAAAAAAAGTTGGGTTCGTCCAGAGAAACATTGGCCCCAGAAGAGGGAAAAGGATGAGAAGCGGAATCAGGTATTTATGCGATTAGATTTTGGAGGATAGAAAAGACTTACTGGAATGACCGTAGGTGATGGTAAGGAGAAAACGAAAGATGCACAATACGGAGTTAGAAGACCAACTGACAGAAGGGAAGAGTAAAAGGAAGAACGTTCGAAAGCGATACAGGTGCACTTAAACAAAAGCGTCACCTATAAAGTTTCGAAAGGAATGGTGAAGGGCCCAGAGAGGATAAAAGACTAGAGAGAAGCGAAATAAGGGAGCAGGAAGCAAATTGTGCCCAAAGCGTAGGAGACAGATTGCGGAGAGGAGTTCCGCGTACGCTTGCCTATTTTCTTTTTTCGATATTTTGTTCTGATTTTTTTTTCTTTTTTTTTTTGATAAAAATATCGCGTAAAGAAAAAAAAGGAAAAAAACTCGACATTAATGTTAGCGATGTTTATAATGGCGTTATTTCACATCGTAATTTTGAGCTAAACGATTTTTTCGTGTTTTCTGCAAAATAGTCAGTTGTAATTTCCGATCAAAATTGTTTAATCGATTTAGAACAAAAGAAACGAATGTTCTTACAAAGCTTTTTCCCCGGCCATTTTTCACACCAAATGGAGACCGACTAGATCACCTTTCTCCAGTGTACTCTTAAAAATAGATGTTACTATCTCGTTTTATTCAGCTCAGTCTACTAATTGTTCGCAGCTATACCCGGGGAGGTTAGAGCATTGGCTCACTATCAGCAGCGATCTTTGATGGAAATCTTTTTCAAAACCTAACGATATCTCTTTCTGTTCAATGTATATATATATATATATATATATACTTTCCTAGCCTTTGATTTCGCAATTTCTGTAACGCTGGTCGCTGTTAGTTTGCTTCTTTCGTCTTTCGATATTGCTTTCAAATACCATTTACTATCAATCGCAAATATCCGTGTAAATACGAGTACTATTCGTGTATCTTTTTTTTGATTTATTTATCTTCGCTTCAACTTTCTTTACATATTCTGCATCTATCATTGTTTTTACCTGTTTCGATGAAGCTGTTCTTAACGCAGCCACCGAGATTAATTGTTTCCGGCGTTGTTATAAATTAAATATTCCATAAAAGAATAGGAAAAAAAAAGTATTTAATATTGAACATGTAAATTTATGCATTTTAGACAAATCCGGCCAAACCGGGGATTTTAAAGTATTCTAAAATAATTTCCTCGAGACGAAATTTATGTATTTATGTAGATATTTCGATTTCTTAAGAATCGACGATTAATAGTAAATGCCGTTTCATAACGTTTCGAAGTATTGAAACTAATTTCGAAATGACGCAACACTTCGTTTCATTAACGTGTGCGCAAAAATGCGAACAGGCAAGGGAGTACAAATTCGCAGGTACTACCCGTTTCAGAATAACCATATTTAGGAATTAAAGTCGCGGCATAAAAAAAAAAATTATATAAATATTCGATCGAAAACAATTCTTTAATGTTACTTTTCGTTGTGAAAAAGGTCAGTTTTGTGTTCGGAAAACCACAAAGAATATACAAAACGTGAAATTCAACGTAATTTGCTAGGACCGATTTTCACGGATGTAAAATTATACGGAGAGAAATGTGAGAATGTTTCATTTCAATTTGCAAACTAAAATTACCAAATGTTAATATCGAAAATTAGTATTAATTAAGTACGGCTCTAAACTGATTTCGAGTAAAAATGTAACGATAATATTTCGTTTACGGGTGAGAGGGTTTTTCTACATTTAAATAAGCTTATTACTACTAATACGTAGAAATTAAACGCACTTTTTGTCGCCGACACCTTAGACAATCAAATTTAATTTACTTACAGTCTTTCCATTTATAGAATTCGAATAATTCTTCTTCTTTCTTAGCGATTAACTATATATACATACATGAAGTTCGCATTGAAGCGCGATATAATGAAACATACTGTTTAAGCCCAAGTTTACATATTTGTGTTCATAACACAGTAAGATAACTATTATATAAAAGAAATCATTATATATAACTAACGAAAGCGTTACATTAAATTTTAAAATATAATTTTATAACATTAATTGTACAAAGTTAATAATAATAACTAAAATTTAAACGCACGTATTTCCCTATCCCTTCCAAATTCGCTTAAAAAGCGTCAACAATAATATATAGACTACAAATAACAAGAATGTTAAACTGTAAATTACCTGCAAAAAGCATAAATATGAGCGTAGCTAGAGAGGGCCAGGGATGGGCAGTGCCACCCTAAAAAACTCGTTGCTCCCTCTAGAAGAATCGTCGAAATGTTACACGGAGAAAAATTTGAAAAGTGTACAAGGTACAATTGATACCGTGATTATCACAATAATTTCCTTATACGCATGCAGGCCGCCATCTGACGACATGCTCCAAAATAGATTTTCACATATGTCTTTCCTGCATATAGAGAATGAAATGGTCGAAAACACAATAACTTCCGAGGCAGTCTTGAATCGGTTCAGCGAAAAACACATAAAATTGAAACTTATATAAGATAAATCAGTAAAGTATATTATAGTAAACTGTATCCTATTTTGATTCTTTGGTACGGATTTGCATAGTACTTGAAAACTAAGTGATCTGTAAATAAAGCCCTGTTTTAAGAAGCTGTTATTTATTTCGGTTATATATTTATTTAAGTTATTAACTTTATATCGACTATTTAATATAATACGATTATATGTGCGCGCACGCACACACATTCAACTAGTCAAATTCCTAGCTATAAACTAAATAAACTAAATAAACTAAATAGTAATACATATATGGCAAGCCTGTAGAAGGAGAGGTAAAATTAAAAATAACCTTATAATAAAACCGGAAACTTAACAAAAATTACCTATTTAAGAAATAAATTATTATTTTGGGATATATGTAAGTGGAGAAGATAATACTAAATAATTTACTAAAAAGCTAGGATGAAATGTAAATTATTGAAACGTAAAAAGTAAAAGTAAACTGTAAGAAATATATATTAAATAGTTTATGCTTAGTTATAGATGAATAATGATAAGACTAAGTATGTAATATTTATTTATTACATAAATGTATATTGTTTTTGGGAACCCGCCGACAAGTCAATTGACTTGGTGTTGACTAAGGTATCGCATATAGTTTAAATAAAAAAAATAAAAAAAACAGAATAAATCTAAAAATCAAAAGTAATAAGTTAAGTTTATGAATATTAAATATGAAAGATAGGAATAAACTTATTATGTTAAGAGATATCAGTTGAAGTTAACATACTATATAGTATTATAAGGTAATGAATATAACGTAAAAGAAATTTAAATACATAAACACACTACAAATAAGAGCAGCCATCGCAATTAATATAATGGAAAAAATAAAAGCAGTTAACCATTAAGTAATGAAAAAGAAATAAAAGGATATATAACAATGTAACATTAAATTATCTTGTTATTAATTTAAAATAGATTGTGATATACCGATATATCTTCTTCGAACAATATAGTTCCTAAAAACGAAATATAAATCTAAATTTGTAAGAGTAAATAAAAAATCTAACCCTTTTTATCCTCAAATTGTTCCTATATCGTTGAAAATGTAGACGGCGTTAAATGGAATTACGTTCAAAACGTGTTTTTACTTTCTTCCCCCTATATGGGTAATAAAAGAAGTATTGCAATCATGAAAAAATCTTTAACGCCGTATTTCAACGGATATATCCATTTTAACTATTACTATATTCGCCGAGTATTTTAAGTCCCATATTTCAGTGGAAATATCCATTCTGACCTTCCTGGATTCACTTTAAGTCATTTTGTTTTGTAACACATGTGTATGTTGTACGTATCATGCATAACTCAAAAACGGTCAGTCGCAGAAAGTTGAAATTTTGAATTTATCACTCTTTTAACAGCTCTCTAGTTGTGCACCTTCCTTTTTGGTTACAATCGGTTCCGCCAAAGGGGCACTTCTCTTGGAGGGTTCGGTAGAATTTTTCTTATAAGCCAAAAAACGGGTAGCTATATAAAATCGAAATTTTGTACTCTGGATTGTTATAACATTTCTAATTTTATAAAGTCGGATTTTGGTTACAATCGGTTAGATCAAAGGCAGATAGAATTTCATGGAATTTTTACATAAAACGGGTGATCGTAGAAAGTATCGTTTATTTTACTATTAACTTTATTTTTTAGTATTGCCATGATTACGGAGCATGTAACTCCGAAACATGTCAGTTATTGTTTTTATATTTTTTATAACTACTATTTTTCTGTAATACGTGTTTTTATATTTATTTAATAATGTGACAAAACAGGAATCCTTCCGGTTGCCCTCTTTCTCCTACCTATTTTTCTTGCCGAATCCATGGCTATCCTGCAGGCAGTCCTTTTCATATCCTCGACAAATAACATCTCGCGAGATTCCTCCTATCATCGGACTACTCGAAAAGTGTTTTATTGGCTATCTCCTCTCCTTTTCCTACTCATGTATCCCATTATTCTCCAAATTCGCTTCTTAATTTCTAATTTATTCCCATCCCGCTCCTCTGTCGTAATCGATCTACTATGGATTCCTCTGGTCATTATTCCTGGCAACGAGTTGATTGACATTCGTTGGCACGTTCGGCGGCAACCAATGGTGTCTATTCATTAGTAGATTTCCTACTCAAACTCTCTACTGTCTTTCTTATCGTTCCCATCACGATTTCTGGACCGGATTCTATCCTTTATTCTTTACCAATCCTCGATCTTTTTACCTTTCTGTTCAACCCCGTCCCTTTCTCTCTTCCTTGGTTTAATCTTTTCCCCTACCTTAGCCGTTCGATTATTTCCTCTATAGTTCGCCTGCGGTTCAATCATAGTTTGCTTCCGGCTTCCCTTTTCCGTTTTTCTGTTGTTCAATCTCCTTTGTGTGACCCTCCAGAGCTTAATTATACCTGCGATGCGAATCACGTCTTGTTGTTCGAATGCCCCTTTATTTCCTCCGAACATGCTACTCTATATTCTAATCTTCTGCGCCTTGACCTTCCTACTTCTTATAGTGTCCACTCCATTCTTGCATTCCCTTTTCTCAATATGGTTCCTTTGTTAGCCTTCTTTATCTCTTCAATTTCTAATCTTTTCCTTATATAATTTGCAATTCACTGCGTTAAATAAGTTCCACTGTTGACGTGCCCAAAAAAATGAATATGGACATTCATAATTCAAATTTAAAGAAGTCTATTTATTTTGTATATTTTAGTTCTGTTACTCACCGGTTTTAATGTTTAATAGTTATACAGAAAGGTCTTTTTATTTTCTTATTTTTTTAAATGGGTTCGGTGCCAGCACTGACCCAACTACATGAGCTTAGATCACCTACTCAGATTCTGAGGCGATCGGAGATAAAGAGTATAAAGGACAGTAGAATAACGGGGCTAAAGATGGGAAGGAATACAAGGAGGTTATGTTCTGCCCACATTAGATTTTTTTTCGAATGTTATTTGGGGAGAAATTAAAAATATGGCGCAATAATCACGTATTCTTCAAAAAAACTAAACAAAAAATTGCCTGGAAAAAATTAATTTTCCTCGACCTGAAATGGCGCCTTAAAAAAAAAAAAAACATCATCTAAAAGCGGGAGAAAAATTTATAAATTTGTTCAACAATTGAGTTCGCAAAAATGACCTATAACCGGTATATTTAATTTCAAATTTAAATATTCGAAACAATAATCGAGAAGGGACCATTAAATTCCGAAATAAAAAATTAAGCAGTTAACGTGTTTTGTTTCAAAATTTTGCAAAACAGAAACAGTGGTTTTCACTTTTTCAGTTAGAAAAAATAGATCGAATGAAACTAGTTTGTTTTCTATAATTAGGGTTTTAGTCTTTTTTTTTTCGGTTTTTGATTTTACTACATCTGATAGATTTTAATTGTTCAAATGCGGGATTCATATACATTATTTCCGCTTCTCCGATAGTCTCCTTCGGGGTCATTATATATTTTGTCCCGCCATGCGAGATTTAATCGGTTACTTTAATAAATGTGATTAATTTCTTTTGTAAAATTTTTAATAAATTCATGTAATTTTTGATTTTTTTTTTTTTTTCCATTTTTAATTTTTTCTTTATGATGCCAAATTTTTAAACGATACCACCGCTTATCTAACTTGAAAACTTAAAGCAATATTGTTATCAATATTTTTTCTCGGTTATTTGTATACACACAATTTTACTTAGTACAAACCTGTTTATTTCCAAGTGAAATTCCGTTTGCCAATTACTGTCGATTGATTAAAATCTGCTTTCGTAATGTAATAGTCGCCGGCCTATTAAAATGTTACCGTTTTTTCTTTGTGTTCTTTTTTTATTATTTTTTATAACCTCAACAAAACTGATATCTCATTAAAATTGCATTCTAATCGTACAGAACGGTTGCTTATTTTCTTAAGTTCGTAAAGCGTAAAAATATATCTGATAAAATTGAAGATGGTGTGTGCGAGTCGACTAATTTTTCGAAACGAATATTGGGTCGGAATTTAAAAGGAAAATATCGGAATTTTTTAAAGTATTCCCGCAATTTTATTGACATTCGCTAATTTAACGCCGATCATTAAGTTTACAGCCGCCTGATATATGTAAGAACAAAGACTGTTATAATATTACAACATGCTCTGACGTTTTTATTCGTTATAGCTTAATGAATTCAACACACAGTTATTTACCACCAATAAAATCAAATACACATATATTATAATGAAATTAGCGACCCTTAATTGCGCACGGAGCCCGAAACCTAGCTGGGAAGTGGGATATTAATTATGCGCGAAACTAAATAGCCCCCACCTACTGAGATCCTTAACTAGGTGCATTCAGTTTAAAACAAACAAAAACAGGCAAACCTCTAATTGTGCAAAATTGACCAAGGGGAATAAAATGAATAAAAGTCGTTCTCTCGAAATTAACTTACAGACTCGTCACTAATTTCTCCTAATAGAAGATTGTCTCGCCGTTCTTCTTCGTTACGTGTAATGCGCGGAGTAATAGTGCAAAGAAGATGGTTCGGAAATTTCGCAAAAAAATTTAAAAAACTCAATAATTCTGAAACAGTTTATGAACATGAAATTATGCGTAAAAATCTGGTAATTGAAATGTTCTTTTGCAACATTCAGGCAACCGATTGACCCCTAAATGCTAGATATCGTAAAAAAATACATTAAAGGAATACAACACGGAATTTATAACAATCCCTAAAAATTACTTAAAAATTCATCACTCGATAATATCCTGTTAATCCAGAAATTTTACGAATATACATATAAAAAATATTAAAAAATGTCGAATCGCAAAATATAGACATTTTTGATGACAGATTAAATTAACCCCTGGAAATCACTAAAGGAAAGTTAATTTCGCTATAGAAGTTTAAAAAAAGCGAAATTTCTAACATGTCACCGGTAAAATATAACTAATACTAATTACCGGCTGACAACTTACCTTCTTAAGCGACAAGACGTTTCATATTCCATATTATTCTGTGTATTCTTGATGTTTCCCTGCGATTTTCGGCGCATCGAATTTGTTCAAACGTTCCGAAACAGTATTTTAATTACAGTGTTTATGCGTAAAATTTCACATTTACATTTGTATATCATAATATTACTATTCATAAAAAAGGGCGTGTCTTACAGCGGTATTTAATCGATCAGTTGTTTAAATTATTTTTTTAAAACATCCGTAAAAGATAAAAATTTGTTTAAAAATGAGATTTTACAACTGCTTTATAGTTCGACGAAATATTTGAACGTTTTAAAAATATTCATCTGTGTTTTAAAAGTCAAAATAAAATCATAAACACTAATAGCCGCCATCATAAAAAATATAAAAAGTTAGCTAAGTTCCAAAAACCAGAGTCGGTGTTCTATTTTTATATATATATATATATATATATATATATATATATATATATAGAGGTGGATCCAGAAGGACATTTGGAGGGGGGGAGGGAGAATTATATAATTACGTAAAATCTTCTACGGTAGGCAGTAGATTTGAGAAATACCCCTTTTTTCATAAAACAAATTAAACAGCGACCTTTATAAAAATTCAAAAATATTTAAAAAATACGTGCAATTATTACAATTTTTAATTTAACTTTTATCTTATATTTAGGGGTGAAAAATAAAACGAATGTATAAAATTCTAACTAAAATGGTAGTTAAGAAATAAAAAGATAGAATTTTTATTAGACACTTTACTTTTTTTTTATTTTTGTCAGTAATCCGATCCGAATTCTCTTTGTTCGTGAGCAAGTTTAAATACATATATATTTCCCGTTGAACTACTATTTTCATTTACATTGCAAAATAAAAATTAGAAATAAATAAAAATGGCAAAAGATCGACGACATTTAAAATAGAATAAAAACGTGACATTAATAGTTGTACTAGAAAATCGTATTAAATATTAATTATTAAAATCCCTAGGTAAAATTCATGCAAATCTTCTATAGCATAAATTAAGTTTCTCTCTTATAACAAATTTTTTCATAGAGGCTTTGGTTCTTTAGGGGTAAATGTCCCCTATCCCCCCATTGGATCCGACACTACTATATATATATATATATATATATATATATATATATATATATATATATATAAAGTAAATATTGCTGTCCACCGTATTAAAAGTAATATTTCTGTTCCTAACACCAAAAAATTAAACTAAAAATTGGTTGCCTGTAAAGTCGGTATACGGGCGAAAGTTTTACGTGACAACGACTTTGAGTGGTAAAATAATTTTAATGTGAATATTCATTCGTATAGTAGGAAGAAGGATGAAATAATAGTAACAATTTAAAACATTTATTTATACAAAGAATTATATTTAAAACATTAATTTATACAAAGAATCTCGCACTGAATTTCATATTAACAAAATTTTATTTTTACCTTTACACATACATACGTATTTATGTATATACAAATATACATACAATAACTTGCAATACATTTGCGTACAATGAAACAGCGTTTACTACAACTTAACTTGTTCCTATCTGAGTGATTTTGTTGAGGATAGGGCGATGATTCTTTAATGACAATTAACTGGCAACGTGTAAACTTGTATGCAGGCGCCTAAGCGAAATAGAAGCGCAAGACATGAACCGGTGTGTATGCCTATCTCTCTCGCTCTTAGGCGGGCTAACTGTGCTCGAGTGGAAGGGACGCGTGCCTTTCACTTTTTATGTCTGTCTCTCTCCCTCTTAGGCGGGCTAACCATGCCCGAGTGGAAGGGACGCGTGCCTCTCAGTCGCTCTCATTGTGAGCGCATAACGTGAGCGGAGCGTAACGCAGTTTCTTCAAGTGTCACCCGGCAAACCAATTTATAAGACGTTGTCACGTCAAAATGTTCAAACAATTTTAGATTTGACCGAAATTAACTTAGTCCGTACTCTTGAACATCTTGATTACTCGAAAAATATTTAATATAAATTGTATAATTTTTCATTATGGAAGATCAAAAATGCTTCCATAAATGTAATCTCCTGCGTACAGCTTACAGACGCGACTTGATATTTCTAAACATTTAAAATAAATTGTAATGAAGCGGCCAACAGCAGTTCTGGAAGCCAATATTACGCAGTCAGGTGCCGTTTTTTTATACTTTTAAAAATTTTGTGCACAATTAAGGCTCGGTAAACTCTAGCCCTCGATCTTATCAGTTGAAACTATTAGCGCAAACTATATTTGTCACTCACTTCTAGTTTCATGGTCGCCGGGAAGAGGGTGCAAGGCACTTGCACCTCCGTGTCGGAAAAGAAAATACACAGAAGAAGATTATAAGAACTTCTTTTTATTAAGTCACCGTTTGAATAAAAACTTAAGGCGTCTGGATTGCTGCCCAAATTTGCTTATCACACCTTATCGATAAATTCAGTGTCCTGCTCTACTCTTTTCCTGTGAACACTGAACATGAACTGCATCTCCTCCCATCGTTGACCGATTCCAAGTTTTGGCATGTTATAACGTGCTAAATGTACGTTCAATGCTACATGTTGTTACTGAAATAGTTAAACCAATTTCAGTTGCCTGAGATAACGCAGGGTAAAACGGGGTGGCTCGAGCAATAAAATCTGCGTATTCAACAATGGATTCATTTAAAGCGGCATCACTTGCTTCATTTGTCTTCAATATCTCGTACTACGTGGTAGCCTCGGCAATAAAATTATGTAGAAAACCTTCATAAAGATTCTGCGCATATCTTCTGCTACATCTAAAAATGAAGATTTATCTAATTTTCTGATATTTTCTGGGTGGAGATGCATAAATGAAACGTTTTTTTTTTTTTTTTGTGTTGAAAAAAATCGATTTCTCAGAGAAGAAATGATAAAATCTAAATATGGAATGAAGATAGACATTCTGAAAAATTCCTTTACTTTTTCAGACGGTTGATTTGATCTCTGAGCCTGCTTTGCCGCTACTTGAGGACGCTTAAGTTAAACATCCAATTCTTCGCAAATTTTTTGAGCTTTCTCGAAAACTCCATGGAGGCATTATCGCGGTGAGACTGAAGCGCATTCATTAACTTATTTACGTGATCGTGTATCGTCCTTATATTCATATTTACTTCTTGTAATTGGTTGCAGCAGACGGGTTCAAGTTTGGCAGAGTAGGCAGCAATTACTAAGAGTGTCACTATGTATGTTGGAGTTGTTGCAGTCGTGTATATATGCTTTGGTTTTCCTTATTTCCAAGAGTTCAGTGCGTCGTGCGAAAGTTCTTCTAAAACTCAAACAATAGTTGGAAAGTTTTCAGAAAATTTTCTGAGACTTTTGTACTTTGCTGTCCAGCGCGTTTCGCAAAAGAGAGAGGTATAATAATATTTGGAATTTTATTTCGCCGCAATCTACTCTCTTAAAATGAATTCCTTAAACATTATGTGTTAAATCTCATCATCTTATAAATCTCTGTTTTCAACAAATTCTATTATTGCTTTTCTTTCTTTTCTGCGAATTTAAAAAGACGTAAGTAGTAAATAAAATTAGTAGTTAATAATTTAGTTAGAAACACCAGCAATACACACCTGGACTGGATGTCTTACTATGATTATCATCGGAGTGTGATGACTGATGATATCAGTCTTACGCTTTTTACACAAAAAAAGTCTTATGCCACACTCATAATTAGTACATAGATTAGCACACAACGCAACAGATTGCCTAACGCGACTGATCTACGCACTATCGGCCCCTACGGTAGTGAGTACAATACAACAGCGTGAACTGGCGTGGTCGTGGGCAGGAGGTCTTCCGCACTTATCGCTCGGCAGGAGGGATTTCCCGAGCAACAATGCGATCCATCGACCACAGTCGATGTGCGAAACAGATTTAAATAACTGCGCGATTTGAATTTGACATTAACTTAATTGACATTAACTTAATTGACATAATTACATATAAATTATATTTTATTAGTTAATAGTATAGTGTGTAGATTAGTGTGGGTTAAAACAATCGATTATTTTTTTTTTTTTTTACTTCCGATGCCGAAAAATTGGCTGCAAGGCACCTCTAGAAAATTCTCTGCAAATATGAGCTCGTTAATGTTAATAGGAAAGTACTCCTCATCAAAGTTTTCCATTTTTACCTCAATCCCATACGAAAAAATTCATATCTCACCATTAATTAAACGTACAGTAAATCTCAACACATATTTTTGTAGGAAATCGAATGCGCTACAAAAGAGGTCTCTTACACTTTTTCCACTAATTTAGAAGATATTAAAGGTCAAAATTTGAAGAACCGAGGAAAATTTTTTTTTTCTTAATTTTTCAACTTGCTAATTAATGAAACTGATGAAATGAGCAATACAAATTTTTTTGTAGGTCTACAAAAATGGTCTCTACAAAAAATACGTATTGCTCATTTTACTAGTTTTACTAATTAGCGAGTTATAAAATTAAGAAGAAAAAAAAATTTTTCCTAAGTTCTTCAAACTTTGACCTTCAATATCTTTTAAATTGTTAGATTAGTGGAAAAAGTGTAAGAGGCCCCTTTTGTAGAGCGTTCAATTTCCTACAAAAATATGTGTTGAAATTTGCTGTACGTTCATCAATTAATGGCAAGATATGAATTTTTTGATATGGAACTGAGGTAAAAATGGAAAACTTTGATGAAGAGGACCTTCCTTTTAATATTAAGAGCCCATATTTGGAGATAATTTTCTAGAGGTGCATAGTAACAAATTTTTAGATATCAAATAAGGGGGAAAAAAAATTGATTTGACTCACCCTAGAGTAGATGCAGATGCACCTCCCTGAATGTAATCCTGGCGGCGTCTATATCTAGTTTGTATGAAAATTAACTTCAAATTTATTATTATTATTATTATTATTATTATTATATTATTATTAGCCTTAGTGATATAACGTTACACAATATACATCGAAGTAAATAAACTATTGTATAATTTAATTTAGCCCTGAAAACGGGCAAAGGCCTCCCTCAACCGAGCTCACTCTAATCTGTCATAAGCCACCTGATGGTATTGTTTGTGCTTTAACATTTTAGCGAAACTATCTTCCCACCTGTTTTCCGATCTTCCTCTTTTTCTCTTCGCGTATATTGTCCAATCTGTTAATTTTTTAGTCCATCTTGTGGAATCCATTCTTGCAATATGTCCTGCCCAATCCCATATTTTCCTTCTTATTGCTCATGTGAAATGTCTTTAACTTTTAATTTGTTTTTGATTTTTTTTTGAGTTTATTTTGTCTCTTAATTTAACTCCAATCGTAGATCTCTCCAATGCGTTTTGACATATCTCAATTTTATTCATGATATTATTTGTTATTGTCCGTGTCAATTTAAAAGAATAATTGATGAACTATTATCGTTACATAGTACCGAGACAGCGGCTAAATATTAAACGGTTGCTGCACTGTATTCGATTTTTTTCGATTTTACGTAATTTGTTTAAAATTTACCGATTCTTTCGCAATGTTCGATAACTACTATTTAATTATATCGCAGGATCTAAATTTAATTTTCGTCATATATTATTGTACGGCAACACGGTAGCCTAGTGGTTAAGGTGCTTGGCTGTCAAATCGAGGTCATGGGTTCGAGATTCTGGATCTAAGTCGCCCCCAGGTTTACCCAGCCTGAAGTAATTTCGTTATACGAGAGAAATCTGGGAAAGTAATGGCGAATCCCAAATAGAAAAACGAACTGGCCCCAATGTTCTTCTCAGATCCATTAGAACCTTAAGTACATTAGGAAAAGCTTTTTCTTTCTTTTTTTTCCTACCCTGGGCGCGCCAGCGGCCTTGACCCAACAACATGAAGAAAAATTAAGAGGTAGAACTAGATATGAACAGCTTAATTTCACAATCCACGAAACATTATCAAGATTATGGGACTTGCTTTACTTTACTTTACCGATATTGTATATCGAGGAAATCAGAGTAATTTAGTATTTCTTCGTCCGATTTTTGACTTTTAAAACATTCTCCATAGGCAGCTCGGGTACAATGTCATCTACACCGAATATTCGAGAAACAGACAAAAGTGCGTGAAAGTTACTACCGCGTTCTATTTAACTCGTTAACGACTAAATGGAAAATTTAATTTCCTATTCAGACAGCGCTTTAGATGAAAGCGGAAAAACAATTTACCAGCTTCCCCCCTTTAACTCATTTTCTTAGCCGTTTTTTAAAATTTCGATTTGTCTTGTGCAGATTATCGGCACAGGTAAACGACGATGCTCATAATTAACCAGTTTTCTTTACCTTCCGTTTTCGAATCTTGCTGCAGGCTACGTTCGAAACTTTGATCTAGTGCTGCAACCTCTCGTTCAAATTTCGCATCAGAGTCTTCCACATATTCATTCCGATTACAGGTGAAACAATAAATTTTCCTGTAATATACAGTACCTCGGACACATCATACGAGGCCTCAAATACGAAATTCTGAAGGTCATTTTGGAAGGAAAGATAAATGGGAAGAGATCGAGAGGAAGACGACAAAATTCATGGATGGACAATCTTATCAACTGGTTCGACTGCCCTTCTATACAACTCCTCCGATCGGCCATTGTAAAAGAAAATTTTCAATCGTGGATCGCCAACCTTCAATTTGGAGACGGCGGATAAAGAAGAAGAAGTCTTTTGCCCGGCTGACTTTTCTTCGTTGTTTACGTTTTTATTTTTTTTAAATCTTTTATTATCTCGATAAACTTTCATCGCGCCGAATTTACTTGAGTCATTTATTTTATCCGGTTCTTTGATTTATTTTCTTTCAAACGTTCTTTCTACAGTACTACGTTTAAAAACTACCTTTCACTCTTCGCTACTTTCCCTATTTACACTTCTTCGTTCTCTGTCATATGTACGTCATAACGTAAATTCTACAATTTGCATTTTTTTAATGGTTCGGCAAATTGAATCACGAAATTACGTTAACAGTTAGTGAAAGGACTATAAGGATATTAAACGCAGAAATACTCCATATATGTATATATATATATATATATATATATATATATGTATATATATATGTATGTATGTATGTATGTATGTATATGTATGTATGTATATGTATGTATGTATGTATGTATGTATATGTATGCATGTATATATGTATGTATGTATATATAAGAAAAAAACACAAAAACCTCTGAATAAATAAGATTAAATTACGCAGTAGAAGTGATTTATGAAGAAATCGTATAGGGTAAATGGCGTAAAGAAAGAATTAACTTTAATTAATTGCTAGAGATAAGAATTGATTACAAATAAAACGAGCAACCTTAACATTACCAGATGACCTTCACCTAGAATCAAAAAGATGGTTATCAAAATTAGTTATTTAACGAGGGAAAGTTCAAAAAACTTTAGTAGTCAAATTTTTTCGCTGACGAGTATTTCATAATCACCGTAATAATACGAAATCTCCTAATAGCGAATTTCACCCCGACAGAAAATTAAATGTCAGCGATCATTTTTGCATTTATTTTACGTTAAACCTTGAAAAGAATACTACCACCGGATACTATTACCACAATAAATTATAATAAATTGAACTTTAAGTTCATCACTAACTTTGCCTCTCTTATAGATTTAACTGTGCAATGTGCTTCAATAATTGATGCTAATAACTGGCTATCACAATTTCAAATTTATGTTAATACAGTAATAATAGCACATTCTAAAACCATTGAAAGAAAAGCAACAGTTTATTGGTGGACACTTGCAATACCGGAAACAATTAGTAAATATTATAGGAAATTTTGTAATCGTAAAAATTGTGTATTAAAAGTAAAGTATTATACTAGTGATAAAGAAAGTTTTTAGGAATATAAACATAAAATCAAACAGGCGAAACTACAAGGCTGGAAAAATTTTGGTATATGAAAAGATAGTATTCGGGTTGAAATATAAGGATTTTATTAAATAAAAATAAGCCAGTTCAAATACCTACATTAGATGAATGCGCTTATTCTGATAAAGAAAAAGTAAATTTGTTGAGTACTATTAAATTGTATTTAAGATCAAACCCTTTTACACCTACCTTTAACTAGTACTAGTATTCCAGATAATACACTGAAATATCCTTTATTATTAAAAACCTTAAAAATAAAATTTATCACAGGTTTGGATAATATTTCCGTTGGATTTTTAAACTTTTTTTTAGCAATCGATTTCCTCATGTTATACCGACATTATTAACCTATTGTTTAAGCATAACTACTTTCCGAATGTTTAGATAATATCTAAGACCGTAATATTATCTAAACTAAATAAACCACTAACTGATTCTTCTTCGTATAGAGCTCTATATCTTTGCTCTCAAATTTTAATCTATGCGAAATGTATATTAAATAAATTAAAAGAATTCAATAGTCGGCGGAGTTAGCTTTCTTCAATGTTTTACAAACTATTAAATGTTATAAACAAAAATCGTACAACGTATGCCTATTAATCTTAGACATTATTAAAGCTTTCGATAGTATAAATTTAAATTAATTAATTGTATTGCTATCCGACTTGGCTTAGACGATAACTTATTAACTATATTACATCACTACTTTCGTAATAGATCTACTTTTATTAATATCCGGATCGTGTACATATCCAATTGTGACGGGTGTGTTACAAGGACCTGTACTAGTACCGTATTTGTGGAATATAGTTTTTTCTAGACTTTATCATCTTACCTCGACACTGTAAACTAATAAAGTTCGTGGATGATGTTGCAGTGATTATAGCAGATACGTCTGAACACACTCTAAGTAATAAAAATATAGTAATATTGAAAAATTTCTAAATGAATATGGACTGAAAATTAACGTATCAAAAACAAAATTCTATTTAATTGTAGAATTATTAATAGACAATTAAATTTAACACAACATAGGTTAAATGTAAATGAAGTATCAAATACTAAATACTTAGGTATATTAATTGATAATAACTTGAAATTTTACCATCACTCTAGTAGTATTAAAAATAAGTTGAATAAATTTTTGTTTATCTTTAATAAACTTTATAATAATAATAATAATAATAATAATAATAATAGCAAAGTAAATTATACTAAAGGGGTTATTTTATATAAGGGGCAGTCATTTTACCAAACCTACTATTATATAATAGCATAATGTATGCAGATTTGATTTAACTTGAAAGATTTCAAAAAATGTTAGCAAGTTATCAAAGAGAAAACTAGAGCCATTAAATTAATTAAACCATACAAACGGTAAGTTATTTAGCGTCAGTGGTTACAGCTCTGGAATTATGCCGCTGCAATTTGAAATTACTAAACAAATAAATTTATTTTGCATTAAAAATACTATTACTACCTGCTCGCTTAACTTCAATTATTACGAAAATGATAAATTTACTTATGAGCATAAAACCACCTTTAACGTAAAGCAGTTTAAAAGATTATTACATGACTATTACCTAACACAATATCAGACCATGTGGGATAATTGTAATAACAGTGTTATAACTTACACTTCCTTCCCTAACAGTAATTAAATAGAATGAGCAGTATAAATTACTTAGCAAATTTGTTTTTAACGTACAATTCCTCACTGGTCAAGGAAATTTTAAAGACTACTCGTATCTACACCGGATTTAAAATTACTGATTCACCAAATTGTATTAAATGTAACTTTTCAAAGATGCGATTGCTCATAGCTTAGTCGGATGTAATAGCATTGAATTCCATTTTCAGTGCTCAGCAGAAGACTTAGAGTAACTAAGAATTTTCAATTGTTTAATGATTTTATGGCTACAGATATGAATTTCCGTAAGCAAAGTCGTAACCTGTATAATTTTAATAGTAATAATCACACGACGAATGCTATTATTTTATTTAATATTATTATAATCGGCAATAATGTTTCGAAATTACAAAAACCGCACAATTATCACGGTGTAATGGTAAATAAAGATTATGCATTTTCTCCGAAACATGTCGGTAGATGATCATATTAAATGGAGCAATAATGTTTGTTGTATTACTGTTTTTGTTATTTATATTATTAACATCACTACAAAATGACGGAACAGATGAAAGAAACCAATCATAGTAACATGTATGCCACATAGATTGCTTTTGATCTTTTTGATGTATGCGATAGTGTTTGTCTGTGTGCGCGCACGCCTTCGTGGAAGTATAAGCCGTCGGCGTTTTTCTGAAGCCTCTATGGCAGTTCTTAATCGTCTTCGCAGATTACCGTATTAAAGTTTGCACACATTTCGAATTAGCGGGACTCCTTAATTTAAAATAGATTCCGTTGTCTCCGAGGTTTATTTTAGAAAAATTTTGGACGCATCAAAATCTCTTGTTCCTTATTTCACCGTATATATATATATATATATATTGTAGCTCCTCTTTTTTTTATAATCTGCGAAGACGATTAAGAACTGCCATAGAGGCTTCAGAAAAACGCCGACGGCTTATACTTCCACGAAGGCGTGCGCGCACACAGACAAACACTATCGCATACATCAAAAAGATCAAAAGCAATCTATGTGGCATACATGTTACTATGATTGGTTTCTTTCATCTGTTCCGTCATTTTGTAGTGATGTTAATAATATAAATAACAAAAACAGTAATACAACAAACATTATTGCTCCATTTAATATGATCATCTACCGACATGTTTCGGAGAAAATGCATAATCTTTATTTACCATTACACCGTGATAATTGTGCGGTTTTTGTAATTTCGAAACATTATCGCCGATTATAATAATATTAAATAAAATAATAGCATTCGTCGTGTGATTATTACTATTAAAATTATACAGGTTACGACTGACTCGATAATTCCCTTAATAACCGCAATATCTTAAGGCGCCTTAAGCGCACAAAACCTTATGATGAGCTGATCAACTAATTTATTCTACATATATATATATATATATATATCTGTAACTTGTGGGTATGTGCATATATTTGTTATACGTGCGAATCGGTATTTATATGCGCATATGATTATAGATATACCTGCACATTAGGAATTATGTAACTGTACATAATTTCTATTAGTTAAGTTAAGTTGTAACACCGTTTCAAAAGTTTCGCTGATTTATTTACTGTAATAAGATTGTACTGAAGTATATATGAAAAAAATAAAAAATTGTAATATGCTTAATAAGCTAGTGTAAAGCGAATACACTGGTATACGAAAAAAGAGTTTATTACAATAAATTTTTTTGTCGTATAACTTTACAAAAAAAGTAAAATACTCGCATATTTCGAAAATGGGCTCCCGAATCATTGTGTAATGTAGAAATTAAAAGTTAAAACATAAATAAATCATTTTAACTTTTATTATCAGAATTCACATTTTTAACAAATTACCAGCAGGTTTCTGGAATGCATATATTCACGGTCTACTACAATAATCGTAATTCATCACGAATACGGGACTGTGTTCCCGAAACATATCGGTGCTTTGTTAAAAATTTTAATTGTGTTTTTGATAATAAAAAGTAAGATTTATTTCAAAGTATGCATAATCAGAAATTGATTATCAAAAATATACCCTAAATCTGAAAAACTTTCGGTTTTGTTTTCACGTGTGTTCTGCGTTCGGGCATATTTCTATTGGAATATTTATCGAAGTGTACGTCTCGTACGGTTATGCGGACGCGGTTTATTGATGTTTGTCTGCGCGGCGTGTCGCGTATTCATTATCGGTTCTGCCTTCCTCCTCCGCTGGTGAAGACATGATATATCCGCCAAAACTCGGACACGGCAACGAAAAAGCCAAATCCACAGATAAGGTTCCTCCTAAACAGAAATCTAATCAAAGACTCCGTCAGCGATTATGAAGTACCCCGAGAGACACTTTTTCACCACTGCCTTATACAAACCAAAATCATAATCAACAATTTGTTTTTTCTAACTCTAGAAAACCATTCTATCTTCAACTGCAGTCGGTAGTATCTCCGAAATACAATCAACACATTCCAGTACATTGCAAGGAGCAGTGAATAAAATTATGTCATGGTGCAAGAAATGGCGAATTGAAATAAATGAAAATAAATCGGCACATATAGTATTTACAAATATCGTTATATAGAACCAGAAAATGTAAAAATCGATGATAATGGCAATCAAAAAAGACGTTAAACACCTAGGCTTATAGACTAGAAACTAACGTAGCGTAAGCACATTGACACAAAAAAGGGTGACTCAGAATCAAAACCAACAAACTACACTGACTATTAGCAGTTGTCCTTAAAAAATAAACTACTATTATACACAACCAACTACTCGCTCCGATATGGAAGTACGGATGCGAATTGTGGTTCAGCAGTGCAAAGAGCAATATTATGAAGATTCAAAGGTACCAAAATATTACTCTAAAGTCAATCGTTGGCGCCCCATGATACTTAACGAACAAAACCATACATGATGACCTTTGCTTGGAGTATGTCAAGAGGATGGCAATAAAACATCTTCTTCTTCTTCTTCTTCGTACAGTCAGATTCGGGTATAGCTTAACCACTTTTCATAGGAACGGTTATATAATCACACGAACTAGATTGCAATTGGCCTACTGGACAATTCGCAACAAACGTAAGTTCGCAGACTAAGAAGAACAAAAAAATCTGGCTTAGCACCAAAAAAAAATATTACTTTTGTGAGAACCATTCAAACATAAGTTACTAATACAAGTTACTGGAACACGAACCCATCACGTCTGACAATCATTCGCCATACCAGCAACCGATAGCCAATAGGCTAGGAATGACTCTTAAAAAAAAGAAAAAAAATATGCCTCTAACGATGTATGTCGCGTTGTTATTAATAGACATAATAAAAAAGAAATATCTTCCTGATTTGAACTTTTGCAACTTTTGATGTGTTTTTTTTTTTACATCTGTTTGTTGGTGACTATGTTAAAACAGCATGCGAGACAACAATTATTTACTGATAAATTTCGACAAATGTAATTGTATCTCGGGTCATCAGATTATGAGACTTCATGGAAAACCAGTGATGAGAAAGCAAAGAGAACAAAGCGTAAAATAGCAGCATATTGCGCATAGAAAATTAAGCAAAACGAGAAAAGTTTAAAAGATTCAGATTAATTCAAGGCAAAACCAAAAAAAAAAGTAGACCAACTTAATTTGGAAGCGTCAGTGAAGATAATAAATTTCTCTTAAAAATTGAAGTAATTGTCCGCGCTTAAATTCGGGAATTTTATATTTTCATAATTTTAAAAATGCATGTTGATTTTAATTCGTAATCGATCACAGCGTCAACATTGCGATCGTATCATTTATTATTTTCAATGCATTTTACAATTCCGACTACTCGAGTTATAGCGTAATTTTTAAGACTATTGTTTTTTTTTCTTTATTTACTTTCTTATTTATTTATTGTTTTATAAGTTGTTTAGTGAAACCGTGTTTTTTTCTATAATATCTCGTTCCGTTCGATTTTTAATGAAGTATTAAATATTTTCTGTTCCGAATCATTTTCATAAACAACACATTCAGCAGGAGTTTCTACATATGCTTTAAATTTCCCATGCACTCGCATAAATAATTTGGCGCTTGCTATGCCTGCGATTCCGCCTATGCATGAATTCTTCCATGACAATTACACTGTAGTACTCTTAATTACATCATCGAATATGATGTGAAAGAGCTCGCGACATAATATACGCTTAAAGTAAATATCGTAATATTTTACCTTCATCGGTTATTCGTTGTACAGTAATTTTTTCTGAAACGCAGGAGTATTCGGCATGCCAAAGAGGATGGGTAAAATTAAAGATATATCTCGTTTCGATGCACAAAATTTCGGTATAAACGCAAAAATGGCTCATGAAATGGACCCACAAATGAGGATACTCGTGGAAACCACACAAGAAGCGATATTAGACGCCGGTACGTATAGAATCTTACGTCTCTCTTACTAATTTCATGCACTTTTGTTTTTATTTTAAAAAAAAATGCAGCATACAATATTTTTCCATATCGTTTTCGATTTTACACTCACAGGTATTAATCCGACTACACTAAGGGGATCTAGAACCGGAGTGTTTTTGGCCTGCAGTGGTTCAGACGCATACACATACTGGTCACGATACGAAGACCGAGTTCATGGATACGGTATGTTAGGCGGATCCCAGGCCATGATAGCGAACAGGATATCGTTCACTTTTGACTTTAAAGGTACATATGCATATCATAATAATTTTTATCGGTCAGTTAGTTTTTTGTGTTTGCTTCGAATTAAAATTTGATTTCGCTAGTAGCGAAAAACCACCCTTGTTTGTTTGTTTTTTTTCTTTTTCGTATTCCTAGAAATTAACGAGATTTCGATCATTTTAAGGTAATCTTTTCGAAACGCTAGAATTTATTTGGCCGCTTCGCTTCTTTTACGAAGTATTTTATGAAAATAGACGCGGCGTAACCCTGAGTGGAAAATTGAATTACCATACAATAGGAGAGATACAATTCAGACGTAACTGAATTTTAGAAATTTAATACTGAAAGCGACCACGGCCCAAAGTTCTCTTAAATCAAAAGGGGCGAAAGGTGGGAAAATATAATGAAAACAAGGATTGCTCTAAATAAAAAGGATTAACATAACACGGTACACATTAAATAAGCTAAATACGCACTGAACAACGAAAAATCATAACCAGAATATTGGGTAATCTTAATGAGAAGTTAATAAAAATTTTGAACTCGGTATGCCGCAACCTTCAAAAGAAAGTAAAATTTCTGCAAGAAATTTGCAAAGGGGAAGAAGGAAAATCATAATAAAAAACAATCGTAAACGAAATAGAACTTGCGGAATTGAACAAGGTACTGAGAAGAAAAGTAAGAAATACGAAACTATAACTGCAAAAAGATAAACAGAACTATAGAGAAAAAAAATAGTAAAAGTTTTAAAATGAAAATGACAGTTTGGAACAAGACAAGTAACTAAAAAGACGAAAAAAGTGAATTATCGTCAAAATAATTTGGAAATACTACGCGAATTAAATTATAATGAAATAAGACATGGCATAGAACACGATCAAGCCCCAGCTATCAATGAGAAAATGAAAAAATTCTGTTATTAATAAAAGAAGAAATAGGAAGAACATTGCAAAACGATAAAGCTACGGGCCCCGCCGACACAGAATGTAGAATGAGATTATGAAATTTGGAGAAACCAAATTACAAGAAGTATTGGCAGAACTATTTAATAAATGTTTACAAAAAAAAAATAAATAAATAAATAAAAATAAAATGTCATCGATTCAATATTAATACACAAAAAAGGGGGTATGTTTGAACCTAAATGGAACGGTAAGTTTCGTTTCTAATCTATACGAATTATTTACCAAGATATCAACAGCTAGATGTAATGTTGGATAACGACCAGACTATACTGAACAAGCTGGGTTCAGGAAATAGCACTGTAGAATACATACACTTCGTAAGGCAAATTATAGCAAGTGTCAAATTTCAATTACCTCTGGCTATGATGTTCATAGATTTTGACAAAAGTGATTGACTGCATAAAATATGAAAAATAAAATAAAAAGTCGCATGCAAATGTCGTGGGCCGCTGGTAGTAAATTAAAGAGAATGCTAGAAAAAAGGAAAATACCCGCGTGCCTCTAAAGAAAAAGGTGTTCAATCAATGCATTCTGCCAACGATGGTATATTTGGCAGAGACTTGGAGTACAACCGAGGACAATTTAGAAATGATTAGTAAAACTCGAAGAAGAATTGAAATGAAAATATTGCCGATAATTTTACGTAAAAGGAACACGACAGAAATAAAAAGATCTAAAGACGCAGTCGGAGAAATTTCAATAGGCCAAATTGAGATCGACAGAGCCTATAGTCGGATTAAATTATAACAGATGGACTGCTGGATCAACTAAGTGGCGCCGAAAGAATGAAAGAGAAAGAGATACACGGCGGGAAGACGATATTAAGAAATTTGATGATGCCTGGTGGGCCGGTGTATTAAATGGGGACACATGAAAATACTTATGAGAGATATCCTGCAGTGTTAAAGAAGAAGAACAGATAGGTATTAAACAAGTCCTGGTAAACATATATGTAATTAAACAGAATTATTCCTTTAGTATGTTACGTTATTACTTTTGTATAAAAATGTTGATTCAATTTCATTCCGTAAATGTGAAATTATTAATTTTACCATTTTAATGTGGTTTACATGTTATAAATAATTGTGATAAAGTACGAGTAGTAGTATTTCCCGGCATTCAAATAAATTTTAAATCGATACAAATAGGAAAGAATTTTTCTATCTTCATAACTCGGAGACTAAATTTTTTGAATTTCAAAAGCATTCGAAATACATACGCTACAAATAATAATCTACAAAAGACACGACAACCATAGCAACTCTATTACTAATATGATCACGAGTAAAAAAAAGAAACAAAAGAAAAAAAGCAAATAAATTCTACCTTTCGAAATGGTTCGTGAGCTAATTCATCAACTCTCTCACTGCTACTGCAGTAAACTAATTGTAAACAATCAATTATTCTTAACAGCGAAAATATTATCTAAATGAGCTAGCGTCGAGGACTTTAATAATTAGAAAATAATTTTTACCGCTTAAATTTGCGTTACACATGTGTTGTACCCCAAAACGTACTAAAAAATCATTATTTTCGTCGGCATAGTGAGAAATGTAAACGGGCAACAATTCTTATTTCGGAGAAGGCTTCGAGAAAAAAACCATCGCTTAATAATTTCAACCATACAAATTAGTCAGTTCCACAAACGTTTAGTTCAAACGAATATCAGCGTATTTTTAAAAATGAACGACAATATAAAGACGCGTTTTTTAGCGCTATATATATACACCTATATATATATATATATATATATATATAGAATATATATATAGAATATATATAGAATATATATATATATGTATATAGAATATATGAAGTAGCACGAACAGTGTGTCAACAAACCAGACAAATATTCACTATTCAGAATGAATGTTTTGATCGCAACGATCATTTCGCTAAGGTAAGACAGAACTTGCCTTTTTTTGTTTTTATATTTCTATATTTTCAGTGATTTTAAAATTAAAATTTTAATTTTGGTTTTTGAATTTAAAAATGGGCATAATCGCCAGTGTATTCTAATTTAAAAGGAGCAAACCATAATTTTCTTAGTAGTTCCCGTGTTAATTTTCTACAGTAACGGTTTCGTTTTTCTTTAGTTAATTTTTTTGACGGTAATATAATCAAATTTAAAAAATTACTCAAATTTTTATATCTTAATCATGTACAATTTTTTGTTCTCTCCGAAGTGTGAATGTTAATTAATTGCAGATATTTGCATATTTATAATGAAGGAGTCCGTCATCTAGCGTTTGTCGAAATAATTTTTAGATTATTATTTATGCTTAAGTTTTATCAAAACTTTCGCGAACCAAAACTACAGTATTCACAAATTAAATTGTAGAATATCCTGTTTGTTACTCGTTAGTATAATTAAAAATAAATAAAACTTAATGACAAATATATATATATATATATATATATAAAATCACCATTTAATTTAGTAACGCTTTCGGTTTATTATCGGCTAATTAAAAAATACAACGAATTTTAAATTGAACTAAAAACTAGTTGCTACTGTATTATTAATTTATTTAAGATGTATTATAAAGTAAACTTAAACACGGTCGTATAATGTTAGGTCCAAGTTATGCCATGGACGCTTCCTGTTCGAGTTCACTGTTTGCTTTGAACCAGGCTGTACAAGCAATTCGAACCGGTACTATCGATAATGCCGTCGTATGTGGTGTCAATTTAATTTTACAGCCTACAAGAAGTATGTTGTTTAAAGAAGCGAACCTATATCCTTCAGACGGAGTTGCAAAACCCTTGGATGATAACAGTAAGTTAAATAATACTAATAAAAAAAGCGTAAATGATTCTAACCACCATAAACATATGTATATACAAGTATTTCACTTCTACTAATCTCGTCACCAGCAGTTCTTTGTGCGCTCTGGATAGTGTTTTTGTAAATGACAACATTCCTATTATCAGTCGCTTAAAGGAATTCATATCTTACTCCACATAATCTTTCACAGCCTCCGAAATCTGTTTCCAAAGTGTTTACTCGTTCTTCTTCTACTATCCGTTTTTTAACTTACAAAAAAAATCCAAATCCGCTTTCTCCTTGCGGTGAAATCAGGAATGCTAGGTTGCCTTTGATCGAAATTTATCCATTTTTCGGACACTCTGTTCTTGTCCTATTTGCTACAACTTTCTCCTACATAACAGTGACAACGATGAGGCCTGATTTACTCTCAAAACGCCAAACAAGATCTCATAAAAAAACTTCTCTTTCTCACACTCCGCTTCTCTTACCCATATTTGCACAATGACAAAGTCCTGTAAATCTCTTTTTTCAGCTCAACATCGTTCAAATCGCACTCGTTGACATGCAAAATTAAATTGGAATTATAAATGTTTGTATCCATTTTCTGTTTTGTCACTTTATTAAATATATATAAACAAACGTATTACAGAAAATTTTTTGTTATAAAAATGTCGGCTATATTTTATATTTTTTATTACTAAAAATTTTCTATAATACGTGTTTATATATATTTTAAAAAAAGGAAAAATTAATTCCATTTCTCAACTTATTACCCTCCTAGGTACTTCCTCAGCTTCCAAGAATTCTGTCATATCCGGTCTTCCGTGACTTCCTCACTGCCCTATTACCTATCCTGAACTTGAAACAAACCAACATAATTTTTCTAATTCCTCTGCTCGTATAAATACGACCTCGTGCTCCATTTTAAAAAATCTCGTCGACTCTTCTCCTCGATTTCACTTTAAAAAGTTTATTTCCTTTCTCTCAGCCGACTGTACTCCTTCTGCTTGGAATACTTTCATCGTCATCCCGAACTCGAAACCTAACTCTTTCTCTCTTCACTCAATCTCAAAGTTTAATCAACAGCCGCCTAGTTTTGTGGCTCGAGCGTAACAGTCTATTACCCAAAACATGTTTCATTTTCTCTTTGGATACTCCAATAGTGTCAGTACATTTTGGTCAAATGTCTAAAACAGCATTCATCAATAAAAAGTTTCTTATTATTTCTATTGTTGACGTCATACATAAAAAAAATAAATCGGTAAGGGGGAACGTATTTTTGGCACAAAACTGCTGAAGCACTAAACGAATATTTTATAATGATTTAGAAACAATTTTAGTGCTTCATATTTCTTACTAAAATAAATAATAGCGTTAAAGTGATGGAGTTTAAATAATATTGTTTATAATTTTTAAGTGGGTCTGATTAAAAAACGCTTCTTGCGCTCATCAGGTGACCCTATATATATATATATATGTATATATATACCTCCACGCGTGTATGGATGCGTATTTCAATTCATCCTATTTTAATTTAAAGCAAATAAAATGGTTTTCATATAATAAATTTTGCTATCAGTTGACCAAAATTGTTTTATGCATGCCCCTAATTTTAAATCCAAATTGAAAAAAAGTAAATAAATTAAATTTTATTTTGTTTTTTAACTTCCTTATTAAATTTATTTATCAATTTACGATATGCACACTTAAGTTCCGTTTTTTCATTCATTTTCCTTTTTTCTAATTCAGAGCATTCATCATTTTCTTTGGTTTAAACTGTTTCTGATGAAATAACTGCGTCGTTTTCAAAGTCCACGTTAATTATAAATAATATTTAACAATACAATTGATGTGCTCGTTTTTTTACATGAAATAAAAAAAAACAGCAAAAAAAAATTAAAACAATACATTTTATAAGTTTTTAAATGTCTTTTTTAATATTTTCTCAAGGTGAAATTTTAATTGAAGACATCGGACGAATTTGATCTCGGTAAATTACCGCTTCAACTCATTGAGAAAAAAGCTCAATTAATTTTCTCGTATAACTATTTTTTTATACTCGCTTTAAAGCGAAATGACGATTTTTAATTTTCAAACGAAAACCGTACGATAATAAGAAGATCAGTTTTAATTTTTATTTGCTACTTTTTTTTAGGCGACGGTTTTGAAAAAAGTGAGGCTGTTGTAGTATGTTTCTTACAAAAACGTAATCAAGCAAAACGTGTGTACGCAAATATTTTGGCATCCGTAGTAGCTAACGATGGAAAGAAAGAAGAGGACTTCTTTAACGTTGCGTATAAGGCACAAGTGGAAATTCTAAAAGAAGCTCTAAAAGAAGGTGACTTGAAAGCATCAGATATTGAATATGTAGAAACGCACACTATGGGCACGAAGGTAATAAGATTTTTCGCTCTTTGATCTTGACACTTGAAACTTTTTATCTATAATTACTATCATGTATATTTTATAGGAAAACCATTTTGTAAGCGTATTAAAAGTTATCAAAGTCTCTGCCTACTTTTTGCACTAATAAAAGTCGATTCCAACCATTCACGAAGATTCCTGATCTAGATAATTTTGCGAAATGCCTTCGTAAAATTTAAAATTTCCTGTTTGCGATATTAAAATTGAACGCTTAATTCTGCACGAGTACGTACAATAGCCGAAAACCGTTATTAAAAAAGTTTAAATAAATAAACAATAAAATACATGAATAAAATTAATTTTAAATGATTGAAAACGTCGTTTTTGAATAGTTGCTAATTTTTATGAAAACGTTTCTTTACATCAGCGATGTGAAACCATGGGGACGGGGATAAAACTTCTTTTTCAAGGATGCATCCAAAGGCAACTATCATGGTAGTTCAGAGTATGGGTGTAAAAAGCATTCTTTAATATTCCACTACATAAATAAAATCATTATATCGCTATTGCAGTGTATTCCTAAATCATTATTATTATTAGATTTTTAATTTTAACTTTTATTTGTATTTTTTATATATTAAAAGAAAATATTTAAAAAAAAAAAAAAAGGTATAAAAAAATGATGAACTGCAAATACAAGAATTTAAGGTTTAATGTGTGTATATATAGTGTCCTGTGGCAGATTTAGGATTTGTAAATGAAATGAATTAATGTTATGTGTAAAAAATAATTATGTATTGTTAATCAAAATAAAATTTAAACATGCGGATTTTATTTTTGAAAGATAATACCGTCTAAATATTTTCTGTCGCGGAGTGCATACTCACAGAATCTCTCAGTGTTATTCAGAGCGACGCATTGCAATAATTACTGCGGAATATCCTTTATTTCTTGCACGATATTTTCTTTTAATTTCGATATATGCGTTGGGTTGCTATCGTACACTTTTACCTTAAGATGCCCCCAGAGGAAAAGGTCCATAGGGGTGAGATCCAGTGATCTGGGTGTCCACAAGATGTCCCCATATCGACTAATCGATTTTTTGATGAATTATTCGCGGAGGAGGCTCATGGTGACTCTCGCTATGCGAGCTATAGCGACATTATATTAAAACCACACGTGCGAACTATAGGATGGATGTTCGTGAAGTCGCGGTATGAAATATTCCTTTATCATGCGACAATAAGAATCATCATCGACAGTGTCGCAGCTGCTCCATCAGAATTGTCAAAGAAAAATGTTCGATTTTCCATTTGCGAACAGAGCTGCCCAAACGGTTACTGTTTTCTTCAGTCCTTGGTGTTCGACTGGGGCCTGGCCGTAGGTTATTTACGGTTGAACCTCTAGTGCGGAATTTCTGCAATTGAATTTTCACTAGGTGCGTTACATAAACGACGAATATCCGAAATGTGTAAAAAATCGTCAGTGAGCAAACGAATAATTGGCTTTAAAGTACGGTTCTAACGTGAACGCATGATGCTCATCGGAAGCAATCCGCATGAATATCGTGTCGAACAGCACCCCTCTCCCATATTCCCGCGCAACAGTTTTACACCTATTCGAATTTCAACACCTAAATCTGCCACATATGAAAAATTGCGCGATGCGAGACGCGAGATGGAGCGCGAAAAAACGCAAGTTTGGCAGGCAATTTTCCCGATTCTCTACGCACACCGACGCGAAGCGGAAACTGCAGATCGCGGAAGAAAAAGTTGCATTGTGCCTGGTTCAATTGACAATATGTCGTCAAATGAAGCTCTTTTGCTACTTGCTTTGAGTGATGAGGTACTTACACTATACTGACCTAGTTTTCTTTTGAACAGCTCCTAACATACCTTCCATCGACATCTGTTGATACTATATTGGGCAAGTTATACATAAATCAAAAAGCAAGACATATTAGGCTGGTACCTTTTGAGCAAATATTTACACAAGAGTCGCAGCAGGTAGTCATTTTGGAGCAGTCTGCCGCACTCCGGAAAAAGCGTGAAATCTTAGGGAAATTATTTTTTTCTAGGTAAAAAACATATCGTAATCAGGAAAATTCAAAGTATACTTTAAGCCAATAAAAACAGAAAAAATCGATTTTTCAAAATATTTACAACGCTGTTACCCCTCAAACATGTTTCACCGATATCGTTTAATTTCCGGTCGCCGTCTCGAACACGTTGCTCCCCCGTAGAGCTGCTGGTAGGCAATAAGCGGCATTCGGTCACCGTGATCGAATGCGCAGGGTGTCGGCTTCAGAATACTACTTGAAGCGTCTGCTGCCATCGCCGCTTCGTCTGTTCACTATCCGCGAACGAGACACATTCGAGCATGATCTTCTTATCGTGCTACTGTGAAAGCGTCGCTGAAATTTCAGTCACCACCGATCTGTAATATCGTTCTAGTTTTTCTCGAGTAAATTTTCGGACGCATTACAAAAAAAAAATCCTTTTAAAATGACACGAAATGCTCGTACGGGCTTTTTCAGTCGCTTGCTGCGTTCCGCGCTACATCCTTAATTCGTCATCGTTATCATTGTCAACTTCACCGTCGAAGAATATATAAATAATTAATAGTAAAAATATCGCATCGTTTTTTGTTTTCTTTTTTTGTTTTTGATTTTCTAGTCTCTTTAGCCAGTATATGGTTATCGTAATGTTAGAATCGGAAAAAGATGTACCAAGTACATTCAGTTCTTATATTACAAAACTACCTGTACGTTATAAACATGACCTATCGGTTATATACCTTATACAACCATTTTCATTCAATTCCCGTCCGATGCCGTTCCGTACGCGGTCCTTCGCACAAGGATTTTTGCAACTTTCGTGACTCAAATCGAACAAAATCTGATATTTTTTCACTGCCTCAATCAACTTCACCATTTGAGACATCGTGAAAGATTGGCGAAAAAAGGAGCAGGATCGTTTTGGGATGCGGAAAAACTGTGTCAATTACGAACCGACGAATGTTCGCAGCAATTGCGGGAAAATTTAGCGAGATCCCGCTTTGGTTCTTCGCTCACTCATATCTATGTCATTACGATCCACGCGAATTTCGCGCTCCTTCCCGCCTCCCGCATGCCACAAGTTTTTCACACTGGCGTGCGCTACGCTTAAGACTGGGATTTAATATCGAACCCAAAAAGTATCCGATTCAAAAACACTTAAACGCTTTTTGTTCTGCAGATACGTAAAATTAAACGGAGGAAATTGAATTAATCATTTCATTTCTTTTTCTTTTTTCTTACATTAAAAAATTAAAATTCTGCAAATTTTTAACGAAAAAAAAAATTTAAATAGAATTAAAAGTCCTCTAAAAAATTGATTTTGTAAATTTATTTTGACGTGACAACGTCTTATAAATTGGTTTGCCGGGTGACACTTGAAGAAACTGCGTTACGCTCCGCTCACGTTATGCGCTCACAATGAGAGCGACTGAGAGGCACGCGTCCCTTCCACTCGGGCATGGTTAGCCCGCCTAAGAGGGAGAGAGACAGACATTTTAAAAATATGAGAAAAAAACAAAAATTGGTTGCCTGTAAAGTCGGTATACGGGCGAAAGTTTTACGTGACAACGACTTTGAGTGGTAAAATAATTTTAATGTGAATATTCATTCGTATAGTAGGAAGAAGGATGAAATAATAGTAACAATTTAAAACATTTATTTATACAAAGAATTATATTTAAAACATTAATTTATATAAAGAATCTCGCACTGAATTTCATATTAACAAAATTTTACCACTCAAAGTCGTTGTCACGTAAAACTTTCGCCCGTATACCGACTTTACAGGCAACCAATTTTTTTTTTTTAATTTTTTTTCTTTCTTTAAACTACCGGTGTACATATCCTGTCAAGTCTTATCAAACGTGACACGTGGACTGAACGATTTTTCCTCTGTCCAACTCTTTTCAATACGCCACTGCCGAAAATACTGAAATATCTATAGAAAGAGATTCGATACATAATTCAAAAAACGATACTACGGTTAATTATTCAAACGGCGTGTATTATAAATATGTACAAGTTAAACCGTTAGAGTCCACTAAATTTTAGGTGGAATGGAGTAATACTGCTTATAACTTTCCAAAATTTGAGTTTTTGTTTTTAAAAAATTTATCGAAAAAAAAGGTTATTTCGCATATTGTTATTTTATGTTTTGAAAATGGATCTCAAAAATTTACTATGAGTAGCTCTATCTCTTACGATTTTGTGAGATGTATCAGAACTGCATATAAGAAAAAACAGAATAAAATCAAATAATTTTAATGATTAATGCAGATCATAATAATATCTTGTTTATACGATACATATATATTATTTTTTTTTGTACATTATACATATAGTTGGGAGATAGTACAGAAGTGAACGCTATTTCCGAAGTACTTTTGGAAAATCGTAAAGAACCACTGTTAGTTGGTTCTGTAAAATCGAACATGGGTCACGCAGAATGTTCCGCCGGGCTTTGCGGAATAGTTAAAGCACTGTTGACGTTTGAAACTGGAGTAATTCCTGCGAATCTACGTTTTCAGAACCCGAATAAATATATTCCTGCTTTACTAAATTCACAAATAAAGGTAATTTTTCACTGTTTTTTTTTTTTTTTAATTTTTCACTATTTTTGTTATATAATTGCTTTAGAAATGTTAAAACGATTTTTGTTTTTTTTTTTTTTTCTCCTTGTTTAACTGAAAAAAGAACAATTTATTCGATTATACAGCTCAAAACAAATTCTTTAATAGAACTTTTTAACCCAGGCACACTTATAAATCTACACATTAACGTGTTTTTTCTATTTCATTTCTTGTTGATTTTGAGTTTCACCAGTAACCAGATTGGATGCCGCTTTGACTCAATATGTGTTATCGCTTTTATACAAGTAAAAATAATCACATAAACTATGTTTTGTACCGTTCGCTACGACGTTCGACACATTTTTCGATTGTGAGTATCGTTTATACAATCAAACCTCGCAGATATATATATATTAAAAGATTATTTGTACTATTGCCTTCTCATCTTTTCGTATTAATCTGAAGTAGGTCGGAATCCAAACATACCTGCGGGGAAAATATTCTCACCATATCAACCGATTTTTAATGATTATTTCGAATTTTTTCCTAAAACATGAAGCAAGTGAAATTGGCCTAAAGGAGAATGCTAGTTCAAATGGCTATCGGGTTTGTGGACAGAAACCACGACGAATTGATTTAATCCTGCGGAATCAAGCTAAATTGTAACAAATCATTATAAATATCTACCAGAATCATTTTAGCCTTTTCACTCAAATTTTTTATCGAGTATGTTATCCCATCCAAACCTGGTGAAGATACATTTTGCTTATGGAGAAGAAAACAGCCCAGAATGAAATAGGCTGAAGTAAAAAATGTGCTTCAATCGTATTATATTTGGAACATGTTCCAACACTTGTTAGCTTCTTCAACTGTGGGCAAATAAGATAGAACCGCATTATCTATTTTTCATAATAATATAAAATAATAATATTATTTTATATATTTTCTTTTGAGCGTCCCAGCGGCTTTGACCCAACAACCACAGAAATTATAGAAAGGGTTAAATAGAGAGACGATTAGAAATAGAGCTTAGGAAAGATTGAAGTACAGGAATTATAGCTGGAAACAGGAAAGAAAGGACAAAAGAAGAATTATAAAGAGCAGGAAGGCCCAGGGCTAAGGCTTGGAATATCAAGCAGAGCGTTCAGAATCAAGGGTGGGACATTCAAAGAAAATGTGGTTTGCATCATATATGGGAGTAGAGATGGTACTATGAAGGGAAAAATCAGGAGAGGAGGACAGGGAAAAACAAAAACGTGAAGAGGGTAGAAGAGAAAGTATTAAAACGTAGTCTGATTAAGGAAATATCCTTTTTTCAGCACAACAAAAACTCAACATCGTTCAAATCGGACTCGCTTGCATGTAAAATTAATTCCATTTCTTAACCCAAGAATTCTGTCATATCCGGTCTTCCGTGACTTCCTCACTGCCCTATTACCTATCCTGAACTTGAAACAAACCAACACAATTTTTCTAATTCCTCTGCTCGTATAAATACGACCTCGTGCTCCATTTTAAAAAATCTCGTCGACTCTTCTCCTCGATTTTACTTAAATATGTTTATTTCCTTTCTCTCAGCCGACTGTACTCCTTCTGCTTGGAATACTTTCATCGTCATCCCGAACTCGAAACCTAACTCTTTCTCTCTTCACTCAATCTCAAAGTTTAATCAACAGCCGCCTAGTTTTGTAGCTCGAGCGCAACAGTCTATTACCCAAAACATGTTTCATTTTCTCTTTGGATACTCCAATAGTGTCGGTACATTTTGGTCAAATGTCTAAACCAGCATTCATCAATAAAAAGTTTCTTATTACTTCTATTGTTGACGTCATTGCTGTCTCACACTATCTGATTTTATACTCTCTTTTAATATCCAGCCTTCTTTTCTTACCTCGTCAATTACCTTTTCCAATATAGAAATTTCTTCTTCTCATCTCTATTCTTGCTCTAGACCAGTCTTTCATAGATTGCCTCGGAGTTCTTGCTTCAGTCGAACCCCGTTTATCCATCTTGTTAAAGCTGTTTCTTTGTTGCTTCATTTTTCCCCCTTTTTTTTCGTGAACGGCAGCTGTTATCCATCATTACACGTCTATTGCCCATTCTAAACTTCAAACCTCTTCAGCAAACATAGAAAACACTTTGTATTCATCTTTCTATCTCTCCTGATAAATTCTTTACTGGTAACTTTACTCTTCGTCTTTTTTGATTCTTCCTGAATTTATTTCTCCTGAAATAATGGTTCAATCCCTCTTGCTACTTCAGTTTGCTACTTCGGAGTATTTTTGAATAGTCGTCTTCCGTTCCGCAAATACATTAGTCATAAGTCCCTTTTGTATAAGAATTAGGGAAAGAAAAAAGAAAAAACAAAACTTAATTAGTCCCTTTTGTATAGTGATTGTAATGTTTCTAGATCAGTGCTTTCCGAATTTAATCGTGACTATAATACTTGCCTCCACCTTTGGCTTGAAACTCAGAAATCTACTCTTATCTTCTCTGTTCAAATATTCCTCCCTTTTTTTATTCAACGTTCCTACTGTACTTGTTTTTATTTAACGGTGTAGTTGTAAAAATTAAATATAACATTAGAGCAACTCTTTACGCTAAGCTGAAAAACAGTACACAGCCTAAATAGCTCATAAACTTCAATTTTAATTTATTATTAATCTATTGTTTTGTACAATTAATTAATCGTTTTTAACTATTTCTACGCATCTGTATACATTTTTCGTTCAGATAATAGCCGCATTCTTCTTTTAAAATAAGGCAAAATAATTTAATTATGAAATTAAAAAGGTCACATCGAAGAGTGTGAACTGGGTGAATACACAGAGGTCACTTCTTACCTGCAAATATAAAAACACTGGCTCGCACAAAAATATACGCGCACCCACACATGCACACCTGTTTAAAATGCGCTTTTGAACCTTTCTTAATTAACTTTGTTAAACCGATGCTTTCATTATTAAAACTATAAAAGTGCTAACGTTAACATGTTAGCAGCTCAAAGTCGTTTTTGAATAGTACAATGAGGCAATAGAATAATCGGAAAAAAAGCCGATTTTATCATTCACGCGGAATATATTACACTGTTCATTTGATTTGAGGAACTGATTAAGATATTAAGTTCATCATAGCGACAACCTTATAATTAATTTAATCGCACTCCCGTAATTGCGTAAATGAACTTTTATATTTTATTGTATCGGTTTATTTTTCGGTTAATTGAAAGTTACAAAAATTTAATCAAATTTTCATTTTTTTCTCAGTTGAATAAATACTTTTAAAAACATAAAGGAGATATTCAAATTACGAGTTTGTATAACTTACTATTTTTGAGAACAAAATCATAAAAAGTTTATACAAAAACATTTTTGATTTTGAAGTTAAGCGAACTTTTTATTTTATTTCGAATTACCTTTTTACTACTAAATGATGTGCGAATGAGATTACGGGAACATTTCTGTTGCATCTGTTGTAGTCTCGTCGATGTGTAAAAATCGCGTAGAGCGAAAAATTTAAAATACGATGAAAGTAAACTTAAAATAGGGGAAGAGCAGGCCAATTAACATATTTTAACATCAGCGGAAAAAGAAGCAGCCTAATCCAATCTAAGCTTGATATTTTAAGATGTTTGATATTAAGATACGAACTCTTTCGTTTATATTTTTAAATGCTGCAATGTGCCTGACGGGCCATTTCCATTTATTTCTTCAGTCGTATCTTTAATTCCAGTTCTTTCGCGAATAATCTCGTGCGGTTCAGATAAGTTCAAGCAATTTCCGTTTCAACTTTCAATGTAGACGTCTCAGAGCTATTTCATTAATTATTCTTAATTTACAGGTTGCTCTATGCACAGTAATTGTGATCATTGGACTTAATAAATGCCCTAAATGCGTAACTTGGTCTACCAACTTTGCAGATCTTCTAACTGTATACTGTTATTTTCTTGTAGCATACTTATTATACTGAATTATTCTATTATCCGTACTTATTTGTAAGCCGTTCAGTATTCACTATTTTCTTTGATGTACTTCGATCAGTCCCAATAACCCTACACCGTTATCATTCCTAAAACGTACCGATCGCTCTCTATATTCTTATACTTCTATGTGTTTTCACCAGAAATCTTTTAAGATTTTTTACATTGCCACAATGAATAATTTTGAGGACAGCGAATAAGATCCCTCGATTGAAACATTACGCCTTTTTATATCGGTTAATTGTTATCGATATTGTTGCACTTCGATATACGTGAACCATTTTCCTATTTCATTTTGATCTTTCAAAAAGGCCTATAATACTTTTTTTATTTTAATTATTCGAATAACATAGACGAATCAGATATGATCAATTATAAGTAAAATAAATAGTATTTTTGTGACACAATTTTACTGAAACAAATGGTGCTATTTACTTCCGGTTCATGTTCTTCGATACGTATTAATATGTAATCGGGACTATTGGATTTTAAGAAAATTATTGCGTGGACTTTTTATTAATCTAAAGAAAATTTGAAACAAAGTAATTTATTTATTTTTCAAAACTTAATCGTGGTACGAAATTAAATCTGAATCTATGCATCTGGACATATAGAACAATGGTCCGGTGTTTAAATTAAAATCGAGAATTAGATTTTAATTTTAAAATTAAACTTAAACAATTATTTATATGTTGTTATTTCTGAATAATGTATTCTTGATATATATATATATATATATGTGTGTGTGTGTGTGTGCGCGCGCGCGTATGTGTGTTATAATATATATATATATATATATATATATATATATATATATATATATATGCAAATAAACAAAAATTTACAGAGTTATTATAATCTTACTAAATTTATAATATTTTTATATACCATTTTGAACAGTCATACATTTTTTAGATCAGAAATTTAATGGACTTCTGTTTCTATGACTGACAGGTAGTAGATAAACCGACGCCTTACAAGGGTGGAGTGATAGCAGTTAATTCGATCGGATTGAGCGGAACAGACAGCATTGTACTGCTAAGACCCCACGAAGTATCTAAAACTGTACCAGAAGAAAATAAAAAAAAATTTAGACTGATTTGCGCAGCCGGAAGAAACACCGAAACTGTAAATGAAACTTTGGATAAGGTATTTGTTGAATTTTTCCTGAAATTAGTTTTTTCTTCAACAAAATTTTTAAGTAATTTCCTTTCACTAATTGTCGTTCCTATTTGAAATATATTAAATTAAAAATTTTGAATTATCAGATCGTAGCTCATAGAGAAGATGAAGAATTTTTATCACTGGTGAACGATGTTTACAGTAAAAATATAACTGGATACGATTATAAAGGCTACGCGGTAATAACAGATGACGTCGTAAAAGAAGTTCAGGTAATTTTAGCAGTTCGTTATGTAACGCTTTTGTATCGCATATAGAATATCGTAGTGAATAATATAGTATCCACAAATCGTTTCTCATTGAGAAAATTAAGAAGGTACGTTAGAACTCATTGGAATATACTCTCCTTAATATCTACCGTAATAATTTTGAAGATTGCTGTGGATTCAGAAATGAATGCTTTATACGATTTCGATAGCACCTTAAGAATTTTATCTGCGTACGAAATAAGCGGATTAGTGGCTAATAGTTGTACGGCAGTAGCAAAGATTTATTTTCAGCGGTTGGGAAATCAGAATGTAGAAACTTAAAAGAGTGCTAAAAATATTTATACGTTGTAAACATTAAAATACATCGAAAGGACATAAACAGATAAAGTATAAAAAGAAACGCGTAAAAGAATCTGTTTTCGTTTGAAAAAATGAAAGTTCATGCATGAGTCTATTAAAAAATATTTATATCCAAGCAAAAAGAAGAAAAAATCTTCATTTAGATAAATAAAAATCATAAAATTGCAGACGTTATACGCATAAAATTGAGTTGAAAAATATTTGTGGAGATTTTTTTCTTAAACTATTATAGTGATTTTTTTGATTTTTTTATTGCGAAACGATCTGCAATATTGTTGCTTAAGCTATAGTCAATATTCGGTAAAGCCGAGTCGTTTATTCTGTTTTTCGCATTTTTTTTTTTTTTTTTTACTTTAAAATAAGTGGCGCGTCTCACAAGACATACTGCCCATCTGTGGGTTCCCGACGCTTTTACCAACTCAAGAATTAATTAAAATAATGACTAAAACATAAGAAACAAAATCTTGGCAGTGACAGAAACTACATAAGAGGTGTGACAATTATTTTTCGTAGAATTGTTTCATGTACTGACGTATGAAAACATTATTTTCACTAGTCAATTCTAAAATAAAAGACACATACTCTAAAAGATTAATTAATGTTTAACTTTTTTTTTTTTTCTTTTTTAGAAGCCATTCGTAGCTTATTGGCTATCCTTAGCTGGTATAGCAAATGATTGTGACCTGAAGGGTTCGTAGTCCAGTGACTAATCCTTGCATTAATAACTTATGTTTGAATGGTTCTCACAAAAGTGTTTTTTTTTTTTTTTTTGCTAAGCCAGGTTTAAAAAAGTTTAAGAATCAACTCAAAGTGGTCTTACGCCTTCAAGTTCATTATCGATAGAGGCCAGAGAATTTTACATTTTGGAGTCCAATAACTTGTATTAGTAACTTATGTTTGAATGGTTCTCACAAAAGTAATATTTTTTTTTGGTGCTAAGCCAGATTTTTTTGTTCTTCTTAGTCTGCGAACTTGCGTTTGTTGCGAATTGTCCAGTAGGCCAATTGCAATCTAGTTCGTGTGATTATATAACCGTTCCTATGAAAAGTGGTTAAGCTATACCCGAATCTGACTGTACGAAGAAGAAGAAGAAGAAGATGTTTTATTGCCATCCTCTTGACATACTCCAAGCAAAGGTCATCATGTATGGTTTTGTTCGTTAAGTATCATGGGGCGCCAACGATTGACTTTAGAGTAATATTTTGGTACCTTTGAATCTTCATAATATTGCTCTTTGCACTGCTGAACCACAATTCGCATCTGTACTTCCATATCGGAGCGAGTAGTTGGTTGTGTATAATAGTAGTTTATTTTTTAAGAACAACTGCTAATAGTCGGTGTAGTTTGCTGGTTTTGATTCTGAGTCAGCCTTTTTTGTGTCAGTGTGCTGGGCGCCACGTTAGCTTCTAGTCTATAAGCCTAGGTGTTTAACGTCTTTTTCGATTGCCATTATCATCGATTTTTATATTTTCTGGTTCTGTATAACGATATTTGTAAATACTATATGTGCCGATTTATTTTCATTTATTTTAATTCGCCATTTCTTATACCATGGCATAATTTTATTCGCTGCTCTTTGCAATTATCTTTTTTGCTTTTGTTTGACTTAAATCCGATCACAAGAATGCGGCGGCATCTGCAGAAGTTGCCATTAAGGAATTGCCTTCAACTGGTATATCTGCTGTAAAAATAAGATACAATAACGGCCTCAAAACACTTCCCTATGGAACTCCTGACTTAATTATATATTTTAAATACTTCGCCGCCATACTTGATTTGGTAGTACGTTTGATCCACATACGATGAAAACAACTCGTAATAGAGATTTGAATTTTTTTTTTTTTTTATACAATAAGCCGTCATGCCATAGCCTTACATCCAGAAATACGACATCGCAAATCCTTTTCTCTTCCAAGTCAGATTCAATTTTATGTACCACCTTATGTACCTGTTGGACTGCAGAGTGTTTAGCTCTAAACCCGTACTGATGAAATGGTACTCTATTTGGTATTCATTAACTACAGGAAGCACTCTTTTTAATAACAGGGTTTCGTATAATTTCTATATCACTGGTATTATTGAAATAGGCCTGTTGTAAGTGGTTTATTATGCTTCGGTAGTACTACTACTATTTGCGAAAACTTTAACTGCGCAGGATAGTCGGTTAATCTCAGTATAGCGTTGAATATATATGTTAATAGCAGTGCATTTACGGCGGTAATTCCTTTAGGACCTTAGCGCCTATTATATTGTAACAAGCCGCTTTTCATTGTTTTAATTGCAGCCTTAATCTCCCTTGGTGATGTTAGCTTGATAGGAGGATAGGTATTAAAATTGTTTTCATTTATAGGTAATGTATCATCTCCAAGATTTGGAATAAAGACGTTGGTGAGGTGTTTAGCGAATCTTCCGCTTTTTCGTTTCCATCACACGTCCTGATGCAATGGATTTTTTGGTCTCTTTAAACTTCTCGTTGTTTTCCATAGCGAGTATTCATTATCAACAGGAGATAAAGATACAGATTGATTGAAAGTATCATTTTTTAGCGCGTTTGAAGCAGCTGTTTAACTTTTTTTCATTTGTTTGTTCAATTTTTATCTCCTAGGTGTCTGCTTGTTTACCACCTTAATCTTAACTTATCCGTATATTTTACTTCGTTCAGGATTTGTGTTGGATAGCAAATAGCTAGAGAAGTTGTCCTAATTTGCGGCGCGCTGTTCCAAGCCAATTCTTGAATGGTTTTGATAAAATGCTGCAATACATTTTCTAGGTCAAGTTTATTCTAGTTTGATACGCCTAGTGTGATATTTTCTTCGACTTTCTTTCTGAACATTTCTCAATTAGTGCGTTTATTATGAAGTTTTTGTTTGGTTTTTTTAGTTATAACAGTATTACTTATTATAAGAATCACTGGGTAGTGTGATCAGATGTCTAACTTAATTACATATGCTGTATAAAAATTTAAAGAAAACATGTCTGACCAGCATTGAATAGCTTACAACTGCAAGCTATACCGATGAAACTTAAAACCTCGGCAAAAGTGAATTTGACGTCATTTCTGATATTTAGATTATTTTTAATAGTTTGTTTACTTATTTTCCTTTACAGTTTACGGCAAGGAGGATGGAAATTTTTAATGGAATGTTAAAATAATATCAGTTGAATAGACACGTTAATGGACAAAAAATTTGTAAATATTTCTTTGTTTATTTAGCAATCGGGAGAAAGCAATCGTCCAGTATGGTATGTTTTCGCTGGTATGGGTTCGCAATGGGCCGGCATGGCTCGCGATCTAATAAAAATACCTGTATGCGAAAAGGCAATCAGAAAAATACACGAAGTATTATTAGGGACGGAAAATTACAACTTGTTGTCAATTCTTCTGTCGGAAGATGAATTAACATTCGATAATATTCTAAACTCCTTAACGTGCATAGCTGTTGTTCAAGTAAGTTTAAAACAGATTTCACACTGTATCATTCGTGTGTATTTGATTTGAATAAAGAAAAGAAAAAAATACATAATTTTCCTTATTCTTTATCATCTAGCCGGATGAAAATCATCTTCCGTTTCATTTTTGTTAACGTTATCTATCCCATTTTTCGTTAGGTTGCTTTAGTGGACTTGTTAACGTCATTGGGAATAACACCGGACGGTATGATAGGTCATTCCGCGGGTGAGGTAGGATGTGCGTATGCGGATGGTACTTTAACAGCTGAGGAAACTGTATTTACAGCGTACTACAGAGGTCGTAGTATTTTAGAAGCTAATTTAGATCCGGGTGCTATGGCTGCAATAGGTAAGTTATAACTAAGTATTGTTTTAACGAAAACAAATATGCAAATTATGAGAATTATACATTATATTAAAAAAAAAAAAAAATCTACGAGAACATGAAAGAACGGCTAACATAAACTATTGATAAACTTTACAATTTTACATTTAATTTCAGTTACGTTAATTTAGATGGTGTCCTTAATTTTAAAATTAACTTGAACGCTTTTACGACTGCGAAATCGACGGTACTATTACATATTTCCAATGCACGAAAAAAATAGGTTTGACCTGGGAGGAAACCAAGAAACGTATTCCGGAGAGTATTGTCGCAGCTTGTCACAACAGCGCCGACAGTGTTACAATTTCCGGACCTCCGGCCGATATAAAAGCGTTCGTCGAGGAATTAAAATCGGAAAATGTGTTCGCCAGAGAAGTGAAAAGTTCCGGATGCGCTTTCCACTCGAAATACGTCGCCAAATCCGGTCCAATCTATAAAAAATATTTAGAAAAGGTAACAAAAAGTTGTCCCCATACCGTTATAACGAAAACGTAAGGTTAAAATTTGCTACAAAAAAGTAGTCGAAACAATTATAAAATCTATCCGGATGCGGAGCAGAATTTTCTTAAACAATTTATAATTTAACAAAAATTACACTTTATTTCTGTCATCTTAGGTAATCAAAAATCCAAAATTGAGAACATCACGTTGGATAACTAGTTCGCACGCGGAATCCAAATGGAACACTCCGGAAGCTTTATATTCCGGTCCAGACTACCACGTCAACAACCTGTTAAGTCCTGTGCTTTTCCGGGTACATAAAACACTTTTCATTTGTTGTTTTTTTTGGTTTTTTTTTGTTTTTTTTTTTTTTTTTTGTACGATTAATGAATATTTACCTGTTTCTTCCTGTGATTTTATTAGCCTCCATAACTCTCGAAATATTTTTAAAGCAATAAGAATAATCGAATTCAAATCAAACCAAATAAAAAGTTTAAAACAAAGTGGTTAAGATGTTGCAAAAAGTTATTAGCTCTGTTTCACAATAGTTTTTGTAAAATGTAAAGAAAAATCAAATTTACCAGTAGTACTGTATTGTCGGCATAAATTAAAAGTTTACATTACACGTAAGTGTCACAAAAATCGTCAATATAAATCAAAAATTATAGTGAACCTTAATACTTTTCTGGAGGGACGTTATTGTGATTCTTTTTTTTCTTTTTCTGCTAAACATGTTATAGAGTTTCGTTAGTATACTAAACGAGTTATATAAACAATCACGGCACCCAGTGGAGTACAGTTAACATAATGCTGTAAATAATAGTAAGCATTGCTTTTTGGTTAGGGTTTTTAAGAAAAGCTCGTAAGCAATGAATGTGTGCGCCGGCACAAGCTTACAAATTAATCGTAGGATTGAATACGAACAAGCCACTGCCCTGAAGATAAGAAATTTGATTGAAATCAAAGGAGCCATAAGTAATAGTCAATGGTATTGCGATCATGAAAGCAACGGAAAACCACCTGATTATTCCTTATCATAGGAGTTACGTGACAGTAGTGATGGTTATAGATACTTCCAAAGATGGTACGTCATGAAATCTAATTAATGACTGGCGCTGTACTAATACCGAGCACACGGATGTGATCACTTGGACATCACATACGAAATTAGCGACTAGACGGAAGACAAACACGTCGAGTAACCGCAACAAAAGCAAGGAAATTAATGGCAATCGTAAATGAGCAAAAATACGTAGTATAAAGATATTAGGAATTACTAGTGGAAGAAACAAGGTCACTCTGAATATGAAAATTATGTAATTTATCACTCTGGTACTGACATAATATTCAGTGCAGTAGTTCTCCTGCTTTAAAAAAAACTTAAAAATTATATATTAGCCTACGAAACGAATAATGATAGAATAATATGCAATTGAACAGCAAAGCGTGACTATAATTTTCGGAAATTTGAATGCAAAAGGTCGGAATACTGGAAGACTCTTGCGAAAGCGGACTGCGGCACAATGCTTGTTGCTAGAAGGAAACATTTTTAAAAGAATACGAGCTGTTAAAAATATTGAACATCATTTTATTAATCAATTGTTAAAAGTATTAAATGTGATCACGACACAATGATCGCTGCAGACACCCAAAATACATATTGTTACGGTTCCCGTTCTCTCTTGGTTTAAACTAGTTCGGGCGCCAATGAAGAAAAATTATTCAAAACTTAAACAAAAAAAAGGAACCAAAAAAAACACGAATAACAAAAGAGGAAAGGGAAGCCTTTCCTACCCACCGCGGAGAGGTCCACTGTGTCCCTTGCTCAATACGCAAACCACGCGAAAGCCAATCACGAGGATTAGATTAAAAAACCGGAAGAACAAAAAGCGAAATTAAATAAAATAAAATAACAAAAAACTATACATTTACTATATCTATCAAAACTCCGTAGGCGGTAATTCTACTCGACTAGTTAATGGCCCTCTTCTACGTACAAAATGCGGCAAAACGATAATCGAATCGCTGACCTAACTTAAAATACACACGCAAACTATTCGCAATTCTTTTAGTCCAGGAGGCAGTGAATTTTTTCGGTACTAATTTTCGCGAACATCGATAAAATTATTCAGTTATTTCATATATATTAATTACGTGATTCTTAGGCTACCCCCTATTCGAAAAAATGTCCCAATTTTATGTAACGCAAAATGTCCCAAAAAAATGTCCAAATTTTATGTAACGTTTGTTACATTTTATAGGATTTTTGTTATTGTTATTGTTATTTAAAATATGTCACAATTTTATGTAATGAAATATGTAACGAAAAATGTAACGAAAAAATGTCTTAATTTTATATAATGAAAGTTAAATATTAGAATAGGACTTTTGTGGTTATGTTATTTTTTTTTTTGTGTTGATGCCAGTAAGAATTACGTTGTAAATTTTGATCGTTTTATACAAAGTATAGAAGAGAAAGAGACAGAAATGAAAGCAAGAGGGGTCAAGGGGCACAGCCTCTTGCGAGGTCAAAATGGCCGAGTTTATATATACATATATATGGGGGGGGGTCGATGGGTTTAAGCGGAAAATGCATTAGAACATACAAATTCACTACACTTTTTTTTTCAGTGATGAAAATTGTTGTAATAGTAAGAGATATACTGAAGGTAAGTAAAAAAAATGTTTTTTTTTTCAGTTTTCCACCTGCCAGACATATTACCATACTCACAGATTAGATAGACTATTTTTTTCACTTACCTTCAGTATATCTCTTACTATTAAATAATTTTTATCACTGGAAAAAAGGGTGTAATGGATTTGTATGTTCCAAAGCATTTTCCGCCTGAACCCATCGGACCCCTCCCTATATATACATATTTATATGTGTGTGTGTGTGTGTGTGTGAATTTTGCTTAGAATTACTCCCTGAATAATTTTATCGATGTTTGCTGACTGCGAAAATTAGTACCGAAAAAATTCACTACCTCCCGAACTATTTATTTTCCCTCTTCGAATTAGTTCGTTAATTATGTATTATTATGTATTATGTATTATGTATTGTTATTATTATTATTCCTATTATTACTATTATTATTTTTACGTCTTTTTTATATACATACATACATATGTATAATATTTAAATTAAAAGAATCAACCCATTCGGTTCGTTAGAACTACCTCCCACCGAGTTCGAAGTTGTCACGCCGATAATAGGCTGACAACTTAAATCGCAAAGTTAAAGAATATTCAAAATTGCATTTCGACGACAGATAACAAACGTAAACAAATATTAATCATCGGATCGTCTCGTATCCGATAACAGTTCCGTTTTATTCCACGCACCGCGATAAGAACGAGACGATATTATTAGTATATCAGCATTAACTCACGCACTCAGCCATTCACGCTACACTCTTTAATAGATCGCATTAACTGATAACTAGAGTGTTGACTTCAGTCAGCTCGTGCGTACAGAGGTAACGTGTTTCGTGTGTTTCACTTTACGTTTGCATCGTTCGTCGCTACAGTAATTACGGTCTGGGAAAACCCGTAGACAGTTCTTATCGCTACCGTGAACGTGTACAACGTTGAGATGTAGTGTACTCTTCGCGTTTTTAGCCGACTTCAAAAAAAGGAGGAGGTTCTCAGTTCGACCGTATTTTTTATTTATTTATTCTTTTTGGCTGTTTCTATTATTTCGTTTGCTACCACGTAAATGATTAAACAAGATCATCTTCCGTTGAAGTGTACGAGCGCGGGCGGCGGCACTAGTAGACCACCGGATCCGGATATAACAGGTATATCGAACAAAGCGAGAGCAAGCCCGATTCAAATTAATACTGCTATTTACAAAGAACGACACTCCGGACGAAATAACAATTTAGCTGATAAGCAGAATAACACGCACTGCTATTAACATGCAGATATCTACCTCGGCTCCTTTATTGTAATAATTCAATCTGTTGAAAGGAACATACGAGTACATGTAGGTAATTTACATCCACTTATGATTTGTGCTCTCCAATGTTCCCGGTTTAATTTTTTTTCAACGTAATAGATCGAACAAAATAAAAGCCGCTTTTAACAACGCAAAAGACGCTAATAATTTAATTTTGCAAATATATAATAGGAAAGATTCAAAGGCCTTTGTTATACATAGTATATTATATATGTACATAGTTACGGAATAATTCGAGATGTACCGACTGATGATATATCTGATGAAGAAGTTATGGCCGAAATTGAAAGTGACATCGAAGTCGCTGGCATCAGACGGATTCATCGCCGTATGAATAATGAGTTAATACCTACTATGTAGAACTGCGGAAATAAAGTTCATTGGTAAAACACGAGCAAACCACATCAGTATTTACGAATTACACTTTCCGGTAGAAATTAGTTATCATCCGCCGGGACTATGTCTAAACGGTTGTAGATATGGACATATATGTAGCTCCTCAATTTCGTTCCAAACCGAGATGTCATTGTGTTACCAGGATCATCACAGTCTACTTCTTGCACTTCTGTTCCTGCTATCCATATTCGGTGTCGTAACTGCAACGAAAATCATATGATAACCGACGACAAATCATGCCTATATTATATCCGTAAATTAAATATTGCAAAAATCAAGGCCACAGAAAATGTATCAACCTCGGAAGCTGTACAAATAATAAATTCAAAAACAGTGAACAGTGGTTTTACATACGCTGATGTTGCGAAATTCAAAAATTCCGGCCACTATCACATCAAGACGATACATTAGTGGAATAATGTCCCACTTACATTCGAAAATCAAACAAAAAAAAAAAAATTATCTCTTCACACTCCAATTATCTCAAAATACGATTCCCTCTTATCCTCTCCTAATGGCAGAAATAAAGAATGTTCTTCAACTCAGAGAATATTACGAAACCACCTTCCAACCCGCTTAACGAAAACCATACATTAATTTCTAACCCTTCTAACAGTCTTTTATCTTCGTCAAATTCCTATCCATGTGATTCTAATAATAATACAAATTCACTGCCACCTAAAAGAGAACCCAAAGATATAACTAACTCTTCGTCAAAATCCTCCTCTTGTTCTACTTCAATCTCTTCTAGTTCTTCTTCCTCTGTAATTCAAAATAAAATTTTTAAAAAGATATTAATTCTAACTATAAGCCATCACCTGATTACATTAAATTTTGCAGATAATATTTCCTACTCGCTCTACCATCTTGTCACATTTTATCCCTCTAAATGTATAATTAATAATTAGTGTATATATTTTTTATGTATTATAGTGTAATAATCTAAGTACGACTTGTTCATATAGTAATGTTATTAATTACTTCACTCGTGTTATTTTAAGTTTCATCGTCGCTGCGTATTTAAATTCGATACTTCTTCCTTACATCCATTTTCCCTTTTCACTCCTACCCGTTTCTACCAATTTTTTCCCTCTCTCCGTACCCTTTCCTATAATTCTAAATGTATTACTTATGATCCCAAATGTTGACCTCAAAATACTTCAGTGGTCGACGTCTGAGAGCTAATAAGACTTCTCTAGAACATCTATTATCTCAGTATAAAATATCGCGGTAGCTCTAATATCAGAGACTTGGTTAAAAAACTCATCTAAATTCTCCATCAAAGGTTTTAATATAATCAGGTCGGATCGTGATGACAGCTATGGAGGTACAGCAATCATTCTATGGGAAAACATTTCTTCCACTTCCTACAATTCCTTTCCCCCCTTGACTTCTTCTGCAGATCTCAATTTAGTCCACGTATCAATTCCAACTAATAATTACTCACAGGCTTTTCACTTTGTCCCCCCATATATGTTCCGCCCAATTTCATAATCTTTTCCTTTTCCTCTAACTTAAATTCGATAACTCAACCTTTTATTATTGGTGGGGGGGGGAGATTGGAATGCTCATTCTCCCTTGTGGCGTTGCACTTATCTTAACAGAAATGACGCTGCAATAAAGGACGCTATTCATGAAAACAACATCATTCTTCTTAACAATCATTCTCCTACTCTTTTTAAAAACTTTCTAACTCCCATCTCCGTATTGACCTTACCTTTTCTTCGCCTAATATCAGTCTACAATGCTTATGGAACACTTTAGGAAGTACCTTCGGGAGTGATCATATATATCTATTATTATTACTGTCAATCATTATCCCGTCTACTACTCAATTCAAACCATTGCAATCTCCTGAATGGAATCTTAAAAAAACTGACTGGGCCGAATTTCCATCCACCCTCGATACCTCTCTTTCCCTGATACACCCAAACTTGTATACAAATATAACAGCCTCATCCAATCAATTTATTCCACTCTGCCCTCATCCTCTCCTTCGTCAATCCCTCCAACCAACTTTAAAGCCCGCACGTCTTCTTCTCTGTGGGGGAACAACGACTGCAAATTAAGATTTGAAGAAAGTCTTCGTACATTTAAAATCTTCAGGTCATTCCCTTCCATGACAAATTATTTGTACATAAAAAATCTAATGAAAAAGCCAGATATACCTACAAAATGGCCCAGAGGAACTCTTGGGAAAAGTTTTGCTCCGCCTTCTCATATGATACTCCCCTCTCTGACATATGGAAAATGGCTAGGAGGCCCTTAAAACTCTCTTATCAAATCGCCTTTCTCACTATAGTATTCCTAAGCAAAAGTGTATTTATTTCATCTATTGCATAGCACCCTCCTATGTTCCTAATACGGAAGAAACTACACCTATAAAGTTTTCTCCTAACTACTCCCCACCACACTTCCTTACTGCACCATTTTCCATTAACAAATTACGCTCTCATACCTAGTTATTTCTCTTGAATTCCTTCGTAATATATACAATCTTTTTTTATCCTCTGGTACTCCCCCTCCTTCTTGGAACTCATTCATCATTATCCCTATTTCTAAAAAAAATTCATCTTCTCTTCGTCCTATAGCTCTTGCTTCGTGCTTAAGAAAACTTTTCGAAAGTTTATTGAATCAGCGGCTCATACGGTGGTTAGAAAATAAGGATCTACTGCCCGATAACATGTTTGGTTTCCGTCCGAGCAGAAGTTCTTGTGACTACCTATGTTCATTCGTATCCGATATATATATATATAAAACATTTTTCGATAAAAAACATACTCTCGGTGCTTTTATCGACGTGTCTTCAGCTTTCGATAACGTCCACCTTCCTTTATTACAAAGTAAGGTGTCGTCCATCAACATTCTTTGGCAGGTCATTTGTGTCATTTTCCATCTTTTAAAAAATCACTTAATTCGTCTATTTACTCCGTTTTACGATACTATAAGGAAAATTTACCGTAAGTTACCGCAGCGATCTTATTTAAGCCCCACCTTTTTTAATATTTATACACTCGAAGTAGCTTCCCTTTCTATTCCTTGTTCTTTGCTGATGATATTGTTTTGTATTCATCCTCACTTGATATTACTATAGCAAATGAAAAATTTAATAGCTCCCATTGCACCAATATTTATCTTTCAGTTTCTCCCACCAAATCTGCTTGCTCACTTTTTACTTAGCGCCCATATAGTTTATCCTCAGTTAACGTATCCTTGAATAACTGCTTAGTTCCTTTAGTTAGTTCTTTCCGTTCTCTTGGAATTTTTCTTAATAGTCAACTTACATATTCGGACCACATTAATTATCTACACACTTCTACTCTTAAGAGGTTGGACTTACTTAAATCCCTTGCGCCTCCTACAAAATGGAGTAGCGATCCAAGCATTTTAATTACTCTTCATACAAATATAATTCGTTCTAAATTGGACTACGGCTCTTTTATTTACGGGGGCGCCTTAAAAAGTCTGCTTGTTAAACTGGATCGCATTCAAAATTCATGCCTACGTCTTTGATTAGGAGCCTTAAAATCTACTCCTATTACAGCTATTCATTCGGAGTCCCATATTCTACCCCTAACTCTACACAGATCCCTTCTTAGATATATATTCTTAACAAAACGACTTCCCTCTCCCAATCTCCTCCATTCCTGTAGATATATACTATATAAATGGCGCTTTCCCCCTTATAAAATTCCATTATTATCCTATATTTCTCGAAGGCTCTCAACACATTACTTATTATAACAAACCTCCTTACTTCTCCCTTAATTGTTGCAGCATTCTAACGTCACCGAAACTATTCTTATTACCTTTACATGCCAAATTATTTTCGATTCATACGGCCAATAATGAATTCAAAAACATGATGCAACTCCTCTTTCATTCTAATAAGTGCCCATGAAGTAGGAGCATCCTTCTCAATTCCTTTACAAAATTATTTTGAATCCTTCAGACTTTCTCCCCACTGTTCCATCTTTTATGCCGAATCGTATGCAATTTCCCATGCTCTTTTTTTTAATTATCTAATAATCTCTGACTTCAGGAGTGTCCCAGAATCCATCTGTTCATCACATCCTACTCCATCCTTTTTGATTCAACCATTCTCTACGTTTACACAATTACTACCAATCTATCTAGATTCAACATCATACAGGTTGATTTTCTATGGATTCCCGGTCGTTCTGGCATAGAAGGTAATAAAAGTGTTGACTTACTTTCTCATAATGCCGCACAAAACGGTAATGCTATTAACAATTTTCCGACAGATAACATCATTTCCCTCTCCAAACAATTCCATTTCAAGCTTTGAGCAGACACTTATACTTCTTCCTCCAACCGTAGCTCCTTCTATTCGACTATTCAACATACACTTCCCCGGAAAACATGGTTTTCTTTCTTCCCCTCGCTCCGCCGATCCGTAATAGTCTCGATGTACAGGTTGCGCTTCTGACATAGCTTGCTTCCCTCCTCTCGCTACCGTGTTTCTCTTTCATCTACTCCCTTTTGTCCATTTCGACCCCGCAATGTCAACTTCTACTGCGATGCTAATCATTTATTTTTTGCAGTGTTCTTCCTTATATTACGAACGATCTTTCTTATACTCAAATCTTCTTAGAGTTAATATTCCTCCCCCTACAGTGCTTCTTTTCTTCTTGCTTTCCCTCAGCCGTCAGTTGTTCCAATAATTTCTTCTTTTTTTTTTGTCCTCGGTCTCTGGTCGTATTCGATTTTAGTTAGATTATAATAAGTTCTTATTTTGTAATGGGTCAATAATATGCCTATATAAATGACGCGCCAAAATAAATTTATTAAAAAAAAAAACAGATAGTTATATTCGCGTTTGTACCAATGAACTCTAGCACAAACTAAATCTAATACACTGAATTAATTAAGTCTACTTATTCATATGACATTCATTCAATTATCAAAAAGTAATGTTAAAAGTTATGTAAAATAATTAATTAATATTGCTAAGAAATTTTACGTTAACATATGGAAAACTTTCTCATTTTGAAAAATCTATTAAATTATTTCATTCACCGGAAAGGAAATTGTTTATTTGATATACTTTATGAATTATTAACACGTTAAAACATCCAACATGTTTCGATTAATCGTTGAACATTTTGATTTCTTTAATATTTTAATGGTAGTTTATAAATTTCCAAATCACTTATCCGTAATTAAAATTATTTAAAGTATAAAATCCAGAAATTATGTAATAAATTGTACTTGGCCAATTCGTATGCGGCGTGTTTCATTCTCTATCCCATCGAAATATTCATTGTGCAATAGAACACATTTAATAATAAACAAGAACTATAATAAAACGGACGGTCGTTATTCCGCTCATGCGTTATCCGGTAAACACAAAATCGAAGTAATGTATTTAAATTACTCAAAGTTTCTCTATTATTCAAGACTAAACCGATTTAGTGCAACTTGATCAGTGACGTACGAAAAATTTATTTAAAAGATCAATGACGTTTTAGTTCTCGAGTAACGAAAAACAACAAATTAATTATTTAATTTTTTCTTTCTTTGTTTTTAGTAACCACAAGATATTTAAAATCACTAGATTCGACCTTATTAGATGTATTCAGTACATTTCACACCTCTGTTCACAATTTCATTCGCAATTTATATAAAAATACAAATCTAAAAATTCAGACGTATAAAAAAAAGTTATAAGCGGAAAAGGGGAAAATACACGAAAGACATTCAAATGAAATCAAGCGCCATTTCATTTTTTAAATACTCGTAATTCCCTTGATAATCTTACCGTCTTCTAGAACAGTGTTAGCGGTTCTAATGCGAATTTTCTTATCGGGTTCCGTATATTCTACACGTGTAAAACCAATCATTCGACGAAAACAACTTATTAAAGGTCATGTTCAAGGATAGTTAACATATTTTACAGGGGAGGGGAGTGTTAACCAAATACACAGAACAGCATTGTAAACCGCTTATTTGCTCATATTAAAAAATGACAGGGAAGCATTTTACGAATGAAAATGATATTGGAAACATTGATAAATGTTAAAAATAGTCCATATTTTTTCATTCGCAAATCTGGGAACTCGGAACGTTAAGGATCTCCTATAAGCTAAATATTCGATTAGGAGTTATATTTCATAATTTAGTAGGCGCTCTTTTTGTCTACTGTAAACCCCGAAACGGTCTATAATTCCTGTTATAAACGTTCAGAAAGCATCGTTTATATTTCGACGAACTTCTAATATAAATTGATAAGCACTAATTCAACGACAATTTATCATACGCGTAACAATTAGTAATTGTGTTTAAAATACATTCGGTAGCGCGGTGGCCTAGTGGTTAAGCTGCTTGACTACCGAACCAAAGATATCACAGGCTTTCGCGAGTTGTCTCGTTTCAGATCCAAGTCGCTGTCGTCCCAGTGATATATACTTAATCTGAAATAGTGAATATTGGTTATACCAGATAAATCTGGGAAAGTAAAAGCGGATCCCATGAGAAAGGAACAGGCCCCAGTATTCTCCATAGATTCATTAGGCTTAGTAAATTATGAAAAGCTTAATTTCACAACTCCGGACGCCCTGTCTTACTTGCAAAATATATATATATAGTGTTAGCGAATGTCCTAAAAGTGTATTTCTAAATACAGTCGAAATCAGTTTAGACGAAACTGTAAGAACAAAAACTATGTTAAGCATTAAAAGAAATCTCATCTTAAAAGTTGGTACTGTACATAGTTATTCTATAATAAGCAAATAATAAATTTCATATTATAATTATATAATTACGAAAAAGATTAATGTTTTGCTTTTCCAAAAAAATCAACAGTTTCCTTTTGAGCACTCTTCTCTACTAACTTATTATCTATAAATTACCCTAATTAGTTTAAATTATTTTTAAAAATTATAATTAGCGAATTGGTACATCGCATCATCAGTTTCCACTGCCGGTGAAAAATGTAAACTTTTTCAATTCCGCAAAACATCAAGTTTCCGTATTAAGCGAGACTTCTTCATTTTTGTTTTTGTATTATCAGAATAAAATACCATATATAATGTAAGTACATCGATTTAATTCCAGACCAAATTTGCATCTCACCCTGAACAACTTGCGCTGTTTTCAATTAGCTTTTTTTAGAAATCCGGGAACACTGTTCGTAAGACGCCAAAGAGGAAAAAATGATTACGGCAGTCGAGATATTCGAAATAAATTAAAGTTCAAGTAAATAATTTAAAAGATGAAATAAAAATAAAAATCTAATTATTATAAAAATATATAAAGCAAAAGTTTCTTTATTAATTTGTTTTATTATTCGAGAAATGCCATGCTTAGATTCCGAATTTTGATAGAAATTTTAATAGTTTGTTCTGTTGTTGCATTTTATTTTTAAAAATTTTTCATTTTTAATCCCATCGCTTGAATAGAGACTGTTGAACAGCAGAGAGTTAAAAAAAAAAAACGGTCGATTTTATATAAAGGAAGAGGAACGAGATACCGCGCGACCACTGAAAATGTTCGTTTTAACACTTGAAATTTAAATTTTCAAGGAATTGTTGTACCGTGTTTCGATTTTACATTTTTATGTTTACGTTTTAAATTTTCATGAATATTTCGAAATACTCGGTGCCGTCTGCGAATAGCCTTCATCACCATTGCGAGACGTAACGTATGAACAGTGCATGTGCGAACGGCTAGTAAATGTGTGAGTGCACGCATGTAAATATAAAAAAGAGGTAGTAAACCATCGAATCATGGTAATACGGAATGAGAGAAAAGTATGTATCTTGTTATAATGTAGATCTTTACGATAATGACAAGGGTTGAAAATATCCATTAATAGACGTTTTTAGCAATTGTGAAGTAGTAGTTGTGGTGGAAGTTTCATGAATTTAATTATCCCTTGCTTCTAAGACCTATATAGTATTTTCTCTATTTCCATGCACTCTATATAGCATATTTTTCTAGTTCGATTTAACAAAAATACTCTAAATAAAGGACTGAATCTGAATCGGTTAGCTGAAGTTTAGTAGTTTTAATGTTCGATCTACATGTTTATTATTCTCCATTCTTCGAAGAAAGTATACACACTTTTTTGTGAGAAAAAAATTATTATTTTCACCGATGAACGTTTTATTATAGTCGTCTAATTAAGCGCGCGCCAATATATGTTATTACAGTGGACTAATGTGTATATGTTTAGATAAATCAGATTATTAATTTGTGATTTTTAATTGAACAGGAAGCAATGCAGTTCATACCCGCAAACGCGATAGCCATTGAAATCGCGCCTCATCATTTGATGCAAGCAATTGTAAAACGAGCTTTGGGACCAAAAGCTACGGTTTTGGGACTACTTAAAAGGCAACATAAGAACAATTTAGAATTCATCCTTTCGAACATTGGAAAGTACGTAATATTGACAACTTGTTTATCGCGTTTACGCAATTTTTCCAACTCATGCACATTATATGTAACATTCACATTTCTATAAAACTTTTGAACTATACATAACAACAGGTAAAAATGATTTAGTATCTCATAAGAGGTAATGGCGACATCGCGAAATTATTTGTGAGGATTTTATGAAAATATTATCGGGACGTTATAAATAAACCGTTAAAGCGTGCACGAGCCAGAGTACTCGAATCGGTAATACCAAAAGGTAATACCGGATTTATTGGCACTTAGGCAACATAAATTACCGGATACGTATCAAGCAGGTGCAAAGGCTCACTCAGGATTTTTTTTTGGTCGGGGCTAGAATTTAAAAGATGTATTATGGGGTGATAACTCGGTACCTCGACTAAGTACCTAACTATTTCCGTGGTTTGTAAATTAAAATACAAAATTAATGAGTATTACTTTTTTTTAAATTACAAAACTAACACATTTTATTAAAAAAAAATAATAATAATAGGAACGTAACATTATGTTTGTAATAAGCACAAATTAGGTAAGTATACGAATTTTATTTTAAAAAAATTAGCTAAAAGTATATAACATTATATACTTGTAATATAAGTAAAAAATAAATATGTATGTTTATAAAAAAGAAAATTAAGTAAAACAAAACATTACAAAACGAAATTAAGATTTCGAAGATTTTTTTGGGGAAGCAATGGCCCCGTGCACCCCCCTTGAGTGCGCCAATGAACAGGTGAAGTTCGGGATGCTGCTCCGGGTTAATTAAATAATACTAGTGAAAGAAATACTCCTAATGGAGTACCGAATGTGGTAAGTTTTTTCCTTTTTTTTCTCTCTCAGAAAGTCAAGTACAACTATTTTTTTTCAATTTCATAGTTTCGCCAGCGAGCACTTTAGTCTATGGAAAAAACGATTTTTTCCGAATTCGATCGATTTATATTTCCGCAGCGAATCGTAAACGAATATTAAACTGTAGCTTCGTTCTTCTTGCAAATCATTTTTCGATGCCGCGCTGTTCATTAACTATAATTATCAAAACCGTCTTATCAAATTTTAATCATCTATCACGGAACTTGAAATTTTAGGTTTCCCCGTGATAAAAAGAAAAAAAGAAATAAAAAAGCCTATTTAAATTTAACGCTGAAGAAAAAGTACCGAAAAAAAAAAATACAAATAACATTGGAATTTTACTTCAGCGAATCATAAAATGCTCAATTTGAAGATTTCCTATTTATTATCATTAAATGCGAAACATGTTTCACACTCGTTCAAATATGCAAAAATACAAGGAGGAGAAGGTAATTTAAGCGTGATTATGATAAGCATAGTATATATAGTCGCTTTTAGAAAAAATAAACAAGTAAACGAAAAAAAATCGCCAGCAATTAGACCCAGTTTTAATAAACGGCTTATACAAGCGCCCGTAACTCAACCGATAGTGATTTATATGTAAACAATTCTTTTAAATTCATTCTTTTCAAATAATTAAAGAGCTACCTTCATCCATTTTTTTGTTTCAATTTCTGTACTAATAAATTTAAAATTACACTTTTAAACGCAAAATATATTCACAATTAAAATTATAATAAAATTATAATAAAATTATAATAAAATTATAATAAAATTATAATAAAATTATAAAAATAGCCGACTAGTTTCAGATAACATAAATCCATAATCGAGATATAGATCTGTAATATCCGAAACTAGTCGACTAATGTTATAATTTTTATAATTTTATTATAATTTTCATTGTGAATATAGTCTCGTATTTTGCTTTTAAAAATGTATAATTTTCAATTTATTATCAAATAATATTTATTTATTTATTACGTCATTTCGATTTATGTTACAATACTTCTTTCTCTCTCTTATTTATTTATTTTTGTTTTTAATATCAATGGTTATTAAATTTTGCATATTATTCGTTAAAATAGTCAAAATAGTGTGTTTATTAACTTTTTAATTATTATTTTCATTGTATATTAATCTTCGTGTAGAACTATTGTAAGCACGCCGCTGTATGTTACACTTCGGCGAATTAAGAAGTATTAAAAGATTTAAATGAAATTAAATCAGATTAATTGCGGTGTAGCAGGAAAAATTATAAGGCTAATCGCACCACACAAGAGTCTGCAAGATTTTTAAGATCGAAAAAAATATTTAACCTATAGAAAACACAATTCACTGCTGTGTTAGAATTTTTTCTTTTTTAAAATTCTCAGCGGTTGGGAGCACAATTTACTTTTTCAGCTACAAAAGAAAAAGAAAAAGAAAAAAAAAAAACGAGTTACAGTTTTAATATCTCGAAATTTTCAAGTTTTCCCTCTTTAAAGTTTATTTCGTCTTTTCCGTTTTCAGAAATTCTCGATGAAAAAACAAAAAAGTATATGTGGTATTTCTGAATTTTTTAAAATTCTAATGATTTTTGGTGCTTTCTTTGAAACTTTATTTGCGAAATTGAATTTATTAGGTTCTACATAGCTGGTGGAAGTCCAAACTTGAACGGTTTGCTTTCAACAGTGCAATACCCTGTCGCTCGAAATACACCAATGGTTCAATCGATAATCGGATGGGACCATTCGGACGAATGGACTGTTCCGGATTTCATGGAAACGGTAAGTACTGAATATTTCACTACTATTACTTATATTTTTCCTTCATAAACACAGCGAGAAGTGCTGCGTTATAAAAATCAACAGTACGAAATTAATACGAAGTTCAAGGGGAAACAAAAAACAGAAAGAACAGTTTGAATAAGAAATTATCCGGGATAGCGACAGAAAAATAAAAAAAGTCAATTTTTAATCTTATTATTTATCGGTAATTTTTACTAGTGAACGAAATTGCATTAGCGAAAATTCTTCATATTTAAATTTGCGGCATTATGAAAGGGAGCTTTGGAGTATTCAAAGTGCATAATGCAATTTAGTTCGGACACCTGGAGTTAATGACGACGAAGAAAAAGAAGAAAAGTAGCCGCATTTGATAGTTCAGTTTAATGTCACTCGCAGAAATGAATAATAATCTAATCGTTAATTTTAAAAAGATCCCGCACATATGATTAATCGTAACTCTCAATTAATCTATCTAAATAATACGATAGGTTTTAAAACGAACCGGATGTTGCGACCTATTAGTGGATTTAACCTCGGAAGAATATAGTTACGTAAATGGACACATCGTAGACGGCCGCATAGTTTTCCCCGGTGTTGGCTACATGGTTAGTTATATGAAATTTTATACGATTATTTGTTTTAAAAGGTTTGCGATGCGATGTATTTCACAAACAAGCCAGAATAATATTCTAGCTGTAAATAAAATGTTCACTTGCATCCACGAAGAAGAGTGTTTAAATGTAATATTTATATTAAGAACGGTATAACTTAAAGCGGACAAAATAATAACTCGCGCCACATTATTCACATTTATCTTTGCCAAATGTGGAAATAAAAGGTTGTTTTTTTTCCCCCCTAAAAAGCTTTGACACGCCTAGCGAGAATGATACACGTGGAAGTTCTAAGTAAATTATTCTACAGCGCCAGAGATTGTTCTCAAACAAACTGACTTTTCCACGCTAGTATAATATAAAAAAATGGTGTAATCTGCCTGATAACCAACAAGCCTTTTGTTGGTAACTTATTTTCCACTACTTATAAATGATGGAAGAAAACGAAATTTTTATCATCTAATATCTAATAAAATTGTATTAATGTTAATCAATCTACAGAAGAAAGTTTTCCATAAGAATTCAGTTGACGCGCAAAACGTGTTCAATAAATATGTAAAATGCTTTTTGAGTTGTTTGCGGTAACGTCTAAAAATATACCCATTATTTCAAAAAATCTACTTTCGCAGTACAAAATTGAAAAATTTTCGTGTCCACTAAATTTGCTTCGATAAAGTTTTTCAAATTCGACGATTTTCCGTGTACAATTTTACTTTTATTAAGATAAAAAATATGTACTTATAAATATTTTTACCATCATTTCACTCTTTTTTTTGGGGGGCTTCCCAATATTCGGACAATCCCGATAGGGCATATATATTTACAAAATAACAACAATATTATGGCGGAAACGAAATTACATATAATATTGTATTTTGCGAAGTAAAATACAAAAAAAAAGAAAAAAAAAACAAAAATTATAAATTACAGTTGCTAAAAGTGTTGTTACTTTGTTCTGTAATATTAACACATACATACTCATATATTCATACTCTTAGTTATATATGTATATGTATACATATTTTTATATATTATATACACATATTTATATACACATATATGTATATATATGTATATATGTATGTGTCTGTACACTATTCTATACTTATATCTGTATATCAAGTTTTAGTGTGAGGATCAATTAGAAATAATTTGATACTTTGTAATGCTAAGAAGACTGATCAGGCTTATTTTCTTTTCATAATATCGCTAGCAATGATCAGCATTTTGAGCATTAAAAGTGATGTGCTTCCCCGTTGATTTTACGTGTTCGCCCGAATCCTTTTAGAGTACTACATTTGAAAAGGATGCAGTACTATTTCTCCCAAGTCATAATATTGACATTAAGGTGATGGAGTGAGTTTGAGTCAATATAGATAACCTTCAAAATGTCCACGAACAGAGCAGTACCCGTGCATTGGACGAAGTAATTTCAAAGTTTGGTAATTTTAAATTATAACGAAGGTTTGTGAAGAAAGTGAAAGTTTTTCTTACCATCGCAGCTGCCAAATGTCCTTTAATTTTTTTTTTTTTTTTTAGGTACGCTTTTAATGAATCAATTAGTAGCGCGGCACTTAGATCTGAGAGTAAGGTATTGTATATATTTTACGGATATGATTTACGTTCAAGGTAATTCCGTATTCACTTAGAACTGCTATTGCAATGAGAAATAAATCGAGAAACAAGATTTCAGCCAAAACACATGTTTTGTTGATAAAGAAGCAGTTTTGTAAAAGGATATATTTAATAGGATTTCCTTTGATTCGCGATGGCTGTATCAAAAATATCCTACGTTTAATATCAATCATATCTGAGCACGGACTAAATTAAGCCTCTATATAAAATGATCCTCTTCTTGTGATGCAGTCCACAGCCGTTTTGCAATAGGCCACGGAGTTTATCACAAGTTTTATGTATTCAAGGTGTAGAAGAAATTTTAATTGGCGATCTAAGATGATACACTGGAAGGATGTTCAGTTTTGGTAACAGCGCGGTAACCTAGTGGTTACGAGTAAAGTGCTCGGCTACCGAACCAGAGAAATCATGGGCTTTCGCGAGTTGTCTCATTCCAGATCCAAGTCGCTATCCTAGTGATATACGTATACCTGGTCTGAAATAGTGAATATTGGTTATACCAGAGAAATCTGTAAAAGTAAAAAAGGAACTGGCCCCAATATTCTTCTCGGATCCATTAGGCGTAGTACCATTACGAAAAGCTTAAATTCATAATTCATGATACCTTACCGGAGATATCAGATTTACTTTGCTTACTATTTTGACGTAGATGAAGAACAATTATTAAATAAATGTGTCGCCACGAGAACTCAGTTGATAATCAACAGAAATAATACGTAGAATAGGAAGGCAAGATTAAAAGGAATTTTAAAATGAAAAAGGTCAAAGTGAAAGTCGAGAATATTCATGAGATTCGGAAAAGTTTCTGAGAAATGCCGTTTGGAAATATTGCGCCGATCAAGATGGAATTTCGAGTAATTGTGGCACACGTTAATGAGCGCATGTATTTTTGCAATTACGCACTAATGTCATTCGATGCCCGTCCTTATTAGTTCGGAAGAGCTAATTTAGAACATATTTAGATTACGAGCGGACGACTAAATAAGGAATAATATCGATAAAGCTGCTTATAGGAAATTTATAAAAAGCATTCTAAACATCGTTGTTATTGTGTCTGCATTGATAATGATTCAGAGTTGTACGCTTCTTTTGCTTTCTTTTAACGACTACGAAATCTGAAGTAAATAGAGTGACTTTATAAAGTCGGCCAAAGATTACGTGAGTTCGAATGGAATTAAAGTTTAAATTAAAAGCGAAGCACGTACTTATATTTTTTATCTGCATCCTGGTGGGGGGGTGGGGGGGCAGTGAGACAAAATTTCGGTATTTTTACCACTACTCTATCTTCATTCCGCTATACGTATGTGTCATCGCTGCGTAAATGACTTTAAATATCTAGGTATATATATATATATTGATAAATCCTTGAACTGGAAAAAACACATTCAAAGTTTAAACTCGAAAATAAGACATGTCCAGCTTTATATAAAATAAATCAGGTACTATCGAACACTACGTATATATGTACTATTATAATTCAATGATAATGTCTAGAATCTTATACGGAATTCAAATATATTATGTGAGGCTAAGAAAACGGAAATAAATAAAATAAGTAAAATACAGAAGAGGTGTTTGAAACTTATACTCTATATCCTACTGGAAATAAATTCACTTTAGGTCAATTATGTGTGAAAGGAAAACGATGAAATATCCCCCCTAAGATGTGTACTATTTTTATTATAGATTACTAGAATTTAATGTTAAAAATATAAAATTACCATCCACGGAAAAAATTCGGTTAACAAGAAACCAAAGTAATACATATTTATTCCCGCGGTGTAAATATACGAACTGATAACACTGATGACTCAGTTTTAATTAATTTGAATAAGTACAATCCCTAATGATATACTAGAGGGGGAAAAAATTGGTGCGTGGAAAAATGAGGTGCAAGAATGGCTTAAGGAATGGTGCAAAGATTGAAGATCAAGTTACGTTCTATATTTCGCTACTCGCTAATGCTTCTTTATTTATGAATTTTGGTTTTGACTTTATCGTGTCCTTCCAGGGTTCTTAAGTTTCTCTCAGAAGATCACGTTTTTCGATCCGGAAATATTAAGCTTACTGCACGTACCGGTGTACAGATGCATATTACGCGATATGTTATGTATTGTAATATGTATATATATATATACTCTTAATTAAATATTATGTTAGATTTATTAGTATTGTTATTTATGGAATAAGTTAAGTTAGTTTTAATTTTTTGTAATTTGTATCTTTGTTTATTAAACGTTGATAAGAGTGTTGGGCACTCACACAACGGGCATTTTTGCCCTTTGAGACTCGCAGCTTATTTTTAAAATTTAAAATTAAAAAAAAAAAAATTCTATCCTCTATTACTATACTGTATATTTTTATTTTCTAACAGGAAGTTGTTTGGAAAGTATTTGCAAAACTGAACGGTTCGCATTACAAAAAGTTTCCGGTTGTCCTTGAAAACGTGAATTTCTACCGAGCAACCATACTGCCTGAAAATGGTATTTTTCTAGACTTGTATACCATTTAATAAGTTTATTCTAACGAAATAGTACACGTTATCGAAGCCTAATAAATAGAAGTAATCTCTTATATTCTCATCGAACATTTTTCTTTTTTTGCATTCAGCATCCGTTAAATACTGAATTACTTAACAATCTTAATAAATACTGCATATATGTACATTTTCAACCAATAATTTTAAACTCCAAATTAATAACGTGATCTTTTTCTTTTTAATGTGGATATATTTTTTTGTTTTGTACAAAAAAAAAAAAAAAAAAAAGCTTTACGCTGACGTTATTAATATATTTTTAAATTATCTAAACATTTTATTAGAACCAAAAAAATGTTTACTTTAATTTGCCTTTTTTTTTTTTTTTTTAAAATTAAAGTAAGAACGATGAAATTTATTTTCATTTTCATCTATTATATATATTAAAAAATAATTACACCAAACATATGTAGTCGAAATGGAAAAAAATAAAATAATAAATCCCCAAAAAATTTAATCCATGATTATTCAGTGTTTCAGCTAATAGCGTAGAAAATGGCGCTAATTTCTTTTAGGCTGCTTCCTCTGGTTTATAATTTTATTAATCGAAACTGATGCATTTTCATCGAATTATTAAGTTCCGCTTTTGTTTCTTTTTAAATACGTATGTAATGTTTACGTTTATAACGAAGTGCTAACGTGAAATTTAATTGAAATGTCTCTAATTCTTCTCCTCGTTTATTTGTTTGCTTAGGTTCCGTTGTTTTTACAGTATCCTATTTACCTGGATCTAATCTAATTGAACTGTCAGAAGGTTCAACAACGATTATGAAAGCTAATATCAGACCGGCCAAAAGCTTCAGCGAGGAGCGTTTCCAAAGCTTACCGGTTCTGCTAACTCCAAAAAGTGAATCGATTATATTGACGAAAAAATCGGAAATATACAAATTTTTCGTTCTATTAGGTTTTACGTATTACGGTAATTTCCTCGGGATCAGATCGTTAGATCCGGCAGGTAAGTGTGTCCACGTCTGAAAAGTTAAAATTCCCTCTTCTTAATTTTAATTCCAATTTTAAACTTCATCGTTAATCATCGAGTGACAGCTGTTTTTCTAGGAAAATAAAAACTACACGAATACGCACGAAAAAAAAGTAAACAATAACTAAAGAGCGAAATTATCATAGCGAGAAAAAAGAGACTATTTCGATTCTGGTAGTTATAAATTTTGATTGAGAGGCCAAGACCGCGCTGAAGATCGATTCCACGTTTGAAATAAGTTATCGCGATAGTCTGGTTGCTAATCGACTTTCGCTACAGCAAAAATCTTTCGAGTTCAATTCAAATCGACGACGACAGAGATTACAAAATAAATAAATTAACCGCTAATAATTGCGAGGAAGACAATGGCAAACATGAATACCGCCCCATGTACGCGTTAATTCATGTTTAGTAGGCAAACAGAAATCGGACCTCATTCGTGTATACGGATAAATCAAACGATCACAAGATCAGTTCCGAATGTAGTCTTTTGCGCGTATACTCACACTGCATATAACAGTTAGCCAGACGTGTGTCTGTACAGCTAAAATGTACGAATAGATAGTCGCCTACGCTTAGTAATGGTACCGCAAAGAAAAAAGAAGCGTGAAAATATAAATTATAAAAAAAAAAAAAAAACAAAAATGAATTTTTTAATCAAAATTCGGTACCACGTTTATAAAAACAAATCGAATTCCTACGATAATGATAAAAATAAATAATAGGCTATGATAGCTGATTTTAAATAGCTGACGCCGGTGTTAATCGGTTCTTCGTGCGTGCTTTTGTAACATTTTGTCAAAGAAAATTGGTAATTATTTTTAGTGATAAAAATTGTCTTCTATTCGATTGGCGCTCGTAAATTTAACGTAATAGAATATTTAAAATATTTTTAGGTACTATTATCGATCAAAAATTAAAATGCAAATCAACACTTTTAGAAATCACGAAAATTTTCAATAAAATAAAATGCCTCCCCTTCAGCCAGTTCATTCGTGGGTCTTAACTTTTGACAAACTAAATAAACCTTTTCTTTCCGAAGGAATTGTATGCTTTCGCTGTAATATCGATACTATCGTTTATGATAAGTCTAAAGTAACGGAAAATGCTAAAGACAAACTAAAAGAGGAGCCAATTATAACTTTTTTATCGACATTACGTTTACCGCGTTTTCCCTAGTGATGCATTGGTAGTGTATTAACAATTGAACTGTTTATTGTTAAGTAGCTATTTTTAAAATTAAACAACGTATGAATATGCATTTTGAAGAAACTGCCAATGAACTTAACGGTTAGTCTACACGATATATAAAAGCAGGAATTACGAAAAAACTCAGCAACCGGCAGATAAACATACTGTTTCTTTCCCGATGTTAAAGACAGAGTTAAAAATCAAAGAAACAAGATCGATTTTTCCAATAATACAAATGTTGAGCATCTAAGGTAACTTTGGCGATCGCCTGAAGAAACTTACACGGTAATGAAAATTAGTTTCTGGATGTAACCCCGAGATAGACTTCAGCATACAGCGTATATTTTTGGAATATAAACAGCTTGATAATGCAAGAAGAAAGCATCTAATCGAAGGTAACATTTTTTGAAAACGTTCAGATATTGCATTTGATTGTGCATTTTACGGATTACCAGAACGTAAAATTAATCTCCGATAGCGCTATCTATGACGATTTCTAGTTTACTTCGATTCCTCGAAATTCCAAATTAATTTTTAAATACTGTATCGCTTTCCTGACGAAATGATAATAATAAAAAAGGGAAAAAAAACAAAACAAAAGCTCACCACGAGATATTACGTGTCGCAAATTTTATTAAATGAAATATATATATATATATATATATATATATATATATATATATATATATATATATAATAATTTTTGAATTACTTTTTAGGCGTGCACACGGAATTGGAATTCAGTGATGAATACGGACCATTTATGGACACCATTTTACAAGCTGCCGTTTTCAGTCTAGGTGCAAAATCACTGCACTTACCGGTATCATTGAATAGAGTATTAATCGATCCCATTACTCATCAAGAAACCATCGATAGTGCACCGAGAAATGAAAGTAAATATTTTTCATTCTATTATCGTTTCTTTCGTTTCGAAAACAGTTTTTTTCCGAAAACACAGAAGTAAATGAAAATATTGACAAACTGATTTTTTTTTGGTTCTTTTTTTTAAAGATGCCCTGATCGTTTGAGTGAATTTTTATTTAGTACGTCCGATGAGCAATTAAAGTAGGGTAGGCATTGTCGTACGTTTATTATTCGTTTTCGCGATGCAGTCTTATTTATAACACACTGATTTCACGCGAAGTATGTGTTTGTCTCTTAAAAATCAGGAAAGGAATAAGAAAGATCAAAAAAAAAAAAAAAAAGGTAAAAGATCCGATTAAACAACTTGTATCGTTATATCGGGAAAAAAGGAGGATTGGAGGAGGAAATAAAATAAAACCAATTTTGAGCGAAGAATTTTGTTTACGAATAAAAGTGACGAATATATAAAAACTGGATCGATCAAATTATAAACTGTAGTTTAAAAATTCCATAAGCTACATCACTTAACTGCCATAACCGCTTCGTGCAAGAAATATTTTACCAAATCACTTAAAGGTAACCGTAACATAAATTTTAATAGCATTCCATTTTTATCTGAAAATCAGCTAAGAAATGAACAATATAAACAATTGCTCAGTTGTAGTCCGAGAGCTGGGCGACAAAAAAATGCAACAGTTTTAGGAAGGCTGGTTTTTCGATACAATGTAGTATTTAGGATGTATCAGAATAGCCTGCCGTCAGTCAGCCAGTTTCGTTTGGCACGGAGGCGGCTTCAAAGTTTTGAAAAAATACCTAGTATGTCGAGGCTGTTTTAGAAAATCTGAAATTTGGTCTACTGGTAACAGGTAACAACGATATAAAACATCGAAAAAACACAGTTATTTGACAAACGCCGTCAGCTACTGATACAGAACGCTTAATCGCTGAATGATCTTTAAGCGTCGGGGTCGAGACCAGTGCAGCCAGATCGTGGGAAAAACGTACCCCCCCTTACAGTACCGTTTACGTTGTGCGCTACGCTAAAGTGACCTAGTCGAATCACAGTGTCGGTTGAGATCAGTTTATACTTATTACAGTGTTCGTGTAAAAGTAGAGTTCACGTCCTATTTGCATTATTTGTTTAAAAAAAGAAGTTGAAGTTAAATTGTTTGAGGAACTGTTACGTGTAAAAATACTTTTAAAAATTCGTAAAGAATTCAGATAAAAAGAATATTTTAGCATGGAACATGCTTTAGCCGGGACCTAACCACCCGAAAACGTTACGCAGAAAGGGAGACGAAATGTGCGCTGGATAGGTAACGAAATGTGCATTAGAAGGGTAACGAAATGTGCGCTTGGAAAGTATAGTTACGTTGTATGTTATCGCGTTTAATTATTTCAGCGGAGTAGCAGCTGTGGTGAAATTATTCCGATTATTTTCATTTATTGTTTGTCTTATCAGTATTTTTGAATAGTGTTTGTCTAATCGTTCTATTATTTAATTTTACTATTTCGCAGTCATAAACATAACAGCTCCGTCACTGTATTTATTATTTGGACTCATTGTTAAATATATTCACGACAAAAATAAATTTTTGACACTTAATTAAACAATTATATATTACAATTACTCTTGTGAACATGAAGTGTTTACGTAACTGTACTATCAAAACATAGAACGGTTACACAAAAGTAACCGGCACGCTAATTGTTAAATGAGTTTTTGACCAAATACTATACAATTTTACTCCATCTACCATGCTTACTAGATCTGCCATAGATGGACTGTTTATTTGTGAAGTTCATAGAAGATGCTGAAACCACGGTGGCAGTGAGGTAAAACTTATTGTACGGAGAAAGGGGAAAAAAACAATCAAGTTCTATAAACTGCCGAACGAAATTATGTAAAAAAAAAAAAAAGGTATTCAAATTTTGTACCTTGTATCGTGAATCTTAACAAAAACCTGTTTGTATCTTGTTGATGATGATGATGATGCGTCTTTTTACGTGCCGTGTACTGTGCTGTAAGGCCGAAAGCACTGGTCCGAAGTACTAGAGCTAGCTGAGCACACGCCAGTCCATCCCAATACTCAACCAACTTTGGACTCGGTGTCTCTTTGAGGCTTGATGGAAGCCGAGACGTATTGGTTTGTATTGTTGGCAGCACGAGTTGTTCCATAGTTATCTGTTAACGCAGAGAAGTATCCTCTTTCCCGAGCAGGTCGCTTGACTGATAAGTCCGAAGCGTTCGAATATTGCCGGATGAATAAGACGACGATAAATAATCTAACAATTATCATAAACGAAACAACGCAGTGTAACGCGTCCTTGGACTAACAATTATCAAAGCGTTCTTCATTCGTTTTGCAACTTTTTGAATCGATCGTCTATATATATGTACGGGAAAACATGTTTAAAAATGTCTAGTCGTGCATAAGTATCGAATTATTCAAAAAATGATTACATATTAACGTTCCTTAGTAAAGTGTACCTGGTTAACGTTACTTATCTTTTTCCCGAATCTAATTGCGTTTTTTTGAAATAAACGTCTGCTTTGTCCGTTATCTTTTTTGTTTGAAAAGTATCGAAATAAAACCAAACTTCAGGCTCTGTAATTTCTAGACAGACAAAAATTCTTGCAATCAACGGTATATGTCCTGTTCAAAATAAATAACACTTTATCTCGAATGTTGGAAAACACTGAACAAATCAAAACATTCGACACCGATTCGCGAATACAACACATAATCATTGAAAAAATCTAATTATCGTGTTCTTGACATGAAAAAAAAACAATTTTCAGCTAAACAATGTAAGTAAAAAAAAAATTATGAGACTTAACCATACTTATTCTTCTAATCTCCACTTCTAACTAACATCGATAATAATAATCTGCCACTCGTATTTATCGCCGCCTTCATTGCAGTTTATTTTTATAATACTGGCAGTTTCGCATTTTTTACATATTGTAATTACAAAAATACGTTGATTAAAAAAAAAAAAGAAAAAAACACCAGATGATTTCGTAGAATTGATGCGGATATTTTTCAAAATATGACGTTTTGAAAATTACAATTATAGGGACTTCAAAGTTTTTCTACATTGTAATGGCGAAAGTACGTTGATTAAAAAAAGTAATAATAAATTCTCCAGCTGCTATTGAACAGCGTACATATACTTTATATACATTAACAACAAATTTATTTTTAATATATAATTTGTATTTCCGCGTTTTTTTAGAAATAAATTGTTAATATTTATGTCGATGGAATAAAGTTAATAAGTGAATAAGAAACCTCGATTTCGTTTAAAATGGAAAATATAATGCTGGAAATGCCCCTATTAGAAATTTTAGTGACAAAGACATTATGCCAATCCTTCAAATTATACCTATACAAAAATTAATTTTTAACCGGTTGCTAACACATCAGGTCTAACATTTTTCAATCGCATTATCAAGTAGCTGAACGTCAATTTGTAAAATGTAATAATAATAATAATAATGTAAGGTAACGAAAAAGAAGTTAGATGAATAGACGTTTAGCTTTACTATTTAATTACCGTAGATGGTGTACCGTATATTCCGATGTGTTATTACGAAGATTTTGATTTGTTAACTTCCGGTGGTATCGAATTCAGAGGTTTAACCTTCAATGCGACTGTGGCAAAAACGTTTACTCAACAACCGCTTCTCGAAAAATACGTTTTCGTTCCGTTCAAACCGGATCAGGAGGTAAAAATGACAGTTACGATTTTATTAGTAATAACGAAATTTTATTTACCACTCACTTTACAATTGTCGCCGTAACCGTCCGTATTCCCATCAGTTGTCTTCCTATTTTCTTTGCATGCCTTCCACTTTTGAAAATAGACGGCCCCCCGTAAACAATCTTATAGTTGAAAAAGCAACATTAATTAAAACATCTGCGGCGGTTCTATGATATAGTCGAAATACATAGGTGACTTCTTTGTGAAAGTTTAAAAACTTCGCGTTATTCTGTAAAAATTATTGACAAGTTTTTAAATAGTATATTAAAGGGTTCTTTATTAGGCTTGAAGATAGGCTAAAGCTGCTTTCCGGGAAATTGGGATATTGGATGCTGCCCAAATTTTATGAATAGTTGTTTAGCAGGATTAGGTAGATATATCTGAGCATAAGAGGACGAATGGAGTCGGCCCCAGGTGCACTAATTTAATATGCACCGAAATTTCCACATAAACATATACATATATATATATATATATATATAAAGATCGGTCCTTGGCAAAATCATTTTGAAATATTAGATTTAGTCTTTCGCGAGTGATTCTTTACCGAAACTATCAGATTCGACAGCTAATGCTGCTTCTCGTATTTTAAATTTGGTGCGCACTGCACAGCTCCATTCAGTAGTCCCTTACAGCTGCTGGTATTGCACCATTATTATATGACAGAAAATTCTTCACCTATCCCGATGCAGTTTTACAATCTGCGGCGAACCATAATGATACAAACATAAATCCTGAATTCTCCAAAGACTTTTGCCAGAAATTACCATTTTTTTTTTTTTTTCGACATATAAGCCAAGTTACGTCTGAAATCATTTATTGCTGTCTTCCTGCACTCCGTGCTTCTTTTTTATATAAATTCCATTGCGACCCCTTCGTAAGCAATAGTCGTCTCCATCAGCACTGCTTGCAAACAAAGCATTGGACATCACTAGTGAACATGCTACCTATTGCAACACACGTCGAATGCTTATAATTCCAGTACCCCCGCTGCATGTCCGTTTCGGGCTAGATGGAAATCCCCGACTGAACACGATGCCATTATCGAATGCCAAGATATTTTCAGTTCTGCTTCGTTCACGAGCTTATTTAAAATCGAAATTCTTGCGGTGCGGAATTTTACGCGTGGAACTGATTCTTTGCATTCCATCCGTATCTTGTGATCTTTCCGTAACACTACTGGCTACGGAAATATTTTCACGCTTTATTTTAATGTTGACGAAAAAAGCAAAATGGTGTTTCTTTGGATTTTGCGCCTTATTCCGGAAAATGAGTACACCGACTCTGCCCGATCGGCCACGATGGTCCAATACAGTCCATCTCATCCTTAACAAGATTCTTGTTATTCGCACAATGAAATCACAAACGGTTTCTCGAAATACATATTTCTTTTAAAAGTAAAACCTATAAAACAGAACCGTTGCGACTTCCAAATAAAAGCCAAATGCAGCAATTTCTCAGCAAAGTCAATCGTCTTATAACGGGACTTTACTTTTCATGACTTCCTCCTTAAGCAAGCCCCCGGACAAGTACTTGAACGTTCTATTCTGATGTAGAATATACACTGATCTCTCGCATCCTTCTGAAATTTACATGTTTCGATGGTTTACATCAAGGGCAAAAACCATCACTGACTGACAGGCTCGTTGTAACCAGACTCCTCTCATTCATTAAGTTTGCCAGAATGGAAAATTTAATCGGATGTTACAGGCGACATACGGTATAGCCCGTTTTATATAAGGGAAAAAAAAAGAAGTATTATGCATAAGCTAAATTAGTATACTGTTTAAAAATTTCTCAGTAACGTTTTATAGTATTGAAATATTATTATAGTAATCGATAAATTATTTTAAATATTAATTTTAGTGTATTCCCGTAAATTGTTCTTTTAATTTATGTGTACATTTGTAACTATTTTTGTAATGAAACTCTTTTTAGTCGTTCAAAAATGTCACAACAATCGAAGCGGTAAAACTGCTTACCGATTTAGTCATCGAAAATAGTCCAGGAGCCTTAGAACTAAAAGTTATGGAATATACGAATGGACCGGATTTGTCAAATCTGCAAGCACAGTACATAGCTAAGGCGATTGAATCAGTTCCATTAAATAAAGTTAGTATACAAGTATTTTAAAAATTCTGTATACAATAAATACTTTCTTTACGGTATTACAACATTTTTTTCAATAAGAAAACACTAACTTGTAAATTAGTTTCGCCTTTTTTTTTTTTTTTTTTTTTTTTTTTTTGAAAAATATGCTCGCAGTTTTAAATCTGCTGTTCTCGTTACACTGATTCCATTTTAAAAACAAGAAATAATTTCATTACTTTGTGATAGCATTATTTTTGCTGTATCTTTAATTCAAAATTTGTTAATTCAGTATTTAAAAATAATAATAATAATAATAATAATAAAGAAATATGTAAGAACGTTCATTGCACAATATGAATAACCTAATAACGCATTTATTCTAAAATGCGATGAAACTCTATTATAGACCACTACCAAAGGAATTAAAATTGTTTTTTCTGCCCCATTAGTTGCTTTGGACGTTGATATCAATTTTATTAACTGATCAGTTCGCGCAATCCAGTTGTTAATAATGCGCTGTTAAAATATTCTCGAGGAAAAGAAAATTTCCTGAACTCGTTATCCGCAATCGAAGAATGAATTAAAAATATTTGAAAACACCCTTTTTCCTCAATTCTGCGCTTTTTCTTTCAGTTAATTTTTTTTTTCTGGAATGTATAATCTTCTTTTCCTTCACTCAACTAAATCCTCCAACAGTATTCTTGTCATGTTGTTTTTATTTGAATTACATCTAGTACCCAGTTTATTTTCTTTACTTTATGTTCTTATCTAATTATAATCGATATTTCGTCTGATATCCGCATTTGATGAAAGCCTCTATAGTCTCCCGGTATTCAGAATTTTAAAATTCATACTTCCGTTAATGTGTCGCATCCGTTATGTAGACTTTTATGTGATAGTTATCTCCAACCAATATTCTTTTAATACGCTAAAAGTTTTCTTTTCTGTCGCCGTTCACTTCTTGATTTCTCGATAATCACACCGGGTATTTTCTCACATCTACTTTTTTCCTTATTCTTCATTATCTTTTACGATACGTTAGTTGTAAGGTGGTTTTTATTGTAATTTCCATGTTTAAATTTACCCCCCCCCCCCCCCCCAAGAAATAAAAAAGAAAAAAAAGAAAAAACAATTACAATAAGCAAATTTATTTGTTAATATCCACCACACACAAATATCGTGACCAATCTGCGAAAAATCATTTTTTTAAAACTGGCTCTGATGATTTTTTTGAACACAGATCAGATACATTATACTGACTTGATTTTTTTTTCTCTCGAATAATTGATACGCTTCGTCTTAGAATCCATCGTTCGAAAAATAAAAAAACACCGATGAAATGTTTAGTTAATTTTTTTGTTTTCCGTGTACATAGATCGAAGCAATTACAAGCGTCATTACCGATAATCCGCAAGACGTCAATCCGGCATTGGTGCAAAGTGGAATCAAGGTCTTTAAAGTAGATTCGTCAGTCCCGTTTGAATCCAACCACAACTACATCGTCACCGAACGTGTTGCCTCTGATCTCACTTTACTGACAAGTTTTCTGGAAGCTTTGGTACCAGGTGGTTTCTTGTTAACTGGTGAGCAATCGGAGAACTCTGAATTTGAAGATAACTTCGAAAAAGTCGGCTTTCAATTAATATCGACCATCGTGAACAGCGATTTCGTATTGTATTTCCTGAAAAAGGTACGTTGCGAACATTATAAAATTAGTGTAACTGTTCCGAATTGTTCTTTTCGATCCTATAATGTTCCAAAGTATATTTTTCTCCGATTAGATTATTTTACCTCTCGCCAATAAGTGAAAAGAAAAAAAAAAGTGTAGTTTTTGGAGTTGGAATTAAATTCATCTTAGGAACAATTTAATCAACATTTAATGCAGTTTTTAATTATTCTTTTAATATGAATTTGATGCCAACTCTAATAAGTATTAATGTTGTATAAGAATTACGATATCACCTTAAGTTATATCACTCTGATATATATATTTTATCGGGAGTAATTATTTTTTACTTTTTAGTGCATTTTTAAATTTTTATAATAAACCTTGAAGTCGGTATTTATTTTTTGTAAAAAAGCATTTTATTTTTTACTTTTTAGTGCATTTTTATTCAATTAAATTAAAACATTTATTTCCACGGTAAAAACACCAAAAGCTACATTTCCATGGTAATTTGGCAAATTTATAGTATTTTAAGTCAAAAATCTAATCCGACGGTGAAAACAATCATGAATGAAAAGCATCCAAAAAGCTTCAATCTCCCCCATTATTAAGGATAACTCAAAAACTATCGGTCAGACCTTGATCAAATTTAAATGGGACCACATGACAAACACCACCTTTCAAATAAAAGAAGAATCATCAAAATCGGTTCATCTAGAAGAAAGTTCTGTGGTAACACACATAAAAAAAATAAAAAATAAAAAAAATAAAAAAATACAGTCGAATTGAATACCTCCTTCTTTTTTGAAGTCGGTTAAAAAGGTACGTTGCGAATATTATAAAATTAGTGTAACTGTTCCGAATTGTTCTTTTCGATCCTATAATGTTCCAAAGTATATTTTTCTCCGATTAGATTATTTTACCTCTCGCCAATAAGTCAAAAAGAAAAAAAAAAGTGTAGTTTATTTCCTTTCTTATTATTATTACTATTATTTTTAACACGCTTTTATTAGCTTGACCTGTATGTAAATGAGTAATATGTAAGTAAGTAATATGTAAGTAACAGGTAAGTGAGTAATATGTAAATGTGTAATGGAATTTTACAAATCAATTTTCACTGACTTCCTGACGTCTGAATAATTTGAAAATTTACGTACTTATTTATTTTGGATGACAATTCAATAATTTCAAAATTTTGTCCTAATGTCCTAACCAGGATCATCAGGGGAAAAAAAGAAAAACAATGACCCCTTCTACAAGTTACAAACATGATAGTAAATGCAGTGTCCTTTGTTTATCAAAAACTTGATATGGTTCGAAACTGATTTCATAGATGTCGCTAATTTTCTTTACGCGCTTTTTATTTTATTAAACTTTACCTTAGGTTAAATGTATTACAGTCTAATTCTTCTGTTTTTTTACGAACCACGGTAAAGTAATTAAAAAGTTCAATAACAGAACTTTAAGCAACGAAAGAAAATTATTCTAAAATCTTACGTCTAACGAGTTAGAAAATGTAAATAGTGTACATAAAGCACGAAATATAATTTGAGAAGAGAAATCCCAAGTCCTATCCGGGATAGTACAAGCCAGTATTTGTATGCGTTGTTGACTTCGTGGAAGGATTTCCATGAGAAAGGTCGCGATATATTGCAGAGTATAAAGGCAGATAGTCGGACCGAGGACGAATCGGAGAAATTACAAATCGAACATAAAAAGGCTATATATTTGTGTGTTTCCTTAGGAGAGAAGGAAACAGCCGTTAAATAGCCGGTTTTCAAACAATTAGAGATTTTGCGGCACTTTAGTGAGAATAAATGTTAAATAAAATTACAATTTAAAAAAACACGCTTTTATAGCAATGTGAAATAAAAAGTAAAAATTAATTTTTAAATATAAAGATAATATTCAACACAGTGATGAAAATCTCCCAAGTCACCATATATTTTAAGTTTTTCTAATAAGCTCAAAATGAGAATAATGTAATTCACAACGAATTAACTTTAATGTAAAAGAAAGCGTGGGGTGCTTACTACGTTTACAAAAATAACTCGACTTATAAATATAATAATAAATATCTTTTAAAACACAGTTGTTTCCGAAAATTATTTATTATGAGTAGGCATTGTGAAAGCTTTAAATATTTAATAATCGACTTATAAATAGTTAAAAAATAAAAGAAAAAGTATAAACAATTAGTATCAAAAGCACCCCACGCTTTCTTTTACATTAAAGTTAATTCGTTGTGAATTACTTTATTCTCATTTTGAGCTTATTAGAAAAACTTAAAATATATAGTGATTTGGGAGATTTTCATCACTGTTGTATATTATCTTTATATTTAAAAATTATTTTTTACTTTTTAGTTCACATTGCTATAAAAACGTGTTTTATTCATCTATAATTTTATTTAATCGCAGTTTTTTAACTGGTAGTCTTATATTAATAATGCGACTATACTTTAACAAGCATTATCAATTTTCATTTTATTTACCACTATTCACATGTATGTCGCGGTATTTAACATGATTGCTTTCTGTATATTATTCTCAACTAGGTACTGACCGGAGATTAATTTTATATTTTTAATCAGCTTTTTCGATACTATACACCTCGTCAGCTATCAGCGGCGAGGGAAAGGCACTTTTATTACCCATAGTTTCCATATTTGCTTTACTTCCCACTTAAATTCTTCGTATTTTTTAATTTTCTGCTCGTCTGTGTTACTCATGTTTATGCTACTCGGTATAGCTATATCTATAATTTGCGTTTGTTATCTGTTAATAGTATATCTAGCCTGTTATATTTTATTGTCTTATTTGTTAATATTATTCCATTCGATCCATTTCATTTGGAAACTATTAACGTTACTGCATATTTAAGCTTATGTACCTTCTCGAAATCCACGGTTTATATACATATATTGACGAAAGCATATGTATCAAGGATCGCCAATTTTTGCTATTATTATTACTATTACTATTACTATTATTATTATTATTATTATTACCATTATTAGTAGTAGTATTATTAATTAAATATTTACGTTTGTTTCATATAGCCTTCTGCTTCAACTGTTTCAAAATACATATATATCGATGAAACGTATAAGTGGGTAGATGATTTAAAGTCGGCAATAAAAGAGTCACAAGAAAACGGTCAAAAGATACTACTTATAGGACAACAACTGCCAACACTGGGAATTCTCGGCTTATTCAATTGTCTTAAAATCGAACCCGGCAAAAACAATGTGAGGTAATGATTGATCATTTACCGCTCTGATGGTATCTTTTTTTCTTTCTTTAGATAGATTATTGAACGGTAATTGTGTTCAAACTGATGTATGAAGCAGACTTTAATTGAAAACGGAGTATTGTAAAAAAATATGTAAATTTAAGATGAAAAGTATAGCGACTTGATAAAACAGCTGTCGATGAAACTTGGTTATTCGCAAGTTCATTTTATATCCAGAGTCCATATTAAAAAAATAACTTTTTCAAAAACCGGCTAAATGATTTCTGCTAGTCATTATGAGGAGACTCCAGAATCATTACTGATTTGCTCCAGACTTATAGTTCTTAACGTATTCCCTTGAAATATTAACTTTTAGTTGTTGTTTTTCGATAAATTCGTGAAACTATTCGTGAATATCGCTAATTTCTCGAATAATTTACTAAATTTAAGTTTAGTCACACTGAACATTTTACGGTGCTTCTCTTTTCGCTGATTCCAGTCCTTTTAATGATGATCAGCGTACGTTAAAAAAAGTTACGAATTTCTGAAACACTGCTGTAAACGTATTTATTTAAGCCAAGGTATGTGTTCGGCGATCTACAATTATGTAAACGACTGAACTGCATGTTTTTATACTCGATCATGTTTAAGCTGCTTCATCGGGAACTTATAAATCTTATCAAACTTCTCTTCTCGAGATGCCGTATGAGCGTTGGCGATTATCGTAACGTGAATTTCATACGACAAGGCGGAGAGCACGCGTTTGAGCCGCTCAACGCAGCTTCCCAAAATTGGACAGCCCTATTTTCATATGCTTCGATATCACGACACAGGTTTGCAACCGATTCCATTGCTCTCTCTATTTTCCCCTCTCATATCAATCGCGGTAATGAATATATTTCTCCGCGTAGAATGTGTCCAAGATAACAAGTGTCTTTCGCTTCTTTATATTAGAAAATAGCCCAACACCTGTCATTTCAAGAATTGTCGAATTTCTCAGCTTCTGCACCCATAATATTTTCAACAATTTCAAATGTCTCTAAACGTTTTATTTCACGGTCCATGTCTCCACACCGCAGAGAAGAGCAAACCACACGAAACACTTGATCATTCTATAGCGGATCTGGAAAGATAAATGTTAATCGTAGAGTAGTCGTTTATTATACTTCGTATCTATCTTAGACCTGATTTCCAAAACTGGATTCCAATTTTCGTTTACCAAAGTGCCGAGCTACCTAAACCGAGGTACCCTCTCTATAGCCTTGCCATCAACGTGCAGTGTCGTAGGTTTTGCATCTGTTCTGCTAACGACAAGCAGCTTGGTTTTATCTGCGTCGGAGCATTTAGCGTATTCTACGCATTCACGCTAGTCTATGCGAGACCTTACAATAAACGTTTACAGCATAGCGATTTTGCTTTAGAAATTCAAAAGGAAATGTTACAACGTCGAGAACGGAATAACAAATTTGTAGGATTTTAGCGCTAGTGCGAAGTAAAATTAGGATATGGCTTACTTTAAAAATTTGAAAACAAACGATAACAAACACTCCGACACACTTGATCGTTTAAGCAACATAAATAGAATTCTATTATTTTGTAATTTCTATCAGTGAACACTAAATTTAAATGAATTTTACCACAAACGAAATAGAGGTATTAAAAATAGAAATTAAAAACAGTCGATCGAGACAGTTTGAAAAATATGAAATGTCTACTTCACTTGACTTTTTCTAGTTAACTGGTTATCGTACGAACTCGGATTTTAATTGAATCTCGGTAATTAACCGTCAGTTTAGTTATTAATTGCGCGCGTGTGTGTATGTGTAAATTGTTTTTTTCTATTTAACCGGGACCGAATTAATTTAATTAAACATTTTACTAAGAAAAGAAGTCAAACTAAAATTCTGGTATAAAGAGAAGAAATTTAATGTAAATTTTTATTTTAACTACTTAAGAGAAAATTTGATTATTTTAATTTATATCCGTTGCGAACGAGGAAGGCCTTTACATGATAAATGTGTATTATTATTCATTTAGAAAAAGTGTGTGTATTTCGTTTAATTAATTGTAATTTCAACACAAATTCAGAGGGAGGACAAATCAAATATTTCACGGTACGAAGAGTTATGATTCGGTGAGATGAATTTGAAGAAATGAAAAGAATTTCCCAATTTGAGTTGAATTTTTAATTTATCATAACGCCGTGTATCGACCGTAATTGTCGAGGCTACATTGCGATACAAGGAATTATTAACACCTTATAAACCGGTAAAATGTAGCATTGCCAAAGTTGCCTCCATTTTCCGAAAAAACTTTTGATGGCTGCAACTATTTTTGCAAAGTTAATTTTCAATGACTATTTTCATTGAAAAATGGCTTTATCGTCATCATAATGTCTTCACCTATTCCGGAATTCCGTAAGGCACTATGATGTTTCAGCATCACCCTTATGCGAGACATGAATGCGATGTTGAAATCATTATTCTCTTTTTTTAATACATGGAAAAGAAATTTTATCCGCTTAATTAATCGTTTTCGGTATTATAAAGTTCTAATTCACCGTAATTTGCTTAATTCATAGTAAACAAACAAAACAAAGCTGCAATACACACACACGACATATTTGGTTTTTGTGTTGTTTATTTATTATGAATCTTTTTCGAATTTTCCGAGATTAATTTTTCGCTGCGAAGGATAAATTTAATGCAATAAAATAAAATAAAAAAAAAACACCCAGTTGCATAATAAATACGCTATTATAAGTTTAAATTTCAATGTTTAAAATTTTCGATATATGTCGCTCTAGTTTATCGAAAAACATATTGAAGTAATCTTTTTAAACGTATAATAACGTATTTCCAATAAATGAAGTGTCCTCGTACCTCTAAAAGTAAAATAAGTCTCATATATCCCTTATAAGGTATCATGGATTGTGAAGTTAAGCTTTCCATAATGGTACTAAGCCTATAATGGATCTGATGAGAATACCGGGGGCCAGTTCCTTTCTACTTGGGATTCGCCTTTACTTTACCGGATTTCCCCCTGGTATAACCAATATTAAATTTCAGATTAGGTACAAACTTGAAAGCGACTTGGATCCGGAACGAGTCAAGTCTCGATAACCTATGACATCTCTGATTTGGTAGCCAAGCACCTTAACCACTATACATATTCTTAATTAGTTAGTAAAATAGTTAATAACGTAAACGCTAATAACAAACACTAAATAACCATTAAAGAAAATATTCTAAAAACGTTTTTCAGAGAACATAGCCTATCTTGAGCTGGAAATTGAGAAGAGAAAAACAGGTATATCGTCTGAATCTGATCTAATTCGTCTGTATTTAAGTGGGGTGAGGGGGGGGGGGGGGCAAAGAGATAATAATAATTAATTTTTTTTTTCAGCTAAAAATAAGCGAATTATACGATATGTGTTAATCGATCTTCCCAAAAACACTTCCGACATATTTTATTCGATGTTGATTTTTAAAACGTTTGTTATTTATTCCGAGTAATTTTAATTATTTTTATGAACTTCCGATAAGGTTAGTTTACGCTATTTTCTATAGTTACCAAAAAAAAAAAAAAGTATTTTTCATTTTGGCGACGAAAGTTACTCAATTTTTCTAATTCGGATAATTAATATAATTTGCCGAATTAAACATTTTTAATTCCGTTCTGTAACTGCATTATTTCCTTTTTTGTGTGTGTGTGTGTGTTCTTACAAATTTTTAAATATTTCCATGTTTTATTACTCCTTTTTTATTTTTTTTAGTGGGTTCGCCTACAGGGGCATTGGCTCAAGAATAAAGGAAAAAAGTCGCACGAGACTCAAATCTTTACACGATTACAGATAGTCGACAAAAAAGAATCAAGAGATTAGACAACAGAAGGAGAAGGAAGGGAGAGAATGAGCGAAACATTTGTAAAAAGGAGGAGTAGAAAGAAGCTTGTTCAGTTACAAAAGACAAACAACCAAACATTATGCTATCAAGATCACAAATAAATTGGAATCGGGAGGGAGAGACGCGACACAAGAGAATAACGGAAAAGCGAGGAAGGAAGCAAATTGTGCCCAAAACGTAGACGGCAAATCGCAGAGAGGTTGGAGCGACGCATAGAAGAAACGTCAAGAAACCAGGGGAAGCGAGGAAGGGAAGGCTGAGAATAGACGGGAAAAAAGAATCCGGGTTGGAGAATGAGGAGACGTAAAAGTTAAACCATAGTTTGGAATGAGTAGCTGCAGACAGAAGGGTATAATATTGGAAGATGAGAAAACAGGAGGTAATCTACCGAAAGAAGAAGATAACCAAGCGAATGAGTCAAACTAACTCATTCGATTCCGACATAACCACGGATCCAAAAGAAATCCGTTTAGATTAAGTGAGAAAGGAAAAGATCATGAATCAAGGAGCGAATACGAAGAATAAAGTAGTCGGTAAATTTTATATTACTATTCCTCTGCACATTAAAAAAAGCAAACAAAAAAATATCATTTCTACTGATAATTTTCTGATATTTGAAAAAATTTTATAACGATACCTCGCAAATATCTCCTCCCACACACATGTATATTATATGTACATAGGTGTACATATGTAATATATGTGTGTTACACATTCAGTTTATGTTTAGCATCCGAAAATGATAATTTTATCTTGTATTTAATGCGGTGGAGAGGTAAAAATTCCTTTAGGTATTCGTGTATTTTATATTTTTTGCATTAATTGTAAAATCCATTATTATTATTCATTCGTTTTTGTAATATAAGCGGAAATATTAATTTTGTAATTTACGTTTAGATGCTTGTTCCTGCAAGATCCTAATTCTCCGACTTTCTCAGAAAACGATCCGTTCTTCCAGAACCAGCTAAAAAAAGATCTGACCGTAAACGTATTTAAGGACAATCAGTGGGGTTCATACAGGCATGTAGTTATTCCGTCTGCGAAAGAAAACAAAATTGAAACGTCTTACGCTTATGTGGATTGTTTGAATAAAGGTGACATAAATTCTATCGAATGGATTCAAGATGCCTTACCCGCTTACAGGTATATTATTTTCGATGATAATACGCCAAAGATTTTTTTAATTTTACAACTTTTTTTTTCTTTTTTTTATATGGAAGATAGAGTGTAAATGATTTTTCTTTCTGCAAAATGTATAGAGCGGTAGAATCGCCAGGCAAAAAATTATGCTACGTGTACTATTCATCATTGTCCGAAAATGAAGTGCTAATGGCCAACATAAAAGGCTGCAAATACCCGACACTTAGAGGATTAAGTATAGTTGTAAGTTTCAATAATTATATGTTACCTTTTTTCATTACGTTTACGTCCCGCATGACACACGGAAAAGTAATTTCTCAAATACTTATCGTAAATGTAAATCATTTTTACACGTAATAAAAATGAATCTTGTTACTAAATTTGCGAATTAACTTGTAAATTTAATAAAACATCTTTTGATTATCATTTAACATTTGTCACATTTAAAACCGTACGAAAAATCGTAGCACTAAAGTATTCTTCTTATTAAACGGATCATTATTAAAAAATAGCTCTTAATATATGATGGCTACTTATTTATTCTAGGCAGAATACATAGGAATGGAATTTTCTGGCAAAGACGAACAGGGTAAACGAGTCATGGGTCTAGTTGGCGACAAAGCTCTTGCCACCACTGTATTTGCTGATGACCAACTGCTGTGGGAAGTGCCGGAAGATTGGTCCCTCGAACAAGCCACCACAATTCCTTTGTCGTATAGTGTTGTGAGTATTTATTTATTGTTTTTTTTTTCGTAAATTATTTTAGCATATCGAGTTAAAAGAAATTAATCCTTTCTATATGTACCACTTTAGCGTTAAGTAACCGGGTCGTCAGATGTAGAGGAGACCAACTTGACCCGATTTCTGTGGTGGTGAATTATGTTTACGATGAAAAAATTTCACGATAACGGTGTAGGAGAGAAGGAGGAAGGGGTATTAACAAAGAAACAACAAATATAATCAGTTAAAAAATTAAATCTGACTTCGATTACACATACACACTACTTCAAGCGACACGTGTCTTCTTTAGCATGGGATTTATTGATATCGTATAGGATGTTTGTTATTTCTCACTACTTATCGAAGATGATGTGAATTGACTTCTTTATTTATTGTCCATTTCTTTTTAATTTCGTATTGTACTTTTTCATGTTGCATTCCTTAATATCAGAAATTGAACAAAACAAGGGGATTCCGCTTAAAATCCTTAAACGGGGTAAAATTAAATTCGGAAAACATAAATATAAATTTTTAAATAAAAGTGTTTCGGATAAACTGCTCCCCTCATTTTTCGACTTTTCCTTCGGAGCAGTGTTAATTAGCGAGGGCCAAAATAAACATAGAACGGTAAGCCTTTTATAAAAGAAAAGGCTGAACTAAAAATAAAAATTAAAAAGTGCAAATTTAATCTAGGATAAAAAAAAATGTTTACGGATCTTTATATAATTAAAATGACAGATAGGTAAAATTAATAGCTACTTCTTCCCTCCTCCTTTCGTCGGATGAACGTAACAGTTCCGAAGTTTAACATGCGCAGCATATATCTGTATTTTATATATTAAGTAAATTAAACGTACCGATAAAACAATTACTTAATTTTTATTATATACCCGATGTTGAGGATTTAATGATTATTTTGAAATTAATAAGTTAACACACGTTAAAAGTTTTATTCATAATAGCTCGATGTTGAACGAACATTAACGAAGCGAACGACTTAATGACACAAAGGCGAGCGACGAGCAAAGGCGAACAACGAATACAAGAGGACAACGAATACTGAGAGTAGTGAGCAATAAAAAATATGATCGGCAAAACAGACAAACGCGTGATTTCAGATACCTGGAAACGGCCAGAACGAATAGGCAAAAATGGTATCGACCTTGGCCATCTCATCCGATAATCGGGCGCTACACACGCAGTAAAAATATATAACAAAATAAAACATAAACTAATCGAAAATATCGTAACAGCCGACGCGTTTCGAAGACAAAGCTCTATCATGGGAGTTATTATAATATATAAATTTAATAAAGACAATGACTGAATATAAAAAATGACGGAAAAAGTCGATTAATTCAATGATTGTCTTTATTAAAATTATATATTATAATAACTCCGGTGATAGCTTTGTCTTCGAAACGCGTCGGGTATACATAGTGCGTTCAGAAAGTTTTAAGACTGATCTCAGAACAAAAAATTCTTTAATCATTTTTGTACAACTTACTAAAATTCTTCGAAATATGACCCTTGGGCATCAATACATCGCTGCCAGCGTCTTTTCCATTGTTCATAGGCGCTCCCTGGAACTGTTCGCGCGAAAGGCTGTCGAGGGACTTTGTCGAAGCTGCCTGGATCGCTGAAATCGTGTCGAATCATTTCCGTTTCAGGCCTCTCTTGATTCGGGGAAACAAAAAGAAGTCGCTGGGAGCTAGGTTAGGACTGTAAGGTGGCTGCGTCAGGGTTGGCACATTAAACTTAGCTAAAACTTCACCGGCGGCGAGCGACATGTGAGAAGGCGCATTGTCGTGGAAAAAGGAACCCAATCATCTTTGACCTCTGGGCGGAGCAGTCCAGCGTAAAACTGACACCTGCGATAGTCTGTCCGGCAGGAACAAACTCTTTATGGATCACTCCTTTGTTATCAAAGGAAACGATGTGACTTGCGCATGCGAACTTTCTTTGGCTTTGGAGATAAGGCGGTATGCCACTCCGCACTTTGCCGCTTCGTTTCAGGATCGTATCGGTACATGTAGGTCTCATCACCATTTATCTAAAAAATTCGGATCGACTTGCAAACGTTCCGGCATTTCTTCGCAAACAGCCTGGCGTCGTGCCTTCAGTTCATCCGTCAGAACTTTAGGAACAAGTTTGGCACACACTTTTCGCATCACCAAATCTTCTGTCACTATCTTGAACATCGTAGTCTCTAACCTAATCCCATTTCATTGGCGAGTAATCTTAAGATGACGGTCAGCGTTTAAAAGTTTACGCGCACTTTAATAACCAAATGTTCACAAGTTCGGCTCATTAAAAGTCCCCCAGCGCGGCCATCTTTGAACCTCTTGTGCCACATGGAAACCATTGCACGTGACGTGGCTTCTTCTTTATAGGCCTCTTGAATCATATCAAAAGTCTCTGTAGCGGTTCTGTTCGGTTTTACACAGAACTTTATGGAATAACGCTGCATTTTTGATTCTCGGAGTTTCCAAGGGGGTCACTGACACACACTCAAACTATACTAGTGATCTACTTATTCCAGCGTCTCAGATGCAACTGCCGCTGTTGCGGTCGGTTAGCGATACCCTACACTACTTTACCCTGTCCGTAGAATCGGTCTGCGCGTCCTCGCTTACTCAAGAAAATATCAGTCTTGAAGCACCATGTATAATAAACATTAAATAATTGTTTTATCGGTGTGTTTAATTTACTTAATACATAATAAACCTAAGCTGTGTTTTACGCGTTAGCAGCTGAAGAATTTTACATATTGATGATTACGAAATAGGAAGTAGTTTTACTGACTGCAATGCCTAATCATCAGCAGACCCGGTAATACAATATGAATGTTGCCTACCAGTGTGTTTGCTCGCATCAATCCGAACGTATGATACTGTGTGTGTGTGTGTGTGTGTGTGTGTTGTCACGATTATATCTTCAACGCTGACGAACAACCCTTTATATTTATTCCGGTTCATATTTCTGACCAAGATGTGAATCCGACATATTTTCAGAATTACATTTCTCACCAATAATAGGCTATCACAACTGTCTCAGATATTCAGATTTAAGGAGTGAATTATATAATTATATGTAAATCATATTGTCAAATTATTATCATCATGGGAAAAAATAAAACGGTAAAGAAGCACCACAGCGATCCGAAATGGAATGCGGGAAAAGAGATATGCATTTCTTTAACATCTTTAAATTAACTGTATTGACGACACCGTAGGGAATTTTTAAAACAGGCTTTTGATGTACGACGGCGGCCTCTCTCTTTCATTAATTTTTCACCATTCTTTAGTATTTCTCCACCGGTGACACAATATGTCTTTTTGCTCGAACTACATTATACGTCATATAAATTACACTGCGAATAACCAGAATAATTATCGACGTTTTCTTAAAAACTTTCTACAATTTATTTTTAGGCTTATTACGCGCTCTACATTTGCGGACATATTAAACCGACTTCAACGGTATTAATTTACGAAGGTTCCACCGCACTAGCTCAAGCTGCCTTGTCCATCTGTTTGAATTTAGGTTGCCAGGTATTTGTAACCGGTAGCGAACCTATACTGCTTTATCTGAAGTCGGTCTACCCGCAGGTATTATTTAAAATATGTTCTTTCTCTGTTACGAAATGTTAAAAAAATTAACAACGTATTATTATAAATGTATGTATGTATATATTACGTATTCTTATATACATTTCTGCTGAAGATGATTTTAACTTGTACTAAACATTTCTGAAAAAATGGAAAAGATTAAATGAAGGAGGCAGTTATAACAAAAAGTGCAGTATTATTTATGGCGGAGGATGTATTAATTTTTTTTTTCCCGCCAATCAGCGGTTATTTATTTATCCGCTACACTTGTGTAAAAAGTTTTTTAACTGCAAATGTGTCTATATTACTATTATTATTTGCGATATTTTGGGAGCTTATTTATTGACGTGTACTGTACTTGGAAAATCGAGAAAATTTTTTTTTATTTATGAACTAATCAATATAATTTAATAAATTATTGATTAGTTAAAAAAGTAAAATAAAAAAAAACAACATATATACAATATAATACATTTACCGATGGGAAATGGAATTCTCTTTATAGAATGATTATATACGATTATCTGAAATTATTTTATTTCTTAGAGACATGGACGAAATTAAGAAATGTTCAACTGTAAATTGTATATTTAAAAAAAAAAAAAAAATCATCATAAACCGATAATAGTAACTTTAACAATTTCTGAAAAACAAAAAGTTCTGTATTATTATGATATGTTTTACGGCATGAAAAATTGAAAAAAAATATTTTCAAAATAAGTTGTAAACTGTAGAAAGAATTTCGTTACGCGTTAAAACCTAAATTATTTACTTCTGTTTCATATTATTTGATGTGCGTTGATGTGAAATCATGACCATCCGATTTTGGAAAAATTCACATTTTCTGAGTTTTAAGTAATTTAAGAAAATGTGATGAAAAAGAATTAATTATCTCGCAAAAACTAATCTCGTACGATACCGGACGCGATGTCTATTGATGCGTTTCTTAACCTATTACATTGATAGCTCTTTTAAAACGGAAAAAGAAACACCGTTTTCCGACATTGTGCACGACCTGAAATTTATTGCTCGTTAACGTTGGAACGATTTACGTCCGGTTCGTGTCATTCGGTACTATATAAAATCGCAATTTCGTCCCGAGTTGTTAAATACGATGTCAGTCGATACGTTTTAAATATGCAGTTTAATATTTCAAAAAAAAAAAACAACCATGAAACAGATTTTAATGAAAAGAAAATAAAAGAAAAAGACTTTTAAAAAAAGCTTTTCTAGGCTATGCTTTGTGCACACAGAATTTTGTAACAAAAATATGTACATAATTGAGAAATTATTAGCGTGGCCATACCGGTCGCACGGTATATTGAGCTTATTTTCACATTTTATTGAACTGTTTAAAAACCAGTGGACCACATGTACTCATTTAACATCGATCGAATGACAGGGACGCAGAAGTAAAATGTGTTTCCAAGTGTTCATATGGATGCGTTTGCATGTGTTGCGTGTATATACGTGCGCAGACACTTGTTTAAAAAATGATTTTTTTTTTTAGATTCTTCATAAGCCTAAAAAAATACAAATGTATCAACATATTTAACTGAAATTTTTAAGGATAACTTCTTCATCTTCGGAAAGTTAAAAGTTAACAAAATAATAAAATACTTTTCTTTTAAGCAATTTCATATGATATTATTATTCCGCTTTTTTTTTTAGCTGCCAGAAGAAAGTCTAATTAAGTTGGACAACACAATTCTCGAGTATGTCATTTTGCGCAGGACAAAAGGTAAAGGCGTCGATTTAATATTAAACTCGAGCGGCGACCAGTTCATAAGACAGTATTTCAGCTTACTGAAGCGGAATGGTAAATTCTTAGACACAAGGAAGGTCGAAGGAAGGAACCTGAATTACGGTATAAATTTACTTTTTTTGGTTACGTTTAATCACCTAATTCAGTTACCTGACACATTAATATACATCCCCCCCCCCCGTTTTCATTAATGCACATTTCATGAAATTTACTGAGCCATAAATGCCAAGCGTAAAATTGACAATCTACCGTAAGTTCTAGCACAACAATCAAATATGCGTTCTTGTTTACCTCAATTTCGAAACTTTAAGATAGACATTATTTAAATTTTTATAGAACGCTAGTTTCAAATAAATCGTCGACATTTTCTAAAAAATAAGTTTCCCAAATATTTGAACAACGCGTCTGTATAATTAGAATATTATTAATTCCGCTCGACGCTACTGCTTTGTAAACCAGAGAGGTCTTGCGTTCGGAGTAAAATGGAACGTCCGCTGCCGACAAATTTCAAATATGGAAGTTAGCTGCGAAAAAGCTTCAAGAAAATAGCGTGTAACGAGTGCGGTGGATTAACAGCGGTTAACGCTGAAAAATCTTAGCTAGATGAATTTACCGATGACGGAACAACAGATGTTTAGGACGTAAGCAATAGGCGCTACTCGTAAAAAACCATCGACGCCCTCCGCTTAGATTCAAAGGCGGCGTAAGGCGTGGGCGACGTGGGCAACCGCCTACGGCCTCGCGGTCTAAGGGTGCTCACGCCTCAAATGTTTATGCATTAGGTACTTAAAACCCATGATCGCGACGAAAAAATTTTACTCGTCATAAAACAATAAATATAATTAGCAACTGTCCGAACTGTGAGATTTTTTTTATTTAGTTTAATTTTAATAAAGTACACGACATGTCGAATTTGAGTGTTGCTCTGTCAGTCGTCGATTTATGATCGTTTTGACCTGCCAGAGTAAACTAATCAAACATATAGATCACAATAGAAGAAGACTTTATCGTATTTCTTGCTGACACTGAAACGATCGGAGAACACATTTAACTAATGCACAATATTGGGAGAGCTTGAAAAAAATGGCTTAAATATTCAAAACTGTCATGGCCCCAAGGATACGACAATGGCGCAAATATGGCAGGCGTAAATGGTGGAGTTAAAACTCGAATATTAAATAATAATCCCAGGGCATTTTTTACAGCCTGCGGTTGTCATATCTGGAATCTGCTGTTGTTGGTAGCCGTAACTAATTCTTCTGTGACAGCGAAAACCTCTTTTTGGTTTTAATCGGAAAATTTCTTTTCTATTTTCAAGTTCCAGAAAACGCTGGAAATTAATCAAAAAGGCAAATTAAAGTTTACCATGAAGCCTTTATCAGACACAAGTTGGGAAAGTAGAATCGAAGCAGTGAAGGCCGTATTATTGCAATTTGATGATAATGTTGAACGATCGAAAACTTAAAAAATCAAACTAAACAATCTGGCACATTCAGTTATTGTGATTCGGTTTTCAACGAAATGTTTAATTCAGAATTTATATCGCATTCATTACATGTATGATATGAGATATTATTACGAGTTAATGTCACAAGCAAATTATGGTAATTTGTACATATGCCCATTTAAGCATTGCTCTTGAATATTTGCGTACATTTTGTGACCGAGTCAAAGAATACCGACAAACTGGACTCGAAAAATGCTTGTCCGATGCTGTTCACTTTTTATTCGAGAAAAGCAGTTATGATCTACCGAAAGACTTTAAAAATAAAAGGGTAGCCAAAAAGAAGAAAAGGATGTTCAATTACGGAGGCAGCGATCAACCTGTACAGTCTCCCAAAAGCCCGTTTGAAATATATATTTTTCGAATACCATGATTGATTATAATAAGCAATATGGATTCAAAATTTATTTTTTTTTAATCAACGTTTTGAAAATTTTGGTTTTCTCTATAATCTAAACAAGTTAAAAAGTATATTCCCAAAGAGCAATTAGTAAAAAACTGTCAAGATTTACACACTGCCCTGCGAGTGGGTGAGAGCAGCGACTTCCAACCTCACGAATTGTATGAAGAATTAATAACAATGTTCTCTCAAATTTACCCAACTTCATTAAAGATGTAAAACATCTGCTCCAATATATAACGGAAAATAGCTTGAAAGAAATTTACCCAAATATTTACGTAGTCATTTGAATTTTGCTAACAATACTGGTAAGTATGAATAAAAATTGGACAGTAGCAGCTGCTTTTTATTTTATAAAATCCGTCTTTTTGCGCCACCAGAGTGCCTTGCAAAATGTACCTTGCCCACGTAAAATTTAGGTCTTGCCCCGCCACTGCTTAGATTCCCTCCTTTCTTGCAATTTGTTCATTCCTTCTCTTCTGCTATCTCTTATTGAGAGGCTAGCTCAAATTTCTCATTTCATTCATCTTTTCCGTACTACGATTGCGGCCGACTGATGATGATGTTTAGAGCTGTGTGCCATTTCCCTGACACTTTTTTTTTTTTTGGGTGACACAGTAAATGTATATAGAACACAGCGATTATTCTTCCCTATGATACGGTTTATTTTAATAATAAATTTAAATTCCCGCAAACGATGAAGGCCGATTAGCTGATTAAGCCTCATGACTTCACAAAGAAGACTACATAAAAATTCAGTGCTCATTCCTGCAACAACTGCGATAATACTAAAGTCCGGTAGAGTGGGTTACGTGTTCGAGGAGAGTCCTTTTAAACCGCTACACTAAGCGATACGACTAAGAAAATGCCAAAATCAGTGCACGGAAAGTTCACTGGAATGCAGGAATATTATACTATGCTTCTCTATCGAACAGGAGGAAACAGGCACTTACCGTTTTCAAACTCAGCGAGATATCTAAACTAGCGCATGATGGCGGCGAAAGAAAGGAAATAATTAACGTCGGCCGGATGCACACTATTTTGAATAGAAAAACAGAACTTAGTGGAATCAGAATTGTGGTTAATAATGAATTAGTTTTATCGTGATGTGAACGATAAGTGCGTACGAAAATCTAACTTCCAAAAATCACACGCACGCCACTTACCATATAACGCATATGTCTTAATAGTATATCGAAGTAATAAAAGATGTGCTTTATTGGGACTTGGGAAATATAATTTCAAAGGTATCCTGCGGAATGAACTAATCGAACTAGGGGTGATTTTAAAATCAGAATAGGGGAAAAACATCAGAAAGCGATATCACGACATCAGCAATCCAAAAGAAAACCGTACAAGACTGCTTCACTTATATAAGTCGCTAATAGATAGTGCTAATGCTTTCATCTGAAAGATGTTCTCACAGTTACATATTTTTTTTTTTTTTCTGTGATTGTGACAAACTGATCAAAAAGATCCTCTTGTATAATGCGAATCACGAGAAGTTCAGCCGGTGACAGGTTATTTAGTTCGTTCAAAGTTTCAATTTCCATGTACTCAAAAATCGTACAAACTATTAAAACAAATGTATCGGAATCATCGATACAGTTCTTTTTCGAAGGGTAGCGTGGTATCAAGCAACCATAAAAAATATCAAACACCAACGATTAATTATCTACACACCATCGGGGATATCTTTTGAACATAGAAAATTCGAAGCTTTTTAAAAATCCCATTGTCGTTAGTATATATATATTAGAGCTTTAAAAAAGTGATAGTATTTAGCGTGTAGCTTTAGCTATACAAATTATTAATTTACCGGAAAATAAGCGCAGAGTTAAACGGAAACTTTCAAGATGCGGTTCAATGAAAATCTGCAAGAAAAAATATGACAAGTGAAAGTGTGTGAATATTAAAGCAAAATATTCTTATTGACAGCTTCTAGTAATATTAAGTAAAATCAGTGAAAATCAGTTAATGCCTACTAATAATAGATACGAAACTGTCAGAATGCGGTAATTTACTGTTGACTGCTAGGCTAGTTACTGTAAAAAATTGGAAAATGAAATAGAAAACTTGGAAAGGCTTTCGCCGGTTTTCATTCGATACGATAAATTAAAATTATATTTAAATCGATATTAATATCTAGAAAAAAATCCTCTTAAATCTATTTAGGCTAAATTTTGGAAAACTAGTACGTGCACGTACATACAAGATGTTTTATTACCAGTATGTATATATTTATTTAATTATTTATTTATCTTTAAATTTTCTCATAATTTTCAGAAGCCGATTTCATTAAACGTGGTGTTGCATACCATAGTATTTACCCAGAATCATTCTTTAAGCCGGACGCTTCGGTAGAATTAAAAGCGCAAGTGGCGAATTTAGTAAAAGAAGGAATCGCTAATGGTGTCGTTATTCCTTCATTGTCAACACCATTTATAGAAGTTGATAAAGCAATCACGTATGTATTTGTGCAGTATTTTTAATATTATAAATTTATTATAAATCCAGACCCGAAAATTATTTCCAAATGTTTGCTCTTACTGTACCATACTCTTTACTGATTTCAAAAAGTTTTGGGATAAAATTACTTTTTGTGTAATCCGCATTACATACATATACATATACATAATAATAATAATAATAATCTATTAAGCTGAGTATGGACTCTCTGTACAGTTGTATTCCATGTATGTGTCGCACGTGTCACATCTGACCTACGTGATGGATTAATGTGAAACTGCATAATCGACACAAACTAGTGTTTTGACCTCTGCCGGTAGCATTAGCAGCACGTTTATCCTTTTTCTGGACAGTTTAAAATCCGTTATTTTGATTAACTTATTTTTTTCGATCCTGTGCGCTACCTTACCCAATAATCTATCTTCGGCGTAATCCATAATCTTTTAAGATCGCTGCCAATGACGTCTTAAAAACGAAGCTGTGGTCTATCCAACATCTTCCACTCACTGGAATGTCGTACATTATTATTTTCGGAATTCGACCTTCTTCCGTCCTCAGTGCATGCCCGGTCCAGCTCATACGCTTTCCCGACGATATTTATTCTATTGATCGGCAGGCTATTCTAGCCAACACTGTTTTTCATTTGATAAGTGATCCATTTATCTTACCTGAAGAATTCTTCAGAGGAACCCCTATGATGACACGCATCAAGCTTCCTAAGTTGTTTCTTCGTTACCAGACATGTTTCGCCTCCGTATAAGAGCACACCGGTATAATGCATACAACTATGTTGTTAAAAACACGACCCCATAGCCTTCTGTAGGCAGCATTTTGGCACTTTTAAACCGAGAAGAAATTTCAACATCTAACATTACGTTTTTTGTTTGCTATGCTACCCGAGTATTTAAAGGCTTCCACCGAGCGATTTTTGCTTCCATTTATCTGCATGTCCTTTATGTCGTCATTAATTTGCATAATTTTCGTCTTTTTAAAATTTATGCCAAGCCTAAAATCCTTACAAGTGCCTTCTAAAATCGCCATATAATTTTTTTCCAATTTATTTGCCTTTTTCGGTAACCATCATAAAAGCGTCTGCATACTGTAGCCTCAATAACGTGAAAGCTTACGTTAGCCTTGACTTATGACCAAGTTGCATAGTTCCCCATCAAAGTGGTAACTAAACTTGACACAAACATCAGGTACCCGTTATTTGACTGTGGTACCATGCCGATCTAGAAGTTAAAAAGCGCAGCCACTAATCGCAGCCCTGTTTTATTGCTGTGTTCATATCGAATATTTTAGTTAAACCCGCATCATCACATGTTACAGCTGTTTTTACATGATCGTGAACTTGTCATAACACGCATACCGTCCTCCTCTGTTAATAGAATCGAAAACTTTTCGGATATCGGTAAAATCCATATGTACTTCTTTACTGTTTCCGATGAGTTGTCCTAGTGTAGAAATCATATCGCTGCGATTTCATTGAAAACCGCACTGATCTTCTCGGAAGAAACCAGTTGACTAATCAGCCTTTTAGGTAAAACTTTACTAAATACTTTACTCGCAGTTTATATACCTCCGTGTAATTTTTGCAGTTCGCTTTATAACGCTTCTTCCTGTAAATGCGTATTATCGTTGCCTCTTCAAAATCCTACGGTACCTCTGCTTCATTGCACATTTTGTTGTAAAGAGCACGCAACACTTCCGAAGTTCTTTCCTTCCGTATGTTATTACGTAATCGATCATATCCAGTGCTTCTTACCGTGGATATGCCTGGGTGGTCTTTTAGTTTATCATGTGTATTACAGAATTGAAGCAGCCTTTCGCAATTCTCATTTTCCTTGCCTATTCCATGTTGGCCTATCATATTTTTCCAGAGATTTGTATTTTTGTCGACTCTTGCATTGAAATCACCTAATATAATTAAGTTATCTTTTGGTTTAATATCGTTCAGTACATTTTTTGATTCGTCATCAAAATATTATTTTTCCCCATCTATGTGCTATTCAGCATTAGTACATGTAATCTGAAGACAGCAATTTCCTGACTGTTTAAAAAAGTACAACACTTCATCTACATAATACGGTCGTTTATCTCATGAGTCTGTAATATAATCCATTATCTTCGTACCTACAGCGATCCAGATAGCCGCTCCGCTGGAGGCAAATAGTTCTGTTTTTTTTTTGTTTTTTTTTTTAATGCAAAACTGCATTTAACAATATTAATCACATTGAAGTGTAAACACTTAATACAAATACATATCTCTCTCTCTCTCTCTCTATATATATATATATATATATATATATATATATATTTTTTATGAATAAATATATGGTGTATTTAAAAAAAAAAAAAAATGTTTATAAAGGTGCAGGGAACTAGTGTGCTTAAATTAGGGGCGAGTACATGTAAGTGGTTAGCTAAACTAAGATATTAATAAATATAGAATCGTGTGTGTGGTAGTTTCCTACAAAATGTACTTAAACTAAGGTGGTAAAAGGATAAAAAACTTAATCCCTCTACTCGCCAAGCGTGTGTGTTGATAGATGAGTTTTTCTAAGTATAACTTAAAATAACTTAAAAATATTATGTGCAATGATTTAATTCTTTTTGGCTATTTACAGGAAGTGTATAAGATAGAAAAATATTCTGGGTTTGAGTTGCTACTGAGGAGGCGTCGTGATAAGGTTTTTACGGGGCCCAAACCCCGCTGAAAATGAGACAACTTTAGGATTTTTTCTAACTTTTATAGATGATTCCTCAGCGCATAACGCAGAACGCGATTTTTCCCATTTCACGCCTTGAGATTTTTAATTCTTTTACTATTATTTTTTGCTTATTTATGTCGTTTTTGCTTTTATAATAAAAATACAACATTAATGAAATACATACATATGTATACAAATATAAGACAAAAGCAAATGTGTTCTTCCTCTAAATTATCTCTTATCCCTTTCCCTCTCTTTTTTTTTCAGTTAATTTTAATTAAATTAAAATTAACTAACCATTAAGCGAAAAATTAATTAGTTATCGGAACTGTGTTTAATTACCAAGTGTGCTGCTTTTTGGACCAGAAGGTTTGGAAAAAAATTGCCATACACCGTAGAAAACTGCATGTACATATTTAATCGCATTTAGTTCTTTTTTTTTCAATATTTTAATGGGGTTTGCTGGATTCTTGCATTTGCAACTGCTAGTATGATTCAAATATGGAGACTGAGCTTTTCATGAAATTTTAGAAACCCCAAGTCGAGCGGAGTGCAACTGCCTTGCGATTTTATAGAAAAAAATAATTTCAGTATGTAATAGCAAATCGATCTAGTAAATTCGACATTTTTAATATAAATGACCACTTTTCCTTTTTATAGTTTCATCAACGAAGGTAATTACATCGGTAAAGTTGTTATTGAGGTTAAAGAAGAATTCGATGATTCCGAAGAAACGCTCTGTCCGGCAACTGTCTCGGCCATTCGAAAGGTTTATTTCAACCCCAAAAAAACTTACATTTTACTCGGTAAGTCTCATTAAAATCCTCTGTAAGGATACAAAAATCATAATAATAATAATAATAATTCAATTCAATTTTTATTTACAATGTTAAAAATATACAACTAGAAGCAACATTATTATACTTAATTTTAAGCCGCATATGCGCAAAGGTAGTGCGAGTAGCCGGATTCAAATTAGTTCACATGGATTAAACCTCTGCAATGCAATATAGTGGATCACGTTTTCCTATTGCCCCAATTATTTTTATGTAGATTATGTTTAACCCATATCTATTGCAGGTTTATTTGGAGCTCATCAAATATAATACTATATAAAAACGTAAACGTACATCTACACTCTTCAAATTCCTCATATTCACACATACACTCGCAGAATTACACATAATCAAATATATTCCTTAATCATAAAAATCTTTCGAAAGAATCAATAAAAAATACCCTTAATGCCGAAGATAAAATATAAATGATTATAAAGATAAAGATGTAATAGTAACTAGAGTAAAATAAACTATAAATAAAATAAAATAAAAAAGGACGAAAGTATAAATTAGTATTGACTCTATTAACCCACAACGAAATGAATAAAATACTTACAGTAATAAAAATAATAATAGAAACTATTGTAGCAATATGTATAATAAGAAGAATACTGATACACATAAAATAAAATAAGAAGTACAATTTTAAATATATACATACATGAGGCAATGTAGTGGAGGATCAACTAAAAGATATATATTCATAACTGAATTTAAAAGGCCTCATTGCTCCATGCTTACAGAATTCTAAAAATTATACGTAAAACTAATCGCATATACTCCCGTAATCCCCATTAACTGATCGTTAACTTCAACGGTAAATTGTTATACTATAAAAATACTATAAAAATACTATAAAAATACTATAAAAATACTATAAAAATACTATAAAAATGTAAATTATAAAATAATATTAGATTTAACATGAATAGTTATGGTGAAAACTATTAAAAATGTAATTATAAATTTCCAAAAACAGATTAGTTCAGTGTCAAGATCTCCGTGGTGACCATCATTTAAAAGTTTTATTAAAAAAATAAACTGCTCCTTTTTTCTTTTTTTTTTTTCTTTTTAGTCAATTACATATTAAATAGCATCATTTTTGCTTTAATTTACATTTTCGATTAATTATCCTACTTCGAACGATCATCGTTAGACCATTTTGGCCCACCTTATACTATTTTTGAAATGCAAATGATAAATAATTTAAAAAGAAAAAATGAGATGCCAAGATGTTAATAAAAAAAGTTCGGTACAAAAAGTCGAATGATTTATTAAAGCGAAGAACAGAGAGCATTCTAAAAGAGATTATCGAATAAGAAACAAAACAAAAAAAAAGAAAAAGGAGAATATAAAAGTGATAAAAAGGAAAAGTAGATTTGTAACTCGGAACTTTAATAGAATTCGAAAAAAGTGTGTAAATGGAAAAGGAAGTGCGGTAGAAAAAGTAGTACGAAGGATGAATAAAAATATTCGTAGATAATCCCGAGCCGTATTTCTTTTCGTAACTAAAACGGAGCAGTAGTGAAGTTTGGACCAATTGCGGTACAGAAATATACAGAATTAAATGAATCACTTTAGATAACGCTGTATTTGTAAAATTATTTATTTGAAAAGGTTATTTGGAAAATGCGATAGTTGCACAAGGAATAATCAACATTAATTAAGTGAAAGTAAAATTAAACATCAAAACCAAAGTAAGCGAATAAATAACATATTTAATATCATTATAAAATACATAATATATTTTGTTAAAGTACAAATATAGAAAATTTATCATTATATGATGTTAGCCCTTTTTATTTCAATTTATTAATGTTCCGTTTTTAAAAAAAAATTATTACATTTTGTATTTTGTTCGGGGTTTAAAGATTTTGGTGTTTAGGTTATATTTTATTAATGGATGATGCATCCGTATCACTTAATGCAACATTTCCATAATAAGACGAGATTATTGTTTTGGTTTATACTTTTAAAATCTTGAACTGATTTAAAAAATAAATCAGTTCTTACCGCGAATGTATTTAATTTAACGCTTATAAATTACGTTAAAACTTAAATGTGTTAGAATAACTTTTTTAATCTCTTTTTTCTTGAATATTTTTAAAATTGAAGGATTCGGTAGAAATCGATCGCGTTTACTAATTTTTAAAAAAGGAAAAAATACCAAAGTGCATTTTTTAACTAATATCTCTAAATAGAATGAAATTAAATAATTTTTAAAAAGTTGTTTTCTTTTTTCGAAATGAATTCAGTTTTACACGACATTGCTCGGGTCCAAAAAGAACAAACAAAATACATATAGGGGGGGGGGCACTTTTTTATGTCCGGCGACAGTTTTGTACCTTTAAACGCGGTTAAGCGACGATGATAGAGAAATTTTCCGAACGGTTTCTTTAGGGTGAGATAAAAAACTGCTTTAACTTTTTGGCCAGTTTTAAAATTAACCCCGATGATGTACTTTATTTCAGGTGGTCTAGGCGGTTTCGGTCTGGAATTAGTCACTCATATGACATCAAAGTACGCTAAAAATATCATATTAGTATCCCGTAGCGGAGTAAAAACTGGCAATCAAAAACTGACGCTCAAACTTCTCAAAGATCAAGGAACGAACGTAATCGTATCGAAAGCAGATTGCTCTGATTATGATCAAGCGGAGAAGCTGATTAATGAAGCTAACAAAATTGGTCCGGTCGGTGGAATCTTCAATCTAGCCGCGGTAAGTGCATTTTAAATTTACCATAATGTCCATTTCCCTACTCTTCGAGACAGAGAATGATAGCGATTAACATCCCGACGATTCTCTTTTCCCTCATTATTAACCCGATGTTAAATCATACTATTCTCCACTCTTGCTTCTCATTCGAGGTTACAAGAGTTGTTTCAGGTGGTCTTGATCCTGCCTCTTAGTCCTAGGCTCTTTTTAATATTTATACTATTTCTCTGTTGCTTCTCTTTCTACGAACTCCTCTTCTTTATTCTTTTTGCTGATGACATTCTTCTATTTTCCTCATCCCGCGATACTGTAGACGCAAACGAAAAAGTCAATTCGTGTCTCTAGCTACATTCGAGCAATCTCGTTCCTCTTTGAACCTTTCTATCTCCCCATCAAAATCCCCCCTTGTATTGTTTTTTCTCTTCGTCCGTTTAATCCCGCTTTAGTCTCTGTATCGTTAAACTCCATAATTATACCTCGTAAGGATTGCTTTTGTTATCTCGGCGTATTCCTTTAGAGTCGTCTGTTCTTTTATGAATATATTAATTTCCTTTCCCCTTCTGCCCTTAAGAGACTGAACCTACTGAAAGTTCTTTCTCCAACAAAATGGGGAAGCGATCCTTTTCTTCCTTTTTTCTTTGTACAAATCGATTAACCGTTCTAAACTCGATTACCGTTCCTTTATCTACGGCTGTACCTCAAAATCACTTTCTTCCAAGCTGGATATAATGCAAAATACTTGTATTCGTTTTTGCCTCTGTGCTCTTAAATTATCTCCAATACCATCAGTTCTCGCTGAGTCAAACTCGCTTCCCTTTTTCATTCACAGATCCTATTTAGGATATCGTTTCTTGTGCAAACGCTTACCGTTATCATCCTCTAGACTTATTCCTTCATACCTTTTTATTCTATGAAACTGGCGCTCTACTCCCAAAAAAATTCCTATCCTAGTCTACATTGCTTTGCGGCCGAATTCTTTTTTATCCTGTACAATTTCTTACAAGATTTACTTTTCTTTCAATTTTTCAGATCTCTCCAAACCTCCCAATGTATTCTACATTTAGCTGTTTCCTCCAAATCCATTTCCAATACAACAGTTATACAGGAATTCCATATGTTGGTGGTAATTGTGATCTGAAAATTTGAGCACGGGAGCCCTGAAAAGGGCTTTTTCTAAAAATACGAAACGTAAACAGATAAAAAAGGAGGAATGAAATTAGGAAATGACGCAAATTAACAACGGGATTATTTAAACGAAGAAAATGAACGGACGAGAGGATAAAGGTAAGAAAAACGGGACTAATGAAAACGGGAATAAATAAAACAAAACACAGCGAAAGAAAACGGGATAAATAAACAAAAAAAACAAAGGATGATAACAAAAACACGGCGATATATTCTCGGGTTATAACGAACGATTAACGGACATATTTTATTATAAAGCAGCGCTACGCGAAGTGGCAGCTGATAAGCCACAGATAATACAGAACTGTAGCTTCCCGATAGCGCAGCATTATTTAACAAAAGCGATAGCGAACATATTCAAATAAAGCTTTACGGCTTAGCATTAAATGTCAAATATTTCACGAACAGCACTCCCCCCCCCCCCGGATGAACAGGGAGGTTCATCAGGCAGTAATGGTACCAGGGAATTGGTAGCCTTCTTCCGAAGAGTCCCCGCGACCAACACGTGTCTACGGTACGGACATCGCCATTCGCATCGGGATAAAGCTTCATTACCCGACCGAGCTTGTACTGATGTGGCTTCAGGTTCTCATCTTTTAGCAGAACAACACCTCCGATTTTCATGTTGTCTGATTTAGTAAACCATTTGTGTCGCAGCTGTAACTGCGACAAATAATCCTTTGACCATAACCGCCAGAACGAGTTAATTTTGTTTCGGACGGCGATGCATCGCCTAAACAAGGGTAGGGATTCGTCTTCGGCTTCTGGTAACGAGACCAAAGCATCACCTATAAGGAAGTGGCCTGGTGTAATTACATCGATAGTTTCGGCGGAACTCTTGCCGGCCAGGGGGCGAGAATTCAGGATAGATTCGATTCTTGCGAATATTGTAGCGTAATCTTCATAATTCAGGGACTCGCCTTTCAGGACACGAATCAGATGAAATTTAGCGGACTTTATCGCGGCTTCCCATAGACCTCCACGGTGCGGCGACCTTGGCGGGATAAAGCGCCAATTTATTTTCTCTTCTGCCGCTTGCTCGCGGATCCGATCAAAGCTGACCTTTAAAAAATTATGGGCCCCGACGAAGTTGGTACCGTTGTCGGAATGGATCGAAGCCGGGCGGCCACGACGAGAAACGAATCGCTGAAGACAGCTTAAAAGGCAATCAGTGGACAATGACGATACGATTTCCAAGTGAGTAGCTTTCGTTGCGAAACAAACGAACATCGCCAAATAAATTTTGTAATAACGGGTCGACCGGTGATTAGTACATTTACAGTCGAAGGGACCAGCAAAATCCACTCCAACATGACTGAACGGGCGGCTTACGGTTACCCTTTCGCGTGGTAAGTCGGCCATGATCTGCTGATAAGTCTTGGCTCTACATCGCACGCATGTGGGGCAGAGGCGCGTAACATATTTAACAGCATTTGTCAGGTTTCCAACAAAATAAAATTCAGACGACAAAAACGACAAGATAAAAGATCTGCCTGCGTGGAAGTAATGGTTATGCACGTACGAAATTAACATTCTTGTGAAATGCGCCTTAGCCTCCATAATAATAGGATGTTTTCTAGAGTAGGAAGCGTTGGTTTTGGAGAGTCGACCGGAAAGCCGCATCAGCTTATCATCATCTAGAAACGGGGACAATCGCTTCAGACGGCTACGTTTGCTGATTTTCATATCTTGCTTCAAACGATTATAATCATCTGGGAATGAACAGTTTTGCACAATTCGGAAAATAGCAGTCCGCGCCAATGACAAGTCACCCGCCGACAGCCAGTTATCTTCTTTTCGCCAAAAGGAGTGAGACGTCTTCCAAATGCGGAATAATTTGATGATACGCGCTAGAACACGAATGAGTCGAGGGTACGACGAAAATCGGTCTACGATCGAGGTGTCAAAATTTTTTCCGGCCAAACAACTAATTAATTTTGTTTTGCGGGTTTCTAGCTGGCAGTTCACGTCTACGATACCGGTAATGCCGCATTTGAAGGTGTTTGCACGCAGAAGGTCTGGCCCGAACAGCCATAATCGAGAGCCAGTCAACGACGAAACGAGTAAGCCGCGAGTACCTAAATCGGCCGGATTCGAGGGGAACGGTCTGAAGAATTTTTCTAACGCGGTTCGATACGAATAATTTTAAACTATCGGGCGGCTTTGACAACCACGATAATACTATTTGAGAATCGCTGAAAGCATATACGGCAGGTATCTTTAAGACTTCACTAACCCGGGTTAGTAAGCTGGATAATAACAGTGCGGCTTGTAATTCTAATCTTGGTATTGTCCAATCTTTGATCGGTGCTACCTTAGTCTTGGCGCAAACGAAGTATGACGAGCACGGGCCCGAACGGTCAACACAGCGCAGGTAAATAACTGCACTATAAGTTTTCTCGGAGGCATCGGCGAATCCGACCAGTTGGTTGATTGTAACATCGTGTAAAGAAGTATAAACCCGTCGTATCTTGAAACTTTCCAGCGCTCGTAACTCGAGGGCGAACTTGCGAAATTCCCGCGATAAAAGTTCGGAGACGGGATCATCCCAGCCGATCCCTTCTTTCCAGAGCCGCTGAAGGAATATCTTCGCTCTTATCGTAATGGGTGCTACGAATCCAAGTGGGTCGAATATTCGGGAAATTTGAGACAACACGAGCCTTTTGGTCAACACCGGCTGGTCTGTCAAGACACATTCTCTATCTCCCAAAACCGTCTTAATTGTGCTTCAATATCCACGGATGAAGTCAAGTGACTATACAACACGTTTGACACGAACGTGCTTTCCTGGGTTACATCGGGCAATAAGCAACCGGTTATGATCCAGCCGAATTTCGTGTTTCGAAACGTCAAGTCATCGATTTTCTCCGTGTCATTATTTAAACACGATTCAAAATATTCGGCACCCAACAAAATGTCGATGCTCGGGATATTCACAACACGATCATAGAATACAGGGTCCGCTAACTCTAACCTTAGCGCGTGTTTACGAATGTTTTGGAACGGTAAGTTACTCACCCTATAGGCTAGACAGGAGGCGGCAACAACATCGGCGTCAATCTTAATTTCAAATTTTGAACTACGCGATTTTAGTTTTAAACGACACGAATAACACGAGAAAATTGAACAGTTACCGACTCCTTTAATGGTTACGTTATCGGCGGAGGCGAAAGTAGGTATGCGGAATCGCTTGACGAACGCGTCGGAAACCAACGTCGCCTGGGAGCAGCTGTCTAACAATACACGGGCGGTGCCTTCCATCCCATTGCATTCAAAGTTTACCAGTGCCGATGTAAGTAGTGTCGTCTTCCGAACTGCCGCAGCGCTGATACAGGAGAAACTGGTTGTCGTGGCGGAATTATCTTCGGAGGAATTCTGGTCGTTGACATTCGAATTTGCTGCAATGGTCGGTGGCTGCGCCCCGATTTCCTTGTCGAAATGCAGTAGCGTGTGGTGTCTTCCGCCACATCTAAAACATAACTTCGACGTACAATTAACTACGGAATGTCCTAAACGGAAGCACACGTAACAGCGACGATTTCGTTTAATAATTTCGTAGCGTTCAGCGGGCGATTTCCGCTTGAACGAATCACAATCGATCAGCAGATGCTGTCGTTGACAAACTATACAAGTCGGCTTTGACGATACAAAAAAGGATTTTTTATTCGCGTTACATTTGAATTTTTCAGTTTGTTTTTCCCGCGCCTCAATGCTCGATGCACGAGTTTTGAGGAACTCCTGTAAACTTGCGAACGACGGGTAGACGTTATTGTCGGTCAACGAATTTTCAAATGCCTCTCTAGTTTTCTCGTCCAACCGAGTGGACACGAAATAGGAAATTATTGTACTCCACCCATCGGTGTTCTCACCACATACTTTCAGGCCTTTTAAAGCGAGATCTACTCGGTCGAGTAAATCTCTTAAACTGAATTCAGAGTCGATTTTTTTTATTGCGAATAAATTGCGTAAATGGGTGAGGATTATTAACCGCTTGTTAGCGAATCGGTCGTTCACCCGCCGCCAAGCTTGGTCGTAAGCACTTTCTGATAACCCAATATCACGAATAACTAACGCAGCGTCTCCTTCCAACGCCTGTTTTAAATAGTACAGTTTTTGAACTTTCGGTATTGCGTCTTCGTTATGAACTAAGTTCTCAAATAGGGCTCTGAAATCCATGAACTTACATATGTCGCCATCAAATTTGGGGATAGCGATTTTCGGTAATTTAACGGACGAACTATGGCCTTGGTTAAAACTGTTCATGGTGAACGATCTTAACAACGAATTACGATCAGATTTATCGAGGTACTTGGTTTTAAAATGCTTACCTTTTGCTATCGTATTCATAACTAAATCGCTTACGACGGCTTTCTCATCGGACAGCTTGTTTTCTTCTTCTTCCAATTTTTTTCCATCCAACTTATTCATCTGCTGGAGAATTAAATCGCAAAATCGAACCTTTTCTCCGCTAAGTTCAGCGATCAGTAGTTCTAATTTCTCTAAACTTTCGTCTTCTAATTCGTTCGCAATAATTTTCAGAATGCTTTCCGCTAGACGGTTAATTTCACGACGCGAAACCCGCGAATTTCTTTTTAAATCGGAATCGGCCATAATTTAAATTCGAATTAACACAAATCACAATTGATGAGCGACGATTAAATTACTTACCGGCGTGATAAGATCTTAAACACCCGCAGCGATTGCTTAGGAGCGGACTTCAACGAAATGCTGGAATAAATTACCTTATCAATCCGGCCCGGAGGACCAAAAAATGTTGCTGGTAATTGTGATCTGAAAATTTGAGCACGGGAGCCCTGAAAAGGGCTTTTTCTAAAAATACGAAACGTAAACAGATAAAAAAGGAGGAATGAAATTAGGAAATGACGCAAATTAACAACGGGATTATTTAAACGAAGAAAATGAACGGACGAGAGGATAAAGGTAAGAAAAACGGGACTATTGAAAACGGGAATAAATAAAACAAAACACAGCGAAAGAAAACGGGATAAATAAACAAAAAAAACAAAGGATGATAACAAAAACACGGCGATATATTCTCGGGTTATAACGAACGATTAACGGACATATTTTATTATAAAGCAGCGCTACGCGAAGTAGCAGCTGATAAGCCACAGATAATACAGAACTGTAGCTTCCCGATAGCGCAGCATTATTTAACAAAAACGATAGCGAACATATTCAAATAAAGCTTTACGGCTTAGCATTAAATGTCAAATATTTCACGAACACCATAGTTATATTGAATCTCCTTCTCCTTCTTATATAACACCTTTTTTACGGATGGTTCGAAGGGGCCTCGTGCTTTCATCCTTCAGAGCATAAATTTCACTGAATCTTTTCGTCTCCCTTCTTTTTGTACTATCTTTACGGCCGAGCTAATGGTCATTCTTCGTTCCGTCATTCCCATCGATCTTCTTCTAAATATTTAATTATCTCTGACTCCATATTTGCTCTTAAAGCTATTCCTTCACATTTCCCCTCTCACTTCTCTGATTTTTTTATCCTCTGTATTCGCTCTCTCATTCGTGTTCTTTTCTCACTTGGTGCTAATTTGATATGCACTGGGTCCTCAGTCATATGGGGATAGAGGATAACGAAATGGCTGATTCCTTGGCTCAGATTGCTGTATCCTCTCGCTTATATTTCACCAAAATTCCCGCTTCTAATTTACTTCCACCGTGTAAAAAGTTTCATGTAAGATTTCGGTCAGATTTTTATGTTTCCTCCTTTTCCGATCAACTTTTCTTTTATTTTTCCATCTAACCAACTCTTCCTAGTCGGCCTTGGTTTTACAATTTTCCCTTCGCCACTCCGTTATTGCCTCTATTATCCGTTTACGTCTCAATCATGCTCTTCTTCCTTCTTCACGTTTTTGTTTTCGTCTCGCACTTTCCCTTAATTATCCTCTCCATCCTGATGACGAAGCCGTCTGCGATCTTGACCATATCTTCTTTGAATGTCCATCCCTCGTGAACGGACGTACTTCATTATACTTCGATCTGTTATCACCTAAACTCCCTAATCTTTCTTCGTATATCTTAAATCCACTATTCGATCCAAACTCGATTTCTGCTGTTTTCTGTATGGTAATGTTGCTCGTTCTCTCGTAGTTAAATTGGATTTGGTTCAGAATGCATCCTTGCGCTTATGTCTAAGAATCTTGAAATCCACGCTTACTCCTACGATTCTGGCAAAGGCTAATGCGCCTCCTTGATCTATTCGTAGATCTTACCTCGCGTATCGATTCCTTATCAAACGTCTGCATATTTATCCAAACAATTTTTCCCCTACATATTCTCCTCTCTTGCAAGATTAGCGTTTTTCCTCTAATAAGGTTCCCATCCCGTGCTACATTGCCTCGCGTCTTATTAAGTTTTTGCCCTTCATCTTATCTTTCGACAAACTTCCACTTTTCCATTTTGAGTTGTTGTTAAATATTATTCTTTCCCCCTTATCTTTTTCCCTTGCCTGCTTACGTAAAATATCTCCCTGCCCGTGCAACAGTTTATGAATTTAACCGGCCAGTTACCATCATTTTTTCCTAACCATATCTTAATTTTTTACGGATGGGTCCAAAATTACACACGGAGTAAGTGCATCTATCTATATTCCTGTTCTTAATCATTCCAGCTTGTTCATAATTCCTTCATTTTGTTCCATTTATTATGCGGAGATATTAGTATATTATTACGTACCACTTATTCCATCAGTTCCTCAATGTAAAATGTTCCTTCTAATTTCTGATTGCAAAAGCGTCCTTCAATGCATCCCCTCTCCATATGTTTCTTATTCTTCTAATCCTATTATTCCGCGCATTCGATCTTTAATCTCCATCTTTTGCAGATTGCACTCATTAATCATCAACTTTCTTTGGCCAGGATTGCGGGCAGCAGATTATCTTGCTCGTGTGTTGGCTGTTTCTTCTGGACGCCCAGTCGGATTATTTCCTTCTCACGAATTAATAAATATTGCAAAAAGTATCTAAAATGTCAATTGGAAATTTTTTATAGATCATCCTTCTTCAATCCTAATTCACAATATTTTTCCATTCACCGTAATCTACTTGCTCAACCATGGTACTTATATTTTCCGCACCTTCCCTGTTCCATCATTTCTGCTATCTGTCGTCTTCGATCTGGTCACAATCGACTTCCTTCTTCATTTTATCATTTCTCCATAGTGTCCTATTTGTCCGCTGTGTATCGATAGCACAGTCGTACGTGACTCTGATCATGTCTTCTTTGAGTGCTCCTCTTTATCATCGGAAAGGGCAGCTCTATACGTGGAGCTGCTCTCACATGATGTTCCATATTGTGTGCCCTTTATTCTCTCTCTACAGTTAACGTCGATCATTCCAATTGTAGCAAAATTCCTATCTTCTATACTTCATCATATTAAAATCTCAGTGGTTATTTTTTACATTGGCATGCCTATCTTATCGTGTCCAGTTTCTTCTAAAGAACTCCTCTCTAAACGAAGAGCACGCACTAATGTTGCAGTTACAATTATAAACATGCACAGCTTGCAGTTAATATTGCGGGCCCGCTGTCACATTTGCGGTCAATAACTCGTTCTCATTTTTATTTTTAAGCATTTTTTTTTCAATTCCAATTCAGATTTGTGTTATATTTTTATGTAGTCTGAATGCGTTTTTTTTTTTTCACTTTTACCGATCCGGCAATAATAACTTCTTTGTTGAGAAATTTGTGAAAATTTTTGACACATCAATTATGCTCCTCCTTTTACATTATATCCATTACTGCAACTCTCATCTTTTTCCTTAATCGATTTCTGGAGCATTTTAAAAGTTTGCTCTTATTTTACATATAGCTTTCGATAGTAATTCGATGACTACGCAATAATCTAAATTTAGAATAAGGATAATTAAAAATAAAAAAATCTATACTAATGTCGAAAATATGCAATTTTTCCCTTTAGGAAAAATTAAATTTTCAGTTATTTTTAAACCCCGCTCTTCCGATCTTTCAAATTATTATCATTATCATTATTATTATTATCATTTTGTTCTGGTAACGATCCTTCTGGCATTTATTACAGTTTGTGACAGATCATAATCAAGTCGCTACTGCCTAATTTTTATCATTCTAATCTGTATTAGCTTATTTATTATTATTATTATTATTACGGTTTTATTGGTTTAGGAAATTTCCGACCATGTTGCATGTGCTCAGATAACTGATTTTTGTGCTTTCGTGTGTGTGTGTGTGTGCGTGTGTACATATCTGGAGAATGTTAGGTCTTCTATGAATGGGAACTCCTAGTTACTCCTGTAACTGACAGAATTAATATTACTACCGTAACTTTCTGCTCTATTTCTAAGTCCGCTTGATTTCTCTGTTGCCAATGGTGTATATTTCATTATTTTTTCATCATATTTCTTACTTGTTATCATTACGTACTACCGCGATATCTATTGAATATGTATTTTTGGTTTACTTGTTGATTAATTTCGTATCTCGTCTGTTTGCTTCTATTGTACGATCGGCTAATGTTGCTATATATCCTAATATGTAGTTTACTTTGATCTCCGAGATTGTTTTTGGCTTAATAGTAGCGCTGATTGTCGATTACTAGATTGTGTATTTTTTTTTTTTTTAATATTATTCGATAAACTATTTTTGCTACATTATTGTGTTTTTCCGTTTACTCTGTTGCTACAAACAAGCCTCAGAGCTCCTGCTATGTCTCTATATGGTTTCATTTGCTTGGTGACGTTTTCTGAGGATCATTTTGATTTTTGTATGTTATTGTCTTTAATTGCATACTTTTGGTAGTTGACTATTCGATTCTGTAGGGCATATAGAAAGCCATCCGTTTCCAAATACATTTCTCCTCCCTTTTTTAACCACATGCACATTTGTCTGATCCATTCAGTATTCATAATATTTGAATATTTGCCATGTATTGCTCTTTACTAGTCAAATTTTTTCCCCTTTCCTCCATTGCGTTAATGCTGTTTATTTCTTCTTGATTCGCGAGGTTGAGTGCTGTTAGATTTCTATCTTTTTCAACTATTATTTTGGGTAATGGGCGTTCTGCAGAATGAACGGATTTTTGAGGACCTGTTAACTCAGACGAAGTACTATGATATCTACACTAGGTCTTCTTTTCTTTCGTAAATTTATTCATTCTATTCATGAATTTAGTGTAGTTTTCCCTGATTTTTGCAAGTGTTGTTCGCATCAATCTATTGATTTCTTCGAATCAGGTTAAACTCCATCTAACGCTATTTTTTCGAATGAATATATGTAAGACCAAAATTGCGTTAAAATGTATTAATTGAATATTTCACTGTGTGTGTATACCTATTTTCGTGCGTTTCGAATTTTACAATATTGAAACGTTGATGTATTCGAACTATATTTTAAATGAAAAATATATTATTTTTCAGATTTTGAAAGATGCCATTTTTGAAAATCTTTCACCTGCGGACTTCGAAGATGTAGCTAAACCGAAAGTAAAAACTACGAAAATTTTAGACGAATTATCGAGAAAATTGTGCCCCGAGCTAGACTACTTTGTGACGTTTTCGTCAGTTTCCTGCGGTCGCGGTAATGCCGGTCAAACCAATTACGGGATGGCCAATTCGGCTATGGACCGAATTTGCGAGCAACGTGTAGCCGACGGATATCCAGCGGTAATGATGAAACTTTCTCTAATCGTTCGAATTCGATAATAACGATTTGTTGAAAGTCGCATTATTTTCTTCATCAATCACTACAATATTTTCGTGAATTTTTCTGTTACTGAGTACAGGTATCGATACAATGGGGTGCAATCGGTGACGTTGGTATGGTTCTGGAAAAACTGCTGGTATCGAATAATCAAGAAGTCGGCGGTATCATACCGCAACGGATATCCGCCTGCTTATCTACCTTAGAATACTTCATACAGTTACCGCATCCGGTCGTCTCAACCGTAATCATAGCCGAAAAATCCGCTGAAGTTTCCGCCGGTACTCAGCTGCAGCCTGTCGATGTAGTGGCAAACATTTTGGGTAATTATTTATTCTTATCTGTTTCCCTGCCGTCCGATATCAGTATTCTACTTCGATTTATTTATCGATTTATCCGTCTCTGAATGATTAAAGATTCTTAATTTTTGTCTATCACTCCATCTGTAACGCCTAACTTTGTCCGAGTGAAAATTATCAAGAAAAGAAACAAACGGTGGTCATCCGGAAGCGAATATTCTCCGTTCGTAAAAGTATCATACGACACATTTATCAATGTCATTTTTGAAAGATGTTATTTTCGTTGAATTAATTTTAAATTTACCGTTAAACAATCCGAAAAAATTCTTTCCCAATTTATTATTATTATATAATTTATTAATAATACTCGGATAATTAAGTTTTCATCTACGTAAAGTTCTGGTTTGTTTCCCACATTACGTCAAAAGCACGAACTAGATGATCCACTGAGTTTCGTTCAGTACTTCAGTCAGTTTTGTAAAGCAGCAGGATGGCCACCTAACCAGGAAGAAGTTAAGGATATTGTAAAAATCCGGATAAAAATAGTCGAAAAATATTTTCGATAAGAGAAAACCATATACAGTGGCGCTCCCGTATCTGCGGTTAATAATTCCGAGCCATACCGCGGATAATAGGGAACATTGAGCTTAATGCGTTAACATACAGACATTTATAGTACTGCATATGTAGTTATACTTAAATTGCATAAGTACACCGTATTATATGATGTTAAAAATTATTACGGTAAGTGGTACATATTTACATTACTATGATTATGCGCACACCATTCGGTCCTGTTATTCTTTTGGATTTTAGAATAAAATTCATTTTTTTTTTCAAGGGGAACGTTTTGAGCTTTATAAAACCCGTAAAGGTTAGTGCCCATGATTGTAAATGTAGGAATAGCCTTTCATAATCTCTGGTTTTCCATTTCAGCTCTCGAGTGAGATTAATGCTCCAGTAGTCCGCGAAAAATAGATGATTTTTGTAAGAAAAAATTTAATAAAACATTGCAACTTTAAAATAAGTCTCTTCATTCATTACGGTCTCGGTTTTCCAATTTTCCTGGTCTCACAATCAGTCGCTTCATCATTTCCTCCATAACGCGTCTTCGTTTCAACCGTAATTGTCTTATTCCAACTCTTTTTCGTTTTTTTCCTATTGTTTCTTCTCCACTTGTTGTGTTTTTCATCCCTTGGATCAGGACTGCGTTTGTGACGCGGATCATATTCTCTTTTTGAATGGTGTCTTCCGGTGCAGGAACGTTCCCTTCTGTACACTAAGCTCTTACATCTTGAACTGCCTACTTCTTTTTGTGCTTCCTACATACTTTCCTTTCCTTCACCAGATGTTGTTCGAGTTTTAGCGGAGTTTATTTCTTCTATTTCTCTATATATTAGAATCTAATCCTTTTATTCGTAATTCCTGAATAATGGGTCAGTACCCTTGGTTGGCGTTCCCAAAAAAAATAAATAAATAAAAAAAAATAAAAAATATTACTATTCGCCTTATTATTGAATAGCAGAATTTACGATTCCAACAAGTGATTTTAAGGTTTCTATATACATGTTCTACTGCACTTGATTACTTTTTTTTAGAAACATAAACGTGACATCCTCTTACAAAATATACTACAAAACGAAAATGGATTTTCAAATTTCTCATCGTTATTAATTTTATACAATATAAATCATTTATTTTTTTTGTAATTTTTATATATATATATTAATTACAACGTAATTCTTAGGCTACCCCCCATTCGAAAAAATGTCCCAATTTTATGTAACGCTAAATGTCCCAAAAAAATGTCCCAATTTTATGTAACGGTTGTTATATTTTGTAGGATTTTTGTTATTGTTATTTAAAAGATGTCACAATTTTATGTAATGAAATATGTAACGAAAAATGTAACGAAAAAATGTGTTAATTTTATATAACGGAAGTTAAATGTTAGAATAGGATTTTTGTGGTTATGTTATTTTTTGTGTGTGTTGATGCCAGTAAGAATTACGTTGTAAATTTTGATCATTTTATACAAAGTATAGAAGAGAAAGAGACAGAAATGAAAACAAGAGGGGTCAAGGGGCACAGCCCCTTGCGAGGCCAAGATGGCCGAGTTATATATATATAAAAAGTCAGTTCCATACCCTTGATAGGGCGTTAGGATTGTGAAGTTAAGGTTCACAATGTACTAAGCCCAACGGCACTAATGACAGTAGGGGGGTCAGTTCCTTTTTCTCGGCCGCCTTTACTTTCCCAGATTTCTCTGTTACTCAATTATTTCAGGCTGGGTAAACTTGGGAGCGACTTGGATCCGGGACGAGATAAGTCTCGATAAACTATGACCCTCTGATTTGGTAGCCAAGCACTTTAACCACTAGGCTACCACGCTGCCATATATATCAAATATCTTGAAAAAGTTTCGGAAAGTGTTTAAACAACCTTATTCACTCGCTTAGTTATCAGTCTTAGTGTTTATGTAAATTTTTCAACGCCAAAAATGAAAAGAAAAAAAAAAAACAAAAAAAAAGTACCAATATTTTGACATCAATTACAATAATCGATACGAAATTTTTAAAATATTACATGCATTCATATACTAGATTTTAATTATTCTTATTAAAGGTAAGTATCGAATAAGTAAAGATATATACAATTTCATATTAAAACATTGCGGTATAACAGTGGCGGATCCGTTAGGGGTGAGGGACATTTTCCCCTCAAAAAACCAAAACCTCTATGAAAAAATTTGTTATAACAGAGAACCTTAATTTATGTTATAAAAGATTTGTATAAATTTTTTACCTATGGATTTAATTATAACTGATATTTAATATTGTTTTCCGGTAAAACTATTAATGTTACGTTTTTATTTTATTTTAAACCCAACTGTCACCGATCTTTTGCCTTTCTTATTTATTTTTAATTTTTATTTTGTAATTTTAATTAAACATAGTTCAGTGAGAAATATATATGTATATTTAAACTCGCTCATGAACAAAGAATTCGGATCGGATTACTGACAAAAATAAAAAAGAAGTAAAATCTAATAAAAATGTTATCTTTCTTACTATTTCTAAACTACCATATTTAAGGTATAATTTTATAATTTTCTTATTTTTTACCCCTAAATATAAGACAAAAGTTAAATTAAAAATCGTAATAATTATGTATTTTTAAAACATTTTTCAATTTCTAAAGAGGTCGCTATTTTTTTTTTCTTTGTGAAACAACGTGTTTGTCAAATCCACTGCCTACCGTAGAAGATTTTATGAATTATATAATTCCCACCCCCCACCCAAAAATAATGTCCTTCTGGATCCGCCACTGGGTATAGTACTGAAAAATGAAAAACAATTAAATATTTCCAATAAAAATGTTATTATTAACAATAGAGAAACAAATCGTGAAGAAAAAAAAAAAAGGGGTGGAATAAAACAACAAAAGCGAAATGTGTAAAAGGTTAGTAATAAATATGCCCTTTATCGTAATGGCCGTTTTTTTTTTTTTTTTCAATTAAAAACCAGAACGAACGAATCACATTGTTCATTCTAAATTGCTAATTACAAAATTTTAGGACTCACAACAATTTAATATTAAACGGCATACACATTAACACTTTCACTGATTTAGAAGCGTTTGAAAGTAATCGAAAAACTTCAAAGGAACGAAGAAAAGTTTATCCCAGAACAAATCGATTTCAGCTTAGAAATTTCGGTTGCCACGAAACAACGGGCGAGCACGCTTACAGTTTTAATTAATTTCTAGAAATTTAGAAAATTAAATTAACTTCTTTTCTTAAAAAATACGTACAAATTCGGTTAATGTTATATAATTATAGCATTATAATTAATAATGAAATAAATTTTTCGCAATAATTCACTTCTTACAGCATACATGTTTCCCCCCATTAACCGGTATTTTAAAAATATGTTTTATTCAATCCCCGTTGAACCGTTTCAGTTCATTAAAGGACATTGTGAAAAACACTTACTAATTGCTTTCCAATCTACCATTAATTGCTGACTGATTAAGAACGATTTGTAAAATTTCAAATTTTCTTCGGATAATAAATTAATATTTTATTTTCCAAATTACTCTATATTTTAATTAAATCTCTAACATTTACGGCTATTCGGAGTCTACTTGCTATAAGCAAACTGACAAGCTACCCCCCCCCCCCCCCAGTTCTATTTATTTTTCAACAAAAGAAAAAATAACAATTCTGCCTAATTTCATTCCTTCTCCCAGCGTAATACACACAGTTTGTTGGATGTAATTCTGCCGCCTTTAATGGACTTTTTTCGCCTTTTCGTTAAATTCATGTTAGAAATTATCTTCAATATAACAACTTAATGTGCTTTTACTTATGCGCAGGTATCAAAGATGCATCGTCCGTTAACAAGAACGCCACTTTAGTCGAACTCGGAACAGATTCTTTAACGAACGTAGAAATAAAACAGACGCTGGAGAGGAAATTCGGCATTTTACTCAGCGCTCAAGAAGTACTACAATTAACGTTCGAAAAAATCAACGAACTTCAATCGAGTCAATAGTAGAACTAACCGTTTTTTTTTCTCTCTCTCTCTCGCCTGATATTCTTAATATAAGATTGTTGCGTTAATAAAGCAACGATAAACTGTATTTTAATTTATGTGTTCACAATTCGAATCACTCGATAACCGCTGTAAAATTTATCGTTTAATTCGAAAATCAATAAAATGATGTATTTTATAATTCTATTTTGCCTCATTTCGGACAGAAAAAAGGTCGTCAATGTATTTAAATATGAAAGAACGAATAGAATATATTATCACTTGATTCCATAATCTGAAATATATGCTCTTATGAATAAGATGTGCACAACTGTATAATGATAAATGAAAGTGGCCCGAGTGTATATGTTTCTTTTGAATGCTATTCGATTTATATATTAAATAACGGTAATAAACACAAAAGAAATTACAATATTTATGAAAATAAAATAACACCGACATATTTTTCCTAGTACTAACTACATAATTATGGTGTAACATGAACAGTTTAAAAGTAAACAAAGAAAGAATGACAAACATGCATTAAAATACATAAGTCGATAGACATTGAAAAATATAATAAAGTAAACTAATGAATAAAAAGTTGTTAAAATATAAGTAATTTACCATTCTAAAAAAAAAAAAAAATAAACAAAAAAAAATGGTAAATTACTTATATTTTAACAACTTTTTATTCATTAGTTTACTTTATTATATTTTTCAATGTCTATCGACTTATGTATTTTAATGCATATTTGTCATTCTTTCTTTGTTTACTTTTAAACTATTCATGTTACACCACGATGATGTAGTTAGTACTAGGATAAACATGTCGGTGTTATTTTATTTTAATAAATATTGTAATTTCTGTTGTGTTTATTACTGTTATTTAATATGTGTATAGTGCAGAAATGGTTAATACGGTGATTACTATATATTCGATTTATAATTATAATGTAACTAATGAAACTAACCGATACCCGACAAACTAGAAACATTGAAAGAATAAACTTGTGCACATCCGAGCATATACGCTTCGTTTTACGTTTTTCGTGATCACCATTCACAAAGTGGAACATCAATTTCTGTTTAGTAAATCTGGGACGAGTACTGTATTGGAGTATTAAAAGCGTAAGAAGGCAAAAACAATTTGACTACTTCATGAATTCCGTCGCGAGTCATATATATAAATATTTTTTTTTTTTTTTGGAAGGAGCACGCTAGCCAAGAACCTACACCCAGAAGAAACAACAAGTAAGGAAAGAGCCGTCAGTTAAATTTTGATTCAGTCAGATACGGACAATATAAAGAAACTGATGGATGAAATAGCGGATGGCGAGGGGAAGAACGAAACATAAGATGCACAATAAGGAGCAAGCTAGCCGGCAGACAAAAATATAGAATACAATGCTCGACAGAAAGGAATGAGCATTCAAAGAAGATGTCATTGGTGTCGCAATCCACCGCATCGTTGAGGTGGAGAGGACAATTTAAGGCTGGAACAAATAGCGAAAACGAGAGGAAGGTGGGGCAGAATGGTCAAAACGGAAGCGAAATACAGAAATGACAATAGAACGGGGAAGCGAAGGAAACTCGAAGAACCAGGGATCAGAAGGAAGATTAGGTTGCGTAGATAGATAAACGAATTGATCTGCAAAAGCGGTAGTAGTATATCTGACTAAAGTTTGAGGTGACACACACTCATTAAGTAGGAACTTAAGAATAGAGAATGGAATTTTTTTAAAAAAGGAATCGGAGGAAGCAGCAACCCGAGCCAAGGAATCCGCCGTGTCTCATTACCTTCAATCGGGTCATATAACCAACCAATATATTACGGTGTAGTAGCTTTGTCCTTTAACATTTTTTTTTTTTTTTTTTTTTCGTACAAAACCGCTACTTTCGTTGCACCATTGACGAAGAAGCGTATATACCTATTTTTACAAGGTTTTTACGGCAGGGATTTGTCCCGCGTTATCCAATTTATCAACAAATGCGTGTTGTGTTTTTTTTTGTAGCGTATTTCAAAAACCATTGCAGACTTTTCTTTATTGCTGCATATATTTTGCGCCTATGCGTGGTAACAGAGAAATATGTGTCATTTCACAGTAGTGGAAAAAAATTTAATTGATAAAACTTGAATCGCGGAATACTGCAATAAAATACGGCCTACTTAGGGCCAGAATGGCAATGTAAAGTGTATATTTATAATAAAATCGGTAAAAGCCTGCTTGGCAGACTTTGAATTTACTTATTATAAAGACGAGTCCTTACAGCTATTTATAAACATCTAACAAGGAGAGGTCACGATCTGCGGATCACCGATTTTGATGAAACTTTGCAGATCGATAAAAGGTCATGAGTATATAAACTGTGTAAAATACTATTAGAGTGCAACGTTTTAATTTACGCGAGAAATTTAAGTTTTCAGAAGCCGAATTTAACGGATGATATACATATAGTCGTTTAGACAAAAATATGCAATAAATTCCAGATCATGTTTATATTTACTTTATGCAGATGATTCGGAAGACTGATTATTCCAAAATGAAGTATATTAAACAACAAAATTATTAAAAAACAATAAAATAATTTTAAAAATTCAATTTTTAATTTAATAAAAATTTTAACATGTCATTTATTACATTTATATACTATAAAAACACAAATTACAATGTGTATGTTCTATGGTGCAGCGGTAAAAGTGATGTCCATTTATACATTCTTGGAAGTAGTAAGGTGTCTGGGTTTGAATCCCCCCTCGGCCAGTGTCCCGTAAAATTATTTTGATTCTTATATTATTTTAAATTATTAATTTTTAACTAATTATTTCAACTCTTTATACATAACTACAGTGAGTCAAATAAATATTCGGACATCGTTTCGAAAAATAAATTTGCGTGAATAAAAACGAAAATAAAAAACTTTATTGAGAAAATTTCTGCGTAAATTATAAATGAGATCTTCATGAATATATATATAATAAAAAAAATCACAAAAATAAAAAATTAACCAACTTCGGTAAAGAAAACATAACAATCATAAATTTACATGTCAAATTAATATTCGGACATGAGGAAAAACAGAAAGAAAAACATAAAATCCACGTTAATTGAATAAACTAGAAGTGATCAGTATTTAGTACTGAAACCTTTCGCTTTAATTACTGCAGCTAAACGTCGCGGCATCGAGGAAACCAAATTTTTCATAAAGTCAGAGGGAATTTTATTCCACTCTTCAAGTAGCCGTTCTTTTAATTGATTTTTTCTTGAAATGGGACTTTCTCGAATTTTTTTATCCAAATAGTCCCACAGATTCTCAATGGGATTGAGATCTGGAGACTGAGGCGGTGTTTCCAAAACTTTGGGGCAGTTATATAATAACCATTCGCGTGTTTTCCGGGCTTTATGTTTCGGATCGTTGTCTTGGTAAAATTTAAATGAAGTCGAAATTCCTAATTTTTCGGCGCTCTGACGAAGGTTTTTTTTTAAAATCGCAACATACATATCTCCGTTCATATTCCCATCGATGAACACTAATATACCTACTCCATTCGCCGAAAAACAACCGCATACCATTACATTACCACCTCCTTGCTTCACGGTTACATTCAGATGTTTTCGATCGAATTCTGTATTCGGTTTTCGCCAGACTCGCGGTTTTCCGTCGCCGCCAAAAATATTAAATTTGGATTCGTCTGCGAAAATTACGTCGTTCCAATACGTTTTATCGTGTAATATATAATATTTAGCAAACTGCAGACGTTTCTGTTGATTTGTCTCACCAATGTAAGGTTTACTTCTAACAGTTCGCGAATTGTATCCATATGATTTAATGACTGTACGAACTGTTTCGGCACAAACCTTTTCATTATTGCTTACGTTTAGTCGAGTAGCTAGTGTAGGAGCACTTAATTTTGGATTTTTTTTTATACTTCGAATAATATTATATATCGTTTATCGGTCAACGAAAGCTTTTCAGGTCTTCCCGGTTGACAAATAGATTCGATCCTGTTTTCTTTATTGAAACGCGAAAGAATATCATAAACAGTACTTCTTGGCAGATTTAGTGTTAGCGCGATCTTATCCCCCGACATACCTTTTGAATAGTTGAAAATAACCAATTTCCGCGTCTCCAAAGAAGTATTCTTCGATTTACGACTCATTTTTCACACAATTAAATCAGAACAATTTCAAAATTCAAAAAAACGGTACTGTTACGCGTGGAATGTTGCAAGTTGTAACACGTACAAATGACTAATGTGGTACTGAACGCATATCGCGCGTTACTCGCATTGTGGGAAAAACCCAGCGTCAGTTTTACCGATAGCATTTACAATGTCCGAATATTAATTTGACCTATCCATTTTTAATTGTTACGTTCTTTTTACCACAGTGGGCTCATTTTTTATTCTTGTGTTTTTGTTTTATTACATTATGTTCACAAAGATCTCATTTATAATTTACGCAAAAATTTGTTCAATGAATTTTTTTATTTTCATTTTTATTGACGTAAATTAATTTTTGAAAAAGATGTCCGAATATTTATTTGACTCACTGTATATATAAATATAATAAAGTGTAAGATAAATATGTTTTATACACAACAAATTCATTATATACATATGTAAATAAATATAAATGAAAAAATATACTCATCTATATATAAAATAAGAGAGTTGATAAATATCAGTTATAATTAAAATGCTACAAACTTAATTTTTATTTACATAATTTGGGGTGACACATATCATAAAAACAAATAAAACAGCAATTCCTGCGACATTTACCGCAACATATAAATGAATCATTACCACAAGTGCAAAGTTCTTTTAATTTTTCATTTGCATTTAAAAATATTTCACGTTTATTTGAATGTTTAGAGGGAAGCTAAGGACAAAACAGTCGTTAAATAATTTAAATGTTTAAAAATTGTTATTATATTTATATAGTTATGTATAAAGAATTGAAATAATTAGTTAAAATTTTTATTAAATTAAAAATTGAATTTTTAAAATTATTTTATTGTTTTTTAATAATTTTGTTGTTTAATATACTTCATTTTGGAATAATCAGTCTTCCGAATCATCTGCATAAAGTAAATATAAACATGATCTGGAATTTATTGCATATTTTTGTCTAAACGACTATATGTATATCATCCGTTAAATTCGGCTTCTGAAAACTTAAATTTCTCGCGTAAATCAAAACGTTGCACTCTTATATTTTACACAGTTTATATACTCATGACCTTTTATCGATCTGGAAAGTTTCATCAAAATCGGTGATCCGCAGATCGTGACCTCTCCTTGTAAGTGAATGATTAACGCGCGCCTCTAGTGTAAAATTAATGCTTCGATCATCTCGTTTTACGAAACATTGCAAATATCTATGAAATTTTATTTAAATTCACGCACTAATGTTTAGCGATGTTCGAAAAAAGGCGGTAAAAATCCAATTATTTACCGATATTATTTAAATACAAATTTTACAAATAGTATTTTGCATCTGTACATGGATAACCTACCGATCCGCGCAATTTTTTATAGTATTTTTGATGTTTGAACCCGATTTCTTACTGTTTCACTGCTTTAGTATTTTTATAAATATTTAATAAGCAAATAATTTCCTATCCAGATTACCGCCGAGTTATCGAACGTGGTTTTTTTTAAGGGAATTATCGATCTATTTATACGAAAATAATATGTCGGCATCTTTCGGTTTTTACTTTGTTAATCTTTAATGTCCGTTTGTTACGACATTTAATTAATTACTTCGAAGATATTAACTATGCAATGTGTCAATAATGGTAAATGACGCAGTATTACGGTCAATTTTAACAATTCTGAATTGTTGGAAAGTCGCTTTAAAAAAAGTTAACACTTTCGTACATAAACTTCGGAAAGCCCTGTTAACGAATTAATTTTTTCGAACGGCTACCATTATTGATAATCAGTCGAAAGGATCGGTCGGATACAAAAAGAAACAAATAGCAACGTATTAGTAAGTTTAAGTATTTCAGAAATGTCATCCTATCGGTTAAAAATAGAAGCTTTCGTATCATGTCATATTTCCATATCAAGTAACATCATTCCAGTTTAATGCTTAGTATTTTTGAATGTTGAATTTTCCTTATCGCAAAGCTGAACCGCATTTTAAACTTACCAAAGTGATGGTTCTTGTCACGTGCGATGAAGTTCATTCGAGCTACGCTCAATTGATCTCGTTGAAGAGAACGGTGAGATCGTTTAATTTATTTCTCTTATCCGATTTTATTTTTATTTCCATTGTTTTATTTTATTTCGTCCGTTTCGCTCTTATTGATTTCAGTTCTCCTTTCGTCGTGAATGAATTTTTTTGATTTAAATTGCTAAATTAAATTAAAATTAATACTGAATTCGTCTGACGGGTGATGTAGAGGTAAACCTGCGCCTAATTCTCTCCGCACCGGTGGTAAAAGTGTCACCGACTTTGTCGTATAAGTCAAAATTACTAGGAAAACTAATAAAAATGTTTCGTCCAATTCATCTACTTCTAAGGGCAACGTTATCTCGGTGCAGAATATTAATGATACTATCGACATGAGTATTTCCATCAACTCTGGTACTGCTCAAACTAATGCCGTACCACTATTTCCGAATAATTTTAAAGAAATAGTTTCGGTTTCAGTCGAGAATCTGGAAAATAGAAACATAACTTCACCCGATATGTCTCTTTAGCTTAAAGGTTTTATGAAAAAGTTAGCGGTTTTTATCCGTTCCAAAAAGAACCTGATCAAGCTTTTACTCTTTCAGCCAGTTCCTGCTTTCTGACAGCGTCCATAAAAGAACTTAAAATGCGATCGTACAATATTCGGCAATCGTTATTGACTCGTTCCGACCTAGCTCGTGATATTTCAACTGATTATCGAGGTCTCTTAAACTGCTCTTGTCAGGCGCTAGTCTAGAATATCAGATACAGAAGCGTATTTCTAAAAATGATTATCGAAGTTAAATTTTTGGGCTCAGCTCTATTTCTACGATGTCTACCGCGTCAAGGTTAAAACAGTTATACAGACGTAAAAATATTAAAAAATTTAGTGCAAAATAATGATTACGATGAGTATAGTTAATACATAAATTAATCTACAAAATCAAAATATATACAAAAAACAAATAATAATAATAATTAATGTTGGATAACATTCCCATTTATAAACAATAATATCTATAAATTAACCAATATATATATATATTAAAATAAGGACTAAACGTACCATTCAAAGCTAAAGATAAATTAAGAAATAAAACATAGATACTTTAAATATAAAAAGTAATAATATTTATGAAAACAGTGCTACATATATCAAGACTGCACAGATTGTGAAAAATCATATATCGGTCAAACGGGTAGAATAATCAAATGCAAATACAAGGAACATATTAGATCATTCAATAATAATGAAATTGAAGATAAAAGAAAAACGTAAACCTAATATGCACTAGATAGTACACTAACAGTTTCAGTTTCCTATAATAAATGAAACGTAATTAATATAGCTGAAAATTATTATATAAATTAATGTTGAAATAATTTCTTAAATGATCGAATATCAGATAATAATAACCTTTTTTTTTTAATATAACGATTTAATAAAGAATCTTTCAACATCCTGTTTGTTAATTAATAAAATCGAGTTATTTATTACAACTATCAAAATATAACAAACAAATTTAAGAATAAAATAAAGGCTTACACTTAGAAACGTTTTCAGGTACAACAACCCATCATCAGCTAAGAACATAACTTACTATGTGTGATCACAAAAAAAATTCTAAATCACACTGAGGTTAAGTAGGAAATAAAACGGTTTATATAGTATAAATGGGCTATGCCTGAAAACGAAAATTAAATTGAGCTATTTTAATTTGAATTTATTAAAATATGAATTTATACTAATTTGTTAATAATGAAAATTTATTTATTTTTTGTATTTAATAAATCTCCAAAAATGTTTCATATTCCGAGACTAAGAATATATCATTCATGGCATACCAAAACTATTTGGCAGCCTTACGGGACTCTTCTAAGATCACAAAAAGGAAAGGGCAAAGTTATTCCGATAGTTCCTTCATTTTGTATATCAGATTAACTTCTCAAAAACATCATTCCCAACCGATATCACAAAAAAAAAAAAAAAAAAAAAAAAAAAAAACTTTTAATAAATACTATTCTAATTTAACCACTAATGTCGACTACAGAGCTCTCCGATCAGTAATTTCTGGCCATTTAAAAATTCCGTCTGATAACGTTACACCTTCCTCTAAATTAAATGACGTGACCGTTAATAATATCTTTTTCTTCCGAAAATGACTTCATTTCTATTTTATTACCTACTCTTAATAAGTTCGAAATCCCTAATTTGGATGATAAAATATCACTTTTATGAGACATAAGCTTTGCATTCTTAGAGATTTTGTCGGTCAACATTACCCCTAATTTCACCTTTTTTTCCCCTCGCATTGTCACGTATTCTCTATCATCTCTACTTCGCTTCGATATTCCTTTCTGCTTATGTGTTTTCGATTCTTGCCACTTTTAATATTTTTATTCACTGTTTTCTACGTATTTCCTTGACTTACATTTTTATCTGTAAGAATTCTCAAATATGGAGTTAGAGTTCGTCTCTTCAGTACTGATACCGTACGTCTCTTTTAATTCGGTCGGTTGATAGCATACAGGAAGCTTGGCGCAAGTAATTTTCCTTGCGATGGATGTTACTGCTGCCAATTAAATCTTAATTTGAATCGCTTTCCTTATTATATTTTACAATTACCTTTCTGGTTAAAGTAGCATGTTTTCTGCAACGCTTTTTCCATTGGTGTTGCTTGTCTAATTGACAGCATACTACGGCCCATACGTAACGATTTATTCGAGTAGAATTTAAGTTAATCATACAATATTCCTGTTGTACTTAATCCTTACGTGGTTTATACTGAAATTAGTCTGTCTGGATGGATAGTCTTTCAAATGCCTCATTCAAATTCTTGTCCTTTGGACTTGACATTATTTCCTTATTATCTTGCTAGTTCAAGTTCATTTCATTTTTTTCATTCCCTCATTTTCGATATTTCTCGTTTTCCCTTCATCATGATTTGTTAACGTAAAATATTACACGATAGCCTGCCTAACAACACGGGGCATTATTAGAAATCTTCACTGTGTAGCGATCACACTTTCCACGATGTATATTAACGCGGTCACCGATGGCAGCATCTCACATAAAATCCTTCGATTTCCCTTAGAAGCTCTCCTGAGAGTGTATTGGGTCAACATAAGTATCGCGCTACTCTCAAAAACTTGGCTAAAAAACTTCTCTCGCGTTTTTTTTTTAATTAGTTCTAATCGGAGTGCCAGATATATGTGGTGGTTCAGCTATTTTAAGTCAGAATCATATCAATTTTCTAACTCACAAAATTTATCCTTCTACTTAATCTAGTCCGATTAATCCAAAGTTTGTCCACATCTCAATGGTCAAAAACTCCTCAAAACCATTTAATCTCATCTCAGCTTACGTAACTCCCCTTTTTTCAATTGTATATTAATTCCCTCCCGGCCCCTTTTATTATAGCCGGTGCACGGGGAAACCTTCAATTTTCTGAACTTGTTCTAAAAATTTTATGCGATTGCCTTTAAACATCGCCTCTTCTAGAAACTTATGGTAATACGAACACGCCTTTTTCTGTCCTGTAAACAATAAAATTTCCTAGTTTGCATGTAATTATCAAATTCGAATAAATCGCGCATTTGTAAAAATATATGCGTATGACTGTTAAAGTAGTTCGGATATATCTAGTGATATTTGATATTATAAATATTTCATTACTTTCACGATTTGCGCTAGAGAGCGATAATGAATCAATCGCTATTTTTATTCGGGATTTTAAAAGTGTTTTGTCATTATGTAAGCGTATACACGTATGTAATAATGTTGTTTCTTATTTTTCATATCACGAGTGTTCCGTTGTAGCGGATATTAATTTTACGACCGGTACGGTTTTTGGCGGCAAATGAGATCGTAATCTCTGTGACGCGGTTCCCGGAACTTAATTTTTTATCCGCATATCTATTTTTGGTAGGTACCACGATAAAAAAGTTCATATTAGGTGAAAAGTTTCGAAACAGATTACACTGAACATTATCAGAGAGACAACTTGAACAGTATATAATCTGTCTCGAAACTTTAGAGCCTAATATGAACTTTTGTGTCGTGGTATCCACCGAAAATGGATATGCGGATAGATAACTTTAACAGCTTTGAAAATCATTCTTTGAAAATTAGTAATTTAATTTTTTTGCTTTATAATTATAAGGAAGTCACATTTTTCCCTTTGAAATCTGAACCGGAATACGTAAAATATTATCGGAAAAGTTGAGCCAGATTTATTTTCAAAAATGACAAGTAGTTTATAACAATGTTTATTTATTTTAGACAAGTCGTAATATCAAATACAAATAATACGGCGAATAATATAAAAAAGAAATATCCTTTATTTTCGCAAAAACTAATGTCGCAATTATGGCTTCAAATCAATACGGTTCGGTTGCTTTTAATCGGCCACCCGAAACAAAGAATCTGAAATGCAAATTATAAAAGTTATACATAACCGTAATAACATGCAATCTCAAAACCAATCGTTCTAAGCTATATCATGTAACCAAATTATACGCACACATTACGCGATAACACATTTTTTTTTTATTATTTATTTTGAACGCGTTAATTACGGACATTAACCCAATGCAAGTAAAATTTTTTTTATATCAGCTGTCTCGATTATATCCTTTTTTTTTTGTTTCTTTTTTTGGCTTAACCTTTACCATTTAGTCACTTTTTATCCTCCGAAAATTGCGAGTGACCAATTTTTTTCCACAAAAACGGATTACAGTGTTACGCTAATGTTCAATAAAAATGTCTTTTACCGTCCTATACTGGCCATCAGGTACGCCAAATTCCGCGTATTCGCTTTTCTCAGTAAACTCAGAATAATTCCTTTTCTATTGACGTTGCGTTTCAGATTTGCCTGTAATACATTGTGAGGACCGACTTCCATGATTACCGCTCTTCTCGGTAGATACATTGTTGCTTCCTGCAAAATAACACAATAAACATAATCTTTTTTTTTTTTTTTTTCTGTTATTATTATTGTTATTTTTTTTCCTAATTAGCACCCCGTATACAGCCCGCTGGCTAAAGGTGCGGCAAGAAGAGCTTAGCTTACATATGTTTTAGTACAAATTTTAGAAACTGAAGGACTCTGCCGACTTGGGAAGAATTTTTTGCTAAAATAAAAGAATAGGATATGTCAGGAAAATAATCTCTGAGCACTGAATTTGTAACATTATTCGGTTCTCATATGTGTTTGATTGTGAGTTGGGTGTCGCAGAAATCACAGACTGGAGGTTGACTTTTGTTGAATAACTTCATGAGTGGGCAGGGAATGACCTGTTAGTTTGCGCGTAAAAACAACTTCGTCCTTCCAAGATAAATCTGTAGGAGCTCTATATATGAGTTGAAAGAAGGACAAAATTTCTTTCAGCTTATTAGTATAGGGGACATGAATTGTCGGGACTGAATTTGGGAGAAAGAATTTAGGTGTGCTTTTAGATCTATAAGAAGAATAGGGTTGTTGGGAATAAGAGAAACATTCAGTTTAGCAGATAGGTCGGATTATTTTATTCCCGGGAATACCACAGTGAGAAAGAATCCAGCAGAAAACCACATTTTTATTGGAGTTGACTAGTTTTCGGACGATTTCTTGGGTAATGGAATGACGTTTTTTATCATAGTAATTATTCAGGAAAAATAAAGCTAATAGAGAGTCCGCAAATATTAGGACGTTGTTTAGCTGGGATTCTACACAATATATTGTAGCTAGTTTTAATGCAAAAAATTCAGAGGATAGGTCGCAGAGAAATAGGATGAAAGCGGATACGAAAAACTTTATCCCCTTTATGGATAATTAAGTAACCGGAACGTTCTTGGATTTTGCTACCATCGGTGTAGATGTGCTCGAAATTAGGATAGTCACTGATTAACGCGAGAAAATTTTGACGGAAAATAGCAGGATCTGTGGAGAATTTTGGAAGTTGGATTAAAATTTATTGGAAAATAGTGTGTATCTTTACTTCATTGTTAAGTATGGATTGAGAAGGAAAATAAGATAAAATTTTGTGACAAGAATTGTACAGATGTTCGAGGGGAGAATGAAAGGTAGGATTTGCCAAAAATTTTGAGGAGAACACTTGACGAAGCATATGTTTCTTCGAACTGATAGAGGTGGCTCAGACGCTATGTACAAAAGACTTGGAATTTTTGAGTGGTACCGAAAGCTTCAATTGATATTCTCAGGCTAGTATTATGAACAGTGTTAAGTGGATCTGAACAAGATGAGGCAGCAAAACACCATAATCAAGGATTGGACGGATAAGGAAACTATACAGTTTCAATAGTGTAAGTTGATCCGAGCCGTAGTTGGTACGAGATAACACTTTTTTAGTAGGTTAATTTTCGAAAAACATTTCTTTTTCAAGTTACGAATATTAGAACATAGGGGATATGAAAAATCGGATGTCATTCTAAAGTATTCGACTGATTCTGAAGCTGGTATGGAAATATTGTTCAGTTAAACTCGAATGGTTCGAGGGCATTTGTAATAGAAAAGTGGTTTGCTGTTTGATTATTCATAAAAAATACTTGGACCATTATGCTGGGACCAGAGGAGGAGTGAATCTTGTTAATCGCTTTCCGAAGAACAGTTTCTTCCAATTTTGAATCCGCACAACTGATAAATATGCAGGAAATGATCTGCGAAAAGCATCCGGATACCACGCAGGTGGGATTGCACGCGTTAAATCATTAATAGCAATATCGAATAACGTTGGACTAAGAACAATGCCTTGTGAGACTTCATGTTCGAGAGTGTATTGGTAAGAAAGAGAATGTACTGTACGTACCATGAACTGTCTGAAAGTTACTGATGAAATGAAGAATATTTCCTTTAATATCTCAAGAATAAAGGGTTTTTGTAATTTTTTATTTTCAGACCATGTCCTCGAAAGCTTTATTTATATCGAAGAATATGGCTAAAAGATAGTCTTTAGTAGGGAGCAATTGAATTATTCTAAAGTTTATAAACAGTAGCTGATTTAACCTATATATCTTGAAGGTCGAAAACCGCACTGATACGGTGAAGCTCTTTTCAAGAATATAAAAATATGCTTAGTGACTACTCTTTCAAAAATTTTACAGAGGTACGAGGTCAAAGAAATTGGGCGATAGCTATTTGTAAGAAAGAGGTATTTATTTGGTTTAAGAAAATGCGAAAGAATCGCAATTCTCTACATTTTTGGTTGTTTCCAAATACAATTTAAAATTCCAGATACAATTGAAAATATGAAGAAGCTGTACAAGGACATTTTCAGGAGCGCATTTTTTACCAATTGAACATAAATTTGATCTGTATCTGGACCCTAACTTTTTACCGTTTTAATAGCTGATTTTATTCATGACAGTGATTCTGAAACTGAAGAATAAATTTCTATATACGAAATTAAGAAATATATATTATTAATAATACCAGTATTTCCATATATTTTTATAATAAATGTATTCCCTAATTAGACCTCATATTATAAGCAATGGTCAAGATCTTACAGTACAATGAAAATCACTCTAGCGTAGCTAGAAATATTTTACTAACAAAAGTGATAACTAAAAATATAGATATTATATTTATTTGTGATAAGTATAAAAGTAATTATGTACCCACAAATTTTAAGAACATAGCACACAACAAGCTTATGATAATCTATCGCTTAGGAATACCTTTAAAAACTAAATTTATACATAACAATTTTAACATTATTATTGTTGAGATTCAGGATATTACTTTTATTTTAACGTACATACCGCCAAATGGCGTATCTACTCAATATTTTCAGTTTATCGATATGTATTTAAAGAATAATAAATTAACGAAATTTATATGGTTGGGAGACCTAAATTCTCGAAATTTACTATGGGATACAGTGAATAATACGAGAGGAAAGAAATTATTAAATATAATAGAATTACATGACTTGCATATTTTAAATATCAAAAACAAATATACTTTTAAGAGAAGCAAGCAAAAAAGTGTAATAGACTTAACTTTGGTAACTAGAAATTTAATAAATCGAGTTCAAAATTGGGAAGTTAGTCACGAATTAAATGCCAGTGATCATTTTTATATTACTTTTAACGTAATTTCGGTGACGAGCAAGACAGAAGAAAGTGTTATTAAAGTTATTAACTACAATAAGTTAGCAGTTAACTTAAGAAAATACAGTTATATGATTGATGTACATGTTATCTGCAATGATATACAACAAATTAAAAGTTGGTTGAATAATTTTCAAGACTATGTCAACACAGTTCTAAATAGTTCATATTCCACCATCCGGTCAACTGTCTATTGGTGGAATACTGAATTACAAATAAAGAAATTACTGGTAAATAATTTATACAAAAAGTATCGAAACTGTAAAAACATACATATAAAACATAACCATTACAATAATTATAAAGTAAATTTTAAGGAATATAAGTTTATGATTAAAAACGCTAAGTTGAAAGCCTGGAAAAAATTACTGGAAGACAAAAATGTCTTTGGATTAAAATACAGAATATTAACTAATAATAAAAAAAGTATTAATATACCAACATTAGATAATTATGCATGTACAGAAAAGGATAAAGTCGACTTATTGATGTCAAAGTTATACCTTAACGTAAAACCATTTAAAGCAGAAGTACATGAACCTAACGTAACCATATCGATTACTAAAGAAGAAGTTAACGTAATTATTAAACAACTTAAAAATAAAGTGTCAGCAGGACTTGATGGAATATCAAATGGATTTATTAAAAGATTTCATAATTTGTTACCAGATGTAATACCGAAAGTTATTAACGTACTATTTAAATATAGTTATTATCCTCAAGAATGGAAATTAAGTAAAACAGTTATAATACCTAAAATTAATAAAAATCCAAACTCGTCTACTTCATATAGAGCTATATCTTTGTTATCTAATTTCAGTAAAATTTATGAAAAATGTATTCTTCATAAATTAAAAGAATTTGTAGAAAATAACGGAATAATAAATGATAACCAGTATGGCGCATTACCAGATAGATCATCTGAATCGGCTATTCACAATATTTTACAAACAATAAGAATATACAAAAATAAAAATTACCGTACATGCTTACTTACTCTTGATATAACAAAGGATTTCGACAGTTTAGATTTAAATAGATTACTTGCATTATTAAAGGAACTAGGATTACATAATGGCATGTTGAACATTGTAAATCGATATTTCGAAAACCGCTACACTGTATTACAAATCGGTAATTATTCAAAAAAACAAGAAACCGTTATGGGAGTACCGCAAGGGTCTGTTTTAGGACCGTACTTGTGGAACATAGTTTTCTCTCAAATGTATAACATTAGATTACCCACTAATGTAAACATTTTCACTTTCGTAGATGATATTGCAATAGTAATAGCCGATAAGAATGAAAATGTATTGGAAAATAAAGTTTACCAGGTTTATACAGAAATCGCGAAATGGTTAGAACAATACAATTTAAATATTAACGAATCTAAGTCAACTTACATGTTGTTTAACAAAAACTTAAAGGATAAAAGATTAAATTTGCTCCAATACGGATTAAATATTAGCATGGTTAGTCAAACCAAATACTTAGGCATAATAATAGACAATAACTTAAAATTTTATTATCATTTTCACTATATCACTAAAAAAATAAATACATTTTTAATTATATTTAACAAATTATATAATAATAATAACCGATTAAATTACAAGAAGGGACTAACCTTATATAAAAGCGTAATATTGCCTAACATACTTTATGGTAGTGTAATATATATAGACATTTTAAAAGTTAAACGATTTCAAAATATATTAAATAGTTTTCAGAGAACTATTGCAATAAAAATGATTAAAGCTTATAGAACTACCAGCTACATGGTAAGCGCTGTCATTGCAGGTATTAAACCATTAACTTACGAAATACAGAAACATATTAACATATTTTTAATAAAAAATAATATAAATTTAAATCATGAATTTCATAACGTACAGTATCGTCAACCTTACTCTTCATACACGAACAAACCTCGTTAACGCTTAAACAGTTTAAACTTATATTAGATAAATATTATAATAATAAATTTCAGGCGCAGTGGGACCAATATAATAACGGTATAGCTAAAAAATTTTTTCCAACCATAGATGATAGACTACATAATAAAGTTTTTATGCCAAATTTTTTTAATGTCCAATTTCTTACTGGACACGGTCTATTTAAAGATTATTTACATAAACATAAAATTGCACACTCAAATAACACCGTGTAACGTGTAACTTTCCCGATAATATTAAGCATATCTTTTCCGGCTGTAACCACAGTAATACAGATTTTAGCAATATTAGCCCTGATCAGTTAGTAACTAAGCTATTTACAATATTCAATAGTTTTACGATAGCCGAAATAAATCACCGTAAAGTACATGTACACCTGTATTAATATTAAATTTAAGTATACTAATTATTATTAACATTGTAAAACAGTCTGTCAGGGTTCCATAAACTTAAATGGAAGGGCTCAGGACAGACCTGTTATTTATATAAATTTTCTAAATATATTTACCCCATCGTATTACGAATTGGGGACAAAAAAAAAAAAAAAAAATAGCTGATTTTATTTCGATAAGAGCTATGCCGTTGTTAAAGTACTCCGCATTAGATAATTCTCGTTAGTATTTTTATAATTCGGGAATTGTGGATCTTATTTAGCGTCACCAAAAACTAGATTCAAGTGAGCAGCGAACAGTGGAAGGGTCGTTATTTATTTCATTATTGAGGATAATATTTACAGAATGATTACAGAATACAATCAAAAAAGTATTTTGCGTAAAATCAATACAATACAGAGTGTTTAGCTTTATATTTACGCCAATTGGCTAATTTGAAATTTCATTTAAGGTTATTTATATAAACTGCACTAGGGATGTTGCTGAAAGAAATGAATTGGAGTATGTGATCACTAACTGGTAAGTCGTTATAATGAAACACGTCAACAGTTGATGTTCCAATAATAAAGTCATAGTAACATAAGTAGGATCTGAGGTATTGAATATGACAAAGCAATTTTGATCTATAACATCGTCTATCACTCTTTTCCTTTAGAATTAGAAATTGAGTATCTCCAGTTAATGTGCATTTAGGTCTCCGAGTAAAATTGCTGGTAATGGACGCTGGTGGGTAATATTTTGGATGTTTTTTATTAATTCTGAAATTTTAGGAAGCTCGGAGATTAGTTTCTTGCACTGTTATGTTGGATGGAATACATGTATTAAGAAGAATGTGGTAATCTTTGTGACAGGCACAAAGTCCATTGTATCAGTTAAGAATAGTAGACTGCATAATTATGCTTGGGTGATTCTATTCAGTATTAAAAAGGTTTAAAGAATAGACGATTTGCTGGATAAATGAATTGATCAATTTTCAGGATCTGATTTTTGGTTAGCCCAATCGAAGAAGGTACTCTGAAGAGTCGAACCGTTGTTGAGAGCTTTAACGATTTTTGGAAAGCGAATTTTCGTAGTTTGATTTGGAAAGTGAGGGTGCGAAAGTTGCATAACTGTAACGAGTTCTGGGATATTTAAATTCATTTGAGTGGCTACTTCTTTTGGCTTTAAAGTGCCTTTCGTCTCTTCAAGAAATTGATATATCAAAAAAAAAAAAGGAAAAAAAAATGAGAGGTAAATTAGAAAGAGAGCCAGAAGAAATGAAATATATTCGGATAAGCAAGCGATCGTATCGAGCAGTTCTTCCCAAAGAAAAGACGGCTCAAGAAGGTACTGTGAAATTTAACCCAAGTCATCACGTGTCTTTTTTTTCAATCAGGGGTCATTTCAATTGATTCCGCCCCGTAATCACGCGACGGCGTTTTACTGGGTTTAATTTTAAATTTACACTGAACTTTTGTCCTCGTGTTTCTGACATGCGCAAAACTACTGACGTTGTTCTACTATTATCCGCTTTGCTAAAATCTGACGTTTCTCGGTGCAACAGCAACCCTTCTTTCGATAATTACGGCTTCGTCTACTTTTCGAAGGTATTGTTACGCGTGATAGAATCTGCTTCGAATCTAACGCATCTCTTAGACAGGCTCCGGTCGATGTAATTTCGACTTTTTTCTAATTCTTGATACATAAACATTATTAAATACGACGGGTCTGGCTGTCTATCGCAGCACACCGGTCGCAGTAAATTCCGATTATCATTTTCGAACGTTTACCGGAGATAGGTGCGAAGTAGTACACGTCAAATGAAACAATTTTTGGGAAATTTGCTACTAGACACCACTTACCTAAATAGAAAAAAAAAACAAAAAACAAAACAAGTTCACTATAATTCAGTTAACTATAGATGGTCAGATACTTAGTAACAGCTTCAGCACAACTTGGCGGGAAAATATTTCGTACACAGCCATGCGGATCTGATCGGAAGTGACCACGGTCCAGCTATCGCACAATACGATTTTCGATTTTTTTTTTTTTTTTCATTTATATATTGTACATGACGATGCAAACGGATCTCATACAGGAAGACAGATTGGGAAAAATACTTGCGCCACCGTTTAAAAAATTTCAACATCCACGCCTTGGTACGGATTTTGCGCACATCAAACAACCTTCAATTCGGCCGACTACAGAGCACCGGAATAGATTATTAAGAGATCAAAGAAAAAGTAGTAGTGTCCTATGTCGAATTGACCACGCTAAATCTAGCAAAAATTCCTTATCCTACACTATATGCTGCATTCGAAAATACGAAACCAAAGGAGATGACTTTTCGTAGAATTGTTCTTGATATTAGAAGCCAACCTAATCGATTTTTTCCCTTATATATTTCTTTTCGTAAAGAGGTATACGGTGTAGATACGAAGTTTACTTACGTAGAAATAAATCGGGCCGAGCATGTTTTTCACGAAATATTCCGGACCGCAGTACTTGACGTTTTCATGATCCCAGGATGATTTTTGGCCGATCGTGGTGATCCATCGTTCGGTTCTGTGCTTTTGTTCCTTTATCACCTAAAACTGGAATAATTTAAGTCATCTAGGCAATTTTAATTCTTATTCCTATCGACGAGTAGTTCTACAAAAAAAAAAAAATATCAATAATTTTGTTAGCTTTCTGTACTAGGATTTCCGCAGTATTGTTGTGCCCTGTTTTCCATAGCGACCGTTTTTATCTGCTCATTTTTTACGCATTAACTGTTCGAGATATTTTTGATTATCGGCAAAAATTTCAAATTTGTTTCATCGACGAAATCCAAACTATCAATCGTATCTTTAACACACATATATCACAGTCTCTCTCTCTCTTTTTCTCTGCGAATCCAAAAAAAGGTACGCTTACATTATGCGATATAATTGGACAGATAGAAATAGAGTCGCGGATGCTGTTTAAATTTAAGAATTACCGAAGAAATCTCGCCTGTTGTTACCTTTTTCAGATAGTTCAGATAAATCGGACCGGCTTCTTTAATAAAGTCGCTGTGTAGCGCGAATCCGGCACTATCCAATTCTCGTGCAAACACCTTTTGCGACCGCTGGTAATTGACGAATGCTTTTATGTCCCGCTGCGAGCCAGATACCATTACGCTATCTTCCGAATTATGAGCGGAGATGTGTAATTGCATATCTTTTGGCATACTCTTTATAACTTTATCCTCCGACAGTCCTGAATGAAAACAATTCAAATGAGTGTCTGCATACACAAATAAACAAAAAGCTTTCGGAGCTATAACAAGCGCCTTTTTCTTGTTTTTTTTTTATTCGTATTTAACCTTCACATCGGGATCGAATTATCCGCAACGCTTACGGTTTCGCGTGAATAATTTCGAAAACGAAAATAATCGGTTTTCTTTTTCTATCCTTTTTTTTTGTTGCGATTTTCGCTCTACTTAACTCGAAGAAGATTGACCAAAATAACATTTTCAGCCTACCCTAGTCGTTATTTTTCACGATGCACTAATCACTTTCTCAGAAATAACTCGGCCGTTTAAACGGCATAAGACTGGCGTGTGATTTTTTTTCTTTTTTCGGTGTGTCAGTATCGGTTCATTAATCTTCTGGCAGCATTATCTGACTGATTTGATCTTTACGCGTAAAAAGATGGAAAAGATTGAAAGTCATAATTTGATTTTTATTGTACAGAACATCTGATTAAAAGCACCGTATCTGCAGTACTTTAAAATATCATGTAAACTAGCTTTTTTGTTTTTGTTTCATGTAAGTGATTTTTGAAACTGATGACCATACAAGACACTACAAGTGCGTTAAAATAGATGTCTTAGATATGTGTACTATGTGCAAATCGGGGTGTACAAAAATATCTGAGATACATGATTGCGCACGATTACGAGTAAGTTCGGGCAAAAATTGCAAAGGACACAGTAACAATCGGAAATTATAACTGCAGGCGACTAGAGTACATGTATACTAAATACAAACACCGCAGGCTTAAGCACAATCTAATTGTGGTAAGTACGCGTCACAAATGCAGTCTTAGTGTCTGAGTGTATATCTTAGCACGTGCATGTGTATTCAGATGCCACGGATATTTAAGTTTGAACTGATGTGAAATATATGTTAATTCTTAAGGCGCCGATTTTTTTCCTTAATTTTTTCCCGCAATTAATGTATAGTATTATTGTATTGCGGGAGAGCTATTGGCCGATACGCAACGTCTAAATAATAAGTTACTAGCAATTGTGTAACGAGTTTAGTTAATAAAAAATTTTTCTTTCCTCTTTCTTCGTCTTTCTTTGGATTTCTTCGTCATTCTTCGTCTTTGTTTATTTTTTTTTTTCTATACTTATCTAGGAACCGTTTTGTTATTAAGCTGATTAGTATTTTACGCGTTTCCAGATGCAAATACAAATATAAATTTCACGCCTTTTTCTGTTAATTTTTAGGGAATTCAGAAAATGTTTCCTCTCTTTGTCTCTTTATCTTAAGAAAAGTAGTACATGCAAATCATTTTTTTAGCGGGGCAGAGTTCGGATAAATCTGACGATACAGTAAAAATTCTGTATATTAAATTCCTGCCCGATATAGAACATCGAAGATAAAAATGATTAAGTCGTATGTATTTATATTATTCGCCGTTCGTCACTTATTCTTCTAGAAAGAAGAATACAAAGTTTATTAACTACACACATAAGCCATTTACCGCGACGTAGTGGATTAGTTAATTGTGTTTCGTTTAGGACCGGGTTTTTTTGGATTTTTTTTTGTTTTTAGCGCGCTAGCGGCTTTGACCCAACAACAACAACAACAAGAAAAGCTAAAATAAGGGATTAAATCGAGAGACGATTAGAGAAAGAGAACAGAAAAGATTGAAGTACAGAGATTATAACTGGAGATGGCAAGAAAAGGATAAAGGTCTTTGCTTCCTTTATCCTTTCCTTCCTATCTCCAGCCGTTATTCCCCTCCTTCTTTCCTTTATACTTTCTATCTCCGATCGCCTCAGAATCTGAGTAGGTGATCTAAGTCCATGTAGTTGAGTCAGTGTTAACACCGAGCCCATTTATAAAAAAAAAAAAATAAAATAAAATAAAGGAAGACCCAGTACTAAGATTTTGGAGTATAGAAGAAGCAAGGGTGGCGCATTCAAAGAAAATGTGGCTTGCATCACGTATGGGAGTAAACTGTGGCAATCGGAAGAGGAAGACAAGGAAAAACGAAAACGTGAAGAGGAGAGAAGAGAGTGATTAAATCGCAGTCTGATTAAAAAAACCGAAAAGCGTTGATAAGAAATGGATTGAAATCAGGGGCTGAGGACAGGGAGCCGGTTGTATTACACGATATTAAGAGGCACGATTGGAAAATAAAGAAGGATAAATGTCCGCCCGCAGTCGAGAATGATTGACTGAGGAAAGAAGGAGCATGTCCGAGGCAGAAAAATTTCAGAGTAATGGACCTTCGTGCTGCCTCACATGGACACTTTCAAAAAGTCAAAAAAGCTGTACTTGCGCTTCCGTAGTTGAAACGCTCAAACAAAAACAAAAAAACTATACGCCTGTGATCGCTGAATACGCGGCGACGATGTTTATACCCTCGAAAGTTAGTTTGAAAAGGGGTAGAATAGAAATAACAAGGAACAACGCGTACTTGATAAAGAAGAAAATAAACAATGACGAACATTTTTATTGGCAACACTTCTACTAATCGAAAGAACACATTTCGATAGCATAATCGAGTGACAAAACGCGACCTAGGTACTCTTTTCTCATTCGATGATTCGTGGCACTTTTGGAAAATTCAGAAATGGTCGAAAACGTTTCTCGCGGTAAATCGATTTGTTTATAAGTATTGAAAACTCGTTCGAATCGCAAACCGCCATTTAACATTTCTAAGGAAATGTTTTAAATCGACTTTATATTGGCATTTAACTAACTCGTAAAATTATTATTAGACTTGTTCAAATTGCATTTACTCTTATTTTTTTTTAATGGGCTCGGTGTTAGCACTGACCCAACTACATGAGCTTAGATCACCTACTCAGATTCTAAGGCGACCGGGGGTAGAGAGTATAAAGGAAAGAAGGAAGGGAATTAGGGATGGGAAGGAAAGAATAAAGGAAGCATTGAAAGGGGTAGGAATTCGGCGTATAGATGAGAGCACTCGGGAAAAAAAGAGCAGGGCATTCAAAAAGGATATGGTTGGGATCGTATATAAAGGGAGGATCAATAGAGTGGAGAGGGCGAAAGGGAGAAGGTGAACGCTTTTAAACGGTCCACCATTTTTCCTTTTTTTTTTTTTTTTATTTTTCCTTTGCGCGGCTTAATTGCGACGTAAAATTAATCAATGCTTAATGCTGAACAAGAAGATAATCGAATGGTGGGGTTTTCATTTTTTTTTTAAATCTTCATTTTCAATGTTCACCTAGTTGAATTTGAAATTCATGCCATTTCCACGCCGTTGATTTATGCTATATATCTGGATAGGTTTTGAAAATACTAAAGCAACTTGGACCCGGCTAATGTGGGGCAAAATTTTAACCAGATAGTTTCGCGCAAAAACCGGTTTTTAATTGTTCGAGATTTTTTTAAGAGTCTTTATTCGTATGGACCGGTTTTCGATACTGATCAAACGACGGAATCTAATGTAAAAGAATCATTCTCCTCTGCGACTACATGAAATTATACAGAGAGCCCCGTCTTCTAAAAGTATCTGGACCGCAATTAAAGGGGGAAAAAAAGTTCGACACGATTCGAGTCCTGCGACTGTGTCAGACTAGCATAGATGCGCGTGGTCCTGCTTAAACCGGTCACATTTATGAAAACTCGCGGATTTCAGTGTTTCGCTTAAAATTCAAACGAAATTCCCGCGTATAGCTCGAACTACAAGGTTAAATGTCTCTCATAAATTTGATCAACCTTTTTTTCATTCTATCGCGATACTTACCTTTAACGAAATGACATTGTGAGCGTCATTGGAATGTAACGTAAAAACGTGCGCCAACGCTCATCATTTATTAGACCGATTAAAAATCAATCACGATATTTATTTTTTTTTTCGTCTCCTCTTCCGAGATTCCTGGGAATGCAGCGCAGTTGGTTAAAAATCGAAAAATAGAGAGATCTTAAAACCTGTGACAACATTACCGAACCATTGAAAGACGCCTTCGCAAAATCCAAGGAATTTAAAAACACGGGAAATTTAACGACGACACCGTTTTCCGCTATTTGCCAGCGCGTCTCCTATATAGCATTTGATTAAAAGTGAAGGTTTTCATGAAGATCTTATCTGATTTTCATTAATGTGGACGGTCGCGGCCCGGTTCGCACTTTCAATTGGAAGTACCAGGTTGGCGAGAGATTTCCCGATCTGTGCGTGTTGTGTAACAGTTTTTCAGTCGCGTCTGAACAAAAATACAAATTTACGCTTGTTGTGCGAAAGCATTTTTAATCGATCGGGATGATAAAAAGTACACGAGTTCTCTACTTCAATAATTTTCATCCTAACATTTGCTAAACCATTCTCATTTTTGAATGTACAGCGAATTACGAAACGAAACGTTGGAATGTCGTTATGACACTAGCGAATTTTGAAAAAAGACAAAGTACGAGCTAGTGCAGAAGTAACAAACTTGTTGGCGGATTCCTTTGTGGGCTTAAAAAGCACCGACGACCGCGTGTTATCGAAGGGGTCGTATTCAAGTTGCCTCGTTCTGGACTCAAATCACTGCCGTATATATGTATATACAGCTGAAACATAATTGGATATCACAAAAATTATGATGATCTGGGACAGTGATAAGCAAGCCCCAAGAGAAAGGAACAAGACTAATATTCCCTTCGGATCGATGTATTGGACATTTAGGTACACTGAGAGCTTAATTTCATAATCCATGATACCTTACAAAGGATCCACGAGGAACTCGGTTTGATTATGTCTAGCAAAAAAAAAAAAAAAAGAACAAGTCTTTCATCACGCCGGGGAGTAGGAAAAGGCATTACCTACCGTTTCGCTGATATGAAGCAGAATTTTCCAACTACTACTCTTGTATGAAAAAATATACTTTAACAATTCCGGTATGATAGAAGTCTATATAACTGCAAGGCGTAAAGTACACTCTAGCTCATTCGTTTGGCAGAATAAGTAAACATGCGAGAAAATAACTGCGCCTGTGTCACAATTAGGAAGTAATAATACTGAAATATAGGCTTATTAAAATATTTATTATGTAATAATCCTTCATGATAAACTTGTAGTCATGAAACTTTCAGCTTCGAAAATCGTTGGAATTATATAATAAATATATTTTCAGCGTGTATTTCAGTGTTATTAATATTGCGAACACAATGAGTGACTTCGGCGAAAATATTACGAGCCCAGCTAAAAGTGAAACATTGTAGAAGTGTTAAGGTGAACGAAATATATTTATTGGAAAGGAGCACTGCGCTATATGTAATCGGTTAAGCAAGTACTCGCTTTATTCGAAATAAAAACTGGAACGAGTAAGAAAAAACGATTAAAACTTATTCCTAGACTGCACAGAACGTTGCTAAACTATTTTCCGTCTTGCTGGTTTGAACGGAGATGAGTAACGAGAGGGAGTTTTATAAACTTTTGCATTTTTACTTTTTTTTTTTAATATTTTGCAATTTACAATCCTTAATAATATTCAAAAATGACTGCCTGCAAGACAGAGAACAAAAATATCACTACAGTACTGCCTGTTTAGCCGCGCTATTCTTTGTTGCCCCCGTGAATACGAACCTGTGCGACTACTACGCCTATATATGTATGTACATACATTCCCAGTCAATCTGGTGTTAAGTTAAATCAGATATGCGCACGTTGTCCAGGAAAGTGAAGGCTGAACATTGCGAGATTCTACATTTTATATTATATACCGTCGACTCGGTTATAATAATTCGAATATTCGACATTCCACAATTATCCATTTGAAGTTTTCTTTATTAGTTGTTCGTGTACGAGCTCGAAGTTTTTGGAAACGGCTTTTGTCGCGTTGTTCGACTGCAGTTCTATACTAAAGTACATTTACAGTCCCTTGTAGAAACATTTTTTTCGGCAGCTTGAAATTTCCTCCTCCTCCCGATTTCGGCTTCACCTGCAAAAGTATTTACGGACGCCCTCGAGTTTATACTTTTGTTCAGCGTGTTGTGAAATTTCCTCATAGAACTTCTAGTTTGGCCATTACCGCCACAATACTCTGCCTACAGCGGCCAGAGAACTCTTCTTCTTCCTAAGACATTCAGAATAAGTTTGTGATTCCACTGCGTGCGTATTAGTTTATATTTTTTGATAATACTTCGTGTTTGGAGTTTTGCTTAGCGCGATATTTTGGGCGCACCAGAATTTTTTTCACTTTTCTTTAACCTGGAAGGAGGGTCAAAAAAGGTCCACTAATCTCCGGCCCAGAATTGCGCGCAAAATTTTTTTACAAGTCAAAATAAGAAAAAGACGGCAAGAGCACTGGAACGCCGTAAGTATTTGTTCGACATACACGAATTCTCTTTCGAAACTGATGACGGTTTATATTGCATTATTAAATGTCTACCGGCTTTTAAGATCTTATTTTTAAAAATCATTTCCGATCCGGGAAAATTATATACAATTAACATATTTTGTATTAAAAATATTCTTTTTATATTTAAAAATCGAAACTTAAATTTGGCTGAAGCTCGGTAATTTGCTATATTATAAGAATAAATGTTTAATCGAACTGCAGCGAAAACTTCAAAGCGCATATTTTATATAAATTGTTAATCATTTGACGTGGAAGTGTTGCTCGTATATTAATACGAATCAAGCTTCGTGAAGCACAATGTATCCCGTGCGCTGACGATTCTGTATATTTGGTTAGGAATTATTTTTTACACTGCACTTTGCATAATAGTCGTGTAACAAATTATTTCTAATTTATACACAACATTCCTGCAAATGTATACGTTCTTGGATATTTATAAATTGTTCTAGAATAATGTCATTCTATTTTTTTTTTTTTTTTGCAAAAAGCCTGAATATTTTATCCGCGAAATTGGAATCCAGTTCCTCTAAATAGCAAACGTTCTGTCGATCTTGTAATACGTCCGAAAAAAATTAATTTTCCATATTTCAGAGTTTACGGTGTCACGAGAGGCGAAAGTAGATGTAATATTAGCTAGGTATTTCTTTTTTTAAAGTTTCCTTTCATGTACTTAAGATATTTGTGTGTCCCGAAAACGTACTTTTTGCAGTTTTCGGCTAAACTAATGGCTGTGATGAGGGTAGTTGAACTAATTTGTTACTCTTAAATGTGCGCTATGAAAAAAATTCCTAATTTTTCCTATGTATTTCAAACTTCACACTAATACCAGAAGGCGAGTTGTGAGTACTTAGGGCTGACTGTTTAAGTCTCTTAAATGTCATGTTAGAATATATTCTTAATGGGTTTTTTTTACAGTTTTTTGACGTCCAAAGTGAATCGGTTGCTCCAAAGTTCTATGTTGTCTTGAATATTTTAACTGTGTGATGTTTATGATAAAACTTTAAATTTAAATGTTGAACTATGTCGGAATTTTTGTGTTTTCATTTTTATGCAATTTCTTATCCATCTTAATAGGTTTATTGTATGGTATAGAATGTGTGCGGTACGCTAGCAGAGTCATATTGGAAGCAATTAGTGACAAAGTGTATAGGCAGATAAGCACACCGACTGGCAACCGTGAACATTTTCTGACACCTGGGCGTCACTTCGGTACCAGAAAAAAAAAAAAAAAAAAAAAAATACACCAACAATCTCAAATAAATTTCCGAACTACTTAAAAAAAAAAAATATTGTTATTTTTTATTTTTTTTAATAATGGTGATTTTTTCCAAATACTAGGAAGTTTACATGAAAATAAAATATTTTACGATTCTCCTTATATATAAACCTAATTTTTTATAAAATTAAATTAAAAAATTTCTTTAAACTGCGTTCTTCCAGACTGCAATCGCTTAATTTTAGCAGTAAGCATGTGTCTTATGTTTCGAATTTTTTTTAATTTTTCGATTTGGGCAATATAGTGGAAAAAAAATAAAAAATCGATTTTTTTTGAAAAACGTTCAATCAACAGGATTAATTTGTAGTATTTTTTTTTTTTTTTTTATATATATATATATATATATTTATAGGAAAATGTTCAAATGAATTGATTAATATTTGAGAAAAAAATTTTAAATTATTTAGTAGTGTGGCGATGAGTAAGAACATTTGACGACAGTTTCGGATGTCAGTTGTCAGCAGAGTTGGGCGGTATTCGCAATTCGCGTAGTTGTGCATAAGAAATAGGGTATATGTTCTTATTCGACGAATACATCCAAATTATTCACAAATACGAGGATGCTCCCGCTAATACATCGATATATTCCCTCGATTTTATTGTTTTCCGTATACGTTCTCTCATCTGCAGTCTCTCCCTTTCCCATTCCATTTCCATCGACCTGCTTTGGGTTCCAAGTCATGCGGGTATTGGATGGTAACGAGGCGGTGGACTCCTTAGCACGCTTAGCGTTACACTCTCCAAATTTTCTTAAAAAGATTCCCGGTTACAACATACTTCCCATCTTCAAAAGAACGCATGTCAGACTTTGGTCCGATGTATATCCTCGCTCCTTTTCTAATATCCTAACTCTTTTTACTATTCACCTAGACCCGCTTCCTGCGCTTGGCTCTATTGTTTTCCTACTACCCTTAAATGGTTTTTCATTATTGCTATCTGTCGTCTGCGGTTCAATCATACATTGCTCACGGCATCGTTTTGCTCTTTCCCCGTCGGACCTTATTGTCCTTTGCACTCTGACGACTGTTCCTTCGTTTGTGATCCTGACCACGTGTTGTTTGAATGTTCCACTCTTTCCTCCGAACGTAATGTGCTGTACGTTCAGCTGTTAAAGTTGAATTTTCCTACTCCATATAATGCTTTTCCTATATCTTAGCTTTGCCGTCTTTGCCCTGGGTAGCTGCCCTTGGTCGGCCCCAAGCCCCAAAAAAGAAAAAAAAAAATACATCAATATAATATTTTCGTTTCTGCTGTTTTTTTTTTTTTATTTCATTAGTTCTCTTCCTTTTCACGTGTTTACTTGTACTTTATTATTTAAAAAAAAAAAATCTCTCCAGGTGTGTATCAGAACTGCCATAAATGATATTAATTCTTGACTGACACACGGTTTTTTTTTTATTATTAATTTACGTTAGCAATTTCTTTAGTTTAAAGTTTACACAACTATTAACCATACGAAAAAAGGGAAAATTCTTTACGGGGTATCTGTCAAAAATTGTAAAGCCGGCATAAATTTGGAGTCGTATTTTTAATAATACAGGAAGAGCTGTGTTGTAATTAACGAGCACAGGTGACAAAGATTAATTCTATTTAATTTGTTTTGTGTACTTTTTAAACTTATTGACATCTTCATGAGATATAGTACACATTTATCGTTAACAAATCTACTAAACATATAGAATTTTTTATTAATAAAATAATATTTGTACGTCTGAAATTTCCAAAAGAAGTAAGTTTTTAATTTTTTTCACAATGTAAAACGAAAAATTGAAAAAAATTCCAAAGTACGAAGCAGCATAATGCGTTTACCGTTAAAATGTGTGATGATTGCATGTGGTTAAGAAACATAGTTAAAAAAAAACATTATTAATTCCGCCCATCGTCAAAAAAATAAAAATATAGGTATATTTTAGTTTTTTTTTTTTTTTTTTAAATAACTCGAAAAATATTTAAAATCAAAAGCCGAAACTTCGTGTAATTTTTGTTTTATCAAATAACGCCTTGGCTGCGATTTGGCATGCTGTACCCGTTAGAAATCGCTATTAAGAAAGCGACTTTTATTTATTCTGTAAAATGTGACAGTTTCTTTTAAAGGCTTTTGTACGTCGTATCGATCCCCGCCGAGTTTCGAGTCTTGTGCAAAATTCAGGGGGTGCTGCCGATATTTTCATGTACAAAAATGTGTAACGCTGGAAAAAAGACCTTTTCGATCATAGACGGAAGCCTATATAGAGTAGGTAAGTGTTGTTTCGACTTTATATCGGTAACGATTTTTGTTTCCAGTTTAAGCGAATTTAAACGTTTTAACGACGCCGCTATAATTTTAACTATCGCCTGTTACCGATAATAGCCATGCCGCCTGGCTCCACGTTAGCCTCAATTATACTGCGACCTCTGTAATAAGACACCATTATCGCTTGTTCGGCCGATAGAGCTCCATCTACGTAAGCGCAAACTATTTCGCCAGCGGAATGTCCGATAATTCCTCCCGGATGCACGTTCACCGAATTCAGGAAATCCACCAACGCTAACTGCAAAAGGTAACAGAGCGAGAAACCCGATTAGTCGTTTAAGAAGAGAATCGGCGATAGCGAGAGCTGCCGAGACGATAAGATTCTTACCAGAAACAGCGTTTTACCTGTACTGCTGTAATAGAAGTGTAAGCGTTCGTTATATCGTCGAATATCGATGCATTTTTCGACCGTAGCGTGTCGAATAGGTCGAAATTTTCCTCCTTTAGAACGCCGTGCAACAGTCGAAAAGTTTCATTGCAAATGGGAATTTTCATTAGTTCGTCGGCCATACCAACCCACTGACAACCGAGCCCATCGAATACGAACCATACCGGCAGATTATTTGTATTCGCGTACTGTGAAAAAATAATAAATGAAAGGGTAGCCGATAGACTTAATACGAATGAACGCTGCTAACCTTTTTAATATTAGCCTGAAATTTAGAAAAAAATTCCGAGCGATCTGGTGTCAAAATTATTTCATTGCGTTAAAAAACTTTATTCAGATGATCCTTTTAATCGTACTCGTTTGTGTTATTATCAGTGGACATGAGACGAAAAGGAAGAGACGGCAACGGGTGACTATTAAAAAGTTACAACGTAAGTTTCAATCAAAATTACCGCCACATTATAATTCTACGATAGCCGATTCGGCGAGTGATAATTATTATTTACAAAACACCGCGATAGATCGGAAATACAATATACAGGTAACCTCGGTTCCAGCACCGCTATCGAGACAATTACAACTGTTATCAGCATCGATGAACCGGTTTCTTCAACGCGTTTCCTTGCCGGACTAATTCGAATACAACAAACGTTAAAGTATCATCGTCAAGAACCAGAACGGTTAATATCGCGATCCGTAACACAAACAACCCGACAACCGGTAAAAACAGTTAAATACAATCTCATCTTCTGCCAATTGGGTCTTAAATAAAAATATTTACGACCATCGGTGGAATTAAAAGCGTAGACAAATATGAACAAATTTAGTTCGTGCGTCAGTCGTAAGGCCGTATCAGGCTTAGCACCGGATACAGTTGTCAAAAAACACAAATTTATATAGAGAAATTCGCCTCGAAATAGATTATAGTACCTATAATGTGTATCTTCAAGTATCTCGCAGCGAACAATAGAAACCGAATTCGAAAAATTAAAAGTACATCAAATGCCGTGACCTTTCACGAGCAGTTTTCCGAAAGCCAGAACTTGATCACATTCTGATGAAAATGTGTTTTTATAAACTCGGATGTTCAGAATGTTCAATAATCTGCTCCGTGCTTTCTTCTCTAACAACTTAACATCGTCTTGTCAAAAAACACAAAAACATATATGTAGAAGGAAATTAACAGATCCCCGAAAACCGGTTATAGAGCTCCTCTAATGTCATCACACGAGACAAGAAGTTATAAAAAGGAGAATTCTCTGCAGTTAAAATTACTATCTCAAAAGGCCGGTCAGTATTTTCATCAACGGCTAATTAAAAATAATATTTGCACGCACTCATCTCTCTCAGTTCGCTTTCGATCGATCGTAATCGAAAATCCATTTATGATTTTTTTTTTGTTTTTGAATTCTTTCTAATTCATTTTTTTATTTTTCTGCCGCAGCGCGAGTAAACTTTTGGAAGGGTCAGTTCCGGTGGCTGGATTCGAACTACGTACTAACCGAATGAAAGATCACCGCCAGACCAACTGCGCCAATTTATGACTTTAAAAATTTTTAAATAATCTTTCGTTATTCAAAGAAAACGGTTATTTTACTGATACAGCCTATTATATTAAAATAATCTTTATTAAAAGAAAAATTTTTTTCAAAAATCAATTTCTCTTACGCCGTAGTAAATGATGTATGGAAAAAAAAAAACAAGTAAGTGTAACTTTACCTGCACTTCTTCGACAACTGATTTTATCATTACGCAATACCCTCGATACCTGTCCGTCGGATTGCTGTTGACGTATACGTTCGAAATGAGATTTTCACCGTTTTTCACCTTCAAAATCACCTGAGTAAATGCAAATAAAAAAAAATAAAATTTGAAATTAAAAATAATAATCCTTAAAACGCTTTTTTTAATTTTCGTAACTGATAAAGGTTTCTCTTAAGAATTAACCCACGGCGGCGCCTTTAACGTATCAAAACGTTTCCTCCGCGCCGGCATTCGACAATTCACGCGTAATTCGATGAAAACTAACTGTCTAAATCGCTCTGCCCATAAAGGGAAAACGTACATTTAGGAAATATTGTTAGAAAAATAATAAACTCTAAAATTTATATGTTTTTACTTTACACCGGAATTTAACAACCGTTTGTATATTAAGTATTTTTCAAAGATCACTTTTTGTTTTCAGAATTTTTTTGTGATTTGCCTGTTTCTAAAAAAATAAAATTAAAACAAATTCTGTACATCCTATCTCCTTGAAATCCTGTCTGAAGAAATTGTTTGGCAATATGCTCAATGAGCGCCTTGTTTGATAGCTCGAGAATAGTGAGGTACTTCCTACCAAAATATTTTTGCTTTCGTCCAGTTCAGCAAACTGTATCCTATGTTTTCAAAATATATCAGTCTTTCATTAATAGGCAGTTTACTGTGGCCGCAGTCGTTCATATTTCCAGTGTCCTCGACAACGTGCATCTTCCTACTCTTAGAAATAATACGTTAGCCGTCAATATTTCTTTTACACTTCACTAATCTTCTTGTTAATCTTATGTTGAATCCCACGATCTATTTCATTGCTCCTTTATACTACTTAAAAAGGAATAATTTTAATTTTAACGGAAATAAGAAATAAAACCGGCAATACTTAATCGCTTTTTTAACGATTACATTTTATTTCTGAATATTTTAAATGAACATTTTATTTTCAGATATATTTGAATTTATTTCTCGCAACCCGTTTTGACTGGTAAAAATGTTTACAATAATCCTTTTTGTTTTTCGGTTCTTTTTTTTTTTTGAAATAATTCTCAGTATTATATTTTAACAGCGTTTTCCCGCTTGACATTTTTATAGGTAGCCATTATAAATGATTCGGCGGCGAAGATAGCTGGCCAATACGTTCCAAGAAAAAACATCACAATATTAGACTAAATGTTTGAAAGAGCACTTTACACATTTTTTTTTTTTCACGTGAAAGAATAAAAACCTTCAGGCATGCTACGCTAAAGTTTAGACATTTGCAATTTCTTTTGGAGAAACATCGTGCATGACTGATTTGAGACTACAAACTAAAATCCAGCTTCTGCTTTTATTTCAGACCGTAATTAGAGAATGTGAAAAATACGAGAAAGAAAGAACAAGAAAACAACCGCGACTTTCCTTCCGTGCGTCGCTCCAACATCTCTGCAATCTGACGCCTGTGCTTTGAGCACAGTTTGCTTCCTTCCTCCTTACTCTCTTGCGCCGTCTCCTTTTTGTCCATTTCACCCCTCCAATATCCAATTTGTGTGCAATCCCGATCACATAATGTTCGGGTGTTCGTCTCTTGTAACCGATCAAGTTTCTACTCCTCTCTATTACAAATTGGTATTCCTACTCCATACAGTGCTTCGTTCATTCTCTCCCTTCCGTCTCTTTCTGTTGTCTAGGTTCTTCTTTTTTGTCGGCTATCTCTGATCGTGTAAAGATCTGAATCTCTTGCGTTTTCCTTTGTTCCTATTTTTAAGTGTGAAGATGGTTAAAAATTCGACGAAAAAGATAAACTGACTGAACATTAATAAAAAAAATTTGAGCACTTACCATGGTTTAGCAATTCAAAGAAATATTAACAGCGTTGAAGACATGAAGGAAACTATTTGGGCTACGTTCTACCACATGGTATGCACAGACGAAAATTCGAGAACTGTCCAACGGGCGCGTTGACAGCTGATGCAAGTGGCAACAGGCTAAGACCCTTGAAACCGATCCTGAAACTCAATTCCGTTACACCCCGACGTGCAGAAAAAACTATTACCTATATTTGAAGATTTGTCGAGAGAAGTTATTACTGGCAAGAAGTTTAGATGTAGCAAAATGCAAACAGAAGTTTCAATTCGATAATTTGGCATTTGGCTCCGAAACATTTGCATTGTGAAAGTTATAGAAGTTGCAAACATTTTTAGCTACCAAACGGGGGAAATTCTGTCTTACCGATGGTTTTCAATGAATTGGAGATTTTAATCGGCTAGCCAAGCTTTTAATACACACAACAAATGGACGAGTAGCGCGCTTTGACAAAATAGACATAGCGTTCTGAAAACGATGGAAGCGAGGAAGATAAGAGCTGATAATTAAGCATGGTTATAAAGAAGAAGAAGGCTACTATGCGATGCTGCAATAGTTGATTCAAATGTAAGCACATTATATATTTCATTATTATTACGAATGTTTTTTAACGTGTTTTTCTCAAAATGACTTGTGTTCAATTGGCGTGCAGCATAACTCGGGGCGAATCATTGATCGATTTTAAAAAATCAAAGTAATAATTATTCGCCATAAAATTATCTATTAGATGAACGTTATTTTGAACAAATATAATAATTTTGATTTTTTTTTTTTTTTTTTTCTGAAGAAGAAACGAAAAAAAAGTAAAGATTTGAAAATTTTTTTCAAACATCTCTCGATTTTTTAATTTTTAATATTTTTAGCTATAATTAGGCTCATCTAATAATAAAACAAATATATGATCTTCACCAGGAAGAAAAAATATCAAGCCTTACAGCTCCGGCTAAATAGAAACTTTCTACCCAAAACCGACCAACACACCTTCCTTGGAGTCAATTTCGATCATCGTCTCAAGTGGACGGCACATCTGAGGCAACTTCGACATGAAACGCACCAAAGAATGAACATACTGAAAATGCTCCGAAATAGGGCCTTCGGCCCTGGCCCCAAGAGGATGCTGCAGCTGTACAGGGCTCTTGTCCGATCCAAACTTGAATACGGCAGCCTGGCATATCTGTCGGCGTCAGAGACTTGCCTCCAAATACTTGACCCAGTACATAATGCTGGGATCCGAATAAGTCTGCATGCTTTTCCGACAAGCCGAATAACTAACATGCAGCTCTTATGCGGTGAACCGCCTTTAAGCACTCGGAGGAAATTAACTGCTATCCGATATAGTCTCAAAGTCGAAGCAAATCCCGGTCATCCAAATTACATTGTACTCACAAACAATGAAACCTTCCTCTCCACCTACATACGCGAAATTAAAAGTTCTACACATATTACAGAAGATGATACACCAGCCGACAGAAAAAACAAAATTCTCGACCAGTGGCTGGAAAACTTACGCGTCACAGCACCAAGCACCCTGACCACGATAAAACTGAACAATAGCGACTGGACGGACAAAATATTCAAGGCAACAAAAAATAATAAACCGTTCACGCCAGCTATTATCAGGCTATACCTGGGTCATACACAGCTGACGCGTAAGTTCATTCTCGAGAGGAAAGAGCCACCGATTTGTGAAACATGCCCTGGTGAAAGAATTACCATACAACATCTGGTACTATGCTGCTCCAAGTTTACCGTCAACCAACCAACTGCCACGGACCTCAAAGCTTTTTTGGACATCAAGAAGCTCAATAACATAATCAAATTTCTTAAACGTACAATGCTACACTTAGTTTTATTCAACTATGTACTGTAACTAGACTAAGTAGATTATAGCCTATGTAAGCAGTAAAAATCTAAATAAATAAATAATAATGAAACATGTAAATAATGTAAACAAATCTGTTTCATTACTTTCAAATGAACTTCAAGACCTGTACACTGCACGCCAAAAATGAACTCTGACTCAGGACAGTTTATAATTTTAAAATTGTTCGTAAGATGCAGATGTTAAAATAAATTCCAATTATTTTTTCCCTTTCAAAAAAATTAACAAAAAAAGCATAAAAATAAGCCTCCTAATGTGGTTTCCATCCTTAATAAGCCACCTACTATTTTTGGATAAAAACTGGCAAATTGTTCTTCCGTGACGGTGTACTTGCTTTGTCGTCATTTGTTCTAAACGACTAATGAGACACATTCAAAATTTCAGCTGTAACGTCCCTCGAAAGACAAAACATTCCGAATAATTCCTTCTCCCGGTACTAAGATTTCTCGTGTAAAGTCCGATGTGCAAATATATTCATTTCTTCCTAAGACTCGTCTTCTTCACTTTAATATCGATGATTCTGGATGCCACTTTAAATAAATTTCTTAACGCAACACGTATGCGCTCGATATCTTCCAAAAGTTTCTTGGGTTATTTTAATCGGTCAAATATTTTCGCCCATTGCTTCACAACTTCTCTGCACACGTAACCGGTTAATAAAACAATTTAAAAAACAATACTTTCTCGCGGAAATTTTGTTACAATGTCGTCAACGTCGACGGGGACGATTTACCTTATCAATTTTTGAGAAATACTTATAAAAACCGAATTCGTTGTATACACGTAGAAAAATAGGGCAACCTCGAAAAGATCAATCGGAATCGGGCAAATCGGGTGAAAATTCCGGGTATGAAAACCACTATTGCGCTTCATCAGCGGCAGAATTTTATTTTTGCGAGGTTTCTTGAATTAAGCGTACTATGGAAAAAATTTTTGATTAATCATTTTCCATCAGAGTCACACGAGGAAAATTATTTTCGATAATATTCGCAAACCACTCGCCGAATTGTAAATATTGCAAAAATAGCATCTAGCATTTTTTTAGCAACCCTTTTCTTTTTTTAGCTACAGAATTGGCCAATATTTTTCTTAAATCATTCAGTGAATGCCTAAATGACATTGCCTCGACCTTCATCTTCCAATCACCGTCTTCTGACTCGATTTCCCTCCGCCGTAATATTAATCAAGGATTTTACCGCTACTAATTCCATATCTTTCGCGGTGTTCTTTGGATTTTCGAGCAGCACATTTCATCATTTTATAGATATCAGACAAAAAATTTGAAATAATTGAAAAAAAAACGAATATTTTCGCGTTATTATTTTTCATTGGATAACGAGCTGATAAAAATCCTCCCTAATATCTATATATTCGAAAAGTATTTTTTAGCTGGTAATTTATCACTACAGAAACGTAAAATAACCGGTTTTAGCGCGTGTATTCCTAATTTTTTCATTGCCACTTTCGTAATGCTTTTGCGTTGCGTTTTTTTGCTGATCACGTGCCTATAGACATATCCATAACTTGAAATGGAGTCGTAAAACATAAAGAGTAAACTGCGATGCATTTTTTTCTTTTCTTTTTTTTTTTTTTTTTTTTTTATGCGCTATCGTGTTACGACCGCGTTGATAGCAATATATGGATAATTTACTACAAGAAGAAGAAAAAATGTGTTAACAATTATTATTTATTATAAAATGTAAATAAAAATATTTCTTCGCAACATTACACGTAGGAAAAAAATAAAATGACATTCAACATACGAGCATATGCCCTATAAAACTTGCTTCTTACCCTGTGAGTCAAAAATTCAAGATGATTACCGATCACTAAACAGAAACTTTCGATCCAAATAATTAAATAAATACACGTATATATATATATATATATATATATATATATATATATATATATATATGTATGAGCCGTGTTAGCACGCTAAATACCAGTTTTCAATAAAATGTTTTCACAATACAACTTTTTATTAAAATTAATAAAAAAAATTATATTTATACTTTTTTTTTTTTTTTTTTTTTTAAATATTTATACTTTATTACACAAATGTTTTACTTTTTAAAGAAGTTGTAGTATTTGATTTTTTTGTAGTTTCGCAGGTGGTTCGCATGCGCTCTTGAACTTTTAAAACTGCTCTAGCAGGCGCATTTGCTGCGAGTTAGATTAGTGCTATATATAAATTTTGCCTAATTTTTTTTTTTTAACTGCCTGGTTAGAAATCATTAACATTAAGAAATCTAAAAAAGTGATTTGAAATATAGAATAAATTTAATATTACTTTGTCCATTTTATTTTCTATATCGCCAAAAGTTGACCCGGATAAACAGATAAGTTGAACATCTTCGAAGCCAATGTCACCGTATTCCATCGACATGTTAAAGTAATACGGTTTATTTGTTTCATCTTCCCCTTCGCCATTTACCGGAAAACTATGTAAAACAGCCTGTAAAAACAAGTGAACTACATAAACATAAAGGCCTTAAAAAACCGCAAGTAATAATCATTTCGCGTTAAAAATTACATTAAATGATATTACATCTCACAATATGAGCCAAAATTGTGTGCGCATATATATTATATATGTAATATATGTATGTAATTGATTTCTCGGCAATGAATCTAATAATTTTGATAAAATTCGCGAATTAAAATTTTTTAGGTATTCAGATAAATCAATTGGTCGAGAAGTTATCCCGGAAAAAATTATATGAGACGAGCAACTGCAAAATAGAAGCGACCAATTGTTTAGGTGACTTTATTAAAGTAAAAATAATTCGCTTATTTACATAGTTCTTAATTAAAAATAAATGAAGGCATCTCTAATATGATTTGTAACCAGTTCTAAAAAGTTAATGTTGTTGAAGAATAATCATAACACTAAGTACATTACTACCCTGAAATATATTACTTTTTATCTAATTCTTTTTTTTTTTTTTATTTCTAGGGCATTTTTTTTTTTTTAACTTTTACAACAGACTCTGAGTTCGGCATCCTCCTTTTACGAGTGGTACACATCTGGATGGAAAAAGAATTATTAATATCGCAGTCTGCATAATTATACGTAGCCAAATATAACAAAAAAATAAATAAATACAAAAAAAAAAAAAAAAAACACGACCAACACCTAACCTTTGTTTGGGAAATCGGTAATAAGAAGAAATATTACACTAGAGTTTCTTTACAAACGATAAAAAATTATAAAGAAGTAATGTTCGTAAGTTTAGATGTAGAAGGTAATCTCTCCGAAACTGCTCATCCGATTTCAAAAATTCTTTCACCAATATTTAGAATGGGGACTTTCAGGATGGGCATGAGAGCTATATAATTAAAATAAAAGAGCTTTTGGTAGGGACCAATTTTTCATATTATTGCGTTGATCCCGTTAAAATAAAAGGCGACGAAAAAAATGGCCGAGCCATAGACCACACGGGTTTTTCCGGGTTTTTTTTTAATAAAGCGGCATACCATGACCAACAATTTTTCAGCCAAAGTTGACGAAAAATAGTCTAGCGATAGTTCATACTAATGTTAAAAAAAGGTAATTTTTGTAAATTTGGATGTAGCATGTAATCTTCGAAACTGCCCATCTGGTTTCAATAATTATTTTACCAATATTTAGAATGATTTTCTGACTCGTTAGACATAAGATTTAAGAATAAAATTTTCTTTCGTTGCTTAAAGTTCTGTTATTGAACCTTTTAATTACTTTACCGTGGTTCGTAAAAAAAAGCGGAAGCATTAGACTGTGTAATTCATGTAACACCTAAGGTCTTAATAATAAAATAAAAAGCGCGTAAAGAAAATGACTTAGCGACATCTATGAAATCAGTCTCGAACCATATTAAGTTTTTGATAAACAAAGGACACTGCACTTACCGATGATGTTTATAACCGGTAGAAGGGGTCATTGTTTTTCTTTTTTTCTTTCTGATGATCCTGGTCAGGACATTAGGACAAAATTAAGCAAAATTATTGAATTGTCATCTAAAATGAATACGTGTGCAAATTTTCAAATTATTTAGACGTCGGGAAGGCAGTGAAAATTGATTTGTAAAATTCCATTACACACTTACATATTACTCACTTACCTGTTACTTACATATTACTCACTTACCTGTTACTTACATATTACTCACTTACATGTTACTTACTTACATGTTACTCATTTGCATACAGGTGAAGCTAATAAAAACGTATTAAAAAGCAAGACATATTAGGGTGGTAGTACCTTTTAAGCAAATATTTACATAAGGTGACAGTCGCAGCGGGTAATCATTTTGGAGCAGCCTCCGGAAGAAGAAGCATGAAATTTTAAGGAAATTATTTTTTTCCAGGTAAAAAAGAATATTGCCTCGTATTTAGGAAGGTTTAAAGTTCATTTTAAGCCAATCAAAAAAAAATCGATTTTTCAAAAAGTTTACAGTGCTGTTACCCCTTAAATGTGTTGCACCTATCTCGTTTAATTCCCCGAACTGCAAATTGTCGTCTAGCGACGTCAAACACGTTGTTCCCCCATGGTGTTGCTGGTACACGATAAGCGGCGAACGATCGCCGTGATCGAATGCGCAGAGTATCGGCTTCCGAATACTACTTAAAGCGTCTGCTGCCATCGCCGCTTCGGCTGTTCTCTATTCGTGAACGAGACACATTCTAGCATGATCTTCTTATCGTACTACTGCGGAAGCGTCGCTGAAATTTCAGTCGCCACCTATCTGTAATATCGTTCTGGTTGTTCTCGCGCAAATTTTCAGACCAATTTAAAAAAAAAAAAAAAAAAAGCCTTTTAAAATGACACGAAATGCTCGTACGGGAATTTTCAGTCGCTTGCTGCGTTCCGCGCTACATTGTTAATTCATGTCGTTGTCACCGTCGAAGAATATATAAATAATTAATAGTGAAAATATCGCATCGTTTTTTGTTTTGTTTTTTTGTTTTGTTTTTTTGTTTTTGATTTTCTAGTCTCTTTAGCCAGTATGTGGTTATCATAATGTTAGAATCGGATAGATATGTACCAGGTACATTCATTATGTTTTAAAAAACTATACCTGTACGTTATAAACATAACTATGTACCTATGCAACCATTTTCATTCAATTCCAGTCCGAAGTTTTTTCCATACTCGGTCCTTCGCACGAAGATTTTTGTAACTTTCGTAGCTGAAATCGAACAAAATCTGATGTTTTTTCACTGCCTCGATCAACTTCTCCGATTGAGACATCGTGAAAGATTGACGGAAAAAAAAAAAAAAAGCCGCGTGTCAACTGTGAACCGACGAATGTTCGCAGCAATTCCGGGAAAATTTAGCGGTATCCCGCTTTGGTCTGCGCTCACTCATATCCTGCTGTCATTACGTCCCACGCGAATTTCACGCTCCATGCCGCAAGTTTTTCGCACCGGTGTGTGCGACCCTTGATACTAGTAGAAGAATGAGACGGAGAAGAAGAAATTGCTTCAAGAACAGGGAACAATGAAAAATTTTGAGACCCAGAAATAAAGAAAATTACGCGTAAAATATAGATTTACTCAGCTGTGAAGATGAAGCAGAAAGCGAAAGGAGTCGTATTAGGCGAGAGGAAAATGTGAAGCAAATGGAAAAATTCAGATTTGATTACGTTTTGAGAGGTGGCGTTAGCGCGAAAGAGAAGAAAAATTGATTGACTGCCGCACGCTGTTGAAACCGTAACGAAAGCAGGGAAGAAAAATGTAGGGAGAAAATTTGAAAATCGTTGCAGCTATATGAGAGAGAAGATAGGACGAAACGAGAGAAGTTTTTAATAGACAGATAAGAGGAGATGGGGAGACGTGCGAATATAGAGAGGTTAAATTTTTCATGTTTCGATAGAATAGCAGGAGTAAGACGAAATTTAAGTGCACCAATGCAAAGACAAGCGCAATGGATTCGGTCAAGTTCGAGTAAAAGAGTTTTGCAAGAATTGCCCCGTAAATTAAGAAAATCGCGTTTTCAGCGAATTCTAGATCTTCAAAAGAAGGACCGAACGATTGTCTTCGCAGTTTTAAGGAGATACAATTGTTAGAAGATTCGGTTTAGATGTTCGTAAATAGAAAGGCGACCGTTTAGGTAACAGCTAGAGCAGAATCAATTCTAAAGCACCTGTGAATTTTACGGTTAAAACTTTCTAAACAGACAGGTAAGTGTGTTCAGAAGTTTACAACACAAGAGCTAGGTTACAAATCTTCTTTAAAGCCACATAATTCACTTAAAAATTACGTAGCTCTGACCACCACCTATATATATATGTGTGTATATGTAAATATGTTTTTGAAATAAAAATAAAAATCATCGCAATAAATTTACGGCAAAAGTGATCGAAATCATATGCGCGTTAACATAAATACTAAAAAGGAATGGAGCTTCACTGTGACGTACTACGGATAAAATCGATAACAGCCGGAAATAATTCATCATTTGAATCGAATATGACAATCGTTCTGCTCAGTGCCCGACTTCTAGGCCAGTGATTTTTCAGTTCAAAGTCACTTCCAAAACAGCATTTTTCTCGTACTTTTCGTAGTTTGACTCGTTTCAATTGCAAATGGAACGTTTAACATAGCTACCCGCGTTCAGCACGACCAGCACGTACACTTAAAACCGTGTCGATATCATTAATAAGAATCAGCCTGCCCATTAAAATCGATAAAAGCGAGGTTATAGCCGTCGTCCGATTCCGTTAACTGATGTGATTTTTTCGCGATAACAGAATTGCTTCATTAATCGAGATAACTAATAATTTTATTTTATCTTTCGCATCTCATTTCTCCTCCTTTAACAATTGGCTAGTTTTTCCGACAACACGTCCGGTTCGTATTATTTTCCCAACCTATTATTATTCGGTATTACCAGTTTTTTTTGTTTGTTTTTTTTTTTTAGTCCCCCCCCCCTCCCCGAATTTAGAATGGTTTTGATCTAATTACGATATGCGACAGTTTTTCCGACAACTGTAACAGTTGTCAAAAAACCGAAGATTAAAATTCGCAAGTACTCTACGAACATGGTTGTCTTCGAAACGTGTCGGTAAAGTTTCGCATACTTATGAACTGATTGATCGGTGCATTGAGAATCGATTCATTTTAGATGGCAAATCGTTCACTACCGATTTGGTCATCGCGATGAAATAATGTCAAAAGGGTCTTTTTAGAAGCGTCTCGTAGTATACGAGAACTAGGCGATAGATAAGTCTCTGCTGCAGTGGGTGCACAGATTTGTATTCATTTAGTCCTCTACAAACAATCAACATGATTATCCTATTATTAATTCGAATGTGGTGGTCAATCACGTGTTGCTCCGTATCTTTGGGCGTAATTACTTTTTTTTTTTTTTTTTTATAGTTGTCGAATAACTCCTTCTTCCGTATAGTAGTTGCACACCAAGGCCGTCTAATCTTATACCTAGTATGCCTACATTTACCAGTGGCAATTCGTTATCTTTTCCACGGTGCTTGCCCGAGACAGAAATGCTTTGGAACGGAATTCAATCGTACGCCTATTACACAAACAAAAACAAATTAAGAAGTTTTTTTTTTTTTTTTTTATTCCAAAAAATAAAAAATTAAATTTATTTACGAGAAAATTGTGATATCTAAATTTAAAGAAAATTAACAAATCTACTGTAAATAATTCATACGGACGACAAAAAGAAACGCTGAAGAATGATTCAAAAATAAATAAGTAAAATAACTTTAAACCACAAAGTATGAAACATGTGCCCCCCCCCGTCTTGTAATAAAAAATAAATAAAGAAATATATTATTTAGAGGAAAATTATACAACTACATTTTACGAAGTACATTTAAAAGTGCGAATACTTTTCCTTCATATTAATAATAAACCTTCCTAAACCATCACTACCGTTTTTGTATTTCTTTTCGTTATTTTATACTCTTCTTTACTGAATAGGCTAGTTTTTTTTTTTTCTAGACATAACCAAAACATGCTTTTTGTTTTTCTTTTTTCCAAATTACCAGGGAAGGTAGCTCTAATCACCGCGCAACCTGCGCCCCCCTTCCCTCTGCATACGTAATAAATTTAACTTTATTATCGCTTCAAAGCTAACGAAACGGTTTATTCGGGGATTTATTAGATCTTCGCGATATTCGTACTGCTCTTAATTTAAAAATTTTTTATTTCGAACGGACGCTTCGAGCTGAACTAGTTTACGATCGCAACGATAATTAAGGTGCACCTATAATAATCCTTATTAAGGAATTATTTTCTCTCCCCCCCCCGTTATTTTCCTCAACCTCCCCATCAGTCTTATTCAACGTAATACTCTGAATCTCCCCGTTTGTCCCATCTTCCCTCGCACCCACAATTTCTATTTACGTTACTGGAGCAAATAAAATGACTACTTATCAGAAATTTAATGTATCTTTCTGATAAGTAGTAATTTTATTTGCTCCGCATTGCGTTAACGGAAAGTAACAGTCCGAAATACTTTACGTTACTAATCTTGGATAACGAACCAACTGGATAAATGATAAAATTATTATTATTTTCTTTTTTGACTTGTCAACTATGGACATTAACTAAAGTGAAATTTCTAGCAGCTTTGGTCGTTCAGGAAGAGCCGCTTCCTTTTCCTCAGTCAATCAGATTAATTATCGGCATCGCAGTGGAGTGGAAACAACATGATCAGAAACTCATGGCTGAAAACCATTAGGTAGAAAAATCGTGGCAGTTACCTTTTTAAAACGTGAAAGAGAATCTAAAGCACTTGTTCGTTTGCAAATAATTCATTCTTTTTGGGTAATTATATATTATAACATAGTGTGAGTTAAAAAAGAGCTTCCATATCTGCCTCTAGTAGTTTATCATGTCTGGAATCCTGAATTTCATCGTGTGGTTTAAATATTTGCACCAAATGATCAGCAAAAATAGTTAGCGAAGTGGCTAATAGAGAAGAAAATACATGTGGCAATGATGTAATATTTTTAAAATTTTAAAGGCATGAATACAAATAAGACAATCGAAAATTTAAACAAGAGCATTGTGACTTGTTATCGGTGAGGTCGATTAATACAATATAGAACACTTGGAAAGCTATAATTGTAAACGAATTTTTATTAGTCACAGAATATTTTTGGTTGTCATTTTTTATTATTTGCGCAAATCCGTTACCAGATAATAGACACTTTTATATTCATTAAACTACAAAAAAAAAAAGGTTAGCTATTTATTAGCAAATAAATACATTTATATGTTAATCGCGAAAGATACGAGTTGTATATGTTTTTTTTAAATTGCGTATTAAAAATAACAGAAACTTGTAACTTCCGTCATTATACTCTTTAAGGGGATAGGATAACTCTCTTCAAATTTAAAAAGAACTCGTAACATTTCTTTGTTTTCTTTATAAATGAAAAGAAATAGAACAGAATATTTATTTTTTGAACTTCCAGAAATTCTCTAGACCTTGCATATTTATTTCGAAAACGACGATAAATATTATTGTGTGTGCCGACCTTTTCTACGCTTGTACACGATTAAGTAAAAGTTCTGCACTGTTTTCGACGGCGCAATGTTTGATATCTGTTATAGGTACATGAAAACACGTTTAACTGCTGTGTCATACGATATATAATAAGGTCGTTCTTTGTATCGAAAGTTATTTTAACCGGCACAACGTTCTTATTGTTAAGTGCAATTATTTTTAAATCTAGATTAATAAATGTATTTTCAATATAAATTTATTTAAGAAAATTCAGTACGTTAATATAAAAATTTAAAGTGGAAAACGCAAAAACTTTATTTCCTTTTTTTAAAATACACTGTATCTATTATAAATTTATAGCGTATATCTTTCGTGCATATTTTAATCTTTCGTGCATATTTTTAGTTCATGTATTATGAGGTTTTTAAATACATATATGTAAATCTGAACCCTAATCATAACATTATGGTGTAGTTGGTTAGGTAGTAGTGTTTCGTTAGCTCGTTCGAATCCCGCAATCGCACATAGAACCTTCAAAAAATTTCATTTACGCTGAATTAATATCAATAATTTTCAAAAAGAAAAGAAAAAAATTAATAATGTTATCGCTGCGCTATCTATTGTCAATAGGTACGCATTATGATTTTCAATTACGAATGTAGATGGCGCAATAAAGAAAATTCCGCTTCTTGCGATATCCAAAAATGTTAGAGTACACTTTTCCATTAATTCTCGGAATATTCAATGAATTTATTTCATTTTGGCCATAATTAACGATATCGGACGGGAGAATTTCTAAAAATTTATCCTCCCATTCGAATTTTTTTAGATCGCTCTTATTTGAAAGAATGTCTGTCAATCGACTAAAAAAAAAAAAAAAAGAGTCAACGATATGTATAATATGCTTTTCATTTTAATTAATGGTGTCAGAAAAAAATCGCAAAATTTTAATTCAAAATACGCTAGGTTACAAAAGAATGAACAGGGCTCAGAGAAAAACTGAAAATTATATCTAGCAATTCTGAAGTATTTAAATTAACAGCATTTTCAATTTGCCGAATTTTGATCTCTCGCAACGGCAGGAATCTGACCAATACGGTGTAAATACCGTTTTCTTTTTTGCTTTTTCTTTTTAAATAAAATTTTATCACCGAAAAGATATATGATGTTCGAAATTTAATTTGTTATTTTTTATTTACTTTTCAACAAACGCAGGGATTCATATATACCGAGCTCAAAACGGGAGGAAAGTTGATCACTCGAAATCTCAGTCAATGAAAAGTGAGAATGGTTGAATAGAAAATCGACTGGTTAATAATTTAACATCCGGTAGTTAATTTCGTTAATATATATATAGTTCCATTAATAAATTCGCAATAAATTAAAAGAACAACTTTACCGCACGAAATTATATTATTTCAACTTTTTTTCCCACCGTCTGTATCTCGTCAACAAACCCACGTTGACGACCATCGTAATAGCACAAGTATTTCTTTTGGTCAATACCTTAAATAATTCTACACTGATGTTATATTCGCTTGATATACATCTAACGTAATGGCTCTATTCCTTGGAATAATCACTTCATTAACGGTGTTCTGTGCAAACGAGAAACGAACTAGTATTTTGCTTATCGACGACAAACGTAATTAAAAGCCAGTCTTTAACAACTGCGGACAAATTTATTTCGTGTAAACGTCCAAAAATGCTAAATAAGCCGAAATATGTCTAGGTCTGTTTGCATTCGTTCAAGATCCGGTACATTAGGATAAAGAAAAATTTAACGCAGGTTGACGATTACACACACACTTCTAGGTATTAGTTTTCTGGCACCGCAAAGCCACTTTTATATACAAGTGAGAAGATGTGTTTCGATGTTCAGCTTTTTTCATTATTTTTTCAACAGTTTGGGTAACTTTCTTCCTTTTTCCATACAGTTTTTCCATACAGTTTTTCCATACAGTTTTTCTTTTTTATTACTTGTTCTTCCATCCTTTTAGGAGCACTGTTAATTCGATGCGAAAATTTGACAGTTTTATTATTACTTATTAGTTCCATATTTTATTCTCTTTAACGGTTCGAAGTCATTTTTTGTACCATCAACTATTTCTGCCGATAATACGTTGAACGAAGCTTTCGAAGTTTCCTACATTTGTTTTTCGACATGGTTTGCCAGTCATATTCATTTTCACTTATGTCTTGCAATTCCATCCGCAATTATACTAGCTGGTTCGAATGATCTAATAAAAAAACGTAACTCTTTTCGTAAATTACCCTTCTATAGTATAGTCGCGCTAATATTATTGTCAGTAACAGCGAAGGGATGATCGATTCTGATAACTTACGGGGTTAATTGATGGTGAACAAAGCGGAGACCAGCTTATATATACGAATGTTAAAAGAGTTGAAAAAATAAATTAAATCGTATCACTTAACACGCTTAGAGGTAACCCCGCAAATAGTATTTTTCTCCCATAGTCGGATGATATTCTCTTTTATGTTTGTTCTTTCGCTGCTAACTAATTTTGTTCCGTTTCTTTATAAGAGATTCTTTCCATCATACCTACCTTTGTGAGGGATACCGTGATAAACTTGAGAAATTTTTATTTTTACTTTATTCGCGACGTTTGTTTTTTATATTTCCGAGCGAATGGAAAATTTAATTGAAATGGTTTATTAGATATCATTAAAAATCACATTCATACATCCAAACAGTATTGAATTCTTTTCCGAAATTTCTCAGTAACAGTGATCATTTTATGCAATGAAATAGTAAACAATGAAGAGAAATCTGGGTACTGACTTATCCGTTAGAAATAAAGACTAAACGTTTCAATAGTGTGATTCGTCACTTTAAGGTTTTCACAAACACCAGAAGAATATTACAGGCAGAAAATTTTTCGGAATAATAATAAATCACCGATCGGTTTCTGAGTGTCAAATATCACTCTTGAGTAAACTCGAAAATTTCGTTACTAAAATAACGAACACGATATTAAAAGTGCATTCTGTAGTGAAGACAATTTTGATCACGTGTGTCTAATCTTACACAAAGATACATTACATAATACTATGAATAACAGTGTAAAAGTGTCCGATTTGCTTCGTGATTTAAATTTGCTTATATTAAATTTAACATTGAAATTTACCAAGTTGGCTATGCGTCATATTAACAATTTCGGTATCAACGATGTGAACAATGTTCCATTATAAAGAGGTATTTCGTTCCTCTTTTAGAGAAAAAACGGCTAAATTATTGAAGAGTTATCGTACATTCGCATAAAGATGTTACATTGACATTTTAGATCTTTCGCTATGTATATTTATTTCGAGAACTCAAACTCCCTTTCAACGTTTACAGCAGAGCTCTAGCAACATCTAAATTTAATGAATGCTCGTTAAATTTAGATGTTCGCATGTTAAAATTAGAGCGGTACGTTTTTAAAACGGTTCCTAATCATTATTTATGTTTTTCCATATTACATATATGATTACGTTAATTACATGGCAGGCCTTTGTTTTTCAGACCGAAAACATCGGGTTTTTATTAATCTTTCGTGAACTTTATTTTCGAGTGGGTACACTGGTATGAGAAACCGTCAATTTTCCTCTTTGCACCACATGGTAAAGTGGGAAAGTCCGAGACCCTGTATAGATATGTGATCTAATAATACACTTCTAGATGAATGGCTCTATTCTAGGAGATTAGCCGAAAGATAATGCCCGAATTCTTTGCTTTAAAAAAAAAAAAAAAAAAACATTTTGAATTCAGAAAGATTACACTGCAGGTACGACTAGTATCAGTTTTCTGATAAAATCGCTAACGATTCAAACTCTTAACACGTCTATTATTATAAAGCTAGTATTGAGAGTTGCCTTGACAAACTCGAAAAGTTTCATCTTATTTTTATTGACCGTGTTTGAATTTTATTTCCAAGCGAATAGAAAATTTAAACGAAACACCCGGGAAAGCTAATTTTCATTTTTAAGCATCTTATTCGCACACGTTCAAATAGTACTGGAATCTCTTCAAAAGTAGTTCACAGGAAGCCATGATTATTTTATAATTCTCCGATATGCTACAATAAACAATGCAGAAAAGTTTTGATATATGAACTTCCGTCTGTTGCGCCAGAAATCGGGAAATTTTTTAAATCTTTTATGCTAGTGCTTTTTAAGACCTTATGATCTTAGAACTCGCGAAAAATAGTGCACAGATAACAAATTCTATATAAATACTTGATACTGCGATAACACGTCTCTGACAGATATAAGTTTAAGTTGGATACTGAAACTCGGATACCAGAAAAAGTCGGTTAGACCGAAGTCATATTTTTTTAAGGGAGGCTACTGCATATCATTTTTGAATAAAACAGAAAATTCTATTATTAAAAATGGTGAATCTGATGTTTCGGCTGATATTAAAAATAATTCCATTCTACAATGAAAACAGTTGTATTAGAGAGCGGCTAATCTTAAACAGAGATGTGTGTTACGTGATAATACAAACAATAATGGTATAGAAGGGGATATTCATGACGTTAAATTATTTATAAAAAAAATTTAGATACATAAAATTTAATATTGGAATTTACCAACATCGATGCATATTAACAATCCCGTTAGCACACGCACAGGTAAACGATACTTTTCTACACGATTCAACCATACTGTACCAATCCTTGGTTCTTTTTTCAAAAATTTTTGTCACGAGCTCGTTTTCTGCTTCTAACGTGTCACTACTGAAGGATTTACACCGAATTTTTTACAGTAACTCGCTTATTGTTCTTGAAAAGCTTCATCTCTCGCGGAATACACCCTTTTTTTAGGCGTTTTTAATAGCTTGTATAAAGGAAGCGTATTCATTGCTTTATCCATTTCTTTCTTGAATTTTTTTTTTTTTTTACTCGCATCGCAGTGAGCTATGCTCTATGTGTAGTATTGTTATAATTACATGTTTGATGAACATATGTAGTATATATTCTGAAAAAAATATATTGTCCGAATTTTAGCTACATTTTCATCGATCACTGTTAAAAAATGCGAGTAATTTTGAATCATAGACACTAGTTTGAGGCAATTTCTTTCGATCCAGTCTTCCAACATTTATATCAGTTTCAGGACATCCACAGTTTATCCAGTGATTTATTTAGGATTTTATTTCCGGTAGGATCTCTGAAATTTCTGGGTAGGTCAACTATTGCAATTCTAAATTTTTTTTTTTTTTTATTGTTAAATAAATTTAACCATAATCAACTTTCGATGATACATAATGCGATTACTTTGATTGTACCTTGCCTTTTTTAACACTTCTTGTAATATTATTGTCTAAAAACTTGTTCATCGTACTCTTTGTTATTTTCATACATATTGAATTGATGACGCCCAAAACATATATTTAATACCAACATCTTATGCATTGAAAATGAATTACTATTACAATGAAGTTTCAGATGTTTAATTTGAAGAAACAATTTACAATTTTAATTTTTGTTCACTCAAGTATACCCCCCCATTCAACAGTTACAATAACTCGCTGATTTAATATTAATTTTCATTGCTGACATTTTTTATTTAAGATAAAAAATAACCAATGCATATTTTTTAAAAATACGTTTTAGTTGCTTTTATCTTACTGTGATATCTGATAAATAAGTGAAAAGGCAACGGAAAAGTGCAATTCAGTTTTTAACCCCACTATGCCACATGCCATTTTTTCAACAAATAAGCAAAGACAGAAATTTGCCGCTGCCTTAGAACGTTCTTAATAATAACTTGTAATAAACACGAAACATATAAAAGAAAAAGCTATTTATTATTAAATTGCCGACTGGTTTCGGCACATAACTTGATCCATAAATTACGAACCAAAAGGTCTGAAACTAGCCGTCAGCTTAATAATAAATAGTTTTTCCTTTTATACATATATTACAATTTATATTCATTAAGATTGAATACGTATACGGTTTTATAAAGTTCACTATGGAACAACAGACTAGAACATTCTGCGTTTTTTTTAATTTTTTTTTATTCAACATAAACTTAAAAAAAACGGACAAAAATCAATTCAGCTGTAAAAATGCTTTTTCCAAGTAAAATCGCATTTTCAATAATTTTGGATTTTTCATTCGATTAAATTTTAGCCGTTAATAATCATTCCGTTTTTTCTGTAATAACCGGTTTCTAAAAAAAAGCGATGTTTAAATTTTCACATAAAAGTATTATTACGGACACTTTTAAAAATTAGTTACCTTATAAACCCGTGATATGAGGATATCGATAATTCAGGGTTCCGAACTACAGTCGAACCAAACATACACAACCAAGGAAATTAAATTTTCTGCGGAAAAAAACCTACAACTGAATCGATTTTTGTTTTGTTTTTTTTTCAGTTTTTAAAATTCACATTGACTAATAAAAAAAAGAAACGTTAATTTCAAAACAATTCGCGACACAGCACCGCTATCGATTTTTTGCAGAAAGATACTAAGTGCACACGTTATTATTTCTAGTTAATTTATATTTCCCTGAACTTTTGAAATAAATATAACACACTTTAATACGCAGTACTATTATTATTTATTTAATAAAATAAAAACACCGACTAGTTTCAGATAATTGTATCCATCTTTTCATAGTGATACAATGGCGTCGCCAGCCGATGAGCCAGGGAGGGGCAAGATGAGTTGCCAGCCGCCATGGGGGGGGGGGGGAGATGATAGAAAGAGGATATGAGTTATAGGAAAAATAAAATTTATAAGTCGTAAAGGCTTAATATTTTATTAAACAAGAATAAAATCTTAATTAAAATATAAGTTTTCTAAATTGTCCATGATTACGCGCCTATGAATACTCATCAATGCCAGTTGATTAAAAAGTTTCAAGGCTCCAGGGGGGGGGCAGCTGCCCCTCCCTGCCCCCCGCTGACGACGCCCATGTAGTGATATATATATATATATATATATATATATATATATATATCACTATGAAAAGATGGATACAATTATCCGAAAAAACTTCTTTCTTTCTTTTCAGTCGTATTGCTCGAGGTTCCGAGCGTCGTGACTACCTATTTGTACATTCTAGTTGTACCGATATAGGGTAGTGTTCATAGCAATTGCTTATATGCAGTACGAATGTGTACACACGCAAGAAGACTTCATTCGGAACTGATTAGTAATCGTTTGATTTACATCGACATATACAAGTACAGTCCCCCGTGTGTGTTTGCTGTGTACTGACCTAGCGCGCATATAATACGTGGTGGTTGGCCCATTGCCTTCTACGTGATTATTAATAGAGTATTTAATTTTAATTCTTGTAATAAGTTCTGTCGTCGCCCGGGATCGAAAACCCGTGACTAACGGAAGTCAAACACTCTAGCAACTAGGCTATCGCGACGACCAAACTAGTCAGTGTTTTTATTTTATTAAATAAATAATATTAGTATTGTGTATTAAAGTTGTTATATTTATTTCAAAAGTTCATAAAAGATCACAACAGTATGGAAGAAAATCACACATTATATTTTCCTTTTTTTCGTATTTTTACTTCTTTACTTTTTCCTGTATTCTTTTTTCTTTTTTTCTTTTTCCTTTCTTGTATTTGATTTCGGATCAAGATGGCCAAATTATTTCTCGTCCACTTTAAAGGCAGATGGCGAAATTTTAGCTGAAATCGGTAAAGAATGAGATAAAAATAAATGTAAATTTTACACCGAAAAAACGCACGCATACTTAATGGCATGCAAATATCCTGCAAGAAGTTAGTGTGAGATTTTTAGGATGAAATTAAAACGCCGTAATCGAAGTTGGTCCCTAATTAGCCATTCGTATTTTGCGTCAATCGCTACGTAATAGGGGCACACGCCAATCGCGAAAGTTGTCGTTTTATTTCACATCCACTAATGCAGCGAAATAAAGTATCTTATTTCAAAGATGATAGAAAAAACCGGAAAATTCGACGATGACACGTATAAAATTTATACGTGATAATATTGTAAAAGCAAGTTTATTATCATTTTCCGAAGGAATCAGATAATATGCACTTAGTCATTGAATTCGAACCGCTCACAGTAGCAATAGCGAGATATGCTGGTTCTCAGTTTTTAGTTCGATAATATTATGCAGCCATACATAAATACATAAACAGAGTTTTATGTTTATTTAAGTGCACCTGAAAATTGATACTTCACAACTGTGTTCACATATAACGTTTTTTGTTTTTCGTTTATTTTCGTTTATTTTTGTTTCTCATCTTTTTTTACCTCATAGCGCTGCTGTTTATAATTCTGACGTTTCGCAAATTTTTCTGCGAAAACGATTGGCTTATTTTTAATTTTAAAATCGTGACGATCGTGTGCACAGGATTTTTCTATAGTGGATGAAGCGCAATTAATTGCCAATCAATAATCTAAAGAAAATGTATCTATCTGTAACTGGCCATGGATTTGCAAATGTCAATAGTGTTAGTTCGTGGAAACCTACAAAATCTAGCTGCGAACTTGAAATGGAACTGGTCAAACTAAGAAAAAAAAGAAAAAAAAATGATCTTACGAAAATTTTAATAGTGAAAAAGAACAATCACGGAATGTCTTAATACACGATTTGCCTATTGCATTACTATGTCCGAAAGCCAATATACTGTATTAAAACAACAAATATGACGTTTAAACAGAATAATTATTATCGTACTTATCTGAAATGTTTCTCACCTTCTAAAGAAAATCTACTACCGGATAACTCCGGTAATTGTAAACTGGCAAGAAAAGGAAATACAGCTCCTAGATTTTGTAAAATAATACTTAAATATTGTTTTCATATAACAACAACAGTGACGGCATATTTACTGTTCTTGTTTTATTGGGTCAAACTTGGAATATCGAAATTTACAATTGTGTTCAGTTTTTTGGCGAATTTTTTTATTGTAATACATTAATGATAAAAAAAACTGAAAATTGTTTTTTTTCCGAATTTTAGTGAAATTTATTAAAAATTACCACCTATATAATGTCGAAACATATAATATATATATCTGTATAAGTATGCATCGATTTAAATTTCTATTAACTACGTTGTATGAATTAGTACATCTTGAACAATGAAAAAATATATGATCCGCATGTTTAGAAGCATTGACGAAAATTAAAGAAATCTAATTTTAATTCTTTATAAATTAAATTTTTTTAAAACGAAATATCAAAAAATAAGAAACAGAAAAATTTTGTTTGCACTGATATCGAGCCACTGAACACTACGTTACTACACGTATAAGGTTCACGCGGATATTAAGATATAAACCGTAATATTTTTATGTTATCAAAATAAAAAAAAAAAAAAAAAAAAAAGAGGTTTGACTTAAATACCAATGTATTTGATCCAGTACCACTCTTGTTTACGAAGATACACGTTCTTCATTACAATACACATGAGCATCATAAGGAAATAATTTCCATCGTAATCCTCTCTTATTTGCGCCGTAATTTTATTCGAGGTCCGCAGCAGTGACTTTTTCCGAAGTTCTTTCAGAAAAAAAACCATTCGGATATTGGATATTGTCAGCGATCGGGTGGCATAATATCATTTAAATTTATCAGTTGAAAATTGTCAATTCGCAATTGAGAACGGCCCTGGTACGTAAAACTACCTCACTAATGGATATGTGATTGGTCCGTTCTTGGAGAGAATGTATATGTATAGGCTCTCTTTTAACTTTGGGTTCTGGCTAGCTCTCATAGTTTTTTATTCACTTGAGAGATATTAACTAGCAGCAGTGGAATGAATCCTGATTTTTTTTTCTTAAAAAATGCTGAATTACTCGGCATACAATCACGCACACTACTACGCAAATAAAAAGAAATATAAAAAATCACTTTTTTTTAAAAAAATTCAATGAAAAATTTAATTCTTTAAAATGGAAATTTAAATTTAGCCAAAGAAAATTAACAAATATAATCTACTGTAAATAATTCATATAGGTAGCAAAAAGGAATAATGCAAAATAAATTCAAAAAAGGAATAATGCAAAATAAATTCAAAAAATAAATAAGCAAAAAGGATTTTATTAAGTAACTTTAATTTAATAACCATAAAGTGAAACATTCTCTGCACGATAGGGTTGGTGTTAAATATCATTTGGATATTTAACACCAACCTTATCGTGCAGAGAATCCATGAAATCATAACAGAACTAAATTCCATCGGGCAGGATATTCTATTCATATGGATCCCGAGTCATAAAGGAAAAAAGGGCAACGAAATTGCAGGTAAAGTAGCAAAGAGATAAAATTCGCCGTTCCTGGATACTAACACTGAAACCATAATAACTACAGACGATCTAAAGAACGTTTATAAAGAGAAAAGTATAAGACTATGGAATGCAGAATGGAGATCGACCTCATTCATAAACCATCTCAGAGCCATAAAAAAAAAGGTCGAAGGATGAGAGTCATTTGATCGAAAATCGCGATAAGAAGAAATAATTTTAACTAGATTAAGGCTGGACCGTACTAATGTAACCCATTCATACCTTTTCAATAACACACCGCCTCCATCCTGTCCCTTCTGTAACACTTCCCAGCTTACTCTCCGACATATCCTAACAGGTTGCAATAATTTATTTGAATCCCGTTAAAAGTTTAATCTATCCTCAAACCTATCCCAATTACTAAGTAATAATAGTCCACACGTAACTGATCTCTTCCTATTCTTCAGAAACTGTAATTTATACTATACCCCGTAATTAATATCATAAGCTCGGCTTGATAACCTCATAGTTGTGTTAAAGCCGTATAATAAGTAATAAAATAAAATAGTAAACATATATAGCGCCTTCGTCTCAATTAACAAATTGAAATACATTATTTTAAAAAAAATTACAGCCACATTAAGAAATCTATTTGAAAGCGTCTGCTCACACGAATAAACTTTTCTAAACTGTCGATCATTTCTGTTTCTGGACTACTTTTCGTTTGTCACAATTGACAAAGATTTTAACTAGCAGTATATATATATATATATAAACTCGGCCATTTCGGCCCCGCAAGGGGCTGTGCTCCTTGATCCCTCTTGCTTTTATTTATGTCTCTTTCTCTTCTATACTTTGTATAAAATGATCAAAATTTACAAAAATAAAACATAATCACAAAAATCCTATCCTAACATTTAACTTTCATTACATAAAATTAAGATATTGTTTCATTACATTTTTCGTTACATAAAATTGTGACATTTTTTAAATAACAATAACAAAAATCCTATAAAATATAACAAACGTTACATAAAATTGGGACATTTTTTCGAATGGGGGGTAGCCTAAGAATTACGTTGAAATTAATATATATATATATATATATATATATATATATATATATATATATATATATATATGTATATTGTGCCGGACGTATTTATGAACACTCCTGGTCATTGAATAAACTTTCTTTTTTTTATTTTTGTGGTTTTGATAGCTATGGATCAACACTACGATAGAAAAATTGATAAAGGCGCGGGGATGTCATTTTGCAATGACAAAATAATGGCAGCGTAGTCACAGTTTTGCAGTAATATTACAGCTGGAGTGTGAAAACACCGTATCGGATATTCAGTTGTAGATATGCTCCTGCCCAAATCAAAAAAAAAAATGTGCACAACGCGCTGGTCATTCTGTCAAAGTAATGAATTTGGTTATTTCAGTGCTTGATCTGATTTCTGTATACACTGCTATTGCAGGTGTATGCAAGCTTCCCAGTGTACTCTCAATGACTCACTAACGTCGTAGAAGTACCGATAGCAGCTGGAAACAGAAAAGCGAGCCGATTTTCAAATCGAAATACAACTACTTCAACACGCCAACAAGTGTATCTTAAACATTAAGCATTTTTCGCTACAGGCTCGAATAGAAACTTCTCAAATTTCTGCCGACACAGCTAAAAATTGTCTTCCACATTGAGCCAGGTTAATCTCTATTGCGTGAGAAGTACCGGCAGATTTATGGCTTTTTCAGTTTATTTTTGTACTTCACGGAATGACTAAAAGTACCAAAGGATTCGCTGAAAACAGTTAAATTTGCGTAATGACATTAATTTTAATGACTTTGCCTCAGTAGTATTGCATGTGTAATAATCATAAAACTGAAAACTATCACATTGATAAGAAACATTTAAAATGTATTAAGTCTATTGAGACAGATCCTGCTGAAAGAATATTTTCAACTTTACTTCGAAATAAAGAATTTAAAGTTATCGATTCAATTGAACGAAAATAAATAATTCTAATTGTATACAATGGCATAATTTCTGTTTTTATTTTTTTTTTTATTTAAACCATGTGCGACACTTTAGTCTCCACTAAGTTAGTTGACTTGTCGGCGGGTTCCCAAAATAAATACACAGGAGTAGGTATATTTGTTTAATAAATAAATCATAGATATGTGCCATCACCCTCTGTATATAGTATTGATTCTGGGAAATATTCTGTTCGCAATTAAAATAAATGGGAAATATCAAATATGTAAATTCTGAAGCAGGATAAATATTGCTTTATAAAATGATTTTGAAAAATTAAAATACATCTCCAAAACCGATTAATATTAAATTTCCTTCTTTTCAAAGGAAATATTTTCTCCATCGGAAAAATAAATGTACACGTTGAATGTAAAGATCGCATCTGTTCCCGACACAATATTTTTAATAACAGAAAACCATGATGTCCTGTTACGAAATTTGTCCTATATATAAGACTTTAATGCAATATTTGCGCTCCTACGTCCCCTGGTGGTGAAAATTGGAAATCATCAAGAAAAGTGCCCTGTCACGAAAACTTTGTCTATATGATATTTAGCTTTGTTTACATTAATATAGGGTGATTTTTTAAGAGTTAAGTTTTTCAGGTTGGCAGCACTGGTTGGTATTGGCGTCCAAACGTCATCTGTCAAAGTGAAAAGTTTTCAGTATACTCTGCCATTTCATCATCATGGAAAGACTTATAAATAAGCAACGATTGCGATATGGTTGAAATTTATTATCAAAAACCAGTGCTCTGTGAAAAATGTGCATCGTTTGTTACGACCATATTATGGTCGTCATAATCGACCTGGTGAATCAACAATTCGTGCTGTTATCACCAAATTTCGCATCAAATTTACTTTTTTGGACATTAAACTGTCGACTCGCAATTGAATGGACATGGTGTCTTTTGAGCTGCAATCAGGTATTCCTAGTATGTTCGTACATCAACCACGCGAGATACCTTTTTGGCTTCTTTTCGTAAAGGGGCAAAATTGCGGTCACATTGATTGAAACTATGGCCACGAACAGGATAAATATGCTCAACTTTTACACCAGATATTTTCGATAACCATGAGCAATACATAACCATATACTTATTCTTATTTTCTGCCACTGCAAGCATCCAAAAATAATACGATTTTTTCATATCCTTTGTTTAGCATTGTTTATATGCTTTCATTTAAAAATGAAATAACAGATGCGGCACTTCTGGAAGCTTCACTTTCTACAAATGCATATTTATCCGACTTTGGTGAGTTGTAAAAATGGACGTTAAAAATATATAGCCAAACCAAATAAAACTGCTCACATACATTGAGGCGAGGTAGTGGCGCATTCTGTGAATAATAAAATTCTACACATAACACGTCATCATATGGATCTTCTAAATAATTTCTCTTCAGGGTTTTAAGATAATCATACCGATTCAAATGTACTCCAAATTCTGCAGTAGGTGTCAACGTACATGTTGTGAATCCGTGTATAAAAATTGCACCAGCGCGCTCTATACATTCGATAATGAACTGAAAGTTGGTAGGATGATAAAGTAGGAATGGGCAATTCAGAAAATCGATTCTTCCTAAAAAGGGCAATTTATACAAATGGCCCTTATTCAACCAACCCCTTTAATTTAAAATTAACTTTTAATTACGATAGTTTCAAGCAACATCATGGTAACTAAATAAACAATTAAGTAACTGGCTGAACTAGATTAATCGATGCGATCAGCGTCAGGTTTCTTTTATTCCACGAATCGACTTTTTTCGAGAAGAGCAAAACTGATTCCTAATCAGGACAGAAAGGTAAAGAGACTAATCAACTCGACGAAAAAATCTCGATCGGATGTTTTCATTTCCAGCACTATCTATCTGAATCGATCAGATGCGTGCTTTGTAATGCGACAGTATTTGCTATTCACCCCTGACCAACAATACGCCACTCAGACCGTATTAATTTTATTTACTCCATACAGTAGGTACATTTCACTATTTGAAATAAAATTACTGAAACTTTCTTGTGATTAATAAATTTAGGTTGTTTTAGTATACGATTTCAGTAACCCCAGGGCCGGATCTAAGGAGGGCTATAGCCCCGGGCCCCAGTCTCCAGGGGCCTCGCGCTCTTGAACAGGAAAACATTTAATTTTCCACGTGCAAAATTTAAGTTCATTTCCCAAAATACTCAATACTGTAAAAATGCAAGATTTTAAATTTGCGTTTTTTATTCTAAAAATAATTCAGTTAATTTTTATGTACAAAAAAAGAATACATGCGTTCATAATTAAAATTATATACTTTTTCTCTATAAAATTTCTCTTTTTCTCCTAATATATTAAATGCTACATAAAATGAATATTTATAGAAATTTTCTACAATAAATCTAATTTATTGTGTAAAAAAAAAAAAAAAGCGAAAGAGTCCTTTAACGTACGTATTGAATAATAAATAAACATTCGATAAATCAATTAATAACAATACTCTATTCAAATATTGATACCCATGCAGTCGTTGTAAATTTTTCTATGTAAAAACGTTTTACGGTCTGAAATATTCTTAATTTTAACAATATTTTATTTTTTATTTTTATGGTAAATACGTTTTATTTAGAATTCTATAAAAATTATTTAAAATAAAAGCGAGTTTTAATCGATTGCTGATTTTATAAATATAATTACATTTCGAAAACTTTAATAAACCATACTTCGTTTCATTCACTTTTTTCTGATATAAATAATTGCGGAATTTTAAAGATTTGTATAAAGGTAAAAACGGACCATCATCCCAAACACGAACTCAACCATGGAAAACCTCATTATTCACCAATCGAAGGAATGAAATCGTTGTCACAAGACTCCGTCTAGGTCACTTCAAAATCACTCATAGTCACCCCCTGTCTAAAACAAACCTATTAAACTGTGTTTCAATTGCAATTCTTCTGTCACAATCCAACATTTACTCGTCAGCTGTTCCACCTATAATTCATACCGAGCACAAATTCTCCAGTCGTCCAACCTTTCCAAAATTCTGTCTGATCACCACGGCAAAATTGAACGCCTCCTACGTTTCCTCAAGACCACTAATCTATTTCACGCCATCTAACTCTTATCTTATCCGTGCCTCTGGCCTAGGCGACAGTACACGGCACGTTAATCGAAGAAGAAGAAAAAGAAAAACATGATCAAAAACATCGCATGAGTGTATCAAAATTAACTTGAAACCCGATATAGCGGCGACACTGGTTCCGCCGCTGCAGATAATGCATTATAAATGAAGACTTTATTTTTATTAAAAAGGATGAGATTATTTTTTTGCTCCCACAATATTTAATTTAAATATATATAAATATGTTTTTGTAAAAAAAAAGGAAACGTAATGTTATTAACAAAAGATTACAAAACATTAACATAGGTATATATGTGTGTGTGTGTGCACATATAAAATTCCTTATTTTACGTTTAATTTATGTAAGTATTTAATTTCTTAAGGTAAGAAAGTTGATTTTTTAAAGAGAGCATAATTTTAATTTTATTAATTATTCATACGTGCGCAGTACGTTCTTTTTTTTTTGCTTGTTTGTTTGCACATCTATGAAAATAAATTTTTTCACCATTTTTTATTCGAAGGGGGCCCCACTCATTCAAGATTAGTCTCTGACACCGTAAATCCCTAATCTGCTCCTGCGTAACCCATTAACATTGAAGTCAAATTTCGGATAAAAAAGCGCGATAAACTCTAAATTAAAAAATTTAAAACTTGTTATTTTTTGATAAATTATGTACATTTTTTAGCGTAACAATCGTTAAAAATGTTTTTTCTATAAAAACCTATTTCTCTCATTGTAAGTTTCAATTAATCTTACATCACAGTGACTAAAAGTATAATTATTGAAAATATTAAAATACTTTTAAGACAAAATTTATTTTAGTAATACAAGATTAATATTATACCGACACTTTAATAATTTAATGTTTGATATATGAATTCGAAAATGAAAAAAATTATTAACCAATTTCGAATCAAAGATCGCGCATGCACGCTAAAAATGGAATTATTTTCTTTTTGGAACAACGTTGTAATAGTTTATGCGTTGCTTGTAAAACATTGTTAATTTAATATTTAAGTTGTTTTATCATTTTGTTCTTACAAAAGTTACGTACGCTCTCCGGTGGACAGTGTTGCCAAATCGATTTTCGAGCAAAAATTTTAAGATCGTTAAATTTTACACCGAGCGGCATTGTGAGACATGTAAAAATTACAACTAGTATTTTAACAGCGGACGTTTACTTTTAAAACTGGTAGAAGACAATTTTTATCGGCTTCTCTACAAAAAATCGAAAATAGAGATTAAAATGAAAGTTTTAATCGAGAGCAAGTGTGAACGAGTGTCTCGAGATTATTTTTTAGAATTAACTTTTTTTTTTTTTTTGTAATTCGTTATTGTTTCTTTTCGCACGTATTTAAAACATAATTTTTTTGATTCTTACGTCATTGAATACTTAAAAACCCTCCACGTAAACAATGCTGTATTATTAGTCGGACACCAAGTCGTTTGTCACCAAAAATTTATAAATATAACAGTAATAATAAACATCGACTAGAAATTATAAGTATTTTTCTCTCCCGCAAACCGCACTATATTATAAATGTAAACAATTTTACAAAGTGACCGTTAACATTACTGATGTTAGATTTTATTTAACAATTCACAAAAATATATAACATAATTTAGATTGTGTAAAACCATTAAAAAACACCGGTTGGACTAATTTATTATATTTCTTGTTTTAGTGGTTCATTTTTAATTTTTATTTTTATGTTTTTACAATCTAAATTGTGTTATGTATTTTTGTGAATTGTCAAATGTAAATGTCGTTCATGTAACAAAAAATATAACATCAGTAGCCGAATATTAATGGTAAATTTTTTAAATTGTTCACAATTATAATTGACTAGAAACATAAATTTATTATTAAAAATTATTACACCGACATATTTCGGATGAGACAATGCACCATTATTACACCTTGTTACAAATGAGTGAACAGCGTAACAATTGCTATTGCGTCGTCGAATAAGACGTAAGAAATTTAAGATAACCTCGAATAAAAATTGGCTGAATTAATAAAAATAATGGAGCATTGTCTCATCCGGAACATGTCGGTGTAATAATTTTTAATAATAAATTTATGTTTCTAGGCAATGTTTGTTATCAAGGCCGTGTCCACGGGGGTGGGGTTTAATGAGAACTGAAATAGTTATTATAAATACACAAAAATCTGAAAAAAATCACAAGTTCAAAATAAATATTGATGATTTTTTAGGATGTTCTTACCTACTTTTAAAAGAAAAAATATGCTCCATATTTTTAGGTACTTCATTAATATGTTATGCAAAATTTTTTATTACGAGTATAATTAATAACGTATGTAATTTTTATTAATGTTCATATACGGGGTAATTCATTTATGTGAATTATTCATATATAAATCAAAATAATGGAAATTATTAACAGTACGAATATTAGTGTGAAAAATGTGTTCGTTATTTATAAAATAAATATGCAAAGAAAATTTTCAAAACCTCCCCTTTCCAAAATTCTGGGCACGGGCCTGTTTGTTATTACTGTTATATTACATAAAATTATGAAACATGGGTTTTAAAGTATTGTTTAATAAAAATTTAGAAAACAATTGAGAACTTTTTTCTCGGTTGGTGGCGAATGAATATCAATTTTTATCCTCTGTTTATTTTATTAATTACTTCCGGAATTTATTCATACCGAAACATCATGGAATAAGCAGCACAGTGTATATACTAACCTAACCGAACAGAATAATAACCGAATAACACGAAATGTCATCATTTAAACGCAAAAATATTAACTAATATTAGAAGAACGATCGTAATTTTATAAAAAAGAGTATAAATAATAACTAGCGATTCCTCTTTCCGTGTTAGATAGCAGAATATGGAAAATCTGTCCAGTTCTGTTTCAGAAATTTTACCTATAACGACAAAAAAAAAAAAAAAAAAAAAAAAAACGGAATCAAGTCTGAACAGTGATCATATGAGACAGCGTTTGGAAGTTTTTAATATGAAATATGCTCGAGGGACGTTGAGAATCCGAGCGACGGTGACGCTATCTATAACTCTGGCGGGAATTAACGTTGTAATTGCGCGAAGGAAAATAGTCGCGGTATGCAGCGGTTTCCGGCATCGCGTCTTTGTGCGATGCGCGCGCAGCCCCGTAAGTCGGTAACATGTGCTCGTAGCGCGAAAAACCACCGGTGGCCATAAGAATGCTAATCACTGCACTGCGATGATAATATTTTGCTCAGTCTAGATTTCGTTTTCGTTCGTCTTTGACGTCTCGAGTTTTAACTGTTGTTTTTTTTTTTTAAAAATCTCGAAATAATATTATGTTAAAGTCGAATTTGAGTAATTCTGGTATTACTTTAATTTTAATTCGAGTTGTTTGCTGCTCTTTCGCGGTGTTAATACCACGTTTTGTATTGGAAATCGCCGATTATAATTATCTATTTCAAACGACGTAACTGAATCGTGCCGCCGTCTTTTCTTCTACAGTTCCGCAGTCTTACATGAATGTGGAAGAAAATCGGTTGTGATATTCTTTTTACGGGTTTTTGCATGGAAACGGATTTTCGGTGAGTACTACAAAAAACATTTTAATTGTTTACGCATTTTCTTGTACAAAAAAAAAAAACCGGTTTTAACGCGCGGCTGTTGTTCAATATCTTATTTTTTTTCGTAGCTTTTACGGCAAAATTTCCAAGTGTGATACTTCTTGCGATAATACGTTTACGTACTCGTCTCTCGTATTTTATGAGAAATTTCAGTTTTTTACATATTTTAAATGCTTCGCTAATTTTCTTAAAAATCCTAACGATCGTATCTGTGTAATTTTTTTCTATGCAGTTGTTAAATTCAAAAAAAAAAGCATTGGTTGAGAGATCACCGAAACGATTGCTTCTCAAGCGATTATTGAAAGTTCAAATGCGGGTGTTACAATTTTAAAAAAAGTATCGTCTATAAAGTAGTATATGGCAAAAACTCATTTTTCGCGCCAATTTGGGTTGCATTCTCATATTCATTTTTTAAGTTACCTCGGTACTTGAAATCGGACCATCGGGGGGGCGATATTTTTCATATCGAAAAGGTGTGTTGTATAAATCGATGAAATGTACATATCGGAAAGAGGCGATTTCATTTCATTTCGAGAAAACACTGTGTTAATCTTATCGGTGTGGAGGGATGTGTATTTTGTTCTTTTCTTTTTTGTAAAATGGAATATTTAAAACTTTGGTGTATTTCAATTTTGCATGAGCGTGTAATTTTGTAGTCCAGGTTGATAATTTGCAGTACAATAAAACGTATTTTAGAAGCTTTGAACTATCGATAATTAACGTATTCGAGATGTATCGATGTGTCGAGTTGTGGCGGGGGAAATTATTTTTAAGATGCGGCAGAATGACGTATACTGAAATGGATTTAAGATTTCAGGATCCGAAAGTAGAGGACAAGTCATCTCTACACTTGCGACGACGCTATGACGATCCTGAAATGAGTACACTTTAAATGTCTCGAGGTGGAAATGCGGGGTTGGCGTAGGTAGTTTTTTTTTTTTTTTTTCTGGTCATTTTTAGTAGTTTTCGATTTTATAAGACGTTTTTACGCTCACTGTGTTATTTTTTAGGGAATTTTCGAATGCTTTTACGGAGGTTATTTTAAGAAATTCAAAATTTGTATTATAATATCTCAAAAAAAAAGATAAAGCAATTATTAACATGGAATCGGATTATAATTTTATACCTTCTTACATTTGTTCGTTCGCGTTGCTTCTTTAAATAATTCAATGGTGGGTCTTTTTAAAAGTAAATTTCGTTGAAAGAAACTGTGTATTTACACATGTTCGTGCGTATGTGCTTGCGTCAACGATATCAACAGTAAACAATTTAAATATACGCCCGGTTACCGTGATCGAAGTTTATAGCGGTATTTTTAAATGTACAAATATATATATATATATATATATATATATATATATATATATATATATATATATATGTATTACGTATAATAATGGGTTTGATCGTTTGATCATATGTGGTATAATAACTATCGTGAAATAAGGTTCAATTTTACTATATGTAAACTTTATGTAAACTTAAACATGATTGATAATTTTATATAAAATGATTTTGAATTTTTATTTTTATTTACGTTTTGTGTTAAAAGTTACGAAAAATTAATATGTCCCTTTTTTTTCGCTATTTTTTGAAATGCTCTCTAATCAGCGTTTTAAAAGAACATCAACTTCCGGACCGTGGGAATTTCTACGGTTTTCAGTTGCTGAAACGAACAGATTAGCTATTGCGAATTTATATTCTTTAGTAATTTACACTCATCTAATGAAAATTAGCCCTCTTTTAAGTGTAACGAAATGTACGTTCGCGAGTTTCGATGACACAGATTCCGCTTGTTGAGGACTATCGATAGTCGTCTGGCTGTATTGCGTAAAAGTAAACGCGCGCCGATAAAATATTATTTACGATTAATCGATTTTTATTTTTCTATAGAGCATGCTGTTATCGGTTTATATAATTTTTGCGCACTAGTAATTGAAGTACAATACGCGAATCACTTCTTTATCAAAAATTTCGGTATCACAGGTATTCGATAAAAGTTTATCACAATATCGCCGGTGAAAACTTTGCACTTGTCGTTAAAATACACTCATATATATATGTATATAATGTATGTGTGTATGTATATGCATATACATTATTTATTTACGTGTTCGGAAGAATAGTTTGTTAAAAATAAAGTCGGCTGTTGTTTCATTCGATTGTATACTTAATGTTTTGCATTAATACCGGTGTAAAAGTACTGTTGTCCAACCTAGATCGAACTGGCTTACTAAAATTCACCGCTCGTTTTTGATTAATCGATTTTTAATTTAGAAACATATAAAATTACGACGCTTTTTTTATGACTGCATTGTGCGTTTCACCCGCGTGTACGCATTTCTTATTTAATATTATTGCAATTTCAACCGGTTTTTTAAAGAACATAGTTACCGGATTGAAAAGCTTTATTGGTTAATCAGTCGTGATTTGTTAATGTGTAGCAGGTAAATATTGTGTTTCCCTTTTTAAACACTGATCGTGTGAGGTAGATAGTTCGAAATCTATCTGAAGGCACATCCATCCCATTCGCGGCGTGTCTAATATATATATATATATATATATATATATATATATATATATATATATTTTTTTTTTTTTTTGAATAAGTTACGGTTCAATAAATCTACGAGTGTGATAATTATTTCGAGTTGAACGTAAAACTAAAAATTCGTAAACAAATAGAAAAATTACAATACTAAGTAAGACCGAATGTTAATGATATATAGTGTACTAAAAAACTGATCGACTCTTATCGGTCAACTGTTGGGTACACTTGCAAGCTCTAAATTACTAATTTTACCACTTTCAGTGTTGCTGTTTGATTATTTTTATTTCAGTCGTCAGTTTGGGAGCGTTTAGGTGTGGATTTTTATTCACTTTCCTCAGAATTCGACGTTCTTCATGCGCATTGAAAATCCGTGGATGACCGGGCCTATTACAGAGATCAATTCGATTTTCCGTTTTGAATCGTTCGACGATGTATTTTACCAATCTCTCCTTCATTTGAAGCATCTCGCATATTTTCTTGTATGATTTTCCATTCTCTCGGCGTTAAACCGTGAGTTATATCTTCTCCGGGGACGTTCGTTTATCGGGCATCCTTCCAATTTCAATCACACTTTCCTCCAAAGTTGTACGTCTGACTTTTTCATGCGTACGATGCACACAATGAGGTTTTCTTGTAAACAGATTCATACGTACAGTTATCTCGGAACGTATTACTCACTATCCAGCATTCAGGGATGACTGATTCTGTGATTACAAAACGTATTAATCCCGCTATAGAAGAAAGTGCAAACATTTTTGTGAGCTGTAAATTTCAGTTTATCCTACGTTATCCTTTTTTTATTTTCCTCTTCTTCCTTTCCTGTCTCTGTGTACGCATATTTCCTCATCACACCCCACTTTATCAAATACCCTTCGCAATTTTCTTACTGCTTCTTTTTACATTATTTTCGGGTCCGTTGTAATATGAAATTGATGAAAGTGCAAACATTTTTGTGACTCATTGTATATAAGAAAACAATGTACCGACAAAATGGATTGCTTAACGTTTTCAATTTTCCTCGATCTATATGAAGTATAGGAGTGATAGAGCTGGGTTCCAGAAGGGGTGGATCCCTATAAAGGGCACCAAGAGCTGAGTTTATATATATATATATATATATATATATATATATATATATATATACATGTGTGTGTTTAAAAAAACACCTTTATTTAAATTCAATAATTTTGATTCAAAGTTGATACATCGATTAATTAGGTACGTGGTAATTTCAGTAATGTATATCACCGTTGCGAAAGAAAATTTAACATATACGGTACAACTGAAAAATAACGGCTGTCTGCATTAAAATTTGACAAAGGAATAGAAGAAGTTAGGAAAAAAGATAACGCTATAAAATTAATCGTCACCAGTTTGTAACAGTTTCTAGTTCAATCGATATATTTAAAACTATACGTAAATGCGTGTGAACATTTAAAATTATTTAAAATTTTTTACGATATAAAATTTCGAAGTCAAGTTTGCGAAGCAAGAGGTTTTTAGTTAGGTCTTTTTTATTGAATTTTATGCAAAATGAAAAAGATTCACTGAATAAAAAGGATCTAACAAAAAACCTATTTTTGAATTTTTAATTTAGCTATATTTGCATGTAATTTTTAATGGTTATCCGTGCTTGCAAATAATTTTAAATTATAAATAGTTTAAAGTAAATTAATTAGTATGTTAATTAAACTCCAATCTACGACATAAGTAACTCTAATCTTTCTGTTCTTCATATCCTCACAGGAAGTGTCCTCAGTTCAATTCCCTTAGGTGGTTAACACAATCTTCTCTCATCCTTGTCTAATATCCGCTCTGATGACTCTACCTTTCGAACCTAATCAGTTTCCTGTACCATGCAAAGCTGTACTACGCAATATAAATTCTTTAATTCGTTTACTTAACATATACATCTATATTTGTCTGTGTCTCTAGCCAGTAGTTGCTGTTCATGGCACGTAAATTTAAATAAATAAACTAAGAAGAAATTAATGAATTGGCGGCGTTTAGTCGTAGTCTTATTGACAAAAAGGTATACATTTATTATGTAATTCGCAAGCAAATATGACCAATCGCAGGTTATTTCTCGGATGAATAATTAATTATGGAAGATTTTAATCCGAAACCTTAAATTGCGACAGCCTTTTATCATCTCCGGTGTTTTTCTTCGATTGACGATCATCTGCTTGATTTGTTCTTTATTCATGACTCTCCGGAATATTTCCACCGTATCTAATTTAAACCACTTCCTCAGGTTTTCCATCCACATACAGTTCCCAAATTTTACATCTAATTGTATTGAATTCATTTTCAAGACAAAATTGCAAAGAAATTCTTCGTTAATTTTTATTCTTCGGCACCTTTATCGATGAAAACGCGAATTTTATTACTTTAATTCTATTGATTTTTTTCGGTGAGGTGTAATATAACATTATCGGTTGTATCGTTAATTACTTCGTTTTGAACATTTTTTCTTGAATATATCGTTCTAGTCCGCATTTATTTATTTATTTTTTCCTCGAGTTTTCGTAATGTTTTTCTAAGTTATGGTAACTTTTAAAAATCTCCCCAATTCTTTATCGTTGTACCTTTTATTTTTTTCTTCAGCGGTAAAACAATTTTGGTTCGGAATATATGTACATATATGAGCTTCAATTTCTTGAAGTCCGGTTTTCAATATTCACCGGGATTATTTTGATTATACGGTAAAATTTTTTTACAAATACGAAAGGTAAGGTCTAGCATGAAACTTTGTTGGTACCTTTTATTCTAAATTTCTTCTGTAAAGAAAATAAATTTTAGCGAAGGATCTTTTGTTTTGTTTCTCGTAAAGTTTCGTAGATATCATTCTGTTTCGTTTATGCGGTTGTATTCTTATTTCCTATTAATTTTTGAAAACATATTACCTCGAATAAACATTTCAAATAACATTCGAACAGGTAAATTTAAATTCTGCTAATATACTTCGAAGAAATAAGTACGATAAATATTTCATAACTTGAAACTTAATAACAAATACCGTGCTAGCTTAGGAACCTTTTTTGGGCAAATCCCATCATAAGTCTTGAATAATCTGTGCATACATCAGGACTAGAAAATTTTTTCCAGACCCTGATGCTGGGATCCGTTCTCGAAGATGATTAATGAGCTAAGTTTTTTTTTTCTTCCACTGTACCGGCTGTACCATAAACAATGCTAGTAATACTGCAGTGGCTTACCGGAAAATATAAAGCAGATCAATCTCTCCAATGAGAGATTTGGGTCCGAGATAAAAATTCCGCAAGGAGGGCGTAATAGGAAGTGTATACAATTAGAACCCGGACGCCATGGCGAAAAATTTGATTTGATATTGCCCGTAGGAGCCTGGTTAGAGAATGTCGATTATTTAGTATATGGACACCGTGACAAAAAATGCAATCGAGCACAAGTCCATAGGAGTCCAGAAATATATAAAGCTGTTAACACAAACACCACGGTGACAGATGCAGCTAAGCATTGCTCATAGAAGCCTGGTTAAAGCTATTCCAAATAAAGCCATTGGCAATATGTTGTAAAGTACTTTTTGTAATATATTAAGGTGGACATTTGAGTATAAATCGTATAATAAATATAGTAATAATTGTTTTTAAGTGATAGGAAGGGCGTCGCGGCACAATTTTTGTCTCTTTGGCCTTCTTTTCGGATTATCCGGGAGAGCGGTAATATACGTTCTATTTATATTCGAGTTTGTGCGTAATTCCTCAAAAAGCTTTTAGTTCTGTTCGACACGGACCGCTTTAACAAGTGTAATAGCTAGATCATTATATGAACTTAAATTAAAGACGTATTTTGGAGCCGTTCGAAATATCTTGGTCGTTAGTTTCCGACTGGTCGTGAACTAATATTACAGAACTTAACGACCGTCAGGTGCATGATATTTTCAAAACACTAACTAAAAATTTGTTACCCGTAGTTAGATCGGACTGTCAGGATGATCCGCTGGCTGTAATTTTTCAGTTCGTGATTATTTAGTTATTTACACAGTGTAATCGCAAACTGAAAGCAAAGATATATAGAGACAAATGTAGCAAAATTTGAATGGAACTTATTTCAAAATTAGTTCTCGTGTTACGACTTATCCTAAAATGTCCTACAAACTCTCATAAGTAGTATAGTTAGCTACAGTATTTATTATGTGACTTTTGTTTTTTACTTATCTTCATAAAATGCGACGGAAAGCTCTTCTTACCATTCCAGGATGTTGTTTTCTAGCGTTTTAAAGTAGCGTATATAAAATTTTTTAACCTTCAAAAACTCCAGGACAACTAAATGATACGCGTAAGACATTTTTATTTCGCGCTGTTTCCAACTAAAAGTTATAACCATGCCTTCCCTTTTCCGACGAATAGTCTTATTTTAGATTTTAAGGTACTTATGCATAAATTAATTTTATTGCATTTTCTTGTTTTATCTGTAATAATTTCATCGTTTCTGCCGGCTTTTTTCTTAAAAATAAAAAGGATAACCAAACTGCGCGTCAAATAAAAAGATTTTTTTCGCGTAATTAAGATGCTATAGCGTTCTATATATGGAAAATTATTTAACTTCAGAATTAATTTTAATTTATTATATCGCGACATTTAAATTAACAAAAATCTGAAAACAGAATTAAAAGTATAACAAAAAAATGTTAATTTCTAAATACTAACTTGGCATTATCTACATATTTGCGTTTGCGAAACCAAAAATCGCCACTAGTTTTAAATCAGCAATTGCGCGTGCGTAAAAAGAAATCACTGTTCGATTGGAAATTATTATTCGTGGACACGAAGCTATTAATTTATTCATTTTAATTGTTCCCGAAACGGCAAAAATTGTCAATTTCTAACGTACTTGAAGTAGAAGAAATAGCGGATATTCACCGTTGGCAGCTCTTAATACTCTCTTGTAGTGTGGTATTCTAAAAGCTAAATATACCTATGTACGATGTTCTTTTCGATTTCTTCTTAGATTTTTAATGATAACCGAAAGCAAGAGTTCTTGATTAATGTTTTATTTTTGAACATTTTTTTTTGCTTTTTATTTTGTAATCTATAAAGATAAAATATAAAATATAAATGTCCCAGCGGAGATTCTCTGATTTTATTTATATGATCGTGATATGTTTAAGAATCTCTAGTTGAGTTGCTAGAATGATTAGACTGCTGCTGTCGGAGTCCTCAGTTATCGGGATCTAAAGCGATAATTTAATAATGATTAAAAACGAAATAATCGTTTTCTATCACGTAGAAGGTAATGTAGCAAATATAGGCATATATACTATTACATGCATGCAAACAAACAAACGTGTGTTGACTTGGACTGCACTTGCATTAAAAATCAAACATTTGTACAAGTCCTAGAACTACCTTGAACGATACACCCGCGTTTACAACAAGAACTTGCAACTAGCTCTGTAGTCACGACAAAGACAATAGCAGAGCAGAGTAATATATGAATACACGTGTTTTTTAAATTTTATAAAATTTTAAAAGTGAAAATATAAATTTGTAAATTGCCTGTAAATCGCCGCTGTGTCTTCCGTGCAAGGTACACAGGGTTGAGGATGCAAACGTGCTTCAAAAGGAAATAAAAGCGGGAATTTTTACGGAAATTAAAAAAAGAGGTAGGAGAAAAGAACCCTATTCAGTATGCATTCAGATGTATACCATTACGGTACTCAAATAGATCGCTACGACAATTTTATAATGTGCCTAATAAATTTCACTGAGGCCCGGTTAAGAACGGGCCAGCGTTTTAGCTATCATTCAAGTAGGACTGTCGTTTTTCGTCAACCTTTTCCATACCTACCTCGAGGCATTCTTGTGATTCTTTTTCTTCATTATTCTTTCCATCCGCTTCTTTATCCGTTTTTCTCTACTTTCACTGCTACCATAAAGCTTATATATTTCTAATTCTTTTTCCTACTTACTTTTCCTTTCAATGACTATTAAGATCCACCTCCCCCAAATTTTATTAGTTATTTCAGTTACTTTTTTATTGATTCTCTAATTCTCGTTCTCTTTAATTATTTAACTCAGCTATTTCACAAACTATCAAGTTTTGTTCTTGTTTCCCTTTGGTGTATCGTGATATATATCATTGCGGATCATAGCACCGTCTTGTAAATCATTTCTTCATTTCGACGTTTATTGTTACATAACACTCGTGATATCTTTCTCCGCTTTAAACGTTTAGAGCGTTTATTTGATGTTTTATTTCTGGGTTTAATTTTTCATCGTTGCTGATAAAGGGGAAAACTGAGCAACGTCCGAAGCAGGAACCGACGCCGGCTCAATTATTAACCGATTAAGTTGCATATTGTACAGGAAATTCTCAGTTGGAAATCTTGAAAAAATAAATTTAACTGTTACGATGAGCGACACTAGAGGTACTTCTTGCGTGGTTTCCAATGATTCTAGTCGATGGAAGATTCTTTGTATCCGTTAGTTGAAAAAGTCTGGAATTACTCGATCACAGATTTTGGTTTCATGACGAAACCTTTAGCGAGTCCTACTATTTCACTGTCTTAGAATTCTACCGAAATTCGCAACTGACGAGGATAATCGAAACGATGATAGGCATGATTTATATATTACGATCTTCCTTTGTTGAGGTGGAGAATCGAGTTGGAGTTTTCGGATTGCTATGAAATCAAGTCTCGGAAGAGCTGTTGATTAATACTGAGATACGAGATCGTGATATCAGTCAGACGTCGCTGGAACAATATGCAGTAAACGGTGCGTTAAAGAAATTACACTTAGTAATCGGCAAGCATTAACCCGATCTGAACTGGAAGCTTAAAGAGTTTCAAAAGCTGCAGTTGGTGAGGCAGTTTACGATGCTGGATTGTAACCTCGGGAAAGGGGTAGAAGTTGCGTCATGATGAAAATAGAATTACAATCACAATTGAAAACAGTCACAGGGCAATTGCAACAGGTTACGCCGTTAAAGAAGAAAATGAAATAGGATCTTTACAAACAACATTTTTAAAATTTATAACTCATAATAACGAGTAATAAAAGGCTTTCAGGTAATCCGGAATGTCAGCATTTATTGCATTCAAGGAAATTATCAGTATCGATTTAGTGTACACCATTTGTATGGCTTGCTTCTGTTTTATTATTAACAGTATAGTGAAAGAACGATTTTATATTTTTCGAAGTTTAATTTTTATTTTATTTTTCAATTAATTGATTAATTAATTAATTAATTTATTTTTTGCGAGCACGTCAGCCTGGGACCTACACCCGAATACAAAAAGAAGGGAAAAGATCGTTTGTTAAATATTGATTCGGTCAGATATTGATAATATAAAGGAACCAATGGCTGAAATAATAGATGGTGAGGAGAAAGGCAGAATGTAGAATGCTCCATAAGGATTGAAAACTTAAAATTCAACAAATAAAAATACAGAACACAACGATTTACAGAAAGGGGTGTACATTCGAAGAAGATAAAATCAGCATTACAGACCCCACTGTTTCATTCAGGTGAAGGCGGCAATTTAGAGATGGAACCAAATCGAGAAAAAGACAACTTTGAACAAATAGATAAAAGGAACGTTCGTTACGAAAGGAGAAAGAGTAAGTACCTGCCACCGGAATCTAAGATGGAATTATTTACAGAAAGACGCGAATTAGAGAATTGAATTTTTTTAAACATGAAGCGAGAAGAAGCAACAACTGGAGCCAAAGAATCGGCAATCACATTATCCTTAATGCCCGTGCGGCTGGGAACTGGCAGCAAATCAACTGAGATGGAGTTGTAAGAAGAAAGAAAATAGACGAGAAAGCGTATTAAAATCAGATGAGTAATCAGAAAAGGGGTGCAACATTTGCGATAAGGCTAAAATGGACTAAGGCAGAAAGAAATAAAAGCTAAAATAGACTAAAGCAGAAAGAAATAAAAGCTAAAATAGACTTAAATTAAAGAAATAAAAGCTAAAATAGACTTAAATTAAAGAAATAAAAGCTAAAATAGACTATGGCAGAAAGAAATAAAAGCTAAAATAGACTAAGGCAGAAAGAAATAAAAGCTAAAATAGACTAAAAAAAAAAGAAATAAAAGCTAAAATAGGGATTTTTCTAAAATTACAATTTTTAAGAAGAGTAAAAGACGTGGGTGAAAGATGTTTATTGCGGAAAGTAAAGCAAAGTAAGTCCCACATATCCTTCATAAGGTATCATGGATTGTTAAGTTAAGGTTCACAGTGTACTAAGTCGAACAGGATTAATGAGAGTAGAGGGACCAGTTCCTTTCTCTCGGCCGCCTTTACATTCCTAGTTTTTTCTGGTATCCAATTATTTCAGAAGCTTGGAAGCGACTTGGATACGAGATAAGAACCGGTGACCTCTGATTTGGTAGCCAATTACCTTAACTAATAGACTACCGTGCTACCTACTAGGCTACTCTACTTGTTAAGGAAACAATCGCCTGAATAAAATGTGCGATCAGACAGGGGTGGCATATTGCAGCAAGAATTGATGGAATTAGGGAGGATTTAAAAGTACCAAGAAAGAACCGGATTTACGAATTTGAAATTATACCTAATTTAGCCAGACGCGACTTAGTAGTAGCACGGCCATAAACAAAAAAACAGTAGTCGAATTTGAAACTGATGTGGATTTATACAAAGCGATTAATATGTGTAAGGATCACCATACCATTTGGTTGTGGATAGAGTTTTCAGTAGGTTTTGCAGAAAAGGAATGTATGTTCAGAAAATTTCAGTCGACTGTTAAGGACAACTTCAAGGTAGCAGAAGCAACTAACACGAGCAAGAGATGTATTAAGTACAGATGAATCAACACACGATCATAAGAACGAAGCGTAAAAACGATAGAAGACTTGGAGGGAGAAATAGAAAATTGAGGATAGTGTACGACCGAATGGGTAATGAGAGACGAATTAAAAGTTTCATTGGAAATTACAATATCGGAGGAAGAAGAAAAAATCAGGAAAAAATAAAAAGGAAGAATTCATAAAGGTAGAGAAGCAAAACTAATAGTGTAGATGTTGAAAACAGTAGCGCTAAGAGAAGAACTTCGGGGAAGACAGCGAAAAACTTTTCTCAAAGCGCGGACGAATGGAAAAGAGAGATGGATAGGACAATTCATCGTGACAATAAAGGACTAAAACAGAGCTGCAAACTTATTTTCTGACATTTTTTCTCTTCGAATTAGCAGTTGCGCATTATCAAAAGCGCAAGAAACATCAATGAAGGAAACACGGTGTAATGCTTTTAAATAAAAGTTCGAAACAGAATGACTAATAGAGTCAAGAGGCCGCTACCGGCCACCAAACAAGGTGCCTGTTCAACATACCTTCAAATAATTTTCCGATACAGGATGTTAAGGAAATTGGACGTGAGAAATAATTTTTTTCGTGAATGAGACCGATAAAAGAGTTCTAACAGCGAGGAGTAATGCCGCTAGAAAGGAGGACATTAAACTTAATGGCTTGTTCGGACAAGGTTTTAAAAACAAAGTAGATATTACCGTCAACATTTGGAGTGGAGCTGGAAGGTTTTGAAAGAACAGACTTTAATACATTAATATTTAAGACATTTTGTGGAAAAGCGGTAGAAAACAATCATTGTGAAAATATATATTTCTTTATTAAAATAAAAATACCATTCACGCGGCTAACAGAGGCTTTCAGGAATAATATAAGCTAGAGGAAATGGGTCGGCCGAAAGCATGCCGAATTCTTTAATATAATAAGGACCAGTGCCGAAGATATTGCAGGTGATTGTTGGTTAAATATTGAAATAGTAGGATACCAGTAGACGAAAAAGAACACAGAACGAGAACAAATGTATTTAGAATTAAAATTTATAAGATGGTTGATGATTGTGTTTTAAAAAAATAATATTGTAAAATTTCGATTTTATTTCGTCATTGCATTTCTTAATCCCTAACTACTGTATTGAAAAGACCTGTTCGAAAAAAGACTAGAAAAAACTACTTATTTCTTTCGGTCGTAATAATATTTCAGCAACAAAAGTTTTAAAAATCGCGAAAGAAAATGAATTATTTGGTAGCGAATCCTGAACCGCAGCACTTGCTTGATAAGTTCAAAAAATTAAAAATAAAAGTTTTATCGTTTTAAAAAGGAAAAAAAAAATACAAAATAAAAACCGATCTAATTTCATATTTTTGGATACAGAGACGAGAGTGGATTTTGATATCTCGAGCGGGACAATCTTCAATACATAACATATTGAATAGATCACCTGTTGGCTTAAAAATTAATAAAAAAAATCGCGCGACTAGAAAAATGAGTCTTAATGGTTCGCAGTAGTCGTGGATTTGTTTTGTATTAAGTTTTTGTTGGTGTAAAATGTTCCGGATTAATTTGCTTAAACAAGGAAAGTAAGGTGTAATTTCTGTTCTTAAGCTGCATTTAAAGATCAGTAGGGGTCGTTGTTTTTAATTCGGAATGCGTGTAATCAACAACTGTACACTGTGAAGTTGTCTAACAGTACCGCTAGAATAATTTCTTCAGTAAGGGCAAAGCAAAGCAGTGTGATTCAACGGTTACTATTAAAAAAGACACACGAATTGTTTATATCGTAGTTATCTTTGCACAGTGTTGTGTCATGTGTTGCTTACACAAATGTTTAATTATCTCCTCGCCAGTTATGTACCTTAAAAGGAAACTTTTAATTATTGCTGAATTCCTCTCTAGCTAATGATTTCATTGAGTAAAGTACTTCATAATTTGCACATGCTTTAGAATTTTCGGTTAAATTGCTTAATTTTAAGTGTTTTTTTTTTGTTTTTTTTGTCGTTTTAAATGTTGCCCAACACTCTTCGGAGATGTGCATATATTGATACTTTAACGCTTTAAATGTGACATTTTTATTTACTTATTTTTCCTATTATCTAAGCAGATCAAACAATATCGATGAAGGTTTTTTTTTTTTGTTTTTTATGAAGTTTGCAGTCTGTTCTATGATGAGACGACACTATAGATACATATGATTGACTAGGATGAAGTGAACGATATAGTTTGAAATTTTTTATATTTGTTTTTTCGATTACTATAATATATTGTATGTTGTTATATCTATCTCGTTAACTGAGTGATGTGTATTATATGTTTGTTAAAATGCTTACGACTAAGACGAAGATATAAATGGAAGTATTGTCCAGCTGTAGTAGTGACTATGAGAATATGAACAACACAGTTTATAAACTTTTATTTGACATCGTACGTTTTGAATTTTAATCCCGCAAATCTACTTCTGTCAATTCGGTTGAATTTTCGCAGTCTATTATGTATGTCATATAGGTAAGCTATTTAATAAAGCACGTGTCTGCAGCAGTAATGGATTGTTTCACTTAAGACCAACTTGGCATTCGGAAAAGTATGTATAAAAATAACATTTTTTTAACGCGTTTATTAGATATATAAAATATTTTTTTTTACAATTATCTTCTACAGTTTTATGAACTAATTTAAAAGTGGAATGAATAAAAAATTGAAATGGTGGATATGTAAGTTATCCGGAAAAATCCTCTATGAAAATCCTTGCCAGTGGTGAAATTTTTTTCACTGTCTGGTGTCGTTAGGAAAATACATACACAAAAAAAAAAAAATGTAAACAAAGGTAACAGATAAAGTGTGGCATAGAAAAAGCATTTTTTTTTTTTTTTGTACAAACGGCGGCTCTTCGAAAGAGTTTTTAAAATGATTAAAAAATGAACGCGGCATCCGATCGGAAAAATCCTATGTTACATCCTTGTTATAATAAAGAATATGCAGTGTGAATTTCATTAAAATGGTTGTTTTTTTTGTTTTTTTTTCCCGGGTGATGACGCGTTAATTATGAACATTTGGTGTTTTTTATTTAATTTTTCCTTTTAATTTACTTTCTTCTCAATCATTTCAGTGATTCTGTTTCCTTTCTAGACGGGTTCGAGAATTTTTGTACCCATTTTTTTCGCCAGACTTATGTATTAAGCGGATGTGTTGAGATTGTATCCACAACAACGCGAAAGCTATGACTGTATTTGACATCATCTCTAATAACTATGGCTTACGTTTATTGAATGATGATTAACTAGACTTAAACATTTTCTGCCGTTAATAAACCTTTTGACTTACTTTTAGTATCCCTTTCGTTGGCGTTTGCTTGATAGTTTACGGTATGTTCTCTTAATAAAAACAAGAATCTCAGTAAACGCTTTAAGAATTTACATTTATACACTGTTGGGTCACTCAAGACGACAGTTGTTTACAGTCTTCAGAATTTTAGTTGCTCCCGCTTATGCCCCAACGATTGACGAATTAGTTAAACGCGAAAATATAATCCCCCCGATATTGAATTTCATTTAGACCTGTCACATGATTTTTATCCGGTTACATAAAAAATGTGTAATTCTTCCTTTGCAAAAAACATATATACAAAATAATGCAGTTCGGTAATAGCTGTAATTTCGTCTACCGTAAAATGCCAACAGAATAAGTAAATATTACATGGTGTCTTTATACTTTCCCGTTAAATTATTTCTATTTAACGTTCGACCTTAATTTTATTAAATTAAGAATTAATATCGATTCCTTTAACAACTCAAAATATTCAAAGCTTGATTAAAAATATTATGTAAACTCTTTTTTTTTTTAAAAAAAAAAAAAAAGTAGTGGAAAATAATTATATTACAGTTATCGGCTGATCTATAAGCTGGCGCTAAGTTCAATGAAAGCGTCGAAGTAGGATTTATTGTACAAGGTCATAGAGAGTAGAGGTTGTTAGGTCGTCTGTAGAAGCTTCTATCTTTATGGGCGAGTTTCTTGCTGTGGAGAAGGTTAGAATACATAATACTTTGCAGTTTAAACGGGTATTTGTATTATTCTCGGATAATCCGAGTTCACTTCAAAATAGTCCTAGTAGTTGCCTTCTAACTATTTATGAAATTAACGAAATTTGTTTCAATGTTAAATTTTTTGCTCTAGATAGTTACCGTGGAATTTTACCGAATGAAGCAAAAGAAGCATGCAAGTCAGGTGTTGAAATTTCCATTCATTCCATCTTTCGACCTTCTCGGTAAAATTAAAAGACCCAGTAAAACGGATTGACTAGGGTTATATTATATATGCAACAGTTAGAGTTCACGTAAATCTCTTCGCTCGGCGAAGTCTTCCCTTCCGATGTTCCGTCTGATTTGACCGGTAGATTTGTGACGACCAAAGCTGCGTATCGGTTATTCCAAGGTAGTTTTTAACTAGTCTATAGGGTCCCTCCTAGCTTGTAACACCCGTTACATATCGTATTATTCAACTACAGTCGATTTGACATCAACAAATGCGCGTTTTTTTAGAAAATTTGTTTTCAGTGATGAAATATTTTTGCTTTTTAAATTCATTGCCAAAAATAAAATTATTATACAGTTTTTTTTTTTATAAGGGTGTGTACGAGGGTTTCCATGTGCCGTGTTTAACTACTGGGGCTATTACAGCATATAGAGCCTACTTAAGGGGATTGAACGCGATAGTACAGATCGCTGCTCCGCATGAAAGCTAATTGTTATTAATATTTGCTTAATTCATTTTTATTCCTGTGTGTTTCTTGACCCAACTTAATGAAATTTAGTAGGTTGCCGGCCAGTAGAACCACATCATCAATTCTGTCTGGACCAATAAAAAAAAAACTTAATATCGTGTATTTGTTAATTTTTTACATGATATATATATATATACATATATACATAGAATACACGATCATATATTTCAGATATTAACTTGTACATAATGTAATAGTTTTGTTGCACGCTTACAGAGCATATACATTTTATTGTTATTTTTTTTAGAATAGTGAGAATGGTATAATTTTCTATGCAATGAGCCTTATTCTGATTTTATTCTTCCTTGCGTTTAATATTTTTTTCAGGTTTTTAGATTCATCGGGTATATTTTCGATTTGCAAAATGTATGGATTACAATGTCTGCGTGACGCATTTTTAAGCATACCTAAGTACCATTTGTTGGTTGTAAATGCGAGTACGTTTTTATTTGATTTCAGCTTTGTGTTGAAATTGTGTTAATGATGACGTATCGAGATGCTGCTTCTTCATCCATTGAGTAAAACTTTATTAGCGGGGACACACGTTACATAGTTACGTGCTCTGACGTATCCTCAGCAGTGCTATATTGAATCGTTTTTTTTTGTTTTGTTTTTTTTTTTTTTATATATATCGCAAAACTGAAACAAAATAACGATGTACCGGTAGTCTAGAAAAAAGGCACGGTTTAAAGAATCGCTGTAAAAAACTGAAAGAAAAAAAAAACGAAAACAGAGAAGACAATTTTATGGAATGATGGAAGTTGAAAATGACTCGTAAGAAATACAAAGCCGAGTGTTTAGAAGGGCTTAACAATGCTAACTGGGAAAGTGTATCTGTTATATATTTCGCAATACAACGTAAGCAATAGCGTTACGACATAAAAGAAGGGCAACAGGTTTTTCTGAAGGCGATTATAAAGCGCTGTACATAAACTTTCGAAAAAGGTTTAAAATTACTTTTCCTGTATCTGTTAAAATCACGTTTACTTTATTTTTTTAAGAAGTAAGAGATTGCCAAAGGTTTTGAGCGATATTGCGTCTCGGAGTAATCGGAATAGCTTCTTTGTTTTCTTATCTGAGCTGAAAAAAGTAATAAGCCAATTTTAAGCGAAATGTGAAGCTATTTAAAAATTAAATATGTTCCTTGTGTAAAAACTCGTTTTTTTATTATTTTTTAAAATTAAAAAACATCTATAAATACAGGGGCGGATCCAGAAGGACATTTTGGGAAATTATAAGGATATTTTTTTAAGGGGTGGAAATTATAAGGACATTTTGGGGGGGATTATATAATTACGTAAAATGCAACAATCCACTACACCGAATCTTGTCAAAAGTCTGACTTTAGGCGAAAAATATATTTTCAATAAGAGAGAATAGTTTTGAAATTAACGTGTTGTATGATTATTATGTGTCGTTTATACTTTTTGAAAGTAGATATTTAATTTTTCATATTCACTTGGAAATAATTGATCTCAGTTGAAGCGTAGAGAAAGCTAAAGACATTGGTTTTATTTATATTGTGCTAATAATATTAACATCTTTTAAAATCGAACAAAATAAGAAATGCCGGAGAAAAAGCTGTCCTTTTTTATAACTCAAAATTTCGTCCCAATTTCAACCATACATTTGAAAAATCGAATTTGTATTGTTTTTATTCAAATTTTAAAGAATTCTCGTTTTCCGTTCGATTCCAGCGACGACTACTCATTCCTTTTTTTACAACTGCGGAAAACACACATCAAAAACCTGGATGAAATTTGAACATTCCAAGTACGTAATAGTTAAAATTTTGACGAAGCACGACTAATTTTTGTATTCCGCATTCTAGTTTTTTTTTTTTTTTTTTTTGGTACAGCCGAGCTCTCTTAATAAAAATTTGAGCGGGCTTCAGTTTCTAAGCCTACGAAGTCGGTACGATTCCAATTGTAAATGTTAAGTTTCGGATACATGTTTGTTCTTCCTTTTTGATATATTGATATATTTTATAACTTTCATCTGCGTAGTTGTAATTATCTTTTTTTTGTTTTTCCAGTTGTTTTCACTAGCCCTCTTTTTATTCCTAGTCTGCATACAGAAATCCGAGCCCCGTCAATCCAATACAGAGCGACTGATGCGTTTAAAAATTAAACAAAAATCACAAAACATATTTTCTCAATTCTTTTCTTTGTACATTTCCGAAATGAAATTTGATTTTTGTAGTCGCTTTATTGCTCTGTTTTCTTGTTTTTTTTGTCATTGAATTGTTTCATTTGTTCTGTTGAAAACATGTTTGGAGCATTTGCTTTCGACTCCCCGTTGCTTTTTTTTTTTTTTCGTAACCTACAAGGCCCTAATAGGAACACAAAAGAAAACTCTCCGTGACAGAGACGGACACTTTTTAAAAATGAATTTAGTACATTTCTACCTATTGTAAAGCGAAATAATCGTGAAGTCTCACTGGGTTTATTAAATTGTTGATTCCAAATGGACGTGGTGTTAGGAGGAGGGGATATTGCTTAGCCTTACCTGCTCTATAAAGAAATAGATGTGGTTCAATTTTTCTCTGCGTGTTTTTTTCCCCGAAGACTTTGTGCAACGAATAGTACAGAATTGACTGAATGGGATGATGCTAGAAGCGAAAGATGAAGATTTCGACGGGATTATTCTCCCGGGAGGGTAAAAGTAAAGTAAGTCCCACATACCCTCCTGACAGGGCGTTGGAGATTGTTAAGGTACACACAGTGTACTGAGCCTAATTGATCTAAGGAGAATACTGAGGCCAGTTCGTTTCTCTCGACCGCCTTCACCTTCCTAAATTTCTCTGGTACCCAATTATTTCAGGCTGGGTAAACCTGGGCGCGACTTGGATCCGGAACTAGACAAGTCTCGATAACTTATGACACCTCTGATTTGGTAGCCAAGCGGATAAATTTGTTATTTCGGAATTGATTTTTAAATCTTAAGTTTTATACGGGAGAATATAATTGGAAAAATTTGGAGATATGATATAAATATCTAGATTAGTATTCGGTTACTGACTTTCAAAGAGAATATCTCGCAGAATATATAGAGTTCATATGTAAGTGATAGCGGTGGAATACCCGCCAATTCATACATGTTCAATGCCGGCATATGCCACGCGTCCCAATGATTAAACGGAAAGATGAATAATGAACGAAACCATGCGCTTTTAGGATTATTCTTTTAGCTGTGCACCAATGCTCTATTAGGATAAGAAAAAAAAATTTAAGAATTAATTAAAAAGGGGATTAAATACAGTTACATTTTTGGCTGGGACACACGATTGTACCGGAACGGTTTCGAATCGTTATCCTCAGAAGCGTTACCAAAGGTAGAAGAAAGTGATGTGTATTTTTTAAATAAAGAGAAATTTTGTTTCCGCGATTAACCGAACATTTTGTAAAAAGTTGAACAAGAACGAGTTTTAAAGAGGAAAAGGTCGCAAGCCACTATTAGTTGTGGTTTGTAAAGCGTTTATTGAAAGGGAAATTAAAAAAAAAAAACAAAAGAAGAAATACGGAAAGGCTATCAATAAGCGGAGCTGAGCTATGAATTGGTGCATAGTCGGCGATGCCATTGATGCACAGGCTGAAAATATACTCATAATTCGCAGGTTGTTACGTTCTTATTCGACCCGGAAAGAATGCGAAGGGCTTGCGTACACTTTTATAGTTCTCTCTGTTGCGGAATAGGAAAAAAATAAAGAGTTGGCCGTTATATACTTCCTCTATGTCGAGGGAGACTGAATGGAAATTCTGTATAAAGTCTAATAGTTTAATGATGCGATCGATTGTCTCAAGCATTTACAACGGTAAGCTTGAATAGGAAAATGGGAGTTATTAGATTTAAGGTACTGGACGCTTATTTTCTGTTTTTTCAGCGATATGGAAATTATCAAAGGGAAACAGCCGGTTTTCAGTTTTGGTTTAAGCGTTAGTTTGAGTACTGCGATGATTAGTTGTTTCTTCAAATGCCAGGAGGCATGGTATCCGAATGTTAGGTTCGATTATTAATATTTCCAACCGGCGATGGAATTAAGCGGGAAAAAATGAACCGAATTAATTCCGGGTACGTTATTTTTCATTTTGTTATTGAATTGGAAATTAAGGAATGGAGAAATGGAAAAGGAAAGATTATAAAATTAATTCCGCCTGTTATCAGAAGAACGAATGCAAATTTCTCCTATTTTAACGTTTTAGGCTGAAACATTCGGAAAGTATAAGATGAGGAGGAGGAAATCTTAGAAAAGTGCAAAAGCATCTACGGCGGTAGGAACGCTCGTTATCAGTGGACCTTATTAAAAGAATAAGAGTTCCGTTTAATTTTTTTACCACATCAGACAATGAAACTGAGGAAGAAGTTCACGATTGCTTTTGTATTTTTTCAATTCGCTAAGTGATGCGCAGCGCTGGTTGTTTTAAAGTTCGCTTACCTTCTGTTACGGACAGTTAAATTTTACGACGTCGAACATTTCTGCGCCGGCGAAGAACAGCGTTAAATTAGCTACTGTGGTCATCGTAATATAATATGAGTCGTTATGTTTTTCTCTTTAAAGCATGGTGTAATATCACGCATCTCTGTTGTCCCTGGCGTACGACAGGGATGCGTAATATCACCACTCCTCTATAATATATGTGGAGAATGGATCATTCGTCGGGCGACTGATGACTGGAAGGGAGGATTTGCAATTGGTGGCAAAAAAGTTTGCAATCTGAGGTATGCAGACGGCACAGTCCTAATAGCATCCTCATACAAAGAAATAAATGAACTGTTGGAAAGAGTTGAAGAAGTAAGCGCGGAAAATGATCTCTCCTTGAACAAACAGAAAAGTCAAATCCTAATCGTGGATAGAAGTAAGGAACTACCGCCACTAATCCCGCCAAATACACTTTGCGGGATCGAAGTGAAAGATCAGTTGATCTATTTAGGCGCACTCATATCGAACACGGGAAGCTGCAACATGGAAATTAGAAGTAGACTAGCAAGAGCCCGGAAATCAATGGTGCGCCTAGCGCGCATATGGAAAGACAGGCACATCTCCATGTTTACTAAGAAGAGGATAGCGCTGGTATTCCCTATTGCCGCATATGCGTGCGAAACATGGACAATAAACCTGGAAGCCAAAAATAAAATACAAGCTTTTGAGCTGTTCTGCTTGCGTCGCATGCTAAGGATTCTATGGACAGAGATGCGCACAAACACGTCTATACTGACCAGCCTGGAAGTCGAGGCACAAGAGAGGCTGTTACCAACAATCCATCGCCGCATTTTACAATTCTTCGGACATATTATGCGCCGCGGACTAGAGTCACTTGAAAAAATTATTATGCAGGGGAAAGCCCCCGGAAGGAGAGGCCGCGACCGCCCTCCGAAAAGGTATATATGTAGATCAACTACCGGAAATAACAGGAAAAGGACTGGAAGAATGCTTGCGAGCAACGACAGACCGCGACAAATGGCGTGATTACATTTGGTCAACGTAACATGGGTGATCCACGACGCTCGGAATCAAGCAACACGACGAAAGAAGAAGAAGTGGTTGGATGACAGCAATAATTCCATATTTTCCGCAATCTGCTTGTAGGTATTAAAATCCCTTAAAAGATACAAGCATTAACAAGCGTTGCGGTTTCAGAGAGATCGATGAGACTGGGAAGTGATCGTTGGAACACTGAGTTTTGATAGACGACCTGCAGTGTATATCGAATAAAAAATAGCGAAGAAAAGATGCAAAGATCCGTAGTAGAAAAAGAAGTATATTATAAGGATTAAAATATGTGTAGAGAGATGGGGACGGAGTTAAGTTCTCGCATAATAAACAGTTAGAAATGATGGCTCTGCCGAACTTCACGGGGAGAATGTGTGCTCAAGTGTCGCCCAATAAAACCATAGATCAAGTCAGACCACACAAGTGAGTTTAGATTAAAAATTGTAACGCTCGACATTTATTTTTTACGTCCAGAGTGCTGACACAGTCTCGATTTCGCCGTGTATGATTAAATTTACATTAATAATTATCATTAATATTACTATTATAATTATTATCAGTTTAATGACATATATATAAGCAACCGGTATATTAGGTTTTAAAGAAAATTTCCTACACAAATTTTTCTCTATTGACCGCCGTTATAAATTATACAATATGAATAAAATTGAATTTTCTACGTATCACTGTGATGTCGGCGGTGTTGCGATGTTCGCTGGGTCGGTGATCTGCCGGCTTTTCGAATCGTACGATTGATGAGCGTTGGACTTGATTAAATTTCCAAGAATATTAAATTGATGAATTGCGAAAATGATAACATCATGGCGATAATGCATTTCAGAAATATCCAAAACCGGTAACGAACTAAAAGGACCGGGTAACAATTTTTTATACAATCGGGGATTCCTTTCTGACTGCTGGTCAACATTGGCGACCAAAGGAGAAAAACGAAATATTAATTTGGACGGTGGTAAAAATTCAACTGACTGAAAAAAGTCCCCTTCTGCTGGTCTGTTTTTGGATAATTTTTTCCTTCCATCCCCCGCCGACAATCTAAACAATTTTCAAAATTATCTGCGCCCTGTTCTTAGGGAATCGGTGCGTGATGGTAATTTCACTTACTCGCACGTTTTCTCTCTGACCACTTGTGCAACTCTTTGTTTACCTTTTTAAAATCTACCAATTATTACTTTAGTGTTTTCTGATTTTATGTTATTTTATTTAATTTTTTTATATGTTGTAACGGTTCTAAACGTTAGCTTGGTCCTCCGGGATGCCAACCACGAGGTTTTATCTTCGTGGATTTTCTTTATTTTTTTAGTTTTATCAAATTTTTAAGAATATGAGGGTTTGAATAGATTATTTTCAGAACTTTTTAAAATGAACAATATATTATATAAAAAAGGACACCGATCTTTCTTTACCGGTCGACCGCTGAAAAACAATATTAATTTATGAATACGGCAACAACAATAATATGTATAATTAATTAACGATAAAACAAAATGGTACGTAACACTGTTGCCGGCGGTGGTCCGTGGTCCGTGAATCTGCGGTGCGTTGACTGGCTGATGAATTCCAATAGGCACGATTCGTTTATGTTTTTTCCGAATTTCACAATTTTCGTTATTACCGATTTTTTGTCACCTTTACCGGTACGACCGAACACTTTAACCAACGATAGGTAAAAAACTTCTTATAATACGAACTCTTCGGAGGTACGAGACATAACTCAGTGGCGGTAGAAAAAGAACTAACTGACTGAAGGTAAAACTGCGACTAATTGACCGAAGGTAAAACTGCGACTCTCGCTAAAATCTTCATCTCGATTTTCCAAAATTTCGGCCGCCTACTCGACCGTGACCGCTGGACTTGGCCGAATCAGGTAGATCCTTTTTGTTTCCTGCGGGATGCTGATTGGCTGGTCCCACCGACAACAGTTCCAGGCACGCGCACACTCGCACCCGCATCACACATTCCAAATTATTTTTATTTTTATTTATTTTTGTTTATTATTATTTTTTAGAAATATATATGAGTTCCATGTAATGGACACATTACAATGTATATAATATATTTTATATTACACATCACGGAATAGGGAATAGCGGATAGATTAACTATCGGTGACATATAACGAAACGGCATAGTAATCGCGGGTGGTTGTTAATAACGTCCACGTTTCTTGTAGACAAACAGTAAAGCATACACGAAACTGTTTATCAGCACTTTTAGTTTTTCGAGATGCTGGTTAAAGTATCTGCGCTTCCGCCGCATGACTGACAACTTCATAGTGTTTTTAAAGAATTAATCGTACTATAATATTAAAAGAGAAAGTCACGTATGGATATTTACGCACTCTCTTTCGTTATCTGAAGTCATATTATCTTCAGAAGATAACTTAATCTTAAAACTCTATTTTCTTCATTCCTGCCCGAAGAGAACGATTATTTAAGTGTGATACCAGCGTACGAATTAGTTCATCCCCATTGTAGCCGCGAATTCGCATACATTGGAAGTTTGAACTGATTGATATGTAATTCAGATGAACGTTGTTTATATTCTCCAAAATTCCTAATGAACTGTATAAATTTATTCTTGAACACCGGTCTGGTTCGAGTCATTGCAGTGCTTCCGAGTTGTTATTGTCTGTATTTTTTCTTTCCTTTCGCTTCTGGTTAATTGCAGAAAGGTTAGGTTAGAAAGATTGACCCCGTTGATTATCATCAGTAGGCTTTTTAGGAGTTAGTTTATTATCCCCGCTACTGTCTCGGCTTATTAAAATAGGTTTTTATTCTCAGGAATGATCGATGGATTTTCGGACTAACTTAGTTTTCTTTTCGGTGGGAAGATTTTGCAAGAAGAGTGCCGGTGTTCCCTGTAATAACCCATCAATGGATTAAATTTGAGTACAATTCGAACAAGTATGCGATTATCGTTCGTAGTAAGTATGATTGCGTTGATGCTTTTATTAGGCGGGTTAGCGGTTATGATGTGAGCTGAAGCGTTAAATTGCGGCAATAGTGTTGTTGGGTTTCTAGCAGAATGAACAGTTTGAACAGCGCCCGTACCTGGTTTTTATGCATGTATATTGTATGCGATCAGTTGGCGTTGTGTTATTATCTACTTGCTATTTTGCGATAGTAATGCGCTTGTTGAAGTGGTGTTATCTCATTGTTATTAAGAGGGGGTTTTGAAACACTTATGCGAGTATATTCGGTAGTAAAAATACAACAAAATATGATAAGCAGATTTGAAAAGTGGACTCGAAAACAATCAAGAATAGGTAAAAAGTTTATATCGATATTTCATGAATACTAATTAAATATTTATCGGAAATATGTATTTAATAATTTGTATAAAATTACACAGACATGTTTCGGAAGTACAGTCTCTCATGTTATAATTTAAATTGTTACTTGAATTTACAGACTGCGCTCATGAGACATACCGGTAATTTTATAAAAAAATTTGAAACATATTTTTGATAAGCGAACATTTTATTTGTTTTAATGCGTTAAAAATTATTTCAACCGATAAAATTTATAGCTGACTTTAAAAGGAAAAAAAAAAAGAAAATCTCCCCGAAAAACGTTCTTTTTTCCTTCACGATGGTTAATTTGTTTGCTTTTTTTTTTTTTTTTTTTTTTATAATGGGTTCGTCAAAATAAATGTGACCGTGAAGAGGGAAAAAAATGAGAGGTGGAATCAACGCCCCTTCTCCCGATTGTCCCCTTCATAATTCCATCTCTCCTCTCATATGTGATGCAAACCACATCTTCTTTGAATGCCCTGCCCTTGATTCCGAGCGCTCTGTTTTGTACTCGAAAATCTTGGCACTGGGTCTTCCTGCTCCGTATAATTCTTCTTTTGTCCTTTCCTTTCCATCTCCAGATATAATCCCTGTACTCCAATCTTTCCTAAGCTCTATTTCTAATCGTCTTTTTATTTAACCCCTTCCTTAATTTCTGTTGTTGTTGGGTCAATGCCGCTGGCGCGCCCAAAAAAATAAAAAAATAAAAAAAAAAAAAAAAAAAAAATTTTCTTAAAGATCACCGGATCTCAGGGAATACATTTGCTGACTCTAGTGCAAAAAGTGCAAGCAGAGAAAGAACGTATTAATATCGTGTTCCCTGTGGTGATTTCTTGTCCCGAGTTCGATAGAGAAGTATAAAAGTATAAGGAAAATATTTGCACTAGTTTCTTTTATGCGCTATGGAGTGTGTAAATTAATTTTATCCCAGAAGTTTCTTTACTTCGCCTGGATAATTTTTTCCCGATTTATGTATTCTTTGGGGGGATGTCTTCTACCCCCTCTCCCACCACCACCACCACCACTCTAAAAATTTCACTTGTGCTGAATTCATTTTTATAAAAAAAATCTTCCTTTCTGCCGAAAACTGTTATGCATTGATAAACTGTGGTGCACATTCACCTCAGCCGCTGTGGAGATATGCACACATTCACTCCCTCATCACGCTCCATTGTAGTTATTTGTTGTTTTTTTTTTTTTTTTCGTTATTAATTTGTTTTTATACGCATTATAAGTAAAATACGTATCGCTTATGGTGCAGCTCTTATTTTTCGGCCACTTAACTGCCAGGCGAACTGGCGAATGATTTCTTTTTAAATTTATTCGGTTTTTCTAATTAGCAACACAATTCCGATAGTAAACTGCTCTCATTACGATCACAAGCACGTTTGAAAGACAATGTTAAGTGCGTACTCGGCGCTGTTTCAATTATTTATCATTCTTCTATTAATTGCGCTTGTAGGGACACCGGCTATAATTTTTAACAACCCACATTATCTGCTTTGTGACCTCCATGACGTGTTGTCCGTTTCACATATTTAATGGATGGTATAAATATTCGAATAAACTACAAAACGTCTATTGATCTTTGCACTTAATCAGTGTTAACAACGTTGCTAGACAACAAGTCGATCGAACGTAATTGAGCGGCAAATTTATCAAAGAAATCTATAGGCGCGTACGTTGAAAATAATAAATCGTCAATATTCTTTGGAAATTCAACAGATTTGAAAACCCGACGCTTTTGTTTTTCATCACAACCGATTCATACATTTTTTTGCAGTTGCTTAGATGATGTTTCTGCTATGTTTCAGAAATTTTCACTCTGAAATGGAATCATCTACTCTTACAGCGAGACTACTTCCGGTTTTATTAGATAATAATTAGTTCATCAATCTCCTGCGATTTCGCAATTGCAGTCATTATAAAACATGCGTATTTACTTTACATTTTCTGTTTAATCGGAAATAAGCAAGTTCTCGCCTATCAAAATCGGAAATCCAAATTCGTTTTATTGTATTTTGATTTCGTTAGCGGATTTATTTATTTTTAATTTAAAAAAATAAAATAAAAATACACATTATCGTATAACCGTTGTTTCTTGCATTATATTTATAATAGCGGACCCGCGATCTCTTCGTATTGTTTTACAGGTGACCTCCCATTTCGCCTAATTCCCAATTCGCCTAAATCTCAATTCGCCTAAATTTCAATTCGACTAAATCCCAATTCGACTAATAAATTTAAGATTTCGGTTACTCTGCGAATAAAAAAAAATCAGACAGACGCACGAATGATTTCGTGTTGGCAACAACGCGTCATCATTGTCGAATTTTAAACAGATTAAACGCAGCATTTTTTCTTTTTTTTTGCTATTTCATTCCGCTGTTAAGTTTTTTTTTCTTTCCGAAAAACAACGAAAACGTTTATATGAAAATCAGAAGTGAAAAAATACCGCTAAAAACGTATTAAATGTAAATATGCACGAAACGACGACTCCGATAACGATGATTTGCGAGTTATTCCCTTCGAAAGTCCAGTGCTGTATAAATCCCACCCGCCTTATCAGTCAGTACATAGAAGCCTTATTGATATTTAGTGTAACATGAACATTAAAGTTCGCAATTCCAGAAAAAAGAAGAAAAAAACCTTCTATTGTACCATTTAAAATGTTTTAATTCAATAAATTGCCAAAAGATTACGATTTAACCTTACAAAAAGGAAAAAGGCGGAGAATATAAAAAGACGCTATTCAATTAACCAAATATTTCATCATATACTTATGACGTACAAAACAAAAATTTATAGCAATTAAGCGAAAATAATTTTTTAATGGATGACAATTTTTTTTATTCTCTGTTGCCGAAATCTAATTGAATACCACATTTCATTTAAAACGTAATTTGCAATAAATATTTCAATATACAAATATATATATATATATTATTTACCTGCTCGATTTGTTTTTATAAATGATACATCCATTACTACATATATTAGACTGACTTAAAATGTTTGTTTTATTCACAAACGACAACTTATAATATTCAAGATAGAAGAATAGTTTCCTTCAGAATACGCATAACACCCGAGCCAGAACAAATTGCGACTTTATAGTGTAAAGCAGTCAGTATGCGGTGATTTTCCGCATATTGAGACGGATTTGGCATTTCTTATGACCTTTATTGACGCTGTCCGAGCTAGAAAAATATTAAAATTTTGGTAACAATCATTCAATTTCTCGGACGGTCTCGACAGCCGGCAAACCCGGCATTATTTGTCAAAGACGCTTTCTCGGTTAAATAATCGAGGGATCCCCCGCTGCGCCGGGGTAATCTTTTTTTCTGCCTACCAAACATGATCGTGTTACCAAGTTGATTTTTTCAAATTAAAATTATTATTTTTTTTTTTATGTGTCATTTCATTTTTAGGCGAAATGGGACCAGACCGTTTTACACGCCCCTCTCATAGCCTTTATTATTTCTAATCTTACGTTATTGCCTTTGGAGTTCATTTATTTTTTTTTTTTTTAAATTCTGGCTTACATTTGTTACCGAATTTTAAAGGTAGTGAAAAAATTATATTACCTTTGATGTTCGTTCTCCCTGTTTAACGCATCCGTCTCTTATCCGGAAAAATCCGTTTCAAAACTTTAAATCTAGTTGAACTGACGTAGAAAAAAGAAGAGATCTAATTTTAAGACGCATTTAAGATGTAACTAATTGTATAAGCGTGTTTTAAAAATATGCTCCGAAAATGTGTCGAATTTTCCGAAACTCAACAAGATCTTTATCATCTGAAATTCGTAAGTTAACTTTTATTTTATTCGAATTCAATTTTGTCGGAACAACTTCGGCTGCAACATCCAGGGACGTTTTAAAAAATCGTGGGTGTCAGGCCCCAGGCAAAGCAAGAGCTCCTGTAAGGAATTAAAATTATCGAAAAATTGCCTACGTACGTAAAAGAAAAACTTTCATTATTTAATTAATAAATAAATTAAAATAAAATTGCTCCAAACTGCCCATATAAATTAATTGTCTGAATGGTGATAACAAACTGTATAAAGGTGAAAGATCATTTTCAAAATTAAAATTGATAAAAAATGATTTGAGAAATTAGATGACAAGAAGTAGATTAAGAAATAGTCTTTTAGTAATGAGCTTAGAATCTGATTTATTAACAGATGTTAAAATCAACGATTTGATATCTGAATTCGTGGCTCAAAAAATTAAAACGTAATATTTTTTGATTAATAAAAATTTCAAATAAAAAATTAAAGGAATTTATTTAGTAAAAATGTTGATATTATTTATTTATTGAAGAGATTTCGTAAAAATTTTAAATTTACAAAATGTCTTTTCAAAATCTCGGAGCCCCTTATATTGTGTCCCCTCCTCCTTCTTCTTATAGAAGGCCCTGGCAGCAACTACCAATTTAAATCTTAATTTTCTTTCCACGATGATCTTTCCAACTTTTGACTATCCATCGCCTCCGTTGAATTACCTCTCATTGACGACCCAGTTTTATTTTCTTTTTTTTCCTTAGCCAGTCATTCTTTGATGAACCGTTTCTTTTGCTCTGTGTAAGACCGACTATCGTTTGAATCAAGCTTTCCACTAGCCCTTATCCTGATCGTTATTTACGCAGGGTAATTGTTTATTTCGTTTCTACCATCATGCTCCCGTAATAATCTCGACGGTTATATGAAAAACGGGGATGGAGTAGTTATTTAGCAGAAATGAATTTTTGCGCGGGTTTAAATGGAGCTTTCACTGTAAACCATTTCGGTTTTTTCCTTTTAATCCGTTAAAAGCGTAAAATTCATACCCTCTCGTTCTGATGTCGCCGGACTATAACAATTAAAAAAATACACACATGTTCGGCGTTTATTCCATTTTTATTGAAATAATGTAAGAAAAATACAGACGTTTCTTGTTTATGTACACACAAACATAAACACATACACACTCACATACATATATATATATATATATATATATATATATATATATATATAAACGCATTAAAAAATGTGTACTTTATCGCAATGATTAACGCGCGCTGAAATGGTTTGAAATTTTTGCAATTGTGTTTTCAGTTGCGAGCCCCCTGTGGCTGTTAATTGCTGCGATGATGCTGGTAACACGAGTGTGAAGTTAGGGGGTTGATTTTCATTTATTTCTCGATATTAATGTTCAACAAATTGCAGATTGCCAGAAAACTGCATCCCGCGTTTTTATATGGAATATTGTGTTTTTTTCTAATTCACGCATATTTATTGTCTCATAGTACTAATGAGTAATGCGATGATATGGAAATTAAACTATGTAAAAGTATGGACGGACAAAGGTTCCTCCTCAGTTTGTGAACTCCTCCTCGAAAAAGAAAACAAGTAGACATTTTTGAAATCGCAGCTTAAGAACGGAAAAAGGAAATTAATTGAACGCACTTTTTGCCTCAGTCTGCATAATGTTCGGTGCAACGATGTACCGAAGCAAAATCCGTTTTCGTAATACCTTCCTAGGGGGTCACAAGACTGCCTAAAAAAAAAAGAAAACACACAAAAAAAAAACAATTAGCATTTGTAACATTTGAAGTCGTTTTTTTTTGTTTTGTTTTTTTTTTTTTTTGAAGTCGTTTACGATTAAGCATTCAGGGAGCAAGCTTGCTCTTGTTATTTTACTGCGGACGTATTTATTAATTACTATTATTTCTATTATTACTACTTTTTTTTATTATTTAATTAATTTCTAAAGTTGATTACTTTTTTTTTATACTTTATATTAACGGGAAGTTGTGCAGAAATCTTTTAATACCGGGGGGTCCCACTTGAAAAAAGACAACTCCTCCCGTTAACCAAGTACATATGTAGCGAATGTAAACGAATTTAGAATTTTATAAATACATTTAATTGGGCTGATCGGAATTCTTTGTTAGCCGGCGAGTGTAGGTTGGTATTTCGAACTGGATTCTCTGTGAAAGCAAGGGGTGACGCGGTACTCGAATCTACTTCGAATTTAAACGGACTTTACAAATAACATGTTTGATGTTTTAGGCGATCTGGTCACCGGGACGCGTTACTGGTCCGTCTTATCGTGTCGCCCCAGGTCCTGAAAACTAACTGTGAATATGAATATTTCCTTTCGTTACTTGACAAAGACTTTTTATTTCGATTTTTCTTTCCTATGTGCCAGTTCGTTCATCCGTGGACCGGGTCATCGCGCGCATCCCTCGAACGCGCAGATAAATCTCAGTCCGTCAGCCCCCCCGGTCAACAACTAGTTCTCATGTACTGACACACTCACCGTTGTACTTTTTATTTAACCTATTTTTTTTTATTATTTATTTATTACAGATATTCTAACGTAACGCACACGTTACGCGCTGTTTTTACTTTTGTTTTTTTTTTTTTTGAACTTTTTTTCTCCTACGTATACTTTTTCGGTAATGTTGTGTAGATCGCCTATATAATAATCAAAAATTAGCTTATTTTTTTACCGAGGTCAAACACAAAAAAATTATACTCGGTTGCACTTTATTGTGTTTCTGATCTTATGCGAGAAGAAGCTTTTCCAGCTGTTCGTCGTCCTTTTGCCGTTTATTGGATTTCATTTTTTTTATAAAAGAAAGTATTCGTTTCAGAACGGACCAAGTCAAGGATTTTATGCTTGTGATATTCTTGACGGCGGCTAAATATTATTAATAGGAAACTGTTAAAAAAATTTAAACTGATCGAGAAAATACTGTAAACCTCGATCGTATTCGCAACAATACACTTGCCAAGGTAATTTTTCTAACAATAGAACTGTTTTTTTTTTTTTTTTTTTTTGTTTTGTTTTGTTTAACATTGATATAAATTCGGAAATTTTAAAATAAAAATGCTTTTTTACAAAAAATAAATACCGACTTCAAGGGTTATTATAAAAATTTAAAAATGCACTAAAAAGTAAAAAATAATTACTCCCGATAAAATATATATATCAGAGTGATATAACACTTAAGTGGTGATATTGTAATTCGTATACAACATTAACTTTTTGGAGTTGGAATTAAATTCATGTTAGGAACAATTTAATCAACATTTAATGCAGTTTTTAATTATTCTTTTAATATGAATTTGATGCCAACTCCAAAAAATTAATGTTGTATAAGAATTACGATATCACCACTTAAGTGTTATATCACTCTGATGTATATTTTTTATCGGGAGTAATTATTTTTTACTTTTTAGTGCATTTTTAAATTTTTATAATAAACCTTCAAGTATCGGTATTTATTTTTTGTAAAAAAGCATTTTATTTTTTACTTTTTAGTGCATTTTTATTCAATTAAATTAAAACATTTATTTCCACGGTAAAAACACCAATCAAAAATCTAATCCGACGCTGAAAACAATCATGAATGAAAAGCATCCAAAAAGCTTCAATCTCCCGCATTATTAAGGATAACTCAAAAACTATCGGTCAGACCTTGATCAAATTTAAATGGGACCACATGATAAACACCACCTTTCAAATAAAAGAAGAATCATCAAAATTGGTTGATCTAGAAGAAAGTTCTGTGGTAACACACATAAAAAAAAAAAAAAAAAAAATACAGTCGAATTGAATACCTCCTCCTTTTTTGAAGTCGGTTAAAAAACTTCAACAACAACAGTAATTAACACAAATTACTGGTGTTGTCTAAGTTATTAAAATATATAAAATGACGCAAAGGGCGCATTATTAACTTAAAAATTAAAAGTTGTTTGTAACTGTTTTTTTACTTTCTTAAACTCGAACTATTTTTATTAGTTGATATCATCGGATAACGAGCAAATTGTTGCGTTTATTAAGGACATAAGAAAATAATTAGAAACTTATTTTTTTTAACAGAGTTGTTCATCGTTTTTTTTTAAGAAAAGATTTTTTAATTGTAATCATAAATTTGAAAAAAAAAACAAATATGCAAGAAGCGGAGTTTTTCTTTTTTTTAATATATACATATATTTTGATTTTCAAAACTCCGCGAATATTATGAATTTTTGCATTAAAAACCAATTTCTTGTTCCTTTTTTTTTCATTTCTTCTCGTCTTTTAAAAAATATTACATTATCGATAAGCGCAGAATGGTTTTTCAAATGTGTATGTGAAATCTTGAATCTGTATAAACTGTGTTTGTTGCAGTGTAATTTTATTACATCAATTTCGGTTATTACATATGCGAATTATATGTGTATATATATATATAATATGCGTGTTTACGTATACAGCGACTCTCATCTCGTTTGATAGTTATTATTTATCCGGACTGAAATGATAACCTCCGGTAATCGATGAGGTTAATTGATACAAGTTGAATATAGTTTGTTTCAGGCTGCTGATTATTACGTTTAATTGTTTATACGTATTAAACGCAGGCTAACGCTGAGTCCTTTTTACTATTCAACCTGTCCTTCTGGCGTTGGTTTGTGATGTTCATAATTGACGCGCCCCCCCCAAAAAAAAAAAAAAACAAAAAAAACAAAAAGACGAAAATTGTCCTTTTATCTCATTTTTGAATACTATAACTTTCCTGATAATCTTTTGCTTTCCTACCTCCTCTGTTTGCCGGATTCGTTTTGATCGTAGTTGGCTTTCATCAGCGTCATCTTTCCTTTTTTCTATATTCTCTTCGCTGTTTCGTTCATTTCCCGATGATTTTACTTTGTGATACAAATCATCTTCTTGGAGTGCTTGTCTGCATCCGCAGGACGCATCCAATTTTATTTAGAACTCCTGAATCTTAACATCTTTTTCCATCACCCATCGGAAAATTTCCGGATCCGATGGGGTTGACACGGAGTCGTCCTATAAACAATGGTTTCAGGTTGGCTCGTCCAACCTGGGGAACATATTTCTATAATCCAAAAGAAATGGCCGAACTTTTTGTACGTATACACCGACGGCTGCAAAGCTGATGCAAAGGACTACTACTGGTAGCTTTTGTCAATCCGTGAAAAACATTACCGGGAAGTTTAGGTTTTGTTAAAAAATGATTAAAAATTAATTTGCAATAGAGTGTCCGCCGATTTAATTTATTCGATATTTCCGGGGAAATCGTAGGGTTCCTTTAATTCTGAATTTGTAGAGATCTAATTTCTCGATGAACCTGAATGTTGTTACTTTTTCTGCCTGCAGAGATTTTGAAATTTTCATATCTCTTCAAGTCCGTTTTTTGATACTGGCGAACTTCGCAGCGTCATATTCAGTTCGCTATATTAGTCCAGTCAGTAAATAAAGGTCTCTTCTAACTTATCTAAAATAATTAATAAATCCGATGAACACGAAGAAAAAAAGCGGTTATTTGATTTCTCTTCAAATGTTTCGTTCTTGGTGTTCTACGTATTTCCGCTATGTAATGAAAATTTTTTAAAATTCGTTGTTGAATATTATCGTTTGGTTAAAAATTTCGGAGAAGCCGATGAAGTTTTTAGCGAACTTGTCGCGGATCACTAAATGTAGCGTGAATTTCTATTTTAAGTAGAGGAATTGGAGTTTTACCGCGAAACGAGTCGCCGCTGAAAGCTAGCTTGCGAATTTTCACGCAGACTTGTGATGTAATGAGTCGACCTTAGACGTTCTTCAATAATAAAGGGTGCACGGATGTATAAAGTCTCTCTCCTCGTGTACGCTTGTCTACTACTGGCTCTCGTATATATCCGATTCCCGCCAGCGGAGAAATCTAATAAAATCTCTTGAAGACTATTTTTGTTGCAGGAGGCAGTGATTTTAATAGGCTGAGGAGGATCAGTTTTTCGCAAAATGTGAATAATGTACACGTGGCAGTGACCTATGTGTGCTTATATTTACCGTTCAGGTGTATGCGAAAAGTCCGTAATTTGTGATGGAATATGATTTTAGTAACGGGGGGAATACGTTCCGGCCCGTATTTGTTTATAAAAATTGTATCTTTTTTTACGGATAGTTGATCGGAATTTTCGTTTCTTTTATATTTTTCTCGTTTCCCTGACACGCTATAAGTAGAACAGGAAAAATAGAAATTGAAAACTTTGAAGAGGGTGAAAGTCAATAATAATTTTTTTTTTCTTTGTAATTTAAAAGAAGCTTTTTAAACTGTTAATGCAAATTTCCTTTTTTTTCTTCATTTAAACCGAGAAGCTGTGTTCAGCTGCTAGGATTATTACGGGAGACAACGTAAACAGGTATTCTAACGTACCCTCGACCTTCGTCCTACGTCGTACTGCTGTCCGGAAATTCATTCGCGGTGTGTTAGGGAATTTCATTTAAAATTCTAATCTCCAGCGATTTCTACGATTTTTAGTGCGCGGATGAAGAATATTATCGTCCACGTGTATTTAGCCTTTGACGGAATTATACAACCGTTGAAAAACGAACAGCAAAAAAAACGACTGTTTGAGAGTAAAATTCTCTCAAAGCCTAAACGACGTCTAGAGTCCTTTTGAATAGTGTGATTTCTTAACACTGCTGATTATGTACTTCAATTTGCCGTTCCCGATTGAGTTGTATAAAATTAAACTCAGCACTAACGCGGCTATAAAAGTAAACGTGAGTTTTTTATTTATTTTATTTTATTTAAATTAAAATGAATTAAACGTGTAACTGAGTCATTTCTGGAATGTGTCGAGTATTTTCTTTGCGAATTCGGCGAGAGTAATGTTTTTAATAGAAATAGTGGCTGTGTGCGAAGAGTTGCTTGCTGCTTTTGCTGGTTGTCCCGAGAAGAGAAAAATGCCGGTTCTCGGGTAACATTGTGCCAACAAAGGCCGCGGAGTAAGTAAAAAGTTATCACCTTTCTTTCTATTAAAATATCTTTGAATGTCGAAAAAATGGCACGCCTTTACCGGCTTAATAAATATCCCCTCTCAAAACTCGCTGAAATTAAATTAACCTGTTTACACAAAAAGTATTGTCGTCAACTGAGTATGTAAATGAGACATTTGCGCATTCGGTTAATTTGAAAAATACGTGTTTAAATTTAAGGCCCGTGCGTTGGCATTAATTTTTACACCTTTCCCACGACGCCTACGCCTCCACCTACACCTACACCTACACCTACACCTACACCTACACCTACGCCTACACCTACACCTACGCTGCTGAATCTTTCCAGTCGTAAACTACTTGCGGTGCACAACGGCTGAATCTGCGGACCGTTGGGTTTTACTTACAGGTTGAAAGTTGGTTTTCCTGTGTTTAGTGCTTCGACAACAACTCACGATAGTTTGTAAGAGGAGTTAGGATGTTGACGGTAGTGATATCACGTCGATTTGTTTCGGTATTTATCTCTTTGTGCTGGAAACATCGTGTAATTATTTTAAAGTGGTTCTCGTGCGGTGAAAACTGCGTTCTTGCTAATCTTAGGTTAAATACGGCGGTGATTAATTTTAATGTTTTTTCTTTTCGTTTACTTTCTGAGTGTTTGACGAAACATTGTACCTGAACTTTTTCGAGTGTTTTGCGGAATCGGTAAACCGACCGACGTGGAAGGTATTAAATTTTTTTAAAAGAATAAATTTTAAAATTCTAAAGTATAAACAGGCGTGTGAAAACGAGGAAGAGAGAGGGTAAAACAGAAAATGTCATAAAGGTATTAAGCCGGCTAAATGTTTTACTGGAACCGGCTGAAAATTTTTTCCGGATACGTTAATAAAAAACAGTCATACTCTTTTCCCGCGCTTGGCGGACCGATGTTGTTTTTTGTTTTGTTGTTTTTTTTGTTTTATTTAATTTTGTTTCTTTGTCATTTTCGTAAAAAAATAATACCTTAAAAATGTATATAACTAAAAATGTAAATTAGCGCGAATTATCGCGACCACCGAGAATGAGGGAGATGATGGAAGCGTATTGCAGATTTTCTTCTTATAGCGGTGATTTAATCGTTTTAACAAGCGGAATTTAAATTTTTTCGTCTGCTGAACAACAGTTTGCGTTGAATGTTCGTGCTTAAATTCGCGACGCTGTACGTATTTATTTTGAGGACTTTTTCGAAAGAAAAATTAACCCCGGCTTCGCATGCGCGCGCGCGCCGTCTCCTGTAATATGAATTTTGTTTCTGCATTAAAACGGCTCTTTTTTCGAATATCACTCGCTTACTCATCGTCGCTTATCTGTCTAGCCAATACACTACTAAAGCTGGATATTTAAATTCCTCGGTTCAGCCGACGTCGAAGCTTTTCGCATATACCCCAAGCCATTTTTAACGTTAACTCTTCAAAGGCTTCTTCTTCGTTCTATCCTTTTAACTACCGCTTATTTAACCGGTTCTTAAAGCTTTTTGTTACGCTAAGTTGCTTATACATAATAAATTAATATGCACGAGGCTTTTGCATTTTTCCCTTCATCTATATTCCGCTCTTCTTCTAATGTTGTCTGGCTGTATGCGGATTTTTCGATTGCACTCGTTGTTGTGTATCTAGCAAAAATTATGTACATTTGTATACATGTGTAATTAGGTTCTCGGAAACGACTATAACGATTTTGAGGAAATTCGGGAATTAGATCGATGTATGGTCGTGAATACTGTACGAAACGAGCACTTTTGGAAGCAACTAATGTTTAAACGACCGTCGTATTTTAACGGTTTATTAAAAAACATATTTTTGCACTACGGTGTAAAACTAATAAGGGGTAAACCGCTAAGGAAATTTGATGTAGAACATGTAGGAATTCCTAGCAATTCCAACAATTCCACAAGAATTCCATAACGATTCCGAAGAAATTCCGAATTCCATAGCAATTCTACGGGAATTCCAGCAAGTCCAAAGGAATTTCAGGAAGTGATGTACAAAAATTTACATAGGCGGTTTACTTCTCCCTGATGTCGTTCACACTCGCTTTTATTACTAACGCAACCATACACAACGGCTTGCGTCTTAGCGAGTTAGTTAGATTGCTCGGAATTTCTCTAATGTAACCCGATTACGTTGCAACAAAAATAATTCCATATTTCCGAACTCGGTACATATACATACATGTATATATCGCTAACCTAACTTAAAATATACACACGCGAACTATTCCACACCTTTTTATTTCCCTACTCTGAACTAATTCGTTAATTATTATTACTATTATTATTATTCCTGTTATTACTATTATCCTTACATCTTTTTCTATATATAATATTTAAATTAAGAAACCAACCCATTTGGTTCGTTACAGCTAACCAACACAGAGTGCACTCAGATGGAACTAAAACGCGCTTATTTTAAATTTATTAAAGTAAAAATTATTTCATACTTATTTCGTACTTATTTCGTACTTATTTTTGTTTTTGTTATTGAGGAATTTATTTGTTTTACGCTTATAAATATGAAAAAAAAAACTGGTTATGCTATCTACACTTAGTGATATATTTGTTTCGTAGTGAAATATACTTATTTAGGCTTTATACGATACGGATTTATATGTTATGTCAGCACTCAAATAATGTATAACGCCGTTATTATAATTTATAATCATATTTCCGACGCTAATGAGAATATTATATGTTTTTTATTTTTTATGACGCGAGAATACTTTTCAACAGAAAAACGATTAAAATGTACACAGGAAGAAATACAGCTAATTTGTCTTGTAAAACTTATTAACTCGTATTGATCGGTTTGCAAGTTCACATTCGAGCAAATCTCGTTTAATAATATGTACGTTATTAAATGAGCAATTTTAATATATACGGGCGCGCAATTAAATAGCGCCTACGATTTTTTGACTGTTCTAGGAAATGGAGGTGAAAAGTGTTCCTTTTTTTGTGTATTTAGAGGGTTTAATGAAAAGTAACGTTAACAATTCGCTTATTTACTAAATATAAAATTAATATTAATATGGCGTGAAGTTCCGCTATGGAGATCACGGGTTCGATTCCGGGCGACGACGAACTTATTACAAGAATTAAATAAATAAATAAAATAATCGCTAATAGTCACGTGGAAGGCAATGGCTAACCACCACGTTCAACATCATATGCGCGCTAGGTCAGTACACATCAGGCATAAATAGGACTGCACTGGTATATCGATAAATCAAACGATTACTAATCAGTTCCGAATGTAGTCTTCTTGCGTGTGTACACATTCGTACTGTATATAAACAACTGCCTAGTACACTAATACTTATGTCTGTACTGCTGAGATGTACAAATAGGTAGTCGCCGACGCTCAGGAATTAAGTATGGCACTATAAAGAAAATATAAGTGATCAAACTCTAAAATACACTTTCAAAATTCGTATTAGTACGTATTATTACCTATTATTGTTATATTTTGTCAAAATGCTTATGGAACTCGCGAATATAGTTTAATTTGAAAGTTCGGAATAAATCCGAACAAAGCCTGAAGAACTGTAGCGTTTTAATCCCCCCCCCCCCAAGATAATGCAGAATTTTTCCTTAAAATCTCGTGGGTTTATTACATATGGAAATTGGACGGTCTGGTTTTGCGAGACAAAGGTAATTTTTGACAACCGACGAAAGTTTTGTGAGACAACTAAAATGAAATGTTTCACACCGGTTGCAAAACGCGTTTTACGAACACGACGATCGACATTTCGTTTCGGCAATGATTTTCGCCGTTTTACAATTCGGTCTCATTTATATAGAGTAAATAGGTGCATATAAACCTTTTGTATTAGCTCTTACGTTACCGTTAATGTTTTAGGAACATTTTCATTGCAACAAATTTTAAGACATAAATTTTTCAGTTTCTCCGCCTTTCTCGGAAATGATTTTAATTAAGGGTCGATAGATTTTAATGAAATTTACGTAGATTATGAATTTCAGCCTAAAATGTGTGTCATATTTGAATTGTTTCAATATCGAAAAAGGTTTTAACCGCGAAAATGTGTATGCAAGCCCTTTTTCGAAACATCTCATTTTAACTAGAAAAAAAACTGCTAAACTACGATATTCATGAGAAAAAAAATATCTATTCCTTTTATGTTTTTATTTATAAAATACTATAATCAACTTTATTAATTATTAATTTTTTATCGTTTGTAAAGAAACTCTAGTGTAATATTTCTTCTTATTTTAATATATCTGTTAATTACACTTCTGGTTTACGTTTATAGTACAGTAAGTAAATTTAAATACACTGATATAAAACAATTATTTATTTTTTTATTAAATACCCGACGCGTTTCGAAGACAAATCTTCATGATCACCACGCGGGGGCTATTATATAGATGAGAGAAAAGAAACAGAAGGAATAATTGAAACAAGAGAAAACAAAAAAAAAAAAAAATGTTATAATAGAAAAGAAATAGTTACAAATGGGTAAGGTAAATATTAACAAAAAACTATGCCGTGTGTTCAGTGGAACCCGAACTGCTTTCGGTTTGCAATATACTGAATAATCATTTTCTAAAATTGCTCGCCAGTTTCTTATTTCATCTAAAATTCAGTATAGCGATAAAAGGTACGTTGTTGCCAGAGATTGACTTGTTCTTCGTAAAATCTTTTTCGTTATATTTAAAATTATCAGTCATGTTAAAGTAAAGAATTTGTCTCGCAAAACCGGTGGTAGTACGCCTATGGAAATCGGCCGTGTAATAAAGTTGGCCGAAAAATTTATGGTAGTTCAAAACTGAACATCGCAAAAAACAATTAAGAATCATTTGGTGGTTATTGGTATAGTCTACTCCCAAAATTTGGTAGGGAACGGTTCAGTTTCTAGAGACTATTAAAAAAATAATGTGAAGCCGATTGGCGAAATCAGGCAAATCGCTCAATGATTTCGTTTTTCGATGATATGAAGTATTTAAATTGATTTTATAATTACAAATTCGGCAAGTAGTACATTCACTGTATATAGCACAGTTAAGACGGTCGAAAATAATTCCAAGTAATTTTATTTTTAACGTGTAATTTCATACTGTGGAAATTGCCGAGTTAATAATATAAAATCATGCAGAAATTCGGTTTGTTTAATGATTATTTAAATTTAAAAAGAAAATTTATATAAAATGAGACCGAATAGTGTAAAAATCACTGTTGAAACGAAATATTGATCGTTGTGCTCGTAAATCTGCTCGATTTAGCTTAAAGGAGGTGCCGTTTTGTCGGCTTTCGAAAATTAATTTTTTTTAAATTTAAAAGTTACTATTTTATAATCATTAAACGAACTGATTTTCTGCATAACTATAATTAGTAAATGTTTTGCGTCATATTAAATATTAATTCATTTATAATTTTATACAGCCGGCACCACTGTCCGGAATTAATAATTTTTTCAACTAGGCAATTTCTACAGTATGAAAAGACGCACTTTACACACTAAAAACAAAATTACCTAGAATTATTTAGCAGAACTTTTTATTATTTTCGATAGTCGTCTTAACTATACTATATACAACGAATATCAGTACTACTTGCCGAATTTGTAATTATAAAATCAATTTAAATACTTCATATCATCAAACGAAATCATTCAGCGATTTGCCTGATTTCGCCAGCTTCACATTATTTTTTTAATAGCCTCTAGAAACTGAACCGTTCACTACCAAATTTTGGGAATAGACTATATGACCACCAAATGATTTTTAATTGTTTTGCAATGTTCAATTTTGAACGGACAACTTTACACAGCCGCGGAAATCTTCGTAAAATGAGAAATCAGTCGACGTTTTTTAATACTGATCATTTTCGTTACCTCTGCGTTTGTCGTACTTATTAAAGAAATGCTTGTAATTGAAACGCACCGACACAATTATCACCGCTATTGTTATTATTATTATTTTTATATAGCTGCAAAATGAGTTACAACGCGTGATTTCTATTAAAAAGTACGTTTTTATAAATCTGCCCGGCGGCGGCACACTGTCGTGTCAGGAAGTCATTTATTGGGCATTTTCCAAATCGTCGGTATTTAGCAAAACAGCGGTGGTGCCCCCTCTGATTTAATTTTAATTAGATTTCTTTTTCAGGTGGTGCCTGGAAAAGCTTTTAGGTACTGAAAAAGTGAACTGATACGAATTCAAAGGATAGTAGCGATTGCTTGCGGCGGGAAGATATTTCTTTGCAAGGATAATTGAAATTGAAAAGGGGGGAAATAAAGGTACTTAAACGTGCAAGAGGAAAATTCGGACGCGTATTCTGGGAAAATAATTTTATTTTTGCATTATTTAGAGAAAATGAATTTTCAAAGTGAAAATTATCAGTGAAAAGAGATTCACTGTCTTCAAATTTATTCGCCATCACATCTACGCATTGCGATTTTTTTCAAAGTTTACACAATTAATGTGCCATTTACGTTTTTTCTCTTCAAATGAACGAGCTTTTATTCTTCAGTTTTTTCTATCCATTTTCCGATTATTTTTGATAATGTTTTAATTTTTTTCCCTGAATTTGAAGAAAAGAAAGAGATATAAAAAGGGTCGTGTGCGGCAATGTTCACGAATGACGGAAAAAAAAGGGTAAGAGCGAGGGTTTGCGAATGAAAACAGAAATAAACGCCGGATCTAATAGGAAAGTTAGATTCGCGGTATTAATGTATTATCAGAAGAAGAGTTTGCAGAAGAGGCTCTTGCTGGTGGTGAACCCGGTTCCGAAATGAGCTGGATTTGCTTTCCCGAGACAAGTACGAATAGCAAAGTGAGGTGTCCCGTAAATTAGTCTAAATTCCGCATTACCGATTTTTCACGACGAACCATTTCACATTCCATTAGTGTTGATCATTTTTCCTCATTCGTTTCATGTACACGGTGCGACCATGAGAGGGGGGAGGGGGGTTAAACAGATTCTTAAAAATCTTAAAAATTTTAAAAATCAACGATGTAGATTCAATGTGTTTTTATATACGTAAAATTATGCTGACTTTCGAAACTAACTGCGAACGCAACGGAAGGAAAAGAACGAAAAATTGTTGTATTAACGTTATAACTGTTGCTGGCGCATAAATTTCTCGCGTTGGTGTCGAATAAAATTTAAGTTTACTACAATACCAAATTGTAGACGTAGAAAATTGTTTTCGTAAAAACACGGCCAAGATTAACGACTGTGTTGGCTCGAGTGTGTGCTCATTGAACCAATTTTGTAGGCATTGAAATTTGTAATGAAAAAAAGAAAAAAAAAAGGTTGGGGGGAGGCCTAAAGTAGACATATGAACAGGGGCAGTATATTTGCGCCGTCAGACTTCTCCTCTTACATTACGACTGAAAATGGTTACCGAGGTAAAAAATTACTGGAGTACGCGAGCAGCATAAATTTTATTTCCGCTGTTGCGCCGGTAAAATTTCTATTTGTGCATAGCGTTATGCAACAGAAATGGAAGTTTTATTAGCCGTCGCGGCTGATGCGGGCAATACAGTGAATTCTGTTGCGGACAAATTTTTTCCGGCTTCATTCGCTTCAGCGGTTCCTACAGTTCATCTTTTAATAGGAAATGGAAGAGCGAGATAAAACATTTATATTGTGAGAAGAAGTATTACATTTCACGTGTTTGCGATAATAAGTAGAGACCTCTTTTTGCACCAAGCGCTGAAATTTGTTGCCCGATGTGTTTATTTCGCCAGGTTAGCTTCGCGTAAATTTTTTACCAAGTTCGCTTTTTCCACTTTTGATGATATTGTGCACACATACACCACCTTAAACTTTTTAGAAACTGATTTACCTATGCAATTCAACGTCCGAACGGCATTCATGGAACAAAAGTCGAAGTTACTACTAATCTGTGAGAATAGAAATTATTTCCCTGGTCTTTTTGAGAACATAATGAAATATAAATATAGATAACGAACGTTACGATATACGTTAATTGATGTCGCAGGAACGGTTTTTTTTTGTTGTTTTTTTTTTTTTTTGTAGAATATCTCATCTTCAGCTGGAAAGAAGAAAGGAATAAGTTCAGTGGCGGATCCACGGGAGGGGGGATAGGGGACACTTCCCCCTCCCAAAAGAACCAATGCCCTTATGAAAAAATTTGTTATAACTGAGAAACTTTTTTTTTTTTTTTTTTTAATTTATGCTATAAAAGATTTGTATAAATGTTACCTATGGATTTAATTATAACTAATATATTAAAGTTTTCTAACAAAAAACTATTAATGTTCCGTTTTTATTCTATTTCAAACACAACTGTCGTCGATCTTTTGTGTATTTCTTATTTATTTTTAATTTTTATTTTGTAATTTTAATTAAAAATAGAGTTCAATGAGAAATATATGTATTTAAACTTCCCCATGAGGACAAAGAGAAATCAGGATCGGATTACTAACAGAAATAAAGAAGAAGTAAAGTCTAATAAAAATACTATCTTTCTTACTATTTATGAACTACCATTTTAGCTAAAATTTTATCTACATGTAAGACAAAAGTTAAATTAAAAATTGTAATAATTATGTATTTTTAAAACATTTTTATGAATTTCTATAAAGGTCGTTTTTGATTTCCTTTATGAAAAAAGGGATATTTCTCAAATCTACTGCCTACCGCAGTAGATATTACGTAATTATATAATTTCCCATCCACTCCTGAATACACGGAGAGCCAACACACTTATTTTCGTCGAATTCAGAAATTAGTGCAGTATACATAATTACTAATTCTTTTTCGTATAGTTAAAATAAACAAACGGTTTGTGAAATAACAATAGAGTTTGTGTCCGCTGTTTTTTAGCGCGCGGTAAAAACAATCGTTATGCCACATTTAAAGTAAAAGTAAAATGAGTATCCCACGCACCCTTGATAACGTATCATGGATTGTAAAATTAACCTTTTCATAATGTACTCATGGATCTAATGGGAATCTGTAGCGAATATCGGGGCCAGTTTCTTTTTCATAAGATCCGCCTCTATTTTCTCAGGTACACAAAACCTGGGAGCGATTTAAGTCAGGAACAAGAGAATTCTCGAAACTGTAACACCTCTGGTTTGGTAACCTATCTTCTAACTGCAAGGCTACTGCGCTACCTAGCATCTAAGAATTTTTCGGGGTTTTCCTTTGACCATGTCTAAAGGACCGAGCTATATTTATTTATATATTAATGACAAACGCTACTTCCACTTACTGCGTGCCATTAACTATTTTTCGTTTGTAGTTTATAACTATTTCTTTTTCATTTCGAATATTCGTTTTTCGATTATTACCTTTAGCCGTGATTAATATAATGTATAATCTTGAACGATTCTTGTATTTCCTGTATGTTTAATTTTGTTTCTTCAGTTTTATCGCACTATGGTTTTTGATAATTTTTTGGGAGTTTCTGTTATGTGTTGGTCTTTGTGTTATATTATTACAGAAGTTGTTATCGAGAGATTTGGCGAGATTATGTTGAGACACTTCCCCTGGAAGTTATTTTTATAAATTCCGATATTTTTTCCTCGCCACAAGTTTTTTCAGTCTTGACAGGAGCACTGTAAAATAATTGTAGTCTATTGCATGACACCATTGCTTTTTAGTTTCGTCACTGGTACAATATTTTTTTGTGATAGTTTTTTTTTCTTTTTTTTTTTCGATGAGTTTTTTATGATTCTTGCATGTTTCATTATTACGTCTAGGTCGAAGCAATCGCCGCAGGAATGTGAGCGGGTTTTTTCCCATACTGCGCATGCGTTAAATAAATTCTCTAATGAAAATTTTCATTAAATTATTGCGCATGCGCAAACTTTTTACTATTTTTTTTTTTTTATATTGTACTTTTTAATAAATTACTGCTTGATTCGTAATATTATACTATATTGTTGTATTTATGCCACAACCTCTTTTCGATGGCACCATACCCATAAAGCAGTTCTCGGGAAATAATAAGTTAAAAAATATTCTCCAAATGTTTTAGTATAAGGATCCTCTATAGTTTGTTTTAAAAAGCCATTTATTAAAATAACGAACTCTTCAATTTTAACTTTCTGTAATATTACTCTTAATGTTTTATAAATCATTGCACGCTTTTCTCGATTTGCTATTTTACTTGTAATATTTTGTTTGCAACAGCTCAAGGAACAGGTTGTGGAGTAGTATCCGATGAAAAAATTATTCTCCGTTACTCTCTTCCGGCACTATTCACTATTCTTTCGGTGAAACTATTTGCTATAAAACTTTCAATAGAAAATGTAATAATTTCCAATTCTCACTCCTCACACCTTATACATACAGACACTCATTAAATGCGATCACATCAATTCAAAAATACAACTCTCTTCACGGAAATTATTCGCACTCTTTGTAGTACAAGTACCCGTGTTTCGTTCGCATGGATCCCATCAAACGTTAGGATCCAGGGGAATTCATTCGTGGATACTGCGACAAAAGAAGGCTCATTGTTCTTTCCGGTACCGAACATTGAAATTTTTTGTCAATGAAGTGTAAAAGTCACTTCAAACATGACAAAAACAGTAGACCAACATCCCAACTACTAACAAGCTGCGTTCAATTCGAGATACTATTCGACCATGGCAAACCTCATTATTCACCAATCAAAGGAATGAAATCGTTGTCACAAGACTCCGCCTAGGTCACTCCAAAATCACTCATAGTTCCCCCCTGTCTAAAAATACCTATTAAACTGTGTTTCAATTGCAATTCTCCTGTCACAATCCAACATTTATTCGTCAGCTGTCCCACCTATAATTCATACCGAGCACAAATTCTCCAGTCGTCCAACCTTTCCGAAATCCAGTCTGATCGCCACGACAAAATTGAACGCCTGCTACGTGTTCTCAAGACCACTAGCGTGATCCACTCTGTCTAACTCTTATCTTATCCGTACCTCTGGCCTAGTATACGGCACGCTAATCAAAGAAGAAGAAGAAGAAGAAGAAAAAAAGAGATAACTAATGATGGGAATTTGGAAAGGACCTAAATTACAATGCCCTAGAGAAATTCAGCGCGCATGGTATATATATATATATATATATATATATTTATAAATGTGTATAAAAAATATGAATGACCGGTAGGTAATGAGAAGAAATAGGAATAAACCAATGAAAAGTAAGTTTAAGAGAAGGAAAAACCTGGAAAAAATAAAAAGCAATTTATACGAAGAAAATTTTATTGATAGTAATTGGGAAAAAAACCGATGATAACAAAATGTTAAGGCCTACTAGTGTGATGCTAAACAGAAGGAATTTAATTAATAAATTTCGAACAATTGAAAATGAGGATTAGTGCTTTGTTTCAAATTCCGATCGTATCTATTTATGGAATAACTTTCCAGGTTATATTTAAGTTCTTCCTATTAAATATGTTTTTAATATTGTCCCACAGTTTTTTATTTTGTGTTGTTCTTTTATTTTTTATTTTTTCCAAGTTCGTTATTACTGTAAAATTGTTTTGGTTCATAATTATCCGCTAATTTTCTATCAGTTTGTGTTGAGAACGGTATGTATCGATATTAATGTTTTAATTTATTTGTTCTCAACTAATGGTAATTTATTTTTTCAATTATTTTTCGTTTTAAATGTTATTTCCAATTCTTATTTTTTGAATATTTTAATTTGCGTATTTTGTATTAGTGAAAGAGAATGCGATCCGTTTTTAGTGATGTTATTTAATAGGGTTTTTTTTTGTTTTTTTTATTTCGATTAATGGGTGTAATTATTGAATTGATAATGTTTTTATGCTGCATCTGTCGTTAGTTTCGATTGTTTTCCGTGTATTTGTTTCAGATTGTAATTTATTGAGATGTGCAAAGGGTGTATTTATTAATCAGTTTTACGTTAAGACGATTAGAACTTTAATTATGACGTTTCTGTTATCGTTAGTTTTCTATATAAATATATATATATATGTATGTATTCTGTATAAATTTGTTACTGTTTTAAATTAATTCTTCGTTTCATGAATTATTGCCGAATTTTACTTGATGTTTAATTTTTCGGCATCTTTCATTCTGATTATACACGATCACACACTGTGGAAGTGCATTCTGCTCAGTTACATGTTGTGCGAATGAATTTTTACTGGAATTATTAACCAGTTTTGCAACTCCTGATGAAGCGATTTCTATATTTCTTTTGATGTTATTTCTTTCATTTTATTTTGTGGCATATCGGCTAAAGTTACTTACTGGTAAAGTGTTCAGACGAGATAAGGTGATACGTGCGGAGTATATAGTTTTGGAAAAGCTTTTACGCTAAAAAAGGACCGTAACTTAATTTATAGGAATATTGACAGGCTTATATTTATGTCTTCACTGCGCTGCTGGAGCCTTTCCAGAAGTATAAAATTATCATAATTCAAGGAATTTTCGTTTACTGACGGACAGTTGTTCAATTTATCGAATTTGCGTTACGCCTTTTATCTTTTCAACATTCATTTTATACGCATGCGTTTATATAATAATAATAATAATCTTCTCTAGTACTGTGTACACCTTTTTCTTCTTCAAATTCTTTGTTGAAATTTTTCATCAGCGTTGTTCCTAAAGTAGCTGCGTGCTAAATTAAGTAAAAATTTCCAAGCAGCGATTTTTACAAAAATTAATTTTTCCGAGCCACAGTTATTCAGGCGCGGATAAATAAATTCATAAATATATATTTAAAATTTAAATAGAAAAAACGTTTGAAGTACAGTGATGCACATAAATCTTTTCAGGCATCGTCAAATTTTGATAATCTCTCTCTCTCTGTGAATTTTTATTCTTTCTGTGTCCTTACTTCTTTCGTTTTACTCAGCCATTTAGAGTCAACGGCGTGCTAATTCGGCAATAGAATGTGTTTTAGAAAACAACTTTCACGTACAAGCTTTTAATTGAAGTTTTGGATTAGTTCTGGTTTTAGTTTTCCTGACTTCCGCCGTAATTTCGTTTCCAGTCTCGAAATATTTATTAAATATTTCAAAAGTCCAGTTTCTACTACATAGTTTTGATTTCGAATTTAGCAGTTCGTTTCCATAGATTATATACGATGCTCTGTCCTTTTTAAGCTTTATTGGTGACGAATTTATCTGTAATACAAGTTGTAATACTGAACAGTCGGAAAATTTAAACGAAATCAATGTTTGTAAATAGCATTTGTAATTTTTACACCCCTTTAAATTAGAAATCTTTCAGAACACTTCGGTGTAGAGTTGTTCTTTTGCTACTTTTGTCCGTCGCCGGTCTAGGCAACTCGTTAGAATAAGTTTGATCCGAGTATATATCTGCATAGTCGATCGCTACACCGCATTTCGGTGATATTTAGCTTATCTTAAAAAGTCCCACTTTTGTTATCTTACTCGCTTTTCAACATTGCACCTTTCTTCTTACGCTTCTGTTCTCAATATAAATCCTTTATTAATTCACTGCATATTTCTGTGGAATTTACTTCCAGATGTTTGACTTTGTCGAAAGCCTTTGATGAATTGATTTTTTAGGGTCCGTAGCAAAATTTTACTTCGCATGGCAAGGCAATTGACTGCAACTATTGTACTTACCTTGTTTCTTTTTTGTCCAAATTCAGTTGTTGTTTTTTTTTTACATCAAATTTCCCTTCCATCCTCGGGCTTACTATTGAATGCGGAATTTTTTAATACATGATTTAAAAGCGATTATTTGTATTTCATGTATTCTCTTTCGTTTTCCCTGCTACCGACACTTGCCTTCCGGTATTTTAGAGTAAGTTTCCGGACTAATAGATTTTATTTGTCTGTTCGCGTAGAGATATCTTTTATTATTCTCGTCCGCGTATTTTATTAAGCCTACTACGGACATCTTACCTACGATCTGCAACTTTAGTAACTTTTGTTTATTGCTTTAATTCTGACCGGATTTTCGCCCATTTCTATATTCGTTTCATTATGTGTAGTAACATGGTTACACTTTTGGTACTTCCTCTTCGCCGCTACAATATTACTTCCAGTTTTCAATACTCTCTGCGCTACTTTTATGTTTCATTTTTTTTATTGCTGTATTTTGTTGTCTTTCTATGTTTTCCGTTTCCTCATACTTTTTGCTAAACAATCCCCCCCGTTCTTTAATATTTACATTTTTTATGAACTTTTTTTATATCCTTACAAGCATTTAAGTAGCAAAACGGCGCCAAGTGACTTTGGAGTCGCATTCGTTGCATTATTTTTTGGTAGCTTGTAACGTGTTGAATAAAATCGTTTAAATAAAACGCATGATATACTATAATAAGCGCCGCATTACTAATTCCACTTGGTGTCCGCTGATGAATAACATTTGTAAGTGGCAGACTAAATATTAAAAATTTATAATTTAATTGCGTTTAGTGGATTCCTTTTTGATTTTTTGATCGCGCTACAAAATAGAGTAATGTGTCTGAAGCAAATAGATTAAAATGCCCGTTCCGTTTGAATGATATTAAACATTTTTAAATTTAGAATTATGAAGAATATTTGAGGAACACATTTAATTTTCATCAAAAGTTACATTTAAGAAAACACTTTCGAACTAAGAAATAATAACATTGTTGTATATGCGAAGGAATTTTTTTTAAGTACGGAAAGATTCTCAAAAGTTACATTCGTGGAGTTCATGAAAAAATTGTCGATGTTAAATCGTATTTGGGGCAACTGAACTCCGTGAAAATTGATTTAGTTGCGTTTCAACTAAATTTAGCGACAGTATATACATATGTAAATACATTTTTTTAACACTTTTATTAGATTACTCATGTTTAAATTATCGAAATTTATATTTTAAAAACTGTAAAACAATGAGCTGCGAATTTGAAGAAAATTGTTTATATTAAAATTTTTCCCATTGTACGATTATTCGACGCTGTTTGAATACTTTTAAAATCGAAAAAAAAACTATGTTGCATATACGTAAAAGTTTTTGTGATCCCATTAAAAACTTAACGCTGGATTTTTTTTTCTTTCCCGTAATGTTACATTATAAATGCGCATTTAAAATTTACCGCAGTCTTAAAAATAATGAAAGTAATGAAAATTTAATTACATCATTCTAGAAACACATCTTTGGTACATTTTATGCCCATTTTACTGTTTATATATTCCTCGATTCACTCTCGTTTTTTTTGTTTTTTTTTTTTTTTTTTTTTTTTTGATCGCCTCTTTTGAAAAAAAATACTACATCTTATCCAACGGATTCCTTTCTGAAAATATCTAAAAAGTTCCTCCATTCCTGGCATGTTCCTGATTTGATCGGGCAGCATAGGGTTATTGGTTTTTTCATTTTTTTGAAGCATGCGATCGGATCATACAGCAGTCTGCAGCGTTCTCCTCTTATAGCTTCCTTAAATGGAAACGACCATGATGTTTTTGTATAATTCAGATTTTCCACTACTTGGAATAACCTTGTGGAATTTTTCAAATGACCGTGTAAAATTTTCCAGCCAAAAGATTATAAAGTTTAAAAAAAAATAATGAAAATATTTCATTTACAATTGAATTTTAAACCGAATATCCCCGATTTAATGTTTGAAGCAGTTCCACTTTTTCTCTTACGTATCATCGAATAGAATATGTGGGAGTTACGAAATCAATAGTTGTTCAGAAGTTATTCACGTTAACTCGAGAACAAATTGTATTCGCGCGATGCTTACAGTAAGTCGGGCAAGCTACACTAAAGGATAACGGAATGGATTTCGAACGTAACGTTATCTTTTCGACGAGCGGATTAGGAACACAGCGATGTTTTATTGCTGCTACCGAAATCATACTGTTCTACGTCATATAAGCTGTCACGTTGTTTATTTTCTTTGATATCAAATAATTTTCACTAATATTAACATTTTTGTGATTTGTTTGAAATAGTCTTTCTCAGGACTGATATCATTTTACGATGCATGTAAGGTAATTTATTTTTCATAACGAGAAAACGGGAAGTGAACGATATTTTTTTCCATGTTGCCAACGGTTTAGAATTTTTGATTTTAGTTCAAATGCCGAAATTTTTACCAACAATATAATAATAGGCCAATTGGAATAATCGGTAGATAACAAGTTTGATGCGGAATAGCATGCGAAAGAAAACTGAGACCAGAAAAAGGCGCGCATTCTTTTATCATGTCGGTAATTGTAATACTTCATTTTTAGGATTCCATACGCATATAATATACGAAATCCTAATACGATGATTCAGATATGACAAAAATATTTAATTAAAATATACAATAGTTCAGGAACGGTTTGACACTTATAAACTTCAAAATTAGATCATAAATTATTATTAAAATTCTCTCTAAAACCATATCTATAATTTGAAACTAACCTGATAAGCCTGGGCAGCAAAAATCCCAAATAACCATCAAGAATATATAATATGGAGTTTAAATCGACTCAAAAGTTACCCTTAAAAAATTCACCTTATCACCGGATAACCCTTTAAATATAAAACAAAACGCAGAAGTTTTTTATTGCGGTTAGAAAATTATATATAGCCCAAAACCGAAGAAAAAAAAAGAAGAAAGTTCACGTAAGTAATAACCCGAGTAACGTAGTTGGGAAAACCAAAACGTATCTCAAACATACGCATAAAGGACCGCTTTGTAGGAAAAATACAGGCGAACTTACAACTTTATATTCAGGAAGCTCGAGTTTTACAAAACATATTTTTTTTATAGGCATGTGATATATATATATATATATATATACTAGCTGACCCAACCACGCGTTGCTGTGGCTTAGTAGTTATAATAGATTAAATTCATTTTTTACTTATTATTTTGATGCAACCAAATTAATTTTTACTAATAAACCTGAAAATATTTAGCCGATTTTGAATCATATGTAGAGAATGAAATTATCAAACTAATATACACTTATTGAATTTATATTTTATTTATCTAATCTTTAACTTTAATCTGTAATCAATGACTTATTTACACAATATACTAAATAAATTAGTTACATAAAAATTAAATGTTATAAAATTGGTTTCGAACTATTAGGCATATTATTTTAAAAAATTGAAAATTATCTAAGCACTAATTTGTGCACAATGTTCTTGGTCAACCTGTCTTTTGCTAACACGAATAGACACTTGATGGTGTTCCCACACGTGAGCAGCAGGCAACATGCGTTTATTCTTGCAATTTCTTTTTCCGATTCAGTAGTTCTTATAACACGCATACGCCGTGCATTTCTGCTACGCGCATTGTTGAGGTTCGATTGTCTCCGCGGCATTATCTTATACTGAAATATAAAGCAACTTAGATGCCCAACAATGTCAGAGAGTTGTATCACTGCCACACTATTGTTGTGGGAATATTAAAATAATTTTTTTTTTTTTTTTATCAAGGCAGGACGTTTAATTAAATACACTGAAATATAAATAAATTAAATGCTGCGCATAATAAAATTGTCAAAATTTGTTTTATTTAATATAACAAAAATATTTATGTAAATAATTAAAACAGAAAGTATCCTATCTGTTAAGAGTTGGATTAAATTGCATGTACTTTCAAAATTTTATAAAAATCGGTTAAGTAAATTCCGAGTTTATCCTGCACAAACATAAAGACACGGGATTTTTATATATATATAGATATTTGAAAAGATCGTTATTTGTTGGGAACGAAACCGTATTTCATTTTCTTAACGAAACCTTCGATGTTGGTGAAAAGTTCATATCAGATTTCTTTGTTTTGAATTTTGTATTATGTAAATGTAAATCGTAATTATCTTTAGCTTAATATACGGAATCCTCAGTGCAAACTTTTAGAACGAGCCTTCTTTTAATATAAAATTTACGTAAATAGAAAAAAGCATTTTTAATTCCCACGGTCCGTTATAATGAATTTTATCTTATGTTTAGTATGTTTTCTTTTATATTCTTTCGGGTACCATGTGAGTAATGATGAAAATCGGTGAACATAAATTAAGTATTTGTCAAAAAACGTGAAAAAATGTGATCCCTTTGGATAATTTCTTTTTCTTATTATTTTTTATTAGTATAACAGAGGCGGTTGACTTAAAATGCTATCAAACGCTTCAAACTTTTCTGCAGCTGTCGTTTTTAAACCAAAAACAGCGTATCATCACATATAAATATGGGAAATTCTTCGCTATTGTATATAGTTCGTCGTCTCGTTTTCGTCTTCGCAATTCATATTTGTGTTCGATGGCGGTTTTCGCTTTTGGAAACATAATGATTTAATCTTCTTATTACTGCGCAGCTTCATAAATAAGAAGTCCCACCGTAAGTTTAAGCATGTAAAGACTATATTGCTAATTTAATAATACCATAGAAACGCAAAAAAAGCATTATTCATATGTGTTGTAGTGTATGTTAAGTTGTTCCGGTAGTTTAATAAAATTTATAGTATAAATTATTAGTTGTATTTTTTTTTTTTTTATTGTGTAAAATTGGGACATTTCTTCGTTATAAAATCTAATGTGAGCCGGCCTAAGAATTACGTTGTAAATTTTGATCATTTTATACAAAGTATAGAAGAGGGGAAGAGACAGGAATGTAAGCAAGAGGGGTCAAGGGGCATAGCCCCTTGCGAGGCTAAAATGGCCGAGCTTATATATACATATATATATATATATACACATACATATATGTTTTTATATTGAATTATAAATTAAAAGAAAAAAAAAAAAAAAAAAACTGCAAAATATTTTAGCAAATCGGTTCTTCCGGACTTTTTTTTTGTTTTTCATTTTAACTTCCATTTTTATTATTCACGTCCGTGAGAATATCATTCTTTTTTTTTTTTTTTCATAATTCTATTAACAAAGGTTAGTGTATTTAAAGAAACCAGCTTTCAAATTTATTTTGTATGCGTTTAAAGTTTAAACGCAAAACAATCTAAAAAAGTGCGATCAAATGTATCAGTCTTAATATTTCGCAAATTATTACTATTTATTATTTTCAATATCTTTTAAAAGAAGTCTAGAAATCATCGTGGCTTGTAAGAAATTGTGTTAAAAAATGATCCGCTACAAGACTTTATTTAATAATCGCTCTTCTTTCCTGGGCACTAATTTGTACGTTCGACGTCCTACTTGAATCCTATCCTGCTCTTTGGCTATATATATTTTATTATTAAATTTTATCAATATTTCTCATTTGTAATGATTTCATTTTGTTTATTTTTCCTAATTACGGTTCTACGAGTAGGACAACACCCATAATAACATTTTTGGCTTAGTAAGAGAACGTTTTTAAGCCGATATTACGTTTGTTAATATTTTTCTTTGCTCTGATTTTATTTTATTTCTTTTCTTTTTATTTAATTTTGGATAATAAATAACACTTCTATATTCCATTATTGATCAAAATAAAGTTGAATATAGAATCATTAAATTGAAGACCAAAAGTATTTTTATAAGAGAGCAATAATTTTTGAGTGTTTTTTTTTTTTTTTTAAATTTTATTTAAAATATAATTTATGTAACTGCTAAGTGTTTAAATTTTTTTGCAGCCCAGCATTTTTATTTTGACCCTTTAAAAATTCCAGTGTACGGCAGCCGGATTCTAACCCGGTTCTACCCGAACGAACACCACTGCCTAACCAATTACACCATAGTGTGTGGGTCTCCTTGAACTTCAACTATTTGCTTTATTTTCTTTTTAATTTTAGGTTTATTTATTTTCTTGCTTATCAAAAGCATATTATTATTATTATTATTATTGTTTTTGTTTTTTTTTTCAATTGAACCTTAATCCTAATTCCTTTTGTTCCTGAACGATGATTTTAATTTCATCATTGATGTTTATTGTTTTTTGTTTTTTTTTATGACTTTAAGCCTTGCTATAAGAAGAAGATTATCCGTTTAAATTATTAAGTTTATATTGAACCCTGCTGCTTTATGTATCTTCGCCGTAACTATATTGAAAATTAATGGAGAAAGCGCTGATCCTTGAAGAACACTCGCTGTAAATATCCGTTTGCATATAAGCTGTTCATTGCTATAAAATCGTATTATTCCGTTGTTTAAGAATCTTTTAATTAAATCAGTTAGGCTGACTGGATCTTTTAAATAGTTTAAAATACATGACTATTTTACGCAATTAAACGCTCCGCTTACGTCAAAGTTTATCAGTAAAATTATTTTATAGTTCTCATTCACATCATTTCTATGTTTCAAATTATATCCGTACACAAGTGTATCCGGTTCAGTAGTTATTTTCGCATACATTCTAGTTGATAATTGCGTAACAGCACAGTTTTTTAATAAACTTTTCCAAATTGGTCTGCACGAATTCGTATCTTACGGATTTTTATTGTAGGTTTATTTATTAATTTAATTTTTCCCATTTTTTGGATTCAAATATTTACTATAAAATACGTCTGGGAGATTTTTATTCGCAGTTTTAGTCTTTTTATTAAATATTTCGTTATACCCGTGGGTCGTTTTGTTGTTTAACTTATTAATTATGAAATTTAATTCATAACTTTTAATCTCAATGTCCATATTTTTTTCTGTATAAAAATTAACCGCGTCATTTATATTTGAAAATAATTTATTGCGTATTAATTCAAAATTTGTCTTTTTCATTTATTATTCGTTCGTTTCTAGGAAAATTAATTACTTTCCATGATTTTTTTTTTTTTTTTTTTTGTAGGGTTTACTGCAAACAGTAGAATTTTCAATTGGTATTTTCCGAGCTTCATTTTTGTTCTCAACTATTACCCTTTCATAATTTTCCTTTTATTTAAATATCATTTTTGCTATTATTGCAACTTTTTCGATTTTTTTTTATTAATATACTTTCGTATTTTAGCCTGGTTAGTTTTTTAATGATTTTCTCATAATTTTCAAGTGATGTATTCTAGCAGTGTATTTTTAATATTCATTTTTTTCACTTCTGTATTTACACTTTTTATTTGATCAATTTTTTTGAATACGCGTATTTTGATCTTACATATTTGTTTTCTTTAGTGTCCTACGCCTCGTTTATTAATTTTATTTCCTTTGTAGTAAATTCCATACTTTTTATTTCAACTTTAAAAATATCGTAATTTATTGTTTTAATTTCTTGCGGGTTTTTTAGTGTTTGGACGATCGTAAAAATTTTAAATTTAATTGTTTTATGTTGGAACAAATTTCTTTTACTTTTAAGTCATTCGTATTTTTATTATTAGGGTTCGGATTTATATGCACTAAAAAAACTCGAAAATATGCATGAAAGGCTAAACTATGCACAAAAATATACACTAAAAATTTCATAGTAAATAGCGTATATTACAAAAATAAAATAAAATTTTTTGTTTTTCGCTTCACATTTTTATTAATATGCTGTTATTATTATTATTATTATTATTATTATTATTATACTTATTTTTGATTTACATAAACGACTTATGTAATCTAAATGTGACCGGAAAAATTTATAGTTATGCAGACGATACAGTACTAGTAATGAATTCCCCTTCGCCAGAACGGCTTCAAATATTAATCCAGAATGACGTAGACAAAATAGCCCGATGGTTGAATAACAATAAATTAGTTTTAAATGAGAACAAAACGAAACTCATGATCTACACTCATCAAAAAGGAGAATTATGGGAAAATTTTGAGATTTTTTGTGGAAACGGAGTAAAAATAAATAGAGTGCATGAAATTAAATACTTAGGCCTAATAATTGACAGTAAATTAATCTGGAATAAACAAGCAATATTGGTTGAACAGAAATTAAGAAAATTAAACTATATTTTCTATTATCTAAATAACTTCTTTTCTCCAACACAATTACGACAACTGTATCTAGCCTTATATCAACCTGTTTTGGGATATGGCATCATACACTGGGGTGGAATAGCCGACTACCACTTAAAATCTATTACAGCTTTACAAGGAAGAATGCACTTATCGGGCAAGTTGCTAATAAAGATTTATTGAGAATACAAGAATTATATAAACTACAACTTCTAAACTTTGTCTACAAAAATAAAATGAAATTTAATATAACACAGCCAGAAGGAATTACACAAGATGTTCAACCTCAGAACGAGCAAATACTCCTCATTTTAATAAATATCATACACGCATACAATCCTTGTATATATAGAGGTGCAGAGTCTTATACAATGCATTACCGCACACATTATTAAAAGTTCAATTAAGAAACTATAAAAAAAGACGAAAACTTTTGACTGATTACCTTCTCTATTCGTGAAAACTTAAATCCGGATGTCTACGATTAAGACCAAATTATTATTACCACTACTACTATTACTATTTTTTATATTTATATATAATGTGTGCGTGTAAGAAATAATAAATAAATAAATAAATAAAATAAAAGAGTTATTTTATGAAAACGCTATTATTAATTAATAGAAATATAATTAGTACTCGTACATATTGCCAAATTACGCTAAATTGTTTTACACGTATGTAAATATCGTTACTATTGTAAAAATCGTTTATTTTATTAAATGCTAATTAGAGACTGCACTCATATTACACCTGGTTTCTTACCATATTTTAAGCGCTAAGTTCATGTCACAAATATCCTTTACTTTTATTCTTTATTTTTACTTTATTTTGTTATCTTTTGTTTGTCTCACTTTTATTTTACATACATCAATGTATATTGTAATTTGAAAGATTAATTATATTACCATATGAATCCACTACTCGCGCAAAACTGCGCATTTGTGGAAATATTGTAAAATAATAATAATAATAAAGGTTTGATTATTATTATTAATATTATTATTATTAAATTAATTTACGTATAAAACAAATTAAATTATAAATTTGATTTAAAAAATTATTACATTTAGCATTAAGAATTTTTTCTAAATTTTCTACACGAAAATGATGTCTTTTATCTGTTAACATACTAGCTTTCAGTGCAGAAAACGACCTCTCTACATCGCAAGACAAAACTCGTAAATATTTAACTACGGCCACTTGAGATGGAGTGTAAGAGATTTCGTTTTCATCTGACACCCCATCTAACATTTTTACTATTACTTGTGACAAATTCCATCCAGGATTACGATCAAATACAGCATCTAACTTAAAGAAGTTGATGATTCCTTCCATGCAGTTCATGAATATACAAAATTTCAAGAAGAACGGGAAAAGAAGCAAATTATTTTTAAATCTTTTAGTAAGTGTAGTAAGCAAGATTTTTATAAAATAATAAATTTCGTAAGCTTCGCCATGAAAAATAAAACAAAAACTTAACAAATACTGTTAAATCGGACTATTATTACGTATATAATATGAACATATTTCAACCATAATTAAATAAAACGCAGCAAGATGAGGGAACTCAGCTGAAATATCATAATTGATATAGCGAGTTCTCTTGCCTCTTTTTCTTTTTGTTAAATATACATATATAGAAATTAAAAAAAAAAAAAAAAAAACAATTCTTAAAGCACCCATCACGAGGTTGAATATAATGGAACATTACCGTTAACTAGCGGTCAGTCATATACTAGCGTAGTCGGTCAGTAATGTTTATTATTATTTTGCTAACATTATTGTTCAGCACGGGCAATTGGCGATATAAATATAAAAATCCTAAAAGGTAGGAAGTAAATACTCTGTTCAAATTCATTTCATTTATAAAGAAGACAAAAATACTTTTTTTTATTTTATTTGCAGAAAGTTATCTTGCCCGCAAGGAGATACTACAACGGTAGTCGCACGACCTACAAGGAAAAATGAGTTCTGTTTTGTTTTTAGTTCTTCTGGTTGCATAAACACGCGACTTGAACTTCCACCGAACAATAGACTTGGCAAAAAATAAACCAATGATAACCTTGTGTTTTTAGTAAACTTAAAAATTTCATGCATTTACTCCGACGTTTTTATCATTTCGAATATATCATTATGTGTGTGTGTGTGTGTTTTCTTCATTTGTAATTATGGAAAATATGTAAAAATCCTCAAGACATGCAAAATATAGGGATAAGCAAAAGTCCGTGTGCACTATCGAAAACTGCACGTGTGCGAGGAATTTTCTCTTGAACAAAAGTCAAGGTGCGGAATTAAAAATTGCACCTGCGCAAAAAAACTACGAGTGGACGACAGCTAGAGCAATATTGTGTTATCATTTTCAGTGTTGCAATGACCGAAAACGGTAAGTGTAAATTTTCGATCGCTTTTTTTGTTAAAAAATTATTACAAATTTGACGACGACAATCGTAATGTTATCTTGCAAATGTTCGCCGAAACCTTTCCGAATGCTGCAGTACCGAGTCATAATTACCTGTACAAATTCGCCAGCAATCGGCGTTCGCGCTCAGTGCGCTCCGAAGAGAATTTCAATCTGGTTGCGCGGTCTTTTTCCCTCGCGCCTCGTAAATCCGTTAACCGAGTGTCTCCTCGGCAGCTACAAATACCACCTCGTTCGCTTCACAGAATTATGAAGGAGCTAAATCTTCGAGTTTACCGACCGATTCTATTACAAAAATTACGTGAACCAGATTACCGGTCGTTGCGCGTTCAGTTTTGTGAATGGTATCTCATAATGAACGAAGCAGATGCCCATTTTACTAAATCCATCTTGTGGAGTGATGAAGCGATATATTCAAGATGAACGGCCGTGTAAGTCGGTACAACTGCGTTTATTGGTCGGATGAAAATCCGCGTATTATCTTGAAAAAAGAGGTGAATGCACCTGGAGTTACGGTTTAGGTTAGAGTTGGAGCTTGCGGTGTTATAGGCCCGTATTTCTTTGATACCGACGTCAATTGTGCTTTATATCTTGAACTTTTAACGGAACTTCGACAGACTTTAAATGAGGATGACCGCTTCGTCGACATTGATGCGATTTTACAGCAAGACGGAGCAGCGCCAGTTCATTATAGATTGCAAGCGCGAAAATTTCTCAACGATAATTTTCCAAATTGGATTGGAAGAGGCGGCCGTGCGGCCTATCCATCACGTTCTCCAGACCTAACTTTGATGGACTTCTCATTCTGGGGTATTGTCAAGGACATAGAGTGTTTTCTAAAACCATCCACAACTTGGCACGAGATAGCATTACTTATTTGTTTGATATCATTAATCAAGACGTTGAATTGCGAAATCGAATGGTTTCCGCGAATTTTAAACGTTATTTGAAGTGTATTGAGGTTGGTGGACAACATTTTCAACATCTTCTGTATAAAAGAAAAGAAATAATTCTGTTCTGATTGATTAAAACCAAAATAAATAATGGAATAAATCTTGTTTTTCTGATTTTGCAGTTTTGCACCCTGACTTTTACTCACCCCAGTATGAGCGAAACATCCAAAATATGCATTTATTGCACTATTAAATTAAAAAAAAAAAAAAAAATCTACAACCCTTGGAACGCTTACATTCGAAATATCAAAGCGTTAGCTACAAGCAGAAAAAATGTGCATTATATTTTTCATAGTCCCATTGGACTAGAGATCTATGGTGCTACTGGCATTTTTATTTTCGAACGGTTAAGTCTGTTTAAACATTTTAGTTTTTTTTGTTTTTTTTCGTTATTTAACATTTGATTAATTATTTTTTTGTAAAGTGTAGATCTTGTATTAAAATCGCCCATGATTTTTCTTTTTTTTTACATTGTTATTTGGAATCAAATATGCTTGTATCGTATTAATTATTCATTTCTTCATTTAATGAATTGCCGTTAATATTTGCGTTTTAATAATTAACAAATGTTCGGTTTTTTTGTTTTTTTTTATTACTGTTTTATTTATTTATTTTTAGTACTAATGCGACATTTTTTGTTACAGCGTTGAAATGTTATGAACTTGTTATTGTAATAGTTTGATTCGGTTATGGCTATGATATCATATTTGTTTTTATTTAAAATTTCAATTTGTTGCGGCATTTTAATGACATCTGTTTCGTTTATAAATAGTTTTTATAATCGCATCTCTTTTTTAAAAAGAATTTGTAAGTTTTACGTATGCCTCGCACTGCTCGCTGAAATTAAAGTGTTTGACTTTATTAAACGCTTTCTTTTTGCTTCTTTTTCAGGTTTATTTATATTCTTGTAGTTTTGTTTGATTTTTTTGGTTCAGTTAGTTGTTTTGTAAGCCGTATATTTTGCGCATTTCTTTTTCCGTAATTTCCTTCATAATTTTTATCGAGTTCTTACTTTTAATTGATAATACTTCGTCAGTAGATGTTGACTGAGTTTGATTGACTTTTTGTCTTGCAATGATTGATGCATAAGAAGGCTCAGTTGTAGTTTTTTTTTTCTTTTTTGTATTTAGGTTTTAATCTCGTTGACAACTTGAGTTGAAGTATTTTTGAACTACTTCCGTTATTTTATTGAAGGCTAGGTTCGTAGTATTTTGAAGATGTTTTAGGTGCTCACCACAAATTTTCTTATTATCCGCTTTCGTTCAGATTACGTTTGGGACATCGGAAGTTTATTTATTTATTTATTTTTATTTATTTATTTTTTTTTTTTTTTTGAACGGGTCAACTACATATTAACTCAGCGCAAATGAAACTTTTGGAAGTTACAATTTGCGGCAGCGAGATTCGAACCCGGTTTTACCTGAACCAAACGCCACTGTGCCTAACCAAGCTTCGTAAATTCCCCGCTGATAGTTTTATATGTTCAATATTTAAGCGTATTAATTGAAATAAATTACTATATCAGTATCGACGTCTGCGTTAACTACTTCATTTTAGGCTGAGATGATTATAGTACAGAGTTGGGGTAGTCTTGGACCAAAATCACCGACTACGTAAAATTAATGTATTTGTTTGTAGTTTTCTAAAGTCAGTAATAATTTAAAAACAATAATTATATGGTGTAACGATATGATTTAATTTTATCATGCACCGAACGTTAATCGACTATGTTAATTGATGAGCTGATAAGAAAAGGAATAATCTCATCACCGGTAATACAATTAACGTAGATGAAATGAATCCGTTGTTGAACGCGACACTCATTTATTGCGACGAACAAACGAATTGCAAATAACAAATTGTGTACATTTAGAAACATTTCTCTACATATTTTAATAAAACAAAAAACACGTTAATCTTTGAAAATGTACATTTTTCTGTTTAGATCAGTTATCAAAGTTGAACTGAAAACTGTTTAATTATGCCTGAACCAATTTTCAGTAGTTTATTACGAGGAGCGCGATATTTTTCGAGAGAAATTTTCTAACTTTTGTTTTTAAACAGTTGAATATAAGCAATATTCGTATAAAAGTATGTTTCGTAGTTTATATGTTAAAAAAATTACCTAAATTATTTAACAATACACGATGCAAAAATTTTGCACTTTTTAAAAACTGCTTAGGGCGCATTCAAGTATTACGTAAGCAGGCTTAGAGGGTGGGGAGTTAAATTTTTTTCTTACTTTTGCTGACAAAGGGAGCAGGGAGCGTATTATAAATCTTACGTAAGATAAAAAAAATTATGAAATAATAAAAATGTTTCCAAAAGAATATTTATAATTTAAATTAATAATTCTGTTTTTATTATTCTATCGTGGTACACCGAAGTTCTTTTCATATTTCTTACCAAAAATAAATAAATAAATTTTCCGAGAAATTACTTAATTCTACACTACACTGTATAGTTTTTTTCTGAATGTACCGATGTTTACAATTCGGGGAATTCTCCATGTACTGACTTAAAACAAATATAGTCGAGTCGCGTTAGGCTAAGCACATAGTGGCGCGTCGAAGAGAGCTGCGATGTTAATAATACAACCGATTTAATGAATTTAAGTCTGAATTTTAAAGATGAGCTACCAATTATTAGTGACGTAGAAACTTGGATACGGAGTCCTTGGACAATAAATAATTTTTAATTTTCTGATTTTCTTCAAATAGAGTAATACTTGAAATTTAAAAGTCTTTTAAATTTAAATTTTGATATTTATTAAAAGTTTTGAAAAAATTCCTACGTCTTATCATTTGGGTGAAGGGGGAGTTTATAGTCTTCTTATTTTTGCTTATACAGGGGGGTGGAGGTCTAAAATCATTGAAAGTTTGCTTACGTGTATATATATAAATATTATTTAGAAAAATTATAGAAATTTAACATTTTAAAAATCATCCTTGTTTTAAACACGATAAAAACTATATAAATGATTCTTTATTAAAATAATTAACTTACGAATAATGTATAAATATTAAAAAATTTATCTTCTGTAATTCGATAGGTAATATTTTTTCTATTAAAATCTTTAACACCTTCTAATTTGCAAATGTTCCGAAAAATTTGTTCATATTTCAATAAAATTGTACATTTTGCAAGGTATTAAGCTCTGTAGCTCGTATTACTTAGGGATATGCGATTTTTATGGCAACAAATAAAATCTCACGGAACTCAAGCGTCTGAAGATTCGATTTAACTGCTAATCAGCGTCACTTTTCGTTATAACGTCACTGTACGTGTTCTCGATATTTTAAAACTCTGATATTAGTTAAACGTTCTAATTCGAAATTTTATAATTTTACTTTACAACGTGGGAATTACGTAAAATGAAATGCCTAGTGTGTGTGGGTTATTAATTTCTCGGAAAGCATTATCATAGAAACATTTTCCTAATTCTCGTATTTAATTCTTTGTATTCGTTGCTTTGTCTATTTTTTTAAATTTTCCTTCATTCATCCATCATATCTAAAAGTTGGACCATCCATGATTTATGCTCCTTTTTATTCTTTATGGGGTTTGTGTCTTTTGCCGCTTTTGTAACTTTTTCCTTCCAGTTTGACCAGTCATTTTCGATGCTGTTTTCATCTTTTTCCTTTTTCTCTGCTTCTATTTTTTCATCTATTTGTTTTTCTAGATCTTCTTGAAATTTTTTCTTTACATCATCATTTTTTAGTGTGGTATAATCCGGTGACTTTATTCTTCCTTTATTCTTGTTTAAACCTTTCATAGCTATTCGAAATTTTGCAACCAATAAGTTATGATCCGTGTTACAGTCAGCCCCTGCATAAGTGTGACAGTTTTTTACATCATTTTTGTGCCTTTTATTTATCAGGATGTAGTCAATTTGATTTCTTACTCTGCCTCCAGGACTTATCCATGTATATAATCTTTGTTTATGATGTTTGAACCATGTATTACATGTAATCAGGTCATACTTTTCTGCAAATTCTATGAGCTTTCCTCCTCTTTCATTTTTATTTCCGAGCGCGTATTTTTCTACTACGTAACTGTCATGGTTTTCTCCGACCTTCGCATTAAAATCACCCATTATGTATATTATGTCTCTGTTTTTTGCGCATTGCCTTCCAGGTCCTGATAGAATTTTTCTGTTTCCTCTTCGTTACTCTCCGCAGTCCTGTATTACTGCAATAGGTTTTGGTTTAGTCTCGAATCTTAGACATATAACTCTTTCTGATTTTGGTATAATCGCGCTGATCTTGTTGCTTAATTTCGTAGTTATTAACATACCAACCCCGTATTCTTGTCTATCCGTTCCTGAATGTACATATTATTTCGTACTTATCATCTGTCTTAATTGTTTCGGTTTCGTTTATTCCCATAATATCGATTTTTAATCTTCTAGCTTCTAAAATTACATTTGCAAGTTTCCTCCACCTTGAGATAAAGATCTTACGTTCCACGTTGCGATGTTCATGTGGTTCCGCCGCGTTTTACTTCCGCGTATTCTTGGCACCCTATTCGGCATTCTCGGCGGATTAGAATCAGCCTGACGGAGACTTAGTGTCGTTTTCTTATTGTCGTTATTCATAATTAGTGCGTTCTAAGAAAGAATAATGACGGTGGTATTTCGTTGCCTTCCGTCATCACAGTTTCACAGTCGATGATATTAATATGTAATAGTCGCCTGTGAATTTCTGATGTTGAGCCTTGAATGAAGTCATTCTACATTATCCTCAAATTGATGTAGTTTTTTCCTACATCAGGGGGGACACATTTCTGTTAAGTCCTGTCTGGCTTGGGTGGCTCTTGTGGTAGTTATACTACCGCCAGCATAGTCGTTAACATCATTAAAGCACACAAGCTCCTTTGTCGGGGCAAGGTGGTGTCCCCTTAAAGGGCGGATCATATATATAGGGTTGGCCATATTAGGTGGACCCATTTATTTAACAAAAAAAAAAACATTTTTTGCTGTTTAAGTGAAAAATCATTTAATTTGGTTTAAGGAGATTTGATTATATCACTTTCTGAAGATTAAATCGTACAAGTGGTCACCCTGAGCTCGAATAACGTTCCTGTTTTTCGGCATTTGCCATCGTATTTGCCAATGCTTCGGCCGATACGGTGGCTATTTCCTATCGGATTGTGACCTTAAGTTCGTCTAGCGTCTTGGCTTGTTGATATAAACCTTTGACTTCAAGTAGCCCCAGAGGAAAAAGTCTGGCGGTGTCAAATCAGGCAAATGCGGAGGCCAGTCAAAATCACATCAAGCGACCGGGGAACAATGGCTTCAAAAAATCGATGGTGGCCGGAGCTGTATGAGGTGGTGCGCCATCTTGTTGAAACCAGAAGTGCTCTGTATCATTTTCACAAACAATCGGCATCAAAAAAAGCCCAATAACGCACCTGATTGACGGTTGTTGCTTTGCCACTGTTGAGCCTGATGTTCGCGGTGACCGTTCAACACTGGCTTCTACGGCCGCGATATTGTCATCGGATCGTCTTGGTCGTTTTTTATTTGGACGCCTCCTGGGATTAGCGACAGTACCAGAAGACAAAAATTTTTCGCGCAAACGCTTTATCGTGTTCTTTGACGGCGCACTTTTCACTTTATTTTTTTTTCTCCATGCAAGTTGGGAGTTTTCACTGTTGAGAAGTTATTTTAAATGTACAGCTGAACAATTTCAATGCGTTCCTATAGCAAAAATCTCCTAAGACTGACGCTTCAAGCACGTGCTATCGTTAGTCATTCTCACATTCCGTGTAAAAGTTACAGTGTTTGCAGATGGGTCCACCTAATATAGCCCACCATATATATATATATATATATATATATATATATATATATATATATATATATATGATGTGTGTGTGTGTGTGTGTATAACCTGTAGGTATGTGCATATACTTGGTGTGCGTGCGTATGGGTATTTATATGCACATATGATTATTTATATACCTACACTTAAATTACATAGTCTAGCCATAAATACTGATACTGCCGCTGCATGAGGGGAATTTTGGGCAGAACAAAGTGATAACACTGTCAGCGCATCGTCATAACACAGTAGAAGAGCAAATAACTTCGCTGTAGTCTGTTCAGTACATGCTACGAAGATGGATTGGACAGATGATCACGTACGCGTTACAATAATTGGACTGATGAAGACGAGACATAGCGCGTCTCAAATTCTCGCTCTGCTCAAACCACTCAAAGTTACGAAATGTTTTGTTTATCGTACACTGCAACGTTCTATGGACACAGGAAACGTTGTTGATCGCCCGCGAGCCGGTCGGCCGCGCGTTGCGAGAACAAAAAAGGTAGTTGAAGTAGTTCGGTCGCGAATTAACAGGTGCCCTTTTCGGAAACAAAAAATCATCGCTCAGGAGATGAAAATCGCGCCGAGAACGGTCTCGCGCATCCTCACCGACGATTTACATATGCAAGCCTATAAGAGAAGTACAGGTCATCTTTTAACCGAAAAATTAAAGGCGATAAGATACGAAAGAGCGAAAAAGTTGAAAGGCTTGTACGGCAAAAATGGGTACAAAAAGATCCTTTTCACAGATGAGAAAATTTTTACTGTAGAGGAAAAATATAACAAGCAAAATGATAGAATTTATGCCCGTTCATTTGCTGAGGCTAAAACCAAATTTCCACGCGTTCAACGAGGTCACCACCCCACTTCTGTGACGGTGTGGTGGGGCGTATCGTGGTATGGGGTAACTCCCATCTATTTTTTGCGAAACAGGGGTCAAGACAGGTGCCAGAGTGTACCAAAACACAGTTCTGGAATCAGTGGTTAAGCCTCTGAACGATACTTTGTTTGCCGGAATCGATTGAGTATTTCAACAAGATTCAGCACCGGCACACAAAGCTCAAACGACACAGAAGTGGCTCGCAGAGAATGTGCCCGGCTTCATAGCAGCTAGTGATTGGCCGTCCGGCAGCCCGGATTTAAATCCGCTGGACTACGAACTGTGGGATAGGTTAGAGGAAATGGCCTGTCGAAGACCACACCAAAATTTGGAGTCGCTCAAGCGAAGCACTGTTGAGGCAGCAGCAAGAATTCTTCTCGAGATGATCCGTACATGTATTGCGAAATGGCCGGAGCGTTTGTCGTCGCGTGTCGCTAATAAAGGTGGTCATTTTGAATAACTAAGACATGATTTTAACGAGCATTGTTTGTACTTTTCAAATAAATTTTTTCTGAATTTGCATCGTGCTTCCTTTTCGCGATACGTTCGTTTAAAGTAGTATCAGTATTTATGGCTAGACTATGTAGATTAAGTTGTGACACCTAATTTATTTACTGTAATAAGATTGTACCAAAATGCACGGATAAAAAAAAAAAAAAAAAAAAAAAAAAATCGTTTTTTTATGACAAAAATAATTATTAGTATTTAATGTTCATTAAATTATGGTATTTACCTTGCGATTCGTATTAATTCTACTGAAATATTTCCCTCGTCTTTCATAATTAACATGGATATAATCTAAATGAATGAACTATTTTCGAAAAGCAATGTTTACAATGAAACCAATAATCCTCACTGGGCGTAACGTAATTACAACAGCAAATTACAAATAGGCGCTGCAGTCGTATCAAACGCCGCTAACAAATATGACAGGTGGAGGAGTATAGCTGCAAAATGAAAGTCCAAAGACGCCCGAAAATGATCATGAACGTCTCGTTCTTTTCTCGTCATTCAAGTTGTTCATGTTTAACTCTTTTTATTTTTATGTTTTTCTCCTGCTCGGATATATGTTTTAGTAGTTACGTTTACTTTTCAATGATTACAGTTGAAATATACTAAGTTTGTTTCAGTAGGCTTAGTTCGATTCACATTTAGTCGAATGAGTCAACGCGGTTAAGGACTAAATTCTGTTCTGATCGGTAATTGTTTAAGTTGCAATGCTGCAACGGCGGAGTGCCTCTGCGTTATAAATGTACAATTTTGCAGCTCCCATGGGGCACCCTTAGGTGTAATTGAAAATACTTAAGGAAAATGTTCACCGGCTATGTAGACTGACAAGGAAGGAAGCTGTATAATATATAATACGATAAATAAGTACGCACCGGGGTGTGTGTGGGGGGGGGGATTAAAAAAATGGCATTTTCGGGCTCGGATAAATTTACAGCGTTATTTTTTCCCTCGAAGTTTTCGTTTTCTATCGAGTTGTATGTATTATCGACGACGGACGAACAATAATTGTCGACTGTAGACGAGACACGAGCTAAAAGTTGTTAGCTGGCACGATGAACTTGGAGAATTGTTGGTAGGCTAGGCTGCGTTGGTTGTCGCGTTAATTCCGAATGTTGCGTTCAGTTCCGGCGTTGTTCAGCCTGTTTCGTCGGAGTCTGGTTTCTGTGTTTCGCGACTGAGACTAGACGGACTGGAGCCTTGTATTGAACCGCGTTTGTCTGAGTGCGTTAAGAAATATTGCGAAACACTAAAAACTTTCTTTCGGATTTTTATTCGCTCTTTTTCTTCCGTTAAATTGCATACCGCTTCGAAGTGCTGTTCTAGATAGTCTAATTGTTGTTACGTAAAAGATCGGATGTGAAATTTTCCCCAATATATTCTTATTAACATCGCGCTGTTCTCCTGTGCAGCTATTTCATCCGCTACCATTTCAGATCAAAACATATTTATACTGTACAACGCGATGTATATAACTTTAACTGCATTTAAATTTGAAGCAGCTTACGCGCTAAGGAGTAACGCAAGAGCGAAAATATAATAATTATATGTATGCTTTTTTTGTCCCTACAGAGTGTATAGATGAAGGAAAATTTAGCGTACGTTTGAGTTCTTGAATATTACAATGCGCCACATATTATTAAGAAACAATATTAGGTACTTGAAATATTTATGCCTAATGTTAATCACGCTTATGAATACGCGAATTTCAATCGTAACAGGTAAAACTAAAATAAAAACCAACAAAAATCATATTCAAATATTATAAAAATTAAATAAAATAATAAAAGAACGATAATCGTTTTAAGTATAATATTATAATGTCAATAATAACCAACCTAATGCTAAGTAATTTATTAAAATGTAATTTTTAAATGGTTCCGCTAATGTTGCAAATTATCTAACTTGTTTAGAGTAAGCAATAATAATAATTTCACAACCGACAATACTAATTACAAAATAAAAATCTAATAAAATAATAAAATCCGGTATATGTGTGCTTTTTAATCAATATGTAATCTATAAAACGTGTTAAATATGGTGGATGTATGTTAGACACATTTTTATCACACGAGTCGCGTATTTTATATTTTTATTTAAAAGAAATTAAAATCGTAGTAAAGCGTTTAAACTGGTTTTTTGGGAACGGAAGTTGAATAATTCTGTAACGTGTATATTCTAAAAACGATCGGTCTAAAACAATTTTGTGAAATACGGCAACGTTTAGTGTTTAGTGTTCTGTTGTATTTAATTCTATCAGAACTAAATTCGTTTACTTATGGGGAATACTATTATAGTGAAATTATTGTTTCAAGTACTTTATGTTGTTATTGTGTTATTTTTGTTATATTCGCAACTTTTTTTTTAAAATACCGGTATTTCTCCTTATACGTTGATTTATCCGAAATTTAAATTTTTTCCGAATTCTTTACATGCGCTGCGTAATAAGTGTTCCTGCTAGTGGATTATGTATAGTGTAATGGAGCCGCGGTATATCTCACCTGTACTCCGACGTGATATTTATTATAGCACGGTATTTCAGCTACCTCTTGTGCAGATGTTCCAATAATTCCAGTCTATATTTTGATGTGAAATTTATATTAATTTTTTTCGTTATAAAAATGATAATAGTTGCATGCAATATAAATTTCGAATGCTTTAACAATTTTTAGTGTCTTGGTTTTAAAATAAACAGTTTAATTTAACTGGCTTTGCCGACAAATGCGTTAGATGATGACTCAATAATAATTTGCAGTCTCAATATAATACTCCCTCAGTATTTTATCTCGTACCTTTTTTCCGTGACTATACCGTCCTCTTACTTCATTTTTTAATTGATTCAGTCTGTAAATGGCTTTATATTAAATATTTTGTTTTCCTTTTTTTTTTTTTTTTTTTTTACATTTAGCGCTCTACAGAGTTTATCGTCATCCAATGGCATATACAGAACTCTAGAACTCACAATAAGAACAGTGTCCACCTGCGTGGCTGAAAATTTTCACGGATACATTTAAATTGCATAGGTCATCAACATAAATAAGAAATAGTACTGTACCGAGAATAGTGCTTTGCAATTCGCCGTTCTCATTTATTATGCTTTTTCTTCTTCATCATGTCCGTCACAAAAGCATAATCAAATTTTCCCACGCCAACAAGTTTTTCAGCGTGCAAGGCATTTTCGAAGTTATTTCATTGCATTCACACCTGTCTCGTCATTAACGTATCCCAACTTTCGCAGGTTGGCTTTGGATCGTCCTCCGTTGCTCCTTATTCTGTTCAGGGTCTTCCACAGCTGCCACGAAAGGTCTGCTCCGTTAGCTAGCTTTTCTTGTGGACATCCATTAGTAGTACTGATTTTCATTGGTCAGCTGTGGAATTTTTCTGTACATTTCAGAAAATTTATTCGAAATTCAAGTCTCCATTAAATAGGCTTTTGGCCATACATGAACGTGTTTTTTCGTCTATTTTCCTACTCGTTTCCATGTTTGATGTAACTTCTCGTCGTATGTTTGGAGAGCAATTCCCCGGCTAACTGTGATGTATTTTATCTATGTAGGCTTTAGACATTCTGCTGTAATCCTGCATGATTCATTCAAAGCAATGCCCACTCATTTTGCATGTACCGATTAGTTCCACGCTGGGCATACATATTTCGCTACCGAAAAGCAAACAGTGGCAAAAAAGATATTACACGCATAGTTTGTAGTCTACTATTCCAGCTATTTTCATACAATTTTCTTCATTTCTTGAATCTAATCTTCGTTTAACGTTTCTTTCCCGGTTAAGTTCTGTCAAACGGAACTCCAAGGCGCTTCGTCATTCAGGGTATTATTTATTTTCGTAATAAACCTGAAACCACTCATAAATAAGAAACAGTAAACTTTTAATGTATAAAACTTCTGTTTTTTTATATCCCCCCGCAAAAAAAAAATGAGCTATATCGTAGATCAGTTTCAAGTGTGTATATGTAAATGAATATTTACACGTCTGAGACTCTAGTTTTGTAAAACTAGTTGATTTTTTTTTTGCTCCGATTCGCTATACAATGTAAATTATTTATTTGGCTGTCATTAATACATCTAGTTCTATGGGTAGTATGTTGTGACTGGTGGTAGAATTCTTACTTCGAAATAATGAAATGTAAATGTGTAATATTTACACTGCGTCGGATTTAAAAACGGTAAAGGGATGCACGTGCTTCGGTGGTATGTTTAAGGCAGCACCGGGAGCACCTACATAACAAAATCAGTTTCGAAGATTTCTTCTTTTTTTTTTTTTAACGAAAACATAAGACGAAAATTTAACGGGTAAAAGTGGCGAATTCATATGTATGAAAAATAAGGTTTCCTCCCGTTGAAAAAAATCGCATAGTCGGAGGTTTTGTAAATATTGCAATGTTAGCAAATTAAAACATGATTTTGCGATATTTCATAAACTCGAACTCGATTTATGTTTTTCTAATAAATTTAATTATTTGATCTAAATGAAGAATGCGACTTTCGTGCGCAGGTTTTCATTTTCGGTAGAAACCATGTTGAAACAATCCGTATGATTAAACTTTAACGTTTCAAATTACACTGTCTATCGTCAGAGAGACAACTATATTTGATATGAAAAATTGGTCATCGATTTTATTATTAATCGGCAATTATTTAAAAAATCGATTTTTAAAAGTTGTAAATAAAATTTAAAGTAAAAAATTAAACGCTCATTCTTTAATTTTATCCGTATATTTGTACAATACGAAAAATAAGTTGTTTTTCTTTTTTCACGTAGAAAAAACAAGAACTGTTTGAAAACGGAGCTGATTTATAAAAATTTTACTGAAGAAATCTTAACTGATAAAATGATAGAAGCTTATTTCTCTATCGGTGTTTGTAAATTCTTATAGATTTTACTGTTTGCATATTAGTTTTTCGTGTTTAGTTTTTTTCAAAAGACTTTCTAGTAAGTCTAGATACATTTATTACCTTCATTAAATGTGTATGTATTTAAAATATCGTACGAGTCTTCGAACGCGAAATAAGTTTATTATTAATAAAAATTTGATTGTACATTAGTAATGTTTAAAATGTAATTAAAATGAAAAAATATCGCAAAATTATAGTCGATTCGATTAGAACGATAAAATCAAATAAAACCGAAGAACAAAAAAGTTAATATATTGTGACGCTTAAAGTTGTGGACATCGGGGGAATTATATTTAAGAACAGGATAGTTTTTTTTTTTTCTTTTTCGGTATGCTAGCAGAGAGCGTTGGTGCACCAAATTAAAGGGAGATAGATGAAACAGAATAGGATAATTAACAGTCTAACGAAGAATTGGGGCAAGACAGTATTAGCGAATGCAGAGATAATTTTTATCCGCCTCTCTGTGCTCGAGTAAATATATTTTCGGATCAGTTTTAGAAATTGCAAAATTAACAAAATATAATTCGAGAAATAGAAACACGTATATAGCGGTTCGTTATTTTACCGAAATAATTTGAACGGAATGTAAAACCTAACGGGGTCGCAGCGTCCAATTAATGAATTGTGAACAGTGTTTATGATTTCCAAAAGAGGACTCACCTGCGATTATATAGTGATAATATCAGACTATAAAATTAATACGCGATTAAAGAAGCGCTCGGATTATTTAAAATGATATTCTCACGGAAGTATTTTTCTGAATGGATTAAAACAAACATTTTCACTTTGAAATAGTGTAACTTATCTAAATTGCTGTTATTTAACTATTTTATAATTCAACAAATAAACTATTTTTTTCTTCCGCGAGACATTATTATCGAAAGTATTGTTTTTTTTTTTTTTTTTTGTTTTTACTCCTTGTTATTAGGACGCACCGGTTTTTCCCCCTAGAAAGAACATAATCTGATTGAATCTACTTTGGTCTATTCTTGACGCCACGGTAAACGCCGGCAGTGGTAATTTTGGTCTGGTCCCATTTCGCCTAATTCCCATTTTGGTCTGGTCCCATTTCGCCTAATTCCCATTTTGGCTAATTCCCTTTTCGTCTAATTCCCATTTTGGCTAATTCAAATTTCGCCTAATTCCCATTTCGCCCAAAAATGAAATGACACTTAAAAAAAAAATAATAATAATAATTTGAACAAATCAACTTGGCAACACGGTCACGTTTAGTAGGCAGAAAAAAAGATTACCCCGGCCTAGCGGGGGATCCTTCGATTTTTTAGCTGAGAAAGCGTCTTTGACAAACAATGCCGTGTTTGTCGGCTACCGAGACCGCCCGAGAAATTGAATGATTGTTACCCAAATTTTATTATTTTTCTAGCTCGGACAGCGTCATTAAAGGTCGTAAGAAATGCCAAATTCGTCTCAATATGCGGAAAATCACCGCATACTGACTGCTTTACGCTATGAAGTCGCAATTTGTTCTGGCTCGGGTCTTATGCGTATTCTGAAGGAAACTATTCTTCTATCATGAATATTATAAGTTGTCGCTTGTGAATAAAACAAAAATTTTGAGTCAATCTAATATATGTAGTAATGGATGTATCATTTATAAAAACAAATCGAGCAGGTAAATAATATATATGTATATATATATATATATATTTGTATATTGAAATATTTATTGCAAATTACGTTTTAAATGAAATGTGGTATTCAATTAGATTTCGGCAACAGAGAATAAAAAAAATTGTCATCCATTAAAAAGTTATTTTCGCTTAATTGCTATAAATTTTTGTTTTGTACGTCATAAGTATATGATGAAATATTTGGTTAATTGAATAGCGTCTTTTTATATTCTCTTTCTTTTTCCTTTTTGTAAAGTTAAATCATAATCTTTTGTCAATTTATTGAATTAAGACATTTTAAATAGTAAAATAGGTTTTTTTTCTTTATTTTTTTTTTTGAATTTTCCGAAAAATGGCGTCTGAACCAGTAAAATGGTCGATCTACATGAATATGAGTTATGCGCGAATAAACATAAAAAAAAAAAAAACATACGCGACGAACATATAACTTCTTTCTTTTTGTAAGTCGGAAAAAATTAAAAATTAAGGACAAGTTTATTGACATAAAAAATTTAAAGTATACTATTAGATTAATAAGTCATTTTTGTTTTATATTAACTTTACTTTTCGTTTATTAACTTTTTAAATACAGCTTCTTTTTGATGGGTAATCTTCCGCTGCTGGCAAGTCCAACGCAATAAGGAAAAAACAAATGAACAAATAAATACACTTTCTACTTCTTTTCAAGATTTAAAAAGAAAATATTAGAAACAAATTTCTGTCCAAAACGAAAAAATGAAGTAAAAGATAGAAATTATTCTGTTTGTTTTTTAACGAAGAACTTCGATAAAATTAGCATAAATGTGCATTGTTTTCAATTTGTAATAAAAGCGTTTGTTCGTTTACAACTCTTTATCTGAAGTATTTTTCTTTCCTTTTTTTTTTGGAACTCCGAACTTTAATGTTCATGTCACACTCAATATCTATAAGGCTTTTATATACTGACTGATAGGGCAGGTGGGATTTTTACAGCACTGGACTTTCGAATGGAATAACTCGCAAATCATCGTTATCGGAGTCGTCGTTTCGTTCATATTTACATTTAATACGTTTTTAGTGGTATTTTTTCACTTCTGATTTTCATATAAATGTTTTTGTTGTTTTTCGGAAAGAAAAATAAACTTTAATAGCGGAATCAAATAGCAAAAAATATACTGGTTTAGTCTGTTTAAAATTCGACAATGAAAACGCGCTGTTGCCAATACGAAATCATTCGTATGTTTGTCTGATTTTTTTTTTACTCGCAGAGTAACCGAAATCTTAAATTTAGGCGAAATGGGAATTAGGCGAACCGGTAACTTTCATGTTCTGTTTAATCTCATGTAAAATTCCATATTAAGTGCGTACGGTGTATTAGAAACGAAGGATACAGTCGTATTGATTTTTGAAGATATCAGACTCTTTTGTCGATCAGTTGGACACGTTTGTTTTTATTGAAATTATCGATTATGTTTTCATACAGCAGTGCTTTATTTCGAGCGGAATACTGATAGAAACGATATATATACTGCTCTTGTCGCTGATTGATACAAAACTTTGAACCAGTTTGAAATAATATTTTTATGTTGTTAAATGTGTGTTGTTTTATGTTTCACTTTTTATTCACACACAAAACAACACTGTGCTACAGAAATTTAATAAACAACGCCCCACAAAATTCAGTGATACACGGTAATTGTGGCGGCAGTAGTGTCGGCGCGGTAATTTTACGGCAAGAAAAATTCCGTTTCAGTAAACAGCATTATCAACAAAAGAAAAAAGTTGATTACGTTGTTATTCTTTATCGCGATGTAGTTCAGTTTACACCTGTTCTTAAACATTGGATAAAGATCTAACATCGTCGATAAGCGAGTTATCTCGTTGTTTCTGGCACGAAGGAAGTGCTACGCTTCTATTACATATTTAACATAGTGAATTTTGCGTGCTGTAATTTTGTTTATTGAATATTTGCGAATTTCCGTATAGGCGGTGTTTTGTTTTGTGTTCAAGTTAAGAAGTAGAAAAAAAAAAAAATGAAAATGGAAAATAAGAAATATTAAATAAGGAGTAAATTTAACGGGAAAACGAAAAATAGTTTTTTTTCTCATCATTGTATTATTATAGGAATAACGAAGTATTATATAGCAGGGTCGCGCCCAATCGTTTAAAATTAAATATTAAAAATAAGTTATATCGCGAGCAGATCGTAGTTTTTTTCTTTAGGCTTTGTGCTCGTAAAAAGGCTATTTCCATCCATTAGTATTGAATTTGAGTTTTTTAAAAAATCGGTATATTTTTCACCGTCTTTTTTTTTTTTTTTTTTGAAAAATATGTATTTGTTATTTTTTATATAAATAACTTTCGTCAAGCTAAAACGTCTGTCGACGAATTATCCTATACTTAAACACTTAACCATCTCAATTTATGCATATATTTGTATAACTTCGTGTAATATTTACAAATACATCTTAATCTATCGTTTTATTTATCGGGATAATTAATATCTATTTTCTATTTTTGTGTAATCGTTTTTTGTTTTTTTTTTTTACTTTTTTTGTTGCAAGGTATTATTTCGATTTTTTTTGTTGTGTTCGTTCAATGCGCGTTTGCTCCTGTTGTGGTTTACAAGTAAATCATGTAAATTTAATTTTGATAAAAAAAATGATTTAATATGCCAAATATGAAAGACGTCCTTGATCATAAATTAAAGCTCAGATAAAGTACAAGTATTTGTTAAGTTTAGTTTTTGCATTACCTTCTAGAATAAATAATTATTATTTTACATATAGACAACAAAGATGTATATATTTATTAAATTATGTTCTCTAGTAGGTGACTATGTAAGGTTATTTACTGATACTCATTACACTTGTTTAATGTATGTTTTTCGCGGCCACATAAATTTAAAATTAGTTTCATGAAAAAAAGAATATTATTTTTTTTCTTTAATATTGCGTGGTGTACATATTTTTAATTATAGGTTTACTGTTATAAGGATGCGTTTACATGATAAAAAATCTTAAACAACCAATGATATTTACAGTTTATTCCATTCCGGGATATCTTTATTACAAACGGTTTATGCAGAGCCAATATTAAAATTACACTTACAACTGAAAAATATAATTTTAACTTATTGTTTTTCGTATGTAAAAAGCGGGAAAAAACTTAGTTATCATCCGCTCTATTTGTAAAAACTACAACTCAGTTCCAACGGAATACACCATTCACACATTTCAAATACCACTTGTCACAAATTAAAACTTTACGTAAAGTGCAAAAAGATAATAGCTATTTATGTTTTTATAAATTTGTTTGTCGCACGAGTTCTATTTCCTCATTAAAACTCAAATTTTGAATGCTTAGCTGATAGAAATAATTATATTTATAAGTAAAATTATTTGAAATATTATTATCATATTTGCTTTACCATAAGAGAAAAATAGAATAAAAAAAGTCACTTTTATATCAATTTTAATAAATAATAATTAATATTAACTATCTTCTAGAAAATTGTAAATTGTATCAAAATTTTATTAAATCCACCGAAAAATAATAAATGGATCTTTCATTTCTACTCTGCTTTTACTAATTTAAAAAACAAAAATTTCTTTAAAAAATTAAAAGTGTTATAACAATATAAGAACAAGTACTTTTGAAAAAGTGTCAATTCTTTCTAAGTACTTTTTTGATTTAAATTCTGAAAAATTCAATTTCACGATCCTCTCTTATTATATTAGAGTCAAGCGAGAACTGTTTTATTTTTTATATTTTGTCTTTTAACGCATATAAAATCTCCAAACTTCTGTAGACTATCGAATGTTCTCCGACTTGTTTAAATCATTATTATTTCGAATGCATTTCGGATGGGTGACTACAATACTGTAGCAACGTTAAGGTTGCTGCTGTAAATTCATGTATGTCTTGGAACGATCCGTTGACGGCTCTGCTTGGACATTTACCGGATACATGTTCGATCGTTTGTCGTGGTTTTCTTCATAATCGCAAAAACAGCGCCATTTCATAATTTTAGTCACGCTAATGCGGCTCATTGCTCCAAAGAAGGTGGACTCTAGGTTAAAAACATGTGTTAGTAAAATTCGATTTCAACTTGTAGATTAGGGCAAACGTTAAAAATGAACCGGTTTAATATAAAGGAGTCGACTCTGATTAAGTCTCGACTTCAAAACTGTAGGTTTAATGTAAAGTCTTTTATTGCAGTGTGAGACCATCAGAATACTCTCCTTAAGCAGCAGCTATTTTTGATTCCTTACCTCCTACCGTGGTCCTATTAATATTATGCCGAATACGTTTTATGGTGAAATTGTTACGTTTTTATTTCTGTGATGGATTGTTTCTTTTTATATTCAATCGTTTAGGATTAAAAAAATTAGATATTCCCTGTTGTAAATTATTCAGTAATTTGAATATTATTTTACCATTATTATCTTTTCTGAATAATCGATGTTTTATTAGTTTTGTTATTTTGTTTCAATTTATATTATTTTATTTTATAATACTAGATTCGATTGTTACCATTAGCCTTTCTGAGGGCTTCATATTTTTTTAATAGTTTTATTAACTTTTTACATGTGCAATCTAATCTAACCGTGATCATTTTTTTTTTTTAATCGGCTTGTATTTTCGTCGCATTATTTCATTATGCATAATTATTGTTATCTTTAAAATAATAGTATTTATTTTACAAAAGAAAATTTCTAATTGAACCCCGTAAATGTAGCTTTAGGTTCAGTATAGCTTTCGGGAAGGCAGACTGGTTTTCGGGTGAGTAAAACCACTATCTATTATGAAGGACGGAGGGGTTATTAGAGAGGGAAAATATATTTTTTTCGTTGTTTTATTTGTTTTTTTTCCCCCAATTTTTCCATTTAAATTTACAAATTATATTTTTATTTATTTTCCCTCTAATTAAAGAACATTAAATTAGTTATGGAAACAAATATATCACATTTTCGAGGAGAAAGCTGTCCAATTCAATGATTTCTTTTAATTTTTAGTGTGTACATGTAATGTGCCAAATGTGAAAGTTCCGCAAAAAATTAATTAAAAATCAAATCAATTTTTTTTAAAAATAGTTACAATAGTAAATTTACGAAAATTACCATTATATCTCAATTTGACCCTACTGCTATAAAACACTACAAAGCAAGGTCAGTCAAGCATGATGTGTTTCAACTCCTGAAATTCCTCATATTAAGTTAAATTTAACCGTAATTTACATTTACAAAATATTAAATTCACAATTTTGTAATATCATATACATTTTTCACGCAGCAGTTTTATAAATATGTTTACAATTGCTTAAAAACTCTTTTTTATCGTTATAACTATTTTCTGTAATCTTTCCAAACCTAAGATGCTTCGTTAAATATGGTTTCGAATAATTTATTTATTTAAAGTCGTAAAGAACATAAACGAGAAGTTATATCTTATAAGTATAGATTAATGAATAAAAAGAACAAAAAAGCGATCAAAATAAACAATAGAAAGAGAAAATAGAAAGGAAGGAAAAGAAAGGAAAAGAAAGGAGGTATGCGCTGCTGAATAATAAACTATATAAAAGGAAAAAGTCGGGTGAGTTTTAAAAATTTGAAGATGTTTCCGCAGGTCTTTTCATTGTCCGTTTGAATTTCGGCAAGACCAGCATCCTCCTTGAAGCAGGCGGCTCTCTCTTGCCGAAATTTGCGGCACGAGGTGAGGAGATGTTCTACCGTACCGGCACTCCACAAATTTCACATGTCGGTTGCGGTAGTTTTTGAAACAGGTGGCTATGTGTGTGGAGGCAGTGGCCTATGCGCAGGCGAGCTAGTGTTGTTTCCTCATGTCGGTCCTGCCTGTATGAGGTGCTCCATCGCCGAACTTGACTTTGAACAGTTTCTGAGAGCGACAGTTTTGTTCCCATTTGCGTTGCCAGACGGAGTATATATGTTTTTTTTTTGAATTTGGACTTCAGATGTTGGCTGTTTTTCTTATTCTGGCCTCTAAATTTTGTTAATTGCTGTATACTGGCGTTCCACGGAGGAGCTTCAGCCATATATTAATGAGCCGCCGTCGTCGTCCACTGAAGACGGGTAACAGCATTCCGGCAATCGATCCCCAGGGGCTTTGGACTTTTTGGATTTTTTTTTTTTCATACAGCTGTATATAATTCGGGGCAAACGTTTTTTGATGCGAGGGGTTAGATGGATTTGAGGCCAGATTAAAGAAATATTTCAGCGCAAGAAATAGCCTTCTGTGTTTGAGTGGCAGGACATTAGTTTCTGCATGAAGGCTGTCAATTGGACTGCAGTGTAATGCGCCTGAGATTAATCTTAATTCGGAATTCTGAACAGTATTTAACCTGTTCAGCACATTAGATTTAGCAGATCTGTATATGACTGAACCGTAATCCGTTTTAGACAGCGTGAGAGCGGAGTAGAGGTTCTGCAGGCATTTCCTATCTCCGACCCATTTTGTATGAGCTGTCATTTTGAGGACGTTGAGTGATTTTTGACATTTTGCTTTAAGTTCATCGATGTGCCTCGACCAAGACAGTTTCCTGTCGAATACTAATCCAACGATTTTGACCGTTGGGGCTGATCTAATGGGCTGTTGCTCAGAGTTATTTTGCAGTCCGAAGAGACTTTCCGTTTATTGTTGAAAATAATGCTAGCAGTTTTTTCAGCTGAGAAGGCTAAGCCCTGGTTTATAGACCACTCTTGTAATTTATCGATCGTATTTTGAAGCCAAACTCTTAGACTTTCCATATTTGCAGATGTCATGTATATTGTGAGATTGTCAGCGAAAAAATTATATTTTACGGGTGCTTCGATGATTTTATATAGGTCGGATATGCCTACTATGAATAAGGTCGGACTAATTACCGAGCTTTGAGGCGTGCCGTTTTCTTGATTTCTAGGGGACGATAAGATATCTTCTATCCGAACTTGAAGCGTGCGGTCTGTCAAGAATGCCTCGACGAAATTAAGCAAGTTCCCAGTGTCATTCCAGTTTACCAGGGTTTGAATGATTTTATGTCGCCATATACGATCAAAAGCCTTCTCCAGGTTAAAGCTTATGAGCATTGTGTACTGATTCGAAACAAAGCCGTCACATATTTGCCGGTGGAGTTTTACTAGAAGGTCCATCGTGCATCTCTGCGATCTGAGCCCGAACTGCATTGGATCAAGAAGTTGCTTTTGTTCCAGTATCCACTTTAGACGAGCGTTTATCATTTTCTCCAGACATTTGCATAAATAATTGGTCAGGGAAATAGGGCGGTAGCTGCCAAGGAGGTGGGGCTTTTTTCCGGGCTTTAAAACTGGAATTATGTGAGCCATTTTCCAAGCATTCGGAATTTTCCCCGATGTTCAAATTAAATTGTAGAATTGGAAAATTGTGCTAAGAGATTCCGCAGGGAACTTTTCGATCATATCGATATGTATGCCATCCGGCCCGGGAGCTGAGGATCTCATATGATTTAAGGCATCTATTAATTCATCATTGGTAAACGGAAGATTGAACTCTCGCGTACATGAGGTGAAAGGACGAGCTTCTTGGCCTTCGCAGTTCCTTTTAATAATTTTGAACGATTCTGCGTACGATTCAATGGCAGATGATTTATGGAAATGATCGGCCAGGCGTTCCGGAAATATGGTTTCGTTAACTCTCCAAATAGAGATCTTTCTAACGGTAAATCACACATTGCGGAATAAAATGTTTTCCCCCCGTTTTTATGGTTTCCAGAGCCCCGAAAATCCAAATACGAATTTATAATATCGGTTTTTTTTGCCCCCCTCTCCTCGTATGTATTTTGTTTTTCCTCTGAAGGACTCGGCGAGGCGTACCAAGACGACTGGTCTTTACTTACGTTGATGCGATGCTAGCGTACTCGCACCACTACAATTGAAACTGACTACAGTCGCTTGATTTATCGATATACAAATGTAGTCCAACTGCATCTACTGCTGTGTACTAAACTAGCGCCGCATATTTTTGTCGTCGCCCGGTATCGAATTCGAGACCTCCAGATTGGAAGTCAAGCGCTCTAGCCACTAGTATATATATATATATTTATATGTATAGTATTCGTGTTTAAGATATGTTTTTTTTTTTACTTTTTTATTCGTGTAATTATATAAGAATGCATTTCTTGACCCAAAACGGCAGTTTTTTTGTTTTTTTTTGGAGGGGTGCTAGCGAATTTGATTTTTTTTTTTTTTTTTCTTCCTTTAATACATATAAAATAATAATAATATTATTTTATATATTTCTTTTTGGGCGCTCCGGTGGCATTGACCCAACAACTAAAGAAATTATGGAAAAGGTTAAATAGAGAGACTATTAATAATAGAGTTTAGGAAAGATTAAAGTACCGGAATTATGTATATCTGGAGATGAGAAGGAAAGGACAAAGGAAGAATTATAAGGAGCAGAAAGACCCAGTGCTAAGATTTTGGAGTATAAAACAGAACTTCAGAATCAAAGGCGGGATATTCAAAGAAGCTGTGGTTTGCATCACATATGGGAGTAGAGATGGAACTATGAAGGTGGCAGTCGTGAGAGGAGGATAGGGGAAAATGAAAACGTGAAGAGGTAGCAGGGGGAGCGATTAAAACGCAGTCTGATTAAGAAAATGATCGCGGAGCGTTGATAAGAAGAGGATTGAAACCACGACTGAGAACAGGGAACCGGATGGATTTAAAGATAATGAGAGGCGGGATTAGGAAATAAAGAAGGATAAATGTCTGACCATAGTCGGGAATAATTGGTTAAGGAAAAACAACCAGGAAACTTAAAATAAGGAGTTAAATCGAGAGACGATTAGAGATAAAGAATAGGAAAGATTAAAGTACAGGGGTTATAGTTGGAGATGAGAAGGAAAGGATAAAGGAAAAATTATAAGGAGTAGGAAGACGCAGTACTAAGATTTTGGTATTAATAATTTCATTTTACCAAAGGAATTGTAATTTTTGTTACATATTTTGAATTTCACTTTAAACGGGTTACAAAATTGATTTTTTAAGTAAATTCCGTATTGTTATATGTTCCTGATAGTTTATTGCGATTTTTGGTGCCCAGGGTAATCGGTTTATGTATTTTTTTTAAATAAAATACAATGTCTTTAAGAGAAATTTAATAGCGAGTTACGTACAAAATTTTGAAATTAATAAGTGAAACCGTCCTCAGTTACTGAAATTTATTTGATATTTTTGTTGTTGAATTATCGAGATTCCCCGTACAGTATGTAAATACGAAATGCTGAAAACGAATTTTATAACATTTTTTATTTAAAAAACATTATATGCGTGCATATGTCTGTGCAAATTTTGTTGTTTACTGAAAGAAAAAAGGAACCAAACGTGTTTCCTAAAATGTCTGAGCTACCATATTTACATATAAGGCCGCACATTGATTTCTGTACCGTCAAACGCAGCAAACTAAAATGGTAGAACGTTTAAAATGTGCCGAACTCGCAGAATGTTTTCTGTTCGTTGTGGATAGACGAGAAAAGGAAAATGAGCGTCCGTGTTCAAGGATGATCTTTTGCGCTATGCTTTCGAACTAATAATTCCAACCTCTATGCTGTAGTCACTAATTATTTATATTTCGACTCTGAACATGGATTTATAACAGCTATCAGGAAACTGACCATCGACTCGATTTTGGAGTCTAAATAGAGACGATTTATCAATGTTCGACTGAGCTAGCAGCAAGTCGACTTGCACCTACGCAGTCGACATGCACTGTAAGTTAGAGTGGTTTATTTCTGGTAGACAGCCAACCGACAGGAATTGACGTGACCGTTCCAGTAATTAGTCCCGTTATTGTATTTAGCTGTGCGCTCAGTTTGGTTAGTGTGGCAGCTGTTTAACATGACAGGTGCTACATATTCCGCTACCGAGTAGACCAAGGATGGTGCTACTGTTGTCAATACTGCCGCAGAAGCACGTTTCTGTATGATATGGCTTATGATGCCGACCTTCGCTACTGTCTGTTAACTGTCTGTCCAATATGACGTTGAGGTATTTGTGGGCAGCGGTTCATGCGTTCATGATTCCTCATTACATGGAACACTCTGAAGTGAAAATGTGTATTAACAGTTTTGCTTCTGTTCATCTGAAGTCGCCAGTGCATAAAATAATGCCATTGCAAATTTTCGAAATCGGCTTCCAACATTTTTTTAAGCTATGGGACATATTTACTTTGAAACGCTAGCGAAATATCGTCGGCATAAATAAATTTGTTTGCGCTTGTGTTCGGCAAATCATATGCTACGAGCTAAATAACAGCGGCGATAATACAGGCCTTTTAGTCGACCGTTATTCGTAGTTTTGTCCCTCAGCCATGCGAACAATGAATGATACCATTTCGTTAAGTAGCGTGTATACACCTTGCTGCTAAGTATTTGCTATAATTTCTCTAATAAGCTATATGTCGTCGTTAGGTTCTTTGCTTTTCATTCTCACAGATATTCCCTCAACGGACTTTTTGACCTTAACTAAATCAACGTTATTAATTTGCCATGAGTTCCCCTCTTCAAATGAATTACGTTTAACATGATCAAATATATATTGAACCTTTAATAATGTACAAACCGCGCAGAAGTCATATTACGGCGCCTACGTACTTACCTCGCTTAAAATAATATATCATTCTTATCATATTAAACAAAGTGGATCATCCGCCCTTCTTCTGATGGATTGACCGCAATTCAGTCAGATCTGGACCTGATTGTGCTTCCCGCATTTCATTCACGAGGAGGAAACAGAATTGGCAAGACCCTTGGTGGCGATGCGTTGATATTAAAAAGGCAATACGGAAAACGTACGCTCGGGAGATATAAATAAATTGGCCTTGTTAATGAACTAATCTATATTTAGGAATTGTATAATAGCCGCTTAATCTCTTATTCGTGGTAAAGAACTAAAGTCTGGAGAAATTCGTTTGCTGCATCTGTTTCCTAAATGACTAATGCGTACGTAATGTGGCAGAAAATTTATAATAGTAGTACTTCTGACCTCCTAATAGAAATCTTAATGGGACACTGACATCAAACCTTTGTGTAAAAAGTGTTGTTGCAGAGACACTTTCGCAGATTTTTTCTTTACCGAATTTTAGGCACTCAGGCAATTTCAGTAGCAAGAAGTATTTCTTCCTCAATTGCGATAATACTGTAGGGACATTATTTCTTTCACTATAACTAGATTTCCAACTGAAGTATTACATAGTGGTGCCTTATTTCAAAAAAAGAATAAAGATCTCTTCCGTATTGAAAATCACAGACCAATAATTCAAATTACGGAAGAAACTGTGAACAGGTGAATTCTTGAATCGAATTTTATCGTCTCCTATTATACTGTCGGAGGTCGAAGGTGTCCTAGTCATTTATTGAGTCTTCATACTGAAATTGTATTTGCCTTTTATCGTCGATATTGTTATTATTATTTTTATTTTTAATTTGGAGAAAGAGCATTTGACCGTATATAATGTCTACACTTCGGAAGTTAAAAGCGTCCATTATGGTGGACGGTAAGCTGGTACGGCACATTTATAATTACTTGAACGATTGACGCAATTTCTAACGGAACTCTATTAGGAATTGGTGCACCTCGAGGTTCTTGAGTGTATATCCTTTTCAAGGTTCATCCTTGAGTATTTATTTCTTTTCAAGGTTCTTCTTTCAGTGTTTATTCTTTATATAAATTACACAGTCGAATGCGTTAGCATACTAGTAACACTTAGCCCATATATATATATATATATATATATATCGATTACTTTACTTTATCGTTAGCATTTGATGAAATTTAAATATGTTATTATTCTCAGAAGTCGCCTGATCCAGAATGCACAGTCCTTGCAACTGAATAATAATTTCCGATTCCAGTTAAAACAACAGAAACTTTCCTCGGAATCCTAATGAACGCCAAATTGACCGGGACTGATAAAATTAAAAACGAATTCTTTCAGTCCTTAAAATGTAATTAAATTGCTATAAAACCCTAAGTCTAACTTTTATCCGGTTTTCTTTCTAAATCTCTAAAAAGCATCGGTCCTCTGCAAAATTAGTTATGGACGTCAGGTTTACTCTTTGCTAAAACTACTTGATTCAATACGTAAGGCTGATTTTCATGTTTGACGTTCACCAGATATCCCCATCCAAAAGTCTAAGTTGCTCAGCTGTTATTTTTTACCATCTAATAGAAGATTCTTCAATAGTTACATAATCTGCGAAGAATGATATACAATCGTAAAGTCTCTTCGGAAATTAATACTATGACCTCCTTAGGCTGTCCAACATACGTCCTAAAATTATCTACATACGCCTTCTTCTACCCTAGGCTTATTTTCGGAAAAAAATCTCGCCATAACGCTCATAAATAACGGTCGCCTATCAGCATCATTTGTACAGAGGGCATTGGACGTCACCGATGAATACATTAATAGATGCAAAGCGTATAGGTCTGCATGGACACACATAGGTAACATAACGATATCGTATCAGTTTTGGACGCCGAGATGTATACGGAAAAATTTGATTTAATGTAAATTACTCTGATTGCACCCGCTAATTTATATTTGTCTCTATTGGCACTGTTCGAGATATGCGCCTTTTCTTAGTTCGACATTTCGCGTTGATTACTTTCTTTTATTCCTTATTATTTGATGTGTACCTTTTTCCATACGCATTGCACGGTATTTCATTATTAAGGGAACGTATATGTAGACTCGTTTTAAAAGTTTTTATACTTGAACCGATTGAATTCAGTGTAGGATATATCGCGCTCATTAAATACAATAACGTCATAACTCAAAAAACTCGCAGAAAATGCAAATTAACATTTACTATAATTTGAACGGCGTACCCGTTTCAAAAGCAATGCTTATTTTGTCGAGTTTCTTACTTACACAAATATGGCGTTCTAACACCTTTAATTGTACTCATAAAATGCATTCCAATTATACACATAACTCAAATTCGCTATTTTCTGAGTTATGACGTTATTGTATTTAATGAGCGATATGTGCGGGGCGTTCTGTGTTCTCTGGCAGTGCATAAACATGAATGGGGCGCATTTGTTATTTTTGCGTAATTTGATTATAATTATATCTATTTTCAAAGTTTTTTGAAATTTTAATTTCCTTTTTTTCTTTTTTCTTTTTCTACCTATATTTTATTTAATTAACGCGTAAATCAAAGAAAAAGTAAATAAATAATCGTAGTGGAAGTTGCGCGCGCACCATTTTCAATATATATATATATTTTGTGTTTTCATTTGTGCCCCGGCTTCGTAAATTAATCTGTACGAGTCATTTATGTTTGAATGTGTAAACGAGAAAAAGAGCGCTTTAAGAGGAAAGTAGTTCAAAACAACTTCAAAGTAATGATGGTTGGCTCAAGTGTGACAATTTTTCGCTTTACGGCCGTTTCTAATTAATTAAGCCGGTCTTGTTTTCATCGATGCGGATAAAGACGGATTCGGCGAAGGTGTAGCCTTTGTTTGTGTTTTTAAGTTCATCTTTTATTTTATTGCCAGACGCGCTGAATTTCAGAATTTGATCGCGTTTAGATTAAACTTTAAATTAAAAGCGCGTGTTCTCTTTGCAATACACACTTACATAATCGAAACACACGCAAAATTGGATTGTGTTTTTATCGCGCGAGGCCGTTTCAAATAGCGACCGATTGCTGTTTCTTTATTTTTAATTAATTTTTTACTCTCTTCTTCTTTTTAATTTCCACTTTGAATCACGTTCGAATTATTAATGAGGTATAAAAAAATGGTTTTGTTCGTTTCGGAACACCGCTTTTAGTTCCTATTTTGAAATTATTAACGCTGAAATCACGATTTCAGGGTCGCGTACATTGAAATTAGGTGAATACACATCTATCATTTTTTAGTATCTGAAGTATAGAAATTACACGGAATATTTTGTTTTTTTTTTCTTGAATTTCTTTCGAAATTTGTTGCGCACGCATTCGTCATAGTTTCCATCTTTTCTAATAAATTGTTTTTGGTATTTGCCATTCTGAAAAGGTTATTTTTTTTTATCGCTTTTTTTTCCGAAATTTTTCAGTTTGTAACTTTTGAAATAGAGTGTTTTTTTTTTTTACTTTATAGTAAAACGTTAAATCTAGCGATTTTTTCTCGGCTATCAGGCTTTTCCAACATTTTTCATACTATTACGTAGTTCGATTACTAATCATAGTTAAACTGTTGAACTTTTAAAACTTTTTCTGGTATATAATAATTCTGGTAAATTTGTTTATACATTCTTCTTCAGGGGCAATCCTATCTATAATTTTAGGGCTTATTCCGAATTAGCGCAAATCAACTGCGATGACCAGTTAGTTAATTTCGTGTATTTGTCGAATCCCGTTACTGGAAATATCGAAAATTACCATCAAATGCGCGCTGGAATAATGTTAGATACAAGCTCGGAGCGGATGTAATAGTTTCCTTCCATTTAAAAATGTGGTTTCATCGATGTTTTACAATTGAATGTGTTTTCTTACTTTGCCTAGAAGTGTTATTAAGATTTTTACTAACATTGTGCAGTAATACTCGGGTTAATAAATTCAAATGTAACAGAAAAGACTGTATAAATTGACACGATAATCATTGCACTTAAAATAGTCAAAATTTGTAATTTTAAATAATTTGAGTTTTCATCGGATCCCGGAAGAAACGCCCCGGGTACTTTAGAATCTGCGGAAATGTCCGAGTTAGAAGCGGGAAAATAAGTTTGTGAAATTATTTTCGATATTATTGTCGGACAGAAAAGAAATTGATTATACACTTCCGGCAAGACTGCACAACAAGTGGAAGTGAAAACCGGTGTCATACGTTTTAATTTTCATTAGTAAATATCGCGCCATCGTTTTTGAAAAATGGTTCGTAAGTTTCTTTTTGATTTTTTATATCAAACGGATTCGCACGGAAGTATTCAAGTTTTGTGTCGTACATTTCTTTTACTCCGGTACTGAATGAGAACTTCCAGATTTTGTATTTTTCTTTTTTTCCTCTTTGTTTAATTTCGACGGCGAGCTAGTGGCGGCACAATATAAGAAGATTACACCGATGAACGCTGGAGAAGATACTACGTAAAATGTTTCAGTCCTTCTTCGGTTTATAAGATTTCGTATAGCGAGTAGAATGCGAAGTTTTCGTACGATTTTCTATATTAATTTTACGCGGGATGATGTGTTTCTCGGTGCTCAATTAGCGCGCGCATTTTTTCCAGCGCATCGTAGGACATTTTTTTTCGGGCAGAACACGCAGATAAATAATGCAGACTCGCTGAAATGGCTCAGTGCAGGTTTTCGTGGTGGCGGCAAATTTGGAAAAAAAACAAAAAGCCCGAAAAGCTCGACTCGAAAAACACGGACGGGACAAATTAGTTGTCGGCGTTAATTTAATGCCAACTGTTACGTTGCGTATAAAGCCGTAAAGCAGCTGGAAACGGTGTAAATTGGACGCGGTCTTGAATTTTTAATTAGTTTTTAACCAAAATTTTCGGCTCTTTTCGGTTTTTTACGTTTCGCTTTCGACTAATTATTAGCCGCTGCGGTAAACCCGCGTTTTCCATCTATACCCTCTTGTTAACGAACTCTGTTTATAATACGGATTCTCCCATACCGGCTTGTTCATCTCGTTTCGTCTTGCCGATGTTTTGCAACATTTATATTGTAGCCGCCAACTCCACTTTTCTTTTTTTCGTTTCGTTTTATCTTGTGTGTCTGTATGTATAATAACACACATTAAAAATATTTACTGGTCAACATGATTGGGTCGCAGAAAATTCATATTTCTAGTTTAGTCTAAAAACAGATGGGGCGGTGAGTACGGCTAACGAAAAAGTTGAAAAATTATAAAGGTTTATAATGTTTCCTTTTTATTTATTTATTTATTTATTTATTTAATTATTCATTTATTAATTTATTCATTCATTCATTCATTCATTCATTCGTTCATTCATTCATTCATTCATTCATTCATTCATTCATTCATTCATTCATTCATTCATTTATTCATTTATTTATTTATTTATTTATTTATTTATTTAATTATTTAACAAGGGTATATACAATAACATGAAACCAATTATAGCGTATACATTAGATCTATATATAATAAATGCATAAAGTACTATAAGCAAAAGACACTTTAATGTACTGCACACACTTTCATTCATACACATACATATACATACACTAATCGACATATCTAACTAATAAAAACACCGGGGGAAAAGTTCACTTGATCTAGAGTTTACGGCCACGTTTCGTTCTCTTTTTCTGTATAGTAATCGTTGAATCCTTTTTATTAGAGTTCTCATTTTTAATATACTTAATTTTTTATCACCTATGTTCAGAGACATATATGCACTGCCCGATTTTTGGAAAACTTTGATTCTATCGATATCTGTGAATAAATCGCACCCGGTTTGTCCGTCTTCTTTGCTCAAGTCATTTTCACGTTGAATTTAAACGAGCCAGATGCTGCCCGTTTTAAATTTTCAGTTACTTTTTTTAACTGTACTTTTTGACCATTTTCTAATTCTTCAACTAAATATTAGCCGCTGCGCAGCGGTGGTAGAACTGTGCTGTTCACTCTGTCCATGATGGGCGAACATAAATGCAATATGACAGACGACACGCGTTTCAGATCTAGTCGCCGATAGAGGACGAGAAAAACCATTGTTGCCGATGAAGAAGAGTCGCCGGTTAATAGATGGAAAGCGTATGACGAAGATTAAATCTCGGATAGGCGACGCATGATTGAAAAGAAAATATTAGTAGCGGTAGCTCTGTGGCAGGCGATCTGTCACGCTGACTATTTTAAAATGTGAAATTGGGAAGCAGCTTGAAGAGTTGAAAACCCCGAAACCAGTGACTACGCATGGTAAAAAGTGATCGGTTATTCTTGAAATATTACACGGTGTTTACCTTTCTTTCGTCCTTCGTATCAGTCTCTTATACTTTATCGCAGTCAGCAACAGAAAGAAGGCTCAGCTTCATTCTCGTTCGTTCGCGCGAGTCAGTAAAAAGACGCCTCATTTATCGCATACCCGATTTACTACGAGAAGGAATCGGCACAATAAGTAAATAGAGTTTTTGTCGGAAAATGAAGAGGCAAGCACGTAATAGAAGGCGGTTTAAAAACGGGCAAAGGTTTTTTGTTCCTCTACGATGAGCAGATGCTGACTAATAATTAATCAGATGGAGTATCGGAAATGTATTTCAGGACTTTCGAACTTTTTATTAGTAAGGTACAGCTTCAATGAAAGCAGAACAAATGCTAATTAGCGGAGAAGTGAACTATTTAATCAACAAACTAAACAAATTATCACGAGTTGCAATTAAAAATATCTAAAACGACATAAATAAATGGAATAATGCGCATCATAACTATAAGATGGTGAAAAAAGTGTGGATGTAAAGTTGAATTTATCGTTTCTGCGAGTTCTAAGTAATGACTATATTTTGCCAAAATGGAGAAACAACCCTTGGGGGGGGGGGGGGGGTGATGTGGTAGCGGTCTGTGAGGAAAGGTTCGGAAAGGTTCGGAAAAGTTCAGAAATAAAAAAGTATCAGTATTAAAATTCGGATCGTTGACATTGTTTTTATTTATAGTAGTGAAAGGGTTTTGGTAGTGGCTTTATCATCGCTGCTCTGATCGGTCGAAAAAACTTCAGGCTAATGTACAAAATTAAGAGGAAACGACCATTCATTTTTGATTAATCCCGGCTATTTGACTATTATTATTTTGCCGCTGTATATAGTTAAACGTTTTAAGTAAAAACATGGGTGACGTAAACATTTAGAATTATGCAACGAGGGGAAATCGCGTCAAGAGTGTCGTAAATCATCATCATCTCCAGTCACTTCTGACCGTTATAATCTGCGAGCGGCCTCTACTTTTCGCGATTCCGAGCTATCTCGTGATCGATGCAAATTTGTTCTCGCACGCCACACTCTAAACCTTGCTAATTGTTCACTGAATTTAAGTTTGTTTTTTTTCCCCCCTCTAACGTACATGTTTCATCAGATACATTTTTCAATTTTATCTTTGGTTCTATTATAGCATCGTAATATTTGCGAATTTCTGACGCGGTGTCTGTCCAAACAAGTTCTTTGTTGAATAATTTTTATGTGCACGAATGTTTCCTGGTCGTTTCAGGTGTGATAATTACGAATATGCTAGTGAAATTATAATTTCGATTATAATCGAAAAATTATAATCGAAAAATTATAATCGAAATTGAGCCGAGAATAAGTAGAAATATTAACTCTTAATTTATTAACCAACTCTACCCTAACCCCATATTTTCGAATTTTTTTTTTTTGTTGTCTAATCAGGGCAAATGACCAACGCTTTTTTAAAATGTATAGAGAAATGATAGTGGTATCAACGGAGCCTTTGATTTGAGTAATCTTACATTATAAATTGACGGAAAGCATTTACCGAGGAAGTATGCAGCAGATGTGAAGCGTTCCTCTGTGATATGTGTAATTTTATTTGAAATTAACGTTTTATCGGTAATTCGAATTATACGTTTCAATTTAACGGTCGACTTGAAAGGTCTCTGTGCGAGAGAGAAATAAATGAACTATTTCCACGAAATCATTTAGTATCTCTGGACAAATAAATTGCTAGTAAATACATTAACGTTTCATTTAGCACGCCTTTATGGATAATTGAATAATCGTAAATTAAACCGTTTCATCATATAACACAATAGAGTTTAAAATAGAAATTCCCCGATAATCAAGCGGCGAGTGCACTTTTTCCCGTATAACAGAGTAGAACTATAGAAAACAGAATGAGTTGCACGAGTAAAATGGGTCGTTTGCAAAAAAACAAGCATTGCCTAGCATCGATTGTTAGTTGGTTTTCACGATTTCTTTGTACGCGTCAGCGAACTCAAAATACATCGAGGCAAAGAAGAGTAAACGTCACGTCTCTTTAATGTCGTGACGGAAGCTTGCATAAAATTTCGCGGAAAAACGGCGAAAAATACTGCAGATGACCGTCAAAAACTCGTTTTCAAATTTCTCTTAAATAAACGGAGTGTCGGAAGAAGAAGAGAAAATGTTTTTTTTCCCCAAATTTATATAGTTTGTTTACTATGGACTTTAAGCTTAATTATTATTTCCGATATTGCATAATTCGTAGTAGGCAGAAGAAAAAACTTTTACAGAATACTTCAGAGTTTTACATGCATCATTATGGGTCTAACGAAGAGCATCAGTCCAATAACCAAGGAATCTAAGTAATAGCTCGAAAGGAGCATAACAGATTTTAGTCGGGTGCGAGATTGATTGAATGAAAGAAGCTAGAATAGGAACAACTGACAAGGAAGGAAATGAGAGAACATAAGAGTCATCGTATGAAGTAGGAAGACCAAGATCCAAAAGTTGAGAATAGAAGAGAGAACGTTCTGAAGAAAGTAGGGAACATTCGAAGAAGACATGGTTGGCATCACACAGAAAAAAGGAATCTTCTGGGTGAAGAGGGCACTGCGAAGAAGAGACGAGGGAAAAACGAAAACATTTGTTTTTTAATGTTGTTGTTATACATTTAACGTTCACTACACCAGCAGATGTCTATACTTCATTAACATCTTGATCCATGTAGTCAGTTTGGTTTTCTAATCTAGACTCGCGGTAGCGTGTCAAGTCAAGTTCGAGCCAAGAAAAAGGAACTGACTAACTTGACTTTCAAAAAGTGCTCGCAAGGCTATTTTAAAGAATAAACGGTTTGAATTTGAATTTGAATGAATAATAATAATAATTTCTTTACAAAAAGTAATGATATCCTATCAAAAACATTAATTTTAAAAGTAGGAACCAAGTGTTCAGTATTAAGAATATGCGTGGTCGTCGACTTCGCCGACAAAAGAATTGACATCTAAATGAATGCCAAGCTCTGCAGATAATCCTGAAATTTATTTATAAGAACATTCAACATTCTAAAATAAATTTAAAACATAATTTCTTGTTTTTTCCATAGACAACAATGTTTTTGCTATATAAAAATATAACTTCTTAAATTTGAACAGTCGAATTATTTACACAAAGCGGGTTAATTTAAGATAAATTCTAACGATTTGACTTTGCTAGTTTTCACATATATGTTATCTTATATTTAGCTAATCAACTTATCTTCTTTATGTTATACGCAAGTTACTGTTTTTATATTGTAAGGTCAACACATGTCTTACTCTTCTAAAAATTTGGTTTACTGATACAAAAACTAGCCAAGTCAAATCGTGAGCTTTAATTTATCCTAAATTAACCCGCTTTGTGTAAATGATGCGACTGTTCAAGTTTAAGAAGTTATATTTTTATATAGCAAAAACATTGTTGTCTATGAAAAAAACAAGAAATTATGTTTTAATTTGAGAATGTTGTATGTTCTTATAAATAAATTTCAGGATCATTGACAGAACTTGACACCCATTTAGAGCTCAATTCTTTTGTCGGTGAAGCCGATAATTACGAATATTTTTAATATTGAACTTGTCTCCCATTTTTGCATTTATGTTTTTGATGGGATTTAATCTACACTAAACAACTGTATACTGCTATATGGGGTTAGAAAAGTGTTAAAGGTGGCTAGTCAACAGTAGTAAAACATATTCTCAAAGAATACAAAACCATAAACAGCTAGTACTGGCGAGCAAATTATTACATCGGTCAGGCAATGCTAAATGCATCATCAACACACATGCAAACATATAAAAACAGCGGTTTTGTTAGGGGTTAGAAAAATTTAAAGATGGCTAGTCAACAGTAAAACATATTCTCAAAGCATGTACTAACATAAACAGCTGGTACAGGTTAGCAAATTATTACATCGGTTAGGCAATCATACAAAGCAACTTAGTATAGGTTAGAAAAAGTATAAGTGGCTGGTTAAAGTCTTTCCCCTAATCTCTGTATTCATTGATTGTTGTTATTGAGTGAGGGTCTTCATGTATAGGCGTCCACAGAGAAAGCAGGCAGTAGCCTTGTGGCGTGCTGGATGTTGAGATATTCGGTTATCGGTTTGTAACGGTGAAGATGCGACAAGCAGAAGGATGTAGTTAGTGTAGACAGTACGGTAGCAAATTCTTACTCTAGAACTTGGGAGAAAAACAGAGTGTAGTCATATTAGTATTAGTTTCTTTATTTATTTAAATTTATATTTCCTTAAAAATTGCCTCTGTATAAAACAAAAAATAAGATATGCAACCCGCAAACAATAGTGTCCCAGAACGCAGGTATTCTATTTGCTCCCATGTCGAATTAGAAAAGCGGGACGTAGAATAAACCTTATCCATTCGTGGATTTAAGTTAATCCGTTCTGATCGGGCGGATGGATATGGCGCCGCCGCCATATTGATAAGGAATGATATTTATTTTCACGTTCACGATCACTCCGCTTATTTTCCTTCTGACGTTCGGTCACCAAACCTGGTGCATATCTCTGTTCCTAATATTCATCCTCAACCAGTCCATATTATCTCAACATACGTCCCTCCGCATTTTGATCTCCACAATTTTCCTTTTACATTATTGTCCAATTTTCTTTCTTTTCCCTTTATTTTTGGTGGTGACTGGAACGCTCACTCTCCTCTATGGGGCTCGGTTGGCTACAACTGTAATGGTCGTGTTCTTGAAAATTTCATCTCTAACAATAGCTTCGTTATTCTTAACGATCATTCTCCGACGTTCTTTAGAGGCGCGCAGACTTGCAGTTCGGTTGACATTTCCTTCACTTCTCCCAACTTCGGCTCAGCTGTCATTGGAGAACCTTGCAGGGTACCTTCGGTAGTGACCATGTTCCAATTATTCTTTCCTTTCACGATCTTCGTCCTCCTCCTGATCCCAGTTGTTCCAGAGTTCCTCATGCTTCCAAATGGTACCTAACCAAAGTTGATTGGGATAAATTTCGGGCTGGAGTCGATTCCGCCCTCCCCAACATACATTCCCAAACAGATCCTGTTCTTCAATACAACAGGTTCATCGACTCGATTACCTCGGCGTTGTCGGCCTTTTCTCCTCCTATCCGCTTCTCTAAAAAGAACCCTAATCTTCTTGCTTCTTCCCTATGGTGGAACAACGATTGTTCGGTCGCTTTTAGAGACAGTTCTTTGAAGTTCAGAGCCTTCCGTTCCTGCTCTTCCTTCGATAATTTCATAGCTTATAGGGAGGCCAATGCTAAGGCCAGATTTATTCTCAAAAAGAGCAAAAAAGATGCGTGGAAGAAATTCTGTTCATCATTCTCTAGATCCACCTCCCTCTCTCATCTTTGGAAAATGGCGAAAGCCTTTCAGTCCCCACGGTCCGAACGTCCCTCCTATTACAACCTTCCTTCGGAGAAGCTCATCTCTTTTCTGGACTCAATTGCTCCCTTATACGTTCCATCCTTGGAGGAAATATGTCCTCCGGCGTTCCCACCTACATCCTCTATGCACGTTCTGTCCTCCGATTTTAACATCAATGAACTCCATTCTTCCTTAAAGAATTCCTCCTCCTTCTCTAGTCCGGGAGTAGACGGCATTCCTTTCCTGGTTATTAAGAGCTTATCAATCTCAGCACTGAATACCTTGCTTTCTATCTACAACTCCTTCTTGCATACCTGTACTACGCCACCAATTTGGAACTCCTTTATTGTTATTCCTATTCCAAAAAAGAATGCTAATTCTTCCCGTCCTATTTCCTTGGCTTCGTGTTTTAGAAAATTGTTTGAACAAATGATTAATAAACGCCTAGTCTGGTGGCTGGAATTCAACAATATTCTTCCCAGTAACATGTTCGGTTTCCGTACGGGACTGGGAACGGCGGACTGTTTATCGTTGTTTTTATCTGACGTGTACAAATCCCTTATTCGCAAAGAATACACTGTCTCTGCTTTCCTTGATGTTACCTCCGCATTCGATCATGTTCACTTACCTTCTCTTCTACATAAAATGTGTTCCATTAATGTTCCTTTACAGGTCGCTTCCTTAATTCTCAAGCTTTTCTACAATAGATCAATTCAGCTCTCCACTCCCTTCTTCTCGGAGTCTAGAGTGGTCTTTCGGGGTCTTCCGCAAGGATCATGTCTTAGCCCTACTCTCTTTAACATCTATTTCCATAGCCTAGCTACTCTTCGGATATCATCTACTTCCTTATTCTTTGCCGATGATATACTCATCTACTCTTCCTCAGTTAATCTTTCTTCCGCCGTCATGGAGCTTAACAACTCTCTTTTCTCTCTGGATAATGTGTTATCCGATCTTCACCTTTTTACTTCTCCTGAGAAATCAGCAGCTATGGTTTTCACTTATCGTCCTTATAGTCGTTCCTCAGTCAATCTATCCGTGTGCCATCTTCCTATTCCTTTAGTTAGTTCTGTCTCCTACCTTGGCATTGTTCTTAGCAGTAACTTGTCCTTTCATCATCACATAAATTATCTCTATACGTCGGCTCTCAAGAGGATTAATTGGTTGAAGGCTCTCTCCTCCCGTAATTGGGGTGGGGATCCTTATATCCTTCTGATGCTATACAGGGCCACTATCCTTTCTAAATTCGATTATTGCTCGTTCCTTTACGCCAGTGCTCCTAAATATCTTCTCCTTAAACTTGATAAAATCCATAATATGTGTCTTCGTCTTTGTATCGGTGCCTTGAACTCCTCTCCTATTGCAGCCATTTTGGCAGAAACTGGTTCCTGTCCTTTATTCATCCGAAGACTTTATCTAGGTGAACGATTTCTGATTAAACGTCTTCATATTTCCAATTCCTACTTACTTAATTCCTACTGGTTTATATTCAACAACTGGCGTTTCTCTCCTCGTAAAACCCCAATCCTTTCCTTGATTTCTTCACGACTCAGGGCCTTCTCTCCTTTTGTTCTATCCTACAACAAATGCCCTTATTTTACCTATAATTTCCTAGATTTTATTTACTCACCCAGTTTACTTTTTCTTCCTTCGTATGTCAAGTCTCTTCCCTCTCCCGCTGCTCATAACGAATTTAACTATGTTTTATCCTCGCTCTTTCCTTCGTATACCTTAATTTTTACAGATGGCTCAAAGTCAGCTTTGGGGGTTGGAGCGGCTTTTACTTTGCCGGATTTCGGCTATTCTGAGTCGTTCAAACTCCCCTCGTTCTCCTCCATATTCCTAGCCGAATCTATTGCGATCTTACAGGCAATCCTTTTTATAGCCTCCTCTAACAACATATCCAAGGTTCTCTTATCTTCTGATTCAAAAGGCGTTTTACAAGCCATTGCTACTCCCTTTCCTAAACCATCCGCTGATCCTATCGTGCTTCACACACGTTCCTTAATTTCACATCTATTTCATTCCCGTTCTGTCCGTATTGATCTATTGTGGATTCCTAGTCATTGTGGAATTTCGGGCAACGAGTTAGTCGACTCGTTGGCACGTTCGGCTGCTTTAAACGGTCGCTTTATTAGGCATTTCCCAGCTCAAAGTCTTCTTACTCTTTCCTCGCGTTGCCATCGTGACTGTTGGTCTGATCTCTATCCTTCTTCTTTTTCCAATCCTGCTTCCTTTTACTTATCCATACAACCCACTCCTCCTCTTTTTCCGCGGTTTGTTGATTTCCCCAACTTGAGGCGGTCAACTATTTCATTCATAATTAGACTTCGGTTAAACCACAGCTTGCTTCCTGCTTCGCTCTTTCGTTTCTCCATTACTCAGTCTCCTCTTTGTCCATTTGATCCGTTAGAAGCAAACTTCGTTTGTGATGCGAACCACATTTTCCTTGAATGTCCTTCCATTTCTTCAGAACGCGCGATACTGTATTCCGGTCTTTTGCGTCTTGGCCTCCCTACGCCCTACAGCGCTCACAGCATCCTTTCTTTTCCGTCTCCTTTGGTTATTCCTTTGTTAGCTTCTTTCGTATGTTCCATTTGTAATATTTTTCCTTTATAATTATTAATACCATCATACCGTTGAAGTGAGTAACGTCCTTAGCCGACATGCTCAAAAAAAAAAAATAAAAAAATAAAAAAAAAATAAAAAAAAAAAAAAAATAGAATAAACCTTAAATGGCATTGAAATTGGAAATATGGTAGTGCATTTACACAGTTAAGAGAAATAAAGTAGGAAAAAAGCCGATATGTAAAGGTTAAACGGAGAAAAAATTTAGTAGAAAAATGTATTGAGCGCAGTCTGCATGAAAAAATTTGATCAATAATAAACGGGAAAAAAATAAATTATGAAATAATGAAAGCCGCGACAATTAGTATGACACTGTGATGAATGCAGAAATTTTTTAATAATTATTGAATTGGGAACAATGTTTAAATATTTTTGTTACGGGCAAAGTTGGTGTTTGTAGTGTTTGACATCGCTTAATAGTTTCTGCATTTTAACTTCCGGCTACATTTAGACAATGGAAATCGGTTACAATGGCTTTAAAGGAGATGAATAATCCAGTCGATATAATAGCCGGTTTGTCTCGTTATATCCGATATCAAAAACGAAAAAAAAAAAAAAAAAAAAAAAATGGTCTTTGCTATTACTAAAAAGTTGCTCCGTCGTAAAATTTCTATAAAACGTTTTCCGGAATAACCATTTTCACTGATTATACAGATAGTCATGTATATTTTTTTAATGAATTTTAACGCGCAAATGCCAAATTTTTTCTGTAATCCGATCATGAAAAAGCAAAACCTAAATTAATATAAGAAATAAAAAAGAGGAAATAATTACTGCGTTTCTGTAGTTTATTTTTTCATTATTTTTGAAGAAATGTATAATTTTTGTAATTTGAAATTTTAACATGGATATGTCTTATCGGTGGGGGTCAGCCAAATTGTTCGTCACGTTTTTTTTTAAGAACTGTAACGCTATTTAATTAAAACATATGAGCTATGTCAACTGAACCGTGTGATATTAATTATATGGGCGATCAAAATAACCGCTGCTACCATAGTATCAAGGAGTATCTTAACCAGGAGAGTGAAGACCTCCTGGAATTTTACATTGGACATTTTTTAGCTGAGAAAAAATAAGACATTTCCATGTACCGCGATGTATCTGCATGTAGTGTAGATACTTTACATTTTTTTAATAACTAGATGAATATAGTATCTTCTGGTATTTTAATTTTTTGATGGCACCTGTATCATCGGTTTTTATTAGCCTCGCTGAGTTTTTACAATAGGCATTTAACATTTTAATACAACAAAAACAGAGAAAAATAACAGTACATATCACTTCTATTTTGTACAAACTTCATAAAAATGTCGAGGGTTTGTTTTTTATTTTTCTTTATTTTCTCTTTGCTAAAAGTAATGAGTCGGAAAGAAAACGCTTTATTTGATACTACGAACGCGCATATGCTGTCGGCGATGTGATTGTGGTGGGGTTATTGTATATGTATGTGTTAATTGTTTGTTAAGACAAAAAATTAAATTAGCGGATCGGAATGAAACAAAGCTAGGTTCGTAATAAAAGTTGATGATTGTTTTTCTCGGTTTGTTGTTATTTGGAATACTATATCATTCTTCCCATTCTGTCGGCGGTTCATCAATTCATTATTTGATAATGGACGAACATAAAATCGCTAATACTGTTAGTATAACCTGTTATAACGATCAAATGAAAATCCTAATAAACTCTTATCATGCTATGTACGTCTTGAGGAGGGGCGACATTCTATATGTTCTTTGCGCTCAAAAAAGCGTTTTCAGTTATAAGTATTTATTCGCCTCATTACGAGTATTATCGATTTTCTTTTGCTTTTTATCGTAATATAGCGAACGGATATGAATATTAACGTCACATTTCATTTGAAGAAACAATCGTAAAATGAATAATTACTCTGCTTTTGTGAGCGGATGATTTTATGTCAGTCGGACGAAAGATATAAAGTTATCTTGATCAAGTGTTCTTGACATGGAATTAAATTCGTTTGCGTCCTAAACTTGAAGTTGAAGTGAAATTTTCGCTACAGAAGCCCCGACAGCATAGCACCGTAGACTACTGCTAGCCGTGTTTTGTATGCAGCGGCAAGGGAAACAATGCAAATGAACGCGTACGATAAGCGGATTGATACAAATTCAGCAGTGGCTCGTTTTTGAAGATTGCCTTTATTCTCCGCAGATGAGCCTATTTACGTTGTTTTACTGAATCTAGTTCTTCTTGCTCGAATTACTAGATTAAAACTTCAAAAATGAACGTTTGACATTGAATTAAAGAGGTTACCACACTACTATATTTACTGCTAAAATCGTAATGCTGTAATTCCTTAAAGTTTTTTTTTTTTTTTTTCTCTTTTTTACTTGAAAAAAAACAAAAAAACAACGAATAAAACAGTATTTAATTTTAATGGTAAATCAGATTAAGAGAAGAGAACAACGCGGTTAACTGATTCTATTTAACCACGTTGATGATGACGTAGAGTAGATTGTGTTTGCAACTAACTCGGTGAATATCCGTCTGGCCGCAAAAAGTTAATGTCTGTGTTCATTAAAAATAGCGAGCGATAAGAAAGAATAATGCAGACCCAAAAATGGGAAAAGAAAGAAAGAAAAAGATTTTTGGAATACAAGACGGTTGTGTCGAGTGTGTGTGCACTCGGTGTGATTATTACAATAGCCATTCTGTTGTTTTAAGGACAATGTATTTCCAGGTCGTTGTCCTGCTGGAAGATGAATGTTCCAGGTTCAGTAGCATTTACCGGCAAATGATGGCGCAACATATCGATGCTCATAGATCTGCCGCTATTTTCTTGTCGATAAACGTCAAATTTCCAACTCTTGTTCATGCGGTCTTAATCTGATCTAGAATTTTGAAAAAATAAATTATTTTTTTTTTTTTGTACATTCTTAAAGTTTACACCTTTAAGATGATATCCTCGAGAGAAAATTTTAAAATTACAATAATTTACGTAGTTTTATAGTGTTATTTTAGTGGCGCAACAACTACGCCCGTCACGCCGGAATTTTTGGTACGATGACATTATATAAATGTATAACACCTGCAAATCGATTAACCGAAGGTTGCAGTAACGTACTATTTTGAAAACCTTTTCGTGTTCAGTGTTCAGTTCAGCTCCAATCTTCGAGAAACGTTACTCATAATGTACATATAAATCTCTGAGAAATTATTATTAAAATAGCTACAATTTCTACTAAATGCCTCATATATACATACATATATATATATATATATATATATATATATATATATATATATATATATGTTAAAGTTGCATGTAGGGTGAGCAAGGTTGGTTTACCGGTTTTTATAACATAAAAGAGAGAGAATCCATATTGACGTATTTATTACGTATAAAATAAAAAGGAAGCAACATCTACTCTCACCGGAAAATTATTATAAAAGGATCAATGTTGGGTCGTTATGAAAGATAGAGAATGACAAAATGACCGCGGGCATGAATGTGCTTTGATAACGCAAACTGACTTTTGCTCAATTCGTTTCTTTCTTTGACGACGTCATTCTTATGCCGGGGCTGATATTAAAACAAGCTAATGTTTTTCTGTTACCTTTTGAAAAGCCACCATAATAAATAACTGACTACTATTTAAAGAAAATATTTTCGTGTAGTAAATTTTCAGGCTCATTGATAATTACAATTAAAGATAGAGTTATATGTGTTTTCTTATATACAATTTGTTTATTTAATTTCGAATTACGATGTGGTTTTACTACACGTGTCGCGATACTTGAAGCGTTGCAAATTTACTCGTTTCTTTTATTCCTCAATCTTTCGATTAGTAGTCAATCATCTGGAAAGTACATTACTTAGAACCGTTTTACAAGCATCTCTAATTGTCGGGCCTTCTCTTTCATTAGCTGCTATTTGTTCATCTTTGTATCTTCCATTACTTGTGAAATGAATTTTTGCCGCGGTCATTACTGGTATAAAAAATTGTATTATTTATTTAATTATTCAATTATTTATTTAAAAAACTACTTACGATTATTTACTTTATTTAAAATAATTACAAATTATTTTTGCTGTACATGTTGCGACACTTTTAAATTTTTTATAAAGTTGGTATTTTTCGGGATCGTAATTCTAACTGCCATCTACACATGCGGGGTTGTTTTCTTATTCAATTTTTTAAATTTATTCGTTAATTTGGTATTTTGTCTGAGATTAAAATGAAAAAATAAAAATGTTTCCAGTTTTTTCCCTCTCCTAATGGGTTTGTCAACAAGGACATTAGCCGTAGTGAAGAAGGAGAAAATAAAGGTTGTATTCTTAAACGTTTGAGGATAATAAAGAGTGGGAATACTGAGTTTTAGTAGAGAAGAATAGAAGGACGATTGCTCAACAGAAAAGGTCAAACATTCAAACAAAACATGATATTAAGGTTACAAGGAAAGTAATTAGAAGGGGGATGAAAAGGACAAAATGGTGTAGAAGTAGATGAAAACCGTAAAAATGATGCGGGAAGGAGACTGTGGTAAAAACGAATGCGATAAATAGCAAAGATTGTAGAGCGTTTAAGAGAAATGAACCATTCCTTGTGAGAAGCCACCAAGAAATTTAAAAGGACTTAACTTCTCAGACCGTCTCACTTAGAAATAAGCCGAGACAGTAGATCAGAATATATGAGGAAAAGTTGTATTATTCGCAATTTTCAAAAAAGTATATGAAATAACCCGGTGACTAGCAATAAAATAATAAAAAAGTCCCTACAAATAACTGAAATAACCAAATATATGTATGTATGAACACAATTCCTAGCTCGTATAATAATAGTAAATTCATAAAAGATAATGGAACGACGAGAACTTGTTTTATGTGTCAAAATATTCAGTAATGTGTGGGGGGAGTCAGAATTAAATCCTTCCCTTAAGGCGCATTTAATTACGTTTACTTTTTTCCAGAACAATATTTTCTGCTTTAAAATGTTTGCATTCTAATCTGTGTTTTAGTAATGATTCTATCGTGAAAAGTTCTTTTAATTTGTTTTAATTCCATGAGTTTATTTAATACTAATCAAATAAACAAATAAAAGTAAATCATTAACAGAATCAAAAATTTCCTCTCGGTTATTCCCTGTTTTTTGGTTTCCCGATTAAGTGGCCACCCTGATATATATATATATATATATATATATATATATATATATATATATATATATCTGTATAAATATTAGTGGCGAAAAGTGCTTCTAGTCATGCAGGAAGTACCAAAGCAAACTGAAAAAGAAAAAGAAATCTGGCACCACTTTATTAGCAGCAGAGATTAACCTTCTGACTAAAGAGGATATTCATTAGCTTGCCAGTGGAATCCGAGAAGTCGACGCGAAGAAAGATACTTAATGTGCAAAAGCCCAGCCACCCGTCGGTGTCCAGCAGAAGTGAATTCCGATTTGATGAACTTTTAGTCTTTCATGTTTTGTTCGCCAGATATTGTTGTGAGTACCTCTTCGCGCTAACAGCGCTTTCAGAAGAAATATAATAACAGTGTAAATAGCCAATCAGATCGAAGGGTTTAACGAACCGCGGTTGAGCAAGCTGCATGCCTTGTACACTGCACATTTTTTGCTGTAAACTGACACTGCATTACCACCATTTTACCACATAGAAATTACTTTCACAACCTTAATTTATATAAATACGGATGGCAAAATATGCCGCTAGCAGAAATCTGTGATAAACAAAAACCGGTACAGAAGCGGTAGTGCAGTGAACCAGGCTTTATTAGATAGGCAATTTAGAAAATTTTATTATTATGAGTAGACGCATTAACTTTTAAATAGATTTCTTAGTGTTATTGTAATTTTCCCTTAAATAATATATTTCCACTTATTTTATTATAAGACGCAAGAGCGCTGTAGTTTTTAAATTAAAGTTACTTAATCCTTTTCATTTTTTTATTTATTTTTTATTCATTTTGTATTCCTTTTTTTGTTTACATAAATTGTTTTCTTTATCAAAATTGAAATATCAGGTTTTATTTATAACACAAAATTTAATTATTTCTTTTTTTTGAATTTTTAAGAAAGTGGCTTTTTAATTCGGTTTTTATCGTGGAGTGGCGTGTGCAGCTTTATATATTTCTTTTTTTTAATTCCTCAAACCTTGGTTAGACGCCGGGCCGTGTATAATATCTAGACTATTACGGCCCGAGAGTCTCCGGTTACAGGAGTGCCCCTAATCCTCTGTCCCTGACGAACTGGAAGACTGCACTTTGGTTCGCTTCTGAGTTTGAGAGAACATGGCTGAGGTTATAAAATCCGTGTCTCGTTCTGGAGGATTGGAATGTAGAGCAATTTATGAGAATGTGCTCAACCGCCGGTGGCTCTTGTGCGCGACAGAAAGGACGCGTGGTATATTGAATTAATTTCATTTCAACACTTTCTGTCTTAGAAATGTACTGAGGATTCACCAGTATGTACATATATATTATCATATATTTTTGTTTTTTATTTAAATATAAATGACAGTACGATCTTAATTGTTAAATTAAATTATCACTAGTTTTGATGAATGATACTAAATATGCGGTGGTTTAATTAAATGATTTAGCATCTAAATTAAAATAAATATTAATAATAGGTCAAATACACGAGTGTACAATAGTTAAGTTATCATCTTTGGTAATCCTGACCAATTACACTTTTTCATAGCAGTGAAATAGTCTTCGGATTTTTCTTTGGCAAAAAATCTATCACTTCATCAGCTATTTTCACTTTCAAATACTGATAAACATTGACGAGTCTTGTGTATTGATTTTGCAAGGATATGTTTTGTCGAATTCGTATCATGTTCCTACTAGACAGTCCCGGATCAGATTTCCATAGGTCCTTAGGCTGTTTTAAAGCAACTGTGTACGTGTTCAATTTGTAAACAGACATTGAATAGGTACCATTTTTATAGCCTTTTATTTAACTCGCTTTGTCATTCTGTCTGTCTGTCTGCTGCGGGGGGAATCTTGCAAACGATTTTTCACCTACTTCCCGATGAATTAAAACAGTGTCCTTTTTGCAGAAATGCTTGTTATAGATGACAATACAATATTATGCAATATTTGGGCTTACAACTTTAAAATTAGACCCTTGGGACGCTGAAAGCTCAAAATTTTGGAAATAATTTTTTTCTTTTTCGGGCATGTGTTATATCGTTGGAAACATCGCTATTTGTCGAGAATAAAACCATATTTTATTTCTTTAATGGAACTTTCGAAGTTTACAAAAAGTCCAAAAAAGTGTGAGATCTAATATGTAGCTTCCTCTTTGCGACGCGAGTATTATCGCTAAAAATTTTGAACAAGGTTAAAAATATGCACATCATGCACGTATATTTCTTTGGTTTGGAACATCTAGATTTCCAACTTTAAAATTAGCCCCTCGGGGTTCTGAGAGCTCGAATTTTTGAAAAAAACTATTTTTTTTTTTTTCGGGCATATGATATACTGTTTTGAAAAGAGCGCTATTTGTCGGGAGCAAACTCGTATTTCATTTTCTTAACGAAACATTGGAAGTTTACCAAAAGTTTAAAAAAGCGCAAAAAACGACGTGTAGCCTCCACGCAAAGCTCAGCTTTATAGCAAAAAATTTTGAAGAAGGTTAAAAAAATGCGCATCCTTGTGTATTTCTTTACTTTGAAACATTTGGGTTTCCAACTTTAAAATCGGACCCTTGAGGCGCCGTAAGCTCAAAAGTTTCAAAAAAATATATATTTTTTGGTCGTGTGATATATCAATGGAAAGATCGCACTATTAGTCAAACATTGTGTTTCATGTGCTGAGGATTCCGTATTTATTGTATGAAAAACAAAAGACAATATAAGAAAGAGTGCGATGATCCATTATTTAATAATAAAATGTAACACAAATTTCTGTAATGTCCTATAATCAAAATATTGAATAAAATAAAGCAAAATAAAATACAATTCTAAATTTATTGTTTTTTATTGAAATACATAGTAAAAAGTCTAGACTAAATTATTAATCTGCGGCCCCCGCTTTTATTTTTCAGAATATTTTCTAGTTTCTGATTTTAATATTAAGATGCGTATCTGGTAGTCGCACACTAATAAAGTTATTTTGAACTTTTTAGTGCATAAATAAAAGGCTATTATTAAAGCGTTTTTTTTTAATTTTTTTTATTATATCTTTTATAGGTGATTTGTTGAGAATGCCATCGGTTATTTCAGTTATTTGTAGGGACTTTTTTATTATTTTATTGCTAGTCACCGGGTGTTTCATATACTATTTTGAAAATTGCAAATAATACAACTTTTCCTCATATATTATGATCCATTGTCTCGGCTTATTTCTAAGCGAGGCGGTCTGAGAAGTCCTTTTAAATTTCTTGGTGGCTTAATGGTTCATTGTAGCGTATGGGCTAAGATTTCTTAAATATATGAATATTAAATTATCATCGTACTAGAAATTCTTTCACAAACTATAAGTTAAATTTATTAGTCTGAAAATTTTGTGATTACCATGAAAAATTATTTTATTGTTTTGCAAAGAATAATGTAGTCAATTGAAACTGGTGGAAAAGCGCGTTAATAGTATGTACTGCCCAGTCGTTTTATTGTATTATATTAATTCGGTTTTTATCGCTTTACATCCGTATCTATTGGCGAGTCTCTGCTGATATTATCGCTTATCAGTTCGTAAGTACGATAACATATTTTTTGTTCTACTTGTATCGTTTTATCAAAAACAATAAGTGACGTTCGGCTCGCTGCTAAATAAATCCTATTGTAATATCTTCTAAATTTTTTTCTTCTCTTACCCTTGGCAACTCAAAAAAACTTCAAAGCAACTCTTTACTTAGCTTTTTATGTATAGGAAAAAGTCCTTCTTACACTGAAATACCAAAATCTAGATTTCACTCACCCAATCAAGAAGCAAGGACTGATTTTTAATAGTAGTCTGGACTATAAGCTTTGCGACTATTTGATCACTATTTGATCGCACTCTTTGATAGTTTGAAAAAAATAATGGCGGTTTTTAAAGCCAATATCAATGGAATTATTATTAAAAATTTCTAAATTTACAGATAAATGCGCAACTACTCATAGAGATTTTGCAATCGAAAATGCAGAAGACTTGAAACACTTTTAGGGAAGTTATTTTTTTAAACGTTTCCTCCGCTTTACCAAATGAAATATTACATAAACTATATAGAAAACACTGTTAAACTAAGCATTATCTCAAACGAGTTAATTCTTTAGGTAAATTCCTTGGATCAACTTTTCTGCTATATAGTGAGTTGGAGAGACCCTTATGTATAAAAAATAACCGATATAGAATTAGCTTTCTTGTAGATCATTTATTATTGAGTACTAAAACATGGTCATACGGATTTTCATATTTCATCTTTCGGATGTAAATCCCATAGAGCTAAAGATCGCTCATTTCAACTGAAAGCCCTTAATGAGCTTATGGATTTTGAAGAACATCATTATGGTACACACAAATCAACACTCTGCTTTAACCGAATCAGAAATAACAAACCAAAAAAACAGTTTAAGTGATGCTTCACTAGTTGAATCATTTATTCTTCCAAACATGGAAGAAAAAAGGACTCCTCAGCTATCTCTTTCAGACACTTCATTTATGTCATAAAAGAGATACCTCGTCTTTATTCATACTTTCTCGGCTCTCATTTGCAACTATAGTCACAACCAGCAATAAAATTTAGCCGAAAAAGAAAATAAAATCAAAAAACAAACGACATAAAATATTGCAACGGAATGGCCGTAACATAAGCCGACTTAAATATTACACAAGAATCTAAAAAAGCTGAAGGTGCACCAAGAAAAGTATGAAATAAGCGGAACAATAAATGAACTAATGAATGTGATTATAAAAAAAACATTACCAATAATTTTGACAACAAAATACTCCCTAAATGCTGCAAAATTTTCTTTTCTCTTAGATATGATTGTATTTAACCGATCTATGTACAGAGATCCTCTTGAATGATTTTAAGGTTTCACTAATATTCCTTTTATAAATTGTCGATTTTATAATCGCTAGTTCACTGCTCCATCGATTTTCGTCGTAGTCGACAGATTTTTGCTAGCGGGCATATTTCGCCAAACGTTTTTATCAAGTGGGTTATGATTTTGCTGTGATAAAAAAGATAAAATTCGTCCCTTCGGGACTCGGAAGGGGGCAAGCACTCCTCACCACCAGGTCTAGTTCTTCTATAATTCTTATAGAAGAGTAAACTTTTTCATTGGCTACGCCGTTCGAAAAATTGTGAAATTTTTTTGAGACAAATTTCGTGACAGGACACTTTTCCTGACGACCCCTGGCGTAAAAATGGCATAGCCATTGATATCTGAAGTGTTCATTCTCTATTTTCTTAATCGCCATTAATATTTGGCAGTTTTTTTTTTCTAAGGGGACTCGTCAACTATATGGAACCCAACGCAAGAGAAATTTGTCTATATTTCTACAGCAGCTACATTTGAACTAGGTCATACCTGAACAAAACTCACCGTCCAACCAACTATCTGCAGTAGCGGCCGTATTTCATTAATTCTTTTACTATCATTGATAACGACTGTTTTATCTTAATGATACCTTTATCACGGCGTAATTTGTAATTCTTCTTTTTCCACTGTTGGATTTTCTGTATATATTTATCATATGGTTCATAATGGTTTATCAACTGAGATTATCACCCATTTCTTTCTTGGGAGGCGGGAGTATTTAGTAACCAGATTGCGGCGATTTACATACATATTTCGTACTGGCGGTTTTAAGTGCAACCGGAAGTAATGCGCGGTGAATCGTTTCCAACGTATCTTTGATCTCTTTATTTTTAGTCGTATACTTTTCGAAGTTTTTAGGCCCTTTGTACTGGACGTGCGTAGATCTTCTTACTTTCAGAATTTAACAAGCCAGCTGGTCATTGTCGTCGAACAACGGAAGGAAACATTGCTTATGACTATAGAGATCAAGTGCTGGACGCATCGATGTACTTTTGCTGGGGGTAGTTTGGCAGACTTGAGTTGTGCGCTACTGTTATTAGTCAGTTTTATTGAAGAGTAAGTTTGCGAAAAATTTGAGTAGCTTTGATTATGTATCGTTGAAGATTTGATGCGTTTCGCTTTCACTTGATTATTTTTTTAGATTTCACAATAAGCAAACGCTGAAAACGGGCACTGTAATATAAACTTCGTACGAATTCTGATGAGTAAAAACGAAATATATTGGTCGCATGAAACTGGTCGTACGAATTCGTATGTAAAAAAAAAAAGAAATGCAAGCAATGTAACCTCGCGCGTAACTCTGTATACGTTTGTTCGTTTCAGATCAAGTCGTAAGAATTCGTACGATCTCCTACGACCAATAATTTTTCGTACGAATTCTGATCCAATGTAATCGCGGCCTTAGTCACGTATTGTTTTTGCGCTCTTACACCATGTGGATCACTTTAATGGTTCTTCGTTTATTCGGAAATGCATTGGTCAGTGTAGTGGTCCCCCATGTAAATATTCATGATTATGTTGTCATGGAGAAATTTTTATTTATGTAACAAACGCGATTAACCTAAAATACTGGAACCCCCCCCCCCCCCATATATTTGCAAGCTCATCACCGGCGGAAATATTACGCTTTTACGTGTTGCGTTTAATTTTTCATCATGTGGAAAATTTAAATAATTTTTTGTTTATTAAAAATTATTTTTTTAAATTAAAAACGGCTCATATGGTAACGATGCTTTTTGATGAATTTTTTTCTCAGGCTTGTTTACGTTTTAATATTTTATAAAACTATAAAGTAATCCTATTCGAACTGAAGTTGCTCTCGAGATAGAGCTTTATTTGCGTCGGATGTAGAAAGGAGGGTCCTTCGTCGATGTCAAAATGCTTTACTATTCTACTGTTGTTCCGAGCTTATCTAGCTATCACACGTTTTTACGGCTAATAATAAGTGATCGGTTATTGTCGTAAATATAAATTGTCCGTAATAATAATAAATGTTACACAAGGAATACTAGTAACAGTTCCCAATCACTTATTTTATATAAATGTACCGATCAGGGTAACGCGTTGGTGCTAAAATATTTTATTGTTTATCGGTAAAATTGGGAAATGGCGAAAAGGATATATCAGCTTCTAGCAACTGGATTATTCTCATTTATCAAAGATTTAAGTGACTGTCGAATTTTATTACTCAGTTGTTATTATTATTATTATTATTATTATTGATTTGATTTGATTATTATTATTGTCATTATTATCATTATTGTCAGTATTATCATTATTATTATTATTATTATTATTATTATTATCATCATCATCATCATCATCATTATTATTATTATCATTATATCGCGATTTTTCATTGTATCGTTTGCTGAAGTAATTTTTATACTTTATCGAGGTGTATTTTTATTTATCTTTTAATTTTAATTTTGTTGCAGAAGTTAAATTGTTTGTGGTAAACCTACGTGCAGTGGGATGAATTTAACTTTACCCGTTGCTGGCGATAATAGAAAAATGGGTTTTGCATTTTTTTGTTGTTTAGGAATCCTTTTCCGACAAATATTATATGTTTTTGCGTCATGTTTGTAAGACATTTTTTTTTCCTTCCGTTTATTATCTTTTCTGAGTATTTTTTAAATTACAGATCAAAAAAAATTACGTAGTCAATTTAAATTGGTACTTCTATAAGTATCACAGAACTCCCGGGGGCCCAAATAGTTTCTCTTTTTAACGAAGTTTGAAGGACCGAGTTTTATACATATCGTACGTATTATTGCAATTGTGAATATGAAATTCAAAGAAGTTAATTAACACGTAAAATTAAATTCTTATTTTAACGGAATGAATTATTTAATGACTCGAGCTAAGCTGAATTATTGCTACTCCGCTCCGGCGATCCTGGCTGAGTCTGGTGTTCCTCCCCTCACCCTTCGTGGATGCTACCTGGCTCCTTATTAAGCGTCTTTTCTTATCTCCTCAAATAATCTTGTCTATTTATACTATTCCCTATTACAAGATTGGCGTTTAAAACCCCCATTCTTTCGCAGGTTTTCACTCGTCTAATTAAATTTGCTCCCTTTGTTATTTCTTTTGATAAACACCCGTATTTTTACATCATTTTTTTTTTTTGACCTTATTCATTCTCCGATTCTGTTCTCCTTGTCTGCCGGTTGCAAGTCTCCTCCTCCCTCACCAGCTATTAATGAATATAATGAATTAGTAACATCTGTTTTCCCTGACCATATACTTGTTTATACTGATAGGATGGCTTACGGGGTGGGTGCATCGGTCTTTATTCCCGCGGTTAACTACTCAAATGTATTTAAATTACCATCATTCTGCTCTATTTACTACGCGGAGTCGTTTGCAATTCTACGTGCCATTGAACTCACTAGTTCTGTTCCTGACCACCAAAAAATTTTCTTTCGGTTTCTGACTCTAGAAGCGTTCTTGATTGTATTTCCTCTCCTTATATTCATCCTTCTTCAGATCCAGTAATCGTACATATTCGATTCTTAATCTCGATCGCACGTTCATTGTATAATAATATAAGCTTCCTGTGGGTACTCAGTCATGCTGGGATCGATGGTAATGAAAAGGTTTACTACCTTGCTCGTTCGGCTTTGGTTTCCGAGTGTCTTGTCCGGCGATTTCCCTCCTCCGAATTGTTAAGCATAGCAAAAAAAATTCAATTTGAAAATTGCAAATCTTTGTATGGTCCTTCCTTTACACATTCGCCGTCCTTATATTTGTCTATTCATCCGTTTCGCCCTCATACCCTTGGTTCCTAGATTTTCCACACCTTCGTTGTTCTACTACATCCTCTCTTTGTCCCCTTCGCTTTGGTCACAGCTGTCTTCCTGCTTCCCTTTGTCTAGTTGCTATTATTTTCCTTCCTCTCTGACCCTTATGCGTAGATAACACATTCGATTGTGACGCTGATCACATTTTCTTCTAGTGTGCATCTTTATCTTCTGAATGATCAGTTCTATACTCAGATCTACTATCCCTTCCCACGCCGTACTATGCATCCTTTATTCTTGCTTTTCCCTCGTTGGTAGTTGTTCCTATTATTGCTAAATCTTTGTCTTTAATTCGCCACCGTATAAATATATTAAAATAAGTCTTTCATCCTCTTCTTATCTTAGTATTCTGGTTCCTCCACCGCCTTTACCTGGTGCATTGTGGGTCTCTTTGTTCAGATGGTGACCATAGTGATTCTTTCTGAGCCAGTATGAACTCTACGCTGTTTTTTGAGCGATCATGCATGCTGGTCTCCTCTGATGTAGAGTTGCTCTGCTTCTTATCCTTAATATATTGTCGTTTGAATGATCGATAAATAATCATTTTGCTTTTCTGGACGGGTATTGCGAGCACTGCTTTGCAGTCGCAACCATAGTGCGAAATAGCGATTTCTTGTTTCATCGGAAACTGTGGGCAATGCTTTGAAGTTGCGGCCATATTGTTTGATGAGGATCTTTTTTTTGGGCGCTGCCCATTAATCGCAGCCATGGATAAATACTTCTCTTTTGATGATGATTACATCGCATTTAGCTTTATATAGATATGATATATCATAAACGGGTAAAGCGGCTAGTAAGACATGAGAGCTTCCTAGAGACTTTCCTTATATTTTTCTTCTACACGTTTATTTCCCTTCAGACTGCTAGAGTTATACGGGTCTACTAGATATCGATCTTTCTTTTTGACTCATTTGTTATTTCCTCATCATAGATCGTCTCTTTCTTCTGTGAATAACTCTCCCAGCGACCTCATTTTTCTTTCGCCTTACGTTCTTTCTTAATGAGTAATCGTCCGCTGCTCACGAGCCCAACAAATTTATGAAAAAAGAAAAAAAAAACCATTAATTATATCAAAAATAAAAATTACTGAAAAACGGCAAAAAAATTAATTTCAAAATTTAATCAAAGATTTTTATTTATTTTATTTATATAACGGACGCGATTTACTTGAAATGTATTTTATAGTGTAGTGGCGAATGTAGTTGTATCGGGCATAAGACGATATGAACCTATGTTTAAATCTCACTGACGTCGTGCGGAAATTTATGTCTTATATTTTTTCATTATAAATTTCCACTGTGTAATTACTTTAATTTTTTCATACGTAACAAAGCTTGGCTAATTTTATGCTCATTTACATAATTTCGAAAAAATTAAAGTAATTATACGTAATAAGAATTAATAATAAAAGAAATTTAAGACATAAATTTTCACTGAACGTAAGTGGGGATTTGAACACATGGTTTCTACTCACCTTGCCCGGTTTCGTCACTACATCTCGAAACATATTTTAAGTAAATTTCACTTTTACCATACATGAATAAAATGTATAGTGTTATTTAAACTTTTAATTAGGTTCGAAGTTAATTTTTTGTCGCAATCCTTTTTCATAGCTTTTTTTGGTAATTTTTTTACGTTCGACTTATTCAACGTTAGGGAAATCGATCTTGCGAACTATTTACCCGAGGTAAACGTAATCCGAAAACTTGGTTCTCATACTTTTATCATATGCGTCTTTTAAAAAATTCACTTTTTCGTGCAAATTAAAAGAAAAATTTATCCGGTTGTCTGCAGCACGGCCTTTTTCCGATAAAAGCAATGATCCGAGTATCGTAATGTTCGCTTATTAGTGTGACGGTTTCGTTATTCAGTTCAGTTCAATTCGATCCTTGAAAAATATGCATGGCCGAGTTTTATGGCCGGCTCTTTAAAAGAAATTCTCTTTCGGATCAGTTCCGCTTAAAGGGTCATGATTTTTAGTTCTGTATTTATTTTGCACAATAATGTACCAATCGAAATTTTAAAAACGCAAAATATAAAAAAAAATGTATTAAAAAAACATTTGATGTTCTTTTATTATTTTTCTTTATACGAGTATATATTTTATGTAAAATTTTCTTCTTCTTCTTCTTCTTCTTTGATTAACGTGCCATGTACTGCCGCCTAGGCCAGAGGCACTGATAAGTCAGAAGTTAGATGGTATGGAATAAGTTAGTAATTTTGATGAAAAGGAGGAGATGTTCCACTTTGTCGTGATGATCAGATAAGATTTTGAAAAGGTTAGACGACCGGAGAGTTTGTGTTCGGCATGTATTGTAAGTAGGACAGTTGATGAGTAAGTGTTGGACTGTGATGGGAGAATTGCAATTGAAACATAGTGGGATGGGTTGTCTGGACAGGAGGTGACTGTGCGTGATTTTGGTGTGGCCTAGACGGAGTCTTGTGACAACTATTTCGTTCCTTCGATTTGTTGATAGTGAAGTTTTCCATGGATGAATGGTGTCACGAATTGAGCGAAGCTTGTTCGAGTAATCGGCATATAATTACGATTTAACATAGTTGCAAAATCAATGCTTTGTATAATTTTAAATATTGCTTTTAGTTCTCGCACTAGCACAGTCTGTGTAAGCAAGAGCTGCGCATTTTTATACAATTCCCCCTTTTTAATTCGACGTGGAAACTTTTTTTAAGTATAGAAATAAATCAAATCCCACACACATCCTTAATGTGAGGTGTAATGGATATTGTGCGATTAAGTATTTCACCATATGCAGTAAGAGAGTCTGATGTCCGAATATTGGAGGGGACCATTTGATTTTCCCCCAAGATTTACTTTTGTTTCCCCAGATCACTTCTATTTGGTATAGACTGTATCTGATTCCAGATTAGGTATATAATCACTGGAACAGCGATTTGAGCTTAGAACGAAACAATTCCCGAAAACCTCTAGAGCATCTTTGGTTCGTAGCAGAGTACCTTAACTATGCTAGTCGCGCTGTCGGCTATCTGAATAAGTGAATTTTAATCTCAGATTTCTTTCATAAGTTTTTTTTTTTTTTTTTCTTAGATAAAATAGTGTACGAGTCGTATAAGGTAATCAGATTATCGATGAGACAGCTGTTTCTCATCGGAATTGTGCTCTATTACGCTGATGAAGAAAACAGCTGGTATGTTTGTATAAAGTCTGGATAAGGATTGTAATTGTACTTCGCTGTGTAAGATCTTCAAACCAACAGAAATCGGACGATTATGATTGGCGTTTAGTGTGAATATTATGAGATTTACCGTGCTCTAGACAAACCCATTCACGCTTTTCTATCTACGAGTCCATATGCGTTTAAGAATTGAAAAAATAGAGTTTTTTTTGTTAAAAATATGCGTACGGGTATTTCTTTAACTGTTTATTATTTACCCAGTCTTTTTCAAAATTATACACTCATATTTTTCCGGGTACATGACGGGAATGTTTAAATGTTTACAGAGAATACATGCAAATTAAATTCCGAGACAGTTTAAATTTCACGGTAAAGTGAACGGACTTGAACGGATTATTATTATATACTCTAAATTTTACCGTAATTATAACAAGATTAAACATTTAAAAAGATTAATTTTGCACTTCTGAAAATTATGTAATGAAAAATTAATAAAATACACGATCACCTCGATGAAGGGTAGCGGTTAAATTATTATCTTGGTTAGATGTTTAAGTTTGTCAGTAAAATGAGAAAATGTATCGTCACTGTTAGTTTTACAATCGTTAGTCAAACTAGCGGTACTGTAATGTGTTTCGATATTATCGAAGATTTTTTGAAGTAAATGAAAACATTAGTGACAACAAAATGCTTTTAAATCTATATATAAATGTATATACATTCGTATACATGTGTGTACGTATATATATACATATATATATATATATATATATATATATATATATATATATGTATAAATGAAAATCAGAAAATGTATCTGTCTGTCAATCTCTCCGCGCTTATGTCACGAATTATTTTGTTCCAGTTTTCACCAGTGAATAGAGAGACTGATTTCCGAGGAAAGTTTCCGTGCATAATTTGTAAGTTTCTGTCGTGATTTAGTCCTCCTATTGGGATTTAGTGGAGCGGGAAAAATGAAAATAGCCATTTTTGTTGAACCGCGATTGACATATTTCCCAGACAGACAGACAGACAAAAAAGGAAAGAGAGAATTTTTACATAAGTTAAAAATTAAAAAATAACAAAAATAAAGATTATAGCCCAAGAAAGCAAGCGGGTTTAGATGGATAGAGCAAATGATTGGTATTAGTGGAATGATCAAGAGGGAATAAAAACAGGGGATTTTGAGATACCGAAAGCAATGTGATTTTCAGAAATGAAGCTTGGTTGAAGTGTTCCAGCAAAGAAGATGAAGTCAATTAAATTTCCGCATAGTATTAATTACGCAAAAACGTTACATTATTATAAATAAATCTTTATAATAATATCTAGTTTTTTTTGTTTTTTTTTTTTTTTTTTTAATATTTGAATACGCAATTCAGTAAGTATGGTTCTGAAAGAGCGTAATATATTTTATTCGGTTTTTTTAAAAATTAAAATTACAGAGAAATTAAAGAAAGAATCCGGTGTAACACAGCACAGTTTGAACGTTTTTATACTGGAATTATTATTTACTTTTAAATTTTAAATCTTCGCCACTCTTGCCGGTTTGTCGGCGTGCAATGTATTTAAAGTTTGTTTTAATTATTAGCCGGATGATCCGAAATGGAAAGACGGAACTGAATGGAGGAAATAAATCTAATAAATAGCGATGAAAGTGTATAACAAAACTGATCATTTCATACTTTTTTGAGGTTAAGTAAATAATGGAAAATGAATGATGAAAAAAGTATTTGTAGAATCAGTATAATACAACTGGAATATAAATAAAAAGTTGAAATTGAAGACTATATTAATATGAAAACATTGTATACAATACGGTACAGCGCCATCAAATAACGATGCAGTTATATATACATAGATATTTTTCGCATGTATCGAAATGAAAAAGTCGCCTGTTCTTCCCGGATGTTTTATCGAAAAACGATATACGGCCGACATCGCGTAATATAAAAAGGAAAAACTGGCAAAATGAAAACTTTATTTGCAATACGTAAATCGTGCAAAAAAGTAGCCTCGTTTAGACAACGAGTCGTAAAAGTTTAAAAAGCGGTTGCTTTGCCTTGCTCGCTCCGAGATAATAAATAAACAAAAGGCGGCTGTAATGAAACTGCAGATACCCGGTCTTAACGTAAGAGAGATTATATAACACTATCTTTAGATTGACTTTGCTGCCTCTCTTCGTGCTTGGACAAACAGCACGATAAACAAACTATTCCAGTAAAACTATCTTCTTTAAAACGTTTTAGGCTAAAAATTAAAATAATAATGATAATAATAATAGTTAGTTAATAATAGTTAATAATAGTTAATAATAGTTAATAATAGTTAATAATAGTTAATAATAGTTAATAATAGTGAACTTTAACGAAAAATGAAAGATGAACAAATATCTCTGTATTCGTTATTTTCTGATAAACTGCCATCGATACTGCATCCTGTCTAGACTGTTCATTAACTAATTCTTTGCATTATTGCATGCTAGGTGATAGTTGAGGCGATTAACTCTAGAAGAACTGCGTTGTTCTGTCGACTTTCCCCGTCTGTTTTTTGCGTTTGTTGTTGACAAAAGTACAATAAAACTGCTCCCTTAATTAGTGGTAATTAAAAGAGCTCTTCTGCCGAACTTAAACTTACAGAAAAAATACTGAAAACCGGGACTTTGCTTATTTTGTCCTTCAGAAAACTTTTATTCTCCCTCGTTACTAGCTTCAAGTGTGCTCGTCGCTTCGCTGCGCTCGGATGGAATTAATTTATAATGATCGTTTATTTTGTTGAAGCACGTGCGAACAGCTTACCAAGTTTATACATATATACTTTAAGGTTTTTTTTTGTTTTTTTTTTTTAAGCTGTATTTTATTTCTCGATAACAACCTGTTTTTTTTGTTATTGTTGGTCGTTACTCGAATGCGGTTCGAAACTTTCTTTTCTACCAATAGAGTCAGATTTAATTAAATCATTTTCACGTTAGTAGTTCGGGGAGTCGTCGTGAATAATCTGGTACACACTTAACGTGTGAAGTACCTCTCCGTAACGGTTGGCCCGCATCTGATCGTTGTGTGTGCACCGTAATTTGTTCGCCATTAAAAAAGAGGTCGAGCTCGGTGAAGTATGCGCTTTTTTAGGGAGCTTCCCTTTTTCAACGTCATATGAGATTATAAAAAGAAAATCGATACGCCGTTTTGTCGAGAATTTATTGCGATTTCGATGGCACGGCTACGATATTATTATTATTATTGCAAAAAAATAATCTCGCGGAGCGTCATCGTACACAACGACACTAACAAATAAAAATTATTATTACGCTAAAAAAAAAACACAGTCATCATCATCATTATTGTTGCATTTCCGAGTCGCGGGAGGTTGCACGTCACGAACATTATAAAAATTCCTCCATCTGGCTAATTTTGTTAGTAGGAAGAAGTCTTTAATTTCTGGCGTTTGTGTTCATCATTTGCATCATGCTCCTTCTTCCTCTTGGAGTTTTTCCTTTAATTTTCCTCTGTGTGACCAGATTGAATAAGCTTTCTTCTCTAATTTTGTGTGCAATGTATGCACTTTTTTTTTTTCTTCTTATATCGCCTTATAATTGCAACGTATCTAATTTACACCGATTCATCACCTGATGATGCCGGTTTATTATAAAATCCGTCTACGGGATTTTTTTTTCGTTTGTAATATACGCCTGTATGCCCACATTTCAACGGCGTCAATTCCTTCGTTACAATCTACACTTATTGCCCCTAGGTTTCAGCAGAATATTGCATTACGGACATAGCGCCGTAATATTCGTTTTTTCGTATCTATATTCATTCTTTTATTTGTTATTATTTTTTCTGAATTCCCAAAAGCCTGTCTATTGCTATTCTGGATTTTATTTCTATATCGTCACGTCCGTCTTCAGTTATCAGTGTACAAGTATCTATATTATTAAACGTATTCTAGTCGCTGTCCATCTATTTGTATTTGTGTCTCCGCGCTTTTTGACCTGCAGCACTTCATCATTATTTTCGTTTTATTTGTATTTTTATTTTTTTTCTTATTATACTTCTTTCCTTCTTTATTTATGATGTCTAGCATTCTTTGCATTTGTTCGGCTCTTTCGCCTATTAGCATATATATTATCATCCGCATATGAAATGTTATTTATTAATTGCCCATCAATTTGGAATCCCAATGCATTAAGTTTCGAGGATTTCATTATTTCCTCAGAAGACAGAGGGAGCATCCTTGTCGGACTCCTTTTTTAATACAACAGCATTCTTCGGCGTATTAAGTTTTCTTATCTTCATATTTGCCCTCTGATGATCCCAATCTAAATGCTCTTTATAAGTTGTATGTCCGTACTATCGAGATATCCAATTTTTGAAAAATACTTCGATTAGATTCAAGTGATCAGCTCTGTCGGAAGTTTTCTGGTAATCGACAAAACATACTAATACAACTCTGTTTATGTTTAAAGTTCTCTGTATTATCACTTTTAATATATAAAAAAGAAAGAGCAATAACGTTAATTATTTCGCTGTGGCTAAGCCCTTTCCCGCCTTATATAACTTCTAATATAGCCGGCTTCTCTTTCAATTTTGCTGATTTCCTTCTCATCCTCCAAAGATATTCCAGCTCGCTATTGTTGTGTCCCTTTGCGAAACAGTACTTTTACAGGAATTTCACAGTTCCGTTCATTTTTTATTTCTCTCTCGTAGGACCATTTTAGCGGATGGTTCGAAAGGACCGAGTGGAGTTGTGGAGTTGGAGCCTCCGTTATCCTCTCAGCATCTTTTCGTCTTCGTTCCTTCTGTGTACTATCTTTATAGCTGAACTCGTAACTGGCGCTCATCGTTTACACATTTCCTCACAACACCCTGTTACCGATTTTTTGATTATCTCCGTGTGCTCTCCGAGCAATTTCTTCTCACTTTTCCTGCTCACTCCTACGACTTTGTCGCATACGCTCCCTTGCTCATAATCTCGCAAATCATTCCATCCGCATCTATCCGTTCTATGTCTCTAGCTACAAGCGTAGAGAAATGGCAGATTCTTTTTTTTTTTTTTTTTCTTGTTTGGGTTTTTCCCTGAGCTTGTCAGCAACGGACGATTACCCATCAACATGTGTACATAGCAGCAATTAGGAGAGTAACAAGGAATGGAATCTGACAAAGAACCCTATACACCAAGTGGATGGAGAAACAGTAACAATCAACGTCGAAAAATGCCAAACGTATGCATCCTGAAAAGAAAAGGAATGACATTGCCGAAGGTTAAAAGAAGTTAGCTGTCCCATACCATGGCCACATCTGCAATTACAGAGCCCACAGTACAAACGGACAAAGGAATTTGGCTATAAATAATTAAGGAAGAAGAAACACGACGGGATGTTTAAAAAGCAGTTAGATCCATCAAGCACGAAACCTATATAGAACACAGCGCTTAGCGTCCGTAAACAATTATCCGAAAGTTCAATGACTTTAGATTCTTAAATCACACTGCTGCATTTTCCCGCCTCTGTTTGTCTAAATTCCTGTTTTTTTTTGTTTTTTTTTTTTTTTTTTATCTTGGGCGCGTCAACTTAGGACATTTATCCAGCACAAAGGACTAACAAATTCTAACCAGCTTGCTCTATGTAAAAAATTCCGTTCTAGATTCTCTGGTCATCCTTCCTTTTTTAACAATTTTCCCCCCTAGCTATTCATCTAGCCGAGTCTTCTTGCTCACGCCTGGTTTTACGATTCCCTTTTATTATTTCGTCGTTCCGCTATCATGCCTGTGGTTCGTTTGCGCCTTATGTTTTCTGCCTTCCTTACGTTTTCATTTTAACACTTTCTCTAAACTGTTCTTTTCATCCTTGTTATGAAGCTATTTGCGATTCCAATCATATCTTTCTGGAGTGTTCACCCCTCTCGACAGAATGTGCCACTTTTTTATTCTGATTTATTATCTTTCGAACTTTTCCTAGTACTTACTGTGCATATCCTGTCATTTCCTTTTGTGTCCATTATTCCAGTTCTTTCTTTCTTCATTCTCTAACAATAATCCCTTTTTTTTCTTTTTTTTTTCTTTTTTTTTTTTTTCTTAATTTTAAAATAAGTTTGTGGATCTCACTGGGCAAGTATGCCCGTTGTGTGAGTGCCCGACACTCTTATTATCGTTTATTCGATTTCGGTACAAACTTATACATACTTATTATAACATCGAAATTATATATACCTTAATTAATATATTGCTTAGTAAATATATATATATAACTTATATATATGTGAAAAGAAAAAAGAAAAACCATACACATATCTGCATTCACTCTGAAAGTCATATATACATAAGAGGGGAGGCACAAAAACAACAACACAGAATACCTGTTATATCCGTAAGTACATGATTGAAAACTGTCTAGGAGTGAGGAATTCGGACGCAGTTTGTTTTTTATTCTTTGCACCATTCCTTCAGCCATTTCACCACTTCCTTTTTCCACACACCAATACTGTTTTCGTTTGTAATATGATTGGGGATAATGCTCATTAATTTAATTAAGACCGAATCATTTATGTTATCAATTCGTAGATTTGCCCCTCTAGGGTATATGTAATATATATTATTTTGATTTCTTGTTATTCGAGTTTTTGGCCTAGTTGGTAACCTTATATTCTTGATATTATATTCGAGTAACCTGTAATAGTAGTAGTACATCTTTGGCGACATTTCATCATTTTCCTTCCACCATGTTGATCTCGAGTCATTTCGCCTCCAGTAGGGAAGTATAATTTTAAGACACCGTTTCTGAATTTTACCTATTTTATTGATTTCCGTTTTCTTAGTCTCTCCCCATATTTGGATTCCATATAGAATTCTAGACGTAATTATTGCATTGTAGTAAATACGTAGTGTTTTATATGATAGCACCTGCTTTAGTTTGTATAAAGCTGGAATTGTCTGTCTTATTTTCGAATTTAGGACTTGAACGTGCTTTTTCCAGCTCAAGGATCTATCAATATATATTCCTAAATATTTAAAATCTTTTACATTTTCAAGAGGTGGACATAAACAGGAAAGTGAGTTATTCGTTTCATGAAGTTCGTGTAAGCATTCGTTATTATGAAGAATGATTATCGCGACTCTTGTGTTTAGTACTGTTTCGGATATGTAACAATTTAGATTTATTTATATTTACACATAACCTCCTATCATGTGCCCATTTACTAAAATTATCTATATCCTCTTGCAGTAATTTTTCCGCTACTTCTATACTTTTATTTTCAATTAACAGCGCAATGTCATCAGCAAAAACATACACCTTTGCATTTTTAATGTGCCCGTGTAATGAGTTAGTGTATATTAGAAATAGGATAGGAGCAAGTATAGTTCCCTGACCTACCCCAAATCGAATATTTTTTTCATTACTGTTACTTCCTGCGATTTTTACTACACTTTTTCTGTTTTTTATATAATTTTTTAAACCACATTAGTTGATTATTTAGAATACCCAGATTTTCTAAGTCATTAATCAGTAAATCGTGATCAACTAAGTCAAACGCTTTTGTTAGATCAATGAAGGTAATTATAAATTGGTTCCCCATCGACAGTCCCATAATTATCTTATTTATCATCGTTCTTAATAACGTTATCGTGGACTTTTTTTCTCTAAACCCGTGTTGATTTTCATAAAGTAGGTTGTTTTTTTCCAAATAGTTTCTTAAATGTTTATCAACGTATCGTTCTAAAATTTTCCCTATTTTAACCTTCTTCTAGGCGGAGGTTCTTTGTCGACTTGTTCAATTACAAAAAGAAAATGTTAATTAAATGTCTCTCGTTTTATTCCGTTTAGTCTGCTCCCGAATTTTTCGTTTTATTTAATTAATGTTAATATTCCAATAAAAAGATTGGTCAAAAACATCTCATTTCCGAAAAAATTAAGTCGTTGTATAATTTTTTTTTTTTTTTCATCTTCTTAAAAAGTAGACTCCTTCTTCCGGATAAGTGCGCTATTCCTTTAGGAATATTTTTCATATTAATGAGCTTGTTCCGAGCGAATGCCGGGAGCGGGTTTTGAGCATATTTTTGTTTTGACTAATTTTCGTCTATCTTTTTTATTGAAAAAACAATAACCCGAAAAGCACCTTTCCCTTCTCCGTCTCAGACCTATCATGAAAAATTAAGAGAATTACGAACTGTTTAATAATTAACGCGTATGAGAAGTTAGGCAAGCAAGAAATTAATAGAATCGCCTTAAAGCGTTATTTTTATAATTCTCCATTCGATTGTTTGACATTTCGCGTTTTCATTTGCCAACCATATTGTTTCTTATCGTACGATTTAAGTAATCCGGCGTACGCATTTACATTCGAACCTTTAATTCTTCACCTTGGCGCAATATTTACTCAATGATATATAGTAAAAAAGAAAGAATTAAAGTGGAATAAAAGATGAATTGCGTGCGATTGGCGGTGAACGTCGCTGACTGACAAGCCATGTTGCGACCATGACATGTGTCCTATCTGTAGATAAAATACCGGCGAACAGATGCTAAGTGCTTCATTGATAATACGAGTATATAACGATAAATTATTTTTTCTGCTCTCCGGATGGATAAAACGGTTTAGTGGTCGCGCGTTATATTGAAATACTGAAACTCAAACAAACTCTCCTGCGTGTGCGATTATATTTCAATGTGCAGTGTCGAATTTCGGTGAAATTATGTTACTCGTAAAATATCGTTTTCGAACTTGATGTTTATTAGCAGATGGACGTTTGCGCGCCTTTTTTCTATGAGAGTTTCGCGGTCATTTGTATTATTTCGTCGTACTGTGTAATTGCCGCCGACATGTATCCGATAGTTCGAAGTGTGTCTCGTAAAATTAAGAATTTTTTTTTCATATATTTTTCTTTGTGCGGTGGATTTTGATTATTTCATTATTATTAAAGTAACGTTTGTCCGGCTTTTTACTTTCTTTTAATTGGCTATTTTGATTTGAAAGTTTATGGGCTTACCGGAAAAAAAAAAGGGAAAAAAAAGAACATTGACAATATTTATAAAATGTCGAAAACAGAATGGTGATGACTGTCTCCAAAGTTACGGCCTTTCGCAATTATTCCAGTTAGTGCGAAAACCGTTTTGGAAAAATTACAAAAGAATCAACGAGTTATGAAGATGTGGTGAGGCGAGAGTTTTGTTCAGTTATTTTAAAGAGAGCTATCAGTGCTGCAAATATTACGTATCAGGCAACGAGTCACCACCATGCGCTACTGGATGGAAGGCTAATTTGAATTTAACTATTTTCATCGGAAAGATTGCCGTGATTAAAATTAATTACAAAATTATCGAAGAATAAAGAAAAAAAATCTTTGATTTACAAACTAAAAAAAGGCTTTTTTGTTGACACGTCTTAAGAAGTGAAATTAATTTTTCCGATGTCTTTCGCTAAAACTGGAAATGTAAAGCGCTCGTGATTATGTGAATATTAAACGATATTACGCAGCACCTACATGACTTATACTAATAAGAGTTCTTGCTTTCTACGAGTGCGAAACGAAGAGAAACCGGGTATTCGTTACATAAACGTTCGTAATGTCGAGAATATGCATAAGCTTGCATCGGCTTATAATAATAATATATCGTGAACATTTTTAAAAAATTAAGCCGTTAACCAGGTGCTTTCAATTTTAATTTTGCCTCGTAAAATATGAAAAAATGTAAATTAACAAAATCGTCAGATATTAATGAAATACGTGCGTCAACTTTGACACATATGTCTCGAACAACATTTTCAAAACATGAAAAAGTGGTTTGCTAGGAAATGACAATTTTATTGTCACGCATTCGAAAAGAATGATATAAATTTTCTTCGTCCGGTACGAAGAGTACAGAAATGATAGAACTGGGATCCAGGAGTGGATCCGGGCGGCGGCGACGAGGGGCGGAACCCCTTGCGGAGCACCAAAGGTCAAGTTTTATATATCTATTATATAAAGCTGCAAGAAAAAAATATCGTACATGCCGTTCCTATAGTAACTAGAAAGTTCATTTTTTTTTTTTTTCAAACGACGTGTTTTCTTCGTCAGATCATGAGAAAATTATAAGGCCCTCAAAATTTTAAAATTAAAACCCCAAATTTCAAAAAAAAAAATGTAAAAATCAAGTTTTAAGAAAAAAACTTTAAAAAAAAATTCCACATTCGGTTCTATATGAGTTATGGTGTTAACTTTCTTTTTAACCTGCGCACCAAGGTCTCCAGAATATAGGAAAAATAAAAAATTCGAAAAACTTTGATATTTAGAGACCAAAATTTTCTGAAAATACACGCTTAAAACGTTAATAAAAAAAGTTCACACCCTTTTCCATGCTGGCTGGAAGGTCACTCTTTTTTTTTTTTTTTTTTTTTTTTTTTTTTAATGATGTATTTCAATCGCTAGAATATAGGAAAGATGCGAAACCCCTATAATTTTGAAATCAAAGGACACAATTTTTGGAAAATGTGAAAATCAAGTTTTAAGAAATAAAAAATTTTAAAATATGGCTAATGGTATTGATTTTCGTTTTAACTTGCATACTGAAGTCTTCAGAATACAGGAAAAATCAAAAAAATCGAAAAATGTTGGTATTTAGAGACCAAAATTAGTAAAAATACACGCTTAAAGCGGAAATACTGGAAACTAAGAAAAAAGTCCATAGCTTCTCCCATGGGGTAGCTGGGGAGTCGCTCTTTTCTTTGAATCATGTATTTCAGACGCTAGAATATACGAAAAATAGGAGATTTTAAAATTAAATAGCCCAAATTTTGAAAAATAATTTAAACATACAAATTCTGAAATGATTGAAATGACGGTCAACAGTAACTTAATATATTATTGCTTAGATTCTAATAAAAAAAAAAAACGAAAAATCATCATTGTATTTTTAAATATTGTTAATGTCTTATTTTAAAAAGAATTAAATTAACATATTCATTTGACATATATTACCCTATTAGCGGTTTCAGATATTTTAATCTAAACTTCACGTTTTTGATTGACGTATTCAAAATATATGTGAACGTTGCAGTCTTTATGAAAATTTACAAAGTAAAATAATTTAAAGTCCGAAGGAATGGACTACGAAGCGGCCAGCGATACCAATCCACTAGTGCATATATATATATATATATATATATATATATATATACATACAAATTATTTTTTGTTTTTATATATAACTATTCTCAAAATGTCCGATTTAAGCTGTATAAAAAGCTGACCATATTGTAAATGGCAATGTTTCCAAATGACAGTTATTATCATTTTAAAATTTACCTAACAATTAATACACTTGAAGAAGGAAACAATTAATTCGTATTTCTGATTATTGAGTAGCAAAATGGATAATTCTGCCGACAATGTAACGTTAAGAATTTGTTACACTTTGTTTAGACGTGAATTTTCAGTTCTGTAAATGTCCATAGTTACAGTAAAGTGACGAAGGGAAAACTATTGAAAAGTCTTAATTTTATAAATAATTAATAAGCGAAAACGCAGCCACTGATGTATATTTTAAAATGTAAACTTATAATTACTTTTATTCGCAAGAACCGAAAGAACTATTTTTGTAAATTGATAAATTATCTAAATAATTTATTTAACAAATTAACATCGGAAAAGAAACGCTTATAACTTTTTAGAACATTTGTTTAATCGCATTGTTTTTATCGTGTAAAGTTTTATTCGAATTTATGCGTAGAAAACGAATCCCAGTTTAGTTATATAGTTTGATAAGAAACTTTCAGAAGTTCTTTACAAAAAACCTTTAAAAGTCTAAAACGGAAAAATCAAGAAGAACAATATCCTCAGGGAATAGCAGAAAATAGCAATCCGAAACGGGCTTTACTTCTCTGCGTGTTTTTGTGTCGGAGGCGGCTTTGAAAAATATCTCTTCGTTAAATAAACTCTCGAGCCAGCTTTAACGCGGATTTTAATTTTTTTCGTCGCCATCTTGAGAAAATAAATACTGAAATTACTTCAGTCCTAATGTGTGGTGTCGACGATTAATTTTACGATCGGAACATTGTTAAAAAAACATGTCGACATCCTGTGAGTAATGATTTTTTTCACAACAACTGCTGTCTTTTATTCCATTAATGTTGTTCTAAATTAATGCGTTTCCATGTTCTAATAGGAATAGCTGTTAAACATTCACGTTACCACGTTATGCTTACACGTCAATGTCCACTGCTGATTGTAAACGTTTCCCGGACTTTCTCAATATTTCCTGTTTCGTGCGACTCGCATCCATCCAGTTGAGCTCTGCCAAATTTTCACTATATTGCCCGGCTATCGTGTTATCGCTCTTTCCTTTTTTTCTAATTCATTGGCCACCGTTATATTTCTACGTGCTATATATCCATTAAGCTTGGCTATTGGTTTTACTGCATGCGTCAACTTGGTTTGTTCCCTAATGCGAGTAATACTTTTTTTAATTTTTCAGCTTGAGGTTGAGGATAATTACTTCATTTATGCTAGATATGTATCATTATTACGAACTACAGCGAATAATTTATCAAATGATGGCCGCGCAAGAATATTCTCCTAACTTCTAAATGCACGGTTTTTGTCGTTTCTGTGGGTATTTCGTGTTCTAGATGTGTATATGGATTTACCTGTTGGATATTTTTTCCATTTACAGTTATCATTACTTTTGTTTTCTATAGGTTTATTGTTCGAGTCCTACCTTTCCAGATTGTTTTTGAATTCATTCGGAATTATTTGTACCTCTTCGGGCGTTGTTAATAAATAAAACTGTATCATTTGCGAATCTAAGGCGATTTCTTTTTCTTCTCCGTTGATTTTCGAGGTTTCCTGAACACGATTTCTAGGAGTACTACGAATAGTTTTTGTATTTTTTTGTCTTACTCCTCTCTTTAGAGTGCTATTTCGCCCTTCTTTTTTCATGGCTTGATCTGCATGGAAACAGATTCGTACATCTTTTTGTTCCCATTAATAAATTCCTGCTTAATTTTAAAGTTGTACTATGAATCCAACGATACCTATATTTCGACCGAGTCAAATATTTTCTCGTAGTCCATGAAAGTTATCTGGAATTAAATGATATCTCGTTAGACATTTTTTTATCAAAGTTCTTCTAGTTTGTAGATGGTCCATTGTGCTGTACCCTGATCTAAATCCAGCTTGTTCCCTCGTCGGTTGGTTAAAGTCAATTACCCCAGATATTCTTTTGTTATTATTCTCGTGAATAGTTTATAAATCTTGTAAGTCTGTAGAGGAAACGTGTTACCTTACGTAACAACCTTCGCTCGACCGCATGATGTCGATATTTTGTTTTTTAATAGGCATCGATCGAATAAAATTCGCCGAAATGTATCTATCATTACAAGTACTCCATGTTTCATTCAACATTTCTGGTACAATGGCTGTCCCGTGGTAACTGATACTGCGCTTCCTGTAAGAATACAACGTGACCTATCGACTAATGACCAAAGTAGGGTAAATATATAACTTATTGACTATTCACAGTAGAAATTTGAACATTTTCCGATTACCGAGTGCACCGTTACAGCGCATTGAATGAAGGTAGTAAAATTTTACCCTACGAGTTTGTTTCGAAGTCACATATTTACAGAAATTTACAGAAACTTACAATTTTATTCGCCATCGGTGTCCATTTCATGACGTTCTCTAGAATTGATAAACCTTTGCACCCGTTCTTGCCACTTTACATGAATTGTCTTTCGGAATTCATCCGCAGAAATTCGTTTCAGAATAGTTTGTACTGCATTGTAGACAGCGGCATCAAATGGTCCTTTAAATTCTTGGAATGTGGATCAACTTTTCGAGAGGACGGATTGAAAGATTATGGTCTTCACGAATAGCTACTGCCACCGTGTTTATGTTTTCTTCTGTTGATGTGGTGCATGATGGGCCAGCGTGCGGAAACAATTCTGCAGATTCACGGCTCTCCGAGAAGGTTTTGTGCCAGCGGAATATATCTTGCTCTTGATAAGGATTCTTCTTCATAAACAGCTGTCATCATTTTCACTGTGTCACCAACCGATCAACCACGGCGAATATAATAACGAACGACGAAGCGTCATTCATTTTTTAAGTTCATATTGCAACGCAAAAAACTCGCAGGGTAAAACTGTACTACTTGCATTCAACGCGTTGTAACAGTGCACTCGGTGATCGGAAAATGTTTAAATTTCTACTCTGAATAGTCGATGAGTTATATATTTACCCCACTCTGGTCATTAGTCGATAGATCACGTTGTATTCCTACAGGAAGCGCAGTCTCAGTTACCACAGGACAGCCATTGTAGCATGAGTGCTTTGTTTGTTTTTTGGTGACTTAATTCTGTGGCGCGTTCAAATTTCAATTCTGGGACCTATAGAATTTATTTGATTATTTCTTACTTTAGTAGAAGCACATACATTTAACAATTTTGTTTAAAAAAAAGGAAAGTTAAGAAGCAATTAATCAGTTTTTTTAATAATTTGATGAAGAAAATATGTCGAGTAAAAAATAAAAAACCTCCTCCTGGCTACGACAGAATGTGCTGTACGATTTTTAGCGTTTGCGGATTTATAGGTATATATATATATATAACTCAGCCATTTTGGCCTTGTAAGGGGCCGTGTCCCTTTACCCTTCTTGCTTTCATTTCTGTCAATTTTGATCATTTTATACAAAGTATAGAAGGAAAAAGACAGAAATGTAATCAAAAAGGGTCAATGGGCACATCCCCTTGCGAGGTCAAAATGGCCGAGTTTATATACATACGAGTATATCACTAAACCAACTTCGCTTATTCGCGATCGGATCGTTTTTTGTTGTTTTTTTTTTTTTAGTTTTGAGTATTAGACTTTTATATTCCTTTATTTTATTTTTATTTATTTATTTATTTATTTTATTATTATTTTTTTTTTTTTTTTGCACAAATAACGATAAACAATAAACACAATAAATCTTGCCGCTTACTACGAACACAGATCTTAATATCTTTTGCGGAAAAAAAAAGGGAAAAAACGATTAATTCAAATGATAGACTACGACGATAAATGGACGCAAATAATGGAACTAATAAAAAAACTATTTACTTGAAAAAATATGTCGCGATAAATTGACCAACATCGACCAGATAAACAAAATTTTGTTTTCATTCTCTAAGCAACAGAGCGGCTAGCAAAAATTTTAGCATTACCCGAGCGAAACCCAATATCGCATATAATTTAGCCGCTTTAACCAACTACTGATTTTACCTCAATACTGATCAATCTAATCAGTGTATTGTCACGTGTCCGCTGCCGATAATCGAACAAAAGACGATGTTTGAGATAAACGAAATAAATGAAGAGCCCACGAGGATTAATTATTTCGGATATCGTCGCAAAATGGCGATAAACATACTGAATCGGTATCAGTATGTATATATATATATATATATATTGCTGGATCGTGGATCACTTTGGAAATCATGACACCAGGTACTATTACCGAAATTTGGCAAATATTCTTCATTCAGTTGATGAATGCTTTTCATCTTATGTCAGCTACCGGAGCGCGTAGTTAGTGAAGTGGTGTTTCGTTCGGGTAGAACCGGGTTCAAATCCCGCCGTCGCACATTAAAACTTCTAAAAATTTCACTTGCGCTAAGTTAATGCCCGTAGTCGATGCACTCAAAAAAAAGTGATTTTTTATCTTCTATATTTGTATAAATTGGTTCATTTGCTGCTGATCGATTACCTCGCGCATTCCTTAAAGGCGATGATAACTTTCAGGTTGTTGACCCCTAGCTGGAAACTAATTGCTTTCAGGTACTTGCTTACTCATTTAACATTTTTATTATTTTTTCCTTTTTGTATATGCACACATTACACTTTAAGAACTTTCAAGTAGAGATGTATAGGGTGTTTCTTATTAAGCGCTCTAGTTTAAAAGTTTAACGAGAAATACAAAATTTACGTAAAATTAAAAGTAATTATATTTAAGTCAGTTTTTTTTTTTATTTTTTTATTTTCTAATGGCGAAAGTTCGGTTGATATTACAAATACGCAGCGAGAATGATTTATCTTTTAAGGATATTTAAAGAGAATTATCGATAAATGTGAAACCGCGCTCAATTTTCTAGTTTTATCGGTAGCCGAATAAATTTTAAATTTTCCATCTGTTACAGTGAACTATCGAGACACTGATTAAAAACAATGCTTGGATTTTCTTCAATCGCTGGAGACGGTTTTACACTTTCTACATCGACGAAACTCAAAGTTTTCACTGAAACACCAACAATTCCTACACTTCGATTAGCTTGTTCACTTCGGCCAGATGATTATGAAATCGAAAAGTTCCAAGCCGGTGGCGAAGGTAAGTAAAATGTCATTCAGCTTGCAGTCCTAATTTATATTACTTTTTGCGAGCGATTTATTAGATTTACGGATGATCTGCTTTAGGTGGTTTATTATGGATATAGAGACCTTTCTGTTTACGCAAAACTTATAAAATGCTGGAGTTTAATGTTTTATTTATACTATAGTAACGGAATTTTATTTGTGCTATTACTGGAAATACTGTGTCTAAACGACAAACGAATTCGCTCATTGAACTGTCGAAAAAATAAATAGAAAAGACATACGATACTATAAGTAGCAGCTAAATCTACGGTGTTTTACATTTTCGAAACAAATTTCTTATAAATACACTTTATTAAAATGTTGAGTAGAATGCATGAATAAAAATAGGAAAAAAAACACTTGTTTTTCTACTGTTACTAGCAATCGTTTCAATGCAGTATTAGTCTTAAATTAGACAAAAGTTCTCTTACTTAAAGTTCGACCGCGACAGAAACGAACTGCAAAATTATCAGTAGAAGCGAATCAATTTTTCAAATGGGTCTTTTAAAATATTCCAAGAAAGTGAAAAAATGAAATTATATTAACGTATAAATAAATAACGGAAGATTTATTCACTTTCGAAGTGAAGCGCTATTATATATATTATATATATATATATATATATATATATATATATATATATATATATATAAATTTTAATTTATCTATTTACGGTGTATACAATGTAATGTACATATTACACAATATATATATATACATACATACACACATACATACATACATATTATGTATTATATATGCGTGTTTTCAACATAATATATAGTAATATTGTTGTAACATTAAAATTACAAAAAGGGAATTAAATATATTATACGAGTCAATAGTTCCACTTAACATTTTTCTACAAAGGCATTATTTACATTGGATTCGAAAAGCTTTAGGATAAAACTCCTAACAATTACAGCTAAAAAAACATACATTAGCTTTTCTATTGTTTGCATTATCTGATTCAGTTTTGAAATTCTTTATACATACATACATACATAAATATATATATATATATATATATATATATATATGTACGCATATTGTGTAATGTGTACATTGTATTGTATGTACTGTAAATGATAAATTAAATAAAATAAAAAATAAATCTCGGAAAACGTGATGAAAGAGGAAAAGTGCGTCTGTGCGGTATCCTGTGGTTGGCCGGCAGGTGAATGCATTACCATGCGGTTCCGTTGAGTGAAATGTCCACCACGAAAAAACGATTGACATTACCGCGGAGACCCGAGCAAACGTTATTTTTCTCAGAAATAAAACCTCCATACCGAATAAAAGGAGTCCACATATTTCAGCCATCCCCTTCGAGAAATATAGTAGTAGGAGAATGTAGTGTATACATTTAAAAAAATAAAATTTGATTGAATATTAATAATGATAACACGAATCATTGCAAATCTTCTTCTTCTTCTTCTTCTTTTTCTTCAGCATTTTCTCGCTGGAGCGGGGTCTGCCATTTTTTTTTTTAGTAGTTGCGACAAGTGAATGAACCAACCGGCCTGTCGGCCCGGGCCTGACGTTGGTATAGGCAATTATTATATGCAACGCAGGTGTACACACGCAAGACTACATTCGGAACTGATAGTAATCGTTTGATTATCGATATACAAGTGCAGTCCCATGTGTGTCTGCTGTGTACTGACCTAGCGCGCATATGATGTTGTACGTGGTGGTTTGCCATTGCCACCACGTGATTACTAGCGATTATTTATTTTTATTTTATTTAATTCTTGTAATAAGTTTGTCGTCGCTCGGGATCGAGCCCGTCACCTCCATATCGGAAGTCAAGCGCTCTAGCAACTAGTCTATCGCGACGACTGAATCATTGCAAATAAATAAATTAAATCCACGGGTTCCAAAAGATATCGAACCATTTTAACTCTTACTGTTTCTGTTCGAGAGTGTCATTCTCACACGGGACAGCGATCCGAATGCCCTATCGAATAAACAAATAAGAATGGAAGATACTTTAATATAATACAATTTATTTTTTCATTCGAACACGCGAATTTAAGTGGATAACCTCCGACATAACATTCGCGGAGGCTTCGAGCCGAAATCGGTAACAACCGCCGCGTAAATAAATAAATAATCGGCAATCAAACGACTTGCAACAACCGGTGGGCGCAAATTTCTTAATTAGCAACTTGCGCACCTGTGAGCGACTTCTGACTATCATCGCATAAAACCGATCGAACAAAATTTATTCTCGGCACCAGTGTAAAACTAGCCCAGCATGTATCAGCTCGATATCGGCAATGTGTCGGCGTCTTCCGTCGTGCAAAAGCTGATAATCGTCCGAACACGTCGGAATAATCTAATATCGCCGCGGTAATCTTAATTCACCGCGATGTATATGTATAATATTATTTTTTTAAATCAAAAATTAATTAGTACTATGCATCCTATTTTAGCAGCCCTACGGCTCATCTCATTCAGTTTCTTACAGTAATACTTATTTCTCTTTTGTCTAGGCCGATCTTGTTCGGTAACTCTTTTTTTTTTCTAATCAAATACCAGTGTTTTTATTTTATTTATTTATTTGTTTTCGAATGTGTTATTGCCTTGAAGGGACTTTGCGCCCTATTAGAAATTGCTCAATTTTCCGCGACTTCAAGTATTCTAAATCTTCTTGTCTCCCTACTTTTCGTTCTGTTTTTAAATTGTGCTATGTTTCATTATTTATAATTTCTTGAATTGATTACTGTGCTGACCATGAACATCTTTTAGGCTGTTCACCTTTCCCCCTTCACCACGTTACCGATTAGCTACTGTTATCGAGGAACATATAGCAGTGGATCAAGCAGGGTTCAGATCCGGTCGAAGTTGTGCACGGAGCAAGTGGCGTTCCTAACTACATTTATCGAAAAAGGGTTTCACGAAAAGCTCAAGACAGCTGTGCAGTCTTTATCGACCTTTCATCGGCTTGCGATACGGTTTGGAGACATGGCCTGCTGCATAAATTTATACAATTGTTTTCTTGCAAAACACTTTGTGCACTTCTCAGCGAGATGTTGACAAATCGTTTGTTCACAGTGCGACTTGCTAACTAACAAGGAGAGTAAACAAGGACGACTCAATGACGGAATACCGCAGGGATCAGTGCTGGCTCCCATTCTATTTAACTTGTACATACACGACCTGCCGCGTACTACGGCGAAGAAATTTATTTTTTTCCTGACGATATCGCGTTGGCAACTCAGAGCAGAGACTTCCTGAAACTAGAAGAAAGGCTTGAGGAAGATCTTAGAAAGATTTCACAATATTTCAAACTGTGGCGACTCGCAACTAGATGAGTCGAAAACTGTGACTTCATGTTTCCATCTTACAACTCAACTTGCAAAGAGAAAGCTTAACATTCGCTGCAATGGCAAACTGCTAAAGCATGAAATGTTGCCCGAGTATCTTGGAATAACCTTGGATAGACAGCTAACATATCGGAAACATATAGAAAATGCTGCTGCAAAGTTAAAGGCTAGAAACAACATCATCCAAAGGTTAACTGGTGTTTCTTGGGGTGCTACTGCATCTACGCTCAGAACGGCAGCTTTAGCTCTCGTGTACTCAACTGCGGAATATGGAGCACCTGTTTGGCTCAACACCGCCATACCAGAACACTGGACATACAGCTGAATACCACAATGAGACTTATCACAGGTGTGGTTAAATCTACGCCTACTGCATGGCTATCTGTAGTCAGCAATATTGCACCACCCGATATCCGTAGGAAAACAGCAACAATCAAAGAGTGGCGCAAGTACAAAGCTGATCAGCGACTCCCTATAAATAGACATACGTTTGAATCTTCCCGATTAAAGTCAAGAAAACCCGTGTGCATTACGGTAAATTGCAGAGAACTTCAATGATAAAAAGGAATGGCAAGAACAATGGGCCGGTTCAAATCCAGGTAAACGGAAATTGATCACATACTCTGATCATAAGGTAAAAACGGCTTTGAATTAACCCGAAGAGAATGGGTGCAACTAAATCGTATCCGGACTGAAAATGGACGCTGTAATGAGTCGCTAACTCGATGGAAAATTAAAAACGACGCTGCCTGTGATTGCGGATACTCCCGAATTAAAAAAGAAAAAAAAATTGCAGCGTAGTTTAGTAATATCTTTAATGATACGGAAATAGTTGCTGGAGAATTATGGACATTTTTTTCTTCCCTATAACGTTGCGTGAACAATTCTCTGAAAAGGTTTACGGGCTGTTTTATCTGTCGTTTGGTAAATTTAGAAAGAAACATGCTGATGATGTACTCTACACGAAGACGTCAAGGATCGACTGGAATTACTTTTTTGAAAACTTGTTGAAGCCGAATCTTTTTTTCTGCGCACTTGTAAAGTCTGTAATGTAATTAATTTATTCGTTTTCCGTTTAATTGCTGATTTTTAAGAATCATAGCAGGCTTATGAAAGTTTAAAAAAATCTTCAGTCGTTTTTGGGCAAGAACGCGAAAGGAGGCCGTCATTGTCGGTGAAGTTGGGAACATTAAAAAAACTTGCGCGTGGCGGTTTTGGACATTTGCTTTGGAACATTACTAACGAGCTGTAACGGTGCGATTTATTGGCCGATATATTCCAGCTATGACGTAAACGACAATAAAGTCAGGATATGAAAGAGCAGCCGAAAACTGCATAAGCCACGTCATGTAGCGTTAGACGGTCGTAGCGTTTTCAATACGGCTTTTACGTAGTGCTTATTGGTCGTTGTTGGTTTTGGTCAAGTTTCATATTTTCAAGACAAGGCGCAACCTGGAATATTGGTTTAACGTTACATTACGCTAGAGAATGCGAGAGGTAAAATTCAATCTCCGTTTCAGTATAAATGTGACGTTATTTAAATGAAAAAATAAATCCATTTATGCTATCTCAGAGAAGGAATTTCGAACTTGTTATTTAATTTCTATCGACGTTGTTGGCCCTCATTTAAAAAAACATTAATAATACGTGTTTATCATCAAAGCCGTAATACAGTCGGATATATTTTTATTCGTTAATTGAAATTAAAAGAATGCAAATTCCGTTAATTCCTAATTATTGCGAGAATCTTCAATCATCTTTACTTGTCGCGCTGGATCTCAAAAATTACCCCGATTATCTGGTAATCCAACAGTTTCAGCCGCTTAGCATTCTTTTTCTTTCTATCCTCAAGAGAACGTGATGATACTACAAAAGAAACGCATACATTCCGCTGCCATTAATGACTCGCGTGCGAGTTGAGACCAATTAAAATGTATACATTTGGTGTATTTAGCGCGTCGGAGGTCTGTTTTTCCCCTGACTTTTCTTAATAAAATAGCAGCACACATTACACGGAATTCGTGTAATGCACGATAAAAAACAGTTTGGAAGTGTCCCGCTCCTATATATATATATATATATATATATAGATAGATAAATAGATAGATCGTCGTCGTCGTCGCAGCTATTGGAACAAGAGATAGCGTGCAACTCATATGATCCTATTTCTGGCATCCGTCACTGTTTTCTGAAATCTTTTGCTAATCAGATTCGATGTTATCCCACTTCCAGTCTTCTTCTCCATTTATAAGGTTTTCCTTGTATTTTCCCCTGTGCTGCCAACATGTAGATTCCGTTTTTTCGTATCTCATGAGCCCCATGTATTTCGCTTTCCTTTTCTGGATACTGTCGACTATTACAGGCTTTCCTTCTTCTACTCTGGTTAAAACAATTTTATTACTGACGAAGTCTGTCCAGGGAATTTTTAACAGTCTGCGATAACACCACATTTCAAAAGAATTTATTCTTTTTTTACTACATGCACTCATAATCCATGTTTCGCATGCATACTGTAGTATTGACCATACGTAACAGCGCATTATTCTTTTTTTGAGTTTTAAACTTAATCTGGAATCCTTTAGTGCGTGACTCAGGTTGTTGAATGCCTGTTTCGCCATTCCAATTCTTGGTTTGATTTCTTTGTCATCTCTGCCATCATTAGTGATGAGGCTACCTAGATATCTAAATTCAGTTAATTTTTCTGTCTTCTCTCCGTCTATATAAATATGTGCATCCCTGTTTTTAATTCTGGTAAATTTAATGATTTTTTTTTTTTTTTTTTTAATCTTCATTCCTTATCTTAAACCGATTTTATTTATTTTGTTTACCATTTTTTGTAGTTGTTTTTCTGTTTCTGCCAGTAAAACTTTATCATCCGCATAACTAATTTCGTTTATACGTTGTCCATTTTTTTTCACTCCAATTTTCCCTATATTTGTAGCTTGCTTAATCTCTTCTGCATATATATTAAATAATCTGGGTGAGAGTGGACATCCTTGTCGTACACCTCTTTTAATATTGCTTTTCTTATCCGAGAATTCCGCATTTATCTTGATTTTTGCACTTTGTTCCCAATACAGATGTTTAATAAGCTCGAGGTCTGAATTATCGATATTATATTTTTGCAGTATTGTTATAAGCTGTTCATGATTAACTCGGTCAAACGCCTTTTCATAGTCTACAAAGCGTGCATAAACCTCCCTGTTTACGTTCAAGAGCAACTATGAATAGATAGATAGATAGATATATATAACAGACAGTTTGAGACTTGATCGAGATAAGAGTTCTCTTAACATTGTTTTGTACACCCATTAAATTTCAAATCGATCTATGCTATTGGCGATTAATTAAAAATTAAGCATTTTATTAATTTCACTTTTGTTCGAAAGGGCCGAGAAGTTTGATTTACTCTAAGAAGCCGTGAATCATGAACTAAATCATCTTTATTAACAACTTCGATAATTTTGTTCATAACTATTAGCTATGTGAAGTTATCCCGCAATACTGAAATTATCAATTTCGGTCTATCTTATTTTGTTCGTCCTGCCATACTTTATTATTGTTATCTGTTTGTTAATGGTTAACTGATAATTTTTACAAATATTTCTTAATTTTTGCATTTTCGCGTTGATCTGCTGGTATTATCAACGTATCGCAAGTTATTTACCTTTCTGCAATCTCTTCAAAGTTACTGGTTATATAGACCTAATTCTACCATAATGTGCATACTGCAATATATTAAAGAAATTATGACTCTGGCCGGATTCGACTCAGTAAGCTGATTTTAAATTTAAAAAAGAAAAAATCAAAAATCTTTATTTAATACTTATTAATTGTAGATAAAAGCAATGAAACAGTGTACTCAATCGAAGTATCGGCGGTTTTGTTTTTTCAGTACGCTTCCTTGCATTGTCAGCGTAATATTTCAATTTCGTTTAGGTCGAATATCCTGTTGGTCTGCAGTGAACTCTATAGCATAGCCCTCATTGTTAAAACATTCGATAGCACTGCAACAACAACTGCAGAAAAACACTTAACCGAGGATACAAAAAAAAAAAAAAAAAAAAAAAGGGTGAACGATAATACAAAAAACCGATTGCAATATTTACTGAAATAGAATAAAAAAAGCGCTCGAGCCTCGAAATTAATAAATCCAGCAAATTTTGGTTGTGTTTAAAATTTTTTCAATCAAAATATTTCCTACTTTTGAAGTGTTAATGATATGCTGTTTTGTTTTTTTTAATGAGTTTGTCACACTAGCCCAAGAAGTAGGAAGAAGGAGAGAAAATAATGTTATATTCTTAAACGTTTGAGGATAGAGAATAAAAACAATTCTAGGGTAGGAACAATAGAAGCAGAGGGAAGTGAGAGAATGTAAGAACCACTATAATGAGTAGGAATACCGAGTTTCGGTAGAGAAGAGTAGAAGGACGATGTTCAATAGGAGAAGGTCAAACATTCAAACAAAACGTGATATCAAGGTCATAAGGAATGTATGTGGAGGAGGGATGAAAAGGACAACATGGAGTAGAAGTAGGTGAAAACCGTGAAAATGTTGCGGGAAGGAGACTGTGGTTAAAGCGAAGGCGACAAACGGCAAAGATTGTAGAGCATTTAAGAGAAGGGACGTATAGATTCTACTTGGTTTCGTAATATTTTAATATTTCAGGATGATCGTATGTCTTATTTTTCGTTTTTCATGATCTTCCATAGCGCGCGATAGTAGAAATAATATGGTATTCTGTAAAAATCTCCTTCATAAACTTACCCTTGCGCAACAGGATGTAAATTTTTATTGGTTTATACAACGAGAAAAAACATTGCGTTATTTTGAATTTTGGGTGTGGAAAGGGCTTTCTGTTCTAGTAGGAGATTCGGCCCTTACAACCAGTACAATGTCATAGTATACGTCAACTATGAACGTTGTTTGTTGAACGAATATATTCGAAAGAAAGAAATATATAAACTTTTCTTTTTATTACTGGCGCGATCAATCTTCGTTCCATTTTGATTTTTATATTTGGACATTATTTTCCAAAATTTTTCTAAACTTTTAAGGCTCGGTTCGCAAGTCAAACATGTCTCTACCAACAGTGCTTCGACCCGAATTCTTAAAACTGTTGTCTATTTTTAGTCCTAGACGTTCCATTTTCCGGCATGAAATTCTCGACGCACAGCTGCTCAGTTCTTACTCATCATCTTCTCCTTCTCATTATCGCAAAGATCGCCCTACATAAATATTTTTACCCGCCGCGTGTAATAACCTCCTCGCTTTTAATTTTCACGCCAAGGGTCAATCATTATTCTTCGGAATTTTCAGCGGTAAGTAAACTCGAGCTGAAGATTGTGTGGAAGACTGAAAATTGGCCATGGGTTGTAGAAAGAGTTAATAGGAGGCACGGTTGGAGAAGAGACAAGGGTAAACGTCGGTCTAAAGTCCAACAGTAGAAGGCTACCCAGCATTTAAATTAAAAAATCCAGGTCAGGAAAAGTATCGTTCGCGCAACTTAAATTCAAATAATAAAAAAAGAAAAAAGTGTCTTTTTGCTGTCATTCTTCTTTTTGCTCAATTCTAGTAATCAGGAAATTAAGAGGATTTGGACCGGAAAACCGGGAATTTAAAAATTTAGATTCGAGTGGTCACCATGGTTAGTAAGGCGGCAGTGGATCTTCTGTCGCTAAGGAGTCACGAAATGACCTTAAATTGCTGCATTCTTAACTTACCGAGTCTCTTACATTGTCCCTTAGGCACGTGCTCATTGCCGCACCTGTTGTTCCGGCGCGAAGCTTCTCAAACGGAACACAAAATTATCGCTGTAAGAGAATTTCAAATTCTGCAACTAATTAATATGCTTGAAGTATCTAAACGGCGCGAAAATGTCTCTAGGAATGGTTAATGTTTTACAGCTTTTTCTTAGATTTATCCGGCAACGGTGTCGTTCAAAATCAGTTTATCTCGATCCGGTCGAATTTTCCAACGAAAAGAATTTATAACATCGATATGTAATAATACTTTGAAGTTACTTGCTACAAATTGTGTTTAAAATTTATACACTTTTTGGAGTAATCGACATTTTTTATTTTTTCCGATTCCCTTGAAATACCGATCTTTATCAGGAGTTTTCATCATTTCGTATTTCTATTATTTAACTCGCTTCATCATTTTGTTTGTCTGCGGGGAATCTTACGAACAATTTTTCACCTACTTCCCGATGAATTAAAAAGGGTTCTTTTGCAGAAATGCTCGTTATAGATGACAATACAATATTATGAAACATCTGGGATTCCAACTTTAAAATTAGACCCTTGGGACGCTGAAAGTTCAAAATTTTGGAAATAATTTTTTTTTTTTCGGACATGTGTTATATCGTTGGAAACATCGCTATTTGTCGAGAATAAAACCATATTTTATTTCTTTAATGAAATTTTCGAAGTTTACGAAAAGTCCAAAAAAGTGCGACATCTAATATATAGCCCCTCTTTGCGACGCGAGTATTATAGCTAGAAATTTTGAACAAAGTTGAAAATATGCACATGCACGTATATTTCTTTGGTTTGGAACATCTAGATTTCCAACTTTAAAATTAGCCCCTCGAGGCTTCGAAAGCTCGAACTTTTGAAAAAAACTATTTTTTTTTTTTCGGGCATATGATATACTGTTTTGAAAAGAGCGCTATTTGTCGGGAGCAAACTCGTATTTCATTTTCTTAACGATACATTGGAAGTTTACCAAAAGTTTAAAAAAGCACAAAAAATGACGCGTAGTCTCCGCTCGTGGCTCAGCTTAACAGCTAAAAATTTTGAACAAGGTTAAAAAAATACGCATCCTTGTCTATCTCTTTACTTTGGAACATTTGGGGATTCCAACTTTAAACTCGGACCCTTGAAGCGCCGTAAGCTCAAAAGTTTCAAAAAATATATATTTTTTGGTCGTGTGATATATCAATGGAAAGATCACACTATTAGTCAAGCATTGTGTTTGCTGAGGATTCCGTATGTATTGTATGAAAAACAAAAGACAATATAATTGAAAGAATACGATAATCCATTATTTAATAATAAAATGTAACACAAATTTCTGTAATGTCCTATAATCAAGATATTGAATAAAATAAAGCAAAATATAATTCTAAATTTATTGTTTTTTATTGAAATACATATAGTAAAATTCCAGGCTAAAAAATAAAAAAAATAAAATCAAATGTTTAAGAATAGCCTTTTATTTATGCACTAAAAAGAAATACAAAATAACTTTATTAGTGTGCGACTACCAGATTCGCATTTTAACATTAAAATCTGAAACTACAAAATACTATTCTGAAAAATGAAAGCGGGGGGCGCAGTTACAAATATATTCAGTGTGTGCGGTATTGTGATGCACAACAATGGAACAACATTAAATAGTGATTGTAGTTTTGGCTTAGGATGTATTATAATATTAATATTTAATTAATTATCCGCGGCACTCGCTTTTATTTTTCAGAATATTCTCTAATTTCAGATTTTAATGTTAAGATGCGCTTCTGGTAGTCGCACACTAATAAAGTTATTTTGTACTTCTTTTTAGTGCATAAATAAAGAGTACTTTTAAACATTTTTTTTTTCTTTTTATTTAATTTTGTCTTGTTTTATTTTATTTATTTATTATTTTTTAATAAAATTTATATAACTACAAACTAGAATAAAAAAAAATAAAACGTAAACATCGCTGATGAAGTTAACGGATTTTAAATACTACTCAATAACACCGTGCAGTACGGAAGAGTAATAGAATAGTTTAAAAAATTGACCGTTTGCAAACTCTCGTATGAAAAAAAAAGCAATTGCGCGTTAATGATGATTTTATGATGATTTAATGATGATTTTATGATGATTTAATGATGATTTAATGATGATTTAATGAAGATTTAATGAAGATTTAATGAAGGGTGGAAACTGTTAGACTTGTACGAAAAAGGTGTTCAAAGTAATTGGACATTTTCGTGACTTACATTTTCAATTAAAGAAGGGTAGAAAAATGTAATAAATAATTAGTTACGAGTTCGAATGAATAATAACAAATATGAACCAAAGTCAGTAAACCATTATAATTCGAATTCTCTACGCACCCGACGACAGTAGTGTTTTTACATGGCTTTTCGATCATTTCAATCATGGTAAATATTAGATCAGAGAGAGGCGATGGCTTAAGGTGTAGCGGAGAGAATTCAACGAACTAGCAGACTTTTGCCATAGACAGTGCACTTTCAAGGTGCATTGATTTAATTCAACCTGGGTGCATTCCCGACGATTGTGCTGTAGAGACCAAGGTCGGCCACCAGTGATGTATTCAACTACTCATGTAAGATAACCTTAGCCGCCCGCTATCGGATTTAGTCATACAGTCGACTGTGGTTTTTACATTGGACGACGTGAACGCACAGATGGCACCGGTGTATTACCCGCATTCTATATAGCATGGTTGAAAAGCTGATCGTCTACTACCAACACTAGCAAAACGATAGTTTTGCCGCCGGGGTTATCGCAACAGACAGTTCCTAGAGCAGCTGTCATCCCTTAAAATACACAGACCTCTTTCGCTTAATTTATGTCCCTAAATGCGATGGTATTAATTTAACGCTGTAATTTTTCTTTCTTTCGTGCAAATTCGAACATTCGGGTACGCTAATATTAAAATATCTTCAATTCGTTAAAACCTCAAATTAATAAAATAAATGCGTATTTTTTTACGTATTTTGTATTAATTGACGTCGTTAGTGCGACACAAAAAGACAATAAGATAACCAGAATTAACTTAACTTTGTGTACGCTCTTTCATCTGTTTTCGTTACAAACTAGGTCACAATTATTCGCAGCTAACATTGCGAGTTTCCTCTATTTATCATCGCAACAACAAAAACAGATTAAAACCGAATCGGAAAGTAAATACACCGAAACACGATAGATCATTATTTCGGAACTTTCGAATGATTATTCAAGTTTCATATTTTTACGCGGGAAATTACGAACTTCAACACGAATCCTGTGTAACAAATTTAACAATTTTTTAATCGCAATAGCTTTTCAAACATTTGTTCGTCAATCCCAGGCTAACATGTTAGAGTACCGTTAAATTTGATTATCTCCTCTTTATTTTTCTCTTTATGCTCGGATTTGTCTGTTCGTTGCTATTTACGATCCGTTTCGTATTCTTTAATGCGTACGATCCTATCAGTTTTTTCCAACATCGCTTAGACCACCACACGGGCCCGCAGCAGCATTTAACTTTGGTAAGTTGCCTTTGTTGTTTTTTAAATTGGATTTCATATTTTATCTTTCTTTAAAATTTGCCCATTTTATCATGTGTGATTTTTCATCGTTTGTGTCGAGTTCTCTTGGTGTATGATTACTCTCATTTTTCCCGTAATTACTTTTTATCTACTTTATCAATTTCCTATCGTTTAGCTAAATAATGCGGCTCTTAGAGTCAATACTTTCTGAAAAGTACACGCTAATGCTTACTGTCTCGATTCTTTACAATATCTGAAAACGTCTAAGAAACGTTTAGTTCTTCTAGCGCGGTGAATTGCGATATTTTCATGAATTCTATTCAAATCAGAAAAGACAAGTTTATCTTTCCACGTTTTTCGTAAATAATTATTTCGCTATTTACTTATTAACAACAGTATTTTTTCCCCCGAATTTTTCGCAAAAATACTCGCAAAAATCGATTCCTTTCGTGAATCTATCCCCCCCCCCCACACACACACTTTTTTTACCCGTTTATTTATGGTGTATTTCTTGCTCTGATGATGATACGAAACATTAGCCGCGAATAATTCCGATTTACACTGAAAATTGAAAATTATTGTATTATGTTGAGGGAAATGACCTCAGTTTCATCTAAAACATTAGCTTAATAATTAGTACCGTAATCCATCTCCCGTAAGTTAATTAATAATTTATTTAACGCATAAAAACATTTATAATATGTATTAAATATATTTTGGTTTCGCGATGTTAAAATGTACAATTTTTACTTGCCAACATTTGTCCCGTTGAAAATATTTTTCAGTTAGATTTTTTATTTTTATTTTTAGCGCGCTTTTAGCTGCATAAATTGATTGTAGTGCGCGGGATTATTCTAAAGCGGATGAACATCCGACACTCGTGACCGGAAGAAGTGGTCATTTCGAGTGTTAAAATATCTGCGGTGAAATTCGATTTAAACTTCGGTTCTGATCGCAGCCTAATCGAACAATCGGTTGTGTTATCAGTCGAGCGCGTCTTCACCGCTTTCCCTGAAATCGATTTCTCCGTCACTGAGCGTTTCCGTTCAAAAAATGTTTATAGGTGTGTTATTTTGTTAATTTGACGGAAAAAAAGGGGCAACAGAACAACTCGGTATAATTTGTATTACACGTGTTATCCCCGGTGCGTTTTGGGTTAATATCCCGTCGGTGGCTTACAAATTCTTTTCCGGATCCGATCTGAACCCCGCTCTCTCTCAAAAAAAAAAAAAGAATTACTACTATTATTGTAACATCGCGTGACATACGGCTTTCATTTATCAGAGCTAATAAAAAAATCGAAGACACGCTAGAATTAGATAATAGGAATTAATGCATAACTCTACTGAATGGAACTTAATTGATGGGGGGGGGGGGAAGCGTAGTTACGATTTTAAATTAAAAATTATATAATTCGCACACGTTTTGTATTATAAAACTGTATTTTCCTTAAAAATGCCGGGTAATACATATGAATAGTTTTTAACCCATATATAGACTTATCGTCTCGAATCACCATACAAAATTGTGTACCGTTTTTTCGCCGTTTACCGTGGCTGTTCCATAGCGCGTTGGTTGGTTTTTATATAGGCCGGTAGGCGTTAGGTTTCTTATTAGCTATAGCCAGGGAAGGATTTTTTTTTTTTTTTTTGGCGGGGGTATTATATAATTACGTAAAATCTTCTACGGTAGGCAGTAGATTTGAGAAATATCCGTTGTTTCATAAAGAAAATTGAATTATAGAAATTTCAAAAGAGGTTTTAAAAATACACAATTATTACAATTTTTTGATTTAACTTTTGTATCTTATATTTAGGGGTGAAAAATAAAACGAAATTATAAAATTATACCTTAAATATGGTAGTTTAGAGATAGTAAGAAAGATAGTATTTTTATTAGACTTTGGTTCTTTTTTATTTTTGTTAGTAATCCGATCCCGATTTCTCTGTGTCCCCATTTGGAAGTTTAAATATATATATTTCTCTTTGAACTCTAATTTTTAAAATTAAAATTTCAAAATTAAAATTAAAAATAAATGAAAATGGCAAAAGATCGACGACAGTTGTGTTTAAAATAGAATAGAACATTAATAGTTTTACTAGAAAATAGTATTAAATATTAATTAAGTGCGTAGGTAAAATTCATACGAATCTTTTATGGCATAAATTAAGTTTTTCTGTTATAACAAATTTTTTCATAGATGCTTTGGTTCTTTTTTGGGAGGGGGGTGCCCTCTATTCCCCCACCCCCACCTCACCTCACGGATCTGTCACTGATTTTAATCGTTTGATAATGCGCGGGCTATAATTAATTCCACTGTTATAACGATAGTTTTTGTTTCGGTGTTAATTTAATTTTTAATTTTCGGTTATAATATGGTAATGTGTTATCACCAAATTAACTTTCCGAAAATGCGACTATATCAACTTTTGATTTGTGAAACGGTGTACTATATTCGTTTTGTAGAAACTAGATTTGAACTTGCATTCGAATGCCGTGTCCGTTTATTACAAGCACAGCCGCTGCACTGCAAATTCAGTCGTGCGGTTCCTTAAAATACACTTCTTTGTACTATTGTATATGTATACAGCTTTTGTTAGAAAAATACGAGGCTAGCGTTCGGACTGCTGGCTCTCTGGAGTTACCCGTTGAAATTTTTTAAAAATTCCAAGAAGTTTTACCTGATCGTAGCTGGTATGAGTAGTTTGCTTTCTTATTCAAGCTGAGTATTATTATTATCGTGCCCGAGAGACGCTTGAGAACTAATAAGCACAGGTGGAATTATGGAAGTAAACAAAAATTATGTTAAATACGACTAATAAAAAAAAACAGATTTATACATTTTCAGTCCATGCATCAACCAATTTTGTGGCTTAGTCCTGGCGTAGTCGGAACGAAGCCGGTTTTAAGTTTTTCAACTTTGTCGGCTTAAAATTCAGTTCTTCTTTCGCCCCCATCTTTTCGGTAGATTTTACGCTATTTTGTTTTACTCTAGTACCGCTGTATGAATTCTGAATACTAAAAAATGGAAGGCATATTGAATCTTGCTACGTTATTATATAAGTCCCTTTTTTGATACCAGTATGAATAATTTCGTTGTGAGCACGTGTTCGATGTTCATTTTTTTGATATTTTTAGCATTTTCCGTAGAACCCCAAAATCAGTTGTTTTTTTTAATGTAGAGTATCGTTAAAAAATTTTTTAATAGTAAAAACAAAAATCCTAAATTAAGAACTTAGGTTAATTTTAAAAATGCTCAAAATTACACAATTTCTTGTTTTTGTTGTATTTAGTTTTCTCAGATGAATTTTCAATATACGAGACGATTTCAAGTATTTTCTGTAATCGAGTATTTCTTTCAATTTACAGTCTCGTAAAAAAGCAGTAGATAATCTGAACACGTGGATCAGTTTTTAAATCATCGAGGCCAGACGCGCATATTGTTCCAAAAAACATTCATATAACTGTTTCAAATTTACACTTGTATTTATTTATATATTTAATGCTGTATAGTAAATGTTCTAAAAATGTCACCCGTAATGTATTTTAAAGGCCTTTTTACATTAATACCTAATCAGCCGCGGTAACATAGTTAAGCAATGGTATTTCGTTCGAGAAGCGAGCTGGTTCGTATTTCGCTGGCGATGTTAAATGTTCTGGCTTAATCCGCACCGTAGTGGGCGAGCCCAAATGAACTCGAGGAAAAAATAAATTCAATTTTTTTTTTTTACGGAGCAAAAAAAGTTAAAATACCAATTATGTAGTTAAATAATGGAAAATAATCTTTGGAGACATTTCACAGCGAATTAGTCAAGTCAGACTCTAATTTGGTTAATTCGATTAAAATCACATTACACAATACTTGCGTTTCTAGCAATTTTATTGACTTAACGAATTCAGTGTGCGAAATAAGATGTACATAAACGCGCGTTCTGTATTGTAATTTTAATCAGATTAATCGAAAATTAGGCCGGTTTCTCACCGAATCGGTCATGTTGCGATAAGTCAGACTTTTTTATTCGATTAGATCAATTAAAATTATGTTTTTATCGAAATTTTATTTCAAGCCAAAGACAAAGACATCGACGTTCATATTGTAAAAGCGTTCTTTGTTTAGATCCTCAGAGTTGCCACCGCAGCCTCTTAATTACAGTGGACGAAAAAGTTAATTATTTTTGTTAATATTATTATTGTTAAGTATTTAATACAATAAACAACACAAGCTAGACGGTTATATAATAATAATCACTACTGCTCGCGCAACTGTGCGCATTTGTGCTAAAGATATTTTAGTTATATTAATATTTAAGCATGTATATAATCAAATTAAATAAATTGATTGAATTGGATTATTATTTGCATTTTTATGCAGTGTATTAGTGAAATTTACCGAATATTAGCTGTCTGTTTGAAAAACAGCGTTAAATACGAACAAAACAAATAAATAAAAATGATGGTATAAATTATAAATGAGCAAATTGTGCACGTATCAGTGTTGTTGGTGCTATACATGCTTTTTTTTTTTTTTTTAAATTTATTAACAGCTTAATTTCGTCTTAACTATCAAGCATGCTGTAAGGAAGACTTGAAAAAATGTCTACGATCTTGATCGCTTTGGAATTTCGAAATGAATGTCGTATGAAACATAAACGGCGAAGTTATTGTGCAAGGTGGAACTGCAAAAGGTACTAAAAAAATTTTTAATTAAAAAGAAAGTAATTGACACGTCAAATCGAAATATCAGAAATATCACTACAAACACCGTTATTTAGATATCTACATGTAGGCACGGGTGGTAAGTTAAGAAATTGAGTAACGCTATGTCTGTAATGGAGGGTTTTTTAAAGCAAGAAGTTTGGAGATATCATCCCGGAATGTGCGAACGGTAAACTGAGAATAAAAATGTCGAAATCGCGAGAAGACGGAGGTTGACGAATAGAGTGAGTACTGTAATGATAGAGGCAAGAAGTCGGAAAATATAAATAAAAAGTTATCAAAAAGTAAATATGTTTATTTTGTTGTTGTTTTTGTTTTTTTTTTTAATTCGGCTATTTTAGGGCATTTATTTTTTATAATTTTAAGAAATGCCGTTATCGTTTAAAACTTTGACAGTGATTTCGGGCACAATCCTGTATGTAAAATGTATATTCACTTTTGACATTTCGCAAGCATTATTCTTTAATGATAGTTAGTGTAATCCTTTATAGATTTTATAATGTAAAATTATGCCTTCGAAAATTATTTATGATGTTATTATCGTAGCTCGTTTGTTACGGTGGCGATCATACGATTTTAAATTTAGAACAGTCGCTGGAACAACTTTGGAATTACCGACAGCCGGGAATATGAGGAGTTCCTTCATCAAACTGAACTGTGGATCACTTTGCATGTACAATTTGCTGTTATAAGATAGCAATTGGCGTAAACTTTTGGTTTTCCAACAATTGTAAAGTTAATAGGAAGCGACGAGAATTCATTCTTTTAACATGTCTGAATAATGAATTAGTTACGATTGTTCGTGCTCCGTATTAAGTTTCAACGTTATTTTCCCTTTATTTGCCAGCAACTTGAACTGTTCGCTTTTTCGAATGAAAATTACGCCTGCGCACAAACGGGAAACTATCCGTGTCTGTTTGTTGATTTGCCGGTTTTAATTACGGCTGTTTGTTCGACAAATAATGCAAAGCTAATTAAAACGGCATATATCATACATGTATGTACGTATGTATGTCTGTATCAGTATGTATACGTACGAGTACAAGCTTAGTAAGATGTGCTGTTCTTATGTTACAGGTGAAGGTTTCTTTTTTTTTTCTTTTTTTTTTTTATGCAGACTGGCGTAGTTGGTTATTTGGTGATGTTTCGATCTGGTAGAACCGGGTTCTAATCCCGTCGACACACACTGTAACTCCCTAAAATTGGGCCCCTGTCCGTAGTTGGCGCGCCCAAAATAAAAATAGAACAATGCCAAGAAGTATGCAGTCAAAAAACTGATTTGTAAAATTTTTGTCGATTATATTTTAGTATTTTTTACTGAAGCGAGGAAATTAAACTGTTTTGCAATACTATAATCCATGGGCGTCGCCAGCAAGGGGGGGCAGCTGCCCCCCCCCCCCGGAGCCTTGAAACTTTTTAATCAACTGGCCATGATGAGTATTCATAGGCGCGTAATCATGGACAATTTGGAAGACTTTTATAATAAAGTAGTAGAACAATTTGCCAAAAACCCACGAAAATTATGCTTTAATTAAAATTTTATTCTTGTTTAATAAAATATTAAGCCCTTACGACTTATAAATTTTATTTTTCCTATAACTCATATCCGCTTTCTATCATCTTGACCCCCTGGCTCATCGGCTGGCGACGACCTTGCTATAATCGCTCATACATATTATAGTCTTAATGCGGCGTGGATGCCCGGAGCCTGCAGCCTGTATAACATTTTCGTGCAGCCGCGGTACGAAAAGTATACCAGTACGCTAGGAGCACGTTTGAATGTTTTCTAAATTTATAACTTCCTTCTCTTGAAAAATTTTCCATTACCTGTACACATAAATGATTAAAATGTTAAATAGGTTATAAAATAATAATTAATAATAGTCGTAAATAGAATTAGTCGAATACAGTGAAAAATAAAAAAAAAAAAAGTACAAATTCGGCATTGAACATTGTTCCGTTTTAATTCGATCTGTTCGTTGAAATATTTTTCGTCGTTGGAAGAGTACTTTTTTGTTTTTTAATTTGTAATAGTGCGGTCCAGCAATATTTCAAAAAAATTGAAAATAACCAGCAAAACGTTTAAATAATAATCGTCAGTGTTGGAATAATGTGTTCGTAGTAAACGAGCAGCCCGAATTTATTAGATGAGAGAAAGCTTACCGCGAATAAAATTTCAGAGCATCGTACAATTAAAAATTATTAAAAAGATTTTTTTCCTTTTTTTTGTTATTGTTGTACTCCAAAGTTATTAAAAAAAAATTAAATAAATACCGGCAGATCAGCAATATATTAGTCGAGATTAAATCGTTGAAGATTTATTTTACTTGTTTTCAGTTTGATTAAATTTATCATTTCGGAGATCGTTGTTGATTATCGTTCCGGTTTTGCGCTTAAAATATTATGTATCAAATAATGAGTTCGATGAATTTCGAATTAGTGTAAAGTATATCATTAAATTTTTTAAAATTAAGTTTGTCAACCAATGCTTTCTGATATGATCGTATGGCAGAATGCTCTTCTGCTGTATTTATTTATTTTGAAACTACTGATTATAATTATAATTTAATTTGATGTGTATTTATCGAAAAAACGGATTTTTTAAAAAAAACGGTAAGGATTAAAATTAGTAATTTTCCGAGTGACGTTTTAAGGTAGAAGCTATTTTTGTATAGCCGAAAGAAAATACGTCAGTTATAAATTAAACGGTTTTTAAAATTAACTCTAGTATAAAAATTTAGTGTTCGGTTTTGCATCAAAATTTGTTTTACTGTGATCAGGTTTCATTTAGACATTATGCGGGGAGTTTCTATCGGTAAATTGGTAATCATTCCCGCCGGGATCGTGAAAAAAAATTGGAAAAAAATTAAAAATTTACGGTTTTGTTGCGATCGTTTGAAAACGAAAATTTCGAAAACATCCTGCACAAAACGTTACGGAAACATTCAGTTCGCGTGTCGTCACATTAGAGAACGAACGCGTGAAAAAAAAAATAAAATTAATTCGGAAAAAGGTAATAATTAGTAAAACCATCGGGGTAAGATGCTTTGTCTTCAGTGTGTAACAATCGTTCGAAAGGTATAGACGAAGGTGGTAAATTGCAGCCCAGTACCAACCGCTGTAACCTCACTGCGGTTGCAAACCGTTATCGTGGTTAGTGCCCGGAAATTACGATGTGCTCCATTCAGCAATGTCGCTTATTACGAATAGTTTTGTTAAAGTTAAAGGAATTTGGCGGCTTAATTATTTCATTTAGCAAACAGCTGATATTTTTGGGAGCGTCCGTTTTAACCCATAAGGAATTTTATACGCGCTTAAATGTCCTACAGTATAGAGCAGCTGCTTAATAGGACAGTCAAACTGATTTCGGGGTTTGAGTATATAATACAAAAACCGATGCGTAATCAAGTGCTCCAGTTGGTCGACTCCCATCACATTTAAGGAAGAAAAAAAATTATTTAAATTTTTGTGTCGTTTATTAACGGTTTTTCAGATTTTCATCGAAGCAGATGAGATAATATTTGCAACGGATCTGCGAACATTCGAATGTATCACAAATTCTTCAGCTATTATTAAATTTTACCATCTTTCCCTTTCATTACGTGATTCTTATCTTCTCGTTATTTCATTATAAAATTACCTTAAAATTCTCGAACCAAATAATAGAGTCTTGAAGAATTCCGAATGTGTTTATTGACGGTTCTGTACGAGCTTGTTGTAACTTATAAAATCTTCAGCAAAGTAATATATATATATATATATATACATAAATAAAAATAATCGCAACAGCGAATGATGATAAGGCAAGATTCTTTTCTTATCGCAGCTATTATAATGTGCGAACAGCAGGTGTAAGTAGCGAATATTATCGAACACTGTGTACCACCGGGATTTAACTTTTTGTGTGGGCTTGTTCAAAATATTACGACTAATTACGAATAATATGTTTTGTTTGGTGAACAATTATCGTCTGACAACGGAAACATTTTTAATTGTATAAGTTCGTATATCAGAATTAACGGCCTTTTCGACGGACATCAATCGATTATATTACATTAGTAAGCGAATAGAATTGTATCCCTTTCCGAATTGTGTTCCGCCGATGGTAATGGAAAAGTAAAATTGTACGTATAAAAGCAGTGCACTTGATCAGCTGCAGGCAGCAGATCTATTCCAAGTGAAAGAAACCATGAACTGCCTTCGGTGACGTTAAAGCGGCTTTTCTGCCGTTTCGCTTTCGTTTGTTATTTTTTATTCCGTCCGATCTCTGGAGGTTTAAAATTAACAAGTTACACTTCGCTACTCACGGCTGCGACTTTTGCAATTTTCTTCTTCTTCTTCTTCTTCTTCTTCTTATTATTATTATTATTATTATTCATCTTTTCTTCTTCTTCTTCTTCTTCTTCATTCATCACGACGTGTAGGCGTTTTTGTTTACAACTAACGAACTTTTCGAACACTCAAACACACAAAATTCAATCGAACAAATCAATAATTGTTACCTAATATGAACGAGCTTTACTCGGATTTATTCCGAACTTGCAAATCGATCAACGTATTCATGAGTTTCATAAACATTTAGAAATACATCAATATAACCCGTGTAATACGAAACTTACAATTTTGCATTGCACTATTTTTCCCGTTTCGAAAGTGTATGTATTTTAGTTTGTGTAATATTTAAAATCACCATACATCGCGAACAAAACGAAATTTCAATTTCCTATTCAACATACGCTATACATTTTATTCACATTGAATTATATTTATATTAAAATTTTTGCGTTACAAAAAATAAAAACAAATATTTCCAAGTGCCAGAATTGTTATTACATGATCTGTATAATTCTATATTGTCCACCTGTATAATTTGAAAATTGACATAATATTTAAATCCGTTGTGTGAAGCGTAAATATGTTCCATTGTAAAACAAAGACACGATAATTATTTACTTTTTAATAAACTCCGAAAATACGACGATCGCTTAAACATCGGTCGCTTCCCTTCTAAAATTGCTCGTTTCATAAATTTTTTTTCTTTCTAATATATATATATATATATATATATATATATATATATATATACCCTACCCTATTAATACCTCGACTAATCGATTATTCGTGGTCTTCTTAAAAACCCCTAATTCATAAATTTCATGGCCGTTTAATCCGATTCCATACACATATGTACATCAAGATATTATATATATATGTATACACAGTCTCATAAGATAAAATTATTTCGAAATATGTCCACGGCAACTATTAAAATAGCGCAAACTGTAAATAAACAACGAAAACGATAATAGAAAAATGTTATTGCGATAATTAAAGTCGATGTATAAATAAAATTGTATACTAATAAATTCATTTTTTTTTTTTATTTGATAAATTACCACCTTTTAACAATATTATTAACAGTTTGTTACATTTATTAAGGGGAATAACCTACGGCATTTGTGTGTTTAATATATTATTGTTTTTATATTTTCGTATTTAAAATATTTAAAACCTTTCCACAAAATCTATTACTTGTATAAAATTTTTATATATATATATATATATATATATATATTTTTTGTTAAATCTTTACTAATATCATGTAAATTGGTACGTTTATGCATAAATTTCGCAAAATTTTTCTACGTATATCCAAAGTTTATATGCATGTTCGCTTTCATTACTCGCATTTTGTGTTACTTTAACAGTTGTCATGATTACGATTGTATCTGAGACTAACTCGTAATTTTATAATTATTTATATACTCCGTTAAATTTTTTGTGTTTTTTTTCGAGAGTTTATACAATTCGTTAAACCTTTCGAATAATGACCGACAATTAATTTTTCTTATTTATTCTCTGCATTCTTCGTTGTTTTTTCTATGTCGATATCTAGATAGTTTTGTGACTACTATATCTATATTCGTTTAGTAGGATTTTTTTTCAATACCTTCTCGGTTTTTCCTTGTGCGTTATTTTTATGATATTATTACATGTCTGGAAAATGTTGACATTCTTTCATATACGTAATTTTTAGTCGTTCACTTCAATTTCCTTCTAGCATAAGCGTAATAATATTCGGCGCGAACGTTATAATAATTTAAAAACGCCATCTATACGCTCTACTGTTTTACAAATTATCCAAGTTTCGGCTGCACATTCAAATAGTGAGGCGGCGTGAATGTGCGTACCGAATTGATTGCGGTTTGCTTCGTACGATGTTTTACTATGGCGCCGGATTTCTCTAAGTATACCAGATCGAATATGATCAGTCTCGTTACTTTTATTAATTAAAGCGCTCCTCTCTCGGGTGTACTGTTATTTCACAGTTGACGATAGAATTGTTAATGTTTTTACTTTTAAACTATCTCAGTTTGCTGCGCTTTGGGTTTTCTGACTCCTTATTGCGCCTCTTATGTATCCTATCTTTTCCCTCTCTACAGATTGTTCCTATTATTTGTTCCTTCCTCCTAACAACATTTGATATCGTATCTAGCTATGATTGACTTTTTCCTTTTTTGATTATTTCTGGGTAAAGGTCCGACGAGCCAAAAATTCAAAAAAAATACTCTAAAACTATTATTGCAGAGTACAATCGTTATTTTGTATTTTACTTTTTTCTGTATTTATCTCTTACAGCCCCAGTATTTAGATTAGCCGTTTTATTTCTACTGTGTTATTTGTAATCCGAGCAAAGCAACGATTGGTTAAAGAGCCTGTTTGAATTATTTAAAACCAGATGTATTAAAAAAAAACTTACTGTATAATATGTTTAAAAAATCACGGAAGAGTGAATGCATCAAATTCTTCCCTCCATATTATATGAATGTATTTTTCTTTTTGTTTTAATAACTGCTATTCCATACATATCTATATATCATTGTGTACATTTGATGGCGATTTTATTAGACGTTTTGGTATTGCTGTTGACTGGTAATATAATCACGCGTATGCCATTTATTAATTATCGACCATCATATTTGTTCTTATCTCATTATTTTATTTTTTTATTTTTTGGTTCACAATGCACTACAACATGGTCTAAATTTCTGAAGAGGTAAATGTTTCCAAATTAAATTTAATAGTAAAAATCATTTTGCCAGAAACTGTGTCATTGGATAATGTGAAAATCTTATTACCTATTTTTGCGTTATTCGAATTTTACGTTAAGGAAGTTGTAATAGAAATTGCTACGTGTAAAGCATAAATTAATTTTTTCTCTAACAATGTGACCTATTCAGTTGAAATTTACTTTGAATAAAATTGATTTTTTGGTCATATATATATATATACAATATACAATATACGTATATATGTGTGTATTTGTGTGTGTTGTGTGCATTTAAAGTTTATACTAACGAGAATGCTTATGAAATTGAATATTGATTTTTTAAGATAGAGTCATTTAACATACTCATTGTTAAGTATAAAATGTAATCGGAACAATAACGAACGAATTGAAATGTGTAAACGATGTAATATAGTACTTAACAGGTATGTTTATTATATTTATATTTTTCGGCCGAAATTACTATGGACTTTTTAAATTTTTTTACATATGTATGCACTAAATTTTCACAATGCGATAACGTTCTTCGTGTGTATTTCAGACTGATGCCGAAACTTCACTAGAGAACGTCTAATATGGTAGCATTTCAGTTTTCGTATTTTTGTAAGCGCTACTACACGGCTTTAAAATTACACTTTCAGCGCTAAATCTGTAAAGTTTTAATTAAATTCTTCGACTAAAATTAATTGTTTAAACTTTCCAATCGACATTATAACGAGGAGCGGTAAGGATTTCGCCACATTGAACTTTTGAACATGTGTAGTTCGCGGTCCGAGAGCTAGAGATGGTGCGTGGGGCGTAGCTCGTCTGGCGTGAGAAGTAAAATTGAAATGAGTCGGTCTGCTGGAATCGTCAGCGATCAGCGGCGAAAGGTGGGTGATAAACGTGCCCGGGAAACCTGGCGGCGGTGAAATAAGTGTCGCGTTTGTTTTATCAGTCGGCAGCTTAACGTAGCCGAAGCATTAGATTAATGTTGGTTGTTAGGGTGAATTACAATTAGGACAGTTCTGCTGTCCTGCAAATTCGCCACTAGTATACACCGTTCGCTGACTCCGGCTTTGTACATATTGCCGTTTTATTCGTTCTGTCTGCTAACCTCGGCTACCAGTCAGTATATTTTATCTTTCCGCTAGATTTGCTTCCAGTTTTGAGCCGGCGGTCCAATATTAATTTCGACCAACTTTCATAAGCTACTCTTGACGTGCTAGCTCCTGTCTTTATTTCGCTCCTTGTACACTTTTACGCACCCACGCTGGAGATCAGTTTTCGTCGAAGAAGGAGGAAAAATTGATTACGGAATGAGACACGAATATTTCAGCGACCGACGGAATGATCCCATTTTTAGTTGTGTCTGTCAAAACGGTTAACGGTTCCGAATTAACTTCGGAATGTTTCCGGTTCAGATTATGAAATAATTTTCCCGACTGTGTGATCGCTCAAGACGGAAAATTTCGTAATCCGCGCAACCGGCGTAAAATATTGTACGTTTTATTTTCGTTCCGGCTTTTTCCTATTATTAATAATTATATTTCTCTCTTTGTTACGATTTTTTTTTCTTCTCTTTTATGATAATTTGTTGCAGATGAACATTGGCGCACTTTATGCTCTTCATACTCCATTCTGTCCTGATATTGTGGTCGTCCGGCGACTGCAGCAGCAGGAAAAAATCTATACTGGAATATTGTAACTTTTTTTACGTTAGTGTTTGGTACTGAGCGCTAGACTTAATTTTGATTTTCGGGTTAATGCGTTGAGGAAATTCAACTTTGCAGTGGCGAATATGAAGCGGATCATGATAGTTGCAACACAGTCGTCCGTGTGCTATTGAGCGAGGCTAGACTTGAACCACTACCTAATTAATTTCCATCAATTTCGATACCTGCATCGGCACTCTCTGACTAAAGACGTGTAGAGTGTGACGCCATCTTCTTCTTCGCTTCCGTTAAATTGCCTTCGCTGCAATCTCGTCCGCAACAGTTTTCATTCTAACGTGGCCTGTTGGCATAGTCTCTTCGGATAACTGCGGTAATGCAACTGGCATGAACCATCTGGAATTACAATATTCCTAAATACCAATGCCGTTGTGCTTAAAAACGGCATTTGGGGAGGCTCTTCTAGCACGTTTCCGAATTTTTTGCGAATGCTTTATAAACTGAAATTAATTTTCGCGGGAAAAAGGCGTGTGTATGATAAATACATGTAATGTACGTCTCCGAACGCTTGCTAACAAAAAAAAAAAAAAAACTTAAGCCAATTATCGCGATGGTGCTAGTCTCCGAATAATTATTAGATCTGCACCATCATCGCGGTACGGGTACCGACAACGTTGTCTCTCTACCAAACTTGAGTTTTGAACTGTATTTTTGCTCTTTTGCCTGTTCCCTCTTAAACAGTCTGGGGTTTTGTTCTGTGCGTAGTGTCGCCGATGTTGCTTTGGATAATACATTTCTGAACAAGTTACGCGGAATCAGAAAAAGGCAATTTTCGTTAATAGTGTAGACTGCTTTAGCTAGTCGCAGGAACATTTACAAAGATTATTATTTAATTACGCGAGTGGAATTGGAATTGAAATAAATTTTGAGGAAATTGAATATCCGAACAAATTCGTGAAATGATAGAAGCGGGAGGGATCAAAAAAAAAAAAAAAGATTCTCATCTTTCATATATATTTGGAAAACCGAATCAATGTTAAAGAGAACGTGGAAGTTAAATATGGGAATTGTACAGGGAACGTTTTTCTTGAAATTCAAAAGCGTGTTGAACAGTCCGGCAGATTTTTAAGTAATTCGGCCAAATCGTGGATACTTAAATTGTATAATGGTCGCTGAAATCGAATCAAGGACAGTGGTCTATTGTGACATGTTTAATTTTAGGTATGTTACTTATTTAAAAATAATTCTAAGATTCTGATAATGGTATAATTCCCTTAACGGGGACTGTTTCGTAAAGTAATGTTCAGCAGCTAAATTCGCGGATTACAAGTGGAGCATAATAATATTCAAACAAAATGCCGAAATTAATGTATGCGCCTAATTTAATATTACCATGGGCGTCGCCAGCGGGGGGCAGGGAGGGGCAGCTGTCCCCCCGGAGCCTTGAAACTTTTTAATCAACTGGCATTGATGAATTGTAATCATAGACAATTTGGAAAACTTATGTTTTAATTAAGATTTTATTTTTGTTTAATAAAATAGTAAGCCTTTACAACTTATAAATTTTATTTTTCCTATAACGCATATCCTCTTTCTATCATCTTGCCCCTCCCTGGCTCATCGGCTGGCGACGCCCTTGAATATTACCCCTAACATTAAACTATAAAAATACCGTTATTTATGCTGCGAGAGATAAATTTGACGTAGATATTGTTAAGGGGGTTTCGGATCGTTAAATTATTCGCCGTTCTCATGTTTTTTGTTATACAACAAAAATACGTAATGTAAAACATAATTTAAATTATTTCCACGTACACAGTGGCGACCATCCTTGAGTAAATTTAATTTAATTAGATTAAACGTTTTAATCGACATTCCTGCGATAAATTAAATTCATTTGGCATACCCGGTAGTGAAATGGTAGATCAATAAATTAAACGTTACAAATGGCGATGCTTCATGGCCTGCAGATCGTCAATCGACAAAGAAAATGATTTAGTCCTGCACATTGTTCTTTGATCTGTGACGTTCCACAATGAATGTAAATAAGAAAAATTTCTCTAAAGTGGAATAAAAAATTACAAACCCCAAAAACATAAAAAATAAAACTTTTATGTTTAAAAAATGCCGACTAGTTCCGGTTGATCCATTGTCGCCCCGTATCGTGATTATATCGGAACATAATTGAATCCTCTCTGTGGTTGTTTGAACAACGTTGCAACATCGCTTTTACATTATTAAACACATGCGGCGTTGTACATCCGCTGACGATGGCTGGAATAAATCGATGAATGAAATGATCGCATTGTGCTTTTGAAATTTCTAAATGTGTTGTAACTTCAGGAAAACTGGATTAGAAATTCGAAACAATTCCTGTGTGTCAGGATTGAGTAAGACTTTTATTTGTACGCCAACACGCTGTGCTGGTCGTCGAGTAAATATGGTACCTGCGAGAAAGTGTTCCCGCTCCGATAGAAAATCGAATTCAGCCGTTCGGCGTTACGATGGAAAATTTAAAACACAGTTTTTAGAAGAACCGTCGTTTTGCTGCAGTTGCTCTTTTGTTTAATTGAACACGGTTTTCTTCTACTTTTTTTTGTATTCCCTTTACTGGGTACACACATATCAAATAAGAAGAGGTTTTTTCTTCGCCGGGCAAATTGACACAGTGCGAAATTAAAGATGCTTACGGCCCGTAATTTCTTTCACGGGCTGACGATTAAAGAAACTGGAAAATTTGAAAGTTTGACGAAATTTTTAACTTTTTCAGTTTCGTTCAAAGAGAGCTTGCCAATCGCGTTTCCTTTTTACTGTTGGAGATCGGTACTTGTGAGACCGACTACTCTTAAAGTGAATTGTAGGTGCAAGTGAGTTGACCCCGGATATGTTTGTCGTTAAAATTTTTTCTGTTCAATTTACCGTCAATAACAGTAAGAGCAATGATGAATTCAAAGTTGGAGGAAACTTCCTAGATAAATCGTCTCGACGTGTCTACGTTTCAGCGCAGACCGTTCATGACTCAACGCTGAAAATTTATGTATTGAAAAGAAAAAACGAACTAGAGTGACTCATTGACCAATTTGTTTTTCGCATTTAACCATGACTGACTTTTAAACGACTGCAATAAAAGTCCGATAAGTATCGTCATGGTCACGATGGTTTAGCACAGCCGTTTTTTCCACTTGCATAGTTTTTTTTTTTTTTCTATTGAGTTTTGGTTGGTCTGTTCAGGTTAAGAACGATATTCTCGCGACTTTATTAATTTTAATAACACTCCGATAGATACTGAATCAAGACTAAAAAACATAGTGAATGAAAAATTAAATGCACGCAGGTCGCATTTACTTTACCAAACATGTCCACCGACAAAATTAAATGGGGAATTAATTACTCAACAGAATTACGTTAAGTATTTGGGGATGCACCTAGATAGTAAATTGAAGCACACACGTCGATCAGAAAAGAAAGCAGCTCGACATTAAATTTAAACAGTTATATTTTGGCTTCTGTGCGGGCACTCCAGCTTTTCTCGCTGGAAAATAAACTTTTAATATAGCAAATAATATTAATAGCTACATGGACATGATATTGTAGAAGGGTCGCGCAAAAAATACTCGTATTATTAAGATTCAGCAATTCTAAAATAAGGCCATTAAATTTCTCATCTTACCTCCCTGCTATATGTATCTAACTGTACATTTACATCGTGACTTTATTGTTTCTTATGTTAAACACGAGATCAAACACGCCGCTGAACAGTATATAAGTAACTTAGAATCTCATCCAAATGCATTAACCATCATCTTGCTTGATAACAGTCTCGATATACGCTGATTAAAAGGAACCAGTTCGATTTGTCTTAAACTTTACCGGAATTTACTGGGAAGCAATAATGCCCCTAACACGTTACTTCGCATTTCAAATAAAAGAACTGCTGGATGGTCCCTCGGCCAGTTCTAATTTAATAATTAGAAGGAAAAAACCGGTATTTTTCTATGTTCACCGTATAGAGTTCGAGTTCTACTGTTTCTTGTCGGTTATTATAACTGAGGTCTAATAATGAGGAACCCCCTCCTCGTCTTTTCTGCTGCTGACGCTATAGAAAACAGGACTTTTGAAAATTTTTCGATTTTTTACAAAGAGGGTCAAACTTCCGTTTATCTTATTACAAATTGTATTTTTAACATTACAGTTCGTATTTTATACTTGCTTAAAAATACAAATTTAAATTGTGTGTTTTTATTGTTTTTTTTTTTATGGGTACGCCAACGAAGAGCAACAGCCCAATCAGCCAAGGAATCTAAGTAATAGTTCAAAAGGAGAATAACATATTAGATTTCAATCTGGTGCGAGATTGAATGAATAAAAGAAGCTAGAATAGGAACAACTGACAAGGAAGGAAATGAGAGAACATAAGAGTCACTGTATGGAGTAGGAAGACGAAGATCCAAAAGCCGAGAATAAAAGAGAGAACGTTCTGAAGAGAGTGAGGAACATTCGAAGAAGACGTGATTGATATCACACAGAAAAAAGGAGTCCTCTGGGTGAAGAGGGCACCGCGGAGAAGAGACGAGGGAAAAACGATAAAGTGACGAAGGAAGAAAGGTATGACCGAAACGACGACGACATATAGCGGTGATCAGGGGACGACAAAGGGAAGGAAACATGTCGAACCATCTGGTCAAAGAAGGTAAGGGCTGAACGGAAAGATAAAAGGAATTCGGATTTGAGAAAAGGGAAAAATAAATATCCTTCCATAATCTAAGATGAAACTGTTTGGAAATATGATTAATATTAAATTGGTTTTACAGAAATTGATTTCGAATGTTATAAGTTTATTATGTGGTATTTTTTTTTTTTTAAGTTGATATAATCATCTCACGAATATACTATTGATATTCTTTTAATGTGTTTTTTTTTTTACACTTCTTGCTAGCCCTAAACACCAAATGATTGTATTATGTTGCAAAATTTTTAAATATTTTAGTGAATACTATAGCGTTGGTGTATGTACATTTATTTAAATCGATTCATTAGCGATTCTCAGTATTTTACGGTTCATTTGGTAGCACTCAGTTTTCTTTATAACCTTTTAAACTGAAACATTTCGTCGTTCTCTAAATTGTTGCGATATGTCTGCAAACATCCGTTTTAATTCATCGATATATATCGTGTCTAAAGCTGAGTACAATAATATCTGCCGGTTTTTATTGTCGTTGTAAAATTGTTAAGCTAGAAAAAGACAATGGATATTTCGTATTTAGTGTATTCTAACAGGTCTTTTGTTGTTAGTTTTGGTTCTTTATTTGTTTTACAGGAGACTCTTTTCTCGGCAGATTTCGGCGCAGATAGGTCGAGATTAATCGTTTTCTTTCTTCTGTGTACGACTTTTGTACCGTATTTTAAGTGGTCCTAGAATTGTCGCATGTAGCCGTTTTACAGTTTTGTTTATTCTGAGCCATTTTCACATATTGTTTTCGTAACATTGCATCATTAGGCACACAATGTAGAGGCGTTTTTGGGTTTCCATTATGCAAATTACGTTGAGATTATTTGCGCCATGTGTAAAGTTCGTTGAGAGCCTGAAGTATTTTTTTTTTTTTTTAGTCGATTTTACCTTGTTCATCTACAGATGTGTTAAGCATTATTCAAGTAATAATCAAAATGACAAAATTATTCGTTATTCGTTTAATTCGGTAGTTGCTATGTGGTCTAGTGGTATGATGCTTGACGGGTGTTGCGCAAAAACTTAGGTCGAAGACTTCTTCTTCTTCACGCGCTATCACCGTCTCGGAGGTTAGCGATTCACGTTGCCAGCACGACCTTTGAATCAACGGAACGGAACAACTCAATTGATGCGCAGCCAAGCCATCGGCGAAAATCTTTCATCCAGGAGTTCCGCCGGCGTCTAATAGATCTTTTGTCCGCTATTTTTCCTTCTAGAATGACTCGCAGGATCTCGTACTTAGCGCCTCTCATTACATGACCCAGATACCGTAGCTTACGTTCTTTAGATCGAAGACTGATGAAGTTTATTTATTTTACCGCGTTTTTTACATTTATTTTTTATATTACATATCTTATTTTCCAATTAATTTTATTTTGTATGACTATATTGATTTTTAGAATTCCAAACATAAGTAGTATACAGAATAATCATCATACGTTAATTGAGAAATGACAAAAGAGTTATATAAAATTCAGTAATTTAGAAACGGTTTGACTTAAAAACTTCAAATTTTCCATACGAAATCACAATTAAAATTTTCTTTAAAGCAATGTATAACTCTCGTAAGATAACCGAGGATCCTGGCCAGCAAATATCTGATAAAAACGCCTAGAATATATAATATGAAATTTAAAATGGTCTAAAAATCGCTCAAAAATTCATAACTCGCGACCAGACCTTCCCGTTAAAAGTGAAATTCAAAGCATATAACAAAAATCAAAACCTTTTCTTAAAATAAAGAAATTATCAATAAACAACACTAAAAACCCCTTGGAGCAGAAAACAGCCAATCCGTGTTTGTTTGCGTGATCAGTAGATCGAGTAAAAAAGTTTAAAAAACCAAAATGTACCTTAAACATGCACCTGGCAGAGGAGTGTACTCTTTACAGTAAAAATATAACCGATACTACACCTTCCATATTTAGCCTTCCGGAGGACCTTGCGAGTCGTATAATTTGGTATAAAATACCCCCCCCCCCCCACCATCTTGTGATCATTAATGGAAAATTCATTATTTGATTATAAAGAATCTGAATAATTATTCATCAACGAAACTTTGAAATTTGCAGAAAGTTCAAAAAAGTGAAAAAAGTAATGCGCCGCTCTTTTTGTAAGTTAGAAATTTTGAAGCAGTTTGTAAAATATGCAGATACGTTCAATGAAATTTCTCTACTTCTGAATTCCCGGGTTCTTCCCAACTTCAAAACTGGGTTCTCAAGACGCCTAAGATGAAAGAAAAAGTTCAGAGATTTTTTCCTTCTGGACCTGTATGATATATTGATTAAAAGTTCGCTATTTGATGTTAATAAAGTTATATTTTAGTTTCTTCGTGTACTTTAGAAAGTTTCAACAAATTTTTAAAAAAAGCCTGATAAGACACAAAAATTTTTAGCTCCCATGAATGGTAAATACCGAAAAAATGTCGAATGTAAAAAGCTATAATATCGAATATAACACTTAGTTATAACTACGTAAGGCGACGTTTACTTTTACGGAAGTGACGGACGAGCCCTAAAAAGGTCTATTTTCAACAAAATACACAAGAAATTCGGATTTAAAAAAGGTTAAAATACGGATGGATGCACAACAAAGCTGACAACGGGAAAAAATAAACTATACACACGTGCTAAACTAACAACAACAAAAAAGCGGACTTACTACAATAACGGACGGGGACTACAACTCAGGTAAAAAGACTCGATCGCAAACGGTTGACGAACGGCCATTTTTCCTCTTTTTTTTTTATGTTGTGCGGCGTTAAATAAAAATCACTGGTCAGATCTAAAATAAACTGTAATAGGCGTCTTTTGCAGGAAAATACAACTAAAAGTGAAATCGTTAAGCGAATACGGTTGTATAAAGAATCTTAAAAAAGAAATTAAACATCGTTTAGCATTGTGCAAATCTGCTATTAACAATGCCTGAAAGATGTATACGATCTTAGAATGTTAAGCGGCGTCACCCTCCAATTCGGCGTTAATTTTACACTATTTATGTAGTAGAATAGAACGATTAAAATCAACATAAAAGTCGATTTTTAAGATGATTGAAAAATATTGTTTTACAACGTTTTTAATAATTGTGATTAATTCATTAGTAAAATTGTACCTCCCTTGTTTTATTCCCTCTTTTTTATATAGAACGAAATATCTTAAGAAATAATTTTAAAGATAACGTGTCATGTTTGCGATTTTAAAAAGATTATATACTATTATACAAATTACTATGTAAATTATGTACCTACATTTTTTACACTTTTAATTATTGTAAAACGGTCATTATTTAACTGGACATTTCTTTTAGTTTACCAATCAATTGTTTAAAGCTAAAAGTTAAAATTAATTAATAATACTAAACGTATTAACGGATAATTATTTAAAATTTTTTTTTTTTTTCTTGAATTTATTTACTATAAGACTTGAATGCGTATTTTCGTAATATCGAAGATAATATTGTGAATTTGTAAATTTGAAAATTTTTTTTTTTAGTATTATTTATATACAAGTATATAATTAATGAAATCACAAAACTATAAACACAATTAATAAATTATAAGCAAACTAGTTTCTATTTAAAAAAAAAAAAAAAAGGTAATCATGGCTTTAAAATGAAATTTAATACTAAACAAGTAACAGTCTATATTTATAATTTATTAACTGTGTTTATATTTTAGTGATTTTACTAATTACATAAATAATACTGGAGATTAACACAATTTATTAGCATATGAATCAACATACACATATATATATATTATATTTATTTATTTATTTTTTGTCGGTTTAAATTTATTATTCTATTAAAATAATATTAATTGGGAAACAAAATATGCAGTATAAAAAATGAAAAAAGCCAACAAAACGAATTTTCCAACACTGGTCTTAAACTCGAGTCTCTGTGCGATATTTGCCGATTATCATGCACTAGATTATATAGCCTATTTTATATTAAAATCACTGGCGAATAGCGAATAAATTAATCACTCAAGTGCGAGTTAATCGAATATTTTGAACGTTGTTCATTATTTGGTCATTTGAATAAAAATTTTCCAACTTCAGTAGATGGAAATATTCTGGATTATTCTCCCTGGTATGTTATTAAAAATGTAACGACATTAAAAATTCTTTAAAATTTTCCTAATCTCATGTTACATATTTCCTCGTCTTTTAGAAATGAATGTGCGTAATCTACTATCTGCTAATTCTGCATTAGGGAAGACCATTTGGAGTTCAATTTTATGATAAATTTCAATAATGACACTATTCAGTTATCATATGGCGGTAATACGTCAAAGATGGTGAGCCGTTTTATAGAATCTAAATCAGTTTACGTCTATGCACTTCTTTATTTTGTATCCGTAAAGGTATCGCACTTCTTTTTTCAAACTGAAAATAACTTTAGGAGCACCCCTTTTTCTTGGCCTGTATAAACATTTCTCACTGTTATCATTTGTAAATTTAACATTTCATATGAGAATGCTAAAAATAGATGAATATTAGGTAAATAAAACAGATAGAATTTGCAAAGCAATTATTTTTTTTTTATCGCAAAATGCCGCCGTTTGAAAAAATGACTAGATTGCGATTAAAATAAAACTACCTAGTATAAAACAAAAACTTCCTTCTTTTTTTTCTTTTATAGAAAAGAGATGAAATACATTTTCTCCGTCAAATTGTAGCTCATTATTTTACATTAAGTAAAAGCAAATTTATTTATTCTTTACATGAGCTCATCAAAATCAAAAAAAAACAAACTTGAATTATTAAATATTGTAAACTAGGCATTAAATTAACTGTTCTTCGTCCAAAGCCGCGTTGGATCCGTTAATATGCCCGAGAAAAGGTACTTGATTGATAAGCCCCCCAGTCATAAAAAAAGAAATTTCCTTTTGAACCGGTTTATGGATACTTTACACATTCCGTCACTGCTTATGTAGTCTGAACGGCAGGATATTCTGTCAATGATTAACTCTGTGCATTACGTTGAGGAATTAATAAAAAAACGAAATAAAAAATTGTAATAAAATTTCATTAACCTTATTTCGGGCGAATTTGTTTTTTTTCTCGGCGCCTACTCTTCATTTTTACACTAAAAGTTTTGGAGATTCTGCTTCTTTAATGAAATTTGCTGACAGCGTGAAACTTTTAATCGCTTTTGTTTCATTTAAGTGGCTTTTGCACACACACACACACACATACATAAAGGAATAAATAGCAAATCAACTAATTGATGTGGTCCCCTCAGTTGATGAACTAAGTCGTCGTCGAATCTTTTGAACTTTTGCTTTTCATCGAATTTAATCGACCGATGAATAACAGCACTTACTGAAGTGAAAAAGAAGAAAAGTTGTTTCGTAAGTAATTTTTTAATTGAAGTTTTTTTGCCTCCTGTCAAATGGTCGAAGTGTTCAACCCTCGCTAGAATATAATATCTATATAAAAAGGTAACGTATTCGTTAACGCTGCCTGTGCCAGTTTTGCCGGACTTTGAAAAGAGCAAATGAATAGCATCGGAAGTAATCATGTAAAATAAATTTTAAAAATTCTATTCGCGTAATAAAATAAATTTTGATTATAAGATGAAATCCGAGAGAAAATAAAAATCACTAAATGTTTTTTTGTATAATTTAAATGAATTTTTCTATAACAACAAAAATAACCGATAGTTCCGTACGGTGTTAATGAAATTAAAATATCAATACCATTTTAAAAAGTATTCGATTATCATTTGAGATATGATTTTATGTGTTTTTTCATCGATCTGGCCAAGAAAATTTGTAAATCTTAGCAACCTTTATTTAAAACGCCAAACTTCATTTTTGAAATTACGTATTAATTTGACTGCTCCCACTTTGCTGCAAAAAGTATATCAAGCTGAATTTTTCGTCTTCTACTTGTAGTAAATGAAATTTAAACACGCTGCTATTTCATCAGCAAATAAAGCAGATAAAATTGTCACGCTTTTCGACGCAAATTTAATTTGAAAACGAAAATGTTTCAATAAGAGATGCTCAGAAAGATTTGCCTTTTATAAGAAGAAAGTATTCTCATATTTCGTATAAAGTTTAATCAAGTGAGGAAGCCAATTTTACTGCATATATAATAATTTAAATCGTAATTATCCGCACTATGCACAATACAATACGCGAGCAATTAATATTTACTGATTTTCCGTCATCTGATATTTCTAAATATCAGCCGATAAATTGAATCTTTCCATAAGAGTGAATAAAATATTCAAATCTAATAGGAAACTGCAATTTTTATTTGTTGTATATGGCGGGTTAGTGACCATTTTATTTTAAACTTCAAATTATAAACTTATGTCTGTATGTATTAGTAACTATGTTATTCTTATACTCTGGAGGTAAAAATTTTGTTGCATGTTTGTGTTTTTTAAGAAATCTTGTTATGGAATCTGTTATGCTTTTGGTAATGATTATCAGAGATTTATTTTCTTATTTCTATTTTTTTTTATTTTTATTTTTTTGGGGAGGGTGTATACCATATAAATAAATATATATCGAAAAGTTATCTGTTGTTAATTTAAGCTCTCGGAGATGGCAACAACGATATCCTTCGATATTATGATTTTATTTATTTCTTTTATTTAATTGTAATTACCATTATTATTAATATTATTATGATTAAATGATCAATTAGTCTTTATATTAATATTTAACAAATACTTTTTATCGATTTTTTTTTTTGACGGCCGACCGCTGAAAACACGATTATTACTGAATAATACAAAATTAAATGTTACTACGATTAAGGTAAAAGAAACTATTATATATATATATATATATATATATATATATATATATATATATATATATATAGGTGTATATCTCTGTTGTCGGCAGTGATTCGGTGACTGTAAGTTTTTATTCGGTGGATGTTTGGAATCTGCCGATTATAAACGGAGAATGTAAAACGTTGTAGATAAAAGCGAATTGCTTTGGTCGACGAATCTCGGAATGTGAACCTTTATCTGGACTTCACGATAATGTCTTTTAGTATGACTTAATTACTCAACTGGCTCAAAACGAGGTAACTGTATTTCTTTACCATAAACGGTTACTCCTTTTGTAGTTTCACGATGAATAACCAGTGATGTCTTCCAGCGAGGAAAAAATCCGACGAACCACTCTCCGAGATCATTCCGATTAATTCCTTTATCTTTTTCCAAAAGCTAGCACGCACTCTCTTCCGCGTCTATCTGTTCACACGCACGCACATTTTCTGTTACTTTAGAATTTATATTTTATATATCCTGTGTAATGGACACATTACAATATATAAAAATTGAAATTGACTATTTTATAATTATTGTAGAAGAATTGGAGTTTCACTTGGCAAAGTAGCCGAGTTGCATGCGAGACGTGACAATTAAATAATCAGATTGATTTGAAAAATATGCTTTACTGGAAACTTAGACATTATCCCTCCCACTCCCTTGCCTTTTTATACACCCCAGTTCTGCAGGTCTTCAAGTGACACCCTCTCGAGTAAGTTTGCCGATTTTGGCTTTGCCTCTTCTACGGACTGATAATGTATTTCCCCTTTAATGTACTTTTACTTTTGGAATTATAAAGTAGCCGTTAGGGGGTTTGGTGAATAGATGTGTGAGCAGAAAAAGTTGTCCCAATGCAAAATCAGTGAGTTATTGTTCCACGTATCCAGTCTTTTCTTCTTTAGTCTTTCGCTCAGCTTGATGGGACCTCAATGTAGTACTTCTAGTTTACCATTTGGCCCTCACTTAATCATGACGGTACTCTTAATATCAAAGGGAAAAAAAAAATAGAAACATGAACTGACTTTTATTTTCCACTTGTTTGCTCGATCTATTTTACTTCCTAGTTGCGGGTTTCCAGTGTATGATCGACACTGTATTTCTAGAGTGGCGTGTGACAACTTTTTCTATCATTTCAAATTCTGCTGTGAATCTTTTTATGATGAAAGAGCAGATGTTTTTCCTGTTCCTCTTTTGTTTATGTGTGAGGTTTTTTGGTGACATTTTTGCGCAAACTTTCATCATTTGCATATCGTCATACAAAATTAATTGTCTCTCTGTTAGTGTTCGTCATGTTTGCCATCATGCGAATATTGAAACGACGGTCTTTTCGCATAATTTTATTAATTTATCCGATGTATTCATCAATTCTTGATGTCGCAGGTCGATCAGAACATTCTTCATCTTCAGTCTTCTTCCAACTTCCAAAAGTCGTTTGTGCCATTTGAAAACTTGAATGCCGGAAATGCTATTATCGCCAAATACTTCCTTCGGACGTTGGAAATATTTAGTTGAAGGTAACTTCGCGAAAAATTTGAGATTAACGCGTCGTTCGATTTTTAAGCTTATTACACTCGCTGTACTGCGATTAAGCAACGCACTACTCAAACAAGGATTAGAGAAACAATTGAACAAGGTAAAGTGCGGCACTGTATGATGGACTCTACTTGCACCGAAAGCATCAAGGTTAACTGCATCCGATTTTATTCCCCCGCACCAGGTACAACAGCTAGAGAATGCGCAGTTCGGTTAATTAGTTGCGATACCATTGTATCTATTTGTGCACGGATCGTTTGTTATGCAACGATTTACCTTAATTTAGTTTATACTCGGGATTAATCAGTTGAATTTTTCACGTGAAAAGCGATTTATAATTAATAGGGAACTAAAATTTGTATTTATAAATACGCTCGAGTATAATTATGTAGTGGGTGCAATATTATAATTATTAGGTCGGTTGTAAATTTATAGTTAATAGTCTTTAAAATTAGTTCCTGTTTTTACTTTAACGTATAAGTTTGCAATTGCTATAACTGAAACCTATGGATTATGATGAAAATAAATTCTAACTCATTTTTATAAACTAATTCATTTTCCTTGACCTATATAGGATTATTGAACCGAGTAATTATCATTTAAATAAATACTCTCATTTATATTTCTTATCACTTCTATTTTCCTGATTGAAAGAGAAAAGAGATCTTTGTAGATTGTGAATTATTTATTTTTCCACCGACAAACGATAATTGGAAATATCGGCCATTTACTATACGTGTCTGTACGTAGTTTTGTCTGCGATAAACGCGCTTCTGGAACATCAGTTACGTTCATGTGCCTACCGAAAATTTTATTTCTATCACTACTAAAAGTTTTAATCATTTATCTCTCCGTGTCTGTTCTCAATCTTGTGCACATATTTGAAACAATTTCCTGCGAGTTTGATGGCATCTTACTTGCAATTTTTTGTCTATTAAAATGACTGATTTTTTTTTTTGATTTTTTTGTACTTCACATGGGAGCTATGAAAACTATGAGTATTATTGTTTACATTTTTTATTCTTTAAAAAGTAAATAAATAAAAACACCCGAGTAAATCCAAAAAATTTTCGCGAATATTAAGTCCACTTTTCTGTAAGTTACTAAAGACGTAAATAACAAACGGGCGAAAAAATTAATTTTTTTTTTTTTTAATCGCTTCACCTCATCATCTATAATCGTCACCCTGTGTGGGGTATCGTGATTAACATTTAATCCATCAGTGATTTTGTGATTTTCCGCCATTTATCACGCTCCTCTGATTGACGTACGCATTGTGCGAATGACAATCCTGTTGTATGTAATCTAATATCTGTCCATCTCTTAGGTGTGCGTCCCGGTGGTCGTGTTCCATTAATCTTTCCCGTGACCAACGTGCATTCCATTCCCTCTTGGTTTCTGCTTAATAAGAATCTAATTTTTTTTTCTTTCTTTTTTTTTTTTTTTTTTTTTTATAAATAAAGAAAAACATTAAATTACGCTGAGTTTGTTATAATACGAATTGCGGACTAGAAATATGTTTGAAACTATCTTTACAATAATCACATTCATAGTATGCAGAACACAAGAGAGAGTGTCATCCTTTATGCTGCTGTTGCAGTTAAAAGTGAATTTTAGCAGAACATATATTGAGAATTATAAACAATTTGTTTGTTGTTATTTTTTGCTGCAATCTAACAATAAAAGGCGATGAGCTTTACTGAACCAAGCATGGGGCTACATGTTCAAAATTTTATCGTAAATGTTAATTATGTATGGCCTGTACTATGGAGCGGAAACCTGGACAATTAAAAAATCGATGCTAAGCAAACTGGATACCTTCGAGATGTAGCTATAACACCGAAGGATGTTAAGCTTACCATGGACAGATAAGGTATCGAATAGAAAGATTTTGCAGCAACTAAATAAAGAACTAGAATTGGTAACTATTATAAAGAAACGGAAAGTAGCCTATCTCGGCCGTGTCCTGAGAAAAGGGAAGGTACGAGCTATTTCAAGTGATCATCAAAGGAAATGTCACAGAAAAAAGGGAAAAAGGTAGAAGAAGGAAAACCTGTTTTGAAAACTTAAAGGAATGGACAAGACTCAAGCCAGAAACCTTACTACGGACACACTATCCAACAGATCAGAAACCAAGCGGATAATCAGCAACATTTATTGAAGATATGGTACAACAATAAGAAGTTAAAATCGGTCACTGTTTTTTTTTCCGTTCGCGACCCCTCAAAAATATGCGTTTGTACGTACGCGCGTGTGCGTGCGAGAAATGAAACTTGCGAGAATTTACGTACAATGTGTGTTTTGTTTAATTTTAAAAAAGTTAAAAAGGCTCAAATTACATGGAACTTTGCATAATTTTTGATAGCAGTTATTAATAATTACTAATATATTTAAATGTCATCGAAATACATCTAATTATTTTTAATAAATAATTTTTTTTAAATAACAAAAAAGAAAATAAAAAGGAAAAGCTACAATATCGGAAGTAGATTAAGAAAAGTTTACGATGTTAATTCGGAAAAAGCTGCTCTGTTTATCTTTAATTCTGAACAATAATCAGACTGCGATTGTTGCATTGCGGATGGAATTTTAAAAAAGAAACAAACGTAATAGCGAGAAAATTGGTGCAGGCTGTTCCGGATTCGACTTGGAAGAGAATTGGATGCTTACAAATGCTGAAGATGTGCCGCGGGTTCAAAATTTTATTTACACACTTTGTAATCTGTAAAAGCCGATTTTTTATTACATTTCCGAACGAATAAATTATGATCAAAGTAATACGTTATTTCTCTACCAAAAAGTTTCTCGTAATGGGAATTTTTTCATTTTCATAATAACCGTATACATAAACTAATGAAAAAACTAAGTTTTACAGTTTGTATAGCAGGCAGATTCTCTTACTCCTTTTTTGAAATAGGGAACGTCAAGCAAGGGCAGTGTCCTAGAATCCGCGGGAAAACATTAAGAAGTAAAGATCATATTTGAATATGTAAACATACGGAGGAAATGCAGGTGGCTAACATAGGAACAATAAAAAATGTCGAAAGAGCAAGGACGTGTGCAGTAAGGTTTAGGAAGACTTAAGAGATGAGAATATAGAATTGAACGCTCTCGGAGAAGGAAGTAAACACTGGAAAAGAATATGGTCGATGTCGCAAATACAATTATGATCTGAAAGGAGAGAGGGAGATGTAACAATAGAGAATGGAGAAAGAAAAGAATTAAAAACGCTATGATTAAAACGAAGATGTATTATAGAAAAAAACTGATAAATCGGCAGTTGGCAGAAGCTGTGCAGTTGCGTGAATTGTTACGTAGAATGCCCCGCGCAATGACTGGTTATCCAAAGAAAGTCGATTTGAATGGAACGGGCTCGGGGTACGTGAACAGTATAAGACAAAATGATATAGTTAGTGGCGGAAAAAGAAAGGGAATAGCTAACATTTAGAATATTAGGAAAAGTAAGGAATTTTTTGCTATGGAAACATATCGAAATCGAAATAATAACCCGGAAAATTGCACATGATTCGGCTGTGAAAATGGAGCAAAGCGAAAGATGTTTAAAGCTTTCACTGGCGGAGAAGGCAGAAACTATGGAAGCGGCACCTACACCACTCCTAGAACCATCAGTGGAAATAATAGAAGACGAAGGAAAAACATTTATTGTATTATTAAATTCGTTAACGGCAGCTGAAGGAGGTAAGGATTTAACATGTGTGGAGAAAAGAAAAACTGATTCGGTGTATGCAAAAGAGATCGAGAAAATGAATGAAAAGTAAGAAAGTTTACTCTGTTTAAAAAAATGAAAGAGGGAAAATGAGAAAAGCGATTAGAGATATGGGAAAGAATAGGAATTCTTCGAGAGATTCTCGCAGAATAATCACGGTTTAAAAAATGCTTTCGAATTCACTTGGATTTTAATATTTGGTCTATGTTTAAAAAAAGTTATAAGCGTAAAAAGTTAAAGTCTCAAAAATAATTTTGGATTAATTTTATTATCTACAGAAAAGTAGAGGTATGCAAAAAAGCAAAAAAAGCAAAAAACATTTATAAAGATTTTAGTTTCTATCACCTAAATGGACTGACTTATTTATACTAAAATATGTATGAACACGTATTCTGAAAAATTTCGAATGTGTAAACTCGTATGAATTATTGAAAAAATTGTTGTAGAAGAAGAAGAAGAAAAATTTAACAAATTACTGATATTTCTCTAACAAATACGCTCATGAACTGCGTTTATCGGCCAGTGACTTTTTAACTTTTACTCTTTTACTATCCAGAAAAGTATAATTATATTTTAGTACATAATATTACAGTCCAGGAAAAAATGTGAAAAAAACCCTAAAGCGAAATTTATTATGCTGCGCCATTAATTTCGACTTTTCTCGCTGTTTATTGTGATAGATTGCGATTAACTTTGACGCACCTCATCAATGAATCCGTTTTCTGTTCTTCACTGTTTTCCATCAACTTTTCCTCTAGTGAAAAGTTCCAGAACTCATTTCGTCAAATAGCGTGACCAACGAAATTCACGTCCGAATGGTTAGAGAAATGGACGTTTATCTATTTTCAAAAATTCCATTATCGATTTAAGCCGTCTAATGGTATCCTTAACACGAGTTTCTGCGTACATCATGTCGAAACTCTCTATTCTTTTTTTTTTTTTTTTTTTTTTTTACTTTTAAAATTAACAAGACATACATTGCAGTTCAAAAGATGACATTATGTATCATGGTGTTATTTCAATATCTATCCCAGCTTTTCTCTCGACTTCTTTATGGTAGTTCCCGTTGTATTTGCAACTTGTGAACCGAGATATAAATAATTTCTGATTTTATATTGCAATACGGCAATTAGGTGAATCAAATAGCTCTGATCGTCAGCGAGCACTATCGACGATAATATTTTCTACATAATGAAGCTATGGGAAATGAGAAAGTTCAGTCATCGAAACTGAATAGCATCGACAAGCTAATATTTGACCTCCGTAAGTAAATATGACGGGGTTTTTCTATCGTAATCTTATTAATTTTTAATTATCTAATCAAAAACAAAATGGAAAAGTAATTTTTCGAGTGATAGAGAATTGAAAATATTTAACTTTAAATTTTTTGCACAAATGAAAAGTTCCGACAGGCCCTCTGGTTTTTATTAAGCTTCTGATACATACTGCGAAATTTTAGTCACAAGTGGTTTTTTAATAATAATAATAATAATAAAATCATCTTGAATAAAATCAAGTTTAATTAAAAAGTTAGAAAAAAAGCAATGATCATTGCATTTTTTTAATAAAAAGTCAAATTTTTGGTGATGAAATTTCTGCATTGCAGTGGTTAATGTGCAGTTATGTACGCGATATTTAGGAGTTATGTATTTATTTTAAAATTTACAACACTTACCAGAATATTTAAAAGAAAAAAAAGTATTACGTATATTTTGTTATTCACAATCTATGATAAATATGATGAGTATTTCCAATCTGATTATCGTGATTTGTTTATAAAACCCCATTCAAACCAAAATTTTTGTATCAAGAAGTGTTGCGCCTACGTTTCTTATTATACAAAACGTTCAATATTCCGTGTCATCGTATTACCATTTTTTATATTTACTTTAATTTGTGTGGAAGTTACGCGTAGTAGTAGATATAATGTAATTACAAAATAATCGTTAGTTTACAAAGGGGAATTTTTATAATAGTAGTAATTTTGAAACTTATACAGGTTGGCCATCCAACCGGGAATAAGCCGGGAATTTTGTTGTAAAATCGGGAAAAAAATAAAAATAGCCGTATTAAGAAAAAAAGCCAGTTGGAGGGAAAAATGATTGCATATTTTAATGTACACTTTACTCGAAATAAATTAACAAGTTCTGTTTTTTATTCATATAACAAGTATGCTGCGGCGGTCAAATATTACTAATAGTAACAAAAAAAAAAAATGCCATTCTTCTTTTTGTACAATTCTAGCAATCCGGAGAAGGATTTGGATCAGGAAAAGCGGGAATTTAAAAATTACATTTGAGTGGCCACCATGTTATAAGTATGGGAACACTGTTTGCATTACCTACTTAATAGTTGATAAGAGTTATCACATATTTCACCGTGTCGGTTCCTTATTTTTATAATATGTTCACATTTTGTTGTTAGAATTAAATGAATATTGCGAATTACTGCGATGTTACGGTTATTTATTTTTTTAAACTTTTACGAATAACCGCTACCTTAAAAACACTTCATTCTATAGATATAAATTGGCGCGCGCAATTCGCTCCTACAGGAAGCTATCGGACCGTAAACAATTAAACAGCAATTTTGATAATAATCGGATGTTTCTGCATCTACTCTAAACGTTTCTTTTAATTTTCAATATAACATGGTATTGAAACTTAAGATCCGGAATTATTAACATTTCCTGCGTCATTTTACAGCAATAACACCAGCAAACGATCTTGTCTAGTGGTTTATCATTAAAATGAAAGTAATACCCGTACGATAATATTTGCTTCTTTGCGTATCGATTCAAAAAAAGGCAATTCCTCTCCCCCCTCTCTATTCTTGCTAATTTGTACCTAGTCTATCTAGTTGGCTATCAAACAAATGGTCTCATGCATATTCACGTGTGTGAGGAATACATCCATTGATGTATTCTAGCCTATTTTTGTTTCAACTGAGTCCTGAACCTTAATTTTCTTCAGTCCTGGAGGAGCAGCTGCCAACTCATTGCAATGCCCATGTAATCGCGCGAGATGTTTCTGAGCTTGCTCTTCTAACTTCATCAACAGTGGAGATTTTCAGGTTTCTATGTATCAGGTCATTCGTAACATACCATGGCGCATTCGATATATTATTCGAAGTATTTTATTTTGAAACCGTTGTATAGTTAGTGTGTTAGTTTTCTTTGCACATTCCCAAATCGGCGCCGCATAGGGCCATATTGGTTTAAATACAATTTTGCATATTAAAACTCTGTTCTTAAGAATCAGTTGCGACTGGAGTAAGCCAATATATAGTTTTTTTCAGTTTCTGATCCAGCTCTTTTCTTTTCTTTTGCATGCGAAGTTTCTAATTAAGGGTTCGGTCTAAGTGTACTCCAAGATATTTTACGCCGTTTCCTTTCGGAACTTTCCTAAAAATATCTGATTGTTATTTGGGCTTAGTACATTATGAAAAGCTTAACTTCACAATTACTTATGATCTATTTGAAAATGACGCATATACCCACTTATCTGGGTTTATTTCCAATTTCCATGTCTTAGAACGTTTTGTAATTCACGGTTTTTTGTAAAAAAAACCCGACCAACCTAAGCCGAAAAAATAGTCGAATGCAGCGAGTTGTAGAGGAGTCTGCAGCAAAATTGTCACGAGAAAGGGAGGAGAAAATTGAAATTACGGTCAAAAAAAAAAAAACCCCGAAGCTCTAACGAAGAAAAGTTCCGAAAAATAAAAAAAGTCTACTCGAAATGAAAAATTATTAAAAAAATACCAAAAAAAATAAAAAAAAAAAAACCCAAACAACTAGACAAAAAAATAGTTTTACGATTTTTTTTTTTTAAATTTTCAATGTTTTTCCATTTTTTTTTTTCTTAAATTTTCATCAATCAGTTTTACACCTTTAAAGGTATTAAATATAAACGTTTGCGAAAAAACTACATATTGCATCTTATTCTACACACTTTCAAGTATCAGAATCCACATATTTTCGTACTACAGGTGGTACGAACGTCGCATATTCATTTATTTTTTTTTATTTCGACTAAATTATAACTGAAATACCGAACGAACATCTTATCGACTGTTTTCCAATGCATCTCACAATGGTGGTGGTCCGCATGTTCGTTTTATCACGCTACGTTCCACCTGGTGTTGGTCTAGGTTGATCGCTCATTTTACATCCCCAGCGGTCTTAAAGTGTACTTGCAACGCTGAAAATTATTCCTTCGTTAAATACACATTTATGTAAGCCATTCGTGGATGTCGTATATGTTTATGAGTAATGCAAAAAGTTAATAATACTTAATAATAAAAAACGTAAAATTGCCATATTTAATTAAAAATAAACTTGAAATTACACCAAAAAAAAGATGCAGTTAAAACATATTCCGTTGTGCATTGTCAGAGTTATTAACGATTCAGATGTTTATAAAGCTGGCTGCTGATATATGCATACTATAGTGTGACATTCCAGATTAAGGGGGGACATATTTTATAACTTAAATATGAAGTTTGTCCTCAAAATAATAATTGTCAGTCCGACAAAGTGTTATCCCTTTTTTTTTTAAAAATAAAATCGCCAACCGGGGACAATATATAGAAACTACAGAAATATTAAAAAAGGAGAAAAAGGCTTATTTTTTGTATGTCGAGCAGTGTCGAATGAGGAAATAGCAATGATGTATATCGCGCAGTAAGGAGTAGGAAAACTTAAAAACGATGGAAGTAGAGATTCCTGACCGGTTCCGGATTGATGAAGTGTATTAGGATCGCGTATGGTATGTAAAATTGCTTCGAGCGGAGCTCCCTAGATACTTGTGTAACAAGAATTTACTAAAATACAGATATCATGACGTAATTGAGCATTAAAATTAAGAGTCCCGTTGCTTACATACATACGCGAGCGCGGTAGTTAATACAAATTATTTTTTCGATAATTTTTCGTTCGAAAGATCTCAACAATATCTGAGTGGGGTGCTTTTCGGTATTTGTTGTTAAACACTTCGGGGATTGCTAGTTAAATTGTTCCACTCATATTCACGATTAAAGCGCTGACGTTTTGTAATGTAAATTATTGCGGTGTGGCTTGAAACGGGTTCGCCGGAATTCACCGCCCGGCGAAATTCTAACGAGTCAGCAATTTTTCAAAGTTGCCAGAAACTTTTGATCCATCTTTATAATTTGCTCTTCTGTTCTGGCTGAACTGTCAGCTGGTCACTCATTTTTCCTTCCTCTCTTGTTCCCCGCTACATGATTTATCTTTACTTTCAATTTTTTCCTTCTAGTCATTGACTTTTGTTGTTTATGGCGCACCCTAAAATGAAAAAATAAAAAAAAGAGTCAAAAAAAAAAAAGGTAAAAAACCGTCGACCGAAAAGAAAAATAGTTGTTTAAAATTTCAACGCAGAACATGTTTTGCCGAAAGGTGTGTTGATGAGTAGTTTTCATTACTCGCTTGCGGATTATTACGTCATATCCGAAAGCACGGTTCTGTGTCGACTGTAAAACACGATTATAACATTGGTTTAATTGCCGAAGCCGGGTAATTAAAACTGACAATGATGGATTCTACTAGTAGAGTAGATGTGAAAATGAAATGAAAACAGCGAAAGTTTTTCGAAATGAAAGGGAAAGATTTTTCAAAATCGATTTTCTTTACTTGTATTCTTCAGTTTCTGTTTTATTTATTTTTTCTAGAAATTTTCGAAATTACTTGCTAATTTTATAATAAATTTTTAATTTTTCTACCGGTTTGCTAATTGCTTCCTCGCTCCCCGATTGCGAACGCTGTGAACAAAAAGAAATTATTTTGACGGTCGCTGCGGCAATTAAATGTTAATAATTACCTGGTAGGAGATCGGTGTTGTTAATTGCCAGATCGGTGTAACATTTATCGTCCTACTTCGCTGCTAGTGAAATTAAATCAGTTTTTACATTAACGCCTGTGAAGTCACAACCTTAATTAACGCACTATAAAAAAAGAAGAATGTCTCTCTATTTTCTTTTATTTTTCTTTTTTCTTTTCGCTCTTAAGAACAGAATTATCTTAAATTATATTATGGATTATTCGATTTTCCAGCAAGCGAACCTAAAAAAAGCTGTCACGATTTGATAAAGAGGGGAAAAAATGAATTATGAAACTGAAATTAAAGTCGATTTAATAGAAAACAATCCACTTCAATAATGGATCACGTATCATCAAGAGTTGCATAGAATAATTAGATAATAAAATAAATAAGTGTATGTTGTTAAATTTGGATGTCGTTTAATAAAATAAATTTAAACAAAATATACAGAACCTGGTTGTTCTGGCACAGAAGATTATAAATGGTATACGGAGGAAAGAACCCAAGAGACATTAATTGTTCACAAAACGGTCTACGGTAATGTTCATACATATTTATTACAATTAAACAGCAAATGATTAATGCCCTCCAAGAAATTTGATGCGTGATGATCACTGCATAGTACACCGTCACCTCGGTCAGAAAAATTCAGAACTATCCGCGAATGACCCATACGCAGTCGGCAAATAGTAATCGCATATTTACGAATGAGTCGATCGGGGATAGATTCCGGAATGGAATAAAACCAAGGGCTAGAGGAGAGCTCTGACTGAACCAAGTGGTAGTATTTGCCTTGGTTCTGACTATTAATAAACTCAATCCATTCCGCCTTACTATCAACTTTAACCTTAGAATAAAGGTCTGATGAAGGAATAAATGGTGATAACTCACCCTCCAATGCAGCAGCCTTCGCTGCGGCATCGACAGCCTCATTCATTCCAACACCACAATGTCCAGGCACCCAGCAGAAACTTACTTGTACACTTTTGGTGAGTAGATTTGCACATTTATATTTGATTTCGTATATGAAGGGATGACATTTATAATTAAAGTCACTGTTACCCAACGTCTTAAGCGAACTTAAACTGTCGGTACATACTAAATACTTTTGCCCTGTAATACATGTGTTGAGTATAGTTCCTAATGCTTCATCGATAGCCAGCAGCTCGGCCGTGAAAACCGACGACGTAGGCGGAAGCCTAAATTTTTTTAATAAACCCCCGGCAAATAGTAATGCAGCACCAACCGGCCCGTTGTACACCTGAGCTTTAGAACCATCTGTAAATATCTGGATAAAGTCACTATACTGTCTAGATACTAAATTGCCAAACCATGCATTCATTAAACCCGGAGAAAACTGTGCATCTCTCGGTTGTTTGAAAAGAGAATCATCAATGTCCAATTTCAAATAATTAATTTCATAGGGTAAATTGAAATAACAAGCTGGAACTATTGGAATAAGTGCTGAGCTATATCTGTAATATAAGGATAATCGCTTAGCCAGGACAGGCAGTTTAGAAGAAACAAACCTCCACTGCGTAGTAATTCTATTTAGATCAGCGACTAATGCGGGAAAGCGATAATTACAAAATTTCAATAAGAATCTATCAGCCAAAATATTTCTTCTAATAAATAAAGGGCAAATGTTAGTCTCCATTTGGAGACAAGAAACAGGGGAAGAAATGACATTTCCAGTAATATATTTTAGACAAATGTTTTGTAAGACTTCTAGTTTTGATAAGTTGCTCTTGGAGGCAGAACCATAAAAAAATGCGCCATAATCTAATCTAGAACGAATTAAGGACTTAAAAAGTAACTCTAGTACAAACGGGTCTCCACCCCACGAATTGCTACTTATCGATTTAAAGGAATTGAGAATTTTTAATATTTTTACTTGTAGAATCTGTATATGTTTTGCCCAAGTCAGTCTAGAGTCTAAGTAAAGTCCTAAATATTTAACGTATGATTTTAGAGGAATATTTTCATTTCCTATCTGAATATATGAAACCTGGGAGGTAAAGGGTCTAGTAGAATAAATGGAAGAAGTTGATTTAGTGACCTCAATGTCAAGTCCAATGTTAGAAAGAGTTTCGGTGTAAATAGAAATCGCATTCTGATTCTCACGAAAACAATTCGTTAAATTCTTATTTTTATTATAAACTACCAGATCATCCGCATACGATAAAATGCATGAATTATCAGGAGTTGTTAAATTAAAAAGAGGAATAATATACACATTAAATAGCAAAGGACTTAAAACAGAACCTTGTGCTAAGCCTTTATATGCAATTCTCATCGTAGCCAAATTAGAAATCGGGTCTATAAAGTTTAAAACTCTTTTTGTAAATAAATTACATATAAATTCGCTTAACGGTGCGGGAACACCTATCTTAATTAACTGATCTGACAAAAGCGGCAATCGGACATTATCAAACGCCCCTCTAACATCCAAGAAGGTGGCCAATAAATAATCTTTTTTGATAAACGATAAGTATACATCATTGGTGAAATGAGCAATACAGTCAAGCGACCCTAAGCCAGGCCTAAACCCATACATACCATCCGGCAATATTTTTCGATTCTCAAGCCACCATAGGAGCCTGTTCTTAAGTACAATTTCTAATGATTTTCTAAGACATGATGCCAATGAAATGGGTCTGTACGAAGACGCTTGTAACTGAGGCTTGCCAGCCTTTAGTATTGGGATGACTAAAAAATTGGACCAGTGCTCGGGAATAACTCTATCGTAAATCAAATCATTTAAAATAGACACAAACGTTGACCTAGAATTATCTCCCAGATTCGATAAAACAGAATAAGATATGCCATCCATGCCAGGAGCAGTATCTCTTTTTGTTAGTAAAGGAGTAAATAGCTCGTCCACAGTGATTGGCTTAGTTAAGAAGTGCGAACTATCACCAACCGTGGAAGACCTAAGACCGCTGATTTCGTCAAAGGACGGTACGTACGGAGGAGCGACTAACTGGGTAAACTCTTCAAACCAACTGCCATCCTTTGTGGGTGCCATGTAGCTATTTTTGTTCTTAAATCGTTTCGCTAATGCCCATATCTCACGAACCGGGGTGTGTCTGTTGAACCTACTACAGAAATTTATCCACGAATTCCTTTTAGCTGTTTTTAAAAATCTGCGTGTTTCAGCTGCAATTTTCCTGTAGGAAAGGAAGGCTTCCATTGATCCTGTTAATCTAAAATTTCTTAAGGCAGCATTTCTTTTATCGATTTTTTCTTTGCACGCACTGTTCCACCAAGGGTTTGGATGTTTTTTACCTTTATATGGAGTGGCAACAGACATTGACCGATCTAAGGCTGAAATCAACGTGTTATAGAATATGTTATATTTATCTAAAGATGTATTTGCTGAGTGGACTCTACTTATACCCTGCTCCATAAGATCCCTAAATAAATTCCAGTTGCCCTCTCTGAACTTCCAATGTTTTAGATTTGAAGAGTGTAGAGTAGAAGAATTCGAGTTCGGCGATGATTTATTAATTTCTACCATAACAGGTAAATGGTCACTACCTAATGAGCAAGGCAGAACAAACCACGAACATAACAAGGAGATATCAGCTGAAACCAACGTCAAATCGACGGGATTAGCAAACTGATATGGATGACTAATTTTAGTTGGAGAACCATCATTTAAGATACACATGTTGGTCTCGTGAAGAACTTGTAACATGGCATCTCCTTTATGATCATTTCTGTTGCATCCCCATAGATAATTGAGCGCGTTAAAATCTCCACCAAATATCACTGGAAAGTTATTCAATCTGTTTAATTCATTTGAAATGAGAGTAGGATCAATAACATGCCCGGGAGGAGAGTAATAAGAAATAAAATACCCGGAGAAGTTTTTTAAATGAACTAATACGCAGACCACATTAGATCTGCAGTTGTTATTTAGGTTACTAAGATTAGTTTGTATACAGTTATGCTGCAAACCATTTTTAACCAAAATGGCCGCTCCTCCGTAACCATCCTCCCTGTCGTCTCTAAATCACGTATAATTATTTATACAAAATTGTCTTTGTACACTCAGCCATGTTTCAGAGAGAAGGACGACATCTACTTCATGACTCGACAGAAAAGCTTCCAGGTCGCATTTATTGGAAACTACACTTCTAGCATTCCACTGTAAAATACGAATCAAAATATGTTGAATTTAATGAGTTTTATAGTTTTGTAAACGATCGAGTCAAGATGAATAGTTTAATTAGTTTTAACTCGCGCCAGTTGGTATAATTATTTACTTAACTTGCTACAGCACACGAGACTTAATAACGAAAAGATTTATTCTGAATAAATAAAAGCATAATAATAACAATAGACCGAGAGGTAAAGAGCGTAAAAATAACAAAAAGGGAAATATAATTAGTATAAATTACATAATTATTGTAACCCTAAATTACCCTTGCTCTCGTACTATTATAGGAATATAAGATAAAATTAAACTAGGAAAAAAAAAAAAATAAAAAAATAAAAAAATAAATAAAATATATATTATCAAACAAGCATGCATAGATAACAGAACAATAAAATATCTGAACTAAGTTTTAATTTCCTTTGCATTACTCTTATTATTGTTTTTATTACTACTTTTATTATTAGGATACTGTTTCAAACTAACGTTCTTATTTACTATTTTATCCGCGTCTTTTTTGTTAATAATATTAGTATTATTTTTGAGGATAGGTGGTCCAGGTTTAGGTGTATCAATTTTCTTGACAAGGTTATTATTATTCGATTTGGAAAAATTATATGGCCCTGTAAGTTTTTTATAACCCTTGCTGGGTGAATTTTTTCCTTCATCGGATGCAACAAATGACACCGTACGTTTTAATGTATATTCACGGTTGGAAGTTAATTGATTTAGGTCATAATAACCTGTTTTTTTTAAAGGCTTAGCATTAAAAGGTTTTATATTGTATTGTTCTTCACTAGTTTGCGGTAGGGGTGGGAAACAATCTTCTTCTGTAAGCAGCGAGAATCGATTTCTAGTCAGCGTGTTCGAATAAAGATGTTCTTGACGATATACAGCTGGTATTTCTAACGCCGCCTCCTGAAAGTTAAGATTATGTGTTGCCATTATCTCATTAATCCGACCTTGTCGTTTCCGCTCTGGACAGGAACTGTCCGTGGCTTTGTGTTGGTTCTTACAAAACACACATACAAGAGTAGGGCTTCCGCATGATTCCTCTGCGTGTCCACTCTCACCGCACTTAAGGCATCTGGAATTACCCTTACACTGTTTCGCAAGGTGTCCATATCGTAAGCATCTATAGCACTGACGAACTCGCCGGACGAAAGGTTCGCATTCAAATCTTACACTCCATAAGTAAATATGGCTTGGTAAAGATTGTCCTTCAAAGGAAATAAGAATGGAAGGGCTCGGTATAAATTTAACTTCATCTTTATAAATGACGCGTCTATTCAACCTTTTGACGTGATTAACTTGAAAGGGATGACAGTCTATCATTTCCAGGATATCTTCCTCCGTATATTCGACATCGACGCCTTTAATTACTCCTTGACGAGCGATAAGATGCGTCGGGATGTATAACCATTAGATGAAAAAAAGGAACTAGTGACGACGATATTATTTGCTGTAGACGGTGACGATAAATGAATAATAACCCGATTACGGGCGACTTTTTTAATTTCGATAATATTTTTGGCCATATTATTTTTTCGTAAAATTTCGGCAACTTTTAAAGCACTAATCGAAACCCTGATTTCTTCATCGTAGTGTTTTTCGACAAATATTTTAAATCGATCGTTATTGTTACAGTTGCCGGCAGTCGGATAAAGATAAATCACTTTCTTCATCGAATGATAATTATTATTATGATTATTATTATCGGCGTTTGATGTAGTATTATTATTCGGCTCAGTATTACTTTTAGTGCTTTGATTGTTACACTCATTCTTCTTACTGCTAACACATCTACTAGTATTATTATTATTACTACAACTATCATCGCAACTGTTATCAGCAATTTGTACATTATTCTCGTTACTTACCTCTATTATCATCGAGCAATCATCGGAAGAGATGTCTCCGACCGAGCAGGTACGAGACTGTACACTATTTATATTCTGTGCATTACCTATGTGCGCGTTGTAATCAGAAGAAGGGGGGCGGCTAATGCCGCCCTCGTCGTTATACATAGATGATAAAAATAAATGATATTAGGCGGTATACCACCTCCGCCGAAGTGTGTGTACTGTGTGGTGAGTTGTATATGTAAGTGTGTGTGTGTCAACGAGGATAAATGTAAAATGTAAGTGTGCGTAGAAGCTTCGATCGATGGCGCGAAATGGACAACCGAATGAAACAATACGAACGCGGAAACAAACCTGTACGCAAATCACTATCGACGTACAAACTGAATCGGCGCGAGTTAATTCCCCTTAATATCAATCTGTGCGAAAACGATTTGAAGATTATTAGACATTAAAGTTTCCGCTGTTAATGTTGTAAACTTTTTAAGTAAAGGAGCGAGCGAAGCGGATGTGGAAGTAATTTTCATTTTACAAAATATGTCGGAAAAACAGCACCACCTACTTTATGGAGGAATGTTAGGAAGGCCCGAAAAATAATCGAGTAGAAGGATTCTGCAAAAATTCGATTTCAAAGTATCGTACGAGGTTTATTAATACCTGCGTAATCTGTATTATGTGTCATATAAATTAACTAAGTAATAGTGGCCCCTGTGAGAAGCTCTTAATATAATTACTTTTCACGATAGACAAATGTCAGATTTTTTATGTGAGCGTTCAGTTGCTGTTATCCTCTGAACTCTTGATTAAATGATTTGCACGATTTAGCAAATTTAATGCAAAGTACTGGTGCCCGATCGTGTCAGATTGGTCGGACCCAGCTGCGGACGGTGCACCGGTGATCTGTCAGTTAAGTCATTGAACTATCAAACTGCTGGAGGCCGGAAGTTATCTGGATGAAAGTAGAGCCGGATCACTCCAAACGGAGAGGAGAATGCAACTGACACTCTCAATATTTAATTACATTAGATGTGCAGTACATTGCGAAAAGTTTAATTCCGTAATCTCCGTGATATTGTGTCATTCATGGAGAACTCACTTTACTCGACTAAAACGGTTGTTTAGTCGACGAGTAACTTAATTTTTATCCCTTGTATTAATAGGCCCTGATTGTCTTTGCTTTCGGACGAAACACATCGTTTGAACGTTAAAATAATCGTGATTCTAATGATAATTCCCCGAACTGACGTTATTTTCCCCGATACTTGGAATTACTCGGGCAGTACGAACAATTTTGAAGTTTTCCAATACCACGTAGCTTTCTGTTCATATAAAAGAAACAAGTAAAAATTTAACGGCTAACCGATAATTCCGTACCTTCTCTAAGAAAATTACACATCGGTAACGTTTTTAAAATAAATATGTTTGTTGCAGAATATTCGCACTTGTCCCTTTCAGCGCACCTCATTTTTCTGGCAAACATTAGAATTTTGTGCTGTCTCACAGTAATTTAAAATACTGACGTTACGCATGTGCTCGAAGTATTGAAATGACATTTAAAGAGAAAAAAGCCTGACGACGAGAGTCTTTTGTTTGCAGTATCCAAATCGGAAATGGAATGTCTAATAAAAGCAGATATTGCGATATCGTCTAATAATTTCCACGCGGCCGCTTAGAAGAATTCCAATAATCGCATATACGACATGTCGACCAGTAGATTGAATCGCAGGTCTTTGAGAACGGCATTTGCATGGCCTCTTGCTGGTGCGTTTAGTTCCTTTGAAAATTATCATCGCGTCGAGCGAAATACAATCAAATAAGCTTTCATTTCCTTTTGTCGTTCCTCGTAGTAATCAAAACCGGTTCCGGATCGACCGTATGAAATTCTTTTTTTTTTTTTAGATTTATGACGTTGAACCGAAAATACAGTTGTAGAATTGCTACGAAAGCCCCCACAACGTGAAAGCAGTTAATACATATTCGGAAGTATACTTTAATTGTGCTTGGAAGAATTAGAAACATGTATTTTAGGTAGTGGTTCGTCGAGTTTAGGAAATACGCATTCTTTTAAAAGTTGATTTATCGATTTATTTTTTCAGCTTTACACACTATTTGTTCTTCTCTATTTTGTTTCGGTCTTTATATATTTTTTTCTTAACTATTTCAGAAAAAAAAAAATATTGCGGTTTCTTAATTTACGACTGGAACGTACCACTTGCATCCTATAGCTAAAAATATTGTATTTAATGGAAATCTCTTTCTTTTTATTGCCACCATTGAGTCCTTTTTGTGATCATTTTAAACCAGCATTTAATTAAGTTTTTTCTGCTCCTTTTTATTTCGCTACATTTACATAAACCATTTTAATTTTGAGAAAATTTTGTCTTTTTAAACGAGAGCTATTAAAAAAATATTAAGTAAGCTAAAATATTTATGTTGTAATATTTCAACATTTCATATTTTTTTTTTTTTTTTCTTGGGCTCGTTAACGAAGGACCTTTACCCAGAAGCAAATATTAAGGAAAGAAGTCGGTTATATTTTAATCCGATCAGAAATCTTTGCTAAAAAGCAATCAATATAGCAGGAATAATTAATTTGGGAATGAAACGACAGGATATAAGAAGAACAATAAGAAGTAGAAAGCCCAAGCACACAAATAGGAATACAAAATGCTCCACGGAAACAGATGAACGCTGGAAGAACAGATGATCGGCGTCGCAAATAATTGCAACATCTGGATGAAGAGGACACAGTGTGGGGAGGAAATCGGGGAAAAGCGAAATCCGAAGGAAGGCAGCAAAGAATGGCCGAAACGCATACGAACAACGGAAACAACATCAGAACGTCGAAGAGTGGGATGCAATAGGAATTGGGAGGAAGAGTAAGCTGAATAGGCGAATGAAATGAATAATTTTATTAGAAAAAAAGGGAGCGTAAATATGCGATATACCGTGATCTGATATGAAAGCTTTTACATATCGATAGGAGGTTAGCAGATGGAATTTTTTTTAAAAAAAGGCGAGAAGAAGCAGCAGTCCGAGCCAAGGAATGGCTTCGTTACCAAATTTGCTCGAGTGGCCAGGTACCCACAGCAAATCAATATTAATTGAATGAAGAGATGAAATTCATAATATTTTCTGCATTGCGTTGGGAAAAATTATTATTATTATTATTATTATTATTATTATTATTATTATTATTATTATTATTATCAAATAACAAATATTTTTCGAATAAATTCTTCATCTTTAATACAATATTAAATTTTCTCGTGATTTCTCATTGTCATTTATATTTCATTTACAATTTTGGCCTTTTGTAATATTTGTAGAAAAAACATTTTTGTTTCAGATGTATTTTACTTAGGGGGGAAATTTATATTTAAATTTTTTCTTGTTTAGCTTTTGTTTTATAATAACTTGATAATTAATTTTCTATTGTTTCGACTGACATATTTTTGTTATTTGAATATAGGAAAAACACGAACTCTCCAAAGTATAAAATTTGTGAGTAAAAAAATTGTTTAAATTCTAAGCTATATTGCCAATATCTAATTTTACAAAGAATTAAACGTAAAATATTCTTATCATAATATTGCGATGCCAGCGATTTTTCATTTCGCGATATTTTATGTGTTACGTATTTATATATGTATATATCCTTTAAAAATACAAAAAATAAAAAAACAACAAAAAACAAACTTTATGTAAAAGTTGCAACGCTTTTTAAAAATTCAAGAAGAAAAAAAGAATAAAAATCCGAAAATTGGAGCAGCCAGCGAGCCCATTTAGGTATCTATAAATATATAGGTGTAATTAGTATCTAAACTATGGGAAAATCGTCTTACCTACTTTGAAATATGAAGAGAATACAGATATGTTTCGTGATGATGAATGTAAGCTGAAACCCACGAAGTCTCGCAGTACGCGACTAATTAACACCGAGTAATATTCCAAAAAAAAAAAAAAAAAAAAAAAAAAAAAGAATAATAAGAGAATGAAAATGAACGAGAACGCGGACTGTTTTTTTTTTTGTTTCTTTTTATATTGAACATAACTTTACTGTGACCGCTGGATGTGTAACATCCAACGGCGATTTTAGTGTTCAGAATTTTTAGGTACATTTGCACAAATCTGCTAGATTAGACTTATTTTCATTTCTCTCTTTTTACTGTTTCTTCCCCCCATTGTTTCTTCATGGATTAACTACGGGTCAAGAGATACCTTTGCAAAAATGAAAAATCGTTAGCCTTTGAGGTAATTACTTGTATTTAGAGAGTGGTTCTGGATTACATTTTCGTCTAGTTTTTATACCGTGCTTTGTAAATTAAATAATCATTCGGATTACACAGGTTTTTAACATTTTCTTTACCGGATTGAAGAAATTCGTTCTGACTTCCGGCAGTACGTAGCTAATTACCATATGAACTTATCCGCTAATGAGAGTGTGTTCGTCGTGAAATTCTAACATTTCAATTTGAACGAACCAAAAACGGTTAACCGAGCTCTATTTCGATATATACTGGATCATAAAATTTGACAAGGAAAATGTGTAGCCCATACGAAACTGTGTGCAGCAGTCTACTATGTTTGAGTGTATGTAATAAAAAAAAAAGTAAATAGTAAATCTCATTTTCCGGTCGGATGATGAAGCCTAAAACGAAAATACCATCGCTTTAGATCGGAAATAGGACGTATCGAAGCATTTCCGAGTGTTCGCGCCTATAGGCAGAACTAGTGCGCTTGCAGCGTTCTAAAAAGTTAAAACTTTTCTATTGAATGTGTGCTTAAGAAGTTTTTCTGCCATTATTCGATCTCTACTTTTACGTATGTAATTTTTGCGTTTTCCGATTTTTAAAGTTATTTTCTATTTATATCTGTACAGAGTGGTGGTACGCTTAGATTGTTTTCGGCTGATCGCTGAAGCGTACAATTTTCTTTTCTTACTTTATTTTTCTCGTATATACATATATGGCATGTGTAAAAAAAATAAGAATTTAATAAGATCTATTTTTACAAATCTTACAAAAAATTATACGGAAAGGTGTTTTACATTTATCAACGGTACAGTGTTAATGAGGAAGGGGCACGGCAGTATTGACAGTTTACGAAGTGATTAAACGATACCGGCTGAAGTTACGATTCCGCAACGGTCGATAAATGAAGGTAAAAAAAATGGAGGATAGTGACGACTGTATAGAGGGGAAGTTTGAAAAATTCACAATAAAAATGAAAATGCGAAGAGAAATGCCGTGATCGGCATCACGTGAATATATACACAATCAATAGATCGGAGGTGATGTATAGGACGTGACAGAAAAGCGTGAGAGAAGGAAATAAACTAATCACGGCGAAGAGCGAATAATGAAACGGACGACTAGCTACAAGTTTGAATGAACAGGAAAAGTTTAGAAAGGAAGGAAGGATAGATGGGGTGTGCATGGTTTGAAGTAAAATTGCTTTAACGGAAGTAGAATATTGCGAGTGGAAAACGTTTAAGGGAAACGGCATTGTGGAATCCAAAGCTCACTTCTGCTCCCCTATCAGTGATAGTATACGTGGTGTGCAAATGCGCGACTAACAATTAATTAAACTTTGCTATAAACAAACGCGATAGATGTTATGTCTCAATTGTATGAACTAGATATTTTGCATTTTCGTCATTATTGCCGATGATTAACTTTCAATAGAACCGCGCGCATACGCCGTCCGATTAAGTTTCGAAATGATAACTTTTAATTAAATCGTTTTACGTTCTGCTATTCTACAAAAAATTCCCGCTAATATACAATTTATTTAATATGTATGTTTTGGACAATTCAACTTTTAAATAATATTTGTAAAGTGTCATTTCGAACGCCATGAAATATTTTACTATTTCTAATATTATACACGGCTTTAGAAGTACAACTGGACTTCTTCGTGTGACATAAAAATTTCGCCTGTTATACCGAAGAAAGATTGCAGGTACTACTTGGCCAGCAGTGGTAACATTTCGACCGAACGCCGGAAGTATGAACAATTGAAAATGCTTTGAGGAAATAGCGATGTGAACGGTAGAGTGAGAAAAAGGCGCAAGGTTATCTTTGAAAATTGGAATTACCGTATCTGTAGCATCGACTAATTTTAACATTATGTAAGATAATAGTTTCACGCATGAAAAAAAAAAAAAGGGCAAAGGAAACTTTACGACCCCGCCGATAGACGGGGGGTAATGGTTGTATCGAATACATCAGTTAACGGTTACGTGATTTTTTACATCGGACTAATATCGAAAATTATGTAACGAAATGTTCCGCAAAAGTTGTTGCGAGTCACTGCATTAAACGTCTTCGACGTTAGATGAATTAATAATAAATGACTAATCAATTAAAAGTGACTGCTCTATCATCCGGGTATCCGGGGGGTCTTCATGACGAGGTCCTAAGGACCAAATTGCACTAATGATAACGTCATTCCTGCGCCGAATACAAACAGGCCGTTAAGAAATGTTACTTTTCCGTTTGCGAAAGTTGTAAGTGAAATTTGCTAGACAACCGTAAATATGTAAATATATTTTTTTTTTTTTTTATGAAAAGGCTTTGTCAAGTTTCTTTTTTTATATATCTATATAGAAGAATTATTCCTTTCTGACATTTATAAATCTCTTATCCTCAAAAAATTTACTGCTGCTCTGCGTTCATTGATGCCACCCCTGCCTTTAATAATGCCCATTTACCTTCCTTGCATGACAAAATGCTGTCCATTAATATTCCTTTCCACTTCACCTATTAATCTTTTCCGTAACAGAATAATTCTTTCTACTCGCTTTTTTGATAATTCCAGGGTGGTTTACCGAGGAGGCCTCCCGCACGGATCACCTCTTAGCACCCTACTCTTTTCAATATATATTTTCACAATTTCGCTATCCTCCAAGTTTCTCCTCCACGTCGCTATTTTACGCTGATGATATTCTTATCTATTCCGCGTCGGATAATATATCTCCGCGGTGAACGCGAAGCTAAATAATTCTCTTGCCATTTTGGAAAATACGTTATCCTCTCTTCATATTTCTATCTCACCCGAAAAATCTGCCTCTATGGTTTTCACATTCCATCGTTCTTTAGTTAATCTTTCCTTGCGCCACCTTCCCATCCTTTTAGTCAATTTCTTCTCTTATCTCGCGTGTTATACTTAACAGCAGCTTATCCTTTCGGGAGCATATCAGTTATCTGTGTACGTCCGCTCTCAAAAGGCTCAATATACTAAAAGCTCTTTCGCCCCTATAGGGGGCGATGGTGATCCTTATATTTTACTTATGTTATATAGATGAATAATCCTTTCCAAATTTGACTACGGCGCATTCCAGTGCTCCCAAACAATTTCTTCGTAAACTTGATCGCATCCAAAACTCATGTCTTCGTTTCTGTATCAGAGTACTTAACTCCTCTCCAATTTCAGCCATTTTGGCAGAGACTGGATTCCTTCCTATTTTCATTCGAAGACTCTTATTAGGTAAACGATTTCTGATTAAACGCCTCCCTATTACTAATTCTAAACTCCTAAGTTCCTATCAATTTATTTCCGATAACTGGCGCTTCTCTCCTCGCCATATATTATCCTCGATCTCTTCTCGGCTTATGCTCTTCTCGTCTTTTGTCCTCCCTTTCACCAAATCACCTTACCTCACTTATAATTTCTTTGAATTCAAGCATTCTCCGAAGTTATTTGTTCTCCCCTCGCACATTAAATTCAAAACGAATTCAATCACGTGTTATCCTTATACTTCCCTTTCCACACAATTACCTACATGGATGGTTCGAAGTCTGATTCTGGCGTTAGGGCTGCGCGTTCATTATCCCCGCGCTTACCTATTCCGAATCCTTTCGGTTGCCCTCTTTTTCCTATATTTTTCTTGCCGAATCCATGGCTATCCTGCAGGCAGTCCTTTTTATATCCTCGACGAATAACATCTCGCGAGATTCCTCCTATCCTCGGACTCGAAAACTCCTCTCCCTTTCCTACGCATGTCACTGATCCCATTATTCTCCAAATTCGCTTCTTAATTTCTAATTTATTTTCATCCCGTTCTGTTGTAATCGATCTACTATGGATTCTCCTGGTTATCGCGGCATTTCTGGTAACGAGTTAGTTGACTCGTTGGCACGTTCGGCGGCGACCAATGGTGTCTATTCATTAGTAGATTTCCTACTCAAACTCTTTACTATCTCTCTTATCGTTCCCATCACGATTTCTGGACCGGATTCTACCCTTCATTCTTTACCAATCCTCGTTTTTTTTTTTTTTTTTATCTTTCTGTACAGCCCTTTCCTTCCTCTCTTCCTTAATCTTTTCCCCTACCTTACGCGTTCGATTATTTCCTCTATAGTTCGACTGCGATTCAATCATAGTTTGCTTCCGGCTTCCCTTTTCCGTTTTTCTGTTGTTCAATCTCCTTTGTGTGACCCTCCAGAGCTTAATTATACCTGCGATGCGAATCACGTCTTGTTGTTCGAATGCCCCTTTATTTCCTCCGAACGTGCTACTCTATATTCAAATCTTCTGCGCCTTGACCTTCCTACTTTTTATAGTGTCCACTCCATTCTTGCATTCCCTTTTCTCAATATAGTTCCTTTGTTAGCCTTCTTTATCTCCTCAATTTCTAATCTTTTCCTTATATAATTTACAATTTTCTGCGTTAAGTAAGTTCCACTGTTGACGTGCCCAAGAAAAAAAAAAAAAAAAAAAAGAAGGCAGATTCTCCTATTTGGAGGTCTGAAGTTTGAAATTTACATATGTATATATAGAGCCAAAGAATCGATATATTGGAGAAATTTTAATAACAGAGAATGGAAAAAGCACAGAGAAAATAAAGCGAAGGATTAATCTGGCCAAAGGCACTTCTATGCAAAAATTACGGATGCGAAACCTGGGTGATAAATGAAACTGAAAAGAAAAAGCTGGAGGGTGCCGAAATGTGGTTTTAGAAGAAAATGGTAAAATTAAAATGGACTGAAAAGGTTAAAAATGATGTTCTTAGCAGAGTGACGGAAACTCGTAGTTTATTGAACACCATCAAGAAACGTAGAACCATAATGATGAGACATCTACTGAGAAATGATAAAATATTAACCAAAATTATAGGAGGGGAAAAACAAGGAGAACAGAGGAAGATCGAGAAATAGTTACATGACGCAAATAATTAAAGATATGAAGTGTACAATATACAACAAATTAAAAGCAATAGTAATTTATAGGATCGAATGGAGAAACCGAACCAAACGGTTTAATGATTTTGATAAAACTCTGTCCTTCGCTCTAAGCCCTCTTAACCCCCAATCTTTTTTTATGTAAAATTCTTTTAAAAAATCGTTCGCAATTGACTACGTCATTCTTAGTCGGGTTTTTATTTTTAAAAAAAACACTTTAGCAACTATACAACACAGCATTTATAAATAAAGTAATAGGACATAAACATGGGATAAAAAAAGTAGTATTCCCCGGGCTAAGAATGACGTAGTCATTAATAACGCTATGCCGTTTTCGCCAGGGGTCATCAGGAAAAGTATCCTGTCACGAAATTTGCCCCAAAAAAATGTCACAATGTTATGTAACGAAATGTGTAACGAAAATTTAACGAAAAAACTTTGTCGAACGGCTTAGCCAATGAAAAAGTTTATTCTTCTATAAGAATTATAGAAGAACTAGATCTGGCGGTGAAGGAGGCTTGCCCTCTTTCAAGTACCGAAGGACCGAGTTATGCATATATATATATATATATATATAATCTATAGAATGGCGTATATAAAAATGAAGTATATATAAGTATCTCAGGGGATGCCAAATTGTATAATTCTGCTACATCATCATCCTCTTCTTTCCTGTAAAAGGCGATTAAAGGTATGCAATCTGAAAATGGTAGGCGACGAGAAACCTTTTTCAGTGTTCTGATTACAGAAAACAGATTAAGCATCTGTGCAAACATGCAATCTTACAGTAAAATACAGAAAACCTACCGAACATATTACGGAAGTATAAAATGACTCTGGTTGGAAGATCAGATGGAAGAATGTTTACTATCCGCATCGGCAGAAATTATATTCGGTTTTAACGAAAATCCTCAGGTAACGTTCCCCACAAATATAGGGAATCTTCTTTTCTCCCAGAAGTTAACAATATATAAATTATTAAGTATATAATTTTATCGTGAAAGCAAACATAGCACTATAACTGACTTTAATACAAAGCCGACGAGTTATATTATCGGAACTCAAAAAAAATAATATCGAGAAGAGCGAATATAAGCTGGAGAATTTGTTGAGTAACAGAAAAAACGTAACAGAAGTTGCAGAATCTCGACGAGATTGAAACGGCAGTGGTAGATGATGGTGACGGGAATTGGCATAATAGTAGTGAAGAAGAAATAATGGTGAACACAACGCGGTGAGATGAATAATCTTTTTAAAAATTGTAAGATAGTAATGAACGTAAAGTGACTAAGCCGAAAGGATGCGTTATGGCTCCCAGAGGAATATGTTGAGCTTGTATGAAGCAGTAGAAGGATCGAGAATGTTCTGAAATGGTAACTAATGACTAGACTGCAGTTGAAGGGAAAGGAGTGAAATTTTGTAAAGGAGTATGGACTAGGGAAGAAAAGGAACGATGGAATTAGAACAAGTACACGAGGTGGAGTTCGTGAAGAGTAGGAAAATTTAAAGTCTAGTATTATGGCAGCAGCGAAATAGGTGTAACGGACTAAGAGCGGAAGAGATATATAAAGTAAATATGATGAAAAAAAAAAAAAAAAAAACGAAATGCAAGACAAATGCTGAGTAAATTTAAGATAAGTGAAATTAAACTGAAAGAAGCGAGGAAATATAAGTATCTAGGATGTAGATTAACGAATGAATGGACTGGTAAAAAATAAATTAATGAAAGTTTCCAATAAAGAAAGAAAATTATTCGGTGAAAATTTTGAAAATTTTTTAGGGAAGAAGAGGTTAATAGTTCGGAAAAACGAAAAGAAATGAAATGGTTTGAAACTGTTAAAGTACAAATTTGAAAAAGCAAAATAAAATGGATAAAATTGGAAATGATGTATTCAGAAAAATAGGAGGGGAACGTAGTTTGTGCTATATAGGAAAAAAGAATAAACACCGAATCAAACGCGTATTTAGAGAGACTCGTTTTATAGAGGGATATAGAAGGAGGAAACTTGATAGGAAAGACAGATGACCTAACAGAACAAGAAAGTTGATAACAAGCTGTTGGAGGGAACATTTGATCGTGAGAATATACAGAAAATGGGAAGTAGACGAAATGTGGGAAAAGGGACGGTAAACGGTAAAGGCTGCAGCTAAAACTGTCAGTATCATTTATCCATTAAATTAAGTAAATAGAAAATTTAAAAGAGTTTGCGATCATAGTTTGCCCATTTTCAAAGACGTTTTGACAACTTTTACCATGCAGACATGATTCCATGGTTCAATAACTAATAACTACACCAGTAATGTGATTCATTTATACTCATTTTGTTTGTTTATTTATTTATTTATTTATTTGTTTTTTTAATTTTCTTTCTTTCGATCGAATTTATGACAGGAGATGATTTAAACAATAACGTGAAATTATTGTAAAAGTGAAGAAGTGGTGTTGTAGGATATTTCGAAAATTAAAGAAACTTATTATAAGTATTTAATACTTTTCGATGGAAAATTCAAACCGAATAATGTTCGATGTATTTCAGATTCTGCGGAATGGATTAAAGAAAAATTTAATTCTTAAATATTTTTAAAGATGTATTTCATTAATCACTGTTTGCAATCGAAATAAGGACAATTTTACCAAAGAAAACACTAATTTGAGGTTTATTTTCAATAATTCTACGTTATCGTTAAATGTTATTAATTAGCTAACGAGGTCTCTTTCTAAATCTCACCGGCTCCGTATGTCGGAAGTATCGAAAATTATTAATTGCGCTAATTTACGATGAGGCTAAATAAATTAAAAAATAAAAAAATTCGTAATTTTTCGGGAAAATGTGTATAGTGATCATCTACACTTGTGCAGATATTTTGACTAATTAAAAAATAATGGGAACATCGAAATTTTCGTGATTAATTAATTTACAAAAAAAAAAAAAAAAAAAAACTGTTTTGTTCATAAAACATACACCTTCGGTTGTCACACTGAGCAGACTGTTCGCTAGCGTAGTTTATTTTCGAACTGAACGAGCAATTCTTGTTGTTTCTGCTGCAAATCATAGCTCGCAGTGAGGTGCTAATAATTTTGGTATGCTAATTTTTTGTACCAGCAACTCCTGGTCTCTGTTTAATTCTGATAAATAGTTCGCGTTGCAATCGACCACACTCGTTAAAATAGCGTTCACGCTAGAATGACATTCTGAGTGCTTGATGAATAATGGTATCGGCTTTATTTGGCTAATCTACTTTGAATGGAACCATCTGCTGTTTCCCATTCTGTTCTGATTTGTCCTTGTTATTAAACGAATTTCATGCTGCCGTATAAGTAAAATTTCTGCCGCGCATCGTCGCCAGCTAGCTTAGTTGATAAATTCTTCGAGAGCAGCGCATATTTAAATTTTATTTATTCGCTTTCCGGCGCAATAACTGAGGGGCCTGCTCCAGCATCCACCGACTTAGCTGGCATCTCCTTCAGACCTATGACACAAGGTATTTTCGGTAAATATTACGAGGAGATTTGTTGAAATATCGTCGTTTCCTGAAATATTTTACAGATACAGCGACGTAATATTATTCGGAATAATAAGCTCAAATGCCCGCCATTATTTATCCCATCACTTTTACATCGTCTATCCGAATAAATTACTCGCAATATTATTAATACCGTTAATACCTACAAGACCATACTGTATATATTATTACGCACCTGACTATTTTTTTGTCGCGCAACGTATCTAAATTTAAATAATACAAATTTTCAAAAAAAATTTTCTACCCTTCGTTCCTATTGATTGTTAATAGTAGTCAAAATTAATTTACCAGATGATTATCATCCGAAAATAAAAGATTGTGACCATTTTTATGATTCGCTTGCATTTTAGGGGAATAAATAAATAAAAAAAAATAGGCGGCACGAATAAAAGAATAGTAATAAATTTGTAACTAATCGTAAATGACTACAAAAACGCTTTTGCTGTGATTTGCAGTGGTAAATATGAACTATAATTCAGGCGAGAAACGAATAAATAAACAATACAAAAAAGCTCTATCGATGATTCCTCAGAACTGATCAAGTCTTCTGCTTCAGATTTTCGAATTGCGCGAACTGGTTCAGTGTCTACTCCGTAAACCCACTGTTAAAACCAGTGTATTATTGTGCTGAAACGTGGGCCGTAAAGAAAAGAATGTCAAAAAGTTACAGTCTTTGAAATTTGGTGTTGGCGGAAAATGAAACGAATAAGCTGGGCTGAAAAAATCATAAACGAATAAGTTCTCTCTGCAGTCGATGAAAAATAGACATTGTTAGATTTGATAAGGAGGCGACGATTAACCTGGCTGGGGCATGTTTTCAGAGGTGATAAGTCTGCTACGCGATGTAATGGAAGGACAAATTCATGAAAGTAGAAAAAGAGGAAAGCCGTGAAACATTTATCGTCACATTATCCAAGGTTACAGGCATGAAGAGAGCTACGGAGAACCGACTGGGCTGGAAATTCATGGAATTCAACCTATCTTAGGGTTATCAAACTTATGATAATAATAATTATATGTGCGCGCACGTATATGCATATATGTATATATATATATATATGTATGTATGTATATGTATATTAAATGCTTTGAATTCAAAGCTTAAAATCGAATTTACAAGTTTCATTTGTTTAATTTTTCTTGTATTTTACTACATTTTTTTTTATGTCAATTATATTTGTATAATTGTTATTACTTTGTGAAAGACATTTCGTAACACAACAATAAATAAATATTTAATTTCAAATTTAATCTATTTTAAAGTTTTATTTAGTACGTTTAAGTTAGGTTTTTTTACTTTTCCGATACATTTCATTATTAATGATAATGAAATAATAATGATAATAACAAAGTTCCAGAATAAATTAGAATAGAAACATTTATTCAGTAGAATTAATACAAATACATGAAAAAGTGATTAATAAGTAGAGGATCGTTATCATTCGAATTTGTAAGCAGTGTGGTTAGTAATGTATGACAACTAGAGTAGTGGTTTTATTTGAAACAGGAAGGATTATCACACCTGAAATAATTTTTCTGTTTTAGAATTAAGTGCAGATAGGTTCAGCGCTCTTCTTTTATTTCAAAATTTAGGCCCCTAAATTTTTAAGTTTTGGAAGTTTCGTATTTTTTTTTTGTGTTTTAGTACAGCACAGAGACGTCGATTTTAAAAAAGAAAAAGGGAAAACAAACAATACTCTAGTTACTAAAAATCAAGCTATGGACTTTTTAATAATTTTTTGTTTTGAGGCTGTTTTTTTTTTTTTTTTTTTTTTTTTTTGTAAAACTTTTAAAGTCAATTTCAACTAACTACGTTGGGGAAACAAAAATTTAATGCGCGCAGAAAAAATTTGATTTTGTAGCAGGATTTTGTTATTATCTAAAGAGTAAAAATCGGCATCATCGCTAACATTAACGCTAGGCCATTCTTACCCTGAGCGTAGTACGACAATCCTGTTACGTTTTTGCGCTAAATAGAATTTGCTGCTCAAACCGGAAATTATTTTTTCTTCTTGTAGTCAATTGAAATTTACTCTTCTACAAGTATTACAAAATAACTATCATCTTAGAACCGTAGGGTTTCATCATGGTAAGGCCTAAGGGATCAAATTTTTATATACATATATATATATATATATATATATACCGCCGATTATGCATCATATAATTCAAATTATCAGTTGCATTGTAAGTTGTGCTAAATAATTTAACAAACAATTGAAAGTGGAATGTAATTCGATCGACGCAGTGGTTGAATGGAAATCACGTTTCATTTCCTGATTAACTGTGAAGGTGAGTAGCGGTCATTGTTGTAACAACAGTTCACTACAACGGATGGAATTTTATGCTTCGTCAGTGAGCGCATTAACGAATACTTTTTAAGGCTTGTATATTTTTAACGCAAGAAGTAATCTCCGTTATTATGGGATGCCAGTTGGTTCATTGCGCTGAAATGGGAACATTTTATAGCATAATATATTATTTAATGATGCGTTGAAATCTTTGCCCATTACGGGCCACACTGGTAAGGATTCGTATATTTTAAATAAATAAATAAATAAAAAAGGAACTATGATAATTACATTTCGGTAACCTCCGTCTGCAGACAGGTAAGATAAATATTCAGTGATTACGGATATAATGAAATAAACTTTTAATAACTAGAAGAGACATTCATTTCGCCCTGTAATTAAACGAAGAAAATGATTAAAGCTCATATATAATACGGCTTCAGCCTAGATGTATAACGCGATAATCTGTGAATTCTGTTTCTAACAATCTATCGACACGCTAGCGCTTCGATAAAATAAATACCCGCGTTTTTAAAAGCTTTCTATTACGAATAAATTTCGATTGTCTAATTCTCGATTTTGCAATTAATGTACGATTAGAAATTGATTCGAAAAATTATTAGATATTTATCGTTTATGTGATTAGAGATTATGCGACAATTTTTATAGATTATTCTGCTTTTTTTACGTAGGTAAACTAGTTATTACTATGGATTTCGTTATTTTTATCAACTTCAAAAAGAACAGATGGTTACATGTTGGTCGCGTATATTTTTTTCATGTTTGTTCGCAGATAACTTTTGTCCGTGTGGACCGATTTTAATGATTTTCTGTTCATTCGAAAGTGTATTCCCTTTTTACACGTCACTTTTACTAACAGATCTGCACTGCTTATAGCGCGTGTCTTTCATTCTTTCCTATTCTATTCTTATATCCTTTCCGTCTGCTACTTTTAATCATGTAAAGGTCTAATTATACTTTCTTTTCCTTCCCTGGTTCTTCGGCTAATGTCCGAGTCGACGAACTCATGGAAAAAAATAATAAAAAAACATAATCATTATTAATGTTATTTATCAAGTAGAAATGTAGATTTGAATAAAGTTAATTTGAAACCGGCAAAATGCGATTTACAACTTATTACTGACGGAATTTGAAAATTATTCCTGAACCAATATCGAGCTTTTGAGAATGGTAAGATTTTTTAATTCATCATTATGAGTTTTACATGATCGCATTTGGAAAATCACTGCGTACAGTCGCAATACCTTGCATTAACGGGGATCTGTAAATCCCTGTCGTCTATCCAAGACACGATGCTTTTCGTTTTTTTATGTTATTTTTCATCCGAGCCTTCGTTATTTGTCCAATTTGTGTTCACTTTCAATCGTCCTCTAGTGTCACACATGTATGACGAATTTCGTTAGTGGATATAATTGGTTAAATTACCGTTAATGTTGAAGTTTACAGCTCTTTTACGGTAGAAAATGGTGCAGATTCTTTATCATCAGTGAGCGCGAAAACCCCGAAAGTATATCATCTTGTTCGTAAAAGTTTTTTCGATTTTTTGGGCGCTTCTCGTAGAAGATTTTTTTTTTTTTTAACGATAATACAAGCGTGAAAGTTTCGCGCGCCATTTTCATGTTCTGTCGACTTTAAGTTGGGGACGCATAGTGATTTATAGTTTTTCCTCATTATCCCTGGAATACGCATTTTCTTCAGATGCGGAACAAGTTTTTATCTCTTATCTCGCTTCAACGAATCGGTTCCGGTAGGTTCTGTTTGAGTTAATTTTTTTTTGGGCGTTGATATTCTTTATAGTACCATACTTAATTCCTGAACGTCGGCGACTGCCTATTCGTACATCTCAGCTGTACAGATATAGGCTAGTGTTCGTAGCAATTGTTATATGCAGTACGAATGTGTACACGCGCAAGACTACATTCGGAACTGATTAGTAATCATTTGATTTTTACCAATTTACACAAATGCAGTCCCCCCTGTATGTCTGCTGTGTACTAACCTGGCGCGCATATAATACGTGGTGGTTTGCCATTGCCTTCCACGTGATTATTAGCGAGTATTTAATTTAATTCTTTGTAATAAAAGTTCTGTCGTCGCCTGAGATCGAACCTGTGACCTCCGTAATGGAAGTCAAGCGCTCTAATAACTAGGCTATCGCGACGAATTGGCGTTGACCTCTTCGAGTTGTAGTATTATGAAAATTTATAAAATTTACTGTGAAAATAACGCTGTTTAGAAAAGAAGAATCAGATGAACAAAAAATCGAGCCGGCCGAATGCGTTCCCTAATCATTCATCGAGATTAAAATTTGGATAGATGTCATTTTTCAAAAATTACTTCCTTTTTAGAATGTCGGCTTTTTTGAGTCGATGTTTTCGTATAAACCATCAAACGGTTGTAAACGGGATGTCTCGTTTAAAGCGGCTGTAAACAAAGCTGTGGGGACATCCTTGCTATGTCGACGATGGGATCGCGCTTTGTTCGTGTATAATCGGTAATCTAAGACTGTGATTGCCCAATAGCGGTTATATACCGGACACGAAATAATTTTTGAACTTATACTTTTATTAATGTTTATCTCTAGCAATCCTCACCTTAACGCTGAACTAGAGATAATTTATCATTTCTTTTAAAAAAGTAATAAATGTGCTCAAGAAAAGTATCGTGCTAAATTTTAACTGCAATAAAACTAACTTTAAAAAAAAAAAAAAAAAAACGACGAGATTTTAAATTATTTGCTGATTTCTAACTATTTTCGTTCCCTTGTTAATCATCTACCCTTGACATAGTTTTTTATTTTTTTTTTATTTTTTTTTTATTTTTTTTTTTTTTTGTGAAAGCAACATCCTATACCGTGTTTAACTGCTGTGGCTATTACAGTACGAAGATGCGCAGTTTGTTTTTATAGATATCTGATTATTCCGCTAGTTCTGATAAATTGTGTTATGGATAAAATTGCATCGGGGGAATTCTCAAGAATGTTGGTGACTGTTTTGTTATTAATTGAAGGGGGCCGGTGAGGTGATAATGCTGGACAGTCGCATAGTATATATGAGGAGTTGAGGGAGCAACATCTTGGCCACAGAAAGGACAATTCGAAAATGTGTTGTGTTGTTTACTTTTTCGTTTAAATTTTGTTTTTGTTTTTTTTTTTTTGTTTTTCTCCTCGAAGAATGAGGGGTAGTGATGATTAATAAAATAATGTTACAAGAGTTATACGCATGTTGGTAAACTGTAAAACATAAGAAGTTCGTGGAATGCACAAGCATATAAAATTCTTTCTTGATAAATAACTAGTGCGTGTTCTTAATGTTGGTATTTAAGAGTGAAAATTGTCAAGAAAGGTAATATTTGCTGTTTGCCGAAATGGACTTTGCTTTTCGATTAGTGTTAATAGCCCCGCGGTTTGAATAATAATCAGTAATTGATTCCTTTAATTGAAAGAATTGAACGGCCACCCGAGAACTGTTATCCAAAAGCAACCGCCGTGTTTCTTAAATGTGGTTCAATTTTCCATCCTACATAATCAAAAGTTGCTCTTAGATTTTTTGCAGATCTCGCATGAACTCTATACGCGCTTAATTAATTATAAAGTCATAAAACGCGCTATAATCATTGCTGTAAAATTAATTAAAGCACGATGAAAACTACGTTGCAATGATGAAGACTATGTATTTGTTATTCTTCTAAAAAAGATGATCAGTAAAGATCAAAAATTGCCGGCAGAATGTAGTATTGCATAAAAATAAAACATTCGTTTCATACTTTGACTAAAATGACGATGCCGTTAGTGGATTTGTTAGTTACCGCGGGATTTTTCAAAATTACGTCATTCGTGCGTAAAGGTCCGGGAATTAGCATCGCCTCGAAAGCTAAAAGATTTTGATGGATACAATAGTCATCTAAAGATTAAGAATAGCAATAGAGGGTTATGAGGTGCTAGCTGAACATTTAATCACGCTAAAACAATTAGTCGGACCATGTAAGGAAATTTTTACGATGTGCAAAGTTCACATAGCCTTTTTTTTTGGGGCGGGGGGGATACTCATCTTAGTGTCCTCCCTATATTTACACATTTTGGTGCTTTCTGTCAGGCTTACAGCCACAGTGGGAAAGAATGGGAATTCCTCAACAGCTCTCGAATTGTATTCAATATATTTTAGGGGGGGGGGGGGGGGGGACTAAAAAAAGTTTACGTGCGGTATCGAAAATCTTACTTCCGTATTGTTTACTGTATTAGGGCAAATGGCATGGTAGACAGACATCTAAAAATCGTATAACCTTTGTTTTGGATTATTTAACAATTTCGCAACTTCATTAACATTTCTTCTATTGTGAAGAACTATTTGAAGGAATTACGTTCTAACGATATAATATACTATACCTTCCGAATGGTAATGCTAGGCTTTTTTTCAGTCATATTATTTAAAACTTTCGAAGCGTAGTTTAGAGTCAGACTAAAGAACATCGTAACGTATAACTCGCTAGAAATAATTCACCTCCAGACCGAGATTCCGGTCAATTCCATAAACACACAGAAACTCAACGTCGTCGATGATTTTTTTCGGTTACATATTTTTTTTTCTCGCGGTTCTCAATTTTTGCCTATAAAATTTGTTTCGGCCAAGATATCGTCATTAGGGTTAAATTATTGTTATTTCACGACGCTATTTATGAGCTTCTTGGCGTTCTTGTTATCTGTAAGACGTTTGTGGCGGCATGTATGTAAGTTTATACATTAAAGCAAGCTGCCGCTGTCGAGAAATATGTATATATAAATGCAAGATGCGAGAGAGAGCATTAGAAAAACCAATTCGGTTTTTATCACGATAAAGATGGTCATTAATCGGAATATCCGGTAGAGCATCGAACGCGACGTCATTATAAGCTGCAATTTAACGTGGTACACTTTGCGCGAACAGGGTTGCAGCACGTGCTTCGAATATCGATAGGAAAAGTGTTCACTGATGCTGCTAAAGTTGCCGATGATGTAATTGAATTTCTTCTCCTTCTCGAACCGTCGACGATCATTAGCACGAATCGAGTCTAAATTCAACGTCGTTTAGGTATTGAAATTACCGGACGAGTTAGACTCTCCCGGTAAGGGAAATTATAATATCTGTGTGCCCGAATTACGTTTGAATATCAAATATATATTGTTACGTAGCCGCCTCCTTTTTATTTTGCAGAAATTTCATTAACCCCTCCGGAATAAAACAATTAAATTATGAACTATAGTGAAAAAATACTAAATGGCAGTAACAAAAACAAATGGAAACTCGTGTAAATTAATAACAAGGAATTTTGAGACTTGTGGCGCCACCTGCCGGTGAAATTGGAAGGTAATGGTTCAATTTAATTCCGTTCCTATTGTTGTTACGACGGACAATGCTAAATAGAGGGGTCATGCATAACGACAACACGTCATAATCGCGGTTCGCAGTGAAGCAATTTTACGAATTCGACAATTTTAAGTGTTGTAGATTCACTGTCCTGGTTGGCTGCAAACTCCTTTTTCGGAATATCGCGCTATTTCAGGGGGGGCAGTATCGATAGGTACTTGTGCTCGCGCATGGATGGACCTTACTAAAGGACAACGCGGTTATTTTTCATAAATACAATTCGGCCGTGATCATCTAAACGCTAGAATAATACAAGTTTGCAAAAAGTAACAAAAAGGCAAATAAATGATACGGACAGCGATGGAAAGCAATAAGCGTTTACTGCGAGTTAAATTAATGTAGTGTTGATGTACGAACAACGATAATATTACGATCGCTATTAAACGGCTGTTTCTGATTGATTTTTTTTTTATTAGTTATTATCTAATAATGTTATCGTCATAACTGCAAGTGACGGAATTAGATGATACACACGATCAGCAGTACAGCTTGGAAAATTTAACATTTACTAGGGGCTTTAAGATCATAATTACTTTGGCCAATTTCGGCGCACAGCTGGAACGTATTTTAGGAACTGACTTAAATATATATATATATATATACCATCTGCGGATTTATGCGGAGCTATAACCATTCTGGGTGTAATGTCGGCGAGTCTAGCAGTTTTTTTTTTTTTTTTGTTTTTTCTTTTCTTTTTAAAAATTCAAACTGCGGTGGTTAAGCACAACGAAACTTCGAGGTAAAGATTATACCTGACTTCTTACGGTAAATACATTCGCCAAGTGATTAGTAAATACTACGGATTTCTCTTGGTCATTTCTCGCCCGTCTGGCTAAGTTGGCCTAATGGTTGGTTTTTGTGGAGCGGAACGTTATTAAAATTACGAGTATTTTTCTGAACAGTCGAAACTATCGGCGAGATGATAAGTTTTTCGTCTGCTCATTTGTGCTACTAATTGTGTACAGAATCCGACGTTAAATTGCGTAAATTTTTAGCTCCCTATAATTGACAGATATATGTATGTATGTTTAAAAATGAAAAAGTCAGTAAGACCAATATGATGTCGGCTCTCTCGAACAAAAAGAACACAAATACGATCAGCAACAATAACATATACGGTAAAGCAGGCCCGTGCCCAGAATTTTGGAGGGGGGTTGAAAATTTTCTTCGCATATTTATTTCATAAATAAAAACACAATTTTCACTAATATTCATGCTATTAATAATTTCCATCATTTTGATTTATATGTATTAATAATTTAAATAAACGAATTACTGTATAAACAATAAAAATTACATATTTTATTGATTATACTCGTAACCGTGAAAAAGTCAACAAAACCAATTTAAAAAAATAACCGCGTTTACGTCGAGCGTTTATTGTATCTTAATTAAAATAAAGGACCAGGAATGGTTCACCATATCACTAGCACTTATGGCAAAAAATATCGGGCATCGCTAAATTATAATCTATAACGCTGCTCTTTTAACAACTATAACGTAAGCAATATATAATCATAAGCGCATTCATATAATTTGCGTAAGCGTGAATAGCTTTCTCGGAACTCGCAGAAGAAGACGCGTGTAAGATGTAACGACATTGTGCTCGGCAGGAAGGACAAAGATGGTATTCATAGAGTAAGTAATGTGAAGAAATTAGTCGTCTATAGAATTATCATCCGGCGAATTATAGCGACGAAATGGAGAGAAGGGGAGAGAGTCACGTAATATCAGAAAATAATTAAAACAACGGAGGCGACATAAATATAGAGTAGTAAAGGAGAACAAAAAAAAAGGGAAAAGTCATAAAATCGCGCGGACATGAATAATGGGTTGACTAGAATGGATAGGAAGAATGTAGACTGATTAAAAATATTGTAGAGACGAAAAATTCAGTTTTTTCCAAAAATCGAAACAAATATGGAATTAACATTCCAAGTGCCGCAGTTGTGTTAGCGTGATGGACAACTCTGCCATGACTAAGGAGACCATCCGGAGCAGAAATTAATGGAAAAGCCGAAGATTTATTTAAACTAGAAAGAACAATCGAATAGGAAGACTGGTAAAATCGAAACAGTACGATGATGTAAGGAAGGCGAATTTTTATATGTTTCGGTCGTTGTATTATTATTATTAATCCGAAAATGTTTTCTTATATAATTATTGAGCTATAACGTTAAGAGCACATACACTAATTCACTGCGCGATTTACCTGTGAAAAAACCGTCGCGCTTACGGGAAGAAATTCACGTGTTATCTTTCTTAATAACATTACATCACGGTATATACGGATGTATTTTGAAGTTATTTTTTGCATTGCACTTCGAAAACAGTGTCTCCTGGATCAATAGTGAGTTGAGAATGCGTATTATCAAACGGAATAAAATCGGTGACCCCTACAGTTGAAAATGAAAACAATAAGTATCTGTAGATTAGATAAAGTGTGCAACACACACACACACACACACACACACACACACTTAAACTATAATAATATTTACGCGGGATAAATCGGAAGGAAAAATTTGGTAGTCTCGGCAGCAGAGTAAAAATAACGAGAGGTATCAACCTGTCAAGTGCCCCGTACTCAAATCTAAACAGCAGACGATTATCGCGAATCAAGTTAACAAGGTTTATTTCTAGATTAGTAAGCTATGTGTGAGCGTGACATGCACAAAATTTTCTCAGACCCCATCTCCGCCTGCCGACAGAATTGTTTTGTTTGTTTGTTCATTTTTTTTTCTTTTTTTTTTTCGAGTTTTTTCGTTTATGTCGATAATTACCAGAGCAATTATAGGCTGTGTTGAAATAGCGAGAACTGTTTTTAGAACCGGAAACAATAGCGAACCGGTTTGATTTCGCTAATTTGCGTTAATGGAATCGTTGAACATACGTGTGTATGTGTATATACATTTAGCGGGTATCGCATCGGTTGATCTCGGTAACAAACGAGTGTGGCATCGGCGGAATTTGACGTAACCTATTTTTCGAAATTTTTGCGTTCATTTACCTTTCCGTGTGTAGTGGTTCAAATTTCATGTTCTAATAATTATATACCGTGTTGTTGAATAATGCGTTGAGATGGTATAATTACCGATACGGAATTTGTTAAAGCGAGCCAGTCATCTTTCTGAAAGTTAATATTGAGCCTTTCCACGAATAATTCTCGAATTCAGTTTTAAAGAAAAACCCAACATCGTTATAAAATCTGATGAACCAAAATTACATTACGCAGGCATCCTTACGGTTAATTTAAGTTCTGCTACTTCCTTCTCAGAGCATTAAATTATTCTGCAACAGTTGGTTCCCGTCTCTCTCGAATGTGTGTTCGCCTTTTTTGCTGGTTATGTACGGCTAACTGCTCTTCCGAGACCAACGATGCCGCGCGAATCTAAACCAGTTAATTGTCTATTATAAACCGCTTTTAAGTTGGAGAAATTTTACCGGTATACACGCCAGCAATAAATTGCCTGCTCAGCTTAAAAAGAATTATTAAATAAATTTATATTTAACCAATTTCTCTTCGTTGATCGTAATGTCAGGATTCGGACAAATCGCAAAGCATCAACTGTAATTGGACAACGCACCGCCGCGCCGACAACATTGGTATGAAAAATGTGTATACTTTTGTTTTTGTATTAGTAGTCGTATAAAATTTATGGCTTTGTATAGATTTACTAATTTTAGCGGCCGTCGGTGAGTAAGTCGACGTAGAAAGTCTTCTTTAATGTAAAACTTAAAATCCGATTATTTATTTGCAATATAAAATGAATAAAAATAGTTACGAGACCTCGTGGTGGCATACCTGGATACAATAAACTCTATTACGATTGGCGTCGTCGCTGTTCGGTATGGTGAACTACATAAATAAGGAAAAACATTACTACGAGTTTTCATCTGGCATCTCTACTGGTGATAGTAAACAGTAAACTAAATCGAGAAAACCCCAAATACCAAACATTACAATTAAAAATTAAACCAATTAAACATTATATTCTTTTTTCTTTTTTTTTTTTTTTTAGTAGAACCGATCTGCACGTAATAAAATAATGTAATCGTGATTACTGTCTCTGCTAGTTGGTGATATAGGTAATAGTATAAACCGTTTACGAATAAACAACTTTATTAGTGTGTTAACATGCGTGACGAATCGATAAAAATCTTCCAAAAGTTGGAACGCCAATCGGAATCAAACGAATCACTAACAGTCGCTGACTCAGACGAATTCGTTGTCATCGTTCATTTACCGTACTGATCCGTTCGTTCATTTACCGTACTGATCCGTTCGTTCATTCACCGAGCCAAAATATCCGAATTTTTCAGAAACGCAACTCGCGTCTAAGCTCGGCATAATTTTCTATTAGCGTGTCGACAAAAACGAAACATATTCGATTCAAAAATTACTGAAACACTTTCCCGAAGTACACGATTTTTTTCCAGATTTTTCATTCATTTCAATAATAACTTCCGTAAAAAGTAGATCGAGTGAAAACAAACGTCGTTTCTTCTTTTAATAATCGTCGCGTGTCGTTAGAAGTGTGTAAAAAGTTGTTTTTTTTTTCCTTTACACATTGTATGTGAAAAAAAAGAGACAAATTACGCGGATTTCATCGACGCAGTGGACTGCCGCAGCTACACAAACCCCTCTGAATATGTGAAGCCGTGTGTCTGTGTGTGCGTGTCGTTTCAGAGTTCTTCGCAGTGCTAAGAAAAACTTTCAGATATTCTAGTTCATGTTTTATGTTAGTTCGTCGGTTCGACTAATTGACGGTTCGTTATTTAATTTTAGCTCTTTGCAGGTCGAACCATTTCTGTTGAATTGTCCCGATTAAACGCCGAACTGTAGAGGATTCGGTCGTCGAAAAAAAAAGAAAAAACCTCTTAGCTAAATAACGAAAGAGGGGGAGGGGTTTCGTCGAAATTGCATTTTCGCCGTATTCATTGTAGAACCGAGATAGGGGGGGGGCAGCTTCTATAAAATTGTTCCCTTTACAAAATTTCGAATTCTCTTTTGTGCGTGTGTCGCTGAAAACTTGTTTCGAAAGAATTTCGGTATCGTCTACAATTAAACAAAGGTTAATTTTCCTCGTAATTTTTCAATGACAACTCCTTAATTTGTTTTTATTAAAGTCTTGTATTTCTGTTTGTTTATTTCAATTGCTACGCAGTACGTAGTTGAATTCGATGCGATAATAAATATATAGTGGCATACTCTAAAGCCTGATATATTATACATGCGGAGCAAAACGACGTGATTGGAAAAGGCCGGTAGAGCGTGTAAGTAGCTGTGTTGATCCATCATGTTGCCGGCAGAAAGGATGTCAAGAGTTGCTTGCGCTAGTACAGGATTACAGCGAAGTGGTGCGACCCCTAGCAAGTTGTATGTCGCGGTTCTTTCAATTTCTGTGAAATGTGTGATGTCACATTTGTTTTACAACAAAAAAAAAAAAAAGAATATTTCAGAGTTTATAATTGCAATTTAATTTTTATATTTAGTCTATTTATTATTTAAATAGAAAGAGAGATGTACGAGGGGGAGAAGTTACTTTGCTGTTTCTCTTTAGTAAACAAAACATGATCGCGCCAAAGGCACACACACGCTTAATTTTAATGAAAGTTCCGCGGTATTTTATGATTTTTTTCCTATTTCTATCGGGACCGCAAAAGACCGATTAAATATCTGTCTACGACGTTCCTTGAATTCAACCGATGATGACGTTGCTGCAAAGTTGTGTTGTTGATTGCGACGATTAGGCTGTGCAAATTCGACACAAACAGTAATTTGTATCGTTAATTGTTTTCATTTGCCCATCAAAGTGGTTAATGAACTTTATTAATTGCGACCAAGCGACCGCCATGGCACGCCCTAAATACCCGACGACGTATACGCCGTGTAAATTCGTTCGAAACTACCTGAGTGATTTTTCGATTGTTTTTAGATCGGCCAGATACGTATTTAGTAAAGAAATATATTTAGACATTTAGCTGCGCGGTAGTTGAATGAACTCCAAGCTTAAAGCCAGCCGTGAACTCCTGTCCATAGTATGCGTGGGTCGCCTATGTGAAGAACACCGTTTTGGCGGTTGGTTTAAAAATTTTGATTTATTCAAAAACGTGGACATGGGCTGCGTGTGAGAGTCGGTTCAATATGATGCGCGGTTCTTACAAAAAACACGAGGCGTGCTTAAATTCCACGTTAGTGAATTTTTTGAAAATGCATCTCATCGTTTTTTCCCCTTATATCCAGGGTCGCTTCCTGCTCTGTTGCTTACAATTTTCCACACCAATAAATACTCTTAGGAATACTACGCATTAAAAATTAAAAGCCTGTTTTTTCCTACAGAAGGAATTCCTTTTTTTTTGCTCTTTTTTTTTCTGGTTCTCTCGAATTTCGTTTACCAGAAACCTTGACGATTCTAAAAACACATTTCTTATTCTCGCTGTCACTACTAGGAGTATTTCTTCTTCTTTGCTAATTAAAAAAAAAAAAAAGACATTTCATATTCTCCGCTGATAAGAAAATATTTCTTATCAACCGGTCAAAAGCTTTACTTCTTATTGCCCGTTAACCAAAAAAAAAAATTGCTTATGACTCGCCCACCCCCTTAATTTCTTATTCATTTTCCTGTCTGATTACCTCGCTGAATAATATCATTTCATTTTTTTTCGCTTTTGAATTAATACAATCATCGATTATGACATTTTAGGTATATTTATAATTTGGTATTTATTTTGCAAAATACGCGGTTGCGTCTACTAATGAACTCGCGCATTCTTCTTCAATACTCCTTATGTAGTTGAGTATCCTTTTGACTTCATCTTTCAAATGCTCGTTTACTTGCTTGATTTTTTCCACCCTCTTCTACTCTCCTGATTACAGTCAAAAACATCTCTTTCTACAATATTCTTTTAACTTTTTGTTAAAATATGTTGTCCCATTGAATATTAATTTTCGTATTGGCCACCACTTTATCATCCTCCCCGGATTGTAGATTGTGATAAATTCGATCAAAAACATTACAATTTTCTTGCTTTTTCGCAATCCCCCCTCCCGTTTAGACTGGTTTTTCTCTTTTACTTTAAAAAATATAATTGAAGCCATCACGAAAGGGTTTAGAGTTCGGTTTTGTTTAATGTTTATTTTCTACAAATATTATAATTTTCAATCTATTTTTATCATCAACTCCCGTCTATACTTTATTATTAGTATACTTGAAAGGAGAAAAGCCAGTAAAAGGAAATGAAACGGGAGTATCCGCAGCCATTCTTCCGGCTATAATTTTGATTTATTCGCGTGGTTTTTTCTCCGCGTGCTCATATTATTATTACGCCATTTTCACAGTATTACGGCTGGCGCGGTTCGGGTTTTTCTGTAATTCGCGAACCCTCTGTTGCGAAAAATACGCATTTATTTTTGTTAACACGGAACAACGCTGCCATTTTTATGTGCTCGCCGGATTAACCTGTACGACGCGATCGGGAATAATCTGGAAATGGTAAAATAACTTTGTCACATTAGAAAAATATCCCCCTGTAGCAGCGATTTTATTTTATTTTTTTCTTTCCATCTCCCCTGAGCGCGGCAACGTCTCTGTAAATCTTTTTCTGAATTATTCTCGAACATGTATTATTCATCCGGCTATGTTATTTGAAATTGTTTCAATAAATGCGAATGACGCTACATTTCCGAATTATTTCATTTTCTACGTTATCCTTTCTCTTCAGTGCTCTTCTCATCCTTTTTCTATCCCCCATAATCTGGATAATAGCGTCGTTGTTGGTTGCGTGTTAAACTTCGCCGGATAATTGGTCCCGTGTCTCCTCTGTATACACTTTCAAATTATCGAATAATTTATTTAGCGGTAGAAAATCACCCCGTACGAGCGTTTTTTTGTTTGTTTTTTTTTTTTTCGGAATGGGACGATATTTTTGTCCGCGGAGGAGCAAGTCTCGTGAAATAAAAACGGAATTGTAGGAGAGAAACGGGAATAAGTAGTGTGATACGTATGAAACTGAAAGAATTATTAAAAGTGACATAGAAAAGAAACGTACATGGATGTACGCGGGAAGATTCTACTAGTCGAAATTGAGCAACTGGAAATTTTTACTGCTAATGGATTTTACGCCGGCTGAGGTGAAAAAAAAAAAAAAAAAGATTCTGCCATTATTATTTTGTTAAATTACTATATAAGAATACAATAATTAAACAATAATTAATTAGTTAAGGGAAATATGAAAAAAGAAAAACCTTTTTAATTAGAGTTTCTTATAATTGTCATGTCATTTTCGAATAATAGTAATAATACGAACGCTTTTAATTTTATTGAATATTGGCAACCACGCCGACATCTCTATCGGAGATAATCATGATGGTAGAGTTATAGATGAAAATTAAAAATTATACATAAATGTGAATAAATCCGTCATGTTTTAAAATGCTAAATGAGTTCGCCCTTTACGTAGTAATTTCTGATTTCTTTCGATTTCTTTTCTTAAAGTATATCTCTTTCATTTCTGTTATTTTACGAACTCGGGTAATTAAAAGGTTACAGTGATATATCTGTAGATTTGTGTTGTTCTGTATTCTAAATTAGTGACTGAATATAGTTAAAGACGAAACCGGTCATCGTACAGAAGAATTTTACACTTGAATCATTTTTTTTATAAAGTTAATTTCGGTTAATGTTTAATTTTTGGTATATTCAAAATGTTTTTTTTTGTGATTTTTCGTAACGAAATATAACTTTACGTAGAATACGGCGGTATATTTGGTTTGTTTGGTTTATTTATTATAAAAAAAAAAACTTTATAATGTTGATGAAATTTTTCAAAGGTAACAATAATAATAAACAGCACCGTGAGTTCGGTAACGAAATAATTAATACGGGGATTAACTTACGAAATATTCTCGTATTTTCTAATTCTGTAATGAAATATGTTAGGTAATGACAATTGAAAATTTTGCAGAAAACAACGAATAAAGGAAATAGAAAGTGGTATCGGCATCACGTGTTAAAAGGGCAAGTGACTTTGCAGATATACGGCAAATGTTCTCTGTTATGTCCAGCGGCGTGGCTGTACTTTTTAATTGTAAAATTACCGATGAGGAATAATAAATATCGAGGAGAGGCGTTGCGGCCGCAATGATATAGCGTGTTTGGACCGCCACAAGGGATAAACCGCTAGGGGAAACTTGGTGTACAACATGTAGGAATTCCTAGCAATTCCATAGCAATTCCATGGCAAGTCCAGAAGAACTGCAGTAAGTATGGTGTGAAAAATTTACCTCGGCGGTTTACTCCTTAGTACGAACTCGTCCAGAACAAAAGTCCATTTCGATTTAAATGTCGGCTTTTGTATAAGCCGGTTTAGATACCTGATTAATCATTATTTAAGAACAAAAAATTACTATTGAAAAATCATTTTTTTTTAAAATTAGTACTTAATGAAATTGATTAAGTGATTTTTTAAAGAAGTTCCTTTCATGGTAGTTGTGTATTCCCTTTTACTCCAAACTGCTGGGAAAAATGAGTTTATTTACACTTTTTAATTAAAATACGATTAAAAATTGTTTTTTCGCTTTTTCTAAATTACTGCGTGATCATTTTATATTCAAAAAATTCTAGGCAATATTGATGGGGCCGAGTTGCATCATTTTCCCCAATATCATCCATATTACAATGGTACTGCTGGAACAAATTTTCCCGAATTTTTTGTTCTTCATTATTATTATTATTATTTTTTTTTGTTAAACGACCATTCTCGAATGCGCTCGTAGTTTACAAATCCTATGGTCTGAAACCGGGTTTATCTGTTTCCGCTGTAGTTGAACTATTATTTGGATGTCTAGAAACCCGTGCTGAACGAGTAATCACAATGCACGCGGTACCTCTTAAAACATTTTGAAAAAGGTGCAGTTGTATAAATTTCGAATTGCACCTTGCGCGTTAGCTTTTTTTTTTCTCGAAATTATTTTCAACTTGTTTAACTGACTCTATTTTATATACAGGGGCGCTTGATAAATGTTGGTTTACATGTAAGTATTTTTATCGCCGTTCTAGATGACCGTTTTCAGCTTAGGCGTCCATCATACAATATATCCGTAGCAGCGCAGTCCATCCATCTCCTTTCAGAGAGTTTATACTACCGTCACCGACCTGGACCGCATTGTGTCCTCTTTCGTAATTTATCCGCCGAGCGGATCGCCGTAGATGCGGAACATCTTCATTCCGGGTGCGGGGTGAGCATTTTCGATTACGACCACAAAGTCGCGTAGCAGGTGTTAATATTATTACCCTGCACTACAGCCACTTCAATCCATTTTAACACGTTTTTATTTCATTCATTATTAATTGTATTTGTAAAAGACGATCGCAATTCTGTTTTAATTTTTTTTTTTTTTTTTTGCTACCCTGGGCGCGCCAGAGGCCTTGACCCAACAACATGAAAAATTAAGAGTTATAACTAAATAGCCAAGCGGTCAGAAATGGAAAAGACAAAGGACAGCAGCAATGGAATAACTGAAGGCAATGGGAAGGAAAGAATATAGGTAGCGTTAAAGGGAGTAGAAAGACCCAAAACTATGAACAACGGGCGGAGAGACGGTACGGATAAAATTAGAAATATGGAAAACTGGATGATAAGCTCATGCGAATGAGAGGAATAAACCTGTTATGACATCAGTGTGTATGTTACCGTGTCTATTCATTCGGAGGAGGTTGATCGCAGAAATACGCACACGTACACATACACGTTGTTTGTTTTTCGGCGGTTTTATTAGCTGTCACAAAAGTCAACATGAAAACTGACCTCAGAAATGTGATGAGACAATTCTGTCAAGCGAACCTTACGAAAAACAGTCTAATTTTTAGTAGAGCGAGAAGGGGAAATTACAATCAAGTTGGCGGGATATCGCGATATTCTATAAGCTATGTGTGTGTGCAACGCATGTATACTTTACTGAACGGAAAAAAAAACCTCTTTGAAATGCAAAATGGCGGATAAAAATGGACCAAGTTTTGTAACTCCGATCAATCAGGTTGAGAAAAAATATATAAATTCCCAAAAAAAAACACGAAAAAAAAAAGCAACCATGAACGGAGAAATGAGCGAATTTTAAGAGAAATTGAAGGTGGAAGCACGGACATGAGTAAAAGTTTTCAAACTAATCAAAGCAACATAACAAAAACTCGGCTAATAATCGGACACAAAAATCGTCTCTTTCAGACTGTAATTCGGCTAATAAACTCTCTCCACCGGAAGAGGGAGGCCTTGTTTAATCGCTATTGGCGCGAATAGCGGCAAAATTAAGCTTTTCCACTGATTACGGTTTCTTTCTACCACTACACACACACACTGACAGAGCAGCTTAAGATGAACAGTCGTTAAACCGTTTCGATTTTTACTTCGGAAAGGGGTGTACTCTTCGATGATATCGTCAATTGGGCAGCAGCGTCGTACGGCAAACAAACAGAATTCGCCGAATACTTTTAATTCTTTACATGGCGATTTTTCTTTTTCGTCATTTTCCAATTGTGCCCGACTCTGCTCGGAAAAATTCCTCTTATTGTTTTCCCGGACGTGAATAATTCTTCCGGAAAACTCTTTTAACGGCATCCGGTTTTGCGGTGCAAGCGGCACCACGCCGTTGTAATCCGGCGGACTGGCTTAAGAATTAATATTGGACACTGCATTCCGGCGAAAATAACTTTTACTTCTCCGCGCCGCGACGAATAGCTTTTTTTTTCTTCGTTCGGCGCGTTTTTTCCGCATTCGCTCGACTTCTCTTTCGCATTATATTACTTCGCCGAATGCGCCGAGGCGAGTTGTCCTTCGAATTTTCCGCCAGCTCTACGAGCCCGCGTGCATCAATATATCAGAAGAGGGAGCGGAAAATCCCTCTGCGCCACTTCATTATCCGTTTAAATGTAAAATTATTCATCTTTCCGAATACGACTCTGAGAACACCTGCTGCTGATCTAAAGTATCGCAGAATTTTTATCAGCAATGGTAATCTTTTCTTCGTGGCGGCCACCGAAGCATGTTCAAAGTTTTTATTCGATACAGCGTGAGAACAGTAGTCTCTCTCCCTGGCATAGATTAAACTTCTCCCCGCAATGATAACATCGCCGTTTAATAATGATGCAGTAGCGATGTTATCGAAGTAAGAACATCTATCGATCGCTAGTTCCGTCCGTTTTAATCGAATTCCTTTACGTTCGTCAGAACTTGCTGCGGTGAATTCCTCTCAGAGCTGTGCGACATCGACGATATTTCACGATTCCCCGTAACAACCGTTGTTATAATTGTTTCCCGTCAATTTTATTAAAAACTGCTTACATACTACTCTACATTCAACATGAACTTCCTTGAGCACGTTTTATCTTATCAAAACTCTTCTACTGTGTTCTCTTTCCTTTCACAAAGTCATCGTATTTTTCTCTATTTCATCGTCTGTTAGTTTTCGTTTTTTTTTTTTGTTTTTTTTTTCTATATTAATATCCGGCTACCGAATTAAAATATAATTAACACTTATTGGTTCCGTAGGTGTTTCCAGTTGGGGCGATCTGACGAGAAATCGGAAAAAAAAACAACAATTCGGTTATCTATAGCTCGCAATTTGATGACGGTTAAAAAGACGCGTTGCGAAAAAGAAATTAAGATTTTAATGCGACGACGTAGAGAATTTACTAATTGAATTTTAAAAATCATTTTAACGATTTGAATTCGGCTAAATATAGTTTCAGACAGAAGAAGGACCCATGAGGGTCGTGTCTATGAGCGCCATCTTGACACATATGGGGCACAGTCCTTTGTAATTCGTCATCAAATGCCAGATATATAGTGCGGTCCGATGTCGTTAAATATTCAACGATTTGCCCCGATTACAAAACCTTCTCCATTTGCTGTAAATGCTCGATTTTATTTGAGTAAACCACTGTTCAGAAAGTTAAAAATTTTACATCATTTAAATTTATAGTTTTTTTTTTTTTAACGGGAGTTAAGACATGGCGAAATTTTTTTATTGTTAATTATGCGTTGGCGGGATAGATCCGAACTAAACACTACTGCCTAATACGCCACGGTAGCTGGAAATTTTCAAAGAATTTATTATAAACCAGAATAAAATGCCTGTAAATATTGCATTTTTGTGTGTACGTAAAATTACTCTGCACTTGGAGAGTTATGCGGAAAACGAAAACAGTGTTCATTGGGTGTCATTATTCAATCGGCCAAGGTTGTCAGTGGGAAATTTTTATTGTTCGAATAAATGTTTACATAAATGATTTCCAATACTATTTTTTTTTTTTTTTTTTTACCCCCCCTTGGGTTTGCTAGCAAAGAGCATTAGCCCAGCAAAAAGATTTCCAATACTATTAATTATCATTCCCATTCTTCGAGGCAAACCAGGTCCAAATTATTCACAGCTCACATTTGCTCTGATGATGAATAGAGCGATGCTTTCGAAAAATAGCATTTTGTACTGCGAATAAGCAAATGGCTAGTACAAAAAAAAAAAAAAAAAAAAAAAAAAAAACAAAAGTTTAAACTTTTTTGATTTATGCTCGATCGTTATTTCAAATCTCTTTTGATCGCTTTTATATTTGTTCTTTTTTTTTATCTCGATGAACTGTTATTGAAGACAATTAAAATGACTCTGTGCTGTTTCGCTAATGATTAGTGGGGTAGCTATATTTCTATTCTCGGAAATTAAGGAACATAGGCGAGTTCTTGAAAGACTTGATTATCTTGATATCGTAACTGCATAACTGCATCTTTTTCATTTTTAAGAAAATAAGAAGTTTTTTGTATATTTTAGAATTGTAAACTGTAATTTGTGGACGACTTTTCTAGCTATAATTATTACAAATAGAAATTCTATAATACAAATTTACTTGAAAAATGTGTAATTTAACAATCATCTGATCGCATTCGTACAGAGCCAACCTGAATGCACAAAAAAACGAACTTCTAATGTTACAGGAAAAAAATATAGAGTACCTCTTTAGGTACAGAAAAAGAATAGGATACCTTCAGGTACCGAAAAAGACCTCAAATTCTATACAGTAATGTGAAATACGCAACATAATAAAATGAAAAAGTCTACATCTATTCATGAAGCTGCTTAAACAAAATTATCTCGCATTTGGCCAATACGAAATCTATAGTAAATATGAAAAAAAATTCCTTAATAAACAAAAATAAGTATAAACTAATTTGTTTCAGAAAAATTAAATACCTCAATTTTTAATTAAACGTTTTCAGACATGCCAAATTTCTCCGGTTTAATTTACATTATTTGTCACTAGTAGTCGGTCACTCCGGGATCTAGTATACGTTTTATGGTTATTGCGAACTGTATGAAGTTCATTAGTGGACGACTTGATTTTTGTATTGTCGAGAATCTGCTTCTAACCTGATCTGCTGTCGATCGTCTAAAGTATACCGATATGTCCGTGTAATAATCTCTATGCATATAAATAGAAGTCGAAAAATATGCATTTTCGCCAATGGGGATAGCGGCTGACCCTGCGGAAAGTTTTAATCCATAATTTTTTAATTTCTCGCGTGATTTAGCAGAAAGATTTTTGTCAGTGAAAATGGGAAAATTATAATACATTCGAAAAATAATAAAAAAAAAAAAAAAAAGAAATGGATAAAATATTTACTGATTTTTTAAAATAAAATAAATACCGTGGAAAATATAAATTAAACGTAAAAATTAAAATGATTACAATGGTAAATTACAAGCTCTCTAGAAAATATTTTTTTAATTTCCGGCACGTGTAAGAACACCATACCTTTCGTACCATCACTCTTTGCGTTTTACCGAAACCATTAAATCTCAACGACACAATCTAAACAGGTACGTCGTCCTAGCCCAGTTGCCAAACAGAACGCTGAGATTTTTTTATTAAAAAAAGGTGTTTTTTATTAATTATTAATAGGGAAATAAAAAATTCTGCAACAGAATTTATAGTAGCCGCTACTGGGAATATTATTTATTGTTTTTAAATTCTCGCTCGATTACTGTGGTTTACTGGTAATAAAATAATTTTAATAAAATGCTCGCGTTAGAGGGAAGATCGAGAACAAAACGGGCTATATCTTCTCTTAAATACGAAACTATAAGTGGTTATCGTGTATCACAACCTCCCGACCGATTTATAACCCAGTATTCTGTATATAAAGTAAAAAGGCGTCTCAGTTTTTGATTTTGTATATTTGTGCCCCGTTAGTTGACCGAAACTTTTTGTTAAATTGCAACGAACATTACAGGAAAACCGAGAATCTTCAGCGAAATATGAACATTCTTTTTATGTGTACGGTGATAAACATGTTAATTAAAAACCTCCAAAATATAATTAAAAGTAAATAAAAATAATTAAACAATAAAAAAATAATAAAAAAGCAATCAAAAAACAAACATTGTTCGCGTTTAAAGCCTAACATTGCTGAGTGGAAATATTGAAGCAGATTCTGAACATTTTTATTATTAATTATAAGCTAAGTGTTAGAATTAATATTATGAAGAACTCGTAGTCTGTGAAAGTTAGTACAATCAAACATCAGGTGCTGGAAGTTACCAGGTGAAGCTGATCTGCAAAGTGGGCAATTTGGTGAGCCGGTGAATTTGAACCTTTGCAGTATTCACCAAAGTCTTCATGGCCAGAAAGTACTTGAGAATTAATATATGTTATGTTTAGGTTTTTCAGCTGAATTCTATTTCTAAAAACGTTCCATTTAAATCTACATAAGATCTATGGCGATAGAAACAAACCGTTTGGAGTTAGGTAATATTGACTACTTCAATTACCTACACATAAATCGACTTACTGCCACTCCATCCGAACCTACAAATCCGCCCTTTGATTGATATCATACGGACTTCAACAGCACACGAAAAAGACTTATTAAATGCAAAAAAAAAAAAACAGTTAATGACCGCAATCAAGGACACCGCTCAAAACATATGGGAAAACCAATCGAATAACAAGTTGCGGCAAATTAAACTAGAACATTGGGAAACATCACACTGTGTAAACAGGCGAGAAGAGATTGTATACATTAGGCAGAATCCGCATCGGCCACACAAAACTAACCCACGGACATTTACCGCAAAGTGTGACCCTCCACCATCATGTGTGTTTTGTGGTATTCAAAGTCTGTCCGTTGACCATGTCATCTCCGCGTGTCCAAAACTGAACAAGGAGCGTGGAGAAGCTTTCTCATCCGCACAAATGAGAAGAATTACTATGGAAGAGGCGCTTTTTAATGATGAAGCTGCAGTCCAAAAGACGTTTAGATTCTTAAAAGCTGTAAACCTCTATTCTAGAAGATATAATTTTTAGTTTACGTATTGAAGAATTATTTGTAATTATTATTATTTTTTTCTTTTTCTTTTTTGATTTGATTTGATTTCTGAAGTGTGTAGTTTTGTAAAAGATATAACTTTCCGTTTTGAATTGTAATGTATAGGAGACGCAAATGACCTAGAAGTCGAACGTCTAGAAATAAATATATAATTTGAATTTGAATTATTTCTAATGTTCGGAAAGAATGTATAGAGTTATTGTTATTGATATTATTATTATTATTATTATTATTTTTACTGGTAATATTACTGATAATACGCCTATACTTTAGTAAGCATTCTCAATTTTCACATTTCATTTGTGAAGATTCCCATATGTGTCGTAGTATTTAACGTGGTCGCTTTTTTGTATTTCCAACTAGGTATAATGTTAACCTGCGATACATTCAATTTTTTATCAATTTCAATGGTACTATATATCAGTATTTTCTACTATCGGTGGGACTACCCGTTAATTTCCACATTTGCCTAACTTTTTGTTTTAATTCTTTATATTTTTTTTATTCTCGCTTCATGTGCTTTATTCATGTTTTTTCGAAACTATTTGGTATGACTATATCTGTGATTAGGCCTAGTTTATGTTTTTTGTCTATTAATACAATACTTCTCCAATTATATTTTATTGTCTTATTTGTTAGTTCTGTTCTAATGTAGTTTAATATATTTACTTTTAAGGACTTTTCTGAGAAACATCAGTGAAGATCTGTGTTTTCGCATGAGATCTAAATCGCTGATTTGAAAAATGAGAATGTAGTAAAACAAACGATTCCAACAATATCTACTAATTTCATCTTTACGAATATAATTCGTTTCTATTATTATTAATATTTTTACTTCCCAAGTGTCGTTACGAGTTAAGTCCTTTTCCGACTGAGATCAGTCATTGTGTTATTTCTAGAATTTCCTAGTGTACGCGTTAGGCTGAGTAAATTAGTAAAGTGGAAACGCCAAAATTTGTAAAAAAAAAAAAAAAAAAAAATAAAAAATAAAAAAATTGTTAATTCTGTTTTTAAACATTGTGCTGCTCGTACGTTTGGCGAAATGATTTAACTCGCTTAAAAGCCCATCTGCTTGCTACATGGAGTCGTCGAGACGATAAACGTGATGGTGCGTCTCTTCTTAATTCGAATAATGCGCTTTGTCGCCAGTCTGCCTATATGTATGTACACGTGTGAACCGTATCTGTTTCGGTAACTATTCTAGTGATCAGCGCGTTATTTTCCGCCCATCTGAATTCTATCGAGTAACCTGCAATATAGTAGAGAGGCAGGCCCGTGATGCAATATTGTCGTCGTAAGAAGTGGAACAATTTTCATCTTCGAAGATGAAACAACGGCACACTCGCAAGTTTAAGCGCATTATTACCTTCGACTTGTTAAAAGTCGCATTACCTACTAGACAACTTAAGTCCACGGTTGCCTTTTAAATCTGTCGGCAACACGTTGAATTGGGCCCGCGCCCTGCAATGTGAAGATGTGTGCACAACACGCTGAATCGGAAAGGCCTGCAGCCTTTCCGTCTTTCGCTGCAGTGCGCATTCGCAGTCTTTTCTCGTTTATTTTAAGTAATTGGATTTTTATTAAGTTCTTTTTTATCGTTAAGTGTGAAAACACTGACAGACGCTGCACTAGTACTCTAGCATTGCAGGGTTTTTTTGTCTTTTTTTTTTTTTTTAAACACTGAAGGCAATGCCTTGTAGTTGCAGCGATACACGTGCTGCCAGGTTTTCACGGCAACTATTCAAAGGCCACACTTGGAATTGTAGATGTTTGATTTATCCATATATAGGAAGTATGCAAGGTCCTCCTAAGTGTTCCTGACTCGCTCGGTGTGTACTAACTAGCGCGCCTATCACATATGTTTGCCACATTGCCTTCCATATAAGAGACTCTATTAGCGTTTATTTTTAATTAATTTTTGTAATAACTTCCTGTCGTGGATACCTCCGTGACGAAAGTCAAGTAGCAACTGTCGCGACGACGCATTACATTCGGAAAAGAGATCGCACGAGTGCGAGACTATCAATTTTCTGACTTGATTATTGCGCCGATGGATTTTGCTCATCTTTCGACCACGGTCTGTTCAAAATTCTGTTTATGATGTGGGACGCGCGCGTGCTATAGTAAAATTCGGCTAATCTATCGAGACACTTCGAACGGGGCTACGGAATAGTTGCTTAACTGCCGCTGTATGCATCATTTGTTCCGACTCTCCGAGTTGAGCATGGCTGCGGTTGAGCCGACGAGCGTGTCTTCGCAACGGCCAAATCAATTAATAGAAGCACCGCTGTTTTCGTTTCGCGTCGGTGCTAGTTGGGAATACTACAAGTCCGGAAAGTCTTTGTTTTGCTTAAATTCTCGGAACGTGTATAATTTCGAAGCATTGCGTTGCAACTGAAGGAGGTGTGCAGGTGACAGCGGTAGAGTTCGAGAATGAACTCTAATCTGTAAAATCGAAATAAGAGTGATATAGTTTATGTAAGAATCGCAAAGCGGTAGTGTATGACGAAATTCGTTAAATTCCGATTATTCAAATTTACCCCATCGTCCTCGATATTGTGCGAAGAAAAGACAAGTAATAAATTAGGCGACGGAATTGAATTTTAAGTAACATTTAATTGAAATTCTACTTTTCCGTGTCCGAGTTTGCTAGTGACAGGTTGGAATTTTCCTTCGCAGTTTGTCGATCACTGTAATTGTTCATCGAACAGCAACGTCTTGATTTTTGTCTAGTTCGGCTAGTTTATAATAGTTTCGCTGGCGGAATAATTTTATATAGGCGTAATTATTAATTAATTAATTAATTAATTTTTTTTTTTATGAGATTATCATATTAATAATGCGTACATCATTACAAAACTGATAATTATCATTGCACGCTGATTATTAAAATACATTTTAATTAGCCGTGCATTATTTGTTCGTATGTAACGGATTTTTAAAGCCAAACAATTGAGTTAGTAAACAATAAAACATAAAAAGCATCATTTACTGTTCTAGAATTTAGGCGCGAATTCGCAAACTGTTCTTTTCTCGCAAATCCTTCAGATTCACCTGTGTTCTTCCGTCACAACTTTTCTCTTTTCTGCTGCTCGAAAAGAGAATTCGGACACTTATTTAGAGTCATTTAAGCCTTCGATTGATAACATTTAATATTAGAATTTGTTACCGATCATTAGTCTCCGAAAGAAACCAACGACTCGGATGGAATAAATAAAGCAGTCATGTTCCTAAAATCTATAGAAATATTAAAGTTAATATAAAATGTTAATATGAATTTTGTATTTAAGTGTATAAGTAATTTTGTCGCTAATTTCATATTTCTATTGTAAAATAATAACAATATAATTATGTATTGCGGTCGCTAATATAACCTAGCTGTTGAAGCGACCTACATTTAATATAAATAAATAAAAACCAGTCGTGCCCTTTTAAATCGTCTTCCTAACTCATTTTTGATTTTTCTCTTTATCTTCCAAATTGTCTAGTGTCCTTCTTTTGATTTTTAATACATGCTCTTGCTGCTTCGGTGTCTGTCGCTCGGCGACTTGAATGTTCTGATTTTGTCACTGCTCCGTTGTCATCGTGAATCAATTATACCGTTTAAATATACGATTTTTCAATAAAAAAGTGTCGATTTGTAACGATAAAAAATAAATAAATAAATAAATAAAATACCTAAATCATCATTATTTTTTTTAATAGTCTACTCTCCGTATTCTCGTGGTCATTAAGTTATCTCGTTGCGATAAAGTCTACTTGCGTTGCGTTTAATTGTTCCCCGAAAAACTCGATGAGATCGTTACATTTATTTATCTCTATTGCTTAATTTTATTTTTATTTCTCTAGTTTTATTTTATTATTTCGTTCGTGCTAATCTTTTTCTTTTTTCACTCCATCGTTATCTGATTTTTCTATTCACTTTATCTTTTCGCTTAATTTATATTTATGCCAGATTCGTCTGAGCGGAGGAGGTAAGCCTGCCTCCAATTCTCTTTGCCCGGCTACCAAGAGTGTCGGTAATGCGGCCGCTTCGGTTAAGTCCGCGACTAAAATAAACAAAACTTCCCAACAATTGTCTGCTTCGTCCGCGCGTCTATTTCTTCTGTTCCGAAAGACAATAATGCTCCGAATATCAATGAGTCCGTCGACATGGATATTTCGACCGGTTTCATTAATAATGTCATCAGTAATGCTCTCCCTTTTCCTATCAAGTCTAGCCTTACTTCTGCCACTTTCCCCGATCACTACGCTGGTCAAAAGTTTGGAAAAAAAAAGATATCGCTTATCTCTATATTCCATATTCCTAGCTAAAAAGTTTTGTAATAGAGTTAGTGGTATTTTACTAATCTCGCTCCGATATAAACTTAATTAAGCTTAATTTTATATCAGTCGCGGCAGCTAATAAATTTTTACTTTCCGACGACGTCCATATAGATCGCAATATTCGATCCTTCATTCCTCCAACCTTTTTACTGTGATTTCGTGTGTAGTCCGTAACATCCCTGTTGATCTTTCTGTGAAAGAACTTTATTGTTGCGCTACTCTTCCGAGATATCTTGATCGCTAATATTTGTCGACTGTACAAACGTACTGCTAATAACTCTCTCATTCCCATCCTAGTTGTTGAATTAAAATTTTGCGAGCTCCATTCTCCTGTTCTCTATTCTCTTTTATGATTCCTATCGCGTTAAGGTTGAACTTATAATTCGTAAACCCAAACTATGTCACAATTGCCTCCGTTTTGGTCACTTCGGTGCTTCGTGCCGCAGTAAAACTATTTGTCCCAGTTGCGCTGATAGTCACCCTCTTCGGAATGTCCCATGGCCAAACAAAACAACCCCTCTTCATAACTTTGCGTTCTCTGCGGCGGTAACCATTACTCGACCCTTCTCTTGCCCGACTCCTAAGAAGCAAGTTAAAATTCATAAGATAATGAGTTTACAAAATATCTCCTACTCCGAGGCCAGAAACATTAGCCCTCAGTTTCTCCTGCTTTTACCTTTGCGGAAGTTTCAAACCCCGCTAATTTCGTAGCATAACCGAATTCTGCATCTACTACGAAGAGTCAAAATTATTCTAGCAGTTCTTCTTCCTCTTATGTCAGGGAATCATTCCGAAATCACCATTCTTCTTCGGAATCATCCAATCCCCTCAATTCTTATTACTCTAAACTAACTCTAAACACGCTGGCACTAAAGGATGCCGTTCCGTTATTCCTGTTCATCCTTCCAATTTTTCCAAAACTTGTTTAACTCCTTTCTTCACTTATCTTGGAATACCTTCATCGTTATCCCTATCCCGAAACCCAACTCTTGCTCACTTCGTTCAATTTCTCTTGCTTCTTGCGTCCGGAAGCTTTTCGAAAACTTAATCAACAGACGTTTTGTTTGGTGGCTAGAACATCACAACTTATTGTCTAGTAATACGTTTGGTTTCCGCCCTGGTCGCCGCCATCCTGATTGTATTAGTGCACATTCCTGGCGGACGTTTACGAGAGTCATTCATTAACAAAAAATTTCTTATTGCTTCTTTTCTTGATTTCTCGGCAACCTTTGACAATGTCCATCTTCCTACTCTTTTCGATTTGATGCTCTAGACATTCCGTCTCATTTTTCTACTTTTGTTATTAATCTTTTCCTCTGCCGACTCTCATTCTGCACTAGACTAATTTTTCGTGGATTACCGCAGGGTCTTGTCTTAGTCCAACTTTGTTCAATATCTGTTATATCAAAATTGCTTCTTTGTCTTTGAAACCCTCTTCCCTTTTCCTATGCAGACAACATCCTCATTTATTCCTCTCATCGTAGAATCTCGCAGGGGTTAGCCCCCAACTTGAAAACTCCTTAATTTCATTAGAAAACACTTTATCCAACGTCCATCTTTTCATCTCCTCTTCTAAGTCGTTTACTGTCGTCTTTACACTGCGCCCTTTTATTCCTTCCTCAGTCGACCTCGTCTTGAATAATGACCCAATCCCTCTTACTTTCTCCTTCCGTTATTTGGGTATTTTTCTGGATAGCATATCAATGCGTGTTCTTCTTCAAAATGCTCCATCTCATTGAATCCCTTTTACATACTGACTGGGGAAGTGATTCTGTGATCCTGCTTATGTTTTAGAAATCTTTTATTCGTTCTGTTCTTGATTACTGTTCCTATATTTATGGTCTAATTCTTCTAGATCCCTTCTGTCTAAACTCGATCGGGTTCAAACTGCACGTCTCCTTCTCTGCCTTGGAGCCCGAAAGTCTACTCCTATACCAGCTCTGCACGCTGAATCTCACATTCCTCCTCTTTTTCTTCGACGTTCCTTTGTCTATTTCCTCTTGCTCTCTTATTCCTTCTTATTCCTTCATCTCACGTAATTGTCGTTTTTCTGCTAACGAAACTCTTATTTTATCTTATAAATGTAAATAATTGAAAATGACACTGTTAATATGCGGCTACTAATGTTATATTTTTCATATTACACGAACGTCATATAACATTTACAATTCACGAAAATATATAACATTATTATTTATATACTGTAAAACACATTAAAAAAAGGAACAACTAATATACATAAAACAATAAATATAATAAAATAGTCCGACCGATTTCGTCAATTGTTCGACATATTCATAGACTGAATTTTATTTTGTTGTTATTTACATTATTTTGTCATTATTAAGGAATAAATCGATATAATATCATGATAGCTGGTCTTTGTAAATGTGGAATAGATGTATAAAAAATGATGAAATAATAATATAATAAATAAAATAACTAATATAAAATAGGAAAATATAAAAAACTAAAAACGTACTCCGAAAGAGAGCAGCCAGAGTCACACGAGTCCTTGGGAAAAAATGGAGAATAGCCGTATTGGATATTACGTTTGTTTTTCCAGAAGTACTTATCGAAGAATTATCTGAAAATACATTCCTAATATTCGCAAAAATTATTACCCCAATTAAAAACGCTAAATTATTATCTGAAAATATAATTGCTGGCATCTCTTGCGAGTGGATCGCGAGGAGGTAAGTGAAGCGAACGTTCGTCTAAAATGTCTAAATGATAACTATCCAACAAAAGACAGGGATACTCTGGAAACCGACGATCACGGACATTCCACGGCATTTTTAGACCTTGTTTTAAAAGCGGAGATAAAGCTGTGAATGATTTTAAAGAAGAAATAAACAGTCTCAGGAGTTCACTGGATTTACCGTTCACTGAGCTGCGCTTTTTAAGAAATGAATTAAGAACCGAAAAATATCTGAGACGGCGCTAGAAAATTCCAAAATGCGATAATTAATAGTTAAAGCGAACTGTAACGACGACAGCAGTCGACATTTTTTCGTGACGCAGTAAAAAGCGTGTATAATTCATGCAATAATTATCTACAAATGTCCTTAGGGCAATTAGCATGCTAAACGTTCAACTACAACGCAATGAATATATATTTCGTGCACTGAACCGTAATGGCGGAAATTTAAATAGCTTTCCGATTATTTATTTTTCGGCTTCCTAAGTGTAACTTTTTACTCAGACTCAATAAACTTCCGTCTTCACTCTACCAAGGAAACCTGATCTCGTTTGCCTTTTGTCAACATGGTTCTGATACATGTAAGGTTGCTTGATGCGTATCTCATGTCTTTTTCGAATGTTTACACACCGCATTCGCATAAATTATATATTCAGCTATAACGAATTTTTAGGTAACACACTTTCCACCAATATTCCTCCCAAAATTTAACAATATACAAATTATTATAAAAATTTTATCCTAGAAGCAAACATATCAATATTTTAAGGTGGTGGCGGTGGGGGGGTAAAGTTAATTTTGGTAAAAAAAGGCTCATTTTCAATAATTTTTCTTCATGCTCCAGTGAATGCAAATATATTTTATTAAGTGTAATGCAATAAAGTAACATTTGAACAATATTTTCTGAAATTTTAAATAAGAAATATTAAAAAATAAGCCGTTAGCAGCAAATCTTCGAAGAAGCCTCAAACAAAAGTTGTTTTGCGGTGGACAATATATCTCACCACTGGTTATCTGAAATCAAAAAAATCAAAATGCTACTGATAGTTAATCATTTTCTGGAGGTAACGCTGGGAGGATTTTTTTTTTTTTTTGACTTTTTAATTTTTGTTAACACTTGGTTTTGAGTTACAGTGTCCACTGACTTTAAAAATGTCAAGTACGAGAAAAAGGCTTTAAAGTTTTGTGTAGAAAAAAATTTGACTTAAACATCGGTACGCGAGTGTTTCTTCTAATATACTTATTCAGAGTCACCCATAAAGCTCACAACTTTCAGCTGTAAAATCTAAGGCGGCTTTTTGCACTTGTCAACGTAGAATCTGCCTTCTTTACTTTCAAGTGCAGCTTGTTGCTCCACTAACTGCTCGTTCAATCTACCATGCCTGTCCATTCATGAGAACTTGACCCCCTGTACTGGTGTTTATCTCTTGCATAAATGAGAGCAAAGCAAAACACAGCCCTCATTCAACATACATGAAGCCACATGAGCTGTGATTTCTCAACAACAGTTGAAGTACCACTCTCAGTGATTTTGGGGTAATTTTCCAAATGAGTTGATTCAAAATCTCACTGTTGTTTTGAGTGAATCCTCCAAGATATCGCTGCAGAAGTGCCCCCTTACTCAAGTCTTCATATATCGGTTTAATTCCTTCAGAAACGTCACTTGCAAGTGCAGTGTAACTGTGTTTGAATTACTTCAGGGCATTTGCAGCTGCAGCTTTCTGCCATTCACACCACGAGTATTGGCCGCTCGGGCATTTGTCGTGCTGCGGTTTCTCGTCCATCAAACAGTAATGGTAGTAAGTAGCCCAAATGGCACAAAAGTATTCAGTTTTTTTTTTTTTTTTTGGACGATGTACCTTTTGCTTCGACATCGTCTGTCTTGCGTTTCTGTGGAGGTATTACTTTTTTTGATTGATTTAATCTGGAACAGGTTTTCTTGCGATCTTCTCTGCTAATTTTTTTTCCGGCATTTTACTAATAATAAATACACAATCACAGCGAAACTAAAAAATACGAAGTTTAAAAGAGCATGAAACAGCTTCCAGGTAGCTGCCCAGTAGGTGTTCAAAACCGGAGCGGAGCACCGCTCACTCAAAACTCTATAGGTTCGTTAGTTTTGTTGCGATCGATTTCAAATTTTGACAAAATAATCTTGAAATGTTGTACATTCATATAAGCAAATAAAAAATGCAAAAAAAAAAAAGTTTAAAAACTTAACCCCCCCCCCTTAATACAGAGCCGATTAGTTTATCAGAGTCCAAAAAAACCAAAACCAAAATAAGAACTTGATTTTGCTACTCATTTTATTCATTCTCCTACCGGCACATGCGTTTTGGTGCACGGATAAATATCCTGCATAAAAAAACTTTGATCTCGACGTAGGAAATTTTATTTTGAACTTTTAGCTTTTAATCGCCGATGCTTGTAAGCTGCATTTTAAAAAATCGAATCGGTCGTACTCTATAGGGAAAAAAATTTTTATTGTCCTTTTATTAAAAAAAAAGAATATAAAAACAAATGAATAAAAAATAGCGATAGAAGATAAATTTATTGTTCGACTTTTTTTTGTTTCAATTTAAAATCTCTGACGGCGCTTGTTTGCTTTACTGGGGGTATCTCTTTTATGAAAAATTCTTCGAAAAATTTTATTCGTTTGTGTGGAACAAGAATGGAAAAGCAATAAGCGAAAGTCGAATGTTTGAAAATGCAAATGTTCTCATTACTAGTAAAACTAAAGAGAGAGAGAGAGAGAGAGAGGGAGAACAACGATTGTTTTTGAAAATAATCGATAAAAAGACAGATAAAGTTGCTTGTTTTTCTTCTTTTGTTTTTTTTTTTTTTCAAAACTTTTTCTTCATCATGCACAAATACAGCTAATAAGTAGACTAGCAAATGTCGGTGCATAGGGTCTTCTAACCGGAAAAATCGTATTAAAAATAAATAATTAGTCACCTATTAGCAGTGCTAAACTTGCGTATGCGATTAAAAGACGAAATCAGGCGGACACGAACGTTTACACACTCTTACAACGATTATTAAAAGTCGAATATTATTTAACACGTATACAGCCGCATTCCGAGCATAGAATTATTGTGGGGCACGTACAGATAATAAATAATAACAGGTAGTACAGTAGCGACATACTTGCTAACCTTTTTTACATTTTACATTTCGAAAAATTCATTAAACTCTGACAGCCTTTGCGAGAAAAAAAAAAAATCTTCGAATATTTCATGATGAAGATTATTTAGAATAAGGATTTAAAAAGAAAGAAGAAGAGGAGGCATTTCGATTTTTATTAAATCGATGATTTTTTCTTTTGCAATGGTCTAATTTGCGATTTATATTTTAATAAAATCACTTTGTTGCTTAATTTATTTTTCTTTTTCACGATATCTTTTAGAAGTCGATATAAATCAAACTTTTTTGTATCGGAAAGATTTCATTATTACTTCAACGAAGGTGATACCCCGGACAAGAAAAGGCTGAAATAGTAATACGAGACTCGAATAAGAAATTGAAAAATTAATCGGAAACAATTTTATGATGCAGTTGAATAGTTTACTTTTTTTATTCCGTTTCGTGTAAACTTTAGTACATGTTAAAGTGCGTATAATAAGGAAGGCGCTGGGATGGGTGTATTCTCCGTATAGGATGACAAAACATGTTAATTACAACACTTTAGTAAGACTTGTGGGAAAGAAAATAAAAGCTGTATTATCGACCCTGTAAGAATATACGAACAAAAAGATTACGATATATTTAATGCCAAATTACTGATATAGACCAAATGACGGCTTGAAATAGAGTTGAGATGTTTTTTGTATGCTACTTAGCATGTAGCTCAAATTGCGATGAAAAAATCAGTCACAATAGGAGACTGAAGACGACACTACAGTGAAAATTTGGTTTCCTTCGTCGATAGATCCTGTGCCTTTGATAATGTTCATTTGCCCATTCTAAAAGATAAGGTGATAGCAATTAACGTTCCAATGCAGTTTACTTCCCTTATTATCAATCTCATGCTGAATCATTCTATCCACCTCTCTGATCCATATTTTGAAACTTCAACAAGGTTCTCGTCCCTCAGTCTTACTCTTTTCAACATATACACTACCACCAGTGTGGCTTTTCTATCCCCCTCTAAATTCTTCGTCTTTATTCTTTGCTGATGACATCCTACTTTATGCCTCATCTCATGATATTATATCAGCCAATGAAGCATTTAATTCGTTTATTACTGTGCCGGACTTTCTTCAATTAACCTTTCTATTTCTCCTACTAAATCTTATTATGTCGTATTTACTCAACGACCTTATAATCCTGCTTCTGCCTATTTATTCCTAGCAAATACCTTTCTCGTGTTAATTGTTGTTGTTATCTTGATATCTCCCTTGACCGTCGGTTATCCTTCTCCGAACACATCAAGTATTTTTTTTTTTTTTTTTTTTAATGTCCCGGCTTTAGTTAACTATCAAGACATTTAGCCACCAATCATTTAATATAATAATACTGCCGACTAATGAAGGATACATAATATTTAATTGGGGAAAAGGTTATAAATAGACAACCATGGCCGTAAATGTTCAACATTACCCACGGAGCCTGAATCAAATTTTTAGGAAGGAGAAATTGGCCAGACTGAGTCCAAGGTACATTACCTGAACTTGCCTAACCAGAAAATTAATAAAATAGGAATTATAATCATCATACACAATAATTATAACAAACAATCATGGCCACAAATGCTTCAGCATAGTCCACGAATGTCCGCACAAAATCATAGCAAAGGAAAAACTGCCCAAGTCGAGTTCCAGAAGCGTTGGGTTTCCCGAATCAAGTATCTTTCCTTTTCAGCAACCAAAAGACTAAACCTACTGAAGGCCCTAATGGTGTGATGATCCTTATGTCCTTATTTCTTTATATAAATTTATCATCCGCTCAAAATTTGATTACTGTTCATTTCTTTGTGGTTGTACTTCTACGTCCCGACTCTCCGAATTAGATGTAATCCAAAGTTCTCGCCTTCGTCTATGCTTGGATGCTCTTAAATCATATATAATTCCAGCAGTCCTTGCTGAATCAAATACACTACCCCTTTCTATTCGCAGATCTTATTTGGGCTATCGTTTTTTTTTTTTTGCTAAGCGTCTTCCACCCACGTCCTCTACTCTTATCGATTCCTATCTTTCCATTTCTAGGAACTGGCGTTTCGCACCAAAGATAACCCCTACTTTATCCCTCATCTCTTTCCGACTTTGTTCGTTTTTTCTCTCTTACACAATTTCCTGTGACAATCTCGCCCATTTCACTTTTAATTTTACTGAATTCTGCCATCCTCCTAAAATGTTTACTATACCTACGCTCACCAAATTTTTTCCACATGCCCTAATTAGACAGGAATTCCACAGTGCTATCAATTCTGAATTTCCATCTCATGTAACCGTATTTACAGATGACTGGAAAAGGTCGGGTGGTGTCGGTGCTTCTTTTATCCTCCCAGATTCTGACTTTTCAGAATATTTTCGTCTGCTTCCTTCCTGGCTACATTCATAAACGTATTAATGACCATCTTACGTTCCATTATTTTCATTTCCTCAAATCACCTTTCTTCTAAACTCTTAATTACATCATATTCCATGTCCCCCCTTCAGACCATCTTTTTTCCCCTTCCTAATCAATCCTGTGAAACGGCTAATAACTCTGTAGTCTAGTTTCCTCTTGCTTCTTTTTTCTAAAAAATCCCATCTAGTCTTCTTCCACTATGTAAAAGTTTCCATCTCGGATCACGGTGTCGGATATTTACGCTTCCTCTTTTTCTAATAATTATTCATTTTTTACGTTTATTCAACCTAGCCTTCCCTTCTAATCTGTAGTTGCCCCCACTTTGCCGTTTTGTTACATTATTCACCGGCGTTTTTTCGCTTTTCGTCGGTGTTCCCTCTCCCCATTGTCCTATCCATTCAAATATTGAAGTTGCAACGCAGATCATGCTTTAAAGGTTCCATGTCTTTTTGCTACAGTTTGTGTTCAGGCTTGGGTTTCCTGCTCCTTATAGCGCTTCTTATATCCTATTATTTTCTTGTCCATTCATCATCGCCGTTGCTATATTAATTACTTCTTATTAATAATATTTGATACCGTACTAAAATGAAACCGACGCCTCTTTCTCCTGATCGTTTCTGGGTAAAAGTCTCCCTGGCTGATGGGTTCCAAAAAAAAAAAAAAAAACCGTACGTAAATTAAATAAATTATGCGTTAAATACTTTTTCCGTTTTAAGTTTTGTGTTAGTAAAGAATTGAAATAATACCGATTACGATGCCGAGCAGTGGTCGGAAAAACGGTAATATATGTAATCGGTATTTATAAATTTTACACTCAGACATGAATCTCTCCGAACGCTTCTGAATGAAGTCGGCCATTCAGTTGTCATTTTATTATTGGACATTGATCGAGCTTTTGAAAGCTTTTGCGAATGCACTGCCAACTGTGCTGTAATAGACAGCAAGGAGGTGAACTTTGATGCTGCGGCGCCGAAGCTGGCTTAATGAGTTCAAAAGTGCTCAAAGCTGTGCACCGTGCTAGTCATTGGGTTCTTAATCGTCTTCAGAATAGTGCTATTCTCCTTCTTATTTCCTTTTCATACGTTATCTTGCGCGGCCCGAAACTGTTTTCTTTCGTTTAATAAAACGCCGTGCTTCTGCAACTATTCGCTCGCAGCTGGTCCATTACGCAAATGCAGTATGTTGCCAGTGACTATACAGGTTACAGCGAATGGTAGTAACAATAAAGCAAGAACCGTCTCTGCAAGCGTCGGCGCGCATACGAATTTCCCATTTTTAACAGACTCTCCCACTTGCTGAATTATGTCCTCCTTGTCTTTCGCTTTCGTTTATTGTTTCCGCCCTAAACTCTTGTTCGTTAGCGGCGCACTGTTTGATGTTACAAAACTTTTTTTTAGCCCGCTTTTCAGGTTAATATCAAATGAGACACAGTCATTTTCGTAAAAGTTGTGTAAAGTTTTTAGTGCTTTCACGATGATATCTGGGTTTTTTCGCGTATGAAGAAAACTTTGTATACTGTTTTGACGATATTGGCGACATATTATGAAAAACGTATATTATCGATATTTTTCGGTTAGCGTAAATCGACCGATGTGTGTGTGTAGGTGTTTTTCAGTTTTTTCGGAAGAATATGGAAATGCCGTTGCATGGTATGTGGGAAACTATAAGAAAATATACTGTGTGTATGATATTCATGCGTCCACGATAGTGTAAATTATATATGTATATTGAAATTTTCCTAGAAAAATAAGAATTAAAACTGCTGCTACGTTTTTAAATGGTATTACGCAAGCATTTTTTTGGTTGCGACACTGATGTGTTACGATTGTGACAACTTTGAAGAAAAAATCTATCTTTTCCTTAAATTAAACCCGTAAACTTTTTCAGTTATCAGAGACCTTTCAGCGACTTAGAAAAAAAGGCTGCCCAAAGTAGCTGTATTCCGCTTTTCATTTAGACGGTGACTGAAATATAATTTTACAGAATTTTACGTTAGTATTTCGTCGCTTTTAGAAGTTATCAAACAATCGAATAATGAAAACAGACAATTTAATAACTACGTCTTTAGGAGAAAAGTGCCTGTCTGTCTGTTTTCATTATTCGATTGTTTTATAAATGTTTCTGAAATGTCTTTTATTTTGGCAGGATATATAGTGTATTACCGCATCATCGTGTGAATCTCTTCAACGTATTATTATAGCGATTATTAGTTCTGTACATCGATTTTGCCTGGCTTTTATGCTTGAAGCTTTTCAGCACACATATGATTTTGTATAAATGTGTGTTGTCCTTTAAGTAGAGATGGTGTAAATTTTGATTTTAGCGGTATGTTTTTCAGTTTATAAAGAGAAGCCCTCCGGATCGGAAGCCTTTTCGGTATCGAAAATATGAGACATGTCACGGCGGCGCTAGAGCACAAATGGTCTTTTAAAAATTATAAATAGTTTAGTTAAATGTCGGTGACTTTTTTGCAATTTCGCTTAAAAACACGACCTATTCGGTGGTTTATTTTTAATCGATGCCGCAATTTGAATTCTCCGGCCAAGGGTAAACCAGAGATGTAAATTATGTAATTTTAACTAGGCCCCCGTTCTTTCGTCAGATCCTTCCCCCGCCTTACTCTGCAGCGTCATCGGCAAATGGTCATTTATATGAGAACCTTTCAAATGACAAATTTCGTGCACTTAACAACGCTTGAAATATGCTGGTAATCGGAAGTTTTGGTACTTTTTCGTAATAGTGAAAATGTTAAAAAATAGTGTTTTTTTTTGTTTTTTTTTTTTCTTTTCCTGAAAAACATGATGTATCTATATTGTAAATTATTTTTCTAGAGTTTGAGGTGTTTAAGAATTCCGATTTAACGACACGCGGAGGATTAGGTTTTGATGAAAAATTTTACAAAAAAACAAATAATAGGATCAAAGAAAAGCTAAAGGAAAAATATGGGAGCTAATCACCAGTGAAAGTATGTGGAAAAAAGTGAAGGAGACGTTCAGAAATGACAGTATTAGAGTTTTATTGGCGGTAAAACGCCAATTATGGTAGACGGAAGATTAACCATGAACGAGTACGGTTGATAGACAAGTAGGAAGGAACAAAAGTGGACGCGGATATAGATAAACGTTTAATAAGAAAACGTTAGTCCAGTAACCTTCGAATGAAAATAAAAAGTAGAACGTGAGATACTACATGTAAAACACGGATCGGAATGGATTTTCGGATTCCGAGGCAAAGGCGAAGACATGCATTTTGGGTACTATCGGGGTCTAGGAATCTAGAACAATTTCGATAAATAAAACAACAGTAATCAAGAATAGAACGGACAAGAAATTCGTAAAACATGAGCAAGATCGTAGGATCATCTCCCTAATTAATCTAAGAAAAGGCTTTAATAAGGTTGATAAAAGATGGCCGATGTGGTTGTAGAATGAAAGGCAACAATCCAGATAAGCGAAGAAGGGAGTAAAAGGGTTTGAACTGTTATTTGGCACAAAGTTAATTAAGAAAAGATCAGGAAACGTTTTATAAAAATGACAGTAAAAGATTTAATAAGCGGAATAAAAATGCTGACTTTGGATAATTCTGTTGATATCGAAGAGTTTAAAGAATTAGCGTGCGAAATATTGCGATAAGAGGAATAAATGAGAATGTCGTCGATAAAAAAGGAGAAAAGTGTCGCAAAGAAACAATTTCAGTAAAGTAGATAAAGTCTATCAGACAGGGGCACTCTGCGCTAATCCACGAAGGATTAGTTTAGTGCTGGCGTATAGGAGAGAGGAAAGAATGACGGTTCTGAAAAATGGAAAAGATTATTAACGAGAGAAGCAAAGTGAATCGGAATGTTAAAGTAATTTTTATTAAAGAGAATGAAGAGATGGACATTATCGAAGGTTGCAGAGTTATCAAGAAAGGCAGCAATCGAGGATTTTTCATCGATAAATGATATAAGTAAATGTCTGCGAGATAAATATACTAGTCCAGTCGGGAGGGCCGCGTCCGGGTTGAAAACTAAACATGTTATTAGGTAATTGGAATGTTCGATCTGTCATACGAGAGACGTCTGTTGTATAAATTATCGAGATTACGAGAAATAAGCGAAAACGAAGTGAGAAAGAATCGTTTTTAGGGATCGAGATAATAATAAAGGTATTCCAGGATAAAGAAGTGGAATTAGAGCGCAGAAACGAGGTTAAACAAGTTCAGGAGGAGCCGAAAGGATAACATTATTCTGCAGCTGTCGTAGGGCAAGTTTCCTTCTTTTCTTAAATGTTCCTGGGGTCCTTATTTAATGAGCCTCGGCTATTGTTTCCTTAATCAGACTGAGATTTGGTCATTCCCTCTTTCCCTTTTCTCGTTTTTCTTTTTCTCTTTCACCTTCTCCCTTTTGCCCTCTCTACTCTACGGATCCTACCTTTATATGCGACCCCAACCATATCCTTTTTGAATGCCCTGCTCTTTTTCCCGAGTGCTCTCATCTATACGCTAAACTCTTGGCGTTGGATCTTCCTACCCCTTTCAATGCTCCCTTTATCCTTTCCTTTCCAACTCCAGCCGTTCTCCTTCTTTCCTTTATACTCTCTATCTTCGATCGCCTCAGAATCTGAGTAGGTGATCTAAGTCCATGTAGTTGGGTCAGTGTTGACACCGAGCTCATTAAAAAAAAGAAAAACTTAATGAGCCTGCAAAACTATAGACAAAAAAAGAAATACTCGTTTAGTTATTAATTTTGTTGTACCTCTTTTCCGAGTAAGATATATGAAATTTATATATTTATTATGTTTTACATTTTCGCAATAATTGATTTCTGAGAAAGCCGTTAATAAAAAATTCACCTTTTAATATCTCTGCCTGGGCAATATACATAATTACCGCCGAACACCTACTGATTAAATGTACAGTTTACAAACACTATCGGAAACAATAAAGAATACCATCCGATTTAATGTATTTGTTGTGCGATGAAGAAACCGCGCTTAATCGATTATTTCAATTTCTAAAATCTTCTAATTTGTGTTAAAGCTGTTATAATTTTGTTAATCTTTGTTAATTTCTTTTTATTTTCTTTTTTTCCTTGTTTTAGATTTTCGTAATTTTGTAATTTCTTGCCTCTGTATACGACACATAAAATAAGTAAATAAAAAAGTCGCTTTTTCTAAAAATCTTAATAAACAGCTCACTAAAAAGTAAAAACGAATTATTTGATAAAAAATTACAGTAATGACCGAATTTTGCGATTATTCATTTTAACATTAACCTGTTCGGGTCGCGATAACAAATTCACATTACAACAATAACTAGAAATAATTTAATAAGTATAACAACATAATCGAGATCCGTAATTATTGTTGGATTTGAATTCGGTTCTAATTCTGATAACTATTAATGTGTTGTTTAAGAATAATTATAATATTCCTTTAAACGGTATATTTTATTGTAAAATGAATTATCTTTTTATCGTGTTTTTATTTTACTTTTTAGTACATTTTTATTCATTTTTAGGGTAAGAAGTCGGGTTTTTTTTTTTTTTTTTTTTTTAATTCATTTACTTAACAATTTTTAGTGTAAATATTTTTTTGTGTTAATACGGTCAACGAAAAATCTGTATACATTTCGATATTGGTTAAAGAAAATAACGTTTAAACGTAATGATGACCTCGTAAATAGCGCTCTTAGAGGTTTCAATACCTTTAATTTCCGTATCGTCGATAATACGTTAGGTCACACGTATCGTCGCCAATTTAATTTTAAAATTTTAGATGTTCATATTTTCTCGGAATTCTGATGAAAATTTTTTGGCTAACTTTTGTCTGGCTATAATATTAAGCAAAAAGAAAGATCTCTAAAGAGATTCGTGTGTTTTTTAACGTTTATTTTAGAGAATTCACCGATGCCGAGACTGATGTAATTTCCAATAAAAAACCATTCGAACGTGATCAAAAATTATACGTACTAATTTCGTCGGTGAGATGAGCTTGTAAATTGCACTGTAGTCGATTCAAATTTTTGTTCTTTATTCAAATTTATATCCAATTATTTGAATATCTTATTAAAAATTATTTTTCTCCTAACTTAAGTTTCCACGCTTAATATTGATAACATTTCAAGTCAGTCTCACGTTCGTTATATTACTAAGGTATACCGAATATAACCACTAAAATTATACATATCTGTTTATTGAATCTTATTTAATATATGTGTTTATAATACTTTGTAAAAAGGAAGAAACAACTAAAAAAATGATTGTATCTCATTGCAAATTCCTCGACATGGGCTAGCGGTTATAGTTTAACATCAGTGCGTGCAGTAGTAAGCTTCGTCTTCCGACATAACTAGTGATTTACGCGGTGTTTTTTTGTTTTTCTATATAAAAAAACCAAAGTCTGGTGTGTTACACCATTTATAACTCAAGAACAGCTGGACCGATTTTTATGATATTTGATTTGTTGGACTTGTCTCCACTCCGAATAGCAGAATACGAAATTTAAAACAAAATTTATGAAGAAAATTCTTTTTTTTTTTCGCTGTTTTTTTTAACCCCAATTCAAAGGGAGGCTCGTCTGCGTTTACTCTGCTGATACTCAGCGGTATACGCTTATATGGTACAAGCGCTGAGTGATACACTTTCGAATGAACAACGCGAATCTTTAAAACCGGTCCACATAGACATAGGCGCGAATGAAGAAAATAAAAAAAAAAAAAAAAACGCGCTACTAACGTGTAACCTTCTATTTTTGAAGTCGATAAAAATGAGTGTTTGGCTTATAGGAATCCTTTATTAGGAGGTTCGCGGCTTCTGACCATGGCGAAGTCCGAAAGATGGAGTTTATATACATACACATATATGATTTTATACTTTGTCACATAAAGATATTCATGAAACTGTATTCAAAATAAAGTGTAATCAAATTTGGTATTAAAGTTCGTACCTACGTCCTTACTCATGTTTAATGCTTTTTTTTCTTTTTTTTTTCTTCTGAAGTCTATGCCTTATTGTAAGAATACAAAATGGTTTCCACGTGCGCTGTTTGATTTTGTTTTTGTCGAGTTACTGTCAATTACCTCGTCACTTTCAACTTCGTCTTCTTAGTCTCGAATCGAAAATTAAAAATTTCTCTTCGTGTAAAGCACGTTGAAGCTGTGCTTCGGTTCGCCACGCAGTTCGTCAAATTTCGTAGAGTAGGAGAAAAATTCTGTCAAAGTTTCTTGCGAAAGCTTTCTTCAGTTCGTCCGGGGCTCCAGTAATTGACTCTGCTTGTAATTCACTTTTTAGTATTTGCACGGCAGACTTTCGTAGTGCCTGCTAGGTTTCTTTTCAAACACTATGTAAGTAATTCGCCGGTGCATGGTTGTTCAGCAGATGCTTGCTTGGTGATACCGTCAAAAGAACACAACATTCCTTCCATGTAGAAGAGAATCTCGTTTGTGATACCACTCGTGCAGAGAATTACTTCGAGAATTGTGCCCTAATACCAGTAAATCTTTTCCGCTTCGACTAAAATACGCGCTGCCGTTTAAAATAAATTTAGCAAAAAATTAACCCGGGACAATTGTTGATTTTTATTCCACTGTGCTGCATCGTATTCGAACCTGTTTTCGAACGAATCTTCTATCTCGGATGCGCCCTAAACAGTTAATAGGAACACAGTCAAAGCCCTGCCTGCGCTACTAGCTAAATGTGATATTTAATGCCGGCTCAAAGAAATAGAAAACAAAAAAATTGCGTCCACTACTAATTCTATATCAATTTAAAGAAATTATGCGATGGCAGTATAAGGATAGCTCTTTTAATTAAAATGTTAATATTCCGGTTTTATGAAAATTACATGAAAAATCAATAGATTATTTGCAAGATTTAAAGAGCTTCTATTCGATTTTGATTATAAATGATTTTTTCGCCTTTAAAATGCGAGCTTTTGTTCAAAGATGTCCCGGTGTAGCATTTTTTCTGCAAAAAACGTTGTCACGCCATTAACTTAATGCCCCATTTGAACGCTCAATTAAATCGAAAAAGCGTAATCGAAATGGTGGGATTAAGCACTAAAATGTAAAATTAGTAAAATTTTCTGCGCCTCCTATTTTTTGAAATAATGAAGTAAAAAAATGTTTAATATTTTATAGGGATATTATAATTTAACCATTTTCTGTCGAAAGTATAAAAATAAAATATATTTAAATAAAAATGCTGACTTCAGGATTTACTCTAAAAATTTAATAAAAACCAACCGAAACGTAAAAAATAATTATTTTGGATGAAAAAATATAAAGAGTGTGTTTAATATTTACATTCTGTCAGCAATGAACTTGTAAATCGCACTTTGGAACGTTTCAAATTCTTTATTTTCATTTGAATCTAATTTTTTGTAGGAAACTAACGTTGATAACATTTAAAATTGGCGTTTATCGCTCGTGTAATTTTAAAATTTTACATGTTCGCATTTCCCTGTATTTTATTGATAATTTTTTGGCTTTGTAGTAATCTCTTAAAATGCTTCCTTTGATATATATATTAATATATTTTCACATATTGCGATACAGATTCGGGGTATGTTTACCGCGCTATCTTTCAACAATGTTCGAACTGTAAATTAATTTTCGATGATGTATATAGTCTGTTACCACGGATATTGTCGTTTGTTCGGTTTATCGACGGCGGGCGCATTGGGCAACGAGCAACTTATGTGATGGGGTACTCATTCTAAATCAATTTAATATGATATGATATTCATTCGTTTCTTGATTAAAAATTTATTCGGTCATCGTTATTTTGCTTCTCCGGCGCGTAGAATTTAAATTTTTTTCGCTTATCGTTTTTCGGATTGTCGCTATTTTTCGCATATAATCTTTTGTGCAATTCTAGTGTTGATTTCCACCGGATAAAGTATTATTTTTTTTTTGAGTTTCGCGAATTTTAAATCTTTTATTATAACGAGGTAAGTAGTAAAGCCGTGTTCTAGTATTTGTTGGAATGAACTATGTCAGAGGTTTTCGTCAGTTTCGTTGTAAGCATTTAACGGGTAAATTAGCAATATAAATAGAACAACGAATAATCATTACATTTGTTCCATTCGGTGGAACAAATATTATAATTTTTTTTTTTTTTTTTTTTTTTTTTTGTTAAATTTATTTGGAAAAATTTTTCGAAATTATTCAGATCGATTTCTCTGCGTATCAAAATTTTGCCATTATAATCAATACCATTTAACCGGTAAACTAGCTTTGTAGTAATTTTACATTCCAGCCACCATTTCTCGTCCCCTGTACACATACGAAGAAGGCTTCCCTGGAGTTTTATCATCGGTTCCGCAATATTCGTCTCCGTAATACGTCGCTACAACCGGTGGTACGTCGTTGTAACCGATTTTCCCCGTATATGCATGCGTAGAATGCATTACGACGAACGAATGAACCTTTTTGTACATTGACGCGAATAATTGCGTTGAACCTGGAATTATCCGCCATACGCGCACCATCTGTAGAAAATAAAATTTTTTCTAAAATTTTGTAATACATTGGACGGCGATGTAGATGGCAGCACATGTTTAACATGGCGTTCAATCGCTACTTCTCTAAATGTTAAACGCTCTCTTTTGGCGGCGTAGGAAATTTATTCAAATTTCTAAATTTCAGATGGGACACGGTCTCACCGGTTTTTAGTTAATTCTCCTTTTTTTGTAAAATATTATAAACATTCATAGATGTTAAACAAGTTCCAGCAAAAACAAATATGTTTAATCTCTAGCTGCTAGCATTTATCCGGTGTTACACACATCTGAGGGAAAAAAGTACATTAATGAAAAACGGAATGTTGCAGCATGCATGGTCGCAATACAACAACATCAGATAGCGATTTTAAAAATTCCATTTACTTCGTAGTACCAGAGCAATTTTCAGTAATGTACACATTTTTTTAAATCAAGTTTTTTGCTTCTCTATCGAAAATATTTTAAATTTGGTTACATGCGCTGCTTATGATTTATATAATTTTTTTACCGGATGAAAATTCAGGCAAGTAGAAAATGTCACTGAATGTACAGTTAGATGTGCCATCAGTGTCAAAAAAGTGTTTAATCGATTTATTTAATTTCCCGATAAGCGATATATGTGCCATTTTAATGGGGGGGGGGGGCACATATTATATATTGCATCTGATTTGACCCATCTCAGAAAAATGTACATTTGTGCAACACGAGCCTAGAAAGACAATTGTTATCATATGAATACGAAATTTTTATTATTCATCACTTCGGATATTGAATGAATCTCTCGCTCCAAATGATGTTATTCAAAATAACGTATTACTATTTCTAATGTTAACTAAAAAAATGATTTTACGCTTGATGAAAACCTAAAAGTAAATTTTTAATAACCGCAGTTCAGGTGATTGAGTATTAATGTTCAAGCCACTTTTTTTCTTTCGCAAAAATTACAAATATCATTCGTTCCATCAACTGAAATATTTTTATGATGGATCATAAGAAAATGTTGCTTTTCCGTTAACTACTTTACAAACATTTTTTCATATTCCGTTGTTGGCTATATTCCCCCACAGAACTAGACTCTAATCAAGATTCTCAAGTTCCAAAAATTTTTCGACTTTTTAAAAATAGTATTTGTTTCGTACTTCTGGTTGCTGGAAATAAATCGATTTTATACATTAAGCATTTTTAATACAACATAATGAGCTACAACGTTTCAACTAGAAACAAACCGATATAGCAGTTCACTGCCATTAACAGTTTTTATCAATTATCTCTCTGTTTTTTATTTTAAATTTGTACTTGAGTAATATATGTCATATTTATATATAAATGAAACATTTCTTTGTTACTGCATGTACCCAGACTTATGCAGTAATAAATAAATGACGCGTCTTTATTGGCCCAACGAAAACAGAATATTTTTAAAAAAACAAAAAAAAAAAACGGTATTGATATGAAACAAAGCCCAAAAGAAAATATATAAAATAATATTATTATTTTATATTTAAAAAAATAATAAAAAAAAAAAAAACAAAAAAAAGCGCCTTTATCAGTAAATGATGAAAAAGAAAAAATGAACCGTTTAGCAGATGTCAAAATTGAATTTTATTAATTATTAAAATACGATACTTTTTTTTTTTTTTTTTTTCAAAAATCGACTAAGCTGATTAAACATTAGAACTAATGTCAGAAAACAGCTTAGTATGTTATCCATTAACAATTTAGACAGTAACATATTTTCTTTTGAATGCGTTACCAAACTGAATGGTTATTATTCCGATCAGTGCACAATAATGTCGTGTGATAAAAAAGTTTGTTATTATATTGAAAAGGAAAAATAAGGAAAACAATAGGAACATGGAAAAGCGATCTTATTAAGGCATTTTGAATTTCAAAATGCTCCTAATTAACAGATGTTTTTTGTACGTTTGAGTTCTTTTTCCTATTTTTGATCCTAGTTAAAAATGATTAAAAATTTCCCGCGTTTTGAATTTGGGCTGCATTCGTATGTTCTTTTATGTAGTTTAAGATTTAATTTCTGAATTTTTGCGTTTAGATATAACCGATGACAAACCGTCAACTTGCACGAGAATTAATCGACTGTTCAGAATTAACTCTAGGTTAAAAACAAAACACATGGTAATAGAACGTAATTCGACGGCGACGTTTAATGTAGACGGGTTGACTCTGAATTTTGATAAGTATTTGCGCCAGCTTAAAAATATTCCAGCTTACTCCTTGTCCAGAGGTGGTGTAGACGATTTAGTGCAGTGTAAGCAACACTTTCAACATACTTTACACTCAAGTAGCGACTACATATTTTCTATTTTCTTACGACATCATCAGTAGGAGTCATATTTCTCAGATACGGGTAATGTAACATTGAAATCGTTTCATTGGATGTCTGTGTTATTACAGTAGTGGCAAGCGGTATATACGATTTTTGATTCCTGGAATCGACAGTTGTTTTTATTACAACTCCAGAAATTGAAACAGAAATAAAAATCTAAACGTCCAATGTGATGATAGAGTCAACTTATAAATATTCCACTCGATTCTAAGCAAATAGACTTGCACCTGCACCGCCGGATTGCCTCTGGAGTCGACGCGAACAATAGATTGGAGTTGCTCGTCTTTAATACGACCGCTGAACTAATTACCCAATATTCTGCTAGAAGCATGAGTCTCTCGATGACAAGCAACTGCATTTTAGAGGATATCCGAATTAAACAGCGCTACTATCAGCGAACTTGTTGTGAAAAGAAAAAAGGAAAAAAAGGAAATCTATTGTATAGGGACATACATTTCAGTCGTTAAATAGGTATTATCAAAATTGGAAGTTTAAACGATCGTATGATAACATTTTACTCGTATCGAACAACGTCGCATTTTAATATTATTAGAATCATTGCCAGAGAACAGTGCTGTAATCAATCGGACAAGACACATTTCCCGACGGACCTAAACATGTTCCCGTTTAATCGGAAAAGCGTATTTTCATCGTGTCGTCTACTTTAAACCGGTTTCTTTACAAACCAGACAGGCAGAGAAAACTTAAGAGGCCAGAGGATGTTCCTCTCTATTCGTGATTAAGCGGCAACCGTTAAAGTAGACGATGTAAACGTGATTCGATAGCTATGTTGGCGCGAATTTTATGTAATAACGGGGATTTTTATTAATTTACAACGCTACTCTTGGCGCGCTCAGTCTGCCAGCATTTTCCATGCGCGCATACACGGATTTCCTTTATCTGCTCTGCTCGCTGTCGTTCTACATCGTTTTTAACCAGACATACGAGAAGGAGAAAGAGAGTTTTCCGAGACTTTTTCGCGATATATTCCGGTATCAGTTTCCACCGATGTTATTTAAAAGTCAAGTGTTCGCGACCTTGGCACTGTAATTATACTAGTGTGTGTGTCTATTTTCTCCTTATCGTACGGTGGGTGGTCTAATGGTAATTTATGTTTCTTTATTTTAATTTCATTTTTTCTCTAGTTTCCATGTTTTCCTGTCCTACATGTTTTATCTCTTTTCATTGTTCTTCAGTGCATCATCAATTATTTCGTTCGCCAGTTGTCGATGTTGCGGTCAACGTCGAAACTTTTCGCATACGTGAGCCTGCTTCTACGGAATTGTTTACATTTCGTTAGCGCAATGGTGATTGCCGCCAAAAAGAAAATCCTCTTCTGGTTCTGGACCGTAGTCTATTCTGTTTGGACGATGTCGTTAATATTTTATTATTTCAATCGATTCGCGGACTATTCGAAACGCTCGATCCGTCTCGATTTGGTGAGTCAATTTGATTATTTTCGTTCATCCGTGCGGCTTCCAGAAAAATTGGTCAAGACTTTCAGGGAGAGCCCCCCCTCCCTCCCCTCGTCTGTAATAAATCTGTTAGGGAGCGAAATTTCAAAGCTCCAAAAAAGGCTATACGGAGGAAAAAATATGTATTTTGTATTTTGTATTTTTTTTTTTTTTTGTTTCTCTCATTCGTATCTTACAAGTGCGGAAGGGAAGGAAAAAAAACGTAACAAATCGCAACCGGCATGAACAGCGCAATCGCAAGTAAAATCGCAATGACGAAAATACTTTTCTCTTCGAAGGTGAGAAAATCTCCTTCGTAATTTAATGAACTTCGCATTATTATTCGAGAATTTTAGCGGAAATATAATGAACCTCGACCGTGGTTCGAGTGGCTCGCACAGTTCGGAGGGGGAGCAGAGCTTGCTTCAAAATAGGTGGTCGGCGAGGAAATTTTTTGTTTTATTTAAGTTCCGAATAATGTTTAAAATGTTTTTTTCTTTTTTATTTATTTCTTTTTTCAGTTTTATTTTGTCTCGAAATTTTACTATTGTTCTTTTTTTTTCGTTTTTTTTTTTTTTTTTTTTTTTGTGAATTCATTATTTCTCCCGAGGAAAGAATTAATTTTTATACCCGAGGAATGCTTAAATAAATAAAATGTTCCTTTTTTCCTTTTATGTATTTCGTTTCCGTTTAATGGTTAGTATATTAAATGTTCTCGCCTCCGTATTATTTTTCCAGTAACCCTTTAATTGTTGTTAAGCGAACTGCCTTAAAATAGTAACGTAGCGTCTCCGCCCCAAATCGTCATAAATAATTCGAAATTAAAAAAGAAAAAAACTTCTCATAAATAATAATGTCTACAGAGATATCATTTTTCCCCCCGTACTAATTTGAACGCTTTACCGCGGGTAAATTCGGCGCAGGTAATTCAGAAGCTGTTAATTTACTTTAAAATAGGAAATGTTAATAACATGCTCGTCTCTTTTGAGACATTGTACATTACTGCTACTGTAAGAACTTTCGTTTTCTTATCCATACGTTTAAGTGAAACGCAATATAATTATTAAAAAAAAAAAAAAAAAGAAAAAAACATTTTTATTGTCTTTTTAATGACAGCCGAGCGGCGTCTTCAGGACTCTTATAAATATGTTCATGTTTTAAAAAGGTAGCGATATTATCATTTTTAATATTTTCAAAATGAAAAATATGGATAAATTAATATAACATATGTGTATTAATCTTACGATTAATCATTAGCATAAAGTAGCATAAGCTTCTTCATATTTTATCACTATTACTAAAACCTCGCATTGGTCCGCCTATTGGGTCTGTTCACCTGCCGGCCGCGTTACTCGGGCTATGTTGGCCCAAATTTTCTCTCAAAGCGGAGAAAACGTGATTGTTAATTTACACAGTTGGGACAGCACTCGTAAACCGTTTAATATAAAATAAAATCGCTAAAGAACAGAACTGCATTTAATCCGCATAATGAGTTAGAACAAAACGACTAATGAACAAATCGCCAATGTAAAAAATTCCTAGTATCGAAAATATGTATATTTTCAATTTTAATTTAAATCGGGTTGCTTCTTTCAAATTTGAACAGGATCACATACTCTCCCCCGTAGAGAATAGTTGTATAAGTGCGTACATCGTTCTGTGGCCCGTAGTGTAAATCTGCTTGGTATTCTTGAGTCTTATCCAACTTAACTGGCCAAGATATCGTACATGTGTCACGCGTCAGACGAATTCGGTTTTGATACATTAAAAGTGTATCGAGATCATAATTTCTTTTGGCACTTACGTTCTATATCGGGCTGTTTTATTGCCAAACGTTATTTTAATTTTTTTACCGGGACATTTACAGAAACTCTCTTGCGTAATAAGTAATACCGTAGGTTTTGGCCGAAGCCGCAAACAATTTTCAATTATAATTTTTCTTTTTTTTTTTCTCTTTTGAATTTGTCTTCTTTCATGTCCGCGCGCTCGGTACCATTCATTTTCTTTTAGATTTAAATATACGATTGTTCTTTTAGCTGAAATGTATTATTATTTTCGCATTGTTCGATGATTTTTCCATTTTCTGCATTCAAATTAAACTATTTTAAAACAACGTTCTAATATGATTTCCAAACAAAAACGAAATTAAAATAAATAAATTTTTTTTTTTAAGAACATGCTTTTTTTTTAAAAAAAAAAAAAGATCATGTCAGGAATTAAAGAATAATCGCTTAGAAATATAACATTTTACATTGTTCTAATTGTATACGACTAAAGCTGATGTAATATGTTATATTTTACTTGTATTGCCTTTTTCTATTATTGCATGATATGTGTAACATCGCGGAGCCGGGCGTATCCATCACTTGCAGCCTTTAAGAAGCTGAGCTGTTCTGACTGAATCAATTAAACAGATATATATGAATATATATTTTTTATTTTTTATTTTTTAACTTTATTTCGATGATGATTAGCATCATATAAATTTTAACACGGCTATCACCATAGCTCTCTCTGTTGCTACCGCCTTGAGGATCTCCTTTCTTCAAAGCTTTTCAGGTAAATAATTTACAGTGATTTTATAAGTACGCGCGGTACGCTTTTCTTTTAGTAATACGTAAATGAAACATTGACAAAAATTATACCATCTCCAAAAGTTTATTAACATTTAGTACTATTTTTTTTTTTTCCTGAAAGAAAAACGTGGTTTTTAGAAAAATGTTTTTTTCATTTTTCACTTTTAAGTCATAATATGATCAAGTTATTATGAAATATTCAATCATTTAGATTAGATTTATTAGGAATTTATAACAGCGTTATTTATGAAAAATAAAATATTTCAAGCTGTCAATTGGAGAATGTTTTAGTCTTACAAAGTTTTTAAAAAACACATGATCAGCATCGCATACATGCTCTTCTTTTGAGTGGAGAGTACAATATGGAGAGGCAACCAACGAAAAACGAAAATGTGAGGAAGATAATAAAGTGTGGCTTAAGAGCGCAGACGAATAACGGAGACAGCAACAGAACGATGAGGTGAAGGGAACAGAGAGAACCACGGATTGTCAGGAAGACACTAGGTTGAGCAGACAGATAGGCGAACAATTGTTAAAAAAGGAGGAGACGTACGTATCCGATACCATAATCTGAGATGAAAACTTCTACACAGCGGAAGTAGATTAGAGAATGGTTTTTTTATAAGAAAATAACCCGAGCCAGGGAGTGTGCCGCTTCATTACCAACAATGCCCGAATGCTGGGAACCCGCAGCAAATCAATTTAAATGGAATGGAGAGAAGAAAGAACGTAGATAAGTGAGCGTATACGGAGAATAATAAAATCACAGGAATAATCAGGAAGGAGAGAACAGATGGCCTGAAAGGCGGACGTGGAAACTGATATAATTAAGAATTTAGAAGAAAAGAGTCGAGACCTAAAAACACAACCACAGGGAAGTGAACAGTAATGAAATTTGGGAAATAAGGATAAAAGGATTACCACCCCCATTTGGTTGAAGACAGGGCCTTCAGTAGGTTTAGTCTTTTGGATGCTACAGAGGAATTGATGTGTTCCGAGAAGGATAACCGACTGTCAAGGAAGATACCAAGATAGCACAATTAACACGATAGAGAGAGAAAGAGAGAGAGGTATTGCTAGGAATAGATAGACAGAAGCAGGATTATAAGGTCGTGGAGTAAAAACGACATAACAAGGTTTAGTAGGAGAAATAGAAAGGTTAATTGAAGAAAGTCCGGCACAGTAATAAACGAATTAAATGCTTCATTGGCTGATATAATATCATGAGATGAGGCATAAAGTAGGATGTCATCAGCAAAGAATAAAGACGAAGAATTTAGAGGGGGATAGAAGCCACACTGGTGGTAGTGTATATGTTGAAAAGAGTAAGACTGAGGGAGGAACCTTGTTGAAGTTACAAAATATGGATCAGAGAGGTGGATAGAATGATTCAGCATGAGATTGATAATAAGGGAAGTAAACTGTATTGGAACGTTAATTGCTGTCATCTTATCTTTTAAAGTGCGTAAATGAACATTGTCAAAGGCACAGGATACATCGATGAAGGAACCCAAAGTATAATGTTTTTGAATAAAGGATTTGTACTTACATAATCGTGGAGGGAGGGGGCAAGCGTTGTTAGGCATGCTCCAGACACCGAACGAAGCGCTTGTTCAACGTACCTTCGAAAGAACGTCTTTTAGGGGATGGAAAAAGGGTTAAATTATAGATGTAACCAAGTTCCGCGTTTTTTTTTTTTTTAACACCAATTTATAATTATATTTCATAATAGTTATCTTCTTATTCTATTCGATGTTTGATAAACCAATATTGTCACCTGACGTGTACCGCTCGCTTAATATTTCATTATCACACGCCGTCTAGAAGTGTGTTAAATTAAAGTTGCAAAACTAATGAAACATATTAAATAAAAGGTTTAAAAATTCCCCGTTTTTTCTGGGTTTTTTTTTTTTTTTGTACTGATATGTTAAAAAGCCAAAAAAATTCTCAAGTGTTTGATGGGCATTTTTAATGAGCACCATATTTGGAACATTTCCTTTGCTTACACTGTGTAACAACTCCAACGTTTTCGGTTGCTCGAATGATATTTTAATTGAAAATTTCGAAAAGCCAATATCTCAATGTTTTAATTAAGGTATCTGAAAAACTACGAACGTTAAAGAAGCGAAGGAAATTCGAAAATTTAATCACCTTTTAAATGAGGCACGACGCATTTATTGAAAAATCGACCAAGCGCAGTCGATAACATTTGATTTTTAGCGCGCGATGCACCGCTGCAACTGGGTAATGTTCGGTTGTGGACGTGGGACGTCGACTTCGATTAATATAATTTTTATTTTTCACTCTATAAATTTGCAAACTATGCAACGCGCTATGACAAAACAGACAGCTTTACATTATGATAAAATACTTATGTATTGTACATTTTGAATGGAATACTTATGAAAAATCTTGGTTGAGGTGAATTGAACACCTGGAAAGGCAATGTGTTTCAGCCTCACAATGAAGAAATAGGACTTGAATTGTGAAGAGTTTGTGTATTTTACTCTAAAATGTAGCAAAATGTTCGCCCGAGACTATATATAGCTATTAACAATTTTATATTTTGGTTTGATTAAGCTAATGTATTGTTTGCATGGTAATAGATATATGGAATGTAATGTTTTTTTGTTTTTTTTTTTTCTTTGTCGGGGGAACATGTTTCAAAAAAAAAATAAAATAAAATGAGGGTATTTGAAAGGAGAAAATGAAAATATGTGGTTATTCTGGAGCAAAAAAGTATTAAAAAGATTTAATATTTTTTTGTTTTCATTCTGTTCTTCTTACCTTTCGATACGTACGTGTGTACCTTCGTTCGTACTGAAAAGTCTTTAATTTTCTGTTGTTTCGGTCTTCCAAGGCCGCACTCGCGAAAACAAGTACGAATATAAAAAATGGTAAATTAAATTGAAAAACGAAAGATAAAATATCTCCGTGGAGGAGCACGTGCCAAGAGTATAACCGGAAGATTAGATTATTTGTCATTTTGAATAATATTCAGAAACACCGTGTTAAAATAATGTTGCTGTAATCCATCCGAAACGACAAAAATATGCATATTATTTTAACACGGATCTTTACGGGAGATTATTTGCGTAAAAGCTCGTCGAGATAGCCTAGTTGCTAGAGTAGTCTACTTCCATTACAAAAGTGTTAAGTTCGATCTCAGGCGACGACAGAAATTACAAGGTAAATAATTAAATTAATCGCTAATAATCACGCGGAAGGCAATGGTAAACCCCCACGCATCATATGCGCGCCAATTAAAGCATAGTAGACAGACACACACCTAGCGCTGCGTTTGTATATCGATAAATCAAACAATCACAATATCAGTTTCAAGTGTGGTCTTTTGCGACATTGCGTAATAACAATTGCCTAGGACAATATGCCCCTATGTCTGTACAGCTAGAGTGTACGAATACACGTGTAGCTACGCCCAAAAATCAAGTTTGGCACTCTACAAAGGAGAAGATTTGGTTGAAGTAATTTTAAATCTGTCAAACTTGGTTAGAAGCGTTGACACATTTTCTCTATTGAAACGCAGCCTGTAGTAAAATCATTTAGTTCTGAACATCACACATGTGTAGTGTAACAACTCTGTTTTTCCGGCCATTATAAATAATCGCTAACGAACATTTCGATTTGACACGGCTTCTTTTAAATACATGTTCACTACGAAACCTTGCAAACCTTGCTGTCCCCATAGTCGTGTCTTCATATCATCAGAGCAAAATATGTTCGACATTATCAACACGCGGTCACTTATATTCGGTTGTCCTTTTATCCATCAGCGTTGATTTGTTTCTCACTCCAAAGGTGTCCGTGCCTAATATTTGAAATCCTATTCAACATCTCCTTCGTATATCATATCTTTACTTCCTTTCCAACGGCGATGGATGTCCACTTCTGAACTCTTAACCACCACTCCTGGTGTTGTGAAAAAAGAGCAAGCACGGCTTACCTTAAAATCTTTGGTTCGCGTAAAGAATTAACATTAAAAACCGATACCACAAAAATGAAAAAAAAAAAAAACCATTGAGGATTTTTGTAAGATTTATTTCAGTTATTTTGGCGCGCGTCATTAGCAACGGTGTCATAAGTCGAACGTGTGAGGCAAATTTCAGTTAAGTGACTTACAGAGAAAAAATGGCTCGCTAATCATTTGACTGAATTCTTCAATGAAGCCAAAGTAATAATAATGTCTACCACTAACAGAAACTATTGATGGTGATTTCAGATTGAAAAGCAATGTCTCTTAAATCTATGCCGTTACAGTGATGAAAAAATAAGTAATACCATGTTTGACACGTTCCAGGTCTATACTGCCAAAGAGAAGATTGAACGGATTTAAGAGGCGGAAATATTTACAATTTTCCGGGGTAAACAATTGTAAGGCTCAACAGACTGGTTGAACAGCGAGTAAAAAAGGGGTGGTGCCGATAAGTATTCTTGGCCCTCTTCAACTTTTTCCTTTTTTTGTATTTTGGTGCGTCGTTTGGCAATGCGAAGAAACCGGTTGTCGGAATTTCTTGCGAACCTACAATTACTAAGGACTCGCTGAATTTGCAAATATAGGCTACTCTGTCGTCTAGGTCCGGAAGTAGAGTTCTAATCAACAGCTCTACAGTTGTCCTGTGAGATAAAACATTTAGTTCGTCAATAATCGCTACCGATGATGAACACTAGACTTTGGCATGTCTACTCCGCCGGCTGTATTCTATTCAATTTTGTAGAGATCAATCCATCCGTTGCCCATTAAAATTTACGTATTTCTTAGAGAATTTCTTTTACTAAATTCGTTAATCGTGCTCTCCGTCAAGCATGTGGATTCGCGTTACTTTTTACCGTTAACATAAGGTGCTAGTCCGTACTAAGATGCTTGACTAATCAGAGATGTCGTACTTTCGGGACTGTCTCTTCCTCTGAGTATGTGTGTGTACCCCTTATCATTAAAATTAATAAATGAAAATGATGCGGTCGTATGGTTAGAGGCGAGGATCGATGGATAAATTTGTCAATATCATGGAGACCTGATGGATAACGAGCTTTAGCACGACTGAAAAAACCAGTGAGTAGATGAAATTCAAAAATTTAAGGCAAATTGGCGGGAAGAAGCACAAGATCACGACGCCTGAAAAAAAACGTGGGAAAACTTTCGTCCAGCAGTGGACTGATAACGGCCAGAGAAGAAGCAGAAGATGTACACGTGATACCTGAAATCGAATATTGGCAGTGCTAGCGAAATCAGCCGAATAAACGTAAGGACGAAACATTCAAAAAAAAAAAAAAAGAAAAAAAAAACGGAAAGCAACTGGCTTGCATTATTCTTTCTAGATTCGTTAGGTGCATCACGGAAAACTTAATTCTACAACATCCGCTATAAATTATTAATAGTGGGCCATATTTCACTCTTAGAATAAAATGGATATAACTATTGCAACAAAAAAAGTTACAGAGGGTTCTTGAATGGAACGGAATTCAATGAACTCATACTAAAAAAAAAAAAAAAAAAATAGACAGGTGTTCATATATTTCAGTAGAAGTTTTAGTTGCCCCGTTGCTGCTACATTTACATTTCATTCAGTATGCAGCTAGCTTTGTTACTATCTATAGGGACTGTATGCGACATATAGGCCAACTGAAGTGTTAGAGTAACGTAAAGTTAACATTGGCTACGTACAACTGTAGAACACTTTCATCTGAAGATTGTATACTAGAATTAAAGCATGAACTCTTTCAAAGATAAAATGGGACATAGTAGGATTGTGTGAAACCAAACGAGACAAAAAAGAATTAATACATCTATCGAGTGGTAATGTCCTTTATAATTTCAGAGAAAGAGGAAATAAAAATGGAATTGGATTCCTAATGAACAAGGATATAGCTGACCAAATAATTCAGTGCAGGGCTGTCAGTGACAAAATTGCGGAACTAATGGTACAGATTATCAAAAAGGAAAAATTCAAAATTGTGCAGATATATGCTCCAACAAAACATTCAGAGGAAGATATGGTAGAAGACTTTTGCGAATACCTAGAAAATACAGTGGAACGTTCAAAGGAGCGATATGTCGTGGTTATGGGAGACTGGAATGCGAAAATATGTAAACCAAATAATGAGGCTTTTGTAGAAAATCATGGATTGGGAATTAGAAATGAACGTGGAGACAGACTGTTAAGATTCGCAAAAGAAAATAAACTCTATATCTCATGAATACTTATTTTAAAAAGTCAGAGAAAATCAGATGGGCCTGGCGCGGTCCAAATTGGACCACAAAAAACGAAATAGATTTTATTTTGGCAAAAAATTAAAGAGATAGTAAAGCATGAGTATCATTTAATACGGGAAGTGACCATAGATTACCGAGGGCAAGAATAACCATCAATAAAAGACGGGAACGTGTTAAAGCAATCATAACGGGCAAAGGACCCAATATAAATTGGGAAGAGAACAAAATTGAAATTAAAAGACAAATAGAGAAAAATATTACTCGTCTTCAAAAAGAGACACAAGAAGTGGACGAATTGAGTACTCTGGTAACAGAAATATTGGAAGTCAAGATACCAAAACAAGCGAAATCAAGCAAAATATCACAAAACACTAAGGATGCGAAAGAGAAGACGGATGAAAATGGAACAGGATACGGACAGGATTGAATACAGTGAAATATGTAAAACTGTACGGAAAAGTATGCGAGATGATATTAGAACTCGCAATAATAACTAGAGGATAGAAGAGACACAATAAAGAACAACAGAAGTATGAAAATATTAAGAAGAAACTTGACTCGATGTCACCGAAACTATTCATTATTGCAATCGGTATTTGAGAAATTAAACTGGAACGGTAAGGGATTAAAAATTGGACAAACATATCTCAGCCACCTCAGATATGCGGATGACATAGTGCTTCTTAGCGAAGATATAGATGAACTAAAAGAAATGGTACAAGAACTTAATATAAGAAGCAAGGAAATAGGTCTGAAAATCAACATAGCGAAAACTGTCTTACTACGGAATGAGTTCTCACAAAATAGCAATATTATGATAGGACCAGATGACAGTGTAGGAAGTGTCCTCATTTAATTATTTAGGGCAGATTATGAAGGGTGACAACAGATTACAAGAGGAAATAACACGAATAATACAAATGGCTATGCTAGGGCACATGGTAAATTAAAGAACATCTTACCAAATAAAAAGATTCCTGTAAGTCTTAAAAGGAAAACATTTAATCAATGTGTACTGCCAGTGATGATTTATGGATACGAAACAGGGAACACCGCAGCAGCAATGGAAGAAAGACTAAGAGTGGCGCAGAGCAGGATTGAAAAAAAAATGATTGACATAACTGTAAAGGATAAAAAAGAAAATAAATGCATCAGGGAAACTACAGGAATAACATATGTAGTAGAAACAATAAAAGAATCAAGATGGAAATGGTCATCTCGCAAGACATCCGGAACTCCTTGCGAATGACAATGTGGGCGCTAAATGGAACACGTAAAAGAGGCAGACCGTTAATACGTTGTGTAGACGACATAAATAAGTTTCAAAAAGACTGGACGAGCAAAGATAGGAAAAAATGGAAGAAGGAACTTATTGAAAATAGCCGAAGATGATGATGATGATGATGTAGCTTTCAAGCATATGTATAACAATCCTTTTTTTTTCCCTTTAATTATTGTTCAATATTGCCATTCTATATATGTATTGCGCTTTAAAGCGTTCATTTTTTATAAAATTATGCCCTGATGTGTAGTTTTTCGAATAGTATTTTTTTTTCGTTTATTTTTTCTGAAATTGTTCCGTTCGATTTCTTTTCCAAGATGCTCTATTAATTTTATATACGTAAGTATATATGTAATCTCTATTTGATGTATTTGTGATTATATTTGTTTTTTATTTTATTATTTCCTTTTTTTTTTACTTCTTGCCTCAATATTTAACCAGTTTTCCCAATTGAAAATTATTCAGTACAGCGAACGAGCCAGTATTAAGCAATTAATTGATATTAATAATCATTAAAAAACGTTATAACAGTTCGATAGCCGCTTTAAACACATTAGTTTTCGCTAACCGCTTGATACTAATACGACCTCCGATGAGCGTATCGAATGATTTTCGATGGTTTTTCCTTTCCCTTATTCTTTATCCTGTAAACCCCAAACCGTACGTTGAATAGATGCTCGCCGTTCTTTACATTTTCACATATAGGCATTCGAAAGTTATAAGTGTATTGTGAGATCTTTTAAATTTTTCAGAGCGATATAGTTCTAATAAAATCTCTTTGTGTAAGTTAGAATGCACCATTTGAATGGTATAATAATAGTCAATAATTTTCACTTTATCCCAAAAAAAAAAAAAAAAAAAAAAAAAAAATAATCTGCGTTTATATTTCAGTTGAACTTTTACACATCCATTTAACTTAACTGTATAGTCTACGTATCTCATAATTGCTTAAGAATCGAGTTCTATATCTGATTTCGTGGAATTTCTTTTCTCTTTTTTTTCTACGTATAACTTGGATAAATGTGCGAGTATGTGTGTGTATGTTTTTGTACGCTGCTTCTCTGCTTGGAAAATCAACTGGCACACGGACGGAAGTAAATGAAATCGTTTGGACTGAAAATTTTACGTTAGTGAATAAAGGGACATTTTCTTTTGCGTGAAAAAATGAGCTTGATGATGAGATTTATTACTCGCGTATGCGTGAGATATGCACATTCAAATGCTAGAGAAAAATTTTAAATTTTTTCTCTTCACGTGTAAAAAAAAAAAAGAGAAAAATAGCGATGATGGTGGTGATGAGATTTAATACGTAGGTGAGCGTGCAAGTGTAATAGAACGTGTGTGTTGTTATATTTTTTGAATAAGATCGAAAGGGAAAGTTTAAACAGACTGCAACAACTTGTACTATCATCGCAATATGTGTTCTGCCGAGGGAATCGAAATTAAATTTTGACATTGCGAATTGGAAATATATTGTTAGGAAACCGTTTCGGCGTTGACAAATGTTACGTGATTGAACGCCTGGAAGACTGCTGGTATGTATAATAAAGGAGCGAAAATGATGGAAAGTATGCCAGAAGAAAAAAAAGCCCGATTTAAAGAAAGGACCAGATGTCGGGTCTGGAATCGATTTCAAACGCCGACTATCAAACAAGCGCGCGGTTATGATATGCGATTTGGTCGAAACGGAATCTAATCCTCCGAGATAAGAATGTCCGTACTGGAAGCGGCTTTATCTGCCGCTCAATTTTCGCCACATATAACGCGAAGTGAACGTGATAAGAGAATTTGTATTATTATCCGTCTCTGAGCTGTCTGTCACTTTCCCGCTAATTCCGCTGTCATACTTCAGCGCAAGACCCCGTGCCTATGAAGCACTGGGGGGGGGGGGCTTTCAAATTTCCTTCGGGGCTTCCGGTAAAATAAGGAAAATATGAACATTTTCGAAGAGAACACGTTAAATTCGAATCAATGTCAACTCATTGCGTATTTTATTTTTAACAAATATCAGTTCACCGGTTTTTTGTCTTTCTCGAATATTGTTCTCGCGAAGACGCTGCAATGCGGCATGATTTTGAGCCTGACCGGTTTCACTGTTAACTGCATTTTATCGCTGCATTCCGAGATTACTCTTTCACGTGAGGTCGTCCCGTTAAAATATTTCATAGGAGATAGGTACCGAATTAACCTTTTTCAATTTAATTTAATCATTGTATATATATATATGTTTACGCATCGTCAGCTCCTTGGCCACCGTACTGCACAATACAAGGTTGTAAAGCAAATGGGAAATACAGAAAAAAAAATGAAGATACAAATTTAATTTTAACAGAAATAGGTTGCAAAATTCATCTGGCAAATGAAATTGGAGGGGCCAAACTATCGATTTTCCGAAAAATGATGATTATTTTTCCTCTAAAACGCTAAAACTATTGTCTCTCTCTATTGCTGGTTTTGGAAAAAAGAGCGGGTTGTTTACTTATTTACTTTTTGCATTTATTTTCCTTGACAAGCGTAAAATATTTTATAAAGTTTAATTTTAGAAAGCTGAAAATTTAAGGCTCAGTTGGATTTTACGTTATTATTTACACGGAACATCATTTTCTTATTATATTAAATTATAGTTCAAGTCTATTAATTAAATGCAAAAAATTTATTTGGACGGAAATTTTAAATTCGGGTACTTAAAACTAACTTTCATCACATTTTTCAGACTGCGTTCGATGTGGTTGCGTCTAGCTTTGAAATTTTGAGCCTTATCACGGAAATTTCAGAATGTATACGACCACGGATATAAATTTAACCTTAAAATATTATCGGGTCGATTATATATACATATATATATATACATTCAAAAAAACGGAATTTTTAATTTCACGAATCCTAAATTTCTGGGAACTCTAAACTCACTTTTATTCGTTTAATTTTTTTTTTTTTATTTTTTTTTTTTTATGGCCTGGCGGCTAAGTAGCTTACCATTTGGCCACTTCCATATTCGTTTAATTAGATTTATTTATTTATTTTTAATACATACATCCGTGTATGCGTTTGTGTCTGTATATATATATATATATATATATATGTGTGTGTATATGTATATAAATATAAATATAAAAAACTCGGCTATTTGGTCCTCGCAAGGGGTTCTGCTATTTGACCCATCTTGTTTACATTTCTATCTCTTTCTCTTCTATATTTTGTGTAAAATGATCAAAATTTACTACGTCATTCTTACCGGCATCGACAAAAAAAAAAAAAAAAAAAAAAACATAATCACAAAAATCTTATATCTAATGGGTGCATGATTAAGAATGACATTTTCATTTAACATTTAACTTTCGTTACATAAAATTGGGGCGAAATAGTCAGCGCCTTGTAATCCAAGTCTGCCAGGATAAGTAGCGTTTTAACGCTTTTTTCCACATGTCTTTTAAGCGTTGTCAACTATCATCCTTAAGTTCACTTTTGACGTTACAATATCTAATAAGGGCCGGCCTTAGAATTACGTTGTAATTAATACATGCACACGCACACACACACACATACACCTCTTGACATTCAATTTTTTTTTTTCTAAACTTTTTTTTTTTTTAAAAACGTATATTTCAATTGTAACATTTAACAATCTTATATTTACGTCCGTCAAGCTTGCGCTTGTCAACGGAGTTCTTATAATTTATCTTATTATAGGTTTTTAAAGTATATAAGCGCTCAATCATCCAGCATTTTTATCCATCCATCCACTTCATTTCCACATAGTTTTCTTTATTTAATTTTCCCTTTTTTATTTTATTATTTTGTTTATATTTTTTTCTATTTGTAACCACTTTCTAACACCCTCTTTCAGCTTCCTCTCCATTTTTTCCTTTATTATTTCTTCCGGCATTTTATTTAGCATTTGCGCCAACACATATTTATCCATTTGCTCTCCATATTTTGTTCTGACTCTCGGCAGTTTATATCTGGGTCTATTTCTTAATTCTGTAGTTATCTCTATTCTTTTTTCTATCTTTGCTCTACTGTCTATTTTTAAGTGTTCCCAGAATTTTAAACTTAAGTACAACCCTCTTACACTTAATAAATTTTCTTTTTTTAATGTCTCTTCTGAATTTACATAATTTCTTTTTGATATTAATCTTATACATTTCGTTTGTAACTTGTTTACTTTGCCTATATACGTTTTCCTGGCTATTCCCCATGCTTGTACTCCATATCTTAAGTGCGATTCAACCAGGGCATAATATATCATCTTTAATGTTTTAATACTTACATATTTCTTCAATGTATACAATGATGGTATTACTCCCCTTACCTTTTTTGCTACATAATCTGTATGTTTATCCCATCTTAAATGATCATCTATTATGACTCCTAAATACTTGTAACTTTGCACTCTTTCAATTTTCTCACAATTTATCCTTTTGCATTCCTCTTTGCTTTCTATATCATGAACACATTCGTTTGAGTGCATTGTAACTTTCGGCTCAAAAACTTTTAGAAGAATCATTTTCAATTAACTACGTCATTCTTAACCGACGTGTACAAAAAAAAAAAAAAAAAAAACCTTTATTGTTCAGTCACATTTTACATACAACATTATTATTTACTAAAAACTCTCCTCTTCCTCGTTGCACTCTCTCTTAGCCATTTATAACTCCTTTCTAATCTCTAGTCGCACTCCTAAATCCTGGAATGTTCCTATTCCTAAAAGAAACCAGTTTTCTTTCCGACCTATCTCCCTCGCCTCTTGTCTTCGAAAACTTTTCGAAGGCTTGATCAACAATCGTTTAGTCTGGTGTCCGGAGCATAATTATCTTCTCCCTCCTAATATGTTTTTGGTTTTTGCCCTGGTCTTGGCCCAATCGATTGCATTAGCACCTTTCTCTCGAACATCTACAAATCATTCTTAGATAGAAAATTTACTATTGCCACTTTCGTCTACGTCGCATCTGCGTTTGATAGTGATCATCTTCCTTCACTGGCTTCTAAGCTCCTTTCCCTCAATATCCCTCCTAATCTCGTTACCATTATTCATAATCTGTTCCAAAATAGGTTACTTTTTCTTTCGGTTCCTTCGTTTTCAACAATCAGACGTTGTTATCGCGGCCTGCCTCAGGGTTCCTGTCTTAGTCCTACTCTTTTTAATATTTATCTCCTTCATATCGCTACTCTTCGCATGCATTCTTTCTTCTTCTCTCCTTTTTGCGGATGATATCCCTTATCTACTCCACTTCAGACGAGCTAGCTACGGCCAACGGGGAGATTAATTGTTCTCTATCAGTCCTCAGTAGTTCCCTCTCTAGTGCTTTTCTTTCTCTTTCTTCTTCCAAGTCTTCTTCTATTATTTTCTCCCTCCGCCCATATAATGGTGCTCTGGTAAACATCATCTCCCCCAACTATCCTATTCCTACTGTTAATTCCATATGCTATCTTGGTCTTTTCCTAATAGTAGACTCTCTTATCAAGAACATATCGATTACCTTTATATATCTTGTCTTAAAAGACTGAATCTCCTGAAAGCCTTGTGTACTCTCAAGTGGGTCGGTGATCCATATATTCTCCTAATTTCATCATTTGTTCCAAACTAGACTCTTATATGGCAATGCCTCAAACTCTCTCCTTCACAAACTTAATAGGATCTAAAACTCTTGTCTTCGGCTTTGCATTAGGGCCCTAAAGGGATCCCTGCTATTTTGTCCGAATCTAATATTAAACCCCTGCTTATCCGCAGATCTCTACTTGGTTACCGTTTTCTGATTGAACGCCTCCCGATCTCTCCATCTAAACTTATTTCTTCCTATCTGTATATCAGTGACCACTGGCGCTTCGTTCCCCACAAAATCCCGGTTCTTGCGCACATAGCTGCTCGGATCTTCAAGTTTTCTCCTTATGTCTTTTCCCGCAATAAGCTTCCTTACTTTTCTTTTGATTTCAATAGAATATGTCTCCCCATCTCACTCTACTCTCTTCCTCTTCGCGTTAACTCTACTCCCCAGAGTACAGTGGTCAGTGAATATGTCCTCATTTTAAATTCTTCATTTCCCCGTCATGTAAAAATCTTCACTGAGGGTTCAAAAAATGATAACGGGGTGGGCGATCACTCGGAATCCTTCAAACGTCCTTCCTTTTGTTCCATTTTTTCTGCTGAAGCACATTCTCCGTGCTGTCTCCTTTAGTTCCTCTTCAAGAGGGATCTGTAAATTTCTCATTGTTTCTGATTCCGAATCTGTGCTGCAAGCTATTTCTTCTCCTCCTTCCCACTCGTCTAATGATATTATTCTTTCTGTTCGTGCCTCTATTTCCATCTTGCGCTTAGCACGTTCTGTCCTCATTGACTTTTTATGGGTTCCTGGTCACTCTGGCATTGAGGGCAACGAAGCAGCTGACTCCCTAGCTCGCTCGGCGTAACTCAATGGTCCAAACCTCTCCCATTTTCCTGCCTCAGACATCCTTTTCCCCTCCTCAAGTCTCCATACCAGACTATGAGTTGACATCTACCCTTCTTTTTTCGCCAATCGTTCCTCCTTCTACCTCCTCCTATAGTCCATTCCCAACTCACAGCCCTGGTTCCAATTTCTTCCCTTTTCTCGGCGCTCGGCTATTGTTTCCTTAATCAGGCTAAGACTTGGTCATTCTCTCCTTCCCTCTTCTCGTTTTTCTTTTTCACCTTCTCCCTTTTGTCCTCTCCACTCTACTGATCTTCCCTTTATATGCGATCCCAACCATATCCTTTTTGAATGTCCTGCTCTTTTTCTCGAGTTCTCTCATCTATACGCCGAACTCTTGGTGTTGGATCTTCCTACCCCTTTCAATGCTTCCTTTATCCTTTCCTTCCCATCTCTAGCCGTTATTCCCCTCCTACTTTTCTCTATACTCTCTATCTCCGATCGCCTCAGAATCTGAGTAGGTGACCTAAGCTCATGTTTTTTTTTTGTTTTTTTTTTTATCTTGGGCGCGTCAACTCAGGACATTTACCCAGCACAAAAGACTAACAAATAATTAAACGTAGGGACTTGAAAGTTAAATCAGGAAGCGATTAGAAACAGAAGAAATAAAGATAGCCAATATAGGAACAACAGAAAGAAAAGGAAGAGCAAGAATATAGTGGGCACAGTAAGGGGTCGGGAGGCCAAGGCCAAGCAAATTAGAATAAAGGACTGCGCGTTCTGAGGAGATAGATGAGCATTCGAATAGGAGGTGATTTACATCACAGGTCAAATTTAAGATAGGAGGATGGAAAGGACACAAGGGAGACTGAACAATATTAAAACGAAAGAGGGAAGCAGGAAGCAGACTGTGATTAAAGCGGAGGCGAATTATGGAAGAAATAACAGAACGGCTGATGCGGGGAAAATTATTAAACCAGGAAGAAGTGGGTGGAGAGGGTTGTATAGCAAGGTTAATTATAATTGGTGAAAAGAGACGGATAAAGATCAGTAGTCATGGTGAAAACGATAAGAGAGTGTACAAAGACATTGGGAGGGGAATCTGTCTATGAAACGGCCATTTGCTGCAGCTAGACATGCCAATGAATCGGCAAGATCGTTACCAACGATGCCGCAGTGGCCAGGAATCCAGAACAGGTCAATTAGGATGGAACGGGATGTTAATAAATTATAAATTAAAGAACGAATGTAAAGAATAATAGGATCTAACGATGGTTTAGGGAATGGAAATGAGATGGCTGATAAAACGGTTTTCGAATCAGAGCATATGACGAATTTTGATAAATTGGATGATGAGGATATAAAGAGGATAGCACGTAAAATAGCCATGGATTCGGCTAAGAAGATAGAAGAAAAGGGATGGAGTTGAAAAGACTCAGAATAGTTGATATCAGGAAGGATAAAAGCAGCTCCGACACCTGAAGCAGATTTTGAGCCATCCGTAAAAACCATGCTGTGAGCTGGAAAAAGTGAATGTAGAGTTTGGTTAAATTCGTTATGTATTACAGGAAACGGAAGAGATTTAATGTTCGAGGGAAGAGAAAATAGCTTGGGAGAAAACGACAGTTCTACGAAGTTGTAAGTGAAGTACGGGGATTTATTATAGGAGAAGATAAACTGAGAGAATAGGACAAGTCGGGAGGATATGTGTGAAAGGATTGGAATTTTTGTAGGAGAGAAACGCCAGTTGTCCAGAATATATTGATTGGAATTCACGAGTTTCGAGTGAGGAATATGAAGACGTTTAATCATAAATCTTTCATCGAGATAAAGTCTTCGAATAAATAAAGAAAGGAAGCCAGTTTCGGCCAGGAGAGCAGGAGTTGGAGAAGAATTCAGAGCACCAATACAAAGGCGAAGACAAGAGTTTTGGATGCGATCAAGTTTGGTAAGGAGGGATTTGGGAGCACCGGCATAAAGAAAAGAACAATAGTCTAATTTAGAAAGAATAATGGATCTGTAAAGTATAAGGAGAATATACGGATCGCCACCCCATTTCCGGGGGGACAACGCTTTTAGGAAATTTAATCTCTTGAGAGCCGATGTACATAGATAGTTGATATGATCGCAAAAAGATACATTACTATTAAGAATGATACCAAGGTAGGAGAAAGAGTTAACTAGAGGAATAGGGACATAGGAAAAGGTTAATTAAGGAACGGTTAAAAGGACGAAATGTAAAAACTACAGAGGCAGACTTCTCAGGAGAAATAGAAAGATGAAGAGAAGACAACGATAATTCCAAAATAGCAAGGGAAGAATTAAGCTCCTCATTGGCAGAAGAAAGATTATTAGAGGAGGAATATACGAGAATATCGTCAGCGAAGAATAAGGACTTAGACGGGATGTTAAGAGTAGCAAGACTGTGAAAGTAAATGTTGAAAAGAGTAGGACTCAAGCACGATCCTTGCGGAAGGCCTCGAAAAATTGATCTGGAATCGTCGAAGAAGGGAGTAGAAAGACGAATTGTTCTATTCCGGAAAAGATTGATAATTAAGTTGGGTCAGTGCTGACACCGAACCCATTTTAAAAAAAAAAAAAACTTTTTATTCTTCGTTTTTTACGCAATTTCATGACCAAGTTAAAGTAAGTCAGAAATTCAGCTAGTCCACTTGACTGGGCGTTGTATGTCCCATATACATTATGACGACGGAGACATTGTAATGGGAAATTTTTTGTAGTGTACTCTCCAGGGCTAAGGATGGCATAGTCATTAATATATTTGTATAAGTGCGTGCATGTTAAGCAAAGGTTGTTGTTTAATACCTAAAATAATGTGTTACCACTTAGAGTTGTTACAATAATATTAGAAATTTGATTGCTATCTTTTACTTACCCTACAATTCTCCCGGATAATGTACCCTAAAATTTCATGTTAAATAATGCGTATGTATTAACACACATATGAATATACAAAATTTAACAATCTTATACACTCGTTGATAAATAATTGTCATTGTTCTAAAAAATTAATTTAATCGTAATTACTCTTTGATTGATACATTTTTAACTTATATCATCATAAACAATACTGTTGTACGAAAAATTTTGCAAAATTATAGGCTTTTTAGATAAAAATTAATTTTTTGTTATTAAAACCGTTGTTATTATTATACAGACGTTAGAAATTTTTCGGAGTTAATGAAAAACGCTGTCTTCTTATTCGTCTTTTCTTCGCTGTATGTAGAGAGGTCTTTCAAACACGTAAAGAGTACCGATTATTATTGGTTGTTTAATTATTATTCCGACCACTTCGGTGTCAAATACGCAGTCACGTGACAGTGTAGAGTATGTGATCAGTTCCAGATGCTGAACGATTCGAAATAATTCTTGATCTGGACGATTAATGTTGAATTATAAAGTCGACGTAGCAAACGATAATTAATAAATTTACCCACATTGCAATAAAAACGAATAAAAAATCAGTAAAAAATCGATCCGAAATACATCGACAATTTCATATATTTAAGATATATTTACTTTTAGTATAGTTTTTTTTTTAACATTGTAAAGCAAAAAGTTAATAAACCCACCTGAATATTTAATCTGTAAGACTTGATCTACATTTATTTTTACGGTATTCATTGTTTACTTAATTTAACATTCTTTTTTCTTTTTTTCCTTAATTATTTCTTTGAATTTATTTCGTTATGGTATCCTTAAAACGGCGGCTGTTGGGCTCATTTAATGTTCTTCGCAGAAGACAAAAAAGTAGATAACTTTTAGATATACGATATTACCGCGGTGCTGGAAGCAAACAGCTGCACATAATTTGGCCAACTCATTTTTTCTTATTAAAAACATGAGCTGCATAACTGATGTTTATGCGCGTTATATGTGTGCTTCGAAGGGGTAAAGTCGATTATTTTTAATTTCAATATTATTTTCCATTCTCAATTCGTTATGCGCAGGTTGTATGACTTTCAGTATATTATCGAACCGATTAAAACCGTTGACATTGCTAAAAAATAAAAGAAAGAAAGAAAGAAAAAATTGAAAATCAAATGGTCTTTTCCTTTTTCTGGACAGCGGTAAATCCATTAATAACGTGTTTTGGTTACCGGTGATGCGTGCTTGTCGAATTGTTAGACGTAAGAATGTTTTCGTTAATTTCACCTGAAAAATCGATTTAAGCAAGAAATAGATCTGACCGTTTTCGCGATTCAAGGTCAACGTAAACGGCTCGTTTTTCGCCTATGTGTAACTTGCAATTATGGATGGTGACTTTTTACTTTTTTCCTATTAGTAAAGCTGTTGACTTCTGCAGGCGTCCATCGAGCTCTCGAATAAATTTTAATAACGGTATAATAGATGATTTCCGTATTATACCTTTGTTTGTAAAACTTATTCTCCTCCGAATAATAATAATCTTCTACGATGGACCCGGATATTTTTGCTATATGTATGCTCGTTTAATGAAAGAAAAAAAATCTACGCGTAATAAACAGTTTTTATTAGGTATAGCTTAAGCCGTAACAAATCAATCAAATGATTATTCGAGGTTTTGTTGTTTACCTTTTTATCGTTATTACTATTATTATTATTATTATTATTATTATTATTATTATTAACATTTTATTATTATCAAAAAGTTTTACAACGCTGGTATTAGCGCGCAAAGATGAAAATATTTTATTTGCTTTTTAACCGACTTCAAAAAAAGGAGCAGGTTCTCAATTCGACTGTATTTTTTTTTTTATTTATTTATTTTTTTTATGTGTTACCTTAGAACTTTTTTCTAGGTGAACCGATTTTGATTATTCTTTTTTTATTTGAAAGCTGATGCTTCTCATGTGGCCCCATTTAAATTTCATCAAGATCTGACACCAATACTTTTTGAGTTATCCTTAATAATGCGGGAAATTGAAGCTTTTTAGATATGCTTTTCATTCATGATTGGTTTCACGGTCAGGTTAGATTTAGCTTCTTTTTTTTTTTTTTTTTAATGCGGACGCGATTGACTTAAAATGCTATAAATTTGCTAAATTACCATGGAAATGTAGCTTTTGATGGTTTTACCGTGGAAATGCAGTTCAAAATAAAGAAATCAATTTTTTTTATGTGAAAAAAAATTGATTTTTAACAAGAAAAAAATTCAAGTATAACGCTAAAAATTGTAAAATAAAATGTTTTTTTACAAAAAAAAATAAATACCGATACTTGAAGGTTTATTATAAAAATTTAAAAATGCACTAAAAAGTAAAAAATAATTACTCCTAATAAGAAAATATATATCAGAGTGTGATATACCTTAAGTGGTGATATCGTAATTCTTATACAACATTAATACCTTAATTAGAGTAGGGATTCATATTACATATTAAAATAATAATTAAAAACTGCATTAAATATTCATTAAATTGTTCCTAGATATTGTAATCAATTTGATGCCAACTCTAATTAAGGTATCAGTGTTGTATAAGAATTACGATATCACACCACTTAAGGTATATCACACTCTGATATATATTTTCTTATTAGGAGTAATTATTTTTTACTTTTTAGTGCATTTTTAAATTTTTATAATAAACCTTCAAGTATCGGTATTTATTTTTTTTTTTTTTAAAAACATTTTATTATAAATAAAAAGCGATTTTAAGTACCTTTTTTCTTCTTTTTTCGACTGGCCAATTGAGAATACAGACTTACATCGTTATTATTGAAAAAGAGAAATTTAAAAAGGAATCAAAATTAAATATTTTGATAAATTGAGGAAATGATAGAGAATATCACTGATACCCGTAGATGGAAATAAAAGAATGGAGGAAACATTATGAGCAGTAAGAAAACCAAGGTTGAAAAGTTGTGTAGATGAGAAAAATTAGCATTCTAATGTATGTCGGAAGTACCAGGAGTAAAAGGCAAAAGGAAACATAGTAGAAGAAAAACAAAAAAAAAGATGCTGGAAACCGAGAATTGGACATGTTAAAGAAACGAGAGAAATATGAAAAGTCGCAATAAGAGCAAGTTAAGTCGAATAATAAGATAAAAGGATTCGACACTAGAGAAAGAAAGATGATAGATATCGTGTCATAACGGAAGGTGACAATTTCTTGCGAGATAAGATGCCGAGAATTTGCACAAAAATCGATCAGTCAGAGCGCGGTAGATCGAGCCTATCAATCAGCTTATTTGCCCTTAATGACGACATTACAAATCTATAAGAAATTAACTCGTATAAAAAGAGACACAAGATAATCTAGAGACCAGAGAACGAATACGGAGAATTGTAAGGTCTACGGTGTGCATGGGAAAAAGAGCGATAGAACACTTTTGCAATGCTAAAAGAGACTTATTAATACTGTAAAACGATGATATGCTCGTTATTTATTACGATACTATCTTCATAATCCCTGACACCCTGCTAGGGGGTATGGGACTTACTTTACTTACTACTTGATACCACCACGATTTTAAACATACTGTGGACATATCAAATTATTATTATTTATTTCTCTTTCTATTCGATTATTAATTTTATGATTATTATTATTTTTAAATCATTATATAGGTAGGCGATTGCGCCTTTAAATGAGACATTCGCTTATAACTGACAACAGGATCTCACTCGCACTCACCTTGCCACTTTTTCCACTATTTATTATTATAATTTTTCATTTATTTTATTTTTTTTATCTATGTAATATGTACACACATTACCGCACGCCAGTGAACACGAAGGATAGCTGTAGACTCCGCTGAGAAGATGGAACAGAACGAAGGCAGTTTCGACCAGCCGCGAAAAAAAACGCAAAAATAATAAATCATAAAAATTATGTAAATAAAAATCAAATTCTACCTAAGCAAATCATCCTCAACTACTGATTCTTTGATTATTTTGAAGTGAAGCTTGATGAAGACGACTTCTGGTATTCATTATATAATCGGAACTGTCATATTCGTCTTAATTCGCGTGTGAATTTGAAAAGGTCATGGCAGAGCTTTATACCATGATAACCCTGTATCTTCCTCTCCTGGTAGGTTTCTTTCTGTTTCCTCAGCTTTCGATATTACCTTTCTGTCTGCAGCTACTCATTCCAGATTGTGGTTTAACTCCTACGTCTCCTCATTCTCCAAACCGGACTCCTTTTTCTCGTATATTCAACCTTCCCTTCGATGCTTCCCCTTCATTGTTTATCCTTTAATAACGCGGCGCCAAAAGTGTTTCTCGGTCGGCTCCGTCCGTTTTTCCCTTGCATTGTTCCTTTCATTACATGTGCCGTAGTAATCCACCGTTTTTTGACAATATTCCCCATCCGACTAATCGTCGTTTCTTCATTTGGTCGAGTAGCGCGGCTCTCTCTTCTGATCAACTCTGTGTTGAGTACATTTGCGACTTTTTCAGTATTCTTCCAGCGCCACATCTCAAAACCATGTAGCTTCCGGATATATCGTTTATTCAAAGTTTTCAGCTCAATACAATGCTACCGACCAAACATAAAACGTTTTACGTTTACAGAAGTTGCTCATTTTATTTTACTTCCAATGCTAACTTAGCTATAGTCTTTCGACCGAAAATCTATGGCAGCGCTACTACGGTAGCATTTCGAACATTAACCGATGTCGTCTAATGCGCTATGGTAGAACTCTGGCTGTTGCTGCAAACTTACTAAATAGCAATCAAACTCGGCCGTCTTGATAAGAACGAATATCTCGACTGTATATCATTTCCTCCTCGCTCCAAGTCTGAATTGAGGCTAGACCGTCCAGTTTAGATTTTTATAACCTCCAACCCGTTATCCGAAATATATTTGAACTAAAGTCGCTAAATTTATTCTACTACATACTTGTTCGCAGTTAACCGTTAAATTTGTTTATTATCGCGATGGTAAAATTATTGAGTCCGGTGCTGAGTTTGAACGACACCGGAACTTTGCTCTGTTACGTTATTAGAAAGGTGAAAAAAGATTAAAGGAAACGGTTTGTGTGTTTGTGTGCGTGCGTGCGTCTGTAAACAGTTACGGATGCCTAACAGCAGCGTCGAATTGGTAATCTGTACAAATAGTTTTGGCAAATCGCGCGCTTTTTGATAACGACTCGACTCGTTCGCAGAATTCATTAGTGCGACTGTAAAAATTGCTTTGTTAAGGTGTGCCCATTTTCCGTTTCGTCGTTCATGCTACGTTCCTCATATTTACTTTTTCGAATTGAATTCATTCTGAAAGCGGCTTTCCGAAATTTATTTTTTAATTTATCGCCACCGTTATTGCATGTGAATAATCGGTAAATAAATTGTGTCCGTATTACACACGGTGCTTCGGCAGTGTTTCGTTGTGTGCGCGTTTAAAACGAAACCGAAATGAGTTTATTTTTACCTCGCATCGGGCTCTGGCGCGATTAATCCATCTTGTTGTTATTGTTCTTCTTCTTCTTCTTCTTCTTTCTATTATTTATTATTATTTTATCGTTATTTTCCTTTCGAATTCATTTCGATCGCTTTCAAGAAACATCTTCGTTAATTCACGACTCTGCTGAGGGGGGAGAAAGCATATGCGAAGAAAAGGAAGCATGGTTTTTCGGTGTTTTCGTTATTTGTCATAGCATCGGTAATTTGTTCATCTGCATCGGGCGTGCCCGTATGTGTTACAAGAGAACGTAAAAGCAGGTTCCGATGTGAATGTATTCGTCAATGTGTTTACCTGGTGGTCAGCGGTATTCGTATGCAGTGGTTTATTGCGAATTTCCACAAATATCCGGTAATCTATATATACGACACATTAGCCTAATAATAAACTCTTTTTAATTACTTCCTCCGGCAACATTGTACGTGTGATAGCCACTCTATTGTCGAAATAGTGGACGCAATAGACATATTTCGTTCGCCCAAAATCGCAGACAGTAAATGGACGTAATAATATACGTATTATTCTCAACCCGTGCGATTATTTTTTAAATGGATATTATTGTGCCGTTTAATTTGTACAGCAAACTTCCTCTAAAAGATTTTCTCATTCGCGAACAAAGCTCAGCGCTGGGGTGGCTAGCGTTCGACGCTGAGGTTCTTACCAGTTCAGTTGAAACAAATAATCTGCGATTTCTACTTTTTTTTTACCAAAGATATTGTTTGAGCTCTTTTAGATTTAAAAGTAGTTTCACACTTTTTCGAACGATTTTAACGTCAGCTTAGTAAACATTTTTATTTATGCTCTTCGAATATTAAAATATTCCGTCAAAACTATCGGGAGGTGCGGAGAAATGTGATTTTTAAGAAAAACAAAAAAAAAAAACTGAAAAAGTAGTAATAAGTTTATGTACAATTAATTACACGGGGGAAAAGGGGAAAAAAAAAGTCAAACATGGAAAGAAACCTGCAAAAAAGCCACATGGTTTAGATGCCGACCAAAAATAGGCGGTGGTGGTTGATGTGGTTAACGAGATTGATAGAGCTAACCGCACGTATATTATTTTAAACGGAAATAATTATTTTTATTTATTTATGTTTTGCCCGTTTTTCTGCATATGTGTCTGGCAAACTGTTATTGGCCAAAAGTGTCATCGTAAGCTGAGACGACTGTTGAACGCTAGTTCCATGTTCCGATGTGCACATCTTTTCGAGAAAGGATTATACTCTACTGTCTCCAGCGCTTTCCCACATTGGTCTCCCAACCGTAATTATTGCAAACGGCGGTAATGAGATTTAGTCGGCCTCTAGATTAAGACTAGAAAATGGTAGGCGTCCCATTAATAGGGTCGATGCTACAAAACACTGGAGCCTATATAATATAATAGTACGCGTTATGAATATACACGGGCTCTTGGAGATATCAAGCGGTTATTCTTTCGTTGCTCCCGGCGTGGCCTATATCAGCCTGCAATACAATGTACCCATTCATAATTTTGTGCAAGAAACGAGACAGTGTGCCTGTTTGCTATCGTTTTCTTTCGGAATGCTTCACAGAGAACTATAGAATAAGAAAATTAACACTGCATAATCTGGTCTGTGATAACAGCCGACACGTGCATAGTAATAAGATTGGAGTTTTTTTTTCTTTTTTCTTTTTTGTTGTTTCCTTTTTTACGCATAGCACAACACGGTAACGATACAAAGCACTGTCAAGTCGTATACGCGAAGTTCGGGGGTTAGTAGTTGCTTTCGATGTATCCGATAGAAGGGCATGTACAGTAGAGAATTTTCTTTGCTAATCATTTTTGAATTGTTCGGTTATGTTTACTTTTTCTTTCTTGTGTCCGTTTTTTCGTTAACGATGACGCTCGCTAACCATCTATTATAAAATTCGTAATATATTTGTTAATAATTATATGTAGTTTATACCGAAACATGTCGGATGAACATTTTCCGAATTAATATATTTTCAATTTAAACTGGTTTCATCCCCGGCAAATGTTCTAGACTATTCCTTTAATGATTTTCGTAAAGTTTATGGGAATATTTTTTTTTTATTATTATTTTCGTATATTTTTCGGCCAATAATGAAAGGTTAAACTAAAAAAACAAAACAACAATAAAAGTAATGAGCAGCCCTTAAGTATACTGAATCGCCGACCCCATAAGTGCCGTTCAATCTATTCTCCTTTTCCCGCTCACTCCATCGGCTTTATTATTCTTCGTATGCAACCTATTATTTGTAATCTTTCTATTGTTCACGCGCATTAATTTCCTGTGGGTTCTTGGCGCTTTCGGTGGATAATGAAATGACTCTTTGGTTGCTGCTTACATTTCCATTTTTATTTTAAGACAATTCTCCTGCCAATGTCTAAAAAAAGTTCCAGATTTCGTAACCCTTCTTCTTTACGAATAGAATTGCTCTTTCTGCTTCTCCATTCAACCCATTCTTCTTCTTCGAATTCCTGGTTCTTCAAATTACCTTCCTTCGCCATTCTGTTGTCTGTATCATTCATTTGCGCTTCAATATCTGTATTGTTCTGATTACTGCAATGATGCAACTATGTCCGTGACGCTAACTATGTTTTTCTTAAATGCTCTTCCATTTCTTCTGTTTTCGAATCATGTTTGTTAAAGCTTGGTCTTCCTACTTATTGTCGTGCTATCGGTTCTTTTATGTAAACACTTTCCGATCGAATTAAGATCTAATTAACTACCCATGATTTCTATTGTCACCGGTTGGCAAGCCCATTAAAAAAAAACAACAATAAAAAAAAAAACGATCTTTCCAAAATAATGATGTTACACTAAACCAGCATTTCATTATTATCTGTGATGTATTATTTTGCATTTAGATTTCATTCACCTATTCTTGTTTTTAATCATTATCGTTGACGTTATTTTTTCGCATTCCTTAGATGTAATCGTTGTATGATGTCCCCTGTTGCGTACATGAGTATAAGCAATTTTTGTTATTCATTATTTTTGCGTAGTTTATAATTGTGTTGTCAAGTATTAATAACGACTTAATTTTTAGTATGTGTGTGTGTATATATATATATATATATATATATATATATATATATATATATATACACACACACATATATATACATATATATATATATATATATATATATATACACATATACATATATATATATATATATACATATATATATATATATATATATATATATATACATATATATATACATATATATATATATATATACACATATACATATATATATATATATATACATACATACACATATATATATATATATATATATATATATATATATACATATAGATAGATAGATATATAGCGAGGAATATTAATAAAGATGCAATATGAAAATGGCAATATCACACTGTGTTATTGTAATGCGCGATTTTAATTCAGAGCCGTACAAATATTGTTCAGTTGCGGTCGCCTAGTTTCTTTGTTAGTGTTCAAAGAGCTGAAAGAAAATGTATTATATCGAAGAACAATTATGTAATTTACGAACTGCCTACAAAATTCTACTGCACAATTAAAGGTCGGGTATTTCGATTCGCTCATTCGCGATGATATCGATTTGTGTGCGTTTTCAGTTATTGATTCGCGCCAAAAACACAATTCTTTCGCACTGCGATTAATCTTGACGTTTTTATCTGCTTTGAAAATAATGTAATGGTTAAACCCATACCTCGATAAATCTTATTATTTACGTTCTCGAAATTTAACTATCTCCAGTCTCAAAGTAACTCTGTGTGCTCTATTAAACATTTCGGTTTACGCTATATAAATTCGAAAATTTCCAAAGTAAGTTGTTAATTAATGGTTAAAAATGCAATAAACCAATGACATTGCAGAATTTCTTCATGAATGGAAAATCTACATTTCTACGGGTTGTACAGGGGCGGAGGCAGCGGTAAAAAGTAACCTGCTTCTTTTTTAAGAATTTATGAGAACTACTCAGAATTAATTTGTAAATTAGGAAAGGCGAACATTATTAAATTCGACCAAATTTTTATGTAAATGTCGAGTTGATTAGAAATATGCGTAAAAATAAATCTAAAATAATCATATTGATCGTACTTTCTTCTTCTTTTTTTTTTTTCCCCTTGGGCATGCCAGCTAAGGACCTACACCCAGAACCAACAAGAAAGAAAAGAGCCGTCAGTTAGATTTTGATACGGTCAGATATAGGCAGTATAAAGGAACCAATGGATGAAATTACGGATAGCGAGGGGAAGGACAAAATATAAGATGCACAATAAGGAGGAGTAGGGGAGTTTGAGAATACAACGTTCGACAGAAAGGAATGGACATTCAAAAAAGATGTGATTGGCGTCACAAACCACCGCTTCGTTTATGGCGGAGAGGAGACAAGGGAATAGCAAAAACGAAAGGAAGGGAGAGCAGAATGGCCGAAACGCAAGCGAATCATAGAAGTGACAACAGGACCGTGAAGTGAAGGAAACTCAAAGAACCAAGTATTCGAAGGAAGACTAGGTTGTACGGACAGATGAAAAACGATAAACCGTCGTGTGATTTATTTTATGCCGCTGTTATGCAGAGTGTCGGGCACTTGAATTGGAAGATGCGACAAAAGCAAATTCTTAATAATCTTGTGGCATGTATTCTTTTAGACACAAAAAACAGAAAACGTTATCGTAAACATAATCAGCCTAACCGGAATCAACTACACAAACCCAGCGGTGTTACCGAATATATACCTGTATAAGTATATGTTCTCCAATCGAATTAGGTTCTAGTTAGTTGTCTCTTCTTCCCATTGTGTCTGGGCAATGGTCCCATAGTTGATGCGCCAAAAAAAAAAAAAAAAAAAGAAAAGTATATGTTGCATAGAGAATTTGTAGAGACTAAATATTTTACTACCGCACTAATAAAACGCAAATTGAAATTTTAAAGTAACTATTTCAACGCTATTTTCTATTACAGTTCACAGTCGAAAAGCCTTCAAATATAGATCTTACGGAGTTCTCGTTCGCCATTATAGGAACCGGCATACTCACGGGGGTTTACTCTGTTCCAGTTTTGCTTTTGAATATAATTAGCGGCGAATAAATATGTCTAAACATTGCTTCCGCCATTTTTACAAGCATAAACTTGCGATTAAACGATGATCATGAAATCGAATTTGCTTTAACGACATACTAGCGTTAAACGGTTTTTTTTTTGGGGGGTTTTTTTCGTTTGTTTTTTAGATGTTACTTAAGGGATTGCAGAAAATTCTTTTTTAGAATTTCCATGCGCGTCTTTTCCAAAGATGTCGCGTAGAAGCCGAAAAGCTAGGTGATAAAGGAACGAGTATTTATCAAAATACCTTTGCATTTTTAGCGACTTAAGTCAGATGACGACGTTAAGTTATTTGCAACTGGCGACCCCGTATTATAAACCGATTTATTTTAAAATCTACTTTATGCATTCAGTTTTCAGGGGGTTTTCATGAAATCTCCTCGACGCTTCTGCGCTACCTTGGAAATGTATAAGATATATGCGCAACTTGTGCCCGGATATTTAATAGTGTTCAGCAAAAATCTAGCAAAAACTTGAGCATTTTAACCTGTTTACCTCCTCGTAAATGAACATATTTCAAAGATTTTTGAGTTTCACGTACACATCTATATTAGAGTATCAGTGAACTAAAGTATTAATTAAAAAATTTACAAAATTCCCATTAGGCGTGTAAAACAAAAGAACAGATAGGGCTTAGAAGGAAGCGATATTTCAGCGAGAAACATGTCGTACTAACGATAAGAAGGGGGAGAGAAGAAAATTTTCGGTTTTTACTAGTTCTCTATTAATAAAAAAAAAAGTTTGGTCAACTATTTTAGGTTTTTGCTTTATTTTTTTCCTTCATTTCATTTAAATATTTGCAAATTATTTCAGTTCTAATAAATAGTTAAAAAATTAAAATACGAAAACGGAAAATTGTTTCGAAACGATGTTGTTATAGATGTGGAAATATGGTTTGTCACTTTTTTTTTTAAAGCAAACTGTGGCATTTATAGAAAAATTTTTGGTTTTTTTTTTATTCTGTCCTTCTCACATATCGTTAAGTGACACATAGCGGTATTTATTTTTAATTCTCATATGTTCGCGCATAATTTGTGTCCATGTAAACTGATTTTAATGATCTTTGTTTATTCGAAATTATACCGGTCAGCAATGTAAGTATATCGGTGATTATTGGTGAACAAAGATGCTAAGTAATCGTTAAAATAAGGCAAAAAGTCTCTTTAGATAAGTTTTAGTAATGGACAAAGCCTAATTTTTTGAAGCCTCCTAGTTGTGAACACCGTTTGAACAATTTTTAGTGCATACAAGTAAGGTAGATGATTGACAAGCCCAATAAAAAAAGTAAAAAAAAAAAAGAAAAAAAGGTGGACAATAGGGTAATAATTTACGTGCATTATGTATATATATAGTCTTTATCAGTTATTTCTTTTCAGATATCAGTAATGTAGCATAATAACCCAATCTAATTTCTTATGACAATTTAATAAAACGGATATTTACTTTTTTTTTTCCAGTTCGTATTTATAAAATTTTATAAAATGCCACCACGAAGTCACAAAATAATGCAGTTAGTCGTAAGGGGATTCGAAAGAATGTACCTAAGAAGGCTCTTTGCATTAATACGGTAACATTTTTGTGTATTTTTTTTTTTTAGTCCGAGTTTATTATTTACCCGCGTGAAGTTGGCCAACAAATTTTTGATAATTCGAAATGAATTTTTGAAAACAAGAATCGATTGGGGTGATCACTGGTAGTCTATTCTCAAGTTTTGATAGTAAACGGTTCAGTTTCTAGGAACTGATAAAAAAAAAAACGAACAATGTGAAGTTGGCCGACAAAATTGTAAAAATTGTGCAATCAGCCGCTAGAGATAAATATTAATTGCACTTTAGTATTATTATATATTTTTTTTTGTATTGTTTCCATTATGTCGTTAGAATTTTTTCCTCCGATATTCATTTTTTTTTAATATTATCGCTCCGCTCTAAATTCGATAGATGCGTAAAATTTGTCCAAACTACGTCATTTTATTCCATTTCCATTGTTTGTTTATCTCTTTATACTATTTTTCTATTCTGTATTTTTTTCTTCCGCTGTATTATGAAATGTTTTTATATGCATTGGCGCCCCGGGATTTGTCCCATGGAAGAAGCTAAAAGAGTAGCAGCATATGGGAAAATGTAAAAGCAGAACAAGTTTGGTATATATCTCTCTCTTCTCGCATTTATATATTTATTTTTGTGTAAAATGTATTATTTAAAAACACTTTATATTTTTATCGAGTATAAATTTTTACTGTTAAAAATTTTACTATTATTAATTAACAGTGCCCGTTTATTCTCTCTGGGGCAGCCCCGTAGCACGCGCCCTTGGATACGCCAATGTTTAAACGAATGTAATAATTATCTGTCCTGTTAATGTATTGCGAAAATTCTATTTTTCTTTTAATATTTCAGCTAACATGGTTCAGTGCGAAATACTGAGAATGGACTGGCAAAGAGCGCTAAATAACTTCTAATAAATCTGCGCCATTTTAATAAATATTTTTCAAAAATTAACCATTTTCGATATTATATGGGCTAAAATATCGATTTTTGGTTGTTTTCTTTTTTTTTCCCCCATCAGTGTCTAGAAACTAAACCTTTTGCAGTCGAATATTGCGAATGGACTACCAGTGACCACATTTCTAATTGATCCTATACCATTCAAATAAATATTTTTCAAAAATAGACAATTTTCACAAAATTATGTCGGTTGCAGTCGAGATTTTTTTTTTTTTATCGACTTCTAGAAACTGAACCGTTACTACCAAATGGTGAGAATAGACTGCCAATGACCTATTCGAGACAACTGAGCTTCATTTCTGAAAATTACATCGCTTTCATGATTTCAGTCATCTGTTTTTTTTTTTACCCCTTCTTGACCATTCCATTTTCACTTATTCTATAAATGTCCATCCGTTTTTTCGCTTGCTTTCTCGGTGTTAAAAGTCGAATGTTTATTTTCTCTAAGGGGCTCTTAATTATTTTATTTATGTTAAGATTGCCCCCCCCCCAAAAAAAAAAAGTACGTTTATTACCTTCCAACAGAAACCTGTCTTCATATTCAACTGAAAATGCTCGGTATTTCTGTAACCTGTGTATACCGCAATCTAACAAAAAGTTTCGTTCAACCAAAGAGTACATGTACATTCAACAATTGACGCTAGCTTTTTCTTCTTTACCATACGCGTATAAAGTACTCCTTTATAAATCGATTGCGAGCCGGTCACATTGTAAACTACTATAATTACATATTCTAGAGAACATGTTCTGTATTCGTGTACAGTGAAGTACCGATTATTCGAAAATCGCTAATCCGAAAAATTGATTATCCGAAATGGATGTTTTAACGTACTTAAAAATATTTTTAATACATATTTAAGATATTTAAGATTTTTATTATGTACGTACGTAATTACATATACGTACCATAGGCCTACATGATACTCTACATTTGAGTTTTTATTTTTCATTACAACATATTACATTACTGTAGTTTATTAAATTTCGTAATTTTCAATGTTTTTCTTTTATATTGAAAATACGTATAATGTTTCTATAAATACATGTAACACTTCTATAACGATTTTATCGATTATCCGAAAAAATCGTTTTTCCGAAATTGTCAATCCCCGATTTTTCGGATAATCAGTACTTCACTGTACCCGTTTTGTTCTGCGTCTTTCAATCTCTTTCAGTTGAGGGTTTTTTTTGGGGGGGGGGGGGATAACAAAAATCCCATGCCCAGAAACAATATAGAGAGGAAAGAATCAATAATTAAATATCAATTCGGTCATAGATAAGTGATAAAAAGAACCAAGTAAAGGAATGATGGACAAAGAAGGGAATGACAGGATGTATGAAGCACAGTAAGGAGCAGGAACGGCAAGTGCTAGGAGTTGGGTGTAAAAAATAGATCGTTCATTTGAGAAGGACGGACGCTCGAAAAAAATATGATTGAAATCGCAGAAAGTTTCATCGTTCAAATGAAGAGGGCAGAACGGAAAAGATGTTAAGGAAAAATGGAAGTGAGAAGAAGGTAGCAGTGAACGATTAAGACGTAAGCGAATAATGGAACAATGAAAGAACGCCGAAGTAAGGGGACATCAAAAAATCACGGGTTGGAAGCAAGCGTAAGTTGAACAGTCAGCTAGTGTGATAGATTATTAGAAACGGACGGAGCATGAATGTCAGACCAGTAATTGGAATGAAGTTTTTTGAAAAGAAATAGGTGATTCGAATCTAAAATTATAGGAAAGAAGCAACTTGAGCCAGAGAATCCGCCAATTGATTGCCTTCTGTGCCTGCATGACCGTTGAGTGTTTCACAAAAATTAATTTAGATTAAACGCAGTAGTTGGGCGAGGGTTTAAAATTTGAGTATAAGTAATATTTTTGGTAGCAATTATTAAAAATTCCTGTTGCAGGAATTTTTCATTGAATCTGTAATAATTAATAAAGGATACTTTTATTTTTTTTTAAATTTCCGAGCTGTGTGCAGCAGCTAGTCTAAGATCGCGGCTTGTATATTTAGATTCTGTCATAGAAATTTAATGATATGAATGACGCAAAAAGAGAAGCGATAGAGAATGGAGGCTTCTATCATTCATCCGAAACGAATAAAACGTTGTATAAAGTTTATATTTATATTTATATTTACCGCGGTAATTATTTTATTTGAAATATTTACGGTAGTGATAAATTTTATCGAAATTAATTCTTTTTTAATCGAGCGTATTTTAAAACGAAACGGTCGGACGTTCGTATATATTTTAGTACGTTTTAAATGTTTCGGGTGTTTCATGGCGGGAACTGAATCAATGTTATACTTTCAATATAAATAAAATGTCGTTTATATGTAAAATTCGAATATGCCATTCGCGTAGCAAATTACAACATTGTGTAGTGGTACGGTATGGTTTTATTTATTTATTTATTTATTATTTTACTATACTGTTGATTTTGTTTTATTTCAGCGGTGATATTCGTCGGTAAATTGTTTCTATTTAGTTGATTTTTTTACAATTTTTCGTGCGTTATATTGGTATTCTGTTGTTTTTCTTCCAAATTTTACGTCTATTTTGAAAAATTTAAATAAACTAATTGCGAATTGTAACAGACAACCAAAATTACTGTTTTTTTAAATGTAACTAATAGTTAATATTTCGGTTTTAAAAATATAATATTTTATATTTATATTTTTTATAACCGGGTGTCTCTCGCATATTTTTTTTTTTTTTTTTTTTTTTTTTATAATGGATTTGTCAACACGGACATTACCTTAAGAGGATAGAGGATAAACATAATTCAAGGACAGGAATAACGGAAGCAGAAAGAAATGAGAGAATGTAAAAAGCACTCTTAAGGGGAGTAGGAATATAGAGTTTTAGTAGAGAAGAGTAGAAGGACGATTGTCCCCATTAGGAAAGGTCGAACATTGAAACAAAACATGATATCAAGGTCACAAGGAAAGTAATTAGAAGGGGGATGAAAAGGACAAAATGGAGTAGAAGTAGGTGAAAACCGTGAAGGAAAAAGACCATTAAAGCGAATGCGACAAACAGCCCCGAGATTGTGGAGCACTTAAAAGAGCAAGTATTTAGGTATTTAGAAAATCATGGACGAAGAGGAGGAGATGACTAAATAGAGAGAGGTAAAAGAAACCAAAACCAGAAAATGAAGAAGAATAAAAGTCGAAACGCAGTTTAAAATAAGGCACTTAAGAAAAGAGGAGCAATATATTACGAGCTGAAAAGGTGCCTAAAAGCCTATCACTGGAAATGGAAAACGGTCTAAAGAATTCTTGCTAGCTTATTAACCTCAATAACCGACTGCTTTCGGAATCCAAGATTAGGAGAACCGTATGGAAAACCAATGATGAGGAAACAAAGAGGACAGCACGTAAAATAGCAAAAGATTCCGTATAGAAATTTGAGCCGAAAGGAAGGAAGTTTAAAAGATTCAGAGTAATTTAAAGCAGAACCAACACCATTTGGAACCGTTAGTGTGGACAGTAGTGTGTGTAGGAAAAAGAGAACTTAAAGGTCATTGGAAAATTCAATTCTGGCCACATGTTCACGGACGGATTTAGAACAGAACGGTGAAGAATGATATTTAGTAGAATTCAGGTAATTAAAAAAAAAACTGAAAGAGAAATAAAGATAACACTAAAAATAAATGACGAAAATTGAAGATGATTTTTATTTATTTATTTATTTTATTTTATTTTTTTAGCATTAAATTTCAAAAATTTGGAAAAATAAAACTACTCGATGAAAGTACACTGCGCATTCTATACACCATAGTGTATACCCCCCCCCCCCCAATACATATAAGAAATATTAAATGATTATAATAGGATATTTTTAGTTCTACCTACTGTTCTTACCTGCGAGTGGAGTTTTTGAATTTTTACAAAGGATTTGTGTTTCGTTTCGAGCCAGTTGAAATTCAGTTGAAAATAAAGGTCACATGCAGTTTTTTCCCTGTACTAGATATTTTTTTGCACGGCTTCAAGCAGTATCGAATAGTGCTGGAATTTAAAAAAAAAATGAATTCTTTTTAGTGGAAACACGAAAAATAGTTTTTCCCCTTTTTATCGCGATTTTATTATTAATTATCGTTTTGCGGGGTTCTGATGCGATTATATTTTACAAAAAATAGTCTTTGAAGGTATTGCACGAGCGCAATACCGAAGCAAATGCACCATAAAAGAGAATTTATTATCGGCTTATTGAGAAAATTCCGGACCATTCTGTAAAATAATATAACCAGGTTTTTGCAAACTCTAAATTCTCCGCGTACGTTTTTAAAGCGTTCTAGAAATTTTTCCTTTTAAAATAATACCGCGTATTAATTTTTTTATTTTAATTTTTTAATTATTAAATATAATAAGGCGATTCTGTTTTATTTCTACGTCGTCCTATAATGTTTAAAGGGGTTTTCAGTGGAACATAATGGAATGGTATAATACGGTTCCGCTTTTCATTGCTGTATTTTAAATCCCTTCTCGTTCTGATTTAACTTTTTTTTTTCTTTTGCGAATCGGCTTAGAGAAATTATCGATGGGGTTTTTTAGACTAATCAGTGAAACAAGTTTCAATTTTTTCCCCTATTTTCATTATAGTCGTTTTTTCCATTCTTCTTAGTTTGATATAAAAAATACAAATCCGGTACAAAATAAAACGTGTATCCTTCGGAAGACAGCTTTTCCAAAAAAAAAAAAAAAAAAAAAAAAAATCGATGTAAATAACATTCAGGGGTAATTTAAATGATTAAAATTATTTCCAAACGAATACGATTATTTTCTGTTTTTTGCTACTGGGATAAAATTTTCACGAGCCTATTTCCCGACGAGTCTACTTTCGAATGGTATTTAGAAGAAAGTATAATGTTAGTAAACCACCGTGTATTTATATCCCAGAATTTGTATAAACACCGTCCTCCGCTTATTAAAATCGAATTTCAAAAAAAAAACAAAAAAAAAACGCTATTTTAATTTATCGTTACATATAGCACTATCGTAAACTTGTGTGTGACAAGTTTCAAAATTTAAATTTTATTATCACAACAAAAATAAGTTTTGCATCGTATAACGTTCAAAAATTGTAAATTTTAAATTTCATGGTTAACTACACGGATTACGCAATTGCGAAAGGAAATGCTGACAGTGTTTGTTATCTATTATTTGTTTGCTATTTCAAAAAATAGTTTGACATTTAATGTCTTACTTATTCACTTCGTTATATATATATATTTTTTTATTAATGTTAATCTGTTCCTTTTATTTTAATATTAATTACAACGTAATTCTTAGGCTACCTCCCATTAGAAAAAGTGTCCCAATTTTATGTAAAGTTTGTTATATTTTAAAGGATTTTTGTGATTATGTTATTATATTCATACGGATCGATTTAAAATTACGTTGTAAATTTTGATCATTTTATACAAAGTATATAGAAGAGGAAGAGACAGAAATAAAGCAAGCGAGGCCAAAATGGCCGAGATATATATATATATATATATGTATGTGTGTGTCTGTATATATATATATATATATATATATAGACACACAGGGAACTGCACTTGTAGCGCAATAACAAACGGCTGCAATCAGTTCCGAATGTAGTATTGCGTGTGTACACCCGCGTTGCATATAATAATTGCCTAGTACACAACCTATATCTATATAGCTAAAATGTACAAATAGGTTGTTCACCAACCAAATCGTTGAGGAGAAAATGATGATGATGATGATGACAGGCCCGTGCCCCGAATTTTGGTGGGGGGGGGGGGGTGAAAATTTTCTTCGCATATTTATTTTATGAATAACAATACATTTTTCACTAATATTCGTACTATTAATAATTTCCATCATTTTGATTTACATAAATGAATTACCCCGTATACGAACATTAATAAAAATTACATATATGTTATTAATTACACACGTAATAAAAAATTTTGCATAAGATAATAGTGAAGTACCTAAAAATATGGAGCATATTTTTTCTTTTTTCTTTTAAAGGTAGGTAAGAACATCCTAAAAAATCATCAATATTTATTTTACATTTGTGATTTTTTTCAGATTTTTGTGTATTCATAATAACTATTTCAGTTCTCATGGGGGGGGGGTTCATAGATTTCTCTCAAAATTTCTTAAGACTTGTTCCAGAATTTCTAGAATTCCTGTGGAATTGCTGGTAATATCTATGGAATTGCTATGTTATACACCAAATTTTCTCAGCGGTTTATCTCTTGGCCACACACACCTAGAGCGCTGTAATTATTTCGAAAGCAGGTTTTAAATGTACGTTGTAGTGTATTAATATATGAGGTTCCATCAATTGGGTACAACACAGTGGGGAGCACATCGTAGGCGCGGTCAACAAAATCGTTTAGATGCCTTCGAGATGTGATTTACAAAAACTGAAAAACTTAACGATTTTTAAAATGGTAGTGGTAGTGGTAAGAAGAAAGGCAAACGGGAACTATGATGGACATGTTGTGTGTGTGCCGAAAAATATGCAATACCTGTTAGGCTCGATTTTGGAGTAGGAAAAAATGGAAAATGAAGAAAGCGAGAGGTCTCGCATGACTGCTCCAAAACATCACCGTATTTCGATCACACTTTCGGAACTGGCCATCGAGCTGCAAAAGTCCGTTCTTCCTTATTCTAATGGTCTAATTCCGTTGCGCAACACTCATGGACCATGTAAGAAAAAGTTCTGTGATATGCACCGTGGAAATTGTGATAACGCCAGCGTAGTTTAAATAACCTCGAAATGAACGGCGTTAATTTGTGATGATTTTTTTTTTTTTTGTAGGAGAATACTAAGGACGCCGGGTGAAAAGTTTTTAGGTGTGATTTGGAGGAAAGGTTGCTGCTTCGAAAAAATGACTTGAGGTACAATCGCGTTATTGTAGAAACACAATGAAAGGAGAAAATAGTGTTATTATAGAAACTCAATGAAAAGAGACAATATTGTTGTTATAGAAGCTGAATGAAAAGAGACAATATTGTTATTATAGAAGCTGAATGAAAAGAGACAATCGTGTTATTATAGAAACACAGTGAAGGAACATGGTTTGTCGATTGAATTAGTTCTGCAAGTAGCGAAAGGAAAAACTTGTGATTTTATCTGTAGAATACGCGACAGTATTAATTGCATTGGCTGAGATAAGTTGAACGATACGGTTACAGTAATATCGGTAATATAAAAACGCTTAAAGCTGTCACGATGCATTAAACGATAATTTAGTTGATAGCGATATTTTCTTGTTTGTTGAGACGTTTTTGATTACACATTCGACCAATTTACTCGATTTTTCTTTCGTCTTTGTTTCTTTGCCAATGATTTAATGGTAAGGTTTTTTTTTTTTCTTTTTTTATAATTAAACGATTAACAAATTAAAGTTATTATACAAAGATTTTATTCATCGTTCGACGTTACGCGGACATTGACGAACGATGATTGAATATTGTAACAGGTCAAGGGCGGAAAAACAACTGCGCGGTGTGAAGTCAGTTGGCACAAAACCGTCAAAAAGGGAGCAAGTATTTGAAGGCGTGTGTCTGAAAACGACCGCTAACGAATAGCACTTAGACTTTCTAAGAAAATCAAAGAAAAAAGTATCTCTCCCGGCTGCTTCGGCGTCCACACAATAGCGATTGAACGTAGCGTGCTAGGCATCTAATAAAAAGTATATATAACAAGAAAAAACCATAAACGAAAGGAAAAAATATTCTAACAATTAATAGTTTTTTCGTTGTTTATCTAGTTCATTTTTTTTCTTTGCCGTAAGTTTTACTTACAAAAAATAAATAAATAAATAAATAAATAATAAATATGTATAATAAAAATCGACGATATCACGTCTTAATTAAACTGTGAACGAGATGAAAATTTCAGAAACGATAGTTATAGTTTAATTCATCGACTATTGCGAAACTTTCGTCAAAAGAATGAAAAGGGAATTAAATGGACCATGGGATTCTGTTGAAGTAGTTAAGAAAGATAAAAACGGTGGGTCTTTCGTTGCTTAGCAACGGAATCGGAGTCTCGCTTTTGAGATCGGATGATAAAAAGATGTTCTGAAAATAAAAATGAAAAAATAACCTTTTAAAACGGAATTTAATCATCTCGCGATTAGATTAAAATCGTATGTGTCGTATATGTCGTATGTAAATAAACCGTGCACTAACAAGACAGCAAGCAGCACGCCGCCTGTCGCAATTATTTAGCGGTAATCGCAACCGAGTTTTGTTTAATTTTGCACGTCAGTAGCGCCTAGTCCCATGCTGAATCCCCGTCATTTTGCAGGAAAGCTAGCGAATAACTTATTTTTATTAGATGTATCTTACAGGAGAGCTGCTTATTGCGAAAGTTGGCAAAACTTTTTTAATCGTTTGCGAAGGACAGAAGAATTTCAATCTATACGAAGGCTCTTCTACAGCTTCCTTCCGTTTATTTTATTTCGGTTGTTTTCATTTAAGGAAGAAAACGGATGAAAATGTAGCAAGGCCTTTTTAAGATCGTAATAATCTTCGATCGTTTTTGTCTTTAAATAAACAGTCGGCAAGCGGTGTTTCCATTCAAGTAGGATCCGGTTCGAATCGCATCATTGGAAGTATACAAAAATTTTACCCCCGGCCGGCTGTTAATGCCGATAGTTGACGGAGCCACAAACAATCATTATAATAATTATTATGAGGAAAAGAATTATTCTATAAGTACATCTTCAATTCGATTAGATTAACGACGTCTGGGAACAGTTTCACGCGTGTGGGCCACCACCGATGGGGATATACACTGCATTTATTACAGTCCGCGACTTGATGTTTCGACTTATTTCATATGCCAACGAGTTCTCGTTTAGAATAGTTAAGTCGAATTAATTCTGAAATGGTGTTCAAGTTCATCGAAGTGATAAAGACGATTCCAGAATTTACAATAGTCGCCAAACGCTTATGTTATTATCGATTGAATTTGTTCCCTTTACGCAGTTTATACTTCTGGACTTTCTTGTAAATCGTATCTCTTTTCGGCAATATTTTCTTTTTGTATCACTTGCGGATTTAAAAAAAATTCTCTGTGTATCATTTTCCTTCGAACAGACGAAATCCGCATAAATGTTGCGCCTTACGTTTTCCCCTACATCCAATTCGAGTAACTTTTTAAAGCCTTAAAAAGATGACGTTTTTTCCCTGCATTTTTGTTCTCCTGTTTTTCCTGCGAGTTTAATTATGTCTGTCTTCATGTGGCACTGATTTTTCGGTTATTCGCGCTAATTTCAGAAATGTTATACATACGCAGCTAGAAAAGATAATATATAATAAAATAAACTTTAATAACAAACAATATAGATCAATAAATTAGATAAATACCTATTTAGAAACGTTTTCGGGCATAACCCATCATCAGCTAACACTAACTTAAAGGAAACTTAAAACATACTGAAGTGAATATAGGGAATACATGTGTATATATAGTAGATGTAAAGAGGAATTATATACACATGTATTCCCTATATTCACTTCAGTATGTTTTAAGTTTCCTTTAAGTTAGTGTTAGCTGATGATGGGTTATGCCCGAAAACGTTTCTAAATAGGTATTTATCTAATTTATTGATCTATATTGTTTGTTATTAAAGTTTATTTTATTATACCATTTTAACAAACAGGATGTATTCACCTACATTTAAAGAAAAGATAATGTCCAAATTGAACACGATCTCAAAATCTTAAATGCTTCAAGTGAGCTGAAATAAACATGAAAAAAGAAAACATTTTTTACAGAATACTAATGCCAAAACTGAAGATTCTAATGCCATTTTCACGCTGAACAAAAAAATTCTACAAACATAAGACTACCGAAGGGTTGCAGAGTCGTTGGAAAACATTAAAAAAATAAATAAAGAATGTTTTATATCACATTTTTCAAAGTAATATACAATGAACTTTAGTACGCTCATGTTTCTGTCAACGTGGTGCGTGCACTCACAGTATTCATTTAAAATTGTCTTAATGCCGTATCAGAGTTGTCTGCGTATTATTCCGTTAAAAAAAATAACATATATATATATATATATATATATATATATATATATATATATATATATGCAGTAGTGGAAATTGGCATAAAGGCACCGACATTTTTGTACAAATGAGAAAGAGGGCTAAAGTATAAAATATATTTTGAATATCTACGTAACTACGGCTGTTAGAAAACACAAAGAACGAATGAAAACCAGGTTTTGGTAAAAAACGGGGAAAATAATCCAGAAAAACAGGAAAATAGCTCGGAAGGACTTGGAAATTAGTATAAAGGCACTACACTACATCTCGTGCGATTCACAATACGGATTTTCTCAATATGATTTCAGATATCGTCATGTAGTGGGTAAGTCATCCAACTGCAGTTTACAATCCTTGTGTCCGCGACATTCAATCATACGTCAATTACAAGATTGACGATTAGATTGCCGCATGGTAAACTGTTATCCGCTGAAGAAGAGGCAAGTATTCGGGCCTACAAAGACACGAGTCTATCAAATCGCATCATAGCCCGGAAACTAAAACGGTTTAGACAATTTCGTGAAATTAGGAGAAAAATATGGGAAAAGCAACTGATATGGATGCGCGAAAAGATTTCCCGAAGCTGATTATCGTCTCATTGTACGGACAGCGAAGACCCAAACCAATTTTTCAACTCGCATCGTCGCCGATTTGAAGTTACTGGTCACACCGAGGCATGTATGACAAATTTTGGCAGCCAATAAAAACCTGGTATACAAAAAACGCAGCAGTAAACCGCCTCTCACCAGACCCTCATAAAAAGTCCAGACTCGCGTTCGCACAAAAATACATGTCGTGGACTGCCGAATGGAACAATGTGGTGATGTTTAGCGACGCGAAAAAGTTCAACTTGAACGATCCGGAGGGATTCCAATATTACTGGCACGATCTGAGGAAAGAAACGCAAGTGCAGATGAGTAAAAATTTGGGAGGCGGCACTGTTATGATATGGGCGACCTTTTGCAGCGAGATGAAATCAAACATCGTATGGATTTCTGGATGAATAAAATCCAAACAGAGTATATAGAGATCCTCGAAGTTGAATTACTGCGAATGTATGAAAAGTTGTTGGATACTGAAAACTTTCTGTTTCAGAAAGACAACGGAGCCTTTCATGCATCGAAGGAAACGATGGGGTGGTTTCGAGACACTCATATCAACGTTCTGGAGCGGCCTTCACGTAGTCCCGATCTGAATCCGATGGAGAACCTTCGGGCGATACTTGCACGCCGTCTATACCGTGATGGACGCCAGTTCCACCGCGTTTCTGAACTGAAAAATGCGATCCGTGTCGAATGAGTAGAAATTTCTGTTCAAGAAATCCAGCGTCTCGTCTCCTCGATGCCGAACAGGATTTGCGCAGTCCTTCAGAATAATGGGGAGGTTCAACGAAATATAGACACTTGTTTTTTCCTTTTTTTTTTCTTTCCATTTCGCGAGTAGGCTGCCTTTATACTATTTTCCGCTGGAGAAAAGGGTTACTTTTGTTTTTTTTTTGCGATGTTTGTTTCGTTAGTTCGCAGAATTTGTTTTTTATTTGTTAGTTGTGTTTTCGTCTAATGGTAGTTATTACGTAAATATTCGAAATATATTTTTTATCTTCAGCCCTCTTTCTCATTCGTACAAAAATGTTGGTAATGCCGATTTCCACCACTGTATATCTATACATATATTTATCAATATGTTATATTTTTTATAGTTTTTTACCCTAGTTTTGTACCGAACCATCTATTTGTAAGAACTCTTTTGTGTGCATCTCACCACAGAGAGATAAATTTCGTCAGTCTTAAAAGAAAATAACAGTAATAATAATTTAAATTCCTATTACAACTTCCATAACGGAACAACGTTACATATGAAGTTTTCTTTTTCATATCCCTGACGCGAAAAGAGCGTCGCGTCAGTATATATATATATATATATATATATATATATATTTGCCTAATTCTATTGAATGTGAATACTATGTGACTAAACGTTAAAATGGTTACCGATATGGTAGTAGTGAATACTGCCGTTAATAAAATACGGGTATTTTTTTATATATTTAAAGAGAAAAAGAGACGAATTTAAGTTCTTTTATAGCGCGGAGTATAAAATAAAAAGAACAAAGTTTTGACAGGAACTAAAAGGACAGGTGTGATTCAAGGGACGAAATAAATACTGAGAGCAAGTAGGAACAAAGTACTTCGCACATTTGATAACCGCGGAACTGGAAACGTGAAGCCCGCTCAGTGAGGTAAGGAGGAAAAAGTTGCGTATAGGATTACGATAGATAAGAGAAGCCCGTGAAATATCGCATTCGTCAGAACTAGCCACGACGAGTTAATTTTAAAAATTCCGGGAAGGTGTGTGTCATTTCGTATCTTTGTTTTCGGTCGCACGCATTTATTTCTTTTTACGTACTACTTTTTAACAAAATAATTACGTCGGAAAATACGGAAAAACTTTGAAGGAAAAACGAATAAGATAATACGTGTGCGCAGTCTATATGCAAAAAAATCACTTTCGGTAAAGGAAAAATAATAGTGTTTTCGTAATTAAAAACAAATGCGGCTTTTAAAAATCTCGCAGACAATAGGAAAGACAAAAGATAAAAATACAATAAATAAAGTAAAAAAAAATGTAGGTTTACATTTTTTCTAAAATGATACATTACACAATACTGCGTAACAAACCTCGTTAATAATTGTGCTAGCCGACCTAGAGCGCTGCGATTAACTATATTTGTTTGTACAGATATGTACATGTTCGGTAACTGCGGCTTTGATTAATTTTGAGGTACGACAGACTGAGATGGGCTAAACAGCTTTTTTGGTATACGGTTGAAGTACGATCGTGCTCGCAAGTGTTCCAGCTTTAAATTGAAGAATCTTAATTTTCCGGTAAGCTTCAGTCATTCGGTTGGAAGTATATGAAGTACGCGAACAAGTGGTTAAATCTTCGGTCGAAGAATGATAAATAAAGGCGTTCTATGAATTTAGCAGCGGTATTTCAAAACAGGCGAACAAATAGCGGCATCTGGCAATCGCATTTCGGTAGCGCGCGAGAGATTCCTTAAAAACTGTGTCTGTATGTGCGTGGCATTAGCAAGATTAAGTTTCCGCATTAGTTTTAATGAATTAACTTGTCTGAGGTCTACTTCGGCTGGCAATTTCTAATTCATTTTTCTACTGTACCAACGTCGATAAAGTACAGATTTAAAAAAAAAAATAAAACGTAACCTAGTAAAAGTTGTTTCGATGTTTCGAAGAACGTTTTTTGTAAATCTCATGTAAATTGATCTCTGTTTTTGCATGTGCTGGTAAATGTACAATCATAGGGCGCAATTTATTGCAATTAATAATATTCGCCGACTAACTTTAAAATTCCTAGCCAACTTTTTGTTATATTTAAATAGGTTTTTTTTTTTTTTTTTTTTGTCGCATTTTTAATTTTTTCCCCGGTTTATTATTATTCTATTCTATTCTATTCTATTCTATTGGTTTGATGTTATTCAAAACTTTAGCTCTGAACAGTTTGGATGTGGTTTGCGCTGAAAATAAACACACGGGTAAACACGAGTTGTTATTTTATTTTGTAGTGATAAATGGTGTTGAACTTTTGTTAGGTTTATTATCTACATTTGTTAGGTTTATTATCTACATTTGTTAGGTTTATTATCTACATTTGTTAGGTTTATTATCTACATTTGTTCGATAATTAAAATTGCCCGTGTCCCCTCAGCAATAGGTGTAAAACTATCTTCAAAGAAAACTTTGGACTACTCTAATCCGTAGAGTAAGGCAAGTTTAGGGCATTGCGCAATTCCCTCTGGGTGATTGCTTTGCAGAGTGTTTAATACGATTTTCTATGGCATTTACGCTGCTGTACAGTTCAAGAATATCGCTCTTACATTACACAGCTGTGACATACAGTAGTTTTATAGTCAAGATTGCTAATGTTGATAATTCGTTACCGAGTTTTTCTGTTCGTATTCTGTGATCAGTTCAATTTCGAGATAATTTACTAATATTTTTCCATTTAACAGGTTTGATATTAATTTATAAATGTTTCTAATCGCTACAAACTCCACTTGGTGTAAACTTTACATTTATCATCTTGCAGAAAATTTTGCAAACGGGGATAATTAGTCGAACACATTCCGTGCACTTATTATTATAAGACTTTTTTTCCTTTAGTTTTTTTACCTGTTCCTTCGTGCCTGATTAAGCATTAATCAGCAGCCTATGTCAGTTTTCATTTGACTTTAGTAAATAATTTTTTTCATCTTTTAATTTGACCTCAACGTAAATTTTCCATATGTAATGTGTAAGTAGCGCAGTAGACTAGTGGTTAAGATGCTTGGCTACTAAATCAGAGGTGTCATAGGTTATCGAGAGTTGTTTCGTTCCGGATCTAAATCTTTCCCAGATATATCCCTAATCTGAAATTGAATATTGGTTATACCAGGGGGAAATCCGGTAAAGTAAAGGCGGACCCCAAGTAGAAAAGAACTGGCCCCCCTATTCTCATTAATGGCGTTGGCCCTAGTACGACACTGTGAACCTTAACTTCACAATCCCCGACACCCTGCTAAAAGTGTATCTTACTTTATGTAATGTGTACTTTTTTTTTTTTTTTTTGAACTTGGAAAATTACCCCATAAGGTATTCAGATCTGTACGATTAAGATTTCGCTTCTCTGTCCACGGGTAATGCTGGGAAACATTAACTTCTGGATCAATTCGTTATTTCCCCTTGAACGGGCTTTATAGTCTCGGTGCTTTATGTACATTTTTTTTTTTTTTTTTTTTCGTTTTATACTAGGCGTACGGCTATTTCAGAATTATTTAAAATGCAAATTTTCGAATCATATCGTTTCAAAAATTCACAGCGAAAACAGCGTAGTTCTGTAGCGCGTTTGGGGCCAATTTAAGGACCACATGGCAGGGGCATATACGTTATCGAACACGGTAATGATGATGATGATAATAGTGTCACACGTTTATTGTTCGGCCACGAATTCGAAGGGCTTTAACGTAATCGAACAATATTCCGTTATTGTGGATTTTGTTACGATTGCGATTATTATTATTATAACTGGTATCGCGGTGTTCAGAAATATCTGCAAATACGTGTGAATTTCACCGCATTTATCGGCAAAAATAATTTTTCTTGAAATAAAAAGCGGTGCATTTTAGAATTACACAGCGTCCGACACTTTATAAGCTTTTCATTTTTAGTAGCGCATTTAAAAAGTACCTTTTTTTTTTTTTTTAATTTTAATTTAGCTTATGAAGTTAATTCAACATTGAGAGTTGTTTTCTCGCAAAAGTAAATAAATGTTGCGAATGTTATTTTCTATAACGCAATTTTCTTATTTAATTTTTGTACCTTTTATTATTGAAAAGGTTTCAACCCTTTTTGTTTATATTTCTGCGTTAAAAATATGCGTCTCTGTCTTCACTGAACGGATGGCGCACAGATTTATCGAACGCTATCGGTGCGAACCTGCTATATTATGACACGATTAAAGAACGTTATTTATTTTCGAAAATTGAATTACTAATTTTACCTATTCTCATGGTAGACGAAACTCTATTTAAAAATAAAATTAACTATCTTATCGGATGATAGATCAAATTTCAATTGCAACATTTAATCGATTACGTAAATAGCAGAGTTATATTATAGAGAAGCGTTTAAAAAACTTTTGAAAAGCGATAACTTTATAATTTAAGGGGGCATAATATTTGTTTTAAATGTAAACAACTAGATGATTATCAGTTTATTTTCGACTACGCACACCGGATCAGCCTTACGCCTCATTTGCTAGAGATTGAACATCGGTGTGTGATATCATTCCTCTCATACTGAAACCCCTCGTCCTTTCCATATGCTACGAGTGCAACAACAGTTTTCACCGAATCTATTTCCCCCCTGTTTGGCTATTCATCGTCGCTTCTTTTACCAGATACTTCTAATTCTATTTCGATTGATTTCTTCTTTTTGGTTTTCGGTCAAATTGATACTCATATGTGATTGGCCTGCACATGATTAGTGGGCGTTCTCTGTACGTAAATTATTCTTTCTGAACTTTTTTCCGCTTTTCTAAAAAAATTCTTAGACGCTTTGTGGTCCCCACATTTACATTTCTTATTTGTTTGATACACCCCCATCATATATCCGTTCTAAATAATCCGCTCCTTCCGCGTGCGTTTCAGTTCCGATTTTATTCTTTCATTCCCTCCTCTCTCTTTTGCATCGCCCCTTTCTTCTCTCTAAACTCCATTTCTCGTATAACATGAAAAAAATGTACACAACTTTTATCAGAAATATATTACTAAAATTCACAAAAATACCGAGATATGTGTCGGGAGGATAACGTATACTACAAATGATAGTGAAAGCTACAATATAACACGCAGAACATAATAATCACAAATAAGTATTGTTCATTGAAATAAATATTCGCTATTAATCCTTGGATTGATGACAAATGATGCTGATAGTTTTCTGCGGATGATGTAAATTTTTTCAAGTTATACCACATTTAGAAACAAAAATGAACATTCAAAAACCCAATACGAACATCCATTTCTCGTCACGGAGATGTCTACTCCTCTTTATAAAGCAGCAATTGGGCGATGAATTTATCAATGATCCCCGTACGCCATAATGTTGATAATTAAAATCTTAAAACTGCCGGAAAGGTTTCGAATTTTAGACGTCTAAAAACGAAAGTAACATTTTTCTATATAGTAAAATGTATAGTTTAATTTTATTGACTGGATAACGCATTGTCTATTAATCCGAATCCAGTAGCCTGGAATATAATGTAAATTTCGGATCTGTAACTATAGTCGAGCATTGTGAGTTTTCGCAGAGAGGGGCCAGTCAGAGGGAGTCTAACTACTCAAAAATTTGTAAAAGAAAAAAAAAGCAGCGAAAAATCTCTGAAAAATAATATTGATTTTATTTAAAAATTAAAATTTATAAAACGCGGAAGTTTGAAAAAAATCCATTTCCTTTATACACATCTATCTATTTACTTATCTGACTTGTCTCTCTCTCTTCTCTCTCTCTCTTCTCTCTCTCTCTTCTCTCTCTCTCTCTCTCTCTCTCTCTCTCTCTCTCTATATATATATATATATATATATATATATATATATATATATATATATATATATATATATATATATATATGTGGCGGATCCACAGGGGCGGATACGGGACACCCCCAAGAACCAAAGCCTATATGAAAAAATTTGTTATAACAGAGAAACTTAATTCATACTATAAAAGATTTGTGTAAATGTTACCTATGGATTTAATTATAACTAATGTTTAATACTGTTTTCGAGTAAAATTATTAATGTTACATTTTTGTTTTATTTTAAACGCAACTGTCATGGATTTTTTGTCTTTTTTATTGATTTTTAATTTTTATTTTGTAATTTTAATTAAAAACGGGTCATTGAGAAATATATATATTTAAACTTGCTCATGAACAAAGAATTAGGATCGGATTACTAACAAAAATAAAAGAGAAGTAAGGTCTAATAAAAATACTATTTTCCTTACTATTTCTAAACTACCATATTTAAGGTATAATTTTATAATTTCGTTTTATTTTTCACCCCTAAATATAAGACAAAAGTTAAATTAAAAATTTTAATAATTATGTATTTTTAAAACACATTTTTAAATTTCCAAAGAAGTCGTTATTTGATTTTCTTTAGGAAACAACGTATTTCTCAAATCTACTGCTTACTTTAGAAGATATTACGTAAATATATAATCCCCCCTCTTCAAATGTCTCTCAGGATCCATCTCTCTCTCCCTATATATATATATAGATATAGATATATGTGTGTGTGTGCGAATGTGTGTAGAGAGACCACATTATGTACGTGTATATATGTATATATACGAATACAATTTCTTTATAGAATAAAAATAACGGAACTGTTCATTTTCGGAGAAAATATGTTCGCAACTAATTTCGCGCATAAATTACGACATTATTAATGTAATTTTTGATATGTTACTTTTAATTTTATGTTAAAAATTCTTTAAAAATGAGTCCCGAATTAATTTAAAAACTAATTTCCCAGTTTTAATTTAATAAGAAAGTGTTTTCTATAGCCAAAATACCTTTTTCAGTCTTGGCCCCAGAGGATAAATGCTACAGGCGCTCGCAGCGAACCCACTTATGCACTCTTATCCTAGCCGTTGTTAGAGCGAGAGATAATTTTACTGAACTCCTTATATGTTTTATATAATAATCAATAGATAAAGTTCAATAGTGAAATCTCCACGAGAGTATGATGTGTTCGTCGCTTCTTTTTTGTATCAAGTTTGCGCATAATCTACGGAAAACGATATAAATAAAATTCTCTGCGTAAAGACATGTCGACAATACTGCTAAACGTGTTCGTACATGATTATATTTGGAATGAATGGGAAATATTTAATTTGTGCATTTTTTCGATTTAAATTTTTATTGGTAACCCCGAATGAAGACCATCGGAATTTTGTTAAATTTCAATACACCACCGAATGAATCGCGACTACTCCAATTAAAAAAGGTGACTTGGTCGGATTATCCGCTTTTTGAAATGTGTCTTGCAGTAACGCGTAATGATGGAATAAGAGTCTCAAATTAAGGATGTCACTTTGAATGGCATTTCGTAATAACGGTGTAACGAAAAATAGATCGAATTAGGTAGTAGTCCGCTCTGTATATGACATATTTCATTTAATAACTTCGACAATCCGTAATGGTTAATTCATTCGGACAATTTTCACGTCAGAAATGTGAAATGGGGCTGTGTAAATGACGACTATTAGCTGTATTTTTCGCATGCGCTTCTTAACGACTAGGGAGGATCGCCTTTTTGTTTCTCTATGTCTGTTATTCTGCCTTATTCTCGAGTTTTTGAGCCAGAAAATGAAAATAAGTATTCCAACTTGAGACACCTGCAGTGTCGCGCGCCAGATTATTGCACGCGGAAGGCGAAGTATCGTGCAACAGAGGGGCGGGGGTGGGGGGTTAAATTAATCTTTTTTTCTTGGTACGAAAATTTTAAGCCGAAATAGAATGCGCGCAGTCTATATGTAACTCCGTTTTCAAATTTTATCGTACGTATCGAGCTGCTTTTGTTGCAACAGGAAAACTGTGCTCGATTGAGCACAGGGTAGTATGACCAGTAAAAATTTTATTCCGAAAACCGATTCGAATTTTAGTTGTAGCTTTTTTTGTTCTCGACAGCACTTGATTCTAATTCTCATTAAAAGGCAAGACGTGCTGCAATGTAATGCGCGTCTATAAATTTACACTTCGATTAATAAATAAAAGTCGAGCCAAGTTTAAATTCGCTCCTTTTACCGAGAAGTAGGTGCCAAATTACAACGATTTCACCGTTTATCATCCTCTGATGAACGCGAAAAAGCAAATTGTACACTCTAACGATGAAGAGTGTTGTAAATAAAAGTGAAATCTAAAACGAAAGAAGCGATCAGATGCGAGAAAGAAAAGCGACCGTAACCGCAGGTGCGATATCGGCGTATAGGTTAACAAATACCCAAGCCGTTCCGATCAAACGCTAACATTCGGAACATTTGCACTCTGAAATATATACATATATCGTTGTTGCGGTTTTGTTTAATAAAGAGAAAGAGATTAAAAGTAAACAAATAAAATAAAATAAAATAAAATAAAATAAATAAAAAGCCAGGGCAATTTCAATTTTTACGCGCGGAAGGTTATTATGAAGATGATTTCCAATGTTATTTCGCGGTATATTTGTGGAAGCAGCTTCCCGGATTATGTGTGAGGGGTGGTAAGCGTTTTTACGAAATATATGTTGAACGTTTCCAGATTACCTCTATCGTAGCGAATGACAATTTGCTTTTTTTTTCGTTTTTCTTTGCTCTGTTTATTTCCTTCGAATTCTAATTTCTGCTCTATGCTGCCTGGTTAGATTTCACTCGACTTTTTCTCATCTCTCCTTATTTTATTCGTCCGTAATTCGAGATATGGAAAGAGAGAAATGCAATTTTTTGGCCGTATAATGATGGATTTTTCTGAAGAATACGGAAAAATACCGGTAAATTAAAGCGAAGAGGAAAACCGTGGAAATCGATAATATTACGGAAAAAAAATTAATTGCCAGGAAAACGACAATTGAAAATGATGTGCCTGACTAGTTGTAATTAAAATACTAGCGCGATAAAGCGCCGAAACTAAATATGTTCTTGTAGGTGAATACATGCCTGTTTGTTATATAATAAAAACCAACTTCAATAACAAACAAATATAAGGGGGTAAAGAATAATTTATAACAATAAATTAAATAAATACCTTATTTAATTTATTGTTATAAATTATTCTTTACCCCCTTATATTTGTTATTTTTTTTTGTCCCCAATTCGTAATACGATGGGGTAAATATATTTAGAAAATTTATATAAATAACAGGTCTGTCCTGAGCCCTTCCATTTAAGTTTATGGACCCTTATATTTGTTATTGAAGTTGGTTTTTATTATAAATATGTTCTTGCGCGATATTCGTGTTTATCTTCTGTCGTCGGTCATCTCTTTATTATAAAACTACAAAGGAAGTTAATTATAATAAAAAACTACGTAGTTTCTTGTATTTTCTTTCGTTACATTTTTACGTTCATTGAGAAACTTTAAATACACACTGTCTGCCAGTGAAAGATACAACTGCCCTTGCTCCGATTTTTAAAATAATAATACATTCGCATCACCTGTCGCCGCCGAACTGTTGCCAGCCTTAAAAAGATAAAAAAACCCAACTGGTATTATTCCAGTTCCTCCATCTTAATATAGTTTCATCTTAAGGTAAAACCGCATAAATCTACCGAGATAAGCTTTAAGCGAAGCGTACACCGATGCGAAAAAATTGCGGGACGCGGGATGGAGCGCGAAAAAACGCAAGCTCGGCGGGAAATTTTCCCGCTTCTCTGCGCACACCGAGATCGCAAAAGAAAAAGTTGCGTCGTGCCTGGTTCAATTGAGAAAATGTCGTCAGATGAAACTCTTTTGCTACTTGCTTTGAGTGATGATGTACGCTACACTGACCTACTTTTCTTTTGAACAGCTTGTAACTCTTAACCTTCTATCGACATCTGTTGATACTATATTGGGCAAGTTACAAATCAAAAAGCAAGATATATATTAGGCTGGTACCTTTTGAGCAAATATTTACATAAGGTGACAGTCGTAGCGGGTAGTGATTTTGGAGCAGCCTGCCGCACTCCGGAAAAAGCGTGAAATCTTAAGGAAATTATTTTTTTCCAGGTAAAAAACATATCGTATACAGGAAGATTCAAAGTATACTTTAAGCCAATAAAAACAGAAAAAATTGATTTTTCAAAATATTTACAACGCTGTTACCCCCCCTAAAATATGTTACACCTATTCTGTTTAATTCCACGAACTGCCGGTAGCGACGTCAAACATGCTGTTCGCCCGTGGAGCTGCTGGTACGCGATGAGAAGCATTCGCCGTGATAGCATGCGCAGAGGGTCGACTTCGGAATACTACTTGAAGCGTCTGCTGCCATCGCCGTCTCGGCTGTTCTCTATCCGCGAACGAGACACATTCGAGCATGATCTTCTTATCGTGCTACTGTGGAAGCGTCGCTGAAATTTCAGTCGCCGCCGAACTGTAATATCGTTCTGGTTGTTCCCTTGTAAATTTTCGGACCCATTTTAAAAAAAAAGCCTTTTTAAATGACACGAACTTCTCGTACGGGCTTTTTGGGTCGCTTGCTGCGTTCCGCGCTACATTGTTAGTTCGTCGTCATCGAAGAATATATAAATAATTAATAGTGAAAATATCACATATCGTTTTTTGTTGTTGTTTTTTTTGTTTTTTTGTTTTTGATTTTCTAGTCTCTTTAGCCAGTATGTGGTTATCGTAATGTTAGAATCGGATAGATATGTACCAGGTACATTCATTATATTACAAAACTATACCTGTACGTTATAAACAATAACCTATTCGATATACCTTATACAACCATTTTCATTCAATTCCCGTCCGATGCCGTTCCATATTCGGTCCTTTACACGAGAATTTTTGTATCTTTCGTGACTCAAATCGAACAAAATCTGATGTTTATTCGCTGTCTCAATCAATTTCTCCGTTTGAGGTACATCGTGTAAGATTAACGAAAAAAAGGAGCCGGATCTTTGCGGTATGCGGGAAAACTGTGTCCACTGCGAACCGACGACTTTTTCGACGATTGTTCGCGGCAGATGCGGGAAAATTTAGCGGGATCCCGCTTTGGTCTGCGCTCACTCATATCCCGCTGTGTCAGTACGTCCCAGGCGAATTTCGCGCTTCATCCTGCAAGCTTTAATGTTACAAAGAAATCGACGTAATTCGTTGTTAAGCTTTATTGCGTAAATTAAAATGGATTAATCATACAAATTTCACTTTTAACAATATTCCGCAATTGATTTGCGTGTCGTAAAATCGAATTAAAATCGATTATGAAAGCGGGTTTTAGTGAAAAGTGTGTTTAATAACGAGATATCGGCGCTCGATTCATTCGTTAATGTGTTAGAGTGAAAGACATAGCGTGACAGAAAAAAAAAAACACCCGGAAATCGCTCTAACCAAGATAAATAGATAAAGTATCCAACATTCATTAGTCGCAAAAATGTGTATGATGATGAAAAGTTAATTGGAAAATTACAGTATGCCTGAAATGTATTTTTTCACTTTGAAGCATGCTAAAATAAAAAAATAAAAAAATGATTAAACTGCAATACTATTGTAACGGAATCATCTTAAAAATTTCGTTCGGCGAAAAAATGCGATAGCTAAAATAAAATTCCAAGTTTAATCGATTTATTCTCTTCTATTTCGAAATGGCAATATCGTGGACACTTGTCTTCAGGCTGACGCTAGTAAAGCTGGCGGTAACTTCCTCCCATTTTACCTAATTCTCATTTCGCGTAAATTTAGGATTTCGCTTAGTCAGCAGGTAGAAAAAAAACGAAAACAGGCAAACGTTCGAATGATTTCGTATTGGCAACAATGCGTCATAATTGTCGAAATTCAGACTGAAATATCTAATAGGCGATTCTAAGTTCTACATTAATGACAGGTGAAAACGATTGAACGGCCGGCATTTTCGTGCCATTTGATTCTGTAGTTAAAGTTTTTTTTTTTCTTCTTTTAGGAAAACAACAAAATTGTATATGCGTGAAAATCAGAAGTGAAAAGGTGCTGTTAAAAATTGCGGTGATCATGTTAAAAACGGAATAATGAGATTGCAAAGCAGTGATGGAATTATTTTTTCGAGAAATTTTCCGTGAAGTTTTTTCATCCGCTTCCGCTAGAAGGGGTACTTCTAATTTCAGTTGTACACAGGTCTATTTATTTACGATGAAATTCGAAGTAGATACCGAATTATTTACCGCATTAATCTGTCCGTACGCATTTTTATCGGCGCTAAACAGTGGCAAAATTACAGGACCGCGCGACAAAAAATCGCACGTTTGCACTTTTCAACTACTAGCCGCTTTTTTGTTTTGTTTTTTTTTCAGTCCTATCAAAAAACATTCCGTGTTGCCAAGTTAATTTAAATTATTATTATTTTTTTCTGTGACGTTTCATTTTTAGGCGAAATGGGCCCAAACAAGCCGGCGACGTGAATTTAGCATACGAGGTTTAATTAGCTAGTTGCCATAGAGAATTGAACAATGGACAGTTGTGAGAGTGACGCAATAGAAGACAGCTTCTTTTAGTTTATTTTAAAATAATGCAAAGTTTTCGTAGAGTGTGATGCATTTGATAAGTACCGTCAGGTCCTATCAGGGAAGAGGAAAGTGTTTGTTCGAACATGCTGACGAGAAACCGGAATAAAAATTTCGCTGGAACGTATTATAAAGTGAAAACGAAGTAAATTGAAAAGAAGAGAGAGGCGAATGTATACAGTCGTCGTTTAGAAATAAATCTATTAAGAGGGACATGGACCGAACAAGCCTACTTTATTTAAGGTATTTTTTCGCAACCGGAGTTTTATCGGCTCTGTTGCAGCCGCCATTGTTGCTCTATTGAATCTGTTCTATTTTATCTGTGCATCCCATTCGAAAATAAATATCTGTCTGCGAAACGTGCCTTCGTTCTTGAATCTGTCATTGTATCTGATCGCCTCTTTATTTATTTAGTCTACGACTTCAGCTGTCATTTGGAAGCAACCTCTGAAGCGACCTCTGAAAGGTTATAACTCGAAGAAGGCCTATACATGTCTGTGCGTATTTACTAACATTTCTTTTCTCCCTGTAAATTAATACTTTAGACGTTAATGGTTCAACTGCAACACTTTACGTTCCGTTTACTGTCATCGGCATCTCTGCTCTTAAGCAAAGGCTTGAAAATTGTGCAGAGATACTTATTATACTTATTAGAGGGATAGCTGATTTAATCGGACAGTAATGTCACAGACGTGACAAATCACGCCAATGCCGGGGAACACTTTCAATTTTCAACGCTTTTTAATTAAGAAAAGAAGAAAGAAAATGTTTTCAAAAAGTTTTTTCTCTCGTTAATTTGCTGATATACAAAGATAATTTAATTTTATATCGTATTACGACGCGCGAGAAACGAAAAGTAACAAATTGTTTGAGTGTTTTATGCGAAAAACGTCGAAGCGCGGAACACGTTGTTTTTTATAGGTACAAACGATAATTACAAAAATTAGCACAGATAGCGTATCGGAAAAATTAAATATTTACTCCCAGCCCGAATTTCACGTCAAAGTGTCACAATCTCATATATATATATATATATATACATATTTATATATATACATATTTATATATATACATATTTATATATATACATATTTATATATATACATATTTATATATATACATATTTATATATATACATATTTATATAACTGTACATGCGCTTCTGCACAAGAAGAATCTGCACAGATACGGGAGTTTGTCGCGCTGTGAGCAAATATCGGTTTGTTCCACCTTTCCGGTTTCCAGTTTTTTTCCCGAAAATTCTAATATTGTTCGGATGCGTTGAAAACTCAAAAGGCAGTAAGATAAGAATGCAGACATCGTGTCTGTTATACAAACTTTACCAAGTTAGCTAATAAATTTGCGTTGCATCTATGACTATTTTCATAATCGTTCAACATTTACGTTTCGAAAGTTAACGCGTTTTAAAAATCATTCGGATATTAAAACGTTATAGTCTCCTCCTCCGCTGTACACTCCCAGGTAAACTTTTTCGCATAACTGGTCTTCTCACAAATCCCCCCCCCCTTTTTTTTTATTATTATTAATTACTATTCGCCGATTTGCTCGGCTACCGAATTTTCGAATTCAAAACCATTTTTTAAATTTTCTCATCGCTTCTGCTGAAATACATTTGTATAATTGTTTTATAAAATTAAAAGTGTTTTTCGCGTTCGTTGTTATCGGTTGCGACAATGCCGCATTGCTGCCCCCCAATTTAAATGGTAAACAACGTTACGTGGTTAAAATGTACAACAGTTCGGATGTAATGATAGATTTTTTTTGTTTTTTTCACTCAGTCAACTTTAAATTACTTTTTTCCGGGAAAGTAATCAATTCCATTAGCGAGAACGCGACCAGATCGGTGCAGTTTGCGTCGTCCCGTACGCGTATAGTTTTAAATATATCTTTTAGAAAAAAAATAAGTCGGTTTTTTCATCTTTTTGAAGATAAAAGTTAAAGTGAATGATGATGGGGCAATCGTTAGGAAGCAGTATCTCCGTGTTGTTATAGGTTTGTTTAGATATTGCACCGCCTGAGTTCCCGAAAGAGCCGGGACTTTGTAATAAATAGACTAAAGACGATTATTTCTCCGACTCTTGAAAGAACGGTAGGTATTTTTTTTTTTTTTTTTTTTTTTGTCCCCGTTCGATAGGTACATGTCGGCTAGCTAGCGAGTTTCGCTGTAAGAAATTCTAAAGGAACGTTTTGTCGGTTTTTAACGGATGCACCGAACTGAGCCAAACACTCGGATTATTAAGTCTTTTACTACTCTAGTCGTGCGACTGTGCCATCTTGTGTCTCCGATGGCCTTTTGCGATCGACGGTGAAACACGCCAAACCTTTTTTAATAAAGAGAAAACTTTCCATATTCTCTCTTACATTTCGTCGTAAAAATATTTTGATAGGAAATTTTTCCTCCTTCGAGAAGAAAACAGTTTAATAGGCCTCTCCGTTTCACGTTTGTCCGATAAAAAAAATACAGGACAATCTGCATTTACAAAAAGGAAATTCGATAAAAGAATATTCGTTTAATTTTAAATTGTTATCGATGTGGAAATATTGCCGATAACACTGGTAAAAGTAAAGTCGGTTTAATTTCCTCGTCAAATGAAAGTGTTCATCATGACTCCCCTCGGAACAAAGAACCTTTATTCACCCTGTTATCAAATTTGGACGACGTCTGTCTTTCGTTTTGATGATTCTGCGAGTCGAGAAGATAGATATGGTGAAATGAAAATAAGATTGATGGGAAGATGACGGTCGGGAGAACCTTACTGTTTATCTAATATCTAACCAAACCGATCTCTGTACAGTTTGAAAAAATAAAATACGCGCAATGGTTAAATCAGCTGATACTGACAATGTCTTTTCCTCCCGCGGTTGGGGAGGGGGGGTGAAATATTTTTTCCCCGCAACACAATTAACACGTTTTTCACGATACTTTCTGAATTTAACTTTAGAATAGAGAACTAAATTTTCGCTAGCCAATCACGATTTATGTAATTTTTAATCAATTCGATAGGAGGTTATATATTTAAAAGGGCGTTTTCTCGCGCTATATTAAATTTCCCTAATGCCTCGAACAGAGAAAATTGTCAATCATATCGGCAGCGTAAACGTGAGCAAAAGTACTTTACGTCAATAAATTTACTGTCGTCGAGGTCACTCTGTTTTCCCTAATAACGATCGAAGAAGAAAAGGTGGTGGTTTTTAAATTGCAACGACAGATTAAACGAGATGTCGGCGCGATACAAACTACCATTGAAGGTGATCTTCAAGTTTTAATTTTAATGATTAATATAAATATAGAGAGAGTTCTAAAATTGTACGGATTTTAAATTCCGTTTACATTTCCTCCGCGTACATTTTTGAACATTAATCTCTTAAACGATGATGGTAAAGAATTCTTTCGGTTATGCGACAAAACTTTGATCTTTTCCACCTCATCAACGATCGCCGACCATTTGAACGTCTCTCTTAAAAAAAAAGGATGCTTACTCATCACTTGAGGTCAGATTCGAAATTTTATCTCGCTACTCCCTTTACTGGTCGTCGTTATAAGTTATACTCCTCTGTGTAATAATTGTAAATTTTTTTAATCGAATTAAACATCAATCATACAATATAATATATGATTACGAACAGGACACCGTGATAATCAGTGTTGTTTTTTAAATTTTTACTTTTATTTAAACTGTTTTAATTATAAAATACATTTTTAATTTAAATCGAATTTCAGACTTCGGTATTGGGGGGGGGAGAGGCAAGAATGCCAAAATTCTTTTGGTGAAGATACATGATGGTGTATCTGATCCGAGTGCCCCTGACAGGACGAAAAACATGTGTTAAGTTTTTGTTTTTCTTTTGGCTGTATTCATTCGGTTCCAGTCAGTTCTGGCTATTATGAGCTGCGAACTCTCTCCACTGTTTCCAGTCTTTTGAGCTGTGTTAATCGCTGTTGCTACCTGACCAAATTGACTTCGTGAGCCGTCAATCCAACTCTGCCCCTTTCTCGTGTACCGGGGGCTTTGCCGAGCAGCAATGTTTTTTCTAGATTTTCATCTGTGCGTCTTAATGTCCAAAAAATTTATGGACCCGTCATAATCTGTACAATTCTTGTCCGGTTCATCCACTTCAGCCCGTATTGAAAGATTTGTTCTTCTTTCCGTCCACGCCATAATTCGTCGCCAAATCCACATTTCAAACGTGTACCCACACTGCTTTGATCGTCCATGTTTCGGCCGCATACAAGAAAATTGACAGAATCAGCGTTTTTATTAATTCCTTCCGCAAGTTTACAGACAGCTTTTTATTACAGGTTAGACTTTTCAGTCGTGTCATTGCAGCCTTACCTAATGAAATTCGTTTTTTTATTTCCGCTGAACATCTACCATCAGCGGGGTAATCAACGACCCTATCTAGGATAAAAGACTGTACTTTTTCAAAATCTATCAGGAGATTAGTGTCGTTAAGGAAATTTTTGCTAGAAACCAGGTTGTACTATTACGTAATTTCATGTAAGAGCTTTAATTGTCTTTTTTTTTTTTTTTTTTTTTTTTTTGAACAACTCACCGCAGAACCCAACAAGAACTCGAATTTTAAGAATTTCGTAATTAATTTTACTTGGTAAAGAATATTCAAATGACGGCGTTCAGTACATCTTTTTTTTTTTTTTACCCCCCTTTGGGCATATCAACAAAGGATCTTCGCCCAGAAACGAAAGGAAGGAGAAGGATCAGTTAAATGTCGATTCGGTCAGCTATTGATAAGATAAAGGAACTGAGGATAGGAACAACTAAGATCGACGGAAACGATAAGATATACGAGGCACAATAAGGAGTAAGGAGTTTGAGTGACAGCAGATTGGAATACAAAGAGGTACGTTCGTTCACGAGGGATGGACATTCAGTACATCAATAAGTTCAATGTTTATCGGCATATTTCCTTTAAAATACCTGGTAACTTTTCTGATTGCAGCATTCGATGCGTCGTGCAGTACGTTCTAATGGCTGCCTTTATCAATAGTACCGTACAAGTACTTTATGATCTATCTTAATTAATAGTTGACCAGCAGACCAGAAAAAAAAAAAACGTTATAATAACTACGCCACTTCAATGCGTTAATATATCGTATTTTTTTAAAAATTAAATCCTTTTGCACACTAAAAGACACAGGTTTAATTTGCCGGCGGAACAGTATCGTCTGGAAAAGATAAGTTTACAGTAGGCGGATTTAAGAAATGCGATAGAATATATTATCGCCGTAGACCGTTATAAAAGTAAACGAGAACGACAATGACACCGAAAAAATAAAGTTGCAACAAAGCGACATCGTTCATAAGAAGTACATCTCAATGGGAAAAATAATGAAAGTGCAATGAACTTAACTGTAGCGTCTGGTTCAACTAGTCTCGAGAGAGAAGATGAGTTTGACGGTGGAAATAAATTAGAAATCGTTACTGGGAATAGTTCAAAATTAGCGAAAGCAATGAACTTTTGAAGAAACAACAGTATACAATTGAACGATAAAGAAATATAGTAACACCTGAAAACTAGCAGTTATAAGAAAAGAGGAGAAAAAAAACTAAATAAATCTCGAATTGGTACGACGGAAAAGCATTATGGACAAAAGACAAATGTTCACTCGGGAAACTGTAAAATCCGGAATTCGTTATCGAAATCGTAAACTTAAAGTATCGAAAATTTTCTCGGTTCCAGCGAGTTCGAGTTCCACTTTGAAGCGCATTCATTGCGGCCGTCCGTGAGTGGAAGTTCCACGTTAAATGCGGTTCAATTTATTAAACTTTCATGGATGTTCCAAAAAATTAGACGGTTCGGCATTGGTGAAACATGGTGTGTGGCGCTATTTATAATTTAAGCAACAGCTCGCACGAAGAACGCCGCTACGCTATGAAAGTAATAAATAATAGCTAACTGCATGTTGCAGCAACTGTTGGCGCAGTTGATAGCGAACCCATCATTTTTAGAATATAAAGTCTCCTACGCTATTATTATTTTTATTGCAAGAGCTGTGACGGCAACGCGAGCATATCCTTTTTGCGGGCAATTTAATAAAAGTCTAGCTAGAGAGCGAAACCGGAACGTGACACGCCACCGTGTTTATTTTTCTTAGAATTTCAGCAGCTCCTATACTGCTCCATGCAGCGGAAGAAGATGCTCATTTGAAATGGAAATGCAGAGAAAATGTGTGCTACAATCTATGTAGGTACGGAGGCGATCTTTGGTTCAACTTCCAGATAATTTACTAGCGCACAGGTAACAGCGGAAAATGATGGTTACATATGTCCCGAGTAAAGCCCGATCGATTGAAATAATGAAAAAATTTAAATCCGCCATGCAGCCGCCCGCGATAGAAATTCAAAAAAAGATACGAACTTTTCAGTAATTTCTTACACTGTTAAGCCGGAATACTTTTCAACGTTCGCTTTTTTGTGTATAATGAAAAGTCACGCGGCCCGAACAAAAGATTTTGCATTTTACGAACTGTTTCATTATAAAATGTGCAGAATTTTAATTCGTGAATATTTTTTCTCATTTCGTGAACGTGCTAGAAATAACAGCGTTTTCTCGAACAGTTAACAAATGTGCATAATATAATAACGGTGCTTTTATTCATTTTATTTATTGTATCGAGTTTACAAATCATCTACGATTTCGTTCGTTTGCTCAATTCTCTAGACTGTGTGCCATGTTTGAAGTAGTAAAAAATGTAAATAGAAAAAGATTTTTAAATTAAAAAAACCTTCCTACTTCTTTAATGCAATAAAATACGAGAAACTACACGACAGTGTCATGCAATTCACGAAATGTGCAAATATTTAATGATTATACCTTTTATCAGACATTTTTTTTGTTGTTTCGCAGTCGTTATGAATCCATTTTATTTATTAGATCTATTTAATAATTTCATCTATAATACTTTGACGATGTGAGATCACCTTAATAAGCGAAATATTTAATAATCCTTTAAGTTTTAATCAGATTGTTTGGAAAAGTTACGTGAAATGCGATTAAAAACTAACTCTCATTCGGGAAATTACACGTGTGCAGTATATATTCCTGACTTTGTGGATTCACAACTGTCACAGCTGATAAAGACTTCTTTTTCGAATTGAAGATATCAATGTGATGATAACATGAAGGGCGTAAGTTGTATGCCGACGATAGCTTATTTTATGTAAAAAGATTTCTTAAAAATAAAAATCTATTACACGGCAGCTCAATTGCTAGACAATTACTCGTACGCGTCAGTAATTTTAGAAAATTTCCCAGCTTCAGGATTGAAGCGATACGGTAATAATTAGCGATTGTTCTTATTTTAATTGTTGCCGTATTTTAATAATTTTCTCCGTATTTAATTAAAAGCAAAAGTTAATTCTTTGAACACCTGAAAAATGTTAAATATACATTATTCAAAAAGAAAAAAAACGTTAAAAAACAGTTTAAAAATATTCAGTTATTGAGAAGTTATTAATTTCGAGATAGCCGTTATACCTGGGGAACCCTGGAAGCTCAAAAATCGGATGCGATTCGGTCGGCACCGTGCTATACTGTAGAGTAAAAGCAGGTCGTCAGTGCGGAAAAGAAATAACACAACTTTTCTGTATGGCCCGTTAATCGACGATGCCATCTGAAGACCACCGAGGTATTTGATTATATTAGAAAGGTAGAAGACGCGAGATTCCATTTATTAGTACCAACAGTGATGCACACTGGACATGTTTGGCGTTAGGTGGCCTAGTATAGCAACTCCTCCTTACCTTCGTGGAACATGGAAATCATAAAAAGAGACGATAAGTGTAAAACCAATATTATCCGCTAACCTGTGAATCTTTTTAACTATTAGACCGGAGTGAGTGCTTGTTTTGCAACATTGCATTTTAACTGTGATCATTTTTTGCCATTATCTTTCAAAGCACTTATTAATTAATGCGAGTAACTTTATTTAGAATATACACAACTCATCAAAAAATGTCTAAAGCATTTAATTTTTCTATATTGTATGCATTTGAGTTAAAGATATTTCAGTGGGCGCCTCGTTCGCAGTCTGAATTTTATTACCTCGTTAAACATTATTCGCAAATTGGACGTCGCGGAAATATTTCCTTTTTTAACTTCATTACTATGTTAAATTTCGTTTTCACTGCCGAAAATATGCAGGTAGCTTTTCGAAAATTTGATGACCACTTCTAATATTATTATTATTTTTATTATTATTATTATTACTATTACTATTATTATTATTATTACTATTATTAGTCGTAGTAGTATTGTTATTATTATTATTATTATTACTGTTATTACTGCTACCATTATGGCCATTATTAAACTGAATCGGAAGAAAAATGAAGGTGTAGCAAGGGAAGAATATTTTACAGTTTCATAATTACGTTACTGAATTTAGCGAGCAAATTAGCTAAGAAAATGTTTCTTTTCGCGATCGTCTATTACTGGATTTTATTTATATTTTCTTCGGCCACTAATCGGCTTTTATGATATTACTTTTCGTTAATTTGAGACGAACGTGTTTACCGCTTTAACCATTTTTTGAACAACTTTATTTCCTGTAGCGAAGTATGAATAAAGTTCCGTCTGGTCATTTTATTTGCAAATTAATGATAATGCGTTATCAGCGCACAGGTAAATTGCTCTTGTTCAACTGTTTACAAATATTACTTAAGACTGCCGCGAGTTGCCAGTGAAGGGCATTTCATTGTTTGCGTAGTAGAAAATTCAAAAATGTTTCCACTTTGAAAGATATCTGCGCGGATCTTGCCATTGGCCAAGATTTACTATCGAGTATATCGAATTATGTTTCGAAAATCCGAAAAATCCTTATTTAATTCGCAACGATAATAGTTTTGCCCAATTTCAAATCTAAATTTTTTAATAAAATCTTCCACGGAAAGATTACATCTTAAAATGATGTTCTATTTACGCACGCGGTGCTAGATAGTTATCAAAAATCTGTTTTTCTCTTTTTTTCGAAATTTATTCGGCGTATAAAATTAAATCCCCTTCGTTCTATGTGTAATTTATTGTATATAAATTTTTCGATTTTTTAGTACGATAAATTTATGTTCGGAAAATTTCTACCATAATGTTGTTCATTTAAAATTCAAAATTCAAAATCCAAAATTCAAAATTCAAAATTAGTATTTAAGTATTTTTGCGATTTTTTTATGTGTATTTACAGGACGGGAACTCTGAAAATAGAAACGATTTTCCTCATTCGTGATATTTCAAGTGTACACACTTGTTTGACAGGTTTATTCACTCGATATTTCAAACCCTGACGTTGATGTATTGAAAAGAAATAAATAACCAAACGCACTTTCTGCCGGTTGACGCGAGAATTCATTCGAATATTTTGACATTATGAGCGTTCAAAATCTAGCCAGGCCAAGTAAAAATTTAAGCAAGAGATAATTAACTACGTGGAAGACAAATAGCAAACGTGCATATGTTGCATATAGACCGAAATGCGCACTTAGAATGCACTTATTTAACGTTAAACTACACGTTTACGGTTAAGTAAGTACAGTTCAACAAACTTGTTCCATGATGATCACTACATCTGCAATGTTGCTCGACATCGAATAATACGGCTAAGAAAAAGTTAAAATATAAATTAAAATTTTCTATATTTATATGTGTAAAATACGGTATTTCGTACCTCACTACGGTGCATCTTTTTGAAGCTTCGAAGTATCCGCGGAACTGCATTTCACGGCGGAATTGATGTGTAACTTCGACTACAATTCTAAACACGTAAAATCCGACCGATCAAATACTGAATCGATGAATGTTACGCAGGTGTTCACACGGGTCCGCTATATGTAGAATCTAAAATAGACACCTCTCGAACAGAGGAGAGTAGACGTCTCTCTTTTTCTGCGTTTCCGAATACGTTTCTAACAATTTCTTATAACAATCTCCCTTACTTTTCTTTCAATTTTGCAGATCTCTCCAATCCTCCCAATGTATTCTACTTTCCTTTTTCCTCCAAATCCCTTTCCTATCCAACAGTTATACAGGAATTCCATAGTTATATCGAATCCCGTTTTCCTTCCCATATTGCTATTTTTACGGATGGTTCGAAGGGGCCTAATGGAGTTGGAGCTTCTTTCATCATTCCGAGCATTAATTTCTCTGAATCTTTTCGTCCCCCTTCCTTTTGTACTATCTTTACGGCCGAGTTAATGGCCATTTTACGCTCCATAATCCACATTTCCTCACATCGTTCTTCTTCTAAATTTTTAATTATCTCCGACTCCATGTGTGCTTTTAAAGCTATTTCTTCTCATTTCCCTTCTCACTCCTCTGACCTTTTCATCCTCCGTATTCGCTCTCTCATTCACACTCTCTTCTCACTTCACGCTATCCGCATTGAAATGCTCTGAGTCCCCAGCCATATGGGGATAGAGGGTAACGAAATTGCAGATTCCTTGGCTCAGATTGCTGTATCCTCCCACTTTTTTTTCTCTAAAATTCCCGTTTCTAATTTACTCCCATTGTGCAAAAAGTTTCATGTTAGATTTTGGTCAGATTTTTACGTTTCCTCCTTTTCTAATCATCCTTCCTTTTATTTTTCCATCCAACCTAATCTTCCCACGCGGCCTTGGTTTTACGATTTTCCTTCGCTTCACCGCTCCGTTATTGTCCCTATTATCCGTTTACGTCTGAATCATACTCTCCTTCCCTCCTCACGTTTTCGTTTTCATCTCGCTCTTTCCCCTTATTGCCCTCTTCACCCTGACGACGAAGCCGTCTGTGATCCTGACCATATCCTCTTTGAATGTTCATCCCTCGTGAACGAACGCACCTCTTTATATTCCAATCTGCTGTCACTCAAACTCCCTACTCCTTATTGTGCCTCGTATATCTTATCGTTTCTGTCGATCTCAGTTGTTCCTATCCTCAGTTCCTTTATCTTATCAATAGCTGACCGAATCGACATTTAACTGATCCTTCTCCTTCCTTTCGTTTCTGGGCGAAGATCCTTTGTTGACATGCCCAAAGGGGGGTTAAAAAAAAAAAAAAAAGAATACGTTTCTAAGTAAGCAATCATTTTAGTCTTAAGTTTGTTATACTTGTATTTGTTGTAACTTACTATACACTGGTATACATTGCATCAACAACCAATGCAAACTATTTCCAATTTTTGAGTGTATACATAAACAACGGATGGTCTCCATTTGAGTCCCCAATTATATATGTATCCGGGATGCAATTCTCGAACCTGTGATTCAGTTCCGGATCCGCATCCGAAGAAATAACAAGCTTACCCAACACTACTGGATATAGTCTCCTATAATCCTTATAGAACAGTTTTGCAAAATAATGTTTTCTTTTTTTTTTTCATGATAATCGATAATTTAGTGTACAGCTTGGGTATGAATTTTTATTGTACCTTATATCAGCGGGTTTTCATATTGTTGCGAGGTTAGCTAAGTTTTAGGATGTTTATTTAAAATAACGAGTATGAAATGACTGCGAAGCAGGTTGGTTTTATTGTTTGTTTGACGTTTTCATTTTTTATGCATATTTTATTTTTATTGCCAGTGCATAGAAGTAAACTGAACTAATATTAGCACAAAGCGTTTGTCCGATTAGACGAATGATTCTAGTATGTCGGACTAATATTAGCTTGGAAAAATTCGTTTTCCGTATTCTTGCTTATTACTCTAGCCTAGTTTTTTATTGCAATCTCTTTTGCGTCTCTCGTTTGTTTCAATCGCACTCGTTCCGTTATTGTAAGCAATGAACGCTATTTCTTTTATTTTCTAATTTTTGCCCTCTTTCATTCTTCGTTCTGATTCTCGTCACATTCTTTTGTGTTTTAATTCATATCTCTGTCGCTATCTTTTCCTTTCTATTTTAACGTTACTGTCTTGTTGGATTTCGTCCGAGATCTTTCTACGTATTACTTCTTTCGTTTCAACCTTTTTCAGATTCTTCAAGCAAGTACGCTGTAAATCGGACCGCATATTCACCAGACACACATCGGTAATCTTCGTTAAGTCATTTTTATTTTCTGTTTTTGTTTTGACGTAAGTCTACAGTGTTATTAATTTGTCTCCCACGTTGGAAAAACAAGCTGTGTCGTTCCGCTTTCGGAACATCCCATGTTTTTCGGTACATAAACTCCGTATTGTATTATTACACGTGGGACAGACGTGCGTGTATTTTCATTTTAAGTATAGTTTACCTTGGTATCGCAAATGCGAGTTAATAAAAACAAAAAACAAAAAAAGTAAAAATAAAAGAAATAAATTTTACCGAGTTAGTATGTAACATTCGTCATCGGCAGTAACGCTTAAAGTTAGGTTAAGTAATTGTAGCAGATTAAAATTGGCTCGTTTGATAGTTTTTCTTCAACATATAAGACAACCTCGATATTAGTCTGAGAATTGGGAAGAGGAGTCAGATTGCGATCAGAGTTAGCCGTCGAAAATAAATAAAACGCTCGAATGATAGACGGAGAAAGAAAAGAAAGAATAAACGAAGCTAGGGAATAGGAATACTGTTCGATAAAACGGGGAGGATTGGAACATTATGTAATAACTACTTTATATGAAGTGGTTGTTGGAAAGGGATGCAGATGAAAATATGGAGACGGCTCGAGAGAAAACCGGAAAAGCGATGAAGGTTGTCCAATGTGCAAGCGGCATATCGCAGAGAGATTAGAGCGCTACATAGAAGGGAAGTCAGAACAACCCAAGGATAGAAAAGAAGGGAAGGTTAGAAAGACAAGTAAAAGAAATCCAGATTACACAATGAGGAGGAGTAATAAACCGTGGTTTGTAGAATATTGGTGGATAAGAATAAAATAAGAAAAGAAGAAGAAGAAGATAACGAAGCTATAGTGAGTGAACTTGATTTTCTTCAGATTCCGGAGTAACCGGAAATCCATAAGAGATCAGTTTGGATTAAATGAGAAAGGAAGAGATTTTGAATCAAGAAACACACATGAAAGTATTATTTGATAGAGTAGTGAGGAAAAGAAGATGCGATAGTCTACAGCATGCTTTGAGAATCTGACAGGATAAAAATATGAGAAACAGGTAAAGATACGATACAAAGAAGGAGCTGCGCAAGACTCGGCAAGGAAGATAGAACAAAAGGAGGGAAGTTTAAAGGATTCACTGTAATTTAAAGAAGGACAAAAAAGAGCTCCGCCAACTCGATTCGGCCATTTGGGCCATCAGTGTGGTTGTAAACTGGTAATAGTGAGTCCCATACCCTTGATAGGGCATCGAGGATTGTAAAATTAAGCTTTTCATAATTTACTAAGCCTAATAGACTCGATAAGAATACCGCGGGGCCGGTTCCTTTCTCTCGGCCGTTTTTACTTTCCCAGATTTCTCCGTTACCCAATTATTTCAGATTGGATATATACCTGGGAGCGATTTGGATCTGGAACGAGACGACGAGTCTCGAACCCGTGTTTTCTGATTTAGTAGTCAAACACCTTAACCGCTAGGCTATCACGCTACCTGTAAACTGGTTGAAAATGCGAGAATTTAAATTCCGAAAAAATTTCAGTCTAACGGCATAGCGAGGAATAGATTTAGAAGGAACGGGGGATGAAGGAAAAATGAAAAATTAAAGGAATAGTATGGAAGCGTTTCGTAAGTGTGCAGATACGTGTATGGAAAAAACTAAACAAGGCGGCCAAACACGAGGGACAGAATTGTTGTTTTATTAGCGCAAAAATGCCGATTATGTAACATGTAAAAATACGAAGAAATAAGCAAGAAAAAGCAAAAAATAGGGGCAAACGTTTAATAATAAAAAAAAAAAAAAAAAAAAAAAAAACGGTGACCTAAGTACGAACGCCAAATGAAAAGAGGAGGAATATGGGTTTCAGTTTACAGCGGTGAAGGGGAATGATTTCCGAGTTCCAATACAAAAATGGAAGCAAGTATTTTGGGCATGATCGAGTTTGGATAGCACAGACCTTCGAAACGGTAATAATCCAGAATGGAATCAATACAAGATTTATAAAACAGCAGCAGAATGCAACGATTACCTCCCTAATTTATATGTAAAAGGGGTTTAATAAGGTGCTGATCCGTTTAAACGATCATACATATGTATGACTAATTTCTTCAGAATCACCCGCTGAAACTTTTATCCGACAAGAGATACTCTTGTGAAACAAAAGATGCCTATCGAGGAATTGTTCTCAAACAGTGAAAAGAACGAGCAAAGGAAACCGGATCATTATTTAAGGGATTAATTAGGAAACGGTCAAAAGATTAAAAAATGAATATAACAATAGAGGATTCATTAGGGGAGATAGAAACATGAATATTGGATAAAGCGTTTTCTAAAGTTATGCTCTAGTGGGTGGGGAGTTAATGCGGTCGTCGAAAGAAAAGAAAGGGGAATTTTGCGGCAAAGAAGCAGTTTTAATGAGGTAGATGTTAAACAGGGTTAGACTAAGACAAGAGCCCTTCGACAATCCATGGAAAACCAATCTAGTGATCGAATACACTGGAAAAGGCTAATGACATGGAAGGAAAAGAAGGTAGAAATTAAAAGAGAGTATAAAATCGAATGTAGTGGAAAAGGCAGCAGCGACACCAACACGAACGAGACGATAAGGAACTTTTTATTGATAAATGATGTAAATACGTTAGATAAAAAAGGAACTGATACAATCGGGAGGGCCGAGCCAGGGCGCAAACTATCCATATTATTGTTGGGTAGCAGATCTATATAATTTCGAGTATTAATTTGATTCGCAATTGATATGCAGGTGTGTTCGTAGTATGTACAATGAAACTTCCGTAATTAATTTTTTGAAGCTTTGGCTTGCATGATAAAAAAGGGTGTGTACTTTTTGATTTTTTTTTTTTTTTTTAATTTCACGTTACACTATCGAAATTGCGCACGCGATTATTCTAATTTCGACACTAACGATTGTCTCGAATTATTTTTTACAGTTAGCGGCTCGCAGCTGGGTCGAAGCGACGTTTCAGAAGAGAGAATGCGCCAAATTCATTCCAAATCCGAAAGATCCTCATCGGTAAGTGTACATTATCTAAAGTAGTAATCAATTTTAAACAAAAAATCAATATATAAATTACTCGTTGGCTCTGACCACTTCGTGCGGCAGAATTATTTATTTATTTATTTATTAATTTATTTGATTCGTTCGTCAGCTATGAACATCGAAATTCTTTGCGCAATTTTACTTTTTTCTTCTACACATGTCATCTTATTTTTAATCTAATTCTTTCTGCGCATATTTCTTCTTTTTTTTTTTTTTTTTTTATCGTAATCATTTTTTTAAAGCGTTGTTGCGATTTTCGTATTTCCTTCTTCGACGATAAAATTAAATTTCAAAAAGAATAATAAAAATAAATAAGCAGATAAAAAGCGAAAAGAAAAAAGAGAAAAAAAGAGGATCATAATACCCCCCCCCCCCCCCCCACCGTATTCGTGTTACAAACTAAATGTAACACTAGCGGCAAAACGAAGACATTGTTCAATTATCGCTAAATTTTAAAATTAGTTTTTTTTCCCCTTGGGCACGTTAACACAAAGGACATTTACCCAACGCAAAGGACTAACAGAATGATAAAATGTAGGAATTTGTAGGTTATATCAGGAAGCGGTTAGAAATAGAAGAAATCAAAATTCAGTTCATCGTGTACCCCTTATGAAACCCGGCTTATACTCGATTTTCCCGATGAAGCCCTGTTTCGGAAAATGCAATATAAGTTTTTCGTCCACGGCTGTCGATAACAACGATGACAAGAAACGTGAAAACTAACTGCGAAATATTTTTTTTATTTTATTCTTTGATTCCGTTTCAACATTTATTTTCCACTCTGAAAAGAAATTTAATTACTAAACGTTTATAATGAGACGTTAAATTAGAAATACACTTTCGACGGAACAAATAATAAATCGTGTTTACGCTCTATAACTCTTTAAAAGTGTAATATTTTTTTGTAATATTCACTTTTTTCTGCTTCAAAAATATGGTAAATTACGAAATGATGAAATAATAATAAGTTAAAAAGTTCAAAAAATTAATTCAAAATAAAATATCATGTCCCAGAATATTGAGGTTCATACTTCCTTTCTTCTCTTTATTTTCTTTTTACAGCCTTTTTATATACGCATTGTCGATACTCATTTAATCTTCAAAATTGCGACGTTCTAGCATTCGCTGTGGAATGACAATTTAGAAAGATATAATAAACTGTTTGGTGTGTTGCACCACCCGGAACGTGCGATTTAGATGCAGCACGCGTTATGTTTTATTTACTCCAGATCTGACGCCGGCTACCTAAATTATTATCAACACCTGTTCGAAAAGCATAACGCAAAATCCACGTCTTTCGCGCAATATCGTAGTATGCTCGCGAACCGAGTTATGCAAACATGAAAAATTAATTCACATCGCGGTTCAATAATAATCGTCTGAAAGTGTTTGTTTGTTCCCATCGATTTGGTGGTAGCATTTAATGTTAAATTCCACTCGCGCGTTATTGACAAACGAACGCCCTCGTATTTGTTCATCTCTTGAAAAGTTACTTAATTTGTCTTTCATGTAATGAGGTTATAGGGCCAGTGTGGGGCCTAATGTAACCCGACTTTAATTTTTAAAGTCCCGTTGTACGATTCCGCTCTAAGAGACACGTGATTAATATTACGCAACAAAGTGTATTAGAACGCAAAAGCAAAAAACTATGCATTTATTTATAGAGAACTTTTTTTTATAATATTCAAACCCCTATGATGTTGCAACCGTGATTTGAAAACCGTTACATACTACACATAGAAGATAATTTCTTGAATTTTCATTATTAATCGCTTTTATAATTATGTTGTAAATATAATTTTTCTCTCAATAATGTGGCGTAATATCCGAGCTGGGACAAAGTCTTCAAATTAAAGTTGAACTATAGAACTTTATTTTTATACTGATTACAATAGAGTAATGTAGTATAGAATATATGGTACAATATTTTCATAGTTGTGCTTTCGGATGCAATTAATATAATGATGTAATACAAGTATGGTACATTATACATTTTATGACGAATTAGTAGAACACTGAAATTCAAACTTCCACAGTTACAGCAAAGCCCGCTAAATGTTAATTGTTAATAAGACACCGGCGTACAGCTAACACATTTGTTGGCACAATCTACTGGCGCGGATATGGAAAGAAGCAAAAAAAGGTGGTACAATCGTGTCGCGTTGTAAATGGTCCCTTTTAGCATTGCGATTCAGATCTAGCGTTGAAACACGCCGCTTATTAATTAATAATGTTCCATTAAACGGAATGTATTTTATTCGAATATTGCAGAAATTCAAACTGCAGGGAAATTTTTCGAGAATGCTGCACACGCGAGTTTAACTACTTTCTATGTGCCAGAAGTATTATTCGCATACAAATCTTAAACTATTGTCGTTCTTTTAGTGACTGTATTTAAAGTTTATACTCTGAGTAATTATTATATTAGTAATACACGTCCAACGGAAAGGAAAATTGAAAGAAATAAATTTTCAATCGGAAATTTATAAAAATAAAGAAATAAGAAAAAAAACAATCAGGTGTTAATTGGCAACGAAGCCGCAGACAATAGCTGGTAGTAAATGAAGTCGTTATAAACATCGTCTGTATTAATCTCAACTACTGCCGAATTTATTCCAGTTTTTACCGGAGGACAGACCCCGCCGAGGAATAATTTAGAACGAAATTTGTATAAGTTTTTGCCCCTGAACCAAGCAAAATCAATATTTTTGTCTAATAGGCGGGAAAAATAAAGTACTATAATAACTTCGATAAAATAAAACGTATATTACAGGTAAATATGAATTCAAAATAAAATAAAAAATAATTTAGAAGGACAAACTGAACAGAAGAATCGGACAAAAATTCTAAGAAAACCGAAAACAGACCGACCAAATAACGAAATGCGAAAATGTGATCTGATTAGTGTGGAACATGCTAGAAACGGAACTTCCCATTTTTTTTTTTTTTTTGTTTCTTTTTGTATGACCAGATTCACCTCGTGAATTAATTGAATTTATAAACAGAAACTACGTGCTAAGATGAAAGCATCTTTGTTTTTTTGTTTTTTTTTTTTTATTTTCGTGGATCACCTGGGAGACATGATGTAAAAGTTTTTCCGATAGTTAAGTTTAATGCGATAGTTGTTCCCCTCTTTCTTACGTGTATAACTCTTAACTCAACGCGCAAATGTTAATTGGTTTAATTAAACGCTTATTGTAAAACTAATAATTGTTTATTTATTATATCTCGGTAAAGTGGTTCCAGGTTACACACCGGTAAAACGAGCAAATAGATTTATAGTACATTAGAATTTATTTCGAACTATTTTCTTTCAATTATTACAGAGAACAATTTTTAAGATATATCTGATTACGAATGACAAAAAACCGAAACAAATAAATTACGTGCGAACTATAAAAAACGAAGCAAATAAAAATTGTGTAAACTGTTAGCCCTTTACTGCGCTGATTATTTACACGTTCAAAAACTTTTTGAAAACGCCGCGTGTAAAATACACAAATAAACTTCCATAAAATTTTGTCACGGATGATCGTGTAGTATACTTATCCCCCGTCGAATATAACGGTACGGCAGATAATTTAAAAAATCTTTAACGTTAATAATTTTCTCATAATATTTTCTGTGTATCTGTAATTATAACATTTGATAACTTACAAGCTATACATCTAATGAATTAATACGGTAACTATATTAAATTAATACAGTAACTATAATGAATTAATATGGTAACTATAATGGATTAATACAGTAACTATAATGAATTAATACACAGTAACTATAATGAATTAATACGGTAACTATAATGAATTAATACGGTAACTATAATGAATTAATACAGTAACTATAATGAATTAATACGGTAACGATAATGAATTAATACAGTAACTATAATGAATTAATACGGTAACTATAATAAATTAATACAGTAACTATAATGAATTAATATGGTAACTATAATGGATTAATACAGTAACTATAATGAATTAATACAGTAACTATAATGAATTAATACAGTAACTATAATGAATTAATACGGTAACTATAATGAATTAATACTTCTAGATTATTAGTAATTGACGCAAATAACTAAAACTTTGTCAGTATTAATCAGTGTAAACGTACATATGTAGTTTTGGACATTTTTAGTTCACTTCACTATGCAAGGAACTTTTATTTCTGCGAAACCTACGGCATTATGAAATAATCAATATAATTAATGTAAGTGCGCATAGAGAATCTTACACTGTAGAAAATATGCTCTAGACGCATTGCAGTAGTTTGTTTTTTTGTTAGTTCGAGAGATGGTTAAATGTAATTTTAACTAGTTCAATAAATTAAGTAGCTAGCTGTTTTTCTAATGTCTGATCATTTTTGTAACCGGCGAATCGATTAACTTTGATGAGACGATAAAATTGTTCCGTCAACATACTAAACTAATTGAAACTTTCGAAATAATAAAACGCAGAAGCAGCCCGCATTATAACTCTCTGGTATAATTTTCATTCTATTTACAATGCGTGCTAGAGAAGAATATATTATTATACATCTCGTAAGTGTATGCATTATACCGGATGTAAAATATTTATTACTTCGGAGGGCAGGATATTAAAAAACAAGGCTGATAACACCGGTGATGAAAAATTAACTAATTTTATTATTATTTTTTTTTCAGTACGAAGATAAAAATTAATTACACCAAATACCCGCCTTTTACTCTCTTTTAGAAAAAATAGTGAATGTTAGAAAACACAGTTCATTATGCTTCCTGTTAGGCAGTTTAAAAGCTATGAACCCTTTTAACGAAGAAAGTGATTTTTCTTTCTTTCTTTCTTTCTTTCTTTCTTTCTTTCTTTTTTTGGGATCACCAACCGAGTACCACCCAGCATCAGCTTATTTACTGAAAGGGAAGGAGAAACGAATTACAACTGAATACTACTAGAGATAGAAGAAATGAAAGATGCTATAATAGGAATGATCGCCGGGGGTGGAAGTGAAAGAATAAACAAAGCATTATTATAGAGTAGGCAAGCCAAGATTCAGGAGTTGTCTATAAAAGTGGGAGTCTTCTATACGCGAAGAAAATGTGATTTTTATTGCCGAGTAAATCTGAATTATCGGGACGGGTAGAACAACAAAAAGGAGATGAAGACATAAAAAACTAAAAGGAAAATATGTCATGTCGGACAAACCTTACAGCGACATTTTTATACTTTTTTTTTTTTTGAAGGAAAAGTTGAAAAAGTATCATTCGTCGGTAAGGCTCAGTGTGGTAGGACTCTATAGGTGAGTCTAGGAATCTAAATTGATTGGAAAATATGGTTTTAATGTAACAATACGACTAGAATAAAATTGCAGTTAGTGAAAACAATTATTCATTGACAGACATATATACATTCTCAATAAATGAATATGTATGTAAAGGTGGAATTTAAGTAAAAAAATTTGGGATCATTTTTGATAAATTCTTTTTGAATATTAAACAAACAGGAACTATGTTAGTGGCAGTAGCTTATTTATAAGAATTCCGACATAGATAGGGGCACTGCCTTTGACATCACAACCTAAAAGTGTGCAATGGATGCAGAAACTAACCTCATTTCCAGTGTAGGAGCTCAGAAACCCACTAAATTTTTTTAACATTTAACCCAAACTTTCTTCCAATTACCAAAAATTTACCTTAATCCAAATCCCCCCCCCACCCACTCTTCAATTCCAATAATCTGACCATATTTTCAAAATCTGGTCCAGGAGTCCAAAATTCATGCCAATCTAAAACTCCTTATACGTCCTTCAGTCCTAATAGTCAGACTGAATTTTCAAAATATGGTCAAAATTCTGGTTCAGAAGCCCAAAATTCACCCCAATCCAAAGCCTCTTATGCTATTCCTAAATCGTACTGCTTGATGTTTAGCATTATGATCGCCTATTTTTTGTTGTGTAGATATGGAGAGTGTTCATGACAATTGTTATATACAATACAATGTGAGCATACATGCAAGACTACACTTGGAACTTATTGTAAATGATTTATCGATATAAAGCAATGTAGCTCCAAGTGTATCTGCCTATATACTAACTAGTGCGCATATGACGGTGTACATAAAACACTCAAAGTAAGAATGAATAAAACTGGAAGAACTGTTCTCCTTGTACCTTTATCAGTTGGACTAACTGCTCTTGGAGAAATTGGGACATCTGTTTCGACCATAATAATATAATGGTAAAGCGAGCAATAAACAGTTTTTTCAATGTTAATTCTATACATAGTAATAAAGCGTTTAACAAATTTTGATTTTTTTTTATTTGATACAAAAAAAAAAAAAAAAATACAAATTCCGAATTTTAAAGGAATTTTTGATCGAGATAAATTGCCTACCAAACTTAAGAAAATTGAATGTGCAACTGTTAAAATGTATTTGTAAAAAAGTCCGGGAACTCATATTGAATTGCTTATGGAAAATAGAGAAAATGTATTTAATATTTCGATAGTTTTGGGAATCTTCCTCTCTTGAGAGAATTAATCAAATATTTTTGTAAATTTAATCTAAAGATTGACATTTAATACAACAGTCACGTATATCAACATTATAATTCATTTAGTTGCGGAGAATTATATTTATGTTTCCTAACAGATATGTTAACTGCTTCATATGAGTTCAACAACGCCATTAATTATATATAAGCACTCCTGAATGAACATTTTTTTGAGTATTGTATCTATTATTATTTATTATTGTCATTATTTTTCTAATTGTAAAGAAACCCGATATTGATATGTCATAACTATTTTAGTCAATAGGTAAAAAAGGTAATTTGACTGGAAATGTACATTCTCCATTATTATTATTATTATTATTATTATTATTATTATTATTATTATTATTATTATTATTATTATTATTCGTTATTGTTATTGTGAGCGGTTGTGTTTTGTGTTACTCTTGGTTTGGTACGAAGTTATTACATGCATGGCGGTTTTTAATTAATTAAATCAAGTTTTAACGAATTTATTTCTGTTAATTCTTTTAAGAGTTTTTACTAAATCTTAATTGTTAAAACGGTTTGCAAGTTATAACGTTTTAAAATTGTATCAATATCGCCGCGTTCAATTTAGTCATTTCACATTTAGTTCATCTTATTTAGTTCATTTACTCTGTTAACATGATTAAATGTAAAAAGTGTAATAAAGCTATTCTTGCCGGCGAAGATTATGCAGCTTGCTCGACCTGTTTAGGACAATTACACTTTCCCTGCAGTGGAATGCAAGCTGGAACCTGGCTGCAAATGGGCAATTCAAAAAGGGCAACCTGGAAATGTGTTTCTTGCCGTGGAGATACACGAAAAAAGGCTCCAGATTCACAAAATATAAGTTTGGTAGCCACGGGGATGGATTCTACTGAGTTGCTTACAAGTACAGTAAAAAATGAAATTAGCACTTTGCGCGAGCTGATGATGTCGCTTTTCGATGAAATGCGAGCATCAATCGCTAGCGTTACTACTAAACTAAACAGTAGCCTAGACTTAATTTCTAAACTTCAGGAAGAAAACTCGAATTTAAGACAGCAAAACATAAATTTAAACACCCGATTGTGTAATATTAAACAATACACAAGACGGAATAATGTTATATTAAATAATATTCCGACTACTCCAAACGAGAATGTTTACGATATTGTCAGTAAAGTGGGAGAAGCAGTTGGAGTTCCAGTCACTGGAAATGATATAGACGTATGCCACCGTCTTAGAAAAACAGATCACCAACAACATCCAGCCGTTGTAGTTAAATTTTGTAGACGTGCTTTAAAATCTGAACTACTAAAAAAGTTCCGTTCCACTAAGCCTACACTGGCAACTATAGGTTTCTCGGGTAAAATCGCGGAGCGCCGTTTCTACGTCAATGAACATTTGACTCCCGAAAACTCAAATTTATTCCAAGCTGCTCGTGGTCTACATGGAAAAGGCTGGAAGTTCGTTTGGATCCGCGAGGGAAAGATTCTTGCCCGGAAGGACGAGGGTACTCCTATTATCCGGATCCACTCCACTGAACAAATTTCAGGACTTAAAATATCCTCTGTTTGACTATGGTCAAATTTCTATGATGGTAAGTGGTTGATTTCTTCTAATTATTTCTTGTTTTACTTTCTACTAGAAAGTGTATATTGGTTTTATACATATATTTCGGGGAAGATAACTTTTATTTTTATTATATTACTGTTACACTTAACCAATAACTTTAATAGTTCTTACTTAAGATATATTACTATTATTGCTATTACTATTTTAGAATACTTAATTCATGTTAAATTTAACTGTAATAAAAGAGTTTTCACTGTTTACTTCACGGTAACTAAGATAGCTCTTACTTTATCGCTATTTTTAATATTATACTTTAATATAGTTTCCACTAATTTACACCTTATTATTGTTAGAAACATTTTGTTTTTTCATTATACTTTGTTTTTAACATTAATCATAGAAAAAATAACAATACGTATAAAATTCGTTTTACTTTGCCTTTTTAGTTCATTTTCTAGTAAACTGTACATACATCCCAATTTTGTTGCAAATATTGCCTACATATATTCTAATTTCAAATTGTCTTTCTGTTCAATTTTATAACTTAATCAGTCAGTTTAAATTTCATTTTTCAACCTTCATAATTTTAAAATCTATTATTTAAAGCAATACAGAGTGAAATAAATAAACAAACAAAATACGACATATGTATCATTCTACTTATTTAATGAACTAATTTAACTTTAACTTTATACTCTTAAGTAATTGCTTACAACATACAACTACTTTTTAATATGTTATTAATGCGAATTCTTAAAGATTTAATTATTTACAGTTTTCTTTATTATTTTTTGACAAATTTATTGGTTTCGTTTTAATTTACTATTTAGAAAGATATGTAAATATAAAAATGCTCCTAATTTATTCTTCAATTAGTTCAGTTAAGATAGAATAGAGTTTTCCTTCAAAGCAAGTGGGCATCCATTTCTTTTATACATGTTTGAACGCTGTTAATTATAAGTTCATATGCACACCTTAATCATTCACGATTTCTTTTTTTCTTTCTTGTCCATCTAAAGTTACACTATATATATATACTTTCGGTAAATTCGAATTTAAAATTTTACATTAAACCGTTGGTACTTTTAAAATTTTATATTTTGTATTTACTTTTTACATATCATACGTTACATCTTTTTTACCTTTTCGTCATTTGTTTCATAATTATCAACTTCATAGAATTTTGTTATTTTAACTTTAATTTAATTTTAAATGCCAGTAGACGCTTTAAATGATACAGTACACTCAGTGAACTATACCTATTTCACATATTTTTATTTTTTCCTACTTCTTTCGTAATAATAACTGTTCTATTTTATAATTTGTTTTAGTTGCAAACTAATAATAACTCGAAAAACCTTATAAATATACAAATAATCCTTAACTCCGATTTCAATTACTAATTCATTAAAATTATTCACATTAAATATTAATAGTTTACGAAACAAATTTGACGAGTTTCTAATATTTCTAAATGAACGAGATTTTGCGTACGACATTATCACATTGACAGAGACATGGTTATATGATGAGGAATTGACGCGATACTCCATCCCAGGTTTCACTTCTGTCGGACTATGTCGACAGGGTAAGAGGTCGGGTGGGGTTATAATATTTGTCAAATTAGGTATACCATTCGGTATTGTTAATTTCTCTGTCTCGTCTGCAAATGTTGTGGGAATAAAGATAAAACTAACGAATAACAAACTCATAACATTTTTCGGTATATACCGTTTCTGTTCTCCAAATTATAATGATTTCTTACAGGACTTGCAATATATCATTGGCACCTCATCGCCTATATGTATCATAACGGGCGATATGAACATAAATCTTTTAGACGAGACTAAATCATCTGATTATTTAAACTTACTCTATTCTCTTGGTTTCTCGAGTAATATTAAAGAGCCGACCTACACACGGTGTCGACTGAATTACACATCTTGTATAGATCACTTGTTTATTAGAAATATAGATAATACTTTATTCAGTCCAAACATTAATCATGAGATTCTTAACATTAGTTTCTCTGATCATTGTGCCATTACTGCAGATGTAAAAACAGACTTTACATATCAAACATATTCGTCAAAACAAAAATACTTTTTTGATAAATCGCTTTTCACTAAAAATCTTAGCAACTACTCGCTCAATGAACTATATCAAAGTGATCTTTCTATTGATGAAAAATTTAATTTATTACTAACTATACTCAAAGAATGTTTGAACAGTGCAGCAGTACTTCAACCTAATAAAAGAGGTTTCCACAAAAGGTCTCACTGGATCACTGATGAAGTAGTAACACTTACACAAAAGAAAAATCAACTTTACAAATTATCCAAGTCAGCATCAACAAATTCCACACTTCTAGCTCAATTTAAAAAAGTCTCTAAAGAAGTTCAAAAGCAGGCCAGGAAAGCAAAGATGGATTATTATAGTAAATTATTACAAAACTGTGGTTTTGACCAAAAAAGATACTGGTCGGTCATCAAAAACGTTTTAGGAAACTCAGACCATACAATTAAAGAAATCTCCATAAACGGTTCTAAAATCAATGTTGTTGGTAATGAAAAATTAGTATCAAATGGTTTCAATAACTATTTCTCTGACGCAGTTAAGAATTTACGAAAAAATAACAATGTGATTCATACATACACTTCCAAAGGGGTACCTAATTTAAAGTCATTTGGGTTCTATGATTTACTTCCCGATGAAATAAAGTCTGGAATTCTTTCCCTGCCAAACAAATTTTCTTTCGGATCAGACGGAATTTCTATTATTCTAATAAAAGAAAACATTAATTTCTTTATTAGACCTTTAACATATTTATTTAACCAATCCATTAAAGAAGAAACATTCCCAGAAGTATTAAAATTAGGTATCATAACTCCTATTCACAAATCTGGAGACAAAGCTGATCTTTCAAACTATAGGCCCATCTGTATTCTCCCCACCATTTCAAAAATATTTGAAAAGTGCATAAATCGCCGAATGCTTACTTTTATACAATCAAATGAATTTTTCAGCGTGAATCAATACGGTTTTATGCCTGGAAGAAGTACGAATGATGCAATTTTTGATCATTGCTCGCTAATAGCCAAAAATTTAGAATCAGGGCGATCTGTAGCGACAGTCTATCTAGATCTTAAAAAGGCCTTTGATGTCGTTGACCACAACATATTATTACACAAATTGCATCATTGTGGTTTCCGTGGCATTATACATAACTGGTTTAAGTCATACCTAACCAAAAGGTTGTACACTACAAAAATTAATAGTGTACACAGTGACAACATTGTAAATCAGTATGGAGTACCTCAAGGAAGTATTCTAGGACCACTTCTATTCTTAATTTATATTAACGACTTATGCAACCTAGATATAAACGGTAAAATATTTTGTTATGCAGATGACACTGCTCTCCTTATAAGTGCTCGGGAAAGTAAGTGTTCTACAACACCTAATACAAACAGATTTGACAAAAATTAAAAATTGGTTGGCTGAAAATTTTGTTACAGTTAATTTAAATAAAACAAAATTTATGATATATAGTAATTTACCCCAGACCCGTTGGGATAATATAACAATCTATTGGGACAATAACAACATATTAGAAAAAGTGTACAATATTAAATATCTTGGAATGTTTTTAGATTGTAAGCTACTCTGGGATAAACACATCCAATATCTTGCATCTAAACTACGGAGGTTAAACTTTTTATTCTATCGCCTTAGTCATCATTTCAATATCAAGCATCTCCGTCGAATATATCTAGCACTATACCAGCCAGTTCTCACATACGGCATCATGCACTGGGGCCATGCCTCTGCTTATTACTTACGACAGATAACACAATTGCAAAAACGAATATTAACCTTATGTAGCAATCGTGGAGACATACCAAATAATAATGGACTGTTAACAGTAAGCAACTTATATGAAATACATCTCCTTCTATTTGTTTTAAAGAACAAATCAAAATTTAACATATCTATGAAACCTGGAATAACAAGACAATCTAAACAAGAAATAGCTAAGATATCACGAACTAATAAACACCATGTACGTCAACAGGCCTTTTATATGGGTTTCAAACTGTTTAATTATTTGCCTGTAGCTATAAAAATGCAACTCCAAACTGGGGAACCACCACTAAGAAATTATAAATACAGGCGAAAGTATCTCATTAATTACTTTAGCAAAAACGAGACTCATTGAAGACATACTCCATCTATTTATACGAACTTGGCATATTTTATAAATTCTATTCAATCTGCAAATCGACCTTTTAAATTTACGCTGCATAATCCCCAGTCATAAGACTAAATTCATAACATTTTAATACTATCCTTTTAAGATACACCTAAAAGGATATTCATCTTATATCTTTACAGCCACTTTTTTACACCAACGTTACTAATTTACTTATTACCTATATTTTATTTTTTCATTTATCTCCCTATTTCAGTACATAACTTATGTTATCTTCACTGAAATGTTTTATACTATTGTTACTAAGTTACTTATTACCTATATTTTCTTTATTTTTTTTTTTTATTTATCTATCTTTTAAATTTTTAATTATTTTAGTACATAACTTATGTTATCTTCACCGAAATGCACTTGAGAGCAGATTATATTATTATATGTACATACAAATGGAATAAGTGTGGTAAATTTGAATTCAGTATATATGTGGATATATCTGTTTTCTGTGTGAGTGTAAAATTGTGTATATTACTGAGGGAGTAGATGTATTTGGTGCAGCTAATGTGTTTGTTGTACACATCATTGTATGTGTTATACAGGATATTTAAGCTGACTTGTGAGTATGGTTGTTGCAAAACTGGGTGTAGATGAAAGGGTAGATGTTAGCATTTGAGACTATTTAATGTACATAATTATTTTAAGTATTGGTTTGTACTATTAGCGTCGATTTTTAAAATCACTTATAAAGTAAAATGTTAATTACTGAAATTGTCATTATCAGGGCGTAGTACTCGTATGTATTCATACTGCACAACACATTTACCTCTTCTTGTTTTGATTTTGTTTTCCTATTACAGTTTGTTGTAAATGATATAATATCTTTATTTTTATTTCATTTTTGTTTTTTTGTTCTGTTTTTTATATTATTATTTTGTTTTATTTTATTTTATTTTATGTTTTTTTTTTTTTAAAAACCTTTTTCTATTATTTTTCTTGTTAAATTTTGCTATTACTTTATACCTACAACCACAATAATGCATCCGTATCTTTTGTTATCGTAAAGACTTAATTTTTGTTTTGACCACTACTCGCGTAATATTGCGCATAAGTGGCTTTTCTCTGTAATAATAATAATAATAAAGTGTTATTTGATTTGATTATTATTAGCAAATAGTTATCAATGGAGTATGTAACTAATAGCATTGATAAAGTATTCATTCCATTATATCTGTATGTAATACATTGCATTACTATGATTTCACTTTGACAGTAAAAGGAAATGAAGCTCCAAAATATATTATATTACCGTTATGAAGTGAAAGATGTAGAGGAATATCTGCTTGAACATTTAGATGATGGTATTATTATAGAAGTCAATGAAGGAATATTAAAATGTTATGTGGAGCAAATATTATATACAATTTACTGGACCATGAAGCACTGCTCCATTATTAGGTTTTGATGATGTGGCATATATTTTACTGTCACAAATAAATCGTACAGTTTTAAATACGATAAAAATTACACCGATTAATATTTGAAATTTGTATTGCAATATAGCAACAGGTGGATATGCAAATGGAACATTGTCTCATCTTACACATAGTCTTTAAATGTAGCACCTGAATATAAGATTTGCAAAAATCCAAAAACATTCATTTATACACTTGTAAGTGAAGATTAGATGTTTCAGATATATATATATAAAGGATCGGAATGGAATTATCGTAGATTTTTCTAATGAAGTTTTAATTATATATATATTTGTATCTGACTAGTTCATCATTTGAAGTAAAAAATTATTGATACAGCACCTTCAGCTACTACATCCAAATTGTTAGAATTTCAATTTATTATTCCTTTATATTACATATTTGGCTTTGTAGAGATTACAGACACACAATTCAAGAACTAGTACTGATCCATGCACAAATATAATGATAAAAATGCATTCATTGCCACATCTGATTAAACAATGTATCATTTCGTACAAGCATGTGGCAATTGCCGTTTGTTAAATTTGGCGACTGAGCGAAAATATTCTTACTCAACTGAATAAAGAAGATAAAGAGTCGTGCATTTACACAATTTAAAGCATCTTCCTTATCAACCATTTCTTCCAACTGTTTAAAAATTAAAAGATTTCGAAATATATTAAAAAGTTATCAGAGAACTATTGCAATAAAAATGATTAAAGCTTATAGAACTACCGGCTACATGGCAAGCACTGTCATTGCAGGTATTAAACCATTACTTTACGAAATGCAGAAAAACATTAACATATTTTTAATAAAAAGTAATATAAATTTAAATCATGAATTCCGTAAAGTACAGTATCAACAACCTTACTTCATACGTAAACAAAAATTGTTAACGCTTAAACAGTTTAAACTTATGTTAGATAAGTGTTATAATAATAAATTTCAGGCATAGTGAGACGAATATAGCGGTGTGGTTAAAAAAAATTTCCCAACCGCAGATGATAGACTACATAATATAGTATTTAAGCCAAATTATTTTGATATACAATTTATTACTAAGATTATTTACATAAACGTAAAATTGCACACTCAAATAACTGTGTAACGTGTAACTTTCTTGATAATATGAAGCATATCCTTTCCGACTGTTAGTTCTACAGATTTTAGCAATATTAGCAATGATCAATTAGTAACCAAGCTATTTAAAATATGTTCAGTAGTTTTACGATAGCCGAAATAAATTACCGTAAGATACATGTACACCTACATTAAATTTATCTGTACTAATTATTATTAACACTGTAAAACAGTCTGTCAGGGTTCCATAAACTTAAATAGTCGGGGTCAGGACAGAGTTGTTATTTATATAAACTATTGGCATAAATATTTACCCCGTCGTATTACGAATTAAGGATCAAAAAAAAAAAAAAAAAAAAAAAAGTAAGACAGCGCTGGCCAAATACGTAATGGGAATTGACAGTGTAAGGTAACGTGATACCTGTATAACAGTAACGTTTCGAACTCAGAAATTGAGACGGTAGAAGTTTACAAGTTTCTTTCAGCGGCAAAAAAAAGTACGTCTACTAATTAAGAGCAGAAAAGAGAATAAAATTTTTAAAATCGGTATCTCGTTCGTCTATAATAATAATAAAATATTTAGGGTTTTTTGGTTGATTCGATAACCCCAGCTCTCTAACTCGGCTTTTCTGATTAAATATCTCCATTCGAATTCGTCGCCCCTTTTCATCGATCATTACGGTTTTCTTACTTTTTTATAAATTTAATTTATTTTTCCATCTTTCTATTTTTGTTTTTGTTCGGATAGCTGTATATTTCTTCCATTGGTTTCATTATCAAAATCAACAAAAAAGTTTTGCTTAGCTTCTTATATTTATATATATATATATATATATATATATTTAAATTTATTCAATAATCGAAAAGAAATATAGTGAACGGAGAGGAAGGAATGAAAAGGAAAAGGAAAATTTTTTAATCTTGCTGTTCCCGAACCAATGACAGTTGCAAATTAGCGTTTCTTAAAGTTTTCATTACTCCCTTACCCATTTTGGAGAATCGGATTAAAATATTTTGCAATCAATTTTAGCAGTTTTGAAATAAACGCAAAAATTATTTTCTCTCTGACCGATTTATTTATTTTAACTTAAAGAAATAACGAAACAAAAAAAAAGTAAACAAAAGCCGTCTGTGTTTTTTAAATCTGATCTTTTAGGATTATAAAAGTTTTTGTAATTTTTCCTACAAATCCTTCGAAATATACGCACAGAAAACAGGCTGAACGACTAGCGACATGAAAAAATCTGAAAATGCTAATAGGAAATCGGTGAACGAATAGGAAAATTAACTGCTGTGAAAAAGCGGTAATCCTAGTTGGACACTCAGATTAAAACCTAGAGAACATGAAGCAATAAGAACGCAATAAACAGCTTTGAAGAATATGCTAGCAAATGTACAGCTTTTCATTGATATTATACTGGAAAAAAGTGAATAAGATACCGTCGCGTACGCAATATGGCACTGTCTAGAAAAAGAAAAATATTGCTACAATGCGCTATAAGAAAGTCTCGCTGGTTAACTTTTGAAGAATTCCGTTGGAACGTTTAAAATAGGAGAAATACATGTGTTATGCAGTAAAGAAAACATCTTGACACTGAGGGTAATAAAAAAAGATTACATCACAAGATGTGCAAACGGCACACAGCTTGCTACGCGAAACATTTTTCGAGCGAAAAAAATTAAACCATATATACATGGACGTCGCCAGCGGGGGGGGGCAGGGGACTTGAAACATTTTAATCAACTGGCCATGATGAGTTGGGCAATTTGGAAGCTTTTTATCAGAAAGTAATAGAACAATTTGCCAGAAACCTACGAAAATTGTGTTTTAATTAAGATTTTATTCTTGTTTAATAAAATATTCACAACTTATAAATTTCAACAATATATATAAATATGTGTGTGTGTGTGTGTGTTCGAGCGACTATGTTGCAAGTGTAGTCATTAGCGTCACATAAAAATATTCAACCGGCGAGCAATCGCATCAACGTGAGTGGGCCAGTCGTCTTGGTATGTCTCGCCACTGATACCTTTCTCACGTTGGTTGGCCGAACTAAAGCTAGGTTGCACTCCAGTTTACGTGCTCCGCACTGACAATGAGATGTGGTTGTGTGGTCGTGCATCCATTTCCACATTGTCAAGTTCTCGCGCAGACTTTATATTTCTAATATCTAATATGTACACATATCGTTAACATAGCTGAAATGCATACGGCTACCATACGAGAGCCTGTCTAATAATAATAATAATATATGTTCGGCACAAAAATTTAATCGTGTATGGCTGATATGTTACTGGTGGATGCAGAATTGTTCAGTAATTTAACTGTCTTATTTACTTTTGCAATCTCTTTACGAGAGCTATTATTAAGTCGCAAATAGTTTTACTAATTTTATATTCCGAAAAAAATGTTGCAACTTGGTTCGTACAAAATTAATTTTTATTGTACACAGTGATAATTTTATAATTACTAAATTTCAAGTACAAAATGTTATTTAGCCGAAATTCTGGGCAATATAAACTCTTCCGAAATTCATGGCCAGCGTGACAGCGTTTTAATTTATAGGTTTCTTTTTCGGGAAACATTTTAAAAGCTGATCGAGTACTCTTATCATTGTCTCTTCTAGTAAACAGAGAAGAAACAGAAACCATATTTTAAATCAGAATTGCAGTGCTTCATGGGCGGCGGCCCCACTCTGTCATACCGTTGCTGAGACACGAATGATTTCTCCTTACATTTTACACGTTTCTGATTACCGACTAAACAAACGAATTTTAAGAATGCATCATTGCTAATCAGTGGCGCGAGGTCTAAAAGCTATCGAGTCATCTCAGGCTACCAGCTAACAAGCAAGTTAGCGTGTAACTGTGTTATCTTTAGTGGTGCCGTTTAAACGGAACTCCTTTCTCTCTCTCCCAAAAAAGTACCCTGTATGAATCATTGCCAAGGATGCGGGACTTCGCTTCTTCACCTTATTTAATATTTCCCCACTGTCGCCTATTTCGTCCCCTTTGTGCCATCATCCAGTGAACACACTTCAAATGGGGTCACACAAATCGGCAACTTGAAAATCTGCCTGAGGATGTATGCAATATTGCATAAGATGAACAGTTCTTCTTCCTAGACGTTGAAATAAATATATAGATAGTTTAAAAATAAATTTATGTTTTTTTGTTTTTTTTTTAATCTGAATTCTGCGTCGTCACTTTTAACATCTACCTCGCTCGGGACAAATTGCAGAGACGAATTGAGCTTTGTTTTTTAAAATTCGTTTAATTCCTTATCTTTCTAATACCTGCTAAATCAATTATTATTCGGAAAATTGCCATACGAACGGCTGAAGATAAATCAGTTATTTCTGGTATTCACTATTACCGTGGTAAAGTAAATTAAATTAACGAATAAAGTGCAATGACAGTTAACGTTTCAGTTATTCCTCATTCTTCCATTGACCTTGTTAACAACACGGTTTATAACAGTAGAAAATTATTCTTCGTCCGGTTTTTGAATGTTTTTTTGTAAAACATTATGACTGAAACGGCGGTAAAAGAAAAAAATACCTGTCCAATATGCTGGTCGGACGTAATAGCCGCGGTCGGTATCGTAAAATCGTGTAATCATTCGTTTTGCCTATCCTGCATTAAGAAATGGAGCTTGAAAAATCGCTATTGCCCGATATGCCACGTCCAATTTGACAGTATCGATAAGCTGAATTCGGTGAACGGTAAACGCGAATCGATTTCATTGCCACCATTGCCAGTTACGATAATTGATCTGTTTTCCGAGAGGCGCCATGGTGAAGACTATTCAACCGATGACAACGACGATCAGGATGAGAACTCATCGAACGATGGCAGCAACTATTACGGCGTTTATCAGGACCGATTGGATTGGTTGCAGCATTTGTCGTTCTCCTTCTGGCCGAGTCATGAATTTAATTGCTCCGAAATTCAGTTGTATGCGACTTGCCCGAATTTTTTCGTTCTTATCAGCGAATTCGTTGCCGGCATTTGGCACACCATTTCCGTTAATTCCGCTTCGTTGCGTAATAAAATCGCATCTTATTTTCGTACCGAGACGGGCGATAGAAACCGTTTAGAAGATGGCATTTCTCTTGGGCACGGCCGCGTTAACGACAATACCATTTATGCTTTACCATTTGTCACCACGTTTACTGGGAAATAAAGCTTCGTTAACGCGTCACTCATCTTGCATACAGACTTAGGTGCACTTTCCATTTCTCACTCCTATGTACGTATGCAATTCAATGCAAGCCCCCTTCATGTAATCGTATGATTTATGATTATTAATAGTATTATCAATAGTATTATTATTATTATTGTTGGTTACGCCTTAATAAACTGTTTATTAATCTGAGTAAAACTAATTATATTATTTATAGCCACATACCGCAATTTAAATGGAATGATTTCAAAATTTTCTGGGAAAATGACGTTCCGGTGGATAGAGTCCATGATGTAAAATATTTCGGTGTTCAATTAGACTGTAAATTGTACTGGGATAAACATCCAACTTACCTTGCATCGAAAATTAGAAAATTAAATTATATATTTTATTATCTGAGCAAATTTTTTAATACCATACACCTCCGTAAACTATATACGGCCCTATACCAACCGGTGCTGAGTTATGGAATCATGCACTGGGGCAAAGCTGCAGACTACCATTTGAAACATCTGACACAACTACAGAAAAATGTTATAAGGTTATTTGATAGAAGTCAAGACACAGTTGTAGACTATAATATTATACATCTTTCAAAACTTTACGAACTGCAGCTCCTTATGTTTGTCCTTAAGAATAGAAAAAAATTTAACATCTCCGTTACACAGGGTATTACAAGATCAGCGGGGGAAGAATTAGCAGCACTACCAAATATTAACAAATACCATATCCGGAATCAGTCAATATATATGGGTCCCAAACTTTTTAATTCTTTACCCTCATCCTTAAAAATAGACTTAAAAAACTGCAAAAAACGCCGTAAAATTCTTGTATCCTACCTATCATCATAACTATAACTATAACAAGATAAGGAAACATAAAGAAAGAAGAGAGAGAAGAGTAATAAAAAAAAAAAAAAAAAAAAGGTTCATCAAATTTTAATTCGTTTTATATTTGTATAAGTTATTGTATTAAATAAATTAATAGTACGCATTCGGCATTTTTTTTTTTTTGCAGCTTGAAGAAAGTTTTAATGTTTTGTTTTTTTTTATTTTAATACCCATCGCTCGCGCAAATATGCGCATAGATGGACTATTGTAGTAATAATAATAATAAACGTATTTTTGATTTTTGATTTTGATTTGATTATTATAAGTTGAAACGAAAATTTATCTTGATTAAATATCTTTGCGCTTTTTCGTAAAAGAAGTAATTAAAATCTCTTTTATAGAACATAGGCGCTCCGGTATATTTTTCTAAAAAAGAGCTTATTAGGAATTGCGACCCCTCGGATTGTATCAGTTCGTTCTTGGTAGACGTCTACTCGGCATTCATCCGTAAAGAATTTCTTGTTGCTTCTTCCCTACTTTGTTTGATATAATGCTTTCCTTTAATATACCCGCTCACTTCTCTTTCCTCATTAGTAATCTCTTTAAATGTAGAACTGTGTTATTCTTTCTACTCCTTCTAAAACCTACATTAGATCAGTATTCCACGGATTGCCGCAAGGCTCTCGTCTTAGTCCAACTTTGTTCAACATCTATTTTATCGATATTGCTTCCATTTCTCTAAGTTCACCTTCTCTTTTTTACGTCGATGATATCCTCATCTACTCCTCTCATCGTAATATTTCGGTCGCTAGCTCCCAGCTCCAAAATTCTTTAACATCATTAGAAAATTCTCTGTCAATTATACATCTTTCAATTTCATCTGTTAAATCCTCTGTTGTTGTGTCTACTCTCCGTCCTTTTGACCCCTCCCTAATTAGCCTCGTCATCAATAACGTTGCGATCCCTCTTTCTTCCTCTTTCCCCTATTTAGGCATTTTTCTAGACAGTCGCCTTTCGAGTTCCATAATCACATCAACCATCTCTACCTGTCTTCCCTCAAAAGGCTCAACCTGATAAAGTCTCTTTCTCATACTAATTGGGGTGGAGATCCATGCATTCTACTAATGTTCTACAAATCCTTTGTTCGTTCTATCCTTGATTATTGTTGTTTTATATATGGAAATTCCTCCAGATCCTTGCTCTCCAAACTCGACCGTGTTCAAAATGTTTGTCTTCGTCTCCGTCTGGGAGCTAGGAAGTCTACTCCTATCCCCGCTTTACATGCCGAATCACTCATCCCTCCTCTTTTCGTTCGAAGGTCCTATCTGGGTTACCGCTTTTTAATCAAACGTCTTCCTATTTCTTCTTCTTGCCTTGTTAATTCCTATTCTTATATCCACCGCAACTGGCGATTTGCCACCAACAAAACGCCAATACTATCTCTCATTTCCACCCGACTCTCTCAGTTTTCTCCTTATATTTATTCATACGACAAGTTGCCATACTTCTCTTCCAATTTTTCCACACACCTATATCCTATTAATTGTTTATTCTTAACTTGCCCCACCAAACCTCTCCTTCATCATGTTGTCCAATCAGAATTCTTAAATACCGTTGGCTCTCTTTTCCCTAATCATTTTGCGATCTTTACTGACGGTTCCAAAGGACGCAATGGAGTTGGCTCGGCCTTCTTTTGTCCTTCCTCAAATTATTTCGAAACCTTCAAACTTCCTTCCTTTTGTTCGATGTTCTATGCCGAGTCTACTGCCATCCTGCGTGCGTCCTCCCTAGTTTCGCATGAAAAACAATATTGAATATGAAAAAATAAATCGATAAAAATTATACGTATCACTTTTGTGGGCGGTGGTGGTCCGTTGGTTTGGTGGTCCGATGTCTATTGCGCCGGAAAATATTGTAGGCCAAGTATTGTGTTACATATAAATGTTAGTAACTTTACGGAAGTCTGTTCAATAGTTCCGCGCTTATTAAGTCAAAACCGCGGCTCAATTTCAGCGTCGTTTTAAGTATGCTTTTTACCTCTTAAGGTAAGCTGACTTGATCGGGGAAGATAGCTGGCCAGGACTTTTTAAATAGTCATCGCCTTCTATGTCTGTAGCAGCTATTTAGCTCGGCATATAAACTGTTGCCAAATAGGTTGCAAATAAATCCGCCTTTAGCTTTGAATATTTAGCCCAAGACCCGTTACCATGTTTTATCGGAGGAATGCGATTTTTCGGTTGTCTAATGTTTTTTGCACGCTTCCGCAAAGAACAATCATCAATAACCCACTTTTCAATATAAAAGTTTAATTTTAGGTTGTTCTATTTTATTTTATATTTTGTATTGAGTATTGGTAATTTCACACTATTGCTTTTTATACCTCCTATGTTTGTTCCTCTTTTGCATTTACTATAATATATCTACATGTATTCCTTATATTCTTTTCAGTCTGTTTTGAGTTTTGATTAAGTTTTAGCTGATGATGGGTTATACCCGAAAACGTTACCAAATAAGGTATTTATTTAATTTATTGTTATAAATTATTCTTTACCCTTATATTTGTTTGTTATTAAAGTTGGTTTTATTATACAGTTTTAACAAACAGGCATGTATTCTCACCTACGTATTAAAAGTTTTTTTTTTTCAACTTCTGCTTTGGTTTTATTATTAATTTGATTCTTGTCTGATGGATTATTTCGCGTCTGAAACCATTTTCGTCCAAGTCCTCCCATTTCTAAAAAATCTGGCGACCTGAAATAGGATAATTTTTCTCTTTTTTTTTTGTTTCCATCAGTAGAAGGAGCGCCGCTGCTATTTGGATCTCCCTAGTTAGATATTGCGCGGTATTCTCGATATCAGTTTGGATTTTTAATGGGATTTTTAGATTTAATTTTGAGTCTAAAATATTCCTCGAAGAAATCCCCCAATCTGTTTTATGATTCTTCTTCTTCTTTCTCTCCTCAACCTAATGATTGGTGGGGTACTACCTATTCGTACATGGTAGCTGTACAGATACAGGCATAGTGTACTCGGCAAATATGCAACGCAGGTGTACACACCCAAGAAGACTACATTCGGAACTGATTAGTAATCGTTTGATTTTTACCGATTTACACAAGGTTCGCTGTGTACTGACCTAGCGCGCATATGATGTTGTACGTGGTGGTTTGATTGCCTTCCACGTGATTATTAACGAATATTTTAATTAAATTCTTGTAATTAGTTCTGTCGTCGCTCGGGATCGAACCGGTGACCTCCATATCGGAAGTCAAACGTTCTAGCAACTAGGCTTTGACGACGACTGTTTTATGATTATACAAATATGTCCGCTTTTCTTTGCATATTACCCGAATCACCGAGGGTTTTAAAACAATTGAAAAGTGGTTCTGGGAAAAGAACAAAAGATGAATTTATTTCTGTATAAAATAACAGGCAGGGCCTTTTATAATGAAAAAATCTAAAAGGTCTGGTATTTTACGATTATCAGTTGGCCAATACGCTTTGGTTCTCTTGTTGATATGTAGTTAACATTGTGACTTTCCAGCGCTTGTTTGTAGTTGTTACCCTGGAGCCCCACGATGTATGCTTGGCATTCCAATATGCGCCAGACAGGAATTTATTTCCTAGCCTCTGTATGTATTTACTGAACTGGGTTGCTGTTATTTTATGTCGTGGGAAGCAGTAAACAGTTGATAACACAATCTGACCACCCTTCGTCTGTATGCTAATATCACGCAGTCCTCTGCAGTGTACTCCTCCCTAAAATTATTTAGTTCGTAATGTGTAATATTAGATTTTATTAATATTACTGAACCACCCTGTAATTTCTTCGAACGATGAGAACAGGAATATGTTAAATAATTAATTTATTTTTGAATAGCTAGCAATTTCGAGTCCTTTTTGGCATTCATAAGTCTTGTGTCTGTCACCGCATTTAACGCAAAGTGGCGCTCTTGTACAATAGGCTTTTTAATTCTGAGTCGGGTTCCACAGTCATTTTAACAGTAGGCAGCTGTAAAAGACTGAACGCGGCATTTTTCGTGCCATTTCATTCCGCTTTTTAAGGTTTTTTTTTTTCTTCTTCTTTTCGGAAAGCAGCAAAAACGTTTTTATGAAAATCAGAAGTTAAAGAATACCGGTAAAATCGTATTAAATGTAAATATAGGAAAATTCCGATACCGAATATTTATGAGTCATCCATTCCAAGTGCAGCGCTATATATAATCCCAGTCGCCTTATTAGATAGAAAGCCTTATTGGTATTATTTAGTGTGCCTTGTACATTATAGTTCTGAGTTGCAGAAAAAAAAAGGAAAGAAGTATTTCAAATAAAGATTTGTAAGTGAACAAATACTTTTAATAGAAAACAACGCACATGTGTGCTAGTTTTATCTGAATTTCAAATTAAAAAACAACCGGAGAATAATTTTTTTTTCACAATTTTTGTTTTGGAGAGCACTTAGGAATTTGTTTTTAATATTTCCTTTTTTAAATCTTAAAAAGAAACGAAAAGTGTATTTAAAAAATAAACCGGAAAATTAAAATAAATACAGATTTCAGCAAAGCGCACATCGGCGCGAAAAAATTGCGGGACGCGGGATGGAGCGCGAAAAAACGCAAGCTCGGCGGGAAATTTTCCCGCTTCTCTGCGCACACCGAGATCGCAAAAGAAAAAGTTGCGTTGTGCCTGGTTCAATTGAGAAAATGTCGTCAGATGAAACCCTTTTGCTACTTGCTTTGAGTGATGATGTACGCTATATTGACCTACTTTTCTTTTGAACAGCTTGTAACCTTAACCTTCTATCGACATCTGTTGATACTGTACTGGGCTAGTTATAAATCAAAAAGCAAGACATAGTAGGCTGGTACCTTTTGAGCAAATATTTACACAAGTGATCGATTTTTCAAAATATTTACAATGCTGTTACCCCCTAAAATATGTTACACCTATCCCGTTTAATTCCCCGAACTGCCGGTAGCGACGTCAAACACGTTGTTCCCCCCCGGAGCTGCTGGTACGCGATGAGAAGCACTCGCCGTGATCGAATGCGCATAGTGTCGGCTTCGGAATACTACTTGAAGCGTCTGCTGCCATCGCAGCCTCGACTGTTCTCTATCCGCGAACGAGACACATTCGTGCATGATCTTCTTATCATGCTACTGCGGAAGCGTCGCTGAAATTTCAGTCGCTGCCGAACTGTAATATCGTTCTGGTTGTTCCCTTGTAAATTGTCGGACCCATTTAAAAAAAAAAAGCCTTTTAACATGACACGAAATTCTCGTACGGGCTTTTTGGGTCGTTTGCTGCGTTCCGCGCTACATTGTTAATTCGTCCCGGTCGAAGAATATATAAATAATTAATAGTGAAAATATCGCATATCGTTTTTTGTTGTTGTTTTTTTTGTTTTTTTGTTTTTGATTTTCTAGTCTGTTTAGCCAGTATGTGGTTATCGTAATGTTAGAATCGGATAGATATGTACCAGGGGTACATCCATTATGTTACAAAACTATACCTGTACGTTATAAACATAACCTATTCGTTATATACTTTATACAACCATTTTCATTCAATTCCCGTCCGATGCCGTTGCATACTCGGTCCTTCGCACGAGGATTTTTGTAACTTTCGTGACTCAAATCGAACAAAATCTGATGTTTTTTCGGTGTCTCAATCAATTTCTCCGTTTGAGGTACATCGTGTAAGATTAACGAAAAAAAGAGCCGGATCTTTGCGGTATGCGGGAAAACTGTGTCCACCGCGAACCGACGCGAATGTTCGCAGCAAGTGCGGGAAAATTTAGCGGGGTCCCGCTTTGGTCTGCGCTCACTCATATCCCGCATCCCGCAAAGTTTTTCGTCGTCGGTGTGCGGTCCGCTTTATTAAGCGTATAAATACACTGGCAAAAATTCGCTCGATACGATACGCCTATTGCTATTACTTAATTTTCATCATTTGTCTCTGTGTAGTGTTACACACCTAATGAACGTTCGATTCATTCCATTCAGCTAAATACGGCATGCACGATAAAGAGAAGAAGATAACAGTAAAGAAATAATACCGGGAAAATGCGCTAGATTTCGCCAAATTTACTGTTAAAACCGGGACCAACGAGAAAAGCAGTAAACCCTCATATCCAGTTTAAGATTTAGGCTCATAACGATAGCGGAACATAAAATAGTTACGGTGAAACGGTATTTTCTTTTTCCTACTAAAGTGGAAATATTCCTGCGTATTTAAGTAGTGTGTAGGTTTTAAGGCTTAAATTAATTGCCTGGCTACACCGTGGCAAATATTAAGATTAATGCAGTCGCATTTTATAGGTCAGTCCAGGTATGAAGCAACCGTTTTAAAGATAATTATTTCACTCGTAGCTATTGAAAGGAGAAAAATCGCACGATACTAAAGAAGCAGGAAAAAATTAATCTCGGTATAGCTGGAAGTTCGCGAAGTTGACATGAAAAAGTAAACGCGTCGTAAAGTCTAATTCGCTCTAGACCTTATCTGCAGAGTTTGCATTTTCCCAGGGAAAACATTAAATTACCAGAAGCAGATAAATTAAAAATGAAATAAAAAAAATAAATAAATAAACCAGGCAGCTTTTTTTTCTCTTTTATTTATCTTTTTTTTCTTCAATCAATTGTTAAGTTGCCGTTAAATACGGTTCCATTTTAATCTTTCGCAGTCGAAGTTTCTTTTCTTTGTTTGTTTTCTATTTTACCATTATTGTTATTATTATTATTATTATTATTATTATTATTATTATTATTATTTTTATTTTATTATTATCGTTATCATTTTATTTTATTTTTTTGTATAAGGTGGAAAGAGTACAAAAACTTGCTATCAGTTTAACTTTTACTACTACTCGTTTTTTCTTTAATTAATTTCTTTTTTAAGCTTCTTAAACTCATTTGGTTTCCAAATTAACGACGAAGGAGAAACAGAATTCAACGGAAAATGCCAATAAAACAAACAAAAAACACGCTATATATTTCGATGAAATAAATTGAAAATAAATAACCTTTGGGATTCAATTTGTGTTTTTAAATTGAATTTTACCATCACACTTTTTCAGAGAGTGTGCACTTGAAAACTGCGAAGTGAGGGAACTGCACAAAACAATAATTAATCGAACGTTTAAGCACGACTGCCCTTTCTGCGTTTAGGTTTTTGGCGGAACATCAGGATTCAACCGGAAGATGTTCAGCGTGTGGTGTGCCTTAAACGATTAAAAAACGCTCAGACATTGAGAAAGCTCTGAGATAGGCTAGGTCGTGCATATCCACCTGCGCGAGAACGCTCCGAACGTAGTGAACAAAATGCGCGCGCGCGCTGAATACTCGAAATGTTTTTCATCTGCTGCGTCGGTAGAATCGCGCAAACGAGAAAATACACGTTCAGTTTTTGTTGTTCGGTGCGTTCAGATATTTTTTCGGGGTGGCCACTTTCTGGAAAACCGGAAAAAGTCAGGGAACTTGGTTGAAAGTCGGAGAATTTGAAAAATAAACAGGAATACCTTCGTGATATTTAATACGTAGAATTTGAAAGTATTAAAAATGATTGCAAAACTTAACCTTTGTAGTTAATAAAAATATCTTCAGATTTTTCTTCTAATCAAAATGATGCAACATAAAGCGGTGACGAATTTTATGTTGCGTTGATAAAAAGTAAAAATTACATTTTCCGATTTGAGATTTTGTCTGCATTATTTGTTTATAAAATCTTGCTAAGATTTTAATTTTCATTATAGAATTAACGTAGAGTAATCTATATTTGTGTTTAAAGTACGTTTTAAAATTAGATAAAACAGACTCTCCTCCGCTTCCTCTTTTTCTTTATTTATTTTTTTTTGAATTCTAATTTTTTATATTTGCTAAGTTAGAAAGCACTGGAATTTTAAATTAATGAATTTCACTTAGTACTACATATGTACTGTATAATTTTTTACGGCGTTTTTTTTTTCCAGAGTGGTACTTTTAAACTACTTGGAAGCTCATTATATATCCTGCAACCCATATATACAGTCTGTATTCTAGTGTGGTATTTAAAGAAATTTGGTAATTGAAGTAATTCAGAATGTGCATTCCTTGTGATACGGTTTGGGGCTGAGATTTGGATTTTTTTTTTTTTTTTTTTAAATACAAAATTTGAGAGTTGGACTGGACACAGTTGGATAATATCTTGAGGTTGATTAAATTTGCAGAACTATAGCCAATTATACGGAAAACTGAATTTTGCAAGGCAAGTACGAGTTGTATCAGATAACTTGCCGCCCCTTCAAGGTTGAACATAGCCATAAGCTAAGGTAGGTTGATATATAGATAAGTATAATCTTTGCATGTGTTTTTTGTAGTAAAATAAATAGTTCAACTTTTTAAGTTTTTTGTTCATATAAACTGTTTGTAGGTCCCATGCCAATTTTGTACCCAAAATTACTCCTAAATATTTAATTTCTTTTGATCTGGTCAGTAACGTTTTTGCATTCCAAGTAATTTTGAAATTTTCTAGTATATTTGTATTTTGGTAGTTATAAAGCAAGTATTTTGTTTTCGAAACGTTTAATATCAATTTGTTTTCTATTAACCACACCGACATTTTGTTTATATCTGCTTGTATCAAATTTTGTAAGTTTTCTGGACAGTAGAAACTTGACACTAATACTGTATCGTCTGTATAGCAGAAGATTTTCCCGTTTACCGGCAGGTTGCAAAAGTCATTTACACAGAGAAAAAATAAATATGGTCCTAGAATGCTTCTTTGTGGGACACCACTGCATAAAACTCTGTTACTACTGTAATTTACATTTATTTTGGTAACGAATGTTCTATTTATTAAGTAAAATTTGAACCATTCAAATATTTTATCTCTAAAATCACATTTGTATAATTTATTCAGTAAGATTTTGTGGTCAACTGAGTCAAAGGCCTCTTTTGTAGGTCAGTGTATACAGCTGCTGAGTTATAGCCTGCCTCCAATTTTCTGGCTATGTATGGTATGTGTTCAAATAAGGCAACATCTGTTCCTTTGCCATCCAAAAATCCAAATTGATTTTCACTAAAGTAATCTTTATTGTCAAGGTATAGAAGTATTTTTTTCTTCATGGAATTTTTCGAAGATTTCGGACAAAGTTTGGATTATATGGTCTGTAATTTGTGACCAAAATTTTATCCTCCCGTTTATGAACTGAGGTTATGAGACTAGTCTTTAATATGTCCGACAATTTACCCTGGTTAGGGGCCTTACAAAGAAGTCTGGATTCTCCGGAATGAATTGTATTGCTATCTTATCTGTGCCAAAGGAAGGTTTATTTGGAAGTGACAATATAGCATTTTTGATATCACCCATTGTGAAATCAAAAAATACGAAAGAGTCCCTGCTTTGATATTCTTAAACATGAAACTTTGTACACTCGCCCCTGGGGATGAAAAGTCAGAAGTGGGGGAGCCTCATCGGAATATTTATTAAAATGTTCCGCCACCAAGTTTTCATTTCCCTCAACCTTTATCCTTATATTGTCTATTTCGATCTGTTTAATGGACCTATCCTCTTTCCCCATTACTTCTTTTATAACGGACCAGTAATTTTTTTGGTTATTGCAACATTTATCAGGAAGATTTGGGTAGCATCTTAATTTACAGAACCTAGCTTTTGCACTGCTCTGGAAGCACTCTTAAATTTATCTTTTAAATATTTGTTTTCCGGGTATGCTTTGCTTAATTTATATAAAATTTCTTTATTATAAACTAGTTCCATAACACCTCCTGTGATCCGAGGGGTATTTTTTCTAAATTTACAAGAACATGTTATAGTGTATTTACATTTGTTTAAAATAGTGCTAATTTGATCTATTATCTAAATTTTTCATCAACATTCGCTGGACTTCTATATATAAAAGTTAAGTTTAAATTATATAATAACGACTGGAATAGTTGTTTGTTAAAACAGCGTTTTATTTTTTATCTAGTTGACAAAAATTAGTTTGCATTGTAATGGAAGAATGTATAATGGAGTGATCGCTAAAAGATATCTCTGATGTCTTATAGGAAACAGCCATTTGTATCTTTTTATTTTCCAGTCCCCGCATAAAAAAGTGATCTAAACATGATTTATCTGCCTTTCTCGCAAAAGTTGGGGTGGATACTTGACTTAAAAAACCGTATGAATATAGCAAGTTGAGGTATTTAGTACATTTATTTGACTTCAATAAATCTAAATTTATATCCCCCTTAATAATGGAAATAGCCTCACCTTATTTATAATCTGACTTACCTCCTCCAAGAAGACTGGGATAGGAGAATCACAAGAACGGTAAACACCCAATGGGGATAGCCATTGATTTTTTAAGTAACATTTGACTTGTCGAAATTGAAATTTCACTGTTTGTCGGGAAAAATGTCTTCACATCTCGACAAAAATAGTATATTCCAAATTTTTCTTTTGAATAATTTTGTTTGGTCTGTGAATTAATCATGTTCAGCATTTCTGAAAGCTGTATTTTGAAAATTATTTTCGCGGTACGTTCTGTTTTCAAATAGTAACTGCGTTCACGCTTTGCAGTGTTTTAAGGAAAACACAGTTTGATGATAAAACATTTTCGACACCTAAGGCGATTGGTGCATTTTGAATTTCTTCAGAATTTCCCTAGAATGAGAAATTTTCTAAGAACAGCGGATTCGTGGCGTCTTATTCAAACCATACACAGAAGCTCATGACAATTGCTCTGTTGTGTTTTCATTACGTCGCTTTATACAATAATAATAATCATAATCATAATAATAATCATAATAATAATCATAATAATAATAATAACGAATACAAACCGAGAATAGAGTTTAAAAGACTGGAATTAACCTCTTTTGATGTTTGATGTGAAAACACGAGATTTTTGCTGAAATAAACGCGCTCGAAATTATTAAAACCAGAAGCGGTTTAGGTCGAACGGTGAAAACATTAATTGCCAAATTGACGATAGCGCAACATCCAGTTTATTTAGGAGTATCAAAATTACTCAAACTTATGTAGATCATGCAAAAATTCTTATTTCAGGACTACGCTGAAATTTCTACTTCAGTTCGGCTGCATGTAGAAAAGAGCATATCAAAAACAGATTTCTTTAGAAAAATAAAAAAAAACACTTTATAAGGTTTTTTTTTAACCTCCCTTTGGGCATGTCAGCAACGGATCTTCGCCCAGAAACGACACGAGGGAAAAGAATCAGGATCCGGTAAACATTATTTCCTTCAACAATCCTATTCTCATTGTCAATTCTATACCTTGGTCTCTTTCGAAACAGTCGACGCTCTTTTCAAGAACATATTAATTATCTTTATAGCTCTTGTCTTAAAAGACTGAATATCCTAAAATCCTTTTATCCTCTCAAGTGAGGCAGTGATCCATTTATTCTTTTAATTCTTTACTAAACCATCATTCATTCTAAACTTGACTACTGCTCCCTCTTATTTGGTGATGCCTCGAATTCTCTCTAAACCTGATAGAATGCAAAATTTTGCCATCGGTTCTCTGTATTAGGACCTTAAAATCTTCTCCCATTCCTGTTATTCCGTCCGAATCCAGTACTGAAGCTCAGATCTCTGCTTGGCTACCGTTTTCTAATATTCATTTCTTTCTATCGATATATTAAAGACGATTGGCGTTTCATTCCTCATAAAATCCCCGTTCTAACTCACATAGCTGCTTGGGTTTCTAAATGTTCTCCTTATGTCTTTTCCCTTGATGGGATTTCTTACTTTGCTCTTGACTTCAACAGCATATGGCAGCCAATCTGTTTCTCCTCTCTTCATCTTCGCGCTAATTCTGCTACCCGTAGTTCAATGATAAAGGAATATGTTCACATGTTAAATCCTCCAGTTTACTTTCATATAAAAATCTTTACTGTCGGCTCCAAGAGTCACAACGGAGTGGGTGATGTTTTTACAGACTTCTCGCTCAATCACTCGGAACCTTTTAAACTTCCTACTTTTTGGTCAATCATTTCCACTGAGACAATGCATATTTGCCGTGCTGTCCTCTTTATTTCTTCTATAGAAGGGAGGATCTGTAAATTCCTCATTATTTCCGACTTCAAATCTGTTCTTCAATCCATTTTTTCGCCTCCTCCCATTCCTCTAACGGTATTATCCTTTCTATTCATGCTTCTATTTCCAACTTGCGACCCACACGTTTTCTCCTTATGGACTTTTTATGGGTTCCTAGCCATTCTGGCATCGAAGGTAACGATGCAGCCTAGCTCGCTCAGTTTCCCTTAATATGGCCTACTTCTCAACATTTTTCCAGCTTCCGACATTGTTTTTATTTCCTCAAGTAACCATTCACATTGGATGGACATCTACCCGTCACACATCTGCAAGCATTCACCTTATAACTTCCTTCTTCAGCCAAATTTTCGGCCTTGGTTCCAAGCCTTTCCGTTTTCCCGTTATTATGCGATTGTTTCTTAAATTAGATTATGACTAAATTATTCTCTTCTCTCCTATTCTCGTTTCCGATTTTCGCTTCCACCTTCTTCTTATTGTCCTTTTCACGTTACTGATCCTCCTCTTATATGTAACTCCAATCACATCCCATTTGAATGCTCTGCTCTTTACACCGATTGTTCACTCTTATACTCTCAACTCTTGGCGCTGAACCTTCTTTTAATGCTTCCTTTATCCTTTCCTTCCCAAATTTAGCTGCTATTTTCCTGCTACTTTCTTTTCTGTTTTCCATTTCTAATCTTATAACGTTTTTCAACCGTTTAGATAGTTGTTCTTGTTGTTAAAAAAAAAAAAAAAACATGTAAAACAAGACATTTATGTTCCAGTATAATAAAAACTTTATCTTCCGCGACTCATCGAATAGTAAGCAGGATATGGTCCATTCAAATAATTAGACGTAAATAAAGCATACTAAAGCAAGGAACTAAAAAAGCGCTGAAGAACGAAGATCTTTTCGGTATCCAGTTTCTAAGGAAGATTAATTTAAACTTTCTAACATTCTGGCATTGGTGTAACTTCCGCGGGAGACCCTAAATAGGGAGAAAACAGATCTAAATAAACGTCAACAATAATTTTATTTGCAATTGACGCACACAAAAAGGTTTTATAAATGTTTTTACCCTCGGCTGGCCATTCCAAATAAATAAATAAATAATTGAATAAATGTTTTAATGCTTTTTAGGTCATTTCGTAGTTATTTCAAATTAGTTTATTTACCGGACACAGCTCTAATTTTTAATCGTTTTTTTTTTTTTTTTTTTTTTTTTTATTGTTTATTGTTTACCAATTATATTTAAAAAAAAAAAAAAACAACTTATAACCATCGACTTGTTTTCAAAATGTTTTAATTCTTTGGAATCTACAACCAATGTAAAATTTATAGAAAAGTTACTACATTGAATCATTCGAATGCTATTAACCCTCACTGTCAACTTAAAGCGGATAAAAAAAATTTAAGTATCACTGGCAACCCTTGTAAGATGTGAAAACATACATATGAGCCTAGCATCTGTTTTTATCATTAGTATCAGTATGACAGTCTTATGTGATGTCGTAAATGGAGTTTCAAATCGGCACTGTTCATTTTTGTTTGGTATAATTTTTTTATTACATGTAAATGTTTGTTTGTACATTTAGAGTTTGATTTGAAGCTTCACTTGTACTAGAACGGAAATCAAAGCGCCAATTGATTCACTATATCATAGTCATTATTAAGCGGATCTTGAGGAGCATTATCAAGATAAAGTAATATACGTGTGCATGAGAACTTTCTCGATGCTGAAATTCAATGCTTAAAAAATAGTCAAGAACGGAAAATTTACCGAAAGGACTATTTTTTTTTGATTTTAGTATATTTAGCATTACAGGCATAAGTTTATAAAAATAAAGTTCACACGTTACTGCATCTTCATTGGTGCGAGTACTTACATCAATGTAGTGCATCAAATCTAAATCTTCATCTGATATTTCGGCTCTATTATTTTTAAACTTGTATAAAAGTTTCAGTATGTCATGCCGACCAAATAAGAATCAAAAAAAGCGTGGATTTACACTCTCTTGCCTGATAATTGAGAACAGATCTCTCTTACGTAACGACCAATACCACGCGGATTTGGGGATAGTTTTAAGAAAAACCAGATTAGTTTTTAAGCAATCGTGTCCATATTCTTCCGACTCAATCTGTTTTCGAGTAATGTAATTACTTTTTTCCACCGTGTTTAAATGCGACCGTTAATAAATCACATTCTGAACCCGGAACTCAGAACGCCGGTTGCCAATTCGCATATCGGCCGCATATTTCACATTTCGATTCCGAGAGTCGAAATACCGGTTGCCAACTGGATCGTATGGCACATCAGGTACTTGTTTAGACATTTCATAATATACTGCAGTAGTTTCCTCTTGATTACTGTAGGATTACAGTTTTTCTCCTATAATACAGCCGTTCTTAACATGGAATGCAGACACTGTTTGATTTCGCACGTGACACGCTTTGTCTGATTCTTCCATTAAAACCTCTCTGATTTGGGGGGGGGGGCTTCTTCAGCATAGCTCTTAACTTCATAGGAATACTCAAGCTCTCCACCTCGTCAACGTGGTGTCCCCCGGAGGAGAAGAAAGAAGAAGAAGAAGACGCGGTCACGTTCAAACCAGATGGTCAGACATGATCCGAACAGCTGTAGTAAAAAAAGTGTATATAGAATGTGTTCGATTGGCCCATAACGGAGATCAGTGACTACATTTTATACATCAGATGGATAGATCATAATCACGATATCTCCACGAGAGATTCACGACTCAATGATGAAGTTAGTGAATCGCGAACTCAGAATTTTCATGGCTAAATATAGGAAATGGATTTACACCGCGTCGATCCTTTCTCCGAAATTCGCCAGTAGCCATTTCGAATGGAGCGTTTCTGAAAACTTTCGAAACTGGTCCAAGAAAATAGTTGCAAAAGACAACTCTGTTCGGCGTGTTCGTCAAAAAGTTAAATTAAGAGGATGATTATATGTTCTCCTGGAGCTATTCGCAAATACTTTTTCATCGTTCCATGGAAGAGTCTGTTATTGAGCAGTAATACTATCTTCTAGAGGAATGTTTTCTGAAAGCTCATTCATATTATCATTTTACAAAAGTTCTTCAAGTTCGTTTAAATGGAATCATCAATTGTGTGATATTATAAAAATTTCAAGTTAATCACGTTTATTATGTTGCTAAACGCTCGAAAATTTTCACTTCCCAAGCCAAAAAACGCATATAAAGTGTTTTCACATCAAAAAATTACGAACAACCGGCAGATTCGCATTATTCGATTTGAACCGGTCACTGGTTGATCTATATAGATGGCGACTTTGATGTACCATTTTACAGACACATAATAATTTTTACGTTTCTAATTAAGTGTTTTCTTTAAAGGCCGATTTTGAAATAGCTGAGATGGTTTTACAATTAGACTATTCCTCTATGTACGTAGATAAGGTGAAGGAAAAGTAGTGTAATTTCCGTGCGAAACAAGTTATGCGCTATATTTCATATATAAATAGGAAAAGAAATAAAACTGTAATTGAATTATATTTAAAAGAATATCTATAGTTGGGCTACATAGTAGACCAATTGACAAAAGATTCGCTTACTATTTTCTTACGTAATAAGCGGAAAATTTACTGCGTCTTGATTACAATTGATTTTCTTTTGACGGTAAGGAAAGTGGGGGATATTTTTAAAATGATAATTACGCAACTTTAAAAGAATCTAAATCACATGCATTTCCACCGATTTGAAATAAAAGTGTATATAAGTGGATGTAATTTAAAACGAAGTATGAAGCAAAGGTAAAAAAGCGACGGAGATGAATGTTTTACAGAAACAGGGTTTATAGAAAAACATACTTCCGGTAGAAGATGAAATAACGAGGTCGTTTAAAATTTTCAGCACGCATTTTACGATGTAATTACTCATGGCAAATGTGTTTATATACACATCTCCAGCTATGCGTGGTGCAAGGCTCAACATTCGTTTCCCCGTAAACGCGTGTTGTGCAATTCAAACATACATTTACAGCACTGCAACTTTATTGGACTATTCATTGCCGAAGCGACAAAAAAAAAAAAAAGAAGTAAGAGAAATAAAAGAAAATCTGAATTAATGATTGTAGTAAAAAGAAAACCTATGTTCTAGGAGAACAGCAAATCTCATGTGACTAAATGCTGGCTTCTAATTGGTTATTTTTCTATAATAATTCTTCGTAAAAAAAAAAAAACAAAAAAACAAGGTGCTTAGTTAACTTCTAAGACAAATCCAGTTCTGTAAACACCCTTTAGGATGCAGCGATTGAAACTGCAAGTACGAGTATATTCCCGCTGACTGCCCCGTTTGCATATCGCTGTTTTCAAAATTTTCAGCATTGAAATACGCTCTGAATCTGAAAAAAAGTCTGACATAATGATTTACATGGTCCCCAATAACTATAGAAAAATATAAAGAATAAAAGGCGTATAGTAGACCTATAACGAAATTTATCTTGAGGGAGATGGTCAATACATTTCTATTGTGTACGTGGGGTAGAAAGTACACGAACATTTTTCGGTAGAATCGAAGCAGCACCCCCCACTAAATGTAACAGTTTATCAGTCATTATTAGGGTGAAATTGGACAACTTTTCCAAACTGCATGGCCAGACGAACAAATACACTCTCTAGATTGTCGCGGTCTCTTGTCAATGAATTAAGCTGTTCCGGAAAATATTTTCAATTAGTCGTTTAGACCTCCAATGAAACACTACCTATAGGTATATGTATTATTACGGTAAAAACTTGAGCCTGATAAATATTATCCTAAAGCGAAGTAAAATATGTCTTCGATGTCTAGTAGAAGGTATTATGCAAAATTTTTTCATACTCCTGAACGGGTAAATTGAAGAGGGAATATTGTGACCACCCAGAGATGATCTCGCTGGTATAATGTCTTACATTTGATTTCCGATTATGTATATTACATATTCCTAAGCGGGTAAGTTGAAGAGAATATTGTGACCACCCGGAGAAATGATTTCTCTGGTATCAGATGTCTTATATTTGATTTCGGATTATCTATATTACATATTACTGGGAACGTCATCCTAAATCTGGGACAAGACAAGTCCCGAAAATCTGTGATACGTCTCCCGCGGGTCAAGTTTACTGTAGCCAAGCATTTCAACTGCGCACTAATCGCGCTACCTAAATATTAGAGACTTACGAGATTCGTAATTAATATTTAATCCGTTTAATCGGGGTTTTGAGTAGTCATCAATTCCGGGTTCGAGACGTTTTGGTCCTTTCACTGACTTCATTCGATTCCGCGCATTTAGTCTAATCGGATCGAAGAGAATCTAAAAGTGGCCTCGATCTAACACTGCTCTACTACCCTCTTTAATACACACTTTCAGAAACTATAAACTTCGATGAATATTTTTGGCCCGAAACGCAATTTCGCGCCTAATTCTTTGATTTATGGACACACATTTTCGTATTAAATTTCTGTTGTTTTTGTCTCGCAAATTAAAGCTAAAAATTATAATTATAATTAAAAATAAGTAAAAATAAAACAATAATAAAAACGAGAGAAAAGAGCGAAATGAAACAGCGTAGTTTATGTTTCAGAACCTACTTCATCCCGGATTAATCCCCCCTCCCCCCGTACTTTAATCGGTTTGTTTTATATTCTTATATTAAAACCTGTTCATTTAACATTCCATCTTGAAATTTATAACGAATCGTTAAAAGACCAATTCCGGACGACCACGTCTAAAGTGCTGGTTTCGGTGAATCCGGTAAATCTGAAATGGATACATCAAAGGAAAAATGGGAAAGTTTCCGATTTGCCAAAAGACGATTAAAATAATAATAAACGCGGAATTATTTGTAATTGCAAGGAGCGAGGACAGGGTCATAAACTATGTAAGAGCTTAGCGAGTAAATTGTTCGGTGAGGGCTTCGAAATGAGCTGAACTTGGCTGGTAGAAAAGAAATAGTCTTAAAGAAGCATTTACGAAAATGCTAGTTCTCTTTGTGAAATTAAATTACCGACTTATAAATAGGCTGCCGGCGACGACAGCTCCGAAACAAGACTGCGAATTAAGCGAGAGGCCCTTTATTTTGCTGCAATGTTGCTCCGAAATGGTTGTTTTACGAATTTAACAAGGCCCAACGACAACCACTTGCATCTGTCCCGAGTTGATTTTCCTCTGCTTTAAACTTCAACTTTCCGAATTCGTAGGAAAAGAACAACAATGGCGCAATTAAAACGTGCTATCCTGTTTCCGTGGCCCTCTTGGCCCTCTAAGTGATACTAAAAGATAAGAAAACTAATGAGGTAAAATTGAAAGCGATAAATGGACACGATGCGAGATTTGTTACTTTGCTCTGGCACATTTGTAGTTAAGTACATTTCTCTACCTAGCGTCATATTCGGAACTATATTGTCGGCTTCTTCTGTCTCTTCTATCGACACAGAGTGATCGCCTTTCAAGTTCATCTTTAATCTGGAGAACAGTAAGTAGTCAAAGGGCTTCAAATCGGGTGAGTACGGTGGTTGGTTGAGCACAGAAAATATTTTTTGGCCACAAATTGAGTGCTAATCGCCGCGGTATGCACTGATGGTCATTATGCAAGAGGAAAATACGATCTCTCCATAACTCGGGTCTAACACCCGTAATTCTTTTGCAAAGGCGATCCAGCACTTGCTGATAGAATGATGCATTCGCAGTAGTACCTTGAGGAACAAATACTTTGCGGACGATGCCTTCGGAGTCAATAAATGGCCAACATAGTCCCAGTTTTTAATTTTTGGAAACGCAGTTTTTTTGGCCGCGGCAAATTTTGGCCGAACCTCTCAGCACTTTGGCGTTTCGTTTCTAAATCGTATGCTAAACACCAGTTTTCGTCACCGGTTGTAATGGATTCAAGAAAATTCGACTGTGTTTGAATCATTTTCAGCAAGTCATGTGCTTGACAAACTCGTTACTGTCGTTGTTGGGCGATTAGCGCGTGTGGAACGAAACGTACGCACAGCTTCCTTTTCTTTAAATCGTTCCTAATAATGCGTTGTACGACGGCTTTTGATGTCCCAGTTGGTTCTTCAATCAACCTACAGCTCGTACTATGGTTGTTACCTTTAATACAGCTGCGACTTTAGCGATGTTTTCGTTACTTTTCGTGACACATGACCGTCCGCTCCTTTTGTCGTCCTCAACTGACTCTCAACCCTCCGAAAAAAGCTTATGCCACCAAAAAACAAAGTAACATTTAACATTTCGAACGTTTTTATCGCATTTCACACTGGCTTTAAGGCAAAATTTAATCACAACACATTGTTCATTATTTTTAATCATCGTGAAATTATGATCGCGACCGCTTTAACTTCGTATGGGACAAGAGGAAGGTTGTAGTAACTAGTTCCCAAAATTTCACGAAGATGGTGTTAGCCTCAATTTTAAAACTTATGGGACACGTCATATATATATATATATATATATATAGTGGCGGATCTGCGGGGGGGAATAGGGGACATCCCCCCCAAAGAACCAAAGCCTCTATGAAAAAATTTGTTATAACAAAGAAACTTAATTTATACTATAAAAGATTTGTATAAATGTTACCTATGGATTTAATTATAACTAATATTTAATGTTGTTCTCTAGTAAAACTACTAATGTTACGTTTTTATTTTATTTTAAACCCAACTGTCACCGATCTTTTGCTTTTCTTATTTATTTTGTAATGTAAATGAAAATAGATCAAAGATAAATATATATATATATATATCGTACTTGCTCGAAGCACAATATCTTTCTGCATTTTCCAAGTTATGGACAAGTTTTTCGTGAGTAAATCTCGTTTTTTAATTTTCTTTTTAATCATTAAAAAATAAAGAATAAAATAAAAATTTATTTTTATAAATAGCATCTTAATTTTAATCCGTAACTAAAATTTCTTTTATAACATTTACTGCAGTAAAAATTTATTACAGAATCTGATGCATGTCCCAAGCGGCAAGTTTTTGTTAATTTTTACTGCAGTAAATGTTCCGAAAAACATTTTTTTGTGGCTTTTAAATATGGTAAATTAGATATAAATGAGTTTTCAAGTAAATTAGTCGTTTTAGGTCAATGAGTGTGATTCTTTTAATTTACTTTTTAAACTCCGACAATTATAATCGCTCCTGTGTGAAGTACTATTGCAATATGTGGAGCAGCCACAAGGTTCATTGGACGTGATGAACATAAGAAAATGTAGAGTCTTACTTTTTAACAATTCGTCAAAGGGGAAAAAACAGAAAAAAAGGAACTGATTTTTTCAAACAATAATATACGTTCACTCATACCTAAGTATTCAGGTTTAAGTTTTCGAAGTTTATGTATTCTAAGTCCAATTGGCAAACAGGAAGATTAAAAGAATATTATACAACTTGTTAATATTCGTGTAACGCATAATTTATTACGTGCATTTGATCGTCTATTTCGTCGGTAGAATTATTCTTCTATATATTGTAAGATTATTTCAAAATTAGACGATGTTTTTTTTTTTTTTTAATCAAAATAAAGAGAAAAATGCTGCAAATTTTTAAGTTTGTTTGGTTTAAGTGGGGTTATTTAACCGTTATAATTTATTTATCTAGTGTGTTACCTTATAATTTTCTACATTTTGTCAGTAATTTTGTTAAATGAAATGTTTGAAACTTTCGCAGTGATTAACCATTATAAATAATTTGCGGACAACTGCGTTTAGAAAATGTAATATATCTGTTTCCAAAAATACAACGCTTAACGTGTTTCCGTCAGTATAAGCTGACCGAAACGTTAAGCGTTGTATTTTTGGAAACAGATATATTACATTTTCTAAACGCAGTTGTTCGCAAATTATTTATAATTTTGTTAAATATTTATGGTAAAAATTTATTTACTTCTTTCGCTGCGAGAAGTATTGTGTACGTGTGCATCTAACTAGACTTTGTCTGTATGAAGTTAAGCCCAGTGTGGTATACTAGACAAAATTTGTGATCGATTCAGACCTCACGGCGGAGCCTTCCAAGTACAAAACTCGCCGAAATATTTGCGTTTGAAGTTGAAATTTGAAAAAACAGACTTTTGAGAAAATCGAGTTTAAAGTTTCACATAGCGACCAGGCGATAGGCGAGGCGCATTCAGGTTTTTAGCCATAGAACACGAACGCGAGATCGGACCACACTGCGGTTTACGGCATTGGAAAAAGCAGCGCTCACTCTATCAGAGACGTTAAAAATCTCAAAATCAACATTTCTGACCTAACATCGGAGGAAAAATCGCTGTTTCTCCCCGTAAATATTTTCGACAAAGTGCGACCTAGTCGAATGCACTTACACACATTTGGTTTCATCTCTATTTTCGTAAATTTTCATTTGATGCAATTTTTTTTTATTTTTAAGATAAACCTTTATTTAGCATTGGTGGCATACAGGATGTCCGTAGCCTGTAATAAGACGCTACAGTTGTAGTTTCGTCGGCATATAATTTATATTTATATAACTTTAAGCTTATCGCATTTATACGGATGAACGCCACTGCTTGAAACTAGTTTTAACAACAGGTATGCTGACATAGTCGTCGTACAGTTGATTTGCCCACGTTATTGTTTCCGTTTGTGTTTTCAGTTTGTATCTGAAGTTAATTCGCATTTTTCATTTCGTCGAGTGCAACACATTTTCTTGTCATTATAGATATTGAATCGTTTATCGTATTTTCTAGAAATATTTTGCGCTAATTTTAATACTGAAAATTACACATTTTTGTTAAACACTAAAATGAAGGATAAATACTCACCAAGATTGGAGATATAGCGCAATGATAGTTTATCGCCCCCTGATAAATGGGCGAGAGGTGCACTGAAACGGCAGATGATCCGATGGCGTATCTCCTACTGAAATATCTTCTGTCTGTTAGTATCCAAAAGATGAGTGCCTCTAACAAAATTCAACGCAGAACAAGAAAGAGAAGAGAAGATATCACGCGTCAGTGGATCGATATCCCCCCCCTTAGAGAACATATAATATGTGTCATTTAATGTAGTGTACCTTATTGTCATTTGCCTCATATCCACTGGTATAAGGAGGCAATATCGTTTTTATTTTTTATTTTATTTTTTTCCCTATAAGCCAGTATTGAGAAATGCCAATTATGGACATATTTGGCCGGTGTTGCAAAAAAGAAAAAAAAAGAAAAAAAGTGAACCTATTACATTAGTAAATATGTAAACTCGAAAATAGATTTTTATTGGCCGAATATAATTTTTTCTGTTAAAACATTTTGTTAATTCTCGGTCACATATACACACACACTCGTGTTATGTGGAAATGTGCTGAAATTTTCAGAAAAAAACAAAATTATTCCGATGAAATTACACACCACGCGTCTCGAGCTGTTGATTTTGCAAGTTTTTAAAAAGCAACTTTACTTCGCAACTAATCAGTTTACGGGAGAAGTTTCCATCGAGAAGAATAAACAGACTTCAGTGTTTGCAAACTGTGAATTCCGCTTAGACCAAATCATCGGCAAATATTGAAAATAGAGTTTTTAACTGGATTTAAATTTCTCCGGAATTATTCTATCGAATGGGGGAAGAAGTTGTAGTACCGCCTTTACTCATTTTCATGTGAACAAGAACAGGATAGGATTCTTTCCGGTAGCGTAAAAGGTCTAGTCAAAAGTAGGTCGATGGCGTAAACACGCTCGACCTATTGTCATCGAGCATATATCTAAGGATGAAGATAATTTAAATTTAGCGGCTAGAAAAATGTTGGATTTGATATCTCCTATTCGCCATTATAAATTTGAAACTATTTTTTTTTTTTTCACTTTTTTATCGGGCTTGTCAATTCTACAGTTGCAGCAACTGTCTTAAATTCAAAAGAGATGATTATTCCTTTGCAAGCAATACGGAAAAAGAAAGAAAAAAGAAGACTTGGCAATCAAAAAAAAACCATCGAAAATCCGATAAAATAGAAAAGGAACTTTAAAAATGAAGAAAAAAATAAACACGTTAAAGCTACAATCTCATTTTCTTCGAAACGTGGTGGCGAGCAAATTGAATAGGCCGACAAAGAAGAATTAAAATTTTATAATGGAAATGAATGCGTCGGATGCGGAGAAATATGAATATTTTTTTCATATTATTTTACTTCGTATTCATATTCTTTTTTTACATCGGTTCATCCAACCCTTAATATTTTCTCGATGAGATAAAATATATATAAAATATTCTTTTTTTTTCTTTTTTTTTTTTTTTTTGTTCTTCTACTTCTTCTTTAAGAGGCTACACAAAATTCACATAAATTCGTTTTTATTAATGTTTACAGGTTTTCTGAATATATTAACAATATTTTATCGACATAAATGGAGAAACACATCCATATTATAGCTGAAACAAAATTCCAATTTGCCTTACTTGAAAGAAAACACTTCTGAAGTTCAACGATCCTTGAAGTCGCAGTAAAATTTATCCCAAAAAAAATTAATTATACTAAACTTAAATCATTCAATATTTCTATCAGCGCTAAAGTACTACTAGTTGTACTTGAAAATAATTTTCCAAAAACAGGGTTAAACAAAGCATCCATTTAGAAAAAAACACTTTTATAACTGGTTAAAATTTATCAGAAGTAAACGAAGCATGGAAAGAAAAGGCAAAATTAAATTTATTCCGAAGCACACTTTTGGGAAATGCACACAAGCGCTTTGGCAAAGGACGAAACTCGCTTCGATTAAATTGCCTAGTAGCGGCAGTGTAATTTTGCTGTCTCAACTATGGAGAAAACTGAATTTTTAGAAGGCCATTTGCCTGAAATATTTCAGCAAAGTGAGCGTATGTCAAATTCGGTCTACAAAGAATGAAATAAGTACCCGGCTGAATTTATTGAATGATTATCAGTAATGACAAATTTGAATTGGATCGAATTAATAACGAACTATTAGCAATCTTGTAACTAAGAAACTACAAAGCAATTGTCGCATTAATACTTCTCACCGAGTTACTATTCAATTTCTTGGAAAATTTCGATTACTATTCTACTACTGTTGCCAGACAATTTGATTTTAGTTCGTAACGTGGGGCCCGTAATTCCCTTGCGCGGTTTAAATAAAATTTTTGAAAAATTTATTTGCGTCAGCTAAATATTTTATCGCATTAATGGTCAATTAATATTTTGTCTTCTAAATTTTTATGTGTAGAATCGAAATTAGTTAAGTTCTTTTATAGTAAAAAATAAAAGCGTTTTTTTTTTAAATATATTTCACTCGATAATAAATTATAATTTCTTTTTATTTGCACAAAATACATCACCTGCCGAACTATTGTTGTCGATTGTGGCAAAAAAGACATTCTTTTCTTTCGTTTTCTTTTTTTTTTTTTTTATTGCCTTTAACTTTTGCGTTAAATTACTTGTTCCATAAAAATAGATCTGTTTTTACGTTAACTAATAAATATATTTAATTACCGGTATACGTGGGCTTAATAAAAGAGAACAAACTTAGCTGGGCGTAACATTTTTCGTCAACAACTCAGTAAACCTTTTTAAGAGGCTTGAATTCCGTAAGCCCCGCAAATGATTCTAACGTAAATGCTAAATTTTGTAATTGAGAACTATTAAGTGTTGCAATTAATGCTTTATATACTTCAATAAAGAATCTTTTACCAGCCTGTTTGTTAATTATAGAATATAGTAATTCTAAATCACAATTTGTTTTTGATCACATATATTGAGTTGTGTTTTTAGCTGATGATGGATGGGTTGTTATACCGTGAAAAAGGTTTCTAAGTAAGCAATCATTTTATACTTCGAATTTGTCTGTTATATTTGTATTTGTTATAACTTACTATACTTTACATACCTCATTACCTACTTGCGTGATAAAAAAGTAAGTATATATTGCTCGAATTAGTAGTAATAACTATAAATAACTGAAAAATTTAATTTTTGTAATTTTTTTCTTCCTGCTGACATCTCTCATTTGTCTCGGCACCAATTTTTTGTTTTTGTTATTATACGAGCGGTCGTATAAGTTCTTGTATAATTCCACTGGCCGTGAAATTGGAAATTTTTCAACCAAGAAAACTGTAAACTTAAAAATTATATTTCAGGTAGTAGTTATTTATATGTGGTAAATCTTGTTACCTATATATTACCCTTCATTCTGAACAACATGTAATCCGGACTGAATAAACAAAATGTTGAAATCTGAGTAATTCTGGCATCTTTATTTTTTTTTGATTCAAATTTTTCTATTGTTTAATTCCTGCTTTTATTCTATCTCCCTCTATCTATCTATCTAACTATCTAACACGTTTTCAACTTATGTTTTACTATCAGCTCCTCTGACTATAGTTCATAAGAAATTTGCGTGATTAAAACCATTAGCTGAATCTTTTTTTCTGGGAATTGCAACATATAAATAGCTCTCTCTTTGAACTCTTCTTATGATGCAAATCAATTTAGAATGGATTATAAAAATATAAAGAATCATAATCCTTTTACGGGGAGGGGGTGGAGAAAACCTGACAGCTTGAAATGCAAGATTTCAGCATTCGTTTAAAAAGATCATCAACTATTTATATTATTTATACAATAATAGTACGCCGTTGCGATATCTTAGAGGCGTGAGCACATGAAACATATCCCAAAAATGGCAAAAGTGGAAACTGATTCAAGTAGTAATTGATTGGAAAAATGATTTAAAAGATTCGTCAGTGACCAAATAGTGTTTAATGCCCGGTCAAAAAAAAAAGTTAATAGTGACATTTGGTCAATTTGAAATTTTAAGTTTAATATGCATAATTAGACTAACTAGTTGCTTTTTTGCCGTAACAAAATATAGATATATATATATGTATTTTTAAAAAAGTGATAATGAGAATGAGAATTCATATAAATGGGTTTTAGCATTGTGGATTTTATTGCTATTAAATTTGATAACTATTTAAGAGAGAAAACAAAACAATCATTAAAATTCCCTTTAATTCTAGTAACGAATATTCATATTTATATTTATTCTTTGCTTTATTTTGTTTTTTTAACTCTTTAATAATGCTAAATGTTCAAATAACGTAAATAATAAATAAAGAACCATCTAAAAAAAAAAAAAAAAAAAAGGAAAAATTTTTGCACTCATCACCCCGTTGTACTGTTATTAAAATTTTATAGTTTCAAAGTCAATTAGTGCTTTAAAACAAATGCAGAGTAGCTTTTTTCATGCAAAAATTTACCTCGTCTTTAGAATACATTAGTCAAATAAATACGCTTGCACGCAAGAAGAAGCCAATGATCTGGTTAGTAGTTAGTTTGATTTAAGTTTTCACTTTAAAAGGCGCCATTTGAAAAGTTTGTTATTCGGTACAGTTGATTATAGTTCGGCATTGGTTGCTCCTTCATTAAGTATTAATTTATACTTCTTTTAACTTTCCAAGTATAACCAGGAAGGGCAATGATCGTTACTTTTCCGAACTATGATGCTTTTGTACCGTCAAAAAACTTTGTACATTACGTGTATTCCACCGAGGCTTTTTTGTTGTTTATAACAACGAGATGTCGTACTGCTACACGATTATGCCTGATTACAAGCGAAACATAATTAGTGATTTCTCGTTGCTGGTTCGACATTTTTTAAGAAAGTTCCATCTTCTTTCGTAAGAGGTGCTGCGACGTAATAACCTCCATATTTAACCTTGTCCTCCGAATAATAATATGTCTTTAAAAATATCCTTAACGACTAATGAAAAGTCCGAGTAATGTTCCCGCATAAAGAGCTGCAGATCGCGATAGGAAAAATGAATCGCTTATTAACAATACGCGGGACATTGATGTATACAGTTGTGGTACATGAATAACAATAAGGTTTCGATATACACGGTGCTTCTTGTTGATGATTAATGCTAGAATTTATCTGGTATCAAGGAATGCGGGATAGAAATAAACTTCTAACTATTACAGCAGTACGAAATAACGGTTTAGATATACTCTTTTTATATTACTCTGATTATTTTTGATCGGCGTTTAGTGTGTTTTTGAATGTAATTTTTTCGTTATTTCTTTAATTTTTATATGTTTTTAAATTCGATTCTGTCAATTATATTTTCCTAAATTCTGTTTTACCAATCTCTGCTTTATTTGTTATTAACTTTGAAATAGCATTTTTGAAGATTAGCGTCGTTACATTTTATTAGTAATAAGTTTGTTCGTTGTTGCGTCATTATAATTGCTAATAAATAAAAAGTGCAAAAAAAGAGGGGAGTTTTTCGCAGGTACGTTTCAGGTTATACACAAGAGCACAGTTCTTTATAAAAACCCGCGTAAATTACTTTCAAATATGTAGTTTACTATTAGGAAGAAGGGAACTACTCCGATGGTGAAGAATGAAAAGTTTTATATTTTACTTGGAAATCGTTAAGTTTTCTACTCTTTAATCGTATGAATAAGCGCGTACTACGAAAATAAACAAAATATATAGACACAAGTTAATGGAAAAGTATTAAAAGGACCCGCACATATTAAGGCCGACAAATTTGTACGAGCGTTTAAGAGAAATCGACGTAGCAAACCCTTTACAAGTAAAAGTATACTCTTCGGCAAAATATTAAAATTTAAAGAAACAAGTTTCGACATGTTAGTGAACCGTTTGGTATTGTAGGTATTTTTTTTTTTGTTTTTTTTTGGAAATGTGCAAATTTTTCTCAAACTTTTAATAATAATTTATTGAATTTATTTTTTTATTCAATTATACTAATTGAATAAAAAATAAATTCGATAAAATAACAGTAAATCACAATTTTTAAAGAACCCTCATTTATTGGGATATTAAATGACGACACCTTAAGATTTAATATACCACTGTAAGAAAGCCAATAATGATGATTATTAAGAAAAATTAAAACATTTTAATAAGAACAGATTTATCATAGCGATTTCACTTTTCATAATTTTGTATTTAAATAAAAAAAAAAAGTAACTGCTTTCAAAAATTTTTTTACTGATAACACTAAAGTTTGTGCAAATCGTTACTAAACAAAAAAAGAAAAACGGTTAATAAACAGAGGAGAAAAAGGTACTGAACTGTTTTGTCTTTGCCTATTTTTACATATATATATATATATATATATATATATATATATGTAGATTATTTAGTTTTTTCGTTTCATTTTATAGTCCCCTGATGAAGTGAAAAAATCGCGTATTTTTATTTGACTTTTCTAATATTAAAATCAGATAACCGAAACAGTGTTTTAGGCTACACAACATGTGTGTATATCAGTTTTTGTTTTTGTAATAGTAAAAAGTAAAAGTTCTATACGATCTAGGTGTTGTTGAGGTCTTTTAAACATTTCAGCGACAGGTTTAAAAGTTTAAACATTTCAGATAGACAAGCGCCGTGTTGAAACTTTTAATAAGGCGTTTAACTTCTGCTCGAAATTTATTATGACCTTTTCCGAAATTTTGTCACCTACTGCGCGCCCAGCGTGTGCTACTGGGAAAATCTGAAAAGTCCGCTTCTAGAAATCCCCCCGACGATGGTTTGAAAGAACATGTCCGAAGAAATTCGAAGAAATGGCAGCGATTTTCAATAACTGCTGTCTCCGTCCCGCTTCATTCGAGCCATTTTCCCGTCATACACTTATAACATACGTGTGTGAGCAGAGTTAACGTGATTATAGTAGTACCGAATATATAGCGCGGTTAGCTTGACAGTTTTACTCGAGTAGAATTCGAATCGCACACTACTGCAAATTATTACTGTGCGATTTTTCAAAGTAAGATGATTAACACTTGCAACAGACACGCTCGCGCATGAACAGGACATGGCCGATTTCAAAATTATCAGTTACGAATCGAAAGCGAATGTTATAAAATGAACCCCTGTTTATAAATGATCAATTTAAAGGCGAAGAGAATTATATTATGGTATTACGAGAGATGATACTTTATAATATTGAAATCTTCGAAAACTATTGCGGTTATTAATTTTCTTCAGAAATTTTGCCATTGTGACTGTGACGTAACGCATAAAAATTTGAAATTTAAAAAACTATTAATAGCCTAATATTTGATTAATTATACCAAATTATATGCGGAATTTAAGTTTCGTTTCCGATTAAAGTTAAAAATGCACAACTTTGAACTAAACTTCTGTTTTTACGTAAAATTTATGAATTTACGATAGAATCGCAGCACAATTTTTTTTTATTCTCTTCTTTATTATCGCGTCGTATGTGTAATTAGTTATTTTGACTGTTACGTTTTTCTATGCTATTATTTTTCTTAATTTAATAGCTTCGATGTTAAAATTTAATTAACATCATCCGGTGTAATTCCATTTAAAGTAAAGTTTTTATGGTTGATGAAAAACAAAAATTCTTCTACATCTATTTTTGTAAAATTAATCTTAATGCTATACCGGGTTTTATATAATTCGCAAGATAATCGATTAAAATCGTAAAAATTTAAAATTTCACGTATAGGATGAAATTCGAACCAACCCCTCTTTATACACATTAGGTAGTAATAACGAAATAGACTAAATAACCGCTAGACAATGTAGTTGTGTCCTGAAACTTGTTTAACCCCAATCAATGCATGTTTATAACATTTTACAAAGATACTAAAAAAGCCAAGCCGGTGAAATATTACAGATTCTAAAATTGTGCGTAACGATAGAAGTTTAGCTAACTTCGATCCCGACCGCCCTAGTGAGAAATATCAAAGTTGCTCTTTTCTTATCAATAACAGATATAGGTGAAATACAAATATGATTATCAAGACGATCGGGATTGTTCTTTATTTTTTGAGGGCAGGGAGGGGGCTTTAATTAAAGCTATACATTATGTACATAATTTTATATGATTCATCAAATATTAACTATTAATTGTAAAATTATATTCTAGATTTTTGACCGATATATGTTTACAGTTAAAACCAGAAATCTGTAAAATTTAAAAAAAAAATTAATAACCACAGTAGCACTTAAGTGTGTTACCAACCGACAGCTTTTCCTTTTACGCATGTTACATAAACAGTAATGATAGTATCTATACCAAAATAATCACTGAATTATTTATCAGTAGTTTTCGGTTTAAAATATTTCGATATTGTTACGAAGGATTTCTTGCCATATATGATTATTCTTTTCACTTTTAATTAATTTATAGACGCAATCATTTTTAACTGTTAAATAACAGTTTCAGAATATTTTGTCTTTTTACTCATATCTGTTATTTGTCAGACAACTTCGATCCCGACCATCTAGGTACCACCGTGTCGTTGTAAATTTATGTTTGTGATCTGTTTATTGAAAATGTTCAATGATAAAGGCAGGATGCACAAAGTCTGCCGAGCACAGTGGGTAAACTATTATAAATTTTTTTCTTTTTACTACTCGTCATCCTTTTAGTAAGCAGTCTGTGCTTTCCTTTTTATCAGACCTTTCGTTCCATAATAGCATACTATTCGTCCTTATTCCTTTATCCTTCATTTCGCTTACTTCTAGTTTTCCTTTATTTCATTCTGTTTTTTCCTTTCTTGTCCTTTCATGACAAAATTTTGCCATTACTTTTACCACATGTTTCAGGGATGGGGCGCTGAACAAAGAAAAAAAAAAAGGGTTTATCGAATTGTTTATCATTTTCTGATCGTTCTGCGCGCCTACAATTCGGCGACAAAATGAATAATCTTCGTTAACTGATGATAAGCATAAAAAAAATTTCTCTGGCACACCTGTGACCATTATGTTAGTAATCAAACATTTACGCTACCAGGGCAGTTAATGAATCACCTGGCATCAAAGTGAGCGAGTGTGTGCTGTCTTAGACCAGGGCAGAAAATATAAATCAGCCGACCTCGGTAGCGAGAGGGATTAAAAGGAACAGATGAAAAATTTAATGATTATGAAAAAGTTAGTTGATTTCCAGAGTATCGTTAGAATTGAATCCTTCAACCAACGATGTCAGATACTAAATAGCGAACTTCGGAATCGTCAGGAACATGTGTCGTCACGATAGTCACATAGACTGACGCAACCTTGAAGTTAGGTACGAGAAAAAAAGTAAATTTGTCGTAGTTTTTTCAATTAGTCAATTTTTTCGTATTTCACACCTCTATTGAAAATCTAGGTTTTCACCATCGGAAAACTTACTATTCAACTATACAAACGTAGTAGCCTTCTAGCCGTAATTACGGATACATTTTGTTTATATTTATTTCCTTTAACGATTTGTATAATTAATTTTACTGTTGCCGGCATAGCAAGATATGTGTGTAGATTGGATTAATACTTAATTCACTAAAATAAAAAAACCAAGCCAACACTGACTTTGTAGTAGTTACAATAATAACAATAATTCTAATTTGCGCTGAAATAAATGAAATAAAATTAATTTCTCATCCGGTATAGATTTAGAGGCTGTATCGCTAAGACAAGTAAATCAAATTGTACGTTACCCATCAGGGGTTAATACTAATTAAATAATTTAAACAACTAAGAATATAGTGAATATATTGAAAAGTGACGCTAGTTCGATAAGAAAAAGGTAGACGATGGTGGATTTTTTAAGTTGATAATGCGGCTACATAATCGTCCTCTGAAAACGAAGCGAATGAAATTTCAGTTAGACGATAAATTGGCAGAGTTACCTGTCTCATCTAAAGATCGTTCTTGCCAAGTAGATTTTGCACAGTATCAGTTTCCAAACTAATGTCGGCTGGATTATGGTAATGTTTTTACGTAATTGCTGTCTTCCGCGATTTTTTGATTTCTTTTTTTCAAAATTTGCCTAATTCTATTCCTCCTGATAGTTGACGTCATTTTAGCCGTTGAGTAATTCTATTTTTACCGGTTTTTCTTGTTTTTTTGGGTTTTTTTTTTTTGTTATATATATTATATATATATATATATATATGGTCTGAATATGTAACAGGCCGATATTATTCAGCATCGTCGCTATTTATATTTTTTACGCTTTATTCCGACTGCAGGTTATTTCATTTTCTTAATAATACTTTTTAGACTTTGCTATAAAATCATTTTTCATCTCTCTATGCTACATCGATGTGCGCGCTCCTAAAAATCATCCTCGGCTTATCCTTTTTTCCTTCTCCTATTTGCCACGGCGGAAGAGGAGCAGCATCGTCGTCGTCGAAGGAAAGATAAATTAAATTGCAACAAAAGGTTCAGAGATAATCTGCGGGAGAAGACAAAAGTGAAAAGACAGTCTCGGCTATGCCCCAAGAGGGGATAAAGTTGGTAGAGACTGACTGCGCGTGTTCGTTGTGTATGTCAAACGCAAATTAACGAACAAAGAACATCGCGGAGGACCGAATGATTTATGGAGAACATTTGAAACGAAACCGAGAAAATGGTGGAAAGACGGAAGACTCTAAAAACTGAATAGCCATAAAGGGGAGCACCATTCACGCAGGTATTTTATTAAATGGTGTTTTTTTCCCCTCATTCAGTTTTAATAGTCGCGTTAAATATAATTAAAATATTGCCGATGACATTTACAAATATATTACGCGTAGTTTAAAGGGACCATTAACGAAAGTGAAATAAAGACAATGTCGCTTAAAACCAATCGGCGGGAGCTTCGCATTTATATATCGGCAGCTGCATTAAATCATTGACTTCGAAACATTTATTTTAGGGCATTATCACCGGTTCTTAAATTACCCAGCTAATTTCGGTAATGGATTTCGAAGAATGAATTATTTGTACACTGCTTAAAAATATAACTCTTTGGAACGAGTTTTTTTGTTTCTTCTAAATGAACTTTACAATTTTTCTAGTAGATATAATTAGTTGAATAATCAGAAAGACTCCACATCTTTTATCTTAAAAACAGTCCTCAGTCCGAGAAATATTGCGACGTTTATCTATTTATTTATTTATTTATTTATTTATTTATTTATTTATTTATTTATTTATTTATTTATTTATTTATTTATTTATTTATTTATTTATTTATTTGTTTATTTATTTATTTTTTTTAAAGAAGAAAAAAAATTCTATATGCGCATAAAACTACCAGTTTAAAAACGAGTATGGTTACATGTTTAAGTAGCAATCAACATCCGCCAGTATTAAATTAGTTCGTTAATTTTATGGACGAATTGCAGCCAAGAAAGTCCTGTTTTAATTTAGGGTGTTACGATTTGTATAATTTTATCATCACGAACACACACACACGCCTTTGTTAAAGCTACAGCCGATCTTTTCATTTTTTATTCTTTTAGGATATTACGATTTGCTTCCTTTTTGACCATCGCAAACCTCTAAAAGAGCTTCTATTGAAGTTGTAACCTATATCACCAGATTTTATTCTGTACAACAAAATTGCGCCTTGCGAACTTCTCATTTCTGCGCTGTGAATGATTTTATTTAATACAAAACCTCGATATTACTGTTGTATTTCTGTTTCCGGAGCACAAGCCCATAATTAAATCTCGTACTCGTAAATTTTAAGTTATGCTCTTGTATATTATACCAATTTAGATACCAAGGGACCATAATTAAGATCGTTAACCAGTGTAATTTCGGAAAATTTTTAATGTAATTCTGTTCGTTTGTTTATTAATTTTTACCGCGCGAATTCTCGTAGATATAGGTTCTCTGTTTATCAACTTATATTCAACGGTTCAGCAAGAAACAACAAACCTTTTTTCCGAAAACAATCTGATAAACGAGAACACTGTTTTGCTCTTGACGAAATGTGTAATAATCGTAACAGTTGATATTGTTCAGCAAATAAGTAAGAAGTATGTGGCGTCTTATGAAATCAGCAGCGAATAAATGAATATGTAACTGTAATCGAAATTTATGCATTGTACGAATGTAAAATTTGTATTGTATCAGCCAAATGATAACGTAGCATTCAGGTGGTGACAAATTAACGTGTGTAGACTTTCGATCTATAATTAAATTAATCTCCACGTATGTGTAGAGTTTAATTCAATTTCTATAATATAAAGTTGAAATAAAAACGGTTAATATCTTGGTTAAAAATTAAAATAACCTGTAAACTAAATAATGTCTTGAACAGCGTCGTCAAATTAACGGAAGTTTTTAAAAACAAAAGACCTTTTGAATTTAAATGCAGTTTCTTAAAAACGATAATTTTAAAATATCTAAGCTCCGAGAGACATCGTTTTATTTTATTCCGATTTCCTTTTTTTTAGGCTTGATGTTCGGTATTACATTCGTTTTTAATATGATTAGTTTCGGTATAATATGCGTGGAAGTCATCGAAAATCTCGTATCACCTCTTAATTCGTTGAATGAATCATTTTTACAGCTGTATTCCGTAAGTGCGACTACTACGGCTTCAGTGATTTACGGAAACGTGTAATTGTAATCGTGTAATTATAAATTATATATTAACAAATTTTTGCTATAAACTGCTTTTTTGAAAGTATACATTACAAGTTACTTTAAGAAGAAAATAATTTATGTTTGTATGTGTGTACGTATATATAGAGCTCGATATTTTGAACCTCGCCGTGGGGGCAGCTATCGAAATAATTCTTCTATAATACTTGTAGAAGAATAAATTTCAATTAGCTACATCACTCTTTTAAAATAATAATAATAATAATAATAATAATAATAATAATAATAATAATACTAAACGGTTAACATAAAAGTTTCCATTACAATTTATGCCGCATATTTCAATTTTTCTTTACATCTGGTACAAAATGACGTTATCATTAATATACAAACTTAATTAACCCTGCCATGCCAATGAAAATTATTTTGTAATACCTACAGAACAGTAAATTACTGTTGTGTTCTTTTTAAAAAGGAAAAATTAATTTACACTTCGCGCAACAATTTCTGTTATAACTTCAGTTACATATTTCACAATGATTTTTCATATTATCTCCAGCATGAAAATAATATTATTATTAATAGAGCCAGAGCTAATAAGAAAATAGCCCGCCACGCACGTACGGTCATGTCCGCGGACACAACCATCAGAGGTGCCGAACATAAATTATGCGAATTATTAAAACAGTGTTGAATTTTTAACGATAAGTCCAAGGGCAAGCCTATATATACATATATACATATATATATATATAAATATATATATATAAATATATATATATATATATATATATATATATATATATATATATATATATACAGAGCGAATAACTGTTAGACGGATAGTATTGCTGTACGCGCTAACGGTGAAAAGATAAAGCGGCCGACAAATATATATCGGCCCTGTACCGACTTCGCTGCCCGCTTATCGAGAAAACTTCGCTTAAGTCGATAGATTTATCGAACTTTTCAGTGCACATTGTAAAAAGCAGCGACAGGTTTCACGACAATTTAAGAATACTTGTAAATTCGTTTTGAGATCTATTTCAGTTCATCCGTGTCGGATTTTTTAATCGACTTTATTGTGTTCGATAAAAAACAAAACGTGCGCCTTGTGTTATGCTGCTACTTATACAGTGTGCAAAATGAGGTGGAAATATACAGACTGCATTGAGAATTAAGTAAAAATCGTATCAAACACACCCGCTTTTATTAAAAAAAAAACTACTCGGAAATTATCCTGATGTTTTTTTAGGAACTATTTATAAACCCCAGTCAAAATACCATCATCGTTCGCACCGGTGCCATTATGCCTTTTTTTCATGTCTTTCCTAAAATTCTTTCATTTTTTTTCAAAATTCCAATCGGCGTCCGAAAAATACTCTTTAGAATGATTTATTAGAACATTTTAAGTTTTTTATTTTTTTTTTTTCAGATTATTTTTAGAACACACCTTTCACAAAGAAGAGTGTTGCATGTAAATAATTATTAATAAACTCAACTGAAAAGTCTTTATCGCAACAAACCCGAAACTCATTGTAAAAATTATGAATTAATTCTAAACACTGCCGAAAATAAATAATCAATAATAATCCGGTTTGTATATGAAAATTGTGTAACATCCGGGATCAAATCTGTAGCGATATCGTTAAATTAACTTTTCACAAACCTATAATCCTGTAACAAAATCTGTAATGTTTTTGCGTCGTATTAATAAAACATTTATTTAATTTCGCCGAGGGTAGCATAATCGGTGTTGAACAACCAGCCTTCTGTAACAATTATGGGACACTTACCGTTCGTGGTCTAGACTCTAGAGGGTCTCCCTACTAAGTCGACATTCGAAGAATCGCCTCTATATTATCAGTGGCGGATCGACGGGTGGGGGGATAGGGGACATTTCTCCTTCCAAAGAACCAAAGCCTCTATGAAAAAATTTGTCATAACAGAGAAACTTAATTTATATGCTATAAAAGATTTGTATGAATTTTACCTACCGATTTAATAATTAATATTTAATACTGTTTTCTATTAATGTTCCTTTTTTATTCTATTTTAAACACAACTGTCGTCGATCTTATGCCATTTTTATTTATTTTTAATTTTTATTTTGTAATTTTAATTAAACATAGTATAATGAGAAACGTATATATATTTAAACTTCCTCTTGAACAAAGAGAAATCGGGATCGGATTACTAACAGAAATAAAAAAAAAGTAGAGTGTCTAATAAAAATACTATCTTACTATTTCTAAACTACCATATTTAAGGTATAATTTTATAATTTCGTTTCATTTTTCACCCTTAAATATAAGACAAAAGTTAAATTAAAAATTGTAATAATTACGTATTTTTAAAACACATTTTTATAAATTTCTTAATTTGATTTTCTTTATGAAACAAGGGGGGTATTCCTCAAATCTACTGCCTACCGTAGAAGATTTTACGTAATTATATAATTTCCCCTTCCCAAAATGTCCTTCTGGATCCGCCCCTGCATACTTATAATACGTATCCAAAAGTAAGTAAACGGTTTTTTTTTTTTTTTTTTTTTCCAAAATTACCCTATCATACTTTGAATGCCAATATAAGACATACATGTTCAGATTAGCATAGGGGAATAAAAACCCTACTTAGAAGTGCACCGGTTATTCTACTAGTTTACGAAAAATTACACGCATGTTCTGAAAAAAACAAATTAATAATAAATATCTGAAAAGGTGTCGTTTGTATTTCTTGAAAGTGGCAAAAATTAAAAACCAGTCCAGCTGTTTTATAGAAAAAAAGGGGGAAAATTTTCCTGCATTTTACAAATAAAGCATTGGTTCTATTTTATCAAGTGAAACTCCGTTTAGTTATCTTCTTATCTCGGTGTGTTCATTTTTAAATCGATCACTTTTTACATAACTTGCCAAAAACAATTTTTATCGTTTATGTTCTTCCGTACGAATTATGTCAAACTCCCGGTGTGCAGATGATTTTCGTTTGTTTTTTTGACTTTTAATGTAAATATGGATTTTTCAAAAGCAACTAATTTTAACTGACGAATAAGACCTGCCCAAAAAAAAAAAAAAAAAAAAAAAAAGAACCTTCTTTAGTTCTCGAATGGTACACGTGTGTAGAATTTTCGCCGGGAAAAACATTAAATGAAACATGTTGCTACACGGACAAACACAAACAGGCTACGGAGAGCGCTTAAAAATATGTACTAGATTACTATTGTTAGACTATTTCTGGAGTGTTATTCCAACTTCCTACAGCGTTTCATTTTTCTTTTCTTCCCTTCTCCTTCTTTCATCCAAGCGCTTGATACATTTTTGTTGACTATCTCACGTCTTATAAAAATCTGATTTTCTTTCTCCTTTCTGGGGTCAGTGTTCATGTTGACGAACCTAAAACAACAAAAGAAGAAAAAACGAGAAGAAAAAAAGACGATTTTAAAATAAATTGCTCAAATAAAAAAACGAAGTATTCCGCCGTATGGTAATGCCGTCTAAGTTACCTTAATGGATTGAAATGTGAATATCGTATTTGGAAAATTTTAATTAATTTAAAACACGATAAACTAATGAAAATTATTTTCAACTTTTAAACTATCTACTTCGTAGTCTACGTTTAAAATAATTGGTGCAGCGTGATGAAGCTGTTGGTGTTTTAAGTGCTTGTGAGCAGAAAAATGTAGAAGGAAGAGAAAAAAAAAAAATCAGTAAACAAAAGAAAAAAAAGCCGGGTGGCGGGGAACGTTAGACACTTGATTACTATTCAAATCATAATTTTTAGAAGTTTGCAGAAATCAATATTCGTTTTTGGCCGTGAAATCTATATTTATATTTATTCCATTCTCTTTTTAAAAACGAACGACTCCGTAGACATACTGGTTCGCCACTTCACTTTTTGTTAGAGCGACCCAGTAATTAAATCTAAAAAAAATTATGAAAAAAAAAGTAATTTTCCGGCAACTTGGTCATCCGATTAGATGAATTCGTTTTTTTATTTAGTTTTTACGTTCTCCATACTACTATGGCCTTTCAAACATTCATTCGGAATTTCACTGGTACTACAATATTTGCTACAGCATGCTCCATTCTTATACCATAGTGTTCTCTGTGTATACGCCGCGCTTTAGTTGCATTCGTTTTTTGTTTTGTTCTTTTTCCCGGAGTGTAATTGTCTGATATTTCACCAATAATAACGGCCCTTCATTTACATAATGGCGATATGTAAACGGAAAGTATTGTCCCTTTAAAGGTGTAATAACGGTTACTTTACGTAAATCGCGCGCGGTTTAATAAACTCATTTTTCATCTCTTCTGCTTACGACGCTGTAACGATGTCGCAACCCATTCTTACCATGTGCGCTGTTATTAGCTCACCTATTATTTATTATTAATTTCACGCTGTCGGTTCCTATTACTGTTATTACTGTTATTATTTTATTAAGCGATGTCCAAGCCAAAATACCATTTCGTTCTGCCTCCTTATTTTCATCACCGATTCCGATAACGCTTCTTATTCGTTCGCTTATCGACTTAAACTTCGTTCGTCATTTAATTCTTTATCTTCGAACAAACTCTCTTTCCGTTGCCTTACGTCTTATCTTCTCCTGATTTTTTTTTATTACGTTTATTTACACTTAATTTGCGTTTAACATGTTTCGTACGTCGACCATTGTTGATATCCTGCAATAATTTTCCATCCGTCATTAAACAGTTTAATTAATGATGTTTCCTTACTTCTAAAGCTCTGTCTCTTTTTTTTTTTTTTATCCGTTTTATCAATGCTCCGTTCGTCACTCATCATTCCCATCATGTCCTTGTCCGGAATGCTTGCTTTGATATCATCGCTCGAGCCTCGAGATCGATATTAGAATTTCGTCCGGTCTTCTCGATTTTTTGGTCGTTGGGGCTTTCCGCTACATTCGGTAGTTCGAACTCGCAAATTTAACCGAGCAGTGAGCCGGCCAAATTTAGGCTCGTTTCGTATAATTCATATAACACGTCATTATTTAATTGATTTTTTTGTTATTTTCAATAATAAACTAAAAATGACGGGTTGTTTTTTTTCCTTTCGCGGTAACGAAAAAAAATAAAAAAAGGTTATTCTTTAATGTTACAATTTGTCGCTTTTATTCATCTTGTACGATAAAGATTTAACATTAAATTCCGGCATTTAATATAAAATATAATAATTATTTTTGGCGTCACCTAAATACTTTATCGATTTTTCTAATTTAGTTCGCAATCAGTGTCGGCTTTCGTCAAAGAATGTTATAATATTTTCTTTTTTTTTTATTATACGCCGTAGTTGCGAACAAATATGCTCAAAACTAATCGACGAGCTATTTTAAAAAATTGTATTTTCATCATTTCAATTATAAAGTATTAAATGTTTATTTGTGATTTTATATTACGATTGTAATGTTTAATGAGAGCTCTATTCAGAAGAAGAAGAAAAAAAAAGAGGGAAAAAAAGGGGAAAAAAGTAGAAATAATCTTGATTAGGCTCACTTTAAATCTCGGTGAAATTGGCAAGCAAGCGGATATCATTTTTGAAATGAAACTTCTAAATATATTAGCGAGCGAGCGTATGTTATAGATAACTCTACTAGAGTTTTTACTACATCTAAAAATTCATAATAGACCGTAGCCAGTAGTGTATTAAATTAAAATTTACGCGCTCGGATCTATACGAATAGCCTGTTCCATTTCTTACTTGTTACAAGGGGCAGATCAAGTTGACAAAGATAACCGACAGTCCGCTGCTTCTTTACGTAATAGTTGTACGAAATCGTAAGTGTCCACTCCTATGCCTTTTTTATTACATTCTAAAGGGGTCATCAAGTGACGAAAACATGCCAATGATGAGTCTCCACGGAAAACAAAAATTATTTCAAAAAGGCACCCAATCAACGGCTAGTTCTTCTGAACAGTTTGGGATGACTGTTCAATGTAAGACGGAAGATGGAAAATAAATTAATAATCGCATTTTTCCAAATCAAAGGTTCAATGATATAATTAAATTTATACATAGAAGATTACTCGCTTTCACTACCGATGGTTCAAAGTTATCAAAAAAGAAAATTTACGTACACTTCCGATGATATTAGCTGGGGACTTCAACGTGAATTTTGCATCAGACGATTCTCTTTGCCTTTTATTGGATTTTCTTCAAACCGAACTTCAATTATTAATAATAATCCAAATGAATCAACGACAAAGTACGGAACTACCATCGATGCAGTATTTTTTAGATATTATATTGGTAAAATTACGTCAAAAATTTATATTTCATATTTTAGTTACCATAAACCTATTATGTATCTTGCATAGAATCCGGCAATCAATGAAAAACATTAATAAAACAAATGCATTGATTATTTGTTTTTGTTTTTCTTTAAGTGAAAATTTATATAGATACTTTTTATAAGAACCACAGATCTGCATTTGATTGTTTCTCTTGGTTAAATTCGATACTAATACTATAACTTTAAATCAAAATTGGGGAAAACACCTTTGAAGTTTCACTTCTGCCCTGTGCCACGAGGCATATTCAAACTTACTTTTTTTTCCTAATATACACGTATATATTACTATTATTAATACCGTGATATTAACCTCTCAGCAGTGGAACCCAGTAGAGTGTACCCAAATAGGGAAGTAAAGATGTTTATGCGCGATGCTTATACGGGGCATGTATGTAGGAAATATAAGAATATTCGTTATTATATAAATTTTATATTTGAAATTTTATTTAAAAATTAAATTAAAGTAATAAATTGCTACCTTTTAAAATGCCGTTAAAAACATATTTTAACAACACTGGTAATTTCGGTTTTATCCGCTACTAATTCGGCATGAATACGTGTCATTGTTAACACCTCTCCTTGCAAGTTTTAACCTAAACGATATCGGGTGGAGTTGTTAATATGACGAAAATGGCAGTGATTATTATTTGAACATCGATCCGGTACAAAAGTTAATTTTTTGTATTAATTACGAGACTTTAATATCACCAATTTATGGTAAAATGTAAGTTTTGCCGTCATCGTCATCGTACCAATGTGCACCGTATATTTTAATCATTAATTTTACGTAAAAATTTTCGTTTCTAAGTTATACTCTTTATAATAATAATAATAATAATAATAATAATAATAATAATAATAATAATAATAATAATAATAGAAACCGAATAAAAAAAAAGTAAACTTTGAACAACTTCCGCTAATTAATCTCTTCGACTTGGCAGGTTTCGGTTAGAAAATGAAATCTGTGCGAATTTATAAATTACATCTTTTCACTGATGTACCGACAATTTAAAGTTTACTTTTCGTCAACGTTTAAATTTAATGTGTAAAAATTGTACGTCTGCTAGCGAACTTACGCCAGAAAATCGGAGATGTGATCGAGAAAAAGTGTCGTCAAATAAATCTGTAAATTTTGTGACGTTTGAAATTTAACTGAGATTACTTTGAAAAGTAGAAGCTTAAACTCACTTCTTTAGAACTTTCAGTGGAAGTTGTACGAATGTTGTCAAATTTGGACGCAGCAGAAACAATCGGACTAGCAGCAACAAGTGCACTTATTGTTCTAGCGAAGTAATGATAAATTGTCGCGTCACTTTGACTATAGTTTGTGTTTGTTGCCGGCTTTATTTCAGTTTCGGGCCGAGACTTGACAGCGAACACTCTGTCCAGTTTATTGATTAATTTCACTTTGGAATCTGTTGTCACATTTGTTTCGATAATTAATGGCCATTGTCCGATCATTTTCTTCCGATTGAGCAGCGGCGAGTTCTTCTAGGTGCCTGTTGATCATCTTACGCGTGATAATGTAAAAGTTTACAAATGACCGGTAGATCTTCAATTACTTTAATTCTCTATCGGTCGTCCTAGCGTACATTCTTGCTAGGACGACGCGTAGTCCACTGATTAGGGAAGAAAATTATTAATGAGGGTCGATGCGATTAAATTCAGACCAACTGTTAGACAGCGGCTCTTTTCCAGTAGCAAAACTTTACAAATTATTTATAGCGCGTAATCGTTGTGTGTTACTAATACACACTTAAAAAGCAATTCAAAAACATACAACTTCACCTCTCGATGTTTAATTAAAAAGTTAATTTTTTTGCTTTTCTTTTGCCTTTTTAATTATACTCGTCAAAAAAGAAATACCGATTTTTTTATTTTCCCATTCGGTCCCATCGGTCTTTTCATTTTATACGAATCCTCTGGTTTTCTTCTATTAGCAGATTCATTTACTTTTCCAGCGGTATATAGCATTTACGGTTAAACTACGATCGTTGCATTCTTCTTGCGTAGGCCTTACACCATTTTCCTTTCGTGCACCATGAAAATTACTTCTTTATCGCGTCTTCCTTTTCTGTCCTTTAAATGCTTCATTTTTCATTTTCAACTAGGCCTTGTGCTCTATCCTGCTATCGTTGCTTCTTTGGTGTCCTTATAAATCCGAACAACCGTTTTATTTTCCATTACCCAGAAAAGTTTTCTTTTAAAGTTTTTGCTTAAGTAATTTATTTATGCAAGAATCGTGCGAACGCCGCGGTATAGGCATATCTAATGGGAACTTAATGATACAAATTTAAGAAATAAAAAAGAAAAAAAAACGAATCAAATTTATATGCAAATTACATAAAAACATTTCGGTAAACATAGTACGTGCACACGTACACTTATGAAAAATCATTCGAGTCTGTTTAAATCGCCCTAAATCCGTTAATCAATTGATTTTGCTGCAAAACATTTACTTAATATCGCAATCTGTAATTGAAAACTACAAAACTGTATGAACTTTAATCTTAAAGCATTAATGAAGGGGCAGTTAATGAATTCTAAAAAAAATGGCAAATGAACGAATTATTATTATTATTATTGTTATTATTAACGTTTTTAACAGAAGGCTGTCAGGAAACTTAGGTAGCTGCTCAGTTAGTATGTTCTATTTATTAAATTCGATTTTGAGGATAAAATCATTTCGGGGAAAGTTTAGCTCAAAGTATATATATATACATATATATATATGTAGTTAATAGAATTCTAACGAGGGAAAAGAAAATGCAACAAAACCGGATGTATATAGATGGTTCTAAAGCTCAGGTGTACAACGGGGACCGGTTGGTGCTGCATAGTTATTTGCTGGAGGCTTACTAAAAAAATTTACCCTTCCGCCTATGTCGTCGGTTTTCACGGTCGAGCTGCTGGCTATCGATAAAGCATTAGGAACTCTATATTCAACGCATGTATTACAAGCCAAAAGTGTTTAGTATGTATCGACAGTTTAAGTTCGCTTAGGACGTTGAATAACAGTGATTTCAATTATAAATGGCGCATCCTTTCATTTACGAAATCAAATATAAATGTGCCAATCTACTCATCAAGGGTATACAAGTAAGTTTCTGCTGGATACCTGGTCGTTGCGGTATTGGTACGAATGAGGCTGTCGATGCTGCAGCGAAGGTTGCTGCATTGGAGGTTGAATTGTCGCCGTTTATTCCTTCATCAGACCTTTATTCTAAGGTTATAGTGAATAGTAGGGCAGAATGGATTGAGTTTACAAATAGTTAGAACCAAGGCAAACACTACCACATGGTTCAATCAGGGCTCCATTCCGGAATCTATCCCGGATCGACTCATTCGTAAATATTATATGGTTACTATTTGCCAATTGCGTACGGGTTATTCGCGAATAGTTTTGAATTTTTCTAACCAAGGAGACGGTATACAATGCAATGATCATCACACATCAAATTTCTTGAAGGGCTTTAATCACTCGCTGTTTAATTGTAATAAGTATGAGCATTAGCGAAGATCGTTTTGTGAACAATTAATGTCTCTTAGGTTCTTTTCTCCGTACACTGTTTATAGTTTTCTGTGCCAGAACAACCAAGTCCTGTATATTTTGTTTTTAAATGTATTACTTTAAACGGCTTCCAAATTTAACAGCATACATTTATTTATTTTATTAATTAATTATCCTATAAGTGATTACTTGATTCATAATCCTAATTCTTGATGCTCTGTCTTGTTTTCGAAACCCAACGCATCTGGAACTCGACTTGGCCAGTTTCCCCTTTGATATGATTTTGTGCAGACATTCGTGGACTATGCTGAAGTATTTTTAGCTACGATTGCTTGTTATGATTATTGTATATGATGGTTGTGTTTCCTGTTCCATTAATTTTCTAGTCAGTCCAGTTCAGGTACTCTATATATCTTGGGCTTAGTCTGGCCAATTTCTCTTTCCTAAAGATTTTATTCAGCCATTCGTAGGTAATGTTGAACATTTACGGCCATGGTTGTCTGTAATCTTTTTCCTAATTAAGTATTATGTATCTTTCCTTAGTTGGCATAACTCCTATATCAATTATTAATTGGTGTTGGCCAAAAAACAAAAAAAACAAAAAAAACGGGTGTGTGGGACACCGATGAGAGCAGATTGATTTCAAATATTATCTTTTGAATAGGAAATAATCCCTCGAAATAGTGATGTTTTACGAACGGTTTTTGAGATTAATTTTTGTAGAAAGCCTGATTTTAGCGCTAACTTTGATTAACCAAGAAGGTAAAGCTAAAACTATTTCAAAAGATTAATTTAGGGATTAATGTTGAAAAGCAGGATACATTAATAACGCTGTAATATTCTTGTGAATTCCCGTATGGTTTGATATTTACAGAAAGGTTAATATTTTCGTTCAGCGCTCGGTGTCTTCTTAGCGAAAAGTTTGTACGCAGAAGCTGATTGTGTATAGATAAGGTTATGTTGAATTGCAGTTTGAGAGTCTGTTGCGATGCAAGTATTGTTTCGATTTTAAATACAAGGTTATTTTGAATCTGTATAATTTTGCAGTGGTGTAAGTGTAACAGGAGACTGCTATCGTTTGAGACTAATGCACGAACTGGCACGTTAAACACAGAGGGAATGCTAGTATCTATATCTATATACGAGTATATATATATATATATATATATATATATATTAATTACAATGTAATTCCTAATATAGATGTATGTATGTATGTATGTATGTATGTATATATGTATGTATGCGTGTGTGGAGAATCCTGATTTTTTCCTTAGTATACAATTGCGCAGAGTACTGCAGAAACAAATTAAGAAGTTACTTCTTTTTTTTCCAAATTCCAAAATTTATTTAAAAGAAAATTGACGTTCAAATTTAGGTAAAATTAAAAAATCTACCTCAAGAAATTTGCATGAACTACGCACGGGAATAATTCAAAATGAATTTAAAAAAAAAAAAAAAGATAAATAAATAAAAAAGATTATTAAGTAATGTAACTTTATAACGAAAATTGAAGTACACTTATTTGTTATGACCACATTTTTAAATATAAAATTTGATTTGATTTGATTTGAAATATATACAACACCTTCGTACTATAATAATAATAAAAGTTGAAATTGAAATGTATCATTTAATAGTGAATTACAACCGCATTAATAAATCTATCTAAAAGTGTATGCTCCTCTATTAGTAAATCTTTCTAAATTGCCGATATCGAATAATTGCTGGTTCGCTGCCCTACCGCTTCTGTGTACCGTATTTTGTCTACGACAACCGAGATTTTTTCACTACAGATACATTTTACCATGCGCATTTGTAACCTCTTGTTCACTGAATAGGCTGTGTTTTTTTTCCTGTTTTTCAGGATGGGCCGCCCGCCGGGAATTTTCCATAAAACCGGGAACAAACGTAAGAACAGCCAAAAACGATATTTTTAATAAGAAAATGTACTTCACGCTCAAGAATAAATTACGAAGTTCTGTTTTATTCATATAAAATATGCTGCGGCAGTGAAGTATTATCAATAGTAACAGAAAAAATGCCATTCTTCTTTTTGTAATCAGGAAATTGGGAGTATTCGGACCAGGAAGACCGGGAATTTGAAAATTATATTTCAGTGGCCACCATGTTTTTGTACTTTTCATAGAAATGGATCAACACTAAAATGGATACAGGCGTGCGAACTACAATAAAATGCAATGATGTAGCAGCAGTGGTATGGACACGCTCTGCAAAATTACCCGGATTAAAAAAAAAAAAAAAAAAAATAAGTTAGTGAAGTACTTGGTTAGTTCTGTTCTCGATCTGATTAACTAAATTGCATGTTGTTGTATGTGTGTATGTTTACTTATCAATGCGCTCTTTTGTGCTACGTGTTTCGTTGTTGAGAAATATTAAATCATACCGTTAGAAATATATCCGACTGTACCAAAACACGGATGACTGTGTCTGAAGTAGTTACCCATGCCTATTTAAAACACCGGCCGGTAGACTATTTTTTTAACGGTTCTTGACCACTTTACGTACGTATAACTATCTTGACATAGCCTATATGATTGTGGCAACGGGTGTATTTGCATTCATAATTATCCTTTCGATCGATATTTTCAAATAACATTACTATCTTATCTTTATTTTATTTCATTGGTCAATTTTCGACATGATAGGCGTGCGCGCATCTGCGACAAGTACATAAAGGATTCCACAGACTGTGGTTTGTTTAACAATGAGAACATTTTTTTCTATTTGTCTAGATAAATTCCACTACGAAATAAGCGGCTAAATTATATTGAATCGTTAAAAAAAATCATCAAATTAGAATGGTGCATGAAACTCGGCTGTGTGTTATACGCAGAACGTTTAAACAACACCGTTTAGTTAAACTTTGGACATTAAGACACTTTGGCAGACAGTGGAACAAACAGATTTGCACTTTCAAAGTTTTATGAAGTTATGTCACCAGCAAAGCTTTTACTAAGTTAAATAGCTTTGAAACTTGATTCATTAAATCGTTTACCGGGCTTTGCGTTTGTTTATTTGACGTTTTTACAACAGTCTATTTTAAATTAGAATTTTTCCGCCCGTTCAACTAATATATATTGCAAAGAAATTTTAACTAAAAGGAATAAAAACATCAGACAACCCAACCTCCTGCTGAACCCAGCGAGAAGTTGGACTCCCTGAAGATAAATAATATGGGTTAGTACTCGTATTTTAGGAAACTCCTGTGGGAACGGCTACATTTATTAAAAATGATTCAGGATAAAATAAAAAGAAATAAATAACATTCGGTCTAGTGTGTGTCTCGCGCAAATTAGTAATGTTACGCAAGAAGGTTTTTTCCAAAGATATATTTAAAGATGTACGAAAAAAAAATTACAGTCATATAGTTGTAGTAGTTGTATCCATTAACGTGCCGTGTACTGTAACATTGGCCAGAGGCACGGGTGAATGGAGTTTAGATGTCATTAAGGATATTGGATAGTCTCAGAAATCTGAAGAGCAACTGGACATTCTGTTCATTGTCTTCAAGAATTTCAGATAGGGAACTGGACAGACGTAATTGGGACCGGAATAGATTGAATTTCGGGCAGACTACCAGAAGATGGCGAGTCGATAAGGGAACAGAGCAAAGGTCACAAGTAGGGGGATTTGAGTTATTTAATAAAAAGGAATGAGATAATCTTGCGTGGCCAATACGCAGACGGCATAATATGACTTCTTCTTTACGGCTGGATCTTGATGAAGTACTCCAAATTTCAGTATTTGAGCGGATTGAACGCAATTTGTTCGAGGTAGGAACTTCATGCCAAATCTTCGACCATTTCTTTTTTAGTAGAGATTTGATTGTTATAGAAAAGTCCGATGACGGCACTGGTAAGTCTGGAATCGGGAGGCATGAAGTGACCTCTTTCGCTGCAAGATCCACCAGCTCGTTTCTTATGATGCCCTTGTGTCCCGCAATCCACGTGAAGGTGATACGAATCGAAGCGGTAGATATAACTGAGATTATGTTTTTTGCGATGGGATTTTGTGATTTATTGCGCGCTTGCGATAGAGACGAAAGTGAAGAGAGAGAATCTGTGCAAATGAGAGAATCTTTGTTGTACTGTACTGATAGATCGACTGCGAGTTTTATGGCATATAGTTCTGTAGATGTAACTGAAAAGCTGTTTGGTAATGAATACCGTATTACGTCAGAATCATTTGTAAGTACTGCGCATCCAGCCCTGTCCGATTTAGAGCCATCCGTGAATATGATTAAATGGTCGACGTAGTTCAACAGAAGTTATTGGAATGCGCCTCTGATTGCCTCTGGTGTAGAGAGTTTTCCAACATGCAAGAGAGATAGGTCAGTGTAGGGCGAAAAGCTTGACCATGGTGGAAGAGTAGTAGGTGTTGAGTAGTAGATCTTCGGAAAACTATTGATCGATACGGAACTTAGTATTTCGGTTGCATACGGCATCATGTAAAATTTAGATGAAAACATCGGTGTGCGCCTGATGGATTGAAAGGCTGGACTCCGTGGAGAAAATATCACGTGGGTTAACAGATTAATAGAGAGCAGTTCACGGCGAAGATGAAGCGGCCACTCTCCGCTTTCGCATAGTAGGTTGATAGACGGCGAGGTGCGAAATGCTCCGATCGCTAACCTGAGTGCTGCATGCTGTATGACATCTAGTCTTTTTAGTACAGTATTGGAGGCTAGGGCGTAGACTGCGGCCCCGCATTCGAGTCTTGAACGTATAAGTGCGCGGTAGATATGCAGAAATGATGATCTCTCCGCTATATAGATTAAATTTATCCTACTAAATGCGCATGATCCATAAATATTAACGAATAATACAACACCTATAAGTTTCTTCTGAAAATATTTTTATATATATAAAAAATGCACGAAAAAAAAAAAAAATCGCCATGTATCCACTATATTGATTAAGTTTTTCCTCTAAATATTAACTAATAATACGACACCTATAACTTTCTTTGCGTAATATGTGTATCGAAAAGGAAAAATTATTCGCCTAAAAAAAAATAGAAAATAATCGACATAAGAATGTGTAAAATAAATTAATCCGATTCCTTTTATTACTATAAGAAGTTAATTTCATTTTTAAATTCGTTTTTCCTTTTTATTTTAGATTTCCGTCGATTTTTTAAAATTTTATTATCGCAAATTTTAAATATTATTTTAAAATAAATGTTATAATATTATAATAGTTCTAATTAGTTGTAACAGGGGCGGATCCAGAACGACATTTTTAGGGACGAAATTATAAGAAGGACATTTTGGGGAGGGGAAATTATATAATTACGTAAAATCTTCTACGGTAGGCAGAAGATTTGAGGAATACCCCCCTTGTTTCATAAAAAAAATTAAATTAAGAAATTTTGAAATGTTTTTAAAATACATATATATATGTTATAAGTATAAATGAAATGTCTATTGAACGGTTACTAATGTTATATTTTTATTTTTACACGAACATATATTATTGAAAATTCACAAATATAACATTGTTAAATACTAATTAATTATGTTAAAATAAATCAAATCAAATAATTACAATAATAGTCCGACCGGTTTCGTTAATACATATTCATGGAAAATTAGTCCATGAATATGTATTAACGAAACCGGTCGGACTATTATTGTAATTATTTGATTTGATTTATTTTAACATAATTAATTAGTATTTAACAATGTTATATTTGTGAATTTTCAATAATATATGTTCGTGTAAAAATAAAAATATAACATTAGTAACCGTTCAATAGACATTTCATTTATACTTATAACATATATATATATATTTACGGTTTACGGAAGAAATAAAAACATATAATTTTTAAAATACATTATTATTAAAATTTTTAATTTAGCTTTAGTCTTATATTTACGGGTGAAAAATAAAACGAAATTATAAAATTATACCTTAAATATGGTAGTTTAGAAATAATAAGAAAGATAGTATTTTTATTAGACTTTACTTCTTTTTTATTTTTTGTTAGTAATCCCGATCCCGATTTCTTTTTATTCGGGAGGAAGTTTAAATATATATATATTTCTCATTGAAATATTTTTAATTAAAATTACAAAATAAAAATTAAAAATAAATAAAAATGGCAACAGATCGACGACAGTTGTGTTTAAAATTGAATAAAAAAGGAACATTAATAGTTTTACTAGAAAACAGTATTAAATATTAATTATTAAATCGCTAGGTAAAATTCATACAAATCTTTTATAGCATATAAATTAAGTTTCTCTGTTATAACAAATTTTTTCATAGAGGCTTTGGTTCTTTGGGGGGAAATGGTTTGTGCCACCAAAAAATGTAACGGAAGTGGCGTCATCGATTTTGGGGGGGTTGCGCCATAGAAAAGTGTAACGGAAGTGACGTGAACAATTACATGACTAGAAATACACGTTGCTAATCTGGAAACTAACGTACTTTTCGCATCACAAACCGTTTGTTAAGTATCACTAATGTGCAATAAATTCTATGTATATTAAATAGAAAATAGTTTTTTTAATCCATTTCCTAGAAGATTTAAATTCGGAATATGATGAGGGAAATTTGTGACTGGAATTGTCTTTATAAGTAAGCTACTATGATAGTTAGACCAGTTAGTGTGTGCCGGGATGTCGTCCGGTGAACGTGTGAGGCAGTTTAGTCAACGTCAGCGAGCGGAGAAAGAGAGCCAGGAATATACCGAATTCTTGATGAATACTCCGTTTTCCTCTAGTACAACTGAGGATGAGAAGATGCTTACCTTTGAAGCAATGAAGGTGAAAAAGAAGGAGCGTGAGAAGACTACTTTTCTTCTTCTTCTCTTTCACCTTCATTGCTTCAAAGGTAAGCATCTTCTCATCCTCAGTTGTACTAGAGGAAAACGGAGTATTCATCAAGAATTCGGTATATTCCTGGCTCTCTTTCTCCGCTCGCTGACGTTGACTAAACTGCCTCACACGTTCACCGGACGACATCCCGGCACACACTAACTGGTCTAACTATCATAGTAGCTTACTTATAAAGACAATTCCAGTCACAAATTTCCCTCATCATATTCCGAATTTAAATCTTCTAGGAAATGGATTAAAAAACTATTTTCTATTTAATATACATAGTATTTATTGCACATTAGTGTTACTTAACAAAAGTTTGTGATAGGAAAAGTACGATATGTAGTTCTTAGTTTCCAGATTATCAACGTGTATTTCTAGTCATGTAGTTATTGTTCACGTCACTTCCGTTATATTTTTTAGTGGTGCGAATTCTAGAATGCCCCCCCCCCCATAACTAAGACATATTCGTGTCAAAAGCAGAAAGTTCAGATCAATAAAAGTAAATCGGTAAACGTTCATTTCACGAATAGAAAAGTCATAACCGCAACAGTCGGGATAAATAGAACGAAGTTGCCTGTAAGAACAACAGTCAAGTACTTGGGATTACACCTGGATAGTCGCTTAACATGAAAGCAGCACATACTACAGGCAAAGAAAAAAAGAAATATCGTGTTAAAAAAATGCACTAGTTTATAGGAAGAAATAGCGTTTTAAATATTGATAATAAACGTTTGATATACACAAGTATCTTGAAGCCTACTTAGACCTACGGAGTACAGCTTTAAAGTTGTATTAAACCTACAAATCTGAAGATAATATAGACCATGCAGAATAAAATCCTTAGACTCGTAACCAAGACGCATGGTATATAACAAGCATAACCTTGCATCAGTATTTAGAGATAATAGAGTATGTGACAGATGTTATTAAAGTTCATGTCCGAAGACACACAGGAAGACTTGATAGTCATCCGAACAAACTTGTTGCTGGACTGCTACATACGGTTACTGATAGGAGGCGGCTGAAGCGTACTTGTTTAAGGTAACGACTACCGGGTAGATACCGTTGGGTACTTCTCCTTTCATGCCCAATATTCCTCCGGTTAACAATATTGCTAAATGGCCTAGATGGTCAGTTTGTAATACAATAAATAGATAGAAAATAAGGAAATCCGAAAAATGCAAATGTTACTAGCATGCGGTAAAAAAAAATCGCATCTTGTCGTCGCGTAATTATATCGTTTTGTTTGTATTTTACGCTGAAATTTAATCGCCATCGTCGCCGGAACTTCGATAACTTTTATTAAGTTCATATATACCTGCACACATATTATCCAGGAGATAATTATCCGACGTACAATGAATAATTTTTCCATTAAATTTCACCTCGTTTATCAATTAATTAATTTAAAAAAAAAAAAAAAAATCTTATCGGTGGTAATATTGCTTGCGTAGTAAATCAAGTAAAACTCCTACAAATCAAATTAGATCCAATCCATCAGAAATTCGCTTCATTGGCGGCCCCAGTAGAAATTCATTTCAATATATACTTATATATATATATATACTTATATATATATATATATATATATATACTTTTATATATATATATATATACTTTTATATATATATATATATGTGTGTGTGTGTGTATATATACAAAACTAAAAAAAATAAAATAATCCTCAGAAAAAAAACCAATGAAAATCTGAACACAATGCTTACCCGACAGCAGTGTAGTAAAACTAGTATCGAAAGCAAATGTTTTTTTTTTATTGAGATTATAATCGCTTCAATTATATAATCCTACACTGTAAGTTGACAGAGAACGTTATATTCGCGCACATTAGCATAATGACGTATATGTAAAGGACGGAACAAAGCGGCTTGTAAAATAGTGACTTTTGAACATGGAGCGCATGATACAAAGTGGATAATTTTTTATCGTGTCAAATTATTTCTGCAATTTTAAGTTTCCCCAATATATGTGTGTACTCGTATGTATTCCAAAAATTACCTTTATGTTTTTGGAATACCTACTTTTGTGCGTATATATGTGTATATATATTATATGAATTATACACGTATATTAATAAAGAGTTTATTTGGTAACATAAATTTATGCAGTTGAGATACATATATTGGTATAAAAAAATACTTCAACGTACTCGTGATAGTGGGAGGGGGAGTAGGTATATGTAATATTTATCAAAAATTAGAATGACAGAAAATGGCTTAAATAAAAACGATTTTTCGTCTTTTCGCGACTATATTTTTTAAGTGTTTATTTATGAAATTCGCGCTGAGTGAACTGGGTGTTTATTTTTATAAAGAAATCACGGGACTATTCGACTCTTCTTAAAAAAATTAAACCGACGTGAAAATCTTAAAATCATCTAAATGAAGTTCGGAAACCAATCGGACAGAAGGAGCAATTTAACACCGTGTAGGAGTATCTGTGCACTAACAGGCTCTCCCCCACTGAAATTCTATCGCTCCCTGCATACCCTGCGGTGCAATATTCCATTCCTAAAGCTGCCTTATATCCATCCCGAAACCCCCTTACTCGCAGCGTTCACTAACGATCCACTACCAATTCTCACCAAGCTACTTCAGAATGTCAATGTCAACGACTTCACAGAGTGCCAGGCAGCAGCTACCGGCTCGTTACATCTGTGGCAACTTGAGCCTGTAGCAGTTAACCTATCGGTTCTGCAAAAGTATAAGTCCTACGGCATGTCAGAGCAACTTATTCAAGACGCGTGCGAAACAATAAGACAGTACAGCAACGCTATCCAATGTTATACAGATGGGGCCAAAGCAGCACCCGTCGAGGGGATGTCACCAACTGCGTGCGCTTTCGAAGTGAAGGGAGCAATGACAACCATCCGTCTGAACGATTACTGCTCAATCCTAGATGCCGAATTATATGCAATACGCTTATGTCTGGAAATGATCCTGGCGTCCACAGAGCCAATCCATGACATCCTATTGATAACAGATTCATTAGTGGCGGCTAAGATGTTAGAAGGGGGAGCCCCGGGGAGGGGGTTAATAAACCACGTCTTGGCTCTCATCATGGGGCTACAATCGAAGGGATATAAGCTAGTAGTGTTGTGGGTCCCAAGTCACGCGGGAATCCCAGGAAATGAAAGGGTTAACACAGCAGCTCAATCAACCATTACAGCTCCCAGTCCGCAAAGCATACTTGGGCCCCCTCAAATATCAGAAGCTGTAAAAATACAAATAATGGAACAGTGGAAACAAGAACACATCTCCACCCCATCCCACCTCCAGAATATAAAGAAATCCGTAGAGCCATGGTGGCCCCCCCAGGGGACCTTACGAGTTTATCATCGCGCGCTCAACCGTTTACGCCTGGGCCACACGCGACTATCCCACGACTACCTGTTGGAAGGCGCTCACCCTCCAACCACGTGTCCTTTCTGTCGCGCACAAGAGCCACCGGCGGTTGAGCACATTCTCATAAACTGCCCTGCATTCCAATCCTCCAGAACGAGACACGGATTTGATAACCTCAGCCATGTTCTCTCAAACTCAGAAGCGAACCAAAGTGCAGTCTTCCAGTTCGTCAGGGACAATGGATTAGGGGCATTCCTGTAACCGGAGACTCTTGGGCCGTAATAGTCTAGATATTATACACGGCCCGGGGTCTAACCACGGTTTGAAAATTTTAAAAAAAAAAAAAAAAAAAAAAAAAAAAATTTAAAATGATCGACGATGTTTACTGACTGTAGTTTCCAAAGCTAGAAAATGCAAAATACGATTTTGTGGAACTTCGGGGGTTCTATCTTATAGCGGGATTTTTTTAATTTCTCCGGTTTGCAATCAATTTTTCCGATGCATTTATCGAGTTTTTTTTTCTTTTTTCTTTTGGTTATCAGCTCAGGCTGAAATAAATCGTCATTCATTTAAATCTCAGATTTCATTATGAAGTTTTGACGCGTTGCAAACAGTGAACTGTTTATTATGTAACACGTTGGTAAAACTAATAGAAACGTTCGTCTTTCGTTGAGAAGCAGTTAAAGAGAATACACACCGAACGTTAACAATTTCCAGAAACAGAAAAGATTTTTGCACATATGTAACCGAATTATTAATGCCTCTGAATCGACGTACGAGAACATCGGCAACAATTCCAGTTGTTTCCAGGAAAACTTTAAAGATTTTAATTAAACTAAAGTAACGTTAGAAACGAAGAATTTAACAAAATTAGTCGATGACGAAGCGAGATTGATCGCGGTGAAGAACGAAAGAAGAAAAAAAAAGAAGGAAAATCCTTTAGCGGGAGCAGCAATTTGGCCTATTCTCTCGAAGTTTATAAGCAAGCTATACAACGAGTTTTCGCTCGAGTGGTAGCTAACAATCCCGTATTAAATATTTACCGTAGTGGACCTTCTTTCGGGGGGGGGGGGGGGGAAAACAAAACAGTTAATGATGCTTCTCCAGAAAGTTTGGCTTCTATTTAAGTTTGTACGCATGAACGAACAAAGTTAGCGTTCGGAGAATATTCTAAAATTAATGAGACATTATGAAGAAAGAAAATAAATTATTCGAAAGATACAGAGAAATCGGGTTTTCGTTTATCAAGTACCGAATGGAACAACTATTACGTTATCAATTTCGAGCACTAAAGTCGATGTAAAGTCAAAAATTATACGTGGACAAGAATAATGCACCGTGTAAAATGATGTTATATATATTTAATGGAAAGAGAAACACGTTTAAATAGTTAAGAGTAGATCGCCGTTCTCGAACTATTATTGAGGATTGCATGAAAAGAGGGATAATTGTACGTAATCATCGAGATGCAAAAAGAAAAATGAAGAAAATCGCGGGAAAACCTAAGGGAAACGCTACGTACGCGACAGAAGAACGCAGCTCTACACCGACGCGACTGATAAACGCTATCGAAGAGAATTTACGCTTGGTTTTATTTATTCAGCTGGTAGGAATTTAACCGCATAAATTCAGCACGAGGAAAATTCAGTCGGTAAACATTCCAGTATCGGCAGAGCGTGCGTACATATGTATAATTTTCACTTCCAGTAACGTTTTCCAGTTTTATTAAAGCTGTCTGGATAAATATCAGCGCTGGAACGGTCGCTGTCCCGAGTTCTGTTATCGTCTTTACTACCGTTCAAAATCTCTACCTTCTCGCGGAGAGAGGGACAATTAAATGTGTCGTTCTTTTTTTATCGTTCGCGACGAACATTGGTTCTGAGACAAAATAGTTGTGAAGCTAAAGGTCTAACGGAAGGATTTTCTTCGATTTTCTTCTGGTTAATAAATTGCTCGTGCGAAAGCAACCCGTTAGCCGGACTTTATATTTATAGTCACATCGGCACCGCTCCTCTAGCTTTAGCGTCCCTAGAAATAACAGTACGCTTCACCCCGATCCCGTTTTCGTCGCCATAATAACGCTATAAAATCGCGCGCGTGCCTATCTGCTATCGTTTCGACGCTCCGACGTTATCAGTTACTCTGCTTTGTCTCTTCAACGAGGGGGTCAAAAGTCTTCTGCTCGCCGGATTATAGTTAATACTTTCTCCTTTCTGTTTATTTTCAGCGGTCCCTTTACTTTCCTTTTTTAGAGTTTTTTATTTTTTCTTCTTTATATATATATATATATATATATATATATATATATATATATATATATATATATAGTTTTGTTGCGCAAATCGTTTGCTCGTAGATCGAAAAATGACCCCGTCCGTATATACGCACGTGTAAACATTTTCATTTCGCGGAATTACACAATTCGATCGGGAGTCAGGCGGTAGCAATTTTGCTTGGGGAGCGAAAGATAGACTGAGACGAATAAGACATCGTCGCTGCTAAACGACGATGACGAGTTTGCAAGTTGAAAAGTTTGAGAAAAAAGTCTTTCGATAAAATCACGCATTTATTGTTGCAGCACCCCGTCCTCCCGTAGAAAACGATCATTCCTTCTGGCGCCGTAATTAAACCGTTCCATGAACATCGCTGTTAGGGTCCGTAACATTTTCAGACTGTAAATAAATCATAAGACAGCGGAAAAATTTAGTCCCACTCGTAAAATTGAATATGCGAATTACAACGAAATACGCAATATCGTAAGATCTCCAGATTAGCCTAATGATGATGAACTTTTGCCCGAAAATTACTCGAGCGAGAGTCAAGATAAATAGTTTTTTTTCTGTTTTTCATAAACCTAGTGAGTATCTTTCTTTACTCTCTTCTATCCCGATAAACGGCTGCGGTCGAAAAAAAGCAAAGTTATTACTGTCGAAAGAAGTAATAATAATATATATATAGTAATGTGTCACAAAGTAATATAAAATAAAAGAAAAAAAAAATTAAAGGAAATAATAATATAAAAATAAAAATTGTAAAGTGTGGTGCCAGAGAATGAAATCCTGTGGTCGGTCGGGGATAGCCAATCATTGACCAACACAAGAAGAAGCGAGTACCTGATTCGATAAGGAAGAAGAAATGAAAAAGATATAATGAAGACTTTTAAGGGTAGTCAGTCACGTTTTACCTGTGGAATCACTCATCTCTCAGTCAGTGGCGGTTTACCTCTGAATAAAGAAATTGTCTTTTTAGAAAGAGTCGCCTACAAATAGTCTTTGAGAGCAGAGCAATTTTTTTTTTTTTTTTTAAAGTAAGCCATAACGTCTGCAGCGCGAAACAATAAAAATCGCCCGACAGACTGGTTTAATTAATTACCGACCGATTGAATACGTACCGTGATTTTGTAAAATAATTACGTGACGAGAAGTAAAAATCGAAATCGTCTCCGTATCAACATCGAAATTACTGGCCGAGTGCATACCCGAAATCCGTCATTGCAGCGTTCCATAACACCGTCCAGAACCAGTGATGCGTACCATTACCGTTTGGTAAAACGGTACTTGACCGCCGCCAGTTCATTCTGCTTTTTTCGTTCATACTGTACGCGACAATTTTAGTTCATACATCGTTTCTAGTTCAGTATTTTGTCTAATAGAAATATATTAGAAATATTAAATGGAAGTTAGTAATACATTATTTTATCTTGTTGACATCGGTAGGCGTGGTTTGGTAGCTTGTTTATTTTCTTTGTAGTTATATTTTGATTTACAGATTTGGTGGCTGGTTTATTTTGTTTTTAATTTTACTTTTAATTTATTGGCTGCCACTTTCGACTACTCACATTCGACTGTTTTTTTATTTACTCATTTGAATTTATTTCATCCTCCGAAGTCGGAATTATTTCATATCTTTAATTTCTAATCTTTTATTTTTTACTTATCTTTTAAATTTATTTGTTTTTGTTAAAATTTATTTCATTTTTTCTTTTCTTTTTTTTTTAAAGTTTTACAACATCACCACGGAGATGAATTATGCAATCATTTCGAGAGGCTTATAGATATTCCGAGGAACAAATTTTTAATTTTTATATAATTCTTCCTTATTTCGGGTTTCTTTTTATTTACTTTTTTTTAAATTTATTTAATATATTTTTTGCTTCTCATTTTTGTTATTTTTTTTTTACGTCTTAGAAAAACCGCCGCAAAAATTTATCTTGCATATTAAGGTTTTTTTTTTAGTTTTTTTATGTTATGTATTCCTTAATTTTAAACTATCGTCTTCTTTTTTCGTATTTATTGTGGTTTTTTTTTTTCTTTTTTTGAGCATGTTGGCTAAGGACGTTACCCAATCCAAAGGTATGACAGCATTAATGATTATAAAGAAAAAATATTATAAATGGAGTAAATGAATGAAGATAACAAAGGAATAACCAAGAAGGAGACGGAAAAGAAAAGATGTTGTGAGCGCTGTAAGGCGTAGGATAAGACGCAAAAGACCGGAATACAGTATCGCGCGTGGCGCGCCCAGGGTAGGGGAAAAAAAAAAATGTGATTTGCATCACAAATGAAGTTTGCTTCTGACGGATCAAACGGATAAAAAAAGAAGACTGAGTAATGGAGAAACGGAAGAGCGAAGCAGGAAGCAAGCTGTGATTTAACCAAAATTTAATTATAGATGAGATAGTTGACCGCTTCATGTTGGGAAAATTAAGAAATTACGGGAAAAGAGGAGGAATGGGTTGTATGGATATAAATAAAAGGAAGCAGGATTATAAAATGAAGAAGGATAGAGATTAGACCAACAGTCGCAGTGGCAATGAAAGGAAAGAAGAAGAAGACTTTGGGCTGGAAAATGACTAATAAAGCGACCGTCTGAAGCAGCCGAACGTGCCAACGAGTGCCAACTAAAACTCGTTGCCCGAAATTCCATAATAACTAGGAATCCACAATAGATCAATACGGACAGAGCAGTAATGAAGTAGATGTAAAATTAAGGAGCGTTTCTAGAGATGGCCAAAACAGAAAGGATATTAATAAAATCTATTATACACAGAAAGATAAAATATTTCGGTCATATTATCAGAGGAGAGAAATATCAACTCCTACAACTAATCCTCCAGGGAAAAATAGACGGAAAGAGAGGCCGAGGAAGACGGAAAACGACTTGGCTAGATAACATCAAGGAATGGACGAGAACTTGGTCGATAGGAAGACTCATGCAAAATGCCAGAAACAGAAGTTTTTGATGCTGACATTTGTGATCGTCAACGCTCTTCGAAGAGTATGACACCAAAAGAAGAAGAAGAAGATGTGAAGCACGATAGGATCAAAGTATGGTTTAGGAAAGGGAGTAGCAATGGCTTGTAAAACGCCTTTTGAATCAGAAGATATGTCTTATGGTTGTTTAGATTTCAGTTTTCTACATTTTGAATTAGTTCAATTTCACAATGGAAAATGAACGAACTAAAATCTTGGCAAAAATGAACTGGCGGCACTGATGTAAACGCTTACTCATTGTTTTTCGTTGTATTTGTAATAATTATATTTTTCAGTGGTCGGCCATCACAGAAAAATCGGTGTAAGATATCGTTAAATATATATATATTAAAGACAGATTGATCATTTAATTTTAATAAAAATAATAATAAATTCAATTTAATAATAATACTAATAAAAATAAAACAAAGATTTAATAAATTCAAATCTACGAGTTCTAAAGGATCTCGTAGTTAGCATCCCTGAGGGTCTAATAAACGACTTTAACCGTTACTATATGTATATATATATATATGTGTGTGTGTGTGTGTGTGTGTATATATATATATATATATTGTAATTACAGTAGTGCCTGTTTGGAATAGAATAAGAAAATTCCGCTCCGTAAACGATGGGTAAACAGAAATACATTTCAAATATAGCCAGAAATTGGACGGCAGAAAAAAATTTTGTTAGTAAATGATAAAAATAAAAATCCCACTAATTATCTCTGACTATTAAGCAAATCACGTTATTTCAAACTGAAATCGTGTCCCGAAAATTTTTAATATCAGGGAAACAAGCGCAGACAATGAAAGTGCACGAATCGCGAGGTGATGATAAAAAAGTTAGCGAATTTAATGAATTACCGTATAACGTACACGGTTGATATTGAAAGTTTCACAGTTTTAAATGATTTACGAAACGTTTATTAGCCGCTTTTGCTCATTTCACGTAAAGAAATACAGAAATGAGTTGAATTTAAATGACTTCGCATTATTACTTAAAAATCACAACACACTATGTAGCGTTACTGGTAACAGGCAAAATTAATAATGAAGAAAATGAAATTATAAACGTTACGTAAACATGAAACGAACAAAGTGCGCTGTTTCGTGTTTCCTGTTGCAAAATTTCTGCACGCAAAAATTATTTTTTTACACGGCGAATGTGATTAGTTAAAATTCGTGATATTTTTATGCTAGAAAAATTTCTCGATTCAAACTTATTTTTGTTCTACATTGCAAAATTTTATTTTTTACAAAATCCGCAATTGTGTCCTACCAAAAAAAATGCGTAGATACTGAAAAAACCTGAATATACACTTTTGGATTAGTGTAAGGAACAGTGGCGACTGAAAGAAAAAAGAGATATGTCAGAGGTAATAATAGAAGGAAAACCGACTCATTAAATGTAAAAAAAAAAAAAACGAGAAATAAGTTTTTACCGATATCGTTGTCGGTTTAAAACTCGTCTTAAGCATACAGTTTTTTCGGAAAATGAACACCACGATTATCCTAGATATTTTGTATTATTAAAAAATTATATATATATATATATTTTTTTTTCTCCTTTTGCATGTAATAATAGACGAGTTTTACGTTTTCAAAAATCTCATAATGCGCGTACACACATTTATTACACAATCACTTATAATGGTAATAAATTCATCCGTTTTACATTTATTTTTATATAAAATTTAGAATATAACACAAAGTTAAAGAATATAACGTTTGAATTAAATATGCACGTAACGAAATCGTTAGTTTTTTTGTTTTTTTTCAGTTATAAAGCTACAGGTAGCATTCTTGATTATTTGGCCAAACTTAAATATACATGTATAAAGAAAAAACCCTTCCTGTTATATTGCTTCTAAATAATATACTGAATGTTTTACAACGTTAATTGACAATAAGCAGAATTTGTTTCAATTTTACTTAATATAAAAATAAAAATACTTGTGTTACGCATCAATCTATCAACGCCATCCAGAGCCCAGCCAGTTGCAACTCTCTAATAATTAAAATAAAAAACCTCCTCGTTCAACTTTCACGATCTGAGGTATATGTCACATTCTTATGGGTCCCTGGTCATGTTGGGGTACCCGGCAATGAGCGGGTTGACTTGGCTGCTAAGGCAACTCTATCTAGCCCGATGCCGTTTAATGCTGTACTGCCTCGATTGGGGTCATCAGTCTTTTTGATGCACTTTGGTGAAAAGTGGAGAAAACTATGGTCAGAACAAACGACCTGGCTCAGGTCCATAAAGTCGGACACCGACCTTCGATGGCCGCCGTTCCCCGTCTCACGTAGGGATTTCTTGATCCTATCGAGACTGCGTCTGGGGCACACTGCACTGTCACACAACTACGTGTCTTTGAAGGAGCTCCCTTTCCGTCTACCTGGCCTCTTTGCGGGTTCATCGCCAACCGTAGAGCATCTGCTGAAATTGTGTCGGCATACTTCCCGTACTTCTAGTCATACCTCACCCCACCATCTGTTGTCGATCTACCCGGATTGTGTTCGGGCAGTGTTGAATTTTGCAGCATCGAACAGACTGCACCGCCTTCTATAATTCCCAGTGAATCTAGGTGTCGTAATAGCCCAGGTAGTTACACACAACGCCTAGATTTATATTTGTAAATTTATTTATTAAAAAAAAAAAAAAAAAAAAAAAAAAATCTAATAAATTTTTATTAAATAATTAATAACTAATATATATATATATATAATAGCCCTTCGGTTTCTTAAAATTAACGAAGTAGCTTTACCTCTAAGTCGATCGTATATATGTATTATTATTATGCTTAAGTCTAATATATGTAACGTATTAATTTGCCTGCAATCGTAGTTGTCGATAGCATTATAATATTAATACATTGATATTACGCATTACGGAATTTAAGAGTGGCTTTTAAAACATTTTTTCGCCCGTTTTAAACGTTTCAAGCATGCCTGTTTTGGGTCGTTTTGGATTCGTTGTTAATGATAAGGCTGGGAGAAATAATTAATGGACCATGTGATTTATACAAGACCAACTTGTTATTTAAGTACCACATAAAGATGAGATATTTACACTCGCTTATTTAAAGTATCTAATGTGAAGCCGGGTGTGTGTTTTAATTGGCTAATAAAAATTATGATATAAATAACGAGTATTTATAAATTGAATATTGAATAAAATATTCTAAAAACGCTTTCAGGAACACGTATCCGGGAAATAGAAAAAGAAAAAAAGCACGTTTTATTATCTAAATGTGTCTGCGAGAAAATTGAATTACTACCTCGCCCATCCCGTAATTAAGAAAAGACAAAATCGGAAAGATTAGTAAAAATGATGATCGCGTTGTGTATATTATCTCAAAGAGTGTGGTCTTTGTCGTACAAAGATTCCGCGGCTTTTATTCGAAATTAAAAAATTAAATTCACGTTTGCTTATTACGTTGTATCTTTCAAAAGCTGTGCCGAGAAATTTGTTTCGGTTCGGATCGGAATAATTATTCGTTTAACGATTTTATTTCACGATATCTAATCAATCGAAATGGCTACCATCTTAAGTGTAATCGTCCTTCGGGAGGATATCGGCGCAGAAGTTTCGATATTCGGTCGTAACTTGTCTCTTCCTCCAGTGGACGAACGAAAAGTTTATTAGAATAATTTTACCAAACGAAAAGTAAATACTCGCATATCGACGCGAAGTTTTTACCATAATAGCAGGACGGTTCACTTAAGAAGAATACAGGAAAAAAGCCGAATAAAAAGTCTACGCTAAAAAACGAAAATTTTCCCAGTGAATTAAAGGATATGGAGACTCCTCGCTTGCTATTTCGGAAAATTGGCCAAAGAAGATGAAAGAAAATTAGTATAAATAACTCGGATAAGTAAACTGAATAATTATATAAATGACAAAATTTTAAATTACGAATTGAGGCGTTTCTGCAATGCTTTCGAACGAACCCGAACTATCGTTATAAAGCTTTAATCAAGATGTGTATCATCGTATGATAATCAACACTCAGCCGATCCATATTACAGCATGACAAACAGCTGCTCGATAGCTTTTGTGTTCGTTACTTTCGAGAAACAGCAAAGATTCCAAGTCTTCCGTTTAGATTCGGCCAGTCGTACTCTAGTTATCGCTCCGTCGAACAAAATTCTATATGGGGACAACGTTTTGAAAACTCAAAGACGGCCAATTTAAAAGTAAAATTTTGACATTCTCTATTGAGTTATTCGTTTTCTTTCTTTAAATAATGCAGTTTCGGCTTTATAGGCCTTGGGATGCTCAACGGAGAATTTCCTACCTCATTTGATCCGGCTCTGATGGAACGATTACGCTTCAGTACCGTTCAAAATACTTTTGTGATTGAAATTTAATTCTATGCTGGTAAAATTGAACGGGAATAAACATTCCCCCCGGTAACTAAAATGGAAATTGTTGCCAGTGCGAGAAATGGAGAAAATATAAGGGAGGACATTAACAACCGGTAGGGAAAAAACCAAAAAAGACGAAAATAAATTAAATTTTTTTACAGTAATGAGTTTTTTGATGTTTTTTTTTGTTTTTTTTTTTTTTTTTAAATAATTAAACTAAAATGTAAAATAATAGTTATGCGATCTCGATTAAATATGATTTAAAAGTAAAACACGAACTTGGATTGTTTCAGAGTCTCTTTTCCGTATAAAGTGTCAGTGATTCAAAATGGCGATTTTGTTCGTTTATAAAATTTATTGGGCACGCGTCGAAAAGTAGCACTGGGGCGAGCACATTCAACTAGAGACACCTGAACTTATTAGTGGGAGAGCTTTTGCGAAATGTGAAAAAAGAGCTGCATTCGAAGCGGATTAGTCTAAAAATAGTTTCTCTCTTGAGAGCCATACTAGTTGGCCAGCCATCGCGCTGGCGGATAATTAAAATTTTCAGTATTTTTCCGTAATGTGAAGTTTATGTAATGAACTCGAAAGGGAAAAACCGTATAATCATCCGAGCAAAAAATTACGCTGCGCTTTGATTTACACCGCGGAAGAAATAAATATTATTAAATAAGCTTCGTGCCGTATAGTAGTGGTTTAACATTTATTTCCTGTTTAATGTTAACATTTTTACAGCTAATTTTCATGTAATATATACGTACATATATTGTATATAATAAAACAAACTTTAATAACAAACAATATAGAACAATAAATTAGATAAATACCTATTTAGAAACGTTTTCGGGCATAACCCATCATCAGCTAAAACTAACTTAAAGGAAACTTAAAACATACTGAAGTGAATATAGGGAATACATGTGTATATATAGTAGATGTAAAGAGGACTAAACATAGTAGGTATAAAAATCAATAGGTTGAAAATGCTAATAATTAATATAAAATATAAAATAAAACAAGAAGACAAAAAGTTAAATTTTTATATTAAACAGTGGATTATTATTATTAGGTGTTTGGTCATTTAAAATATTATTTTTATATTTATTTATATAATAATTTTCTGCAATATTCATATTATTACCTTTTACAGTATTTTCTATTGAATTTGGTTTATGTTTATTTTTAATTAAATGTTCTGCATAGGTTGATTTTTCTATTTCATTATTATTAAATGCTTTTATATGTTCTTTATATCTGCAATTAATTTTTCGCCCTGTTTGACCAATGTATGATTTCTCACAATCAGTACAATTTATTTTATATATACCGCTATTTTCGTAAATATTATTATTTTTTAAATTTAAGGTGTTTATTTTATATCTTAAATAATTTTTAGTTTTGAACGCTACATTTAAACCTTGTTTTTTGAATAAATTTGTTAATTTGTATATGTTATTGTTTATAAATGTGAATGTTATCCATCCTTTATTGTTAGTAGCATTATTGACTCTTAATTTTTGTATATATTTAGATTTTGATTTTATTTTGTGAATTAATTTATCTATTATTTGTTCGTCATAACCATTATTAATCTTCTAAAGTCTGCAACACAAATTAGTCATGTCGCCCATCAGAATGGTTATTTTCGTTATTTGAATTATGCGGCAGTAAATAGTCTACAAAAGTATAATTTCACGGTTAATGTGAATCCGAAAATCGAACTTTGCATCTATTGAAAATATCAGTCAAAGATCCCAAGAAACTACCAACTCAACAAGTACTACTAAATCACTAAATCATCGCTAACAAAAATAATATATACAATTTTTCTTTTATTTTGTCCGTCGGATTTTCATGAGTATATATTAAATAGTTCTGCTTTTTTAGTGGTTGGTCAACATGGAAAGAATTTTATAAAATATTTGTCCAATATATATATATATACATATATATATTTAAACTAAATTCTTTCATCTGTGGTGAAATGGTGCCTCTGAGGGCATACAAATCTAATGAATACTGTTACTATAATATATGTATATATGTATATATGTATATATGTATATATGTATATATATCAGTGGAAAATCTTGATCCTCCTCCCAGTATTTCCATAAAGAAGAAAAATATTGAAATGGAATTAATTCGACGTATATGTATATTGCAGTGATAGTACGAAAATACTATATACGAGATATTTAGTCATATATGTATTGTTCAGAACAATAAAAAAAAAATTGTGGAGAGCAACACACTGGTTACCCTGCCAAAAAAGAGGAGTACTTGGTTAGTAAAACGCTCGATCTGATTGGCTGTTTATATTGTTGTTTTACATGTGTTTCCCGGTGAATTTTTAATGACTTACTAATGTCAGAAAAGTATTCGCAGCACCTGGCGAACAGAGCAGGAAAGCGAGTAGATCATCAAACCGAAATTCCTACTTCTTCACGTCAATAGAATGACTAGCATCTTACATACTAGGCATTTTTCTGTGCATGCTAAAATAGCGAGGTTTTCATATCTCTGCTAGTAAGGTAAAAATTGTTTTCCTCTTTTAGCCAAGTTAACTTTTGCAGCTAAGTTCTGGCAGATTTCTTTCTTTTTTAATTTCTTTTTATACTTTACTGCATGATCGGATTTATCAAAAGAATTGCCACAGATATATACTATATGTATTATATTAATTACTCTCCTATTAGATTTTGTAAGGAAAAATGTGACAATTTTATGTAACGAAAAAAGTGTCCTAATTTTGTAGTTAATAGGATTTTTGTGATTATGTTATTATATTCATATGAACCGATTTAGAATTACGTTGTAAATTTTGATCATTTTATACAAAGTATAGAAGAGAAAGAGACAGAAATGTAAGCAGAAGGGGTTGCGAGGCCAAAATGGCCGATTTACGTATATATACAAGGTGTGACAATTGTATTCCTAGAATTTTCCCTGGAGAACCTAAAAATAGGGGCAGGGGGAAACTTACTTGAAACACCTTCACAGTAGTCTCCTCCGAGGTCAGCGCACCGCCACCAACATTCGACCCATTTTTGGAAGCACCCCGCAAAACCCCCCCGAAGATAGGTCCATCAGGACGCTAGTCGACTTTGGTAATGTCGTCGTATCGGTTTCCTTTCAAGTAACTTTTGAGTTGAGGGAACAAATGAAAGTTGCACGGAGCCAGGTCCAGGCTGAAGGGGGGAGTGTGGGGATGCTGTGGAGCGTCAAAAACTGGCGTACTGAGACGGACGAGTGTGCTGGAGCGTTGTCGTGATGCAGCATCCAACCTTTCTCGGCCAATTCGGGTTGTGTGTGGTACACACGGGCTCATAACCGTTTCAAAACTTCGATGTAGAATGCTGCATTGACTGGCTGGCTTGCGGGAACCAACGCCGTTGGTGTCGAAGAAAACAGAGACTTTTCTCTTGATTTGAACATGCGTGCTTTACCACCCACTGCATGCTCTGTCTCTTGGTCTCAGGGTCATATTTGAACACCCGAGACTCGTCCCCCGTGATAATGGACGACATCCACTAGTTTCCTTCAGCGTCAATTCGATCAGCTATGTCGAGATCGATCTCCGAAGCTCTTCTGGCTCAGCTTCGAGCAGTTTTGGAACCATCTTGGCGCACAGTTTGGGGAATCCATCTCCTAAAACTGTACTTATTAAATGTAGTTTAAAAAAAAACAAAACAATAAAATATCAATATTGTGTGATGTTAAGATAAATGGTTTCACTTGCGCGGAACTTGAAATTTCTGAAAATTCGAATTTTTAAAACACTGATACAACTGGAATAGATGATAAAAGTCACGATTAGCAGTGGTAGCAAGCCCCCGCCCTCTGACCTATAATCATTTGCAGGCTCAGTTGATCAATAAAATCTTATAGTAGTATTAGAGTCTTTCCAAATAAATTATTTGAAATTATTAAATATCTGCATATGTAATATGTTACATAAATTCTTGTATCAGTATAGCCCCGGAATTTAAAAATAGCTACCAGGTGACTCACCTTCTTTGGAGAGCAGACAACATAGTATTCTACGAGGAACCTTCAACAGCTACCACATTCACACAGAAAGTGTAAGGCAAAGTGCACGATTTGATCTAGAATATAAAAAACCTAAAAAATAACAAGGCCGCCGGCCATAATAAAATCACAAATAAATTATTAAAATTACTTTATAAAAATTTCTCAGATCCTATATATGCTATATACCAAAAAACATTTCCGTTAGCATATCTTCCAAAAATTTAGCTGGAGGCAAACAACTTAAACTAGGAAAAAACCCGAACAATATCATATCTTGTAGACCACAGTGTCTGCCTTCTTGGAGGCTTTGGAAAAATATATGAAAAACTTTTAAAACATCGCATCTCTTTGGATACATACTTAAAAAAAGGAAACCTTGATAATAGGTAATTTAGTTTTAGGGAAGGAGTGTCAACAGAACACACTGTCAACTAGATGCGACCTATGAGACAAAGAAAGCCTGAATGAAGAAAAACACGTTTTAACTAATGCAGCAGATATAATGTGTACCTTCGATAATTGTTGGCATCCAGCACTTTACCAAAATTTAAAAGAACCACTATCGGACAACATTCCTCTTTTAAACACAATAGTCCACGCCCAAATACTTTGTTTTTTTTTTTACTTCATACTATATAAAGCACTTATTTAAAGTATATTTGGCTACTGCGCCTTGTATACTTTTATAGAATTAAACTCAAAACATACAAAACATACAAAAAATGGATTACTACCAAAGGAAGTTTCTCATAAATACGTACGGAGCGTGGAAACCCGTGTCATATGGTTCTACAGCTGTCTCCTCTGTGTAATGCACTCCCGGATCGATCTATTTGTTATATCCGGAGCTGTTTTATTAACCGTAAAAAATTATACCCGTTTCAATTTTATAGATAAAAACATTTTCGAGGATATGAATTTTCTTCCATTAGAGTATGACCAAAACCTCCCACAAACGGCTATTATCGCAAAGCAGATGGATGAATGATACAGTAGATCGACACACTTTTTCAGTAATCTCAGATGTAAAAGAACGAAAGGAATTAAAAAATACCCCCGATTTTTATTCTACTCGGCTCCTAACAGGACACGGTAAATTCGCGGAATATCTAAACAGATCTAAAATAAGCGGTAGCCACACGTGCTCATGCGGGGAAATTGAATCTCCAGAACACACGTGTTGTTTCACTATAAAAACTATAACCATATCAGGCAGTTATAAACCTAAAAAATGTAAAAACAGCAAAAAAATTTCATCATCTGGCATACAATGTTCCACATCCCTGTTTCCAGAATAAATTTTTTAGATCGCATAAAAATCGCATTGTCTTCAAGCGTGTTTATAATCTATCCGCGTATACATTGCTATTAAGCTCGTTTAATGTTACGAAGAAATACATGATGCATAAATACACCGTATATTGTTACACGTAGTATATTGTATAGGGAGAAATCCGCATTTTATCGCTTAAATTTAAATTTACTATACTTACATTTGTAATAATCGGTATGTTTTGTCTATTTTAAGTTAACGAATTAATCGATATATTTGTGATTGAACATATATTTATTCAGTTTTTATAGAAGCCGTCGATTCCTTTTAGCCGTTTCGAATGCGCATATATTATCACTATTTAAGAATTTGAATATTCATCAAAACTATTTTTGAAATTTACGACTATTGGAATAATGTAGGAAATATTAAATTAAAATTTATTGTGCTTCCGAAAAAGGAGGTTCCCATTCAAGATAGCGGTTTAACTGACACTTTATAAAATAGTCTCTCGGGATTTAATTGGTTCAAGAAATTCAATTTTCCTCCTATTCTCAGTTTGTTGTATTTCGAGAGTATTCTTTGAATTTAAACCCGCATAAATATATAAACATATATATATAAACATATATATATATATATATATAAACATATATATGTTGCTTTTATTATTGTTACATGTTGTAGAAAAATAATTTGAATTGCGGATAAGAATAGAAGGAATTCGTAGAATAATGAAGGTAAATTTTATGGAAATCGGTTTACCGTTCGCTCCATTACTCTGAAGCTTTAGTGACAAGAGTACTTTTATCTAACGAAGTAAAAAGTAGTCATATTTTACCTGCAACTAACAATTCTTTTCGTCGTCGCCGAATAGATTTATTTGCTGTTCAAAGTCGCACAATTTTCATCGCAATCGATTTTTTTTCGTTTTTTCCCGCTTAAAAAAACACCTCTATTTTAATTCTCCCTGGGATATTTTTCTTAATATAGACTGACTGAGTAACTTTGGTTCTTACGAATCGAATATTTTCTTTTCAACGGTGTAGGATAATCAATGTTTTTCTTTTCAGAACAATTCAAAGTCTCAGTAAACACGATTTATATTACGACATAGAAATAACTGCCAACTTTTTAAAAAATTAATTGAATCAAATTTTAAGACATTCCGAAAGCCATTATGCGTGAATTTTTAACCTATCAATCAGTTTAAAAATATTTATTAATTAACAACCCAGTAACGAATTTTTTTCGTCTCATAAAAATAACTATTATAAATTTTTATCGCATTTATATAATGCCGGTGATGATATTTTTATTATTTTCAGTATTAAATTATCTCGACCTTTTTGTATCTATTATGTGTAGTTTTAAAATTTAGCCGCAGCTACTTTTCTCCAGAGAACATATTAGTTTTAACTCGTAATTTTACAAAATAATACTTATTTCTACATTTCTGATTTTACATAAATGACGTCGATGTGTTGCAAACCGTCAGTAATTTTTCGAATATTTTGAAATTTTTTTCGTTTTCTTCTTTGGGCCAACTAAAATTAATGGGCAATACAGAGAAGATTATAACTTGAAAAAAATGCATAAAAAAAAAAGTAAAAATTATATTTTTGGATTTCGGTCGTTACCGTTTCTTTAGTATTCTCGTTGCTAAAATTAAAAGAGATATATAAGTTGCTATCAGTTGTACTTAATCATTTTTCCGGCAGTTTTTTTTTTTTTTTTTTTTTTTATTATTATCTTGGGCGCGTCAACTCAGCGACATTTACCCAGCACAAAAGACTAACAAATAATGAAACGTAGGGACTTGAAAGTTAAATCAGGAAGCGATTAGAAACAGAAGAAATAAAGATAGCCAATATAGGAACAACAGAAGGAAAAGGAAGAGCAAGAATGTAGTGGGCACAGTAAGGGGTCGGGAGGCCAAGGTCAAGCAAATTAGAATAAAGGACTGCGCGTTCTGAGGAGATAGATGAGCATTCGAATAGGAGGTGATTTACATCACAGGTCAAATTTAAGATAGGAGGATGAAAGGGACGACACAAGGGAGACTGAACAATATTAAAACGAAAGAGAGAGGCAGGAAGCAGACTGTGATTAAAACGGGGAGGCGAATTATGGAAGAAATAACAGAACGACTGATGCGGGGAAAATTATTAAACCAGGAAGAAATGGGTGGAGAGGGTTGTATAGCAAGGTTAATTAGGATTGGAGAAAAGAGACGGATAAAGATCAGTAGTCATGGTGAAAACGATAAGAGAGTGTACAAAGACAGTGGGAGGGGAATCTGTCTATGAAACAGCCATTTACTGCAGTTAGACATGCCAATGAATCGGCAAGATCGTTACCAACGATGCCGCAGTGGCCCGGAATCCAGAACAGGTCAATTAGGATAGAACGGGATGTTAATAAATTATAAATTAAGGAACGAATGTAAAGAATAATAGGATCTGACGATGGTTTAGGGAATGGAGATGAGATGGCTGATAAAACGCTTTTCGAATCAGAGCATATTATGACGAATTTTGATAAATTGGATGATGAGGATATAAAAAGGATAGCACGTAAAATAGCCATGGATTCGGCTAAGAAGATAGAAGAAAAGGGAGGGAGTTGAAAAGACTCAGAATAGTTGATATCAGGAAGGATAAAAGCAGCTCCGACACCTGAAGCAGATTTTGAACCATCCGTAAAAACCATGCTGTGAGCTGGAAAAAGTGAATGCAGAATTTGATTAAATTCGTTGTGTATTACAGGAAACGGAAGAGATTTAATGTTCTAGGAGTTGCGAGGGTAAGATAAAATGCGCTGTAAAATTCTCAACGAAAAAAAAAGTGTAAAAAAATTTATCCCTTGATGTTTATGAACGCCCCCCCCCCGCGTTTTTTGAGTTATAGTAATAAAAGCTAAAAAAAAAAACAAAAAAACGGCGATGTTAAAATTATTATTTTTTAATTTACCTTTGTAAAAAATGTGTTTTTAATTTTTAAATAATAATAATAATATGTATTTATATTTTTAGTCGTAATTATAGTGCGCAATACGATCGGAAATAAGTAAGGAAAATTTTGTTTGGCGACCACTAAAAAATAATAAAAAAACGTTTAAAATGTATGTGCGTTTAAATTTGACTAAATATTATTTCGGCGAAAATAAGAAATTTTATTAGAAATAAAAATACTACGTTTTAAAGTATATTCCAAAAGAAAAATATATGACAAAAAAACTTTTGTGCGAAACAAATAATCGAAATATAATTTTTATTATCCTGAAAAATAATACAGTTGCTTTTTAGTTACATTGCAAAGTTCCCCAAAGTTTAGATAAAGCAATTATAACCGAATGGAACAGGTTGTAACAATTGGCAACAGTAAGAGAAGTAGCAAGTGCATAAAAATAACCGGAACACAGACCTTCCCCTACTTTGCCGGTATAAGTACGTATAAAAAAAGCTTTGCATAAATTTATTAAAAGTGCTACTATTCTCGGGTGACCTTTTATTTATCTATATACATGTTAAAGAAAGATAAAAATACGAGAGAGGAGAAAGAAAAAAGTTTTAAAATTATTTAAACAATTAAATCGCATCGGATTCGAAAAATAAGAATAAATACTTTAGTGTAATAAAGTGAGCGTTGAAATTTATTTACAATATTAAAGAAATGTATTTTTGCGTTTAGAAAGTTTTTAATTGCGAAACAAATAAGCTTTAAAAATTTCATTTCCACTGATATTTTTTCATTTTTAATTTTGTGATAAAATCATTATGCAGTGTATTCGGCGCGCTTTTAAAAATAGAACGAGGATTTGTCAACCTATCCGTTTGTCATTATAATTTAAAATTTTTATCTGTTGTTTTTTTGTTTTTGTTTTTTAATTTTATTGTCTTTCAGAAAATTGTTTTTGAAAGAAAAAAATTGATTATATAAAGCGCGAGATATCATTTTAATAAGCGTGGTAAAAACAAGTACCACAACTAAAAATACGCGACGATGGATGCGAAATTTAAATGGAAATAATGACAGTGAAACGTGTCCGATGACGTCTCGAAATAGTGTCCGTTAGCCGATAAACCGATTTCTAGATGCCCGTCAAGTGCCTAAAGTGCTTGTGTTAAGAAGAAACACGATTTTGACTTTGAATGCTGTACCCTATCTTTTTGGCTCAGTCGAATGATTTATGGGGATCTGCTTTGGCCGAGAGACTATTCAACTTAAAGGGGGGTGTTAAACGCAAAAAAAAAGGGTGAAACAATTCTCGCTAGCTTTCATGCATTGTGATGCACGAGCAATACTATAACCTGAAACGTTCGCTACATGTGATGTGTTTTGTAATTCTAAAAAATTACTGCCAATTTCGATTTGGAATAATGCTCGATCTCTTCCAAATGTGAAATATCACCGCCCCGTCGCAACTCTTTCGAGACGGTCCCTTTAATCTGCGCAATTACCGATTATAACGTAAACATTCCAACGACTAACGTTGTGTAAATTAATTTCTTCCGCTAATCGTTCCAACTACTTGTCCAAACCCGCCGGTTATCCCGAGAAATAAAATAGCATATACTGCTTAGTAACGCCAATTTCAACCTATCATAATAGGCCGGTCGGAGTGAAGAATCTTATACTAGTGACATGATTACAACCTTTCTTAAACTTCTCTCCCTATGGTCCTTTCAGTCTGTCCACGGATTTTCCTGTTTATTTCTGATTTTTCAGCCAACACCATTTGCTTCGCTCCAAAGCTTACCGGAAACCTTGGTCTTCGTACGCCCTCCTCGACGAGATCCCTATTTCGTCATTGCATGTTTTCGTCGACTTCCTCTCCGTAACCGTGTTGTCTTTCAAGTATTCCCTCACGATTGCCTTCTTTTTGATGAATCCGTACTAATATAATCTCCGCTGAACTTTATTGTTCATTGACGCGGTCAAGTACATGCTGAGGAAAAACGCATGAAACTAATAAATTCTCTACTAATAGCCTACAAAAAAGTCAACGAAATAATTTCTTCTTAAAAATGAAGACGCTTAATGCGGAAGAAACGACGACTAAATTCACAGTGTTCTTTCTGTTCATTTATTTATCCGGCTATTTATAAATTTATTCATTTCGTTTCATGCCGAGGATATAAATGAGGATAGTGAGAAGCATATCAAAAAGTCGGTGACAAAAATGCCGTTTAGATGCCTACGCGAAATATACCCAAACGATGATGTGCATCCCTGTTATCTTCGCTGTTACGTATTTATGGGCGGCGAGGACTTTGTTAACATTGCCTTTGCTTAATAATTCATTTTCAACTGGCCCTACGTGTAACGTCTTGACGTGCCGAAAAAAAGAGTGTGTCCCAACAACAAATTACTCTTTTAGACTATCGTTTCCTTTTCTAAAAGTTAACCGGCCGGAAGTACGATATTACTTATTTAAAAGACACCGCGCCCAGGCCGACTTTACACTAACAGTCGTAGTACGGACTGAAAAATGTTGTAACATTTACCTTCAACTTCTTGTCTGCAGTATAAATTTTCGATAAACAAGTATTTTCCGGCAGCTTCGCTCTAATTATACCTCTTTTTTCAAATTTTCTTGTCTAGCATTCTGACTATTACATATTAGGACTCCGGAACACGGGTATGCTAAAGTGTAAAAGCAAAATTTTAATGGTGAACATATAGCATAGATTTCAATCAGTAGGGACTCTCTTTTTTGTTAACATTGTATGTCGATCCAGTTTTAACAAGAACTTGTAAGTATAAACAACTATAGCAAGTCCGAGGACAAAAATCAACCGTTCTTTAAAATTCATGAAATATCATTATTTTTACTCTCATTAGTACCGTTGGGCTTAGTACATTGTGAACCTTAACTTCACAATCCCAACGCCCTCTCAAAGGTATGGAACTCACTTTAATTTTTTACTTACCCGAGTATAGGCGGCTAGGTGAGGGGACATATGTGTGTATAAATTAATGACTATGTTATTTTTACACGAAAGTATTATGTCATGTAACGTTTTCGAATATCCTGCAAGAATTTCATTGATAACCTTTTATATCTTGTAATGAAATCTGTAACCTTTTTTTTTTTATATATATATATACATATACATATGTATATAAGATATTTATTCCATTTCGCGAAAATTAAAACCGACTCTTCTATAAAAATGACGGACGACTATCACCTGCGGGTCCAGGGGATATGGCTATGACAAAGTCCGAAGAGTCGAGATTTATATATTGATACGGGGATTCAATATATTTGGCGATTCAAATTAGCGTTCGGCAATCTTCAATTTAATTTCGTTCAGTCTTTACCACGTGCAACAATTATGACACACGCAACGTGTCTTTTTAATAAACTATATTTCCGGATACGATGTCACACTCGTTCCGTCGCAAAATTAGTTAAAATTAAATATTGTTAACAAATAGAGTAAATTTTTTTTTCACAATAAATGACTATTTATAGCGATGTAACGAATGCCCGTTACGATGTGGGTAATAAGTAATTCTATTACGTTTTTACGTGTTACAAAATTCTGCTGTAGAAGTGCTTTATTGAGAAGTTGCAACGGAAATTGCGACGCAAGCTGTTAATTTATAATTGATTAACAATAAAAAGAAAAACACATTATTTTGCGAAAAAAGGTATTGTAGTCAGTTAAAACCACCGGCTCTTTTATAATAATTATGAAATCCTGTCATCTGATGATCTAAGAAGTATCCTCGATGTGAGCTCTGGTCCAAAGGATCGAAATTATTATATAGATGTACGTGTGTGTGTGTATTCTGTAGAGGCATAATAGTAGTAAGAGGAAACTAGAATTAGTAAGTGGTAGGTAACATAGATTAAGATTAGCGAAAATATCAGTTTTATTTAATGATACAGAGTGATTTCTTATTATGTTTTCTGTTAAATTGATTTAAACCACGATTACTGTGTTAGGGAAACATGGCGGTGTTTATATATTCTAATTTAGATGAAATTAAAGTTTTTTTCTCATTTCTAAAATTTATCGCCATTCAATTCGTGAAGTGTTTTTTTTTTTTTTTTTTTAAGTGAACTTTGTAGATAGTAATAAAAACTTCTGAATTTCAGCTCGTAATGGGATTGGACTAAAAATAAAAAAAATCCTTTCGATAAAACAACTTTATGCTAATACCACTGTATTTATTATTTAAACTCATTGTTATAAATATTGTTATGACAAAAATAAATTTTAACACTTATTAACAATTATATGTATATATATATATATATAATTTTTAAATCTCCGACGCGTTTCGAAGCAAAAATTTCATGTTCACGGGAGTAATTATCTGTTTTTTTTTTGTTTTTTTTATGGTTTATGCAATTATTTTTGAATTTATTAATATAATAATTTTCAGCAAAATTTAGCATATTATGGTTATTTATGTATTTTAAAATTTCTAAATCTATTTCGATGTTATGCGTTAATTTGTGTTTATTAATGATATGTTTTGCTATTGTTGATTTATTAATATGTCCGTATTTTATGGCGTACCTATATATGTTCGTTGTATCTTATTTTGAAATTTCTTCTAGTTTGTCCTATATATATATATATATATATATATTTGCAAGTTATTTTATAAATTCCGGCTTGGTTAAATTTATTATTATTGTTATTGTTAATGTTATTAATGTTAATTATTTTATTATATAAGTTATTTTTAGTGGTATATGAAATTTTGAATAATGAATTGGAGGTATTGGTTTATTTTATATGTGTTAGAGGTGTTGTAAGTAAATTTTTTATCCATGTTTTTTTATTTTCATTAAATTGTTTTTTTATATGTTTCTTTTTCTTAAAGTATTTATTATATAAATTATCAATAATTGTGATATGGAAATTATTATTTTTAGCTATTTGTTTAATTATGTTTAGTTCATTTTGTTTCTTTTTATTTGATAATGGAGTATTATGTAATCTGTACAGGTATGCTAAGAATGGTAAATATTTCTGTAATTACTCCCATGAACATGAAGTGTTTGCTTCGAAACGCGTCGGGGATTCAAAAATTATATATTATATATATATATATATAAACTCGGCCATTTTGGCCTCGCAAGGGGCTGTGCCCCTGGACCCCTCTTGCTTTCATTTCTGTCTCTTTCTCTTCCATACTTTGTATAAAATGATCAAAATTTACAATGTAATTCTTACTGGCATCAACACACACAAAAAATAACATAACCACAAAAATCCTATTCTAACATTTACCTTCCGTTATATAAAATTAAGACATTTTTTCGTTACATTTTTCGTTACATATTTCATTACATAAAATTGTGACATTTTTTAAATAACAATAACAAAAATCCTACAAAATATAACAAACGTTACATAAAATTGGGACATTTTTTTGGGACATTTAGCGTTACATAAAATTGGGACATTTTTTCGAATGGGGGGTAGCCTAAGAATTACGTTGTAATTAATGTATATTAATTACAACGTAATTTTTAGGCTACCCCCCATTCGAAAAAATGTCCCAATTTTATGTAACGCTAAATGTCCCAATTTTATGCAACGCTAAATGTCCCAAAAAAATGTCCCAAAAAAATGTCCCAAAAAATGTCCCAGAAAAATGTCCTAAAAAAATGTCCCAATTTTATGTAACGTTTGTTATATTTTGTAGGATTTTTGTTATTGTTATTTAAAAAATGTCATAATTTTATGTAATGAAATATGTAACGAAAAATGTAACGAAAAAATGTCTTAATTTTATATAACGGAAGGTAAATGTTAGAATAGGATTTTTATGGTTATGTTATTTTTTGTGTGTGTTGATGCCAGTAAGAATTACGTTGTAAATTTTGATCATTTTATACAAAGTATAGAAGAGAAAGAGACAGAAATGAAAGCAAGAGAGGTCAAGGGGCACAGCCCCTTGCGAGGCCAAATTGGCCGAGTTTATATATATAGGGTGACCAAACTTAGATGCCCATATTACATCTTTTTATTACTCCGGTGGTAACACTGCTATAGTGACGAATGCGCGCGCAAGAGAGAGTGCAGGTCAGACAAAGTTGTTAGGATATTTCATCAGTCGTCATGGATCGTTATACAGATAAGGAACGCGCGTTTTGTGTTGAGGCATATTTTCGCACTTCGTCCTATACGACAGTTATTCGCCAGTTTCGCAGAGATTTTAAAGTTCCTCGTCACAAATCGGTGCCATCATGGAAATCTGTCAACAGATGGGTTCAGAATTTTCGCGAGACGGGTAAAGCGAGCGATCGGAAGCGTCCAGGTCCAAAGAGGTGGGCTCGAACGCCCGAAAACATCCAGAGAGTTCGTGAGGCAATTCAGATCAGTCCGACGCGATCTGCACGACGACACGCAGCTGGTTTACGCCTAAAAAGGGAATCGGTACGTAAAATATTGATTAATGATTTAAATTTCCATCCGTATAGGCTCGTCATAACCCAAGAATTGAAAGAAACTGACTACCGACAGCGTTTAATCTTTGCTCAGACAATGCTTCAAAAATTGGAAGATCGTGAAATTTTGCTAAGCAATTTGTTAATGAGTGACGAAGCTCATTTTGAACTCTCCGGATGTGTAAATAAACAGAACTGCCGATATTGGGCAAGCGAGAACCCGTCCTGGATTCAACAAAAGTCGCTACACACTCAACGTGTAACTGTGTGGTGTGCCGTAGCGCAGTGGGGCGTGGTCGGTCCTTATTTTTTTGATGGCACAGTGAACGGCCAGCGGTACCGAAACATGATAAACCAGTTTCTCCTACCCGAACTGCGTCGCAGACGTCGTCTCGGACGAACAATATTCCAACAAGACGGTGCGACCTGCCACACTGCAAGAGAAACGCTAACTTTGTTGAGAAAAGCATTTGGAACTCGTTTGCTCTCGCGGTCGACAGATTTCGCATGGCCGCCTCGATCGCCCGATATGTCAGCTCCAGATTTTTTTTTGTGGGGATACTTAAAGGCGCGTGTGTATACCACCCGTCCCCGTGATTTGGAAGATTTAAAGACGAGAATTCGTCAAGAAATAGCCGCGATTTCGCCAGAAATGTTGAAGAAAGTTTTCGAAAATTTTGTTACACGTTTAAATGACTGCGTGAGCGTTGAGGGACGTCATTTGACCGATGTAATTTTTCATAAGTAATTTGTACAAACTGTATTTTCAAATAAATTTTGTTTCATCATTGTAGCTCCTTTCGTTTTTGAATTATACATTTTTTAAATATAGGCATCTAAGTTTGGTCACCCTGTATATATATATATATGTATATATATAATTGTTAATAAGTGTTAAAATTGATTTATGCTAATAGTTATTATTATAATAAATTAAATTAAAATTCAATGTAAGCAAATGAGAGTAGGTGATGGCGAATTTTAATCTCCCAAAATTATATTGAATTTATATGCTCGAATGAGGAATGTTATTGTCCTTAATTGTAATCACTCGGTGTATTCTATCGTTTATTTTTAAATGAATAAAGGTAGATATGGACGTTCTGAAGCTTTCGTTCGAATGTAATATTTTAAGGCTGCGAGAAATCTCTGCTCTGCGTGTATCGAAACATTAGAAATAAAACGCGTTTGTGGGTCTGTAGCTAACGTGTAAAATTTGATTCAGTTGCGAAGCGCTAATTTAATAAATTTATATTCCGCTCGAGAAGTCGATAATCGGCCATCTTTTAGCAGGAATTTTCAATTATATTTCCTACCCGACTGAATAGTTACACGTTCGTATTCACGCGTAAAAGCGCAAAATTCGTATTTATTCATACCATGCGGTAGCGATATTTTATTCTACCTTCGCGTTCAAACATTCTGCTATCCGGAAAGCGAATGGTTTTAACGTTCTTATTATATTCGGTGTATCATCTGGGAAATTTTGGTTGTTCATTCAGGTGGTGGAAATTAAAATTTCTCCTACTGGTCAGAACAGGCCGCCACTCGGATAATTTGCCAACTTTAATCCAACACTCTTCTTCCTGTATTGGTATTTTATCGCGCTGAAAAAATCTAACATTCTTACATTTACCTTATTTTACTCTCTATGCAAGTGAGTATCGAATCACGTCAATGATCAACAACCGTAAATATTATATATTAAAATAAGCTAATCTCTCCGCTTGAAGAAAATAAATAAGGGCTTTGAGTATTACGCTAAAAGCGGAGAAGCGTAAAACGCACTTGTAAAATGCAAGTGATAAAATTATAAATTTCTTTACAAAACATAAATTAATAATGTGTAATGTAACATAATAAATTTATATATATATATATATATATATATATATATATATATATATATATACGCAAACGCACTTATAATATACAGTGGCGGATCCACGTGGTAGGAGGGAATAACCCCCTCCCGTCCCTAGAATCAAAGCCTCTATGAAAAAATTTGTTACAACGGAGAAACTCTTAATTTATGCTATAAAAGATTTGTATCAATTTTACCTACGGATTTTAATAATTAATATGTTACTTTTTTATTCTACTTTAAACACAACTGCCGTCAATCTTTTGCCATTTTTATTTATTTTTAATTTTTATTTCGCAATTTTAATTAAAAATAGTTCAATGAGAAATATATATATTTTTTTTATTTGGTCATGAACTTGGATCGGATTACTAACAAAAATAAAAAAGAAGTAAAGTCTAATAAAAAAATACTATCTTTCTTACTATTTCTAAACTACCATATTTAAGGTATAATTTTATAATTTCGTTTTATTTTTCACCCCTAAATATAAGACAAAAGTTAAATTTAAAATTTTAACAATTATGTATTTTTAAAACATTTTTAAATTTCTATAAAGGTCGCTATTTGATTTTCTTTATGAAACAATGGGTATTTCTCAAATCTACCGCCTACCGAAGAAGATTTTATGTTATAATATCACCCCCCAATGTCCTTCTGGATCCGCCCCTGGTATATGTAGCCCCCCCCCCAAAAAAAAACTACTTTTTTTGCCTGTTTTTACTTAATCTCTATCTCTATTAATCAGAGTTATAGTAGACACAAGCGGCATTCCTAATGTATTCATCAATGATTGCTAGTCGACTTTTTTGCCTCGAAAAATAGTTTCTCTATGAAATTAGCGTATTTTTTAAAAACAGGAGAAATTATTTTTGACATTATCTATTTTTACTTGTGTGTCATGGGCACCTCAATCATCGCGATCAATAGGATGCTGTCTTTCGGGTCGGGAAACAAAAAAAACATTAAAATTGCCCGGAAATATACACGATGCTCTCGTGACTACTCGGATCCAATATTTTCGGCTCAGTTGATTGCAATTGAAGGCATGAAAGTTATGCAACATCACAGATTTAGATTGCATAAGTCCAAATCGATTTGAATAAAACTTTATGATTATCATCCCGTTTTCTATCGATTTAGAAGGCCTCGGGTTTTTATCTTTATATGAGAAAAACCGGAGAGGGAGTCCCCCCCCCCATCAAGACATGATTGATTTTCGAAATAGCGTTGCCGCTATAATGAAGATGAAAATTATCTCTTCACAACTTAGAATTATTATGCGTCCTAGTAATTTTAATCTTCCATATCGGGAATTAGCCACGATTTCCGAAAGTTTAGGTGGCGTTCTGACCCTCTAGCAGGATCAGCAACAAGTGTGTATCGTCAGAGTAAATAAGTGTAGTATCTCGGATATGAAAAGAATATCGAATGAAAAATATGAGTACAACGTCGACTTCAGAATACTACCCTTTTCTCGGAGAGGGAGCTCAAGTACACACCAGGTGTAGCAAAAAATAAACGCTTTCTTGCATCGTTTAGGTACTGGAGCATTATTTAAGAATTTAACAAAATGATTTTTAGCTTAAAATATTAAAATCAACGTAATTAAGTATAAGGCAAATAACTAGAAATTTGATATAATAACATGCTTATCATTGGCCATCAGATTTCTAGAATTACATTTAATATTTTATAATTTTAACAAAACCGGGGGTGATGCTTACAATTGATTTTTAGCTGTATACAATATTCTTACAATATTTTCGGATGCTCCGGGTTCTACAAAAGTCTGGGGTAATTAATATGTCCAAACTCACTACTACCGGGATAATATTTCCTCAAAACTATGGTTGATCTTCCTCAAAAGTATCGTTGATTATTGATAAGCAATTAAGCAATGCCCCTAAAAGTCACGCACTGACATTTTCCCACTACTCTTCAATATTAAATACGATCATTCGGCAAGGATAAACATTTTTTTCAAAAACTCAAAAAAGTGAATGGCCCCATGTAAGAAGGGCGACTGTTTGTTTATTACGTTTTCGAATCACATTTTAAAAAGAATTTAACCGCAACATTGCTTAAGGTGTTGTTATTTAATATTGTATGTTTTGGAATGTGTCTTATGGCTGGAAGTCGTTTTGCAAAAAATATTACCGAAAAATATTACTCTGAAACATTTTCCTACTATCTCTATAAAAACACTTACGCTTATGTTTATTAAAAGGAAACACGACGATTATCTTAGCGGGTTATTTATCGGGGTTTTCTCTTGTCGCTGTATAAATATGACGAGGACTCGTAACAAGTAAAACTGAATTAATGAGCGAATCTCGCAATCGTAAACGAGAAGAACAGGATCGAACTGTATTTCTTAGCAGTGGAATGATAACTTTTGCGTGCAATATACGACTCCTTTAAAGTTTTTTTTGTTACTGATTGGGAATTGAAGAACGGATGCGGTAATAAGTTGGAATCTCGGAGGAAGCTAAATCGGTGATTGTTTTTTTAACTGAAGCCGAAGAAATTGTTTTTGACCAGAAGGTTTTTCTTCATTTTTCTTTTTCGGGCTTATCCAATAACAAAAGTAAGGCCTATCCAAGAAAAGGAGATTGAGGTGCAGAAAAGGAAAAGAATATGTAGAAGCCAAGGAAAAATACATTAAAGGAAGCCCGCGCCTGGAGTAAAAAAGTATGTATGTATGTATGTATGTATGTATGTATGTATGAATGTATTATTATTATTATTATTATTATTATTTTGAACATGAATTTTGAGTAACCAGTGTTAGAGAAAATTAAGGGAAGGATTAAATCTTTATTATATAATTGTATTTTCTTGATCCAAAACGAAAGTATCTGACTGATGGGTTGGTTTATAATTTTATAACACTGCAAATAATTTCGTGGTTCCTTGTCCGGTTTCTGTGGATAAATGGAGCAAACATTTAAACATTTCATAAAATTCTTATTTCATTTTTATTTCATTTGTATTTTTTTTTTTTTTAATTATGATATTCAGAGCTTTTTTTTTACTGTTTTCTTATATATTACAATTACCTTGCAAATGTTAGGCGAAGTTAATAAGAAATTATATTTATACTGTTATTTTATAAAGGTTTGTGCTTTTGTTTGTAAATAGTTGTACACATGTTAATTTTCCGATATTAGAATAATATTCCATCACTCGCGCATTATTTGCGCATAGATTGTATTTATGTAATAATAATAATAATAATAATAAAGCTATTTTGATTTTGATATTGCAGTACATAACATTGTACTAAGTTTTTAAAATAGAAAAAAGTGTAGGAAGGAAAGAATATGCAACAACAGAAGATTAGTACGCCGCGAAGGTATCAGCCGTTATCAGGACTCTTAGCCATCTGTATTGCGAATAAATAAAAACTTTTCCTAGTAAAGAGCAATCCGTAATCAATGTTACCAAATAACGTTGGTAATTTGGGAATCTTTGGACAATTTAAAGTTTATTTTATGAGTGTTGAAATCTTGTTATGGAACCATTCGAGAAGTCTAGTTATATTCACGTTGAAATATAAACGGCTATTATTTTTGACTCGATATGTGAGCAGATTGTGTTTAAGGAATTACGTATTGTTTCGGTAAATTTCTGTATTGAGATTTCGTCGGGAGATGATCTGATTTGTAACCGACATGTTACCTAGTTTGAAGTAGACATATGTACACATGATCAGTTAAATGTTTAAACGTTAAATTAGTCGCTGAAAATGAACGATCGTTCAGTCGGTAAGTCATTTACTCGTTTTTCTAAGTTGTTCAGCCGGTCACGATTGAATCTTTAAATGAGATCATCTTAGGCCGTGACCGATTTGTAATAATGGCCGAAATTTTTTAATTAACCTTTTCGGTCTTTCCATCTGAATTTCACTTTAATGTAAAATTTCGATCTCGTTTATTAGTTTTATAATTTTAAGGCGGGAAAACTTTTTTTTTTTTATCCGTTTATTTTGAATTTAATTCGAAATAATTTATTTAATTAGGCAAAATTTAAGCCTACGATATAGTAGTAGTATTTTTAAAATAATTTAAAAAAAAAACTCCTCGAGTATTAAACGATATATTGATATACGTATATTTTGTTTACATGAGAACAACAAATAAGCGGGAAATTCTAATGAACGCCCTTATCGTTTAAACGCACGAGATAAGAAAGTGATTGATTTCTCCCATCCCTTTGGTCGGAAGTATAAACGTTCGGACTGCACGATAAGAGTTTAATCTGTATGAATAGGATTATATTCTAGATACGTTTCATATAGTGGAATTAGGTGATTCAAAATTTAAATAAATTATCTATGGGCTAATGAAAACATCAAAAATGATGAATTAATAGGTTCGTTTCTTTTGCTTTTTTTTTTTTTTTTTTTTTTGAGACTTGACGCAGTAATGGACCATACTCCATATCTTTATCAGTTACAGTTTGCATGTACATATGTATATATGTATAAACTTAATTATAATTTGTAAGATTACTAGATATGAGGAACTGTAACAGATCGTGTGTATTTTGACACTGTTTAACTTCTTTTGCCGTTACGATGTGTAACATAACTCCAGTATCCTTGCAGAATATGTGGTACGGATCTAGTACGGTGTGTTGCACCGATTACAACAAGGAAAGATGGCTTAAGATGTGGATTCGAAAATTATTCGATTCAAACCTGACCCGTTTTTCGAAATCTATACATTGTTCATTCTTTGTAATTTCCTGCGGATAGGAATTTTAACAAACGTATAAGGGGGGTTTATCGCGCCGTTTTTCGAAGATTACGTGTTGGGAGCGACCGTGTTCAGAGCACCATATTTAAAGCCGACAGGTAATTTCCTGGAAATACCTGATATACCACTACAATGAACTACGATCATATTCTGTTACGGTTCTCTCATAAGTTATGTAATTTCTAAATTCGTTATTATTTACTTTATTAAGCTTGATATTTCTATATTAACATTAACATGTAACGGTATGCAATATTATAAAAACGTAATTTAATGCGAGATGTATATAATTTTTGTTAATGTAAAATGATAATAGATGAGAATGGAAACTTACGTCCAGTTTAATTTTTTTAACAAAACGCGCTGTTGTGTAAATGCTCAATAGTTTTAGTTAAAAATAAAATATTCATTATTAAAAATATGACTAATCATGTGCTTATAATTTCTAGCAGTTTTAACAAAATAACACTTGGCCGCTCTAGTTCGCATGTATGTAATAATACCCGTAGTAATAGAAATGTCTGCGGATCGTTTTGAACACGGTCGTCCAAGTCGAATATAATAATAATAATAAAAAAGATCCAATGGTCGCTCTGAACACCATTACTGGTGGGTGGATCGCTATGAATACGGTAGCTCTGAACACGACACCTTTTTCGAATATAAAATGCTCCGAATGAATTGCCAGACCCGGGGAAGCTGCCTGAAAGCGGTTATAGAATATTTTTCAATCTAGCTTTACGCAAAAAAAAATTTTGTTCAGGATAACTGAATTATTATTGCGTTATAAGCAGAGCAATTACCATTTGCCGACTTCACTGCTTGAACCATTGAAAACTGAAATTAGTTAATAACTTTCGGTAGATTCATAAAATGTTTCAAAGTTTTAAGCACTTTAGTTAGTACTTGTCGTTCACCTTAAGTAGTAAAGACTAAAACTATCTTCTTCTGATCGTGAGCGTCTACCACCTTCTTCTTCCCATTTTAATAATACTTCCGTTTCCGAATGACTTCCCGTGCGCTCTATTCTAGCAGTGATCGCGTTTGGTGTGTAAAATAACGTGGATTTTTCTTCGTAAACCGAGATCCAGCTCGAAAAATAATACGATAAGGTTTCAGTAGATTGGGGAGGGGACGCAGATCACGTGTTTTCTTCCAACATCAGAAAGCGATTTTACTTGTCTTTGATGAAATTTATCGTCCGGCGCGAACGGGCTTACCGACAACGGCGCATTACAGATAATTGCGCGCAGACGAGTTACAAAGCGTAGCAATTACTATCCATCATGCGCAACGGCTAATTGCACCATTTTATCCGAGTGGAGAGGGCGCAGTCGACAAATAAATCGAATTTAGCAACCAATAGCCTGCGCTGCTACTACGGCTATTGCACGCTGGAACAGGTTGGCGTTTGCAAAAGTCCATAAATTGCATCAACTTTTATACACCATCTCTCGACGGAAATACTCGCGTTCGGAAGCGATACAAATACAAAACCTTCAATTAGTAGTACGTGTAGCCCCGAATAAGTAGGTACGCGTTCTGCTGAAATCTCGTTAAGCGCCATCGGCAGACGTCATTAGTATATTTCACTGTAATAAATTTTGAAATTGCTGAAAATTCCCGAAGCCGTTCATCCTTACACGCTGTGCCAGTCGCTGTTATCGGTATCGCGAGCAGCCGAACCGAGCAAACCACTCGCTCCTCTCTCCGCATGATTATTCTGAAATCTTGTTGCTTTGTCCGGGGAAAATTTAGTCGGATTTATTCGGACGAGGTTTAAGCGCGGGATGTATCAAATTTCACCGTTGTGTTTTATTAAGCCTGTTTTCTGCTGTTCGGTACAACGTTTTTGCGTCTAATTCGTGCCTATCGACGGACTTACCATAAGCATTAACCGGACAAACTGAAAGGGACAGACAGCGAAAGTGTTCTTTTTCGGCTAAGCCGATTTGGTGCCGTACCTCCCGGTACCTACCGGCAAAGATGGCCTTTTGGTCTGACTAATGGAACTTATTTCGATAGCGAACTCTGTTCTTGCGAGGCAACTTATTATTAGCAGGAATAAAGGTAAAAATTACGACTTTTCTGGTTTTCGCTAAAATGCTGGTTTCTACAAGCTTTAATTTATCCTTTGATATTACCATATTATTAACGAGAGAAGGTCTAATAAAAACAAAAAAAAAAAAGGGTAGATGCGCCACTTTGGTTATGGCGATCTGAAAACACTTTCGGCCACCCGCGCCCATGTTCATTATCCATCTATACGCGCTATAATTATATTACGACCAGCGATATTTAATGACAATATTAAACTGATTAATTAATAATATAAAGAAAACTATAAGTCTTTACGGCGTAAGTAATATTTTGTGTCTCATACAAGACACAATTTTGCCCAGCAACAGTATTTATTATAATTTTTCACAATATAGTGATAATTTACAAAATCACACAATCAAACTTTAAAGCTATGCGACTTAAGATGTAATTCATCGATCACAGTCAGTGATGTAAACGCAAAAGGCAATTTTAGTAGCTTACGCATTTTCACCACCACGCACACCGGATGAGAAAAGAACGATAGCCTAATACAGCTTTTTGACAGTATCCCAATATCCGGTAAATAGTTTCCATCTTATGGAAGAATTACACTCGCCTAGCAATTGTCAATATGTACTTTCCTTAGTGGCGGCCCAAAAATCGCAGCACTGCTATTTTGTCACTGCTCCGGCAATTGCTCCGATAACAATTGCTCTGACTACTGCTTCAGAGCAACGAGTGGGAAAATGATGTTTTTCTTCTGTTCAATGTTCCACTGCTTCTACTCATGCAGGCGCATTACATACGCCTATACACATCAAAAAACATATAGCTAGATAAAATATGTGGCGCTGCAGTCACACAATTTCCCTCACAATCATGTTTCATCTTATTTTTCGAGAATTAAAATGAATGTTATGCAAACGATATTTTGAATTTATCGCAGACGCTAACGTGCCCACGCTTCTATTTTTATGTATAAGTTCTATTGTTTTTTGACATTTTTATGTCTTTACTTTGGCGCATAAATTCGAAAAGCGTTACGAAATGGAACGTCACGGAAAAGCGTTACGAAAATTTCATGTCTTTACTTTGATAAGACTGATTACTAATATTTTCACGTCTTTACTTTGGCATATAAACTCGAAAATCATCAGGAAAGGGAGAAGTGTTTCCTATAACGACTTGTAAAGACCTGTGATGATCGTAGGTTTGTGTATTTTACACGTCATTTCCTTGTTTACATTATAAAGGAAATCACAGGTGCAGTCTTCTTCTTCTCGTGCCACCCGATTCGGGTATTGCTTAATCATCATGTATGGATTGGATTATCTGCTGGAATTGATTTCGATCTTTTGCTATTCTGACTAGATCTTCTGTTTTCTTAATTCCGGTCCATTTTTTTATATTATCTATCCAAGCGGTCTTTCTTCTTCCCGGATTTGCAGTACGTAGGTTCAATCTCGAAACGCTTTATACGTTGCAATATATAATATGTATAAAAGAAATCACAGGTTGCACGGCGATATTCTCATGTCGACAGAGGCCGCGAAGCGAACGACATTCTAATGTTGGCGGACGCCTGAATGGCTGTATAAAGCCTACTTCTTTTAGGGGAAAACATGAAGATGTCTCACTGTGTTGCGGACTTATACGCAAGCTGTTATACCTTCTTAGGCTTCTCCTAATACATCTTAATACGCACATTTTTTTCTCGTTTTCCTTTTATTGCTATTATAAATACCAACAATGTCTGTCTTAAAAAAAAAAAAAAAAAAAAAAAAAACAAATCAAATTTCTAGTATTAAATAATTAATTGTTTATCTTGAAACATTTTCCTTCAGTTTTATTTTAATTGTCAAAAGTTACCTATCATTAAACAAGAATTGGAAAGAGTCGGTTTTTAACATTATTATTTTTTTTTTCGCATTAAAATGAATTATATGACTTCCTTTTTGGAGATCTTCAAGTACGTTTCTCCGAAGCACAAAAACAACGACGGAGCCCTGCTGGTGGCCCACAGACGGAGTTTTTGCCGCAGAGATTTTTCTGTCCTGAATCGTCTCCGAATAGGACATACAACCCTCTCGCATAGCTGCATATACATGAGCCAAGTACTACCCCCAAATGTCTGTGATCAACCGAGCGCCCCATCTACCTTTCACCTATTTCTCGAATGTTGCTCCTTTGCAGTACCACGATCCTTTACCACCTCCTTTATTTCTAGGATACTATCAAATGCTCCGTCCACGGCTGTATTAGCTTTCACGCGGAGCAGCGATCTGTACTATCGCGTTTAATCCTCTCAAGTAGGCTCCATGTGCTGCAATAACCCCAGTAGTTAAACACGGTACATGGAAATCCTACACCTTTAGTTACATAAAAACAAAAACAAAAAAATTCTTAAAATCTCAAAAATACTGTTTTATTATATTTTTAATTTCATTGTAATACATAATAGTTTCTTCTAATAAAAAGTCTGGCTCACAGTTAACATAAGTGATTAAATAATTTTTTTGATTTTTATATAGCCGCTAATTTAAGTTTATAACTCTTTAGTATAACAATATTTTTAATTATGTAAAAAAAATTATTAATCTTAGCTATCTATTAATCAAAAACGTTTCGCACGTCGGTTGTGAGAGTAAAAATAATAATTTTGTTTCGGAGCATCCGGCGGAGTCGCAAAAAATCACTGCTCATTTCGAAGAAGTTACTGGGTACATATCCTTGATTTTCGTAACACAATCGGTTAAAGTGTCGGAAGAAATAGTCAGTGCCAGAACAAATATAAGGTAAAAAAAAATACTATTCACGATTGATTTCGTCTGTTAGCCCCATGAGGATTTATAGACAAAAAAAAAGTTTTTTTTTTTCGGTCCAGCTTCAATTAATTATCAAGCCATTTGGCCAATTTCTCAGAGTTCATTCATGAATTTTCAAGCTAAGCAACAACCCACTACTGCTTAGAATATACATATAAAAAAAAAAAATAAATAAATAAACAAATGCTGATCTACAGAGTTATGAAAGAATACTTTCTTTTCCCGATACGTCGTTGGCCCGGTCAAAAAAGAGACACTTAACCGGATATGATCCGAGACGATACTTCAAATTTTTCTAGATCAAACAATAAAATTAGGGTGCTTCATTTCATGCAGCGGACGTAATCCCAAACAGAAGAACAGCTTTCCTATCTGAAGACTATATTTACATGGATTTTTCATTCTGCGCGATTTTGAATGCTTTATTAGTGAGTAATAAATTCGTTTACCGAAAGTTCAATCTTCCTTTTTATCTTCGGAAGCTGTCCGATAACAAAGTCTTTTTGCTTAATCCGTCCGCTTATTTCGACAAATTTAAATTGCCCATACGTGAACCTCATTGCAACATGTAGGTATAAATAATAATGAAATAATTTAAAACCGTAAATAATATGAACATATAAAATGCTAAAAAAAATCTGTATATTTTAGACATTACCGTGTGTATAATCGTGGTTATAAGTGAATCGTGTTGGTTGCTTTTATTTAATTTTCCGAATTAACCGATTTCTGTTTTTGTGTCTACATTAAGTTTTTATTGTCGCTACAGAAATGGACTACTCTGCTCTTTTATTAATTAAATGCGCGCTTACAGACGTAGAGTGACAAAACTTAAATATTTGTGAATTATCGAAAAATCTTCGTTTAAATAACAGTCACAAACCAATCCAGATATGTCTGTACAGAAGAATAAATTGTTTTTTTCGAATGTAAATTTACATTTGCTCCCGTGCGTGTGTGTTTATAATATTCTATTTATTGATAAGTGTAATTCGGATCAAAATTTTTATTAAATCGATAACTTAATGTATATTTGTGTGTATTGTAAAAGGGCAAAAATCACTTTGCGTAAATTAAATAAAATTGTGAAGTAAAAAAATTCCTTCTTCTTTACAGAAAAACACATGTAAATTATGAGCATGTTTTTTTATGGTTTTTCATGTTAAAGCTCCATGCGTAGCGATGAACATATTGTACAGAATGAAGAATGCGACCGAATTATAACATTTTAATTTTGAAGTAAAACATAAAATCCCCTTAAGTGTGTGTGAAGTTGATCAGCTGTTCTTACTGAAATATAAAATTATTCGCATGAAAAACTGATTGCGGTTGTGTAATTTTTGTGATAGTCAATTAAAATTAATTAATTTTGTACTTTCTAAAGTGTGTTCGGCATGACAAAATTATTACGACTAGTAGAAAAATGAGATGTTATTAAAGTCTAAACTGAATGTCTCAAATTCGATAAAATCCTAATGTCCAAGAACGATCGTAATTAGTGTCCATTTTCACAAACGACTCTTCTGTTGGATAGTGAAACCTTAAAATCTCTCCTCGTTCTAATTCCGGACGTTTGAGTTCCCTACATTATTTCTTCTTAATATACCGGCAGCAGCTTTTGATGACAGACAGCAGCACCCCCGGTTTCAAATACGCCATTTCACTTTTTCAGATAATGTATTTTATATTCGTTTCTGTTTTTGTTTGTTTTGTTTTTTTTTTATTGTGACTTTTTTTATTACATTCTTTTCGTCTTGTTTAATCCCTTTCTTAAAATGCAAAATCGCTTTATCTTTCGATTGTCAGCGGTTGTCGATGAAAATGATCGGGAAAATCTCAAACTGCCTATTTGAAACATTTATCTTTTCTCCGTTGTTTTTGTGTAACGAATTTTTAATGTTGCAGTACTCCATCTCGTTCACGATATTTAATGTGGTGAGAGCGAGATAAACGGTTAAAATTTTCAAATTGAAGTCCGTGAAATAATTTGTAACTAGAGGGCACAGATTTAGGTCCTGCGTACAACCGAACGCTGAGCATTAATTTAAATATTAATTACAGATATGTTAATTTTGAACATAATCGCATCCTTCAATTAAATAAGTCGATAAATTTCTTTCGGAAAATTCGCTTAATAATAATTATTAAAAACAATATATACATGTATATTAATGACAACGTCATTCTTAGGCCGACCCCATCACTTTTTTCGTCCCAAAATGTTTCGTTTTATCCCAAAAAGGTTACATGAAATGTATACATAAGAAGACGAAGTATCGACAAAATGGATTGTTGCCCCACGGTTTAATTATGTTATTCAATAAAAAAGCTATTCGTAGCCCGACCCCCATCACTTTTTTGGTCCCAAAACGTTACATGTATTGTATAAAATATAAGAAGACGAAGTTGTAACAGAAAAAGTAGTGGTGACCGGGCTAAGAATGACGTTGTCAATTTTCCTCATTCTATACGAAGTACAGAAGTGATAGAGCTGGAAATTCGGGGGTGTCACTAGGCGGGGTCAAGGGACCGAGCCCCTTACGAGGCACGAAGACCGAATTTTTTGTATATATATATAACGTATTCCTTCGAATTTAAGACGTATATTTTTTACTCGATTAAAGGGCTAAAATAATGGGTGCGTCTTAAATGCGAAGTAATAGTATTATTTTCATGATGCATTAGTATGTCGCAAATTCTTTTTATTTGTGTACAATCTAGTCGGTATTAAACGATTTTTAGAAATATTATCACTCACTTTAACGAATGTGCTGGTATTCAAATACACGAACATGGCTTATGTAACCAAATGAATCGTAAGGGTGCTATTTCCGACAAAGAAGTGAAAGAAATTGTTGCATTTATTCGTCGATATAGAGAGTCTGTAGTTATCACTTTGCCGGGTGGTAGTTTACCTAATCATTGGAAGTATTAACCTTTTTTAAAAAATACCATCCAACGAAAATAAATCGACTTTTTATCAACGGTACAAAAAACAGCTGCCAACCTGGTCATTCGAGTGTCATTAAATTATGAGCATTCCAACAGTTATGGAAAACTTATTGTTCATACATCAGCACTATGAAACCCACATATGATTTATGTGTGACGTCTGTTGCAAACTCGTTAGTAAAACTCTAACGTTACAATTAACACGTCAGTGATGAAGAAAAGCAAGCTGTATTGGATGAATATCGCGATCGATTACACAGTTAGGGCTAATGGTCAGTATGAGGAAACGTGCCGAGAAATTGGAAGAATCTAACTGTTTGATGATATTGATGGATTACGCACAGAATGTTAATGTACCATCTGGACCACAGCAATTTAAGAATGTGTATTTCAAGTCCCTTTCTTCCAAAAAAAACTCTTTTCCTAAAACATGGGTGCGTCTTAAATTCGAAAAAATACGGTGTATATTTTTATTTTGAGGACTTATACACCTGTTCGTAGGCTATTTCTTACGATTCTATCCCTGTTCCGGGAAGCCAGTTGTTATGATTTCTCGTCCCTGTTAAAAATTCGCTAAAACAAAATTACCTTTGACATTTTAACGTATCGTGTAACTTTCAATTAATACTGTGTATACTAGAAATCGGTAATACAATGTTTCGGGCCAGGCACGTGCTTTTCAATGCCTCTCGCTACTCCCTATTCTTCTGGGCACTTTGATAAAGACAATATCGAAAGTTGTATATGGTAAGTTAGAAATGTTCCTGTAATAGCGCTCGACTGTTTCCCGCGATAAATTGATGCAAACAGTATGATAATTGCTAGTTTAGAGCATTTATATCAGCGCCCATACCATTGACGAATCTCAGTACAAGTGAAAAAATTTAAGAAGCTAATTTATCCGATCCGAAAGTGGAAAATGTAACGTTTTTTCCGAACTTTTAACCTCTTTCATAACTGAGATATAAATCATTCCGGAAAACTTGAAGCTCTCTATGATATAAATAATTTTCTGATCTTTATCATTTCTGATAGCATTTTTTAAATATACCTATACCTTTCGCGTTAATTATTTTACCTGTCCACTAACGAATATTCAACTTTTTTCATTTTTTTCATAATTCACTGGCCGGATGCATATCATTTTTCATATTAATCACAGACGGGAATACATATGCCATTTATCGAAGTTATCCTTCTACTGATTAATCATTTATTCATTCCCCGCTTTGCTATCTGCTCACTTCTCTTCGCGACATTTTACTACCTTTTTTTTACGAACTAGTGCGGATTTTTCTGTTGCGCGATAATCTTTTTCGCGCGTAACAATGTGAAGCTAAAACGGCATTTGGAGAACTTTTAACATTTCAGAAAAACAACTTGGAAACTTTCGTAAATAGAATGGTTATTAAGCATCAGTATTCGAGCAGCCCATTAAAACTTACGACATTATGCAACTCGTCAACGTCTGTTTCTTCGTGTGGATTATTTTTATCGCAATTCTCGCCCGAACGAACCTTGTTAAAAATTCGAACTTCGCCTTCTTAAATAAATTTCACTCATATATTCAGCCATATTTTTCCGTTCTTTCCAGTAGCTAACCTTCTTCGGATTTCAAAACCCTATCTTCTGCCAGATTATTACGCATCAAAAGTAATAAGAAACAATCTCGGTAAAAAAATACCCCCCCCCCCTCCCATATATTACCTGAAAAACATCACACTTATTTTTTTGTTTATTTTTTGGGTATCACAAGAGGAACCCATTTAAATTGCAGAAAAAAATATAGAACTTATTATGAAACCTGGCAACGGAAAAGAAAAAGACAATTAGAAAATTAGACAAAAGAAAATACAATTTCATTCCTTATATCTTCTTCGCAATCTAACATGGTAATTGATGCGTAATAGTTATAGAATTATTATTTTCCAGTTTGCGTGTTTTGTATGTAGCCCCATCATGCTTATATAATATTTCTCTAACTAGATAGGCTGTCCATGTCACAGAATGTTCGCATTCTAATCCAGATAACTGTTTAATTATATCTATCCGTTTTTTACTAAACACTGTAATTTATTTAAAATCTCTAGTCTGCGTCGTAAAATCTCCAATTTTGCGCAACTTGGAATAAGGAAAGTGTTAAGAAAAATGATGGAGCTCGTGCAAGAAAATAACAAATATAGAGGTGGTAAGGAATTGGCTCGTGTAATATAGAAAAAGCCACTGATACGATACGAAGAGGGGAACCGAATCTTTCAGTCGTGACATGAACGGAACAAATGATGAACTGAATTACCGTATTTTTACAGTTCATATTTTAATACCTCTTCCGAAAAGAACAAAGCGACTTGTCAGTTTCAGGAGTAAGTCTGTTCCTATTTTTCTCTTATAACATAGCTGTTGTGCATTTTTTTTATCCCTCTAACGACTGCTTAACGTTTTGACTGCAATGTGGCGCACAGCCAAAAAACCTACTGCCCAGTAATCAAACTGAGATCATTTTGAATTATGATCAACCATTAATTCTACAAATGCCAAAGAATTTAAACAGGAATATTGCTTCCGAATATGTCTTGAATAGAAATAAAGGAATCTCGCGGAATATTTAAAAAAAAAGGAAAAGCTGCCAACTAGAAATAAATGACTGGAAGAAAAGAAAAAGACACGGAATAATCTTTAAATTCTAGGATCACAGATTATAAAGAACGAACAAGAATAGAGAATGGTTAAAGTAAAATTTTTAAAAAAATAAAAAAAATAATTTTTTATTATTATAACAGATTTTTTGATAAAAAACAATTACCTTACTATTGACAAACTGATTCTGACGTATGTATGAATAAAAGACATTAATTGCAAAAGGTAAAATATTTAGGAGTTGTTTATCCTAATCAACTCTACCTTACGGTATATCTGTATAGAAATATATTTATAACAATCAACGTGTGCAGAGTCATTGAAAATATTTTCCAACCATCTGGAAAGCGAATTGCAAGGACTTCTAAATTTTTGTTGCGATCAGTATTGAAACGCAAAGTTGTTTGGAAAGAAGCTTTAAATTCATAAATTGGCTATAAAATATTTTATGTTTTGCAAATACGATTTGGATTAAATTTTATATTTAACATAAATATTAAGTTTACCTATATGGCTGTATTTCTTTTTTTTTTTTTTTTTTTTTTATTTATTTTTCATTTTTTTTCCCCTACACGTGCTTACATTTAAGCATTTGTGAATTGTAGCGAACCACATTTACCGTCGTTAAATGGTCGCAACGCTAAACTAAATATATAATTAAAAGATGTAGGAAAACAATGTAGGCGAATGATTGTTTAGCGAGTACGGTACAAACCGGTCTGCATTTCTCTTAAACACGCGGTATACCCTAAATCGGGAAAAAGAAAAGAAAATAATAAACGACCCGACTTCACAAGTTCTTCGAGAACTATCACCAAAAATGAAACATTCACACGTCTCGCCAATCAGGTCACGAAAGAAATTTGACGAGCACAAATAGATTGTCCCAACAATGCGACATTTATTACAACTGAGAAAGGTCCTTGATCCGAAAAATTAGCGACCGGCAGGAAATCGAAAGATTGACTTCGAACGTTACAATAAGTGTATCAACCATTTTTTGTATGTTTTTTTGTTTACCGAGTTATTCAGACCTATTCGTATTTTCGTTTCGGTAAATGTGCTTCATCCGCCCGTCCGTTACTCGCATATTATCCGTGTGTATTCTCGTTTTTAAAGTGTGTTCGGTATTTTCGCAACTTTTGGTAATATTGCATGAATATATTCACATTTGCGCGGTGAATGTCAATTTTATATTTCAGTCGTAAAAATATTGCAATTTATTATTTATCTTGGCGAAAAAAAAGAATTTAAAACTGTTGTAAAAGGCTATATATAAAAAGACGTCTATCACTTCGACTGTTAAATACCCGTAAAAAACACATAAAAATCAACGTGTACAGTCATTGAAAACATTTTCCAACCATCCGGAAAGTGAATTCGAAGGTTCAATCCTGGGTGTTTTTAGATTGGCTAAAACGTTTTTATCTTTATTAGTAAACATTAGTTTATACAACTGAGCAACAGCAACGGATGGCCAGGTCTGCTATCTATATATATATATATATATATATTGATATGAATTGAAAATGGAGTCACTAATTTCGGACGCCAGTTGATCGAGCGAAATAATAACAACAAAAAAAAAATACCAAAAAAAAATATGTATGTCCGAAAGCTATTTTGTGGGCGCCAATAGCAAAAATATACCGGCTTGCTATTACCGGAAGCTCGGCCTGGCAGAGCTTTAGGCTTTTAATAAAAAAAAAAATGTATAAAAATAGGAAAAAAAAACCGACTCGCGAAATCCGCCGTTCGATGGCGGTATCTCTCCCGGTGGAGATATCACGGGGTAACCACGTGTCCAATAACGAAACCTATTTCCATGAAACGCGTGTATTTGAATATGAAAAAAAACACAAATGCTACAAATTTTTTGAATATAACAATTACACAAAAAAATACTGGTCAAAATGACGGAGCGGACATTAATTATGACTAGGGCTAAAAAGATACACGTGACGGCGTGCTCTTCCGACAACGATTAAAATAAACGACCACGAATCATTACCGACTCGTGTCAACCGACTCGCGTGTACTACCGAATTGATCTCGTTAACAACTGAATTAAAACTTATTATCGATTTACCGTTTCTAGCACGAACGAAGATTTTTCGGTACACGGTGGGCTATTCCAAACGATATAGTCGATCGCTGAAAATTACCCCGTACCTTATCAATTAACACGCACGCCGATTTTCTAGAACGTTCTTATATTAATATGTATTTCAAATCGGCTGCTACCCTGTCTTTCCGGGATTTCACCAATTCTCTCGCGACTCTCGTAGCTACACGCTCCGTACTTATACGTTTCGACGGTAAACGCGACCGCGATTTCCCCCGCGAAGCCAGTTCACCCCCGCAACACAGCCGACAGAACGGCTGCGTCCGGAATAACCAGGCTTCTCGGTCGAAATATCATCTCCGATCGCAATTCACCGTCATTTATGCTGCCCGAGAAAAACCCGAAATGTAAAATGAATTAAAATCGAAATAATAATTTCTACCTCGGACAGCATTATCAGAAACCGTATAAAGCGTAATTAAACCACTACAACTGCCGAATCCGTCTCACTGCCCCACCCTTATTTTCATCCAAAACAGAAGTTTTGGATCAGAATTCAGGTGCCAAAATACGAGAGGATTCGGACTAGCCGTCGCAAAGCTACGGAGTCCTGAACATATCTCCGCCATTCTATCCCGCACAAGTACGCCACACACTGTACCTTAAAATTACTCACACGTACTATACTCGCACACCACTGGGACCACACCAGGTCATAACTAGAATTAAAACTTCAAGAGCTCAAGGCTCTGAACAATCCACAAAAAATTTAAAAAAAATTCTAACAGCTGAAAGGCAATAACTCAAGTTTAACTTAAATTCCAAAACATTTTTACCCATTCCGAACGACGCGGGACGCACCCCGTCAAAACCAATACGGGACGCACCCGACAGAGACAACAACTAAACAAAATATCGGAATGGGCAAACTTAACATCGGCTTACAGCCGGAACAGGGACTAGAAAAAAACAACAAAACAGTACATCAAATTAGAAAAAACATCCACCAAAACAGTATATCAAAAAAACCATCATTGCGTAAATAAAAAAATCTTAAAATTATGAAATGATGCTCTCGCGAGTCCGTTGTACTGAGATAAAGATATTGGAACACTTAAGGATCCACGGTTAAAAAAAATTTGTTTTCCTAACAGAGAGAGAGGCCCGGCAGACAAAACCGGTACCCCTTTGGAACAACTCCAAAAAAAAAAAAAATAAAAAAACATTTCGACAACCCCTGACACATAGCGCGAGCACATGCACTGGGCCACTCGACACCGACAAAACCATAAAACGCGGCCGCGCACCACAGTCATGTCCCACGCGAGCACTTCCCTCCTACCTGGCCTACTTAACCTACTGGTGGACCAGACTGGGAACCCTCTTTAGACAACCCCTGAGTGCGACCACCATCTTATTTCATGGGGCGCAAAACCTGTCCCCGCGACGGTACGAACCACCAAAAACCAACAAATTCATAAACACAACAACAAACGATCGTACCGCGCGCGAGACCTTAACTTGGCCTACCTAGTGGCACCTCCAAATATAAAAAAAAATAAAAAAACGGTGGGGCCCCCTACCATCTAAACTGACCGACCATCCTTTCAATCTTCTCCGCAGAGGAATCCATCGTGGTCAACTGGACATCTTGCCAGTCCTCGGCCTTCCGTAGGCGCCGTAGCTACCTTGTGTGCCTTCCCAGGGCGCACACCACCCATCCGGGTGGGAAAAGAAGAAAAAGAAACAGGAACACTAATAAATTTAATTGGGAAGAAACACCTCAAGATATGACGCCAGCACCTCGAAACTCGCGAAAAGGTAAAAAAAAATTAATTTAAATTACTGATAATATTCTGGACCTGGTGTACACAAAAAAAAAAATCAGATGCACCCCGACCTCCGGATACCGCAAACGATATATACAATTGCACCCGGGGTCGCGCAATCACACTCACACATTGTCCCAGTGCTAACGAGACAACAACGAAAATCTCGAAATCGACCACAACAATAAACGAAATTTAGATAATGTAGAATTATGCAATAAATCGACCATATTTCGAACTACAAAATGCACTAATAAAACAATACCCTGCACAAAACACAAAATTCATCCAAAGGATGCCGGGTAACGTTAAAATCACGCACGAATTTCCATAATAAAAAAACATATAACATATAAAGGAGAAAATCTAAACAAGTAGCGGGACTATGTCACTGGGCTCGGGGGACGCCTTTGCGCTTCCGGATTAAAATTTAGGAGAAAACGAAGAATATAGTAATGGAATGGAAAAATATAAAGTTTAGAGGAAGAAGGTACAGGACTCTACCACTGAGAGAACGGAGTTCCGTGTTCGTCCGCTGCTACAGTCTTTTTCTAACATCACGGGTTCCAGAAAAATGAGGAAAAGAAGGATCGGAAAAAAATATATCGCGATGACGAAAAAAAACAAACATATCAACCGCACTGCGGGAAATTAAAATTCGCCATCAAATCGTGATCACGGATAGAGATCTCAGTCACGTATCTCCACCACTTTTTTTCTTTCAGGTACTCCGCGTTGACAAGCACGGACGGCTTAATGGCAATCATGTGCCTTTAGGTCGAGTTCAACGGTCTGTGCCGGAGTCGGGTTTACATCACCCCGTGGCTCACCCAAGACTTCCATCGGATGCTATGGCCGTATGCATTATCTGCTACCCACAACACCAACTGCTCGGACCATGAGATAAAAGAAAAATAAAATTCCGGAGTACCAGGTATGCCCTTCTCTCTTACACACCCTATGGCCTCGTCTGCTTTCACAGCGCCCACAGAGTCAACGTGTCGACCAAAGACCCCTACCGCTCCGCCGAATGGACGATCAAAGAATAAGATGGAATATTTAGGATACTAGTGAATGCAAAAAAAGAAGAGGAAAAGTGTTCTCGGGAATGTAGGATGGGATTTTAGGAAACGAGAGAATTCATTGGAATATGACAGCAGAAAATTCGAAGGTTTACACCCGGCACTGAAAACGCAAGCAAACGAGCCAGAAGATCCGACTTCAGTGATAGAAGCAAATAGAGAGAAAGAAGAATACCAAAGAACAAGAAAAAATTAATAAATTCTATCCGGAGCCGCAAGTCCGCAAATGCCCGCGAAATACCCCAAAGATCTCAAAAAAAAACATAAAAAAAAATAGTTGCCACACGACATCATAGCTGGCCTTCAAAAAAAATTACAACTGGAAACTACATCTACAAAATAAATTCAAAACTATGAGCTATCGCCCAAATGGAGTCTACACGGCTATATAACCCGAATTCAAATTTACACATAAATAAAATATAACTATATACATTTATATGCGGCCAAATTTATTTGCCGTCACGTAGCAAATGGCTATTATCGTATCGGTAACCGCGACCAGCTGCAACAAACTACATCGCAACGATTATATATATATTACGCCGGTTATACATTCTATTTGTAATTTTTTTTTTTTTTACATATAATTCTATTCTCACCCACACCTCACGTAAACGCGAGAGCTGGGGACTAGAGTGACAAGAACAAGGGTTGGAAAAGTCTCAAAGATGTTCAAGCGAAAAAAAAACAAGTTTATTTTTCTTTTCGGAAAAAAACCGCGAAAAAACGAACTCCGAAGCACGCATGCCCAGAGAAAAAAAATACAAAAAAAACATTCTCAATTTCGAATTTTAATAAAAAAATAAATTTTGAAGCGAGGGGGTAAATGAGCATGCCCATCAGGTCGAAATTAGAACAGATCGAGCTCACTTCTCGCGAATCGGATGCCTACTGCCTAAAATATTCCAAAGGTAAACATAAATAAATCATCTCGGGTACTCGGCAGCAACCTCGCTAACACACGACACGAATCTCAATACACGCGCTCACCGCGCTCTATACCAGGTCGGCAACACCAAAACAAGATAGAAAAATTTTAAATACATATACAATCAAATCAAGTCTCAAAGATCTTAATTCCACCGCGAAAACCAACACAAACTCGTCCAAAACTACCTATCTAAACGACGAAATGACTAGAAAAATGACAATACATTCGCAAACTGCGGGAAATCAATAAAAAAAATGGCCTGACTAGATCTAATCCGGGGCCTACATTCATCGGATGACTATATAACTAACCGAAAAATACATAAATATCTGAATAAAATATGACGAAATAAGACGCAGTACACCTATCATACCGATCACTTCCACAACGGCTACTCACGCTCGTCCTTAGGCTATTTTTTTATATTAAGTTTATCTTTATGATCAATTAATTTTACATGACTAGAATCGTTTAAATTTTATCTTTTCTGTATGACGAGTTTTTGACTAGACTTTGTTTTGTTTTACGCTTCCACGATGTTGCGTCGAATCCGGGTACACGGCTGCTTCCTTGATTTCGGGATTACTTCCGACGATACTTCCAGGACCGGAAACCGCAACGGGAGCCGTGTCCCACCCGACGAGGATTATTTACGTTCATATAGCTCACCTTAACGGGCATCAAGTTCTTTAATCTGGTCTTAATTTCTGACTTGGTTTTAGACTTCTTAAATTTTTTACTTGTAGGTTTAATGTTATTTTTTCTTCTGTTTGTTTTAGCACATTTTTTCCTTATACATTTTAATTTTATTTTACTTTTTCCACCCTGTTTGCCTATTTTGTTTTTTCGATGCCTCTTGCGACGTGTTTTAGTTTTGTACGTTAATTCTTGTACGTTTTCTATATCAATTTGTCTTGTAAGATCTTCGTTATTCTTAATATTCTTACTTCTATTATCATTGTTATCATTATTATTATTAAAATTATTACTACTATCATCAATTTTATCGTCATAATCATTATTTTTTACATTATCGTTACAATTAAAATTAGTATTTTCATTATTTTTTAACTCGTCATGTTTATTATTAAAATTCTTGTTATGCCCCTCTTCCTCGCAGCTCACCACAAGGCTCTCGTCCCTATCCTTGTACTCCACGTTGAGCTCGACTGGTTCCTCATTCGCCTCCTTCTCGGCCAGCGCCGGCTCAACCGAGGTTCCAGGACCATCCTCCACGTCGTTTAATCTAGGGTACCCTAATTCTTCGTTTAATTTGCTGTTCATTGAATCTATTTTTTGATTCAACGTTGCGTAGTTGTTTTTAAGATCTTCGTCTATGTGGTTTAATTTGGTGTTCTGCTCTTCCAACCGAGTATTAATATTTGCGTTGTTTTCCTCTAACTTGTTGTGTATATATTTAATGTTGTAATCTAGTTTTTCATTTATGTTGTTCATATTTTCTTCCATTTTTTTATTATTATGATTTAGTTCTTCTTTTAGGTTTTTGTTATTTTCATCTAATTTATTGTTTAGGCTTTTGTTATCTTCTTTTAGGTTTTTGTTAGTTTCATCTAATTTATTATTGAATTTGTCGTTACTTTGTTGCGCCAGGCTAATCATAAGTTTTTTTAACTCGTCAAACGACGCCTGCGCGAAAGACGGTCCGGGTTCCTCAAAAGCTCGACGCGTGGGGCTAGGCAGGGTATATCCCTCCGGTCCTGTCTCCGAGAGACGGTCCTGGATCTCATCCAGCTCATCCTCCTCGCTTAAATTATCGGGAATGGGTTCCACCTCCCGATAATTCCCTCTCGTCGTTCTCACTCTATTTAAGTCCCCGCTCTCCATTTTATAAACAGGGCCGCAGTTCGAAATTTAAATTATTTGGCCTATCTACCGAGAAAAAAATATATAATAATAATAAAATATGCCGAGAAAATTTTAACCGACTTTAATGTCGTACAAAATATGCAAATGATAAAAAATATAAAAATATAAAGCAGGCCGAGGGGAGATGTTAAAAATAAACGCTTATCTGTTTGCTTGGCAGTTTCCCCTTCGTCCTCTGCTCCTTCCAGGTAACGTCCTTCTGACTATTCGGTGTCCCTGTTCGTTCGGGCCGCCAGTTGATATGAATTGAAAATGGAGTCACTAATTTCGAACGCCAGTTGATCGAGCGAAATAATAACAACAAAAAAAAAATACCAAAAAAAAATATGTATGTCCGAAAGCTATTTTGTGGGCGCCAATAGCAAAAATATACCGGCTTGCTATTACCGGAAGCTCGGCCTGGCAGAGCTTTAGGCTTTTAATAAAAAAAAAAATGTATAAAAATAGGAAAAAAAAACCGACTCGCGAAATCCGCCGTTCGATGGCGGTATCTCTCCCGGTGGAGATATCACGGGGTAACCACGTGTCCAATAACGAAACCTATTTCCATGAAACGCGTGTATTTGAATATGAAAAAAAACACAAATGCTACAAATTTTTTTGAATATAACAATTACACAAAAAAATACTGGTCAAAATGACGGAGCGGACATTAATTATGACTAGGGCTAAAAAGATACACGTGACGGCGTGCTCTTCCGACAACGATTAAAATAAACGACCACGAATCATTACCGACTCGTGTCAACCGACTCGCGTGTACTACCGAATTGATCTCGTTAACAACTGAATTAAAACTTATTATCGATTTACCGTTTCTAGCACGAACGAAGATTTTTCGGTACACGGTGGGCTATTCCAAACGATATAGTCGATCGCTGAAAATTACCCCGTACCTTATCAATTAACACGCACGCCGATTTTCTAGAACGTTCTTATATTAATATGTATTTCAAATCGGCTGCTACCCTGTCTTTCCGGGATTTCACCAATTCTCTCGCGACTCTCGTAGCTACACGTTCCGTACTTATACGTTTCGACGGTAAACGCGACCGCGATTTCCCCCGCGAAGCCAGTTCACCCCCGCAACACAGCCGACAGAACGGCTGCGTCCGGAATAACCAGGCTTCTCGGTCGAAATATCATCTCCGATCGCAATTCACCGTCATTTATGCTGCCCGAGAAAAACCCGAAATGTAAAATGAATTAAAATCGAAATAATAATTTCTACCTCGGACAGCATTATCAGAAACCGTATAAAGCGTAATTAAACCACTACAACTGCCGAATCCGTCTCAATATATATATAACAAAGTCAGGTTACTGTATTTATTATTTACACTCTTTGTTAACAATATAATTATGACAAAATAAATTTTAATACTTATTAACAATTATATATATAATTTTTAAATCAGTTACACCATTTGTGACTCAAGAACTGCTGGACCGATTTTTATTATCTTTGATTTTTTAGATTTGTCTTCGCTCCAAATAGCAGAATACAAAATTTAAAAAATATATTTATAAAGAAAATTCAATTTTTTTTTGCTGTTATTGGCCCAAAAGGGGGGTTTAAATAATTTTTTAACCTCAATTTTTGAATTTTTATGAAAGAACTGCTGTGTTTTGTTTTATAATTTGAATTTCGCTTTTAAACGGTTATTTGGTGATGGGTTATGAATTTTTTAAGGGTGATTTTCGAGGTCGTTCTAAATTCCATATTATATGTATATTCCAGGCGGTTTCTTGCCGCCCAGGGTAATCGCTCAGCTTAAAGTTATAAATTGTCATAGATAGAAGTTTAATTGTAATTTATGATCCAATTCTGATAAGTCAAACCGTTTCCGAGCTCTATTGTATAATTAAATATTTTTGTCGTTTCTGAACCATTTTATTGGGATTGTTCCGTACATTATATTTGTAAGGGGAATCAGAAATTAAATTACTTTAGAAACACGTTTTTTCGTCTATAGCTCATCATCAGCTAACTGCACAGAGCACACACTTTATTAAAAAGTATAATTTGAGTGTGTACTCTGTGTTGTTAGCTGATGATATAGCCCGAAAAAGCATAAGTAATTTACTTTAATTTTTCAAAGTAAATTTATACTGATTTTTGTTATTAAGGGGAATTTTGCTACCACGTGAATTACATTTATTTCAATGTAATTAAAATACTTTTCATTTTGATTTTTGGAACGAAGTTCTTATACGCAGCTTGTTGTACATTTATTGAACTTAATTTATTTTAATTGCTGATAAGTTAACACAACATTTATTAGTTCTGGGGTGGTACGAAGTTCGCCGAGACCGCTAGCATATATAAATATATATATAAAGTAAAGTGAGTTCCATACTCTTGACAGGGCGTCGGAATTGTGAAGTTAAGGTTCACAATGTACTAAGCCCAACGGCACTAATGAGAGTAGGGGGACCAGTTCCTTTCTCTCGGCCACCTTTACTTTCCCAGATTTCTCTGGTACCCAATTATTTCAGGCTGAGTAAGCTTGGGGAACGACTTGGATCCGGGACGAGACAAGTCTCGAACCTGTGACCTCCGACTTGGTAGCCAAGCACCTTAACCACTAGGCTACCACGCTGCCTAAATATATATATATATATATATATATATATATATATATATAACTCGGCCAATTTGGCCTCGCAGAGGGCCGTACCCCTTGACCCCCCTTGCTTATATTTCTGTCTCTGTCTCTTCTATACTTTGTATAAAATGATCAAAATTTACAACGTTATTCTAACTCGGTCCATATGAATATAATAACATAATCACAAAAATCCTATCCTAACATTTGACTTTGGTGGCTTAAGAATTACGTTGTAATTAATATATATAAAATCGGTCAAAATTAAAATATAACAAACGTTACATAAAATTGGGACATTTTTTCTAATAGGGAGTAGCCTAAGAATTCCGTTGTAATTAATATATATATATATATTGAAACGAATACTTGTTTCTTGAAGGTCCCGATTTCGGTGCCAGCGAAATGATTTTTGTTTTTATTTTTTTTATTTTTTTATTCTTTTACTAGAGCATTAGGCTTTTATTAAGACTGTTTTTTAAATTAATTAATTACTTAAAAATTTTTCTTTAAAGTAAAAAAATTGTCCAAAAAAAATACGGCAAATTCACTTTGCATTTACAAAATAGGAAACGTGGCCCGACTAGATAAACTTTTATATACGCGAATCTGTCGCCTGATCATTCGGTACAAAGATGCGACATAGACAGATCGAACGGCCACCTACAATCAGCTTTATCTTTTCTTACACCGCCCGCTTCACTCTACCTAGGCGTTTCGAGTAATTATAAAATCTGCCCTCTGTTCACTAATACTCGGTACACTATGTAGACAGCACCCACCACTGACAGAAGCCGCTGTACTCGACCACTACGATCACCACATTTTGACACTGTCCATTCCGGAATATTCTCGAACGTTCGATTATATATACGGGAATTACGGTTTCTTGACCAAGGGTAAGAAAGCTTGAAATAATAAACCCAGTGATGAAGCACTGTTGAACGACGTTTGAGAAATCGTGAACATAGTAATGATCTTAATCGAAAAATATTTTCTAAGATAGCGCTAAATATCCCGAATTCGTATCGATGTATATGCGTGTATATATATATATATATATATATATATACTAGCTGTACCCTGCCACGCTTCGCTGTGGCACATTGTGGTTGCATGGATGGGAAATGAGGAACGAAACAAAATATACTTTTCATAGAAGGTTAAATTTGCAATACTTGTGGCTATACAATATTTTTTGTTTTTCCATTATCTGCGTAGATATAAAGGCTGTCTGGTTTTCCGACACGGGATCACGCAACATACAGTTGTCCATGTGAGAAGCAATCCGCATCTAAATCTAAACCACACAATTCTAAAGATTGACCTTGAGCTTTATTGATTGTGATTGCGAACGCCAATCGAATGGGGGGAATTGCAATCTTTTAAATTGAAATGGTGTATCGGTCGGGATCACGGGAATTCGAGGAATGAGGACATTTTCACCTTTGAAAGGCCCCGTTAAAATCGTTGCTTCCACTACGTTGTTCATCAATTTCTTAACTGCGAGTCGCGTGCCGTTGCAGAGTTTTGGCTGATTAATATTCCGCAACATGATAATTGGCACACCTATTTTCAATTTTAATATGTGTGGTGGCATCCCTGGCAGATCAAGTGAGTTCAAAAATTCTGTTAGATAATTAACTACTTCATCGGCTTCCACAACGGTGTCTATCGTCTTATATATAATTTCCTCACTTTGAATGCTGGATTGAATAACATTATTAAGTAGATAGACATCTTTATTCTTCGCGGCAAGGACAGCTCGTACGCCAATCGTGATTCCGATAATTAATCTGAATATTCGGAAATACTTTATCGATAAGTTCTTCTTTCGATGTTACTAAATTACAAAAATTATCAGGAAATGATATTCTTCTTGACGTCTCATCGGCTGGCAGTTGTCTGTTCCCAATGTCCTGTAACTGTCGTGAGAATACCTCGGCTGTTTGATCGTTCTGCAGCTGGACACGCATATTCGTAGTCAACTGCAATGTACATTCGCGTCGCCACAATGTTGAATATTTCCGGCAAGCATTTATTTCGTTCGCTGGTGTTGATCGAGAAATTACAGGCCAATGTTTGCTTAAAATCTCCTGCGAGCAATATCAATGCATTCCCGAATGGTTGAACGTTTCCACGCAAATCTCGCAACGATCGATCAAGTACTTCAAGCGATTTTTTATGTGCCATTGTACATTCATCCCAAACAATGAGTTTATATTTTTGTAATAGTTTTCCCATAGCGGATGCTTTTGAAATATTGCACGTGGGAGCCTCGATAAATTGCATGTTCAATGGCAACTTCAGAGCTGAATGAGCAGTCCTTCCACCTGGTAACAATGTCGCAGCTATTCCAGACGAAGCAAGAGATAAGGCTATGCCATTTTTTGATCGAACCGTTGCCAAAATCAATCTGATAAGGAATGTTTTCCCAGTTCCTCCTGGCGCATCCAAGAAGAAGGTCCCCCTAACTCCGTCATTTATCATTTGCATTATGCGATCATGAATGCCCTTCTGTTCACGCGTTAATTTGGGAACGTTTGATTGGACATATGATTGGAGATCACCAGTGTTGTAACTCTGTTCACGGCGCAAATCCACATGAAATGAAGTAGTCGCAGCTCGGGTGGTTGTTGGCATTCCCAATTGAATAAGAACATTATTTGCAATTGCTAAGCACTTGTCTTCAATATTTATCAATGTTTCGTTGTAGATGCTTTCTGTAAATTCCATGGTCATATTGGCATTTTCTAGGCGTACTCTATGCAAAATATCCTCAGCCATATGCGATCGATATCTTTCCCATAGCTCTTTGGGAGATGAAGGGAAGCAAGCGGTCAATATAATTGCGAATAATGCACGAATTTGGTTTGGATGTGCAGTATTTGCACTCGTCATTAATACATGTTACCAACAGCGTGCGAAGAAAGAAACATTCATTTTGATTAGGATGCACTGTATAAAGTCTACCAATTGTATTTTCTCTGAAAATGCCAGTTTGACCGTCGACTGGCTCCCCTCGTCCGCTTCGTATGAATGCTTTTTTAGTTTCATTCCACGTGTAATAAGAGGGCACTTCTGAATACATCAGTGTTCTGGCGAAAGCGTGCTCCTGACATAAGGTGAAGAAAGTAGTTAGAATTATACCAGGTGGATTAAGGACTGTTGGTTGCACATTTGCATCTGTGAAATAAACACGCTGTCCGTTCTCTAAATGTATTGCTAAGTGAACCACAGCCGGATTTCGTCCATTCGAGGGAAATGAAAAAATTCGCCGTGCAGCCTCATTGCTGCTTATGTATCTTCCAGCCTGGTACTGTGCAATTTCATCGATAACTTGTACTGCGTTTCTGTCACTATTTTCTGGTTGCACACCAAAAACAGCCATGTCGCTGCCTTTATTCACATACTTGCAGATGTATTTAATTGATTTGACGGAATTACAGTATTCCACGTTTATGTGCGCTTTATAAGTTTTTGACAACAGAGGTGAATATGGAACCACCCAACGGTTGCCTACATTAATAACACCATTTTGAGTGTGTATTGTTGCCGAATTTCCGCCATCTTCAGTTGATCGTCTTCTATATCGAGGATATCCATCCTCTCCTGTTACTGCATTAGCTGCAAATGCTCGAGGATATTGTTTAGAACATTTCCCGTCTACCGTGCATGGTGAATTCGGATTTAGTGTATCGCATGGTCCATGTATCATGTCTTTGATAACAACTGCATGCAAATATCCTTATCTACGTCGGCCCGTGGAATCTCAGCGCATATCACATCGTCGATTTCGTCTAAAATGATTTTATCGTAGAGCTAGATTAGTATATGCAAATGTGGCAATCCTCTCTTTTGCCATTCTACTGAATACATCCAGCAGCGCACAGATCCAAACACTTCATGCTTCACAATGAAATCTATCAGCGACTAAAGCTTTTGTCTAAAAACACGCGATGTGATGTCATGCCTATCCACGGTTAATTGCCCAGGAAGTAACAGCTGCTGTATCTCGTCCCAAGCTGGATTGCATGCGAAGGTGATAAATAATTCTGGACGCCCATAATGACGAACATATGTCATTGCATCTTGAGCGTATTCTGGCATGTGACGTGGACTGCCTATGTATGAAGACGGCAAAATAGATAACTTTCCAACGTTGGTTGTATTACCGTCATTCACAACTGCATCTTGCAAATGAATGTATTCTTCGGAGCGGAGTTTGGTCTGATTCAAACGAAGGAATAGCAAACGTTCCGTTTCAATTTTTGCATACATATCCATAATGTACTGGTGAAACAACTGACGGCATTTCAAAATATAATTATCCTCGTTCCTCCGAATCATTAAGCGGTATGCGTAAAAGTTCATCGCGCTGCACTTTTTATTGATTTCTCCACCATTCATTGGATTTATCATCTTCACATTGAAATGATATCCATCAGCACCGTCCCAGAAGATAACTGGATATTGCAAAGCATCGTAACAACGGTGAGTTTCTGCAACGTTTATCAACTGATCGTTTCTTCGATGGAGAACAATATCTCTAGGTTGGAACTGATCTCCGACTATGACAATTGTTACTTCGTCTATAGTTGGAGCATTATATCTCCGGACATGTTCTCCAGCGGGAGTTTTGTCTGCGTGAATGACAATCTTGTCGGTATCTGATGGCATCATATCAATTGCTGTTTTGAACAAACGCACCAAATTGTTTCTTTCGTAAAGGAGCTCCTGTAGTTGCGAAATGATGGATCTTCTTAGCGAGATTTGTATTCCACAACGCCCATCGACTTCATCTCTATCATCACCGATAAAGTACATTTGAAGGAATTTATGGTCACTATCTGTGAACGGGAGCAGGGAGCCAGTTTTGTGATATACATATTTTCCCTTTGATTTTAAAAGTTGGCATGAAATGAGCAGTCACAATTTCTGCACCAAATTACGTCATTTGGAAGCAAGAGTTATATTTCCTGATGTTCGAAAGGAAATGCCTCGATTCAGCGGTAGATCCAGCAAGTAGAGTTTTCAATGGCTCGGGTGGTGTTTCAAGTTGAGGCAATTTGATTTTTCTGTCAGCGCAACACATCCCTTTTGTTTCATTATTAAACTTTAGAGCCTGGCAGTAGGTACAGACATGGCTCATCTGACCAATGACAACATGCCGACTTGAAATATAATCAACAGCTGGATTGTACCGGAATGCCAGACGATTGTATTGGAGATCCAGATCTACTGTTCTTTGAGCACGTGTTTCAGCTATCCCCACCCTCTCGCGTTTATTCCGTTGAGAACCAACCAAATCTGTTGCTGCAGAACGCGACTGCCGTGCTCGCAATCGTGCATCCTCAAGCCTGGCTGCTCGTCTTTCTGCTGGTTGCGCAGTACGTATCTGGATGGTGCTTAGTCTGTTCCTCTCTCGTACAGATTCCCGCTCTTCCGCAGTCATATTCGAAAGCCGTGTTCTCGATCCTTCAGTGTGGCGAATATGACGACCCAAATTCGTTTTTCTGCGAGACATTATTTCGGCTTTCAATGGAACAGAAGGAAGGGATACGATTATAACCTCTTACGGCTCTCACAGCTCTAGGTTGAAAATCATGAGAGATGGGGCAATAAAGAAAATAGTTAAATAATAATTATAAAAAATTAATATTTTTTCTGTCCATCTCTCATACAAAACATAACCTTTACTTATGATTTAGCGAATGGCGCAGTTTATTCGCCACACGATTTAAATAGAAATATTACGGCTGCATAAAGGGGCACCACCGTATTTTTCAATTCTAAATGTGTATTTTATAGTTTCCTTAATGTACTAAAAATCGTTCCATGTAAATATCGTTAACGCATTTATTTCGTCGCAAGACTTCAATTTTATAAATAAACGAATTATTCTTTATTCACTATTAAATTTAAAAAATTCAAATATCATAAGCCAGAAATTTTTAATACATTTTAATTTTTTCTGAAAATTTAGCTCAATCACCACACGATTACACAAAAGTACCTTAATCGATTAAGGTGAATATTTAATTCAAATTGTATAATAATCTGAATGGGATGCAAGCGGATACGTTTTTTTTTGTTAATAAACAATGTAATTGGGAACAGGTGATGTTTCACATGTGACTTCGGTTGTCATTAGCTAGTATGGCGAGTGTTCCCCTCGCTTCCGGCAGAAGGCGCGGTTGCTGGTACATGAGAAATAGATAAAAACAATCTTTGGAGCGGGTTGTATATCGTGCCAAAATTTGAGCTCAATCGGTGCAGAACTTTTTGAGTTTATGAAGCATACACAAACCAACTTAACATTTTTATATATAGAGAAAATATGTATACAGGGTGCGGCAGCATAACTTAAACTTTCTTTTTTAAAATGCGCCACTTTTTTTCTACTAAATTTTGTTACAGAGAAATAATAACAGAAAATCGAAATAAAACTGCGAGAAGGCAAGAAGCATACATATTGTCCCAACGGGGGATCTAGAATATGTTATTTCGATTTTCTGTTATTATTTCTCTTTAACAAAATTTAGTAGAAAAAAAGTGGCGCATTTTAAAAAAGGAAGTTTAAGTTATGTTGCCGCACCCTGTATATACGACGTTAATGAAAGAGTTATTACGCAAAAATGAAATCAGTCCAAATATAGGTTCTAAAAGATATCTACAGTTCATTACCTAGAATCTTTCTTGTTATTAAAAAAAAATATAAATGAATGGGTGAAAAAACAAGTTTGCAACATGATTTATTTATAAGTGATTTGAGAAACTTACGTAACTTTATGCAAGAAACGATATTTCTCGGGAAATTAAATGGCGTTGGCTCCGCAAATAATGACGGCGTTGATCGGATCAATCGATTGATTTTCGGTAAATTCGATGAATAGTAAAACGTTTATTGCGAATTCTTCGGTTTGTAGCCTTTCGATAGTTTTAACTAAGGCTCTTTTTAAACTTTACCGATAATTCTCTTCTTTGCCCATTGAGTTAGAAAACTAATAATACTACGAGAACTCCGAATCAATCTGTTTAACATGGGCTTTAGAAGTCTTTTGAATGGAGCAACTTTTATCGCATCAGATGATATTTCAATCGAGGAGGGCATTTTATTTTGCTGTTTCATCGGTCAATTTAATTATTTTCAGCTGGCAATCAAGGAGTGTATGGGGAATCGTTGAACCGTCAGTGGTAACTTCTTATACGACTATAGAAACTTTAGGAATAAAGAGCTCCGTTTGAACGAATTGAAAAAAAAAAAATGCCGTATAAAGACACTCGCAAACAATACCAATAAATATAAATACAAATATACGGTTGCCTAGATCGCTTTAACCGAACGATACGGCGACTTTTCATAAAATGCTCGCTACGTATTGGATACTTTAGAACTCGGAACGTGGTCCCTTTGTGCGTTTTTTTTTTTTTTTTTTTTTCTAGTAAACGTTGAGTTAAATAACGTGTTGAAAAAAAAAATACAAATGTACGCAGCACTGCGATGTTATTATATCTGAGATTGTTTCATTAATTTTACAGTTGCCAATGCGGTTTGTCAATCCCATTTCACTCAAGTTCTGCGAATGGACACATTGACCCGCAGAAAATATCATGCGTTACCGAAGAACAATGGACTGTTTTGCGGCATACTGTTGCATCTCCAACCGATGCTTATGGCACAATTGAGTTTCAGGGCGGACCTCACCCGAGTAAAGCACAGGTAATTCGTTTGGTTTATTTACTTTTATGCACGCGTATGTCTGATATTGCCCGAATGGTTTGTAGTTCTACGTGCCTGCTTTTCCCTTCTAATACATTCATTTTGAGTTGGCTGTTTAACCTTTTGCTACAAAATTAGACCCCGAGATATTTATACCTTCCGTTGATGTTTCCCTGGTTTTCAAAGTTTTCACGCGCTGTGTTCATCTGCTTAGATCGTTACAGCAGACAGGAGTCTATTTAGACGAGCCACTCGCGATGATATAGAGGTCGCTGCCTTGCATGAAAGCTAATACGGCTACCACTAAGAAGGGGCCACGTGACAGTATTTTACTAGCAGAACTTGGCTTTATTATACGCCGATCCGGAGCGCCGTAAAGGGAGGAGCATCCAAGAATTAAATGCAGAGAAGAGGCAGATATTTTTGGAAAGGTTTAACCCGCGAAGATGTTACTATGCGAAAGGGCGGTGTGTGACCTATTCGGAATCGGTTCAAGATAGAAAAATGTTTGCGAAAAATTTTCTTCGTGACCACCAGGGCTCGGGAGTTAGTTCTGATTCTATGATACTTCAGGGTTTTTTATCTGTATTCCTTCAATATCTTAAATTATACACCTGTTTTTACCGATAGAACTACGCATTTATCGATTTGAAATATTTCATTTCAATGTCGTCGCGCAATGTTTGGTTTTGTTGATGATTTTAGTTAATTGTTAAGCTTCTTGAATACATGTTTTAATACGTCCAAAGATAACACTATTTTGTTCCGCGTTCTTTCGATTTATTACCAGCTCACTTTGACACATTTATCGATTCCAAATATTTCATTTGAACGTCGTCGCGTAATATTTGGTTTTGTTGGTGACTTTAGTTAATTTTTAAGCTTCTTGAATATATTTTTTGAACAAACATAACACACTACTTTTGTTCCATGTTATTTCTCGATATATTATAGCTCACTTTAATTTATTATTTTTAAGGTGTTAGTGCGAGGTTGAATAAAGAAGACAAAAATGCCTCTTTTGATTTTATCGACGATTCTCTTGTTGTTTTCTATTTTTTCATAATCTTTCTTACAAAGTGAGAAATATATTTTCCGGTGCTAAAACAATTGTTGACATATTTAGTAATAGCCATATGGCGGCGAGTCAAGTGCCTTCCTTTAATCTTACCGATATTAATTTTTCTCCATTTCAAGTTTCTCTTATAAATAGTTGATCGCGTTTGTATTCCTTTGCGGATTCAGGAAATTCCTTTTTTGTTCTAACGAATATAAATGTTTTATTTTTTAAAAAGTGTACATCGCTCCCGCTAAAATTCTCGACAACAGCTTGAATATTATTAAAATGGGACGGAAATGTGAGAAGGTGTTCAGAACTCCTTCATGGTAAAATATTTACAGTCAGAGATATTTTTTCCTTGTAAATTATTTGACACACGATTGCGTTAAACAGCTACTCCTTCACGAAAAGTTAGTATATATTCCAATCGAAATCGGTGCTAGTCCATTCGACACATTCCAGTTTCGGACATTTTTAACTTTTACTTGTACTAGTTCAGTTGTTACATGACTTTCGTAATTTCCTTAATCCAAGAGCTTTTTATTATGTTTAGTCGAGTTTCCCTCCGAAAATTCACGGGTTTCTAGTTTTTTATTTACCGGAAAGCTATTATTATTACTATTACTACCACGAATTATTATTATTACGCAAAATACCGTTTCTCGTACGGGTGAAACTGCACAAAATGCTCCCCACATCGAAAAATATAATTACAAATAGTTTTGTCTTATTTTGTGATAAAAATAAACTTTAACACTTTTTTAACAATTATATATATATATAATTTTTAAATCCCCGACGCATTTCGAAGCAAACACATCATGTTCACGGGAGTAATTATTTATGATAATTTATTATCCGCTAATGTGTTGTTCTTCGAATTCCATTCTAAAATTCAAACCTTGTATATAGAGGTGCTTTTACAGCAATACTAAGGAGCAAAAAAATTAACTTTTCGCAAAAATAAATCAAAAATTGCACCATAAAGTTGCTTAAACGTAATACCGAATAGTGAAATAATGAAAAAGAAGATGCACTAAACATAGGGGGAATGTAATTAACAGAAATACGAATTTAAACAAACAAAAGTACAAAATAGTAGAATTAAGATGAAGTAATAGGTAACCAAGATTACGTCTGAGGGAAAATTGTAGAGAAGGAAAAGCTAACAAAAATTAAAGAAATGTTACAGAAATGGGAAAGCGGACAAAAAATACGTAATAAACACACAGCGGGGTAAAATAAGGTAAAAAAAGTATGTATAAAAAAATAATAATTAACAATTTAAGATGTCGACATTACTTAACCGATGTATAGGAATATAATTTTAAATGTGCGAGATTATTTGTAAGACGTATTAACATAATCCCTTATCATATTTTTTCGAAAAAAGAAAGTAAAGTTAAAATTTGTTAGTGACTACGCAAAATGTTATCCCCCACAACAGTGCAAATATTCCGTAAATTATGTATGATGCTACCGGTACGGTAAATGTTGCCCGTGTCCTTATCATCGCTCTGTATTTTTAATACACGAGTGTCATTGATTAGTTTTTAATTGAGTGGTGTTCTATTATACCGTCAATCAGGTAGCGGTTTTGCTGCATTTATTGCCATGTAGGCTGTAGTGCTCCCGAGAAGTTCTTCGAAGTTTGTAAAATATTTTATTGAGCTGTCATGTTGTGTCGCATACGTTGCATAAAAATCAGTCGATGAAATTTATCTTAGTTTTTTTTAGTAAGAGTTTTTTTTTCTTTTTTGTATTGGATGGGGGGGGGTGTTGACACAAAAATATGTTTCTGATAGAAACAACTTTTTTTCTTATTTTGATATGTATCAAACACAGTCGACATGTCAAATTATTAATTCAATCAAGTTTAGCAATGAGAAAGATAAAGATGCGTCCAGCAACCACAATTAATAGTTGCGTTAAATTCGTTGCTATCCGAAAAGAACTATGACTCGAATAATTCTTTTGATGCGACCATTTTCACCGATGGTCCGAGCTTGAAGGTATCGGAGCTTCTTTTAACCTTGCAGATTTTAACTGGCCCTCTGATTCTCCTCTTGGATGTGACGTAAACTATATTTTCTTTGAATTTTCAAGACTTGTTAGCAAACTTTCCCTTTTGTATTCAAAAATCTCGACTCTTGGCCTTCCGACTCCTTACAGTGCTTCCTTTATCCTTTCCTACCCATCTCCAGCAATAATTCCCTTACTTCAATCCTTTGTTCTTTCCATCTCCTCAGAATCTAATTCTCTAGCATGATACATGCAAGCGATTGGGTCAAAGCCAAGGGCGAGGCGAAATAAAAAAAAAACAAAAAAAAAAACAGCTAGAATCTTTTTATCTTTCTTTTTTTAATTCCATATGTTCACAAATGATCATCCTACGATTTATTATTTTCATTATCTGTAATCGTCTTTCTTTCAATTATTTGGTTATTTCCAACTTCATAAGCGCTCTTCAGTTTATTTTTCCCTTTCTGATCATTCTCGTGATTTTATTACTCTCCGTATACGTACTCACCCCTCTCTCCGTTTATTCGCATTGATTTGTCATGGGTTCCTAGCCCTTCGAGCATCTCTAGCATCGAAGTGACGAATTCTTTAGCTCGACTTGCTGTTCATCCCGCTTCTTTTTGGAAAAATTCTAACCTACTGTCGCTTTGTGAAAGTTTCCATTTTAGATTTTGGATAAACATTTATGCTTGTTCTTTTTTTCTGTTCAACCCGTTCTTTCTTCTAATCCATGATTCGTTGTTCTGTTATTGTCTTCATTATTCGTCTGCATTTTAACCATATTCTATTATCTTCCTCCCGTTTTCGTTTTTCGTTGGCATTGTTTTTTTCCCTTCATTATTCAATCAGTTCTTCCCGCGGAACGCTGTGCTCCGTACTTCAGTTTGTTGGGACTTGAATTTCCTGCTTTTTATAGCGTTTCTTATGTCCTGTCTTTTCCTTCTTATCTTTCCTTTAACTATTTTGATCTTCCACAACCTCTCAAAGGGTCCTTCTAACTCATCCAGGTTTTTGTCCCAGACAGTCATTAAACAGGAATTTCGCGGTACTATTAGTTCCCTTTTTCATTCTCACGTATTCATCTTCACTTATGGCTCTAGGGGGCCTGGAGGGGTCCGAGCTTTCTTTATTCTTTCCGATTATAATTTCTTTGAATCTTCCGCCTTTTTGTTTTATTTTTACAGCCGAATTGATGGCTATCCTACGTGCGATAATTCATATCTCCTCTAATCGTAACTTCTTATTTCCGACTCCACGGGTGCTTTTCAGACTATCAGTTTACCTCTTCCGACTATATCATCCTTCGTATACGATCTCTCATTCGCAATCTTTCTTTTCATCACTTTATTCACGTTGATCTGCTGTGAGTTCCTGGTCATAGAGCCACCATCGAGCGTAACAAAATGGCGGATGCTTTAGATTAGGTTGCTGCTCTTTCCCGCTTTTACTTTTAAAAAAATTCCAAGCGCTAATATATTATCCTTAAGTAAGAAATTTCACTTTGAATTTTGGTCGGATATGTGTATGTCCTTCCTTCTTCACCAATAAAATCGTTCCTTCTACCTCTCAATTCAACCTAACCTTCCAATTAGAAAATCGTTGGTTCTTAGAGTTCCCTTCTCTTCCACGCTCTGCTATTGTCTCTATTATTCGCCTACACTTTAATCACACTTTATTGCCCTCTTCCCGCTATCATCTGTCTTTAGTCTCCTCTCCTTATTGTTCTCTACATCTTAACAAAGCAGTTGTCTGTGATGCTAATAACATTTTCTTTGAGTGTTCTGCTCTTTCTGCTGAACGTACTGCTTTTTTTTTACTCCTTCTAAAGTTACTGTTTCCTATTGTGCTTCCTATATCCTGTCCTTTCCCTCTCAGTCTGTTGTTCCTGTCATTTGTTACTTTGTTTCAGCTATTTCCGATCAAATTAAGTTCTATCAGTGAACTCTTCTTCCTATCGTTTCTGGGTGGAGGTCCTTGGTGAACGAATCCAAAAAAAAAAATATACATACTTTGTAATTTCTTCTCACTTTTATATATTGAAGTCTACATTTTGACAGAGTATTTATTTCGTCTTTTACTTTCCCATTCCTTTTTTAACCCCGTATTACTAAAATAATAATTAAAACAAATTTGGCGAGAATTAAAGCATTGATTATAAATATTTTCGGCAGCAACTATCGAAGCTAAGCACACACTGTTGCTGGATTGTGCTAATAATTTCTATGTAATTTTAATTTCTAAACCATTCTAATAAAATATGCTTTTTTTACGTGGAACCTTGTCAATATCATAGTTGCCAAATTATGTGTGCCAAATATTTAAAAAAAAAAAAATAACTTACATTTGGCTTCAATACTATAAATGAAAAAGTTTATCAACTGTTTGTTCTTACTTTTCCCACGTGGCTAATTAATTAATCATTAAATACTAAATAAAATTTAAAAACCTTTCCTTTACAACGCTGTAAACACTAAAATTGATATTTTTCGCCCCTTTTAACATAACGTGATGAATCGTAGACTAAAATTTGCCCCGGAAATAATTCTAATTAACTGTCAAAATTGTTTCAAAATTCATCCATTCAAGATTGTCGTGGACAGGGACAAACAGACAAGTTTTTTAACTTTCATTTATATATATATATGTATATATATATATATATATTCAATGTAATGTGCTCATTACAGTGTATAACAAGAAACGACTGAAGACAACTCCCGGAAACCAACGACCACTGATTCGGTAGCTGAACACTTCTAGGCCACCACGCTACTTATTTAAGATACATTTGGTAAACTTTATTTGCAATTTATAATAAACTGTCAGAAATAGGTACTTTTAAAAATTTATTTTGAAAAAAAGAAAAGAAAGAAAAAAGAGGTGAAATATTACGCCATTTCAGCGGATAAAAGAGCACATGTTGTGTCGAGTGATTGTCTGCTTGAGAGCAGCATAAAATGGTAGAAGAATTTTTGAAATTTGTTGCACTAAATGACTCTCCTAGTAGCCGGCTAATGTTTATTCGTATTATCGTTACTATTCAGTATTTATAATTCTGTTTCTTTTCGCCTGGCATTAACAGAGGAATTAAACAACATTGAACTCTTGAGTGAAGTACTTAAAAGGACCGGAGGTGTAGTGGCGTTTTGTCTGTGGCCGAAAATTTAATCGCGTTCACGGTATAAAATTAAGCGCTATTGCAATTCCACGTGGATTTGCTTTCCAGACATCTGTTGAAATTTAGAACTACCTATTTATTCAACAAGCGGTCATTCGTTTGTTAAAAATTGCACTAGAATTATTATATTAATTTGGAACTTCTTTTTAAAAGCTGCCAATTTTCAAGAAATTATAAAGGGAAAATTAAAATAAAAAAAAAAAAAATCAACCCCACTAAAGAATACGTAATTCTGTATCTATAATAGATTTTTTATCACGTATTTATTTAGGGCACAGACAAATTTTCCGATTTATTGCAAATGTGAAATCTGCATCTGAAAATCGTCATAGAATACAAGCGGTAACTTATTCTACGTTGCTACGTCAGTTTTTGACTGGAACTGCAAATGATAAAAAATTCCTTCTTGTAAAAAAGTCTATACAATAATATATTGTCATCTTACAAAAAATTATTACTGCGCCCCTCACAATAATAAAGGAATCCAACGTTGAAGATTAGATTGTAATGCGCAAAGCTAGACATCAAATAAAAGCTGAAATGTGTGAGTGAAAAATTAATTGATAAAAATATGACCAGAAAAATTTGCACTGAGGAACGAATTTATGCACTATTATTTTAGGAATATTCCGCTGCCCTCTTGCTTTTTAAGTGTTTCTTTATACACAACGGAAAAACAGTGGTTTAATTATATACTAAAAACTGAAAAAACATATTTTAATTTCGGATTTCAAGTTTACCGAGCGCTAGGGGAGGGTCGTCAATATTTTTTTTTTTTTTTTTAATAATTTTCGGGTCCCACAAGGCACTAGCCCGTCTGTGGATTCCCAACATAATTATATCATTTATTTGTACAATATAACATCGACTTAACTTAAGTACTCTATACTTTCTGTTACACTATAAAAAGTATTAACTTATATATATTACTATACTATAAAATCCACACTCTCATTATTTATCATTTATATTACAATCATACCATCATCTAAAATACGGATATTAACCTAGCACAAGTTTTCTAGATATTCAACGTGCCACATCGAGTTTCGACACCACGTTTTTTATTCAAAAGATAAACCACGACCCGATTAATTATGACTACTGTTAAAGTTTTTAAATTGTTTTTTTATTGTTTTTATTTTTTTTTCTGTATATTGATATTTCGTAATGTATGTGTACGCTTTTCAATGCATTCTTGGTGATTCGCTCATATCTATCGGGGAAGTACTCGTAGTGTCCGGCGAACAAAGAACGCTACTACTCGACACTGACGGGTAACTGGCATTTTGCATGTTACGCATTTTTCTTCGCATCGACTTCCGGTATTTTCAATGGAAAGCTAAAAACTATCTCGTTAATTAATCAGGCTCTTAACTGCTGCCAGACAAGTAGTGGCAGATTTTTCTCTGTTTCATTCGGCATCGGTACTTCACTGTAGAGGTGTGAAGATCCACTCCGTTAGAGCAGTTTTGGGTACATATATTATGTGTCCTTTTCGACTACGCAGATGAATATCCGCTTCTCAACTCCAACTTCAATCGAGTTATCTATTTCATACCTAGTGTATAATCGCAATCTTCGGTTGCTTATATTCAATTTCAACTCTGCGTAACACTTTGAGCGCACAAAGCAACAGAACGTTGAGGTCACGGGTTCGAGACTTGTCTCGTTCCGGATCCAAGTCGCTTCCAAGTTTGTACCTAATCTGAAATCGAATATTGGTTATGCCAAAGAAATCTGGGGAAGTAAAGGCGAATCCCAAGTAGAAAGGAACTGGCCCTCCTACTCTCCATTAGTGCCGTTGGGCTTAGTACCATTATGAAAAGCTTAACTTCACAACCCTCGACACCCTGCTAAAGCGTATACGCGACTTACTTTACTTTATACTAGAGTAGTAGGTTTCGTGTGAATATTTTCTATCAGAAGATCTTTAATTCTGTCGTGAAGAACACGCTCCTCCGCTGGAAGACCCGCGTTCGGGCGCGGGCACAAAACAATAATCTTTCCGCGTTTTTTGTTTATCTTTTTTTTTCCAAGGAAACAAAAAGAAAAAAAAAAAAAGGAAGAAGAAAGCCTAATGCATTGTAAACTGAATGCGTGGTCATCCAATAAATCTGGGAGGGGCGCCCTATCTTCCAAACCCCGGATTCGGGACTCAAACAGATATAGAAGGGAGTTTAAATTCATTTTAGCAACACCTAATTTACAAAATTTATTACGTGTAGGCCCCCGATCCGTCAGAATTTATTACATTGACTCCCGGAACAGTGGGACTCCGATAAGCATTTGTTGCAATATAAAACTGTGTCGTTTAGACCTCACCATGTAGCAAGTTTCCCTAGTTCTCCATATATTATTTTATAATAATTCGTTTTCTTTTTTTTCTTTTTTTTAATGAGCTGGTCGACCAGTAAGTGTCATTTGCTCAAAAACGCTGGAAGATGGAAATAGCTAATAGATATCTTATATATTGAATTAATACCACGAACCAGAATTTATTTATAGTAAATTAATTAAAAATCAACATGTTTTATGACGACAAGGTTGATTTTTATGTTTTTATATGAACGTATGAAATATATATATATATATATTACTTTTCAAGGTAATAATTTTTGCTTGTAAAGTAACGAAACATTTCTGTACGGCAAGATAATTGTATAGGTGGGGTTTTATCTGAATCGATTAAATTAAAAATTCAAGCGACAACCACGTCTTTCTTTAGATTCTTACAGCCCATACCATACATCGTAATAATCCGCATTAGCTCGAAGCGCGCAGCTAATACGTTTTAATTAGCGAATCATGCTTGTTGTCCTTCAATTTTAACCGCTGGCTAAATTTTGTGCGCGTAATGAAATAAAAGACGCGAGCTTGAGTGCCTGCCGGGTGAAAAACTCGACTCTCTCGCTAATGATCACAGCAACATGTAGACGAGCGAGTACTCGCACCCCTACCGAACACAACAGCGGCAAAGAGCTAAACTGCTATTGTTGAACTTTAAACTTTTCGCCGTTTTCTTCTAAACCGCAACAATGCAATAAACTGCTAATTTAAATATTAAACGTAATGAGATTTTTTAGGGTAATTTTTTCATTTTCTTCATTAAAAAATTACAAAGAAAGCGAATTTTTTTTTTCATTTTCCATTCCGCTCCGCCATGCCTTTTCAATTAGAGTAGAAAGACGTTCTCTTATATGACGAGCACTTTATTTTTTTATTTGTTTTTTATTTATTTTTTGTTTTTTATTTTATTTTTTTGGTTTTTTATTTATTTTTTGTTTTTTATTTTATTTTTTTGGTTTTTTATTTATTTTTCGTTTCGGTTGCAGTATCAGACACGCGTGCGCATAGTAATTAATTCGGAACTTAATTGAACGACTAACGTTGCAGTTGGTCGGCAGAGTTAATTTCATCATCTCGAAACGGCGAATCCCGCTGTGTATAAATTGTAGCTAGCCGGTTAGTGCTCGAGATGCTGCCTGCCGGTTGCCCGGGTCCGTATTGTAATCTCGCGCTATGTGGTCGGCTAGATTTTATTAGTAGCTCGACCGACTGCTCAGCCGGGCCTTTTTTGTTCTCTATCCGCGCTCATTTTGCACATCCAGCGCACCTTGCAATTAACCGAACAGAACATTCATCAATCTGTACTTGCAGCGCGTATTCTATTGCGAAAATTTCGACATTATTCCCTACTTTCGACATTTTAATCCGGTACTTTTTCGATTTTTGTCTTTTATCGTTATTACTACTTTCTTTTCGCTGTTAGCACTATCATCCGGATGATAGAGGGTCTCCCCTCGGGTTCATCATGCTCTTGCATCCTTTTCCGCGTTCCTATCACAAACCCCACAACCTTCTCTCCCTTCCCATCCATTCTCCTTTTTTTTCTTCTTCGGCGATAAAGTTCTCCGTACGTTTTTTGTTTCTCCTCCGAATCATCTGTGATCATTTCCTTCTCCGCTTCTTTCCTTCCTTCAAATTCGTTTCTATGCTCAAAAGCAGTTTTCCCTCTCACTGTGCGCAACCTATGCAGCTTTTTATTTTCCCCCGTTAATCGCGGTATCTTCTCATTTATTGAACCTATTACATTCTTAACATTTGTCCCTTCCGTCTAATGCATTTCAAAAGTGCCTTCTTCTTATTAGACCTTTATTTCTTTTGCTATTATTATTATTATTATTATTATTATTATTATTATTATTATTATTATTATTATTATTATTATTATTATTATTATTATTATTATTATTATTATTTTTTATAATGAGTCCTATTTAAATAATATACAACGTTTTACCCTTTTTTTAAACGCGAAACGCGCGTTTATAGGCTAATGGGGAATATTAAATTTTCGCGATACGTGATGAATCGTGTCGTTAGATGTTGAACACTACACTTACGGAAGACGTAATCTGTAATTATTTGTATCGCACATTATTTTTTTCTGTTTACTTTTATCGCTTCTTTTTTTTTCTTTTCTTTTCCATGTTTTAATTAATGTCATTCTTTGCATACTCTTCGAGCTTCGAAAATCGATTTTCTTATAAATATAATTTTTCCGCTTCTGTCAGAAGGCATGACTTTTATATTCTACTTTTTTTTCTTACTTAACTTTTTAATCCTACGCGTCTTACCATTAATTTACGTGAAGATTTTTTAATATTTTTTCCAACCACCAATTGTGCAAAAAGTTTTTTAAATTATGTGGAATAATCACATTACGTATATAACAGGTAGTTTGAAAAGTCCTAAGACTAACGTGTAAAAATACAGTTTTGTTTTTGGCAAAATTCGACTTTACTGGTCAACACATAGTCACCTTCTATATTATTCTAGAACGATATAATCATTCCATCGCCGCTCTAGCATTTCTATGCTTTTCTTATGAGGCGATTTGTCCAACAAAATACGCTTCATTTTCGGCGGTCTCATCTTCATTAGAGCCCTACATCTTCTGCCAGCGAGTATTTTTTTGTAATTTGCCAAAAAATCGCTAGAGGATAGTTCGGAGAATACGGTGGATGCGGAAGCAATTCGAAATGAAATTCGAAATGCAATTCGTGCATTTTTTCCATCGTTGCGATGCAAATTGGTTTGGTAAGAGGAGTACTTTCCTTCTCTGCATTTGGTTCAGTTTTTTTTACGATTTCTTCCGCTAACCGTACCCGGGAACGCCATATAACATTCGCTATTGATAGTTTTTCCTTTTTCGAATGAATATTATGCCATGCGCATCCCAAAATACGGATAGCTTTGCCAGCCGACTGTTGCGTTTTTGGTCACTTTGGTTCTTCTCTCTCATCCTTTGTCGTCCACTCAGCTGACGACTGCCGCCGATTTGACTACAAACATACATTACAAAACAAACTGACCCCAAAGTAAACTAAGATTCGAATTGACACTCAACTCAAATCAAGGTTAACCAAGTCAGGTCCAAAACAAGAAGTGTCCAAACGATTCCGCCAAAATGACGAACGGGCCCCCCCTATAGAGTGCGCATGTAGGAAAATTTTGAAAAATGCGAATAACAAGAATTTTGTTTATGTTAGATGAACTTGTGAATGCATAATTACATTAAATAATTAAATAAAAAGCTAGGGCATGGTTATATAAGTTAAAGTTACATGCTCTTTCGCCTTTTCTGATTAATTTCCGTCGAGTTTATCGCGGAGCATCGAATTTTACTGGAGGCCTTATTGCAACTATTTACAAATGTTGTAGCCCTGCATTTAGAAGCAAAATTACCGTATTTAATTAAAATTTCATTTAAATTTAAATTGTACTCTAATAAAATTGAAGAGACGCGTTTTAAACAGCCCTGGGGGAAGAAATTGTAAACCCTTTTTCGTTTGTTGCAAATGTGCAACAGAGCATGTAACAATCGATCGTAACTGTGCCCAACCAGTGTGCTGTTGTCAGTCCTATTGCATTGCCTAGCGTTCTGTTAATAATTCCACAGCCTGAAATTTGCTAATCTAGTGGCATTCTGTTAATATTTTTACGTTGTTTGCATTTTTTTTCCACCGTTTGTTAGTGTTTTTTTTCTTCTATTTACTAGTGCAAATTCAGGCCTCTTTTCGTACGGCGAAAAGTGTTACAATCATGTGACATATTAATAGAAACCAATATACCGGCAAAGGCGAAGACGCCGTTAACGACATAATAAATTACCGTAATTCTGCCTGCAGCCAGCCTGTGATGAAGGCTACGGTTTTACTGTTGTGAATAATTCCGCTATGTTGTTGTTGTAATATTCCTCATTAATTTGCATTTTCTTCGCTGTGTAACGTTCTCGGTGCTCTAAATAAATTATGCCAGCCTAATTATGAACCATCAGAGTGAACTAACATCGCAAATGTTAAAAGAAGATAATTCATCACTACTACTAAAAAGCATTTCAACTCTGCGATATACATACATACATACATATATATATATATATATATACATACATATATATATATATATATATATATATATATATATATATATATATATATATATATATATATACATACATATATTGGGAGGAGGGAGCTTTTTGACATTTTTATATGTAGTTTTTTGTTTTTTTTCGTCTTCTTTTTAGACTTTTTTCGTCATTCCATTCATTATGAGGCCTGTCTGGCTCAGTGCGATTCTAGACTTGCTGCCACCAATCTTTCTTAAAGATCTTTTCTTAAGTGTCATCTCCCGCAGCTTTTAAAGCCTACCTTAAACTCTTTGTGATTTTCATACTATATTTCTTCTCCGCCACGTGGCTCGTCAACTAGGGACCTTTACCCAGAAACAATTAGAAAGGAAAATAAATCAGTTATATCTTGATACGGTATCATTAGGAGGAAGGAACGATTAATCGGAACGAAATCCACGGGACAATCTGATCATTAAGTTTTTAGTGAAATTAAACTGATGGCCGAGATTGGTTAAGTAAGCATGAAGTTAATTAGGGAGGTAATAGAAATAAGATAAAAAATAAATTTCGATCCGGGAGGTAGTCTAAAACTAGTTAAAATCTCGAAGTGTGTGAAATTGGTTAGATAAAAACGTAGTGGGAAAAAACTGACCAAAGTTTTTTTTTGTAAGTTTTTAAATTCTATTTATCGTTTTCCTCTTGGACAGGCCAACAAAGGACAACATTTCCCAGATTCAAAGGATTCGAAGAGTAATAAGTTACAAAGAATGTGACTATTATGTTAGAATGTAGTTACAGATTGAGGAAGTAAAAAATAACAAAGTAATATAGAAGCATTATAAGAAATGACAGGACACACGTTTCGAAGTTGCAAAGAGACGTTTAAATCTCATGTGAAATTTAAATCGGAAGGATCAACACAGAGATGACGAAACAAGAATAAATAACAGAAAAGAAACGCTGGAAGTAGACTACGATTAAAAAGGAAGGCGAACTGTGGAAGAAATAACAACGACAAACGTTAGCAAAAATTATTGATCCGAGGTAACATAGCGTATAACAGCTAAATACAATAAAAAATGAGAGCTGGAGATTATGATACGAATGAAGAGAAAAAAAGACAAAGACTCTCCGAGGGTATTTTGGGTCATTTACCAGCAGCTGAATGTGCCGAAAAATCGCCTAAATCATTACCAGCAATATTGCAATGACCGCGTATCCGGAATTAATATCGATCGGTTCGATGTAACAAAGCCATACATCCAACGAGCTATACCAATGTAACTTTTTATAACTTTCAGAGAACTAATCGGCGCAGTATATTAAATGTTTTGCTTGGTACACATAACAGATTTTCAACGGAAGTCAGCGAGATCTAAGCACGCGCCTCCCCTTATGATATTTAAAGCGTTGCTCTGCGCACCGTGCCTATTTATGGGTGACTTCTGTTTCAAATTTAAGTGATTTTAATGTGTTACAAAAGTACTATGTGCGTCGTCTTTGCAAAAATACGACGGTCCCTTTAAGCGGTGGGGAAATGTTAGCAACGTAAACAGAATGCACAAGTAGGCTTTAAGGACCTACAAAGATGCTTTGAAAGTGGTGTGAAGACGAATTTAACCGCAAAACTTTTATTTGCCAAAAACGTACCGATACGTATCGTTATAAGTAACATATCCCCTTACACCTGAGGGATTAAAAGTGTGTTTTTAGTCAGCGAATGAAAAAAGTAATCCTGTACTAATATAATCGTTCTTCCAAATCACTGTAGCGCGCGCAATTCTATGAATCTGATGGATTGTGCAGAATCTTAGAATACATCATGGGCAAACAACAAATTTTGTACTTCTTATTCCCGTGTTAAATATGTAGTTTTGTACATAACGCAGAAGGTGTAACATTATTCGCTTGTACGGCGACCGATACGCTGATATTAAACTTTTAAGTGAAGATATGTCAATAAATTTAAATTGGTCAGTTTCATGATTTAGAATTATTTTAGTGGTCACAGATTGAGATTGTTTTTGTTTTCATAATTTCTCATTAGGTTTCCACGATTATAACGTATCGCGTGGTACTCACTTGATTATTCTTCTTATCTGTGTGTTTTCTGAGAAATAAATAAATTTATAAAATTAATTCTTACACATTAAGCTTGAAAGGAAAACTAAATTAAAATTATACTATAAAAATATAAAATATTATTAATAATCAAATAAGTAAAATTACAAAAACATTAAAACATACTACGTGCCAACTAATTTCGGATAACTTGATATTTATAATTATGGCACTAAAATTATAGAAAAATTGAATTGAATGTTAAATTTTAAAGGGCTAAATCCGAACCGAAATAATATAGTCAACTAATTTTTTCGGAAAAATTTACAGAAACGCTCTAGACGCACTATGGCATATGCCCGATTCCTTTTTTTGATACTTCAGGGAGCTCATTTCATAGCGCATTGTTTGTGTTTATTTTATTATTAATATTATTATTATTATTATTATTATTATTATCTTAGCTCGATGTCTACGCATTAGTGAATTTCAATGTATTATGATTAAAAATTTAAACATATATATAATAATAAACTGATTGCAGTTTTAATTATCATTATTATTATTATTAATAATATTAAAGATATTTAACGTTTGATAGTTGTTATTATCAATTTTTTTTAAAGAAACGATTTTAATTTTATAATTTCAAAAATAACATCGCCGACTTCTATTCTACAGAATTTTGCCAATATGATTCTTTGTAGGATTTGAATTTGAAAAATCATTATCTTCATATAAATTCAGTTCCATATCTTCTTCTTTATCGTCTATTACTCGTTTCGAGCACCGCGACACCATGGATCATCGTAAATAAGCGTGCCCAGTCACCATGAGGTCCTGTCTGTTGCCCGATCGATCATCTCACGTAATGACTCGACACCAGCTATAGGAAAACAGAGAAGACACCAGTGTATTAATGAGACACATATTTATACTAATTGTTATCGCTCTTCCATACTTCTGTTAACTGCGATGATGCCAGCTGTGCTATCGCTATTCGCCGTTTAACTTCTTTTCTTTTGTAATCAGCGTTCCTAAGTATATAAATTTATTGATCACTTGCAGGTCGCCTAGATTTCGTTGATTCTGTGCTTGACTGTGTTGCTATTTATGATCATCACCTTAGTATTTTGATATTATTTAACTTGCATTTTCCACCATATATGTATTTGTAAAAATCGGTTTATTTCTTGTAGGAGGAATTTTTCTCGTTACTTAATAAGCTGTGAAAGAAATTAAATGTAAACGTATTAAATTTAAACTATGAATGATAAAAAAAAAATAAATAAATAAATTAAAAGTAATAATTTTTACCAGCTTACGTAACACTAATCTGTCGCCATTTGTTTTAACTATTTCATGTAGTACGTTCGATTATCATACGATACCAGACCGGAACTGATATTGCAATTGTTCACAAGAGAGTGGACGTTAGAGTTACCGAAGTTGCTGATAACAGTCCAGGGTGGTAAGGCGAATTTCGAATTACAGCCGAAATTGAAGAAAATTCTACGAAAGGGACTTTTGAAAGCGGCCAAAACTACCGGGGCCTGGATATTTACCGGCGGAACAAATACGGGTAAGCGAGTCCTCGTTTTTACTTTTTCATTAAACTATTGGATAAGGGTCTTAGATGGGGTAGAGCTTCGGAAACAACAAAAAGTAGAGAAATTGAAGAAGCCAGTGTGATTCGAAATAACGGAAGAAACTCTGAAAGAAAGGAAGGAAACATCAAGAATATCTTTAATAAGTTTCTTAATTATTCTTGCAATTTAAATTTGGTGTACCGAGACTTTAATTAAGGTACGAATGTTGTTTAAGAATAATCTAAATATAGGGGATACTACGATTTTTCTTAAACATGCCTTAATTAAAGTCTTGCTACACCAAATGCAATTTGCAAGAATAATCAAGAAACCCATTAAAAAAAATTCCTGACGTTTCCAGTACTTGGTTTGTAGAGAAAACGAGTGATTGCGTTGTTATACTCGTTTAATATGGTTTCTAATTATTAGTTGTGATGTGAATTTGTTGCTGACGCTAATTACGGTACGAATGTTGTTTAGGAATAATCATAATATCTCTCCTTTCAGGTATATTATATTTTACTGTAAAATATATTATCTTCCTGTCGAATGTAATCTGTATTTTACTTTTTAGTGCATTTTTATTACATTTTTAGAGTAAATCTTGACAAGAAAAGAAAATTTTTAGTTTGAATGATAATATGTATATTCCAACTTAAAATGATGAGAGCTGGGTGTTTATGTAAAAATGCATTACCGGCATTGACAGGTGCAATTTCTAAAAAAGAATATCATTGGGGTCGGTTCAGATAGTCAAAATTTATACGCGGTAATTTAAGATACGCGTACTGTTTCTGACAGCAATGAACTCATAAATTGGTGATTTAGATTTTTTTTTTTTTTCTATTTATCTTGGACACGTTTACAGCGAACCTTAGCTCAGAAACCATAAGAGGGAGAAGAATCAATTAGATATAGACTAGGTCAGATATTGATAAAATACGAGAACTAAGGATTGACGGGAATGATAAAATATGAGATACAATAAGGATTATCCTAATTGACAATAGATAATATTACAAAACGGTATGTTCATTCAAAAGGGACGGACATCCGAAGAAAATATGGTTAGGATCGCAGACGGCTTCGTCGTTAATTGGAGTGGATAATTAGAGGAAAGTGCGAAAAACAAACGAAAACGTGAGGACGGAAGGAGGGTATGATTAAGATGTAAACGAATAATGGAGACGATAGCGGAACGGCGAAGCGAAGGAAAACCATAAAACCAAGGCCGATTAGGAAAATTAGGTTGGATAGCTAAGCAAAAGGAAAGTTGATTGCAAACGGAAGAGGCATAAATGTCCGATCAGAATCTAGTATGGAATTTTTTACATGGTGGAAGTAAATTAGAAGCAGGAATTTTTGTGAAAAAAAGCGGGAAGATGCAGCAATCTGAGCCAAGGAATCTGCCGTGTCATTATACCCATATGGTTGAGGACGCAGAGCAAATCGATGTGGATAGAATGAAATGAGAAAAGAGCGTGAATAAGAGATCTAATAGAACGATAGGTCATGCAGTGAGAGCTCCCCTTAAAAAAAAAAAAAAAAGCTAATACGGAGGGGGGAAAAATCGGATTAGTGAGAGAGGAAATGTGTGGAGCTTTAAGAGCACACCAGTCAGAGATAATCAAATATTTGGAACAAGATTGATGGGAGGAAATATAAATGACAATCAGGTCTCTTCTTTTCAAGTTAAATCGTATTCAAAATACCTGTCTTCGTCTTTGCTTTGGTGCCTTAAGATCAACCCCAGTGGCGGCTATCCTTGCTGAATCCCATATTCCTCCTCTCTTTATTCATAGATCTCACTTGGGGTATCGCTACTTGATTAAGTGCCTGCCTGTTTATTCTTCTTCATTTGTTTCTTCTTACTCTTCTATCCTTCACAAATAGAGATTTGCCTCTCATAAAACACCAGTCTTAACCCTTACTTCTGTTCATCTTCTTCAATGTTCGCCATTTATTTATAACCACGAAAAACTTCCTTATTTCTCTTTTATCTTTTCTAATTATCTTCATCCTGTAAATATCTTTCTTTACCGTCCTGTTCTAAATCCGTCCCTCAACATGTCGCCAAAATTGAATTTTCCAATGTTTCAGATTCTCTTTTCCCTACACACACCACTATCTATACTGCCGGTTCCAAAGGGCCAAATAGAGTTGGTTCTGCTTTTTTTTCTGTCCTCTGAATCTTTTAAACTTCCTTTCTTTTACTCAATTTTCTACGTCGCGTCTATTGGTATTCCACGCGCTGTCCTCTTTGTTTCCTCATCATTGCTTTTCCATAAAGTACTCATAATTTCGAATTCTAAAAGTGCTCTTCAAGCTATCGCATCTTTTTTTGCTCCCTCTTCCGATTATTTAATATTTCTCATACGTTCCCTCATTAATGATCTTTCTTTTCTTCGCTCAATCGAGATCGATCTTTTGTGGATTCCTGGTCATTTATAAGCATTGAGCGTAATGAATTAGTGGATACTCATTAGCCCATTCTTCCATTTCCAGTGGAAGATTTTTAGGCACCTTCTCTGCTCTTCTCAACCGCTCGTTCCAAACTATTGCTCAACTCTTATTCTTCTTTATTTTCTAATCCTGTCTCCTTTTATCTCTCCATTCAGCCATCTCTTCCTCCTCGTCCATAGTTTTCTTATTACTTGCGCTCTCTTAAATGCTCCACAATTCCTGCTATTTGTCGTCTTCGCGTTAACCACAGTCTCCTTCTCGCATCGTTTTCACGGTTTTCATCTAACTTCATTTTGTACTTTAAGCAGAAAGCGGGAAATGCACCAAAAAAAAAAAAGAAAAAAGGAGGTACATTTTTTTTTTTCAAAACGGAAAAATATAGAATCATGAATATTTTTTTTGTGCTTGGAAAGCGGAAGAACGGGTTTATGTATCCACAAATGAATACTTTACCCTTCCTATTGACCTTAACATCTTCGTTTTTTCACCTATACTTTGTAAACTTTATCGAACATTAACTCTTGGCGTGATAATTGGTTTCCACACAAATTTGCAAATAAACGTCCATGTCGCGAAAATTGTCGCATCCAAAAATATATTGATAATCGTAGAGGAGGGAATCACGATTCCGCTGCAATTTCGTAATGCCGCAAAATGACTGCAAATTCAAAAATAAAGAAAAATTAGGGGTAATGGAAGCGATGAAGTCAGCATAAACCGCGAAAAATGTGCGCAGAAACGGTGGTGTATGTGAACACACTTTTCGAAATGGAAGATTAAAATTTATTTACGCCTCCGGTGAAAGTTCGGCAGAAGCGCAGTTTACAAGATGGAAATAATTCGAGTCGGTGAGGTTAAAATTCAGGGTTTTAGTTTTGTATTTTTCCAACTGGGAAAATATTTTTCCAACTACATTCTGCAGCCAAGACGACATCATTGGTCGTTCCTTCATTTCAGACGCGCATATTTTGACAACGAAACGCGTCTCTATTTTTCCTATTTTCACGCCAAAACGGACGGGAGAGGCATTATTATCTTTTGAGAGGCGGTGAAGTGAGGTCGTGAAGTAGTTTTTAATTTAATGTAGATAATTTAGTTTAAAAAGCTGAATGGCCGATGGACAAATTGCGCTGTTTGTTTACGAAAAGTTTGCTCGTTATGAAATATGTACTGTCCCGGAAAATGGTTCGGTGGCCGGTCGGAAGGCACTCGTTAAATTTCGCAATAACCCCGTCAGGGTCGTAGAAGAAACTTTCTTGTCGGATTATTCGAAAGTTTGTCGCGAGCAAACTCCTCCACTGCTAATCATCGCGTCCGTCATCCGACGACCAGTGTCGCCCTCAGTATTAAAGCTTTTACTGGTTAAGTTGGTGTACTTGGTGTGGCTATGAGCAAAAACCGTTATACAACTCGTTAATAAAATAATAAGAAAAATCATTTATCGTCATATACCCGATATTCTTTTGGAGTACGATCGATGCCTATTAAATTATCGATACGTATTTTTCTTTTTTTTTAAATTTCGACATGTAAAATAATTTTCTTTTTTTTTTAAAAAAACAAAAAAAAACGAGGTCACTCAAGCGCAATATTTTATTCGCCGAAAATTTTATAAAGATAACCGTCATATTTATGTACATGTAATGAGCTAAAGTGTGTATACCGATTTCTGAAGTGTTTTAAAACTTTTGTTGTAATCGCGCCTTTTGAACTTTTTGCAGACTTTATTGATTGTTTCGTTAAGAGGAACCGAATATTATTGCATCGATATAAAAAAAAATACAGGAAAAAATTATTTATTTACTCCGAACGTCTGTTTTTTGCCTTTTTTTTAAAACTTTCCGCAAACTTTCAGCTTCGTTAAGGACAATTAGCGAGCTCTCTATCAGTTACAAGACGCTCGGAATTTTTGTTCTCGTCTTTAATGTTATTCTCGTACTGAACACTTATAGTAATTGTCATCCTATCGTTTTACAACATTTTTCTTTCCAACGCTGTCGCGAATGGTTCTAAAAAAAAAAAAACAAAAAACAAAAAACAAAATCAGTATTACGCATTCCCGGTTTTGTTATAAAGCTCAAATGCGATGTTAAAAAAAAAATCGTAACTTTAAATTATTTAAAACTATTAACCAGTTTGAACCGGTTGGTAAGATAGTGGAAGAGTTCTTAAATCATTAAAAAATCTTCCAGTATCTTACCAACCGGTTCAAACTGGTTAATAGTTAAAAAAAAAAGAAGAAGAAGAAGAAAATTTGCATAAAGGTGTCAAATACAACATTTGCATATTATACCAATCCCGTGAAATTCTTAACATGTCTTTCAATAATTTAAAGCTACATTTTTTTTTTAACATTGCATATGCGTAATCCTGATTTTTGTTTTTAGGTACGTTAACAAAGAGTAACAGCCCAATCAACCAAGGAATCTAAATAATAGCTCAAAAAGAACATTACATATCAGTTTTTAATCTGATGCGAGATAGAATGAATGAAAGAAGCTAGAATGGGAACAACTGATAAGGGAGTAGGAAAACCAATATTCGAAAGTTGAGAATAGAAAAGAGAAAGTTCCGAGGAAAGTAGGGAAAATTCGGAAAAAACATAATTAACATCACACAGAAAAAATAAATTTTCGGGGTGTAGAGGTACCACGAAAAAAAGACGAGGCGAGAAAACTATGAGCGAAATGAAGGTGACATATGGCAGTGATTAGAGGACAACAAAGAGAAGGAAACTTGTCAATCCAACCGGTGAGAGAAGGTAAAAATTGAATGAAAAGATAAAAGAAATCGGACTGCAGAAAAAGGAAAAATAAGTATTCCATAATCTAAGGTGGGATATATGATTAATATTGTGAACAGGAAATTTATGAAGAGGGTATTCATGCCCTTGAGCGAGCCAAAGAATCAGCCACCTCATTACCCTCAATTCCAGTATGGCTAGGAATCCACAGTAGATCTATTTGGATAGAACGGAACAGAAATAATTCATGAATTAGATTGCGAATAAGAAGAACGAAGGTTCAAAAGAAGGCAACGGTGAGGGAGAATAAATCATCTGCGAGACACTTTCAGAGTGCAAAAAGGAAAGAAGAAGAAAAGATTGCATGAAGTATGGAAACAGATTCAGCAGTAAAAACAGAACAGCAGGAAGGAAGTTTAAAGGATTCAGAGTAGTTATGAGAAGGAAAAACGAAAGAAGCACCAACTTTACCAGCCTTCTTAGACCCATCAGTAAAAATAACGTCATGATTAGGATATAAGGAATTTAAAACCATGTGAAATTCGGATCTAACTATGGAGTGAGGAAAGAATTTAACAGAACTTGACAAATTTAATATACGTGAGGAGCATGCAAGAGACTGAAATAATTAAGGAAAAAATACGGAAATTTATCATTAAAGAAAATATAGGGAGAATGAAGTATCTGAAATCAAAAACTGATATTTTTTATGAAGCAATGTTCTAGGTTAAAAAAATCGAATACTAGCGTTTATGCATATTAATGACTATCATTTTTGCACCAGAGTTAATATTAAAATTTCGTATCAACTAGTTGTAACATTTTATGTAACAGAATTGTTAAGTAATCATAAATTTAAAAAAAAAAAAACAATCAATTAAAACCAACTCTTCTATAAAAATTATAAAAGACCATCATCTAGTCGGTGTCTCCAAAACGAAATCTACAGGATCAAATTATATATATCATCATTTATTTTTACTCTAATTTCGAATATGGGATTATCTTCTAATATATATATATATATATATATATATATATATATATATATATATATATATCGACATCATCATCATCTAGCATTCCCATAGCCGAGTTTTGCTGTCGTCCCTATTCATATTTATGTCTGCTATGGGATATTAATCCTATTTTTCGGAATGTTGTGAAGCTGCATAAAGAACATCTGATTGACAATAGAAAAGAATAGAGTTAGAATAGAAACAAAGACGACATAGTGACGCTACAAGGAACACTGGAGCTATAGCGCTTCAATCTCCTATGCTGCTCATTCAATCCAAGTAAATGCTTCAATGGCAAGGCGAACCTAGACGACTGGCCAATCTGGTCTGAAACGATGACTCGTGAACTAGGAAAAGTAGGATAGAAAGATAGTGCAAGATATGAGGAAGAAGTATAGGAAAATAGAGGACAAAGATGAGACTGCCACTATTTTGGGGTGACACTTTAGCCTTTAGATAAAAATCCTAACCGCAAGGCAACGGGTTGCTGTTGAGGAGGTAGCGGTGTAAGGCTTTGACAACAACCAAAACTCGCTGAGGGTGAAACAGTCGCAGGAATTTTTCAGGTTTTTAGTAGACAGTTTTTAAAGATGCTCATCTGCGACGTCATGCCTCATAGCCCTGTCACTGCTGAAATCGCTTCCAAGAAGCTTTCCACCAATAACCGCAAATAGTTTTCGACTGCTAATGTAATTGCTAGTGCTATTTATCAACTGCTATCGCTATTTAAACGCTATTGCAATTTCAAAGCTATTATTTGTTTAGTCTAGCCTATTATTATTTAAAAGTGGAGAAATTAACTAAAATAGTTGGAAATTATGAATTTTTATATAACAAAAAAAAAAAACATTAACTTTTAATATTTTGTATCATAAAAAATATATAGATAAAGGCAAAATGCGTAACACTTGCGCATATATAACAAATCTAATAATAAATTAAAACGTTAAATTATTATAATAAAAAAAAAAAAAATGAATCAGTAATTTAATCACAAACTGTCATTTTTAAGATTCCGTACACATATATTAACGGAATCCTAATAAAATGATTTAAAAACGACAAAAATATCAAATAGAAATCAATAATTCACGAACGGATTGACTTATGAACTGGATCATAAATTACCCTTAAAATTATTTTTAAGACAATATATAACTCCAAGCTAACCGATTACCTTGGGCGCCAAAAAACACCTAAAAAACCGCCAGGAATATATAATATTATGAAATATAAAACGACCTCAGAAATCACTTAAAAATTCATAACTCATCACCAGATAAACCTATAAAAGTGAAATTCGAAATATATAACAAAACCCAGAAACTCTTTCATAAAAGTAAAAAATGATAATTTAAAAATTATTTATACCCCCCTTTGAACCCCAAAACAGCAAAAAAATTATGTTCATGTAAACAATAACTCGAGTAAAAAAGTAGAGAAAACCAAAACTTACGTCAATCATGTGCACAAAAGAGCTTTATAGGAAAACCATAACCGAGCTTACACAACTTTAAATCGAATTTCATTTCCTTAACGAAACTTCCGAAGTTGCTGTAAAAAAGTGACATGTCCGGCGCTGCTAGTATTATAGTTGAAAATTTTAAACAGGGTTAAAAATATCCGCAACCCTGTATATTTCTCTAGTTTGTAGCATCCAGATATCCAACTCTAAATTGGACCCTTGGGGGGCCAAAAGCTCGAAATTTTTCAAAAGAATATTTTTTTTTTTCCGGGCATACAATATACCGATGAAAAGATCGTTTTTTGTCGGGAACAGAACCGTACATCATTTCCTTAACGAAACTTTTGAAATTGGCGAAAAGTTCAAAATAGCACGAAAAGTGTCATGTTCTCCCTCGTTTCAGCGCGAAGAATCAAATTTCTTTATTTTGAATTTAGTACTATGAAATGTAAATTATGCTTATCTTTAACTTAACATACCGAATCATCAGCTCATGAAACATCATGCTCGACTGAACTTGTTGAAATTGCAATACTTCCATTTCAAGGTTTAGGATAAATTTCAGGCAATAGTTGTGAACTTTCTAAAATTTTAGAATGACTTAATTCACCGAGTTGAGATAAAAATCCAAATCTCAATTCAGTTTATAAGCTGCTGTGGTTAAAAAAAATAGCAGTAAAATAGCAATAGCCGCTATTTTGTACCGCTATTTTAAAATATCAATAGCAATAGCAGTTCCTGTTGAAATAAATAGCATTTTATCATCTCTAATACACACACATAGAAACATGCATAACGTTCTTTTAATTTTTTTTTTTTTTTTCTGTTTGGATTTCCCATACCCTGGAAAATATAAATCGTAAAATTTCCGAAATCCGATGATTAAAAATTAATTCTGAAAGTTTAAAAAAAAAATTATCACGCAGTATCCTTCTTTTTATATTGACAACTGCACCATCTGCTCGAGATATTCGTAGCACACCGATTCGGCAAAGGTGGTACGGGAAAAATTAGATCGATTCAAAAATGTTCTAATCAATGCCGGACATGGTAGGAAAATAGGGAAAATCTGACGGAGAGGTTTGATTTCGTAAGTACTTGAACCATTTTCCTTCATTCGGACACAATTTAATTCGAATTCGGTCCGTTACATTTATCAAAATTTTCAATTTAGATTTCAGTCGAACAGTTCTGTTTCGCTATATTTATTTTTCATACTTTCTTCTTCCTCTAGCCGTGTCAAAGAAACGCGACGGCAACTAACGTGTATAGCTGGTAAAACGAGTTGAAAAGCGAAACTGATTAATGACATCAGAGACTGAAAGCGTGTCTCCTTCACTTAAGTGGATACTAAATGTTATTATCGGATTGCCTTTATCCGACTCTGAACTGTCCGGCATTGATTTAAAAAAAGAAAAATTAAACATAGGAAGACTATTGAACACCGTCTTATTGGAATCGAGTTGAGTTTTTACCGTTTTTAAAGGAAAACTTTGAAACTGCAAAAAAAAAAAAAAAAAAAAAAGTAATAACTAAAACAGCTGCAGAATACTGTCAAAAGATTTCCAAGAGACACGTTCATTATATAAAACCAACTGACACGACCTTATAGAGAGGTGCGTCACTTTCAGTGCTGTAGATTTATTAATGTTGGTAGACACACCTCTGCCATTTTGAAAACTGATTGGTATCGGACGCAATGAAATGAAAAAAATTTCGAAAATAATTTATAATAAATTGTTTGACAAATTGTTCTAGGAAAATAATAAAAAAAAGATATATGTATATAATAATAAAATGAGTTATTTTTATTTTACACCGTCGATAAGATAGGACATTATAAAATTGATGATAAACGGGTTGAAGTTGATTTATTGATTTAATAGGGGGCTAAAGAGCTTGAGGTTAATGTGTTATTTACCCATAATTACAGCTTATACAACCCGTACTCGCCTCCCTTTTTAAAATTATAACAGAGAGAAAGAGAGAGAGAGAGAGAGAGAAAGAGCGAAAGGAGGCATTGTAATTTAAGCCCATTCGTTAACATCCTTTTATGATTTATTGTTACCTATCGATTATCGTTATTCGTCGTTTTCATTTCTGTAACGTACAACATTTACTTTAAAAAGCTGTTTCAGTTAATTAATATTATTAGCCGTTCTATTATTATGATTTCGACTAATAAATAAATATACCGAAAAAAAATACATTAGGGGCCGTTAATTTTTACGTGTAGACGTTTTTTCCTACTTTTAGACCCCACATCACATCCCGTGATTTTATAAAAATATAAGGAAACGTATAAAGCTCCTCGCTAATTTTACGTGAGATAAAAATATTTTTCGTAGCTTAATGTTAAGTAAAATTAATGGAAATTTTCTTATACTCGGAAAAACAGTTTATAATTACATCAATTTGTTAATAATTATAAACATTATAGTGTAAAGTTATGAGAACAGAATTACGAAAAAAAAAAAAAAAAAAATCATTGCAGGCTGCCCATGGGCTCAGAAGTCAGTCAGAGATACACATAACTAAATCCGATATCTCTGCGTTATTCGTAGTCAGCATCAACATCTACTTCTTTCCATTCAAAACAACATGTTTTCGTTTTTTCTTATAAAGCAACATGATCAGTATTCTTGGTTTCAGCGAGCATAAAGCTTTATTTAACAATCTGTTAATTGTAATTGTTTTTATGCAGATATCTACAACATCCTGTACGTGTTTCTGTAAGAAGGAGTAGTAGAAGTATGCGGTGTTTCTTTATGGAGTATGCTAATTGCTGTCCGCATGCGAAATAAATTTTCCCATATCGTGCATTCCGTCTGGTACAGAATAAGTTAGCGTTAGTTCACATTTTAACTTCAAAGGAGCCGGCATAACTGCTCTTCACGGTATTCTCCGAAAATCTGAAAAAATAGTCTCACGTAATAGATTGTCGCGACCGGCTTGCAGTCAGAAAAAATAAGCCACCCACCCCCTCAAACCGGTAAAGTAATAATTGAACGGTTCCTTACTATTAAAATTAACATACCAACATGTTTCGTAATAACGTACATGTATAATGGAGACACTGCTATGAAATGATGTTGCAGTTTTAATTTTGCAAATAATATACTTTATCAGTGTAACTTATTCGGCTGTGATTGGTTCTCGTGATTTTGGTTCTCGCGTAAAATTACGTTTAAAGTGGTCGTATTGGTTTTCCCCCATTGTTATTAAAATAATTAATTCTGCAGAGGTCTTTGTGTATATCATCATTACGGACAAACCATGGTGCCACCAAAATATCTCGTAGGACACTGAAATCTTTATATAATTTTAAGATTTGAAATACTCGTCGTTCCCCAGATTTGAATACCGTATGTCCACACAGGTTCTAAGATTGTCCTGTATAGTAGCACTTTATTATCTACCGATAAAGATGAATTTTTGTTTATTAACCAACGCAGGCTGCGGTATTTAATATCTAATTGCTTTCGTTTTGCAATAATATGATTCTTGAAGATGAGTCGTTGGTCAAGGTGTAACCCGAGATATTTCACAAATTCAGCTGGATCGACAAATTTTGCTCCTTTGTTTAAGGTAAACAAACCTTGCTTTGACTTTGATTCGTTAACTGCAACTCTCCATTGTTTAAGTCATTTCTCCACACATAGCAGATGATTTTGGAGCTGTTCGGTGGCTATGATATTATCTCGGTGAGTTGATAAAATAACTGTGTCATCAGCAAACACAGCTGTGGATGTATCATTATTTTCTTTATTTAACACATGTAACATATAAAATGCAAAAATATAGCAAATGAAGACCCAAAAATGATTTGTTTGACTTGTGTGTTCTTAAATTACTACAACGATGATTATCAAACTTTTATAATCCAAAAAACAGCATGTGTACTTTTAACTACGCGAGGAAACAAGGTTGCGGAATTAAAATTACATGAAATAGATATACAGTGAAGTACCGATTATCCGAAATAATGATCGGGGATTGACAATTTTGGAAAAACGATTTTTTCGGATAATCGGTAATCGTTATAGAAGCATTACACGTATTTATAGAAATATTATACGTATTTAACATATAAAAGAAAAACATTAAAAATTACGAAATTTAATAAAATACAGTAATGTAATATGTTGTAATGAAAAATAAAAACTCAAATGTAGAGTATCATGTAGGCCTATGGTACGTATATGTAATTACGTACGTACATATTAAAAATTCTTAAATACCTTAAATATGTATTAAAAATAATTAAAATACGTTAAAACATCCATTTCGGATAATCGAATTTTTGGGATAAGCGATTTTCGGATAATCGGTACTTCACTGTAATTGATAAATAACGGCAAATTACGTAGTGAACGGTGATTAAGGTGCATTTGTAAAGAGAGAATAGAAAGAAGAAAAACGAAAAGATTCCGAACAGGCAAAAATTGAAGGAAAAATCAAGAAGATTATTACAAGAAAATACGTAAAAACAAAATGAACTTTTACAGATACTACAGCGTCATAGTCATTTTACGGATAACTTTTTTGATGCTATTAACCACCTGTATTGTTTTTTTCGTAACAAATGCGAACATGAAAGTATTCTTCTTCTTCGAACGCCGTCTCCAAATGAAGATTGGCGATCCACACGATGTAAGATTTAGACACCGCTGCTCCGAAAATCTCCTCGGAAGGACGCTGCAGCCAACGTCACAGATCTCCCATCCATGAGTTCCGTCTCCTACCTGGAGACCGCTTTTCACAATTTTTTCCCTCAAGGACTAATTGCCTTGATTATAGCCAACAGCACTTTTTTTTTTCCTTCCAATTCGCCGCAATACCTCTGTATTGGTTACTTTGTGCGCCCAAGGTATCATTAGTGTTCTCCTGTACAGGAACATTTTTCGAAGGCATCCAATTTGGCCTCCAATGCTTTGCTAAGGGTCCATACCTCACACTCATACGTAAGAATAGATATAACATAACATTATATCATTCAAAGGCGTAAATCGAGGCTCAAATCAGTAGTTGTGAAGAAATTCTTCATTGCTACGAAGGCTGCTCTCGTACCTGTTCGATCCTGGACCGCACTTCATTTCCTGGTTTACAGCTTTCATCAACTAGAGTTCCCAGGTATTTGAAAAGTGATACTTGTTTAATTACTTCGTTATTAGCCGTGCAAGCGGTCGGTACGTTTTTTTTTTTTTTTTAAACCATTACTTTAGTTTTGGCTACATTCAGGAATAAGCCTCAAGCTTCGCCAGCCGCGACCACTGCATCTATTAATCTTTGTCGATACAGTGATCGCGGCTGGCGAAGCTTGGGGCTTACTCCTGAATGTAGCCAAAACTAAAGTAATAATTTTAGAGTATAGCAATTTGAATAATTTGATATCTCGTAGAGCGCATTTCTAATATCATCCGTCATTTATTCTCCTCTGGCGAGACATATTGGTTTTTGTTTATTTAAATTTATTGCAAAGAACAACGAAATTATTCAACGTGCAATCTGTAAGAATGGGGAAGTAATGGTTTCACAAGTAAAAAATAATTACCGTAAACGAGCGGATGTAAAAGAAAACTATTGAAAGGTCATGGGTGGATAAAAATGGTAAATTTGCCATGGAGAGCTCTATCGGGTTGATATTTAGGTGGTAAGTAGGTACCTACTAAGAAACATTCGTGGCGAAAATTTCAAATCCGTCACCTCCCTAGTTTTTGAGGGACTCCGTTTTTGCTGAAATACAATTAATTTTTTTTCTCCAGCCCAAGTTGACCGATTTTCTTAATTTTTCAGCATGTTGCAGACACATGGGAGGGAAATCTTAGAAAAAATGAACAGTCCCCTCCCATCATAGGTCACCCGCCAAATGACACTTTATAACATTGTTCATGATTTTTTAATACATGAGCGCAAAAATGAAACTGGCATTTTTACATATATTTTAGACCCCTAAATAACATATATTTTGGTCAAGAAAAATTTCGGGTGGGTTATAGTCAAAATTGGCAAAAACGTAGGGTAAGTGAGAATTTTATTGAAAACGAAGCTGTTTACGATACAATATTTATATTCCACCTGTATGCTGCATATTTCAATACAAGGCCATGGACAAGAAGCACAGAGAGCCCTTTTATGGACCTTTGTAGCACCCCAACGCTCTAAAATTGAGTCGAAACTAGGTAGTACAAATGTACACTATACTTAGGTAGACTCTCAAGTAAGAATGCAAGAATTCGGAATATATGGAGAGGAATTTATTTATTTCAATACCTAGTAAAAATAAAATATGAAGACATCAATCCTTGTCGCTATCTTTTTCGGTCACCAGCTCCGTTTTATCGGTGTTGCATAGCCGATTAAGAATTGTAGTCAGTCTCACAATTTTGTAACGTTAACGGCCATATGGTAAATAATAAATAAGGGCTGTTGCGGGTCGCTACATCTTTATTCGACGAGATGAACTTGAAAATACCTTTTGTCTTGCTTAAGACTTTATTACAGATACAGAGCATTTTACTCCATTTTGTCTGGAGTTCATGGTTGAAAATAAAAATTACACGAAGCAAGGAAAAATCCTGGAATCCCGGATTTTTGGGATGACCAAGAAATGAAATTTTCTTTTCTTTCAGAAGCTTTCTTATTTAATAAAATCTACCCGGATGAGAAAAAAATAATAAAAAAACACGCGATCAAATTTGTTCGCACCTCAGAGGACTTTACTCGAGGGAGTACCGTGCAAATAAGATATTTTGTTATCCGCCGCGGAACTAGAATAAAAAAAATACAGATGAAATCTTAGATAATCCGCGAAAAAACGGGGAAAAAATAATGAAAACACATATTCTTTTTTTTGGACATTCACCAGTTTTCGTTATGAAGGGAATGCAAAACGCAACAACAAATTACAACATGTGTGCATCGGCTGTTACAGCTGGCAGCGTGAGGCGAGCGAAGATTTTTAAAAATTCCGCCAAAATCATGCAGAGTAGAACAAATGGAGCATATGCATTGCATCGGTTCTAGGCACGTGTCCCTTATTAATTAATCGTTGTAATTGCGATTTCACCGCGAAGACACGAACGATTGCCACGGCGTTTGTCAAGGCAAAAAATCGTTTTTTTATTATTTTTTATTAATCCTTTTTTTTTGGTTGTGTTCCGAAGAATTTTTCTTTGCGTTTTATATTCCCTTGATTTGATGTCTTCATATTTTATTTTTACTGGGTATTGAAATAAATAAATTCCTCTCCATATATATGTATTCAACTTCTTGCATTCTTACTTGAGAGTCTACCTAAGTATAGTGTACATTTGTACTACCTAGTTTCGACTCAATTTTAGAGCGTTGGGGTGCTACAAAGGTCCATAAAAGGGCTCTCTGTGCTTCTTGTCCATGGCCTTGTATTGAAATATGCAGCATACAGGTGGAATATAAATATTGTATCGTAAACAGCTTCGTTTTCAATAAAATTCTCACTTACCCTACGTTTTTGCCAATTTTGACTATGACCCACCTGAAATTCGAGTAGTTTCGTTAAAAGGTTTGAAAAAGAAATAACCATACCGAATTGTAAGTAAAGTAAGTCGCATACGCTTTAGCAGGGTGTCGAGGGTTGTGAAGTTAAGCTTTTCATAATGGTACTAAGCCCAACGGCACTAATGGAGAGTAGGAGGCCAGTTCCTTTCTACTTGGGATTCGCCTTTACTTTCCCAGATTTCTCTGGTACCCAATTATTTCAGGCTAGGTAAACCTAGAAGCGATTCGGATCTGAAACGAGACAGGCCTTGATAAACTATGACACCCCCCTGGTTTAGTGACATTAATATATTTTAATATCGTTAGTATTTTTTTTATTTCGTTTTATTTATTTATTCACAGGTGTTACAAGACAAGTTGGGGACGCTCTGTTATTAGAGCGGTCACAAAGAAGTGGACGTGTTATAAGCATCGGTATTGCTCCGTGGGGTATTGTTGAAAATAATCACGAGCTCATCGGACATAATCGTGATGTACCATATCATTCCATATCTTCTCCTAGGTTTGTACTTAAACTGATTGTTTTTTTGTTGTTTTTTTTTAGCTCATTTCGGATGTTACCGATGAGACAGATTTATTATGCTAATAATAATACATTTGAAACAAACAAAAAAATACTAATGACAATATCTTCCCCATAAAATTTACAATTAACCAATAATAAAATGAACAAACACGTAATGCAACTTCACGTAATTAAAAGTTACATTTAAACTTACTACTAATAATTTTTTTTTTGTTTTTTGTAAACTTTATTAACATTATTTGTCTATGCGTATTAATATCTATATATATATATATATATATGTGTGTATACATAGACGTAATTGAAAAGCAGACGATCAATCAAGGGATCTGATAAGCTGAAGTTTTTGTAGTATACTTTCGGGTTTGATTTCAAAAGAGGTCTCCTTTTTTGTGTTTTTTTGGGGGGCTTGGTTTTCTTTGCATGATTTAAGGATAAATTTTCCTTCGGTGCTATCTTGGTACTGAGGAGTGTGGAAAATTGTGGCCTTCCTATGCGGCCACACACAATTAATATATATTAATAAAATGTAGGTGAATACATCCTGTTTGTTAAAATGGTATAATAAAATAAACTTTAATAACAAACAATATAGATCAATAAATTAGATAAATACCTATTTAGAAACGTTTTCGGGCATAACCCATCATCAGCTAACACTAACTTAAAGGAACTTCAGTATGTTTTAAGTTTCCTTTAAGTTAGTGTTAGCTGATGATGGGTTATGCCCGAAAACGTTTCTAAATAGGTATTTATCTAATTTATTGATCTATATTGTTTGTTATTAAAGTTTATTTTATTATATATTATATATTAATAAAATTTAATAAAAACAAATAAATGGTGAATTTATCTTAATAATTTAAAATCAACATGAAATATTTAAAATGTATCCATAAAATATTTAATTTAATAAACAATTAAATCATAATTTATATTTAAAAAATTATTTTAATTTTTTAATAAATAACTCATTTATTTTACAAATTATTTAGATAAAATTGCGGCTCCCTTCATTTATTCTCTTCCACTCAAAAAAAAAAAAAAAAACAACTCAATGTTATCCTCTTTTTTCCATCATATAGAGATAAAGGAAAACCGATCAGTTCAACTGGAATAGCCGTTCCGAGAACAACTAAGGGAAGAGACTGCTGTAATATACTTTCGTCAAAAAATTTTTTACCCTTTTGTCGATCATATGATAAGGGAACTGGATGACCGCTTCAAGTCACATCATAAAACAATCCAGAGAATACAAATACCATGGTCCTTTCCTCGACTCTTTCCCTTCTTCAGACATTCTTTCCCTGTCACGCTCTAATCATTCCAGACACTTTCTTTGGACATGTATCCATTTTTATTCTCAAATTGTTTTTCTCAGTACCGTCTTATTCAACCGGTTTTTCCTGCCTTGGTTTCATTCTATTCCTGTCTGTCGTCGTTCCACTGTTGTTTCCTTAATTAGGCTTAGAATCAATCATCCTCTACTACCCTCTTCTCGCTTTCGATTCGCTTTGTCCTCTTCTCCTTTCTGCTCTCTTCATGCTTCTGAGCCTCCTTGTATTTGTGACTCAAATCATATCCTTTTCGAATATTCTGTACTCATTAACGAACACTCCCTTCTTTACGCCCAGCTTTTAGTTTTGGGTCTTCCTATTCTCTTTAACGCTACCTATATCCATTCCATCCCAATGCCTTCAGCTGTTCCACTCCTGCTGTCCTTTGTGAGTTCCATTTCTGACCACCTAGCTATTTAATTCTATCTCTTATTTGTCATGTCGTTGGGTCAAGGCCGCTGGCGCGCCCAGGGTAGAGAAAAAAAAAGAATACAAATGCTCCTACCAGGAAAAACAGATAATGACCCGAAAACCATAGAATGTCTGTGCAAAGTTGCAAATATTTTTTTCGGGCGAGAGTGATGCGAAAAAGTTTTCAAATGAATATGAAGTATGGCACAAAGTATGGCAATCTGCAGCGAAGAAACCGTCAACTGCTCTAGAAGCTCTCGACCAACGCGATGAAACTTTTTTCCTATTGATAAAAAAACTTATCATCATTTTGGTCACACTTCCAGTATCGACTGCGACTCCTGAAAAGTCTTTTTCGAGTCTAAAAAGATTGAAAACCTATTTAAGAAACAAAATGGGCAATAAACGACTAACTGGTCTTGCTTTAATGAGTGTTCATCGTGATCTAGCGACGAAGCTCAGTTCCAGTGATATCACGGAGGTGTTAGTGCGGAAACGCAAACACAACATGATTTAACAAATTCAAATAAATACATTGAAAATATGTAAATTCATAAATTATATACGCATTTTTTAATTCTCGATCTCCTTGTTTGTCATATGCTAGGTCCTACCAAATCACTCGCAAAGACATTTCTTCGAAAAGGTTTTTTTTTTTTTTTGGTCTGAACCTCCTCCTTATGAAATGTTTCGCTACGTCCGTGTATGCATTATGTATACATGTATATTTATTTATATGCATAACTTATTAATTATATAATAACATTTAATATAATATATCCGATATTTTATTTCTTTCCGGAAAAAATTACAAAACAATTTAAACTTTTCTTAAAATATCTCAGTTGCTGTATACGTCATCGGCTGATTATTGTAGTTGCATCCATTAAATACATACATATATATATATATATATGAATTACGTTATCAGTTCCATTACAAATTACATATAAATTATTATGCGGTAGCTTAGATTTAAACAAATAATCCTTAAAAATACTATGCCCAGTTAAAAATTGAATGACACAGAAATGGGGAAGAAAAATGTTATTCTCTAACCTGCTATGTACGTCTCGGAAATAATTGCCTATCTTATTATTTCAGATCAGATTACATCAAATTGTTCATTATACAGCTTCTAGATATAATGCTTTATATTGCTTTTACTTTTTCATCACATTGTATAAATAAAAATTACCATTTTCATATTTGATATTTTCTAAATTCTTGCTCAAAAGCCTTATTATTTTTAATTTTAAAAAAGTTGATATGCCTTTTGATTTTAAATTCTAACGGTCGTATTCCAGCTAGTACTATTACTAACATAAAACTTGCTATTTCATATGCCTTGCACATTGTCATGGCTATTAGTCTTTGATAACTAACAAATTTTTTATACTTTAACATATCCTTATACACGATGGTGCAGTGTTTAGTATTTAAAAGAATTATATACTTTTATATAAAATTAAAATTTTCTTACGTCTATTGCTATTATTATAATTTATTGAAAATTAGTAAAAATGTATGTAACTTATTCTTAGTATATACGAAATGATTATAAAATTTTAAATTTCTATCAATGATTACCGCTAAATATTTTATTTGTTGAACTTGTAAATTTATATTATACATTCTCTTTAATCTTTGAATAGTTATTTCATTATTATTAAAATTATTTCGTGCATGCCTCTTGGGCAGTTCAATGTAGCAAATAAACGAAAAAAAAAAAAATCTTCGAATAGCATTTATGCTTCGATTCATCAATAAATAAGTGTTCCGACTTAAATACTCCAACAGAAATGGACTTCTTGAAAAAGTCAGAAATTTAACAAACTAGTTGATTTCGTTTGCCTAATTAGGACAAACCCAATTAATAAATATCTTGAACGTAAACAGTTGTCCCTTAACTTTTACTTAATGTTAAATTCATAATTCTAGCAATACTCGTTATTTCAGTTCTTGAATGAAAAATTACGATAAAATTAAAATTAACAAAAAATTTTAATTATGGAAGTATTTTTTCCTAATTCTTCTTCGATTTTTCCTTTTCAGATCTAAATTAGCAGTATTAAACAATAGACACGCATATTTCCTACTGGTGGATAACGGTACCTCTGGTCGGTACGGCGCTGAAGTTATTCTAAGAAGAAAGTTGGAAAAATATATATCGATACAAAAGCTACATCCGTGTAAGTATTTTAAAAACCAAAAATTCTTGACTATCGTAAAAAAATAAGTAAAGGACACTGAAATAGAAAATGGGAAAAATATTGAGTAGAACAAAGGAGGAAATGTATTTTGATGAACAGAATTTGAAAATCTAATGCGGACAACACGTGGCTTTCTTGTAAAATTATTAAACATTAAAACGAGCGAGTAGTAAATAAATGTTACAACAATACCGAGTCAAAATACTTTCTGCGGCTACCCGGTTTGGAGTTATAAGAAAAAGTCCACAAAACCCTCCGAGAGAGAAAGGCCCCTTTGGCCCAACCCCAAAAAATGTAAATTTAAAGATGATTTCAAATGGGCATATTAAAAATCTTTTGCGCGTATTGCATTATGAGCAGCGTGTAAGTGACAGGTGACAGTTAATAATTACTGTATATGGTTTTCAAGTATCCTTTTAACAACCGAAGGTGCACATAATTTCTCAAATTAATATAAACCTTCTTAATGATGATAACGAGCAACCATCGAAATACGCCGCTTTTGGCAATCTCAAAAATTTTAATTTTTTCCTCGCTTTTCCCAAACGAGTTATAATTAAGTTTTTGTTTGTTTTTTTTTTCGAGGAAAGTAAAAAACTTTTTATTTATTTATTTTTTGGCTAAGTAATTATTTATTTTTAATGTCGTTACTTTGTGCTTTAAGAGACTACACACATTTTCAGCGGTGGAGGGTAAACATTTTTAAGCTGGACAAAACTAAAAATAAAAATTCTGCTAAATTAGACGCTGTCGATGTAAAATTCGGAAAATAAGAAGGAAAAAAAGCGTTTACAGACATTTTGTAATTAGCCCTGATTAGTAGTAAAATTGTCGATTCCCTATTATAAAAATTGACTGTATATCAAAAGTATAAAGCGACTATGAAATTTTGATAGGATTTTTTCATCATAAATAAATTTATCATTAATGAGAAAACAATTTTATGTATTCATTATGCCTATATATATATATATATATATATATATATATATATATATATAGAAGTGTAATTTTTACGTCAAAGTAATACGAAAATTTCGTATCGATTAGATGTAAAGCTTCTGTGTAACAAAGATGGTGAAATCACGACAATTAGAAATCACTACACAAACCGTAAGTTAAAAAATGGAATATTCAATTAAAACCGACTCTTAAATGACTCCAAGGGGTTATAATTACGTGCATTATTATGCAAACAAAACCAAATTGAAAAGCCATTTTTAAAAATTTCAAGAAATAAATTTATTCCAGAAAAAATTAATATCTAAATTTAGTTAAAAGAATATTAACAAATCTATTACAAATAATAAATCATTTTAAATTGTTTCATGTACGTGATGTATACATTACATAGACCCAATAAAAAGAATATAAAATAAAATAAGATTAAAAAATAAAAATTTGATAATTAGGTAAAAAGGTTTAATGAAAATCGAGCGTACTGAGAGAATGATAGTATGAATGAATGAACCAGTTGCTGGCTGGAGGTTGTCGTATTCAGATCGATTTCGCCTTTGATGGATGCGAGTGGTGATTAATTAGCAAATGAACTGATTGTCACATAAGATGTGGGGGAGGAGCGTAGCTGAAAAGAAAAAAACTGCATTGTAAAAAATCACCTAGGCAAAAAGACACAGTCTTCGCCAAGTCGCGGAACAAGATCAACCTTCTTTTAAGCAAAATAACCAATTTCGTCTCGTAGCGGAAAAAAATTTGATCCAGCAAGGTGCCAGTGTGTAATCGAGGTAACTATTTTTACATATAGACCAACTCCGAACAGTTGTTAAATCTTAAGCCAGATTTCGCTATTTGCTACTCTGTAATACGTCACTCAGTAGAACAAGTGTTAAAACTTATGCCAGTCAATTAGATGTAGTGCTTTTTGTCGCCACCTACCTGACGGGGGGGGGGCTGTAATAGTGATTGATCGTTTAGCAGCATTGTTAAATATGACAGATGGAATCTAACTGTACATATAGAATGCTAAAAAGTATTGCTGATCACTCTGCCAAAGTAGAGAAGTACTCGGTTAATTAAATTAGCTGTTTATAATCTTAAATGTATGCGTGTTTGACTCGTTAATTTTTTAGAAGTACTCACAGCGCTTGGCGAACACAACAGAAAAGCGAGCAAATCATCAAATCCGAATTCAATTGTTACTTGACACTGATGGAACGACTAGTATCTTAAGTATTAAGCCTTAACCGAATGTAGCCCGATTTTTTGATTATAAGTTTACAGCATTAGAGTAATGAAACGGAAAAATTTCGACTGTTACAGCGCCGTCAGTTAGCATTTAATGATTTCTTTATTATGGTAACAAAAAATAATATTATGAAAAGAGAAATATTCTGAAAATATTACACAGGAATCATCCTATATATTTATAATACAGCTTAAAATAAAAATGTCCACACACATTATTTGAATATACAGAGCAATTTACAACGGAAATTTTCTGTTAAAACTATTTTTTTTTTTTTTAAATTTAAGGAGGAGTACTGATCCCCACACTGCATATAACTATCCAGGTTATCGCAGTGAGTGGACCCACGTTTTAAATTCCTCAGCTCGTTAAACTGAATGAAAGTCATGAGGTTGTTCAAAGCGGTAGGGGTATTTGAGAGGATGTCTGCAAGTGATGTAATCTGGCCGCGCCGCAACCCATTAAGACGTGTGCATTTCAGCAAGATGTGCGAAACTCTGATGGGTATTCATCGATAGAACAAAGTGGGGGGGCAGGTATTTGGCTTTGGAGCTTGTTTGAGGATGTAGTCATGGGGGAAAAAGACGTATGTCCCGTTCTCAGCCGATTGACTGTATTGTTTGACAGAAATATAACAATTTTCGGGTTTTCTTTTTTTTCTATTTGTTTATTATATTATATACGGAAATAATTTGTTTTTCAATTTAATTCCTCGAAGTATTTTAATCCCGAAAAAATACGAGTACTGCTCTTTGCATAAACTTTTTACTAATTTTACGAAAATATAATTTGGCATCGTAGACTGTAATACCTAGGAGCAAAAAATTGATACATGAATGTAATTACATTAATATAATTTTATAACTTATATTATTGTTCGATATACGTAAACCGTACTTAGTCGAGTTTTTTGAATTTCTAAAAAATCTGATGTGCACATTTTTTAATGCAAAATTCGCAAAATATATTGTGTTTTAGAAATTCCGATAATATTAGTATTACTACTAACTTCTGTTATATTCGGTTGAACGTAAATAATTTTCATCGCGGCCAACTGGCGGCGTAATATTCATAACTGTAAATCCTGTAAACCTATACTTAAAATCGTACTACATTCGGTTAAGCAGTATTAAGCCTTTTTTGGTTTGCTTGCTCAAATAGTAGCTTCTCAGATTTCCACTGGCAAGCAAAAAATTGTGTCTTCCTCTTTTAGCCAGGTGTTAACCTTTGCTGCCAGGGAAGTACTGGTAGATATATCTTTCTTTTTCGATTTTCTTGTAGTACTTGCGCCCGCATGACTAGTAGTATCAGACGATTCGCCGCCTATGTGTAAAATATTAAATAATTTGAATAAAATAACAACAAAATATTTCGGAATTACTTCAATGAAATCTCGAAGGAATTTTTCTATTATTATTATTACAAGCACACGCTTGTTTCATTTTTAAGAAATATCATCATAATGACAAAGAATATTTCTTGTATAAAATCAATCTTCAGTAGATTAAAACATTTTCAAGTTTATTCGACTTGAAGGTAACATTGAAAAATTTAATCGGCGCAAACTTCACTTCTGTAGTATCGGAACTATAAGAGGCATCGAAACAGGCTCGTAATATACAATTTTTAAAATTTTGATTTATTAGTGAGAAGTTTTAAAAAGTTAAACATTATTCGTTTTATATAATCCGTCCTTTAATTTGTTTTTTTTTTCTCACTATTTACGGACTTTCTGTTAACGAACTTCCCCCGATTTTATTTATCGAGCAGTTTAAATGAAAAATTTGTTTTTTCTATTAAATTTCGAAGTGAAGCTTTGAAAATGTTTTTTCGCCTAGCCATAGCGACCTATCGTAGATTATTAATTGATTCCGATCGTTTACAGTTGCTGGCCCAGTAGATTAATTAATTTAATAGAGACACCTTTTATCACCATCCATGCACAGAGCGGTGATGACTTAACGATAAAAAAGCGAATTTGAGGTTATTCTAGAAAAACGGTCAACAGTTTACAACTATTAATCATAATTTTTCTGAATGTTTCGATAAATTGTTTTTGGGGAAATTTACCCTGTGTTCAACTAATCGGTAGAAAAAAAAAACGAGATTCTTGTTTAATTGCGCGATAAAAAACTATCTTTACTCTCTGGTCGGCTCCAAATACATGCCAATATCTCTGGTTTATAAAATAGGACACTGCAACAAAAAAATTTAAAGTATGTAATTAATCAATAATTTTTCAAACAAAAATCGCCCCGTCACACTGTGCGTGTGAGTCTGTATGTTCGAAATTATTTCTTGTTAATATTTGGCAGATTATGTGTACCTTTCTTGTGCGGTAGGCTATTATTTTTTGGGCAGATTTCGTACGCATAATAATGTACGGTACGCCGACTATTTCAGAATCAGGAAAAAATCAAAAATTATTAACTCCGCAACGATTTAACACATAAACCTGAAACTATGCGGCACAGAAATCAAAGTTAAAGCCTCTTTCAGAAAATTGATAATTCCAGTCCACTCGATTACTCTGGGGCAGTTGTCAAGGATCGCCAAAAATATACGTATACGAGGAATGCCTTTTTTTAACCTCCGATGATTTACAGGGAAAAAAAATAGAAGCAGAGTAAAAAACCAGATGAATTTATTATCAAAATTTACATAGAAACATGGTTACTTTTCCACATGATCGCCCTGAAGATTCAGGCATTTGTCATATCGGTAAATTACAATTCTCTTTTCCGGAAACGTTGTCGTCAGTGATGTGGGATAGACCCGAACACTATTTTGAAGCTCCGTCATTGGTCTAGTAATTTTGGGCTCCTAGCCCGACCTTCAGTTTAGAAAAAAAGTAAAAATTACTCGACGCTATGTCGGAGCTATATGGCATTTAGTCAGAAAACACGTTCTATTTAAACCGCTCTAGAAACTGTTGGGTTTTCTAGCAGCATTATCAGGGCAAATGTTGTTCAAAATAAAGAAAACTTCAGAAGTTTTTTTTTTCTTTTTTTTTTCGGGCATGCCAGCTAAGGACCTACACCCAAAACCAACAAGAAAGAAAAGAGCCGTCAGTTAGATTTTGATACGGTCAAATATAGACAGTATAAAGGAACCAATAGATGAGATAATGGATGGCGAGGGGAAGGACAAAATAATATAAGATGCCCGATAAGGAATAGGTTGAGTTTCAGCAAACAAGAATATAGAATACAACGTTCGTCAGAAAGGAATGAACATTCAAAAAAAATCTGATTGGCGTCACAAACCACTTCGTTATGGTGGAGAGGACAATTTGGAGAGGAGACCATATTACTCTTCTTTCATTTTGAGCCGCGCAATTTTCATCTTTTCACTGAATTGAAGAACTGATCAGGAAGTTAAAGCTTCCAGACCATTCAAAGTTCAAGCCCATCCTACATTACTTGCGGTAACATTTTTGGAACGGGAGATTGCTTTATTTGTCTACCGACATGACAACTGCTTGAATTTTCACGATGATTATGTGGAAAAGCAACTATGTTTGTACCATGTTTGTACGTAACTTTTGGTAACAAATTCATTTTGTTCTTTTCTCTTTTTTTTTTTTTTTTTTTTTGTGGACCATCAAAGGTTTGAAAAAAAAACCTTATAATATGCACTTTTGCCGTTGGCCTTTGTACATTGTGAACTTTAACTTTACAATCCCCGACGCCCTGTCAAGAGTATGGGACTTACTTTACTTAAAACAACCTTAAGAATCGCTTAAAAATTTATCGCGTAATAGTTTATTAAATGTGAAATTTAAAATATATAACAAAAATATCTAACACCTATTATTTCTAATAAGTAAAGAGTGTCTTAAAACCCTTTAAACTAATCGTAAAACGATTAACCGCGATTGATGGTAATGTCTTTTATAAAAAAAAAACAAAAAAAAAAACAACAGGAAAACGAAAAATTACGATTAGAAGTGAAAGGATAAAATATCTTGAAAGTATTAACCTCTTCTCGTAATAATCGGAAATTCAATTTTGTTAAAAAAATTTTCGGCAAATTGGGCGCTTTAGAAAAGTGACATTTTTTTTTCTCTCTCTCCAAAATACACGCATAGGTATTAAACAGTTGTTCGGATAAAAGCAAATGTGTAGTCATATGGAGTGGTTGTACAGGTTTCTTTGATATGGTAATAAGTGTATGTAAATTCGAATTTCACCTTGTAAATTAAACTTTTTAATTAAACTAATTTTTAATTGGCACTACTTTATGTACTTTTTACATGTTACAAGACTGTGAGAAAATTCTAGATATCTTAATCGTTGATAAATAAAAATTTTTGCTTTTTTTTTTGTCGATGATTTTATAACGTTTTTAATGCAACTATTCAGATTAGATTAATAAAAAATTTTAATTTTAGGAGCTATAAATAACGAACTGCAAATATTACATGATGATCAAAGAATAAAAATAAAATAAAAAAAATGTTCTATTTACAAATGCTATATCATATAATCTACCGTTTCGAGTCTATTGTGCTGCTGAATACTTTGAAGTGATAGGTCCGAAAAAAGGTTTAACAAATGGCCTGATAGTTAACTAAAGCCAGGCCATAAAAAATAAATAGTTACTCGGAATTATAAATTTACTCCGACAGGTATGACTTCCCGTTCATAGCATTCTACGAAAATACGAGAAAAAAAAGGTAGAATTGGTTTGAGAAACCATAATCATGTCTACAAAATCTTAACGCTGAACGAAGAACTGCTTACAAGTGTAAATTACGTCATGGGTTAAAATATTTTAAATAAAAAATAAATGAATAATAAAAATAAAATAATAATCGGTAAATTTTTATAATAAATAAATAATTGCCTACGTGGTAATATGGGGACCACTGTTGCCAGCCGAAGGTGAATGGTACACATCACGCATTGATGTTGAGCAAAGCATTCATTATCATTTTTGAAAATAGTTACTATTGACAGCAGCAGGACTAGAACGAAAAAAATGATCAAAGAATAGACACGTCCGAAGGATTTTGATCAGAAGGCAGTAAGTTGGTACCTTTCTTCAAATTATTATTCAGTTTTTTTCCGATCGTATCGTTTAACCGGTAGAAGGATATATAGAAAATGGTAACCTCGATCAATTTGTTATTTATCTGTTTGATATTTTTCAAATACGTTATCGCGCGAAGCCCCCAGTTAAAGTATCGTTTCGGAAATTAATTTTTCGCGATAAGTTATTATTGTCAATTTAAATAAATACAACCCTCGTTGATTGAAATCCCTGTACAATACCGTCAGATCACCAACTCAGCAGCACACACGGGATCTCTGTCGACAACAACGATACACGTAGAATTTTATTTTATTTATACTAATCATTGGAAATTGTACAATTGTATAGATTTCTAATTGTTTTTTAGGCGCCGCCAATTGGTAAAGAAAAAAATCAGCGCAGGAAATTTTCTATAATGTAAAATTTAAAACCCCGAATTGCATATCTTTGTAATAGGAATAAAACTAATAACAAAATAATATTTAATAAAAAGAAGAAATAACAAAAAAAATTATACGTCCGCAGTGGATTCGGGACCGTGATGACATCTACAGACGTAAACACCGAGCGTTAGAAGAAAATACGCATTATTCCATTAATCAGCGGCGTATGGAGTTCAGACAGAGGTTTGACCGTCTTTTTCCGTCTCTTTCCTATTATCTATGTATATTCCACGATGTGCTTTCTTCATTACTGGTAAAATTTCTGTATAATTTTGAGAGGCCACTTTTTAAAAGGTTTTTACTTATACGGCTGCATCGAAAATTATCGTATAGGATTATTAAATCACGACCCGTATAACCTGTAAAACAAGAAGCTCTTAATGAAAATTGTCTGCACCGATATTTGTAACGCGTAATTTTACCTGGTCGCATCACTTATGCAAGAGACCCCTCGTAACACATTATCTTGAATTCGAGTGAACCTACAGTGTACTATGTAGATTTATTCGCTGAACGATGATTTCTAATTCCAGGTACGCACTGTAGTACTCCGGTTGTTTGCTTAGTAATAGAAGGCGGCACAAATACAATTAGAGCAGTACTGGAATATGTCACCGATTCACCTCCGGTTCCTGTGGTCGTATGTGACGGTTCTGGACGGGCAGCCGACTTAATTGCTTTTACTCATAAGTTAGTATTTTTTCTTTTTCTTTTGAAATTTACATATTTGTTAATTTACATGTATGTGCGCGGAAGTATACGCGTTTGTGTGTGCGTACATGTGTCACATTAGCTCAAGTCACAGAGAACGATGCGAGATTAATTAACGGATGTATTTCGAAGAGCTCTTTTTGAATAATAAAGACAGAAGACAATGAATATAAACAATACGTGTCGTATCATTCGACCGGTTCACTTATCGTAATTCTTCAATCTTCGCCGCGAAACAACACTGACGCCATCCACTCTAGAGCTGTCCGCCGATTATACTATCCAATTGGGTTTATTTTTCCGAAACCGGATGATAGCTATCTCCCCTTAGGAAAGGCTTAGAAAATGCGAATAACTCTTTAAATCGCTAATAATCGGACGTACACTTTCCAGTTATTAGCCTTTCCTCTTTTCGGAACCTATACTGAGAGAGCGCTTCCAAAGACGAAATATTTAAGAGAAAAGTCGGAAGCAACGCACCACCGGTGGACAAAAACATGTCCGCGGAATATGTGGGAAGTTGATAAATGGACAATTATTTCTCATTAGTCAAGCCAAAATAGTTTGCGTTCATATCTATAAATATTATTCCCGATTCAGTCAGACTTTGTCTTATTACCGATGATAAGACTATGTGTCCTGCAGTGTAAAACTTTTTTGTCGTTCAAACAGTCTTTCATCGGCATATCCTAATTCAAATGTAGATGCGGCCCTTCATGGTCACAGTTGTGTAATGCAGTAGATAAGTCGTCGGCTTCCGATTAAGGCAGCTTACTTATGAGTCAAGAAAGTCTCAGTAGATATTTTACGCTCCGACAAAGATAAAAATAATATACTACTCTTCGATTTGCTTCGATGTTTCGTCCAGTTATTCTCTTCGGCAATACGGCGAATGTCTGCTCGATTTTACCTAAGTAAGTTTTCATCCGATTAAATATTTCCAAAATTCTTCTAATAATTAATCAATCATCAATTAAGTTCTAATTTCCCTCTTTAATTTCATTTTTCGTAATGTTTCCATCTCCTCGAACTTTCGTCAGAATCCTCGCAAAAACACGCGCCAGATTTCCCCTTATTTGTTCCGCTCCTTTTCGCAGAAAAATTACAATCAAAATGAAACGATATCCGACAGGAGTCCACTCGTCGTTAACTGTATTATTTATTTTACTGCGTCTGGAAAATTTTATCATCTCCTTTTTGTTTTTTCTTCTTCTTCTTTGATTAGCGTGCAGGTGTACCGCCGTCTAGGCCAGAGGCACGGATAAGATAAGAGCTAGATGTAGTGGAATAGGTTAGTGATCTTGAGGAAACGTGTTTCATTTTGTTTTAGTTTCTTATTATTTCATGTTGTTTTGTTGTTTTTTTCTTATTCACTTATTTCTTACTTTTTATTTTTTATACTCAAATTTTCCTTATTCTGTGCTTGTTACACAGCCCTGCACATAGGGAAGGACCTATATATTCCAGTTATCGTGCCGATTATAAGTAAATATGGGGAAATATCTCTATGAATGATGATAAGAAAAAGAGTTACCTAAATCGCTGTTAAGAGTTACATAGACGTAATATTAATAAGCTGACGCGGAGAGATATGGACCGAATTAGGGGACAAGAGAAGTTGGAAGTAGTAAAGATATTTGGCGGACAAAGAATTATAATTTCTGTTAAAACGCCCATCTTCCTTGTTTCTCGTGTCTTCCTTTTTATTTACTCTCTCCTTCCTTCACCTTCATATTCAATTATTCGATTCGTAGAATCTTTTTCGTTTCTTTTCTTTTTATTAATTCTTGTCTTTTCAAACTCGACTAACTTCATTTTTCCCTCTCGTAATTACGTAATTTTCGATTTTTTACCGTAATTTTTTGCGGGTTCTACTTGTAATCTGTTTTAAATTCTCAATGCCACCATTTCAGTTTTACAACAAACTCGTCGTAGTCTCTGAACTGATGATGAGCTGGAGCTAGATTTAGGATCCGCCCGATTTATTAATATCGCCGTTTGGTCTGCAACGTCCCCGATAGACTCCGTTTAAATCAAGATGCAAGGTTTCTCACTTCGACCGAGATGTCGATTATGAGGGCGTCGCAGTTTTCAACAGAAATTATAATTCTTTGTCCGCCAAATTTCTTTAATACTTCCAACTTCTCTTGTCCCCTAATTCCGTCCATATCTCTCCGTGCCAGCTTATTAATATTACGTCTATGTAACTGTTAACTGCGATTTAGGCAACCCTTCTTCCTATCGTAATTCATAGAGATATTTCCCCACATTAACTTGTAATCGACGCGATAATTGGAATATATCGGTCCTTTTCCCTATGTATAGGACTCTGTAACAAGCACAGTTGTAACGGCCATTTTTTCCAATATGTGATTTTCAAAAATGACCTTTTAAGTAACTCTTCTCCTGCGTATTTCAATAATTATTTTTCACCTTCGATGAACTCTCTTCAGCCGTCCATCATAGCCTTTTTCCGGAATACGAGAATTACTAAAGGATGCGCATTCCATCTTCTCCTCGGAATCCCTTGTTAGTCTACATCCGATCGGTGCAAATTCGGCTTAGTCGTTAAATTACCTATCATCCTTAACAGTGCAAAGCCCCGTAAATCAATGTCTGTCTATTCAAAATGATTCTCTCAGCAGTGTTTCCTTATCATGCTGGAATGAAAATTGTACAAGGCAGCTTTTAATTTAAGCCTAGAATTTTATCCGACCTTTCGTGTCTCTCCTCTTAGTTTTCCTACGTATACATTAAGGCCGCAGACGCGTCCTCAAGAACACTAACGGAGAAGCAGAAAATTTTTTTTGTTTTTCCCTTTCTCATTACTCCCCCCCCCCCCCCATTTTTTCCTCAAATTTAGAAATTAACAAAACCTATCACGTTCGAACACCTATTTTTACAGAGCCGCTCTTTAAACAAACTTAATATCTGTGTTTAACGGCTACATTACTCTTTCTCAGACTTCAGTAAATTTTATTCTTCTTATGCTCTTAATTCTCATAACACTAACTTATATTTTGTCCCTTCTTATTAGTTCTTGCCTCATCACTTGAAGTTGATGGAATTTTTTGTCTAGTTCTCGAAAATTTCTGATCGCGCTTTACACAGACTCTTCCAAATGTGTTTAACTCTTTCCTGCCTGCAGGCCCACGCAGCAACCCTTCCTCTTGAGACTCTTTCATATTATCTCTATTCCCTGAGAAAAATGCTTCTCCATTCCTTGTCCTATTATTAGCCTCCTGCCATTGAAAATTGTTCAAAATATCCCGAATAAACGCTTAATCTCTTGAACGTTTTATAACCTTTTCCCCTTTTAATATATTTAATTTTTGTCCTAGAATCTTTGTTGCGTCACCGTATTTCTCTATCATTTCTAGAACAACTTCTTGAATAATAATTTTATTTCAGCCGTTTTTATTGACATTTCTAATGCTTTTGATGACGTTCACTTTATTACAAATGCTCTCCATTAGTTTTGTCCGCGTTTCATTTCACTCATCATCAGTCATATGTGTAACCGCACCCCCTCTTTCCTTCTCACTCCATCATGTTTTTCCGCAATGCTCCCGTCGCAGTCCTATAATTATCTGTCCGCTTCATTATCATTACCCTCTTTCTTTGTCGATAACATTCTCGCCTATTCTTTTCTCACTCTCAATCGAATCTACAGTTCATTAGCTGAAAAACTTCCTAACCAATACCACCTTTTGATTAATTCATTTAAATCTTCAAGCGTCCTTTTCACCTACCGGCGACGGCCCTACAGTGTTGCCTCTGTCAACATTCCTTTTTGAAGAATTCCTCCCTACTCTTGAACAGACACGGTGTCCAGCCAGGAGTATTTCTCAACTATCGTCTTTCTTTTATGAAATATATATATATCAATCATCTTTACACATTTTTCTCCAAAAGAATTAACCTATTTCACGCTTATTCCTAAAACTCTCATCCAGCTGTATTACTCGAAAATGTCAGCCAAGCTAGGTTATCTTCACGACATTATCCAAACGGAATAAAATTCAAATGTTTTCAAATCATCTTTTGTTTCCGCTATTTTACCTGAATCTATACAACAGTCTTACCACCCTTCTTGGTTTTGATTTCTTAATAAAAAATGTCTTCTTAAAATCTCCAACTCTTACCACTCTGCTTTTTTTCGAAGGAACAGATTTTCTTTCTATATCCCCCCATACTCAGTAATAACTATCTTAATTTCTTTAAACATTCCGATAACTAAGTGAAATTAAAATCATAAATAATTAAAAGAAAAAATCTACTATCAACATTAGCCGAGCTCTTGGAAAGAATATAACTACAATGATAACTTTTCCGAACTACTTAAATGTGCTGGCTGTAAAGAGCCAGTTGGTTTCCCGGCGTTTCGTTATTTCTTAATCGATTTTTTTTTTTGAAGCCGGTTAAAACATCGTTAATCATGTATACTAGTGATTTTTTAACCGCAGTGAGTCTGACGAAAAGGAGTAATTAATTGCCATTTTCGTAGTTTCATCGAGCTTGCTTTTAACGGTAATTAATTTTATCTTTCTTTTTGTGTTTCGAATTGACAACAGATATGCTTCGGAAACCGGTGAACAAACTGTCCTCGAAAATATGAAAGAATACTTGTTGACAACTATTCAGAGGACATTCGAAGTTAGTTCAGAGCAGGCGGAATGCCTTTATCAAGAATTACTAGAATGTACTCGACGAAAAAACCTGGTAATTTCGAAATATTTAAGTTTATTTTTAAAAAAAAAAAAAAATCGATAAATTCGCTATTAGTTTTCAATATTACACTACGAATAGTAACATTTTTTGAACAGCCATTGTCCGTTTTTTCTTGTTTTGCCATTTTGAGTTTGTTTTTTTTTTCTTCTAACTTCTAGTTTAAAAATTTTTGTTGAACAAAAAAAAAAAAAAACAAAAAACACCGCAATTAATAAAATTTTAAAATGAAAATCTTTGTCATCTAGACGAAAACTAAACTATTAGAACTTCCATTTTAATAATGAATACGGAATTTTGAATCTTCTTTTTTTTTGACATCGGTGTAAGCTGAAATTATAATTGAATAATAAACTGCGTGTAAATAATAAATTTCAGTAAAACAATATTTATTTGACAAATGTGAAATAAATATTATGCGCTACATACATATGTAATTTTTGTATAAGGGTACCACCATTTTTTTTTTATCAAAAATAAACTTCTAGATTATTTCATTGGCAATATAACCAAGGCTAACAAATTTATCGATTTTTTTATTCATTCGTTTCGTTACGTATGTGTGTATACGTGTGTAGTATAAATATAGGTAAGATGCGGGGTAACATATCTAAATAAATTTATTTTATATTAACGACTATGTAATTTTTATACCGGAATAATATATGAAAAATTATGTAATGTTTAGAAATGGCACGGTCATATGCTAGAGTTGATTAAAAATAGAAGAGACTTCCACCTCCGTGACTTTTCTAATTTCATTATTAAAAAATAAGCAAATGAATAAATAAATAACTAAAAACCAAAATAAAAAAATTATTAGAAAACATTATGGCCGACATATGTCGCTGTAGTTAGTAATGAGTAAAGATGGATAAAGGGCGCCAATTAATAAGTGTTTGATCCTGTTTAATATGCTGCATTTTGGCTATTTATTCAAAGAATAATCAGAAATAGATTTAACTTCTGAAGAGTGCCTATGAGTTTTTCAGTAAAATATGGGCGTTTAATCGATTTTTTAACGGGGAAAAAAATAAATTCTGTTATTTCATTCTATTTTGCTTTCAGCTTTTTTTATTAATTTGTTTTTATTACAACAATTTTGTAATAAAATCATCCATTAAAACGTAAAAATCGATAAATATCTAATTTTCAGCTTCAACGAACTCATTTGAAACTTTTAAAACACAACATATGCTAATATGTTAACACATTTTTCTAGTTTTTAAAAGACAGATTTTATCGAATGATTCGATCAAATTTACTGATTTTGCGAATAGCAACTAAAGTTAAAAAAATTTACTTTGTTTTTTTTTTTTTTTTGGAGAGGGGAAAGAATCTTAATAAAATATAAACAAATATTAGATATGCGTTAGGATAAAAAATACTAAAAAGCGGCATTAATGAATTTTTTATGTCTCTTCTCGAAACTGATACTTTTGAAAAGTCTTCACTTGTACTACATGCACAGACCTAGTAGTTTCGTTCTTGCGAATAATAATCTCTTTATATGTGTATAGTAAGTTTGTTGTAATGTTGAGCCCTTGAAAACCGTATTACTTTCAAATGATGAAATGTGAAAATTGGAAAAATTTATCTTATAATAAATGAATTAAAACCGTCTCTTGTATAAAGATTATAAAAGACTATTACCGGGGGAGACTCCTTTCGCAAGATCCAAAGAATCGAGTTTTATACCATACGTATGTACCACCTCGATTCTTCAGATCTCGTCATGGGACACCACTGGAGCCCCGGACGAAGGCTTTTGTAATTTTCATAGAAAATCGATTCATTTGATTGTCACTCTTCGCGAAATGTCGCTTTTTTTCGTGGTAATAAAGAAATAATCAGAACCGTTAAATTTAATTTACGGTAGAAATATATATATATTTCTATTACATCGTTCATAACGCAAAAGCGTAACGTTATTTCTAAACAACTTAAAAACGCAACGAAATTTCTTATACTACTGCTAACGTATGAATGGCATATAGAGAGATATAGATATATATTCGCCCGTGCCTACGTATGTATTGTTAACTGTCTGTTGTGTATTATTAGTGGGCTATAACGGTTATTCGTCTGTTATCAAAGTATGCTATTTCATTGTACGTACAACGTGTCATCCGCGTTAAATCGGAAATGTTTCTAATTACTTGTTTCATTTTTACAAAACCGCGCATATCCACCTACGCAAAATACTGCGAACGCACGGAAAAACAAAAAGTTTTTGAGCAAAGCACGTTACCGGAAACGAATGTAAAACACATTCGACGCGTTCGATTCAGACATTCTACCTTGCGTATTTCGTGTATTTCATGGTTGAACAAGTGAACTCGCTACCCAAAGTCTGGCATGTGGTAAAAAGCACACTACTTTCATGAACTCATTTATTTTACTTCTTATCTCGAATGAGCCCTGAGAAAAATAGTAAATTGAATTCTCACGTAAATAGAAACAGATAAAACACAGGAGAGCGCGTTTGAAAGCGAAATATATCGAGGGAAATAAAAGGATGTTAGGTACACAGTAAGGTGTAGGGTGATTAAGAACGCTCTGAAATGTAAAACAGAGAAAAGATACCCGCAGAAGATTAATCTGGATGCAATAAAAAAAAAAAAAAAAACAAAAAAAACAGTGGGTCAGCGATCGGAGAACGAATAGAAAGAAAAATGAAGTCAAAAATAGATAAAGGAAAAAGAAAAGGAGAATATCTTTAGATACTTTTATAGTTACAGAACGAGAAAAATGAAAGGAAATTTAGATCATGTAAGATTCGACCTTAATAGAAAAATGTAAAATGTTAAGCTCTGAATGAAAAAAGTTCTAAATGCATTCACATTTTTTTAAATTTTTATTATTAACTTTAAAATTGGTATTGTTCGTGAAAAGTTTTACTTGAAACGGTGTGTGTTAATTTCGCTGCATTGAAAAAAGCCAGCTTATATGTGTAATTTTAAAAAGTGACCTCCTTTTTTGCTGTTCGTAGATAACAGTTTTTAGGATAACGGATCGGTCGTCGGAAAGTAAAAATCAAGAATTAGATCAAACCATTTTAACAGCTTTATTCAAGAGTCAGCATCTTTCTCCGTCCGAGCAACTCAGTCTTGCTCTTACTTGGAACAGGGTGGACATAGCTCGTTCGGAAATATTCGTTTACGGACAAGAATGGCCGAGCGGTAATTCGTGATTAATTATAGAAATATTTATTGAAACGCAGAACAATGAAACGTATTATTTCTGCCGGTAGAAAATTTAAGCAAATTCATTAAGAGAACGCCCGCTTATGACGTGAAGATGTTTTTGGTTCTAAACAAAATTAATTATTTCGGGAGAAATTCATCTGGAATTTAATTAATGAATTGTTAATTTATATTTTCGTAACGAAAAATATTGCCCATAAGATAACTGAAATAATGAAAAAAATTATAATACTCTAAATAATAAAATAAATTTAAAAAAAAAATAAAAAACAAAACAGTATTAAGTTTATATATAACGTAAGTGAAATTATTTTATACGAAGAATATGAAAAAATTAAAATTATTGATCGTTTTGTTAATAAAAGAGTTTCGTAAATTTTACACCGATAATAGTACAATATAGTATAAAACTGGTCACTTTGAGATTGTGTGCATTTTTCTCTCGCAATATAACCGTGTTTGCGACTTAAACTAGAAACTAAAATATATATGCTTTATCAAAAAAAACACCAACATCGAACCAAGTAAAATTCTCAGTTTACACTGATTTGAGAATAACATACGCATTCACTAGCTGAATTTTTTACGTACGAAAATGAAGTGAAAAGTCATAAATGGTTTAACGAAATTTTGTGTCGCGTTATGATTCGAACTGGCCGAATCATTACTAACCACGCACGCGGTAACGTGCTTGGAGACTTGATCACCTCTAGCATAAAATTTCATCCATCATTATTTCCATTAGTACATAGTTAACGAATTCCTGGCGTTTCGGATTTGATCTGCACGTACATTTGTTCCTTTGTTGTTGCGTCATCTATAAGTCGGATTTCTTCCTCTTCGTTTATTATACCGTCTGCTTTTCCTTCTGTCAAGTTCTTCATGATGGCTAATCATGCTGTTCCTTCTTCTTTCAATAGCGTTTATTATGTCTGGCTGTTCTTCTATTCCTTCAAGCTCCTTTTTATTTCCTGTCGGTCCGTGCTAATTCTTCTGGAGCACAACATTTTAACTACCGTTAGATCTCCTTCCTATTTTACGTTCTAGTTTGTAGAGTTACAAATATAATTGAAAACGAAAAAATTACACGCAATCAAAATTTCAGTAAGGAAATCTGTGCAGATTTCTCTACCAATCATAAAATCGATAATGAATCTGTCCTCCGCGTAACAGCATCCATTAGCTAAAAACGGTAATAACTCAAGCAGGTTACAATCACAATAACGTAGAACTTACATAGCTCCTAAACTACTCACAGATAAGGCAACAAAAGAAGCGGAGCTCTCATTGCGCTCGTACGGTACAAGCAAATAAATCCTAAGAGCAAAAAATGATACTCTTCAAAAGATCTACGTCACAGGCAAGAAACATGATACGCATTAGTCACACAATCCTTATTTACTTGTTCAAAGGGATGGCGTAACCCTTGCGCCTACATTGTAATACTGATCGATCGTTCAACATTGGCAAATTATCGAGAAGCACCGAACTTAAAATGTTAATTAAATTCAATTCCCAGTAACGATCCAGCCAACGCGTCTACTACAGTTCGCCGGAATTAGAAAATTATTCAAAATCGTTTAAAAACAATATGCGCTTTTACCCCCGAGCCTTGACACCTTTAAATGGAGGATAAATAAAGCAAAAAATTTTGAATTTACCTTATCGCGAATGGAATTTTATAAAAATTTTATATATAAATACTAATAGGTAACGCGGTAGCCTGGTGGTTAAGGCACTTGGCTACTACATCAGAGGGCACCGGTTCGAGATTTGTCTCGTTCCGGATCCAAGTCGCTTCCAAGTTTATACCTAATCTGAGATAATTGGGTAGCAGAGAAATCCGGGGAAGTAAAGGCAAATCCCAAGTAGAAAGGAACTGGCCCTCCTACTCTCCATTAGTGCCGTTGGGCTTAGTACCATTATGAAAAGCTTAACTTTACAACCCTCGACACCCTGCTACAAGTGTATCTTACTTTACTTTTACTAATACGGTATTCTACATACAGGTGTAGCGCAACGTAAAGTAACTTATGGAAATGTTCTCTCTTTTTGTTCGGGGGAAAAAATAAGTACGTAGCTACTTCAATTAAAAGTAAAATAGTATACTAAATAAGGTAAACTGAAACCGAATTAAATTTAAAATAATAAATTTATAGTACACTAAATGGAAAAAAGACCCCGGGAATATTTTTACATTTTATATTCTTAGATATGTTAACTGTAATTAATAAGTCGCGTTATTACGAACCTGTTATTCTAGGAGCTTTAGATGAAGCGATGATGCAAGCTCTAGAACACGACCGTATCGATTTCGTCAAATTATTATTAGAAAACGGAGTCAGTATGAGAAAGTTCTTAACTATTCCTAGGTTAGAGGAGTTGTATAACACCGTAAGTATTCCGCGGAGTATTTTAATATTCACGTATTTAATCCGATCAGCGTATTTTTAGTACCGTTTTATTTTGATTTATTTTTAAAAAAGATAAACAAGCAAAATGATCTGCTTGTCTATTAACTATTTGGCCGATATTAAGAAATAACGGAAGTAATCGCATTTAAGACGGCAGCCAGATAACGAACTTAAACGGATTATTCATCGTGACGCATTAGAAGCACCTATCGGAGCTTTCCTATTTCGATAAAATGACGAAATTCCTCGTGGAATGAGGCGTGCTTGTCGACGAACCGATTCCTTTGTATAACGCATTCCATCTCCCAGTCTCCGAATAATGTTCTGCTAAAATTTTGATAAAGCCTTTCATATACGCTCATAATCTATGCTAAAAGAATATCAATTTTAAGTTCAGCGAATATTTCCAGACATCTAACAATATTTCGAAATACGTATTAAAATGAAAAAAACAAAGTATTGTGTAAAGGATAAATATCATCGGAATACGAGGTAAAGGTCGATGCATTTTTGGTTTTTCCCAAAAATTTAATATTCGTATATATTAAAATTATGAATTTTTTATGATAAACCGGCGCAATTAACAAGTCGATGTCAGTGAGAAAAAACTTAATTGCTCGAACCATTATTATAGATGAATAAAAGAAAAGATACTGATCTGCGAGAGAAAATTATCTTTCTGACGATTTCTATTAAAAGTGAAAACTATACAGAAACGGGAACAAAAGATAATTTTATCGGCGAATAAATTTGCATTATGGAAATTTAGTAAAATTTCCCCCCAGTTTTATGAATGAAATATTTTTTAACAAGGAAACTGAGAGATGAAAACTATATATAAACAAAAAGATACAGTAGATGCAGTGGATTCTGACGATACGGCGAAACACCCTGTATCAACTTGGTCGAGAATAGGTATGACATTTAGTGCTTTACCTGAAAAAATGTATTAAAGTACATTTAAATATTTTCCTTATTTCGGTGGAAAAGAAATGTTCACCTATTTAATCGTTTTAACGAGAAAAAAAATTCTAATAAGCGGTATAAATTTAACAAATTTAAATATCGCTTCTAGTCTGTATAATTATGTAATCGAAATTTTGGCAAAAACAGTAAAACGAACGAAGTAGAATATTGCAAAAATGCTACCGAAACGTAATCATGAAATGCAAGTTTAACTATTCGTTTCGGATAATGATTCTCAGCTGAAGGTGACGATACCGTGCTATGAAGTACAGAGAAATTCGTAAAAAGAACTAACACTATTAAACGCGTATCGTTTATTTCGTTAATTGTGTTGTTGTTTTATGTACTGATTACCGGTAATTTTTCTTAGAAACAAGGACCAACCAATACGCTAGGATATATTTTACGCGATGTTCGGCCGCATATACCACGAGGTTACATGTATACGCTCCACGATATCGGGCTTGTGATAAATAAGTTGATGGGAGGCGCTTATAGGTAATATTATTACAGTACGCTTAACGTAAAACTATAATAATTTGATTAATTTCTAAACTAGGTCCTACGTTTAAGTGCGAACTTTGTCCGAGCTGCTCCAGCTTAGAAGGAAAACTTTCAAATAAAGAAAAAATTCTTTATGACGTAATATTTTTTTAAATCTAATTATTATGACCCGTTAATATCCGATGTCAGTTTTACGCGTTTTTCAGTTTAACTGTCGCGCGAGAAAAAACATTTAATTCCGGCAATCCATAAATTAAACAGTAGAATATTTCAAAACGACTTTTATTTTGAAAAATCTTTAAAAATCATTAATAACGAAAAACACTTTACCGTTATCTTCGAAATTTCAGTTAAATACTTTTGCAGTTAGATTAGTTGATCAACTTACTTTTAAACGGTCTTTTATTGTTTTTTCACACGATCATTCTGTACTTAATAAAACGTTAAACGTATATACCTTATTTTGCTAAATTAAAATTGATTCGACAATATTTCGAACGATGAAAAATGTACTTTTAATTTTAATGATATTTATCGAAATCGGCGCGTATCAATTGAAAGTTGGAAATTACTATCTGGCTTATTTGGATTACAATTAACATTCGGAAGTCTCTGTGACACATTGCAGCTGATAATAATAAACGATAAAATTAGTTTATTTTTTATGTTGTTAAATTTAAAATGCGGACGTCGTACAATGAGTTTATATCTTGATGTTCGAAATATTCCATTGTCCGACCAACGAATGTAATAATATCACCAGCTTCCGACTCTTTTAAACAAGATGCTCTCTAATTATTCCTCCTCGTTTCTCTTCACTTATTTTTAATCTCTTTGCAAATATTCATCTATCCATTTCTTCTTTCTCTGCTTTAAGAAAGATGTTTCGGGGACTTCCTCAAGGCTTCTGTCTTCCCCTATCCTGTTTAAAGTGTGTACATTCTTAACGTCGCTCTCTTCTATTTTCTATGCAGATGATATTCTCTTATATTCGACTTCTGACAACGTTTCAATGACTAATGAACTTAGCTCTTCCCTCAGCAGTTTAGAAACAGCGCTCTTCTACGTTCGTTTTTCAATTTCTCTCTCCAAGTCTTCATGCATAATCTTTACACCTTACGTTCGTTTATCTTTAAATAATTGACCTATTCCAATGCTTCTTTTCTATACCTAGGTGGTGGGGATTTTCTTTTCTGTCTTTAAAAGATTAAACTGTTTCAGGTCTCTCTCTTCCATTAAATTGGAGGGGGGACATTTCTCATTATGTTATATAAATATATTATCGTATTGAAACTATAGAATATTGTTCTTTCCTGTATGCTAATGCATCAGCATCTATCCTTTTGAAACTTGCAGCTCTAAATTCTGTACCCAGCTTTCCGAAACTAATTCAGTTCCATTGTTCCTCCGCACATCTTACCTAGGATATCGATTCCTGTTTGAACATATTCTCCTTTTGCGAACTCATCCCCGTTCTTACATTTTTCTTCTCCAAAACTGGCTGTACTCAAAAAATCCCTATTCTCGCTCACATAGCCTTTCGCCTTTGTCAGATTTTTTCCCTACATAATTTCCTTCAGTAAGTCTCCATATTTTCGTCCTTCTTATGTAAATTTCCTTTACTCTCCTAGCTTAGAGTCTTTCTTCCGTCTTCTCGTAAATCTCCTGATTCGGTTGTCATTAGCGAATTTAACTCTACCATTATTTCCGGTTTTCCCCTTCACTCTCGTATTTTCACAAATGGTTCTAAGAGTCCGGAGGGAGTGAGTCCTGTCTCTACTATCCCTTCTCTTGATTATTCTGAATCCGTTAAGTTACCTTCCTTTTTTTCCATTTTTTCTGTCAAATCTTTAGCTATTTTCCGTGCTATCTCGTACATATTTCTTCTTCCGGTTACACCAATTTAAATTCCTGATTGTTTCTGGCGCTAAAAGTGTTGTTCTTCTAACCATTACACTTCGCTTTTCCCTCGATCGTCAGTAAATCCTATTATTCTTTTTATTTGAACTTCAATCTCCCGACTGACTTTCTGCCGTGCTGTATATATTGATTTCTTGTGGGTACCTCTGGTCATGCAAGGATCAAGAGCAATGACTTGCCCGATCTGCTGTACATGACGGTCATTTTCATACTAAATGCCCTGCTACTAACATAAGTTTCCTCTCCAAAAACTGTGTCACTCTAAACTATGGCGATCTATCTATCCTTTCCTTTTTTTTTCAAATCCTCAGTTTTTTTATCTGTCGATTCAGTCCTATGCGCCATCTCAATTTTCTACATCTCTATCGTTTTTTTCATTTCTGCCATTTGTCGTTTTCGCTTTAATCATAACTTACTTCTTTCCTCTCTTTTTCGTTTTTCTTTTATCTACTCTCGGTTCTTTTCCACCGAGATAATTGCAGTTTAATTTGTGACGGCAATCATTTTTTCCCCAAATGTTCCGCTTTTTTCGCTGAGCGTTCGTGCTTTTACTTTCAGATCTTAAGTCTTTCTCTATCTACTACCTCCTATGATGCTTCCTTCATTCTTGCGCTCCCTGTATCTGCTATTGTTCCTACGACTGTCTCCTTCTTTTCCTCTCAATTTGTAATCATATTAAAATTTAGTTTCTTTCTCCATTGATGATTTCTCGAACCATAAGGCTAGGTTGATGCTCCCGATAGGTGAGCCCCGAAAAAAAAAAAAAAAAAAAAAAAAAAAACAGATCGAGGAATATCGCTAATTTTTTGTAGTACATTGTGAACTTTTATCAGTATTAGAACCTTTTTGAAACTAAATAAGGTAGATAAACTTCCTTCCTTCTGTTCTATTTTTACTTCAGAATCGTATGCAGTACTCCGTGCAGTTCTATTCATTGCACTTTTCTCCTATAATAACAAGTGGGAACTCGATGAGCGTCTTGCAGGCCATATCTTCTCCTTTTCCATCCCCTTCATACGACTACATTATCCTTTCTATTCGTTTCTTAATTGCCAACCTTTTCTTAATTCGTTCTATTCAAATCGATCTTCTTTAGATTCCCAGTCATAGCGACATCGCGGGCAACAACCGAGTTGACTCGTTTGCTCGCTCTGTTTCCTCTAACGGCAAATTTATCAATAAGTTTCCTGCTAACAATATCCTTTTTCCATCTCTAAACAAGCACACCTCAAATCATGGTCAGATGTCTATATTACCTCCTTTTCTAATCCCTATTCCTTTTACAAACTAATACAGCCTTTTCCTTTATCACGGTCTTGGATTTCTGATTTTCCTGGCCCAAGTCGCTTCATTATTTCCTCCATAACACGTCTTCGTTTCAACCATAAATGACTTTCTTCGTTTCTTTTTAGTTTTTCTATTGTTTCTTCTCTACTTTGTATTATTTGTCATCCCTCGGATCACGACCACGCTTGTAATGAGGATCATCATATTCTTTTTGAATGTTCTCTTCTTGCGCAGTTCCCTTCTCTACACTAAGTTCTTACATCTTAAACTGCCTACTCCTTTTTGTGGTTCCTACATATTTTCCTTTCCTTTTCCAGATTCTGCTCCAGCTTTAGCAGAGTTCATTTCCTCTATTTCTCTATATATTAAAATTTAATCCTTGTTCGTAATTCTCATCGTGTTTTTGGTTGGCGCCCCCCCCCCAAAAAAAAACTACATAAACTAATACCTGAATTCGACGTTGAAAAACTGTATATAAAACTACCAGAATTACTCGGAAACAAAAAAAATCGGAAAAAATAGAAAAAATAACTTTTCTTTAAAGATTTCCAAAACTGTAACAATCCGTACACCCACACTTTGATCGTTCATCAAAGTGCACGTACCGTAACAAGAAGATATGTATGGGCTTAGTGTAACAGAAATAATTGAATGTTTATAGGATACGCTACTTTCTTTTAAAATTCCAATCAAATTTTTCACCTATACGAATGCCACATGAATGACGATGTTAAACGATCCGTTGTATTTTCTTTAGAAGATCAAAAAATCAAAAAAAATATTTACTTTTCTTCTGAACCATATATAGAACAAGGGATGTGAAGCATATGTAACCGGATGCAAGGAGGATGCCGGCTGTTGCCGCGAGCAAGCACTTTGTTTACACACACCGAAATAGCGGCGTTCCAAGAGATACATTTTTTCGTTAATCGAAGAAGTTTAAGAATGACACAAGCAACTTCTCTTTCAGCGCTTCAGGTACAAAAACGACGAAATTTCCACTCCGATGTTCAGGCCGTAACTTTTAGTGGTAATACTAGCTACTACCTGGTTAGTTAGGCGTTAAGACGATCGGTGTATAGGTGCGCAGATGACAACGAAAACTTCGTACTTTTTACTACATCCTGCTGCTGCCTACATTCTTTCTGTTTTTGTTCTTTTCCTCGACAGAAAAGAAAACAACGAAGAACGCGCTTTATAAAAGAAACATTGTCATTCTATCGTACATATGGAAAGTTGTTTATTTCGAACTTCTGTCACCAAACAGAAATACCGAATTTCATTTATTCGTATAATTTAATTTCTATTAGAATACTAAAAATATGAGAACCTGCGCTAAAACGGCCAAAACAAAAAAAAATTTTTATCGTCCAAAACTCACATTGAACTACCATTTTTCATTTCAAAATTTAAAGCTCCAACATAATCATTATCACGAGTTTTAGACGTATGAAACGACATGTTAAAAAAATAAATATAAAAAGTATTGTATATAATATTTAATACTCCAGACATCGCCGTGGAGAACCCTCTTTGGACTCCCAGAAACTAATCTAAAATTTCTAAGAACAGTTGCTTCTAACTGACTATTTAATCTAAAAGATATGTAATCGATGGGACATTTTCATATTAACCCCAACAAAAAATGGCGTAATTAATATATATATATATATATATATATATGGAGTGTCAATGGCGAACACTTACCAGTCTCTTTTGTTTTTGTTTTTTTTATGGGGGGGATGCAGTAGCTTCAACCAGTGACGGATCCTCTGGAGATGGGGACATTTCCCCTCAAAGAATCAAATCCTCTATAAAAAAAATTTTAATACAGAGAAACCTAATTTATGCTATAAAAGATTTGTATGAATGTTACAACGTATGGATTTAATAATTAATACTTAATATTCTAGTAAAACTGGTGTAGGAATGACATTATCATCAATATATATATATATATATGTATATATATTAATTACAACGTAAATTTTTAGGCTACCCCCCATTAGCGAAAATGTCCCAATTTTATGTAACGTTTGTTATATTTTATAGGATTTCTGTGATTAGTATTTTAAAAATGTCACAATTTTATGTAACGAAATTTGTAATGAAAAAATATCTTAATTTTATATAATAAAAGTTAAATTTTAGGATAGGATTTTTATGATTACGTTTTTTTTTTTTGTGTTAATGCCAATAAGAATACGTTGTAAATTTTGATCATTTTATACCAAGTGTAGAAGAGAAAGATATAGAAATGTAAAAGTCCCTTACAGACCAAAATGGCTGATATATACATATATTAATGATTATGTTATTATTAACCGAGGGTACGCTACATTTTTTGTCACATGATTATGTCCCGTTACTTTGGATAAGATAACAAAGGTTGAGCGCTATATTGTACAATTGCTAAATTTTTTTTTAATAAAAGATGGAGAAGAATGACGTGGTCAATTGAAAACGATTTTTCTAAAAGAATTTTAGAAAAAATGAAATTGGTGGTCTTGCAGGCCCGAAGAGCTGAGCTGATGTCCGAACTCGAAATTAGCTTTCGATGATATTCCATCTGGTATCGTCTATTGTTCAGTTTTAATCCGCACCAGATGTATCGCGAGTAATATTAAGCGGCTAACGACTTGGGTAAAATGCTGTCTTGTTAAGGTATTCTAAATCAGTTTATGGGAATAATTCGCTTGGTTCATGTAAAAAGTTAATTCGGTCGTCGCGTCTTTGTTCTTCGTTGCGTAGAATTAAAATTAAAATTTGACAATTATCGGCACAAGGTGCTGTTATATAGCCGTGATTTGTGAATTTTCAAACGTCATCATTGTTGTAATTGTTTATATTGTTTTTTTTTATACTTTCCCGGTAGATTTTTTATCAAATTTTAATTCCGCTCAATCAAGTAATAAAAATAACGAGTTCTTTCTGGTCGGTCAAGTCATTTTTCCTGATTTTTTACGTATTCGCCGTCGATTTATTTATTTTTTTATTGTCAATATTTAAACGGCACCGGTACACTCGCATTCGTAGTTTTGTTGTTATTATCGTAATTTTCTATAAATTTTTTAAGAAAAGGAACCTCAACATCAAACGAAACTAAAACAACTTGTCGTAACATATACACACATATGTACGTGTGTGTGTGTGTATCATAAAATTTTATTCCGCTTTGGTTGCTAAAGTGAGGAAGCATTTTACTACCAACTGAGAAACTGAGGATGTTTATAAATTAGAAAATATGAAAATTCGAAAATTCCATCGAATTTACATGATTACAGTGTTTAGTAATGTGTTATCGTAATTTAACGGATGAATTATCGCATATTTTACTCCACTATATATGTACGTCATTGCACCGCAAAAACATGTCTATAAGTAAAAATTAATGAACATGATTTTTAGAATTAGAGCCGATAGAAGATTAATTTCCGGGAAATAATAACCCGGCAGAGATAGAGTTCTTTCCTTTTTTATCGTTAACCGTTTCTGGCGCTAAATTAAAAATACCATTCTAAGCTGAAAATGTATAATTTTTATACAATTTTATAAGAAAATAATATTTATGTAACCAATAAAAAAATAAAATATTTACTTATATAACCAATAAAAAAAAGATGCTGATGTAAATATATGGAACATATTAATTAAATATACGTACGTAAAAACTGGGAAAAACCCGAATCTTTTACAGCAGATACTCCCCGCTGAATTTTTTCTTTAATAATAATTTTCGATTAACACAATGTGATTTTATTCTTACACTTCACTTTAGTAAACGGTGGAATAAAAAAAAAACAGTGTTTTAATTAAATTAACCAATGTTTTTAACTACAGTTTTTTCAGAGTTTAATTTTTCCAATTATACTATCAATGTAAACGGGTAACTAAAGCCAAAAAAAAAAAAAAAAAAAGGTAAACAAAAGATACGTTTGAATTCGTATTTATTGCAACATTCACCGATTTCAACATTTCATACGCAAACATATATGTATCGTAAAATAACTCATGACAGAGTTAGAAAATGTAATCGGCTACTTTACAGCGTTCTCTTTTTATTTAGCGGATTTCAAATATTTATAAATTTAAGAGATTCGAATTTTAAGCGTAAGTGTTTGGATATTTCAATTACAGCTTTTTTTCGAAGATAACAATGATATGTGTTCTTTTTTATCACAAATCGGGAATGTATTACAAAATCGACTTTATATCTTGCAATTTATGAGATGGTATTACTCACTATGGGGTACAACGTAATTATTGCCAGTAAAAAAATATGTCTTATTAAAAATATCGCTTATAATGTTCAAAGATTAGTTTCATTATATTACGGAAAACGTTTTTATCCGCTTTTATTAATAAATTATTAAATTTTCAATTTTTCTGTCACGCTTAGAGCTCAGTACACACGACGGAAATTTCGGCTAATCTACACGAAAGTAATGAAACGGTCGAACACGAATTTCCACCGCAACAGCACATCATTCATCCGCTATTATGGAAATCCGAGTTTAACACTAAGTTTGTTGGCGGAAACATTGCCAACATCAAAGGAAATGCCTCTTTTTGATTATCCGTTCAACGAATTACTGGTTAGTATATTATTATAGCACGTAAATATTTTACTTATCGACATCGTATAAAAGTATCAAATTCGAGCAATGGACGGAAGTAAAAAAAGAAAAAAATTCTATCCTCATGCAGCGTTCATAGAAATTAATTTCGGTGCAGAAAATATCGCCAATTAAGTAAGGAAAATGGCTTTTGATAGGCACAATTTGTTATACACATATATTACAAATTCTCAAAAAACGGAACTGAAATTTCACCGAAAATTAAAATTGAAAGTTTTACAATACATTTTGGATTCTCGAGTATAAAAAATTCGGAGCGGAAAAAAAAAAGCAAACGAAAATGTATTTTTTGCTTATGCGCATCTACATTGCAGACTGCAGGCAAAATTACTCAGCATTGCGCTTGAATAAATGCAGCTGTTTGCTACTGATTTATGTCGGTACGAATTTAAATTTTAAGTAAATTATTTTGAATGATGAAAAGAAGAAAAAGAAAAAATGCGAATAAAGGCAATTTCGTTATTCTCTCAAAAACTAATCACGATGTGCCAAGCTGAGAATGTTAATCGACACGGGTAGTACCCATGTCAACTATTAAGGCCCTATTATAAAAAAAAAAAGAAAGTTTTTTCTATTTTTTTAAAAAGCTATGTAAACGTTTTACGTGTAGATCTATGACGTATTTCTGGTACATACAACATTCTATGGAAAATACCTTTGTTTATAATCGTGAAGAAGTTATTATTGTTTATTGATATGATCTTTACCGACCGGCAGTTCCACTTGTTTTAATTGTCAATGAAATCAGTATATGTTAATAACAAAGGTGAGAAAGTAAATGAATAAAAATACTGATTAAAATTAAAAAGTGTGGTTAATGAAATATTTATTTAAAATTAGCCGAAAACATTTTTTTTATATATTGTTCTCGTTTTGTTTTTGTTTTTCTTCGTGGCAACAATGAGGAGCCCGATCATGGCCTAAATTATTGGAACAAGCTTGTTTGCGGAGTCGTCCCGTAAAACTTTAATTAAGAAGTAGTCTCGAAGGATAATATATAATGATAAGTTTGAAACTGCCGTTGACTAGTAGTGCCGCAAGACGGGAAGTGTGCGCCGTAATCTGTTTTTTTTTTTTTTTTAAGAGCTACAGGAGAAAAGTCACCAGAGATTGAGAAAAGACTCAATATCCGCGGGTGGCGTAATATTATTGGCTACGTTTTTTTAGGACTAGGGCATTCGGCTCGAGAAATACAATGCAAAAAGAAGGACGGCAATGCCACATTGTACCACTAAAAAAAAAAAAAAAAATATTTTGAATAAATGTTGCAGAAAGCTGAGAGAGGTTGTTATCTTAAGACACATGGCTCTATTTTCTGCTATTTTTTTTTTATGTGTTTTTCAAAAATTATAACCAGGTTCTCGCAACGGATCGGCTATTTTTCTGACTTAACGTCGTCAAATTAGGCGCTTTTCTCCAAGTTAAACGTGCACCTCGTTCTTGCAAACGATTCTCTTGACAGTATAATACGTAAATGCGAAACTGCTTTTTTTCTATCAAAACCGTGTCGTCAACGATTTATCGACGTACAATTAGAATAGCAAAATCAGTGGAGCGGTACGTTAAAAAATATAGAATTTATTCGTAAATGTTCTGTATTTTCAGTTTTTAATACCGCGTCCGATCTTACTTTTTGAAATTATATATATATATATATATATATATACATATATATATTAATTACAACGTAATTCTTAGGCTACCCTCCATTCGAAAAAATGTCCCAATTTTATGTAACGTTTGTTATATTTTATAGGATTTTTGTTATTGTTATTTAAAAAATGTCACAATTTTATGTAACGAAATATGTGTAACGAAAAATGTAATGAAACAATATCTTAATTTTATATAATGAAAGTTAAATGTTAGGATAGGATATTTGTGATTATGTTTTGTTTTTCTTTTTGTGTTGATACCAGTAAGAATTACGTTGTAAATTTTGATCATTTTATACAAAGTATAGAAGAGAAAGCGACATAAATGAAAGCAAGAGGGGTCAAGGGGCACAGCCCCTTGCAAGGCCAAAATGGTCGAGTTTTTATATATATATATAACTCGTCAGTTACTAAGTATATACCTGAGAGCGATTAGTGAGAAATTGTTTAAAGTAAAATAATTCTCGGCGCTATGAAGCTTTCGGAAATTATCAATTTACTGTTATAAATGTTTATGTCCATTTTCTGTATTATTTTATAACTCAAATATAAAGAAGTACGTATATATAAGTTTTATAACTTAAAGTTAAAATTTACTACACGATTAACTCCTTCAAAATGTTCCTAATTCGTTTGTCTTTTTTATGTGTTTCTTCCCTTTATATACATGACACTGAAAACTTATGATTTTTCCTTCGGTTTCTTTAGCGTCTCCGTTCGATTTCCTCGCAGCACTGAATACTTTTACTGCTCTATCCCATTTTTGCTAGAACTAGTACACGTATTTAAGAAAACTTCAAATGTCTTTTTCAACAATATTCCGTTCATAATTCATTTTTTTTTTTTTGCAATAAGAGTATCTCTATAAGTATGATTGGCCCCTTCCGTTTATCATTTCCATCAGTAAAATTCACTCGTAGAAGAAAGAAAAAATATGCATCGACTAAAACGGAAACGGAGCAGGACGATTAGAAAACAGAATGATTTCAATTAATCATGTAGGCGGAAAAAATGAGAAACTAACCACCCTTATTTCCAATCTCATTCGAAATCCGATTGTTGTTGTTATATTTTGAAGTGGATATGATAAACAGAGTGATTTTCTTACAATATTTCGAAAAGGGAAAAATAATACACCTCTCCACTTAGCTGTACGGTTCGCTTATCCGAGATCACTCTTGTTTCAAGTAGGGCAACATCGCGTACATGGACACGAAATATTTCTAGTAGGGCGACATCATCGTTGTTTTTTTTTTTATGTCGGATATATTTTGAACTGATTAAATTTCCCTACATGCTCTCGGTATGAACGAGTAAACTGGAGGTTTAATTCATGAGGGCCACACACTCCGAATTCACTTGAAGTTTTCCTTACACGCATCGTACATTTTTCACTTCGAACTATCTCTATTGCCGCTCTTAATATCTTATAATGTCTCTAAGCTTTCTTAGAAAGTGTTTCGTTAACTAATAGCCCGCGAAGGCAATGATTTCAAAGCTGTGTACGGCCGATTACATTTCGATTGACCGCCGCTATCTTCTCTTTTGCATGTACCGGTTATTGAAATACCGAGAATTATCTGATTATTTAAACGAAATAAAAATATAATAAGCCGCCGTCTGTCTCTTTCTTAAACGTTCATTTCATTTTAATTGTTTCTCTTTTATTATAATCTTTTTTTCAATAAAATATCCTGTCGATAATTAATAATAATATCAGTTTTACCGCTGGTAACATTTAATTGTAAATTACGTAACTTCAGTAATTGGTCTGATCGGGTTAAATTAAAATCGATTTTTTCCGTTTGAGCAGGTACAAAAAACCTCTTTTTTTAGCACAAACTTTCAGAAAGTGAACAGTTTGTTACAAAGATTAAAAAATACCCTCCTACTGATACGTTTTTTTTTTTTTTTTCAATTTTTCAGTCCGAAATTGATTTCCGAGAAAAAAGTATCTGCAGAAAAACATGCGTTTTATTCATGACTGATTTCGTAATGTTGAACAGCAATTACTCTAAACTCTGCTTCCCGTGTACAAGCATTAAAACGAATGAACGCGATTAAAAACTTCCCAAATGAAAATAAAGTTTTGTTAGTTTATCTCTCTTAAAAAAAAAAAAAAGAAAGAAAGAGAGAAAATTTACAATAATAATGGATACTGAAAGACGGGGGGACATTTTATCCTGTCAGTTACCTACAAATTACTTTTATTTTTAAAAAAAAGAACAGAATTACTTAAAGATATTTATTCCCGGTAAGTACCAGCTTTAGCTCTGGTCGTCCCCTTAATGAACAGGGTTCTTTAATACAGAATTTGTTTCGAATTTTTGTCGGTAGCGCTAGTTCAATAGTATCAACGAAACTAGATGAACTAAATTTCAGCGCGTCATTTTCAAAGTGCGCTATTGTCTCTTTTCATAGATTCTGCGCAGTGTTTTTTATCTCTTACCGCTATAGTAAATACGCGTTGACATATTTTCATTCGTTCGCCGTTTGGATATCTCTCTTCGTTTGATCTGTTCCGTTTCTAGGTACTACTCTTATTCTTGTTTTCTCATCACTGATTTTCCATAAAGCGTTCGTAATGTCGGGTTCTAAAAGCGTTCTGCAAGCCATCACATCTCTTATTCCCTCTTCTGAGTACGTAATACTTGCGGATCCCTAGATAATTTAGGCATTGAGGCTAATAAGATAGTGGATTCATTGCCCCTTTTTCAATAGAAAAAAAATTTTAGATACATTCTCAGCTCATAATATTTCTCTTTTTCCCCTAAATTACTCATTCTAGACTACTGCTCAACTCTTACTCTTCTTCATTTTTTAATCGTGCTTCCTTTCACCTGTCTATTCAGCCACTTCATTCGTCCATGGTTTTCTAGATACTCTCTGTTAAATGGTCCACAATCTCGGCTATTTGTCGTCTTCGCTTTATTAATCACAGTCCCCTTCTTGTATCATTTTCTCAATTTTCATCTACTTCTGTTCTATTTTGTCGTTTTCATCCCTCTTCTATAATATACATTCCTTATGATTTTGATCATATTTTCAAATCAAATATCAAAATTTTAATTTGAATGTTCTCCCTTTTCTCTACTCTTCTTCTCTACTAAAACTTGATATCGCTACTCCCCTTATCGGTGCTGTTTATATTCTCTCATTTTCTTTCGCTTCCATATTATTCCTGCGTTCGCACTAGTTGTATCCTCTATGCTGGAACCATTTAGAAATACAACTTTATTTTCTCCTTCTTCCCATTTCTCGGAGTAATATCCTCATTAACGAACCCATTAAAAAAAAAAAAAAAAAAGTCCACCAAATCATCCGAATAGAACCACCGGCGACACGCACACAAATATACTTCGAAAACAAGATTTCGGCAGCTCAAAAAATTTGCAAAAAGTTTCCCGTCTCGGTCAACGCTGAAAAAATATTAATCTTTATCGGTCTCCAAATGACGTCAGACGACTGAGCTTACTACTGTGCACACTGACCGTGACCCCTACCCGCGTCTATTATAGATATCGGTAAAATTTCCTTATATTCAATCACGACCGAATCGATTAACACACATATCACAATCCACTCTGCTAGTTCCGGTAAAACATTTTAATGTAGTGCATGACGTACACTGATATATAAATTCAGATGTCGGCTAATAAATTAGAGAGAAGTGTCTTATATAACACCATAATCAGAGTTTATTATTTCTACTTTTAGAACTGGAATTAAATTTTTTCCAGATTTACTCGTGTTGACTAAAATTTATAGTTTAAATTTCCAGCATGAAAAACAGCATAAACTATAGCCACGACGCCTCGTGAAATGTCAGAAACGAGCGTTGCATATATGTTGAAGAAGTTTATTTTAAATTGCTGTAGAATTCGTTACGTCTTATTTTTGGGGTTCTTTTTTTCTTGTTTTGTTCAAACGAACCCCCCCCCCCCCAAAGAAAGAAAAAAAGCATTTTCGAAATACCTTTAACGATGAAGTAAGAAGCGCCATTTTGCTGTCACCTTAACAAGTGTATTCTAACAGTCGCGATAACCACTTAAGCCGCTCTTCTAAGAAACTGCTGAAATTTAGGCATCGTCTTTCGGGGCGGCCTTTACTTTTTAAAAGCGGATTTATTCATCTCGCAGCCAGTTCGTTCCGGCTTCTGCAAAGTGTCAACTGCAACTAACTCTTTTATGACGGTCATTTTTCTCAGACATATATATATATATATATATATGTAAAATTAGCGCGAAAAAATAGATAAAAAAATATGTTCAATTCCGGTGAACGAACTCTTGATGAGGAAAATTCCTAAACAAAGAGCATGTATATAGAGATAGCAACCAACATTATCAATCCTGAACGATGAATGTGCAGACAAAGTTGCCAACAATAACGGCGCTGTAAGAATATTTTAAATTCTTAATGACGCTACAGGTCTTGATAATTGTTCTATGAAATAAGAAAGAGCTGGGTAGAATCGACGTGATACGAAAAGGATATTATTTGATTTCAGCACCCCGCCGCGGAAAAAACCTTCAGCAAAATTCCCGCGAAAATGACTGCAAACACTATTTCCAGTCTCTAAAAATAGTAGTAAAATGGTTTGGAGAAAACATAGCGGACATGATATTTTCGCTGCCACAATTGATTGGTAGAGCAAAGAAACAAAGAAAAGCGCATTTTATTTTTAGCATTTATCGTTGTTCCAAAAGTGCGCCATTTGACGGCACTCTTTGTAATACACCTTAGTCGAAAAATTGTACTCCGAAATCCGCGTAATGGAATGCATAATATGCAGAACTTACGCGCACCTATACTCTTTAACTTTTATTCAAGCATGCTGAATTGATCTCACAAAAACGATAAACACTAAAGGATTTGATAATGATGTACGTCGGCTTCATGAATTACTGTCTAATTTAGTGAAATGTAAAATTTGAAATAATGCTGCCTAACTCTTATCTTTGTATAAATAGTTTTTTTACGGTAAGCCGATTATTTTACGATGCGAATAAAAGATTACGATTCACGTTCAATTATTTACACATAATATATAGGTGTCGGACACCTTACGTCTTATATTTCAATTTCCATTTTTTTCACTTTCCCCGTGCAAAAAAAAAAATCCCCAAAAATCGATTGAAACGGATCCGGGGGGGGGGCTGCAAGTCTATTTTTGACAGGGGTCTAGAACATTTTTGACATCAAGAAATCGTTTTAAAATTTCACAAGTTCATCAGAGTAGGATTTTGTTATTTCGATAATTATGTTCATCGCTAACCGTTAAAAAGGTTCTATTTTGTTTTTACTTTTAATGATATAAAATGCTACTGATATCGATAAAAGCTGAACTCGAAAAGAAATCTTTAATTAAGTAAGGTTGTTTATTAAAAGAAATGAACGAAACGAAACCGAAAGTTAGACGTAAAGAAAAATAAGTTCGGGTCTTTTCTCTTAGTACCCCCATTTAGTTCATAATTTTAGTTCGTTCATTTTCGCTGTTATTCACAAAGAGTGAACTAACAAATGAGAGAATATAAAAGCAGTCAGACGAGAGTAGTAGAAAGTGGCAGTCAGTAAATAGAAATATAATTAAAAAGAAAATAAACAAGCCACCAAACCAACAGTCCGACTAGAGTAGTAGAAAGTTGCAGCCAACAAATAAAAGTAAATAAAAATAAATTAAAAAGAAAATAAACAAGCCACCAAACCAAGTAAATAAAAATATAACTAAAAAGAAAATAATCAAGCCATCAAACCAAACTAATAACAAAAAGAGTAAATTTGAAATATTTTAAAAACAGTAAATTATCGAGATGAACTAAATTGAGATGGACTAAATGTAGCAGTTCATCAATACTATTTATAAGTAACGATTTCACGCATGAATGCGAAAATGAACTACGAAAAATGAACTAAATGGGGGGAATAAGAGAAAAGGCCCATAAGTTCTGAAAGAAGAGTAACACCTCTTACTCAATTACGAGTGAAGCAAAGAATAGGATACCTCATTTTACATATACATATATATATATGGTACGTGCGAATAATAGAATTGCACATTTCGTAAATTATGTACATTTTATGTATTGTGTAATTCACGTAATTATTACGAAATACAAATACAAAATAAATTACTTCATATTTACATCTTTTATTACTTAAAACGCAACACTATGTAGCAGTAGTAGCAGATATCATTAAAGAGTGGAATTAATAAGCGATTAATTATAAGTTACATGACGTGTGCAATACATAAACTAAATAAAAACCATTGCGTGCAGATGTCACGAACTGTTCGGGAAAATATATTTAATTAAAAATTTATTTTTCTAAAATGACAAATATAAATAAGTAATGCCACATAATCAAAATGAACAAAGACCTATATATATATATATATATATATATATATATATATATGTACATTTCGTGAATTAATTTAAATTTCGCACATTTCACGAACTGTACAACAGCACTATGCAATTCGTGAGATATGTTATTTTTTGCTGGTTTCGTGAATTGCGCAATTTTATTACCTACGCGACACCAGATATGAATACATAATTATTTTACACTATAAGAAGACGAGAACGCTAAAAATGAAATCTATTGATGTACTGAAATTTTTTCCCAAAATTTGTGTTCATCTTGTTATCCTCAAATAAGAAAACTGAATATATCTTATATAAAATACCATATACTTCCCTCCGAGATTCCTTCTTAAATTGATTGTTAAATCAGTTTTTATCAAAAAATACTATTTAAGTATAGTTACTCGGCGTAAGGAGTTATTGGGTTTATTTTTTAACATTCAACTTAATTGTTTATATTCACGAATATCTTGTCCATAATTTACTTGACATTAATAAAAATAATAATACCCTTTTTACGATTATTCGGCAATATTGTATTTTTAAGAGAAAAAGATGCGGATCTAGATATAAATTTTATTGGCGCTGTTATTGCTTTGAAAGAGTTGAACAGTAATTATACTGCGCATTTTTTTTTTTTTTTTGTGTTCAACTTTAATTTCAAACAAATTACACATTTCTGGCGCATAAAATTTGAATACGTTTAAACGTATACACGGGCGTATTAGTGAAAAGGAGTTGTAGGCAATGTCATTGCGATATGTTTGTTTATTAACAGAATTTTAATTAAAAATGGCAGTCTTATTCGGGTGATGATATAATATTCACGTTAACAGATCTGGGCTGTATTAACAAAACGGCAAGAAATGGCGCTGCTAATGTGGCAACACGGTGAAGAAGCTTTAGCTAAAGCATTGGTCGCCTGCAAGCTATACAAAGCAATGGCCCATGAAGCTGCCGAAGATGATCTAGAAACCGAGATTTATGAGGAACTACGCAGCTACGCGAAGATTTTCGAAGACATAAGTAAGAATACAGCGTCTTTAGCTAAAAAAATACGATTAAAATCTGATTTTTTTTTTTTTTTGGAAAGTCGCATTTCCACGCTTATGATTTTTTAAAGCTGATCATTTTTATACGGAATTTCGAACGAACACTTAAACAAAAATTCCGTAATTTGTATGCGTTTTTTTAAGGTAATGAATATAAATTTGTCTAGAAATACGGTTTTAAACTAAAATTAATTCTATCGACACTGTCAGCGCATATCAAAATGCTCCCGATGTATATGCCTGTATTTTTTTTTTTCTAATTTAATGTGGTTCTTCCTTGTGGGCGCACATTATTTGTTCTATTAAAATTTGGTCCTCGTTTAATTATTACCTTTTTAAATTTCACTCGGATTTATTTTTAAAAATATCATGAACACTAAGGCAAATGCTTTTCTTAATTCAGGTTTAGAACTGCTCGATTATTGCTACAGGGAAGACGATGATCAAACACAGCAATTACTGACATGCGAATTACAAAACTGGAGTGGCTTAACCTGTTTGAGTTTAGCCGTTGCTGCTAACCATAGAGCTTTACTAGCTCACCCGTGCAGCCAGATTATCTTGGCTGACCTCTGGATGGGCGGATTACGAACTAGAAAAAATACAAATTTGAAGGTGACATTATATTATTTTAGTTCTAATTAGTTTGTAATTTCCTTACTGTTATATAGGCTTGTTTGATCATGACTTCCTCTAGAACGTATCTCGCCTAATTCTGTCTCGAATTTGTAATCTAAAGTTCTCCGCAATCATCCTTTTTTTTTTAACATTTTCAGTAAATATATATATATATGTCTCGGCAGTCTACCCAGGTAATTACCTAAAATAAGACGAAGATACATAACATCGTCGAAAAATTTGTTTAACAGCAATTTATAACTTTCTTAGTTTTAGTGGTTATCATCATCATTACCAAATATTATGTCGACAATTCGGAACACTATTAAATGACGATTAATTTTAATATTTATATTTAATCGTGTTTAATGAAGAAATAAATACGATTGAATCCGTAATAAATAAATATAAAAATGCACATATTCTATAATATTATTAAGTTCACTTATGATTTAATTTACGATTGTTATATCAGTGAGTACGCTCAATTAATAGGGTACCTCGCTGTCCTTAATAAGTTACGAAAGTTTCATCCAAAAATAATTAAAAATTTCACAAAACACATTATGACTGCAATAATCAAAAATCAAAATATTGTAAACTTAGTAATTTTTTTCAGCGCGTATTTGAAGAGTAAAAATTTGTGAGAAAAATAAGTAAAAATAAATTTTTACGTATATGAAACAAAAAAACTAAAAGTAGAACAGTGTAAAATAAAAAAGAAAAAGAAGATATGTGACAGAAAATAAAGATGGCGCTTTTTCAAAATATGCAACAGGGTTAAAACACGAAACTTATTATCTTCAATAAAGAAGAAGAAAAAACAAAAAAATAGTTTATAATCACTTTAACGATACCTTAATATTCGATATTTTTCAACTTTTTATTACCATTTTTACCAATCCATTGTACCGTTTTGAAGTATAGGCAAGCGGATTAACCGCTAAAAAACGAAAACATTAAAACCGTTTAATATTACGTCAAATCGAATATTTACCAGTTGAAAAATTCCAATGGAGAACACCACAAAGTCATGAGTTTGAAACGGCACGATCAAGTTTATTCGAGCCCTCGGGCATGCCAACTATGAGATCCTATTGAACTCGTGGATTTTAAAATTATAATTTTAGTTATTTAATTTATTATTACTATTATTATTAATTATTATTATGAATGAGATTCATTTTTAAAGTATATTTTAACGAACTTACACCTATCTTTCCGGAATGGTCGACCGCTAAAAACACAATTACGAGTAATTAAAGTAATTTCCAGACTGGAGCTAAAGATTGGCTCTTTTTTCAAAATGATTTTTACAGAGTTCCATATTTATTTTGGACTCGCGATTGATGTGCCAATCAGTGTCTTTGTTGATGAACGACCCATCCCTTAACGGCAACATCGACTTCTACAATAACCCACAGCCAGCATCTGGTTGTTCCCATTCACGCAACTCTCACACTTCGCTTGAACTTTATTACGTTTCAATTAAATATAAACTTATTTATTATATTTTCTTAATATTCATTTTTTTCTTAATTTTTGGCATTATCCCTACAATATACACATCACAAATTTGGTCGCTATTTTTTTTTTAATTTACAACTTTTATATTTTTTTAGGAAATTTCTTATTTGCATATTTCTTTGAAATAAAAATAATATTGTATTTAATAAATTTCTGGACATAAACACCGGTGGTTTGGTTTTTTTTTTTTTTTTTTGATATATGTAAATACATACAATTCTAAAGAATTAAACATTTGTAATATTTTGATTTGGTGAATTTTTATCGATAAATTTTTATACGTTGTTTTCATAATTTTTGTTTTGCAAATTTGTAGCGCATTAATTAATAATAATGTATGTTAGTAGAATAAATACATCAAAAAATAATCATTTGGATAAAGCCACGGAGAAATAATCGTTTAAATTTTCATTTTGTTACACAAACAGTTTCGGAAAAACACTCAAAAACAAGCTGGGCACTTATGCTACAGAGTAAATTGTAAATAAGACACTGATAAGGGAGGGCGCGCATAATATAAATTAAGGATGAAAATGGATAAGAAAACTACTAAATCGGCTTATAACGTTAATTAAGAAGCTATTAAAATAAATTTAATACACTATACTAGCCCGGATGAGGGGAGAAATTATTACGAAATAAATTAAATTAAATACTCGCTAATGGTCACGTTGGAGGCGATGGCAAATATGCATACCATCATATGCGCGCTAGTTAGTACACGGCAGACACGCACGGGGGACTGCATTTGTATATCGATAAAAATCAGACAATCGCAATATCAGTTCCAAGTGTAGTCTTGCGTGTGTAGCCTCGCATTGTACTACTTATATATGTGCAGCTGAATTGTAAATTGTGGCGCGGTGATATTGCAAGGGTAGAGACTAAGGTGTTGCCGTTTGTAATTTAGAAATTTCAATATCGCAAAATAAATTTCTGCCAGGGCATTAAGTACGGTATCGGGATCTGTGGGTCGTCAGTCTAAAATTCTTCGTAAAGTGATTGGTGCTCCTTACTGCATTCCTAATAACACGGCACACAATGATCTTTAAAGTACGGAAAATTGTTTCAGAAATTTTCAAATCACTATCAGCTATAATTTGTCTTGTACTGCAGAAATCAAATCAAATTCCCGAAGAAGATTAGATCTGATGCCTTAATGCGTTAAATTGTAGCTAACGATAATGTCGGCATTTAGACATAAATTTAATAAACAAACGATTAGCTGATCCTTGCGCTTTCTTGATCCGACACACATGTACCTATATAGTGTACACCGTGATATTGATATTACTATCTCGGTGGAGATTAAAAAAAACAAGCCTTTATGTTAATAATTATTTTAATTATTTGAATTGCTGTTGAACTGTGTTAAATTTATTACTTTTCTGATTCTCATATACATCGAATACGTGTTTTTGACCGATGTGATCTGTATACAAAGAATAAATAACATGTTCCGTATATCCCGCGTAAATAGTATAGTAAAGGCGGCTCTTTTACAATTCCGTTTTTAGATAATACTCGGCTTGATATTTCCGATCTACATAACGAAGCTGGAATTCAAATCGAAAGAGGAACTACAGCTAATGCCGCAGACCGAGGAAGAACACTTATACGGCATGGAAGATGAAAATGAAAGTTTGGACGATCATTCGCATAACGGACAACACCGCAATACCGAGGCAGATGTTGAGGTAAATTTCGTTTTCAACGTTTCTGACTTTCTTCGTTTTCTTTGTCGTATTGTTTTTTTTTTTAGGTTCATTTTCAGCGCGTTTATCTGTCCTTTAATACTTTCTCCGCCCCGCTTGCTCGCCGATAGATTCCAATTGCATTCAGAAGTTATTTGACATCCATTTATACTATAATCATATTTTCATTCAACGCTTTAGCTTTTAGTTTTTCTGTATTTTAACTTGAAACTTTTCACTTATTATAAATGCATATATATTTATGTGTGTGTATGTATGTAAATATCTCGTCGCGATAGCCGAATAATCGGAACAATATAAACAATTAAATCGAGGTACCGATTTCAAAATCCAACAGCGACAAGTAAAAAATATTAAAAATTCCAATAAATCACCATGGCCGTGTTTATAGGGCAATGATATACCACTATATCCGGCGAGTAGTCTATATTTAAATATACCTATTTAGACTGTAAAATAATTATAGTTCAATTTCGAGTTTTACATATATTAACACGTTACATATAGAATTTCTTCCCTAAGCGCCAGTGCATTTGTACAACAAGAATTTATAGTTGGTCGTAATGCTCAGAATTTGAAAATAATATCAAAAAATTGTCAGTGACATAATACCAGGCATAACCAGAAAATACGGGGAGTAATTAGGGTTTTTGAATTGATTCGTCGAAAGTAACAACTCCGTCGATGTAGAACAACTATTTTTCTTTTCTTAAAATTGAATGCTATAAATTTTATTTCCAGTTAATTAATAAGTAGCGGTAACAACAACCCGTTGCTTACTACGTAACCTACAAAAAGTATTTTAGCGATCAGCGTAAGACTTTTCTCCTTTTCCGGTGTTTAATATTAGACAACTACTCGTTTCAGTTCGACTTTTATCAAAACCCCCGGATCAGGATAAAAAGCACGCTGAAAATGCTTCATTCAGCGCTTTCTTCAAAAGGAAATTATACAGCGAGCGAATAAAAAATTCATGATTAAATGTAAATTTATAATTTTTCTGCAGACTGTAAAAGGAAGTGTGTTTTGCAGTAGAAACTTGAAAAAAGTTAAAAGTAATCAGCCTTTGTAAAAAATGTTTAAAAGGTTTTTGGGAAAAATAATACTAATAATAATAATAGTAATAATAGTAATAATAAAGAATGAATTTTTACCTGTATTTCATTTTTTTTTTTTTTTTTTCTTTTGTAATATTATAGAATACATCACTCTTCTTCCTTCCGAATTATTTATTATCGTAGATATTTGCCTATATCGATAAATTACATGTTTCGTATCACGACCGTTTTAATATAACGAGCGAGTTTTCTTTTTTCTTTTTTTTTGGAGGAGTTTGGCTAACCGAGGAGGGCAGCTACCCAGGACAACTGGACTATATTAGGGATTAAATTTTAATACGGTCAAAGATCGATGAAAGAAAAGAAGCAAGAATAGGAACCACCTTTGAAGACGGCAAAGTTAAGATATAGGAAGCATTATAGAAAGTAGGAAAATTCAGCTTTAGTAGTCGAGCATATAGGATATTACATTCGGAGGATTGGAGCGTTCAAACAGCACGTGTTCAGGATCACAAACGAAAGTACAATCGCCCAAGTGCAAAGAACATTAAGGGGACAGGGAAGAGCAAAACGATACCGTGAGGATGGGAGCAAAGTATGATTGAACCGCAGACGGCAGATAGCAATAATGAAAAAACGTTTAAAGGTAGTAGGAAATTAATAGAACCAAGCACAGGAAGGGGTTCTAGGGTGAATAGTAAAATGAGTGTTAGGATTAGAAAAGAAGCGAGGATATACATCGGACCAAAGTCTGACGTGCGTTCTTTTGGGGAGAGGAAGTAAGTTGTGACCAGGAATGTTTTTTACAAAATGTAGGCAGTGTTGTAACGCTGTGCGTGCTAAGGAATCCACCGCCTCGTTACCATCAATGCCGACATGACTTGGAACCCAAAGAAAGTCGATGGAAATGAAATGGGAAAGGAAAAGACAAAACAATAAAGTCAAGGGAATATGAGGGAAAGAGGGATGATATAGCTTGATGGGCACTTTTGGAGTCCGAAATGATTAGGTATCTATCAGAGTATCGAGTTGAGGAAATAAATATAACTGCTCGAAGAATGGCATAAAGTTCCGCGGAGAAGAAGAATCAAAAAGCCGGCAACCTGAAGGATTGAGCGGAATTACTGGCTGGGGAGAAATAGGAAGCAGCTACTCCCCTTGAACTCTTGAAACTATCAGTAAATATTAAGGAATGAAAAGGAAACGATTAATTAATAAGAAAATTAAATTCTTGATTTGCGGAGCCAGAAGTTTTAGATGATGAAGGGAGAGAAGAGAGTTTTGAAAAACCCCGAAGAAGTTAAACATAAAATAAGGAAGTTTGATATGAAAAATAGTATAGGAAAATTTGTCTAAACGATGTGAAACAAGGGCCAAGATTGGAGATTTATTAGAAAAGAAACGCCATTTATGAAAGATAGACAGGTATGAGAGACGAATCTTAGAAAACTAGATGGAAATTCTTTTTACAAGGAAACTGTATCCTAAATGTGATCGATGGATGAACAACGGCTGGACATTCAGCAAGAATAGCTGGAATAGGAGTGGAATTGAGCACCTTTAAGCAAAAACGAAGAACCAAATTTTGTGTTGAATCCAATTTGAAGAGGAGAGATTTGGAGGCATTGCCCCATATATGAAAGAACAGTAATCTAGTTTAGATAATATGATTGATTTTTACAGCAGGATTATGATCTGAGGATCTCTGCCCCATCATCTCGTATGTGAAATGGCCTTGAACAGAAGTCGTTTGCGGCAAGAAATATTAAGGAAATTAATGTGTTCAAAGAAGGACAAGTGACTAATTAGAAACACTCCAAGATAGCAGATGACTAGGGAAATAGGAAGATTATTCAAAGAAACATTCGTCATTTCTTATGCGAAATTCACCATTACTATCAAAAATATATTTCTTTTTGGTCAAATATCACGTTTTAATAAAGTACATAAACCCACTGATTCATCAATCACATTCTAGTAACAATGGGAGCCAATTCGACCAGCTAATGTAGTAATTCCAGTTTATTACGAAAACCAATTCGACCACATCCATGCTTTAGCTATAGTGATGACACGTATTGAAGTAAATTAAATAAATATTTTTTAAAATAACCCGCTGCGTCATAAGAAAGAAACTTCCCATGTCAGTAGTGAGAAGAACATAATTTTTAATAATTTCGTGCGCCAAAAATATAATTTGAAAAAACTCTGAAAAATACTAATATAAAACGAATCATACGTCGATTCATAGCGTGTTTTAAATAGGTAAAATCGATATTAATGTAGTTATTTATTTAATTAAGAAATTAGGTGTTAGTCGACAAAGTAATTAGCTTATAATTTATTTTCCATCAATATTACGATCAATAATAGTTAAAACATCGGTACACTTGTGATTACAGCAAGCGGTGGTCGGATCCCTTTTCATCGTAAGAATTCCGAACTGTAACATTTATAAATAAAGATCGATAGACTTTTACTTAAAACTCGCAAACGATCGGTATTTTAATTTGCGGAAAAGTGATTTTAAGCATTTCTAAATGACGATCATTTTCTGAAGTTGGTTAAAAATAGAAAAGATTCCGCCTCGGCGGCTTTTTTCTGATTTTATTATTTTAAAAAAAAACAAATGAATAAATAAATAAATAGCTAGAAATCAAAATAAAAAGATTATTAGAAAACATTATGGCCGACAAATGTGGCTGTAGTTAATAATGTGTAAGTATGAATAAAGGGCACCAATTAATAAGCGTTTGATCCCGTTTAATATGCTGCATTTTTATTATTTATCTAAAGAAAAATCAGAAATATATTTAACATTGAATTTAACTGAAGGGTCCCTATGAATTTTTCAGTAAAATATAGGCGTTTAGTAGATTTTTAAACGAAAAAAAAAAAAAAAAAAAAAAAAGAATGCTGTTATATCATTTTATCTCGTTTCTAGCTTCTTTTATTAATATGTTTTTATTTCAACAATTTTGTAATAAAATCATCCATTAAAACGTAAAAATTGATAAATATCTAATTTTAAAAAACGAAAATATTATCTAATTTTCAGCTTCAACGGACACATTTAAAACTGATAAAACACATCATATGCTAGTATGTTAAAACTTTTTTCAGATTTAAAAAACAATTCCAGATTTTAAAAAACAGATTTTATCCAGTTTCTAATTTACTGATTTTACGAATAGCAACTAATGTTGAAAAATTTGTATTCATTATTTGGAGTATTTTTTCTTTTTTTTTTCTCCCGAAATATATCATAATGATATATATCTATTTATTTATTGATTTTATTTTGTTTTCTTTTTTGGAGAGGGGGAAAAATTATTAATAAAATACAAATAAATTATGCGGTAGGATAAAAATTACTAAAAAGCGACATTAATGAATTTTTTGTATGTATCCACGGAACTGATACTTTTGAAAAGTCTTAATTTTCACTTGCACTACCTGCACACAGACCTAGTATTTTCGTTCTTGCGTATAATAATCTCTTTATATATGTATAGTAAGTTGGTTATAATGTTGAGCCCTTGAAAACTGTGTGTTACTTTTAAATGATCTATATTTAATTTTATGGTGAAATGTAAAAATCAGAAAAAATGTTTATCTTATACAGGATAAAAATCTCATTATGCAAAAACTTAAACATGAATTAGCAATAATAGAAGCTGTAGCGAAATAATATAAATAATTTCTGCCCTTCTTATTAGTGTTACATCAGTAATATGATATACATCGATACAGAAATAGTGTAGCAGTATATCGGGTACATTAATAATAGTAAATTTTGCGTTTATAGTAAAAATATTACAGCTGATTAATTGATATGTATTTACCTTAGTTTAGTACCCCGTAATACAGATTAGTATTCAAACGAAGCTGTACATAATTGTGATTTTATTTTTTCATAATAATGTAAATTAAAAAAGGTCATAGATGTGTATGTATTTCAACGCTTTGCAAACCGAAAATTCTCTTTTTGACGGTGGTACATTTTGCTTTTTTTCAACACCTTCTGGGCTACTTTTGACAGAAGAGATATGTAGATAACGCCTTGTGTCGAAATTTGATATCTTTAATAACGAATTATTAATAAAGTCCCATATGCTGCATCTTCATTTACAGGTAAAGTATAACAAACTGTAACAGAAGGAAGCGTAACACTTTACTACAACTGAAGATCTGCATTTTATTGCGTAAAATACTTTTTTCGAACAGTTCTAGTATACTATATTTCGTAATGGAAACGTTATAAAACATTTAAATTCACTCAGTTCGGAAAAAAAAAGATTTAATTATTTAATAGCATAAAAAAAATGTTCGAGATCATAAATCCGTGTTACCACGACGAGTAATAATACTCGTCGTATTCATCTTTGATCTCAAACACATGCCTGTTTTTTTTTTGTGCCGTTATTAACTATTTATTTTCTGAATTAAGTGAATTTTTTTTGTAACGTTTATAGTACGAAATTTTGTATTAATTACCGGAAAATGTTTACACGTATAATTACGAAAAATTAAATTCTACTAATGCCGACGAATTTCCTTTTTCATTAATATCAAGATAAAATCGTTTAAGGCGAACAAAATTTCGAATGTACAAAAAAAGTAAATTTTTTATATTTTTTGTAAGTTATACACGTCCATGAACCTGGATAAAATTATATTATTTTTAAAATTTTATATGAATTAAAAAAAAAAAAAATATCGTTGATTTCTACTGTGAATTTTATTCTTATCGAACGACAATAAATCCGATATCCGTATATAATGAATTTCGAACCTCTTCGATTATTTTTCGTCTTCCTCACATGGTTTCATAGTTCGTATTTTCATATCTCTTTTCTCGATAGTAATAATTAGACAAAAGAATTTGATATATTATTAGATAATTCGAGTAAACATTTTTATTTGACGATATTAAAAAAAAAAAAAACACCGAACAACTAAACACACATTTTAAGTAGATTAAGAAAGTTTGTAAACTTGCCCTTCATCTACATGTATTTGAAATCACTCCACTAAGTACAAAAAGATGAACTATAATATTGTTGACATGAATACTTTAATTAAAGAGTCAAAGACATTTCGTCAACTCAGGCTGCTGCTTCTCATGTTTTGCGTTAGTTACAGGAGTATTATGAATTACCAATACGAACGTGCCTATGCTCGTATCACTTCACAAAAGTTGCAGAACACACGTGTATACGCACTGATATTTTACTTTTACAGTCAATTTTGATTGATAAAATTTTACAAAATTAATACGTATCCTAACGATCTGTTTCTTTCAGGTTCGTTTCTCTTTTTTTCTTTGACCGGCTTTCTCAGTTGCTCCGCCCACTAGCACAAGGCCCCTACTAACCCAGGACTAAACTATTCCAAAGTCCTGGATTTATGGGATGGCCTTTCGAACCGGTTAGATAATTCGTCGAATGGGGGAATTATTAGGCTTTTATATTAAATTTGACTAGATATTAAAAAAAAAAAAAAAAAAAAAAAAAAAAAAACGGAATATTTTTTTTTTCCTCCGGTAAAACACAAACGTCACTACGGTAATGACCCAGGTACAGTAAGTAAATTTAAATACACCAATATAAAACAGTTATTTAATTTTTTATTAAATAACCGACGCGTTTCGAAAACAAAGCTATCACGGGAGTTTATAGATGCTAGCAGAAAAACCGTGATAATGAAATGAAAAAAATGTTCTAAAAAAATTCACGCGAATATATTTTCGTAAATATATCTGTTTATTACACTTATTGTTTATGTTTATTGTACAGTAAGTAATTTTTTCACCAATATGAAAAACAATTATTTCATTTTTATTAAATAGCCGACGCGATTCGAAGGCAAAGATTCATGATCACGGGAGTTTTGTAAACAATGAAATGCTTGCAATTAAAAACGTGTTAAACGATAATAATTAATTAGAATGTAACAATTTAAATAACATTCGCCTATTACAATTATCGGAACGTTAGAATCGCAGTAGGCTTTTGCTAAAGCTGTAATGTGCGAAAAAAAAAGTTAGTAATAATGAAACGTGAACTATCTGGCACAAAATTTAACTAAATGCGAAATAAACATCTGCAATTTTTGAGCTTAGCATAATAATTATGGATTATTGCACAAATAATCTCGCGAATAAGCGTCCTTGTTGCGAAACTGTCCATGCAAAAACGATTGCGCAAAATTCTCGAAAACATCTATATTTTTTTTAAAAAACACATTCTTTCTTATAATATAATCGTGTCGCCATCAGTATATTTCTGTTACCACCATATTTTACCACATTACAGTTGGCGCTTTTTTCATGTTATATATATATATATATATATATATATATATATGTGTGTGTATAATTTTTGTTCATTTTAATGCAAATTTGTTTTACATTAGAAGCCGACTAGAATATCGATGCGAAGAAGATCTACAATCCGCTCTTTTACCAACAAGGTATCATCATATGATTTCTGTTGTCACAACGCGTCGCAGTAACTTATGCATCTCATACGCCTGTTTATTGTCGCTTTTACGGGCTTTTTTTGTTTTTGATAACTCCTTCCGTTCGTTCATCGAAATACATTGTCGTGATTAATTCTAGGAACAACTGCGCATGCCTGGTGTGTTGTACTTTCGCTTTTTTATAACGCAAATCGCTGAAAGTGATCTTTTTTGCTTTGCGTGTTTTCGCGTCTGGCTTATGTGCTTTCCCCTGAATCAATTTTCTTCCTTTTTTTTTTTTTTTTTTTTTTTGTGATTAATTTCATTCAGATTGTTTTTTACACTTCGGATTTTACATGTAATTACCGCCGTTGTCGTGTAATCTGTCGATGCTTTTTTCATATATTATTAATTTACCATTAAAACCACTTATTTATTGCCGAGATAAGCATCTGAACTAGTTTAAATGAGCTTAGTACAGAGGAGGGTGTGCTTGTTCATTATCTGAATTTTGTGTTATTAAAGTAAGGTTATTGTAAAGGAACTGTAAAGAAATACAGGAAAACAATATAGATCAGTGTTTCCAAATTTTTTATCGCAATGTACATTAAGTTCTAAACATTTTCTATCGTAACATGAGCTCCCAGTTTTGCAATAGATAATGCTGCAAAAAAAAAAAAAAAAAATTGTGGAATGACTTTGGAACGTTAATTTAACAACTAAAATTTATGGCATAAGTATAAACATATATCCCCCCCCATACACGCACACACACACAGAAGATTGTGTTAAAACATTTCTCTTGTTTAAAGGTGCGCATTTTTGGCATAAAACGGATTTTTATGCGCGCTAAAAAGAAAAAAACTATGGAATTCCTGGGTTTTTTTTTAGGGAGGCACAAAAAAACACACTTGCAGGTGAAACAATATTTTTTTTTGCTTTTCAAGAAAAATCAGACTTCCCAGATATGCTTTTCAAAATTTAACAATTCTCTGATCTTCTATAAACTAGTGTGAAATCAACTGGAATGGATGTTTAATGATCTTCAATTTTAAGTTTCGAACATGAAAAGTACCAACAAAAATAACTCTGAGGATAATTAAATAAAATCTCGTATTTAGATAATCCGTTTTTTCATTTTTCTTTTGCTCTTTTTGAATTCATTTTTTTGTAGTATTAGAGTAGACCCGATGCAAACAAAGAACACACCTATCTAAGAAAATAAAAAATAAAAATCTTGTAGGATTAGAAGAAACCTTAAAATCATTTGTATACCAATAATGCTCACTATATATATATATATATATATATATATATATATATATATATATATATATGTATATGTATATGTATAAATATGTATATGTATATGTATATGTATAAATACTCATAAGCTCATATTTGTTATCATTATATCTGTAAAACGTTCGGTTATGGGTATACTGTAGTAACCAAAAAAATAATAAAATCATGCCACTGTAATACAGATTTCACTCAATTGTTTACAAAACTTGTTTCATCTTTCGTTCAGAAAAAATAAACCTAAAAAATTACTCTGTAATAGATTTCGTTGGTTCATACGGGATGATAATTTTTCATCTCCGCATAAAAAAAATGTTCATAATAATTAATTTGTGCCCGCTATACCCTCCTTCATTCCTTTCAGTGCAGGTCATTTTTCTACTTCTAGCAATGTCTCCGTTTCTCAATACGCCGTTTCTGTTTATATTTGTCTAATGTCAACACTTCTTATGCTTGTTATGCGGATAGTTTGGATTTAAATTAATCGAGTAAAGTTTTATCTGTCAATCAATTCGTCGCGCCTTCGTCAATTTTTTTCTAATAACTAAATTATACGAAAAGAAGATAAAACACTTTAAATTACAAATAACAAAATACAACAAAAAACATTTAAAATTTTTGTAAATGTAAAGAGAAACTGCAGCCGGTAAGGCGACTACAAAGTACTACGAACGCTAGGAGTTAACATGTCATCTTGTTAAAAGCTAAAAAAAAAAACAAAAAAAAAAACAGGTAGAAATGGTCGAAATTTGGAGTAGAAGATTTACCTTTTTTGATTTAGTTGCATTTATTCCATAGTTAACCTTACTACATATAATACAGTTTATTTTATCATTATAGGAAATTAATGAAATGCGAATTAGATGTTCTAAACTGCTGCTTATCAGCTAGTTTATAATCGGCGATATTAATTATACCTTACCGATGAGTCTTTTCGATTATCTTAAACGGATTAACGATACACGTTAATATGCAATAACCCGGTTTATTTGAGAGTTATTGCGTTAATAAACTGACACCCCATCCCGGAAAGATTTAATAAATAATTTCGTGTGAAAACTAATATCGGAATTAAATATGATTTATTATTATTGATGCGCTTGCGTGATAACCTCACCCCTAACAAGATCATCCATAGTGCCAGTGCAATGTAATGTATACATATATAATAGAAGTATTCGTCAAGAAGAAGGCACAATTATAGAAAATTCATTATAACTATTTGCACGAGCTCCGACAGTGTGGAAATACCGGGAAATAACAAAAAAAATTAATAGCTTTTTTGAAAGGCCGCCTTTCTTAAGAACACCCAAGCATGATATGCGCGGTTTAGTTTAAAGGACTTTCATGAAATACAATAAAAATCATTCATATTAGATGCGCCATCTTAGAAAAAGGTCGGCTAAAAGCTTTAAAACGGAAATCCCATTAGCGCGGTTTAGTTCAAAAAAAGAAAGAAAAAAACGTATTTGAAAATTATTTTAATGAATTTACCCGAGAAAAATGCGGTTAATGCTATTTTGAAATTATAAAACGTCAGAAGTAATCAATTTGCGAATCTTCTTTTAATAATAGACCCTCAGAAGCAAATATCGTACATGCTAATTTTTTGACATATATTTTATTACGGCGTTGAATAGAAAAAAAAAAAAAACCTTAAATCTGATTTCGCTTGCATTTCTTAATGTAATCGAATCAGATTTAACATTTGTGTTTCGTTCCACCTCAAATGTATTATTATTACGCGGCTTTAACCTCCTTCTCTGTTATATGTTTTTTGCCCCAACTATTTTATCTTAGCGTCCCCCTGCCGGCAACTTTAACTCGTTTTAAATCGATTTTAATAATGAATTACTACGTCCAAAAAACCTTTAATAATTCCAACATTCTTCCTATAATCCGAAAGCAGTTCATGTCCGTTGAAAAATCGACAATGATTAACCATCCGTATTGTATTGTGATTATTGGTCTGATTTTTTTCGCTTGATGGTATATTGAGGATATCTTTTTACTAACAAAATCGTACCACGTGGTTGTTAACATGTTCGCTCGTTAATAATTTTTCTCCTCTTCGACTAGGCTTTAATAACGCAAGAGCCGCCGTTGCGGGAAACAGTGGTTACCGAAAATGGTAAAGTAGTCACCGGAGATACCATAATCAGTAGCAACAGCTCTGACACACCCAGTCAGTTCTATCAATTTCCGTATGAATTCAACTTTGCCGATGTCAAACGGAGCAGACCATTGCGCTTGAAACGGAAATTGTACGAATTTTACACCGCTCCAATTACAAAGTTTTGGGCAAATTCTGTAAGTTACACGAAATAACCAAAATTGATATACCCTTCGCAGTGATACATTAGCTAATTAACGGACTTTTTTTTATCTTCAAACTGTTACTAGTGTCGTCATACGCCATGTTCTCCTTCTAATCAGCGGCGTATTTTTAAATATAGCTAATTATTTTTAAATGCAAATTTTACACTTATTTACATATATTATGTAAATTACAATTAATTTGAGTATTTCTTCAACACGGCCAGTTGTTATGATTTTAATTGCCTAATTTTTATTTGCACTTGTCACGAATTGAACTAATTCGACAAATTAAAATTCAACTAAATGTCGAGACTTTGTATTGAGAATAATTTCTATTAAAATTATCCGATTAATTTCGTTAATAATAACCGGGACGTATAACAAAGAAGGTTTGTTTTTTTTTCGATTGGCAATAAAGAGACACTTTATGAATCGAAAAAGACTTTAACAAAAACTTGACAAACGATACGAACAAAGGAACGTTTGGAAGCGATATAGGAGCATTCGAATAAAATGTGATCTGCATCGCATATAAAGTTGTGAGAGGGGATAGAATGTACAAAGAGAAACGAAAAAGCGATGTAGGAAGCAAATTGTGTCCAGAGATTGTAGAAAAGGTTGAACGTCACATGGAGAGAAAATTGAAAAACCGGGAATTTAGGTTGAACGAAGAGATAAAAGGAATTGGTGTATTTAAGAATGAGGAAGAATAAGATTTAAACGATAGTTTTGAACGAGCAGCTGCGAAGAAAAGAGCAGTATTATGGGATGAAAATGGGCTGAAAAATGTACCGGTAGAAGAAAATTATTATTATTATCGAATCGTCTCACCCCATGTGTAGGGGTATCGTGACAATGATCTGTCACCCGGTTGATCAGACTGCGCCGACAATTCCGATCCGTACAAAATCCTGAGAGGTACGACCAGCAGCTTTGCACACTAGTAGGCGCACGACCTCTACTTCTTCTTTCGTTAACCTTTCTTTGGATGAGCAGCGTTTCCAAATTGTCCGCTCTGATCACTTGACCAGAATACCGCAGTATCCTGCAGAGCACCACAGATGATAGCCTCTTCGGGTGGTTACCGATCTCATTTAGTACGGAGACATTGGTTCTCCTAGCTGTCCATGGGACACGCAGCATACGCCTCCAGCACGACATTTCGAGTGCGTCTATACGTTTTTTTTTGTCTGCGCTGGTCATCGACCAGGTCTCCGCACCATATAAGAAAACACTGAGAAGACGAACGAGGGAGTTCACTAGTTGAATCTAAAATTAACGGGACATTATATCGGCTGAATTGTTACCTCCGATCGCGCTCGGAAATTCATAATAAGTCAATTTGATATAATTTTTCTTAAGCCATTACAATTTATCTGTTGTTCGATATTAAGAAGAAAACAATTGTGCGCTTCAGTATCAACAGATAAAGGAGACATCTGCGCTATACAAACATTAATTGAAAATGAACGTGCGCTGCTGTTTATATATACTTTTACTGTTACTCCTACACATACGTTAAATTTGAGCCAATTTGTAATTCCAAATTATACGACATATAGTCCTGAAATTATATGAATTTTAAAAGAACTAGATGAATTTAAACGACATTCCATCATTATCTGTAGAGACTGTTGATCTCTTGAACGATGACGATAAACAATTTTTCGAATTTAGGCGACCAAAGTGTAATCTCGATCTTAACAATGATTCAGTAAAAGGGGAGTGCACCGTCGTTGACTACTCGGATCACATTTAACCCTGAATTTTATTTCGTACTTATCACACTCTGAAACCTGTATACTAGTCATTTAAAATCACATTTTTCTTCATAATGATTATAAAATTTTTAAATTGAATACTTGAAGTTTTGGGTTATTTTTTTTTTTTTTTTTGTAATACAAATTTGTTTCTAGAAAGGCAAACATGATCCGAGTGCTTTTGCTTGCAGGGCGAAAAAATGTCATTTTTGTATTTTACGTATTTTAAAAACCTCGTAGAAATAAATTTATGCTACTTACTGTTTTGTATGATTTTCGTTCGTTTAATTTATACTATCGAATTTTTAGTTAATTTCGACTAATACCGTTTACATGCAGCAGAAGAATTATAAACTCAAAATGTAACTTTCCAAAGAAGTAATAAATAACAAACTAAATATCATTTGCCTAAGTGCTGCGTTATGAAAAAGCGCAATTTGTGTAAAAGACAATCCACTATATTTAGAAAGTGTGTTCTCTTTAATAATAAATTATGGAAAAAAAGAAGAAAAAAATTGCCCTAATTATTTTTACTTAAATAAAGAAACATATATGTATATATATATATATATATATATATATATATATATATATTGCATAATAACTTAAATTTAATATATCCTCCATAAAATCATTCATTATTTTCGCTTAATAGCGAAATAAACGCGTAATATATATCTATTATTTAATTCCGACGCGTTTTAAAGCTTATGTGATCACGGATTTTGTAATCAATTCATACACTCGATAAATTTTATACGTATTGCAGACTAATGTACACTTAACTTGGTGGGTAATGGAACTACGTTACCTTCTCCATTCAATAATTTAAGTGTACCTCGCAGGGAACTAACACGCATTGTTTATTGTTTTTGTACTTATTTTCTTTCGTTGCAGCTCTACACCTTACCCCTTGTAAGCACATCAATTCCCTCCACCTTTATGCACAAATTTTTAAAAATACACTTGCCCCCATTTGTATTATTAGATTGAAGTCCGAAAAAAAAAAAAAAAAAAAAAAAAACGGGGAGGGGGGAGAGAAAAAAAATGTTTTACGATCATGAAAAAACTTTAAAACACGTTGGAATTATATAATAATTCAATACTATTGATTGAAGTTAATTGTAAAATGTTGCTTAATTACGTGACCTCAGCAATATAGATTAAGTTCCACGTTATACTCGTTTTATTTTATAAAAATACCAGAGAGAAACTGAACGAATTTTTATGTATATGTTTGTTTTCGCGTCATTTTATTCAGATCGCGTATATCGTCTTCCTGTTCGTATTTAGTTACGTAGTGTTAGTTAAAATGGAACAAGAACCATCCTGGCAAGAACTGTACGTTATATCTTACATATGCACTATGGGCTGTGAAAAAATTCGTGAAATTGTATCTTCCGAACCTGCTGCTATCAGGTAAACAACAATCGTCACTAGTTTTCATTTTTGTATATTTTTCGACATTTCTTACGCGTTCATTTTATAGTGTAAATTTTTATTCCGACACATTATTTTGTCATTTGTTTTTACTATGGTCAAATTAGTGTAGTGCTTTGCTTGATTCGTTCGAGTCAAGATTCTTTTTCTTTTTCTTTTTTTCTTTTTTTTTTGCTGTGTATAATTTAACAGGGGTACAACAAACTAACATTGCGAGTGGGTATTCAGAGCGTATGTCTATATCGATGACTAAAAAGAAAAAAAAAAAAAGATATTAATTTTTCCAAAATTACGAATGTAACACCTGTTGCAAATTTATATTTATTTTTCAACAATTTACATAATTGTTCAATTTTCTTTAGATTTTTCGCTAAATAGAGTCCTAATAATATAGTCTTACGATAATTTGGTGTTGCGCGAGGTCAATAAGTGTTAAATTAAAACGTTAGTCTTCGCTGAGAGGCCCATCAAAATTGAATGGGTGCTCTGGCACCCTTGGATCTCCCGTTGTTGCGCCCCCTGCAATTTAATAATAAAAAAAGCTGTCCCACTTAATTCTTAGTCACCCTTTACTGTAATAAAAATTTAAGTTGTTGCTTAAACGTATTCTTGTCGAATAAAACTAAAGAAGAAAAAATAAAAATTTTCGCGTATCTCGGAAACGGCTTCAACGATTTGGATGAAATTTGCACGCTAGGGGTATTTTGGGGCCAATAAATTGATCTGGCAAGATCTAATCGATGGCAAAATTCGGTTTCGCGAGTTTTAAATGAATTTCAATGTTTTCAGTATAATACGAATTAGAGTTGGTGGCGCGATCTTTCGACGACGATTTAATAGATAATTTGTTCTGCCTTTAGTATTATTTTTTGATTTTCGAATGTCGTCGATTATCAGTTCTCTGGTAGTGGCTCTGTGTACGGCCGCCGATGGCGTCAATATTGGTAGGGCAAAGCAGTAAAAGATATGGTCGGCAAAACAGGCGAGTGCGTAATTACCTGGAAACGGCGAGAGGAACAAATAGGCAAAAAAATAAACATCAGTCTATCAGCGGGCGGTCACATAATGGCAGTTCAAAAATTATGCACTACGCATGCAGTTCATTTTTTATTTTTTTGTATTAATGTTATATTAAAATAAGAAAAAAAAAAATGCTTTTTAATAGCTACTAAACAAAAAAAAAACAAAAAACGGTTAATAAACAAACGAGAACTTTGCCTATTTATATGCAGATGTTAAATGTTTTGCGTATTTATATATTTGTTTGTGAAAGTGAATTACTGAGAATATGTTGTGCACATTTTAAAAAGCCCCTTATGTATACCCTTATTAGATTTTGCAGTGATTTAGTCGGAAATTTTTTCCAAATTGGTTGGAAAACAGCTGATCACAGTTAAAATTACAAGACGCTTTTTATTTGTTTTTATAACGAATAAACCCCGATAGAGATAAAGCTGACGACGAGACCCTATATACCTAAAATATAATTTTTCTAATAAAAAACGTATAGAAATATATTCATAACAATCAACGTGTGGGCAGTCATTGAAAACATTTTCGAACCATCCGGGGAAAGCGAATTCGAACGACCTCTACATTTTTGTTGCGTTCAGTATTGAAAAGCGAACTATGGAAAGAGGTTTTCAATACATAATAGTGTTCATAAGTTAGTTTCGTAAATATTTTATGTTTTGTGAATATGTATCTGAGATTAAAAGTAAAGTTAAGAAGTATGTGATTCGTATCTAAGTATATTTTCCGAAAAAAACATGATTTTACAAAAAAAAAAATACCGAGCAAAGCTCGGTCGCCCAGATACTAAACATTATAAACGTATATTTCACAAACATTTCCAACAAATGCCAACTAATAATTAATAACTGCGTACGAACACCATGTAAAAATAATACAGATATATCTACATTAAAGTAGAGATCTCATAGTTATAGATAATTAATAAAACTATATTATTCCCTTTATCCGAAAATTCATGTATAGCCGTTAAGCATTTTCACATGTTCCATATTTGATTTTAAAAAATCCACTAAAAACATATAAACCGAATGTAAATAAATCTGCATCGTATACAGATTTCAAACGTTAAGCGTTACTTCCTTGTCTGTGTTTTAAATATAATGCAACAAAAAAATTCGTAGTAAAATATTTAAAAAAACAATTTTAACCAATTTTAAATAGCAATTTTTGAAAAAACCAATCGAGAGGAGGTATTAAAATTTAAAAAAAAAAAAGGTCATCTTCGGTCTCGAACCTTCAGTATAATTAAACATCGGAAGAACTGTTAAAGAACTTATTAAAATTGTTTCACTATTTCCAAATAGCGAACTTCCTATCGATATACCATACGATTGGGGAAATAAACAATATACATTTTTGGGGTTTGCGGCGACCCACTAGTTCAGTTTTGGAATTTGAAAATTTGGACACGCTTAATTAGAAACATTTAGTTAAATATGCAAATTAAAAGTAAACTTAAATTTTTTAACAATCAAACCGCAAAGGGCACGCGCGCAATTTTTTTTTTTTTTTGAACTTTTAGCGAATTTTGAGAATTATACAATTTAGTTGTCTTCAAATAACGAGCTTACCACTGATACACCGAACATCCGGGAAAATCCGTTTTTTAAACGAAAACCTTAGATTATGCAACATGACCAAATCATGTCCTCCTAAGCTACTACCGCGCGAAATGAATGAAGTAAAGCACGCGCACAATCCTCTGACGAAAAGAATGAAACTGTTAATTTTTCAACAAAAATTAACGATGCCGAAGAAATGTTATTTCCAAAATTTGTTTTAAAAAAATGCTACGAGATCTGAATACATCAGTTATCGAGAGTAAAATTAGTATTATATGTAGTTGATATAGTTTTTGCGCGTATTAATGTTTAATATGACGTGAATAGGCAGCGTCGACATTTTATTAGAGATGGATAGGTTGTTCAATTCCAAATTGAGTATTTTACTTATGCTGGTTAATTTTCGACCGATGATCCACTATTATTCAGCTTAATGTTGATATATCGCCTAGGGACAAAATCTTATCCATTTTCGTGTAAAAATAGAAACGCAAGCATTTTCGGACCACCGTAAGTCGTAAGATTCAATTTACATAAATTTTTATCATCACTAATACTTGTGTGTGTGCCAAATCTAATGAAGGATGCCGAGAGTTGTCTTTGATGTTAGTTTCATCGGCGCATATGTTGCTAATTTCGCTGCATGGACTGTTACAATCTTCTTCACTTTCATCTTATCTCGATCAAACTCGATGAACTAGTGATTAATTGAAGCGAAGACAATTATTATTCGTATTTTCGTATCTACAGATAAATTGCGAACCGTATTTTATTTAAATTGAAAAATGAGAAATCGGGCAATTCGATACGCTCGTCATTTGCGAGCTACATTCCCCAATTGAGAAACATGATTTTTAAGCAGAACTGAAACCATGGAAACATGTGCCCGCGATATGCGCTTTCAAATTTTAAATATTGAAAACATACAACGAAAGAACGGTAGCGAAAAGAAGAACTCTGTACGCTTTATAAACTCGCCAAAAATTTCACCTCCTGATTTTATAGATTCTCTTAAAGCGAAAATTTAACGCTTTATTATACGAATGTTAGCATATATTTTATTCAATTATTTTATTTTATTTTATTTTATTTTTTTTTGGCTAATTTCAGGCGAAATAATTTTCCTTAAAATCCTGAAAAAAGTAAATCCGTATAAAAACTCTTTTAATTTTCCTTTTTTTTTTTGTCGTTAAATTTTTTGACAAAAGAAAAAACACAAATCAGACTACGTGAGAGGAGCTATACTAAATGTCTGAAATGTTAAAGAGTTCCTGTAAGCAACAACCCGTTTACAAATACCATTTTTATTAATTATAATAATAAGTGTTAAAAATAATCATGGTTTAAAATTATATTTATATAATACCGGATATCCGAAACTTCGATCTATTTCAAATTTGCAGTTTACTCAATGTATTAATGAGTTTCACAAATAGTTAAAATGATATACACCAGATATAAAAGCTACATGTAAAGATTTTGCCCATTTAATGATAATATGTATGTTTGTGTGTGTACATATGTGTATATAATTCGCTTCTGAACTATTACAATTTGTACTTACCTTATTATTACAATTAACCGAGGATACTTACATGTACGCCATTTGTTAATTTTAGCCTTATCACTCCAGAAAAAAAATTCATCCTGCTTAATTTAATTTATAAGTTTTTTTTTTTTTTTTTTTTTTTTTTTTTTTCGGTATCTATTTTCAACAGAGATTTAATTTTCTCTTTTTCGTTCTTAAGTATCTTAAGAAGTATATTACAATTACATTCTCTGCGTTATCGTTTTTTTTTTTGTTTTTTTTTATATATTACACAATCCCTTTTACTTTAATAATATTTACGTTTTGGTGATTTTTGAAGAGCTTATGAATTCTCCGAAACAGTTCATGTTAATTTGGTTAAATTATGTGAAATAATAATAACAGAATGTATATGTTGATGTTATAGTCATAAATTTGCACTGTGGTCGTGGAATATGTGGAATCCATGCGATGCAGCTGCCATCATATTCTTTCTGATCGGACTCAGCCTCAGGCTTCAGCCGCCCTCTAAACTTGTTGGAAGAGTTTTATACTGCATCGATATCATTTATTGGTATCTAAGGATTTTAAATATTTTAGGCGTCAATAAATATTTAGGTTTGTATTCTAAATAGTTGGCATTATTATTTAATTATTAAAGTTGCGCAATATCTTAAAATTTAATGCACATAAGTTAGCCAAGAACAGTTAGGATTAATTGTGCCATCAGCGTGCATTCTAGCGATAAAATTCCTATGCCGACTTAAAATGCAATCACTCTTCTATAACGTATCAAAAAATGAATTCGCCAGATGCAGGACAACTTGCGTTGGTTCTCTATCATTTCAACCTCGTTCTTTTTGGAAGTAGATTTAATTTAGTGTTAGATAATTTTTTAAGCGATATATACGAACCAGAAAAATATTATTAATTACCGATTTCGCGGGTGTTTTCTCTTATTTAATCGCCTAAAATATAGTATTAATTAAAGAAAAAAACCTAAAAATTTATTAACACTAAATTAAACCTAGTTCAAAATTAAGGCCGAGACGTTACGACGCCGAATGGCACGGTCCCAAGTAAGTTATCGCTGCACGCGAAGTAATTTTTGTTCGTCCTACGAATGAGTGCAGAAATGTGCTTGTGCGATGCAAACATAAACAAATCTAGACGAAAACGCTTTGTATTTCTTTTGATCGAACTGCAAAACCGCTACTGTACCATTTAACATCACTACGAAAAGATCCGCAAATTTAAAAAAATCTGTGGATTCTTCATCGTGACAATATTCTGCCGCTCTCCACTTGCGTTATTCAGAAATTCATCGTAAAGATTAACGATTCAAGGTTCGTTTCTTCCGATTTCTGCCTGTTCCTGATGCTTAAAAACAAGTTCCTGAATTTTTAAGCCTCTTTCCCCAACTAACTTAAACCATTTCAAAAATTAACCGAACAGAGGGAAACATGTCCAATGGTTAACTCGGCGCTTTGGAAAACTGTATACATATTAATCGATAAAAAAAAAAAAGAAAAATCAACTTTCAGTTGTTCTTTTTTTTCTGATTGACGAAAACTTGTAGGATCAACACAAACTAACTTTAAGCATCTTAAAATAACTCACCTTTTACGGCATCTGAAGACTTGATTTTTCGGTAGGTTACTGAAAAATGACTTCACTTCAAAATAAAAAATTTGATTCGTTTGATGGTTCTCGCACAATCACAGCCGTCTTAGTAGTTCATGTCCAATCTATGTATTTTAATACTTGTGGTAAAGTATACGAATAGGCGATACCGGTAATGCAGTTGTACCTCTCCATGTTACTACTACTCCTATAAATGTACTATCTGCTGATTGCCTAGTGTATGTAAAGAGGCATGCTTATTTTTATTTAACATTCGTATTTATAAATAGAAATCTAGGAATGCGTTAGAATAATCGGCCATCTTTCTTCATTTTTGTTCAGAAAATTTTATAAGTATAAAATAAAATTTTATTTAAATTTCTGTTTCACGTATAAGCTATACTATTCTTATTATTTAACCTTTCGCAATAAATAGCGGTGGACACGTGTGAAGATTAACGGAAGTAACGTTTATTCTTTATTACTTTTTTAAAAAAAAAATAAGTTGTAGCCTCACAGGAGGCACAAGTATGTCCGTTGCGTAAGCGCCCGGCACTCCTATTATCGTTTATTCAGATCAACAAAAAATTACAATCTATTCTTGATTATTACATAAATCATAATAGTAATAAACCGAAATTAATATCTACGTAAATGTATATATCATGCGCATACGTACACGCAATATAAGTACGCACCTATACACAAATACATATAGGTGGTAACTTGGTGCACTCAAAGTGCCAAATGCGTAATCTTCTTTAAGAGGTAAAGGAAAGTAATGAAAAAAAAGGAAAAAAATAAAATAAGTACATTAATCGATCAGTATGAAATAGAAAGTTCCGGAAGGAGACTTGGTTTTTAATCTTTGCACGATTCTTTCAATCATTTCCCGATTTCCTTTTTCCACATACCCCAATGTTGTTTACATTTTAATTAAAATAAACAAGTATCATTGGCTGATGTTAAGAAATTTTCAACATAACTAGGACCGCTGGTAACTATGATGGGTAAAATGGTGAAAAATATGATCTATTTCGTTGTTTTATTACTGGTTGTTCTAATGAGTTTCGGAGTTTGTCGACAGTCCATCTTAAATCCAGATAAAGAAGCTAGTTGGTATTTAGCTAGAGATATTGTATTTGAGCCGTATTTTATGTTATACGGTGAGGTAAGTATCCTTTTATTTACTTTTAACATTATTTAATCATATATAAATATATATATATATATATATATATATATATTATATATATTTCTGTTATGTGTGATATAACGAATTAAAAAATAATTATTTTCGGTAGATTGTTTATATATACGCGTTATAAAAAAATATTTAATGAGCGTGTACAATGAAGTAGAAATTTTATATTTAATTAGATCCGAAATTGCATGAAAAACAACTTAATTATACTTTTCCGTTAAAACTAACATAATTAAAAGCGATAACGTTTTAGAATTAAGAAAATGTCTGTAAATCGATAGAAAATGTATACCTATATTTTTTCTTTTATATATATATATATATATGTGTGTGTGTGTGTGTATATATTAACAGCCATGGGGGGGGACCTTTCTCCATAATGAGTGAAAATCATTTTATGCAAAAACCGCGTTTTATTTCACGAACACTCGGCCAAACATGGTCACAATATATTAATGATGATTTTTGTTTTTCTGAAAAAAATGCTCTAATATTTCCTGCTTTTAGAATTTTTTGTTTCCAACGTAGAAGAAAACTTTTTTATAAATATTTCTTAAGGTTTAACCTTATCCGCTACACTTAATCGATTCATTTGCTATTATTGCTCGCCATTGTAATGTAAAAAAACATTGCAAGAAAAATGGAAAGCCATATGTACAGCGAGAAGTGAAATAATTTATATAAAAACAGGATCACTACGAATATGCTGGCCAAATTGCTACACAACAGCCAGTGAGATCAAGTAACATAAGTAATGAATAGGTTGTTGTAAGTGACTATAGTATCTTATTTGGTCGCAAAAATACAGACAAAACACTATAAAAGCTCGATAATATTATCTAGGAATAATGATGCCATTTAATAACGGCGTTTCTTTTTTTTTCTGAATAAATCTTTCGCTATTTTTCTTTTTTCTACTTCAGTAACAACTCGTCTTTTTGTTATGGCACTGTCTCGTAGTCGGAATTAATATTTGGCAGGGTGTATTGAGAGAAAATGATTATAATCTTTTAGATAGTTTCCGACGACAAAAAAAAATAAATAAATAAAATAGACAACTCTACAAACATTTTTGTTTTGCTGTTAGATAGTCCAATAATTTATTATTCAAACGAATGAACTTTAGATTTTTGAATGCTATACTCCATTTATTTTTTATAAAAACAAAAAATTGAAAATTCACATAATTTATCCTTACTCGTAAATAATACAAGGAAATGGATTTTCAAATTTTTCGCGACATTTTACTATTAATTCTATACAGCATAAATTTCTTTTTTATTTGTTCCGTAAAATGTTTCGGGAACTTTTCGCGGTGTTTGACCCCTTCATAACTCTTCCCTTGGCTAAGTGCACATTGTTGAAAAAACATACGAAAAAAAAATGAAAAATCATCAAAAAACAATTGTACTAAAGTATCCTCATCACAAAAATTGTAAAAACCTGAATTTAATAAATCTTTAATTTGTTCTTTTTTATATTTATTCATCTTCTTTTCTTTTTTTTTGAAGTGAAAACTTCTTTAAACTCGTTTAGCGATTTTTGGTAGCGGAAAACATGGCTTCGCGTCACGCGCGTCACGGACATGCTAATGTTAACAGTATCGACTAGTGCGAAAAATAAAATCGCCAACTCTCTCCTCTACCTGCCGCTTCGTTAACAACGGCGCAACGCCTCTCCATTAACCCTGGCTACTCTCACGACCGTGTAATCAATAATAAACTACAAAAAGAGACATCAAAATTTAGTTATATTAGGACTACTAATATGGGGAATAATAAAAGTTTATGATGCCGGTAGATTATCGTGAACATTATTTAATAATGAAATATTGTAAAAATTCTATAACTACAATATTACACCAATTTCATAAAATAAATACACTTGGCTACTAAATTAGAGGACACGGGTTCAAGACTTGTCTCGTTTCAGATCCGAATAGCTCCCAGATTTACTCAGCCTAAAATAGTTGGATACCCTGGCAAAGTAAAGGCGAATCCCAAGTAGAAAGGATCTGGCCCCAGTATTCTCCTTGGATTCATTAGGCTCAGTACAATATGAAAAGCTTAACTTCAAATCCCCGACGCCCTGCTGAGGGTATGGGACTTATCTTACTTTTTTAAATACGGTTGACATTGTCGTCTATGTTTTCGTTGATATTGTTGTTTGTTATTATTAAAGTGGTTGCGCAGCAGTGAAAGTACTTGTTACTTTAATTGTTTGTTGAAATTAATGATGATAATGATGCAAACAATGAAAATAATGTTGAAAATTAAGTTCATTTAAATTTATGTATAAATATAATAAATGTATAATAATTATTATTTCAATTAAGTTGTATTTATATTTTTTATTACGATTGCGCAGCCCATCATATGTTTCGATTAATAAACAAACCTTATAAAAATGTATATAATCGTTGCTCGAAGTGAAATGTGAAAACCAGACAATAATATTAATAATTGGAGGTTACAAATTATGAAATTTTAATTTTTGATACTACAATTAATATGGAAATTCAAAAAAAAAAAAAAACAAAAAAAAACACTTATTTCATAGTTTTAAATTTTTACTTCTGTCGGCAGTCCCCATGACTGTACCATTTTTTTTCCTCCGGTATATTTGTTTATATCATAACTAATAAAACTAAAAGGTTACACATCTTTTACGAAATATATTATTGCTGTTATTAACAAACTACAGTGGTGGATAATTGTCGATATTCTAAAAGGTAACAATAAAAAAGCCGGAAATTATGGAAGAATTAATTTATCGCAAAAAACACTTTTAGAAAATTAGAAAACCCGTGCAGTATTTTGTAATCGAATTTTCACTGTAATAGCATAGAAAAATTTCTCTATCGGTGTCTGTTCATCACAATATTTATCTCCCCGCTATTTCTGGACTTAATTCACGCGTAGTACTTTCGGCTTTAGGTGTTCGCCGATCATATCGATCCTCCGTGCGGAGATGAACCTGGTATGACCCCATGCCTTACCGGAAGATGGATACCTCCGATTGTCATGGCTGTTTATCTTCTGGTAGCCAATATTTTACTGATAAATTTACTTATAGCCGTATTTAATAATATATTCATCGAAGTAAACGCGATTTCACACCAGGTGAGTCAAGTTAAAATATTTAATTGCACTATTTTTTAACATTTCCTACGATTAATAGGAAATAGACAGATTTTTCTGTCCTATCCGTTTCTTACATGCTTGTCTGCTCATTCTTTAAGCGTTTTATTAAAAGTAAACGAATATTTCAGTTCCGTTTCTGTAGTTCTTTATGACATTATTTTTTTCCTTAATATTACTATTTTGCTCTTGCAAAAATTACAAATAAATTTAATAATTACTCGAATTTTACACACTCGAATAAAAACTATCTAACAGTTAATGTGTAACGTAAGATCATTCAATTCAGCTAAGTATAAGAAACAACTGATTTATACTGTATGTAAAGGAGTGTACGAATCAGCCGTATGCCCATGATGTTTCTTTTGATCTGCAATTCGTGGAGCGACCTACCGTGCTAAAACTGTCGTATCTCCAGCGTCATTTATGAAAAAGGACACCATCCTTATCGATCATTTTCGAAGGTGATTGTGGTATATAAAAGGAGAGTATATTGTTAGCAAATAATATAATGCTCCCAGTGTTAATGTACGAATTATAAAAATAACTTTAATAAATTTAGGCATTCGAATGTGGATGTGTAGAATAATAAGGATATCGTGCGCAGACATAAATAAATAGTCTTGCAAGAATGGAAAAAGTATATCTCAGCGATATAATTAGAAATACGTGCGATTAATCACACAAGAAGAAATTTTTAAACGGAAACAAAGTATAGGAAGAAGACTGATTAGTTGAAAAATTTTGCACAGTGATTTCGTATTAAGAACGCGTCGAAAATCGGGAATATCATCATGTGGCCGACAATCTTTTTCGAAGAGAAGACATTTTAAAGAAGAATATCCAAACGGTGACCTGAATGTCGTGGTCGGAAATTTTAGATCCGAGTAATAACCCTTCCATTTCTACTATTAGCTGAATCCGCTTTAGAAACAGTAATTCGAAACGTTCACATTGTGTCTACATTGCATGCAAAATATTAGAATACATTGTAGTAAAATGTTTACTCTTTGAAACGAATCTAAAATAAAAACGCAATTTTGTAATTTTCCGATTTTTTAGGTGTGGATGTTTCAACGGTTTACCGTGGTTATGGAATATGAACAAAAGCCGACACTACCGCCGCCACTGATATTTTTTTCGCACATTTTCCTGTTGTTAAAATTTTTAAAGCGAAAAATACAGGGCGTTCAGGAAACGTACGATAACGGTTTAAAGTTATTTTTGGACAGCGAAGATTTGGAACGGTTGTACGATTTCGAAGAAGAATGCGTGGAAGGTTATTTCCGAGAAAAAGAAACGAAACTGCAGATGTCTACGGACGAACGGATAAAGCAAACCGCTGAACGTGCCGAAAATATTCAACAAAAAGTGGAAGACATAAATCAGAAGGAAAATAATCAGAATTCCTCGATACAAGTAAAGAAACGAGCAATTCGTAATATAAATTTTTTTCAAAATCAATGCAAATTTTGTTGATTACCACAGAAAAAATAATGATAGTAGTTGAAAAATCGTTATCTCATCAACGCCATCCTGTCAGCTGATGGGTTTTCAAGGCATACCTTTTTCCGCTCCTTTTTGTCTAGCTCTTTCCACGCTAACTTTCAAGTGGGGAATAAACATCCCTTACTAAAAGCAATATAGTTTGTCGATATCGCTTAATCGTGGTACTGGTTAAATTACTAAAAGTTGAGCTAACTGGCAAATTGCAAAAACTTTTAATGATTAAAAAATAAATGAGAACATAAATATGTATCACAGTTATTTATCAAAATTATAACATTTGTTTCGTAAACGAAAAATGTTGCTGGAAGTTTAAACCATTATATGTATTTCAAAAATTAATCTGGCCTATTCTCAAATATTTTTTAATAAACCCGTTGTTATACTGGAAATATGTTTAATATATAAATAGGTGTCGTAGTATTTTTCGTTGGTAGATTTTAAATATCATTTTAAAAATACGATACGTAAAAGTTTTGAAAGCTATCGAACATTAAAAATGTAGTACAATGAAGTGGCCATCAGTTTCGAAACTACAGAGTCCAACAAATATCATGGTCCGAGTGTCGTTCTCGTTCGTTTATTCATATTTCATACCTGCAAACGTTCGGTGCGCAATTCGAGTGCGGCCTTTAAATTTAATTTAGTGTGTCCGTGTTTTACACCAAATTTTTTCATGGACTACACTCTATCATTGTACATGTACTTTATATGGCATAAAATCGTACCGCTGATTTCCCACTTTTTTGGTGCCCCCAGCTAAGACTTAATATCGGTTAATAATTTTCAACTTTCCCGCCCATGTAATCAAAATACCTTAACTGCTATCTCGGCAACAAATTATTCTATGTTATTACGATAAAAACACTTGCAAATCTACGAGAAAAAAAAATCTGCCCTTGCTGGTGTTCCGCATTGGACCTTTTCTTTCTTCACTGTTCCTTAGTAATCTACCGGATATACCGAACACCAAGATTTTGCTTTATATACCAACCATGTAGCATTAACCTGCTACAACAAGTAATTACAGATTGTTTCAACGCTTACTCTTAATTATTTTAATAGATGACAAATCGATTCAATTATTTTTTTAAGGCTTCCTCAATTACCGAAGTATTTAAAAATATCTAGTATTCTCTGATCCAATCAGGCCAAATATCTGGACTTAATATGAAGTAATAAACTTACTTTCGATAAACACATTGAATCAATCTCGGCAAAAACAACGACAGCATGTGTGTTGCAAATTTCGTTAAAAAATTTTCTTGTTATCCCTGGTGTAGGAATGACATTATCATCAATATATATGTATATATATATATATATATATATATATATATTAATTACAACGTAATTCTTAGGCTACCCCCCATTAGAAAAAATGTCCCAATTTTACGTAACGTTTGTTATATTTTATATGATTTCTGTGATTGTTATTTTAAAAATGTCACAATTTTATGTAACGAAAAAATGTCTTAATTTTATATAATGAAAGTTAAATTTTAGGATAGGATTTTTGTGATTATGTTTTTTTTTGTGTGTGTGTTGATGCAAATAAGAATTACGTTGTAAATTTTGATCATTTTATACAAAGTATAGAAGATAAAGAGACAAAAATGGAAGCAAGAGGGGTTAAAGGGGCACAGCTCCTTGCGAGGCCAAAATGGCCGAGTTTATTTGTATATATATATATATATATATATATATGGGTGTGTGTGTGTATATATATATAATAGGATTTCCGCGCGTATCTTTTACTTCAAAATAAAATTCTGAATACGCGACTATTCTTTATATTGTTAGTTACATTTTTTATATCATTATAACGAACAAAAAGTTTAAACGTATGTGCAGAGAATATAGACGAGACTATCTTATGGATGTTGTAATAAATTATAAAGGTATCGCCGATGTGATGTTTTACAACTTTTGGAGATTTAGCATTTAGCGAACAGACAAAATGGAAAATAAAAACATTATCGGGATAGAAGTAAGAACGTGTATTTTACTTGACAATTAGTTATGGTTTGTATTGAATTTTTTAGGGCGTCGAATTTCGTATCCGTAAATTAGAAGAACTAGCTGAGCAAACTTTATCGACACTAACCGTTATACATCGGTTTATGGCAGCGCACAGCAATGTTGGTCAATCAAGCGTTGATGTCGGAAGTATTCCTGAAATGCGACTAGATTTAGGCAGCATCAAACGGTTAAGACATCCCAGCGAACATTCCGAAATACAATCGGAGATTTCGGAAGTAGCGCAAACCAGTCTGAGTTGCGCCGCTGGTCCCATTAGACGAAGAGGTCCGGTAATGAGGTCGTACACCGAAATCAACAATCATACAACGTCGTCGGCCGATTTTTTTTTAGCCAGCGAGAACGTTAAGTCGATGAGAGCCACCCTTGAAGAGCAGAACGCCAACTTAAGGAAAAGCCTTCAGAACGAAACCGAACACGTCATTGAAGAAGAATCTATCCAACTCGCACAAGTGAGTAATAGGAAGAATAAGAGAAATTATGTAAAAAAATCGCTCTTTAATTCGAATGAAAGAAGAAAAAAAAATGAGGAAACCAAATAGATTTCAACCAAATTGCGTCGTGGCCCAGGATTCAAATCAATACTAAGAAATGGGGTTATAAAGACACACAAAGAACTCAGATATAGTAGTCGCCAACTATACTCTCAGATATCGGTATTTATGACGTACAAGTAATATTATATTGAACGTACTCCTCTTTAAGATATCATAAAGACTCTTAATTAAACAGAAAAATTATGCACACAGAGTATACTTAACATTCAGCTATATACAGTATGTTTTTATCATCGGTATACTTTAAATAAAACAACAAAAATTATTTAACAAAATCTAAATTGAAAATTTTTCTTTCTCTCGTCCTTTGTTCATTTTAAACTACGTTACCGCCCATAATACTTTGGTACAAATTTCAATTATAATCGTGCGAAACGTCTGAATAACGTCTTTTTACCGATTCGTCTATTTTCTGTACAAACCGCGTCCAAATTATTTACAGCTATGGCATTCCTCTGTTCACCCTTAGAGCACAAACAAAAACACAACTCGGAGATACATGGGAATATTTCCGAACCTACATATATATATAAGCCAAAACACAACATAATTATTTCCGAACTTCTGAATCCATCTTTCCTTTTTAATACACACGATTAGTATGGGGGCTCCCAGTTGTGTTCCCGCTTACGATTTTTTCCGTGTATCCTTAGTTTAGTGGTGTTTTTGTTTTCACTCTAATGATAAATTGGTTAATACTATTCGAAGCATTAGCTGTGAATAATTTGGACGTGGTTTGTACCGAAGACAGACGATTAAATTTCTTTTTAACATATTTTTAGTTGAATTGATGTGTGGTATATATTCAGGTTTTTTCAGTTTGCTGAGACTTGGTCTTCCTACTCCATATTGCGCCTCGTATGTCCTATCTTTTCCCTCTCCACAGATTGTTCCTATTATCTGTTCCTTTCTCCTAACAACATTTGATATCGTATCAAGATATAACCGATTCCTTCCTATTCTAATTGTTTCTGGGTAAAGGTCCCCGGTTGGAAGACCCAAAAAGAAAGAAAAAAAAAAAAGAAAAAGGTTTTTCATTGGGATACAGCTTTTTTTGGTTATAAATTAAATTATAATCTCTTCTCTATGAATATATAACAGGATAGCCACTTTCTGAAATGCCGGAAAAAGTCAGAGAATTTCATTAGGCAGAAAAAAATCGGGGAAATTTGTTGAAAGTAAGGAAATTGGAAGAAGGTATAGAAAAAATACCTGTGTGATGTAGAACTTTAAAGTATTAAAAACGGTTGCAAAATGAACATTTACTCTGCGTAATTAATAAAAAATCTCTTCAGATGTTGGTCATAATCAAGATGATGAAACATGAGACTAAAGTGGTTAATTTTACGCTGCGTTGATAAAAAAGTGAAAATTATTTACTGTCCGTAATTTGCTTGTAAAATAATAATATGAGAATTGTAAAATATGTATTATATTACGCTGGTCTTTCTACAAATTAATAATAATTGTATTTTTATCGTTTGATCAGTTTACCGTAAAAAACATGTTGAAAAACCAAGAAAAGCCGAAGAAATTTATTATGAAAAAAAAGTATCTGTGTATTTATATATAAAACAAAAGACTGCTAATAATAAAATGGACAGTTAATCTTTTTCGTATTTTTTTTTTTTCTTTTTCTGACACTTATAGTGAAGAGTACCTGAAAAAAAAAAAGAATTTTATTTTGTTGTTCAAAATTGTGGCGGTATTATTCTAAAAATAAACCATTGTTTTAGATATGGAGGATAGGTTTTTTTTTTTTTTATTACAAGTTTTAATAAATATAATATTTTTAGAAATAGAACATTATTTATAAAAACACCGTATGCATCATTGGGCTCGTTTCATTTAACTCTTGACTATAACTTTCATAATGACTTCAGTAATTCTTTTATATTTTCTGTACACTACTAACGTATAATGTTTGACAGATAAATGAGAAATCGGAGAGACCGCGTGCTTCCTTTTCTTTAGACGATGAAGATAAGTCGAAATTAGCCGATGGTGGTAGTTCGTCGGTGGATAAGAAGAAATTGATAGGAACATCCAGTTCATTAGGGCGATTGGACACCTGCACAGTACCCGGAGATGCTGATTTCATTCAGCGGCTACAAAGTACAACTCACTCTGAATCTTCTGGAGGTTCAGAAACCGGCGGTGAGTATTGCACAGTCGGCGAAATGCTGGTTAAGGCACCGACTACTGAACGCACAGTTACTTGGGCCGAACCACGTATAACTGTAATACCACCTTCGACTGCTGGACGCTCCGTTTTAATGGCTATGCACACCGAATACACTAGGTTAGAGTCTGTTGTTTTTTTGTTGTTGTTTTTTTTTTTTTTTTTATCCCTTTTTAAAGAAAATAGTATATAAATATGGTAATTTTATAATCTTTGCACGGAAGTCTTAATTTTTTAAATGAAATTAATAAAATAAAACAACTTCTCTCTCCGTGAAATTTGTAATTACAAAATCAGCTTTACTAGCATCGAAATAAGTTTAACTAGCATAGTTCAAAACTATCAATATTACCCTCACAGAAACATATACCACTGATACTACTTCCGGTGCGCAGTGTATTCTCTACGGTATTTTTGCATATAATTCAAATGTACACATAGCGACATTTTTGTTAGACAATAATTTACGCCCCTCACCACAAGTTTTGTTTGAAGTTTAAGTCAAAGTTTAATTCAACAAACACTGATGCAGTTTTTGTCGAACGTTAATAGTTTCGTAGAAACTTAACGTTAAAGCAATTTACTTCACTTTAACTTCGAACTAATTTCCGAAACTCATAGATAAGTTGCTATTTTCCTGATGCATTTATAAATAAATCGGTTAATACACTAGCTTTAATCATTTCCGTTTCGTATAACACAGCGAAACTGAACAAATAAGTTTGACAAAGATTTTAACTATTTTACGTCTTTGGAATGTAATTATAAAAAGAAATATCTAATCTTGCGTAAACTAACAATGTAAATATATACATGTATATGCGAAAAAATATGAAACATAGAATTCAAACATATAATTTTTTATTCAAAAACTGGAATTTTTATTGCTGACAGCATCACCGATGAATTAGAGAGCATGTGTGGGTTGCTAAGTCCGCCGCGTTCACCACGACTTCTGTCGCCACCTCGAAGAACAGATAGCGGAACGTTGGTTCAACACGGACCCCATCCGCACCCAAGAATTAGACATGCTTCAGAAATGTCCAACTCTGAGATGGCGGCATATCTGGAGAAAGAAACGTTAAGAGATGCCGAAGAGAGCGACTATCAACTGATGCAGGATTTAATCCAGCAGCGGATCCGTGGTGAAAGCCAATCTAGCGATGCTGCAAAATTCGACAATAACGCCTTCTTCCTGACGATAAACGACGATTCAAGACCATTGGTACGTTCTACGGAATTTTTTTCTAATGTAAAATTACCCGTTTTACCGCTGAAATTTTTTAAGGGAGAAAATAAAAGAGCCACATGTTCACTAATGGTCGGTGAAACGGTGTTCACACATGTAACAATATTTTTCAACCGTCTAACATTAACAAAAAAAAACTCTTATGTTGTCTTTAATCATTCTGTTCTGCGCTACACATATGTGTCAAAATTAAGGCCACACGGGAGGTTCTTAACAGAAATGTTTATGACACAGATATATTTAATTTTAGAAAAATATAAATTTGTAATTTTTAGGTTTTAAAATATTTCAAATTTACTCCTAAAAGTAATTTAGTAAGCAAAATTATGTTTAATTGTAAAACATTTTACACTATTTTGTAATATTTATTTTCGGAAAGTAATTGTAAAAATATCTTTAAAATGTAAGGCACAATTTTAAAATAATTAGTATAATTATTGTGCTGTAGTTTTAAAAAAGTTATTATAAATTTATAATTAAATTATTTCACATTGAGCTAGAAATTTAATTTAATAATTTGTAATTATTTTTTAATATTAAATAAATTAGTGGTAAATTTTTACGGCGCGGCGGCTACTTCATACAGGGTATGGCAGAATAACTTCCTTTTTTAAAATGCGCCACTTTTTTACTACTAAATTTTGTTAAACAGAAATAACAACAGAAAATCGAAATAACATACTCTGGCAATATGTAAGCTTCTTGCCTTCTCGCAGTTTTATTTCGATTTTCTGTTGTTATTTCTCTTTAACAAAATTTAGTAGAAAAAAAGTGGCGCATTTTAAAAAAGGAAGTTACTCTGCCGCACCTTGTAGTTCGTCTCTAGTTTAATCATTTGAGGAATAACTATCGATAAATTCATTTTATATGTATTTTTTTCTGAAAATTAAATACAAAAATTTATGAAATCATGATTTAATAATTGTAAGTCTGATTTTTGTTTATATTTTTTGCAAAAGTCACACGTAGTGGTTTTTGGTTCATTTTCTTTTTTTTTTAATTCAAAATTACATAGTTATTTAAATTATATTTTAATTTACTGGCCGCCAGTCCAATTAAAAAAAAATAAATTACTAGTCGCCATCTCGCACAATCGCTATTTTATTTGCAATCACTTGCATTCCAGTACAGCAAAAATGTATCCGGCTTATTAAGGTGTGTAAATTTACTATATTTATTCAATGAACTGTTTTATTCAAATTACTACACTTCTTATTTGTTCTTATCTTATTTTAATGTTATTTCAGTAGTTTCACTTTACGTTACTTTACCTTTTTTTTCTCGCCAATATTAGTACTTCGTTTTCACCCCGGTTTCATTTTTTAGCCAAAATTCATTTTTGCTCTTATTCATAATTTCGGCTAGTTTACACGCTACAAATAAGAGCAAAAATGAACGAACTAAAATTTCGACCAAAGTGAAGTGCTTGCTTATATTGTAGTAATTTTAAGAAAACCTCGCATTGAATTAATATAATAATAAATTTAGATACCTTAATAAGCCGGATACATTTTTGCCATACTGGAATGCAAATAGGTGGAATATAATAACAATTACGCGACAGTAACAGGTGGCGAAACGTATCTTTTTTTAAATTAGGCTAGCGACCAGTGAATCAAAATACTTATACTGATATTTAATTTAAATAATTATGTAATTTTGAATTAAAAAAAAAAAAAAAATGAACCAAAAACCAAACACACTACATGTGACTTTTGCAAAAAATATAAACAAAAATCAAATTTACAATTTTTAAATCATGATTTCATATTTTTATATTTAATTTTCCGTAATTGATATTTATTCCTCAAATGACTAAATTAGAGACGAACTATAAAGTAGCGACGCTGTACATAATAAAAATTTATCGCTGATATATTTAATGAATAATTGCAAAAATAATTTAATCGTAAATTTATAATAACTTCTTTAAAACTAACAGTCAATAATTACATTAATTATTTCAAAATTGTGCCTTACATTTTAAAGTTGAATTGAAATTTTTACAATTACACATTATTTTGCTTACTAAATTACTTAGGAGTAAATTTGAAATATTTTAAAATCCAAAAATTATTATGTATAAAACTAGTTATATGACTAAGCCCAACGGTTTCATGTTAAATGTACTCGTCTTCATCAGATGTAATATCCTATTCATAATAATACTACCAATAATAACAGAAATAATAATAACACTAATAATAATAATAATAATAATAATAATAATAATAATAACAACATTAGTAAGTAATAGTAATGGCGAGTATAGCCAATTAGTTTAAACCAAAAACGAACATATCACATATGTACTTATTGATTAGTTTGTATCAACGGGCTTATATATACCATCCCTTTTCCTCATCGATTTATCTTCCTTTATTATATTTTATCTTCATCTTCCATCTCTTCCTTAATCTTCCTTCTGTCATTTTTTCTTCCTATATTTACCTCTTTTCTATCCCAAAGTTATACATATATACATACCCGTATAAATATACATAATATATAGAGTGCGTCAGAGAAACGGATAGTATTTCAAAATTTAGTAGCGCCATCTGTATGTAAGTTAGGAAAACGAGCACGGTCGCATTGAAAAGAGAATGAATGAACATTTTTTCTGATGTATTTATTTATGTCAATAAATGTGCAGTCTTAAAAATAATACCATTTAAATGACGACCCTGATTCTCGATATAATTATAAAGTCGCAAAGTAAAATTACCATAAACTTCAGCCAACGTAGTCGTCGAAATAGCCGCGGCCTGACGTCGAATCTCGGCTTTCAACTCTTCCAAGTCTCGAGGTTTGGGATTTCGTATACTTTTGACTTCAAATACCCCCACAGAAAAAATCACAAAGATCCGGCGAGCGGGATAGCCAGACAATCTGCGCATTTCTCGAAATTAAACGGATACCAAACGTTCGTCCTAAACAAATCATCGTTTCTCTGGCCGTATGACACGTCGCGCTGTCTTGCTGGAAACGTGATAACCTCCTTCTCCTTGTCAGTGCGGGTCACACAAACTCATTTAAAGTTGGTTAGAACGTTCGCCATTAACTGTGTCGTCTAAAAAATACAGGCCGATGACATCCAAGCCATAACAATACGATTTTATTTTCGTTGCTTCAGTATCGAAAATTTTGTTTATTCACGTCACCATTCAGGTAAAAATGTGTCTCGTCTGCTATCAAGATCGCGTCTAATGGAATTTCATTCGATTTGAGTTTCTGTAACACCGTTTCACAGAATTCTACTCTTGCGACACAATCAGTGGGTATGAGCTGTTGGGTGTACAATATCTTGTATAGGTGATGGCAATTGAAGTCTTCATGAAGTATTCTTCTTACCGTTCGATCAGGCACGTTTAGGTTTTTTGCATGCATACAGGCGGAGCGACTCGGACTTGACTGGGTGGTTTTACGAACACGGGCGATCATCGACGAGGTTCTTACGCTCTTCGGAAAATCAAGAGTTTTTTTTTTTTATACACAGAGCTAGTTTCTCGGAAGTTTTTGACTCATGCTCATAAAGTTTTTTCGGTGAATACAGGTTTTTTTACCGCTAAACGCGAAACGTTTCTGGAAATCGTGAACTATGAGAGTGTAGGAATCATTATTACGAAAAAACTGCTCAACGGCATATGCGCGCTGCTCGACAGACCAATCACCGATGGAAGTTTGTTATGGTACTGAAAAAAAATGTCTTTTCTTCCTCTTTCCAACGCTACCGAGCTCGTTTTCCTAACTTACCCACAGATGGCGTTGTCACGTTTCAAAATGCGATCTGTTTGTCTGTCGCACCCTATACATATATATATATATATAAGTATATAATATATATATATATATATATATATACATACCCATACATAAACAAACACATACATACACGCATACATATGCTATTACCTGCATGCTTATATTACTGATTATTGTAATGTTCTGCTGGACGTGATGTAATTGACCAAATACTTATGTCTTTTTTTATAATTTAAATGTATTTTGAAGCTGCGTGGTAGGGAATTGTATACAATGGCGCCTTTATACACTGCCTGAATATGGGTGTGGTATTTATTAAACCGTGGAACGATAGCAATTTCAGTATTATCTGATCTTGTTACCCTAGTTACAAACGTTATATTAAACCGATCCTTGTTTAAAAATTAACTTTAACATTTGAGCGGTATATAATTCTTTTACCGACAATATATCTAAAAAAAGCCAGCGAAATAAGTTTCCCTACGCAGGTCTTAAGCTCAACTCTCTTCGTGCAACACTTATCAAGCACCACGCTATTGTAGTAGTCCAATAAATTACTCGAAACTACATTATAAATAAAGCCGTGAATGTACAAGACACGACTGTACAACAAACTATTAAATACGAACAAACTCGCACGACATTTTTTTTATTGGTATTTAAGAAATATATTTAACAAACGAAATGTACGCCCGTTAAAACGAATAAATATTTAAAATCGCTACCATTAGGAAAACCGAAAATATGACAAAATTTGATTTAGAACGGCTATCTCATATTTAAAGTCTCACACGTCCTTCGATGTTTTTTTAAATGGTAGTTTTCCTTACTGGACATGTGCAGAGTTGTCTTGCCTCTCGGAACATAAAATGTCGTATAATGCCTTCGTTTCTGGCGTGCGCTCGAAACTCTCAAAAAATTAGTCGTAAATTGTACCATTAAAATGTCATTAATTGTAAATCTCCGCAATACGATTTCTACAAGAAATATTTCAATAATCCATACAGGGACGATTACATCGCAGTACCGCTATCGAAATTGGCGATACGTCCGATATGAACGACACAGTCATTGAGTCGGCAGCTGTAGCTGAGGAAGTTGACAGACCAGCATCGACGGCGACGGAACCGGTCGCGAAACGACAATCTGCTGAAATTCGTGAACCAGTTTTACAGTCTTCCGACGATTGCTGCTCGTCTTCTAATAAAGAAACTAAATGTTAAACAAGCCGAACTGTAAAACGACGCAGCCCCCTTCTTACGTATCAAATGAACGGCTCGAACGCGAACGGATATGTTAAGCTATAAGCAAGGCAAAATCGTTGTACTTTAGCCAGTCAGTATTTATTATCTTTTTCAATATCATTTTTTTCAAAGTAAAATACCGCGTATAATAGTATTAATTATTTTTTATTTTTATTATTTCATTTAGATCTCTATTATTATCATTTTTTAAATGTAAGATTTTATTATTATATTTATTTATTTATTTATTTTTTTTAAAAAAAAAAGGGGGGGGGAATGTTGATAAAAATAGAGAGGGAGATAGCGAGAAGGAATATTTAACTGTGATAAACGAGATGATGATCCGTATACTAGCTAACTGCGACAATAGAACTGATGATAGTAACGGAGAAAAAAATTAAAATTGTAGCAAAGATTTAAATTATCAAACGTTTAAAAGAATTTTCCTGTCTGGCGAAGTGATATGTGCCTATGTATTACTTTTCGAGCAGAAACAAAACTAGCCCTAAAATATTTTAGCGAACATGGAACATGCTTTTTTAAACCATTTCGTGAAAAATTAAACATTTTTATATACTTTCTGATCATTTTGCGTTTTTTTCTTCATTATATTAATTTTCCCATTAATTCAGAGAAAGGCAATTTTCGAATGATTGAAAATCAATTTTATTTTTGTAAAAACCATTCAATTTTTTAAAATCTCTTTTTCCGGACAACAAATAATATTAAATATTTCCCCAAATAATACGGATTAACTGAAGTACTTATTTGTTCCGTTCAATTAGTATTTGAATTAGTCAACGTTCACGGTCGAAATTGGCCACCCTACTTTGAAAATTCTTCTTGGAAGCGCCGGTAGAAGGAGTTTTGTTCTCCTTTTTCTACCTGTTGATGCTTTTCTTTTGACTCCCTCGAGGAAAACAATTAACATAACGCCGTATAACGGAAATAACCAAGATACTAAAAGTTAAGTACTACAAAAAAGTGATATCGTTAAGGCTTTAAAGAACCAACAGTACATGAACATTGCCCACGATGTTGTCAAAGCCACTTCGGTTCACTTATTACAACGTAGCCAGTGAAACTAGTGGGACAATCTGCAGGGCATTATTATTTCACATTAGATACGAAATTAAAGCAACCAATTTTAATTTTGGTGATTTCGACAAAAATTAAAATTGCACTATTTATTCCATTTTAACATTTTCAAACACGCTCAGGTTTTATGTAAAATATTATATGTACGCACATTTTTTTTTGTTTCTCAAAATATTTTTGTTGTTTTCATCCTTAAATTCAAATAAATTGAAAATAATTTAATAGTAATAATAAAAAAATATATACGTATATACATATATATTATTCTGAACTTCATGAAAACTGTTGTTGAGGTTAACCGAGGTGGTGACGACTATTTCTAATCAGTTCGAACGGAATAATTGTATTTTAGACATGTCCACATCTTACGTAAAATGCCATTTTTTTCTTATCGAAATACTTTCGTTGCATTTATTTATACTGCAAATTTGAATGTATTATATTAAGTAATTTTGATAGCCATATTTATCTCTGCTCGTGCAAGTTTTTTTTTTTTTCGTATATATATATACTTATATACTTATATATATACTTATATATATATATATTGCAAAAGCATGAAATAAACTTGATTTAATGTTTAGTATTTTCTAGATTCGAAGGTTCATTTATCTAATTTTCTTCCATCTATTTCATACAGAGCTTCTGAGTTTTTCAGCAATGCTATGCTATACATTCAGCACGTTTGTACTTTGTTTTGACGAAATAATTTGTTAGACAATTATAAAGATGAGATGCGTTAGGTTTATTTCCTAACCATATTTTTCGTCACCGTCGTTGTTATTTAAAATTAAAAATGAATAGTCTTCAGTTGAACGCAATTCAAAATCGTGTGCTGTGACTAATAGAAAGGTGGCTGAATAAATTTCCGCTTTCATTGGTATAAATGACAGCGCTGAATAAGATTCGACATTTTTGACACATCATCCCGAATGCAAACAAACCCTGCTGTTATTTTCCAAGCGCTCTGCTTTTTTAATGTGTTGTAAATTCTTTTCTCATTATTATACCGTTTCTTGGAAAATATCGCATTATTTTGCTGTGCAATGGAAAAAAGAAAAAAAGAAAAAAAAAACCAAAGAAACATTACGTTGTCGAGAAATAATCTGTTTAGATGGAAACGTTGTGTGTTTATATTTTTTCATCCGATAAAACCTGAAAAAATATAACAGCAATATCAGGGGACTACTGTTTATTGTACAAGATAACCTGCTGATGAAGCGTCCGGTTGCATTAGAGAAAATGCCTTGAAATAACAATTAATTTGAGAAGCCTCAAAAATTTTGGGTGTTTTTTTTTAGTTTTTAGATCCACTTACGGCGCACCTAAACATTATCACAAAAACCGATCGGCTATTTCGTTACAGATTGGAAATTTCGTGCAAGTTTGACCTCCGTAAAAATTATTTGAGAGTTGTGTTTCATAATTCGATTTTTAATATAATCACAGTTAGCCTGTTTATACAGCTAGAGGTAATCATTTAAGATTACCGATGATAAAAGGTATACTGGTAAATAGTATTGTACGCTATGATGATATTTTCGCGTGACCACGCATAATATTATTTAGAGGGCAAAATAAACTGATGAATGTTAAAAATATACATATACAACCGGTAAACGTGAATATCTAAAAATATAACGTTCTTACAGTTACTAAACTTGCGTCGAAAGCACGAGGAGAAATCAAAATTACTTAATATATAATATATATTTAAATCTGCAGTATAAATAAATGCAACGAAAATATTTCGATAAGAAAAAAATTGGCATTTTACGTAAGACCTGCACATGTCGAAAAATATCGAAGCGGAATAAATACAATTATTCTCCGTTCGAACTTATTAGCAATAGTCGCCACCTCAGTTAGCTTCAACAGTTTACATGGAATTTAAAGTTACGTTACACCAATATGTAGACGTGTATATATGTATATGGACAAGTTTTTTTTCGCAAGTTGGAGATTATACAAGAAAGTTTCTGTCTGTCTTGTATGTTGTATTAGCACATTATTATCGCTTGTTTTACCGCTGTATAAATATGGAAGACTGATGGATGGCTAAATGGATGACAGTGCAGGTTTTAAAAAAAAAAGCAGTAATGATGATAAAAAAAAACAACTAAAAGTTATAAAAAACTAACCGGAAACTGTCAACTATTTTTCGCGACACTATTACGAACTGTATTGGCCAGAGAAAACACTGGACGGTATGCGCACGCCAATTTCAAGAGATTCACCGGAGGAAACTTCCATACGTCGAAACGAATCTCGACTCTTTTTTTTTCTAAAAGGTCTTCCGTAAAATTGGTCATCTCGTAAATAAGGGCGTAACCGAGGTTATCCGTCGAAATTAAAAAAGGTAAGCAACAATTGCTTTACACAAATCCACGACAGAGAGATAATCAAAATCGCAATTTTCGGTTTTGTTTATATTGCACGAGGAGAGAGCTGCAGATGCGATAAATTTGAATTAATATAATTATTTTAGCGCGATGTAACAGTAATCACATTTCTATTAAGGAAACGCGCGCCCTTACGTAATATTGGGCCGATCAGCGACGTCAGAAGAGCCGAATGTAATAATGTTCACGGCCAGTGACGAATTATTGAAAGAAAAACTTTCGCGGTAGCATTGAACGCCGGGTTTTTCTTTTAAAAAACATATTTTAAAAATTACGCGGTTTTTTGAAAACGATCCGATCATATTAGTTTTCAAAATTCTGCTCAATTAGATATCTCGTTCTAGTGTTTATTCTATGAAAATTTAAAAAACAAAAAAAAAACCGCTAAATGTTCCAATTTCATACGCATAATAAATGATACACCGTTTCAAAACACTCGGCGACGTAACGGAATTTCAAAAAAAAAAGAGAAAGATTTTCAGTTCTGTTGGAAGTCATCGCGCTCTAGGATTCTCTATGCAGTCCGCAGTCAGCGAAGATGTCCGCAACAGCACCGCCAACGATTTTAATATATACCTCGGCGGTAGATAAATGTTTCTTCTTAGTTCTCTCTCACGCTGCAAGCCGTAGTGAAAAATTGATAATTTTTTTATGTTTCCGGTAAAATGATTTTGTAATTTAATGACTTTGATTGAATTGTTTCGAGAACGATATTCCCCAACGCTAGTTCAACACGCAGTTGCATTAAAATTAGACAATTTAAAAAAAAAAAAAAAAAAAGTTACAAGTATGTAGGAAATTTTTTTTTAACTTCTTATTACAGAGATTGTGATTGTTTTTAGTACTCCATTTGGAAATTCGTCAATAATAGCCGAACAAATAAATCAACTAAACGGGAGAGATTCTATTGGAGGATTATTTATTTTTATTTATTTTTATTTATTTTTATTTATTTTATTTACTTTTTCCTTTTATCGAAGTACTTCGCTGCTTCTCTTGAGTGCCACTGTAAACGCAAAAGCAACGTTTTCTAGTTTTTCTACGTTAGTCAAGTGTCTTCAAAGACGAAATTAATTTTTGAAAATATGTAGCATCGGAATCTAGTTTCCGAGGAAACATTGAAAAAAAAGGAACAATATAAATAAACTATTCGAAGTAGTAAAATATTTTAAATGAAAAATATTATTATTATTATTATTATTATTATTATTATTATTCGGAAATATTATTTCTCCGCTAAATCAGCTTTATTTTTGAATTTCCGTTTCGCTCTTCGTATGATCTTAGAGTGAAGCGGATAAACACAATTCTAATATTAGCAGTTTTCGCGGGTATTCCATTTAATTATGTAACTTGTAACATAATAAATATTTTTGATGTTGCCTTTCAGAAGTACGAGAGAATTTTTAATAAATTTTTCGTAAAGCAAGTTAAAACTAACATGTTCCATGTTACGCTGTGGGCAATAAAAAAAAAAAAAAACGTAATCATCTTAACCGATTATTAAAAATCAACCTTGTAATCGAACTTCAACATTTTTTTTAAAAAAAGAAGTAAAAAAATTAAAGCATTATTTGTAGTAGTTCTGTAGCTGCTTAAATAATTAAAATTCGTATATTTGCGCATTATCTCTCTTTAACATGTTACCCCAGTATGTTCAACTGTGTTTTGTCTTCCGAAAAATAAAGACGAAAGACTTTTGTAAGAATGAAGGAAAGTGAAAAAACTGTCCATTTCAGTTTTCATTTCTAACTTCAATAAAATTAATTCTGGCGATTTTTTTTTTAGAAAATAGAAAACAACGTAAAACTATATCAATATTTTGTCTTCCAAAAATATACATATGCATATATATATATAATATATGTATATATATATATAATACATGTTTGTATATGTATGTATAAAAATATATATATAAGCAATGAAAAAAAAAAAAAAAAAATTAAAAAATACAACACTTACGTTCTTTAATTTTTTAATGAAATTAAAATTCTGTAAAATGCATAAAAGTCAATATTTGTCTTCCAAAAAGTGAAAAAAGAAGAATAAATTTAATAAATAAGAACAAAAGCGCCAAATTTCAGTTATATGTAATCAGATTAATCAATTTAATAAAGGAATTTCGTCGAATAATTCGAGATTGTACATCCGAATCGACTGCTTAATCAATTCTGCGATTTATTTCGAAATCGTTGTTTCTTACGTATTTGCCTTGTGCACGTCATAGTGCAATATATCGGTGTTACGCTACTTCATAACACTCGTTTTATTTTATTTTTATTCATTTATTTATTATCTGTTTTATTTTTTCTTTTAATTTTTCAAAGTAAATTACCGTATTATTATTTATTATAGAACATTATGAGTCAATTATTCAGTTCCTATCTGCGCCTTTCGTATTTCTTGCTTAATTTTAACGGTAGATTGTTAACTTTGACGAGATACGAAAACCACCAGAACAGCTCAAACATTAACATTATTACAATTTTTGTTATCTCTTTTTTTCGTTTTTCGTTTTTTCCTCCTCTTTTACGCAATAATCGAAACATTTATAAAATATCATTCATCATTCGTCGTGCTACGTAGTACACTACTATAATATTACTGCGATATAAGCAGTCGCACAACAACGGTAAACAAATTAAAATTACAAAAATTTGTAATTTATTTACAGAAATGAGATAAAATTTTCCGTTATTTCAATTACATTTCGAACGAAATAATGCGACGAAAAATTAATATTTAAAGGTATATTTCATGATTCGACTCGTGCAAAAACACACTTTTTCATATCCAGAAATGTTATTAAACTTAGTTCAAATAAAAGCGAACAAGAAGCAAATGTGCCTTCCTGTGTTTAATCTTCATAATCTTAAAAATTATACCTGTTCACACGGGCATATAGTATTCAGTGACCGATGCGAAAAAATAGAGGTCAGCTAAGGTTTTGCTCGAAAATTTTACCTTAATAATGAAGCAAGGCGAGGGGAAGGGTATCGCACAAGACTGACTGACTGACTATAAAGTTGTACTAAATTCCTAGTGGCGCTGAAAAAAGCTTAGAATATACAGTGGGCAAAATAAATATTCGGACTAGCAAAAACGAAATCAAAAACGAAATTAAAAACGCATCGCCAGAGAGGTTAAAAAAGGTTTTTCGAATTTTTTTTTTTTTATGGTAACATAAAATATACTGCAATGAACACATTTTGCGGGAAAACAAAAAAAAAAACTTCGAAAGACCGAGAAAAACAACGAAGAAATGCATCTGTCAAAGCAAACATAATATTCGGACTTCCTAATGATGTCTAGACAACATGCACTTGGGGTTTTTCCCGAGCGTGTATGTAACGCAAGCGAACTTTGTATTAATCATCAGTAAGCATTACTAATCATTTCTTGATGCATTTTGAGCATTATTGATCGACTCGTATGCGTAAATCATGTTGTAATGCGTTACGTGAAAAAATGATGTCGCGAAAAGGTAAAAATACGTCTTTTGAAGTGCGTCAATTGGTGATTTTCAATCGGGCAAAAGGAAAATCGGGTAACGAGATATCGGCGGTTATTAAATTTACCCCGAAGCACCGTTTATGACATTATAAAGAAGTTTCAGAAGGAGGATCGAATTGAATCGCATAAGCAAGAGGGTCGACCAGAGAAACTTACGGACGTAGAAAAACGATTTATTCGACGAGAGATTGAAAAAAATCCTAAAATGAGCGCCCCAAAACTCGCGACAGCATTATTGGAAAGAACTGGTAAGCAAGTTACATCTCAAACGATACGTAATACGCTTAGAAGTATGGGGTATAATTCACGCACTGCGCGACTGAAACCGCTCCTTAGTACAGTTAACCAACGAAAGGGGTTCGATTTCGCAAGGAGGTACCGAACAAAAGATGAGGGGTTTTGGAAAAATGTAATTTTCACCGATGAATCGAAATTTAATGTGTTCAGCAGCGACGGGAAAGTTCGGGTTTGGAGAAAGCCTAACACTGCACTTGAACAAAAAAATATCAAATCGACGGTAAAACATGGAGGCGGTTCAGTTATGGTTTGGGGGTGTTTTGCGGCCAGCGGAGTGGGCAATTTTGTGTTTATTGATGGAGTCATGAACGCCGATGCGTATATTGAAATTTTGAGAGATCACCTTTATAGCAGTGCAGAAAAATTAGGCATTCGTCAGACCTTCGTTTTATACCAGGATAATGATTCGAAACATAAAGCGTACAAAACGAAGGCCTGGTTGCTATATAATTGCCCAAAGGTTTTGGATACTCCCCCTCAATCTCCGGATTGTAACCCAATTGAAAATTTGTGGGAATACCTCGACTCCAAAGTCCGTCAACACACGGATATCGAGCAAGGCAGAGCTTAAAGAAATACTGCAAGAAGAGTGGCACAAGATCCCTGCAACTTATCTTGAAAAACTGGTTACTTCGGTGCCACGCAGATTGCATGCTGTCTACAAAGCTAAAGGGATGCACACCAAATATTGAAACCTGAAAATTTCACGTTTTCAGCGCTATAAATACGAAATTTACTACTTCAAGTCCGAATATTAATTTTGCGAGTTCGAATATTATGTTTTGCTCCGACAGATGCGTTTCTTCGTTATCTTTTTCTCATTTTTGTGAATTTTTTTTGTTTTTCTCACACAATGTGTTCATTGCAGTATGTTTTATGTTAGCATAAAAAAAAAATTGAAAAAAAAAACCTTTTTTTAACCTCTCTTGCGATGCGTACTTATTTTCGTTTTTGCTAGTCCGAATATTTATTTTGCTCACTGTACGTATATCGTGGGAATTCTTAATCTTGCATATTAACGGAAGTGTTGTAGCATTTTTTTACCACTTCACGCGGTTTTTTCCGTCGATTCGTTATTGTAAAAACGCGCTCTAAGAAAATTCCGAGTTTTTTTTATGCAGGCTAGAGGCTAGAGAGCGGCCACTTAACCGGGAATAAGCCGAGAATTTTATCGTAAAATCCGGGGGAAAGGTAAAAATAGTCAAAAACGCGATATTTTTAATAAAAAAAAAAAATCACATCTGAAACGTTAAAAAGTGAATACATTTTTGAATGTACTTCACACTCAAGAATAAACTGCGATGCTCCCTGTATTATTCGTATAAAATATACTGCGATGGACAAATATTATCCTAATAGTGACAAATAAATTCCATTCTTCTTTTTATACAATTCTAGTAATTAGGAAATCGAAAGGATTTGGATCAATGTGGGAATAAACGGAAATTTAAAAATTATATTTGAATGGCCGCCATGCAGGCGTTTAATGTATGACCGCTTCGCTTATAAAACTTTCCCGATCACACGAGCTTACTTACTCCCATACAAACGTTAAATTTAAACGTCACTACTTTCATCTCCATTTTCAACCAACTAAAAATATTTCTCATTTCATATCCATATATATATATATATATATATATATGTATATGTATATGTATATATGTATATAATATGTAGAAGGCAAGTTTTTAACTCATTATTAAACGAGCAATTCTCGTATATATATCATACATAATTCGTTGATTTTGATAGGATCACATGGAGGTTCTTGCCTTGCCATCGCACTTTTAATATAAATAAACGAATGTTGAGTATTAGAAAAAACAATGCCCAGAAAACTCTGACAAATTCGCTTTTAAACAAACGTTAGACATTTTTCTTTCAACTAGGCCTGTATTAAAAGCGGTAAGTAGAATACGAAAATAAGATAGACTTTTTTTTTTTTTCAATTACTGTCCTTTATGCGTGCGAATATTTTTTTTTTGGGCGTAATACGAAACAGAGGTTAAAGGAATCTGAATTTAAGTTAGTGAAGTGTAAAATTATCTAGTTCAATTATTTTCATAGATTAATCGAAAGTGGTGAATTTAATTCCCAGAAAGAAAAAAAAACGACGTCAGAAGAAAACCCATCGATTGCCCTTGTTGATCAGTTTTTACGTATCAAGATGTATTTTTATCGCTACAAAAAAACAAAAATATGAATAAAATCTGAGCATTATTTAGAACTTTTCAGAAGTGTGTTTATCCTGTATTATTGCTCTCTTATCTGAAGATGGACCAATAATAATATATTGCCTTCAGCAAGAAAAGACTTGGAAGAGAGAAGCAAGTGGTTTGTGTTTATACTACTTAATGTGCTGTTATAGTCGTTGAATTTCACTGGAACACGCATCTAAGACGCTTTCGCTTTCCCGTATAAGTTAACGATCCGTCATAATTGCTGGAATTTAATTTATTAGAAAAAAAGAAATTTTCTTTTTGAACGATAAAGTGATTAATCAAGTCGTTCTAAATACGTTAAATGTTACCACCGCATTTTAATGTTTACGGATTTTATGCGCAACGAACGGAACGATCGAAATAATAGTATATTAAAAAAAAAAAACAAACAAAAAAAAAAAGTATTCGATAATGAATTTTTAAAAATATTTTCACAATTTTCTATTTTTTCGTTATTTTTATCATTTGAAAGAATACGCTTTTAATTTAAGTTGAAAATAGAACGGACGGTGTAAATGTTAATCTGATTTAAGAAAGTATGTCGAAATAGAATATACGTTTACAACGGTAGAATAAAGAAAATATCACTCTTCTAAACTCTTTCATTGAGTCGTATGTTATTAATTTTAGAAATATTTTATACCTGAAAATTGTCGATTTTGTATCATTAAGTTATTAATGTGGTACGCGAGAATAAACGTGTTTTTTCCGTTTTTATTTACTTCGTACAATGTAGTTTAGGCACGATCAATTTATAAGCAAACGCCTATCATCAGTATAGCAGATCACCTCGTTTACGCAGAAAATAATTATATATTACTATCTAACCGGCAAATCCGCTCTAACGAAAATATCTCTACCTTTCATCAGCTGCCCCGGTTCCGGGGGGGGGAGCCAGTTGTGACGGATCGACCAACTTTGTCAGTTTTTTCCCGACGGGCGCCAGTGAAAAAACGCTTCACGCGATTATTTAAAAAATGACTATCGTTTTTACCCAACGCTGAGCATTGAAAGTTTTGATGAGTGTTTAAACAGAAAAAACATATAAACAAAATTATGATTGATCGTAATCTAGAGTTCTGCACCATTCACACCAGTATTATTAAATCCGTAACAGTTTCATACGCAAAACATCAAAAGAGAAACGCGACTGGTGTTCTATCTAATTGTAAATGCAACGGAAAAGAACAAAATTCCACCTGCGATAACATAACTCGCCGTCTATTCATTTGTCACCATTTAATCGACCGCGTACGTACCACATTCCGCATACACGCGTAATCATCTCTCTAGACCGATGTATTAGCGCTCAGCCGCCATTTATTCCTTTAAAAACGGCAATTAGCGCCATCTCTCGATCAAAGAATTACGTACTTACTTAATTAATTTATCTACATTACTCTAGAGATCCCACGATCTCTTGGCCACTTTACTCGCCGTAGAGATGCGCAAATCAACTCCGCTAGGGGAGTAGAATGTATATGCGTCCTTTCCGACTGCGGATATGTATCCGCTTCTCAACTCCAATTCCGGCGGAGTTATCTCATATCCGGATAATCGCAATCTTCACTGCGTATTCAACTCCAACTCCACGCAGCACTCCGAACGCACAAAGCAGCAAAACGTCCTTGAACACGTTACGCATTTTCTTCGTGCAATTTTGATTTACCGACAGCGGATGAAAAACTTCTTTCACACATACATACTGTTTTCTAGTGAATAGGATATTTCTTATCTATAAGCATAAAATTGCTAGTTCGCGTTGCGTTAAATAACATCTAGCATTAAATTCGTGGATCATATTACTCATTCGATTTGAAAATTTTCAAGTCACACCGTCGCTGTTACTTCTCCATACTGCAGTCTCTATGGACACGACGTAATTCTCTGAAACAGTAATAATAAAGCAAATTTGCCTTTCGGAGTGGAGATATATCAAATCACTGCGTCAGAGTTGAATTCAACTATGTCCGAAATGACAATATTTGTTCGTTGTATGACTAAACCCAACGGTTTCACGTTAAATGTACTCTCGCCTTCACCAGATTTAAAAGCCTATTCATAGTAATACTAAAAAAATAATAACAGTAATAATAATAATAATTAACAGAAATAAGTACCAGCAATAGTAATAGTAGGTAATAGTAACGGTAAGTACAGCAACTACCAAAAACAACATGTCACATATGTATGTACTTATTGCTTTTCCGTTTTCACGAAATCCATTTACTATTCCGAAATTATGATGAAAACACCGTAAAAAATTATCGATTTCTTAAATACAGGAAGACAAACACAATAATGTGTATTTTTCTTCTTTTCTTTTTTTTTCATTTAATGCAAAGATTACGCAGTATAAAATATATAGTATATATAATATATACCGTTGTTAAAGATAATGATTTTACTTGTACATTTTTTTCTCCGCTAAAATCTTCCTAATCGTTTCTTCTATAAACCTGCCAAGCCAGATTTGCTGATTTTTCCAAACAGCTAGAATACATAACTTTGAAGTTTTTGAACTTATCTTTCCTACAACTTTCCTACAAAAAAAAGACAAGCAAACGAAAAAACAGCCTATAATTATTTATAGGAATTGTGTGAAAAGACACAGTGAGAAGAAAGATGTTTAGAAGAAAAGAAACCTCATCAAATGTCTAGTTCCCCATATATGTATGTATTTTTACACATAATCCAGAACCAAGCTACTGATGAATTTATTGCATACGATTTCGCATTAGTTGAGACTAATGTGGCACAATCCGGTATGAAATTGCATGAGCCTCGTCGGGCAAGCTAAACAAATTAAAGTTTGTTTTCTATTCCGTATCGATTATTCGCTTTAGCCTGAATTTTTTGTCCGAAGTTTCTCTTTTAGCTGTAACCTGACTGTTTTTAGGGTGGTTATTGATACTAGCGGACTACTAAATGCGTCCGAGTGCTCGATAGCCCAGTTTTAGCGGCGACAAATAAAAATGATTGAAAATGAAATAATCGCTTGATAGTGTCTAGCATGAAAGGCAGTAGCTGCACACCGCATGTGAATATCGATATACCGAATTTTATACACACTTTAGCACAATGCACTTGTATAACGATGAAACAAATTATTCCAACGCAAGTATAGTTGCCGCACATAATGTGATTCTGAAAGATATAATGATAGAATTACCTTTAATTCTGCAGAATTTCATTCGCTTAAAATTGAAAAAAAATCAAAACGCCCTCACAACGATAACAGTAAACATTCAACTTTTAATGGAAGCTTCAAAAATGGAGGAAGGGAAAGCTACATAATAATAAATGGAGGGCAGTTTACGGATTTTGTAGCAACGAAAAGAAATAGCTGTGTAGCGCGTTACAACCAATCAACTGGCGGGGAAAATAAACGACAACGACCTTTTACTATAAAATAATGTTACAAAACCGTGACTTGGTGATACTTTTAGCGCGCTGCGTACACACTGCTACGGTGTAATTGCTGTCTGCCAGCTAATCTTTACGCGGTCTGACTTATGAAATAGTCGACAGGTAAAAACGGCAGTGATCTGTGTTTGGACCCGGGATAAAAATGCAAACAACGATACATTAAAAACTGCTATATCGAGATGCTTTAGCGAGTGATACACAGCGAGCAATTCTTCAAATACTGCGATAATTCGGCCAATAGTTTTGATGGAGTAATGTGATAAAGTGATTATTACTCTTGCCAATTCACCAGTCTGACAGTAGATATTGAAAAATTCGTCTGATTATTTTGTAACAGAATTATCAGAGAAAAAAGAAACACCCTTAACACAGCCATAAAACTCGTATCATTTTTCAAGTTCATCTCGCTTGTGAAAATGATTCGTAAAGTAATTATATTGTTTTACCATGTTTACTAAGCATTAATATAAATACGCCGCATATTTTTTTTTCATGTTTAATTGTACGCGAAATTGTTGTAAAATTAAAGCAAATTTTTCTTTTTTCATAAATATGTTGTTTTTTTTTGTTTATATTATTTTAATTAAAAAAAGTAAAAAACATTCTTATTAACAGAAGTGAATAAAATGGGGAAAAAAACTGTATTATGTATAAAAATACTGCATCTCCATTTACTACCACTCGTCTGTATATTAACATGTACTTATCGATAATGTAAATACGCTACGAAAAAGTAAAAATCGAAAACGAAACGAACGGCACATTTTAAAACGTAAGTAAATGAGAATATATTTTGTTTTTCGGTGATTCTGTCTATCCACTACAAGAAGAAGGATTTTTTTTTAAATTTTAACCTTCTAAATTCTCCTGTATTTTTTTTTTTCTATTACTTTTGCTTAATATCGTCTAAATAATTTATTTTTAAATTATTTTAATTTGAATTAATTTCACATCTTGTTCGAATTTTTACTTCTCCTGTTTCAGAACTCCGTTGCAAATGTTGACACGCGAGTCTGCCTGATATAAATACATATTCATAAGAGACTTCATATCCAAAGTATCGAATGTTTATGAGTATGTACATTAAAATGATTTAATCTTTCTACTACGAATCAAAGATACGTCTTTACGCAACGCAGTGCAAATAAGCATTGTTCACCCATGAATGCTGATACTGGAATTGTTAATACGATTCGTATCAATTTCGAAAATTCCGCTACTAAACTATGTGCGAATTTTTTTGTCGAGAATGCAACATCCCTGAAATTAATTCAACTTTTCATTTACGCCATTTGACATCATGTAACATATCTCTGCATAAGATTATTATTCGCTCTCCATTAAAATGGTCTTTATTGTAGAATGCAAAATTATTTCTCATCCGCTGACACATCGAATTCGTCGTTTTTAATAATGGAATTTTCAAGTTTTCCCTCAAAAACGACATAGTTCCTGAGACTTAAATCTTTCTGCGGTTATTGCAGTATCGAGTTTTCCAGAAATTGTTTTCTATAATATTCTTCCGGTGCGTTAAAATCGCGAAGCGACGAATCACTATCAAAAAAAGGTTCAGGAGCTGGCCTTATTCTTGTCACAATAATCAAGTCGATATCTAACTCTTTTCCGCCTTATTTACTACCATCATTCCACTAGTAAACACTTTGAGTCCGCGACATTTTCGAAAGGAATCCAATACCGTTCGAACCCATGAATGCGATTCTCGAAGGTAGAGATCAACTTTCAGGAATGAGGTTTTTCAGTTAAATTTTCTACTCGTTCAAAAATTAAAATCGATAGATCGCAAATAAAAATAAACACTCAGCTCCCCTTACCAATACTTTCACGTTTCGGAGAATTCTGTACAAACGCGATCATCTCTCCGATCGTATATCTCAAACAAATCGAATATCGTTTAACGCATCTTAAACAATTTGAATTTAAACGGCGAGCTATGGTGGAATTACTTGGAATAAAATCGTTTCTTAGGTTATATTCTCATTATTATCTTAACTTTCTACAACATTCCTCGGATTCTTAATAAGAAAAAAAAAACATTTCTATTATTACAAAATACTAAAATACTAAATTATTATTAATACATTATTAATTAGTTATTTTAAAAAGTACTTCAATCGAATACTATACATGAAATAGAATATATCTAAAAGAGAAATTTAAAAATAAAAATCCAGGGTAACTACTGTTGTTTGAAATTGATTTCGTATCAATTTTCAAATTAATTCTGTTATTTTCATCATGAGCATAGGGCTAAAAAAAAAGGTCCTTATTTCGACCAATTTACACGTAAAAGCTGCTGCATTATTTTAAACCAATTGCAATACAGACTGTTAATATTTAGCAGAAATTTTAAGATATCTACACAAATTATTTACTTACGTATGATTATTTTCCCCGGTTCTATGTATATTTAATTGTTTTAAATATCTTATACCGATTTAAATGTCAAAAAATTAAAACTATTTTAAATGCTAAATATTAACAGTCTGTATTACAATTGGTTTAAAATAATGCAGCAGCTTTTACGTGTAAATTGGTCGAAATAAGGCCTTTCTTTTTTTTTAGCCCTATGCTCATGATGAAAATAACAGAATTAATTTGAAAATTGATACGAAATCAATTTCAAACAACAGTAGTTACCCTGGATTTTTATTTTTAAATTTCTCTTTTAGATATATTCTATTTCATGTATAGTATTCGATTGAAGTACTTTTTAAAATAACTAATTAATAATGTGTTAATAATAATTTAGTATTTTAGTATTTTGTATTAATAAAAATGTTTTTTTTTTTTCTTATTAAGAATCCGAGGAATGTTGTAGAAAATTAAGATAATAATGAGAATATAATCCAAGAAACGATTTTATTCCTAGTAATTGCACCATAGCTCGCCGTTTAAATTCAAGATGTTTAAGACGCGTTAAACGATATTCCATCGTCTGTTTACAAATACGAACAAATAAAAAGACCAGGGATGAACCCAGTGGGGGTTTTGGGGGAGCAATGTCCCCCCGAACTCTAAAATTACCCCCCCACCGTTACAACTTAATACAAGCTGTTTAAGAATGCAGCAATTTAATAGGAAATAAAATTCATTTTATTTGCTTTGTTTACGCTTATGTCAAAAGTTGCTTTGAAAACATTTTGAAATGGTTCAATTAGTCGTATATTTTTTAATTTTTAAAATTATCAAATTTATTTTTGACGGAAAAATGAAACTTCATAAAATAACAATAAAAAAGAAATGATCTTTTAAAATTTGACCTTGACGTTTGCTTGTTATTCTGTGAAAAAACTGATATACTTTTATTGCAAGTTTTCGAAAGATGTGTAAAATGCTCACGAGCTGAAAAAAATATTAACTGCGTATTTTTGTTAACGGGATTTATCATGGTTCACGTCGATCCATTTATCATTAATAACAATAAATCGTTTAAAATTGTTTCTTTTCGGTTTTCATTTATTCTTTTTTTTTTTTAAAAGCGACATGATCTATAGACAACTTCATTTCGGTCTCTGATGCTTTTTTCTTGTTTTTTATTTCCCAGAAAAGCCCCCACTTAAAACAGCTGAAATACCGCGGCCTATTCGTTTATTATAAAAAGATAATGAACCAATCAGAATGTTTTTGCAATATGTTCTTTAGTGCTACAATTAGAATTAATCATTTTAAAACCAGTTGAGAAAACATTGTTGTTTATAATCGGTTATTTTACTTAAAAATTTATTGTTCACACTTGCTTTTTCATTATTTTAAATTTCATAATAAATCATTTTTTACATATTTGGTTTTATTCAGGAATATCCCGAAAATTTTTCCCAGTAAAAATATAAAAAAATCTCTGCCCCCCAGAAATATAAATTGCCCCCCCCCCCCCGGAAACAGAATCCTGAATTCATCGCTGAAAAAGACAAAATTTAAACGCTTTCTCTAATTCAGCTGTCGTTTTTTTACGTGGAAATATCAGTCACGGCAGTTAATCGCAAAGAAAATAAAAAGGAAAAAGGGGAAAGTAACTGTGTTCAGTACGCGAAAACATTTAAGAAAAAGAAAAAAACTGTAAAGTTTTTTAAGTCCGGACTTCAAGTGGTAGTCGTTAAATATTTCTTTAAATAAATTTAATTTGAAAAATTAAAACAATTATTTGTAACGATTATACAACATTATTTGAAAATATAGAATCCTTTAACGTACTGTTTGTCAAAATATAAAAACATATCAGATTGTAATAAATACAAGTATAACAAACAAATTTAAATGTATAAACGATACTACTCAGAAATCTTTTCGGACATAGATGATCAGCTGAAATTTATAAAACAACAGACAGTATGTGATCAGAACAAATTCTAAATCACACTGAGGTCAATATAGAAAACAGAAAAGTATTTATATATGTAGGTCAAATTAACAATTTTGAAGTCGACATTAACACAAACAACAAAGAACATACGCGGAAAGTCGATTACATATATACCTTATTCATACACAAGTGGACTTCGCTCCTGCGCGCTTCCTTCACTCGCACCTTAGTGACGTCAATTAACAATTATCCGATGGAAACTGCGCATTTGCATTGCCCACACGTATTCACGGTTAATAAAAATAGTTTAGAATGGAAAATATGATAGTAAAATTATAATAAATAATTATATAGCCAAAAATACTTAAAAGTTGGGAATTTGAAAGTATCAAACATCAAATCGAAAAATTATAAAAACGCATTAAAGAAAAAACTTAGAAAATATTAGAAGTATGTAAAGGAAGGAAAAGAGATAAGATATAGTAAGAAAACTTCTTTGTTGTTCGATGTAGTCTTTAGATATTAAATATAAAAAAATATATATATATATATTAAATAAATTTTTTATTCCATTTTGCTGAAACTCGATCTTCCTACTCTTTATTGCGCCTTCTATATCCTATCTTTTCCTTTTCCATACGTTATTCCCGTTATATGTTGCTCTTTTTTATATTAAGAATATCTAATCGGATTAATAAAATATGTTTCTGATTCCTTTTACTTCTATTCGCTTCTGGGGAAAGGTCCCTGGTTGATGAGTTAAAAAAGAATAAAAAGTACCTACTTGATTATATTATAATTTTACCACCGGTCAATGTTTCATAACCAGCGAGGGAAAAAAAATAAATCACCCCTATACATAGAGAGGCCTTTATAGACAATCACACATACACCTACATACTTTAAAAGCGACGGTTACTAGTAATGCTTCATCCCATTGGCGCACTCAAGGGGGGTGCCACGGGGCCATTGCTCCCCCCAAAAAATCTTCCAAATCTTAATTTCGTTTTGTAATGTTTTGTTTTGCTTAATTTTCTTTTTTAGAAACATACATATTTACTTTTTACTTATATTACAAGTATAATGTTATATACTTTTAGCTAATTTTTTTAAAATAAAATTCGTATACTTACCTAATTTGTGCTTATTACAAACATAATGTTACGTTCCTATTATTATTATTATTTTTTAAATAAAATTCGTTAGTTTTGTAATTTTTTTAATAATGATATTCGTTAATTTTGTATTTTTTTTTTTTACTTTTTTTTATTTTAATTTACAAACCACAGAAATAGATAGGTAATTAGTCGAGATACCGAGTTATCACCCACTAACTCATCTTCTAAATTCTAGCCCCGACCAAAAAAAAATCCTGAGTGCGCCTTTGCTTCATCCTAATCTACATAATTAACGATATTTGTTACAATAAATATTATGCGTACAAATTTAAATTGGAAGAAATTATGTATAATGAAAAAGCATATGAAAATAAAAAATAAAAGAAAATAACGTATTTGAAATTAACATAAATTTTATTTACTTGCTTTTTGTTTAATTTTCTTCGATTTTTATTAAATAACTGATACATATATCGGCATAATATATATTTTTATGAGAAGGTGTCACCCCGTAGTTTTTCCTCTGAGGGGAACTACCGCTGTTGCCCCCCCCCCCCCTCTGGTAGCACGCCACTGACCACCGTATTTTTAATTTCGAATAAAAATAGAAAATTAAAAACAGGAAAAACTTTTTTACATATATAATTGTAATAATTTCATTAGTTTTTAAATTTAGTTCTTTTTATTGCTCATGACTCCTAAATTTTTGTTTACATATCGAAAAACATGAGATAAAATTTTAAATAGAATATTACCGTATTTTGGTAATTAATGTAAAAAAAAAAAAAAGTTTTTGAAATAAAAAAAGTCCTCCCCGGCGGGGAATCGAACCCCGGTCTCCCGCGTGACAGGCGGGGATACTTACCACTATACTACCGAGGACCTCTGATTTAACGTGTATTTGTAAAATATTTCAAAAGCAATTTTACTTAATTGAAAAAAAAATTTAATAAAGTTTTATTAAATTTTTCATAAATATTAAAAAATACAAGTATATATATATATAAAATGACCTACCATCATTAAATATAAAACAAACCCGACTTTATCAGTTAAAATTTTTAACTTTTTTTTGTTATATCTTCATCGTCATCAACGGTGCAGCTAAGTCTTCACTTTCAAAAAGAGTTAAGAAGATGTAATAACAATGTTATACCCATCACGGCGCTAAATAGATTGGACTGATTTTAAAGAAAACGAACTCTATTTTCTTTTAAAAGATAGTTTTATTAACGATTTTAAAGCATCCTAAATTTATTTCTTTTACTTAAAAACAAACAATTTTTTAAAGAATTAATAAATTACTTAAAACACTTAAAATTAATGTTTATTTATGAACTACAATTTACAAATGCTAACATTTTACTTCTAATCATTTGATATATTTCTGCAAGTTTATTGCATTAACATTAATGATTCGTAAGACTCAGAAACAGTGATTATTAATTCAACTATTAATTTAAATATATATATGAAAAAATGTAGCTTAAATATTTTACAAATATGTACCTAATTATAATTTGTGCCCGAAAAAAATTTTATTATCTGGCAATTTATAAGTACTTCAATAAATGATTTCTTTTTTTAAATAATATAGTAACAAATTTGAAAACGTGAAAAATACAAACAGAGGCAACTCTCAATTTTTTATAATTTGTAAATTTGGACATTTTTTCTTTTCAGTTTTTTGTGTTAGTTTTCAAAACTGATTTGTCCTTAGCTAATATTCGAAAAATTTTCTTCTTGAATTATCGCGTAATATATAAAATTTTGATTCTAGTTTGCAAGTTTTTTTCCACAGTGGCTTACCTATCGTACCTGTAATATAATTACTTCAATTCAAGAATACTTTTTCATAAAAATACATTACTTTTACCATTTTTTATTAGAATTTGGCCGCTGTTTAGCTATATTTTCATTTTTTTGAAAGTATCTTCTGTTATTTGAAACACGATTATAATTATCACAACCAAACTTTTAAAATTAGCAGGAATGAACATTTTTATTAAAAATAAAAAAGAAAAGGGGTGTCTAGAGGAGGACACCCGGTAGAAAGTCATTTATGAAGTATACTATAAAAAATGACACACAATATATAAATCCCGTATGAATTGAAACAAAAACAAAAATTAAACCCCGTATGAATTAATTAAAACAAAAACAATAAAAAAATCATCAAACTCGTTGAAGTGTGGTAACGTCGCACAAAAAAATCGCGCCAATTTTCAAATTCAATAAAATGTACACGTGTTTAGAACTGAGCTTATACAGCTGACCGCACACAAGGCTTGCAGCTCGAATTTCGATACTTGCTCGCACGCACACATACACTCACACCCATATATAATAGAAAGAGAGTGAAGGTCGCCTGGAAGACGACACATAACCCTTTTTCGTTATCTCGCCATTTTTGCCAGTTTACTTCTACCGACAAGCCGCGTAAAAGAACTTCGTTCTAAAAAATTACACTTTACATCACGTTCGTTTAAGTGGTGAAACACTATGCTATTATAGGGACAATAATCAAGTTGCTTTTCGTGACCAGTAATTTAGAAAAATCTATTAACGCGAGCAGACTTATTGATTTTATTTATCAATAGATTTCTTAATGTATTTATAATTTTTCTTTAAATAATATATTTATTCTTAAGGTTCCATCTCTTTACTTCTTCTATACGTTTTTTATTAATACGATAAATTTAAATATTGACACTACGTTAGTTCAGAAAATTAAGGAAACAAATCTATCGATATCTGTATTGTGGTTCAATAATTTTATTAATAACAATTATCTGGATTACATCAAAATATTTACGGATGGTGCTAAGTTCGCAGGGCCAACATTAATCTCATTGGTTCAGCTTTCATTGTATCTAACGTTACGGTTTAAAAATTCAAGCTCCCTTTTGAAGCATTTGTTATTACCGCTCAGCTGTTTGCTATCGATAAGGCTCTTTATTTCATTCTGAATGTTCTTAACCCGGATAATGAATTTACAGTTTTCTCCGATAGCCTAGGTGCCTTGATTGCACTAGACCATAGTTCTTTTAATTATGTCACCCGCTTGTTTACGAGATCAAAAGTAAATAATATCTTCAAATTCTTAAAAACAATGGCTGTTTAAAGTTTTGTTGGATTCCCAGTCATCGTGGAATTAGCCTAAACGATGACGTTGACGCCGCAGCCAAATGCACTGCTTCGAATGGAATTGTTCCTCAGACTTACATCACAGGAGTCAGACAACTGCCTTAGAGGATTGGATAGTTCATAGAGATGAGCAGGATACTGGTAGACATTACGGTATGGTTCAATCTGATATTCCTCCGCTTCCTTGGTACTTCGATGTTCCATCGACTATTCCCAGTCGTCTTACTTGTAGGTATGTTACGGCAGTTTGTAGATTACGTATATAGAGCATTCCCGTGTAGCATTGGATTTCGCGGACACCTCTGGGTGCAACAGTAATCACATTAAACTTACCTTTATTAATGACATTAATCACCTACTATTCAGCTGCGACAGATACGAACACTATCGAAAACGGTTTTATGAAGGATTAACTTCATGCGGATTTTCCCCTTCATATAGTGTTCATTATTTACTCTGTTCTGGCCATACTGCAATCTTTGCTCGGTCCGCTCTATAATTAATAACAACATATTGATTTAATTTCTAAAGTGTGATGGGTGACCGAATAAATGACAGTCCAGGCCATAAAATAAAAAAAGAACAGAAAAAAAAACCGGAATTTGGAAAAAGTTTATTGTTACGATATTTTCGTTAATATTCCGGAGGACCAAATTATATTTTTCAAATGAATTTTTCAAACCGGTCAATTAATAAATTGTATTTTAATCGAATACGATTGAACGAATAGAAGTCTTAAAAAAGACTGTTTCTAAAATAATTTCAAAAAGGGTAAAACGAAATAATTACAACGAAATAACGACATACGAAAAGACGAGACGCTAAAAGCGTATAACGAAGCGACATAACAAAACAGATGAACGAAAAGCGACTAGCGAAGACGAACAACACGCCAACGAGCGCTGGCCAGTGGTTTATTTTATATTGTTTACATAACGAACATCTGGCTGCGTAAAATGAAAAATCTAACGAACGAATAATGACAAAATTAATAAATATCGACTTAATATTTATTAACATACTCCCGCCCGATGAGCTTGGGCTCATCATTAAACAAACGAACTAATTTGCAGATGGATCTACGCTTGATTCCGGTTTGAGATTTCACATCCGCAACACGAACGTCACCATTTGGATCAGGGTAAGTCGTGACTACTACGCCCATGTTCCAGTCACCGGGACGTAATTGATCATCTTTAATTAATACTACATCTCCGACTTGTAGATTATTTTTCCGAGTAAACCATTTGTTACGAACTTGTAAGTCATTTAAATAATCCTTTCTCCAATTGTGCCAGAATGAGTTTAACACAGCCCTATGGGATTTCCATAATTCCATTAAATCTATTGATTCAGGTGGAACAATTGGATCAGAATCCATAGTTTCGGAAATTAAAGGTTTACCGATCAAAAAATGCGAAGGGGTTAAAATCGCTGGACCGTCATCCGTATGAACTTTGTATGAAATAGGGCGACTATTCAAAATCGATTCTATTGCGGCAAAGATCGTAGAATAATCTTCATAGGACATAGTTGAATTTTTAGTTGCTCGATTCAGATGATACTTTCCTATCCGGACAGCAGCTTCCCAAATGCCTCCATGATGTGGGCTACGAGGTGGTATAAATACCCATTCTATTCCACGGAAACTAGAAAAATTCAGCGAATCTCCAGTATTCAGATACAATTGATTTTTCGCGCCGACAAAATTTGTAGCGTTGTCAGAATGCACACGAGTAGGTGTGCCTCTTCGTGCAATAAAACGACTAAAACTATCGAGAAATTTTACACTCGATAAATCCGAAACGATTTCGACATGAACGGCTCGTGTTACTAAACAAATGAAAAAAGCGGCATAGCATTTTCCAAATTTATAAGAACGATGAGCGATACACTTGGTTGTGAACGGACCACAAAAATCGATGCCTACGAAATCGAACGGCCTCGAATACGAAATGCGCTCCTTTGGCAGCTGACCCATTACCTGCTCCATAGTGACTCCTTTAAAGCGGGTGCATATCACACACTGAAATAGGATTTTCTTTACAGTTTTGTTTAATCCATCAGTTACCCAGAAACGCGACTTTATGAAATTAACGACGAATGTACGAGTAGCATGAAAATAAGTTTCATGTATAAATCGAACGTATAATTTAAAAATGTGACTTTTTGACGAAAGGATAATCGGATGTTTTACGTTGACGGAAAAATCGGAACGCATTAACCGACCGCCTACACGTAGAATATTATTTTCGTCCAAAAAGGGACATAACCGTTTCAACGAGCTGTTTTTGACTAGATTGCCAAATACTTTTAATGAATGAATTTCCGTTGCGAAGGATATTAATTGAGAATTACGAACGAGCGAGACGAACGCCTGCTTTCTTTCAGCAACTGACAATATACTTGACTTAATTCGTTGGTCAGGCGCTACTTTACAATTCGAATAAAATCTTAATAAATAACCGATAACGTTCAAAACTTTCGAGTACGAAGAAAAATTTTCGAAACATAAAGTTGGCTTATTAACGTTAACTGTATTAGTGCACACTTGGTTAATTCGATATTCGGGCAATCGATAGACTTCTGTTTTAGTATTTAATTTAAGTGCATCAAAATCACTATGATTTTTAATAAAACTAGGCCCTTGTAGCCACAAGACGTTATTTAAAAATTTAGACGAAGAAATTCCTCTTGTACCTAAATCAGCAGGGTTTTCGCGTGTATTCACATAAAACCAACGGTCTACTGAAACTAATTTCGAAATGCTGGAAACACGATTTGCTACGAATTGGTTCCATCTTTCGAGCGGGTGGTTCAACCAGTTCAATACGACAGTAGAATCAGAGAATAAAAAAATATTACTCGAATTAATTTTTAAACTACGCGAAACTCGAACTATTAATTTTGATAATAATAATGCGCTTTGCAGTTCGAGACGAGGTATAGTTATTTGCTTAATCGGAGCAACACGAGTTTTAGCGCAAATTAGCCTGGAAGATGATTTGTGCGAATCGCCAAATCTAACGAGGAAAATTGCAGCACAGTATGCCTTTTCGCTGGCATCACAGAACCCAATTAAACGATCTTCACATTTACTAAGAGATGAAAAGGTGCGTGCAATTTTAAAATCTCTCAAATGAGCTAATTCATTAGAATACGAACGAAACCTTTGACTAAACTGTTCTGGAATTGGTTCGTCCCAATTTAGTCCGAGTCTCCACAAATCTTGAAGGAAAATTTTCGAACTAACGGTAACTGGTGACGCCAAACCTAACGGATCAAAAATGCGACTTATTTCACTTAATAAAATTCTTTTGGTAATAACATCAGGTAATGTATTTAAGTTTATCCTTATCTGAAATACATCATCCAGAGGGTTCCAAGTCAATCCTAAAACGTGTATGCTGTTTTCAGAAAATTCAAAGTTCTGTGTGGTTTCAACGAGCGAAGGTTTCAACGAATTTAAAAATATTGCAGAATTGCTCATGTATTTACGAAGAAAAAAATGAGCACTCTCCAGAGTAGCATGTATAGATTTTTGTACATGCATTACCGAATCCAAATTATCTCCTCCCGTTAGAAGATCGTCCATATAAAAATCTTCTTTTAAGGCTCGTGAAGCATCAGGATCTGATTCTCGGATATCCTCGCTTAATATGCTTAAACACTGTTGCGCTAAGAACGAGGCAGACGCAGTTCCGTATGTCACTGTAGTTAATCGAAACTCTTGTATGGGTTCTTTAGTCGATTCTCGCCAAACGATTCTTTGCAAGTCGCGATCTTCTGGATGTATGAGAACCTGACGATACATTTTCTCTATATCGGCTACGAAGGCGAATTTATGAAAACGAAATTTAATAAGTAGATCGAATAAATCGGATTGAATTTTCGGACCTGTAGCAAGCAAGTCATTTAATGAAAGTCCTGAGTCTGATTTTCTGGACGCATTAAACACAACACGAAGTTTTGTGGTCGTACTAGATGGACGAAGTACCTCACGATGTGGAATATAATATGTCACTTTACAATTATCGAGTATAGGTTTAACAGGTTCCATATGACCTAATTCTAAGTATTCTCGCATAAATTTTATATACTCAATTTTAATTTCTGGTTTCAACGATTTTTCAAAACGGATTAACGAACGAATAGCGTGATTACGAGAATTAGATAATTTTTTACGATCATTTTTTAAAGGTAACCGAACGATAAAACGACCATCGGTTGATCGCGAAAACGTTGTTTTAAAATGTTCTACACACATATCGTGCTCGGGGTTTATTTCCTTTTGTGGATTAACTTCTTCGATTTCCCAAAACTTAGTAATTTGTAAATCGATTAATTTTGTAGATATGTGACAAAATAACGGAAAGCTCGATTTAAATTTTTCACAACCGGAAATTATCCATCCAAAATGAGTATTGCGAATAAAAAGATCGTCGAATGATTTTCTCTCGTCGAGAATACATTTTTCGAAATATTCTGCTCCTATCAAGATATCGATATTATTATGGCTGAGCGATTCGTCCGCCATACGTAGGTCTTTAAATTTATTAGCCGTTTCACGAATAACGTTTGTGGGTGATTTATACGATATAAAGGGAACGATATCTGGTTCTATGCGAATTTCAAATTTCGAAAATCGAGAGCGAATATTAAAGAAACTAGATTTGTTGCAATCGATAATGTCTGAAGTTATACCTACTATAGACGTTTCACTCGAGTTGTGAAAACACGGTAAATTGTTTTTTCGAACGAAATTTTCGGTAACTAGCGTAACCTGCGAAGCAGAGTCAAGAAGTGCTCTTGCTAATACGTAACGATTATTTCGGACCTTAACTTTTAAAACTGCCGTTGGTAATATTACCAGATTATTTGTTGAAACTTGTTGGCAAGTTTTATTAGAGGAACTGACTAATTCAAATGATTTCTGTGAATTTGGATTACTCTCGACTGTTGAAGGATTTTCAATTTTAAAACATTCCGCCGAATTGTTTTTGAGATGCGATTTAAAATTGTTGCGGTGTAACATTGTATTATGATTTTGATTACAATTTGTGCATTTTCGATTTCTGCACTCGGAAACGCGATGATCTTTCGCAAAACATAAAATGCATAGACGATTAGTTTTTACGATATCATAACGTTCAATCGGAGTTCGTTTAATAAATTCTGGACATCTCCAAAGTGGATGTAAGTTTTTACAAATTACGCACATGGCTGTGAAAGACGCTACGAACGTCGATTTATTTTTTGAATAACTACTAAACGACTGCGTTTTCTCGGTTTTTTTAGAGACTTCATTGCAACGAAAGTGCTGACTTTCAATCGCTTGAACTCGAGTTTCAAGGAACTTTTTGATTTCCTCATACGTAGGATACTTAGTATTATCCGTTAAAGACTTTACCCAGTCGCGACGTGTTTCGTCGTCCAATTTCATCGATATCAAAAATGAAATCCAAGATTGCCAATTGTCGCGACCTTCATTCGCGACTTTCAAGCCTCGAAGTGTTACATTTATACAGTCTAATAATTCCTGAATGTCAGAGTCGTTTTTGACGCGGCGCAAATGAAAAAGATCGAGAAAATGCGATTCGATTATCGCTCGTTTATTTTCGTAACGATTTAAAACGGTCGACCAAGCTTCGCCGAAAGAATGATCGTTAATTTCGAAATCTCGAACTATCGGAGCTGCTTTATCCTTTAGAGCTTGTTTTAAAAAATATAATTTTTTGACATTAGGTATGTCAGGATTATCAACGACAAGATTCGAAAATAAATTTTTCCAATTTAAAAAATCGCGAGGGTTGCCGTTAAATTCGGGTATATCAATTTTAGGAAGCCTCGGCTGAGCCGAAACATTACGATGAACAATCGATGTGGAATTTAATATCGAATCTCTATCGTTTTGCGTTGAGAACTTATCTTTAGCGACTGCGATCGCGGTTTTAATCGAATTCAGTGTAGATACTAATTCTTCACATTCTTTAAAAAGAGCGTTTTCAAGCTGTTCTTCATTTTCTGGATTTGATTCGACAGCTAATTCGAGAATTTGTTTGGAAATCTCTTCAAATTGCGCATGATAAGTTTTAAATGATTCGAATTCGTTCTCAGCTTTTACTACGACCGTGCTAATTGAAGTTTCTTTTAAGAAATCTAAAATACGAGCTCGAATTGATGCTAGTTGCTTTTTTATATAGCGACGGTTTCTTTCTAACTTATCCATTTCAATCGAACGATAATATGCGAAAAATCTTAATGACCGGAATGGACAACGAATACGAAACGACTTTAGTTTAAATAAATTTTTTAATCGTATATAAATTGGAACGGACTTACTAAATTTTACGATTTTGTTCGACGGTATCCGGCCCGGAGGACCAAAATGTTACGATATTTTCGTTAATATTCCGGAGGACCAAATTATATTTTTCAAATGAATTTTTCAAACCGGTCAATTAATAAATTGTATTTTAATCGAATACGATTGAACGAATAGAAGTCTTAAAAAAGACTGTTTCTAAAATAATTTCAAAAAGGGTAAAACGAAATAATTACAACGAAATAACGACATACGAAAAGACGAGACGCTAAAAGCGTATAACGAAGCGACATAACAAAACAGATGAACGAAAAGCGACTAGCGAAGACGAACAACACGCCAACGAGCGCTGGCCAGTGGTTTATTTTATATTGTTTACATAACGAACATCTGGCTGCGTAAAATGAAAAATCTAACGAACGAATAATGACAAAATTAATAAATATCGACTTAATATTTATTAACATTTATAATCAAACAACTCTTAGTGATACGTGATTTTCTATCCCAAGTTTCATCGCTCAGTCGTGTTCGAGCGCTTCACGCGTCTCAAGCCCAGTTTGGGGAGTTTTCTTTCCCAACTGATTCTGGCATTCGTGGGTTATTTTACAATCATTTACGTCATGTTTGTTCGCTACATTTATTTTACGTGATGTGCGATTCACTAATGTTCGCTGCTCAGTCGAATTTTAGCGCACAATGCATCTTGGGATCGGCCTGGGCAGTTTACTTTTCCTAATAATTCTAGACAGGCATTAGTAGGTTGTGTTATACACTTACGGTCAAGTTTGTCTGCAACATTTATTGTGTTATTTTGAACAATACGTATTTTCCATTAGTCGCATCATTTCTACATCAACTTGATAATGGCCTATTGCCAGGCCAAAAAAAAAAGAAAGAAAGAAAAAAAGAAGTCCTTCAAAGAAACTTGGAATCGCCCATAATTCATATCTAATGAATAACATTTTTTCGTAGATGTTGCGCATGTGACATTTCAGAATTTACCGTTACGAGAGAATTCTACAGTACGGGGAAAATACTTCACCAAAAAAAAAAAAATAAAAAAATGCAAGCCAATATGTACAAAACCCATTGAATGATTAGCTCTATAATTAGCTAAAAATGTTTCTGCGAATAATTCACGTCAGGTTATGTAATATACCCGAACAGGAAAACTGGGCGAATTTCGGTTCGGTTTTGGACAAGGCTGTGGCATCAGAGCAACAATTAGTCGCAATTTATGTGCTTCTTCAGAAATTTTGGGACTAGAGCTGTTTTTTTTTGTATTTTTTTACAAGAAAGCTTTTGATTGAAACACGATAAATTAATACGGACTTTAAAAGAAAGAAAAGGAATCAACGAATATTGATTGCAAAGAAAATCTGTACTAGAAGAAAGCTTAAAATTCTCGTATAGATAGGATAGAGGCGAAACCTACGTACACAAAGGAGTCAGACAGGGCTGCATTTTACCGTTTAATGTATATGCTGACGCTGTTTTTAAGGAAACCTTTACGGAACAGGATGTTCGGAATTAAGTTAGATGGTAGGCTAGAACAACTCCTCGTAGACGGAATCAACTCGATAGGCGAAAAACACGGATTTAAAATCAATGAAAGTTGTACCATTACACAGAATTTTCAAATATCCGGGCTGTTAGCGAATCTCTCCTGCTCAAGCTATTCTCGCAGAATCCAAACCCTTAGTTCATTCATTGTTGATACTTACCATAAACATCGATCTCGTCTTCCAAACTCTGTCTTTCATACTTTTCCATCTTTCAAAATTTTCGTTTTTCTCCTAATAAAATCCCTATTTCTTAATTCCGATTTCTTATCACCTAGAAAATTCTCCTTTTATACAATTTCCCATGGCAAACATCCTTACTTTATTTAGATAACTACTGTAGGTTTTTTCACCCAGCAAAACTGTTTGTTCTTCCTTATTCATGTAAAACATTGTCTACCCGGCTATTGCGAATCGAGAATTTAATTATATTACTAATTCTTTAGGCATGTACTGATAGTTCCAAGAGTTCAAGGGATCTGGCTGCTTCCCTTAATTTTCCTAATCAATAACTACTCTAAATCATTCAGACTTCCAACTTTCTGCTGCATCTTCTCCGCTCAACTATTTGCCATTTTATGAACGATTATCTTTATTTCCACAACTCGATACTCTAATAGATACTTAATCAGTTCGGACTCTAAAAGTGCTCTCCGAGTTATCTCATCTCCTTTTCCCTCACATTTCTTTGATTTTATTGATCATATACATGCTCTTATCCACAATCTTCTCCCATTCCATCAATAGTGACCTTCTTTGGGTCCTAAATCATGTAGGCATTAATAGTAACGAAGCCGCGGCTTTTTGACTCGTTCACCTATGTGCGTATTCTTTGCAGTTTATTAAACAAATGCTTGAACATAACATGCCTTCTTCCAAAGAAAACTATTCCAGACTTTGGTTGGAAGTATACAGATTTCTTTTCTAATGCCAACTAACATGACTTCTATAAATTCCACTTCTTAATTATAACGTATTTCTTAGATCGGCCACCATTAGAAACAATGTCCTAATTTTATATAACGTTTGTTATATTTCAATTTTTACCGACTTCAAAAAAGAAGGAGGTTATGCGTTTGTCGAGTATGTTTTTTTTTTTTCAACTAATATTTATATAGACCGATTTTACTAATTTTTTGTTCATTAGAAAGAGTACAATTCAAATTAAGTACCATGCTAGTAATAATGAAAATCATGAAAAATAAATTGAGTATTCGTCAAAAAACGTGAAAAAACGTGGTGGTCCCTTTGGATAATTTTTTTTTCTTATTATTTTTTATTAGTATAACAGAGGCGGTTGACTTAAAATGCCATCAAACGCTTCAAACTTTTCCACATCTTCCGTTTTCGAAGCAAAATCACGTATCACGTATGAATGTGGCAAATTCTTTGCTATTGCACAGTTCGTCGTCCCGTTTTCGTTTCCGCAATTCACGTTCGCGTTCGGTGGCGGTTTCCGTTTTTGGAAACATAATGAATACACTTACTCTTATTACTGTGCGCAGGTTGATGAATAAGAAATCCCACCATATGTGTAAGCATGTGTAAAGACTATATTGCTAATTTAGTAATACCATGGAAACGCAAAAATAGTATTATTTATATGTGTTGTAGTATGTTAAGTTGTTCCGGTAGTTTAATAAAATTTATGATATAAATTATTGGTTGTATTTTTTTTTTCCTATTATATAAAATTGGGACATTTTTTCGTTATATAATCTAACGTGGGCCGGCTTAAGAATTACGTCGAAAATTTTAATCATTTTATACAAAGTATAAAAGAGAAAGAGACAGAAATGTAAGCTAGAGGGGTCAAGGAGCACAGCCCCTTGCGAAACCAAAATGGCCGAGTTATACATATATATATATATATATCATATGTAAACAACTGGGCAGCTATTATCATTGAGGCTGCGTTTTTTTATAAATCATTAATAACTTAAAACAATATCACAGCTTTTAATTTAGGTAAATTTATACTAATATCTTTTTAGCGCGTCAATAAATAATCTTGATGGTATTATTGAAATGTATCGAAAACTTTTATTAATACTGATAGATGATCTAAATATTAGACTAGCGAAATAGAGCTCCGAATCAAACATAATCCAAATTCACTTTTATCACAAAATTTGATATACTATAGTAATAATTTAGTTATTAAAAATGATTCATTTTCATTTAGCAATTATTCATTATCTACTGATGTTCAAAAATGTTACTCAAATGATTACCTTACAGCTAAAACATTTTCATCTAGCCCACTTTTCAAAAATATCGTATTTTCGATATGCTCTTCTTCTTCTTGTTACGCTTTCTTCGATTATCGAAAGTTGGCGTCCACATCTTGCACTGCTCTTTTCCATAACTGTCAAAGCAAGTTTTCTTTTTCGGCAAAATCCATCCATTGCCGTATATGTGATGACAGCTAGCAAGAGTTTCCGCGGCCAGCTCTCTCACAGAGCACGTTCTCCCATAAGTACCGTTTGAAGTAGCGCATATTTTTGCTCGTCCATCGAATGACTTAAATATTTTATTTTCTTCGATATTATTGTTCCAATTAGTTCTCTCTTTCTAGCATCTCTTGATTTATTACCTTAGCCGTCCATGGTATTGATAATAGTCTTCTGTAAAGAAATATCTCGAGGGCCTACACTTCAGCGTCCAACTTTCTGACGCATAAAGCAACGTTGACAGTATGTGACATTTGACTATTCTTCATCGCAAACCAAGGTCAGTATCATGGCCGCGCAAAAAATTCTGTAATCCGTTAAATGCTCGGCATGCCATTTCGATTTTCTAGTTTCCAAATCCGAATAACTTGTTACCATTATGCAGCAATTAAACTATCTAAATTTATCAACTTGTTCAAATATTTACTCTTGGACATGTTTTCTTATTGATCACTATTACCTTCGTTTTCGTGACATTAGTTTGCTGATCATACTTTTCACAGTAAATTGTTGTGCGATTAACTAAGAATTTCTAGTCTTCTTATCTATTATTAGTGCGCCGTATCGTCTGCATGGCGTAGATTATTTATCAAAACCCGATTAATGCCTTCTGCTGTTTCATCTAGTGCTTCACTGAATATGCTCTCTGTGTATAAATTAAATAGCAGTAAGTGATAGAACACATCCTTGTCTTACCCTTTTCTTATTCGGTATATACGAGTATACTTAGCTAAACTTAGAGGCAATTCTTAAACAGATGTTTTTAAAAATTTCATTATAGTAATAAAATTAACCATGTTGATACCTGACTCATCGTTAATTTCCATGATACGTACCCAGAATCTCGTATTTTGTATGAACATCATTTAAATAAGTACACTGAAATACGGTACGGCAGTGATAGCATCTATAAAACGAAACATATAAACAACACTTTATGAAATAATGATATATATATATATAAATTAATGCTAACGTGTTTCGAAACAATAGCTTCATAATCACAGCATTTAAATATATCATTATTATTTCATAAAGTGTTTATATGTGTTCCATTTTATACGTATTAGAAATAATGTGTGTTCTAAACTTCAATAATAGCATCTAAAAGTCAACTTGTTGGACCGATATATGTAGTAGTATTAATAATAATGATGAAGAAGAACGATTATTTTTCCGAACTAAGCTTGCCACTTACTGAGGTCAATCTACATCAAATTAGTTCAGGCAGTAAAAGGTGCGCAAAGGGCAAGACAGTCTGCAGTTTTCTTTTGCTTCGATGTTGCGTGTGCTTTTAATAATTGCAAACGATCGGCAGTTACTGACGTAATTTAAAAGAATAAATTTATTCCTTACGTAGTTAATAATGCCAGTAAGCTACCTGTCAGACAGGATTGCTCCCTGAAATATCAATAACCCTGCTAATTCAAATAAAGAATGTTGTGGCGTTTCTCAAGGTTCTGCGCTGGAAACCAACCTCATGGAACTTGTTATGTTCTACGGTGCACCAGACACAGAGAATTTTTGTAAACTGTTTAATAATAGCTTTTAATCTAATATCATACGCCGATGACTTTGAAAAAAATTGAAAATTTAGGATTAACTTTTTCTTCTTCTACATGTATATTTTCTGCATTTGATAACAAGAATAGATATAATTAAAAATCTTAAACTTGTAACATTATACAATATACACGCCATTGTTAAACTACCCGAGCTACTATTAGTGATCGCATGCTTACTTTTACGCCTCATCTCGAGGATATTCGCTCGAAATGTGACACTCTCTTCAGTAAGATGAGTCAATTGCAGCATAACTTTCTAGGGTATTTTCGATGCGCAAGGCGGCTGGTCTTATGTAAGAGACTAATCCGGTCCTTTTTGCGTGTGAGGCTACTACCTATGCTACACCCAGTCTCCTAAGAAATCTTAATAAACATAGAAGAGAAAGTTTCTCCTCTTGAGTATTTCGTCCCTTTCTAGAAAACCACATCCAGCTGCCGATGTCATTGGTGGGATATTTTCATTTATCACTACTAGAGCAATTACAAGAGAATATCAAATTTTTGGTGATGTGAACTTGCTAACATTCCCCTAAAGCCTATTGGACAGTAGGATAACGCAATCACTGAGTGAAAATATCCCGATCGAATTTTTTAAAAAAAAAATTTCGCGAATGCTAAAATTTAAGTAACAGCAGAAGTAAGATGTAGTTTACCGGGGAAAAGGGGATACTAATTCTTTTATTACTATCATGGATAGGATGAAAATGAGAAAACTAGACACTAACTTTTACAGTTCACAACTGCTCTCTGGTCATGGTAAGTTTTCAACCTATTCATGTCTTGCCCGTCGTAGTGCGCTTGTTACTCTGACGATTCCGTAGATGACTTTAATCATTTTGTTCTCGAGTATTCCGCGTTCATTGCACTACATACTAAATGCAATACTGAAAAAACGGATTCCCCTCTCCTTAATAATAAAAAACCATTCCATCTTCCACAAATTTTGTGAGGATGCAATGCGCCGCAGATTTTAGCTCATTCATTAACTTCTTGTTGATGGCAGAACATTTTAAACATGAATTTATTACATAGATTGCTATGATCGGTATCTGCTACATTGCTATAACTCTGTATTAAGTATCCCTATAGTTTTTAGGTTTAAATGTATTTAAGATAATAACATCAGTAATTTGGCGAGAATACTGATTAGCAGTAAAAGTAACGATGGCGATTAAAATTAATTCGACCGTTTATTGAGTAACTTTTCAATATTTGCTAAAAGTTCACATGTATTTATTATAATATTTATTATAACCGTGCAACTAAATTTATAAACACATTTTGGCTACACTCGGAACTAACTACTGCCTATAATTACAAGTACGCTTGTCGAGGACTACTCACCTACATTTCTTTTTCTTTTTAATAATTAAATCGCACTTATCGCAGCACCCTTATATACACATTTACAAAATACGTAATTATTTTACCTGAAAAAGAACAACTCAAATTACTTTTCTATCCAATTCAGCCCTCCTTTCCATTTATAGTGCTGCTATTTTCCTTCCCTTAGACGCGTTATTATTACCGCTATATCTGCGTCTCAATCCTGCTTTCACTTTGTTCCGGGGTCCCATATTGTGCCAATTACACTTTAATGATCTTAATTTCATTTGTGATCCTAATCATATCCTGTTTAAATGTTATAATCTACCTTTCGAACGTAACATCCTCAATACACTCACCTGTTCAAATTGGGACTCCCACTCCCTACAACGCTTTCTTTATTCTAACTTTTCCGCCTTTACTACCGGGGTTATTTCAGTCCTTGACTCTTTTCTCACATCAATTTCCGATCGGGTAAAGTTCTAATTTTTAACATCTTCCTTCAGTACTAGCTAGTTACCCCCAGTTGGTCAAGTCAAAAAAAAAAAAAAAAAAATAGAAAATTAAAATTTTACAAAGTGGTTTACGATGTATTTTATAATGAAACAATTCGAAGTTTCAAAAACATTCTGCTTCATTTGCGTTTAAGTTTCTGTGAATAATAATTAAATATTTCATAATGAAAAATTTCGAGAATCTTTGTGAGAAAAAAAAACGTAAGTTGCAAAGAGCAACATTTTTGTCACCTTTATTTTGAAATTTCAGACAATTTCATTACGCACATTGAAAGTCGATTTTCTAATCTATAAAAATTCATTTTTTTTTTACTGTATTTGAATTCAGTAAATTTGACATTGTAAATACGTCATTGGTACTTAAATGTACCTTTTCTCTAGCTCATACTTTTTTTAATTTTATTTAAAAGCACACTGAAAAAAAATTGCGTCATGTGAAAATATTTGCAGAATTTTCTTCCATTCCCACTAATTCCTTGTACAACGCAAATTATCGCTCTGTTTTTCCCAAGTAGGATTGCCCCACAACGTTTGTTCAAATACAATTTTCTATGTCTTCTGATCATTGGCACATTCAATCTCGACGTCTCTCCGTTCGTTAATCTAGTATTCTCAATTTTAAATTATTTCTTGCTATTTGATTATAATATTAAAGTAATTTTCTAATTCATAAATCAAAGCAATCACGGCATGAATAAAAATGTCATAAAAACTTTTTAACATACAGAGAGATAATGTAGCGAAGAATTTTATGAATTCTCTCTCTCTCTCTCTCTCTCTCTCTCTCTATATATATATATATATATATATATATATATATATATATATATAACTCGGCCATTTTGGCCTCGCAAGGGGCTGTGCCCCTTGACCCCTCTTGCTTTCATTTCTGTCTCTTTCTCTTCTATACTTTGTATAAAATGATCAAAATTTACAACGTAATTCTTACTGGCATCAACACAAAAAAAATAATATAACCACAAAAGTCCTATTCTAACATTTAACTTTCATTATATAAAATTAAGACATTTTTTAAATAACAATAACAAAAATCCTATAAAATATAACAAACGTTACATAAAATTGCGACATTTTGCGTTACATAAAATTGAGACATTTTTCTGGGACATTTTTTTGGGACATTTTTTCGAATGGGGGTAGCCTGAGAATTACGTTGTAATTAATATATATAAAAAAACTTGTTCAATTCGGAAGAATGATAAAAAGTGGTTCACTCAAAGTATGCTCCAAAGGGTTCGCGGACAAAAGCGCACAGGACAAAAGCGCACAGGACAAAAGCGCACATGATAAAAACGCATCGGACAAAAGCGCACAGGACAAAAGCGCACACGGATAAAAGCGCACACGGACAAAAGCGCACACGGACAAAAGCGCACACGGACAAAAGCGCACACGGATAAAAGCGCACACGGACAAAAGCGCACACGGATAAAAGCGCACACGGATAAAAGCGCACACGGATAAAAGCGCACACGGATAAAAGCGCACATGGATAAAAGCGCACACGGACAAAAGCGCACACGGACAAAAGCGCACATCGATTTGCAGAACAGGAGCTAAATTATTAATTTTTCCGTTTTCGGCAATTGCATCATTTGTGAAAAGGCAAAACTGGACAGTTGCCCCGCAAAGAATTTAAAATTCAAAAAAATTATTGGTAATCAGCGAAAACAAAGTAAAAATAATACAATTTTTTGTGTGATTCACTAGTCATTTTTCTGTTTTTTTTTGTTCTTATATGTGTATTTGTTTGTTAATAAGCATAGTGTCTATTGACTATGACCGCTAGGAAGTTACCGTATATAAAAAATAAAATTTGTATCAATAATGTATTCAGGGGCGTCTCAAGCATGCCAAGTTGTGGAAGTGGTGCATTACCCAAAATACCGATTCATGAATTCATATAATTTAAAAATAATTTTTTTTTATACTGTATAGCTTATATAACAAAATGTTATATGGTGTTTTTTAATGATTTTCTTTAAACTTTTACAATGTGGGTCTTTTATTTTTTACTTCTGCAGTCAAAACTGATTTAGATCGAACTGTGAGGACTAAAAATATTAAAAAAAAAAAATTTTATTAAAAGAAATCTCACCTTTTAATGCTAAGCCTATAAGACTTTGTAATAATGCTTTACTTTTTCAAACAGTGAGGGTAACTTTTATTTTACACTGTTGTATACTAACCGTTTCTTTGTAAATTGTTACAACTGGTCTGAATTTTCTTAATAATTTTTGCTTTTAAATTAGTATCGAAAAATCCGCAACTCTTTGTTAACTTAGTAAAAGTTTTCATTATATTTGACACTTCTATATCGTCAACCGTTTGTTTGCTTATTTCTTCTTCATCATTTTCATCACTGTTGTTTATTTGACTCTTTGATCGCGGTTTCATCACTGATTAAAACAACTGTTGCAATATTTTTGTCAACGTTTAATTATTCCTTTGATAATAAATTTCCCGATGATCATTCTAATATTGTGAAAAACTTGAACTTTGTTTTTATTCCGCAATACTTCAAACTTTTGTATTACGGGAATTTTACTTACTTTCATTTTAATATGATCGGAATAAAATATATAAATATAATGATTGAATGATTTAAAACTGAACAGAATTCGCTGTTAATTAAGCGGCTTCTATTGTATAATTCTTTAAATTTCTACAAGTCTGTTGTAGTGACCTAAATTGTACGATTCTTGGCTGTTGTTAAGAACTTCGCAATTCGACCATAGTTGCAGACAAATACATAAATTAAATATATTTGCACTTCCTTGTTACTAGATTAATATCTTGAAGCAGAGTGACTACAAACGTACACAAAAAAAAATCTAAAATTTATTTCAATAAAATACTTTGGAAATTTAAATTATGGTGAAGTTGTGAAAGAGTTTCATGTAGAGTTGAGAAAAAAGACGTCAAGAACATTATGTTTGATTTACTTGTTACTTAAAATAATCCAATTTCGTACTTTCAACTAAAATTCATCTGCTTTTAAAATTCATAATTTTTAATTTCTAATATGGGAGAATTTAATTTTTTAAAAACTGGAACTTCAGTCGCTCTTTTGCTCAATTTTTTTCTGTGAGCCGTTTTTTATCAACTTCAAAAATAATGAGGTTATATGTCTATCCAGTGGTGTAGCTGAAGGTCCTTAGAGCTCGTTGTGCGGGGGGTCCCGAGCTTTTGAGGGCTCCGCTCAGTCTAAAAAAATTGACAGTTTTATTTTAAGCTGGTGCTGCGAATATATATGAGTATGGATGGGTCTAACAGTATGGGTACATATAAACATATAAATAAGTTTCAATTTATTATTTTTCTAGTCAAAGTTATTAGAGATGATAAATTTAGTGTCAAAACAATTACAGTCAAAAAATATTGATTTACTGTATGTTACCGAGTTGTTGCAAACAGCACTTGAAAATGTTGAAGGATTAAGGAATAATTTTATTCAAAAAGCTTTGGGGAATATACACAGAATTTCAAGAACAAAAAACCAAAACGAACGAAAATGTTCTTTGATGAACTATCAGCTCATGAAAAGTCTTCAATGCTTACGTTGACATAATTATTGCACAATTAAGTAATCGATTTGAAGGAATGAGATCAGTAAGCCAGCGTTTTCGCTGTCTTTTCCCAGTCAATCTCCAAAAGATGAAAGATGAGTTGATTGAAGCAACGCAAGAGCTAATGAAGTTTTATTCTCATGAATTATCAACCAATTTTATACATCAGCTTCTGTCATTTCGAAATTTAATTCACAAAAATATATTAGAAAATATGTCCATTAGCGAACCTTTTTAAATGCATAATGAAAAATCACTCATCATTTTTGTGTAATATTCCTGATGTGCCAATAGCTGTAAAACTATTTTTAACATTGCCAGTTACAGTAGCGAATGCAGAAAGATTGTTCTCTAAACTGAAAAATAATAAAAAATTATTTGTGTAGTAGAATGGCACAAGCGCGATTGGCTGATTGAGCTATCGATTAAATTTGAAGGACCTAAAAAGTTCAATATGGATGAACTCATCGACGAATTCGCAACAAAAAATGCAAAACGTTCACAACGATACCGTAACAATATTTTAACTTAAATAATTTCTAATGTAAGAGTTGTGGATACGAATAAAATTATTTGTATTTACATCAATATAATCCGTTTAAAACTTTTGTGACTTTCGTAATTATTTACCTTCATAAAGTTTTACAAACTACATTTATTAATAAATTTAATAAAAAATTATATCTTCTATATATATAAAAATTAATCGTCGATATATATGTACGCCCATGACTTGCGAACGACTGCACCGAATTGGTTAATTTTTTTTTTTTTTTGTATTCGTTATTGCCAGGAGAAGGTTTATGTGAAAGAAAATTTTTGGAAAGTTCACTGGAAAAGCTTTAAAGTCTCATAATATTAAAAGTAATTGAGAGAGTATGTGTATGTATATTGTTATCGCATTACCATCGCATAATAATCACAGAATTATATACGCATTCCATATCTTATTTTAACTTACATTTTTATTCTTATTTTAACTTACATTTTTATTCTTATTTTATATTTCATGTAATAACCAGAATTTATTAGCACTTATTTTTATCATGTACTTATTTTTATTATGTATCGTAAAAGGCAGAATTTTGATATAGCCAGAGGATACACAGATATGAATAAGTTAGTACAATTTTTACGAAGTAACGAAAGAGTCTTGTCTTATTCGTTGTAATCGTTTTACCCGCGATTATCATGTATCTCTCGTTCTTAAATAAAACTTATAAATTTCCGAATTGAGAATTTCAATGATATTGGCTTTGGCTAATGTCCGCGATTTCTACTTTTAAAAAGTTATCGTCTCTCGGCACGATAACAATATGTGTAAGAAAGAAGGATATATTCTCGGTCGCATCAGTGTCATCATAAAAAATAACGAAGATGGGTCTGACTATCGATGAACAATTAACAATGTGAACAGCAAAACTGTACTCTAAAAGACCACATCCTTTTTTCTTCATTGCCCCTTGACGACATCATCATTTGTACAAAGCGGTTAATGATTGTCACCGATACAAAAGAACGAATATTATACCGCAACCTTTAAGGGTCATAAATAACCATTTCGGAAGTATCTTTTCCGTCCGGTCACATTGTAAGGCTAATCGTCGAAAATGTACTGCTACAATGCCAATCCTCTACGAAATTTGCGGAAGTGACCTTTGTAGGTATATGCATCGAAGAAACCTGTTTTTTAACGGGACAAGCTAGAAATTTGAGGGTGGTTAGCTAGAGAAAATTCAAATTCCTCGATCATTTGAATTTGTGTCTTCGTTTTGTAAACATTCAAGTAAACATTTTCAGCATATTTAAATTTTTTAAAGTGATTTAAAAATTTTTCAAAGTTTTTCCAGTCATTCATCATTCATTTAATTTGGTAAGTACAATTATGCATTTATTTATTTATTTATTTAAATTAATTTCTCCGTGATTATTATTATATACGATACAATATCATAAAAAAAAATTATCTTCGAATCAATATTACAAATTTAAAGTTCATTCATATGAATATATGCGCAAATTTATTTCTGCTTCACCAATTACTTTTTGGTTTACTACAATAATTATTACGATAGAATTTCACACATTTCATTAATTTCTCCATGTGTATGATTCGTCTGGATTTATTTGGATATATTTATTTGATGCAAGCAGTATCGTTTGTGGAAGCAGATTATTTCGCGTAATCAGATCTGTAATCTCAGATCGATCACCCAAGCTGCACCTTTTATATACATCAAATCTTATATATAAAAATGAGTTGCCTTATGTGGGTCTCGCTTCTCCTCCAAAACGGCTGAACCGATTTGAATAATTTTTTTTGTTGTATTCGTAGTTCTTAGGAGAAGGGTTGCAAAAAAAAAATACTTAAAAAAATTGCACCGATATTGCACAATTCCCAAAAAAGTATAACTCAAGAACGGCTCGATCGATTTTGCTGATTTTTTTTTTTCTAAAATATTGGCTAAGATTTAAATTAGGTTCCTGCAAAAAAAAATTTGGAACAGTTGCACGGAAATTACAAAATTCGCTTAGAATACGCTAAGCAATAAAACATACGGTAGGCCAAACAGGCGAGCGGTTAATTTCAGATACCTGGAAAGGCGAGGAACGAATAAGCAAAAAAAAGATGTCGGTCTTGACTCTCAGCCGATCAGCGGGCGGTCGCTTAATGGCGGTACGGAAATCATGCTTTACGCATGCAGTAAAAAAAACAAAACATAAACGAATCGAAAATATCATAATAAACAGTTCGTTTTTTGTTTTTTTTTGTATAAATTTTATATTAAAATAAGAAAAAAAAACTACTTTTTAATAGCTACCAAAAAAAGTGAAAAAAAAATCGATTTTAATAATTTTTCCTTCGCTGGAGAGTGTACCATGTGAGTACCGATGAAAATTGGTGAACATGAATCAGGTAATAATTAAAAAACGTGAAAAAATTGTGCCCTATTTAAATAAATTTTTAGTAACATAACGAACGTGATTAACTTAAAATATCATCAATGTACCACAGAAATGTAATTTGAAAAAAAGGTAATTTTCAGTAAGATCAATAATAAGTATTATCAATGTTAATTAACATAGAAATGAAGATTCGGGAATCTCTGTCGTTTCGGCCTCGTCATTTTTCCAAATAGATCTAGTTTAGTGTTAGTGAGTTTTTTCGTCTTCAACTAATATCATATTTGAGGCGTAAAATAATCGATGAATCACAAAAAATTCCTTGAAATTAATAACTAATTTGTTTAGAAAATAAATCAGAGGTTTTGAGTGCTTTTTTTCCGTCCATATACCGCTTAAAAAATGATTTCCTCTTATGAAGACTTGAAATACTGATTATATAGTCATTTAGCGGATTATTTCAGTAAGAAATTTCGGAAAAAGTTAGTAGATAACAGCAAAATTTCCCGCTTTGATAAATTTTTTGTTATTAAAGAAAAACCATGTGCTTTAGAAGAAATTTTTACATGCACAAAAATTTAAAAATAAATTAACTTAAATAATTATGAAAAACTAGTAATTTCAAAAAATCAAAACTAATTTAGATTCTGAATTTCCTGCAAGATAAACGGACAACACATTGGTAATCTCTTTTCCTTCATCCGAGATTCCCTTCAACTAATCCAAAAATTCTCTTCGTGTCTCTGATCTTCATAGTAGTACAACGCGTTTATGGAAACAAAAAAAAAGTTAATTTAGTTTTCATTTTTTGTGTACGTAAAAATTTATTATTAAGTACATGATCTTCCGGGGACACACGAATTGCCCGCTGACAACTCGAATTGCGCACCGCCTTTAAAAAAAATATTCCGGATTTGACAAAATCGATGAAGGACTTAAAAAATGAGTAAAAGTCGCTCTTTCAGTGACTTCCAAAATGTGTTATCGTAATGAAACGCGTTTACTATTTGGAATAATAACCGAACTACATTTCAGTCGATTAAAGAAGCCTTTAACGTTTGCGAAAAATAGGCTACTATCCCGTTAGCAGTACGATTGTTATTCGAAATATTTTTAACAACCTCTAGGGAACATACACATATTTAAAGGAATGTTGCATAAAATAGAATAATTTTTGCACGAATATTATATGAAATAACGTAAATCACCATAATATTTCTAACTGAATATGTAGAATTTTCAGCGCACGGCATATTATGTTTCATGAAGCTTCTATTTCACATTAATACAAAATACTTTCATATCAACTGATTAATGTACATAAAATATAAATGTGACCATGTAAAATTTTCGAGTTTGACAAATTAAATGTGTTATTATAATATAGAGTTACTTAGAGTTTGAGGGAACGCAGTCAGTGGCGGATCTAAGGGGTGGCGCGGTTGGGCCTGGCCCCTCCGCACTTTTTCTGGGCCCCTCCATGGGCCCCCCAAAACTCTAAGATTAACACGAGAAGAAATACGTAAAATTTCTTTCTTCTACAAACATCACACGAAAAATATTATATCCGTCGAACATTAAAATCTTGGTGTTGTTACATTTGTAGTCTGTCTCTGCACCTATGATATGCGTTGAGACAGGCGGCGTTTAATTTAAACATGTTTTACGAAATTTTATTCGACTTTAGAATGGTGAATGAATATATGCAATCCACCAACGCTGAAATCAGCCGTGTTCTTTGCCTAATTGAATCGTTACTGTTAAGCTTAACCGATTACCGAATTAATGATGAGTTTTTTAAAATTTCTTTTATAAAAACTGCATTCAAATGTGCGAAGAAAACGAAATTGAAGTAAAATGTGCTAGCAAACGAAGTTGTAAAATTTCTAAAAAATATGAAAATTTTATAGTTTCAAGTTCTGCAACTGAATCGGACGATGATGTTTTTCAAGACGAAAGTGACTATAAAATTAAAATTTTGTATCCTATTTTAGCTTTGGCCATTTCTGAACTAAACTCTCGGTTTTCTGATAATAATCCTATTTTAAAAGCCATCGAATGTTTCAATCCAACAAGTGATCCTTTTTTAAAATATTCCTTATTGGAACCCTCAGCTATTCACTATGATGTCGACGTTGAAACTCTACAAGCGGAATTAAAATTGCTACCAAAAACATTGAAAATTCACAAAAATGAAAAAAAAGCAAAAGTTAAATCTACCATGATGTTCTTCGATTTTCTAGAAATTTACAAAAATTGTTATATAGAAACGTATAAATTGCGTGTAATTAGTATTACTATACCAGTTTCCAGCGCTCCATGTGAACGGACATTTTCTTGCATGCGTTTTATTAAAAATTACCTGAGAAACTCCATGTCAGACGAACGATTACATAATTTAGCTACACTTTATATTGAAAAAGATATTGTAAAATCGCTCGATTTAGACGAAGTAGTCGAAGAGTTTGCTATTAAAAACAAACAATCTCGCATGATATTGTATTAAGAACTCGTATTTACCTACATATCACCTTTCAAATATATATAAGTATTTTGGTTTTGTTATGTATAGTTTTTTTGTAGCACACAATTTTGTGCCCAGGGGGAAAATTTTCAAGTTTTGGTCGGCCCCCCTCAAAAAAAATCCTAGATCCGCCACTGAACCGAGTTTCGGGAAAGTTTCAGTTCAGATTTCATTTTATCCATTAATCAGTGTTCAATCTCAGTTATAAATTGTCATTCGAATTAAAACCAAATTTGTTAAAAATCTTAATTTTTTCATTTAGTGTACCATCAAACAATACATAGTATTCTACTTGAATTTTAAATGACAACGCCAAAATTCATCATTAAAATAAAATCCGATTTAAATCAATTTAATAATAAAACTTACAATGATAATAATTACGTAAATAAATAGTGTCAGTACTACTACCTTTTTTCTTTAAATGTTAGTTGGATTTAACAAGATAATTTTCCTTCGTCAAGTTTTTATAATTTGTTGTTTATTGTATATTTTAAATTTCAGGAATAATATCGGTTGGTGATTTATGCATTTTGAAGTAATTTTTAGACAATTTTAAATTTGTCATATTACATATTCTTAACTCGTTGCGCGACTTTTAGCGCTCAGGAGTTAGAAGAGTTGTTCGAACGTTAACATTTTTTGAAAGAGCATTTAATACTATTTTTGTATATAGCTTTACATTTTAACGTGTAAGCGTCATAATTTTTCCTCATAAAAAAACATCAAAAATCATCATCCGGCTTATAATAAGTACATAATAGTAATTCGACACTTCGACACTGTTTAAATTACTGCTCTATTTTTAATCATAGAATTAAAATGATGTTTCAAAATTGTTATTTTACAGGGGCTTTGTAGAATTCAAACTGTTCTAGAAATATTCATCCCCATAATGAAACTGTTAACACTGATAATTGCTTAACATTAATGGTATCACGAAATTAACATTAACGTATATATGAAAGTGAAATATTTTATTAAAAATAATAACTTACAAATAAGGAAAAATTTTAGCTGCCGCTAGGTCAAGAGGTAGTATACACGTGTAATCATAAATATAATTCTTTTGAAACTAGAAAGAAAAAAGATCACAAATGTCGGCAATTAGGAGTAAGCTAAATTACTGAAAGTTGAGCTAACTGGTAAATTGCAAAAGCCGGAATCAATTTTTAATGATTAAAACATAAATATATCACAGTTATTTATCGGAACTACTTGTTTTTAAAAAAAAAATTGAATTAGAAGTTTAAACAATTACGTATATTTAAAATTAATCCGGCGTATTCTCAAATATTTTTTAATAAACCGTCTTAGAGGAAATATTTTTAATACATAGACAGGTGTAGAGTATTTTTCAGTAGTAAATGTCAAAAATACGATACGTAAAAATGTTGAAAGTTATCGAACATTAAAAGTATAGTACGATCAAGCGCTATCAGTTTTGAAAACCCTTAGTCCAGTGAACAGCGATTATGTCCGAGCGTCGTTTTCGTTTGTTTTTTTATATTTCATACCTGCAAACTTCCGGTCGTGTGTCGAGATTACAGACATTTTTTTAACCTTCGACTCAGGTAAATAACGGTGCGCAATTCGAGTGTGGCCGATCTTTCTTTGATAGCAAAAATTTCATCAAAACGGGAAATAATTTTACCGTGATCGACTAACTTTTTTCGAACTTCGCTACTGAAATAATCCGCTAAATGGCTATATAATTAGTATTTCAAATCTTCATAAGAAGAAATAATTTTTTAGCGATGTATGAACGAAAAAAAAAACATTGAAAACCGTTGATTTATTTTCTAAACAAATAAATATCTAATTTCGCGGGCGTTTATTTAGGCCTTAAATATGATATTAATTGAAAAATAAAAATTAAAAACTCACTAACAATAAATTAGGTCTACTCGGAAAACAGACCAGGCCGAATCGTGTCGCGGCTAAAACGTTGAGGCGGAAACGATACGACCTCAATTGATTTGTTGTCATTTTCCTTATTTTTTCATTTCTTTACTTCAACTTTACTGAAAACGTATTTAAATGATAAAGAAAACAAGCATAACGGTTTCAGTAATATGGATAGAGACTAATTAAAATTTTTTATTTTTAGCTTTAACAATGGAATATTCGAAAACCCAGAAAGGTAAACCAATTTTATTATATTTAGGGTTTGAGTATTTGCGGTTTCGATCAGATGACGATAAAACGATTTGGAGGTGTAAACAAAACCGTTCTCTCAAATGTCATTCAACGGTGATCACGAAAAATAACAGTGTGATACGAGAACCAACGGCTCATTGTCATGATTCTTGCCCGCAAAAAATAGAAGCCAATAAGGCAATGCATGAAATGAAAAATAACATGAAGTCAATCAGTGCTAATCCTAGAAACGTTATGGGAAACATTTTGTCCCAATTAAACAACGATATACTTCCACACATACCGAAGCAGTCTTCTTTAGCGAGAAATTTACGGTTGCATAAAGACCAGGAACATTTACACAACCCAACGATGGTAAATTTTGTTATTCCGCAAAAATATAATCATTTGGTTCTTTATGACACTGGAACCGATGATGCTGAGAGAATTTTGGCATTGGGCGATGATGAATTACTATCGGAACTAAACAAAGACACCATTTATGGAGACGGCACATTCGATAAAGCACCAACTATTTTTTATCAATTGTATACATGGCATGCCAAAGTGGGGAATTCTTATCTACCATGCATTTATTTCTTGTTACTGAAGAAGAATTCAAACACGTATACACGAATGTTTGAAATTTTAAAATCATTAATTCCACTTTTGGCACCTTCAAAAATTTTATTGGATTTCGAAAGGGCTTGTATCAATGCAGCGAGTAATGCTTTTCCTCTAGCAGAAGTAAAGGGGTGTTATTTTCATCTCTGTCAGAGTTTAATTCGAAAAATTGCGCATGTTGGGTTAAAGAATCGGTTTGAAACCGATACAGAAATAAAATTGAAACTGAAATCGCTAGCTGCTTTGTCATTCGTTCCTATAAGTGACGTAAAGACCGTTTTTCACCAGCTTGCTGATACTTTCCCCGATGAGGAAAGTTTTAATGAAATACTAACGTATTTCTTTTCCACATATATTGAGGGTGCAGCAGGCAGAAATCCTCAGTTTCCAATTCATTTGTGGAACCATTACGATTCAGCCCTTGAAATGTCAGAAAAAACTATAAATTGTTGTGAAGGATTTCATAATGCTTTGAACTCCCTATTTCACTGTAGTCATCCAAGTGTTTGGAAATTTTTTGACGGGTTGCGGAGAGACTTGTCTTGCCATAAACTGACGCTGGCGAATGTTCAAGCAGGTCGTGTGGAAATAAAAAAAAGAAAATACCAGAATTTACATTGTGCACTAGCTAATCATGTACAAAATTATGGGAATATTGATAAGGTGCTATATTTAAGAAGATTAGGTAATTTACAATAATTTATAATTTAAATTATACGAGTGTTGATCAATAAGTACCCGTGTTAAACATAAAAACGTCATTTTTTTAACAATTTTTATTTTTATTTTTCAACGTAGTCTCCTTTTAGGTCCATACACATTTTCCAACGTTGGGGCAATTTGTTTAACCCCTCCAAAAAATACGATTTTTCAAACTCACCAAAATACGCTTCAATCTCGGCGATAACCTCTTCATTTGAGCTGAATTTTTTCCCCCCGAGGCATGTTTTTAAGTTAGGGAACAGATAAAAGTCGAAGGGTGCCAGGTCGGGTGAATAAGGTGGGTGCGGAAGCAATTCGTAGTGTAGTTCGTGCAATTTAGCCGCGACAATTGAAGATGAACGTGCTGGTGCATTATCGTGATGATAAAGCACTTTTTTCTTCACCAAACGGGTCCATGTTTCCTTTAATTTCATATCAAATCTTCCCAATAACTCACTGTAGTACTGTCCTGTGATTGTTTTTCCTTTCTGCAGAAAGTCTATGAGGATTATTCCTTTGGAATCCCAAAAAATCGTGGCCATAACCTTTCCGGTTGATAGAACCGTCTTTGTCTTCTTCGGAGCAGATTCACCCGGAAAAATCCATTGTTTTGACTGCCTTTTGGTCTCTGGCGTGTAAAAATGTATCCAGGTTTCATCAACAGATGACTCGACGTAAAAAATCCTGTACATTTCGCTTAAAGCGGTTCAAACACTGTTTCGAAATTGTTAGTCGTAACCGCTTGTTGTCCACTGTGAGCAATCGCAGCACCCATCGGGCCAACACTTTTCTCACACCTATCTTATCAGTTAAAATCTTGATTGCCGTTCCGTACCAGACGGCGAGAATCATATCATGGACTTTTTCAACGGTTTCCTCGGTAGTCACGTCTGACGGGCGTCCAGGCCGTTCATCAAAAACAGTTGTACGACCACGCTTAAACTCGTTAAACCAATATCTCACGGTTGTCATAGATAGTGAAAGGTCCCCATAGACAGAATCCAATTTTACTTTTACTTCTTCGCACGTTTTTCCATCCAAAAATAAAAACTGAATTACGGATCGATATTGCGCTTTTTCCATTTTATCGAGAAACACAAAACACATGTGATACAAGAAAACTAACGTATAAATTAATCTGAAATTTAGCATGTTAACTTTTAATAGATAACAGTACGCAATGGTAATGTCAGTTTCACTCAACTGTGTCATCTGTTATCAAACACGGGTACTTATTGATCAACTCTCGTACTTGTTACATTTGTTTATTTATAAATTATAACTATTTTAAGTTACTTTCGATTTATTATTAGAAAATGAACTGTAAAAAAATGCGCAATTTTTTATGTGAATCGTCGTTTTTTTTCCCTTTTTGTTTCCGACTTAGCTCGCTCTTTTCGCTTTCCGCTTTCACTTCCCTATGTCCCGTATTTTATTTTTAATTTTGCGTAACAAGGTCCGATTATATTTAATTATTATTTCTATTATTTTCGCCGCAATATTTATATTTTTGTTTTATTTGATAATTGTGTGCCAGCGCCTAAATTTAAAAGGTCGCCATATTGTCAGCATAGCGTTGGTATGTATTTTTTTAAGGACAATATGGCTGTCGCGGTCGGCATTAAGTAGTTTTTAGTTTTAGAGACGCGTATGTAGCGAATTGGTGTGGGTCATTGTGTGTTTTGTTTACGGGAGAAAACGTGTCTCCTTTAGGTGTTGGAATATATAAAGCGTTGTTATCGATTTATAAAAACATATATTTGTTGTTTGTAAAAGTTATGTTTTGTTAATTTCCGTGAAAAATTAATAAAGAGTAGAATTTAGTAGATTTATTTGTTTTTTTTATTTTCTTCGATCACCTGTTGTGTTTTTTTTTTGTGTAAACAATAAATTCGTTAGTTTAAAATTTCGGCCGACAACAGTGACTTTAATTCAAATTCTTTCCAATACTGGAAAACGTTATTTTCAAATGATAAAGTTCTTTATAATACAATGCTAAGGCTGAGAATTGTTTTAAAAAATTGAATTCGTATTTTAAAACAAATAAAGATTTTGACAGTAAAACACATGTTTATACCTTTAGTCCGCTTAAAAAAGTTAATCTTTGACTTTATTTGTTCATTGTTTTTTGCTAAAAGTATCATGCTTAAAATCAAAAATTTAATGGAATCATTGAAAAGAGAACTCAGTAATAAGTTTGATGTTATACAACTAATTCGAAGTACGGTAAAAATATTTCAAAAAATGAATAATGATAAACAAATTACTGCATTGATCAACTCTCTGGTTCTTTTTGTAAAAAATATTCATAATCCCGAAACTGATTTTTCAAATGCAAAGTGCGTTGTGCGCTAAAAAGTTGTGATGAAGCCCTGGGGAGACTACATGTGATGCAGATTATATAACATTCCATTTTAAAAAACAGAGCTGATTTTGAAGTCTTTACTTCTTGTATTCATGACGACTTATTTAAAATTCTTTCAATTTTTTAACCTTTTCGAAAAATATTTACAATTCCAGTAAAAAAAATAATTCTTGAATCAAATTAATAATAGATATAATAGATGTAACTTTAAATTTTTGAAGGAACATATAGAACGTTTACATATTGACGTGCAAATGCTTCTCAATTCTTGCGAAGATTTTACAAGTTTTTTAAGTATTTCAAAAATTGAATTTAAATCATAAAATGTACTGCCTTTTGCATTCAAATCTGGTCATTTTATTTTATCATTTTTTTTATTGTCACCGTCTTGTGAGCGATCATTTCAGCGCTGAAATTAATTTTCAATCATTCACATACAATGATAAGCGGAAACCGTTTGTTTTCATTAATGTTACTTTTTTCTTGATAAAATGTAGTAAATAAAATAAATACTCATAAAACAGTCAAACTGTAATCAAAGTTAAACTTTAAAAAATATAAACGAAAATCGAAATTTACTTCGCAATTAATTACTATTATAAAATATAACATTTGCTTCATAAAATTCAATGCATATTGTCCTTTTCAGGGTCGATCAAAAGTAAAAAGGGTTTTTCAAGTTTAAATAAAATACATATTTTTAAAGTCGGACTCATTAAATTCGCAGATTTTATATTTCAATTAAAGATTTTATAATATGCTTATTGCTGTTTTCAAATTCGGCCCATTTTAAAAAATTTTTATTAATTTCAATAAAATATATATTTCAAAATTAAGTACATTAAATCTCATATTTGAATTAAGAGTTTTATAACGAAAACATCATGATTTTGCCAAATGATTAATGATTTTTTATACACCTTAAAGTATTTTGCCCACAAAATTGTATTTCTGCTACAATACTTTTAATTACTTTTCTTCTATACATCTTCTTCGTACGTTTATGGGCCACTTATTGGCTCCCCGTCAACTACACTCACCACAAAACATAATAAATTTCTCCAACATCGAATGGCATTTCCAGATAATAATAAAGCAAATAACCGTTTTGTTTAGAATTCTTAGTAAAAATAATTTTAAATTATTAAAATCACAGAAGGTATCGGCCCCTGCTCATTTTATTTTAAAAAATTAAATTCTCCCATATTAGAAATTAAAAATTATGAATTTTAAAAGCAGATGAATTTTAGTTGAAAGTACGAAATTGGATTATTTTAAGTAACAAGTAAATCAAACATAATGTTCTTGACGTCTTTTTTCTCAACTCTACATGAAACTCTTTCACAACTTCACCATAATTTAAATTTCCAAAGTATTTTATTGAAATAAATTTTAGATTTTTTTTTGTGTACGTTTGTAGTCACTCTGCTTCAAGATATTAATCTAGTAACAAGGAAGTGCAAATATATTTAATTTATGTATTTGTCTGCAACTATGGTCGAATTGCGAAGTTCTTAACAACAGCCAAGAATCGTACAATTTAGGTCACTACAACAGACTTGTAGAAATTTAAAGAATTATACAATAGAAGCCGCTTAATTAACAGCGAATTCTGTTCAGTTTTAAATCATTCAATCATTATATTTATATATTTTATTCCGATCATATTAAAATGAAAGTAAGTAAAATTCCCGTAATACAAAAGTTTGAAGTATTGCGGAATAAAAACAAAGTTCAAGTTTTTCACAATATTAGAATGATCATCGGGAAATTTATTATCAAAGGAATAATTAAACGTTGACAAAAATATTGCAACAGTTGTTTTAATCAGTGATGAAACCGCGATCAAAGAGTCAAATAAACAACAGTGATGAAAATGATGAAGAAGAAATAAGCAAACAAACGGTTGACGATATAGAAGTGTCAAATATAATGAAAACTTTTACTAAGTTAACAAAGAGTTGCGGATTTTTCGATACTAATTTAAAAGCAAAAATTATTAAGAAAATTCAGACCAGTTGTAACAATTTACAAAGAAACGGTTAGTATACAACAGTGTAAAATAAAAGTTACCCTCACTGTTTGAAAAAGTAAAGCATTATTACAAAGTCTTATAGGCTTAGCATTAAAAGGTGAGATTTCTTTTAATAAAATTTTTTTTTTTTAATATTTTTAGTCCTCACAGTTCGATCTAAATCAGTTTTGACTGCAGAAGTAAAAAATAAAAGACCCACATTGTAAAAGTTTAAAGAAAATCATTAAAAAACACCATATAACATTTTGTTATATAAGCTATACAGTATAAAAAAAAATTATTTTTAAATTATATGAATTCATGAATCGGTATTTTGGGTAATGCACCACTTCCACAACTTGGCATGCTTGAGACGCCCCTGAATACATTATTGATACAAATTTTATTTTTTATATACGGTAACTTCCTAGCGGTCATAGTCAATAGACACTATGATTATTAACAAACAAATACACATATAAGAACAAAAAAAAACAGAAAAATGACTAGTGAATCACACAAAAAATTGTATTATTTTTACTTTGTTTTCGCTGATTACCAATAATTTTTTTGAATTTTAAATTCTTTGCGGGGCAACTGTCCAGTTTTGCCTTTTCACAAATGATGCAATTGCCGAAAACGGAAAAATTAATAATTTAGCTCCTGTTCTGCAAATCGATGTGCGCTTTTGTCCGTGTGCGCTTTTATCCGTGTGCGCTTTTATCCGCGTGCGCTTTTATCCGTGTGCGCTTTTATCCGTGTGCGCTTTTGTCCGTGTGCGCTTTTGTCCGTGTGCGCTTTTATCCGTGTGCGCTTTTGTCCGTGTGCGCTTTTATCCGTGTGCGCTTTTGTCCGTGTGCGCTTTTGTCCGTGTGCGCTTTTGTCCGTGTGCGCTTTTATCCGTGTGCGCTTTTGTCCTGTGCGCTTTTGTCCGATGCGTTTTTATCATGTGCGCTTTTGTCCGGTGCGCTTTTGTCCTGTGCGCTTTTGTCCGGTCACCGCTCCAAAGGTAGTTACACATTTTTCCCATCTTTCAGGCAATTGTGGAATACCACGTCAGTAAAAATCTTCCCTTTTTACTGCGAAACATTCATCGAGCCCTTTTTCCACATTTTCGTAAGAAACCATAACGCTGCTTAGTAAATGCATGACCCATCGATGCAAACAACTGGTAGTCGGAAGGAGTCAAATCTGATGAGTAAGCCGCATAGGCCAGCACTTCCCACCCAATTGAATGCTTCCGACGTATCCACGAGCCAATTTTGCTGTATGTGACGAAGCATTGTTATGAAGAAAAATTATCTTGTGTATTGTCTTTTTTGATATTCTGGTCGTTTTTTGAGCAGCAAACGGCTTAAATCGATTAATTTCTGTTGATAGTGTTTGGTATTAACCGTTTCAACAGGCTTTAACAAATCATAATAGACCACACCCTTCTGGTCCCACCAAGCACAGAGCATCGTCTTGCTGCCAAAGCGATTCCATTTTGTGGTCGATGTGAATAGTGTGCCCGGATCTACCTATGATCTTTTCCGCTCGGGATCCTCAAAATAAATCCACTTTTCATCTCCAGTAACAATACGATGCAAAAACGACTTTCTTTTGTATCATTGGAGTAAAATTTCACATGTGTTTTTGCTCCTCTCCATCTGCCTCTCGGTCAACTCCTGTGGTACCCATTCGCTCAGCTTCTGATTATTTCACCATTTCTCGCAGGCGATTAGAAACAGCTTGTTGACCAACGCTTAATTACCCTGCGAATTGTTTCTGTATTTGTGCATCGCCTTCATCCAGCAATGCATGCAATTTTGCACCTTTTTACCTTTTTGGTAGTTTTCCGTGTTCCTTATCGGTAACATCGGAATTACCACTTTTGTAATGCCGAAAACATCGTTCACCATAAGCTTCTTGAAGCAATCGGTATAATTCAGCAGTAGTTTTTTTTAAATGAAAGCAAAAAATTAATGCTGACCGCGAATGCTCTTTATTTGGCATAAATTTCGACATATTGAACACGGCGAAACAATACTATAAACACTTTTTCAATCTATCATTAATACACATTTGACACAAATGCCATATTTGTCAAATCGTTATACTACACACTACATCGATGAACATCTGGTTTCTCAAATCCGCATTTCATACTTGTACAGCTGGTACATATGCGCTTGTGTGTATGTGTAAAAAATATGTCGTCTTTCACGCTATTGCAGGCAGGACTGAAGTGTCCTTTAGTTAAAATGCGGGGGCTTCGGTGACTCGCTCTCAAAAGAAAAAACTAAAACAGAAATGTACCTAATAGTAAAGAACTCTATTTTAAGCAATTATACATTATTGAATAATAAGCAACGAGTACGTATGACTGAGAATCGATAAATTGTTCATGAACATGAATTTATAGCGTACACTCATAAAAATTCATCTTACATGTTTAATTACCATCCGTGAAATCGCTATTTTCGTTACATCAGTTTTTCTATTCTGTTTCTATTTCTACAGTTTGATCGATAAATGTTCGAATTTATATCATTTGATTTTAATGAGCCTACAATCTACCAGTAGTAAAAATTAGCGATATATTAAATATAAAATTAGCGACACGAATGACAAAAAAGTTGGTTGATCGAATAACTCCGGAAGGAAAGCGATAGCACAAAAAAATCAGAATATATCCCTTTTAGATAAGCTTACCAATTATTGAGATAATTTTTACTTAATTCCATCTGTGGTTTCTGAATAAAATTTCACGCCTATTTATTATCTAGATTTTTCAAATTTTTCTTTGTTGATGTTCCTGATACAAAAAATTTCATTTTTTACATCAAAACTGAAATTAAAAAAAAAAAAAAAAAAAAAATCATAGTTTTTGCTTAAATTGAGATAGTACCGCACGCAAGAAAACGAATGCAAAATCGATCGTTGGCCTCCTCATGTAATTTTGTAGAAATATTACAAAAACTTGTGTTAAATTCCGTCGTTTTGGTAGGCAGTTGCTATGATTTTACTGACACTAATGTACAGGGCAGTTGATTCTTATTGTTAACGTAAAAAACAGTATATTGTTCTTATATTCTAAGATACAATTTTGTTCTTCACTTTCATAATATAAAGAAATTCCCTCCGCATTAGAATTAGTAGTTAATTTAAAGTAATAATGTAAAATCAGAAGAAAAAAAAAAGACTTTTATAGCATTTATAATATTAAAGTAAACTATCCGATATGTTAAAATATCTATTTCTTTGACCTTTTACAGCTGAGTAGGAAATTTTCTCTTTTTAAAGTATCATATTCGAGAACTAATTTTAATTTCAATAAAAGTGAAGTAGATGATATTTCTTTGTTATGGGTAAGCAACTACCGAACGAAGAACAATGTGTACAATTCTTATTGTTGAAGAAGGAATGTTGTGTATGTTCAAAATCTATGCTCGATATTATTTTTGAAGTTAAACTTACCAACGTAATTAACTCCATAATGTTTTGTGATGCGAATACCGAGTAAATCGACTTACGAAAGAGAACAGGAAATATATAATTTTCGTTTAAATGAATATTTGTATTTTTAGTTTAGGTTCGCGATTCGACATTCATAGTTTTCTGAATTTCTACGAGTAATGTGAATTTCGTATTTACACTGTTATAGATTCACCAAAGTATTCTTCCTTACTCAAATTTTACGGATTTTCTCTTTTATATGAATATAAACATATATGTATACATATTAATGGAATTCCATTACATCTGCCAAAACATACCCAAGTGCAGACATAAATTCAGACCACAATCTTCTAGTGGCTAAAATGGTCGTTTGTTTGAAGAATACAAAGACCAGTTTGGCCCTGAAAAACGTAATTTCATTGGAGATTAAGGAAAGACGTGATGAATTTGAAGAGGACAAGTCTATCGATAATCAGTGGACTCTCTTTCAGACTACAGTATTAAGTAAAGCGAAAGAACATCTTAAATCAGAGAAAAAAGCGAAGAAGGATTGGATTAATGAAGAAATAGTGGAATTGATTGAAAAAAGACGGAATGTGAAGAATTGCCAGGCACAATATCAACAAATTAATCGAGAAAACCGGAAGAAAGTCAGAGAAGCGAAATCGGAAAATTTTAAACGAAAATGCGAAGAGATAGAAAGTCTACAAAAAAAAAACACGATGTATTCAACCTTCATAAAAAAATTAAGGAGGCCGCTGGTCTATTTAGACAGATAAGGTCAGTCACATTACGAGACAATCTTGGTAGACCAATAACAAACGAAGATGATATCAGGGAAGAATGGGAATCATACATTGGGCAGCTTTTCAATGATACGTGTGATGATCAAACCTCAATTGACGTTACTAACTGCTTAGAAATCCTACCAAGTGAAGTGAAAAAATCGTTAGGCCCAGATGAAGTCCCGGTTGAGTTACTACGAATGTTAGATAATAATGACCCACAAATTCTAGTCAAAATTCTTAATGAAATATATCAGAGAAGGGTCTTTTACCAAAAGATTGGTTGATATCACGATTCATAATGATACCGAAAACGTCAAACCTAAAATATTGCCATGAATTCAGAATGATAAGCATTACGAGTCACACGCTGAAAATACTGTTACGAATTATACACGCAAGAATCGCAAAGAAATGCGATGAAAATTTGAGCCAAGAGCAATTTGGTTTTAGACCAGGATCAGGTACTAGAGAAGCGATCTTTTGCATGAATGTACTTACTCAAAGGTGTCTAGAGTTCCAACAACCTCTATTTTTATGCTTTATGGACTTCGAAAAAGCCTTTGATAAGGTCCAGCATCAAAAACTGTTCGAGATACTGGAAGACATTGGATTGGATTCAGGAGATCGTCGAATAATCAAAAACCTGTATCTTAACCAGAGCGCTATTATTTCATTAAATCAAAATACTACTTCGAAATTAATATTAACCGCGGAGTGAGGCAAGGATGTGTCTTGTCGCCAATGCTGTTTAACATCTACACAGAACAAATCTTCAAGGAAGCTCTGGAAGACAGTACAATAGGTATCAAAATAGGTGGAAAATATATCAATAATATTCGTTATGCAGACGACGCAGTTTTAATAGCTGGTAGTGCCAAAGAACTGAAATTGATCATTGAAAAAGTAGAGATTAATCGGAAATATTGAATATCATTAAATGCAAAGAAAACAAAGATAATGGTCATTGGAAATAACATCAGTCCCAGAATACACATTAATGGAGATAACCTGGAGAAAGTCGGATCATTTAAATACCTAGGTGCGCAGCTGAACATTACAGGAGGATCTGAAGTGGAAATTAAAAGTCGAATTGAGCAGTCAAGAAGTGCATTCAACAAGATGAGGAAAACCTTGAAGGCCCACGATCTTATCTTGGAATTAAGGGTTCGAATTTTAAAATGTTATATATGGTCCATCTTATTATAGGGCTGTGAGAGGTGGACTTTGAAGAAAAATACCCTGAATCGATTACAAGCCTTTGAATCGTGGTGCTACCGGAGAATTTTGAGGGTACCCTGCAGAGCTAAGAAGACCAACCAGGAGATACTCAGGGTTATGAAAAAAGACCACGAATTGATTAATTTAATAAAAATTCGGAAACTGAAATATTTTGAACACTTGATCCGCGGGACAAGGTACACCTTGCTACAAACCATTTTGATGGGAAAAATTGAAGGTAAAAGAAGAGTTGGTCGGAGGAAACGTACCTGGTTCTGTGATATCAATATGTGGACAGGATTAAATACAGAGTGGTTGGTACACTCCGCGTACGACAGAGAGCGGTACCAGAATATCATTAAGACTTCACTAGATGGCCACCCATGATCAAGATAGGTCGGGACAGCAGGAAGAAGAAGATATAGATTAATACTTTTATAAAACAGTAGAATGAATATTCAATGAATTAAAATTCTTCAAAATAACATGTAAATGTCGCCCATTTTTTTTTTTTTTAAAGCAAGCTGGCGCGTGATAAATTACAGTTGAAAACTTTACATCTAACTCCAATTTCAATAAATTATATTACCAATATTTATAGGTAATTTTAAGATAAAATATATTTAAAGGAATAAAGATTAATTTGCTCGATAATACAACATTTTTTAAAAGAAAAAAAGGGCGAGAGGATCGATTCTATGATTTAAAAAAAGGGGAGGGGGGACTCGCTGTATTAAAAATTATTCCGTTTATAAATATTTACTTTTTTTCTGTATAATATTGTCATTGGATTCTGATAATTAGTAAAAATTTCAAATCATTCGAACGTCGGAAAATGGGTGAAAAATCGATTTAGATTGTTGAATTGTATTGTTGAATTTGCTTAAAGGGTGAACTGTAGATGCAGCAGAATAATTCGGGTTTTAGTTATACGCAAAAAATTATTATAATCGAATATGATCCTTCTGTTACATTTCCTTCGAGACTAAAAAATTAAAAATAATATTGTAGTTTAAAAAACTAAAAACAGATACTTTTTATATGTAAGATGCACTAAAAAGCCTTAAAATTTAATTTAAATTCTTGTACAATATTAACCGAAGAGTGCGCAGAGGTGGACATAAATAATTAATTTCAATTCAAAATAAAGCATGATGGGGTGATTTTATCAGTAGTCACGCAGTCCTTCAACAAATATAAATGATATAAAACCACCCCGTGCTTTATTTTGAATTAAAATTAATTATTTATGTGCACTCTTAGGTTAAAATATCGTACAAGAATTTAAATTAAATTAAGGGCTTTTTAGCGCATCTTACATATAAAGCATCTGTTTTCAATTTTTTAAATTATAATTTTATTTTTAATTAATAAAAACGCCTGAGTAAAGTTAAGCAAATTATGCTGCTCGAATATGAACAACCGACGGATTATTAACATTTTAGAGCGATACCCGCACGTAAAGACTATGAAAAAAAAAAAAAAAAAGGCAATTATTAAACTTTAAATTAATAATATAGAAATTAATACTCGCATAAATTTACAGTCTGCATAACAGTTTTGAGCATTTCGCCGGCGCTACTGCCGCGTTTGGTGTATTTCACGCATTGGCGTAATTTTAATTTTTCAATATGAAACATTCTGGGAAATATCAGGACGGATGTCATTAAATAGAGTCGAATTTTCCGATATTACCGAAGATTTACAGTGAAGTACGTTTTACATACTTTTACATAGTATTCGTACTTAATCAGTTATATTCAAAGAACGATGGTCAGATTCTAAGCATATCCTTTCAGAAAACAATAGAAAAAGAACTGAAACGCGAATTACAAGCAAAATAATATAGTGCAATTTTTTCCTCAGTTTTGCTCAACTATTTTGCACATCATTTTACTACTCTCGTCAAATAATAATACCGTTACTAATTTCTGGAACGATACGGACCGTCAATTAAAAAGTGTACAAAGATTAATCACCGTTAAAAACACAATCATAAAGAGACATTTATCTCATTTAATTTTTAAAACCTTCAATATTCAAACTTCTAAAAAATTGCACAGACTAAATTTGCTTTATCGGCAACAAATTTTTCTTCTCGAATTTTTTATACCGATTATAACTTTTTTTTTTGGCTTTTTAAAAGAAAAGTATTTGTTTTTTCAATATTTTGCTACAAAACTTTGAAATATTAAAGTTATACTTCTTTCGTAATGACGACAAAACACCACATCTGCAATCGATTCAGCTCAATTTTTGTTAGATTTTTAAGACTTGAAGCACCGCTATGTACTCAAAATTCTAAATTATAATAAAGGGCGCAATTAAGGGGAAAAAAAGAAGAAAAAAAAGGAATGTTGATATTGACCGACTCAAGAACTATGACGTTCTTCTATTAAAATATACATATATATATATATATATATAAGTTCTACCGCCAATACAAAAAAGCAAATGGCAGTGCATATTGGTCATGTAATCGAAAGAGACAGTATTGAGAAGTAAAAGATAAACGGTAGAGGATTTATCGATCCCATTAAAACTATAACGAAATACGGGGAGTAAAATTTTGAAGGTCAAGGAAATTTCGTTACAATGAAGAAAAAAAAAATGCTTCGTTAGAAACTCAGCAGCTTTATTGCCTTGGAAGAATAATCGATAATGATACCGGATAATTCGTAGTTTTAAAACAGTTTCGCGTCATTTTATTTTTACATTCCAAATGGTATCAGGCCGTTTTATTCGCTATAAATATTTTTCAGCCAGTGGAGAGAAAAATCAAACGATCATAGTTAAAACGCTAAAAAAATCATATATATATATGTATAGCAATAATAATAAAATAAATAAATGAATAAATAAAATATCGATATTAAAACCTGCATTTTTTTTCACATTTCCGGTAAAAACAAAAAAAAATCTTCAATAATTTTTTTTACCAATTACGCGCTTCCTTTTAATTTGACACTTTCGTCGCACTGACGATAAAATATTCCGCCTTAGACTATAAAAATTCAACGCATTATCGAAAAATTTTAGATTAGCGATTTAAAAAATTTCGGTTCCGAGAAATTTTATTCAACTTAGACGTCTGAAGCGATATGGAAAATTCGGCCGTACGGATCATCGTCAGCGGTTTATTACTTAGGTTATAACTTTGAAAGTTAAAGATATCTTTTAATTCGATTCCGTTCCGAAACACCGGCTCTTTGTCTTTACTTGCTCTCCGAGAGGACAAACGAGTCTTCTTCTGGAACAGCAGCTGATAATAATTCGCTGGGTACGTAGTTGTGGTTTCGATCTTTCTACGAGAGTGAAGAAATAAATATTTACACACGTACAAGTTTCTTATATCAGAACGATTCCAATGCAGCAGTTATGTCGGTAAATTCTTCACACTGAACTTCCTTAGTTTCCGTTTTAGCTGAGTTACGAGCGGTTTTCGTAGAATAGTGATGATTATGTATTTGCTGCCTGCTATCGCGAATTAGAGCTCGCTTCATCTTCTGTCTGGCTTTGCTGATTTCCAGTTCTTTTCGACGCTGCTCTTCGCTCATATGAGTTCTACGTTCCCGCTGACGCCGTCGATTTAGTTCCCGTTCCCGTTCCAATTCTTCCGGAGTATACATAGCTCGTCTGGTTCGTTGGCGCAGTTTACCGATTTCCAGTTCTCTTCTTCGTCTTTCTTCGCTGAAATTGGCTCGACGCAATCTCTGACGGATTCGTTCCCGTTCGAGCATAGCTTGACGTTTGTCATCGTCCCATTGTGCCCGACGCAGTTTCTGACGTTCCGCCTTTTTTCTACGTCTAAGTTCATTTTTTAGCATAACTTCATCGGCCACCACCATCTGCGTGCAGCATTGTAAAGACTCTTCGCCGGGAATAAACTATGTAACGTAAAAATTCAAATTATTCCGATTTAAAATTAAAATAATAACGTATATCGTTCGATACCGGCAGAAAAAAGAATAATAAAACAAAAACCAAATGTACGCTAAATTTACGAATAATTTTACGATTACGAGACGCTGAGGAAATCACCGGTTCAAGAAAGAGGGCGAAATCGGACGGCGATTATACATAAATCTGCAACTTCTTTTAACGTAATTTGCAAATGTTCCCCGTTTGGGCTTTCGCTAAAATATTATTAAAGTAACGACGGATTGTTAATCGAAAAACTCAGAAAGAGCCATAGAATTTAAATAGTTAGTTTATTATCAAAGCTGAAGTAGTGATGCGGTCATTTAAGCGAAAAATTTCTACACCTTCCTAAAATCCTAATTTAATACAGAACGTGTGAATTTCACAGCTATTAAAACCGGGATAAGACTGATTTCATATACTTCTAAGCAGCTTTCTCCGTCGCACCTCAGAGAACTTTCCCAATGTATCGTTAACGCAATCAAGTGTATTGGCTCCGGAATAACCAGCGGCATAGCCACCGGGAAGTTTGAGTGATCCGCGGGAGGACTTTTTTGATAGAAAAAAAAAAAACGTTTTTCAATTCCTGGACTACTTAATATGTTCGATACTTTGCATTTGAGAAACGAAAGTCGTTACAAGCTAAATCAAAAACGTAGTAGCTGAATAAAATTATTGTACGCATTCACCAGCTTGCGCTATTTAAAAAGAAAAATATGGATCACTTACGAATTCCGTGAAATTCTAGAATTTTTTTGGCCTAACAAGACTGTACACTTTTGTTCAAAAAAAAAATCTGGCTGCGCAATGGAATCAAATCACACTAGCGCCCATCGAGACGATAGTTCAAAAAATAACGTGATACTCAAACTGAAACGCGGCACACGTTCATATATAGAGATTTTTTGCAGTGCTATATAACCGCGATGAAACAGCCAGCTGAAGCAAATCTAAAATTTTTGATCTTTACCCGCCTGTGTCTAATTTCGGCTCAATTGTGTGCACAAGGAGAAACACACTAGCTAATAAACAAACAAAAAAAAAAAAAACGTTCTCCGCCTAAGTTTAAATTTTAGAACATTTTATAAATGCATAATTCGTACTACGATTTTCTTACCATTTTGCTAAGCTTACTACGAATAAAATTTTATAAAGTACACATGTTTTTCCGGTATCTCTCGATACAAAAATACATTACGAACTTCGTAAAAGTTTATTGAAACGTATAAATTCAATTTATAACACACAGAATTCATCTAAAACTCCCGTTATACAAGCGTAAAAATGATTATCGGATTTATTTTCTTCGTTTTCGTTTTTATCACTTTTCAAAATATTTCATTTTCGGAATGAAAGAACGCAACAGTTTATTTTCTTCAGTTTCGATCGAAAACGAAAAAAAAAAAAAAAAACATTTGAAACAATCACAATGACGTTTAAGAATAACTTGTATAAGCGTATATATTTTTTTAAAAAAAGAGAAAATAAATTACTTCTTCATAATCTTCCGATTTTATATGAACTTCCAAAGGCATCTGCGTTATAAAATTAAATTCGGAGTACACCTTATTACTATCATCTATAAACTGACTAGAAAAATTGCTGTTTGTATACTGTTTTTCGGATAAATCGTAATAGTTCGGTTCGGTAGGATCTCCATCTGAATAAAGTTCCTGTTATTAAAGAAATATTTGTTATTATTGAAAATCGTTCGCAAATTAATTGAACTTCAATTATTGAATATCTCGCTGAATACAAATGTATAACACATCACGATATTTTGCTATTTAGGAAATGTTTAATCACCAGCGAAAACATACACATATTAAAGGATGCGTAAAGTTCCCCGCTTTTATTAATATAAAATACGACGTACTATACAAAGTTTCTACAATACCTTTCGCAAACATTACCTGCTCATTAACGGACTGCGGTTCTAAAAACGTAGGGCAACAGTTATCAGAGGCAAAACGTTCACGTATTTCTTCGCTTAGATATTCCATATATATTATACAGAGAAAAAAAAAAAAAAAAAAAAAGAAAAAAAAATTAAAAGTTGAAGAAATAACAAAATGTTTAATTATAAAGTATATAAATAAAAATAGGCAGTGAAGTAAGGTCTAATTAATAAGTTCGACAAATTAAATTAAACTAACATATTGATTGACTCTAATAGAACTTATTACTTCCGATTTATTAACAGGTTGTAAACAACGAATCAAATAACTGATTCTTTTAAATCAAGTAGATTATTCGGCGAAACGAAACATATAATATATTTCGAAATTATTTCACCAATTTAAAAGATAAATAAAAACGTTTTTTTTTTTTTAAATTTTTTGCATAAAAATTCATCGAATATAATTCAAACAAATCTGATATATTCGGTAATTTATTATTTTACCTTGTAATAGAAAAGATTATATTTTTAAATTTTACTTTTTATTTTATGGTTTATTATTGATTTTTTTCATGACGTTTACTCGTATTCATAATAAACGGAATTACACATATTCATATTTTATTTTATTTCATATTTTGAATTTTAATAGTTAAAAATAAATTAGTTCGCTTACATAATGATAACCTATAATTATATTAATTATATCGTTTTAAAAAGCGAATAATTTAAAAGCAAAGTATATTTTAAAATCAAGGTTTTAGTAAACGTACTTATAATTATGTTATGATGTTATCGGCAAAGTATGAAATAATTTTGTTTTTCAATTACATATATCCGTTCAGTACATTTATAAAGTGCTTAGGCATTATATAAAATATACATAAGTACATCGGCAAAATATAAGACAGAATAATTAATTTTATAACTTTAAATAATAAAATAATTTGTTAAAAGTTATAATAAATTATGTTTTTCCAATGTATCCTCGTGAGATTTTTGCAATATTTCTAACGGATTTAAATAATGTTTAGCTGCTGTGCCCCAATACATGATTCCATATCCTAAAATAGGCGGATACAAAATGTGTGGATATTGTAATTTTTTGAGGAAGAAATATTTATTAAGATGATAAAATATATAATTCATTCGCCTAAATTTTTTCCCGACTTCTTTAAAGTTATAGAAGTATTTATTGAAATTTAAACTGTTAATGACAAGTTAAAGAATTCAAAAACAACGATCATTCTAATAATACTAATTAAAAATAGATTTTTATACTAAAAAGACACAAATCTCGAATGGAAAAGCTTTTGTAGAGATAAGAGAAACGATATAATATTCGTATTGGAAGTAAACGAGTTCAATGAAAAAATTAAAAAATTAACAATTTTAATATCATCATACAAGATATCTACATATATTCTTATCCGCGACATGCAGAATTAGCGAAAAAAACTTCGAAATCATTTTAATAAGTACTAATCATTGAGTTGCATACAGGGCTTGAAAGCCAGCCTGAAAGCCAAAAGCTAAAAGCTGAAAGCCAATTATTTTTAGATGTCATAAGCTTAATCCAAAAGCCATATTTAAATTTCCATAAGCTAAAAGCCTAAAGCTTAAGCTATATTCAAAATTTAAACAGCCGAAAGACAAAAGCTTAAGCTGTATTTCTAAAAAAGCTAAATTAAGCTTTATATTCGGCTTAAGCTTTTTTTTTAAATTTCCCGATTTTGCATTTTTGACATAATTATTCACGTAAGAAATTGTTTTTAGAAACTTTTATTTTTTGTGTGTAAAGAAAAAAGTTGAAGTTTCAATAGTAATGATAAATAGTTTGATGCATGGTAATTAGAAAATAATTTTAATTAATTTCTTTTGAAATTTATTTCGTAAGCCGAAAGCTGAAAGCTTAAGCCGTATTTTAAATTTAAACCGCCAAAAGCCGAAACCCTAAGCCATATTTCAAATTTAAACAGCCAAAAGCCAAAAGCTTAAGCTGTATTTTTCAAGGACATAAGCCATATTAAGTTTAAGTCGTATTATTATTCGGCTTTCAAGCCCTGGTTGCATATAAGTTGCATAGAACACAATCAGACCAGTAATAATATGTTAATCTACAACGGAGACCAAGTAAATTATTAACACCACCATGGTATATAGTTACAAATGTAAATTTTAAATAATTTAAGAATTCAAAAAAATTCATAGAGTGGCGAAAATCAATAATTTAAAAAGAATACTTAACAATTTGGAATACTTCTCATCTTTGCACAAAATTCGCTGCATAATTATAGTATGATAGATCAGTTCTATATTATTTTTACCGCTAAACCACAAAAAAAAAAAAAAAAATCAACTAAATTCCTTCAATAATTGCAATACAATTCAAAACAGTCCGGTTACTAGTTGTATAACATTCACAATATTAATTATGAAATATTTGACAACGGCCAAAATTTAATTGTGATTATAATAAACGTTTTATTAATAGTAAACGGATACTTCTCCTCAAAACGAGCTAATCGAACCGTATTTCAAAACACTTAACAATTTGTTAAACAATTCACCAACTAAAGAATTACCGAGGATTTTAACATGTGGTACGCTATACAGAACGTAAAAAATGCAGACTATAGAGCTAAACTTTTTCTAAATTTTTGACGACACCATGATCTAATTGTTTTAAACAGAAAATACCTTCAGCAATATTAATTTCAGTAGCTTAATTAACCTAGTGATAGTCAAGAGAGGGATTAATGTGCACGCGTAAGGGAATGTAATGTTTTGTTAGGAAAATCCTATTCAAATCAGCAGTACGTATCAATTAAATATAGTCTCCTACACATATCTGCAAAGAAAATTATAAAATATGTAAACTATAAGAATATCATCGTCCAATTAAAAACCGATATGAATGACTTATTAGAAAAAAACAAACAAGTAAAAGACTGCATCTCCTGCGACGACTGGATTGCCAATCATCAACATATTTAAATTAACTAATTTATAACAACAACAGCACTGATAGGATAGCCATAAAAACAACTTAATTATTGGTGGAATGATTATAGCTTCTTTACAAGAAAATATCGCCAACCCTATCGGAGAATAAAAGTATTGCAATATGTATAAAAGAAAGCTCAAGAACAAAATAGTAGCAAAAATTAACTCGCAGAGAAAAATTTATGGAGAAAACAATTAAATAGTAGACCATTATTAATTAAGGGAAACGGTAAGAGAACTAAAAATTTAGATGAAAATTTAAATTACTGCCTGAACCATTATTCCCCGACGATAAGCCAGACAAAGATAATCTAAAACAACACACCTGAAGAGATAAACATGTAAATCGCAACTATGAAAGTAATAGTAATAGTACACGTAAGTCAACTAACAAATGTGGTAAAAAATCTTAAAAGTAATAGAGCCACGCGATCAAATAAAAAATCAACAAATTAGTTAAATTAATACGCAAATACTTTCCAGATATATGAAATAATGTGTTTAATAAAGTTTTTTCATCTATACCTCCTTAAAGAATGGCGCGAAAAAAATGTAGTACACTACTTCACAAGCCGCCAAAAGACCCCAACTCCGTATAATCATACAGGCCGATCTGCCTTTTAAACGTTTTTGACAAAGATTATGAAAAATTACTTAAAATACGATTAGAGCACTAAGTAAATGGGGAAACAATTTCTCAATGAAAAGCAATTTAGTCTCTTTATAAAACGTGTCGTCAGTTACGTTTCTAAGAATCTTAAAAACAAAAAAATTGTGTCAGCAATTTGTACCGACATAAAGGGCGCTTCTGACAATTGCTGGCATCCGATTATTATATCAGTATCTCCAAACATTATTAATCAATAACCAAGCATTACGAATTGCACCACTAACTAAAAGACAGACCATTCATACTAAACATAGAAAGCAACAAGCATACTAAATGATAAATATAGGTTGCCCTCAAGGCAGTGCCTTGGGCCCATTGTTATGGAACATTCTCTTCTGCGGAGTGTTTAGATTACAGCAAACAATGAAGTCGCTTAATGCGCGTATGCTGATGACTTTATAATTTTAATAACAGGAAAAACTAAATCATGAAACCCCACAAAAAAAAGCGTACGGTTGTAAATTGCAAAACTGCAACTGTCAATAGATAAATCCTTTGCTACTCTACCAAATCTCCTAAGATGAAGAGAAAAATGATTTAAGTAAGACACAAGGGATTCGAAATAAGTCATAGACCATTTTAAATATTTCGGCGTTTTAACCGATAAGTTCTCTTTTAGTCAGCGTATAGACTACATCATCAAAACATTAAATATCATCTATTAAGAGTATGCCAATATGCGGTTTTGATTATAGTTATAGATTAGTACGATACAATGTAGCTAAGAATTTTAAAAATTCTGCTTTTAATGTAATGAAACCAGAATTTACTAAATACATGATAAAATAATTAAAATAAGCACCATTCTCCTTCTTAATAAACTGTGTGACGCTATCGTACATTATTATTACAAGTTATATTGTTATTGTAAGCAAGTTCATCAATATATGTTACTTTGAATTGAAATTTTAAGTATCTAACCCGCCCCCGGGTAGCTAATGTAATTTTATTTTATTACAGACTTTAATACATAAATTACAGTAAACATTTTTTTGATATTCAAACGTGATAAAAACTGTAAAGAGGTCCTCAACCTTGATTAAACTTAACGGCGGTGCTCAGCCAAGTGTCTTCACTAATACAAGATGTACAAATCGTAAAAAAAATGTTTTTTAGCAAATATTCGTTTTAAATATTAAAAAAAAAAATATATATATTATTATTATTAAACACATTTCTAAAGGTGTGATTTAAATGACTATTACTACCAATTTAATTCCAGAAATATTTATAATTAACCGATTGACTTTTGCAAGAGAAATGTGAACATTTTATGTAGCTTGTTCGAAGAATATCGGTTAATTATAAAGATTATGTGTTATATCTTCCTGTAATCGTTTGTCTCAATAATATGATAAGTTATATATTTTAAAACCTTAATTTACGTTACAAAAGTTATAGTTTTATATATTACACGGACACAGAGTACCTTTCAATTCACTAAAACATATAACATTTATTTATATTAAATTATTAAAATACAAGTATTACAAACATTATTAATTCACAAAATATATATAAAAATTCGTCCTACCGGTTTCGTCTACTTGACATATTCATGGATTATAAAGACATCTAAACATAAATTTATAATATATAATGGGTTTGCTGAAGAAGCGATGGCCACGTTTCAGAAAAAGATTTGCCGATGTTAAAATTTAATGTTACAACGTTGCTTCAGGAAATCCTTCATTTTCATTTTCTCACTACTGCGCTGGTTCACTTGACCGGCTCTGTTCGCTAACTGACCAAACTACCATTTGGCGGCAAACGCTTCGTTTTGTTTCGAAGGAATGACGCTATAGGTGTAGCATGGCGTGCAAATTTAAAAGTTTGACCTTTTCTTGAACAAACCTCGTATGTAGTAATGGTGTAAGAGAGAATGCGAATGTGGGCCTAAAGGAAAATCCCATTTTAAGTCATGGGTAAATAGTCCATTAGGGCCATCGAAGTGTGAAGCGCGCGCCTGTGGTCCATTCCGATAGGTAGGGGTTGAAAAGAGAAGAAGAAAAGTAGAACGATCCAATCAAGATGTTCTCTATTATCTTATACAAAGAATGCAACGGAATTTTTAATATCTGCTATGGGGAATGTAATTTATACTCGAATTTGAAATCTTTACTCAACTACTGTAGTTTGTTGTTTTGTTAATAAATTAATTTTAATAAAAAAGCTCGAGACGGAGAGATTGAAAGATATGAGTGAAGATGTTATCTTAAATATGTAATTATGGGCAGGGGTGGATCTACTTAAGGGCTTTTTGGGCTGTAGTCCAGGGCCCCGTGGATACAAAGGTCCCTCAGCTACCATTGAAAACAATAGACGATCGATATTGTGAAGTAAATAATATCTAAAATTAAAATTCAAAGATATATTTAACTCTAATTTTTCAAAATTATTTTTACGTAATATATATCATCCTGCTTCAGAATCTACTTTAAAGGGTTGGAATTTAACCTAATTGTGATCAAATATTTTTCAAAATCAATATACCGCATATTACATGTATATATACTAGGTAAGTAAAAAGAATTATAAATCATGATTTTTTTGTTTTTATTTCATTTTTCAATATTAAATGAGCTATTTAATGGTTTTTTTATTTTCAGAAAACTATGAAGTTCTTTGTTTATTTTCAGAAAAATTTCAAAATCTTATTTTGCAGTATGTCTGCTAGAAAATATAAAAGTAGAGCTGAACAACGAAAATTACAGTTAGATCGCGAAAAGAAAGAAATAAATGTGGAAAAATTGAAACTTTTTAAAAATTAGATTATAAAAACGAGTATGAAATAGCTACAAATCCATTAACAAGCAAAAAGGAAAGGATCTTATCCGAAGTGAATCTAACCGAAGGGAGCAGAAAATCAGAAAAACCAGGAAAAAAATACAAACGATGAAAATGTGCGAGATCTTGACTACCAGCACCCCTCAGTGAACGATATTGGTGTTCAGCAAGAGGACGACGGTAATATCGAGGCGGAAAGAAATTTAGAAAATATTGAGTTTAAATTTGAGAAATATGTTGCCAGTATTGCTAAATAATGATTTTATTAATGAAATCCTCTCACATGAAATGACTGACTTTTAAAATAAAAATCCGAAAAATAAATATTCAGCTTCAATGAAAATATACAAAGAACAAAACAGATAATTTTTAAAAATAGTTATTTCATTAAGAAAATGAAAAATGGCCAATTACTGGATAGATCTTGGTTATGTTATTCAACCAGGGTTGGCAGTGTTTTTTGTTTGGCTTGCAAACTTTTTTCTAAAACCCCTTCTCAACACACAACCGGCTTTCCTGATTAGAAACACATAGGAACTTGTTTAGAAAATCACGAAAATTATAAGAATTCAATGTTAATGTGGTTGATACGAAAAGAAAATAAGTCCGTTTTAGACAAGCAGCTTCAGGATAAATTAAGGAACGAAACAGAATATTATCATAATGTCCTAAAACGGGTTATTGCAGTGGTAACATTTTTGAGTATAAGGGGCTTAGCATTTAGACATTCCGAGGAAGTATTTCGTTCTCGACATAATCGTAATTTTATGGGCACTCTGGAGTTATTGGCAGAGTTCAACCCATTCATTCGTGAACATATTGAACAACGAAAACTGATAATATCGTACTTATCAAAAACAGTACATGAGGAAGTTATTGAGATTATGGACAAACAGATAATTAAACAAGTTATAACTCAAATAAATAACGACGACACAAAGTATTATTCAATTATGATGGATTCAACCGCTGATCTGTCTCACAATGACGAACTTGCTCTATTGTAATATTATTTTCGGGGAAAAGTGTATGAAAGATTTGTATGGTTCATTACAATTAGTAGTCATACTGGCTTACATTTATTTAATATTCTACACGACATTTTACAAAACAAATAGAGTACAACTGGATAGTTGTAGGGGGCAGTCTGATGACAATTCTGCTAATATGGAAAGTTAACTACAATGGTGTACAAGTACTACTAAAACAAAAAAATACATCAGCGGATTATGCGCCGTGTGCGGCGCATTCCCGTTACCTAGTTGGTGAAGAATCTGTTAAGGTTGCAACCGAAATTGTGATCTTTTTTGGAGTAGTGTAAAAAATATAGGTTTTCTTTTCTGCTCCGACCCATAGGTGGGAACTGTTAAGTCGTGAAACAAAACTAAAATTTACGTTAAAAAGTTTAAGCCAGACCAGATGGTCTTGTCACTATGATGCTGTGTCGAAGCTTTAAAAAATAATTATGATGACATGAAAATTTTCAAAAGTTTCAACGAAAATGAGGATGAGAAAGTTGATTCCCGAAAAGAGGCACGAAATTTATTTAATAAACTGGCGAAACTCGATACTGCAATTTTGATTATTTTTTGGGAAGAAATTTTGTAGAGATTTAATTTAGTTAATAAAAAAATACAGAGCCCTGGTTTAGATATTTGTGAAGGCAACAAGTTAATTATGCCATTAAAAGAGTTTATGAACAACATACGGCTCCAATCAGATCAGAAGTTAAAGGAATAGGAAGAGAAAGCTAAAAAATTAAATACTAGTAAGGGAACAGGCCGCAGTGACATAAACCAGAGACGCATTACTTCAAAATTTTCAGATAAGTTTACAAATAAAGTCTCAGTATACTGTGCAGAAAAATTTAAAAGAGTCACGCTAAACGTTGCGTTGGATGAGCTGATTATAGATTTAAATAAAAGAAGCCAAGTCTATGAGACATATAAAAAAAAATTCAAATTTTTAATGAATTTGCATGACAAAAAAGATATGGAAAACATAGATCTGAAAAGTGTACGTAATGCTATTGATTATTATCCAGATGACGTAGACGAACATTTAGCGAATGAGTGCGCATTCAGTTGAAATCTTATTTACTACAGTCTAAACCGGAGTCTTACACCTCTTGCAGTGAAATTTTTACGCTAATTTATGAAAAGAAACTTGTTGACTTTTTCCCAAATTGCTATACCATCTTAAAGATTTTTTTAACGTTGCTAATTACTTAAAGCGGAGCACTCTTTCTCCAGGATGTCGTATATAGAAAACAAATATAGGACAACAATGTCAAACTATCGACTAAATCATTTATCAATTGTTTCCATAAATTGTGATTTAACAAAGGACTTACAATGTGATGAGCAAATAAAGGAATTTGTAGCACAAAAATACAGAAAGGTTGCTTTATAATTTATCTAAACGTAACTACACATAACCTGTCAATTTCTTTTGCAATAATTTCGTACAGTTGCTGTTTGTATACACCGAAACACTAAGAGTCACAATAAATAAATAAAATATTTTATTGTCCTATTGTTTTCCTATACATAGAAAACAGTTTTTTGATAGAATGACAATTAGTTGAGTAATTAGGTAGGCCCCTAAGTAGCATTAGACCAGGGCCCCATAAATTCATGATTCGCCCCTGATTACGGGAGATCATCATGTGTGAATAACTCGGCCCTTTCAAAATGATGGTTGTGTATGCTGTTTAGCTGAGCGAAACTTTTTATTAGATTATGACAGATCAATAATCTTCAGTTAAACGTGAAACGTGAAGACCATTTTTTGTTAGACGGTGATAAACCATCTTTCACCCAAAAGAGAGAGAAAGAATCTTTACATAAATATAATTCCAGAAAAAACAAATTATTTTTTATTAATTTCCAAGTGCAGATTTAAACGGGTATTCATATAGGGGTGAAGCCGTCAGTAACGGGAAAAGCAAGACTGGAAACGGTATTTTGAATATTTGCTATTGGGAATGTTGTTTATACTTAAATTTGGAATACTTACTCTATTATTGTAGTAATGGATTAATTGTAATAAAACGAGTTAAAAAATACGAGCGAAAAAAAATGTTCTTAAATATGTTATTATGGGAGATCACTGTGTAAATAACTCAGCTCCTTCAAAATGACGGCTGTGTGTGTTATTTCGTTGAGAAAAAATTTTTGTTAGATAACGACAGACAAATTACACAGAAAGATCATCGTTAATCTTCAGCTAAACGTGAATCGTGAAGACCATTTTTTTGTGGACGGGTGATAAACGTGTTCTCAAAAAGAGAAAGAATCTTTACATAAATATAATTTCAGATAAAACAAACATTTTTTTATGAATTTACAGATTTAAATGGGTATTAATACACGGGTGAACCCGTGAGTAACAGCTAGTAAAATATAAAAAGGAATGAACATCCTTTCTCAAGTACTGAAGATGTGCAAATCGTGTATTTAGAACTCAAACAAGGAATTTAACCAAATATGTTACTTACTGTAAAGTAGAAGGCGATGAAATTAAATAAATTCCGAAGGAAAATACGATTTAGCTGATGTTTAGAGGAAAAACTACGCATTTCAACTAAATGGAATCCGTTCTTAAAAATAAGAATAAAATACATTTTCCTTTGACCTTTCGACCATGGAGTGAAAACATGTTTCCAAAACAAAAAATAAAAAAGATTTATGAAGTTGTTTCTATTTCTCAAAATACGGTTTGTTTTTGTCACTGAAAACTGCGAGCCCAGTTGTAACATACATTTCTTCCCCTTTCACTCTGAAATCTATAGAAACATGATGTTTGCCGTTATCATTATACTATTAGATTTTTTAAAACATCTATTAACGCGATCTTAAACAATAAATTTTTAACATGAAAAAAAAATAAAATGAAGTATAAACCGATGAAAAATTAAATGTTTGTTTATTCCCCTTTTTTTAAATCCTATTACTATTAAAAATAAGAATTAATTTAAGCATATAAATCGTTATAATTTACAAGTTTTCTTATATTAATCTTTGATTCTACGAAAAGACCCATACTTTTTTGAAAAAACTAGCGTCACAAATATAATTTTACTTTTGCGTGTACATTATGATCATATAAATTCCTGCACTATAAAAATTAATTCCGCATCGAAATGCCTTAGTTTTTTATTGAAATTTATTGCGCGCTGATGGGAACACCATAAAAATGGACCCATAAAATTTTTGCCCGCTCAATTCAATTAGCAAACAAGAATTCGATAAGAGATTATAGCGTTTATGTTCAAGATCATGTGTTACTTTTCAGTTCCGATTTTTGATGCGACAGTGTAATCGCAGTTCATAGGTAAACAAAACTTCAAGCAGTTGGCAGCACAGCAATAAGCAGAGACTTTTACAAGTAAAAAAAGATTTTTTTTCTTTATCTACTGAAAAAAAGATCAACGTTAGATTATCTAGATATTATCCTCAATTAATATGTTATATTTCAAACCGAAATAATTAAAACAATTATAGAAAAAGCAGCATTATAAGTGTTCGTTTTCTATTCGCATACATTATGCTCAGATTTAGTGGTGTTTCAAAAAACTTAGGTTAATGATATTTTATAAATAGCATAATTTTTTTATTAGCTAAACTTGTTTAAACTTATTCACCCGTGTTCAGTTTCACTTTATTAACCTTTGTAATCTTAGCGAGAAAATGATACATAGTAAAAGATCAGACAAGTTATTAAAAGCTATTTTTATTTTATTTTATTTTTTTTAATGTAAGAAATGAAACTAATACTAAAATTTTTAATTCCCGCTTCCAGAAATAATATTCCGTACTAAAAATGATATGAAAAATATCAATTAAAACAGTAATATAGAAACATAAATAATTACAAAATACATTTTCGCAACACCTTTTTTTTCTTTGTTTTACGTTGAAGAAATAAATACATTTAAAATGAAAATGTCTGCGACAATTCATTAAAAATTCAGTTAAAATGATCAAACTATTTTATAAAGAAATTAACAACACATTTTTAACGAACACCAACTTTTACTCGCTAGTTATACAAAATATCGAATACAAAAATGAAATAAAATGAATATAAATACAAGTTATCCTATAAACTTAAACGTTATAATATCGGGAATAATCATCGGCTTTAAATTTTCTATCCATCATAGTCACCGCCCGGAACCAACTGAAATGCAAAAAGAAAAAAATGTTGATATTCAAGTATGCTCATTTAAGGTTTGCAAAGACATTTTAGTCAACATTTTGTTATTATAAACATTTCACGATTGACATTAGTACTTTACAGTAAAACACAAAAATTAAATATTGTAATTTTAAAAAAAATTATTTAACTTCCTTTATATGGATACAGTATTAATCACTATGTGATAGTTTCTACCAAATTCCAAAGATTAAACGATTTTAAATCAATTTTATATATTGACATCATGTACATTGTTATTAAACTTAAATTCTTAAATTTTCCTAAGAATTCGAAATTATATGTGTAACAAGTACAGTTATTTTTACATGTGGTACATTGTAACCATTAAATCACCTCTTTCGCAAAGTGTGTATTTCAAAATTTGTGATTACACTGTAACATCAGTAGAACGAATATAAGACCAACGATTAAACGAATTATTTCAAAAAGCATAATGCAATTCAGTACATTATTACAACGACCTGCCTATCATTCGCTAGGCACAAATAGCCTAGAATACGCACTCGATAACACAGCCATTGATCAGGTGAAAAACATTCATAAACCAGCATCATTTAAATTTATTTTTATTTTATTTTATATTGTACGAAATTTTTATTTTCCCATATGAACTATTATTCCAGATTTCATGTAGAAAAAATTAACCTTATTTAACACTAATGTTAATCACTGCTTTATTCGTCATCGGATTAAATAAATGTAATATTTTAATTTTTTATCTTTTATCTTTTTTTTTTTTTTTTCATTGCAAAGTACCTATAAACTTAAATTTAAGTAAAGTTTTAACAAATAGTTTTTCTTTTTAAATTCCATGGTTTCATTCACGCAATATATAAAAATCGGTTTTGTATTTTAAAAAACCGGAAAAACTGATTAAATATTCTAACAGTTTTAATAATAGTAATTTTTCTAAAACAGAATCAATTATTTAACAATAATAACGCGTTTTAGATATCTAAACAGCAGTTAAGCTAAATAAAAAAACTTATCCACAAGAAAATAATTTGTTAAGACATATATATTTACTGTTTATTGAAATTTCAATACATATCAAAGAAACCATTTAAATTTACACTTTATAAATAGAATCACAATTAACACGAGTATTATAATAATAAAACTACGTTAAAATAATATTCGTTGATTAATTTATTATTTATCCCCAAAAACTTGTCACTAGCAATAATTTAAAGACAACTAATTTTATAAAAACGTAGGAATTATTAATTTTCAATTTTAGATTATATTTAATATTTACAATTTTTAGATAACACATTGCATTTATGAAATACGATATGAAAAATGCAATAAGGATTCGCTACAAAATAATACAAATATAAATTACCATTGTAACGTTATTTCCGTTCACAAGAATTTGATCCAACTTAGTTACACGCTTACCATCTTGAGTTAATTCTACCTCGGTAACATCTTCTAGTAACATGTTCACAAAGTCATCGAATCCAATTAAAGTTCCAAATAATTCTCGATCATTCTTCATTAATATCTGAATGCGCGATCCGATGCATTTATCTACTAACTCTATAACAATATGAGTTTAACGTTTATTTCTAGTATTGTTTTGACATGTTCCGTTTAGTTTTCACGAACTAATTGAATTATTTATAAATTTAAAAATGCTGCAACAGCCGACTACATCGAAATGTGACATATGGAAAGTTTTATTTATACGAAGTTGGATATACGAACTTGAACAGTAATTTTAAAACGTAATAATAATTTCAAACTGTTGTACAGAGAATCTCATGCAGATATAAGCGAAACAATACTAAACCTTGCACACTATTATTTGAAGATTAAAAATGAAACTGTGAAACAAATTGTCATGAAAAATTACTAAATTCTTCTTTCGTTTTATTCAAATGACAAAATAAGATGTAATATTGATATTTACCTTTTCCAGTATTACTCTCCGTAACAAAATTTCACATAAAATTCTTAATTCATTTACTTCGAAGACGATACACCACTTAATTTGTTTAACATGTGTAAATTTATAATACAAGGTAATTAAATCATAATTATTCAAACAGTATCTAAATATTATTTTCCTATTAATCAAACAACACACCCTGTTACAATTTTATCGTTTTCTAATTCAGAATACTTTTACAGTGCAATGAAATATAGTGATAAATTATTAAAAGTGTAACAACGATTTTTAGATAAAAGTTATCACTACGGCCTAATTTTTCTTGATGGCAATTACTTTTGGTCTTATTCGATAGTTTATAGTCGGGAGAGAGAAACCTTATTGAAATTTTATAAAAAACATGTTTGTAACACAAGTTAAAGTCGAAACACTAATGTTATAATAAAACCTGACCTTAGAATTAATATCGGTTAAATTAAACGACGCTTTTAATAATCAGAATAATAATGTAAAAAAAATTAATGCATTAATATTCTCAAAAAAAAAACTAAATTATAAAGACAACTTTTTCTCTCTATCACATGTGCTTTTTAATACAAATTTTATAACATTTATACATATATATAAGTTGTATAAGCAAGCAACTTCATGTTTTACTATTATGACCCTAACTTTGTTAACGGTCGATCTTGATTTACTGTTTGTATTTTATTTTTGTTTCGAAAATTATTTTTAAAAAATTATTATTTAGGCATTTAAAAAGATAATCTTCAATACGTAACTAGCCGGTATTGAACTAAATATTTTAAAATATAAGGTTCCCAAAAATTACAAGATTTAAATACAAAAATTGAAAGATTTAGTAACGTATTATAGCTCTACACTAAATACAAACAAACTTTTATTAGTTTTAATAAATATTTAAAATGCTTTGCAATAACTTACAGTATTGGTTTGTACGAAGTGAAACATACCTAATGGAAGCAACATTTTAGCATTCTGAACTAAGGCTGCCATTTTTTAATAGTGGTAGGTAAAATACTATAAAAACTGACAAACTAAATCTTTAATAATTAATTTACACCAATTTAAAAATTTTGAACACGCTTCATAAAACGAAATCGTACTCTTTTTCCGCAACTAAAAAGATACAGAAATAGAGATTGAATCAATTACGGCACAAAAATATATTTTGAATTAAATGAATCACTTTAGATAACGATGAAGTAAATCCGAAAATGATCGGACATACACCGTAAATTGCGATGTTGCAAATTGAAAGAATAATTATTTATTAAAAATAGTATAACATAAACAGTTAAGGCAAAAAGTTAACAAGGTTGGTTAGAAGTTTTAAAATTTTTTCTAAACTTTATTTACAACTATAATTTATGAAGCTAAATATCTTTTATTATATATCCAACAGTCAAACAAAAACAAACGATTTAACAAATTTAACAAAATTGTTTTTGTTATTTACATTATACTATTTTTACCAAATAATTTTTGCAATATCTCAATTTACGGTATATACATATGCATGGGGTCGTCAACGGGGGGCAGCTGCTCCCCCCTGGAGCCTTGAAACTTTTTAATCAACCGGCCATGATGAGTATTCGTAAGGGCGTAATGAACAATTTGCCAGAAACCCGCGAAAATTCTGTTTTAATTAAGATTTTATTCTTGTTTAATAAAATATTAAGCCTTTGCAACTTATAAATTTTATTTTTCCTATAACTCATATCCTTTTTCTATTGATAACGAATTAAAGTTGTTAAATCCATTACGAATCCATGATGATTTAAATATCTTTGGAAAATAATAAGCAGGACCAACAATATAACCGGTTGTTAATAGAGCAAACTGTTAACCATAATGCCTTATCATAATTAGATTCCTGAAAAGTTCTACTTGTCTTTGTACACCGTGTGAAGCAAAGGCAAAAGAGGGCGCGGTCTTCCTTGTTCAATATTTTTCTTTTCTTCGAAAGGTGCCGGCAACTAAAAGGTTTAGTTAATATGTGTTGCACAACGAACATATTACAAAAAATATTTATTTCTTTGTAAGAATTTAAGTTTATATTTACTTTGATTTTAAAAATGCACTACCGGTGAATAGGGATACACAGCTAGTACTTAAAACACACGGAAAAGCGAGCCGAATCGGATGAACAATAAAAAATAAACGACGCAAACGTAAAAAATACTGTTGCTACTCGAATTATCGGGTACTAAGTATTGTACGAAACGGCTCTAGATAATATATTTTTCTTTTAGAATACGAATGGGCGCACAAGCAACACACTGGAAGCAACGATTACGAGTCAAGTGGTGACAGACGTACGCACAAGACACACAAACAGTAACCTGGCATTCGCATAAGTGAGTACCGTGGACAACAAAATTTTCCTGCAGATTTAAATCAAGAAGCGCCCGTAATCTAAATTTCTTTTAAGAACATTTAAATCGTCGGTGAGGTATCGCTTCGTAAAAAGATACCCCAGACAAAGTACTTCACACGATAAACATAAATTCATCAATTCCATGCTTATATCGGTGTGCTTGACATTAGCAATAATGAAGGACATGTAAGAGATAGACCAAGCAGTCGTGCCGGGAATCGCTGAATAAGTAGAACACTAGACTATGCTTGTATATTTGTCTATTTGATAGCTTTTTTATTTTGTTATTTTTTTTACAAATTGCTGCGTTTTCTCTGTCGGTGAGTTCTATTTTCTCTTGGTCCTTCTCAAAATACCCAGATACCCGAGATAATACGCTGTTGTAGCCATGCAAGAACCTATAGGAGATAATAACTCTCTTTAGAGAACGTGTAGTATAAATGTATGCAATCTCCTGACAAGGGAAGCAACTATGATGATGATGATATTTTTAGATTTTATTTTAGTGATTGCCAAAATTAATTTTCCTTTTCGCTACTGATTGACTATTTCACTTTTTTTCATAATATTTTAAGTTTTGGTGTTTAGTGCATGTGGCAATTATTTTTTATTTGCTCACAATTTTGTTTTTAGCATTTTCAGTTCATATTTTAGTAATTTGTTACAGGACTATATTTTTAATTTAAAATAACCATGAATAAAAAAAAAGAAGTGACTTATGGAACTATTTTGAAAGTATTGGATATAGTAGGAAAGCTAAGGATAATTTATGTAAAGGATTAATTTTCCTTAAAAGAGGCGCAACTTCTAATTCAAAATTATATTTAAACCGAAAACATCTTACTATAAATATATTATATTTAAGTACATTAAAACAGCCAAATAATTTACTGGCAAATTTGCCGAAACTATAAGTTATAATGCAAAATAAGGAAGAAGAAAACCGAATTGAAAGTAATTGTACTACAACTATAATTCTAACCAAAATTCAACAACATATATCAACGTTTACTGAAAATAAAAAATTAAGTTTAAGTAAAAAACATAGGATTCACAAGTAAATTCTAAAATTAATATATACGGATTTTCAACCACTTTCTTTTGTTGAAAACGAAGAGTTCAAAGAAATTGTACAAAAAGTAAGACTTTGTCAGAAATAATGCTACTAGCATTATATGATGAAGTTAAATGCAGCATTTTTAACAAATTTAAACAGGGGGAGAAACACTGGTTGACCATTGTTTGATGGTCATCAGTTAATAAAGCGAGTTTTATATCTATATCACTAGAGTGCAATGAACTAAACACAATCCACATCATTGCCATATAAAAGTTGTATTAATTCTTTTTGTAGTTTTTGCAGATAGTTGAATAATATGTTACAAATATGTCACATTGGCCCATAAAGGATTACGGAGATAATGAGCCTGCTTGATCATAAATTTCCAAACATAAACAAAATTTGAAAAGATTACTAGAGAAATTAGCCAAAAAAGTACTTATCATGTTCTTTAATTATATCTCTGAGGCGAAGGTTAATTTCAACAGCTAATCAAGTGCTACAAATTAAAGGCTATAACCGTATTACTGTTACTGTAAGAAAATCATTTAGGAATCAAATAAACAGAAATTTTCTGTCCATTATTATAGTAAGTCACTAGGCTTTACTACCATCTTGGATCACAGATTTAAAAATGTTGAATTTTCTGAACCAAATTCTGTAGAAACTATGAAGAAAAATTGATATGATTCAGTTAACAAGAAAATCTTCAAATTAAAAGTAGACAAAAATACATCTAAAGTGGCGGTAGTAGTAGAAAACAAGCCATCTACTTCCAAATTTTGTGTTTAGGAAGAATTTGATACAGCAATATCAAAAGATGTTCAACCATCAGGAACACCAATGTAACAATATTAGAGGTCCAAAGGTAAACTGTAAAATTAGTTTAATGTATACTTTGAACTTTATCAAAATTTCGGTATTTTCGTTGCTATAACTACATAAATTGAAAGCTGCAAGTAAATAATTTAGAAAATTGAATATAATCTTATCCCGTTTTGAAATAAATTATATAAAAAAGACAGTGAGAAACATTTGAAATTGTTTGCATATTAAATTTTTCAAAAATTGTTATACAATATTTAAAAATAAATATAAAATGAATATATAGATTAAACTTCTTGTCTTAATGAAATAATTTGAAAATACATAACAGCAATATAAAACAATTTTTATGTGTAATAACACTCTTTTATTTAACCCGGCATCATTGTGGCCGGGTATCTAATACCTGACAGTTTTTAAAACCCTAATACCCCTTTAAAGAAAATACGCGCGTTATTTGCCGCTCACAGTAGCTGCGGTCGTTGACCTCTTTGAGAGTATCAGCTATTCTATTTAGTGTCACTGAGGCTACAGTGGAGTTTGCACGTCTGTGAAGATATACCCGGCCCCACAATGGCCACGTAACATTTATATATACAACATGTTTATTGTTTTTTATTGTTTATTGACGAATTGTACATCCTTTTTCACAGTTTTATGATACAAAAATAATTGACTTCTAGCCTTGTTTGAACAAGCTTGTACCAGTGACAGTGAACAGTTTTGTTCAGACGACGAATGAGGAAGAGTATGAAGAACTTACCGAGAGGCTTATGTATACACGTATTCATGAACAAGTTGGGGAAACTATGACCTAGCCTCTGAATAAAAGTTGGAAAACATATATACGAGATGTAAAGACTGTCCCTCTGGCAAAGACAAAAAAGCAAGGCATAACTGCAATAAATGTAACAAGCCTAATTGTATGCAACACATTATCCCAGTATGCCAAAGTTGCATTGATCTCGATAGTGATTAACTTGGTATATAAGTAATAAATAAGCTTTGTTTTACATAATTCATAATGTGATGTTAACGTGTTAAAAACAACCATTTTATGTTTTGTGCCTAAATTATTATTTTTTGTTTTTGAATATATATTCTAAGTTAGGTTCTATCAAATTGATCTCAGGAGAAAAATGTTTAGTTTTTTCAAATTCTTGATGATTCTCATTTTATAATAAATAAATGTTTAATTTTCATAAATAATGTATATAATTACCTATTTCCCTAATATAGCAAGATTGATTCAGTGTACAATAATGTATATGGGTATTAGATACCCGGCCACAACGGCGGTGTTCTGTTTGGCCGCCACAATGACGCCGGGTTAAATCCATTACTACATAACTAACGTATAAAATTTTGAAAATGACCTTGAACATCTCGGTACAATTCTGTTTTTCAAGGGTTTCGGAAAAAATTATGAAGCGTTTCAGATCAAATTCTTTGAATTTTTGTGGTTATTCGTTGTCGCAATTGGCCCACATCTTGAACGATCGTCTCAAAAACTTTAAATATTTGATTGTGCTATCGATAGGCAGTATTAAATCGGGAAAAGCTCTTTAAAGAGCTTGCAAACGAGCGTGTAAGAAGTGGCAAAATAATGCTCACAATAAAAATTCCTTTTGATGAGATACATTGTGTTTAATTTCCAAACAAACAATTGAATCTAACCGATAGTTAAACATTACGACGAGAGACTGCCATCTGTAACACTATTTATGGTAGTTGTAGTAACATGCCGGGCTCCTTGGCAAACGACTGGAGTTGCCCCGGATTCATAGAAGTAGCTCCGTAAATGGCCCACTCTGTACATTTATAGTATAAAGTTATGACAACCGAATTACGAAAAAACAAATCAATTCAGTACAAGCTGCCGAAGGACTCAAACCAATCAGAGTCACAATCAGATGTAATCAGCTTGCAATTGAAAAGAAATTAAAATAGTTATGACCACCGTCCCCCAACTGGAAAAAACTCGCGGCTATTGCGACAAAAGTTTAACCAAATACACATGTAATGTAAATAAAATAATTAGTGCAAAAACTATTTAAAACCAAAATAATTTTTCATTTAATTAATAACTAAAATATACTTGATAGAATTAAAATGCTATTTAAAAGTGAAATTATTTTTTAGGAAACGATTTTCAATAATTACTTTAGTAATGCAATACTTCGCCTACATTATTTTCTGGTGCAATGGAAGTTCGCGCACATTATTATGATTGCGAAACCGGGCAAAAATTAGCATGCTGTTACATCTTATCGTCCCATTTCCTTGTTACCTGTTATGTCGAAGGTATTGGAGAAATTGATATTAAACAGATTGCAGCCATAACTATTTAATGTAATTCCAGAACATCAATTCGGTTTCTTAAAACAACATTCCACGGTGGATCAGCTACACAGAGTGGTAAATGTAATAGAAAGAAATTTGGAAACAAAAAATGTTTGTAAAGCGGCATTTCTCGATGTCCAACAGGCTTTTGATAAAGTTTGGCATAATGGTCTATTACATAAATTAAAAATTCTGTTACCAACTAGGTTATATCTCTTGTTGAGTTCATATCTGCATAACCGATATTTCCAGGTGCGCTATGAACACATGTTTTCAGAACTATATCGAGTTCTAGCAGGAGTACCCCAGGGATCAGTTCTAAGACCCACGCTGTATTTGATACATACAGCAGACTTTCCTGTAATTGAAAATGTACAGGTAGCTACATTTACCAATAACACGGCAGTACTTTCCGAAGATGGCAAGCGAATATCTTCAAAAGGCCCTTATCGAGGCGGAAAGCTGGTTTAAAAAGTGGAAAGTTCAGATGAACGAAAGTAAATCGGTAAACGTTCATTTCACGAATAGAAAAGTCATAACTCTAACTGTCAGGATAAATGGACTGAACTTGCCTGTGAGAACAACAGTCAAGTACTTGGGATTACACCTAGAAAGTCGCTTAACATGGAAGCAGCACATTCAGACAAAGAAAGAGAAATAGATATTCGTGTCAAAAAAATTTACTGGCTTCTAGGAAAAGAATGCATACAGCAAAAAGCTAAATCTTCTCTCTTTTAAGAATACAGATTTAGATATCAGAAAACATTTCATAAAGAGCTTTATTTGGGGCGTTGCTCTTTATGGATGCGAAACGTGGACGCTGCTAAAGAAAGACAAATGCAAACTGGAAGCGTTTGAAAAGTGGTGTTGTCGACGCATGCTAAAGTCAAAATGGACGGATAAAATTTCGAACCGCATGGTATTATTCAGAGCTAAGGAAAAACGAGAAATACTAAGTACAACAAAAAGAAGAAGAAATTCGGCCATAGGACACGTTATACGCCACTCAATGTGGATTAGCAACTTATTAGAAGGAAAAACAACAGGGAAGACTCAAAGAGGAAGGCCTCGAAGGAGATTTATGGATGAAATAAAAGGAAGGAGGGCATACGCGGAAGTTAAAGCATCAGCCAGAGCACGCGAAGATCTGCCGCGTGGCCATGTTACCCACCAACCCTTGGGTTTAGGAGAAAATGATGATAAGGAAGAAATAGCGTTTCAAGTATTGATAATAAACGTTTGATATACACAAGTATATTGAAGTCTGTTTGGACCTTCGGAGTACAGCTTTGGGATTGTGCTAAACCTACAAATCTGAAGATAATGCAGACCACGCAGAACAAAATTCTTAGGCTTGTAACCAAGGCGCCATGGTATGTATCAAATCTAACCTTGCATCAGGATTTAGGAATAGAGTATGTGACAGATGTTATTAAAACTCATGCTCGAAAACACGCAAAAAGACTTGAAAGTGATCCGAACAAACTTGCTGTTGGACTGCTGCATACTGTTAATGATAGGAGGCGGCTGAAGCGTAAGAAACTTCATGACCTTGTTTAAGGTAAAGCCTATCGGGTAGTGGGTACTTCTCCCTTCATGCTCAATATTTCCTTAGTTAAGAATATTGCGAAATGGCCTAGATGGCCAGTTTGTAATACAATAAATCATGGGGGAAAAAAAACTTCAACGAAAAAACATAATTGAAAAATTTTAATTAAAAAAAAAATTGACTTTCAAATCGGCTTCGTTTTAAAAATCTTGGCTTTTTTTACACCAGCCGCAAGCTCTACATATGAAAAAACTCGTTTTTCGGTTTGTGTACAACTCCCAAATCGTCTTAAATTGTTTTTTCTTTCTTATTTGGTTATTTTTACGTTATTCTTTAATTGAAATGAGGGATATGTGTAACCTACGCTGAAAGTAATTAATTCTGCGATTAAACAAAATAACCGGCTAGTTCATTTTAGAAATTACTGTACCACTGAATTTTGTAAATAAATCTCTATTATTTTCATTTTACTTGTAATATTATCGCGAAGATCTTCTTTCTCATGGGTTACACAAGAAGTTTAGCCATCATCGACTCAACATAACTTTCTTTATAATATTTTAAACAACGCTGTCTAAATAGCTTCTATGTTAAAAAATTATTTCTGTGAAATCGAGTTTTCTTCAACAAAATCATAAATTCAAAACAGTGACGGGCTTCGCTTTTATTATGAAAATATTTTAAGACGCACTTTAAAAGTACGCATTTCGACAAGAATTTTTCAAATAAAAAATCTTAATATAAAATGCAATCTACGATTTTATGAGTTTACATCAGAACTATTATTTTTTTATAAATAAGCGAATTTTTTCACGGAAATTGGCATTTCCTCGTGTTGTTTAATGTGCATTAAAAATAATTCATTACATTAAACTGCAGAAAAAAAGAAATATTCGCTTCTTGCGGCAGTAAAATACATACATTTAAATACGAACGGCGTACTACTTAATTTATTTGAAAAATAGAAAACTAATTAATACTAACTGGTAGAAAAAATACATATGTATTAATTAAATTTCAGTTTATTTATATACATAGATATATTAAGGAACGAGAATCCAGCATAAAAAAAAAATAAAAAAAGAAAAGACAAACTTGACGCGTCCCAGTAGAACATTACGGAATTCGCCCTCTTCCAATTCCACCGCGCTAAAAACACAAATACAATATAATTATAATTTACATCGATGTGAACAAACGCTAAATCGAATAATAAATCACAAAACAAAATACAGAAAAATGGAATAAAAACATCATTTAATTTTATAAAAACAAAGGTAGCTTAATAAACACATTTTGGTACATTTAGAACGTCCGAAACTCTCCAATGCACGGTGTGATTATTTTGGAACAGTCAGATTTGTTTACACTCGATAATTTGCGAATAAAACAAATATTCATGTATAATAAACAAAATTATTCTTCTATTAACATAATAATTTTAATCCTTGTACAAAATTAAAAAATTAATTTTGGAATAACACAATTCTATACTACTCTTTATTGGATCGGAAAATTCTAAGCATAACAGTGATCAATTTCTCTTCTGTAATGATCTTTACAAACAGATTTCGCGGAATGGAATCAAAATTAATTAATAGTAAAATTATTCGTTAATTAATGGAAATTATAAATAAAATAAAAACAAAATTTAAAGAATACATACAGTAAAATTTAACAGTCGCGAAGGATACGTTTCAAAATTTCTTCACCAATATCAAGTTTACTTTTCTACACCTAGTGTAACTTTTTACAGCATTAAACGTATAATAAACTATAATTTTAATTTTTTTTTTCGTTCATTTAGCTCATTCTTTTAGTTTTTTAAATTTCCCTCAAGTTATCACTTTATAACAATCTTGTCTTGTTTACTTTTAATTTAAAGTATATTGAAATATCAGTAACATACATAACAAGTAATATTTCGATCATTGATTATTTAATATCAACGAGTATACTCGTCAAAACATTTGCTTTGCCTTACTTTATTTACAAAATAATGTAAATTGATATTTAGTCTTTAGACGTATTAATACAATATACCATCCATTCATTGTCCCATAATAACGTAGTTTCACTTTAATATTTGTTTTTTATTTGGTTAACATGAACTTTTATTTTTGTTTCATAATATCCTCTTTAATTGCTCTACACTTCTAGCTTCTTTTTTAAGCAAATATAACATATTAAGGACAGTTTGAAAAATAATTATGTCAAAAATATCCCTTTCTTTTCTGAAGGTTATGTAAAAAGAAAGAAAAAAAAAGTACATATGTTACAAATGGGTAAAATAATTATGCCGCATGCGCCAAGAGAAACTAAATTTAATGTTTTGTTTAAAATTATGATTGTCTAAAATTTGAAATATTTAATACGAAAAATTCTATTGTACATTTTTTTTTCATATTACCTCTACAAAGTTTGTTGGTTTGTTCTTACCACTAAATTCTATAAATTTTACCTTCTTTATATGCAATTATTTTCACGTCATTTAGCGCTTTTATATTTAATTTATCGCCGGCACAATTTATAATTTATATTATTAAGTGATTCTGTAATGGATGAATTTACTTTCCTTAATTCCATTATCAAAACACGATAATATGTTAGGTTTATTTATTTCAATTTATGATTATTTTTACATGAATAGATAAAAAATATTCTTTCTGTGTAATAAACAAATCGTAGTCAACAAAATTATTTTATTTTATAGTTTGACTACGCGCGTGAATAATTTACATACTAATATTTTAATTAATCCTTTTGATTTTAATCTGTACATTAAATATTCTCAGGAAACAAAAAAAAGAAATTGTTAATATTATAAATAATACCGCATTACATAACATATAGACAAACTTACGAATTCAAACGAAGAAGCTCCTGGGCCAACATCGCCTTTTTTATCCGGTCCACCGCCCGGTGCTCCTGGAGTTCTACGATAAGAAGCCCTATCCTCCGCTGACCTTCCAGCTTCTTGTCTCATCGTTGGAGGCCTCGGTCTCGCACCTTCGGTCCGAACTTGTCTTTTCAACGTCGCTGGCACAATCTGCAATTGAACCAACAAACAGGTTATACTGCTATTGTTATGCTAATGCACAGATACGAATAAATCACGCTATTTAGTAGGTGCGGATACACTAGTTTCAACGGACTTAATCACATTGTTTTAAAATTTATAATTTAAATTTAAATTAAAATAACACTTTTTTATTAGGAAATAATTTTGTAAATGATTTTTAAACGGCAACTTAAAATTTTTTCTCGATGTAAAAAAATTTGATTACAAATTTGAAATAACTTTTTTACAACCGATGTAAATAATTACACTAATTATTCTAAAATTGTACCTTACATTTTAAAGTTATATTAAAATTTTTACAATTACTTTTCAAAAATATGTATTACAGAATAGAGTGAATTTTTTTTAAACTGTACATTATTTTCTTCACTAAATTGTTCAGATTATGTTTGAAATATTTTAAAACACAAAAAGTAAAAATTTATATTCTTATTTCATTTTTTAGTAAGATATAAAATAAAATTATCGATAGTTACTCGTATAGCGACAAAATTAGATGTTGAACTAAAAAATAAGACATCATACACATTAATATGAACTTTAAAGGAACAGAATGAATTGATGTGAGTAATGTAAATATTTATCAAATATTAAATGCTTACCTCGGCAGGTAACGTAAGAAAATCGCGAATATAACGAATTCCTTCGTTCGTTAGATACCAGTAATAATGTCGCCAGGCGAACTGTTCATTAACATATCCTCTCGATTTTAAACTCTAAATATCACAATACGAAATATATTTAAAATGTAAATTTTATCAAGGATCTAACATTAAGTTGAGAAAAGGAAATTTTGCATACCCCTTTTGGTAAGCGAGCATATAGGTCCTCTTAATTTTTGGTCTTATTTATAATGCATGAACTAACACAAACTACGAATAGGATCATTCTCATATTTCACAGGTTATTTTTAATTTAAAAAATCAATTTTCTAATAACGAAATAACTTCAACACAAATTTATAACAATTTCTTTAAAACTGAAAGAAGATAATTACACTAATTATTTTTAAATTAATACACACAAATAGTGTGAAACTTTTTAAAATTACTAACATTAAATTTGAAATATTTTAAAACTCAAAAATTACAAATTTGTGTGTTTTTTTAAGATTATTAACAAGATATAAAATAAATTCATCGATAGTTCTTCACATAGCAATTGAACTAAACAATGACAACAATTTCCATAAGAATATGAATTAAAAAAGACAATACGAACTAGGACACTCATCTGCTACTTCACTAACCGATTCAAAATATTCTTTCATTGTAAATTTTTCAATGAGAATATAATTTATTATTATAAATATATTTAAAATTAATAATCAAACAAGCAGTCAGTATAGGTAAAACATAATACAAAATAAAAATGTTTAAATTCTAAATAGTTTAAAGAAAACAAAAAAAACCTGAAACAATTTATCTTTTTTAAAAAGACTATTTTCCAATTGGATTACAAATTAAATGAGAAATTTTTAAAAAAACTATGAACTAATTACGTAAAAAGTAAAATGTAACACCATAAACTTCAAATTCATAGCAGATTCTGATTAAAATTTCTCAATATCGTTTTTTCCGTTGAAAAACCTTATCAATTAAACAAAATATAAAATATTTTCATTAACAACTGGTTTGTTCAAATTATACAAGTAACAAAATTTTATGGTTTTCCCTTGTTTTTAACTTTTTCTTTTTTGGTAAAAAATATATACCTGCATCGCCTTAATAACATGTAGGTTGGGTATCTGTTTCAATTCGGAGTGCGAATCGGCATGAAAGTCTTTCATTGCTACAATAACACCTTCTTTAAAAAGATGTTTATAAATAAGAGTCCGGTGCTCCTTCGGCATCAACATTCTGCAATATCGAAAAAACAAAATTAAGATAAATGTTTTAATGCAAAACATTTCATGTCTAACAAAAAACTTTAATATTCATGTTTCTTCTTATTCTATTTAAGATCAAAACGAGAACTTTACCTCTTGTTTTATTTAAAATTAAAATCAAAAACTAAATTTTTAAAACCCTAACGCAATCGCGCCGTATTAAAAGAATAAAATTGTATTTATCTTATATCAGCTTTCATTTCAGAATGTGCAGTCAGCATAAATTATGTAATATCGACTATATATCGATATTTAGTTTTAATAGATTTTATGCCAATATTTTGCAAAACGACAGAAACATTTTATTTTTTTTGTGGAAAGAAATTAATAAATGCTTTCAGTTTAAATTAAAATTAACTTTTATCACAATCAATATAGACAAGTATTGTATTTCGATGCATATAAAAACTGTTGTTACCTTGTATCGATATCGAAAATTTGTATCGAATCGTTACGAAAAGGCTTAACCGAATTTAACCGAATTCTGGGTTTAAGTTTGCAGCGTTGGTAATCGAACAGAAAATTTTTCACTGAGCGATTACAGCGCCATCAGTCGGCAATTATTTCTTTATTATGAAGATGAAAAATTATATTATGAAAAGAAATATTGTGAAAATATTATACATGAATTCTATATTTGTAATACTGCTTAAAATAAAAATGACTACACATTGAAATACAGAGTAATTTCCAACAGAAAATTTGTTGTTAAAACTATTGTTTGACGGAGTATAATCTTTGATTTTTTTTATTTGTTGATTATATTATGCTCAAAAATAATTTGTTTTTCGATTTAATTGCTCAAAGTATTTTAAGCCCAGGAATACAGTCCCTCGCACATGAAAATAGTAAAAAAATTGAGTGAAATTTGATATAGTTATAAATTGGCGCTGAGAAATTTTATTGTATATTGTTGTTTTGTTTAAATAAAAATTCTGAAAAATGGAAAATTTCGTTATTTGCGCAGTATGCTTCGGCACGTTTAAGAGAAAATTTATTTTATATAAACACATAGTTAAACAGAAACATTCCATAGAAAATAGGATACCAATGGATGAATTGAAGATGATGTAACAAAACTTTGGGATTCAAAGATATTGTTTATTTTTTTATATTTCCTTATGGTATATACATTTTATAGAGGAAAGGATGTGGTGAAGCATTTTAGTGCAAAATGCAAACAAATACAAAGCAAAATACTTATAATGTCTGTAAGGAGTTTCAGGGGCCAGACACTAGTGTTGTTTTGTGCATGCATTACCATCAGTTGGAAACAATGTTATTTACATTTTAGTTAAATCTGCATATTTTAATAAGTAGAACACCCTACAATTTATGTACTATACGGCATGTTGATGGTAATTGCACATAGTATACTATGATAATAACTAGTGCTGCGGCGAGTAGCAACTATGGAATTTTACACTACCATCAAAAATTTTAACAGCAATTTTTATTAAAACAGTAATAATTTTTTTAACGTTTTTGACAGTTATAAATTTCAAATCTATTCATTTTGTTTGGATATCTGTCATGTTTTGCTGTTTTATAATTCCTCCTCTGAACTGTTTTATTTTGGACTTCTTTAAGCAGATTAATTTAGAATTTTATTTTAGTTCGTAATTTCGTATAGTTAAATTTAAATTAAAACAATTTTCTTCATCAATTTTAAGTAATAAAAATTTTATAAAACTTATTTTTATAAACCCTATCAAATGCAATAGCATTTATTAGAATTGTATAATAATTTGTTTATTGCATAATTTATAAAAATTTAATATTTAAATTATGTTGATAATTTAAATTTGGACAGTGCATTTATTTTGAATGATTAATTTAAGTTTCGAGATATTAAGATGAAACTGTCTTTTATTAGCTCCAAATTGTTTCAGCTTTTATAAATTATATTTAAATTTAGTTCCATTTTGTTAATATAAGTTACTCTTTCTTTAAAAGTTCGTAACTTTGTAACTAAGTTCTTGCTCTTACTCATCACTAGGAACTTGTAACGTGACGTTTCAAAATATTTGGAACTTTACCCATCACTAATTTAAACTGTACATGGTTTCATTTTATTCCTACAATCTTCCTTAAAATTGGATTTTTTGTTATTTCTAATTGTTTAATTCCTTTCTTAAAATTTAGGGTTCCTGATCATTCGTTCAAAATGATTCCACAGTGATTAGAGGGATCCAACAAAACTTTACTGTACTCCCCTTGCCCCGAATGTTAGCGAATTTTAATTTGATTTCAAACATCAGTGAGGAGTGGCTCTTATGCTTAAATTGACTGTTCCCCTAAGGGCCAAAAGGCTGCCTGAGCATATTACCGATTTTCCTCTACCGTGTGCAACATTTACAATAAAATCACAGACCTTGTTAATGGTGAACAACTCAGCAGCAAACACAGAAGCCTCAGGCGAAAGCTTAAACTTAAATATAAAATTCTTTCCCGTTATAAAAGCAGCACCAGCAGGTTAGTGTTCTGATAATTTTGTCTTTGGTTTGTTACAGTTTAACAACCTTTTGAAACACTTCGCTGGAATATCGCAATTTTCTTTATCTGTTAGCCCTATTTTCTTTTCGTCTAGGAAACAAATACCAGCAATCAGATATCCTATTAGGTTTGTTTTGAAAACTTTGTAAAAACCCCTAACGTTGTTTTTTTGAACTTCTCTTCGATTCGTTTCATCTGTTTCTGTTCGTAACAGCGTTTTGCTGGTCTGAATGTTTCATTTACCTCTTTTCTAGCCATCCTGAATGGCTCGAAGTTTTTCATTTTTTTGTTTAGAATTCCATTTTCTCCACGTTTTTGTTTTGCGTGTTAATATTTCATCACATGAATCGTTTCACCATCTATGTTTCTGTTTCTATGCTTTAAGAATTGAACCCCTATCTAATTGTTTTATTTCATCTGCAATATCTGACCACAACCTGGATTCAAAGACGAATTGATTTTGATATTCTTTTCTAATTTCGCTCTTGAGTTTTAATTTCGTTAGGTCGTACTTACTTTCAATCGGTTTCTTACATTTCGAAAGGGAGTGAAATTAACTTTTATCTTATCAAATTTTGCGCCTTTTTGGACTTTAATGTTCATAATTTCTTTTACAGCGTTTCTACAAATTGCTACACGTGAGTTCTTTATATTTATTATCTAGTGACCACTATGTTTTTTGTTTACTGAATACTGGCATCATCTGCATGTTGAAAATTTTTATCAGTCTAATTCCATTTTTGTTGGTTCTTGTGTGTTGGGTACTTCTCCCTGTGTACTTTTTCTGTACATACTTTTCATTTTAAATTCCTATATCAATTAGAAGTAATATTTTGTTTTTTTAAAAATTTTTTTTTGTAAATTATATTTACTTCACAATTTCATCCACTTTTAAACTAATTTTTTTACAATTAAAACGATATGAGTGTGTGAATTTGTTTTATTCTCAACAAATAAATATAATTCAACGCAAACGTTTATTACAACAGATTAAAGATACATTTTCGATACATGAACTTTAATATGTGTACAACTATTGTCCATTAAAAATTAATATTCCTATTACTTCAGCTTGGTGAGTTACAATCTTCAATTCCTGAATCAGAATATTGTGGCGTAAATGAGTTTCGATTTATATTCTCATTATTGGAACGTAGAGGTGGAGATGATGGATAACTGATATCGGAATTGCGTAAATGATATAATATACAATCATTGTTCTCAGTGGTGCAATAATATCTGTAAATAAGGGGGAAATAGTAAAATAAATAAACAAATCATAAAAATATATATTTAAAAGTGAACCTGAATTATCAAGTTTTGAAATTCTGAAATTTTTGAAGTAATGAAACATGAAAATAATAGAGAAATCTCGAAATTTATAGTTTTTGTTATTCCGATAAAACAAACGAAAGCAATAAAAAAACTTCACAAAATTATTTTATTAATTTTTTTAAAAATATGTCAATCGCAGGAAATACAAAATTATTGTTGCGATTGTTTTTCATTTTGTTTTGTTTTATCATGGCTAAAACTGATACCAGAACATTTAATTAAAGAAATTAAAATATACGAGTACTATTACTGGCGTGTTAACCTAACAATAGTTACTGATAATATTCTGTTAATGCGCTACCCCTATCTGTACCTGACTTTGATTGTAACTGAGTTTATTATAATTGTAAGATTCTTAAAAGAATTAAACATTTAACATTCTACTGATTTAACAAGTACATATAAAACAAAAAATACGATTTGCAATGCAGAGGTGACCATGAATGATCACGCGTTTCCACATCTTTAAATGAAGACAAAATTACTTCTTTTATAATAGTATGCGGGCGACTCTCAAGAGGTTCAGCTAGTCTGAATATTTCCAATAATGTCAGCAATAGGGCATGTACAATATAGGATTAGGGAATATGAAGAAATAAGGAACTTGCATTATTGAACCATAACACTGACAAACTTCTTGATAGAACTGTGGAAAATGTCCCTTGGAAGCTATAAGAAAATTTTTCATGCCTGCTCAAAGTATACATTTTGTTTACTGTTGTTACGTTTAGTGTACACGTTTTTCGCACATTTAATATTGTAAAAAATAAATATATCGATTTGGAAGCAGTTAAACATTTCGTCTTATTTATAAACAGAAAATCCTATAAACATATTTACAAAAGAAAGAGAATAAATTTGAAAAATGTATTTTAATTAGATATAGAAGGAAAAATATTTGGATAGATAACATAAGAATAAAGAGGGGACGAACTTTTTTTGGGGGGTTGGGACTCGCCCTTGGTTTTTGACCTAACGACTTTAATGTATTATAGGACATTAGATTCTGAGGCGATAATAGATGGAAAGAACAACGGATTGAAGTAAGGAAATTATTGATGAAGATGGGAAGGAAAGGATAAAGGGAGCACTGTCAGGAGCCTGAAAGCCAAAGACCAAGATATTCGAATACAAAGAGCCAACCATTCGAAGAAAACATGGTTTGCGTCGCATACGAAATGAATTGAAACCACACAATAAGAAGTAGTCAAAATAAGAGTTACCGGAGAAAAAAATCATACGTAACACATTAAGATGAGAGGTCGTCACAATGCTAATAACTTTGAAGAAAAAGAAAAAATTATACATCATTTATGTAACACCATCTATAATTATTAAAAAAACTTATTGCGCAGCAAAAAGAATAATTTCTTATACTGATTTTTACATCAAACGTTAATTTTAAAATAAAATAAAAAAAAAAAAATGGTTTACTCTGCCACTGACTTTTTCAACAAAAAATGTTATATTGGTAAAATTATGTTGTACGATACTTATCTTTCGATAATTATAACAATTCGAAATAACCAATATAAACACTAAGTACAGAAAACGTCCTTGAGTATAAATATAGTTTAATATGTTTTCACATGTATAAACAATTTTTTCAGAGTTCCCAGGAGGCACTTGTGAGTTCTGAATGTTAGTACATTATGTTACCTCCCCCACGACCCCTTATGCAGCTGATAACAATATTGTTTTTAAGAATAAATATTTTCAGATAGATAACAACAGTTTAAATCTCTCTTAATAAACTTCTTTATCAAGTTGGAAAATTTATTTCAAACAAAATGAAAACAACTACTTCCATTACGCAGTCATCTCTTTTAACTGTTTCATGGAATGCAAATGGAATATTAAGAAAGAAAGCGGAGTTAAAACTTTTTCTTAAGCAAAAACGCATTGATATAGTGTTAATAACGGAAACTCGCTTAACTTCAAACAATGAATTTTTTTATAACTGGTTACATCACTTATAACTGCAGATGGAACAGCTGGTAGTGAAGTTGCTGTACTAATACGAAGGGAAATAAAACGCTTCCTTTCTTACTCTAGTTTCTCTTCTCAGCTTCTTGTCTGATATTTCGTTTGCAGCAATGTACTGTCTGCCAGGATATAAAATAACTGAAAATAAAATCGCTATTCATCTAACGTGTATTAAAAAAGAGTTAATATGTGGAGGCGATTTCAATGTCAAACATACTTATTTCACCTCAAGATTAACAAATCTCAGACGAAATCTTCTTAGAAAAACTGTACATAACTTAAATTTACAAGTCATAGCCCATGAAAAACCTACATACCGGCTGTCGCACTTTAACAGGTTATCGGATATAACTGACTTTTTTGTCACCAAAGTTGTTAAAAAAGACTATACTATTCATGCAAATCCACGACGGACTAATCAGTCACGCTCCTGTTTCGTAAAGATTATAATTTTCTAAGGAACAACATGAAAGCCGAAATTACGGAATACAAACCTTCCAAGTTCATCTCAAACAGCTAAACGCAAAAGACAATCCATTATGGAGAACAACCAAAAACATCTTAAAAGAACATAGCACGACTTTTCCTCTACATAAAGGTTATATTGAATGGATTAGATGTGAACACGATAAGGCATGTTTCTTTGCCGAATACTTATCTGGCAGTTTTAAACCGCATCGAGTGATATTTCAAATAAGAACGTCGAGGAATATGTTTAGCGGTACTTAAAAGTTCCGCTTCAACCCTCTCCGCCTATCAAAACATTTTCACTCGCAGAAGTGGAACAAGTCATAAAGCGGACGCCTGCTAAAAAATCTTTTGATCACGCGAATATAACCAATACAATATTAAAATATCTAAACACAAATATTTTTAATTCGAATTTTTCATTTCTTTAAAGTAGTAATTCACTTCTTACTTTCCCGAAGCTTGAAAAAGTCAGTAGTAAGCATGGCCCTAAAACCAAACAAGTCAGTTACTAAAGTCTCGTCCTATAGAGACAAATAAGTGTCTTGTGTTTAATGTGTTAAAAATCTTAGAAATGTTCATTCTACGAAGACTGCAAATGACACTACAAGAAGCAGAAATAATTCTAACCCATCAATTTGGATTCAGGAAGCGACATCCCACCATTCAGAAGTGTCATCTCGGATTGTTGATGCTGTTACTTCTTGTTTTCAAACTGACCGTTTTTGCATTACTGTATTTCATGATGTATGTCAGGCCTTTGATAAGGTCTGGCATCACGGACTGTCATACAAGCTTAAGAAATCATTACCAGTTATGCATTTTTATTATCGTACCTCGAATGTAGGACGTTTCGGGTACGTTACAAATCCAAATTCTCAGAACGGTGCCCAATACTAGCTTCCGTGCCTTAGGGTAGTGTGATCGGTCCAGTTCTGTATTCCATTTATACTGCGGATGTTCTAACCGCATCCTACCCGTCAATCCTCATATAAGAAGGTGAACTCTTCTAATTGCTGCAGATAGAAGACCAGAAATTCCAGCTCAGCTGGTGCAACAACGCCTTTTTATGTACTGGGAAGATGGTGCACCAAGTGGAAAATAAAAATAAATTCCGGTAAATCAGCCAGAATAACATTTTCTTGATGAAAAAGATCTTGTCCGGCATTTTTCTGCGAACTTAAACTGATTCCGCAGTTAAACTCAATAAAATACTACCTAGGCGTAATACTGGACAGAAAGCTTACATGGCTACCTCACATACTACTCTTACATAAAAACTTAGACGTTTGTTTTGGAGCATTGTATTACATAATAAGAAGAAAAACCAACTTATCTCTGAAGAATAACGTCCTGGTATATAATAAGATCTTTTCCTCAAAATGGAAGTACGGAATTGAGCTTTGGGGAGGGCTTCTGCAAACACCAACTGTAAACGTATTCAGCAGTTCCAGTCAAAGTTATTGAGAATGATGTGCAATGCTCCATATTACGTCAATAACGAAAGAATTCACCACGACATGAATGTAAAAACAGTCGCAGAAATCCATCATCAGAAATATGAAAACTTTCACCAGGCACCACAACTGCAAGTAAGTCCACTAGATTGAAGGACGTATACGATGACACCATAAACCATTCAGAAGGCTACAAAGAGAACACGCTGTAATGCACTGCGAATCCAGTAATTAGAGCAACTTCGTGTGCATCTGATTAATGACTGCTGACCATTGTTAATTACTAAACATCTTCAACTCATGTGCTAATTGTTTAATCATGCTACAGGTGTACATTTAAAAAAAAGAAGAAAAAAAATATTTTAATCATTAATAGCTGCTTGCTATTTTTACTCAAGATGAGAGTCACGACTGAAACATATTAACCAATAATTGCCGAACTTGTACTTCAACAGAATAAATTATGTAGTTTAACAAAAACAATGAGTAGTCCCATGTATAAAGGAATGATTTCCAGTCAAAATTTTAAAAAATGCTCCGAGAATAAATATCTTTTTTCGTTAAATTTTCAAGAAAGTCCTTTTCCGCTAGTTAACCGTTTAATTAATATATCTATTCTTTATAACAGTAACTCATAATGTGAATGAATAAAATCTATTAATATTTTTAGAATCTATTTTTATGATTATTTTTAAAATTGTTTTTAAAAGCGTTGTAATAGTTTTATCCATTTTTAATTGTACAGTTTTTAACTTAAAAGTTTTATAAAATATTTAATAAAAATATAAACAGGATTATTTTTAATTTAAGCAAAATAAAAATATGTTTATTATTATATAAAATGCTCTACTATCGCTCGATTTTGAGCGTTGTGACTTTCTGCTTGTATATTTTTGAACAGATATGGGAAGCGGTGGCCTGAGGCGGAGAGAGAGGAACGATCGCTTTAGGCACTGGTAAAAATAGTGCCAAAATTTGTACCAAAAATTTTTAAAAATAAAGTATCATCGGGGAGGCGCGGTGGGAGGGATGGTTCAGGACATTCGGCCTGCACAATTTTTTTACTTAAACGAACGATATGAAATATTAAAATTATTCAAATAAAATGAACTATAAGCAGGAAATTAAAAAATAAACTCAGCATAAAAACATAATTCTCCTAGTGGTATATACTTTTGTTTTAATTGATTAAAATATCTTTCGTCTCAGGCCCGTGCCCAGAATTTTGGAGGGGGGGGGGATTTTCTTTACGTATTTATTTTATAAATAACAATACGTTTTTCACTAATATTTTACTATTAATAATTTCCATCATTTTGATTTATACATCAATAATTTACATAAATGAATTACCGTAAAAGCATTAATAAAAATTACATGTGTTATTAATAATACTCGTAATAAAAAATTTTGCATAAAATATTAATGAAGTACCTAAAAATATAAAGCATATTTTTTCTTTTAAAGGTAGGTAAAAATACCCTAAAAAATCATCAATGTTTATTTTAAAATTTTGATTTTTTTCAGATTTTTGTGTATTTATAATAACTATTTTAGTTCTTATGAGCCCCCCCCCGTGGACACGGCCTTGTTTCGTCTGGATAATTTTAGTGCCGTAGATTGAGCTGAAAGTGGCGATAAATGACTAGTATGGATAATAATAAGTCTCTTCTGATCCACCTCTACTTTCCTAACCTATTTGTGATGACAATTACAATGCTTCTACATTGCTTCTGAACGTTCTTCTTTATACTTTTCGCTTTTATCAATCAGCCTTCCGATTCCTTATTGTGCGTCTTTTATTTTCTTCATTCGAATCCTTTTTATCCTTTACAAGGATATCTAATCGTGTAAACATCTGATCCCATCTCTCTTCTTTTTTTACTTTTTGGGCTAATGTCTATTTTAACGCCCCCTCCCTCCGGCCCTCCAAAAAAATAAAAAATAAACGAAGTTAGTTTTTTGATTAAATAATGTCCGATTAACTGTTGATATCACATCGACGTTGTTCATGTTACAAGCGTTCTGCGTATATTTTTCAGTTCCGCGGTACGCTAGATCAGATTGATAAGCTTTTTTCTTCTTACCGTGATCGCGAGCTAATTTATATCAATACTTGATGAGATTGTTTCAATTTTATATTCATCTTTCACCTGGTGGCATCTTCTCTTCTATTTCATTCTAGCCGTCAATTTTAGTCTTTCTTTCTTTTTCTACCTTCTCAATTTCTTTCTAGCTCCTAACCTCCCTCTGTTCTTCAGTTTTTACAGCTTTTCTTTCACGTTTACCTTACCCAGCTGTTTCACTTCTTTTAATACTATTCATTCTCATTTTATTTCGTGTTCTCTCTACCTTTTACTGTTTTTTAAGCGATTCACTTTTATTCAACCTAATGCTGCTAGAGTTTCCTCATGCTTGTCGCATTTAATATATCATGATGGAATTGTTGCGGTATCAAGGTCAATAAAAATTCATTTGAAAATTTATTATGTCTGCACAATATTGGAATTGCCCTAATCTCAGACACTTGGCTTCGGTCAGTCTCAAATGATAATATTATAGGCTTCGGTCAGTCACAAATGATAATATTATAGGCTTCGGTCAGTCACAAATGATAATATTATAGGCTTCGGTCAGTCACAAATGATAATATTATAGGCTTTAGGCTGGTCACAAATGCGATTGTGATGACGGATGTGATGGTTCTGCTATCTTCATTAGAAATTACGTTCTTCCCTTTTTCGCTCAAGATGTTTCTCTGCGTTCTAAACAATCTAATATCATTGCCATCTCTATCTCTTGTAACCTTGCTCCTCCTCTTACATTGATTTCCATTTATGTTCCCTCTAACTATGACCATTTCCCTCTTTCTGTTTTTTCAATTCTACCTCATAACCGCTTATCACGGGTGGTGATAGAAATGCTCAATCTCCATTGTGGGGTTGCAGAGTGTTTATAATATCAGCGGCACTATCTTCGAGAATTTTATCCTTTCCAATGATTTAATGATCCTTAATGATTTATCTCCTGCTTATTTTAAGAGACCATCTACCTTTAGCTTTCTTCATTTGATTTTTTCTTTTTTTAATATTGGTTTTAACCACAGAATCCGTATTGATAGTAATCATGTTCCTATTTTAATCTGAATCTTCCTTCTCCTAGTTATTTCAGCCTCTTCATTCTATTCCATAGAATTAGTCTAAGCCAAATTGGACTCTGCCCTGCTCTATTGCAATTTTTCGTTTCGTAATATTCAACCTAGTTCTGATCTCATACGTGTTTATAACTTCTTTTTTAAAATCTGTTAAGACTACCATTTTAGTGCTTTCTCTCCATTTGGCGCAGTATATCCTTTTCTCTATTTGTTGGAACGGAAAGTGCAATGCCGCATTTAATGATAGTTGCAAACTTCTAAAAACTTTCGTTCAAGCCCTGCAGCCGAAAATTACATCCAAAAATTGTCTTCCCCTCATTAACGGGGAAACGCAAAAGATCGATGTATACTGAAAGTTTCAAAGAAGTCTTCTTGGAAGAATTTCTACTCTTCCCCTTCACACATATCTGAAGGATGGTCAGAACTTTTTAATTCCTATTGAACGCCTTATTAATTTCAACATTCCTGTTTACAGCCTATTACTTTTTATTGATTTTGTTGTTCTCGCTTGTATTCCTAGTTTCGATGAATTATATTCTATTCTTTTCTCGCAAAATTCTCCTCTTCACATCTTATACTTCTGCCTTCAATATTAATAAATTAAAATCTGTTTTCCAGGTCTCAACGGTCTGGCTAGTTTCATCCATAAAAATCTGTCTAAATAATCCATTAGTATTCTCTTTGAACTTTTCAATGTCCTTCATTCCAGCGGCATTACTTCTCCCTATGGAACGATTTTATCATCATTCCCCCCATTCCTAAAAATAGTTCTCCCTAATGCCCAATTTTTCCTTAATATCTTGTATCAGAAAACTATTTGAAGGTATGATGAACAAGCGCAAATTTTTACAGTTTTACCCCAAATCTCTCAAAAAAGTAATGAAAAATGTATTTCATCGGAAAAAACAAGTTGTGCTCAAAAATTTGGTAAATTTAAAAAGCTCCAATCTTTCCCGATACAAAGTAAAAAAAGGTTTACACTGAAAAGAAAATGAACAAAATGATTTGGCAGAGAATTTAAGAATTCGCAAGAGTTATTAGAACGCTTAATAATTATACTCAAACATTATTTTTCTTGTATCACAAATAAAACAGTTAAAATTTGATATTGTTTTTACAGATAGGTCATTCGTGTGCAAAATAACAAATACAAAAACATACTAGAAGACACCAATTCTTAGTTAAAAACTTATTCCCATTAAGCTATTCTCATCATTTTAGATAGAAATTCTGATGTGACTAACTTTATAATGTCCTATCAGATTTTACGTAAATAAATTTGTTAATAATAATACTAAAAAAAAAAGTGAACATTTGGTTTTGAAAAAAACGAAATACAATTATAACTTAAGATAAGTATTCTAATAAATTGTCTTCAGAACCGTAAAAGTTTGTTATGAAAATGTAAAAGCTGTGTACATAATCGTTTTATGTCCTACATGCGGGTTGTCAATTAGCGTGGATGGACCGAAAAATCGAGAAAAAGGTTGCTACGCACCATGCGACCGAAATAAATCGTTTAAACAAATTAAATTAAAAATTAACGCGCGGTAATAAATCTTCAAATCCGATTAAAAAATATCTTCTTTAAAAACGCCGATTAAGGGACACTTACTCTTGTCTGTCCCATAGTGCTTTATCCGGTATATCAAAATGATCGTCGGACTCCATATGTTTCAGTAAATTTTCTTTTGTATTAAACTTCCTTTGACATACTATACATTCCAGACTAGTAATTTTATCGTTAATAAAATTTAACAGTTTTACCTAAATTTGTATAAGAACAATTTATGCATTAAAGTAAATGTTTAATAATATGACCGATTTTCTTTACGCAAATGTCACTTTTGCTGAAATTTTAAAAAATAATTTTTATAAATATTCCGTTAGTTGAATAAAGTATAAATCATCTCCTCTTGAATTTCATTAATATTTCACCAAAAAGAACTTCAAAATTGGTAAGATTTTCAAAATATAATAATACTATTCATTGTTCGATTTCTTTGCTTACAATTTATTTCGTTATTGATTCTAAATTGTTTGTAACATATTCCATATGCACAGTTTTCTGAAGGGAGGTGACTAGAAACTTTTTCAAAATATAACTCAAAAAGACACAGTAGATGAAGAAAAAGGCGAAAGTGGAAGATGTAAAATTGATCTCTTTTCAAATAATTATCGCGATGATTGGTCGAGATTTACGTATTTTTCTCGATATTCTATCTCGGCTCCAAGAATATTATAAACAAACTATGATTTCATGATAATGAAGTAATTCCATTTTCCTCTCCCCGTGATACGAAGTTTAGTCAGCTTAATACTTCAAAAAAACATTATCGATAATGTGCCTTGTTATTTCCGAGAAACCCGAATTCCGATATAGATAAATAAAAATAAATAAAACCGCATAAAATGTTCGACTCTTATCGCAATATAATAAGGTTCAAATTTAAAAACGTGTAAGTTAAAAAACAAATTTTAAAAGCTAAAAAAAGAAATGATTGATTTTTTATGTAACAGAATTTTTTGCTAAAAACGGGTCTCAATTTGTAATAATCCTTAAATCCAACAAACCTTCTCTGAAACCTTCATTTTATAAACCTATCGCTCTGGTTTATCGTTGCCGGAAAAGGTTTGAAATGATATTTAAGAACAAGCTTCACAGGTGGTGGTCTGAGAGCCAAGATATTTTTCTTGAAAATGTGTTTGGTTTCAAAGCCGGTCTCGGAACAACTGATTGCTTCGCTTATTTATTTAACGATATTTATTCCGCCTGTATTAAAAACGACTTTCTTAAAGAGAGCTTTCGATAACGTATCCATCCTACTTTTATTTGTACAATTAACACGTCCAGCTTTATTATGTAATCTATTCTGTTGTAAAATTCTATTTTTTGAAAATCCTTCCATCATGGAATTCGTAATTAAACATTTATACAAAGGGCTGCCTCAGCCCCGTCTTATTTAATTTTTACGTTAAATCATTTTTTAATGTTCAGCTTTTTTCGTAATACTCAAATTCTACCATTCGCCGATGTTTTACACCATCAATAAAGACGTTGTAAATTGCAAACTACTTCTAATTGCAACGCCCTTTCCTTAGAATCAGCTTAGAAATTTTTCTCTATCAAGTCCTGTATTTCTATATTTACCACTGGACAGTTTCCCCTGATATTATACTACTGCAGATTCTTTGTGAACCTCTTCTTACGAATTCCCCCCATATTAATTATTTGGATTTACATTTAGATGCTAGATTCGCACGGTTGCATCACATACGAAAACTGCAAACCCGAGTTTATAAAATGTTTAATTCCTCAAAGCCAACAGCAACACCGCCTGAGATTATCATCCCTTAATCTCACATTTATTTTAAAATTTCTTGATTTTATCCGGGCTTGACTGCGCGATATTTTATGGTTCTACCTCTAAAACTAGCCTTCATATATTGGATATTATTTAGAATATTGTTATGAGGTCAATTACGAAGTTCATCCCTAGTTGCGTGCCTCCAGGCAGAGATAAGAGTTTTTTTTACTGTTTCTGAACACATTAGGGCAGATCAATTTTTAAGTAAATACTGCAATTTTCACCATCTCTTTCTAGCCGTCTTTATGAAATTTACTCCAAACTGGAGATTCGCCTATTCTAAAAATTCCGCTACTGGCTAGAAGAATCGCCCCCCTATATTATAGATACAGTTGTGCTTTAATTCTCGCCTGCGCAAACCGTACAACTCATTACATCAATGTAATATTTCACTCGTTCGACTCGGTATCTTGCAGTCGTCTCCTCAATTCAACAAGAACTCTGGTTTGACAGCATCGTTAGAAATGTGTATTCCGGTCATATCGAAATATTCATTGATGGCGTCAAATTCCCGAGACCGGTATATCTTGTGGGTTCCAGCTTTACTATTTCTGTTATGACGGTTCAGAAATTTATACTTTCCCCTGTGAAGCATGGGTATTCACTGCAGAATTATTGGCCATTGATAAAGCCTGCGATTTTATTTTAAATGTTATTGGTGCTCACGGAAAGTTTATATTTTACAGCGGCAGTCAACCTTAATGACGCTGAATAGGAACCCGTTGGTTTATGAGAAATCAAATGTAAATGCCACGAGACCATTAGTAAAGATGGATAATTAGTTTTTGTTGGATCCCTAGACACCTTGGAATTGGATTGAATGATTTTGTAGACCGCGTCGTTGGGAAGGCGACTTTGATAGGTATAAAATTTTGTTTACTCCCGCCTACGATGTATAGCACAGAAGATAAAATTTGATAATCATATTAATTGGATTGAATACAGAAAGTCATCATTGGTAGCTGTTACAGTATCGTTTCGGCTTTCAATCGTTTCCGCACTCTGGTATCTTCTCCATAAGCATTCCGGCTCGTTCTACACGCAGGTTCATAACCACAATGTATTATATGAAGATTGCAAATGAAGCATTCCGCATATAGCCTTGAACTTTTCCAATTCCTCGGCGCATAATGATGACTTGTTCACACTGATTTCGTAAATAACGTTAATCGTCTGTTGTTTTGTCCTGACAGGTTTCAAAATCATGCTATGTTTTTCGAAGAATTAACCGCTAGTAACATTTTTCCACTATGGTTTCCGTCCAGGAACGAAAATATAAGACCATATTTTAATTGTAAGAAAACTAGAACCGGCATATATTTATATACTATAGACCCAAATTTTGTTTTATCTTTACTATGTCAGATTAAGAGTTTTACAGTGGCTGCTGTATATTGTATTGTATCCATTAACATGCCGTGTACTGCATTAGGATATTGGATAGTCTCAGAAATCTCAAGAGCAGCTGGACTTTCTGTTCACTGTCTTCGAGAATTTCAGAGAGGGAACTGGACGGGCGTAATTGGGACCGGAAAAGGTTGAATTTCGGACAGTCTATCAGAAGATGGTGAATGGACAAGGGAACAGAGTATACGTTACAAGTAAGGGGATATGATTTATTTAGTAAAAAGGAATATGCGCAGATGGCATAATATAACTTCTTCTTTACAGCGAATCTTGATGAAGTTATCCAAATTCCAGTATTTGAGCGGACTGAACGCAATTTGTTCAAAGTGGAAACTTCTCGCCAATTTTTCGACTATTCCTTTTTTAGCAGGGATTTGACTGTTATAGAGAAGTCCGATGAAGGGACTGGTATGTCTGGAATCGGGAGGCATGAAGAGTAGCTCTTTGGCTGCAAAATCCACCACCTCATTTCCCATGAAGCCCTTGCATCCGGGAATCCACACGAAGGTAAAACGATTCGAAGCGGTAGACATAACTGAGATTATATCTTTAGCGATGGGATTTTATTTTGGGTTTTAAGTAGCCGGTTTTGAGAGGCTAGATATACGAGATCAGCGTCATGGGTTCTCGATCATTGCGGACTAAAACAGTAGTGTAGTATTAACGTGAATGATTCGTCTTTTACCTGTTCGTAAAATGTGAGCCTCTGCACTTTATCTTTGAAATCGAAATCGTGAGAAACGGCCATGTGTAACAGTACTCCCTCCCAAGTATGGCAGCAGTGATCGCAAAATAAACAAAATATCGACTTTACGGTTGGCAATAAATCTTCGCTGTTCAATTTGTAACTTCCATTTAGTTTTTTATAAGCAAAATCCTTTTAAAATAACACATATAACACGTTACCGTAAGCATACGTTCGTAAAAATTATGCGTAAAAATCTGAAATATTTTTTAAAATAATAGAAAAAAAAAAAAAATCAGAAGCAAATCGGTAATATGTCTCGCGCGCGGCTTCATGATTTTGATATTATTTCAGCAAAATGATACGAAAATATTTTTTACTAGTATTTTAACCATTTTCGCCCCCGTGATAACTGAAAAGAATAAAAATGCGAATACCATCGAAAAACTTTGTTTTTTTTCTATTTTTTTATGGGTGCGCCAGCGGCCCTAACAACTAGAAAAATTAAAATACGGGGTTAAATCGAGAGACGATTAGAGATAGAGTATAGGAAAGATTTACAGGTATTATAGCCGGAGATGGAAAGGAAAGGATAAAGGAAGAATCATAAGAAGCAGAAAGACCCCCACTGCTACGATTTTGGAGTACAAAGCAGAGGGTTCAAAAGCAAGGGCGTGACATTCAAAAGAAAAGTGATTCGCATCACAAACGGGAGTAGTGATAGACCTGTGAAGGGGACAATCGGGAGAGGAGAACAGCGAAAAATGAAAACGTGAAGAGGGAAGAAGAAAGTGATTAAATCGCAATCCGATTAAAGAAACGATCGTTGAGCGCTGATAAGAAGTAGATTGAAACCACGGCTGAGGACAGGGAACCAGTTGTATTTGAAGATAATGAGAGGCAGGATTAGAAAATAAAGAAGGATAAATGTCCGACCACAGCCGGGGGAATGATTGGCTGAGGAAAGAAGAAGGATGTCCGAGGCAGGAAAATTGCAGAGTAAAGGACCATCGTGGGCGGCCGAACAGGCTAGAAAATCCACTGTCTCGTTGCCCTCGATGCCAGAATGGCTGGGAACCGAACAAAAGGTCTGTAGTAATAGAGTGGGACGAGAGTAGATTCAAGATGAGAGAATAATAGAGTTCGGAAGAATGAGGAGGAGGAGAAGAAATAGCTTGAAGAACATTTTTGAAATCAGCGACAATGAGGAATTTACTGATCCCTCTTATGGATGGAATGAAGGAGATTGTGCGTAAAATGAAGATACGACTCCGCCGTACTGGCTAACACGTACTTCGAAAGTTAATAACATAAATTATACTCAATAGAATCAATAATAAAACTGAACAAAAACTAGAAAAGGAGAGAACACCAGGAAGGTAATATCAGGTCTAAGATTAGTAATAGAAAAGAGAACAGAGATAAACCAACTGTGCTGCACATTGTTTTCATAGATCTTGAAAATGCCTTTGACAAAGATGTAACTGAAATTTAGAAACAGACTGGAAAACGATTGATAAAATAGGTAAAAAGTTATGCGTAGATAATCAAAACGAAAAAAGGAAAATAAATAGAAAAAAATATAGAAAAAGGCAGAAATAAGAAACAAGGGAAGACGAGGAATTGCTCGTATTATTTAACATATATAAAACATATAATACGTCCGGAATAAGCAATAATACAATGGAAAGATGTGCGTAATACTGGAATTAGAGTAGACGGCATGAAAATAAACATCTTAAAGTTTGCAGATGATATTTCTATAATGATAAAAAACGCGTAAGACCTAGAGAACTCTCTTTAATTCAAACGGTTCAACAAAGACTTAGAATATGAGAATAAACACAAGAAATCATGAGATGTAACAAAAACGAAGAAGATCAGCAAAGAAATATAAAATAATAGACGGAGAGGTAATAAAACAAGAAAGAAGAAAAAAATACTTCTTTAAAATTTAATAGCAGAAAATGGAAGATACATAATAAAAGATGTAAAAGAAAGATTCGGACTAGCGAAATTAGTATTTACGAAAAAGAAGATATTATTAACACCGAAAAATATCAGTATACAAATAAAGAAAAAGTCGATTAAATATTCCGTGAAGCGTATTATTCGGTACTTCTAATAAATGAAAAAACCAAAAAAAATCAGCTGGACCTTTTCAAACCTGATGACGTAGAAGAATTGGAAGAACAGCGCGGCACGGAAAAAGTAAAAAAAACGAAGAAATATTTACACTATGATTCGAGAACGAAAATGCCTGCTAGAAAAGGTTAAAGAAAATGCCATTGGTCACATATAAAGGCATACCCGACACAAATAATTCAGTACAGAAGGAAAATCGAAGCAGAACTATATGTTAAACAGATGTAAGACGACTAAAGGGCGGCTTGCACATACCTAATGCATACCTGTATTAAACGAACATAAATAAAATCATGAACATTTTTTTTTTTTATATTATATAGGTACATATATAGAAATCGACAGTATCCATTTTTTCTGTACGTCCTTATTATTGATCTCGACCGTTTCCAAAAAAAAAAAAAAAAAAAAAAAAACATTTTTGTACTACTGGATTGAATTACGACGCAAGTTTTGAGTTTTTCGTTGTTCCGTTAAAAATCGCAAAGAGTGTAGCGCACTTGGCGGGGAAATTTAATTAAAATAAATGAATAAATTATACACTATAACATTTACTTTCCACGTTTTTCCGTATTCCATGTAATTAATTATGTAGAATTGATCGAAGTATTTGTTTTCCGGATTGATTCCGTAATGTTTGTTGGCATTCATGTGTGTCAACAGTTCGTTAACTTCCTCAAATTTTTGTGAACAATATAAGCAGAAGCCGCTGTCAAAAATAAACAGAATGTTTCATAAAACGTTACCAAATGAATATAATCGAATTACAATCACACACACACACACGTAACGAATTACTGACGAGTGTACTAAAAGAGATACAGAAGTCAACAAAAAAACATTTGCCATGAATTACGTTGCGAATTAGCGTTTTCGGATGAATTTTAATAATCTCGAGAAACAAGTTAAAAATAAGGATTAGCGTGTTTAAGTATTGAAAGCGGTTCGTGCAAATGCCAATTTCAAAAAGAAGAAAAAAAACATTTCTTTTTTTCTACGTTTTAGTCATCAGGATCATATCTGGGTCTAGGTGGAGCGGGGGGGGGTCGTTTTGTTAAATATAATTAGTCCATCTTGATAAGTTTAAAAAGTACACTTTTAAAAATGAATTTTGGGTAAATTTTTTTTTTTTTTTTGGGCGCGAACAACTACAGTTTATTTTTTGTTTTAATTCAACCGGAACTAAATTAATAATTGATCCGAGTAGAATAAAAAGATAAAGGAAAACGGGGTCATATTTATAAATACTGACACAATTTTTTGCTAAATTTAAAGAGATCTGATACAATTTTTTAACCGTAATTAAGTTGATAAAACGAATATAAAATGTTTACAACTAATACATATTGACTGATTAAAGGAAGACTACAAAAAAAAAAATTGAAATATTAAAAAAATGTTTACTACGTGTAATATGTATACAACATTGATGAAGGTGTTTGAGAATGTACGAGGGTGGTTTGAAAAGTTCCGGGCCTCTTAATTGGAAAAAAACTGATTTTTATGAAAACAACGCTTTATTTCTCAACAAAGTCTCCATTTAGGCTCACGCATTTGCTCCACCGCTCAGAAAGTTTATTAATACCGACCTTGTAGGTTTCTTCAAGAAGGTCTTGAAAATATTCATCAACACCGACGATCACCTCACTATCATTTGCAAATCTTTTTCCTCCGAGCCATTTCTTCACATTGGAGAATAGAGGATAGTCGCACGGTGCCAAATCTGGCGAATAGGGCGGATGCGGAAGTAATTCGAACCTTAATTCGTTGATTTTTGCCATCGCGACCACAGAGAGGTGTGAGCAGGCGCATTGTAATTTATTTAGAAACAATTTTTGTAAAACAGTTTCGGCATCACTGCAAGCGTTAGACAGAATGTAAAAGAGGTGAACGTGACAAAAATGAGGGCCGGGCAAAATATTAACGCAAAAAACTGACCGCCAAAACGTAAACATGAAATCTATTTTTAATTGATGAAAAATAACTTTCTATTTCTCGTCATTTTTAATAAAAAAAAAACAACTGCATATATATATATATATATATATATATATGTGTATATATATAAACTCGGCCATTTTGGTCTCGCAAGGGGCTGTGACCCTTGACCCCTCTTGCTTTCATTTCTGTCTCTTTCTCTTCTATACTTTGTATAAAATGATCAAAATTTACAACGTAATTCCTACTGGCATCAACACAAAAAGAAAAATAACGTAACCGCAAAAATCCTATTCTAACATTTAACTTTTATTACATAAAATTAAGACATTTTTTCGTTACATTTTTCGTTACATATTTCATTACATAAAATTGTGACATTTTTTAAATAACAATAACAAAAATCCTATAAAATATAACAAACGTTACATAAAATTGGGACATTTTTTCGAATGAGAGGTAGCCTAAGAATTACGTTGTAATTAATATATACATATTGTAACGGATTCGATACCTATAGCGCTATCTTTTAGCGGTGTTCGAATTATAAAAAATATATTTCTTTGATTAAAATCATTTATTTCGTGATTTATCGAACACGGCGTTTTATTCGACGTAATCGCGGATCGTAGTGGGTATCGGAGATGATTATCGGCTAAAATCGAAATTCCCGGGCACGGTCGAACGGACGACTGCGTCAGGTGAGACTGTGTGCGTGTGTATTGTAGGTAGCGGCCGATAGTGGAGAGTACTCTACGAGTCCGAGGCGAGTGCGCGTCGGGTAGCAGCTGAGCCGAGAACATCGAGCTGAGGGAAGTTTGTGAAATCCGTAGTCGCTTTATAACACGGGTTATATAGAAATATTCTAGAAAATTCGACGGCGTTCGAATTAATTGATAAGGTACGGGGTAATTTCAGCGATTCAACTATGTCGCTTGGAATAGCCCATCGTGTACCGAGATCGTCGTGTGTGCATGGCACGATATCACGAGAGAGAATTAATTCGTTGTTCAGTCTATAAGGGTCGATCGTTTAATTGAGTGGTAAAAGCACGTCGTTACCTGTATCGATTTGTACCGCTAGTCATCGTGAATTTTCGCGTACATATCGCAATTTTTGACAAAAATTTCGTTTTCGGTTTTGTTGTAATGTGTGGAATTTGTTTCCCCTGTGTTTTTGTTTCTTTTTTTTTTTGTTGTAAATTTCATTTAAATACACGCGTTTTTTTTATATAAGGCTTCTTTTTGGACACGTGGTGAGCCCGTGATATCTCCAACGCGGAGACACACGCTACGCCTTCGAACGGCGTATTTTCGCGAATGTTTTTATGTAATTTTTTTTTTTTATCTCGTAATAAAAGCCTAGAGCCCTGTGCGGCAGAGTGTCTATCCGGTGGTGACAAGCCGTTCTTGTCTCTGGCGCCCGATATATATATATATTATTTAAACTTAAAGAAAGATCGACTGAATTTGGGTCAAGTATCAAAAGGGTTTTTCGAAAACAGGGAATCGAAAGCATAGATTCATAACAAGTGGCGTTCGGAACAGTGACAGCCTAATCGGGGTTAACTGGTTTGTAATAAATGGCTCCCGGAAAAGAGACCAAGCGTAGTGATTTATAACAAATGGCGCCCGGAATCAGGGACTCGAGAACAGTATTCGTATAAAATAGCATCTGAAATCAGGGACTCCTGTAACAATATATATATATATATATACATATTAAGCTTTAATTGCTTCTGTGTACGCGTTAATCCTTCGGTCTCATTTCAGTCCGAAACTGAAGCTAAATATTTTGTTCGGTCTTCATAGCTACATGTATATATATTACCGAAAATCAGAATATTTCAATTAGACGGTAAATTGTGTATATTAAGAAGCGCGCTCTTTACGTACTTTGTAAATAAATCTTGTATAGCGTTTACTAATTTTTCGATATATACCAAATTGGTCGGATGACCTAGGCGGAAACCGTGACTCCACAAATGATCGATAAACTCCGCGCGGGTTGTCAAGATCACATTATGACAGAAAAAACAATGTTTTTTATACACTGTCGAAGAAAAATCGATTTCTTGTTGAATTTTCACTTCTTCCTGCAAAGCAATTATTATTTAATTAGTTCGAAGATAAACTAAAAAAAATAAATAATCTATCCAGAATGACTGTAGTAGCAAATTTATAATTACAAGCAATTCGCAATACTTCGTTCATAGCTACACGAGATCTACTTAGCTCGGTAGACGGAATTATTCAAAAAAAAAAATTCAAAAATCTATTAATTTGTAGTCAAAGGGTTAAAAATATAAAAAAAATAAAATAGGTAAAAATATTCAAAATGGACAAAGTACAGCGAATCTACTCTAGCACTCACTAGTGGTTTTCTTTAATATTCACCGTTTTATTATTAGCGATGAAATTAATTAATGTTCGACTATGTCGACCGAAAAACCTACATGGATTTTTAAAAACTTTACGATCGCCTTGTAAAACTAATTAAAGAAACGTCAAAAGCTGTCTGTGAAGCGTCTTGCGCGGATAATTCTCATAAGGATTGACACAGCTGAACGGACGGTCAAAGAGCGGACAGGAGAATCAGTTGTCTTTTAAAATAAATCTGATTCCAAGATAGAAGAGTGAAAACCCATCCGACAAGAGCACGTTTAATCAGAAAAACATAGGATAAACAATGAAAGAGTGGTCAGTGAAATAAAATAATTTTAGATGCACCAGTATGTGCGTGTATGTATTATGATAGCGATTGCTATCACAACGTGAGTACATTGCGACGTTTGATAGAGTTAAATAATTTCTTCTGTTGTATCTTACGAGTTTTTTCTGATGCAACTGTTTTCTTAACTGTTCATCTCCCGGTACAGATTTACCTAAAACGAAGAAAGGTTCCTGATTGTTGTCTTTTATTTGCGTTTTAAACAGAGCTTCCGTCGAACCGGCTTTCTGCAGTTTCTCTTGATAGTAGTTTAAATATCTGCAACAAAAAAGTAAAAACCGAAATTTATGTAACCCGAAATTATATCGAAAAAAGTTACCATCTGCACCGTTATTATTTTTTTAGTTGGTCCTATTCGTGGTGAGACACGATCGCAGCACTTTTTTTCCTTTTTTTTTTCTTTGTCACCGTGTGATATCGATTTTCTTTTTTCAATTATTAATCGTTTTGTAGATAACCAGGGCCGGATCATAATAGTCAAATACCGCTGTGGGTTCAATAATTTCTGTCCCCCTTAGAATATAAATGAAGTAATAAGGAGTATAACCGAGTAACTTAAGTTAAAAAGGACATAAAAGTTAAAAATTAATTTTCAATTGATTATAATTTTGTACATACATTATTTTTACATGCATCAATTAAAGTTTACATTTTTTTACGATGCACTTTTAAAGATGCGAATTCATTTATTACATCATCAAAGTTTAAATTCTCTGCTAACTGTTCTTCAATAAATAAAATAGATAAATCATTTAACTTTTGGTGAGACATTGTTGATCTAAAAAAAAATTGTGAATTCTTTTCATTGCAGAAAAGGAGCGTTCTGCCGAGCAGTTTGTTGAAAATAATGGAAGATAAATTCTCGAAACGCAATTTCGAAATTAATGCATTCTGCAAATGTTTACTTCGCATTAAATTTGCCATCTGAATAATAATATTTTCTTCATTGTGATTATTATTTCCAGTTTTAGAGTTATTTGAACATAATTTTTTTTTACTATTTTCTTTTAAATTTTTGTTCTTTGAATTAAATTTAACTAAATGAAGTTTATCACCTGTATGTATGAATGAAAATGAATACACATTCTGAAGTTAATGAATTTTCGAGATCTGTAGGGTAATCATTTATGGGGTTTTTTGCATATTCCATTAGATTTACTTCATATGTCTCTTGATTTGAAATATGAGTCTCTACTATTTGAAATTTTTCAAATGTTCCTTTGTAATTAAATTTAATTTGACAATTATACTATCTATAATTAAGAAAAAGTGTTTCCATTTTGAATCTTTCCCGTCCATTAAGTTAAACAGTATTCTCCCGTGATTCTCCGATCAGCAATTTTCTAATCGTTTTTTCGTTTTTGTTTATAACATTTTTTTTATTAGTAAATTTTTCTGATATTTTACTTGCTTCATCTTCATAATGGTCAAACATATTCCAAATGGAAGCTACAAATTTTGATAGAGATACATAAAGATCAACTATTTCACTTAAGCAAATGTAATCTTGCGTATGAATTGCATAAAATCTATCCATCAATGTTGACCATATCAAGCTTAAAATGGCAGTTTCAAATATTTCAAGGTGATGTATAGTACCTAAGCCTCAGATCGAGCCACAGGTTTTTCATTATCATCATCAGCTATTTTATTTAATGCGCCTCGTAAATAACATTGTAATTTTTATGGAAGCTAGAGCATCGTGTGATGGAAAGACTTTTAACGACCGGTTTATCTTTTAATTTAGAAATCAAAATAGCCCACCTATGAGGAATAGAAGCAGAAAAAAAATTATAAATTTTTCGAATTATATGAAAAAAACTGACGAGCTTCAGAGCAGCATTCTGCAGCATGCATACCAACACTAAATTGAGTACATAGACCGTGCCGAGTTATTTAGTGCTTTTATTCGAACTTGAAGACCATTGTAAACACCTGACATATTTTTCGCATTGTCGTAACTTTGTCCCCTGCAGTCCAATGAATTGTTAAGTTCCCAGGTTTGTAAGATTTCCGTTAAAGCATCATACAAAATTTTCAGCTTTATGCTCAACGCTGTCTTTAAAACAGAGAAAACGTTCAACTGGTTTTCCCTCGTGAGTAACAGTTCGAATATGACAAATGATCAACATTTGAAACATCGGGAGTTAAATTTATGCTGATAGGATAATATTTGTTTATCTCTAATAAAATGTGATTTAACACATTTTTTTGCTAAAATTTTGATGAATTTGTCACATGTTGTTGATGATAGGTAAGACACATGATGATCCTAGGGCTTGGATTACCATATCGGGTTATGTGCTCAACTAAAAAAGGATTAAACTGGCCAATACAATTTTAACGGCATCAATTTTTCACAGTTTCTAACTACATAGAAAATATATTATCTTTAATTTTAATCAGGCATAAACTAAAAGTTTTTAAAAACTACTTTTCCCGTACTTTTATACCTCTATTTGTCCAACTTTTCATGTATGTTTAAATATTTACATATACGTTTATTGCGTATCATTAAGAAGAGTTGCCGTTTCTCCGGATCGAAAATATGAATTACCTGATGTAAAACAAAGGCCTGAATATCTCAAAATTGAAAGGTTTTGTAAACAAAAAAAACAAAAACAAAAGAATAGCATTATTATATGTGAACAATGCATGAGTTATGAATAAGCAAAAATAATACGAATTATTGAGAAATGCTGTGAGTTATAAGTTACATTTCTCATACAAAACATTATATTTTATTATTCTAAGAACTAATGCCATAGTAAGTAAAAATATTTTGGAAATTTTAAGTATTTTTTGAAAAGAACAAAATTTTCAATCTCATGCAAATTTGCCGTCCTTCGAATTTTGCCGCTGTGGGCTATAGCCCACTTAAGTCCGTGATGTAAATCCAAGACTGTTGGATAACTATTTCTAATACCTTCAAAGTATCCAATGTAATTGCATTAAAAACGTCAGAATGAAAAATAAAAATTCTTCTAGGTTTTATCACAATTTGAAGATAATATGTAACCTATGCGCCGCCACGATAGTCTAGTTGTTAGAGCATTTCACTTCGGAGGTGTTCAATCCCAAGTGAGAACAGAAATTATTACAAATAATAAAAATAATCGCTAATAGAATCATACCAAAGGCAATGGTAAACCACCATGTATACCATCATATGCGTGCTAGTTGGTCATAGACAGACACACTTGGACTGCGTTTGTTTATCTTGATAAATCAAACGTTCACAATAACAGTTTTAAGTGTAGTATTTTTAACTGTCGTGAACACCGTGCCTTTATCTGTGTAACTAGAATGCACAATTAGGTGGTCACGATGCTCGATGTTGAGTGGTACTACTTATGATGTACATAACATTCGATTAAAATAATAAAATTAAAAATTTCACTGGCAGTAAATTTCGAACTAATTACACCAGGGTCATAAAATATATTAAGCTTATAACTCCACTGGAAATTTGTTAGAACCTGTTTAGTTTATAACATTTTACAGGGAAAAAAAACAACAACAAAAAAAAACAAAAAACGGTGCGATCATGTTCCATTAGAAATGGAACCAAATAGTATATAGCAGATCTAATTTGTGTATAGCACACATTACATATTTTCGTTAACAATACGTAAACGTTCTACTATTTTCATCACTAATGTGTAATGCAATTAAGTCTCATTCGAGCTGTTACGCATTTTATGTGTTTATATATACTGTATTACTGTACTTGGAAAGAAAGAAAGATTTATTTGCACAGATAATAACATTACACTCATCAAATAATTATTAATATGTGTACCGACACGAGTCTTACCACATAATTAAATTAATGAATATAAATACGACATGATATATGACGTTATAATTAGTAGGAAAAAGAAACAAAAACCTACTACAGGAGGGGAGTACTTCTAGTGCCACACTACGTTGATATTAGTAAAGTGATTATTAAGTACGATAAATTAAAAATAAAACTAATACTAACATCATGCAATTCAAAATAATACACTACGCTTAAGTCTACGATGTTCGTACTTGGTATACATAGTGCGTAGTCGCCTGAAATCATCAATACAGCTGTGATAAATGCATTCTCTCGGCCTTGCACACATTTAGCACAGAACTTAGTAATTGCATTTAAAACATAATCTCCAATTTGCGGTCATTCTTAAAATGTCACGCATAAATATACATTTTGTTCTGTTCTGTTCAGATCCAAATCTAGCCATATTTGTTCTTTTTGTGTTTTTTTCTTTTCTTTTGTGTATAAAATAAACAATAAAAATACCCGCGTAAGCTATATTTTTTTACCCTATTCAATGTTTATTCGTCAATATTTGTAACATGATTATTATTGTTTTTTTTTTTTTTTTATTTTTAGTTATTCGGGTGATCGAAGTAATGAGAAAACTGTATGATTTCAACGGCGGCTTTAGGGTAGTGCGAGAAGAATGATTACTCCAGCTGTCTCAGTGAAAAAGGCGCCAAAATCCGAAAAATAATGGTGAGAAGTAAAATTTAAAAAATAAAAACAATCATTGGAGGGGCTCAATGGACGGAGTGATTCCAGAAACTATCGCAAAAATAAACTAAAATTAATAAAAACATATATCTAGAATTCAACAATAGATCGGAAAAAAAAGTCAAATTTAGCAGTTTTACCAATTGAAAATGATATTGTTCTATCTATAATGAGAATTGATTTAATTACCAAAGTTGCAAGTGTCAAAGCGAGCAAGGTAAATTTCACTTAAACTATGGACAGCGTAGTCGTCTCTTGCACAGACCCGTATTTGTATACATAAAGATTTCTGCGCTCATATATATATATATATAAATTCGGCCATTTTGGCCTCGCAAGGGGCTGTACCCCTTGACCGCTCTTGCTTTCATTTCTGTCTCTTTCTCTTCTATACTATGTATAAAATGATCAAAATTTACAACGTAATTCTTACTGGCATCAACACAAAAAAAAAGATAACATAACCACAAAAATCCAATTCTAACATTTAACTTTCATTATATAAAATTAAGACATTTTTTCGTTATATTTTTCGTTATATATTTCATTACATAAAATTGTGACATTTTTTAAATAACAATAACAAAAATCCTATAAAATATAACAAACGTTACATAAAATTGGGACATTTTTCTGGGACATTTTTTTGGGACATTTTTTGGGGGGGTAGCCTAAGAATTACGTTGTAATTAATATATTGTTTTTATCGCTATCATTGTAATATATATATACATAGGGAATCTCGATATTCCTGTTTTCTTTTAATTACGCTATTATTATTATTATTAGTTTTAGAATTATTTCGATTGATCCCCAAATATTAAATTCCGGATACTAATTAGTAGTCATTTTGTTTGTGTCCAAATGTAATCCGAATAACGTTTGAAATTTAGTAGAAATATTGATTTTGAAAAATGTTCGTATTCCATTATTTGTACAGAAATTGAATTATAGTTGATTAAAAAAGATGTCGATTAAAAGTGGCGGCGCAAGGGCAATCTAGCTGTGTTGATATTGTTAAATGAGGAAAAACGTATTGCGTCGACACAATGCTTATAGAAAGATACTCGAATGATACGCAGTACTAATATCCGGAAATCAATAAAAATCATCTGAAGTGCTGGCGGAATTCGAAACAAAATGTAATTTTATAAGGCTGAAAATAATTGAAAACGGGAGAGAAGGTGAAATTGATGAGAAATAGTTTCGTTCTTAACCTATGGTTCTCCTTGTTTCCTTTACTCCGTCGTTCTGTTATTGTCTCGATTATTTATCTTCCTTCTTGAGCTATATTATCTTCATCCCGTTTTTTCGTTTTGGTTTCCTCTCTCCATATTGTCCTCTTAACGAAAAGCATATTTGCGATGCTGATCAACGGTGTTTATATTAAGTGTTCATCTCTTTCGGTCGAACGTTCTGCTTTCTATTCCAATTTGCTACACGAATTGCCTACTTCGTATTGTGCCTCCCTTATATCCTTTCCTTCTCCACATATTGTTCCTTCCTCCTAACAATATCAAGATTTGATTAATTTCCCTTCCTAATTGTTTCTAGGTGAAGGTCCCTCTGGTTGACGAGCCGAATAAGAAGAAGAAGAAGAAAAAGAAGAAAAAAATATGTAGAGTTTTGTATAATCTTGAAATGTGCATCTTGAGATTTTTTTTTTTTTTTCAATTCGAATTTCTTTTATATAGTAAATAGCAAAAATGCTATTTGTAAAATCAGTAACGGTCATTACACAACACATTTCACGAACTATTTGATTTCATTATCTGAGTGTAATAAATTGATCGGAAAACTTACCGCTAAATAAATTAGCGACTCCAAATCCCGACAAAAAATCGCATTCCCCTCGTATAAAACGTAGATCAAAATTAATTTAGAACTTAAAAATAGATGGCGCTGCAGATACCGAATGAGTCAGAAAGGTGACCAATAAAACGCCGATTGCAGCAAGTGTGTGAAATTTAGGCTTTTTTCCAAATGAAATAAAACAATTAAAAGCATCTCGGCAGTAGTAGCCACTTTCTTTTATCAATCTCGTACAATGTTTCAGAAGATTGCGTGAACCATGTGAAAAAAAGTTTTATCCCGATTTTATACCGATGTATAAATGAAATTCGGAAATATGTCGATGCGCCGTTTATGTAACTGACAGAAATTTAAACTCGTTCCAGAATCTACACCGTTGAGCTAAATGCTATAGATATGACATGCCATTATAATAATACGTATATATATAATGTCTTAAATAAAAAAATTTCAGTTTATAGTTCGAGCTTACTCTCGCTACTACATTATAATTTATAGATGTCATTCCTTAATTTGTGATATTAAAAATAAGTGTCGCCAGCTAACTAATAATAATGTTATAAGCAATCTTTCGGACATTGCAGCATTGATGGAAACGAGCTGGTAGATGTTGTGACCAAGGAAGCGGAAGTGGATAGTATTTATACGTTCTACAAATTTGGCAGGTAAAGCTAATACGATGACACAAATAATAAATAATAATAATGTACGTTATCGAAATGCCGCATGCGGAGTTTTTACAAATCGATACGGTCGTTAGTTGTTATGTAAGTCATGGTTCACAATATACCTGTAGAAAAACCTAGCCTGGTGACACGTAAGTTCGTCACCGTAGTCTGCAAATACAAGAATATTAAGTTAAATTCTGCGGAGAATAATAAGACAGCTGTTGCACGCATGTTTCAGTGAACTGTCGCGAGAACACTAATAATTTATTATTTAAATGCGGAAAACACGAAACACAGAGAAAATTCGTGTCCGATACCTGCAAGTATATTATCGCCGCCACTTTGTGACATCGGTTATAATATAATGAGTTGTGGGCACCGAGCGTGTTAGTTACCTACATTTATCCTCTTAAAAAAACCTGATTATTATTTAAATTTAAATTATTCGGAAGCGAACTACTACATTTATTTGGTTTCTCACCCCCCCCCCATTTTTTTTTGTATATTATAATTTTTTCTAAACGCGGTTTTATTTTTTTACATTTTTCGGTTCCCTAAGCGTAAAAAAAACAACAAAAAAACAAAAAAACAACCTGCAAACAAAACTATGTTTTCTATCGACAAATATCCGTGACGGGAAAATTCCCACGCCTTAGCATAAACAACCGCAATCCAATTTAAATAGGAAAAATAAAAAACATCTGTAAGCGCAATAATTATTTAGTAACCGCTACTTAATCAGAGTATATTCACCATTACTTTTTGTACTTTTTGTACTTTTTGTCTTAACCTAATTTACAATGCACTACTATTCTTCTCATTAACTGATTCGCTGTAGATTGTCGCATTCGTTACATTGCTATTTAGTAAAGTTCCATTAATTTCCGCTAACAGGTGCATAGATAACGAATTGCGGCGACCTCCATTTAATATTTCGTTCAACGTAGTCTACTTACTCTCTTAAGTCTGCTACAAGCGATTCATTATCAATGATTACTTTATGCTGGAAATACAGATGGAACCAAAGCGTTTGCTCATCCTCTTCCAGATTAAAAACTTTTCCACAGACGAAACAAGAACAGGGAAGATATTCTTTCGTGAATAATTTTTTCGCAGGCATTTTCCAGAAAGTGCCCCTTATCGGCGCGGCGGTGTAATATTTTTCGAATTCTAAAATTACAAAATTGTTCGAAATAACAAAACTATTCTACGGTTAACAATTGAATTTGCCTTGTGAAAGTAATTTGACCGAAAAATTACTAGACGTGTATTATTACCGATATATTTTTCATCCTCGTTCATGTTTTTGCCACTACCAAATTCATTACGGCTACAACTTACGAACGCTTTAATTTTCAATTATTAATTTTCTTTCTTCTATTCTATTCTATTCTATTCTATTTTTTTTTTTTTATTTTCGTTTGTAATTTGAAATTAAAAATGCTTCAGAAATTAATGAAACATTAAATTTTATTATTTTCAGTTGATACGATGTAATTTAATCCGTTTCTATTTCTTCAAATATTACTGGTTAAAAATTTCTTCTCGCTGAGAACAAAATCTCATTTCTTCCGCGTTAAATTCGACTTTATTATTTTTTTTGTGACGCATTCTTCTTCATATAACACACATGCATCCAACATATTACATAGCACATTATTCGTACGAAACGGTCTATATATACAGGCAACGGAAATTAGCAATAATCAAATCCGTAGAGCTAGAATTAACACATTCGGAAGGAGGGGTCAATACACTCGCAACCTAGAGGGCATAACTAGTACCGTATTTACACAATAATCCCCCACCCTAGCCCCTGGAGGGTCCAAAATTTTATACATATCAATCCTTTGTCGATGAAAAATTAGTTGAACGAAAATAATATTAGAAAAAAATAATAAATATTTTTATTTTTTACTCTAGTTACTTCGAGAAATGAAAAACTTTAGACAAATTGGAATTTTTGTAATATTTTATTCATCTCGTTCAAAACTTCTTTCGCGATTATTATCAAGCGCCTATGGTATGGATCGATTGCCATTCCATTCAGTTTTTCGGAATATCAAAAAGTTTTTAAAAAATATAATTATGCAAAATTTTTATAAGTAAGGTTAAGGCAGTGTTGAAAATTTAACCGTTTTTTTTTTTTTTTTTTTTTTTTTTTTTTGATAATGCTTAGATGTAATTAAAAACTGAGATTAATTAACGAGGTGTTTAAACGTTTTTTCTAAAACTAACGATAATTTAAAGTAGATTCTTATTCATTATCAGTTAATTTTCTAATAAATAAATATAACCCGAAAAAAGTGATTTCGAAAAATTTATTCATACTTGCATCAACTCTGAGGGATCGAATGATTTTCATTTATTAAAATTGTCTCTTATTTGCAAGAGCCTTCTTTTTTTTTTTTAAATTATTTATTCTCTCGAAGAGGGCGTAATTGCTTTGTATACCACACAATCGCACTTCAATTTATATTTGCTGTTTTCCTTTGTCCATATTTACAAACCCCTTGAATGTAAAACCTATATTTAAAATTTAATTATAATCTAGCGAAGTAGGAGCATTTTAAACATTCTCAGCATTATCCTCCTCGGAACGCCTTTTCAATTTCAACGTGTCGCTTGATGGTCTAATATCATTACTATTGACGAGAATTGTATGCAAAACTTCATCCGAAATTTTCTCCGCACTTCTTAATTCTGTCTTCTAAAAAGTGTCTGTTCTTTCCAAATCTTCCAGGCCCACTCCAAGAGGTCTTGATGGTATACCTTTTCTTGTTCTTAAAACACTGCCCGAGCAGTGTTCCTTGTCTCTATTGAAACCGAAGATCTGAATATAAAGTTTTTTTTTACTGACATAGAGTTCAGATCACCTGAAGAGACAAACGTCTCTTATCGATAATGGCGTAGCTTGAATTGTTTTTGCATACGAAGACGCTTGGAGATATTTTTGCGACTGACAAGAAAATAAAAGGATCATAATATTGTAAAGTGGGTCTTAAAGAGTTTCCTTTCTGAAGGAGAAATTACAAACCGAGTACAGTGTATGAGGACTGATTGGATAAAGTTGAATCTCCATTATCCGAGGAAAAGGCCTTTGCGAGTTACCAGTTGAGTCATACGGTTTTAGCTAACGTCATATTATCATCATGATAAATTAGACGAGGCAACCAGAATAAATCTTGACAATTCCATTACCGATTATTTTCAGTACTCCCCTCTTACGATAAATAACAAACAGAATTTAAGCAGTGCACGTTATAAATATCGAAAGCAAAGAGTATTGCAATGTAAAAAAGTAAATGTATCGAGAAAAAAAAAAGAACAATTTTTGTTATAATGAAATTGCAATGCCTTATTTGTAAATGGAATCGTTTAATTGTGAAAACTTTTCCGATCGAAGCATTCGGCGCAGAGATATCAGATAGTAGAGAAAAATTTTCATTGTTTTCCAAATTTTCACAAAGTGCCTAAATTGTAAAAGTGGAAAGAGATGTTTAAAATTTATGCTCGTAAATATTACAATTTAATCCACAGTGAACCAAAAAATTTTGAGCTTAGTTGGTGGCAATCAGGTCAGATTTCATAAGCTCATTTTATACATACCCCAAGTGTTCGAATATGTTATGACAACGCACCCGAATTCACAAAAAAACCTAGTACCGGTACTGAAACGGTAATCGATTACTAAAGAGTAGGCCATTCTGTTAGTTGAGGGTTTTTGCAGAAGCTGTAGCCCCTGATGTTACCGTCCAAAAACAATTTGAGCAGCATGCAAAAACTAACCTTGTACATAGTATCAAAGTTCCAAGTTAAGCATAAATTTTCAAAGTCTATCCCCAACTTTTTTCTATAGACTCGAATTTACCTCAGTTTAAATCCCTTAGCGATGTACATTTTCAGTAATTCAATGGAATTTTCAAAGTCTAACCCGAATTATGGTCCGGGACCTTGAAATTCGTCTATATTTGAAGCTACTCGGGTTACCCCACGGATAAGCCGAACGACCTCAACTCTGGCTCCATAAGACGAAACCCGTTCAGTAATCGGACCAAATTTTAAAAATTAATCAAAATTCATGTCTGGAGGCTGAAACTAACCTTAGCTCCCGCTTGTTCTTCATGCTGTATGTAACTATAAATCTGAGAAGGGTGGTTCTTCAGGAAAGCGTCCTAACTCCCGCCCTTAATCCGTAAAATTTCAGTATTCCGTCCTCTATTTTTTAAACTATTCCCGAGTTTTTAAATCTTTTTCATTTATCGTTTTTATTTATGTATCACACATATATCCGGTACAGTCATGTGACGTCCTGTTGCTGCACATATACCTGTATATGTAATCATTCTTATTACGGACTTTGCTTTTTCGAAAATCGCGAAAAAAATTCTTCTCGCACTGTACCTATCCGATGATCCATTTCCAAAATTTTAATCGTATGCGAGTTTTATAGAATTAGCCTAAAATTGATTTACTATTTCTAAAAATTAACCTTCCTCCTTATCTCTATTCCGTTCGTTTTACCGATTGTTAGTAATACTTTACTAATTAATTTTTATTTTTTCCGCATGGAACACTCATACCAACCTTATCTATCACCCCCTCCCCGTATCTACCCAGCGTTTCCAAATTTTTGAACAATAAATTTAAGTATACTCCACCACAATACCAAAAACTAATCCATCTATAACTCATATTCACCCTTTTTGGCTAATGTACATAACATTCTTTTTTTTTTCTTTTTTTTTTTTTTTGAGTTTGCCGAATGTTCTAAGTATGAAAAGTGCATCAGTTTATGTGCAGGACGATTCCAATCCTTGTAATTATATTATAAAATAAATTTTTTTAATTAATTTTTTATCGTTATATATTTTTTTTTTATTTTTCTAAATACGCCACAGTCGTCAAATCCGCTACATCTGCGAAAACGCACACTGTACGTTACTAATAACTTCTCATGAGTTTTCAAAATTCTTTCAGTGTTCATCTCTTTCTGCTGTGTGCTCTACTTTATATTCCATTTTATTGATACTCGATCTTCCTACTCCATATTGCGCTCCTTATGTCCTATCTTTTCCTTCTCCAGATTGTTCCTATTATTTTTCTCCTAACAATATCTGACCGTATCAAGGTATAATCGACTCCTTCCTATTCTAATTGTTTCTGAGTAAAGGTCCCCAGTTGACAAGCCCAAAAAAAAAAAAACAAAAAAAAACATACTATTTATTAGACTTCTACTTCTTTTTTATTTTTGTTAGTAATCCAATCCGAATTCTTTGTTCACGGTACATTACAAAATAAAAATTAAAAATAAATAAAAATGGCAAAAGATCAATGATAATTACATTTAAAATAGAATAAAAAAGGAACATTAATAGTTTTACTAGAAAATAGTATTAAATATTAATTATTAAAATCCGTAGGTAAAATTCATACAAATCTTTTTTAGGACAAATTAAGTTTTTCTGCTATAACAATTTTTTCATAGAGGCTTTGGTTGTTTAGGGGGGGGTCCCCTATTTCCTCCCCGTGGATCCGCCACTGGAATACATAGATCAAAAATGTCAGCCTATCATCGAGGGTGCATTACTTATTTAATAAATATTATACAGAAAAATTTAGATCTTCAAGAAGTGACGATCTAGTGGAAGAATTGAAAAGGTCTATAACAGAAACTAAACAGTAAATATGGCACTCCTATTTGTAGATTCTTTCAAGAGGAAATTAATTTTATTGTAACAATCGTTACTCCAGTGCCATTTTAAATGTCAAGAACAAAAGCTGTTAGAGAACTTACATTTCTTGATAACACTGGTAGTGTAGATCTAGGATGAATTCAGGAATCTGCTTCCGGGGGGGGGGGCAGAGCTTTTTTTACATTTTTACTGAGAAAATTTTTTTGGGATATTCCTGAATAAAACCAAATATATAAAAAATGATTTATTATGTAATTTAAAATAATGAAAAAGCAAGTGTGAACAATAAATTTCAAGTAAAATAACCGATTATGAACAACAATGTTTTCCCAATTGGTTTTAAAATTATTAATTCTCATTGTAGCACTAAAGAACATATTGTAAAAACATTCTGATTGGTTCATTATCTTTTTATAATAATCGAATACGCCGTGGTGCTTCAGCTGTTTTAAATGGGGGCTTTTCTTGGAAATAAAAAACAAGAAAAAAGCAACAGAGACACAGAAATGAAGTTGTCTCTATAGAGATCGTGTTACTTTAAAAAAAAAAAAAAAAACGAATAAATGAAAACCGAAAAGAGAAACCTTTAAACAATTTATCGATATTAATAATCGATCGATGAGAACCGTGATAGTTCCCCTTTCAAGGCTGACAAAAAATACTGACTGCAGTTAATATTTTTTTCAGCTCGTCAGTATGTTACATCTTTCGCACATTTGCAATAAAAGTATATCAGTTTTTTCACAGAATAACAAGCAAAAGTCAAAGTCAGATTTTAAAAAGTCATTTTTTTTTATCCTTATTTTATGGAGTTTCATTTCTTCGTCAAAAATAAATTTCGTAATTTTGAAATTTAAAAATATACTACTAATATTGAATCATTTCAAAATGTTTCGGCAGCAACTTTTGACATAACTGTAAACAAAGCGAATAAAAAGAATTTTATATCCTGTTAAATTGCTGCATTCAAAAACAGCTTATATTAAGTTCTGCGGTGGGGGTTAGAGTTCTGGGCTGGCAATGCCCCCCCCCAAAAAAAATTCCCACTGGATTCATCCCCGGTGTAGATAGATTTAGGTTGTATATTTTTATTACAATGATGACCTGAACACGAGCTGGTGGCGTTCCTTGAATCAACAAGTCTGAAAGCAGTACGTTCAACATTGCAATGAAAATTCTTTTGGCAAAGTAATGAGCTGGATCCAATTTTCATAATGAAGACTGTGAAGCGGAAATTTCTGTAGTGACAAAAATTTTCCGTAATTTCAGACATTTTTTATGCATCTTTCGTGTCTTGCAGTTCAGTGTATTTTTGGCTACCGAGGACAGAAAATGGAATAAGCATAATAGCAAGAAATGAAATCTATACTAACGTCAAAAAAATTGTTTAGGAAGATTCCATCATAAAAGTAGATATTTATAATTTTTTTTCAATATGCAAAAACAAGTATTGATTTATAGTTGAATAATTTCTGCGTTTTTTTTTTTATCCTATCATTACTATAAACCGCACAATACAGCCCGTGCCCAGTATTGTGTGTGTGTGGGGGGGGGGGGGGGGGGGGGGGGGTGAAAATTTTCTTCACATATTTATTTTATAAATAACAATACATTTTTCACTAATATTTGTACTATTAATAATTTCCATCATTTTGATTTATATATTAGTAATTTACATAAATGAATTACTCCATAAACATTAATAAAAATTACATATGTTATTAATTATACTCGTAATAAAAAATTTTGCATAAGATATTAATGAAGTACCTAAAAATATGGAGCACATTTTTTCTTTTTTCTTTTAAAGGTAAGTAAGAAACTCTAAAAAATCATGAATATTTATTTTAAATTTTTGTTTTTTTTCAGATTTTTATGTATTTATAATAACTATTTCAGTTCTCATGGGGTGGGGGTAACCCCCCCCCGGACACGGCCTTGCACTCGTGCAATATTTGTAATTATGTAACGTAATGATATCATTAATTTGACTAAATCTTGCAGATTGTGATGATCATAGAAGTATGCAAATACTTGATTTCAGTGCATAATGATTTATTGTTTAATGGCTACAGCTTGTTGGTTGGTAACATAAATTATGTCTATCTTATTTACAAAAATCGTATTTTCATTTAACATTAGCATATTTTAATAATATTTTAAACTAAACTATAAAAGTAATAAGTATAATATTTATAGGCTTGTAGATTTAAAGCTGTTTTGACGTGATTACCTTTTATTCAAGAACCAATTTGCAATAAATCGGATAAATTGCATACAAATATTTTTTATGAATATTTTTTTTAGTTATAATTAGTCGTCTTCATAAAAAAAGCCCTTTTCAGACTTACTGAAAAATAAATTTAATTTCAGTTTTTCTTTGCTCTTTGAAATACATATGTATTTATTTGTATCGATTTTTCACAATAAAGTAATTTTTTCATCGTTCATTTCGTATTTGAATTGAGAAAATTTTTAATATCAACTTGAAGAAGTTAGCTGCAGCTGTAATCGTCTATATTATTAGCAGTTAATTTAATTTTGTTAAAAAGATGATAAAAAAAATTTACCAATAAAATGCTACTGGCGCCTTTGTTTATAGCTTTTTTTAAATTTTATGATATATGAAAATAAATGTTATACATTTCAAAATAAAGTAATATAAATACGTTCTAAGACAATGTCAGTAGCTTATTTAAAATTTCATACATTTTCAAAGTATACAGTGAAATTGAAAAGAGCATATTCGTAAAATTTGTTTTCATTTACAACACTGTTATTATTCGGAAACGTAATATTTTGAAAGTTTTTAAAACAGTAAATAATAAAATATATATATATATATATATAAATATATTAAAGTTTAAGTTTCAAAACGCTATAAAAAAAAAAAAAAAACTGATCAGAATGACGTCAAATTTGAACGGAATATTATTGAAGAAGGGGTAGAACGGATGGCATAAGACAAAAATAGTTACAAATTTTATCAACAGATGGCACTGTAAGCGTCAGAATATATAAATGAAAATACCTATCATGCGCACGACTCATTACAGTTGTTATAAAAACGCCGGGTAGTACACACGCGGCTTTTCCCCATTTCGCGTCTGCGAAGTTCGCCATGACTGTCTCATGAAGGACTACGATCTGCTTGTAAAGCTTTTTTACAAGAACAATGACTGTACACCAGTAGAGCTCTGCAGAAGTTCTGGGGACACTCAAGAGTATGAAAAAAGGCGATGGTCCAATGACTGTCGGGATCTGGAGAAAATGATTCAGAAATTCAAAAAGACGGGTTCTTTCGATGAGCAATCTGGTAGAGGGAGAAAAAGAATTGATTCAACGTTAGTTGAAGAAGTGGCCACAGCAGTGCAGGAGGAGTCGAGCAGTGATGTGCAACTATGTAATGCACGGGGAATTGCCCGAACATTGGATAGGTCTGTGAGCACGGTGCATAAAATTCTATGAAACATCCTGCATTGCTATCCATCCAAAATTAACCACGTGCAGGAGTTACTTCCTGCTGACCTGGCAGCAAGAGAGACTTTTGCTTTAGAATTTCTCGCTAGCATGAAAATGGTCAATGAATGGCCGTGGAAAATTTTGTGGATAGTCGAAGCCAATTTCCATCTGCAGGGATGGGAAACAGAAAATTCCCTCGCAAATCGACCAGTACCACTTCATTCTGCAAAGGTCACTGTGTGGTGCGGGTTTACAACATCACTTATCATAGGACCTTATTTTTTCGAGGAGACGGGTGTTTTCTCGGTCCTGTTACTTGTATCGTCACTGGTGAGCGTTATGAGCGTGTGTGGATGGGATCATTTTTATGCAAGATGGCGCTCCTCCGCACTATTCAAATACAGTGAAGTAGCATTTTGGAAATACTAGAATTATCAGCTGTCATTTCCCTACGGCCTGGCCGTCCCGATCACCTGATCTTAATCCGTGTGACTTCTGGTTGTGGAGCTATCTGAAAGATGTTGTGTTCAGTGCTCCGATTGCAAGCTTAGCTGAATTGAAGGTGTCCATTGCGCAACACATTCAGTATGTGACCCTGGAGACACTTCGACCAGTTGTGGAACATGCTGTTTCTCAATTTAAACTTGTTGTAAAAAACGGTGGACAGGATATTGAATATGTTTTGCGCCAGTCTTACAAAATTTAAAAACCGATTTGATGGATGCTTATTACGTCATTTTTTCCCTCAGAACAATTAAAAACCGATTTGATTGCTACTCTATTCATTTGTCATTTGTAGTCGAACCCTTTTAAATTATGATGCTTATAACGCCATCTGTTGTTAAAATTTGAAACTATTTTGTTCTTATGACATACGCTTTCCCTCTCCTTCAATAATATTCCGTTCAAATTTGACGTCATCTGATCGGTGTTTTTTTTTTAAAGCATTTTGAAACTTAAACTTTAATTATAATCACCTTGTATATTCCTTTTTCTATAAATAATGAAAACAATCAATAATAAAACTTCAGAAATAGTATGTGTTACTTTTGTATTCAAACATAATGCAAATTTAGATATAGTACATAAGGACTGTCAGATTATCTAAGTACATTATTAGATAATATTAACAAACTCTGGGCGATTTCTATTTACAGTATAATTTAGTATAAAATATTTCTGCTTTTTTTTTTTTACAATTGCGATAATTCCTTCTTAAGATTACTGTATATAAATGTAATTGTATCGGTCTGTTATTTTTCCCCGCTCCTTCTTAAACAAAAACACATTAAACTGAAAAACTTTCGAATAACAAAATAGTCTGTGTTCATTTACAACGAATGCTCTCGAGTTTTATTTTCAAATACACTCTAGCAATTACAAAAGTAACGCAAGCAATAGTATTTTTGCTTTGCAACCATTTCTTTAAGGATTTAATTTTTCATGTAACATGATAGTCATTCAAATATAAAAATTCCCGGTTCAAATTCTCCCGATTTCCTGATTACTAGAATTGTACAAAAAGAAGAATGGATATTTTTGTTACTATTAATATTTGACTGCCGCAGCATATTTTATATGAATAAAACATAGAACTTTGTGTAATTTATTAAAGTACGTTAAAAAATGCATTCATTTTTCGCTTCAAATGATTTTTTCTTATTAAAAATATCGTTTTTGGCTACTTTTTCTTTTTTCCCCAGTTTTACGACAAAATTCCCTGTTGGGTGGCCACACTGTGTAATTATACATTGCGATTATTTAAAACATTATTATCAGATAATTTAAATATTTATTGCATTCTGTTTTTTCTTTAAATGGTAGTTTACTTTAAATATGATATGTTTCACTTTCGGTCTAATTATTTTGTTTCGCCACTTGATAAAAATTACATAACTTTAAAAATATATGGAGTATTAAAAATGTACATAACTATACATAATTCTTCCAGTTGCAAATATATATTCAAGCTCTTCTAATAAAACATTAGTACACTCGTATTTTACCCATATCGCGTCAAGGCGCATTAAAAAAACACAGAAACATATTTGTTCATTAAATACCGTCTTAAGTTTCTTCCTAGTATATTTAACGTTTTCAAAATTTGCTTAAATATTTTATTTACATATTTTGAATAGAATATTTGAAATTTAAAAAAAAACAACATATAACGCTATTCCTTATTTTTGTCTGAACTATAACAATCAAAGATTAAATTACATTTTAAACAATTCTACTTTATATTTCACCGAAGCAATTATAATTCGCTCTTTCATAAATAATTTTGATTTAAAAATTTTTACGGCTTATAGAATTATAAAAAATGTATTTATACATTACTAATGCTTTTTGATTTATTTCAGCACAATAATACGGATTTTTTAGGTTTACTTATCTCTACATAAGTATTGTAAATGAGTATCATCCGTTAGCATTTCATTTATTTAACAATTTTGTACCTTACAGTTTTTAATTTTAAATACAACTAAAAACATCCCAATGTTACAAATTCAGTTATATATCCTACTTTCCGATACTATTTTCAAACTGTAGTTTTATCACAGTCCCTACTGGTGGACATTATATTTTTAATTTCGTTTCCTTAATACAAGTTACGGGTTCAACTCAAATCGACGATAGATCAGATATAACTTCGTAATGCACACAAAATTTTCAACGCAAAATATATTTTTACAATTTATATTACACACAGATTAAAAGTATGTACACACAAAATATACACGTATTATTGAAAATAAATAAAAGCGAAAAAGACATTAATTATTTACAAACTAGTAACCCCCATTAAAATTCACATAAAAACATGTTTAACCAATATAGTGATTTAAAACAAATACAAATATAAACAAAGTTAAGTATAAAACGATTGCTTACTTAGAAACGCTTTCGGGTACGCAACCGTTTTATACTTAAATTTGTTTGTTATATTTGTATTTGTTTTAAATCACTATATTCTATAATTAGCAAACAGAATGGTAAAAGATTTTTTTATTATGTTGTTTAACCGTTTTTCAATAATCCGAAATAACAGTAAATTATACATTAATAAAAGTAACGCATAAATCGTGGAAGAATTTGTATTAATCACGGTAAACTATTGAAATGTAAACATAAATTACGAGTTCATATCTCCACTTATCTGAAAACTGATAAGTGATACATATGTAACTTCGTAGTATATGAAATAAGTAAAAAATCGCGTCAAAATGCACATAATATTTTCAACAAAAAGTTATATTTTCTTAGTCATAACGGTATAAAAATAAAAAAAAATATACGCTCAGGTTCATGACATTTATCACTTTCAAATTGCTAACCTATTAAAATTCACAGTTAATCGCATTTGTATAATGATCTCAAAAAAACAGCAGTAACCTGAATTTCAATAAAGTTTACCTAGGCGACGGAAAATATGTACACACACCGCAATAAATTATTAAAATGTAAACATGAATAACTTTCAGAAATGCCACCTGATGGCGCTACAGTAGTGATCGCTGATTGCGGTACTTTTTTTTTGCTCAATTATCGAAAGCTGTACAAAAATTAGGATCCAATGTACAAAACTAATTCAGTCTTGGTTTAGCCAGCGGGTTGGTTTTATTACTGGTTATCAGGTTAATTGTTGATTTTTCTCATAATATTATAAATAAATACATATTGAAATATACAATAAGTAATTTTAAATTTCTCTATAGGTTTTATTTAACGTTTTTATTATTAAAATACGTATTCATTTTAAATTAAATTTTTCACATTTTCGGAATTAGATATTTCCATCTTTTCTATCACACTGTTCATCATCGCCTTCCGTGCGATTATTTGAAACACATTTTCTCTCATTGCATATAAAGGATGTAGTTAGATAAAACAAATACTTTTAGATCCATCATAATTTTGTATACATTTAATCTTTAGTTTTTAATTTGTTCAGTTCTGCTCAATATGCCATCAGATATGACTGTATTATTTCCCGCAATCGTATTAACTGGTTTTATGATATTTAATTTTGCTCTACATAAAGTTGAAGAAGGTCACGTAGCTGTTTATTTCAGGGTATGATATAATTTATGTACTTTTAAATATCTCATTTTAATACATTACTGTTGGATGTAATTGACAATTTTTAAAACATGTAACAGTTTACAGCATTTACTGGTGCAACTGAAATGATTCTTTTCTTTTTAGGGCGGTGCGCTTTTATCTCAGACAAGCGATCCTGGATTTCATCTTTTAATACCGTTTATCACCACGTATAATAGTGTACAGGTAATTTCAATTTATTAAACGTTTCATCGTTTTGTAGATAAAAATTAATTTTTGAATTTTGAATTTAAAGTATCGAAAAAAACTTAGTTGGGTTGTGTAATATTTTTGTGTGCATTTATACGAATTTTTAAATATACTACATAAAGAATATGCTATTGTCCTAAGTAATGTACACATACTTTAATTTTATAGAAAAATTTAATATTAAAATAATGTTCTTAATATCCTTGTACTGATATCATGTTCTATATTATTATTTTTTTGTGTTAGAAGATATTCTGAACTTTCATTTATATGAAGCCATCAGATCTATAAACGTTATAATTCTTTTAAAATGTAAACAGATAGTATTTAAATGTCAAAAATTGATTTAAAGATTACTATTTAATAAATGAAAAGTTACAATTAAATCAACTTATACGAAACTTAATATATCAAAAACAAATAATTACTAGTAATTATTTTACAATTAAATGAGACCTATAGTCTCCGTATCTGCTCCAGAGGAAAATATTTTTCCTTTTTTATAGGTAAAATTTTTTTGTTTAATTATACTAAATTGTTACCGCAGATGTATTATTTTTCACTTTGTGTTATATTTAAAAAATAACATTTTAAGCATACTTGAAAGACAGATAAAAGTACAAGTGCCGTTTTATAATTTAAAAACAAGAAATAAATATATTTATTTTCCAAGTTTTTACATTAACAGATTACGCTACAAACGGACGAAATTCGAAATGTACCATGTGGAACGAGCGGCGGAGTAATTATAAATTTTGATAGGATTGAAGTAGTTAATATTCTCGATAAAAACAGTGGTAAGTTATTCTTTATGAATATTTCATTAATTCGATTTTTAAATAATTTATTCTGTTTTTAATCGTTAGTATGAGATTAGAATATCAAAAATATTTGTACCTATTTTGTATGATGTATTGGATTCGACAGTAAATTTAAATTTAACAACCATACAGAAAAAGTAAATTTATATTCATTGTTAAAATATTAAGATATTTGTACAATAAAAACATCGTAATAAAAAAAAAAATGCGAATAAAATGTTTATTCTTAATTAATACGTGATTTTGACGTTGTAAAACATTAAGATTATTAAGTGTATTATGTAAAGTATAGTATTTAGAGCTCTGGACTGGACGAATTAAAATTATGCAACAAATGAAGTATTGCAATTGATACGGTCGCTTACCCAACTTTTGAAACCAAAATGGCTACATTTGTAAGATTCAGTTTTTGCATAATTATTTCGGACGTTAGTGAAATATCTGTTATTTCTTATTACATGTCGTATCCAATTGTATCTCCTTTCACTTATGATCTTTAGTGAAGGGAGATGCAACTGGATAGGTCATGTAATAAGAAATAACGGATATTTAACAGCAATAATTGAAGGACTAGTAAATGATAAAAGAACACGGGGAAGACTACGACAAAAATTCATTTTACAAGTAATGGAAGATATAAAGATGAACAAGTACAAGCTAGTGAAAGAGAAAGCTCGACAATTAGATATGCTTAAAGACAAAGCGATTCTAAGTAATGTACTTTCCAGATGACTGACCACCAATCGAAAGATTGAAGAATAAAAAAGAGAGAGAGTGAACATAAGTATTTTGGATATTTTGCGCATATCCTGCATATTTTAGTTGGTTTTACTTATTTTTAATGATTAAAGAGAATACACATATTCACACAATTACGTATTTGAAATTTTTAAGATTTACACCTTCTGTAGAAAATATGTGATTTAAAAATTTACCAAAATTTTTATTTTTTGTGCAAGTCTAAATCTTTTTCGGGGCGCGTTCATAAAGAAATAAAAGTCTGGCTATCCGGTTTTATAAGAATATATACAGATATATAAGTTGATTGCGATGAACGAGATTATACATTTTTCCTTACAACTCTGTAGATTGAATAATATCCTGCGAAACAAACTAACGGGAAAAAATTTATTCTTTCTTAACCGCCTTATAATCACCATTGTTGTATCTTTTTGTAGCTAGAATATCTTCCTTCAAGTAAAAAAATCTAACCTTTTGTAACAATTTTTTCTTCTTCTTTCAATAAATGTGAGCGATTGTAATATTTACTCCTTTAATCTTCTGGAAATTTTGTAGATCTCGACGTGTTTTTTTTTTTGGATTTTAAAGTAAATATAATTACGAAATATCAAACAGAAATAATATGTAATAATATGCTTACCTGTAGGAACGTTTTTTTCGGATCTAGTCTATAGTGAAGTAAAACCTGCTAATGTAATTTATATTCTTAAATTTAAATGAAATAAAACTATTAATAACACTTATTTTAATAAAACGCACTTAAAAGGTGGTATTGGTGTTTAAATGAACGATAAACAACATAATTTTTGTAAGTAATAAAACGAGAAATAAAAAATAATGAAAAAACGATGAATAAATTCTCATCTTTGAATCCTGTAAAGAATTTTCAACGTTTCTATCCCAGTTTCCTACAATATTAATTGTCCTTGTAGTTATATTCCATTTATTAACACGTGTTAAGCATTCCCACGATTCCGAAACTTTTTACTACGTGTAATCAATTTATTCCTTCAAATATATGTTTAGTACGTTTTATTCTTAACTGATGATGGGCTTGGCCCGAAAACGTTTCTACAGATAAACATATTATTATATATAGTTTTTGTTTGCTGTTTTCGTATTTATTTTAATATTTTATAATTCTGACAAACAAGGTAATGGAATTCTCTGTTGTTGTTTTTTTTTTTAGTTTATAATTAAGTATTACTTAGTTTACTATTAACTTCACTTGCAACTTATGATCTAGATAAACAAATCCGCATTACGCATTTAAAATAGAGCTAAAATTTTGTGCACTTGTTGTGTTAATTAGTACATGATGTTGTAAAAAATTACACCGTTGACTACGACAGACCGCTGATATTTGATAAAGTTCACCACGAGCTCAATCAGTTTTGCAGTCGACATACATTACAAGAGGTAACTTTTAAAATTGTTGATAATGTTATTTTTCATAGAAACAGAAATATATTTTCGCTAAATTAATATATTTCTATTTTTGTGCTTAATCAATCCATTTATGTTTATTGTCAGTACAGAAATTAACTAACATTTATATTAATATTAACTTAAAAAAAACTTTATTTTTTATTTTTGCAACTCATTTTCTAATTGGATTATCTTAATTAATTCTATTCATTCATTTGTTTTCAAGTAATCATCGAAATGAAGTTTTTAATTTACTAATCGTAGGTGTACATCGATTTATTTGATCAAATCGACGAGAATTTAAAATCTGCTTTACAACAAGAGTTAAATGAATTGGCGCCTGGATTACGAGTGCATGCAGTTCGCGTCACGAAACCTGGTATTCCGGAAAGCATTAAAGAGAACTATGAAGCGATGTAACTATTTTTTCATTATTATAGAAAGAAAAAAAAAAAAGTTTTCAGCGAACCTAATAATAGTAGTTGGACCAAGTTCTGTTAAAGTTTTGTCATTATTCATAAAAAATATGGACTGAATAGACCGAACATTCGAATTATTAAAAATCAAAATTTGGAAGAATGTTAGCGCTGGTAATCCGTTGTTTATTACGAGACAATACCAGTTAACGGAAAACGTTTCCACGGCATTTATTAAACAGATTAACGATTAGCTAGTTTACATAGGTTGGCCCATAAATTTTGGCCAAACCTCATAAGTCACGGTAAATTAAGTTACATACGCTTGTATCGTGAAATGTTTTATATTAATTCTGAAAATTTCAGCTGGATTGCTTCAAATGGATGCTCGTGTATGGGCCATTCGCATAAAGTCGTATTATTGAAATCCGCCTACGGATTCAGAGTGACGTGGGAAATTGGCGGTGTCTCGCACGGTAACATTGCTACGGATAAAAGAACAGCGTGGTTGAAAATGGGGAGAAAGAAAAAATAGCACTGTTTAAATGTTCTCTGTATGTGTACTTATATTGTTTTAACGAAATGACTCTCGAGTGAGATTTTTGATGTCGGCGTGTTTTCGTGAGAAGAGGCGTCGTCACGACAATGCCAAGCCACTTACATCGAAACTTACGACCGAGTTTTTACGAAAACATAATATTGAGTTGTCGACACATCCTCCGTACAGACCTGATTTTCGACTCTTTCCAATGCTCAAACAGAGTTTACAGGGCATAAGCAACAGCCTGCACTTGTGAGGACTTCCTTAAACGCGTTTCTCAGGCTGAGTTTGAGGAAACTTCAAAGATGAAATGGGTAGAAAACAAATGTATGAAACATAATTTTGGGAAAGAAAGAAATGTAAACGACGACTGAAATGTGTATTACAATTTTGTAACAATATTGCGTTTTTTTTTTTTTTTTTAACAAAATTTCCGTATACAAGAGTATCCATTTAAAGCTATCGAGCTGAAATTTTCAGAATTAATGTAAAACATTTCACGCTACAAGCATATGTAATTTAGTTTTCGCTGACTTATTTTTCGGCGTGATGCAAGGAGGAGTGTGACCAAAATTTAATGATCCATCTATGCATATTTAAATTTAATCTAAAAAAATAATTTTTTTATACTATAACTTAGTCGCTTTAGCTATAAACGCAGTGAAGAAGCGTATCCAGTTCGATGTAGCTGTAAAATTATTTTTCTTCTACGGCTTTCTCGATTAAGCATTTTCATTGCCTATACCATTTATTAATAATTTCGCTACTTCAACGTTAAGTGCATTTTAGATTCATTTAAATATACCCTAAACCATATTATGAGAAAAATTATTCATTACAATTACATTTGGGGCAAACATTGCAAAAGAAATGTTTGTCTTTTAAAATTCCGGTTACAATCGATGAATGATGGATACAAAGAGTCTTTAAAAAGACTTGCAATAAAACTCGACAACTGCGGATTTAGTGTGGGAGCATAGATGATATTTGAATTTTGTGGTACATAGCCATTTTAATTCCTGCAGTTCATTAGTTTGTTCAATTTACCGCTATTTACAGTTCGAATTTGTTCAAACTCTGTTTACTTGCAAGTAATTATAAACTGTAAATAGTTTAAAATTGATTTACATAGATTTGACTAAAAAAAAAAAAAAAAGACCTAACCAAGAGCATTTCAAAAATTGAACTTGATTTAAAATTGAATTGCTTCAATTCGTGATACAATCGAACACATCGATTTGGACTAAAGCAGCAAAATTGAATAAACGAAGAAAGTAAAATTAACTGAGAGGATTAATCCGAACTTTTAACACCGAATTTACTGATTTATTTTTTAACAAGATTTTGTAGAGGGAGCTGTCACGAGTTAAGAAAACGATGTAATTTTAGAATATCATTATATAAATGTAAGTTGTTGCAGTTAGAGCTGTAAATTTGACTTTAAGAAAATTAAACTGTAGGAAAAACGGAACTTTAAAACTTAATATCTATTCTAAAATAATAACAATAATGTTAAACTTACCTGAAGTATAATTTCACATGTCTATACATATTTTTTATTATTTGCATCTTTCGTTTTTCATTATACTATCCGATATTTTTGTTAATATATTTATTAAAACTATATTTAATCTGCATATCCACTTTTGAATTTACGCATTTAAATTTAATATAAATCATTTTTTTCTTGATTAGTGATATGTATAATTTTTCTATATTTTTAGAATGTAATTTAAAATATGGTATATTCATATGAGCACATTACAAATATAGATTTTCATTTTAGACATGAAAAATAACACTTTTTGGATATTTCTCTGCATCGCGTTAATTTTTTATTCTCAAAAAAAAAAAAAAAAACATTAAATAATATTTTTAGTTTATATAACGATAGAAGAAAGTTTATCTTATTCTATGAGATAATATTATAATATGTTGAAAAATTTAATCAATAAACAAACAAAAATACATTTGATATTACTTAAAAGATCCCACTCCGCAAAACTATTATATAGATATATTGAATATTATGAGTAAAAAGTTTAGGAAAACATTTAAAGCGGTTGGTACATGCAAGGATCGATTCGAGCGCACACAATACATTTTTGTTAACAGCATTAATAATTTTTATGTGGGATACTTGCGTTGTATATAATATTGTCCCTGGTGTGTACCACCTGTCCATATTAAGTAATGGTTAACAAATGATTGTATTAAAGAGTTGATAAATGTGTACATTAGAAGGATCAAGAAAATTTCGGAGAATTTAATATGGCTAATAAAGGTTGCAATAATGAACTTCTTAGCTTCTTCTCACTCAATTCTATTATTAAAGTTCGTAGCGATTAAAACGGTTTTAAAAATTTACACTGAATTTTACTGTTCGAGTCTTCGCAATAAAATTCCCCTTTTCTCTGCCTAAAGTGTATAAAAACTTGCATAATTGATAAGTAAAATAAAATTATCTGAATCATCTATTAAAGAATTAAGTACACTTACTAAATATTTCTAAAGCGAAATTTATTAATTAGCGGCTATAAATATATATATATATATATATTTATATTTGTATGTATAGATAAAACATATATTTTTTTAGGGAAGCTGAAAAAACAAAGTTATTAATAGCAATCGAGCACCAGAAGTTAGTTGAAAAAATGGCTGAAACGGAACGAAAAAAAGCAATTATACAAGCTCAGCAACAAGCTCATGTAACTTCGATTACTTTAGAACAAAAACTCATGATAAAAGAATCCGATCGTCAGTTGGCTCACATAGCAGGTAATCAATTATTAATTATACAGTAGCAAACACAACTTATCTTTTCATCCAATACAGTTTTGTTTTCATTGAACTAGTTATAAACGTAAAAAAAGACCGAATTGATTGTTTCGACCTACTTCGGTATCATTTTGATTTAATCGCGCAAATATTAAAATTCCACAAACTAGACTATCACTACGGTGACTGCCCGTCGTTGGCCTTTAAGCCGATCAGATAAAAGAAATACAGCGGTTATGGTGGATGTAGCATAGAACAAGTTTCTTATTCATCAAAGACGAACGAATTTTCTGCTACTGTAATTACCGATCGAGTTATATCTACTCGCGCGCAACGTTACCTAAAAGAGTTTTATATTTACTTAAAACGAGCATCTGATAAAACTCACCAAGAACTCTTAGAGCTGATTTGACCTCCGGTTTCAGACACAAAAAATAAATTTCCATTTATTAATTGCATTATTATACGGTTAGTCAGTCTTGTCAACAATTAAAAGCCGTTATTGTACTCTTAACTTTGTGCGTTGAAGGCTCATTATTGCGTAAAAATTAAAATGAGCATGAAAGAGACATTGGTCATAATTTGAAAAATTTATCGCCGATGAATGATACCACGTGGTTGTTGATGGTGGTACGAAAAAATCATCGACTTTTTTCTTTCTTCAACATTTGCGCCTGTAATTAAATATTTTTAATTCTTTTCCATAAACGTTTTGTTTACAAGAATGCGGTTTTTCGATTACTACTGGTTGTCGAAATAAGGAAGTAACTGAACAGGATTTAAAAAAAAAAAAAAAAATTGTAAAAAAGTACAAAATTAGACTAACTAAAAAGGGTGAGAGCAAGAGGATATTTGAATATTGGATAAAAGTTAATCACACCAAAGAGGCGGTTAAATAACACTCAGAATAGCTGAATACGGAAATATGTAAAAGTAACCAATATTCAGAGGAGGAGACAAGCTATGGAGACAGAAGAATGGGCCAAACTGGAAAGAATTCTCAATAGGCTGCAGTAAAAAAACGATCAAAATAGGGAATGATAAACACATATTATCAGACGTAATGAATCTGCTGCTGTTAATTGCTTATCAGATAGTGTCAAGAAATTTAAAGTGAATTTTCAAATTAATGCAGACTAACTAAACATTAATATTCGTCGATAAATAAAAAAGAAAAAAAAAGTAGTTGTTTATGTAAAAATCGACGACCTTAGACACCATCTTATAAACAAGTATTAGATACAAGAAGAAGTGTTATCCTATAAAAATATCGGGATCGCTCGAGTACGATCATATTTATATGCCTCTAAACGTTCTTTATTTCGGGTTTTATTTTAAATTTTCTGTAGTCTAATTCAAACTGCAGCGACTAGAGATTATCTCATTTTTGTTAATGGAAAAAAACGCAATCGTCCGATATCACTTTTACATCCGTTTTTTAAAGCATCTCTTTACCATCATCAATGATTTTATACAAAAAGAAAGATATAGTTTTTCTTAACCATGTATACATGTATGCTTAGTAATTTTGTCGGGTTATTTCTTATTTCCGTGAATAGTTTCAGTTTATTTTCGCAAATATTGTCATAAATGTAGCAAGAACCCAACATAAATGGGATAGTGTTTAGCTGATGAAGTCTGAAAAAGACCGCAGATAATCGGTAAAAAGGTCTAAATAAAAATTCTTTGCTCGATGGCGTCTTAATTGACCGCACCTAAACAAAGTGCGTACCTCTCGAATTATCGACTTCAATAGAGACTGCAATTTGCTTAGTAAAAAAAAAAAAAAAAAAAAAAAAAAAAGGACATTTTTAAAAACGAATTTTTACCTTGATCGCCGAATTAGAAAAGTAGGGGACAACTTTGATGAAAGTAAAGTATGCAGCGGATATAGACAATTCTTTTAATAGAAGTACAATTAAAAAAGATTATATTTACTAATTACGCCGTCGCCTTTCTCAGAAAATAGGATTACACTGTGCATAGCTTTTAATAAACGAGAAAGGTTGAGGTTATTCGAATGTTGAATTTTCAATGCGCAATGATTTACCACTGATATCTATTAGAATCGGTTTTAATATCCGTTGAACAAACTATTGAAAAAATGTTTTTTCCTTGATTAATTAAAAAAAAAAAAAAAAAATAAGAAACTATTCAGATGATTTCGATTAAATAACATTTTAACAATGTTTTAAATCTCGTCGAACGAAGTTGAAGTTCGCTAAAGGAATTTATTTAATTTTAACAATAAAGTCACGGTGCGGTCTTACTTATTGATTTTTTTTTTTTAGATTTAATGTACCTAGCGGCGGAAAAGATCAAAGCGGAAGCTGAATTTGAACGTGTTAAGAAAATGGCCGAAGCGAATGCGATACTGTTCACACCAGCGTACTTGGAAATAAAAAGATATGAAGCAATCGCAGCTTTGACGAAAGTTTACTTTGGACCGAATATTCCATCTATTTTCGCTTTGGCTAATTTTGCAGACGAGTCGATTAAGAATATAACGAAAAATGGCGCAAATGTAGCAGTTTGAAATTTACCGCATAAAAGATGATCGTGATCATTGGATTGTTTCGATGATGTTGTTAACTACCGGAAAAAGGAACCTCGATAAAAGACAAACTGTTTCTCTTTTCTACTCTACAGATACACACATGCACGCGTATATGTGTGTATGCAACGTAAATTCGATAATTCGCCTTTTGTTCAGGATCAATGTAGATGACCGGGGTTATATATATATATATATTAAAAAAAAAAAATCGGCGCTGGACGCTTCCCTGTTGGAAACCCCCGGGACCTTGTAATGCTCTCTATTATTCAAAAAACATGGAACATGCTTTAGCCGTTTGCTGTCTGTTAATTATCTTTGATACTCTTTCAATTGTTTCTATACGATATGTTAAAATTGAAGATGCGATAATGAACGTGTTGAATTCGAAAGAAAATAATTAACGATTTTATTTAAATTTTTTTTTTATTCTTGTGTTACGTGACCCTTAAAATGGGTTTATGATGGCGGAAGTAACTTACGTAATTTTTATAATTAATTTTGTGGATGTGGCGAGCGAAGATCAAATCGATATTCATTTTGAGTTGTAATTCAAAGATTTCTCCTATGAACCGAAATAATCGCCGATTTTCCTTGAGATCGAGATCGACGTTGATATCCCCGAATAGAAGTATACGGGTGTATATTGTGTCATATTGTCTCTTGATTACGTTAACAATTTCGGCTACTTTGGCTGTGTATGCCAATAAATTTAACTCGAAGAAATCTTCAATATCGTCAATCGAAGTTCCCGGCTTGATGTAAAAACAGTCACAAGTAGAACTCGTTGGCCATTTTTCGATGGCGCAAATATCCTCACAAACTTCACTGACCGCATTAATTCTATCAATAGACAACGGGGTTGTTTGTCAAATCTCATCAGAATATGCGGAGTTGATAATATAACACGCAGTCTTCTTTTTCGTACGCACGACTGTCTTAAGACAACTAGAAGAAAAGGTTGTATTCTTATTTACCTCCAGCGTAACGCCCTCGCGTTCGATTTTAGTGTGACGTTTTCTACTAGTTAAGTGACGACTAAAGAGCATGTTCCATGCTAAAACAAAACTTTACTACTACTACGTAAGTTTTGTACTTTTACAATTATTTTACAATACGATGAATTTTCTTTGAAAATGTTATTATAGGTTTGCAAAGTACATTCAACGTTGTCTGAAACTAATCGAAATTCCGTTGTTTCAACTGTGTGCTACGATAACGCATTCGCCTAATACGAGGTCTAAAATTCGAACTCAAAATTAGCCACCCGCAAAAGACGGGCATAAAACTAATATATTAATGTAACTATGTCATTCTAACCTCCGAGAGAATCTCCTGCAGCGCGAAAAAAAGAAGTACCGTAACGAAATCCTTAATATTTTTCAGTCGGGCTTATAGGAGGACATCTCATTTGCGAAGAATGCCATAATATCAATCGACACTTATGTAAAAATTATAGAAGACTATCATCGGGAGGTTCAAAGAGATTCCCCGCGGGATTAAATTTATGTATACCTATAATTTGGTTCTTTGAACCGCGCTAAGAGCAAACCCCCTAAGCCGTCAAATGGTAGTTTCTTTTATAATACTTATTTCAGGTGATTACGTCAGTCCTAACAGGACAAAAAAGTAATAGGATTTTCTTATTACTTGCAGCATAAGAATAACAATATATATATATATATATATATATATATATATATATATATATGATTTTGTCGATTTTTACCGCAGGAGTAATTAGAAAATCTTGTAGCGAAATCTGTAGCGTTATTATTGTACAGCATTTATAAAAAATTTACTTCCATTTAAAAAGAAGAACGACATAATCAGCTGGGACCCGACTCTATCGCTGTCGAAGTCAGTGCCCGATATTTGTTTATTATTTCTTGAATTTTATAAAAATGACAGCAGTATAACTTTTAAAAGAATTTATTTCATTTTCAATCTCGCAAATTATCGAGTTTATATAGCCCGTGTGTGTGTATATTTGCAACATGTCTTATTATCATCTGTTTTTGTTATTACGCGTCAAAGTGTGTGATGTTTTGTTCTTTTCTAATGCGTTCTAGCGAACCGTATAAAATGTCGTTTTACTTTTTTAATGTAACGCGCTATTTGAACAACAGAGAATAAATGTGTTTGATATTACGGTTCTTCACTTTATTTTTGTCGAATATTACCGTAGAAATTAAAAGCTAAAAGTAATTTCATTTTCTTTTCCTAATTATGGGTAACGTAGTAGCTGCGTGTAAACCGGATACTAATGTACTTGTACAAATTTAATTTTACCTGTGTAATAGATTTTTTGAGAACATTTTCTTTTTTTTTTCACGTATATAATATTTACAAGATGCGAAACAGTTTTACTCGGAATCTGACAATATATTGCAATACGAGCAATAATTGCGCGAAAGGTGAAAAAAATATTTCGTACTAATCTCGAAAACCGCTGGATAGACTTTTTGGTGTTGTTTTCGCAGTTAATTAGAGTTATTTCCGGGGCAGGTTTGGACCCCTATGATTAATCGTGTTACGTTAAAAGGCGGAGTGAACTTATGTTGTAAAGAAGAAAAAAAAAAAGGAAAAAAAGAGGTATTTTCAGAATAAAAAAAAGTCAAAATTCTTTTGTTTTCAAATTACTAGCAAAAAACAAATATAAAAATAGTTAACCAACTTTTTCGTGAGTAACATTCGAGGCAGCTAATTGTTCGCGTAAATTTTAAGAAAAAAATAAAAATAATTTTTACATTTGAAGCTCAAGAAAGCGGGCGGATAGGTGAGCATTTTGTAGAATAGGAGAATGTTATGAGAAGAAAAGGAAAGAAATAAAAGACTAGTAGAATAGTATGAGAAAAATGAAGCGTGAAGAAGGAATAAAAAAAACCCGACTGAAAGCAACGAGACTTGGATACTTAGTTAATAAGCTTACTCTAATATACACCCTGTCAAGAAAGTATCGGGAATTGTCAATTTAAATCTCCCGGGTAATAGCTAGGCAGATAATTTTTTTTTTCCAGGTTGGTACAACTGTTTTGTATTATGATGCCTATTTTTAGCGCGATCTGTCAACCAGTGTGTTTACAGCAGCTGTTAAAATCAGTCGACCTTGAAGTGTTTTGTCGAAGTTTTACAATGAGTGAAAATATTGAACAACGTACTTGTGTTAAATTCTGTGTTTCGAACGAAATTTCTTGTGCCGATACACTGAAAATGTTACAGAAGGCTTTTGGTGAATCTGCTTTATCAAAAACGCGGGTTTACGAGTGGTACAGAGCGTTCAAGGATGGTCGGGAGACGGTCGAAGACATGCCTCGCTCTGGACGGCCTTCAACGAGTGTGACCGATGATAACGTCGATAAAATCAAGGAAATCGTTGCTGAAAATTGTCATGTGAGCTTGAGAGAGATGGCTCATGGATTGGGCATGTCACACGAGAGCGTACGTACGATTGTGCACGAAAAATTGGGTATGCAACGCGTTGCGGCTCGGCTTGTTCCGAAAGACCTGAATTTCTTTCAAAAAAAGTACCGAGAACAGGTAGCTGCAGACATGCTGGATCGAGCCAATTTGGATCCTACCTTCTTGGAAAAGATAATTACTGGTGACGAGACATGGGTGTACGAGTACGACACGCTTACGAACCAGCAATCGTCCGAATGGCGGCCAATTGGCGCGCCAAAGCCGAAAAAACCTCGCCAAAGCCGATCGAAAGTGAAGATCATGTTGATTGTTTTCTTCGATATTCGAGGCGTGGTACACTATGAATATGTGCCAGCCGGACAGACAGTCACCAAAGAGTTTTACTTAAGTGTTTTGAGACGTTTGAGAGAGGCTATCCGTCGTAAACGTAACGATTTGTGGGTCGACAATTCTTGGATTCTCCATCACGATAATGCGCCGTCTCACAAAGCCATAATTGTGAATGAGTTTTTGGCCAAACACTCGGTAAATATCATCGAACAACCGCCGTATTCACCAGATTTAGCACCCTGCGACTTCTTCCTATTCTCAAAACTCAAATTTCCGCTACGGGGAATGCGCTTCGAATCGATTGATGACATCAAGACGAATGCGACGCGAGAGCTAAAGGCCATCCCGGAAACCGCCTATCAGAAGTGCTTTGCCGAGTGGAAAAAGCGTTGGCATATGTGCATCGCTTCGAATGGATGTTATTTTGAAGGTGACAAAATAAATTTGGATGAAAATTAAAAATTGTTCGTTTTATTTAACAATTCCCGATACTTTCTTGACAGGGTGTAAGTTTTTCAGGAAAAAGGTGTACAATAATTTATGGTCGAAGACGCGAAAAATAGCTTTAATAGATATATTGAATTACTGCGGAAAAGAATTTATTTAAAAACACTACGTCTATACAAATAAAAATGTAAATGTTCGCCATTGTTCAAAATCTTAAATCCCCGAAAGTTCTTCGCCGATTGTTTTTTGAAATTTTAACACAACGTTGCATTTGAATACGCGCATTTTTATATCGTTTTTACCTGTCGGTAACACACTTAAAAATCAATTAGAGTGGGATTGATTATTTTCAGTTAATATTCTGTTCGGTCTTCTGTTGGACGTAAAAGCAGCACACGCCATACTAATGGTGCTTCGTAAAGCCAGCTCAAACGACTGCTCGGCGGCAATAAAAATCGGAAGGAAGACTCAAAGCAATCTCAAGAAATATTCATCGTTAGCAAATTTAACGTAATTTAGACGCCAAAAAGAGTTGAAGCCAAATGGATATTGAAACATACAAAAAGAAACTCGTGGAACAATTTTGTAACTACTATAACACCGTTTAATTTAGTAAGATTTATTCGGGGGAAAAAATCAAAGCTATAGAAAGATCAGATACTTTATACCATTCCCGAACATAAATAATAAATTAATTGCAGATCAACCTTCGATACTAAATGAATTTGTTCCAGTTTTGGCTTTTAAGAAATAGTTAAAAATTTCCCATCGTCGTGGGCTGATAGAAGTAATTTTAAGTTCTCTGCAGAAAAAAATAAAATCGTTCACATCGGTAAAATTTGACGTTGTAACCGTTGCATAAAAATTTACCTAAACAGTTCATTAATAACAGTGAACGAATGAAAAAAATATGTAGGATTTTTTTGAGATATAATAAATTGTCGTAAAGACACAGCGCATATAAATTAATTTAAAAATTATGCGTAAAAAATGGTGAATCTCAAGAAGTTATCGCACAATCCTACCGTTCATCGCTGATTGTGCAGCCTTACTATGTTTATCAGCGGTGTACACTTCTTTCATCACCAGACAGCGTTCAACATTCGACTATTCGTACGGTGATCCGGCCTTTTCGTATATTACTCCAATCTCAAGCCCACTCCACGAGGCTTCTTAACTATCTCCATATTCTTCGAGATAACTCGTACATTAAATTTCTCGTCGCCGAATGTTATCACGTTCAACTATAAATCCATCTTCGACAATAACGATTGAAGAGCTTACATATATATATATATATATATATATAGATTGCGTCTCAAACTAGAGATGCGCGAATCAACTGCGCTAGAACAGTTTTGGGTACATATATGTTTCCTTTCCAACTGCGGATATATATCCACTTCCCAACTCCAACTCCGACCGAGTTTATCTCATATCTATAGTGTATAATCGCAATATTCGGCTACGTATTTATTCCGACTCCGCGTAGCACTCTGAATGCACAAAGCAACAGAACGTGTCCTTAAACACGGCGCGCATGCGCGTAGCCAACGCCTTTCAGAGTTGAAATATATTAAATCACCCCGCCAGAGAAAAATCCGATTATGTCCGGAATGACCAACATTTGTTCGTTAGGCGACGTCTTTCGGAGTAGTTTGGGTATATTAAATCACATTATCGGAAGATGCGAACGAGTAATACTATGTCTGGAGTTACCCATACCTATCTGAAACCCTGGCTCGTCATCGTCGACTTATCGATTCGATAAATTCGACTTTTTCATCATTAACAACAATCGCTTATCGCGATTTTCTACAGTACATAAGGTACTTTCATTTAGAAAGTCTCCGGTTTATTATACCCCGACGCCCTGCTAAGGGTATGGGACTTGCTTTACTTTACCGATTGATATTACACATCTCCTTCTCGAAAAAGTCACTTGTGCGGCCGATTAAATTCTTTTTAGATTTAAAACTGTTCGGGCAAATATAACCATTCTGATTCATGATAGGCAAACGAAAATTATTAACCTTAGTTTAATAAAAACAGTTCAATTTTCAAGCAGCTAATAGTAATATATGTTGTGACTATTTCGTATAAATACTATGCACGGTCCGGACTGTTGGTAAACACCGAACAATCCGAAACATGCTGACCGATTCAGAAAGAGAACATATATCGTTAAATCAGCTACGAGAAAAAGAAAAATTCTGTTTCGTAATCGAATAAAAGTACCGTTCTCTCTTCTTAACATAAACAAATAACCACGCCAGACAACTTAACCCTCTGACAAATACAGAGAAGTTTTCTTACTTCATTTAGAATACGATACAAACTGTTTGACGAAAGTATAGTTTCCGTCTTTTTATGTTGCTAGTCCGGCGGTTTGACAAAGATATCGTTGTTCCCTTCTATCGTTTGCAATTAGCTAATTGAATTTTAAACTATTACAGTTTCTAAACAGTTTGTGATATCGATGCGAAACGAATCTAAATATGTAATATTTACATAATATTTTCCATTATAAGCACCATTTAATCTGGTTTTCGTAATGATTTTAAATTTTTCTGAAAACAGGGTACAAAAAATTTTGAATTTTGATAAAAAATAGCAGACTTGCATAACTCAATATGAAAAATCTTCATGCAAAATTATAATATAATAAACCCCTTTTTTTCACGAAGATATAACGCTTTATGCATTTTTTAGAAAACAATGGCTTTCTAAAAATTCAAATTTTCAAAAAAATCTTCATTTAATATTTTCGGTATATGAATAACATTCATATGAAATTTCAATCATCTGATGTAAATGATTTCGGTCGTAGCGTGAATATTATTTTATGCCAGAAACAGGGTGAACCATATTTTAACTTTAAAATTCAGAGAATTTAAAAAATATTTTGCATACTTTTAGAGTGAACCATAGAAAGGATTTTAATACAAAATTATAATCTGGTAAACCTATTTGTACTGAAAAGATTACATTTTGTGTGCTTTTTGAAAAACAGTTTTTAAACCCTTTTCATTCCATAAAGTCCGAATTTTCAAAACAGCTTTCTTATTCAACACTTTTGGTATATACACTCATATTAAATTTTGCAGGATAATTCACCATTCGTTTGGGATGTAGCGTGATCTTTGGGTTTTTAAAAAAAACAGGGTACTGCCCATTTCCATTCTTAAAATTTAGAAGATTCTAAAAAAATTACATTTGGTACACTAGATAAGGGATTTTCATGTAAAATTACAATTTTCTGAAAATATTTGTATCGAAAGTATCACTTTATGTATTTCGTTTTTTGGGAAACAATTTTTAACCTCCGTTTACTTTTTAATGTTCGAATTTTCAAAAAAAAAAAACATTTTAATTGACATCTTTGTGATTAATGGTTAATGTTCATACGGGATTTCAATTATCTGGTGTAAATAGTTTCGGCTGCAGCGTGATTATTAGTTTTTTTAAAAAACAAGTTCTAACTTTTTCCCCTTTTTCACCTCCAAAAAATTTCATTTTTTTTTTTTTTTATGTAGTTTAGCATGGCGTAAGTTCATTGCGTCGTTATGCTATATGTAAATTTTAAGTTTCATGAACCTAATTGTTTCAGTGGTACATTGACAATTGTTAGGCTGCTCAAATATTTCTAGATTTTCTTCTTTATATATATACACACACACACACACACACATGTATATATATATATATATATATAGATCAATTTTTACCGGCGACTTGCCTGCAATAAATCGAATCCCTGTTCGGCTGTGCCATCGACTTTCTTTTCATTTATTTTTGTATCCGGGTGACCAGAATCGTGTGAAAAGATTCGAAATAAGATTTTTTATGTTTTTTAGATTTTAGAATTTAAAAAAATTGAGGTATCCCTATAGACAGGAAGGACTTGCGTATAATAAGTCAGCTGTACCAGAAGCAAACGGCTGAGATACGAATCGAAAGCGTAACATCGGAGGATATAGAAATTAAAAAAGGAATTCGACAGCGATGTGTACTGTCTTCTCTGCTTCTCAATTTATATGCAGAAGCAATATTCAGAGAGGCGCTTGATGAGGATGACGGGTTGATCAAGGTAAATGGAGTCACAATTAATAATATTCGATACGCAGATGACTGTCTCATTATAAGCTGACAGTCAGGAGGAACTGCAAAAAATAATGAACAAACTTATAGACTATAGCAAATCTTATGAGCTCACCATCAATAGCTCTAAAACAAAAGTAATAGTGTTCTCTAAGAAGCCTGTACAATGAATGATAGAAGCAGATGGGACAAAACTAGAACAGGTCAAATTACTTAGATACACCTGGGGGTACCTTTTTCTCGACGATAGCTGTAAGAAAGAAATCCGATCGCGAATAGAGCAATCGAGAGCAGTGCTCATAAAAATGAAGAACCTGCTCAGCAGAAGGGAATTAAATCTTGGATTACGAATTAGAATTCTGCGCTGCTACGTTTTCTCGGTCTTAATGTATGGCAACGATCAGAAAAAAGTATACAGGCCTTTGAATTATATTCGTATAGGCGCGTATGCTGAAAATTCCGTGGATCTTAAAAGTTACTAATAAAGAAGTACTCAAGAGAATCAATAAACGCCCGGAATTATTACATTTGTTTAAGGAAAGTAAACTACGTTATCTAGGTCACATTATGAGAGGCCAAAAATATGAGATTTTACGTCTCATTATAGAAGGAAAGCTTTTGGGCAAAAGATTAAAAGAGCGCCCACAAAATTCGTGGACAAATGATTTTCATCGTTGGTTCTGCTGTTCACCTATTGAAATGTTCAGATCTGCCATGTCTAGAAAAGACATTGCCGTGTTGATCGCTAACCTTCGTAACGGAGACGGCGGATGAAGAAGAAGAAAAAAATTGATGTCCTTGAAGCATGAAATTATTCAACTTACACGTGTACGATTCAATTCCGGAAAATAATTAAATCAAATAAAGTATATTCATTTTTTATTTAATAAAAATGAGTTTGCCGAGGGAGACTTTTTATAAAAGCGGTTTTCAGCAAACAGTATATCAATGCAACTAAAACAATCTCCATGGCCGCAGTGATCCTTTCCGCTTATGTACTCATATCTCCGGTCACTGTGCAAACAACTTCTAACTTACATAAATCAGAGCAACTATTGCTCACAGACCAACATCGCAAGTTAGATGAGTTAATTGAAATAACCGCATCAAGTTTATGTAACGAGTATTACCCGAGATTGTGCAATCTATTATAATTTCTCTTAACTTCAAAATTATCATCATTATTGTTAAATAACATCCAAATAATTCAGATTTTAGAAATATATCGACGATATTCATATCAATATAAGTATATTAAATGAATATTTTATATCTTAATAGAAGTAATAATTCTAAAAGTCAAAAAGATGGAAGAAAATTAAAGTCACGTGTGTTAAGAACATTTTTCCCGACATATTATCATAAACCGAAGTGCAAAAACATTTAATCATACGTAATAACGGACAGTGTTGAAACATGTTTCAGCAATTTTATTTGTAGTTTTATTCACTTTTTAATAGAAATAATGAATGTACACAAAAGTATGTATATACACATATAATTACTACTATTGCGTTATCTCGATAAACATGTTATCAATTATTACTAAATAATATTGTTGGGGACATTATATACAACGGGCACAACGAGCTAAAGGTAAATTACTAAATCAGTATCCCAAACAAATGTATTTTGTTCAATGAATAATGACGAAATTAGATTAGTTTTTGCGTAAAATTTATAAAAAAAAAAACAATGCGCGCAAAATGTACGATATAAAAATATAACACGTACCTGTACATAATATATTTACAAATATTATAAGGTAAAAAAAGAAAAATTGCACAAAATTGTATCAGTAACGAAAACCGTTCTGATCATAAGGTAAAATGTACTTTTCACAACGATGAAGTTTGCATACAATTTTACTCGGATGGTAACAGAAACGATGAATATTTACAACGCACCGACTTCCAGTTCGGTAGCGAAAGGAAAGATACCTTAGTCTGAAAAAAATCGCAATCGATTCTCTAAATTGTACACGGAGAAAATGGGCGATTACTCATTATTAGTTTTAACTTTTTCAGAAAATCGATTAAAATTTTATTTTTAACAAATGATTTCTTATATTGAAAAGAAAATTTATAACATATCGAAATAATGTCGAAAATTACACTTGTTAAAATTAGAATTGTGGACAATTTCGATTAATGTGTCTGTGTATGTTTCAATGAACAATAAATGTAAACAATTATAGAATGACGCATTAAGTAATACGCCAGGTGGTTAGCTGCATTACTAGTTTTATTTTTTACTTGTTATCACCCGGTGATCAATATATAAAACCACTGTTTAGAATTACACCGATTCTTCTTCACTGCAACATACATTATAAATTTTCCGAATAACTTACATTGTTGTAAAGGTTTGCGAACATTTAACTCCTCCGAAATATCAGCATTATATTTTAAAAATAGACAAGTGAATAACAGAAATTATAGTGGAAACTGTACCAGAATAGCGGGTAAATGTTAATTATTATTAGAAATTTTAACGCTAAAGAAGTTGACTGTTTTCAAGAATTTCAGTGATAATCAAACGAGAATTTAGGAGAAATTGCACAAGTAAACGACGACTCCTTATGTTGTACGTTGAAGAGTGTCCGATAACTCGATATCATTACCGAAATTTTATCTCAAAAGTTACATATCTCAATCAATAATTTGAAGGTATACTACCGATCAACAACCTTTAGTAACTGATTTAAGTTTGAGAGGATGGGAAGAATGATAAATCTAATGCGGGTCGAATTCGAAACCATACCGAACAGATGAGGAAAAGCTCTCAGAGCAGTTTAAACAGCTAAATGAAAACAATCTACATTTACTAAATGAAAATAAACTTTGAAACAGTGGGCATGATCGAAGCTTATTATTTATTTCAAAGTAATAACATCAAAAGAACCCGAGAACGTAGAGAGAACCGTCGATTCGCGACGAAATGTAGGAAGTTATACGAAAAAGAAAAGAAATCGAGAAAACCGGGTTTAAAAAGGGGGACGAAAAGACAAAATGAAGTACATCAAAGAAATAATTGAGCAAGGAAGATTTTTCTATTGAAATTAAGGAAAAAACACGAGATTTAAAATAGAAAAGCTGTAAGCATTAAGTAATGAATATGGAGACAAATAATAACGCAAAGAAAATCTTAAATATACTGCGAGAAATTTTATAACAACTTCCAGATCGCAAATCGCGTAAACAAACATAGCCAAATGGCCAAAAACCCAATATCGCTTAGGTGGGAAAACTGAGTTCGCCATTGAAAGATTGAAGACTAGAAAAAAATCAGCTGCTGATGGCATTACTTGAAAATTGGATAAAAGACGGTACCGATATAATCTAATTGCCTCGTTACATTACGCAATAATAAAGCACGGAAATATGAAAATTAACTAGATAATCGGATGGTAGTGAAATTTACATTCATATACCCGCAAATAAAAGCAATTTTCGAAACAAAAATTCTGTAATTATCAAAACAAAGTCCTAATTTTTAACGCAGCAAAATTCTGCTTCGTAAAGTTCATGAACGGCTCAAATCTCATACGTATGTCCAGAGATAGGAGCAACCAAGATTCATCGTGTGGACCCATCTTAAATATGAAACAGATAAAATTGGAGAATTACAGAAAATTGAATAAATCATCGGAATATTTATGTTTCTCAGGTTATTTGAAGTTAAACGAAACTCTTTGCGACATTTCGGAAAACAAAAGAATAATTTTAGACCATTTAACTGAGAGTTAATCACAAATTTATATACAGATCATCTCTGATGATTTTATTTAAAGAATGAAAATGCACTAGAGGGAAGGTGGTCTCGTTCATGAGCTAAGATCATTATTAGTCGAGTTGTCGAACCTCACAAGTAAAAAAGAAAACATTTTTCACAGTAGTTATACAATCCACGAATATTTAATTACTTCGAATTAAGTGTAACTTAGTGAAATATTAAAAATTAATTGCATTTCCGCTCGATGTTAATCCCATTTCTATTGAATAAAATGTGTCAATCGGAGCGTGTTTACGTATTAATTCCAGAAGGATGTCTATCAAATGGCTAATAATTTTTTCTAAATTTAATACACGCTGGAGTCGGAGGCTGCGTTAAAATTTTCAAAATTTCTGACCCATCCAAATAAAATTCAAATTAAAACAAAAACACAGTACGTAGAAAATCTGAGCATTGACGATGAAGTAACAGTCGTAACGATAATAAAAATAATAATAATAATACAAGCTTTAATAATAATACGTTATGTACACATTATAAACATATATGCGAACGCATACAAATATTATAATAAATTTTTGAGCATTATAATTAAAAAAAAAAAAAAAAAGAAAAGAAGAAATCAATTAGTTTTTTTTAACACGGTCATAAATGTTAATATTAATGTCGGACCAGAAGTTTTTTTTTTTTTTTTTTTTTAATTTTCTAACAGAAGTTAAAAACTGGATTTCGAAGTACCGCAAATATCTAATTGCGAAAATCGAAAAAATCTATTTTATAAAATATGCACCAAAAATTGTTCAAGTTATTACGAAGGTGATATTTTTTGGCACTTCCACAATTATATAACTTAATTATTTCATATGTGACTGAAAAGTTAAATATAATTTTTTTTATTTTTAATGTATATATATATATATATATATATATACATATATGTGTGTGTGTGTGCGTATAAGAACTAATGAAATGAAAAATAGATTGTTTTTTTCATTTAAGACATAAAAAATTTTAATTTTTCTTATGAAACCACGTAATAGTCAGAAATGAATTTTTGACGAAAAAGTGGAAATTGCACTTCGATCAGGCATTAATATATAATAGTCATACGAACGTATCACCCTAAAGGAAAATGAAAAAATGCTTGAATTTTTTGATATTGTTGTGACCGGTCGTTGTAATTTATTTAAAATCATTACTCGAAAAATTACAAAAAAAAAGTAAGAAAAAGAAAAGAAATGGAAAATTAATATTTGAGCAACACTTCGAATAGTAATAAAATAATCTCACTTATTCGCATATATGATGAGATCAAAAAGCGCCTATTTGTTGTATAACTTTAGAGGAAATGTTCAAAATTTATTATGAGAAGAGAAAATAAAAATGAACACGTAATAATAATAGTAATAAATAAATAAATTAATAATAATAAAAGTAGTAAAAATAATAACCGCTATTCACTTTCAGTCATCGTTAAAAATCTTAATTAAAATTCAGAAACTAGAACAGTTATTGTTCTTACTTACCGCGTATTAATGGTAAAAACAAAAGACAAAGGAGAAATAAGAAAAAGCAGCTAACGGTGCAAACCTAATTGCGGGCTAGAAATAATGGCAAAAAGAAAATTAAAAATTACATTATAACAAAAATTTATCTAAATGCGCCTACACAATATGTACGAAATTTAAAAAAAAAAGAAACTGCATCTATGTGTGAAAGTAATATGTACATTTTTATATATATATATATATATATATATATGTGTGTGTGTGTTTTAGAAACTATTGCAGCAATTAAAAAAAAAAAAATTATAATAGAAAATAAAAAATTGAAGTTTTATTTGCGCGCGAAGCCTTTGGTAACATTAAAAATTAAATTTTTTGTCAGATTGTTGCAATAATAGTAAAACTCGAAACATTTTTAATTCGCTCGCGTTTACCATTTCAGCAGCGGTAGTCAAGCAGAGAAAAGCCAACATTTTTTCGAATCAGAATATTAGCAGAATTTCTGATAATACTTAACTTTTTTGAATTTACTTAAAAGAAGAAGAAAAAAAACACACAAACTTATACTAATACCTTTGAATACATTACACTCTAACTTTTACAAATAAAAATTTAATCGCAATAGATTGTGTTTAAAAGCCTCGCGGCGCAAAACAACGAAGACTAGTTGTCGGAAACTATTATAGTCAAAATTTTCTATACACTTATAAAAAGAAGAAAGGAATTTGGTGTGTATATAACATTTACAATTAGCTAGCGTACTTTGCACTATGTACACATATACACATACATATAATATTTTAGAAGTTCTTAAAGTTATATTTATATAATATAAAAATGGTAGTAAATAAGGGCACACAAAACAATTGACAAATACATACGTTAACAACAATTAAGTACCATAAATACAACAGTCGCTACAGTACAGAGAAGTTAACTTTGTTTATTTTTAACAACGTTTTCAATTCTTCGGTGTATTTAATTAGCGTGACTGTTTTAAAATCTTTGAAGTAAGGTTTCTTCTCCATAAAATAAACCGACACCACGTCCGTCTCGAAACTAGATGGACTGATTTCATAGCTGACAAATTTAAGGCCTTTCCTATCTTCTAGACGCCTTTTTATCAGATCTCTAATGCGAGGAGGCAGTTCGGCTAGCAGTACCCAATATTCGAAATCGTCTCTGAATCGATAAAGTGACGGCAAAGGCGCGTCGCAGAATTCAAATTCCAGCTCGTCATTTGACATGTCAGCAGGACCAGTCGGCGGATCTGCTAATGGATCATATCCGATTTCTTCCGCATCTGTGTTTCAAGTAAATCGCCAGTTTTAATTAAAATACGACGATAATACGCGATCGGTAGAAATAATTAATTTAAGCAGACGACTATTTTTAACGTTGTTCGATCGGTTTTTTATTGCAAATAGCCTCAAAAAAGTGTTAAAAAATTTGTTTCCAATATGGGGAAAAAAAGGTTGACAACTTTACTTTAAATCGATCGATCTCTTTTAAACGGACATTGGACTCGACTAATTTATAAATAATTACAAAACTTTCATTATTTCCGCTTATAAGTGCAAAAAGTTTACACAAATGACGACGATATATATATATATATATATATATATATATATATATATATATACATATATATATATAAATAGCGTCATAGAGATATTTCTCTGTACTTCAGGATTCACGAAATTACAAATATTCCCCCTAGGATATGACGCAGATGTGTTCCGGAAATTTAAGTGAAAAAAATGACGCACCATATAAATGTAACTAACAGTGTACTGAAATTATACAAAAGTAATGAAAACAAGCTTCACACGTAATTTGTCTACAGCTCGTTCTACCGAAAAAGTAATGACTGAAAAATTTCGATAAAAATCGATAGCTGGAATCCTTCTACGATTTTGGCAAATCGAATTTTCGAGAAATTACATTCTAAATTTCGAAATACAGTCGGTGTTTTGTTAGCTTATATGGGGCGCCATCATGCAAGTTAGAAGCAGTATTTCAATTTTACCTAACTGAAAGTTGATAGTTTTGTAGCCGAAGAAGTTAACAATATAATATTAACGAAATACCGGCATTTCTTGAATGGCATTTTTTGGCGAACAATAATAATATTTTTAGCGAACGTAACGATGCTAAGTCGAAAATATCGTTTTTAAACAACAATGTTGATTAATTCCTACAGGAAATAACGGCTTTACTATAAGCGCCTTCAGGCACACAGTTGACGTTAATACGCGTTAATAAATCATAACTTCGTCGTATTATTAAGGGCGTATAGGTTCACCGATGTTTGCATTGCGCACTTAAAAAAGTTATTTTCTGATTCATTATAAATGATTTATGGGTTAGACGTGACGTTTTTTAAGGGGGAAAAAAAAGGGAGATAACATCAAGCAACGGAGAGAATATACCCTCCATTACCTGAAAATCGGAGAAAACATAAAACAAGGTATCGATCGGTAACATCGATTATTTTTTTTTGGTTTATCCGCAATTGGTCTTGTTTAAACTGATCGCTCACTAGCTAATTTTATTGGTAAAAGTCCATTCGTGAAGTGTACGATAATAGTAAGAAAGAATCTACTTGCGTTGGATAAACTCACTAATCAATATACTGTGTAATTTTCTGTTTTTTTATCTTATGTGTTTATTTTTTATTCGGACATCGCGAAAGAATTGCTTGTATTATTACAATTACTTTTGTTCGAGTTGTCTGCCGGAGAAGTTTTTTTCTTCTTTTAGGTAATAACATTCCGTTTATTATATTTTAAATTTTGAAAAAGGAATACCGCACAACCCGAAAACGTTGTAGAATATAAATGGTGAGAATGGGGATGGGGAAAGGGGATGTGTTAGAAAAAGAACAGCTAAAAAACGCATACCTGCACACGGCAGCAGTGAATAACAGCGGCGCAAACAGAAAAGGCGGGAAAACTCGGGAAAAAGGTATCTACACCCGCATGAATTGATGATTAATGCGCGTATAATAAGACGGCAGACATACAATTTAATGAACGCAGACTGTATGGCTCAGTGTAGTAGTTTGTGCAGTATGCGACATTAGCAATAAAAGTAACTTCAGTGCTGGAAAACGTATGAAAGAAGGCACCAAAAAATACCGAGATACAAGTAGCAGTACGTACGCAAATTATAACACTGAATAAAAGTGGTTTTAGTTACCGAAAAAAATTACCGAAGAAGTAGGTTTTACATTTTCTACAGTTCGGTATGTTATTAAACGGATTGCAACGTCGGGGAAAATCGAAAATTTGGCCCGAGGTGGCAGCCCTCCTAAGATAGATCAGAGAACAAAACGAGCTATTATTCGTCAATCGCTAAAAACTTCTTTTCTGAACGTTTCAAAGCTAGCCGCTGAACTCGCAATAATGTCGAGAATCATAGTGGACCGTTGAACCATCAGAAATGTGTACTCTTAATTCCGTCAATATTTACGGCAAATCCTCAAAGAAAAAACTTTATTTCGGAAGTTAACCGTTGAAAATGTTTAGACTTCGCGAAAGCACGTGTCAGCAAACCGGTAGCCTTTTGACACTCAGTGATTTTTTTCGACTAAAGCGAGTTTAACTTATTTGGTTTGGATAGTCAACGCTATGTGTAGCGCAAACTCAATGCCGACCTCTAAGCCGATCACTTGAAAGTCACCATAAAGCATAGAAGAAGTGTACGGTGTGGGCGTACATAGCGGCTTGTAAAAATGAAAACATCGAGATTTTTCGCGGTAATCTGAAGGTAAGTGCACGTAAAGTAGGTTTGGAGAAGTCATTTGTTTTTCAGCGAGATAATGGACTAAAATACATCGCGATGTCAACTCATGAATAGCAGCTTTATAACGTCCCTGCAGGTTATACTTGATCTGAACGCTGTTGATAATTCATGAAGTCAGCTTGATGTCGGAGAGCGTGCAAAAAAAAATTTCAACGCTTGGGATTTAAAACGAGCTTTAAAAGCACCATGGGCGGATATGTCCTGCAATTTCACGCGATACCTGGTGGCATCCATCGATTATAAGCCATCATCGACGCGAATGGAATGCATACGACGTGTCAGTATCTTTCTTTTTATTACTGGGAAGCGTACTTTGTTGATTACGCGAAGGGTCTGCAAATACTTTTACGCACACTTTTTTCATTTTTTCGTATAACCTAAAGTTGTAATCTGTTTGTTTCGTGGAAATATATTTTCTTTTGGGGACCGCTCTTTCGGGCGTGATTTATCGGGAGCAGCTCTATCGGGCGCGATTTATCGGGCGCAGCTCTATCGGGCGCGATTTATCGGGCGCAGCCTCTTTCGGACGCAGGCGAACTCAGACCTTTTTACAGACCACCTACGGTGATTTTCAGGTATCATCCGTTAAACGTTGTCATCTGTGTTAGTGAGAAACACAAGTTACCAAATATAGCTATCAGAAATTCCGTCCAAAAAATACGGTTCTTCGTTAGCGATTTAGTTTTTCTGCGCGTATAGCATGTTATATATGCATATATAAGCACAAAACACATATTTTACATGATTTTATTTTGTTATTCGCTTTCTTTAAATATTTTCTATTTTTTTTTTTTTTTTTGAAATAACGACTTCAGTGTGAAATACAGATAAACAGACTTTCGCGATGTAAATGTAAGAGTTCTGTTAGCAATAGTGATGCGAAACGGACGAAAATTATTAATATTAATAATCGGTCAAATGGATTGTCGGTTTTCTTCATTTTATTTATTTTTTTGCTAACGTATAGTCAACTGTATTTAAAAAATTACAAACTATCAACTCTACGTCATTTAAAGTGTAACATAACTGGATCGAATTTGCTTCTGATACATATTCGTTATATTATCTTTCTTTTTTATTCGTATCTAACAAGTTTATTTGGGGATACGTTTATTGAAGTTTTTTCTACAATTTTAATTATATATTTAATTCCTTGACGAATCAACCCTGGTTTCAAAAATATATCGAAAAAAACAAACAAAGGCGCAAAAATTTTTAAACATAAACACATTTATGTTAATACTGGGCGAGAAATGAATACGATATTTCAAATTAAAAATTAAATATCTTTGTTTTGAATTTAATATTATGTAAATGTAAATTATGGTAATCTTTAAATTAACTCACAGAATGTTTAGTACATGAAACATCCTGTCCGGTTAACTTCTTTTTTTTTTTTTAGTTCGTTTAGAAAAATTTTAAATCTTCAAAACACTGGACTAATATTATTTTCATAAAAATTTTAATAAAGCCAATAAGGAAGAAGCTTTTCTTGTTTTGTTTAATAATGAAGCGAGCGGCTCATAAAAGAATCATAATAATTAGAAAAATCGACTCGGCAATACTTAATGCGTGTTTTGTAGGGAAAAAGAAAAAGTAAAGTAGTAAGTTGAGAAACAGAAGCGATTAATTAATTTTCTACTGTGAAATAGTTTTTAATAAAAAAAGGAAAAGAACCGTCAATGGCTACAACCACTTTGTAATTAACACGTTTGTTAGTTACAAAACGCGTTTTAACCGAATTTTTTTCTCTAGAATTTCGTTTTTTTACTAACTTATCACACTAAATTGCAATAATACTTTCTAAATATTGTCAGTTCAGGTGGGTTGGATTTGAATAACACAAAGCTTTAAAAGGAATAATTTGCAGGTATTCATTATTCAAATCATCGTTCTATTAATTTACATTAAATATTTATAATAGTAACTTTTTTGACTTCTGTTTCTCATCATATCGGCTTTCTTTACTAAAGGTTTTTTGGTTTTATTTTGAAAAAGAAAAAAATTCTTTAGTGACGGTAGTGAATAATATGGAAGAAGCTGTATTTAGTTCTCTATATCTGCTTATTGGTAATGACCGCAAAACATAACTGAGAATTACCTTTTTCGACCTCAGTCTTATTTATTTATTTGGGCACATCAATCAAGGTCCTTTACCCGGTTTGCATTTCGATACTTATGATATGTTGTTGCGAATACTAAATTATCCGTACGCTTGCTTGTTTTCTTTTTGTATTTGCTGAACAGAAAAGTCGCGTTGAGGCAAAATGTGATCAAACAATAAATGAGTAATTGTTAAAATGAGTACGATCGCCTATTTGTTTTTATATAGTTATTTCATTAATTTATTCAGAATGATTTGTCAGTTAGCCTTAGTATGTTTGCTTTTATTTGTGTTCGAATCCTTTAGGTTGCTTTTTCAGATTTAACCTTAGTTGGTCTAAAAGTAAAACGCACAGAAAGAAAAAAATGTTTAATATTTATGAAAAAATGAACTTGCTCCCGCGTGCATGTTTTGTAGTAAACGAAAACATAAAATGTCGCATGAAATAGGCATGAAAGAGAGAAGAGGATACATTTTGAACATATTTATAAGAAAAATAATATTCTAGTCCGTCGTTTTTTTTTGTTTCTTTTTTTCGCATACGGCTTAAACACAACTGTGCCGATATCAAGCTGAGCCTGTTGAATTAGCTTACAGCATACTACACAAATTACAATGTTTGGTCGTTCAGTAATAACTGAAATTTTCAAAAACCACAAAAATTGGAACAATATCCTCATTATTCTTCGATAAGGAATCAATCTTTCTTATATGAAATGGATACAGTTTTATTTAATAAATAGGTATTTTCTGTAACACGCATAAACAATATTTAAGTTACCAACAATTTGAAACCTGTAGTATGTATTGCGATAAAACTGTCGCAAAAAAATTATCCCCTCTTTCCACAGGAATGATAATTTCTCAAACCATATATATATATATATATATATATATATATATATATACAAGGTACAACCAGTGTTCATACAGCTAGTCGAATTAGAAATTATGTTTTTCCTCTTTCACGTTTTCCCAACAAAATAAGAGTTTGCAATTATAACATAATAATAATAGCATTATTTACAAATATAGAAATAAACGATTTCGAAATCTTACATATACACCTAAGTAATAATAATAATAATAATAATACCTATAATACATGCAAACACTAAAGTTAACTAATTACATTATGTGCTACACCACGAAGATAATCTTCAAGCTGAAGCTGATTATAATTTGTTGCGACTTTCAACAAACGTTTGTCGCAATCGACATATTTCTTTTTTTTACTCGGTTACTTTTATCAATAAGACTATGTTTTCTTCATTTTGTTGATATTATATCACGTTCATAGACGAATGACAAAAACCATTATGTGTCAACATCCTTTGCGGCATTCTTTTTTTTTCGGAACAGGAAAGTAAAAATAACAATAATGGCAAGTTTTACACGCATTCATTGTACATTTTGTTATGTTCTCCTGTTAGGAAAAATAACCATTTTCTTAGAAATTAAAAACCGAATAGCCAATCGTACAGAATATGAACAATCCAGGTAAATAAATTTCACCCTATTCAGGATTTGGTAAAATAAACAAACTGAAGCACTACACTTATTTACAGAAAACAGTTTCATTCGTTAATTCTCCGTACTACGGTCATTATTAAGAATAGTCTATTCGAAAAATATTCTAGTAATTCTTCTTCCGCCGAAATAATAACAACTGCTTTACAATAAACCTATAGTTAATTCCAAGAAAAATATACGATTTTTTCCATGACGATTTTATCACTTTTTCTTCTTTTAGTCCTACAAATTCGCATATTGTAAAATATTCGAGGTCCTATTCATTACCTCTTTTCAATCACTCGCAGGAAATCCCCCATGGTGAGAACCGAACCGAACAAAAAAAATTGACGCCCGTTTGAGAAACATGAGTAGTTTACAATATATCCATAAAATTATTTTCCGCATATATGTTTTTAGTGCTGTTGTATTTTTTCGGAATACTCACTGCCGATCAATATTTACTTGTTTTCTAAAATAATTACATATAACGGTTATAAAACAAATATATACTTTTAAGAATGTCAAATAGTTGTTTAAAAATCGGAAAATTGTTGTTACTTAATTATGTTAATTTTATTACTAAATGAGCTGCTTTATTGAGCATGGTTTAAAAATGAATTCTGGTTTATGTAGGTCATATTTCACAGTAATAAGAAAAAATGATTCCAAGTAATTAATCCGTGTTACATAACGCGCAGAATTAAATATCTAGCTCTAAAATATTTATTTTGCAGGTAACTGTATTTTAGAAAAAATAAATAAATAAATAAAAAATAAAATAAAATATAATTTTATCGCAAATACAGCAAAGCAGTTGAGCATAATGTGTCAACCGCCAAGGATTTAATATGATAAGTATGAATTATCGTAATTTCAATTTACATAATACTAAATTAAAAACAGGGCCAGTCGGTTTGGCTCAAACGAATGGATTCCGTTAAAAATAAACATAGAAATAGAAGAAGAATTTCTTAAAAGTAATAAACGATTTTTTTTAGTAGTTTTTCATAATCATTAAAGTTAATTTAATTTTATTTTTTTGCGAATGTAAAAATTTATTATAAAGAACATGGATTTCCTTCGAAAGCAGAAAATCTGTCACAGAGGGAAATTATTCCTATGATCTACTAATTCTTTCTGAAATATTTTATTGAAATAACCCGCTAAACGAATACATAATCAGAACTTTAAGTCTTTATAACCGAAAATAATTCTTTTTGCGATATACGAACGCAAAAGAAGCATTGAAAACAGCTGGTTTATTTTCTAAACAAATTAATTACTAATTTCACGGGTGTTTTTTTGATTCATTACGCCTTCAATATGATAATTATAGAAGAAAAAAAAATTAAAAACTCACTAAGGATAAACTAGGTCTACTTGGAAAAAAGACGAAGTCAAAATGTAACGAGGCGAATCGTGTTGCGGCCGAAACGAAGCGACTCTCCAAGTAGGTTTAAAGAGATTATAAAAAAAGTGTTTTTACTCCTACACCCGTCATAAACATGTAGGTTACTAATTAAGACTTAGTAGCTGGAAAATAAAAAAGAAAATCGCGATACTGAATTTTTAATTTTGTGAAAACTATCCGCCAAGGTACGCCAGTTTATTAATTAATAAATATTCTAAAAACTTTCAATTATTATATGTATAAAAATTTTCACTGACTGCTTTTACTTGGACTTGGGACGTTAATGTTCACCACATTAATATTTTTAAGTTAATTCTAAAAACGGGGAATATGTCAATTTATATATTCTTGCTTGTACGCAATTTCAGGTAAATACGAAAAGGTTATAAAAACTGTGATTTTAATTCGTCATTTAATTTGATGAGTCCATGCTATTCAGTAGGAGCGTTATTCTGGGTTGATTAAATCATTTTGCAATGTAGATGTATCTCATATATTTACAGTTTGCCACTTCAGTCACATGTATATAAATACTAGCGTTCCCCCAATGGTCCAAATTCGACCTTAATTATCATTAAAAATTTTAGAAAAATATATACGAATTTGTATATTTCCAAAATTTTTCTCCCACTCTTATACATTCGTTCATTATATACCTGAGAACATATACTTTTATATGTACTTCAATACAAAAATTAAATAACACCTTAAGATTTAGTACACTTTAAAAAAGCCAATAATGATGATTATTAAGAAAAATTAAAACATTTCAATAAGAACAGATTTACTGGCTGCAGCGACTTCCTTTTTCAATTTTTGTATTACTTTTTTATTTAAATACGAAATAAAAAGTATAACTGTTTCCAAAATTTTGTGCACTGATAGCTCTAAAGATCATCAATAGTTACTAAATAGAAAAAAAAAAGCAAGAAAATCAGTTAATAAATAGTGGAGAAGAAGGTACTGAACCGTTTTGTCTTTGTCTATTTATATACAGAAGAAGATTATCCATTATTTTTAAAATAGAATTTCCCGCAGTGCATTTATCGGGAATATTTAAACAAATTAAAGGTTTGAAAGATTCTTCCTTATTGGCTTTATTAAAATTTTTACGAAAATAATATTAGTTCAGTGTTTTGAAGATTTAAAATTTTTCTAAACGAACTAAAAGAAAAAAAAAGAGGTTAGCCGGGCAGGATGTTTCATGTACTGAACATTCTGTGAGTTAATTTAAAGATTACCATAATTTACATTTACATAATATTAAATTCAAAACAAAGATATTTAATTTTTAATTTGAAATATCGTATTCATTTCTCGCCCAGTATTAACATAAATGTGTTTATGTTTAAAAATTTTTGCGCCTTTGTTTGTCTTTTTCGATATTTTTTTGAAACCAGGGTTGATTCGTCAAGGAATTAAATATATAATTAAAATCGTAGATAACAAAAAAAACTTCAATAAACGTATCCATACGTTAGCAAAAAAAAAAAAAATTAAGAAAACCGACAATTCATTTGACCGATTATTAATATTAATAATTTTCGTCCGTTTCATGTCACCATTGCTAACAGAACTCTTAAATTTACATCGCGAAAATCTGTTTATCAGTATTTCACGCTGAAGTCGTAATTTCAAAAAAAAAAAAAAAAAAAAAAATAGAAAATATTTTTAAAAAGCGAATAACCAAATAAAATCATGTAAAACATGTGTCTTGTGATTATATATATGTTTATGCATATAAAAACATGCTATACGCGCGGAAAAACTAAATCGTTAACGAAGAACGGTATTTTTTGGACGGAATTTCTGATAGCTGTATTTGGTAACTTGTATTTCTCACTAACACAGATGACAACGTTTAACGGATGATACCTGAAAATCACCGTAGGTGGTCTGTAAAAAGGTCAGAGTTCGCCTGCGCCCGATAAATCGCGCCCGAAAGAGGGTGACCCTTTTCTTTTACCGTGATGCTTTCCACTCTACTGTATGCAGCAAGTTTCAGCATCATACATGGTCCTCAACCCATTTTTCAAACTTTTTGGGTGGTGTGCAAATACCTTTTTGACCCGCCATATTTAAAGTATTAAGTTATTACGTTTAAAATAGTTTATAAATGCATTTGCAAAATATTTAAAAAGTCATAAGTTAATGAAATATACATATATATATATGATGATGATGATTTGATTTACCTCACTCGCTTACGAGTATGAGTTTTATTCGTAAGGATAAAGTAACAGCGCTTTTGAGTAGCACAGAAACCGGAGGGTTGGCTTCCCCGTGTTGCCGATCAACGTGAGACAGGTTATCAGTGGCGAGGCGAAGCCAAGACGACTGGCCTTACTCACATGTTGATTAGCTCGTCGGCTATATATATTCATGCGACGCTAATACACACGACTACATCTGGAACTGATTATAGACGCTTGATTTATCGATATATAAATGCAGCCTAAATGTGTCTCAACTGCTGTATACTAAAAACTAGCGCCGCGTATTTTGTCGTCGCTCGGTATCGAACCCGAGACCTCCGGATTGGAAGTCAAGCGCTCTAGCCACCAGGTCAAACGCGTATATTCTACCGACGACTACTTTTCAATATTTAAATTTGTTGACTTGTTGGTCCTTCCTATTTTATTTTGACACATTATTTATATTTATGGGAGTATTGAGCATTGCTGAGTAAATATCGAAACTGAAAATAAGTTTGACCGAAAGTTTGTCGAAATAGGTACTTACATGAATATCCTTCTTTTTTCGTTATTTTTGTCCCGGGGGGCAGGGGGGGCGGTAATTTTTTGTTATAAATATTGTCTTCTTAAAGAGAACTTCAACTATAATTTATGATGTAATTTTGAAGTTTACAAGTCAAACCGTTTGGAGTAATTAACTTTTATTTGATATTTTTGTAGTTTCTAAACCATCTTATTAGGATTCTATATATTATACACGTATGTGTACTGAATCTTAAAACGGGCATTGCGGCGATCATTTAATACGTTTTTCATTAAAAATTGACGGTTGTAAAAAGAAGGCAGAAGAAACCAAGCCGCACAATAAAAAGAAGAATTAAAAAAGCCAACTACGGATTATCGATAAAACTGCGCCCTCAAAAAAATGATCAACTAAAATAACCGTTACCTTCAGAATTACATTTCTGAAGATCATGTTCTCGATAATTCCGTACAAACCGTAGTTTTACGAAAACGTTTTTTTTTTTATTTGCTTACGAAAAAAAATATTTAATTTCCATTAATAAACTATAACTGAATTAGACAAATATTTTTCAAAACTAAAACTTGCATTTTAAACTCGCTAAAAAATAAAAATATTTTTTCCCGACTGACAATTTTACAAAACCTTTGTTTAAACTACAATATCAAAGTGCAACCCCGTGCAGAGCATACGAATATAAAACTAAAATGTCCCTCTTGCTTTTACATTATAAATTAGTAATTAAAACTGGCATTCGAGAAAAATTGTTTTTTAATTTTTTAGTGAATTTAAAGGATAATTTTCCCCCCGAAAAGTATTTATTTAATTTAGTTAGTTTATTATTAAAAACTGAGTTTTTTTTTGTTCGTTAGTTGTAAATGTTTTAAATAAAAACGTTTTTTTTTCTTTCTAAATTGTTTTACTCAAAATTTTTAAACTGATATACACGCGACTGTGCAAAATAACGCGCTCTAATAAAAAATGATAACACGACATTTTCCCCAGTAAACAGTTAAATTATGTCATCCGCAAAAATTAACTGGTTAAACATGGTGGACACTAAAATATAATTTTTAAATTCCCGGTTTTCCTGGTCCAAATCCTACCACTTTTCCCAATTAACTAGAATTGTACAAAAGAAGAATGGAATTTTTTTGTTACTATTGATAATATGAATAAAACAGAAGTTCGTAATTTATACATTAAAAAATGCATTCACTTATTAACGTTTCAGATGAATTTTACTTATTAAAAATATCGTTTTCGCCGGTTTTATGACCAAGATTCCCGGTTGAGTATCCACCCGGTTAAAAATACGCAACAATGATGAGACGTTTTATAGGCGCGAACGTATAATTTTTCGTAACGAATTAGCTGAAAACAAAACAGCGGTTGGAAGTTATCTTTGGTGGTAATTCTAAAGTAAAAACTTTGTGTGCGTGCTAATTTCTTTTTTTACCTAGAACGTTATAGTAGGAGAACGGCCACGGCGGAGCAGATGATCCGTCTATGTCAGCCAAATAGAACGTTAAAAATTCCTTCAGGTCGTTCTGATCATCTTTCAGCAAAGAAATCGGTGTTTGTCCGGAGTAGGTGGCTAAAAGAGGATCTGCGCCGTATGACAAAAGTAATCGTATCAATTCTATATCGCCATTTTCAACAGCCTCGTGTAACGGTCTACAGGCAACCATCATTGCATCGTATTATTAAAAATAAAAATATTCCGCAAAAACTATATCCGACGTTTTTTTTTTCTTTTTAAATTAATTTATCACGAGAGTTTAAAATAATTGCAACAACTTAAGCAATAGAAGCATAAATCAACTCTCTCGAGGGAAGTTAAGACTGAAATCGCGGATCTGCAAGTAAATTAGGTTGCTTCCACCTTAATTATGCAAGAACAAAGCATCAGTCTAGCACCGGCACATCATAACCAACCAAGCAGGAATAAAACTGTATATTCCTTAGGTCACAGTTGATCCGCGCAATCATCTCTAGGTTAATTTAATAGGCCATATGCTACCCTTTTCACTTCTGGTTGATTTTCTTTCACTACGTAACTTTTTTTTACCATTTTCTTCTTTCTTGCTTTTTCTTCTTTAGCCGAATCTACCACAATAGCTAACAATCAAAGTGAATAAGATAAATGCTGCATCACTTCCTTATAACCAGCTCCATGAACGCCTATAGTGGAAAAGCTCAAAATCAGTGCGTCGCTAGGGCTTTTCTTTATTCGTTCTTCGTCTTTTTCTCGTGTATTTCTTTTCTTTGCCGTTTAAACAGAATACCATTGCACAAATCGTACGTCTCACGGTTCGATCATTCGGTACTGCCTTATTAGAAAATTGACGTTAACGAAACAAAAAATAGTATACTCTGTTTCACAATACAAAAGTTTACCAATACACTTTAGATCTTTCTAGCACATATCAAATAATCAGTTCAAACAGAATCATCCGACTAAAAATATCCAATCTGTTGCATAAGTAGAGCATATCAAATGAATCTTATATTTTCCAAAACACGAATAAATTCTGGAAAATGAAAAAAGGGATAAATTTAAACATAAAATGTTATTTTTATGGTTATAATTTAGCTTACCTAATTCCTCCTTTCGCACTAGCACTCACGTCCGCACCATGACCTAATAAAATCTTTGCGATTTTAATGTGACCCCGGGTACACGCTTCGTGCAAAGGAGTGTATCCGGCATTATCAGCGGCTGACGGTGAATATTCTAATTTCTCTAAGCAATAAACGATGATATCCTATTTGCACGAAATAATATATTTAAATATGTTATTTCGTAATAATAATAGTAATAATAAATAATAATCACATATATATAATAACCGGAACTTGGAAGTATAATTAGCACATATTCAACTAACTAAAGTGTGATGATGTTATACAAGTAAAAATTAGAATATCTTTAATAAAGACAATTTTTAAAATGTTAATAATAATAAAGAAAATTATTTGAAAGTTTAATGCTTTATTTATATTTTTTGTGAATTTCTTTACTCCGACGAAAAATCCTATTGTTGCCGTTTTATTCATCATAGGCCACTTCAGAATAATTCATATTTGTCTAGTCTATATCGATCTAAAACGACGGTTTGGTTGTTCTCGTTCATCGGTAAAGTTATTTCAGTTCACCATTTCAAAGAATATTACAGTTTTGCGAATTACTAACTTTCGTACTTAGACAAAGAAGTTCACGAAAAAGACGTTTTTTTTTTTTTAATGTTAAAATTTCCTAAATTCGCGTGTTCGTTTAAAAAGATACTAGCGCTTTAAAAAAGTAGAACACTGTAAAATATTCTCAGGCAAAAGAAATGTATATTTTTTTTTTCTTTCTTCATTATGTTGATAAAAGGTGGTCGTGTTTGTAATTCGACACAGCTAAACGGAGAATTTTCAAAACTACAATTTTACAGCTTAAGACACACTAGCGCCCGTGGAACTAGTGTAAACTAGACAAAACTAATTAATTTCACCATTTTTTCATCATTATTCCAACCAGCAGAAACTTTTAAGCTTGTAATTATTACTTTTTATAAATTATATACATTAAACGACTATAAAAATCGACTGGATATAACTTTTTTATGTAACAAAAGTTATAACGAAAATGTTTTAAAGTTATTAAATGATAATTAAAAATTACCACACACAAAAATTTATTAAAAATTATATAGCCAATTAAAACTAACTTTTTTACTCGAATTACAGACATTATCTAAATATGTAAATTGAAAGTAAGGAATTAAAGTAAAACAATGACAACGGTGACTATATACTGTTTTAGCTGAAATTACGCATCCATCTTTATCGTGTTCAATTCAAATTACATATATATATATTTTTTTTTTAAATCTAAAAAAATTAACATATAAAACCACAATTCCATATGATTTATATGTAACTTAAAAATACATATTCTACATGATATTTACACTGAGATATATCGGCAGATATGGAAGCAAAAAAATTTAAAAAAAGAAAAAAGCAATAATAATTATGATAATAAATATGCGGCGAATTTCACATGACTTGACTACTTACAGCATATCCAAGACGGGCGGCCCGATGCAAAATTGTTTCTCCAATGCCTTTATTTACAACCCAGTTACGAATTTCATTTTGAATATCTACAATTGATTCACGATTCGGACGTACACAAACCTGTTTCCGTTAATTAAAAAATTCATATAATAAACTGTAATAATGTATAAAAAAATTTATTCATTTATTTTTTTTTAAAGTAATTTAAAGACGCTGATAAGATTTTTGAAATTGAAAAATCAAAAGCGGAAAAGATTAAAAAAATCGAGGAAGTGATAATTTTCAACATTAACAAGAAATTAACTAACGAGAGAAAGTGTTCGAAAATATCAGGAATACTAACCTCCATTTTCACACAGGAAACTGTGCAATGCGAAGAATAAACTAATAAGTTAGTTACACAACAAGAAAACGCTTTTCAATTATACAAAGTTGAAAAAAGGATTAAAGATTTCAAAAGAGATTTTAAAAGAAATATCAGAGAGTAAAGGGGAAAATAAGAGAAAATTTAAAAATTTATTAACAGCTTCTAATATAAAAATAATAGCGTCCTTTCGCTCTCTCTATATATATATATTAAAAAAAAAAAAATCTGTAACAAAGATTAATCTTAAACACTATTAAACAGGCATTTCGCAAATTAATAATTGCGAGATCGGAAATTCTTGAAGATTACCAACAATTTGTAGACAAATTAATTTACCTTTTTCTTATCTTCCTGCTCTTCAAGCTCCTCTTTACCGGTCGCCGATTTGGTGGGTTTTTTCTTTTTTCGAATGTAATCGAACCCAGACGAACGACATTTCCTGCGAACGGTCCTATTTTTTTTCTTCTTGCTGACCAGCGTCTTCATTTTCGAATAAGACGATTTCAACATATCCTCCAACTTACAGACGGAATCTACCGAGTGTTCCAGCCGGATCATATCTTCTCGCTCGACCTTTAAAAAATAGTCCTCTACCATCCTAGTGCGCAGCAATTCGTCTCTTAATCTGGCCAAATCTTTCAGCACCGGCTTCAGTCCGGCTGCCAATGGTGTTGACACAGCGACCGGCTTTTTTCGTCGACTACCGCAATCGTCGGAGGAAGACGATCGATTTACATCGTGACTGGGGTGCGGCGGAGCGGAAGCTGGCCTTCCGTAGTCGAGCAGTTGTTCGGTTTTAGCGTTTTTTGAATTGCTGCTTCCGCTTCCTTCGCCGTTTTTTTTGTACCGTTCTACTAGCTGATGGTTGTGTTTTTCGAAGATTTCTTTGTACTCCTGAACTGTTTCTTTCCGAAAAAACCCCACACACGGATCGTTTAATAAACTAACTATATCGCCCGGTCTCAGAGCGCCACTTCTAATGCCGTCGCGGTCGTTTTTATCGCTGCTAGCGTTGTCGTTATTGTTTTTGTCGTTCGGTGAACGTGACTGAGATTTTCTCGTAGCTACATCGGCAGCAGTATTTCGTGACGATTTTTCATTATCGTTTGTCGACGAACTGTTTCCAACCCCTTTGGCCGTTTTATTGCGTTGCTGTCGAGGAGTTTTATCGCTTTCCTGCTCCGGCTGATCCGTACTACTAGCTCTCGAGTACTTATTCATCATTAGCAGATCCGGTTTTATGCGATCTAAATCGGGTAACGAAGAGGTGCTGTCACTTCGAGGCCAGTTCGCCGGTTTCGATATATTGATCAGTTTCAACGGCATTCTCAGCGAATATTTGTAGCAAAATAAATCGCGTTCCCAACTACTACCGCTGCTGTTGGTACTACTATCGTTTTTTTTATCGTTATCGGTAACGGCGGTGTTATCTTCGAGGTCCGAATGCGATTTTGGTTTTTTTCGGGCTGACGATACCGATAACGTTTTATTCAGAAAATTCTTCGAGTTCCTAGTTTTCGGCCGTCGACTTTCCTCCTCTTCGACTTGATGATCCTTTTTTAAAATTCGTTTACTCGGTTGCTCATTCGGCGATTTAGGTTTCGGCTTCGATTTGAGTTTACCGCTACCGGAGCCACCGGATGTAGTACTAGTAGTAGTAGTAGTAGTAGTACTAGCTGTCACTGTAGCGCTATTGGCGGTACCGCTGGCAGCCTGTTCGGTGTTCGAAGAAGCGGAAGTTGTGTCACTGCTTATGATAATATCTCTGGATCGTAGTCGTCGTTTTTCGTTAACGACCGTCTGCGATTTTTTCGCCGTAGAAGAGACCAATTCGCTAGCGGACGGCTTCCTTGGCGGTCGAACTCGAAGCCGCTGTTTAGCTTTGAAATTGTGCAACGCGCTCGTTTTAACGGTCGACGTTTTCTTCTTCTTAAGCAGCGCAGCGGCAGTAGCCGTTAACTTGGGCTTTTTCTTTTTCGCGTCGCTTTTCGAGGACTTCGATTTCTTAACTGAGTGAACGGACGATGATTTCCCGACGTCCTTACTGTTTTTAACGACGGACGGTTTCTTGACTTTGCCGATAATTTTACCGCTAGCTTTCTTATTCTTATTCACAACTACAGCCGGTTTTTTCAGTTTCGATTTTAAACTTTTCTTCGCGATCACTATCTTTTTCTTCTTAATCTTATCCGTAGAATTCTGCGATTCTTTATTCGGAATGATCTTCTTGTTCTTTTCCTTCGCTAATTTCACCTTATACCGAAGCAAACTGCTGTCGCTGTCTTCAGAATCTTCACTGTTTGGTAGTGTCGATTTTTTCGTGCCACCAGCTTTAGCGACGTCTTTGCGAATTTTCGCATCGTAGTCGCTGTCGGACGACGTCATATTCTCCTCTTCCCAATAATTCTGTATGCGAAATCTGGTAATTCCTCGACCGCTTCTTTTCATTCTATCCTGCTGACGTTGTTGTTCCGGATCTTTTTCAATTAGCGATTCGTCGCTGCCGAACGATCGATCTTTCTTTTTACCGGAAGTCGGTGAACACGATAATTTTTTATTGTCGTTTCGATGTTTACCGGCATCCGAGCTATTGTTTGCTTGTTCCGTTACGGATTTCTCCTTTCTTCTCGTCCTGCTACCGTCTTCGTCCTCGTTAACGATTCCGCTAACTGATTTTTCTTCAACCGCGATAGGTGTTTTCTTTGTGGCCGATTTCTTCTTCACGTTACGTTTGTCATCCGGCTCGACGCTACTTTTTTTAGCGCTATCAACCAAAGCCTGTTCTGCTCCTGCTATTTTAGGAACTTTCGATCGAATTTCATCATCTTCGGATTCGCTAACGGTGACCAGCTTTTTATCGGTCGCAAGTGTTTTTGCATCCGTTACCAGCGTGGTACCTTTCTTTTTCTTAACTGGACTTTCTTCATCCTTCGATGGCGAATCGCTGTCGTCGTTATTTTCGCATTCTTCTTTCTTTTTCATGTCCGTTGTGGCGACAAATTTTTTCTTTCTTCCTCGCTTCCTCGGTAATTTGTTACTCAGCTGTTCCACCAGTTCGTCGCAAGCCGCTTTCCATAATAGATCATCGTCATTTGCTTGTAGATTGTCATTCCCTTCCTTTAAGAACATGAGAAAAAAGGCAAACAAAATAACAAACATTAATAATATTCATTTCGTAAAGTACACACTAGACTCAAAATGGAAAATGTTTAAATAGTTAAAAGGACTTCATTTTCAACAAAAAGAATACACTTACTACGGAATTCTATCGATTACAAAAAATAACTAATAAAACAGGGGAAGCGATAAATAACGGCAAAACATATAACATGTTCAATAAAAACTTTTTTCTTTCATTATACATTCCGTATGGTACTTAAATGCAGAAAGAAGTGGTGTTAACCTTCCCTATTTTACTAAATTTTACACACTGAAAAAAAAAAATTATTTGTCGAACGCGAGCATAACACGAAGCTTTAAAATACAATTTCGTGCGTATTTTTAAAAAAACTTTATAAAAGTTACATCTCAACATCTTATAATACAACGAAGGTTTTTTCTCAAATAAATTTATATTATAAATGTTTTACGTTTTTTTTTTTTTTTTTTTTTTTACATTGAATTACTGTTTTTAACTACTAAGGAGGTTATCACGGTGAGAGATGCCTAGGCTATTTAAGGACCACCCAACAGTCGGCCATCCTGAATGTACTTCTTTAAAGTGTTATACTAACTACCTTTAAATTTGGTGTAAGTTAAACTAATGAAAATAAATAGTTTTAGAGTTACTATAAAAACTTCGCATTCTTTTTTCACGAACGAATAAATTTTTAAATTAATTTATAATACCTCGTGTAATAGATAAAAATTATAAAAATTTCACCATATATAAGTATTTTATTTAAATTATAATTATAATTTAACATTCTTAACTTTTTTTTGGAATTACAATTAATCACTTGGCCTCTTTCACATTTTTCGTTTATTTTTTCTCCCAAATTCTTTAAATCAGTATTAATAATTCAATCCCAAAAAAAAAGTTTGTAAAATTTCGAGCAAATTTTCCCAGATTAACCCATATATTTTATAGAAAACACAGGTATTTCCCCGATTATACACACAGCCAGACATACAAAGTAAAATTTTTTATAAGCATGAAGCCAAGCAGTACAGAACTAGAGCCAAAAAAACGCAAAAAAAGAAAATTTTATAATACCTTTTTTAGGAATTATATTAAAAATTTTAAAGCAACGTTGTAAAGTATTAAATAGTGCGTCAACGGAGTATTAAAAGAACTAGGTATTGACATCAATAAGAGAAAAAGAGAACAAAATCGATAAGAAGGGACTATCGACGAGTTCACCTCAGAACATGTTAAGATTTTATTACGTTTTTGTTTTTATAATAAATGAAATTAATGACTTGAAAATGTCACTACACAACAAAATTAACCGGTTGATAAAAAAAAAAAAATAATAACAGAAAAAATTCAGACTTCAATTCAAAGAAATTATTGGGATTTCTTCCCTCTCACGAAAGCAAAGAGCAGCCCTTGCACCTACCGATGCAACTACCCAAATAATTTCTAAATTCTTTTGAACTGTTCCGATGGCTGACAAGTTTCTAGCAGTCAACCTTCATCCCCTTCCAAAAGGGCTATAGGTGTTTTATCTGCCAACGGTCGTTGAGGTGAAATGTTCCAAATTTTAATAATAAGCTGAAGAATTATATCAATACAATTCGACTACTTTTTATTACTTTTTCTTTCTTTTCATTAATAATCATAGTTGGTTCAGTACTAAATGACCTCATTATTGAATGTTCAACAGCATTCTTAAAAATTTTTTCAATACGAATTTTGCATTATTCGAAAAAAATATTTGTAATAATTTTTTTTTGCTGCACACAAAATTTTCCTATATGTTAAATTTTCTTCGACTTTTTAAATAAGCACTTTTTTTACATTACTTATAAAATAATCAAAATTTTCAAACACTCGAGAGATTATTATCTAAAGTTTACTAGCGCCAGTTTTCCAAATAATAATAGGAAAAAAAAAAAAAAAAAAAAAAAAGTTAGCAAAATAATAAATAAATAAATAAATAAAATTACATGGAAAATTATAGGTGTCTTGATCTGTTTTTCACTTCTTTCTTCTTTCTTTTCTTTGGCTAAGTCAATTCTACAAGAGAAATCTTTTATACTGCCTGAAGAACTTCCAGCATCTTCGTCAGTTCTATTAAATAATCTGAAATTAAATTTTTAAATTTAATATGTGAAATACAATGAAAAGAATGTAAAGTAGGATCCGAGAACATAAAACATACGCAAAAAATGTATATAACTTCATATATTTTACCGAAGTTCTATATTTAAATATGTTTTAAAAGATCAATAATATCTCTAATACACTGTAACAAATTCGCAGTTTTATATTGTAATCTTGCAATTTGATATTATATTAATAGATAAATAAAATAATGCATTTATGTATAATACTAACGCATCTCGAAGCCTCAGGCTTCATTATCACATAATATTATTTCGTGGCTATCAAGCCCTTAAACTTCGAAATACGTTAAAATTATATATAAATACATTGTTTACATAATAATATTATATGATATGAGTAGCGTGGATAAAAAAACAATCTTCATTACACTGAAGAATTTTCAGACCAAAACTGCTTTCCGCATTGAAGGATTTATTAAATAATTGTTAAAACTTGGTTATTAAAATCAATAAAGAAATAATTTTAATCTTTTCCATTTGCTATATTCTATTTACTCGATTAAATCGTTATTGTCACTATTATTGTCGTCATTATTATTATTATTGTTATTATTTTTCTTTATAATAAAAAGGAACTATTAGCGGACCAATCTGGTTCTTATAATAATTTTTTGTGTACAATAACCAATTATCTTTTTCTATTATGTACATTAATTACTATATGCATATATTTTTATTTTTACTTTTATTTGATGATTTTTGTTAAATTATTAATTATTGTTTTATCACTAATAAATTAATAAATATACAATATGATCGCATAAATATTTTCACTCGAATCATTCATTATCTGTGATAGTAACATTGAAAATAAATACTTATTCAAATAATGCATTTATAAATAATATCAACGCATTTCGAAGCCTCAGGCTTCGTTATCACATAATATTATTTCATGACCATCAAGATCTTAAACTTCGAAATACGTTAGAATTATATATAAATACATTGTTTTAATAAGCATTATTTCACTATTATTAATATCGCATAAACATAGTTGTTCCGCAATGATTTCACAACCAAAATATGTGATAAACTAATACAACAGGATATTAGTTGCTTATCAGTCAATATTTAAATATTTTCAATCAACAGAAGTCATATGAATATTGATCGTACCCAACGATTTAGTGAGATATAACGTGAACATAATCACAAGTAAAACTAAAAAGTAATAGTATAATTTATTGACAAATTAAGTTTAAATCAAATGCAAAAATTCTTCTTTAATTTTCTGTATTTTTTTTTTTACATTTCAATATTCGAAATCAATTTTTTGGCTTTCTTATTATTTATCATTATCGTATATTTTAAAAACATTATCTTTAAAATAGCTGTGCCCAGTTTATTAAAAGTGCAGCACTGTTATAAGCAATACTAATAATAGTATATCAATGATCTGGTTACTATTATGTCTACTGCCTACTAATACACGTAAGCCTTTTTTTTTCTTTTTCAATGCTGTTCGTGCTGTATAATATGAATTGTTTTTAAAAGTAAAAATTTAAAGAAGAAAGGCGAAAGACAAAAGGAAATTAAGGCCATAATTGTTCCAGAAAGAAATAATCCCATTTCAACGGTTCTATTTCATTAGACACATTACACTAGCAGCGGCAATAACGAGTCATAAACTACATTCGGAAAAAGATTACAAAAAATACATCCTCACTTGTAAGATGAAAATAATAATAGTGCAAACACATCGAACTGCAATACACATTTATTTATTTACAAAAATATATATTTGTGGATTTGGTAGTATCTGTAAATATGCAAAATCTAATTTCCTTTCTTATTTAACATTATTTATATAAACTTATGTTTTAAAATTGAGCATAAATCAAAAATTAACACTAGATTTATCAGGGGCTGATCCAGGAAAACATTTTGGAAAGGAAAAAAGAAAATCGAATAGCGATTTTTTTAGAAATTTAATAATTTTTTAAAAATACATAATTATTACAATTTAATTTAAATTTTGTTTTATTTTTAGGCGAATAATAAAACGAAATTATAAAATTCTAACTAAAATGGTAGTTTAGAATTTGAATAATAAGAAAGATGGTATTTTTATTAGACTTTACTGTTTTTTTATATTTGTTAGTAATCCGATCCGAATTCTTTGTTCGCGAGCAAGTTTAAATATATATATTTCTCATTGAACCATTTTCAGTTACATTACAAAATAAAAATTAAAAATAAATAAAAATGACAAAAAATCGGCGACAGTTGTGTTTAAAATAGAATAAAAAAAGAACATTAACAGTTTTACTAGAAAATAGTATTAAATACTAGTTATAATTAAATTCATAGGTAAAATTCATAGAAATCTTTTATAGTATAAATTAAGTTTGTCTGTTGTAACAATTTTTTTCATTGAGATTTTGGTTCTTCGGGAAGGAAATGTCCCTTACCCCCCTCATGGATCCGCCGCTGGATTTATTAAAAATATTTAATTACCAAAAAGTTACGCGTGTTTTGGAACTAAACTTATATTTTCTCAGTATTACAGTATTAGTATTATCTATAACAATCAAGAAAATAGAATTTGTGTAATCTTTTGAATAATTAAACATTTTTAATATATTAAATGTTAATTTTTGAATTTTACGTAATTTAAAAAAGAAAAATACAATATAATCCTGCGAACTTGGGCTTCGATAATGCCATTCAACTACTAATCCTCAGACAAACAAATCAATGAATAGTTTTTGCAAAAGACGTAAAATGATGCGCAAACCTAGGATGTCATACGTTTTTCAGCTCATGATGCACTTTTTAAATTAGCTCATAACTAGTAGATCTAGTTTTTTTTTTTTTTTTTTTGTACTGTATTAAAAAAATATTTTTATTTATATTCATTTGTAAAATAAATGACGATTCTATTATTCGATTAACTTGATTCTACAATCGTTTCGTACAAGTCTGTATGATTTCGGTTTCCTGAATTCTACTATATAAGTATTTTTCTCTCGCGGCACAATACAGTGTGTTTTCTTTTCTTTTGCTCATCACATAGCCTCATCTCGCTATGCCTAAAGGTTCACAATCGAACGAAATCCCTTTTAGTTAGTTCAACGTTTTGATGAAAATTTATTTGACAAAGTAGCTTTTTCATTTTTACAAGAACGGTAGGGGAAAAAATATATATATATTTTTTTTTTCAAAGTACGAGTATAAACTACAACTTTGAAATAAAATAATTAGATAAAAATACCGCATAAACTACATAACTTGTTTCAATTCAAATTACTGCATAAAAACGTTTTTTTGCATCCACTGACATTTATACTCACACAGCAAAACCGAAAGGATGATTTATTTTTAATTCTTATTTCATTAGAGTAATCTCACAAAATAATTTAAAATATTATTATACTTTAATGTATGTATGTATAGTTTAAAATAAAAATAAAAATGATTAAAATATTTAATATTTACGTTCGTTTAAAATAAAAATATATAAAAAGTTTTTCACGTCAAAATCAATGTCAGTATTTAAAATTGTGGATGTAACACTACGTGCATTCTGCCTTCCATCAATTGCCTTATAAGTTTCATTAAACAAAATTTATAATATTTTAATTTAAAAGAATATATCATTTAAAAATACATATGTATCTTCTCTGCTAATTTTCAAAGAATAACACTAAAAATTAAATCATTCAAAATATAATATTCGACTGGTTACTAAAGAATTAAGATCAGAGCAAGTTTACAACTCATAACATAATGTAATAGGTGGGAAAAGATTCGGAAACATCGTACTACAATTATATCTTTGTTCCTAATGATTGTTTTCTAATCACAACTATTTTTGTTAACAGAAAATTTTTTTTTTTTTTTCAAAATATCAGAATCGTCTTCACTTCTTCACGGGCTTTGTTAAAAAAAATATGTAAATCAAAAAACCTTTTAGTAATATTATGAAAATGATATTTAGAAACGCGCCAAACATATAAAATTTGTTTACTCTTATGTTCGCCTCACTACATTTACCGGATATATTTAAGCAACACATAACTGTATATCTGCAAAGTCGGTAGTAATACTTATTCACGAGCGGGAAAAAAAAAAAAAAAAAATTATTGAAGTCACTTTATTAATCCTAAGGCGTTGTGATATATAAAATAACTGCCAAATTTTTATAAACTTAGGTGACCTTTTTTAGCTCATTATCCTTACCACATTATTATTGTTTCATTTACATATTTGAACCGACTGGGCAATACAGTAATAATTAAAGGAAGGCGGCAGCAAGCGTTTTCCGTTGAATTTGAAGATGACATATATCATAGAAATGATTTACCAGAATAAAAGAATACAGTACTAAAACTTCCACTTTCCTTTTCATCAGCCTTGAAAATTTGTGATTTCATAATATTAATTACTAATTTCTATGTAAAACTTTTTGGCGCGTAATCATCATCAAATTTAACAAATTTTGCACTTATGAAGCAATAAAAATTGAAAATGTATGTAATTAACGCGTATTAAAGACAAATCCACATAGAAGTTGTAAATTAATTTTTTTTATCACAAAATTTTTAAGGCCCATGAAATGACCGTATATTTTGTTTTTACTTACGTATTTATATTATTATCAAGTTGAATAAACAGACTTATAAGTGGTAAATAAATGAGCTTTAAATTTTGCTTTATGTACTACTGTGTACATGTTACTTTTAAATTATTTTATTTGTAAGAATTTAATTTTATTTATGTAATTACTTTTCGAGAAATTGATAATTTATCACACCCACACACACACACATAGGATAAAATAGGTACACAGAATGACCATCAAAATAAAGTCGACCTTTTTATCAGATGGGTATGTGTTACGCTAAATAGCGCCGCAACCATCAATAATTTAGAACAGCAAAATTTGTGAAGTTAGTAAACGGCATATTTAACTATTCAATTATATCTATCACTAAACTTTACTCATGTGCATATACAAATCGTTCTCAAATGAACTATTCAAAATTAAGTGTTGATCATTTTATTTTATTTCGCAATTTACAGAATTCAGTAAATATATATAAATAGTTTATTACCTTTTCCTGGGTGGAACTGTTTTATCGATTTCCTGAATGGTTATCGCATTTTTCGAAATGCACTGATTATTGTCCAGGATAACTTCCGCGACGCCTGATGTAAGATCAATAATTAACGGTGGTGGAATTCTTACTTCGATATCTGTGTCTAAGAATTTTACACGAAAACTTGTATATAAAAGCAGTTTAAAACAATTAATACAAGGTATTTTAACTTTTCCTTCAAAGAAGTTTATGTCTTTTCTAATTGTAAGTGTTACTTGTGAAAGAACCTTTTTATCTTAATTTGTTTAATATTAATTTAATTTATAAAACTAGAAATAACACCAGATACACAAAAGTACGTATATTACCGAGGAATACTTGACGCAACTGCGACTACTAGCGGAAAAAATTTATTAAGGCTATCTGCAGATTAATAATACCTGTAGTTGGAATCCGAGGGAAGTTTTCAAAATGCCAACATAAAAACTGATCTAGATTTCATAGCAGATAATTTTAACGAAACTAAATCTTCACGACAAGAACGAACAGCTTATATCCAGCTGGGAAAAAAAACAACGGAAAGACCAAAAAGAGAAAATCGTAATGAATTTTGATTGGCCAGGAAGATCAAGAGTGCGCTGAGCTACATACGAATACGTGTCACAGTGGAAGCGGTAAAATGCTTGCGAAATTAGAATTCCGAAGCGACGCAAATTGTAACTCTGCAAAGCAGAAAACCAATAAACGAATTCCTTCGCGGAGTATGCAAATAAGAACGAGAAAAAATTAAAATGATGCGTCGTTGAATGAGATAAAGCTACATAAAATTAAGATGTTTTCCGCAATAAAACACCGTCCCATAATTACTTGTCCATACTCTTTATTACCGAGAACTAAAGAGATTTTTCTTGTTGAATCTACGAAAGGTTTTGTTTGCAACTCGTGCTCAGGTTATAACCAGAATTCCTACGTTTGAAGTCGTCGGCAAAGCTAAAAATAGCGTTTGCTTTCATTATACGGTTACATTGAAAGTTACTAGCAATGTGCTAACCACGAGAATATATACGCATGTATTTCGTGTTATTCGTTCTACGTATTCTACTGACTTCTAACACTAAATTTTAAAATAACTTAAGTTGGTTCTCGAAGGACACTCGGATATTCGTATAAGTGGAAGAAATTTTAAACAAAAACGAGGCTATTCTTGAGTTAACAGAGAACGTGTTAAAACTGTCATGGCGCTAGTTTGATCTATTCGTAAACAATTAATTTCGATAAAATTCACTTAAAAATCTAACATACTATATTATCGTTCTAAAATTATTGGGTATCATATCACCATTAAAAATGTAAACAATATATAGCATTAAAACATTATTCCGAATGATAGGAAGTATGTAATTGCATATTTATTTATATTTACATAGCGTAAATTAAATGCATACTTATAGTGTCAATTTTAAAATTCCTTACAGGGGTGAGGGGATTTTCATCGAAGATAATAAAAATCACACAAAAACTATTAAAAATTGGTCGTTCATTAGAATAAAGAAATAAAAATAGCGGAATATTATAATAATCACTGTTTCATGTAATATTAACTTTTGATTGCTATTAATTAAAATAAATACACCGAAATTATTTGATTCCTGAAATATATATATATATATATATATATATGTATAATATATAACTCGGTCATTTTGGCCTAGCAAATTGACTGTGTGCCTTGACCCCTCTTACTTTTATTTCTGTCTCTTTCTCTTCTATACTTTGTATAAAATGATCAAAATTTACAACGTAATTCTTACTGGCATCAACACAAAAAGAAAAATAACATAACCACAAAAATCCTATTCTAACATTTAACTTCCGTTATATAAAATTAAGATATTTTTTCGTTACATTTTTCGTTACATATTTCATTACATAAAATTGTGACATTTTTTAAATAACAATAACAAAAATCCTATAAAATATAACAAACGTTACATAAAATTGGGACATTTTTTCGAATGAGGGGTAGTCTAAGAATTACGTTGTAATTAATATATATATTTATTAATTACAACGTAATTCTTAGGATACCCCTCATTCGAAAAAATGTCCCAATTTTATGTAACGTTTGTTATATTTTATAGGATTTTTGTTATTGTTATTTAAAAAATGTCACAATTTTATGTAATGAAATATGTAACGAAAAATGTAACGAAAAAATGTCTTAATTTTATATAATGAAAGTTAAATGTTAAAATAGGATTTTTGTGGTTATGTTATTTTTCTTTTTGTGTTGATGCCAGTAAGAATTACGTTGTAAATTTTGATCATTTTATACAAAGTATAGAAGAGAAAGAGACAGAAATAAAAGCAAGAGGTGTCAAGGGGCACAGCCCATTTGCTAGGCCAAAATGGCCGAGTTATATTATATATATATATAATATATTTATTTTAAATTAGTTTGATATAATATTAATATGCAAGTTTATTTTATGTGTGCATTTAATAGGGTTCGGGAAAATTATATATAAAAAAAGGTGTGTGTTATTAATTAAACAAGAAATTGAAGTGACGCGCACGGTGGTGTAAAATTTACTGGCGGAAGCACGGTAATAATTCAATATCCTAACGACAGAAATATTTTTATTTACGCGTAACCAACAAATATTTAAAAATACGTAATAGTTATTTACCAAAAAATTTCTCTCTGGACAAATAAAATTAATACTCTTCGTTTTTCTTTTTAAATTCAACATTTTCACATTCTGATAACTCGGACATTATTTTTCGATCGATGAATTTCCTAAATTATTTATTATTATTATATTCTCTTTCTCGTCATTAGATATTTACTTGTTCTGACTTTTTAATTTGATTTTTATTCAATTATATTATTAGCCCCACAGAAAAAAATTGTTCATTTTGCGATAGAATTTTAAATATATTCTTTAAACAGAGCCCCATTTTTTATTGTAATTAATTATTATTTCTTAAGCATACCGCAAAAATTTCGACAGATACCAGAATAATAGGTATTTGTCTTTTGCCGTATCATTTCAGAGTTCGTGATACTGATGATGGCATACGTTTTTGTTGCTATCTTATTTTTTATCATTTTAATTAGTTTGGCTCTTATTGAAGATAAAAAAGCTACTCGTATCTCTACTTCCTACAGTGTTAAATGTTAATTATAAACAAAAACAAAACATAATTGAAATGTGAAATGATAAAAAAGTAATAATCATTCCTCCTTTTTATTTGTACATTATTTTATTTTAAAGGGAAAAAAACGGCTACTTTCTTTAAGTTTTTTAACTGATGATCCTTCACAGAAAAAATTTTGAAACCAACAACCGTAGTAATCAGTTCGATATATAATAATAACACGTAGAACTTATTCAATACCTGGAGTAGGTGGGGTCGAGTACGGAACACGATCCGGAGAACTTGTATCGCGAGCGTTGGAAGATGAGATAACTGGACCGACAAAATCGCTTCGTCTAGATCTGATATTGTCGACGTCAGCTGGATCCGGGCAGTTTTCTTCTTTCGCGTTTCTCAATACAGGCGCGGTGATGTCCTGCTTCACAAGGGGTACGATCTGCGAATAACAATAATACGTATATTTATTTAAAATATTTAATATTCGCGATAAAACGGTTTCCCCGTTGTTATCGATACATTTGTTGTTTAAGTTTCTTCGTGAGCGGTAAATTATTGATTAAAAATTTCACTTCATTACGGTAGGCGAGTAGGCCGAAGAAGGCCGTGACAGTGCAAACACAGTTTGAAATGTAACCTTATTATTAAATAGATTATCTAATTTTAGCTGTTACAAATCGTAATACGACAATAATAATTAGTCACAACTCATAAGTTCGAATTATATTTGGCGGACGATGGGTTGCTAAGAAAAAATCACGAAATAGCGCGAAAGAATTTAAAAAATAAAAAATAAATTACGTCCGAAGTTATAATTTTTATAATGAAATAACAAACATCGACTAAATTAAACACAGCCGTACCTCTGACTGTAAACGGAAATGAAATTATAAAGTATCCGGAAGACCTTGCAGAGACTAAGTTAGGTGTTGATCAATGAGAATTACTTGGATATTTTGCAGTATCGGAATTATTATTATATATATATATATATATATATACACCTTTCTTTACGTAATAACGGGCAGAATGTATTTATAGAAAAATTATTTTGAAACTGCAAAATTTGAAAATGTTTTGTAAATCGGCGTTTGCGTTTTAATATTACGAACATTTTTTGGTAATTCTAAAATAGGAAAAATAGAAAATAAATTGTTGTCAACAAAAATAAAATGTCCCAGCACGTATCTTATCAACCGTGCGACTACAACAACATTTTTACTATTTCTCTATTTTTAGGGAGTTTTGGACTTCACCTGATTTTCTCCGTTCAAGTTTTCCCACTTGCATTTAAATCATTTACAAACTTTTTCTCTTTGTAATTTTCAAACTTTTTTTAAATATCGATTTTACTACACGATCACTAATCTCGTAATAAATGCCTCTACTGAAACAGTTTACTTAGAGATATTAATTCCATCCCAAACTGCTTTAATTTCTAAATCGTGTAACTTCTAGCCGTATTAATTTCCATCTCATCTAGGATGTCTTGTTGGTTTTTTTTTTTGTTTGTTTTTTGAATATCACAAGTCCGCTGAAATTATATGCACCTACATCATCGCTGATTATAATGTTAATTATATTGTAAAATTCTATCAGAACTACTATTTTATTAAATTCATTCATTCATTCATAAATTTCATGTTTCATCTTTAGTCTTACTGCTACTTTTTATATCCCACCATGACATCCTTTCTCTCTGTATTAACGCCTCTGAACAATAAAATGAGGCCGAGGACAGAGTTCATTTTCCGCGCAAACAAAAACCAAAAAAGCGTTTTTAATTTTTTGTTCGCCAAGCTCGTCGAAGTGTAAAATTTAACCGCTTAATAACAATAAGCAAAACGTTCGGTATGTGCAACAAAATAACCTGTTTCAATTCAGCTTTAGTGCGGAATTTCACCGGAGGATTGCTAATGGCTACGGTTTCTTGTTGACTAGAAGTCAGAGACGAACGCGACGAAGAATATTTCTCATTGCGTATGATCTGTTCAGCCGTGTGAATGTCGGTTGACAGAACCGAAGACATGGCCGCTTGTTGCTGATCGCGTCGTATTATCCAGCTGTTCCGCGCTTCCTGCTTTGCATAGCCGTTGACTGTCGGAATGCCCGCAGAAGACGAGCCACCGGTGGTCCGTTCGTTTTGTTGCGCGGGGAAACTAAATTTGTTAAACGGAGGAATTTCCCCGAAAGGTGGCAGAGGCGCTAACCGGCTCCGCGAGGCAGGCAGTGGATGGTTAATGTAGCCGGCGCAATCATCGTCCGGTTCGTCTTCGGTTCTCACGTCTAGAGCGGTTTTTATAACGGTCGAAATTTTCGGCGGACAGTAGGGCGAATGCGACTGCTGCCGATCGACTTTATGGTCGTAACTAGGCAGAAACGAAGGATAGCAGATTACCGACCCGACTGTCGAAGAAGTCGAAGATTGGCAGGGCGGATGTTGATGTTTTTGAACTGCTGCTGCTGCTGCAGCGGCAGCGGCAGCGGCGGCGGCGGCTTTCTCCTTAATTTCCAACGTGTTCTTCAGTTTCTTGATGGCCGTTCGGTTGTTGTCACCGTCTGCGGACGAATGATGAACGTTCGGTTTCTCGCTGGGAGAATGCGCAACAATCTGCGGCGATAACTGTTGTTGATGGGTGTTGGATCGCGCTGCGGTTTCGATATTCTTCGACTGCTGAGCCGTTTTTATGTACGAATTCAATCGGTTATCGATCTCTTTGTCGATAGTCTCTCGCCACGATCCCAATCTTGGCAGTTTGTACTGAGGATGACTGCTGAAGACACCGCCGGCATCCGATGCCGCTTGAGACGAACCGCCGTTCATCAATGCGGCGGAATTCCGTTTGCGATGACCATCCGGCGTGGCCGGGTGAGCGGCTATAACGGCCGTGGTAGCCGACGATTGTTTGGCGGTCGCCATAAAACGCGCGGTAGGATCGTGCCCCTTTACAGTTTCGGCGATTTTGGGCGGCGTCTTAACGATCGAACTCTCGTAGAGATGACGATGATGCTTCGTTAAATCGTTACTATTATTGGCGGAAGAAGCTGCGGCTGCCGAATAGGATAAAATAGTAGTCGTTTGAATGTTAATGTCTATACCGACAATACCGTTAGCGTTACTGGCGCCGGTATCGTTACTGTTAATTATTTTACGACTACTGTTAAGATCGTTTTTTAGAATGGGTGAAGGATATTTATACGGCGAAGCGGATTCCGATGCCGACCTTGCTGGGTAAGGATGTTTCCAGGACGACGGAGTCGGTACCCAAGCGGGTATTTGAGGAAGGTGCGAATGTCTCATTTCGAAGTATGGGCGAGTGTTACCTTCGTGATCGTCAGTCGCCGTTGAATCCGCCGACTGGCGAACCGTTTTTACCGACAAGTCCAGCGGAGATTCCCGTTTCCCGTTATCCAGTTTCGTAAATTCGACAACAGCGACTTGTTCCGGCAATTTCCGGCTGAAATCAATCTTCTGGCCATTACCGTTGGCGCCGTTATTACTGCCGGCGTTCATATTTTGATTTTCGAAATTACCATCGTGTTTTCTACTATCGTGGTGAATGACCTGTATAACCAAAAAATTAAATAAAAATAAGTATGTAATAAAATGAGAAAAACGAAAATTATACCAATAAACCATTTTAAATATAATCCTCATCTTAACATTATTTAGTAAAATGTGAAATTTAATAAACGAATAAACAAAATTTTCCGCTCTTAAACGCGAAAATGCATATAAAAAGTAAGATGTTTCAAATCGCCCTTTTCGGAAGTGCCAGTTGTGTTAGGAAAACAAAACCACGAGTAAATGACGTTAGACTGTTCACCGACCACATTTACAACGAAATAAGCTATTTAAAAGTTTCGTTTAAGCACCGGTTTTTTTGACTCTTATTTCGAGTTCAAAAAAAACAACATCATTTCTTAAGCGCTTTTCATATACCCCGTAATATTTTGATCGTCTTATGTTTTTTTTTTCTTCTTTTTCTAAATTTAATCAACCTTTTTTTCATTCTGAAATAAGTCATCAAATGTGATAAAAGATTTTTTTAAAATAAAACGTCGAAAGATTTTTCTATATTGCGTGTATAATTTTAAAACATTCAAAAAGCCGGCCGACTTTAATCATTAAAACACGTACCTCCTTATCACACTCTTAATGGAATTTGTGATAATACTTATATTAAGGTTGAGTAGTAAAATAATTTAAAATAACAAAAGAATAAATTATTTTCGTACGCCACCGGCGATAAAATCAGGTAATTAAAGCTTAATTGTACAGACCGATGCGTAATAAGTTAAAAAAAAAAAAAATAAGATACATTATTTTTAAAAGTTTTTTATACGTTCGCTGAAAAACAGTTTCGAAAATTGGTCATATTTTTTCTCCGTTTTCCGGATTTTCAAGGCAAAATTTCCCACAGTAGCTGTATAAAGATGTAAATGTAAAAAAGATAGTTTCACTATTATTTTAAGGACTTGTAAAATCCGCAGAACTAAAATACACCCTTCGGTTTCACTACAATTCAGTCGAGCGATGTAGAACTGAGAAGTTTCCTGATTTTACCTGTGCGAAGTGTAACAAATCCGTACACCAACTCGCTATAGGTTAATTAGAAATTGATGAGTTGAACGGCTTTACGACGCTACCGTAGAACGCCGACAGTGCTTCCGAGCCATCGAACGTTTACTTTATCTGGACCGTCGGATATTAGCGGATACGGCAACGGTCGCTAGGGGGTACATACTATCTTCGTTTATTAATGTGCAATATTCCAGAGTAGTGGAAGATAGTTGCCACCGGTATAAAACCGATGTAAAATAACGGTTTTTTTTTATAACGTAGGCAACGTACTCACGACAGATAGTGCTAAAGCATGCGACATCTTAGAGCGCTTACCGCGGCAGAAAAATATGTAACGCGTTAGGATCTGTCCTTCACCGTAAGAGCTGTACTAATGAAAATAATAGTCCGCGCCTTTGGGACGACTAGAGCTATCGGTCCCGAAGGTTCTGAAGCTTCATGTTAAGGCCATTAGCAAGTAGACGGCGGAGTTTAGTGGCGAGAAATCTTCTAGTCTGGTCTCTTTATCAACTTATTAACTACGTGTTTATAATAAGTTTAGGTAAACGATTTAACGACTGCGAGAAAATAACAAAAATGCAAGTTTTTGCAATACACTAAAAAAACTCAGTGTAAGCTGTGTGTTATGTATGTCGAAAACCTCGATAGCGTTTTAAAAAAAAAAACAATCCCCTCTACCGGTGGACAAAAACACCGGAACATAAACGAAGATTTGATAAATAAGGATCTATTAGTATGCAGATGATGCAAACGGTTATCAGAATGTCGTTAGTACTATTCTTCTTCAGGGCGAAGCGATTGATTAACGAATTCAATTCAGCTCGTACCGGGGTAACAAAAACAACTTCGTTTGAATAACAGCTTCTTAATGAAAACTTAAATGTGAAATACGCGCATATATAATATATACCTGCGACATGTGCGGCGTCGCCGACGGAGGTACCATATTGTATTGGTGGTTCGAATAGCAGGATGGAACATGTTGCACCGATTGAGGCTGTTTATGTTGCATCGGCGATGATAGTTTCGTACGGGGAGAATTAAAAGAACTATTGTTGACTATCGTTGTTTTGAACGGGGAATTTTCCGTCTTCGGAAATTTCGAAGACGATTTTCGTTGTTGAGCAACGGAAGAAGCCGGCGGCTGACTGACAACCGAATCCATATCGTACATACCTTGATTTGCGGAAATGTATTCAGTCGGTTGTTTAATTCGGGTAACAGTCGGCACCGTGTATCCTTGCTGTTGTTGTTGCTGGTGAATTATTTGCCGCTGGTGCTGCTGGTAATGCGGCATTGAAGAGGACGCGTGCAATTGCTGTTGAACCGGAGATGAAGGTAGCTGATTCTGATGCGGCACGGTGGAGACAAGGTCATGTTGGCGTCTAAATGCGGAAGTTTCCGATATTGGCAGGATATTATTCGAAGCGGGAACGGGGCCGCTGTTGTGCTGCTGTTGCCGATGATGGCTGCGAAAGTTGCCGGCAGAACTTTCGCTGCTACAGTTACTACTAGCATTATAAGAAAACGCTGATAAACGAGGAGTAATTGTCATAGGCAAGGAAACTGAAGCTGCCGAAGAATGATTCGGCACGGGTGACTGCGGATGGTGATTGGAAATAGGCGATTGTCGGACACATTGCTGGTTGACGTAATAAGTAGGCGAGTAGTGAAAGGAATTCGGAACGGGAACCGCTGATGGCGGCTGGTCAGGCACCGTTTTTTTAAACCGATAGGAAGACCGGTTGGGATCATCCTGAGGAGCAGCAGGATACGCGGTTCCGGAAGAAGAATGCTGCTGATGATGTTGCTGCTGCGGACTAGCGTTACTATTATTATAAAGTAGATGCACGTCTAATATTCCGCCAGAGGGAGCGACGAAATGGCTGGACGGCGGCGTAGCATTACTTTCTGGTACGTGCTGGAAGAACGGGCGAGTACTTTGCATTATCTTACTTAAGTTTTCATCTTCCATCATTACATGACCTAAAAAGTGAAAGAACAGAAAAATAAATAAATGAATAACAACCGAATAAAATCAACTTCCTAAGTAGCGCGAATCACTAACTAGTATTAAAACAAAAACTATATCGCGACATCTTACCACAATATCTGCAACTCGCATAATGAAAATCTAGTTAAGATTACTACAGAAAATAGGCCGGTACCATTTATTATCCTTTTGCGGAATTTTAATATTTCCTGCTACGATTATAGCTAAGGAACGAAAATTATTTTTACACGTAAATCGCTTTATCATTTCAAAAATTATGCCCGTCCTCCAGGCGGTCTAAGTGATAAGTGTGTACACCGCCGTAACGAGATATTCACTAATAATAGTTGACCGCTTTTGTATTTTCTGAATATTTAAAACTTCCCCCCCCTTTTTTTTTCTTTTTTTTCTTTTTTCTTCTCCCGCAAAATATATCAATAGCAACAAATATATACGTTGAAATTCCGTTTTGAAGTCTTCACAGATACACTACTGAAAGCTAGAAGTTAATTTTCATACTTTACGACTTTTATTTTATCGTCGAACGCAACGAATTTAAAAGATATCTACCGGATAATATGTAATCGTTCAAGGCGAAATGTCGTATTTTTTTTATTTTTTTTATTATATATTTTAATTCAACAATTATTTCAGACAATTATTTCGGAAAAAATCAGGATTTTTTTCTTCTTTTCCTAAATAATAAACGAAATGAGCAAAATTACGTTGTTATTTTTATTACAAAATACTTATCAAGCTACACTTATTAAAACGAAATATAGAGTATCGTTTCGAAATAGTAATCATGATAGGATTTTTAAACACATATAACCTGTTGATAATAAACTGAGAAAGTTCCGATTTAGGAAACCGCAGCAACCGTGTATTGTGTAAAAAGAAATCACGCGATAGGCTATTTTACACCTGAGAACAAGATTGTACAGCATCTACTTCCCTCATATTACATTTTATAAACGAATTTCCAGTGTCCTCAAAGTTTCGAACCTCCATCATAACATGTCTAGTTCAATAACTTCGAGAAGTTTTAAAGCGGATGGAATTTTAAGTACAATCAACAATTAATGTTTTTGTTACTTCCCTCATATTACATTTGATAAACGAATTTCCAGTGTCCTCAAAGTTTCGAACCTTCATCATAACATGTCTGGTTCAATAACTTCGAGAAGTTTTAAAGCGGATGGAATTTTAAGTACAATCAACAACTAATGTTTTTGTTGCGAGCGCTGAAGTTACAAATTTTCACACTTCTAAGAAAAGTAAAATTTGAAACATAAAAATATTCAAACTCGATTAAAATAGTACGTCGCATTAGTTATCGCTTACTTCTTCGACAAACCGCATTGCAGAGTGTACATATAGAGAAACTAAACCTCCGATTAGCGTCTTTGTAATTGTATCTAAGAATGACGCTGACATATTATTCTTACGATCAAATGACCAACATTTGTTTTGAATTTTATTCAGTTCCGTTCTAAAAATAAGTAATATGTTTCACAGAAAATTTCATGCCTAATCATCTGCATTTGTATCTAATTTTTCATTCGTGTTTATATTACAAACAATATTCCCTCTGCTTTGCATGTACTGATTACCGATTTTTCATAGTTCATTACGTTATATTGAAACGGTACTACGCTGTAAAGCGTAGTCTCGCGTCCAGGGATGCCAAATGAAACGGTACTACGCTGCAAAGCGTCTGACTCCCCGCCAGGGATGCCAAATGAAACGGTACTACGCTGTAAAGCGTAGTCTCCCCACCAGGGATGCCAAATGAAACGGTACTATTCAACTAGTCACCGCTTTTAATTTAAATCCAGGGATGCCAACCACGAGGTTTTACGCTCGTGGATTTTATTTATTTAGATTTTATTAAGTTAAGAATAATTTACGTTTTTTGAAATTTTGAAGCATAAACAATATATTAAAATAAACTGGATCACACCTATCTTTCGTTACCGGTCGACCGCTGAAAAACAATGATTAATTCGGATAATACGGATAAAATTTAATATAAACCGATATATACAAATATAATACAAAATTCTACGTATCACTGTTGTCGGTGGATATCCGGGGTGATCCGTAGGTTGACGATGCGGCGGTCGGTTGTCACGGAACAATTGGATTCGTCGTTGATTCTTTTAACGGACGTTCGATCGTTTCCAACTATTCTTTAATAAGGTCGCGAATTTCGGAGTTTTACTTTTCGAACAAATAACTGTCTTTTTCAACTTGACCGAACGCGAAACTTCTGCCAAAACTAACTACTTCTCTTAGCAGGTCGCACAGGACTCCTCCGCAGATTGCTGGTAAACCCAAAAAAAACGAACGTTGGCAAACGACCCGATTCAAAAGTGCGAAAACTAGAGACTAACTTCATCCAGCCAAAAGACCACTCACTTCCGTCTAAAAAATCTTCTTTTTTCTCGTCATTTCTATTCCGACCGCCTTCCGGTCCGTGTTGGCCGAATCAGGTAGATCTTATTGTTTTTTTCTGAACGGCGATTGGCCACCCCTCACCGACAACAGTTTCATGCGCGCTCACATCCGCACCCGCACCACACATTCCACATTTTTTTTATTATTATTTTATTTATTATTATTTTTTAATACCCATGTAATGGACACATTACGTTATATATATACACCTATATATATAACTCGATCCTTCGGACCTCGGGACATCCCCTAAACCCCGAATGAAGTTTTCTATAAGTCGATTTTGTTAATTGACCATGTTATTTTTGCATTAATGTTTGCATGCTAATTTCTGACTATGCGACTTTTTCCGGCATAACTCGCGGATTTTATTAATAGCTTTCACGAGACGACGCTTCCGTTACAATTTCCATTACACAAAAAAAAAAAAAATAAAATAAATGTCTTATAAACAAATAACAGGATTTTTTAATTATCCCCGGCGTAAGAATGACATAGTCATTAACACACGCACGCCCCCCCCCCCCCCCACGCTAACATTTACGCGTCTACCGCCACCGCCACGGTTTCCGCAAAAAACGTAACACGAAAAGCCACGGTTCGCCGCCGGTAATGAATAATGTGGCATCGCCATCGTTAATAAGTATACACTAATCTTCGCGGCTGTTGCGTATTACGCAAAAAGCCACCGCTGCCCCACTAACGTTATAATAAACAGAGGTCTTTCCTTTTTATTGTCGAGCGAAAATTTTCAATTTCTGTGTTAAATTCATTTCATCTGCTTATTCGGTTAGTGCTGAAGGAAGAACCCTTACGGAATTCAAATTATAAGAATAAGAGGTTTTTGTGATCAAATCATCGCTCTAAAAGAGTCAAAAACTGGAGCACAAATATTCTGACGTTAAATGTAATTAAATGTTTTTTACATTTCTCTAGAACAGCTTTTTTTCCCCGTTTTTTAAAATATTTGCACTACTCCAAAATTTGACTACTTTTAGTAATGACTTTTTTGTCGTGAGATGTTGTTTTTATTTGAAATCAGTAAATAATATTCATTTAACACTAATCGAATAAAAACAAATAAAAAGCAATTATTTTAACGCGGGAAAATTTTAAAAACAAACCTATTCATTATAACGCATCTACGGCGAAACGTGTCTACGGCGAAATGAGCGCTAATCCCTATGTTTACAATTGTGGCGCGGTATACTGATAGTTATTCGACTAATAAAGTTATTTTTCGAAGCTTTCGCAGCGGTATTTGAAATTATTTATCTCCCGTTTGCGATCAGCTTAATATTCAGACAGGGCCAGATGCTACCAAGAAGACTGAATTATTCAGGTGTAATCTTGAGTTGTTCGTCAAAGATGTGTATCAGCTGTTGTTTGTACGCGGCGAAGTAGTTGATCATGCAACCGCACGTGCATTTTTACATTGCTAGTACACACGCTTTCTAGGCTATTAAACGATACTAATAACTAAACGACGAGCGAATAACGATCGTTTTGTAAGTTTCCCAACTCTCTTAGTCATTATTTTAATCCGTTCGTAATCCGTCGGATTAGTCACTGCTTCATGTTAGACGCCGCGCACTCGTTATTAAAAAAGTTACTTATAGCTTTTTTTTTTTTCTTTTTCTTTTTTGTAAAACCTGACACCTCCTCCGGTCGGAGTAACTGATTTTTCTCTGTACATGTGGCAATCGTTAATTTCCCCGCAAATTTTAATGATTTTTATTTGTCCCGGTTCGTTTTTGGGGCCTCACACGATCATTCTAACAACTCGGCTATTGCGACTACATACACACGCGCACACACGTATCTTTTATGATACATATGGGGTATGCCCGTATATTTCAGACCTATTGACAAGAGGGACGAAAGAAAAGAATTCGAAACTTTTCCGAAATATAGTAATTGTTAGACTATCCGACAGTAAAGGATTTGTAAAGTTATCGTTTTATTAAACTTTTCCGTCATCGCAGGCCATATCCTAGAACCAATTTATTGGTTACGAATCACCTGGCGAGTAGATACACAAACTTGATCGAAATTTAGAACCGTTCTTAAAATATTCTAATCTCACAAACGTGTAATTGATTATCCTTGATGAGTGGCGATTCCTTCTAATTGAGGATGAATAATATGGTAATATCCGCCATTCAATTTATTCCGACTGGCTACAGCCACGAGTAGTTTCAAGACGACCGATTTATAGTAAATTTAAAATTATTAATTTTCACTTTTAAATATTTCAGTTCTAGCAACTTTAAAATATAACCGTACATGTATTTTGACGAACGTTCCCTTTTTTCAATTTAATAATTAATCTACACGGCTAATTTCGGCGTAATTAGATTTGTCCTCCAGAAAAAAAAAAAAAAAAAAAATGAATTTTCAATCGATCCATCCGAGAAAGCCTTATCCAGTATCGAAATGTTAAGGGAAAAAATAAAATTAAGTAGAACTCTTTTAGAAATTGAAGAAATGAAGCCTCATAGGGGTAGTATGTATATATTGTAAAAATGACAGCCGGAAAGTGAAAAAACAAAAAAAAAAAAAACAGGTAGAATTTAGCAGTTGCAAATAAAAGTAAGAATGTTCCAATCATTAGGATGAGAAAAGAACAAAAAGGAGGAATGAAAAGCAGTCATAGAAAGGCAAAAATAAAAGATGCTGGAAGCAGACTAGGATCGAGATGTGGCTGGAAAATGATATGGATAAAAAAATTAGAAGGGTGAGGAGTAAAAAATAGTACCACAGAGGTCAAGTCGTATAAAACGATAGAAAAGAACAACATGTAACACTTAATGAAATAGTTACGATTAAAATGTATTTCACAAAGTGTGTTATACGTTGTTCGTTTTATAAGCATTCTAAATAACGTAACAAACTTCAATAACGATAGAAAAGATTTAAACGAAGCGGGACGATATGTGTTATTATATCGTGTGCGTCTAAGATTTCACGGAGCCGGATATTAGAAAACGAAAAATTTCGAAAGAAATCGACCAGTCACCGAGTCAACGCTATTATCAACTTCTTTATTACCTTCAATGCCGGCATAACTTCTTTAGAGGTCCGCAAAACATCGATTTGTATAGAAAAGGAGGCGTATGTAATCTGAAGAGCAAAGATCTACAATGTACAAAAAAAAAAGGTGAAAAAATGGACAGAGAAGGCGTTTGGTGCTAGCAGAGATTTTTATTAATAGCATAAGTAAAAGCAACGAACAGAAAATAGCTCTGTATATGAGGTGAAGGGATATTTTAAACGATTCAGAATAAGCGAGTGGTGGAGGGAAGAAGATGCTACGAAACTATCGGTACAGATGACAAAGTATGCAAAGAGAACAGCGAATGAAAAGCAAAGTTAAATTCTAGCTCCACATTAACGGGAGCATGAAGGAAGTTGGGGTACAATAATTAGTGCAAAATAAGAGCAAAAGATTTAAGGGTACGGATAAAATTAAGTAAGTCGTCGAGAGTTGTATGAGATTCGACAGATTTTGTAGGAAGAGAAACGTTACTTACGAATTAAGAAAATGTATAAGAAGAGTTGACGAAATCGGAAGAGTGGAAAAATAGAAGGTCGGCTTATCAGGAAACGATACATGCAAGATAAGACCTACAAGATCGCTGCTTAATTTCTCTTTTGTAACCGAAAAAACATAAGATTTATTATAAAACTGACTACACACTCCGTCTACTTTGTAAATCGCAAATTTGTTTACTTACTCTTAACATATTCGGCAGAGTTCACGAACAGGTAACTTCATAACCGCTTTTACGGTACTCCACTATTTAATAATGAATACACGTGCTTTTTATCTATTGCAAAGTGCTCGCGAGAAATTTTTCGCAAGCCGATGATATCGCTAAACAATCGGAATTCCATGTTTATCTTTCTTTTTTGAGCTTCAGATTAATTGTTAAAATTACACTACAGACTTTTGTGTCTGATACGCTACATCACAGAGATACAACGGCAGATTTGTAAAATATTTTTGAAGAAAATTAATAACAAACCAACAGCATTTCATTCTGTGTTGAAAATAACAGTTATTTTTTTCGAATGGTTCGAGAACAATGATAATATCGATACCAAAGTGGCAAATTCACTGAATTATTCATCAGCAGTTTTAAAAGATTTTCATAATGTGTTAAGAAGTGTTTCTTGCAATGTATACTATATTCGTTTTTAAACTGATAAACATAATCATTTGTGTAACTGTTAAATAACAGTATTATTAAAATATTCGTTTTTTTGTCCGCACTGGTTAATTGATCGAGTCGACGTGCAGCGGTTCTCCCCGTTTTTCGAGATCTCTATAATACACGTCCTAGAATTGAGCTTGACATCTCAATGAGAAATCCGAATGTCAGAGACTTTCGTTAATCCCCCCGGAGACTTTCGTTAATCGACTATTCTTTTTAGCTCTTAAAGAATTCGACACGATATTTTTAATTTCACTTTTAGTGAAAAACCTCCGGCGAGCATGAAAAAATTGAAACAAATTAGAAGAAAAATAAATAAATAAATAAATACAACTTCGCTTTGCCGTTATACACCAAAGGTAATTGGGATTGAAAGTAGCTTCCCCTCTTCTGCATAAGAATGTATGTACGAAGAATACTTTTCGGATTTATATTTTCACGTATTTACGCTAAAATCTATTATTATAATTCTGTAGACAAACAAAAGGCCCGAATGAAAAAGAAAACGCGAAATTGTTCAAGAAGTTTCCTCAACTAGATTTTCAGAATTTTTCGAAACAAGACACCATTCTGAGGATTCCACAGCGTTGATAAACAAAATATGTGTGAATTATAAATAAATCAATTTTTATCGATGCGGTAAAAATTTATCGAGGGTAAAAATGAAAGAAAAAACAAGCAAAGAAAAAAAACTAAAACCCATTTGAACACACTTTAGTAATTTCACGACGAGAAATGGCCGGAGAAAAAATTGTTATAGCGATTTATTCGATCGCGAAAACATTAAATGGAAACACGCTTTAAAATTTGCTGGCGCAGACAACGTCAGGTGTTCGGTCGTAGACACCGGCTTCGTGCATCAAATCGTGCCCCTGGATAGTGGGCACTTTATGACGTAGGCCTCGACAATGAATTTATTAATTTATCCGACGACATAACACATAGAACCACCGGCGTTTATATATTTTTATACACATAACTCTAATGGTCGGCCTTGAAAAGTCAAGCACGCGCAACGTGGCTCGCGTCTATTTATAATTATGCGCGTGTGTGAGACTGCTTCCAGTTGAAAAGTGCATCGGCGTACACACACACGCATAGCGACGACAAAGCGTCGTTGCCAGCAAATCCCACCTGACGATAAAAAAAATAATTCCACGCCGCGCTCTGTCGATGAGGAAAGGAAAAAATTGGGAGGGGGAAAGAGAAGCGGAGAAAAGAAACACAGAGGTCGACTTCATTAAAATAATAATGGCAGATGATAGATATATCAGTCGCATTAAGGTCAAACGCATGTGTCTACACACACAATCGCATTCTTCTTATCGATAATAAATCCTGACACGCTGTGATTATTCTAATACGAAAACCTTTTCACTTTTGAAACGGAGATCAGTCTCGAGAAAATTTTCGGAAAAGCGGCGAACTTTTTAATTACCGCTAATTATAATATGTCGCCTCATTGCGCGCATTCTGATCTGTCTTACAGTGACCATACGACAACGGTTAATGAAAATTATTTAAACCGTTACACAATCTTCTATTTTCCTATTAGGATAGTAAACAAATTTCTTAGATCATGCCGAAATAGCATTTGAATTCATTTTTATCGTCTTACTGGGCGGCGGCCCGATCGACGATGTTAACTTCATTCGCTTACCTCTAATAGGCAATGCCTCGTTGATGTATCCGCCATTTCTTATCAGTTCTGGTTGAGTTTCTAGTATCTTTAACAATTAATGTTTTTTTTTAAATCTTTCTCGCTCAGTTCTTCGGCTTTTCCAGCGATTATGTTTTTCAAAAGTCCACCATATTTTTCAACTTTTTTTTATTTATTATTATTATTATTATTATTATTAAAAAATAAGTCGTGGATCCCGCAAGGCATCGGGTGCCCAACACGCTTATCATCGTTTATTCAATAAAAAATATGTTACAATAGTTCTTTACTTATACTATTAATTTTCATACTTGTAAATAGTGAGAAAATATAAACTAAAAATAAAATAATAATAGTAAAACAAGACTAAAAAAGATAAAAACAAAGAAAAACTACTTATTTATACAATTTCATAACCACATGTTCGATAAACTTTCTTTCCCTACTTCTAACATGGTTGCGCTTGACAAATTCGCATTTCCGTAGCTTGCAAATAATTTCTTCTTCGCTGGTGTCCAGTTTTCATGCATCCACAATTCAGAATACTCCACACGTTTTCACAAACCCTTTTCCCATGTTTACATTAACATATTCACATGTAAAAACGTTGCTTTTTTACTTTAGAATTAATTTTTTTCGGTTCACTAGCGTATAAATAAGAACCAAAAAAAAAAAAAAACAGCTGTAAACAAACGAAACATTTAAAGTCCACGAAGTTCGCGTGAATAAAATTTCTCCAGTGGCGGTTGGTCCATAAGTGCACCTTAGCATATGAACCCCCAGAAGAAGAAAAAAAAATTCAAAAATTTCCAATATTTTTTTTTTTTTTATAATTTTTAAAACACATTATAACTAAGCAATTAAATTATATTTTATCAAAAATTAATATTTAGTGTAAATACGATTTTATAAACATATGTATATTTCTTCTAATCGCAGTGCAGTTAACGGAATATTGTGCCAGCTATATATCTTGTCGATCTCTATTGTTCCGATCCTTAGTTCTTTTTTTTTTTTTGTAAATATCTGAACAAGTTTATATCATCTAATTGATTCTCTTCTCTCATATCGTTTTTAGGCTAAGATCTGTTTGCGTGTGCCCCCCCCACTCCAAAAAAACAACAAAAAAATAATAATGCAGGTTTGAAAAAGTCATATACGATTGAATTTCAAAGCTTCCAGCTATCATCTGTTGTACTCTGACCGTACTTTGCATGTTATCGATTCATTTTCCCTTTTTACTTTTACACGTTACGTATATACACTGATAAACCGACTTATAATTTTAAAATTAGGCTCTTGGGGTGCTGAAAACTCGAATTTGTTGGGGGAAAAATGTTTTTTTTTCCCCCCGGGAGTGTGATATATCGATAGAAAGATCGATATTTATCGCGAAAAGAACTATATTTTATTTCCTTATCGAAACTTTCGAAAATAGCGAAAAGTTAAAAAAAAAAAAAAAACGAAAAAAATTACGTGACCACTTTTCTGTTTCGGCGCGAATCACGCGTATTCACAGATATTTCTCTAGTTCAAAAGCATCCAAGTTTCCAATTTCAAAATTAGTCCATCGGGACGTTGAAAGCTTCAAATATTGGGGAAAATTTTTTTTTTTCAGGCTTACAATATCGTTTTTTGATAGGAACGATACTGTATTTCATTATTCGTTTTTAAAATTTTGTCTTAATTATTCATCAATGTTGAGTAAGAAGACGAGGATTAATAAGAATAAAGTTTGTTTTATTATTATGCTGTTTTTCTTTTTTCTTTTACAGAAGTGAAAATCAAGAAAAGACGACAGCAATTCAAAATATCATTATTACAAATTTAAATAAATTTACGATATGCATAATTGCAAAGTTTGTTTTGTTTTTTCGTAGCTTTAAACAGAACTGCTAAGGGTATTATTGTTTTAAGGGAGGCGATGATTGGATATTAATAGCAATTAAGAGAATACATAGACGTTAAAAGGACAAGCGCGGATGCGATAAAGAAATACGGAAAGAGGTTGTGATAAGCCGCTGTTGTAAGTAAAATAGAAATTGTTCTTAATACTCTTTTCAAATAACGACTTTAGTGTGTGGTGACGCATATTTAAGAGTTCGGTTAGCTGTAAAAAAAACACTGAAAATGATTAATATTAATAATTGGTCAAATCACTTATCCAATGTTTTTTTTTTTTTTTTATTTAATGTGGACTCAGCCATATTCAGAAAATTACGAACTATAAAATGTAATATAAATCAATTGAATTTGGTTCTATATCTTTCTTTTCCTGTTCGTATTTACGAATTTATTTGGTGATATGTTCTCTTTCAAGTTTATTTTGCTATTTGCAGTCATGTAGTAATTGCAGTCATTGTATATGTAAATTTTCTAATTTTGTTGTTAAAAGGAATCAAACTCATCATGAGCAGTATCCGAACATTTTTTATTACAATGTAATGAAATAATCAAGTTTGGGGAGGTTGTGAAATCATACTTCGATTCCTTGAACGAGAAGCTTCGTAAGTTTTAAAAAATTTCGAAAAAGAGTAAAATAAAGTTACAAAAATTTTTAAACATATAAAACAGGAATGTCAGGTGAAAAATACATATAATATTACAGATTTAAAATTGAATTTTAATGCAATATTATATAAATGTGAATTAACGTTATGGGTAATCGTCCGGTTGCTGTCAAGCCCAGGGAAAAACCCAAACAAGAAAAAGAAAGAAAAAAAAAAGGTTATCTTTAACTTAACATACGGAATCTTCATGACTAACCCCACCTTGTTTAATATTAGTCAGTTAGTGCAGATAAAAATTCGGATAATGGAAACGTGAATGTTTACTTAATCAAATTATGAAAATTATTTTGATAGCCCTCGTTACCTAATAATCCCGGTTTGTACATTTTAGAATGAAAAATACAAATTACCAGTACTGATTTAATTTAGTTCCATCGAATTATCTGAAGAATTTCACAATTAGTACGGCTACCGAAATAATCAAGTTCGATTATAAAAGAAAAAGGACAGTGGTCATTTGAAATAACTGCATGCAAATATAATCAACTGTAGCTTAATTCACAGAGGCGGCACACGATTATTATCACCCGAAAAACAAAAAAAAAAAAAAATGGTTGTTACAGATAAGAATTTTGGAATGACGACAACTCTGTTCGCTCGAACATATGCGTGCACTCTTCATCGCTAAAACCAGATCAGACCAGTCACAGACTCTTACTACTAATGGTTCGGTGTGTAAAGTACCGCAGCATCGTAACATTTATTGGCTAGTGTTTTCGTGTTTTAACTAAATAAATACGAACAGCGAACGGGTAAAATTACTACTACCCCGTAAACTAATAAGCAACGTGTTAATTTAATTAGCCGCCATATAGTATCATCAGTTTAGCGGTTATACTATTCTGCGTAACCTACTTTTTTTTATTTAAATTCTCGTCCGATCAGCAGCATATTTTCCCCCGTTTTAATATTATTTCAGACAGTGTTTTCGACACGGATATGTCTTTTATGGCTCGGGATCGTTTCACACATCACGCAAAAGTTCTTACCCTTATTTATATTTAACGTTATGATCGTAAACATTTCGTTCTCTCCCTAATGCAAGATGTTTTGCTTTTGAATAAACTCGCGCGCTTAATGCTAGACCAAAAATGCCTAGGGGTAATACAATTTGCGATAAAAAACGATTGCACCTTTTTTTTCTTCGTTTTTTCCTTCTTTATCGCGTGATATTTATACGAGTTGTTTTGTGTGTTGGGACACTTTTGCATTTATAGGTTATCATTTATTATAGCTATTTCGGTAACTCGTAAAATTTTAAAAAATTTACTTAATATAAAAACATTATAAAGTTATCGATGAAAATATAAAATTCTTCCACACACGTAAAATAAATTATAATGCTAGTGTACCGAGTGTTTTGTTGTTTTTTCCCCGCAATTTCGTAATACCAAAAAAATGCGTTGAAAAATGATTTAATCAAAAAGGGGTTATTTACACGGGGAAATTCGCACCGACATACGCATGCGCTTATATACCCATCAGCAACCAGTAAAAATTGATAAGATATACCGAAACCCTAACGGGAATATACATTTGATTTTACTATTAATATCTAGGCATGTTTGTGAAGTTTTTTAAATTGATACGAGTAAATTCGACGAACAAAAAACCGCCTAATTCAACCGAAAATTGCATTACCTGACGTAGTCTTTCGATCTTGCTAGCGACTATTTGCTTGTAAGGAAATAAACTAGCCGCTTTGAAGGAGCCTCAGATATGGACAAGTTTAAATGCTGACACAATTCACAGCAGGAAAATCCGTCACTGTGTTTTAAAAAGAGAATTTTTTATATGTGACGTTCGCCGGGAAAAGGAACCTGTGGTGGTGCGAAGAGTAGTTTTTGAGAAAAACGCGTTTAAAGTTTGCGCGAAGTAATACCACCATAATGTACTACTGCACCGCGTAAGTCTGTATGTAACGTGCTGCCGACTCTATTGAAGCATCGTTGAATTTTGACCTAATTAAATTAGAATTTAGTCGCTTAAATGTTAATTGCTACAAAGGTTTTGAAGAAATTGTTAATCGATTCAGCCATAAAAAATTCAATCTTGCTGTGATTGCAAGAAAAAACAAATGGTGAATGTGGGACAGAAAATTTCAAAATTTTTATCAACAATCACCAGAGGTGGTGCATTATGGCCGTAATTCCGTATTTTCATTTCTCAAATTTTAATTCTATCACATTAATAATTCGGTATTGTTTTCATATTAGGTATTACAAAGTATCGCCATTTCTAGTTAGAAAAAAAAAAAAAAAAAACAGGAAATCACCTGCAAAAAAATTTGTCGACTCAGAAAATGGAAAAATTTCACCTACATGTACGACACGTACCACCAGCAAACGATTTACTATCCCATACCCTCTGATCACGCCTAATGGTTTATCATCAGAAAGGAAATGGTACACCTGTACGATAATATTGCTTCTCTTTATCTATCGATCCAAAAAAAAAACAAAAAAAAACAGAAACAATTCCTTTAAACTTGACCAACTTAAGCCGAAAAAACAATCGAATGCAGCGAATGGACCGTGGAGGAGGAGTCTGCAGCAATGTTGACTTGAAAGAGAAAGAAGAAAACTGAAACTACGATAAAAAAAAAAAAAAAAAAAGTGGAAAAATCCGAAGCTCCAACAAACAAAAATAGCAGAAGTTCCGAAAAATAAAAAATAGAAAAAACAATGCTCAAAAAATACCCTAAGCAAATACAAAATCGTTAAAAATGTCAAAAAAAAAACCAACAACTAAGGTAAAAAATAGTTTTATGATTTTTTTAAAATTTTTAATCTGTTTTTCCACTTTTTTCCAATTTTCTTTAATCAGTTTTTGACCGTTTTAAAACATTAAATAAACGTTTGCGTAAAAACTCTACACATTGTGCATCTTATTCAAAACTTTTTCAAATATCAGAATCCGTGTTTAACTCAAAACCCATATTTTCGCACCACAGGGGTCCATTTTCTCGACGAACGATGTCACGTTTTTCCCGATTCTTTTACTTACAATCCATTTTTCTGATAAAGTAACCCCATATCGCGCATGCCAAAAACACGTATTAACCGCAAGTGCTTAAGAAATATATAGTAATCCTCCTCCGAGCAAATCCAATTCTCTTTTTCCCCTCTTTCTTCTTATTCCGTGTAGCGCGTTTAAAAAATTATCGCGACAGGCAACTCTGAATTGTTTGCATTATTATATTCATTTAGGATATTACGATTTTATCATTTACGTACATTAGTAAAATATTTAACGTTTTACAAAACAGTTAGCGACTAATTTTACAACGGGCGCTTTTTGCGTGTGAAAAATCGGGTACTGCGAAACAGGCAGAATCGGTGATATATGGGAAATAACGGCGGCACTGAACTAGAAACCGCGGTGTATTAAAACGTTTCACTAACTTAATCATCGCAAAAACTTTCAGTTATAAACTCCGGCCAAGTAGTAGTAATTCGTAATTCGGTTGCCCTTTGTAACCGCGCGATGATATTATTAAGTACCGGACACGCAGCGAACGTATAAATTTCACGATTTTTGTCGTTATTAGACGTTCTAATTTCGGACCCCGCTACTCCGGATAACATGCCGAATAAGAATAAAGAATGTGTGGCTCGGTAACATTACTAAACAGAGCCGAGCAAGTATACGGTGGTGGTGAGAGAGATAAGAAATAACGCCACTGTGTAAGCCTACCACCGACATTTACGAAATTCCACTATCAGCGCAAAAGTAAACGCGCGCAGGCGTACTGTACACCTATGATAACAACGGTCTGCGAGACGTGCCTCTCCACTATTTGACAGAAACTTTACGCCCCGTTTATAATAGTGCGTCGATCTTCTTTACATATTCCACGACCGTGTCGCGAAATTAATTTTCGCAATCGAGTGCATCGGGAGGAGGAAATAACATTCTCGATTTTCGCTAATTTCACATAGATTTGTGTATATAGTACGATAGGTTTTTTTTTTTTTTTTTTTTTTTTTTTTTCGATAATTAATTATCCGTAAGTTGAATAAAAGAAACAGGGCACAAACTCTCAGCATGTACCGATTATTTTTGCAGGACGATGAGATGTTGCCGCATCTAGCCGAATCGAACGAGTATAAAAGGTGGGTTTTGGTCATATAAACTCATTCGTCGACCGGAGGAAAAAGGTTAAAAGTTTTAAATCGTATACACTCGATGATTCTTTATCCTTTTCTCCGACGCTAAATCCGATAATCTCGATATAAATGTCAGATGTGATGTAACCGAGATTATTATACATATTAAACAGATGATTGTGTTTTTTTTTTGTTTTTTTTTTTCGAACCCTTGAATAAGGAAAATAAGTTTACCACGTTTTATACTTGAAAATTTATAGATGAGGTTACGAGTGCGACCGGATCTTTCGGAGAAGTCGAATCTGTCGCCCATTGATACCGCTTTCTCTCTATGCAGACGAAACACGGCTCTATTGGCAGGATATTTCTTTATACATTAAACGGGAAAATCTGTCGCCCATTGATGCCGCTTTCTCTCTATGCAGACGAAACACGGCTCTATTGGCGGGATATTTCTTTATACATTAAACGGGATTTTAGTACTTTATTCGTGCCTTGATCGGCTTAGGTGATACAATACTACTAGTAAGAAAATTCGTTTATTTTTAATTATTCCCGGCTATGTGATTATATTTCCCTGTAGTTCTGTTACTACATATATTTTTCGCATAATTCTGAACCGAGTTAATATTCAAATAAAAATGGAACGTAAACGTTTAAAATTATCACCATTGAAGAATGCTTCGGACAAACATCGCGTTGGGTATTATGTCGCAATTTTTTTCGTTTTTATATTTGCACCGCGCATGAATTCAAGCATTTATCAGACAGTTTTACTTAAGTCAACATCGTAGAATTCCGGAGATGCGTTTCATTGACATTGTCGTTTTAATTTCTGTTCTATTTGCACAACCGGTTAGAAATGTTTACGGTGAAACTTAAATATTTAGTTTCCCTCGCGTGTCATTGCATTTCGTTTATTTTCGTTTAAAAAGTGCAATGTAGGGGGGAACTTACTTTTAAAATTCCCCTCCTAAAAATTTATATAATACTACTAAATTCAGAACATACCCAAATTTATAATATCGTATATATTTTTTAATCGGCGCACTTCACCGTATAAATGTGTATAAAGCGCTTAAAATTTTTTGGATCCTTTTATTTAAAACCGCCGAAAAGCTTAATCGTAATTGCGAAAAATTTAGTTATTTTACTAGATTATAATAATAAATAAAAAACCGATATTTCCGACGACACTGTAACGAATGCGATCAGGTGTGGTCAATAAAAGAAACTTCAAAGCCGTATTACAACGAATACGAATGGAAACCAACGATCAAATAACGGAATGTATTGCAGAACCAAATTCAACTCATTTATGTTTCAAATATGGCCGACTACATATTAAATAAAAAAAAACATTGCGGAATTATTATTATTATTATTATTATTTTTTTTTTTGGAGGAAAATACAAAAAGTTTTCTCATCTTCCATACTGAAATCCTCATTTCAAAAAGATATCATCGCACGGTATTGTAAAATACTTCTTTTTATTTACAAGAACGGAATATCCTGTATCTTCGTGATTCACGAATCATTTTTATTTGTAATGATCCTATTCTGAGTTATTTAAGCTTCGGAATGTGCCGTGTTACTTTGTTTATCGCACCTATATTAAAAGTAAATGAAATAACGTCCGACGAATCCTGTTAATCCGTTTTTTATATTTATTAGTCAATAAAAAAAAAAAAAGGAACGTTCTAGATGAAATATCAGAAATGAAAAACACCTGCCTGAAAATTTTATCTTAAAAGAAATTCCGACTTTAATAAAATAAGAATATTTATTTCTAATGTTTTTTTTTTTTTCCATATAATTTACGCTAATTCTAAAGAAATGAACAGGTAGTAAGAATTCAACCCTAAATTACCTGTGGAAATTATATCAACATAAACACTGAAGGATCTATTCGAAACTTTGTTAATTGTTTGCTGCGTTTTTATCCAAATTTTTGAATTAGAGGTCACATTTTCAAACTGAAAATTCGAATGTTCCTAAATTAACGAATTTTAATAATACTTGCGCCGCAAAGATGAGTAATTTTTCATTTTTGTTTTTTTTTTTTTTTTTTGAACTTTTTGCCAACTGTGAAAGTTTTGTTCGGGGAATAAAACATGGTTTCGTCCTCCCCAAGCAGGGAGCCCTCCATCGATATATCATACGCCCGGAAACATAAATTTTCAGCTCCCCCAAGAGATATGGGATTGTACTATTACTATCGGCTACATTTTTCTTCTGCAGCACTATTTTTTTTTTTTTTTAAACATACAATTTCCGTTTTTAAGGTATCGCAGTGAGAGCTGCCTGGACTACTTAAAGACCATCCAACAGTCCGCCACCTTGAATGTATTACTTCAAAGTGTTAGACGATTATTTGTTTAATATTTTTACTAACGATATAAAAGAGCTTGGACGGACTGCATTAAAACTGCGGCACTCAATTAGGATATGTTGCACTGACGGATATTTTAATTCTGCACAGTATGGGCGTGTGGTTAGGGGCAGTTGTATGTGGTCATGACTTTTAGCTATATGCCCTATTCTTATTAGCAGCGCTATTTAATATTGAGTTTCGGAGATGTTTTGGTTTTTTCATTTTTTATAAAATTGTGCCACTACTTTTACAAGAACATCCGCTCTTTCCATAAATTAATTTTTAATTGGTAATTTTTTTTTGTATTTCATGAAAGAGTTTGCGTGATTTGTGTTACATATTTTGAATTTCACTTTTAAAATATTATTAGGCGGTGAGTTATTCTTTAGGGGGTCTTTTTAAATACCACATTATACACATTCTTGATTTTTTTTTTTTTTTGGCTTTCCTAGGGTAATTAGTCTAAAGTTATACATTTGCGATTTATGTTCAAAATTTTGAAATTAAAAAGTTAAGTCGATCCTTCGTTATGCAATTTTATTTTTGGTGTGTTTGCTTTGAAGAGAGGGAGGGGCGCCTTTAACCGACATTGATCCAGTGCATATGAAATTTTCGAAAGCGTCAATGTGCGTTAGCTGAAACCGAACCCCGTTCTACCCGAACATGAAATGCTTGCTTGCTGCCTAACCAACTACGCCAGTTGCTGGCTACATTTATCCCTTACTGAATCATTTTATTAGCAAATATATGCGTATAAGTAAGGTTCAATTTGTGTTTAATTTCATACGTATATTTTTAAAAAGGAGAGAAGGGCGATGAGAGGAAGGGTAAAAGGATAAGAGGAATAGAGAGAAAACTTATTGTCACTCTCTGATGTACGTAAAATATGCGTTGATTTTTTTTCTTTTCCACTATGTTAGTTGTTAAAAAGGAAATTATTATCATTGAATTTAAAAATACGAGTAAATTTTGTGTTCTTCTCAGGGATAATTGAATTACTGTTATTTTACTTTCCCGAAATTTTTATTGTTTTTCAAATTTATATTTTAACGATGAAAGTTTATATATTTCGGAATTTTTCACTATTACACGTGCAATACTTGTATCGTTTCCATCTTTTCTTATTGCTATTAATTATTATATAAATTTTGCGAAATTAGCTGTACGAATTAAACCCGTACCATGTTTTTTTTATTTATTTCTTTTCAACTTCGTATATTTCTTTTTTTTTTTTTTTTTATAATCCATCGCTCGCGCTTTACGAGATGGGTATTTATGTGATAATAAAAATTATTTGATTCCGCGCACTATCGGTGTACAGAGTCGTAAAAAACAGTTAAACGCTATTTACCGAGCGTTAATTTTGACTCTGGAGATTTATCGATTGAATGTGAACATTGTGTCGACACATCATTATAAAATGGCAACCTGCCGCAATTGTTGTCATATAAGATGATCGTACACTATCAGAACTGAAAATTTGACCCAACGAATTATCGTTCAATGATGAAGAAACAAATTTTACTTACATTAGCGCCTCTTTCAACTGTAGAAATGTCAATATCAATGGGAGGGGGAATATATTTGACTCGAGTATTCGGCGCTGTAAACGTAAAATTACATCTCCCAAATCGCTGAAATTTGAAGAAATTTACATCGGTGACAACCCCGGTGGTGTACGTTCATTCGACGAGCGTGAAAGGCGATTTTGGAAATTTTATATCAGCCACGAATCGAAATTCGTACGCTGTGACACTTAATAGACACCGCGAGTCTATTCGAGTCAAATAAAGATCAAGAAGTACACGTCGAATTTTATAAACGATCGTCACCGAGACGGCATCCAAAAGAAGAATCTGCTAAAAAAAAGGTCAACGTGTGACGAACTGGCGGCCATAATACAAAATCTGTCGGATTAATCGTTAGACTATACGCATTTATTTACGCAGAAAATTTAACACTGTTTCAATTATCAAGGTTCAACGAACACAATTATTTAGCGATGCTCGGAGCGAAATGTTGGAGAACGAACACCGTTTCGAAGAGAAAAAACGAAATCGTAGTCAATAAAATTTTATTATACAGGATGATAAAACGTAGCAGCAGTGAGAAGACTGACTTAATGAACAGAACCGGACGGTCTTTATAATATATCGGAAGAATCTGATTACTCTGTGGTCCCCATTAACCGGGATCCCATTACGACTATTATTTAGGCTGCGTTCGCACCGCCAACGAAATCGAGTCGAGCCGCATTCGGATTCAACTCGCCCGGAAATCCGACAGCCGAGTGTAATTATAAATAACGAGGGAACGTATTCCCTACTAACGACAGAGTGTTGTGTAGCTCAGTTTTACTTTGGCTCTAATGACATCGGAATAACCACTCGAATACTCGGGGATCTCTCTACCGGTGTCTGAAAATAGCCCACACAAAACTGTCGCCGGACAGTTTTTTTGCTTTACAACAATTTTTTCGACGCGAACTCATTCCGTGCAAGCCGAGAATTTTTCTTTTTAACTGATGACAGTGTCTCCTCGGCAGTTCGAGTGAAACACTTTTATAATTAACTTCGCGATTTCATTTCCTAAGGATCGTTTGCCGTTATCACACATTAATAACGTACAGAAACTACGGAATTCATCGACATGTTTGGAAATCAATATGTTAATCGGGGCTTCGCAATATTTCTGTCCATGTCTCCTCCCTCTTGATAGGAATATAACATTATCAAAACAAAACATACTACCAAATTGCCAATTAGAGAAAAAATGTAGCCGGCAGATGGGTTTATGGGTTGACTACCGCACACAACAGTTCGCTGCGACACGTTTTGCCCCGTCGATGTTGTAATAAACAGTTGTTTGTTTTTAAAGTCGAGGGAAAATTTTCGGCTAATGTGTTAAACTTGTTTTGTTTTCAATCGATTAGCGTTAAATTACGAAATTCAAATTAAAACAACATTCACGACGAAACCATTACTAAAAGTCAAATTAGATGCAAATATTTTAAAAGAAGAAGAAAAATTGTTCTGCGTTTAATTACGTTCACTTGTTTCTGGAACAATTTTTTCCGCTTCAAAATATTTGCATTCCAGAGTTTGACTTTTAATAACGATTTGATCAAAAAAAAATTTCTTTTAATTCATTTTAATTCCATATAAATATGCGCAGATACGTGTAACTGTTATTAAGAAATTTATTTTACATTAAATGAATTCTCCATATACGTAAGTGTCCATTCAACACACGAATAAATAAAATAAATTCGCAACACTTTAGCGAAATTTCCTCTCGGCATTAATAAAAACAGACAGGCTTTTTAGTGGGTAATGTTGCCAACGCGCCAAAACTCGGCAAATGCCGCTCGCGACGAAACGTTGTCTCCCGGCAGATGCGTCGGGCGTTGAACAACAGCGGAATAGGTACAAACGCAAAAATGTTTTTGACAAATATAAAGCGACAAAAAATATATACATAAATGCCTCGCGAATTATTAATAACGACGAAGCAGAAAGCGATGAACACAAAACCGATGCGCAAACCACGTGTTGTCGTAATTATACGCGTCCGCCATTTATTGTCGTTAATTTACTGATAACGCGCGCGTTGTGTTTTATTTTTATCACTTGTCCGAGCACACGAAATCGCTTCTCAAGATGTTTTTTCGTATTTTTTCATACAATTCTCAGGCACCTGCCCTCTTGTCGGACAAACGGTGTACAGAAATAATTATTGGCACGCCAAATATTTCGAAATAGCGACGAAATAATAAAACGTGTATATATATATACTATATTTTGACCATTCGTCGTCGGCTGATATTCGTAAGAAAAATCTTTACACTAGTGTATTATAGTCGTTAAAATGAAACACATTCTCACCGTAACAGTCACACTTGTTACTGTGGCATAGTTGAATAATAGGCAGCGGTATTTCGTTAGAATGCAACTCCTCGATTCGAATCCTACCGTCGTTGAAAATGTCGAAAATTATAGCTTGCGTTAGGGCTAACCTGTTATTCGCGTAAAAAATGAAAATAATCGTTTCGGTAGCGAACTGGTAAATAATTTCAATTATTTCGATAATCGAATTCTTTCAGACTTATTTGGGAAATTTTATAGCGGAAAATTTCTAAATGAAAAGCGTTTTGCGCATTAAAAAACAAAACTTGCTTCGTTATACGTTTACTTAAACGTTTTATTTTCCGTTTAATAACGATTACACACTGATTACATTTTATTTAAACTTCAATATTAAAATTCACCAAATACCGATAATAATAATAATAATAATAATGATGAGAAACTATCAACAAAACTACAATTGTGAATGAATGATTATTAAAATGCAATTAAAAAATTTGTTGGTTTTTTCATTGTTTTCTCTTATGTTTTCCTGTAAAAACTTGAATTTGTTAAATTCACGTAATTATTTCAAGTTAAGAATGCCGACTACAGAAGGCTAAGTGAATTTTTTCCGTTCTTCTTCTCCCCAAAATGAACGAAAATTACGAGTATTTCAAATTTTAAACGGGCTTTCCAAATATGCATATAGTAGTTTTTCAGGTGATTTTTTTTTTTTTTTTTTTTTTTTTTTTGTTTACAATAAACCGCAAATTTTGTATAATAAATAAAATTTCGATTTAAACCGTAAAATAATTTTTTTTTGTGTGTACAAATCGTCGCATTTTGAAAATTTCTGAAATATTAAAAACATTATTACTCTAAAAATTTATCTAAGAATGTATATAGATTTTTGCCGATCGAGATGCAAAAAATGTACCATTTCACGATCTAATAATCACTATTACGAACCGAAAATAGAAAAATACTTCCGTACTAACGGTCCCCTGGTTAATTTGAGAATTGTTTTATATCAATTTAGTTGCAAAGGTGTTGCAGAATAATGTCCTCGCTGTAATTTCTTTTACGGGAAAATTTATTAGAAGAAACAAAACAACACTTCCAGTTTTAATCGGAAAAAATTCAATTATTCTTACTCCACTGAAAGCATATAGAATTATATAACTGCATCTGAGTACCTTTAATCTGTACTACTTAACATAAGCAAAACAAAATCAACGCTACATTAAAAAAAAAAAAAAAAAGAAAATACAATCTATATTATATTAATTATAAAGAAATCTATTATTATCCCGAATGCTGGAATTATATGAAAATATATGTAATTACGAAATAAATAAGCAACCAGAAACTGTATAGGTAAAAGTTCCCGGTTGTTTGCTATTTTTATAATTATAATTATTTCAATAATTTTAAATATTACCTTTCTGCATATAAAAGTTTCCTCACTTTTGTCGTACTTTTTTTCCTTTTTTTCTTTTCTTTTTGTGTGATTATATCACTTTCCCTCTATTATATAAAATAATTTTTTACGATAAAACACTCTCTTCCATATAACTGTAAAAAATTTTACCTACATGGCGCCATATTTTTTTAATTATCTGGCTACAATACATTTGCACTCGGTCCATTTAGTGTAATTTAATTATTTTTTTTTAAAAAAAATGGTATAATGGTTGAATTAGAAGACATATTATTTAGACATTAGGTAGCTTTATCGAGATGTCAAGTCGACTAGACATTACAATTAAATGTAAACCAGAAAAGAAAGAGTAATTCGTAATATTGTACTTGACGAAGTTTTATAATTAACACTTTTTTATTTAAATTTTTTATTAAAGTCCGCGGGGGTTGACGTGACTTGATATATAGAAATTATAAAAATTCAAATGGGAACACATTAGAAGTAATAACTCTGCGTGGGTGCCACTGAAGCAAGCTAGCGAAGGGGAACCTCATTTTGGATAAGGGGAGTGAGAGAGCAGATAAACTCCCTACTAGTTACAATATAAAGATACTCAAAATTAGAGGGGGAAAAAAATATTATGTTCCCCGCATCTCAGTTTTAGTAGTACGCCTCGTGAATAGCTTAATTCCGCAATCCCCGACGCGCTCCGTCTTGGGTATGAGAGACCTTCACTTTAAAAGATATTTATTACTATCCCGGTGCAACGCGTAATTTCAACTCTCAAACTATTTAACTGCGCTCAACCCGTGTTTATTGCTGCTAAGAACCCGGAACTTTAAGCACGCGCCTTTTGCAAAAGTTCGTAATCATTAGAATAATGGTAGTCTCGTTTAATTTCACAATCGCCAAAATAATTCGGATTTCGGTTTAAGAATTTTTATCATATTGAATTTATATCTCTTTGTGTATACGTTAAATGTAGCAGACCTCATGCTGTTGTTATGGTACCTTTCTCTCGTGAAAAAAATATCCAATTTATTACTAATAATTCCCTGCAGTTTCTAAACGTTGGTTCGAAAGCCGATTTGTACTGATACATGTGCAAGAGCGACATGTAAACTTTCAACGTTGACCGATCGGATAAAAAAAGGAAAATTATAATAAAAGGTAAGGGAAGAATAAATCTATAACAAAATTAAACAATAAAGTCGTCATATAAAATACGAATTATGTATACCATGAAATACCACTACTCCTTAGTGCACTATCGAAAATCTTGGTATTAACTATATTTTTAGCTGTAAAGATTTATACAAATAGCGTGAAATTTTAACTTCCCGGGTATTTTAAAAATTAGCGAGCCATTAAAACCAATGCACGGTGTTTAAAACGAATACCAACAAAAAAGAGAAGAAAATCTATTTCACAGTTCACCTGAGAACATATTCGCGTATAGTGTTCTACCGATCCATGCCGAGCAAGGCCGTGCCCACGATGCTGGAGGGCTAAACCCCTCCAATTAGAACTGAAATTAAATACACAAAAATCTGAAAAAAATCAAAAATCAAAAATAAATATTAATGATTTTTTGGGGTATTCTTACATAAAAAAAAAAAAAAAGTAATAAATAAATCATTTTTAGGTACTTCATTAATATTTTATGCAAAATTTTTGATTATAATTAATAGCGTATATAATTTTTATTAATATTTATACGGTAATTCACTTATGCAACTTATTAATATATAAATGAAAATTATGAAAATTATTAATAGTATAAATATTAGTAAAAAAATATTATTTATGAAATAAATATGTGGGAAAAATCATAATTCTGGATACGGCCCTGTTGCCGAGATAGGACACTATAAAAAAAAATCAAGTGATAAAAAACGATGAAGAGCGTGTGAAAGAAATAAAAAGAAGTGTTTTCCGTCTGCCCTAATAAGCGTTAATAAAACTAGTGAATTACATTACTAATAAATAAAAATATTCACTATCGGAACTGTTTAGCGTCAGAAACTTATTAACAAAAAAAAAAAAAAATTACGGCAAATTCCAACCCATTATGCTAATAAAATAATTGTTGAACAACTTACACACACACACAATATAATCAAATTTGTCTAACCTTTCTATATCAATAGCATCCCGCGAGAGATACGTTTCAAAATTTCTCCGCAAAATTCGCCAATATTAATTCTCTATAAATTACAAGGAACGAGACTAAGAAAAAAAAGGTAGGTATATTTTTTCTTTTTAACTAATTTATAAGAACTGCTCAAAGAGTTTGCTTTTAGAAAGAAAAAGATCGTTAAATTTTTCTTATAATATAAATGAAGTCGTCGCGATAGCCTAGTTGCTAGAGCGCTTTACTTCCGATATGGCGGTCACGGATTCGATCCCGAGCGACGACGAACTTATTACAAGAATTAAATAAAATAAATAAATAATCGCTAGTAAATCACGTGGAAGGCAATAGCAAACCACCACGTTCAACATCATATGCGCGCTAGGCCAGTACACAGCAGACCCACACCGGAAGGACTGCACTGGTAGAGCGATAACAAGCGGCTACTATCAGTTCCGAATGTAGTCTTGCGTGTGTGTACACCTGCGTTGCCATATTATAATAATTGCTTAGCATACAATCTATATCTGTACAACTAAAAATGTGAGAATAGGTTGTCCACCAACCGAATGGTTGAGGATATAATGAATGAATGAATATAAATGATGAAAGTTAATTAAAACTACGGTTCAAATAAGTTTAAAATAATCATTTTCTTTAGAAAACAACACGACTGCGGACTATGTCAGCCTTCGCACCAGAATTCCACAATAATAAGAAGTCAGCGAGTGTGCTGGGGCGAAAAATGAGTTCCGCGGAGTCATTCATAATAATAGTCAGGTAGTATAAAAGACTAATCACACTGAAACCTACATTCTCAACAGTAATATACGAAACGACCATTTTTGCAAATTAATAAGCGGTAAACAAACTAAAAAACCCGGCTTACATTTCCGTTTCATTAATTCGTCAATCAAAATTAACACAACAAAAATAGTTATTTACATTAGCTATTTTTAAAAATTATTATTAATAACCACGATTGTATGCGGCACTCCGAAACATATCGGTTAATATTTAATTTCATGAATGTATTCCTGTTTTTTGCGCGCTTATTTATATTTGAACGGTGTTTTATTACTGAATATAATTTTTTATTTAAAAAATAAACTTTTAAACAGTTTACTATTATTTATAACGTTCGAGAAAATTATTAGAAATGCAAAATTTTGTACAGCTCCGAAAATATTTGCAATTTTTCTCGCAAAAATTTAGAGAAAAAAAAAAACGCCGCTTCATACAAGCCCGGCAACTTTAATTTTTAAAGACGATATTGTTCATAGTTGACGCGTGTAGCGGATTATTGTGGCTCAGAGCAAACGATTTAGACAAGGTTGAAAACGATTTAGAACTTGGGATAGGCGGCTGCGTTAATAAAAATAAATAAACATTATCGCCGACGTTATTACCACCGTAGCCCCACCGAATGGTACACCTTGATGAACACTGTTATATAACGTTGTCAAGTATATTTGCTAACAGTTTTTGCAATGTATATATGTATATAGATATACCAACGCAAGGCACATCGTGCAACACACCATTTACTGGAACCGACGCCTGCACAAAGCCGAATCCAACGTAAACAATTCTCGACCATTCGGCAATATAGCCAAGTATAATACCAGTCCGTGAAATTCTGCATCGCCAACGAAAACGGCAACAAAACATGCCGTGTTCCGCGCAAACAATACCATACACGAACTTTATTTGACCAAAGAGAACCTCTTTTTTGTTTGTTTTTTTTTTTTTTTTTTTAAAGAATCTTTTTAGAATATTCGTTGGAATTCGATACTTTTAGAAAAAATATGAACTCTTTTAGTTAGCTACTAATCTTAGAAATACGAAACAATTAACAGAAGTTGAGAAGCGGAAATAAGTATAAAATAATTTATTAAAGTAAATTACTTTAATAAATTATTTTCATTTGTTATCGGGGTAATTATTTATTTTACATTTATAAGTATTAATAAACAGGTACGGATTTAGTTACATTTAATTAATGGAAAATTTTTTCCAGCAGACTTGAAATTAAATATTTAATTATTCGTGCCTTTTCTGATGATTGTTCAAAATTGAGTAAACTTTTAATTTTATCAGAAAATATATGTTTTAAAAAAATATTTATATAAACACCGACATATACCGTAAACATAGTCCCATTATCATGATATATTCCGTTTACAAAAGGAACTGTAACGTATTAAATATGAAATTTAAATAATTAATAAGTCGATATATATATATATATATATTAATTACAACGTAATTTTTAGGCTACCCCCTATTCGAAAAAATGTCCCAATTTTATGTAACGTTATATTTTATAGAATTTTTGTAATTGTTATTTTACAAACGTCACAATATTATGTAACGAAATATGTAACGAAAATGTAGTGAAAAATATAACGAAAAAATGAATTAATTTTATATGGTGAAAGTTAAATGTTAGGATAGGATTTTTTATGTTATTTTTTTTGTGTTGATGCCAATAAGAATTACGTTGTAAATTTTGATAATTTTATACAAAGTATAGAAGAGAAAGAGACAGAAATGAAAGCACGAGTGGTCAAGGGGCACAGCCCCTTGCGAGGCCAAAATGGTCGAGTTTATACATTTATATATATATATATATATATATATATCGACTTAATAATTATTTAAACTTCATATTTGATACGTTACATTTAATCGTAATATGCCATGATTACGGGACTCTATGTTGTTCCCTAAAAATTTGTCGGTGATTATACACATAAATATTTTTAAAATTTCTGATACAGTTAAGTTTTTCCAATTTAGACTTGAAATAATTTCTTCTTTTTGAAATGTTTTTTTTTTTTTTTTTTTTTTTTTTTGAGCATGTCGGCTAAGGACGTTACTCATTCTAGGTTTGCTTTTCTTCGGAAGTTCAACGTTTAATTTTTCTGTTCAAATTGATTTTAATCATCTCGCGCGATATATTATAATTAAGATATCTACACAAGAGCGCCGCCGAATGTAATTAATAAAAATGAAATTAATGAGAATTTTATTTTCTTTTGCCTCGGCTTCCGATAGCCGATTTCATTTTTCAGTTAACAACAATTTAGAGTGTGTGTCTATTTTATGCGGCATTCTTGGATTTAATTTTTATATGTCTATTTCAGGACGTTTCCGAAATTTATACATCGGCAAAGGACACTGAAATATGCACCTTTTTCGTTCCAAGCCCCGCCTTGCTCCGATAATTTACACGGCCAATCTCTAACTGTACTTCACAACAGCTTCAGCACAGCCTTTATTTAAAATGTTAATGTAGCGCCCAGATCAGCTCTTATTATGCCCCGTTTCTCAGTCTATAGCTATAGTTTACCAACTTTTTTACTTTATTGCAAAAGTGATCGATTTGAAACAGAAAGTTTTTCGTGTTTCAGATAAACGTAAAATCTACCGCTGAACATTGTATTTCGCTTTATTATTAAAGTAGCACTAAATGACCTAATTTCGCATATAATTAGACTTGACGTGAAAAATCGTTTCGCACTAGTACGTAATTAACATATTAGAGGCGGCCAAGAGAAAGGAATTGGGCCCGCGGTATTCTTCTTAGATCCATTAGACTTAGTACACTATGAAAAGCTTAATTTCGTAATCCATGAAACTTTATCAAAGGTATGGGACTTATTTACTTATTTACCTATTCAAAAAACCCCCGCATGTATATAGATGAATAGCTTTAGGCCCGCTGCAAAAAACGTGTAATTTTTAAAATTATTAAGTAACGTGCATTTACTTCTTTCTTAACCTAATCATAAAAAATTTGTAGCAATAAAAACAATGGCACGAGATACAACCCAGTAGTTTATCTTAAATTTATTTGCTGAAGAGATTTAACATATATATATATATATATATATATTTATATGCTTTCTCCTAGAATGACTGAAGATAAATTTTTTTCCGACGTTTTAAAAAGTGCGCAAGCTAACATTTGATGATACACATATATCGGGGAAAATGGCAAATAATTAAAAAAAAACGACAATTTATAAAACAAACAATAATACACCTAAAAAGAAAAAAAGAAAAAAACTGAAATAGATTACTCCTAAATAAAACAAGTGTTGCTATTTAAAAATAACTCGCCGGGAGGAATAGTTCAAATGATTGTAGTTCGGGTAAAATGTTTTTCAAGGTTAAACAATACTGATTTATTATCACGTTCGACCTAGAAATAGGAATCGACCGAATGTCGAGATAACATTAGGCCCGTATTTTTTGAAGAATTGGGCTAGAGAACAGACATAAAAAAAATAAATAAATAAATCTTTAGAATAAATAATAAAAAATAATCTATTAAACATCGCGGCGCGTCATACTTCATCGCATTTTACACGAGAAATCCTCGGTGTGGACGCTTGGTTAACAACCAACGAAGCGATCAATACGCACAACATAAACTTGTGCGAATGAAAATTGAAAATTGCGATGATGAAAAAAATAACAAATTCCGAAACTGATTAAGAAAACAGGATACGAAAAAAAAAAAAAAAAAAAAGAAAAAAGAACAAAGAAAAGAAAAGGAAAGGAACGGTGAAGAATCAACAAATGCAAAGAAAAAATCCGCATATACTCCGCGTACATTCTCGCCGCATGTTCTTCTTGTTCATCGTGAAATATCGCGACACAAATACAAAATGACGCAATGTGACGGAATCCGAGGCAAGACGGAGAATTAAGCCGAGCTTGACAACGATACCGTTACCGAGAACCGTTACTCGTTAACAAAGATCGGCAAAATTATCATCAGGGAACAGAACGCGATCTGCTCGTTAAGGTCATTCCTCGATCCTAAACAGAAGAACGCATCATTACCAGTAAAATTATGCGCGCTAATTTCGCGTTGTCGCAAATTTTACGAAAACCCTACTGCTGCCCATTCACATTTAAATAATGCACTCATTTGCACATGCAGACGTTTCGGCGTACGAAAAACAGCACACCTTTCATAACAATTAGTCTTGCACCTCGCCGTCTAGAACCGCAAGCAGCGACGAATGTTAATTTTTTGTAATTGATATTTTTTTTTTATTTTTTAGACGGTAAGTGTATGAGAATATAGTATAATATAAGATTTGTTTCTTTGTAGCAGAATCAATGGAAGAAGTAGATTTAATCGGTAAGCATGAACCACAGTTAAAAAGTCGTTACGGCTTGCATACAGTAAAATCATGGAGTGTAAAATATAATTCGCGAATTCATCTCATTCTCACCGGTTTCGCATTCTCACGATAAGGTTTGTGAAAAAGCGTGTAAGCGTGAAACAATCGTGTTTAAACATAATTGCAATATAAGAAAATTAATAGAATATTTTTAGCCAAACAAAGTGTTTAAGTAAACACCAGGCACAATTTGCCCTCTCTCTAACAGTAGACTTTTTCCCCTCCCCCGTCAACTAGTCTATCCAAAAAAAAAAATTAGAAAAGGAAGGAATCAATTCAGTTATTGCCAATAAAGAGTAATCAATTTATCCTGGAAAAGTAATGAGCAGAGAAGGAAAAGACAGGATATACATAAGATACGGAGTTGGAAGATCAAGCCTCAGAGCAAAATTGGAATACAAACTAGGATGTTCACAACAAAAAAGGATGACGACCACGGTACAATTTGCCTCTGTATGGAATCCGAATTTCACGTTGCACAACCGTAAAGCGCAGAAATTAACAGTAATCATTATTCGCGAACATTATGTCGCAGCCAAAAACAATCCTCGTAGAGCCTCGGTGAAATTCCACTAAATAAGTATACTGAGAGGGAAATGCATGAAACATCATGAAATACCCTAATTTATTAGAAAAAACAACTAAATTACTCGTTAGTATCTCTGATGATTTTTGTTTATTTTCACGTAACTAATTTCCAGGTCCTTGAACCTAAACATTATACTCGCCTATTACTCATTGATTAAAAAAAAAAAATAAGGTGTGAAAGACATGTAATAACTTCTGTAAAAAGACTAGGGGAGATTCTTTTTCTTTTTTCAAATCATCAACCGATGAATTGTTCAGTTTTCAAACTGTCAGAATTGTTTTCCCATTAGCGGTAACAGACGATTCGTTGATTGCTCACCATTCAACGTCCAAATAATCTAAAATTCCGAGATAATATATTTCTTTCTTATTTTAAACCGTCGCATGCCTTGTAATTGAAAGTTGCAATGCGTACGCAAAAGAAAAAAAAAAACAAACACATTAACGTTTACCGAAATAAAAACGCATATCGACTAATGCATTCTCTTGCACGCAGCATAAAAATTTAGAAACGCATTAAAGCATATTTTTAGGTGCCTAACGAAGATATGAAAATAAAATAAAATCAACCGTTTAAGTTTACCAACTTAAATATTAAACATACATCTAGAGTGCATCGAACAATGTATTTCATAATTCGAAAGAAAAACAACAAGATGCAATAAAAATAAACAGAATTAATCGTTTTAAAACAATCGAAAAAAAAATCCAAATCCGGATAATTTGTCCGTTTTGAATTAAATAATGCAAGGTTGACATCGACGTCGAATTAGAAGCAATATGTGTATATGGGCAGGTATTTCGCAAAAATAAAGTCTATATATACACCTTAGAAAGCAGGATGTGTTGTCGTATACATAATGTGCCACTTTCTTTCTAAAATTCCAAAGAAAAAAGGGGTATCTTTTTTCACGTAAATATGGAAACTCTCGTATAGATCCGACTACTGCGCCATAAAATATAGAGCTTTTTTTAAAAATTTGACTTTGCCTATACTTCACGTATAGAACACAAATGACACGGAAGTGGGCTAACCGACAAATTATATAACGAGATTAACGGTTAAACCTTTAAAAAGTCTAGAATTTCTTATTGCGAACCCCAGATTACAAATGTAATTAATGCAGTAAACAAAGGTAGTAACGCGCATGTATTCCACTACATTTCCAGCGTAAATATACATATATATATATATATAAAAAAACTCGGCCATTTTGGCCTCGCAAGGGGCTGTGCCCCTTGACCCCTCTTGCTTTCATTTCTGTCTCTTTCTCTTCTATACTTTGTATAAAATGATCAAAATTTACAACGTAATTCTTACTGGCATCAACATAAAAAAAAAAAATTTAACAAAAATCCTATAAAATATAACAAACGTTACATAAAATTGGGACATTTTTTCGAATGGGAGGTAGCCTAAGAATTACGTTGTAATTAATATATATATATATAGTCGTGTAATAATGCTTTGACGTGATACGCAGGCACATTTTTCGAATAACCAATTGATAAATTATTTTGCCCGCTTTCATTTACCACCCCAAGTCAACTGGAAAACGATTTCATAGTAACGTACACATTCAAGTAGCCTTGGCGAATGTAAGAAATTTTAACTGAAACTCGTACATATGTCGCTAACGGAAATAAAAAACAACAAATCTTACGGAACTCTCTCTGAAATTCGTCGAATGCGTAATTTAAGTAAGAATTTTTCTTCGACTGCGAGAATATGATGATCATATGATAAAGCAGATAGGATATATCATCATGATCGACATTTAGTAGGTTCGACTTTGTCGATCGGTGTAATAATGTCAATCAGTAAAAGTATAAATTGTCACAAGTAAATTTGTTTTTGCAGAATTCCCAAACTAATATTAGTCGCAAAGTTATATATTCTAACACACACCGGCTATTACCAATACTCTTTAGCGGCCAAGAACTTTGTACTATCGGCCGATCTGAAATTCAAAGTAACCCTTTCTAAATTTAAAATAATCAGGTCATGTACAAATTTTTGAACGATTCATTAAACCGGAAAAGCCAAAGTTATTACGGACGTTATATCTTATGCGGTTCAAAGTTAATCATTAACTTTTTAAATTCAGCAGAGAATTCACCTAGTTTTTATATCGGTAAACTAAAGAAACATTAAATACAGATGTATATATATATAAAAAAACAATAACAAAAAAAATTGCACGCGTTACCGATAGCCTTCTTTTTTAAATTAAACTTCCTAATTTTTCTCTTTCGAGGTTATCGAATCTCGACCAAACACCACTTGTACTCGTCGCGTTTTTTTTAAAATAGAATTGTCCGCTTCTGATTTTCGCCGGTTTAGACATATACTTTTTCTAGAGCATTGCTAAATCAGGGGTGACCAACCCAAATGATCTTGCGGACCACTTTAGAAATACATAACTGCGCGGGCCGCATATAAAATCATATATCCCCATATACATATATTAGATTTAGACCCACTATAGACATTTTTTTATAGTCGAAAACTGAAACATAATGAGTTATTATTTACTGTTATTCTTACATGTAAACATAGATAATATAATAATAATGGCACACTAAATGCACATTGCAAAGAAATATATAACACTAAAAATGAAATATAAATATAAATGAAATTTAAGAAAATATGAAATCATTAAAAAATATTTATTTTACTAGTGTACTACTTTGGCCATCTCGCGGGTCGCAAAAATGTTTAAGACGAGCCGCGGGTTGGCCATCCTTGATTTAAATCGATCGCGTTTCAGTCGTTCGAAATATTAGTATGCTTTTTTTTCCTCCATATTTTACAATCTATTCCAAGTTTAGACTTTAAATAACTGTAGTGAAAAACGTGACATGAGCAGTGACGCTGCTATTCAGCAATAGCACACAGACGCCTTGAAATATTTTCATATTTGAAAACAAAAATAATTTTATTTAATTATCATCCGCTTCGTACTTGATAGTGCGAGCGATAAATTTCAATGTCGTTTCACTACGCCTATCTGCCACGCGCATTACTATCATCGGTGATACGGTAAATGTTCATTAAATTTGAATAAAAAAAAAAAAAAAACAATTTTCATTTTTATTTTTATCATTTCTAGAGAATAATTTGGAAGAAGGCCAAAATACCGCGACTGCGCTGTTAAAACGTCATATCGTTTTTGTCACTGAAATTCAAAGCATCGAAAAATACTACACGCCGTGAACTAAAAAAGGGATAAATGCTTTAAGTGAGTAAAAACGTTAAGATGATTTTAAATATTTAATAAAGCATAACGAAGGGAAGGCGCGTCATAGTTTTTTTAAACTATTCGCTTAAACGAAACGAAAACAAATTCACAACGTTATTTCCATGCAAATCCGTTCTCATTTTTAATAACTTCGTGGCGCATGTATTTCAACATTTTAGTTTTTATTACTATTATTGTAATCCGTTATTGAAATTGTTTATGAACGCGACGCAAAAAAAAAAAAAAAAAAAATCGGTGTAAAGTTAAAAAGTACACGGACAACAATCGACTAATAAGAATGCGTAAATAAATTTTTTGGGACAAAGCTGACGAATTTCAAATTTCGGTAAATATTTGTTTTCAACTGTGTTTACTTTGTTTTATTTTTTAAAGAAAGGTAATAAGAATTCTCTTTGTAATCGTTCGAATAATAATAATAATAATAATAATAGCTTGGAACATGAGCGCAAAGAGATAGGGGGAGGCAAACATAGAGAGCGGAATTTTAAAGGAGAAACATTACTCCGAAATACGAAACATAAAAAGTACAAGCGACATACAGTTCAACATTCCAAGTCACAAACGAGAACGTGAAGAAAAAAAAAATTAGTGACTATTTTTAATATTTAAACGGGAGTGGATTTGGATTTTCAGGAGTAAGCAGCCAAAATCTAAAGAAACCTCAATTAGAAATACTGCTCAAATCAGCAAAAAGCAAGTAACCCAACTCTTGACATCGGTACTACATTTTTATCCTTTCATTTTCAGCATACGGCATCTTGCGGTCGGAGCTTATAGGAAAATTTGTTATAGAAAGTAAATTTTTTGAATGTAAAATCTTAAGTTAATTGAAGAAATAAAAAAAAAAAAAAAAAAAAAAAAAAGGAAACAGAAAAGGCTTTATAATTCTTTCTTTTTTTTTTTTTTTTTACAGTTCCCCATCTTTTAGACAAATCTAAATTTGTAAAAAATGAAATTAAGTTCAACAATATATTTAGTTAAGCTAAAAGCCGAAGCATCCATTATAATACTAGCAACACCTACGAACACTCTTGAAACGAAATAGTTTTTATTTTTAGGATTCCGTATACATATAATGTACGGAATCCTTATAAGATGGTACACAAATGACAAAAATATCAAATAAAAATCAATAATTCACGAACGGCTTGACTTATAAACTTCAAATTTGGAACATAAATTACAATTAAAATTATCTTTAAAACGATCTATAACTTGAAGATGACCGATTACCCTGGGCGGCAAAAAACCCAAAAAACCGTCAAGAATATATAATATGGTACATAAAACGACCTCAAAAATCACTTAAAAAATCATAACTCGTCACTAAATAAACTTATAACGCTGAAATTCAAAATATAAACTACAATGCAGGAGTACTTTCATAAAATCAAAAAATTACGTTACAAAAGCTATGTAAAGTTGCCCAAAAGTTCAAAAAACAGCAAAAAATGACGTGTCCCCCCCCCTTAGCGCCGCGAGTATTGTAGTTAAAAATTTTGAATGGGGCTAAAAATACGCACATACCCGTATATTTCTCTAGTTTGGAACATCCGGATTTCCAACTTTAAAACTGGACCCTCGGGGCGACAAAAGCTCAAAAGTTTGTAAAAAAATATTTTTTTTTATAGGCATGCGATATATCGATGGAAAGATCGCTATTTGTCGGGAACGAAACCGAATTTCATTTCCTTAACGAAACTTTCAAAGTTGCCGTAAAGTTCAAAAAAGCGCGAAAAATGACGTGTCCCCCCCCCCCCTAGCGCCGCGAATATTACCGATAAAAATTTTGAACACGGTTAAAAATATGCGCTTCCACGTATATTTCTCTAGTTTGGAACATCCGAGTTTCCAGCTTTAAAATTGGATCCTCGGGACACCGAAAGCTCGAGATTTTGGAAAAAAATATTTTTTTTCTTGGGCTTGTGATATATCATTAGAAAGATCTCTAGTAGTCGGGAACGAAACCGAATTTCATTTTCTTAACCAAACTTTCAAAGTTGCGATAAAGCTCAAAAAAGCTCAAAAAATTGCGCGTCCCCTAGCGCTGCGAGTATTATAGCTAAAAATTTAAAACATGGTTAAAAATATGTACTTCCACGTATATTTCTGTAATTTGGTACGTCCGGGTCTCGAGCTTTAAAAATAAAACTCCAGGGCTTCGAAAGCTCAAAATTTTGTAAAAAAATATTTTTTTTCCCGGTAATGTAATATATCGTTTGAAAGATCGCTATTTATCAGGAACAAAACCTTATATCATTTTCCTTACCAAAAAATTCAAAGTTGCCGTAAAGTTCAAAAAAGCGCGAAAAATGACGTGTCCCCCCCCCCCCTAGCGCCGCGAATATTACCGATAAAAATTTTGAACACGGTTAAAAATATGCGCTTCCACGTATATTTCTCTAGTTTGGAACATCCGCGTTTTCAGCTTTAAAATTGGACCCTCGGGGCACCGAAAGCTCGAGATTTTGGAAAAAAATATTTTTTTTCTTGGGCTTGTGATATATCATTAGAAAGATCTCTAGTAGTCGGGAACGAAACCGAATTTCATTTTCTTAACCAAACTTTCAAAGTTGCGATAAAGCTCAAAAAAGCTCAAAAAATTGCGCGTCCCCTAGCGCTGCGAGTATTATAGCTAAAAATTTAAAACATGGTTAAAAATATGTACTTCCACGTATATTTCTGTAATTTGGTACGTCCGGGTCTCGAGCTTTAAAAATAAAACTCCGGGGCTTCGAAAGCTCAAAATTTTGTAAAAAAATATTTTTTTTCCCGGTAATGTAATATATCGTTTGAAAGATCGCTATTTATCAGGAACAAAACCTTATATCATTTTCCTTACCAAAAAATTCAAAGTTGCCGTAAAGTTCAAAAAAGCGCGAAAAATGACGTGTCCCCCCTTCCTAGCGCCGCGAATATTACCGATAAAAATTTTGAACACGGTTAAAAATATGCGCTTCCACGTATATTTCTCTAGTTTGGAACATCCGAGTTTCCAGCTTTAAAATTGGACCCTCGGGGCACCGAAAGCTCGAGATTTTGGAAAAAAATATTTTTTTTCTTGGGCTTGTGATATATCATTAGAAAGATCTCTAGTAGCCGGGAGCGAAACCAAATTTCATTTTCTTAACCAAACTTTCAAAGTTGACGTAAAGTTCAAAAAAGCGTCAGCTCCAATTACCGGCCCCCTTCTTGCGACGCGAGTATTACAGCTATAAATTTGGAACATGGTAGAAAACACGCGACTCTACGTATATTTCTCTGATTTAAGACAATCGGACCCCAACTTTAGACTGAGACCTGTGGGGCACCAAAAATTCAAAATTTTGAAAAAAAATTTTTTTTTTTTAGGTTTGTGATATATCATTAGAAATATCGCTATTCGTCGGGAACGAAACCGTATTTCATTTTTTTAAAGAAATTTTCAAAGTTCTGAAAAGTTCAAAAAAAAATAAATAATTATGTGTCTCTCCACTAGCTCCACGAATATTACAGCTGAAAATTTTGAACGCGGCTAAAAACGTGCTGATCCCCTTATATTTCTCAAGTTTATAACATTTGGATTTTCAGTTTTAAAATTGGACCCTTAAGGCGCCGAAAGTTCGAAATTTTGAAGAAAATTTTTTATTTTTCTGACGCATGTTATATACCGTTTGAAGGATCGCTATCTGTCGGGAAAGAAACCGTATTTCATTTTCTTAATTGAACTTTCAAAGTTTGCTGAAAAGTTTAAAAAATCGAGAGAATTGATTTGTGACGCGAGTATTATAGCTAAAAATTTTGAGGAAAGTAGTAAATATGGGCATCCATGTATATTTCTCTGGTTTGGAACATCTAAGTTTCCAATTTTAAAATTAGTGACTTGGGGCTCTGAAAGCTCGAAATTTTGTAAAAAAAAAATTTTTTTCAAGTGTATTATTATTGGAAAGAGCGCTATTTTTTGGGAACGGACCCGTATTTCATTTTTTTAACGAAACTGTTTGAAATTTACTAAAAGTTCATAAAATTCTGAAAAATGACGTGTAGCCCCGCTTGTAATTTATGTATTGGTTCAAGATTTTGAACAAGGTTAAAAAAATGTGCGTCCCTGTTTATTTATTTACTTTGGAACATCTAGGTTTCCATCTTAAAATTCAGAACCTTAAGCGCCGAAAGCTCGAAAGTTTCAAAAATAATATTTTTTTTCCGGTCATGATCGATGGAAAGATCGTTATTTGTCAAGAACGAAACCATAAGTTATTTCCTTAACGAAACTTTCAAACCTTGATGTTCCAAACTTGAGAAATATATGTCGAAGCGCATATGTTTAACCCTGTTCAAAATTTTTAGCTGTAATACTCGCGGCGCTAGAGGGGAGGAACTGTTTGAAGTTTTTGGCAACTTTAAAAGTTTCTAAATACGGTTCGGAATTATGTTTAGAGACTCCCGTGGAACTGGCTTACGAATTTCGACTGTTACTGGTTGAATGTCGGATGGTAACATTATCTGTTGAAAGTTAATATCCGCACGAACGGATAATATTATTCCACCACGCGCACAACTAGCAAGCACCGGATTTGATTCGAGAACTTTATAGTTTTTTAGTTTTAAATGTTGGTTTTGTTTTAAGTGGGTTTTTTGAATGCACGAAATAAACAGGTTTGTTAATCGGTGTTATTTTTCTTTTGGCTTTATCGGAATACGAGATTGCAGCGGTTTTTAGAATTTGGTTCGGATTGTTATAATTTTCGTTAGTAGTGTTAGTACGAGGGATAAGAAACGAAACAGGATCGCAGGTTTTGGTTTGGTTATTTTCATTACGAGGTGTGTTAGTGTTGTTATGAACTGTAATGAAAGGAACGGACTCACCGCATCATTGTTTAGGTGGTACGTCCGCCTGATGAAAAACAGATGCGAATAGTATTTCGATTTGTTAAACAATTTAACGACCTATGCTAGTAAATAAATAAAAAAAAAAATATTTAATAATGGTCTAACATACTGAGAGAGTCGAAAGAAAATACCGAATTGTTAAAAAATCATCACAGTAGAACGACAGTCTTTTTCACATCGCGGAACTATATCGACCTTTTCTGGTAAAGTAACCAGTTCGTCTTGCAACCGAAAAAAGTTTAATAACAAAGTAACCAAATTGCCTCGAAATTCGGTTTTCCAATTAGTGACATTTACAAAATTCGTAAACTATAATTTCGATTACCGTGTCTCTCCCTCCCATTCGCCGAGAATCCAGGATGCAATCACCAACGTACACCAACCTGCCAGCAGGGAACACCAACATTCTAGCAGCCGCAGCAGAGTGATACGTAGCATCAATATTATTTCTAATTAATATTTTTTGCGTGTTTTCGTTTATATATTTATTAAATATCTTTGACGGTCGGCTATTCAAGAAAGATAGGTGTAGGAATTAACAAAATTACACATTTTAAAAAATCATAAAACCTTAATATTAGTTATTAAATCTAAACCAATAATTTAAAAAAATAAATAAAAAAAGGATTTAATTAATTTTTCTTCATAACCGTTACATTTCACTTCAAATTAGTCTAAGTCTTCGATTCAAATTAGTATTTTGCTTTACTGTTTTAAATTATTATTAGAAAAGATCTCTGAAATTTATTAAGATATTAAATTAAAATAGTAAAATAAAAATAGAAATTTATTCAAACAAATTTTCTTACATACTAAATAATTATAGTTATTGTTAACTTTCATACGGAATCCTCAGCGCATGAAACCTCATGCTTGACTGAACTTGTTTTACTAGATAAAGATAACAAAAATTTTTCGCGTCATCAGGCATAAACAAATAAAATAAGAAGCCTCAGCGCGCAGGGTAAATATAATACTAACCTCCCGCAAGAGGAAATGCAAACGACATAAATCACTCGCGTTGGTAACTCGTCTCTGTTAATGAGGCAAACCGTCGCGATATGACTTATATTAATTTCATTAAAAGTGTACGGCGGTTTCTCGTTATGGAAATATCGTATAAATGAAATATTTTTCAAATTTCTAACTTTCATTTATCCCCGCGTTAAAATAATTTTGCGTCTTTTAAATTCAGGAAATGTAATTTCAAATGAAAATCTGACCAGAATTACAACCCATATGTAGAGGGGTACATTCTCTTGCACAATAAAAAATAAAAATAGGGCAGTAATAAACTACAGTGAAGATGATGATTACTAGTATCTGTGCCTCTCATTAAAGGCTATACATTAGGAAATTATAGCAATGTTTTGTACAACGCCAAAATATTTCGAATTCCTTGTAATAACACTTTCCACTTTTTAAAGGTCAAATAACGAAAATCGTAGAATAAGGAAAATATATTTCACCGAGATGCCCCCGACTGTAAGTCAACAATTCACAGTTAAAGTACTTCAAGCTAAATTAACGATTCGAGACTCGTCTCAGATTTCTCCCAGATATAAACCCGCACCGAAGAAGTAATTTCGGAAAAAAACCGGATATTCAGGAGAACGGTACTGAGCTGCTCAATATTGTCTTCGGAAAAAACAACTTCACAATTCTAACTGCACCGAATTATTTGATTTATTTACACAAGTCGTATTTACCGAAAGCTGTTTCAAAATACGAATCACTTTCTGACAATCAGTAATAAAATCAGATTATTAATAATAGTAATAATAATAATAATAATAATAATAATAATAATGCATTAACACTAATAACTCTATACCGTGAAACTCTGATATAGTGGCCTTCAGTTATAAATCTGTCAATTCGAGGGAAATGGAAAAAAACTTTCAAAATATAATTTAAAAATATAGATACACATTATTAACCCCCTAAGACTAAATTTCAAATATAACGACGAAACATTGAAATCCGTTAATCATCAAATTCTGAATAAAATATTTTTAGATTTTCGTACTATGAAAATTTCACAATATTCAACTGATTTTTTCTCTCTAGCTAATAGGCAGAATAAAAACGGAACAACCTCTAGATGGAGATTAATTATTACCCGTTTGTTTAGTTTGAACATAATTTGAAAAATAATAAACGCAGTATTATATTCATCCATTTATCTACAATGTTTAAACTGTGTAATGTAAAAAAAAATGAAAAAGCACGAAAACTTATATGCAATTAAAATAACCATCGTCGATATTAATTCAATATACACGCTATATTCAAAAACTAAAAATGAAATCGTATATTTCATTTTATTTTCATAAAGTTTTATTCGTCGTAAACATTTTTGATCCGATCTAAATAAATTATTTATCAACGTTACACTAAATTTTGGTATATAAAACAGCTAAAATTCGGCTTTTAACTTCGCGCCTTTAGCAATTACATAGTACAGCACACAATTGAAAAACGAATAAAACTACCGAACAAAAAAAAAAAGAAAGAAAATAAAGATCTTTTTTATTCATTAGCATTATAATGAACGGCTTTGATCGCATTTTTGTGTAAAATTCTTAAAACATATATATCTCGTCAACATGTGTTAGAGAATTGTTTTCTCGTTTTGTATCGAGCCTGTGTGACACATCTGTTGTACAGCAGCTGTCTACGAGAAAATACTAGAGGAGATTTGCCGGAATAGAGATGTGGCACAATTTTAGCGAATTCGGCCTTGAGATTAATTGTTAATACAGTAATTGCAGACTTTACACAAAAACACGACCGAGTGTTGATAAATTAATTAAAACAACCTAGACGGAAAAATTACGTTACTTCTCTCATCGAGACCGTAATTTTCACCATTTCAAAACGTCGTTTTCATTAAATCGCCGATAACGCCTAGTTCTCGAATTGTGAAGTTTATACGATGATACGCGTGCCAGACATGGAGGGGTAAGGCATTCTCCTTTACCGAGAGGAATCGATATTGGAAATACCCCCTTTATTGAGTCGCACAAAATTTCTCATTACTTCCATAACAGATATAAAATTGTTCGTCTTAAATAGTCTCTCTCTCGCAACCGTTTTATTCGAGGAATAATTGGAATCGGGGTGAACAGAGCAAAATTATTTCGGTTTCCTCGCGTTTCGCATTTTTCAGCAAAAGCAGCTACTCTTTAAAATATTCGCTAACTGACACATTTTCCTTTTAAAAAGCGAAGAAATACTCCACCACCACCACCACCACCACCACCTGTTTCGTAGCTTATTCCGTAAACACTTTACACGCACGCATAAATTTCTATAAATTTCGCCATTAATCTACACATTAATAATTTACAAATATTCGAAAAGGAAAAAAGGGGAAAATTAGATTTAAGTAATGAAACTTGTAATTTGTAGAACACGCGGACAGCATGCTCGCTGAGAATGTAAAAAAAGCGACAAAACGTAGACCAAGTAATTAATAATACCATTTAACAATCTATAACAATAAAGTGCAGTATTTATTTGTTTGTTTCCCTTTTTTTGCATTCCAATTACATTTTATCGTGCTTAATTTTTTTTTAATTTTCCGTTTTTCTTTTAAGGGTTCTGGGGCTTGATTCATAAACTGTGTTGGGCGAGCGTTAGCAAAATATCATTATCCGGGTGTTGCTTTATTTCACAATTGCTTTTTATTCTATATTATCGCGAATCTCGATAAAAGGGCGGCACTACTCCGTTTTAATACACAAAAATCTTATTAGTTATGATATTTATGAAAAAAAAAAAAAAAAAAAGTGAACATCGATGGCAATCAGCAAACAAAAAAAATTTCGATGAGATTTTAGTTTTATTATAAAAAAAAAACAACGAAAGATCGCGATAGGTACACGTCATTTGTAATATTATAGTTTAAAAAGGGTTGTGAAAAATTTAAAACTTACCAACAGCGGCGTATTTCTACATATTACATCTTCCGGTTTGAAAGTAGGGCAAAAAAAAAAAAAAAAAAAAGGAAAAAGCCCGCGAATAACGAAGCTCTGCAACAGCGAACGACCACAAACTGCGCGGTAAATTTATCGGAATTTTTAAACGTTTTGGCGGTACTTTTTACACGTTACTTGCGCGCACCACCATTATATAGTTTTTCCCGCGCTTTATATCGATTATTTGAAAACTATCGATTTTTTAAAAAAAACTCAAAAATTGAAAGCAAATATTGCAAATTACATTACGCGGAATATTAAAAATGTTATAATACCCCCCCAAAAAAAAAAGGACTTTTTTCAAATTCCAAGTACTGCGACGAGGATGATTACTGTCTAACTTCGATCATTTTTAAAATAAGATAACGAAAAAAGGAAAAACAACCGAGTAATGTAAAAAAACAAAAAAAAAAAAAGAAATCGAAACAAACAAAAAATAATTAATAAAAACTAACGCAATAATATTTTATCACTGTTTTTGTTTGTTTGTTTGTTGTTTTTTTTTGCGACGTTTATTTTTAACCAATACCGAGCGTGAAATTAAAAAACAATAATAATAACTCGCGAAGTAATTTCGAACTTAACAAAATCGTAAAACCGAAACGATTAAAACCCACGATGATATAAGTAAGAAATAATAGAAAACGTCTTATCACGGGTGCGAACTGAACTAATTATCCCGCCGAAAAATCGAAGTATACCGAAAATACGTCACCGTCGAACCCCTTATCAAGGCAACAGGTGATTGTAATACGATAACAGGTAACTTACATCACTTCACAAACACAAGTACAAACACGTTTTTTTACAAGGGGGGGAGGGGGGGACAAAACAAAACACGGAAAAATTTAGAGCGCAAAAATTACACATTATCCGAATCTATCCTTAAAAGAAAATTATCAAAGTATGCTTAATCAGAAAATTACAGCTAAAAAACGAACCAAAACTGCACGACTAACGACGAAGCGAGCGACAGGCAGACTAATAGCGTACGTAGAATTATTTTGTTACATGGTGAAAAGAGAGACATCGCCAAGGTGTGTGTAGCGATGTGTGTCTGTGTTGTGCGCGGGTCGACCGGTGTTAGGGGTGAGCGATCGAACAGAGAGGAGTAGCGACCGAAGAGAGATAGTTGCGTAATCTGGACTTGTAGGTTTGGGGGGGCGATGTGATCTGGATAAAAGTTGCACGGCAAGGAGGTGAAATGGGGAAAAATAAGAAGGCAAGTGTATTTTAAAACAACAAACAAAACCCAGCAAACGGAGGAAGGCGCTCGGTCGCAGAGACAAGGCGAACAGCAGGGAAGACAGACTAATGACCTTGTTGGCACACACTGCTCCGCGAGCCGAAACTTATCAAACACCAATCCGACAAAAAGGGATAGAATGAAAAAAAAAAAAAAAAAAGAGTCCGTCACGGCGGCGGAAGCAGCGTGAACGGTGCGCCGTGCGAGTGGTACGAGCGAGTTCTCGCGTGCGAGTGTTCGTGTTTCGTGTGTGCGAGCTGACCAGACTATCATCAAATCGACGCGCAAGTGAAACTGCATCATCCCGCTACGTCGAGATCCCGGCCTATTCCCGGTATAATTTTCGCCTACAATCAGCACCGCTTTTTCCAATAATTCAACCGGGGACCGGCCCATCCTTCGCTAGAATCCGCTCGAAATTTCTATCTCTCGTTTTCGTCGCATTCTTCCTAGTTCGGGCAATATTTTCCTAATAATCGCGACAACAAATAATAAAATCAGATTTTTCGGTTTTATTTTCATTTCCTTTTTTCCACGCTGATTTCTAATTTCGGTCTACACAATGACACGTAGACTGGAAGGAAGAGGTGTGTATCCTTTTTTTCGTTTTTTTTTTTTTTCATTTTTGTTTAATACGTCCTAAACGACGATACACAAAAGAAAAGAAAAAAAAAAAGACTTTTTCTCCGCGCGTAATTTCCATATGCAACAGTTTCACCGTCCCCGACAAATAACACGCTTTAGCTCAACACAGACTCCTATGTAAGATCAAAGATCCAAATGGAGTTATTATTGTTTTCCTCCTATTCGCCGAATAGGACGCGCGTTGAAGATAAGGCACCACTCGTTTTTCATTTCTTTACACAGGAGAAAATTGGTTTCTCCGAATAATACCAAATTCGATTATCGTTGAATTAACAAAATCTTTAGCATTCTCACATCGCGAAGGCCTCTAAATGATTTATTTGCTATCTCTTTTCACGCCATACACTCTGACACTATACTTGCAATAATTGTGAATTGACCATTATTCTCTGTGTCATCTTCAAGAATAATCAGACTTAATTTCTACATCTGAGCTAATCGAGAGCTGAACTACTCGTTCTATTATGCGAACAGTAAAAAAGGAATCTAGCTCCTATATATCAGATTTAAAAAAGAAATTAATACGAAAGCAGTGTATGAAAACGACGAACAATAAAAACTTGGTAAAAATAATACAATAATTATTGTGCGATGGTTAAGTCTAAAGTGGTTTAGATATTTTACACTGTTCCGAATAAGATTCGTTCGGTAACGGAATTAAAAATATATATAATCGATTTATTCGTAAAAGTCAATTAAAATCAACTTTTTTTCCAAGCAAAGTGTTCATTGACATTTGTATTATGTTTGATTTTGTAGCGTATGTAAAAAACTTTTTTTCGGGTGGCCGCTTTCTTTTCTTTTCTCTTAAAAATAAATTTCCTCGATTTTTACCGGCTATTCAGATTTTTTTCACTTCTTCCTCAAACTCTTTGAAAACACTAGTCGTACAGAAAAAACTATATAATTCCGAAAAACATTTTATCGTACATCCGATACAAAAATCGCTAAATACATTTTTGGTACTGCTCAACACCACATACGCATCAAATTCGTTACCACACTTTTTAATCATCTGTAAGATGATTCAACTACATAAATTTACGTATATATTAAAGTTTTTTTCAGTTATTTTTGAAAAACTTTCAATAGACATTATACGAAACGTACGTATTTTGTATACATTTTCTCTAATTAATAAAATTCCCCGGCTTTTCCAGAAAATGGCCATTCCGCACTAATTTCGCAATCAATTTTAATCATTTCAAGTACTACATATTATACATCACGCAATGTATCTTTTTTAAATTTCCCTGAATTTTCTCGGGCTTTCCAGAAAATTGCCAGCGCCCTCTGCTTTTATAGTCGAGAAAAATTGATTAATTACGAATAAAAGTAACTGAATATAATGAAAACCTGTCGTTCACTAATATAACTTCCTTTTTTAATATGTGCCACTTTTTTTCTACTAAATTTTGTTAAAAAGAAATAATAACAGAAAATCGAAATAACATACTCTAGATCCCCCATTGGGGCAATATATATGCTTCTTGCCGTCTCGCAGTTTTATTTCGATTTTCTGTTATTATTTCTCTTTAACAAAATTTGGTAGAAAAAAAGTGGCGCATTATAAAAAAGGAAGTTATGCTGCCGCACCATGTATAATAGTTAAAAATCCCGATGCACATAATTTTAATTTCTCACGAAGTAAAGCCAAATACATTTATATATATATATATACATATATATACATACATATATATATATATATATATATATATATATATATATATATACACACACATATACATATATATATATATATATATATATATATATATTACATATAGTAAGCGTTTGTTTTTGAGCCTACATTTTTTTACAAACGAAAAAGTATTTCAAAATAATAAAAAAAAAAAAAAGACTTAAGCGGAGTTTTAAGAAGAACTAGAAGAACGAAGTTTTTATAATAAAAAAAAATCTACAAGGGAGAACGAACATAGACATTACAAAAATAGACTGGTGAAAGTGAGGCAGCACAATGTTACCAGCTGACATGATGCACAATCATAATTTCGTATAAAAGCTGGTGTGCGTGATATTCTGTTCGACATATGAAAAAAAAAAAAAAAAAAAAAAAAAAAAGAATTCGATTCCGACAACCAATCAACAATAACTACAATCGTAACGGTGAAATAGAAATCAACAGCCGGCGTTAGAACTGACCCGTGTGATGATACACAAGTACTGTACAGATTCGCGGCGTTTAACAATTTCATTGTTTTTGAAACACTAGGGATACGCGGATTAAGCAAATTCGACTAAAAGCAAGAGTCTAGCGCTTCTGTGTCGGGTACATTTCGAATTAGCATACGAAATGACGGTTCGAATGTCGGTTTTTGATTTTATAATTTGAAACGGATATATTAGGCTTATTTTAAATATTACCGAAAGATTATACACACCTTCCCGGCTATATGTAAAAAAATTTACGCGTCAACGAATTTTTCATTTTTCATCGATATTTAATAAAATGCAGCTAGCATAAGAGTAAATTTTAATTTAGTATGTATTTTAAAGCAAATAGTAATGTAAATATAATAACCGGAAATACGTACCGATGAATAATAGTAAAGCGATAATTAAACATCGCGAACCTCTCCTCGTGTTTTTGTTACCTAGTATAGCGGGGGTCACAACGGTATTTGATTTTTTTTTATGCGACATAATGTGATTGATAGGGTAATCACCCAGACCCGATGGTATCCATACACAGTGTACGTAATAGCGCGATAAAAAATATGGTATTGGCCAAAATACTTTTCTAACATCATGACGTCATTATCTATATTTTATAGCGTGCGTGCGTATTAAAATTTTCCATTGTACCATATTTCAGAATTACTGGACCACGACCGAAAGCTGAGGTTACAAGTAATTATTTCGCATTTACTATACTCGGTTCAAAAATCGAATTTCAACAAAGAAATCCGGTTAAAGTACAAAAGCGGTAATTAACCCGTTTAACGTTTCTTTTAATGATATTTGTATTCCTACGACTCTGCTCTCTCGCATTCTCTATCGCTGTTATTACAATTGACACCTCAAAATTATTAATTTCCTAAAAAACGAGAATACCTTCCTGTGTAACTACGAAAAAACATTAAAATCAACGAAACTTTCACAAAAATTCTGTCACCTCTTGGTCCGATTTGTATCGACTCGTACAAAGGTGACGAACGAGTCAAGGCCCCGAAACTGTTAAATTAATAGTGTAAACATTAAAAGAGGATTCTCTTCTTCTACGAGGATAATATACTCCGTCGCAAATAACATTAGCAACCAACTATACAAATACACTTCCTGTTCATATTAAATACCGCTCTTACTAAATAATCACACACTTCTGCGCGGCAGCGGACCAGAAATGCGATTTTCACCTCCCGAAAATTCACTGCTTTTTTCCGTCGGAAGCGAACCGAAGTAAACCATCGATCATCGAAGCTTTAATGTTCCGTTGCTCGTTTAAAGTGTTACGTGTATCAATAATTCCGTGTTAAACGAAAAAAATCATAAAATTTCACAGGTGGACACGGAGAGGAGGTATAATATTCCGAATACCCTCGAGAACTTGTTGAACTCGGTTGTCTGTTGACACTGTTTACCCGTACTTTTTGCACGGTTTTTAATCGGTCTCTTAATACATAATGCGTAACGAGGGGATTTCGCCTCTGCGGGTTATTACTATTTTCGGTCCGTAATAGCGTACGTGAAAACTTCAGAACGATATTTATTCCGCTTCTTTACGAATTTTGCGAACTAGTTCACGATTTATGAACGTAACCAAAAGAAAAAAAACAAGAGAATGAACGAAACGAAATAAAAATAACGTTAAAAAAAACAACTGTAAGAGATTACCTTTTTTTCTATTTTTTCTTTTTTTTTTTTTTTTACAACAGACGGCTCTAGAAAAAATCGGCCGAGAAGTCGAATGGAACGATGATTTTCTACTCTAATGCCGCGAAGTAATATGGCTGGAAGAATTACCAGGAACTATATACTAACCTAATTACTGTTACTACAAACCGACCACCGTCTTAGTCATACTTCCGCCTGCGCTCGTATAGACGTACACAACGCCAGATCACAAACTACCACACCGACCGCAAACAATTTATTATTGCTATCATTTCTTAGCTAGTTTCCTCTGTACCGGCTGTTCCGCTTTCATCGACAAACAGCCACTGACTGTTCCTCGCATGTATCTACGAACGTCCGCACTTAACGGTGGCAATCGTCTTTCGCTATTAAAATTAGAAAAGAAAAATGGTAATCTTCCGAATAAATCCGAAAATACCGCACCAGAAAGGTTGTGATTTTTTTTTCTTTCTGAAATAGGGACTTTATTACAGATTTCAGGTTAGAAGATAGCAACGATTTTAGTACAAATCGAATGCGTTTAATAATCACTTATATCGCTGCGTATGCAGCACCACGTTTGTTTCCCCATCTAACCGCTTAAATTTCAAATGCGAAGCCGAAGTTAATATGTTGGTATTTAAAGGGGGGGATCATAGCAAATTTTTGAGAATTTTACTACAATGGAAAACCTTACCAAAAATGTAATAGAAGAATGCAAGCAAAAAAAATTAAACATATATAAAACGCTTTTATTTATAAACAATTACCGACTTTTTAATGATAAACTATAACTAAATAATAACAATTTTTTCCTCCAAAAAATCTACTTTTTATTAAAAAAATAAATAATTTTTCTTGAATGATAATCTCTTTAAAAATGAGCAAAAGTCACGTTCTCAATATGGCCGTAAGTTTTTTTAGGATCGTAAAATACGTCAACAATAAGCTATTAGATTTTTTCTAAACGTAACGATAAATTCCATTTTATTTAGTTTGCTTCCCATTTTTCGTTATTAGTAATTGTAACATATTTCTATACCCACCTGTATTTTGTAAATATCATCGCAGCAATAACAAGTCTTCACACTTTATACTTTTATTCATTTTATAATCGTCCAAAAATAGCACAAACATACACGAATATATATATATATATATATATATATATATATATATATATATATAATGATAAAATATTTCCATTTACTAACTTTATTATGTCGGTTGTTTTGAGTTCGCTTGACCCACTTTTATAGAGTTATAATAATAAATTTTCGCCCTTTCTGCGATAATCGATGCGAGATCGTTTTTTATTATTTATTTATTTTTTTTTGTACCCTAATTATTAAAAAAGTTATAGAACTAAATTGCCTTATCAAAAAGTGTGCCAAGCATTCATGCTCCAAGTCGAGGGTCGTATGTCAAAAAGTTGCTAAAGTGTAAAAGCGTAGGATACTAAACCTACGAGTGTAAAACTTAATTGTCTCTCCACGTTTTTGTATTATAGTTTAGCAGCTCTTTTTTAGAAGAATTATTTTTTATTTTTAATTAATAGCGCATTCGAAAGATACGTCTTTTTCTTTAAAAAAACGATATACCATTATTTTAATTATAGTTTAAGCAATTTTATTAAAAAATAAGCAGTTGTTTTTCCGTAAGTAAACGAATAAATGTTTATTAAAAGCGTCTTTTTTGTTATATATATATATATATATATTTCTTTTACTTTTTAGTATCATTATTAAAAAGATTGTGTGTTTTTAAGAAAGAAATATATAAAATTTTTGTTGACTTATAGAAAAAAAGGAAAAATTTATCTACAAAATCAAATGCAATAACAATATGTATATATTTACAGAGGATTAGAAAATAGTGGTCAATTTATGTCAAAAAATACTTCTACGCATCGTATAAGCATATAAATTGACCAATAATAGTTGGAAAATTAAAAAAAAATATCGAATACTTTTAGTAAAATAGTAATTTAACAAAAATTATAATCTTTTTTCGTAAATATACTTTATCCGTTAAAGTATGCACCAGTTCATTAGTTAATAAATATATTCTTTAAAACTTTCAGTTATTATATACATAAAAACGGAACTTCGGTTTCCCTAAAACTGAGGTTAATGAAAAATGAGATAATTACTAAGTAATGAATATCTATAAGATAATTCTAATGGTAAGGGGATTGTGTATATCAACTTACACATTTTTATACGAGTGCACAATTCAAGAGATGAATAAAAAGATTAAAAAATACCGTTATTTCAATCCGTTGTTTAATATTTGATAAGTTTGCACTATTATTCAAAAGGAGCGATGTTCCTTTTTGTGAAAAGAGTTAAAAGTTTTCTGTAATCATTTCATTGTAGAAATATCACGTATATCTGCAGTTTGCACTACCATCGACGCGCGTTTATGAATATTATTCAATATATGTTTTTCTTTTATTAACCGACTTCAAAAAAGGAGGAGGTATTCAATTCGACTGTATTTTTTTTTTTTTTTTTTTTTTATGTGTGTTACCACAGAACTTTCTTCTAGATGAACCGATTTTGATGATTCTTCTTTTATTTGAAAGGTGGCGTTTGTCATGTGGTCCCATTTAAATTTGATCAAGGTCCGACCGATAGTTTTTGAGTTATCCTTAATAATGCGGGAGATTGAAGCTTTTTGGATGCTTTTCATTCATGATTGTTTTCACCGTCGGATTAGATTTTTGACTTAAAATACTATAAATTTGCCAAATTACCATGGAAATGTAGCTTTTGGTGTTTTTACCGTGGAAATAAATGTTTTAATTTAATTGAATAAAAATGCACTAAAAAGTAAAAAATAAAATGCTTTTTTACAAAAAATAAATACCGACTTCAAGGTTTATTATAAAAATTTAAAAATGCACTAAAAAGTAAAAAATAATTACTCCCGATAAAATATATATATCAGAGTGATATAACTTAAGGTGATATCGTAATTGTTATACAACATTAATTTTTTGGAGTTGGAATTAAATTCATGTTAGGAACAATTTAATCAACATTTAATGCAGTTTTTAATTATTCTTTTAATATGAATTTGATCCCAACTCCAAAAAATTAATGTTGTATAACAATTACGATATCACCTTAAGTTATATCACTCTGATATATATATTTTATCGGGAGTAATTATTTTTTACTTTTTAGTGCATTTTTAAATTTTTATAATAAACCTTGAAGTCGGTATTTATTTTTTGTAAAAAAGCATTTTATTATTTTTTTTAATGGAACTTTTCCGCAATGCATTTATAGAGAAAATTGAAACAAGTACGGAGTTTGAAAAGTCCTTTCAAAATGAGTTTTATTGCAGCAATGTTCCAGTTCGAAAATTATCAATTGCACCGGGGATTTTTCTAGGGAATTTAAAAAAAAAAAACAAAGTCAGTCAAGCATGATTTTTCGATCGCTGAGGATTCCGCATGTTCAGTTAAACGCATAACAATAATTTTTATTTACGTAATATGTACCAAATTCAAAACAAAGATATTCTTAATAAATCTGAGCGTAATATTTATTATCCATTGATTTCATTTTTAATTTATGTATCTCGATTTACTAATAAGATGGTTTAATTAATTAAAGAAGAGTTAATTTGATAAGCTTCGTTCGGTATCAATATTATCTGTGTGACGGCTGTTATTTAACGTCGTATCGCCATTATTTTAATATGTCGTCCGTTCGGTTTATGTCGGCTTTTGCTACACAACCAAATTAGTTCATCGTCGATAATTTGCTAACATATTCTTTTACACTGTGTTCTTCTCGTCTTTTTTTCATTTCCTTTCTTTTTCTTATTTTCTTCCTCTTGTTTCCTTTCCAATTTATATCCTTTTCGCGTCAACTCCCGAAATAGCCATTTTCAAAAGGCTTCCGTTTTATTTGCGTTTGTTGTTCGATATGTTTTAATGTATCACATTATTCGCCATTTAAATCAACTCGATTCTTTATTTCTAGTTGCTAACCATTATTTGAACGAGTGTGAAGTTACATCATCTTTTATCGTAGTAGATATTCAATTTTAAATTTTAAATTTTAAATTTTAAATTTTTTCACCCAGCATTTGTGCGTAACTGTTACATTTAGGTATTTAAAAAATGTTGTTACTTTTTTACCCTTTTTCACGATTTTTTAAAACCTATAAAGCTTTCGATGACTTTTTCACTTAAAAATAATGAATAACAACAATAACAATTTTAAGAAATTGACTTGGCAACACCAAATGTAAGTTACGTACAAATATATAAAAAAAAAAAAAAAAAAAAAAAAAAAGGTAAAAAACGATTAGAATAACAGGATAAATAAAAAAAGAAAAAAACTCGGCAATGGGATATTGTGGGCCAGAAAAAAAAAAAAAAACCTATTCTTTTGATATCGGTAATTCGATGTACCGTTTACAAAAACTTATATTGCCTTCATTTATTTAGTCCTTCTTAGAAAACCCATATTTGAGTTCGCAAAAAACATAATAAAATAAAAAAAGAGAGAAAACCTATTTGCTTCTTTTCAACATTCATTTTTATTTCTTTTTTTCTTTTAATTAGTAAAAGGTTTTCTGATGTTACTAATCTTTTGCACAAAAATCAAAAGTAACATTTAACACATTGAAGTCCGAAGTAAAGTAACGTGTGAATTAAAAACGTAATTTCCAGTAACAATTTATCAGTCACTATTCTCAACGTTTTAAGTTGTATATATGAAAAAAAATAACAATAATAATTCCTGTAGAATGGTATTAAGCGTTATTTTGGACTGGAACTTTTTGAGAGGGTACTGTGTTAACATCTGGTTCGGTAAATAATTGTCCTCAGCTACCACCCCTAAAGTGTAATTATTACGAAAAACTATGTAAATGAGCATGACAGGATTGCGGAATGATGACAAGTGGACCTTGCAAACAGATGAGAGCTGAGTTTTAGGTTGAAATAAGATGATTAAGTTCAAATCCATTGTTGTAGAATCCTCGGCAGCTCCATTGACGTACATGACACAGCTACATGCTTTACTTAGTTACGTCATTTAACACACAGGAGTTTGCTGTATGTAATTGTTAATAATCCGTCTGTGTATTCTAGTCTCTTCATTTATTGTAGCCTCCCAGATGTGAGTTTTATTTTTTTACGATTCGCGTCTAGTTGTTTTTTAACATTTCATTATTCTGCAGCTCTTCCTTTTTTGGCAAACATTATAAAAATAATCTGTTTCTCTTCTGAAAAACTCAAAATACCAGCGGAGCGATGGTACGATCGGTATTGTATTCTAAGCCACGTAACGTATTTCTTCGCATTTCAGTCAGCCATACAGACGGCACGAGAGACCTTCCGAACGATAAACCTGTTTTGTTTTTCCTGTGCCAACACTTACGATGTTGTTGTAACCAGTGAAAATATTTTCAGCTAGTTGCGAAATTTTTCGTGGCGGCTGACTTGTCACAATCTCCCCGCAAGTAGATCCCAATATTATTCGAGGAATTCGGGGCGTGGGGGACATTTTTCTTCTTCGTTCAGTATCAAGAGCTAAGTTGTCAAAAGAACAGCAGTCGTTGGGTAAATACAAAATCAGAAAATTTCTTTTCCGCGTCGAAAGTATTCGGCCGGGCAAGTTTACGCGTTTTTTAACTATAGAATTGCGTGTTTTTTTTTTTGTTTTTTTTTATAAATTCACTCGGAGGATGTATTTATTTCTAAAATAAATATTTATTATCGTTAAATTGATGATAAAATTGAAATAAATAATAAAAAAAAAAAAAAAAAAAAGGATTGAAAACTCGGTGGACATTTAATTCGGACGAATTCTATCGGAGGTGATTGCGACAAATTTCGAAGCTCGCGCAGAACGGACAGGGGAAAAATGGAAAGAGAGAAAACGTTAATCGATAAGAAACGATTTGGTGCGACAAAAACCGTTCGTCGACAGAGGCCATTCGCTCTCTTATTCAACAAATTTCCAACGCCATTACCTCTTGAACCAACGCACGAACACACACCTTGCACACACACTACGTATGCTCGGATACGCGCAATTTGTAAACAACTCCGAAAGCGTAACTGTGGTTGAGCGTCAAAATAAATTACAAAATTATCCGGAGGGAGAGGAAAATTGAAAAAATGGGAGTTACTGAAAGAAGTTCAATGTCCGCCAAACTTAAACGAGACCAGCACCTCCGTAGACATAATAATCCATCATAACCTATCAAATGTATAATGCGGAACAGCTAGAAATTTCTTTTCTCTACGAAACATACGTACCTTTTATTATACGCGCCATTTCCGAATGCCGCCTAATTAACGCTTACAATTAATTACTCACCTGTGTAGTCTTTATCGACATTTTTCAGCACTCAACAATAGACATTAACCCGATAACGGAGATGTACGTTAACTAATGTGTAGAGCGTTAGTGGAGTTATTAAAAGTAATAATTTTCATAAAAATATGACAAAGTGGAAAAAAAAAATACCCTTTCCGTATAGAATTCCATTCTGGCATGCGCATATGTCTTTCGGCTGGTGTGTAGAGTATGTGATACGACTATTTCTCGTTTTAGTAAAAATATGAAAAACTATTGGATTACGAATCGAATAAAATGTTTAACATAGTGTAAATACAAATATAAATGTAAAAATTGAAATAAAATTTTTTCGTATTAACTTTCAGACTGTTGTTGATCGGGCGATCGTGATGATAGCGTCATCAGGACGGGGAACTTTTAGGGGTCCCGTACGCAAATGCATTTTACGCAATGCCCACCACATCCCTAAGACATATTCACGGCAAAAAAATGAACTTTTCCCCCTTACTGAAAAAATATTAGATCGCGAATGCCTACATTCCTGATTAAAAAGTTATAATGAACACATCATTCCCCGCGCGCATGTAAAAACGCATAATAATAATAATAATAATAAAGCGCACGCGTCGAATTAAACTGTTTAATCGCCAACAATAATATTCCCCCCGGTAGCTAAAAAAAAAATCCATCTTAAACGCTTTTTTCAAATTAACCAAAAATACCGTCAAAATATTAGTTCCGTTCCATAGAAATCGCACGAAAGATCTCTAAGCTAAACAGCGTGCCAAAAAAATTTCCTAGGAACTAAAACAACATACGTGTCAAAAAAAATATTCTAAATCAGATTTGCATATGACTTGCCATACTGGTAGCGGTAATAATTACCGGCTAGCAAATTAGAAATACGCGTATTTTGTTGACGCGAAATGAATATTTTTATAGGCTGGTTAAAATAAATGAAATCGAACAAATAAAGTATATAATTTCTATTTTAAAGTGAAAATTTATAAAATTGTTTGAAAAAAAAAAAATAAAAAAACCCGACTTCAGGATTTACACTAAAAATCGAATACAAATGCACTAAAAAGTAAAATATAATTACATTAAACAAGAAGGGGGCGCACGTATATTTCAGAGTGATTCATCTTAAAGATATTATGATTATTCTTATTGGAATTGGTGCCAAAGTCAAATTGCAACAATAATCAAAAACCGCGTCAAATATTTTCGATGTATTCAATTCTTAGTTTATAAAAAACGAATGAATAGTGTTGTTATACTCACTAAATTGTTTCCAATTTCGATTTAGTCTGTCTCCGAAAAATTATAAGAATGATCATAATACATATAATATCCTTACGTTGAAATATATTGTTTGTTTTTATTAAATTTTTATTTTTTAATGAACTTTTATTAAATTTTTGAAGTAAATTATGAGATCGATTAATTTTTAGTGTAAATATATTTTTGAACACTATAATACGGGTAGACCAACTTAAAATATTGCCTTCTGTACAGCGTAAAATCGCGTATTATATTGATTCAAGGCAACGATGAGCTTCTTGTTCACCTTGGGAGTTTCATACATAAATCCGCATTTTTTTCATGCGGTAAATAACATGAACGATGCTTTAAGTCACTGCCGTTCATCGACCGTTTAATCTAAAAATTTCGGGATTTTGATGGTAATTTTTTGACTAATTATTTTGTGTTCACCGATATTTGCCCCGGTGCTACTCACTTTCTGCTGAACAATCGGAACTCGGTATCCCTACTACTTTCTCATTTTCTTCTACTTCTGTTATTCCTGCCCTCGAATTATTTTTATCCTCTATCCTTAAACATTTAAGAATATAAACTTATTTTCTCCTTCTTCCTATTTCTTGGACCAAGATTACAAAAAAGTGGTACGACATAATCATGGGACAAAAAATGTGGTATACCACGGGCTAATAATGACATAGTTTTCAATATATATATATATATATATATATATATATATATATCATAATCATCATTATATCTTTAACCATTAAGTTGATAGGCAACATGACTGTGTTCAACGGCTTTCTGGCGCAGGTTAATTTTTTCACTTTACTTTCAGTATGTTCTCTACAAATCTAATTCTTAGTCTTCCTTTTGATGGTAGATTACCGTTTAATCTTTCTTCAATTAAGTTCGTAATCTATGGAAAATATCTGATTAAGTGACCAATTATTTCTACGATTTTTTTTTTGTCATTGTTATTTCCGGCTTTTTATCTATTCTTTTGAAAACCTATTCGTTTGTGACGTTTTCAGTTCAGGATATTTTCAAAATTTTCCTAGATCACCTAATTCAGAAGCCTGCAGTTTGTATCTTTCTCTTTTTAGCGCAGATTCGCAGCCGTATAATGCAGGGCTCCAAACGAATGTTTTCACAAATATAGCTTTCTCATGTGCAGGAAAATACTTTTAGATATGAGGAAAGATTTCGTTTTTTTAAAAGCATTTTTATCCGTCACTATTCTTCTCTTAACCTCTTTTTCGCGCCTTCTATTCGTTGCAATTAGGCTTCCCAAGTAACAAAACTCTGCAGTTGTGTCAGCCTTCGTTCATTTAGAAATATATCTACATTTGTCGTCTTGCACATGCACCTTTCAAATAACAATTCGTTCAGAACATTAACGGATTACTGTAAGCCAGTTTCGTTTTCTGTGATTAATGCTATATTATCAACATTATAGTGGTTATATCACAGACCATTAACGTTGATACCTTTAGTTCTATTTTTTGCAAATATTTTCATAGCCTCCTCTATATAAATGTTAAAAAGAATTAGCGATTAGCACTAATTCCCTTTTTAACTTTAGCTGCGATTACTTGTTGATTCTTGTATAATTGGAATATATTAAAAAAGAAAAAAAACAAAAACAATTCGTATGTTGGATTTATAAAAAAAAGTAATTACAATAAAACAGTTACGACCAGTTCCTGGAAAAAAAAAATTCCAGTTATTTTCAAAATACAACTAAATATTATAAAGCATATTTTATCTCGAAACGGTATTTTCGTTAAAGTATGCAATTTCGGCCCAAGTCACAGAATTGTAAATGAGATATCCATTCAGATCGATGTTACACAGAGAAGTACCCATTTTTAAACGATATTTCCTACAATCGGGTAACTGCGATAAAGCGAATATTTTAATATCGGTTTAACTGCCTGCAAATAATTAAACCCATTTGGACATAATTGCATTGTGGGGAAGCACGAAAAAGTCCAATCGCACCAAGGTACAGGCACAACAAAGTATCATCCTCCAAACTATTGTTGATGCACACCGTTACTCTCGTAATGATGCCATTCATCCAGACCTTGGGAATGAAAATGATCAACGAAGTGATTAAAGACTTTTGAATTACTCACCAGAAAATAATTCACCAAAACGTCAACGTTAAAGCTCATAAACTTCTGGACACTGGCTAACATATAAGTCGCTTAAAGCGTTTTAAGCCGCAAGAATTTGCTTTGTAGCTACTATTGTTTATTTATAGAGACTTCGGTTATTGGACCAAATAACCTCACACATGTTTTCTTTTTAGTTTTTACTATACATTTTATATTTAGCAATTATTTAACTATTTAGTTAAGCTTTCGCTACTCTTAAATAAATAGAAAAAAAAAAAAAAATATACTAGTTTTACACATTTAAATGAAGACATCAGTAATAATTCGCAAATTAATTCTATATTTCTCACTTAACACTAAATGTAAAACGCGCGCGCAACCTTTAACCAAAATTCATACATTCGATTTTTCCCGCTGAAATCTTTGGGGTGCTTAGGAATTTAATAAGGTTTCTCAGTTACAGTTATACAGCTATTTAGAATAAACAAAATTAATTAAACTCTCGGAATAAGTAAATGTCAATGTAAACATCGTTAAAATCTAAACACGTAGAGCACAGAAAGAGACTCTAATTCGGAATGGTTAAGCATTAGTAACCCTGCCGCTAGCATAAGCGATAAAATATTCTTAATTTACTGCTTGATACTTCGTTATTATTATTGTTATTATTTTCAAGCCGTCTTGGTCCAGTAATGTAGCATTTCCTTCTTCGTTGCCAGAAAGCATAGGCCTCGCTGCTTCTCTCCAGTCCGTGTTTCATTTTATACCGGTCTTTCCCACGTTCTTCCTACTCCACTGACGATTCCGTCACGCGTATTAGTATTGTTTTTATTTTTTCTTGCTAAGGATCCTATTTTCAGTAATAATTTCGACCCAATTCCCAGTTAACTTCGCTTACATGGTCCGCATAAACAAATTTTAATTTCTGAATTTTACAATTTATACGATATGACTTTGCGCAACATTGTTCAAACTGTTAGTTTTATCGAGGTTTCATAAATTCACAATATCCTGCTGTTGAGGGTTTTTTTTTTTTTTTTGGTGGCTTATATTTTAAGTCAAAGACCACATTTAGTCCTTCCTTCTAAGTTAGAAGGCATTCGCAATTTTCAAAAATATTCTCGAATTTCGTTTCCGATGTTTTTTCTTCATCACTATTTTAATACATCCTACGGCTTACAAATGAAGCTGTTTATTATCTGAAGGCAATGTTATTTATTAATACGCATTGAGAAATGTTTAAAAGAGCCCTTACACGATTTCAAGTGAAAAAAACACCAAAATACGGAAAATCAAAACGGAAAAATAAAAGAGAAATATTCATTCCCCGATAATGTTTCAAAATGTTCAGTTTTACACCATACCAGAAAGACCGACATCGTCCACTTTGATTGTTTTCTTTTATCATCTTTTATAAAGATAAACACACAATGCTATAAATTTGTACATTAAAATAGAGGAGAACTGTCCAGCCTTCCGAGAATCCTAAGAATTATTTTCATTTATCCTTGGACAAGTGTTGTTTCTCTGAATATTTTCTCAGCGGAGACTGCTGTATTAAATTTTTCTTCTTTAACAAATGCCCGTTTTAATCAATTGGAATATTAAATAAAATACACCGATATAATTGTTCACCATACAGATCAATTGTAACGAACGCGCAAGCGTTAATTATATAATTTTGAAAAATAATGCATTTTAAAATTAACAAATATATACACGTATGTATTTTTTAAAATTTTAAATGTATTTCAGAAAAATAAAAAACAAAGAATTATCACATTATTCTTTATAGAAAACAGGAAATTTACCTCATATCCAAATCTATTGTATAATGTCTTTAATTGTATAGTTCACAAACTGGTAAAGTTCTTCCGGAAAGACCTAGAAAAATTAAAACGCCGGAATTAGATAAGCCGAGAACATTTCTTTACATCGATATAAATATAAAATGGCCGCGTGCGCTATATTTATTCATACTTATATGCCTACCAGTTTAATTTCGGACAATTTTATAACAATATTCGTTAGACCTCCTAAATGTTAGAATTTTGCATTTTTTGCAACAAAGATACAATTTGGCTTGAAAGCATGGGCGTGCTTATTTTATGAACTTCCGGAAAACGTCTGAATCTTAAATAGAAATATATCTGTTTTTGATAATTTTACGTTATTGGGTACTGATGGAAGACATCTTGGACATTGTTTTTTGTCAAACCAAAAATTTATAATCGACATCTTTTTCATTAGTAATTAATTAAAAATGTGCAGCCAAGTTTCTATTTATAAACACGAATTAATAAAGGTGTTTATATTACTCTGTATTTATCAACGCGATAAAAAGAAAAAATTGTTATTTTTGTGTAAATAGATTAATAAGAAAATAATTTTCAATTAAGATTCTATATCAATTTGTGTTAAATGTTTTTAAACTTTTACTCTTTTACTTAAAGATACATATCCTTGCATAAACTCGCACAACTACATTATTTTTTTGAATATTGTTAAGTCATTGAAATAAATCAAATAATATATACATATAATTTTAATAAAATATTTTATATTTCACAATAAAAGTTGGACCCATAAATACTCTGTGAATATGCAATTTTCAACATCAAATATAGTATTTCGCTAGTTACAAGTACTGTTAATAAATTCCCAACGCTATTAACGAATAATTGTGAAAGTATCATTCAAAAATATAGACACTCAAGTACCCAGAATACAGTCCCTCATATTCGGATTACGGAAGATTAAATATTTCCTATTTTCTCATACAATTTCGAGTAGTTTATATTAGAACCTCCAACATCTATCAGCCGTCTTATTTCCAAACTTTTACAGTATTTTAATGTTTCTCCTTTTTGCTTCATGGTTATTTCTAATCTGTAAATCTTTCAAAACATTTTGAAACAGTCATATCAATCATCACTTTCAACAAGCGCAGATTTTAAATGAATGATTTTTGCAAAATTGTTTATGTGTTTTATTTACAATATATATATATATATATATATATTTTAAATTTAACAAACAAAAAATTTTGAAAATACCATTCATTTAAAATCCACGCTTATATAGATAGATTGGTTGAACTCCTATTGGACAAATTATCACGGGATTCTAAAAATTGCATTATATAGTCGATTCGTTGAATAAAAAATAAGAAATACACACCGCTCCTTGATCTATTCATCAGGCAATTTTATTTCACCAAACAATAGCCTAATAATAATAAAAGAAAGTGGTTGGTACTAAATATAATGAAATAAAAAATTACTTCTTTTTTGAATATTTCCGAAAAAATTTTCACAAGCATATTTTTCTATTATATTAATAGTTATTCTAAATACGATCAAACTAGTGATTGGTAAAGAATAAACCAACACTTTATTCCAAAACTGCATTTATGCGAATAATAAATGTTTATTGCTAAGCTCAGTGCAAACATTTGTCTGTTCAACGTTTTAATTTTTTTCTTTTTTGGAATGCAAGTGAAATTTTCAGAAGTTTCAATGTGCGGCATCGGAATTCGAACCCGGTTAAACCTGAAGTTAATACCACCACCAAACCAACTGGCCACGATAGTCTTGCAATTTACCATCTAATAATATTTAGCAGTAGAGTATTCTATGATAATAGTTCGCTTCCTTTTATTTTCGCATGACCCTAAACATCTCCCCCGTTCTTTATCTTGAAAATTAATATTTTCAATAACCAAGCCAAAAAAGGTAGATAAAAATGATTAATACCCTTCGGGGCATATTGAAGTGTGTTGAAGAAAACATTCGGTACTTTTTTAAAACGATGCCTAGGAAAACTACATTTCTTAGAGGATTTCAATGCGACTGTAATCAGCACTTTTGATTTCAAAAACAACTTTCACCTGATAGTTAGACAACTACAAACTGGTTATTTACATACATGTATTCATATTATTCTATGCCGCATTAACCTGTCCTGCCTCCATCAGGAAGATATAAAGAAATTGAGTACAAAACCACAGAAAAAATTTCCACGTTCTTAATCAATCCACATTGAACCCCTCTGCAAATCTCTGAACTCGATCGACAACACTGCTAAATAGTGCGCGATGAAACGATTAACTGATCAAATAAATCAAGGCGAAGATTAGAATCAATCTTCAACAAATACAAATAAATTTTATTTCAAAATATTCCCATATTACGCTGTTATCGAGAAGAGTTACTGTCAGGCAACTTCGTATTTGGAGGAAGACTTTTAGCCGACCTAGTGATACGTACACTTTTATTTAATTAATCATATTTCACTGTTAATATTTGTATCGTTTATTCGTCTAATAATTGCGTTTTACAGCGGTCGGCTGACACAGAAAAATCAGTGTAAGATATTTTTAATTGTATAATTAAAAACTAACAGGGAATTTTATAATAATAATAATAAGAAGAAGAAGAAGAAGAAGAAGAAGAAGAAGAAATAAATAAATCTACGATAATCGAAAGATATTGTGGTTGACATCTTCGAGGACCTAAGAATATGTCGGTTGCATAATATATAAAATATACAAATAACTCTTACACTTGCACGATGTCACCTAAAAGGAGACACATTGAGAGCAGATTAGATAATACATACTCGAAGTATACAAAACAGAATATCATACATCGGGGAAATTAAAAGATGTAACAATGGTAAAAAAATGCTCGTATTTACAGGTGTTTTTTTTTTTTTTTTTATGGACGGCATGTCAACTACAGACATAAATCTAGCACAAGTAAAATTTTTGAAAGTGTCAATGTATGGCAGTGAGAATCGATCTCGATTCTACCTGAACAAAATACCACTGCCAAACCAACTACGCTACGGTAGTTGGCATTTACATGTACATATATATATGTACCTACATATGTTATTCAGAGATTACATTGGATTTCCTATAATATTTTTATTTTCCGCTTTTTTTGTTTTCTTTTTTATTTTGTTTTTGGATGCGTTAACTATTGACATTATTAACCCAAAGCAAATGAAATTTTTGGAAGTTTTAATGTGTGGCAACGGGATTTGGAGCAAATCCTACCTAAACAAGACACCACTGCCTCACCAACTTCCGGTGATTGGCTTATTTTCCATTTCGAATATATATGTATCTATCTATCTATCTATCTATATATATATATATATATATATATATATATATATATATATATATATATATATATATATATATATATATATTAAAATAGGTAAAATAACGTTGTTACGAACTTTATGCTTTTAGTTCTACGGTTAATTTTTCCGTGGAAGGTGTTATCTGTAATGATTCATTTCGCGTAATTTCATAACAGTTGTAGCATCCACTTAATAATAAGGAGAAAAAGAAAAAGCGACAGACGAAATTAACCTGCAACATTTATTCCGCTACGAAGCATGTTTGTTGGGAAAAATATTTGCATCACTTTTTGTGGGCAAGTCAGCACATACAGCAAAGCGACAAACATTCAGAAACAGTTTTATATTAACAACTTAACATATTAATTAGAGACGTACGATTAAATATTGTATAATTCATAGCCTGTTTGCTAAACTTAAAATAAACGCTAAAAATAAATGTAATGAAGTGTATATAACTAAATAATACTCATTTGTAACGCGTTTTCGGGTCTAAACGATCATCAGCTAAAAATAATACTAAACAAAAATTTAAAAAATAACGTATTCGTGCGAATTTTAAAATCGAGAAAGGTAAAAAACACCAAACGTAGGTAACCGCATACGTGTCGAACACACAACTGCGTAGATATAACAACTGGGCGATGTGTTTTTAAATTTTGTGCGGGTATGATGTAATTAGCGCATTTAACTAGTTTTCTTTTTAAAATTTGCACGAATATTTTTCGTTTTCGATATTTTGTATATTATTTTTAGTCGATGATCGTTTAGACCCAAAAACGGCATTACAGATAAGTAAACAAAGATTTCACTATTGTTTGCTAAACAAGTGACGACAGGCGTTTATTGTTAACGTTTAGATACACGTTATCAGTTAACCACATTCGACAAATTGAGAATTCGCAGAGGAAAAAGAAAGATATCATTGCGATACTCTGTCTTCTAGCAAATACTCGAATTATATGATCATCGTGGTCTGGTTTAGTTTAATTTTTCCAACACTACGAAATCCATAAATGTCACACCACTTAGCTACTGAAGATCTATCTTTGCAGAATCATTTGATAAAATCCTTTAATAGAAATAAACTTTTCTAAATATTCGTTTTCTTTACTTGCTTTTTTTTTTGTTTGTTTATTTTTATTGCCATCAATAAATTTACTGTATTTATATAATGAAAATGGAGGAATTTTGTGCGACTGCCGTATATACTGCATATTTATCTTCAACAATTTTCGTTCCGGTGATAATTTTTTTTTTTTACATTGCACCGATATAGTATCATAGGCGCAATGTTGCTCGCGGTAAAAAAATCGTGTAGCAAAAGAAAAAGGGAAATAGGCACAGAACAGAAAAGTTGAAGCCAGCAGCTCCAATGAGGCGCTAGATTAGGATTAATAATAATCAGAGACCAGGCAGCAATAACTATACTAAAGAATGAAGTAAATGCTATTAAAAACGGTGAAGTTTACAGAGTGCAATGTAATTTAAGTAATAGGTAGATTACGAAAAAGAAATGATATGCTAGAATCTACTTTAGTCAAAATATAATCGATGCGTTTTGTTTTCTTAACTGGTTTAAGACTACTACTGCTGAAAGACTTTATTATATATATATATATATATATATATATATATATATATATATATATATTTTACATCAAGATTTTATCAAATACGCGCTACATCTTAAAGTAAACGGCCACTATGTTTCGTCACGAGCACAATTCGATGGAAAACACCTTTTTTTTTTTGACGCAACAATAGCAAGCAAATGTTCTTAAAGTGGAGGAAACATTTTTCGATTTAGAGACACTTGATTATTAGACACGCTCGATTATTATTCGCTTATCGGCCAATTTGAACTGATGAAATTTAAACTGTAAAAAAATTTTACGATGAAATTATCGTTAAAATTCGGATTAAAAATAAGCATACTGTAGGCGATAAATCTGACGGCATCCGATAATTATTACTGAAACATAGCCCAGAGATACACACATGTTAGAGAAAAACATATTTTCAATTACAGTTTTCGCTTGAGTGCAGATTAAAATAAATAACGTACTCGTGGTGATATGTCACAGTAGAACGCTGGCTGGCTTTTGGCAAATCGTTTTTACAATGAAATAGACCTTTTTAATGTTAGCTGCTATTTATATATTGCCGCCCAGTTGTAATATTTTCCAGAATTTATAGAATAAAATTGAATTAATCTTACGATATTCGTTAAAATAGAGATTATTGTGATGCTTCGAGTGAGTCGATAAATGTCATTCAATTTAAAAGTTTCGAGTCCAAATAGTTAATGAATCGCTCGACATCGCTGCCGGACGACAAAGGCGCTAATTCGTAAACGGTGAAATCAAAAGCCAGGCTGAGCAGCAAGAACAATGTGATATGTAGACGAGCAAAAAACAGATAGTGAAAATTAGCAGCCGCGACTTGCGGAATCGAGTCTAATAGGAAAGAGAGCGAGTAAAAGTGGCAGAGTGGGCGATGCGGTACACACGGTATGCAACACGGTATAGAGATGCCAGACGCGGTAGACCCGGTGCCCGCAGTCACGGATGACTAACCGAATCGCAGTTAGAACTGCTGCTACATGCAATGCAGGCAACCTGCTGGCCTAATTACCTGGCTTCGGTTTCGAGTCGACCATGCTCTTTCCAGGCCACAATGAGACTAGGCCACAGCGGCAACTTATTTCGCCCGTCGGTACTTTTCTCTCCGATTTTATTTTATCCGCCTATCGGACAATAATTCACGACCGAATGGTCGGCTGCAAAAGAAACCAAAAAAAAAAAAAAAAAAAAAAACGCTACAGCGCCGAATTACAGATATATCAGAAGACTACAAAAGCTATAACCGTTCTCCGCTGCATCTATTACCTGCCAGACAGACCTTTTCGACATTCTGTTTTGTTTTTTTTTTACTAAATGATATCAAAGTAACGCAACCAACGAAGAGCAAAGTATAGGGAGGAATTTGTAGAGGAAGTTTATGAAGGGAGTTTAGTCTCATGTATGTAGGAGGAATTATAATAATACCGTGATATACAAATTATATTACGTTTATAATTATATAAATTACATTGTAATATGATGACACGTTTCGTATAAAAATCGTAATTACGTCTGTTTTTATTTTTTCTTGTCTATTTCAAACACTTCTTCTTTATTAACTTCTCGCCTTTTTCTTAACAAACAACTCATTTTTTCTTTTTAAATATGTTTCGCTTTAGAATTTAAAATGGTTTCATTGCGAGATGTTAACGACATTAATTTTACTACAATCACCGATTGTCTATACTGTCTGTCGTCCTTCTTCCTCAATAATTCTTCCTTTAAAGTACATTTACTTCGTTCGTTCGCGTTATCAATCACTCTATTCCTAAACTTCTTCCTCTGTTTCATCATTAAAAAATTATTAAGGTGGTCTCTTCTGCTTTTATCGTTCATTCTTAGCTACACTGTAGTTTTTTTTTTGTTTTTTTTTTTTTTTGTCGCGATTTCATTTTCTCTTAATTTCCTTCAAAATACACTCCTCTCTGAAATACCTCTCCTTCCATCGCACCGTATTTTGTCCAATACTCCTCTTTATATAGGGATGATCAGCGAAATATAATTTTTTAATTCCCGGTTAACAAGACGCGAAACGTTCCCAATCACTCTTATCCATCTTCCCCAACTATCCTTTTTTTTGACTTTATAGCTTATTTTGTTGTTCATAAAAATACTCGAAATGCTTTCAATACTATATATTAGTTTAACGAAACAAAACAAAAAAAACAGACCAATTATTATATCATACGTGTGTAATGGTTTTGTTATTAATAGTTTCAAATATAAACATATTTTAAAACAGCATAATAGGGTTCGAGAAATATGTTCACCATAGTGCAAAAATTAACCAAACTGAACCGACATTTGGCATCCCTCCGGGTCATTAATGCATGTCAAGAGAATCTAACGTGTTACAACTGTTATAATGTGATTCCTAATTCAAGCCGTACACGCTTACTTTAACATTAAAAAAGGTAATAATGAAGTTTAAAATGCGCTAATAAGGACGCATTTTTCCACCAAAATAGAAACTGTTAGAAGCTCAACCTACACCTCTAAAGCTTTCCTGAAAAGCTCAGTAAACTCAAATACGCAATACAGAAATTAAAATTTTAACTATTACGTAGTACAACTCAAATTCCATTCAAGTTTGCTGTGTGTTTTCTATATGTTCGTAAAAAGAACAAAACGAACAGCCGCTTACATTTTATATGTAAAAATCCTTGTTATTACTTCAAATTTTAATTTTAATAAAAATAGTATACATTCGATTTAAAATTTACATTGTGAAGTTCAGCGTAAAGTATAAAATTACAAGTTACTAAGAGCAAGAGCTCCTTCCACAATATTTTTGTCGTGTCGCCCCCTCCGCCATGTTTATAGTGAACGATTCGAAAAAATATTCCGATATACCGCGAGCTAAATAAAATTTATATATTTTTCACTCTTACACTGCAAATAGGATAAGTTGAAAAAATTATTTATTTTCATCTACTTGTACATATAAAATTAAATAACTTGTTTCCAGCTACCATGTGGCGTAGTTGGTTGGTTATGTTTCGTTCGGGTAGAATATTCCACTGCCGCATACTGTAACTTTTAAAAATTGCATTTGAGGTTGTATTCGACGCGCCAAAATAAAAATAAAAAGGCGTAAATACCTTAATATATATATATATATATATATATATATATATATATATATATATATACACACTAAAAAGGCTTTTATTCTTCACATCAAATAATTTTCTCTTTTCGAAAATTTTCACTTTTTTCTTCCCGATTTTAAGACAAAATTCTCGGCTTATGATTTTATTTCCGGTTTTCCCCGGTTAAGTGACCACTTTCCGAGTAAATAATTGAACCAGCTTGTCCGCGTAAAATATTTTAACTACAAATCGAATAAACTGCGATTTATTAAATTTTATTTTCATAGGGTAAAAAAAACAAAACAAAAAAAACATTAATACCATCGACTGTTTTACTTTTTTTTAATAATTTTTTTAAACGAGTTTTACCAACACGCGCACTCAGAAGTCGTATCCGCTTCATGTTCTCTTCAGCGATTCTTCCTCTGGTCGACAATTTCTTTTGGCCATTGATCCTACACGTGTTTTTAGCTGCTCGATAAACCCTACGCGGCCTTCAAATGCAAAGATGTCCTCCACTCCGTCGACTACTACGCCGCAACTAACGGCATTCATGTAGTAAGTGCACGAGTGTTCCTCTATCGCCTCCTAAGAAAGTGCATTGAGCTTTCCTCGTCCGTCTGTGTTTGCACGCCACTCTAACGAGAAATATAATCAATTCTAATTACAGTTCACTCAACCAGATAAGAAAAAGATCATTCAACCGAAACCGTACTATAATACCGTGGAAGGTGAAAACAAATATGGATTTTCGAATTTGGTACCGGTAAAAATTTTCTCGGAACTTATGCGTACACATTAAAAATGACTTTCGTGATGCATACAGCTCTAGAATAATCCAAATAGAAAGCATATCATTGTCAAAACTGCATGTTCCATTATTTTAACAGTTCTTTGCGCATTTTTTTCTTCTCAAAGAAGCGACTTTAACCAAGTAACTTTTTAATATCAAATGTTTTTTTGATTTTTGTTTTAATCTTATTTGCTTTTTTTTTTTTCTTATTGTAATGAGTAATATAATATTGTTAAAAAAAGTAAATTTAATAAAATAATGGTTCAGTACGTGGTGAAAGGAAAGATAGATCGGTGCGAGATGATTGGATCATCAGGGTCGACGCCGATGGAGATGCGCATCGAAAAATCGAGGAAAAAGATGCGTTAAAGGATTCAGTTAGTTTTTTTCCTTCGGTATGAGTGGGATTTCACTGCGCTCACTTAGTTACCCTGCGGATTATCTCGAAAACTGTTTTACCACGGTTGATGATTTTAACTTTTGATATTACTATCCCGAATAAAGTATCACCTATGTAATTCGTTTTCCGAGTAAAATTTTTCGGACGATTTATAAAATAAAACGAAATCCCTAGTTCATTCAAAAACGGAGCCACTAACTACTAGTTCAGCTGCCTTCGAATCACATCAAATGTAAAAATTGATTTCACATTTTCATAACAGTCTATATTATCGGTGTTAGTTGCGTATAAATGTTTTTCAGAGGAAAATCGATGTAGGTCGCGTTATTAAATACGAGTAGCTAAAAAAAATCAACCTGTAGATTTAATGAAATAACAACAATTATAAAAATAAAATTAATTTTCCGTGAACTATAGTCTGCGATGGCATCCCTGAGGGCAAATAAAACGAGTACGTGCATCGTACTATTTCTTTAAATATAACAACTTTAGTTATTGCGTGCGTGTGTATACCTTTAAGTTAGTAATCGTCAACATTTTCAAGTTATTTCAATTACCCTTTCTGATCATCACATATCGGACAATTATTATAATTTTTCGATAAAGGTCCATTTTAATATGTATCATTTTTAATATACTTCAATGTGGGACACAAAAAAGGTAAAAAAAAAAAAAATATTAAATAATTTTTCACCCTCAGGCGGTAAAAACAGCGTAAACATAAATATATATACTTTATAATCGACCAAGTTCAACCACCATATACATTCATTGGCGTAGCTGAGTGGAAGACAATAATCGTAATAAAACATTGTAATTAATAAATAAATAACTAAATAACATAATGTGAGATGTAAAAATACTGTATTATAATTTAATGTCAGGTAATGGGCTATTTGTGTATTATTATTAATGATATTATCTTTATTAATGTAGTTCCGCTTGATTTAGAGTAAATCAGTATTACCAGTATATTTTATAATAGTCATATCTTGGTAAATATTGAAAGTTATTTTATGTTTAGGCCTAATAATTAATAATGTTCAGTCACCGACGATTTATTTACATCGCCATGTTTTTTTATAGCAGCCCGATGTGCTTATCATAAGTATTGTGAAGATACGTTTTTTTTAACCAACGACATGTGAATTCTGTTAAAAGATGAATAAGTTATTTCATACATACTGGAGATACTCTTTGTATAAATATTATTATTTGTTATGAATTTGTTAGTATTTATTAATTTTCTGTATATAACAGTTTTATAAAATGATGTTTACCGTTATTCTCTAAATAATTCACTAATATCGTAAACATAAGGATTTGTGGAAAACGTATACCACGGTTTTTTAATATTATTATTATTATTATTATTATTATTATTATTATTATTATTATTATTATTATTATTATTAACATACGGTTGGTTTTCTTCGAGTTTTATTTTTATGATACTTGTAATATGGAGACCTTATACGGGAAAACGCGCGCAAGGAAAACCACTCAGAAGGTGGACGGATGATATTGTGGCAACAGCAATGGCTTCGTGAAGTACAAGTACCGATGGAGTAAATTAAGGGATGCCTACATCGAATCAATGATGTAACGCAGGCAAAAGAAGAAGAAGATACTTGTAATTTAATTAGTCAAAAAACCGCGTATATTGTAGTTGTGTTATCGTAGGCAATATCTTTGATAAAATATTATATTCGTGAATGTTGTCTATCAGTTGAAGAAGTGTGTATTGTGTTTACTCGGTTTAAAGGAAAAATACCTCGCGCATAGACTCGGTCTGGATGATTAGATAAACTATTAATTACTATGCCAGTAAGGGTGTCTTTGCCACATATATATCTTGTACAATATTTTACTGTTGTTAACAAAGTATAAGTAATTTCATTATTTATTTCTAAAAATGCATATTGGTTCGTGTACTGAATTCAAAAAAGAATAAAAATCGTTCAGACCGATATCTTGTTGGAATTATTAAAAATATACAGATTATGTCTCGACGTAATTAGCGTAAAATATAAAATGTATTTAATCGTAAGCATTTTGACATACTAATAAAGGGTTTATTAAATTAATTATACGCATACGAACACTGGATATATTATAATCAACTGATTGACAAATAAAAAATACAAAAAAAAATGTAAAAGAACATTGACTAGTTTCGAAACCGATTTCATGATCACAGTGTGATTTCGAGAACGAAATAGTTTCAGAAAGTGGCCAGTGTTTTTATATTTTTCATATTTTACGTTCTCAATTTATCGTAATATACATTGTGAGTTCATGCAGCTGTGTAATTACTGTTGTATGTTATCAAACGGTTTCATAGTTTCTTCACGATGTTGAAGTAAAATTTCACTTTAAATTGAAAAAATAGGAAAACCCTTTTAGGGGCGTACCGTTATGTTGCATGTAGCAATTTCCGTTAAAATAAAAATAATTTTGATTTATTACTGCAAATTAACAATATTGACGGTTATTTGTATTTTTGTACACAGTGTGTTATCAATTATGTTTAGCACTTCGCATATATTCGCGTATATATGTAGGTTAGTTACATCGTAAGATGTTAGAGAATACAATTATTGTTAATGCGAAGAATAATCTCTACACACTTTGTACATTAGCTAAATGGAAAATCATCATTTTATGCCGTGTAATTTTCACTGATCTCTTTTTACTTTCTCGTTCCTATAAACATCCGATATTAAGCACGGTGAATGAAGTGGATTGTTCTCTTTAAAAAAAAAATGTAAATAAAACAGTTTAAGAATCTTAAATAATGCGCAACCTACAAAGTATAACAAACTTTCCAGTATATAATACGGATTGCACAGGTTAGCAACTTTTTCATAGTAGGCAGCTCTCTTCGCACTCTAGAACTGCAACGCGATGAAAAGGACATCACCGAGTTAAAAAACTAACTGAATGAAAAACTAGTATTATTATTTAAACGGTATCTGCAGTAGTGTATGCCTATCGAAGGCAATAATAAACATTTTTAAGGTGTTTTTTCTCCTCTTATAAAACTATAAGAGAAAGAGGCGGATTTATTTACGGACAGAATTTTATTAAACGCGTAGACGAATGAAAAAGAAGAACTTCCAATAACAGATTGAAAGTTAGTATTTTCTTCGAGCACAAGTTTCGCCATCGTTAACTAGGCACAAGAGATACTTTCAATGAAATTCATTAGACAAAATGAACACAAATTCGAAGATTGCGTTATTCAGAAAATCCTTCCACTTTAAAGATTATTACATTTTCAGATACCAACACGTTAAAGCATGCGAACACTCAACAAAAATGTCACTGAGAGCTATCGGACTCACTTCAAAAGCTCCAGAAACAGGTTGTGCTGACTTGTATCGTTAAAAAAAAAAAAAAAAAAAAAGAGATGTTCAGTTTTAGTCACAAACCGTTTAAAGACATTAAAAATCCTAAATTCTTTTACCGGCTCAAAGTCACACGTGATATATATGTGAGGCCCAGTTCCGACACCTCCCATACACCCGATAAATGTCCGTTTAAAGATTTTCAACCGGAAAAAAAGGTTGAAGACAATAATTCGAAATACATATCAGGGTGGTTTTCGTTTTTCAAAAGTGCACAGTCAAAAACGAGTATAACTTCTATATCGACTGTTTATTGTTTATGGACTGCTTGTCAAAAGTAAAATATTTACAAAATAACCCCATTTTATAGACTTCGCAAAAATCGGAATAATAGAAAAACCGACTGTTACTTAAAGAGCGAAAGAGCCCCCTGAAATTTGTAATGCGAAGAATTTATCAAAAATGACACATTCACATTTTCACCGGCGATGTGTGAAGTTTAAAAAACCTTGCGCAATAAAATCAGTATCGAACAATTATTTTACTAATTAACGTTTCAGAAGAGCGAAAAGAAAAAAGAGAGGGAAAAAAAGGGTTTTACTTAGTAGCTTAGTTTAGGACGAAATTTCGGAAATACGACAAACGTTAATTTTAACTAGAAAAATTATATTTATTTACATTATCGGGAAGTATTAACGCACGGACAGCGGAAGAAAAAAAAATTATCTTTCAAACTTAATTTTCATACCAAAAAATGTCGCTCGCCTGATTAAACAATTCTCGATGTCGCGCCAAATTCGATTTTCATCCATCATTCGAACCTTGTAATTATTTTTCTAGATGATCCCGAGATTAAAGTAAAGATGCGCTTTATCGATAGTTGACACACGTCCTTTTTCTACGTAGTCCGGTAATGGTCGAATAAAAAGAATAGTCAAACGGCGAGAAAATTCCCCCATCACACCTACAAAAACACCGGAGGAGCAGGTTGTTCAGATTATTTTCGGTCTCGGAATGTTAGGCGGAATTCCAAAGTGTCGCCTCTTAATAAAATTTAGTTACGATCCGAGAGGAGATACAGGAGGGCAGCACTCACTCGGCGTCTTATTTTACGTCCTTATAATAAATCTAGCGTAAGAATCATGAAAGATTGTGAATGCCGATACCATCATCACGTGCAGTTTTCAACGGGAGACCGGGAGAAACGCAGTTGGCGACAACAAAAAACGATAATAATAACATACAAAGGGTGGTCGGTCGCGTGGGAGAGCGAGTAAGATACCGAGAGAGTAGTAAGGGAGAGGGTATGGGCGAGAGCTCGCTCGCGGTATTCCTAAAAACGACACCTAGATGCACTACACCCCAAAAAACAAGCAGAGCCCCATTGGGAAGACAGTAAGGGTGAATGTTCGACAATCGAAATACATTACGCCATTATTATCAGTGCATGCATCCCTCAGAGACGACTCGCACGCACACGATTACACACAAGATACACAATAGTACCGCGGATATCTCGCGCGAGTCTGTAGACACCGATCATCCCTCTTGTGAAGGATTTCAGAAACGAAGTAACAGCGAACCAACTTATATGCAGGAAAACTATCGATCAGAGGAATTCGTCTCTTCGAACCACCGAGTCGATGTACCCAGCGACCAGCGACCGCTTATTATAGAATAGAATATATCGAGGCAGCGGCGTAAAATGTACCGGCTTCTATAGCCAAGATCCGGGGCACCGACATTATGAAATGGCAGTCCAGACACTTACACTCTCTCGCGGCTTCAGCTGCAGGTTGTTAACTTCTAAACTCTGCTGCTGCTGCTGCTATCTTATTTAATCGCTAGCAGTGGAAACTCGTATCGCCTTTTTACTTTTTACTACTTATTACGAGTGTGTAACTGTGCATATTTTCGGTGAACTGGATACCTTTCAGTGCGCATTTAAACCCCGACGATACGAGTACAACGTCTAGCCTCCGCTGTATTCTCTTATATTTTTCCCTTTAATTTGCATTTTTTTTTTTTTTTTATTTTATTTTATTTTCCCATCCAAAACTTTATAACTTGCGAAATCTCGCGTTTAATCTCGCATTTAATCTCGCGTTTACCGACTTACGTAAATTTATTTTCTTTTTCCTTTACAATCATCTTGCTAGGAGAATGCCGACCCTACACGCTGCAAACAGCAGTCTCTCAAGAACTTTTATAAAATGAAATGTAAAAGTGAAAAGGAGCCTTCTTCGTATGTCTCGCGATTGGAGAATCATAGTTACAACAACAGCATCCATGTACAATAAGTGTATATAACTCAATCCTTCGCACCTCATTACCGGGGGTTACTCTCGATGGTGGTTTTTTGTAATTCTTTTAAAAGATGACTAAGTCATTTTTTTAATTTACCGTTTAGCAATTAATAACAGCGCCCCTCATCAACTCGCATATTTCATTAACAGCGCTTTTAACACTTCCACAAAAATATTACAACTTCTCCGTTGCATTAATTGATTTTCTATATTACCTTCGGCAAAAAAGTGCCATCGAATAGTTTCGTTTTCCGAAAAAGCGTAAAAAGTATAACTAAACAGAACGCGAAACTAAAAAAAAAAACTACAGATGTTTATGAAAACAGTAAAAAAAAAATTAACATTCAATAATTTTCGAAAAAAAAAAAATCCGTTTATTATTTTTATTATAATATTTAATCAATAAAAAAGGGATTTACAGAAGTACATAATGAATTGCGTATAGTTTATACTATCCGGGAGTCATAAAGCTTTCTATTGCAATTTCGCATTCGCATTATTTAAAGTTCGATATAGTAGTATTTACTATATTTATAAAAATTATGTCTCCCCCCAGAAGGAGTATAACAATCGAAAATAGAAAAAAAAAAAAAACAAAAAAAAACAAACATCTAGAAACGTAGATATTACTGAAAAATCAATAGGCCATCAGATTTGTGTTACGTCACACATCCGAAAAAATTACAACTACGTTTCGGATTGGCGGAAATATTTTAATTAAATGTTTGGCTTTTAAATTGTAAAAGAAAATTTTACATGGCGTGCGAATAAAAGTATGTTTGTGTTAACTGAGAAATCGATTTGTTTTTTAAATTATTACAACGGCAAAAAGAACTAATTTCGTAATCAACTAGACAGAATGGGTGGACAGTACTTATGCACACGTATTTATCATCGAAAACGGCACAAAAATTTTATTACACCTGCGTTCGATAGACGTATTAATGATCTTAATTTTTTACCCTAAACTAGGCCTGTACCGGCTGCGGATGGCGTAACATTTTTGAGGGGCTGCAGCATGAAAACGCATATATATATATATATATATATATATATAGTAGTGTTTCGATTGTGTGTGAGTAGGTAGCGACAGTGGTCGACTTGCGTAGTTAGAATCAGATAAAAAGTTCGACTTTGGGGGAATCGTTGTTGTCTTGCGAGGTAGTGCCCGATATAATAGGGGCAGAGGAGAGATAATTAATCGGTACGGCGAATCTGGGCTTCTATTCACTGTATGTTGTTAAAAGCCACTACTACTAAGACACGTTTATTAAATGTGACAGACGGGATTTCTATAGATTGCAGTTTAGTCAATTAAAAAATGAACTGCATTAATTTTGAAGAAAACTATTTAGCGCTGAGGCGACTGAATAAGCAATATAATAAAATCGCAATCTGAAGAAGGTGAAACACTACGCTCATTTGTTAAAACGGAGTTAAGTCAATTTTTGGACCAGTATGTTCATCCGCCGCGCAACAGTTTATTTTATTTCCGGTCCTTCGTGTACACCTATACGCGCTGCTTAATATATCGCACCGGAAATCGTGAGGGGCCCCCATATGTGTGTACAGTCATTTTCTTTTTTTTGCGTTAGTGCTTGTGGTTTGAATATTTTTGAATTCTACGTAACACACACGCCGCTTACAGCTCATTCTTTTCCGCAAAAAGTCGTTAACTAGAGTAAATATTTAGTAGAACTCGGAGGGGGAAAAACGACATTCATATTGAAAAAATCTTCGTAACTGTAATTAGTATTCAGCAAATTAAACTAAAAAATAAAGTTAAAATATCGCAAACAATTCGGATTAATGTGAATCACTACAAGTTCTGGTTAAAAAGTTTAGTTCGGTTAGCCGGTCCTTCAGATCATCTACCGAACACTAATTTAATATGGATATATTATTATTGACGTCTCCCACCGCATCAGATGGTCCGGATAATTTATAACTCTCATCTTTGTGAAAAATTTTCTGGCCACGTTACTCGTAAATAATTAATAAAGTAAAACATTAATAATAATAGAATTAGCCGGATGCAATGTAAAATAAAGCAACAGACAATGTAAACAGAATGATATAACGCTAAATTATGTAAAAAATTTAACAACAAAAATGTAATTGAGATAAAAATTCGGAGAATCGCTGAAGTATTAAGGATGGTGATCGAGTCATTACAGAAGAAAGATATCAATAAGAAACTAATTAAATTACATGTATTCAACAAGGTTAACATATGAAATTGTTGCACAACATATTATTATAAAAGAAAAAATATATAACTATTAACAAATAAAAATTGAATAATATTATTTCACAAATAATAAGCAGAGAAATCTGGGTAAACAAAGGCGGATCCTAAGGAGAAAGGAACTGGCCCCAGTATTCTCCTTAGATCCATTAGGCCTAATACGATTATGAAAATCTTAATTTCACAATCCCCGACGCCCTGTCACAAGGGTATGGCACTTACTCTTTACTTTTCTTTAACAACAAAGTCATGTTAAATATAAATACGGCAATTTCAAATTCCACCCTAAATTTATAGACTTCACAGATTTAAATTTAAAGGAAATATCTTTCTTAAATAATGGGCATACAAAATAACACTAACCGGAAAACATTAGAAAATACAATTGAAACTGAATATGCAAAATAGATAATATACAAAACAATGAACAACAATACTACCGTTATACATATAGTAGAAAAACAAAGAATTAACAAAATGATAACTATTAATAAAGAACGTAAAAATATAGAAACCAAAAGCAAAATATACTACGATACGCAATCACTAATTTTAGTAAAAAACTTAACGATTATGTGTAATAACCAAAACGGATAAAAATAATAGTGTCGTTATAATTAAAAATGAAAAACTAATTGATAAAAACATTATATTTCATCAACAACAATAGTGTAACTCGTAACAATACAGAACCCGCTAATAAATTTCAAAACGAAATAAAACAATTAATAAAAATCAATATCCAATAAATTCCAAATTCGAACACGGGAAGTACTAATAAATAACCCATCACCGCCGATTCTAAGTGCTTTAATAAATTTACATAAACCAGATAAAAACCGATTGGACCGTTAACCATTTAAATTACAGCACCATCGCACACTATATAACCGAAAATACATTAATAATACTTTAACTAACCTACTACAAGTTAAATAATACATTTGATAAATTGAAAACTATCAATGTTCGTAATAGTAATTTATTAATTTCATAGGATACGATAAATTCATACACGCAAACAACATCCGAATACAATGACTTACACATAACGGAAAAAACATATTAATACTCATTAATGAAACAATTAATATCATCACAATAATAACTAAAAATTATTTCAAATTTAACAATTCCATATGTATATAAAAAAATGTGAACTACCCATCTCTTTCTTCAGTCGTGTTGTCCGTTTCCGGACGTAGCGACGAACCATCATGAAACAGTGGATTAAGCGACCACCTGACGGCATTTTTCTCTGTTGTTAATCATTTTCATTAGTTTCAATAGAGACAATTCTGTGACAGATTTAATACGATCTACAACATCGCTGGTCGCCGTCGACTCTGTTTTTTTCCATTGATTTTTCCTTGTATGAGAAGTCATTTTATAATCCATTCCGCCTCGTAACATGTCCGAAAAACTTTAAGCTCTTTTATTTTAAAATTGATAGATTGATCCTCTGCCCAAGATATTCTTAGCATGCACCTGTAGCGAGACATCTAAAAAGCTTCGATTTTCCGGCGCGATGCCGCTAAGACTCTGAACCGTAACGAAATATTCAGTGTACCAACGTTTGTATCAATCTTTTCTTCGCCTGGCATGTCACTTGATATGGTCTTTCCATACTTTTGTAAGTTTCCCTAAAGCGTTTTTCGCCATGCCTATTCTTCGTTCCATTTCTGTCTTACAGTTGTTCCCATTATTGAGGTTATATGAGCGCCAAGGTGTGTGGTTCCAGTTTTCGTATCGGCAATTTGAGCGCTCTGTCAGCGATCATTATTTTGTATTTTAACCGGTTTAATGTAAGGGTAGCTTTCTGACTAAAATGTTCAATCCGGTCTAGTAAAGTTGCCAGTTCTTTCTCGTCAGCAGCGATTATGTCATCGGCGTAATAGCGTAAATTATTTATTTTTCTACCGCCGATGTTGACTCCTCCATCCCACTTTTCGGTTACCTAGCATGCATGATCCATTCGCTGTATATGTTGAATAATACGGAGGATAGGATGCATCCTTGTCCAATCGCTACTTTCGTTTTGAAACTTTCACATATTTCATTCTCTATCTTAACACAGACGCCATTTTATAAGTTTTTGATTAGTATGATTAAATGTTCCAGGACGCTCATTTCGTGAAGGACTACCCACAGCGTGTTCCAGTGCACTTTGTCGAAAGCTTTGGTATAATCCAAAAAACAGAATATTGTCCGAATGTTGTATTCATAGGCTTTTACGATTATCTGGTTGATATTAAGAAGTTGCTTACGCGTTCCTTTCCCACGCATAAAGCCTGTTTGTTCTTCTGGCATTTGCGCTAACAAATATGTAACCGTCTCATTATTAGACACAGTAAAACTTTACTCGCATGACTGATTAGAGCGATTAATCTATAATTGCTGCAGTCTTGTTTGTTTCCCTTTTTATACATATATTGAGATGTACACTGAGTCTGCCCAGTCTTTCGGTCGTTCGTTAATTCCTCGCATTTTATTGCATATTTAATATAGTAGTACATCGATACGTTTTTCTCCACTTGATTTGAACATTTTTAGCGTTAGTTATTAATATTCTATATCTATTCCGCAATTCGTTTGCGATTAAGTCTTTAATTTAATTTTCTGTTATTCTATTTAATCCTCGTGAGACTTCCGCTTTATACTTAACCTCTTTTACATACCATCTGTTAGAACTCATACTGCACTTGGATACATTGCGCATCTTTAGCCGTAGAGTTCGACAACTAATGCGTGTCCTCCGTACCACAGTCTAGACCTGGGTAGGTTTTAACGTCTTTGATGGACGATTTACATCGGTTTCGTATTAGGATGCAGTCGTTTTGATTTCTTGTTACGTCGTCTGGTGATTGCCGTTTATAGAGTCTGCGGGGATGACGTTGAAAGCTGGTTTTAGTTATTAGTTGCTCATTATCGGCACAGAAGTTAATAAGAAGATCTCCTCATTTCTTTTTCCGAGCCCATATTTTCCGACTATAGCTGGATATCTTCCTACGATTGCATTGAAATCCCCAAGTATTATCGGGATTTCCCTTTTTGGGATATCACTAATTGTATCTTGTTGTAATACTTCACATATACTTGTATCAGGTTTAACGGTATGGAGAAAGTTCGAAGTTCTTTTTTTATCATGATCCTGTCGTTTACAGAATGGTATCCAATTAATGCTTCTGATATTGCTTTGCTAATTATGACTCCTATACCGTTCTGTGATTTTTTTCTCTCGTTACTATAGAATATCTCATAAGGTTTTCGTTTTCTGTTATGAAGTGTAAGCTTGTTCTTCTACAGTGGGACTCGACGAGTCCTAAGATATCAATTTTGTTCATTGATGCTTTTCGATAATCGCTAGCTTTCCCGGCAAATTAATACCTAGCACGTTCCAGGTAGCTATTTTTATTAAAGACCTCTTGATCTTCCGTTACATTCGTGCCAGGCGTAAAGTTTCTAAGCAGAGCCTGGTCACCTACTCTTCCATAACTTACAACCCCGGAGTGGCAGCGCCGATTGCTTGTCGGGTCGCATGGCGTAACAACATTGATTTTAAGCTTTTCTTACGGAGTTTTCTCGAGATAATACCACTCAAGTATACAATACATCATGGAAATAGGATGGAATAGCCAAAAAATTACTTAGACTTAAACATACAAATAACGGAATAATAAAATAAATTATAAAATATATCATAAAGAAACACAACCTGATACTATAATTGAAAAAACATCCAACCACCCAAATACCGCATAAAAATCTCACAACTTTCAAAGCTTATATAAAATACATAATAGGGGTACACCAATGTGAGTAATAAAACTAATTAAATAAATTTGGTAAAACAAACAGCAGTGAATGAAAAGAATATTCTGAACGTAATAGACGAAATAAATGATCAAATAATGAGGAACTTAAAATATAAAAGTAAAGAAAATAAAAATAAATAAACAAATATGGATGAGTCTTACATATAACACAATCTTAACAGATGTTTCCAAGAATAATAAGACTGCATATAAAAGAAATAATAAACTATTTAACAAATTAAATAACTACTTGACCGTGACAATTGGAAAAATATAGACAAATATGATAAACCAGGTATCTATTTATTAAAATGCGTAATAATTGCAATAAAATCTACACGAGTCAAACAAAAAGAGAAATTTCAAAACAAAATCGGAATTTTAAATATTTAGAAAAATCAACCTTTGCCGGTTACATAATAACATCATCGTATAACATATAATATACGAACTGACATGTTTATTTTAAAAATGATAAATAATAAACTTTTAAAAATTGCTGAAGAATACTATATAAACAAAAACACAATTTTAAATACACAAAATAAAAACCTATTATTATTAAAATTCGATTCTAATTATATTTCAATTCCATATAAATACTTTAATAATAAGTTAATACTATTTTTCATGTGATTATAATATCGATAAGTTGTAAACATAACGACAACGTATCACAAACAAAACCAATAAATTTAGTCCAATAATATACGTCTAATAAGTATAATAAATAAAACGAAACCGGTAAGTCGGACAGAATTTCATATGTTTTTGTTGTTTTTTATTATTTCTAGAAAGATTGATAATGTAAATTTGGTTGATGTTTAATTTTTGACGTATTGAAAATGTTATTTTTGTAGATTGTGAATTTGAATTCCTAGAATGTATGTTCGGTTTGTTTTTTGTATATTAGCGGTACATGGTATTAAGCGTCGGAAATTTTATTGCCGGTGTATGTTTTAATAATTATTAATTTGATCGGCTTATTAAAATATTTCTTTTCAGTGCGAAGTTTTTCTTGAATGCGCCGGGAAATTTTTAAGAAATTATGGCCCGTTAAATGCTTTAAAGTAATGTTGAAAATAAAAACCTTCGCATAAACACAGGAAATACGAGCGCGGGCGGTGAGGCTAATTTATGCACCATGCGCGCCAAAAACTATAATTCATTTACTAACCTGCTGGCAATGCAATGCGTGGCAATTTATATTTTGCGATATTTTGTAATTTGAAAAGGCCAAATTTTGCCTTGTTCTAAATTGATAAACATTATTAAGACGGCTGACTTGTTTAATTATCGTAATAATATCCGCATATCTCCGGCCCGTCGCTAGCGAATTACATTCGAATGTTACAATTACGAAAAACAAAAATAGACAAAAAACTTATCCAATAGTTTTAATGGAATTCGTTGCAGTTTACATTAGTGGCGCCAGATCATTCTGTTTTTTTCGTTCGTATTTTTGAACAACGACGTCGCTAATAACATCGTTTCTAGTTCAATATCGATGTCTCTTAGTAGAACATTATATGTCTGATTGGCGAATAATTATCGATAAATTTATTTTCTATCTTACCGAAAATTAAATAAAAATACGAAGAAATCATAATTTAAAATTTAAAAATTGTTGTAAGTTTGGTTTTTATTAATTGCTGTTGCTTTTTTTTTTTATTTATTTCTAGTGAAAATCACATGTTAAATATGTGTAGGTTAAACAAGTTTTAGCGAAAAAACAAAGGTATCGCGATTCTATAAGCGTGATATATTTTATTTTTACAAATTTAAATTTCATTCCAAAAATGTGAAATTTCTTAATTAAACCATTTTAAAATCGAAAACTATGTAGACGACCAGTACAAGATTATCATAAAACCCGACATTATATCCTAACATTACAATTAATTTTACGAACGTATATAAAAGAATTATTGTTTTTCATCGACAACTTTATAATGTTTCAGACGCAACTACAGCGGATGATGATATCAACTAAATTTTTATTTTGAAGCTACTGAGAACAAATACTTAATAACCTAAACAAGAAACATAACAGTCAAAATGGCTCTAAAATTATACATTACGCGATAGCAAAAGAAAGTGGTGCGATCGCATCCGATCTCAAATTCCGGAATTGTGCGTATCGATAGAAATTTGGCATTGTAACGCGGGAACTATAAGAACCGTAAAGCAGTAAAGGACTTGTTTATCATGCTAATAAAAACCATTGCATCTTATAGTTCATGTCATTCTGTCTTTTTCTTTCTTTCCAATTATTATATATCGTAATCATTTTTCATTTTTTCATCATAATAGAAAAAAGGGGTATCATCTCATCACCTGTGGTGTTATGCCGGAGAATTTAAACGTCAAAAAATCATTTATCTCGCCTAGTGGCGGAATTAGAAGTCGATTTAAACGTACCACGCAAGATGGTCGCTAATATTGTTTCTCGATTGGGAAGACGGCCAACAACTGGCTCTCGAGGAAAAAAACGGTTTATCGAATATCGATTTCTGAACAGATTACATCGAAAGGGGGTGACCGACATTATAAAGATACGATTGACGGACGGAATACATTATCGCGTAAATAAGTTAAGAGATAAAATTCTCGTTGAATAAGAAATAAAAGACGCTATAAATGTAAATATATACAGAGATAAGAGAAACTACTACATCGTTCGGAAAAGACATGCAATTATCAAATAGTATAGAGATTTTCAAAAGTAAACAGCCGAACGGCAACAAAATTGATAAAGGAACGAACGAAAAATACAAAGTTTAACTCAGAAATATCGGGGGGAAAAAAAATCAAAAAAGAATCGGGTAATAAATCGTAGTAAGTCCCCTTTAAACGAATAATATTTGTAACAATAATAGTAATCGAAAAATATTATACGCGAAAAAAAAAAATAGAAAAAGGCGCGTAATTACTATTTTTGACAAGAAAAGGAATTCATTTTCTCAGGCAAGTCAGTTGTTTTTGTACACTGATTGGCGTGCTTGCGTAAACTGCCACTAGGAGCGCATCAAAATCGTTAAAGTAAAAAGCTAAAATCTTCAATTTTTCCATCCTTCATTGTTTTTTTAAAGGTATACTGATTATAAATATAATATGAATATATTGAAGGATTTATTTAATAAATATGATTTAAAATTTGATGACGGTTTTTATAATAACTAAATAATATAAACGATAAAAAAAATTATGAAAATTTCATTACAGCCATGAAATTATTAGGAATTTCTTTTATAATAAAAACAAATGTACATTATAAAGTTAACTTTTTTTTTTTTTTCATTTTTTCGTATGTTTGTATACATAGCGGTAACTGTCAAAAAAATAAAACTATTCCGTTTAAATTTTTGAAAAGTATAGAGTTCTATACATATTTAATAAAATCATTACGTAAGTTTCAACGAAATATTATAGCTAAGAAATATACATTTTTTTGCACACTAGCTCTTAAATGTTTGCTATTGTATAAATGTATAAAATTTATAACGAAATTTGCTTAGGTAAAAGTTAAGATTACACTTTTAAACAAGTTAGTAGCACTATATAACTTGTAGGGCCACAATACCTATCCACTACTTGTGCACACATTTTTAACAAAAAAATTCTTGTTACATATACATACGTAACCACATTCAACATACATAATTATTTCCTAAATCTTTTTCTAAATTTTTACTGAATAATATAACCATAAATTTTCAAATGCGTCAAACGATTAGAATTTCCGCTATCCGGAAATTAATAATAATTAAAATTTTTCTTATAAACTTTCCATTGAGTTCTACATATTCGAAAACACACAGATATATAATGAAATATTCGATTATTTTTTCCTAGTGATTACAATAACTTCTACCATTGTAAAGAGATTAACACGTACTACTCGATTTCTTTATTTTTAATACAAAAGTGTATAAACTTCTTGCAGTTTCTATAAACATATAAGTAAGATCTATTCAAGAAAAAAGTAGAATTAGTTGGGTCAGAGTTATAATAATCACGTTTCATAGACTCTTTTCCCGCCATTTCAGTCTTGAAAATCTAAAATTAATAGTCGTTTAGTCTACGACTTAAATAAAAACTTTCGTACAATACAAAACTTTTGAACAGAGTATTCTTCGTAATTATATACATATATATATATATATATATATTAAGATTTGCAAACTTTTAAGAAATTTTCACTATGAGGTGATTCGTAATAAAAAATAATGAACAATGCAATATCATCACCGAATTTTTTTTTTTTTTGACATTTCATTTATAACACAAAGATAATTAAAATTTTCTCCTCCGATATATAGAATGTTTCTTTAATTTTGTAATAAAAGAAATACAGAAAAAGAATCTTTACATTAAACCTTTAATACGCGCTAGACGACATTACATTTATTACTAGAAACCTGCGTTGTTACACTTTATTCTAAAACGGATTAATTAATTTTTAGACCGTAAATTATTTTTAAAGAAGACCAATCAAAGTGAACATTTTAGTATTGATTTTTTCAAAAAACCATTTTCTTTGGTTTTAAGAAAATATTTAAATGCGACAACGTAAAAATTCAACATCGAAATACATATGGTACATTTATTTACAATTCCAGTAACAAATATATATTTACCTAAAGGTTGAGGGCAGTATTTTAATTAAAAAATTAATTTATTGTTTTAGCATGATGATCATCCTTCTACACAAAAAAACAGGTTTTGTATACAGTCATCGATAAAAAAATTTCATGAGCCTAGAATGTATTTAATGGAGATCATACAGTCTATTCTCAGTAGTATACGATTGATGAATACAATGTTAATGGTTCATTACAACAAACTAAAGTACGCGTTATAGTGGATTACACAGTCTAATAACAAAATGCATCTTAACGATCAAATATTGATATTTTTAAAATTAAAAATCGATATTTTTTAAGTTTTAAAAGAAGTTAAACAAAAATTATCGACGAACGCAAATATATTTAAAAATTTTTCTAAACCATAGCCATTCTGTTGGTGAATCGGCATTTACCCGAAAAGAAAGCGATAGAAAAAAATTATCGACAAAATACACCCTGTCAAGAAAGTATCGGGAATTGTCAATTTAAATCTCCCGGGTAATAGCTAGGCAGATAATTTTTTTTTTCCAGGTTGGTACAACTGTTTTGTATTATGATGCCTATTTTTAGCGCGATCTGTCAACCAGTGTGTTTACAGCAGCTGTTAAAATCAGTCGACCTTGAAGGTTTTGTCGAAGTTTTACAATGAGTGAAAATATTGAACAACGTACTTGTGTTAAATTCTGTGTTTCGAACGAAATTTCTTGTGCCGATACACTGAAAATGTTACAGAAGGCTTTTGGTGAATCTGCTTTATCAAAAACGCGGGTTTACGAGTGGTACAGAGCGTTCAAGGATGGTCGGGAGACGGTCGAAGACATGCCTCGCTCTGGACGGCCTTCAACGAGTGTGACCGATGATAACGTCGATAAAATCAAGGAAATCGTTGCTGAAAATTGTCATGTGAGCTTGAGAGAGATGGCTCATGGATTGGGCATGTCACACGAGAGCGTACGTACGACTGTGCACGAAAAATTGGGTATGCAACGCGTTGCGGCTCGGCTTGTTCCGAAAGACCTGAATTTCTTTCAAAAAAAGTACCGAGAACAGGTAGCTGCAGACATGCTGGATCGAGCCAATTTGGATCCTACCTTCTTGGAAAAGATAATTACTGGTGACGAGACATGGGTGTACGAGTACGACACGCTTACGAACCAGCAATCGTCCGAATGGCGGCCAATTGGCGCGCCAAAGCCGAAAAAACCTCGCCAAAGCCGATCGAAAGTGAAGATCATGTTGATTGTTTTCTTCGATATTCGAGGCGTGGTACACTATGAATATGTGCCAGCCGGACAGACAGTCACCAAAGAGTTTTACTTAAGTGTTTTGAGACGTTTGAGAGAGGCTATCCGTCGTAAACGTAACGATTTGTGGGTCGACAATTCTTGGATTCTCCATCACGATAATGCGCCGTCTCACAAAGCCATAATTGTGAATGAGTTTTTGGCCAAACACTCGGTAAATATCATCGAACAACCGCCGTATTCACCAGATTTAGCACCCTGCGACTTTTTCCTATTCTCAAAACTCAAATTTCCGCTACGGGGAATGCGCTTCGAATCGATTGATGACATCAAGACGAATGCGACGCGAGAGCTAAAGGCCATCCCGGAAACCGCCTATCAGAAGTGCTTTGCCGAGTGGAAAAAGCGTTGGCATATGTGCATCGCTTCGAATGGATGTTATTTTGAAGGTGACAAAATAAATTTGGATGAAAATTAAAAATTGTTCGTTTTATTTAACAATTCCCGATACTTTCTTGACAGGGTGTATATTCAAGTACATTTGAAGGAATTTGCGAATCACATGTTTTAGGACCAACAATTTAAACTCAAACCACTTACTTTTTGTTATTTTCCGTCAATTATCCAGTACTATGTATACAAAAATTTATTTAATATAAAAAAACATTAAAAATAGATCAAGAAGCTTTAATTTTTTTATATTACTCAAAGAAATAACAATTAGGTTCTAAAGAGAAATGGTTTTTCAGACTCCATAAAGAAGAAGTACAGTCAGTTACAACATTACTTTTATCAAAAGGGATTAATAAAAAGATACGGAAATAAAATATCTGTTTATATGATTCAACATATAATAAACATTGGCATAACTAGGGGAGGAGCCAAGTGTGGGTAGTACGCATCCCAGACAGCTCTTGTGCCCACTCCAGAATTTTTTATTAATAAAAACTGTAAAAAAAAAAAAAAAAAAAAACGAAAAATTGAGCGCATTTGAATTTTGACTTATTCTAAGAGTGCTAACATGTAATCATTTTCTCAAAGACATTCAGTGCGACGTATAAAAGCCGCAACAGTAGTCGAGTGGCGCATGATGGAGAATTTGAGAAGAAAAAGGAAGAGAAAGAAGAAAAATGCAAAAAATTTGGTGGTCCCAAGTTTTTGATGATTTGTTTCCTGTTTTTTGTTCATTTTATTTGCACAGCAACGCAAAACGAATTTGCACTCAAAAACAACAAAAATTTTAGGCTCAATGATCATTTCAAATTACCGGCAACCGGCCGCCAGAGAGAACAAAAGGGCATAAAAAATTTTGCACCCTCTTCCCTCTCATTTTGATTACTTCTTTCGAATTGGTTCGATTTTGGTTTTTGATTTTGGTCTGTTTTTTTGTTCGTTATTTTCTAATTTTCGTGAAATCTGAAAAAAGGAGCGAAACATAAAAGCGAGAAGAAGACAACGACGAAGCACGTTGCGGCTATGTTTTTTAACTTATTTTCTTCTTGTACGTGTCAGTTGGTTTGTGCGTTTCCCGTTCCTTCGCAGGCTTAGAAGTTGGCTTAAAAATTAAAATTTCGATTATTATAATTAAATATTAGAGTAACTATTCTTTTATCCCTTAAACGTCCGATGTGCATTATAATGCACATCAACTTCGAAGTCATTTTTAAATACTTCCGTGTTAAATTGATACGGAAATAATTATGGTAATATATATAGTTATATTTTGTTTTAAATATATTCAAGTTTGGGATTTCTCTGTTTATGATCAAAAGTTTTCTATATAATGATAAATATTTGACATTTTCATAAATTTCAATTTACCAAAATGATAAAACTTTTCCGCTGTAAAATATGCCTTGAAAGAATGTTACTCTGGTAACACTTTTTTTGTTAATATACAAAATAAAGTGTATAAATTCAAGTGATATTATTATTTAAAATACTAAGTGTATTTTTTTCGCTGTGTAAGCATTTAAAAGTCATGTTCTTTATAATGCACATCGGTCGCGATATAGAAACTTAGCGTTATTTAAAGAAAGTGTCGTACAGTTCGGATGTCAACCATGGAATGACGGAAATCATCACTTTTTTCCTATGTGGTGACGTATGTAATAAATATACGCGCATTTACAACTATAAAGAAATTTATTTTCCAAGCGTTTTTATTTATTTGTGCATAAGACTACTATCGCCAGAAAATGAGCATTGCCGGATGGATATATATATATATATATGTATATGAGCAAATATAAATACACACACACACATTTGTAAATAATGAAAATGTTGACCAATATGAAAATGATTGGTACTTCAAAATAAGACTACCCATTTTCATGAATGCTCTTGGCATAAAATTCCTTTGTGAAATAAGGAGCCTGAGCAATACAAGATGGAGTTGTTGATATGAAAACTGTAAATTAGTGATAACTAACTACGGTGTACTTAAAACAGCTTTAAAGCATAAGATCAACAAAAACCAGGACAAACATGCAGTAGAAGCCTGACTTTTTAATTGATTTTACACTTGGAAAAGGAAGTTGGGGAATGATCTATTATCTGATACAAGCTGCAGTGACCAATATTAGAAGATTAAAATTTATTTGCAAATAATGGATAATGTAATAATGAATATGAAAAACGGGTTTGTTAATCTGGCCATGGCACAATCAGCTGATGCATTTATAAGATCTCGAAAGGCAATTCTTTTATTGAAAATTACAAAGATGTTCTCGACATTGATCTTACTTTCTTACATGCTGAGCAAATGATAATACGAAATGTGATAGTAACCAAAGGGGTTGGTTGACATCACATTACAGACAGTTGCGGAAGAGGTTATTTTGCCGTAATCTTTTATAAACTGTTACAAGTTGTAATCGTGCTTCCAGTCAGCTCAGCTGAATGCGAAAGAAGCTTTTCAGCCATGAGGGAAGTGAAAACGTGGCTCGGAAATACAATGACGCAAGAGAGGTTCTCAAATACTTGCGTGCTTCACGCTGAAAACGATTGTGTAAGAAAAAATATTACCGCTGATGTGGTTTTGAAGCATTTTTCTAAAAAAAATAGAAAACTTAAACTAATATAATTTTTTAATAAATAATCTAGTAACATGGATAACACACTGCTATATTTATTGAAGCGTCTGTCGATTTGTTTGATATTTACACAAATTCTACTTTGTAAGACTTTCACACAGAGTGAAGGAAAGTAATGTCGCTTTTTTACTCTAAATTCAAAGACTTAACTTTCCACAAAGTATTTATTTTTATTCAATGATGTAATGTCAGTTGGGGGAAAAAATGTTACACCGTGATAGCATCAGAACATCATAAACAGTTTTAAAGATTATCCGTTTATTTCTTTACAGTAACTTGTAAGGAAGAATTGTTCAAAAAAAAGTATTCCTTTAAATTTAGTTACGTAACATATGCGGCATACTTTTTTGTATTATAGTGTAATTTGGTTTCTCTTAAAAATTGATCGCTGAAAATCAAAAATTATTTTGCCCGAATTGTAATATATCAGCGAATTTTCTTATAAATTATACCTTTATTTGTAATTTGTAATTACAAAATCATTCTGTCATTTGAACTGTGTGAATTAGCGAATCACATCGGCGAGGACATCGATTTGTCTGAGAAACCTTCACGCGTTATCTAACGGCCTCAATCCTTCACCATTACATATTTTTCATCAACTTATGAGTACCTATTTAATTTCCGCATACGCTTATTGATATACTTTAAATACTTCTTTACGCAATTGAAAACTTATGAGTAAAGTATAGATAATATTTTTAATTTTTAATCTCGGTAATGGGAAATGTTTACAAACATTACTGTTCTCATAACATACTCTAAAAGTGCACGCGAAAAAAACGTTTTTTATTTCTTTAGGATTCTGTACGGATATAATGTATATGATTTGGAACTCGCAAATTTTAATTTCGAAATTTGGAAAAACGACAAATAAAACCCTCTCTTTAAAACAAACACAACCCTTCAAGACAGCCGGCCGATAATGTGAAATTTAAAACGACTTCAAAAATCATCCTCAAAAAAAAAAAAAAAAATTCAAAATGTATATGACAAAAATTAATTTTTTTTTCACGAAACAAAAAAAATTGTAGACAAAAAATTACAACTTACCAACTAAAAAATAACAAAAAAAGCACGTTCCGGTAGATTGGAAAAAAAATATAGCCAACGCTATAACTTTACATTTTTTTTTCTCTCCTTTAGGCGCACCATACATTTGAAAAGCCCCTCCCAGGGAACTGAAAATCCCGAACTTCAGAAAAAGATTTTTTTTTCCAATCGCGTGATATATCGATAGGAAGTTTGCCATTTGAAAGCAAGGAAACTATATTTCGTTTCCCTGATGAAACTTTCGAGGTTGGTGAATAGTTCAAAAACAAATTGCACGTTCCTCGCTCCAGTTTGCAACGGGAGTATTAAATAATTTTGAACCAGCTTATAAATCTCTAGTCTAACACATGCAAATATTCAAAATTAGACCCTCTGAAGATAAACCTAAATAAATGTAGCGAAACAACGAATAGGATCCGAACAGATCCTTCGATATTCATATCGGTATAATTACCATTACCGAAACATTCTATTAGTATAAATTGGTGTAAATCATATACAATCGCATTAATAATAAATATTTTTATTTAAATTTTTAGCACTCACTAACCGTTCCTTTAAGTCGAAATTTCTTTAAATACAAAATTTTCAGGCGGATATTCTCCGTTTCAAAAATCAATATATTAATTATAACGTTATTTTTAGACTACTCCCCATTAGAAAAAATGTCCCAATTTTATGTAACGTTTTTTTATATTTTATAGGATTTTTGTGATTATGTTATTACGTTCATTTTTTTTTTTTTTTGTAGAACCGAAAACAAAAAAAAAAAATTGCATCCCTAAGCATAAATAACTCAAAATGAGATCGCCACAAAATACAAATGAACGATTCGTGTATCGAGAAGATTTTTTTATTTTTAAACGGATACGACTAGTGATGGCTAGTGTATCACTGTTTCGACACAGTGTGTCAACACAGTTCATTATCCGACCGAGTCAGTGTGTCATTAATCAAAACAAATGACACAGTGAAACATTTAAAACATTTATCTCATCTGTTTCAATTGTTTTGTTTTCGAACAAGAAGTTTAAGTGTTTTATTTTTATTTTTAGCAGCGATTTATTATGATACATTGGAAATATTATTTTAATCACTTTTAGCAGTATTGTCTAAATGTGTCATTATACAGTGTTTACAAGAATTATTTATAAAATTGTAAGCATCTATTTAAAATCTGATTTTAAAAGTTTATCTATTTTGAAAAATTCACCTGCAAACTTAAGTAACATTAGAAACCGTTTTACATAGTACTACATAAAGAAAAATGTAACAAGTGTCATTCGCTGTTTCACTGTGCCATTATATTGATACCGTGTTTATACAAATTATTAAATTTATCATTAAAATTGTAAGCAGCTATTTAAAACATGATTTTCAAAGTTTACTTATTTTGAATAATTTATCCATAAACTTAAATACAATTAAAAACCTTTTGCACAGCATTATGATATAATGAAAAATATAAGAAGTATCATTTACTGTCTCACTGTGTCCTTATATTGACACACTGACACAGTATTTGTACGAATTATTAACTTTATGATTCAAATTTTAAATAACCATTTAAAACTTGATGTTATACATACATTTGTTTATTTTAAATCATTTGTCCACAAGTTTAAGTACAATTAAGTATCATATAATGAAAAATGTAAGAATAAGAAGTGTCATTTTCTGTCTCACTGTGTCGCTGTGTTGACACGGTGTGTGTCAGTTTCACTGTGTCAACACATCAAACGGTGTCACATTTCCCATCATTAGATACGACTAAAGATGTTGTTTTAGGAAGACAATGATTCGATTTTAATTTAGACCTGATTAAAACTTAAGGGACTACATAAACACTAGAAGACAAGTACGAATACAAAGTAAAGATGCAACTGAACAGGGACCAAGAAAGGTTTTACACCTCTGTTGCAAATAATACGGGAGACCTGTTTGATAATATTGCTCGATATTTTTTTTGAAATAACGACTTCGACGTAAAAGGAGGACTTTTGTGACGTATATTTAAGGATTTCGCTGAGAAGAAATAGGTAATGGTTAACATTAATAATCGGTCACAAATGTATTAACCCTTCTTCTTTCGTTTTATTTCGCGTAATACTTTTTTTTTTTTTTTTGATTTAATAAACAATCAACCACATCTAACAAGTCATAGGCTCATAACGCTCCGGTCCTTTCGAAACATAAATGAATCGAATTTTGTAGCAATATGCATTCGTTATTTGACCGTTAATATTTTCATTGCGTTCGAGGTTTCTTTTATTATCTGCGACTTTGATTATACATGATCACGTTTATTTATATATCTATATTATTAAATTTAAAAAAAAGTTGAACTCATCATATTACAATATAAATTTTTCATTATAATTTAATAAAATAACCAAATCCAAAAGTTGTGAAATTGTTTTTTGAAAAGCTTCCCAGCGATTTTAAAATATTTTGAAAAAGAGTAATAATGACCCGGAAAATTTTTAAATCGTTCATACATACACATACATACGACACACATTTAAGCGGTGCAATGTCAAAAGTATGTAAAATATTACAAATTTAAATCTGAATATCTTTAGATTTAGCATTACGATAATGTGAATTGTGCTTTTACGTTTAACTTAAAACATTTCCGAGTATTTAATTTACGTTTTTTTTGTAATAATCCCTGTTGCCGCGCGGGATCGAATCCGTGACCTCCGTAACGGAAGTCAAGCGCTCTAGCAACTAGACCATCGCGACGACTTTTTATAATGATAACAAATTTGAAATCTCCAAAGCGCGCGGAATAATCGCGAGGCCATGAAACACCATGCTACTGACATTTCTTAGCAGTTAATGTGACAAAATAGCGAGACCGAACTTTTTGTATACTGAAACGATATAAAAGCGTTATCTTCTATCTACACCGGGGATGCCAAATGAAACGACACCGTTTGCTAATTTGAGCCCTCAGCGATGCCAACCATGATTTCTTTTCGGATTCATGGATTTTATTTTATTTATTTATTATTTGTTAATTTGAAACTGAGATTTTAAGTTAATTATTTTTTATTTTCCAATCGCCTACAAAGATCTTTCTTTATCGACCGGCCGTTGAAAATACACAATTAATATAAGTACGACGTAAAACAATGATTATATAATATTATAAACATAAATTGGTACCTATCACCGTTTGTCGGCGGTGTTTAACGCTGCGATAACGCATTCCAAGAAGACGATCGGTTGCTCTCATGGAATAAACTCGGTTTAATTGGATGTCGCGTAATTTGATAATTGACTAATTAATCTTCGCGTAATTTTTAATACAACGATTCTGACGGGCGATCATTTACCACTTCGCGCTGCAGACGGGTTGATTCTTAACAAAACTCTAATTTTCTGCTAACGGAAATCGTTTTCGCGACTCATTACGAAGACAACGACGAACTCTAAACTGCTCAAAAATTTACCAAGAAGGTTCAACTGCGACTAACTACTACCTGGCTTCTGTGCCTCATCATTTTACCTGTCTTTTGTTCCAGCAGGAACCAATCATCGCCATTTTTCCAATCATCGACCTTCCGCCGGTCGGACCGAACGGTAGTCTTTTTACCCCCGGCCGACAAACAGGATTCCAATCACGCGCATATTTACCCTCGCACTACCTATTCTACATTTTTTTTAAATTTTCATGTTATTTTCATGTTATTTCTTTTTCATTTGAAATTTACCCTGAGCTCATGTAATGTGCACATTACAATACATAGACGAAAAAACAAAAAACGGAACGTTATTAAGCGTAATAATGTAAGGTCTCGAAAAAGGGCTATTTTAAAGATTAATCACAGATATCGGTAAAAAAGGAAACGTGAAAAACCCCATTACAATACGCATTAAAGAAAGGCTGATTTCAGGACAAACATAAAAATGAGGGAAATAACGAAAGAATCGCGCGGAAAAACCAAACACTCTTCAAACACGGTGAAAACGAAACAAAAGACCCTCGCATAAACATCGTTAACTGATAATGGCGAATATGGTGCAACATTCTTTCAAGCAACGCTGTACACTAGTTTGACACATTTATCATCCAGGTGTGATATCGGATAAATTCCAGAGTTATTCATTTATGACTGTACGCGCGATGATGTTGTCGGCGAGCTGGTCATTATTCTAGTTATTTTAGGTCGCAAACAAGCTTCTCGTTCTATATGTATATAAGAAAATGGAATACTAACCGTAGTCATTGTTGAGGGTAACATTTTTAACTCCTTTTTTACTTATTCCATTGTAGATCGCGAGATCATACTTTTTAAAAAAAACGCAGAAATGAATGCAAAAAGAAATAAAAACAAAACGAAACATTTTCGTTTTATTTTTACGCAAGTTTCCTCGTTTGACAAGTAAAATCCAAAAATTGCTCGATCTACATCGAAAAAATTTCAAACCAAGTTCCCACGGCAGTAAATACTTGATAATAACTGAACTAGTGTAGTCGAGCATGTTTAAACGATTATCGTTTAACAAATTAAATGTGTTTACGAATTTAAAAAAAAAAAAAAATAACCGGGATAGATAAACCTCGCTACGTAAGGAGAATTTTAGCTGTCACTATTAGAAATCAACTCTATAGAGTATTTATAATTGTTTTGTTTTTTTTTGTTATAAGAAGTATTTTTTAGACAATTCAGATATTTTTCGCTCGTTAATTAATATTGTTTTTTAAAAGAGTTTCGAATTTTTTTCATTTCAATTTTTTAATTTAATTTTTTAATTAATTTCCATTATAAATTTAAATGCGAATTATATATTCAGTTTTTATATTTGAACACTTCGACGGTGGCATAGTATCGAAGAAAGTCCTGAAGCTCGTGGGCATCGGTAGTTATATTTCGACATTCTTTATTATAATCATTCTAAAAATCTACGATAAGGAACATTTTTTTTTTTTTTTTTTGTTTGAAACGTTCTCTGATTCAGACGCGCGTAAGTTGAGATTTACGAAATAAAAATGTAAATTTATAATTAAAAACTAAACACTTCTAGACAAAAAGTTTACATCGCTACTATTAATATTAATATTAATATTATTATTATTATTATTATTATTATTATTATGACACGTTCAATCAAGACTCATTTCTAAATTCTGTTCGGCGTTCACGATCGATACAGTCTACGCCATCACGCATGCACATTAAAAATCGTCAGAACCTGTTCGGCATTGGAAAGTTCTGATAAAATATCGTATGGAGCTGTACAGGATAATCTGATTTACGTTTAGGAGCCTGATATTGCAAATGAAGAATGTCGTCTCGATGTTGACGGAGCCAAGTCCGCACCCGGGATGCAATTATAACTGAGACGTTTATCATAATAATCCTTAAAAGTAGCTAATATATCGCTTACAAAAATTGTTCCCAATTTTTTTTTCGGATGATTTTATTTTGCGTGTGGCAATTTAACCGCGTCATAAAATTTCTTCTCGAACAGGAAAGACTATTTTCTTCTTTTTTAACGACAAATTTTTATGAACTGCTTGAAACTAGATTTAAAAATAAAAAGGATAAGCGAATATTAAATACTACACACTAACTTCTCCGAATAGTTGACTATGAAAATAGGCGTGGAAGTGAAATCCAATCATATTCATCGTTTTCAGAAAAGCAAAGGAGGGTGCCATATTTTTTTTTTATGCCGTTGTCGCGAAATACTTAGAACTCGAAGAAACTATCGCATCAACGGAAGAAGGTAAATGAAAACTTTCAAATAAAATTCATTTAGCGCGATGAGTTTCAGTGCAGATTTAACTGAATCAACCATGTGAAGATACATTTTTAAAACTTTGTCAATGTTGAAGCTGGTTACTTCGTTCGCGAGTACTATCTCTCCTTATGTCAATGGTATTTTATAATAACTGCCCGTATTTCCGTCTCATAATTAGCATCCAGTGACCGAGCGCCCTGCTCAGATTTTTTCCGGATTTGCGAGACTATTAATGAGTTTCGCAAAAACATTTAAAATGCACCAACAATACGAGCCCAATTCGGAAATTAAAATATTTCATTACCTTATTCCTTTCAATATTAATAATATATTTTAGTTTGTGTAAATATGAATTTTATCATTGCGAAATTCCAATTTCTATTTAACACACGGTAAAAAAGCGAATTGTTAACTTTACTTTTTATGGAAATAAAAGTTGTCTCCATTATTTCCTGAAATAATCGATTTATTAAATGCCCCGACTAATCCGTAAGTTTTATCAAAATCGTTATTTCAGAGAGCCTAGTTACACACACGCATATATATATATATATATATATATATATATATATATAAACTCGGTCATTTTGGCCTCGCAAGGGGCTGTGCCCCTTGACCACTCTTGCTTTCATTTCGGTCTCTTTCTCTTCTATACTTTGTATAAAATAATCAAAATTTACAACGTAATTCTTACTGGCATTAACACAAGAAAGAAATAACATAATCACAAAAGTCCTATTCTAACATTTAACTTTCATTATATAAAATTAGGACATTTTTTCGTTACATTTTTCGTTACATATTTCATTACATAAAATTGTGACATTTTTTAAATAACAATAACAAAAATCCTATATAAAATATAACAAACGTTACATAAAATTGGGACATTTTTTTGGGACATTTTGCATTACATAAAATTGAGACATTTTTTTGGGACATATTTTCGAATGGGGGGTAGCCTAAGAATTACGTTGTAATTAATATATATATGTATATATATGAAGGCAATTTTTGCTGATATTAAAATACATGTACTTTTATTTGCAACTATACATTATTCTTGACAAGTCAAACATTTTTTGACCGATTAATTTATGACGTTTTGTTATTTAGTGGTTTTTAGAATTCGATTCTGTTTTGCTTATATCGCCAATGGTTAACGGTATTAATTCGTAAGTTTAACTTTAAAATTCTAGACACTGTAAAATTGCTAACATTCATAATAAGAAGAAATTTTAATTTAAAATGTTAATTTTCAGTGCGAAATACAAGTTCGTTCATTAAATGAAAATTTATCAGCTGTCTGAAAATACAAAAAATAAAAATATTAAAATAAAAAGTACAAACAAAAAAACCGGAGACCTAATGGGCACTATTATTCCTAGTTATTATATTTGACGAAGGTTAAATTTAGGCCAGCTAACGCAACTTGGATAGACTAGTGTTTTTTGGACGAGTAGAATTGGACGCTGACTGTAAATGTGTAAAAAATTGTTATCGCACGTTAGATTATTAATAATGAGCCTGAATAAATAAGCCGCTGAATAGATAAATAAATAAAGAAATGAATAGATGAATAAATAAATAGATAAATATATAAATAAATAAATAAATAAATAAAAAGATGACCACCTTGTTCGGTATATTTTGTAAATAAAAAATGTCTTAATATGACAAATGATGATATTTAATCAAATTTATATTCACGGAATTTTGGCGGTATTTTTTGATTTTCAAAGTGAGATGGCCAGCGGTATAGTTCCTCAATTTAATTCCAACATTTGGGAGATCGTAGATAATTATATTAATCCCTTTTTTTGTTTTTTTTTTTCTAATTCATAAAGATCTGGTGACGTGTTTAAATTCTTTTCCTCTCAGTGAAAAATCGTAAATAGCCGACAGGAGAAATAGAAAAAAATTTCAAAAGATGACGAGTACAAACAATAGAAAACGAACGATAAGCATGGCCGCAGGTAAAAACAAAGTTGGAAAGTTTCGGCGGTTAAGGCGAGAGAGAAGAAAGAGAGAGGTTAACCTCTGTAACTACAACTTTGCGGACATGGCAACGTGGCAAGACAAGTAGTTGCTGTAGGTCGGCTAGCGCGGATGATGCGAACCAGAAAGTAGCGCTCACACACGATGGCAATGGTAATGACTACGTCGAAGTGTGTGTGACCTCCTTTGCTCGGATTGCAAGGAGGTAACGACAGCCGAAATAAATAATTCCCGCGTTCGTCTAAATGTCTGTTTGTTTAGCATTTTTCGTTTTTCACGGTCCATCAACAACATAATATTAGAGGTGGCACCGTTGAAGTATTTACAGACACGGCGCGCGGTGGTTCATTAATTTTTCCGCACTGAACAAAATACAAAATAGTTCGGCAACCAACCAGGTGGGGATGATAATTCCAAACGATTCCGTATTCGAAAACGTTCGCAGTAACAACAATTTTCAAGAAGTAAGCCTATAGAAATACTTCGCAATACCATTTGCTTTAATGTATAACTCTCTCGCGCAAAGCATGCCGGTCGCCTGTTGACGACCTTGCCGATATACCGGTCTACCTCAACACAAAATGCATTTAAATTATCCACACATTCAATAATATATACGGTTTTACTCGGGCAGATAAAAAAACTGCGACTGCAGATATCGAAACGGTTATCTCTTAGTAGCCGCACTTTTTACGGGCCCCGGTTTATACATATGTGTTTATTTATTTTTAATTAAATTATCGCAATAACGCGGGACCGTTATTTTTATGAAAAACGGCCAAGTCAGTAAGAAAACTCCTAAAAATTACTGGCAATGCGTTTTGCCTGCCATTGTCGCAATATAACAATTCAGATAATTTTTCCAATTAATTATTCACGATTTCTTGATTCGGACTGCGGGGCTTCTGTCATCTTCCTCCTGACGGTCTAGATCGTTTGCTGGGACTGAAACATCCGAGTGAAATTTCACTATCTAAAGTGAAGCGGAATCCGCAGTATACAACAAAGGAGATCGCTAGAGACAGCTCTGATGTAGAGATTCAACACGATGCACCGAGCTAATACGTTCGACAAGAAGAAAAAGGTTTTTTTCTTTTTGGTCTCGCTGCGAACAGATAGCTGCCGTATTTATATCACAAGTAGTCGCAATATACAGGTCAACCGTGACGACGATGTGTATGAGTAGTGTAATGAAACTGTAATAAACGAAAGAAAAACATTTAACGATATACTAGTAACCCCAGTAATTTTAATGGGAACGAATATGAAGATATACCCGTACAACCTACTTCTTCTTTTTTTTTTAATTCGAACTAATTAAGGGTTCTAATGGCGGATGGTATTGTTTCACAAAGGAAACGTACTTTTTTTTTTTAAATTTGCGAATTAAGATGGATATTTAGGCGAAAAAAATACCGATACACTGTGTATAAGTGTAATCTGTCGATTGAAAAAAAAAAAAAAGACATTGTACACCGTTTCGCAATCGTCTTTCTAATTACCTCTTGACGAGCTCGGCGATAATTAAAATATTACAAGGTGCAGGACGCTATTAGTGTAATTAAGGGAAAATGTATCGGCGCGTTCGGTAATAACATATGATTTTTATTAAAGATCGGGGCTGCGCTGATGTCAATAATTGAAATTTATGCCTACATACATATATAGGGCTTGCGAAAGAAATACAACATACGAGAGTGAACGTTTCCTTCTGCGTCAACTTGGTCGAACATCGCAACAGCCTCGAAAGCAAAATCGAAATCGATATAAAATTCTCCAGTTGCCGGCGTTATCAATGTTTCCTGCTGCTTCCTATCGTATTAATGATAGAAGCAGCATGTTAAAAACCGGATGAATTATATGTTTTTCATAATCCATCTCTGATAGTAAGAAATAAATCCGTAACTTTCATTTTCAGCAATATAATTAAAATTTCTAATAAATCATCGACACATGTTTCGGGAACTCACAATGTCCCACAATTACAATATAAATTCTCTTTACACTTCAAATAGTAACAATACTCAAATAATAACGTATAGAAAACATAGAAAATAAAAGCCCATCGGTTTTTAGTTGTTTAATAAATTTATTTAAAAAAAAATTTAAGATACTTACTTAAAAAAGAAAACGATAAAATATAATAATCATAATAATCATTATAATCATAATAATCATAATGATCATAATAATCATAATAATCATAATAATCATAATAATAATAATAATAATAATAATAATAATAATAATAATAATAATAATAATAATAATAATAATAATAATAATAATAATAATAATAATAATAATAATAATAATAATAATAATAATAATAATAATAATAATAATAATAATAATAATAATAATAATAATAATAATAATAATAATAATAATAATAATAATAATAATAATAATAATAATAATAATAATAATAATAATAATAATAATAATAATAATAATAATAATAATAATAATAATAATAATAATAATAATAATAATAATAATAATAATAATAATAATAATAATAATAATAATAATAATAATAATAATAATAATAATAATAATAATAATAATAATAATAATAATAATAATAATAATAATAATAATAATAATAATAATAATAATAATAATAATAATAATAATAATAATAATAATAATAATAATAATAATAATAATAATAATAATAATAATAATAATAATAATAATAATAATAATAATAATAATAATAATAATAATAATAATAATAATAATAATAATAATAATAATAATAATAATAATAATAATAATAATAATAATAATAATAATAATAATAATAATAATAATAATAATAATAATAATAATAATAATAATAATAATAATAATAATAATAATAATAATAATAATAATAATAATAATAATAATAATAATAATAATAATAATAATAATAATAATAATAATAATAATAATAATAATAATAATAATAATAATAATAATAATAATAATAATAATAATAATAATAATAATAATAATAATAATAATAATAATAATAATAATAATAATAATAATAATAATAATAATAATAATAATAATAATAATAATAATAATAATAATAATAATAATAATAATAATAATAATAATAATAATAATAATAATAATAAAGTTGGACGTGTATGTATAAAAATTATTTTAGAGTAACGGATTACTACCGGATTTATATTGATCATATTATTTTTAACAAAATTTAATGTTTTGTAATCAAAAACTATCGTTAACATTTTCATATTCTGCATGTCTCGAGTTATTCTCTGTAGTAACGATTAACGATAATTTGTTCCGACTATTTGACGATTTTAATTTTTATTGTCAATAGCGTACGTGTACACACGTTTGGCAAAGCGTATTTTAAAAGTTCGCCAAATTCGCCCGATGTATACATATTTTTTATTCCGAGTTGTTTCGCGTATTATTTTCTTTTCATATAATATTGATATTATTATCATTGTCTGTAATATATAATTTATTGTATAACTTATTACCGGCGTAGTAATGCTTTTTTTCTAAATGTACAAGATTGTGAATCAACGGATTATTTTTATAAGTAAATTTTGCCCAATTCGTGTTTATTTGTTTTTTGAAAAATATATTTCTTTTGCATTTATTATATTTAAACAATTAATAATGTTTGGTGAAACTTTTTGCTGCAGTATAGCTCAATGTCTGCTATTAAGTGCTGTGAAATTTGAGACTTTCTGACTAGTAACGATATTTTCACATCTCTCTTTGTGTAACAAAATAAACAATTTGCTATCTAAGGCCCGGTAGTACATATATACTTCCTCGGAGTACTCCGTTCGAATAGCATAAGCACTGTATGTGTGTTACTGATTTTTCCGGCATATTTTTCTATGAAGTACACAATTTAAATAACAAGAAATTACAGTCCATCGAAAATTCTTCGAATCAAACTAAGCTGCGGACCACCCGTCATCCTGCAAATTTTCGCCAAATAAATGCAGATATAGTACACATCAGCAGTTGATTCTATTCGAACCGCTGAACAACGCTAAAGCAATATAACATTTAGATAAGGCGAAATTTTTATTTTCATACATTTTGGCAAATATTGTAAAAATCGTTATTTAGGTATTTAAAGACTTCCATTTTTATAAGTCGGCGTTAATAATTTTTTCAATTTCTAAAAACTTTCCTTCTTATTAACCGATTCATCGTACAAAGTTACCGATTTCACAAAAAACAGCAAATTTTCATTTTATTAATTTCATCGGGCTCGTTATTGAAAATTAAAAAAAGAAGAAAAAAAAACAACTTTAAACTTACGCAAAAACCTTGACCTTGCTGGTAATATAGTCATAATAATAGCGATATAGAAAAGAAAAGAAAAAAAAAAGAAAAAAGGTAGGATAGAACGACGAGGTTTTACTTTCAATGGAATTCTATAAAATTGAAAGAGTATACATTCGCAATTAATTAGTAAACCGAATTATCTAATACACTTTTAATTATACGTACAGAGTAATTATTGAAGCGGGGAGCGATGCGATTTTTATTACTTCTTCCTTTCTCTATCTCATTAATAATTCTTTCGCTACAAACCTTTAGCATTACGTCCCAATAGCTCTGCTGATTACGACCGCGTTATGTGTACAATAATTTAGAATGTCTTTTTCTAAATAATTTTCGAACCGTTTCTTGTACTTCCAATCATTACGCACATGTAGAGGGTATAAAGAAAAAAAGAAACAAAAAAAAAAAAAAAAAAAAATTCTTTTGGTTCCTAATATTATTACTTGCAGTTTTTTTTTTTTCTTGTTTGGGTTTTTCCCTGGGCTTGTTAGGACAGTGTTGAGATTCATTAAAAATTCACTGTTCAAAATAAAGCCTCATATATTATATGCTTCTTTTGTTCTGTGTTCTTTAATTGTTTAGATGTTTAACTAATATAATTTGATTAATAAACTATGAAAACGCATCGAAATATGAAATTATTGACGCACCGTAAAATCTTTCAAAATTTATTTACTTTTTTTTAAAAATATCTTAGAATTTTGTGTTTTCGGGATAAACGAAAAAAGCGGTTCGAAATATTAATAGCGCACTGACGTCAAGATGCAAACACTCAGAAGATTTAACTCCATTAAACATACATTGCTCCTCTTTCCTATGAAAGATAATCCCCCAGCACTCGAGAAGGAATCATACTGAATAATAGAAACATGGACGCTCGCTGGTATCGAAAAACGGTAAACTTGTATTAGCAGCCCGTGATCAAAAATAAAAAATCTCCCAACAGTCCGAATAGCTACTCTTCTACTGAGTTATCCGCAATTCTTCCAATTCGTGTATGGGATTGCTATTGTTTCTCTTTTCTAAAATTGCCCCCTATGGAGTTTTAACTAAAATCGTGGACATAAATTAATTATTTAAAGAATAAAACTGCTAATAGTGCGTGACAATTCACGATGAAATTAATATGTGCAATGTAGACTCAACACACACGCCAATAATCCGAAATTATTTCGGGGATTTAGTGGAAACAACGGTGCTGAAAATTAAAATTAAAAAATGAGAAGAAAAAAAGAAAAACTTTGAACTCACGCAAAAACCTTGACCTTGCCAGTAATATAGTCATAATAGCGATATAGAAAAGAGAAAAAAAAGCTGCGGTAGGATAGAACGAGGAGGAAAATCATCGCCAAGAACGATGGCGCGACGCAACGATTTCTGGATCGAGCTTTAAACATCGCTAGCGCACGTCCTCCCACCGTAGCCAGCACGGGCTCGTTTGTTGTTTATTCGACGAACGTACTCTGTTGCCATACTTCAGACGGTCCATAATAATACTATACGATCATCGTCCATAAACACGCCGGTGGTATCCAGCTGGCATCAGCGCGTCCACATGTGCATGCAAGTGTACACATGTGTACGTAACAGTTGTCTCGTTCATTATTAAAAGCAGAGATGCGAGCGAACAGCTAAAAACGAGGTCATCGCTACGATCAGAAAAATTCCGAGAAGTTCGCTTTTAAAAATTCCCGGAAGTCGGACCGCATCCCTTTCTTCGACACCTAGGCCGGCACCGCCGCTGGTTTTTCGCAAGTCTAAATTTTTAAACGACTTCATCTATTCTTACTTTGGTTTCATGTCGTTCCGCGAACCATCTATTCCGGGCGGCCGGCCAGGTGCAATTACACATAATACACAGGAGGTCTCTCACCGATGATAATTGTATAATGTCATCGTTTTTCGAAAAAGTAAACAATACAAAATCATTGTCGAATGAAGCAATTAATTCTGCATGTTCGTATGCATAATATACACTGTCAACAACAGCCCTTGCCAATCAGATTACAGTGGAAATTATGTCCTAGTTATCAGTTTAGTGTACTCGTAAGTTGTCGTCTCTAAGTACTCTTTGATGTTTTTTATTCTACAAGAAAACAAATTACCTTGCCACACTTGTTTCGAAAATCTTGATTTGAATAATAATTGGTAATCAAATTTATTTCTTAAAAGTTTCCATTTTCATTTTAAAAATAATGCAGATTACAACACCAGATGCACACACACACACACGTGTCACTGGCGGATCCACGGGAGTGATAGGGGACACTCCCCCCAAAGAACCAAAGAATCTATGAAAAAATCTGTTATAACAGATAAACTTAATTTATGCTACAAAAGATTTCTATGAATTTTACCTACGGATTTTAATAATTAATATTTGATAATATTTTCTAGTAAAACTATTAATGTTCCTTTTTTATTCTATTTTAAACACAACTGTCGGCGATCTTTTGCCATTTTTATTTTGTAATTTTAATTAAAAATAGTTCAATGAGAAATATATATGTATATTTAAACTTGCTCACGAACAACGAGAAATCGGGATCGGATTACTAACAAAAATAAAAAAGAATTAAAGCCTAATAAAAAATACTATCTTCCTTACTATTTCTAAACTACCATTTTAGAGAGAAGTTTATAATTTCGTTTTATTTTTCACCCCCTAAATATAAGACAAAAGTTAAATTAAATTGTATTAATGTATTTTTAAAACATTTTTAAATTTCTATAAAGGTCGCTATTTGATTTTTTTTATGAAACGAGGGGATTTCTCAAATCTACTGCCTACCGTAGAATATTTTACGTAATTATATAATCCCTGCCCCAATGTATTGGATCTGCCCTTTTTTATATATATATATATATATATGTATATGTGTATATAACTCTGACGCTTGCATACGAGTTCTTCTATGATGTTTATATAAGAGCTGTTTTATATTAAATATTAAATCGAAATTGTTTAGAAAGTTTTTTTTTTTTTTATTATTATTTGGCTCAGGGTTCTTTAAGTATCCAGGAAATCTTAACTAAACGACGTTGTATGATAAAACTTACTTTAATGTAATGATTAAGATTCAGACTTTGCATATAATGCATATTTTTTTTGCTTGTAGCTAACGCTTTAATATTTCGTATCTAGCCCATTTTAAGGGTTGTATATCAGAAATATACTAATTTAGTAATGCATATAAATACATATTTTGGACGTTTCGTGCATATTTTGTATATTTTTTACATATTTTTCATAATTACATAGAAAAAAGGTACACATACACACGCAGTTACATATTCGAAGCGATAAAAAAGTCGGAGCAAATGCATGAAGTTTTTAAATTTACAAAAAAAAAAAAAAAAAACAATATCCTCATTGTTTTATTTTTTGTCAAGTTTATTGTTCAATGAAAACCTTACACATCGTGTTTATAAAACCAAAAAAAAACATTTCTCCTGGTTGATTGTGTGACTACCATTGTTGTATCTCTTTACGGACCTGGATGATATCTATCCGCAAATAAAATAAAAATCGTTTTGTCTCCTTCATAAATGAAATGAATTTGAACAGAGTATTTATTTTCCGACCTTTCACGATTTTTAAATTTATATTATCAATTGCCTGAGCTGAACAATAATGTCAGCAAACAAAAACAAACATTACTGACCGATCTTTTTCACGTTAGCTTATAACTGACCGCTAGTTAACAGTGCTACATTATTTTCGACCTTGTGATGGGTAACTGTCCTTTGAACCATGTACCGGATATGTACATATATACGCATGCGCACGCACACTTACACAACTTGTGACAAAAATGTGACCTTAATATCTAGCAGATTCATTTGCAGTTCCGATTCAATTAGATGGAGTTTCAGATGAAAACGAAATCTCTTACACTCCACCTGAAGTGGGCGCATTTAAATATTAACCAGTTATATCTTGCGACGAAGAGAGGTTGTTTTCAGCACTTAAAATTACGTTAACAAACACACAACATAATCTTCGTGTTGAAAATTTAGAAAAAATTTTTATTGTTAAATGTATTACTTTTTATTAACGTTTCTTCCAATATAAATTAACGTAATAGAAGAAAATGCAGCATGTTAATATTTATTCTATTAAATTTACGTAAATTCGTTTTCTTTCTTAAAATCTGAGCAATAATATTTTAAGTCACCGGCGATTACTGCTGCAATCATTTCAAAATTCCTACAAATTTTAAAATTTTAAGGTTTGGTATTTTTGCAATATTCTAATAACGAAAATATATATATCAGTTGAAAAAAAAATTACCGGTCAAGTTGTTATAAAATGGTCTCTGGATTGTTTTTTCAATAATGGATTTGTAGATACAGAAGTAATGTTTTTTTTTTCTTTTTTAACATTATCATGTTTTTATTTTTATTTTATTTTACGTATTGGATACTGATATGTGAGTATAACTGCTGGAGCTCTGAAAGAGGCTATGGGGGCTTTTTTCAATTTTCAGTCATACTGCTTCAAATGCATATTTTTCCAAATTTTAATTCCAAAATTTTTAAATTTTGTAAAAATACGCTGATAAAAAAAAAAAAATTAACGCGCTTCGCTACCACACAGAATAGGCCGTGAAATTTTTGAAAACATCTTTTATGAACCTGTTTTTCACATGTTTCAAAATTTGAGTATTTTGATTTTCAAATTTTCGGGATCTCATAGTATTCCTACAGCGATGAAAATACGGCGTTTAAAAAAATATATATAATACTCTACCACTCATGGATGTGGCTGCGGATTTTCCAGTTTTCGACCTTACCGCTTCAAAGGTATGTTTTCCCAAATTTGCCGCTTTTATTTCGAATTTTTTAAATTTTGTGTTCTTGCAGTATTCTATGGGCAGAAATGCGCCGACTAACAAAAAAAAAAAAAAAAAAAAAAAAACAAATCCATAGATATTACAAGACGAGCTGTGAATTTTTTTTAAAAATAATTTTCTTCAAATTTGGCTTATAATTTAATCAAAATTTGACCCCTTTAATAATTTTTTAAGTTTTATAGTATGCCTGAAATCGAAGAAATACGTCAAGTAAAAAAAAAAAAATTAACTCTAGCCTGAAACGTCCTGTAAGATTTTTTTGGTCTCGCAGCTCTATAAGATATAATATAATCCGATAAAACTGTAAATAGGAAGAAATGTAGAGAAAAGTAAAAGTAAATAAAAACCTTTAAATAGAGCAATCACAAATGGTTATCGCAGCAGGTGTGAGAAACGAGTTAATTGACGCAGCCGATACTATTTGGTTAAAGAGCAGAACGGAAGTCAAGGAAAAACGAACAATGCACTAGCGTACGACATAGAGATAATAATATAAATAAATAAATAAATAACATTATCATCATTAATCAGTGCGGGAAAGTAGATATAGTAAATAAATATACACCTGTAAGACACTCCAAGAGACGACGATGTTAGCTCATATGTTAGTTGCTACGAATTAGCGAACAAATAAAATTAGAGGTCTCTCCCTCCGATAATCTTTATATAACCACCGAATACATTTTATATGCGCTGAGAACGCCTACAATTTCGCGTTATTAGCTGTATATTGTATTTAATATTTAGGTAATTATCGAGCACCGGCTCATACAGACGTTTTCACTCTTACTACGACGGCAACAATACACCAATTCAACATCCGGTCGGTGTTGATAGCAAAGCAGTATATATTTTTTATTTATATATATATATATGTGTATATATATTTGTTTTTTCTATTTCATTTTTAATTGGACAAACTCTTGACTTATGCTGGCGTAATGCATGTTCATCACGCCTGGAGCTTTATTTCTTTACACATTCCTTGCTGCTGTTAGTGCTTTAACTTCTCAACATTAGAAATATCCAGAAACAGTGGTGATTGTGACGTTACTGTGCTAAAATTTTGGTTATACATGTACATATGTACTTACGTAGGCAGCACGGTAGCCTAGTGGTTAAGGTGCTCGGCAACCAAATCAGAGGTGTCATAGGTTATCGAGGAGACTTGTCTCGAACCGGATTTAAGTCGCTCCCAGATTTACCCAGCCTGAAATAATTTTGTGTACCAAAAAAATCTGGGAAAGTAAAAGCGACCGAGAGAAAGGAATATTGTGAACCTTAACTTTACAATCCCTAACGCCTTGTAAAGGATATATGACTTACTTTTACTTTACTTTTATATATATATATATATATATATATATATATATATATATATATATACGTATACATATTTTGTAATATGTACATTACATTATACTCTGCATTAAAATAAATAAAAAAAAAATATATAAAATTTCAGAAAACGTGGTAAAAAAGAAATTTGATATTTTATTGTTGTGGTACCTACGTAGAAGGAAAAATTAGAATTAACTAGCGAATTACTTTTAATCGTCAGAATTTGAAGACGATTCGTGAACATTTTGAAACGAAACGTTTCCTTTAGCTTACGTGTGTGTTCCAAAACCGATGAGCTTGTCGGCCGCGAAATCACTTTCATTTCTTAATCTGCAGAATTTTAAGCAATTATGTCGGTGAAGTATAAGCAACCTCCTACCACATGACGGCATTACTCGGGAATGTGGATATATTAGGTAAAATACCATTGTATGAGTTTAGGAATTGGATGATTTTGAAGTAATAATTTTAGGAAATTAAATAAAGCGCAATCTCGAAAGCACCGAACATGGTGTATTCCGTGCGGTACCCTCGTCGACGCTGACCACAAAATACATATAGAGGAGATCTTATCGGTTAGATTTTGATAAAAAAAAACAAACAATTATATAATGAAAAAAGAAACAAACAAAAGGTCGCATCCCCAATTGCGCTGCAGAATTCTAACGGTAAAGATGCGACTGATAACGCTACATATACTTTCAATCATTCTTTACGATTATTGCTTGCCTCAAAACGTTGCACCTGTTTTATCGACCATCGAGGTCTTCTTCAGATTTTACTGCTGCATGTAAACACTATGATTTACACACATCGCCAACTCCGGAGTATCGTTTGACTATTTGGAAGTAGACATAAGAAACGCGCAGGTACTATCTAGAAACGCGATGCAGGTGGTTTGAAGCAGCTTATACCGTGAGTGTCGTGTCTGTGAACAATTTCTGAGCACGTTAAAATGCGGTCGTAACTTTAAAAACAACTTAATAGACACGGAGCGACCAGCACGCATAATGCTCTAGCATTATAATATGGCGGGTTTTAATTTGAACACATGAAAACGAAGAGGTAATATTTTCTCAAGATCACACAGCACGGCCTCAGTAGGTAATATCATGTACTCTAGAAGGACTGGAAAAACTTATTAAATCAATACATAACGAAGGAAAATGTAAATCTTTCATATTTAGATTGTTCTCATATATCGATTTTGGTCTAATAAAAATGAACCGACAATTGAAATAGCGCGAACTAACTAGAAAAAGAATATACGTTCATTAAGTGCGCAAAAGTAGCCCGAAAAAAGACGATATAATTCGCACAACGTAAAATTTAACTGCGCTGGAATTTATTCGAAATACATTTTTCCGAACGGATTTTCGTAGGGGGAAAAAAAGGAACGAATTCGGGGTTTTTGCGGCAGATATTATACGCTGTTGGAAAAGAATTTATAACGGATCCGTGGCCAGCCCCGTCTACAACGTCGTCGCGAAGACGGTCGTTAGGATTACAGGAAATCGTTGGATACCGTTAAAGAAGTTGAATAAGATTTTTATTGGCTAACAATCAGCGCCTTCACTTCCTCGCATCGTTAACGATAATTCCGGCACCGCCTCTCTCTGCGAAAATAAATTTCCTAAAGGAAAAACGTTTCTTCCTTTTCATATGATGTGGTGTTGGCAAACGCAAATTAAAATTAAATTTCGTCGCTGCGCGAGATTACCATAAAATGGTTTGCTGACTTGTACTAATGTCTGCGCACCTAACATGAATAACGCAGGCAATTTATCAACAGTTGAAAGTATACATGAGAGGAACCAGGTAAAGCGAAAGGAAACGTTTTGATTGAATTTTAATTTTATTAATTTTATTAAACATTTTGGTGCAACTACAAACGAGACATGAGATTAAATTAAATACTTTCGGCGCACATACACAACTATTAACTGAGCCTTGCTTACATAATAATACGTTGTTATTCGCAGTATACATTCTTCGAGAATGTATGAATTACACTTCTGAGTTGATGAAAAACTGAATAAAGTTTACCGGAATGAAAGTAAGAACAGTGTCATGTACGTAAAGTATTCCTTTATGTCTGCTTAAAAAAGAGGAAGAAACTTATTCCACCTAACACGAACACACTAGCATACACATTATTGCTGTAGTATCAAAATATTAATTTCGCGCTACTTTGCTTCAGTAGCACGTGGAAATTTCGAAACTTTCATAGCTATCAAACTTGGAACGCACATAATCAATACTCTTATAAGTATTTTAAAAAAATCTATATTTCAATTAATTTCAGTGATCGAGTTTTGCGTAAACTGATGCCTAATAATTGAGCCTTATTTCGAATAAATATGTCCGAGTATAATGCTTTAATTGTACGAAAATGTTTGGTATTTCTAATAATAAATCTAAAAAGCCGTATTACATATTTGGTTCGCAGGATAGTTGTATATCGGTTGTCGTAATATACGGTCGACTCGCGATTATCCGGATTAATTGGGCGACCAACCCCAGCTGGTCCGGATAGCAAAAAATCCGGATACGCCGGAGTTCAAGGTTAAATACTGAAAATTAAACGAAAAAATGAAAATTAACTTGTACTATAAAAAAGTAAACACGAAAATTAACTTACGATGGTACACATTGACTAGTTTTTAAAGAAGTGTCTGTGATTAAGGTGTCTTTCGCTGCATTCTCTTCCTTGCTGCGGTATATCTCACCACTGGCGTAAACAAATGATATCAGCCCCGGTGACGCTTCTTCCTGTTGAGTTACTCCAGTGCTACTTCCATCGTCTTCAGTTCTTTATAACACTCCGAAGGGGCTCGTTATCCATATTTTCTTCAACTGGATCCTCGTTGAGTACCATGATATCCTCATCTGCCGTTTCTTCGATCTCGTCGCTACCCACCTATTCTGTAACGTCACCCGTATTTTCACATCGTGGAATATTTTTTATTCGAGAAACAAGCACCTCGTTGCCTTTTGAACTGTCCAAAACCCTTTATTTTGTCAATTTCATCCCATTTACCACTGACTTTACGATCTAATAATATTTTCCACGACCGCACTAGTGCTATAGAACTAATCTCTTCCCATCCCTCAAATAACCCAAAGTGATGATAACATCAGGCATATCAATAGTTTTTAAAGCAACCTGATACAGTCCTCATTATTTTCAACGCTTCATATTAGTCTGGTGAGAAGGCGACATCAATATTTTTTCTTAAGGCCTCTAGAATTCCCTTTGATCCGTAGGTTGATGAAAAACCGATGTAACGTTTGCTAGAAGAACTATTGTTTTTATATCACCATTTTGTAACTCCTCAGGTGACGGATGGGAAGATACATTATTCAGAATAAGGATTGCCTTTCTCGCTAACGGTTTGTGGGACAAATGTTTTGCAACTGCGGGCATAAACTTCCTTTGTGAAACCAAGTTTTAAAAATTTCACAGCATCTTCATTTGCAGCGAATGTAAGCAAATATTCAGATACGTACTGCCTATAGCTGTGGATTTTATAAAAACGTTTTGGCTTTTTCTTCTTTTTTTTTATTTATTTATTTATTTTTTATTTTTTTTTGAAAAATCGATTTGGATAATACGGAGTCCGGATAATCACGAGTCGACTACATATATATATATGTATATATATAACTCGGCCATTTTGGCCTCGCAAGGGGTTGTACCCCTTGACCCCTCTTTCTTACATTTCTGTCTTTTTCTCTTCTATACTTTATATAAAACGATCAAAATTGACAACGTAATTCTAAACCGATCCACATGAATATAATAACATAATCACAAAAATTCCTATAAAATATAACAAACGTAACATTAAATTGGGACATTTTTTGTAATGGGTCGTAGTCTAAGAATTAGTTGTAATTAATACATATATATATATATGTGTATATATCGTTAAAACCACTTACGAATTGTCACGATTCCGTTCGATGAACGGAGTTATAGAATTAAGAACTAAAAATAAACGTAATTACACACAGTAATCAATATGAAAATCTATATAACTATAATAGAATACTCTGAGTTACAATTCTTTTAGCGGAACACTGGTATCAAAAGGTAATTTATTACGCAAGGAGACCGCGAAACGAACACTTCTAGAGGTAAAATTTTACAGCCCCTTCTTGTCATAGTTGATGTAATAAATTTTAGCATCGGCCGCAGGTAGAAGGCCATATTACTATATTTTAGGAAGTATATTGCTCCTATTATAAACGAAAGAATTATAACCTTTCTTAGAATTAGATGCCGTATTATAGGGAGTTAATAATCTATATATAATATTCTCTCAGATGTTTTTGACAATTTCGGATATTTATAGTCACATGAAAACCGTTGAAGTTTTTGTAAATTATACATTACAAAACGTGCAAAATATGTATTTATATGCATTATTAAATTGTTGTATTTCAAATCGACAACTCTTGAAGCCCCTAGATGTGAAACATCAAAGCTCCAAAAGCAAAGAAAATATGCATTATACGCAAAGTCCGAAGAACCTAGTTATAAGAAAACTTATGGTGACTTTTCATTTCACTTAATTTCCATTTTGTGCCCATAAACCCCGGCTGGCATACGGACATCGTTGCTCTGAACAAGATTAATAATCAATCTACACCGACACCGTAATGTGTTAGAAAAAGGAAGCTGTTTATGTCGTTATTACAATGTATTTCACAGACAGCAGGTACCGCAAAGGTTATCTCGTTTAGAGGCAGTGAAATCTATTTCATTTCGCAATCCTTGCTGTTGCTATGGCTTCCGCCGAATCATTCCACAGTAGAATAATGGATGCGTCATTTATAAAAACAAACCCGAGGAGGTAAACTTAGCTAATATTTGTAGTAATTTTGAATGTTTATTGCAAATCGCATTTTAAATAAAATCGCGCTATTGAATAAGATCTCAACCGGCAATTACCGTTGCGTAGTTGTTTAAGTGGTCGGGGGAAACCCGGATCTAATCCCGCTGATGCACATCAAAAATATATACAAAAAGTTAATATCCATTTTCATTCATTAAGAAGAAAGTACTTTTAATCTGTTATACTAATTTTTGTTTTATGTGTTAAAAGGATATTTTTTAAAATATCCAGTTAGGGCGATTTTTCTGTTTGAACCCAAGAAAAATGAACGAATGCTACGCGGGGATGACGCCAGTTAAAAAAATACCATGAGCAAATTTTCAATCTGAGAAATGGAACATGAAAATAATAACCATCGTTGAGAACCATGTTCTTGCTGAAATATTAATATTTTAATTATATTAAAAAAAGAAAAGAAATAAAGAAAAAAATGTTATTAACAAGCCCGAAACGAAAATTGTACAAAGGCGGAAAAATTGACGGAATATAAGAGTGGAATTGCCGAGTTTGGATTTTTAAGGTAATTTAACGGAAAAACCAAAGAAGCACGGTTTTTAAGGGCAGGAAATTGTAAGCTCAAAAAGCGATACATGTTATCGCAACTTCATCACCGCAGTCGTCGTCGCTGTGATTATTCAAAGAATTACAAACTTTGTTTTATAGTGGTGGAGAAAGTCATTGAACTCTCGAATCACTTTTTACAGAGCGCCAAGCGCTTTGTTCTCTATAGATCTTTGGTGCTTGATGGCTCAAAATGCTTTTCAAACATCCGGTGTTTCTTCTTCTTCCTTAAATGTAAGCTGATTCCTTTGCTTTTGCATTTTTCCTTCGGTAATGTCATTCCTTCTCTTTTCAGGATGCATATGTTTTTTTGCATTTAACGACGTTGATTGTCACCGTCTCTCCATCTTTGGTATAGTGTTCTTAGTCAGGTTCCATGACTTGTGACTCCTAGCTCAGGGAAAAAACAAGGGGAAAAAACAAGGGGAAAAAAAATTCTTCGTGTTTACTTAAGCGTTCATAGGAATTCTCGTTCATAAACATGAAGCGTGTTTTGTTATAAACCGAAGAAAATGTCATCAAGCCGCTCATAATAGCAGGTCCGTATCTATTGGTCATTTTGTTCACAGTGTCTCTTGATGGCACGGTGTTTCATATTTTTTGATTTATTAATTACACGCTGTTTTTAATCGGTATTCGCTTTTTTTTTTTTTACAATTTCCCCCGTGATATGGAAGATTAAAATACATGAAAAATAAATAATACTCGATACGCGTTTAAATATTATGTAACATTAGAAATATCGATAATGTTAATAAATTTCAACGTATTCAGGAAACTACGCTTTTCTTTTCTTTCTATTTTTGTACATGTGTAATGTGTAATAAAAGTTGGTTAGAAATACTTCGATTACAATAATTAATCTACGATAATTATCGTTTTACGAGATAATAAGAATGCGCTGAAGAGACGATAACAAAATGTTCACCTGAAATGTTACATTTATTTTTGAAAAATCTGGCTGGTGATAAAATGTAATGATTCTGCAATATTTGCTTTTACTTGTTATGCTATTAAAATTATTTTGATTTTTTTAACGTAACAAATTTAGGGAGGAAATAATTTTAATTTGGTATTGTGAAATTAGTCTTTACGAAATTCGTATATGTAAACTACCATTTCCTGTTTTACGCTAAACCCTATTGGTTTACGACCGAAGTGACATAAAATGAGATGCGTTTTACCCGTAACACAACTGACCGAAACTCGTTATATTTGCGCAATAAAAACATTGTGAAATAGTAATTGAAGAAAAAAATTAAATAACAGGTATATTATTCTGTCCGTTAAGTTAAATCTTTTATCGCCGTACAAGCGTAAGCTCTATATTTATAATGGAAACGGAATTTTTCAATTTTGAGTAAGCATATTCGGATTTTTTGATAATTTCGCGACATAAAATAATTAAATACTTTTTAAAGCTTATTCCTGTTTTGTCACGTTGAAATTTTAAAAAATAGTGGCCAAATAAGCGATTATATTTCAAGACAAGAAAAAAAAAAAGAAAGCGGTACTATTTAAGTAAAATATCGATAATATTTTATTACTTTTTTAAATTTCTTAAAGTTTTTCTCTAGAGTAATTATCATAATCGGATTACCTGTAATTTCGACTATTATTTTCGGAAAGAATTAGAATAATAAAGAATATAAAACTTTCGGCGACATTTTAAAATATGTTTGGTTTACGTGTATATTATTCCATTAATCCGACCGAAGTAATTTTTTTAGAATATATCCTCTTAACATGTCTCGCAGTATACTGACAATACAAGTTTAATTTGTTACCTAAAAATAAATTTACTTTCTATTTTAAGGAAAAATCGTAAAACGAAAACCGAATGAAAACATAACGAATTGAAATTATACCTCAGGTTTTAAAGTTTTGAATGGCAAAACAAAGTCCATCGAATGAACCACAACAGCTATGCTACATTACGTTTCTTAGGATTTGCATAATGTAAATAGATGAAATTATCGACAACACTGCCAGCCGAAATTGGAAAACAAATCTCGGCTAAGATTTTTTGAAACGGATGTCGAAATTTTGAGGTGGAAAATGTATATTACATTTAAATATAGTGGCGCCATCGGCATCCGAATGTAATACTGTACTTTGCACATTTCACACTGAACCCCGCTTTTATCCCCCCCCCCCCCCCCCCGCCCCTCAACATATCTATTACGAATTATACACAGGTCAAGCAAAATTTTGTTTTTACAAACGTATTCTAACCGTATACACATATTTTAAGCAAAAACCGTTTGTAGTATTGGAAATAATTTAACTATTCGAAAGGTTAGTTTTTCGGAGAAGCAGCCAACAACCGGTTATTAATGAACGGTGAGGTCATTGTCGGTTAACTAAAAGGTCGTTTACATTCGTTCAAGTATGTCCGGATGTGGGTGTTACTAAACAGGTGAGTTTCCAGGTTAGATTTTACCATCCGCTTTGGGTTCAATATAGAGAAATCTATCATTATGTTCGATAAAAGTATAAATTAGAAAAAAAATTTATATATGTAATTTTATTAATTATACACGAGCAAACAGCAAGGTATAATATCGTTTTATGCATACCTTATTGTTTTTCTATACGGGTAATTATGTTTACTTTTACGAATTTTATGTTCGAATAGTTTCATTTAAATTCCGACGATACCGTAGTTTTTTCGATAAAGATAAATAACGAACACGCGTAATATGCGCATATTCATTACGAGATCAAATAGTTCCCTCGAAACTGTATAAACTCTGAAAGTACAGTTATTTCCTGTCCAGAGAGACTAATATAAATTAATGCGTACTTTTTAAGTAAAATTGAAGAATTTAAAGCGATTATGGTAAGTTTTGATAAATAAATGCGCACCGCTCGAAAAAAAGGTGTAAAAAGAAAAATACGTTTCATATTTGAAGTGGTGGGAAAAAAAAAAATCTGCACATTATCTTAATCTTAAAATTATTGCAACATTTTTTACTGGTTGACAAGCCAAAAAAAAAAAAAAAAAAAAACATGCTTTAGAAATTGTAACGGGGGTGTAAGCCAAAAATGTATGTTTTCTTGATTAATGATATTTTTTATAAAACTACTTTTTCAAACGAGATTTTTTTACATTAGAAAAAATATTAATGCATATATACACTCTATATATATATATATATATATATATATATATATATATATATATATATTAAACAATCTTTTATGCGTACACTCTGTCTGTATGATATAATAGGAATCGGAAAAGTTTCCCGTCGAATAAAAAAGAAATTTCGCTGGAACGGCTATTGATGATCAACCAGTTGTAGACAACTACTCCACAATGGCGATCGGTGTATTATGTAGGTCAACACGGAGAGTTAGAGACGGGGACTTAGGTGAAGATGAAGTGGAAAAAACCGCCAAATCATCGACACAGACACGAATAAACGGCAGAGCAGCGATGATGGCAATAACGAAAGAGGAGTTACAGTGGCGCAGGGTAATCGAGTATCGATAAGTAATAATAATTCGCTACCGATCAAAGCGAATCGACCTGGTTTTCGTTTCACTTTGCGTATCGCGTTGCGTTTATTTTTTACATAGAATCGGCTTACGTAACCGGGCGAAACTGATTTCACCGAGCCGTTTCGAGACCGCAGCACTTTTCCTTGCGGTTGTTGCATTTATCATGCAACGGTCTCCAAAACCCAACGATTTAAAACGAAAATGTACCATTATCCTTCGGAATATGCCCCAATCCGACAAAAAAATTTCATTCCTAGCCCCCTTTTTTTTTGTACGATTTTAAACTGTGAATTGAATTTTTTCAACTTCTGCCTTAATTACATAGCGCTGTGTCAGTGTTTCTTAATCGAAACACGCTGTAACCGTAATTGAATTATTAATAAAAGTAATGAACGTAATAATGAACATTTATTAATAGAATGTACGCATTTAATTCGATCCTCGGCAACTTCTAATATAATAAAATTAATGCAAATCTTTCCATATGCGGAATCTTTTAATGTTGCTTTTTCACATCTGCGCTACTTAAATCGATTTTTAATCACGTGTCGACGACAGTATAAATCTTTAATATCACGTTAAATTATTGTTATAAATTTTCTAAATATATTTACCCCATCGTATTACGAAATAAGGACCAAAAAAAAAAAAAAAAAAAACAGCAAAAACTACCACATCACGTTTCCTTCAGTATCCACCTACAACCGCCTATTTTTTTGATTCTGCAGCTTTCATTTTTTCCCCCTAAAGGGCACACCAACCCAAGTTGTTACAGTTGTCTAGTTTTTTTTTTTTTTATTTTCCCAATCGTTTTTCACTCTTCATCTATAGCAATTTACAAATATACCTACCGTTTTTTCAACCTCTTCTTCCGATTAGTAGTGCCTTATATGCATAAAATGTTAGCGACTATTCCGCTAGCGATTTCTTTGTCTGCCATGCTGCGCAGCAGTTCCGGTACAAGAATTCCCGTCCATTCCCTTGCAACATCCATCCAAGTTCTTCTTCGATCTCCCTTTTCTGCTATTTTTCCTTCGACGGCCAATTTTAAAATTTCGCATTTTTCGTATTTTAATGTGTTATTTTGGAGAAAGAATAGAATTTCTAATGAGAAATGAAAAATTTAGCGCGCCGTTTAAATTTCTAGCTAAAATATCGTTGTTAAACATGATAAAACAGGTTTCGGTGAAAGAAGTATTCATTTTTTGCGATCTAAAGTACCATACGCAATCGGAATTTTTACGTGCAAGAGAATAATGTGCGTAAAAAGTTATCTTCTATGTATATCTGAAAATTGTATATCGAGATATTTATAAAAGGCCGAATTGATTTTATTGCTGCGAATCATCCCAATTTGTTGTTTACGACGGGAGCAAAAAAATTGAGCGCGAATTTTACATTTATCATGAACGATTTTGTTAGGTAATGCCGTCTTTTTTTTATCCTTAATCCGTAATTATACGACCGAGCAATTGTAAGGAGTTTTATATGGCACGTTGTTTTTCGATAACGAGAGAACTCGTGCAACTCTGGGTTTGTGTGGAATCCTTTCAACCTCGTTTTACAATATAATGTTATTTACATTAATATACAATACATAATGCATATGTATTATTTTTAATGTCGTGCCTTTCTTCAAGCTTGTTTAACAAAGCGCATTACATTAAAGATAATTGAAGGTGATTTTTGTTTGGTTGATGGCCAAATGGTTTTACGCTGGGCCAGCGGAAAATAAAAAAAAGGTGATTTTTTCTTTCTTTTAATATACGTTTTTTTTTTTTTTCCGGTTATTTACAGTGTATGCTCAATAAACTTTACAAATAAGCTTTATACGATTATTCGTATTCCGTAAGAACATTTTTAAATACAGTAAAACCCCACTAATTCGACCTAATGCGAACCACAGTCGGTGCGAATTAGCGAAAATTCCAAATTATGGAACACTTCTAAAATCACATATAATCCGAACTTTTACGAAATATATCGTGTACTTAATGTAGATAAATCTGAAAGCGTAACTGCGTGTAATAATTTAAGTCGGTGTAATAAATAAGAAGTATAAAAATGAAAACTTCTAATTACACTCCATGTTTAATTTTAATAAAAATTCACTACAAAATGTATACTACATACTAGAGATGCGCAAATCAACTCCGCTAGAGGAGTTGGATATATATGTGTCCGTTCCGACTGCGGATATATATCCGCTTCTCAACTCCAACTCCGGCGGAGTTATCTCATATCCAGCGTATAATCACACTCTTCGTTACATATTTAACTCCAACTCCGCATAATGCTCGGAAACGCACAAAGCAACAAAACGTCCTTTGAATATGGTGCGCATTTTCTTCGCGCAGTTCCGATTTACCGATAGCGGGTGAAAAACTCTCACACGCACATACTGTTTTCGGCTAAATAGGATATTTCTTATCAATAAGCATAAAATAGCTAGTTCGCATCGTGTCAAATAACACATAGCATTAAATTCGTGGATCATATTACTCATTCGATTTAAAAATTTTAAATCACACCGCGCTATTACCCCTCAATACAGCAGTCTACGAACATGATGTAATTCCGTGAAACAGTAATGTGATAAGGCAAATTTTGACAGTTGCTCGCGCAGCTGTCGCCTTTCGGAGTGGAGATATATCAAATCACTCCGCCAGAAGTGAATTCAACTGTGTCTGGAATGACAATATTTGTTTGTTGTGTGACGTTTTTCGGAGTTGTGATATGTGGTCGGAGATATATCCGACTGTTGCCGGAGATATATCCGACTGTGTCCGACCACGGATATGTTTCCGAGGATATAACTGTGTCCGGAGTTACCCATGCCTACTACATACTACAAATTACATATTCTTTAAAAACACTAAATACAGTATAGGTATATTATTTATGATACCTTGTCATTTGAAAAAGTTGTGAAAAGTTTTTTTTGAATGTGTATTGTTTTTGGATTTCTTTTGCCACAATATGTACTGCTTCATTTCGTTTGAAATATTTATTAAATTCGCCGTTCATATTACACAACCTTAATAATGAATCAACGTGATTTTTAGCATCAGTTAGTTTTACAGTCTCTTCTTGGATTTCTTCGCAGTTGTCTTGGAACCTCACTATCAGAAGAATCCTGTTGCACATTCACTTACGACAGCCGCTATTTCTTCTTCCGTCTGGACATGGTACTACCCAAATTCATCTTCATCACCATTTAACCGGTCTCCCTGACGTCTGCCACATTCTTCACCAGTGTTTTGTAAAATATTTATGTACTCGTCTTCTTCAATTTCGCTTACAAAAAAAAATTAACGCGGCAGCATTAAAAAAAAAAAAAAAAAAAAGAGTTTATTTTCTCGTCAGTCCGAATTATTTCCGAATTAGTAAAGTCCGAATCAGCGAGGTTTTACTGTATTACACACACATGGTAGCGGTTATGAATCGTGGACACTTTAAATCAGTTCGGTATGAATTTTCCATTTTTCCTACGTTCTCCGGTTTTTTCATATACCAAGAAAAACGTTTCTTGTGCCTGTCTCTTAAAATATTGACCCGCATATATGAATCTTTCTTTTTGTTTTTTACGTTTTTTAAATTAAATTAATACACTTTTTTTCTCTCTTATCATTGTTAAATTCATCATATTGCAAATACTATGTTTAATCAGAACAACAGTTAATACAACTCAAACTCCAGTATGACAATATTTCTAGCATTATGTGCGCTGTACTTCATAATAATTCTGGAAAAATTTTTTACGTAAAAATTTTTGAAACGATTTCAACACAGATAATGTGGTATGTGTAACATTATTAAATATATAATAATTTAATATTATCGCTTTGCATGCGTCTGCTTTAATAAACCGGACCTTACATTTTTTTCATTTTTTTTTTTTTTAATCAGTTCGTCAGTTATATCGATGTACAAGAATATGAAAAATAGTTTTTCAATTTCCAATAAATAAATATTTCCTTTTTTCATCATCATTTTTTACGATATTAATTCACGACAGTTTACGACGCGCCGTCGGATAATCACGATAAAAGTGACAGTTTGTCGTCATTTCGCTACAGATAGTGCGATATTTTTTAAAAAAAACAATTAGAATTAGCGGAAAAGATTAACAGGTTTTTAATGAAAGCGCTGAAAAGCGGAAAGTAAAGCAAATATAAAAAAATCAAAAAAGAAACCGCTTTTATTTAAAACATTTACAATATTCATTTTCTTTCGCAAAAACAACGCGCAAATTTTTAATAAAAACCCTTTACGCATTCTTATTATTTAAAAAAATAAAAATAACAAAATTAATTACTAAGAGCAAAATTTAACGCAATAAGTTTATTTCACCTGCACCATTATTTATTGTAACGTAAATGCTGGGGCGACATTGTGACTGAAAGAAATTTTACCGCCATTAACAATGAACTTTAAAAAAGTTTACATCTAATTGTGCATAATTGTAAAAGCGCATACAGTAAAACCCCGATTATCCGTATTAATTGGGGATTCATCATGCACGGATACCGGAAAACGCGGTTAACCGTTCCGTGAGTTTCTATTTATCCCGAGCATTGCGACCCACGTAATACGTGGCTCGGGAGGCTTTTCACTCCATTTCATATTATCAAATGATATATAGCTGACCATCTACGATTGTAATTATATAATTTTCTGTTTTATTTTCTTTTGCTTTATAATAAATACGTATAAATAGTATACTGCATAATGTGATAGCTGTGATATAAAACCCTTTTTTTTTTTAGTGAGAAGGAAACTGGATTATTTCGACTAATTTAATTAAGTAAATACTGTATAATATACAGAAGATTTATAAAATTCTCAAAGTATTTATTCATTTTAAATATATTGTATATTAACAAGACGAAGAAATAAAGACACAAAGAAAAGTAACAAAAATGGAATGAACGTAAGGTAGAGAAAAAAAGTGTTATAGAAAAAGGAATAGAATTTAGACTAGGTCATATTAATTTTCATTATTAAAAGAGTCAGTCAGTTTCTTCCGTCTGTAAGAGTCTCTTTCTGTTTTATCTTCGTCTGGAAATGTTCTAATTTTAGGATGTCTGTGATCTGTCTGCTGCTCGAAATACGTGATCACAGTCTGTAATGCAACGCAGTTTCACAGCTTAGTCGCTATTCTGCTATTTCGACTTGCTCTTCGTTTCCCGATTTTCAGAATCCGCATTGATTTCATTTTTAAAATTTCTTCGTCAGTAAAAATACGCTTAAGTAGGATCAATTTAATATCCACTCCTTCATATTTTTTCATCATCAACATGTATTCCTTCCCATCACAATTTGAAACCTTTTTTGCAGGAAGCACGCGAGTTTACAGAGATACACGGCTAATCCGCCAACCGGTGGTTAAAACACACAGGGATAATCGCGATTTTACTGTACTTTTCTAATTTGTACAACGCTCAATTTCTGGATTTTTTTTATTTTTTATTTTTTTCGATGGGTTTGTCAACGAGGACGTTAGCCTAAGTAATAGGGATAAAGAAATTAATACGATCCACTTTAAAGAACAGGGAACGTTAAAACACTTTCTTTTTTTTTTTCTTAACAGTGTCTGTACGCTTTGTGCTTCAGCAGATAGTGAATAAACATATTGATTTTTAAGGATTATACAATTCTGGATTATAATACGTTCTTAAAGTTGATTTTACCGATCGATAACATTATGACGGAAAGGAGTAAACTATAGATAAACGTTTTTTTCCTTAAAAAAAAAAAAAAAAAAAAATGAATTTTCTAAATGTCACTACTTAAATAACAAAATTACGTTTCTTGGACAATAATTTTACAAAATGGCAGTAGTTCCTATTGTTACAATTTAGCGAATTTTTCATCATTTCAACTAAAAAGGTACAAGTTTTTTTTCGAGAAATATTACATTAATTTATAGTTTATTAATTATTAAAAATTGTTCGCTGCTTTTTCGTGAATAAATATCGTAATAGTTTAATAATCTTTATTTTTTTTTTTTCAAATCAATGCACTAATAACACGTATTCTATAAAATAATGCGAATTAAATTTCAGAGTTTTCTTTACATTTCTGAACGTGCTATTAAAAATCGGTGTATCTAAAAAAATATATTTCTCTCTAAGTTGAAGTTTAACTTTTTTTGTTTTTTCATAATGCATTCGTAGAACAGAGGAGCGAACTAAAAGGCCACGACGCGTACTGCTTCGCTGACAGTAAACATCCTTATATTCGTTTGTCTAGTGGACAGTGAGGGCTGCGTTAAAACAATAGTCAGAAAAACGTGCGAAATGGCTCACATTCCGCGAAATAAATAAAAAACGCCGTTGTTTCCGAATGTATACCCGATGATATCATGTTTAGACATTCTACTGCTCCGCATGCTTTGAAGAGAGTATCATCACCGAAGAGATTTTTTCCTAAGATTCGGTTTCAATGGAATAATAATGAGTTCGTCCGACTAAAAATAAGCGCAAAGTAGGCCTACAACTGAAAAAGAACTAGTGATGCGTGTTTTTTATGAAGGGAGGCGAAAACATAGTGGGAAAAAAATATTAACCAAGCGTCTAAATTAACATACTCACTACTTTACCTTGAGTAGCGAACTGGTTCCAGTGGCAACCTGTACGCAACCGGCTAATTTTTACTGTACTAAATACTTCTTACACACAGCACTGCTTAAAATCACTTCTGATACCAACTCAATTACAGTTTTTAAATATACTGCTGCGAGGATATTTTATTTAAATGATCATATTTCGCGGTTGTACACAATTAAGCACTTGCTAATACGCTTATTTCTCTGATTTCTACTACCTAAAACAATAACCGCGGAATCCAAATTTGAATGTGAACTACGAACAACGGTCTGGTAAAAATAAGCGCAGAAAGTGATCACCAAGCAAAAATAAACACCCTTACCCAGCCAAAGATGCGGCTCTATCACTTCTTTTTGTCCTAAAAAGTTACTTATATTCTATATACAAGAAGACAAGGGATCGATAAAATGGATTGTTTTTCTGGTTAATTATGTTCTTCAATGATCATTCTTAGCCCAACCCACATCACCTTTTTTATCTCAAAATGTTACATATATATATACTGTACATATATGCAGACAAAGTTGTGGCAGAAAAAATAGTACGGATCGAACTAAGAATGACGATGTCAATTTTCCTAGTTCTATACGAAGTGCAGAAGTAATAGAGCTGAGGGTCTGGGGGTATCCCCGAGCGAGGTCAGAGGGCGAAGCTCCTTGCGAGGCACCGAGGGCCAAGTTTTTATCTATCTGTAAAAAAAATAATAATATACATATATATATATATATATATATATAAAACTCGACCATTTTGGCCACACAAGGGGCTCTGTCCTTGACCCCTTTTGCTTACATTTTCTCTTTCTCTTCTATACTTTGTATAAAATTATCAAAATTTACGTAATTTTTACCGGCATCAACACATTTTTGTGTTACAAAATCTAATGGGTGCATGATTAAAAATGACGTTTTCATTTAACATTTAACTTTCGTTATATAGAATTAAGACTTTTTTTTTCTAATGGGGCCCGGCTTAAAAATTAATTACGTTGTAATTTATAATATATATATAGTATAATTTTGATAATCGTACGGCCAACAATTTAAAACTTAGTTTAATATAAACACAAGAGTTATTACGAAATTAATACGTGTCGCGTGTTAAATTCATTTTTAATCAATTCTAATATATCGATTGTTTAAATTATTACGTGTATAATTATTTCATTAATAATGTAAGAAAGTTTTGAATATTTATACAATCTGATATTAAAAAATGTTAATTTCAATAAAAAAAAAAAGGAAATCATTAACTTTTTAAAGCAAACCAACTGAAAACGAAATTGCTGAATGCATAACAGACATTGCTGTCAGTAACCAATTTTTTCATTTAAATAACGCAAATGTGAAAAATAAAAACAACACGCTTAACCGGGGGGGGGGGGCAACTTCTCAGAGAAACAGATTTGTAAATTTCAAAAAATTTGATATACTGTCTGAAAAAAAAAAAACAAAAACATTTCATGTGAGATTTTTTACGTATGAAATAGCGCACTAAACGGTTTGTCAAGCTAACGGAAATTATTTAAAGGCGCGTTTCTTCGTTAATGTTAACGGACGAAAGGTTTTCGCCTACTAAAAATTCAATTCAAAATGAACTGGCCCACAATAAAATGTATATGTCAGTTGGCGGAGCCAGATCGTCTATAATACCGATCGTATACCTTATCAATAGTTCGGGCAAGTCCGTCTGGTGCTTTAGCGCACTTAATGAAACAACAAGGCACGTACTATAGCGGAAATAGCCTCTTAAAATAAAGCATATCGAAAGAGGAGAGTTAAAAATTTAAATGAAAATTACATTCGGTTCACGCACGCGGTGAGAGGAGGGTCTTCTAAACGACAGATATTTCCATAAACTCATTCGCACGAGAGTGATAAGATGCGCCTGTTCCACATCGGGACCGCCGCGAATACAGAGGGAAACTGTTTTCTTACACGTTAAAATCAAAATCCGGTCTTCTCGGCAACCAGCAAAAATCTTACCGACCTTGTCCTCGAAAGAGCGCTTAACCCGGACGACTGAGCTAAAACCAGAAGTGCCCTAATCAAACGGTCATTGAAAAATCGATTGTCGACGAATCATCTTTGGAATTACGATCGATTCATCAACTTAAAAAAAAAAAAAACCATCAAAAAAAGAAGAATCAGTTGTTCAAAATGAGTACAACGCACGCCTTGCAGCGTCTCGAAAACACCAACACAGACACACGAATACGGCTATGATGTGTTAACATTAAGAAAAATTCCTAGTCCGAATAACACGAGACTTCTTTTCCCGTTGCACGGTAATCAACGTTCGCTTGTGCAATATTGGAGATAACGCAACGACGTATTTCCCAAATGCGCGAACACATATACGCGACTACGGAAAATTCCGAGAAAAACGAAGAAGTGCGATCACTCTTAACCTTATCCGAACAATATAATAAATCAATAGAATATTAGAAGTTCGCTCAAACAGGTTTCCTAGCGCGAGTGGAACGGCGTTCGACAGAGACTGAGCAATCCGCAGAAACATCTGGACATGTTCGGCCGATTATGCGCAAATACATAAACCCTGGATCACGGATGTGTGATCAAGTCGTCAAATCGGTCTTACTAACACGCTCACACGAATGCGAACTGGCGCTGCTGATCAATACCTACATGTACATCGATAGTTCCGTCGGATGCAAAATTTCAAAAAGCGAATAAACCGAAAAAATAATAAAAAAGAAATTTAAGTAGCGCAGAATATGTGACTAGTAAAATTATAAATTCGATTTTTGCAATTCCTTTACGACCAGCGTACCAGTTGTTCAAAGCAGTTGCAAAATTCGTTTCTCCTCCACATTAGTCCGTGTATAATGATGAAACACGATGGTTCGCGTGAAGATCCTGCTGTCGCAATAATACTGTTTATTATCCTCCGGGTTAACTAATTGCGCACCGGCCATTTTCATCCATAACGCGAAGAAACACGTTAATGATGAAAATATACCGTTGAAAATCGTTTTATTGGTAAAACGTGGGGCAGAATCGCATAAACTTATATACACATACGTGCCGATCTCTGTCGGGGGTTGTAACGATACTGATTATTCTCATGAAAAATAGGATACTGCAAGCAAACAAAATTTATCATTGCGTTTACAATGTGAGCTGCTTGCAGAAAATTTGAAAGGTCTTTGAGGATAATTGTCGTCACTTGACCTCTTTCTATGAAAAAATAAAATTTAACGACAGATTATTTTTCTTTATTTGATTTACGTTGCTAATTAAAATGCTCTTTATAAATTTTAGCGAAAATTATGAAAGCCATTTTAGATTACGGGAGTTATTAAAAAACTCTACGCTTGCACTACTCATACCGCGTTATAATGAAAAATCGATAATTATTATTCGAGAGTGAGAAAAAATTGAAAACCGCGATTGTTTTTATACACGGTAATTTTTCCTTCTTTTTTTGTTCATATATTCAGGGGTGTTATTTTTTCGGCGACATTAGAATTGAACATCGTTGATTACTTGGACCGACGGTTGAAAAAGGTCTAGTAATCTAAACACACGAATTCCGCACCGGAAGTTTGCAGATATAAAATACTAAAAAAAAAAAAAAAGCGAACGAAAACGGCACTCGGACCATGATATTTGTTGAACACAGAGGTTCCAAAACGGATGGCTGCTTCATCGTACTACATTTTTAATGTTCGATAGTTTTCAAAATTTATCCTATCGTATTTTTAAAATGATACTGAAAATCTACCAACGAAAAATACTACGACACCTATTTATGTATTAAACATATTTCCCGTATAACAACGGGTTTATTAAAAAATATTTGAGAATAGACTAGGTTAATTTTTGAAATACATATAATTGTTTAAACTTCCAGTTTCATTTTTCGTTTACGAAAGAAATATTATATACTTTTGATAAATAACTGTGATACATATTTATGTTCTCATTTATAATCATTAAAAATTCATTCTGGCTTTTGCTATTTGCCAGTTAGCCTTTCACTAATTTAACATACTCCTAATTTTCCATTTCCTTTATGATCTTTTATCTTTCCAGTTTCAAAAGAATTATATTTGTGATCAAACGTGTGTTTTACCTCTTGACACAGCGACACATATTCAATTTTTCTTTATTTAAAAATTACTATTATTAATAATGATACATTTCGCTTTCATATATACTATTAATGTTAATTCCGTATTACCATTAATGTTAAGCAATTATCGACTGTTTTATTACAGGGATGAATTTTTTCCGGAACAACGCAGTTGGAATTCTACAAAGCCGCTGTAAAATAACAATTCTTAAACACATCCTTTTATTTTCTATGATTAGAAGTGGAGCAGTTAAAAACAGTCGAATTACTATGATGTACCATTGCAAGCCGGATGATAATTTTTTATGTTTGGAAAAATGATGACGGTTACGCATTTAAATTTGAAGTTATGTGCAAAAATAGTATTAAAATGCTCTTTCAGAAAATGCATAATGTTCGAACAACAGCTCTTCTAACCCTTGAGCGCTAAAAAATCGCGCCGCAAAAAGTTAAGTAATATAACGAATTTAAAATTACCTAAAAATCACTTCAAAATGTATAACCCGCCAACCGATATTCCTGAAATATAAAATATACAACAAACTTGCTTTGCATCGCAATAAACATTTCCAATAACCATTTTATTTAAACCCTATTTGGGTCCAAAAACAGCAAACGAATTTAGTTTTCGTAAATATATAAATAGGGATAATACTTTGGAAAAAAAAATATAGCGATATTTTAGCTTAAAAATTTAAATTACCGGAGGCTACTGGAAAAGTTCAAAGAAATATTTTTTTCCCGGGCGTGCTATGTATTAATGGAAAACACTCTAAATGAACCCAGATTTCAGTTTCTCAAAAAAAAACTTTTAGAATTTTCGACAAGCTTAAAAAAACTTAAAAAAAAAAAGATTTCCTTAGCGACAACGTAAAATTGTGTAAATAATATACAATCATTACTATGTCGATAAATGAACAGAAAAATAAAATTAACCCATCAGATTTTTTATTAACATATAATAAATAAAAATGTGAATTAAATTTAACCTAATAAATAAATATGAACATTATCATAAAATTTAAAATAAAACTATTGATAGACTATTACGGCGTAGATTCCCTATACAACTGCTTTATAGAAACAACATTTCGCGAAATGCAACCTATCCATTTCTCCAGTTTGCAATTAGACTAATTTCCTGGTTATAAATTCATGTTTTTGTATATTTTTATGTTTTGTTGGAATTATCCCTTGCCGAAAACTATTTATTTTAATATACTTGTCAGTTTGTACTAATTGTAAATTTTTATGTGTCGTCATTTAAAATTTAAATAGGATACTGTGTACTATAGTACGTCGTCGTCGTCGCAGCTCTTGGAACAAGAGATCGCGTGCAACTCATATGATCCTATTTCTGGCATCCGTCACTGTTTTCTGAAATGTTTTGCTAATCAGATTTGATGTTACCATTTCCAGTCTTCTTCTCCCTCTGTAGGGTTTTCCTTGTATTTTTCCCTGTGCTGCCAACATGTAGATTCCGTTTTTTCGTATCTCATGAGCCATATATTTTGCTTTCCTTTTCTGGATGCTCTCGACTATTACAGGTTTTCCTTCTTCTACTCTGGTTAAAACAATTTTATTACTGACGAAGTCTGTCCAGGGAATTTTTAACAGTCTGCGATAACACCACATTTCAAAAGAATTTATTCTTTTTTTACTATATGCACTCATAATCCATGTTTCGCATGCATACTGTAGTATTGACCATACGTAACAGCGCATTATCCTTTTTTTGAGTTTTAAACTTAATCTGGAATCCTTTAGTGCGTGACTCAGGTTGTTGAATGCCTGTTTCGCCATTCCAATTCTTGATTTGATTTCTTTGTCATCTCTGCCATCATTAGTGATGAGGCTACCTAGATATCTAAATTCAGTTAAGTTTTCTATCTCCTCTCCGTCTAAATAAATATGTACATCCCTGTTTTTAGTTCTGGTAAATTTAATGATTTTTGTTTTTTTTGTATTAATCTTCATTCCATATCTTAAACCGATTTTATTTATTTTGTTTACCATTTTTTGTAGTTGTTTTTCTGTTTCTGCCAGTAAAACTTTATCATCCGCATAACTAATTTCGTTTATACGTTGTCCATTTATTTTCACTCCCATTTTCCCTATATTTGCAGCTTGCTTAATCTCTTCTGCATATATATTAAATAATCTGGGTGAGAGTGGACATCCTTGTCGTACACCTCTTTTAATATTGCTTTTCTTATCCGAGAATTCCGCATTTATCTTGATTTTTGCACTTTGTTCCCAATACAGATGTTTAATAAGCTGGAGGTCTGAATTATCGATATTATATTTTTGCAGTATTGTTATAAGCTGTTCATGATTAACTCGGTCAAACGCCTTTTCATAGTCTACAAAGCATGCATAAACCTCCCTGTTTGCGTTCAAGGTTCTTTGTATTATTATCCTAAGTAGGGCTATTGCATCTCTGGTTCCTCTTCTTGGGACAAAACCAAACTGCGTATCGCCTAAATTGTCATCTAGTTTTCGCTCTATTCTGCTATTTATAATTGATAGAAGCAGCTTCAGCGAATGACTCATTAGTGCTATTGTTCTATATTCGGAACACGTTTGCGAGCTACTCTTTTTTGGAATCGGTATAAAATTTATGCTTTTAAAATCCTCTGGCAGTGCGCCTTCTTTGTAAATTTTATTAAATATCTGTAAAAGTTGTTCCTTCTCATGCTGCGTTATGTATTTTATCACATCAACCGCTAGAAGATCATCTCCGACTGCTTTGTTATTTCTGGCTTTATGAATAGCATTCTCTAATTCCCACATTTCAATAATTGGCGCTTCTTCCTTCGTTGTTTTATTGTTCTGTTCGAATCGCATATCATCTTTATACAGTTCTTGTATATAATTCAGCCATGTTTCTTCTTTTTCTTCCTTAGTTATACAATATTCTCCGAACTTATTTCGTATACAGTTTATGTTGTTTTTTCTCTTTTTATGTACTTTCATCATTTCTTTAATTTTCGTATGCATTTCTCGCATGTTATGCTTTGAATCTAATTTTTCGATTTCCTCGCATTTTTCTTTGTACCAGTTACTCTTTGCCTCTGTGCATTTTTTCACGATGTCTTTATTTAATTTTTTATATTCTAAACTTCTTCTATCTCTTACTTCTCTTCTTTCCTCTATCAGATTTATAATCTCTTGCGTAATCCAAGGTTTGTGTTTTTTCCTTCCTCTTTTTGGTACTGTGTTTCTGGCGGCTTTAAGGACCTTTTGTTTCCATGTACACCACATGTTTTCTACATTTTTTCCTACATTATTTCCATCTATCGTTTCCTTCCCTATTCTGTCTAACTCTGCCTGAAACTTTCCTCGGATATCATCTATTTTCAGTTTATTATAATCTAGCCACTGTAACTGTAATTGTTTTTCATTCTTTTTGCATTTCTTCAGTATTATTTTGCATTTAGCGACTAGTAAAGTATGGTCCGTATTGGATACTATAGTACATTAAATGACAAAATTCCGATTTTTAACAAATTTACTTTTAATTCAAATGACAATTTATAACTGAGATCGAACACTGATTAATCGGTAAGATAAAATCAGAACTGAAATTTTCCCGAAACTTGCTTCCCTCAAACTGTAAATAACTCTATATTAAAATAATAGATGCCTCTCTAATTGATCGAACTCGAAAATTTTACATGTTCACATTTGTACTTTTTTTTTTTTTGAAATTTAATCAGCTGATAGGAAAGTATTTTGTATTAATCGAAAATACAAACTTCATGAAACATAATATACCGTACGCTGAAAATTCTACATATTCAGTTAAAAATTATTGTAATTTACACATTATTTTATATAATATTCATGCTAAAAATTATTCTATTTTATGCAACATTCCTTAAATGTGTATGTTCCCTAAAGGTTGGTTAAAAATATTTAGAAAAAGAATCGCACTGCTAACGGTATAATAGCCTATTTTTCGCAAACCCTTAAGGAGGTTTTTTTTAAAAACAAGTAAAATGTAGTTCGGTTATTCCAAATAGCAAACGTTCCCCATCGGTATGATAACGCATTTTGGAAGTAACTGAAAGAGCGACTTCTACTTATTTTATTGCTTCGTCGATTTTATAAAATCAAAGTATTTTTTTTTTTTTACAGCAGTGCGGAATTCGAGTTCTCAGCGGGTGGGCTATTTCGGACGGTGCGCAATTCGAGTCCGACTTCCCGCTGCGTTAAGGGTTGGTGCGGAATTCGTGTGTCCCCATTTTTTCATCGTCGACGTATTTTCATACATAAAGGGGAAAAAAATTGGCTTTTGCTTTTGAACTTATCAAAAAATATTGCAAAGGTTTTATAAATCTCGGACATGAAAAAATGATGGCACTTTGAAATTAAATATAACAATGAGCCAGTCAAATAGATGATACTGCACAGTGTAGTTGTAACTGATTTTCACAGCAAAGATTTTCACACTGAATATTGGTGACGAAATAAAGGAGTTTTTTCAAAAAAAAAGAACTAAATATTTCTTTCTTCTTCAAAGGACGGGTTTTTTGTTGTTTTTTTTTGTTTTTTTTTTTTTTTTTTTTTTTGGTCTGACAACAAGCCATTTAGCCACTAACGAGTTGATGCAAAAATAAAATGCTAACTAAGGAAGATACGTAATATTCAGACTAAAACGAGGAAGGTTTCGGACAAACATGGCCGTAAATGTTTAACATAACCTGCGGATGATTGAATGGAATCTTTAGAGGGGAAAAAAAATTAAAAAACTAGCCAGGACGAGGAGCATATCGTGAACAGTTGAACCCAAACTGAGCAGCAAAAATAGGGAACGGGAATCACAACCATCACCTACAATAAAGAACGGTTCTTGAAGAACGTTCTCGGTTCAAAACACGTTCTTAACCTTGACGAATAATAATGTTCGCGAAAAAATTTAGATATTCTTATCGTTCTAGGCTTTCATCACCCAATAATGTGATTCTTGCAATGATGCAAATATACTCGTAATCGAATTATATTTGGATGCTGGATTATTATTCGTACTAATCGAATCGAAATATAATCGCTTCAGTGCATCATAATAACGTAAATGGTTAGAAATTCGAACTGCTCCTAAAATCGATCATTTAAAAAGCATGTTCTTTAATTTTGCTAAGCAATTTATTAATTTTCCAGTAAAATATTTTCAGTAACATTTAAATATTACCGGTATAACATTCGTCGTCCACCGTTTTTCCATTTAAATAAAGAAAAAAAGTAAATATGGCCATATCGTTAATAATCCTATCGCACACCCGTTTAAATCGTAGGTGACAGAAAATAGCAGCTGCCAACTAATAAATCATTAATATTTATGTAAAAGTTCTTAACCATTCTATGCTTTCCCTGGGAATGATTAAGTTTAATAAAGGAAAATCACTGAACCGATTTTTTCGACGAATCTTAATTTTCCTTCAGTCAAAAAATATAAAATAATTTTTAGAAATGGTAATTATAAAAGATTACCGTTCGCGTGTGATGATCCCATATGGAAAGTAAAAGTAAAAGTGATAGAGAATAAGCTAGAAAAGAACAAAATAAATATTGCTCGAGAAAGGTGTTCGAACGTTAAATTTTACGTCTAATGCGCATATGTCTTTTGTCGATGATATAACAGCATTCGGCTGCAAAGGCAGAAAGGAAATTTGGTAAAAATAAAATGTAAATTTACGAAACAAAAATAATTCGGCCGATTTAAAGATGTGACAAAGATTTCGAAAAGTCTATGTAATATGTCTAAAATCTGCAAAATTTTAAATACGGATTATTTTTTAACGGGAAATTAATCTTCGGATGAGCGGAAAATTTAGAAAATTAAAGTGAATGTTAAAACACCTGAAACTATGCAAAAACTGTTCGTAAAATTTAAAAATAATAATTTAGAGAAAAAAAAATAACCGCTCTCATTTTATAATATAAGTTAATTAAAAAACAGACGCACTAGTTGTTTTGCTACGTAGTTTACTGAAAAATTTAACGAGATTCACTAATTTCATTATTTATTTTTTATTTTTTTTTTTTAGTACTTAGTATGTCGTTTACAATATAGAGGTGTACAATAAGAAATATTTGCCGTTCATTACTTTTTTTTTACCTCATTTCGTTGGCTCATCACCCACAGTTTTCGTTCTTATAGTTTTCCTAATATATTGAGAACAAAGATTTTACCGAAACTCTTTTCGATACTTTATCTCGAAGAACGAACGATTAGCGAACTAACCACCGTTAATATATATGCATGAAAAAAGATCAGTTACCAGAGCTCACTGACTGAAAATAAGACAAATTTAGTAATGATCGGAGAAACAGTGACTCCTCCGTAGCGTTTTATTGTGTGAAAAATGTCAAAAATGGTGTACTCTTCTTCTTCAACAACTTCACTCGGCTCAAATCTGGCCAAAGGCGATTTTTTTAATGTTTTCTTTTTTTAATTATCTTTTTAATCGGAATTACTGATATTCACACGAAAAAAAAAAAAAAAAAAAAAAAAAAAAAAAGTACTAATCGAAAATACTTAAGTAGCGATACAATTGTAACCTTAAAACAAAAACTCCGTTTCGGGATTTTTCCCGACGGCTGCTGAGACGGCAAAAATATAGAATATTTTTCTTATTTTTAACTACTTTAATGATATAATCATTTGAAATTAGTTTTTAAAAAGGCAAAAAGAAACATTAAAAAAAAAATTGCGGGTTCGGATTTTCTCTGAATGACACAATTTCACCTGGCTTGGAAAATGCGCGCAAATAAATTCCGAAAAAAATCGTACTCATACGGCAATAATTACTGTTAGACACGTCGATTAGATGTATTTTATTTGTCGCATATTAATAATGGAAATCAATCTGGGAATTTCCGAATGTGTGTTCAATTTCAACTCGGACAATGTTGCACATTCACGATAATGTTAATTCAACGATCCCAGGCAAGTGTACTCAATTTATTTCGCTTAATCAACACTCCTCCGGCTGATGATTCGGAGTCCGCTTTCAATTTTTCAGAAAAAAGGGAAATTGAACAAACGCTTAACCAGAATTATTATTATTATTATTTATTTATTTATTTATTTATTTTTTATCGATACTGCTGTCGCCAACAAAGTCGATAATTATTTGTTTTTGTTTTTTTTTTAAATGTAAAAAACGGTTTTCGGTCATTATCGAAATAGGTCACGGCTCTTGTGACATGGCGCGTAGAAGGCTGTTGTTGTTTAATTATTTTCCGTTAAAAACCCAACGTAGCTTTTCAAAAACGTATGCGTTATCTTCATTTTTCGAGTAATCAACGTCGAGTTTCACCAGCACACCGTGCAAATAAACTCTCTTTTATTATTATTCGGACGATAAAGGTGCTCGTAAGAATCCCGCCAATTAACTCATTCTGTTCCTTGCATTGTTGCTTCACGACCAGCACCTGTCGACCGCGGAAAAAAAGTGACCACAGGACTTTTCTTACGAAACGAAAATAAATATCGCAACTTTTACACGATCAAATCTATTTTAATCTCGCAAATAATTTGCTCGGTACATAATTAAATCTCGGTAAAATTTCAAAGTGTGTGTATTTGTATGTTACAATCCGGGAAAAACAACGAAGCAGCGAATATTCATTACAAATCGTATAAATAATTATTAGTGTTCCGTATTACTCGTAAGAGTCATTTTTCGAAATTTTAAAGAAAATGTGATTCAAGTTAAAACACGCACATTTATTTTAAAAAAAATTTGAACTGCAAAACACGAAACGAAACAGACCTACTGGGAGAAGAATCTTAAAGTAAATAACTTCCCGATTATATACACATTATGTGTCTTAAAGTGTTTTTTAATTTGCGTTACATGATATCATTCAATCAATCATTAGCTTATAAACAATTCTTTTTATTTTTTCTTATTTTTAAAGAAGAGCGCATGGTAGAATTTTCAATTGTTTAATAATCTGCGTGATTAACGGCTGAGTTAACTTTTTTTTCTTTCACATTTTCTTAAATCGCTCAAACTTTCTATTACCGAATGACAGAAGCCAGAAGCAAACGGGAGCAACTTCTATTTGCCGAAACATACTCCTGTCACTAATTTCTATCAACAGTCCTCCACACGAAGATCTTTTATTTTGGATTATTTTTATTAACATATCCTTCCGTATTCGAAAACATGACTATAAAGTAAATGTTTCGATTTTCGGGGCGATTAAAATAAGTTACATTCTTCGGAAATCAGAAATGAAATTTTTCTTCCAGGTGTAAAAAGAGAGACAAATCTGTTACAGGCATGAATTTAAGAAGAAAAAAAGAGAGAAAAAAAATCAATAGCAAGCGTATAAAATAAGTATACAGCAGCAGGATAGATGCGCGTATGTTCGGGACAGTCTGAAACAGCGTAAAACCAGACATTTGGTATATAATACTGATCAAAACGCAGGTAGAGATTTAGAAAGTTATATAGTTATAATTAAAAAAAAAAAAACAAAAAAAAACAGTCCTACATATATGACAAAATTACGAGTGCACAATAATAGAAACAAAAAAAATATATTATATCTCGTAATACAAACGATATTTATCAGAACTAGTGATAACGATTTAATATGTATGATCAATCATCTTTATAAGTTGGGGAAAAAAAGAAAAAGTTTTTGCATAAAAATATTAATAAATATTTCTATTTAATATATACTCATTGTTTATTTTATTATATATGAAGTGAATTAAACACACCAATAAAAATAATTAAATAATTGGTGTGTTTAATTTACTTAATATATAAAATATTAATGGTTGATCCGCCTACTGTTAATACTCGCTGAGATATGCGATGACTTTTTTTTTTTTTTTACAGCTCTTTATTAAACGGAATTCAAAAAGGGAAAAAAACCGTCCAATCGTTCTTAAACCGTTATAACATTTTTTTAATTCAAAAAAAAAACACAAAAAAAAAAACAAATCTATCGAGAAGAAATGGAGGTCGAAATTATTAACAAAAAAGAATCTTGGTAATTTTAAAATCATTTGTTCGAAAAAGAATAACTAGCGAAGAAAAAGAGTGAATATTTATGAACGAACGAAACCGATCGAATTATACACTTTTTCATCGGCTACACAAGACTTTTTTGTATTCTTTTTTTATCTTTTATACGAGTTACCCGAATTTATGTATATATGAATAGATTTCATGGATGATAACGATTATAATTAGAAGTTTCTACTCTCACACACGAATATGCAATTTTATCAGTTCCAATTCTGGAACTCTCGGATTAACCTACAGAGACGTCGCACAACTGACTAGGACACATCAGCGTATTTTTACTTCCGGGTGAATCCAGCTCGTTCCATTTCATTCCGTTTCGGTTTACTCGCTTCGTAAAACTTATTACCGAAAACAACAAGAGACTCGCAGCGAAAAGATCACTTGACTCGAATAAATCAGCAACTGGCCGCTTCTTTCGACCGATAAAACTGCGCCGTATACACGGAAATACTTTCACCTTGACTTGCATTATTTGTAGACAATTCCGTGGGCAAAAAATAATAAACCGGCTTATGTCTGGACGAGACAGGGCTACAACCATGAAATCAGAATACACGAGACGACATTATAATCAAAGAATCAGCACCATTAACTGCCGTTTGTCGGTCAAACTTCGCCTACCATGTTGCCAAATTGAAAATATCCGTCGATATCAAAAAAATAAAAAAAATAAAGAGAAAACAAACATTAGCTAAATCAAACTCTCGTTAATATTAAATCTGGTAGGTAATGGTCGGTTTATTTTTTTTTTTTTTTTTAAGATACCTTAACTCCATTGGCCCTAATTCATGGAAAAATAATTTCCAGACCGTCTGAATTATTATAATGCTCCCGCCGCTACAAGCCGATTCGGATGAAAATACAAACTAGCTCCGATGATCTTTTAGCTGTCCTATCGCTTCTTCGTTAAACACTTTCCGCTCATTCTTGTACCTTTCGATTTCCGAAAATTCTCACGCCTAGAAAATATCTTATCCGCCATTTCTCTTTTAGCTAATTTTTAAACAATCTCGCTTACTTTTCTTCAACTTTATTTCATCTTCACTTTCACAAAATTTCTTTTTTAAGCATATAGTGCCGTTGTAACCGATTTCACTGACCATCCGGCAATGCTCAAACCCCTCTATTCTTCCGGATCTTAAAGGAATCTGTTCTGCAATGACCATCCTCTCTCACTATGATCTATCCAGCCTTTTGTGTTGCTTTTCATTGCTCTAGTCACCTTTCGTGCGAGTTTCGTCGACATTCCTGACTTTATAATCTTTCCTTCTCATTTTTCCGACATTACTATTATTACGATTTCTTCTGTATACTTCTCTTTTCACTCTACCCGTATATTTGCTATCAGTTCGTCGTGACTAATAAGGTGCATCGGAGGCAACACGTTTCCCTTTATAGGAAATAAAAAAAAAAAAAAAAAAAAAGTTCTACAATCACTTTGGCTTTACGAAAAAAATTGTTTCTATACGTTGCTGTCCGATATTTACACTGTCCAACCGAATCTAATCTTTGATTTTTCTTTTTGCCATAACCCTCTTCTTACTTACACCGTATTCGTCTACGTCTTTCACGGTGGCCACTGGAATATACTTCTTAAGTTCCCGGTGTTCCTATTGCTCCCGATTTTCTGATTACGAAAATTGTACAAAAAGAAAAATGGAATTTTTTTGTCGCTATTGGTAATAACCGACACCGTCGCAGAAAATTTTATACGAATAAAACGAAACTTTGTAATTTATTTTAAAAAAAAAAAATCATTCATATTTCAATGATTTTTTGCTTATTAAAAATATCGTTTTCGACTATTTTTACTTTTTTCCCGGTTTTACATCAAAATTCCCGGTTGGGTGACCACACTGTTTTTACGATTTTCTTCTGTTTTCGCTTCTTCTTGGTTTCCTCTCTTACGCACTCTTCTATCTAATGATTCTCGCTAATTGCGTACTCTTTGAATGTTCCTCCTCTCCGACGATCGAACGTTTACGAATTCTCATTTACTGAAAAACCGTATACGTTCGTAATTCCTTATTGCGTCTCTTACACGTCTTTTCCTTTTCTATGCGCACATTGTTCCGTCTACAGTATGATCGATTTATATTAACAACATCCGATGACGTCGAATTAAAATCCGATTTTTCTGAGCGGAGAGTTGACGACCCCTTCGAATGTCTATACGTGTGTATATATAAAAATGTGTACGTCCGCACTGTCGAATGACCCCCCCCCCACTTTCTCGATCAGTTTTTTATGAAAAAAATAAAAACTGACCTCAAACGAGATTTTTAACGTTTCGGATGGCGCTTAGAAACTTTGCGACGATAATTTTAATTATTTACACCTCCACTTTTCTAACTGCACAACGACAAAGTGGATTCCTTCGATACGGGTGTACGTATATATATATATATATGTATATGTATACATGTTAAAAAAAAAAGAGAGATACCAGGAGGAGTAACACGTTCAATCCGGAATAAAACGTTTAATCGTTCTCAACATTCTCATAACGCGTCGTTAAACAGGCAACGTATGCACAGACACACAGCGCGTTTTAAAGAACCGAGTTTTAAACTTGGCCACCGCGAAACCAACCAACTCGGCTCGTTAAAACACGGCAAAAGAAGAAAATAAAGTTGCGCGCGCAACACAGAAAACACTGAAAAAAAAGGAAACAAGACGATAAAAGACAGTTTTTCAACTGTGGCATGGCGACAGTTATTTCAGCGGGGATATACGAATGGCGAAATAATTACACGCATATAACGGTATTTTCAGTGTAAGTTAACAAACTCCATATTTCGCTTCCTACCGGCTCCGTTTCCGTCCAACCTCGTTTAAAAACTGAGCTTTTACGAAAATCGCAATTACCGCAGAGAACTACAAAAAACAGTGGGTTGTTGGCCCATCCTTTCGATTAGACTTTAAGCGGTCTCAATCATTTCGGCGTCTGGAAGTTAATCGGTTTATTTTTTAATTTTTCATTTCCGATAATAAAATCGCTCTCGATAATGTCGTTACTTTGTTATCCTTACTGCGTAAGATTGTATTTTACTGTTCTCTTTTTCTTTTTTCTTTTTTTTCTATAAACAGAGCACGCCATTCAAAATGAATAACAATCGGAAAAAGAAAAGAAAAAGGAAATAATTGAAGCCCTTTTCAGAAAACTCGATTTATTTAAAGAGGCAAAATACGCGGAAAAATCAACAAACACTAAAAGCCATGTTGCCAAATTTATATTGTTTACACTGTGAGTACTTCTGGTACAGATAGTCAACTAGTAATTTTAATCGGCCTTCAATAGTTAACGTACAAACGCGCTCATCCCGCCACTGCAGATATAACATAATAATTACAAAATTTTGCGGAACCATAGTTAATTATTTGCGACCTCAGTTTTTAGGTATAATTCAATTTTAATCAAATTTTGCCAAAACATCTAGCTCGTCCATCGTAATCGTATGAGATTTTAACAACACCTTTTCAGTCTATCCAACTTCATATTTCGGATAAACGCGAGAGTTCATATCACTTTGTATTTTTTCCCCACACGGCATTTTCATTGTTCGCCTTTTATAACGCTACTTTAACCGGGGATTGTTTTCTAACACTACACACCTGCCGAATTTTAAAACTGATTTAACAACATATGTACACCTACTTTAATTGTTTTTCTCCGACATTACACATATATCAATCGTTTCCGAACGCACAGTATTAAATTTTATTCACTGTCCTCCTGAAGGCGTATCATTACGGTGAACAGTGTGGCGCCGCAAAATTATTTCGTAATCACCGCCGCGATTCTATATTCTAAAACTGTCGGAAATAATATGTTGTACTTATTCTTCACTCGCTAGGCTAACTAATTACACGGTAGTAATACTTTTAAGTAGGTAAATACCCCCCCCCCCCGTTGCCGAGTGTCCTTCTCTGGGGGGGTTAAAGACGGTTTAGAAACACATGTATCATCAAAATGGATTGAAAATTGAAATGATTTCATCAGCGGCGGTTCGTAAAAGAAATAGTAGGCGTATTAATGCTTCGTATTACATCTCTAATCTCCGATATGCGGATGACACCACACTAGTAGCAAAAAACCGGGAGGAAATGTGTCATATATTCTGGATCGACTGGTAAAAATCAGTGCAGAAAATGGCCCCCAAGTTAACAAAGCCAAAACCAAAATAATGATCGTCGACCGTCTAGAGAACAACCGCCCAACAATACGTGAAATTGAGGGTATTGAAGTAGTAAGCCGCTTTACATATTTAGGCTCTATAGTGGAAAACAGCGGTGGATGTAAAAATGAGATAAGCCACAGAGCACAGATTACACGCAGCGCAATGAGCCGTTTAAAAGGAATTTGGGCCGACTCCGCTGTTAGTAAAGGTGTAAAGATTCGGCTAGTGAACTCCCCCTCGTGTTCCCAGTATTTTTATATGGTGCGGAGACCTAGTCGATGACCAGCGCAGACAAAAAACGTATAGACGCACTGGAAATGTGGTGCTGGAGGCGTATGCTGCGTGTCCCATGGACAGCCCGGAGAACCAATGTCTCCATACTAAATGAGATTGGTAATACCCGAAGAGGCTATGGTGCTCTACAGGATACTGCAGTATTTTAGTCGTGTGATCAGAGCGGACAATTTGGAAACGATGCTCATCCAAGGAAAGTTCAACGGAAGAAGAAGTCGAGGTCGCGCGCCGACTAGATGGTCGGACACGGGGTGCAAAGCTGCCGGTCGTACCTTTCAGGATTGTGTACACATCGCAAGGGGGATCGGAATTGTTGGCGCAGTCTGATCAACCGGCTAGCAGATCACGGTCACGATAAGACATGGGGTGAGACGATTCGATAATAATAATATTCGACAGAAACGTTACGAAATTATAATCGCCGCTATTTTTTAAAGAAAATTCGCCGCTGCACATTTTTGACTAATAAAAATCAATACGCAGGAAACGCAATTTTCGGTTCAAAAAAATAATAATTTAAAAAATTTTAAAACTTCTAAAAGTTTAATAATAATTTAATCACTTCCCTTTTTTTTTTTTTTTTTAACAGAGTAGGGTAATTATTTCTACTTGTTAGCAAAAACGCAAAAACTGAAAATAAACCAAACCGCCCATGTAAATTTTATACACTACTTTCTAGAATTAATATTATGGAATCGCTATATGTTGTACACCAAACTTCCTCGGCGATTTAGCTCTTGACATAGCACATAAAAAAATAGCGGCATTCGGAGAATTTAAAAAGAAAAAAGTTAATAACAGTTTCGATAACTTAAATTATACTTCATATTCAGTACATATTGTAAACATTTTTTATTCTGTAGCATGAAACATTTAAAAATAGTCAACATGTTTACGGTTGCGCCTTTCAAAAGCCTACACGCATTAGTGTAAAAGCCTGTTTTTTAAATTGTCGACGAAACGACTGAAGCAGTATCATTCGCACCCAGTATTTGAATTTTCTTCAAAATAAAACAGATAACTCTCACTGGTTAATCGAAATAAATTACATACACGGATTGTATAATTTGTAATAGTCAATTGAAGTGACGTTACTTTATGTTTCCTAAATGTTCAGCGTTGACACAGAAATGTGTTATGGTGAACTGCTAAATTCAGAACGTCTTGCAAACAAAATTGTCAGACGTCCAACAGAGGTGTTCTTCAGGGGTCGATCCCCTTCGCGGATTTCGGAATCGGCACCAAATTCAGATTACAGTAATAATTAGGAACAATTATTCATTGGGTAGAACAATACACAATCAGTCATTTCTTCTATAAGCCAAGAACCGGAAACATAAACGATATTCAATGAGGTTTTTCGTTATTTCTGCAATTTGAATTTGGAGTACCGAAACTCTAATTAAGGTATTAAAGTTGTTTGAGAATTATTTATATTTTACTTTAAAATGTTCTTATCGAAAATAATTTTATTTTTTATTGCATTTCTGTTCAATTTTTAAAGTAAATCTCGAAGCGGATACTTTTTTATTCAAAAAAATTTATGTCATCTTTCAGTTTTTCGCGTAAATATTTTCGAGTGATAATATAGATAGACGAACCCCATGAGAGATGCTACAACACTTCCGATACTCCAGAAAGAACCGTGTATTGATTAAAGAGTATATTATATAATGTAAATTTCGTCAGTATTAAGCTCGTAAATCGCGCTTTATTTCCAATTCATCTTTATTTGAACTAGTACATTTATAGAACTAACGTTGTAACACTTTAGGTCGTTCATCAGCTATTTAATTTTAAAATTTCGAGTTATCATATTTTCCGTATATATTCTAGTAATAAAATTTTTTAGCTAATTCTTGTCTAGATTAAGCAAGGAAAGTAAATCTTTAAGGGGTCTCTTCCACCTTTTTTAACGTTCATTTTAATTACTCTATGATCCGTCAGTACTCACCGATAATTACCGATGTACTTACATAGGACCGCCTCACTGACCGATACAGTTTCTGATAAACAAAGGCGCAGTAAGTTTACATATACATGAGCCGATAAATGACGCTACGGTGATTTCAAATTCGTTTTCTTTATTCGAATCTATATTTATCCGTGATAATTAACATTGACATTTTAATTTTTTGTCTTACTAAAAATCAGTCTGTCACGTTAGAATTATATCGCACCGGGCCGACGAAAATCTTGATAATTCAAATGATCCACTATTATCACCACCATCATCTACATCATTACCAACAGGTAACAACAATATGGTACCTGCATCGACTACCGGGGTATACGTAATATGTTATCACAAACTAACGACGCGATATAAACTCTAATACTAACTCCACTCCGATATAAATTCTTTTCTGTCGCTTACTAACAACACACAACGTGTAAGCTAATACGGTTAAACAAAGAATAATGCCGATCAAAGATTTTAAACATCCGCCAGAATTCGAAGGAATCATATTCAATCATTACGATGACTCAAAAATAAAAGACAACTCAATGTCACTTGAAAGATCTGATCGAAAAACTGAAAAGGTAATCTCCGACTTAAGCATTCTGTGACACCTTAAAATTCAAATACAAAAAGTATCCGCTGCTGACTACTGTTTTTTTTTTTTTTTTTTTTTTTTTTTTAATGAGCTCGTCAACCAAGCACCTCACTCAGAAACAATTATAAATGACAGATTATAAGATATCGATAACAGGAAGGTAACAATGGAAGGGATAATAAGTGTAAAAGGAAAAGACAGGATGATGATATAACGGGCACACGTGGCCTATTTTTCGTTACTGCTGAAAAAGCGATGCTGCGTAGGTCAATTACAAAACCACCTTGGCCTTTGCGGTCACCTTCCTTCACTTCTACAAAAGGTTTCTTAAGTAATCGTTTCATTGCTGTCAAGGTTAGTAGCGTTTTATCAGCGCTTTGCGCAGTCCAAAAGGGAGTACGGTACAATGCTAAAACCATTTTTCGTCTCACAATAAATAACATTGTGTTACAAATTTTCCAATTAACACAGCTATTATTTGCTGATGACTACAGTATTATAAACCAAAGGGCACATAAACTACTATAAGAAACCCTAAACCAGCTTGGCCTTAATGGGCACATAATCTTGGATTCCATTTTTCTATTACAAAAACACGCATTTAGTAATTTTCCGGAAAAGAAAAATACAGCGTGTTCTCACTTTATAGTTTTGTGCAATACATTGAATTTCGTGAAAACAAGGTAAAACTTTGAAGTATATAATTGTATCAAATTAAAAATATATTAAATACATGGCCGTCACGGGGAGAAGCTGCCCCCTGGAGCTTTGAAACTTTTTAGTCAACCGGCTATGATGGGACAATTTGGAAGACTTTTATAATAAAGTAGTAGAACAATTTGCCAGAAACCCACGAAAATTATGTTTTAATTAAGATTTTATTCTTGTTTAATAAAATATTACGCCTTTACAACTTATAATTTTTGTTTTTCCTATAATTCATATCCTCCTTCTGTCACCCCCCCCCCCCCCCATCCACGGGCTCATCGGCTGGCGACGCCCTTGATTAAACATATTGCGTTTTTAATGATTCTAATTGTCATTCTTACAGATTATAAATCGAACAATAATAATAATAATAATAATAATAATAATAATAATAATAATAATGATAAAGACTAATAATTAAAATAAAAATAATAACATACCGTGTCTTCGGTCAATTCGTTTTTCCAGAATGAAGTATTTGAATCAGGAAATCTACAGGCTAAGAACGTCGATGAATCTGAAGTACCGATAAACGGCATGCAATATCGTTTTAAGTGTTAAATTCCATTAATGAATTCGGCAATGTACATGTCTTTCGCCTAACAAAAAAGAAACAAAACATACATCAATCTTGTTAGGCAGAAAAAGAACGGCTATTACGGCAACCTAGACATACAGAACTATACAAGGTATGTTAAACAAATAACGGGAATTTATAAATATTGTGGACAGCATTCAATTTTTTTTTTTTTTACTGTTGCGTTGGTAAACACGCCTGATAAGTATCCTGTGTATGACGGTGGCCACATCAGATATTTAGACTGCTGTCATTACATGTGTTTTAATACGATCCTCGATTTCTGACTTGTCAAAAAATGCATTAAACTTTGCTGAAAGAGGAGAGTGAAACGCAAAGATGTTTTTTAAATATTGCTTCTTTCGGCTAGTCTAAATAAAATAACTGTATACGAGTGGTGTGTGTTATAAACGTTTCCAAGATGAAATGAATGATGGACGCCTCAGCACACATCAACAACCGATGAAAATGTGGAAGAAAAAGGCGAAAGAACTGATTATGAAAGATCAACGGATCACACCATCAGAGAGGTAGCTAGGTCGCTGATGATGTTGGCATATCAATTGGCTCATGCTATGAAATTTTGACGGATGTTTGGATATGAAACGTGTGGCAGCAAAATTTATTCTGAAATTGTTGGTTTCCGCAAAAACAGTGGAAATCGAGTTCTTTTTAGCTTTTTCTTTCTTTCCTCTCGGATAAATTTCTTTTAATAGCTGACTCTGAAGGTGCTTTACAGACGATTTCTTCTCCCTTACCGTTTCCCTCTTTTGAACTTTTCGTGCTTCTCATTCGCAATCTAATACACGAATTATTCCTGTTCCGTTCTATCCAAACAGATCTATTCTGATTTCCTAGTCATGCTGGAATTTAATGAGGTGGCTCTGATTCTTTGGCTCACTTAGGGGCTTCCAATGGACACGCTCTTCATAAATTTCCTACTCACAATATTAATCATATTTCCAAACAGTCCAATATTTTCCCTTTTCTCCAATCCGAATTCTTTTTATCTTTCCGTCCCGCCTTTACCTTCTCTCACCAGTTAATTTGACAAGTTTCCTCTTCTTTGTCGTCCCCTGATCACTGTGCCATAGGTCGTCTTTTTCGATCATAGCTTTTTCCCTTTGTCACTTTTTCGTTTTTCCCTCGTCTCTTCCCCGCGCTGATTCCTTTTTTCTGTGTGATGTCAATCACGTTTTCTTCAAATGTTCCTCACCCTTTCTCAGAACGTTCTCTCTTCTATTCTCAGCTTTTCGGTCTTCCTACTCCATACAATGACTCTATGTTCTCTCATTTCCTTCCTTGTCAGTTGATCCTATTCTAGCTTCTTTCATTCATCCTATCTCGCACCAGATTAAAATCTGATACGTTACGCTACTTTTTAGCTATTATTTAGATTTCTTGGTTGACTGGGCTATAGCTCTTCGTTAATGCACCTCCCCTCCCCCAAATCGCTAAATAAAGTCAACAATGATACAAAAAACTACTGAAACACGTTGTCATAACAGGTGACGAAGCATGAATTTATGACGTCGAAACTAAGGTTCAATCGTCCCAGTAGAGGTCTTCTGGATCCAGCAAAAACTCAGCAAGTCCGGTAGCATATGCTAAAGACGTAGTGCACCATGAGTTTTTACCAAAAGGTCAAACAAGATCAATAAGGAATACTACCTTCAAAGCCGTTTAAGCCAATTCAATTCTCTAAAATTGCGTACAGCATCGATATTACTATTTAAACATCAGCAACCGATTTTAATTTTAACCCTCGCAAAATTCATAGCCGCCGGCAACCGCAACAAAATTCTGTAACCCAGTTGTAAAGCCTTTTTTTTTTTTGATAGCATTTAGTTACCAAAAGTTATCCAAGCGATTTGAGGCATTGTTAGCTCTGGAGACCTTTACTAAAATAATCGAAAATCAATTAACGAAAACCTTCGATGAAAAGTCCGAACGCCTAATGAAAAATTACTATAGAAGAGGCGCTTGGTATTGATGAAGCTACAGTCCAAAGTACTTTTACATTTTTAAAAGCTATAAACCTATTCCCGAAGGTATGATTTTTGGCTTACTTATTGTCAAATTATTTGTAAATATTTTTTATTTTTTAGATTTCTAAAGTGTGTAAATCTGTATAAGATAGAACTTTTTGTTTAAGTGTTTTAAAATTATCTGTAATTATCTAAATTGTAATGTACAGCGGGCGCAAATGACCTAAAAATCGACCCCACTTTTAAATAAATATATAATTTGATTTAATTTGAATTTTCACCTTATCTCAAAACCGCTTTTTTAAACACGTTCACTGCAAACAAACTGCTCCCCGATGATTTTTAAGCTATCGTCGTTTCGACAATAACAAATGTCAAATTTTATAAAAGTAGTGTAACGTTACATCTCGAGAGAGTGGTAGTTTGTAGTAACTTAAAAGACGATGCTCGTAACTTCTAAAAAGTGTGTGTGTGTATGTATGGTGGGAGGGGGGCAAAAGTGTAAAAGTTGAGAACCGTCAAAAGCAAATCCGAGCCAGGTACATTAATAGATAAAATAACTAGTAAAGTTGTGTGTACAGAAAGTATACGACAGGCACAACCGTTAAAGCTCGACAGAATGTAAATGCGAAAAGCAACATTCGTTCGGACAGATGGAATTTCAATCTCGCTAAAAGACTGAAGTGGAAGCGGACTTCTACCGATTTAAACTGTGTAAATGTAACTCTAATGATTTGTTCGACCTCGTATAAATTAAGAAGCGATTCCTCGGTGTTATAGTATTAGTACCAAATTTACTAAGAGTAAGAATCAAATGGCGAGATCTGTGGTTCTTATAAACATATCTATAAAGTTTCACTTAAAGAAAAACAAAAACAAATAAAAAATTAATGCATTTATTTTATTAATGTTTTTCATTGATTGTTGGATTCTATAAAAGTCTTATGGTAACTAAAATATGAAATATAAGTTTTTGATGTAACTTCATCAATACATGTCCAGAAAATACCGCATCAATGGTAGTTCCGTACTTTGTAGTTGATTCATTTGGATTATTATTAATAATTGAAGTTCGGTTTGAAGAAATCCTATTAAAGGCAAAGAATCGTCTGATGTAAAACTGGCGTTGAAGTCTCCAGCTAATATCATTGGAAGTGTATGTAAATTTTCTTTTAATAACTTTAAATCATTGAGAGTGAGAGGGAGTAATTTGCTGTGTATAAATTTAACTATATCATGGACCCTTTGATTTGGAAAAATATAATAAATGGCGATTATTAATTTATTTTCCATCTTCCGTCTTACATTGAACAGTACATATATCCCCAATATCTGTTTGACTAAAATCTAATTGCGTACCATTGTGTATTGGCATATCAATATTAGATGTAACAATATTTGACTAATCATTTCTATTATGATAAACTGCAAACCCTTCTGCTCAAACGTTCTCGCGTTTAAATTTCACGATGCAATCGAAATTTGGTGGGTCGATGTTATCGGTTAAGATTAAAATGCGGTTTGCTTGAGTTAGAGTTTCTTTTGAGATCATTGACATTCTCTCTCTATATGCTCGATGCCTCTTTTTCGATTCTTTATATCCATTTTTTGTTTGATTATTAATTTTTGATATTTTCAGTTCTAATAAATTTATTTTCTTTTTTTTTGTATATATATATATATATATATATATATGATATATCAAAATGGTATAAAATGCAATAACGTGCAACATAAATTTTAATTCAATATATTACTGGCTACGTGTCTATTACAAATTTTTAGATGTATTCTTAGTTATTCATAACGTACTGTCGCTCGCTCGCTCGCTCGTTTTTCGTGTTAACTCCTGATAAATTTATTTATATATAAGACGCGCCTAAAGAAATTTCGCCTTAAAATTTTTACATACAAAATATTTTGACGATATTATTACACTAGAATGACAATTGCTAGACTTCATTAACAATTACAAACTCTGGTTAAATAATCATATAAGATCAAACGCGGGAATCAAATTAAACACAGTATAATACGGGAAAGGATTTTTCCTTTTTTAATTTGATTTTTATTTTTGGCCGTGGAGTTTACCCGTTTAGCCACTTTTAACTCGAAACGGAGGTCAAAGTGATTAAAGAGATCTTCCGAATCCGATTTTATTTCCCATAAGCGTAATTTACTGGCCTTGAAAATTTTACAATGTAGCTTAGAGTTATTTATATACCCCTGTACTGTTAAATTGGAGCAATTCCTAAAAAAAACTTGCTTCGATGGGGAAAAAATTTAAGTCGTCTATAAATTTTTGGAAAATATTAAAAAATTAGTATTATTATAAGCTTAATTTCTTTTTTTTAATGCAATTTGTAAAATATGTTTACTATTTTTTTTTTTTTTTTTTTCTGGTAAAGAAAACCTTTTCTCCTACTTCGCCAAATTTTACAAATCCTCTTGGAACACTCAAAACTATATGATATAAATCTTCTTTTTCTTTTTTCTTTTTTAATACACACACACATATATATATATATAACAACATATATATACACGTCATCATCATCAACTCCCACTCGAAACTGACAATGAGTATGGGCTCTTCGTGAATCAGCTTCCATGTTTATATCTCAAACGCGAGATTAGACCAATTTGATGGGTTGCTATGAAAGTACGTAACTGGCAAGCTAATTGTTGTCCTCCAGTATTATTATTATTATTATTATTATTATTGTTATTATTAGCGACACGAGTCTTCCTTTTCTAGATCGATTTAAATTCTGTTATTTGGGTCACCATATTTTCCCATTCTTTGCGATCTTGAGCTTTACTTTCTCGTTTATCAACCCTCAGCTTAATCCCTAATGTTATTAAGTTGTTGGTAATGATTTCTTTGAAACGAAGCCGCGGTCTTCCGAGCGGTCGTCTACCGTTCTCGATAACTCCATACATCATAATTTTCGGGATGCGATCTTCCTCCATTCGCAGCACATGGCCAGTCCAGGTGACGCGCTTCCTCGCTAGTAATTGCTTTAATGATCGACACTTTGCTCTAGCCAGCACTTCTTCATTTGATATATGGTTCGTCCATTTTACCCGAAGAATTCTTCGAAGGAACCTACGATGATTGGTGTCACTTCGTTATTGGCCATCACCGATATGACTACCGCTTTGTATACAGCTATTTTTGTAGCGATCGAAATATCTTTGTTATTAAAAACACGACCCTATTGTCTACTATATGCAGCGCTCGCACTTCTAAGCCGTAATGAAATTTCATCATCTAATGTCGCATTCTTATTAACTACACCGCCCAAATACTTGAACTCATCCGCCAATCGAATTTTGCTTCCATGTATCTGCATGTCATTTAGGTTTCCGTTAATTTGTGTAATTTCCGTTTTGTTAAAATTTACGTCCAGCCCAAAATCCGTGTAAGTCATCTTTAAAGTTTGCACTGCTTCTTTTAGCTTATACGCCTTGTCAGCAACTATTACAAATCGTCCACGAATTCAAGGCTCGTTAATGTGAACGCTTTTGTTTGCCGCTTTGAGTTAAATTTGGCAAGGTTGTATAGCCCGCGCCATCGAAGCGGAATTTGAGCCGGACGCCCACCCCGGATATGCGTTGGTTGAATGTCCGATGCACCGTACTCATGTAAAAATTGAAGAGTGTAGGTGCAGCCTTGCTTAACAATATATATATATATATATATATATTCAAAAGAACCTACCAGCCAAAATCTTATTAAATCCTCTTCAAGCAAAATTTTAGAAGCACCAGAAACAGTTTTAAAAACTGATTTATACATTTTGTGGAAACTTTAAAATAGTTACCCCTAAAAAAAGAAAATAAATCGAATAAATCGGCACCTTTTAAAACATTGGAGCGGCACACGAATAATAATAATTTTATAATTTAATTACAAATAACTAAAATAACTTTCGAAGTGTTTCCACTATAATCATTTCATCATTAGCCCAAAAAGGCACGCATGGTGATTACTTAAATATAATTTTCAAATTCCCAGTTTGTTCCCGGGTTTCCAGGTCCAAATCCTCCCGATTTCCTGATTACTAGAATTGTACAAAAAGAAGAGTGGAATTTTTTTGTTGCTACTGGTAATATTTGGCCGCCGCAGCATATTTTATTTGAATAAAACAGAACTTTGTAATTTTTTTTGAGTAAAGTACATTAAAAAATGCATTCATTTTTCGTTTCAAACGATTTTATTTTATTAAAAACGTCATTTTTGGCTATTTTTACTCTTTCCCGGTTTTACAGCAAAATTCCCGGCTTATTCACGGTTTTTTCCCGGTTTTACAACAAAATTCCCAGCTTATTCACGGTTTTTTCCCGGTTTTACAACAAAATTCCCAGCTTATTCCCGGTTGGGTGGCTATTCTGACACGTAACTTAAGAAATCTGCCGCATTTACGCGTCCTTTATCTGATAACGATGACATAATCGAAAAAACGTTTCCAGAGTAGTACTCCAAGTACTCAATATACATCTTTCAAGTTATTTGTGTTATACTAGGTTAGACATAAAATTTTTTTTAAAAAATACAAATAAAAGTTTTAATATTATCATTAATTTATTTAATAGACTGCGCACGTAAAAATGTTTTAATTTATCAAGGATATGTATCTCTCTCAAATTTTCTTTCTTTTCTTCGTTATTATTACAAGTTTACCAGCGTTAAAATCATTTTTAAAATTGCAACTATTCTTATAGTTTTTTTTTTAATATGTTTTTTTTTTTTTTCTGTTATCAATGGAAACAAAGTTAATAGTTGTCAGAAAACAGTTTTTTCTTCAAATTACGTTGTTTACCTATATCTCGCAACAAGAATATTGCCGAACGCCATTTCGCACTAAGGCGGAGAGAGGCGAATAACTAAAAATAACCTTTTTAAAGCGCAACTGTGGCACTAGGTGGGTGGAAATTTTTATAAAAATGAAAAAAGAAAAAACTAATCCGAAAATGTGGCCTCGATCAACTAACAACTGGATAAATAAACAAAGCAGAAAACCGGTACATATTTACCACAGCGCCATCGCTAATAAAGAATGAAAAATACAACGACTATAAGATTCTTGAAAAGAATCCACGCAATATTAATTACATAATTGCTACAAATAATCGATTCGCACGCATGTACCATTTTAAAAACATGCATCATACTCACGCACGCGTGCACACGTGCATCTTACACACGTGTTATTTTCCTTTGTTAATACAAATCAAATATGTCGACATCGTTCAGAGACCATCCTACACTTCTTTTACGTTTTCTTTACGTTAAAAAGTCCACATCAAGATTTCGAACGAGTGATAATGTTACGGTTTCCCTTAGAAAACGAATTTTTACGTAAAGGATGGTCCCGAATTGAAATTAGGACCTGAGACCAGTCAATTTTAGTCATAATGATAAAATATCAAGATTCTTAAATGACGTATTTACATATAAGGCGTGCAATAAGATCGCACTGATATATAATAATGTCTCTAATTTTATAAATTCTATTTTGAATTATAATAAAAACATATTAAAAGATAATATTGTCGCCTTTTTAAATTATGTTACAGAACTTTTTTAGTAATCGTTTTCGGGAAGTTCTAACCCCTTAAAACCCCTTCGAGCATGGCCCGTGCAACTGCATTTAAGAATCTATTGCTTAGGATTTTTTCATAATTTGATTACATTTATTACTTAATTTCACGTTGTAATTAGTTTTAAAGAAATAACTAAATTATTTCTTTTCAGATTTTCTTAAATTAGTCACCAAATTAGAAAGAAAAAAAAAGAAAACACAAGACCAAATTTTCAAAAATAACATGGCCACACTGGCACGCAGCAATGCCCGTCGAACGGTACGAATTGTAAATAAGCTCGAGCGAAACTACATCGAAGAATTTTACCTACCACAGGCCAGCACACATAATGAAGACGCAGAAAGAGACGGGTGTGTGAGAGAAAAAATGATATATTTAAAGTTTTTTTTTTTTTTTTTGCATCCTCTGCACTCAAAAATACAGATGCACCAGAATATTATTAATTTTGATTTTTGGGGCGATTGCAATTAAAAAAAACTGTCGAATTTTAGCCTTCACTATTATTTCTTCACTTTTACGTTTTCAAAATAAAATCCTGAGAGAAATTACAGATGCCCCGTGGTACATCATCAATCATACATTAAATACGGATCTGTATATAAGTACAATCAGTGAAGAAACCAAAAAAAAAAACAATATGGTCGAAAGCTAGGGCGCCATACAAATAGCCTGGCCGTTGCATTACTAGACAGTTCCAATGAAATCAGACGCTTGATAAAGTCAACAGACTTGCTGTAGGGTTCAAATATACTAAACCGGATACCAGATGAAACTCGTATCGCTGAATAAGAGTTTCCACAAATTATCATCACGCACACGCCAAGTGCTAGATAACCCCCTACAGGGCTAGTCGCACACTCGCGGAAAATAAAATAAAAAAAAAAACTTTTACAAACAACACCGCTACATTTATTTACTGATTTTAACATTTCCCGGAAGTACGCTTACATTTTCCAACACCGGAAGTACAATTTATCAAGGTTAATATGTACCTCCCCTTCCTCGCCCACTTATAATCTCACAACTTACATCAACCACAACACAAGAAGCTATTGTTGTATCAATTCCTTGTTGATCTTTTTTAATTTTTCTCAACAAAATTAACACTTCATTCATTTATTTATTTATTTTTCAGTTTTGTTTAAAAATATCGACTAATTAATTTTATAAACCGGACTAATGAAATTAACAGTATGAAAAACAGTTTTTGTTTTGTTTTTTTGTTTTTTTTTTTTTTTTTGGTTTATTCCAATTATATTTGTTCTATATGTTTTTATCGCTGCTTAATTTTTATTTATTTTATTTTTTTTTAAATTAAATTATTTCGATTGTCTTATTTTTAATATTTGATAATTAACGAATCATCGTACAGTTCCGGTTCTTCTTTAAAGACTGGTCTGTGATTGATAAAGTTCGTTAACGACGATTAATTTCAAGATTTTGTTCGTTTCGATAATTATCCGTTTTAATTATTCTTTTCGGTTTTCATTTAAAATTACTTATTTCTAATGGTTTTCTGGCTTTTTCTCTGGTTTTTTTCTTTTGAAGATCCTTTTTACTTTTTTTTTTCTGTTTTATCTATTTTTCATTATTTTCTCTCGATCATCCATACTTTTCTGCCATTTTTCAAGAATTATACGATAATTTTTCGGAACATAAGCCCTTCCAAAAGTCTTACTGAGAGGGTCCTCCAACCGTCAGAGTGAACTTAAATGCACAATAAAAATTTTTTTCTAAAATGAATATAAATATTAGTCGTCGTAAAAATTGGCCTGCCGTTATAGAAAAATTCCTTTAATCGAAAAATTAGAAGAAAATTGTGAAAGAAGAATGGAATTCTTTTTTTGTTACTATTGATAATGTTTGACTAAAGCAACATATTTTATACAAATAAAAAAGAACTTCATCATTTATTATTGAGAAATGTACATTAAAAGTGCATTCATTTTTCGCTTCAAATGATTTTTTTTTTTTTTTTTTTTTTTTTTTTATATGAAAACTATCGTTTGACTATTTTCACTTTTTTTCCCGGCTTATTGCTAGGTTTTCCAGGTTGGGTAGCCACCCCGGCAGTACGCAACTGTATCATCGGTAAAGAGTGTTACTTCAAAATTTTTCAATTTAGGAAAATCATTTAAAAATAAAACAAACAAGAATGGCCCAAATATACTATCGTGAGGTACTGCAGCGTGTGAGACTTCTTCTTCTTCTTTATCCGCCGTCTCCAAATTGAAGGTTGGCGATCCACGATTGAAAATTTTCTTTTACAATGGCCGATCGGAGGAGTTGTATAGAAGGACAGTCGAACCAGTTGATAATATTGTCCATCCATGAATTTTGTCGTCTTCCTCTCGATCTCTTCCCATTTATCTGTCCTTCCAAAATGACCTTCAGAATTTCGTATTTGGGGCCTCGTATGATGTGTCCGAGGTACTGCAGCTCTTCCGTTTCTTGATGGTAAGCATTAATTCAAGGGTCTTTCCCGTTCTTTGAAGTACCTCGATACGTGTGAGACTACATTAGTAGAAATAGCACTATTAATTTTAACCGAAAACCTCCTTTCACTTAAATAGCTATTTAAAAGTTTCACGAAATGAAAAGGAAAGTTATATTTAATCGATAAAATAAACCGTGATACCAAGTAATATCAAAGGCTTTTCCAATAACTAAAATTAGCATACACCTGATTTTATTCAAAAACTGTCAGTTATGTATTCGGTTAAACAATTTACTTGTAACGCGGTAGACACAATTATGGCAGAAATCCAAATTGCGTTGGAATGACCATATTATTATCGTAATAAGCAACTAATCTATACAAAATTTATTTTATCACGATGTTACCCTAAGTCAGTCGATAGTTTAATGAAATACCAATATTTTTACCTGACTTGGCAATTAAAACGTTACGGTTGATTCTTTCGATTTATTCGGATAGAATCCAGTAAGAAAAATTGAAATAATAATAATAGTAAGTTTAACTTTAACTTTATTCGGTAAATTTTTTAATATTCCGTATATTATTACAGGGATGATCTGTAGAGTGTTTATTTACTTTGGAAGGTGAGAAGAGTCCCGGTTGATTATTAAGGTTATTATTCATTAAGGTTACTAATATTTTGTTCGCAGTATTTTTTAACTTGATTAGAGTGATATTATTTTGATATGAAATGTGAAGGTTATCATTCTGTTTTTAAATTTCAAGGAATATGTTAGCTAAAATATTAACTTTGCCTTTATTTGTGTACATTTAGGAATGCGCTTTTCGTAAAGAAATTATCTTTACATTAGGTTTACTTGATTTAGCATGAAGCTTTTCATTGTCATATAATCGTAATTTAAATTTGACTGGTTTATTAAAAATTTTTAACATGCAACAAGAAAGACTAAAAATATAATAACGCGGTATAAAATAACGATCAGATTGTCCAACAATGCAACGGTAAGAATAGATCTCTATAACAGTTGTTACCAAGGTTATCATAAAAGTGATAAGACATAAACTGTGTAATTTAACACGATGAAACAACTTTTTATCATAAATTATCTTTTCGATTCGTCCAGGTAGCGTAATAATATATAGAAAATTTACTTCCCGCTGTCTACATGCTTTTTTGGAGTTTCTGCATGCTTGCGTGGCCACTGCTATTTTCAACGAATAAGTTCATAAAATTACTTATTTCACAATGAAATTCTTGTATAAAGTTTGCATATTATAACTCATATCTGCACGCACATATTTCTGTATTCAGCTGAACAGAACTGCGCCAGAAAGATCCTTCTGTTCGGACGCGAAAACTTTCTTCATCGATTTTTTTCTCGTTTTGTTACGTTGCAATAATAATTCGGTGAAGGAGCATGATCTTCCTTAATACTTACTCCCGCACAAGTATGCTTCTAGAAAGCCTGACCATAGCTGTTGTACATCATGTGACAGCATTATGAAGATGGAAAAAAGTAATTAATAAAAATCAACAGAATTACTCTCGAATTGAAAAATGATAAAAAGTAGAACAGCGAGAATGCTAATAGTAAAAATTTAATTTCAAATCAATACGGTGTAATTATTTAAAAACCCTTGAATACGCATATTAGCGTGTGTGTTGCTTACAGTGGGAGTAATGGCTGTGCGGATAATTCGGACTTTCCCAATATTCCTGTACGGCATATACTATGTGTAGTGGCACAATTTTTACATCATTATACAAACATATCACATTAGCTTATGTCTTACACTCGTGACTTAAATTCTCATATCTTGCATTCATTCATTTACTTTAAAGATAATAATACTGATTTGCGGGTGCACATTTAAAAAGGTTGGCATTACGCGCAATAATTGATTAATTGATCGTGCGAAGTTTAACATTCATCTGTGTCTGCGATGATCATGTGATACTGTTTGTCTAGTAGTGTGTATTAATGATTGTGTATATTGTTGTTTATGCGAATTATTTGTGTATATTGTTGCTGTATGTTACAAAGTTGTTTTCTGTCAGCAGAAGAAAAAAATGTAGTGCTCAAATTTTCTTCTTATTGCGTTTCCTTGTGCTCTCACTTTTGGCTTGTCATATTATATTCATCGAAATTTTTCATCATTCAACTGACTATTATATGACCCACTGTATCATTCTTTCTACTTTCCATAAAAAATTATTTTTAAACTCCGGCTTTCTGTTTTTGTCTATTATTAAAATGTAGGAATTTCCATATACTACACATTCGTACTTTCTTTTTCCTTCTCATCATTTTTATCTTCCTTTGGTCATTCTTAGCCGCTATTCTGTTTTTTTTTTTTTTTTTCTATTTTTGTATTGTATGCTCTCTTTTTTCCTCTTCGTTTTTCTTTCCTATTTCCTAATTACGCTTATGGTTGGAAGTTGTTTTTTTCTGAAAATGTTTTATCAGTATTTTAAGTCGCCTTTTGTAATTAACTAAATCAATTCCGACCTCTACTGGTAATCTCGGTTATATGCGTAGGCGTTGTTTATGTACTAAATTGCAATAACAATTGACCGGTAACCACTGGCGGCGCGATTTAAAGCGACATAAAAATGCGAATGTAATTCGTTCTGATATTTTATCTTTAAAATAATTCGCAAAACGGTCGCAACGGGTAAAAATATAAAATAGAACCGACTAAACTCCAATTAACATTTACAACCCGTAACTGACATAGGACTCCTACAGACGTCGAATATAATATCTTCTGTAATGTAACAGTAATCGGGCAAGCTGTGACTAGAAACAGAAATTTATTATTAAAAATTAATATACCGACATGTTTCGGAGACAATGCTGGACAATATCATGGTGAAAAAGTACATTAGAGATAAAATGTAAACAGTACAAACACGGACTAACGTTGAAAAATCGATCTATTTAAAAACGATATATCGCAAAATGGTCGAAAAATACATATATAAGTGAAAAAAAAAGTAAATGAAAAAAAATAAAATGTAAAAGTGTAAAATTATAAAATATAGAAATTATAAATGATATATAATAAAAAAAAAAATTCTTCTAAACAGACTATATAAATAATGTTTTAAAAAATTTTAAATAATGGGTTGTTATTAAGTATCTGAATGTTTAATGCGCAATATGCCTATATTTATGAATATAATATATCTCAGCAAAGTTTAACATTTTTTGGTCATTAATTATTCGCAATATGTTTAAGGCTTTTATTCATTTCTAGGGTAGTGTTTAGCTGTTATTATAATATGTTCGGTCATAGTTGAATTTTCAATATAGCCATACCGGACTGCATATGCGCATGTTGTTTACATCACGCCATGAAATTCCTACAGGTCTGTCCTCTATACAAGGACGTCGCCAGCCGATGAGCCGGTGGGCCGGGGATAAGATAACAGAAAGAGAATATGAGGGTTATAGGAAAAATAAAATGTATAATTTGTAAAGGCTTAATATTTTATTAAACGAGAATAAAATCTTAATTAAAAGTTCGTGGGTTTCTGGCACATTGTTCTACTACTTTATTATAAAAGTCTTCCAAATTGTTCATGATTCCGCGCCTATAAATAGTAAGGTTTCGAGGTTCCAGGGGGGGGGGGGCAACGGCCCTCCTTTGCTCACCCATGCTTCTATATATATTTAATTACATGTATTGCGAATAATTCTGTAAATAGCAAATTTATTATATAAGTCATTTAGCGATGTTTATATTGCTATTGATATTTATAATTTTGTTAAATAAGTTATTGCCAATTTTAAAATCTATTTTGGCTATTTTGGCTATTTTGTAATATGGTTTTTAGATGTTGATAATTGTGTAGATGTTTTTATTTACATAATCCATTGTATATCTGTTGTTTTATTATGCAAATGTTTTTTATTTTTATTGGCTATTCTCTTTAAATATTTTCTTTATAATGTTTAATTCTCGGTTTATACTTTTATTATTAATTTGAGATGTGTGTATAGTCGATGTATATACACGTTGAGAAAAGAAGATATTTAATGAGAGATTGGATGTGTTGTTCATGGTTATATTAGCAGTTGTTTCCTTTCTAAAAATTTCATATATTAGTTTTTTATTAATTATCGATACGTTTATGTCTAAGAAATGTATATATTTATTTCCAATTTCTACTGTATATTGTAACTCTTATCATTTCTATTATTCAGAAAAGTATGAAAATTACTAATATTTATTTTATTTAATGTTCACATCTGAGATGTTTCACGTTTATATTTTTTCATTATTTTTTTTAATATATTATGGATTTCAATATCTCCCATTAGATTAGTGGACACTTACTATCGACATTTTTTATAATCATATTTACTATAGGCAGATGGCATTTTTTTATATTGCTTTAATCTCCCTTTAAAATTATTTATAACGGAGCGTGTCCGTTCTTCAAAACAAATAAATTCAATAATTAACATAACTAATAATTAATATATGTATCTTTTTTATAAATACATGTTTCAATTCCAACAATTAATTCCAAAACATTAACAAAAAGTGGTATATATACAATAATTATTATACACAGTGTGTATACATACAAGTATGTACAATATTCAATTGCACCAATCGATAATGACTGTAATTATTGTTTTATAAATACTGTTGATAATATTTAAGAAAGACCGAGAAGAAGAAAAAGAAAAAAAAAAAACGAAAGTGAAACGTGTTTAATAATACAAAACTATTAATTTAATTTCTTATTTATTAAAGAAAAAAAATGTTCTTCGGATTTTTTTTGTTATTTATCTTTTTTTATATATAAAGTGGTTGGTGGTACTAACTAAAAAACAGAGAGGGTAAAAATAAAGCCTTAATAATATCGTACTTGAAGGTCACGCTCAAAAACAAAAAAAAAAGAATAGTCCAAAAATTCCGAAATATTTGGGCTGCCGTTGAAAATTCCTATTTCGAACAGAAACTTTTAGAAAAGAGCTCTCTTTTTCCAATCTGTAAAAAAAGAATGTTTTTTTTATAAATATTTTTTCGGTTTCCAAAATTGTTATGTTCTTTGTTTACGTCTTTCGGTAGGAACAAAAGGAGCGTAACAAAATTCTTTTAATTTTTAAGAAATCTTTTCGAAACTAAACATCAAAGAAAAATCGACTTTGGCTTTTCGAAGAATGCCATATCAGATCGGGGGGGGGGCCTTGCTTTCGATGTTTGCGATGACGATTTTACATCACATGTCTACGGTGAAATTAGCCCGATTTCCATGGTCGTGTAAAGTTAGCCGACAAATTTTTGGTAATTCAAAATGAACATTGCAAAACAATTAAGAATCATTTGGTGGTCACTAGTAGTCTATTTCCAAAATTTGGTAGTAAACACGGTTCGGTTTCTAGAGACCAATAAAAAAAAAAAAAAAAAAAAACATTCCGAAAATCACCTTGATACATTACTTTGTTTGATTATAGGAAGTAGTTAAATTTATTTTATAATACAAATAGAATAATTAATGATTATGAATTAGATAACTGCTAAATTTGAAAAAAAAATGAGACCGATTTGTAAAACCGTTAAAATCACTGTTGAAACAAATATCGATCGCTCTGTTTGTAAAACGCGTCTTGCTCGCTTGCCGATGTGAACACTGTAATTGCTTTATAATAATTTTTCTTTTTTAAATTTACAAGTTATACTACTTTATAATCGTTAAACAAGCCGATTTTTGCACAACTATAATTGGTAAATTTTTGAAGTTATATTAAATATAATATTCCGTCATAATTTTATACGGCTGGCACACTGTACGGAATTAATAATTTTTTTAACTAGACAATTTCTACAACATGAAAAGACACAATTTACACGCTGAAAGTGAAATTAACCTCGAATTACTTAGCAGAACTTTTTATTTTCATTTTAATTACTGCATACAGTGAATACCAACATTACTTATTCAATTTTTAATTAGAAAATTTAAATACTTCATATAATCAAACAAAATAATGTATCAAGGCGATTTCAGCGATTTCGTTGGTCGGCTTCACATTCTTAGAATTCCCCCCGTATGCATATAATGCAAGGAATCCTAAAAACGACAAAAATATTCAATTAAAAAATACAATAGTTCAGAAACGGTTTGACTTATAAACTTCGAAATTAGATCATAAATTACACTTAAAATTCTCTTTAAGACAATATCAATAACTTCAAGTTAACCGATTACCGTGGACGGTAAAAAACCCCACAAATCGCCAAGAATATATAATATGGAAATTATAACACGACCTCAAAAATCATACTTAAAAAATTCATAACTCATCACCAGATAACTCTTTAAAAGTGAAATTCAAAATATAAAACAAAGTGCGGAAGCTCCTCCATAAAAACCAAAACCAAAAAAAAGGATGTTCATATAAGTAATAGCTCGAGCAAAAAAGTTAAGGAAACCAAACATAAACATACGCGTAAAAGACCGTTTTATAGGAAAACTATAGCCGAGGTTACAGCTTTTCTATTTAGGCCCTCCGGGAGCCGAAAGCTCGGAATTTTTGAAAAAAATATTTTTTTTTCTGGACATGAGATATTGATGAAAAGATTGCTATTTGTCGGTAACGAAAAATCGTATTTCATTTTCTTAATTAACGAAAATTTCAAAAAAGCGCCAAAATCCCTCTTTGCGGCACGAAAAATCAGACTTGTTTGTTTTGAATTTAGTATTATGCAAACGTAAATTATAGCTATCTATAACTCACCATACGAAATGTCAAATCGTTTTTTTATTGGTCTCTAGAAACTGAACCGTTTACTACCAAATTTTGGGAATAGCCTACTAATATGACCACCAAATGATTCTTAATTGTTTTGCAATGTTCCTTTTGAATTACCAAAAATTTGTCGACCAACAACTTTACTTAGGCCAATTTTGTTACTTTTTACGAGACTGAACGATTTATCTGAAAAAGAAATATAGTATCTGTCGATTCGTAAAAACTGCTTAGTTGAAGCATCGGCAACTAGATCGCTTAAAAAGAATACGACCTTTAATTCCCAAGCATCCGAACTACCTGTTCTCATGTTCACTCTTGTTACATCGGATAGCATGTTTATAAAGAAACGGATGTGCGTAGAAAAATGATCATTTTAACGTAATACAAATATACGTCAACTCGACGTCAATATATATATATGATAGTAATTCGCTGCCATTCACGCCACCATTAAACATTTATCTCTACTTAATTATTTTGACATTACCGAAAATCTAACATACTGCTGTACGTACTGCGATGGCCAAATCTACTCTCTGCGGCTATATAATATCAACGATAGCAACTGTACGCAGCAGATTTTAACGGATAAAAAATATACATAAATAAACATAAGTCTATGATCAGTTTTTTGTTCGACCAATAAAGAAATTTTCACTATCAATCCTCGTTTCATTTCGATTATAATGGATAATTGCGTTTTATTGTTCCAGCAAGATCCGCGTTAACGCACATCACAAAATTACGGGACGTAAATTCTAATGTAAATAAAAAATATCGATAATATTTGCCAACGTATTAGAATTATTAAATACTGCGATTAAATAAAATCGAATTAACATTCGAATAAAGTAATAAACGAAGAGTGTAGCGAATCCAAGTAAAAAATTTCCGGTAAGATATATAAATACATTAAATAATGAACCAGTTTTTAATTATATTATTAAAAAAAAAAAAAAAAAAGAAAAAACTGCCTACTCAAGATAAAAACTGAGCAGATGTAAAACATATCTGAAGCTTTAGAATAATATATAACTTATCTCATAAGAAAATAAAGCAAAAAGAACAAATTTTCCGCGTCTTAACAGATACCTTCCTCCTCATTTCATTATTATTCAATAATTTTACGTTGAACATATTTCAGTTCTCCCTATCACTGCGAATGTTAATGGTCAAGCACATCGGCATAATAGATTGCATTTTAAAAATTCTGCATACTCCGAGACACTATATTTGAACCTCACGACATCTCATAGTGTAGAGTCGTTAGGCTACACCAGAGTACAAAGAAAGAAATTGAATGAACGGAGAAAAGGAGGAAAAGTCAAAGGGCAATTTCAAACTTTTTGATTAGAGTAAATCCGACAATTAGCAACTTTACATAATATCCTAGTATGAAACTCCAATTAAAGCGGACAGAAAAATATTCCACTAAAATCTATTATTATTTTAAACTATAGAAGAGCATTACAAAAAAAAAAAAAAAAAAAAGAAAAAAAACAAAAAACATGACCTAACTTTATTTGCTCATATAGTTACTTCTCAGAATATCTGCACCACCTTAATAGAAATTCATGATTCCGTAATCACTGACGTTCGGGTACCATCAAAATTTTTAGCACTAATAACTAGGGATTAAACAGAAATTTTACCGTTCGGAAGTTTATTTATCTGTCATTCTCTATTGTATTAGAGACAGCACTGGAATTTTCTTTTACTTATCGCGTGATTACCGATTTTCTTCAACAGAAGACCAATGATCGTATATATGTAGTGAGCAAGTAACTAAAATGTCCAAGGACGAAAATAAATAGTATAATAATATGTTTCGTCGGACTCATATAACAGAAAGAGTTGGATAAGTGGAAACGATTGTTCTTTAGAAAAATTCAGAAGGTTACAAGAAAGATTTCTGGTAACCCAGAAAAAGATCGAATACTACCTGGGAAATCATTAATGCACCCAAAATTCCACGCCGGAAATAGGGAGAAACTGGAGCGGTTCATGACATTTTTTAATCAATCACAATGTTAACAAGTCCTTTAAAAATACAAAGGGATGATGATGATAATGACAATTATAATGTGCTCAAAAATGATGCAATCGGTAGATGCGATAAAGTTTCGTTCGTAGCAGTCTTATTCGTAAAATACTTATTTTTCGATTTCTCGCCCAATTTCTCGATCGAAATTAGGCTAGATATTAAAATGTAATTCTAGAAAAAAAAAATTAAGATCGTTGTAAGGAATTAATAATTATCGTCGAAAATTATTAAGGGAGGTAGAGTGCTAAGTTCCGAAGTCCGTACTGGTAAGTAAAAATTTCAATGTCGGAACTAAAGCCAGATAAAGAAAATTACATGAATAGAATATTTTACATTTGTAACGGGTTTGGCCAAACACGGACGATATACTTTTCGCCAATTAAAGCATCAATGGAGGAGAGTTATAATTAGTGTGAACGGGTTCGCAAAGTTACGCGCATAAAATCCTTGTAACTATTATTAATAACAAAAATCCAAGACGATAAATAACGAATACAATACAACGAAAAAAGCAAGCAGATAAAATGAGCTCGATCCGTGACTCACATCCTCCGAATAGCCGCGTTTCCGGTCTGCATTCTTTCCAAAACGCTACGGGGTCTCCACAAACGGGAAGAACAGGTTAAGACGGATAATTATATAATAGAGACCTAAAAAACGTAAGAGGAAAAAATTAAATCCGCATCAATGTGTAACAGCAAAAGAATGATGGGTAGGTTTTTTGATTCGTACAACGGAAATATCACGAGAGTTTCTCGCGTGCACACCCGAGCCGTCAAGTATAATAAAAAATATACATTTATTAGCGTTGGCGGAGTTATTTCGGGGTGGAAACAACAAAGGATAAAAAAAAGCTCACCTTCTGGATAAATATATCAATTTCTGCCGGCTTCTTCGGGAGATGAAAATATTTTCAATATAAATTGCACGATGCGAATTAATGAAATTATTCGTCAACGAAATAGCAGACAATATTGTCGGAGCGGAAGAATTTCTTACGTACCAATTGCCAATAAAAAAAATAACAACAATAAATAATGCAGCCCAAACCACCTTCATCGAGATGAACTTCATTTTCGCTTCGAACCTAACACTATCGACAATCGATCTACCAGGAACTGCATGCCCTTAAGTTTACAACGCCGCTCCTGGCATTCCCAAAAACTCGGACTCCCCAAAACGAGAAACCAACAAAGAAACTGCCAGGCGCTTAATATTTGCCGAAAAATTATATTTTAAATTCCACATTTAAATTTTTTTTTTTAAATATTAAAATATTGCCGCTTTTTTTAGATATTTAAGAATCGTAAGTAGGATTTCGGCTCTCTCCTACTGGCTATGCCACTGACATGGATGAAATTACAAAGAATATAATCGTTAAAAAACTCATCCACTTGTGTATTGACGGAGTACGTAACATCCTAAAATTAACATAAATAATTACATACACACACATATATATATATATATATATATATATGTTTTCACAGATGTGCATCATAATTATACCACACATGCGCGCACGTGTCGGAAGAGTTCCTTATAATATCATCCATGTATAGTTAGATTTCTATTTAATTTGATAGTTTTTGAAACTCTTAATTGAAGCCAAAAAAAAAAAAAAAAAAAAAAACCAACAAAAAACAAGAAATACTATTACAATTATAGATATTAGTTAGATTTTTTTTACGTCAAAAATGTATTTATTTACAATTGTATAAAAAATGACCGTGTTATTTTTTTATTTTTTTTACGAAATTATTACGAGAAAATGAACCCGCATAAAACATCAATAAGATTTTTTAAAAACCTAGATTAAAATCTGCGCAGGAAGAGTGAAAAAATATGAAAGTTCAATTTCCCGCTGATCTAGCCTCCAAATCGGACAAGCTAATGTGCAACATTTTATAAAATTATGGAAACGAATTTCGGAAAATTTTATCTCACTATGAAAATTGTTCAAATTACAATGTAACTAAAAACGGCGGTGAAATCTTCGGTGAATAATGGCGGCGAATTTTTCTCAGCAACAACTACTAATGCGGGAAGAAGAATTATAGAGAGAAAATTCGACGCAGAAAAAACAAGATAATAATTTAAAAGAGGAGGAGCAAAGAAAACGTGAATAAATATAAATAAGAGACGGAGAAAAAAAAACAGTCATCAGGCGAGATAATGAAAATTGCGAAGGTCAGAGTGGTTTCATCTGTGAGACATTAGCACGCGCTAATACAAACAAAATGTATACGCCGCCTTGTGTTTTATCATTAGAATAATTAACAGCGCATTGTTTCCAAATAAATCGGCTGCGGCTCTTACAATATACACACACACACACACACGCGCGCGCGCACGCACAATCAATGTGTGCATCGAACTTGCATAATAGGCAACACATTTCAGTCGTCGTAAATAATTTCGTGTTCTAACAACAGTTTGCGACAGTGTCACAGTTGCGTGCGGTGATTAAACCAATATTCGTACGACGAAAAATTAACTACAAAAGAGCAATGAGTGAAGTCACGAGTGTACAGACGACAAGCATCGTTAACAGGAATGAAGGCACTAAGAGAAGCTTTTAAAACCTACCCACACTCTCGAAGAAGAAGAAGAAGAAGAACGTTCGTAGTAATGTCAACAACGAGACTGTTTCTTGACCTTTACACCCGTAAAAGAAGTTTGCGATACCTGCGAGCGCTATTTCTTAGCTGACACATACCCGAAGCGCCAACTCGTTCGCCTCCCGTAATGCGCTTTCATCAGTTTTATTTCCTTCCAATGATATGCTCACTGCGGAGCACAGAAGCCTTTTACGGTTTTGCTTCTTCCAGTCTGCAATCTGCCAATCACCGATCTCTTCCTTGATCGCTCAAGATTCAGGCTTACCATAAAAATAATCTATTATATAATCATAGTTTGAGTTTTTACTTTGTCAGTTCTTCTACCGTTTAATTCCATATAATGGGAATTAAAATGTACACATCTAGAATATCATCCTTCGTCGCGCACTAGCTGTTATTATCCCACTTCATTTTCACCATTTTTCGAGTGAATATAAAAGAAAAATACGACGCTACTCGAGGGATTTAATTGAATAAATATAATTCACCGAGACTAGTTTCACAACATTAATTAGTTTTATTCCATAACATTTTCTAAACTCTTCTCCATAATCCATGATATGCCGTTATCAAAAAAAGAAAAAAAAAAAGAAAAAAAAACAACAAAAGAAACACAACTACCTCTTTACGAAGAAATTATTTTAAAAAAGCAGCCGATGGGTTAACTCTTTGTTTTTTTTTCTTCAACGAAACCACAGAGGTGTCAACAATAATATACAGTGGTCCCAATACAGCAGAAATTAACACATCTCCCCAATAGCGACTGCATGAAACCATGCCTGTTAATAATACTACAAACACGCGCTTATTAGATTTATTATAAACAGAAATCGTTGGCAGTACTATATATAATAATAGTAGCGCGGTGGTGATAAATTATGAAAAATAAATTTCGCGTTAAATTATTTGCAAAATAAGTTAGTACCATTCGTGATAATAATCTGAAAAACTACCTATTTTGTCCCGGTTTCCATCCTAATTTTCATTTTTCTTTAAGTTAGCCAGATTTTCTTTTTTTCCCTTCCCCACACCGTACTACAATTCGTCGCGTATTTTTTTTTATCATTACTTTACTCTATTGATAAGAGGGCGCACGTTACGCGAAGGTGTTTCATTCTTACCGTTATCAATGGCGCAATGTAATTAAAATCACGGGTGATCGATCTCTTTTATGCCATATCGCGTAAAATCAATTTTTTCCAAAAAAATTTCGACGCGCAATTAAATACGGAAAATACGCTGAAATAGTAAAATTTTCAATATTGTCGCCTCACTTATTATTACATTAATATTCTAATATTGCCATTTTTTGAATTGTTTTTTTAAAAAAAAAAAAACAGAAACAAATAGCCGTCACCAACCAAAAGAAAGATCGTTCGAAAAAAATAATAGGCAAAACTACGCAACAATATCCGTAAAAACGATACAACTCTGCTTCAGGGATTTAATAACCAGCTTTCACGTGTAAAGACTGCTAAACATGGAAAGATTGCAAATTTGGGGACAGCTATTAGTCACTCGCGAAAGACTGATAAAGGCAAGGTTTCCTCGTGCGCAGTTTAATACGATGATTCTTCTGTCGGTGAATAAACACGTCTCGGGTTAAGGAGTTCGGCTACCGAACCAGAGATGTCATCGATTTTCGGCATTATGCGCAATATTCAAGTTAATAACTCGAACTTTTTTCGAATTATTTGACATTTTCGGCGTTTCGGAACCGTCTTATTACGGTTTTTCCTACCCGCGCGCATTTCGGAATTTTCAAAAATAAGCGAAAAACCGCATAACGTTTTCCGAAAACTTCAACCGTGCGAATCTGACCCCGTAGGGGAAAACGAAAAAAACATGCCACATTACCGTCTAGCAATGTTCCCTTGAAATACCGCATGCGAAACGTACGCTTATTATTAATCTTCCAATTATACTCCATACCGGTTATACCTATTCTTGGAGAGAGAGAAGTGAAAGTGACTATTTACAGTTGTTCTAGCAAGCGTTCTTCTGCTCACACTCGAACAAGTCGGTTTTTTTTCTTTTAGTTTGTCTTTTTTTTTTTAAGAGAATCTAAACTTGAGTACAACGACTGTCGTCCAATAATAGAATTGCAGTAAATTCAAAAATTTTAAAATGACCGTTACAGGCTCCGGATTTGTTCCTTAACGCGCAATTTCAAGGATTTTTTTTTTTTTTTTTTTTTTTTTTTTAGCGAATCAACTATGAACATTAACCCGACGCAAGTGAAATTTTTGCAAGTTTAAGGCAGTGTCCATTAAAACCGCAAGTCCTACCCGGACGATATATCACTGTCTGATCAACTGCGCCGTCGCATAATTGCTGACCCCATTTCAAGGAAAATTCCCTACACATTTCGAAAAAAAAAAAAAAAAAGTTGGACTATCGGTTTAGTTATTACATTTTACCGCCTTGACGTAATTCCATTTTTAGTTTACTCGGATAGCAATGACAGAGCGTTCATTTTCCTCAAATTTCCGATTATTTCTTTACATTGATTAAACACGCGCCATTCCCCATTATCATTATATCATACCGGTTTAAATTCCTAAGATGCAACCGATGTTTTTAATACTACAGATTCTTTTTCTATCGTTCCGACTGTGTTTTTCAATGTTTTTTTTCCCCGTTTTGTCCTATTGAGGTGCAGCTATATAGTTCGGCTTAAATTTAATATTACCCTTCGCTGCTCTTCTACTTTCATTCTTTTATATTTTTTAAACTCTATGGTATATCGAATAATATCGCAAAAAAAAAAAAAAAAAAAAAAATGAAGAAGCAATATTAGATATGTCTAACACGCGAGACAGCATCTTCGAGTACAATGAAAGTAATAAACACCTTTTCACTAGGTTTTTTTTTTTTTTTTTTTTTTTTTTTTATGGTCCGGCTTTAGTTAACTATCAAGCCATTTGGCCAGACTAGAAGTTCTGCCAACAATTGAAAACTCAGCAATAAATTGCGTATAATCAAAAAATAAATAAATAAACAATCATCCAGCAGCACAGAGAACTTTTCGGATAGTAGTAAAAGAAGTACCAACTATAAAAAAAAAAAAAAAAAAACGAAAATCTAAAAACACGAAAATTATTCGGGGTTAAATTTTTTAGATAGCTCAGTGTTTTTTTTTTTTTTGTTTCACCTGTAATACGAAAAAAAATAAAAAATTAACGTGCGTGATGGGAGAAATGTTGCGTAGGAAACACTAATAATGATGCAAACGACTACAAAGTCACTCTAATTACCGATTTTTGCATTTTCTTCTCCCGTTTAGTCTTCTATCTTACACCAGTTTAATAATAATGCATTCTCCGAATTATTGGATTTACGTAAACTTGATTTTAATTAGGGAATATCTCTGATATGCTCCTTCTTGAGATACTCTTCCTTCTGTGCCTGTGTAATCGATTTTCGTTTAACTTCGCTATTTCGACTTTCTTTTTTTTTCTAATTCCTTCTTTTCCCACGGTGTAGTTCAGATGTAGACAGCTAGATTATTAATCTTCCCGATTAATCTGCAAAGAGAGAAAAAATAAATACCTCTACTAGCACCGTTTTAAAAAATTTGTTTTTCGGAGCTTCAGAATGTACAAGATTTACGCAGCAATACAATACCCCACCAGCACACCTCAGTAATATTATTTCAATGAAGAAAACCTGTTGCAAAAACTCGAATAATAATAATAATGGGGGAAATGAGGGAAGACAACTCTAATGAGATCGGAAATGGCGAAGTCTTGATATGGGCGTTCCGGAGAGTTGCTCCGCTTTTTTTTTATATATTTAATCGCCGATAATGAGAAGTTATTTATAATTTTTGTCTACTGCTGCGCGAATCGCACTAGTTTCCAGTTGTAAAACTGCCACTACCGTCCTGCAACCTGCAAAACTTCCACACTTGCTCACACTGGATTATCATAATACGCCGTATCGTTGCACATGTTCTTAACACTATTTTAGGAGCAACGCTCTGTGTAACTATTTTTACACCGGGAATTTTTTAATTTTCCCCTACAGTTCCGGAATAATGCCCTCATCTCCGCATGTTCATAAACAGCAAAGATAATTCTTCCTTTGCGAATTTCGGCCGAACAAAGTTGCCGGCACCATCTTTTTTCGGTAATTCGAATATTCAAACACAACCGATCGCCCAAAATCACAAAAAGATTGCATAAAAAAAAAAAAACAACTTTACATTTATTTACTTCACACAGACCACTTTCTTCGCCCTCTTAAGGAACTTGAATCTCACTTGCTTTTCCGTCTATAAAAAAAAACAAAAAAAAAACCGTTATTTTGTTATAAAAATAGTCCATATGACATTTAAAAAAAAAAACAGCTCTTAATCTATAGCGGTTGAAATCACGTTTATTTCCAACTACGTTATCATTTGCAAGCCGAGAAAATAAAAATACATTCTCAACCTTCATTGAAAAAGTAAAAATACACTCCCATACGTATATATCGCGTGTTAGGCGGAATTACAAAAATAATAATTTTATTAATCGAGGTGTTTCACCACACTCGGCCGACATACGAGTGTATGTGTAGCAGAAGATGTTAACACTGTACGGTAGCTCTTCAATTTTTTAAAATAAAAAAAGAACGAATAAAATAAACTCTACGTTCTTGTAGTAAAACGTAGAGTTACGCGAACGAGAATACAAGGTAAGGCGGGAGACGAAAAGATACCGAGGCAAATCGGGCAATTATAAACGATTTATTAGAGGCACACACACACACACACACACACACATATACAGTCACGCTGGGAAATTTCTCGAGTTGCTTTTTCACTGGCAAACCAACTTTCCCTTTTTCGACTACCAAATGGATACGCTGTGTCAGTCGACAGTAGTCTCCCCACGTGTTAATTCCTTTACAAACGTCGACTAGCAAGATTGAACACGTTGCCCAGTTTGATCTGTGCAGTTATGTTGTCTAGGTGAGATTCTCGTTACGAATATATCGAAAATTATCACCTGTTTCCGCCACAAAGTCGGTAGTTCGAATGATGATAAAAAATACTTTTTCCGATTTTTGATTTTAATTCCGATATTTAAATTGACGATGCGCAATGTTTGTTTTTTTTTGTCATTTCCGCTATGAAGTTATCAAGTCTCCGGATACTTCTGCGCGGACTGGAAAACAACCGAAGAGAGTACATTTAATTCGAGCATCGAAAAATTAAAAAAAAACAAACAATGAAATCGCAAAGATTTTTTGCTAAATGTAAATTCGAGGCGAAGATATTCAAGTTCCTTCTTCTATTTTGTTTATATTAATTACCTTAGTTTACATTTAATTACTGAAAATGTACCAATTTTCAACAAGACATAAACAATAAAAACATTGATGACCGAGTCTAAATAACCTCCAATACAAGTAATTCCCGTACGAGTTACGTTTAAATTGAAAATATACAGTTACGTGTTAAAATGAAAATTTTTTTAGACACTTGCTGCTAAAAATTAAAAGAAAATAAAAAAAAAAAGTAAAAAAAAAAACAAACTGTTAATACTTCTCTAGCATCCAGGCCAAAGGGAGTTTTTAGCTTGCCAGTAGAAAACTGAGAATATTATCAGAAAAACGCTTAACTTGTAAGACCCTGTAGTGTGTCACTCCATCAACGCTGAGTACTAGTTAAATTCCGAGTTGATGATCCGCTCGTCTTTCATGTTTTGTTCATTTGACTCTGTAAGTACTTCTCTCCGACGCGTTATAGCGGGTGAGCGCATTGAAAAACACACACACGCACATAAAACAACTTTGTAAACAACCAACCGGACCCCGAGCGTTTTTAAGTACTTTGACGGAACAGCCAGCCCCCGTTGGCACATTACAAAACTGTGACCACGCTATCGCTGTTTTTTATCACGGTAAAAGACGTTCATAACCTAATTTATAAATACGCTTAGCGAATGCTTAACGATAATCCGTCAACTGTGATAAACAAAAGGCGGTACACACAGAACTGCATGCAGCGAACCAGCGATTTAATGATCGACAGTTTAAAATAGTTTGCTAATTCGAGCAGATTCATTTCACTTTTAGATTTCCTAATGGGGTAGTAATTTTGAACTTTTCTTTATTAAAAGACGAAGCCACGCGCTTATACGCTTCTCTTTACGAAGTTACGTTACTTAATAATTCGTTTTATTTATTTATTTATTTTTCGAATTCTTAGATCATTTATTGTATAATAAATCTGAAAATTTCCTAAATATCATTTTCTTTTGCATCAATTTAATTTCTTAGTTTTTGGAATTTATCGTATGCTGACTTCACTCCACTTCAATGCGCCCTCAGAGAGAAGCACAATTTAGCAGAATTTTTTAAATGTAATAATATATATGACTTCTGTGACCTACTCGCATCCAAGTAGGTGGTTTATGGTTTATGTTTGTATTTTATATTTCTAGTTCGGTGTAGTTGAGTTGCGGAAACGGCGTTGAAGTTGCCGTTGCGGTGTTCCAAGCTTTGCGCGCACTTTAGAGCCGCTAATTTAATTGATTTCACAATTTACCAGGTTCCACCCAATAGAAAATCCTAAGAGTAAAGTGATTACACATATATATTTCATGAAAAAAAATCCTAAAAACAACGCAGTGCAGTTCAAGTTCGGAACTCGTAGAAAAGGAACAATTACAATGGACGGGCTTCGCAACATAAGTTCTTTTTGAAGAACAATGTATTTCGAAAAGGGTGCTACTATTACAAGGTACATGTAGAAAGCCAAGACTGCGCCACAGAACAGCAACACTGAAATCAACATGAATCTTAAGCAGAACGACTGTGAAAAATGCGAAAAGATGGATGACACTCGTACAGCAACGCGTAAAATCAAAATGTGATATCAACGACTTCGAAGAACAGCACAAGGCCTAGAACAACACAATTACTTCAATGCCATCGGTGCGACTTAACCACTAACCACTGCGGGTACTGCATTAGCATCGCGTATAATAAACCATGAAAAGCAACTCTCACATTCGAATACGGGTGAAATGCAAAGATATGTTCACAGAACTTATTATGCTGTATTCCAGGTCACTGTGGGGTATTGCTTACAATTAGTGACCGAGTTGATTCAATTGCTACAGAAGGGGTTATATTAAATTTCCATTCATCCCATCCTTCGACCTTCTAGATAAAGCTAAAATAGATAAGCATGCGGATTGGGTGAGTGTTGTACATGCATTGAACAAGGGGGCCTGGTAAATATTTTCATATTGCCCAACCATCTCTGTCGTACACACACCTTGGTTTTATCATATTTGTGTCCTAGTTAGTATGACATGTAAATTTGTGGCCGTTGTGTGTAGGCTGCGTTCCGGCTATTGCCGAGTGGGATTAAACTTTTCAAACGCACGGCATTGCACGGGTTGTAATACCTATTGTCGACAAAATTTTAGCGAAGACATTAACCACCTGTTATTTAATTGCGTGTCCAATTTAACAACAAGAGACTTGTGTGTTTTCTAAAAACCTCATGTCGTACGGTATTTATCCTCCACTGTGTATTTTTTAGTTCTAGTGATAAGATTTTCTTTTTTCTTTTTAAGTACATTGAAGGAAACAAGATTATTTTTTAATTTTAATATTTAAATTTGTTTTCTCCTTATTCATTAGTTTTTGTTTATATAGACGGCTGGTTTTATTTTATTCTATTCTTTATCAATTTACTGGTTACTGTTAATTTTTTAGATTTTCATTTTATGTTGCTTGGGTGTTGTTGATTGTAGGGAATTATTAGGCATTGCATCTAATTTAGTTCGGGCCAATATAAAAAAAAAAAAAAAAAAAAAAAAAACTTGTTGCCCTGAAAAATTTTGCTAAATTTTTTATTAGTCAATATGAAAAAGAAAATTATTATAATTTTCAGTAATCGAAAAAAAAAAAACACTGTCCTATATAAGAGACGAACGTATGGCTTTTGGCATCTGTTTTTTTTTATTCTTTAATGGGCGAAGTATCGACTTAATCCCTTCGAAAATTACTACCAATAATTAACTCGTGCTAGAAAAGAAAAAGCCAGCTCTGTTCAGTGTAAAGTAATAATGCGGACAAATTATTAGACGCGAATTTTAGTAAAAAAAAGAAAATTGAATTAAAAAATACTTAATCAGTAACGACTACGTGAAAAGTAAATAGCAATAAAAGAACCGAGTAATATATGCACATTTAAATTTATTAATTTAGAGTTAAACGTGTGGTAAATATGTCGGAAATGTTTTGTACAATTTATAATTAGCGTGCTCAATTATATTGTACGGAAACGGGGAAAAAAAAAAAAAGAGGATTTTTACACTAAATGGCCAAATTAAAGCATTTATACAAGAGGAAATATTTATAGAACCGTAATTAGTACATTCGCTTAATGTCATATATATGTCTGTTATTATTTTCTTGCAAATTACGCAATTAATGTAAATTCGAAATTCGTATTCGAAACCAGGTTTTTAATTTTTTTTTTTTAAACACCTTTCAATTGATCTTTTATTTTTGAAAAATGTTCTTCAGTAAAATTTTTAAACTTTATAAATGAAGGAATTACAGAGAATATAGAACATTTTTCATTCTGCAAATAGTAAAATATAGTAAATCGAACCCCGGGTTCCAATTCCGGTAATATTCACGAAAGTCGCATTGCGTTAACATTTTTCATCGATTTATTATTCATCTTTTCCCATTTAACATTTAATTATATTCCAGAAATAATCCGTTTACTTTGATTTATGTTTCCTTTTTGTACTTAACCAAAAATATTAAACCGGGAAATTTAAAAACTATGAAATTTCCATCATTTCCGTCAGTCTAATTCGCAAAAATAGATCATGGACACACGCCTTTGACTTAAATAAATAACTCAGCCGTATTTCTCAATATATTACCGCAGTTGAACATTTCGACAAAAGCCAGATATAAAAACCACAAGCTTCATCAGTTCCGAACAACTTTGTTAATGAAAATATTTTCCTTATCAACTTGGTCAGTACAATACGTAAAGAAATAATTATAATCTCTTACAATACAACAAAAGGCAATTTTTTTTTTTTAGAATGAAATAAATTGCTTAAACAAATATCCGCAGGAAAACACTGGTTTCCGTATAAATTAATTTTTAATAACCGATTTTAAAAACCTACATGCAACCGTAATATAAAATGCTTCTGCGAGTATTCAAATACCTCATTCTGTAATTAAAAATTAAAATGCATAATTTTAGATTTTACTCTCTATGTAACATCCCCTAAAACTGTTCAACACCATTTTGCTAACGTTTATAATTATATCCGAGAGAAATTAGTCACATTGACAAAAAAAAAAAAAAAACATTAGTAGATGTGCGATGCTTATATTTTCGAGTATGGAAAATTCAAAACAACGGCTTTTTTAGGCAAATATCCACGCGCACACTTATACACTGTGTACATATTTTTATGTATTGATTGGGGAGAAAATTTTTTTACGCTTAAATATAAAAATACCAATTTCAGTTCATGTTATTCGATATGTGTTAATGGTGTTATCACGGTCATTAATTAAGGTTTTAAGCAAATTTGGCTTAAGGTTTTTTTCTCAGAATAATTTAAGAAATTTAAAATTTCATAAAAGGCAATATCATAATATGAACACACCTAAAAGAATATCAATCGACGTGTATTTATGAGTAAAAAATATCGAGCGATTAATTTATTATTTTAATAATAAAAAGAAATTTTTTTTTTTTGCGTCATCAAAATTATATGCCTCTTTTTTGCGTAAATAAATGAGGCTATTTACTTCTCATACAATAGGTATAAATCGCAACTGTTCGATTTAAAAAAAAATGCGTTTCTTTTCTTATCTTTACTTATTTTTTTTGTTTTTGAGTAATTTATAAAGAAATAGGACGAGAAGTAATTTAGCAATTTCCTTAAAGACTACATGATATCAAACCAGTGTCTTCTCAGGCGCTCTTTAAGTCAAAATTCGTCACGGCACCCCTCTAATTAAATTGAAATTGAAATTGAAATTTTAATTTTAAAAAAATCAGAATTTAAAAATTTTTAACATAATTGTAAAATTGATTTCGGCCAGCTACACCGAGTGACGTAATTAGTCAGGCAAAAGTGTTTGATTTGCGTAGGACCTGGTTAAAATTCCGCTACCGCACATTGGAAATATACAAAAATTTCATTTACGCTAGTATCCATAGTTCACGAGCAAGTAAAAAAAAAAGATTTAAATAAAATACACAGTAAATTAAGATAAAGTTAATTTTCCAAGTATTAAAATAATTTGAAGCGTTAAAAACAAAATTTAATTTGTTGCAAGAAATCATTATTATTTTTAGCAACTTTTAATAATAGAAATACGGAATAAATATGGAACAAAAGTAATAACTTGGTCCGTTTTATTATCTTTTAAAAATTCTTTAATAAACAACTGTGTATAAAACATTGAATTTAAATAAAAATTAAGTATAAAAATAGTCAAAATTAACTTTTTTTAACTTTCTGGTCAGCGAACTCGTTTATTAATGTGATTAAATCCTGCGAAAAGTATTCCTCGAGACTAAAATAAGTTTTATTCCAGTTTTTAGAAGTCCGTTCACTACTTGCAACAATTAGCACAGTACGGTACAATGCGCACAGCAATATATATTGGGATACAGATCAACGGATAAAATTTAAGATAAGAAGTAGAGAGTAATTTTATCCTTATCATTAATATTAATAAAGATTAAAGATGTTTCGTTAACAAAAATTTAAAAATCATTTGAAAACTTTTTTCTCCTTCAATAGTGAATATTAATTTTTGTCCCCGATTAAAATTATTAATCGCCTCAAGAATTTCTTTATACTGAAAAACATTTCAAACAGGAAACAAGAAACAATATACTCATTTCATCAAATAGAAAAATAACCCCACAAACCATGGAATACTGTAATGTATTAAAAGAACGATCCTCATTTTATAAGAAAGAACAACTTAATAACCCCCGTAATTTTCTTGTTTACATGCTGATGTTACATTAGTAACATTTTAAGAACAATATGAAGTTCCAAAAATGATCCCCCCCCCGAGGCAATTATAAATGAACCCGTATGTACTGCACTTGACACCACTCATGATGCAAAAATTCAAGTACTTATACGTTGCTCACAAACATTCCGTCAACACCTGTGGAGGTAATAACGACGTCTCGTTCCCATGAATTCGTCAATGATCATATTTTTTATTGCAAGCCGAGATCGCTAACAAAAAAAAAAATCACATGCAAAGAACGGATTGTTACAAAAACTGCTAGCAAATATTAAATAAAAAATTAGCGTTCTTTGCCGCCTGAATATGAACGACTTGGGCAGCGCATCAGTTCGCCTTTCACGAAGGCCAGCACGATATGAACGCGACTCGATACTTACTGCATAGAATAGGTCTTGACTATTTATTTTGGTCGTGGCTCTATCGCAGATGTATAAGATGCCTACGGAATTCTGCAGAGTAAACACTTAACGTTCACGAGGGGATACGTTCGAAAACTTTTTCATTAAACGCGGGAAAAGGTATTTTTTCTAAACGCTAATTTATAAGAACCCTCCAAATTAGTTTTTAAACAAAAAAAAAAAAAGGTTATTTTTATAATGCGAATAGCTGAGTGAAAATACACTCGAAATAGTCGAATTAATTGCATTTAAAAAACGAGTACATAAATGAATTTTCTTTTTATATATATATATCGAGAATTTTTTAAATATCTGCTCGCTGCTATTTTTCGTTTAAAATCTAAAAATGGAAAACTGCAAATTCATAGATTTAATGAACTAAACACATGAGAACATATTATGCAGAAAATTTCATTCTTCGCGAATGTGCAATCGGTGTCACCACTATTCACAGCAACCACGAATAATATTGAGCGTACTTTACAATGGCGGATAGAGTTCGTAAATTTCAGGTACTTTCGAAATTTTTTTCTCCTTTCTTACATTTTTGCTTCATCATTAACAAACAACCGAAAAATTACTCCGCGTTATCACGTTCCATTTGGTTTGCAATTTAAATTCTTTTACTTTTCTAATATACCGTGTCAAAATCAGCGTTAAGACTTCTCTGAAATTTTTTTATTAAAAAAGTCGAAGCCTACGTTGTTATTCAAAATATTCTGCCACGGAATGTAAAAACGGAATATACAATTTATCCCGATAAACTGCTGCGTAGCCAAAAGGCATGTAAAAAAATGAATAAACAGAAAAAAGAACGCGCCAATTATCACTATTAAATTGATACATATGTTTACGTACATTTTATTGCAACTTCGAGAACATTTATTAATTCAAGTTAAAATCTACTCGACGATTAAAAGTGATCTTTTCTATAGCGAGGTTTATTTTAATTTTATTTCTTTTTACGTTTACTGCCTAGTCGTTGTTTACTATTTGTTTTTGGGGCGAATAAGACGAAGAAAAAATTAATCGATCTGTACATTTTAGAATTACATATCGTTCGTTATACATTTATCAACATACCGGCGACTTATGTTTACTTCTGAAAGTTCATTGGCTGCTGATAAAAGTAAAGATTTTGACTAGAAAAATTCGTTTAACTATATCCATACATTATGTGTAGGTGAAATATATAAAAAAAAAAAACAAAACAAAAGGAAACATTAATGAACTCGCTAATGTAATTCAAAAACTGTCCGTTATCCGTGGCTTCATTAGCGCATTTATCATATTTTTTCTTTTAACTGAAATGTGATTATAATTTTTCTGGTTTTAATTAAAATTTAAATAAAAACAAAACTGCGTTAATACGTATCCGTAAAGTTTTTTTATCCCAAAATTTTTATTTTTATTTTGTTTGTTTACTTTTTTTTTTCATTATTACATTCATATTTAAATTAAATTTTAAAATTAACTTAAATATAAAGGCATTGCTTCATGTAGTTTATTTCAGTTATTACGCTTAAATATGAATAAAGAACTTTTTAAAGAAATTACAATTTCGTTACTAATTTAAAAATAACCTATAATCTGCGGCGGACTAACGGAGGGCGGAAGGGGCGACCTGCCCCAACGCCTCCATGTTCCCTTGATCAAATCCTAAACAAAGCTTTAAAAATATGCTTAGTACCGATCTAAGAGGTGGTTTGGAGTTGGGAGGTCCTATACAAACATCATCCCGTACAGATAGAGTACGAATAAATAAATACAGCCTGTACCGGTAATTTACAATTTTCAAAATAAAATTACTACTACCGCTAATCTTTCTAATGTCTATACAGTTTTCGTTCCAGTTTCACTTATGTATTGCACTTCGTACCTCCTTTTTTACTACACTCGGCGGACCTTTGCTAAAGGTTATCTTATCATTATAGATAATATAGATAGTAATGTCCGTGCTTTCAATTGAAAGAAAAGTTTCAAAACAAATTTATTTCACTGAAGTTATTGAAGAGTTCAATGAAATGAAGGCACGTAATTTGCTATAATAGAGCTACATACTGAAAATAAAAACTACCTATTGCTTTATTTTTAATAATTAGTTTTTTTTTTTGCCGATCGATTCGTATTTTATTTTCCTCATCCATATCCATATTCTATGTATGTTTATTTAAGTCGAATTTAAATTTCACTTGGAAGATTTTAACTAAATAAACATAAACACTTATACATACAAATGTGAACTGAATAAAATGATCGTAAAATTACATCAACTTCTTAAAATGGAGGCCTCATTCAGCTTTGCCGCCCCGGGCCTATAACGGGCTTCGTCCGCCACTGCCCATAATATGTTAAAAATAAGAAATAAACATTTTTTGTTCCATAATTATGTCTCGTTACTTTATCTATAAGATAACAAAGGTTGAATATTATACAGTAGCTAAAAGATTTTTAAAATAAAAGACACGAAGAATGGCATAGTCAATTGAAAACGATTTAAAGAATATTAAAAGAAAAACTATCAGCGGTCAAGGGAGCTTGCCTCTTCCTAAACTCGAAGGACGGAGTTTATAATATATATATATATGTATATGTATATTTATATATTTTTTTATATATATATATAGGCAACCCAGAAAATAATATCATTAACATCAGTTGACATGTTACATAATAATGCAGTAAAAATTGACTTACCATGCAACTCTCGAGAATAAGAGCAATTACGTAACCGCGAGAACGTAACTTCGGCACGCGAACTAAAACGCACGAAGAGAAAATTGTTTATAACTTTAAAAGAGCGGGAAAATCGTTTATAACTTCAAAAAGGGCGCGAAAATCATGTTTTTTTGACTTTAACAGAAGGCGAAACAAATTTTTTTTCAAATACGAGAAAAAATTAATAAATAGGCTAATTTTTCGAAGTAGCGCGCGATTCTGCCGAAATTCCAACACTAAAATAAAAATTTATCGGCACTGGGCCATTTCACAATTCCGAAAACCCGCTACGACACAGCTACCGTTCGACGTAGACACAACAAATTCGCCACCGCTCGCGAACAAAGTCACTGATTTATTATATATCTTCGTCGCACTATTTTCGTATTTTCGTATTTTTTTTTCATCTAATTAAGACGCGAATTTCCGATCGAAACGGAAAAAATCAGCAGCGGTCGGCGGAACTTGCAAATTTTTTTTATCAACCGAACCGGTGGCGGCGAGGGGACGGAAGTGAAAGAGGCAGATAATAATGAAAGGCACGAGAAATAACAAAACGTAACAGCACACACAACACACATCCACGGAACACGAAGCGCGGAACGCGAATAATAACAGCGTAGCACACGACAGAGATTAAGGAAAAAAGAACAGATCGTACACGCTCGTCTCCGCTATCGGGCGAGTGCTGCTCGCTCGCTCACTCGCTCGCTCTTCTTGCCAGAGCAGTCGATGACGACGCTGACGAACAAAGAAACCTACATCGGCTCAGCTGAGCGGCCAACGTGAGCGCATTCGACTGCGTTCCGCGAACGGCCAACGCAGCGTACATCGTATTATAAACTCGTAAAGACACGCTCGGCGGTGGCGTCCCCGCGCCCAATCGGCCAAGACTCGTTTAACCAGCTTTACGGACTCGCTCGCGACGAGGACAGCGGTGCGCACATCGTCGGATAGGCGAAGAGAAATATACAAACGCGGCGATGAAAAAGAAAGCTCGCTTATTTAGGACAGACAGTAAGATCTGGTCGCAGAGAAAATGTAAGACGTATTCATTAGAACAGGTATGGAGACGTGACGGCGTGATTGTGTACGTAACGGATGCGAGGGCCTTGGCGGATGAGACAACCGAGCCAGAAGCCGCCGCGAGTGCCGCACACTTTGCAATTCCTGTCGGCGACGTCCGAGCGATCCCGCGAAAGGCTATTTAAAAATCAGCCGAGTAAACGCTTGCAACCGCTAGCGTGTGTGTCTGAAGCAGCGTCTCGGACGATAATCCCATTACGGAAATCGCTAGAACGCGGAACATATTTAAACTGATTTTTCTGTACGACAGAAGAAATAGCGCCGTTTCAAAACTTTTTTCACAAACCGACCGTTGGGGCTCGATAAAAAAGCCGAGTAGATCTCGGCACAAGTTATTTTTGAACATTTGTTAAAAAAAAGAGCCAATTAAAACGATCAACTTTCACCCCTAAATACTGTCGCGAACAATGATCGCGGTACAAATTGCTCTTCTCGTGTTCCAGCCGAAACATGCAGCAACGTTCGGATGGAAAATTTTTAAATTCTCGTTTGATTTTCAAATTAATTTTAACAATTGATAAAAATTAAAGAGACCGCGCCGTTATTTCTCCGAGTCGTTTAGGACGGCGGTATTTAAACCTAGAAAATAAAAAGTTACGAGGTGAATAATTTATATTAACGAAGTAATTTACTCGGTCAGGAACGCGGCGATGATCTCTGAAATTATATTGATTACTCTGGAAAAAGATCAGTACTATTATAGGATGAATTTCGACGTTATCACGATCGAGCGGACAAAGTTTATTACCGGAGCCAGACGGTTTTTTAAGCGTAATTAGGGAGATGACAGAATATAATAGGGCGCGAGTGAACAACTCGCTTAGCGTATAATTAAGTAGAAATATATGTATGTATGTGCGTATGTGGAAGTAAAGAAGAAAATCAAATCTTTAAGTTACACACACACACTGAGGGGGAAATCGATAATAATTATAAAAATTTCAGTTATTATACGATATCGAAGTCCGCGTTAACAGTGATAAAAATAGAATAAACAAAAGATATCAACCGTTATATACTGCCGAATAATGACAAAAAAATTCGAATTCTTCGAGATCACGTTCGGATTTATAAACTATTGTTACGTTCCGGTTCGACGGATTTGAATTTCTTTTTTAACTTCGCGGATATCGCTTTTCCTTCCTTCGAAATGTTTTTTTTAATCGTATTTTTTGACTGCGCTTATTTCGGTTCTTCCTTTGAAAATACACCCCGGGGATAACGCCGGTAAGCCTTTTTGCATTCTTTTTTGTTGTTTTTTTTTTTTTTTTTACTTCTCTCAGAAACACACCGCGCGCAATTTTTCATCATCCGTTTTATACTACTCCATATAAAAGAGTATAGTATTTGTCAGAAAATTTCACAAAAATTCTTCCAGGTATTCACGTATACGCAGACGCAAAAAAAGGGTTTTTTAAACGTTCAACATGCATAAACTTTTTTATGTTACGAAAAAGAATTAACCGCATCGTGTCAATTTTTTTTTTTTCATCTGGACAATTTACAAAAGTTTGTTGGATTATTTACATCTTCGCTAAGTAAGCCAATTATTAAATCATCTATTAATCTATATATATATATATATATCGTATCACCTTCGTACCACCAAAAAAACATGACGTAAATTTTAAGATGTGGAAAAAAAGAATATACTTATATTTTCGCATTTACCATTCACTAGGCTCATTCTTTTTCGGTCATCTCTAGCACAGGCCCTTTTTTGAGCTTCAAACCTTATCCGTGTGCACATCTTAAAAATTTCTCTTTTCTCTTAATAAAACACCAATCCGACTTAAATAGTAAGGAAGAAATATTAACATATTAATTCACAGTAATACACACAACAGAAATTACACTTAAATATTTATAAAAATAAAATAATTTCGTCATTTTCAGACAAAAGAGAAAAATTACATAAAAACGGGAATTTTTTTTTTTTTTTTTTTTTGTGTGTGTTTGTCCACAAGGACATTGGCCCAAGAACAAAGGAAAAAGGACGCAAGAGACTCAGATTTTTACACGATCAGAGACAGTCGACAAAAAGGAATCAGGAGCCAGAAGGAGAAGGAAGGGAGAGAATGAACGAAGCACTGTATGTAGTGGGAATGTGTAAAAGGGAGGAGTAGAAAGCAGCTTGATCGGTTACAAGAGTTGAACACCCGAACATTATGATTAGATGTTGAAGGGGTGCAATGGACAAAAAGGAGACGGCACAAGAGATTAACGGAAAAGCGAGGAAGGAAGCAAACAGTGCCCAAAGCGCAGGCGGCAAATCGCAGAGATATTGGAGCGACGCATTGAAGTCAAAAAACCGAGGGAAACGAGAAAGGGAAGGCTGAATAGACAAGAAAAAGGAATCCGGGTTGGAGAAAGAGGAGACCAAACCGTAGATTGGAATGAACAGTTGCAGACAGATATTGGAAGAAGAGAAAACAGGAAGAAACCTACCTGAACTCCGGCATGACCCGGTATCCAAAAGAAGTTCGTTTTGATTAAGTGTGAAAGAAAAGGATCATAAATCGAGAAGCGAATGAATAACGTAATCGGTTAAGTGAGGGGGAGAGGAGATGCGATAGTCTGTAGCACTGTTTGGGCATCCGATAGGATAAGGATATTGCGAGAGACAGGAGAGGACCTGATAAAAAAAAAGGGCACGCAGAATAGCAGAAGACTACGCATAGAAGATAGAGCAAAAGGAGGGAAGTTTAAAGAACTCGACATCATAATTTAGAGAAGGACAGAAAAAAGCTGCACCAACACCATTGGGCCCCTTGGAGCCATCGATGAAAATCAAAAAATGGTTAGGGAAAGAAGAGCTCAGATTCAGTAAAAATTCTGATCTAATAACATCATGAATGACAGGTTTAGGAGGAATTGAGGAATAAGAGCAATTAACGGGATGAAGAAAAGAGGAAAAATTGAAAAAGAAATATGGGAGTTTATCATGAATGTAGAGATATACGGAGAAAACTGAACAAGACGTGCAGCGATAAGAGATAGAATGAGAGTTTTGTTGACAGAAAAACGCCAGCTACGTAAGATGGAGGAATAAGAAGAAATAAGAGGAGAAGAGGAAATCGGCAACCGTTTGATGATAACCCAAAAAGGAACGTCGAAGAAAACTAAAAAAAACACAAAAAAAAAACAGCGCTGCTAAGCGCGTAAAATTATTCTGGAAACATTATCGCCAACATTAAATAGAGGCAATCTGCTGCGGCGACATATTACAATAACCACTCAACCGACATTAAATAGCTTCGAAAAGACATTCCACCGAATCATAAGGCCATTAATGCTAGCGCTAGGTAAATGGCGGTTAGAACGTATTTAAAAACATTGTATAATCAATCGCCCTTTAAGCGTCCCCCCCGCCCCAATTTCCCGTTAAGCTCGCTTAAGAATTCTCGCGTTTTTCGCCGTAATTCGAAATTTTCAGCTCGATAATCTTCGAATGATCTCTGAATTCCCTGCTATCTTCACTATTCTTCCTCTATTCGTACACTATAGATCAGATTCAAACAACCCGTTCGCTTTTTCATCTTTTCATTATGTACTTTTTATTTCTTTCTTCAACCGTTTTTCTAATTGTTTTTTTGTTGTTTCCTTTACTTTTACTCTTTCTATTATAAAAAAAAAAAACAAAAAAACATTTATTATCACATTTTACTTTCAAATTCTGCTCTAACCAGATATTTTTTTTCTTGTTTTTTTTGTTTGTTTTTTTTAATATATATATCTCTATCAAAGGGAATAAATTTAGAAATAATAATAAATATAAATTAATTCGTCAAAATATTACTTAGAGCTTTTCTATTACCCATACGCGGAAGAAAAGTTGAGGAAAAAATTCACGAGCCTATTTTTTTCGAGATATGATCATCAGTTGCAAAATATTTTTAAAAAGACTGCACTTTTTGAAAACGAGCAAAGTGGCAATTTCCTAATTTGCTCGCACATGTGCCGCTATTCTACGACCATCATACACCGGTCCTTATCTTATCTCGTTATAATTTACAAATAGAAAATTATATTAATGTTGTTTCGTCCGCAATACGTGTAAAAAACCAACTTTTGAAGGTTTTCTTTAATCTAAAATTTTTTCTCGGTCCCTTTGCATTTCCCGTTTTAGGTGTACGTGCAAAAACACACACAAAAAAAATAAATTTCCTGCACTACTCTATACAAGTGCATAACAAAAAAAAAAAAAAAAAAACAAACGACAAAGGGAAACCGGTAGAAAAAAAGAATGTCGCAGAAAAATATTTTTATCATTTCTAACAATAATAAGCTACTTGAGCATCACAGTTTATCGCCGCTTGTAATTATTAATTTTTCTCACTTTACAGAGTTGTTCCAAATCGAGCGAGTAAAATACGCGTATTTTCAAAAAAAATTTCCGAATTGTGTTATACAAAGCGATATAGGTCCAGCCTATATGTCGATATAGTTATCACTCCGTTCCATTTCTATCGATTACTTCTTTTTTTTTTTTTAATAAATTTCTTTGGAGCGCCAATCGCCATTACTTCTAACTGTCTTTTATTGTCAACACCGCAACATTCAAATAATCCGACAAACTTAAAAATTGTTTAATCAACGTTCCAACATTCTCTTCCTTTCTCAACTATCTCGAATAAATCAACGCATAAAAAATTAACCGTTTTCAGTCTACCGCTTAATTCAATATCCCAATCACATCTCCAGTGTTATATTGATGGCTCTAAAGTTAAACATAGAGCGGCATCTAAGTATCGTCGCAAAAATATTTTAGTATTTTCTACGGATCCTTCAGTTAACAAAATGACTGCAAAATATTCAGCCCATTTTAAGTACACTCTGGATTCTATTCCAATCCAATTTGTCTGCATGCTTATCTCTTCAGTAATACCTTACTTTTCCGCTTTGTTTTTTTTTTTTTTCTTTCCTTTTAATGAGTTTCTCAACGAGATCATTAGCCCGAAAAATGGGAAGACGGAGAAAATAAAATTATATTCCTAAACGTTTGAGGATGGGGTATAAAAATAATTCGAGGGCGGAAATAACAGAAGTAGAAGGAATGAGAGGATGTAAGAAGCACGTTTTTCCGCCCATTGTCTACAAATATCAGAAAAAAAAAGTCCTAACAAACCAACTGATGTAATAAATGGCTTTATTTATTTTTCAATTGAAAAGGGGGATGTTCGCAGTAATATACATATATATATATGAACTCGGCCATTTTGGCCTCGCAAGGGGCTATGTCCCTTGACCTCTCTTGTTTTCATTTCTGTCTCTTTCTCTTCTATACTTTTTATAAAATGATCGAAATTTACAACGTAATTCTTACTGTCATCAACACAAAAAAGTAACATAATCACAAAAATCCTATCCTTATATAAAATTAAGACATTTTTTCGTTACATTTTTCGTTACATAAGATTGTGACATGTTTAAAATAACAATCACAAAAATCCTATAAAATATAACCAGAACGTTACATAAAATTGGGACATTTTTTTGTAATGGGGGTAGCCTAAGAATTACGTTGTAATTAATAAATATATATATATGTATATAAACTCGGTTCTCCGGTTCTTGTAAGGGGCTCCGGCCCCCCAGCTCTATTACTTCTGTACTTTGTATACAACGAGAAACTCGGAATTTATTTATAAAATGTTGAAAGTACATGCAATTTGGTCCAACTTAACAGATAGGATACTTTTTGTTTTAATTATTTACATAAATATTTGTTATATTAAATAATTTAATCAATCAATTAAAAAAAAAAAAACAAATTTAATTGTTGGCTATTACTTTTTGCTTTAATTATTTACATAAATATTTGTTATATTAAATAAAACAAATTTTGACAATTTTATTATTTTTTGAGCACCAACTCTACTTTTCGTGGCGACTTTTGTGTATCGTGCGATGTTAATCGAAATGCAACCATGTTTATCGCTGGCGCATGGCGTTATTATCGATGAATGATAAAGTAAACGTTTTTTCGCTGTCGTTTACAAAAAAGTTCGTGTTATTACGACGGAGTTGATGTTTAGGGGAAAAAAAAATATTTTGCGATATTGTGCGGCATTTAATTTATTTATATTTCAGTGTATTTAATAAACGTCCTGCCTTGATAAAAAAAAAAAAAAAATTATTTCAATATTCCGACAACAATAGTGTGGCAGTGGTACAACTCTTTGACATTGTTGGGCATCTAAGTTGCTTTACATTTCAGTATAAGATAATGCCGCGGAGACAATCGAACCTCAACAATGCGTGTAGCAGAAATGTACGGCGTATGCGTGTTATGAGAGCTACTGAATCGGAAGAAGAAATTGCAAGAATAAACGCATGTTGCTTGCTGCTCACGTGTGGGAACACCATCAAGTCTATTCGTGTTAGCAAAAGACAGGTTGACCAAGAACATTGTGCACAAATTAGTGCTTAGATAATTTTCAGTTTTATAAAATAATATAACTAATAGTTCGAAACCAATGTTATCTGCCTCATTTATAGCATTTAATTTTTATGTAACTAATTTATTTAGTATATTGTGTAAATAAGTCATTGATTACAGATTAAAGTTCAAGATTAGGTAAATAAAATGTAAATTCAATAAGCGTATTATATTAGTTGGATAATTTCATTCCCTAGATATGATTCAAAATCGGCTAAATAATTTCAGGTTTATTAGTAAAAATTAATTTGGTTGCATCACAATAATAAGTAAAAAATTCATTTAATCTATTATAACTACTGAGCCACAGCAACGCGTGGCTGAGTCAGCTAGTATATTGTTAATTTAAACATAAACCTTGCCATAATTCCTAATATTAAAAAAAAGTACATATCCTTTTCATATCTGACGTCTCTAAATCTCGAGCAGTGTTTCCTTAAAAGTCGTTAATTGTCTTTTCTTTAAGCGGGGGAATAAACAAAATAATACACTACATAGTGTTCAAAAGATTTTTGAACTCCAAGAAGTACTTTCCGACTCATATGCAAAAATAAACGAATTAAAAAAAAAAAAAACAATAACAAAAAACGGATGGATGCATCTCCAAAAAAAAAAAAAAAAAAAAAAAAAAAAAAGTCGGAGCATTTGTACACCTTCTTCAGAGATCCCTGGGAATATACTTGTGAAAATTTAAAAATGGTTAGAGGTGGTGTACCATTTCTGAAAAGCAAACTCTTTATTTCGAACTGATTTATGAGTCTGCAAAAAATGACGGAAAAGAGAGACATATTGAATTTTAGTAATAGGGAGCAAATGATCATTTGGCAACAACGAATTTTATACCCGTTAGCTTTTAGGCGATGAAAAAAGGAAACCAACAAGCGATATCGTGTTAACTTTTTAGCATCTTTAGAAAAGTGAAAGGAATATTTGGGTTCGGTTGAATGTGAAATAAAATATATTTGGAAGTTAATGTTCACACATAGACACAATATTGTGTGCTGGTTCACTTATCCGCGACCAAACGCATCACGAACAGTCTATCCCAAGAAATTTGCAGATGTGTAGGATTTTCTTTTTTTTTTCATCGTAAACACGACGAACTTTCTTACGTCATAAAATATGCGAGAAATCATCGCGAATTGAAAATGCTTTTGCAGGTTTTGTTTATTTGGGAAAAAAATGTGAAAGTCATTCTCAAATAAATATATGCGAGCCAAAATTTTCGCTGTCTGCCGTAAGAACATTTTTAAGGAACTCAGAAGATGAATTCATTTTTTTCATTAATCTCATATGTAAACTAGTAATTTTTGGATTTAGTTGAAATTTTCGCAATCACCGAACGGATAATAATATTTTTATTTTATTCGATAAGACTATAATTTTTTGGTAAGTTTAAAAATTTATTAGAAACGAATGTTTTTTTTTTTTTCTTTTTAAATCTAAATTATTACTCAGACTGACTGGTTTGTCTAAAAATTTTCATCATAAAATATGTACAGCGTTTAAGTTTTTTATGAACGAAAGCACACGTAAAATTTCCTTTTTAAACGTTTGCTTTAAAAAAAAAAAAAAAGTAAAAAAACATTTTGCAATTGTGTAAAGAAATTAGTGATTATCAATTTCGGATTTGTATTTATTCAAAATCGGTTTAAGCAAAAAAGAATGAAGAACAAAAAAAATTCAAAACACACCGGCGTTAAAATGAAATGACTTTTAAATAAGAGTAGACTGAAATGAGTTAAAACGTGACGATCCCTCGGTAAGCCCGAAGACTCACTATTTCAGTGGGACCAGCACAGATTGAAGTCATAGCGCTAAATTTTTGAGCATACAATAACAACTATCGCGGATATTAATTAAGCGTCTTTTTCGTTCTATCTTTGATTATTGTTGTTTCACCTACGGAAATTCCTCCAGCACTCCGCTTTTCAAACTCGACATTTGTCTTAGCCTCTGTCTGAGAGTTAGAGAAAGTCTATTGCTATTCCTGCTTTACATGCCAAATCACTCACCCCTCCTGTTTTCGTTCGAATTCTAATCTATCGCCTCGCTATTTCTTCTTCCTCTCCTGTTAATTCCTATTTTTCTATCCATCGCGAGTGGCGATTTTCCATCAACAAAACTCCGATGCCATCTTTCATATTCACTCGTCTCTCTCAGTTTTCACCATATATTTATTTTTACGACAAACCGCCATACTCTTTTCTTTCAGTTTTTCCACCCTCCTACATCCCGTTTATTGTCTTTTTTCAACTTGCCCCACAAAACCTATCCTTCGAGACGTTGTTAAATCAAGGTGTTTTCAAGTACCTTGGGCTCTCTTTTCCTTATAACCATTTTACGATCTTCACTGACGGCTCCGTGAGACCCAATAGCGATGGTTCAGCCTTCTTTTGTCCTTCCTTAAATTATTCAGAAAACTTTAAACTTCTCTCCTTCTGCTCAGTTTTCTATGCCGAGTTTACTGCTATCCCGCTTGTCGTCCTTTTTATTACTTCTTCCCTAATTGCTCATAAAGTCCTCTTTATATTAGATTACCACAGTGCCTTACAACCCATTTTATCTCCTTTTCCTTCTCCTTAAGTTGATTATGTAATCCTTCTCATACGCTCTCTCTTTCTGTCGAAACTGACCTACTGTGGGTTCCTGGACACTCTGGAATCGAAAGTAATGACTCAACGCCGATATACTAGTTCGTTCATCCTCTTCCGCCGGTAGATTTCTCAACCTTTTTTTCAACCCGCAATTTCAATCTTCTCTCCGCAGCTGCTCACTTAAATTTATGGTTGAACTCGTATTCCTTCTCAAATCTGGATTCCTTTTATCCCTTTTTCTAGCCTAATCTACCGACTTATTCCTGGTACTTGCGGCGTTCAGTAATCCGTCGCCTATTAGTGTGCTTCCTGCATCCTTTTTTTTTTCGCTTCTCTTTAGCTCCGTTTCCACTCGGCCCCCTTCGCCCTTTTTCTCGCAGCTTTATAGGTGACGCTGATAATATTTTATTTGAGTAAACCTATATCGGTTCTGAACGTTCCTCTTTCTACTCTTCGCTTCGGTTAATTGCTCTTCCAGCTCCTTATTGTGCGTCTTTTGTTCTCTTTTTGCCATCGCCTTCGGTCTCTCATTCGGTACTTGGGTCTTTTTTATCCTCCATATCTGATCGCATAAACATCTGATTCCGCCTCTCATCCTTTTTCTTCTTCTTGGGCCAATATCCATTTTGACGAACCCAATAAGAAAAAAAAAAGGCGGGGGTGCTTATTAATTTCTGTTCCAATTTATTACAATTATTACATAACCGAAATTTCGGAAGTTTTGAAATTTTTTCCTGAGCATGTGATACGCCGATGGAATAATCGCTATTTGTCGGAAACGGCCCCAGAAACCTTCCAATTCGGCGAGAAAAGTTCAAAAAAGCGCAAAAAAGATGGCCTCCTTCTGCGTTTTTTTTTTTTTTTGAATATAAATTGTGTATTTAAAAAAAAAAATGTGTGTATAACGGTGAAAGGAACTAGTGTGCTTTTAAATCAGAAGTGTACGTGTTTAGCGTAAATAATGTATTAATAAACGTAGTAATTTCCGACAAAATGTACTTAAACTAAGGTGGTAAAAGGATGAAAAACATAGCCCCCCAAACTCACCAAGTGCGTGTGTTTATAGATGATTTTTTATTAAGTATAACTTAAAATAACTGAAACATATTATGTGCAACGATTTAATGATTTTTGGTTATTTACAGAAAGTGCTACGGTAGAAAAACGCCACTCTACATTCTCGGTTTCACGATTGAGCGCCGCAAGTATTATAGCTAAAAGTTTTGGACAAGGTTGAAAATATACGTATCGCTGTATATTTCTCTAGTTTGGAACATCCGGGATTTCAGCATTAAAATTAGACCCCCGGGGCGCCGAAAGGTCGAAATTTTCGAAATTTTTTTTTTTTTTTTCCGGGCATATTGGTAGAAAGGTAGCTTTTTGTCGGGAACAGAATAGTATTTCATTTCCTTAACGAAACGTTCGAAATTGGCAAAAAGTTCAAAAAAGTTCGAAAAGTGGAGTGTCCCATTCTCTTTGCGGCGCGAAAAATCAGATTTCTTTTTTTTGAATTTAGTGTCATGTAAACGTAAATTATAGTTTTACATGCGGAATCCTCAGCGTATGAAACTGCACGCTTGACTGAATATACACGTGCTTTCTCTTCGTTAACAATAAACATTTCTTAATGTCGACGTCATTAGCGAAGAACTCTGTTTGCAGCGAGCTTTTAGATTTGGAACACTTTCAACGATCGGCAAATAATGCAGGAAGTCGTTATATTTGTCATAGCTGTAAATTTGCGATCAATATTAATATTAAATTTAACAAAGGAAGCGCTCCGCTAAAACCTCTTCGAGCAATAAAAAAGCTTTTACGAAGACGTTTAAATCTTCCCCAACGTATCCTCAAAGTAATTCTGATAAATCGTCAACACTAACAAGTGGAAAACTTCTCTTCCAGCAATTGGCGAAGAGGTAAACGAGTTTTTATTAAAATACTGTAATTTCTTTAGCGTCATTCTTCCTAAATTCTTAGCAGATTGCAAACTGATTGCTGATAATGATGATAACACCTCCATTTCATATGACAATACAGTTCAACATTCTAGCAACAGCGACAAGTTACCGGACTTTGCTTGTTGCGTCTAGACCTTTTTATTCATCTCGAACGGTTGCATGTAACCGGTTTCTACTGCCGTCATATATCGTGACGAAACGATACTGCCGACTGAAAGGTACCGAGCTCTCTTTCAACAGATTTTCTCTCTATCTTGTATATTTCCCAGCCTTTTCATTATCACTTACTACCATACCAAAATATTATAAATTCTATTACAGCTGAAACTACCTGCAGGTCTGATCAATGTGCCATAATCTAAACTCACCCTCTGGCCGACAATACTATTGACAACGTCTATTCCCAAATTATACATGCATACATATAATACACATATATACATACTTATACATACATACATATATATATATATATATATATATATAAACATATTAACCGTAACACACAACGAAGCCGGTAAGCATCAGATACATTCTTTTCTGGTTTTATTTCACGCGGAACGGATCTGACAGCGATTTGAATGTGTCTACTTCGCCAGCTCTCCGGATTTAGGAGAAAATATAATGTTAAGTAATTGCGTACAATTAATGTAAATTGTGTATCAATGTCGCAAAATCTGTGTTCATTCCCCGCTATACTAACAACAAATTCGAAAGAAAAGATCAATGCTTTATTAATAGATATGTACCAGAATAGACTTGTATGTCATAAACTTCGGTTTTTATATTTAAACCTTTTATCACTACAACAAAAATAAGACGTAGTTAGCTAACTATACTATTAGTATTATAGAAGAAATATCATCTGGGAGTTCAGAAGATATGCCACAGTGTAGTCTAAAAGGTCGAGTTTTATTTATATATATATATATATATATATATATATATATATATATATATATATATATATATATAACTTGGCCCTTTGTGCCTCTTACGGGGCTCGCTCCTTGACCCGCCTACGGGCACCCCCGAACCCTCAGCCCTATCACTTCTACACCTTTCATAGAATACGGAAAATTGATAATGTCATTCTTCCAGACTTCGATACAAAAAAAAAAAAACAAAACAATAGTGATGTGTTCTACGTCTGTCATTACTAATTTACGGTTTGCACAGAAATGTCTGTCAATAATTTTTTTTTTCATTCTAATCAAGAAATAATTCAAAAACGAATAAATTTAATTCACAGTTTGCGTAGAAATGTACTGACTTTCATAACGCAAGAAGGTAACAGAATTTCTTGTTAACCCCAACGTAAGAATAACATAATTAACCAGGGCAACAATCCATTTTGTCGATACTTTGTCTTCTTATACATACAATATAAGTAATATTTTGGAATAAAAGAAGGCTAAGAATGACATTGTCATTAATACATACACACATACATACATACATACATACATATATACATACATGCATACATATATATATCAATTCTTCGGGCCTTGTCATACAGACAGCTTTTGTCTTTCTCGACGTTGGTCTTCCGTAATTCCTAAAAATGAATCGGTTTCAATTGATCGAGTAATTCTTCAAAAAAAAATCCATTAAATGTCTTTTAAGTGTGACGCAAAGTAGAGATTTTCTATTATACGGTTTTCTTATCAAAAGGTTACATTTTTCGTTAGTGAATTTCCTTATTAGCGCTGTAATAAATTTTGTTAGACGATCCACTTATCGGGAAGCGCAGGTGTAGAGAATGACGCAGTCGTCATAGCGCACAGGCTATTTATGTAAAATATCGGCGCCTAATTTTTTTTGCACTCGAGATATCACGTCGCGACAACGGTGTAACTTCATTTTAGAACAACAGATACGAAGAAAGAGGAAACGATAAGAAAGAGGGGGGAGGGGGCGGGGCGGGGGGAGGTACGAGGTAAATAGTACTCTTAAAACGGAGCGAAAACAACAAGGTGTTTTTACGTGATTATCTCGTAATTTCGCAAAAACGTCCAAGTTTAATTTGTTAACCAATAGCGAGTGAGAAATCGATGGTGACTTTGAAAACTACGACGATTCATAAAATCAAAACAAGCAGCTACAAGTTCGCGGTACGGTGTGTAGCATTTTTCGCCTCTGCCGTCGGCGCTCGCTGAAATATTACAATCTAGGTCAATGTTATCTATATATAGAGGCGGACGATTGTGCAGCTGGTCGTGTACTAGTGCTGGTGAGTGGTTTGCGCGCACTTTCGATATTTATCGTAGCGGGCGCGTTAAATTTTAAAGCGGTCTTGCCTACGACCAACGCTAACTCACGCTCAGCAAGCCTTAATTCGACCAAGAGCCTACTAGAACGGACGAGGAGAACAACCATAGACAACTTTTTACACGATTCTTGCCATCGTGAAATTGCACATTTCCGGAACTCTTCGAATGTGAAATGATTTTGTTTTTGATTATACTCCTTGGCTATGCGTATTACCAACCTGGTCCCAAGACCAGCAGTGCGACGATATAACACCTTAATTAATATTCACATTTAAACGCAATAGGCTTTACGTTTAAATATTACAAAAATGTCTGCGCTAGTGGTCGAGCGATATGTGTGCGGTCGGTCGGTCGTGAAGAATAAAGGCTTGCCGATTCTTCTGCAACAGTGACATTCGATGCACTCAGAATGAATGCCGCAATTTCGGAAGAAGTAATAACCAGGTAATATCAAGACTACACACACGGACGCATATACAAGTCGCATAGACGCTGTTTCTCTGCTACAATTTTTTTTTTTTTTTTTGGTACTAAAACTTTCGATATTAAAAACTACTCACTCCTCCAATATTAGATTCTGTCGGCACCGACGAAATGCTTTAGCAATCGAAGAAGTAAAGAAATATAAAACTCCCTATATATTATTCCCTTCGGGTTTAGGGGCAAAGATATTAAGAAAACTTGTAGTTTCCATTTGGTGTAAGTTAAAGTTGATTTGCAGTCCATGTTGGTGGCGAATCAGATGGATAGTATTATATTAAGTGTTGTCAATAAATTAGCGACGCCTGACAAGATCGTTTCGGAAATTCATAGCTTACAGACGGTGGAAGTGAACACAATTCTGCTCGACGGAGTTGTGTATAAGCCTCGTTGAATACAATACTTCCTGCGGTGCGAGAGAAGAAGACATCCCTATTAAAGAATACATGCTGAAGATTGAAAAGTAGCGCTGACCGAATAATATCATGCGCAGAGCTGAATGATGAATTGAATTGAGAGCCTCTTTAATGTGGACGCATTAGCTCAGGAGTGGAGACCTACGTAATTTATTTTCGATGGAATTAACGACTTATATACGTTGAGTAGAGAAACTTTGGATTCATATTTCGGTTTAGATGAATATTTTATAAAGGATGGTATACCTCGTTTTGAGCATATGCAGACGCCACGAAAGTTTGAAATTGAAGCGGAGATTCAAAAAATTTGACGGACAACTTAAGCGCATTAATAGAAAATTGTTTATACGGAAAGATATAGTGGGAATGGTACGACGTTTGCTGCAGAAATCAACTCATAAATTCTCGGAAATAAGACAATTAATATTTTGACCACAGCTGTAACTTATCAGTGATCTTTGGTAGAATTCTTTGCGCGTTAAAGATGACAGAGAACTACTGTTTAGATCACCAGTGAAAGTCCCCGATCTGTTACCACAGTCAGCTGCTACATCATTAATATATAAATAAGTCTGCATTCAAAGCAGAGCTTTGTGGCATTCTCAGTAGGAATAAGAAATGACACAGCCGATCCAGTACTAACTTGGATCATTCCGTTCGCTGCTAAAAAGCTATATATGTATATGCTCTTTCTCACGACGCTATATGTGATGAAATGGTCTTTCCAGATCGAAAAAAAAGTACAGCATAAGTGTGCTGTTGGCGGCGATTTACCGTTGTAAGCTTAGCAAATGGTTAATTGTAGACCTCCGTACTACGTCACCCGGCTATTATTTGGGAAAGAAGATGAGAGATACTGCGGAAGAAAAAAAGGAAAACAGGAAAGCCTATTTCTCACTTTTTTCCGGTGTTTTGGCGAAGACAGTTATTGAACACATCGATTTGTTACAGGCCCGTGCCCAGAATTTTGGAAAGGGGGGGTTTTGAAAATTTTCTTCGCATATTTATTTTATAAATAGCAATACATTTTTCACTAATATTCGTACTATTAATAATTTCCATAATTTTGATTTATATATTAATAATTCACATAAATGAATTACCATCCCGTATATGAACATTAATAAAAATTACATGTGTTATTAATTGTACTCGTAATAAAAAATTTTGCATAAGATATTAATGAAGTACCTAAAAATAGTATGGAGCATATTTTTTCTTTTTTCTTTTAAAGGCAGGTAAGAACACCCTAAAAAATCATCAATATTTATTTTAAATTTGTGATTTTTTCAGATTTTTATGTATTCATAATAACTATTTCAGTTCTCATGGGGGAGTTAAACCTCCCTCCCCCCGTGGACACGGCCTTGATTTGTTAAATATAATATTCCGTGTTGGAAGTTGTATTCGTTAACTTTTCCTCTTTTATTGAAATTTTCAGAAATACGAATTTGTTAATATCAAGTAGTTTTAAGCAATTTCTTATAATAATTCGGGTATAAATTTTTCCTATTCATTTATTTATTTTTAAATAATGTAAGCAGATCATGTATCGGACGCGCTAGATCCGGCGCATGAAATACACTAATAGTACCTGCAGTTAAGAAATAAACTGTTAAGTTTTATGTAAAAAAACGTTTAATTGAAACAAAAAAAAAAAAAGAAGACAACATCGTATATTCGGTGTGAAGTAAAACTATATTTTATTATCGAAATTATTATATCGATTTAATCGAAACGGTCGTTATGTTTATGTATTTTCGAAGACGCCTTAGAAAAAAAAAAAAAAATGAGACGAAAAAAGAGGAATTTAAGACAACTTTTGCTTTATTGTTTCCCGAACAAAATGCGTGTTCCTTCCAATTTTACTGATCAATATAAATTTCTTAACAGAAATTGCGTTAAAATTTTTCGAAAAATCACATTCTCCAGTGTGATTTATTGGATTTTTTTACGTTGTCGTAATTTTCGAAATAATTATAGCCCCTAGTTTTTAAGAACTAAATGTAAGTTATAGTAACAAACTCAAACTTCATAACACACACACACTCTTCTAGTGACAGAAGAAACATTTAAAAATTTTAATGTTTTCGTTATTTTCCCGTTTCATGATTTCAAATTATAACGTACAAATTGATCTTAAAACCTGCATTTTTCTAGACTCTTTATTTCAAATTGCCGACGGAGCCTTGACGGAAAATCAGAAAATTTCTCATATGTCGCAAATAATATTCTTCTTCTTATTACTATATTCTTTCATCGACGAATGCGTAGCTGAAATAACTAATAATATTTAGCGTTGTACAATTAGTACATGTCGAGCTAACTAAAAAAAAATAACAAGGAGCGACACTTCACATAAAAAATATATTAGCGAGCCTAGTCTGGTTCGTTTAAAATTTCGGTTCCCCCACGACGACGGGGAGATTATCAAAAACTTAAAAAAAAAAACGTTACCGCTTTAATCTCTTTCTTATTTTAATTAATTTTTTAAATATTTCGTAACAATAACTCATTAAGCGAAACTAGAAATTAATTGCAGAATTAATTTTCATTTTTCAGTTTCCAAAATCTGATTTAAAAAATTTTTATAAGGAAAATTTAAACTGCCTCCAAAACGGCACTAATTGGTTTATTCAGTTACCCCTGCGCAGAGTGTCGGAAAAGTGTGAGCGTAATCGTATACCGCACAGAGGGGCTAATAAAAATTTCTTGGACTGCAACGCAGCGTCAGCGGCTAATAGACCGGAATTGGGTCCCCGGTTTTCCTTCCTGTTTTGCCCTAAAAACATATTTTCGGCGACCCGGATAAATTTTCAGTGAAAATAAACTCGCGATTTTATCGAATTTATTTTTGAATTGCGTAGATAATTTCTTATCAGTGATCACAAATTGCGCTTTCAAGCGATCATTGCGTCTAATCACGGGCACGTCCACGGAGTATTTTTCCCGAGGAGCCCGATGAAAGACTGAAAATGATATCCCGCCTAGTAAAAAACCGGTTATTGTTCGGCTAGTACATGAAAATTGGAAAATTATTTTTTAAATTAAATCCGTGATTAACATTTAAAGAATTTTTAGTAGTGAAAATTTATAATATAAATAGTAAAAAAGCTACACCAATAGCAGCGTCGTGTAATAATAATTCACGCAAAAATTAGTTGCGAATAATTTAATTAACAGGTGTTTTTTTTTTTATTTATTTTATAAAGATACAAAAACAAGGTCGGCTAAGCGCAATATTATGTTACGCACTGAGAATTCCAAGGGCTAAATTAAAGTCAACCACAATTTACATATTTACATAATATTAAATTCAAAACGACGATATTCTCAATTTTAAATTTGTAATAAGTATACCGCGTATTATATACATATTTTTCGCCCAGCATTCCTGCGAATGCGTATTTTTGTGTGTTTAAAAATACTAGTGTGTTCGCCCATTGGTCGAAATTTGACCATAATTATTATTAAAAATTTGAGGAAACCATATGTGAATTTGCATATTTCCAAAATTTTCTTTTCTACTCTTATACATTTGTCCATTGTATATATCTGAGAACATACACACACTTTTATATGTACTTTACGAAACAGATTTCGGTACCCAATTACAATTGAATAAACAAAATAAATTCAATAAAATAACATTTTAAAAACTCCCTCATTTATCGTATATTAAAGCCAAATAATAATGATTATTAAGAAAAATTAAAACATTTTAATAAGTACAGATTTACTACTGGCTATATTTTTATTTTTTTTTATTTTTTGTATTAATTTTTTATTTAAAAAAGAAAAAAATCTGTTTCCAAAATTTTGTGTACCGATAAATAGCTACTGAATAAAAAAAAAAAAAATAGTTAATAAATAGAGTAGAAAATGGTACTGAACCGTTTTTTGTCTTTGCCTCTATTTATATATAGATTTGCGACTTTATTGCTCTTTCCCGAAATTTTTTTAGTATCTAGAAAAATTATATTTCGCAACCTCCAGATTTGATTATTTTATTACAAGCCGGAAGAAAAAAAAAAAAAAAACCATTATAATACCTGACACAATATGAAACGAATTTGACTTTTGTTAACGACGAAATTAAAAAACCTATATGGACAGTTGCAACTCTCTACTAATTAAAATAAAAAACCTGTTGAACTTTCACGACCCGAGGTATATGTTACATTCTTATGGGTCCCTGGCCATGTTGGGGTTGCCGGCAAAGAGCGAGTTGACCTGGCTGCTAAGGCAACTCTATCTAGTCCGATGCCGCTCAACGCTGTACTGCCTCCATTAGGGTCATCAGTCTTTCTGATTTGCTAGAGCAAACTATGGTCAGAACAAACGACCATGGTAGCCGCCGCTCCCTGTCTCACGTAGGGATTTCTCGATCCTGTCGAGACTACGCCTGGGGCACACTGCACTGTCACACAACTACGTGTCTTTGAAGGAGTTCCCCCTCCGTCTACCTGGCCTCTTTACGGGTTCATCGCCAACCGTAGAGCATCTGCCGAAACGGTGCCGGCATACTTCCCGTACTTCTAGTCATACCTCACCCCACCATCTGTTGTCGAACAACCCGGGCAGTGTTGAATTTTGCAGCATCGAACAGACTGCACCGCCTTCTATAATTTCCAGTGAGTCTGGGTGCCGTAATAGCCCAGGTAGTTACACACGGCGCCTAGATTTATAACTGTAAATTTATAAATAAATACAGAAAAAAAAAAAAAAAAAAAAAAAAACCTATATATATATAAAGCAACGAATACACAATCACTACGTAGATAATAAGAGAAACCTACAGAGAACATATCACCAAACAAACTCGCTAAATACGAATAGAAAAAAAACAAAAAACAAACAAGTTTATAACGGAAAGCTATTATAACTTTTTAAACATGACTGACTACGTATTAAATAAAAAAAGTAAAAAAAATAAAAAATTGATAAATAATCGGACCGATTACTACTATTAATAGAACTCTTTAAAAAAAAAAAAAAAAAAAAAAAGAACTCTTAATTATGCGTACCAGAAGCCTATTTTTGTATTTCAATCAATCAATCAATTTTTATTTTATTTATGGTATACAAACAATAAAGCATTCTGTAAAATATATAAATATAAAGAAAAGATTTATTCTGCTACTTGCAGAATTTTAAAGCTTAGTCTAATGTTACAAATTGTATCATGAGTAACCACGAATGCGCACAATTTGCGCGAGGTGGTGGTTATTAATAAGTATTTACATTTGTATAATTTTATTTAAGTTAAAAAATGTTATATATTATCTTGTGAGTTGGTTGTTAGATAGTAATTAATGTTCAATTTCACCTTAAATATATTAGGGTTTAACAATTCAACATGAGGTATGATATACATAAATAATAATTGATAATGCAAGATTAGGGATGACATTAATCGTTAAAGTGAATATATAAACAAGCAACGTTAAACGAAATACAGATAAAACAGTTTGAGCATTTAAAATGTTGATAAAATAAAGTAAAATATTACATTGTCTGGTTTAAACTGCGGAACTGCATTAGTTTAGTTACATTACTTTAATAACTATGTCTTGTTTTTAGTGGTATTGATGTAATTTAATTTGTATTTAATTTTCTATTATTTATGCTACACATTTAGTAATGTTAAGATAGTATTTGATGTTAATATAATGATTAATGGTGCTATTATCATAATTTAGGGTAACTTCATTTTTTTAATTTCATGACAAAGTTGTTCTTTGGAGGGAATATCGAGCGGTGGCGTAATTCACGATAGCGGGTTAACCTTTTTTTAGGTCTGTTGATTTACATTTGCATTCGTGCTTGCCTTCTAGTGTTTATGTAGCCCCTTAATTGTTATTAAAACTTCGAATCGTTGTCTTAGAACATCGGTAGTACCATTTAAAAATAATTGTTTGTATTTGTAATAGTTCTATTTCGAAACACTTCAGCCCCCCAGGCTACAGTCTTATTTCGGCTTTAGCATCTCGCAAAAAAAAAACAAAAAAAAAAAACAAAAAACACAAAAAGAATGGCATTATACTAATGAATCACAATATAAAAATACATTGATGAACAGTTAAACCGAAATTTTAAAATAGAATAATACAGTTTCGTTTTGTTATCAAAAATAGACATCGTTCGGTATATTACAAGCCTGAAAAGAAAAAAGAAAAAGTTAAATTAGGAGCTATCGACGCACCTAGGGCCGAGATTGGAAATGCGGATGTACCAAACTTGAGACCTAATATTATTCAAAATTTCTAACCATGATAGTCGCGTCTAAAAGGGGGCACGTTACTTACCTCAGCTTTTTTCAGCTTTTTGGCAAATTTGAAAGTTTTGTTAATTCGTTCCCGACAAATAGCGATCTTTCCATCGATATACTTTCACGTGCTCGGAAGAAGAAGAGTTCCAATCTTTCGGCGGCGCCTTGAGGATCTAAATATGAAGTTGAAAGCTCGGCTATAATTTTCCTACAAAATGTTTTTTTATGCGAATGTTTGAAATACATTTTGGTTTTTTCAAGCCAAAAAAAAAAAGAAATAATCTATTTCACTTGCGCTATTAGTTGCGTACTTTTTTTTTGTTGTTTTTTGCTCAAAAGGAGCGATTTAAAATATTTTTATTTTATGAAAGATCTTTTTTGCATCCCGATTTATATTTTGAAATGCACTTTTAAGACATTATCATCCGCGGTGATGAGTTACGAATTTCTTTTAAGAGTAATTTTTGAGGTATTTCAAATTGCATATTACATATAGTTCAGGTTTTTTTATTTGTTTTTTTTTGTCCCCCAAAAAATAAAAAAAAATAAAAAAATACTTGAACAATATGTAACATGGAATTTAAAATACCTAAAAAATTTACATTATATGTGTACGTTTTTCTTCATTTTGTGCATTGTACACATATTTTATCAACGGTTTTCTGTTTTGATTTTTTTTTTTTTTTCAAAAACTCTAGACGGGAACAGCACCGCTGACGACCGATCATTACGGGCACTCATAATCTGGACTGTATTGTATGAACTAATTCAAAAATTTTTTCTCCTCACCGGAATTGGTTCTTTCATTTCCAACACAACCTGGTGTTCTTAGCTCTTTCAACAGGCACATCGGAATTTAAATGGACTTTTTTTCCCGGTCAAATAGACTTGTGAATGTATCTTTTTTTTTTTTTTAATTAAGCCCAATCAGCGGCGTGTACTACGGAAGCATATCAACAATTTGCATCCTTAAACTTTACACCCGATTTTCAGCAGCGGCTTGACGGAGCCCTAATTGCTGGAACTCCGAACTCACCGCCGCCGAAAACCGGTGTGTCAAACGACAGCTTGTATTAGTAGCATTCTCCGTAACTGTTCGCAGTACACCTGATGGTTTGCGGTTACATCAATCGCCAAGCATGCGTCCTCACTATCAATATATACATATATTATATATATATATATATATATATATATATATTAAATAACGCAGTTCGATTCCTATATTGCATTACCGAACTGACCAAACCACTCTTTTTCCATCGGGCTTTCGCTATTCGGCCAGAGTCATCTCTCCGTTTCCGTAAAATGATCACGAAATTTCCAGTTCGCACGGGTCGCAACCTTGGTAATGTCTTCGCAAATCACAAGCAACCTTCCAAACGGTGAAAGTAGACGTTTAAGCCACACACCACAGATGAAACCTGCATAAAAAAAAGAAAACATCTAAACGCAATAGCGCTTATTTTCTTTAGGTAATCACAGAACCAAACTCTTTTTATTTATTTTTATTTTTTAATTAAATATATTAAATTTTTTAATAAACAAAAAAATATATCAGGTAAACAAACGTTTAGTTTATGAACATGTTTAATCACGTACCTGAAGTAACATTCAACTGTGTCTAATTGAAAGTTACCGTGTACTCATAGAAAATAAATACTATGGGAACTCCCCGCTTACCGTTCAAAAGTATGCAGCAATATTCGGATGAAGTTAAATGTCTTTTTTTTTTTTTTTAATGTTAAATAAAAATAAAACATATCTTTTAACTAATCTAAACAATTTCCCAACTCGATCTTCCCTTCGTATAGAACAGAAAATTTTCCGAAAAACAAATGCCCTTCGGGCTTCGGAGATCGCCGCAAAAAAATTCGCTACATCGGGAATGGTTACATGCCTATCAACATTAATTTCCAATAATAAAAGTGAAGGCGCCCCCCGTCCCGTTTTTATTGTTACTATTTTTAGAATTTTCTATTCTGTGCGATTTTTCTTTCTACGTGTCATGTCTCTAAATATAAAGCTCAAAGGTCCGCTTAGCATTTTTAAAAAAAAATATGTACCGATAAATGTTTTTAAACTTAACGGATTTCGAGGATCGTATTAAAGAAGAAAACAAAAAAATTATTTTTTAAATATTTACAATGTGAAGGGTGGAATATAATTACGCTAGTTTATATTCGACAAATTCACAAAATAACGCAATGTCAAAAATTGTTTATTCTTTTTTTTTTTTATTTTAAATAATTTGTGGGTCTCACGGGGGGAAAGCATGCCCGTTGTGTGAGTGTGCGATACACACTTATTAACGTTTATTCAAAAACTACAAAAATTACAAACTATCTTAACTTATTCTATAAATTATAATATTAGTCAACTTACGATTATACGAATTATGTTTAGAAATTGTAGAAAATTCGAAAAACAATCTTTCTCAGAACGGAAAGCTTAGTCGAATTTTATAAAAGCTGTTGATGATTAGTGATAAAAAAAAAAAAAAAGAAAAAAAAAACCAAACACCGTTATTAGAGATAGTGAAAAAAATTTTCTGCCGATTTTTCATCATTTTTAAGATCACTTTTATGTTATTTAAGATGCGTGATAAATATCTTTCGAAACTTCTGCGTCATGTTATAAATTAAGAATTAACATGCCGTGTTCAGGTTATATAATTTTCCAATCAGGGGAAATACGAAGAGCAATACCAAACGGAAAAAAACCAAATGAAAAAGAAAAAAACGATTATTATTATTTAGGAGTTCTTTCGAACAAAGTCGCAAAGGAATTATTCAGATTTCGTGTAATAATTAATGTAGTAATTAATATGGTAATTAATGCGTAATTCTGCTAGCGTTTAATTTAATTTTATTCGTAATGAAGTGTTTTTCAAAGATGAAAGGAAGCGCCGCGCCTATGGCTTTACTTATAAACAGACGACACTTCCGCATATAGCTATCATGGTAGCGCGACCATTTTTGTTTTTTTTTTTTGTAAAAGCACACATGTCTTCTTCGCGTGAAAAATAGGCGCATTTAAAAAATAATAATAATTCCGTCAGAAGTATACACGCGTTAATCGTTGTTCAGCACTGTATCCGTAAGATATCAGAGAGGAAAATGCGTGTTTCTTTAACGTTCTTAAATAATATTATCTTAAGGATTTCTGTAACCCGTACGAAACATCACTCTGTGTATAAATTATAGATGAGTGCGGGACGGACTTTATTATTTACACTCTGGCCCGATGTGTATTGAAAAAAAGTTTATCGAGAGTATTGGAATTTTCGGCGTAATTGCGCGAGGTAGCAAAGATAACAAACAGAAAATTCCGAAAGATGGATTTATAATCTCATTTCGTATAGATCGTTCGAATGAGATCGTATGTGAGCTTTAAGTTCAACTTGCTAATTTTCTTTTGAATGCTATTTCAAAATCTTCTTTTTCGATGAACTAGTTCAAGTTTTTTTTTTTTCTTCTCAGTGCTCTTTTCTTATGTACGTTCGCCGATTATCAAAAACAAGTGCAGCCACACGAACGTCGGCTTCCAATTTAGACTGAGAATGTGTAACATGCGTTGTTTTCCTTGTCAAAGAAACTGACGGTAATTCGACCTATTTCAATCGGGCGCAAAAATTTAAAAATGGCGCCTTATTCGAGAGTCACACGCGGAAGCTTTAAATAATTTGCAAAATTGCAGCGAATCATGAAACTGCCTTCTCAACGTAACGTGTATTTTACGCGTTTTGTGAGCCCTCCCCAACAGGGATGCTACTCGTGGATTTAGAAATGATAAATTTAATTATTATTTTAATATTATTATTAAAATGGTGAAATAGAGAATTTTTATTAATTTTTAAAATCCAAATTCCTACATTAATCGCTGCATAAATTTACAAAAATAACACGGAAAAAAAAAAAGAATACGATTAATTAAGTGTGTAATATATAATTAATCATATCGCGGTGGAACAGGAACGCGGTATTGACGATTTCCAGATCTATAAACTTGGCGAAACGACACTACCCTGACTACAAAATTTAACTTTTTCCACTATACAGGTCCTCCTGCGTTAAAAATTTCACGAATCTGCTCAGCGATTTTACTATTGCGTTTTGCAAAAGTTATTTTTTCGTATTAGCTCACGAAACGGGACGTCACGATGAACGAATATAAAAACGATTGACTAAAAAATTGAACTACTCCGACCGAAATCGCGACTGACTAATTTTCACAGTCTTTTTGCCTCTTCGAATCTTTCTTTCTTTGTCTTCTCCGCGACCAATCATCGTCATTCTTTTTGCTAATGGGATGGGCATTTTGACCGGGCGGCATTGACCCCCGACCACCGACAAACAGAATTTCAAGCACGCGCACAATTTCTCTCTCTCTTTTTTTTTTAAATTTCATAATTTTAAGTTTTCCATTTTTTTTTTTTTTGTTTTCGGAAAATATATTTATATTTATTAATATTTACACATTTCCTCGTCAAGCTATATCATCGACGAGTTTTCTTACATCTAAATATTTCTACACTGTATATATACTATACAACATTATCGCCGCGCAAATCATTCTATTACAAACTTATCTTATTTTTCCTTATTTCTAACTTAGCTATAACTAATATCTATAATTTATTTTTATTTATTCCGTCCCTTTTCCTTACCCTTTTTTTCACATTTGTTTATCACCATTTCCATACTCTCTTCTCTTATTTAATGCGTATTCCTATATTTTTCTCTTTCTGCAACCATTCCTTTATTTTCTTTTCTTTCACCTCAATTTTTTCCTCCTCTATTATTTCTTTAGGCATTTTATTTAACAGCTGCGTTATACCGTATTTGTCTCTGTTTGATTTTTAAATTCACTCTTATTTATTTTTACTTGAACCCAATAATAGAGAACTATATATACCCAATCATCAGTTCGGATTTCGAAAAGCACACTCTACAATAGATCAGATCCGTAGAATAACAAAAATAATTGAAAAAAGTCTTGAAGAAAAGAAGATCTGTACAGCGGTGTTCCTTGACGTGGAGCGAGCATTTGATAAGCTATGGCACAAGGGATTGATAATTAAACTTAAGAAAATATTACCAATTAAAGTTTGCGGAATTATTGAATCGTACCTAACTGACAGATATTTTAGAATAAAGAATAATGATGAATACTCTGAATTGCAAGACATACGAGCAGGAGTACCGCAAGGAAGCGTCCTTGGACCAATTTTATATTTATTATATACCGCTGATATTCCTGTTAACGAGCATGTCACGACGGCCATGTTTGCAGACGATAGATACAGCTGTGATGGCCGTGGGAAATAATATAGAAGAATCAACAATGAACGTGCCGTCCCACATCAAAAATATTTGGATGTGGACAAGAAAATGGAAAATAAGCCTTAATGAAGAAAAATCTGTACACATTAATTTTACGAATCGAAGAATCCAGTACTGTCCGATTGAAATCAATGAAATATTTAGGTATGCATTTGGATTCGGAATTGAACTGGTCTACGCATATTAATAAAAAAGTAGAACAATTAAAGTTGAAAATGCTGCAGGTGAAATGGCTTATTGGAAGACAAAGTATCCTGTCGCTGAGCAATAAATTGTTGGTATATAATCAAATACTAAAACCAGCGAGGAGTTATGGTTGTCAGCTTTGGGGTTGTGCTAAAGTAGCCAACATAAAAAAAATCCAAATGTTCCAGAACAAAGTGTTTAGGAGTGATAACTAATGCCAGCCAATATGAAAGAAACGATGATAATATTCATCGGGATCTTCATGTGCCAGAAGTTTCACAGGTGATAAAGGAACTGGCAAGAATGCACGATTTAAGACTGCAAAAGCATATAAACGCAGAGGCGATGCAGCTTCCGACTCATCAGGATGAAATCAGGCGGTTGAATAAACCTCATGAATTAACCGAAGAAAAAATATAATGCAAGAAAATGCGAGATCGTCCATTAGGAATCCTAGTGTATATATAATAATTACAACTAATTTAGAGTATTAGTGAATGTTTGTGAACCGAACAGATTGTAATAAAAACCACTCAAGTGGTTTTTTTTATATATATATATATATATTTCTACATTACTACTGTAACGGTATACACATTACATCATCTGTCGATAAATCTGTCGCCGCCATATCTGTCTCTTCATTCGGAACTTCATAAACTGTGTAAAGCCGTATTCTCGGTGAGTTTCCTCTTCAAAATTTCACATAATGCTAAGAAATTTGGAAATATTTTATTACAGTAAGTGCTGGATATTCTCTCCAGCGTTCACTTTTTTCACAAATGTTAAGTTTACTTTTACTAAAAAAAAAAAACAAAAAAAAGCTTATAATAACATCGTGATGTCGGCGAAAATTTTGCTTTAATCGAATGATAACGACTACTAGTGGAATGTATTCAATTTTTATAATACGGACAGCTCAAGCCGAGATGAAGAATTAGCGTAGAAACAAGTTTGAAATAGCCACTTAGACCGGTCCAAGTTCGCTCTTACAAAAAAAAAAACAAACTTCAACCGTGTCGCGTCCATTAAAGGTATAATATATAAATAATTATTTAATTGACGCTATATAGTTCTCTTCGCAATCAGAAAAACGCTAAATTTCACTATGGATTTTACTGGAATATTATTTAGAATGGTACGCGCTTCATGAATGTGTTAAGGCACCGATGTTGAAAACCGATTACTATTTTTAAGGCTACTGCGCCACCTAATTCAACATCGAAGTCGGATTTTTAAAGGTTATTACATAGTTTCTTTTTAAAGAGTAGTCGCCGTATTTTCTTTTCCAAGTACATATTCGCAGTTTATTTAATTAATTAAAAATTATAAAGATAATTAATTTACAGAAGAAAAAAAAAGTCCGCTTGAACAGCATACAGCCCGCCCCCGACCTAGTATATATTATTCGCGTGTAACTGTTAAAAATCACTCGCAATTTTTACATGAAAAATCTCAACTTATTATTCTACTCTAATCCGAACTCAATTTTAGCTTTTTTTTTTTTTTTTAGACACTGATCTAATTGTATTATCATCATAATTGGTGGGCGGTAAATATATTCATCCTACGTTAGAATTCCTGGATAGGATCATTTTCTTCATTATCCTTTGTCTGTTTGTACCTGTTTAATGTAATTTCGCCTCTCTCGTCTTCTTGGTCGTTTCCCTTCCGCAGTACCCCGCTTAATTATTCGTGTTGGATATTTTTTCTTTACGCCTCCGTATTTCAGATCCATTTTCTTTTTTAACGTTTTCACTTGATCTTCCCTTCTTCATCGTTATTTATTCTTTCCGCCCATGCTATTCTCTTCATTCGCTCCCAGCTCCTCCCGGGTATGAACAGCCCTCCGCGCAGTTGGCTTTGCACTTTTTTCTTTTTCCTGTCGGTTATTATTCAGGTTTCCAAAACCTGGAACCATTGTACACGAAAGTTTTAATGAAAACTTTTTCATTATTCCCGTATCGATATTTTTTTAAATGTGAACAATCCCTTCCTTCTCATAAATGCTAATTATTCTTTCCTCTACATCTTCCGCGCATTACATTTTAGCTAAATATATCTGCTCTCTTGTTTTTTGTTTTATCATCTCTCCGTCTACTACTATATTTTATCTTCTCCCGCCTTGCTACATTTTATTCTCATAAGTCTGTAAAAAACTTGATTCATGTTTTTGATTTAAATTTAAAGGAGGAGTTTTGTAGGTCTTTCTATTGTTATATCGATATCATCTGCAAACTTTTAAGCGGAAAACAACGAACAGACAGGTGCGATTTTTTTTGTTTACATACGTTATTATATTATTATTATTATTATTATTATTATTATTATTATTATTATTTTATTTTACAAAAATTATCATTAAACGAAAGCGTCAGATAGTCTGCGGAGTACGTTTTCTTTTGTTTCATTATTTTCGCACGATCCGTTTCTAAGCTTTTAACGGAAGCCTCAGAGCGCTTATACGCACGCTAGTATTTAAATAGATTATTTTTTCCGTCTAGTATCTGTAAAAGAGAATGAGATTATTTTCGTAAAAATACAAAACACTGAAAAATATTAGATAACGAAGTAATCTCGACATTATTTTTCTTGGTCGACCGGCGGAACGAATGCAATTAATAAGGCGCGAATGACTTACACGCAAAAAAAAAAGAATAAATCTAGTAGTGGCGATAAATGAAAAAATATTAAATTCGAATAGAACAACAACAGTCGGACAAACCTAGAAAAAAAAGTGTATTCCGTAATTAAGCCAAAAAGAAGGAAAAAAAACAGAAAAAGATTACAGAAAACAAGGAAGAAGAAAAATGATTAAAAGTACCGGTGACTGGGAGAGTGAGAGAGAAAGTGAAGGACGGTGATAAGGCTAGAAAGTACATGCGTGCAGAGAGCGTGAAGTGATCAGAGGAAGAAAAAGTATATGTAAAAAGAGAAAATTAGCGAACTGTGCTAAAGGTGAGATAGAAGCAAAAGAGAGGACAGAAACGGAGTGGATGGTTTTTGCACGTTTGAACCTCCGCGTCGCAAAACTTGGCAACGTGGCTGTTCCGAGTTGCTGCTCGAAAGCTAAAAGCAGTACGAAGTATCTGTCAGTAAGCTCTCTCTGCATCTGTACGGTGCTGCGCTGGCCAGCATTATCGCTTTTATTTTGATAATAATTTTATTAAACTGAAAATCATTTAAAAATCAGTTTTATTTAGCTATGCGTTACTGTTGAAACCGCATTTGGCTGCGACAAAAACTTCAAAAAAGGCAAATTAACAAATTTCGGTATAAAATAAATTATTCCGGGCGCGCGCATTAAGATATTTCAATTAAGATTATTAAAGTCATTAGAATTATTAGACGGAGATTTTGTTTTCCCCGGTTTTATAGGTATTTCTTACACAATACGCTCTTCTCCGTACATTAGCTGACTGAACGTTTTTATTTTTCTTTCCGATTTTTAAAAAAGTGATACGATATCTTTTTTACCGCTAAGCCAAAACCGCAAAGAAAACATTATAATTTATTCCCGTAGTTTTAACAGCGATCGCTTTTACGTCGATATATCTCAACTACGCTGTTCGCTGGGCTACCGCGACTATAGCAGAACTGGGCATTCTGTAATTAATTACGATCAATAAGTAATCTCTATTCTTTACCGGAGGAGCGTTTTCTTTTAATCGATTACTCTTTTTTGAGATAATTAATAACATAACGGTAGCGCAATCGATTACTTCGGAGTAATTATAATTAGTAATCAAGAAAAAATAGTGCATTACTTTCATCACGATTCCTGCTAATCGGACGGTTGCAGAGTAACCTCTAAATCGTGAACAAAAAAAGATTTTAACGCAGCACGCGTATAATAAACGGCGAGTTTTTTATTTTCCATATTTATTTACGCGTTCAATTTGCGATTTTTATATTATTCTTGTCTACTAGTACACGTATACACAAGCTGGAAGATTCAAAAAATACCCATCATTCGAATGACGCTTGAATATTAAAGTTACTCTCTATATTAAAATCTCGACAAAGAGTCGACATTCTTCGCTGACAAATCCGCGATTACTATTTTGTAATTACGCATTATAATCATTACTAATTGGGATTACTAAAATGCAGAGTCGATTACACTAAACAGAATTCGCAATTGCCTAAATTGGCAGATTATCGGGAGTTAAGAATACATATAAAACACTCTGACTGACGGCAATTTTGCCAACTATAACGCTTTCAGTTTTCTAATAAAACTAATAAAAGGGTTTTCAATTGACATCGACCGTGCCCACACCTATTTTCAACGATACGATAGCTAACACTGACCTGTGTATGCACTATATTATCCCCCCATAGCTCTTTTCATTTGTTTTACATTTTTATTTTCCCACTGTAATCTTTAGCGTATCCTCTTTGAGATTAATCCCTATAATTGGTTCTGGTAAACTCTCTTTATGATTGGGGCAAAGCATAACATTCCGACGATAGCGACGTTAAAATTCCTCTATATAAAAAACTAGAAGAAAAAGAAATAGGAATTAGAAAATTTGATATTGGTGTAAATCGGATGATTTTTAATCGAGACACACATTATTGTTCGTGTTAAACCTATAAATTAAGAGGTAAAATTATTCAAGGTCAATGTTCGATGGCGGCTGTTATGATTTAAAGCAATACTGAAAAAATAGCATTTGAGAAAGAAACAGAAACAGAAATTGCTAGAGTATGTAATTAAAAAGATCGTCATTCTGATAACTACGGTCAAATACAAAAAAATAAGAGGCATACTGAGTTCTGCTTTTCAGGTTGCTGCATGAATCGATAGATTAGCCTTTAATGGCTACTATCGCATTGCGTGCATATACGTATATATATATATATATATATATATATATATATATATATAAACTCGGCCATTTTAGCCTCGCATGCTTTCATTTCTGTCTCTTTCTCTTCTATACTTAATATAAAATGATCAAAATTTACAACGGAATTCTTACTGGCATCAACACAAAAAGAAAAATAACATAACCACAAAAATCCTATCCTAACATTTAACTTTCATTAAATAACATTAAAACATTTTTTCGTTACATAAAATTGTGACATTTTCTAAATAACAATCACAAAAGTCCTATAAAATATAACAAACGTTACATAAAATTGGCACATTTTTCGTTTAATAAAATTAGGACATTTCTTTGGGACACTTTTTTCTACGTTGTAATTAATATACTTTTATATATATGTATGCATGTATATATGTATGTATGTGTATATAACTCTTATTAATACACAGTAAATGAACGTCTATCATACGCAACGATCGAGAATATTAAAAAAAAAAAAAAAAGTATTTCGAGATACTCTAGAGATACAAAGTGAAAATTAGTGTATCGATCTGCGATCGTTCTACACTTTTTTGGTACTTTTGTAATAACAACGAGAAGGATGTTTCAGCTGCGCTTTGACCCATTCTAAGAAGTTTTTACGTTTGAGGGACTGTTAAATTTATAGATTGATTCCTTTTTCTAAATCTGTCTCCTATTCCGTATTATGTATTACGTAAGTGTTTTTCATCGACACAAAGCTTAAAAAAAGAATTATTACATAATTTATTTTAAAAAAAAACAAATTTAAAATAATCCGAGCACTCAGAAGACAGTTAGCAGATTTTACATATGTATATCTAGTAGATCTTTTGGCCGAAATTGAAATTTTGTATCGGAAATCGAAAGAGCTGAACTGGTTCAAAACTTTAATTAGGAATTTTTTAAAAAATGCCGAAAAATCGTTATGCTTGAGGGCATCCTGTATCCGCATATTGGCACGAGCGTAGATTTTCGGGAATATTAAATTGCGATGAAAAGAATATTCGCATAGGCGGGAAAAAGTACTAAAAACGTTTTCCGTTCGTCGGACGGCGTGAATAAAAATATCAGATGTTACGATAAAAGAATTAAAAGAAGAGGCAGGGAGACGAACCGGAATTCGTATACGCCGAGCATGATAAACGTTTCTGTGGATACCGGCTATGAGCAGCAACAAATAGGGAAGAACGATGTGAAATTGAAAAAAAAGCTCCAAAAAAAATACCTAGATGTAAAGAGGTGTAACACCTGACAGTGTGGAAAAATGTGTAACACCTGACAGTGTGGAAAAATGTGTAACTGAAAATGAGTCTGAACTAATCGTGAGCGATAACGAGACAGTATAGGCTATTTGTTTTGCATATTGCAAAATGATTAAAAAAAAAGTGAAAGGAACAATTCTAGCTTAGTTGCCATTAAAAACCTTGTCGGACTTTGTAGGCAAATCTTACAGTTCGGGAATCATTCATGAATGGAGAGATTCAGCTGCTTATCAACAAATCGCACACACACACACACACACACACACAAAAAAAAAATTCAGTAAGCCATTATTGTAAATATAAAAATGTCTTATTAGTTTTTGGTTCTTATAAAAATTAGGATGTAATATTTCGCACACCGCTGATCAATTTGAAAAATTTATCTGTTTTTCTTGTCATGAAAAATAAACATTTTGCATACTTGTGAGAAAAGTATTTTTCTGCCAATAAGATTTCAGTAAGTCACACATACCCTTGACACAGGGTGTCGGAGATTTTGGAATTAAGCTTTTCATAATACACTTAAGGTTCTAAGTGATCTGAAGAGAATACCCAGGCCAGTTCCCTTCTCTCGGTCACCTTTACTTTTCCAGATTTCTCTGGCACATAATTCAGTTTCAGATTAGGGGTATATGTATACCTGGAAGCGATTTGGATGCGGAACGAGACAACTCCCGAAAAAACTTGTCACACCTCTGGTCTAGTAGCCGAGCACCTTTACTAGAGGGCTACCAGTGCTACCTAGTTTTTTCTCTACAAAAATAAAATTCGGAGTAATTGACTTTTTATGTTATTCGAGCTTCTCCCGCCGAAATTAACTCGAATGAATAATGAAAAAAAAAAAAAAAAAAAAGAAAAAAAAACTCGGTTAATCGAGACTACTGGATATATTTATAAAAAAGGAAAATTTAAAACTAGTTTCAAAATACATTCTAAGTTATTAGGTTCACTAACATAGGTGTGTGTGTGTGTGTGTATGTACCTTTTTTCACTGTTTTACTTAATCGGTTATTGCGTATTGGGTAAAAATTAGTTAGCAAAAAAAAATGAAATTAAAGAAGAAATGGGATACCTTTTTACATTTCGGGACGATCAGTAATAAATAAATAGATATTAAAAAAGATAAACAGCAATAGCCCATTGTAATTGCCTCTTTTAAGAGTGTCACGCTTGAATTACGTGTCGGCCGAGTTGTTATGTTTGGATTAAGTAGGATTAAGCCAGTCGAAGTTCGTCGAACGACTGGCCGCGATAACTGTTTCTCCTGTGCAACTGCTAGTTTCAAGAGAGAACAGCTACTTAGTAAATGAGCCGAAATAAATCGAATAAATTAAAATATACTTTAAATTAACTGCAGTGTCATCTCTTTGTTTAGCAAAAGAAACGAAACGTACTAGTAATAAATACTGCTAGACGTCAGACTGAACTTTTAAATTTATCGATTAAAAGAGATGAAGTAATTTTTTGAAGAAGATGATTAAAGTCATAATCTCTTTGCTTATCATTAAATCGTCGGACACGGAGCTGTAAAATAGTGAGAAGAGACTGAAAACAAAGTACGAAGGTTCAACAAATTATTAAACAGCTTGAAGGATAATTTTACATGGCTTTTGTCAACGAGCGGGGACATTAAGTTCTATCAGTCGTTCTAAACTGTAATATAAATAAATAATTAGCTATCGTTAAAATAGGAAATTTTTTTTTTTCAAGTAATATTTAAGTTAACAGTTCCTTCGCTCGGAGCGTTCCGTTCCGAAAAACGACAGTTAGATCGCAAAGAAATATTTAACTTTTGTAATCCTGTTCTCTGAATAAAATATTAGATTTTCGTTATTTTGGAAATCTATTTAAAGCTTTTAAGTGTGTCGTCTTCCTCGAATCTGTAATATCTGAGGGTACAAAAATTGAGCTCCGTCCCTAATATTATTGCTTTTGGCTCTTCATTAGCTTCCAACACTTCTGTTTCTGATCAGTTCGGTGTTTTTAAAAAAATTCAATGAACTTATTTAATCTCCTTAATCACCTTCACATCTCGCTCAGCACTTCAGGCTACTGCTGCTGTGCACGCGGCCTAAGGAGGCGAAGAGAAAAAAACTTGATCAGTCGGGGGCCCTGAAGCAGAGCGGTTAATCCGGGGGACTTGTGAATCGTATCCGGATAACAGTCACTTTGAAGTATTAGACAAATCCAAAAAGAAATAATAGATTTAATAACCTATCATCCGAATGAAAACTGTTTTCATAGTAGTTTTTAACAATGGTAAATGTTTAAAAAAAAAATTAATACGTTTTTTTTCACATATAATGTTCAGATTTCATTAATTTCCGGCAACTTATTTATTTATTTTATTATTTACGAGGTACATATTGCCAAGGAGGGGGCTATCACCTCGGGTGAGGTTATTTACATTATTTTAAGGTTTGTAATATTTATAAATTTAATAAGTCTGTATAAGTTATTTATGTTTAAATTCGCGGAGTGATCGTCTGTAAGTGTGGATTGTAGGCGTTCGGCACTGTAGATGGGGCATTCAATGATGATGTGTTTGACTGTGATCTGGCAATTGCATTGAGTACAGGCTGGAGGCTCCTGGTGGTTCAGCAGGTATGCATGGGTGGTTAGAGTATGGCCTAGATAGATTTTGTTCAAGGTTGATTCGATATCCCGGTTTGATGCAGCTTTGCCTATAACGTAAGTCCCGTCAGTAATCGTCCGTTTAATTGCCAGTAGTTTATTCGAATAGCTGCTGTTCCACTCAACCCCTCCCAATCAGACATTATTTTGTATTTTGCGTATTTCTTCCAGTTCGCTTGGGTGTAACACTGATACGGCGGCGTTGGTCGATAGCGTGGGAAGGTGATCAAAGATCATGATGTAAATGGTGCCTTCATGGTGGTTTGGACTCCACGGTGGATCGACGGAAGGCATGCGCTTAAGTAGATAATTCGGGATGTCCAGCGGAAATTCGTCATGACATTTGAAGTAGCCTTGGGCAATAATGGGTTTGATGGACTGTAAATGCTGTGGTTTGGATGGTTCGGGTAACTTAAGATTGATAGGGCGTAATCGACCGATAATGTTTGCCGGCGGTATTTCAGGGGAGGAATACCGGCGAGCACGTGCATACTGGAGGCAGGCGTAGTTCGGAAGACTTGTAGAGCTATACTCGTACGGAGGCCCGAATTTTGGATCGTGTCAAGACTTTGGAGCAGGCCTTTGGAGTTCCGGCAACTAAAAATTCTAATACAACCAAACCTCTCTCATGTCTTTTACGCATCATCTTAATTTTGTACAGTTTCTGCAGATTGAATTTCTCAAAATTGAAACAGCAATAATAATGATGTAATATTAAGTACTCGATTTACTTTATGTGAGTTAGTCATTAAAAAAAAGTAAATAAACCGATTCTAATTAACCGTATCGAAACTGTTACATTAATTACTGGGACAGTGAATTTAAAGGAGAAACATTATTAAAAAATATATAACTACGGATAAAAATAGTTATGCTCTACAATCGGCTAAGAATACGTTAACATTTGTAAGGGAACACACTTTTTAAAAATGGACGGGGAAAGCCTTAAAGTAGTACTCCTGCACAAAATACATCTAAAAGAGATTCTTGCTGGCTCCAGGCCAGATCATAATTAGCAAAGGCAAAAATGCATTAGCGCGAATAACAAGGAATTAGCTGGCGTACTGAAAAATACACAGTTGACAAATAAAATAAAAAGTAAAATACTATATATCGAAAAATATAATAGTAAAAATAATAATAAACAATAATAAATAATAATTATAATAATAATAATATAACCTGTAATAATAAAAGAAAGAATTTGTATGTCAATTGTTCGTTTAGCGTTTTGATTAAAAAATACAGCGTTATAATACGGGATATCATTTTTTTAATTCTAACTTTTGTGCAATTTAATACGGGAGAAATTTAAAAAAAGTAAAAAATTACGATTCCGAATATAAGTTTATACAGGGGGTTAGTAATCAAACACAATTTGACTACAGCACACGTAAAGAAATTTTCCATTTTTTAAAACTTTTATTTAAGCAAAATAACGATATACAATTTTATGTTTCAGCCGGCAATTTATAACCATTATATCAAATTTCACTCAATTTTTTTTTGCTATTTTTAAGTGCGAGGAACTGTATTTTTTGGGGGCTCAAACTACATTGAGGGATTAAATCGAAAAACAAATTATTTTTGAATATGACATAAGAAACAAAAATAAACAAAAAATTTCAAGTGTGGCTTGCGACCCTTGGAAGATAGCAACATAGATTTATTATGCAGAATTTTTAACAAATATTCTTAACACTAAAGAAAAACACATGCTTTCATATTATTTTTAGGATCGGCTTTTCCAAAATTTAAAAAAATTATATTTAGTGCTGATACCAAGGGCGTCGCCAGCCGATAAGCCGGCGGGGGGGGAGAAGAATTGCCAGCCGCCAGGAGAGGCAAGATGGTAGAAAGAGGATATGAGTTATAGGAAAAAATAAAATTTATAAGTTGTAAAGGCTTAATATTTTATTAAACAAGAATAAAATCTTAATTAAAACATAATTTTCGTGGATTTCTGGCAAATTGTTCACGATCGCGTGCCTATAAATACTCATCATGGCCAATTGATTAAAAAGTTCCAAGGCTCCAGGGGAAGCAGATCGCCCCCATTCCTTGCCCCCGCTGGCGCCCATGGCTGATGCTCAATGTTCATTAAAATAAACGTTGGAAAATAAGATCTTCTTAGGCGTACTTTATTTACTGCATACTACCAGATAAAAATTGACCAAAAAATTTTCATTAGAATATAGGGGGGGGGGGGGGATATGAACATTCAAAATTTTAAAATGAACGAGACGATAAACTCGAACGACTTAACATTTAATATGATTGTTAAATTTAAAATATTTCCGTTTTATAATAATATTATAACTCATGGCTTTACTCGTGTATTAATACCGGTTTGTATATGGAAGTTAATAAAAAAAGAAAAAAGGTTTGTTTTATCTGGAATTATATTTATGTGTAAAGAGATTCTTTCTCTCTTTTGGGAGAAACATGTTTAGCACCGTCCAAAACACATGGTCTTCAAGTTTCACGTTCAGCAAACTACAGTATAGTTGAGTACGGATTTCAAATTTGAGTATAAATAACATTCCCGGTAAGCAATATTAAAAATGCGGTTTCCAGTCTTGTCAATCGAATGCCATTTCTGGAGGTCCGAAAGCTATATCATTGTGTAATTGATTTGCTATCCCTTATTTACCACTTTTATTATATCATTCATTTATCCTATAAACGGTCCATTTACCTACCCGCTAGCTTTGCGTGTATTAATATCGATTTAAATCTCTTTTATTTTTTCTCTTTTTTCATACAGGTGATTTCTGTATTTTCCCAAAAGCTTTATTTCCTCTTATTTTTCCCTCTTTTTTACGGAATATTACTAATATAATAATTATAAAACAAATTTTAAGTACCGTTTAACGTTAAAATACGCACTATTTCCATCAGTGATGAATTTGTGTAAATAGTACTATTGCGATTTTAAATTCGTTTTCTTTATTCGAATTTACATTTCCCCGTCGTGGTAATTAACATTGATCAATTTTAATGTTTTATAAAAAATCAGTTTTTTTTCCAAATTATGTTTCCACAAGGTGTAAGTTAATAATATTTTAAGTTAATCACGTTTATTATGTTGCTGAACGCTCGAAAATGTTCACTTCTGAAGCGAAAAACGCCGTATAGATGTTTTCACATCAAAAAAAAAAAAAAAAAAAAAAAAAAAAACTGTAGCTATGGTTTACAACAAAAATTAGAACTCGTCTCTTCATTTCTTTAAGAAAATCAAAAATAACGTTTAATTTCAAAATGGAAAAATTATTTGAAAAAAAAATTTTTACTCGTACACTAGAAAAAACTGAAGCTGCAACAAATGTGATTGGTCTAGAGCAAGAAGCCGTTTAGTATAGACCAGTAGTTATTGCACGCAATCTTCTACAACAGAAGAAGCAACAAGGTAATGATGATGACACTGTTTTATGGAAAAAATTAACTTGAAAAAAAAATACCGCGTCCCCTTTTTAAATATCAGATAAAAGATAGTAACGGAATTGGAAACATTTTCCTTAAATGCACCAAAAACGTTTTTAGTCATCCGCACAAAAACAGAATGAAAACGAAAAATCAAAGCCCCGGTTATAAAAACGATAACTTATAAAAGAGCGATTCAATGCTGTTTTAACTTTGTAGTTCACAATTAACTCTTATGGTCGGGAGTGTTTTTTTTTTTTTTTTTTTTTCGCAATATCAGTTATACAGAATTCGAAATTATTAAGGAGCAGACAAATAAAAGTGTAAAATCAAACAGAAGAAACAGTCGAAATATTCGCTGTCCAAAGAAGAAAGAAATGGCGATGATAGTATTAGTGAAAAACAAATGTTGGACAGCGATTTGTACACAAGATGGAAATTATAAAACCGATGGCAATTATTTTATTGATTAAATTTCAACACTCACGCCGTTTGATAAATTCGCCCAGATTAAATAGGAAATTAACGGAAAAAAAAAAAAAAACAAACAATTTTACCGCTTTTTAAATATTTTTACAAAATATAAACACGTTGCATTAAAAATATAAGCTCTTTTTTTTTAACCCACTTTGGGCATGTCAACAAAGGATCTTCGCCCAGAAACGACACACAAGGGAGAAGGGGATCAGTTAGATGTAGAGTCGATGTCAGCTATTGATAAGATAAAAGAACTGAGGATAGGAAGAACGGAGATCGACGGAAACGATAAGATATACGAGGCACAATAAGGGGAGTAGGGAGTTTGAGTGATAGCAGATTGGAGTACAAAGAAGTAGATTAAGTTATAAGATGAATTTATGTCTTTTGTAGAATTGCAGAATAATCGACTATGAAAGCGCTAATCAATCTGCATACGAACCTGAAAGAAATGAAATTGTTCGCCGCAATTACACCTGCTTCTTAACAGCGCGACAGTAAAATGACTTCTACAGTTTAATAACACATAACCGATGCAAATTGGTGCTGTCGATGTAAAGAACGAAACTGTAACCGTTTCCATTTTAATTAAAATAATTTGCACAGATAAAATTTCTTATAATATTTACGATTTTAATTATATTGGTATAAATTCATCGCTTTCTATTCGGTTATTACACACTGCTGCTACATTAATGATCTAGAAAAATTTTGTTTCAGAATTATTGAAAAATAGTTTTCTTTCTTTCTTTCTTAATTTAATTTTAATGCGCGCATATGTTAGGAAACAAGTAATAAGTAAATTACCGAAATAATTTGCTTACATTAATTTTAGATTTGTTTAGAGATTTTTTTTTTTAACAGTATTTGAAATTTCATTCACTGAAAACGTATAAAGACTGATTATGATTGTTTAAGCTACGCCAATAAGGCTTATTTAAAAAAGTATTTTTCATAATTAAAAAGAATTTACAAATTATACTTTTATTTTAAAAAATTTTAGTAAACGTCACGTGTTATTTCATACAAAGTAATCGGATAAAATCATGAAATCATTTAACAAAAAAAACTAAGGGGACATGATCACGGGACAAAAAAAATAAATGTAGCGTACCACCACATGTTCATTAATAAATACATATATATATATATATATATATATATACATATTGTATTTATTTGGAAATTTTGAATCATTTAATATTACGCAGAAATTACAGTTTCATTATCGTAGATCTCGCTCGTTTTCTCCCGTATTACCTTTCTTAATAATTCAATAAGCTACATTCGATCACATATACGCGTGACGGAACGAGCGCTGTCCGATGACCGGCATTCAGTGTCCGTTGCGTTTTTTAACACAACAAGATCTGTGTGATGCGATTGGATTTGGCAGTGCCTTCTCAAGAGCCTGCATACATTTTTACTTAAAATATTGGCGACTACTGTGGATTTTAACGATGTTTTTGAAATTGTTTTTTATATTTCTTACCAAAGGATCTCTGATACTTTCCTTTACCGTAGGCGTTTGAAGGTCTTTAGGTATATCGGTGTTCCCGAACCGTAATACTAAGGTGGTGCTGACACGATATTTCGCAACACCTTTGCCCGGAGTCTCTGAATATATTTAATATTGGAATTACCAGTTGTTCTACTCCGGATCTGAACACCGCACGTCCCAATATATGTGGATCTTAATATCGCGTTGTCAATATCCTTTCATTTCCCATCGATAGTATTTCAACAGGTAGTTCGCTTTTCGAATTTTCGCGCCAAACTGCTTTCTTTTTGCAATTTGGCACGCTCTTAACCTTTGGTCTAAATGTAATCCTAGATGCTTTACGATTGGCAGGAATTATTTATCCATTGAAGTATATCTGCGTGTATATCTGCGTATTTTATTCGGCGTAAATAAAACTCGCTCCGATTTTGACTGTGTATTCACCTTAATCTTGCACAATTTGAACCAGTTTCCTATTTACGCTAAGAGATTTACTACAGCGAGATCAAGATGGGTTGATAATAAAGCTGCATCATCCGCGAACGCGAGTCTGTTAATGTTGTCCGGCAGATTTGAGGTATATAGATCTGATATAAGACCTGACGACCAAGTGAATGCCGTTACGCCCGTGTCTATTGTGTAATATTTCCGAGTGAACGCCATTTATCGTGGAAATTCTATCACGTACGATTTAATCGGCGTACTGGTGTGGTAATTTTTGTTTCAGCCTATAAAGTAGGCCTGTATGTCGTGCTTTAACGAAAACACTTGGTTCAATGTCCGGAAACACCGCTACGCTTTTTTCCACGATGGTTCTAAATAGAACAATGGACTGTGCCGATTTCCAAAAGCCAACCCCATTGCTAATCCGGAATTATTTTACATTCATCCAGAATTGATTGAAATCTGCTTCAAAAAAGTAGTTTTTCAAACGGTTTTGACAAAACTGGCAATAAACTTACGACGAGTCCCCTCCTTTTTGCAGGTTTTTCTGCTTGTTGCGGAACTATTATCAGTGCCTTCGCTGTGTTGGAAAATAATTAGTACGGAGAAAATTTAAAGGGAAAATCGGCGCAAATTCAGAACGTCGTTTTGTACCTGACAATGACTTTGATTTATTTGAAAGGAAAGTACGTATAGAAGAGGAAATTAAGCGTATAACTACGGTAAAAAAAAAGGAATAAAAAAGCGCGAATATTTAACAAGGAAACAACGGAAGCCACGGTGAAAATTCAGACGATAAATATACGTAAGAAATAGAAAACAGAGAACATCTAATTAGAACCGGTTTCAAGTTATACGCATTTTTTAAAAAATGGGACGTGTTTGGCTTAATTCATCTAAAATACGTCTCTCCTGTCGTACAGTTACATCATTAAATTAGCACAAACCGGTTCGTTTGAAAACATTCACGTCGTTCAGGGTAGAAGGAGTTAACGTACACAAAATCTGATAAAGAATCGTAGTGTTCAAAGATGTGAATTATGAAAGAACCCCTAGTCTCTGCGAATACGCGCCAGTTCAGCAGTACGATGTAATAATGAACGGATCAGGCGAAATTTTGTCATTTCGGGAAAAACATGAAAAAGAGTTCCCCGTTCAAAATTTTCCAGTTCAATGTGTATCGCGCGCAAAGGCGCAATTTTAATATTTCGTCATAGTGATATGATACACTCGTATAAAAGAAGTTTTAGCGACGAAATTTTCTAATATTTTTCCTTCAATTGAACTATAGTTATCGGAAAAAGCCAATGACGGTCGTTCATTTTTAGCGGTACTAGAATTATTCGCTTCTGCATTATGTCGTCATTTAACGCAGCCGAATTACCTACGTACTCGATAAAGAATTAGTCCCCAGTTTTGGCTACTTTCATACAGATTTTACAAGTTGGAACATTAATTGTTATTATTACTTTTTTCACTTGGGCATAGGTGAAAAGTTTGCTAAAGTTTACGTAGATAATACGGCACAAGAATTTCTGCTAGTGACGTTGATCTCAAGAGCGCGGCTCGATCAGGAAAATCAACCCCCCCCCCCAAAGTTGATGACAACATAATGAAGGCATTAATTGAATAAAACCATATCGTTATACGATATGAAAGACTGCAGAAACATTGAGCATCCCCCTCTTTAAACTACCACTAGAAGAAGTAGTGAAGTACGTAACTAAACTCGATGATATTTTTGACTTTCTTATAAACTGCAAGTTCATTTGCCGGCCCGCATAAACATCTGCAACGCGCTTATTAAACATGAAAAAACAATCGTTTTTTGAAGCGATTAGTAACCGCCGCTGAGATGCATATGCGGATCTTTTCTGTGCAAACGGGTTACATTAAAAAAGTGTGAAACTATTTTAGATTAAATTAATAAGAAAAGAAAAAAAATTAAAATACACGAACAAAACGTACATAACTGTTTTAAACAAAAAGGAAAAGTACAAAAAAAAAAAAAACCATATCCTCGTTACTTATTCTAAACTCTGCTTTTGACTTTGTACATTTTGTTCTTATAACAGTTTGGTTTTATTGAATATCAAATAATAATAATAATAGGCTTAATTCAACTTCTGTATGATTGGGATGGCTAAATTGCCTTAGAAATAAATGGAATTCATCACTATGTTCAAAGGAGTGAATCAAAGGCTTGAACATGTAATAATAATGAAACGCGGGGGAAAAAATGTAACACTGCAAAAGTATAATAAAATTATAAATTCAATTAAATACTTGGGCATAATCTTAGACAGAAAGCTCACTTGGCTACCGCATATATTGCATTTACGTAAAAACCTCGATGCATGTACAAGAGCCTTATACTACTTAATTAGAAGAAAATCAAACTTATCTTTGGAAAACAAAGTCCTAATATATAATACAATTCTGGCCTCAAAGTGGAAATACGGAATCGAACTGTGGGGTACTTCCGCAAAAACTAACTATAAACGTATTCAACAATTCCAGTCGAAAACATTGAGGTCAATGTGTAATGCTCCATATTACGTAAGCAATGAACAAATACATCATGACTTGAACGTGAAAACAGTAGCAGAAATTTATCAACAAAATTATCAAAACTTTTATCATGCGTTACAGATGCATGAAAACCCGTTAATTCGAAGAATGTTCACAACAACGCTACCGGACAGACCGCGCAGAAGGCTAGGAAGGAGGTTGTGCCGTGATATCCTCAGTATATCAGTAACCTGAACAACTTAGCACACAGCTGACTGCTCAAAGGAGCTACTGCTGAATAACTTATTAATTCCTGTTAATAGGCTCCCGCACATGTGCTAATTGTTAATACATTACAGGTGCACATTGGAAAAAAAAAAAAAAAAAAAAAAAAAAAAAAAAATTATGAACTTACCTAACTCGAAAAAAGCTTCCCAAAAATAATCAGCCCCATCTTCAGAATCCGCGCAAGACCTGTAAGAGAATTTACAGATTTTACAAAAATTCACAAACATAAGAAAAAAAAAAAACGTTCCCTTTCCGCTTAATAACCGTTTATTGTGCGTCATTTAACTCGAAGATTACCGACATAAAATTGTAGCTTATTTATCATTTCCGACGGAGATTTACTCGGTACTTCATAAAACACGCAAGCGAGGAAAGTACATTCGGCGGGACATGTACAAATCGCGAGTTGTAGCGTGAATGAAGGACTTTGTAAGTGGTCGCGTGATTTACAGTAATCGGCCTGTACATACAATTGGCGGCCAATGTGGAGACAATCCAGAACAGCCTTTTCTTCTCCATCTGCTAGTACGATTTCGGGGATTTTCCGTGTCAAATACATATTGCACTTCGAGTTAAGTAATTAAAATAACAAATAATAATAATAACAAAGAAAAAAATTGGCTAACAGAAGATAAATGTTCGTGATTGAATACCTGTTGTTGCCAAAGGCTCGCTATTCTGCAAATGGTAAGACAGAAAATAATTGACAGTAGTGAGACCAACAGTTGCTCTTTATTTTGCTGTTCGCCCAGAGCAGTTAACGGTAAATTCCATAAATGGGGGTTTTACCTTAAAAGTCTTTAATTTATGTTATCCTTTGATAATTTATTCCAGGTAATGATCACGTAGGAACTAAAACGACGAAATCACACTGCATTGCGATCGTAAAATAACTTTTCGGTATGGCAAACGGAGTCAACTAGGCAAGGCCGAATATACAAGTTTTAATATTTTCACATATTGGTGCGAATGTTTTTACCGAACAGACTATGGATAAAGGAAAAATTATGCAAATCGTAATAAATAAAATAATGTAACGCTAAGTTGTAAATAATAAACAAATCTCTAAAATAAATTAATAATCCACGATTAGTTTTTTTTTATTGTAATCACATGGATCGGTGGAGAAGAATCTCTCGCCTCTCATTCGTGCATGAACAAATATAATTTACATAGGCGCATGGATTTTCCGAAAGTGTTTAATGGCAGAAATTCAGTTCACGATTTCTCTCTGTCTCTCTGTCTCTGTCTCTCTCTCTCTCTCTCTCTATATATATATATACGCACACACACACATATATATATATATATCAGTGGCGAATCCTCAGGTACTTCTAGTCACACGGCAAAGTCCCAAAGCAAAATGAAAAAGAAAGAAATCTGCCACTGCTTCTCTGGCAGCAGAGACTAACCTGGCTAAGGAGATATGTTTTAAGCTTGCCAGTAGAAATGCGGAAAGTCGATGCGAAGAAAAATAGTTCATGTGCAAAGCGCCCGTCAGCCGTCAGTGTGCAGTAATAGTTGAATTCCGATTTGAAGATCTGCTCGTTTTCCCGTTTCGTTTGCCAGGCTCTTCGAGTACTCCTCTGATATTATCGAGTAGTCACCAAGAGCGCATAGAGAAGCATAAAAACATACAACAGCATAAGCAGGCAAACAGATCGAAGCGTATTACGAGAAGAACCAGCTACTTCGCCACTTTGAGCGAGTTACATGCGCGTTCTACACAGCACATTTTTCATTATGAAACTGTGACTACGTTACCGCTATTTTATCACGGTAGAATGGCGTTCGCCCGCCCAATTTATCCTATTTATTTATTTATTCGTTTTTTGAATTCATTTCGCAATTCACATAAATTATTTCCTTTATCAAAATTTAAATATCTATTTTTTTTTTTTAAATTCAATTTTTTCCTTTTTTAAAATTTAGAGATAAGTGGCTTCTTAATTTGTTTTTGTGTAGTAGTGCGTGCCCATTTCGACATTTTTCTATCTTGGAAAAGAGTTGAGAAAAAAAATCAGGAGATTCGCCACTAATCACACACACACATACATACATATACATATATACATATATATATATATATATATATATATATATATATATATATATATATATATATATGAATATAAATGAAGCAATCATCCCAGGAATGTTTTTTTTTTTCTATACCGAAAAAGGGTCACGTAGCTGGTAAAATAATATTTTTAAACATTTTTCTTATATTACTTCGCATGCGTAACCTTTTTACTATTTTTTTTTTATTTTACTTTTTAATGCAGTTTTTTTTCTTGCACGTATATTTCAGTACAATCTTATTACAGTAAATAAATTAGCACTACTTTTGAAACGGTATTACAACTTAATCTAACTATTACCGACAAGGGAAAACGTGTATGGGACTAATGACAAATTGTGTTTTATAAGACCTAAAGGGATTAATAATAAAATTGATAATGTTAAAGAGGAAGTTATGAGTCAATTATTAGGTAAGTTACCAAAGGAATTAAGAGACGAATGCAATTTGAATATATTTGAAAAGACAGAATAAAAATATGGTTGATTGCGTGGTGCAAAGAATGAGAAATAGTTAATCGTAGGAAAGGAACAACGATAAGAAATTGATTGAAAGAGTAAATCGTTATAAATGATGTAATAAAAAAAAAACAACTAATGTTTGGTGCTCATGTTCTAGCCGCATTACTTATGGCTTATGTGAAAATATTGTGGTATGATGTGCGATGGGTATAAATGTTTTGAATTAAAATTAGACGTAGAATAGTAAAAATAAAAGTTAAGTTGAATTAAGTAGTAATACATATAAGACGAATATGATGTATTAGATTTAAGATGTAGATGATGAATGAACGATATAATTATGCTGGGAAGCCACAGACGAGCAATTGCTTTGTGGGACCCGCAAATTATTTTAAAAATAGAAAAAAAAAAACTAATTTGTAACACGAACAGAGTAGAAACAATGTACAATTACATAACCCCTAGTATTATATAGGTATATAAATAATCATACGCGCATATAAGTACCCTCACGCACGCACACCAAGTGTATGCGCATACCAATAAGTTACATACATACGAGAGTATATTATAGAACAAATTAGGTGACTAGGCGCCTTAAGTCATCATCAGGAAGTAGCAATTCTAAGGGCGCTCGATATTCAGGTGACTGTGGAGTCGGTGTTCATGCGCTTCTGCAATATAACGTATCGCTTCATCGATCCGTGGAATGTTTAAATCGGAATGTATTGCGTTGGTACCAGAAAGCTCATGCTTCGGAGACACTTGTTTTGAGCGCGCCGGGTAATTCACCGATATTGGATTTCTTTGCACAGCCCCAGAGTTGAATACCATACATCGCTATCGGACTGATGATCTGACAATATTTTCAATGCAGTACCACACTTGATTTGTGTGACATCTTGTTCTTTTGCAGGGCGTTTTATAAAATTGATTTTTTACGTAATTATCGCAAAAATGTTTGACGATATTTTGTTTATGAGAAGATTTATACATAGATTAACTTAAAGTATGCGAATAGAAAAACATTAACCAGTTCAAATTTTACTTTTGTTTTTGTGTAAATACACCAGAGCGTTTTCTTTAAAATTCGATTAAAATGTTTAAAAAAATTCATTTTAGTTCTGTAAAACTTGTAAAGTGAAAAAAAAAACTAAATTTAATACGAATAATGATAACGTATGAAATTCGTTTATTATATGGAATGTTTTTACGCTTAGTTAAATTTTCTTAGAGAGAACATTTTACACCGTATACTATAACATACATAACAAAATTGGTCAAAAGATTTTTCAAAACGCGACATTTTGTATTAAGGGCTTTTAATCGTCAAGTACTATTTGCAATGATAACATCAAAAATCATGCATTTTATAAAACAAAAAGGCAAAAAACAAAAAAAGAAAAAAGAAATACAAATCACAAGTGTAATAGTGTATTACAAAAAAGTAAAATAGAATTATTAAAAATGCACGACGATTTAATAAGAACCTTTAATCATATGTGACGCATACGCATTGTAGAATAAAAAAAAATGGCCTGCAGTTTTATTGTTTCGCGAATATGGCTCTAGATTAGAAGTTCCATCACAGTGCCGATTAGGACGCCATTGGAATGAGCGTCGTACAGACTAAAAACTTCCCTCGTTCGTATATCGCAAGGCTTTTACCGTCAATGGTAACATTGCTCTAATGTAGTCTTTATAAATAATTTGTCATGTGTAAAACATTACGCGATGCGCATGTTTAAAATTTTAACCGGAATGTTTTAATTGGTTAACAGCTGCTTTACCAGAATGTGCGTACTTTGACTTTAATTATATCTAACTCCTTGAGCGCCCTTCAGACCACATCTTCTCCCCTTCCTGATCATTCGTATAACAATTTATTATTCTTCGCATACGTATACTCATTCATAATCTTTCCTCTTTCTATTCCATTTATATTGATATTTACCATGGCTACCTATTCGTAATGAAGCGGCTGATTCCTTGACTCGGGCTGCTGCTTCTTCTAGCCCTTTTTCTTAAAAAAAAATCTATTAACCTCCTGTCGATTTGTCAAAGCTTTCATATCAGATCATGGTATCGGATATTCACGTTCCCTTCTTTTCGAATAATTATTCATTTCACCTGTCTGTTCAGCCTACTCTTCCTTCCTATATTCGTGTTTTCTTTTGCATCCCTCTCTTCGACGTTCTGATTTTGTTTCCGCCATTCTCTGCTGCCATTATCTAAATTTCGCTTTTCCCTGATTTCCTCCCGACACTGTCCTCTTCATTCTGAGGATGCAGTTATTTGCGACGCCGATCATCACGTGTTCTTCCGGTGTTCATCGCTTTCTGTGTAGCGTTTTCTATTCCTGTTTGTGTTCAGTCTTGGGCTTCCTGGCCCTTATTGTGCTTTTTAAATCCTGCCTTTTCCTTACCCACTAGTTATTTAAAATATAACCGACGTCTTTCCTTTCTTTTCTGGGTGAAGGTTCTTGGTTAATTAACCCAAGAGAAAAAAAAGAGCACGTAACAACCTATTCACCGTGTAAAAAGAAAACAGTGTGTCTACACATTACCTGGTAATTTCGTACAACGACAACGCGAGAGGCCGACCGATTTGTAAAATATTATTCCTTTTTTTTTAAATAAAATTGCTGGGTTCGTCAAAAAAGACATTGGCCAAAAAAGAGGGAAGAGGATGAGAGGCGGAATCAGATGTTTATGCGATCAGATATGGAGGATAAAAAAGAGTCGAGTGCTGGAATGGCCGAAGGCGATGGCAAGGAGAGAAGGAAAGATGCACAATGACGAGCTTGAAGAGCAATTTAAAAAAGCGAAGAGTAAAAAGAGGAACGTTCAGAAGCGATACAAGTATACTCAAATAAAATGTGATCAGCGTCATCTATTAAGTTGCAAGAGGAAGGGTGAAAGGGATAGAGTGGAAACGAAGCTAAAGCGAAACGGAAAAAAAAACATGCAGGCAAAACGTAGGTGACAGATTGCAGAAGAGAGAGTTGAACGCCGCATGGAGGGAAAACTGAAAAACCTGGAATAAGACGGTAGATTAGGCTGGATAAATAATTAAAAGGAATCCGGATTTAAGAATGAGAAGGAATACGAGTTTAACCATAGTTTCGAATGAGTTGAGGTGGAGAGGAGATTAATATTGCGGGATGAAAAAACGCTGAGAAATTTACCGGCAAAAGAGGATGAACTAACTAGTATACCGGCTGAGTCGCGTTACCTTTAATTTCAGAGTATCCAGAAATCCACAGTGTAGGTCCATTTGGATGGAGTGAGAAAGGAAAATGTCATGAATAAGAGAGCGTATGAGAAGGATTACGTGATCAGCAGAGGGAGAAAGAAGGAGACGAGATTGTTTGTAGGGCGCGGTGGGAATCTCATGAAAAACTAAGGAGAAGCAATAAAAAAGGATGGTACACGGAATAGCATAGAAAACTGAGCAGAAGGACGAATTTCTGAATAATTTAAGGAAGGACAAAAGAAGGCTGAACCAACTCCATTGGGTCCTTTGGAGCCATCAGCGAAGATAGCAAAGTGATTAGGGAAAAGAAAGCCAAAAGTACTTAAAAACTCGTAGTAAATTATCTTGCATTGATAACTTTTAAACACAGTTTTAATTTTTTTCATACACTGCTGAATTCGGTGTTACATGAAAAACGAATGAGAGAATTTTAGTGTAAGGCTGTTGTAGACCCTCGTCTATCGATTGACTAATTGGCAGTCTAGTGAGGTTTTTTTGTTTGGTTTTCTTTTTTTTTGTGCGTATTATTTTGATTGTAACGATTTATGATGTAATTTTTTCATTTTTACCGCTGTCGCTAAATTGATTCTTAATACACATTATTAAAAATTTTCTTTATTTCCTTTTTTACCGATATTAACTTTTAAAACGTATTTTTTGAGCGTTAATTTTCTCTTTTTGTTCCTTTTTTGTTTTTTTTCGGCGAAATATTTACGAATTTAGTTATTTCCTCGTATATATATATAATCGACAAAAAAAAAAAAAAAATTAAGAAATAAAAAGGTTTTTTATACTCCATCGCGGTAGGCTAAAGTGCATGACTACCAAATCAGAGGTGATTACAGGCTACAAGTTCTGGATTTTATCGCTCCGAAGTTTACTCAGCCCGGAATTGAATTGAGTACCAAAGTTTTGGGAAAGTAGAGGTGAACGACCAAAAAAAAAAAAAAGAAATGACCCTTTTATTCTCATCTCAGTTCCGCTGCGCTTCATTGCGAACCTTAACACTGTCTCAGGTATAACGCCAAAACAGCTATGCACGTATCATTTTCGGAGCAAATCACTCGTTTCCAAGTAGTTATCATTATTAGAGGAACCACTGCAACGAATTTTATTATATTTATTAAGTTTAAAGGATAATTACTAATGAACATACAAGGAACTTATATAAACATTTACGCGAGTTAAAATGGCAAAAGGACTATTAAAAGCCCGGTTTACACGTATCATGTAAACGTTTAAGAAACTGATGGTATTTGGTGACGTTCCGTTAAACGACTGCACACGGTTCTTGCTATAGCTGATAGAACAGTTTTTATTAAATTATAAATGTAACTTTCAGATAAAGATGTGTGTACTTTACGCATATTCAGTAAGATATCACATTTTGAAGAAACAGACGTTTTTTTTTTTAAGTTTTCTGATTTTTCAGTGATTAAGGGAATTTTTTAATAAATCAAAATTAAACATGTATACAAAATGCGTGGCGCGCGAAATTTAATTTAAAGGTGTTTCGGTATTGGTATAACGAAGTAAAGAAGTAGACAATTTTTAAAACTATCACCATAACCATAAGGTGACGTTTTTCCCCCGATCAGCAGTGCTGTATACCTTTTTTTCCCAAATGTGACGCCTGATTATTACAATGTCGGGTATGTTTAGAACTTCAATAGCGACAGAAGCGCATACTACCGGTATCAGCTCCAGTGGACGTAAAATTCATAAAAGATATTTAAATTTTCACACCTATTTAGTTAATTTTTCGCTGCTGACCAATTATTATTGTAAGATAAATAATTTTTTTTTTTTATTTCTTATATATTATATATCCGGAGCGGGGTCACAGACCATAAAAAATAAAATCGAAAACTTCAGACTTTCATTAAATCTTTTGGTAAATTCTGTGATACTTTTTTCATTCTTGAAATTTTTGATTCCAATATATAGTATGGTACTACCGGGGGGGGGGGGGGGGGGTATTTTTCAACTGTGACCGTTGTTTACCCCGAGCAGTTTCGGAATGAAAATAACCGCGCGAACAATAACGATAAATAAACTCGTTGTTTTTAATGTGTATAGAATATCGTTTTTTTGGTAGACGAAAACATATTTACGTAATTAAAACGTACTGATGTAACGGGGATATCACCATCAGAAGGGCCCCCGCATGTTAAAACTTTTTTTGTATCGGTGGGAAGGGGTATCAGTAGTAGACGTTTCCCGAAAGCCGATAATTAGAAATGATTGAAGTTATATAGAGAAAAAGTTTGAAATAGCAAAAACGAAAGAAGCTAACGAAGAAGGAAAAATTGAAGAAGAGAAATGAGGAAGAACAGGAGTGCGAGGCAAAGAGAATAAAGAATCACTGTTAAAACACTTATTTGAATAGAAAATTATATTCGACTTCACGCACATGTCGAAAACAAATATGAAAATGACAGAATAACAACTTCTTAAAACTAACAAACAAATTTTTTCAATACAATTCAGGTGCTATAGATCGATTCTGCTTTTTTCAAATTAATAATTTTTCATAATCATTAAAATTAATTTATTTTTTGTGCATGTAAAAATTTATTATAAAGCCGTGGTTTTTCTTTGAAATAAAAAAAAATATGACACAATGGGAAATTATTGCCGTCATTGACTAATTTTTTCCGAAATTTTTTATTGAAATAACCCGTTAAATGAATACATAATCAGCTTTTCGAGTGTCTTTATGAGTGGAAATAATTTTTTAAGCGATATATGAACGAAGAAAAAACTCATTGAAAACGGCTGATTTATTTTCTAAACGAATTAATTCTTAATTTCGCACGGGTGTTTTTTTGATTCAATGATTATTTTACGTCTTAAATCTGATATTAAGTGAAGAAAAAAAATTAAAGACTCTCTTAACTAGGTCTACTTGGAAAAAGTCCGAGGCCGAAACGTATTTAGGTCCAATCGTGGGACCGAAACGATAGAGACCCGATTTTAATAATTTTAGGAGGGAGGGATTTTGGAAAAGGATTTTTTTCACTATAGAAACGATAATAATAATAATATCAATCTGCAGGGTTACGGTGGAAAGTGCTGTGACGATACCATCTTGATGTTGCATATCGTGGAGATGCTGTTTTAATTAAAACCAATAAATGAAAAATTTCGCATACTTGCGTATTGTGATAGTGCATTTCAAAGCCACAGTTATCACGCAAGAAGAGAAATTAGCAATGTAAAATAAACAATGTAAAATAAACAACGGTTCATTCCCAACAAGTTTTTGTTTTTATCAATTATTAATCTCGTATTAGAAGGCGAGGTTTCAACGCCAAGGACTCTTATTTTGATAATTTTACAAACGGTTTGATTGTGTATTATTCTCGGAGAGGATCTGATTGATTTCCCTTTATAAACAAAGTAACGAGGCTTGATAATAATCGTATTATAGACATTGTTGTTCAGTTATCATAAAGTGACATTCTACTATCGAAAAAAAAAAAAAAAGTTCCGTTGATGAGAACGCAAATGAAATTACCAGGATTTTTTACACAAGATATCGTAAATTTTAAAAATCGCGTGTAAACTATTTAATGAATAATTGTTAACAGTATTAATAAAAATATTCGATGAAATGTAACACAAGTTGTTCCTGCGGATTCATTTTTTTTTCGTGTGTATGTAGGTTTTTTTTTTTTTTTTTTTTTTAAAAAAGCTGATGTACATGTACGGAAAATATAATTAGAAAAAGTTAATGTAAAGAAGGAAAAACAAATTTTGGAGTTAAATAGATTTTAAAAAATTAATAATTCTTACCCACCGTAAAATAAAGTGATCCGCAAATTATTCTATTTAGAAAATAGCGCTTTATAAAGGACACAAAAAGAGTTACGCGCGATGAAATACGATTTCAACCGCCGCGTTTTATGGCAGAAATTACAAAGAAGAAGTGAAACCATTCTTACAAAATGTCTGTCTGGAGCATTTCCAGCGAACGAACGTTAAAACGTCGTCTGTGTTACATCAAACTTTAATAATTTGATTTTCTGAAGCAATAACTCTGGACAAAAAAAATTAAAACCGCGTCGAAAGCTCCCAGCTATGCGACGGAATTACTTCCTAAAAAGCAGTCACAGTAATTATAGTAATGCACTCCTTACCAATGCGCGTGGATGTCAGTAACGAATCCAGCGGTATTTCTAGTTATGAAGAGCAAACTGAAAAAAAAACGAAATTCACCCCGGGGGTGTATTTTTGTGGCGGCGAAGATTGACTGGACTCTAAAGAGACGGTTTTTCGTTTTCCGGTGGAAATCTGAGAATTTCGGCGTTCGAAGAAAAGTAATTAATTTGCAAGACGCCAGTTCATCCGCCAATGCGGAAAAGTGTAGTTGAACTTTGATTTGATGATTCGCTTTCCTGTTATGTTCAGCGGGCGTGCGAGCACTTCTCCGGCGTTAGCGAGCCATTAAGAACACATTAAGCAGCAAAAATAAACAATTAATCGGATCGAGTGTTTAACTAACCAAGTCATTTCCCGCATTGACAAAAGTATACACTTTTTTTTTTTCAAATCTGGACATTTGCGAACGACCATTGCAGTGTTATTTCAAAATTGTGACACCGCGCTACTACTATTTTTGACTGTAATGAACACGTCTGTATCGCAGTTTTTAAAATTTCGGATAATATAAAGGCTGACACTTAATAAATTGTTTATTATATAAAAATTATTGATCTTCACCCGATTACATTCGATATACTCACCACCTAACGCGATTTTCCATTCGCCGCTGCCACTCGATGAAAACGTCCTCCCTAAGCTTTTCGGCGAAAGTCTCTTCAAAACCCCTCTAAAGCCTTTACGGCAACAAAAGTAGTAGGAAAATGTCGGCCTTTTAAACTTTTTTTCCCCCCGTGGGATGAAAAGTTGTTCGGAGCGAAATCCGGGCTATAAGGGGGTTGCGCCGCTGTTTCGAGCCAAAAATTCGAACGCTGCATTCGCGATACGCGATCTCGAGTCATCTTGATGCAGCTTCCAAAGGCCAACGAGATCTGGCCTTCTTAGGGATCTTTCATCAGTTGTTTTAAAACTGACGATGTAATAGACTGCAGTAACCACCTGCTCTTAAGGAACCGCATGGGTGTACTATAACCACCGACGCTTTAGCTGCAGATTTTTGTGCTCGTAGTTTTTTTCGGTGGAGGACCAGCTTTTTCCACCCATTGCGAATTTTGATGCTTAGTTTCGGGATCCTTCTTTCGTCGACCGTAATTATGTTTTTCCACTAGGAATATATTCGCAAACGAAGAGGCGGTTGTGTTTGTTTTTGATCCGGCGTCAATAAACAGGAGGAATCCATCGTACATAACGTGTGCAGGTATTCCTTTAATAGTGTGTGTGTGTGTGCTTCCGATTGTATGATGAGAGTTTCCTGATTATCAGGCGAGGTTCAGTGCGGATTGACTGCTCCTAATGTTCTCTTCAGTGAGCGAGGTGACGGGAGGGCCGTATCCGCCTTGCAGTTCGGCCTTTTCGATACGATCAATATCACCGCGAACACGTTCTTCGGGGGCCATAGTTTCATCACCGAATGCCTTATTCAACATTTCGTCGTAGGTTTCAACCGGTGTTTTCTTTGAATACAAAATTCTATGACGTAATGCTGCTCACGATGATCAGTGCCATTAGAGGCGAAATCTAAACTTCACTCAATTCAATATATAAAAACTGATCAAATCAACGTAGCGATTCCATTTTTGCACTAAATAAATCATTACAGAACTGTTATAGCCGGGTGATTCGTTTGCATAGCACACTTTCGTGACAGATAGGAGCGCTAGTATCAGTCTTTATTGAACAGCCAAGACGAAGGCGCTGTTGCATATATTTCACTTTATGGTTTTAAAATGTCATTCAATAATAATCTGTTGTACTTACTTTGTTTTTTGAATTAATTTTGCGCTATTCCTTTCCGTTGTCTGCGTTAATGATTTGTAGTCAATTTCCTAATTTCCTTTAAATATCAATTTTCCCTTAAATTTAATCTTTTATTTACTGAAATTAAAAAGAAAACAAAAGCAGCTTCTTAATTTTTGTTTTTATTTATGTAGTAGTGAGTGTGATTCTCTGTTTAAGTACCGAGAATAAAATCAGGACTCGAAGCTAATATATATTATATGTTTGTACTCTATCCACCCTATCGGTCAATACCAAACGGTAAATATTAACCATCAACTAGTTTTAAAAGCTGTTTTTAAAAAAGGTTATTAAACATTAATTATTGAAAAACGAAATTACTTATTTTTGGTTTGTATTCAGGAATGATAATTATTGTCACAATTCATTCACTGCTATTACACCTAACGTATAGCGGATTATTGGTTTAGAGTATATATGTTCTTTTTTAGTATTTACCCCATAAATATGTAATAAAAGCTGAACTTCCACAGTAGCCCGAATTAGTTCATTAATTTGAACATTTATGTATCCCCTTACTCATTAATAGCCCACTGTGAACCGATTAAAAAAGAAACATATTTGCTTACTGTTTCCAGAAATAAATTGCGTTGTTTTTAATCAGCTAATTTCTTAAACGAATAACTACTGCTAAAAATAGGGGAAAAGGAAAAAAAAAAAAACGATGATTACAATTCAACTAAATAGCTAATAAGTTGATAAACTAATCGGTAAGGATACACAGCAACATTTAAATTTCGTGAAATCATTCAATCGTAGTTCGAATCTTATTCTATATTCATTAATACTACGCTGCTCTTCTCAGGCATATATGAAAATTGTGATAGATAAAAAAAACAAAACAATAGTTATAAAAGGTGAACAACATATCAAAATATTGAAATTCGCGTGTTTGTCGAGGTTTTTATTTTTTTTTTATGCGTGTTGACCAGCGGGTTCAAAATTCTGAAATTTTACCGGGGTAACGCCAGAATAAAATCAGCAATCCGGTCGGTACAAAAACGCCCTTCCCCCCGATTACTGTGCGATATGTGTTAGCTGAATCTATTTCGATTAACTATTTATATCACAATACACTTATAGAGATATCGAAATAATTGCAATTCGTTTTATATAAAATTATCGAAAAAAAAAAAAAAAAAAAAAAAAAAAATCGATTAACCAAAAACCTATTGCTTTGAAATTTTAACTTAGCCGTACACTTAATGATTATATTAAATTGTAAACTTGTTAAAATATAAAATAATTTTAGATTGCTTTACGTGGATTAAAGTCAAAAAACGAAAAAAAAATCTAATTAAAAACCGGATAAACGTTGCTAATAACAATCGGGAAAACGCTAATTTTGAATAATTTCAAACAGACGTGTTTTGTTGTTATAACTCGTATCATCCATCGAAATTGTGGTGCAATCGTGTCCCGTCGCCAGTTCGACCGAACGAGTTGCCGATAAGGCAAACGACACATTGAAAGATTAAAGTATGCGTGTTTATCGAGATAATAGCCAGACAACGGTTACCGAGCGTGCTATTAACACTGACCTAAACGCAACCATTTATATTTGTATTATACGAACGTACTACATTCACACACGTCGAAATATTTATCAACGCGATGATACACAGAAATAGAAACATTCTTTGCACACATTAACCTTCGGCAACATATCTGTATCGATGCAATGAATAAAAGTAAATAACGTACAAAATCAAAGATTAAAACGGGTCCTCCTCGTGCAGTTTAAAAAATTGACCTCCAAATGCACCGAGCGAGGTGTGTATACCCACGTTTTAGATACGGGCGGGGGGAAGGGAGAAAAAGAACTCCTCGTACGGTGTGCAGAAATTAAACTCATCTAAACATCTACACACCTATATACACACACGGACGCAAATACTGCGTCATTGGACTGAAGGCGACCCTGAACTCCCTTAGGTTCGTAAGAATCGAAATTTATGATTACTACACGACAGTAATAAGAGAAGTATTCAACCGAAGAGGATACCACCTTCAATAATAGAAATTGATGGCAGAAATGAGCCGTTTGTACAGGTGCATTTTTGAAATCTCAGCCAAAAGCCGGAAAAATTCAAATTCATAACAGTTTCGAAAAAATTCGTAAAAGCAAAGAGGACATATTTCGTTTCATTCTCTTTATCAGTCTCATAGTTGAACTGTTCTGTACGACAAATCCGCATTACTACAGAACTCTACACGCTCAAAAGTTCCATTTAAAAAATAACTTTCCTCGCGTTTACGTTATGGATACATTTCAAAATTTTTTACACGTATACTTTTAAAAATTATTCCAATCGGAGGCGTTTATTTTATTTTTTTTTTTTTTTCAGTTTGGCCGGCGCGAGGCACTTACTCTCTGCAAATGATAGTATTCTAATTATTTCACAGTCACTCGAATATTCTTTGATTCCATTAGGTGTTGAATATATGTAAAGATAGCAAAGATATGCATAACATAAGGATGAGGAAATGTATAGATTCTATAAGGAGTAGGAATATTGACTAGAAGGAGTTTAGAAAAGAGAAGAAACTGCTTGTAAGATGAGAGAGCATTCAAAGATAAGCCCACTTAAAGAACTAAAATTATGATCCAGCGAAAACAACGGGTTCATGTTCTGAGCAGGTGTAAAACCTATGAATACAGATTACAAATACTGATATATTTTTTTTTTTATAGCTAAAACCGCTTTAGATGCCTTTTAAATATTTCATCACGAGGCAACAAATGAAACGTTACTTTCACCGTTACCAAAGTATTATACGCATACACGTAGAGGTAATAAAATAGCCACCGAATATCGCGCAAGCGGGAATATTTTCGGTAAACAAGAGAACTGAATATATCGTACAAACGTTCTGGCTGCCGTGCGACTGCTTCGACTTGTGCACCACGGCAAGAGAGGAGAACGATAGCATTTACATACTGAAATGGTATACCGTTTGCTTATGCCCACAGGGATGTCAACCACGAGGTTTTAGTCTCGTGGATTTTATTTAATTTAGAATTTTTAGTCTTATTTTATTATTTAAGATAATGATGATGATTATAATAATTTATCTGTTTGGAAATTCGACTAATATATTTTAAAACTCTGTTCACTTATCTTTCGGTATTGGTCGAACGCCAAAAAAAAAACAAAAAAAAACACAATAATTATTTACGAAAATACGGTTAAAAAATCAATTAAAAACAAATAAAACAAAACGCTACGTAATTATCGGTAGTGATCCGGGATCCGCAGGTTGGCGGTTCGGCGGTCGGTCGATACGGAGAAATCGGACTCGATGTAACTTATCTTTACGAATGTTTGATAGTTTTCGAATTTGCTTTATTACCGTGACCAAAAATCGAGATAGATCGCGAAACCAAATTTATACTTTTGAACCATAAAAAATCACAACTGTTTTTCTGAGTTTGATGGAAACGTGTCCCTAACTTCAGCGAGAACGAGCAACTAACTTTAGCGAAGGTAGAGAACGACTCTTTTGCTTGACCAAAGGTAGATTACAAAACTGATTTTTCTAAAAAAAAAAAAATCTTTTCCTGTCCTTTCTAAATTTCTCCGCTAGTGACCACTGAAGCTGACCGAATAATCAGGTAGATCCGTTTTTCTTTGATGATCGGTGATTGGCTAACCCAAACGACAACAGTTTCAGGCACGCGCGCATTCGCACTCGCATCATTTATTCTAAATTACGGTTATATTATTTTATTTTTTATTTTATTGTACTCTGAATTTTATTTGTCCCGTGTCATGGACACATTACGAATGATTAACGGCTAAACATGTGAGTTTATGTGAAACGAAGAGAAGTACGGTCTCACGGAAAAGTACGCTCGAATTTCATTACGATACTCTAGCAGGTTGTGTCGCCGTGTACGAAATGACAGAATCACCGGGGAACATTTTACACTTTCGTCTACACAAAATTATTAGAAAAACAGCAAAACGGAGTTTGTAAGTCAATCACGTTTAAAATATAATAATTATGTTTAAAAGCTTTTATAAAAATGTAATAATATGTTGCATTTCCGACGCTTGCTGTAAAAATATTATCGATTATATATTTGTAATGGTCGAATTCTAACACTTGCTATCTATTCTTAGTTTAACCGTAACATCTATCATTATGCGTAGGAGGAAGTTTTACTTCAACTGCGCGTAAAAGATTAATTAATTTTTTTTCTAATTTTTGTGTCGATCTGGTATCGTTAACTTGTGTATTATATCGATTGTTTCGTTTCAGAAGAAATTGTAACCGCAACTTTATAATCCTTCGACCAAAACCGCAATTTCCTTCCAAGCCAAAAGAACTAAACCCGAACTAATCCGAAACTTTTTCTAAAAGTGCCCGCTGAAAAAGTCGTCGGTAGTAAGACACTCCCCGTATCCCCCAGTTATATCCAACTTCAAACAACTAGTATTTTTTATCGAGAAACAATTTAAGATCTGACTTTTGAAGGCGTTTAATTTTTTAATTTTCGCGAATGAAAAAGATAATAAAATTCCCTTACGACCGTCATTATTATTATTATTATTATTATTATTATTATTATTATTATTATTATTATTATTATTATTATTATTATTATTGTTGCTAATAATATTATTTTAATTATTATTATTATTTTAAAAATGCATCGGAATTTTAAAAGGAATTAGACATATTAGCGTACAACTACCAAAGTTCGGTTTTACATAGTCGATGAATGTAATTTTTATATACATGCAAGACAGTTACAACAATAGCGCGAGTGGACGTGGGTTTAACGTATTTTACCATCAGCGCTACTCGCCGAAAGCCTTAAATAATACAGTCGCATTATTAATCTTTCTGACTGCTGCACAGCATAACGGTTTTCTGTGGACGCGAATTCTGACTAATGATCGTTCTGTTCGTCAGAACAATCAAATATTTTGAAAGTTACACCTGAGTGATAGTTACCTCTAGAAGTAGTTGCAAACCATTCTGGTAACATTCATTGTACTTGTCTGTTCCAACGAATACGTCGAACGATTGTTCGTGAAAATTCGTGTTCGCAGTGAGCCGAAGAAAAATGAAAGAAGAAACAAATTAACGAAGGAAAAGTTGCAATTTTTTAAAAATACATACATATATATATATTTCAGGAATTTAGGGAGTTGCGTATACAACTGCTGAAGTCATTCCAAAAAAGTCCTTGAGGGAAATGCTGTTAATTAAGAAGAATACGAGAAATTGGTTGCTAAATAAGTAGCGTCGAGATAATGGCTGAAGAGAATGCGAAGATAAATGAAAACACAGAAGAGAGGTACCTAAAGAGGAAATCATTGTCTGGTTTGTCATCTGTAAAGGGCTCGGTTCTCGATATTTCTCTTCTTTTTTTTTAAAATAATTTTTTGTCCTTGCCTACTGAAGACATTTAGTCCAGCGCAAGCGATGATAATTTCGGATATTTTCAATATACAGCAGCGAGATTCGAACAGGAGAATTTCACTCGAAGAGGACACCATCAGCTAAGTATCTACGCGACAACAGTTGGCTTACTAATACGTACTACGAAGAAACCTAAGCAATAGTCACACCGAATCGAAAGAAAGGTAATAGACACATTTAGATGTAGGTAGTTCAGTGGGTTCAAGCCCTCTCTGTTATATATAATGCATACAGGGCTATACTAAAACAGCCAAAGTGTACAATAAAAAAAAAACAACTGAACATCGAGCATACATATCAGATAAAAACGAAAACTCAAATTTAAATTTCTCACATTTTCAGATCGACTTCGATTTGCCGACAATTTAAAAAAAAAAGTGTTCTAATATCATTTAAAAAGGCGGCAATATTATTTTTAATAATTTTTTCTCAACATATAATTTTAACTATAATTATAGACACTTTAATATCATCTGCATATACCACTGTGTTCTTATAATTTCATACATAGACGAAGCGTACCTCTTCATATTTTATGAATTTAAGGTCCTAGGTTCGGTACTACATGCTGCCTATAAAAAATTTATATCTACGTCTGTGATACCGGACCTGAATAGTGTTTAAAATTAAATGGAGGAACGGTGATAGACCGCATTAACCTTTATAAAATCAAAATTTTCATAATAATAATCCCCTATTTAAAAAACAGTCATTCGGAGAATAATAACTATTACACACGCGCGCACGAATATTTATGTCGTATATATTCATTTTTTTAATTTTTCTCGTTTTTTAGCTATATATTTTTCTATAAATATGCGAGTAAAATTTTCTCCTTTATTTTATTTATTTCATTTTTTCTCTTTCACTGTAGGAAAGTTTTCATTTAATCGTTATTAAATAAATGACGCTGTATTCGAAAGTCTGCATTGTGAAAATCAACAAAATCATTCACGAAGTATTGTAAATAAAAAAAAACGCAAGCCTTTAGCAACTTTGGTCTGCCATATTTTAATGAATAATTTACATTATTAATGAAAGGATTTCTTAGAAAAACAGCTACAATTACATCACTAATGTGATTGCTTAAAGAGTCACTCTCATTTCTTAATTTTAGTAAGTGTAAATTTAGTATAATTCTATTTAACTGTATCATCCGTGAATTTTTTTACATTGTTTTTTCGTTTTTTTGCATTTTTTTTACATCAATTCTGGAAGAACATATCGTGGGAATTGTTAATTAAATAAGCAAATATTTACCTTTGTGTTAAGTTTTTAATAAAGAAAAACTTTCGACGAATAAAAATTCTTTTCACGGTAAATAATCACGATTTTCTGATGGGGTTTCATTTGCCTAAAAAGTAGTTTTAAAAATTTCTCTCTCTCTTTCTCCTTTTTTTTTTTCAAAAGGAGGTTGATCCGCATAATAAAACAATGGTGGAGCCCATTCCTCGGGTTAAATTCCACCCCATAGTATCGGATATTGAAGGTAAAATGGGTAATAATTTTAACGACTTTGTGTCCTTTTTTTTTCTTTTCTTCTTATAATAATAATAATAATGCTTTATAACAAATGAAACAACAGAATGGACGATATAAAATGAGTAATACGAAATTTAGTTGCTATTATAACATTCACGGTTACAAACTACATTCATTGTTTATTCGTGGTTGTTTCTCAAGTGTAAGTATTTAATTCTTAATTCCATCTGACATATCATACTAATCTGGATATCCATTTCACTTCCAAAAAAAGAAATATCATCGTTTATTTAAATTTTAATTAATGAAACTTATTTGCTTTCAGGATGAATATTAATAAAGCGGCGGTGGTAAACGGTTATGTTTATAAGTATACATTTCGAATATTTTAGAAAGTGCGTATTAAGGAAAAAAGAAACAAATGTAATATTTGAATGTATTTGAATGTAAGTGATCACGTAAATAATATTCTATATATTTGAAATAAGTTATTTATTTTTATATATATATATATATATATATATATATATATTGTAATGTGTCCATTACATGGGTATTAAAAAATAATAATAAATAAAATAATAATAAAAAAAAAAAATAATAATAAAAATAATGTGGAATGTGTGGTGCGGGTGCGGATGTGAGCGCGCATGAAACTGTTGTCGGTGAGGGGTGGCCAATCGCCGTTCAGAAAAAAACAATAAGATCTACCTGATTCGGCCAACACGGACCGGAAGGCGGTCGGAATAGAAATGACAACAAAAAAAGAAGATTTTTTAGAGGGAAGTGAGTGGTCTTTTGGCTGGATGAAGTTAGTCTCTAGTTTAGGCACTTTTGATTCGAGTCGTTTGCCAACGTTCGTTAGTTTTGGGTTTACCAGCAATCTGCGGAGGAGTCCTGTGCGACCTGCTAAGAGAAGTAGTTAGTTTTGGCAGAAGTTTCGCGTTCGGTCAAGTTGAAAAAGACAGTTATTTGTTCGAAAAGTAAAACTCCGAAATTCGCGACCTTATTAAAGAATAGTTGGAAACGATCGAACGTCCGTTAAAAGAATCAACGACGAATCCAATTGTTCCGTGACAACCGACCGCCGCATCGTCAACCTACGGATCATCCCGGATATCCACCGACAACAGTGATACGTAGAATTTTGTATTATATTTGTATATATCGGTTTATATTAAATTTTATCCGTATTATCCGAATTAATCATTGTTTTTCAGCGGTCGACCGGTAACGAAAGATAGGTGTGATCCAGTTTATTTTAATATATTGTTTATGCTTCAAAATTTCAAAAAACTTAAATTATTCTTAACTTAATAAAATCTAAATAAATAAAATCCACGAGCGTAAAACCTCGTGGTTGGCATCCCTGGATTTAAATTAAAAGCGGTGACTAGTTGAATAGTACCGTTTCATTTGGCATCCCTGGTGGGGAACAATCTTAGAAAAATTGTTCTTCCGTTGGGAACGAAACCCACAAATAAATATACACTGAAATGTTAAATTAACGTAAATAAATTATTTTCAGAAAGATAATCATGGCAACTAAAATAGACACCACCGAGATGATGGCATTTTTAACAGAACAATTCGAAAAAATATTTAAAAGATTCGACGAACTAAACAATATGTTCGACAAGTTTAATGAACAAAATGCGAATTCTAATGATGTATCTGAGGAAATAAAGCAAAATAGTAATAATAATATTAGTAACAAATCTAAAGACGTTAATAACGAAGTTAATAAACCCGTTGAAATTAACGATAACCATAATGTAAAAGGTGGTAAATTTGAGAAGGAGATCTGTCACATGGCTGAAGCGAAAGTAGTTGAGATAGAAGAGAAAAAGGAAGTTGAGAACGAACGAAAGGACGGAAAGAAGGAAAGTGCGACTCGGAAGAAAGAGTTTATGGAGATGAATAAAGGTATTAGAGCATTCAAAACGGAAATTAACGAAGATGAACAGTATGAAAGCAAACTGTTAAGAGCACTTAAAAGAAGTGAGGAGAATAATGCGGTAAAAGTAGAAATTAAAGTAAAATTTATATTCAAGAATGGTGAGATTAATAATGTGGCGTTCGATAAATGCATTAAGAAAAAATGCGCAATGAGATGGAAAAACGAGAACTTATTCACTAGCCTCAAAGGAATCGGCATAGAAATGGGAAAGTTAACCTGTGTGCAGCACGTGAAAGAATTGGTAAGTGAAAAGGGTGAAAAAACAAGTAACAATTGGCTGTATGGAATGATAACCTGAAGTACCGCAATAAGAATAATCAAATTCGTTAGCCTTAAATTTAAGCGTAAATAATGTAAATAGTTAATTTGTACGGCGGATAATGACCGCACCATTTTGGGTAATAAGGTTGTAAAAAAAAAAAAAAAAAAAAAAAAAGGGTTTCGTAAATAATTGTATGTTTTGAAAATAGTACCGGTAGAAGGGGAAATTAAAAGTAAGAGACCGTTAGACTGCGTCTAATTACGGAAGAATAATTAATTGTGTTCGGAAAAACAGTACCCGGGAACAGGGTAACCGAATAAAGAAATAAAGCGCAAGAATAATTAATTGTGTTTCGGAAAAACAGTACCCGGGGACCGGGTAACCGAATAAGGAAATGAAGCGAAAGAAATATTAATTGTGTTTCGGAAAAACAGTACCCGGGGACCGGGTAACCGAATATGGAAATGAAGCGAAAGAAATATTAATTGTGTTTCGGAAAAGCAGTACCCGGGAACAGGGTAACCGAATATAGAAATAAAGCGCAAGAATAATTAATTGTGTTCGGAAAAGCAGTACCCGGGGACCGGGTAACCGAGTATAAAAAGGAAGCGAAGGAATAAGTAGTAGTATGGTTCGGAAAAAACAGTACCCGGGGATAGGGTAACCGAATGTGGAAATGGCCTTTAGATTATGTCAATCGCGGCAGAATAAGTAAAAAGGTTCGATAACAGAACTTTAAATAAAAGAGAAGACTTTCAGTTCTTCAAAATAAAAAATTAAAGACAGATGTAGGCTAAGTGAGAGCGAGTTCTATAAATATGTAAATATATAAATATGTAAATAGTGGAATATGGTATTTTACTTTGTAATATAATTTAAATGTATATAGTTCAGGGATAAAAGGGATTGAGCACCGATCCGAATAAAGAAATGTGTAAATAATAGAGGAATACCATCGCCAAAGTGTAGGTGAATAGTTAGTTTAAATTACGCGAATCTCGTGATATATAAAAAAAAAAAAAAAAAAAATCGGTAAATTAATTGTATATTTTGAAACGAGCACCTGTAGAAGGGGATCGGAAAAAGAAAAACTATCTTTGTGCGAGTGACCGTGTATGGTTATAACGACTATTATTCGTTGTCGGGAATTTCTTAGGATTTCTCCGAATATAAGGCTAGGCTAATAAAAAACCATTAAAATTTGAAGGGTGATGACCGCGGTCAATGGTTTAGTGTTCTTATAATAAAATGGTCGATCAGCGTTTCTCACGCGTCGATACATTTCCGAGTATCTGTGCCAAGAGAAAATGGTGTTCAGGTAAAGCCGGAACATCGCCCAGTGTTTACAAGTACATTGGCCGTAGTTAACAAAGAGCGGATAAGTAAAAGACCAGTTTTTAGGAAAAGCTATAAATAATATCCGATTCATAAGATCGGTGCGGAAAAAAAAAAAAAAAAAAAAAAAAAAAAAAGGGTCGTTATGAAGAAAGACATTAGTGAGGTAGGTTGGCCAATAGTCCCGGAACATTTTCAAGAGAACAAAATCGATGGTCAGAGTTTCTCAGGAAAACAATGAGGCGAGCGCCGTAGAAACGTGAGCGGTGTTTTGGTAAACAAAGTACAACGGCCGTCCTAAGGGCAAAGGCCCGAGCAGGTAAAGCGAGCGGCGAAGCAAAATAGGTTGGCATGTCGAACACATACGAAAAGAGAATGGAGCGACCATTTAGTCGAAATAAATAAAATTGATTAAAATGGCTATTAAACGACTGCCTACCCTGTAAATAAATGTAAATAAATTTTAATTACAAAAAAAAAAAAAAAAAAAAAAAAATTTATATAAAATAAAATTTTTTTTCTTTTCGATGGGCGGGGATCTGTAATGTGTCCATTACATGGGTATTAAAAAATAATAATAAATAAAATAATAATAAAAAAAAAAAATAATAATAAAAATAATGTGGAATGTGTGGTGCGGGTGCGGATGTGAGCGCGCATGAAACTGTTGTCGGTGAGGGGTGGCCAATCGCCGTTCAGAAAAAAACAATAAGATCTACCTGATTCGGCCAACACGGACCGGAAGGCGGTCGGAATAGAAATGACAACAAAAAAAGAAGATTTTTTAGAGGGAAGTGAGTGGTCTTTTGGCTGGATGAAGTTAGTCTCTAGTTTAGGCACTTTTGATTCGAGTCGTTTGCCAACGTTCGTTAGTTTTGGGTTTACCAGCAATCTGCGGAGGAGTCCTGTGCGACCTGCTAAGAGAAGTAGTTAGTTTTGGCAGAAGTTTCGCGTTCGGTCAAGTTGAAAAAGACAGTTATTTGTTCGAAAAGTAAAACTCCGAAATTCGCGACCTTATTAAAGAATAGTTGGAAACGATCGAACGTCCGTTAAAAGAATCAACGACGAATCCAATTGTTCCGTGACAACCGACCGCCGCATCGTCAACCTACGGATCATCCCGGATATCCACCGACAACAGTGATACGTAGAATTTTGTATTATATTTGTATATATCGGTTTATATTAAATTTTATCCGTATTATCCGAATTAATCATTGTTTTTCAGCGGTCGACCGGTAACGAAAGATAGGTGTGATCCAGTTTATTTTAATATATTGTTTATGCTTCAAAATTTCAAAAAACTTAAATTATTCTTAACTTAATAAAATCTAAATAAATAAAATCCACGAGCGTAAAACCTCGTGGTTGGCATCCCTGGATTTAAATTAAAAGCGGTGACTAGTTGAATAGTACCGTTTCATTTGGCATCCCTGGTGGGGAACAATCTTAGAAAAATTGTTCTTCCGTTGGGAACGAAACCCACAAATAAATATACACTGAAATGTTAAATTAACGTAAATAAATTATTTTCAGAAAGATAATCATGGCAACTAAAATAGACACCACCGAGATGATGGCATTTTTAACAGAACAATTCGAAAAAATATTTAAAAGATTCGACGAACTAAACAATATGTTCGACAAGTTTAATGAACAAAATGCGAATTCTAATGATGTATCTGAGGAAATAAAGCAAAATAGTAATAATAATATTAGTAACAAATCTAAAGACGTTAATAACGAAGTTAATAAACCCGTTGAAATTAACGATAACCATAATGTAAAAGGTGGTAAATTTGAGAAGGAGATCTGTCACATGGCTGAAGCGAAAGTAGTTGAGATAGAAGAGAAAAAGGAAGTTGAGAACGAACGAAAGGACGGAAAGAAGGAAAGTGCGACTCGGAAGAAAGAGTTTATGGAGATGAATAAAGGTATTAGAGCATTCAAAACGGAAATTAACGAAGATGAACAGTATGAAAGCAAACTGTTAAGAGCACTTAAAAGAAGTGAGGAGAATAATGCGGTAAAAGTAGAAATTAAAGTAAAATTTATATTCAAGAATGGTGAGATTAATAATGTGGCGTTCGATAAATGCATTAAGAAAAAATGCGCAATGAGATGGAAAAACGAGAACTTATTCACTAGCCTCAAAGGAATCGGCATAGAAATGGGAAAGTTAACCTGTGTGCAGCACGTGAAAGAATTGGTAAGTGAAAAGGGTGAAAAAACAAGTAACAATTGGCTGTATGGAATGATAACCTGAAGTACCGCAATAAGAATAATCAAATTCGTTAGCCTTAAATTTAAGCGTAAATAATGTAAATAGTTAATTTGTACGGCGGATAATGACCGCACCATTTTGGGTAATAAGGTTGTAAAAAAAAAAAAAAAAAAAAAAAAGGGTTTCGTAAATAATTGTATGTTTTGAAAATAGTACCGGTAGAAGGGGAAATTAAAAGTAAGAGACCGTTAGACTGCGTCTAATTACGGAAGAATAATTAATTGTGTTCGGAAAAACAGTACCCGGGAACAGGGTAACCGAATAAAGAAATAAAGCGCAAGAATAATTAATTGTGTTTCGGAAAAACAGTACCCGGGGACCGGGTAACCGAATAAGGAAATGAAGCGAAAGAAATATTAATTGTGTTTCGGAAAAACAGTACCCGGGGACCGGGTAACCGAATATGGAAATGAAGCGAAAGAAATATTAATTGTGTTTCGGAAAAGCAGTACCCGGGAACAGGGTAACCGAATATAGAAATAAAGCGCAAGAATAATTAATTGTGTTCGGAAAAGCAGTACCCGGGGACCGGGTAACCGAGTATAAAAAGGAAGCGAAGGAATAAGTAGTAGTATGGTTCGGAAAAAACAGTACCCGGGGATAGGGTAACCGAATGTGGAAATGGCCTTTAGATTATGTCAATCGCGGCAGAATAAGTAAAAAGGTTCGATAACAGAACTTTAAATAAAAGAGAAGACTTTCAGTTCTTCAAAATAAAAAATTAAAGACAGATGTAGGCTAAGTGAGAGCGAGTTCTATAAATATGTAAATATATAAATATGTAAATAGTGGAATATGGTATTTTACTTTGTAATATAATTTAAATGTATATAGTTCAGGGATAAAAGGGATTGAGCACCGATCCGAATAAAGAAATGTGTAAATAATAGAGGAATACCATCGCCAAAGTGTAGGTGAATAGTTAGTTTAAATTACGCGAATCTCGTGATATATAAAAAAAAAAAAAAAAAAAATCGGTAAATTAATTGTATATTTTGAAACGAGCACCTGTAGAAGGGGATCGGAAAAAGAAAAACTATCTTTGTGCGAGTGACCGTGTATGGTTATAACGACTATTATTCGTTGTCGGGAATTTCTTAGGATTTCTCCGAATATAAGGCTAGGCTAATAAAAAACCATTAAAATTTGAAGGGTGATGACCGCGGTCAATGGTTTAGTGTTCTTATAATAAAATGGTCGATCAGCGTTTCTCACGCGTCGATACATTTCCGAGTATCTGTGCCAAGAGAAAATGGTGTTCAGGTAAAGCCGGAACATCGCCCAGTGTTTACAAGTACATTGGCCGTAGTTAACAAAGAGCGGATAAGTAAAAGACCAGTTTTTAGGAAAAGCTATAAATAATATCCGATTCATAAGATCGGTGCGGAAAAAAAAAAAAAAAAAAAAAAAAAAAAAAGGGTCGTTATGAAGAAAGACATTAGTGAGGTAGGTTGGCCAATAGTCCCGGAACATTTTCAAGAGAACAAAATCGATGGTCAGAGTTTCTCAGGAAAACAATGAGGCGAGCGCCGTAGAAACGTGAGCGGTGTTTTGGTAAACAAAGTACAACGGCCGTCCTAAGGGCAAAGGCCCGAGCAGGTAAAGCGAGCGGCGAAGCAAAATAGGTTGGCATGTCGAACACATACGAAAAGAGAATGGAGCGACCATTTAGTCGAAATAAATAAAATTGATTAAAATGGCTATTAAACGACTGCCTACCCTGTAAATAAATGTAAATAAATTTTAATTACAAAAAAAAAAAAAAAAAAAAAAAAATTTATATAAAATAAAATTTTTTTTCTTTTCGATGGGCGGGGATCTGTAATGTGTCCATTACATGGGTATTAAAAAATAATAATAAATAAAATAATAATAAAAAAAAAAAATAATAATAAAAATAATGTGGAATGTGTGGTGCGGGTGCGGATGTGAGCGCGCATGAAACTGTTGTCGGTGAGGGGTGGCCAATCGCCGTTCAGAAAAAAACAATAAGATCTACCTGATTCGGCCAACACGGACCGGAAGGCGGTCGGAATAGAAATGACAACAAAAAAAGAAGATTTTTTAGAGGGAAGTGAGTGGTCTTTTGGCTGGATGAAGTTAGTCTCTAGTTTAGGCACTTTTGATTCGAGTCGTTTGCCAACGTTCGTTAGTTTTGGGTTTACCAGCAATCTGCGGAGGAGTCCTGTGCGACCTGCTAAGAGAAGTAGTTAGTTTTGGCAGAAGTTTCGCGTTCGGTCAAGTTGAAAAAGACAGTTATTTGTTCGAAAAGTAAAACTCCGAAATTCGCGACCTTATTAAAGAATAGTTGGAAACGATCGAACGTCCGTTAAAAGAATCAACGACGAATCCAATTGTTCCGTGACAACCGACCGCCGCATCGTCAACCTACGGATCATCCCGGATATCCACCGACAACAGTGATACGTAGAATTTTGTATTATATTTGTATATATCGGTTTATATTAAATTTTATCCGTATTATCCGAATTAATCATTGTTTTTCAGCGGTCGACCGGTAACGAAAGATAGGTGTGATCCAGTTTATTTTAATATATTGTTTATGCTTCAAAATTTCAAAAAACTTAAATTATTCTTAACTTAATAAAATCTAAATAAATAAAATCCACGAGCGTAAAACCTCGTGGTTGGCATCCCTGGATTTAAATTAAAAGCGGTGACTAGTTGAATAGTACCGTTTCATTTGGCATCCCTGGTGGGGAACAATCTTAGAAAAATTGTTCTTCCGTTGGGAACGAAACCCACAAATAAATATACACTGAAATGTTAAATTAACGTAAATAAATTATTTTCAGAAAGATAATCATGGCAACTAAAATAGACACCACCGAGATGATGGCATTTTTAACAGAACAATTCGAAAAAATATTTAAAAGATTCGACGAACTAAACAATATGTTCGACAAGTTTAATGAACAAAATGCGAATTCTAATGATGTATCTGAGGAAATAAAGCAAAATAGTAATAATAATATTAGTAACAAATCTAAAGACGTTAATAACGAAGTTAATAAACCCGTTGAAATTAACGATAACCATAATGTAAAAGGTGGTAAATTTGAGAAGGAGATCTGTCACATGGCTGAAGCGAAAGTAGTTGAGATAGAAGAGAAAAAGGAAGTTGAGAACGAACGAAAGGACGGAAAGAAGGAAAGTGCGACTCGGAAGAAAGAGTTTATGGAGATGAATAAAGGTATTAGAGCATTCAAAACGGAAATTAACGAAGATGAACAGTATGAAAGCAAACTGTTAAGAGCACTTAAAAGAAGTGAGGAGAATAATGCGGTAAAAGTAGAAATTAAAGTAAAATTTATATTCAAGAATGGTGAGATTAATAATGTGGCGTTCGATAAATGCATTAAGAAAAAATGCGCAATGAGATGGAAAAACGAGAACTTATTCACTAGCCTCAAAGGAATCGGCATAGAAATGGGAAAGTTAACCTGTGTGCAGCACGTGAAAGAATTGGTAAGTGAAAAGGGTGAAAAAACAAGTAACAATTGGCTGTATGGAATGATAACCTGAAGTACCGCAATAAGAATAATCAAATTCGTTAGCCTTAAATTTAAGCGTAAATAATGTAAATAGTTAATTTGTACGGCGGATAATGACCGCACCATTTTGGGTAATAAGGTTGTAAAAAAAAAAAAAAAAAAAAAAAAGGGTTTCGTAAATAATTGTATGTTTTGAAAATAGTACCGGTAGAAGGGGAAATTAAAAGTAAGAGACCGTTAGACTGCGTCTAATTACGGAAGAATAATTAATTGTGTTCGGAAAAACAGTACCCGGGAACAGGGTAACCGAATAAAGAAATAAAGCGCAAGAATAATTAATTGTGTTTCGGAAAAACAGTACCCGGGGACCGGGTAACCGAATAAGGAAATGAAGCGAAAGAAATATTAATTGTGTTTCGGAAAAACAGTACCCGGGGACCGGGTAACCGAATATGGAAATGAAGCGAAAGAAATATTAATTGTGTTTCGGAAAAGCAGTACCCGGGAACAGGGTAACCGAATATAGAAATAAAGCGCAAGAATAATTAATTGTGTTCGGAAAAGCAGTACCCGGGGACCGGGTAACCGAGTATAAAAAGGAAGCGAAGGAATAAGTAGTAGTATGGTTCGGAAAAAACAGTACCCGGGGATAGGGTAACCGAATGTGGAAATGGCCTTTAGATTATGTCAATCGCGGCAGAATAAGTAAAAAGGTTCGATAACAGAACTTTAAATAAAAGAGAAGACTTTCAGTTCTTCAAAATAAAAAATTAAAGACAGATGTAGGCTAAGTGAGAGCGAGTTCTATAAATATGTAAATATATAAATATGTAAATAGTGGAATATGGTATTTTACTTTGTAATATAATTTAAATGTATATAGTTCAGGGATAAAAGGGATTGAGCACCGATCCGAATAAAGAAATGTGTAAATAATAGAGGAATACCATCGCCAAAGTGTAGGTGAATAGTTAGTTTAAATTACGCGAATCTCGTGATATATAAAAAAAAAAAAAAAAAAAATCGGTAAATTAATTGTATATTTTGAAACGAGCACCTGTAGAAGGGGATCGGAAAAAGAAAAACTATCTTTGTGCGAGTGACCGTGTATGGTTATAACGACTATTATTCGTTGTCGGGAATTTCTTAGGATTTCTCCGAATATAAGGCTAGGCTAATAAAAAACCATTAAAATTTGAAGGGTGATGACCGCGGTCAATGGTTTAGTGTTCTTATAATAAAATGGTCGATCAGCGTTTCTCACGCGTCGATACATTTCCGAGTATCTGTGCCAAGAGAAAATGGTGTTCAGGTAAAGCCGGAACATCGCCCAGTGTTTACAAGTACATTGGCCGTAGTTAACAAAGAGCGGATAAGTAAAAGACCAGTTTTTAGGAAAAGCTATAAATAATATCCGATTCATAAGATCGGTGCGGAAAAAAAAAAAAAAAAAAAAAAAAAAAAAAGGGTCGTTATGAAGAAAGACATTAGTGAGGTAGGTTGGCCAATAGTCCCGGAACATTTTCAAGAGAACAAAATCGATGGTCAGAGTTTCTCAGGAAAACAATGAGGCGAGCGCCGTAGAAACGTGAGCGGTGTTTTGGTAAACAAAGTACAACGGCCGTCCTAAGGGCAAAGGCCCGAGCAGGTAAAGCGAGCGGCGAAGCAAAATAGGTTGGCATGTCGAACACATACGAAAAGAGAATGGAGCGACCATTTAGTCGAAATAAATAAAATTGATTAAAATGGCTATTAAACGACTGCCTACCCTGTAAATAAATGTAAATAAATTTTAATTACAAAAAAAAAAAAAAAAAAAAAAAAATTTATATAAAATAAAATTTTTTTTCTTTTCGATGGGCGGGGATCTGTAATGTGTCCATTACATGGGTATTAAAAAATAATAATAAATAAAATAATAATAAAAAAAAAAAATAATAATAAAAATAATGTGGAATGTGTGGTGCGGGTGCGGATGTGAGCGCGCATGAAACTGTTGTCGGTGAGGGGTGGCCAATCGCCGTTCAGAAAAAAACAATAAGATCTACCTGATTCGGCCAACACGGACCGGAAGGCGGTCGGAATAGAAATGACAACAAAAAAAGAAGATTTTTTAGAGGGAAGTGAGTGGTCTTTTGGCTGGATGAAGTTAGTCTCTAGTTTAGGCACTTTTGATTCGAGTCGTTTGCCAACGTTCGTTAGTTTTGGGTTTACCAGCAATCTGCGGAGGAGTCCTGTGCGACCTGCTAAGAGAAGTAGTTAGTTTTGGCAGAAGTTTCGCGTTCGGTCAAGTTGAAAAAGACAGTTATTTGTTCGAAAAGTAAAACTCCGAAATTCGCGACCTTATTAAAGAATAGTTGGAAACGATCGAACGTCCGTTAAAAGAATCAACGACGAATCCAATTGTTCCGTGACAACCGACCGCCGCATCGTCAACCTACGGATCATCCCGGATATCCACCGACAACAGTGATACGTAGAATTTTGTATTATATTTGTATATATCGGTTTATATTAAATTTTATCCGTATTATCCGAATTAATCATTGTTTTTCAGCGGTCGACCGGTAACGAAAGATAGGTGTGATCCAGTTTATTTTAATATATTGTTTATGCTTCAAAATTTCAAAAAACTTAAATTATTCTTAACTTAATAAAATCTAAATAAATAAAATCCACGAGCGTAAAACCTCGTGGTTGGCATCCCTGGATTTAAATTAAAAGCGGTGACTAGTTGAATAGTACCGTTTCATTTGGCATCCCTGGTGGGGAACAATCTTAGAAAAATTGTTCTTCCGTTGGGAACGAAACCCACAAATAAATATACACTGAAATGTTAAATTAACGTAAATAAATTATTTTCAGAAAGATAATCATGGCAACTAAAATAGACACCACCGAGATGATGGCATTTTTAACAGAACAATTCGAAAAAATATTTAAAAGATTCGACGAACTAAACAATATGTTCGACAAGTTTAATGAACAAAATGCGAATTCTAATGATGTATCTGAGGAAATAAAGCAAAATAGTAATAATAATATTAGTAACAAATCTAAAGACGTTAATAACGAAGTTAATAAACCCGTTGAAATTAACGATAACCATAATGTAAAAGGTGGTAAATTTGAGAAGGAGATCTGTCACATGGCTGAAGCGAAAGTAGTTGAGATAGAAGAGAAAAAGGAAGTTGAGAACGAACGAAAGGACGGAAAGAAGGAAAGTGCGACTCGGAAGAAAGAGTTTATGGAGATGAATAAAGGTATTAGAGCATTCAAAACGGAAATTAACGAAGATGAACAGTATGAAAGCAAACTGTTAAGAGCACTTAAAAGAAGTGAGGAGAATAATGCGGTAAAAGTAGAAATTAAAGTAAAATTTATATTCAAGAATGGTGAGATTAATAATGTGGCGTTCGATAAATGCATTAAGAAAAAATGCGCAATGAGATGGAAAAACGAGAACTTATTCACTAGCCTCAAAGGAATCGGCATAGAAATGGGAAAGTTAACCTGTGTGCAGCACGTGAAAGAATTGGTAAGTGAAAAGGGTGAAAAAACAAGTAACAATTGGCTGTATGGAATGATAACCTGAAGTACCGCAATAAGAATAATCAAATTCGTTAGCCTTAAATTTAAGCGTAAATAATGTAAATAGTTAATTTGTACGGCGGATAATGACCGCACCATTTTGGGTAATAAGGTTGTAAAAAAAAAAAAAAAAAAAAAAAAGGGTTTCGTAAATAATTGTATGTTTTGAAAATAGTACCGGTAGAAGGGGAAATTAAAAGTAAGAGACCGTTAGACTGCGTCTAATTACGGAAGAATAATTAATTGTGTTCGGAAAAACAGTACCCGGGAACAGGGTAACCGAATAAAGAAATAAAGCGCAAGAATAATTAATTGTGTTTCGGAAAAACAGTACCCGGGGACCGGGTAACCGAATAAGGAAATGAAGCGAAAGAAATATTAATTGTGTTTCGGAAAAACAGTACCCGGGGACCGGGTAACCGAATATGGAAATGAAGCGAAAGAAATATTAATTGTGTTTCGGAAAAGCAGTACCCGGGAACAGGGTAACCGAATATAGAAATAAAGCGCAAGAATAATTAATTGTGTTCGGAAAAGCAGTACCCGGGGACCGGGTAACCGAGTATAAAAAGGAAGCGAAGGAATAAGTAGTAGTATGGTTCGGAAAAAACAGTACCCGGGGATAGGGTAACCGAATGTGGAAATGGCCTTTAGATTATGTCAATCGCGGCAGAATAAGTAAAAAGGTTCGATAACAGAACTTTAAATAAAAGAGAAGACTTTCAGTTCTTCAAAATAAAAAATTAAAGACAGATGTAGGCTAAGTGAGAGCGAGTTCTATAAATATGTAAATATATAAATATGTAAATAGTGGAATATGGTATTTTACTTTGTAATATAATTTAAATGTATATAGTTCAGGGATAAAAGGGATTGAGCACCGATCCGAATAAAGAAATGTGTAAATAATAGAGGAATACCATCGCCAAAGTGTAGGTGAATAGTTAGTTTAAATTACGCGAATCTCGTGATATATAAAAAAAAAAAAAAAAAAAATCGGTAAATTAATTGTATATTTTGAAACGAGCACCTGTAGAAGGGGATCGGAAAAAGAAAAACTATCTTTGTGCGAGTGACCGTGTATGGTTATAACGACTATTATTCGTTGTCGGGAATTTCTTAGGATTTCTCCGAATATAAGGCTAGGCTAATAAAAAACCATTAAAATTTGAAGGGTGATGACCGCGGTCAATGGTTTAGTGTTCTTATAATAAAATGGTCGATCAGCGTTTCTCACGCGTCGATACATTTCCGAGTATCTGTGCCAAGAGAAAATGGTGTTCAGGTAAAGCCGGAACATCGCCCAGTGTTTACAAGTACATTGGCCGTAGTTAACAAAGAGCGGATAAGTAAAAGACCAGTTTTTAGGAAAAGCTATAAATAATATCCGATTCATAAGATCGGTGCGGAAAAAAAAAAAAAAAAAAAAAAAAAAAAAAAAAAAGGGTCGTTATGAAGAAAGACATTAGTGAGGTAGGTTGGCCAATAGTCCCGGAACATTTTCAAGAGAACAAAATCGATGGTCAGAGTTTCTCAGGAAAACAATGAGGCGAGCGCCGTAGAAACGTGAGCGGTGTTTTGGTAAACAAAGTACAACGGCCGTCCTAAGGGCAAAGGCCCGAGCAGGTAAAGCGAGCGGCGAAGCAAAATAGGTTGGCATGTCGAACACATACGAAAAGAGAATGGAGCGACCATTTAGTCGAAATAAATAAAATTGATTAAAATGGCTATTAAACGACTGCCTACCCTGTAAATAAATGTAAATAAATTTTAATTACAAAAAAAAAAAAAAAAAAAAAAAAATTTATATAAAATAAAATTTTTTTTCTTTTCGATGGGCGGGGATCTGTAATGTGTCCATTACATGGGTATTAAAAAATAATAATAAATAAAATAATAATAAAAAAAAAAAATAATAATAAAAATAATGTGGAATGTGTGGTGCGGGTGCGGATGTGAGCGCGCATGAAACTGTTGTCGGTGAGGGGTGGCCAATCGCCGTTCAGAAAAAAACAATAAGATCTACCTGATTCGGCCAACACGGACCGGAAGGCGGTCGGAATAGAAATGACAACAAAAAAAGAAGATTTTTTAGAGGGAAGTGAGTGGTCTTTTGGCTGGATGAAGTTAGTCTCTAGTTTAGGCACTTTTGATTCGAGTCGTTTGCCAACGTTCGTTAGTTTTGGGTTTACCAGCAATCTGCGGAGGAGTCCTGTGCGACCTGCTAAGAGAAGTAGTTAGTTTTGGCAGAAGTTTCGCGTTCGGTCAAGTTGAAAAAGACAGTTATTTGTTCGAAAAGTAAAACTCCGAAATTCGCGACCTTATTAAAGAATAGTTGGAAACGATCGAACGTCCGTTAAAAGAATCAACGACGAATCCAATTGTTCCGTGACAACCGACCGCCGCATCGTCAACCTACGGATCATCCCGGATATCCACCGACAACAGTGATACGTAGAATTTTGTATTATATTTGTATATATCGGTTTATATTAAATTTTATCCGTATTATCCGAATTAATCATTGTTTTTCAGCGGTCGACCGGTAACGAAAGATAGGTGTGATCCAGTTTATTTTAATATATTGTTTATGCTTCAAAATTTCAAAAAACTTAAATTATTCTTAACTTAATAAAATCTAAATAAATAAAATCCACGAGCGTAAAACCTCGTGGTTGGCATCCCTGGATTTAAATTAAAAGCGGTGACTAGTTGAATAGTACCGTTTCAATATATATATATATATATATTTAAACTCGGCCATTTTGGCCTCGCAAGGGGCTGTGCCACTTGACCCATCTTGCTTTCATTTGTCTCTTTTTCTTCTATACTTTGTATAAAATTATCAAAATTTACAACGTAATTCTTACTGGCATCAACACAAAAAAAAAATAACATAACCACAAAAATCCTATTCTAACATTTAACTTTCATTATATAAAATTAAGACATTGCTTCATTACATTTTTCGTTACATATTTCGTTACATAAAATTGTGACATTTTTTAAATAACAATAAAAAAAATCCTATAAAATATAACAAACGTTACATAAAATTGGGACATTTTTTCTAATGTGGGGTAGCCTAAGAATTACGTTGTAATTAATAAATATATATATATATATGTATATAAACTCGGTTCTCCGGTTCTTGTAAGGGGCTCCGGCCCCCCAGCTCTATTACTTCTGTACTTTGTATACAACGAGAAAAATTGACGTTATTCTTAGTCCGACCCTCATTACTTTTTCTGTCCCAACTTTGTCTTTGTCTTTGTTTTTTTTTTTTTTTCCATAAGGGGGTTTGTCCGCAAGGACATTAGCCCAAAAAAGCGGAAGGAGTGGCAATAAATTTATATTCTTATGTGTTTAGAGGATAAAAATACTTTAAGGGAAGGAATAGTCTTTTATATATACAATATATGTAACGTTTTGGGACAAAAAAAGTGATGCGGGACGGCCTAAGAATGACTTTGTCATTAATATATATATATATATTAATTACAACGTAATTCTTAGGCCGGCCCTCATTAAAAAAAATGTCCTAATTTTATGTAGCGAAAAAATGTCAAAAAAAATGTCTCCATTTTATGTAACGTTTGTAATATTTTAATTTTTACCGACATCCAAAAAGAAAAAGGTTATAAGTTCGTATGCTTTGTCCGCAATTCACGTTTGCGTTTAGTGGCGGTTTTCGTTTTCGGAAACATAATGAATACACTTCTTATTACTATGCAGATTAATGAATAGTGACGCGCCTAAAGAAAAAAGAAGAATAAGAAGTGCCACCATATGTTTAAGCATGTAAAGATTGCTAATTTAATAATACGATGGAAACGCAAAAAAAAAAGTATTATTTACATGTGTTGTGTAGTATATTAAGTTGTTTCGGTAGTTTAATAAAATTTATAGTATAAATTATTGGTTGTATTTTTTTTTTTTATTATATAAAATTGGGATATTTTTTCGTTATAAAATCTAATGGAGGCCGGCCTAAAAATTACGTTGTAAATTTTGATACAAAGTATAGAAGAGAAGTAAGCAAGAGAGGTCAAGAGCCCCTTAGGAGGCCAAAATGGCCGAGTTTTTATATATATATATATATATATGTATGTATACATATACTCATATATATATATACATGTATATAAATTATATGTAATTTATGCAGTTTATTTATTCACAGTTGACAAGAATAAATTATAAATTGCAACAGCTTTGTACAAAACGTAAAGAATCAAAAAATAAAAGAAAGAAAACAGTTCAGTAAAATATTAGAAAATTTGTATGAAGTTTTCTCGTCCATTCGAACATTTTGGCAAGTTATGCGTAGTACGCCTTGATTGTGTTCACTCGTTATTTCATTCTTTTCGTTGTCGCTAAAAAAATCATTTTAAATCTTTATTCTGCAATCTGTCTGCTATGTTATTTTTTCGGATGTACGACTTCTGCATACCATAGAGAAGGAAGAGACAGTTACTAGACTTTCTTGTTCGCAATTTACTTCCTCTTTTTTTTTCTTTTATCCTCGCCTTGTTGTCCTGCGATCTAGACGAAACTGTATTTGAATGTTCTTTCTTCTTTGAACGTTACATTTTGCATTATCACCTTTTAAAAATTGCTCTTCTACTCTCTTATTGCACGTATTTTTTACGTCTTCATGCCTACACACATTTCTTTATCTGTTGCTCTTGTTGATTTTACACTGTCGACATCTGCCTGTCCCGTACAATGCGATTGGGCGCAAGCCTTTTTGCCTTGACGTTCCCTCTTAATAAAAAATAAGGAAAAAGAAAGGAACCACAACAAAAAAAAAAAAAAAAAAACGTTTTATTTGTAACGAAAAGACATTCTTAAGAATATTGTTCGATTCGTAAATAACATTTTAATCAACTGACAATAACTATTGTTCTTTTTAATTTTCCGTGAATTTGACAAGCGCTGATCTCGAATTCTTTTTTTCATAATTTAATCTGCAGACCATTCATTTATTAGTGGAAACTGACGACATGCTTCCCTTTTCGTAATTTATTTCTCGAGTAATGACGAAATTAAAAAACTGCATTTCGTCCAAGAGGCAACAGAGAGTCTCACCTACGAACAAACCGAGATTCTACACTAACAAATTGCCCAATTTCTCCGACCATAATTTTTTCATCCGCTCCATCTCATTGCCTTATCCTTGCAATTCCTAGATCGTTCTACATAAACTGATCTTTGCATTCCCAGTCGTTACAACATAGTAATTAGCTGACTCCTTTGCTCGCTCTGCTTCCTCGACAGTTTATCAATGTGAATTTCCTCTCTCATAGCATTTCATCAAAGCGCGCATAAAATCAAGATTTGATATTTTTATTCTTTTTCTATTTGCCGCCTAATCCAGCCTCTCATCGTAGTCAATCCTTACCACGGTTCCGTTATTTCCCCTATAATCTATCTCCGCTTCAATTATACCTGTGTTTTTCTTCATTTCTTTTTCAATTTACAATGGTTTTCACTTCTCACTATATTCTTGACAGACCTTGACTGCGTTCGTGATGTCATATTTTATTTGAATTTTCTTTTGCAGGAACGCTCTCATACTCCAAATCCTTTATAAACTTCCTTCCTATTGCTGGTATCTTACATAGTTTTGCTGCTTTCCTTGTATTTTTTTTCTTTTACACAAATTCATCACCCCTTTTTACATTAATTCTTAGTTGTTACATCATTACCGCCCCTTCAAAAAAAAAATAATAAAACCGACAGTGGAAGTGACTAAAATATATCATATGTTGTCAATATGCCGCTTAATTCCGAGCAATCTACATTAGTTTTTCTTCTGTTAAATTTTTAAACGAAAAGAATAAAGTGAAAATAACGATAAAATGCTTTTTTACAAAAAATAAATACCGACTTCAAGGGTTATTATAAAAATTTAAAAATGCACTAAAAAGTAAAAAATAATTACTCCCGATAAGAAAATATATATATCAGAGTGATATAACACTTAAGTGGTGATATCGTAATTCTTATACAACATTAATTTTTTGGAGTTGGAATTAAATTCATGTTAGGAACAATTTAATCAACATTTAATGCAGTTTTTAATTATTCTTTTAATATGAATTTGATGCCAACTCCAAAAAATTAATGTTTTATAAGAATTACGATATCACCACTTAAGTGTTATATCACTCTGATATATATATTTTCTTATCGGGAGTAATTATTTTTTACTTTTTAGTGCATTTTTAAATTTTTATAATAACCCTTGAAGTCGGTATTTATTTTTTGTAAAAAAGCATTTTATTTTTTACTTTTTAGTGCATTTTTATTCAATTAAATTAAAACATTTATTTCCACGATAAAAACAACAAAAGCTACATTTCCATGGTAATTTGGCAAATTTATAGTATTTTAAGTCAAAAATCTAATCCGACGCTGAAAACAATCATGAATGAAAAGCATCCAAAAAGCTTCAATCTCCCGCATTATTAAGGATAACTCAAAAACTATCGGTCAGACCTTGATCAAATTTAAATGGGACCACATGACAAACACCACCTTTCAAATAAAAGAAGAATCATCAAAATCGGTTCATCTAGAAGAAAGTTCTGTGGTAACACACATAAAAAAAAAAAAAAAAAAAAAAAAAAATACAGTCGAATTGAATACCTCCTCCTTTTTTGAAGTCGGTTAAAAAACGCATTTAATCAATAGTCGATGTGCTATTTAAAAAAAAAAAAAAAAAACGTTTTACAGAAACTGATGTTTATTCGGTATTCGTGATTTTGAAAATATTGAATTATTAAAGAATTGAGCATTTTTGTGAAATGCACGCCCCAGTTAAATGAAAAAAAAAAAGGCAGATTTAATTAAATCATAAATAAATATATACTAATAATCTACATTAAGAACAGAGAACAATTTATGCCCAAAAAACATGTTATTGTTTTTATTTTCATGTTTTTTTTTTTTTTTGTTTTTTACATATGTAATTAAAATATACATATAATATACAATTGATAAATTGCATTGCTAGGTAATAAATGAATACAGTAGAGACCGTTCAGTATAACGTAAGTACAAATTTTTAAAACATCAACACAGTTGTGTCCGAAAATTATTTATGACGAGTAAAATACAAATTCTGTTTTAAATCATTTTTTCGTTTTTTTTTTGTTTTTTTTTTTATCGTAAATTTTTGGGCATAAAGAATTTTGCCCAATGTTTTCAATCGTTTTTATCGCCCTAAAAGATTATCCTAAAGTTATAGTTTGTCATAAAGAGAAGTTTAATTGTGATTTATGTTTCAATTTTGAAGTTTATAAAACTGTTCCCCTCGGCTATTGCATATTATTGCTGTTTCTGAACCGTCTTATTAGAATTCCGTACACTTTGCGTGTATGAAATTCTAATAATTAACGCTCTCCAATTAAGTAAGTAAAGTAAAGTAAAGCAAGTCGCATACCCTTCTTGGCAGGGCGTCGGAAATTGTAAAGTTTTCACAAGCACAACCGAACTAAATATATATATACATGTGCGCCGGGAAGAGGATGCAAGCAGGTGCACTTTCACCCCCCCCCCCGTGTCGGGAAAGAAAATACACAGAAAAAGATTATAAGAATTTCTTTTTATTAAGTCACCGTTTGAATAAAAACTTAAGGCGCCCGAATTGCTGTCCGAATTTGCTTATCACCTTGTCGATCAATTCAGTGTTCTCCTCTACTTATTTCCTGTGAACACTGAGCATGCACAGACCGCTTAGCCTTTCGTCTCCCATCGTTGACCAATTCCAAGTCTTGACACGTCATAACGTGCTAAATGTACGTTCAGTGCTACACATGTTGTTGCGCTGGAATAGTTAAACCAATTTTCATTGTCTCACATATCGCTAGGTAAAACGGGGTGGCTCGAGCAGTCAAATCTGCGTATTCAACAATGGATTTATTTAAAGCCGCATCATTTGCTTCATTTGTCTTCAATATCTCGTAGCACGTGGTAGCCTCGGCAATACAATTATGTAGAAAACCTTCATAAAGATTCTGCCCATATCTGCTGCTACATCTAAAAATGGTGATTTATCTAATTTTCTGATTCCGGTATCGGAAGTAAAAAAAAAATAGTCGATTGTTTTGACCCACCCTAGTGTAGATGCAGATGCACCTCCCTGAATGTAATCCTGGCGGCGCCCATGTATATATATATATATATATATAACGCTATAGGAATATTCTTTTCACATATTTTTAAACTTATCATGAATACTATCATTAATGAAATCGACATAAGAGGTTGCAGGTAACCGGAATAGACAGAAATCATAGTTTAAAAAGTTCATTGCAGTTCTGTATAGCTTATCCCACAGATATGAAAGGAAAAAAAAAGAAAAGAAAAAAAGAAAGGATTGTAAGTGATATATGCTTGTTATTTTGAGATGTCCTCCGGCGACCATCACAGTTGTTTCAACGACTTGCAAAACTTGACTCCTTGCTCCTCGTTCTACTATAGTTAAGGATAACATTCTTGTTATAAACTGAGGAAGATGAACACAGCACGGGACATTATTTTCGGCGTTCCTAAAGATTCACCACTATCGCTTCTCTTGCAAAAAAACTGCCTGATGGGAATTGAGTATGTTTCAAGAGAGTACATTTAAGATAAAAACACATCTCTGGTTAACATTGGAATGATTTCACTATTAGTTGCCGTTTCTGCTAGCACATTACTAATTCGATAGCTAAACAACATTTTTCTAGTCATTTAACTGAGTGCTAGATATTCGTGAAAACAGTTTTCTTTTTACGTCACATCACCAAAGGATATGAAGCTGCTTGTAATGTGTCACTGCCGCGAGAACTGTTTTCAAGAAAGACAAGATGTGACGCAATTCTATTCTCAACTGGTCTAAAACGTGCAATGCGTCTCTACTACTGGAATGTACCCCAGAGATCTTGTAGTATATTTATCCGGGGATTTTTTTTAAAAGAGTAATTTTATTGAAGGCACATTCTATGGTAATTTTTAAAAATTATAACGCTACACACAAAATGGCATTTTATGGAATAAGGTAATCGCGGTATACAGAAAATGAAGTAAAATCTACTTAATTTTGAATACACTCCAATGCTTTGGCAACAACTGGTTTCGACTATTTCAATTTTGCCGACAGACAATCAACTGAAGTTTACATTTACTAAAATTTGGTGATGTAGTTGACTTGAAAATTAAAAATTAGAATGGTGACTTTTTTTTCAAAATTATATATACGGAAAAGAGCTTGCAGATAAAATCAGAGGTGTTACGCTAATTTAATAACGTCGCAAAAGCAAAATGCGCTATCTCCTTCAAAAGAAAAATAAATAAAATAATAATAATTATAATAAACTTTACCTAGAAAATACACAAAACTATATCGTCATAAAGTACGATTATCAGCAGCGTAATAATTTCGCCGAAGTTAATAAATAACTAAAACCTGGCGGCAGCACATTTCTGAGAAATGTTTGAGACCAAATGTTTTATCTGCGACAACTTATCTATTCTGGCATAGCTAATGTTACGCACATTGCTATCTTGGAATTTATTTCAGAAATGTGTTTTTCATTCATACGTACACCGATTTACCGGAAATCTACATTTCACGTACCACACACACACACACACCGTTCGTTTTATACTAACAGTCATCTTTCAGCACATTTCTGTGCTTTTTTCTAGCAAATTTTTCGAAAAAAAAACTTTCATCAGTTTCTTGTACTTTGCCGAGAATACAGCTATTCTTGACGGCCAGACGACACTGCTCTTTGAGTAAATGAACATTTCTCACTGAAATCCGGATGACAAAGAACTCAATAGAGAGCTGTCCAAACTGTTTTTTTGCCCAGAAACATTTAATGGTTTGTTGTTTTTTTTTTTTTCAGATGGTTTATAATATATTCTATTAAATTTACACGATACGGTAGAAAGATGACCTCTGTTCGAAAAACCAGTAGACCTGGATGAAAACATGGCGACGGAGAAGGAACGACATGAACGTTCATTAAATGCAGTATAAATAATTATTACTAATTTCAGATTGCACTGAAGAGATATTGTTAAAATCTATTCACACCTGAGTCGTTTAACGCAACATTGATAATAGAACAAACCTTATAAAAATGATCAGTCGGCGAGCAATTTTATTTTTTACGGACAACGAAAAAAAAGAAATTTTTTATACTGATTAATTTTTGATTAATGGCGGTTTTTCCGCATCTTATCGTCATACGGTGCACAAGCTACGATGATTCCATTTAACTTATTTTAGCCAATAAAATTTCGGGTCGCTTCAAAACGGGCGTGAACAGTAACCTTGAATTTGACTTCTCACAGCGCGCATAAAACAATAATAAACGAGACTGCGAAAAAACTGCTATAACAGTCCACCATTTTTAACCGAATAGTCAGTTTAGACTGAGGTAAAAAGAAAATCACAAAAAAAAAAAAAAAAATCTACCCAGATAGAGAACTTCAGGTGAGAATGAGCCAGCGCAATGCCAAGGCCAACTATTTCGAAAGGACACAGCAGACACTGGTTCTGTACCGTACCGGCGACCGCTCTAGAGGCCATTTCTCATTGCACAAATTTCATAACCATCCATCATTTCGCATTTTTTTAAAATTACACGGCTGCAAGGCTATTGGCACCGTCTGAAAAATAAATAAGTACACAAAAAAGCGTTGTCGTAAAAAAACAAAAATATTAGTTGCACTCTTTTATCCAACGAGATAGTCCTCTCGCCAAATGATGAAATTAGAAAAAAAAAAAAAAAAAGGAAGTAAATTAGGCCGAAATAAGGTCAAGTTCATCATCCCGTTTGAACCAACTCTTTCCAACCCTCAACCAGGTGTAAGGGACGTTTATTATTATTATTTTCATTATAAAAAAGTTACTTTATATCGCGAAAAAAAAACTATTTTCGACTCAAATACCACAAAGAAAAAATTGTCCATTTCGTATTTTCTCTCAAGCTCGTTTCAAAATTTAGTAATTTTTACAGCTATTAAATTTTTTTTTTCATCTTATTTTACATTTTTTTTTACCCTATTCCGACTTTTTTTTTGTTTTTCTTTTCCATTTTTGAGTACGCCAACGAGAGCAACAGTCGAATCAACCAAGGAATCTAAGTAATAGCTCAAAAAAGGAGCATAATATATCAGAATTTAATCCGGTGAGAGATAGAATGAATGAAAGAAGCTAGAATAGGAACAACTGACAAAGAAAGAAAAGAGAGAAAATGAGAGTCATTATATGGAGTTGGAAGACCGAAAAGCTGAGAATAGAAGAGAGAACGTTCCGAGAAAGGGTGAGAAACATTCGAAGAAGACATGATTGACATCACACAGAAAAAAGTAACCTTCCGGGTGAAGAGGACACTGCGGAGAAGAGACGAGGGAAAAACGAAAAAGTGATGCGAAGGAAAAAGCTATGACCGAAACGAAGACGACCCCTATGGCACAATGATCAGGGGACAACAGAAAAAAAAAGGAAACTTGTCAAATTAACTGGTGAGAGAAGGTAAAGGCTGGACGGAAAGATAAAAGGAATTCGGATTGGAGAAACGGGGAAAAATAAATATCCTTCTGTAATGTAATATGGAACTGTCTGGAAATATAATTAATATCGCGAGCAGAAAATTTATGAAGACGATGTCCATTGGAAGCTCCTAAGCAAGCCAAAGAAACAGAGTTACCTCGTTAAATTCCAGCATGACTAGGAAATCAGAATAGATCTATTTAGATAGAACGGAACAGGAATAATTCGACTACGAATAAGACGAACGAAAGGTTCAAAAAAGGGCAACGGTATAGGAGAAGAAATCGCCTACAAGACACTTCCGGAGTCAGCTATTAAAAGAAATTTATCCGAGAGGATAGAAGAGGAAGAGATAAAAAGAGAATTGCATGAAGTATGGCAGCAGATTCAGCATTAAATAAAAAAAAAAGAAAATGGAAAAAACTCTTAATAAATGAAAAAGAAATAATCTCAGTTGGACATTCTTCTTCTTCTTCGTGCAACCCGATTCGGGTATAGCTTAACCACTTTTCATGGATTCAACCGTGTGATGAAATGCGTCTCGAGTTCTTGCAATCTGGAACAATTCTCCTACTTTTGTAACTCCAGTCCATTGCTTAATATTTTGGAGCCGAGAAATCCTTGTTCTTCTTCGTCCCCTCCTCCCTTCTACCGCTCCCATCATAATTGTGTACAGAAGGTGATATGTTGATCCTTTCATGAAAAATGTCCAAAGAAATTAATTTTGCGTTTTTTAATTATGTCCATTAATATCAGATCCGTTTTTTCACCAATTGTAATACCTCCGCATCTTTCATTTTTCTAGGGACATACATGATGTCAAATTTTGTTTCGGATGCAATGAGCAGAAATCATTTGCCGACGCGCGCCCGAAAAAAACAAAAAAAGAGTAATAATATAATAAAATAAAATTGCATTTAAAACAATAATAATAAAATTAGCGAGATTTTTTTCCTTTTATAACCGAATGTAAGTTACGTTCTAAATTTATCCTAAACCGGTTTTAATGTTAGTTCTGGCGTTATTCATCGCGATACGTATTTTCTTTCATCAACCATTGAATGTTATCCGCGTATCTGAGTGCCTTACGTCGTAGCTCATTTATTTTTCGTACCGTATCCTCAATTTTTGATAAGTTTTTTATTGCTTTTCTAACACATACATTCATACATATACTACATATAGTGCCCCTTGACCCTTCTTACTTTCATTTCTGTCTCTTTTTCTTCTATACTTTGTATAAAATGACCAAAATTTACAACGTAATTCTTACTGGCATCAACACAAAAAAAATAATATAATCGCAAAAATCCTATCCTAACATTTAACTTTCATTATATAAAATTAAGACATTGCTTCGTTACATTTTTCGTTACATATTTCGTTACATAGAATTGCGACATTTGTAAAATAACAATTACAAAAATTCTATAAAATATAAGAAACGTCATAAAATTGGGACATTTTTCGCGTTACATAAGATTGGGACATTTCTTCTGAGGGGGGTAGCCTAAGAATTACGTTGTAATTAATATACATACTAGCTGTTATCCACGGCTTCACCAATATCTATTTAAATCTGTTCTTGGAAATTCATAAAAAAATTTGTTTTATTTGGAATTATATTTATGTAAAAATTCTTTCTCTGTTTGGGAAACATGTTTATCACCGTCCAACAAAAAATTAAAAATTATCGATGTTTCTAACTATTCGCAGGATGCTTTGTTTGTCCGTTGGTACTGTGGACTCTGTAATTGCAGATGTGGCCATGGTATGGGTCAGCTAACTCCTTTTGCTCTTACCTTCGGCAATGTTATTCCTTCTCTTTTCTGAATGCATAGGTGTATGTTTGGCATTTATTGACGTTGATTGTCATTGTTTCTTCACCCTTGGTATAGCGTTCTTTATCAGATTCCATTCCTTGTGACTCCTAATTGCTTCTATTTACACGTATTAATGGGTAATCGTCTATTATTGGCAAACCCAGGGAAAAACCCAAACAAGAAAAACAAAAAAATCGATGTTTCTATAACTTGTCTGTCGTGATTTAACAAAAAGTTTTGCTCAACTAAACAGCACACACATCCTTCATTTTGAGGGGGCTGAGTTATTCACGCGGTGATCTCCTGTAATTATACATTTAAGATCTTCGTCACCCATATCTTTCAACCTCTCCGTTTCGAGGATTTTATTAAAATTAATTTATTACCACTGCAACAAACTACAATAGTTGAGTAAGGATTTCAAGTTTCAGCATAAATAACACTTCCGCTAGCAAATATTAAAAATTCCGCTGCAGGATTTTTTTTAGTTCTCTGTAAAAAGTAATAGAAAACAATATTTTTTTTTAACTCTCCGCAATGAGTACAGCAGCTAGGCTAGGAGCGCGACTTGTATGTTGAGGTCCTGTCACGGAGGTTTAATGATTTCAGTAAAGAAAAACGTGGAATAACGGATCGCGGTGTATTTATTCACGCCAGAAATTAATTAAATGTTATCTAGAGTAGAGGGGGGGGTTTTAGAAAACTTAGGCATACCTTAAAACCTTCGTCGGAACAACTCGAATACACCCCGAAAATTTCAACATTATCCGTCCAGTGAAACAGGAATGCATACGGGACAAACAAACATACAAACATTCATTTGTTTTTTTATATATATATATTGTGTGAGTATGTGTGTGTGTGTGTGCGTAATACATTTCATACTAGCACAGTTCGTCTATCATAAAGAGAAATTATAATAAAAGAGAATTCTTCGCTAATTCTGAAACAGATAACCCTGTTACCAGACGGGAACGATAATGCATATCTGAGCATCCTAGAGCAGGCAGAAATGAAACGCAAAAATTTAGATGATTAAATTAATAAGGACGTGCAGAGCAGTTTAAATGTCTTTCAAACGGGGACGAGACATGGTGATTGTGATGCCGGTCTACGTCTATAATTAAGCCTGAGATTGGTCGAAAAGCGAATTCACGCTAACTTACAACTACGACGCCGTTATAAACATTAATCGACCAAGCACTTATAGTGTTATAATCGGCTGGCTTAATTCGCACAGAGTTGAAATAAACGATTTATTGTCATATCAAATAAAAAACACGAACGAAGCATAATCGCGTAAATAATCAAAGTACACGAGTCAAGCTAACCACTCTTACAAGTTTGCGTATAAGTAAAATCAAAAGCGGAACACTGTTTAAATATGAATTAAATGTTAAGGGCTTAATAAAGTTTCATCACCGACTCGCTTAATTTCGATGCCGCTTAACTTTGGCAGTCGAACAAATTCAGCGTGGTGAGATAAAAAAAAAAAAAGAAGAAAAACCACCGTCTTCTCTGGTTCATGACAATGCAGTACATCATGAAATGGCAGGCAGTATAAATGTCTCTGTCGATCAAAAGATTCATCGTTTTGCACCTTAACATCGCCTAATCATTTGATTATACATGCGCATTTATCCATGTACGCTTTTGTCCGGTCACCATATATGTACATATATATATATATATCTTCTTTACTCAAAATATGATTTCATTGTCCCGATTGTTCCGGAATTTCTTTAATATCAGATTCTTTTGGTTAATTTCAGGACTGCGCTCGTTATTACACCAAGGTAAAGTTGTTTTTCCCAGTAATACTGCAGAAGCGGTCTAATGCCGAGTTCAGCATAATGCGAAAAGTTTCATATTTGGTTCTATTACCTGTGAAAACTTACTCCAATCGCCCTCGTTAAACAACCATCTGATCGATCCGGTTACTCTTAAATGATTTATCGTATGCTGTTTATTTTTTATGTCTACACCATGACACTAATTTCTATTAATAGGAGGAGGTGGGGTCACTGCTCAAAGGTTATTGAAGCACTTTCCAAGTGCAATCTAAATGTATATCACAGGATGCCACAGAAAGATCGAGGAGGTTATTATTTTTATACACGTGAATTATAGCACTATTGCCATCATTTAATACGTTTAAGTGCGAGTTAGTAAATATTTCCATTACAGTTTCTCCTTTGCTATCGTTGGAGTTACATTCCCAATATTAATTCAGTGCATTAAAGTCACCCTCCGTTAAAAAAAAACAAAAAAACAATAGGATGAGAAAATAGACTATCGAGACCATTGAGAATAATTGAAAAATAAATTGTTTTATAATTAACTGAGACACATACAGCATTAGATGCTGTGTTATTATGAGTATCAGTTATAAATTATTAGCAATAAAATTAGATTGTATATTATTCTTAATCGGAATTGCAGTCCTACCGTAAAACCATCCACTTACGGTAACAAATCTAGTTCTTTATACGGAACTTCTTCCTAGACGAAAGCCATGTTTCTCCTAATAATATAATGTACTAGATTAAAATACTTTCGCATTTCACCCGTAATGTACACTTATGATAATTTCGAGCAAATCACATACGTAAATTAGGTAAAATTAATTGAACCATGTTACACTTTAAAAAAAAAAGAAGACATATTTCACAGTAAGGCGGGATGTTATTACTTTTTTTGTTGATGCACTCGAAGTTATCCAAATTCGATTTATTTTCATTATTTTAACAATCGTTTCTTTTTTTATTGTTTTTGGAGACGTTTCTTTTACTTTCATTAATGCTATTTCTTTTTTCTTTATTATTTGTTTTTTAAAATATGCTCTCCGACGATGATTATAGAGGTTTTTTTTCACTGGACGAAAGCAAAAAAAAAAACAAAAAAAACAACAAAAAAAACGTTTTTTTTGCTCGCTCTAATGTATTGCCTACAAGTTGATTTAAATATCGTGTAGACCCGTGATTTATTATTCCTAATATTTGTTTTAAGTGGGCGCAGAGTATTATTTTTAGATATCGATTTAGGTTTAAATGTATAAATGGTGTTTTATTGTTGGAAGATGATATTTTTCGTGAAATGCCCGGAACCTCACTGTAATCAGTTAGAAATGTAAATCTATCCCCGAGTAGACTCGGTCTATAGGTTGTGGGCGATTGATAATTTTTCGGTATCCCCCCATAGAAGCTTCTTGGAAATTCAAGTTGTAATGCGCTATTAACTCGTTCCATTTGTCGTTTTTTTTCTCCGGACACAACGAATCGGTAGCTCCCCATGTTCACGCTTACATAAAAGACACACGGTGACTTGAGACTATATAAATCCTCAGAGTGCTCATTGCCTCCACGGTTGTAACACTTCCGACTACCTTTACACTGACCATATATATATTTCGCCAAAAAATCTAACCTTCCATTAGTAAACATACGAAGAAAGATGTTGCCGCTGAAAGGAATAAAGAATCGACTTACTACTAGAAACATACTTTACTTCGATTAAATGTTTAGAACTTTCACAGTGATTCATCATAAATCATTTTCGAACACAATTGTAGTGCAGTTGTTTTTGATGATGATTGGTGTAATCTTTCCGAAACGTCAAGTAAATGCACTTCTTTAACACAGTTATATCCGAAAATTATTTATGATCGAAATACTTCGTTATCGATTATTACTTTTCTGTTTAATCTTTTGACGCTAAAGTGCTCACACAATCCATCATATGAAAAGTTTGATCTTCTGTGCACTCTAGATTAACTGATTTAAATACTGCCGCTCGAGAAACGCATTACGACTCAATGACGAAAGATACCGATTACCAAACACGTCATTAGCAACCGTCGAAGTCGAAAATTCTGTACTATTACACGATTATAACTGATTTTTAGAACAAAGTTCTTTTACGCAGCTTGTCGTCGGTAGGAGTAAACTGACAGAAAAGGCGAGATAACGAAAATCGCGTTATGCGTCGTCCGAACAGCAAACCTTCACTCTCGTTCTCTTTCTCTCTCTTCTTGTTGTATTATATACGGGTATGCGTGTGCGTTCGTGCGAGTATCGAGATTCGAGCAGAGCAGCAAGTATCGTACGCGATCAGCTGTATAATTTGAAAATTGGCACGTTTTTTTTTGTACTACGTTAGCACACTTCAACGAATCTGATGATTCATTTATTGTTTTTATTTTAATTAATTCATACGGGATTCGTATTTTTTGTTTTAATTCACACGGGGGATTTATATATTGTGTGTGTGTCATTTTTTATCGTATACTTTACGAATGACTTTATACTTGTATATCTACCAAAAAGTGAGAGGAACTTCGTTCCTACCGGATGTCTAGACACCGCTTCTCTTTTCTTTTATTTCAATTATGTTTTTACTTAACGAATAATATCTTCTTTTAAAATTCCGGTAACCTTTAATGCACTAATAGAAAATCAATTCTTCCCATGAAAATTTTAAAATTACTATTGTCATTTTTAGTTTATTTAAAAAAATTAAAACATCGCTATTATTACTTAGATAATAATTATTTTCATCATTCTTCGTTGTTACTATTAATCGCCTGATCAGTGACAGTATTTACTATTTTAGAGGCATTATTAGATTTGATTTTTATTCATATTTATATTATTACGGTTATTACGATTTATGCTATCGAATTTGTCGTTATCATTAAACAGAGTTTTAGTTGATTCATATCATTATTTTCAATTCCATACTATAGCATCCGTAGAGCAGACAGAGGCACGCTGTTATCAAACATTGCGTGATTTGAAATATTGTAAAAATAAATAGCCCCCAGCCGAACCGGCGGCACGATCGTTGTCGCTCATTGGCACTTCAAATAACATGGTTAAATCAAAGCAGGTATACCGCGCGACCCGGCAATTGTAGCTGTACAAATACGTGCAGTAAATTCGAATACGTACGTGTGTATATATACGTAATTGATGATGATAAGCTGATAATTATTTCGCTAAAAACGGAAACCTTATCTAACCGAAATTATACGCCCCGATCGAAATTCTTACGGCGATGTACATGTATATGAACAGACAAGGCGGATTCAACTGCCCCGCGCAATTGAAGCGATTAATCGCACCGATCTCATCTTATGGCCGTAATAAGACTAGAGCAAAAGGAAAAAATCAAAAAACCACAAAAAAACGTTTTTCCGATTAAAGACCGAAATGAATGGAGAAGTAAAAAACCGTTTTGCGAACAATCATTAGGCTCGTTGCCAATTTCAGCGAAGAAGAATGCGAAATGTAGGGTGACGTTTTTCGAGACTGTTCATTGCGACAAATTCGTTGAGCGAGCTAATTGCTGTGATTGAATTATTGAATTTATTTTTTAATTTTTTTTATAATTGTTGCTTAATGTTTGAATTTATTTTTTAATTTTTTTTTATAATTGTTGCTTAATGTTTGCATTTATTTTTAAATATGTGTAAGTGTAATAAATGCAATCTTTATTAATGAAGTTTTTGTGCTCGGTTTAATCTTATCGTGTTTTTGTTCCTATAGAATAGGCAAAAATTAATATTCTTTTCATTCGGTATATAAAAATTCGTAATTTTTAACAACATCAGTTAATTTTTCCGCTTTTCACGGTAATTTATAAAACTTAAACGAATAACTAATAAACTAATACGATATTAAAGCGAACACGGGACATAAATAATAATGTAAGTCAAAGTCGAGAAATTTGAATAAGATTGAATATCTTCGGATTTGTAATAAAAAACACTAAAATGCGTGACACGTGTTAAAAGATGGTAATTATTATTCCTCACTCGTCCCTTTCGATTATTTTCATGCTAGAGTTCTCGTTGCAATGTTCCTATTTAAATGTACTGTAAGCGATTTTCGGAAAACACATTTTATTCCTCGCTGCAATCGACATCGAGCCTTTGGTGGCCACTGAAATATTGAATTTTTAAATTCCCCGGTTATTCCAGATCTTCTCGATTTCCTGGTTACTAGAATTGTGTAAGAGTTAATACGAACGTTATTTCGGCTGTATAATAACAAATCCAACAAAAAAACTAAAGGGCGACGGTAAATAAAACGATCGTTAGAAACAAAAAATTAATTTTTTTTGGTTTTTCGAATTGCATTCGAATTTTAAATATTTTACCGTTATAATGACCGCTAACTAACTCAGAAGCGGTGTATGCTTACTTTATTATTACAAAAGGTTGATTAAAGTTGATAGCCAAGCGCGATTTTACCCCGTTTCAATAGTTCTGATTTATAAAATTTATTTAACGTCCAATATTTAATAATACGTGCAAACTTCAAGGGGTTTAACGCAAGACCCGTCAAAAACTTTACTGAGAGTGTTCAAATAAGAAATGCATAATTAAAATGCGAATGAAAAACTACTTCGAAAAATCAAAAAAAATTAATTTTTTGTATCGTTTTATTTACCGTCGCCCTTTAGTTTTTTCGTTGGATTTGTTATTATACAGCCGAAAGAACGTTCGTATAATACAATTCTAGTAACCAGAAAATCGAGAAGAGCTAGAATAACCCGGGAATTTAAAAATTCAATATTTCAGTGGCCACCAAAGGCTCGATGTCGATTGCAGCGAGGAATAGAATGTGTTTTCCGAAAATCGCTTACAGTACATTTAAATAGGAACATTGCAACGAGAACTCTAGCATGAAAATGGAATAATAATTACCATCTTTTAACACGTGTCACGCATTTTAGTGTTTTTTATTACAAATCCGAAGATATTCAATCTTATTCAAATTTCTCGACTTTGACTTACATTATTATTTATGTCCCGTGTTCGCTTTAATATCGTTATTAGTTTATTAGTTATTCGTTTAAGTTTTATAAATTACCGTGAAAAGTGGAAAAATTAACTGATGTTGTTAAAAATAATCGCCCTCATACTCCATATTCGTCACATCTGTCGGATTTGCAATAGTTTTTTCCGCGTTTTCGGTATCGCTCGGTCTACTATTATTATTATTATTATTATTATTATTATTATTATTATTTTAGTTTCTTTTTATTATCAGCATTACGTTTGACCCTAGTGCGGATAACACCTGTGTCCTTAATTATTAATCGACCAAAACAAAGTTTGTATATTTTGTTTTGCAGAAACACCTTTCCGGTTCATATCTATAATATAAAGTACTGCGAATGATCGATTTACATTTTTTTTTTGCAATATATAGATGTACATTTTGCAAGACTGGATTAAGTTTTTAGGTGCTAATTTTGTGCACCCGGCTTATTATTATTGTTATTAATTTATATTAGCGTTGCTAGAATTATTATTAACATATGGTGCGCGTGGAATTTTTCAACCAACCGAACCGTGGAAAGATGTAATCGTAACGAAACCATCATGCTGCCTGCGTTTATATAATCGTTCGAAATAAAAACGCTGACGAGTGTTGACGTGCTATATTTAAAAATTAATAAACAAAAAAGTAAACAAATTTGTCGGCACAGAGGAAGAGAAGAGAACGTGTAAATGGGCCGATAAGCGATGACGATAACACATTTTTGTAGGTCACAGATGATTACGTCATAACTGTTCACCGAAACAGCGCGAACAAACATTGATCGATCGCGGATCGTTTCATTTTCCATCGTCTTTCAAAAAGCCAAACAATCGAATTGCAATTGCGAATCGTAAGCTACGTATATGCACGCATGGTTCTAGCTTACCGGTAAGCGAAATTATTTTATTTTATCTTTTTTTTTTTTTTTTTTTAATTTATTTGAACTCATTAACCTGAAGCACCTGATGACAAAAGTTTTCCCATATTTTCAACGTGCAAACAGCGGCATTTGAACCCCCGGTAGTTCTCCTCGAATGGCACACAGTTACCTAAGCACCCATATTACGTTTTAGTCGATTTAGAGTAATCGTTTATTTATTTTCCGCTACTGCTCGTTTTTTTTTTTTTTTGGTTTTTTGTTTTTTTAATACATTCACTGCCTGCGATATCAGATCCAAAATATGGATACCAGCGACATTGTTGCTTAAGCAGTAACTCCTAATTTTAAAATAACTGTTACTTAAAATCGCCGAGTATCATTATCGCCTAGCCGAGGATTATAATATAGTTTGACGCAGACGACAACCAACGCGAACATTATAGCAAAAATCAATCGCCTTCTTCAGTCGCGCCTTCATTTAAGGGTTCTCGAATAATATTTCATAGCCGCGCGAAGAAAAGTTGTACAAACTTTACATTGTAGGGAACAATTTACTTATCCGGACGCAAGTTCTGAGCAGAGTGTCGACCTCGATTGAATATTTGATGCGGTCTGAAAAAATTAGACTAAAAATGACGTAATTACTTTCTTCAGACTATTTTTTGATCTTTGACATCGTCGTTTCTTCCCGATAAACATGGTACTTTACTTTTTTTCCTAATCTCTCCCACCCCGGTGAGTGATAAATTCCTATCAAATGCAAGGAAGTCACTCGCGATGAAAGTTGTCGTTCAGAGCTGCTGTGGATTTTTTTTTTTTTTTTTTCGTGTTAAAAAACACAAGAATTAAAAATGATTCGCAGTTTCCGGATCCGTTGGCGGGTCTCGTCGTTAAAATCCCCCCTGCCCTTTTCCGATTTCAGTAGTTTTCTAACATGTAATACGCAGCACTCTACTCCAATTCTTGCCACCTACTTTCCAAAACAGGTGACCGAACTCCCTGTTTCATTTAGTCCATATCGATTTATTTTCAGCGGTACTTGCGGTCACAGTTAGCATAGACTTTTTGTTTTCTTTTTCTATTTTATTTTTCAGACTTCTAGATGGTATTTTCGGAAGCCACATCTTTACAGTATTTCGGTCCGACTTCGATATTTTCTTAACACTTGTCTTTTAGCTCTAGCATTATTTTTCTTCCGATGTCCATTCCGCTGCTGGTCGATAAGAAAATACAGATTTCCCGCGTGTCCGGCTTTTTCTTCATCTTTCTCGCTCACAATAACACAGCGAAGTGTCTGTCTTGTCAATAGTGCGCTGAGGCTACACGCAGTTTTCATATTTGCGCATCCTTTTTTTTTTTTTTTTTTTTTTTGTTTGTTTGCGTTGAACTCCTGATTTTTCGCCGGTACCTCCGAATCAGCTACAAAGCAGATACTCAGTACTACGGTTTTCGACGAAACATGGCTTTTCTTTTTTTCTTTTTTGTTATAAAATTTTCTCGAAAAAATGATAAAGAACCGACTTAGTTTTCACTTTAATTGCCACTCTTGCGCATTTCATATTATAATTCCTTTCATCTTTCCAGTTTCCACGGCAACTCCTTTTGTCTCAGCGACAACGGAATTTTTTCAAAAAGGCACTTTTTTTTCTTTTCTTCTTAATCCGGACCGAACGGATGATGATACACGGCATTTTGTGATTTCTTAAAGTTACCGTCTGAATCTTTTAAGCAGCCGTATACAGAGACCTCATCCTCCGATAATATCAATTTTCCACATCATTAATTCCGCGAAGTTTTCTTTTTTCCAAATGCAAACACATCGCTTATAAAATTTTCAGACATAAGTGAATTAAATAATTACGGATTTTTTTTTTTTCTAATTAATTTCCAGACAAGACGATATATACGTGTTAATCTGTACCATGTGACGAGTTAAACAAAGAATTTCGAAATTTCCCCCTCGGAACAAAATGTAGGTATATAACAATGCAGCATGAAACTATCGGAGAAGGTGAAAATCAACGGCACGTGAGATATAACAAGTTCAGTGAGAAGTATGGTGTTCCATTAATCTAAAGATAACCATGATATTTATATTTACTCTTTATATTTACCTGATACTAAATTCGAAGCAAAGAAATCCGATTTTTCAGGACTTAAAGGGCGGTAAGAGGACACGCTACTTTTCGCGCCTTTTTTGAAATTGTCGTTGTCTCCGAAAATTTCGTTAAAAAAATGAAATACGGTTCGCTTCCCGACAAAAATATCTTTTCGACGATCACGCTCCCGGGAAAAAAATATTTTTTTCAAAAATTTCGAGCTTTCGGCGACCCCCGATGGCCTAATTTTAAAGTTCGAAACCCGGACGTTTAAGACTAGAAAAATGTACGGGAATGCGCAAATTTTTAACCTAGTTAAAAAGTTTCAACTAAAATACTCGCGCCGCGAAGGGGGACTACACATCAGTTCTCGCGCTTTCTTGAACTTTTCGCCAACTTCGAAAGTTTCATTAAGAAAATGAAATACGGGGATTCGTTTCCGACCAACAGAGACATCTTTCCATCCATATATATCACATGACCAGAGAAAAAAATTTTTTTTTCAAGAATTTCGAGCTTTTGGTGCCCGGAGGTCTCGAATATAAAATTGTAAGAAGCTCGGCAATATTTTTCCTATAAAGCGTTTCTTTATGCATGTGTTTGAGATTCCTTGACTTTTTTGCACGAGCTGTTTTTCTTTCTTGTTTTGGCCCAAGAGAGGTATTTAAATAATTTTTAAACTATAATTTTTTTTATTTTATGAAAGAGCTCCTTCTTCTTCTTCTTCTTCTTCTAACACCGCCTCAGTAATCCACAAGATGTAAGATTTAGACACCGTTGCCCTGAAAATCTCCTCAGACGGGCACTGCAGCCAACGGTACAGATCACCCATCCATGAGTTCCGTCTCCTACCTGGAGACTGATTTCCACAAATTTTTCGCTCAAAGACTAATTTCAATAGTTTGTACCTCCCGCCTCTCATGATCCCAGACAGCTCATCTTGTGCTCCTTGATTGTCGCCAACAACGCTTTTCTGTTCCTGCCAATTTTCCGTGTTTACTCTAAGGTATCCTTAGCATTCTCCTGTACAGGAGGCACCCAATTTAATCTCCAATGCTTTGTTGAGCGTCCATGCCTTACATATCTATACGTAAATAAATATATACATATATATATATGTATATTTAAACTCGGCCATTTTGGCCTCGCAAGGGGCTATGCCACTTGACCCCTCTTGCTTTCATTTCTGTCTCTTTATCTTCTATACTTTGTATAAAATGATCAAAATTTACAACGTAATTCTTACTGATATCAACACACACAAAAAAAGTAATATAACCACAAAAATCCTATTCTAACATTCATCCTTCATTATATAAAATTAAGACATTTTTTCGTTACATATTTCATTACATAAACTTGACATTTTTTAAATGACAATAACAAAAATCCTATTAAATATAACAAAAATTTTTTGGAACATTTTTTCGAATGGAGGGTAGCCTAAGAATTACGTTGTAATTAATATATATATATTTGTTACCCGTTCTTTCGAAAGTATTTGAGAAAATTATTTTAAAACGGTACTATCTGAAAATGTTACTTTGGAGTATTAGGTTCTGAAAAAAAACATCCAGACATGAACACGTAACACGTATTAAACGAGAAAGCCTTGGAGCTAAAAAAAGTATGCGTGGCTTGAATGTAAAGCAAGTTGTTACTAGGATACGACGGATCTCTATTATTATATAAACTGAAGAAAATATTTTCTCATTCTTCTTAACTTTTCTTTAAATCACACCTTCAATACCTGGGGCGTGCCTGGTTAAATAACGAATCCTCTAATATCTATCCTGTATCTGCTCGCGGACCGCACGGCAATACTTCAGGTTCCAGTAGAAAATAACGGTATTACAGCACCGTGTTCGTGGACGGCACAGCTCTTATAGCTGAGGCAAAGGATCGCAGCTCCACAAAATTGGCAATACAAAAGCTGAAACGTGTCTAAGGTTAATTTAATTATTTTAACCGCTATTGGTTTTTGGGAGAAGCGAAGTTTTTTTCTTTTTTCTTTTTAATGTTCGATGAAAAAACTTAAATTAGTCTAATCCCCTATGCTAAACAAAAATGAAAGAAAATAAATATGACCTAGTTATTTAAATGCTTTATATCCTTTACGATCAATGAAAAATTAAAAGCTGTCTGGAAGCTTTTCGCGATTAAAATTGTGTCGGATTTTGGTGGCGTCATATAATGGTTTACAATAGCAGACAAAAAAACCTCGTATTCCTCCTCATTCTCAAATCCGGATTCCTTTTATTTCTTTATCCAGCCTAATCTATCGTCTTATCCCTGGTTTTATAATTTTCCCTCTATGCGTGTTCAACTCTCTCCGCAATCTATCGCCTATGCTTCGAGCACAATTTGCTTCCTGCTTTTCCTCATATTATAGGAGACGCTAATCACATTTTGTTTGAGTGCACCTGTATCGCTTCCGAACGTACTTCCTTTTACTCTTTTGCCAATTGTTCTTCCAACTCCGTACTGTGGATCTTTTGTTCTCTCCTTACCATCATCTTCGGTCATACCAGCGCTTGAGACTTTTCTATCCTCCGTATTTAATCGCATAAATATCTGATTCCGCTTCTCATCCCTTTCCCTCTTGTTGGACCATTTTTTTTTTTTTTTTTTGACGAACCCAACATTTTTACATCTTTAAAAAGATATTGGAAAAAATATTGTTAAAACCGGTTAAAAAATAAAAATATGTAGTAAACTGTACGCGTAACAAAGGAACATATATAATTTCAGTGTTGCTTAGATAGTTCCTTAATTGCAGATATCTATTCTATTTGTTCGTTGGCTCGATTACGAGCGTCGAGACTACCTATCTGTACAATCTAGCTGTACAGAACAGGTAGCGTTCTTGGCAATTATTATATGTAACGCAGGTGTACACGCGCAAGATTACACTCGGAACTGATTAGTAATCGTTTGATTTATCGCGCTACAAATGCAGCCCGTGTGTGTCTGCTGTGTACTGACCTAGCGCGCATTACATAAAAATGTATTAGATAAAATTTCAAGTCAGTATAATAAGTCGGCAGATTTAACACAGACCGCTTGTTAATACATATTTTAATGCTTTTTTTTCCGCATCCGAAATTTATTTATGTAAAACATTAAATGAAGCGCCGGAGTCTGAGGCAGCCACGCGCCCAAAATGCGTACCCCCGGATCAACCAGTGGAGAAGAAGTTTAGTTGTCAAAATATGAAGATGCGTATCTAGCGAATTTGTACAATGTGAATAAGGAACTGCAACAAAATACTGGTAGACAAATGACATTTATAATTATATGAATTTTATATTGAAATTTTATCATTCAAAAAAAAAAAAAAAAAAATGAAATAAACGATGTTACACATACGTTTCAAAAAACTGGTAACAACTTGCATCTTCCCCATAGTGTGGGGGAGGGGGATGCTGTTATTCCGGAAAAGGATAATGAAGAAGGAGGAGAAGAAATTTACAACAGAAGAATAATCCGATATAACTGAAAATTATTAATCATTGTAAACTTAGCACAAAGTTACGGTTAAATGTTCTAATAAGGGTATTCTAAAAAGCGCAAACGAAATTAAGAGAAATGAGAATTCCGCTATGCCTTAAAATGCTATTGTAGGTTTTGGAATGGGCAAAAAAAAATTTACAATTCCGGTTTCAAAAGTTTTTCAACGTTGAACGCGAACTGTGAAATTATCATATTTGTCGGCATAGTACCGATTTTAAGTTTTTGAGAAAAAAAGGATTTCGCAATCTCGGGATAACTGTTCAAGTATGCTACGTAATCGACTTTTTCATTTTCCTCAATCGCAACATACAAGGATCGCCCGAGGAAAAAGTCGCATTTGGAAAGATGAAAACAAATTTTTAGTGCTGATACGGTGGAGTTTCTTTCAAGACCCTGTTGCCAGCCATTGCAAATATAGATTAGCGATCGCTTGCGCTAGATTATATCAAAATTTTCACTTATTATTCTAACGAGGTCCAGCCGGTCTCGGGGTAAAAAAGCGTTACAAATGAAATAAATAGAACAAAAAAAAAAAAACAAACCTTAATTTTCACCATCGCATTAATCTTTTGAAATTTAATTAATATGTTTATTCTGTAACTACACAGAAATGCACGTAACATTCGAATAATAATTCCGGGTCACATTATACTCACTCGAAAGGCACAATCCCTGTTTTTTTTTGTTTTTTTTCATGAACATATAGTAGTAATAAAGGAATTACTTAAAACTCTACCCCGCGATTCTTGTCGCCTAACACGGACCGGTGTAAAATAAAATTAGAAGAAACGCAGCCATAAAACACGTTGATCAAAATTTGGAGTGATAAAATGCTCGGAAAAAAGTACAATTAAAATAAATCTCGTACTATTTAAAAAACCGTCAGAATTGCGCACAACTCGTCCTGACAATTCATATACCACACCAGAGATGGTATTCACATTAAAGAAATATGAAAAAAATACTATCAATTGGTAGGGGAGGATAAAATTATTTGTAAATAATTATTGCCGCCATATTACTAGTAAGAATAAGTATCAAGAGTGAGATGTACAAATATTGTACGGACATATTTTCAGTCCGCTGCCATACGGTATTGTCTCTAACATTGACTTAATTGACCGGAAAATATCGTATTGGTCGTGAGCAGTACCGAATCTAACAAATATGCACACGCGCGGATCCCTAATAATGTCAGCGATAAACTGACCTACCATGAACGATCGTGACGGATGATCTCGCCTGTTTTATAACAAGTTTTCGGTGTCCCTTCGGATTGTATACCGTCATGCGGGCGCGATGTATTCCAATTTTCTGGGTTAGAATCAAGAAGGGCCTCTACCCCTGTTACCCCTGTCCGTTGTTAAAAATTGGATACCCTCGAAACAGGAATCAACCTGTAAACAATGCCGTCACTACGGAATTTGTGGTTGAATAAACGATCCCGAGGTCGCTTGTGGTAATGGTGAGCACCGCTGTTAATAACTACATATATAGCTAACCTCCTAAACTACAAACGAACGTAGAAATATTTTAAATTTAAAACTTTTTTGCCAACTCGTCTTACGAAAAAGAAAAAAAAAAGTAAATTAAAACATAAAATGTTCGATAGGATTCGTACCTGATACCCGATGAAAACGAGATTCCACTAATAAAACCACTAATTTGTGTAATAATTTCTTCTTTTGTTTAAGCTACATTATATTTTTATCCGAAAAATAAAAATAAAAAAACAAATAAATCTAATAACTTTTGGCGTTGGATCTTCCTACCCCTTTCAATACTTCCTTTATCCTTTCCTTCCCATCTCCAGCCGTTATTCCCCTCCTTCTTTCCTTTATACTTTCTATCTCCGATCGTCTCAGAATCTGAGTAGGTGATCTAAATCCATGTAGTTGGGTCAGTGTTAACACCGAGCCCATTAAAAAAAAAAAAAAAAAAAAGAGAATTACACATGAGAAGGAAATAATAAGAAGCTAAGAAGCAGAATAACGTGTAGTGAAGGAAAGTACGCCTCCTGAAGGAGCCGAGCATTCGAAAAACAACTAAAAGCATTATTATTATACAACGGTAGCATCATTTTCGGCATTATTAGTGGCTTTTGTATTAAAATAAATAGGCAAAATATAAGTTTAACGAAATGAAAACGAAAATAGAAAAACAAATCTTCTTTCCAAGTGCAAAGCTCATGATTATACTTGTATTGTGCAATAAACAGTAATAAACAACGAATAAAAATCAAAAAAAGAAAAAATGGAAAAAATCAATTATATGAGATTTCTGTATTTTAGCGGTTGTATTAAAAAAAAACAAAAAAAAAAAGTACCGCAATAAAAAAAATATTTTTTCGACTAGATAATTTTTGCACTTTTAAAATTCTTCACATCATTCGACGTTTTTTCTTCTTTTTTTTTTAATGATCTCTTCTTCTTTAGCGCAGTAATATGAGCAAGAAAAATGCCATTTATGAGAAAGGGTCGGTGGTAACGACGTGTAACAAATACGGAACTATAGTTCTCGGAATATCGAAAGGAGAAATGTTGTGTGTGTGTGTGTGTGTCATTAGGACTGCGACAGAAGGGCTGGACGCCTCTTCAACAAAACCTTCATTAGGGCCAACGAAGTACTCGCTATCATCAAAAGTTTAACGCTCGCCAGAACCCTTCGTTATCACTAATGCTCATTTCCGTCATTACCTGCGACGACCGGCTCAAACGTGCACCTTCCAATTAGTGTGTGTGCGCACTTGTTACGCGTACACTGCACACACATCGCAAGACGAACTGGTCGAATTTCACACATTTGTACTAGTTTCAATAGTTCGCCGCACGCTATATCGATCGACGTCTGCTGCTTTCGCTAATAGCTTAGCTGATTGGCGACATGTCTGAATCCGACGAACTGCGAGGAAAAGGTGTAAAGCAATTACAGACATAGAAAAAAAATGAAATAAAACACCGCGGAAGATACGGTGCTTAGAGTGACCAATTAATCGTACTTGAAAATTCAATCGGCCTTTTAAGATTTCATACACATACAGCGTACGAAATGCTAATCAGGCACGGTTTAGATATGGCAAAAATGTCAAGTAAAATTCGATAACTAGGGAAACGGCGTAACTTAAATCACAATTAAAAGACTGTTTAAAACAAAATATAACTCCCTTTCAGGACGGCCGATTGGCTCTAAAAAGACCACAAAAGAATTTAAAACAGCCTAAAATAAATCATCTCCTTAAAGAATTCATTCCTGGGAAATACCGGCTAAAAGTGAACAAACAGAAATCGGAAATTCCTTCACGAAGTAAAAAAATTAAACTTCGCCTTTGAGGCAAAACACAGCAGAAAAGGATATTCTTACAAGTAGCGGCGTGGGTAAAGAAATTTAAATAACCAAAAAAAAACAAAAAAAACACACATCTTAGGAAAGGCGTGTAGCTGATATTACAATTTCATATATGAACTCTCCTCCTCAGAGCGCTGAAAACCTCAAACTAGAGACTTTTTTTTTTTGTTTTTTCGATCTTGCGATATACCTGTCGAAAGCTCACATTAGTAATGAAACTATATATATATATTTCTATTGCAAAAAATGCCTGAGAGTAGCCCAATTTCCTCCTTTGCCGTAGGTCAAAATTTCGAAACAAGTTATAAAAGCACGAGCGCAATGCTATCGGATATTTCTTTAGCGTGAAACATCCGGATTTCGAAATTCCGAATTTAACTTCCGGGGAGCACCGAAAATTCCAGAATTTTCTCGGGCTTTGCATGCAGTGACGGAATAGTTGCTATTGCGAAGTAACGAAACCGTATTTCGTTTCCTTTACGAAACTTTCTAACTTACGAAAACTCGAAAAATGATAAGCTTCTCTTCTTTTCGTGCAGCCTATTACAATTAAGAATTTCCGCCGGCTTATGAAAATGCTCATTTATAAATATTTTTCAAAATTTAGAAATTCCAAATTTCTAAGTTCAAGATGCGACCCTGAGTGTACCAAAAATCCGAAATTTTGAAAAAAATACAGCTAAAACTATTAACAAGTTCCGAATAATAGTTCCTTCGATAGCGTAATTAGCAGAGACAAGAAGTTTTAATTTTGAATTTTTATCTTCCCATTTTTTTTTTTTTAGAACAAGTCGATAAAAAATTATATCTAAAAATAATTTTTTTTTATTTTGTTTACCAATCGTTCCCTTTAACATCAGAATTTCTTTTAGCTCATAATTTTCGGGGAGATATTTTTCATTTACAATATTTTTCCTTAACTCTTCGTCGATAATGATTAAAACACGGTTTAACAATAATAAAAATTACGTCGTTATTTCTTTCTTTTTTTTTTTTTTTTTATGCTTTTCTTAATAGAATTGAAGTCGAAATAATCACAATGGATTGCTACAAATGAACTACTCGTGCATCGCGAAGATTTAATTTCTTTTTTTTTCTATGTAAATGAATACTATTGAAGATGTCATTAGAGGAAGATGATGATTCAAAGTTTACATATATTTGATAACAATTAAGGGGTTACATAAGCACTAGAATGTAAGCCGAATGCGAAATAAATGTAATTAAAAAGGAGCAAAAAAAGATTGTTCCACAAGCCTGCTCGGCAACGACATTTTTCGGTAAAAAAAAAAAAAAAAAAAAAAAAAGAGTATTCCGCTGCAGTAAATAAAACAGAAACCTGTTTCTCTTAAAATACCAATATGGTTGTAATAGATAAACAGATAGTATTTGTTTCTTTTTTGATTTAATGTGTAGTCGGCCATGTTTTTTTTTTTTTTTTAAATATCATTTGGCCATTAAGTAATCATTAAATAAGCCTTTCAGTAAATCAGTCTATATTTGTTGTTTTTTTTTTTGGTCGCCGCTGAGAATCGAACTCATAACCACTATTATTAATAATCAAGTAAGAGTTCACGCCATTAGGCTATCGCGACGGCCAGAGTCGTATTTAACAAGTTACACCACTCATAGCTCTGCGTTATTTGAAATGCAAAGTAAATAAATTAAATTTAGTTCGAATACTCGTCCGTTATTTGATCTTTCTTTTTCATTCGTATTTAACGTGTTTATATTGAATTGTTTTTTTTATTATCTATTGTTCCGATTATAAACGTATTTTTTTTTTTTAATTTTGTTTTTAGAAGTGACACTTATCGTATTACAGCATTAGAGCACATCTTTTATTATCATTATTATCATTATTATTATTATTATTATTATTATTATTATTATTATTATTATTATTATTATTATTTGAAAAAATAATCAGATTTGAAAAATTCAGAAGCTACTTTGATTCCTTAACGAAGCTTCTTCAAAAAATTTCGAAAAAGAGAAATAACGACGCATAAGGAAAACTACACATTTAAGGAAGTGCTGGGTGAAAAACATACATATATACGGCATTGCAAATTTAACCTTCGTTTTGAATTATTATGTAAATATAAGTTATCATTATTTTTTTAATCATACGAAATACTCAGCGCATGAAACATGGTGTTTGACTAAAAAGTGGAAATCGGTTACATACCGATTATTGAGACACATACTGCCGGAACCGGCGAAATTACATAAAACTACATGTTAATTTGTTGTGTAAATTTTTAAATACTTCTGTTAAAATCAAAATACGCAACAAAAATTTTAAGAGATATGAAATTTTCCAAATTTTTAAGTAACTTTACGAAAACTGAAGTATCCGACAACAAGTGTGCAAGACAGGTAGAAAACTAAAATTTGGTACATCCAACATGAAACCTAAAAAATCATTAATACAAAACGCCAGATGAACTCAAAATTGTCGAATTTTCAAGTGTTTGAATTGCACAGCGCAACGTCTGTTTAACGTAAAAAGTTGAAATCCTGAACTCGTAAATAACAGAAAAATTACGAAATACAAAAAAAATATAAATATTTCTATTAGTATTATCTAATCTTATTTTTAATTCCTAAAATTACCCTTAGTGTTTGTGGGTCATTGTAACCTTCAGTGTTGACGCTTCCGCTGATTATAATTTCTTTTTTTTTTAAACGCGATTAGCGTAAAATCAAATACAGTTTTTTTTTTGTTTTTTTTTTTTGTTTGTTTTTATATGTAAAAATCAATATAGCTAAAAAAATGTAGTATCAATTTTTTGGACTCAGCCAAATTTAGAGACTAATTTTTAATACCAGTTTATAAGTTAACGACCCCGGAAATTATTATGTACGAGAAATTATTCTAGCCTTTGTTTTTCAGTTTTCCTTAATAAGATTTAATTGTTCAGACATCCGCGCGCGATCACACCTGTGATGAAACGAGTATATGCACACCGGTACGTTAATAAACTTACAAAATTGTCCGGTATACGATATGCAGTATTTTTTTCTTCAGTTCTTTTTCGGTTTTTTTTTTCTTAATTTTCAAAGAATTAAAAAAGAAAAAAACATAATTATTTGTGCGAAGAGCGTCGTTACTGCTTCGCATTTAAAATCTTTGCGTAATTCGTTATTATTACGGAAAAAATAATAATTGTTTTGTATAAATTAAACCCCGCAGGCCGATACGGATTTTCTTCACGGCCTTTTAGAAAGTTTAAAAATTCATCAGTTCCGCCGACGCGTAAATGACGTCGAATATCTTCCTACGACATTAATGTGTTGTTTGTCTCTATTAGCGGTTTTTTTGAAGCCGGTTAGAACGGGTCTGAAAATGAGTTGCTGTCGTCAATTATAAACGCCTTAGACCGGAATAAAAGTTAAAATCCGGGGGGGGGGCTGATGATTTAATAAAAGCGGAAAAAGATGAAAAAAGGGTTTCCACATACTTTCGCAGACGCGTGCGGCGGAATATCATCGGTCGCAACAGAAACTAGAGGGGTCTGAGATGGAATCTTAGAAGAGTGATAATTTCGTCTTTGTCGCGCGTGCGCAAAACAAACCGGATAGAATGAGAGACATTAATATAGATAATTTTAGAAATGCAAGAAGTCTGGAAGTGGGTGGAGAAAGCATCGGAAATATGGCATTTCTCCAGAGCGCTAGGCTGGACCAAAGAGGAGCTGCGAGTGAGATTCGAACTCTATTCGGTGATCCGATACGAATTTAGGTCAGCGGAGAGTCGGCGGTGCACTTTCATTTCGGCTAATGTCTTTTATTTTCTTCTTCAACGTTGATAGCTGATGCAACATTTGAGCAGGAATCGCTATCAATTCGCGCAACACCAAATCGTGGGTTTATCGACTCTTTTTTTTTTTTTTTTGATTTAATTCTGATACCAATACTGGTAATTTAAAAAAAAAAAAAAAAAACCGAATAAAATGGAATCCGTCTCCTTTGTAGTCTGCAATTAAAGTAAAATACTGCACTGTCGAAAGAAGTGTACAAGCAAAAGATCGATCAAAAATCTCTCCTTAATGCGGCAACACAACGATTTTCGAAAAAATTAAACATACGTAAAAGGCAGGCGAAAATTATTTTTAAAACACTTCAAAAATTTAATTCGTTCTTTTTCAATTCGAATTAAAATTGAACGAGTCTTCAATATTTCAATACTTTTTTGTTTATGTTACAACCAACACCTCTTAGCATATTAGTGTCAATAATTCCATATTGAAATTTTATCTTGTGCTTACCACAAAACCTTTACTACCTATTATCACGATTTTTTTAATAACTGTGTAACATTTTTAATTTAAATCGAATCAGCATAATTCTTTAGAGTATATATATATTTTTTTTTTTTTTTCTTTACCGAAGAGCTTGTCCAGAATCACTCGAGTAGTAGTGCTTCTGCTTGCAGAAAACATGTACTAAATTTTTTTATTCCATAAGTCCGCGTCAACTATATGGGCTGTGGTTAAATTGGTCCCCATTGTTACTAGAATGATTGATGAATCCTGTCGCTCTTTTTCTAATTATTACTTTAAACGATATACATATGTGTTTGTGGACAGAATCTGATTAACCATTGCACAACCTATTCTCAACGGTAACAACAGAGCTACAAAGCGTCCGTACCAATTTTCACCCGGAACGCAAATATATGTAAGCCAGAGAACAATACACCAGTAAGTACTGTTCAACGGCGAAATAATTCTTCTTCCGCTATTAACGGTGATAACTGGCGAAGTTCATTTTAATCGCCAAGTTGTAACATCATTAAGGGAACAAGAATAACTGAAATCACAATACCCGGCACTTTCATTTAGAGCATATAATATTAACCGAGTTATTTTGAATAATCATACTTCCGCGGAGAAAATAATGATAATGATAATGATAATAATCATAATAATAATAATAATAATTACAAAAAAAAATTATAAACAAAGCATAATCTTCTCCGATATATATGTATGTATAATCACGTAATAGACGTGACTTTTTCACAACTGCATAGTAGCAGGGAGTCCCGTGCGAAATAGAGCCATAATATTTCTAAAAAACAGTATGATACGTTTTCCGCTAATGGCGGGAAAATGACATTAAATTACCGTTCGCAGATCAAACAACCGACGCGAATAAATTTGCTAACTGTTTTAGCTGCAATATGCAAAATAGTTCGCGCCATTTGCGGTAAGTTTCATCAGCGGAAACATGCTCGCCGTTTTCTATATTTTGCATGCAAGTCTACTAAAGAAGGAATTTCATCATCACGTTATTTCGCTTCAGAAGACGTTATGTAGAACGAACTGAAAAAATTCCGTCTTCAAACGAGCAGGAATATAACTGAACTGAATGTGCTACATGTGTAAAATCGGAACAACATGAAAACAAGCAAATTAGAACCATTACGGATCGTAGTATCGTTCCAGAACCATTAGCGCGACCGAGATAATATCACCGCGGAGGGGGATTAATTTCCCTAACAGCAAAACCCTCAAAAATAAAACCTTCCTTTTACTCCGCCAAATTGCTAAACATAGAATATCATCGTAGACACGTTTCGGAGCTTAGAATAATTTACGCAAATTGTAGATGGGGCGAAAGGTCACCTAACATTTAAAGCGACCTTTAGCCTAAAAACACGACTGTGTTTTAGTAAAATTTCGCAAGAACGGAATCTTCGAAACTTAATGTGTCCCCTTTACAGAGTGCAACATGTGATTAACAACAATAAGGAATTAATATAACCAGGCTGGAACTCGATTAAATTCTGTACGCCGTACAAAGAAGGACCAAAGCTGCAAAGTCATAAATGTAGACAGCCTCGATACGCAGAACGTAAACTAAAAGTCAAATTGACTCCCGATTAGAACGATTTGATATGCTGCTGTCTGTTTGGGCTCCAAGAATGATCATAATCCTACCTCCGTTTTCCGGTACGCATTTTAATTCAACACCTAACAACTTTTTCACCGTCGATCTTGACTTTTTGTTTATCTTTTCTTTTTCGCTCGAATACTTTCACGCATCATGAAATGCGAGTTTCAGCGACAATTTTCTTACGACGGCGAAGAAAACAGGCATTTGTCGTAGGAAATACACTTTGAGATGTAATTGAATTTAAAAAAGAAAAGACTTCGCTTCCTTAACGTGACTCTGACACTTTTCGTACCTTCAATCCCCAAGCAGGTACACCTTTATAATTGCTCGGGAGAGAATGAAAACATTGAATGGTACTCCTGGAATACTCCAGCCATTTGTAAATTCGATCAAAAATCAATTATTCACTAATTCATTCCTTCATCTTGATTCTACTCGCGAAATTTTTTAGTCTTCAACATTGAAAACAATACCACACAACCTATAAATCTTTTCCTCTCTCGTAATTAATCTTTCAATCTCTCATTCACTACGGACTGTCGAATAAAAATTATTAACTTAATACCAGCAGGAAAAATACGAGTGTTGTGCTCAGTTTCATATTGATCATACTGAAACATAACTTCAGCCGGCTTAATCATGAAATAAGTGTAAAATTTTAAAGGCAAATCCGGCATCTGTTGATTCGGAAGGCGGAATCTGTTAAAAAAAAAAACTACTACAGTACTTATGTTTTTGTATTTCAGGATTAGTTGATAAACAAGTTAGGCAATATAAATCACTTTTCGTTTTTAGGAACGCGAGATAATCTATAATTTTAATCACTTATGTTCAAAATTTTTTTTTTTTTTTAATATACATTGTAAATCCTAGCGTATCGAACATATTTCAGTTTTCTATGACAAAAAATCGGTAATTTTACTTTCATTTAAAATGCGCGATTCTACATGCACTTGCAGTTCGGATGTAATTTTTAATAAACCTTCAGCATCAGCTTTACGAATGAAATACGATTTTTTTAGTTTTCCAACTAACGAGTCAACATTACTTAAAGTTTCACCGTCAACTTCAGCAGTTGTGTCTTCTCCGCCTTCATAAACATTATTATTGTCATCACAGTCCACTGTATCATCGGATGGATTTTGTTGTTGCATGAATTCAGCTGCTAATTCATTTATGTTATGGTACATGGATCTTCCACCTAGTCTATTAAACAATAATCTAGGGCACTAATTGAACTTTTTTTGACAAACTTTGTCCGTTTAACAGAAATCGAATTTCCGAAATCATACTTATTAAAGTGTGTCCGCGTCCGTAATTGGGAAGGTTCGTTATTGGGAAATATTTTTATATCATGTCTTATGGGAAAATGCCGAGGATTTTAAAATTGTCGGCTATTAGGAAATGTCCGCTATTTAGACGTATCCGTTAGTAGAAGTTTCACTGTGTATCTATCTAATATCTTTAAACGAGCAATTCTTGTATATAAATAAATTTCGCGTATCTCGGAAATGGCTCTAACGATTTGGATGAAATTTGCACACTAGGGATGTATTTTGGACCAATAGATCATCGATCTGTCAAGGTCTAATCCATGGCAAAATTCGGTTTCGCGAGTTTTAAAGGGGTTTTAATGTTTTCAGCAGTAAATCGCAAAAACAATCATTTATTGAGATTTGCTGGCTATAGCGATTTCATTTTTACAAAAAAACAATCATTTATTGATAAAATCAGTGTTAATTTCTTGTTTTTTTTTTTTTTTTTTTTTTTTGTATTAATTTTATATTTAAATAAGGAAAAAAAAACTGTTCTTTAATAGCTACTAAACAAAAAAAGAAAGAGAAAATCGGTTAATAAACAAAGGAGGAACTGTTTTGTCTTTGCTTGTTTATATACAGATATAGAAAAATGCTTTGCGTATTTATATTTTTTATTTGTGAAAGCAAATTACTGAGAATATATTATGCACATTTTAAAAACCCCCTTATGCGTAGTCTTATTACATTTCGCAGTGATTTAGTCGGAAATTTTTTCAAATTGGTTGGAAAACAGCTGATCATCACCAAGACGCTTTTTATTCGTTTTTATAAACCCCGATAGAAATAAAGCTGACGACGACCCTATAGATGCGTAAAATTTAATTTTTCTAATAAAAAACGCATAGAAATATATTCATAAAAATTAACTTGATTTTCCAACCAGCCGGAGAAAGCGAATTCGAAGGACCTCTACATTTTTGTTGCGTTCAATATTGAAAAGTGAACACTATGGAAGGAGGCTTTAAATTCATAAAAATGTGTTCATGAAATATTTTATATTTTGCGAATATCTATATAAGATTAATAACTTTAAACGAGCAATTCTGGTATATAAATTTATTACGCGTATTTCGGAAACGGCTCTAACGATTCGGATGATGATAGATAAACTGTAAAAAAGTATCATAATATAGCAAATTGTTTCTATTAAAATGTTAAACTAATTGCATTCGTGATTTTTTAATTTAAATAACCGGTTCATATGTAGGTAAGATCGAAAAATAGTCATATTTAATCAGTGATTCGTAAAAGAAAACGAGCGAAGCTCGGTCGTCCAGGTACACTATATACATATGAGACTAAGTTCCGCAACACAACAAGACCTGTTTTAATTATCTCGGAACCAATCTCGATTTAATATGAAAAAGTAAGCGTACATTTAAGAAAATCGATAAAGTCATTCTTAAAGAATTCATCAGGAGAATTGACCGAATGGTGGAGATTTCGTTCAACCATCGTTTGAGTCATTCTCCAATAATTTGAAGCAGGTAAAAAAAGTCAAGAGGCCAATTTTAGCCCGCCAAACGAATCCCGCTTCGTACAATTATACTGTAAATGAAATAGATGAGACTGTTTCGTAGAATATCTAACAGAACAAACCGGTACAAAAATCAGTCAGTCGCAAAAATAACGACCAGAAGTTACAAGTTTTCTACAATTACCTGCGAAGCCTCGCCTGATCGTTTCGCCGTTAAACATATTTTCGCTTTTTTTTGCAGTACCAGCAGACGGTTAATTAAACGGGAATTATTAAAAACTAGAAAAATGTACTCACATGCAACAATTGAATAACCGAAATATCACCACCATCAGAAAACGAATTAACCTGCATCTTCTAGTGCGAACATGTTAAATTTAGAAGTGTAAGGGTGACCAGTAGGCACTGCGACGATCGCAAAGAAAACAAGTAACCGTTTTGCATTTATAGCGCATAATTTTCAATAAATCGGATAAAGTAAAGTAAAGTGTAAAGTAAAGTAGGTGCCATGGATATCCTTGATAAGGTGTGACGGGGATATTGTGAAGTTAAGCTTTCCATAATGGTACTAAGCCTAATGGATCTGATGGGAATACTGGGCGTGGGGGGGGGGCAGTTTCTTTCTCTCGGCAATAAATCGGATAAAGAAAAAAAATACGAGACGTGTGTACGATTTCTATGAAGGCTTTACGAATACTCGGAATTTTAAAGAAAATTTTCGGCAATTTCTCTAATTTATTTCTAACTAGCTGTGCCCGCGTGAAATACGGTTCTAAAAAATTACTATGTTAAATTACGCTCGCGTGAAATTCACTTCATGACTGTAATATTAAAAACTCAATATGTACAAAATTATATCGCTCTCCTTAAATTAAGTAATTTTATTCGAAAATCACATCAATTTTGAAATCGGATGAGTAGTGTCGGAGATTACTTCCGAACTAAAAAAACATCACCTCTTTATAATATTAGTGTCGACCGTTTTTTCATCGTCTTAAGTTGAAAAATTGGTCGCCGTGAACACAGCCCTTTTATTAAAAAAACGGAAAAACCCGTGTGATCTACATTTTTTCGACGCCTTTTATTTCAACAATAGCGGGATCATATGAAAAATTGATCGCTGCGAAAAGCCCTTTTATTTGAACGGAATGCACCCTCTGAAAGTCCCCATTCTAAATATCGGTGAAAGAATTTTTGAAATCGGATGAGTAGTTTCGGAGATTACCTCCTACGTCCAAACTTACAAACATTACTTCTTTACATATTAGTATAGATAATGTTTTGTTTTTTTTTTGTTTTCAGGTTTGCTAGGTCATTAGGAGGAGAATTTATCTGTATTTTCTATGCGCATCAGCGGGATTCGAACCGGGTCCTGCCCGAACGAAACACCACTACCTAGCCAATAGCCGGAACATTCTGTATTTTAAAATTTAGCTTAATAAAATTTCGATAGTTTTAATTGAAATTTAATTATTCAATTCAAATTTTTTAAACTATCGATGTTGTATTACATGTATGCGATGTAATTACATTTTACATAGGAATTCATTAAATTTTTTTTACACAAGTCGCGTCGAGCGTGTTGAGAGATAGTATGGGTAAATGATAATTAGTTAACGGCTCGGACTTGTCGGATCTAGATCGATAACGCCTCTGAAGTGATCGGGCAGCAAATGAACTTTGGGGAAGCGGAGACATAGCACGAAATAAAAAACTGCATCGGAAATCGTCAAAGTAAAAACACAGTCTTCGTCAAGTCGTGAGAGACACTGATTACTCTTTTCGTAAGAATCACGAGATCGCTCGCAACCGAAAGAAGCCCGATTCCGCAAGGTGTGCTGGTTAGACGTGATTCCTCCCGGAAACTCGACCTTTCAATTAGTAAACTCTATAAAAATTTGCAAAACATGTTAATTCGACTAGATCGTGTTGTGTCTCCTTTCCGCGTTCATCGGTGGAATCTAGACCGAACCGCCATCGTACACCTCTCCCTGCCACCGAAAAATTATATCTAACTACAATCACGTTATGTGCTGTGTTAATTTCTGTGAAGTTATAAATTGCGCATTTTTAGCGGCCGGTCGAATAAGAAAAATTTATGTAGCAAATTTGATAGTAATACAGACTTCGAAAAAAAAAAACACGCAAAACTTTTTGTTCCCGAATTAAATAATAATATTAAAATAACACTAATTTAATAATCGTGATTAACATCCCCCCTGAGGGCTCTATAAACAGATATATAATATTATATAATATGACCACAATCGAATTCTGCACCGTTGCTTACCTGGACCGATGGTTAAAAATAGATCTAGTAATCTCCCGGACGTTTGCAGGTATGAAATATAAAAAAAAACGAACGAAAATGGCACTCGGACCATGATATTTGTCGGACACAGAGGTTACAAAACTAATGACTACTTCATCGTACTAAACTTTTAATGTTCGATAGCTTTCAAAATTTTTCCTATCGCATTTTTAAAATGATATTTAAAATCTACCAACGAAAAATACTACGACACCTATTTATGTACTAATCATATGTCCTGTATAACAAAGGGTTTATTAAAAATATATTTGAGAATACACCAGGTTAAAATACATATAATGGTTTAAACTTCCAGTTTCATTCTTCATTTACGAAACAAATATGATATAATTTCGATAAATAACTATGATACATTTATGTTTTTAATCATTAAAAATTCATTCTGGCTTTCGCTATTTGCCAGTTAGCCTTTCACTAATTTTTCCATTTACATTTATGATCTTTTATCTTTCTGGTTTCAAAAGAATTATATTTGTGATCAAACGTGTATTCTACCTTTTGACACAGCGACATGTTAATTTTTGCTTTATTAAAAATTACTATTATTAATAATGATATATTTCGCTTTCATATATACTATTAATGTTAATTCCGTATTACCATTAATGTTAAGCAATTATCGACAGTTTTATTACAGGGATGAATATTTTGCGGAACAGCACAGTTGGAATTCTACAAAGTCGCTGTAAAATAACAATTCTCAAACACATCTTTTTATTTTCCATGATTAGAAATGGAGCAGTTAAAAACAGTCGAATTACCATTATTATGTACCATTGCAAGCCGGATGATAAATTTTAAGGTTTTTTTATGAGGAAAAATGATGGCGGCTACACATTTAAATTTGAAGTTATGTGCAAAAATAGAATTAAAATGCTCCTTCAGAAAATGCATAACGTTCGAACAATAGCTCTTCTAACCCTTCAGCGCTAAGAAATCGCGCCGCAAAAAGTTAAGTAATATAACGAATTTAAAATAACCTAAAAATCACTTCAAAATGTATAACCCGCCAACCGATATTATTATTCGCTTCAATATAAAATATACAACAAACAGTAAACTTTACATCGCAATAAACATTTCCAATAACCATTTTATTTAAACCCCATTTGGGTCTAAAAACAGCAAAGGAATTTAGTTTTCGTAATTATATAAAAAGGAATAATACTTTGGAAAAAAAAAATACACAATGATATTTTAGCTTCAAATTTAAGTTACCGAAGGCTACTGGTAAAAGTTCAAAAAAATATTTTTTTCCCGGGCGTGTGTTATGTATTAATGGAAAAAACTCTACTGCATGGATCCAGATTTCAGTTTTTTAAAAGAACTAAAAAAAAAGAAGATTTCCTTAACCATAAAATGAAATTGTGTGAATAATATACAATCATTATGTCAGGAAATGAACAGAAAAATAGAATGACCCCGTCAGATTTTTATTAATATATAATAAATAAAAATGTGAATTAAATTTAATCCAATAAATAAATATGAAAATTATCATAAAATTTAAAATAAAACTATAAACAGACTATTACGGCGTAAGGAACACACCTAAAAAATTACTTTATAGAGAAACAACATTTTGCGAAATGCAACCTATCTACTTCCCCAGTTTGCAATTTCTTGGTTATAAATTCTCGATTGCACTTTACATTTTTATGATTTCTTGGAACTATCCGTTGCTGCCGAAAACTATTCATTTTAATCCTTTCGTGTACGCATGGCGTCCAATTGAGAACATCATTTTATATTTACTATAGATACCTGGTATGTTTTATACGTTAAAATATAGTGCGCCCGATTGGGAACATTCCATTCAATCATATTGATATATACATTATTTGGGTAAATTCAGTTTTAGACTACTACTTAAGGTATAAATAAAAGGAAGTAAAACTAGTCATTTTTTTTTTTTTTTTGGTGAAAAATGAAAAAGATCCACCGAAAGAGTTAATATAATTATACGTGTCAGTTTCTATTAATTGTGTAAATTGTTGTGAGTCGTCATTTAAAATTTAAGTAGAATACTATATATTATTTGATGGCACACTAAATGACAAAATTACGATTTTTGTAGAAATTTTCTTTTAATTCAAATGACAATTTATAACTGAGACTGACACGGTGATTGATGGGTAAGATAAAATCAGAACTGAAATTTTCCCGAAACAACTTGGTTTCTTCAAACTCTGAATAACTTTCTATTATAATAATAGATGCCTCTAATTTGTCAAACTCGAAAATTTTATATGTTCACAATTGTAGTTCATGTAAATTATTTAATACGAAAGTATTTTGTATTAATGTGAAACACATGATGTTTCATGAAACGTAATATGCCATGAGCTGAAAATTCTACAAACTCAGAAATTATTGTTAAATTACATTCTATTTTATATAATATTCGTGCAAAAAATTATTCTATTTTATGCAACATTCCTTAAATGTGTACACGTTTCTAGACTGTTAAAAATATTTCGAATAAGAACCGCAATACTAACGGGTGATAATTGTCTACTTTTCGAAAATCTTTAAGGTGGTTTTGTTTTTAAGCAACTGAAATGTAGTTCAAATAGCAAACGCCCCCCCCCCCATCGAGATATGATAACGCATTTTGGAAGTCACTGAAAGAACGACACTTTTACTGAATTTATTCCTTCCTTCGTCGATTTTATAAAATCCGGAGTATTTTTTTTAAAGGCGGTGCGCAATTCGAGTTCTCAGCGGGCGGGCTATTTCGGGTCTAGTGCGCATTTTGTGTGCGACTTCCCGCTGCGTTTTTAGTGTGGTGCGGCATTCGTGTGTTCCCTATTTATTTATGCAATATTAACGATATCCTGATATTTAATGATTTTAATCTTTTCCGTAAATAATCGTACAATCTGTTCGTCAAATAATTTCCAGCAAACAAATTTGCGTCAAAGTGGCTACAGTTGTAAATTACTTATTACCGAAACGAAATTTTTACACGATATTAACAAAAAAAAAAAAAAAAAAAAATGAATTTGCCGGCTTTTAAATTTTAAATACTACAGGCGAATATTTTTTTTCTTTCCCATCGACCTCTGTTACAGATCCCTAATGTAATTATGAAAAACGCTAATTAAATTTTAATTTCGTCAAAATAGGTACGACGTGCAACAGAAATAATAACTCGTGTCTTATATAATACATATGACCGCATTCGGCAGAAAAGCTGTACATGTAATATCTTCTCACTGGCGTTCGTAACTTGCAATTTCAGCTTAAAACTAATTACAAACAAATGAAGAGAATAAAAAGAATACTTCATTGCGAATATACATTATATAACAAAAGTTTCGCCCATTTGTGGAGGGCCTTATTTTTTTTCTTCTCTTTTTCTAATTCCATTTTGTAATACAAAAATTGTAAAATATCTCAGTATTAATCACATAGCCGGAATCAATTAAAATACGAACATTCGAATGGCATTTTTAATAGTCTAACAAATAACACAATATTGCGTCGGTGCGATATAAGCAAGCAGGTGGAGGAGCCCTCTTGTAGAGCAGGGCAAGCAGAGTGCTAAGCCGTTTAGTTTATTTAAAAATGAGGAAATTCTCTGAAAATAATACGAATTATAAAAACCAAAATTTGATTAATTAAAAAAAATGAAAATCCGTATTTAAGCTCTTTCAAAGGAAACAAACGTAACAATCGAAACTACCACCCCATACGGTAAAGAAAAATTAAAAAAACCGTGAAATAATTTACTCTTCTTATTTTCCGGTAACTATTATTCTTCAATGACAATTATTCGCTGACACTAGAGTCACTTTTTGCTTTTTGACCGCTAATAACTATTTTTTTTTTTTTATTTTTTTTATTTTTTATACCGCGGTTTATTTTATTTATTCGTATGCCTACGGGTATCAAAAAATCAGCGAAAAACATTACTATTACTAATAAACGCTTTAACCAATAATTAAACAGAGATCAGTATCGCATTTGAATTTTCGCGTTGACGTCATCACCAACTATATATATATATATATATATATATATATATATATATATATATATATATATTCTTATACGTGTTATAACGTCAAGATTGTGTAGCCACTCTGTCGCTAGGCCGGTCAATTTGATAATCTCTTCCCAACAAACCCACCAAAGCTCGCTTCCGACATTCCTTCAGCATATGATGCATTGCCTGTTCCATCTCGCCACAGTCATATGTTGCTTCATTTTCAAATCCGTATCTCTTCATCATTTCCCCGCACCTTTCATGTTCCGTTCGTGGTTATTTCGCTTTGCCATGTTCTTTCGAATAAAAGTACTTTTTTTTTTTTTTTTTTTTTATTTATTTGGACATTGACATCCAACGCTGCGATTAATAAAACTGTTCTTCAAATTGTAAATACAAATGCAGTAAAATAAATTGTAGCCATTATACGAGTGTATATACATACATATATAATATATGGTGGAAAACCTCAGGTAGGTGATTCCAGTAGTGACAGGGCAATGTGACACGAGGATGCAGATAGGGAGCTTGAGAAACTTCCGATAAAAGTCTGCTAAAATCCTAAAACTGTCTCACCCTAGGCGGGGCTAGGTCGCCGTAAAAGCCTTAAATGCTGACTCCTCAACAGCAACTCGAACCCAGAAGCGTGTCTGCCTCCAGTGGAACGGCTAGCTGGTCAGCGTCTGTACTCCATGTTAGTAGCGGCTGTAATATTAAGCCTACAAGAAATCGTGCCGTCTTGTGCGAACCAGTCGTCCCGGCTTGCCTTGCCTCTGGGAAAATTCGTTCGGACGGAAATGGCAACATGGTTGTTGGTTGCGCTCCAACTTCCGTGTCCGTCCTTGCGCTGCTACATCTCCGAAATCCTGTTCTATGCAAATGTTCCCTTCTTCATTCCTCACTGTTTTTCCTCGACCTCTTTATTCCCTCCTGTTCTACCTACCACCTCTTAAAAACTATCTTCTATTATCTTACTGAATTTTTTATCTTTCCAGTTATGTACTTTTATAGCAACCCATCAAATTGATCTAATCTCACATCTGAGACATAAACATGGAAGCTAATTCACGGAGACTCCGTTTCGAGTGGGAGTTGATGATGATGATAATGATGATAATGATGATGATATACTATATAAATAAATAGGTAAAAAACAATTTTTAGCGTGTTACACTCTTTTTATGTACACTTGAGTGGATGGTGTAGCAAAGTTTTGCGATACGCGGTGAAAACGCTACATTATTACTTAATGAGATAAAAGTATAGGAGAGTATCGCAGCCAAGTTAATTCTTTACAGTTTCAGTTTTTTTTTTAAACTTCCGAATAGAGATAGCTTAGGATAAAATGTTCTAAATCGAACGAAAATGAACTAGCGCATATATTAACTGTTTCCGCTTCATCGTAACCTTCGAATGTCCGTCCCTCTTGAATACGCGTGTCGCTTTATGTTCTGATATCTATTAATATTTAAGTACCCCAATCCTTATTGTGCCTCTTATTCTTATCATTCCTATTGATCTCCATTGTTCCAATCCTTCGTTCTTTTATTTTTTCAATATCTGACGCCGAGTCCATATCTGATAATCTTCTCCATCATATCGTTTCGGGACTAAGATCCGTTGTAGAAAAAAAAAAAAAAAAACAACAACAGATAACAGTGTAGGCTGATGTGATTGCAGAATGCTATGGCAGTTAAATGTATGGCCGTTTCAATACTTTTTTCCATTAACAAGATATACGACATGCAACTTTTATACATTTAAGTCTTAATCGTTTTATCTTTAATCATAATACAGAAATATGCGTACGTTAAAATTGCATTAAGATTACGAACATGAAGTTTGAAAGTTTGTTGTTACGTTCAATTTTTCATACATACTTTTGTTCTAATTCATATTTACCGTGTTCATTAATGAGTAATTAATATCAAACCAACAATTTTAAGCTTTACATTCGCATATTCACAGAGGCACCGGCCGTTTCGTGTCCTAATGCTTCGCATTTTTAATTGCTTTTAATTGGTTGTTTTTTTTTAAAAAGAGTACTATCGATGTCCGTGTAGTATTTATTTAAGCTTTGTTTCGTTCTGCACTCTATCAGGCGATTGATCAAGCTCCTCCAACTTTACAATTTTACCTCGCAAAACCTAAAAAGCTGTTACGATTCTATTTCCGTGAGAAAAGATAACAAAATATACTATAAGCGATGAAGAGACCGTACACATTATAGTATTACGAGTACATGACAAAACAAGCTGATCTGAATCAAGATCATCTCGGTACTATCATCCCTAGAACGCACTACGTAGAATCCAGAGTATTTCGTTCGATACGTAATCAGCGTATCGATTAAATTGCATTAACTAGACACACACGCGCAAAAGCAACTAAAACGCTGGAAGTTGGGTGGAAAAATGGAAGTAATTGGTCTTGCGTCATCGTTGCAAAAACGATAGCAAAATTGTTAAACTACATCGATTGCTTACAACAATTATCGACTTTTTAAAATTTTTAATACTCTCTTCAGAAATTGAAATAATTCTCAGATGCCATTTAGTCCTATTATCGGTTTTTCCTTAAAAAACTAAAATTTATTTTCACGAATTAATATTTTGCCGTCAGTTTTTATGTTTTTTAAAAACAAAAGCAATTTAAAATATATTTATTTCATTAACAATTTTATTGTACCTAATAATTGTTAAATAAATTAAATTATATATATATATAGAGAGAGAGACATATATAAAAATAATTAGTAAATATAAAATATTAATTAATAATTGTAAAACTAATATGTTTTATTATATTTTAAGTTTTTTTAAAATATTTAACACTGATTTTGATGAAAAATAGTTAATTTGTGTAATTCACATTAAAAGCCTATAAAAACAATGACGTAAGACCAATTGTTTCCATTTTTTCACCCAACATCCAGCGTTTTAGACGATTGTCACACGCGCGCGGAAACGGAAGGAAAATAATAATAAAAAATAGTTCGTCTACGAAAATCACGCAGTTTTTAAAATTATCGAAATTTATAGAGAGAAAGACTACTTTGCAGCGTTATTAAAAAAATAAAAATGATAATAATAAAGCGCATCCGTCATTTTTGAAACTCCGTAGTTGAATAAATTGTTTATCGTTGACCGAGAAAAGTTCTTTAAAACACGCGCGCGTCAAATTAAAATATCCCAGAATGAAAAATTTCGAAAATTCCCAGTTAAGAAAAATTCGAAATTCCGGAAACGGAGAAATACAGTAGCAACTGACGGAGGAAATGTAAACAGGCGCGAAAAAAACGTTTTTCACCGCTAATGATCAGCCGGCTCGCATTCCATTTGAATGAACTTTACAACTTTAACGATCCGAAGTTAACGACGACTCCTGTTGTTCCTTGCCTGTAGTACCTAGACCGATACGCGCACATATCTATTACGTACGCACACGCAGGCGCACAAAAAATATAAAAAAAAAAAAACACCGAACGAAAAGGACGAAAAACATTTAGGTAAATTATTCACATTATACCGCGCAGCCACAAACTATTAACACGCTGTTAATTAATCGTGCAAGTATTGTTCTGTTATAAATGTACCTCGGGGTAATCCCACTTTCCGGTATTCATACTTGATCGTTTTATCCTTTAAATGCGAAAGTTGCCTATGAAATATCTTGAAATCGAGCGAAATATTTTTCCCCTCCCGACATTTTATTAAAATTCCCGCTACTCTTCCTCGATATATTTCACAAACTAGCGAAAAACTTGACTATTAACAGACATCTAACGCTAAATAACGTCAAAGTAAACATTTATTTCCTGAATATAATTTTAGCTAATACAACGCATCCCGCTCGTGATGACATCGTACACACTTAAATAACGATTTCAGGCTACTTCTGGCAAGAAAAATAGACACAAATTCACATAAATTCGTATCTGTAATCAATCCGTTAGAAAAAAAAGAAAAAATCAAAACAAATCGGTATACATTTGAATTGCTTTTGCAATTGCTTCTATTTATAACATTAGAACAAAACATGAAACACAAGTAACTCGTATAAAAGAGGCAAGCCGAACCTCTCTACACTAGCAGCTTATATATATGGTGCTTCTTAATGCCTATAGATGAGTTGTTTCCACTAACACACGTGATTCTTACCTTAGACCAGCAGCGTAGATTGAGAACTATCTAACATGTCAGATAACAAGATTACATACTACGAAAAAGCAATAATAATAAATAAATTTCGGACACAATTGTGCTAGAAAGAATTATGCTCAACGTTTCGGCCGGCTTACACTGACCATCATTAGAATTCAGATTTCTCTGGTACCCAATTCAATTTCAGTTCGAAATTGCTCGAATATTTATGTTATACTCGCGGTATCATTAATATCTATTATTTTCTCTGGTGCAGGAATTAAAAATCTGAACCTTTCTGAAACAGTTTCACAATCTTCGTAGCTTTTAAAGTTCGATACTACCCATCAAAAAAGGAGGTAAAACACTGCCATGACTTTGAAAAATTCTTAAATTAATTCTAAAAAGTATAATTTGTATCTATTTTGAATTTCAAATAAATTCAGTTTTTAAAAATTTTTATCCGAAAAATATATTTATACATATTTACATTTGTAGTGTAGATCTTTAAGGGAGACTTTAAAGAATTAATGTATAAATTTTCATATTAGTCATCGAGACAGTTTCGATAATGCTTGGAACCGTTCTCAAAAATTATTCTATTCGACATCTTCGAAAAGTCTGTGAACACTCGATGCATTCCTGATATTATGCCATTTCTTATCTGCTTAATAATAAAGAGGAACGTTTAAAAAAATTTAGCTGAACGCTGCTTTATCAGTAGCGATGCAATCATTATTAACGGTGCAAACACAGTTTAAACGTATCCCAATTGTAATGCGTTCTCGCTAATTACGTTAATCACACCAGAAGGAGGCCTATTTCTAAATAGTGTACCAACCTCGGGCGAGTTTCTATTACGAATACCAAGTCAACTAGTATATGTATATCGATGTTGTCATTCGTAAAAATAAAATTTAAAAAATCTACGTAAAGTTCGAAACGGTTAATGCGGTGCGCTCTATCGCTTACATTCAAAGATCGATAAATACCTTTGCGACGGACGCTGTAAAATCTAGGAATATTGTAACATCCGTCTATAAACGCACACGATTTTCACAGGTAATGTTAACTAAGGGAAACTGTCTATATTATATAGAAATTACATGCGGACAAAGTTACCTCGAGGAAATAGTGTGCGTGCTTACGAAATAGACGGATGAGAGATTTTTGAAAAAGTAAAATTATAAAGCATTAATAGAGCGACGACTGAAAAGATTTTTTATCATTTTGCGCCATTTCACACCTAGCACACACATACGTGTAGCTGCTTCACCGTGAGAGAGAGTATATTTATCAAACAAAGTAAATCGCTTTGCTCTTCTTGGGATAATTCTTGTTAACGAACGTACACACGAGAGAAGATGAGAAAAAAAAAACAAAAGCGGAATATGCGTATTCCACGCTGATGGATCAACGTCATTAGTTTAAGAGAGTTACATTGATTACGTCATTTTTACAATGTAGAGCTGAAATATAAAGTCCTCCTTAATTTTTCGAAATTGACAGATTAAAAATGTTTTTCTCACTTAGCCCGGCGCACACTCGGTAGGTGAAAAATTGTCTTAAAAGTAGACTTTATCTTTCGGAATATAGAAACAAAATAGGCGTATAAACATAGCGGTCATAAAACGCAGCTCAATCGATCACACCAGTAGACCGGTTCAGATAAAGTCGTCGCAACCTTAAAACCGGCTTCGTTTTATCATAGAAAATTTCTATTAAACAATACAAAAACAATCTTCGTTTAAGATGCACTTTTGTCTGATCTATACTCACAAAAATAATTTCCCCATTGCAAAAATACAAATCGAACAATTAGATTGCTGAAGATTCGTTTACGCAAATAAATAAACCATTTTCGTGTCGGCTCTTTAATTTTACAAATACCGGAAACAAATCCTAATATTATTTCCTAGAAAATTTCGTCATTTATTACTTCGTCATTACTAGACATTCTCATCCAAAATCAATCGGCATTTTATTTGTTTATAAGGGGTTTTTTAAATTGTATCAGGTAAATACTATCATATTTGTGTTAGTGAGAAACATGAATTACCAAAATTATTTTTACATCATATAAAAAAGTCCCTTCAGGGATATCTGATATATTAGTAATTTTATGCAAAAAATACCGTTTAATGTTGTAACGGTTTAGTTTTTCCTTATTTTTATATGTATGTGTGTATACCCGCATATATACGTATATATACACATACACATATACATATATATATATATATATATATATATATATATATATATGTATATATATATATATATATATATTCAAAAAACACATTTTTTACATCATTTTACTAGATTATAGAAAATCTTAATTCAACGAAAACTAGAATTATGTTTTTTATTTTCCGAGATGTGCTCCAGATTAATAAATGTTTTTTAAAACTTCCGAATTCACTGCCTGTTTTTAATCGGGCGCCGATGTTCAATTTCCATAATTCGTACGATAAAAGAAAAATCATTAAATTATATAATTATTAAGTAACTAATATTGTTATAATAATTCTGAAAACGAGGAGCATTTAATAAAACATTTTGTTCGGGGCAGGCAAATTTTGAACACTTCCATTTTATAAACAGTGGTTATCACGCGCAATTAATGTACACAGTTCTATGCAATTCTGAGAAAAAATAAAAAAATGATAAAAACAGTAATTTTATTTTCCTTAGTTTAATTTAACGAGTTTGTGAAATTTAACAGGAGCACTTATTGAAACAGGTTAAATTATTCTAAAAATATCGTCTTCAATATGTTTTTTTTTTTTTTTTCAAATATAACTTTACCGAAGCACATATTTTACCATTGAAAATATATCAAAATTATCATTCGCGTTAGTTTAATTACCGCAGCGGAAAAATTCAAATTAATTTTAAGGAAAGTGTCATTTGCGCAAACACATACACACATAAATATGTATATACATATACATATATATATATATATATATATATATATATATATATATATATAATTACAACGTAATTCTTAGGCTACCCCCCATTCGAAAAAATGTCCTAATTTTATGTAACGCAAAATGTCCCAATTTTATGTAACGTTTGTTATATTTTACAGGATTTTTGTTATTGTTATTTAAAAAATGTCACAATTTTATGTAATGAAATATGTAACGAAAAAATGTCTTAATTTTATATAATGAAAGTTAAATGTTAGAATTGGATTTTTGTGGTTATGTTATATTTTTTTTTGTGTTGATGCCAGTAAGAATTACGTTGTAAATTTTGATCATTTTATACATAGTATAGAAGAGAAAGAGACAGAAATGAAAGCAAGAGCGGTCAAGGGGCACAGCCCCTTGCGAGGCCAAAATGACCGAATTTATATATATATATAGTATGTATGTATATTGGGCGAGAATAAGAAGGAGCGAGAAAACGAGAGATTTAGGGTTATCCAGTGAGAGCGAGAAAGGAGAAATAGAGAGATTGGTAGATATACACACATAAGTACGAACACTAAAAATAAATAAATCGATAGCGGAAAACGGTATGGTTTACACGTAATTACGGGTAGCCTGAACGGGTCATTTCAGAATTTTTAGAATATTTTTCAGTGATAATACAGATAGGCCAACTAAATATGATGTCACCTTTTTTATACACCATAAAACTGGGTATTGGTTCAATGTTCAAACACAATATTTTCGTCAGTTATGAACTATGCAGGTTTCAAATTCGTTACTTTTATTCGAATCTACATTTATATAGGGAACTGACTTTATGTCAGTCTTGTTCGTGGCCCGTTTAATTTTAAAATTTTGCATGTACACATTTTCTCTATATTTCAATAATAATCTTTTGGCCAATTAAGCAAGGGAAGTACACCTTTAAATAGACCATTTTTTTTTTAACGTTATTCGATGACTACTCATTTAGTATTGTTCATACACGTAGCTAAACCCATATATCGGATGGTATATTTTCGAGTAAATAAAGGAGGAATCGTCCGAATTTGTCCAAATGATGAGTTGCGCGTAAACGAACATTGAAAAAAAACACAAACATATACAACGAACATAAAACAACTTTTTTTGAAGTTAAAAATTAACAAATATAACAATCCTATCGTAGACTAATATTTGGATAAATCAAAGAATTTCTTAATACACAAAAAGAATGAAGACGTGTTAATCGATAATAGAATGTTCGTGTATTTTCGACTATTGCCGTAATAATGATCGTTCGATTTTAAGGAACTGCACAATTGCAGCTTACTGTTTAGTCCAGCTGGTTAATGTACACATTCTATGGGTACACGATTGCGAAGCAAAACGCGACAACTAAATCGAGAAACATTATCGGATTTGCATACAGCATCTATAATTACTTTTATACTAATGCCATAATTGGTGCTGCAACATTATCAAAACCGTTTAATTCCGTGCCTATCAGTGACTTGACCTACATTTTAAAACGAAATCCGCAAGAAATCGGCTTACACAGATGCTTTCTTCTTAATATATAATGCTTTCTTCTTAATATATAACATTAGCTGCCACTCACAGCTTTGCTGCACATTTATCATGTTTTTTGGATACATTTTCTTTGACCACTACTGTTGTCATCTTTTAATTTTCTCTTTAGCATGCGGTCAATCTTGTACAGTCTATTCAATAAGCTCTACCCCTAAACTATTCGGCACAGTTGATTAAACAGTGGTGCCTAGTTCAAGTAGGACTGTTTCATTTTTTATTTTTTCTTTGGCGCGCCAGCTATAAACGATAAACCCAACGCAAGTGATTTTTTTTTTTCGAAAATTTCAATATGCGGCAGCTGGATTTGAACCAGATTCTACTCGAGAACAAAACACCCAGGCCTGGATTTGGGGCTGCAGCCCTGGGCCCTGCCTTATAAAGGGGTCCCCAAGAGACACCCACTTCCAACATGTAATAAAAAATTAATCTATCATTTGTCATATACATCAACTTTTTTTTAAATAAATAAAATTAACTTTACAGGAGCAAGTGCATTTTTTAATATATTAATAATTTTGTATTCATTTTTATTTCCTCCTAGAGAAGGAAACTCTTCGTATTAGTAAACTTTCGAGTTCCATAAAACGTACCAGAAATTTGTTTTAAAGTATAACGAGTCGGAATTTACGTTTTTTAGGAAATGTCTGTACGAATGTGTATACGTGTGTACACGCGCAACACACGCACACATGCAATCCTTTTATACAAATCTTTTGTTACAATTTGCTGAAAAATTCATTGTTTAAAATTATATATATATATATATATGTATTTTTTTTTAGAATCGAAAATTCTACCCATTGTCTATATGATATTTAGTTTTGTTTACATTAATAATTATATGTTAATTCGTGAATTCAAAATAATATAATTAAATTGAATTAAAGAAAATTTAGTTATTCTATAAAACTGATAATTGTTTCACTTCCGAAAAGGGACCCTAATATTTCCATAGCCCCGGACCTATCGTACGCTTAAAACGGGCCTGAAAGCACCGTTGCCTAACCATCTACGACACAAGGTTGCTCTTTTAGGACTTGTTCAAATTCCGCTGCCGTACATTAAAACTTCCGAAAAAGATTTAATTTGCGTTCAATTAATGTCCATTGATGGGAGAAAAAAAACAAAAAAAACATTTGTCCTAGGGTTTTAAATGTGAATGATCGTAACTTTTCTATTTGTAATTTAAATTTTGTATATAAATAGAATTGTATTAATACGTGTTTATAACGAATTTTTTACTCGGAATTATTATTTGTAAATTATTTTCTTTATTTATTTACCGTTTCTTCCTAGAAGCGTGCCAAAAGTTTGAATGTTTGACATATCTGCTAAACATTCTATTTTTATGGAACAATTCGTTATTATAGAATAAATAAAATATTGTAATGTATACATTACAGTAGTAATATAAAAATAAATAAAAAGAAATTTAAAAAAAAAAAAAAAAAGAAAAATGTTTTTAAAAAAGAAATACCGACTTCAAGTAATATATTATTTATCGAATAATTATTTTTTACTTTTTAGTGAATTTTTATTAAATTTTTATAATAATAAATCTTGAAGTCGGTATTTTTTTTTTTTTAAACATTTTATTTTACAATTTTTAGCATTATACTTGAATTTTTTTCTTATCAAAAATCAACTTTTTTGTCACATTATTCTTCATAATTTATGCTTAAAAAAAAAAAAAAAACAAAAAAAAAACGATTTCTTTATTTTGAACTGCATTTCCGCGCTAAAAACACCAAAAGCCATATTTCCATGGTAATTTGGCAAATTGATAGTATTTTATGTCTATCGGCCGTCTTATATTAATAAAAAATTTGAAGAAAAAAAAATTATTTAAAGAGGCTCTACATTTTTTCATGTTTTTTGGCAAATACTCAGTTTCTGTATTCACCGATTTTCATCAGGACTCACTAGTCTGAATAGTGAACTCTTTCTAATGGATAAAGAATCAGTAAAATTTGTCCATATGAATATGAGTTATGCGCGATAAAATGAAAAAAAAAAAAAAAAGCAGACGCGACAAACGTATATATAATATAATCTCCTTCTTTTTTAAAATTTAAAAAGAAAGCATGGTGAGAAAGAATATGTGCGCCTGCTTGAAATTCTGTTTGTTTGGCGGGGGGGGGGGGGTGAATACACCGTCGCTCGGTCACTGGAGAAATGCACACCCCATTAGTAAAAAATGATAATGATAGGGTCGCGGAGAAGACAAAAAAAAAAAAAGGTTCGCAGAGATACGGCCTTAAAGATTATGAAAATCAGACTGTCGTGGTTTACCTTTTGGTCGGACTAATTGCCTATTTTTTATTCAGTCATTTTTATACATCCTACGTTTTGATTTCTTCAGTATTTTTACTTGCGCTATAGCTTACGTGAACATCCTCCTTTTCTTGCTGTTTTTGGCCCAAAAAAAAAGGGTCTGTATAATTTTTTAACCGTAATTTTCTTGATTTTATGTAAGTGCTTCTGGGTTTCTTGTTTTATATTTCGAATTTCACTTGTGATGGGTTGTAGATTTTTTTAAGTAGGATTTATGAAGTAATTTTAAATTCCATAAGTCAAACCGTTCCTGAACTATTTTGCATATTTCAATTGAATATCTTTGTCGGTTCTGAACCATCTTATCTCGGGATTATTCCGTTCATTATAAGTGTACGGAATGCCACAAAAAATAGTAACGAAGTAACTTGTTTTCTACAAGCCAAGTACCGGGGAAACATGAAGAATATTCAATGTGCGGTTTTTCGTTATTGTTGCCATTTGAATTTGGTATACCGAGACTCCGTAATATCTCCTTTAAATATTATATTTCACTGTAAAATTTTCGTATCGAATATAATTATATAGTTTACTTTTTAATTGCATTTTCTATTAAATTTTTAGAATAAATCTTAAAGTCGATATTTTTATTAAAAAAACGATGTTATTTTTTGAGTTTTTTTTTTTTAGCGTAAATATTTTTGAGCGGTAATAGATCCAGCACAAGTTGTGCGACGTGCGGTACTTTCGGAAGAATGGGGTATTGATTAAAGAGTAAGATGTGTAAATTCCGTCAGTATTGAGCTCGTAAATCGAGCTGTAAGCGTTTCAAATTCATCTTTATTCGAATCTGCATTTAAATAGGAAATCGAATACTTAATTCTCATTAATGATCGCCCATTTCATTTTAAAATTTTCATATTTTCTGAATACTTTAATTATAAAATTTTTTTTTGGCTAATTTTAGCTTAATTATATTAAAGACGGAAATTAAGAGGAAAAATCCTTTATTTATTTGATGACCACCCAGTGTCACTCACCGATATCCAACGGCACTTATACGGAACACTAGTATTCTTTCTAACAAACAAAAGATCATTTGACAAAACCTATATTTTGGTTTAATGTAGAGACGCAGCATTTGCAACAGTGATAGGCACGTAAATGACGCTATGGGTGTTTCAATTTATTCCACGAGATGACAGAATTTCTTTTAGTTTCTATTACTTTTTACTAGTTGTAAGCGTTGTCCAAGCAGTTTTCATACAGAAAAAGTTCGTAATCGGACAAACGGTATTTTAAATATTTTTATTTGACAGTGGAAGATGAAAATTTTTTTCGTCAAGCCCCAGGTAACGCGATATTTCGAGATGTTCTAGAGATACATACAAGAGTGAAAGATGAATCCCCTTGGCCAGAAGATGACCGAAAGAAGAGGGGTTGAAGCAGGGATGAGACTATTTAACATATATACGCAGAGGAAATTATGAAAAACGCAATGATCGGAAATGCCGGGGTGTCAAGATCGATGGATACCCGACAGGATGACAAGTTACGCAGGCGATCAGGTTTTACTGGCACGTTCAACCGGGGAGGAACTGCAAATTATACTGAACAAATTAAACCGAGAACGAAAGAAACGAGGTTTGAAATGAAATGTTGAAAAAACTAAAGTAATGAAGTTCACAACGATGATTCGCAAGTTAAGATAAAAATAGAAGGTGAAACACATGAGACGGTTAGAGAGATACTTGCCCTAACGATGATTGAAGAAATTCGATCGCGCATTGGAATGGCCACACAGGCATTTATCAATTTGCAGGCCCCAGTGAAAGATCGAAAACCAAAAATAGAAACGAAACTGAGAATAAACCAACGTTAAGTGTCGATTGTAAAATATGTATACCTCGAAAAAGCATGGACGTTGAAGAAAGTATCAAGCGACTAAATGCATTTGTGTACGCTTAGGCGAATGTGTGCCGGATTTCGTGGAAAGAGAAAAAAACGAATAAAGAAGTGCTCCAGAAAAGCGAAATGGAGAAGACGGTCCCCTGGTAGATGACTTCCAGAGAAGGAGAATTGCTCATACACGCCGTACAAGGAAAGTTCGAGGAGAAATCGTCACGAGGAAGAAAAAGACTGGAGATGACGACAACCGGATTTGAGCAAAAAAGCGCTCAAGGACGTAATTAACGCTGCAACGGAAAGGAGAATATAAGTTCAAAATCAAGCGACTAAATTACGTGCAATCCGTGGTAAACAAAGACACGCTACAAGACGACAAAGTCCAAAGGCGTTTTCTAAGAGGTTTATGCTCGAGCGGAAACAACAAAATTGATCAGTGTCGTCAGAAACAAATATTAATTTGTCTCAAATTTGTCAACTGAAAAAATCGTTTGAGAGGTGCTCACCTTCACACCCCCCAGTATCGGCACACCTCCGTCTACTCTTTCGTTACTTTTAAAGATCCCTTCGATAAAGTCACAGTTTCCTTCCTCTCTATTAATGTAACATTGTCATTATGATTAATCCAGCTCCTTCTACGGCGATGAACATTAATCACAACGTGTAAACTTCTTAATTATTCAACATCTTAGGAGCTCTCCGTAATCGTTACCGTGCTGTACTCTTCCTTAGTTTTTTTCTTCTGCTCGAATCAAACAGAGGATTATTTTTCCTACTGCTCCTCAGATGGTGCCGCTGACCTCAAGCACCCTCGAAGGTAATAAATGAATCAGTAAGTTAATATTCGACGTTTATCAACAAGATCCACTAGTTGCCGATGGTGTACATTCGTAAAATCCGGCGTGTAAAGAATGACTGAAAAAACCGGCGAAAAAAAAGTTATGAAAACCGCGCGCGCTGAGCCGGAATAGAAAGTGGCTTTGCCGCAGATTGTTACCACTGCCGAAGTAATTAACTCGTTAACTGGACACTGCGATCACGCTGTTACCGGTTATAGACTGGCTAGGCAATATTGGCCAAGCATCGAGCGCTATTATACTTCACCGCAGCAATAGCCGTATTATAAATAGCGTCATTCCAGCGAGAAATCCTATATCGTCTTGCACAAATACATACGTATTCTGCAGCAAATACACTTTTAATAATATTTCACCAAGTCCATCTAAAGAACACATATAATACATTACTGACACGCCTTAGAAGTTCGGTACGTCTTGAATTCCAAATTTGCGAGGCACCCCTTGGCGAGGATTTACGGTTCTAATCGGTTGAATTGTAAAAACCTTCTTATCAGTTATATTCGGTTAATCCGACTAATGTGTGTACTCAAAAACTGAAGTTTCAGAATAAAACAATATAGAAACCTGAAATAATCTACTACAAAAACCGTTGAATTCGAATCTCGCTGAATTCGAATCTCACTGAATTCTAATCTCACTGAATTCGAATCTCGCTGAATTCGAATCTCACTGAATTCGAATCTCGCTGAATATTCTGCAGCCCGATGAAGTATCCGGAAATATATATATATATATATTTAAAAACGTAAAACTAAATAAAAAAAAGTGCGAGGGCAAAAATTATATGTATACACTCACGCGTTGTCCACCCTGTCAGCGAAATTAATCGCGCCACTCTAAGAAATTAACTACGGAAATTAAATTGCTCGTAACACGAACACGTGTTTATATGTAAATTTTGTAACGAATTAACACGAAATTATTATTATTATTATTATTATTATTACATAAAGCGTAATTGCCTAGCAAAAATTAAATTACTTCGTAGCTATGAGATTGTAAATTTAGTTACTTGAAATTTATGTCATATTTTTTAATTCCGTTAGAAAATTTTCCGAGCGGTATTTAACAGAATTTTTTACCGCTATTCTTATTATTAGTACTATTGTTAGTATTATTATTATTATTATTATTATTATTATTATTATTATTATTATTATTATTATTATTATTATTATTTGGAAGAGATAATAATTAAATTCCCGAGATGTTTGGATTTATCCTCCTTTATTTTAAAAGATTTTTAAAAAAATATTTGAACTGCGTGCCATTAAAAGTTGAAGTATCGACTAATCTACATAAATATAAATCGCATGTTGCATTAACGCAAGAAACGATATAAAATGTAATTTACTTAGCAAAAATCTACATGCTGCGTTTTTCTACTGCTCCTGAATTTAATTTTAAAAAGTGTCCCGCTGTAAAATTGTAAGATGTTAATGTCATGAAATTTTACACGAAAAAAAAAAAAAAATCGCGAAGAAAATTTTCACATCAAAAATATATAGCTTCTTCGATTTTTACTGACATCAAAAGAAAACAAGCTATATGCTCGTCACCAATGTTTATTTTATGTTTGTTCGTGCGTAATATCTATGTGTGAAGCGGTTTTAACGTTTCTTTTTACATTCAATGGGGCACGTGCGGTCAGCGGTGATACCAAGTGAGTACCGATGAATACCGACAAATATAGTCAATAAAAAAAAAAAAAAAAAACAAAAAAAAAACAAAACAAAAAAAAACAAAAAAAAAACAAACGTGAATGAACCTTTAGTAGTAAATACAACAAACCCCCAATTACCTTAAAATATTATCAGTTTACCCGAAAAAACTTTATTTGAAAAAAAAAAAAATATATATTTTTCCGTTTTCGGGTATGCCATCGAAGAAGAACAACAGCAGCCCAATCAACCAAAATCGATCAGAAAGAAGATTGCTACTACCTTGCTAATTACTCGGTTGTAAGCCTATATCCTTAACCTACTGCTATCCAGTCGCACCCCAGTGCCTGTTGCACTTGGGATATAGTCAGTGTTAATTTTATATTCTATCCTTCTTGGCTCTCATCGTGAGCTATGCCATACGTTTGCGGCCATGTGTGTTCGAATTGTATTATAAAGGTTTAATTGTCAGTGTGAAATTAACATATTATCCTTCTTTTCGACGTGCGTGAACTACGTCATTGCGGCCATGTTTGCTCGAACTTTATTGCTAACGATATTCTTTGCTTCCATGACGTTTTAGGATTCAATCTACTTATTTATACACACTGTTCTGTTAGTCTAGCTTCTTTGTAGAGATTGTGTTGGTGGCCAGATGGTTTCTCGCCGGGCCAAAAAAAAACAAAAAAAAACGAAGATACCATCGAATTTTAACCTGGTGCGAAATAGAATGAATATGAAAGAAGCCAGAACAGGAACAACGGATAAAGAAGGGAACAAGAGAATATAAGAGCCACTCTGTATGGAGTAGGAAAACCAAGAGATCAAGAATAGAAGAAAGAACGCTCCGAGGAAAGTAGGAGTTATTCGAAGAAAATATGACTGACATAGCACAATCGTCTGCATGAAAAGGACACTACGGAAAAAAGCACGAGGAAAAACGAGAAAGAAAAAAAGCTAACTTTTAATAAAACAAAAACTAAAATCAACCAATTCGAAACATAGCGCGTCATTTACAAGCTTATCACTGTTGGAAATGCTACGTCACTACATTAAACCCGAGATATAAAAGTTTTTGACCATGTGGACTGATTCAAATGATTCTTTATTTTCGAAACGGTACCGATCAATGTTCCATTCGATTCAAATGAAAAAAGAAGTCCTCTTAAAAATTTACTTTTCTTCCTTTTTATAGACGAAAATTATCCAAAAATTTTCATCATTAGAAGTATAGGGAAAATATAGAAAGGCGAAATTTTAAAATTTAATTCGCCGATGACGAGATTAACCTAAACTGTATAAACGTAGATTCGAACAAAGATGAATTTGAAATTACGAGCTCAATACTGACGGAACTTGTACGTTATGCTCTTTAATCAATATCGGGTTCTACCGATAGTAGCATCTCTTGTGGTTGGTCTCTATAACCGCTCAAAAATACTTACGCCTAAAAAAAAAACTGAAAAACAACATCGTTTTTTGTTTTTTTTTTTGTAATAAAAATATCGACTTTTAAAAATTTAATAGAAATGTGATAAAAAGTAAAATTACGTTCGATAAGAAAATTTTACAGTGAAATATAATACTTAAAGGAGATGTCATGATAATTCTCGAACAACGTTAATACCCCAAATTACAGTCTCGGTACTCCAAATTCAAATTGCAACAGTAATCCCCGGTCAATGGCGCACTTAAGGGGGTTGCCACGGGGCCATTGCTCCCCCCAAAAAATCTTCGAAATCTTAATTTCGTTTTGTAATGTTTTGTTTTACTTAATTATTTTTTTAGAAACATACATATTTACTTTTTACTTATATTATAGGGTGATTTTTTAAGAGTTAAGTTTTTCAGGTTGGTAGCACTGGTTGGTATTGGCGTCCAAACGTCGTCATCTGTCAAAATGAAAAAAGTTTTCAGTATACTCTGCCATTTCATCATCATGGAAAGACTTATATAAATAAGCAACGATTGCGATATGGTTGAAATTTATTATCAAAAACCAGTGCTCTGTGAAAAATGTGCATCGTTTGTTACGACCATATTATGATAATCGACACCTGGTGAATCAACAATTCGTGCTGTTATCACCAAATTTGATGCGAAATTTGGTGATAACAGCACGAACTGTTGATTCACCAGGTCGATACAAACGATGCACATTTTTCACAGAGCACTGGTTTTTGATAATAAATTTCAACCATATCGCAATCGTTGCTTATTTATAAGTCTTTCCATGATGATGAAATGGCAGAGTATACTGAAAACTTTTTTCATTTTGACAGATGACGACGTTTGGACGCCAATACCAACCAGTGCTGCCAACCTGAAAAACTTAACTCTTAAAAAATCACCCTATATTACAAGTATAATGTTGTTATATACTTTTAGCTAATTTTTTAAAAATAAAATTCGTATACTTATCTAATTTGTGCTTATTACAAACATAATGTTACGTTTCTGTTATTATTATTTTTTTTTTAAATAAAATTCGTCAGTTTTGTAATTTTTTTAAAAATAATATTCGTTAATTTTGTATTTTTTTTATTTTAATTTACAAACCACGGAAATAGATAGGTACTTAATCGAGGTACCGAGTTTCCACCTAGGAACTCATCTTCTAAATTCTAGTCCCGACCAAAAAAAAAAAATCCTGAGTGCGCCTTTGTCCCCGGTACTTTAATGTGGTTTTAATTGTTATTGTAATTTTAATGTAATATACCGGAGACTCTAATTAAAAATGTCGTTTAAGAATTGTCTATATTTTCCCTTCTTTACGATAGAACATTCTGAAATACACCTATAATATTGTTTTTCATCGAGTAAAATTTTATTTTTTAATTTTCGTCGCGTGTTTATGAAATTTTTAAAGTCAAATTTGAGGTCGGTATTTTTTATTTTTTAAGAAAGAAAAAAAAAACTACTTTATTCATCTTTTTTTTTCAACCATATTTCCGAATATTATTCAATTGACTTCGTGTCTGTATGTAATAATATAAATGGCAAATGTATTACGGACTCGCCTTTAAGGTATAGGTATCAGGTACGGAATTGAACGGTTTTAATAATGGTAAAAGTATTTTGACAAACGTGTAATATATTTAATTAAGAACGTAGTAGGTTAAAAAAACACACACACAATATAATAATATATTTTTTATATTTCGTTTTCGATTATCGTGATATAAATTGTGTTTCTTTCATAACCCGTGTTAAATAATAATGAAGAGTTGCGTACTGATTATGCTGTTGGTATAAAAGTAATCGTAGAAATGGAAAAATACTCGCATGCAATACCTCCCCGCTCAGTCGACCAAAGTAAAAAGGAGCGTACTGTCAAAAAATCCCAATACGAAAGGCAGGATAAGAAAATTTCTGAAGTCAAAAGCAAACGAGATAAGCGAAAACTTTTTAAATAAACCGAACCCGAAAAGTTCCTGTCAAAAAATAATGCGTGCAAATTTTACCGAAAATAAAAGAAAACTGATTACGGACGACAAAAAAAAAAAAAAAAAACAACGAAGGGGTGAGAAGGAAATGTAAGGAAAAAAGAAAAAACGACTCAAAAGAGATAAAAAGTGAAAAGGCAAAGAGTATCGGGTGGAGAGGAGAGAGTGGCGGTCGGCGGCGGCGAATGGATGATGGATAATGAATGGTAGAAACTCGAGGAAGGAAAAGACGTATGTGCGCACATGCGTAATTTCATGCGGCAAGTTGGCGCTCAGAACAAAGACTATCGAACGAAAACACGGAGAGATAGATACGCGACAACTTTCACTGCCCGCTTTATCCTACCAATTAAGAACTAATTAAGAACCGCGAGAAAAACCTGTTTAACGCTACCTGTACTACCACACCTCAACTAAATCTTCAACTACTCTTACACATCCGATAAGACTTCCGATTAGCGAAAAAATTCCGTTCCTGCTTTCGAAACACAGCAGTCGCCGAAATAATGGAAGAGTGCAAAGTTATTTCAAAATCTGGAACGGTTTTTACTGAATTACCCATCGCACTACGAGAAGGAGGGGCGGCATAATGAAAATAAATTATTCAATTTATTTCTACAAGAGCGCGCTATCTCGAGTTGCAAAATTACGCTCTAGATTAGTTTCCAGTGAACCGGTTTAAAAAAGCGAATTAAAACTATTATCTATAAAATCATACAAAATAATTATACGTATCAATAACAAAGATATAAAAACACGCAATATATTATTACAGTAATCGAAAATACAAATATAAATAAAGGAAAACCAGACTAGTTTCGAACTATATCGCTGATGTACCATTATCAAAGTGTGAAATAAGCGATTTTTAGAAACTCCTTCTCCTCTCCTCCTCCGTTGACTACCGTCCAGGACGACCACAGAATGTGAGTATCCATATCCACCCGCTGTTGCTGACATAAACAGTGTCGGACTGATTTTTAAAAGTTAAACACGAGGAGGACGTGCGCAAAACGAAAATTCCGTGTCATGATAAAGAGACGCAGCAAGGCTAGTATCGAAATTCGCTACGATTCTTCAGAACGGATTAGAAGAGTGTTTAGGTGAATATTTTTACATAGGAAAAAAAAACAAAGAAGCAACCCCTTTCGATGGAAAATAAGCAAAAAAAAACGCGTACACTTGTTCGAATATTAGTAAAAAGTCATGCTTGTCGCCGCCTTCTTTAATATCCACGGTTTATGACAATAACGCTAGGTAAAATAATTAACTAAGGAATTATAAACGAGTTTTGGAAAAATTGCGTGTATTAGAAGTGTCCCAAATTACGGATGATTAATTGGAGCAATTATGCCAAGCAATCGAGAAAAAAAAACAGAGTCCTCGAACAATCTCTCCATATACCGCTAGATTCGGAGCATCGTTTGGTCTATTCTTTCTTTTTGCCGAAATAAAGTCTTTGCCGAAATAAAGTCTTTGTCGAAATAAAGGCCGAAAGAAACCGATTTTTCAACGGTGCAGGAGTTGGAGGGTATGCAGAAATATTTTGAGTAGCAGAATGCACGAGGACTTCCTGTGATGTATACGAAGTGATTGAAGTTACAGCATCGGTCTGGTTAGTTTTTATCAGATCGTCCGTACGTTCATCACATTTGTGCTTTCCTTTTTTTCTTTTTATATATCCAATTTTACGAAAAAGAAAAGAAAAAAAAGGTATGAAAAATATTTTTCTGTAATAGTGACGTAGCTTTCATCGACACGGAATAATAAACGAACTTTCATCTAATCCATTCGAAATGTAGATTACTAAAGCTATTAACGAGCTTCGCTATTAAAATGCTTTTGTTTCGAAAAGTGCTGAAAACGCGCTCTAATAAATACGACGCGGTATGACGTAAATTGGTGGCAGGCCGCAAAACTGTACATATCACGAAAGTTTCCGAAAATGAGGAAGTAGATATGTAGCCGTTTAAAGTGCTCTCTCCCCGTACCTAATTAGAGACCTTTCGCCAACGTGTCAGTTTTATTTCTGAACAATAGTTGAAAGAACAAATGTTACCCCTACCACCGGACCTTTTTGAGACACGTTAAACCCGTAATTAAACCGCAGTCCCTTCTTACCCGCTCGAAAGGAAAACATTACTACCCGTGAGGAGTCTTGAGCCTTTAACCGCTGCGTACAGGACAATCAACTTTCTGCCGTTATATTCTAAAGTGCTTGGCCCGATACCCCGCTATTAACACATCACCCCTTTGCAACTACTTTGTGCATAACCAACGATCGATCCTCTTGATATAAATCATTAATATCATTAACAGCAACTGAATCCTTCTTTAAATTTATTAAAACTATTAAAGTTATTCTTAAATAATGATAAAAATATATAGACATTTATTTAAAACAAAAAAAAAACAAACTTGCAGCACTTTTTAAAGTAATACGATGAATATGGCGTATTTTCCACGAGCCTATTCGAGCCAAGCATGACAAAAAATATCTGTGAATTCTTGCTAGAAACGTTTATTTATTTCGCTCTCAGCGATGCTACCGCGGGATTCCACGGAAAATTACGTTTCTTTTATTTCTTTTAAAATTATTATTACCATAATTTCGTATTAAATCGACAGGTCGATTTTTTTTTTAGCTATACATTTAATTGAACAACCTGCACCTATGTTTCTTCGACGCCGAGCTCGGAATAACAATAGATTCATGCACACATATCGCGAACAATAACAATTAATATGAAAATAAAGTGGCGAGATGATTCGAATGCGGCTAAGCTGACGAGCAATTACCCCCCCCCCCTTTCTTGGCTGGTTTGATGAACTAGGGGTTTCGCTTTATTTTATAAATCGTCCGTGAAATTTCTCCCGGAAATTACTTAAGCGATGATACTTCGGGATAATAATATCCAAAATTAATCAACACACTAGGTCAGACATTTCTCTCGAGACAATCTGCGTCTTCTTTTTGACTGACTGCAGTCAACTGTTGAACGGACGAGTGAAAAGAAAAAGGCTAACTTTTTATAACTAAGTGAGCATCTCACTAATTTTTTACCGAAGGAGAACAACTAATTGACCTTCTTCGAAGAGTTTTTTTTTCCCGATCTTTTGACGCGCATCTTCATCAACGCCGATCCTAAGGATCCAGTCGGCTCTCACCGATGACTACACACACCTTACCTCTCGAATTTTTTTTCCTCGCATTTATTACATTTATCATTTTCAACGTGTGTATACATTACAAACATAAGAGAAGTGTGGTTAGTGTGTCATGAAAAAAATTTGATACAAATCGTAACGAGATTTCTTTTCATTTTTAAAAATACAAAATTCAATGGTAATCACGTCCGCTACCATACACTTCCCCACACGTTGTTAGGTCTTACTCGCAGTGAAACCGCATTCTGGCGAATATTTTTCGAATACGGGCACGAAAATAATCAGTCACCGAGTTTCGATACTGTGTACTGTTGCGAATTTATTTTATTTATTCTGGAGTAAATGAATCAGAATCGTTTAAAAGCGATGAAACAAATTCAATTTTAAAATTATTATCTTTTTCAGATTTTCAGATTTTTAAATTTTTTTTTTTTTATTGGTTTTATTTTTTTGCAATTTCGAACTGTATACCATAAATACTTTTAATCGAATACGTACACTAAATTTGTTATATGAAAATACGAATGAACCTCGACAATTTGATATGACTACGGTATTAGTTGTTTAATAAAAAATTTTGAATAGTTTTGATAAAAAGTTTAAATCGACAATTCAAGCATTCCAAGTCACATTTTATTATCTACTAAAAAAAAAAAAAAAAAAGCGAAAGAAAAAAGCAAAAACGTTTTACATTATTTTCTGACTAAAGACGGAAGTTTTTTTACATTTCATCGATATTAAAATGTTTTTAAAATTTTGCGGGTACTTATATTTGTCATAAGTGTTTTTAAAAAATAATCAAATGAGGAACCGATCGACAAAAAAAAAAAAAAAAAATTCTATTCGAAATAACATTTAAAAACAAATTTTGGGAATTAAATTCGTATTAAAAATATATGTAGTTTTTATGATTTTGAATACAGCGATATTGAAAATTTTTAAAAAATCGTACTTTATAAGCTAAAGTAACGAGACATCAACAACGGAATTAAAATAAAAACAAAAGTTCGGTCATGCATGATGTTTCATGCACTCCAGGGATTCCGTATGTAAGTTAGAAATAAATCTATACATTTAAATAATACTAATTCAAAACAAAAAAATTTGATTTTTCGCAGCGCAGTAGGTAAAAGGTATCGCGTCAACTTCGAAAGTTTCGATAAAGAAATGAAATACGGGTTCGTTCCCGACAAACAGCGCTTTTCCCATCGATATGCATCGAAAAAAAAATATTTTTTTCAAAAATTTCGAGCTTTCAACGCCCCGAGGGCCTAAATATAAAGTTGTAAACTCGGCTTTAGTTTTCCTATAAAGCGGTGGTCCTCCTTTAGGCATATATTTGAGATACGTTTTGGTTCCCTTAACTTCTTTCCTCGGGCGTAAGCAATTTACGTGAACATCCTTCTTTCTATTTTTTTTTTTGCTGTTTTTGGTCCCAAAGGAGGGGGTCTATATAAGTTTGTAACCGTAATTTTTTGATTTTATGTAAGAATTCCCGCGTTTTGTTTTATATTTTGTTTTATATTTTGAATTTCACTTATTTATCTGGTGATGAGTTATGAATTTTTTAAAGTAGGATTTATGAAGTCATTTTAAATTCCATATTATACATTCTCGACGGTTTTTCAGGTCTTTTTTTTTTTTTTTTGTCGTACAGACTAATCAATTATCTTCAAGTTACAGATATTGTCACAGATAGAAGTTTAATTGTAATTTACGATCCAATTTCGAAGTTTATACTTCAAACCGTTACTCAACTATTGCATATTTTAATTGAATATTTTGTCGTTTCTGAACCATCTTATATATGTATATATTCACATACATTATCAAGCATCTCCCAATCCTAAAAAAAAAAAAAAAAAAAAGAACATTTCTCATTTCTAGGCCGGATTACCGTGGGCGGTGAAACTGTTGCATAATATAAATACTAGGATTTAAAGTTTATTGATAACAGCCATGGTATACCGTTTTGTAGGTAGACACGCCCTTGAAACAGATGCATTATTCAAGAGTCCTGTGCGGAGATTAGAAACATATTTGAGTACTGTCCATTTTTAAACATCATAATACACGCGTTAACTTATTTTAAAGCTATATTTACACCGAAACGTACACTGACTGCAATAAAACGTCTTCTTAGTAATGCCTATTTCACTATATACAGAGTCAGACTAAATGCCGATATTCCTCCGAAATAAGTCATTAAATTTATTGCAACAGATTTTCTCGTTTTCCACAGATCTCTACAAAGCATGCCGTAATTGGTTTGGGTAGTGGTGGTTCGTCCGGTGTTAGGACCTTTGAAAGTAATCAAAAAAAAAATGTCACCTGTGCCGGGTTAATATCCGTAGTTGACGCCCCCCCCCTCCCACCCAAAATAAAAATCATTTTAAAAGTTTTCAAAACATCGTTGAAAGTTTAATTACTTTTACATCATTAAATTTACTTAAAAATGTTATCTTTAGCCAAAAAGGCTTATAACATTATTTCGCACAGGAGAATTTCTTGGCCGCTCATATGTATTATATACGTATAATAGTGGCTATACTAGTACTATTTAAAGGGCGGAAGAAAAACAAAAATATAGAAAAAAAAAATTTTTAAAAAATTGTTTCTGTTCACGGTCTTGCGATGATTACTACCATGACTCTAGGTTATTTTATAATCAAAACTTATTACTGTAAAGCGTTTTTTTTTGTTTTTGTTTTTGGTAGTTACAAAATTTTACCGCCAATTTTAATGGAAAGGGTATAAAACTTTTTCAAAGAATATTCAGGCGGTGTATTTAATTCTTTTAGCGGAATTAAAGAAAAAAAAAAAAAAAAAAAAAACGTTTCAGAACGATAATATAAATGATACAATTATAAAGTGTTTCGAACACAGTACTACTTAATGGGGTATATCATATACACAATATGCATCAGTCACCGAGAAAATCAAATATTTACATTCTGGCTAAAAACGTGTTCCACGTTAAAATAGAAAAAAGAAATTAGCTAGTAAATGTGTCGTCCTTAAGCGAGCTGCATACGGAGAAATGATAGCATACTTTCTAGAACTTATGTTTTTCTATAAGCGCCCACAATAATTGTATATTGACCACCACCGGGGGGAGATGGGAGATGGGCATTAAAACTACGGCATCACCGAATACAATATCACGAATAATATCACTTACCGAAAGACAGTCTCCGTGGAACGTTGAAATAATGTTGAATTCAACAGTTTTGAAAAAAATTTAACGCGGACATTAAAATAACAACGACAACAATAATAATAATAATAATAATAATAATAATAATAATAATAATGATAATAACAATCAACGTTTTCGGACGAAAATAGGGTTTATTAAAAGTAACAAATGAAAAACTTCCGATCACTTTCGTTTAAAGTAGCTTGATACACATACGCGTTTTGAACCGAAATACGCGGGGATCCGACGTTTCACTTCCGTGTAAATAAATGCCCGCGATATTATAAAATTCGAACAGAAAAAAAAAAAGAATTAAAAGTAATTAATAAGAAGCGACTCTTGTCGATACAGCTCGAACTATCAGAAATCGCACTGAATATCGATAGAATTTATTAAAAAAATTGCGAAATTACAAACGTCAAAATTGAAATCGAAACAAACATACAAAAACCGAAACCACAACAACGACGCTTCCAATACAATAGAGAAATTCAACCGACGCACGACATTACGCGCGCTCGTCCACAATAACGCCTTGGTCTCTTTCTCGCTCAGATCGAACGTCTCTCTGTCGTCGATGTTCAATGCGCGCGCACTATACGCATTGCGCAAAGACTTGCTCGAACATGTAAATAACGTGTTGTTTGCGCAAACGTAGCCCAGCAGTTTGTCTCGTTCTTCGTCGCTCGTCGTGCTTCCAGCGCACTAGCGGCATCCAGTTGCACTCGTACCTGCCACTCGCTTGCCAGTGAAAGTGCTACAAATAGCATTTTCATCGATGTCCCGGTCGTTAAAAGTGGCGACCCGGATTGAAAATTAAACGGGGCTTCCGCGATAACGCGATCTTTTCGGTATAGGTGTACTGCTCTAATCGTCGTTTCGTTTAAAACCGAAAATGAAATAAAACTTCGAGCCCGTTTGCGAGTACTCTAACATCACACTCGTCGGCTTATTTAAAAGGGTCTTTTCGAGTTCCATTTTGGCGTTTGAACGATTTTTGAAAAGGAGCGGCGCCGCTGTACTGTGATAAACGGTTTTCGTTGGCAATAATCGAATTTCATGCTACGTTAGCGGACAAAATAAAAATCGGCCTACACCGAAGGTCATCCCCATTCGAAGTGAAAAACGACAAAAGTTTCTGGGTCGAATTGAGTTTTCAAATTCGGCACCCGAAAAAACCGACCTTCCATTTTATATTGGGCCAACTAACCGAATGTGTGTCGACAGGCCATTGTAATTTGAAGGAAAATTAAACACGACTGATTTTTTCTTACGTGTCCGTAAAATTCGCATCTACTACATGTAAAAAATCTGGTACGCAGTATAATAGAATCTTGAACGTTCACATGAATTAAAACAACGGTGATTATGAATAAATCAAATTTTAAATTTCATATTTGGTTAAAATTTTTTTTTTTTTTTGAAATTACCCTTCATTACTAATTGAAAATTAACTCTATAATTGTACGGACAATTTTCCAGTATATTTCCGAAATTGTTCAATCCGAATCAAAATTTTTAATTTATAAAAATTTTCCGTTTTTATGATACAAATCGAAATGGTTTAAACGAAAAATCTGTTGCTTTCTATCTCATAATTGATTACTTCGCTTCATAATTAAAAGTTTAGGAAAATTAAAATTCTAGCACACATTTAAATTTCCTTTTTTAGCCAGCCGCTGTGGCGAAGTTGGTTAGACAGTACTGTTTCGTTCGGAAAAAAGCCGGGTTCGAATCCTACTGCCGCACATTGTAACTTCCTAAAATTTCACCTATGTTGAATTATAAAAAAAAAAAAATTTAAATAAACTTCCTTTTTTACTATTCCGACTATGGCAATTTAATACAATGCTACTCTACACAACAGCCGACCTGTTGCTACACAAGGCGTATTAATTTAAAATAATACTAAAACGATAATGGGATTAATAATATTTTTTTTTTCTTTTTACAAATTCCATGTTTATACATTAATCAAATACCGCCGATTTTCTATTTCATGTATAATATGTATATTTGTACTTCATAGTAATGTGTGCGAGTACGCTTAAGAATTATTTAATTACCTGGTAATTAAGAATTAAAATAAAAATCACGAATTATTGTGCATCTGTACTTGTTTTGATTTATCGGAAGTTTATTTTGATTGGAAAAACTGTTTCAAGTTTTATGAATTTCAATATTTTTTTAAATCTTTTTTTCTTCTTTTTTTTTTAAAACAGACTAAAAATGGATAACAAGAATTTTACATTGGTACCCACGAGGAATAAAAAGACCCCAGAAGCGACCGCACTTGAGGTGGTACTATGAAATTAGACGAAAACTGGGGGTCACCTGGACCAGAATTGCCCCAGACCGGCAGAAATGGCGAAAAATAGTGGATGAATAACGGACCACCTAATCTGGAATTCAATTCAAGAAGAGGCTACACCATGAAATACTGGTTGATCAGCTGTCGAATAATATATACCGTGTTGTAATTGGCTACTTAGGTGTTGCGTGGGCTCTTTTAAACTAAATAAAGAAATAAAGAAATATAAATATAAATAAATAACGACGAGGGGGAATAGGGATTTAGTCAACTTGTTACTAAATTTCAAAGATGATTAAGAAAGAAGAAAAACAAGCATTTTTAGCGAGCCTAAGGAATAAGGCAGCATTCACTTATTTATTGTTTTAATTTATTTAGGCTCGTCTGCTGCGGGCATGTTAAGCAGACATATAAAGCTAAAATTTTCAACATGGGACAACATAAACTCAACCAGCTACACCGCGGTGGTTGGCTAACGACGCCAATTAATTTTTCCGGACCACTGGACTACCCCCTATTTTTCGCCATGCTCCGACTGCGAATTAATTTTTATATTAAAAATGCTTGGTCAGGCAAGCATCTTTAATATAAAATGTAATTATTCAAAATGCATCGGAAATGCATCATTATGCACGTCGCCAATTGTTAAAATTAAAGGCAGATTTAATAATACTTTTATTAATTATATTTTACGGAAATGACAAATTCATGTTTAATTTCTGTAGTCTAATTTTTTATACATAAGAGTTTTTTTTGGCTTGCTTTGCGTAATTTTTAATAATCTGTATTTTAAAAATAAACATTTATTTTAATTATAAGGTTTTACCTGATACACGCGCACTTTGTTTCGTTATTTCTCCCTTTTCTTTTATATATTAATTTATGGAAATAAATGTTGTGCCGATTATATATTACATTTCGTCGTTTAAAGAAGTACTTATTTTAGCTTTAACCATATTTCGAAAAAAAAACTAAAAAAAGAACAAAAAAAAACTAAAAAAATTGTGAATATGCTGAGCTGATCAACTTTTTTACATTATTCTTTGAATGTTTCGGTTTGAATAGTTAGGTATTTTGCTTCGTTTGTTTTTAGACGTTTTGCCGTTTTTAACGTATTAATTTTTTGGGTAATTTTTGGTTACTCCATTTGTTTTTTAATGTAAGATTTGTCCTTTTTTCTTTTTCTTCTTATGTTTTTCTAATTATCGCGAAATTAGATTATTTCTTGCTTCTCTTTCAATAACAATCCGATGTTATCGTCGTTTATGAGCTGTCTAATTGCGTTTTGTCTCGTATAGACTAAAAATTATTATTCTTTCGCTTCGAATTTTGGGAACCTTATTTTTTTGTTTGTTATATTTTAAAGTTAAAAAAAAACATATATAGTGGCGAATAAATATCAAACTTAAAATGAAAAAAAAAAAAAAAGAAATAGATGTAAAAAACAAAAAAGCGGGGAATGTTAAATACATATTAGCCTTGTGCAGGCGTGTTTGCGCGTAGTCCTGCCGCTATGCGATCGCGTGTGTGGTAACACCAGTTAACGTAATGGAAAAAAAAAAGAATACAACAGATTTCACGTTTATCTGAATAATAATTAAGTTATTTTTGTACCTAGTGTTTTTCAAGTTTATATTCCGTTTCGAAGTGTACGACGGATTGGTGTCATTCGGAAAGTTTCTTAAATATGGCAGTGTACTAATAAAGGCAAACTTTCATAAAGTAAAATTAGAGAGAAATGGTTCCTGTTCGCTTCGCTCGCTCAACTACCGCCACACCCTCGACTATTATTTATATAATAGTGAAAAATCATAATTTAAATGATCAGCTACTTAAAATAAAATAAAAAAATTTGCTCCATGTTCATGGTAAAAGAAAACGCAATTTAAACATAGTCAGAAATAAATAAAAGTTGAGAATTTGGATTGCATCGAGAAAAATTTGTTGAATAATAAAAGTAAAAATCCAACCAATTATTTTCAGTTATTACGGAAAATGAAAAATTTCGAAAAATCTTTATATAATAGAATTATAACTGGAATTTCTTCTACCTATAGCGGTTTTGATAAAAAGTTGCATTCAGACTTGAACCAATTTCGGAAATTTATATTTTTCCGTAAATTTTGCTACAAAAAAATTCCAAAAAACTGTTTCCTAGCATGAGCTGTAAAAATTAAAATTGTACACTTGATGCCAGAGCATTAGCTAAAATGTAGGAACTAAGATTGAAATACTAGCAAAAGGTCAACGTAAAGAACAAAATTTGTATTTTGCACCTACATAAATAACATTAAATCGTTATATTGAAACAAATATAAAATACAAACATTTTTTTTTTTTTTTTTTTTTTTTCATTTAATCATCCATTACAGTCAAAATTATAAAAACTTTTTGGAAGAATAGAAAAAAAAAAAAACCTTAGAGCTAAACAGGTGTAAAACTATAATAATGATAATCGCAATATTTAATTTATAATTGTAATGCAATAATCTGACAATGGTATCCAAGTACGTTGGAAATGTTAAAACATAAATTATTTTCGTTGCCTCTAATCGCTTTTCTTCCAATTTGTTGACTATCTCCGAATCCATGAGCGCCCTATCTGCTCTTCCCTTTCTGATTATTCCTGTGATTTCATTATTCTCCATATACATTTACTCGTACGTACTCTTTCCTCCCGCCATTCGATTCATATTGATATTTGCTATGCGTGTATGTACCCCCTTGGGCATCTCTGGCAATCAAGCAGCTGATGTTTTCGGGTTCGCGTTCCTCCTACCGCTTCGTTTCTTAAAACCTATCTCCTTCCATTGTGCAAGAGTTGTCGTCCAGATTTTCGTCGGATATATGTGATTCCTCTTTTTTTCGAATAATTGCTCTTTTCATTTGTCTCTTTAACCTAGTCCTTCTGTTAATTCGTGTTTTCTTTTGTTTTCCTCACTTCGCCGTTTTGCTCTTGGCCATATTCGGTTATCTTCATCCCGTTTCCGCTTTTGGTTGATTTCCGGCCTTCATTGTCCCCTCCATTCAATTGATGCAGTTATCTGAAACATTTATCACGTGTTTATTAAGCGCTCATCTCTTTCTTGCTCCGTACTCCAGTTTACTGAGATCTTCCTACTCCTTATAGCGCTTCTTATGTTCTGTCCTTTCCTTCCCCGTTCATTATTCCTGCCACATCGTTTACTGCTTATTAACAATACCTGATCGGATTAATAACCATCTCTTCCTCCTTCTAATTTTTCTTTGCAGAGGTCGGTAGTTAACGAGCCTCAAGAAAAAAAAAACAATTAATAATACGTTTTTCATATATTTTTGATAATTACTACAGTTTTATGAAAAAAAATTAAAAAAAGTAAGGCGAATATTTCTTAAAATAATTTAACGGAATCTTGGTGCATATCATGTAAATATATATATATATATATATTAATGACAACGTCATCTTAGCCCAACCCCCACTACTTTTTCTGTCACAAAACTTTGTCCCAAAATGTGACATTAAATAAAGATTTACTTTTTTTTTGTCGCACAGTAGGAAAGGGTGACGTTGTCAATTTTCCTCATTCCGTACGAGGTATAGGAGTGATAGAGCTGGGGCCCGACGATGTTCCTAGACGGAGTTAAGGGGCGGAACTTCTTGCGAGGCCCGAAGGGCCGCATTTTCATATATACTATTTTATAAGTAAATGATATATAATTTTTGGGGGTATTGATTGGATGATGAAACAAATTTAAATTTGGTGGTGCAAAATGTGCAAGGAATAAAATTTAAGTCATTCGACACATCTCAGTCGGCCAACTGGTGGTGGACGACAATCAAGCTGGTCTCTCCCACTAAAAAATGGATATATAATTTCATTGTAGTTGTGGTGCAAAATTTCTAAACGACAGTGAGTAATGATGCATGTGCATTCTAAATAAATCATTTTTTATTCAAAATTTATATGGAAAACAGTTTGACTGACATTTGTGAACAGAGCTTGACCGGTAAAAAACTAAATGTTACCTTTTTTAAAAAACACTTTTATTTAATACTTACAATAATCATTTACTAACGCAAAAACCACTCTTAATTTCCGATGATAAACTATAACCAAAAGAAACAAAAATAATTTTTTAAAAAAGTGTATCTTTTAAATGTACTAAAAAATGAAAAATAATATAAAAGGTGATAAAATTAAATGTAAAAGCGTGAGTCCCTGAATGTACATACATATATGAGTGTAAAATTAAAGCACCCCGCACTCAAGGACATCGCCAGCCGATGATTCAGTGGGGGGCAAGGTGATAAAAAGAGGATAAGAGTTATACGATGAAAAATAAAATGTATAGTTTGTAAAGGCTTAATGTTTTATTAAACAAGAATAAAATCTTAATTAAAATTTCGTGGGTTTCTGGCAAATTATTCTACTACTTTATATTATAAAACTCTTCCAAATTGTCCATGATTACGCGCCTATGAATACTAAGTTTCGCGGCTCCAGGGGAGGGGGCAACGGCCCTTCTCGACTCCCTCTTGACGACGCCCATGCCCGCACTTATTATAGTTTAGGAACTTCTTTTGAAATTATCATTTAAACAATGTTAGTTTTTATTTTGTGGTGCACTTAAAAAATAAACTTTTTTTTCGAAAATATTTGTTTAGTTTAGTTATGGCTTATTATCAAAATCTACGATTAGTTATTTTTCTGTAAATGCATGAATATTTTAAATGTTAATCTTTTTTTCGAATTTATTTTATTCTTTACTTTTTAGTATCGTTAATAAAAAAAATAATATTTTCTGCTAGTATTTTTTTTTAATGGAAAATGCGGCACTATTTCTAGTGAACTTTATTCATATACTTCTGCGGAGCGCTATCTATCGACGAAACTACCATTTGTCTGTAGTTGTGATGCAAAATTTCTAAACGGCAGTGCGTAATGGTGCATTCTTTATAGTGCCATACTTAATTCCTGACTGTCGGTGACCACCTGTACATGTCAGCTGTACGGACACAGGCATAGTGTACTAGGCAATTGGTATATGCAGTACGAATGTGTAGACGTGCAGTACTTCATTCGGAATTGATTAGTAATCGTTTGATTTATCGATTGCAGTTCCATGTGTATGTCTGCTGTGTACCTAACTAGCGCGCATATGATGGTATTGCATATGCATTCTAAATAAATCATTTTTTTTATTCAAAATTTATATTGAAAGACAGTTTAACTGACATTTGAACAGAGGTAGTAAAAACTTGCATCTTTTATTCTTGACCGGTGAAAAACTAAATGTTCCCTTTTTTAAAGAACGCTTTTATTTAATACTTACTAATAATCATTTACTAACGGAAAAACAACTCTTAACTTCTGAACCATCGTGACACGCTCAAAAATCATTATAAAAAACAATGAAAAAACAGTATGTACTTATTGAAAATTGAAAAATTAGTTACTTATTCTTATATTGCCGCAGTAGACGAATCGTTTAAAAGAAACAATAGTTGTCTATCTAAACTGGAAGTAGGTAAAATTTGAATTGTAATTCGATTAATTTAGACAGATATACGCAACGGGGACACACGAATTCCGCACCAACCCGTAACGCAACGGGAAGTCGGACTTGAATTGCGCGCCGTCCCGAAATAGCCCGCCCGCTGGGAACTCGAATCCCGCACTGCCTTTAAGAAAAAATACTTTGATTTTATAAAATCGACGAAGAAAGGATAAAATGAGTAGAAGTCACTCTTTTAGTGACTTCCAAAATCGATGGAACGTTTGCTTTTTGGAATAACGGAACTACATTTCGGTAACCACCTTTAAGGTTTTCGAAAAGTAGACTATTATCGAATGTCGCCTATGCAACGGAGTTAAGTAAGAAAAGCCCTACGTGGCAAACATTGTATTTACGTTTTTTGCTGTATTTTGTCGCCCAAAAACATTTTATAATACAATAAATACGCGCGAGTGTATTAACATAAATGTGTGTAAAAAGTTTTTTTTTAATTTTTTTATTTTCGAACACACCGATGAGGAACCACGGTAGGCATTAATACGAGAATTGTATATTATAAGAAATACTGAAGAATTTTTTTTTTTCTTTATTTTCGAGTCGGCTCTTAGTATATATTTTCAAATTCAAATTCAAATTTATATATTTTACAAAGAATGACCCACAACAAATGCGCAATCATGCGCGGACTGTGGCTATAACAAATACGTGTACGAAAAAAATGTAACAAAATATGCGTATACAGCAAAATATGTATCGTAAGACTACAAATTAAAATTTAGCTACTATACGTTGTAAAATAGACAAAATAGAAATAAAACAAGGCGCTGAAAGCAAAATAAAACGAATTATTCATTCGGATAAATTACAATTAAAACTAAATTGATAAATACCAAATATAAAACAAAACATCTATATACGTATAAACCATATTGTATATCTGTCTTCTTACTATCCGTCACTCATTCACTCATTCGTTCACTTACTTACAAGTGGACACACAACCCACACACGTCTGTATACACGTGCCTGTAAAATTTGCGAAAATACCTAAACACATTCTAATAGCACACTGAGTTTCCGTACGCACAACCCACTCAAAATATACAAGCAGGTACCAACATACATTCACACATATATATACATATATTTAGACTGCAATACACACATACATGATCAAACAGAGCAAACAAATGTACAATACAAAAATCTCTTCACAGTTATGTTTCATTGGTGGATAAATAATAAAAATAAACCTATAAAATACGCAGAGAAAATATTATAATCATATATGATCCTAGTTATTAAACAAAATAAAATAAATTCAAAATAAACATTAAAATTAAATAACATTGTTAATACAGGGGCGGATCCAGAGAGACATTTGGGAGGGGGGGAGTTTTTTTAAAAATTAAGAACTGTATTTCAATAGCGCTTTTTTTTACAATAGGAGTTTGCGTACAAAAGCGCCAAGCCAAGCACCGCCGTTAGCCTTAATCTTGACCTAGAACCTTCCTACAATAAAACTTAAGTAATAAACTTTAAGTTTTTTTTTGTTTTTTGTTTTTTTTTATATCGGGGTTTGAGAAACTTAATGCTACATGATCCGATGGGTTATTCATCGTGTACTTATTTAATAAACAATAATAATTTTATTGTTTTTTTTATTTTTATTTTTTTTTCTGAAAGACGCAAGTGTGATTGATTTCGGTTTGATTTACCATTTAAGCTAGATTGTCTTGTCCGGGTATTAATATTGAAAATTACATACATATGTGTTAATGAGTAGATTTTAAGTGTAATGTTTTTTATTTAATTGAGTAATGTAAATCACTGTAGGTTGTTATTTTTGCCAGTAAATTTTAGTTTTAAAAATAAGAACGCGAATTTTTGAAATTTAGTTGCCAAAATTGAATTGCTCAAATTGAGGTTTTCTATGTTGAAGTGTCCGATGTTGTCATACTTACTGCAGTGAAAGATTACGTAATTGGCGTTTTCAATTTCCCCACAGTCACATTTTTCGTTTTCAGTAATTTTGTATTATTTTTTTAAGTAGGCTCCTAAGTGTCCGTGGTCAGTGAGGAGTTGGGTAGTGTAAAAGTCAAATGTTAACTGTAAAACTGTTCTAATATTTGGGATTAGCCTGTGGGTATACTGGCCTGCTGTATCTCTTCCCCAGGAGTTTTGCCATATGGACATAAAATAGTTTTTAATGAGTCTTTTGAGTTGTTCTAGTGACATTTTTATATGTAAGTCATGGTGGATAAGCATGTAGGAACTGTTCTGAAGAGGATTTATTAGAGGCAGGAAGTTCATTATTTGATAAACATGATCGTTAATATATTCAAAATTTGTATGATCTTTTATGGTAAAAACGATTGATCTATAATTAATTTATAGGTCTAGTGGAAGGACGCCCGTAAGAGCAACAGCGGCGCTGTGAGAAATTTTTCTATAAACTCTGCGGGTGTTTATTAAGTATTTACGTTGTGTAGAATAGACTTTTTGCTTTAGGATTTTCTTTTTTAGGTGTTGGAAAAACACAGAGCTACAGTAATACCGTGTATTCTCAACAAGTGACTTGTACAGTACAAGTCTGTATCTGTAATCAAAGCTCCATGTATTTCTGCACACTTTTATTAATTGATAGTATTTAGCGTCTAACTTAGATGTAATGTAGTCTATGTATTGTTTAAAGAAAAGTTTATTGTCTAATATAACTCCTAGGTATTTAAAATGTTTGACTACTTTCAGAGTGATCTTCCTGTAAAGTACTTTATTATTTTTCATTTTTAGTTTCAGAGAGTTTGTGAAAAGGGACACAAAGCATTTTTCAGCTGAAAAATTAAGCGTTACTTCATTTAGCCAGGTTCCAAGTAACTCAAGCGTTTTGTTAGCTGTTCTTTCGAAATTAACTTTTGTATCGTCCGATATTATGAACAGTAAGTCATCTGCATATGCGCATAGGTCAACGTTCTTGTCGTATAGTAGAGCTTGGTTGAATAATATATTCCAGAAAAGTAGACCTAAAACATTACCTTGTGGGCAGCCTTTATTGGTTTCAGTGTTGACACTATGATTACTTATTTGAAGAGTTATATGTCTGTTTTTAAGGTAGAAATATATTGTACTTAGCAATGGTATGTCTTTGAACAGAATAGATTTTAAAATGTCAAACAAAGCTGGATGCCAACAGTTATCAGAGGCTCCTTTGATATCAACTCCTATGACGAGAACGTTCGATTTTTTCTTAAGGCTGCTGCTAATCTTGCTTATCGCATAATTCACAGCATGTTATGTGGACAGACCTTGTCTGAATCCAAATTGTCTTTTATCTAAAAAGTTTGCTGAGTTCAGATGGCAAGTTATCCTATTTTTTAATAGTTTTTCGTAAATTTTGCTTACAGTATTTAAAAGACATATTGGACGATAGAAGCTTATGAGATTTGCACCTTTGTTTGATTTATGAAGTAGGATTACATTTGTTTCGCGCCAGAGTTTAGGGAAATTGTTTAAGGAAAAGATTTTTTTTGTATAGGAGTGAAAGGAGTTTTGGATAGACCTTTTAGATTAATTTTAGTGTCTTATTTGTAATATTGTCAGGTCCAGCAGCTTTGTTGTTTTTTAAATTTTTTATAATGCTATTTCGTGCGGAAGTATCAAGAGGAGTCCGTTGTGAGTGAGCAACGTTTTCCTGTATGGAAAGTTTAAAGTTTTCTCTTGGTATTTTCTGTTTGTTGCTGTCTTTGTCAGTGCTGTCTAACGAACAAAGAGAGAATAGGGAGTAGTTTAGACTCTCTGTCACATTGGTGATTTTATCGCCGTTATTTTTTATGAAAAGTGGAATATTGTTTAATCTGTTTGATTTTTGAAACGTTAATTTGTAGCTTAAGCCCCATGGTTCAACATTTTCAGAGCAAATTGGGGGGGGGGGAGGGGAGTTATATAATTACGCAATATTTTCTGTGGTAGGCAGTAGATTTGAGAAATACGTTGTTTCATAAAGAAAATCAAATAACGACCTCTTTAGAAATTTAAAGATGTTTTAAAAATACATAATTATTACAATTTAATTTAAATTTTATTTTATTTTTAGGTAAAAGATAAAAAAAATTATAGAATTCTAGCTAAAATGGTAATTTAGAAATTGAATAGTAAGAACGATAGTATTAATCCGATCTTAATTCTTTGTTTGTGAACAAGTACAAAGAATATATATATATATTTATCTTTGATCTATTTTCATTTACATTACAAAATAAAAATTAAAAATAAATAAGAAAAGCAAAAGATTGATGTCATTTGGGTTTAAAATAAAATAAAAACATAACATTAATGGTTTTACTAGAGAACACTATTAAATATTAGTTATAATTAAATCCATTGGTAACATTTATACAAATCTGTTATAGTATAAATTAAGTTTCTCTGTTATAACAAATTTTTTCATAGAGGCTTTGGTTCTTGGGGGGAGGTCCCCTATTTCCCCCACCGTGGATCCGCCACTGGTTAATATAATCAATTAAAAATTTACGCCTTTTCTTATAGTTTGTTATACAATTTTGAACCCATAAAAAAGGCTTGAATTGGCCCTGCGGGGCACAGGTTATTGTAACTAGAGTCATCTCCTCTAGCAAGTAGTCACTCGACCGTCACATGGTGCTAGTCCCACCGACGGAGAAACGAAACAACAACCACGTGAGTTCCGTACGTCCACGTCGTGCAGGGTGGTAATTTCCTTTTCGGCGGGCTTGGCACTAATCAGGAAAGCTAAATCGAAACTCACAATTGCCGATAGGGAAACGGAGGAGGGTCCACTTGCCGAAGGTGTTCCTTCTAATAAATACCGTTAAGCGCTTTACTGCATTAACAACGGCAGACTATCGGCAGCCCGCTCGTGACAATGTGTCCCAGTCGGATTGATCTATATCAATCTAGAGCGAGTAGGCGAGTAAAGGGAGTAAACCCTGACAGAAAATCCCAGCGACAGGTGAAGCGACGCATCGGCTGGAAATAAATAAATAAATAGTCGCATCTTTTAAAATGGCACCCAAAGCGACGCGCGCCGTTCTCGCCTGCACGGCGTGGAAAATAGGCGAGGGCTACCTGTGCGAGGACAACACAGGCCAAAGAAGCTAGTCCACCAACAACACCAACAACAGAAAAAATGGCCAAAAAAAGGGAAAATACAGAAGAAAATGAAACAGAAACGAATACAAAAAACCAGACTGGCCACAATTAACACTGGAACGTTGACAGACAGGAGTCGCGAACTAACGGAAGTGCTCTCTAGAAGAAAAATCGACATAGCCTGTGTTCAAGAAACGCGATAGAAAGGTGTAAAGAGCAAGAATATTGGCGATAGCTATAAACTTTTTTACAACGGCACAACTTCAGTACGAAATGAAGTTGGAATTGTAATTAGTGAAAGATGGCGGGACAATGTTACAGAAGTAAATAGACTCACGGACAGAATTATAGCTATTAAAATCAATGCAGGCAACTCACCGACAAGAATTATTTCATGCTATGTGCTACATGCAGGAAGCTCGGAGCATGAGAAGGAAAACTTCTGGGATCAGCTGAGTGCCTTTATACGCAGCATACCAACAAGTGAACGCATATTAATAGGTGGAGACCTAAATGGACATATAGGTGCAGCAAGAGAAGGATATGAGCGGCATCATGGAGGTCAAGGTTATGGAAACAGAAATGACGAAGGGCATAAAATCCTTGCATGTGCGGAAGAACAAGATTTAGTAATAGCAAATATCTTTTTCAAGAAAAGGCGAGCACACATTATCAACTACGTGAGTGGAAATCAAGCGAGCCAAATAGACTACTGGCTCATAAGAAAAAGAGACGCTAAACTTGTGTTAGATGCTAAAGTAATACCGTCAGAAGACATAGCATAGAATGTTAATTATGGATATCCTTCTAGATTCAGATAAGTCCAGTCTCAATCGGCTGACGCTCACAGCAAGGATTAAGTGGTGGAAATTACCACAGAAAAAGGACCAGTTACTGATACCTTTAAACAGCATAAATATAAATAGCGGAAGTAACAGTGCTAATACTTCAATTGAAGAGTTCTGGAACAACATCGCAAAACAAATACTGGAAAGAGTTACCAGAATACTCGGCGTAACAAAGCCGGGGAAAAAATATATTGACAATCAAACTTGGTGGTGGACGGAACTAAGAAGCAGTCTTTCAAAAAATGGTGGCAAACAAAAGATACTAAGAGTTTGGAAAATTATAAGCGTCTCAAATCAGAAGCAAAAATAGCAGTAACGAGAACAAAGGAATCCCATTACCAATATCTATACGACCAGCTAGAAGCAAAGGAGAACGTAAACTCGATATACGGAATTGCTAAACCGAGACAGAGAGCGACTGAAGACATTGGTCCCATAACACAAATTAAATCCGTAGATAACAAAATAATGGAAAACCCAAAAGAAATTCTGCAAAGATGGTCCGACCACTACAAACAGGTCTGCGGAGAGGAATTTCCACACTTCCGAATATTGGACTGTTTGCCTACTTATGGGCCCCCATCAAACAAATAGAAGTAGATGAGGTGGTACTTGCCATAAAGAAGATGAAGAATGAGAAAGCAACGAGCCCGGATGATATTCCGGCTGAAATTTGGAAATTACTGGGACAGAGGGAGCGGAAATACTGCTAATTTTATTCAATCGAATAATGACAGAGGGCTGTATTTCCGAAATCTGGTCCACCAGTACAACTATCATTATATGGAAACTGAAAGGAGATGTTACGGATTGCAGCAACTACCGCCCAATTCGTCTATTTTGCCACATCCTCAAAATATTTAAACACATACTGGATCGCCGATTACGGGAAGTCATTCAAGTCACCCCAGACCAATGTGGTTTTGTAAAAGGACGTGGAACAACGGATGCAATCCATATGGCACGAATATTGACGGAAAAACACCGGGAATGGAAGAGTCCAATCCATATAGTCTTTTTAGATCTGGAAAAGGCTTTTGACAAGGTTCCACATAAACTAATTTGGAAGGCGCTACGAATGCACGAAGTCCCAGAAGAATATATAAAGATAATACAAGTTATATACAAAAAAGCAACCAGCGTGGTGCGGTGTCCAATAGGCATTTCACCGCCATTCCAGGTCACGGTGGGAGTGCACCAAGGTTCAGCATTATCGCCGCTACTATTCATCCTTTGTATGGATACTGTAACCACCACCTTTAACATTTCAAATGTTTTGATAGCATGAGAAGAGAATTGTACGAACTAGTTTCTAAAATTTCATGAAGATGGCGCAAGTAGCATTGATTTTGGAAAGGCAGTCTCAAAACTTACGGAATGCACTGTGTATATATACATATCAGTGGCAAATCTTGTATATATGTCAGTGGTAAATCTTGTGTATATGTCAGCGGCAAATCTTGATTTCTTCCATGGTACTTCTTTAAAACAGAAAAATTGAAATAGAATTAACATACAGTCGAAAAAAAAAATCATTAAAGAGAAAACTGATTTCTAAATTTAAGTTAAAAAAATTAACAAGTCCATTAAGTTACGTGAATCACATCAGTTAATTTTTTATATTAATTTTAGTTTAACAGAATAGGACCCAATACGCTTCTCTGAGGCCCATCACTCTGCTGAATAAGAAAGCTACTAAGAATACCATTGATTTTGATAGCATATTTTTCCTATTCGTTTAATATGTTTTCAAACCACTCTAAAATTTTTTTACGATGAGTTGTCTATATTATTTATATAATGTTGCTGAAGCCCAATAAACAAAGAGCAACAAACATTATAAAATTATTTTCGACACATACACAGTTTTATTCCAACCTTAGCCGAGGGTAAAATTATTATTTTTTACCCGCTTTCAAAATGAAATTACAATGTGATCCGAAGATAATTCGCAAACTTCCGTGAAATATTTTGCGATATAACATTTTACTGATAAACATTTTTAATCCAGTTGATATATGTTTTTATAAATACGTATGTATATTTATAGCTGCACATATTTCTTACTAAATTCTATAGTGCAAACAAGGAACTTTTTTGTTTACAAATGAACGATGGTAACAAAATAAAACCAAAATCAATGTGAAACAGGGATAAAAAAGAGGATAAAATTTTGCTTATAAACGGCGGTAATTCGATTTTTTCTTACTTCAAAAAAAAAGTTGTAATTTTTAATTTTCTATTACAACGAAATTCTATTATTTTACTAGTATGTCTATGTATACCGCATTGGTGTTTACCGATTTCGTTAAATTTACAAACACATAAGAAAAACAAAGAATAACAATTTAATATGGTTTATTTTTTTTTTCGGTTAAAATTAAAGAAACCGCCGAAAACAACTTCGGCTTGCCACGTTGTTATAAGTAATAAATGTTTATCCGCGTACCGACATTTTGACCGTCATTAGATATGAACGTAGTTTTACGAAATTCTCCTGCTTCCAGCGATATAAATATATATTCGTTTCTATAATTCGTCGCTATAATTCACCGTAAATACAAGTTAGATTACATTTAAAAAGCACTAGAAGACAACGTTTTTTCTGTCGCCTGTAGAAATCATTTATTACTTTTCGGCAATTTAATAATTCACCACCCCCAGTGGCTCACTTGAAACTGGCGTAAAAGGTTCGACATTTTTCAATAATTCCGGTCGCTCGTGTCACAGAGTGCGAGTATTTTCTGATCATTTTCTAAGAAATTTATTTAATACTTTGCGTTAGCGTAACGAAAAAAAATAAATAAAGAAACAAACAAACAGGGACGACCAGGCACTTCGAATAAATTTGAAAATGTATAATTCATTTCCGTATTGCAGCTGGAGTATTTGGTCGATTTTAAATGTGAATAAGGAAGAAGAGCATCGCCGCAAACAGATAAATCGGACGCTGGAGGAATAGGTGAAGTACGCGTTTAATGGTGTCGTCGTCAATTTCGTTATTTTGAGAGAATTGCGATGTTCCATCGCGATATCGAAACTTGTCGTTTCTCTAGGGAGCAGACAACTAGGATTGAAAGGAGAAACATAATCTATCAGATTCCAAAAGAATCGATTTTCATTTCGATTGGCATTTCAAAAATCACACCGCAATACTCTTCGCAGCTTAATTTGTATAAATAATCTGTAAAAAAGCTATCATTATTGTAGTAAATTTCGGTTAAGATATATATAAAAAAATATATTTTCCCCTACAGGAAAGTATTAAATGTTATAAATGAACGGACTGTTTCGCAGTAAAAGAAGACCAACCAATACGATCATTTTATTCGAAATATTCCTTTTCGTTAGCAAAATATCCGTAAATATAATGAAAAACAGTTGAAAAGTCAGGCCAAAAGAACATAATAATTATACGAAACTTTCGGTAATTTTCTAGAAAAGATAGCCTTATTTTCTTCATTAAACTAGCCTGTCAACGGCATATACAGTGTTTTTCTAATGGAGCCAGAGCCTCGGGTCCCCACCAATTCGGAATAATTTTAACTGACACTGTAAAAAATTGTTTTTTAAAATAATACTTTTAAATCTAATTGTAACGAAATTCTTGTTCATATATTTTTAATTTTTTAAATTAAACCCGCTACTAATTCGTAGTTTACCAAATAAAATTATACAAGTTAAATAAATAGTAAGTTCTTTTACTTTTATTTTTAGTTGAATTAATTAGGTCTATACTTTAGTTTCTATTTTTACGATAATCAAAACATAGATGAAGACAGAGAACCACGGTGTAAGATAGGACACTTAACTTTAGAACCCTTTTTTCCTCTGAAACAAAGTTGTTTCTGTTTTATGTAGGAATATTTTTCACAATGTTGGTAATTAAACTCTAAACTATTGCACTTTTTTTGTTATAATAATGTGAAATTTCAAATTTAACAAAAGTTATAAAAATTTCGTTATCTCCGCCGAGTAATATACGCAGAGCAAGATGAAATTTTCTTTCAGATGGAATGAGCATTTAAAAAAAGTACGAAGATACACACGTTCAGGAATAGAAAACAATTAACATTTCAACCGTGTTGAATTTCTCCCAGCCTGAACAACTTTGATAGAATTAATTATAAAGAAGTCTACTACGCTATTTTTTCTAAAATTAAGGAAATATCAAAATAAACATAATTACAGAAATAGCAAAAATACAAACGGAAACGGTATGTAATAATATACTTATTGGCGGGAACGTTTTCGGACCTAGCACACCTTATGTACCATTTCTGTAATTACATTTACTCGAATACTTCAATAGAACTAATTATTCGATTAAGCAAATGTAGAAAAAAATTATTTTTTAAAAATTAATTTTAATCAAAAAAAATTAAAGTATAAAGGAGCGGGAACTAAATAACTTTTATTACTATTCTGAGTAAATCTTCCTAAACATCCTCGGCATTAGTTAAATCTTTTCGCATACCGATTAAATTGTTTTTTTGCATGCCTATAAGAATCCAAAATTCCAGAAGCCCTCTCGCCTTCTGATATAAACTCCAGATATCTTCGCCGGACGGGCACTGTTTATCAGTGAACATTTCATCGTAAAAAGTTCTCGTATCAGATTTTTAATTTCTTCAACTGATGCATTTCCCCTTCTTCTAATGTCGAGACTATAATAAACTGTTGACTCGTCAATAAACTTGGCTGTCAACTTTTTTTGCCTTCTATGCCGGGTTTACTATTTTTTACTTTGGGTAATAGTTGTGTTCCCATACGCTTTTGCGATGACCTATACATTATTTTTCTTTTAACGATAAAATTTACATATAGCTCGAGTCAACACAATTCCCTTATAAATTTACTGCCTTTATCACCTACGTAGAATCACGTGCATCGTATGTTTTTTTCAACATTGCTACAATGCTACCAACTTCGATTTTTCCAAATGAATCCCTTCGTGATTGGTAGAACATTTTAATCTGAGTGTATTCATTGCTCTACTTATCATGCTTTTCAATACCTTGGAAATTTTTACGAAATTCACACAAGCCCGAGTAAAATTGTATAAACTAAACAAGGTCAAATGTCGCGAGTTCTGAACTATCCATTTTTTTTTTGTCTTTTCAACAGCATTTTCCGTTAAAAATTCGCAAATACGTATATATCATTCAACGCTTTGTCATAGAACGGCATAAAAAATTGATCTAGGTAAGTCGGTCATTTCACAGAATTTACCTATTTCTGCTAAGCCAATATCAAGAAGTCTGTATGCGAAAACTAATCGTCTACTCATATTATACGCTCCATATAATCGAAGAAGTGGTTCCTCCGTTCTTAGAAAGTCCCTTGTTTTTGTCTTGCTTCTATAATTGTTCATAGTGATATAAGTGGACGTTTTCCCGAATTTATTGTCGGATACAAGAATCGCGGTTAATTAAAAGTCTGCAGTAATAAAAATATCGTTAGCGTTGGTCGCGTAAATTCAACTGAAAATTTAAGAAGTATCCTTTCCATTACCGAGGTCCTGGACATCGCAATAGCAACGGATTCTATCGTATCTTGCCGCCAACAACAGTGGTACGTTTCATTTTATTTTTGTTTTATAATAGTCGTTTTCGCTACTCATATAAATATATAATAATTGTGCTTTTTTTCAATGCCGGCCGGTTACGAAATATAGGTGTTGGAAATTAGTCATAAATATAAATTTAAAAAAAAAATCATAATTTCAATTTCATAAAATAAATTAAAAATAAATTAAATTAAAATCCGCGAGTTCTAAGGGATCTCGCGGTTGTCAACCAAACATAACCGTTACAATATGCAGGTAAGCATGGTGAGGTATATGCGTGAACCTGTTCCTTTCTAGATGTTACATTCAATAAATATAACATTTCAAGTTTTTCGTCTCTATCCCTTCCCCACAATAATTAAAACTAGATACAAATACCATTTGCTAAAACACAATATACACTCGTTATATCACACAACATGGGATAATTTGTGGTAGAGCATAGGCGTCGCCAAGAGAGGGACAGGGGAGGGTCTTTGCCCCCCCCCCGGAGCTTCGAAACTTTTTAATCAGCTGGCAATAATGAGTATTTATAGGCGCGTAATCACGGACAATTTGGAAGACTTTCGTAATAAAGTAGTAGAACAATTTGCCAGGGACCCGCAAAAATTATGTTTTAATTAAGATTTTATTCTTGTTTAATAAAATATTAAGCCTTTACAAATTATAAATTAAATATTTTTATAATTATACATACATATATATGCGTGTGTGTGTTATCATGAAATATATTTATTTATAAATTGTACACTAAAGCCTTGTAGTCAATTATTGTATATGCAATATTTGAACACTACAATATAAAAAATAGTCATTTCCATAGAATTCATAAAAATTTTAATTTTCTTTCATTTTGTCAAAATTGAAAAGAAATAAATTTATTCTGAATTTCAGTCCATTTAATTCAAACAATTATTATTTTGCAGACATTTTGAGGGGAGGGACCCGGAAAACCTCCCCTCAGATACGGCCCTAGATACCATGGCAAAAGAAAATGGAAATCTAAACCTCTCTAACATTTACTTTCCGTGTCCAAATAAATTTGTCAGTTAATCTATATGTTTAACTTTAAACTGTTAATATAACAAAAAGTATTATTTAATAAAATATAGTTTAAACATATTCATTTTGTTTCCATGACTTTATTCATCCTCTGTTGCTTAATAATTTATCTTATTAATTTATATAAATTAGAAATTATTAATGTTTGAACACGCAAATTTTTAAATTAAAATAAAACATATTTCACGATACTCGTATGGGTACTTTGTGTATTTCAAAGTTGTATTCACGATGTTTGATTTTAAGAGCTATAAAGTAGGAAAGTTACAAAAATTCTATTCGTCGTTCCTTCACGTTACTTAACAATATAGTAAAACATACTCTAACAGTATGTCTTAAAATTAAATTACATCAAAATTACAGTCTAAATATGTTAATATTAAATTGTAGAACACATCGTTAGTACAACTCCAAGGCTGAATAAATGTCGAAAATAAGAAATTCATGTCCACATATACATATATATGTATATAAAAAATCGCAACAAAAAAATTTGTAAAAAAACTTTTTTATTAAATCAAGATGTATTAAAATTTTACTCATGTGTAAAATCTTTATTTTTACCGGAATTAACATAAATGACATTTAAAACTAATGTTACTTTTATTATCAATGTATATTTTGCATTTTAAAATTTTGAAATAATTTCAATACCATACAAGTAGTATCTTTCATGTATATATAGTAGATCTACATATTTAATACTAATTATATTCTAAAGACACACCTAATTTTAACATTGAAGGTCGATTTATTAATATATTTCACATTACTTCTTATATATGTATGCATATGTGTATATATATATATATATATATATATATATATATATATATATATATATATATATTATCGTGTTCTCAATCTTTATAGCTCGTGAATACGGCTTCTCCACACTCCTCCAGAATCACGATTTTAACGAGACGGAAAGGACGGAGAAACTATTCAAGCAAAAATACTAGCTATCTCACGGCGGCTCGGACCGCCGTGTCCTCTCAAATTATTAGCCTCGCCTGGAGGCTCGCGTAATTAACACAAATGAAATTCAATTATTAATCTAATATAATGTACATATTCGGACAATTCCACAACACCTAATTTCTCGGTGACTAGAGCAGTTTGAAATTAAAATCATATGATCGGAACATAAAAAAAAAAAAAAACGAATAAGCGACGACAAAAAAAATAAAAAGATATAAATATTTACATTAATTATTTCACTCGTATCAATAACTATGACGACGAGCATACATTTAATCTGAATATTTATACGAGCTAAAACCCCGGTAGTTGATCAGCTGGCGGCACTGCTCGACCAGTCGCACCGACGCATCATTCTTATCACATACGTCATTTTTCCAAAATTACGTTGCTTAGTCGGGCAGTATCTCCGAGTCTAAACTTTATTTACTTACGTTATTATAATTGTGTTGGTGCGGCATCGGAATAAGATTCCAACTTTCCAACCGTTCGAACCATTTAATATCAACTAAGGTTATTTTACCCGGTTCGAATTTTACTCGAGAAGTACATACGAAATACTATGCCGTGTGCAGATCTAAAAATAATAAGATAAAAATATAAAATTTCTTTCACGTTTTTTCATTTCCTGGAGCATGTTAAAACCAGAATTCCAAACGCCAAAACCAGAATTTCATTTACGTTATCCTATAGTAGGATCATGACAACTGCCCCTCCTTAATATAAATCAGGACTCGTGTAAGATCTTGAATCATATTAAGTCAGACCTATTCGCCGCTAATAGGATCCGATCTCTACCTCCGTTCTTGCAAGACACGTTCTTCCCCGATTTCGCAGATTTTTTTTATATAATTGTAATATATATATATTTTTTTTTTTAAATTTATTTATCTATTTTTTATTATTTAAATTTTATTATAAAGGCAGCTTTCCGAGTATTTAAACACATTTTTGTTTACGCATATCGCTATTCACATACCCACGACGAAACATAATCGACTAGAACGCTATCAAACGTATTTAGATATAAAACTATAATAGTAATAATAATAATAGATAGATAGCGCTACCTATTAATTGGTAAACACGAGGTGATTTCAGAGACGTATACTTTACAAATAAATTATTTTCTCAATGCGTGGCAATAATTATCACACGATTCACAAACGATACAAATACAATCGTAAAACCATACATAGGACACACGCAATCTTCACCCTTAACGAATAAACTCCTCTGCTAACTGGCAACCTAAACAATACCCTCATCATCATCATTTGGTCGAAAACCCCAGATGGGTGTCGTGATCATGGCGACGCCGATTTAATTATTTTTCGCCATTGCTCGCGATTCTCTGCTTTGAGACGGGACATCTGTAAGCTCAGACCCGTTACATCCTGTATCGCATTGGTCCATCGCGCTGGTGGTCGACCTCTGGATCTCTTGCCTTCCACTTTCGCCTGTATCAGCCAGCGCTCCATTCCATTTTCTCTGCGCATAAGGTGTCCAAAAAATTTCATCTTACGGCTGAGCACAATACTGGATAATCGTTGCGCAGTCCCGATTTCTTCTATTACAGATGTATTGGTTCGTTTTGCCGTCCAGGGTATTTTAAGAACCCTTCGCCAACACCACATCTGGAAACTATCTACTCGTCTTATAGTTGCCTTTTTCAGTGTCCAAGTTTCTGCTGCGTACAGTAAGATCGAGAAAATCAGTGTGTTGACCAACTTCACTTTTGTATTTTTCGTTACAGAACCATCATTCCATATCTTATTCAGTCTGGACATAGCGCTACGGGCAATTTGTATACGACGTTTCACTTCCTCTTCTGAGCTACCATTACTTTCTATCAGAGATCCAAGATATACGAAGCTGTCTACCGTTTCATACCCGGAAACCACTTTCCCATTTAATGGTAAAAACACTTGTTTATAACAAAATATGAAGAAATCAGCCACGAGCCTGTAAAGATTCAAGGTATGTTTGTTTATTTATTTATTTATTTTTTTATTTATTTTATTATTTTTTTATTTATTTATTTTATTTATTTTTTTTTGAACATTCACTTCCCCACCATTGAGACTGTGGATTGCAGGCACTGCACGGATAACAATGGTGGCGAACTGAAAACAATGTTTGCAGAACATCAACACAATTAATTATAAGAATGGAGGATAATTTTATTTTATAACATTTAGATCAAATCTAACCGGGTCGAAGGTACACCGCATTCCGAATCCCTATAAAAAAACATCGCCTTCCAATTCAGCGATTAAGTAAGCAATTATCCCTACCACCTTCCCAATCTTATAAGGGCCTTTGAATATCTTCATTCTTTTTTTTTCGATCTACACGATAGAACATGATTCTTGATATATACAATATCGGCAACGGAATAAGTGATCGATTTCTTAGCACTGTTGTTCTTTCTTTTTCTTTCATTATTATCACGAATCTTTTTCTTCACGTCATCCGCGAGTTTTTCATAATCGGGAATTCAACTGATCCCCTGACCACGTCCGAATACCTCCCTTTATGTATCAATTCATCAGGAGTATATCCGGTAATCGTACTAGGTAAGAGATTCATACAGTTTTCTATTCCGGCAATGTGCCGCGTCCAATTCGTATATCTCTGACGGCATAGTGTTCTATGCCGCACCTGTATTCTCCTGCGATCAAAATATTCCGTCCAGGCATTACTTCGAAATACTGACGCATTGTCGGAGACAATCGTATTCATTCTTCCGGCAGTAGTAATAAAATCTCCTACTTTATGCAAAATATTCCGCGTAGTAAGTTTATTCAACGGATATAGTTTCACATATTTCGAAAAGGTGTCATGAATCACCAAAATTTGATTCATGCCCCTGGATATCGGCAACGGTTCAAAGAGGCATCCAAATTAACAATGCCCAAACGACATGTCGGTTCATAGCACACTATGGGCCCACCAAAACTGCATTGTACGGTTTTACTCATTTGCAAGTTTCACAACCATTTATTATTTTGAAAGATTGCGCTCTCATTTTGGGAAAATGGCAAGTTCGCTTAATTAGCTGATAAAGCCGAGTTTGCCCCGGATGGGCATATTTCGCACGATAAACCCAAACTAGCGGTTCAACGTCATTTCCCGGCACACACAATTGCCATTCCTCATCGGTATCAGGATTTTAAAAATATATAATATCATTATAAACCGTATAGTATTTTTGTAGTTTTTCATTATCTTTGATCGTTTTAAAAACAATTCCTCGTGATTTATCCTCTTTCTGCGAATGATGTAAATTTTCTATCCTTTCCTGAAATTCTGTATCCGGTAACAAGGAAATTTTGGCTATGATGACATAATCTTTGCCCTGCTGTAATCCATCTACGGGCAAATTTCTTGAAAGCATGTCCGCAACAATATTCCCCTTATCTGAAATGTGCTTAATCTCTAGCTGAAAGTTTTGGAGATAGATCATCCATCTCGTGAGCCGCGCATTCCGCCACTTCGAATCCCGGACAAACGAAAAACTCGCGCGTGATCGGATGAAACTATGAACCGGTTGTACTCCTCTATAAGAATTCTACATTTTTTTACATAGTAAATTAACGCTAATAATTCTTTCTCTGTGGTGAAGTAGTTTCTCTCCGCCGTTACAAGAAGTCGACTTACAAATATAATGGTTTTAGGGTGTTGCTCTTCATCATATTGAAACAAACAACCCCCCCCACCGCGAAATCAGAGGCATCGCAACTGATATAAAAAGTTCTACTGTAATCTGACCGTTGTAACCGAATATGATCAGTGAACGCATTCTTGAATTTCACACTTCTCACTCCATATAAACGACGTATCACCTCTCACCAAATTACCTATAGGCTGTAATTCATTGAATTAAAATAAATACTTTGTGGAAAGTTAAGTGTTTGAATTTAGAGTAAAAAAAACGACATTACTTTCCTTCACTCTGTGTGAAAGTCTTACACAGTAGAATTTGTGTAAATATCAAACAAATCGACAGACACTTCAATAAATATAACCGTGTGTTATCCATGTTATTAGATTATTTATTAAAAAATATTAAATATCTAAAAATTATATTAATTTAGGTTTTCTATTTTTTTCAGAAAAATGCTTCAAAACAACATTTTTACATAATCGTTTTCAATGTGAAACACGCAAGTATTTGAGAACCTCTCTTGCGTCATTGTGTTTCTGAGCCACGTTTTCGCTCTCCTCATGGCTGAAAAGCTTCTTTCGCATCCAGCTAAGCTGACTGGAAGCACGATTGCAACTTATAAAACCGTTTTGTAAAGATTAGGGCAAAGGTCTTTCTTAACCTTTTTCACAACGGTCTCTAATGTGATGTCAACCAACCCCTTTGGTTACCATTATATTTCGTATTGTCATTTGCTCAGCATGTAAAAAAGTAAGATCAATGCCGAGGACATCTTTGTAATTCTCAATAAAAGAATTGCCGTTATGCATCAGCTGATTGTTCCATGGCCAGATTAACAAACCTGCCTTTCATATTCATTATTACATTATCCATTATTTGCAAATAAATATTAATCTTCCAATATTGGTCACTGCAGCTTGTATCAGATAATAGATCATTCCCCAACTTCCTTTTCCAAGTGTAGACTCAATTAAAAAGTCCTTATTTCTATCATTCTGCTGAGAGCGTTTTCTTTTGCTTACTGTTGTGGGTTCTAAAGATATTTCATGATTTTTAGCAAATTCTTCAATCTGCTTCCATATTGTGTCAAATTGATTTCAGGTTTCTTCAAAACTCCTAATGATGCCCTCAGTTATATCACTTGCTTGCCCAAGCGTTGCACTTTGTTTTGGAAATATTTGCTCAGTACATTGACCGCTGAAAGTATTGAGCGAAACACGTGTAAACAGATTACAAATTCTGGTTTCGTAATACAAGTCAGCAAACCAAGGGCTTTTACTGCATGTTTGTCCTGGTTTTGTTGATCTCATGCTCTAAAGCTGTTTTAAGTACATCGTAGTTAGTTATCACTTATTTACAGTTTTCATATCGACAACTCCATCTTGTATTACTCAGGCTCCTTATTTCACAAAGGGATTTTATGTCAAGATCATGAATTTCCTGTAGGATGTCAAGAGCTTCGATACTATTAAAAAACGTTGTTGCCGATGAAACATTTGCACATGAATCCACAATGACCAGATTAAGTCTGTGTACTAGTCGGTGTATGTAAATCGCATAAAGGTACATTTCCTTTATAATTGCCTGCGGGCCTTTGTGTTTCCCTGACATCACACTGGTTCCATCATATTTGAAATATTCTGTAAGTCACAATTTTTTATAAAATTCAAAATTATTATAGCCAAACTCTTGGCATCTCTACTTGTGGAACAGTCTATAAAGTCCAGAAATTTTTCTTCAACTTCAAATTCGTTGGCATACCTCACTGTAATAGACAGTTTTTTTTTTTGTAGCACGTGGTTTCATCAGTCATTATCGAAAAGAAACCGCACGCCTTGATTTCATTTACGATTCCTTCTACAGTGAGCTGTTTAATAACGTCAATAATTTCGTTTTGTATCTTAGGACTGCAATAACTTACGTGTTTTTTAAAGTGTTTCAAAAATGTATCTCGTCATACTTAGCAAACAATTGAGTCATTTCTATGAAATTTCCTCTATTTATTGAATCTGAATTCTGACGATGTTCCCTTAAAGCCAAACCTTGACGTAAGAGGTATAGAATTACATCTATAATTTTTAATAAACTGTCTTGGTTTTGCACAGTAGCTCCTAAACTGTTATCAGATACATTAAACTTCGAATCATCGTCTTTCTAAAGCAATACCCTTAGTAGTATTTGTTTAAACATATGAGGGAAATTTTTTCGCGATAGTGTATAAGAGTACCGTATTTGCTCGCGTAATTTACGCACTTTTTTGCCGTTTGTAACTTGCCAAAAAAGGAGGTGTGTAAATTACGCGGGGAATCAGATCAACCTGCATTCTGCACGTTATACGTAATAGGTGTGTATTTCAAAATTACCTCTTACCTAAACAAAACACTCATTAAGTGAAGTCAGTTACCTTTATTTCGAACCAAATATATTTATACAATAATAGGTGGAACTACATTAGGGTAATTTATAAATTTGAGTACCGGTAATTTACTTCTAAGAAATTAGACATTGTCTAGTAATGTTGAACCTATTAATGTATTTTAATAATACGAAAATATGGTTTATATTATTTCTCCAAAAAATGTGTGTGCAAAAATTAGGGCGCGTAAATTACGCGAGTAAATACGGTAATTCATTTGCAATATAATGATTTCCTTTCGAGTTACTTAAGCTACCTATCACTTTAATTTGTTTTTGTTTCTGTAACAAAACAAGAAAACAACATAATAATGACTGACAAATTCTACTCTTGTTAATTTGTGTTTTGAACGTTTATGTAAATTTGATGAATGCTTAAGATAAAATTTTAGAAACAAAAAATATTTCGTTCAAAATTTTGTATTAAAAGAAATTCTGACTTAATAGAAATTATCACAGAACGAATAAATAATAAAGACTTCGTGCCCAATTTTTTTAACGTACAATTCATATCCGGACATGGCATATTTAGATTATATCCGTATAAGTTTAAAATTATACTCCTGAAGTAAAAATGGATTTGGAAGAGGAAGCTGTTCTCTGTTTATTACGTCAAAAACAGCTTCAAAATCATTATAAAATTTGGAATAAAGAGTTTTCTTTTTCGATCCGATTGCTATAGTTACTTGAGGTATAGTCCAAATACATAAACAATTTCGAACTTTCTCTAAAATGAGTCGTCTTTCTTACTTCAAAAATTTCTAGACTAGTTTCTTACTTTCAGAAAAGCTTTTTTTTCTTTGTATTTTTCGATAATTTACTGTTTACGTAATAATATCTCAAAGTATTAGGATGAGATCGTAAATATTTTTGAAATGGCAGGCTACTAAAGCGAAGTCGCTCAGTAGCCAGTTACTGTACTTTCATCGTCATGGCAACTATGCTGATTAACAAGCTCTAACGTCATGTTTCTGTAAAATTTTGCATCTCCCGATATGAAATAAAAACCGGTTTTCTCATCTTGAGATATATATAAAAATATTTTCGTAACCCCTCTCGAAATTTTGGTCTAGAATATATTAATTACAACGTAATTCTTAGGCCGGCTCTCATTAGAAAAAATATCCCAATTTTATGTAACGTTTGTAATACTTAAATTTTTACCGATTTCAAAAAAGAAGGAAGTTAACGTTCGTCGCGTATACTTCTTTTTTTTTTGTTTGTTCGCGCGTAACTCATATTTATATAGACCGATTTTACTGATTCTTTGTTCACAATTCACGTTTGCATTTTCGTTTTTGGAAACATAATGAATACACTTCTTATTACTGTGCAGGTTGATGAATAAGAAGTAGTCCCACCACAGGGAGAAGTACGTAAAGACTATACTGCTAATTTAATAATACCATGGAAACGCAAAAAAAATATTTATATGTGTTGTATAGTATGTTAAGTTGTTTCGGTAGTTCAACAAAATTTATTTATTTTTTATTATATAAAATTGGGACATTTATTCGTTATAAAATCTAATATTTTGATCATTTTATACAAAGTATAGAAGGGAAAGAGACCAAAATGGCCGAATTTATATATATATATATATATATATATATATATATATATATAAACATATAGTTTTCAAATTTTTCTATCTGTAACATATAATTTGTTACTTATTTCCTAAGAAATGAATTATATTGAATCAAAATTAAATTTCTCTTCACAGCCTTCTTTGGTTCATCTTTTCCGTTATACCAGAACGAACATAACTGGAAGGTACGCTTATGGAAATTAGGTTGATGTTAAAATCGGGAGTTTGTTACGTTTTTATTTACGATACAATCAGAATTTAAATAAAAATATCTCACATCTATATTACACAGCAGTATATTTCAAAATATGAGACGATACTATTAATAATAAGTGAAAAATTTTTAAGTGTTATCTACAATAAAATCAGGATGACAGGGAATCGCCGCTTAAACAATAACAGTAGTAATGAGTAGCAGGGAATTCTCTAAAGAACGATAACTCTTAATTTTAGGTAAGAAATGGCGATGTTCGAAAATATACCGATTTTGTTATATTTATATACTGACAATATAAATCAAAACTGATCAAATAAATGACTAAATATATTTAAAAAATAAAAACGTTAAACAAAAATATTAAAAAATCGACTTCGCGCACACACGCACACACTATATTACTGCAGACGAAAACTTATCGCAAAAACATACATTTATACATATATAAAATAATACAAAAAAATTTATTCCATTCAGACATATTTATATTCGTCATTAGCAAAACTTAGTTCCGTTTTAATAAGCTAATAAAATTAGTGTAAAAGTCTTTAAAAATGAGGCATTGTAATAAATTCTGTATATATATAAACTTTACATATATATATACATAACACACGTATAATATTTATTGTTTGTAGAAATTTTTCTCGCCCCGAATGTACAAGGCTTGTCGTAATAAATATCATTTATCTATATATATATATATATATATATAATAGTAAAAATATAAAATAATCGTTTGAATACGTCGTTTTTTATTATGTCGCAATCGTCATCGAAACCACGGTTTGGAAAAATCCACCGAAAATTAAAAAAATAAAATTCTATCAATATATAAAATTATTTTTAACATATGAAGTAGTATTTCTCGTCGAATTTTAGATAAATTTAAAAAAACACACATGGCTTACACAGTGTATTATTTACATTAAGCATGTTCCTCTACCGGCACGTATTATTAAATTAGTTCAACAATTCTCGTATTTTTGTTAAATTTGTAAATTAAATTTGAATTATCGTCATTTTGTATGGATTGTTTCGAAATATAAAAAAAAAAAAAAAAAAAAAAAAACAATATATATTATTGAAAGATAAAAAATTCACTAAGCGGTATAAAAAATTTCCTAGAATCATCAGTCATTGCGTGCTAATTTGCAACATAACACGTTACTAAAAACTGTACCAGTTCGTACTAATAGAAATTTCCTGCATAACGCATTGTACTGACATATTTTTCAATTTGTAATTAAGTATTTTAATGTTGCATTTTTTAAAACTATGTTTTCTTTAAAACTGATCTTAGAAATGCGCTCAAGATTCTATTACTATTATTATTATTATTTTTTGATTATTGATTTGCAGAAAAAATTACGCAAAAAAACATTTTTTTCCCCGAAACATATAAAAGCTATTAACTCCACACAATACGATTCACTTTCGGGTTGCATGAATAAAAAATCATGTTTTACTTAACAGAAACATCAACATAAACAAGAGCACAGTTAATAGAGCGCAATAAGCTGGGTAAGGTCCTTGGTTGATGAGTCGGAAAAAAAAAATAAGCCATACACTTTCTAGTTGTGACGATTAAACGTGGAGGTTTCTGAACAAGTAGAGCGATATATAATGCTTTATTTTCATTTTCATTTTTTTTTTTTTTGCAGGGAAAGTGAATGCCAGTGGCAAATTTAAACTACTGCATCGCTTGAAATTAAAATAAATAATTTCTCCTTTTATTCGCTATAGATAAAAAAAAAAAAAAAGAAGAAAACAGAATTAAATGTAAAGCTCTAAATATATTTATAATTATACTACACGCGCGGGTAACATTGAGAAAATGCCTGGTACTATTCGTAAAAAAATACAATTAAGCAAATCATTAATAACGATAAATAATACAATGTTTCTATGTCCATATAATCACATACTGCGTTGGTCTCGACGTTTCTTGGACAGCATTAACACTTTGTATTTTATTTACCAAAAAATATCCATGCCCTTCCCCGAAAAGAAAAAGGTCTAGTAAAATTAACTTTTTTAGAAATCATCAATTATTTAAAAATAGGATTACATTAATTTCGAACCAGTTAGTCACACTTAAATATTCCGAAGCTAAGATTTTAACAGAGTTTTCAATATTCGAATAAACTGAATGAACAACGTTCAAAGTGAATTTAAATCACTTTTCTTTAACTTCACTTTGGGTTCTAGTTGAAATGACTATCTTAATATGGAAAAGACGTATTTTAAACGGGGTTTGCGGTTCTTTTCTTCAAATTAACTAGAATGTGAAATACGTTTTTAGAGGGATTGACTTTTAGTTATTTCAACGAAAATAATTCGTTTCTGAAAACAGATAATTGGTAACAGTTGGTATGCATACAGTATAATAATTTGCTTGTAGAACGGTCATAAAGAACGCAGCTCAATAAATGAAATACCAGATTTTGGAAGAATTTTTCAGTAAACGAATATTGCAAGGGTTAGCATAGATTTTCGTTGCATACACAACATTGCCATTTCCAATGCACCATGGAGGGTACCTAAGGAATGATACCATACTTAACAATTTGCGGACTGAAACAATTAACAAAGTTACTGCTCAGTTTGCTTCAAAGCACTTGGTAGAGTTGGTCAATGCAGTACCTAGCAGTAGACGACTTAAACGCCAAAAACAATTCGATTTAACTATATGATTTTAACTATACTATTTTAGTTGTATATTTAATGCCACATAAATTAAAATAAATGGAATATTGACACAGTGGTCATTACTCCACGTACACTGTGCGCAATTGCGTATGCATTTTTACGTGCCACTGCCTATTCTAGTGTTGGAATTATCTATAAATGGTTTAAGAAGGCCAGTCTTGATACAAAACTGTTAAAAAAAAAAACAACAAAAAATATTGTCGTTTAAAAAAATCACGCGCCAGAAAGCGACGATGATAAAAAAAAAAATGAAAACTATTAAAAAAAATACTGCCTAGACAAAATCTGTTTTTTGGTAATTGCTTTATCGAATATAATATAATAATATATTCGAGAAAAAAAATTAATAGAATCAGATAGCGAGTTGTAAGAGTAAGAATCATTTACACTAACAACGTGATTACTAAACATAAGCATTCAGTCTGTGATTCGAGTAATAATAAAAATAGAAAAGTTGTACGGATAAATGCGACTTGTATGTTTTTTTTCTTTTCAGTGTAAACTATTTTTTGATTAACAATTCAATCAATGTTTAACAACGTTTATTTACTTTGTGCAGCAGGAGTTTATGATAATTATATTTTTCCTTTAATTGGGATAAACTTGAATTTTTGTTAATCGATGCCAAAGTAAACCATAGTTTTTAATGTTCGAAACTTTGAAATATTAATTTAAAATGTCCGAATCTAGAAATTAAAGTCTCAAAATTCCTGTTCATTGGTTACTGATCAATATAAGTTAAATGTGATACTAACGATGTAAACTTATTCACGTTTTATTATTATTATTATTATTATTATTATTATTATTATTATTATCACAGTACAACCAAACATAAAGACTATTTAATCTAGCCATAAGATTTGAGACGAGTAATATTAAACACTTCCATAATCCAATAATGGAATAAAATAAATATGACGTTATAAACCCTGGAATTATTACTGATTTTATAAACGAGGTTAGATGAAGACAGTTAAATAAAATATGATTCGGGTTTGTTGCAAAACCACTGTTAGTATGTAACAGGCAGTGTGCAGTGAATACACTAAGTTCATTTCATGAACATACGCAAAGAACATGTACGATTATAGCACTAGCGAGTATTAGATAATTATGCTCCTGCGAAGATGGTGAAAAAACAAACATCAAGGCACCTTTAACGTTAGTAGATGATCAAGGGGAACAGATTGAATAACCTCTAAATGGAAATAAATAGTCGCTGCTTTAGCTATGGCAACTACCGACAGAAATGAATAAAAAGATATTTCTCATTTAGTAATACTGGCATATATATTATATAAATATATATTGGAGTTACGTTATGAAAGCAGCTTTGTTTTAAAAGAAAAGAAATGCAAAAGGAAATCCTAGTTAAATATAATTTGGCTCATAATCGCCTTCAAAAATACAGTAAAGTATGTAGCAATAAAATCAAACCATGAAAGAATATTTATCTCTACAATTAAATTTTGTTCGCCAAGAAGTTATTATTTAAAACTTATTTTAATTAACACTATACACATACACTTGATACAGGAAATAAAAATGTTAATTTTAAACAATTTTCGGAGAACCAAATAATTAACGATCATTTTTTTCTTATTTTCTCGCATTTAAATAATAAATAAAATGCATCATATACATATATATATATATATATATATATATATATATATATGCTGGTACAAGAATTGTTTTATTTACACAAATAGCCGAATACTAAAATATACTCAAATATACACGGTGGTTCTAGACAAATGAGTACACAGCTATTGGTATAGTTCATAGTAGAACATTAAATATACTTAGAAAAAAAATTATTTATAACAAATTCAGGTGAGAATATCAAATTACTTCATTTGTACATTAACTAAAAACTTCCAAAGTGATACGACGTCATCGTAGTCCTTTTCATCGCGTTAAGGAAACTTCCATTCGAATGGATCACCCTAAAAAGAAGACAAAACAATACACATAAATATACGAATATATCGATTTAAAGCAATATAGAGTGTAACTCGTGTTTCCGGATAGAGAATAGTGAAACGATTACTAAATATGGATATTAATTGTGTAAATGACAAACAGACGCAGACTATAAGTAACAAAAAATCTGGAAGAAGCCGTTTTGAATATCGCAAATAGTTTTTTTTGGTTCGGCGTTTGATATTTTTCATGTCGAAAACGCGAACAACAATTGTTAGAGCGCGAAGTGGCAGAAAGAACGACTATTCCAGTTTTTTGATTACGACAGAAAATGGAAAAAATAAGCGTTAAAAGAACGGACTTTTTGGCACTAAAAGGATTATGTCATTAAACAGAAATTTTTGCAAGAAAAGATTATAAAAGTATAGCAATTCGCCGCTTCTTTCGGTCGATGTACAACATTTCAATTTAATTAAGAAGACTTGTATGCTCAGTGCGAGAATATGATCATTTTTTGTACCTCACAAAATTATGAGGGTATTCGATAGACTATTTGACAAAGCATATTTTGCAAGTGTGCGCGGAGCCTAAGAATTATAATTTCTTAATATAACTTGACTGATCGCATAATTCACCAAGACCGGGCGCTTGCCGTCCTCATTAAACAATCGTGTTTTTTATATTTAAGCAAAGTTAGTAATAGAGGTTGTCGTTCACTAAAATCAGCCATTCGAATCAAATGATACCCTGACTAAACTCGTGATCTTCCAACGATTAATTAGATAATGCGCGAAAACACGCTTTAATGTATATAGGGCGTCACTCAGTTACTCGATCATCATAGGCACATAACAGACCGCAACCATTTCACGACTACAAGTTCAGACAGGCAACTGACCTTTATTTATATATTAGTATCGGCAGGACTTATCCAACTATCGATTGTACTATATACCAGATTTAAGCTAAATATGTAAATGTGAAAATCAAATGAAGTATAAATTTTATGACTAATTTTGTTCCTTGGTTATTTTCTTTTTTTTTTACTTTTTGTTTAAAAATAAATTCTAGGATTCCATTTTTAAGAACAGAAGAAGTATTAAAGAAATAAGAACTTAAAATAATTAAAACGAAGAAATTGTTAGACGATATTAAAAAAATAGTTGTGCGACACATGGATAATTGAAGAAAAAGCTAACAAAATCTTGTACACACAGTGTGGTGCCATATTATGGAATAGAAAACAAGCTAGAAAGAAGGATAATACACGAACAGCAAGTAGTGTTAAAAGTCAAAGGTATTGAAAAGAATCGGTGAAGAATAAACTACATTAGAAAAAAAAAAAAAAATATATATATACTGGACATATTTTGAGGAAACGAGACACTATGACAAATAGTTTCACAGGGGATAAGAGAAAAAAGAGGAAAGAAATTATTTGACCCCCATGCATATTGAAAAGAAAAAGAATATAATCAACCGAAAGAGCTAAGATGCGGGTGCTGATAGAGAAAGTATAAATTACATTTACTGAAAAGTGAAAGGCAAAATTCTAAAGGATCATCTATGTGCTGTACTATACCGCAGACTGTTGTAATAAAGAATTTGAAACTCGTCATTATTCCAAGAAACAGTTAATGGAAATGAACGAAGCAATTCAATAATAAAATTTAAAAAAAAAAAAACTGCCGTAGAAAATGCATTTTAACGTAATTGATTAAAATAGATTAACGACATTTGCAAAAAACATTCATTGTAGACGCTTAAGGGCAGATATTATCTTTTCCAAAATCGAGTTCCTAAAAAACGTTAAGAATAAAGATACTACTGCAAATGTGTATTATTATATGCATTACGTGTAGATGCGGATATATTGTACGAAATATTATCTATGATGATATTCTTATTCATGACAGCATGGGTAACTAATAATAAAGAGAGTGGTGGGGTGCATAATGAATAAGCGCATTCGAATTAAATACATTTTTTCATCGATGCATGTGTTGAATATATTTTGAGACTAGTCTCATTAAATGGTGCAAAGATTTTCATCTCTTGCTTTCATTCCATGTAGACCTGAGTATAGCAGCTGGTTTATATACACGCATTACATGTTAACTTGCTCTAATTGATCTAGTTATCAGCGCCGCGGGCGGGTAGTAGCGGTCATTCAATTTCACAGCCTATTAAACATTTTAAAATCGAAAGCAAAAATAACAAAAAAGTGAACGATTTTTATTATGCGACGTTTTTCTCAATTTAAACGTCTCAGGAGGAATAAAAATTATCTTGGTGATGAGAATAGAACTTTGTTTCACTTTTAATGTAAATGACCGTATACGTAGCACAATACTGACAACAGGCAGTCGACCGCATTCCATTTTAACGATAAACTAATAATATTGTAACTGTTTGGTGTTTTCAAATTAAAACTCAATTCTTGATTGATAACGTTTTTTTTCTTCTTTTCTTTATTCAATTTATATTTGTCTGCCTGTCACGGTCAAATATTAATTTAAACTAGCTGGAACACTCAGCGTCGTTCGGGCGAAAAATAATAATCATAAAAAAAGAACTAATTAGCAATGTTATATTTATTTGATGAAAATTATAACAACAGCGACAATAATAGTAACAGAAGAAACTGACGAAGATTTTTTCCACGAATTGTCATGACTATTAAATGTCAAAAAGGTGGTCAACCTTTTTACTTAACTTTTCAAGTTAATATTTACGGATAAACTATATTTGCCGTTTTATTTCGTAGAGCTGTATAATCAGTGCTCCAATTTTAATTATTAGTTTATACGGCGACCCAGAGGATTCCAGCTATTAAAAAATTTTATAGGAAAATGTACAGATTCATCAGAATTTACCATACTATCATTGCATGGTTTCTACTTGCTGTAAACTGTACATATACTAATAAATAAACGAAAATTAATTTCTTCAGCAATATTATTAATATTACTAAAAAATGTTCCTTTATTATTTGATGATAAAACGACCGCGCATATTTTATTACCATCTTTTTTTCCGGTTTACTTTTCAAAAGCATGTCTAATATTTAATTAAAACTTATGTTAATCATTTCGGTTCATGGAAAAAACCTTTGCATTACAACTTGAAACAAAGCCAGCTCTACCAACCACTCATGCAGGATCGTGTATTATCGATTTGATCTTCGAAAGTTGATTCTAAAAATTGCATAAGTTACTTCAGCTATCAGAAACCCATACTGCCCATCACTTCTAAGGGTCACGTGAAACAAGAATAACATTTTTTAAAAATAAAATTGCCATTATTATTTCTTTTCAAATTCAAGACGTTTATTACTGCATCTTCAATTTTAACATATCGTAAAGAAACAGCTGAAAATATCAGAGATATTAACAGAGAGCAAACACGTCTAAAACATGTTCCATTTTTTTTAAATTTTAGCCGTAGGCTCTAAATTTGGGGGGGGGAGGTCGGTCCGGGGGATTTCCAACGGGGAAACGTCCAACGCCGATTTTTTTTAAATCTTTAGTTTTTTCACCCTACTTTTTTTCTCGCTGCATTGATAAAAATTGGCATGGATCGTCTGCGACACATCAAAAAATTATATAAATTATACAGTAAAACCTTTCTCGGAAATCATTGATGAAAACCTACCAAAAGAAGAAGAAGAAAAAATACTTGTAATTATGCAGTAGTAATTCAATACTATGTCTACGTTATAAAGCTGCTTACAATGAAATACTTGTAAAACCTAAACTTCTTTAATCCGCGACCAACCCATATTTCGCGAGTGGAGTTTTTTCATAAACCTTCTCTGGCATGTCAGCATCGGGCTAAATTGCATTGCAATCAGGTAGTTGGTTTGCTGATGCATACAAGATAAGCAAAGAAACATTAGTTATTATCTATATATAGATCTACCCCTGGACTGATTATTTACAATTCACGAATCCGAGTTTGTTAGATATTTAACAAATGAAGACAATGACATGGGTTTATATCAATATACTTAGCCAATAATAAACACGTATTTTAGTTCATTTTAATTGATATTGTAACAATGTGACTGGTAAGTTTATTAGTTTTTGGAAATTCGGATTGAAAAACATTTTAAGTTCTTATACGTAATCAAAACATCTGCATGCGAAATGTAACTGATTCATTTTAAACGGATTATCTAAAAGAAAATTAAACTTATATACCTGCAGGCTATAAACAACAGATGTGCATACAACGCAGTGACTTTAGCTAATAACAATTTCTACTCGTCTAAATCATTTTCTCGTTGGCTTGAAAAATAGGAAACTAAACCACCAAATTCTCCGGTTGATTCATCATCGATATCGTTGTCTTCGTGAGAATCGGACGGATATGGTGCTTTATCTCGTTGTATTCCGAATGACGTCGTGCTGCCGCTATTGCTGCTGCTGCTGCTGCTACCGGTGTTGCTACTAATGGCCGATGATGACGTTACGGCGGCCGCGGCATGGTAATGAAAATCAGCAGCTGTCGTTGCATGAGAAGGAATTTGGTGAGCCGAAGTTAAGGGCAGTGATAGTACTTGCGGATGGTATTCAGATGACGTAGAAGGAGGACCAGGCGGTTTCGCTGGTAAAGAATTAAGAGGTGCTACTTGAGCAGTAGTATAGGTTTGTGATTTCGATGAGGATACGGAAGATGGCTGCGAAAAAGATCTGGCCGCTGAAAATGCGCTACTACCGTGTTGCTGTGCCGGCACCGGACAGTAAGACGGTCTGGACAAAGCGGCTAGTGAAATCGGTAGGTGCGAGGTATTCGAGGGAGCGCTCGGATGCGATTTAACGGGTTGACTACTATTCGACGATTGCTGATGAGCAATACTGGCAGCCTTGATCATAGTTTGATGCAATGTCAATATCGGATTGAAGGGCGCTTTTGACTGAATAGGACTGGTCTTGACTCGAACGATGTTCGGACTACTGGACGAGGATGGAACGTGTGACGCCGGCGGTTTAATTATCGGCTGATTATACGAGGTTAGATTTGCGACTGACTTTGCTGGACTCGCGGATGGAGTCGTGTACGGCTTAGTGGATAAATTATGCGTCGCATTCGATGATGGAGCGGGGTTCTTAGGCGTAGCGGCAACATTAATCGGTTTTCCAGTGGAAACCGCGATTGACATCGAAGGTTTACTAGTTGGCTGAATAGACGCCGATGGTTTTGATGGACTACTCGAGGATTTCACGATCGAAGTGGCCGGTAATAGTGGCGGACAACTCGATAACTCCTGCTTTACAGCAAATTTCGATGTAGATGTATTAACGGCGGAAGAGGATGCAACGGGATCGCTACTATCAGGTGTTTGCATTTTTGTCGCCATATTAGCTGCGTTAAGAATAGGAGGAGATTCGGAACGAGTAGACGGTTCAGTTTTTATGTTTAATTCTAGCGGCGTAGATGAAATGTTAGAAGACGATTTGGTAAGCTGAGCCTTTAAGTGATTCTGGTGCTGCGGCGACGAAAGTGAAGAAGGCGGCAATGACGTTTTAGTACTCGAACAACTGTCCGGATTGGTATTACTTGGAATCGCCGACGACGAATGCGGTTTTTCTGCGGAGGCATTCTCTTCCCGTTTGATGGCAAATGAATGCACTGACGGTGACGACGATGACGACGATGACGGGTGCAGTTGCAAATTAATCGGAGAGAATTGTTCACTTTTGTGCGACTTTTCGATTGGCGAAACCGTTAAACGTGGACGGTGCTCTTTAATAAGCGCAGTAGTAAGCGAAACATTACTGCTACCACCGTTACTGTTACTATTCATTTTATTATTATTACTGTTACTATTATTAGTATTATTACTATTACTATTATTATTACTGGTAATTGTGAGGGCGGAAGAATTTTCAGTTTTAACCGGTAAACTGAATGTTGTCGCTGGATCACTATCTACAGGCTCACTTTTAATTCTCGGATTAGCAGCAGAATTATGTATACGTTCTGAAATTTTTGGACGGCCAATAGAGCAATCGACCGGAACTGAGTTAGCTGTTTGTTGTAACGCTTGAGCAGAATTAAATCGAGCTCTGGTTGGCGTGATTTTAACCCGTTTAGACGATATCCCGGTACCTGTGCTTGGTGGCCCGCGCACTTGAGGCATATTCGGAGAACGGGTATAGGTTACGGCGGTTGCCGTGTTGGTTGAAAGCGGTACGACAGTTGTTCGCATATTAATCGGCTGCATAGATGGTATCGGCTTTAACATGTGCAGCGGTATCATTTCGGGCGGTTCCTCATCTGACCGTTGCTGCTGCTGCTGCTGCTGTTGATGTCCGTGCGGGTGACTTGCGAACGACTTTTTCGGTGGAGTAATTTTCGACGCGCGAATTGCCGTTTTTTGATTTTGTGGATGCTGTTGTTGCTGTTGTTGTTGTTGTTGCTGCTGCTGTTCAATCATCGATTGTATGCCGGCTAGATTACCCATTATCGGTATTGTATTGGAGGAACGAGGAATCATCGGAAGTACATTTGACGACATAACGTTCGGGACTGTTGTTGTTCTGATGGGTTGCATCGGTCGATTAATCACCACCCGGTTACCTTGCATGCTGGTATTGATAACCATCGCCCCGGGAGGCAAAATATGTCGTTGAGAAGCGTGCGACATCATTAACGGAGAATTTAGCATACTTTTCTCCGGATTATCCATTAATTTTGAAGGAGAAACCACTCGGATCGGTCGTGGAACCACCTTGTCGACTTTTTCTTCCGCGTCCGCCGTTTTAGCGGCATTTTCGTCGTGGTACGACAACGGTTCGCTCTTAATCGTTACAGTCGCAACAGTTTCATTGTTCGCTACTGCCGAAGCAGTTGTCTTAGTTGCGGCAATACGACTAACATACTCAGACGTAGGTCTACCGTTGCTGCCGGTTGTTGATTTAGAAACAGCGGCGTTAATTTTGGGCATGTAGATTTGCGGTGAATCGTTCTTGTCAATTTGTTTGTTGTTTGCGAAAATTTTCGATTTATTCTCAACCGGGTCTCCATTACTTTCCGACGACGGTACCGTGTTATTTTCATTAAGAACTGCTTTCGGCGCTGCCGCAGCGACTGTCGGTGGCGCATCATTCGAAGACGATGGAACTTTTCTCGCGCTATCAGCAGCGACTTTAGCGACGGCGGCATTTTGCCGTTTACTGTTTATACTACATATTTCGTTCGCATTTAGAATCGTAGTATGCTGTCGAACGTTTATTTCCGGTGTTGCCTTAGAATACGTTTTAATGCTAGCATTTTCAAATGTACTGGCTTCTTCATTTTTCCCATCAATCGGTTCCTCCTTTTTCGACGATAAAGCTGCTTTCAGTTTGCTATTATCGGCTGCACAAACAAAATAGTTCACGTGGTTGTTTAAATAGACATATATTAAATGCTCCGCGTATTTTTTTTTTTTTTTTCCAACTCTCCTAGAAATAACATTTACTATACGATATTATAGATCCGGCTCTTTTCAAATACCGATTAGCATGAGATAAGGCAGTGTTCATTTGCCTAAACACTACATACATTGGCATCATCGGTGACGAATCGTATATTTAATTATACAATGCCTGCGAATGCGTACAGAGGCATTCGACTTCCTTTTTTTATCCTTTTTTTAGGTAGCGAATTGTAGCCGTATTTTTCGTCTAATTTCCACTTATTCAAATACTTTGTAGACTTTATGATCATTCAGTGATACTCGTAGATAACTTGAAATTTATCGGAATACCCGATTAGAAATATCATTTTCAGGGACATCGAGATAGTTATTCTGATCGCGCAAATTTTGTTTAAAATCGCAGAATTAAATTAATAAATTTTCCGCAATTAAAAAGCAAAGATAGAAAAAAAAATCAGCGTAATAAATTTAAATAAAAAAAAAAAAAAAAAAAAAAAGCTACAACGGCGCATGTATAGCAATTATTTAAAAACATAAATTCGTAACTAAAAACTTAAATTTGCATCGAATAGAGACTGTGCTACACGAGGGAAACGTTACTTTATAGTCTGCTCGCGATTTTTTTAAAAACTTTATAACGCACAAAAATTTCCTATTTACTTTTTATACAGATTTGAAATTGCAGACGATTTTAGTACTAAAAATAATTCTCCAAACGGACCTCTGTATTCTACTGATGCTGTGGAATGCTTAAAAATCGAGCTCTGCCGGAATATCTGTTAGGCTAGTGAATCATCCGTGTTGTTCAAAATACAGATATGAATGATGGCGGCGACTAAAATTATCGCGGGGATTGTAATATATGTTTAAAGAAAACTTAATCGTTAAACACAAACCTGCTGGTTCGTCACTTTTCTTTTCGACATCTTCCTCACTGCTATCGTGAATACTCGGCGAAATTTCATCTTCAGATTCCACACCATCTATCGCGTCATTTTCTTGATATGGTTCCTCTTCTTCTTCTTGGATATATTCATCGTCATCGCTTAGTTTTTTCGGTTTATTCCTCGAATAAGTAGTATCCTAAGACGAAGAATTTTACAAAAATTACAATATTAAAGTGGTGGTGTACCTTCGCTTTGAAAATCGCTGCGTATATTTTCCGTACAAACTACATCAGAGAAATGGGGGCCCCCCTCCAATTAAAATAATTTATTGAGTTTTGTCAAACCCGAAGACACGAAACTTGGCGGATACGAAGATTTAGTGACGATAAACTGTCCGCAGTACATAAGAAAAAATCCGTAGCAAAAATCGTTTTCTCCATGCGCGTTGGGGGTCGAGTACGTTCATTTCACACTAAAAATTACTCATTTTTTCGCTAGCCCCCACAATGCATTATAATACGACACATCCGTATAGTTATTGTCAAAAAAGATATATATATATATACATATTTATAGATATATTTATATACACACAAAGGGCAGCAGTAACCATCAGTACCAACGGCGGGCGGAAACCATATGTTGGATTGGGCGTAAGAAACAACAGAGGACAAAGACTGGTAGATTTCTGCAACCAAGAGGATCTAATAATAACTAACATATGGTTTATGGCTCCGTTAAGGAGGTGATACACATGGAAAGCGCCAGGTGACAGATTGAGGATACAAATAGATTATGTAATGGTAAAGAGAAGATACCGTAATCAAGTAAAGAAAGCTATGGCATATCCAGACGCAAACGGGGACACAGATCATAATTTAGTGATTAATAGAAACTGAACTACAATTTAGGAAACAGATAAAAAGAACAGTAACAAGAGCAGCAACTGCGGTACTAGGTTATATACAGCACAGGAAAAAGAAGTCTTGGATCACGCAGGAGATACTGGAGTTAATGGATGTGAAACGTCAACGTAAAAGTGCTGTTGATGTGAAAGGCAAAGAAGAGTACAAGCGCCTAAAAAACAGCATCACAAGTAAATGTCGAAAAGAAAAAGAAAAGTGGTGGAAAGAACAATGTGACGAACTAGATGATCTATGCAAACAGCACAAAACAAAACTACTGTATAAAAAGATTAAATGTATCGATAGAGGGAGGAATACAGTGTGCCCTTTTTTTAAAACGACAAGATGATACCAACACAATCGATGAACAACGAGAAATCTGGCGACAATACATAAAAAAAACAATACAGTACAAAAGACACAATGAGGATACAAACTGAGCAAAAAGAAAAAGAAGAGTGGATACCACTTCGAGAAGAAGTTGATGCAGCAATAAACACAATGCATCGGAACAAAGCACCAGGAATCGGCAGTATGCAAGCAGAACTAATTATTCACGGTGGAAAAGAACTGCATAATAAATTATATGACCTGGTGTGTAAAATTTACAGAGAAGAAAATTGGCCGGAAAATATGGTTACATCTGTGCTAGTGCAAATTCCCAAAAAAATGCGTCCAAAAGGTTATGAAGAGTACAGGCCAATCAGCTTAGTTACACACGCATCGAAAATCATGTTACAAATTATAAAGAACAGAATGGAAAGGTATATAGAACCGTGCATCGATGATGCGCACTATGATTTCAAAAAGGGGTCATCAACAAAAGATGCGATTGCGGCATTAAGAATCACGGGAGAAAGAATAATTGCTTTAAGCGGTAAAATATATGTATGCTACGTTGATTATTCCAAAGCATTTGATAGAGTAGAATGGAATCAATTATTTAAGACACTGAAAATGGTAAATATACCGGATGATAAACTGATAGCATTAATACAGAAGTTATACGAGAACCAAAGGGCGACGGTAAAATGGAGGAATAAACTGTCTAAAACAACAAAAATTGCCAAAGGAGTGCGACAAGGATGTCTACTATCACCGGCGCTATTTAATATTTACTTCGAATTCATAACAAGTGAAGCATTAGAAGGAGTTCAAGAAGGTGTAAAATTGGTGGACGATGTATAAAAATTATGAAGTTCGCGGACGACCGAGTATTAATTTCAGATAGCCAAAATGGACTGTCAAAAATGGTACAAAGATTAAGCTGTGTAGCAGAAAAATATGGAATGAAAATAAACACTGAAAAAACAAAGCGCATCAGCAAAACGCCGGTGGAAATGAATAAAGCAATCAATAAGCAAAAGGTAGAACAAGTAGGGAGTCCTTCAGATATCTAGGACACATAATAACGAAGAATGTATATTGTAGCAAAGAAATCCGCCGAAGCATTGCAATGGCAAAAGTGGCGTTCATGAGAAAAAGACAGGTGATTACGCAGAACACACTCTCTATTGGACTGCGGAAACGAATCGTTAAGTCGTATGTATGGGCAGTGGCACTTTACGCGGCGGAAACATGGAAGCTAAACAAGAAAGATAGACAGAAAATTGAAGCTTTCGAAACATGGTGCTGGCGACGCATGTTGAAAATCTCGTGGGTTGATAAAATATCGAACGAGGAAGTTTTTAATCGAGCACAAGAAAAAAGATCACTCTTGAACACGATCAAGAAAACAAGGCTGAAATGGATAGGGCATGTGTTAAGACATAATATCCTACTGAAAGATATCATAGAAGGAAAAATAGCCATGCGCAGACCGAGAGGAAGACTAAACGCTGGTGGATACAATCAAGAAGGAAGCAAACATCAAGACATACGCGGAACTGAAAAGGCGAACAGCGGATAGGAAAAGGTGGAGAGGACTTGGACGATCGGGGCAAACCAGTCAAACGACTAAAACACCGATCGATACTACACAAATAAAAATAAGTAAATAAATATGGACATGTGTTATTACATTTCACGATTTTTATACTTCGAAATTAAAAATTGTTGTAGAACAATAAAGAAAAACATCAGCTGTTACAAACCACGAGGCAAGGTGTTATTTCATTTCATTATGTAGATTAAATTAATTTTTACCTGTTACGAAAATGCTCGATTCTGCGACTCTCCTTATCAGAGGTACAACAGTTCTTACCGAAGATTATTTCGCGTTATTTTAGTACTGTAAAATCAAAACTAATAAATAAAATGTGTCTATTATTTTTTTATTTTCCCCCCTTATCAATTTTCATTAATATAGTATTTTAAAAATGTTTGCCTCGTCCGCCCGTTTGTTCGAATTAATTTGAATCGAACTGGGTTCATGCGACGACTTCAAGTAACCTTTCTTTCACTTCTACTAATTTTTAGCGAAACTACTGCTGAACAGGTATCGATAATTGTTATTATAATGCTTATGATGTAATAACTAATTCTGCTATTGTTGCATAGCACCAAAAAGTAATAATTCGTTTTCTTTGAATCGATTAAAAATTTCCCAAAATTTCAAAAGACCGGCAGTTGCAAAAATAATTTTTAGCGAACATACAACGAACCGTTATTATATGGTATAACGTCGTCGGTTTAAGAAATATTCACCGGCGCACGAAAAGAATTTTTCATTATTTTCAAAAAAAAAAAATTATCCGAAATTACACGAGCAATGTCGTATCAGTTATTAAATAAAACTTAAGACAAAATATATTGATCAAATAAGACGAATTGCAAAATAATAAAAGCAAGGTGGACTGCATTCTTCTTGGCAGAACGTTCGAAATATCTGCAATAATTTGAAGAGAATAGAAGACCAAGTTTCGTTCTCTCGAAGGAACTCCAACTTTTTACTGTCACAAGTTTCTTTAGTACCCGTTTATTCCTAACTGAGCAGACCTCTGAGAGCATCTTGCATCCGGAATAATTTTGATATTGCAAGATTCAACTATGATAGTTGGAAACTTCAACTCTATTAACTCAACTTGAGCTGACGGTACAAACTTAAGCTCACTAACATTAACAAATCGGAAAAAGAATAAATCGCTTTTTTTTTTTCCAACTCCGTACTAAGCTCTGAATGTGCGGAACTGTTCAAATGAATACAGCAGATCAACAACGATATTTAAACGAAAGTAGGAAATAAAGCAGATAATTTTAAGGTTACCAGGAGAGAAAAATAATACCAATAAAAATCACATTATCGACCGATCATTAATCAGTCTTGGCAGCTTCGTAGATTATTATCGATTATCAAAAGTGATACTATCGCATTTTTGTACATTTAGTACGTGATCGACCACTTTTTACCGTTCATTTATATATCAAAAACGAATTTTAATTTCAAACTACACATAACAATCAATAAGGATTACAATAGCGAATATTATAATACATATTTCACTCGGAATTGCAAGACATACAAGCAGGAGTACCGCAAGGAAGTGTCCTCGGACCAATTTTATATTTATTATATACCGCTGATATTCCTGTTAACGAGCATGTCACAACGGCCATGTTTGCAGACGACACAGCTGTGATGGCTATGGGAAATAATATAGCAGAATCAACTATGAACGTGCAGTCGCACATCAAAAACATTTGGAAGTGGACAAGAAAATGGAAAATAAACCTTAATGAAGAAAAACCAGTACATATTAACTTTACAAAATCGAAGAATCCAGTACTGTCCGATTGAAATTACCTCAAAAATTGTACCCATGCGTGAAATATCTAGGTATGCATTTGGATTCGGGATTGAACTGGTCTATGCATATTAATAAAAAAGTAGAACAACTAAAGTTGAAAATGTTGCAGATGAAATGGCTTATTGGAACACAGAGTATTCTGTCGCTGAGCAATAAATTGTTGGTTTATAATCAAATACTAAAACCAGCGTGGAGTTATGGTTGTCAGCTTTGGGGTTGTGCTAAAGTAGCCAACGTAAAAAAAATCCAGATGTTCCAGAACAAAGTGCTTAGGACTATCACTAATGCCAGGCAATATGAAAGAAACGATGATATTCATCGGGATCTTCATGTGCCAGAAGTTTCACAGGTGATAAAGGAACTGGCAAGAACGCACTGTTTAAGGCTGCAAAAGCATGTAAACACAGAGGCGAGGCAGCTTCTGTCTGATCAGGATGAAGTCAGGCGGTTGAAAAGAACTAAACCTCATGAATTAACCGAAAAGAAAAAATATAATACAAGAAAATGCAGGATCGTCCACTGGGAATCCTAGTGCATATATAATAACACAACTAATTTAGAGTATTACTGAATGTTCGTGAACCGAACAGATTGTAATAAAAACCACTTAAGTGGGGTTTTTTTTAATAATAAAAAAAAAAAAAAAAAAAAAAATAATACATATTTCATTTTACGTTCAATGGAAGAATTCTATATAATAATAAGGTAACCAAAAGGAAAAAATAAGACCTTTTTTTCCTGATTTTTGGAAATAATTTATTAAAATTTTACGAAAATAGAGAAAAATATATTTTGACTGAATAATATATGATCATGGAGCGCATATCAATATCATCGCCACTGATTTCTTCAATAACAGAAATACCTCGTATTTTCGTTCTTAAATTTTCGTGACATGTTCGGTAAGTTGCATAATTTTGGATAGGTATCTAATCGACCGTTCCCATGCCCCGTTAGTACATTCGCAATAATAACGTACAATGCCGACACAACCAATCACTTAATGAGTTTATGATGAACATAGAAGTTGTGTTAGTTGTGCTTTCCATGTGCCCCTAGATATCACTTGTATTTCAAGAGAATATCAACCGATACTTTGAAATAGCTTAAATCTATCTCACCTTTCTGATCCATCATTTCAGCTAAGTAAGATAATGCTTATAGCAATTGATAAATTCCAGTAAATAACTTTAGTAGATCCATTTTCGTCATTTCAGGAAAATCGAGCACGCCGGAAGACTTCAATTTTTCAAACAAACTATCCCTCCGGCTCTATCTTTCCTGATTGTACTTCTGTAGCTTAACTGTTTTCTTTACGTAATTCAATATTTTTTCATCTGAAGAAGTGTTCGAGACCAGTAGTTTTTCAAATTTATTTATTTAAAAACAAAAACTATCTTACTGTAAAGACTAGTTTCAGTCAGATAACGATTATCTCATTGATGATCGAAAAACCTATATTTTTTAGCTACAGTACACACTGCGTATAGCTTTCACAACCTATCGAATCATCGTGATACAGCGGAGGATTTGTGTGTTTTTTGCGCTGACAATTGTTTTTGTCATTTGTCCTTTAATGATGGCATAAAAACACGATATACTTTCCTTTTTGCAATTGCAATTTTACATCGTGAAAGCCTGGATCGAGTACAAAAAACATATTTGCCTTTGCATATCAGTTTCTTCAAATCGTTTTCATTTCCATTCAAAAGTTTTTCCAAAATTTTAACGTCCTTTTCTTCTGAATAAAACGGTCCGAAACCAAAACATACGGACAATATAACCTTCAGTAATACAAACAGTAAACGTCTTACACAGAGGAACTTTTTTATGATCTGAATAAAGTTTTCTTTTTGGTATCCGTTGTTGGAATTCTTTTGTTACCTTATTGTCTAATATTCTTCCATTAAACGTAAAATGAAATATGTATTGTAACATTCGCTACTATAATTCTTATTGATGGTTACCGAGTTTCTAATTGACATTTGAAGGTGAGCGCTTGTAGTTTGAAATTAAAATTCGTTTCTGATATATAAATAAACGATAAAAAGTGATCGATCACGTATTAAATGTACAAAATGCGATAATATCACTATTAATAATCGGTAGTGATCTACAAAGTTGCTAAAACTGATTAATGATTGGTCGATAATGTGGTTTTTATTGGTTTCATAATACTCTACGGTGAATCGCAAGTACGGAAACAAGCTTTAGTGACTTTTGATAGTATCAGAAATAGTATTTAGAATATTGAGTAGGTTAGCAAAAAAGACGTAGAGACTTGAATATGGTCAAAAAACAGAAAATATGTGGTTATTTTTTTTAGTACGTTCCACCCCTTTTAAAAATCTGTAAAAAATTTATACATATTTTTAGAGAAAAAATACATAATATATATTATTATATATATAGTATATATACTTTTTTTTTTTTTTTTTTTTAAAAAAATATATATAGAAAGATGAGAGTATATCTTTGTTTTTGAAAAATCGAGTTTTAAAATTTTTCAAACACTGTAAAAATTTGAATTTTGCACCAAATTTTTTTTTGAACAGATCCATTCTGTAGGGCTCGAAACGCCACACAATTTAGGGGAAAATGTTTTCCTAGCTTGAAAAGTGACCATTGATAAAACACTGAAAATGGAGCCTTATAGGGCCTTATGAGGGTTTAGGAAGCCTGAAAATGTAAGAATCGGCGTTTCCATTGATGCCGAACATAATGAGGTATAATCGCTTTTCCGAATCACCTAAGAGCCGATTTGATTGTCTTATCCGCTAAGAGCCGATTTGATTGTCTTATCCGCTAAGAACCCTTTTACGCGATAGTTAACTAAAGAAAGAACCAGTTTCTCGTTCGTAAAATTAAAGATACCCCATCATAAAGCGGAGGATAACGGAACTTGTCGGAAACGTTTTAGTGTCGGTCAGTGGATTCAGGAAGGTAAGTTATGGTTGCAAAATAAACACAAACAGTTTCTTTAGACAGCGGAGGTGCACATCAACGACGGTCACCTATTTAAAAATGAGTATTATAAAATTATCCACAATTGTGAACGGGGATATACGGTTGAGCACAAATCGCGATGATCAAAAAGATACACTACAAATAACACATCGTTGAAGAGGGTTATGGCGAGAGGGGACAAGTTGAAGTAATCGTTCTAGCATAGGAAAGGAAAGTTTGAAGAAATTAAAAATACGTTAAAGCAAAAGGATATACCGGTTCGGAGTCGGAATCCAGATTTTCTTGGTAATTAATTTTGCGACCTCTGGTTTTTCTTACAGGCGCCTCGTCATCGTCACTGTTACTTAATCCGTAAGCGACCTGAAATAATGCATGATAATTATTGCAATACATCGGCCGATAATATAGGATATTCGTAGCACTTAAGACACCGAACGTATAACGAATATACTAACTGATATACGCTTCCGTTTCTTAGACGCCTTTTTCATTGCATGTTCATCGTCCGAATCGCCGTCAAATGAAATCTTTCTTCTTCTTCGTTGTTTCGATTTAAACGTAGCGCTATATCGATTTCTGCGATAAAGTAAACAGAAAACGGATACGATCAGGCTAGGCTTTTTATCGTTTCGAAATAAAAAGTTATCGATGATTTGCTTACTACAATCGGTAATTTACAGTGAAACGATAACATGCGACGTTAACGTAATACAAATTTAAATAAAATTATTTCATCATTCGCGCCGAATACGTTGCAGATTTTAAGGTTGAAAAAGAACAGAAAGAAATGTTACTAGTTAAAGAACATAATAAACGAACGTTTGTTATTTATTATTTCCGTAGCAAGCAGAAAAACTATATTTACACTGCCGAATAAAAATTATTTTCTCTCACAATTATTTGAAGGTTCAGTTATGAGCAGTTTGCAATAATTATCGGATGATTTTTGTAAATCGTGAAGTTACCGTTGGAAGCAAACGAACAGGAAGAAATTTCACTGAAATAGTTAATAACGAGCGAAGCGCTGAAGTACAAGGGGTGTTTCAAAAGTCTCCGCCACTACTCTGCGGGGAAGTCTCTAATTGAGCTACAAAAAAAGTGAACTTAGCATTCGATTGGTCATGAAATTTCTTATTTCTCGATATAATCGCCATTATTATTTAAACATTTGTCGTAACGATAAACGAGTTTTTTCTGTGCCGAGCTGGTACTGGTGCGTGTTCAACTTTTGTAACCAGGTTGTCACGTTGTGCTTGAGTTCGTCATCATTGTTGTGTACCCAAAAACCGTTTCAACAAAAGAGAAAGATGAAAATCAGACGGCGCAAGGTCCGGGGAGTATGCTGGGTGTTCGAAGACCAACCATTTCCATTTTCCGATATGCTGGAGGTGAATCAAGATTGGTTTTTCGTAAAAAGGCCCGGTCGCTTGTTTTTTTTTTTTTTGACTTTTTTCAAATTATTCAATGTTTGGCAGTATCTATCGAAGTTTATGATGGTATCTCGAGGTATAAATAGAGGCTCGTAGCGGTCCCAAAAGACCGTGGCCATAAGCTTCTTCGCAGACTGTAACGAGGTAACGAATAACTGCACGTTGTTCAGAAAAACTGGACACCCACTGTAGTAGTAGCTCCAAGGTTAAACGAACACTTGACAGCGTGCTATTTGAATTAGGACTTTGAAATTTTTACCAGTTACTCGCGCAACCGTCTCGAATATAATGTTGTATTGTTTATCTCGCCAGTGCTACCACAAGCTGAGTTCTGAAAGCGTGGTGGAGACTTTTGAAACGCCTCTCGTACATTCAGTATTTAGAATAAAGCTTCGGGAATATTTTTTAATGTATTTTTCAATCGTCATTTGGTACAAAACGATAAAAAAAAAAAATTACATTGCACATTTTAATACGTCCTCGCTCTTCAAAGAGATACATTACGAAAGATAAATTAGCAATAACATTAAGTAAATCAAATAAATAAATAAAATAAAATAAAAAATAAATTAGAAATTTATTTTATCAATTTAAATTTTATAAATTATGAAAAAAGAAATTAAATCGGTTCGCACGTGGAAGGCATCTTATGAATTACATAATAGTGCATAATTGTCGGTACAAACACTCGGTGATGCTGGTGAGCTAGTAGGTGACGGTAAATAGAGCTATCAAAAACCATTTGTAGCGATATCATTTCCGTTGCGTTAATTCTAGCTTCGATTTTTTGTTAGACATCACCATACTCTTAAAAAACATATCAATCTCTTCATCACGGTTTTAATTTGAGGTTTCCATACTTTCCTGTTTCTCGATGCATTGGAAACTTTTCATACTCTGTATTTAACGCTTATTATACTTCGCTTATTATTTTGGATTAAAATTTTACAGCCATTTTTATCAGTTTATCATCTTATTCAGCCGTAAATAACATTTCTCAATGCAACACATTAAACAAAAGAAATAAACCTCCATAATTACGTTTGCGTCTACGTCTGCATCTATACCGCTCGCGAAGTAGTATATCCGTACTATTATTTCTCGGTGGTCGCTGCAAACATCTAACGTGTGTAAGGAACCAATTTTCCATTATTGCAGTGTATTGCGTCAGACGTGTAATAGGAATTATATTTCCATTAAGAGGAATCACATTTTTTTTTTTTTGTCAAAATACGAAATCGTAATTTTAACAGAATACAACAGAATAAAAACCATCTGCGCTACAGCAAACCCAGGAAAGAAACCAAAAAATTAATCAGTTTAATACACTAATTAAGAGAAACATCGCTTTTTTAACGATGGAAGCTCTTAGGCAAATAATAATACGTAACCGTTATTTCCTGCAGCTTTATTTCTTCCAGACGGCAAGGAAGTAAGGCTACTAAATATTGTTCTCAACTTAGTTTTTCAGTTATGCTATGCGAGCTTTATTAAAGAATTTAAACGATGAAAAATTGATTAACTCGAATTTTC